>CAKXYN010000012.1:6060000-11060000 GCA_935064755.1 Tragelaphus eurycerus | reverse complement strand
TACCATGCTGGATCATGGTAAACACATGATCAATGTGCAGCACACGCACACACACACACAAACTCATATACCATCCAAGTCATAAAAATGATGGAAGATCTCTAAGTCATGGCTAATGTGAATAACTTTTGCCTGTTTTCCAGTCATAGTAAAAGCCTCTCTCTCTTCTTTTCACTCCTTCCTGACAGTATCCATTCCAGACCAAAGCCCCATTACTACCTGAACCCTCTCCCAAAGCACCGTGAATCCCAATATTATACCAAGTCCTACTAACATGTTTTTACTGAAATACCCCACAGCTCCCATTGTGTTTTTTCTCTGTCATTATAAAGAGTCAATCCATACAAATTTGTTCAATTATGGGTATGTTTCTTGTGGTCTTTGGTTCAAGGTCATTAGCAGTTCTAATGTAAATTGTGCTTAGTATTAAAGTACACATTAGCTCAAAAGCATTTATCATTGTTTACTTTCTAGGGACTTTTTTTTTTCTTCAAAGGTATTATTTCTAATGAATAATATTCTCCATAAAATTTTCTCAAAATTAGAAAACTTAATGTTATAAAAATGAGTAATTATTTTTTGTTGGTCCATTAGAAATTAGAATTTTAAAAAACCCCACATTTTTCAAAGGGTTTCTTGTAATAGGCACATTTTTCTTGGCTGTCTTCTTGTTTCCCTATTAATTTCGGAACCATAAAAGGCAATTATGCTTGTCAAGAGCCACCTGCTATCCTGTTGCTTGAATGTCATATTGCTGTTTAGATTTAACTCTGAGTGTAATTTTCAAGTTGCAAAGAAAATCCAGACTATTTTTCTTTTCTATCTAGAATCTTTAGGTCTAAAGAGAATATTATTTATGGAAAAGATAAGCTTTTATTTCTATCATAGGGAATCTAAAGAAAAGAACTCTGCCAGCCTAACAAAACTGAATTTGCTAAAGTTCACAATGATGTTACTATCATTTTTAGATCCTTCTGGCCCAGAATGCAAAAATATAGCAATTAGTTTCTTTGATAATCTTTAAAAAACAAATATTCAGGTGGGAATATATATTTTCCATTGAAGGTAAATTTTAAGCTGAAGAAATGTGCTTTCATCAGTCATCTTGCCAGCAGCTATCAGCTTTGTACGAATCGTAATAAATTTTACAGGACTACAGAGTGGAAAGATTTTAACTGAAAGCAAGAAGATGGGGGTGTTGCTAGTCATGCCTCAAATAGAGTGACTTATGATGTTCAATAGGAAAAAGGACAGACCTTAGGTTATGGTTAAAAAGGAGTAAAGAGCATAATAAAGATCTGAATAATAATTTGAATTTATATTCAAGTGGCTGCCATTATTATATCAGAGTCATGAGGTCTATAGATTGATTTTGGGGGGATGATTTTCACTCCTTTTGAACCATAACCTGAGGATGAGTTAATAAAGGAGAAAAGATAAATAAAAATGCAAGCAATTTAATGTTTATTTTCCTTTCCACAGATATTCTTCAAGAATAGTGCCTACCACAAAGTAAAGGGTCAATAAATAGTTCTTGAATGATTAACAAATGTTAAAGAATAAATAGTTTATCTGATTTATACTCATTTTTTATATTAAATGACATTTACTGGTTAAGTATAAACAAGTGTGTGATATTTATGGAACGTGTAAATACTACATTGAAAAATAAAGTTCCTAGGAACCCTTCTATCCTCCCAAAAAAAGAATAGAGAGAGAGCCTTAGAACCAAGTATATCAGTTTTGCAATCTTTAAGTCAATTGATAACTACAATAGGACCAGGCTTCTCTGGTGTCTCAGAAGGTAAAGAATCTGCCTATATGCAGGAGACTCAGGTTTGATCCTTGAGTTGGGGATACCTTGGAGAAAAGAATGGCTACCCACTCCAGTATTCTTGCCTGGAGGATTTCATGGACAGAGGAACCTGGTGGACTACAGTCCATAATAGGACTAGAGGACTTTATTCTTAGCTCTGTGTTTCTCTTTATATCCTTGAAAAGGAATATATTATTTTAGGTATGTACTGATTTTTTAAAAATACAAATAATTTGTTTGTTTAAAAAGTCTCTTTAAATCTTTTAGATTTTTTCTTGAGAGTACTGCTACACTGGGTGATTGAATCAATTCTAGTGAGTCACTTTCATTTTATTTTTATCCATATCTTTTGAGAAAGAGACCTCTAATCATCACCATAAAGACTGCTAGTAAAAAGAAGAAATGTATTTTGTATTGATGAAATAATCATGAAATTTATACAGAATAATATTTTGAGCAATTATAGTTAATCAACGTAATCAGGATCAGTTTGTATAGTCTGCTTCTAGTAAGACAAGCTACTAGTAACTGATTTTAAAGACTCTTGACAGTAATACATAACCAATGATCTTATCTAATTTATTCTGAAACATCTATCATTTATTAATTTGGGGGTCAGAGTTTCATCAAAAGCAGGTTCATTTGTGGACTGTTCAAAGACTCTTAGGATATTATTTCATTGTTCATTGTGTTCATGTTGCTTCAGTTAATCAAAAATAATGATTATGATAAATCATACTCAATTATTTTTAAACTACTACAGCTTAATCACAGACTTTTTTTCTTTTTTTGTCTGTCTTCTCTCTCTTGTACCTTTTAGATTGACCTACAACTTGACCACTTTCTCAAGTTACTAGTCTTATCTCAAGATTAAAAAGGGCAAAAACAACAGCAAGAACAGCAAAAATTTTCTGTACTTGGTGAAAACTGAGGCACTCCATCTTTTCCAATATATTAGGCACCTGAATATATGTAATACTCTGAACACATTTATACTATGAACGAAAATGTGTTGGTGTGCCAGACTGTTTTCCCCTTATACTTCTGATGCAGTTCTTCTGATGTATCAACATTTCTGTTAAATTTCTGATATATTTCATAGCCTTACCATGAATAACAAAAATTAACTTTTTTTACATCTTGCAAAATTCCTCAAATAAAAGTTTATGCATTATTTTTAAAGAATGACTAGCCTATTCATGTAGCTTATGGAAGACCAACATATCTCTTATTTATACTATTTATGTTTCAGTGAGTAATTATTAAACTATTATAAAAGACATATGATCAAACTGTTACAATAAGTGAATCTATTCATATGTATCCAAAATGGCTAATTTCACTTACAAAAATGGAAAAAAAAATCTAAAAAGAGTAACAAAGCTGGGTAGTATTATACTAATTATATCAGTAATCATCATATTGATATTGATATTGATGGTTAGTTGCTTAGTTGTCTCCAACTCTTTGACACCCCATGCATGGTAGCCCACCAGGCTCCTCTGTCCATGGGGATTCTCCAGGCAAGAATACTGGAGTGGGTTGCCATGCCCTCCTCCAGGAGATCTTCCCAACCCAGGGATCAAACCCAGCTCTCCCACATTGCAGGTGGATTCTTTACCATCTGAGCCACCAGGGAAGCCCAAAGAAAGGCACTCAGTCATGTCCAGCTCTTTGTGATCTCATGGACTATACAGTCCACAAAATTCTCCAGGCCAGAATACTGCAGTGGGTAGCCGTTCCCTTCTCCAGGGGATCTTCCCAACCTATAATTATCATGAAATTATCATGAAAATACAAGCTTAATTCCTTTATAAAAAAACTATTATCAGGTATTTTATCAATGAATAGGCAGAAGTGGTCATCAGTTCAGTTCAGTCACTCAGTCGTGTCTGACTCTTTGCGACCCCATGAATCGCAGCATGCCAGGCCTCCCTGTCCATCACCAACTCCCGAAGTTTACCCAAACTCATGTACATCGAGTTGGTGATGCCATCCAGCCATCTCATCCTCTGTCGTCCCCTTATCCTCCTGCTCCCAATCCCTCCCAGCATCATGGTCTTTTCCAATGAGTCAACTCTTCCCATGAGGTGGCCCAAGTATTGGAGTTTCAGCCTCAGCATCAGTCCTTCCAATGAACACCCAGGACTGGTCTAGACAGTGTTAAATTTGGGGAAATAGAAGCCTGAGTCATTCTGTTTAGTTCAGCACTGGGGTTAAGCCTCATTTGGGGTAGGGATGAATCCCAGCACAGTTTTTCTCTGGTACCTACATTTGAGAATCCTCAGGTCAGATTAAAAAAGCAGGATTTTCTAGGAAATCATTAAATGTCATATGCATCTATGTGTGCTCAGTTGTGTCCAACTCTGTAACCCCATGGATTGTAGCCTGCCAGGCTCATCTGTCCATGGGATTTTCCAGGCAAAAATACTGGAGTGGGTTTCCATGCCCTCCTCCAAGGGATCTTCCCAATCCAGAGATCAAACCTGTGTCTCCTGCTTTTTTCCGGGCAGAAAGCTTGCAGATGTGTGTCTGGGCAATTAAGTACATACTGATACTAATCAATGGCATTGTTATGATGTAAACTGTTTCCCCTCAAATTCATATGCTGAAGCCCTAACCACCAATGTGTTGGACACAGAGCATTAAAAGGATAATTAAGGTAAAATAATGTCAGAAGGGCAGAGGTCTAATCCAATAGGGCTATGTTCTTATAAAATAGGATTCATTTCATTTCGTTCAGTTGCTCAGTCGTGTCCGACTCTTTGTGACCCAATGAACCACACCACGCCAGGCCTCCCTGTTCGTCACCAACTCCTGGAGTCCACCCAAACCCATATACATCAAGTTGGTGATGCCATCCAATAATCTCATCCTCTGTCCTCCCCTTCTCCTCAATCTTTGCCCATCAGGCAAAGATTTCAAATGAGTCAGCTCTTCACATCAGGTGTCCAAAGTATTGGAGTTTCAGCTTCAACATCAGTCCTTCCAACAAACACTCAGGACTGATCTCCTTTAGGATGGAGTAGTTTGATCTCCTTGCAGTCCAAGGGACTCTCAACAGTCTTATCCAACACCACAGTTTAAATGCATCAATTCTTCTGAGCTCAGCTTTCTTTATAGTCCAACTCACTCATCCACACATGACCACTGGAAAAACCATAGCCTTGACTAGATGGATCTTTGTTGGCAAAGTAATGTCTCTGCTTTTTAATATGCTGTATGGGTTGATCATAACTTTCCTTCCAAGGATTAAGTGTCTTTTAATTTCATGGCTGCAATCACCATCTGCAGTGATTTTGGAGCCCAGAAAAATAAAGTAAGCCACTGTTTCCCTATCCATTTGCCATGAAGTGACGGGACTGGATGCCATGATCTCAGTTTTCTAAATGTTGTGCTTTAAGCCAACATTTTTCACTCTTTTTTCAGTTTCATCAAGAGAGTGCTCTGTCTGAGAAAAGGGGCCTTATTAAAAACATACCAGAAATGAGCTGTCTACAAGCCAGGAAGAGATGTCTCACCAGAAACCAACCTTGATGGAACCTTCATTTTGGACCAGTAGCCTCCAGAACTGTGGAAAAATTAATTCTGTTGTTTAAGCTACTTAACCTTTTATTTTTTTAATGCAACCCAAGTAGTCTAATACTGACAGTACTTCAAGAGACACAGAGTTAGAAATAACATTTGAGGTTATAGAGGGGTTATAGAACAATGGCCCATTTGAGGATGGAATTCTTCTACTTGGGCTTATTAGCACCATATTATAATTTGTAAAACCCATACTTGTTTGTTACTCTGCAATGCTCTTTATGCAAAGATATTGTTTTATTTATTCCCATTAATAATTACATGAGATACTCAATCTCAAAGAACAAGGCTAAAAAAGCAAGGCAAAATAACTTGGTCAAGTTTTACTGGCAATAATCCAATGAATCTGATTTTAAATCAAGGTCTCCATAACCTGAATGTTATACAACTCTAGAATCTTTGCTACTTTGTTAACCAGTCATAATCAGTCCCTTTAACACAATGTCAGTAGTTCCCAAAACCAAGTGCCTTGAAGAAAAGGCACATCTGGAGAGTTTTTTAAAATTACAATTTCCAGATCTGAGAGTTGCAGATTTTTAATTCAGTAGCTTTGGGATACAGTCCCCAAAGCAATTAGGATGTTTCCTAATTCTTTTTCATTTCCCTTATTTACCAAGTGATATCAAAATATCTTTTCTTTTTCACAATTTCTCTTTAGAATTGGGATATCCAATATGGTAGCTACTGGCAACATGTGGTTATTTAGCTATTAAATGTGGCTTGTCTGAACTGAGATATGAAATAAATGTAAGATATACATTTAATTCGGAGAAGGCAATGGCACCCCACTCCAGTACTTTTGCCTAGAAAATCCCATGGACGGAGGAGCCTGGTAGGCTGCAGTCCATGGGATCGCTAAGAGTCTGACACTACTGAGTGACTTCACTTTCACTTTTCACTTTCATGCATTGGAGAAGGAAATGGCAACCCACTCCAGTGTTCTTGCCTGGAGAATCCCAGGCACGGGGAAGCCTGGTGGGCTGCTGTCTATGGGGTTGCACAGAGTCGGACATGACTGAAGCGACTTAGCAAGCAAGCATACATTTAATTGGATATACTGTAAAGACAGTACAAAAATAATGGAAATAATAAATTCTTGTTGGTTACCTTTTGAAATAATTTTTATTTTATTTTTTTTGTATGTGTGTTCGTTTTATTTATTTATATTAAAATGTGGTATTTTTATTTATTTTTTAATTTAATTTTATTTAACTTTACAATATTGTATTGGTTTTGCCACATATCAAAATGAATCTGCCACAGGTATAAATGTGTTCCCCCTCCTGAACCCTCCTGCCTCCTCCCTCTCCATACCATCCCTGACCCAGTGCACCAGCCCCAAGCATCCAGTATCAGGCATCGAACGTGGACTGGCGACTCATTTCATATATGATATTATACATATTTCAATGCTATTCTCCCAAATCATCCCACCCTCTCCCTCTCCCACAGTCCAAAAGACTGTTCGATACATCAGTGTCTCTTTTGCTGTCTTGTATACAGGGTTATTGTTACCATCTTTCTAAATCCCACATATATGTGTTAGTATAGTGTATTTGTGTTTTTCTTTCTGGCTTACTTCACTCTGTATAATAGGCTCCAGTTTCATCCACCTCATTAGAACTGAGTCAAATGTATTCTTTTTAATGGCTGAGTAATACTCCATTGTGTATATGTACCACTGCTTTCTTATCCATTCATCTGCTGATGGACATCTAGGTTGCTTCCATGTCCTGGCTATTATAAACAGTGCTGCGATGAACATTGGGGTGCACGTGTCTCTTTCAGTTCTGGTTTCCTCAGTGTGTATGCCCAGCAGTGGGATTGCTGGGTCATAAGGCAGTTCTATTTTCAGTTTTTTAAGGAATCTCCACACTGTTCTCCATAGTGGCTGTACTAGTTTGCATTCCCACCAACAGTGTAGGAGGAGTCCCTTTTCTCCACACCCTCTCCAGCATTTATTGCTTGTGGACTTTTGGATCACAGCCATTCTGACTGGTGTGAAATGGTACCTCATAGTGGTTTTGATTTGCATTTCTCTGATAATGAGTGATGTTGAGCATCTTTTCATGTGTTTATTAGCCATCTGTATTTCTTCTTTGGAGAAATGTCTAGTTCTTTGGCTCATTTTTTGATTGGGTCATTTATTTTTCTGGAATTGAGCTGTAGAAGTTGCTTGTATATTTTTGAGATTAGTTGTTTGTCTGTTGCTTCATTTGCTATTATTTTCTCCCATTCTGAAGGCTGTCTTTTCACCTTGCTTATAGTCTCTTTTGTTGTGAAGAAACTTTTAAGTTTAATTAGGTCCCATTTGTTTATTTTTGCTTTTATTTCCAATATTCTGGGAGGTGGGTCATAGAGGATCCTGCTGTGATGTATGTCAGAGAGTGTTTTGCCTATGTTCTCCTCTAGGAGTTTTATAGTTTCTGGCCTTACATTTAGATCTTTAATCCATTTTGAGTTTATTTTTGTGTATGGTGTTAGAAAGTGTTCTAGTTTCATTCTTTTACAAGTGGTTGACCAGTTTTCCCAGAACCACTTGTTAAAGAGATTGTCTTTAATCCATTGTATATTCTTGCCTCCTTTGTCAAAGATAAGGTGTCCATATGTGCATGGATTTATCTCTAGGCTTTCTATTTTGTTCCATTAATCTAGATTTCTGTCTTTGTGCCAGTACCATCAAGACAGTATGTTACTGGCACAAAGGCAGAAATATAGATCAATGGAACAAAATAGAAAGCCCAGAGATAAATCCACACACATATGAAATAATTTTTAGATGTATTATATTATCGGAAATATACTACTAATATTATTTTATTTTCTTACTTTAATTTTTTCCTCATAGAAACATTGCTTTCTGATTAAATATCAGTTCAAAGCTGTTTCTTTCAGAGAGACATTTATAAGATGGAAGTACTCTGTGAAAAGATAAGGGAAATAACAATTAGTTGTGTTTTGCAATGCCTGTTTATGGCATGTAGGCCATATGTATTCAACAGTAAAAACTAGGTAAAATTTTCTCTAGTGGTGCTCTACTGTATACCCTAGTATTTCTTTTTTCATGCTTGGAATTAGTGCTTCTGATGAAAATGGCTTTAGGAAAGACTTGAAAGAAACCATTAGTCCCAAAATCAGAAATTTTTTTATAACATTATCTTTTTTCTAACACTCAGTACTATTTACATAGACATTCAAAGCAAAGCAGATACAATTTTTTCTGATTCTGCTATTGCATGCTAATTACATTATTTCTGACAGAGGTAAGCATTCATTGGAAAACACATATTTCTGAAGCATAGAATTTCATATAAATCTATAAGGTCACAGATTTACTATAACACTGTACACGGACTGTGAAAAATCTTAGTTTTATGATATTAAAGTTATATTATATTTTTCTTAGAACTATGATTTAGAGAGTAATAAACCCCATTATTACTGTCCGACTAGTTCTGGCCATCCATGGAGTGGGTCCCCACGACCCGGCCCTGCCGCCAGGGCCAGCAAGAAAATGCCCTGGTCATAGCAAACACCTCTTCCAACAACACAAGAGAAGACTCTACACATGGATATCACCAGATAGTCAACACCAAAATCAGATTGATTATATTATTTGCAGCCAAAGATGGAGAAGTTCTATACAGTCAACAAAAACAAGACCAGGAGCTGACTATGGCTCAGATCATGAACGCCTTATTGCCAAATTCAGACTTAAATTGAAGAAAGTAGGGAAAACCACTAGACTATTCATGTGACCTAAATCAAATCCCTTATGATTACACAATGGAAGTGAGAAATAGATTTAAGGGCCTAGATCTGATAGAATGCCTGATGAATTATGGAATGAGGTTCGTGACATTGTACAGGAGACAGGGATCAAGATCATCCCCATAGAAAAGAAATGCAAAAAAGCAAAATGTCTGTCTGGGGAGGCCTTACAAATAGCTGTGAAAAGAAGAGAAGTGAAAAGCAAAGGACAAAAGGAAAGATATAAGCATCTGAATGAAGAGTTCCAAACAATAGCAAGAAGAGAAAAGAAAGCCTTCCTCAGCAATCAATGCAAAGAAATAGAGGAAAACAACAGAATTGGAAAGACTAGAGATCTCTTCAAGAAAATTAGAGATATCAAGGGAACATTTCATTCAAAGATGGGCTAGATAAAGGACAGAAATGGTATGGACCTAACAGAAGCAGAAGATATTAAAAAGAGGTGGCAAGAACACACAGAAGAACTGTACAAAAAAGAGCTTCACAACCCAGATAATCACGATGGTGTGATCACTCATCTAGAGCTAGACATCCTGGAATGTGAAGTCAAGTGGGCCTTAGAAAGCATCACTATGAACAAAGCTAGTGGAGGTGATGGAATTCAAGTTGAGCTATTCCAGATCCTGAAAGATGATGCTGTGAAAGTGCTGCACTCAATATGCCAGCAAATTTGGAAAAATCAGCAATGGCCACAGGGCTGGAAAACATCAGTTTTCATTCCAATCCCAAAGAAAGGCAATGCCAAAGAATGCTCAAACTACCGCACAATTGCACTTATCTCACATGCTAGTAAAGTAATATTCAAAATTCTCCCAGGCAGGCTTCAGCAATATGTGAACCATGAACTTCCAGATGTTCAAGCTGGTTTTACAAAAGGCAGAGGAACCACAGATCAAATTGCCAACATCCGCTGGATCATCAAAAAAGCAAGAGAGTTCCAGAAAAACACCTATTTCTGCTTTATTGACTATGCCAAAGCCTTTGATTGTGTGGATCACAATAAACTGTGGAAAATTCTGAAAGGGATGGGAATACCAGACCACCTGACCTGCCTCTTGAGAAATCTATATGCAGGTCAGGAAGCAACAGTTAGAACTGGACATGGAACAACAGAGTGGTTCCAAATAGGCAGGAGACGTCAAGGCTGTATATTGTCATCCTGCTTATTTAACTTCTATGCAGAGTACATCATGAGAAACGCTGGACTGGAAGAAACACAAGCTGGAATCAAGATTGCCGGGAGAAATATCAATAACCTCAAATATGCAGATGACACCACCCTCATGGCAGAAAGTGAAGAGGAACTAAAAAGCCTCTTGATGAAAGTGAAAGTGGAGAGGGAAAGAGTTGGCTAAAAGCTCAACATTCAGAAAATGAAGATCATGGCATCTGGTCCCATCACTTCATGGGAAATAGATGGGGAAACAGTGGAAACAGTGTCAGACTTTATTTTGGGGGCTCCAAAATCACTGCAGATGGTGACTGCAGCCATGAAATTAAAAGATGCTTACTCCTTGGAAGGAAAGTTATGTCCAACCTAGATAGCATATTCAAAAGCAGAGACATTACTTTGCCAACCAAGGTCTATCTAGTCAAGGCTATGGTTTTTCCTGTGGTCATGTATGGATGTGAGAGTTGGACTGTGAATAAGGCTGATTCCAGAAGAATTGATGTTTTTGAACTGTGTTGGAGAAGACTCTTGAGAGTCCATTGGACTGCAAGGAGATCCAACCAGTCCATTCTTAAGGAGATCAGCTCTGGGATTTCTTTGGAAGGAATGATGCTAAAGCTGAAACTCCAGTACTTTGACAAAGTACACCTCATGTGAAGAGTTGACTCATTGAAAAGACCGTGATGCTGGGAGGGATTGGGAGCAGGAGGAGAAGGGGATGACCAAGGATGAGATGGCTGGATGGCTTCAGTGATTCGATGGATATGAGTCTGAGTGAACTCCGGGAGTTGGTGATGGACAGGGAGGCCTGGCGTGCTACGATTCATGAGGTCACAAAGAGTCGGACACGACTGAGCGACTGAACTGAACTGAAACCCCATTATTAATAGGACTCATATCCAGTTTCCAGATCTCTCATTTTTAGCTAGGGAACGTATATTATAGTTGTAATTTAGGTCTTCTTTTGCAATGAAACATTCAGATTATTTTTTTAATGAATTAATCAAAATAGTGTGCCCATTTGAAAGATATTCAGCAAAGAAAAAATGTTGGTAATGAAGCTTACTCTCTTCCTCCTCTTTTCCTTATCTTCCTCATGTGTCTGCTCTGCAAACATTTTATATTTGGTTCCAAACATATGCCTCACCTTCTGAAATAGTTGGGATGTTTCTATACATAGAAAACAAAATCTTTACTTCAACGAGAATATCTGTTAGCAATGAGGTAATAAAACAGTCTAGACAGAATTCAAATCAAATTAACAACTACTTATTTAACTCATGAATCCACAGGCTGTGCTTAAGGATGGTATACTAGTTCCTTACTGCTGCTGTAACAGTTTACCACAAATTTAGTGGCATAAAACACACAGATTGTTATTTTATAGTTTTGGTGGTCAGAGGTCCATTACGGGTCTAACAGGACTAAAATGAAAGTACCAGCACACCTGTCTTCCTCCTGGATGCTTTAGGGGAGCATCTGTTTCCTTCCTCTTCCAGATTCTAGATGCCATCTGCATTCTTGAAATCATGGTCCCTTCTTCCATCTTCAAAGCTGTGTAGTATCCTGGAATCTATCTTTTTCTTTGCTTCCCTCACCTTCCTGCCTATCTTTTTTAAGAGCCTTTGTTAGGGCTACATTAGACCTACCCAGATAATCCAGAATAACCTCTCTGTTTTAAGATTCATGATCTAATCACATATGAGCCATCTTTTGTGTCATGTAGGTGTCACTTACCTATCACCAGGTTCTAGGAATTACAATCCTTGGGGGACCATTATTCTCCATACCTGCTGGGCACAGCTAACCCCCTCAGGGCTCCACACTGAAGGTCAGACAGCTCTGCTTTGGGGACTTGCTTATGGCTTTCTTTCAAGTATCTTACTTTATGAGTCTACCAAAAAGCTGCATTCACAAAGGTCAGCCTAGACATGATCAACATGGCAATAGCCCAGTCAAACTGCCAATGACACAGACTCAAGAAGCCATTAATTGGGAACTTTAGTGCAATTAGTCTACCACTGCTGCTGCTGCTGCTGCTGCTAAGTCACTTCAGTCGTGTCTGACTCTGTGCGACCACATGGACTGCAGCCTACCAGGCTTCTCTGTCCATGGGATTCTCCAAGCAAGAACACTGGAGTTGATTGCCATTTCCTTCTCCAATGCATGAAAGTAGAAAGTGAAAGTGAAGTCACTCAGTCGTGTCTGACTCTTAGTGACCCCATGAACTTCAGCCTACCAGGCAGGCTCCCTCATTCATGGGATTTTCCGGGCAAGAGTACTGGAGTGGGTTGCCATTTATGGGTTCCAAATATTGATGTTTAATGAAAAGAAAATATTATATATATAATATATCTGACAATATTGAATCTGTATCCATTTCATTTATCTAGCTCAGGTAGTATAATTCCATTAAAACATTAAAATGGACTTACGTTTAGGTAGGCATATCTGATATAGCTCAAGTTACCAAGGAGATTATACTTTCAGATTGTAACTTAAGTATACCTGGGCACTCCTTTCAGTTCAGTTTAGTCTCTCAGTTGTGTCCGACTCTTTGTGATCCCATGGACTGCAGCATGCCAGGCTTCCTGCATCACCAACTTCTGGAGTTTACTCAAAAAAAACCATTGAGTCAGTGATGCCATCCAACCATCTGATCCTCTGTCATCCCCTTCTCTTCCTGCCTTCAATCTTTCCCAGCATCAGGGTATTTTAAAATGAGTCAGTTCTTCATATCAGGTGGCCAAAATATTGGAGTTTCAGCTTCAGCATCAGTCCTTCCAATGAATATTCAGGACTGATTTCCTTTAAGATGGACTGGTTGGGTATGGACTGGTTGGGTCTCCTTGCTGTCTAAGGGACTCTCAAGAGTCTTCTCCAACACCACAGTTCAAAAGCATCGATTCTTTGGTGCTCAGTCTTCCTTATAGTCCAACTCTCACATCCATACATGACTACAGGAAAAAATATAGCTTTGGATAGATGGAACTTTGTTGGCAAAGTAATGTTTCCGCTTTTTAATATGCTATCTAGATTGGTCATAACTTTTCTCTCAAGGAGCAAGCATCTTTTAATTTCATGGCTGCAGTCACCATCTGCAGCGAATTCGGAGCCCCTCAAAATAAAGTCAGTCAGTGCTTCCATTTTTTCCCCATCTATTTGCCATGAAGTGATGGGATTAGATGCCATGATCTTCGTTTTCTGAATGTTGAGCTTTAAGCCAATTTTTTCACTCTCCTCTTTCACTTTCATCAAGAGGCTCTTTAATTCTTCTTCACTTTCTGCCATAAGGGTGGTGTCATCTTCAAATCTGAGGTTATTGATATTTCTCCCAGCAATCTTGATTCCAGCTTCTGCTTCATCTAGCCCAGCATTCTTCATGATGTACTCTGCATATAAGTTAAATAAGCAGGGTGACAATATACAGTCTTGACATACCCCTTTCCTGATTTGAAAACAGTCTGTTGTTCCATGTCCAGTTCTAACTATTGCTTCCTCTCCCACATACAGATTTATCAGGAGGCAGGTCAGGTTGTCAGGTATTCCCATCTCTTTCAGAATGTTCCACAGTTCGTTGTGATTCACACAAAGGCTTTGGCATAGTAAATAAAGCAGAAATAGATGTTTTTCTGGAACTCTCTTGATTTTTTCATGAGCCAGTGGATGGTGGCAGTTTGATCTCTGGTTCCTTTGCCTTTTCTAAAACCAGCTGGAACATCAGGAAGTTCATTTATTATTGAAGCCTGGCTTGGAAAATTTTGAGCATTATGTTACTACCATGTGAGATGAGTACAATTGTGTCATAGTTTGAGCATTCTTTGGCATTGCCTTTCTTTGGGATTGGAATGAAAACTGACCTTTTCCGGTCCTGTTTGGAAAACTCTGCTGAGTTTTCCAAATGTGCTGGCATATTGATTGCAGCACTTTCACAGCATCATGTTTCAGGATTTGAAATAGCTCAACTGGAATTCCATCACCTTCACTAGCTTTGTTCATAGTGATGCTTCCTAAGGCTCACTTGACTTCATATTCTAGGATGTCTGGCTCGAGGCGAGTGATCACACCATCATGCTAATCTGGGTCATGAAGATCTTTTTTCTATAGTTCTGTGTATTCTTGCCACCTCTTCTTAATATCTTCTGCTTCTGTTAGGTCCATACCATTTCTGTCCTTTATTGTGCCCATCTTTGCATGAAATATTCCCTTGGTACCTCTAATTTTCTTGAAGAGATCTCTAGTCTTTCCCATTCTATTATTTTCCTGTATTTCCTTGCATTCCTCTTCAGACTATACTTTAATGATTCAAGTACCTTGTATTTCTTTGTTGGTAGTTACTTGGACCTTCAACATTTATTTGAAAAAAATAAATCTCTCTTGAAAGGTGACTGGTATCAGTAGTAGTGTATCTAAGCCTTACCAGTCACAAACAGTGTGCCTTTTACTAAGTTATGTTATTTAAAATGTTAAGTGCTCAACACATGTGTGTGAAAGTAGCTCAGTCATGGCTGACTCTTTGTGACCGCATGGACTGTCACCTGTTAGGCTCCTCTATCCATGGAATTCTCCAGGCAAGAATACTAGAATGGGTAGCTATTGCCTTCTTCAGGGGATCTTCCCAACTCAGGGATCAAACCTAGGTCTTCTGAATTGCAAGCAGACTATTTACCATCTTAGCCACTAGGGAAGACCAAGTGCTCAATAACTGTTCCCAATTATCAAGTATAGTATATGCAATGTGATCATCAGTGGTCCATTTCTCCTGAGCAGCAGAGCACAGGAAATAAACTAAGAAGGAACTAGAGGATATGCATTAGTCAGCTCAGTTCAGTTCAGTTCAGTCACTCAGTTGTGTCCGACTCTTTGCAACCCCATAATTTGCAGCATGCCAGGCCTCCCTGTCCATCACCAACTCCCGGAGTTTACCCAAACTCATGTCCATCCAGTCGGTGATGACCTCCAGCCATCTCATCCTCTGTTGTCCCCTTCTCCTCCTGCCCTCAATCCCTCCCAGCATAAGGGTCTTTTCCAATGAGTCAATTCTTTGCATGAGGTGGCTAAAGTATTGGGGTTTCAGCTTTAGCATCAGTCCTTCCAATGAACACCCAGGACTGATCTCCTTTAAGATGGACTGGTTGCATCTCCTTGCTGTCCAAGACTCTTCTTTCAAGAGTCTTCTCGAACACCACAATTCAAAAGCATCATTTCTTTGGTGCACAGCTTTCTTCACAGTCCAACTCTCACATCATGACCACTGGAAAACCATAGCCTTGACTAGTGACCTTTGTTGGTAAAGTAATGTCTCTGCTTCTTAATATGCTGTTATGATGTCTAGGTTGGTCATAACTTTTCTTCCAAGGAGTTAAGCGTCTTTTAATTTCATGGCTGCAATCACCATCTGCAGTGGTTTTGGAGCCCCCAAAAATAAAGTCTACCACTGTTTCCACTGTTTCCCCATCTATTTGCCATGAAGTGATGGGACCAGATGCCATGATCTTCGTTTTCTGAATGCTGAGCTTTAAGCCAACTTTTTCACTCTCCACTTTCACCTTCATCAAGAGGCTTTTTAGTTCCTCTTCACTTTCTGCCATAAGGGTGGTGTCATCTGCATATCTGAGGTTATTGATATTTCTACCGGCAGTCTTGATTCCAGCTTGTGCTTCTTCCAGCCCAGTGTTTCTCATGATGTACTTTGCATATAAGTTAAATAAGCAGGGTGACATTATACAGTTTTGACGTACTCCTTTTCCTATTTGGAATCAGTTCCATGTCCAGTTCTAACTGTTGCTTCATGACCTGCATATAGATTTCTCAAGAGGCAGGTCAGGTGGTCTGGTATTCCCATCTCTTTCAGAATTTTCCACAGTTTATTGTGATCCACACAGTCAAAGGCTTTGGCATAGTCAATAAAGCAGAAATAGGTGTTTTTCTGGAACTCTCTTGCTTTTTCCATGATCCAGCGGATGTTGGCAATTTGATCTCTGGTTCCTCTGCCTTTTCTAAAACCAGCTTGAAAATCTGGAATTTCACGGTTCACATATTGAAGCCTGGCTTAGAGAATTTTGAGCATTACTTTACTAGCATGTGAGATGAGTGCAATTGTGCGGTAGTTTGAGCATTCTTTGGCATTGCTTTTCTTTGGGACTGGAATGAAAACGGATCTTTTCCAGGCCTGTGCCCACTGCTGAGTTATCCATATTTGCTGGCATATTGAGTGCAGCACTTTCACAGCATCATCTTTTATGACTTGAAATAGCTCAGTTGGAATTCCATCACCTCCACTAGCTTTGTTTGTAGTGATGCTTTCTAAGGCCCATTTGACTTCCCATTCCAAGATGTCTGGCTCTAGGTGAGCATACCATCATGATTATCTGGGTCGTGAAGATCTTTTTTGTACGGTTCTTTTGTGTATTCTTGCCACGGCTTCTTAATATCTTCTGCTTCTGTTAGGTCCATACCATTTCTGTCCTTTATCGAGCCCATCTTTGCATGAAATGTTCCCTTGGTATTTCAAATTTTCTTGAAGAGATCTGTAGTCTTTCCCATTCTGTTGTTTTCCTCTATTTCTTTGCACTGATCGCTGAGGAAGGCTTTCTTATCTCTCCTTGCTATTCTTTGGAACTCTTCATTCAGATGCTTGTATCTTTCCTTTTCACCTTTGATTTTTGCTGCTCTTTCACAGCTATTTGTAAGGGCTCCCCAGACAGCCATTTTGCTTTTTTGCATTTCTTTTCCATGGGGATGGTCTTGATCCCTGTCTCCTGTACAATGTCACGAACCTCTGTCCATAGTTCATCAGGCACACTGTTTAATATAGGTTGGCATATACACACCTTGTGCAAAGATTATTTTGACTGTCAATTCTCACTACAGTATTTTTACAGTTAAATAGGAATGTCATGCTAACATTATAGCATGTGTTATATATAACACATTTTATGATGAACCCTATGAATTGTCATTTTTCAAAGTTTTTTTTGATGACTGAGGAACTCTGTGTCATTACAGAGATTTCTACTTAAATCCAATTGCTAAAATTTCAAGGTGAATTCCTTTTGCTTTATTAAGTATACAGGACCAATTGAACACAAATATTAATTCAATCACTAATTGATTTGTGAACCAACCATTAGAAAACAGCATTTATTTAGTATTCAACATACTTTTATGAAGATATAGAATCACATATGATTTATCTAACACAGTTCCTAAAAAAACTGTTATGTCAAAAGTTTTAACATCTCTGCACTTGAGCAGCTCATTTAAGTAATATTTGTAAAATATGATTTTAGCTTAATTTACCTCTCAAAGAAAAGGAAGTTACACTGTGTCAGATTTCTACTCTCAAAACTATAATTTTAAAACATTTTAAATTGGATTACAATAAATGGAGAAGGCAATGGCACCCCACTCCATCACCCTTGCCCGGAAAATCCCATGGACGGAGGAGCCTGGTAGGCTGCAGTCCATGGGGTCGCTGAGGGTCGGACACAACTGAGCGACTTCACTTTCACTTTTCACTTTCATGCATTGAAGAAGGAAATGGCAACCCACTCCAGTGTTCTTCCCTGGAGAATCCCAGGCACGGGGGAGCCTGGTGGACTGCCATCTATGGGGTCACAGAGAGACGGACACGACTGAAGTGATTTAGCAGCAGCACAATAAATGCAAAAGTGAGGTTCATTACAATGTAAAGCCTGCCCTCTAGTGGTACCAGTAGTTATAAATTCAGGGAAAACAATTTAATGGAAGATTTTAATACTCAATGGTTTATCATCTATTTTCTTTCAGAAGTAGCATGCTAAAAATATAATTACTATAAACAAAATGCATCAGCTCCCTTGAAATTTACACTAGCAAAATAGCTCTCCTGCAGATGCCATTGATAATTTTTTAAAAACAAATATATTTTAAATGACATAGAATATGTATTAAAAGTTAAAGCACAATTTGAGTTTCACTTCTGGTTTCAGTTGTAACATTTCCCACTTTACTTGCCCTAGTTTAGTAATTACTGTGATGATTGACAGTGAATAAGAAGTCATTTTTAAAGGCACTTGTGACCTGTTGTTGGGTCAAATGGACTAGGAAACTTCTATTAATAAGCTTGAGTCTATTTCACTGACTTATTTTGGCCTAAGTCATCAGATTATTTTTTTTTAATTGCCTACATAATAATACATAGTAAGAAATGGCAACCCACTCCAGTATTCTTGCCTGGAAAATTCCATGGAGAGAGGAGCCTGGTAGGCTATAGTCCACAGGGTTGCCAAGAGTCAGACAAGACTGAGCACATGCGTGCACACACATACTAGAAATCTAATGGATAGACAAAAATCTGGTTGAAAGATACTTGTTTATAAAAACAAAAGAACAAAGATAAATGCTAACTTTAACATATTGGGCTCTTAACACTGCGTTAACTGTAGTGTGTGAGTGCTAAGTCACTTAGTCATGCCCAATTGTTTGTGACATTTTGGACTGTAGCTGGCCAGGCTTCTCTGTTCATGTTGTTGTTGTTTTTCTTTTTTTTTTTTTTTTTTTTTTCAGAAAACAATACTGGAATGTGTTGCCATTTCCTCCTCCAGGGGATCTTCCCCACCAAGAGATCGAACTCTTGTCTAGGTGAATTCTTTACCCGCTGAGCCATCAGGGATGCCCAATTATCATTTAATTAGACTCACCTCTGAGGTGAGTCTAATTAAATGATAATTCTTGAACAATTTCAGAGGGCCCATAGGGAAGAGGGGTTCTATTTCCTTGTGAATTCCATTATAAAGATTTTGAAAATAAAGTGGTAATTTCAGGCTTCAGAATATATTAAACATATTGATCTGCTACTCAAATTTGTTTCTGTTGTACTTTATGGGCTTAGTTTATTTGAAAGATTGCTTTAGTAGGTATTTTGCAAAATTTGTATGCTCCTTTCTCTTGTTGAAATACATATAAAATTATTATTATTTTTTAGGACAGAACAATCATTTTTCTGACCCTGTGCTTAGAAAAGTGCTCTGTTTAAAAAAAAGAAAAAGAAAGAAAACCATATTCTGCTCAGAGTTACATGATGAACCTGGCAAAAAATAAAGGCTTGGGATATAAATGGGATTTCTAAAAGATTCCTAGAAAAAACCCGAAATTATTGTGTTAGTGTGCAGGAAATATTATGTGCAATTTTTATCTGTTTCTTTTATGTTTTCTTCTAATCAAATTTAAAGACAAATAATGGATTTATTTAAAGAGCAAAATTAGGATGTCTCTGGTGGCGCAGTGGAATGGAATCCTCCTGCCAAAGCAAGGGACACGGGTACCTGGTCCCTGAAGATTCCACATGCCACAAAACTAAGCCTAGCCACCATAACTACTGAGCCCTCCTGCTATAGGGCCTGTGTGCTGCAACTGCTGAAGTCCGTGTACCTAGGACCTGTGCTCTGCACAAGAGAAGCCACCACAATGTGAAACCTGTGCACTGCAATGAAAAGTGGCCCCCACCTGCTGCAACTAGAGAAAACTGGTGCAAAGCAATGAATACCCAGTGTAACCAAAAGCAAAATTTCAAAAAAAGAAGAGAGTAAAATTACATGCATTTTTATGGATACATATACCATGAAAGCACCACCATGATTGATGTACAGCATAGTTTCATCACTTCCTCCAAATTTTATTGTGCTGATTTGCAATCTGTCCTTCTCTCTGCCCCTGCCAGGCAACTGCTAATGTGCTATTTGTCATTATAGTTTAGTTTCCATTTTCAAGAATTCTGGGGTTTCTCTTGGTTAAATATCTAGTAGTGAAATAACTAGGTCATATGTTAGGTGCAGGTGGAAACCTCCAAAGATATCACCAGCAGAGATTTTCAATGGTTCCACATTTTTGCCAACCCATTGTATTATCATATCCTTTAATTTTAGACACACACATGCATAACCTCTGCCATTATCAACATCGCTCACCAAAATGGTATATATATATATTTTTAAACCAAGGATGAACCTACATTGACACAGCATAATCAGTCAAAGTCTATAATTTATTTTAGGGTTCACTTTTGGTGTCATGTGTTCAATGACTTTGGACAAAATTGTGGGGCTGGAGAAGACTCTTGAGAGTCCCTTGGACTACAAGGAGATCAAACCAATAAATCCTAAAGGAAATCAGCCTTGAATATTCATTGGAAAGACTAATGCTGAAGCTGAAACTCCAATACTTTGGCCACCTGATACGAAGAGCCAACTCATTAGAAAAGATCCTGAAGTTGGGAAAGATTGAAGGCAGGAGAAGGGGATGACAGAGGATAAGATGGTTGGATGGCATCACTGACGCAATGGACAAGAGTTTGAGCAAATTCCAGGAGATGGTGAAGGACAGGGAAGCCTGGCATGCTGCAGTCCATGGGGTCACAAAGAGTCAGACATGACTGAGTGACTAAACAATAACAACAACAAATGATGAGTACATTTAATTTTGTAAAACAAATTGCCAAACTGTATTCTAAAGTGACGACACCTTTTTGCATTCCTACAAGCAGTGAATTAGAGTTCCTGTTCCTCCACATTATCTTTGGCAAAAGATGTTGTCCATTCTCTGGATTTTGGCCATTCTGCTAGGTGTGGCATGGTATCTCATTACTGTCCTCATTTGGATTTCCCTATGGAACTCCACTCCAGTACTCTTGCCTGGAAAATCTCATGGACAGAGGAACCTGGTAGGCTGCAGTCCATGCGGTCGCTAAGAGTTGGACATGACTGAGCGACTTCACTTTCACTTTTCACTTTCATGCATTGGAGAAGGAGATGGCAACCCACTCCAGTATTCTGGCCTGGAGAATCCCAGGGATGGGGGAGCCTGGTAGGTTACCATCTATGGGGTCACACAGAGTCGGACACGACTGAATGACTTAGCATAGCATAGCATAGCAATGTTATTTTATGGGGAATCATCATATGCCATCTTTTCTTATGCTGTTTGCCTTGACTATATCTTCTTTGTTGAGGTGTCTGTTAAGGTCTTTAGCCCATTTTTAAATAGTACTATTTGTTTCTTATTGCTGAGCTTGAAGTGTTTTGTTTCTTTTCTTTGGTATATTTTTAGATAACTATTTATTAGATGTGTCTTTTGACAAACTTTCTCCCAGTCTATGGCTTGATGTTTCCTGATATTGTGTTTTGCAGTAGAGAGTTTTTAATTTTAATTTTGACCAATTTTACTAATGATCAGTTATTTCTTCGATGGTCAGGTTTTTGATGCTGTATCTAAGAAAGCATCACCATACCAAAAGTCACCCCGGTTTTTCTCCCCTATTCTAGGAGTTTCACAATTTTGCATTTTAAACTTATATCTATGATCCATTTTGAATTTTTTTTTATATTTAAAAATTTTGAATTCTAAATTTTAAGAATCTATTCAATTGGAGTACATAATGTTATTCTTGGATCTGTCTCTATTTTTCCCCTTCTGGTTTTTCTGTTTCTTTCATATTTATTCCAAGCCTTTATTTTCCATTATTCTTCCTGTTTTCCTCTCCTTTTGTTCATACTCCATCACATTTTACTGTTGTGACCTATTGGCATAAATGTGTTTTACTTGGTATTTAAATATTTTGGTGACCTATTAAAGTAATCATTTTTAAAATAAAAACTTAGAATGCTATTTGTGATCATATGAATGGCTGGAGATGAGCCACTTTCATTTATATTGGAACAATAGATAGTGAGTAAAAGTAAAAAGAAAAGAAGAAATTCATTAGAGAACATTTGCATCAGATCAGATCAGATCAGATCAGTCGCTCAGTCGTGTCCGACTCTTTGCGACCCCATGAACCGCAGCACGCCAGGCCTCCCTGTCCATCACCAGCTCCCGGAGGTCACTCAGACTTGCATCCATCGAGTCAGTGATGCCATCCAGCCATCTCATCCTCTGTCGTCCCCTTCTCCTCCTGCCCTCAATCCCTCCCAGCATCAGAGTCTTCTCCAATGAGTCAACTCTTCGCATGAGGTGGCCAAAATACTGGAGTTTCAGCTTTAGCATCATTCCTTCTAAAGAAATTCCAGGATTGATCTCCTTCAGAATGGACTGGTTGGATCTTCTTGCAGTCCAAGGGACTCTCAAGAGTCTTCTCCAACACCACAGTTCAAAAGCATCAATTCTTGGGCGTTCAGCCTTCCTCACAGTCCAGCTCTCACATCCATACATGACCACAGGAAAGACCATAGCCTTGACTAGGCGAACCTTTGTTGGTAAAGTAATGTCTCTGCTTTTGAATATGCTATCTAGGTTGGTCATAACTTTCCTTCCAAGGAGTAAGCGTCTTTTAATTTCATGACTGCAGTCACCATCTGCAGTGATTTTGGAGCCCAGAAAAACAAAGTCTGACACTGTTTCCACTGTTTCCCCATCTATTTCCCATGCAGTGACGGGACCAGATGCCATGATCTTCGTTTTCTGAATGTTGAGCTTTAAGCCAACCTTTTCACTCTCCACTTTCACTTTCATCAAGAGGCTTTTTAGCCCCTCTTCACTTCCTGCCATAAGAGTGGTGTCATCTGCATATCTGAGGTTATTGATATTTCTCCCGGCAATCTTGATTCCAACTTGTGTTTCTTCCAGTCCAGCATTTCTCATGATGTACTCTGCATATAAGTTAAATAAACAGGGTGACAATATACAGCCTTGCCGTACTCCTTTTCCTATTTGGAACCAGTCTGTTGTTCCATGACCAGTTCTAACTGTTGCTTCCTGACCTGCATACAGATTTCTTAAGAGGCAGATCAGGTGGTCTGGTGCATAGCACATAGTAAAATAATGGCTATAAAATAGAAGCAATTATTATGAAAATTCTCTTTATTTCTATATATAATTAATAAATCTGATACTCTTGTGAGTAAAAGAAAATTTGTTCATTCCATTTGACAAAATGAGAATTTCCACTACTTTCTAAAGTATATATAAATAAAATTTGTTGTGTCATTAATTATTAGAGGAGATGAAGCACAAGCTGGAATCAAGATTCCTGGGAGAAATATTAATAACCTCAGATATGCAGATGACACCACCCTTATGGCAGAAAGTGAAGAACTAAAGAGCCTCTTGATGAAAGTGAAAGAAGAATGAAAACGTTGGCTTAAAGCTCAACATTCAGAAAACTAAGATCATGGCATCTGGTTCCATCACTTCATGGCAAATACATGGGTAAACAGTGGAAAACGTGTAAGACTTTATTTTGGGGGCTCCAAAATCACTGCACATGGTGACTGCAGCCCTGAAATTAAAAGACACTTGCTCCTTGGAAGAAAAGTTATGATTAACCTAGACAGCAAATTAAAAAACAGAGACATTACTTTGTCAACAAAAGTCCATCTAGTCAAGGCTTTGGTTTTTCCAGTAGTCATGTATGGATGTGAGAGTTGGACTGTAAAGAAAGCTGAGCACTGAAGAATTGATGGTTTTGAACTGTGGTGTTGGAGGAGACTCTTGTGAGTCCTTTGGACAGCAAGGAGATTCAACTAGTCCATCCTAAAGGAAATCAGTCCTGAATATTCATTGGAAGGACCGATGCTAAAGCTGAAACTCCAATATTCTGGCCACCTTATACAAAGAACTGACTCATTTGAAAAGACCCTGATCTCACTATATCCCCCTGTGAGTTTCTTAACCTAGCCACCCTCCTGCCTACCCCCAAGGGCTCTCTCCCTTTTCACTTTGCCTAGAAACTTTGGACCACTGGACAAAACCCCAAGAGGGACTCTCAGAATATCCTCTGACCAATCCTGAGGAAATCTGGTTCACTGATGAAAGCAGATTTGTCTTGGATGGAAAAAGAGCTGGATATCCAGTAGTCTCCAATTTTGAGAATATAGAGGCTAAACATTTGCCACCCAGTACTTCAGCCCAATTAGCTGAGCCCATAGCCCTGACTTGAGCTTTAGAGCTGGTAAAAGGAAAAAGAACAGCCATTTACATTGACTCCAAGTATGCCTTTCTACATGCACACACTACTATTTAGAAAGAAAGAGGCCACGAGGCCACTTGACCACCTGAGGGTTCCCAACCAAATATGGTGATCAAATCCTTGGGCTCTTGGAGACAGTTCATCTGCCCAATAAGATTTCAGTGTCCCATTGTAAAGGACATCAAAAAGGGAGCATGGAAGTGGCACAAGGGAACCAAGCAGTCCATCAGGCAGCTAAGAGAGCAGCACTACAGAACAATGAACTAATAGGGGTTGCCACCTTAGTTCCACAGACTAATTTGTCAGAAACTCCTTCATATGATGAAGGTGAGACTCTTAAAGCTAAGAGTGGGGACTTTCAAGAAGATCATATGAGATGTTTCCACAAGTGGTGGGGGGACTCCTTTATTTGCCTGGGAACCTCAATGGAAATTGTTTAACTCCTTACCTGCCACCACTGATTTAGGGGAAAAAGGCCCTCTCCAAAGATGACTAAAAATGTCCTTCAGAGTAACAGGCCTCCAAAAAACTATAAGGCAAGTGGTCTCTTCTTGTCCCATTTGCCAATTTAAACAGCCCCCAAGGAGCTTAAAGACCCCAGCTGGCCCAGCCCATACAACAATGTGGGACCTACCCAGGAGAGGACTAGCAGATGGACTTCACCCAAATACCAGTTTCTCAAGGGTAGAAATACCTATTAGTCATGATAGATACATTCACAGGATGGATTGAAGACTCTCCCACCTGGACTGAGAAGGCTGAGAAAGTGGTAAAAACCTGCTCCATGAAATCATTCCAAGATTTGTTCTGCCCAGGTCATTACAAAGTGACAATGGGACATCATTTACTTCTAAGGTCACCCAAGGGGTCTCTAAAGCATTGGGAATTACTTACTATCTCCATTGTGCCTGGAGGCCTCAATCTTCAGAAAAAATAGAAGGAGCCAGCCAATTCTTAAAATCAGCGATAGAATAGATAACCCAGGAGACATCCCTGGGATGGAAGGAGGCTTTACCAATAGCTATCCTCTGTACCTGCATTGCCCCTAAGGAACAGGTTGGTTTTAGTCCTTATGAGATGCTATGTGGGAGACCTTTTGTTTATGTCAATGACTTCCTCCTAGATCCAGAGGCTCAGACCCTCTGGTCTTATACCATGGCCATTGGGCAATGCCAAAAGGATATATGCTTGTGGGGTGTCAACCAGGACCCAAAAGATTCTAAAA
Source organism: Tragelaphus eurycerus (assembly GCA_935064755.1). Lineage (NCBI taxonomy): Eukaryota > Metazoa > Chordata > Mammalia > Artiodactyla > Bovidae > Tragelaphus > Tragelaphus eurycerus. The sequence goes on along the minus strand of CAKXYN010000012.1, from coordinate 11,034,484 downwards.
AATCACCACTACATGCTCCAGGGACTCAAGTCCTAATTAAAGTAGGAAAGATGCATCCCCAAAGGCTTAACTCCAGCCCACATGGAAGGGCCCCTAACCTGTAATGCCTTCCACCTCAACCACAGTCAAGGTACTAGGACACGAATCCTGGATTCACTTCTTGGAAGTCAAGCTGTGGAAGAAAACGGCAGAGGATACTCAATACACCTGTGAGTCTCAGGTATATCTGGGAGATCTCAGATACCTATTCAGAATTACAAATGAGTGCCATTCTAATAAACACCATCAAAATTAAGTTTTTTGGGAAAAATTTCTCAGGATAGCTCTAAAGAGCCAACACAGCTTGGCAGGGGTTGTACTCCAATTGACAGGAGATAGATCTCCTGATCCCTGAACAAGGAGGGACTTGAACCATCTTGAATGAGACATGTTGTTTCTGGGTAAATATCTGCAGCTAAGTTAAGGAAATGGTATGGACCTAACAGAAGCAGAAGATATTAAGAAGAGGTGGCAAGAATACACAGAAAACTCTACAAAAATAATCTTCATGGCCCAGATAATCACGATGGTCTTATCACTCATCTAGAGCCAGACATCCTGGAATGGGAAGTTAAGTGGGCCTTAGGAGGCATCATTATGAACAAAACTAGTGGAGGTGATGGAATTTCAGTTGAGCTATTTCAAATCTTAAAAGATAATGCTATGAAAATGCTTCACTCAATATGCCAGCAAATTTGGAAAACTCAGCAGTTGCCATAGGACTGGAAAGGTCCATTCTCACTCCAGTCCCAAAGAAAGGCAATGCCAAAGAATGCTCAAACTACCACACAAATGAACACATCTCACATGCTAGTAAAGTAATTCTCAAAATACTCCAAGCCAGGCTTCAACAGTACATGAACTGTGAACTTCCAAATACTCAAGCTGGATTTAGAAAAGGAAGAGGAACCAGAGACCAAATTGCCAACATCTGTTGGATCATTGAAAAAGCAAGAGAGTTCAAGAACAGCATCTATTTCTGTCCTATTGACTATGCCAAAGCCTTTGACTGTTTGAATCACAACAAACTGCAGAAAATTCTTGAAGAGATGGGCATACCAGACCACCTGACCTGTCTCTTGAGAAATCTGTACACAGGTCAGGAAGCAACACTTAGAACTGGACATGGAACAACAGACTTGTTTAAAATCAGGAAAGGAGTACGTTAACACTGTATATTCTCACTCTGCTTAATTAACTTATATGCAGAGTATATCATGTGAAATGCCGGGCTGGATGAAGCACAGCTGGAATTAAGATTGTCAGGAGAAATATCAATAACCTCAAGACATGCAGATGACACCACCCTTATGGCAGAAAGTGAAAAAGAACTAAAGAGCCTCTTGATGAAAGTGAAAGAGGAGAGTGAAAAGTTGGCTTAAAACACAACATTCAGAAAATGAAGATCATGGCATCTGGTCCCATCATTTCATGGCAAATAGATGATGAAATGATGGAAACAGTGACAGACTTTATTTTTTGGGCTCCAAAATTACTGCAGATGGTGAGTGCAGCTATTAACTAGAAAGACGCTTGCTCCTTGACAGAAAAGTTATGACCAACCTAGACAGCATATTAAAAAGCAGAGACATTATTTTGCCAAGGTCTGTCTAGTGAAAGCTATGGTTTTTCTTTTAGTCATGTATGGATGTGAGAGTTGGACTATAAAGAAAGCTGAGTGCCAAAGAACTGAAGCTTTTGAACTGTGGTGTTGGAGGAGACTCTTGAGAGTCCCTTGGACAACAAGGAGATGCAATTGGTCCATCCTAAAGGAAATCAGTCCTGAATATTCATTGGAAGGACTGATACTGAAGCTGAAACTCCAATACTCTGGCCACCTGATGCGAAGAACTGGCTCATTTGAAAAGACCCTGATTCTGGTAAAGATTGAAGGTAGGAGGAGAAGTGTACAACAGAGGATGAGATGGTTACATGGCATCACTGACTCAATGTACATGAGTTTTGGTAAACTTCGGGAGTTGGTGATGGACAGGGAGGCCTGGCATGCTGAAGCCCATGGGGTAGCAAAGGGTTGGACATGACTGAGCAACTGAACTGAACTGAAATGAAGTTAAAGAAAGTCTCACAGTCCACAAGAAAAACATTCAGATCCTACAGGGTCTCAAAGACCGAGTTGGAGAGTTCTTGGGTAGTTATAGTCTCTCTTTGGTGAATGTTTCTCCTCGTGAAGGGGAATTTGGAGTTGGCTAATGCCCTTACTAATCCCTGTTATCACCACATTGATGCTGCTTCTGATTGCTCCATGTATTATCAACTACCTAACTCATTTTGTCTCTGTGCAGGTCAACAAGCTACAACATGCAGTGCCAGTTCAACAAGAAATAATAAAACTATACCCAACCAGAGAAAATATCATTCAGCCTTAGATGGACACTGCTATAAGGACTCTGAGGCTTGAGACTAGCACTATGGGGAGGCCCAATGCCCCTCACCATCCCAGCTCAGCAGAAAGTAGCCAGAGAGACCTTGATGCCCTTATTTCTGAAGAATTGGGCCTCCCATCTCTTGAGGGGGGAATGTTAGGCAGTTAGAATAGGAAAATGGAGTCCAAAATGGTGGGGACTAAAAGACAAAGAAGGGAAACACCCGTGAAAATAGAATAAAGGAAGGTCCGAGGACCAGAGTAAGGACCACAGGTAAAACAAACAACCCTCCTGGCCAGCCCAATTTACACAGGGCAGGCTCAGGGGGAGGAGAATAAACATATAAAAAGAGGAGCCAAAACTGAGCTGGGGGCTTCTCTTCTCTTGTGTCTTTTGGGTCGACCCTCTCTCATGCCTCCAGGATGTATTTTCCTTTGCTTGCCAATTAAACAGAGCTATACCAGAGGTCTGTATGTCACTTCAAATTTTTGCTGCAGCGAGACAGAACCAAGGGAATTAGTAACTCCCCTGACACTACTGATCCTTTGGTTGAGTTCTCAGTAATCCTAGCCAAGGTTATGTCCTCTACTTGTGCACAAGAATTCATCATATTTTACCAACTTAATTCCATCACTCCAGCAATTTTCTCCCCTTTGTTTAAAATTATATATATATATATATATATAATTTTTTAAAAATTATATATATATATATCAGATCAGATCAGATCAGTCGCTCAGTCATGTCCGACTCTTTGTGACCCCATGAACCACAGCACGCCAGGCCTCCCTGTCCATCACCAACTCCCGGAGGTCACTCAGACTCACATCCATCGAGTCAGTGATGCCATCCAGCCATCTCATCCTCTGTCGTCCCCTTCTCCTCCTGCCCCCACTCCCTCCCAGCATCAGAGTCTTCTCCAATGAGTCAACTCTTCGCATGAGGTGGACAAAATACTGGAGTTTCAGCTTTAGCATCATTCCTTCCAAAGAAATTCCAGGGCTGATCTCCTTCAGAATGGACTGATTGGATCTCCTTGCAGTCCAAGGGACTCTCAAGAGTCTTTTCCAACACCACAGTTCAAAAGCATCAATTCTTCGGCGCTCAGCCTTCTTCACAGTCCAGCTCTCATATCCATACATGACCACAGGAATATATATATATATACACACACACATACCATTCTATTGGATTCTTCACATCAATCTTTATTTCTCCAATTCTAAAAGCAAGCTTCTCTCAATTCTAGTTCCTAAGGCAATGTCAGACTGCAGTCTTCATTTATTTGACTCTTTAGTTATGTTAAATACAATTGTTTACTTTACCTTTCTTGGATCAAATCTTTCACCTGGTCTGTAGAAAGACAAACTGCTTTTTTTTTTTTTTTTCCTTTTCCTTAGCTTACAGGCCTCTAGTCTAGTTATAATACATTTAAATAGATGTCTTAAAATGAACAAGTTCTAAACCAAACGCCTTCTTTTCCCTTCTAAACTTGCTCTTCCCTCAATCTTACCCATCTGAACTATGGCAGATTTATTCACTGTGCCAGATTCATTTGTCCAATTATCTAGGTAAGATTTAATATTATCCTTGAAATAGAGACCACACACATAGAGAATAAACATATGAACACCAAGGAGAACTGTGTGTCGGGGGGATGGATTGGGAGATTGGGATTAACATATACACTACCATGTGTGAAACAGACAACTAATAAGAATAGATGGTATAGCACAGGAAATTCTACTCAATGCTCTGTTGTGACCTAAATCAGAAGGAAATCCAGGGAAAAAGAGATATAGGTATACATGTGGCTGATTCACTTTGTTGTACACCAGAAACTAGCACAACATTGTAAAGAAGCAACTTTAACCCAATAAAAAATAAAACAACAGGGACCTACTGTATAGCATAGGGAACTATATTCGGTAACATAATAATAATATATAATATAAAAGAATAAGAAAATATATATATACACACACATACATGTGTGTGTATGTATAACTAAATAATTTTGCTATAAACCAGAAAACATATACGACAAAATTGCACTAATGTCACATGCTAGCAAAGTAATGCTCAAAATTCTCTAAATCAGGTTTCAACAGTACGTGAACTGTGAACTTCCAGATGTTCAAGCTGCTAAAGCCTTGGACTAGGTCAGATCAGATCAGTCGCTCAGTCATGTCTGACTCTTTGTGACCCCATGAACTGCAGCACGCCAGGCCTCCCTGTCTATCACCAACTCCCAGAGGTCACTCAGACTCACATCCATCGAGTCAGTGATGCCATCCAGCCATCTCATCCTCTGTCGTCCCCTTCTCCTCCTGCCCCCAATCCCTCCCAGCATCAGAGTCTTCTCCAATGAGTCAACTCTTCGCATGAGGTGGCCAAAATACTGGAGTTTCAGCTTGAGCATCATTCCTTCCAAAGAAATCCCAGGGCTGATCTCCTTCAGAATGGACTGGTTGGATTTCCTTGCAGTCCAAGGGACTCTCAAGAGTCTTTTCCAACACCACAGTTCAAAAGCATCAATTCTTCGGCTCTCAGCCTGGGTCACAACAAAATGGGAAAATTTTAAAGAGATGAGAATACCTGAACACCTGACCTGCCTCCTGAGAAATCATATGCAGGTCAGGAAGCAACAGTAGGAATTGAACATGGAACGACAGTTCAGTTCAGTTCAGTCACTCAGTTGTGTCTGACTCTTTGTGACCCCATGAATCGCAGCACACCAGGCCTCCCTGTCCATCACCAACTCCCAGAGTTCACTCATACTCATGTTCATCGAGTCAGTGATGCCATCCAGCAATCTCATCCTCTGTCGTCCCTTTCTCCTCTTGCCCCCAATCCCTCACAGCATCAGAGTCTTTTCCAATGAGTCAACTCTTCCCATGAGGTGGCCAAAGTACTGGAGTTTCAGCTTTAGCATCATTCCTTCCAAAGAATGCAAAAAAGCAAAATGGCTGTCTGGGGAGGCCTTACAAATAGCTGTGAAAAGAGAAGCGAAGAGCAAAGGAGAAAAGGAAAGATATAAACATCTGAATGCAGAGTTCCAAAGAATAGCAAGGAGAGCTAAGAAAGCCTTTTTCAGCGATCAGTGCAAAGAAATAGAGGAAAACAACAGAATGGGAAAGACTAGAGATCTCTTCAAGAAAATCAGAGATAACAAAGGAACATTTCATGCAAAGATGGGTTCGATAAAAGAACAGAAATGGTATGGACCTAACAGAAGCAGAAGATATTAAGAAGAGATGTCAAGAATACACAGAAGAACTGTACAAAAAAGAGCTTCACGACCCAGATAATCATGATGGTGTGATCACTGACTTAGAGCCAGACATCTTGGAATGTGAAGTCAAGTGGGCCTTAGAAAGCATCACTATGAACAAAGCTAGTGGAGGTGATGGAATTCCAGTTGAGCTATTCCAGATCCTGAAAGATGATGCTGTGAAAGTGCTGCACTCGATATGCCAGCAAATTTGGAAGACTCAGCAGAGGTCACAGGACTGGAAAAGGTCAATTTTCATTCCAATCACAAAGAAAGGCAATGCCAAAGAATGCTCAAACTACCGCACAATTGCACTCATCTCACACACTAGTAAAGTAATGCTCAAAATTCTTCAAGCCAGGCTTCAGCAATACGTGAACCATGAACTTCCTGATTTTCAAGCTGGTTTTAGAAAAGGCAGAGGAACCAGAGATCAAATTGCCAATATCCGCTGAATCATGGAAAAAGCAAGAGAGTTCCAGAAAAACATGTATTTCTGCTTTATTGACTATGCCAAAGCCTTTGACTGTGTGGATCACAATCAACTGTGGAAAAATCTGACAGAGATGGGAATACCAGACCACCTGATCTGCCTCTTGAGAAATCTGTATGCAGGTCAGGAAGCAACAGTTAGAACTGATCATGGAACAACAGACTGGTTCCAAATAGGAAAAGAGTTCGTCAAGGCTGTATATTGTCACCCTGTTTATTTAACTTATATGCAGAGTATATCATGAGAAACGCTGGACTGGAAGAAACACAAGTTGGAATCAAGATTGGCAGGACAATATCAATAACCTCCATTTTAGTTCACTGATTTCCAGAATATCGATATTCACTCTTGCCATCTCTTGTTTGACCACTTCCAATTTGCCTTGATTCATGGACTTGACACTCCAGGTTCCTATGCAATATTGCTCTTACAGCATCGGAACTTGCTTCTATCACCAGTCACATCCACTGCTGGGTATTGATTTTGCTTTGGCTCCATCCCTTCATTCTTTCTGGAATTATTTCTCCACTTATCTCCAGTAGCATATTGGGCACGTACTGACCTGGGGAGTTGCTCTTTTAGTATCCTATCATTTTGCCTTTTCATACTGTTCATATGAAACTAAGCCATGCCCGTGGGGCAACCCAAGACGGGCGGGTCATGGTGGAGAGATCTGACAGAATGTGGTCCACTGGAGAAGGGAATGGCAAACCACTTCAGTATTCTTGCCTTGAGATCCCCATGAACAGTATGAAAAGTCAAAATGGAACAACAGACTGGTTCCAAATCAGGAAAGGAATACATCAAAGCTGTATATTGTCACCCTGCTTATTTAACTTATATGCAGAGTATATCTAGAGAAATGCCAGGCTGGATGAAGCACAAGGTGGAATCAAGATTACTGGGAGAAATATCAATAATCTCAGCTAGGCAGATGACACCACCCTTATGGCTGAAAGTGAAAAGAAAATAAAGAGCCTTTTGATGAAAGTGAAAGAGGAGAAGCAAAAAGCTGGCTTAAAACTCAACATTCAGAAAACTAAGATCATGGCATCTGGTCCCATCACTTCACAGCAAATAGATGTGGAAACAGTGGAAACAGTGACAGGCTTAATTTTGGAGGGCTCCAAAATCTGCAGATGGTGACTGCAGCCATGAAATTAGAAGACTTTTGCTCCTTGGCAGAAAAGTTATGACCAACCTAGATAGCATATTAAAAAGCAGAGACATAACTTTACCAACAAATGTCCGTCTAGTCAAAGCTATGGTTTTTGTTGTAGTCATGTATGGATGTAAGGGTTCGACTACAAAGAAAGCTGAGTGCCAAAGAATTGATGTTTTTGAACTGTGGTGTTGGAAAAAAACTCTCAAGAGTACTTTGGACAGCAAGGAGGAGAACCAACCAGTCCACCCTAAAGGAAATCAGTCCTGAATATTCATTGAAAGGACTGATGTTGAAGCTGTAACTCCAATACTTTGGCCACTTGATGCGAAGAACTAACTCATTTGAAAAGACCCTCATGCTGGGAAAGATTGAAGGTGAGAGGAGAAGGGGATGACAGAGGATGAGATGGTTGGATGGCACCACCAACTCAATGTACATGGGTTTGAGTAAACTCCAGGAGTTAGTGATGGTCAGGGAGGCCTGGCATGTTGCTTTCCATGGGGCCACAAAGAGTCAGACACAACTGAGCGATTGAACTGAACTGAACTGATACTCCAGAAACTAATAGAACAATTTTAATCAATTATACTTCAATAAATTTTAAAATAAATGAAATATTATCCTTGATTATTCTTTCTCTCAAATGCTGTATTTAATCTCTCAGCAAGTTCTGTTGCCTCCACCTTCAAACTTTACCTAGAATGTGACTATAGTATCAATACCATCTCCCTAGAAAAAGACGCACATTCCTGAATCACTGCACAGATTTTCTAATTTTTATACTTCCTCATCTGTTAAATGGATATGAGTTTGAGGAAACTCTGGGAGATAGTGAAGGACAGGGAAACCTAGAATGCTGCAATCCATGAGTTTGCAAAGAGTTGGACATGATTCAATGACTAAACAATAACAACATTCTTAGTACAGAAGTTGGCTACAAACCTTCATAGGATTGTATAAGATTATATTTCACTGACTTTCTAATTTGTACTTTATAACTAAAGTCTTCCTAGTGGTCTACATGACCCTACATGATCTGGCCACCCAGTTCCTCTCTGCTCACATTTCTTATTGCTCTTCTAGTCATTCATTTTGTCTGAGTCTTATAGGTCTCTTTGCTTCTTTCTTGATAACACTATGTAGGAAACTGACTAAGCAATTGCTCCTTTGCTGTTCTCTTCATGTGGAAAACTCTTATCCCATTTTTAAAGATATAGCTCTCTTCCTTGACATTTTCAATGTTTATTTCAATATCACTATCTAAGACTCTCTCTAGCCAATCTTTTAAAATTTTCAAACACCCTAGACTTCCAAAACTACCTATCCCTCTTCCTTTTTAAAATTCATAACTATCATTTAGTACCTACTCACATACTGAGTATTTTGATTATTTGGTTTTTCATCTTCACCAAATTCAGGAACATGAGATCCATAGGGAAAGGTTTTCTTTCACCTTTTCTTTCTCTCCCTCCCACCTCCCTTTCCTTCTTTTTCTTCTTCAAATGAACTCATTTAATCTTCATATCTGCCTCCTGGCAGATACTCATCTTCTCCATTTTCTAGATAAGAAACTGAAGCACAATGAGGTTAATTCAATTACTCCAGACTGCAGATCTTATAAGGTATGGAGCTGACATTCAAGCCTGAGAAGACTTCAACCAAAGTCCATGCTCTTAATTTCTACTTAATTTTGTTCACTGATGCAGTGACATGACAAGTGTTCAGATATTTGTTGAGTGGATTATCCTGCATCATCTGGGTGGCATGTCCTGCACTGTCTGCAAGTATAAGTTGTTTTTATATTGTCTTCCTCTGTGATAATGTACAATTCCCCACTTGAACTCTACAAGTACGGATGTCTCTACTCTAGTGAACTCTACAAAGTAGTGGTCATTAGAAAGAGAAAACCACTGAACTCTAGGCATTTCAGAAGTCTTTCACTGAATTCAGAAGATCTAGACCTATACGACAATACAGAAGTCATTACCATGTAGCCACTGAGGTCTTGAAATGTAGCTGATTTGACTTGAGGTGTAGATAAATGTAAACAACACACTGGATTTTAAAACTTAGCATTAAAAAATTAAATTATCTCATTAATGCATTTCAATGATAATATTGGGCATTCATTGGGTCAAATAAACATATATGATTAAAATTCAGTTTACCTATTGCTTTTACTTTTTTTACTTAAAAATTATATATGTTGCTCACATTATATTTCATTTGGAAATGACAATCTAGACAATAGCTGGGAGGCAAAAGCTGCCTGTATGGGCAGTAGTGTGATCTATCAATGCTTAGTCCGTCAGCAAAGATGATGACTGAGCTTTTCCAGAAAGACCAAGATGATTAGTTCATTCTTAATGACATTTTTAAGATAAGAATTCTTCCAGTTAACTTCTATCCTTTACTCCGATGTCCTAAAAAGCATCACTTTGCTATTTATACTGTTGCTATCTAAGCAAATGAAGTTTAAGGAAACTGTTAATATATCATTGAAACAAACCTCTAGTAATATAGTGCACTTTGGTATTGCTGTGAATTGTGGTATCTGACTAAATTTTAGTAAAGTTGATATTTAAATTGTTAATGACTCATAGCTCAGTTGATAAAGAATCTGCTTACAATGCAGGAGACCCCGGTTTGATCCCTGGGTTGAGAAGATCCCCTGGAGAAGGGAAAGGCTACCCACTCCAGTATTATGACCTGGAGAATTCCTTGGACTGTATAGTCCATGGGGTTGCAGAGAGTCGGATAGGACTGAGAGACTATCACTTTCACTTTCTACAGAGAGGTTAGAGGGACCTGATATCTGGACTGTAAATAAACTAATTCCGGCCTGTATGTGTTTTCAGTGAAGTATACAGTGATTGCTTCACATAATCTCTCTTCAGCATCACAGAATACTGATATCACATTTACCAAAGTAGATTGAGAATTTCTGCCAGGCCAAGTTTACTGTGTTTCTAGAAACATATGGGATCTGGGACAATAATTAATATCTAATTGATTTACAAAAAAAAAAGAAACTTTTAGAAGCAGAGATTTTTTCTTTTCTGAATTGTAAATATATGTCTGTCGTCTGGCCATCACCTATGTTATATTATTTCAAATGAATTGCTTAGTTTTCTTTGTATAATGTAAGCAACATCAGATTTGTTTTCGGTGGCATCTTTAAAACTGTAGACTACATATTATTTCCTCACTGAAAAATCTCTAATGCCATTAGACTATATAATGCGCAGAAGTGTTATACTGAGATTGTGACAATAGAGGACAGTAAAGCACTAGGCTTTGTAATTTTTCAAGAAGAAAGCATCTCAATAGTGGGAAGAAAAAAAAACCCAGCATTGCAAATGTGTATACCTTATTCAACTATAGCTATGCATCAAAATACTTTATTTTCATATAGAAGAGAAAATTAAAGAGATTTTTCAGGAATGGAAGAGTTGGCACAAAACCTGAAGATCACTTGTGATTTTTAAGTACATGGTTAACATTTAAACCTTTTGTTATTAGTGAAAATTTTTGCTGTTTTATAATAATGACTTGGGGATATATGCATTTTTAAATTTATCTCCAAATTTTAGTTATGACATTAAATACTACTAATAAAGAATTTAGCCATCTCCCATCAATCTCTTTTAGAGAAATACAATGAAATATGTGTAGTTCATTTGTTGTACATATTTTATGAGCCTGAGTGTAATGAATTAAAAGGAGGAGCATATTCTGAGTTTATGAACAATTCTTTTTTCTAGTTCACAGATCTGCCTTTCAAAGTAAAATTTTAATTGCATTTTGTTCATCTTTTTGAAGGGTGAAGAGTGGATTTTAAAAACTATTAGCTTGTTATAGACTTTTTTCAATATAATTCATAATAGCATAATATAGGCTTATTTACTTTTGCCAAGGTAAATGTTGGCAAAAAATATTGAATCCTGGCTAATTAGATTAGCTTTTAAAAATACGAGTCTATTTTCATCTCAAAAGCTTTAGACAGGTCAATGAAACAATCTTCAAAGTATAACAGTTGACAAAAAAATTTTTAGGTAAAAGCATAAAAATCTGTTCAACACATGGCAGAGCTGACTGCACGGGTAGTAAGTTTTTTTTTCTTTTTTTAATTTGGAATTTTTATATGCTTTCCCAAGTTCAATAGTAATATAGTTTGGAATCACAAATGTTAGAGAATTTAAGTTCTCTATCATTCTGCCAAATCTAATAGAATGGTTATTTTAGTTAACTTTACTCAGATAGGTTATTTCATATTGGAATAGGAATTAGGGAATGACCTTACTCACAGATTCATAGTAAACTGTATGATACTTTTCAGTGTTTGAAATAACTAGCTGTGATGTTTTCATAACATCACAACTTACTTTTGCTTATATATATGAAGCATTAAGACCTTATTTCATTTAAACTCTTTGCTCTTAAATCACAGTCAACAGAAGAGACTGTGTAGAAGCATGAGCTTACATTTATGTTAGAATGGAGATAAGGCAAAATTCAGTTGATTTCAGTATGAATGAATTTTTAACCAACTGACTGAATAATACATGATTCAGTATATTTTATCAAATATCAGTTTGCCTCAGTATAGTAAAATACTGGGCCCTGTGACTATCTTACTCACATAACATAAATGTTTTTATGGTGTATATTTTTCCTTTGTGCTCACCTTTGTAAATTATTTCATGTTATCTACATTTAGTCCATTTGCTCTTGATCCTCTTACTTTTCATGAAGTCAGAAAATGATAAAACTAGAAATAAAACATTTAAATAATCACCCATTCTACTGACTTTATGTTAGAGATTTCAGGCATTTTCTGGGAAATAGCTAGAATATTGTATGCTTCTTGTGGCCCTCAATAGTGCAAGCCTCAGGTATGCAAGACAGCATTAGTACCATTAAGATATATTTGAATCAGAACCAGGTGAATTTGCATATCATGCAGCCCAATAATTAGCATGAAGTGATTGTTCACAAATTAGCATGACTTCATTTCAATCACTTGAAAAATATATATATACATATTTCATGACAGAACTATGATTTAAATAGGGCTTCACTGACACTAGAATACAAATCATTCAAGATCTCTAGATCAAAACCTGAGAGACAATTCAAAAAGTCATTTATTTTGAATTGAACTAGTCTTACAGTAGTAAATTAGGATCTAGAGCTTTTACACAGTAAATTTTGTATTCATTGCATTTTTTATTTTTGAGATTTCCTCTGTATGTATGTGTATATATTTTAAATATTATAAAACAGACACATAAAGAGTAGCATATCTTGATACGGGAAATAGTAGCATTTTTAAAAAATGAGTAAGAAGTTTAAATAAGGGATCTTAAATCTTTGTAGGCCAATTTTGCTATTTCTCCAGGCTACCTGGAGCTTAAGAATAAGGACATGTGAACAGGGAATGAGCTTATTCACCTGAAAATGCCAGGAAGGTGAATAGTTCAAGAAAACTATAATACAGCATTTTGATATATTTGGAACCAAGATCAATAAAGAACTTTTTAAGTGTTTCACTAGAGGCATTAATGAGACTGTTATCATTGAGTAGTTTCTCTTGTTAAGTCCCAAAATGCTAATAACATAATAATATAGAATGAAATCCTAATAGAACAATAATTTCAGTCAGCATCCCAGAATAGAAACTGACTTTTATTATGTGTGCTGTGGGGTCAATTGTGTAAATGTTCCCCCAAATCAAGCAGTTGTTTGCATTAGTGTTACTAGAATTCCAGGAGCCTTCAAAGGAAAGCAAATGCCAATTCATTAAAACAGCTTCAGTCATAATTCCACTTGACCGACCCCTTCACCTTTGTCAAAGCTTTGCTCAAACTTGATCCTTTCATTGAGGCCCATATGACAAATATATACTACTATGTCCCCTACACTGCCAGTCCCATAACCCCTTATATTCTGATACTCATTTTCTTGCTCTACTATCCACCCCACACCCATATCACTCTAGGACTGAGCTTTTCAGAAAATGATTTATCTTAACTGTTGAATCTTTCTTTCAGTGTATTAACTATGGTACTAGAACATATTAATGAGATGACTGTTTTTACAGGCTAGTGAGAGAGTATGCAAGGAGATCCAACCAGTCCATTCTGAAGGAGATCAGCCCTGGGATTTCTTTGGAAGGAATGATGCTAAGGCTGAAACTCCAGGACTTTGTCCACCTCATGCAAAGAGTTGACTCATTGGAAAAGACTGATGCTGGGAGGGATTGGGGGCAGGAGGAGAAGGGGACGACAGAGGATGAGATGGCTGGATGGCATCACTGACTCAATGGACATGAGTCTGAGTGAACTCTGGGAGTTGGTGATGGACAGGGAGGCCTGGTGTGCTGCGATTCATGGGGTTGCAGAGTCAGACAGGACTGAGCAACTGAACTGAACTGAACTGAGAGAGTTTATTCTTAGGTACATTGATATAGAGACCAAGGCCCTCAAGGAGGAGAAAGGGACATTTTTTTCCCCTACATTCTTTCATCTTAGTCATCTGAGGCATTTTTTTTTTTTCTTAAGCTCTGAGTTGTTATGGTAGCAATCTATTTCACCTAAGACTAACTTTCACTAAGCCCAAAGCTAATGATTACACCAGGGCTTCCCTGGTGGACCAGATGATAAAGAATCCGCCTGCCATGTAGGAGACAATGGTTCGATCGCTGGGTGGGGAAGATCCCCTGGAGAAGGGAATGGTAACACACTACAGTATTCCTGCCTATAGAATCCCATGGACAAAGGGCCCTGGCAGGCACAGTCCATAGTGTCACAAAGATTCAGACACCACTGACCGACTAACACACAATGATTACAGAACAAAACAACTCATCTTTCTCAAGGGTATGTTTTTCTTTAAGCTCTGTATTGATGATTATATAACAACAAGGTATGTTGCTCCAGGATATGTTTCTCCTTCTTAATAGGAACTTTCTGACTAACACTGCTATCTTAAGATATAAGTTGTGGGAGTAAATCTGGTAAGACCTTTTTATTTTTAGTAACAAATTGAAAAAGTATATAAGGCCTTGATAAGAAGAGCATATGGGGCACTCTCTGCCCCCTTCTGACGTCTATTTCAGAAGCTTTTTGTATGCATTTTTAACTATAGTAAAACTTCTATCACATGAAGCTCTGAGTTACTGAAGCCAAATCTCTGGTCCAGAAGCAAAATTCTCTCCTTCAGAGATCACCAATCCAATGCTGTTTATTGCAAGCTATCATTTCAGTTCAGTGCAGTCGCTTAGCTGTGTCTGATTCTTTGGGAACCCATGGACTGCAGAACATCAGGCCTCCCTGTCCATCACCAACTCTTGGAGTTTACTCAGACTTATGTACATTGAGTCAGTGATGCCATCCAACCACCACATGCTCTGTCATCCCCTTATCCTCCTGCTCTCTATCTTTCCCAGCATCAGGATTATTCAAATGAGTCAGTTCTTCGCATCAGGTGGACAAAGTATTGGAGTTTCAGCTTCAGCACTGGTCCTTCCGATGAACATTCAGGACTGATTTCCTTCAGGATGGACTGGTTGGATCTCCTTGCAGTCCAAGGGACTCTCAAGAGTCTCCTCCAACACCACAGTTCAAAAGCATCAGTTCTTCAGTGCTCAGCTTTCTTTGTAGTCCAACTCTCACATCCATACATGACTACTGGAAAAACCATAGCTTTGACTAGATGGACCTTTGTTGGCCAAGTAATGTTTCTGCTTCTTAATATGCTCTCTAGGTTGATCATAACTTTTCTTCCAACGAGCAAGCGTCTTTTAATTTCATGGCTGCAGTCACCATCTGTAGTGATATTGAAGCCAAAAAAAAATAAGGTCTGTCACTGTTTCCCATTGTTTTTCCATTTATTTGCCATGAAGTGATGAGACCAGATGCCATCCACAATCTTCATTTTCTGAATGTTGCCTTTTAAGCCAACTTTTTCCTTCTCCTCTTTCACATTCATCAAGAGGCCCTTTAGTTCTTCTTCGCTTTCTGCCATAAGGGTGGTGTCATCTGCATATCTGAGGTTATTGACATTTCCCCTGGCCATCTTGATTCCAGCTTGTGCTTCAACCAGCCCAGCATTTCTCATGATGTACTCTGCATAAAAGTTAAATAAGCAGGGTGACAATACACAGCCTTGACATACTCCTTTCTTGATTTGGAGCCAGTCTGTTGTTCCATGTCTAGTTTTAATTGTTGCTTCCTGATATGCATACAGACTTCTCAGGAGGCAGGTCAGGTGGTCTGGTATTCCCATCTCTTTCAGAATTTTCCACAGTTTGTTGTAATCCACACAGTCAAAGGCTTTCGTGTAGTCAATAAGCAGAAGTAGATGTTTTTCTGGAACTCTGGTTCATGTACTGTTGAAGCTTGACTTGGAGAATTTTAAGTATTACTTTGCTAGCATGTGAGAGGAGTGCAATTGTGCAGTAGTTTGAGCATTCTTTGGCATTGCCTTTCTTTGGGATTGGAATGAAAACTGACCTTTTCCAGTCCTATAGCTACTTGTCAGCTGTCCAAATTTGCTGATATATTGATTGCAGCACCTTTACAGCATCATCTTTTAGGATTTGAAATAGCTCAACTGGAATTCCATCACCTCCACTGCTTTGTTGGTAGTGATTCTTCCTAAGGCCCACTTGACTTCACATTCCAGGATGTCTGGCTATAGGTGAGTGATCACATTATTGTGATTATCTGCGTCGTGAAGATCTTTTTTGTATAGTTTTTCTGTGTATTCTTACCACCTCTTCTCAATATCTTCTGCTTCTGTTAGGTCCATACCATTTCTGTCCTTTATTCTGCCCATCTTTGCATGATAATGTCCCTTGGCATCTCTAATTTTCTTGAAGAGATTTCTAGTCTTTCCCATTCTATTGTTTTCCTATACTTCTTTGAATTGAACATTGAGGAATGCTTTCTTATCTTTCTTTGCTATTTAAGATACATGGGTCATGGTGGAAAGTTCTGACAAAATGTGGTCAATTGGAGAAGGGAATGGCAGACCACTTAAGTATTCTTGCCTTGAGAACCCCATGAACAGTATGAAAAAGCAAAAAGATAGGACACTGAAAGATGAACTCCCAAGGTCAGTAATTACCCAAAATGTTACTGGAGATCAGTGGAGAAATAGATCCAGAAAGAATGAAGAGACGGAGCCAAAGCAAAAACAATTACACCCAGTTGTGGAAGTATGGGTGATGGAAGCAAGGTCTGATGTTGTAAATAGCAATATTGCATAGGAACCTGGAATGTTAGGTCCATGAAGGCAAATTGGAGTGGTCAATCAGGAGATGGCAAGAGTGAACATCAACATTCTAGGAATCAGAAAACTAAAATGGACTGGAATGGGTGAATTTAATTCAGGTGACAATTATATCTACTACTGTGGGTAAGAATGTCTTAGAAGAAATGGAGTAGCCATTGTTGTCAACAAAAGAGTCCGAAATGCAGTATTTGGAATCAAGCTCAAAAATGACAGTGTTCTTTGTTTGTTTTCAAGACAAACCATTCAATGTCATAGTAATCCAAGTCTATGCCCAGACCAATAATGCTGAAGAAGCTGGAGTTGAATGATTCTATGAAGACCTACAAGACCTTCTAGAACTAATACGCAAAACAGATATCCTTTTCATTATAGGGGACTGGGATGCAAAAGTAGAACGTCAAGAAACAACTGGAGTAACAGGCAAATTTGGCCTTGGAGTACAGAATAAAGCAGAACAAAGGCTATTAGAGTTATGCCAAAAGAATGCACTGATCATAGCAAACACCCTTCTCCAAAAACACAAGAGAAGACTCTACACATGGTCATCATCAGATGGTCAACACCAAAATCAGATTGGTTATCTGCTTTGCAGCTGAAGATGGAGAAGCTCTATAGAATCAGCAAAAATAAGACCAGGAACTGACTGTGGCTCAGATCATGAACTCCTTATTGCCAAATTCAGACTTAAATTGAAGAAAGAAGGGAAAACTACTGGATCATTCAGTTTTTATCTAAATCAAATCCCTTATGACTATACAGTGGAAGTAACAAATAGATTCAAGGGATTAGATCTGATAGAGTGCCTGAAGAACTATGGATGAAGGTTTGTGACATTGTACAGCAGTCAGTGATCAAAAACATTCCCAAGAAAAAGAAATGAAAAAAGGCAAAATGGTTGTCTGAGGAAGGTTTACAAACAGCTATGAAAAGAAGAGAAGTGAATGGCAAAGGAGAAAAGGAAAGATATACCCATTTGAAGCTATCACTAGGACCAAGATATCTCTAACAAGTTCTTCACCTCATTCAATCTTCTCCTACTGAAACTCTAACATGGTCTTCTAACACCATTAGTGACTTCCATGATTATAACATATCTAAGAAGCTAGTTTCATTTTAGATGCCACATTGAGAAACATTAATTTCAAAATATATACTTATTAAAAAATTTCTAAATATAGAAAAAAACTTACTAGTAGAGAAAAACAACTTCCCTGTTTTGTGACCCAGAGTCATTTATTATAAAGATCTTCTGTGTCCCATTCTACTAGCTCTTTGGTTCCAGTTATCCTCTGACAGCTGATTTTATATTGTGATTTTTTAACATAACATTATAGCACAAATACTTCCTAAACTGTCATGATGGTTTTCAACATTTTCATTTTCGATGGCAGCATATTTTTGCATAAAATAAAAGTGCTCTACTTTTCTCCCCCATTTTCTTATTTTGGTTTGTAGTTTGCCTGGAGTGGTCTAGGTCTGCAATCACTTTTGTTCTATTCCTAGAGTTATAACTATATTTCTGATAATTTTTGTAACTTCCAAGGGTCAGTCAAGGGAGAAAAAGTATTTATGTTTATTCCTTGCCTTTTGGAGAAATCTATGTTTTAATTTCTTGCCAGAGTCTATAAAAGTGTCATTTATCTTATCCTCTTGCTGTAGATATGTTTTTGAAAAATTTCAATATTTTTGACAGAAATTCAGATAAAGAATATTCTACTCTGTCCTCTTACTGTATTTTAAAGATAAGAAATTCTTTAGATATTCTAAAAATATTTTTATATTATTATTCATAATTGCTTTCTCTTTCTCTGTAGTGCAAATTAACATTGTCTCATGCCATGCTTGTTGAAATATATCCCATAATTGTTATAATCCCCAGTGATCTTTCAAACACCTTTCTATATAGCTACTGATTTACATGAAATCTTTCATTAATTTGTTATATGACTAACTACAACTCGGTTTATTATTTAGGTATTATGTCTCATGTTTTAGTATAAAACTATGAATGTGACAGGATTAAATATTTTATAGGATTCAAGACAGCCTGTTTAAAGACAGCAAACCTTCCTCAATCTCCTTTTAGTTTTGTAGGATAATTGGCCCTATATTTTTAGTGTAATTACAAATTTACAAAACTCATCATACTTTCCCTCAGAGTGCTGGTAACAAGAAACATGCAGATAAAACTATCTAGAAGATGCTTCCATAGAAAAGCTTAACATGGCCCAGTTAAGAAGGATCCATTCCATTTGTATACGACCTGTTTATTCAACGGTGTCATATTAACAGTGCAATTACATTGGCTTGGATGATTCATGGACAAATTAAAGCACTGAATAAAGCATTATTGTAGTCATTACACTTCCTTGTAAGTGTATTACAAGTGTATCACAGCATTATGTAAGTGTTATGCAACATAAAGTTAATAGGGAAATGGTATTAACCATGCTTGTGCTTTGTTACTATTTACATATACAGGTTTCCATTGGTGTTTTGAGTGGTGAAATGAGTATAACGTATTATGGAAACCATTACTACAGTGTAATAATTTCTCATCCTGTGTTCAGGATTCATGCCCAATCCCCCAGTTCACTACTTTAGAATGAATTTAATTGCTGGCACTCGCCAATTCTAGTCTGTTCATTCATTTTAGAATAAACATTACAGCTCAGTTCAGTTGCTCAGTCGTGTCCGACTCTTTGCGACACCATGGACTGCAGCATGCCAAGCTTCCCCGTCCATCAGCAGCTCCCGGAGCTTGCTCAAACTCATGTCCATTGATTCAGTGATGCCATCCAGCCATCACGTTCTCTGTTGTCCCCTTCCCCCCTTGCCTTCAATCTTTCCCAGCTCAGGGTCTTTTCCAAGGAGTCAGTTCTTTGCATCAGGTGGCTAAAGTATTGGAGTTTCAGCTTCAGCATCAGTCCTTCCAATGAATATTCAAAACTGATTTCCTTCATGATGGACTGGTTGGATCTTTTTTCTGTCCAAGGGACCCTCAAGAGTTTTATTCCAACACCACAGTTCAGAAGCATCTATTCTGTGGTGCTCAGCTTTCTTTATAGTCCAACTCTCACATCCATACATGACCACTGGAAAAGTCATAGCTTTGACTAGATCGACCTTTGCTGGCAAAGTAATGTCTCTGCTTTTTAATGTGCTGTCTAGATTGATCATAGCTTTTCTTCCAAGGAGCACGTGCCTTTTAATTTCCTTTGAATGGCTGCAGTCACCATCTGCAGTGATTTTGGAGCACAAGAAAATAAAGTCTGTCACTGTTTCCATTGTTTTCCCATCTATTTGCCATGATCTTTGTCTTTTGAATGTTGAATTTTAAGCCAGCTTTTTCCTTCTCCTCTTTCACCTTCATCAAGAGGCTTTTTAGTTCTTCTTTGCTTTCTGCCATAAGGGTGATGTCATCTGCATATCTGAGGTTATTTACATTTCTCCCAGCAATCTTGATTCCAGCTTGTGCTTCATCCAGCCCAGCATTTTGCATGATGAACTCTGCATATATGCCAGAGGCAAAGTTTTGATCAAATTTATGTTATTATCAGAATTGCTCTTAATTAACAGACAACATATACATATGGTGTATATATGTCTACATGACAGACATCCTACTTACTTCCTATTTAGTGTCCACTTACTGACCACTGCAGCTCTGACATTCTTTGGTTATACCTTGAGTGACCTAGATTAAAGACACTTGGTAGCAATAATATATTAGGCTGACAAGAACAGCATGCAATGAAATTTATTATTTTTAAGATATTACACATTTCCAATTTTCTGAACCCTGGTTAAATATCTGTTATCAGTAATAACTTTACTAAAGCTATCTTAAGATGTATTAAAACTTTAATAAACATATATATGTTCAGAAAAAAATATATATTTCTTTAGTTATCTAGGTAAGAAATTGCTGAAGATGCTAATATGTAAACAGCAATGGCCAACCACATAGAGAAGCTCTCATTTTAATAGACTATTGCTTTTCATTAATTGATCAGATCAGATCAGATCAGATCAGTCACTCAGTCGTGTCCGACTCTTTGTGACCCCATGAATTGCAGCACACCAGGCCTCCCTTTCCATCACCACCTCCTGGGCTTCACTCAGACTCACGTCCATCCAGTCAGTGAAGCCATCCAGCCATCTCATCCTCTGTCGTCCCTTTCTCCTCTTGCTCCCAATCCCTCCCAACATCAGTCTTCTCCAATGAGTCAACTCTTCGCATGAGGTGGCCAAAATACTGGAGTTTCAGCTTTAGCATCAGTCCTTCCAAAGAAATCCCAGGGCTGATCTCCTTCAGAATGGACTGGTTGGATCTCCTTGCAGTCCAAGGGACGCTCAAGAGTCTTCTCCAACACCACAGTTCAAAAGCATCAATTATTTGGCGCTCAGCCTTCTTCACAGTCCAGCTCTCACATCCGTACATGACCACAGGAAAAACCATAGCCTTGACTAGACAAACCTTTGTTGGCAAAGTAATGTCTCTGCTTCTTAATATGCTATTTAGGTTGGTCATAACTTTCCTTCGAAGGAGTAAGCGTCTTTTAATTTCATGGCTGCAGTCACCATCTCTACTGATTTTGGAGCCCAGAAAAATAAAGTCTGACACTGTTTCCACTGTGTCCCCATCTATTTCCCATGAAGTGATGGGACCAGATGCCATGATCTTCGTTTTCTGAATGTTGAGCTTTAAGCCAACTTTTTCATTCTCCACTTTCACTTTCATCAAGAGGCTTTTGAGTTCCTCTTCACTTTCTGCCATAAGGGTGGTGTCATCTGCATATCTGAGGTCACTGATATTTCTCCCAGCAATCTTGATTCCAACTTGTGTTTCTTCCACTCCAGCGTTTCTCATGATATACTCTGCATATAAGCTAAATAAACAGGGTGACAATATACAGCCTTGACGTACTCCTTTTCCTATTTGGAACCAGTCTCTTGTTCCATGTCCAGTTCTAACTGTTGCTTCCTGACCTGCATACAGATTTCTCAAGAGGTAGGTCAGGTGGTCCAGTATTCCCATCTCTTTCAGAATTTTCCACAGTTGATCGTGATCCACACAGTCAAAGGCTTTGGCATAGTCAATAAAGCAGAAATACATGTTTTTCTGGAACTCTCTTGCTTTTTCCATGATCCAGCGGATGTTGGCAATTTGATCTCGGTTTCCTCTGCCTTTTCTAAAACCAGCTTGAACATCAGGAAGTTCACAGTTCACATATTGCTGAAGCCTGGCTTGGAGAATTTTGAGCATTACTTTATTAGCGTGTGAGATGAGTGCAATTGTGCGGTAGTTTGAGCATTCTTTGGCATTGCCTTTCTTAGGGATTGGAATGAAAACTGACCTTTTCCAGTCCTGTGGTCACTGCTGAGTTTTCCATATTTGCTGGCATATTGAGCGTAGCACTTTCACAGCATCATCTTTCAGGATTTGGAATTGCTCAACTGGAATTCTATTACCTCCACTAGCTTTGTTCGTAGTGATGCTTTCTAAGGCCCACTTGACTTCACATTCCAGGATGTCTGGCTCTAGGTCAGTGATTACACCATCGTGATTATCTGGGTCGTGAAGATCTTTTTTGTACAGTTCTTCTGTGTATTCTTGCCACTTCTT
Source organism: Tragelaphus eurycerus (assembly GCA_935064755.1). Classification (NCBI taxonomy): domain Eukaryota; kingdom Metazoa; phylum Chordata; class Mammalia; order Artiodactyla; family Bovidae; genus Tragelaphus; species Tragelaphus eurycerus. The sequence goes on along the minus strand of CAKXYN010000012.1, from coordinate 11,012,200 downwards.
CTTAATTTCTTCTGCTTCTGTTAGGTCCATACCATTTCTGTTCTTTTATTGAGCCCATCTTTGCATGAAATGTTCCTTTGGTATCTCTGATTTTCTTGAAGAGATTCCTAGTCTTTCCCATTCTATGTATTATTTTGTTTTTAGTTTCTTAAAATGAACATAAATTCTAACAGAAGTCAAGCTTCCTGGTCAGTTAACATTCTTTCAGCATAAGAAGAGCGAAATATGCCATACTTTCTTGCTTTTTCAGACCAGAACATGAAGTTTCAGGATAGTCAAGTTGAACACTTGCTTTTTAATTTTTGAAAGCTGTTTTTCCTTACCAATAGCCCACTCCAGTATTTTTGCTCGGAGAATTCCATGGACAGAGGAGCCTGCTGGGCTACAGTCCATGGGGTTGCAAACAGCCAGACATGACTGAATGACTAACACATTCACTTTTCAAATATGTAGAGTTAAATCCAAGAATGGTTGGAAAGAGCATAAGTGTACTTAGATAAATGCATTTGTGGTAAGATGTAGTACTTTTTTCAAATACTGACGTTTAATTTTATATATGCAATTATAATTGTATTTAGTATATATCTATGTGATACAGTCAAAAATAAAATTTATGGGATGCAAAATTTCACATTTTTCTTTTTTTTGGTTTGATTTGGTTTTTAATCTCACAGAGGCAATCTGTAACTCCTTAAGAGACAGGCCAAGTGGCTGTGAGCTATATCAGATGGTAATTCTCAGAAAACTACTAGACAAAAGTGGCATTCATTTCCTCTCTCGTCCTCAAGAATTTAAAGTGTCAGTTTCTAAACACAAATATATAGCCATATCTTGCTTTACTGTGTTTCACAGATAATTTTTTTTTTTTTTTTAACAAATTGAAGTGTAGCAACTCTGAGCTGATCAAGTCTATTGGAATCATTTTTCCCACAGCATTTGCTCACTTCCTGTCTCTGTGTCACATTTTGGTAATTCCTGAAATATTTCAAACTTTCTCACTTTGTTGTATTTATTATTACCTTAGACCAAAACCCAATCTACAGCCACGCCCTAACTCTCTTCAATTCTCTGAAGGTAAGAGAAGTGAAGTAACTGCTGAAGAAAATTCTGAAGCTCACAGAAACTCACTCATGATGTTTAAGGAAAGAAGGTGTCTCCAAAACATCAAAATGCAAGATAAAGCAGAAAGTGCTGGCGTAGACTCTGCAACAAGTTATCCAGAGGATCTGGCTAAGACGTTCATGCAAGTTTCTAACCCAAGAATATAATGTCTGTCACTGTTTCCATCATTTCCCCATCTATTTGACATGAAGTGATGGGATGGGATGCCATGACCTTAGTTTTTTGAGTGTTGAGTTTTAGGCCAGCTTTTTCATTCTCCTCTTTCACTTTCATCAAAAGGCTCTTTAGTTCCTCTTCTCCTTTTGTCATAAGGGTGGTGTCATCTGCATATCTGAGGTCATTGATATTTATCCCAGCAATCTTGATTCCAGCTTGTGCTTCATCCAGCCTAGCATTTCCCATGATGTACTCTGCATATAAGTTAAGTAAGCAGGGTGACAATATACACACTCCTTTCCCAACTTGGAACCAGTTTACAGACGTATGTCCCCTTCTAACTGTTGCTTCTTGGCCGGCATACAGGTTTCTAGGAGGCAGGTAAGGTGGTCTGGTATTCCCATCTCTTTAAAAGTTTTCCACAGTTTGTTGTGATCTACACAGTCAAGGGCTTTATCTTAGTCAATGAAGCAGAAGTAGATGTTTTTTTTTTTTTTTTAAAAATTTTCAAAAAAACCCATCCCCCCAAATAAAAAAACAACTTTTTAAGTAATACTTTTGCTTTTCCTATGATACAATGGAAACAGTGTCAGAATTTATTTTTCTGGGCTCCAAAATCACTGCAGATGGTGACTGTAGCCATGAAATTAAAAGACGCTTACTCCTTGGAAGGAAAGTTATGACCAACCTAGATAGCATATTCAAAAGCAGAGACATTACTTTACCAACAAAGGTTCGCCTAGTCAAGGCTATGGTCTTTCCTGTGGTCATGTATGGATGTGAGAGCTGGACTGTGAAGAAGGCTGAGCACCAAAGAATTGATGCTTTTGAACTGTGGTGTTGGAGAAGACTCTTGAGAGTTCCTTGGACTGCAAAAAGATCCAACCAGTCCATTCTGAAGGAGATCAATCCTGGAATTTCTTTGGAAGGAATGATGCTAAAGCTGAAACTCCAGTATTTTGGCCACCTCATGCGAAGAGTTGACTCATTGGAGAAGACTCTGATGCTGGGAGGGACTGAGGGCAGGAGGAGAAGGGGGCGACAGAGGATGAGATGGCTGGATGGCATCACTGACTTGATGGATGTGAGTCTGAGTGACCTCTGGGAGCTGGTGATGGACAGGGAGGCCTGGTGTGCTGTGGTTCATGGGGTCGCAAAGAGTCGGACATGACTGAGTGACTGATCTGATCTGATCTGATGATACAATGGATGTTGGCAATTTGAGCTTTGGTTCCTCTGCCTTTTCTAAATTCAGCTTGGACATCTGGTGGTTCATGATTCCTATACTGTTGAAGTCTACCTTAGAGAATTTTGAGCATTACTTTACTAGCATGTGAGATGAGTACTATTGTGCGGTAGTTTGAACATCTTTGGAATTCCCCTTCTTTGGTACTGGAATGAAAACTGATCTTTTCCAGTCCTGTGGCCAGTGCTGAGCTCTCCAAATTTGCTGGCATACTGAGTGCAGCACTTTCACAGCATCATCTTTTAGGATTTGAAATACCTCAACTGGAATTCCATCAACTACTAGCTTTGTTTGTAATGATGCTTCCTAAGGCCCAGTATCTTGCACTCCAGGATTTCTGGCTCTAGGTGAGTGATCACACCATCGTCGTTATCTGGGTCATTAAGATCTTTTTGTAGCATTCTTCTGAGTATTCTTGCCACTTCTTAATATCTTCTGCTTCTGTTAGGTCCATACTGTTTCTGTCCTTTCTTGTGGCCATTCTTACATGAAATTTTCCTGTAATACCTCTAATTTCCTTGAAGATATCTCTAGTCTTTCCCATTCTATTATTTTCCTCTATTTCTGTTCATTGTTCACTTAGGAAGTCTTTCTTATCTCTCCTTGTTATTCTTTGGAACTCTGCATTCAGATGGATATATCTTTCCTTTTCTCCTTTGCCTTTCACTTCTTTTCTCAACTCTTTGTAAGGCCTTACCAAACAACCATTTTACCTTTTTGAATTTGTTTTTCTTGGGGATGGTTTTGATCACCACCTCCTGTACAATGTTATAAACCTCCATCCCTAGTTCTTCAGACACTGTATATGAAATCTAATCCTTATAGGCTATAGTTGCCACAGGTAGTAATTCCTCTGATATATCTGGACAATATTAATGGAAAACTTTCTGGAAAGAATTCACCAGTTAGATGCTAGTAAAAACATTCCTGATTCATGGGAACAGGTCAAAATAAGAATATTAACAGGAGTTTGGAAAAAACTTTGAAGTGTTCTAGACTTCAACTGAGAAAGTAACTGAAGCTGTGAGAGAGATAGTAAAAGAGCTAGAATTAAAATAGGAACCTGAAGATATTTCTGAATTGCTACAATCTCAAGTTTTACTTGAATATGCATGAAGATTTTCTTCTTATGGGTGAGGAAAAAAAAAAGTGGTTTCTTGAGATGAAACTGCTCCTGGTAAAGATGCTGTGATGATTGTTGAAATGACAAGAAATAATTTAGAATATTACATAAACCTAGTTGACAAGGCCATGGCAAGTTTTGAGTGGATGACTCCCTCTCTGAAATACATTCTAGTGTGGGTAACATGCTATCAAATAGCACTTCAAGCTACAGAGAAGTCTTTCATGAAAGGAAAAGGTGATCACTGTGGCAAACTTCATTGCTGTCTTATTCTAAGAAATTGACAAAGCCACTCCAATCTTCAGCAACCGCCATGATCAGTCAGCAGCCATCAACACTGAGGCAAGATCTAGACCTTCCACCGACAAAAATACCAATAGTTACTGAAGGCTCATGTGATGGTTAGCATTTTTTAGCAATAAAGTATTTTCAAATTATGGTCTGTACATTTTTTTAGACACAATGCTATTGTACACTTAACAGACCACAGTCTAGTGTACACATAACTTTTATGCACATAAGGAAACTTAAAAAATTGTGGGAAACTTAATGAAAAGATTCATCACTATATTTACTTTATTGTAGTGGTTGAGAGTTGGGCCTGGAATATCTCTGAGATACGCCTATAATGATCATTGCATTTTAGATAATATTCTGGACTTAGAAGGCGATGGCACTCCACTCCAGTACTCTTGCCTGGAAAATCGCATGGATGGAGGGGCCTGGTAGGCTGCAGTCCATGGGATCGCTAGGAGCCGGATACGACTAAGCGACTTCACTTTCACTTTTCACTTTCATGCATTGGAGAAGGAAATGGCAACCCACTCCAGTGTTCTTGCCTGGAGAATCCCAGGGATGGGTAAGCCTGGTGGGCTGCCGTCTATGGGGTTGCACAGAGTCGGACATGACTGAAGTGACTTAGCAGCAGCAGCAAGTTGTACTTGAAATATGTTATCCATTCAGATAACTGTATAGACCTGTTATGATGGATGTTTTCAAAAGGACAATAGTTATCACAATTTGGCATGAATGTAGAATAAAGGGAACACGTATACATGGTTGATGGGAATAAAACAGTATGCTGGTCCTTCAAAAAATTAAAAATTGAATTACAATGTAACAAAGCTGTCCAAATCTTGGATATATTTCTCTAAAAATAAATCAGTATCTTGAAGAGATATCTGCATATCCATGCTCATTGCAGATTATTCACAATACCTAAAATACAGAAACAACTTAAATGTCCTTCAATTGATGGATGGATAAAGAAACTGATACACATACACACTTGTGCATGCATGCACACCCACCCACACACACACACACACACACACACACAGAGGAATATTCCTCAATCACAAAAAGAAGGGAATCCTGTTATCTGCAACAACGTGGGTAGGCCTGAAGGGCATTATATTAATTGAAATAAGCTATACAGAGAAAAAACAAATGCTATATGGTACTACTTATATGTAGAATCTAAAAAAACAAAAACAAATGATTTTATAGAAACAGATAATACAATGGTGGCTGCAAGGGCCTTGGGGGAGAGACCAAATATAACACACTTTCAGTTATAAAGTTAATTATTTCTGAAGATCTTATGTTCATATCATGACTATAGTTAATAATACAGTATTATACAGCCTTTGGTTTTTCCAGTGGTCATGTATGGATGTGAGAGTTGGACTGTGAAGAAAGCTGAGCACCGAAGAATTGATGCTTTTGAACTGTAGTGTTGGAGAAGACTCCTGAGAGTCCCTTGGACTGCAAGGAGATCCAACCAGTCCATTCTAAAGGACATCAGCCCTGGGAGGAATGATGGTAAAGCTGAAACTCCAGTACTTTGGCCACCTCATGCAAAGAGTTGACTCATTGGAAAGGACTCTGTGCCAGTACCATACTGTCTTGATGACTGTGGCTTTGTAGTAGAGCCTAAAGTCAGGCAGGTTGATTCCTCCAGTTTCATTCTTCTTTCTCAAGATAGCTTTGGCTATTTGAGTTTTTTTTTGTATTTCCATACAAATTGAGAAATTATTTGTTCTAGCTCTGTGAAGAATACCATTGGTAGCTTGATGGGGATTGCATTGAATCTATAAATTGCTTTGGGTAGTATACTCATTTTCACTATACCAATTCTGCCAATCCATGAACATGGTATATTTCTCCATCTATTAGTGTCCTCTTTGATTTCTTTCACCAGTGTTTTATAGTTTTCTATATATAGGTCTTTAGTTTCTTTAGGTAGATATAGTCCTAAGTATTTTATTCTTTTCATACAGTATGGTACTGGCACAAAGACAGAAATATAGATCAATGGAAAAAAACAGAAAGCCTAGAGATAAATCCACATACATATGGACACCTTATCTTTGACAAAGGAGGCAAGAATATACAATGGATTAAAGACAATCTCTTTAACAAGTGGTGCTGAGAAAACTGTTCAAACACTTGTAAAAGAATGAAACTAGAACACTTTCTAACACCATACACAAAAATAAACTCAAAATGGATTAAAGAGCTAAATGTAAGACCAGAAACTATAAAACTCCTAGAGGAGAACATAGGCAAAACACTCTCCGACATACACCACAGCAGGATCCTCTATGACCCATCTCCCAGAATATTGGAAATAAAATAAAAAATAAACAAATGGGACCTAATTAAACTTAAAAAGCTTCTGCACAACAAAGGAAACTATAAGCAAGGTGAAAAGACAGCCTTCAGAATGGAAGAAAATAATAGCAAATGAAGCAACAAACAACTAATCTCAAAAATATATAAGCAACTCCTACAGCTCAATTCCAGAAAAATAAATGACCCTTTCAAAACATGGGCCAAAGAACTAAATAGACATTTCTCCAAAGAAGACATACAGATGGCTAAAAAACACATGAAAAGATGCTCAACATCACTCATTATCAGAGAAATGCAAATCAAAACCACTATGAGGTACCATTACATGCCAGTCAGAATGTCTGCGATCCAAAAGTCCACAAGCAATAAATGCTGGAGAGGGTGTGGAGAAAAGGGAACCCTCTTACACTGTTGGTGGGAATGCAAACTAATACAGCCACTCTGGAGAACAGTATGGAGATTCCTCAAAAAACTGGGACTAGAACTGCCTTATGACCCAGCAATGCCACTGCTGGGCATACACACTGAGAAAACCAGAATTGAAAGAGACACATGCACCCCAATGTTCATTGCAACATTGTTTATAATAGCCAGGACATGGAAGCAACCTAGATGTCCATCAGCAGATGAATGGATAAGAAAGCAGTGGTACATATACACAATGGAGTATTACTCAGCCATTAAAAAGAATACATTTGAATCAGTTCTAATGAGGTGGATGAAACTGGAGCCTATTATACAGAGTGAAGTAAGCCAGAAAGAAAAACACAAATACACTATACTAACACACATATATGGAATTTACAAAGATGGTAACGATAACCCTGTATACGAGACGCAAAAGAGACACTGATGTATCGAACAGTCTTTTGGACTTTGGGAGAGGGAGAGGGTGGGATGATTTGGGAGAATAGCATTGAAATAAGTATAATATCATATATGAAATGAATCACCAGTCCATGTTCAATGCTTGATACCGGATGCCTGGGGCTGGTGCACTGGGATGACCCAGAGGGATGGTATGGGGAGGGAGGAGGGAGGAGGGTTCAGGATTGGGAACACGTGTATACCTGTGGCAGATTCATTTTGATATATGGCAAAACCAATACAATTTTGTAAAGTTAAATAAAATAAAATTAAATTAAATTAAAAAAGGAAAAGACTCTGATGCTGGGAGGGATTGGGTAGCGGGAGAAAAGAGGAAGGCAGAGGATGAGATGGATGGATGGTATCCCCGACTTGATGGACGTGAGTTTGAGTGACTCCGGGAGTTAGTGATGGACAGGGAAGCCTGGCGTGCTGTGATTCATGGGGTTGCAAAGAGTCAGACACGACTGAGTGACTGAACTGAACTGAACTGATACAGCCTTTGTCTAACTCATTGAAACTAAGCCATGCCGTGTGGGGCCAGCTAAGATGGCCGGGTCATGGTGGAGAGGACTGACAGAATGTGGTCCACTGGAGAAGGGAATGGCAAGGCACTTCAGTAGTCTTGTCATAAGAACTCGATGAATGAGGCAAACAAGGCAACAAAGTATGAAAAGGCAAAAAGATAGGACACTGAAAGATGAACTCCTGAGGTTGGTAGGTGCCCAATATGCAACTGGAGATCAGTGGAGAAATAACTCCAGAAAGAATGAAGGGATGGAGTCAAGTAAAAACAACACCCAATCGTGGATGTGACTAATGATAGAAGCAACATCCAATGCTGTAAAGAGCAATATTGCATAGGAACCTGGAATGTTAAATCCATGAATCAAGGCAAATTGGAAGTGGTCAAACAGGAGATGGCAAGAGTGAACGTTGACATTCTAGAAATCAGTGAACTAAAATGGACTGGAATGGATGAATTTAATTCATAGATGACCATTATATCTACTACTCTGGGCAGAAATCCCTTAGAAGAAATGGAGTAGCCATCATAGTCAACAAAAGAGTCCGAAATGCAGTACTTGGATGCAATCTCCATAAGACAGAATGATCTCTGTTTATTTCCAAGGCAATTTCAATATCACGGTAATCCAAGTCTATGCCCTGCCCGATAGCACTGAAAAAGCTGAAGTTGAATGGTTCTATGAAGACCTAAAAGACCATTTAGAACTAACACCCAAAAAAGATATCCTTTTCATTATAAAGGACTGGAATGCAAAAGTAGGAAGTGAAGAAACAACTGGAGTAACAGGCAAATTTGGCCTTGGAGTACAGAATGAAGCAGGGCAAAGGTTAATAGAGTTTTGCCATGAGAATGTATGGGTCATAGCAAATACCCTCTTCCAACAACACAAGAGAAGACTACACATGGACATCACTAGATGGCCAACACTGAAATCAGACTGATTATATTCTTCGGGCCAAAGATGGAGAAGCTCTATACAGTCAGCAAAAACAAGACCAGGAGCTGATTGTGGCTCAGATCATGAACTCCTTATTGCCAAATTTAGACTTAAATTGAAGAAAGTGGGGAAAACCACTAGACCATTCAGGTATGACCTAAATCAAATCCCTTATTATTATACAGTGGGAGTGAAAAATAGATTTATGAGACTAGAACTGATAGAGTGCGTGATGAACTATGGACAGAGGTTCATGACATTGTATAGGAGACAGGGAGCAAGACCACTCCCAAGAAAAAGAAATGAAAAAAAGAAAAATGGCTGTCTGAGGAGTTCTTACAAATAGCTGTGAAAAGAAGAGAAGTGAAAAGCAAAGGAGAAAATGAAAGTTATACCCATTTGAATGCAGAGTTCTAGAGAATAGCAAGGAGAGATAAGAAAGCCTTTTTCAGTGATCAATGCAAAGAAATAGAGGAAAACAATAGCATGGTAAAGACTAGAGATCTCCTCAAGAAAATTAGAAATTCCAAGGAAATATTTCATGCCAATTTGGGCTCCATAAAGGACAGAAATGGTATAGACCTAACAGAAGCAGAAGATATTAAGAAAAGGTAGCAAGAATACACAGAACTGTACAAAACAGATCTTCACGACTCAGATAATCATGATGGTATGATCACTCACTGAGAGCCAGACATCCTGGAATGCAAAGTCAAGTAGGCCTTCAGTTTAGTTCAGTTCAGTTCTATCACTCGGTTGTGTCCAACTCTTTGTGACTCCATGAATCGCAGCATGCCAGGCCTCCCTGTCCATCACCAACTCCGGGAGTTCACTCAGACTCACGTCCATTGAGTCAGTGATGCCATCCAGCCATCTCATCCTCTGTCGTCCCCTTGTCTTTCCCATCCCTAATCCCTCCCAGCATCAGAGTCTTTTCCAATGAGTCAACTCTTTGCATGAGGTGGCCAAAGTACTGGAGTTTCAGCTTTGGCATCATTCCTTCCAAAGAAATCCCAGGGCTTATCTCCTTCAGAATGGACTGGCTGGATCTCCTTGCAGTCCAGGGAAGGGACTCTCAAGTGTCTTCTCCAACACCACAGTTCAAAAGCATCAATTCTTCGGTGCTCACCTTTCTTTACAGTCCAACTCTCACATCCATACACGACCATTGGAAAAACCGTAGCCTTGACTATACGGACCTTTGTTGGCAAAGTAATGTCTCTGCTTTTCAATATGCTATCTAGATTGGTTATAACTTTCCTTCCAAGGAGTAAGCGTCTTTTAATTTCATGGCTGCAGTCACCATCTTAGGAAGCATCAATATGAACAAAGCTAGTGGAGGTGATGGAATTCCAGTGAGCTATTTCAAAACCTAAAAGATGATGCTGTGAACGTGCTACATTCAATATGCCAGCAAATTTGGAAAACTCAACAGTGGCCACAGGATTGGAAAAGGTCAGTTTTCATTCCAATCCCAAAGAAAGGCAATGCCAAAGAATGCTCAAACTACCACACAATTGCGCTCATCTCATATGCTAGCAAAGTAATGCTCTAAATTCTCCAAGCCAGGCTTCAGCAATACATGAACCATGAACTTCCAGATGTTTAAGCTGGCTTTAGAAAAGGCAGAGGAACCAGAGATCAAATTGCTAACATCCATTGGATCATCTAAAAGGCAAGAGAGTTCCAGAAAAACATCTATTTCTGTTCTATTTACTATGCCAAAGCATTTGACTGTGTGGATCACAATAAACTGTGGAAAATTCTGAAAGAGATGGGAATTCCAGACCACCTGACATGCCTCTTGAGAAATTTGTATGCAGGTCAGGAAGCAACAGTTAGAACTGTACATGGAACAACAGACTGTTTCCAAATAGTAAAAAGAGTACATCAAGGCTGTATATTGTCACCCTGGTTATTTAACTTATATACAGAATACATCATGATAAATGCTGAGTTGGATGAAGCACAAGCTTGAATCAAGATTGCTAGGAGAAATATCAATAACCTTAGACATGCGGATGAAACCATCCTTTTGGCAGAAAGTGAAGAACAACTAAAGAGCCTCTTGATGAAATTGAAAGAGGAGAGTGAAAAAGTTGGTTTAAAGCTCAACACTGAGAAAACTAAGATCATGGCATCCAGCCCCATCACTTCATGGGAAATAGATGGGAAAACGGTGGCCGACTTTATTTTGGGGGGCTCCAAAATCACTGCAGATGGTGATTTCAGCCATGAAATTAAAAGACACATCCTCGTTGGAAGGAAAGTTATGACCAACCTCGATAGCATATAAAAAGCAGAGACATTACTTTGTCAACAAAGGTCCATCTAGTCAAGTCTATGGTTTTCCGGTAGTCATGTATGGATGTGAGATTTGGACTCTAAAGAAAGCTGAGCGCCAAAGAACTGATGCTTTTGAACTGTGATGTTGGAGAAGGCTCTTGGCGAGTTCCTTGGACTGAAAGGAGATCCAACCAGTCCATCCTAAAGGAGATCAGTCCTGGGTGTTCATTGGAAGGACTGATGTTGAAGCTGAAACTCCAATACTTTGGCCACCTGATGCAAAGAGTTGACTTATATGGAAAGACCCTGATGCTGGGAATGATTGAGGGCAGGAGAAGAAGGGGACGACAGAGGATGAGATGGTTGGATGGCATCACTGACTGAATGGACATGAGTTTGGGTAAACTCCGGGAGTTGGTGGTGGACAGGGAGGCATGGCATTCTGTGGTTCATGGGATCACAAAGAGTTGGATACAACTGAACTGAATTGAACTGAAAAGTATTATATACTTGACATTTAGTTAGAGTAGATGTTAAGCATTCTCCCTACAAAAGAAAAAGAATTAACTTTATGAGGGGTTAATTGCACTAATTATCTTGATCTTGGTAATCATCCCACTATGTATATACAGATATGAGTTTGAGCAAAGTCTGGGAGATATTGAAAGATGGGGAGTCCTGGTGCACTGTAATCCACAAGGTCTCAAATTTGGACACGATCTAGCGTCTTCATCATCTAAAGAATCTCTTTATGGGAATTTCCTGGTGATTCAGTGGTTAGAACTTGCCGCTTTCACTGCAGAGGGCCTTGGTCGGATCCCACAAGCTGCGGGGAGCAGCCAGGGGGGATAAAAAGAGAGAGAGAGGCAGTCCCTTTCACCTTAAGATTCTGCTCTCTATTGAGCCAGCGCTAGCCATAAAGGAAGTGGTTTGGAGAGTCGCCTGTGGAGAGGACGTCCCTGGCATTCCTCAGATTCTCTTGTCCCTGAATTTTAGAGGCTTGGCTCTACTCGATGTCTTTTCCCTTATCAAGGGTTCACCCCATCATATAGCCTAGTCATTATGAACGGTGGACTCTTGAGTCCCCCAAGCCTTAGCAGCTTCCTGTGAGCAGCTACCTCTCTGTGCCTCAGTTTCTTCATCTGTAAAATGGGGGTGTTAATACCTACATTACCCACTCCATAGGGTTGTTGTGGGGATTAAGTAAATTAACAACAACACTGTATGTATATAAAATCATTATATTTTACACTTTAATATGTAAAATTATATTTGTAAATTATTTCTCAATAAAGTTGGAAAAATAGGTACATAATATATACAATAAATGCATACATATTTATTTACAATATAAGTATTTATTTAGAGATTTTATGTATATATGCATTTTATTATATGTGCTTCTGTACATATATGATAGATGGGATATATGCTTATGTGTATTTATACCATACATACAAAATGTACATAAGCACACATAATGTACATAATATATTCTTTAGAAAAAGATTCCAGTTTTTCACAGGAAATCAAATAGGAACTACAGAAGTACAGGTTTCTGCCATGAATCCTTTCAGATGTGTTAAAAGTAGTAGCTTTTTCGGGCTCCTTCTTAGGGGTAGTCAGAAAGAAGGAATGGTTGGTATCAGAAATGTCCTGAATCATACTTTGTTTTGGGTCTTTTCTTTTTTCATTCAGAAATTCTTTCCTTGGAACTTTCCATTAGTGTCTGCTTTGAAACAATAATAGCTACACTCAGGGGAGAAGTTGCTGTAATGTCTTTTGCTGCAGTTGGAACATGTTTGTGTTTACCTTCAGTTAACAAGATCCTACTGTATGCACTACTGTACCAGCACCAAAGCAATGGGTAACTTCATCATCTTGGTTTCACTTTTACAGACCTGGGACACAGCACTTGCTTATGAATGAAGATATACATTTAGAAGGCAATTTTCCCTTTTATGTCAACGATTTGATGCTTTCTTTTACATATATTAAATATATTTATACAGTCCTGATGAGCTTTTCAAAATAGATACAAATACAGGAAAATTCTGTGTCCTCCTAAATTGAGAAGCTATAGGGTTTATGTTACTTAACAAAATTCTTATATAAAATGCCTTTTCTATAAAATAATAGCATTTATTTACTTGAGTGTTTTTTAATAAAAATGAATAAGGCTTATAAAAGTCTTTTAAATTAGTGTAACAAATTCTTCTGACTTCTAGTTTTCAGATGCCAATTGTTTTATGTCTTTACTTCCCATGATTATGAAAATCCTATTGAAATGAACAAGAGAATGCTAAAACATTTAAAAAGATTATTAATGTCCATTGTTTGTAAAGATGTCAGTATATGCTGCCTTGAAAAAATGTTAGTGGATATGTAAATGTAAATTATGTTCACTAAAAAAAATTAAAAATATGTGTAAAAATTAAAGGATAATCAAAATAGGGAAATATGTTTTTCCAAGATGTTTACATATAATTACTTATAATAATTTAAAAAATTATATGCAAATGAGAATGCTCAGATTGATCAAATAATCTATACCTTCTGCTAAGTCTGCTAAGTCGCTTCAGTCATGTCCGACTCTGTGCGATCCCATAGATGGCAGCCCACCAGGCTCCTCTGTCCCTGGGATTCTCCAGGCAAGAATACTGGAGTGGGTTGCCATTTCCTCCTCCAATGCATGAAAGTGAAATGTGAAAGTGAAGTCACTCAGTCATGTCCGACTCTTAGCGACCCCATGGACTGGAGCCTACCAGGCTTCTCCATCCATGGGATTTTCCAGGCAAGAGTACTGGGGTGGGGTGCCATTGCATGCATTAATTTGCTTAGGCAATGGCACCCCACTCCAGTACTCCTGCCTGGAAAATCCCACGGACAGAGGAGCCTGGTAGGCTGCAGTTCATGGGGTTGTTAAGAGTTGGACGTGACTGAGTGACTTCACTTTCCCTTTTCACTTTCATGCATTGGAGAAGGAAATGGCAACCCACTCCAGTGTTCTTGCCTGGAGAATCCCGGGGATGGGGGAGCCTGGTGGGCTGCCGTCTGTGGGGTCACACAGAGTCGGAAACAACTGAAGTGACTTAGCAGCAGCAGCAACAGTACAGCAAATGAAGATGATATTAAACGTCAGCCATTTAAATATTTTAAGTGTATGCATTCAGTTAAATAAGAACTTAAATGCATGTGCAGCGTGTGCATGTGTGTTTCTATGTCTGAAGATACATGCCAGAATTAAGGTGTTTTTTAGCAGTTTGAGGGACAAATTATAGAGTAGGCTTATAAGAAATTTTAAACTTTCTAAACCTATTTTCAACCAATAAACCTATATTACTTTTATTAGAAGCTAAATGTTTCCATTTTAAAATATAGATATATAAATCATTTAGTATTAGATATTATGCATTTACTCATTTAATTTATTCATATTTATTACAGATTTCCCTTGCCTGTTTGAGGCCTTACCACAGAAGGTCACAGGATCAAGAAGTGAGACAGTGATAAGGATAAATTCGAAGACTAAGGGTTAGGTGAGGTCATTGTGCAAGGGAGATTTGTAGAGATTAGTTGTGGTCATAAAGGGCAAAGATGGAGCTTATTGCTTTCCATAAATAGTTTTTAGAAGTTATTTTATTGATTTATTCTTTAGTCTTCTGTGAATTCTTTAGCCGTATCAGAAGTACTTAAATTCAGTGCTGAAATAGACTGAAAGCTTGGGTCATTCACAGGGTTGCAGGGTTCTGACCTACCAAGTAACAGAGTGCAGAAGGGCAGAGAAGGTTCATTTTCTTGTTAGTTTCCCTGGAGTGCAGCTGCTCTGAAGTCTTTGGTTTCTAGATCTTTAGGATGAATTTCTTAATGGCTATCTGGGTACCAAATAGCCCTCTCTAGTGTATATCAAACCAATTCTCTAATGGCTCTAATAAGGTATTTTTGTAACTACATACCACATGACAACTCAGGGCTATCCTTTCCACTAAATTTTTCTGGCAGGACAATTAAAAGGCCAGCTCACCTTGTCATCTGACATCTTATCATCTGGGATGTTAAAAAATACAACTCTTATCAGGCAATCTGAATTTGAACATGATTCCATCACTTCCTTGTTCTGAAACCTTGAGCAGATCATCACTTTTTTGAGCCTTATGTGTCTTCTCAATAAAATGCAGGTAACAATAGTATTACCTCAATGAAGTATTTTGGAGATTAAAACAAGATAGTATATGTAGAAAACTTAGTATACATTCAATAAATGGTCAATGGCCTATGTTCTCTAAAAGGCTACAAAAATCAAAGTAAAGATTTATTTAAACTTAAATTTTCATATATTTTCAATAGTATAGTTTAATATCAAAACAATAATTGTATTCTGAAAATTTTCTTATGGCAGCTACTCTATGGGGTAATTTGTTCAAATAAATTTCAATGATCAATACCATGAAGGTGTGATTTTAATGAACAATGATAGAACATCCTTAATTGTTTATATTTTGTTTTCAATTATATAATGCTATTATTCAGGTTATTATTTATACTGCATAAAAAAGTATAATAATCTTATATGAAGTCATTATATTACTATCAGGAAGTGTTTTAATTGTGTAATTAAACTAAATTTGCTAAAACATCTACAGTATATTAGACAGGTCTGCCATTAGAGAAATACTGCCTGAGAAATACAGATTAATACTTTAAGAAACTGACCTGTTGTCATTAATATGTATTAGAAAAACACATCCATATGACTCACACAGAAGCTATTATTCCAAAATAAAAACGAAACAGACAATATCATCCTTCCTCAGTCCTAACTGTGCTTCATAGTGTTGGCCACAATTCTGCATTTTTTGTTCTTTATGACACTATATATTTGTTCTTTTTATTTTTACAATCCTTTTTCACTCATTCTTTTTCCTTCTCCTCCCTTTGCAAATTGTTTTCCTCAATTCTAGCCCCTTGTAACTTTGTTCTTTTATTTCTACCTTCTTTTCTTGCGAGATATTTCTCTCTTTGAGATGCTATGTTTATGTTTCCCTAATTATTATCTCCTCTAACTTTGAATCCAAATTTCTATAACTTTCTTTACCATATATTAGTACTGCTACTGCTATTGCTAAGTCACTTCAATCGTGTCCGACTCTGTGCGACCCATAGACAGCAGCCTACCAGTCTCCCCCATCCCTGGGATTCTCCAGGCAAGAACACTGGAGTGGGTTGCCATTTCCTTCTCCAATGCATGAAAGGGAAAAGTGAAGTTGCTCAGTCGTGTCTGACTCTTAGCGACCCCGTGGACTGCAGCCTACCAGGCTTCTCCATCCATGGGATTTTCCGGGCAAGAGTACTGGAGTGGGGTGCCATCACCTTCTCCGATATTAGTACTAGCTACCATGTTACCCCAAACTCGTCGTCTGAATCCACATTCTTCACCCACTCCCACAAATTATTTCCTGTCTTCTTTGAGGGTCTCTAATTTTGCAATGATATTTTCTAATAAACTCCAGCCCATGCACTAGTAACTCCTTAAAAATCACTGAGGCTTAAGCTGTAAATAATGACATCTCTTACAGGAATTTGCTCAGACTTTGCTCCTGCTCTTCCACTTGGCCATTTATTGTCTCTTCTCATCTCTTTTTTTCTTTATGTGAGTACTATATTGGTGGTGGTTTTCAGACTTACTTTACTTTGGTAAATGATATAAATGATATGCTTGATACATAATATAGGCTCAAAAAATGTTAGATGCTTTGAGTTTCGTTGTAGCTCTTCTCTTGGGTACTAATTCTCACTTCACCTCTTACTCACCTCTCCCAACTTCTGCATTTGCATATTTTATGTGTTCCCTACATCTAAAACTCAAGTCAGTGTTCAGTATTCCCACCAGCTTTGCCTTGGTGTAATACAAGCTGCATTGTTTGAACTAGAAACAAAGAGATACCTTGACTGTTCCAAGTTCCTGATCTTGAAAATGGGTACAACATTTTAACTTTGTCTAGTAAGTTACTCGGAGAAGGCAATGGCACCCCACTCCAGTACTCTTGCCTAGAAAATCCCATGGACAGAGGAGCCTGGTAGGTTGCAGTCCATGGGGTCGCTAAGAGTCGGACATGACTGAGTGACTTCCCTTTCACTTTTCACTTTCATGCATTGGAGAAGGAAATGGCAACCCACTCCAGTGTTCTTGCCTGGAGAATCCCAGGGAAGGTGAAGCCCAGTGGGCTGTCGTCTATGGGGTCACACAGAGTCAAACACGACTGAAGTGACTTAGCAGAAGCAGTAAATTACTGTTAAATACGTAATTACACTTGAGTTTATTATCTTTGCAAAAAATTCTAAGGAATTATTTTTTAAAGATAGAAATTATGTCAACAGTATAATTGCTTTTGATGGACATAAAGAGTACTGCATACTTTAGGAACAGAGTGTGAAATTGGAATTGCTGTGAGTGCATGTGTCTGATAAAGACGGCACGGGCACTCTCACAACTTCTCAAGTGATGAGGCCCCAGTGGTTACTTCAGTTCTGTTCAGTAGCTCAGTCATGTCCTATTCTTTGCAATCCCATGGACTGCAGCACGCCAGGCCTCCCTGTCCATCACCAACTCTCAGAGGTTGCTCAAACTCATGTCCATTGAGTCAGTGATGCCATCCAATCATCTCATTATCTGTCATCCCCTTCTCCTCCTGCCTTCAATTTTTCCCAGCATCAGGGTCTTTTCCAGTGAGTCAGTTCTTCACAGCAAGTGGCCAAAGTGTTGGAGTTTCAGCTCAACATCAAGCCCTCCAATGAATATTCAGGACTGATTCCCTTCAGGAAGGACTGGTTGGATCTCCTTACAGTTCAAGGGACTCTCAAGAGTCTTCTCCAACACCACAGTTCAAAACAATCAATGCTTCAGTGCTCAGCTTTCTTTATAGTCCAACTCTCACAACCATACATGACTACTGGAAAAACCATAGCTTTGACTAGATGGACATTTGTTGGCAAAGTCTCTGCTTTTTAATATGCTGTCTAGGTTGGTCATAACTTTTCTTCCAAGGAGCAAGCGTCTTTCAATTTCATGGTTGCAATCACTATCTTCAGTGATTTTTGGATCCCAAAAAACCAAAGTCTGTCACTGTTCCCATTGTTTCCCCATCTATTTGCCATGAAGTGATAGGGCTGGATGTCACGATCTTAGTTTTCTGAATGTTGAGCTTTAAGCCAACTTTTTCACTCTCCTCTTTCACTTTCATCAAGAGGCTCTTTAATTCTTCTTCACTTTCTGCCATAAGGGTGGTGTCATCTGCATATCTGAGGTTATTGATATTTCTCCCAGCAATCTTGATTCCAGCTTGTGCTTCATCAGCCCAGAATGTCTCATGATGTACTCTGCATATAAGTTAAATAAGCAGGGTGACAATATATAGCCTTGATGTACTCCTTTCCTGATTTGGAACCAGTCTGTTATTCCATGTTCAGTTCTAACGGTTGCTTCCTGACCTGCATATAGATTTATCAAGAGGCAAGTCAGGTGGTCAGGTATTCCCATCTCTTTCAGAATTTTCCACAGTTTGTTGTTGTCCACACAATCAAAGGCTTTGACATAGTCAATAAAGGAGAAGTAGATATTTTTCTGGAACTCTCTTGCTTTTTTGATGATCCAGTGAATGTTGGCAATTTGACCTCTGGTTCCTCTGCCTTTTCTAAATCCAGCTTGAACATCTGGAAGTTCACAGTTCACGTAGTGTTGAAGTTTGGCTTGGAGGATTTTGAGCATTACTTTACTAGCGTGTGAGATGAGTGCAATTGTGCAGTAGTTTGAGCATTCTTTGACATTGCCTTTCTTTGGAGTTGGAATGAAAACTGACCTTTTCCAGTCCTGTGACCTCTGCTGAGTTTTCCAAATTTGCTGGCACATTGAGTACAGCACTTTCACAGCATCATCTTTTAAGATTTGAAATAGCTCAACTGGAATTCCACCACCTCCACTAGCTTTGTTTGTAATGATGCTTCCTAAGGCCCACTTGAGGGGAAGGCAATGGCACCCCACCCCAGTACTCTTGCCTGGAAAATCCCATGGACGGAGGACCCTAGTGGGCTGCAGTCCATGGGGTCGCTAAGAGTCAGACACGACTGAGCGACTTCACTTTCACTTTTCACTTTTATGCATTGGAGAAGGAAATGGCAACCCACTCCAGTGTTCTTGCCTGGAGAAGCCCAAGGATGGGGGAGCCTGGTGGGCTGCCGTCTATGGGGTCACACAGAGTCAGACACGGCTGAAGCGACTTAGCAGCAGCAGCAGCAAGGCCCACTTGACTTTGCATTCCAGGATGTCTGACTCTAGGTGAGTGATCACATCATAAAAGTGATTATCTGGGTTGTGAAGATCTTTTTTTGTATAGTTCTTCTATGTATTCGTGCCACCTCTTCTTAATATCTTCTGCCTCTTTTAGGTCCATACCATTTCTGTCCTTTATTGTGCCCATCTTTGCATGAAATATTCCCTTGGTATCTCTAATTTTCTTGAAGAGAACTCTAGTCTTTCCCATTCTATTGTTTTCCTCTATTTCTTTGCACTGATCACTGAGGAAGGCTTTCTTATCTCTCCTTGCTTACTCCTTGGAAGGAAAGTTAGGACAAACCTAGATAGCATATTAAAAAGCAGAGACATTACTTTGTCAACAAAGGTCCTTCTAGTCAAGGCTATGGTTTTTCCAGTGGTTATGTATCCATGTGAGATTTGGACTATAACAAAGCTGATCACCAAAGAATTGATGCTTTTGAACTGTGGTATTGGAGAAGACTCTTGAGAGTCCCTTGGACTGCAAAGAGATCCAACCAGTCCATCCTAAAGGAGATCAGTCCTGGGTGTTCATTGGAAGGACTGATGTTGAAGCTGAAACTCCAATGCTTTGGCCACCTGATGTGAAGAGCTGATTTATTTGCAAAGACCCTGATTCTGGGAAGGATTGAAGGCAGGAGGAGGAGAAGGGAACAACAGAGGATGAGATGTTTGGATGGCATCACCGACTCAATGAGCATTGGTTTGGGTGGACTTTGGGAGTCGGTGATGGACAGGGAGGCCTGGCATGCTACCGTTCATAGGGTTGCAAAGAGTCAGACACGACTGAGTGACTGAACTGAACTGAACTGAACTTGCTATTCTTTGGAACTCTGCATTCAAATGGGTATATCTTTCCTTTTCTCCTTTGCCTTTTGCTTCCCTTCTATTCACAGCTATTTGTAAGTCTACTTCAGCTTTCTTCTATTGCCAAATGCGCTAATTCTACACTTGATGGGTAGAGTTAAAAAATTAATTATATGGGGAACATGGATGAAATACATAGAATTCTGCCGCAGGACTTATCACTGATTTTTAACAAAATACATTTTAGGTTGGATACCTTGCTGATCATATATATGTATTTATATTAAGCTGCAATGAAATTGATATAAACTAGAAACATATTGGTTTTCACTTGTAGAAATTGTATATGGGATTATTTGTGGAAGTCAATTATATATTTCAGGGCTTAGTATTCACACACTTGTGCAGTCCCCTCCCATTATATTCCATTTAGCTCCTGACCTGCTTTATCTGAGAGAAGGCAGAAGCATTGAAGGTGTATCTGTCAAAGACTAAAGCCTTAAGAAGGCCTAGCAGGCTCTATTTTGTGCTCTGGGTTACACTGGACAAAATGTAAAAAGTCTGACTGCCATGAGGCTCCCTTACAACATACTGGGAGGAGGTCATTCTGCTCAACTGGAGAAACCATGAATAACCAAGAATAACCAAAGACCCTGGACAGCAGCCTCAGTTGAGTTCCCAGTTGGCAGCCTGTGCTAACTCTCCAGAAATGTGAGAGAGGCCATCAAAGAAGTGGATTATTCAGCTCCAGGAAAGCCACCCTGCTGATGCCATATGGAACACAGATGAGCTGTCGTGCCCAAATTGCAGAATTGAGAGCAAATAAAGGTTGTTGTCTTAGTCACTAAGTTTTGAGGAAACATGGCACACAGCCATATATTAACAGAAATATATTTTTCTACGTATTGAGGTATTTAAATTTATTAAGCTATGACTGCTAGAATTAATGTGATTTCTTTTGAAATATATTTTAAAAGTATATTTGTGAAGTTTTCAAGTAGTGAGGCAAATTATATTTTGTTATTATACCTTGCTGTGAGATTTATGCCTAATCACAATTCTAGATGTATGGAGCAATTTATAGTTGTATGAATAGGACACTGAAGTAGGAGCTTGCCTATTTAACTATTAGTTTGATATACAGCATAATTAACTAAATGGGAGCAATAAAATTACCTAGCCGTGTAATAATTTATTTTGTGTTCAGGCACTGTGTCCAATTTTTTCTATGTTAACCTTTTACCTGCATATTATCACTCACATTATGAACTTGTACCAACAGATGCTCATTTTATTTTATTTTTTAATTACCTAAGGGATCTGGTTGATTATTTATGCAACTATATTAATAAGATGTAGCTTCAGACTACTATTATCAAAAAAGAACAAAATAGCCACTCAAAAATTTAATATAACAAAGATTTATACTTCAAAATGAAGATGTTAAAATAGATGAATCAACTATAGCAGTATTTAAAAGTTAATCATAAAGTATATGCACATGAAGAATTGAAAATAAAGGAGTAGGATGGGGCAGATAACAGTTTATAAGGCTTATACAACCTTGAAAGTAATCATTTTTGTGTAGGATTGTGCAAGAGATGGTGTTATCAGCCAATGCTCCAGAAGGATCAATCTGTTATTTTTGAATGTGAATGTAGTGATGGGTAGATGATCAGATTATGTCAATGATCTGCTTCCTTTAGAATTCAAAGAATGAAAGTTATAAAAGTTTTCTAAAGAATATGTTGAATCAAAAATATTATTTTTCTGATCTTTAGTACATCCTTTTTTCATTCATGTCTATTCATTAATAGTTAAGTAAAATGTAAATAGCTAGGACAAAATTAAAATAAAATAAGGCCGCCTTATTTTAATCTTTGTATACATACATACACATATATATTTTTACACCCTGTATTCTAGAATAAGTGACTTTTTCTTCATTCAAATAGGCCAATAGGTTAGCACTTAGTAGGCTGCATCTTCTTCTCTTGAAAATGATCCAATTCTTTATGCAAAATAAATAACTGATTTAGTAATCCAGAAATTTTGTTTCAATATTTAGATGAGTGCACACATACGTAAACAGATATATTGTATAAACCACCTAACTTTTCCTTTAATTTGTTTTATTTTTACTTAAAGAATATTTCTGAAACATAAACAAGGCAGAGCTAGCCAGGGTAATAGTGATAATCATGTAAATCAGATTTGTACATTCTCACTGTATTAATGCTCTTTCATTTTCCCCAAAGTTAAAAAGTAGTATTTGCTTTATTATATATTTTGTCTCTTCCAATAATTCTTTAACCTATAGTCCTTAGTACTTTATTGGAAGAAACTAGAACTAATAATAATTTTTATTCATAATATAATAACTTTCTAGTGATTATAATTAAGAAACTACCCTGATTCTTACTTGACATAGCTCTATAGAGATTTTGTTGATTGTGGCAAAAATAACCTTTTTTTTTCAATTTCCTTAATTTCTTGTGGCTCCTATTTAGAGAATAAGACTCTTAAAAACTGCCACTAAGGCTCTATTATGGTTCTGTTGGGGGTTTAACTTATTAGATTTGGACCTAACCTTATCAAATGAGCTTCTAACTAATGATTATACTCTGAAGACCACTTTTACACTAATTGGCTTTCCCTGTTTAATTGTTTTACAAAATTGATAATTTAGTAGAAATATAATAAGCCTTTAATATTTTAGATAATTTGGCCCCTTTGTGGTCTTTAGAGGGTTCTCACTTAATAGAAAATTGGAATGCACATTGTGAAATTTAGGTCTTGCTTTCAGCATATGATTTGTAAAGGCTATAGTACAGTATAGAGAAGGTTTTATAATACTATGATACTGTCACAGATGTTGAATAGTTATAAAGAATATTATACATTTTATTTTAAATTTTGAACTGTATAAAATGCTTATACAAAAGTATTTGGAGGGAATTTTAAGCAATAATGCAATTTTCAGGTGGAAATTTTATAAATTCCCTTTTTTTCAATATGGCAAAAATCAATCTTTCTGTTTTACCTAGGTATTTTAGTGTCATTTTTATCCAAGTTTACTTAGTGTAACTATAAGAGAAACTGTTTTCTGATTTTCAGAATAATACATTCTACTGGGCCATATTAAAAGAAATACTTTAAGATTTTTGAGTTACCTTTAAGTATTTGTTGATACTATTCATTTCTGAGCCTAAGATGAACAGTTGCCCTAAAGGTTCTAATGCTTGCTGAAGAAGTTGTAATATCTGCTAGAAAAGTACTCACTGCTTGTTTTACAATGGTTTTTGTGTCCTTACCCACATTAGAACATGAGCTCTAGAAGGACAAAGCCCATACTAGTTTAGCAGGAAATGCCCAGGGACTCTTAGAATAGGAAACTGAAAACAGATAAAGTCAACAATATGGAGTATGGTAAATATGCCATGATTATATTTCTCTTGAGAGTATAAAAGAAAGAGAACTTTTTATTAGGATAAAAAATAAAGACAAAGAACGATCATCATAACATTCTTATGAAAATTAAGTTTTGTTCATGAAATAAATACTATTTGCTAAATTGGTAATGGAATGAAAGAACTTAGGATGTTCATTCTTTTCTGTTTTCTTTGGTCTGGGAAAATATTTCAGGGGTAAGAGAGGGAGGTGGCTAGATTGACTTTTCTTATATATGCACATGAAGCTAAATTTTAATGACAAATTAAATAGCTCTTACAACCATACTTTTATTTTAAGCATCTATTAACAGTAAAACACACTGAAACCTTCTAAAACTATAGCCATACTTCAAAAAAAACCAAATCAGTGATTAAATGCAATGACAGTTTTAAAAAGGAAATTGTTGTGCTGTGTCTTCTTAAGGTCAATTTTTGTTCCTTGTAGAGTTGTACTGTAATTCAGACGCATGTTTTCTTCATTTATACACTAATTCTATCTACATGTGCTATTCTGAGCAACAAACTTAGTCTCCAAATACTTTAAAATAGCCCCAAGTTTCATAAAATTGCTACCTAGAGTCGTGAGGAACACATCCATAGATATGATTTAGATGTAGTTTAGAATACTGTACAGCATGATCCACAGGGTACATTCCCCCAGATACACCATCTAATCTCAGTACCCAGCAAATGCCATCAATAAAGTAGGAAGTGAAGTTAATTACAGGCTCCCATTCAACATCCCTCTGCCACTGGTGGCCCATTATAATGAATCATTCTTCAAATTGAGAAGAGATTGATAGAAATTTTATAAACTTTTCACTCCCCATGTCTTCTCAGTGTAATAAGTGTTTGCTATACACTGGGAAAGTGATTAAACATCAATTTCATGGAAACCTGGGAAAAATGTTTAAAAGACTAATGAGACACTGTTTTTACTGCTTAAATACTGTGACTCCCCCATATTCAGAAGAATGCCTGTCATTCTAATTAGTCGTCATTTGGCCAGAGTTTTTTTTTCCTCTTTTTCTCTTCAGTTCAGTTCAGTTGCTCAGTCGTGTCCAACTCTTTGCGATCCCATGAATCGCAGCACGCCAGGCCTCCCTGTCCATCACCAACTCCCGGAGTCCACCCAGACTCATGTCCATCGAGTCGGTGATGCCATCCAGCCATCTCATCACCCGTCGTCCCCTTCTCCTCCTGCCCCCAATTCCTCCCAGCATCAGAGTCCTTTCCAATGAGTCAACTCTTGCATGAGGTGGCCAAAGTACTGGAGTTTCAGCTTCAGCATCATTCCTTCCAAAGAAATCCCAGGGCTGATTTCCTTCAGAATGGACTGGTTGGATCTCCTTGCAGTCTTTCTCTCTTGAAGGTCCCTAATTAGGTTATTTAAGAACTTTAAAGTTAGTTCCTCAGTGAGAGGAATGTTCTTATAAGGTCAATATGATTACTTTGTTATAATTCTTTTGATTGTTTATCTGAAAAGTAAGCACAATTTTATTTGAAAAATATCATTTGCAATCCATTTTCAACTGACCTTATTGCCAACATGAAAACTTGCTTTCTTAAAAATTAGATTTTTAAAAATACCTGAAAATGGTTTCTAGTATCAAAATTATGATTATACATTTATATTTGATATGCATTAAAATGATTATTCCAATTACTCTGTCTACTTGAGTAAAAGGAGCACAATACATCTTCTATAGTAGAACCAATTTCTATAAAAGTAAAAGACATATTCTTTCTCCAACATTAAAATGAACTTGCAATAGAGGAAGAGTTAATATCAGGAGAATTTGAAGAACTATTTTTTTTTTCCAAGTAGGGTTATACTGTGATCATCCTGGAGAGAGGGATCAAAGAGTAATCTTTTCATATAAAATATTTCAATAAATCTTTTTCATTCACCCTGATTCTCAAGGAGCTAGAAAAAGTTTTACTTACAACTGCTTTCCAAACAATTGCCAAATGTATATGGTATAATAAGTATATGATTATTTAACTTCAGAGGTAGAAGATACCTCTGATTACCTCACAATGTTAGAACAGCATTTCCCTAATCCTTTTAGCTTTTCAGTGGAGTTTGGAACAAAGAAGGAATTGACATTTGGGCCTCCCAGGTAGTTCAGTGGTAAAGAATCCACTGCCAAGCAGGAGATGTGGGTTCCATCCCTGGATTGGAAAGATCCTCTGGAGAAGAAAATGGAAACCCACTCCAGTATTCTTGCCTGGGTAACCCCATAAACAGAGGAGCCTGGTGGGCTACGGTCCATGGGGTTGTAAAGAGTTCAATACGACTTAGTGACTAAACCACCACCACCAGGAATTAACATTTATCTTTACGAAATTTCTTTTTATCAGGTATGAACCATCAACTGAACTTGTAAAAATTATATTTTTTTGCATTCAATTATGCTCTCTGAATATCAGCTGTGCCCTCCAGCTTTGTGCCAACCTGAACATATATAAGCATGCCAGCAGTGTCACAAACAAGTCTTGGATAAAGTTTTTGAAAAGGATAGTGATAAGATTTCTCTTCAAAATGACACTGAGACATTCATACGGCAGGATTTTCATTCAATTATTAATCTACTAAGAGCATTTTCAGGACATCCCTGGTGGGCCAGTGGTTAAGACTGTGCTGCTAATATAGGGGGCACGGGTTTGATTCCAGTTGGGGAAATAAGACTCTACATGCCCAGAGGTGTGGTCAAATAATTTAAATAAATAATTGAATATGAGGAGGAAAGCTTTCAAAAAAAGAAGTATAGAAAGGGAGTATTTTCTTCTAGCTCCCATACTCCACTTTCTTCACATTTATTCTAAAAGGCTTTGAAAAATATTTGGCCAAAAAATCTAGATATGCTTGTGAATGGCTTCTTATAATATAATAGCCCTATTAAAAGACAAATAAGATTGAACATTAGTGATTTCTTATGAAATCTTTTTTTAAATTCAGGACTTTTGTTTTTGTTTCCAGCATTCTGGCTTCTTTCCCATTCTTCATGTATACTCAACATAGACATAAGGCAACAGAATTATATTTATTTTTCTCTGTACCCTTATATGAATCATTCAGGAAAAGGGATATTAATTCATTCAAAGGAATTAATTCTCTTGCAGTTACCTTAGAACTAAAAATTTCCCAAATGTTACTTCTTTTTGAAGTTAAATTTTGAAGTTAGTTTTATCCAAGACTTGTTTGTGCTCAGAAAATAAGTGAATCAAGTTTTCCTTTTTATATAATATAAAACTAAATACTCTTTGAAAGTAATATAATAAAGAATCCCCCCAATAGTAAAGCTAAATTTAAAATATGCATAATTCCACTTATTTCTATATATTTAAATTTTTTAGGTTTTCAAAGTTTTAATATTTCAAGTAAAGCTATAAATAATTGATATGTTAAGAATATATTAAGAAATATTTGATATAATAAGAATGATAGGAAAAGACCAGGTGAGTTTGAAAAATTAAATTATGTATATCTTAGACACAGTAAATAGACTGGATTATATATTAGAGATCTTGACAATTGTGCTCTATTATAGAATATCCAACCCTGTTACAATTCTTACACCCTAATGAAGATATTACACTAGACGAGATAATCTATTTTGGATTTTTCCCTCTTGGTTGCTGCTAATTACTGAAATATTATTCTCTGAATTGGACCATTTGGGGAAATGTACGCAAACCACACACATTTTTACCAACTCACATGATTTGGTGCAGCTGTTATTCTGTTTTAAATTTATTTCATGAGAATCATCAGTTTAAATAAGATGTTTCGTAGCATAATATTTTTTTTTTACTATATCTTTGTTTGTTTTCATATCATTTATGTGCCTTAATAATCTACTAAGCTATTCTAAATGTTGACACATAAGACTGGATTTCACCAACCAAATCTCTTCTTCCTTTGAGCAATTGGATATTACAATTATATAAAAGCTAGACAAATGTTTCACACACCTAAGATGGTCAGAACTATTGAAAGACCTTCTGTTTCCTCAGTCTGGGAAGCTAAAATATAGCATATTTTTCACAAACTTATTTCCCAGCTGTACTTTATACTGATTCTGGTCCCTAAGTATGTAGGCATCATTTTAAACAAAAATCTTGAAAACTCATTTCCAGCCCTTAGTTTTAGTGAAATATCATGCTCTTTGTCTGAATTAAACTCAAAATGAATGTATGAAACACATTTTCAAAGATAATATGGGAAATCAAACAATAATGACCCAAGCTTGATTATGGTACTTGGAAAAAATGATCTTGTTATCTCTCCTGTACCTATAATTTTAACCATCTTTTCTTTACAAAAGGAAACCACGTTATAAACTTTTCATAATATCAGGGTTTTACAGATATACCTTACATATAGACTCAATTAATTGAATCAAATTTGCTTAATCAAGTACTGCCTAAGGGAAGAATTGCATTCCTATTGTTTTGAATCTGCATTACTGATAATTTAAAGAGTTTAATAAAGGGGCTATGTCTCAGTTGTTCAAAACTTTATTTTATTTGCAAATAATGTACATTGACTTGATTGCTTTTCATGTTCATTATAGTGCTTGTTTGATTTCTCAATAGCATATATGAATTTGTAATGCAGTATTTATAGACAAAAGGTCATTGGTAAGGAAAAAGTCAGAAAGAACTTGGTAAATGACCAGATATAAACTAATGGATGAAGAGGAATATTTAAATGGAAGATCAATTTCACAAAGCAATCAATTCCATATGCCCTATAAGGTTATACTAATTATATTCATTACTTCATGATTTAATGGTATAGAGAAACAATTCAGACAAAATGACCAAGAAAATTAAAACACTTAAAAGGGTACAAATGTTTTTGCATATGTGAAAGTTATTCTTCTCGTGTATATCCTCATCAGTGGTTGTTCATTCTTTTCAGGGATGAAGTCACATACTTTTCATTAAGTAATGGGTGAATTATATTCTTGTGAAAAATTTTAACATGTGATAAAATAGAAGAGTAGAGGAACAAGGTGGTAGATGTTTGGATGGTGGCTGAATGTTGAATCCTTGCCTGCTCAGTGCTCCAAAATGCCATCTCCTTTTGTCTGTGTGCTATTGGAAAACACAACCAAGATGTTCTAATTGCCTTAGCATTCTTAGGTTTACAAGCAAATGCACAATATATTAGGAACAGATGTTCAGCCTAGCAGGAAGTCTCACTAAAGACCTGAAATCCTGATCCTTTCCAGAAAATGTATAGCATCTGGCATGTTAGAAATAGAACTGCTATCATTTATTCATCTATGGAATGATACTCCTGTGTGTTTAGACACTATGACTCACTTTTCTAGGGATGACTTAACTCAATTTTTCTCATGAGAAATAACGCAGGAAAACTGTCAGGAAAAATACATGAAATAAGAAAACAGCATCATGAGCTAAGACCATGGTTGACAACAGTATTCCCCCATTTTGATTTTGAGTTGACCACCGAAAATCAAATAATATGGCTTTATCAGGATGGTATATTTTAGTTTGGACTTGTTCAACATACAGGCCATGTAACAAATTGAATTTCAAAGAATTGCTCTTTTACTGAGGAGAAGGCAATGGCACCCCACTCCAGTACTCTTGCCTGGAAAATCCCATGGATGGAGGAGCCTGGTAGGCTGCAGTCCATAGGGTCGCCAGGGGTCCGACACAACTGAGTGACTTCACTCTCACTTTTCACTTTCATGCATTGGAGAAGGAAATGGCAACCCACTCCAGTGTTCTTGCCTGGAGAATCCCAGGGACGAGGGAGCCTGGTGGGCTGCCATCTCTGGGGTCGCACAGAGTTGGACATGACTGAAGTGACTTAGCAGCAGCAGCAGCAGCTCTTTTACTGATAAGTTTATCTCTCCTAGATTCTCCTTCTTTATAGTCCACTAAAACTGCTTTTTCTTTTTAAAATGTCACTAAGTTACATATTGGAGAAGGCAATGGCACCCCACTCCAGTACTCTTGCCTAGAAAATCCCATGGATGGAGGAGCCTGGAAGGCTGCAGTCCATGGGGTCTCTAAAGATCAGAAACAACTGAGTGACTTCACTTTCACTTTTCACTTTCATGCATTGGAGAAGGAAATGGAAACCCACTCAGTGTTCTTGACTGGAGAATCCCAGGGATGGGGGAGCCTGGTGGGCTGCTGTCTATGGAGTCACACAGAGTCGGACACGACTGAAGTGACTTAGCAAGTTACATATCCATAGAACTGTATATTTTATAATTCTGTTTTCTTTCTAAACCAACCTCAAATATTTAAAAATTTTCAAGACTCTGCTGCAACAGCCTGCTACTACTTATACCTTTTACTACTTTATACCCTTTGGCCTGTGATTCAGTTGTATAGGATTAGTCAATTATTTTATGTAACATATCAGCCAATATTAGGTAATTATTAAAGAAATCATAAGATTTTATATTTTTAGAAGTAGCGTCACCAGGATTTGTAAAAGTAAAATAGGAATGTTTTTTAAAAAGCACCCCCAATGTCTATGATAGCCACTTAAAATATTTTAGACATACAAATTATTCTTCTTTCAGATGTCCAGTGTATTCAATCTGGGGAGAAAATGAATTAGGAGAGCAAGGTACACAGACAGAAAGATGGAGACGAAGAATTACAGTGTCACAGTCAAGAGCTGGGAATCAATTCAGCAAAACTGACTGAAGGGTTGAGATGTGACGGGTCTTTTTGTCAAATGAAAAAACAAAATAAAACCCTCTAACTCTAATGGAACAATGTCTACAAAATCAAAGAAATATAAAGGTAGTGCAAGGAAAGTAGAAATAAATAAATAAGGAAGAAAACAATTGACATGCAATGTGAATTAAATAACTTGATTAGAAATACCTCAGAAAGTAGAGGAACATCCATAGGAAAGTAGCATTGAGAGTTGACTGGGAAGTCATCAATGAGGAGGGGAGTAAAAAAGGATTAGAAAGTATCTACTGTCGTCAAATAAAATACCCCAGCAGTTTTCAGAGCATTTACAAGTTCAGATTTTCCTATAATGTTGCCAGTTACCAAACAAAAGTGTGTTTATCTGCTCTCTTTATGTTCCACTTCCTAAGAAGAAGTAGTAGAGCTATCTGAAGGATAGGATACATTCCAAACCACTTGCTTAGGATTAAGTGAATCTGTCAGTGAAAGAAATTCTGGTTTAACCAAGATTAAAATTTATTTCCTCTCACATAGATGGCCACATTGGCATTCCAGCACTGAAATGATCTGTACTAATAATATCAATTGGTATTTTTATCTACCTTTTTCTCTAATATACTCCATGCTTGGATTTTGAGTGGCTTTCAGTTCCAATCAACATGTCTGTAATTGCAACTAACAGGAAGAAAAGAAGTGAAAGGAATCAGATACAATTCCTCTTTTTTGAGGTGTTTCCTAGAAGTGGCATATATCATTTGTTTTCACAACCCACTGGCAGAAGTGTGATTGCTTACACACCCCATAGTTTCAATGAGGATTGGACATCATAGCATTATTCTCAAGGTATTCACATTCCTACCTAACAATAAGATGTTACCAAAGAAAAAGAGACTAGCACTTGGAAGACAAATAGCAGCATCTACCACACATGCATTTGATAAATATTTGCCAATAATGAGCAAAAAAGAACTTAGGGAAAAACAAAACAGTTATCAGCTTTAAGAGTGCTATAGGAGATAATCACACATGGACTGAAATCTGTGAAAGTAAGATTATTAAGAATCATTGTATTAATTTTTCCATAAGTGCAAAATTTAGAATATAAAAAGCATCTTCTTAAAAATTCTGAAGCACTGAAAACTGCCAATTGCCAATGAAAGTTATACTCTGTGTATGATTCATTTGGAACACTTTTATAAAACTAGTTTTAAGAAGGAGATTAGAAATTGGCACATCTCTGTCCCAATCTTAATTGGAATTTTCAAATATTTTTATGAGCAAATGAGATTGAATAAGCCATGATTTTTTTCTCAAGTAAAATTTTGTCATGTTAAACACAGACAGTATTAGAAAGCTACTATAATCCATCAAAAAGAATGAATAAACCATGGAGCGGCAATATAATTTTGTGCCCTTTTCAGAAACCTCATTTCTGAATGCAGTCCAGATCTTGAATACTTTTACAATGCTAGTGAGATTGGTTTATTTATGATACTTGTGATATTCTAGCTTAGTATTTGTTCATGAATTGTATTCCTAATTTTTAAGGGAATAAATTCAGTTTGACTACTTTTATATGCAGTATTCATATAAGACAAATCTTGAGTTTTGCAAATGCAAATAGTCTTAAGGGTAGTCATTCTCAGTAGTGAGACAAAAAGGCACACCTCTATTTGAACCACCTGAAGAGGGTATTTAGACTTCATATTTTCTCTCCCTATCCAGATTCCAATATATCTCCCACCAAGAGGTCTGTCTGTGTGTGCACACACATGCGCGTTATCATCTATCCATCTATTGTCCTTCTATCATCTGCATTCATATCTTTTTCTTTCTGTCCCAAACTAGTTATCTGCTTCTGCTTTCTCCGGTAATCTCTTGCTTGCATTTTCCTCAAATAAACCTCACTCTTACTCAACCTCACTCTTACTCAAGTAGAATATCATCACACTAGGCAATCAATGCACTCCTTATCATATCCTTACCCTCGGTCTCTCAGATAATCTAGTTTGGAAGACCAAAGTCACTGTGCCTGGCCTAATGCTGCATCTGCCCCTTCATCTCTAAAGGTTCTCATACTTGGGTACTAGGTTCTGTGTCTTCTGGTTCTCCATCACTTTCTATCTATAATTCACAGAACTGGGCTGCAGTGAGCTTAAAATGTATAGCAGAATGAGGTGAAAATTAATGGTGGGCAGATGGCAAGAGTCAGCTGGAAAAAGAGACAGAAAACTGAAGCCAAATGATCAAAGACAGAATACAGTGTTAAATTAGTTTAAGGAAAAAGCTACATGAGAGAAGGGAGAGTTTATTATTTTTCTCTCATTATCTTTGTTTTTCTATCACTCTTTCTCACACAATTTTTTTATTTAAAGTTCAGAAAAATTGCTAAGAAAAACAAAATAAAAACTCATGTATATGCTAACAAAAATTAATGTAGCAATGTTTTTCATATTTGGATCATATTTTTTCTTCTTAAAAACATTGCAGAGTTAAATAACACTGTTTAACTAAAGTAGTCACAGTCCAGATTTTGTTACTGTTACATATTCAGAGAAATTTATTCTTTTTATGTATTCACTAAATATAACATATTATTTCATATATTTTATAGCTTTTAATCTTTTTGTATTAATTCTATCTGAAGTTAAAAATTAAGAATTGCTACTTGCAACTAAGTTTTTAGATTTTCTGGGCATAATGATGGCAAGGGTCAATTTTCATCTTTTGAAATAAAAGAGAAAGGTTTACAATGTGAAGTGTAGAGAAGAGTGTGTGTTTAGTCATAGATATTGTACATAGATATTGTACTGGTAGGCCTTCCCTAGTGGCTCAGCTGGTAAAGAATCTGCCTGCAATGCTGGACACCTGGGTTGATCCTTGGGTTGGGACGATCCCCTGGAGAATGGAAGGGCTACCCACTCCAGTATTATGGGCCAGAGAATTCCATAGACTGTATAGTCCATGGGGTCGCAAAGAGATGGACACAACTGAGTTGTACACTTTCACTGTACTGGTAAGGAACCCTGCCTGCCAACACAGAAGATACAGAAGACATGGGTTTGATCTCTAGGTCAGGAAGATCCCCTGGAGTATGAAATGACACCCCACTCAAGTATTCTTGCCTGGAAAATTCCATGGACAGAAGAGCCTGGCAGGCCACAGTCCATGAGGTTACAAAGAGTCGGACACATCTGAGTGCATATGCATGCACACAAATTGTACTGGAAGTTAAAACAATGTGTTGTGGCACAAAACAGTGGTGTGTAACTTAGAAGGACAAGGATTCTGGGTAAGGCAGATGACTCTGTCAGGGGAACTCAGATGTAAGAGAATCCTCAGCATAGACAAACTTAAAAAAAGAACTTCAGATACCCTTTCCCAGTAGGTTCTACTTACCTTGTTCTATTCTGTGAACCTGAACTGAGGTTCTGATCCTAATCTCAATCTTTAAACCAGCTTCTACTTTTCCTAATCTTTCCATTTGTCTGGATACTCTATCTTATCATGGAAATAATTTTGGTAGCTTAATTCTGGTGTCCTGTATCCTAAAAGCTCTACTGACAGCTCTCCATCTCTTTGTGACCATCAGTACCTGATAACTTGACCCATCTGCCTGATTATCTCCACAGTGGATTGTTTGACATACCTGATCCTGCCACTCTGATTAACCCTGCCACTGGGATCAGTTCAGCAGAAAGGGTCTCATCCCCTCCCATTGACATTGTGCTAGTGAGGCAGAAATAATGGATAATGTTTTAAATGTTGCTGACAAGGCAAAGGACATTGATAATGAGAGTAGAGAAGTTAACTTTCTAAAGAGCAAGAAAATTACTTGGAAGAAGGCTGATTCAGCCTTTGAGTCACTAATTAATTTTTGAAAAAGACAAAAGTGTCACAGAGCCCAGGAGGTCATACAACTGAACATTCTTCATTTTAGTTCAATAAGAAAGAGGTAAATGGAAACAAAAACTTGATGTTAGAGACTTTTTCAGTAAAGTAAGCTCTGCTTATCTCCTGGAGCTAGTATTTAGTGAGCAGTAAGTTCAATATAAAAATAGCTAGTGCCATAGAACAAAAATTGGTATTTATTACTATGCCCCTTGGCCACAGTATGTCATGTTTACTAAGGTATGAAAGTTGATATAATATCTTTGAATTATATTTTCTCTCAAGAAAAGTTTTTGCATTAACACTGCATAAAGATTCAATCCCTTCAGTTATTTCTTATTATCCTTTTAGAATAACCCTTAAGGTTGATACAAAATATTTACCAATGTTTAAGTCAAAGGCACTTTAATATACACTTTTCAAAAAATCTCCACAGAATGAATAATTATTTGCTTAAATTTTACATGTCAGTTATTACCATGGTTATTAGAAATGTATAACATATGCATTTTATTAACATGTATAGAATCAAATTTTCATTTATAAATTATTTTAAAATTTAATTATTGAATATTATCTAAAATTTCATGTTTTTATATTTTATTTTTATATAATATGTTAATCACATGTTACAAGGTTATTAAAATTCTACTTTCAATTTTTTAGTTAAATGATTTTAAGTGTTCTTAACTCGGTCTTCAAAAGTTTCATAAGAATTTTAATTTCATACTGTGACCAATAAAGTCTACTGTTTTCTTTTCTTATCTGGTGGGACATTGTTATTTGACAATAAAA
This sequence comes from Tragelaphus eurycerus, assembly GCA_935064755.1. NCBI lineage: Eukaryota > Metazoa > Chordata > Mammalia > Artiodactyla > Bovidae > Tragelaphus > Tragelaphus eurycerus. Next base: position 10,977,324 of record CAKXYN010000012.1, on the reverse strand, counting down.
TTTTTGTTTTAGTTTTTAGTGAAAGTCGTTTTCAACCTGATTTTAGAATAGTAGCTAAAATGTCATTAAAAACACAGACTGACATTTTTGTCACAGTTAATGTTTAAAAAGAAAGACAAGTTTATATTCAAATAGAGTTTATTAAACTGTTTTGGGGAAAAGATTGCAGAACAAAATAAATAAATTGTAGTGGTCATTGTATTGGGAAAACTTGGTATTGATAAGTATAAAAATGCAGTTTTATTATTGTCCTTATAAAGTCACTGTTACTTTGTAAAATGGTAAATCCATATAATTGACTACTGTGAAAAAAAAAAAAAAAAAAACCAAGGCCCAGTAAAAGTTTCAAGAGAAATATGCAATCTACGTATATTTGAAATTTTTGTTAAAATTCATTGTTGTTTCTCTTCAGTCGCCAAGTCATGTCTGACTCTTCATGACCCATGGACTGCAGCATGCCAGGCTTCACTGTCCCTCATATTTCACATAAATATGTTAAAATTCACATTCATGTGGAATAAATACAAACAAAAACAAAGTTTAAGCAACAGAAAGCCAATATTGCTCACTCCTATTACCACACAAAGGAAAAATTGCAGAGGGCAAGTCCTAGACCCAGGATGCCTGATAGAGACTGATTGGAGGTTGGCATGCCCTGAGAGAGACCTCACATTCCAAGCTGAATATATAAGTAAAACTGAGGCAGACATTTTTTTCAAGGCATTTTAGAAAGAAGAAAAGTTCTTAGGCTTTGAGCAAATTTAAGATAAGTCACTGGCTCAGTCATGTCCGACTCTTTGCTACCCCGTCGACTGTAGCCCACCAGACTCCTCCGTCCATGGGATTCTCCAGGCAATACTGGAGTGGGTTGCCATTTCCTTCTCTACGGGATCTTTCCAACCCAGGGATCGAACCCAGGTTTCCCTTATTGCAGACAGACGCTATAACCTCCGAGCCATCAGGGAAGCCCTAAATTTAAGATAAGTGAAATTAAAAAGGGAGGAGGACTGCATTGTGTGCATACAGTTCAAAGATCACTATAGGAGTCAGACATTGAGGGCAGGAGGAGAAGGGGACGACAGAGGATGAGATGGTTGGATGGCATCACCGACTCAATGGACATGGGTTTGGGTGGACTCCGGAAGTTGGTGATGGACAGGGAGACCTGGCGTGCTGCAGTTCATGGGGTGGCAAAGAATCGGACACGATTGAGCGACTGAACTGAACTGAACTGAACTGATAGGAGTCAGAAGGTTAGCAAAAATCCAGAAAAAGACAAATTCAGTTTGTACCTACATAGACAAGGTTCCAGGTAACAGAATTTGAAATGTATTGAATGCTGATTAATCCAGATCATCTACTAATCTCTATATTATCTGATCAATTGCTCACTGCATTTCTATGAAGAGGTTGCTTTTCTCTACATCTTATAAATTAGGAAACTGAGAGTTTGAGATGGTAAATAACATACACAAGGAGCTTAATGATAATTATTAACAGAGAAAGGACAAATCTCTATTCCTTTTTCTATTTCGAAGCTTCTTTTTTTAATTCATGTAATAAAGCATTTTAGCTATTCTGGACTGCCACCTCAGATTAGGGTTTCTGCACTTAGTGAAGAAGCATTAATGGACTGCATATATATTGTTGAATGTAGATATGCCCAAGTTAACTGATAACAAAGTACAAATAATTCTTATTGTACAATAGAAGTTCAATAATTTTCAATCAGTTTTCATTGTCTTTATAAACTCTTAAATTAGAACACCTTTCTAGGTGTTGCTATGGATGGAATATCTTGCCTGAGTCTAACTCAACATAAAAGTCAAGATCCTGATTCTAGAATAAGCAGACTTGGAAATACATGACTCTAACAAAATGTTACTTGAATAAGGACTATTTTTTAAAATTAAATTACCTGAACTTTATTTAGTCATGGAGTGACCTTCTATAGACTATTTTTCTGAATATAATCTACTTTACTAGAGAATCAAAGTTGAGTATGATACTGAAAAGAAAAATAATAATAAACTAAGCCTATAAGCAACTCTAGAAAAGGCATGGAATTGCTATTTATGAAAGAGTTGGAAACTTAAGAAAAAACTGTATTATGAAAAGATAACAAAAGTATATAGTTGCTATAAAAAAATCCAGGCTGTCTTCACAATTGGATAGCCTGGGGAAAAAGACTGAATGACTACCAGATTCCAAAGGCCATCTCTGATGATTAAAGTATAAGATGATTGGCAAAAATAAAAAGAAGATTCAAGAGTGCAGGATGAATTTTTTCCCCCTTGAGTTTACTTTGAAAATGAGGAAAATCTCTGTTAGAACTAATCAAATCATATTTAAAGACTTGTGTTTCACTAGAGGAATATTTATATAAGAATATTATCTTTTATTTAATACTTGCAAGCTTAAGCATTCCCTTTATAGATATGATTTTTATGTGTAAGATACATTTATGCATAAAATTTATATTCATTATTCACTAAACATTTCAGATTTATAAATACATTGATAATAATTGCATTTGCTTTTGTAATGTCCTTATGCAATATGTAAGAGATGAACTAATCTAAGTGTTGCCCTGCTCTGGTCACTGCTACAATCACCACCACCAACACGTCCATAGTGTGATGACCTTGCCACTATTTACAGACTGCTCCTAACTACAATTACCAACATATTTACTAGAGTTAAGATGGAGGCATCTATATAGTAAACTCTGGAATTTAAACTGATTTTTAACAGAAATAGATGAGAATGCCATTTTCTCAATTTAATGTATCCTCATTTATTTCACTATGGTAATTAGGGTAAACTAACATTAGTAGGTAAATCAGTAAACAAGCACATAAATCCAAAATTTGCAATTATTAAACCTATGATAATGGATAATAACATATGACTTAGCAACTAAACAACAATACATTGACAAATAGTTTGTCTCAGGAATTCCTCACAGTCACCCTGAGAAGATTGCCATTCCCACTTTGTAGATGTGGAAATTGAGGCTTAGAGATATAAAATAATCTACCTAATTCACACAGCCAAAAGGTGGGGGAACCAGGATTGAAGGCTTGGCTGAATTTAGCCTCCAGATTTTTGTGCAGGTATCACCTATGCCTATACATCATGAGAGTTTAGCACTGGCATTTGATGGAACAAATGGGAGTATATGTTTAACAATTTGCATTTTAATTTTAATAATAATTTTTTAAAAGAGTTTCTTGATTTTCATGAAAATAAAATTATAAGCAGTGTCATGTGGTAGCTGAGATTTCAAATTCTAGCGCTAAGTTACCTGGATTCTAATCCTGGCTCAACAAGTTACCTTATCAATTGTATTGTTTAACCCCCGTGCCTCGGTTTCCTCTTCTAAAAGTGGTGATTAAACAGTACCTGTCTTATAGGGTTGTTATAAGGATTAAAGGAATAGTTCACATAAGTAGGGTAGACACTCAAATATTTTCCTAAGAGGATTGAAAGTAAGAAATTTAAGGGTAGAATCACATGAATTTAAATCTAGTACTTTAACTTTCTAGAATCAATGAATATTCAAATGGAAAGGACATGCAGTGAAATGATAAATAGAATGACAAAAAATAATGTTATATTTAGAAATTTACAAATAAAAATTTTAAAGAAACACACACTTATATTTAATGTAGTTTTTGACAAAGAGTCAATTGTTCAGAGCTGTTTGTAATCTGAATCTGTTCCTATCTGCATCATTATAAACTTTTTTATTTGAAATATAGTTAGTGAGTAGATATTCTTTGCTTGTATGGACTCTATTATCTATCAAATTAAGGGCCTTAAGGCACAAAATTACAAAGTAAAAATGATTATTTGCAGACTAGCTTCTCCCTAGAATATAATCATTCACAACTATTCAGGTTTACTTCCTTTTCATAAAGGATCATTGCACATTTATAAAAGTGTTCTGATGATGCTTTATATTTAGAACAAAACTAGAATCAAGCTTTATGTAGTATAAAGCAGTTCTTGGCAATAATCTAGGACAATTTTCTTCCTGATATGGAGCATCAAATCACCCTTGGATTAGATTTAAATCCCTAGACTCTACTAATGATGCACCTATTTTCATTTTGATAATTCACAAAACTTCTAAAAGGATCAAGAGTCCAGAATAAAATCTTTAACCTCATCACAGGGTACACTAGATGGATAAAATACATGTTCCATGTTTAATTTTTTTTAATTAAAATAGGGATGTCTAACTTGCTATAATAATCACACATTTTCCCTTGTGGTCCTAAAGTTACACTCAAATTTCTTTTATACCTTACAAACAAATAATTATATTCTTCCTAGAAGTTCCTAGTTATTTATACATTATTAAATATTGTTTAATACTACACTTCTTATTGTACCTTCATATTTTATAGGTTCTTGAGATCACTGAGCTTTTGTTATTGAAAAGTTTGAATAAGAAGCAGCAGCACATAATTAATTCAGTGATAAAATAATGTGGTGCTCAAAATACAGTTCAGAAGTTTGAGTCTAAACTCTTAATAAAAATTAGTTCAAGAATTTAAGGAGAAAAAGTCTCAAAGTTGCCTCACTTACCTCTCATTTATGTTCAAGGGAAGATTACAGCTGTTTTTCATTGTGCAGTGCTTTACAGTTTCCAATTGTATCCATGCACATCCTCCTAATTTTTCACAGGTAAGGCGACTAAGAGCCAGCAGTGACATACCTTGTATATAGGAGATGTGGGCTGCATCCTCCAGGCTGGCAGAATGATGTCACTGCAGGCTGGTGGGCTGCTAGCTGTTCAGGGATGGTCTTGCTCAGGCCCATGGACACAGGATGATGCCAGGCTGAAGCTACTCCTTCAAAGTAAAGATACAGGTGCCTTAGATCATTAGAAAACAGAAGTAGGGGTCTGAAAGCAAAGAAGCAGTTAAATTTAAGCCCAAATGCTTGATTCCTACTAATGCAAGGAAGTACTGAAAGCATTCATAAGGGGCTGCTCTGGGATCTATGTGCTATATTACCTGTCTCATAGCTCAACACTAACCAGCCTGGGGTCCACTTAAAGTGATGTCCAAACTTATTTTCTGCCCTCTGATCCCAACATGCTTCTGATCATTATTCTTGGTGTGGTCATTATTGGCTATTTTCATCCCCTAAGTACTCTGCTGTTTCCAGCTTATTGTCCTTGCTTACATGTCTTCTCTCTGGCAAGAATTCTATTTCCCCAACCTTCTTGTTTTCATGGTGTTAAAATCTTTATCTGGAGAAATCTTACTTTCCAAGAGGTTAATATTCCTTTGCCCTGAACAGCCACAATTCAGTGGATATTTAGGTATATAATTACTATATTCCAATTTTTTGGTTAAAAACTACATCTTGAAGACATACTTCTCACATCCTTTATTATAGCCCACAGTATATAGTAGTGCAGTATTTATGGAAAGAAGCTTTCTAGAAGCATGCAGCTTCAAGTTCAAATCCAGATACTGTCACATTCTAGCTACATGATCTTAAGTATTAAAACTTTGACTAAAATACATTTTCTCTTAAAATTATGAATCAAAATACCTATCTTGCAAGGCTGTTGAAAATTGTGTAACAATGTTTGAAAAAATATATAAAATTATTGAAAACAGAGTCTTTTCATTTATTCTCTATGTTTATTCTTTCCTTATTTTTCTGCAAGTCAAATAATTATGTGCACAATTAGCCTTGCGACTGAGCTACTGATCTGATCTGATCTGATCAAGGGTAATGTAACAACTGCTCTCTTGATCTATAAGAAATTGATTGAAATAGCATTAACATCCTATAAACAGTAAACCATTTTAGTCATCCTAATTAGAGTAAAAACATTGTCCATATCTTTCAAGAAGAAAACTAAAGTTGATTTTCCATCTGGGGCTATTTAATTTTTAAATTGATAGATTTCAGGTTGATTTTGATTTATCCATGATTTCTGTACCTACAACTCATATGTAAGTCACAGAAATGTACTAAGAGTGGCTGAAAAGCTTGAGTAAAATTTACATGAAAACTTTGCTCCAGTTTACCTAGTAAAGAACCTGACTGAAACAAATCTTCGGGCACTCATTCTAAGGTGTCCCTGCGCTGAATAGTCTCTGCCCTTGGTTTTGCTTAGCAATATAATCAGAAGGTTATGGAATGTCTGGAATTTGCTTTCTAAGTCTACACAGCCTAAATAGTGGTCACACTTGTGGTTGTATGACATTTAAATATACTGTTTCTCAAGAAGTATGGTTTCACTTTGGGGAATTATCACAATCGAACTTCATTACTATCGAAGTATCACAATATACTGAAGCATCTTAGGGAGCTATTTTCAAATACCCCTACACAACACACTGGTGAAAAAAGAGTCAAAGAAGCTTGCCACCTCAGTCCTTACCCTTATTAGGTCACAAGAGTAATGTCTAAAAGCAATAGAGACTGGAAGACTGAAGCTTTCAAGACTAATGGAGAGACTTGATGGTAAATATTTTAAGATTAAATTTGATGAAAGTCTTTTTAACTAAAGCTCCCATAAATATTGCTTTCCTATACCCAAGTTAATAGCCCAGATACATTTATTTATTCAAGATAAAATTAATGTAGTAACTGAATAATACTCATAAGTATCTATTTTTATATTAATTTTAAAATAAGAATTTGTAAAATCATACCACCTCCTCACCAATTTATGTTTGGGGCCATGAAATATTAATTCCTATATCATAGTAATCAAGAGAAAAATGTAAAATGCAAAAAAGGAAAAGCAAGGGAGGGTGCCAACCTTATGCTACTGCTCTTTATTTGCTTCTTCACCTAAGGTTAGAAAAGTTATCCTATAATGAAGTGCTTTTCCCTTACTGGGGATGAGGAAGCCTCATCTAGCCAACATACATCAGTGTTTAATACATCACAGGCATTATGTATACAAACATGAACATGTGTCCCCGCTCTCACATTCTAGCGGGGAAGACAGATGTGTAAACACATTATTACAATTCCGCTGGTTTAAACAGTCCAAGAGAAGTAGGAATCTAGTATGTCAGGGCACCATAATTCTTAAAATTAAGGCAAACTCAGCCTAGCATAAAACCTTGCAACTTGTAAACATGCAACTATAATGGATAAATATATGTAGTAACAGTTACATAGAAAATCAACAGGAAATTGCTGGTTCACATGGTAATTCTATTTTTAGTTTTTTGAGAAACCGCTCTTCTGTTTTGCACAGTGACTGTACCGGTTTATGTTCCCATCAACATTGTTCTGTTGCTGCTGCTGCTAAGTCGCTTCAGTCATGTCTGACTCTGTGAGATCCCGAAGACGGCAGCCCACCAGGCTCCCCGTCCCTGGGATTCTCCAGGCAAGAACACTGGAGTGGGTTGCCATTGCCTTCTCCAATGCATGAAAGTGAAAAGTGAAAGTGAAATCACTCAGTCATGTCCGACTCTTAGCGACGCCATGGACGGCAACCTACCAGGCTCCTCTGTCCATGGGATTTTCCAGGCGAGAGTACTGGAGTGGGGTGCCATTGTCTTCTCCGCAACATTGTACGAGAATTCCCTTTACTCCACATCCTAGCCAGTATTTGTTATTTGTGTTCTTTTTGGTGATAGCTATTATGACAGGTGTGATGTGTTGTCTTATTGTGGTTCTGATTTGCATTTCCCTGATAATTAGCAATGTTGAGCATGTTTTCACATGCCTGTTGACCATCCATTTTTCCTCTTTGGAAAAATGTCTATTCAGTTCTACCTATTTAAATACAAGCTGTTTGCTTTTTTGGTGTTGAATTGTATGCATTATTTATATATGTTGGATACGAACCCCTTATTGGTCATATCATTTGTAGGTTATCTCTTTATTTTGTTGATGGTTTCCTTTGCTGTGCAAAAACGTTTAAGTTTAATTTAGGTCCCCCTTTTTTTTTTTTTTTTTGGCTTTTATTTCTTTTGCTTTAGGGACAGATTCAAAAATATAGTACTATGATTTCTGTCAAAGAGTCTTCTGCCTGTGTTTTCCTCTGGGAGTGTTATGGTTCCCAATCTTATACTTAGATCTTTAATTCATTTAGAGTGTATTTTTGTACATAGTATTAGGAAAACAATGTTCTAGCATATGATCCAGCAATTCCACCCGTTAGTATATATCTGAAAATCACAAACCACTAATTTGAAAAGATACATTCACCTCAATATTCATAGCATTTTGTACAAAGGTCAAAATATGGAAGCAATCCTAATTACCTAGATGAATAGACAAAGAAGATGTGAGATATATACATAGATGTACACACATATACATATGCACACAAGGAATATTACTTGGGATAAATAAAAGGAATGGAATTTTGCCATTTGCAGCAACATGGAAGGACCTTTAGAGTATGATACTATGTGAAATAAGTCAAATAGAGAAAGACAAATAGCATATAATATCACTTATATGTGGAATCTAAAAAATATAACAGACTAGTGAATATAATAAAAGCAGCAGACTCACACAGATATTAAGAACAAAGGTGTGGCTACCTGTGGGGAGAGGGGAGAAGGACGAGACAACATAGGGGTAGGAGGTTCCAACTACTGTGTATAAAATAAGGTACTAGGACGTATTGTGCAACATAGGGAATATAGTCAATATTTTATAGTAACTATGAATGGAATATAACCTTTGCAATTGTGAATCACTACATTGTACACCTATAACATATAATATTATATATCAAATATACTTCAATTTAAAAAATTTAAAAAGGAACAAAGTGATGCAAATTTCTTTCTTAATAATTAAACTTAGCTTCAGTTTTCTGCTTCTAAGTAGATCCAACTATTTTATTTTTAGTTGCATATTTTTTACTTAGTTCAAATATAAAATGAGATATTGAAATGTCTACTGTAAAATCTATGAATTTGATATTCAAAAATTAGAGTTTAATTGTTAGTTAATAAACTGACAGTTTTCTGTAAACCGTTGTGTCAAATACTGAGTTTTAAAGGTCTGTAGAACAAAATGCCCTTGGCCTAAAAGAGCTCAATTAACATAAATTTCGATGTAATTTGTTATATTTACTCACCATAGGAAATTGAATGAATGTGAAAGCACAGCAGCTTATGAAATTTAGAAAACAGCTATTTGTTTTGGGGATATTTAAATATAGTATATTTATGTATTTACTGACCTATTATAGACATCTGGTAAAGAATCTGCCTGCAATGCAGGAGATGCTGGTTCAATTCCTGGGTCAGGAAGATTCACTGGAAAGGGGATAAACTACCCACTCCAGTATTCTTGGGCTTCCCTGGTGGTTCAGCTGGTCAAGAATCCACCTGCAATGCAGGAGACCTGGGTTTGATCCCGTGGAGGAGGGAAAGGCTACCCACTCCATTATTCTGGCCTGGAGAATTTCATAGACTGTATAGTCTATGGGTGGAGAAGGCAAAATGGCATGCATTGGAGAAGGAAATGGCCACCCACTCCAGTGTTCTTGCCTGGAGAATCCAAGGGATGGGGAGCCTGGTGGGCTGCTGTCTCTGGGGTCGCACACAGTCGGACACGACTGAAGCGACTTAGCAGTATAGTCTATGGGATCACAAAGAATCGGACACGACTGAATGACTCTCACTTTCACTTTTCATAGACATCTGGGAATCTAGCCAGATTTCTTAAGTTGCTGGTATGATGGTCTCCTGGCTGTCTCCCTTGGAATTACCTATGATCTTACTGGAAACAAATATTCTCGCATCACTTTAGAAGATATTATTGTCTTCCTTGAGTATTTTTTTTAATAAAAATACTTTAAAAATAAAGTCTCATTATGGAATTTTATTAGTATGTGATACTTCTTTTGAGTTTGCAGTTTATAGTTCTGTTATACTAAACTTCTATTGGACTACAGAGTCATTTGGTAGAATAGTTTCCTTCCTGTCAAAAGCAATGTTTATGATTATATTAAATATCTGTATGTCTTTCAAAATGTGCCTAGGTGTTCCCTTGAATGTCTAATGTTAAACTAGTGATGTTCCTTTTGTGTGCATAAGTTATTTTATAAATTTTGTTAATGAATCTTCTAAAGAGAATAATCTTCTGTACTACTTATAGTTTTAGATTTTGCCACCTGTTCCTATGAAATGATGCCATTTTGCATAAACAAAATGATGTTTAAGATGATTATATTCTGCACTCTTGAATATATGTAAAAATGTTGAGTGTCAGGGGAGGGAAGAGTTTATGAAATTACATCTAATGTCACATTTTTAAATTGCTCATAATAGAAAAATAATTGATGCATGAGCATATATGATTTATAAACCCAAAAAATTTACAAAACGAAAGAGAAAAGGGAGCAAAAGAGACATTTAATCTAGCAAAAGTCAGACAAGTCAAAAGCATTGAAAAGGGAAAAATAATTGAATCTGATAGTAGAAACAACACACAATAGTGTTGGTAGTTATAATAAAGATAATTATGTAAATTTCCCTACTAACAGAAAAAATTCTAAGAGTAAAAAAGCAATTTAATCTGAATGCTATACATAAAGAAGTTGAACACAGACCCAACATTATTTAAAATAAATATTTGAGCAAAAGTATATTGTATAAGTGTGCATAAAATTAGTTCAATTTGCCAATATTTAAATGAGCCAAAATAAGTTTCTAAATTTCAAGATGAGAACATAAATTGGACAAAGAGACTTATGCAATGACAGAAGTGACAATTCATGAAAATATATAATACTTTTGACCTTTTATCAAACACCTTCTCATCAAGCACCATAACACTGAATTATATACAAAAGTGTCAAATACATGAACTAGACAAAACCACATTGAGATGGAGATCAATCATACTTTGTTTAGAATTTGACAACTGTATTAGCAACACTGTACATTAGAATATAGAGAAAATATATAAATACTAGATAGTAAGATTTATTTTATGTACATGGTTAATGTGACAGAGAAAATGATGGAGAGATGGAGAGACAGAAACAAATATACTTAAAAGATTTGTATATATATGTATATATCTATTTATATATATATAAGATATATATATATATCTGATCTGATATGATCTGATATATATATGTATACGGAGAGAGAGGGAGAACACACTGAATGTTCTGAATTTGACATATCATCAATTAATTTCAAAGGTTAAATTCAAAAGAATTATAGATAATTTCAAAATTTACAGTAGTGAGAACTAATGGGAAAGTAGGCTTTCAGAATCTGCAGAATGTATGGCAGATTTAGCTTTAGAATTCAAGGCCACCTTTATCCAAATCTCTAAAAAGCCCGAAAGGATGAGTTATTATTTAGACTGCATATGTTCCTAAAACAAAACAGATACAGATTTCCTAAATTAAGTTTCCAGAATATTAACAATGTTAGAAGTCTGAGTTCAGTCAGTGAAACAAAATTCATGCTACGTAACTTGTTAAAGAGGTATTAGTATGGGGAGCTACTTGCATACTGAAACTTTAAAAATTCAAATAGAATATGGTGAGCCAATTTACATGGAAGATCGGATGTTATCAGGGCTTGGGACCATGGAAGGGGCTGAGACAGGAGGTAGTAGGACCACAGAAGGGAAATTGCTCAGCAGAAACTGACAGCAACCCCTTTACACTGCCAGTCAGGGAAAGAGGGGAAAACAACCTGGTCACCCACTTCTCACTCTCTAGTCTCCCACCATCATCTCATTGGCCAACTCTAATATGCAACCATTTGGTGCGTGAGCCCAGGACACTTAGTTTGGAATGACTTAGTTTCTATGACTTGAAATAGGGTGGGAAGTACAGGGACTGGATTGTGTAAATAGACAAGTGACAAGCATACATTACCTCTTTATTGAAGAAGTTTAGAGGTTTACTTTCATTCTCTATTGCCTTCACAAAAAAATGGATAACACAAGTGTTTTTATTATTAAACGAAATGACTGAAAACTTATCACTAAGCATTCTTATTGGAAAAGAAACCAAATTATTGTAGTTTGGAAGAAAATATTATATGTAAGAAATCAGAATGCTGTGCTGTGCTAAACAAGCAAGATTTATGACATAATCTTCACACATTTATCCCCTGCCCTTTTAGACATTATTGCACGGGGATAATCCTATCTTGAATGAGACTGATGGTTAAATGAAAGTTCTACATCTACACTTAAATAATCAACCAAATGCCTCAATTCATGAATTTAAATATCCAATTTCATGAAGTAATCAAAACCTCAAATTTGACCCAGAATGAATTCTTCTACCCTCTCCCAGCTCTGACCTGGTTGAGGCTAAAGTTGCCTAGGGCCTCCCTCTTCTGCTCATTCCCTTACCCCAATTCACTTCAACCCCCACCAGCTAATGATTTTTCACTCTTCCAAAAAATAGAAGGAAAGTAGTTGGAAGAAAACAGAGGATGAATCTGGTCAGTTCTGATTTAGCTGAGTTGCTTACTGTCTCTAATCCTTACAGATCCTGAAACCTGTTTCTTCTCATTTGTCAACTATTCAGTTTCCTCTACAAATCCATATCTCCTCCATTATTCCTGACCTGGACAAGTACTTTTTTACTCCCAAGTAACATACATGTGTTGGAGAAGGAAATGGCAACCCACTCCAGTGTTCTTGCCTGGAGAATCCCAGGGACAGGGAAGCCTGGTGGGCTGCCGTCTACGGGGTCGCACAGAGTCGGACACGACTGAAGCAACTTAGCAGCAGCAGCAGCAGCAACATACATGTGACTCTTTCTTCAACTTCTGGGCACAAAGATGTCTTCAGATTCTTCCTGCTAGGGGCTTCTCTCTCTTAAGGACTTATGATGACCAGAAGCAGGCACTGTTTTTCAGGCACACACATTATGTTCACAAGAGACCTGGATGGAGTGCACGGAAACCCAAATCAGGAAAATAAAAAAAAAAAAAAAAAAAAATTTGTTAACTGTAGCATCAAGGAACCAAAGAACTAAGGTTGAGAATCAGGTAGCTGATCAGTTCTCTGAAGAGGAGAACTCAAGAATGTCACCCAGGTTGCATGTTAAAAAAAAAAAAAAAGATTATAACTATTTCTCTATCCCTTGAGTCATCTGGTTCAAATTCATAATCCTTAGAAAGAGGTTATTTGTTAAATTTAGGTTTTATGCCTACCCTTTGTCTTTACCCAATTTCAGAGAATTAGGTAAAAGAATATTTCAGGAACCCTTCTATTTATATAAGCATTTAAGTTTACTATCCCACAAAAACTGTACATAATGTGGACCTTTATATATGGTGGTGAAAGAGAAACCCCCACTGTGTAAGCACTTACCAAGCTTCTGCTTAAATCCTGTCCTGTAATATTGAATTACGAAAAGCAGATCAGTGGGCCAAACACAGATTTAAGGCATTAAGAAAGAGACCCCAACTCTTGCTTAGAGAAGCTGTGAAATACAAAGGAAAGGAGAAATGAATGATATGTGATCTTGTTTTGACATGCCAGTGATAGTTCACAAAAAAATTTGCTCCATGGCCCATATTCAGTCTTTCATTAGAAGTTTCCAAACACTTTTTTAATATTAAACACTATATTGGAGATTTAATTATAAATATGGGAAAATGCTTACTCATAAGAACTATTTACTTTGAGGAGATAGAGGCCAAATTGAGTGATTGATATACTATATGTTATATGCTATGGTAAGAACATGCACAGTGCTGCAATAACGTTGAGAATAACATTGAAGGAGTGAACCCAACTTCAGTGGAAGCGTAAACAAAAGTTCCAGTCTCTGGAAAAGATGATATAAAAGTTTGAGTTAGAAGAAAATCAGGACCTATTGTTATTTTTTTTTATTTTATTTTATTTTTTTTAATTTTATTTTTGCAGGGGAAAATGGACAAAGGAAAGGATCAATGAGGGTGGGAGGGAAATGGGAAGAAAGAAGGGGAGTGATGGTGGGGAGGAGTATATGTAATTTCTTAACCAATGGCTTTCTGTTTTTAATCACAAAGAACACTTAAAAAAATCATGGTGAGTTCATCTTATATTAGGAGGTTTGTTCTCGAAATGAAAAGTTCAAAAAACAAAAAGTCCAGTTTGGGTGTCCTCATCTTTAGGCACATCTTGGTATTTTGTATTGGTAAATCTATCTTTACCATAATATATTATTTAGGACAGGATCACATTTGTCACCTCTTCCTCCCTACTACCCAAAGTGGTACCAAACCCACAAAATAGTCAATAAACCTCTACAGAGTGAGCAAATAAGTCTATTTTTTTTTTTTTTTAAACTCTCCTGAGTGAACTGAATTTTTTGAGGCTCATAAGTAAATATGTTTTCCTCTTTCTTTGTCTATTACAGCCAGATTATATGAGTGGGGTGTTAAAGTCTCCCACTATTATTGTATTGCTCTAGAGAATGTCCTTTAGTTTTTGTTGGAGAAATGGTTTAGTGATGCAAAATTCTCTCAACTTTTGCTTATCTGTGAAGCTTTTGATTTCTCCTTCATATTTGAATGAGATCCTTGCTGGATACAATAATCTAGGCTGTAAGTTATTTTCCTTCATCACTTTAATTACGTCTTGCCATTCCCTCCTGGCTTGGAGAGTTTCTAATGAGAGATCAGCTGTTATCCTTATGGGAATTCCCTTGTGAGTTATTTGATGTTTTTCCCTTGCTGCTTTTAATATTTGTTCTTTATATTTAATCTTTGTTAATTTGACTAATATGTGTCTTGGGGTGTTTCGCCTTGGGTTTATCCTGTTAGGGACTCTCTGGATTTCTTGAACTTGAGTGGTTATTTCCTTCTCCATTTTAGGGAAGTTTTCAACTATTATCTCCTCAAGTATTTCCTCATGATCTTTCTTTTTATCTTCTTCTTCTGGAACTCCTATGATTCGAATGTTGTAGCGTTTGATGTTATCCTGGAGGTTTCTGAAATTGTCCTCATTTCTTTTGATACGTTTTTCTTTTTTCTCGTCTGATTCATTTATTTCTAGGATTCTATCTTCTAGTTCACTAATCCTATCTTCTGCCTCTGTTATTCTACTATTTGTTGCCTCCAGGGTGTTTTGGATCTCATTTATTGCATTATTCATTATGTGCTGACTCTTTTTTATTTCTTCTAGGTCCTTGTTAAACCTTTCTTGCATCTTCTCAATCCTTGTCTCCAGACTCTTTAACTGTGATTCTATTTTGATTTCGAGATTTTGAATTAATTTCGCTATCATTATTCGGAATTCTTTATCAGGTAGATTCCCTATCTCTTCCTCTTTGGTTTGGTTTGGTGGAGATCTATCCTGTTCCTTTAGCTGCTGGGTATTCTTTTGTCTCTTCATTTTGTTAAAATTGCCAAATTTAGAGTGTCCTTACTATATTCTGGTAGTTTGTTGAATTCTCTTTATTGAGGCGGTTTACAGGTCTTTTCAATATCTGATCTCTGCCTTGTTACAGAGGGGGCGGAGATGAACACCCAAATCTAAACCGGCCAGGTTCAGGCACTCAGATAATCCTCAGAAGCACAGACTTGGTTGAGTCTGCGTTTTATGCCCTTCCCAGATCCGAGTAGCGCAGGTGATGAAATGTTCAGCGAGCGCAGGTGCTGCGACTTATCGCCTCTCCGCCGCTCAGTTTTCTGGGTATACACACAGCGCACTTTCTCAGGCAGATGTTGACCATCCAGAGCCCCAAGAAGCGTGAGTCAGCACAGAAACCTATTCACAGTTCCGTTAGACAGTGTCTCTCTAGGGCTATAATTGCCCGCCTCTTGCCCTGGCTGCCTGTCACGGGAGTGGGACGGCCTGCAGCCGGCCAACTCTGTGCAGCCCTTTGTTCCGTAGGTAGTCCTGGTGGTGTCTTAAGTTAGGGCTGGCTTTTGATGTAGTAGATAACCGACAGTCTGGTTATTTCGCTCAGATAGCGCCCGAGATAGCCAGGCCAAATCCTTTCTCAAAGCAATGCAGGCCTCGCCGCTCCTCCTAGCCCAGCCCCCACTTGCCAATAGCAAATGCTGGTGTCCGCGCCACTTCTCCGCAAAAGGAGTTACCGCAGGGCTCGTTTTCTCGTTTTGAAGACAATGAGCTGTCTTTCTAAGTGCCTGATGTCCTCTGCCGGCATTCAGAAGTTGTTTTATCGAGTTTATTCAGCATTCAAATGTTCTTTTAATGGATTTGTGGAGGAGAAAGTATTCTCCCCGTCTTACTCGTCCGCCATCTTAGCTCCTGGACCTATTATTATTATACTGACATTTTTAGCCAATTTATAAAGCAAAAAAAAAAAAAAAAAGAAGAAGAAAAAAAATGGCATCAAAACTAACAATGAAAATGGAGAGCCATTATGATTTTCAGATGATGAAATTGTATTTGTAGAAAATTCAAGAAGACCTATCAATAAAATTAAAATTAACATTTGAACTTAATACATTCATGAACACAAATTTATTATACAGAATTCAGTTGAGTTATTATACTAGCAAGAATAATTTGGAGATTAACATTTTGAAGAAATACCATTTAAAATCATATCAGTTCAGTTCAGTTCAGTCGCTCAGTCATGTCCGACTCTTTGCGACCCCATGAATCGCAGCACTCCAGGCCTCCCTGTCCATCACCAACTCCGGGAGTTCACTCAAACTCACGTCCATTGAGTCAGTGATGCCATCCAGCCATCTCATCCTCTGTCATCCCCTTCTCCTGCCCTCAATCCCTCCCAGCATCAGAGTCTTTTCCACAGAGGACATCAAACATCTAGGTATAAATCTGATGAAAGATGTGTAAGAATTCAACACTAAAACCTGCATAGATTGATAACAACCTAATGATGCATTAAGAGATGAGAGAGAGAGAGACTGAATGAATAACTTGTCTAGGCGTGAAAAAAAAATCATAGTTGGTTACTCAAAAAAAGGTATGTGTGTTATCTAAGAGCTTTCTCTTGCCCAAAACACCTCACCTTTGTTTCCACTGTAGCCTCTCCATCATAGCCCTAGTTCAGATACTCATCAATTCTTCTATGAACTACTATAGTTGCCTTTTAAGTTCAGATTTCACACATGTCAATACAATCCTATTTGAATATGCAATTATTCTCAGTCAAAATATGTTGATGAGTTTCTATTACTACTTTACCAAAATCTGAACTCCTTAGCACAGCATGAGTTAACCTCAGCTCCAACCATGCATTGTCCTCCTATAGCTTGTGTTTTGTGTATTGTTTCTCTTCCCTTCTCTCTTCCTTCTTCTCCTTACAATCTCTTGATAACAGAAAATTCTTGCGAATCTTTGAAAACGCATTTGAATTCTCCTTTCTGAATTTTCTTCCATCCTGCCTCTTAACCTATTATAGTAAACTCTTGTATTACTTTATTCTGTTCTTCAAATATGCTTTGCTTTTTTTTTTTTTTTTTAAAGACTGATAATATTTCTTCACTGGATTGTGAGCCACTTAAATGAAAATCCTAAGGCTCTACAGTGCCTGGTATTAGGGAGAGGATTAAAAATGTGAAAAATATTTTTATATAGAATATTTTAATTATTTAAGGCAGGGAAATAAAAGCACAAAATCTGATAATTTGTAAAGTTTATTCTAACTAAATCATAGATGAAAGTTTCTATTCCACAATCAGAAACTAGTATTTACTTTTAGCTGACTAAATGTTTTTTTTTAATTCATATTATTTATCTTTTAGATAGAATTATGATTTATATATTACAAACTATTCTCTCTGGCCCACACGGGATTTGACTTTAATGTTCTTTCAGATATTAGACCTATTACACAGAGATACCTTCTATTAAGATTTTGAACTACCATGTGGCTTCTGTCACAAAAAGGCTATAGAAATAAATCAAATATGAAATTATGATTTTATTTAAAAGAGCCATTGTGTATAGACTATTCCAAACTATGTCTAGACTAAAGCATATTCTAAAAAAAAAAAATCTTATTCCACTTTTTATACACAAATGATAACAAAATGAAAAGTCCATTAAGTTAATATACATTAGATAAAACAAATCTAAATATTTCCAAACAATGCAAAACTTCCAAAATAAATTGATCTTATTTATTATCCAAGTTATAATATAAAAGAAAATAAGGTGAAACTTTACATTTGTAGTTAAAATGTTTATGCCTCAGGCTTCTGTATCAATATACCTGCAGTTAATGGAAAACATTTTTAACTCAGGGATGTTAAGCACAATTTGTTTTTGTAGCTGAATTTAATTATAGAATTTTATTTTGAAAATGAGATAAATTATAGAACTTAAATCTTTCTTCATACTACTGTTTTGAAGTACAAAGTGGAAGAAACTTTCTACTTGTAAACCATATCTGCCCATGTCTATAAAAATCTGTATATGGATTTTGGTGCTATGTTTTTAATCACTAATGCATGTACATTTTTATTACTTAAAATTTAACTTTGGAATACTTAATATTACAAATCTATAATTTTTCTAATTTTATATTTACGTTTATGTCTTAGAATCTCGAAGGCACAGTATATACATCAATTTTAAGATTAGTAGATATTGGATCTGGGATGATATTTGATTAGGCTAAGAAATAAAGCATTCTGGCCAACACACACTTCCTATTAAAAAGATAATAAGTAAGGGGGGGCAGGGATAGTTAAGGAGTTTGGAATTGACATGTACACCCTGCTGTGCTTGAAATGAATAACCAATAAGGTCCTACTGTATAGTACAGGGAACTCTGCTTAATGTCATGTGGCAGCCTGGACGGGAGGGGAGCTTGGGGGAGAATGGATGGATATATACGTATGGCTGAGTCCCTTTGCTGTCCACTTGAAACTATCACATTACTAACTGGCTATTCTTCAATATAATATAAAATGTTTTCTAAAATTTAAAAAATACAAAAGGAATAATCACAAATGAAAATAACTTCTACTTGTTAGCTCTATCTGACTTCTGTGGGAAAACCAATACTGAAATCAACTGAATTAGCTGGGAGTTTGGCCTGAAACAGAGACTGAAGCAAAAAAATCAACCTATATCTGAATCTTAAAATGAGAACTTTCGTCTTCATCTAAAGAAACCAGAAGTGACATGACAGAAATAGCCATTAGATTTTAGAATGCATCATACTTTGAAAATACTTAACAACAATGTTTTGAAAATAAAGAAGCTTCTGCTCTAAATAATGACCTAGATGAGAATATTCCTGGTTGCTATTTGCCTGAAAACAACTTCAGTGAAAGCAGATTTAGAGTCCTAATAAAAGCCTAAACTGAAAATAAATATTATAAAACATTTTATCATTTTTATTTAGCTTTCATTTACTAGGGGCATTTTAATGTACTGTCAAAGAAATTTTATCAAAAGAATGTAATTTACACATCTGGTCAAATCTAAGTGGTTTTCCATAATTATCAGTTTCAGTTTTCCTCATTATCTTGTCATATTTCTACATCAGGGTGTTTTAGGCCTTTTGCTCTTACTAGTAGTCCATTTGGGCATAAAGTAATGTAAGTGTAAGAAGAAGAAGAAAAAAAAAAAACCTTTAAAACTATTTAATGATGATGACTATGACAGTGATTAGTGAAACTGAGTTGATAACCTAATTGACAAATTGATTGTGCCAGGAATTGTCCATCACAAACCTAAAGCTATCACTCAATATAAACTAAAATGAATTCTTGAAACATTTCATTTTAAATACAAAAATTATTATTAAATAATTAATTATTGTGTACGAGCTAAGAAATAGAACCACATTATTTTTTACATGGTAATGATGAGGTGAACCCCCTTGAACAAAGCTCTCAAAACCCGACAATGCAAATACTGAAACATACAAAATGTACCTTCAACAAAAAACTAGGATAGCTTTTCTAGCAGGAACATCCATCTAACAAACAAGATTCTCACCTAAGTTGTTATGCTCCTCTGGTTCACTAAGAAAGCAACAGAGGCAAGCTAGGAACCAATCTACACTGCACTCATTTAAGAATGATTCTTACCCTATTTCTCACGTCATCGTTAGTAAGAAAACATTATTTTGAGAAAGCGCTATTGCTAAGTCACTTCAGTCGTGTCCGACTCTGTGCGATCCCATAGACGGCAGCCCACCAGGCTCCCCCGTCCCTGGGATTCTCCAGGCAAGAACACTGGAGTGGGTTGCCATTTCCTTCTCCAATGCATGAAAGTGAAAAGTGAAAGTGAAGTTGCTTAGTCATGTCTGACTCTTAGCGACCCCGTGGACTGGAGCCTACCAGGCTCCTCTGTCCATAGGATTTTCCAGGCAAGAGTACGGGAGTGGGGTGCCATTGCCTGCAATCATCTGTACATGTGGAACATGTAATAAACTATAATTTAGTAACATCTTGATATATAAATATCAACAAGAGGCTGGACAACTTTCTATCTCAATATTGGCTAAAATACAAATATAATGAATATCTGACAGCCAAGTACATGTGGGAAAGTCTTCACATATAGAACTAACAAAGCAAATGAAAAAAAATGGGTGTCATTATTTTTAAGACATTTATGCAAAGTCTTAGTTACAGAAGTAGATATGAACAATGAGTAAAGAGAATTTGGGAAGTATTTTTGGAGAGAGCTGTCTGAGATATGAATTCCTAAGGAGAAGGGGCTCTATATACGCTTTTACTCAGGTTGACAGTGCAATGGGACCTCTCAGATTTCTGAAATATGCTTCCCAAAGTTTTGAAACACAGAAGCCAAGTACCTGACTTCCACAGAGATCTGGAGAATAAACGATGGACTAACTTACTCCAGTATTCTTGCCTGGAGAATCCTTATGGACAGGGGAGCCTGGTGAGGTACAGTCCACAGGGTCACAAAGAGTTGGACATGACTGAAGCAATTTAACACACACACAACTTACTACTCTGAAAGTGGAGAGAGCAAGTCTTTGGGGATCAATTTGAGACAGCCAGTGTATTGACTGAGGTTTGTAATCCTAGACTCAGCCTTTTGCAAGACAAGGGCTATATTAACATAAAGTCTTTGCTGTATAGTAGGTACTGGGTGTGTGGGGGGAAAGACAAGCATGGTTCCTATTAGGTTCTACTTAATAACACCACTGAGTGGAAGAGTGACAACAACAAGAAGCTGAAGGTGAATACCAGATCCCTAGTGGTTAAAAGAAGAGTTCAAAGTCATGACCTAAAAAGGATTCATAGTCCCAGGTCAAACGTTCTGTAAGATGATATTCCCAGCAAATGACTCTCTAAAGATCCCATAAGAGAAAGAATCATCACACACACACACACGAGTGTAGTCAGCTTATCACGCAACAAATTCAAGTAAGGTCTTCCCTACTTTTAACTTCTACTCATCTTGCCTCATACACTTGTAAGCTTGCCTTTCACATCCACCCTTGGTCTCAATCAGAAATTGGTTTAAAAAAAGACAACTTCAGGCTTGCCCTTTCTTAAGCATTCAGGTGAAAGTAGGCTCAAAATAATGAAAAGGAAATTAAAATGTTTTAATCAAATTTGCATTGAGTACATTTTGTACCAGACATCCAAATGTCTTAGTCAAGTTTGTGCTTGTAAGTGAAAGGGACAAAAGCATCATGTATTAATTAAGAGTGGGCAGAAAAGCCTTTGCGGTTATAGAGTAATGATAATTGAATCTTCCTCCAAGCCAGAGTCCTCAGCCTGCATCATATAAAAGCATGCTATCTATTTCATAAGTGTGTCATAAAAATTAAATATATGAATACTTGTAAGGAGCTTGGAAATAAACTTGGCATACAGTATATCCTCAAAAATATTAGTTGTTTTTATCATGCAATAACCTGCTGAGTTAATTTCATATAGAACAAATCTTCCTTCTGATAAAAATGATCAAATAGTAATTTTCATATGACAAAATTGGCTTATCTGCAAATGTTTATAAATATCGGCTTCTTGCACAATAGTGAAATGTGAAAACATGCAGAATTATTTACTATACATCTTAAAAAATAGGTAGTGTCCTAGAAACAGATTCAATTATTGCCTCAATAACAATACCTGAGATATCAATCCTGAAAACTTTAATTTTCATTTAAATTACAATATTATGGGTGGTTTTATCTCTGTTATTTAAGATATATTTCTATGTCTTCTGCTTGATTATAATATAGACTAGTCATTCCTTTAACTTTGAATATTATTATAGCTAGAATTTTTGTTTTCCCTTATCTAAACTTCTAATGTTCTATAAAAATGGTTTCAGTAGATTTTGTTATTCTTTAAGCTATTAGATGCAGGTCTTTGGATATAAAATACATATCCTGGTTAGACTTGCCTAAAACTTAATTTTTCTCAGTTGATTCACAGTGATATATTTTAAACTATTCTAATTTCTGTCATTATAGCATACTCTTTATGCGGTAGAGACTTAATATCATCAGACCCTTGAATACTGAAGAGACACAAATAATATAATTTTTCTTTGGATTCTGAGGTGAATATTTTAAGCTTCATTGCCTATATTAGTTTAAATACTCACCTATCCAATTAGCAGAAAGACTCTTAACTTCCCGAATTGGAAATGAGGAGCACCATTTACACGTGATTTTAGAATGTATGCCAAAAATAATTAACTTCTGTAACAGAGAATGACTCTGAATTTATTGTCAGACATGACTATAGCATAGAAAAGTATTGCCAAAGGAAAAGAATTCTAATGTTTCAAGGACATAAAGTTTTGATTCAGCTCTCAAAAATAAAGTCAGGATATGCTTTAGATTTTGAGTTTACCACTGGTGATTTAATATGGTCTTAGACATTCCATAGTATGGAAGTCAAACAGAAAATTTCAACCAGCGATCCTATCATCTTTAAGATGTGGGAGAAATCAGGGATATCAAGTTTGAATGAGATGTAACAGCAGCTTTTTGCTTTCTTTTGAGGCACTTGATCTCTGGACCTATCTATTCTTCACTCTCTCTATTTTACTCTTCACTGATGTTCATACTTGTGGGGGCTATCCATTGCCATATATCACTAAACTTCACATTTATTGCCTGCTCCTGAAATTAATTTTCTTCATTAATTTATGTGGTCATTAATTAAGGGGTAAGGAAACTTACCCCTTCATAGATCACAGCCTCATCATGGTGAAGGGGTTTGCATAACTCAGTGAAGCCAAGAGCCATGATGTACAGGGCCACTTGAGACAAAGGTCATAGTGGAGAGTTGTGATAAAATGTGGTCCCCCGGAAGAGGGAGTGGCAAACCACTCCAGGATTCTCACTGCTAGAACCCCATGGAGAGTATGAAAAGGCAAAAAAGATACGATACTGCAAGATGAGCCCCCAGGTCAGAAGATGTCCAGTGTGCTACTGGGGAAGAGAGGAAGGCAAATACTAATAGCTCCAGAAAGCATGAAGCAGCAGAGACAAAGCAAAAACAATGTTCAATTTTTCCACTGAGTGCTGGGAACAATTGGTCCTAGCAAGCATCCGTTCCCAACAGCATGAGAGATGATGTGTCTATTGGTGAAAGTAAAGTCCAATGGTGCAAAGAACACTATTGCATAGACTGTTAGGTCCATGAATCAAGGTGAATTGGATGTGGCCAAGTGGGAGATGGCAAGAGTGAACATCATAAGAATCAGTGAACTAAAATGGACAGGAGGGAAAAATTTAAGTCAAATGACCATTGTATCTACTACTTCTGCCTTAGAAGAAGTAGAGTAGCCCTCATAGGCAAGAAGAGAGTCCAGAATACAGTACTTACACGCAATCTGAAAAATAACAGAATAATATGTTTGTTTCCAAGACAGACCAGTCAACATCTCAGTAATCCAAGCCTATGCCACAATCACTGATGCCAAAGAAGCTGAACTCACTGGTTCTATAAAGAGTTACAACACCTTCTAGAACTAACATAGAAAAAGACGTACTTTTCATCATAGGGGATTGGAAAGCAAAAGTAAGGAAGTCAAGAGACACCTGGAGTAAGAGGCAAGTTTGGCCTTGGAATACTAGATGAAGCTGGGCAAAGGCTAACAGCGTTTTGTGGAGAGAACACATTGGTCACAGCAAACACCCTTTTCTCAAACACAAGAGATAACTCTAAACATGGAAAACACCAAATCGTTAATAATGAAATCAGATTGGTTATATTCTTTACAGTGGAGGATGGAGAAGCTCTATACAGTCAGTAAAAACAAGACCTGGAGCTGACTGTAGCTCAGATCATCAGCTCTTTACTGCAAAATTCAGGTGAAGAAAGTAGGGAAAGCCACTAGACCACTCAGGTATAACCTAAATCAAATCCCTTGTGATTCTACAGTGGAGATGACTGTATAATCATACAAGGGGATAGATCTGGTAGAAAGAGCCTGAATAACTATGGACAGTGATTTGTAACATTGTATAGGAGGCAGTGGCCAAAACCATCCCAAAGAAAAAGAAATACAAGAAGGCAAAATGCTTATTTGAGGGGCCTTTACAAATATCTAAGGAAAGAAGAGAAGTGAAAAGCAAGGGATAAAGGGAAATATATACCCATATGAATACAGAGTACCTGAGAATATCAAGAAGAGATAAGAAGCTCTTCCTCAATGAACAATGAAAAGAAGTAGAGGTAAACAATAGAACGGGAAAGACTAGAGATCTCTTCAAGAAAATTGGAGATACTAAGGGAACCTTTCATGTAAGGATGGACATGATAAAGGACAGAAACAGTAAGGACCTAAAAGAGACAGAAGAGATTAAGAAGAGGTGGTAAGAATACAAAGAATTGTATAATAAAGATATTAATGACTTGGATAACCATGATGGTGTGGTCACTCACCTAGAGCCAGACATCCTGGAGTGTAAGGTCAAGTGGGCCTTGGGAAGCATTACTAAAAACAAAATGAGTGGAGGTTATGCAATTCCAGCTGAGCTATTTAAAATCCTAAAAGAAGATGATGTTAAGGTACTACACTCAACATGCCAGCAAATTTGGAAAACTCATTAGTGGCCACAGGACTGGAAAGAGTTTTCATTCCATTCCCAAAGAAAGGCAATGCCAAGAATATTTGTTACTGGACAATTGCATTCATTTCCCATGCTAGTAGGCTTATGCTCAAAATCTTTCAAGCTAGGCTTCAGCAGTATGTAAGTTGAGAACTTCCAAATGTACAAGCTGGGTTTAGAAAAGGCAGAGGAATTGGAGATCAAATTGCCAACATTCATTGAATTTTAGAGAAAGCAAGGGAATTCCATAAAAAACATCTACTTCTGCTTTATTAACTATGCTAAAGCCTTTAACTGTGTGGATCACAACAAACTGAGGAAAATTCTTAAAGAGATGGGAGTATCAGACCACCTAACCTGCCTCCTAAGAAATCTGTATGTGGGCCAAGAAACAACTGTTAGAACTGGACATGGCACAGCTGACTAGTTCAAAATTGGGAAAAGAGTATAACAGGGCTGTATATTGTGACCCTGTTTATTTAACTTATATACAGAGTACCTCATGTGAAATTCTGGGCTGGCTGAATCACAAGCTGGAATCAAGATTGCCATGTTGATGTCAAATATGCAGATGATACCACTCTGATGCAGAAAGAGAAGAGGAACTAAAGAGATTTAATGACAGTAAAAGGGAAGAATGAAAAAGCTGGCTTAAAACTCAATGTTCAAAAAACTAAGATCATGGTATCTGGTCCCACTTATTAGCAAATAGAAGGGGAAAAAGTAGAAGCTGTAACAGATTTTATTTGCTTGGGTTCCAAAATCATTGTGAATGGTGACTGCCACCTTGAAATTAAAAGACACTTGTTCCTTGGAAGGAAAGCTATGACAAGCCTAGACAGCATATTAAAAAGTATAGATATCACATTGCTGACAAAGGTCTGCACAGTCAAAACTATATTCTTTCACATACAGATGTGAGTTTGGACCATAAAAAAGGCTGAGCACCAAAGAATTGATGCTTTTGAATTGTGGTGCTGGAGAAGACTCTTGAGTTCCTTGGACTGCAAGGAGATGTAGCCAGTCCATCCTAAAGTAAACCAGTCCTGAATAGTCATTGGAAGGACTGATGCTGAAACTGAAGCTCCAATACTTTGGCCACCTGAAGCAAAGCGGTGACTCATTGGGAAAAAACAAACAAACAAAATAGATGTTAGGAAATAATGAAGGCAAAAGGAGAAAAGGGTATAGAAGATGAAATGATTAGATAGCTTCACTGATTCAATGGACATGAATTTTAGCAAACTCTGGGAGCTAGTGAAGGACAGGGAAGCCTGGCATGCTGCAATGCATGGTGTCACAAAGGGTCAGACACAACTTAGTTACCGAACAATAACAGCCAGGAAACTTATGGCTTCCCAGGTAGCTCAGTGGTATAAACTTGCAATGCAGGAGACAGAAGATGAGAGCTTGATCCCTGGGTTAGGAAGATCTCTTGAAGGAAGAAATGACAACCCACTTCAGTATTCTTGCCTGGATGATCCCATCAACAGAGGAGCCTGGTGTGTTACAGTCCATGGTGTCACAAAGAGTTGGGCACGACTGAGTGTGCACACAAGGAAACTTACTGAAATGTGCATATGCCTCCAAGAAACTCAAAGAGCCTATTGTAAAATGGTACATATTTACCAGGGTACTAAACAGGGGAAGAAATATTTCAAAAATATGCTATATACTCTCCTATGGAGAGGTAGGAACACTGAATATATGAGTTCTAGATCAAATGGGCATAGTTCATCTTCTAGGACATTCAAGATGGTTCTATTATCATTCAGGGTATCCAGGGTTCTCAAGCAGCATCCACTCAGAACCTGAGTTGACCAACCATTTGTCTATATTCTTCAGGTCAGATGTGGGTAGGATGGGTTCCATCTAAGGGATGTGAGAAACAACCTGTCCATGCCTATTGCCTGCCTCCAAGTGGTATCCTGGCAATCTACGGCCTTTCTTGACTTATACAATTATCATTCTAATTTCTGTCTTCACCTTCACACAGCATTCTCCTTTGTCTGTGTCCAAATTTCTCTTTTTAAAGAAAAACAGTTGTATTGAATCCTAAGCCCAACTGACTTTGGTATGACCCCACTTTAACTAAAGTATATCTGTAATATTCTTATTCCCAAATTCACATCCTGGGGCACTAGAAGCTGGGACTTGCACTTATGAATTTGGAGGGAGACATAATTCAGTCCATAACACATATAAAAAGATACTTGAAATACTAAACACACAGACCTGGAATGACCTGAATGGATATAATGGATTGACCTCAGCAAAGAGATCTTCAGGATTGAGAGAAAAGAGAAGGCTGTGTGTAGGGCTTTTGGAAATCCTTACAGTAGAAGGTCTGGCAGGCATTCAGAGAAGTGACCAGATTTCTTCAGGAGTGTCAGAGGTTAGGGTCAGATGAGGATAATCCAAATGAAAATGATACAGAGCCACAGAATCACAGAAGGAGAGTGTTGTGTCTGAGGAGAATGCTTCCTGAAGGAAGAAGTCCTAAGTGCCAATGGTTGCAGCTGCCCTGAGGCTCTTAGCCAGGTTTGCATTCAGGATTCTCTTTGTATAATGAGAACATTCTCATACGGAGAACAATAGCTTGCCCGACATCTTTAATGAGCTACTGTCAGAGTGAGGATTGGCAATGAGAGCTCACAAGTCAGAAATAAGCCAAATTCCTGGCTGTCTAGTCTATAGATACCACCTGTCTGTTTTCACTGGGAGAAAGAGTGAGAGAACACACATTTGTCTCTATAGCATTTTAACTTGGGAAATGTTTTGGATTGCTTATTCAATCTTTCTGTTATATTTTAGGGCCAAAAAGTTTTCTGGATCTATTTCACAGCAAATCAGGATCTACAAATTCCTGTGGTATGATCCTGTTATGAGACCAGTATCTAGGGAAGTAGTGTGACACATGAAAAGCCTGCCTGGCTGGATGTATCACAGCATCCGATTCTCACCCCAAGTGTATGAACTTGAACAGCCATCAGGCCCTATGAATTTCAATCTCTTAGTGTATAGAACTCATCTTACAGAGGAAACATGCTTAAGATATAAGGCCATCCTTGCTATAATCTCCTCTCCTTATATTTCCTAAATTAAATAAACATGGACTGAAAGGGTCTATGTAAAAGAGGCTCTCTCCTAGGTATTCTCACACACATTAATTATTTGTTTAATTTGGTTTAGTTGTAAGAGAGGATCTTCTACAATGTACAGTCATTGAGCACAATTTAAAATTGATAGACTGCTGTGCACTCTAATAAAAATATTTTTCTGAGTTATCCCATCATGAGTCATGAAAGCAGAATGCACAATAAGAACAGAGAGAAGCAAACCTTATTATTCCAGTATTCAGGGAGAGGTAAGACCTGCATAACTTTTCCCCCACACTTGGCACTAGAAATCTACTACAGATACTGCAGATTTTTTTAAATAGCAACACTTGGAAGGATTGTCTACCTAGGTACTTGAAGCAAATGTCCAAAGAATCTGTGAAAGTTAATTGTAACTATACTCTTAAATAGGAAATATATACATAAGGAATTTAATGCATATTGATTTAATATATACATGTGTTTATATATACTAATATTGTATATGTGAATATGTACATTTTTAATATATATATGAAAATATAACATCTGTAAATGCTATGAAATAGGTTTTTATGTAAACATTTGTGACAGGACAATTAAATTAACCAAATATTAATTTTTATTTTGGAAAGTCTAATTTACTTTAAGAAAAATATAATTCATAAGAATAATCTGTACTGAAACTTTAATATCTGGTCATTTCAAATAATTTATAACAAATAATTGCATTAACTTTTAAGCAGTATAAAACTGGGCTCCCTTGATAGCTCAGTTGGTAAAGAATCCTCTTGCAATGCAGGAGACCCCAGTTGGATTCCTGGGTGGGTGGGAAAGATCAGCTGGAGGAGGGGCAGGGTACCCACTCCAGTGCTTCCCTTGTGGATCAGTAAAGAACCCGCCTGCAATGGGGGAGACCTGGGTTCAATCCCTGGGTTGGGAAGACCTGGAGAAGGAAAAGGCTACCCACCCCAGTATTCTTGTCTGGAGAATTCCATGGGCTGTATAGTTCATGGGGTCACAAAGAGTCAGATGGGACTTTTACTTTTCAAGAAGTATAATCTGATTTGTATCAGCTCTTGCCCTAAAAACAGAAAATTTTGGTATCACAGAGTGGAAGGAGAGTAGATGAACATGTTTGAAGAAATGAAGATAGAGGCACATTCCTAGAGCCCAGGAAGGGGACAAAAGCTCACGTGTTGTAACACGAGAGGCACTATGTTCTGCTCCCTGGCAGAACCCAGGGGTATAGCGAACCTCAAGGGAAATGGCTTTATAAAGATACATGCAAAGTATTGGGTACTGGGGGTCCTAGCTACTACAAATATGTTTATGTCCTAGAGACAGGATAAGCACAACTAATTCCTCAATCACAGGGACTGTGAAGATCATGATATTGAGTATCTGAATATAAATAGTGAGTACTGAGGACTAACGGCTGAAATAGGTAGACTGAACACAAGTCTGCTTAAATAAGAGGAAGGCAGATTTTGAAATGCTGGGGCAAGTTGATGGAAGAGTACTGGAAGACATTAGTGGAAGGTGAGTTAATGTGATGAAGCCACCTAACAAAATTTTAATAAAATGGTGCAAGGACATATACAGAGTTGTTATTATTTAGTCACTCAGTCATGTCGGACTGTTTTGCAACCCCATGGACTGTAGCCCACCAGGTTCCTCTGTCAATGGGATTCCCCAGGCAAGGATATTGAAATGGGTAGCCATTTCCTTCTCCAGAGGATCTTCCTGACTCAGAGATCAAAACCGCATCTCCTGCACTGCAGGCAGATTCTTTACCACTGAATTACCAACAAGTAGCAAAACAAAAATTAAATAACAATCTTGTCTTTCCTTTATATTAGGAAAAAAGAGAATATGATCCAATATTAAACATTTTATAAGCTCTTCTTTTTATATCTGTTCTTTAGAACAGATAAGACCCATTGCACTTGAAAAAATGAAATTCCGAAAACACCAGACTTTTGCAGATACCATTTCTTCACAGAATTTTTTTTTTCTTGGTGGGGGGAATTACACATGCAGGAATTGAAAACAGGTGCATATATAAAACAAAGGAAAAAACCTATTGGAAATGTAAAACACTACACATTTTGGCATGAATTTCAATGTAACACTTGGAAAGAATGTCAGTAAAAATTTAAGAGGCATTCTTTGGGTCTTGTACAGTATCTCTTTCATAAGCATTTACCACAGTCAATTCTTAGTTATTTTAAAGTGGGGACTATTTTAACATTATTTCAGTAGAACCATTTTTCCACTGGTAAGGATATCAGTAAAAACTTACGGGACTTTTTTTTTTAATAATTGTGTACTGCCTCCATAAAAAGAATTTACAATGGTCAACATTTTAATTATTTTAAAATAGAAAATATTTTTGATATTATTTTAATACTATCATTTCACATTTTATCATTAAATAATATATAACTATAATTTATCTTTGATTATGTATGTCTTTCAAAATAATTTGAGTGCCTTCTATATGTCAAGTATTTTCCTAGATATTGATACATAGTGGGTAAAGTCCCTGTTCCTTTGAGACAAAAAAAAAAAAAAACAAGTAAAGCAGAAGATAAGTAAGTACAAAATAAAAAATGCAGTAGAGGGAGGGTAAAGGCTATTTTAGAATGAGTGTCTGAAAACACCCTGTTAAGGACATACCAGTTAAGCTATTTATCACTGTAGGGTGATAAATAATCGAGGGAACATGTGTGAAATGTGTATTCCAAGTAGATCAACTAATGGAAATGGAGTTGGAGAAAAAAAAATAAAAATACATGAGTGTTTAAGGAAAAGAATAGAGCCTGTGTCAGGGAACTGAGACCCAGAATGTTTGAAGGTAAGTTCAAAGTGGCTGATTTATTATGGCTGTTTATCAGGATGCTGAGAGTTGAGCTAAGGGACTCCATGACATTGCTGCCTTAACACACACATTATGTGTCTAGGCAGCCTGCAGGGTCTTTGAACTGACACTAGTCCCCTGTTTAGAACTCATGCCTTAGATCACAGCCTGCAGAGTCACAAGTAAATTCCTGATATAACTTCCCCAATAACCCTGTGAAAAGCAACCTTCTCAGCCATCCAGCGGAGAAGGCAATGGCAACGGACTCCAGTACTCTTGCCTGGAGAATTCCAGGGACGGGGGAGCCTGGTGGGCTGCCATCTATGAGGTCACACAGAGTTGGACACGACTGAAGTGACGCAGCAGCAGCAGCAGCAGCCATCCAGAGCCTTCCTCTGATGTAAACCTCAGAAAAAAATCTTCGATCAAAGTTTATCAAAGATCCCACCACCTTGGACCTTAACAAAGGCATATGCCCCAGGTCCTGTCCTGTTCTCTCTACCTGGACCCTGCCTTGTCTTCCCACTGTGGTCCTTGGAAGTGCTTTGTATCTCCTTCAGGACCTGTAAGTAATAAACTTCTCTATTTCACTTTTCAGTTTAGTAATAAACTTCTGTTTCACTTTCCTTTGAGATCTGATCTTTTTGTTGAACTGTGGTTAACCATCTAACCCTGGGGCTCTACTAAACAAATGTTAATTTAAGAAAGTCACCACAAATGGGGTTTTGGGGAGAGTCCTAGGGATGTCACTAGGACTGTAGGATCTAATAAACAATACTATTTAAACCTAAAGGCATAGAGTTATGCTATGTAAACTGATGAGTGTGTTTTTCAAGGTGAATATATGAGATCAAAGCCTAACCCAATGCTACACATTGGCAACTTTGATGATGATCTCTTCACTTCCTGTTTCAGTGTTAGGAAAACCCGAGAAAAAGTGTAAAGTGTTAACTGTGGAGAAAAACTTTGCAATCGTTTGAATGTTTACCTGCATGCTTAGTTGCTTAGTCATGTTTGAATCTTTGTGACCCCATGGACTATAGCCTTCCAGGCTCTTCTGTTCATGGGATTCTCCAGGCAAGAAGCCATTCCCTTCTCCAGGAGATCTTCCTGACCCAGGGACTGAATCTGGGTCTTCTGCATTCTAGATAGATTCTTTACCATCTGAGCCAGCAGTGTGTCTCTCAAAAATTCCAAAATTCCTATGTCTAAATCCTATTCTCATTGTGATGGTGCTTTGCGATGAGGCATTTCAGAGGTGATTAGTTCATGAGGGTGGAGTCCTCATAAATAAGACTAGTGCTTTTATTAAAAGAGGCCAGAGATAGCAAATTTGTGATGGACATGTACACATTGCTATATTTAAAATGGATAACCAACAGGCACCTACTGTATAGCACAGGGAACTCAGCTCAATGTCACATGGCAGCCTGGATGGCAGAAGAGTTTGGGGGAGAATGGATACAGGTATATGTATGACTGAGCCACTTTGCTGTTCACCTGAAATTCATAACATTGTTAACTGGCTATATTTCAATATAAATAAAAAGTTAAAAACATAAGAGAGTCCAGAGAGCTACCTCGTCCTCCTTCTGTCATATGAAAATACAAGAAGTCAGCACCCTGCAACCAGGAAGAGGACTCTCACCAAAGCCTGACTCATCTGACACCATGATCTCATGCTTCAGCTTCCAGAAAAGTGTTAGCCGCTCAGTCTTGTCTGTTTGTGACCCCATTGACTGTAGCCCACCAGACTCCTCTGTCCATGGGATTTTCCAGGCCAGAACACTGGAGTGCGTTGCCATTTCCTTCTCCAGAGGATCTTCCTGAACCAGGGACTGAACCCAGGTCTCCCACATTATAGGTGGATTTTTTTTTTTCCAATGCCTCAGTTCAGTTCAGTACAGTTCAGTCACTCAGTCGTGTCCGACTCTTTGCGACCCCATGAATTGCAGCATGCCAGGCCTCCCTGTCCATCACCAACTGTCAGAATTCACTCAGACTCACATGCATCGAGTCAGTGATGCCATCCAGCCATCTCATCCTCTGTCTCCACTTCTCCTTCTGCCCCCAATCCCTCCCAGCATCAGAGCCTTTTCCAATGAGTCAACTCTTCGCATGAGGTGGCCAAAGTACTGGAGTTTCAGCTTTAGCATCATTCCTTCCAAAGAATATGTGAGAATTGGACTGTGAAGAAAGCTGAGTGCCAAAGAATTGATGCTTTTGAACTGTGGTGTTGGAGAAGACTCTTGAGAGTCCCTTGGACTGCAAGGGGATCCAACCAGTCCATTCTGAAGGAGATCAGCCCTGGGATTTCAATGCCTAATTACCACTTATTGATCGGTATATTCCTTTTAAGCACGAATGGGCTGAATAGTGGTACTGGTGTCACAATTCCTTTTATAG
The DNA here is from genome assembly GCA_935064755.1 of Tragelaphus eurycerus. Lineage (NCBI taxonomy): Eukaryota > Metazoa > Chordata > Mammalia > Artiodactyla > Bovidae > Tragelaphus > Tragelaphus eurycerus. The sequence goes on along the minus strand of CAKXYN010000012.1, from coordinate 10,944,014 downwards.
GACCTGCAGCACTTCAGGAAAACTGAGCAACTCAGGACAAAAAAAAAAAAAACAAAACACAACAGCCTGTGTGAATGAATCTCAGTAGATTTTTATTGCAAGAACACTTGTCAGCTTTACTATAAAAGAATTTTGATTAACATACGTAAAATAGAAGAAAACTTTGTCTTAGTTCAGGTTGCTATAACAAATTACCATAAATGGGATGGCTTAATCAACAAGCCTCTGAGGCTTTCCTGGTGGCTCAGATGGTAAATAATCTACCTGCAATGCGGGAGATCTGGGTTCGATCCCTGGGCTGGGAAGACCCCTGGAGAAGGGAAAGGCTACCCACTCCAGTATTCTGGCCTGGAGAATTCCATAGACTGTACAGTCCACAGGGTTGCAAAGAGTCGGACACGACTGAGCGACTTTTCCTTCACTATATATGACCTTCTATTAGAAGCAAAAGAGAATGACACAGTCCCTATTCTGCAATAAATTATCTTCTACATGGGGAGAAGTGACATAGGCCATCAGAATACATAATTAACAATATGAGTCAATATCATTATAATTATTATCCACTTCATAATGATAACAAAGGCATTTATTGAGCACTTATAATATTTAGACATGCTTCTAAGTGTTTCTAAGCACACACCCTGTCATCTAAGTTTCCAAGTGAATTCCAAGAGGTTCACTGCTGTTATTATATCATTTTTATGAGCAAGTAAATAGAAAGACCAAGGAAATTGCAAAACCAACAATGATAAGTGTAATTATTAAGGAAGGAATTTGCAGTGGAGAGAGTCCTTTTAGCTTGGGGACAGGTGGAATAAAGTCTAATCTGGGGCTGAAGGTATGGGTAGGTTTCTGAAAGTGGGTAGGGGAGGGAATGGAGAGAAGCAAGGAAGAGGAGTACATTCTAACCTGAAGAAGTAGCTTGGGAAGATGTAAAAAAAAAAAAAAAAAAACTCAAGGTGATTTCAGGGTTACTAAGTGTACCTGAATAACTAGACAGAAGGGATCTTGGAGGGCAGTATGTGAGAGACACTCAGTGTTCATCTTTGCAATTTATTTTATGAGACTGTGTTGGAGAGTTAAAGAGTTAGGAAATTATTATGGTGGTTTAGATGCAGGTTGATAAGTACGGAATTAGTATGGAGCTACCAGGTCTGGAAATGAGGCAGCAGATGTGAGGGAGCTTTGCAGGGAATAATCAATAGGCTTTCAAAACTAATTAGATGTGAGAGCTGTGCTGGGGTCTGCTTGTGAAGGACTGAATTGCTTAAGGAGTGGCCACAGGATGGAGCTCGCCATTAACCAGCATGGAATTATTGCAGCCCAGGTCTTTTAGTGAGAGAGGTTACAGACAAAACACAGGACAGAATTCCATAGAGGTCTATGAAAATAAGGTCCTTTAACAGCAATAAATAATAATAAAAATAAAACTTTAAATAAATGCAAATTTCTACATTTCTGCTCCCAAACCGAAACAAACATCTCTTGAAACAAACATCTCCTGAAACAAACCGAGAGCTAGCATTTGAGTACAAATGTATTTGCACTTGGACTAATGATCATCAAACACAGATATAAATAAATTGATACTCTTTGATCTGGCAATTTTTATTTAAGAATTTATCATAAATATTAATAATAAGAACAACTCTGTATGTATATGGGCATGTATTTGATACATGTTCTTTTCAGTGCTACTTTAAAAACAAGATATAAATTGGGGTCTAGATTACTAATATTAGAAAACTGGTTAAATTATAAAAATTATCATAATTAAAATCATGTTTTCAAGAATACTCAGGGGCACACCCCATATGTATGCTGCTGCTGCTAAGTTGCTTCAGTCGTGTCCGATTCTGGGCGACCCCATAGACAGCCAATACTTTGGCCACCTTATGCAAAGAGCTGACTCATTAGAAAAGATCCTGATGCTGGGAAAGATTGAAGGCAGGAGGAGAACGCGATGACAGAGGATGAGATGGTGGGATGGCATCACCGACTCAATGGACATGAGTTTGAGCAATATTCAGGAGACGGTGAAGGACAGGAATGCCTGGCATCCATGGGGTCGCAGAAAGTTGGACATGACTGAGTGATTGAACAAAAACAAGGCAGGATTCTTTCTATTCCCTCTGGACAGTCTTCCCCTAGCATTTTGTATTTGTTCCATTTTCCTTCTAATTTATAAATATCTCTTGAAATTATTTATTATGTCTTTTTCTATGGTCTTTATTGAAGGAACTCCCACAAGTGTCACTGTTGCTGTGCACTTAACTCCACTTGTAACCAATTACATCTTTTAATTCAAACGTTCTGGTGGATGGTCACTAAGGTGGTCCTGATGATCCCTGCCTTCTGGTGTTCACAACTTTGTGTGGTTGTGACTTTACAATGGAAGTGACTATGCATAATGTTATATTAAGGGACTATTCTAGGAATTATCTCTAAGATATTAATTCTAGGTGTCATAATTTCCTAAAAGTTCATCAGTTTTATTTCTTACCACAAAAATTATTTATGCTGGAGTCTCTGGGTGGTACAGCAGAGGGTTTTAAGAGTTTGGAAAATCTCTCTCTTGTCTTTCTATTATAAGGTAGAACCTCACTGTGGATGAGGTTCATCCCCCCAGACTGAATACATCCCTCATGTGGTAAGAGCTCAAGAAGAAAGGTCATGCATAGGACCCTCCACTCAGCCTGTTCTCCTTGCATGTCCTTCAAGCCTACTGCCACAAACAAAGTTTTATATAGCACTTGGGTGTCACTGTCAACATTTTAAATAATAAGAAGGATTGTATCAGATTATTTCTGTTCAAATTTTGGGGAGCTGTAAAGAAATGACCAAGTGAGAAATGCTATGGTCAGACAGTTGGATGCATGGTCTTTTCTTAACCAAATCAGAGAGGTGCTCATGAACATCTCAAAGTAAGAATGGTTGGTGAAAGTCTATGACCTAGAAAAAAAACCTTCAAACCAGCCCTTTTTTAGCAAGATGTGGGTGATTACTCACAGAAAAGGGCAGGATGAGGCACAAAGCAAGAACAATGCAAGATCCCAAAGCCCCCAAGATGAGAAAATCCTACCTCTTCAGTTTCTGGCATTGTGTTCATAGAAGACATCTAGACATTGTACAGTTCTCAACTGGTTGTCTTTGGTTTTGTGTTATTGATAATTAAATCAGCATCCTCATCTTGAGGTTATTGATAATTAAATCAGCATCCTTATCTTGAAGTTGGGAGTGCTTCCACTTGTAGGACTCTGGTCTGGGCTCTAGTTTAGACCTTGCTCCAAATTGCTCAGAGTTCCTTTACCACACACAGGCTAGTCTTTCTGACTCCAAAACTTATTTTCCATTAAATAGGTAACACAGGCATTGCTTTCAAGGTTCAAGTGAATTATAGAAGGAAAAAAATTATACTTTCTACAATACACTTTGCATAATAAATGATTCAAGCTGTGAGGAAAAAACAAAGCAAAACAAAACAAAAAAGACTAAGAAAGACAGGCATGAAGAGTGATGATAAGATATATAGAGGCAGACTTTGGATCTGGCTTGTAGGACCATAAACAGAGTAAACTTTTTAATGTAATTTGAACAGTGGGCAATATTTACACATAAAGATTAGAGATGAGGCAAGGCAATAGAAGAGATTGGGAAGATATTCCATAGGTAGAGTTACACTTTATTAGGAGGCACAGATAAGAAAATTATAAATAATGTTCAGGGAAGAGGAGTATATATACCCTGAGGAGTAGGGTAGATGAACAAGAAGAAATAAAGAGCAAGAATGGAATATGGGCTTTATTTTCTAAGTATTAGAGAGGTTTGAAGGCTTTTTAGAATCAAAATGATCTATCAAAGAAAATTATTTGTTAATTTGGCTGCAAAAATTAAAGTTTAATGGAGATGAGAAAAGTCTGTTTTGAGAGTAAAATATCCTCAAAGTTAATGAACAAATCTGCTAGAGAAGCTACATTTAGGATAAAGAAGAATGAATGATTGGACAGGTATTCAATAGAATCAAAACTGCAAAGGATTTTAGGAGTTGGCAGATGGGCATTGCTTAAGGGAAGGGATTCAAAGTTTTGAGCCTATTGGAAGAGATGATGCTATAAATAGTTCAGAAGCTAGAGGAAGCCTTGAGTGCTTTGGAGATTTATACATAACTTTGGTTTTGGAAATGTTAATTCTAAAGGAATGATGACAATCAGAATTTCCAACTGTGTTTCGTGAGAGAGCTTAAAATGAACACTAACATAATATTTGGGCCACACACACAAAAAGTAAGCTATTATGCAATGGCCAAAATGTCACTGTGTTAAATGAGTTACTGTATTTACAACTTGTGGTGATATTCACAATGCAAATGTCCAGCTAACAGATCTTTTTAATAGAAAAAGAATAATACTCAAAAAAAATTTCAACAGTTTAATAGAGCATTTTTTTTTCTTTCAGTAGGGCATGGATGGTGACATTTTTTCACTTGAAGTAATGGGATTTACTGAGATGGATAAATAACTTCTTTTTTCATGCTATAAGTCAGAAACAACACTGACAAATAGAGAAAGAATGAGTCTGAACAAACAACAAAGTATCATAGACTATATGTGGTAAGGGAAATGAAGGAATGCAGGGAAGGGAGGAAGTCCAACTCCCTGGGATGGGAGAAAGGTAGCAATGGAAGCATCCCTCACAGTACATGAGGTATACAGAGAATATGGGAGAGAAAGGAGAAGAAGATCAAATAGAGATATTATAAGGTTCTATGAGACAAGGGTTGCAAACTCTAGAAATGACAATACTGTCATTGGGACAATATTGAGGGAGCCGACAGTCCTTCTTGGAATGAGGGTGGAGGCCCTTAGAGAAAATGATCAACTCAGGTCATGGTATCAATAAGAGTTAACCAATGTCAGAAGATGGAAGATCAAGAGCAAGAGTACAGATAATAAATGGAACAAACAGGGTTGTAACCTCTTAGGCTTGTAAATTACCATGAACCCTCAAGAGAGGAGGAATAAATAATTTATTCTTTTCTTAAAGACATCTGTGATTCATTGTGTGTCTGTGTCTTAGTGATTTATTAAACTTGGTCATTCTCAGTTCAGTTCAGTTGCTCAGTCATGTCCAGCTCTTTGTGACCCCGTGCACTGCAATACAACAGGCTTCCCAGTTCATCACCAACTCCCAGAGCTTGCTCAAACTCATGTGCATTGACTTGGTGATGCCATCCAACCATCTCATCCTCTGTCCTCCCCTTCTCCTCTGCCTTTAGTCTTTCCCAGCATCAGGGTCTTCTCCAGTGAGTCAGTTCTTCACCTAAGGCAGCCAAAGTATTAAAGCTTCAGCTTCAGCATCAGTACTTCCAATGAATATTTAGGACTGATTTCCTTTAGGGTTAACTGGTTTGATCTGGCAGTCCAAGGGTCTCTCAAGAGTCTTCTCCAACACTACACTTCAAAAGCATCAGTTCTTTATGGCGTTCAGCCTTCTTTATGGTCCAACTTTAGCATTCATACATGACTACTAGAAAAACCATAGCTATGACTATACAGACCTATGTATAGTCAAATGTTTGGTCATTCTAAATAATAAGAAATAATTTTTTTAGTCATTCTCAGATAATGATTACAGGGTACTGTGTTGTCTAGTAACCACTGTATCCCTAGCACCTGGCAAAATCTTGGTCTACAGTAGACACTAAATATTTTTGAATTAGTGAATGAGTGTGTCAGTGAATGACTAAATTTAATTTCAAACTCATTGCAGAACAGAAATCACGTTAGAGAATTTCTTAGTCCAAATGGATCCTAATGAATATCTTATCTTCATAATAGAATCAAAGTAGGAATTAAACCATCCCCTCAATTATCAATGCAGCAGAAAGTGAGTCTCTGACAGTTACAGATGCAAGCAGTATGGTTCTCTTCTGAAGTGTTTATAGCTCAACACTTACTTGTCTACCTGATGGGATGTGAAACATTGCAACTCACTGCAATGCTGTTGGTAACCATCTTTCAAAATATAGTAAATGATAAATGACTTTGAAATAAATGTTAATAAATGTACAGTTTTAAAACAAATATTAGAAACATAATTACTTCTATAATGGTCCAGAGGTATGTTTTCTATGATAAACAGGAAAATAGTTATCTTTGTTATCTGTAGCATCTGCTTGGAGAAGGCAATCACAACCCACTCCAGTACTCTTGCCTGGAAAATCCCATGGACGGAGGATCTTGGTAGGCTGCAGTCCATGGGGTACTGAAGAGTCGGACAAAACTGAACGACTTCACTTTCACTTTTCACTTTCATGCATTGGAGAAGGAAATGGCAACCCACTCCAGTGTTCTTGCCTGGCGAATCCCAGGGACAGGGGAGCCTGGTGGGCTGCCATCTATGGGGTAGCACAGAGTCGGACATGACTGAAGTGACTTAGCAGCAATACTCCTTCTAAAATATAACTAGATGAATAGATATTGGATAGTGATCAAATAATTACAGCTCAGTGCATGGTTAAAATTAAACTGATTTAAGCTTCACATCAATCATTTTGTCCAGTTTAACCTATTTTTCTGAAACACTTTATTTTCTTTTTTTAACTATATACCCAAAATACATTCCTTAATATTAATAGAAACAAATTTTTATTGAATATTCTATAAGGGCTCTGAATGCACTAGAGTTTTGGCTCTACATTTTGGTTCTTTTTACTTAAGCCAGCTGTATAAGATTCCGTTTTTGTACATACAACTACTTTTAGCACAGTAGACTGCCAAAATCTACTGACTTTTTTTCATGCTGCCTACTCTATATTTATTATTCTTCTCAGAGTTTTCAAATTTAACAAATTCACAGATGCTTTCTCTGTCTAGGCTAATTTATGTAGATTTTTATAACAGTAAATATGTCTACTGACCCACTCAACACTTCCCTTCTCAGAGCTCTGGTAAACTCTCAGTGTTAAAGCATTTCTTCTTCCTCTCAGAAACTTGCCTTAGTATAATCATTTCATTACATGATGTTTGAAAACTGTTCTTAACCATGATAGCATGGAGGTTAATCGGATTAGATTATTGTTTGAACAGAATTTTATGATCTCAACACATCTATTTGTTTTTTATTAAGAAGACATTTTAAATCCCATATTTGAGAAAAAAATAAATATAATTTTAAGTTTTATGATCATCAGTACTTTGAAAGACACCTCATTGATTTTAGAGATCAGTTTGGACATATGCTTGAGAATGCTGGAAACTAATATCTCAACAGTGAAATAATTTTATTGGACCATGGCCAACTAAATTTCTAGAAAATTGAGTTATTATTCAACAAGAAGAATTTTCCATTGATAAATTTCATACTTTCTTCCATGAATTACCCCAGGCATTTAAATTTTAAGAGAAGTATAAACTATAAAAGGAAAATTAAAAAAAATAAAAAAAATAAAATTATGTTAGCTGTTGGGTTCAGTTCAGTTCAGTTCAGTCGCTCAGTTGTGTCTGACTCTGCGACCCCATGAATCGCAGCATGCCAGGGCTCTCTGTCCATCACTCACTCGCTCAGACTCACATCCATCGAGTCAGTGATGCCATCCAGCCATCTCATCCTCTGTCGTCCCCTTCTCCTCCTGCCCCCAATCCCTCCCAGCATCAGTCTTTTCCAATGACTCAAGGTTGAAAATATAGAAATATGGATGTTTTCTAAGTTTATAAGTGGCTTGTATTAACATGATGATTTAATATCTTTGTTTCAATTTTTCCAGTTCTAAAATTATACCTTTTTATTGATGCTTCAGGATGTTTTGAGAGAAAGTAGAATTGAAATATAATATCACCATTTTTAATGTTACCAGATTTTAAAAGGTTTTATTCTTGGGATCAATGAGTCACATGGTAAATTTCATTTCAGTTATTCATCATGATGACTTTTTTATATTATAAATTTCATGTGTGCATGGATGATGTTTCTTGATCTATGGCAAAATTAAACACTTATTAAATCTATTGTCAGTCTATAATTCAGCAAAGTTAATTCCACTCAGAAATTATTGTTTATGATGATAAATTGAGAGAATTAACCGTGACATTTCTGGGGCAAAGTTTGTGTTGGTCAAACATGATCAATGTTGGGGGTCCAAATGCTACTAAGGTTATTAATTTTCCAAGCTTTGATGATAATCTGTTTTGTTTATTGTCTCATCGACTTATATTACAATGTTCTGCCTGTTATAGCTGGCGTAGTATTCAATAATAATTTTATACAAAAGCCACTTTTCTAAAGATCTTGATACTTTTACAAATCTGAGAAGCCATTCTGGGATTTCATGAACCTTAATAGAAGTTCAACTAATATTATCTATCTTTATCTTTTAGCATCCAAAAATTGTACCTACTATACCAACCAGGACTAAAATCTCAGCATTACAATAGAGAGTAGACTGATAACAAATCTATAATTATAGAGAAGCTACAGAATGAATTGGAAAAATATTTTGCCCATGATTCTTAAAATGCAAATTTTGACACATTACAAACATATCAGGTATTTTAACTTATTTCCAAAGACAATTAAAATGCCAACAACATGATATATTCTGTTTCCTTTTTAGATCACTGGAATCCAGTTTTCAATAATTGATAGCTACATCCTTTAATGTTTCACTATTGCAGATTGAAATCCTATTTTCTATATCTTAGATTATGAACCTGCTTTAGTCTTGAGGATAATATTACGTTAATTTTCCTTAGAAAATGGCTTTCTTTCTTCCAAATGGCCACTGGATTCATTTATTATTTTACAGCTTTAAAGTAATATTGTGCTTAAATTATATAGAATCTACTGCAACAGTGGACAAGTTCTCTAAAGTTATTTTCTTTAGGGACTTTACTTCTCATAAATATTCTTTTAACAGCCATCAGACTAAAACTCAATCTAGAACATACAAACTGAAAACAGAAGAAATACAGTTAGTTAGTATTTAAATAGAAGATTAATGGAGGGGAAAGAAAGAATATGCCCCTGGCTAAATGAAACAGTGAAATTGTTTTAAGTTCATAGATAAATGACTCATATAAAATACTGCACATGTAGAAATAATTTTACAGGAGTTAACAAGTAATAACTTAATCATAACATGTCATACTTGGCAATGTGGAAAATATACTTGCTATAAAAATATTCAAAACTATCAACACAGTCATAATACTGAATAGAAGAACGATTTTATTTTGTAGAACTTATTGAAAATGAGATTATGAGAAATATACAGAGACTAGTTTCAGGAGCAACCAAGTAAAAAATTCATCTGGCTCGTCTATGAGCTGGTAAAGTCCAGAATATCTGGTAAAAGAATGTGAGAGGTAGATGTAACAAATACTAAATAATTAAAATACTTAGTATTTCATTAAAATTGGGCATATTTAGATGCATACTAATGATAGTAATATGGCAAAATTAACTTCACAACCACAGAATTTTAATATGATTTTACAAAATATGCAAAACTCCGAGTGGGATGACTTAATAACATAGACTGAAGTGTACCTTTTAAAAATTTGAAAACTAGTTATTGTAATTAAATAATAATAATTACCTCACAATTCCAAAACAGTTCACTGTTTACTTATAACACTGAAATAACTTAGAACAGGAACTGGTATACAACAGATATGTATCATATTAATGCTATATATTATACTGTTGTATTATATATTTATAAGTACTGTATATGTCAGTGTTGCTTTTGTTCATTTTCAAAGACTTTAAAATTTATATAAGTTTTAAATGGTATAGGTGTGAAATCAATTGCTCTAACTAATAAGAATTTAAAAAACAATTCCTTCAATTTAAATTGAGAAGGTCTTTAAAAAGGGAATAATGATTTTGGCTTTCCTTAATATACACACAGTGTCTGATCCATATATGATTTGTACAGATATTCCCCATTTGGGAATCTTAGTCCTGAGAAGTTTTAAGAGAAATACTATTTAGGAAGGAAAGTTTTCCCATAATTGCTAGTGTTTCTGAGAAGGTTTTATTTTGACCTTGCTCATGGAGTGTGGGTTATAATTAGTCTGATATCTGTCACTCACAAAGGGTCCTGTGACTTTGGGCCAGAATTCTCTGTTGCAGATGAGGATGACTTGTTCCCAGTTCAAAGTACATCAGTGGATAGGCAGCTTTCCTTCTAATTTCATGGATGATGAGTCTTTCAGAATGTCCTTAACAATTGAACTTCTTTAGTAATCGAGGAATTTCAGAATTCAGAGTCTTCTAGCTAAGGCCCATTTGCTCTCACACAAAGAAATAGACTCTCTTTGACTGACATAGCTCTTTTTCTTCTACAAAAGGTGCTGCAGAAACTAGAACAGCTTTAAGAACACAATCACTGGATGACTATGTACAGACTGGTGACAGTATTAATCATTAATTCTGTTAAATCTTTGGACTGTTTAATGATTTGTGAAAAAAACAAAGTATGTCAGAATGCTGCCCTTTCCATATTAGGGACATCTGGACCCTAGCTTGAAAGCCTGAGCTGAAACATTTAAAACCATTATGCCTTTTAAAAGCACAAAATATCATAAAGAATTCAGCTTTTGGGTTTTATTTCCTCTTAAAATGAAACTTAATTTCATCAATCCAATTATAAAAAATGTAAAATGTTTTAACTTATATTTATTACCAAAATAATAATATTCTTTACTTTTAATGATTCTATTTGCAAATGAAATCAAAACCAGTATGCATTTAAAGTTTTATTATATTTGTAAAAGATCTATCCTGACTTCCTATGAATGTACTCTACTACCTAAAATGAAATGTAACCTATAATATATGTGTATCTATCTATCTATCTATATATATGTATATGTATATATCTCCATGCTACCATACTTCAGTCTTACAATCCTGGTTTTTCAACTGAACTTGGTTGTGTGGGGGTTGGGATGATACTAAGTGTTCCCCAGAGCTAGGCCTGAAGTGAAGTCCTTCAAATATATGAAAGTTCAGTTCAGTTCAGTTCAGGTCAGTTCATTCGCTAAGTCGTGTCCAACTCTTTGAGACCCCATGAATCGCAGCACGCCAGGCCTCCCTGTCCATCACCAACTCCCGGAAGTCACTCAGACTCACGTCCATCGAGTCAGTGATGCCATCCAGCCATCTCATCCTCTGTAGTCCCCTTCTCCTCCTGCCCCTAATCCCTCCCAGCATGAGTCTTTTCTTTTTTTTTAATTAAATTTTATTTTGCTTAACTTTACAATATTGTATTGCTTTTGCCATACATCAAGATGGATCCGCCACAAGTATACATGTGTTCCCCATCCTGAACCTTCCTCCCTCCTCCCTCCTCATACCATCCCCCTGGGTCGTCCCAGTGCACCAGTCCTAGGCATCTGTTATCAGGCATCGTACCTGGACTGGCGACTCGTTTCAGATATCATATTATACATATTTCAATGTTATTCTCCCAAATCATCCCAGCCTCTTCCGTTCCCAGAGTCCAAAAGTCTGTTCCGTACATCAGTGTCTCTTTTGCTGTCTCGTAAACAGGGTTATTGTTACCATCTTTCTAAATTCCATACATATGTGTTAGTATACTGTATTTGTGTTTTTCTTTCTGGCTTACTTCACTCTGTATAATAGGCTCCAATTCCATCCACCTGATTAGAACTGATTCAAATGCATTCTTTTTAATGGCTGAGTAACACAATAAACTGTGGAAAATTCTGAGAGAGATGGGAATACCAGACCACCTGATCTGCCTCTTGAGAAATCTGTATGCAGGTCAGGAAGCAACAGTTAGAACTGGACATGGAACAACAGACTGGTTCCAAATAGGAAAAGGAGTACGTCAAGGCTGTATATTGTCACCATGTTTATTTAACTTACATGCAGAGTACATCACGAGAAATGCTGGACTGGAAGAAACACAAGCTGGATTCAAGATTGCCGGGAGAAATATCAATAACTTCAGATATGCAGATGATACCACCCTTATGGCAGAAAGTGAAGAGGAACTCAAAAGCCTCTTGATGAAAGTGAAAGTGGAGAGTGAAAAGGTTGGCTTAAAGCTCAACATTCAGAAAACGAAGATCATGGCATCTGGTCCCATCACTACATGGGAAGTAGATGGGGAAACAGTGGAAACAGTGTCAGACTTTATTTTTCTGGGCTCCAAAATCACTGCAGTTGGTGACTGCAGCCATGAAATTAAAAGATGCTTACTCCTTGGAAGGAAAGTTATGACCAACCTAGATAGCATATTCAAAAGCAGAGACATCACTTTGCCAACAAAGGTTCGCCTAGTCAAGGCTATGGTCTTTCCTGTGGTCATGTATGGATGTGAGAGCTGGACTGTGAAGAAGGCTGAGTGCTGAAGAATTGATGCTTTTGAACTGTGGTCCTGGAGAAGACTCTTGAGAGTCCCTTGGACTCCAAGGAGATCCAACCGGTCCATTCTGAAGGAGATCAATCCTGGGATTTCTTTGGAAGGAATGATGCTAAAGCTGAAACTCCAGTATTTTGGCCACCTCATGCGAAGAGTTGACTCATTGGAGAAGACTCTGATGCTGGGAGGGACTGGGGGCAGGAGGAGAAGGAGGAGACAACAGAGGATGAGATGGCTGGATGGTATCACTGACTCGATGGACGTGAGTCTGAGTGCACTCTCGGAGTTGGTGATGGATAGGGAGGCCTGGCGTGCTGCAGTTCATGGGGTCGCAAAGAGTCGGACACGACTGAGCGATTGATCTGATCTGATCTGAATACTCCATTGTGTATACGTACAACAGCTTTCTTATCCATTCATCTGTGGATGGACATCTAGGCTGCTTCCAAGTCCCACTGCTGGGCATACATACTGAGAAAACCAGAATTGAAAGAGACACGTGTACCCCAATGTTCATAGCAGCATGAGTCTTTTCCAATGAGACAACTCTTCGTATGAGGTGCCCAAAGTACTGGAGTTTCAGCTTTAGCATCATTCCTTCCAAAGATATCCCAGGGCTGATCTCCTTCAGAATGGTCTGGTTGGATCTCCTTGCAGTCCAAGGGACTCTCAAGAGTCTTTTCCAACACCACAGTTCAAAAGCATCAATTCTTTGGCGCTCAGCTTTCTTTACAGTCCAAATCTCACATCCATACATGACCACAGGGAAAATCATGGACTTGACTAGACAGACCTTTGTTGGCAAAGTAATGTCTCTGCTTTTGAATATGCTATCAGCACTGATTATAACTTTCCTTCCAAGGAGTAAGCGTCTTTTAATTTCATGGCTGCAGTCACCATCTGCAGTGATTTTGGAGCCCAGAAAAGTAAAGTCAGACACTGTTTCCACTGTTTCCCCATCTATTTCCCATGAAATGATGGGACCAGATACCATGATCTTCATTTTCTGAATGTTGAGCTTTAAGCCAACCTTTTCACTCTCCACTTTCACTTTCATCAAGAGGCTTTTGAGTTCCTCTTCACTTTCTGCCATATGGGTGGTGTCATCTGCATATCTGAGGTTATTGATATTTCTCCCGGCAATCTTGATTCCAACTTTTGTTTCTTCCAGTCCAGCGTTTCTCATGATGTACTCTGCATATAAGTTAAATAAACAGGGTGACAAAATACAGCCTTGACGTACTCCTTTTCCTATTTGGAACCAGTCTGTTGTTCCATGTCCAGTTCTAACTGTTGCTTCCTGACCTGCATACAGATTTCTCAAGAGGCAGATCAGGTGGTCTGGTATTCCCATCTCTTTCAGAATTTTGCACAGTTTATTGTGATCCACACAGTCAAAGGTTTTGGCATAGTCAATAAAGCAGAAATAGATGTTTTTCTGGAACTCTCTTGCTTTTTCCATGATCCAGCGGATGTTGGCAGTTTGACTCTGGTTCCTCTGCCTTTTCTAAAACCAGCTTGAACATCAGGAAGTTCACGGTTCACATATTGCTAAAGCCTGGCTTGGAGAATTTTGAGCTTTACTTTACTAGCGTGTCAGATGAGTGCAATTGTGCAGTAGTTTGAGCATTCTTTGGCATTGCCTTTCTTTGGGATTAAAATGAAAACGAACATTTTCCAGTCCTATGGCCACTGCTGAGTTTTCCAAATTTCCTGGCATATTGAGTGTAGCACATTCACAGCATCATCTTTCAGGATTTGGAATAGCTCAGCTGGAAATCCATCACCTCCACTAGCTTTGTTCATAGTGATGCTTTCTAAGGCCCACTTGACTTCACATTCCAGGATGTCTGGCTCTAGGTCAGTGATCACACCATCGTGATTATCTGGGTCATGAAGATCTTTTTGTACAGTTCTTCTGTGTATTCTTGCTACCTCTTCTTAATATCATCTGCTTCTGTTAGGTCCATACACTTTCTGTCCTTTATCGAGCCCATCTTTGCATGAAATGTTCCTTTGGTATCTCTGATTTTCTTAAAGAGATCCCTAGTCTTTCCCATTCTGTTGTTTTCCTCTATTTCTTTGCATTGATCGCTGAAGAAGGCTTTCTTATCTCTTCTTGCTATTCTGCTATTCTTTGGAACTCTGCTTTAAGATGTTTATATCTTTCCTTTTCTCCTTTGCTTTGCGTCTTCTTTTCACAGCTATTTGTAAGGCCTCCTCAGACAGCCATTTTTCTTTTTTGCATTTCTATTCCATGGGGATGGTCTTGATCCCTGTCTCCTGTACAATGTCACGAACCTCATTCCATAGTTCATCAGGCACTCTATCTCTCAGATCTAGGCCCTAAAACTATTTCTCACTTCCACTGTATAATCATAAGGGATTTGATTTAGGTCATACCTGAGTGGTTTTCATTACTTTCTTCAATTTTCTTCACAATCAGATCAGATCAGATCAGATCATTCGCTCCGTCGTGTCCAACTCTTCACGACCCCATGAATCGCAGCATGTCAGGCCTCCCTGTCCATCACCAACTCCCGAAGGTCACTCAGACTCACATCCATTGAGTCAGTGATGCCATCCAGCCATCTCATCCTCTGTCGTCCCCTTCTCCTCTTGCTCCCAATCCCTCCCAACATCAGAGTCTTCTCCAATGAGTCAACTCTTGGCATGAGGTGGACAAAATACTGGAGTTTCAGCTTGAGCATCATTCCTTCCAAAGAAATCCCAGGGCTGATCTCCTTCAAAATGGACTTGTTGGATCTTCTTGCAGTCCAAGGGACTCTCAAGGGTCTTCTCCAACACAACAGGTCAAAAGCATCAATTCTTCGGCGCTCAGCCTTCTTCACAGTCCAGCTCTCACATCCATACATGACCACAGGAAAGACCATAGCCTTGACTAGGCGAACCTTTGTTGGCAAAGTAATGTCTCTGCTTTTGAATATGCTATCTAGGTTGGTCATAACTTTCCTTCCAAGGAGTAAGCATCTTTTAATTTCATGGCTGCAGTAACCATCTGTAATGATTTTGGAGCCCAAAAATAGAAAGTCTGACAATGTTTCCACTTTTTCCCCATCTATTTCCCATGAAGTGATGGGACCGGATGCCATGATCTTCGTTTTCTGAATGTTGAGCTTTAGGCCAACCTTTTCACTCTCCACTTTCACTTTCATCAAGACACTTTTGAGTTCCTCTTCACTTTCTGCCATATGGGTGGTGTCATCTGCATATCTGAGGTTATTGATATTTCTCCCAGCAATCTTGATTCCAACTTGTGTTTCTTCCAGTCTAGCATTTCTCATCATGTACTCTGCATAGAAGTTAAATAAACAGGGTGACAATATACAGCCTTGATGTACTCCTTTTCCTATTTGGAACCAGTCTGTTGTTCCATGTCCAGTTCTAACTGTTTCTTCCTAACCTGCATACAGATTTCTCAAGAGGCAGATCAGGTGGTCTGGTATTCCCATCTCTTTCAGAATTTTCCACAGTTTATTGTGATCTACACAGTCAAAGTCTTTGGCATAGTCAATAAAGCAGAAATAGATGTTTTTCTGGAACTCTCTTGCTTTTTCGATGATCCAGAGGATGACGGCAATTTGATCTCTGGTTCCTTTGCCTTTTCTAAAACCAGCTTGAACATCAGGAAGTTCACGGTTCACATATTGCTGAAGCCTGGCTTGGAGAATTTTGAGCATTACTTTACTAGCGTGTGAGATGAGTGCAATTGTGCATTAGTTTGAGCCTTCTTTGGCATTGCCTTTCTTTGGGATTGGGATGAAAACTGACCTTTTCCAATCTTGTGGCCACTGTTGAGTTTTCCAAATTTGCTGGCATATTGAGTGCAGCACTTTCACAGCATCATCTTTCAGGATTTGGAATAGCTCCACTAGAATTCCATCACCTCCACTAGCTTTGTTCATAGTGATGCTTTCTAAGGCCCACTTGACTTCACATTCCAGGATGTCTGGCTCTAGGTCAGAGATCACACCATTGTGATTATCTGGGTTGTGAAGATCGTTTTTGTACAGTTCTTCTGTGTATTCTTGCCACCTCTTCTTAATATCTTTCTTCTTCTGTTTGGTCCTTACTTTTTTTTTCCTTTCCCCCCCCTTTTTGTCATATATTTTTTTTTTTTTTTTTTTTTTTTTTTTTGGTCTCTCCCTTTTTTCCCTTTTTTTTGTTTCCCTTTTTTTTTTTTTTTTTTTCCCTGGAAAAGGCTTTCTTACCTCTCCTTGCTATTCTTTGGAACTCTGCATTCAGATGTTTATATCTTTCCTTTTCTCCTTTGTTTTTCGCTTCTCTTCTTTTCACAGGTATTTGTAAGGCCTCCCCAGACAGCCATTTTGCTTTTTTGCATTTCTTTTCCATGGGGATGGTCTTGATCCCTGTCTCCTGAACAATGTCACGAACCTCAGTCCATAGTTCATCAGGCACTCTATCTATCAGATCTAGGCCCTTAAGTCTATTTCTCACTTTCACTGTATAATCATAAGGGATTTGATTTAGGTCATACCTGAATGGTCTAGGGGTTTTCCCTACTTCCTTCAATTTCAGTCTGAATTTGGCAATAAGGAGTTCATGGTCTGAGCCACAGTCACCTCCTGGTCTTGTTTTTTGCTGATTGTATAGAGCTTCTCCATCTTTGGCTGCAAAGAATATAATCAATCTGATTTCGGTGTTGACCATCTGGTGATGTCCATGTATAGAGTCTTCTCTTGTGTTGTTGGAAGAGGGTATTTGCTATGACCAGTGCATTTTCTTGGCAAAGCTCTATTAGTCTTTGCCCTGCTTCATTTCGTATTCCAAGGCCAAATTTGCCTGTTACTCCAGGTGTTTCTTGACTTCCTACTTTTGCATTCCAGTCCCCTATAATGAAAAGGACATCTTTTTGGGTGTTTTTTTTTAAAAGGGTTGGTGGTGTTGTAGAACCCAATCAACTTCAGCTTCTTCGGGGTTGTTGGGGGGGGGAGAAGAAAAGATAGGCCCCTCAGTCTGTCCCGACTTTTTCCACCCCCCGAACCCCAGCACGCCCGGCCCCCCTGTCCCCCACCAGCCCCCGGAGGTCACTCAGACTCACATCCATCGAGTCAGTAATGCCATCCAGCCATCTCATCCTCTGTCGTCCCCTTCTCCTCCTGCCCTCAATCCCTCCCAGCATCAGAGTCTTCTCCAATGAGTCAACTCTTCGCATGAGGTGGCCAAAATACTGGAGTTTCAGCTTTAGCATCATTCCTTCCAAAGTAATTCCAGGATTGATCTCCTTCAGAATGGACCGGTTGGATCTTCTTGCAGTCCAAGGGACTCTCAAGAGTCTTCTCCAACACCACAGTTCAAAAGCATCAATTCTTCGGCACTCAGCCTTCTTCACAGTCCAGCTCTCACATCCATACATGACCACAGGAAAGACCATAGCCTTGACTAGGCGAACCTTTGTTGGTAAATAGACTTGGATTACTGTGACATTGAATGGTTTTCCTTGGAAACGAACAGAGATCATTCTGTCGTTTTTGAGATTGCATCCAAGTACTGCATTTCAGACTCTTTTGTTGACCGTGATGGCCACTCCATTTCTTCTGAGGAATTCCTGCCCACAGTAGTAGATATAATGGTCCTCTGAGTTAAATTCACCCATTCCAGTCCATTTTAGTTTGCTGATTCCTAGAATGTCGACATTCACTCTTGCCATCTCTTGTTTGACCACTTCCAATTTGCCTTGATTCATGGACCTGACATTCCAGGTTCCTATGCAATATTGCTCTTTGCAGCATCGAACTTTGCTTCTATCACCAGACACATCCACAGCTGGGTATTCTTTTTGCTTTGATTCCATCCCTTCATTCTTTCTGGAGTTATTTCTCCACTGATCTCCAGTAGCATATTGGGCCCCTACTGACCTGGGGAGTTTCTCTTTCAGTATCCTATCATTTTGCCTTTTCATACTGTTCATGGGGTTCTCAAGCCAAGAATACTGAAGTGGTTTATTCAAGTCCAATCCCTGTGTCAGGAAAAATCCCCTGGAGAAGAGAATAGCAACCTACTTCAATATCGTTGCCTAGAAAATTCCATGGACAGAGGAACCAGGCAGACTACAGTCCATGGAGTCACAAGCAGTAGAACACAACTGAGCTACTAAACAAATCTGTAACAATAGAGTTCATGTTTTTGTTTTTGGCCAAACATTAAAATTCACTAAAATACAATGAGATTAGGAAGAGATATAACATGAAGCTTTTCAATCGCTCCTATAATAGATAGACATAACTCTTTAGGTGGTAGCCTCATTTTCTCTTGATCCGTTTTTTTTTTTTTTTTTTTTTTTGTTTTTTTGTTTGGTTGGTTTTTTTTTTTTTTTGCTTGATAGAGAGTAAACTGCAGAAACCCAGTAAGGAAAGAATAGGAAAGATCATAAATGGTAATACCCTTCTAAGTTACCCAGAATGTGCTCTATATTCTTTTGCGATATGAAGACAAATATCATTATCAGGCCCTTACATATTCTAATCTTCAAGTTGGCTTTCTAATGTCACACCTTCAAGATAACTGAATTTCAAAATTTTGCCAAATTCCTAAACTTTCTGTTTAGTAGAGGACTTATTTAATAACAAAGAGCTAACAAGAAAAATCTCCAAAAAGCTCCTTGCCACCTGGTCTCTTTTTATCTACAAAAAAAAAAAAAAGTAAAACCTCACAAGTACTTGCTTGGCCTTTTTTGACACAGAAAACTAAGGTCGATAATTTAAGCTTCAAAACACACCAAGGCTAAAGTGTAAAGCCTGGAAAATTCCTCAGGATATTTAACTTGAGTTCAGGATTGAAGTGTATGTCTTCAGCGATCCTTATAAATATATATATATAATATAGGCAGACTGGTTTAGTGGACCAAGGTATGTGAATTGAAATCAGATGCCTGTGAAAGCCAACCTTGAACTTGCCACCTTGAAAAATCCTTCTAATCATCTTGTCCTTAGACAAGTGTCATTTACCAAGTAGGGTGCACCACCTTACACGGATGCCAGGATGAAATTTTATAACATATAAAGCAGAAGTCACAGTGTCACTAAACAGATCCTGACTCTATTACACCATATCCTGGGCTGAGATGGAGAAATGAGAGCAATTGGATTCAATGTATTTTTTTTTCTTCAAGTGTGTGTAATATGCTCACTGTAGCACATAAGTAGAATCAACCATCTACACCTTTATACACAAAGCAAAAGCACATATTGCCATTTAGTCTTCTTGCTAAAAATTGAAAATAAATATCTTTGTAAATGTTAATGTTCTCAATCAAAATGTTCTTTTCTAAAATTGGAATCATTTCGTTTTTCACATTTGTAGCTTTATTTTGTAAATGGATAGCTCTAAGCAATTTATAATGTGGTTACATTAACTTGCTAGAACAAATTCAGAATTCTTAAATGCTGTATATTATTTGGATTTATATCATGCAACACATGTCATAGATGTATCATCATATGCTATTTGTGAGATGTTAAAGAAGGAAGTAAAGTTTATCTTAGTTGTTTATTCATTTAAACCATCTATTTATCCAACAAACAATAATTATTGAAAACTTTATATTTCTAGAATCTACAACAAATTGTAGGTATGCAATGTAAAAAAATACAGACTAGGTTCTTATGAAACTTAGACTTTAGCAGGAAAGACAAAAATTATAAATTAATATATTTAATTATACAAAAATATGTACTTAGGGCTTCCCAAGTGCTATGCTATACTAAACCACTTCAGTGGTATCTGACTCTTTGAGGCCCTATGGGCTGTAACCCACCAGGCTCCTCTGTCCATGGGATTCTACAGGCAAGAATATCGGAGTTGGTTGCCATTTCCTCCTCCAGGGGATCTTCCTGACCCAGGTATCCAAACCCCCAACTCTGTCTCCTACTGTCTGCTTTGGCAATAGGGTTCTTTACCACTAGCAACACCTGGGAAGAGTGGAACCTGCCTGCCAATGCAGGAGAGTTAAGACATAAGGTTTGATCCCTGGATTGGGAAGATTCCCTGGAGGAGAGCATGGTAACCCACTCCAGTACTCTTGCCTGGAGAATCCCATGGACAGAGGAGCATGGCAGGCTACAGTCCACAGGGTCTCAAAGAGTCAGACATGAGGGAAGTGAATTAGCACACACATATGTATTTGAAAATTCTGAAAGAGATGGGAATACCAGACCACCTGATCTGCCTCTTAAGAAATCTGTATGCAGGTAAGGAAGCAACAGTTAGAACTGGTCATGGAACAACAGACTGGTTCCAAATAGGAAAAGGAGTACGTCAAGGCTGCATATTGTCACCATGTTTATTTAACTTATATGCAGAGTACATAATGAGAAATGCTGGACTGGAAGAAACACAAGTTGGAATCAAGATTGCTGGGAGAAATATCAATAACCTCAGATATGCAGATGACACGACTCTTATGGCAGAAAGTGAAGAGGGGCTAAAAAGCCTCTTGATGAAAGTGAAAGTGGAGAGTGAAAAGGTTGGCTTAAAGCTCAACATTCAGAAAACGAAGATCATGGCATCTGGTTCCATCACTGCATGGGAAATAGATGGGGAAACAGTGGAAACAGTGTCAGACTTTATTTTTCTGGGCTCCAAAATCACTGCAGATGGTGACTGCAGCCATGAAATTAAAAGACGCTTACTCCTTGGAAGGAAAGTTATGACCAACCTAGATAGCATATTCAAAAGCAGAGACATTACTTTGCCAACAAAGGTTCGCCTAGTCAAGGCTATGGTCTTTCCTGTGGTCATGTATGGATGTGAGAGCTGGACTGTGAAGAAGGCTGAGCATTGAAGAATTGATGCTTTTGACCTGTGGTGTTGAAGAAGACTCTTGAGAGTCCCTTGGACTGCAAGAAGATCCAACCGGTCCATTCTGAAGGAGATCAATCCTGGAATTTCTTTGGAAGGAATGATGCTAAAGCTGAAACTCCAGTATTTTGGCCACCTCATGCGAAGAGTTGACTCATTGGAGAAGGCTCTGATGATGGGAGGGATTGAGGGCAGGAGGAGAAGGGGACGACAGAGGATGAGATGGCTGGATGGCATCACTGACTTGATGGGTGTGAGTCTATGTGACCTCCGGGAGCTGGTGATGGACAGGGAGGCCTGGCGTGCTGCGGTTCATGGGGTCGCAAAGAGTCGGACACGACTGAGCGACTGATCTGATCTGATCTGATATGTACTTATTAAGTTATAAATACATATGTACATGAAAATAATGAATGCACAAAAGTAATTTGAAAAACCACCTATTTTAAATAAGTATAGTTTTATAAGTTTAAATGAGAGAATTGAGGTGTGAGTCCAAGGAAGTGAAATATAAGCTGCAATTTGGTGAAAAGTTAGGGAAATCAAGGACATTCCAGATAATTCATAGCATGTATGAATGCCTGGGGTGCAAAGTTTAGTTCAATTCAATTACTCAGTCCTCTCTGGCTCTTTGTTACCCCATGAACTATAGCACACCAGGCTTCTCTGTCCATCACCAACTCCCAAATCTTGCCCAAACTCATGTCCATTGAGTCAGTGATGCCATCCAACCATCTCATCCTCTATCATCCACTTCTGCCTTCAGTCTTTCCTAGCATCAGGGACTTCTCCAGTAAGTCAATTATTTGCATAAGGTGACCAAAGTATTGGAACTTCAGCTTCAGCAACAATCCTTGCAATGAATATTCAGGACTTCCTTTAAGATTGACTGGTTTGATCTCCTGGCAGTGTAAGGGACTCTCAAGAGTCTTCTCCAACACCACAGTTAAAAAACATCAATTCTTCAGTGCTCAGCTTTCTTTATGGTCCATCTCTCACACCTGTACATGACTACTGGAAAAACCACTGCTTTGACTTGATGTACATTTGTCAGCAAAGTAATGTCTCTGTTTTTTAATATGCTATCTAGGTTGGCTATAGCTTTTCTTCCAAGGAGCAAGCATCTTTTAATTTCATGGCTGCAGTTACCATTTGCAGTGATTTTGGATCCCCCCAAAATAAATTATGTCATTATTTCCATTGTTTTCCTATTTGCCATGAAGTGATGGGCTGGATGGCATGATCTTCATTTTTTGGATGTTGAGCTTTAAGCCAGTTTTTTCACTGTCCTCTTTTACTTTCATCAGAAGTCTCTTTAGTTCCTCTTTGCTTTCTCCCATTAGAGTGGTGTCATCTGCATATCTGAGGTTATTGATATTTCTCCTGGCTATCTTGATTCCAGCTTGTACTTCATCCAGCCTGGCATTTCTCATGATGTACTCTGCAATAAGTTAAATAACCGAGATAACAAAATACAGCCTTGGTGTACACCTTTCCCAATTTTGAACCAGTCCATTGTTCAACGTCTGGTTCTAACTGTTGCTTCTTGACTTGCTACAGATTTCTCAGGAGGCAGGTCAGGTGATCTGGTATTCCCAACTCTTCAAGAATTTCCACAGTTGGTTGTGGTCCACACAGTCAAAGGATTTGACATGCTAAATAAAGCAAAAGTAGATGTTTTTCTGGAATTCTCTTGCTTTTTCTATGATCCAAAGGATGTTGGCAATTTTTGATCACTGGTTCCTCTGCCTTTTCTAAATCCAGCTTGAACATGTGGAAGTGCTCCATTCATGTACTGTTAAAGACTAGCTTGGAGAATTTTGAGCATTATTTTGCTAATGTGTGAGATGAGTGTAAATGTGTGGTAGTTTTAACATTCTTTGGCATTGCCTTTCTTTGGAATTGGAATGAAAACT
Source organism: Tragelaphus eurycerus (assembly GCA_935064755.1). Classification (NCBI taxonomy): domain Eukaryota; kingdom Metazoa; phylum Chordata; class Mammalia; order Artiodactyla; family Bovidae; genus Tragelaphus; species Tragelaphus eurycerus. The sequence goes on along the minus strand of CAKXYN010000012.1, from coordinate 10,920,860 downwards.
GACCTTTTCCAGTCCTGTGGCCACTGTTGAGTTTTTAAAATTTGTTGGTATATTGAGTGCAGCACTCTCACAGCATCATCTTTGAGGATGTGAAATAGCTCTGGTGGAATTCCATCATCTCCACTAGCTTCATTAGTAGTGATGCTTCCTAAGTCCCACTTGACTTTGTATTCCAGGATTTCTGGCTCTAGGTGAGTGATCACACCATCATGGTTATCTGGGTCATTAAGATCTATTTTGTATAGTTCTGTGTATTCTTACCACCTCTTTGTAATATCTTCTACTTCTGTTAGGTCCATATCATTTCTTTTCTCTACTGTGTCCATCTTTACATGAAATGTTCCCTTGGCTTCTCTAATTTTCTTGAAGATATCTCTAGTTTTTCCCATTCTTTTGTTTTCCGCTTTTATTTTGCATTGTTCACTTGCAAAGGTTTCTTATCTCTCCTTGCTCTTCTTTGGAACTCTGCATTCAAATGGATACGTCTTTCCTTTTCTCCTTTGCCTTTAGCTTCTCTTCTTTTCTCAGCTATTTGTAAGTCCTCTTCAGACAACCATTTTGCCTTATTGCATTTCTTTTTCTTGAGGATGGTTTTGGTCACTGCCTCCTGTCCAGTGTCACAAACCTCTTCCATAGTTGTTTAGTCACTCTGTCTATCAGATCTAAAACCTTGAATCTATTTGTCACTGCCACTGTATAATCATAAGGGATTGGATTTAGGTCATGCCTGAATGGTGGAGTGGTTTTCCCTAGTTTCTTCAATTTAAGTCTGAATTTGGTCCCTGTAGTCCAGGGGGCCACTCCAGTACTCTTGCCTGGAGAATCCCATGGACAGAGGAGCATGGAGGGCTACAGTCCACAGGGTCTCAAAGAGTCAGACATGAGTGAAGTGAATTAGCATACACAAATGTATTTATTAAGTTATAATATTAATTTATTTATTAATTAAATATTTAATTATTTAATCCAGTTGCAAAATAAAATAATCCAGTTGTAAATGTAGCTACCCCATTTCAGAGTATAACTGCACACAGGTAGGGAAGGAATGGTGATATTTAAATAATTAATTATTTAATCCAGTTGCTAATAAAATAATCCAGTTGTAAATGTAGCTACCCCATTTCAGAGTATAACTATGATGAATCTTCTATAACTTTACACTAATTTGTTGCTATCACATCCTTTAAAGTTTAAAACTAGGTGTCAGTATTGAACCTGTGTTTAAGCAGGTATTCGCATGCATACAAACAAGTCACAAAGTATGAAGGTGGCTACTGAAGTCACAGAAACCAAAGCATTCTACTTCTTCCCTTGAGAATCTGTATAATAACAAATTTGCACAAAACCTGCTATAATAAGATAATAAGGGGAAATGAAACTGTACAGTGAGATAGAAAAGAAACATATACTTTCTTACTAGTGTGCATAAACTCTTTTTGCTCTCTGTGAAAGATTTACATCAAGAAAAAACAATCTAAATTCATTCACTGCTTTCTCCTAGATTTTATGCTTCTCATATTTTCTTATTTTTGAAGACTAGGTTAGTCTAGATAGAATTTCATACAAATGAATAATCAAAGAATATGGGCATTTGTAGTTAAAATCATGTCCAATTCATCTCATGTTCTTAGTATTTTTTTTTTTTTTTTGACAAATGTTCACGGACATGGCAAATGAGCCACGGTTTCTACAAATGGCATTAGAATAACTATTAATTGTCAAGTTGATCTGAGGATGCATAATTTCATTAGTAAGTGCTATAGAGTCTACAGAGTAGAAAATATTTTGTATAGAGTCTAAAGAAAGAATATTGTGTGGAGTAAGTCACAAAATTTAGAACAGATAAGAATTGTGTGAAGATCTTTCAAAAACAACGAACTGGGGGCCCATTCCCAGAGATTTGGACTCAGTAAGCTTGAGGTGGGTCCAGGGAATCTACATTTAAGCAAGTTTTTCAAGTAATTAGCTTGCAAGATGACCATATTATCACAGTTTTAAAAGCAGAGTCTTAAAGACTGCTCTTTTACACAAAATCCAACATCTAGCAGTTAGTTGAAGTGGAGAATACAGGATGGAGAAGTGATATTATTTGGTTGAATTTACAGATTATTTTGACCTAAGATAAGTGGCAACTCTTTAGAAAAGGTATGGAAAAATAGCTTTTAGAATCTTGTAAATCTAGAATTTTATTAATTAAAGTTATTGCTTACTCACTAAGTCATGTTTGACTCTTTTGCAACCCCATTGACTGTAACCCATCAGTCTCCTTTGCCCACGGGTTTTCTCAGGAGAGAATACTGGATTGAATTGCGATTCCCTTCTCCAGGGGATCTTCCCAACCCAGGGATCAAACTCATGTCTCCTGCACTGCAGGCAGATTCTTTATGACTGAGCCACAAGGGAAGCCCTATTAGTTAGAGTAACATTTGCAAGCATTACCCAAATGATAATTTATAAAACCAAATTTGCCTGTTCATGTAATAAAATTTTTCACATTTCACCACAACTTCAAATTAATATGACCAACAAATTTAAAATTTGATCTTAAAATTTAATTTTAAAAAGTACATTCCTATAATTTGAACTTCCTGATGTTCAAGCTGGTTTTAGAAAAGGCAGAGGAACCAGAGATCAAATTGCCAACATCCACTGGATCATGGAAAAAGCAAGAGAGTTCCAGAAAAACATCTGTTTCTGCTTTACTGACTATGCCAAAGCCTTTGACTGTGTGGATCACAATAAACTGTGGAAAATTCTGAGAGAAATGGGAATACCAGACCACCTGATCTGCCTCTTGAGAAATTTGTATGCAGGTCAGGAAGCAACAGTTAGAACTGGACATGGAACAACAGACTGGTTCCAAATAGGAAAAGAAGTATGTCAAGGCTGTATATTGTTACACTGTTTATTTAACTTCTATGCAGAGTATGTCATGAGAAACGCTGGACTGGAAGAAACACAAGTTGGAATCAAGATTGCCGGGAGAAATATCAATAACCTCAGATATGCAGATGATACCACCCTTATGGCAGAAAGTGAAGAGGAATTCAAAAGCCTCTTGATGAAAGTGAAAGTGGAGAGTAAAAATGTTGGCTTAAAGCTCAACATTCAGAAAACTAAGATTATGGCATCCGGTCCCATCACTTCATGGGAAATAGATGGGGACACAATGGAAACAGTGTCAGACTTTATTTTTCTGGGCTCCAAAATCACTGCAGGTGGTGATTGCAGCCATGAAATTAAAAGATGCTTACTCCTTGGAAGGAAAGTTATGACGAACCTAGATAGCATATTCAAAAGCAGAGACATTACTTTGCCAATAAAGGTCTGTCTAGTCAAGGCTATGGTTTTTCCTGTGGTCATGTATGGATGTGAGAGCTGGACTGTGAAGAAGGCTGAGCATTGAAGAATTGATGCTTTTGAACTGTGGTGTTGGAGAAGGCTCTTGAGAGTCCCTTGGACTGCAAGGAGATCCAACCAGTCCATTCTGAAAGAGATCAGCCCTGGGATTTCTTTGGAAGGAATGATGCTAAAGCTGAAACTCCAGTACTTTGGCCACCTCATGCGAAGAGATGACTCATTGGAAAAGACTCTGATGCTGGGAGGGATTGAGGGCAAGAGGAGAAGGGGACGACAGAGGATGAGATGGCTGGATAGCATCACTGACTCGATGGATGTGAGTCTGAGTGACCTCTGGGAGTTGGTGATGGACAGGGAGGCCAGGAGTGCTGCAATTCATGGGGTCGCAAAGAGTTGGACACAACTGAGCGACTGATCTGATCTGATCTGATAATTTGTTAACAAATATACATCAGCAGTGAAAAACAAAGCAATAATTATAGTCAAGTAGCAAAATATTGTCATATTGAAATAATCACTTGAATATTTAAAATGCTGAAAGAAAGGCTACCATATAATACAATTGGTCCTCATAGTTAAACATTTTCATACTCACTACCAAGCTGATTACAAATACCAAAATAAAGCTGTTCAGAGAAATAAGATATCCTCATCTTGGTTGCAGAAAGAAAAATAAATCAGAAAAAAAATAATCTATCCCTCTAATAATACCAATGCCTTAATTAAGCTTACAATATAGCATCTTCTAAAATGCATGGTCTGATCTTTATAGAAATTGTGTTAAATCTATATCAGTTTGGAGAGATTTGGTATCATTACCTTGTTGAGTCTTTCAATCCATGGATTTGGTACATCTCTCCTATTTTTCACCTATCAGGGTTCATTGTACTCACTATAAAGCAGAACACATATCAGCTAGGTAAAATTGCACAGGACATATTTTATCAAATGGAAATCATTGTAACATTAGACAGACTGGTATTTTGTTCATTTTTACTCTAAAAAAATGATTATTTAATCTTCTGCTCAAACCAGATAGTAGACAAATGAATTCACCTGTATTATGTTTATATATGAAATGAATTAAATAGTCTGCTCAGCTAGTTTTCCAGAATGGGCCAGGATTCTCAAAATGTGTTTTCACATCCTGTTCCTCAATTTGTCTTCATACTATGGACAGGGAGTCTTCTCAGTTTTGCCTTAGATTCATCAGTGATAGAATTTACAAACAGATTTGCCAACATCCATCCATGAAATTAAAAGACGCTTACTCCTTGGAAGGAAAGTTATGACCAACCTAGATAGCATATTCAAAAGCAGAGACATTACTTTACCAACAAAGGTTCGCCTAGTCAAGGCTATGGTCTTTCCTGTGGTCATGTATGGATGTGAGAGCTGGACTGTGAAGAAGGCTGAGCGTCGAAGAATTGATGCTTTTGAACTGTGGTGTTGGAGAAGACTCTTGAGAGTCCCTTGGACTGCAAGAAGAGCCAACCAGTCCATTCTGAAGGAGATCAATCCTGGAATTTCTTTAGAAGGAATGATGCTAAAGCTGAAACTCCAGTATTTTGGCCACCTCATGCGAAGAGTTGACTCATTGGAGAAGACTCTGATGCTGGGAGGGATTGAGGGCAGGAGGAGAAGGGGACGACAGAGGATGAGATGGCTGGATGGCATCACTGACTCGATGGATGCGAGTCTGAGTGACCTCCGGGAGCTGGTGATGGACAGGGAGGCCTGGCGTGCTGCGGTTCATGGGGTCGCAAAGAGTCGGACACGACTGAGCGACTGATCTGATCTGATCTGATCCCCACCCACTGCCCTACAACAGCAGAATAAAAAGTTCTTGGCCACATATATTCTTTAAAAAACTCCACATATATATGGAATTTATAAAGATGGTAATGATGACCCTATATGCGAGACAGCAAAAGAGACACTGATGTAAAGAACTGACTTTTGGACTCTGGGAGAAGACGAGGGTGGGATGATTTGAGAGAATAGCATTGAATCATGTATATTACCATATGTGAAATAGATCGCCAGTCCAGGTTCGATGCATGAAACAGGGTGCTCAGGGCTGGAGCACTGGGATGACTCTGAGTCATCAGGATGGGATGGGGAGGGAAGTGGGATGAGGGTTCAGTATGGGGAACACATGTACACCAATGGCCAGTTCATGTCAATGTATGGCAAAAACCACTACAATATTGTAAAGTAATTAGCCTCCACTTAAAATTAATTAATTAATAAAAAAAAAAAAAAAAAAAAACCTATAGGTGTTTCTGACACAACCTAGGTGCAGAGCACTGGTGTGGATATCTAGGTATCAATGTCAGTTATTAAAATAGATGCAGAGGGCTTATAGAAAAGCTATTATAACCCTATCGATCTCTGCCTTTTCCATTAGCTTGAGTTAGACTTTCATGGAAACTCATGTTTGTGAGTGAATAGTGACTTCATCTGGCCATGAGTGGAAACCAGTGGTCTCATGGCCTTGTGATTTAGAAAGCAACAGGAGAGCTAAACACTAAGAAGGGAAAATGGGGAATTTTGTTTTGGCAGAAAACTATAAACCTTTCTGTAAGGTTAAGCTCTACACCACATACAGCCAATTAGTGAGAACAACATTGATAGAGCAGTCTTGCAAAAATGTTCATGAGCCTCCCACACTAAACAAAACAACAAAATTCTGAAAATTTATAAGCCAAGTATGTAGACTTAAGGTGCAGTCAAATGCAGTCAATTAATGCTATCATTGTAAATCAAGATTACAGCTTGCCATGTAAATAACAGTTGATAATAAACATAAATAAAGCACAAATGATTCAATTTAACAAACCACACAGGCTGCAATGCATGGTCAGTCTACTGAACTGTTGAAGAGAAAATGAGCCAATTTAGTACTGGCAGAAAGATTGTTGGAATGCTAATTCAGTATTAAACAGACATCAAAATAGCTGATGGAACTGAAAGCAAACTGCAGGCAAAGAAATTAAAGTTAATGGCTACCCACTCCAGTGTTCTTGCCTGGAGAATCCCAGGGACGGCGGAGTCTGGTTGGCTGCCGTCTATGGGGTTGCACAGAGTCGGACATGAATGAAGCGACTTAGCAGCAGCAGCAACAACAGAAAGAAAAGACTGGACAAAACAAGTTTTAGAAGTCTGGTATTAAGAGCCAAGGGGATCTCATTGTCCACTAAAACTGTAGCTCCTCACACAGGGTTTCTGAGACCGAATGAAGCAGAGAGCATTGGTTATGCACAGCAGTGATGGGTCAGATTGCCTACATTCAAAGGTTGCCACCAAAATGGACAAAACAAGTCACTTAACATCTCATATATAAAAATGAAAAAAACATAAATGGTGCCTAATTCTGGAATTTTAACAGCAATACTAGTTAGTGAATGTAGCATGGTATGCAACATGTAGTAAAAACTCAATAGATGTTGTCTATTAAAAAGAAAAAAGTTAAGCTCTCATATCTTAGCTGCTATAGTTAAAACTGATAATTTATAATGTTATTCAAGATATGGCTTGTTATTCACATTTTTGCTAAAGAAATCTATATGCAGTTGTTAAAAATAATTTACCTTCTGTATTACTAAGACTCCGGTTTACCTTCTCCACTTGAGCTAAGACAGAGCACAGACCAGAGGAGTTTAGTTATTCAGGACTGTTGTAGCAAAGTGCCACACACTAGGTGACCAAAAAAATCAGGTGTGTTGCCTCAAGTTCATGAAGATAGATCTCTGAAATCAAGGAGTAGGTAGGGCCATGATCCCTCTGGGTATAGGTTAAATCTTCCTTGCTTCCTCCCCCTACGTTTCCAACCATGCCACAATGGCCTCCTTGGTGCGCCACAAGCAAACCGAGCAGACCTTCCTTCAGGGACTTGAACATTCTGCTCTTTTGGCCAGGAGCATTCCTCCCCTATATCACAACTGTTTACTCTGCATTTCCATCAGAACCCTCTACAAACTTTACTGTCTGGGAGACAACTTCTCTTGACCAGCCTATATGAAAGGGATTCCAATAAACCTTTCATTTGGTTTGGTTTATTGTGAAGAAGTTCCTCTTGGCTGCGCTTAGTCAGGAAGGGCAGCGGTGAGGATCGGCGCACTAAGCGCGGCTGAGAGGAACTACCCCACGACCGAGGTCAGGAAGGGTGGCGGTGAGGAGATACCACTCCTCCAAGGTCAGGAGGGGCAGTGGTGAGAAGAGACCCCTCGTCCAAGGAAAGGTGCGATGACTGTGCTTTGCTGGAGCAGCCGGGAAGGGATACCCCACGCCCAAGGTAAGAGAAACCCAAGTGGGACGGTGGATGTTGCAGGAGGGCATCAGAGGGCATACACACTGAAACCATACTCACAGAAAACTAGTCATTCTAATCACACTAGGACCACAGCCTTGTCTAACTAAATGAAACTAAGCCATGCCCGTGGGGCAACACAGGATGGGCAGATCATGGTGGAGAGATGGGACAGGGTGTGGTCCGCTGGAGAAGGGAATGGCAAACCACTTCAGTATTCTTGCCTTGAGAACCCCATGAACAGTATGAAAAGGCAAAATGATAGGATACTGAAAGAGAAACTCCCCAGGTCAGTAGGGGCCCAATATGCTACTGGAGATCAGTGGAGAAATAACTCCAGAAAGAATGAAGGGATGGAGCCAAAGCAAAAATAATACCCAGCTGTGGATGTGTCTGGTGATAGAAGCAAAGTCCGATGCTGTAAAGAGCAATATTGCATAGGAACCTGGAATGTCAGGTCCATGAATCAAGGCAAATTGGAAGTGGTCAAACAAGAGATGGCAAGAGTGAATGTCGACATTCTAGGAATCAGCAACTAAAATGGACTGGAATGGGTAAATTTAACTCAGAGGACCATTATATCTACTACTGTGGGCAGGAATCCCTCAGAAGAAATGGAGTGGCCATCACGGTCAACAAAAGAGTCCGAAATGCAGTACTTGGATGCAATCTCCAAAAGGACAGAATGATCTCTGTTCGTTTCCAAGGCAAACCATTCAATGTCACAGTAATCCAAGTCTATGCCACAACCAGTAACACTGAAGAAGCTGAAGTTGAACGGTTCTATGAAGACCTACAAGACCTTTTAGAACTAACACCCCAAAAGATGTCCTTTTCATTATAGGGGACTGGAATGCAAAAGTAGGAAGTCAAGAAACATCTGGAGTAACAGGCAAATTTGGCCTTGGAATATGGAATGAAGTAGGGCAAAGACTAATAGAGTTTTGCCAAGAAAATGCACTGGTCATAGCAAATACCCTCTTCCAACAACACAAGAGAAGACTCTATACATGGACATCACCAGATGGTCAACACCGAAATCAGATCGATTATATTCTTCGCAACCAAAGATGGAGAAGCTCTATACAATCAGCAAAAACAAGACCAGGAGCTAACTGTGGCTCAGACCATGAACTCCTTATTGCCAAATTCAGGCTTAAATTGAAGGAAGTAGGGAAAACCCCTAGACCATTCAGGTATGACCTAAATCAAATCCCTTATGATTATACAGTGAAAGTGAGAAATAGACTTAAGGGCCTAGATCTGATAGATAGAGTGCCTGATGAACTATGGACTGAGGTTCGTGACATTGTACAGGAGACAGGGATCAAGACCATCCCCATGGAAAAGAAATGCAAAAAAGCAAAAGGTCTGTCTAGGGAGGCCTTACAAATAGCTGTGAAAAGAAGAGAAGCGGAATAAAAGGAGAAAAGGAAAGATATAAACATCTTAAAGCAGAGTTCCAAAGAATTGCAAGAAGAGATAAGAAAGCCTTCTTCAGAGATCAATGCAAAGAAATAGAGGAAAACAACAGAATGGGAAAGACTAGGGATCTCTTCAAGAAAATCAGAGATACCAAAGGAACATTTCATGCAAAGATGGGCTCGATAAAGGACAGAAAGTGTATGGATGTAACAGAAGCAGAAGATATTAAGAAGAGGTGGCAAGAATACACAGAAGAACTGTACAAAAAAGAGCTTCACGACCCAGATAATCACGATGGTGTGATCACTGACCTAGAGCCAGACATCCTGGAATGTGAAGTAAGTGGGCCTTAGAAAGCATCACTACGAACAAAGCTAGTGGAGGTGATGGCATTCCAGTGGAGCTATTCCAAGTCCTGAAAGATGATGCTGTGAAAGTGCTACATTCAATATGCCAGCAAATTTGGAAAACTCAGCAGTGGCCACAAGATTGGAAAAGGTCAGTTTTCATCCCAATCCCAAAGAAAGGCAATGCCAAAGAGTGCTCAAAGTACCGCATGATTGCACTCATCTCACATGCTAGTAAAGTAATGCTCAAAATTCTCCAAGCCAGGCTTAAGCAATATGTGAACCATGAACTTCCTGATGTTCAAGCTGGATTTAGAAAAGGCAGAGGAACCAGAAATCAAATTGCCAATATCCGCTGGATCATCGAAAAAGCAAGAGAGTTCCAGAAAAACATCTATTTCTGCTTTATTGACTATGCCAAAGCCTTTGACTGTGTAGATCACAATAAACTATGGACAATTCTGAAGTAGATGGGAATACCAGACCACCTGATCTGCCTCTTGAGAAATCTGTATGCAGGTCAGGAAGCAACAGTTAGAACTGGCCATGGAACAACAGACTGTTTCCACATAGGAAAAGGGGTGCGTCAAGGCTGTATATTGTCACCATGTTTATTTAACTTACATGCAGAGTACATCATGAGAAATGTTGGACTGGAAGAAACACAAGTTGGAATCAAGATTGCTGGGAGAAATATAAATAACCTCAGATATGCAGATGACACCACCTTTATGGCAGAAAGTGAAGAGGGGCTAAAAGCCTCTTGATGAAGATGAAAGTGGAGAGTGAAAAGGTTGGCTTAAAGCTCAACATTCAGAAAACGAAGATCATGGCATCTGGTCCCATCACTACATGGGAAATAGATGGAGAAACAGTGGAGACAGTGTCAGACTTTATTTTTGAGGGCTCCAAAATCACTGAAGATGGTGACTGCAGCCATGAAATTAAAAGACGCTTACTCCTTGGAAGGAAAGTTATGACCAACCTAGATAGTATATTCAAAAGCAGAGACATTACTTTGCCAACAAAGGTTCGCCTAGTCAAGGCTATGGTCTTTCCTGTGGTCATGTATGGATGTGAGAGCTGGACTGTGAAGAAGGCTGAGCGCCGAAGAATTGATGCTTTTGACCTGTGGTGTTGGAGAAGACTCTTGAGAGTCCCTTGGACTGCAAGGAGATCCAACCGGTCCATTCTGAATGAGATCAGCCCTGGGATTTCTTTGGAAGGAATGATGCTCAAGCTCAAACTCCAGTATTTTGGCCACCTGATGCGAAGAGTTGACTCATTGAAGAAGACTCTGATGCTGGGTGGGATTGAGGGCAGGAGAAGGGGATGACAGAGGATGAGATGGCTGGATGGCGTCACTGACTCGATGGATGCGAGTCTGAGTGACCTCCGGGAGCTGGTGATGGACAGGGAGGCCTGGTGTGCTGTGATTCATGGGGTCTCAAAGAGTTGGACATGACTGAGCGACTGATCTGATCTGATCTGATCTGATCTGATGAAACTATCAGGAAACAAATATTGTGATACAGGTATATTCTAAGTGATAAACTGGATTTGAAGATCTCAGTGGTAATACTGGCAATGAGTTTAGATGAACAAGAGTTCCACGGGCGAGACTGAATTTGATCTTTTTCTTCAAGTGCATAGGATTTGTTATAGGAAAAGTGTACATTTTAAAGGAGGACACAAAGATGAAGAAGCATGAAAAAAAACACAAAAGTTTAGAAAGAGAATATACAGAGACCAGTATTACTATGGCAAAGACCAGCTACACCACAACAAAATACTAAGAGAGACATGATATCAATATTTTAAAAGAAATTTTAGTAGAAAATTACTATGTATATTCATTAATGTAGTATCATTTATTACTCTTTAAATATATTTATGTTTATTATGTAATAATTCTGACTTCATATCTTTATTCAACATTTTTCCCAACATTTATCTATATTAACCCACTTAGGTAAAATTCATTTTCATGATTTGTAACTCTTTGCTATATTATCCCCTATTAGAGGCTCTGGCTTTATTTACAATTGTTTTGCTATAATAAAGCTACAATAAACATTGTGTCATATGTGCCAAAATTTGTACATTGGGAATCTGAATTAGAAGACATGAACTTTATTGGATGTTTACCAAATTTAAAACCTTCACTTGAAATTGCTCTAAGAAAATGTTTTAACACTTTGTAGTCTCACCAGCAATGTATATGTGTTTGTGTCTACCCATATCTTTTCCATACTTAGTATCATTACTCTTTTTAATAAACCAAAACCAGAACAAAGTCAGAGGGCTGGCATCAACTGACTGTAAGATATACTACAAAAGTCCAGTAATCAAGACACTGTGGTATTGTTCAAGGTATTAGAAACATAGATCAGTGAAACAGGTCCCAGCAATAGACACCCTTATGGCAGAAAGTGAAGAGGAACTAAAAAGCCTCTTGATGAAGGTGAAAGTGGAGAGTGAAAAGTAGGCTTAAAGCTCAACATTCAGAAAACGAAGATCATGGCATCCGGTCCCATCACTTCATGGGAAATAGATGGGGAAACAGTGGAAACGGTGTCAGACTTTATTTTTCTGGGCTCCAAAATCACTGCAGATGGTGACTGCAGCCATGGAATTAAAAGTTGCTTGCTCCTTGGAAGGAAAGTTATGACCAACCTAGATAGCATATTCAAAAGCAGAGACATTACTTTGCTAACAAAGGTCCGTCTAGTCAAGGCTATGGTTTTTCCTGTGGTCATGTATGAATGTGATAGTTGGACTGTGAAGAAGGCTGAGCACCCAAGAATTGATGCTTTTGAACTGCACTGTTGGAGAAGACTCTTGAGAATCCCTTGGACTGCAAGGAGATCCAACCAGTCCCTTCTGAAGGAGATCAGCCCTGGGATTTCTTTGGAAGGAATGATGCTAAAGCTGAAACTCCAGTATTTTGGCCATCTCACACGAAGAGTTGACTCATTGGAAAGGACTCTGATGCTGGAAGGGATTGGAGACAGGAGGAGAAGGGGATGACAGAGGATGAGATGGCTGGATGGCATCACTGACTCGATGGACGTGAGTCTGGGTGAACTCCAGGAGTTGGTGATGGACAGGGAGTCCTGGCGTGCTGCAATTCATGGGGTTGCAAAGAGTGGGACACGACTGAGCGACTGATCTGATCTGATCTGAACATATACTCTGGAAAAGGAAATGGCAACCCACTCCAGTACCCTTGCCTGGAAAATCCAATGGATGGAGAAGCCAGGTAGGCTACCGTCCATGGGGTTGCAAAGAGTCAGACACGACTGAGTGACTTCACTTCATTTAACACATACTCAGCTAATATTTGGCAAAGGAGCAAAGGCAATACAATAGAGAAAAGGCAGTCTTGTCAGCTCATGATAATGAAATAACTGGACATCACATGAAAAAAAAATCTAGACAAAGAACCAATATTCTTTACAAAAACAAACTCAAAATGGAACATAGAGCTAAATGTAAAACATAAAGCTATAATTTTTCTACAAGAAAATGTAGAAGTAGATAACCTGTAGTACAGGAATGACTTAACAGACACAATACCAAAGTTGAGGTTATGAAATAACTGAGAAGCAAGACTTCATTAAAATTAAAAAAACTGCTCAGAAAGATAAGTGAGAAGATAAGTCACATGCTAAAAGATACAAGACTGGGAGCTGACTGTGGCTCAGATCATGAACCTCTTATTGCCAAATTCAGACTTAAATTGAAGAAAGTAGGGAACACCATTAGACCATTCAGGTATGACCTAAATCAAATCCCATATGATTATACAGTAGAAGTGAGAAATAGATTTAAGGGGCTAGATCTGATAGAGTACCTGATGAGCTATGGACAGAGGTTTGTGACATTGTACAGGAAACAGGGAGCAAGACCATCCCCCCAAAAAAAGAAATGCAAAAAAGCAAAATGGCTGTCTGAGGAGGCCTTATACATGGATGTGAAAAGAAGAGAAGTGAAAAGCAAGGGAGAAAGGGAAAGATATACCGATTTGAATGGAGATCTCCAAAGAATAGCAAGGAGAGATGAGAAAGCTTTCCTCAATGATCAGTGCAAAGAAATGGAGGAAAACAATAGAAAGGGAAAGACTAGAGATCATTTTAAGAAAATTAAAGATACCAAGGGAACATTTCATATACTTATGGGCTCAATAAAGGACAGAAATGGTATGGACCTAACAGAAGCAGAAAATATTAAGAAGAGGTGGCAAGAATACACAGAGTAACTGTACAAAACAGATCTTCATGACCCAGATAATCACAATGGTGTGATCACTCATTTAGAGCCCCATATCCTGGAATGGGAAGTCAAGTGGGCCTTAGGAAAACATAATTATGAACAAAGCTAGTGGAGGTGATGGAATTCCAGTTGAGCTATTTCAAATCCTAAAAGATGATGCTGTGAAAGTGCTGTACTCAACATGCCAGCACATTTGGAAAACTCAGCAGTGGTCACAGGACTGGAAAAGATCCGTTTTCATTCCAATTCCAAAGAAAGGCAATGTCAAAGAACACTCAAAGTATCGCACAATTGCACTCCTCTTACATGCTAGTAAAGAAATGCTCAAAATTCTCCAAGCCAGACTTCAGCAATACAAGAACCGTGAACTTCCAGATGTTCAAGCTGCCTTTAGAAAAGGCAGAGGATCATTGATCAAACGGCCAACATCCGTTGGATCATCAAAAAAGCAAGAGAGTTCCAGAAAAATATTTGGAACTTTATTGATTTCTGCTTTATTGATTATGCTAAAACCGTTGACTATGTGGATCACAATAAACTGTGGAAAATTCTTAAAGAGATGGCAATACCAAACCACCTGATGTGCCTCTTCAGAAATCGATATGCAGGTCAGGAAGCACCAGTTAGAACTGGACATGGAACAACAGACTGGTTCCAAATAGGGAAAGGAGTACATCAGTGCTGTATATTGTCACACTGCTTATTGAACCTATATGCAGAGTACATCATGAGAAAATCTTGGCTGGAGGAAGCACAAGCTGGAATCAAGATTGCCAGGAGAAATATCAATAACCTCAGATATGCAGATGACACCACCCTTATGGCAGAAAGCAAAGAGGAACTAAAGAGCCTCTTTATGAAAGTGAAAGAGGAGAGTGAAAAAGTTGGCTTAAAGCTCAAACATTCATAAAATTAAGATCATGGCATCCAGTCCCATCACTTCATATCAAATAGATGGGGAAACAGTGGAAACAATGGCAGACTATTTTGGGGGGCTTCAAAATCACTGCAAATGGTGATTGCAGCCATGAAATTAAAAAAATGCTTACTCCTTGGAAGAAAAATTTTGAACAATCTAGACAGTATATTAAAAAGCAGAGACATTACTTTGCTAACAAAGGTTCATCTAGTTAAGGCCATGGTTTTTCCAGTAGTCATGTATGGATGTGAGATTTGGACTATAAAGAAAACGGAGCACTGAAGAATTGATGCTTTTTAACTGTGGTGTTGGAGAAGACTCTTGAGAGTCCCTTGGACTGCAAGGAGATCTAACCAGTCTATCCTAAAGGAAATCAGTCCTGAATATTCATTGGAAGGATTGATGTTGAAGCTGAAACTCCAATACTTTGGCCACCTATGCGAAGAACTGACTCATTTGAAAAGACCTAGATGCTTTGGCACCCCAGTCCAGTACTTTTGCCTGGAAAATCCCATGGACAGAGGAGCCTGGTAGGCTGCAGTTCATGGGGTCACTGGAGTCAGACATGACTGAGCGACTTCACTTTCACTTTTCACTTTCATGCACTGGAGAAGGAAATGGCAACCCACTCCAGTGTTCTTGCCTAGAGAATCCCAGGGACAGGGGAGCCTGGTGGGCTGCCGTCTATGGGGTCGCACAGAGTCAGACACGACTGAAGCGACTTAGCAGCAGCAGCAGGTGTTTGGTGTTCTATTTTTCCCTCAGAATGCACCTAATATCTAGATGTCTGTATTTATGACATTATCACTTGTGTATGATCCACTAACTGAATAGATCCACTAATTTCAGACCAAAAAGAAAGCCATTCAAATTAAATCATCATTACTTTGTCTATTAGATGGAACATTTCTCTAAAAAGAAGATTCCTTTGTCTAGTCATATAGTATTTTGTTAATCAGGGAAAGAGATACTGTAAACATGGGGTAAGTGATTAATTTTTTTCTTTTATATATCAAATTCTAATGAAAACTGTTTGATTGTAGCCAGTTGGTAGATGATATTTCTTTTTTTTTTTTTCAGTCTTATGAATGCATAGGCTTTAAACATATTTTGTATGTTTCAATCTATTACAGCTAATACTAATTATACTAATACTCTTAGTTATGATCTGTTGGTTCCTTACTACAAGTAATAATTATAAGTATAATGAAATTAGTCACTAAATTCTCCTTCCTCCTGTTCACTCTCTTCCCCAACAACTGATTTAAAGTAATTCAGTTTAATTCATAGCTAATAATTATAAGGTGATCAGCAGGCATATTCCATTCCCTCTTCTTCCTAGAGTTTAATAATATTATTCTTATTTAGGTTAGCCTCAATTTTGAATCAACTTACCCCTAAATATTCTCTAATTTTTCTCTCCTTCATTTCCTAGAAATCATACATTTGGAATATTTTAAAATATTATATCCTGAATATACCATATGTTCAACTTCAAATCATATTTATTGAACATATTATCTTAGTTTTACATTTAATGAAATGATTAAGTGAATTTGTTAATTTAATATTTTACTTTCATTTTATTTTTCAACTTCCATAAGATTTTGAAATTAGTTGTATAATCTAGGGATTGATTATTTCTTTTAATTGTATCAAGGAAACAGAACTCAAAATCTAGTCAAAATAAGAGTCACAGCAATCAGAACTGAGCAGTTGTCTTCATTATGGAAGAATGAAATGCTGAACTTGAAGGTCTGATGGATTCTAAAAGGCATTTAGTACTCCTAAAACATTTTCCCAGTTTCCAGACATACTTTTAAAACATTGCTGCTAAGTCGCTTCAGTCGTGTCTGACTCTGTGCGACGCCATAGACGGCAGCCCACCAGGCTCCCTCATCCCTGGGATTCTCCAGGCAAGAACGCTGGAGTGGTTCACCATGTCCTTCTCCAATGCATGAAAGTGAAAAGTGAAAGTGAAGTTGCTCAGTGGGGTCCGACCCTTAGTGACCCCATGGACTGCAGCCCACCAGGCTCCTCCGTCCATAGGATTTTCCAGGTAAGAGTACTGGAGTGGGGTGCCATTTGGTCTAGATAAAATCTTGGATGAATTATCCACATAGTATTATTAATAATTTCATACATGCAATCAATGGAAAACATTTACAAATTTTCTTATATCGAGTATCATATTAATCATTATAGAAGACCTTTAACTCCATATTTGCTTAAATATTTGTATACATGTGCATTTTATTTCAATATATACTTTACATAGAAAAGATTCACTTACTCATTTAACAAACATCTATCAAATTCTTTTTTCATAAAATAGGTTTTAACTTAAACTGACCCAGAAGATTAAAACAAGAAGAAGAGTATATGAAAATATCTTTGAGTTTGAAACAAAAACTTTGTAAACTTCTGCATAGATTACAATTACTTCAAATGCTACAGAAAGTGGGAATTTCCATAGCCTTAGCACCACTCTTTCTAATTATGATAAATATAAGTAGTAATGCATATTGCCTTTAAAACAGATAAAAGAGACAACAAATGCATGAAGTGGAAATGGTTTACCTCTTAGCTGCTTGGAACTGTAAGGAAAGATATTCTTACCCTCCCCTTTCATTAAGTATTTCATACTATCATTGTTACTAGCCATGAGAATGGATATAGCTTAGAACTTCATCTTTGTGAATGTTTTTAAACCATGTACACCTATTATGTCAGTTATGTGAGAAAAAGTATTTCGTTATAGTGACATACTTATCATCCACTTCTTTGGTACCATCAAATGACACAGGACTTGTGTTAAAACAGTAAGTCAGGTAAAATGCATACCTTTTGGTACTTTATAGTCTAGTAAAAGAGATATGCAAATAGGCCTTTCTAATGCAGAAAGGAATGTGACAAGTGAAACTTTCTTATATAAGGTTTGATTACAAAACAATCAAAAGAATGGGAAGTGAAATTCCAGGCACCTGGCTGGGCTTAAGTATTCTTATAATATGATTTGATTTTATGGCATGGAATCTGCTCTTAAAACCCAAAATATAGGTCACCCTTACTTGGCAACTGTACATCTGTGAGTGTAATATTGTGTTGGCAAGGAGGAAAATAAGATATATCACTCCACCTTTAACATTATTGTATTTCTGGCCAACAATTTAAAGAGGTTATGGAGTTATTGACCTAGAAATCATAATGCAAACATTTCTCTGGGACTCGCAAATTCATATACTAACTTTCAGAAAGCTTGTAAGTTGTATTAAATGTGTTTTAAATATTTTTCATATTTACAATGAATTATAAACTAGATTTTTTTGAAATATGTAATGCTGTAATAGCAGAAAATCTTCTTATTGTTGTTAATTAGATTTGCATCACAATACAGATACAATTTTAAAGAAGCATTTTAAAACACTAATGTGGATTGTGATATACATCAGTTTTACTAAGTTGCAAACACAGTTAAGAACTTTTATTTTCTATTGGGGAAAACTTTCAACATCCATTCCTATATTTGCATAGAATCATTTTTATGCTCAGTCAAATCTATTTAAAATTATGCTAAAAAAAAACAAAAGTCTTTTCTGGAGAGTAGAATAAAAGAGCATATAAACTGTATATGTTGTAAACTAAAGCTTTGAAAAAGAAACCAGTAAGAACAACAACAACAAAGAAATGCCATAGAATTGTTCTGGGGAAACTCCAATAACTGTAATTAGGTAAATTAGTTTATATCAATATATTTGTATCCCATCAGAGCATCTGCCTAGTGCTTTTGTGAGCTTAAGGGCTATTGAAGACATTACAGTATAGGTAAGTAAACCTGTCTGATTTTATATGTATATAAAGACTGATGAAGTCATAAAATAACAAGCTTAGAAGGGATCTTACATTCAGTTCATTATCATTTTGGGGAGGTATTATAGTCTGTTTGCCATTTGATAGATATCACATTTGTGTGATACCTACATTTTCTACATTTTATTACATCAGAGTAAATTTTGATAGTAAGAGAAAAAGTAATCTTTAGAGGGTGAATATGGTAGCATTAATTTAAAGGTTTAGTAATAACACAGTAGAACATCTCATAGAGCAAGAATGTGATTAAATTTCATTGCTTCATAATGTAGTCATCAGTCCTTATATTTGAAACACAGATCTGAATGTTCAGATATTTTAGAGAAGCTGTAGCTTTACTTCAGGATACAAGGTGGTGCTGTTTCGTTTTACAAATAAAACCTGCTGTTACCCAAAGCTAGCAAAGCTAGGATGAGGACATAATATCTAACAAAGAGAGCAAGAATACAGAAGGAGCCAATTCCTTACCTCTGCATGCCAGTTATGATTTTGTTTAATGGAAAAATAGTTAAGATATATCTCTATGTGCTGCGCAATGTACATACAGAGGCAATAAAAATAATCAACCAAGGATGAAATGTTCACTTTTTCAGTAGTTTATAGGGTTCTGCAGCCTGTAATGTTTTTCAGTGGCTGCAAAATCTCTGGCCTTAAGGGAATAAAAATGTGTATTTTATGAAAAATGAGTGAAAGCTAAGGTTTATTTCTAGTTTTTATTGACTTTCTATACTGACAACAAACTATTTTACTGGTTTTGTAAATGAAATTCTAAGCTTATATTTTAATTTTTAATCTACTGACCTAAACATTAACAAAGACAAAAGGTTCCACGTTTTATATCTCAGTTCAGTTCAGTCACTTGGTCATGTCCAAATCTTTGCGACCTCATGAACCACACAGCACACCTTGCCTCCCTGTCCATCACCAACTCCTGGAGTCCACCCAGATACATGTCCATTGTGTTGGTAATGCCATCCACCATCACATCCTCTGTCATCCCCTTCTCCTCCAGCCCCAAATCTTTCCCAGCATCAGGTTCTTTTCAAATGAGTCAGCTCTCTGCATCAGGTGGCCAAAGTATTGAAGTTTCAGCTTCAACATCAGCCCTTCCAAATAACACCTAGGACTGATCTCCTTTAGGATGGACTGGTTGGATCTCCTTGCAGTCCAAGGGACTCTCAAGAGTCTTCTCCAATACCACAGTTCAAAAGCATCAATTCTTCAGCTCTCAGCTTTCTTTATAGTCCAACTCTCCAATCCATATGTGACTACCGGAAAAACTACAGCCTTGACTAGATGGACCATTGTTGACAAAGTAATGTCTCTGCTTTTTAACATGCTGTCTAGGGGTGGTCATGACATTCCTTCTAAGGAGTAAGCGTCTTTTAATTTCATGGCTGGAATCACCATGTGCAGTGATTTTGGAGCCCTGAAAATTAAAGAGAGCCACTGTTTCCACTGTTTCCCTATCTATTTGCCATGAAGTGATGGGATTGGATGTCATGATCTTAGTTTTCTAAATGTTGAGCTTTAAGCCAACTTTTTCACTCTCCACTTTCACTTTCATCAAGAGGCTCTTTAGTTCTTCTTCATTTTCTGCCATAAGGGTGGTGTCATCTGCATATCTGAGGTTATTGATATTTCTCTTGGCAATCTTGATTCCAGCTTGTGATTCCTCCAGCCCAAGGTTTCTCATGATGTACTTTGCATATAAGTTAAATAAGCAGGGTGACAATATATAGCCTTAACATATTCCTTTTCCTATTTGGAACCAGTCTGTTGTTCCATGTCCACTCTTAACTGTTGCCTCCTGACCTGCACACAGGTTTCTCAAGAGGCAGGTCAGGTGGTCTGGTATTCCCATCTCTTTCAGAATTTTTCACAGTTTATTGTGATCCACATAGTCAAAGGCTTTGGCATAATCAATAAAGCAGATATAGATGTTTTTTCTGGAACTCTCTTGCTTTTTCGATGATCTAGCAGATGTTGGCAATTTGATCTCTGGTTCCTCTGCCTTTTTAAAACCAGCTTGAACATCAGGAAGTTCATGGTTCACATATTGCTAAACCCTGGCTTGGAGAATTTTGAACATTACTAGCGTGTAAGATGAATGCAATTGTGCAGTAGTTTGAGCATTCTTTGGCATTGCCGTTCTTTGCGATTGGAATGAAAACTGACCTTTTCTAGTCTGTGGAAACAGCTGAGTCTTCCAAATTTGCTGGCATATTGATGCAGCACTTTCACAGCATCATCTTTTAGGATTTGAAATAGCTCAATGGGAATTCCATCACCTCCACCAGCTTAGTTCGTAGTCATGTTCCCTAAGCCCCACCTGACTTCACATTCCAGGATGTCCGGCTCTAGGTGAGTGTGAGTGATCACACCTTCGTGATTATCTGGGTCATGAAGACATTTTTTGTACAGTTCTTTTGTGTATTCTTGCCACCTCTTCTTAATATCTTCTGTTTCTGTTAGGTTCATACCATTTCTGTCCTTTATTGAGCCCATCTTTGTATGAAATGTTCCCTTCGTATCTCTAATTTTCTTGAAGAGATCTCTAGTCTTTCCCATTCTGTTGTTTTCCTCCATTTCTTTGCATTGATTGGTGAGTAAGGCTTTCTTATCTCTCTTTACTATTCTTTGGAACTCTGCATTCAAATAGGTATATCTTTCCTTTTCTCCTTTATTTTTTGCTTCTCTTCTTTTCACATATATTTGTAAAGCCTCCTTGGACAGCCATTTTGCTTTTTTTTTTTCCCTTGGGGATGGTCTTGATCCCTGTCTCCTGAACAATGTCACGAACCTCCATCCATAGTTCATCAGGCACTCTGCCTATCAGATCTAGTCTATTTCTCACTTCCACTATATCGTTATAAAGGATTTGATTTAGGTCATATGCGAGTGGTCTAGTGGTTTTCCCGACTTTCTTCAATTTAAGTATGAATTTGGCAATATGGAGTTCATGATCTGAGCCACAGTCAGTTCCTGGTCTTGTTTTTGCTGACTGCATAGAGCTTCTCCATCTTTGGCTGCAAAGAATATAATCAGTCTAATTTCGGTGTTGAGCATCTGATGCTGTCCATATGTAGAGTCTTCTCTTGTGTTGGGGGAAGCAGGTGTTTGCTATGACAGTTCTTGGAAGAACTCTGTTATCCTTTGCCCTGCTTCATTCTGTACTCCAAGGCCTGATTTGCCTATTACTCCAGGTGTTTCTTGACTTCCTAGTTTTGCATTCCAGTCCCCTATAATGAAAATGACATCTTTTTTGGATGTTATTTCTATAAGGTCTTGTAGGTCTCCATAGAACCGTTCAACTTCAGCTTCTTTAACGTTACTGGTCGGGGCATAGGCTTGGATTACCGTGATAGTGAATGGTTTGCCTTGGAAACAAACAGAGATCATTCTGTTGTTTTTGAGATTGCATCCATGTACTGCATTTCAGACTCTTTTGTTGACTATGATGGCTACTCCATTTCTTCTAAGGGATTCTTGCCCACAATAGTAGATATAATGGTCCTCTGAGTTAAATTCACCCATTCTAGTCCATCTTAGTTTGCTGATTACTAGAATGTCAATGTTCACTCTTGCCATCTCCTGATTGACCACTTCCAATTTGCCTTGATTCATGGACCTAACATTCCAGGTTCCTATGGAATATTTCTATACAATATCAAATCTTGCTTTATCACCAGTCCCATCCACAACTGGGTGTTGTTTGTTTTGGCTCCATCCTGTCAATTTTTTATTTCTCCATTGATCTCTAGTAGCATATTGGGCACCTACTGACCTGGGGAGTTCATCTTTCAGTGTCCTATCTTTTTGCCTTTTTATACTGTTCATGGAGTTCTCAAGGCAAGAATACTGAAGTGGTTTGCCATTCCCTTCTCCAGTGGACCAAATTCTGTCGGACACTCCACCATGGCCCATCCGTCTTGGGTGGCCCCACACAGCATGGCTTCGTTTCACTGAGTTACACAAGGCTGTTGTCTATGTGATCAGATTGGCTAGTTGTCTGTGGTTGTGGTTTCAGTCTGTCTGCCCTCTGACGTCCTCTCTCAGTGCCTACCATCTTACTTGGGTTTCTTTTACCTTGGATGTCAGTTATCTCTTCATGGCTGCTCCAGCAAAGCACAGCCATTGCTCCTGACCTTGGATGTGGGGTAGCTCCTCTCAGCCACTGGGGTCGTGCGCCCATTGCAGCCATCATGCTCGTGCGCCATCGCAGAAGGTCTATCTACTCACATGCTGATCACCATTGTCAACTTACACTGTGAATTTAAGAACTACAAAAAGTGAGACTTAAAGAAAAATCACTCTATCTCTGGATTTATTATTACTTTGCATGAAGAGTATAAATGAAAATTTGAGGTCCTACTTCAATGTCAGATTTTCTGAGTGACAGTCAACTGAAGTAAACATGTCTAACTTTTAATCTCATTTTAAAAGATGTCTAATAGGAACATTTTTACAGTAGTTCTTGGGATATTAGTAATGTTTGTAAAACAGGTTGAAAATGTATTTTAAAAAAAAAAACAAAACCACAGATGTGTTTGTTTACTCAAAATTGGTATTGTAGAGAAATTTGGTTGTTTCATAAATGTTGATATCATTTGCAGATTTTTGCAAACATTATTGACACCAACCACAATTTTATCAGTTTTTTTCCTCCAGTTTATTTATCTTATTTAGGGGTTTTGGCTATTGAAAAGAAAAATCAAATCAAAACCTCTGTTGAGAACCTATGAAATGTAATTGTATCCTTTACTGATATTTTTCACTCACTCATTTTACCCTAACATATCAGTTATTTAAATGTCAGCATTCATGTTAATTTACTTTTCTATTTCTGTATTTTCTTTACTAAAAGCTGATTTGTACTTTCAAATAATAGGGAGGGAAGAACCACACTATTCACTTATTTTAGCATGTGAAAAAGAATGAATAGACTTATTTAAATAATGCTTTATACTCAGCTTTACTGACAGACTAAATAGTAGATTAATTTATCAATGATATTATATTACATGGTGTTATTTATTCTATGGAATACAGAAATATCATTAACATAAACTCAAAGTTTATGCTAGCAGAATTTAAGTCAGTGAGGACAAAGAAGGCGAGTTAGTTCTTTTAGCAGCAAACACCCAATAACAAAAATATTTAATAGATAGTAATTAATAAGACTTGACCTGCTGAAATGAAGTCCCATAACTTCTGATATTTCTCTAAAATGTATTGTCTACACACTACGGTGCTGACATTAGAGATTTCTTCTTTTGAAAAACAACTCTTAGGTGGAATTATTATGTAATGATAAAAATATTTCTTTCAAAAAATAGCTATACCACTTACTGTTGTATGGCCCTTCGCAAATAAGCCTGTTTTGGAGTCAGTTCCTGATACATCTATAAAAAGGGGGTATTGCTCACTTCACTCATGGTTAGATGGATGATTATGCTAGATAATTCATATACAGTATTTACCAATAATAAATACTCAGCAATAATTAGCTAATTATTAATGTTTGTTTTCCAGAAAATGTTATCATTTAAAAAAAATCTCTTCAAATATCCTCAAAATAATTATTAAACCTTACCAAGTTAATTCTTATCATGCATATATGAAATGGACCAAATGTTTAAAAATTAAATCATCGCTTCCAAAGAGTAGAGTATGAGAAAATGGAGAGAGGGCAACAGAGTCATTTTAGAGTAGAAAATCCTAATCAATATTATCTCATCCAGGTGACCAGGTCAACATCAACAGTGATGTCATTTTGATAGTAAGAATCCTTAATGTGATAAGATGAAATGGGACCTTCCCACTGTATTCTTCCTCTCAAAACATATAACCACAGTCTAACCAGAAGATAAACATCAGGCAAGTGCTAATGGAGGGATCGTTAACAAAATTTTGAATGAGTACCTGTGAAAACTCTCAATATCCTTAAGAATAAGAAAAGCCTGAGAAAATGTCACACTCAAGAGGAGCCTTAAGGAGGCATGACAACTAATTACATGGAAGTAAAAGTATATGAATCTGAGTTACACTCTAATAAAATTTCTAACTTAAGAAATAACACTTGACCATCATAACCAAAATACCCAGAAAATCGGAGAAGACATGGCAACCCACTCCAGTACTCTTGCCTGGAAAATCCCATGGGTGGAGGAGCCTGGTAGGCTGCAGTCCACGGAGTCACAAAGAGTCAGACAGGACTGAGCAACTTCACTTTCACTTTTCACTTTCATGCATTGGAGAAGGAAATGGCAACCCACTCCAGTGTTCTTGCCTGGAGAATCCCAGGGACAGGGAGCCTAATGGGCTGCTGTCTATGGGGTCGCACAGAGTCAGACATGACTGAAGCGACTTAGCAGCAACTTTAGGTAATGTCATTTCACATCCTCTCTACGCCATGTAGAAATATGAATTAAATATGGGTAGATTACAGATATAATACCTTATTTTATTAAAATGAGGTGGTGGTACATAAACTCTATTAGTAAATATCCAATATTCATTTGTATTAAACAGAAGAACAAACAGGAAAAACAAAAGAACTGATGTTCTTCAGATAAATGTTTCTTCATCATATTATTTGCAAAAGATCAAGAAAATGTTAGGGATTTATGAAACACACTAAGATGGAATCATTATTATTATTTTTTTAATTACATGGTTCAGTTTTATATGGTATCAATTTACTCTGGCTATAAATGATGAGGTAATTATATGCAGGATAGAGTTTATTAACAGACCTATAAACATTGCTGCCTGAGACATCTGGGTAACTGATCCTCCTTCTTACTCCATTGCCCTGAGTTAAGGAATGTACTTACATCAGGCTGTGTAAACCTGGAGGGGGTGATGAATGGGATCCGAGCTGATGCTGTGTTCATGGGACTTACCCTTATTATTGCATTTTTTATAATGTAAGTTCTAAGATTGATATGGGGCACTTGTCCCAAAGGAGATGGTCCCTAGTGCCTATCGACTAGCTTGAGTTGAGGTTTAGCTATACCAGCCTATATACACAGACAGGGCTAAGAGCAGGGCAGGAAACACAGTGCCTCACAATCAGAAATTACTACTGACAAACCTTGTGAACATTTTGAGGTGTAGATTTTTGTCTTTCCATTGACTCTGTAACATGTTGAGCTTGCCTTTGTGTATTCCCATTTTGCTTACTTTCTTTGGTATTCTGTAGATGGGGAAACTCTGTATGATTGATCTAGCGATTTGTGGGCTTAGTCTTTCCATAATTTTATTCCTAATCTGGACATAGGATAATAAAGTGGAAATGCAGTATAATTTTCATATTTTCTCAAAAAGTTGTACAAATTAAATTATTATATATTATTGTTCTGATTTAAGGCATTTATATCAGTTCCATAAGTGTAAGTATCCTTTGTTTCCTCTTGTCAGCTTTATTGTTGATTTTATATTTTGGTTCATTTGTTGATTGGGTCTGACATTCAGGAATTTATTTTTTACAAAAGGATCATAGGTATTGTGTTACCTGAGTAATTTTATATTTGATAAAACCTCTCTCTTGCTTTTTATAATTGAGTAGTATCTGGTCAGTGTCCAAGGAGTCTTGGGCTGCTTTTTTACTGCTCTCAAACTTTGTACACATAGATTTATTATCCTCTAGTATTGAATGCTATGAAAGGAAGTCTCAAATAAGCCTTATTTTTTTTTCTTCTTCTTGTAAGTGTGTTTATTTATCTTCCAGGATGACTAAAACTCTTTCTTTATCCTGATTTTCAATAATATAATTTGGATATGACTCATTGAAAGCTGTACTAGATCAAGCTTTTCCTGGAAAATGGCACGCCACTTCGTCTGCAGATGCCGTCTTCCTTCATTTCGGACACTTTTTTTTTTTTTTTTTTTTTACTATTGCATTATTAAATAATTTCTTATTCTGTTTGTTGAGCTCTTTACTTCAGGGAGATAAGCTATTCTGATTTAGGATTATCTGCATTGTACAACCATTGCCTGCTTTCACTGTGATTATCTCTGGGTTATGTCTGCATCAGATTTTCCATTTCATTTTTTTCTCTTTGTTTCTGAATCTATTCATTCTCACTTTCCTCTCTTTTATTTGGCAACTTACCTCCTATTCCTTTATTCCATAGTTTAAAAATATAATTCTCTTGTATTTCCAACATTTTGTCTTTAATAAAAAACTGATTTCATGTGTAGTTTATATATATATATTATATATATATATATAATATATATATTAAATTCTGCAGTACATTTGCCTATTTCCTATGTCATTTAATTATCTTTGGATGATATTTAGAGAATTTTGTGCAGGTTTTGTCTTTGTACTATATCTTTTGTTTAGCTTCTGCTTGACTTTCTTTGGAGACTATTTCTCCTCTGAAATAACTTTTGTGGACCACATATATTCTTATCATGTTTCTTAACCACTGTGTCTTCAAGCAGGGGGACATGGGAAGTAAGAAGCAATGACATGATTCCTAAATTTTCCCTTTTTCACTTTCTTTTGAAGTTCATGACATCAGATTCCCTTTCCTTGTTTCACAACTGCAAATATATTTCTAGTTGTTAATTGTATGTTTATTTCACTGAGGAAGAGTAATACGTATTAGGCTTTTATAAACTTCCACGATCTTTACCAGAAGCACTAGTGTAATTAATTTTTACTGTTTTTTTTAAATTATTTTTTCTATTACTTCTAGACTGTAGGAGTTGATACTGTTGTTGGCCATTATAAGTAATATAATAGTGTCTGAACTATGATAATAAATTATTGATATATATGTCAGTCAATGAATGATATATGAATGACATAAACTTGCAGATACAAGTCCCTATTTGGTGTTTCTTTAGTCCCTATTTTGGTTTATTTCTTTAGGGAATTATATGCTCATGTAGGACATCAAGCATGTCTGGATTCTCTTTTTCAAACAACAATGTAGACAAAATTTCTAACCATTATCTGGCCTTCCAGTGGAAGTTAACAGCACCCTCTAGATGAATTCCATTTCCCACATAGGAAAAAAAAAAAAAAAAAACAGCTGGAAATAATTTCTAGCTTTTGTAGCAATTGTTTATTCTAGAAATATAGATAAAGGTGAGTAAAGAGAAATATATTCTAATAGTTTTACAAGTTTGTGTTCTCAAACTTGTAAAAACAAAGAAAATCCTTCATTATTTCAGCAAATGAATGAGCCATTCATTCCTTATTCTAAATACAATGGTTCAGCAAATTAAAAAACTTACATAGTTTGCTTTAAAATGTTGATACTATTTGTTTTGTAGTATAAGTTTACATTCAAATATCAAATTCTAAACCAATTTAAAAATATTACTATTATAAATACTCATAAGCATCAAAGAAAAATGAGGCAACTTGTAAAAAGAGTTTCCCTTGGACTGACAGAAAACATGAAACCTTTAGTTAATTTAGAAAGTGAAGTCTTTGAGAAAGAACCTATAATGAAACTTCAGCTTCAGTTATACATAGAGCTGCAATTCTGTATATCTGGAACACAAGCCCTGAACTTGGATTTATGATTGCCATGTGCAATGTATTCCTTACACACTATTTTTTTTTTTCCTTTTTGCTCCAGTTTCATTTTATAGACTGTCGTATACTATATATGAACTCATTTTTACACTAAACCCTTTGGCAAACTCACCTAAGTATTTAAGGGATTGCCTGTCTATTTGAGAACTTGGCTTAGAAAACAATGGGGCAAATGGTAGGAAGACGGGAAAAATCTGCTTTCTAGATTAACATCCAATGAGCAGAAAATAGACACACCAGTTAGACTGAACATCTAAAATAAGCTATGCTTAATTATAAACTATGTAAATCTCTAATTTGCAATGAACCAATTAGTTTTGTTGAGCTTTCAGGTCTGTGAGGCAAGGGGGTGCTGAGCATGTCAAGTGCTGGGGAAGGCCTACGCCCTGGGACAGGACTTGCTTTTATTTTGGAAATCTTCACTGTGACATTACCCAAGACTTGCCATGCATTCTTGATCATTTTTCTGCTTTTGTGAATTTAACTTTTTCAAATAACATCATTTTGCCTCCAGTGGTTTGCCAAATTGGGTTTAATTCTCTCTAAATTCCTTAGATTATAATCATACACGTGGATTTATGAAATAGCTACATTTCCATCATCTGGAAGCTAGCTTTCATGATAACAAGATGTATGTGGTAAAAATATATCTTAAAATATGTAAAACTCAACTTATGGCATCCCTACAAATACATTTCTCTCACAGTCTTCTTCATCTCAGCTGATGGCAATAGCTCTTTCTCTCCAATATCACATTCAATTCATCCAAAAATTCTGTTGACTCTACTTTAAAAATACAAACAGAATCTGTATACTTATACATCACCTTAATATCACTATTCGGGGCCATTGCATATCATCCTAGCTAGTCTCCCAAATTCTCACCCTTGCCCTGAGAGTCAGTCCACAACATAGCACCCTCTTTTGTTCGAAAACATGTTACATTGTTTCACTCAAAAGGCCCTCTCACAAGTAGAGTAACTAGTTCCTTTTAATTTTGTATTTTAATCATTGAAGACTTTGCTCCAATAAGGAAAATATTTAGATATTTATCCAATGTATATACAAATTACCATACAAAACCCATACTCTGTGTTTAAAAGCACTAGCTCAAGCAGCGACTCCTAGTGACCCCATGGACTGCAGCCTACCAGGCTCCTCCGTCCATGGGATTTTCCAGGCAAGAGTACTGGAGTGGTTTGCCATTGAGTGGGACATGACTGAGTGACTCCACTTTCACTTTTCACTTTCATGCATTGGAGAAGGAAATGGCAACCCACTCCAGTGTTCTTGCCTGGAGAATCCCAGGGACGGGGGAGCCTGGTGGGCTGCCATCTATGGGGTTGCACAGAGTCAGACACAACTGAAGCGACTTAGCAGCAGCAGCAGCTCAAGCAGCAGACCACTTCAAATAAAAATTCAATTTTTACCATCAATTATCATCAACTGTGATTTAAGAAATTTTATTAACATTTCCAAATATTAATTTTTGTTATATAAAGTATGATCAAAACAATACTATACCATTTTATATGACTATAATAATTTATAGATTTGGTATATCTGAGTCTAATCAGGAAAAAAAAAAACAAAACAACATTTAAGAATGTTGTCCTTCACATCCTGCAATGTGAATTCAAGTGGGGCTTAGGAAGCATCACTAGGAAAAAAGCTAGTGGAGGTGATGGAATTCCAGTTGAGCTATTTCGAATCCTGAAGATGACACTGTGAAAGTGCTCCACTCAATATGCCAGCAAATTTGGAAACTTGGCAGTGGCCGCAGGACTGGAAAAGGTCAGTTTTCATTCCAATTTCAAAGAAAGGCAATGCCCAAGAATGCTCAAACTATTGCACAATTGGCCTCTTCTCACACGCTAATAAAGTGATGCTTAAAATTCTCCAAGCCAGGCTTCAGCAGTATGTGAACTATGAACTTCCAAATGTTCAAGCTGGTTTTAGAAAAGGCAGAGGAGACAGAGATCAAATTGCCAACATCTGCTGGATCAACAAAAAAGCAAGAGAGTTCCAGAAAAACATCTATTTCTGCTTTATTGACTATGCCAAAGCCTTTGACTGTGTGTATCACAAGAAATCATGGACAATTCTGAAAGAGATGGGCATACTGGACCACCTGACCTGCCTCCTGAGAAACCTATGTGTGGGTCAGGAAGCAACAGTTAGAACTAGACATGGAACAACAGACTGGTTCCAAATAGGAAAAGGAGTACATAAAGGCTGTATATTATCACCCTGCTTATTTAACTTATATGCAGTGCATATCATGAGAATTGCTGGATGGAGGAAGCACAAGCTGGAACTAAGATTGCCAGGAGAAATATCAATAACCTCAGATGTGCAGATGACACCACCCTTATGGCAGAAAGTGAGGAAGAACTAAAGACCTCTTGATGAAAGTGAAAAGGGAGAGTGAAAAAGTTGGCTTAAAGCTCAACATTCCAAAAACTAAGATCATGGCATCCGATCCCATCACCTCATGGCAAATAGATAGGGAAACAGTGGCTGACTTTAATTTTATGGGCTCCAAAATCACTGTAGATGGTGATTGCAGTCATGAAATTAAAAGACACTTACTCCTTGGAAGGAAAGTTATGACCAACCTAGACAGCATGTTAAAAAGCAGGGAAATTACTGTGTCAACAAAGGTCCATCTAGTCAAGGCTATGGTTTTTCCAGTGCTTATGTATGGATGTGAGAGTTGGACTATAAAGAAAGCTGAGACCTGAAGAATTGATGCTTTTGAACTGTGGTGTTGGAGAAGACCCTGAGAGTCCCTTGGACTGCAAGGAGATCCAACTAGTCCATCCTAAAGGAGATAAGTCTTGAGTGTTCATTGGAAAGACTGATGTTAAAGCTGAAACTCTAATACTTTGGCCACCTGATGAGAAGAGCTGACTCATTTGAAAGTACCCTGATACTGGGAAAGACTGAGGACTGGAGGAGAAGGGGACAACAGAGGATGAGATGGGTGGATGGCATCACTGACTCAATGGACATGGGTTTTGGTGGACTTCCAGAGTTGGTGATGGACAGGGAGGCCTGGCGTGCTGCAATTCATGGGGGTCACAAAGCATCAGACATGACTGAGTGACTGAACTGAACTGAACTGAAAAATGTCATGTGAACGTGACCGTGAAGTCGCTCAGTCGTGTCCGACTCTTTGAGACCCCATGGACTGTAGCCTACCAGGCTCCTCTCTCCATGGGATTTTCCAGGCAATAGTGCTGGAGTGGATTGCCATTTCCTTCTCCAAGGGATCTTCCCAACCCAGGGATCAAACCCAGGTCTCCCACATCATAGACAGAAGCTTTACCATCTGAGCCACCAGGGAAGTCCAATGTTGTCACAGGGCCCTTACTTCTGGGAATTAGTTACAAAGGTGATGTGATTTGAGGGAAGCCATAAAAGGGAGGATGAAATAACCCAGAGATTAGTGATAGCAGATTGCACTCTTAGATTATGGGGGATGAAAAGATGATACTGCTAGAGACCAGAAATCATCCTTTCAAAGCTGAAACCACAATGGGCCACTCAGAAACAACCTTGAACCACACACATACCACAGTTGAATAAAATGCCCAGCAAAGATGAAGGCATCAATAACTAATTTTCCCTTCTCATTGCTTTCCAAAATTCTATCAGTGTCTTCAATGTTCTATGAAGCCAGAAGACAGGTAACAACAGATCCTGGGAAAGTCCTCGGAAGATGAGAATCTTCCATGAAGAATGGGACAGAGGAAGAGAGAACAGACTGGATGCACCAAAGTCTTAAAATCAGCTAGGTAGTCCAAAGAGGATACTTAAGTGCTTATGCAGAGACTTTTAAATGGCTATGACATAACAAATGCACTATGTAGGAAGGAAAGTTATGACCAACCTTGATAGCATATTCAAAAGTAGAGACATTACTTTGCTAACAAAGGTCCATCTAGTCAAGGCTATGGTTTTTCCAGGGGTCATGTATGGATGTGAGAGTTGGACTGTGAAGAAAGCTGAGCACCAAAGAATTGATGCTTTTGAACTGTGGTGTTGGAGAAGACTCTTGAGAGTCCCTTGGACTGTAAGCAGATCTAACCAGTCCATTCTAAAGGAGATCAGTCCTGGGTGTTCTTTGGAAGGAATGATGCTAAAGCTGAAACTCCAGTACTTTGGCCACCTCATGCAAAGAGTTGACTCATTGGAAAAGCCCCTGATGCTGGGAGGGATTGGGGGCAGGAGGAGAAGGGGATGACAGAGGATAAGATGGCTGGATGGCATCACTGACTCGATGGACGTGTGTTTGAGTGAACTCCAGGAGTTGGTGATGGATAGGGAGACCTGGTGTGCTGCGATTCATGGGTCGCAAAGAGTCGGACATGACTGAGCAACCAAACTGAAATATTTCTAGTGGATCACTGATATGGGTCTATGCTTTTTATTACTTGTGTCATGTATGGATGTGAGAGCTGGTCTGTGAAGAAAGCTGAGCGCCGAAGAATTGATGCTTTTGAACTGTGGTGTTGGAGAAGACTCTTGAGAGTCCCTTGGACTGCAAGGAGATCCAACAAGTCCATTCTGAAGGAGATCAGCCCTGGGATTTCTTTGGAAGGAATGATGCTAAAGCTGAAATTCCAGTATTTTGGCCACCTCATGTGAAGAGTTAACTCATTGGAGAAGACTCTGATTCTGGGAGGGATTGGGGGCAGGAGGAGAAGGGGACGACAGAGGATGAGATGGCTGGATGGCATCACTGACTCGATGGATGTGAGTCTGAGTGACCTTCAGGAGTTGGTGATGGACAGGGAGGCCTGGTGTGCTGCAATTCATGGGGTCGCAAAGAGTCGGACACGACTGAGTGACTGATCTGATCTGATCTGACCTTATATTATATGCTATGCTATGCTATGCTAAGTCACTTCAGTCGTGTCCGACTCTGTGTGACCCCATAGACGGCAGCCCACCAGGCTTCCCCGTCCCTGGGATTCTCCAGGCAACAACACTGGAGTGGGTTGCCATTTCCTTCTCCAATGCATGAAAGTGAAAAGAGAAAGTGAAGTCGCTCAGTCATGTCTGACTCTTAGTGACCCCATGGACTGCAGCCTACCAGGCCCCTCCATCCGTGGGATTTTCCAGGCAAGAGTACTGGAGTGGGGTGCCAGTGCCTTCTCCGTTATATTATATATATATTATATATATATATATATAATATATATATAATATATACATATATAAAATCTTTGTATATATAATAACCTTTATATATACATATGTACCCATGTGTGTATGTACATGCATATACATATGTGTATACGTGTGTGTGTGTGTGTGTGTGTGTGTGTGTGTGTATGTAATAAACCTTTGGAATGAAAAAAGAATACATTTATCTGCCAATGAATGGAGGGTATGGGAAAACAAATTTTGAAAAAAAAATGTAGAGTAAGGGACTTCCCTGATGGGTCAGCAATAAAGAATCTGTCTGCCAGTGCAGTAGACACAAGTTTGATCCCTGTGTTGGAAAGGTCCCAGGGAGAAAGAAATGGTGACCCACTTTAGTATTTTTGCCTTGGAAACCCCATGGATAGAGGAACTTGGTGGGCTACAGACAGTGGGGTCTCAAAAGAGTTGGACATATTGTGACTAAACAGCATTTGAGGTAATTTACTGATTTACAAATATGAAGAAGCTACTGAGATATCTGAGTTGTAAAAATGAAAACAAAATAAATAAAGCAGCCTAAGGCCAGTTGCAGAAATGAAGAGCAAAGCTGCTCATTCTTGTGGATGCAAGGATACCACTCATTCTGATGACTTTCACTTAGGATCAATGAGGATAATAAATCCTGCAGAATCTTGAATTGACATCCATTCTGTTGACTAGTATACATTTTCATATGCTAATGAAAATGAACTTGGGGTACAAAAATGTATCTTTAATTTTTGCTAATTATGAATCACATTGTATCATGATGATGTTTCATTTCCATTAAATAAGTTGAAAATTCAAGTACTGAATTTGAATTGTTTAAAATGTCTAGTTTGGAATTAAGCTCACTTTTGTAATACTACAATGACTTAGCTTTGCATGTACCTCAGAGCATAAACACCAGTGAACCAGAACTTTTTTTTGTATTCAAGAGTCATATACACCTCCCTAAGACACTTATGAGGGGGTAGAAAAGTGTTGTTGCCTAGAAACTCAGTGTCAGTGAAATTAGGAACCAAATGCTTGTATGTCTATAAAGAAATTTTTGCATTGACATATTTTCTGCCTTTATGGTGATAAGATCAGATGGATCTCAAATGTTCTAGATTAGTTTGGATAGTAGAAATGTCCAGCTATTTTAATTAGCAGCATTAGTTTAAAGCTTACAGAAGGAAAAAATATATATAAAGCTAATGCTCTAGGCTAGAAATAAAATTAAAAAAAGGAAATAAATATTTACTTAATGCAGAGTCAAAGCTCTAGCAGTGAGAGCAGATCCTTTATTATTAAAGATGAAGCTTTTTAAAAGTAAGGCTAAACAAAATATATGAAATTTGGTCAAATTTTATTTTATTTTTTTTACTGTGAAGTTAATTTTCTTTGAGATTACAATAGGTGTAATTACAATAGAGGTCTTGCCTATATTTACATCCTAAAGGATTAGAAATATGGCTCTACATCTTCCTACACTAGTTCATTTGAAAGTCCTATGTTTTTGTCAAACAGCTTGCAAATGAACTTTGCAATCTTGTAAAGTGGAAGCAATAATAACTGGAAATAATTATCACTGTTCACTTATTTTCAGTGAATACGCCCACATTTGTCTCCTTCAGGGTTACACAGAAACAACATTGACAAGTATATAACTCTTTCTTTTAACCTAAACTGAAAGGCACTATTATTGCTGACCTTTCCTTTATTTTTCTTTCTTGAAAATTATAAAAACAGCACTCAAATTTCTCAGTACATTAAGAATAAATCACTCTATGTAGTGTGAGGAAATTTCCAAAACACTGATCAGTTCATAGCCTTTAGGTAAAATGTATCCCTTTTTAATTTCTTTCTAAACCTGTTTCCTCTAGAATATGTAATGTAAAGTGAATTGCTCGTTACAAAGTACCACTAATTATATGCCACCATAACTGTATATGTTTTATTGTATTCCTTAGATTTAAATGGTCTCTAATGTGTTCAAGGTTAATATTTGATGAACACTTGTTAATATTTCAATAGTTTGCCTAATGTAGTAGTTTCTATTAAAAATGGGAGTATATCATGTGATCATCTTTGAGTGAACAAAAAGAAAATCTCAAATGATTTTTTCTTTTGGTCAACTGTATTTTGCTATGTCCAGGACTTTAGATTTTTCAGGAGTTCATAAATATGATGTGAATTTGAATATGTTTACAATCTTTACCTTTTCCTGTCGAGCGTGATTTTTATTATATTGTGATTATCTATTAGAGATTTCAATTTATTCTCAGACTGTGTTTTTTTAATCGTAGGAAACTACTTGTTCTGAGTTTACCAATAAAATATAAGACAATTTATACTTTGATTTATATGAATTACAATTATTTGATTATTAAAGCAGTAGTGTGTCAATAACTCATTGGAATACTCCATGATTTTTTAGAGAAGAGTTATGATTTTAACAGGAAAATGCAAGGGAAATTTGAATTCTTTTCCATTAAAAAGGTAGAGCATTGTGACTTAAAGTGATTAAGGATCCTTCTAAGAGAGAGAACTTCACCTACAGAGCAAGGAGAGTAGTCATATGGTCCATAAGGATAATCTGAACATAAGAAAGCCTGAATCTCCTTGGATTCTGATTTATTTACTTTGATGTTCTTTTAAATCATGTTTCATATTTTGCTATTAAAATAAGTTGGCTTTTTTTTTTTTTTTTAAACTATCAAAAGGCAATTTTGTTGTTGTTGTGTTTTTTCATGCCTTACTTCATACATAGCCTGGGGAGGGAATAGATGACACTTACCTTATAAATTTTTCTTTATCTTTTTATTTTCCTTTTGGAGTACTTAATGTTTTCTGAAGAAAAAAAAAAAAAAAATAATCAAAGGGATATCCCTTGCCTCTTTGTAGCTAGTTAGGGCCTGAAATCTGAGGGTAGACATCTTCCTTGACTTTCCTGCTATGCTATGCTATGCTAAGTCACTTCAGTCGTGTCCGACTCTGTGTGACCCCATAGACGGCAGCCCACCAGGCTTCCCCGTCCCTGGGATTCTCCAGGCAAGAACACTGGAGTGGGTTGCCATTTCCTTCTCCAATGCATGAAAGTGAAAAGAGAAAGTGAAGTTGCTCAGTCATGTCTGACTCAGCGAACCCATGGACTGCAGCCTACCAGGCTCCTCTGTCCATGGGATTTTCCAGGCAAGAGTACTGGAGTGGGGTGCCATTGCCTTCTCCAATAGCAGATCCATTTTCTAGTATCTCCTTAAAATAGAGGTGTTCTTCTTATAAAAGGTAATGATGCATCAATAATATATTTACATTTTATATTTCTTAAGAATTTGCACTCAAAAATCAATATCAGTGTCTTAAATATACATAAAGAGCTTAACCAAAAGACCTGCTATTCTGAATAGCAATTTTCAAATTGCTTTTTTGTATATTATTCCATTTGTTTCTAAAAGTTATATAAAGTCTCATGAATATAGATTAGAAAAGATGCAGTTTACAGAGGAAGAAACTGAAAATTCAGATAACATTTTTTTTTTTAAATAAATGGAGTACTATTAGAAATATGTTGTTTTCATTTTGGATTGAAGACACTGCACCACATACTTTGCTGCTGCTGCCGCTAAGTCGCTTCAGTCGTGTCTGACTCTGTGCGACCCCATAGATGGCAGCCCATTAGGCTCCTCTGTCCCTGGGATTCTCCAGGCAAGAACAGTGGAGTGGGTTGCCACTTCCCTCTCCAATGCATGAAAGTGAAAAGTGAAGGTGAAGTCTCTCAGTTGTGTCCGACTCTTAGCGACTCCATGGACTGCAGCCTACCAGGCTCCTCCGTCCATGAGATTTTCCAGCCAAGAGTACTGGAGTGGGGTGCCATTGCCCTCTCTGACCACATACTTTACTAGGCCATAATTCTCAGAAATCCCAATGAAGCCAACACTGTGGAAACGTTCCTCTAGAACTCCACTGCTGAAATTCTCTCTCTTTTTTCCCCTGGATTCTTTCATCATGGAGAGTTTTGTCTCTGATTTTAGGAATTAAGAATTATTTCTATACATGCTTCCCCTAGACCTTGATGTCTAAGACCAGGATTGATTTATCTCTTGTCTTCCACAACATTTAACAAACTGATTTTCATATGGTATTACTTAATATATATTTGCTCATTTAATAAAATATGTCACTATGATTTTGAACATCTCTAAGAAAGGAAACTAATGGGAGATTTTGGTTGAAACAAACATAGCAAAGCATAAAAGAACCATCAAAAATCTAGTAATAAGTATTTTACGAAGTTCTCTAAAAATCTATGCAAATATATTAGTATCTAAACAGAAAAGAAGTTTGTAAGAATATAAGGTAAACAGTTATAATAAGAACCAATGGAAAAGTCTTTATCTAAGGACCTTAAATCCTTATTAAAAGCCAGTTGAAAAACTCACATTTGACTTGTGCAATGGGTGACGTGAGATGGGATATTTTATGGAAGTTGAGTGACTTTATTTGGACTATAGAATTTACAGAGAATAAAAATATTCCCATGATGTGTTTATTCCATTAACAAAATGGAATGAGTGGGAAAATGGCTCTACATGACATGCTGAGAACTCTTAAGGAAAAACTATATGCTAGAACTGGTATGAAATCCTCCTAATTTGGGTACTTTTGGTAATGGGAATTTGGAGTGAAAAAGCATATTGTTGCATTTATTCATGGCTTGTAAGTCATTTTTTAAAAAATTTAGTACCATTAGAAATATGAACTTTCTTGACTCCTAAAATAATAAACAGGCAATCTTCCATCCTTGAGGATATTTGTCTACAGCAAGAAGATAAAGGGGCTGATAGTACTGCTTCTGCCATAGTCATACATATTCCTAAGATTTCCTAATCATAACCTTATGGTCTATACAGATTACATATGTGAAAATGTTTCTGAATGTTTCACTTGCACCCTGGATGACTGCATGATTGAGTTACAGCATTACGTAGTAATCTTGTCTCATTTAAATCAAGTAAATCAGAGAAATTATCCATGCCCTAAGCAAAAGCAAACCTACCTCTAAAAGTCTGAAATAATTTAAAGTTTTGCACTATAGATATTGCACAGTACTAATTCAAAATTTCTTCTAGTCTTTCAGATAGATCCCTTTGTTCCAGTGATGCTTAATGGTTAGTATATTTGTTTGGGAAATTTTCAGTGAAATCTAGAGATTTAAAAATACTTAGTGTAGTTAGAAAACATACTATCTTTTTTATGAAAACTTTACAATATGTTGTAGCGCAATAATGTTAAACTTTACTATTTATTTGATGTCACAAACATCAGTACACTCAAGAGTTCATATATTTATTATCATCAGAGAGATTAAAAGCCCTTAGGTACCTTTTTGCAAAGATGTATCTCTCTCTCTCACTCTGAAGTTCAGAGGTTTTTAAGGCACTTCATTATTCACATGACATTATTACAACAGTTCTTAAACATTCCAAAAAAGGATATTGATAACATTGAGAGGCATCTGGTCATAAGCAGATGTCTTTTACACAACTTATTTGCGTGTTGAGAATCCTCAGGGAAGGCCAACATGTGATTCACATCTAAAGGCTTTCCTAAATATCTGGTAGAAATTGACATAAAGATTACCATTTATATGAAACAAGTGTTTACTATTTTAAACATTATAGTTGACATGCTATTTAAAAAGCATGGTAGAACAAAAGCGTTTAAAAACCTGTTAGTGTTTTAAAACTATTTGGCATTAAAGCAAGACAGTCTTTTTAGTGGTTTGGTTTTCATTCATGTCAGTTATTTCAAAAGATGTCTAATCTGTAGTTTATATAGTTTATACATAATTTAAATCATTTGAATTAATTTCCAATCACACTGAACAAAGCAGTTTACAGTGACTTAAATATATACTAGTGATACATAGTTATTCATACACATATAATTATGGTTTTAAGTGTTTGATATGGCTCCTTTATCTGATAAATTATTTAATTCCTTAATGTTCAAATTGATAAGTATGAAACATGAAATTTTAAATAAGGCATTAAAATCATAGACTTTTGAACTTTTTAAGGGGTTTATTAGTACAAAAGAAAGTAACACAGAGATCTTTTTAATACACCAGACTGCTTAAACAAATACCAGTCTTTACTGGAATACCAGCAAGGATAGGGAACTCACTACCTCACAAGTCATTCTACTTCATTACTGTACACCTTTAACATTAGAAAGGTAATCCTTATGTCAAATTAAATTGCAAAGATATTTTTATGCAGAGGTTACTTGGCTATAAAAATTATAGTCGCATTACTTCTTCTTGATATTGTTACTCTTAAGTGCTAGGCACCAGGTCAAACAATTATGGGCTCTTGAGGATTACCTTACTGCATTACCTAAAATTCGAATGTGCATGTGATATCTCCCAAAGTGGAAAATGGCATGTGGCATTTATTAGAATTTGTCTGACCCCAAGTTACTGCTAGTAGATGTTCTTCCCCAAAATAGCAGTTGGGGTAATACTAGAAAAGAGAGTTACTCAGTTCCTGGAGCCCCCCTGTTCCTTTCCTTTTGCTTCCTCTAAGATTGGAGAATGCATTTGGGCCAGAACTGGTATGTCTGGGGTGGGTGGCTTTGTAGGCTCTCAGTAAGCATCAGTCTCAATTGGCAGATGCCCATTCTTATGAGCTGTTTTAATAAGACACAGCACTGCCTTAAAGTGAAAGTGGTAGTTGCTCAGTTGGGACTGACTCTGCAGCCTCGTGACTGTAGCCCACCAGGCTCCGATGTCCATGAAATGCTCCAGTCAAGAATACTGAAGTGGGTTGCCATTCCTTTCTCCAGGGGATCTTCCTGACCCAGGGATCAAACTCAGGTCTCCTGCACTGCAGGCAGATTCTTTACCATCTGAGCCCCCAGGGAAGACCCTGGTTCTTAAATATTTTCAGTATTTTGTATAAATATCCGTAGTGTCTTAATGTGAATATTGAAGACAGAAGTAAAGAAAGGACTCTAAAAGAGATACTTAGAGAAGAAAAAACAAATTCCAAATGGTTTTCTTCTCTTGCCATATTCAGAAACAAAGTAGCCATCTCTTTTTCATTTTAATAAGAATATATTCTGTTTGAAAAGATCTTACTGGTGGTAGATATTATTGAATTAAGAAAAAAATGTAAATTATGTAATGAAAACAATGCCATGCATTTTTTAATTTTAAATTTTACGTGGAATTTCTAGGAAGAAAATATGAATGAACTAGATAGATTTTGCTCAATATTATAAAACTCTCACAATGATTTTGTTTAAGGTATTTACTTGCTGAGAGTGATATTTTAACAGATTTTATAATAAAATGCTTATTTCATTTAAAAATATAAACTCAATACTATCAAGATCATTATTATTCATCAAAGTTAGACAGAAATGTACTGACCCTGAAAAGGATTATTTTGTGAATGTGCATTTGTAATTATTTGGTTTAAAAAGTTCATTCCAGTAAGCAAAGTAGGGAGTTAATGGCTCCCATTTGTAAATAGGTGACATAACTTATTGTAATGCTCAATTATCTCTGGTCCATGAATTGTTCAATTATGCAAGCACTCATCTGCCCTAATAAATACTCATTAAGGTGTGCATCTATGCCCAAAATACAAATTTTCTGTATTTTTACTACATATGAACACAGTAAGCTCCAGAGAAATGGCTGAACAGCACCAATAAAACCTCTGGAACCTAGATATAATTTGAAAAATTAAATGTCCATTAAAGAACAATAAAATGGGTTTGTTTAGAAAAATGCATAAAATTATCTTGTTATATACATTCCCTGATTGAGAGAGTAATAAATGAAACCTCACATTAGCATCCAAGCCCTATTTTTTTTTACAAAGGAGAAGTGGTCAAGGGTGAAAGAAGTAAGAATATCACTCAAGTCATAAGTTAGAATAATAAATAGCACACAAGCTCTCCCTGTAAGTTCTTCAAACTCTGAAAAAAGGAGAGTTCATGCATCTCATTTAAACTTCAAAGCAACTTTCTCCTTTTTATGTTTAAACCAAAGCTTTCAAGAATGGAGGCCAGGTTTCCTTTACAATTTAAAATTCAAAGAGCACCACTTTGAAATTTAATAGAGCAGTGTTTGCTAAAGTAAACATTTTAGTCACAGTGAAGGCAGATGCCTCGGTGCATCCGCAGCCTTTTCTGCAAGTATTAAAGCAGTGCTTCCAACCTTTGGAATGTCTCTTCCCCAACAGCCATTCAAAAAAAGATACAGATTTCACGGAGGGCAGCATTCTCCTTCTCCAAACAAAATGCACCTTTAGTGTTAAAGCAATTCTGAGACTTAGAAACTTCCAATGACACTTTTTAGAGCTCTGCTTTAGAATAATCTAATAGGAACATTGAAAATGAGGATTCAGGATTCCTGTTAAAGGTTTTTACCACCACTCGCCACCCCCATCCCCAACCACATGGGCCTGGCAAAAAAAGGCCCCAGGAAGGGAGAGAGAGAAGTGGGTTAGACAAGCATTTATGGTGATCAACACGTGGTGTGAGAAGCCTTTGTATTATCATAAAATGGGTTACTAACACTGCTGGGTGCAAGGCGCTGTTTGTTTTACAATGCATACCAAATCCAATTACTGAGAAAGAAGAGTGGAAATTCTCTTCTTATTGAGAGCTAAACCAGCTTACTAAACCATGTAATTTTTTCCAGTAAGCCTAGAACATAAACATGTATATGCATTAAAAGACTTTTCTCCATGCATTGACTACAACATGTTATCAAACATCTTTTTTATTCCTGGTGACTATTTACTTTTTGTTGTTTTAAAATTTCTAATTAATTAATGGTAAAATAACTTGGAAATCCAGTTATAAATGCATTAGAAAGATGTTGTTGTTCGACTTTCAATTAGTTTATTTTTCAGGATCTTTATCCATATACTACATAATATAAATGAATTTGCTAAGTTATAAAATTTAATAGGTTTTTCCAAACCACAATTAGAATTAATTTCTCTTATTTCAATTATATCAAACTAAAATATATTCTGATAATGTCCTATAAAATATTGTATTTAGAAATACATATTTAGTATAATATCCATATTTTTACTGACAGTCTATAAATAGGAATAGGAAAAACCTCTTTTGGATTTAAATTCATGTTAATAAGACAAATACATAGAATTTTCATAATTTTTCATGTTAATTGCATAACCCCAACTTCTCAGTTACAAATACACATTGATCTCCAGAAATGTTAACTCCTTTCAATCTATGGTATGTTTAAATACATTGTATATAATGACA
This sequence comes from Tragelaphus eurycerus, assembly GCA_935064755.1. NCBI lineage: Eukaryota > Metazoa > Chordata > Mammalia > Artiodactyla > Bovidae > Tragelaphus > Tragelaphus eurycerus. The sequence continues at coordinate 10,878,294 of CAKXYN010000012.1, read as the reverse complement.
TATGAACTTTTCTTCAAATGGAATTCAATTGAAAGAGAAAGGAAAAAAAAAGGAGCCATATTTCTAAACATACAAGAGGCAAATCCAAATGCATTCTTCTGTTTGTTGTGCTATCAGTTGAATATGTTTCTTCCCCTGGCACAATAATTGTAGCATTGCAGTTTTCTGGCAACAAATGGCTGCTGGGGGTCACCAAATGTCTCCGATTTGCTACAGCATTTAATCTTCTACAAAAGCTGTTTACTGCTTCATATACACTGAACGCCAGGAACATTATCCTTTAAATCATGCCTAGCTGCTAATTAATGGATGTATAAATGTCTAACGGCCAAGTCTTTAAAGCGCAGCCATGAATGAGTATAGCAGACATTCTGCACATAACTAAAATAGACTTCTGATGAACCATAAACTCTGATTTTTCTACGTAGCTATTGTCATACTGTGTATCTAACCAGATTGAAGTATATTTGAGAAATTTGCTTTAAAGCCATCTGAAACTGAAAATACGTTAGTAGTGCCAGAAGGGTTCAGCCGTGCATTATTATTAGGTTACAGGGCTACATTTCTGTCTCTTCTGTGTTTCTCTTGGATGACTACATTTTGGAAGCAAAACAAAGCCTCAAGATTCTGAATTGAATGCCCAGATTTGACATCAGTCATTGTAAGACTTTTGTCACCCTAAGTTCTTGAACTTTCTTTTCTAAAAGAAATAGAAATTGCTTTCAAAATATTTCTTTTATATCTTTTTTTCTTGATTATGTTCAGTCATCATTGGCTATAACACAATAATTTAACGGAATCACCTAGGTAATTTTTATTGTATGCACTATGTGCCAGGCACCATACTAAGCACTTTTACAAGCATTGTTTTGTGTTGTCCTAAGAACTATGCTTCCTACTATAATGGAGGCTTTAAATAATCTTGAGAATCCAGATGAGTGTCAGTGGGTTAGGAATTTGGAAATTTGCTCTGGGTTTCCTTCCCAGCTTGCTAAAGCAATCAGAACTGTACACAAACAGCATTAGCTGACAGCAGGTCCGTTCGCCATGACTTCCTATACAATATGTCACTCTTCCAATTAGTCTTGACTTTACATATATGTTAATAGTTTATCAAGATTTTACATTATAACCAGAAAAACTGCTAGAATATAAAAAGAAAATCACTATGGGCTAGCAAAGCAAGGGACAAAACATGGTTAAGCTGCCAATAAAGAATGGCAGAAGAAACAAATTGAAGAGGATGACTCCAGCTTTCCAAAGAGTGCCAAAAATCTTGATTACCCTCCTACTTTAGGGATTATCTTCAAATTCAGACAGTGATAGAAAGGTAAATTAAATGTAACAGACAAAATCTAGAGTCCACTCTCTACCTACTGAAGCATGAAGGGAGGACAGACTCTGATATCATTAAACAGGGACTAAAATTCCACCTCTAACATTTCTCAATTATTTTCCCTTAGGAAAGTTCATTTGCTTCTGAGAGCCTTGGTTCCCTTATCCTTCAAACAAAGCTTCTAAAATTATTGTGGAAATTACATAAGCATGTATCTACCAAATAAATTAAATGAATGAATAATTCAGAATCAAAACCTCTGATTTCAGGTCTAGCTCTGCCATGGATTATTGATGTGATTTCAAGCAAGTTACTTAAGCACTCTCTCTAATTGCAGAAAGGTTAATAATGCTCATTTTATATACTTTGCTGTAAGGATTCAGGGACATAACATTTGCAAAATATATCATAGATTATAAAGATCTTTAACAATTATCATTACTTGTTTCTTGATCTTACCCCTAAAGCCGTCCCAAGTGTCTTCCTTTTAAGTTACAAGGCATCCCACAGCCACCCTTCCACAAAATTCCCTATTTTCTAAAATTATGTATCTTCCATTCTGATAGTAATCCTCAGTCCTTTAATATAACGATTGTAACTTCATCATCCAAGGAATTTTTTTCTTTACTTGAAACGTATTTTTATTAGGCAAACTTCAGCCAGAGGTGCAAAATAAAGTAAAAATAAAATGAAGATGGCTGAGGAAAGGTGATTGCAATGAAAACAAGTCTGCTCTGTGAAATGACCCAACTCACGAGCATGGCTAGGTCAGTGGGAGAGGAACGAAACAGGCACCCTGTTATGGTGTATCAAACCAAGAAAGGACACTTGAGAAATGATAGTGAGGAAGATCCCACATGTGAAGCTGGCATAGTGGCAGCACTTCTAGAGGTGAACCATGTATGAAATGGGGTGTGTGTGTGGTGAGTTTTTACTAGCTTGGGATAGGATTAGATGGAACGTTTACAATGGGATGTTTTATGTGAAATTAATACTTATTAAATTTGAGCAAGAATTTTGAAACTTTTGGAAAAACATGTCACACATTACAGCAAACAAGTTTACACTCATAAAATAGGAACCTTAGGATCCTGGGATGGTAACTTAGATACCATCTAGTACAAGGCTCACCCAGGTAAGGAGAGGTAAGCTTTCATGACAGATGTGCTGAAAATCCTCCGGAATAGGGAATTTGTTATTTCATGGCATATTTATTCCAATTTAAAAGTCAAACTGAAATTTATTCTGAGCTAAATTTTGCCTTCTCAGAGCATGACTTTGATCCCAGTTCCTTGGATCTCTTTTCCATGATACTGTTTGGCACATTTGAGAACAGATGCCACTCCCCATTTACTCTTCTCTCCTTTCCAAGCAGGCCTTTCAACAATGTATCAAGTGATCATTCCCAAACAGTTTGCATATTCTCTTACTGATGCTCTAGGCTAGTCCTGGTTTAGTAATATCCCTGTCTGGTGGAACAGTATGAACATGTTTAATATTTGAACCCTTCAGTGAAGCTTACAGAGAGACCCTTCAAATCAGTGACTGGGGCACCAGATTTTATGAATGCAGCCTGAAATGATTTTAGCTTCATTACCAAATAACATCCTTGAGTCATATTGCTTTTGTCATCAGTTAAAATCTTATTATTTTTCATATGAACTATTAAAATTTGGTCACATAAATATGTTACTCTATTTGTTCATACAATTTTTATTCCAGTGATATCAGCCAGCTGAGATAAACTTGAATCCTGTTTTGTCATCTGTTGAATACACTCTGTCATCTGCCAGTCTGATAAAAAGGCTTATTTAAATGTAACAAAGAACATCTTGTTGGTGTTTCTGACATGTGTTTTCTTTGGTGCATAGTGCTCCCCTTTAGAAATCATATCCACAGAGAAGTAGAATGTGTTCAATTAGATGCAGTAAATAGCTATTAAACATCTGCTTTAGACTAGAACTGAAATGGAAATGCCGCCATCAAGGATTGTCAATATAGTTGGTTAGAAATGCAAACAATGACTTTAAAATGTAGCAGATTTAAAGATAAAACAATACATCAATATAAAATCCTTCAGAGGCAGGGAGCAAAGAACAGCTGATAAAGTTGAACTAAGTATTCTCAGAGCTGGTTCTGGAAAAATGAATAAGAAACTCATGTAGACAAACAGAAAAGAAAGTAACTTCCAGGCAGAAAGAGCCAACTAGGGTAAAAATATCATGGCATAATATGTTATGCAAACTTTTTCAAATTACTATCCATAGATCACCTGGACTGTATTGCACAGTCATCTATATAGGGAAACTACCAATTCCTGGATTTTCCCCCAAATATCTAAATCAGTATCTCTGGATAGTGACAGAGAATCACTTGCATCAAGCTTCCCTGGTGATTATTATGCAGGTTAAGATTTGACTGATGTTTCAAACTGGAGTGCTAGAGAAGACTCTTGATTTAGAGTCCCTTGGACAACAAGATCAAACCATTCAATCCTAAAGGGAATCAGTCCTGAATATTCACTGGAAGGACTGATACTGAAGCTCAAATACTTTGGCCACCTGATGCGAAGAGTCAACTCATTGCAAAAGACCTTGATGCTGGGAAAGACTGAAGACAGGAGGAGAAAGGGGAGATGATGAAGGACAAGGAAGCCTGACATGCTGCAGTCCATGGGGTCACAAAGAGTTGGAAACAACTTAGCGACTGAACAACAGGACTTGAAAACAAAGATTTGAAACCTTTGCATCATGGTAGAAGGAAGTGTCCAGAGTCATTGGAGCATAGGATTCATGGTTCTGGAAAGAGATGCAGTGGTAAATAAACATACTGTCTGAACAAGGACTCTCATGTGCCATTCTGAGAAGTTTGGGAAGGGAAACTTCTGAACATGTTCTGAAGGCAGTGAAGTGGTCAGATTCATGTTTAGGAAAATAAATATTTTCACAGTGTGAAAGATGTAATGGATGAGACAGTGTGTAAAGATGAGGATATCTTTTCAAGGTGCTAGATGTGATAAAAGTTTAACTTAGATCAGGGACCAAGAGACTGATGGGAAAGACTGAAAAAATGATTGGTGAATATCAATGAGTGTTTCAAATTCAAGTATTAGAGAACCTGGGAACCAAATATGTGGAAATAGGAGAATAGAGAGGAATCAATAATAATTTGAAAGCTTCTAGAAATGTGATGCAGACAGCTATCAATATTTTTTATACAAAAATTAGAAGATTTGTACCTTCTACACTGTGGTATTAGATCAGATCAGTCGCTCAGTCATGTCCGACTCTTTGGAACCCAAGAACCGCAGCACACCAGGCCTCCCTGTCCATCACCAGCTCCCGGAGGTCACCCAGACTCGCATCCATCAAGTCAGTGATGCCATCCAGCCATCTCATCCTCTGGCGTCCCCTTCTCCTCCTGCCCTCAATCCCTCCCAGCATCAGAGTCTTCTCCAATGAGTCAACTCTTCGCATGAGGTGGCCAAAATACTGGAGTTTCAGCTTTAGCATCATTCCTTCCAAAGAAATTCCAGGATTGATCTCCTTCAGAATGGACTGGTTGGATCTCCTTGCAGTCCAAGGGACTCTCAAGAGTCTTCTCCAACACCACAGTTCAAAAGCATCAATTCTTCGGTGCTCAGCCTTCTTCACAGTCCAGCTCTCACATCCATACATGACCACAGGAAAGACCATAGCCTTGACTAGGCGAACCTTTGTTGGTAAAGTAATGTCTCTGCTTTTGAATATGCTATCTAGGTTGGTCATAACTTTCCTTCCAAGGAGTAAGCGTCTTTTAATTTCATGGCTGCAGTCACCATCTGCAGTGATTTTGGAGCCCAGAAAAATAAAGTCTGACACTGTTTCCACTGTTTCTCCATCTATTTCCTATGAAGTGATGGGACCAGATGCCATGATCTTCGTTTTCTGAATGTTGAGCTTTAAGCCAACCTTTTCACTCTCCACTTTCCCTTTCATCAAGAGGCTTTTTAGCTGCTCTTCACTTTCTGCCATAACAGTGGTGTCATCTGCATATCTGAGGTTATTGATATTTCTCCCAGCAATCTTGATTCCAACTTGTGTTTCTTCCAGTCCAGCATTTCTCATAGAAGGTAAAAATTAGTTCAACTTTTGAAGTATTTAGTGCTATATACTTGAGTTTTATTTATAGAAAGCTATCTAGCAAACAACTGGTGATATGAATTTGAAGATTAGGAGATGTCTCAGAACTGGAGAATTTGATTTGAAACCCATCATCAAATGATTTGTGACTCAATGAAACTAGAATTAAGGAGGTTGCCTGGCAATAGTAAGAAAGGTGAGAAAGAAGAGGACAGTGGTTAGTACATGGTTGATGCCACTGTTGAGAAACAGGGCCAAAACAAAAACTAAGGCAAAAGCCTAAGAAGTAACCCAGAGGCAAAAGAAGAAACATAAGTAATCTTAAGGAAAGCTCAGGGTGGAAAGAGTTTAAAAAAGAATTGTCAGGAGGGTCAATTACAGATAAAACGATTTTAACACTGGTTGTGCTCTTAACTAATTTTTACATGATAAAATAATCTTAAGATGAAATGATATTTAAGGTGAGAAGTCATTTATCTTAAAAAAATGTTTTCTGATATTTAGCTGATCATTTAATCCACAATCATAGTTTTCAAAAACTAATCTTTAAGAGATTTTAAAATTTTATTTCAGGAGTGAATCAGTAGCATCATTACTTCATAAATATATCATCAATAGTAGGATAATTTATGTTCTCACAATTAGGTGAGGTCTTATGGTCTCTGCTCAATAAAGGAGAGCATAGCAAACCACGGTTTCTCAACTTTTAAGAAATATTTCATTTGCTTTTCAGTCCACTAAAATATATAAGAGAGCTGAAAATATGTTACTTTTCATTATAAACCATGGTAACTTTAGGACAGTTTACAAACATCCCCATTCTTTCTTCCGGCACTTGGTAGGATGGTGCCATCTCCTTCTCTTTGAAGTTAGATATGGTTATGTAGCAGGCTTTGGTGGATAAATATTAATGAAGGAATGCATTTCCCTTCTAGACAGAAGCCTTTGTCAGTGTGCAACTCACTATATACAGTTCTTTACCACAGTACCCAACAAAGTTCTAGATGCCTAATATATCATCAGACTGAAGAATTGAGATGAGTCCCTGGCAAGCCATGATGGACATGTGGGGGGAGGGGGTTGAGGTTTTCATTACTCCAACATGACCTAACGCATCCTAATACACAAATTGTTACATGCTGAGTACTCTGGTGAGATTTCTATCTTCCTTACCATCAGCAGTCCCTATTCTTAATAGTTCTCACTGCATAATTCCAGAGATCAGACATGGTGGAAAGTAGACAGTTTCGTAAAGATAGTAGGGTCACTCAAAAATTTTTCCTTGTGGATCACAGAAAAGTGGAGCATAATTCTTATTAGTGAGGATCTTTTAGATCAGTTGCAAAGTGAAATCAGAGAAGTGACTATTTCTGCAATTAGTTAACACATGTTTGGTTAACCAAAAAGATTCAATCCAAACAGTAGTGAAACTTTTCTTATATCTCAGAATTTCTCTGGCATCAGAATAGACCTGAAGATAAGGCTGGACACATAATTGGCCATGTATTCTGCAGTGAAAATCCTCTAGTATGTTTCTCATTGTGAATTATGACATCTTCCTTATACATGCCAGACAGTGTCTTATTTCAAGATTATATACCCAAAGAAAGTCCAGAGTCACATGTCAGTCACTCTGTAAAAAGCATGCTTTGAGGTTTTTACTTTTTTTTCTAATTTGATGATATGTATGCACTGACTAACCCATCTTGGACTAATTCATTTATCTTAATCAGGTATAAAGTTGCAAGAATAATAAATTTTCCAGAAGGAAAAGTTATCTCACAGAAGAAACCTATTTCTTCACTGCTTTAAGAAGTAGTATGTGGGTTCTTTTCTAGAAGGGAGTACAACATTTGTTTCCATGCTTGTTTCCTGTTCATTATATCTGCTGTACTGTAATTCTAGTACACTGACTTTTCTCGTCTATTTTCTGTATGACTGCTTACTTCTCAGACTTTTCTCAATTTGAAATAAAAGATGTGTCCAGTAAGATGGAAAGTACTTGGTCCAATAACCCAAAGTTTTGGTTAGGAAAAAAAAAAAAAAAAAAAAAAAATATATATATATATATATATATATATATATGTACCTGTGCATATATATATACATATGTAAATGCATACTGTATATATATTGCATATATATATACATATGTAAATGCATACTGTATATATATTGCATATATATTGTATATGCTATGCTATGCTATGCTAAGTCACTTCAGTCGTGTCCGATTCTACCCATAGACGATAGCCCACCAGGCTCCCCCGTCCCTGGGACTCTCCAGGCAAGAACACTGGAGTGGGTTGCCATTTCCTTCTCCAATGAGTGAAAGTGAAAAGTGAAAGTGAAGTCGCTCAGTCGTGTCCGACTCTAGCGACCCCATGGACTGCAGCCTACCAGGCTCCTCCGTCCATGGGATTTTCCAGGCAAGAGTACTGGAGTGGGGTGCCATTGCCTTCTCCAATATTGTATATAAGGGATATTAAAAAGAATACATATGTTATTTGCCAGCCTTATTTCTTTAAAAATGAACATATGTATTCTTTTAATGTATTAAAATATATAAATATATATTAAAATATTAAAATATAATTTTAATATATTAAAAGAATACATATGTTCATTTTTAAAGAAATAAGGCTGGCAAATAACCACGTGCAATTTACTTCACAACTACCAATATCTATTAAGCAACGTAGGGAAGGAAATGGAAAATTTAGTATTATAAGTATAAATACTAGTTTGGACAGATTGATCATCTGTGCATTTATTTTTTCTTTTTCTCTTGTCTATCTGTCTTTTCTAACTAAGTTGTCTATCTAACTAATAAATCAGTTACCATGCACCTCTTGAAACATCAATTATTGCATTTGTGGAATTTTCCTTAATGCTTTACAGAAAAAATTCTGAGTGACAAAAATGGTATATTTAATAAACTTATAAAGTTTTCATTTTTTATATTTTTCTAAAGATTTCAGATAACAATAATTTTGTTCTAATTCAACTATGTTATTTCCCTAATGAATTCATGTGGATAAATTTTCTTTAAAAAAGGCAAACCTCAAGTGTAGAATATTTATAGAAATGCCAGGACACTTTTCTGATGAGTGACTGAGCTTTGACAAAACAAGGTTTCCCACATGGCACCCCACTCCAGCACTCTTGCCTAGAAAATGCCATGGATGGAGGAGCCTGGTGGGCTGCAGTCCATGGGGTCGCTACGAGACGGACGCAACTGAGCGACTTCATTTTTCACTTTTCAGTTTCATGCATTGGAGAAGGCAATGGCAACCCACTCCAGTGTTCTTGCCTGGAGAATCCCAGGGATGGCTGAGCCTGATGGGCTGCTGTCTATGGGGTCGCACAGAGTTGGACACGACTGAAGCAACTTAGCAGTAGCAGCAGCAGTACATTGTACAATCCTAGAAGTGTGAACAGTTTGAGACTTGATATGTCTTTGAACAGATTCATAATATGATATATAAATACTTACCAAAATAATACTTTCAATGATAGCATCATTAGATATAAAAACCTCAAACTCTGATCTCAAGTCTAATTAATATATATACTGTGAAAAAGTGTGTATGCTCTAGAAATGATTATTCATTCTGTTCACACGGTGATTGCTGGTTACCTGAACTTACAGTGAAAACATACTGTGTACATTGTTGTATTCTACTTCTGTGGAATTGATAGAGAATATTTGTTAATAATACTTGTTTATAATAATTTAAATCAGCAGAAGTTATTCAACAAGAAACTGATCAAAGTCTCCCTCCTCCTTGTTCTCTGAAGCACATGTACCTAAAGTCTGAAAACAGGTGAGAGAATATTCATGGATATTCAGTTGCCACACCAGAGAAATAAAGTCCAACTATTTTTCAAGTACACACAAAGGACTGCATGTTAATAGACCTGGCAGAGAAACAAATCTTCAGATAAAGATGACTTTAATTTGCTGAACTTACTGAATTTGCTAATATTTCACAGTATAAAACCTTGATGAAGTTAAGCTAAAGATTTTTATTTTCACTGGAACTTCTCATAGTAAGAAAAGATCATTAAAATTGTTTCATATTTTGTAAATCTTAACTGCTCTCTCAAATAGAGCTCCAATTAATTTGCTCATATTTATTTTTTTGTTATTTGACAAATTACAATGTATTTTTAAAATTTCTCTATCATTAATATTAGCAGACTTCATCAATCTTATAAACTTTATAGTATCTGTAAGATAAAGCTACAAAGGAATATCATGGCCTTTAAAAATCAATTTGCTTCTTTGTTCTGGGGATAGTTACTTTATGTAATTAAATCACAGAAAATTTATTGTTAAAGGAAAGCCAATTTGTTGTTTGTTCGTAATCTGAGTCATACTTGTCTTTTTATGTAATCAGTTCAGTTCAGTTCACTCACTCAGTCATGTCCAACTTTTTGTGACCCCATGAGCTGTAGCATGCAAAGCCTTCCTGTCCATCACCAACTCCCGGAGCCTACACAAACTCATGTCCATTGAGTCGTTGATGTCATCCAACCATCCCATCCTCTGTCATCCCCTTTTCCTCCTGCCCTTAATCATTCTCAGCATCAGGGTCTTTTTAAATGAGTCAAATCTTTGCATCAGGTGGCCAAAGTATTGGAATTTCAGCATCAACATCAGTCCTTCCAATGAATACCCAGGACTGATCTCCTTTAGGATGGACTGGTTGGATCTCCTTGCAGTCCAAGGGACTCTCAAGAATCTTCTTCAACACCACAGTTCAAAATCATCAATTCTTGGGTGCTCAGCTTTCTTTGTAGTCCAACTCTCACATCCATACATGAATACTGGCGAAACCATAGCCTTGCCTAGATGGACCTTTGTTGGCAAAGTAACGTCTCTGCTTTTTAATATGCTATCTAAGTTGGTCATAACTTTCCTTCCAAGGAGTAAGCGTCTTTTAATTTCATGGCTGCAATCACCATCATTAGTGATTTTGGAGCACAAAAATATAAAGTCTCTCACTATTTCCACTGCTTCCCCATCTATTTACCATGAAGTGATAGGACCAGATGCCATGATCTTAGTTTTCTGAATGTTGAATTTTAAGCCAATTTTTCACTCTCATCTTTCATTTTCATCACGAGAATCTTTAGTTCTTCTTCACTTTCTGACATAAGGGTGGTGTAATGTGCATATCTGAGGTTATTGATATTTCTCCCAGTAATCTTGATTCCAGCTTGTGCTTCTTCCAGCCCAGCGTTTCTCATGATGTACTCTGCATATAAGTTAAATAAGCAGGGTGACAATATACAGCCTTGACATACTCCTTTTCCTATTTGGAACCAGTCTGTTGTTCCATGTCCAGTTCTAATTGTTGCTTCCTGACCTGTATACAGGTTTCTCAAGAGGCAGGTCAGGTGGTCTGGTATTTGCATCTCTTGAGGAATTTTCCACAGTTTATTGTGATCCACACAGTCAAAGCCTTTGGCATAGTCAATAAAGCAGAAATAGATATTTTTTCTGGAAGTCTCTTGCTTTTTTGATGATCCAGTGGATGTTAGCAATTTGAACTCTGTTTCCTCTGCCTTTTCAAAAACCAGCTTGAACATCTGGAAGTTCACAGTTCACGTATTGTTAAAGCCTGGCTTGAAGAATTTTGAGCATAACTTTACTAGCATGTGAGATGAGTGCAATTGTGTGGTAGTTTGAACATTCTTTGGCATTTCCTTTCTTTGTGATTGGAATGAAAACTATCAATTTCCAGTCCTGTGGCAATTGCTGAGTTTTCCAAATTTGCTGGCATATTGAGTGCAGCACTTTCACAGCATCATCTTTTAGGATTTGGAACAGCTCCACTGGAATTCCATTGCCTTCACTAGCTTTGTTCGTAGTGATGCTTTCTAAGGCCCACTTGACTTCACATTCCAGGATGTCTGGTTCTAGGTGAGTGACCACACCATCGTGATTATCTGGGTTGTGAAGAACTTTTTTTGTACAGTTCTTCTGTGTATTCTTGCCACCTCTTCTTAATATCTTCTACTTCCATTTCTATCCTTTATTGAGATCATCTTTGCATGAAATGTTCCCTTGGTATCTCAAATTTTCTTGAAGATATCTCTAGTCTTTCACATTCTATTGTTTTCCTCTATTTCTTTGCATTGATCACTGAGAAAGGCTTTCTTATCTCTTCTTGCTATTCTTTGGAACTCTGCATTCAGATTCCTATATCTTTCCTTTTCTCCTTTGCTTTTCATTTCTTTTCTTTTCACAGCTATATGTAAGGCCTCCTCAGACAGCCATTTTGCTTTTTTGCATTTCTTTTTCCTGGGGATGGTCTTGATCCCCATAAGGATTACTCATTTATTTTTTTCTTTTCAATTTGAAACATCTTACTGTGAACAAGAATCTTATCCAGGGGAACTTTCTGACCCAGGGATCCAAACCACCTCTCTTTATGTCTCCTGAACTGGCAGGTGTGTTCTTTACCACCAGCACTGCTTGGGAAGCCCCCTTATTGTGTCTAACATCCTTGTATTTGGTATATCTGGATTTCTTCACACAAGAACACATTTTCACCAAAACTTAAAGGCTGATTTTTAAGGGTAAGTTTGGTTAATAAGAGGAAAAACTTATTTAGGCATTGAGTATTGCTACTTATTGCTCTCACAATGGGATATGCCTTAAGAAAGATCAAACCTCAGAATACTTCATGTTTCTTAGAGGGGTTATGCTATTTCCTCTTTATAAAGAGGGAAATTTATTATATAATTACTTGTTGTTACTGTATATATTAATGTGTACAAATCATATTTTCGTTAGTTATCATTCCTAAAGGATGCTGCTGCTGCTGCTGCTGCTGCTGTCACTTCAGTCGTGTTCGACTCTGTGCGACCCCATAGATGGCAGCCACCAGGCTCCCCCGTCCCTGGGATTCTCCAGGCAAGGACACTGGAGTGGGTTGCCATTTCCTTCTCCAATGCACGAAAGTGAAAAGTGAAAGTGAAGTCACTTAGTCGTGTCTGACTCTCAGCGACCCCATGGACTGCAGCCTACCAGGCTCCTCCATTCATGGGATTCTCCAGGCAAGAGTACTGGAGTGGGGTGCCATTGCCTTCTCCGTCCTAAAGGATGAAAGAATGTTTTCTAGTGTGATGGATAGGATTGTGGATGATGAATGGGCAGAAGGAATAAAACCAAAGGATTGGTTTGAAACCGACATCATGTAGTAGATCAACTAAATAAAGCTATCAGGGTATCAACAAAAACAAATTCAGCATCAATTTATATCACTTAAGTAAGTTTAGTTATTTGCCAGAGCATAATATAGAAAGAAAATCAAGTTTTTTTTTTTATAAATAATTGAGCATTAGTCAAAATAAGGTTGAACTTTCGGAAGTCTTAGTAACAGTAAGTTCTACACAACGGAAAAGATTGTAACAACTGATGCTCAAAGAGTGGGGTGACACATAAAATACTAATGATGACATTCACTACTTGAATTTCTTTTGTGTGCCAAGCACCAGTGGGGACTTTACATGCTGTCTCTAACCTTCTTAACAACTTTGAAATGACAGTTAACTCTATTTTACAGATACTGCTGCTGCTGCTAAGTCATTTCAGTAGTGTCCGACTCTGTGTGACCCCACAGACGGCAGCCCACCAGGCTCCCCCTCCCCTGGGGTTCTCCAGGCAAGAACACTGGAGTAGGTTGCCATTGCCTTCCCCATTTACAGATGAGGGACCTAAATTTAAAGAAGATAAATAAATGACTATGTGGCAGAGATGTAATGATTATTAGCATTTAGGTCTATCTGACTCCAGATGAGAGCAAACTGGAGAATTACAGACACCTGCCTAGGCTGAAAACAGCAGCAGTTTGTACACAGCAAGGAAATCAACCATTTCTTTTCCCCTACTGATGTGGATTAAATGATGCCGTCCTCCCCCAAATTCCTATGTTGAAGGAACGTGATATTTGCAAATTAGGTATTTCCAAATGTGATATTTGAAAAATGAGATCTTTGGGGTAGAATTAGCGTTAGATGAGGTCATGAGGGTAGCGATCTCATGGTAAGATCATTGCTCTTATAAGAAGAGACATTAGATGACGTTTTTTTTTTTTTTTTTTTTTTTCCCTACCACAGGAGAATATGGCAAGATAGTGGCCACCTACAAGCCAGGAAGTGAAACATTTTAGAAACTGATCATGCTGGCATTTTGAATTCCTTGGACATCTAGCCACCAGAACTGTCAGAAATTAACTTTGTTATGAAGCCAACTAGCCTATGATATTTTATTAAAGAAGCATAAGCAGACTAAGACAAATTTTTTTGTATAAATTTTCACTGCCATATAACAACCAACCACAAATTTAGCAGTATAAAAACAATACAAATTTTCTATGTCATAGTTACAGTAGGTCAAATGTTTGCCTGTGCCCTGGTCTCAAGGTTCTACCAGGTTGAAACTAAGGTGTTGGTCCAGGTTACCAGATCATCTGAGGCTCAGGATATTTTCCAAGTTTATACAGGTTGTAGGCAGAATTCACTATGAACAAAGCTAGTGGAGGTGATGGAATTCCAGTTGAGCTATTTCAAATCCTGAAAGATGATGCTGTGAATGTATTGCACTCAATATACCAGCAAATTTGGAAAACTCAGCAGTGGCCACAGGACTGGAAAAGGTCAGTTTTCATTCCAATGCTAAGGAAAGGCAGGCCAAAGAAGATTCAAACTACTGCACAATTGTACTCATCTCACATGCTAGTAAAGTAACGCTCAAAATTCTCCAAGCCAGGCTTCAATAGTGTGTGAACCGTGAACTTCCAAATATTCAAGCTGGTTTTTGAAAAGGTAGAGAAACCTGAGATCAAATTGCCAACATCTGTTGGGTCATCAAAAAAGCAACAGAGTTCCTGAAAAACATCTTCTTTTTCTTTATTGACTATGCCAAAGCCTTTGACTTGTGGATCACAACAAACTATGGAAAATTCTGAAGGAGATAGGAATACCAGACCACCTGACCTGCCTCTCTAGAAATCTGCATGCAGGTCAGGAAACAATACTTAGAACTCAACATGGAACAACAGATTGGTTCCAAATTGGGAAAGGAGTACATCAAAGTTGTATATTGTCACCCTGCTTATTTAACATATACGCAGAGTACATCATGATAAACGCTGGGCTGGAGGAAGCACAAGCTGGAATCAAGATTTCTGGGAGAAGTATGAATAACCTCAGATATGTAGATGACATCACCCTTATGTCAGAAAGTGAATAAGAACTAAAGATTCTCTTGATGAAAGTGAAAAAGGAGAGTGAAAATGTTGGCTTAAAACTCAACATCCAAAAAAGGAAGATCATGGCATCTTGTCCCATCATGTCATGGCAAATAGATGGGGAAGTGGAAGGGGAACTGTCAGTGGAAACAGTGACAGACTTCATATTTTGGGCTCCAAAATCACTGCAGATGGTGACTGCAGCCATGAAATTAAAAGACACTTGCTTCTTGGAAAGAATGTTGTGATGAACCTAGACATCACATTAAAAAGCAGAGATGTTGTTTTGCCAACCAAGGCCCATCTAGTCAAGGTATGGTTTTTCCAGTATTCATGTATAGATGTGAGAGTTGGACTATGACAAAAACTGAGTGCTGAAGAACTGATGCTTTTGAACTGTGATGTTGGAGAAGACTCTTGAGAGTCCCTTGGACTGCAAGGAGATCCAACCAGTCCGTCCTAATGGAGATGTCCTGGGTGTTCATTAGAGGGACTGATGCTGAAGCTGAAATTCCAAAACTTTGGCTAGGTGATGAGAAGAACTGACTCCTTGGAAAAGACCCCGATGCTGGGAAAGATTGAAGGTGGAAGGAGAAGGGGATGACAGAGGATGAGATCTAATGGATGGCATCACTAACTCAATGGACATGAGTTTGAGTAAACTCTAGGAGTTGCTGATGTACAGGGAGGCCTAGTGTGCTGCAGTCCATGGGGTTGCAAAGAGTCAGATGTGACTGAGGGACTGAACTGAACTGAACTGAGGCAGAATTCAAGTCTCTTTAGTAGTTCTGAGGTCCCTATTTTGTTCCTGAGCCTCAACTTGGAATCACTTTGGCTACTAGCTGCTGCCATCAGGTGCTAAAAGTCAGCAGGAAAATCTCCAGGAAGCTTCAACAACAGAATCACAGGAGTAACTATTGTATTTCCTTTTTGCCTTATAATACAACCTAATTATTGAAGTGACAGTACAACCTTATTCACAAGCCCCATTTACACTCAAGGAATGCATGCATGTGCCTGCTCACTTGCTAACTTGTCTTAGCCTCTTTGTGACCCCATGGACTGTAGACAGCCAGGCTCCTCTCCATGGGCTTGTCCAGGCAAGAATACTGGAGTGAGTTGCCATTTCCTTTTCCAGGGGATCTTCCCAACCCAGGGATTGAATCTGTCTCCTGTGCTGGCAGGTGGATTCTTTACCACTGAGCCATCATGGAAATAGTGAAGGAGAGGGGATTATAAAGGGCATGTTTACAGTGCATCCAGAATGTTTAGGATGACTTTGGAATTCTGCTTGCCACACTGATTAAGCTGGTCCTGGTAAAGAATATTCCCAAAGACTAACAGAACTATTTCTTTCCCATCCTATGTGCTCTTTCTTAATATGACTTCCTTCCTTAGAACTGAAGTCTATTCCTCCTGGTTTGGAATCCAATGAGAACTGAGGGCCCCAACAGCAGCCCTGGCTGAGCTCCTTTCTAAAAGCCAGCATTAATGCCAACCACATGAACGAAGTCATTTTGGACCTTCCAGTTATCCCATTGCCCTAATCAACATGACGTGACACCAAAGAGTGGAGGGCCAACCCATAGAATTAATTAAGAAAAGAAATAGCTTCATTTTAAGCCAGTTGTTGATGTTATTTTCCTATGTGGCTGGTGTACCCAAAGCATAAGCCAAAGTAGGGAGGAAGAGATTGGGTTTAAAGGTGAGATAGCGCCTAACAGGGCAAGAAAGTAGGAATATATATATATGAATGACTAGGGTGGCCATATAATTTTAGTGTGCAAAGTGGGACTCTTTTGAGAGAAGGAAAAAACAGAATGAATATTCTGTCAAGAAGAACAACAGTAAGATGGCTCATGTTAAATAAATGGAAAAGGGCAGGATCGGGGAGACTGGTTTCATTATCTTATGGTAAAAAGGAAGTTGATAAACAATTACATTACAGCAAGCTACAGTGTATACATACTGAAAAAGAAGTATAAGGAGCATAAGATTATTTCACAGGGATTTGAGGGTTATCTAAGTGCTGGTTAAAAAGTTTGATAGAATATTCCAATGCACTAACTGTCTTTAAAACACTGGCTGTTAGAGAATTTGGTAGCTCTTCTAAGGCTGCCTAAGAGGAGTTGTAACTAGAAACATAGAAAAAACCATTCCTTTCTCCTGTACAATAGAGTAACTCAGAATGGACATCAGGGGACCACTTACAGTAAAGCTTCAGTGTGTTCCTTTTTCACTAATGGTTAAGCACAGAACAGAACTTACTTTATGACACTCTTTTTTTTTTTTTTTTAATATACAGCTATTTTTAACTTGTATAAAATAAGATTATACATGTGAGTTAAAAGTTATGCCCTTGGTTTGACCACAGTGAAAGTAAATCATATGTATGAATTGGTATGTATACTAAAGATTTCAGAGTTAATAGGTAAAAATAGAGACTAAGTCTTTTCTAAAAATTTTAAATTATTTTGATAAAGTTTATTAGGGATGGTCTTAAATAATACTGTATACTAGCCTCAATCTTTCTGCTCTCAACCAGGCTTCATAAACTTCATTATTTTTATAGTTTCAGACTATTTAATTATAAGAAAGATTATTGATCCAGTTGTCAGTTGTTCAGCTAGGTTATATTAGTCTGGTCAAAGGATATAAGTGACAGGTTATAGAGAGTTGAAGTTTAAAGAATGAGGCTCCAGAATCAGATCTTTTACACTCAGTGTTAGCCTTAAAGGCACTTAGACTATAGACATGCAAAATCTATGTGAGCAAGCTCAGTGTCCAAATTCACACAAAAAGCTAAAGTCTGGCAACAAAGTTCACTGACTTTCTTGATTCCTCTGAATTTTAAAATCAGTGTATTTCAATAATGCCTGCCAAGACTACTATGAACCTTGACACCAATGGGAAAATTCCACTTTGAAATCTTAAATTCCACTTCCAACATTCTATCACCTCTTGACCTTCCAGGATGGTCAATCCCATAACTCTTAACACTTGCACTTTGACTTCATTAAAACATCCAGTTCCCTAACTCTGGTCTTACTTGCTACATAACCTGGGCCTTATTTATTTTTTCTACTGAACTGAGCTTTTTTGATAAAGTTATCTTAGATTCATGTTTCTCCACATTTACTTCCTTTTTCCAAATCTTCAGTCAATCCTCCACATTTCATCAACTCTATCATCTTCATTGGCAAACTTAACAACAGGCTTGATGGTAAAAATAGTAAAACATAGCCCCTCTGTCATGTAAACTCTGCTCTCAAAGCTCCCTCAAACTGAACCATATGAGCAGATCTTTCGCATATTAAATCCTCTTTCCAATTTTTCAGTGTCTACTTCAAAATTTTACTTTATTTCTTAAGCACCCCTGATTTATCATAGGAACTGGCTCAGGAGTAAATTTTTTTTTTTTTTTTTCAGTTCTATACACACACACATTCTTTTAAGCATTTTTGAAGTTGAGGCAAAAATCATATGATGCCCACCTTCCCTTTGGAATGGCTCCTTCTGCTTCCAGGGGTAAAACCTAAAAGCACTGAATCTTTCTAAGGATCAGCAGTATAAATCTGGCCTAAACTAGGTCAACCCAATTCTAACTTCTGGGAATTTTCAATTGGGATAGCAATTCAATTCATGTAGGTGTTTAAAATGCAACAAGTACATGCAAAAATAATATTCTTTATGTAGACTAAAGAATATGAAGAGTCAACTCATTGGAAAAGATCCTGATGCTTGGAAAGATTGTGGGCAGGAGGAGAAGGGAGCAACAGAGTATGAGATGGTTGGATGACATTATTGACTCAATGGATATGACTTTGAGCAAACCCTGGGAGATAGCGAAGGACAGACAAGCCTGGTGTACTCAGTCGATGGGGTTGCAGAGAGTTGGACATGACTGAACGACTGAACAACAACAAGAATAGAAAAAAGCTGATTTGCAATCCAGAATGTATAGAAAAGCAAGGAGATAATAAGTCAAAAAGTAACTTTGTGTTCAGTATTTTTCCATTTTTTGGTCCTATGTTTGATGAAGCTAGCTTTATTTCCCTGGTCACTCAGACAGTAAAGAAACTGCCTGCAATGTAGAAGATCACGGTTTGATCCGTGGGTTGGGAAGATCCTTGGAGAAGGGAATGGCAACCAACTCCAGTATTCTTGCCTGGATAATTCCATGGATAGAGGAGCCTGGCAGGCTACAGTTCATTGGGTTGCAAAAAGTTGAACATAACTGAGCAACTAACCCTTTCACACTTTCACCTGATGACCCTACATTGGACTTCTGTAAATGGACTCCTGGCTTGTTTTCTTAGAAATATTCCCCTTTATTGCCTAAGTTAGCTAAAAATTATTTCAATCATTTATAAATAAAATACTATTTTTTATTTGCTTCATGTATTTTTTAATTTTTCAGCTTTGTTGATATACAATTGACAAATGCAATTATAAGATATTCAAAGTGCATAACACAATGATTTAGAATAGCGATCAAGTCTAGTCTCTGGCCCCGGATTGAATTCTTCTCCTCCGTAGGCCAAGGATCCCCGCGTCTTTGCGTGATTCAGCAACAAACTTTCATCTTGGGGTCTCAACCAGGATTCTTCAGGACAAGCCGCGAGCCGCCTGAGAGCTCCCGGCCTACCCGCGGCGCCGCCTGGGCTCCTGGCCTCCCGCGAGCGCCGCACTGAGAGCCCCGGCCTCCCCGCGGCCCGCCGGCCGCACAGCGCACTGAGAGCACGCCTGAGAGGAGCTACCCATCGACTGAGGACGGACGGCGGTGAGGACTGGGGCACTAAGCACGGCCGAGAGGAGCTACCCCATGACCGAGGTCAGGAAGGGCAGCGGTGAGGAGAGACCCCTCATCCAAGGTAAGGTGCGATGGCTGTGCTTTGCTGGAGCAGCCGGGAAGAGATACCCCACGCCCAAGGTAAGAGAAACCCAAGTAAGACAGTAGGTCTTGCAAGAGGGCATCAGAGGGCAAATACACTGAAAGCATACTCACAGAAAACTAGTCAATCTAATCACACCAGGACCACAGCCTTGTCTAACTCAATGAAATTAAGCCATGCCCGTGGCGCAACCCAGGATGGGCGGGTCATGGTGGAGAGATCTGACAGGGTGTGGTCCGCTGGAGAAGGGAATGGCAAACCACTTCAGTATTCTTGCCTTGAGAACCCCATGAACAGTATGAAAAGGCAAAATGATAGGATACTGAAAGAGAAACTCCCCAGGTCAGTAAGGGCCCAATATGCTACTGGAGATCAGTGGAGAAATAACTCCAGAAAGAATGAAGGGATGGAGCCAAAGCAGAAAGAATACCCAGCTGTAAATGTGTCTGGTGATAGAAGTAAAGTCCGACGCTGTAAAGAACAATATTGCATAGGAACCTGGAATGTGAGGTCCATGAATCAAGGCAAATTGGAAGTGGTCAAACAAGAGATGGCAAGAGTGAATGTTGACATTCTAGGAATTAGCAAACTAAAATGGACTGCAATGGGTGAATTTAACTCAGAGGACCATTATATCTACTACTGTGGGCAGGAATCCCTCAGAAGAAACGGTGTGGCCATCATGGTCAACAAAAGAGTCCGAAATGCAGTACTTGGATGCAATCTCAAAAACGACAGAATGATCTCTGTTCATTTCCAAGGCAAACCATTCAATGTCACAGTAATCCAAGTCTATGCCCCAACCAGTAACGCTGAAGAAACTGAAGTTGAACGGTTCTATGAAGACCTTCAAGACCTTTTAGAACTAACACCCAAAAAAGATGTCCTTTTCATTACAGGGGACTGGAATGCAAAAGTAGGAAGTCAAGAAACACCTGGAGTAACAGGCAAATTTGGCCTTGGAACACGGAATGAAGCAGGGCAAAGACTAACAGAGTTTTACCAAGAAAATGCACTGGTCATAACAAATACCCTCTTCCAACAACACAAGAGAAGACTTTATACATGGACATCACCAGATGGTCAACACCAAAATCAGATCGATTATATTCTTTGCAGCCAAAGATGGAGAAGCTCTATCCAGTCAGCAAAAACAAGACCAGGAGCTGACTGTGGCTCAGACCATGAACTCCTTATTGCCAAATTCAGACTGAAATTGAAGAAAGTAGGGAAAACTACTAAACCATTCAGGTATGACCTAAATCAAATCCCTTATGATTATACAGTGGAAGTGAGAAATAGATGTAAGGGCCTAGATCTGATAGATAGAGTGCCTGATGAACTATGGAATGAGGTTCGTGACATTGCACAGGAGACAGGGATCAAGACCATCCCCATGGAAAAGAAATGCAAAAAAGCAAAATGGCTGTCTGGGGAGGCCTTACAAATAGCTGTGAAAAGAAGAGAAGCGAAAAGCAAAGGAGAAAAGGAAAGATATAAACATCTGAATGCAGAGTTCCAAAGAATAGCAAGAAGAGATAAGAAAGCCTTCTTCAGTGATCAATGCAAAGAAATAGAGGAAAACAACAGAATGGGAAAGACTAGGGATCTCTTCAAGAAAATCAGAGATACCAAAGGAACATTTCATGCAAAGATGGGCTTGATAAAGGACAGAAATGGTGTGGACCTAACGGAAGCATAAGATATTAAGAAGAGGTGGCAAGAATACACAGAAGAACTGTACAAAAAAGATATTCACGACCCAGATAATCATGATGGTGTGATCACTGACCTAGAGCCAGACATTCTGGAATGTGAAGTCAAGTGGGCCTTAGAAAGCATCACTAGGGAACAAAGCTAGTGGAGGTGACGGAATTCCAGTGGAGCTGTTCCAAATCCTGAAAGATGATGCTGTGAAAGTGCTGCACTCAATATGCCAGCAAATTTGGAAAACTCAGCAGTGGCCACAAGATTGGAAAAGGTCAGTTTTCATCCCAATCCCAAAGAAATGCAATGCCAAAGAGTGCTCAAACTACCGCACGATTGCACTCATCTCACACGCTAGTAAAGTAATGCTCAAAATTCTCCAAGCCAGGCTTCAGCAATATGTGAACCGTGAACTTCCTGATGTTCAAGCTGGATTTAGAAAAGGCAGAGGAACCAGAGATCAAATTGCCAACATCTGCTGGATCATGGAAAAAGCAAGAGAGTTCCAGAAAAACATCTATTTCTGCTTTATTGACTATGCCAAAGCCTTTGACTGTGTGGATCACAATAAACTGTGGAAAATTCTGAGAGAGAAGGGAATACCAGACCACCTGATCTGCCTCTTGAGAAATCTGTATGCAGGTCAGGAAGCAACAGTTAGAACTGGTCATGGAACAACAGACTGGTTCCAAATAGGAAAAGGAGTACGTCAAGGCTGTATATTGTCACCATGTTTATTTAACTTATATGCAGAGTACATCATGAAAAATGCTGGACTGGAAGAAACACAAGCTGGAATCAAGATTGCTGGGAGAAATATCAATAACCTCAGATATGCAGATGATACCACCCTTATGGCAGAAAGCGAAGAGGAACTAAAAAGTCTCTTGATGAAAGTGAAAGTGGAGAGTGAAAAGGTTGGCTTAAAGCTCAACATTCAGAAAACGAAGATCATGGCATCTGGTCCCATCACTACATGGGAAATAGATGGGGAAACAGTGGAAACAGTGTCAGACTTTCTTTTTCTGGGCTCCAAAATCACTGCAGATGGTGACTGCAGCCATGAAATTAAAAGACGCTTACTCCTTGGAAGGAAGGTTATGGCCAACCTAGATAGCATATTCAAAAGCAGAGACATCACTTTGCCAACAAAGGTTCGCCTAGTCAAGGCTATGGTCTTTCCTGTGGTCATGTATGGATGTGAGAGCTGGACTGTGAAGAAGGCTGAGCGCCGAAGAATTGATGCTTTTGAACTGTGGTGTTGGAGGAGACTCTTGAGAGTCCCTTGGACGTTACTTTACCAACAAAGGTTCGCCTAGTCAAGGCTATGGTCTTTCCTGTGGTCATGGATGGATGTGAGAGCTGGACTGTTAGGAAGGCTGAACGCCAAAGAATTGATGCTTTTGAACTGTGGTGTTGGAGAAGACTCTTGAGAGTCCCTTGGACTGCAAGAAGATCCAACCGGTCCATTCTGAAGGAGATCAATCCTGGAATTTCTTTAGAAGGAATGATACTGAAGCTGAAACTCCAGTATTTTGGCCACCTCATGCGAAGAGTTGACTCATTGGAGAAGACTCTGATGCTGGGAGGGATTGAGGGCAGGAGGAGAAGGGGACGACAGAGGATGAGATGGCTGGATGGCATCACTGACTCGATGGATGCGAGTCTGAGTGACCTCCGGGAGCTGGTGATGGACAGGGAGGCCTGGCGTGCTGCGGTTCATGGGGTCGCAAAGAGTCGGACACGACTGAGCGACTGATCTGATCTGATCTGGACTGCAAGGAGATCCAACCAGTCCATTCTGAAGGAGATCATACCTGGAATTTCTTTGGAAGGAATGATGCTCAAGCTGAAACTCCAGTATTTTGGCCACCTCATGCGAAGAGTTGACTCATTGGAGAAGACTCTGATGCTGGGAGGGATTGAGGGCAGGAGGAGAAGGGGACGACAGAGGATGAGATGGCTGGATGGCATCACTGACTCGAAGAATGTGAGTCTGGGTGACCTCCGAGAGCTGGTGATGAATAGGGAGGCCTGGCGTGCTGCGGTTCATGGGGTCGCAAGGAGTCAGACACGACTGAGCGACTGATCTGATCTGATCTGATCTGATGCATTATAAAAGGATTTTTGCCATTGAGTAAATAAATATTCTTAAATAGGACACATGTGCCTCTCTGAAAAACAAATTTGAATATGTGCCATTTAGAGGGCATTGGCAAGTTCTGTCATAAATGTTTATGTTATTTTCACTTTTACTAATGATGCTTCTTCTATATCCAGTATTTAAGTGGATGTGTGGGTCACTTAATGGAGAAGGCAATGGCACCCCACTCCAATACTCTTGCCTGGAAAATCTCATGGATGGAGGAGCCTGGTGGGCTGCAGTCCATGGGGTCGCTAAGAGTCGGACACGACTGAGCGACTTCACTTTCACTTTTCACTTTCATGCTTTGGAGAAGGAAATGGCAACCCACTCCAGTGTTCTTGCCTGAAGAATCCCAGAGACGGGCGAGCGTGGTGGGCTGCCGTCTCTGGGATCGCACAGAGTCGAACACGACTGAAGCGACTTAGCAGTAGCAGCAGCAGTGGGTCACTTAATGGGAATATTTTAATTTTTATGAAATCACCCTCCAAAATTCAAGCATTTGAGAGTATCTTACTTCATAACATACCAACAATGAAAAAAGTTCATTTTTAATTATTTGCTAGTACCATGGGATAAAATAGTATCTCCTTGTGAAAGTGAAAGACCCTCAGTCTGTCCAACTGTTTGCAACCCCACAGAATTATCTGGGCCAGAATACTGGCATGGGTAGCCTTTTGCTTCTCCAGGGGATCTTCCCAACCCAGGAGTTGAACTCAGGTCTCCTACATTGCAGGCGGATTCTTTATCAGCTGAGTCACAGGGAAGCCCAAGAACACTGGAGTGGGTAGCCTATCCCTTCTCCTGCGGATCTTTCCTACCCAGGAATTGAACCAGTTTCTCCCTCATTGCAGACGGATACTTTATCAACTGAGCTATCAATTTAGTTGCTCAGCCCTGTCTACTTCTTTGCGACCCCATGGATTGCAGCACACCAGGCCTCCCTGTCCATCACCAACTCCTGGAGTTTATTCAAACTCATGTCCATTGAGTTGGTCATGTCATCCAACCATCTCATCCTCTGTCGTCCCCTTCTACTCCTGCCTTCAATCTTTCCCAGCGTTAAGGTCTTTTCAAATAAATCAGCTTTTCGTATCAGGTGGCCAAATTATTGGAGTTTCAGCTTCAACATCACTCCTTCCAATGAATATTCAGAACTGATTTCCTTTAGGATGGATTGGTTGAATCTCCTCGCTGTCCAAGGGACTCTCAGGAGTCTTCTCTAATACCACAGTTCAAAAGTATCAATTCTTTGCTACTTAGCTTTCTTTATAGTCCAACTCTCACATCCATACATACTGGAAAAGGTATAGCCTTGACTAGACTGACCTTTGTTGTCAAAGTAATGTCTCTGCTTTTTAATGCGCTGTCTATGTTTGTCATAACCGTTCTTCCAAGAGCAAGTGTCTTTTAATTTCATGGCTGCAGTCACCATCTGTAGTGATTTTGGAGCTCAAAAAATTAAAGTCTGCCACTGCTTCCACTGTTTCCCCATCTATTTGCTATGAAGTGATGGGACCAGATGCGATGATTTTCATTTTCTAAATGTTGAGCTTTAACCAACTTTTTCACTCTCCTCTTTCACTTTCATCAAGAGGCTTTTTAGTTCCTCTTCACTTTCTGCCATAAGGGTAGTGTCATCTGCATAATTGAGGTTATTGATATTTCTCCCGGCAATCTTGATTCCAGCTTGTGCTTCCTTCAGCCCAGCCTTTCTCATGATGTGCTCTGCATATAAGTTAAATAAGCAGGGTGACAATATACAGCCTTGATGTCCTCCTCTTCTTATTTGGAACCAGCCTGTTGTTCCGTGTCCAATTCTAACTGTTGCTTCCTGACAGGCATACAGATTTCTCAAGAGGCAGGTCAGGTGGTCTGGTATTCCCATCTCTTTCAGAATTTTCCACAGTTTCTTGTGATCCACAGTCAAAGGCTTCGCCATAGTAAATAAAGCAGAAATAGATGTTTTTCTGGAACTCTCTTGCTTTTTCGATGATCCAGAGGATGTTGGTAATTTGATCTCTGGTTCCTCTGCCTTTTCAAAAACCAGCTTGAACATCTGGAATTTCATGGTTCATGGACCATAGAAGGCTGGCTTGGAGAATTTTGAGCATTACTTTAGTAGCATGTGCTGCTCCTGCTGCTGCTAAGTCTCTTCAGTCGTGTCCGACTCTATGCGACCCCATAGACAGCAGCCCACCAGGCTTCCCTGTCCCTGGGATTCTCCAGGCAAGAATACTGGAATGGGTTGCCATTTCCTTCTCCAATGCATGAAGGTGAAAAGTGAAAGTGAAGTTGTTCAGTCCTGTCCGACTCTGAGCGACCCCATGGACTGCAGCCTACTGGGCTCCTCTGTCCATGGGATTTTCCAGGCAAGAGTACTGGAGTGGGGTGCCATCGCCTTCTCCAAGTAGCATGTGAGATGAGTGCAATTGTGTGGTAGTTTGAGCATTCTTTGGCATTGCCTTTCTTTTGGATTGGAATGAAAACTGACCTTTTCCAGTCCCGTGGCCACTGCTGAGTTTTCCAAATTTGCTGGCATATTGAGTGCAGCACTTTCACAGCATCATCTTTTAGGATTTGAAATAGTTCAACTGGAATTCCATTATCTCCACTAGCTTTATCTGTAGTGATGCTTTCTAAGGCCCACTTGACTTCACATTCCAGGATGTTTAGCTCTCGGTGAGTGATCACATCTTCATGATAATATGGGTCGTGAAGATCTGTTTTGTACAGTTCTTCTGTGCATTCTTGCCACATCTTCTTAATATCTTCTGCTTCTGTTAGGTCCATACCATTTCTGTCCTTTATTGAACACATCTTTGCCTGAAATGTTCCCTTGGTATCTCCAATTTTCTTGAAGAGATCTCTAGTCTTTCCCATTCTATTGTTTTCCTCTATTTATTTCCACTGATGACTGAGGGAGGCTTTCTTATCTCTCCTTGTTATTCTTTGGAACCCTGCATCAAATGGCTATATCTTTCCTTTTCTCCTTTGCCTTTTGCCTGTCTTCTTTTCACAGCTTTTTGTAAGGCCTCCTCAGTCAGCCATTTTGCTTTTTTTTCATGTTTTTTTCTTGGGGATTGTCTTGATCCCTTTTTCCTCTACATCATCATGAACCTCCATCCATAGTTCATCAGGTACTCTATCTATCAGATCTAGTCCCTTAAATCTATTTCTCGCTTCCACTGTATAATCATAAGGGATTTGATTTAGGTCATACCTGAATGGTCTAGTGGTTTTCTCTACTTTCTTCAATTTCAGTCTGAATTTTGCAATAAGTAGTGTATGATCTGAGCCACAGTCAGCTCCCAGTCTTGTTTTTGCTGACTGTAAAGAGCTTCTCCATCTTTGGCTGCAAAGAATATAGTCAGTCTGATTTTGGTGTTGACCACCTGGTGCTGTCCATGTGTAGAGTCTTCTCCTGTGTTGTTGGAAGAAGGTGTTTGCTATGACCAGGGCGTTCTCTTGGCAAAACTCTTTTAGCCTTTGCCCTGCTTCATTCTGTATTCCAAGGCCAAATTTGCCTGTTACTCCAGGTGATTCCTGACTTCCTACTTTTGCATTCCAGTCCTCTATAATGAAAAGGACATCTTTTTTGGGTGTTAGTTCTAAAAGGTCTTGCAGGTCCTCATAGAACCATTCAACTTCAGCTTCTTCAGCATTACTGGTCAGGGCATAGACTTGGATTACCGTGATATTGAATGGTTTGCCTTGGAAATGAACAGAGCTCATTCTGTTGTTTTTGAGACTGCATCCAAATACTGCATCTCAGACTCTTTGGTGACTATGATGGCTACTCATTTCTTCTAAGGGATTCTTGCCCATAGTAGTAGATATAATGGTCATCTGAGTTAAATTCACCCATTCCAGTCCATTTTATTCTGCTGATTCCTAAAATGTTAAATGATCACTCTTGCCATATCCTGTTTGACCACTTCCAATTTGCCTTGATTCATGGATCTAATATTCCAGGTTCATATGTAATATTGCTCTTTACAGCATTGGACCTTGCTTCCATTACCAGTCATATCCACAACTGTGTGTTGTTTTTGCTTTTGCTCCATCTCTTCATTCTTTTTAGAGTTATTTCTCCACTGATCTCCAGTTGCATATTGGGCACCTACCATTCTGGGGAGTTCATCTTTCAATGTCCTATCTTTTTGCCTTTTCATACTGTTCATGTGGTTCTCAAGGCAAGAAAACTGAAGTGGTTTGCCCTTCCATTCTCCAGTGGACCACATTCTGTCAGAAACCTCCACCATGACCTGTCTGTTGTGGGTGGCCTTACATGTCATGGCTCATAGTTTCATTTAGTTAGAAAAGGCTGTGGTCCCTGTGATTAGATTGGTTAGTTTTCTGTGACTGTGGTTTTCAGTCTGTCTGCCCTCTGATAGAGAAGAATAAGAGGCTTACAGAGGCTTTCTGATGGGAGAGGCTGACTAAGGGGGAAACCAGGTCTTGTTCTGATGGGCAGGGCAATGCTCAGTAAATCTTTAATCCAATTTTCTGTTGATGGGTGGAGCTGTGTTCCCTCCCTGCTGTTTACCTGGGGCCAAACTATCAGGATTTCCCTGGTGGCTCAGATGGTAAACCCTGTTCGATCCCTGGGTTGGGAAGATCCCTTGGAGAAGGAAATGGCAACCCACTCCAGTACTCTTGTCTGGAAAATCCCATGGACAGAGGAGCCTGGTAGGCTACAGTCCATGGGGTCACAAAGAGTCAGACACGACTGAGCGACTTCATGTCACGTTAAACTATCAGGGAGGTAATGAAAATAATGGTAACCTCCTTAAAATGATCCCATGCATGTACTGCTCTACTCAGTGCCCCCAACCCTGCAGCAGGCCACCACTGACCCACATGTCAGGGGACCCATTATTATATAACTATATGTTATTTATTGTTTGCAAGGCAATTATGTATATTCATATATTTGAATATAATGACAAAGATGTCCTTTTATTCTATTATCTTTCTTTAACCAGTATTTCAATTCAATTCAGTTGCTCATACATGTCCAACTCTTTGTGACCCCATGAACCACAGCACGCCAGGCCTCCCTGTCCATCACCAACTCCCATAGTTCACCCAAACCCATGTATATTGAGTCGGTGATGCCATCCAACCATCTCATCCTCTGTTGTCCCCTTCTCTTCCTGCCCTCATCTTTCCCAGCATCAGGGTCTTTTCAAATAAGTCAGCTCTCTGCATCAGGTAGCCAAAGTATTGGAGTTTCAGCTTCAACATCAGTCCTTCCAATGAACACCCAGGACTGATCTCCTTTAGGATGAGCTCTTTGGATCTCCTTGCAGTCCAAGGGACTCTCAAGAGTCTTCTCCAACACCACAGTTCAAAAGCATCAATTCTTTAGCGCTCAGCTTTGTTTATAGTCCAACTCTGACATCCATACATGATCACTGGAAAAATCATAGCCTGGACTAGACAGACCTTTGTTGACAAAGTAATGTCTCTGCTTTTTAATATGCTGTCTATGTTGGTCATAATCCTTCCAAGGAATAAGTGTCTTTTAATTTCATGGCTGCAATCACAATTTGCAGAGACTTTGGAGCCCAGAAAAATAAAGTCTGACACTGTTTCCCCATCTGTTTGCCATGAAGTGATGGGACCAGATGCCATGGTCTTAGTTTTCTGAATGTTGAGCTTTAAGCCAATTGTTTCACTTTCCTCTTTCACTTTCATCAAAAGGCTCTTTAGTTCTTCTTCACTTTCTGCCATAAGGGTGGTATTATCTGCATATCTGAGGTTATTGATATTTCTCCCAGCAATCTTTATTCCAGCTTGTGCTTCCTCCAGCCCAGCGTTTCTCATGATGTACTCTGCATATAATTTAAATAAGCAGGGTGACAATATACACCTTTGACATACTCCTTTTCCTATTTGGAACCAGTTTGTTGTTCCATGTCCAGTTCTAACTGTTGCTTCCTGACCTGCATACAGATTTCTCAAGAGGCAAGTCAGGTGGTCTGGTATTCCTATTTCTTTTAGAATTTTCCAGTTTATTGTGATCCACACAGTCAAAGACTTTGGCATAGTCATTAAAGCAGAAATAGATGTTTTTCTGGAACTCTCTTGCTTTTTCAATGATCCAGCAGATGTTGGCAATTTGATCTCTTGTTCCTCTGCCTTTTCTAATACTGTACAAAAAAGATCTTCACGACCCAGATAATCACAATCTAGGTGTGATCACTCACCGAGAACCAGACATCCTGGAATGGGAAGTCAAGTCGGCCTTAGGAAGCATAACTATCAACAAAGCTGGTGGAGGTGATGGAATTCCAGTGGAGCTATTCCAAATCCTGAAAGATGATGCTGTGAAAGTGCTACACTCAATATGCCAGCAAATTTGGAAACCTCAGCAGTGGCCACAGGACTGGAAAAGGTCAGTTTTCATTCCTATCCCAAAGAAAGGCAATGCCAAAGAATTCTCAGTCTATGGAACAATTGCACTTATCTCACACGCTAGTAAAGTAATGCTCAAAATTCTCCAAGCCAGGCCTTAGTAATATGTGAACTGCTAACGTTCAGATGTTCAAGCTGGTTTTAGAAAAGACAGAGGAACAAGAGATCAAACTGCCAATAAATTTAAGTGGTTAAGTTTAGAGTATATGTTTTTTTTTTTTTTATTTTAGAGTGTCTTACAACTAAATATTGTTTAAAATATGAGTAAAATTTTTTCTATTTTAATTTTTATATAAAAGTTTTTATAGCTTTGATATTTTGCTTTTATATTTGGGAGAATTTTTCCTTTTTAAGATAATAATAAAGCAATTTGATTTTTTCTTAAAGTTAATAGATTATCTCCCATTTAGATATATGAATAACATATTTGTGGCATTTTAAATAAAATAGTGTGATTAAAAGATAAATTTTAACAATGTATTTTCTAATGATCTCAGAACCATTATTAAATTGGATTGACTTTTCCTCACTGATTTGAAATGCCATTGCTATCATAGATTAAATAATTGTATATGCTGGAACTTGTTTCTTGATCTCATTTTGTTCCCTTCTGGTCCTAACTAAATATCTAATTGTCTTAGTTATTATAGAATTGTGAGCCTCGATATCTCATAATACACACTCATTTATTTTTTGACTTTTTAAAAAATTCTCTTGATCTG
This sequence comes from Tragelaphus eurycerus, assembly GCA_935064755.1. NCBI lineage: Eukaryota > Metazoa > Chordata > Mammalia > Artiodactyla > Bovidae > Tragelaphus > Tragelaphus eurycerus. The sequence goes on along the minus strand of CAKXYN010000012.1, from coordinate 10,847,681 downwards.
TATTGAGCATCTTATCATAAAAAAAAAGCAACAAAACTCTTGATAGTGTTTTAATTAGGACAGTATTATATTTGTTTATTTTTGAGATTTATGCTTTTTGGCATACACACATTCTCATCATCTCATTAAATTATTAGAGAGAAACCATTTTTATTCCTGATAACATATTCTCACTTAAAGTTTACTTTGTGGGATTTCATTATAGGTATACTATCTTTTTCTCGCTAACTCTTCTCAGGGTTATATAAGCCACCTGCCAATGCAGGAGATGTAAAAGACAAGGGTTTGATATCCAGGTTGGGAACATTCTTTGGAGTAGAAAACGGCATCCCACTCATGTCCTTGTGGCAAAAATTTCAACCGGCAGAGGATTTTGGTGGGCTACAGTAAATGGGGTCACAAAGAGTCAGACATGACCGAGCAACTGAGAATACTTATGCCTTTTTTATGACTTCGAGTATCTACATATTTTGTTTGCTATCCACATAAAAATTGTCTCCTTTCTAATTGACTTTTTTTCCCACTATTTACATTCATTATTGATACATTTAATTTAGTGTCATCCATTGATATTTTGTACAGATATGCTTCCAAAGTGATTTTATGTTTGTATTTTTGCCAAGAAATCAGGTATATTATTGGTCCTAATATATTAGGAGGGATAACTTTCTCTTAAGGCATTTCCCTTAGCTTAGGTATTATCAAATCTAAACTCTGATGTTCAGGAGATAAAATGAGTTCTCAAGGAAATCGTCCCCCATACCCCAGTCTCCTGGAAATTACACAGAGACACAAGAATACTCAGGTTCCTAAAGATAGGCAGCATCTTTCTACTGAAACTGTGATCTTTTCAGGGTGTAGCTTTGTGTCAGAAGTCTTAATCTCAATTCCCATACCACTGTATACAAAGGCTGTACTCTTTGCCTCCCTGTGGGAACTACGTCTTTTCAATTCCCGAATTGCTGAGACAGGCACCCTCTCACACCCCAAACAGCTATTAATTATTATTGTCTTTTGACACATGAAGATTTCTCTTTCTTTTTCGTGAATTCAGCTATGTTTTATGTTGTGCTAGCAAGAGGGATTTAGAGTATTATGAACTGTCATTTCTAGAATTCAAAGTTTTTTTTTTTCTTTTTGCTTTTTAAAACTTTTTAAAGTCAAAACATATATAACACATGACATAAATTATCTCCTGAGTGAATCAACTATCTAAATTTTTTTTCCCATCTGAAATCTAGATATCTCATTGCTTCTATTCAATTATAAACTTTCTGATTTTGTGGTACAATGTTATTTATAAGATGATAAAAATCTAGATTTTCTAGTGAAGAAACATTTGATGTGACTTTATTTCTCTGAGTTTTAATTAGAGCAGTCTTTTAGTCACCACAAGAGTTTAGAGATAGAAAATGCTGCATCATAGATATTTTATGCTATTGATGGATAAGCCATGCTTTAAGGACTAGACATTTGCTCAAATACTTTAAAAAAATCTAGTGATACTCACTATTAAAATGTCCCCAAAGATTTGCTTTCTTCAACAATGTTTCTAGTCAGTTAGCAGGAATTTTTCACTCTTTACATTATCAAATTTAAAAGCAAAATGATAGAAACTTTAATCCACTTCTTAATCTATCAAAACTTCCCCAGGAGGAGGAGAAAAAAAGCCTTTTAAAACAAGCTATAATAATTTTCACTCAATCCTACAATAGGAATAGAGGAATAGGACGCAAATTAGACATAAAAAATCCCTTTTAACTTTTGAGCACAATTTTAAAGTGAAAGTTTTCATCTGAATTTGAAATTTGCCAAGGTCTGTGGCTGAGTTTCAGATACCCACTTCCCTTCTTGGCAGCAGATAAGTTGGAAATCAGAAGTCTGCACATTCAAGATATTTCTAGGCTCAGAGTGTCAAAAAGACAAGATGGCATATGGTGAAGTAAAAGGGATTTCTCACATTCAGGAACACATTTCAACTTCCAAAACATAAAAATAAATAAGTGCTTTGTCAAATTCATAAAAGAAATAATGAGAATTTTGCCCAAATATTATAGACATATCAAAGTTAAGCAGCAAGATGCTTGAGTCTGTCACTTCCTGCAAGCTTTCCACTAAACGGATAAGTTCAAATTTCAGGATTGTTACATTAAATTTGGCATAAAAATGCTTCCTTCTTTGGCAAAGATGATAGTATTCCCCCTCAAAGAAAAATTACAGTCTAATTAAAGTATACAATTTGATGTTTTTATACCAACGTTTTACTGGGGAGTTTCTTCAATACTCCACTTGCTAATTTTATGTTCAGTGGATCAGAGTGTGAGGGGATTGACTTGGTGGAGACAATCAAAATTATTTATTCTGTTTATTTGCCTTGTTTGTTCAGTTTTTTATCCTGACAGACTGTTAGAAAGCCAGAAGTTGAGTCTTACTACTCTAGTTCTTTTATTTATTGGTTTTGTGGTCATATTGATAAATGTTATCACTTCAAGTGTTGCAGAATAAACACCAGCTAGAAATGGGTCAATCAACATTGTTACCCCTTTCTGATTAACTATTTTATTAGTAGAAGAAGTAAAAAATATTTACTAAAGAGCAGAAAATTGAGCACACTTATAAATTTCCACTATTTAAGTTTTATTATGTATTATCATTTATTTCAATAGTGTACTTAAACAGTACTTTCATCTTAATTGCAGAATAACTTATTTGACAACAGCGCTGGGCAGATCTGGGGAGATTAGGCAAAGAAATTCCGCAACTTTAACAAAGTTTTATGAAGTTGGCTACATGAGTTGTTCATTACTTAGATTTACACATGGGATATCTTTGTGTGACAGCTTCTTTAGAATATGAGTGCAAGTCTAAACATATTTGGAAAATGACATAAAGTAATCAAAGAAAGTAGCATATTGTAAAAACTCATTTTACAAAGCAGTTTTCCAAACTGTCAGATTATAGAAAGCATTTGTACGTGGGTAGAATAGGATTTTTTCCCACATTTATTTTAAGGTAGTAAGAAATAAACTGTAAACTTTTAAAATGTCTCACTTTTCTAAGCTATAAAATATGGCATTTGAGTCCCGAGGTGGCACCTACTATTAAGACACTATTCTAATATTCTAGATTCTGAAATGTACATGGGTTTTATTAAAGACAAAAATCTATTCTTCCCCCTCTCTGAATTTGTATATGCGGGGGGAAGGGTAAAATAAATGTGCAGGTCTGGATAATGAAGCTTTATTAACTTAATCTATGGGGGCCTCACTTTTTTACCCAGAAGAATTATTTATCATTGATATCATGAGCTAAACTTTATAACTGAATTCTGAAAGTGTAGTATTAATGTAACATGGTTGCTGACATGTTATAAAATTTTAGAATTAATATGATATATATTAGATAATTTTTTGTAGGAACCATTTGAAGTCATTATTTCCCTTGGTTTCAGACAGATAAAATATGTCTAACTATATGTGAGATCATAAGCGAGAAACAGAGAACATCAAATCTTCATTAGTATATGCATCATTCAGTTCAGTTCAGTCACTCAGTCATGTCCGACTCTTTGAGACCCCATGAATCGCAGCACGCCAGGCCTCCCTGTCTATCACCAACTCCCAGAGTTCACCCAAATTCATGTGCATGGAGTCGGTGATGCCATCCAGCCATCTTATCCTCTGTTGTCGCCTTCTCCTCCTGTCCCCAATCCCTTCCAGCATCAGGGTCTTTTCCAGTGAGTCAACTGTTCACATGAGGTGGCCAAAGTAGTGGAGTTTCAGCCTCATCATCAGTTGTTCCAATGAAAACCCAGGACTGGTCTCCTTTAGGATGGACTGACATGCATCATTAAGAATTACCAAATGTTTAGCACTATTCTCCAAGCTTGCTGTGCCCTTTTTATATTGATTTTTATGCCTAACTTTAAAGTTTTCACAGGTAACAGACCAGAAAAATAAGATGCTTCACTTTTATATTCAGGTTACATGTTATTAACAGACTCTTCCTCATAAAAGCCCACTCTTTCCTTGTTAATAGCTAGCAAAATAGACTGAAGTGTTTGAAAAGTCACCCACTTCTGAATACTTAACCAATCTCAGTTTTAAAATAACTTACCATTGTTTAAAATGTACTCAACACAGTGTCAGGTGTTGAGGGTAGGGGTTTTATCACTTATATTTTCACCTGCTTCACTACACTGATGACATTTCCTGGCATATCTTCTTGTTGTTTAGTCTCTCAGTCATGTCTGGCTCTTTTGCGACCCCATGGACTGTAGCCCTCCAGGCTTTCTGTCCATGGGATTTCCCAGGCAAAAATACTAGAGTGGGTTGCCATTTCCTTCTCCAGGGGATCGAACTTGTGTCTCCTGCATGGCAGGCAGATTCTTTACTACTGAGCCACCAAGGAAGCCCTGACATATCATTGGTATACTTCAAATATTAATTGAATTGTTGTTGTGCAGTTGCTAAGTCATGTCCGACTCTTTGCAACCCCATGAACTGCAGCATGTCAGGCTTCCCTGTCTTTCACCATCTCCCTAAGTCTGCTCAAAGTCATGTCCATTGAGTCAGTGATGCCATCCAACCATCTCATCCTCTCTTGCTCCCTTCTCCTCTTGCCTTCAATCTTTCCCAGCATCATGGCCTTTTCCAATGAGTCGGTTCTCCACATATTAATTGAATTAATAAAGTTTTTATGCATATTAGCAAATAACTATCTCAAAGTTTGATTCAGTTAATTCTGTCAATGTCTGAAGGAACACTTTCAATTTTGCACTAACCAACATTTGGTAATGTACCTCTCTACCCCAAAACATGCATCAGATCAGATCAGTCGCTCAGTCGTGTCCAACTCTTTGCGACCCCATGAACTGCAGCACGCCAGGCCTCCCTATCCATCACCAGCTCTCGGAGGTCACTCAGACTCACATTCATCGAGTCAGTGATGCCATCCAGCCAACTCATCCTCTGCCGTCCTCTTCTCCTCCTGCCCTCAATCCCTCCCAGCATCAGAGTCTTCTCCAATGAGTCAACTCTTCGCATGAGGTGGCCAAAATACTGGAGTTTCAGCTTTAGCATCATTCCTTCCAAAGAAATCCCAGGGCTGATCTCCTTCAGAATGGACTGGTTGGATCTCCTTGCAGTCCAAGGGACTCTCAAGAGTCTTCTCCAACACCACAGTTCAAAAGCATCAATTCTTCTGCGCTCAGCCTTCTTCACAGTCCAGCTCTCACATCCATACATGACCACAGGAAAGACCATCTATCTACAAGTCTATCATTATTTCTACAAGGCTAATAGGACTACAGTAAAGGAATGATGTAATATTAGGGCATTTTCATTGCACGTCCAATACTTTGTGTAAGTGGGTACTTAGGTAGCCAAAGAATTGCTGAAATCTGAAAGAGAAGAAAAACAGAAATGATATAAAGACAAACACAGAAAAGAAAGGTAGAGGACAATAGTAAACAATAATACAAAATAGATTTGAGGAAGCTATTGTAGCCATAACTGAAACAGACATTGGATTTTCACCTTTGTCCCAAACCATTGATGACATCTTACACATTTTCTGACAATGTGCTCTATGAACTAGCACATCAAATGGAAACTGTTTTCATAATATGTATCTGGGAGTAGAGAATGCAGAAGCATACAAATAATACACCATAATTAAGTCTGGGTGGTGAGATAATGGATTATGGTTTTAAATGAATTATCTCATTCAATTCTCATAAGAACTCTTTGAATTGGCTTCTATTATTAGGATGTAAGTATCTTGCCCTAGGTCCCAAAGCTAGTCTGAACTTCTAAGTTATTTTAAATTTATGAAACATTCATTCCTTTTATTTTCAAATTAAAATATTCTCTCACTTCTCCTCCCTCCTCTATGTCTCTCTTTGTCTATATTGATTTATCCATTCATTCGTCCATATATACATCTTAAGTGAGTAATTAATGTGCCTGCTGAGTTGCTTCAGTCAAGTCCAGCTCCCTGCGAGCCTATGGACTAGCCCACCAGTCTCCTCTGTCTATGAGATTCTCCAGGCCATAATGGAGTGGTTTGCCATGCTCTCCTCCAGGGGATCTTCCTGCCCCAGGGATGTGCAAAAAGTGTGCAAAAATCAAGTTATAGTTACTCTAAATCTAAGCACTAGAGGTTCATTTAAATAAAATGTTATTTGTTTATAGTAGATTCTGTGATTGATATCCACTATTCATTTGGCCTTAGATGATTAGCCTAAGGCAATCATGGTAGCCTAAATTCATCATCTTTACTAGCCATTGATTCCCAGTTGGATAGAATTTAAACTATTTAGGCCAAAGAGAGACCAAGGGGAAAAACATTCTCCAAGATTTTGGTTAAAAATGAACAAGTATTTCTCACTCCTACTCCATAAAAACAAAGAAAGATCCTTCCCTCATATTGCTAAAAACTAACATTGGATGAAGTCAGAACTTATCTGGCAAAGGAAATATACAAGAGATTGAGATATAAATATAGATGGAATGATAGAGATGAGACAGCAGAGAAAGAAGTAACTTAATAGAGATGAGAGAGACAGAGAGAGAAGTAGATTAGAAATTAATTTAAAAGTCACTCAGTAAAGGTTTAAATATAATAAATGATGATTAGGATAATCCATTGGGTTAGGACACAGAATGTGTGGTGAGAGGGCATGGGTCCCTGTAGAATAAATATTTAACTGAGAAGAAATCCATTATGAACTTTAGACTTTAAGACGGAGTTTTAAACTAAAAGTGTTAGAATGACTATTTGGTTAAACTCGTATATTATTAATGACAAGTCCCTCACTACTCAGTGCTTTTGAGACTCAGTAAAGCAATGTTAGTAGCAGTTGCTTCAGTAAAATAAAATGAATACATATCCCATTTTATACATAACTGAGTTATGACTATTCACATCTTACATTTCCAATACAAACCATTTTTCATGTTTCTAATGATATGCATCTCATTTATTTATCAGTTGATTTCCATACATACAAAATTACTATTAGTTTCAGAACAAATTTATATTAAAGAATCACCAACAGTGAAATTTTAAGGCAATGATTATTTAGTAATACATTTACAATGGGTAAACTACTGCTAAATTTAATGGTCGAATACTTTTTAATCAAAGGAACAAGTAGTATAAGTCATTTACCTCATACCACAATCTGCAAAAAAAAAAAAAAAAAAGATCTAGATGGGCTTTTGATTAATTTAATTCTGGTTTCATTCTTCAACAGAATATCAAGCAAAAAAACGAAGTTTAGCATGCCATAAAAAGGTCAATGGATCCTGCCTATTGCCTGATCTCACATATTTCTTTTATAAATTCTTTGGTTTTTTACACAGCAAAGTTTCAGAATTCTTTTCCTTTGGGTTAATTTTTCTTTTTTTTTTTCTTATTTTCTTATCACATCCTCTTATAAATTTTTTCCTTCTTCCTAGGCTGATTAGATGCCATTCATCTATGCCTCTGAAGCATCCAGTGCATTCTGTTATAAAGGATGCCATCATGCTGCACAGTACTACTGTGGTTTTCCAACTTTCCCACTAACATGGAAGCTGTTTGATGACAGAATCCTGTTAAACTCTTCATCCCTAACACTCCCCACAGGGCCGAGCATGAAGCACATGGGACAAACTCAATAAATATTTGTCGAGTGACTGTAAATAAAGTTAGAGAGACAACAGTAAATGCCCTGTGTATCAATCAAGTAAGAGAACTAAAGCCATAATTTTAATTTTATCTCCACATTATTTTGCTATCCTTAAAAAAGCTTCAAATATATCACCTTTTTAAATAGAAGAATCAACTTCTTAAATAGAATAAACACCATACTTAAACAGTTATAGAGTGCCAAATAAATTCCTAAAGTTCATATTAAAATGATACTTCAAAATTTTGTCAATGCATGTAAATGTTAAAGCAGATCTGATTCTCTCATTTCATATTTTTTAAAATGTAAAAGAGACATCATTGTCTAATTAAAGAAGTATTATATATTTCATATATTGAGAAATCAATAAATATTTACTTAGACAAACAAAAAATACTTTGTAGCTACTGGACAGAAGGAAAAGTTAAAGAATCAAACTATGGACAGTAACCTAAAAGTTGAAATGCATATATCATTTCTTAGACATTGCCATTCAACTCAAATTACCTATGAGCCTGTACTCAAAATAAATATTCTTGGGAAAGGAAATTTGACTAGTAGTTCTGCAGTTAGGAGAAATGTGATACTGTGATTGGCAAATCAAAATCAATTGGCTTGTTGTGTATATTTGGTGGAGAGGAGGGATAATTTCCTAAAGTTCACAGATCAGAGTAAAAACAAAGTAAAATCCCAAACCAGAGTATACATACTATAGTCATTTAAATTCTCAAAGTTTATATATTTTGTCTTATTTTTTTAAATCTCATAGTAAAAGAAGAAAGCAATTGGTATAAATAGAGTTAACTGTTAGATTGACTTTTCAAAGGTAGGTTATAGACTGAAGACTTTCATTTATTTTTCAACTAAAATTATCTAATCTCCAGGAAAATTAAGTTTCTCTTGTAAGTTTATTGGAAGAATCAAAAAATGGAAGCATTATCGTCTATTTCCACAAACAGAATCTGCTATTATAGAAGATTGGTTACAAAGATGTTTGGAAGGTTGCAAACAAACAAAAAATAATTATTGAGATAACAAAGTATTAATCACTACAGGAAGGAAACAATACTCATTTAGTTGGAGAAACAAAGGGGACATTAGAATCCAAATTCTTGGAGGAGGATGGTCTCCCAGGCACAAATTGGAGGCAGGTTCTACCCGGCTGTAGAGTTGACTGAAGCTGGTTCTGGGAGTATCCGTTAAAGCAGGGGACTGGAAGGAATGGCTGCAGGGTTAAAGGGACATAACTGTGCCAGGAGGGCCAATAAACAAAGACACAAGGGAAGGTCTGTTGTGTTTTCCTACTATATGTCCCCTCTAATATGTCTCTCTTGGTAAAATAAAATTGAAGTCCCAGCTTAGTAAAAAAAAAAAAAAAAAAAAAAAAGGGGAAGAGTGAAAGACAAGTGTTTCATAGACAGTACATGTGACATAACATGTTATGAAGCTGATTTTTTTTTTCTTACTTAATAAGTAAAGGGCATACTTTATTGGCATTTTAATTTGATATTGTCAACTACACATTAATTTATATAATATGGTTACTGTATATAGAATGCCAGTAATGTTTACAACATTTAATTTTTATTTTGGCTAAAAAGTTTTCTAGAGTAGTCTCAATTTTTGATTTGGTAACAGTTTCATAATAAATTTGTGCTTTGTTAAATTCTAGTAAATAAAGCCTTATAGACTTTGTGGCCTTTTAAAAAAATTTTCCATTAAGTCAGGGAATAATATCTGTAGGTCTGCCATGCCAGATATGGCCCATTAGTCAAAGGAAAAAAAATAGACAAAAGACCATGGAATGGATCAGCCCAAATTTATCGTGACCATAAAGAAACAACAAACAGCAAATATCCTATTAGTGACGTGCCTAGAGCTTAATCATTGAGAGTGAAGGATGGCATCTTAATGAATATGTATAAAGGTTGTTCTCAAATTCACATATTTCAAATTAATGGCAATCAGTCAATTACACACATGATATTGACTTGTTTCACATATTGCCTTTGAGAAAGCTAGAATCATACAAATGAAAATGAAGCATATTTATGAAAGATTTGGAGTAGAATACTAATGTAAATCATAGCAAATCTTTCTGATAAATGGATCCACGCAGCTTTAATCAAAAAACCAACTCTAAAATAGGCACAAATAATAACTAAGCAGATATGGAGGTGTACAAACAGAAAGAGCAAAAATCCTGAGCTCAATAAAATGGGAAGGCATTGGACACAAAATCTTGTCTTTTGATCCCCAGTATATAATAGATTTTCTAAAATAAGGTGACACATTTTCTGAAATCAGTTGTAAAAAATGACTCCCCAAAATACAAGGAACAATGGTAATATTGCTAGAAAAACTACAGATATACAAAGTCATATAACCTAAATGCAAAACTACCAAATAACCAATTTTTTTAAAAAAATGAGCAAAGTCCCTAAACAACTATTTATTTTTCCAAAGAAGACATACCAATACCTAACATGTATATGCACAGGTGTTCCACAGCACCAACCATCAGACAGATGCAAATCAAAACCACAGAGAGGTATCAACTCCTATCTGTTAGGAAGTCTATTCTAAAAAAAGGAGAGATAAACAGGATGGTAAAAATGTTTAGAAAAATGAAACTTTGCACACTATTGGTGGAAACATAAGTATAAACATTATGGAAAACTCATAGGGGACTCTGGAGAAGGAAATGGCAACCCACTCCAGTATTCTTGGCTGGAGAATCCCAGGGACAGAGGAGCCTCATGGGCTGCCGTCTATGGGGTTACACAGAGATGGACACGACTGGAGCGACTTAGCAGCAGCAGCAGCATAGGGGACTCACCTGAGTTCTGATGAAGCTCAGATGAAAACTCATCTGATATGAAAACTCAGATGAAACTCATCTGATAAAAACATTATGGAAAACAGTATGGAAACTCCTAGGGAAGCTAAAAAATAAAACTTTCATATGATCTAGAAGTCCCACTTCTGGGTAAATCCAAGGGAGATAAAAATCACTATCTCTAAGAGACATCTGTATTCCCATAATTATTGCAGCACTATTCTGAATAACAAAGCTATGCAAACAAACTAAGTATCCATTGACAGATGAACTGGGAAAGAAAATGTGATGTATACACACACACAGTCTCTCTCTCTCTCTCACTCTCTCACACACATAAACACACATTCACGCAGACAATGGAAAACTACTTAGCTTAAAAAAAATAAAAATAAATAAACGTTGCCATTCCAGACAACATGAATGAAACAATTTCAAAATACGTTTTATTTGGTTAAAACTATAGTGTTTTAAATATAGTCATGTGGTGATTGTAAAATCTTTTAAAAATCTTTACAGTCTTTGATAAAAGGTAAAATTAACATTCTAGAGATCACCATAGTTACCTCATATCTGCTTTGAGGTATTATCAATTAATGATGTCTTTGTTACTATAAAGCAAAATTTAGCAGTTAAGGTTTAGCAGGGATATACTTTATGAATTCTGATTTTTTTTTTAACTCAATTCAGCAAAGTAGACATTTTAATTTGTCCACCATGCAAGGAAAATCTTTGGGGTATTTTGATTATAAGAAGCAAAGTAAGTGGTTAACATTTAGAAGATGACACATACAACTGAATAATTGAGTTATGTTTCCTCAAGTGGTATATAATTTTTCATTGTGGGAATTTTTTGCAGTTGTTTTAATGTGTTGTCTTTCAGAGGGAGAGAGGGAGGTTTCTTTGGTCTTGGATTGTTCACTTTTAATGGGCCATAGTGATATCTTTTAAATAATATTATTTAGTATTTTAACTAAATTAATATTATTTTTTCGGTTGGGTTTCTACATAAAATTGGCTTAAAACTTAACATTAAAAAACTAAGATCATGGCATTCAGTCCCATCACTTCATGGCAAATAGAAGAAGAAAAAATGGTGATTGCAGCCATGAAAATTAAAAAAAAAAAAAGATGCTTTCCCCTTGTTGGTATATGAATGACAAAGCTAGACACTGTACTAAAAAAGCAGAGATGTTACTTTGCCAACAAATGTCCACGTAGTCAAAGTTATGGTTTTGGCAATAGTCATGTATAGATCAGAGAAGGCAATGGCACCCCACTCCAGTACTCTTGTCTGGAAAATCCCATGGATGGAGGAGCCTGGTGCGCTGCTGTCTATGGGGTCACACAGAGTCGAACACGACTGAGCGACTTCACTTTCACTTTTCACTTTCATGCATTGGAGAAGGAAACGGCAACCCACTCCAGTGTTCTTGCCTGGAGAATCCCAGGGACGGGGGAGCCTGGTGGGCTGCCGTCTATGGGGTCGCACAGAGTCGGACAAAACTCAAGTGACTTAGCAGCAGCAGCAGCAGCATGTATAGATGTGAGAGTTGGACCATAAAGAAGGCTGAGTGCCCCAAAACTGATGTGTTCAAATTGTGGTGCTGGAGAAGACTCCTGAGAGTCCCTTTGACTGCAAAAAGATCAAACCAGTCAATTCTAAAGGAAATTAACCTTGAATATTCATTGGAAGGAATTGATGCTGAAGCTGAAGTTCCAAAACTTGATCATCTGATGCGAAGAACTGATTCATTAGAAGAGACCCTGATTCTCAGAAGGATTGAGAGCAGGAGGAGAAGTGGGTCAGCACAGTATGAGATGACAGCATTACTGACTCAATGGACATGAATTTGAGGAAACTCCAGGAGATAATGGAGGACAGAGGAGCCTGGCATACTGCAGTCCATGGGGTTGCAAAAAGTCGGAAATGACTTAGCAACTCAACAATAGCAACTACTACATTTTGTGACAATTATGAATTTGGAAATGATTTCCGCTCATGATATAGTACAATGGTTTCTAATCCTCACCTCACTGTCCCCTGCAAGTATTGACTCTAAGTAGACAGCAGCCCACATAATGGTTCTGGAGATAGAAAACTGGAAATCGTCTAATCATATTTCTGTTTCCTGGCAGTATTTTAAGGAGCTGTATTTTATTCAGAAGCTCATTCACAGTATGCCAACTCGAATCTGGTCCATGACTCTGTCTTTTGTCCCTAGGTACCTAATGACCACATTCCAACCACTAGGTTTGCCTTTGACACCCTTCATTCATGGTTCCCGACTGATGATCTCTGTTCTACCTTGATGTCTCCTCTGTTTCTCATTTTTCCTTAAACTTTTGTTAAGTACTTATACTTTTATTATTTTATCTGACATTTATATTTGGTATTTCGAATGGTAGGAATTGGTGAAATGCATTCCTATCAGCTTGGTCCACTATATGAAAAAAGACTGTATATTGAAGGCATATGTGACATAATAGTAGCTGTTGTTAATAAAATGGAAACTTTCAAAGATAAAAAGAATGTCCTATTTATTTCGAAGGCCCAGAATAAGCAGCACTTTGACTGCTAATATTTTAGGGTTCTAACAGAGAGTTTGTTGTTCTGGAGAACAGAAAAATGAAATTAACTGGTCTATCAGATCAGATCAGATCAGATCAGTCGCTCAGTCGTGTCTGACTCTTTGCGACCCCATGAATCGCAGCACGTCAGGCCTCCCTGTCCATCACCAACTCCCGGAGGTCACTCAGACTCACATTCATCGAGTCAGTGATGCCATCCAGCCATCTCATCCTCTGTCGTCCCCTTCTCCTCCTGCCCTCAATCCCTCCCAGCATCAGAGTCTTCTCCAATGAGTCAACTCTTCGCATGAGGTGGCCAAAATACTGGAGTTTCAGCTTTAGCATCATTCCTTCCAAAGAAATCCCAGGGCTGATCTCCTTCAGAATGGACTGGTTGGATCTCCTTGCAGTCCAAGGGACTCTCAAGAGTCTTCTCCAACACCACACTTCAAAAGCATCAATTCTTCTGCGCTCAGCCTTCTTCACAGTCCAGCTCTCACATCCATACATGACCACAGGAAAGACCATAGCCTTGACTAGGTGAACCTTTGTTGGCAAAGTAATGTCTCTGCTTTTGAATATGCTATCTAGGTTGGTCATAACTTTCCTTCCAAGGAGTAAGTGTCTTTTAATTTCATGGCTGCAGTCACCATCTGCAGTGATTTTGGTCCCAGAAAAAAAAAAGTCTGACACTGTTTCCACTGTTTCCCCATCTATTTCCCATGTAGTGATGGGACCGGATGCCCTGATGAACTATGGAATGAGGTTCGTGACATTGTACAGGAGACAGGGATCAAGACCATCCTCATGGAAAAGAAATGCAAAAAAAAAAAAAAAAAAAAAGAAAGAAAGAAAAAAGCAACTGGTCTATACTAATTTGCTATTTAGAAAACAGTTCTATGGTTCCTTTTAAAACCAATGAACAGAGTGAAGTAAGCCAGAAAGAAAAACACAAATACAGTATCCTAACGCATATATATGGAATTTAGAAAGATGGTAACAATAACCCTATTTTCGAGATAGCAAAAGAGACACTGATGTATATAGAACAGACTTTTGGACTCTGGGAACGGGAGAGGGCGGGATGATTTGGGAGTATAGCATTGAAATGTGTATAATATCATATCTGAAACGAGTCACCAGACCAGGTACGATGCCTGATAATGGATGCCTGGGGCTGGTGCACTGGGACAACCAAGAGGGATGGTATGGGGAGGGAGGGGGAGGGGAGGGTTCAGGATGGGGAGCACGTGTATACTTGGGGCGGATCCATCTCGATGTATGGCAAAAGCAATACAATATTGTAAAGTTAAGCAAAATAAAATTTAATATAATAAATAAAATAAAATAAAATATCTATCTTAAGGAAAAAAAAAACACCAATGAACAATGTACAATGTTCAATGTACACGTATTTTGCATGCCAGAATTTATCAGGGGTTGTCCAAGAGTTTTGGGTATGTAAAAATACAGATATGTGGATCTCATGAAGTTTAAATCATATCAAAGAAACAGACTCAAGCACACTATACTACCAGCCATAAGATGACAGAAACTGAAGTACAAAGCTGAAATGATCAATCAGATTGGGTAGTGGTCAAAAATTCTTTGGGAATAAGCAAGATTTGCCGATTGAAATTTCTAAGCCTTTGTGTGACCCTAGGGTTTTTGTGTCTCTTGGATTTTTGTGTCTCTTTAGCCTTCCTTTTCAGAGCTTCCTAGGTGGCACTAGAGGTAAAGAATCTGCCTGCCAATGCAGGAGATACAGGAGATGCAGGTTTGATCCCTAGGTTGGGAAGATCCCCTGGAAAAGGAAATGGCAACCTATTCCACTATTCTTGCCTGGAAACTCTCACGTACAGAAGTGCCTGGTGGGCTACAGTCCATGGGGTCACAAAGAGTGTAACACAACTGAGCACATACACATAGCCTTCCCTTTCATAGTAATCACAAAAAATAAGGAAAATGTAAGCATATGGTATAATTCCTTAGAAATTAATGGGTATGGAAAGTTGGTAGGAATACAAACACTTAATCAGAATAGCTAATGTTTTGTTGAGTGTTTACTATATGACAAGCAGTTCTCTAGGAATCATATTTTTGAACTACTGCTGCTGCTGCTGCTAAGTCACTTCAGTCCTGTCTGACTCTGTGTGACCCCATAGACGGCAGCCCACCAGGCTCCTCCATCCCTAGGATTCTCCAGGCAAGAACACTGGAGTAGGTTGCCATTTCCTTCTCCAATGCGGGAAAATGAAAAGTGAAAGTGAAGTCGCTCAGTCGTGTCTGACTCTTAGCAACCCCATGGACTGCAGCCTACCAGGCTCCTCTGTCCATGGGATTTTCCAGGCAAGAGTACTGGAGTGGGGTGCCATTGCCTTTTCCTTTGAACTACTAGTGCATTTTAAATAAACAATCTATTTTCTGTATTATGCAATGGTATAAATGCAATTGCATCTGTCCTTTTTATCAATATATCTTTCCATCTATTTTCTTATAAATATTATTACCAAAGTATTTAACTAAAAATTTTTTCATTGAATTTTTATAGATAAAAGGACCCTCGAAATACAGTGGAGATACATGTTAACTTTCTCTTAACTTATGGGGATGCTAAAAGCAATTAAGAATTTAAAACATGAAATAGAAAGACTGTCTATTTTATATTGATGGAAAGAAAGATATGGAAATTTTGAATCCAAATAAAATCTCAACCTCGTTTGAACTCAACCTTTGAAACAAAAAGTAGGCTATGTGTATATTAAGTTACACAGATTTTGGCTAACAACCTTGAAATAGTCTTGTGCTACCCTAACACAGTGAACACAACTGGCATGTATTTAGAGCTCTGATACAATAAATTAAACATTCTGCTTGGGTTCAAGAAAAGTACATGCTTGTTAAACTTACTGCCATGAAAGATTTTTATTTTGTTTGTTTTGTTTTATTTTGATTTTTAACTGAACTTAAATATTTTCATCAAGTGAGCTGGTTCCAGAGAAGGAAGAGGAAAAATTAATTGTGCCTGGTTGTTGCCTTTTTTTTTTCCAGTAGACCTTTAATTATTAGTTAATTGACTAAGTTATATAGAAGAATATACAACATACTCTTGATAAAGGAGTATATTGTAATTATACTTGGAAAATGAATCCCTGTGAGGATTAGATATTTCTCTTCATTTGTTATGAAAAGCAACCACAATGATCATCTAGAAAGAAATTCATCTGAGATTCAGGAAAAACTGAATATTAGAGCTAAAATGAAACTTACATTCACTGACCAATGATCTTTTCATTCATCTGTAATATCGTGAGTTCAACTATATAAACTGCAAAATATTATCTTTAAAGATTGATTCTTATTACTTCCAAAGTGCACTAATAGGAAAATACTAGCATTTAGGAAGAACAGAGGCAATAGATTCACCCTGACCTTGATGGTTTTGTTTGCTTAGTCCCCTATTAGCTAGAAATGCATGTTTAAGACAGTCAGTCAATTGGAGAAAAGGATCCAGTGAAACATGAAAATCTTGAAATAAAAGAGGTATTATGTAGCCTTATCTTTACTGAAAATCCTACTATAAACAATTGAATTTCACTTACAAATTGTTAGTTTTATTCTTCTTCCTTAGAAGGTCTGTATCCTTTAATATTTCCAGAATAAACAGCAAAATTAATAAAAATTTTATATCTAGTTGTCAGTAAATGCAAAGAAATGACTGAATGATATATATGACAAATACTGAAGTTCAAATAATAGCCTTTGACACAATTTGGGTCGTATGAACATGTGATGGTCCTTTCTCTTTTTATTCTTTATTTTTATTTTTTTTTATTTTGCTTAACTTTACAATATTGTATTGCTTTTACAATACAACGAGATGGATCCGCCGCCAGTATACACGTGTTTCCCATCCTGAACCCTCCTCCCTCTCCCCTCCCCATACCATCCCTCTCTTTTTCCACTATCAATATCTACCCATCCTTTCAAGCCATCCTTCCTTAATTTATCATGACCAGAATGAGAAACTTTTAGAACTAACACCCAAAAAAGATGTCCTTTTCATTATAGGGGACTGGAATGCAAAAGTAGGAAGTCAAGAAACACCTGGAGTAACAGGCAAATTTGGCCTTGGAATACGGAATGAAGCAGGGCAAAGACTAACAGAGATTTGCCAAGAAAATGCACTGGTCATAGCAAATACCCTCTTCCAACAACACAAGAGAAGACTCTATACATGGACATCACCAGATGGTCAACACCGAAATCAGATTGATTAGGTTCTTTGCAGCCAAAGATGGAGAAGCTCTATACAATCAGCAAAAACAAGACAAGGAGCTGACTGTGGCTCAGACCATGATCTCCTTATTGACAAATTCGGACTAAAATTGAAGGAAGTAGGGAAAACCTCTAGACTATTCAGGTATGACCTAAATCAAATCCCTTATGATTATACAGTGGAAGTGAGAAATAGATTTAAGGGCCTAGATCTTACAGATAGAGTGCCTGATGAACTATGGACTGAGGTTCATGACATTGTACAGGAGACAGGGATCAAGACCATCCCCATGGAAAAGAAATGCAAAAAAGCAAAATGGCTGTCTGGGGAGGCCTTACAAATAGCTGTGAAAAGAAGAGAAGCGAAAAGCAAAGGACAAAAGGAAAGATATAAACATCTGAATGCAGAGTTCCAAAGAATAGCAAGGAGAGATAAGAAAGCCTTCTTCAGCAATCAATGCAAAGAAATAGAGGAAAACAACAGAATGGGAAAGACTAGGGATCTCTTCAAGAAAATCAGAGATACCAAAGGAACATTTCATGCAAAGATGGGCTCGATAAAGGACAGAAATGGTATGGACCTAACAGAAGCAGAAGATATTAAGAAGAGGTGGCAAGAATACACAGAAGAACTGTACAAAAAAGATATTCACGACCCAGATAATCATGATGGTGTGATCACTGACCTAGAGCCAGACATCCTGGAATGTGAAGTCAAGTGGGCCTTAGAAAGCATCACTATGAACAAAGCTAGTGGAGGTGATGGAATTCCAGTGAGCTAACAAATCCTGGAAGATGATGCTGTGAAAGTGCTGCACTCAATATGCCAGCAAATTTGGAAAACTCAGCAGTGGCCACAAGATTGGAAAAGGTCAGTTTTCATCCCAATCCCAAAGAAAGGCAATGCCAAAGAGTGCTCAAAGTACCGCATGATTGCACTCATCTCACACGCTAGTAAAGTAATGCTCAAAATTCTCCAAGCCAGGCTTTAGCAATATGTGAACCGTGAACTTCCTGATGTTCAAGCTGGTTTTAGAAAAGGCAGAGGAACCAGAGATCAAATTGCCAACATCCGCTGGATCATGGAAAAAGCAAGAGAGTTCCAGAAAAACATCTATTTCTGCTTTATTGACTATGCCAAAGCCTTTGACTGTGTGGATCACAATAAACTGTGGAAAATTCTGAAAGAGATGGGAATACCAGACCACCTGATCTGCCTCTTGAGAAATCTGTATGCAGGTCAGGAAGCAATAGTTAGAACTGGCCATGGAACAACAGACTGGTTCCAAATAGGAAAAGGAGTACGTCAAGGCTGTATATTGTCACCCTGTTTATTTAACTTATATGCAGAGTACATTATGAGAAACACTGGGCTGGAAGAAACACAAGTTGGAATCAAGATTGCTGGGAGAAATATCAATAACCTCAGATATGCAGATTACACCACTCTTATGGCAGAAAGTGAAGAGGAACTCAAAAGCCTCTTGATGAAAGTGAAAGTGGAGAGTGAAAAGGTTGGCTTAAAGCTCAACATTCAGAAAACGAAGATCATGGCATCTGGTCCCATCACTACATGGGAAATAGATGGGGAAACAGTGGAAATGGTGTCAGACTTTCTTTTTCTGGGCTCCAAAATCACTGCAGATGGTGACTGCAGCCATGAAATTAAAAGACGCTTACTCCTTGGAAGGAAAGTTATGACCAATCTAGATAGCATATTCAAAAGCAGAGACATTACTTTACCAACAAAGGTTCGCCTAGTCAAGGCTATGGTCTTTCCTGTGGTCATGTATGGATGTGAGAGCTGGACTGTGAAGAAGGCTGAGCGCCGAAGAATTGATGCTTTTGAACTGTGGTGTTGGAGAAGACTCTTGAGAGTCCCTTGGACTACAAGGAGATCCAACCAGTCCATTCTGAAGGAGATCAGCCCTGGGATTTCTTTGGAAGGAATGATGCTAAAGCTGAAACTCCAGTATTTTTGCCACCTCATGCGAAGAGTTAACTCATTGGAGAAGACTCTGATGCTAGGAGGGATTGGGGGCAGGAGGAGAAGGGGACGACAGAGGATGAGATGGCTGGATGGCATCACTGACTCGATGGATGTGAGTCTGAGTGACCTCCGGGAGTTGGTGATGGACAGGGAGGCCTGGCGTGCTGCAATTCATGGGGTCGCAAAGAGTCGGACATGACTGAGCGACTGATCTGATCTGAATGAGAAAATCATGGTTTTTCTCAAGTCAAGGAAATTTGAAAAATCATGAAGCCCAGCGTTCTAATTTTATGGCAGAGTAGAGAATGTACTGGTGGCTCACTAGTGAAGAATCCACCTGCCAATTCAAGAGATACCAATTTGATTTCTGTTTAGGGAAGATCCCCTGGAGAAGAAAATGGCAACCCACTCCAGTATTCTTGCCTGGGAAATCCCATGGAGAGAGGAGTCTGGTGAGCTACAGCTATGGGGTCAGATATGACTTAGTAACTAAATAACAACAAAAATGGATTAATATCTATCTTCCTACCTCATGGGGCAGTTTTTATTTTTTTCCCAATCAAATGATATAAAGTCACTTTCATTAGCTCACTTTTATGTTTTTTTCTCCCCAAAATTCTACAGCAATATCTTGCTGCTGAGGACAAGAGTTCTGGAAGGGTGGAGTCATTTAGAAAATCTAAATGTACAAAAGGTGCAGTCTATCTTTCTTTTGTCTTGTAATGACATGAGCTACTATTTCTGGTGGGATTTGTTATGCTTGTGACTGACATCTAGTGACCCTTGTCAATTGGAAAGAAGCTTGAACTGCTTATAACCTTGATTTTGATAACTTTAGGACCCTTGCAGATGGGCCATAGATTTATTTCAAACACAATTCCTTATTTAGTTCCTACAAGACAATGATACAATGCTACTTTTATTTCCTGAAAGATGGAGGCTGTTTGCTAGCAAAGAGTGCGTATAAGATTAGTTATAAAAAATCGAACTTAGTACACCTTTAAGAGTTTCAGAAGTTTCTAATTCTGTGGAGATTCTACTTGCCAAGTAGCATCATGAAATACTGTGAGCTATACTTTGAAAACCCAAGTTTTCAAGGAAAAAAAAAAAAAAAAAAACTTTTAAAGTGCATAATTAGTATAGTTTTGAATAAGGTATGATTTTTAGTTGCTACTCATTTCACTATGAATCTCTTTGTACTGGCAGCCTGAGCTCATTATTAATTTTAAAAATACATTTTGTCAAATAGGGAAACACAGTTATGATAGTAAAAATACAGTGATTAAAGTTAAAATGATACCATTTTGTATATGGATTGTGCACAAGAATATCACTGTAAAATTCTAAATGAGAAATGAACATAACATGCAACTGCATACTGGAAGGCTACATCATTACTAAAAGGGTGTTAAAACATTAAGAAATGTTATAACATAATAATATTAGATGGCCAAATTTCCCCAGTACTCTCTATGAAACTGAGATGTGTTGTGTCAGATGGAAGTTCAGCAGTAAAGGCTTGCGAAAATTTCAGTCCAGCAAGGGTTCCCATATGATAGTAAGCCCTATAAACTGGGTCAAGCAAATCTACACCTAGAAGCAAACTTACTTTCAGGTAAAAGAAGAAAATTGAACTGGTCAGAATACCCTATCTGGAGCATATGCTGACAGGTGAAACATTATCTCTTCTCAGAAACGAAAACAAACACATTGCTTTCAAGGAGCACATATATACTAGCAGGATAAGCAGAAAATAAATATCAAAAATAGGTAAAATGTGTTCCTTGCTGGAAGGTACTTAGATAAAAATTTTTTTAAAAATAAGAAGCTTAGAGAAAGAGAATGGGGTGCCAAGGGTAGGGATGGCTAAAGACCGCAGTATTATATTGGGAGGTCATGCTAGGCTTCATGGAAATAATGACAAAGAGCTTAAATGACATGAGGGAGGAACAGTATAGAAGGTATTTAGGAGATAAGTGTTCCAGATAAAGGAAACAGAGCATGATGGAAACATTCTTCTAACATTCATTCTAAAAGAAATTTATAAATTCTCTGTGACTGATGTAGGGTGAGTCAGATTGAGAGATATAAGCAACATGGTCAGAGAAAAGAATCAATTAACTTGGACTTTAAAGACTTATTCTGAGTAAAATGTTGCACTATCACAGGGTGTAGAGCAGAGGAGTGACATCTAGTTTACATTTCAAATGGCTTTTCTGGCCACTGCTGAGTATAGATTGTGGTAAGCAGGGCATGGGCTTAAAGAGAAAAATCCACCATGATATAGTTACAATATTCCAGGTGAAATACGATGGTGACTAAAACTAGAGTAAGGTTAATAGATGTGGTGGGAAATGGTTGGATTGAATGTATATTTTGAAGATAGAGCTGGCAAGATTGCTTCACAGACTAAATGCATGGTATAAGAGAAAAAAACATTAAAACGTTAATTAAAAAAATTATTAGTGTCATTTGTTATTAACTGAGATGTAAAAATTAGTAAGTGCCACAGTATTCCAGGGAAAATCAGGAGTTCTGTTTGAGGGATTTTAAGTTTTTGAAGGTCTATTAGACATCCAAGTAGAGCTGTTAAATACCCCGTGGAGTTTATAAATAGACCAGAGTTTGGATAGAACTCTGGGCTGTAGATATACAATTTGAGGTTTTCAGCTTATTGATGGTATTTTAAAGATGCGGGACGACCTAGTGAGATCACTAAGAGAACAAGACTGAGCCCTGAAGTACTCTAGCATTAAGAGAGACCTATACTAGGCGGGTTAGGGACCTGCTTCTTGGGGACCTGCTTCTTGATTTAGGTAATACGGCATCATAGAAAAAAAAGGCAGAAGTTGATTTCTAAAACTTGGCACATGTTTTGCTAAACGAGCAGCAGTTCATTAATATTAAGGATATACCTAACTACTGTCTTCTAGCCCCCTTTAATGATGTCATTGATTGCAGTTTCCATTCCTCTTTGTGTGTCTTCAGCAATGAATAAGAAAGAGTAGTAGAAGCAGTTTTATAGAGAAACATAACACTTTTATTCTTCAGTGTTAGTAAAAGTTTGGTGGAATCCAAGGAATGTGTTGGAAAGGGTAAGAACAGAGATTCTAGAAGAGTGGTAAAACATAAAATGTTTAAAAATAACTGGTTTAGGTCTATCAGCAAGAATAAACATCCATTAATTTACCCATTATAACAATTTTTGGCATGAATCAAATACCAAAATATTCATTTGCTGGTTTTGATAGAAAATAATTGCATTTATTATACCTTTTTTGTTGACATGAAAAGTAAACATAATTTCCCCTAATTTAGCAAAAACAGTCTTCATGAGGCTTTCATGGAGTCCTTGAAACATTTAAAAACTGTTTAATAAAAATCTAATTCATCTTGCCTAATGTCATTCAATAAAACTGTCATTTGGTAAGGCCATCATTAATTACTCAATTGGCAGAAATAATTATTTTTAGATTTTCTCTTTCTGGCAGCTCAGCAAAAAGAAAGCAAAAATTGCCTCTGCAGAAGAAGCAACTGGAGGTTTCTTTGTAGTCAGCATTTAAAGGTGACTTCTGATCTGTTGGTAAGACACACTCCTCTGGAAAAAGAGCATATGGTACTTTCTCCTCACCCTTTGCTTACTTTACAATTCATTCATAGAAAAATTAGAGGCTTCACTACAGCCTAATTTCATCCTGGATGTGTGTTCTTATTTACTTATTTATTTTGTTAAAGAACTACATCAAAAATGACACTAGTGCAATGGGATTTTTACTTTTCCCTTACAGAGCAAAGATGTTGCTGATTATACAGATCTGAAAATGAAAACTCTGAGATAACAAATTTAAAGGATCCAGGACTTTAGAAGGGAAATACACAAGTTGTAAATTGAAATGCCTTAGAACATGCTTCAGGATATGCACGTCTTAAACTTTTGCATGGGACTGAGTTTCAATTTATAGCTAATTTTCTCTTCTTTTTTACCATCAATACTTGACTTGGATAGCACATACTTGCAAATGAAAGCTGTAAAGTCACTGGAGCACTGTTGTGTGTCCCCAGTTCAGATGAACTGTCTCCTGATCAACCCACCTTGGTACTTTCACTTACAGAACTCTAGATACAAAGACTTAAATAAAAATGCTGGCACCCACATTTTCTGTAGTATGTGAGCAGTCTATACAATTAATTTTTGAAACTTTGTGCTTCTTTCAATGACATTTAAAAATAATTCCCTTAATTTATGTCATAGACCACATTATATCAAATAATGCCAAGTGAGTTTAATAGTCACAGCTGCCGTGACATAAAACTTGTAAAATAATGAACAAATAATGCATATGTTCACATCAAAGAGAGGTAATAGTTTAAATAGAAAAAAAAAAAAAAAAAGAAGAAGTGGGAGAATTGAGCCATTTCCTGGACCTAGACAGTATCAGATTACCAAAAACAACCTCTGATGAAGCAGTGAGCATAATATTCATATTTTGAACAGCAATATCACTTCAGAATAAAATATTATCTAAAGTGTTAAATTAATTTTTCAGGGTTTGTAGATTTAAAAAAACATAGATTTTTAAGATAAAAATTATTAATGTAATAATTTTATACTATTAAGGAAACATAACAAATATAATTTGATAAAATATGGCACAGTGAAAATGCATTACTGACGTCCTGAAATTAACATCTGGCTGCGCGGCGCACTAAGAGCACGGCCTAGAGGAGCTATCCCACGACCAAGGAAGGACGGCGGTGAGGACCGGCACACTAAGCACGGCCGAAATGAGCTACCCCACGACTGAGGTCAGGAAGGGCAGCGGTGAGGAGATACCCCTCCTCCAAGGTCAGGAAGGGCGGCGGTGAGGAGAGACCCCTCGTCCAAGGTAAGGTGCGATGGCTGTGCTTTGCTGGCGCAGCCGGGAAGAGATACCCCACGCCCAAGGTAAGAGAAACCCAAGTA
Source organism: Tragelaphus eurycerus (assembly GCA_935064755.1). Classification (NCBI taxonomy): domain Eukaryota; kingdom Metazoa; phylum Chordata; class Mammalia; order Artiodactyla; family Bovidae; genus Tragelaphus; species Tragelaphus eurycerus. The sequence continues at coordinate 10,823,365 of CAKXYN010000012.1, read as the reverse complement.
AGACAGTAGGTCTTGCAAGAGGGCATCAGAGGGCAAATACACTGAAACCATACTCACAGAAAACTAGTCAGTCTAATCACACCAGGACCACAGCCTTGTCTAACTCAATGAAATTAAGCCATGCCCCGTGGGGCAACCCAGGATGGGCGGGTCATGGTGGAAAGATCTGACAGGGTGTGGTCCGCTGGAGAAGGGAATGGCAAACCACTTCAGTATTCTTGCCTTGAGAACCCCATGAACAGTAAGAAAAGGCAGAATGATAGGATACTGAAAGAGAAACTCCCCAGGTCAGTAGGGGCACAATATGCTACTGGAGATCAGTGGAGAAATAGCTCCAGAAAGAATGAAGGGATGGAGCCAAAGCAAAAAGAATACCCAGCTGTGGATGTGTCTGGTGATAGAAGCAAAGTCCGATGCTGTAAAGAGCAATATTGCATAGGAACCTGGAATGTCAGGTCCATGAATCAAGGCAAATTGGAAGTGGTCAAACGAGAGATGGCAAGAGTGAATGTTAACATTCTAGGAATCAGCGAACTAAAATGGACTGGAATGGGTGAATTTAACTCAGAGGACCATTATATCTACTACTGCGGGCAGGAATCCCTAAGAAGAAATGGAGTGGCCATCCTGGTCAACAAAAGAGTCCGAAATGCAGTACTTGGATGCAATCTCAAAAACAATAGAATGATCTCTGTTCGTTTCCAAGGCAAACCATTCAATGTCACAGTAATCCAAGTCTATGCCCGAACCAGTAATGCTGAAGAAGCTGAAGTTGAACGGTTCTATGAAGACCTACAAGACCTTTTAGAACTAACACCCAAAAAAGATGTCCTTTTCATTACAGGGGACTGGAATGCAAAAGTAGGAAGTCAAGAAACACCTGGAGTAACAGGCAAATTTGGCCTTGGAATACGGAATGAAGCAGGGCAAAGACTAACAGAGTTTTGCCAAGAAAATGCATTGGTCATAGCAAACACCCTCTTCCAACAACACAAGACAAGACTCTATACATGGACATCACCAGATGGTCAACACCGAAATCAGGTCGATTATATTCTTTGCAGCCAAAGATGGAGAAGCTCTGTACAATCAGCAAAAACAAGACCAGGAGCTGACTGTGGCTCAGACCATGAACTCCTTATTGTCAAATTCAGACTGAAACTGAAGAAAGTAGGGAAAACCACTAGACCATTCAGGTATGACCTAAATCAAATCCCTTATGATTATACAGTGGAAGTGAGAAACAGATTTAAGGGCCTAGATCTGATAGATAGAGTGCCTGATGAACTATGGAATGAGGTTCGTGACATTGCACAGGAGACAGGGATCAAGACCATCCCCATGGAAAAGAAATGCAAAAAAGCAAAATGGCTGTCTGGGGAGGCCTTGCAAATAGCTGTGAAAAGAAGAGAAGCGAAAAGCAAAGGAGAAAAGGAAAGATATAAACATCTGCATGCAGAGTTCCAAAGAATAGCAAGAAGAGATAAGAAAGCCTTCTTCAATGATCAATGCAAAGAAATAGAGGAAAACAACAGAATGGGAAAGACTAGGGATCTCTTCAAGAAAATCAGAGATACCAAAGGAACATTTCATGCAAAGATGGGCTCGATAAAGGACAGAAATGGTATGGACCTAACAGAAGCAGAAGATATTAAGAAGAGGTGGCAAGAATACACAGAAGAACTGTACAAAAAGATCTTCATGACCCAGATAATCATGATGGTGTGATCACTGACCTAGAGCCAGACATCCTGGAATGTGAAGTCAAGTGGGCCTTAGAAAGCATCACTATGAACAAAGCTAGTGGAGGAGATGGAATTCCAGTGGAGCTATTCCAAATCCTGGAAGATGATGCTGTGAAAGTGCTGCACTCAATATGCCAGCAAATTTGGAAAACTCAGCAGTGGCCACAAGATTGGAAAAGGTCAGTTTTCATCCCAATCCCAAAGAAATGCAATGCCAAAGAGTGCTCAAACTACCGCACGATTGCACTCATCTCACATGCTAGTAAAGTAATGCTCAAAATTCTCCAAGCCAGGCTTCAGCAATATGTGAACCGTGAATTTCCTGATGTTCAAGCTGGTTTTAGAAAAGGCAGAGGAACCAGAGATCAAATTGCCAACATCCGCTGGGTCATCGAAAAAGCAAGAGAGTTCCAGAAAGACATCTATTTCTGCTTTATTGACTATCCCAAAGCCTTTGACTGTGTGGATCACAATAAACTGTGGAAAATTCTGAAAGGGATGGGAATACCAGACCACCTGATCTGCCTCTTGAGAAATCTGTATGCAGGTCAGGAAGCAACAGTTAGAACTGGTCATGGAACAACAGACTGGTTCCAAATAGGAAAAGGAGTACGTCAAGGCTGTATATTGTCACCATGTTTATTTAACTTATACGCAGAGTACATCATGAGAAATGCTGGGCTGGAAGAAACACAAGTTGGAATCAAGATTGCTGGGAGAAATATCAATAACCTCAGATATGCGGATGACACCAACCTTACGGCAGAAAGTGAAGAGGAACTCAAAAGCCTCTTGATGAAAGTGAAAGTGGAGAGTGAAAAGGTTGGCTTAAAGCTCAACATTCAGAAAACGAAGATCATGGCATCTGGTCCCGTCATTACATGGGAAATAGATGGGGAAACAGTGGAAACAGTGTCAGACTTTATTTTTCTGGGCTCCAAAGACACTGCAGATGGTGACTGCAGCCATGAAATTAAAAGACGCTTACTCCTTGGAAGGAAAGTTATGACCAACCTAAATAGCATATTCAAAAGCAGAGACATCACTTTGCCAACAAAGGTTCGCCTAGTCAAGGCTATGGTCTTTCCTGTGGTCATGTATGGATGTGAGAGCTGGACTGTGAAGAAGGCTGAGCGCTGAAGAATTGATGCTTTTGAACTGTGGTGTTGGAGAAGACTCTTGAGAGTCCCCTGGACTGCAAGGAGATTCAACCAGTCCATTCTGAAGGAAATCAACCCTGGGATTTCTTTGGAAGGAATGATGGTATAGCTGAAACTCCAGTGTTTTGGCCACCTCATGCGAAAAGTTGACTCATTGGAGAAGACTCGGATGCTGGGAGGGATTGGGGGCAAGAGGAAAAGGGGATGACAGAGGATGAGATGGCTGAATGGCATCACTGACTCGATGAATGTGAGTCTGAGTGACCTCTGGGAGTTGGTGATGGACAGGGAGGCCTGGCGTGCTGCGGTTCATGGGGTCGCAAAGAGTTGGACACGACTGAACGACTGATCTGATCTGAACATGGATACACAGAGAACTAGGAAACACATACAAAATTCGCCAACAGCAGCCAAGCAAGGAAAGGGCTTCAAATCCATGCCATAAACTTCAGAAGCATAAATGTTACAGAAAATTTCACACTATTCTGGAAGGCCTTGTTATTGTTTAGTCACAAAGTCATGTCTAACCCTTACAGCTGGACAGACTTCTCTGTCCAGGGTATTTACCAGGGAAGAATACTGGAGTGGGTTACTATTTCCTTCTCCAGGGAATCTTCATGACTGAGGGATTGAACTTGTGTCTCCTCCATTACAGGCAGTTTCTTTACCACTGAGCCACCTGGGAAGCCCTCTGGAGTACCAAACTCTGTCATCCAAATGCAAAATAGTAGAGGAGAACAGGAGGAATCAAAATAAACAAAAAAGAATTGCATAAATTATCATTGATGAATCTTGGTTTAGGGAGAGTGAATATGTAGATAGACTGCAGGGAGATTGAAAGAGGAGGTACAGAGGGAAAGTGTGAAAAAAAAGGGGGAGAGGGAAGAGGGGAAAAGAAGAGGGAAGGAAGAGGGGAGAGGGAGAGAGAGATAGGGAGAGAATATAAATACAGAAGTCCTTTAACATACGATAGAATCTGAAAATCCTAGTAGAGGTAGAAAAAAAATCACCATGACTTCAAAATTTCAATGGATCTGTGGCAAAAATCAGATCATATAGAACTTGAAGATTACTCTGCTGCTGCTGCTGCTGCTGCTGCTGCTGCTGCTAAGTTGCTTCAGTCATGTCCGACTCTGTGTGACCCCAGAGACTGCAGCCCACTAGGCTCCCCCGTACCTGGGATTCTCCAGGCAAGAACACTGGAGTGGGTTGCCATTTCCTTCCTTCTCCAATGCATGAAAGTGAAAAGTGAAAGTGATGTCACTCAGTCGTGTCCGACTCCTAGTGACCCCATGGACTGCAGTTTACCAGGCTCCTCTGTAGAGCCATTGCCTTCTCCGAAGATTGCTCTACCCCTTGGAAATAGGACACAGTCATCTACTAACCAAGTGTAATCTTAATAGAGGTAGTTTTTTTTTTTTTTAAATCCACCTACCCAGAACCAGTAAATATTTCAAGTTTTCTAACACATGTTGTTCCCAGCCCTAGTTATATCCATAAGTGCATGAAAATAATGAAAATATATTATGAAAGAAATGAAGCAGAGAAGGAAGGGAGGAAGAAGGGAAGGAGAGAGGGAGGAAGGAAATTCAGTAAAAGACAAAGACTCATGTTTGATTATAAACTTCTAGAGAGTACCTTCTACCTTAGAGTAATTTAACAAAGACCTTGTTCAGTAGAATAAGTATTCAAAGGCACATAAAGAAAACAGAGAATGAGATTCTTGAGCTATGGAAACAAACAGAGGAACAAATCGAAACCATCAGTTAGACAAATAAAAGAATTTGAAAAAAAAAAAAAAACATGGTAAGAAAAGTTGAGGATGAAACACAAATAACTGGCACAGAAGAAAGTCATGAGATTAGTATATTGAATGCAGAGGGAAATAAAAAAGGCAAATTCAGTAAAGCAGTTAGGAAGATAGAAAAGACAGGAAGACTATTTCGCATTGTAAGTATAACTGCTGTTGCTACTCTTGAGTATTCAACAAATAGAACAGTAAAAATATATTCACAGAGACAGTAGTAAAAATCTTTCTATGAGATGAAAAACTAATTTTGATATTACCAAATCACACATGTTCTATGAAAAACTGACACAAAGTAGTATACATGTTCTAGTTTAACTATTGAGTTTCAAAAATAACTACAGAAATTTTCATGCACACAGCAAAATAATAAGAGAATAAAAGAGGGGGAAAAATCAAGTTTGCCTTAGACTTTCAAAAGTGAGATTTAATGTCAGAAAGCTAAGCATTATCTATAAAATCCCAAGGAGAAAATATCCAAAAATATGGTCAACTTACAACCAAGCTCATAGGTAATTTATATTTATAAAGGCAGTACACAATTATTATGTGGCACAAATGAGCATAGGGGAATCCCTTGTAGTCCTCTTGAAAAACTACTTGCTGCCTCTACATGCAGCAAACCAGATGATGAGCCAAAGTTTAGAAATCAGGAATGTAGATGTGGAAAAACAGATTGAGATATAGCAATGATCCCTCACTCAGCTCAAACACCTGAAGGGTTTATTCCTACAGAAACAAATGCAAGTCTTATAAACTTGATCAATCAAAAATAAAGACAGTGCATCTTAAAGCAAACAGTGATGGAAGGAAAGAGAAAAACAACGTGCAAGTGCTGATTTCTGATCCTTTGTAGTGGAGAGTCGTTTTGGTAACATAAAATTGAAACTTGGAGTGAAAAAACAACAGCTCCAGCTCTTGTCTATCACAATCACTTCTTTTTAAACTTAAAAGGAATATTTTAGGCAGTGCAGTCCTTTTTTGTTTTGTAAAGAATGGAACATTTATCTGAAACTTCAGTTTCTTTCCAATTCCTTTTTATCCAAGCAATTCAAAAAATATTAGATGTAACATTTTTAATGAAATACACAGATATGACCTCACTGTAAGAAAGCAAAATTTGTTGATTTATAAATTATTTAATGTGTCAGTACGCATGCTTAAAAAAGTGGATGATGTTCTGTTTCATTTACTTTCTTGATGATGTGACAAATTTAAAAATTGTTTATATAGATTGTATTGATTAACTAAAAATAAGCACTGTGATTTTATATAAGTACTATAAAATCATTACTCAAAATGAAAAGAGATTTAAGTAATATTTATATCTGTATAACATGCCTCTGGGGCTTTACTGGTGGCTCGATAGTCATGAATCTGTCTGCCAATGAAGGAGATGGAAGGAAAGATTCTCTGGAGAAGGAAATGGGTACCTAATCCAGTATTCTTGTCTGGGAAATTCCATGGACAGAGGAGCCACGCTGGCTACCTGAGGCCATGAGGCCGCAAAGGATTGGACAGGACTTAGCAATTAAACAACAGCAACATGCCTCCAGGTGGTAAAACTTGTAGACATTGGTCTGGATAAAAGAGATAGAGGACTTTTTTTTTCCCACGGAAATTTTGAGTTCATATATCATGGGGATGTGCTCTTTTACCTTAGTCTTACCTGGTGAAAATGCCTAGTGTTTTTTCCAGGTAGGGCAAAAGTAGTCCATTTCTGGTTTTGGAAGCTGTAACCAGGACCCTTTTGACCCTGTCAAGATTTCCAGAGTCTTTGCATCTTACTTCCTGAAAGTCTTCTGCTGCTGCTGCTGCTAAGTCGCTTCAGTCGTGTCCAACTCTGTGCGATCCCACAGACGGCTGTCCCTGGGATTCTCCAGGCAAGAATACTGGAGTGGGTTGCCATTTCCTTCTCCAATGCATGAAAGTGAAAAGTGAAAGTGAAGTCGCTCAGTCGTGTCCGACTCCTAGCGACCCCATGGACTGGAGCCTACCACGTTCCTCCGTCCATGGGATTCTCCAGGCAAGAGTACTGGAGTGGGGTGCCATTCTCTCTATATATTATTTAATATATATATAAATTATACATATTTAATATCTACAGGGTAGATCAGTAGCAAGGGTCACTCTGATTTATCACTTGGCTTTCTCTAACTAGTACCAGTACTGAAAGGAGTCCCTAATAATCTGATAGAAATCAAAAGGACAAGGAATGAAAGCAGTATTCATCTTTAAAATATACATATATGGTAAAAACATGATTTTGAGATGGAAAACCTGCAAAGCAGGGAAAATATTCAAATCTCTCTCCTCCTAATGGAAAAATTCACTGCCTGACAGTGAGCTGTTGTATCTTGTCAGCTACAGCAGTGACCTTTAGACTTGATGCCGACATCAATACACCACAACAAGCTCTCTGTCAGAAAGCAAGCACAGATCCATCTGTACTTCAAGAATCTTCAGTGAATATTGCATGAAGTCATTTACCCCATGATCCTTATCTTTTGAATGTCTACAAATTGTACTTCTAAAAACTTCATAGTAACTACTCCCTAAATATATTTACTTAAACTTTGCTTTTTGTTTTGGTTAGAAGAGTGATTTTTGAAGAGGGCTTTTAAGAGAATTGCCTTCCTAGAGCTCTGTAACAACCTAGAGGGGCAGGACAGGGTGGGTAGTGGGATGGAGGCTCAAGAGGGCAGGAACATATGTATACCTATGGCTAATACATGTTGAAGTTTGGCAGAAACCAACACAATGCTGTAAAGCAATTATTCTTCAACTATAAATAAATAAAATTTAAAAAAGAGAACTGACTTCTTGGAATCTTATTGGACATTTTCGAAATGCCTGAGTTATTGTCTAGAGAGACTCTTTAAAGTAACATTCGCCAAAATAAGTGAACAAAAAGGGTAGCAGAATTCCTGCTTGTGTGTCATTGGCATCTTTGAAATTCTATTCCCATCTTTCATTCCTTAAACAAAATTATCATTTTGAGGAGCAAGTTAGTGTGTGTGCTGGCTGGGCTGGGGGTTTGAGGAAAATCAAATAGAATAACAATTCAACTGAAGAACATCTAAGACTCCTGGCTTTAATTCTTTCTTCCTTCCTTCCCTCCTTTCCTCATTCCTCTATCCTTCCCTTCTCTTTAGTATTTTTTTTTTTTCTAATTTGCTTTATAAACACTACTGATCACTGTGCCCAGACGTGCTAAGAGCTGGGAATAAAAAGAGAATCAGCATCGTCCATGCTCTTGTTTATCTCTTCCGATTCTGGCTAAGTTTTGCTGAAAGTCAAAGACTATAAGGCTTGGAGTCTGTGATTCTGTTTTTGAGGTAAAGGAACATCTTTTACAAAGGACTGAAAGACACAGATGAAATATATATATTTCTGATATTAGCCTTAAACATCTTTGACTAATACTAGCTCTTTCCATCCTTTGAGCACCTACAATATGTTTTGAACATATTGCACTTATTCTCTCCTCTAAACTTTCAACCATGCTCTTCTCTGGAATGCACTTTTATATCTTTCTGGATAGAAAAATTCTTCATTTTCTCCAAAGTGTATCTCAATCAGGAAAACATCTTTCAACTCAGTAGGTCACATTAAATTTTTCCTCAATAGACATAACCCTTATAGATGGCTGATACAATTTAGATGCTAACATATACTGCATTCTTTGTATGTTAGTTTTAATTCCCCTGGCTATACTGCAATCACTAGGAGAGAAGACCTTCGTGTTGTTATAATACTGAAGAGAATGTAATTACTAGTAGAATTTTGAGAATCACTTATTCATTGAAATATATGCTAAATATTTCTTTGCTAAATATTTAATACTCTAAACACATATATAAAGAGGTATTGGAAGTAAAGTTTTCACATTTAGAAAGAAAAACAGGACATTCTGTTAAATTTGAATTTCAGATAAAGAATGTATTTTTTTTTTCACATATAAGCATGTCCCAAATATTTCATGAAGCATACTTACACTACAGGAAATTATTTGCTGTTTATCTGAAATTCAAATTTAGCCATGCAACCTGCATTTTATCTGGAAAACTTTGTTGGAAGGAAACATTTTTCAAACTTGTGTTAGGTGTTTCTGTCAGTATATTAGAAGCATAGTACATAGATACAGTCATAATATTCAAAAGACAAACACACAGTTGTGTTTATTTTTTGGAAGGAGGGACTTTTTTTCTTTTGTAACATGTGTGCATGCCCTCGTGTGTATACATATATGTGTGCACAAACCTGAAAAATGAGCATTAGGGGCACACGTGCCTGTGAGCAGAGGAAGAGGAAGGGCACTATTTTCAGGTTGTGTGGCACATAGATAGCAATAGGAAGCAATGACTCATTCACAGAGGCACATGAATGCAACCCAGATATAATCAGATGCTAAAACATTATTCCTTGAAAATGTTATGCTCCATTATTGTAGAAAAGACACATAAGCCTTCCACAAGCTACACTGCATTTTTTAAAAAATCTCTTTCAGATTTACTTCAGTGTATTTTCTTTCCTTTAATTATTATTTGACTATTCTGCCAAATCATGGCTAAAAATGCGGGCAATTTTTTTTTTTTTTTTATTGCATTTGGACTTTGTCAAAAGTGTTGGGTTCAGGGAAATATTTTCTGCCAAGTTCCTCTATGTTCATGCCAAGTAATTTTCAATTGGTTTATAAACCCATGTGTATTTTAAATGAAATGAATACATACATTTTAGATTCCTTTACCCTTAACTCACCCAGATGGTTCAGAAGACATCCAATAAACCTTTGATTCCTGTTATAAGAAATAGATTGCTTAAAGGTTTTGGAAGTCAAGAAGCAAGTCACCTCTTTTACAAAGAGTAAGTGGACCCAAATGTTCTAACTTCATGTGTATGATGATAGTGAGAGCCACACTCTCTAGAGGTTGGAATGAAGTTTTGAACTGAAATTCACTAAGGTAGATTTAGTGCTTAGCTAAATGCTCAAACCTAATAATGCTACACATTTAATATCTACATGTCTTGGATCATACTAACTTCATTAACCTAAGTGATGCGTACATCCTACTATGAGCCTCAAGTGCTTATTGTCAACATATGAAGATATTGAAAATGGCATTACATTCTTGTTTAACACTGGTTTATTTTAGCATGTGAATCACTTTTATAATGTATTAGAAGTCAGTGATGCAGATGTAACAGGAAAGCAGAAGGAACTACTTCACCCTACTATGCACACCTGAGCCATTTTTGCAGAGCATTCCATATCTAGAGTAAGATGAAAGATGTGCAATAATAAAACGTTTTATTTTCATTAATCATATTATAGATGTGAATCATTCTAGGAAAACTCAATTGTACACAGCATGTAACAATTTTCTGTACTTGAATGCACATCAAATTTTAACTGCTGTTAATTACTCAGTGGAAACTCATTCTCAAAGTAATCCACCCTTTTCTCCCAGAGCTGGGTCAAATATCTGAGGGTAAGGGAACTTATAATGCCAAGGGCTTTGTGGGAAATGCTATTTTCTCTATTCCATCTAGCATCTAGGAAGAAGGCCAATATCTGCTGTTTGGTCTTTCATCCACAGTTCTCTACTGAGATATTGCTTATTCAGGTCTCCACATTCATTCTGTTCTTGTGAGTTCTATGTTATGTCTACCACCCTGAAGGACATGGAAATCCTGATCCTTCCATGCCACTCTAGGGCATAGAAATTTTTCATTCCTGCCCTGTATCCTGAGTTCTTTCTCAATTAATCAGGACATTTGTGTGCTAATATGTCTCTTAATTTTCTTCTTGTTTCTCCCTAGATTGAGAAATATGTGTGTGTTTTTTTGTGTGTGTGTGTGTGCGTGCCTGTGTGTGTATGTGTTTTCTTTTTGTGATGATCTCTGCCGGGAAAATAAAATCTAGCTCTCTCTTGATGTTTTATGAGATGCTTTGTTTAAGCCAGAAGATCTCTGCATCTCCGAAGACTAAGATTTTTGTAAATCAAAGCCAGGAAAAGCACAAACCACCAACTCAACTCAATATTTGAATTAGTCTGAGGGTTGCACAATAGAGAGAAACAAAGTGTTATTTTGAGAAGCAAAATATCTCAACACTGCTAACCTTCACTTTCAGAAGGAATTCATCCCCACTATTTGGTAATATTCCAGGCGCGGGGGAGCCTGGTGAGCTGCTGTCTATGGGGTCGCACAGAGTTGGACACAACTGAGGCGACTTAGCAGCATCAGCAGCAAAAACTATATAAAGAATGTTTTATCAGCAAAATGGTACAACAACTATGGACTTAAAAATCTATAAACCCAAGATCATAGAAAAAATGTTTGAATCTTATTCTAAAACATAAAAAATAAATAAATAAAAATATTACCATAAAATAGAGTCACTTTCAAATTAGCCGAAGACCTAATGCATCCTAGGAAGGGGAGGCTGCTCTGGGAATGGGTGTGGTGGGAAGGGTTCAGTTTTTCATGCTCAAACTTATACTCCCTAGAATGACTTCCAATTATTCAAGAAGGAAAATAGATTATCCTAATACCTACTACTAGATGACACTAGTGGTAAAAACATCCCCCGCAGGGGATGAGCTAGTTAGACAGCATCAGCTAATCGATAGACATGAATGTGAGTAAACTCTGGGAGATAGTGAAGGACAGGGAAGCCTGGTGTGCTGTAATTCATTGGATTGCGAAGAGTTGGATAGGACTAGCAACTGGACAACAAGTGATGAAGAATCCTCCTGCCAACGCAGGAAAAACAAGAGATGTGTGTTCAATCCCTGGGTCAGGAAGATCCCTTGCAGAAGGAAATGGCTACCCATTCCAGTATTCTTGCCTGGAAAATTCCATGGACAGAGGAACCTAGTGGGCTACAGTCCATAGTGTCTCAAAGAGTCAGACGCAAATGAGTGCTCACACAATGCCTACTACATAGATTGCTAATAAACTGGAGAATTAAAGAGGGTACATTGGAATACATTCAAGATTCAGAACATTAAGAAAGTATCTGTTCAAAATATATTATGTGAATTTAATGGGGTTTATAATTTGGGGCTCTTTCCTTTAGTAGAGATTTAGGACAGTTCATTTTTACGATCCAAATTGCATCCACAGGTACAAACTGAAATATCTTCAGGATCTAGGCAAGTAACTTAAATGTGACGAGGACCTAATTTGAATCCTATAGGAGTTCATGGGAACTGGAAATGTACTTCTTGTTCTGTGACAAGACTAATCATTCAGGGAAAACAAAACAAATCTGCAGGCATTAGTGACTTTCAGGTCACTGCCAAAGCAACCCTGCATCTTAGAAAAGACTTGAAAGAATTTGCAAATGAATTATGAAATAATTGGATTTCTTTGTAAATTATAATATCTAGATATGAAATTTTAAGAAGGAAATTCCAAACCTCTTAATTGTATTATTATTAAAATAAAATTTGTGCTCTATCTCCCAATTTTGAGAATCTGCAGCTCTTTCCTTATAGTTCTCCATCCGTTATTTCAAAAGTCAATGGCACTAGATAGTTATAAAGAAGCAAATTATAACCTTTTTAAAATGTTATTCTCATTGTATGAAACTGGTGATGATATTTAGTTTGGAAAACCAGCTAGAACAAAGTGGGGAAACCATTTAAAATTACTTTAAAAGATGGTAAGATACTGAGACACTAACCATAGCTGCCTTCCCATGGTTTTCTGACAAATTTGGAAGTATAGGTTTCACAGTCACCTTCCTGCCACAGGTTTGTCATTGCTATCCATTCTGAAGGAGATCAGCCCTGGGATTTCTTTGGAAGGAATGATGCTAAAGCTGAAACTCCAGTACTTTGGTCACCTCATGTGAAAAGTTGACTCATTGGAGAAGACTCTGATGCTGGGAGGGATTGAGGGCAAGAGGAGAAGGACGACAGAGGATGAGATGGCTGGATGGCATCACTAACTCGATGGATGTGAGTCTGAGTGACCTCCCGGAGCTGGTGATGGACAGGGAGGCCTGGCGTGCTGCAATTCATGGGGTCTCAAAGAGTCAGACAACGACTGAGCCACTGATCTGATCTGATTGTGTATCATTAGAAATGAGTTTTAAAATTACCAATCTTATTTCTATGAATTGTTACATTTTCCACCTTTACTTTAGAATGTTTTTTCAACTGAGCTACTCAACTATATCTGTCCTTATTTGCACTTTACGTATGAGGAAACTGAGGTTCTATAAAGTTAACTGATTTCCTTAATTTAGGCATCTAATCAAGAGGAAAAAGAAAACACAAATCTGAGTTTTTTCTATTTTGGACTCTGAGTGTTTTCAAACATGCCCTGTAATACTAATGGGAATGTACTTGTATTATGCTGTCTTTCTTCCAAATATTTTTCAACTATTTTATTTTATTGGTGTTTCCCAATTGTCTGCAAAGGAGATATGCTTTGTCTCATCTTACGTGTATCGGAAAGAGAAATTTGGGAGATTTAAGTTACTAGAAATCAAGCAGTGAATTAGGCCAGACTCGACAGAAATGGTTTCCTGGCTCCTGTCTGGAAGTTTCCTTATCTGTCCTAGCCTGAGCTTGCAAGAAAGCCGGAGCTCTTCATTTAGCTTGATATAATTATTCTGAGTTCTTTCACCCATGGACTAAATGGCTCTGTAGTTTACATGCTCTTTTACTTACAGTTGATGGTTTTAATTATAGCTTTCATCACTTCCTTTGACTTTTAACCACCTGTCATTCCTTTGTAAGATTCTTTCCTTCCCATTGGCCAGTGATGGCAATGTTGCAGACACTTTAACTCAGGCCTGCGCTTTTGTTCCGTTTATGCTAATGATAAACCCTACACTTCTAACGTGATAGTTAGGGTGGAATTCAGTGGAGTTAATCATATTCCCTGCATAATGCAATTCTGAACTCCCTGAGATGAAAATAGCATTAGAATTTTCTATAATTTTATGTTTGCTCTCTCATTACTTCTGAGGTTTAAACAGATTTAGTTTAGATGACCTGAAGTTTAAGGTTTTCCTAAGTGAACTGAATGAATTATCTCTGCTTTCCACTTAGCAAAGATGTTTATAAACTGACAATGAAATGGGATGACAGTCTCCTAAGGGTAGGAAGCCAGGCAAGACGCTTGTCAGCACCATTACACATTCCTTGATTTGTTTTGTATTTTTTCCTTGGTTCTTTGTTCATGACAGTCAAATCACAAAATAATCCTATAGGATCTTGAGGTCAACCAGGATTGTATTAGCTGTTCTCACATTTCAAGATTTTGATAGAAAACATAAAAAGAAGGAAATACAATTATTTTTAAAGCAAAAATAGTCTTTTTCTTATGTACTACCTATGTGTTCATGTGGAATCGGAAATGTTGATTTTTGTAAACAGTGATGGAATTTTTTTCTAGGTTTCTCTGTGGGCCTATGGTGCAACAGAACAAAGACATCCGAATCAGCCATAGATTTGTCTAGTGGACCTTGACGAGGACCTTGTCTCCTACTGTGACAAACTACCTAATCTCTCAGGTTCATTGGAGAGACTGGGACGTTAATACCTATCTTACAAGTGTTATGAAGATCAAATGTGATAATGTACATTGCAGTTCCTCAAAAAATTAGTGATTATTCCTAGTAAGATTTGCATTTACACATTGACAGTGGTTAAACTGATTTCACCAAAATTTATGAAACTCCAGAATATTCAAGAAGGGAAGTATTCTTGTGGGTTTTCCTGATGCCTCAGATGATAAAGAATGTGTCTGCAATGCAGGAGACCTGGGTTCAATCCCTGGGTCAAGAAGATCCCCTGGAGAAGGGAATGGCTATACACTCGTTTTCTTGCCAAAATTTACAAAGACCCAGAATATTCAGAAAGGAAAGTACTCATAAAGTGTCTAAGTTATCTCACATTTTTCTCACTCCTGGCCACATCAGCCTGACAATAGAGCAAAGCTGTAGTAATAAGACTCCACTATCGGAGTATCTGAAACCTGAACTATTTACATCTTTCCATTCTGGTTCCCTTAGGTCAGCAGAGTTTTGCATGGCCTCCCCAAAGGTCACAATTTACATTTTCTTCTATCACAGCCATGTCTTATCTGCCACTTCTGGGTGACATTTCATCACCACCACTATAGCCTCTGTCAGTCCTGAGGTTTATTTCCAGACTCTCAAACAATCAGGCCATCTAAGCGAATTTCTCTTATGTTTCGAATATTGTAGGGATTTTATGTAGATGGACACTGAACTCAAATAGTAGGATATATTCTCCCCATATCCCACACCAACCCCCAAAATTATTTTGTTCCAGAAAATACAACTGAATATTTTTCTTATTTTCTTAAAATGACATAAAGTGACAAAGTTCTTTCATTTTGCCTACTTTTATTATAGTTCTTTTTCTCTGTAGGATCCCAGAGATGAATCAAAAAAACAGCCTGATGTGCATCATTACTACAATAAACATTCTTCTTTGTGATGAAGAGTAGCCCTCATCTACTGTTCATACTTGTAAACCCTAACTCTACTTGTCTTCTGGCTAACTTCTTTATTTGTTAATAATGTCTTCAAAATTGATCAGTCCTCTGATTCTATCAAAACACAGTCAATGATCTCATACACAGAAAAATGCCAAGTGACCTCCTTCACAATCTACGTCCCTCTCTCCCAACACATTTTTAGATTTGGATAAATTATCTGAGATGCGAAGTATGGTGTTCTCTACATTATTAAGGCCATTAAGATATGTGAGGATGCCAGTCTTTTGTCATATGAATGTGGTCAAAGCTTATCAGAAGTACGCAGGTCAATGTAGACTTACATTATTGACTAAAGTGATAAGCATCCACTATGGCAGAACTATTATTACTAGTTCCAGTCATGTTTTTGCAATTCTATTCTTAATGTTAGTTTTATGTTTTACTCATCTGGTCTTGAATTACAAATGAATCACATTTCCCAGACTACTAAATTCTTATTCAAAATATTTATCATCTGTCATCATAAGAGATGGCAGATTCAGCTAATTTTAAATGTGCCCTTCTTTTACGTAGGCTGAAAGTATTTTCTAACTTCTGAGTCTCAGCTGAAGAGGTTATTCTATTTGGCTGTTCATGCTACTCACTTCTGGGAAGGCAATGGCACCCCACCCCAGTACTCTTGCCTGGAAAATCCCATGGACGGAGGACCCTGGTGGGCCAAGTCCATGGGGTCGCTAAGAATCGGACACGACTGAGCGACTTCACTTTCACTTTTCACTTTTATGCATTGGAGAAGGAAATGGCAACCCACTCCAGTGTTTTTGCCTGGAGAATCCCAGGGACGGGGGAGCCTGGTGGGCTGCCGTCTGTGGGGTCGCACAGAGTCGGACACGACTGAAGCGACTTAGCAGCAGCAGCAGCAGCTACTCACTTTAACTGTAGCTGTGGAATTTTAACAGTTGAGTCAGATTTACCTGCGATGTAAGGGATTTTGCAGGGACCCATCACTTATTAGAGAAGATGAAAGGGTTTTTGAGGAGGCAAAAGCATTTTCTTCCCAAGTAGAATTGAATCGCTGGTCTAGTCAGGAGAATCTTTTTGCATCAAAGTAGCTTTGTTACTTTCTAATAACCCATGAACTACTGAAAACATTTACGAAAGATTTAAAATGTGGGGTTCTTTACTGTCTTCTGGTGTGCTAATGTTGAAATTAAAGATAGACTTAGATAAAGAGATCTTATTTTCTTTTTAAATAAATGCGCCTTTTCCATTAGATTATTGTCTCTATGGTTGTTTCACTGAGCTGTAAATTATTCCCATTACTTTATCATGTGCTTTGTTTCTGTCGTCCTGGTAACAAAGTATAATTGCCTTTTTAATATTTATGTATTTTATTCAAATGATTCTTTTTAACTAAAGGAAAAATGAACTCTAACAGTTGAAGGGCATGCCAATTCTAATCTCTGTAAAGCTTCCTTTTCTTTCCTTTGTTTTTTGACCTTTTTCTTGTATTAGTTCTATAATACGAACTTCAGTACAGACACTAACATAATTTTTGAAATATCTATATAAAACTGTACATTCAACAGTAAAACTACATGTACTTATATACTAAATGCAAACATGGATAAATCAGATGTTCCAAATTATATTAATTATCATTGCTAGTAAGTTAGTCATTCTCATTAAAGCATATAAATTATTTGAAGAAAGTTCATTTTGACCCCTTATTATTATCTAACACCCTGATGCAATACTCAAATAATGATCACATTGTTTATAATGGATAGCTCATTTCAAACTGGCTGCTTTAAAGCGGTTTGTCAGTCATTTATCAGATCAGATCAGATCAGTTGCTCAGTCATGTCCGACTCTTTGCGACCCCATGAACTGCAGCACGCCAGGCCTCCCTGTCCATCACCAACTCCCGGAGGTCACTCAGACTCACATTCATCGAGTCAATGATGCCATCCAGCCATCTCATCCTCTGTCATCCCCTTCAGCTTGCACATATTTAAAACTAATTACATTAAGACATCACTTTTTCTTTAATAACTTTTAATTTCAATATTTAAATATAATTTGGGGAATTACATGTAAATACGTTGAGAATAGTATAGTTAAGTGGTGATATGGCACATTTTCATCTCATTCTACTGCTGTCATAATTTGAAAAAAGAAAAAAATTGCAGGAAATATAATGCTTAATTTGGAGATAAACAGATTGTGGAAAAATATTTTAGTTTTCAAGAAGAAGGAAACTATTACATGAGCTAGAGAAATAAAAAACTTTCTAAAATTTTATAAAACAGTATAATCCTTATCTTTGACCGCAAAGCTCAGTACATATCAATCAATTTTTAAATGTTTTGGATTCAAAGTATATTTTTAAAACTACAAATTAATGTAACATACAGAGAAAAGACAAAATTAAAAGTATATCCTGTTAAAGAGAAAACTAAATGATAATAGCATTAGATTGTTACAAGTTTGAAAATGGCCAATTCTTATGGTTTACACATCAATTTTAGGGAGAATACTGCAAGAGTTACTACTATCTTTAATTGTAGTCTACTGCATTTTATAGAAAGCTTGTAAATGTCATTCAACACATCACAAAATTTATGCAATGAAATTGTTCGGCAGTTATTATCAAGGTGGTTTTATGAGATTAAATTACAATTTCTTCAAACTATATCTTCTCACTTTTAATCTTCAGGTTATTTGTAAGTGAATGGAATCTTTGATAGCTTTGAACTAATGTGAATTACAAAATCTGCTTCAGTTCACATGTAACACAGTGCTACTTTAATGATAAGGCTGATTTTCTTTCAGTAGATTATTTTTTAGTTTTAAGTTCACAGAAAAGTCAAGAAGATAAAGAGATTTCTTACATAGAGCATGCCCACGTATTTGCATAGACCCCCTTATTGTCAATACCAACCACCTGAGTTGTCCATTTGCTACAATTAATGAACCTACAGATCAGATCAGATCAGTCGCTCAGTCGTGTCCAACTCTTTGCGACCCCATGAATTGCAGCACGCCAGGCCTCCCTGTCCATCACCAACTCCCGGAGGTCACTCAGACTCACATCCATCAAGTCAGTGATGCCATCCAGCCATCTCATCCTCTGTCGTCCCCTTCTCCTCCTGCCCCCAATCCTTCCCAGCATCAGAGTCTTCTCCAATGAGTCAACTCTTCGCATGAGGCGGCCAAAATACTGGAGTTTCAGCTTTAGCATCATTCCTTCCAAAGAAATCCCAGGGCTGATCTCCTTCAGAATGGACTGGTTGGATCTCCTTGCAGTCCAAGGGACTCTCAAGAGTCTTCTCCAACACCACAGTTCAAAAGCATCAATTCTTCGGCGCTCAGCCTTCTTCACAGTCCAACTCTCTCATCCATACATGACCACTGGAAAGACCATAGCCTTGACTAGACAGACCTTTGTTGGCAAAGTGATGTCTCTGCTTTTGAATATGCTATCTAGGTTGGTCATAACTTTCCTTCCAAGGAGTAAGCGTCTTTTAATTTCATGGCTGCAGTCACCATCTGCAGTGATTTTGGAGCCCAGAAAAATAAAGTCTGACACTGTGTCCACTGTTTTCCCATCTATTTCCCATGTAGTGATGGGACCGGATGGCATGATCTTCGTTTTCTGAATGTTGAGCTTTAAGCCAACCTTTTCACTCTCCACTTTCACTTTCATCAAGAGGCTTTTGAGTTCCTCTTCACTTTCTGCCATAAGGGTGGTGTCATCTGCATATCTGAGGTTATTGATATTTCTCCCAGCAATCTTGATTCCAACTTGTGTTTCTTCCAGTCCAGCATTTCTCATGATGTACTCTGCATATAAGTTAAATAAACATGGTGACAATATACAGCCTTGACGTACTCCTTTTCCTATTTGGAACCAGTCTGTTGTTCCATGACCAGTTCTAACTGTTGCTTCCTGACCTGCATACAGATTTCTCAAGAGGCAGATCAGGTGGTCTGGTATTCCCATCTCTTGAAGAATTGTCCACAGTTTATTGTGATCTACACAGTTAAAGGCTTTGGCATAGTCAATAAAGCAGAAATAGATGTTTTTGTGGAACTCTCTTGCTTTTTCCATGATCCAGCAGATGTCGGCAATTTGATCTCTGTTTCCTCTTGCTTTTCCAAAACCAGCTTGAACATCAGGAAGTTCACGGTTCACATATTGCTGAAGCCTGCCTTGGAGAATTTTGAGCATTACTTTACTAGCGTGTGAGATGAGTGCAATTGTGTGGTAGTTTGAGCATTCTTTGGTATTGCCTTTCTTTGGGATTGGGATGAAAACTGACCTTTTCCAATCTTGTGGCCACTGCTGAGTTTTCCAAATTTGCTGGCATATTGAGCGTAGCACTTTCACAGCATCATCTTTCAGGATTTGGAATAGCTCCACTGGAATGCCATCACCTCCACTAGCTTTGTTCATAGTGATGCTTTCTAAGGCCCACTTGACTTCACATTCCAGGATGTCTGGCTCTAGGTCAGTGATCACACCATCATGATTATCTGGGTCGTGAAGCTCTTTTTTGTACAGTTCTGTGTATTCTTGCCACCTCTTCTTAATATCTTCTGCTTCTGTTAGGTCCATACCATTTCTGTCCTTTATCGAGCCCATCTTTGCATGAAATGTTCCTTTGGTATCTCTGATTTTCTTGAAGAGATCCCTAGTCTTTCCCATTCTGTTGTTTTCCTCTATTTCTTTGCATTGATCTCTGAAGAAGGCTTTCTTATCTCTTCTTGCTATTCTTTGGAACTCTGCATTCAGATGTTTATATCTTTCCTTTTCTCCTTTGCTTTTCGCTTCTCTTCTTTTCACAGCTATTTGTAAGGCCTCCCCAGACAGCCATTTTGCTTTTTTGCATTTCTTTTCCATGGGGATGGTCTTGATCCCTGTCTCCTGTACAATGTCAGGAAAATGAACCTACACTGACACATTAATATCACCCACAGTCTATGGTTTACATTATGGTTCACCCTTGGTGTTATACATTCTTTGGGCTTGGACAAAGTATAATGACATGTAACCACCATTATAGAATCATACAGAGTGTTCTCACTGCTTAAATTCCCTGGGCTTTGCCTACTCATCTGTTTCCCCTAGTCTCTGGTAACCACTGATCTTTCTACTATCTCCACACTTTTGTCTTTTCCAGAATGTCATATAGTTGGAATGGTATAGCATGTAGCCTTTTCAGATTGGCGTCACTCCTTTAGTTATATGCATGTAAGTTTCATCCATGTCTTTTCATGAATTGATTAGTTCATTTCTTTTCAGTGTTGAAGAATATTCTATTGACTGGATATAACACAGTTAATTATTAATTTACTACTGAATAGCATCTTGCATACTTTCATGTTTTGTCAATCATGAATAGAGCTGCCACAAACTATTCATGATAGGTTAAATATGGATTCAACTCAAGTTTCCATTAGTAAATGAATGAATCAACATATGTGGTATACACAGACAATGAAATATTATTTAGCCTTAAAAGGAATGAAATTCTGACACATGCTAAAATTGGATGAACCTTAAGGACATCATGCCAAATAAAATAAACCAGTCAGAAAAGATATACTTTGCATGAATCCATTTACATGAAGTATATAAAAAAATGTGAAGTGTGAAAGTCACTCAGTCATCTCTGACTCTTTGTGACCCCATGGACTGTACACAGTCCATGGAATTCTCCAGGGCAGAATACTGGAGTGGTAGCCATTCCCTTCTCCAGAAGATTTTCCCAACCCAGGGATTGAACCCAGGTCTCCATATGGCAGGCGGATTCTTTACCAGCTCAAGCTGAGCCACCAGGGAAGCATCTGGAGTAATCAAACTCAGACCTATATATGTAGAAGCAGAAGGATGATTTCCATGAAAAAGAGGGAGGAGGAAAGGGGAGTTATTAAATGGGTACAAATTTTCAGTTTGGAAGAAAAAATTCTAGTGATTGATGGTATTGCTCATTACAATGGTGTGAATGTATTCATGCCAATGAACTCTTAAAATGTGAAAATAATTAACATGGTAAATATTATGTCATGCATGTTTTACCATAACATATTTTACCTGTTAAATAATAAACATGCTACTGATATCTAGGTACATGTTTTTATATTGATATACATTTTTAGTTCCTCTGTGTAAACACCAAGGAGTGAAATTGATGGACTCTATTCTAAGAGTATATTCAGTTTTATAAGACACTATTATTTTCATTCATACCACAACACGTAAGAATTCATGTTGCTCCTACATCCTTGTCAGTATTTCATGTTGTCAATATTATGGATTTTGGGTGCACAGTTGCACTTATCTCACATGCTAGTAATGCTCAAAATTATCCAAGCCAGGCTTCAGCAATACATGAACTGTGAAATTCCAGATGTTCAAGCTGGTTTTAGAAAAGGCAGAGGAACCAGAAAACAAATTGCCAGTATCCATTGGATCATCAAAAAAGCAAGAGAGTTACAGAAAAACATCTATTTCTGCTTTATTGACTATGCCAAAGCTTTTGACTGTGTGGATCACAATAAACTGTGGAAAATTCTGAAAGATGGGCATACCGGACCATCTGACCTGCCTCTTGAGAAACCTGTGTGTGGGTCAGGAAGCAACAGTTAGAACTGGACATGGAACAACAGACTGGTTCCAAATAGGAAAAGGAGTACATCAAGGCTGTATATTGTCACCCTGCTTATTTAACTTATATGCAGAGTTACATTATGAGAAATGCTGGGCTGGAGGAAGCACAAGCTGGAATCAAGATTGCCAGGAGAAATATCACTAAACTCAGATATGCAGATGACAGCACCCTTATGGCAGAAAGTGAAGAAGAACTAAAGAGCCTCTTGATGAAAGTGAAAGAGGAGAGTGAAAAAGTTGGCTAAAAGCTCAACATTCAGAAAACTAAGATTATGGCATCTTGTCCCATTACTTCATGGCAAATAGACAGGAAAACAGTGGAAACAGTGGCTGTCTTTATTTTTCTGAGCTCCAAAATCACTGCAGATGGTGACTGCAGCCATGAAATTAAAAGATGCTTGCTCCTTGGAAGGAAAGTTATGACCAACCTAGACGGCACATTAAAAAGCAGAGACATTACTTTGCCAACAAAGTTCCGTTTAGACAAGGCTATGGTTTTTCCAGTGGTCATGTATGGATGTGAGAGTTGGACTGTGAAGAAAGCTGAGTGCCAAAGAATTGATGCTTTTGAACTGTGGTGTTGGAGAAGACTCTTGAGAGTCCCTTGGACTGCAAGGAGGTCCAACCAGTCCATCATCAGGCCTGATGATTGGAAGGACTGATGCTGAAGCTGAAACTCCAATATTTTGGCCACCTGATGTGAAGAGCTAATTCACTGGAAAAAACCCTGATGCTGGTAAAGACTGAGAACAGGAGGAGAAGGGGACGACAGAGGATGAAATTGTTGGATGGCATCACCGACCCAATGGACATGGGTTTGGGTGGACTCCCGGAGTTGGTGATGGACAGGGGGGCCTGGTGTGCTGCAGTTCATGGGGTCACAAAGAGTTGGACACGACTGAGCAACTGAAGTGAACTGAGTAAGTTTATAGTGGTATTTTACTGATTTAATATGCATTTTCTTAATGACATATAGCGTGTGACAATTTTTCTATAGACTTATTTTCAATGTCTTCTATATCTTCTTTGGTGAAGAGTATATTAAAGTCTTTGGTCTTTTATTTATTTTTTAAAATGGGTCATTTGTGATCCTGTTGCGTTTTCATAGTTCTTTGTATATTTTGGATAACTCCTCTTCATCAAAGATACCTTTGGCTGTATTTTCTCCAAGTCTGTGGCTTATCATTTTCATTCTCTCGATATTGTCTTATGCAGAACAGAAAGTTCTATTTTTAATGAATTCCTGCTTATTAATTATTTATTTTGTGTGTGTGTGTGTGGATTGTGGTTTTGGCCTTCCATGTAAAAGGTAATCACCAAATCCAAGATCATCTAGATTTGCTCTTGTGTTATCTTTAAGAAGTTACATAATTTTATATTTTGTGTTTTATTTATCCATCTTGAATTTCTTTTTTGTGAAGAATGTAAGGTTTATGCCTAGATTTATTTATTCATATTTTGCATATGGAAGTCCAATTATTCCTGCAGTATTTGTTGCTTCTCTTCTCCATTGCATTGCTTGTGCTCTTTTGTAGACTGTAACTTATTAGAATAATTTTCTGACATATTCAGGTGGAAGAGATAATGCAATGAGTGTATCGAATTTGAGCATTTAGGGAAGACCATATAGTCAATTTTTAATCAAAGTAATGTGAGCACAGGCTGTTTGTGATTCTGTGATGTCTTCTGTTTGTCATCTCTCACAGTCTTGTATTTCTTCTCTATCACAATTCATGTATCTATCTAGCAGTAAAATGTATAAACAGATAATCTGGGTCCCTGGTTAACATTTAGAGGAGGACTGCCTAGGACCACTTTCTGATCTGCCCTCAGATATGGTAAAAAAAAAAAAAAAAAAAAGATAATTAAAAATCTATTGTGTTAAACCACAGAAATTATCAAACATTGTAGCTAGTATTACTAACCCTGAAAAGTATAGTGCAATGTCATAAAACAAAAATTTCTCTAAATCTCCAGGAAAAAAAAGTAATTGTTTTAGAAATCACTTCATTGGATTAAAAATGGTTTAAAAATTATGGTATTTAACAATAAAAATTTGTTTTTCTCACACAAAATTCAATAATAATGATATTTTAATGACATTAAGAATATGCATATATAATCTAAGTGTCACTAAGAATATCTAGCACTGATTAGAGTTTCCAGCAATTTTCTTGTTTTTGATACATAATCTTCAACATTATCATTATGACAGCTTCTTCAGACTCTAACTACCTTTAAAAAATATTGTTTTGGTAATCAAGGCGATGGCACCCCACTCCAGTACTCTTGCCTGGAAAATCCCACGGACGGAGGAGCCTGGTGGGCTGCAGTCCATGGGGTCATGAAGAGTCGGACACAACTGAGCGACTTCCCTTTCACTTTTCACTTTCATGCATTGGAGAAGGAAATGGCAACCCACTCCAGCGTTCTCGCCTGGAGAATCCCAGGGACGGGGAAGCCTGGTGGGCTGTCATCTATGGGGTCACACAGAGTCGGACACGACTGAAGTGACTTAGCAATCAAAGCAAGAATAAAATAGTATAGGTTTTTTGCCCAGTGGAGATTCCTCAAAAAACTGCGAATAGAACTGCCTTATGATCCAGCAATCCCACTGCTGGGCATATACACTGAGAAAAACCAGAATTGAAAGAGACACGTGTACCCCAATGTTCATAGCAGCACTGTTTGCAATAGCCAGAACGTGGAAGCAACCTAGATGTCCATCCACAGATGAATGGATAAGAAAGCAGTGGTACATATACACAATGGAGTATTACTCAGCCATTAAAAAGAATACATTTGAATCAGTTCTAAGGAGGTGGATGGAACTGGAGCCTATTATACAGAGTGAAGTAAGCCAGAAACAAAAACACAAATACAGTATACTAACGCATATATGTGGAATTTAGAAAGATGGTAAAAATAACCCTATTTATGAGACAGCAAAAGAGACACTGATGTATAGACCAGACTTTTGGACTCTGGGATCGGGAGAGGGTGGGATGATTGGGGAGAATAGCATTGAAATATGTATAATATTATAT
Organism: Tragelaphus eurycerus; assembly: GCA_935064755.1. Lineage (NCBI taxonomy): Eukaryota > Metazoa > Chordata > Mammalia > Artiodactyla > Bovidae > Tragelaphus > Tragelaphus eurycerus. The sequence continues at coordinate 10,798,442 of CAKXYN010000012.1, read as the reverse complement.
CTGAAATGTATTAATTGTTCAAACTAAACACTATCATGTTACAATTTGTTCATACTAGATGTTTGTAATGTTTCTGATAATCAATAAAAGAGATTCTTGATTAAAAAAAAAAGAATATATTTCACTTCAATCACTTAAACTTCTTTGTAATGTTCATGTAGATGGACAAATCATTTTGGAAATACATACACGTAGGAATGATTAAACACAAAGAACATAGATTTCATGTTAAGTATATCTTCATAGGGAACTGGAATGCAAAAGTAGGAAGTCAAGAGACACCTGGATTAACAGGCAAATTTGGCCTTGGAGAACAAAATGAAGCAGGGCAAAGGCTAACAGTTTTGCAAAGAGAACATAATGGTCATACCAAATGTTCTCTTACAACAACATAAGAGACAGCTCTACACATGGACATCATCAGATGGTCAATACCAAAATCAGATTGATTCTATTCTTTGCAACCAAATATGGAGAAGCTGTACACAGTCAGCAAAAAAAAAAAAAAAAAAAAAAAAAAAAACCAGGAGCTGACTGTGGCTCAAATCGTGAACTCCTTATTGTGAAATTCAGACTTAAATTGAAAAAAGTAGGGAAAACCACTAGATAATTCAGGTATGACCTAAATCATACATGATTATGATTATACAGTGGAAGTGACAAATCGATTCAAGGGATTAGATCTGGTAGACAGAGTGTCTGAAGAGCTATGGACAGAGGTTGGTTACATTGTACAGGAGGTGGTGATAAAAAACCATCCCCAAGGGAAAAAAAAAAAAAAAAAAGCAAACAGACAAAATGGTTGCCTGAGGAGTCCTTACAAATAGTTCAGAAAAGAAAAAAAGTGAAAGGTGAAGGAGAAAAGGAAAATATATCCATCTGGCTGCAGAGTTCTAAAGAATGGCAAGGAGACATAAGAAAGCCTTCTTAGGTGAGCAATGCAAAAAAATAGAGGAACCATTAGAATGGGAAGGACTAGGGATTTCTTCAAGAAAATCAGAGATACCATGGGAACATTTCATGCAAAGATGTGTACAATAGAGGACAGAAATGGTAAGGATCTAGCCGAAGATATTAAGAGGTGACAAGAATACACATAAGAAATATACAAAAGAGGTCTTAATGATCTGGACAACCAAGATGGTGTGGTCACTAACCAAGAACCAGACATCCTGGAAGGTGAAGTCAACTGGGCCTTAGGAAGAATGACCAAGAACAAAGCTAAGGGAGGTGATGGAATTACAGCTAGGCTAGTTCAAATCCTAAAAGATGATGTTGTTAAAGTGTTGCACTTAATACACCAGCAAATTTGGAACACTCAGCAGAGGCCACAGAGCTAAAAAAGGTCAGTTTTCATTCCAATCCCAAAGAAAGGCAATACCACAGAATGTTCAGACTAACACACAACTGTACTCATTTCACATACTAGTAAGGCTATGCTCACAATTCTTCAAGCTAGACTTCAACAATTAAACTGAGAATTTCCAGATGTACAAAATGGATTTAGAAAAGGCAGAGGAACAACAGACCAAATTGCCAACATTTGTTGGATATTAGAAAAAGCAAGAGAATTCCAGATATACATCTACTTCTGCTTCATTGACTAGTATAAAGCCTTTGACTATGTGGATCACAACATACTGTGGAAAATTCTTAGAGAAATGGAAATACCAGACCACCTTACTTGCCTCCTGAGAAACTTGTATGCAGGTCAAGAAGTAATAGAATGAGACATAGAACAATGAACTGGTTCAAAATTGGGAAAGGAGTACATCAGGGCTGTATATGGTCACCCTGCTTACTTAACTTAAATGCAGAAAACATTATATGAACTTCTGGGCTGGATGAATCACAAGCTGGAATCAAAATTGCTGGGAGAAATTTCAATAACCTCAGATATGCAAATGAGAATTAAAGAGCCTTTTGATGAAAGATAAAGAGCAGAGTGAAAAATTTGGCTTAAAACTCAACATTTATAAAAAGAAGATCATGGCATCTGATTCCATCACTTCATGGCAAATGGATGGGTAAATAATGAAAACAGTGACAGTCTTTCTTACTTTGGGCTCCAAATTCACTGTAGATGGTGACTGCAGCCATGAAATTAAAAGACACCTGCTCCTTGTAAGAAAAGCTATGACCAAATTAGACAGCTAGGAAAAAGCAGAGACATCATTTTGCTGACAAGATTCCTTATAGTCAAATGGTTTTCCCATTAGTCACGTATAGATGTGAGAGTTGGACCATTAAAGAAGGCTGAATGCTGAAGAATTGATGCTTTTGTACTTTGATGCTGGAGAAGACTCTCAAGCATCCTTGGAGAGCAGAGATAAAACCAGTCCATCATAAAAGAAATCAACCCTGAATATCCATTGGAAGGACTGATACTGAAGCTCCAATACTTTGGGCACCTGATGCAAATCACTGACTCATTAGAAAAGACTCTGATGCTGGGAAAGATTGGGAGCAGGGGAAGCAGGTGACAGAGGTTGAGGTGGTTGGATAGCATCATCAACTCAATGAACATGAGTTTGAACAAACTCTAGGAGACAGTGAAGGACAGGGAAGCCTGGAGTACTGCAATCCATGGGTTTGCAAAGAGACAGACAGGACTGAGTGACTGAACAAGAGCATATCTTCACTGATGTTCTGTATCACTGAGCTATCAATAATCATAAGAGTAGTGTTGAAATATATAACTGTAACAGTGGACATGCACCTTTCTTTTTGTAGTTTTGTGTTTGCCACACCTAACATGTTTCATACATGTTTAGATTATTAGATCTTCTTGGACAATTGATTCTTTGTAACTCTATAATGTTCCTCTTTATGTTGAATTATTTTTCTTCTGAAGTCTGCATTATCTGAAATTAATATAACTTCTCCATCTTTTTTAAGTGTTTGCATATATATTTTATAGCCCCTTATTTTAATCTGCATCTCTATATTTAAAATGGCATTTTTGTATACAACATAGACATTTTTTTGTAAGCCATTCTGACATTGTCTGTATCTGAATTAGTGTATTTAGATCTTTCATATTTTAAGTGATTAAATGCTTGGATTAATATATATTATGCTTGTACCAATCTTCTGTCATATTTATTTTTCCTCTGTCGCTTCTAGTTTTGGGATTTTCATATTCAGATTATCTCCTCTCCTAGTATATCAGTTATAATTTTCAAAATTTTTAGTGGTTGTACAACAGTTTCCAACATGTATTTTAATTAATCCAAGTTAATGTTCAAATAACACTTTACAATTGTACATGTAGCCTGAAATTATAATAAAGCATCCCCAATTCCTACTTCCTGTCCTTTGAGATATTATTGTTCATTTCACATAGATATTATGGTTACTGAATACATGAATACATTGTTATTGCTACTTAAGTTACATTTATATCATTATACAATAAGTAAACTATTTTAATTTACTTATTCATCTCTCATGTTGTTTATAAAATCCTAGTTTCTGACCTATATTATTTTTGTTCTCCTTGAATATTATATATTAATAGTTCTTTTGAGCAGTTCTCAGTCATTTAATTCCTTAGATTTTATTCATCTGAGAGTCTTGACTTCTACTTAACTTTTAAGGATAGCTTCACAGAATATAAAAGTCCAGGGTGTGGTTTTCTTTTAGCTCCTTAAATATTTCATTTTACTCTCTTCTTACTTATATTCTGTTGCTATGCCTAACTTAATTTTTCTTTGTTCCTCTATAGGTATAGTGTTTTTCCCCTGTCTGGTTTCTTTCAAGATTTTGTCTTTGTCTTTCTGAAGTTTGAATATGACGTCTAGCTGTCACTTTTGTTACTTTGTTAAGCATTTAGCCTATTTAGTTTTATCTGAGCCCCTGTATAGATTTCTGTCATTACTTTGAAGATTTATGAGACATTTTAACTTCAAACATTCCTTCTGCTTCATTCTTTCCTCTCTTATTGGTACTACAATTATGTATATGATGCACCATTTGAAATTGCTTCACAGTCCTTAGGTGCTCTTCTCAGTTTCCTTCATAACTTTTTTTTCTCATTACATTTCAGTTTAGGAAGTTTTTATTGGCATATCTACAAGTTCAGTAATTCTTTTCTCAAGCATAGCCAGTCTACTGATGAGTCCGTCAAAGGAATTCTTTATTTTCATTACAGTGTTTTTGGTTTAGCATTTCCTTTTGATTCTTTCTTAGATCTTACATCTCTTTGCTTACATTAACCATCTGTTCTTGCATGTTGTCTATTTTTTTTTGCATGAAATCCCTTAACATGTTTGTCATAGTTATTTTAATTTCCCTATCTGTTAATTCCAATATAAGTATCATATATGAGTCTGGATTTGATGTTTTCTTTCTCTTCAGACTGTTTCCTCTTGCCTTTTGGCATGCTTTGTAAATTTCATTGAAAGACAGACAGATCACATTGGGTACTAAGTTTTATGTTAATCTTGTTGGGAATTGGGCTATGTCTATTTTCTGTAATTGTAGGTTACAAAGGCTTCACATTCTTCTAGTGATCTTGGTTTGTCTTCTCCTTAAATAGAGTATAAGTCTTGTCACTCTTTCTGTTGTATCAATTTTTATTATACTAGAACTCTGTTATATTAGTAAGATTTGGGGGACTGTTGTTGGCAAAGTAATGTCTCTGCTTTTTAATATACTGTTTAGATTGGTCATAACTTTCCTTCCAAGGAATAAGCATCTTTTAATTTCATGGCTGCAATCACCATCTGCAGTGATGTTTAAGCCCCCCAAAATAAAATCTGACACTGTTTCCCCATCTATTTCCCATGAAGTGTTGGGACCAGATGCCATGGTCTTCGTTTTCTGAATGTTGAGCTTTAAGTCCAACTTTTTCACTTCCCTCTCTCACTTTCATCAAGAGATTTTTAGTTCGTCTTCACTTTCTGCCATAAGGGTGGTGTCATCTGCACATCTGAGGTTACTGATATTTCTCCTGGCAATCTTGATTCCAGCTTGTGCTTCCTCCAGCCCAGCGTTTCTCATGATGTACTCTGCATATAAGTTAAATAAGCAGGATGAAAATATACATCCTCAATGTACTCCTTTTCCTATTTGGAACCAGTCTGTTGTTCCATGTCCAGTTCTAATTGTTGCTTCCTGACTTGTATACCGGGGAAGGCAGTGGCACCCCACCCCAGTACTTTTGCCTGGAGAATCCCATGGACAGAGGATCCTGGTAGGCTCCAGTCCATGGGGTCGCTAAGAGTCGGACACGACTGAGCGACTTCACTTTCACTTTTCACTTTCATGCATTGGAGAAGGAAATGGCAACCCACTCCGGTGTTCTTGCCTGGAGAATCCCGGGGACGGGGGAGCCTGGTGGGCTTCCGTCTATGGGGTCGCACAGAGTCTGGCACGACTGCAGCGACTTAGCAGCAGCAGCAGCAGACTTGTATACAGGTTTCTCAAGAGGCAGGTCAAGTGGTCTGGTATTCCCACCTCTTTCAGCATTTTCCACAGTTTATTGTGATCTACACAGTCAAAGGCTTTGGCATAGTCAATAAAGCAGAAATAGGTGTTTTTCTGGAACTCTCTTGCTTTTTTGATGATCGAGCAGATGTTGGCAATTTGATCTCAGTATCCAGAAATTCACCAAAATTATTATTTAAGTTTTCCTCTAAGTTTACGGCTCTTGCCGCTTCAATCTAGGAGGGCAGATCTTACCTGTGACTCTATGTATTCACCTGTCAAGATTTTCAGGTGATAGTTTTCCCAAAGACCTCAGCTGCATCCAGAAGTTGATTTTCAATTTATTCAGTCTTTTGCTGTTATTGCTGTAATAACAGGTATGATGGCTTCCAGATTCTTTATATGTTGAGACTAAAATTTGTGAGATATATTTTTAAAATAATTTATCAACTTTTCAAGGGCGTGACATTTTCCTTCCAAGTGAACACACTTGTCTTCACCCCCTTTTTTAACCCCTTTATTTCTTTCTTCCTTTCCTCCAACCCTTCCCCACCACCCTAAACTTCACAATGTGCAAAGTTGTAAGACTGAGGATATACAATTTTTGTAGAAGCACTATATGAGATGGTTTTGATTTCTTTGGCCCAACACTTATTTTTAAATTACATGACATTTTAAAAAATGAGATTTTACATAAAGGAAATGTTTGCTTCTTCCCTTAAATATTCAAAGAACTAGCAATGTTGAGTTCACATTGCTCATGGAAACTATGTTAGGCTCAGTTGTAGATACCTCCTTTAAATGACCAGGTATGTGCCACTGTATTTGTGCTTAGTCACTCAGTCGTGTCCAACTCTGTGTGACCCCATGGGCTGTAGCCTGCCAGGCTCCTCTGTGCATGGGGATTCTCCAGGCAAGAATACTGGAGTGGGTTGCCATGCCCTCCTCCAGGGGATCTTCCCAACCCAGGGATCAAACCCTGGTCTCCCACATTGCAGGTGGGATTCTTTACAGTCTGAGCCATCTGGTATTGTATTTATCATGTCAAAAAAAGTATATCCTTAATTTATGTAAAGTTTCTCTCAGACACATATTTTGGTGTGCACTGAAATGTAGTTCTGACCTTGACTACCTGGAAATAGGTGGCATTTCACAGTTAATGGTCCAGTTTCCAAAGAGACTGCCCTTACTTCAGACACCAGCCACAAACTCTGGATTCCTAGCTCACCTATGCTCTTACCAACAGGTTACAAATTTAGGATTTCTCACTAGTTTCCCAGGTTCAACAATTTGTTAGAATGACTCACAGAACTCTGAAAAATGCTATAGTTGTGATGATCATTTACTTTTAAAGAATGCAAACAACAGCCATTCAAAGGATGAAACCCAAAAAGAAGCTCTGGGAGGGTCCCAAAGGAGATGCTTCCATGTCTTCAGAACATGTCACTTTAACATCTACCAGGAAGTTCACCTGACCTATGGTGACCAGAAGTTTTATTGGGGTTTTATTATGCAGTCATATTTTATTGACTCTTTGGCCATGTGGTTGAATTCAATCTCCAGGACCCCTCCTTCCCCAGAGGATGAAGCCCCAATCACATTGATCTAATTGCTTTGGTCTTTCAGGGTTACTGTATTCTCATTACAAGTCATCTCATTAACAAAGAAGATTTAGGAGTCAATCATAAGTCACTTCATTAGCAAAAACTCAGGTCTAGCCATAGAGTTCCACATAACAAAAACACTCCTATCACTCAGGAAGTTTCAGGGGTATAGAAGTTGTCTCCCAGGAATCAGGAAGAAAGACCAGCCACTTTCTTCATTATACTACAGCTATCCTTATTCAGAGGCAAAGTTCTAGAAACATGTAAAACTGTAAACATTAAATTCAGTAACTGAGAAAAGATAGAGTTTAATCTGTCAATCAAGAGGACTAGAGGCTACTGTATGAATACTGATAATTAGCAGGAGCTAACCATTTCAGTTGGAGTTGCAAATTTTAGAAGCTTCATTAAATTTTATACTCAAGCTAATAACTTCACTCATATTACTAAAAATTATAGTAGCTAACATTTACAGATATTTTTTAGAGTCCACAGCTTTTCATTATCCGAATCTTTGCCCAGAAAGAAGAACCTTTCATATTCTTGTTGGGCTCTGCTACTTTGCAGGGTATAAGTGCTCTTCTTTCTGGCCTCCCAACTCAATTTACACGAGGTTTCTGTATATCAATTTTTTATACAGTACAGTTATACTCCAAAACATATCAATAACAATTTGCTCTAGGCCCTTGTTCATTGTCATTTGGGCACATTTTATAGCATCTCTTGCTCTGTTTTGTGTTACTTACCTTAAACTTCAGGCTGTAGCTAAAAATCTTAATTTATAGATGGAAACTCAGTTTCAGGAAACCTTAAACTGATACCTATACAATTTCTTATCATTCCTTTTCTTCAGTTGTAAAATAAGTAATAAATAATGTAGTCTGCAAAAATTGGAAAATATTTTATTTATTAATTATTAATGTATACTCCTTACTACACAAAGATGATCTCCTCCATTGCCCAGCTCTTATCAATTTATTATTATTAAAGGAATAGCAATTACTAAGTAGGTGCTACAAAATAAGTACACAAAGAATAGTATAGAAATGCAAAGGATAAATTGTTTCACTGCCTCAAGAATCAAGTAATATTTGAGTTTTTAAATATAAACATTAAAATTAATCTGAAACAATAACTAGGAATTTTTTTTTAAATGAAGAGACATAAGAAAAGAAGTTTTGTTTGGCCAGAACATGGTTAAAGATGAGACTAGATATAGGCAGACGCTTGACCATAAACTATCTTTCATTTCATGCTCAGATAGTGGAAGTTTCAAGGGTATAGAAGTTGCCTCCCAGGAACCAGGGACAAACACCAGACACTTTATTATATCACAGCTATGGACTTTCTGAAGTCCACAGAAAACTTTGAAGGATTTTATGTAGGCCTGTGTATTGATTAGATATATTTTTAAAGTTATTCTTGTGATAGTGTGAGGGAGAATTTTATCACTTGTAAAGAGATGTTATTAAATATTTTATGAAGGATAAATGATACATGGAAGTGTGCACAATAGAACTAACATATGAGCCAGCAATCTCACTCTTGGGCATATGAGCCAGCAATCCCACTTGGGAATATATACAGAAAATACAATAACTTGAAAAGATATAGGCAATCCAGTGTTCACTGTAGCACTATTTTCAATAGCCAAGGCATGGAAGCTTTGAGAAACCTATATGCAGGTCAGGAAGCAACAGTTAGAAATGGACATGGAACAACAGACTGGTTCCAAATAGGAAAAGGAGTACGGCAAGGCTGTGTATTATCATCCTGCTTATTTAACTTACATGCAGAGTACATCATGAGAAAAGCTGGACTGGAAGAAGCACAAGCTAGAATCAAGATTGCTGGGAGAAATATCAATAACCTCTGATGTGCAGATGACACTACCCTTATGGCAGAAAGTGAAGAGGAACTAAAAAGCCTCTGGTGAAAGTGAAAGAGGGGAGTGAAAAAGTTGGCTTAAAGCTCAACATTCAGAAAACGAAGATCATGGCATCTGGTCCCATCACTTCATGGGAAATAAATGGGGAACAAGTGGAAACAGTGGCTGACTTTATTTTGGGGGGGCTCCAAAATCACTGCAGATGGTGATTGCAGCCATGAAATTAAAAGATGCTCGCTCTTTGGAAGGAAAGTTATGACCAACCTAGATAGCATATTCAAAAGCAGAGACATTACTTTGCCAACAAAGGTCCGTCTAGTCAAGCATATAGTTTTTCCAGTGGTAGTCTATGGATGTTAGAGTTGGACTGTGAAGAAAGCTGAGCATCAAAGAATTGATGCTTTTGAGCTGTGGTTTTGGAGAAGACTCTTGAGAGTGAGTCCCTTGGACTTCAAGCAGATCCAACCAGTCCATCCTAAAGGAGATCAGTCCTGGGTGTTCTTTGGAAGGAATGATGCTAAAACTGAAACTCTAGTACTTTGATCACCTCATGCAAAGAGTTGACTGATTGGAAAAGACTCTGATGCTGGGAGGGAATGAGGGCAGGAGGAGAAGGGGACGACGGAGGATGAGATGGTTGGATGGCATCGCCGACTCGATGGACATGAGTTTGAGTGAAGTCCGGGAATTGATGATGGACAAGGAGGCCTGGCGTGCTGAGATTCATGGGGTTGCAAAGAGTCAGACACAACTGAGCGACTGAACTGAACTGAACTGATTGAAGGCATGGAAGCAAGCTAAACATCTATCAACAGAAAGGGATAAGGAAGATGTGGTATATATATACACAATGAAATGACACTCAGCTATAAAAAAGAATCAAATAATGTCACTTGCAGCAACATGGGTAGGCCTAGACATTATCATCCTAAATGAAGTACTACAAGAGAGATAGACAAATATCATATAATACCTCTTAAATATGGAATCTAAAGAAAAAGAATTACAAGTGAACCTATATACAAAGCTGAAACAGATCCATAAATATAAAAAAACAAACTCATGGTTACCAATGGGAAAATGTGTGAGGGAAGAGTTCAGGATTAATGTATACACAGTATTGTATATAAAATAAATAAGGACATACTGTATATCACAAGGAATTGTACTTAATATTTTGTAACAAATATGGAAAAGAATCTGAAAAAATTGATATATATGTATGTATAACTTTATCACTTTACAAATGAAACATCACTTCAATTAAAAAGGACACACTTTGTAATTGTGCAGCTCTATCAATTTTCACCAAGAAGTCATACATATAACCAGAATACAGATCAATACAGAGAAGACTGAACATTGTCAGTCCTACAGAAAGCCACTTGTAACTTCTCCCAGCTACTTATAAATGAAGTGAAGTGAAGTCACTCAGTCGTGTCCGATTCTTTGCAACCCATGGACAGTAGCCTACCAAGGCTCCACCAGACTTCTGACACTTTATTTGTTCACAATGCTGTACAATATTGCACTCTTTAAAAATTTTATAATGTAGTTTACTTAATAAATCTATGGCTTTTATAAATAATGATACTATAAATAGTCCTATACATGTCTTATGGTGTTCATTTGCATATATTTCTGTGGCATATACAGACTATGTTGTAGAATTCTCAGCAAGAGCATGTATGTTTGTTTAGGTTTAGTTTATACTACCAAACAAATTTCTAAAACACATTGAATTTGAGACTCTGTTAGTATATAGGTGAGAGGTTAAATAGCAAGTATAAATACAGCTTAGACCCCTAAGAGAACAATATAGGAGGAGTACACATGTATTAGTTATCAGCATCAAGGTGGTAGATATAGCCATAAAGAGGGAATGTGATTACTAGGCAGATAAAATAAAGGCTAAGAAGAGAAAGCAACAAGGAGAAAACATAGGTAAACCTTAATTTACTAAGTGGATGAAGAGAGAGAAACACAAACTCTAGAAATGGAAAGTCACAGTTAAAAGAAAATGATCAAAACCCTGATAATAGGCTAATTCAGAAATAACAGTTAAAACACATTTATGAAAAAAAGAAAAAAGAAAAAAAAAGGATTGAAATGTTTTCATTTGAATTGAATCCCTACGAGGTCATTGGTAAACTCAAAAAGACTTTGCCAGTGGAGGTAGGGATCATAGAACAGATGATTACATCAAACTAGAGAGGATTCCAGGTGAAGAAGCGGATTACATTTAGATTGCATTTCCTTAGTGGAAGAGTGAGTACATGAAAGAGAGACCTCTAAGGGAGATTGTGAAAATTGCTTGGAAAAATACATTTGCTGTCTCTGAGACAAGTTTAACAGTGTATGATTTCTGTTAGTTTATTTTTTTCTATTTGTGGAATAACAGTCTACGTTATTTTTTATACTATATACTGGCCATTGACCTTATAGAATGAATTGTACTGTAGCAAAATTAGTTTATTATAGAAAGGCAAACTAAACAAAAGGGAAAAGGAGGGGGAGGTGCTTAATTAACGACATCCACAAGTTTCTATAAGATTATCCCCAAGTTATGCCAGGACTGCTACTAATGTTGCACACTGGTCCTGCCATAGCAGCGCTGTTCAATAGAGCTTGAAATTAGCGAGCAACACAGGGACTCTTTGACAGCCAGTGTGATCATGGCCGCCAATTCTGTGCAAATAGTGGCAGCTATTTTGCTCACAGGAGAAATAAGGTTAGGGGAAATATTAAAGAAATGTGAATACCACTGCTTTGTAGTAATTGGCTCTTGGTGATTCATGCTGGCCTGTTTCTGAAAACTACAAATTGAAAGCTTTAATGCCACTTTTCAGAAAACATCTCATCTCTTAAATAATGAAAAGAGACCAAATGTCTATTAAAAGTAACCAACAGGCATTTAGTTTCAGTTATTGTGTGGTTGTATGTAAGGTGTTTAGTACAAGATTTCTTCTAAAATAAGACTAAAGTCATTGCTTTCTATACATTTTCAGTTTAATGGTTAATTTATATATATGCAAATATATGTGTATGTGATTTTTAAGATTTTCATATTGTAACTATGAGTATTTTTCTTCATGTATATATGTCCCTTAAATACAGCCTTTACCTTCCATGCTTTATTTATTCTGTGATAATAGCACTTAAGTTAGTGGGTAAATTTGTTTCCTTGAATTTATTTTTGTATTGTAAGAGTATATATTTGTCTGCAAACAAATTATACACAAGTCCTATGACTGAACAAAGTGTATATATACAGGATTAGCTCTGTGAATCAAAACAGAGATCTTTTGCTTATAGCCAAAGAATTAGCCTCTGTGCAATTAAGGAGAACCTGAATATTAAGAATATAGGTGGTAAATTGAAAATTAAAGCAGTAAGCACAATCATAACTAATCTCATTATCATATTAAAATAGTTATAACAAAGGCTCTGAATTTAATGTGCAATTGATATATTTTAGTGCTGCTGGTCTATTATTCACAATGATATAATCCATTGAGAAAACAATGTTGTTTGGCAAAATATTTTTAAAAGTTGTGAATACTCTAAACCCTTTGACTTCATCTATTCCTGAGAATTTATCATATAAAGTAACTCAAAGGTCTTAATGTATCCTTACGCTGGCACAGTCAATGTAGCATTATCTATTGTATCAAAATGCTTAATAACACTTAACAGAATCCTAAAACATAATGGTTTAGTCTCCTCCAGCTGTCATAACAAAATGTCATAGACTGTGAGGCTTAAACAACAGAAGAGTAATTTCCCACAGCTTTGGAGGTTGAGACATCCAAGATCAAGGTGTCAGCTAATTTGGGTCCTGATGAGAACTGTCTTCAGTGTTTATTATTGGCTGTGTCCTCATTGGCTGTGTTTGGCTGTGTTTCTCTCTCTATGCCCTGACTAGTAATACTGAAGAAGCTAAAGTCGAACAGTTCTGTGAAGACCTACAAGACCTTCTAGAACTAACACCCAAAAAGATGTCCTGTTCATTATAGGGGACTGGAATGCAAAAGCAGGCAAAATTGGAGTAACAGGCAAATTTAGCCTTGGAATACAGAATGAAGCAGGGCAAAAGCTAATAAAGTTTTTTTTTTTTTAATTTTTTTATTTTGTTTAACTTTACAATATTGTATTGATTTTGCCATACATCAAAATGAATCCGCCACAGGCATACATGTGCTACCCACCCCAAACCCTCCTCCCTCCTCCCTCCCTATACCATCCCTCTGGGTCGTCCCCGTGCACCAGCCCCAAGCATCCAGTATTGTGCATCGAACCTGGACTGGTGACTCATTTCATATATGATATTATACATATTTCAATGCCATTCTCCCAAATCATCCCACCCTCTCCCTCTCCCACAGAGTCCAAAAGACTGTTACTTGAGAATGCACTGGTCAGAGCAAACATCCTCTTGTAACAACACAAGAGAAGACTCTACACATGTATATCACAGGATGGCCAACACTAAAGTCAGATAGATCACATTCTTTGCAGCCAATGTTGGAAAAGCTCTATACAGTCAGCAAAAACAAGACGTGGAGCTGACTGTGGCTCAGATCATGAACTCCTTATTGCCAAATTCAGACTTAAATTGAAGAAAGTAGGGAAAATCACTAGACCATTCAAGTATGATCTAAATTAAATCCCTTATGATTATACAGTGGAAGTAAGAAGTAGATTTAAGGGACTAGATCTGATTCCATAGTGCCTGATGAACTATGGAATGAGGTTCGTGACATTGTATAGGAGACATGGATCAAGACCATCCACAAGAAAAGGAAATGCTAAAAAGCAAAATGGCTGTCTGAGGAGGCCTTACAAATAGCTGTGAAAAGAAGCGAAGTGAAAAGCAAAGGACAAAAGGAAAGATATACCCATTTGAATGCAGTGTTCCAAGAATAGCAAGGAGAGATAAGAAAGCCTTCCTCAGTGATCCGTGCAAAGAAATTGAGGAAAAAGACAGAATAGGAAACACTAGAGATCTCTTCAAGAAAATTAGAGATACCAAGGGAACATTTCAGGCAAAGATGGGCTCAATAAAGGACAGAAATGGTATGGACCTAACAGAAGCAGAAGATATTAAGAAGAGTGGCAAGAATACACAGAAGAACTGTACAACAAAGATCTTCATGACCCAGATAATCACGATGGTGTGATCTCTCACCTAGAGCCAGACATCCTGGAATGTGAAGTCAAGTGGGCCTTAGGAAGCATCACTACGAACAGAGATAGTGGAAGTGATGGAATTACAGTTGAGCTATTTCAAATCCTGAAAGATGATGCTGTGAAGTGCCACAGCCAATATGCCAGCAAATTTGGAAATCTCACCAGTGGTCATGGGACTGGAAAAGGTCAGTTTTAATTCCAATCCCAAAGAAAGGCAATGCCAAAGAATGCTCAAATTACTGCAAAATTGCACTCATCTCACACACTAGCAAAGTAATGCTCAAAATTCTCCAAGCCAGGCTTCAGTGATACATGAACCATGAATTCCAGATGTTCAAGCTGGGTTTAGAAAAGGCAGAGGAACCAGAGATCAAATTGCCAACATCCACTGGATCATGGAAAAAGCAAGAGAGTTCCAGAAAAACATCTGTTTCTGCTTTATTGACTATGCCAAAGCTGTTGGCTGTGTGGATCACAATACATTGTGAAAATTCTGAAAGATGGGAATACCAGACCACCTGACCTGCCTATTGAGAAATCTGTATGAAGGTCAGGAAGCAACAGTTAGAACTGTACATGGAGCAAGAGACTGGTTCCAGGTAGGAAAATAAGTTAAAACTTATTTAACTTATTGTCACTCTGCTTATTTAACTTATATGCAGAGTACATCATGAGAAATGCTGGACTGGATGAAGCACAAGCTGGAATCAAGATTGCCAGGAGAAATATCCATAACCTCAGATATGCAGATGACACCACCCTTATGGCAGAAAGTGATGAAAGTGAAAGAGGAGAGTGAAAAACTTTGTTTAAAGCTTAACATTCAGAAAACTAAGATCATGGAATACAGTCCCATCACTTCATGGCAAATAGATGGGGATACAATGGAAACAGTGAGAGACTTAATTTTTTTTTTTTTTGGGGGGGGGGTGGCTCCAAAATCACTGCAGATATTGACGACAGCCATAAAACTAAAAGATGCTTACTGCTTAGAAGGAAAGTTGTGACCAACCAAGACAGCATGTTAAAAAGCAGAGACATTACTTTACCAACAAAGGTCATCTAGTCAAAGCTATGATTTTTTTTCCAGTAGTCGTATATGGCTGTGACAGTTGGACTATAAAGAAAGCTAAGTGCCGAAGAATTGATGCTTTTGAACTGTGGTGTTGGAGAAGACTCTTGAGCGTCCTTTGGAGTGCAAGGAGATCCAACCAGTCCATCATAAAGGAGATCAGTCCTGAGTGTTCTTGGAAAGACTGATGTTAAAGCTGAAACTCCAGTACTTTGGCTACCTGAAGCGAAGAGCTGACTCATTTGAAAAGACCCTGAATTTGGGAAAGATTGAAGGCAGGAAGAATAGGTGATGACAGAGGATGAGATGTTTGGTTGGGATCACCGAATCAATGGAGATGAGTTTGAGTAGTCTCTGGGATTTGGTGATGGACAGGGAGGCCTGGCATGCTGTGGTCCATAGGCTCACAGATTTGGACATTGCTGAGAGACTGTACTGAACTGAACTGTGTTCTCATTGTGTCCCTTTGTGGAAGAGAGAGTGTTCATGACACTCAGTATCAGGAAAACAAACAACCCAATCAAAAAGTGGGCAAAAGACCTAGATAGACATTTCTCCAAATTAGATATACAAATGGCTAATAAACACATGACAAGATGCTAAACTCCACTCACTATTAGAGAAATACAAATCAAAACTACAATGAGGTATCATCTCACATCCATCAGAATGGCCATCATCAAAAAGTCTTCAAACAATAAATGCTGGAGAGGGTGTGGAGAAAAGGGAACACTTTTATACTGCTGCTGGAAATGCAGATTGGTACAGCTACTATGGAGAAGAGTGTGGAGATTCCTTAAAAAACTTGGCCTAGAACTAACATCAGTTCAGTTCAGTTCAGTCACTCAGTCGTGTCCAACTCTTTGCGACCCCATGAATTGCAGCACGCCAGGCCTCCCTGTCCATCACTAACTCCCGTACCACCCAGAAATCTGTCTGCTGTGCATACATACAGAGGAAACCAGAACTGAAAGAGACACATGTACCCCAGTGTTCATTGTAGCATTACTTACAATAGCTAGAACATGAAAGCAACCTAGATGTCTATTGATAGATGAATGGAAAAGGAGGCTGTGGTACATATACACCATGAGATATTAATCACCTATAAAAAGGAATCCATTTGAATCTGTTCTAATGAGATAGCTGAACCTGGAACCTATCATACAGAATTAAGTGAGTTAGAAAGAAAAAGACAAATACTGTATATTAATGCATACATATGGAATTTAGAGATGGTACCAGCAAGCCTACATGCAGGGCTGAAAAGGAGACATAAAGAACAGACTTTTGGATTCAGTGGGAGGAGTTGAGAATGGGATGATTTGAGAGAATAGCACTGAAGCATGTACATTACCACATGGAAAATAGATGAGCAGTGTAAATTCCATGCAAGAGGCAGTGCACCCAAAACCAGTGCTCTGGGACAACCCAGAGGGATAGGGTGAGGAAGGACGAGGGAAGGGGTTCCACATGGGGAAGACACATGTATACCTGTGGCCAATTAATGCTGATGTTTGGCAAAAACCATCACATTATTGAAATGTAATTAACCTTCAATTAAAACTAATTAATTGAAAATTTAAAAAGATTGTACCTTAAAAATAAAAAAGAGAGAGTGAGAGAAACAAACTCCTGGTGCCACTTCTCATGAAAACATTAGGCTGATAAAGTCAGAATCATCACTTACAACCTCATTTAACATTAAGTATTTCCTTAGAGTCCCCATCTCCAAATATAGCCACAATGAGGGCTATGGCTTCAATATTTAAACTTGGCAACAAACATTCTTTGCATAGAAGATTCATGACTTCATTAAAGTAATGTTTAGAAAGATTGGATAGAAATGTGGGAAAATGTTTAGAAGATATGTTGAAAAGACAAAGATTATGTATAGTATGATGTGAAATATATTCCAATAATATTGATTTGAAAGAGGCTTGAAAAATACAGTCAAAATAAATATGAACTATTGAAGTGCTTTATTTAGAATTAAGTAAAAGCATAGTCAGTCTGACATGACAGAATTATCATTTCAAGTAAATAAGAAATAGATTTTTTCCATGAGGAAATATATATGAATCCCTATCTCACACCATACACAATAAATTTCATAAAGTTAAAAGATTTGGTGTCAAAGACAACATAAACACTGTTAAAACAAAATATTGAAAATTATCTTCATAGCTTCAGGGAAGGAAAGGATTCTTTTTTTTTTTTTTTTTAAACTGAAAATATTTTGCTTAACTTTAAGTACATGATTTTAAGTAACCTTTTCTGACAATAGTTAGCAAGTAGACCTAATTTCCCCCAAGAATCCTGATAATTTGTGATGTATCCGTATCATAAGCATGTAGAAGGAACATTCCATTCTCAAAATGGGACATATTTGCACTAGTCAAACAAATCAATTAAATACGTACAAAGAAAATGGGGGGAATTAGAACACAGCAGGCTCTTATGTTTTTAAAATTAGTTGATTAATTAGTAAGTTGAGGAAAGAATTTAAGCAAAACATATAAAGTAGAAAGTATAAAAGAAAAATACATTTTAGTACATTGAGCATAAGACTATAACTACTGTTCAAAGTTCTTTTCTCAATGGATTGAAAAGTCACACTGGAACCTGACAAGTCATATTTGGAACATAGTTGGAAAAAGATATTTTCTATTGCCATACCATTGACAATGGATTTTCATTTAGAAGGTATAAAGTATTCCTCTAAGGCAAAACAAAGAAAAGAAGCAATTTAACGGAAATAGTTCAGTTCAGTTCAGTTGCTCAGTTGTGTCTGACTCTTTGCGACCCCATAGACTGTAGCATGCCAGGCCTCTCTGTCCATCACCAGCTCCTGGACTTTACTCAAACTCATATCCATTGAGTCAGTGATGCCATCCAACAATCTCATCCTCTGTCGTCCCCTTCACCTCCTGCCTTCAATGTTTCCCAGCATCAGGGTCTTTTCAAATGAGTCAGTTCTTTGTATCACGTGGTCAAAATAGTGGAGTTTCAGCTTCAGCATTAGTCCTTGCAATGAATATTCAGGACTGATTTCATAAGCATGTATTTACCCTCATTAGTTATTATGAAATACAAATAAAAACCACAATAATTTAAATTTTCACCTTGCCAGATTAGCAAGAATAAAAAGTCTGACAGCATTATCTATTAATTAGATATGAAGCAACCAAATTTCATGAACAATTATCTATTACTTTAAAAATGGTGTAGCACAATTGAAATGCTCGGATCCTAAACTTAGTAATCCATTACTTAGTAAGTCTTTTTTTTTTTTTTTTCTTTTAAGCAAGGCGTGTATGCTATTTTATTTTTTTCGTCTCTTTTATTGATACACTTCAAACATCTAGTTGAACAAATTGTAACATGATATTTGAACAATTAATACATTTCAGATATAATATTATACATATTTCAATGCTATTCTCCCAATCATTCCCCTCTCCTGGTCCCAGAGTCCAAATCTGGTCTATACATCAGTGTCTCTTTTGTTGTTACTTAGTAAGTCTTATAGAAATTCTCTTGCATATGTGTTCCTAAAGACTTTGACAAACTAGTGGACAGCAGCACTCTAAGAGATAGAATAATATAAAAATATCTATAGGGTCTTCCTAGATTAGGTTAATTATTCTGCGACGCACAGCACTAAGAGCGCCTCGCCGGCTGCGCGGCGCACTAAGAGTGCAGCCGAGAGGAGCTACCCCATGACCGAGGTCAGGAAGGGCGGCGGTGAGGAGATACCCCTCCTCCAAGGTCAGGAAGGGCGGCAGTGAGGAGAGACCCCTCGTGCAAGGTAAGGTGCGATGGCTGTGCTTTGCTGGCGCAGCCGGGAAGAGATACCCCACGCCCAAGGTAAGAGAAACCTAAGTAAGACGGTAGGTCTTGCAAGAGGGCATCAGAGGGCAAATACACTGAAACCATACTCACAGAAAACTAGTCAATCTAGTCACACGAGGACCACAGCCTTGTCTAACTCAATGAGATTAAGCCATACCCGTGGGGCAACCCAGGATGGGCGGGTCATGGTAGAGAGATCTGACAGGGTGTGGTCTGCTGGAGAAGGGAATGGCAAACCACTTCAGTATTCTTGCCTTGAGAACCCCATGAACAGTATGAAGAGGCAAAATGATACGATACTGAAAGAGAAATTCCCCAGGTCAGTAGAGGCCCAATATGCTACTGGAGATCAGTGGAGAAATAACTCCAGAAAGAATGAAGGGATGGAGCCAAAGCAAAAAGAATACCCAGCTGTGGATGTGTGCAAAGTCTGATGCTGTAAAGAACAATATTGCATAGGAACCTGGAACGTCAGGTCCATGAATAAAGGCAAATTGGAAGTGGTCAAACAAGAGATGGCAAGAGTGAATATCGACATTCTAGGAATCAGCGAACTAAAATGGACTGGAATGGGTGAATTTAACTCAGATGACCATTGTATCTGGGGAAGGCAATGGCACCCCACCCCAGTACTTTTGCCTGGAGAATCCCATGGACGTAGGAGCCTGGTGGGCTCCAGTCCATGGGGTCGCTGAGAGTCGGACACGACTAGGCGACTTCACTTTCACTTTTCACTTTCATGCATTGGAGAAGGAAATGGCAACCCACTCCGGTGTTCTTGCCTGGAGAATCCCAGGGACGGGGGAGGCTGGTGGGCTGCCGTCTATGGGGTCGCACAGAGTCGGACACAACTGAGGCGACTTAGCAGCAGCAGCAGCAGACCATTGTATCTACTACTGCGGGCAGGAATTCCTCACAAGAAATGGAGTGGCTATCATGGTCAACAAAAGACTCTGAAATGCAGTACTTGGATGCAATCTCAAAAACGACAGAATGATCTCTGTTCGTTTACAAGGCAAACCATTCAGTGTCACAGTAATCCAAGTCTATGCCCCAACCAGTAACGCTGAAGAAGCTGAAGTTGAACGGTTCTATGAAGACCTACAAGACATTTTAGAACTAACACCCCCAAAAGATGTCCTTTTCATTATAGGGGACTGGAATGCAAAAGTAGGAAGTCAAGAAACACCTGGAGTAACAGGCAAATTTGGCCTTGGAATACAGAATGAAGCAGGGCAAAGACTAATAGAGTTTTGCCAAGAAAATGCACTGGTCATAGCAAATACCCTCTTCCAACAACACAAGAGAAGACTCTATACATGGACATCACCAGATGGTCAACACCGAAATCAGATCGATTATATTCTTTGCAGCCAAAGATGGAAAAACTCTATACAATCAGCAAAAACAAGACCAGGAGCTGACTGTGGCTTAGACCATGAACTCCTTATTGCCAAATTCAGACTGAAATTGAAGAAAGTAGGGAAAACCACTAGACCATTCAGGTATGACCTAAATCAAATCCCTTATGATTATACAGTGGAAGTGAGAAATAGATTTAAGGGCCTAGATCTTATAGATAGAGTGCCTGATGAACTATGGAATGAGGTTCGTGACATTGCACAGGAGACAGGGATCAAGACCATCCCCATGGAAAAGAAATGCAAAAAAGCAAAATGGCTGTCTGGGGAGGCCTTGCAAATAGCTGTGAAAAGAAGAGAAGCGAAAAGCAAAGGAGAAAAGGAAAGATATAAACATCTGAATGCAGAGTTCCAAAGAATAGCAAAAAGAGATAAGAAAGCCTTCTTCAGAGATCAATGCAAAGAAATAGAGGAAAACAACAGAATGGGAAAGACTAGGGATCTCTTCAAGAAAATCAGAGATACCAAAGGAACATTTCATGCAAAGATGGGCTCGATAAAGGACAGAAATGGTATGGACCTAACAGAAGCAGAAGATATTAAGAAGAGGTGGCAAGAATACACAGAAGAACTGTACAAAAAAGAGCTTCACGACTCAGATAATCATGATGGTATGATCACTGACCTAGAGCCAGACATCCTGGAATGTGAAGTCAAGTGGGCCTTAGAAAGCATCACTATGAACAAAGCTAGTGGAGGTGATGGCATTCCAGTGGAGCTATTCCAAATCCTGAAAGATGATGCTGTGAAAGTGCTGCACTCAATATGCCAGCAAATTTGGAAAACTCAGCAGTGGCCACAAGATTGGAAAAGGTCAGTTTTCATCCCAATCCCAAAGAAAGGCAATGCCAAGGAGTGCTCAAACTACCGCACAACTGCACTCATCTCACACGCTAGTAAAGTAATGCTCAAAATTCTCCAAGCCAGGCTTCAGCAATATGTGAACCGTGAACTTCCTGATGTTCAAGCTGGTTTTAGAAAAGGCAGAGGAAACAGAGATCAAATTGCCAACATCCGCTAGATCATCGAAAAAGCAAGAGAGTTCCAGGAAAAGCATCTATTTCTGCTTTATTGACTATGCCAAAGCCTTTGACGGTGTGGATCACAATAAACTGTGGAAAATTCTGAAAGAGATGGGAATACCAGACCACCTGATCTGCCTCTTGAGAAACCTGTATGCAGGTCAGGAAGCAACAGTTAGAACTGGTCATGGAACAACAGACTGGTTCCAAATAGGAAAAGGAGTACGTCAACGCTGTATATTGTCACCATGTTTATTTAACGTATATGCAGAGTATATCATGAGAAATGCTGGACTGGAAGAAACACAAGTTGGAATCAAGATTGCTGGAAGAAATATCAATAACCTCAGATATGCAGATGACACCACTCTTATGGCAGAAAGTGAAGAGGAACTCAAAAGCCTCTTAATGAAATTGAAAGTGGAGAGTGAAAAGGTTGGCTTATAGCTCAACATTCAGAAAACGAAGATCATGGCATCTGGTCCCATCACTGCATGGGAAATAGATGGGGAAACAGTGGAAACAGTGTCAGACTTTATTTTTCTGGGCTCCAAAATCACTGCAGATGGTGACTGCAGCCATGAAATTAAAAGACGCTTACTCCTTGGAAGGAAAGTTATGACCAACCTAGATAGCATATTCAAAAGCAGAGACATTACTTTGCCAACAAAGGTTTGCCTAGTCAAGGCTATGGTCTTTCCTGTGGTCATGTATGGATGTGAGAGCTCGACTGTGAAGAAGGCTGAGCGCCAAAGAATTGATGCTTTTGAACTGTGGTGTTGGAGAAGACTCTTGAGAGTCCCTTGGACTGCAAGGATTTCCAACCAGTCCATTCTGAAGGAGATCAGCCCTGGGATTTCTTTGGAAGGAATGATGCTAAAGCTGAAACTCCAGTATTTTGGCCACCTCATGCGAAGAGTTGACTCATTGGAGAAGACTCTGATGCTGGGAGGGATTGGGGGCAGGAGGAGAAGGGGATGACAGAGGATGAGATGGCTGGATGGTATCACTGACTCGATGGATGTGAGTCTGTGTGACCTCCTGGAGTTGGTAATGGTCAGGGAGGCCTGGCGTGCTGCGGTTCATGGGGTCGCAAAGAGTCGGACACGACTGAGCGACTGATCTGAACATCTAAACACCACTTCTTGGGTTGTTATCAACTTATCAGAATCTTCTTTCTGTTGGGAAAAAAATATGTATTTCAATGTTCTATACTTGTTTTTACAATTGTCTTTCTATAGGACATGTGTGGCAGCTTGTAAGTAAGAAATTGAAAGGGGGAAAAGAAAACCAGTATGTATTTCCTATCATCCAACTTGAGAAACTTGATTCTATTTGACTTGATAATAATTTACTTAAATAACTCCCCGTATTATTAATTCTGCAATAATTTATGTCTAAATAAAGCCCCACCTTTCAAACAATTATTGACAAATTTTCAGTGTAATATTTTAGGTGACTACCATATTTTCTTGGGGCAGACTGAATTAAAACTCTTCTCCCAATGTTTTGATAAATTTAGCATTTGCCCAAATTGTTCGTTTCTTGACAAAGCAATATAACTAAGAGTTGATTTGAGTATTTGCTTTGAAGTTCCAAATGGTCTCAGCTAGCAGGTATGAGACATGCAGTTAAGTTTGAAAGATAACTAGCAACATACCATGGCTCTCTTTTTCTAACTCCTTCTAGTCACAAAGTAACTAACTGTCCCTTTACAAGTAAATAACTGTCCCTTTACAAGTAACTTTTAAGAATGCCATACATGGTACTTTGTGATAAAATGAAGTGCACTAGAACCCAAGATAGAAGAGACAGTGAATTCCTTCTGGTCTTGGGCTGTGTTCATTGTATTGCCCAGTGGTTCTCAGGCCAAGTAGTGAATTGGCTGCAGAGACTCTGCCAGAGACAGAATCAGAAGACCAGTTTGATCAAAGTATGTGAAAACATGTCAAAAATTGCTATTTTATTTGTTATTGCTAAATCAATACAGATTGTACAGTCTAATATATATGATTATACATTTTTTTCATTTTTAATAATAATATTTTGAAAATAATTTTAGAATTGAAGGATTTCATAAGTATATTTAAATAACATGTGCATTTTCCCATCAATATATATTTTAAAAATTACACGTTTTAATTATTTGAGCACCTTTTTACTCTCCACAATGGACAATACGTAAATGGTGACTCCACTTGTATTTCATTTTCACTATCCCATTTGTCTAATTTACATAATTATAAGACATATTTTCACAGGAATTATATGCCAGGTATATTTAACCTTCACATTGACCCCATCAAGTAGATTATATTCCTGTTTAACAGATTAGCAAAATGATGCCTGAGTTCAGTTCAGTTCAGTTGCTCAGTTGTGTCCGACTCTTTATGACCCCATGAATTGCAGCACACCAGACCTCTCTGTCCACCACCAACTCCCAGAGTTCACCCAACTCATGTCCATCGAGTCGGTGATGCCATCCAGCCATCTCACGCTTTGTCATCCCCTCCTTCTGCCCCCAACTCTCCCAGCATCAGAGTCTTTTCCAATGAGTCAACTCTTTACATGAGGTGGCCAAAGTACTGGAGTTTCAGCTTTAGCATCAGTCCTTCCAAAGAACACCCAGGACTGATCTCCTTTAGGATGGACTGGTTGGATCTCCTTGTAGTCCAAGGGACTCTCAAGAGTCTTCTCCAACACCGCAGCTCAAAAGCATCAATTCTTCGGCGCTCAGCCTTCTTCACAGTCCAACTCTCACATCCATACATGACTACTGGAAAAACTATATCCTTGACTAGACAGACCTTTGTTGGCAAAGTAATGTCTCTGCTTTGGAATATGCTATCTAGGTTGGTCATAACTTTCCTTCCAAAGAGCAAGCCTCTTTTAATTTCATGGCTGCAATCACCATCTGCAGTGATTTTGGAGCCCCCCAAAATAAAGTCTGACACTGTTTCCACTGTTTCCCCATCTATTTCCCATGAAGTGATGGGACTGGATGCCATGATCTTCATTTTCTGAATGTTGAGCTTTAAGCCAACTTTTTCACTCTCCACTTTCACTTTCATCAAGAGGCTTTTAGTTCCTCTCCACTTTCTGCCATAAGGGTGGTGTCATCTGCACATCTGAGGTTATTGATATTTCTCCCGGCAATCTTGATTCCAGCTTGCACTTTTTCCAGCCCAGTATTTCTCTTGATGTACTCTGCATATAAGTGAAATAAGCAGGGTGACAATATGCAGCCTTGATGTACTCCTTTTCCTATTTGGAACCATCTGTTGTCCCATGTTCATTTCTAACTGTTGCTTCCTGACCTGCATATAGGTTTCTCAAGAGGCAGGTCAGGTGGTCTGGTATTCACATCTCTTTCAGCATTTTCCACAGTTTATTGTGATTCACACAGTCAAAGGCTTTGGCTTGGTCAATAAAGCAGAAATAGAAGTTTTTCTGGAACTCTCTTCCTTTTTCCATGATCCAGCGGATGTTGGCTATTTGATCTCTGGTTCCTCTGCCTTTTCTAAAACCAGCTTGAACATCTGGAAGTTCACGGTTCATGTATTGCTGAAGCCTACCTTGGAGAATTTTGAGCATTACTTTACTAGCATGTGAGATGAGTGCAATTGTGTGGTAGTTTTAGCATTCTTTGGCATTGCCCTTCTTTGGGATTGGAATGAAAACTGACCATTTCCAGTCCTGTGGCCACTGCTGAGTTTTCTAAATTTGCTGGCATATTGAGTCTGTCACAGCATCATATTTCAGGATTTGAAATAGGTCAACTGGAAGTCTATGACCTCCACTTGCTTTGTTCGTAGTGATGCTTTCTAAGGCCCACTTGACCTCACATTCCAGGATGTCTGGCTCTAGGTCAGTGATCACACCATCATGATTATCTGGGTCATGAAGATCTTTTCTGTACAGTTCTTCTGTGTATTCTTGCCACCTCTTCTTAATATCCGCTGTTTCTATTAGGTCCATACCATTTCTGCCCTTTATCAAGCCCATCTTTGCATGAAGTGTTCCCTTGGTATCTCTAATTTTCTTGAAGAGATCTCTAGTCTTTCCCATTCTGTTGTTTTCCTCTATTTCTTTGCACTGATTGCTGAGGAAGGCTCTCTTATCTCTCCTTGGTATTCTTTGGAACTCTGCATTCAGTTGCTTATATCTTTTCTTTTCCCCTTTGCTTTTAACTTCTTTTCTTCTCACACAACTATTTGTAAGGCCTCTCCAGACAGCCATTTTGCTTTTTTGCATTTCTTTTCCATGGGGGTGGTCTTGATCCCTGTCTCCTGTACAATGTCACAAACTTCTGTCCATAGTTCATCAGGCACTCTGCCTATCAGATCTAGTCCCTTAAAGCTATTTCTCACTTGCACTGTGTAATCATAAGGACTTTGATTTAGATCATACCTGAATGGTCTAATGGTTTTCCCTACTTTCTTCAATTTTAGTCTGAATTTGGCAATAAGGAGTTCATGGTCTGAGCCACAGTGAGCTCCACGTCTTGTTCTTGCTGACTGTATAGAGCTTCTCCATCTTTGGCTGCAAAGAATATAATCAATCTGATTTCAGTGTTGACCATCTGGTGATGTCCATGTGTAGAGTCTTCTCTTGTGTTGTTGGAAGAGGATGTTTGCTATGACCAGTGCATTCTCTTGTCAAAATTCTATTAGCCTTTGCCCTGCTTCATTCTACCAGAGAAGGGAAAGCCAAACCACTTCAGTATTCTTGCCTTGAGAACCCCATGAACAGTATGAAAAGGCAAAATGATAGGATACTGAAAGAGGAACTCCCCAGTTTCATAGGTGCCCAGTATGCTACTGGAGATCAGTAGAGAAATAGATCCAAAAAGAATGAAGGGATGGAGGCAAAGCAAAAACAATATCCAGTTGTGGATGGGACTGGTGATAGAAGCAAGGTCCGATGCTGTAAAGAGCAATATTGCATAGGAACCTGGAATGTTAGATCCCTGAGTCAAGGCAAATTGGAAGTAGTCAAACAGGAGATGGCAAGAGTGAACATGAACATTCTAGGAATCAGCGAACTGAAATGGACTGGAATGGGTGAATTTAACTCTGATGACCATTATATCTACTACTGTGGACAGGAATCCCTTAGAAGAAATGGAGTAGCCCTCATGGTCAACAAAAGAGTCTGAAATGCAGTACTTGAATGCAATCTCAAAAATGACAGAATGATCTGTATTCGTTCCCACGCCAAAGCATTCAATATCAGAGTAATCCAAGTCTATGCCCCAACTAGTAACATTGAAGCTGAAGTTGAACGATTCTATGAAGACCTCCAAGACCTTTTGGAACTAACACCCAAAAAAGATGTCCTTTTTATTATAGGGAACTGGAGTGTAAAAGTAGGAATTCAAGAAACACCTGGGGTAACAGGCAAATTTGGCCTTGGAATATGTAAAATGATGCCTAGAGAGGTTTAATAATAATTCTGCCAAGCAGTTAGTTAGAATCTGATTTTGAGAAGTTCTTATCTTGTGCTTTCAACCTCTGCTCCCACTCATGAATTTCTCTGTGCAGTCATGAGTTCTCTAAGTGCCAGGAAATCTCAGAACATGTAAAATAAAAGTATATGGCAAAAAACATGAAGAATTTAGGCATGAGTTTTGCAATACAAAATGCACAGGTTTCTTCAACATTGTTGAGATTATGGGAGCCAGGGTAAAATATATATCTATGTATGAATTCCTGAACCAGAACCAGAATGTATTCCTGGTTCTCTTATGTTTTAGAGAAATGTATATATAGGGGGAAGAGTGAAGTGGGTGTGTATAATAAATATATGGTTATAATAAATATAAAACCAACAAAATGTATCTGGTTAGAGAATAGTTGAAATTAACTATGCAAATAATGAAACACATTATAGCTCTGTTCTTTGAAAATGTAAAAAGTGGGTGTTTTTCTCTTAGGGGACAAGACAAAAGGAAAACTACACTATCATCTTAAAAATACAGCTAAGATCCCATATCAGACTGTGACTCCCATCACAGGTTTTTGTGAGGCAATAGTACTGTTCAAAATAATCTAGAATTGATTTTAAAGTATCTCTGTCTACTTGTCAAAAGAAACAAAGATGTTATTTTAGAAGAATACAAAATGCTTGATAAAGCATAACATGAAGGAAACAAAATGAAGTGACTAATTCTCAGCAGTTTGTTTGTTTGTTTTAAAGCGTGAGTTTAATATTATATTCCTCTTCTGGAGCTTAGATGTAATGAAAGCATGGTGGCAAAGGACAAAGAATCCCTAAATAATGAGGGAATAGCCTAAGCAGCTCTAGAGACCAAGCTGCTTCCAAATTGTCACCGAAAGGCCTAGGTGCCACCTCCTACTTCAGGCCCTTTTGATTTTGAGATCAGTCCTTCTTGTACTCCCCACAGCTCCATTGGCTCAAGAAGCATCACTCCATCTTCTACCAATCCAAAGCAAGGTGTAAGTGATGTCTTTTTCCTGAGGCCAGGGCCCCATTGGGAACCAGTGGGACACTGCTTGATCTATCAGGTTGTTCTGGTTATCATTAGGCTAACATAGACTATGGACCAAGTCACATAAAGGTCAGCAACATTTTTTTCCCCTAAGAATGCTACATATTCCCACCTAAGTAATTGGTTTCTGGAATGAAAATAGTTTCAAGAAATAACTACAAAATACTTGACTTCTCTTCACAGGCAAAACATTCTTTGACATAAATTGTAGCAATGCTTTCTTGGGTCAGTTTCCCAAGGCAAGAGAAATAAAAACAAAAATAAATAAATGGGACCTAATTAATCACAAGCTTTTGCACAGCAAAGAAAACCATAAACAAAATGAAAACACAACGTATAGAATGGGAGAAAACATTTGCAAATAATGAGACTGACAAGGGCTTAAAATTGTATGCGGCTGCTAAGTCGCTTCAGTCGTGTCCGACTCTGTGCGACCCCATAGACGGCAGCCCACCAGGCTCCGCCATCCCTGGGATTCTCCAGGCAAGAACACTGGAGTGGGTTGCCATTTCCTTCTCCAATGCATGGAAGTGAAAAGTGAAAGTGAAGTTGCTCAGTCCTGTCCGACTCCTAGAGACCCCATGGACTGCATACCATCAGGTTCCTCCGCCCATGGGATTTTCCAGGCTAGAGTACTGGAGTGGGGTGCCATTGCCTTCTCCAAAAATTATATAGGGCTTAAAAATTATATATTTCCAAAATATATAAGCAGTTCATGCAAATTAACAACAACTACCACCACAACCACTGCCCGCCTCCACCACCCCCTTCTGCCAAATAACTCAATTTAAAAACTAGCAGAAGACCAAAATAGACATTTTTCCAAAGAAGAACTACAGATGGCCAGTAGGCACATGGAAAGATGCTCAACACTGCTAATGGTTAGAGAAATAGAAATCAAAAGTACAACGAGGTACCACCTCACCCCAGTCAGAATGGCCATCATTAAAAAGTCTACAGATAACAAATCCTGGAGAGGGTATGGAGAAAAGGGAATCCTCCTACACTGTTTGTGGGAGTCTAAGTTGGTGCAGCCACTGTGGAAAACAGTATGGAAGGTCCTCAGAAATCTAAAAATAGAATTATCATATGATCCAGCAAGCCACTCCTGAGCATATATTCAGATAAAACTATTAATTATAAAAGATACATGCACCGCTATGTTCACAGCAGCATGATTCGCAATAGCTAAGACATGAGAACATCCTAAATGTCCATCCACAGAGGAGTGGATTAAAGATGTGGTATATATACAATATAATATTACTCAGCCATAAAAAGAACAAAATAATGCCAGCAACATGGATGGACCTAGAGATGATCATAGCAAATGAAGTCAGAGAAAGACAAATATCACATGGCATCACTTACATGTGGGATGTAAAGCATAACACAAATGGAGCAAACTGTGAACCGAAACGGAATCACAGACATAGAGACAGACTGGTGGTTACCACAGGGGAAGGGCTTTGGGAGGGGCGAATGGGGATGAGAGGTTGGGGCAGCAGCTGTAAGCTTTTATGCATAGAAAGGGTAAACAGCAGGTCCTACTGTACAGTGCAGAGAAATATATTCACTATCCTATGATAAACTATCATGGACAAGAATGTAAAAACAATGTGTGTATATATATGTGTGTGTATGTGTATAGCTGACCCACTTTACTATATAGCAGAAATTAACACAACACTGTAAGTCAATTTACTTCAATAAAAAATTTGATCTCAACTTGAAAACCATTACTAACTTTTATTGAAAATCATCACAAGCTTAAAAAATTCATAAGAATGTCTTTCTATTTTATTATTTTATTTATTTGGTTTTCCATTTCCATGGAAACAGAATAGAAATTGAAGCTAGAGGCCAGAAGCAGATTGGGAATTTTTTTTTTTTTTTTACTTTGTTAGCTATCTGCTAAAGGTGATAGACATTGCCAGTATGTTATAGGTTTAAAAATAATAATAATACAAGCAAAGAATAGAAGGGGGAAAAAAAAGTCTTCCACAATTCAATGGGCTAGAGGTTTTCACTGTCAAAACCTAAGGAAGATTCTTCAATAAATGATAATGTACAAAAATATACTCCTTTTTAGTAAATGTCATTGAATATTTTGAATGTTTCCACAGTAAAAACATAATATATGAAACAGATTTTTAAGTTAATTTCTGTAACTGTCAATAACCAGAAAAACCATTTAATTTTGGTTGAAATCAAATATGTAGAAATTCAAGAAAATATAGAAAACAACAAAGATAAAATAGATAATCTCAGAGTTCTCTTTGAGTCTCTGTGATACCTAGCCCCAGCACAAACACAATCTTCATCATCTTCCCTCATTGGGAATTTACCTTCTAAGATTGAAACCACTGTTCCAATGTAAGATATTTTTGATAGTGCTAGAAATCTTGTAGCCACCTAACAAAAGGAAGTAGAGCATGTCACTCACACCTGCATAGGATAATAAGCTTCTGGAAATATCTAATAAAGCTGTGTATTCCTGTGTTCATCAACCATCCATTACACCACTGAAAAGGCACCAGGACTCATGCTTACTACTAAATAAGAAACACTGAGCCTACTGGTGAGAGAAAATATTTGGTTAACCAGTGGAAGTATAAAAAGAGCTTAAAGGGCTAGGCGTATTTTTAAAATGTTTATTTAAGAAACTATGTCTTCCAATTAGGCAAGATTTAAATATATCACAAGTCTGCCTCTAGGAGTCCTCAATGAGGAGACTAGGAAAAAAACTCATGTGACAATGTATTTTAACTAAAAACTTTGCAAATTGTATGTATCACAGTATTTGGAATGAGTGGAGAATAATTTAGAAATAATTGCTTGTAAACATTTTAAATTTCCTTCTGTCATTCAGTGATTAGTTTCTCAGTGCCTTACCTTGGTCAACTATATCTAAAACCTACACATAATTATACATTTCTATTAAATCAAATAAAGCATTCTCTTTTCCTCATGAGTATGAATTTTTATCCATCACATTATTTGTAGGTTACTCAGCTAAACATATCTAATCACTAGTGGAATAATTATTTTTAAGTCAAAAAATGATGGCATTTTACTAATTTTCTATTTTTCCATAATTTTCTTTTCTCTTTTGACACAAAGGTATTACATGTCTGTTTATTTATGCAATTATTAAACATTTTTATTCTGCAGCTGCTATGTCTTTTCCGTATTTAATTTCATTTCTGTGTTTGTCTTGAGGTGTGAGGTTCTAAAGACAGAGATTGTGCCAAAATAATGATTTCTCATAGCCCTCATCAGGGGGTCATATGAATTTATATCCTGAGGCTACAGTATTTATTATTATTATACATCACTGTAAGAGGATATCAAATTTTCTAGTCTCTTTTAGTCTTATGTCTTCATCTTTCTCTTCCTGGATTAGAAAATCTCATTTATTTTTAACCAGCTTTTAAAAATTTTAGAACCACACAGTGGGAATAGAGAGTTATAATAACTAGATTTCAGAAAATTAAGATCAATTGTATATATTGATATAATAAGGAGACTATTAATCCTAGTATATTTTTAATTGTTAATTAATTCAATGCAAAAATTCTTTATACTTCAGTATGTATATATCCTGGAAATGGGAATGGCAACCCACTCCAGTAGTCTTGCCTAGAGAATTCCAGGGATAGAGGAGCCTTGCGGATACAGTCTAAGGAGTTGGAAAGAGTAGGGCACGACGGAGTGACTTACAAAGACACACACACAGACATACACACACACACACACACACACACATATATAATGGACTGCAATCACCTATACAATTAAGGGGTTGAGTGTGCAAGCTAGCACTTGATTACTTCTTCACTATTGAATCCTAAAATGAGACTAAACTACAGATTGAGTTTCAACTCATAAACCTTGCCTATATATTTCAATCCAAAAAAATCAGAGTTCATCAGAATTTAGCCTTAGGCATGACCTCACCTGTTACCCACAAAGTTATGCTTTCATGGTTTCTGTATACGTACTAGGAAAATGCAATCAAGAATGACTTCTGAAATGTTCCAGTGGTTTTACACAAAGTGGAATTAGACATAATGCACATATTACTGCTAACTACATATTTAACTATAATTTATTTATTTTAAACATATGGTTTAGAAACTCTACAAAAATTTATATTGTGTATGTATGTGTGTCATATTCACTTGAATGTATTTTACTATCCAAATCATCTCACTATCAAACATAATATTTTTTCTTATTTAAAATCGCTGATACAAATTGCATTAGCCGTCTTAGTCCTTTCAGGTTACATTCCAGGAATTTTGCTAGAGATACATAAATGATGCTCTGGCATGCTATTATACTCCACATGAATCAGTTTAACCTTATTTTTTTAAACTTCAGAAAACATCCTTATGAGGATGTTTAGTTCTTTATAAAGCAGAAGCTTCTGTAGGTACTGAACTCATATATTTTGATATGACAAACTGAAAAAAATGTTATGAAATTAATAAACCATGGAAATGTATTTAAGGAGACAGCTCAGCCTGAAAATCACTAGCAGTTTTCCAGGTACTCTATTCCCAGATGCTCATCCCTTAAAACACAAAATCTTTGTCTTATCATGATGAATCCCTATAAGGCATAGGCATGTATACCTTATGCTGTTGCTGCTACAGTGTCTGACTCTTTGTGACCCAATGGACAGCAACCTGCCAGGGTCCTCTGTTCATGGGATTTCTCAGGCAAGAATACTGGAGTGGGTTGCCTTCTCCTTCTCCAGGGTGTCTTTCTGACCCAGGGATCTAATCCATATCTCCTTCTTGGAAGGAAAATTCTTTAAACACTGAGCCACCTGGGAAGCCCCATGTACACCTTATATTCGGCCTTAACAAATGGTGCATATTCTCAGTCAAAGGAGATAGTGGAGAAAGTGAGAAAGAGAAAACGAGGAGATAACTTCTCTAGCTCTTATGACCCTTAGATCTTTCATGCAAATCTAACTCCTTGTTTTCTCTCTGGTTCTTACTCTCATAGTGGCTTTGAGGCAAAAGACAGATGGGCCCCAAGCTGAGCAGCTAGAGTTTTCCCCCGTGGACAGCTACTCCAAAATACAGAAGCAAGAGAGGAGCTGAGTCCTGCACAGATTAAGAGATAAAAGACCACACGTTGCTCATTCTCCAAGTCAAGGAGAACTTTTTGACTATACATTCTTCTTCCTTCAAGAAGCAGAAAGGCTTCTTGAAGGTCAAAAAGAGAGTGATGTCAAACTACTCATAGACCTTTTTGCTAGAATCCATCTTGGCCTAAGACATGTCCATGCACTCAGAGGATAATCTTGACATAAACCAAATAGGAACTTGGAACCAAGCAAAGCAAGATGATTGGACAGAGGAAACTCAGAAAAAATGCTCCAAAATAAGTGATTCAAACTTCCAGGAGGGAGCCACTCTCTCTGAGCTCACCTTTGTGTGCCTATGTACATACATTTTCCTTCTAATAAACAGGTTAGTTGTTTTATGACTTCCATTTCTTTGCTGAAATTCATCTTCTGCAAAGTCATACAGGCTTGACTCTTATCACTGACCACTGGTCTAGTGTAAGCTAGGATTCAGTGTTCTCACTACCACCACCTGACTTCAATCTCTGGCCAAGAACCAAAATCCTGCTTCAAGCCACTGCAGGCCAAGGGCACCTGTGATCAATTTTACCCTTATTCAGTCAAATTAAATTAGGGAAGAAGAATTTATTAAGATCATTTATATGTTCAGTCTTGGAAACAGGATTGTGATTCATGTACAAATTCTAACTGAAAATTACAGTACTGTGCATCAGGAAAACCTAGATTAACATAGTATAAAACTATGTATATGGATCATTATATTACTCATTCCACAAATATTTCTTGATAAACTACGTGCCCCAAACTCTTCCAGGTAGTGAACTTGACAGACTAGGTTGCTACCTTCAGTGTGCTTACATTTTAGTGGAAGAGACAATTAACTAACACAGGGCATAAAATTTCAAGCTAGAGTAGCTAGTGCCACTAAAGCAATTACCTACATATTGACTGGGAGTTCTAGAGACATAGATTGAGGTTCTAATGTAAATAACCCATAATGCTCATTGAAATTAAGTAGACATTAAAATATGCTTTTGAGAATATTACTCAGCTATAAAAAGAATAAGATATTGCCATTTGCAGCAACATGGATGGACCTAGAGGATATCACACTAAGTGAAGAGAGAGAAAGACAAATATGATATCACTCACATGTGGAATTTTTAAAAAAGAACACATTTACGGTTACCAATGGAGAAGGCAATGGCACCCCACTCCAGTACTCTTGCCTGGAAAATCCCATGGATGGAGGAGCCTGGTAGGCTGTGGTCAATGGGGTCACTAAGAGTCGGACACAACTGAGCAACTTCGCTTTCACTTTTTACTTTCATGCATTGGAGAAGGAAATGGCAACCCACTCCAGTGTTCTTGCCTGGAGAATCCCAGGGACGGGGGAGCCTGGTGGGCTGCCATCCATGGGGTCACACAGAGTCGGACACGACTGAAGTGACTTAACATAGCATAGCATAGCATATGGTTACCAAAGAGGAAAAGGAATGAGATAAATTAGGAGTTCCAAATTAACAGACACACACTACTATATATAAAACAGATAAGCAACAAGGATTTACTGTACAGCACAGGGAACAACATTCAATATAAGTAATAACCTATAATGGAAAATAGTCTGAAAATATATACAAATATAACTGAATCACTTTGCTGTATACTTGAAACTAACACAATATTGTAAATAAACTATACTTCAATTTAACATAATTGACTGGGGAAATTTTGCAGAAACTAATGCCTGTGGCTGGCACTTTATTATGTGAATGAATATTGAAATGTCTCCAGTCAATAATGTCCAGGTAACAAAAGAAACATTAATACAACTGTGGTAAGCTGTTAAAGAAAACACACACCAAAAAGAGGAGGGGCCACGATTTTAAAAATAGCAGTGTGGAAATGTTTACGGTATAAATCCTTCATGAAAAAATAGCTTTCAAAATTTTGTGCCATGAAGGCAAGTATCCAAACATATAAACAGGTTAGTGGTTTTAGGAGAAAAAAAAAATTGTGTTGGGATGATATTAAAATCTTATTTTTCATTTCTCTATTGTGTACATATTCCACATCACTGCTGCTACTGCTGCTAAGTCACTTCAGTCGTGTCCGACTCTGTGTGACCCCATAGACGTCAGCCCACCAGGCTCCCCCGCCCTTGGGATTCTCCAGGCAAAAACACTGAAGTGGGTTGCCATTTCCTTCTCCAATGCAGAAAAGTTAAAAGTGAAAGTGAAGTTGCTCAGTTGTGTCTCTTAGCGACCCCATGGACTGCAGCCTACCAGGTCTGCAGCCTACCAGGCTTCTCCATCCATGGGATTCTCCAGGCAAGAGTACTGGAGTGGGATGCCATTGCCTTCTCCCAATAAATAACATTTCATAAATGATTTTTAAAAGTTGAATTCAAAGAGAAAATGAAACAAGGAAAATATTTAGGAAGACTAAGAATAACTAAGAAGGTACCTCTTCAACAGAGGTACTGAACACCAGAGAGTGTGCTAGATACCAGTAATACAAAAAGAAGTGCAAGTCTACTGTCAAATAACTTACCTTGCTAGTGGGGCAAACAAACCAGCCAAAGCTTCTTTTCCTTGTGATAAGGGCTAGGAAACCCAGTTTATTCTGGAAGCACAGAAGAGTGGTCAAAAAGCTATGCAATGGATTAAGCAGTGTGTCACAAAGGTTAATGTGCATCAGAATCACCTGGGTATCTTGTTAAAGGCTCATCCTGATTCAGCACACATGGGTGTGTACGCTGAGTGCAGTTCTAGCAAACTCATGGGTGATACCATTCTGACATCTATGAGTACATTAAGGTAAAGAGAAGCAGTTCTAGGGAATAAAGTACTTCTGATGAGATTTGAAGAACTAATCAAATTAACCAAATTAGAAAAAAGAGTCAATTATGTCTTTCACCATCCCCATTTCTGATTTTAAAGACTTTTTTTAATTTATAAACTAGTAAAATCTGGGCATAATGAAATTAACTCTCTTCATAGGAAAAACAGCTAGATGTCAATAAATATGTGATCAATGAGGTTAGGATCAAGATACCTAGAAATAGACCAGTAATGGCAGGCAATTCTAATTTGATAGATGAGAATCTGATTGGTTTCATTTTTACATTCTTGAAGAAGCTTAGTGTGAAAAGAAAAAAAAAATATATATATATATATATACACTCCGGTAAAGCACTTCTCAGGCTTTCCAGGAGGCTCAGGGATAGGAATCCACCTGCCGAGCAGAAGACGAAGGTTCAATCCCTTGGTCGGGAAGATCCCTTGAAGAAGGAAACGGCAACCCACTCCAGTATTTTTGCCTGGAGAATTCCATGGACAGAGGCGCCTGGCAGGCTATAGTCTATGGCATTGCAAAGAGTTGGACATTACTTAGTGACAAGATAGCAGCAAAGTTTTTCTCAGTTTCATCAATTACTATAATCTGGGGGCAGTTTTAAATAATAACAATACCCCAACCTCACGTTGGAACATTTGAGTTTGACTCTATGGTTGGGCCCAGTCATGAATATTTTTAAATACTATTCAGATAATTCAAATGAACAGGGCTGAACAGCACTAATTAGAAGTGAAAATAATAAGGAATCAGAGGTTGGTGGTACTGAATAAAAACACTAACCTAGATAAGGAATGGTTCAAAACATGACATTGTGTAAATCACATTCTCAGTTCTGTAAAAGAAAAACTGCACTTCAGTTCAGTTGCTCAGTCGTGTCCAACTCTTTGAGACCCCATGGACTGCAGCATACTAGGCCTCCCTGTCCATCACCAACTCCTGGAGTTTTTACTCAAACTCATGTCCACTGAGTTGGTGATGTCATCCAATCATCTCATCCTCTGTCGTCCCCTTCTCCTCCTGCCTTCAATCTTTCCCAGCATCAGGGTCTTTTCAAATGAGTCAGTTCTTCACATCAAGTGGCCAAATTATTGGAGTTTCAGTTTCAGCATCAGTCCTTCCAATGTATATTCAGGACTGATTTCCTTTAGGATTGACTGGTTGGATCTCCTTGCTGTCCAAGGGACTCTCAACAGTCTCCTCCAACACCACAGTTCAAAAGCATCGATTTTTCAGCGCTCAGCTTTCTTTATAGTCCAACTCTCACATCCGTACATGACTACTGGAAAAACTATAGCTTGGACTAGATGGACCTTTGTTGGCAAAATAATGTCTCTGCTTTTTAATATGCTATCTAGGCTGGTCATAACTTTTCTTCACTTGGGTGGATTAAATACACAAGGAGACTTTATCAAAAGTATTGCAGTAGAGAAAGGGATTAAATTCAATGATGCTGAAATAAAACATGAGAGTAGTTTTAAGCACTGGGATGAACTATTGAAAAAGTACTAAAAGACATTAGGGAGGAGATTGGAAATGTGATTAGGTCACCTGTATTTGCTAAATGGGACATGTTAGGTTTCTACCCTTCCACAAAGGCTAGAGGTAAGGGTCCCATGTTTATTGATGATTATATTTCATGGAAATGGCTTCCAGGTTCTTGAAAAGGATATTTCTAGGTTGCAGAAGGTTTACCTCTCAACTGAGCTGAGGATTTTGCTACAGTTTCAAATATTCTAAAATAAATGTCACTCATAAAGAAACAAAGGGAGAAAAATCAAATCAATAAAATTAGAAATGAAAATGGAGAGATCACATCAGACAACACAGAAATACAAAGGATCATAAGAGACTACTATTAGCAATTATATGCCAATAAAATGGACAATGTGGAAGAAATCAACAAATTCTTAGAAAAGTACAACTTTCCAAAACTGGACCAGGAAGAAATAGAAAATCTTAACAGACCCATCACAAGCAAGGAAATTGAAACTGTAATCAGAAATCTTCCAGCAAACAAAAGCCCAGGTCCAGATGGCTTCACAGCTGAATTCTACCAAAAATTTAGAGAAGAGCTAACACCTATCCTACTCAAACTCTTCCAGAAAATTGCAGAGGATAGTAAACTTCCAAACTTATTCTATGAGGCCACCATCACTCTAATACCAAAACCTGAAAAAGATGCCACAAAAAAGAGAAAACTATAGGCCAATATCACTGATGAATATCGATGCAAAAATCCTTAACAAAATTCTAGCAATCAGAATCCAACAACACATTAAGAAGATCATACACCATGACCAAGTGGGCTTTATCCCAGGGATGCAAGGATTCTTCAATATCGGCAAATCAATCAATGTAATTCACCACATTAACAAATTGAAAAAATAAAAACCATATGATTGTCTCAATAGATGCAGAGAAAGCCTTTGACAAAATTCAACATCCATTTATGATAAAAAACTCTCCAGAAAGCAGGAAGAGAAAGAACATACCTCAACATAATAAAAGCTATATATGACAAGCCCACAGCAAACATTAGCCTCAAATATGAAAAATTGAAAGCATTTCCCCTAAAGTCAAGAACAATACAAGGGTGCCCACTTTCACCATTACTATTCAACATAGTTTTAGAAGTTTTGGCCACAGCAATCAGAGCAGAAAAAGAAATAAAAGGAATCCAAATTGGAAAAGAAGAAGTAAAACTCTCACTCTTTGCAGATGACATGATCCTCTACATAGAAAACCCTAAAGACTTCACCAGAAAATTATTAGAACCAATCAATGAATATAGTAAAGTTGCAGGATATAAAATCAACACAGAGAAATTCCTTGTATTCCTATACACTAATAATGAGAAAATGGAGAAATTAAGGAAACTCACCATTGCAACGAAAAGAATAAAATACTTAGGAATATATCTACCTAAAGAAACTAAAGACCTATATATAGAAAACAATAAAACACTGGTGAAAGAAATCGAAGAGGAAACTAATAGATGGAGAAATATGCCATGTTAATGGATTAGAAGAATCAATATAGTGCAAATGACTATACTATCCAAAGCAATTTATAGACTCAGTGCAATCCCCATCAAGCTACCAACAGTATTCTTCACAGAGCTGGAACAAATAATTTCACAATTTATATGGAAATACAAAAAAAAACCTGAATAGCCAAAGCAATCTTGAAAAAGAAGAATGGAACTGGAGGAATCAACCTGCCTGACTTCAGGCACTGCTACAAAGCCACAGTCATCAAAACAGTATGGTACTGGCACAAAGACAGAAATATACATCAATGGAACAAAATAGAAAGCCCAGAGATAAATCCACACACCTATGGATACCTTACCTTTGACAAAGGAGGCAAGAATATACAATGGATTAAAAATCTCTTTAACAAGTGGTGCTGGAAAAAAGGGGAAAACCATTTAAAAAAAAAAAAAAAAAAAAAATTTAAAAAAAAAAAAAAAAAAAAAAAAAAAAAAAAAAAAAAAAAAAAAAAAAAAAAAAAAAAAAAAAAAAAAAAATTAGAGGAGAAAATAGGAAAAAAACTCTCTGACATAAATCACAACAGGATCCTCTATGACCCACCTCCCAGAATATTGGAAATAAAATCAAAAATAAACAAATGGGACCTAATTAAACTTAAAAGCTTCTGCACAACAAATGAAACTATAAGCAAGGTGAAAAGACAGCCTTCAGAATGGGAGAAAATAATAGCAAATGAAGCAACTGACAAACAACTAATCTCAAAAATATACAAGCAACTCCTACAGCTCAATTCCAGAAAAATAAATGACCCAATCAAAAAATGGGCAAAAGAACTAAATAGACATTTCTCAAAAGAAGACATACAGATGGTTAACAAACACATGAAAAGATGCTCAACATCACTCATTATCAGAGAAATGCAAATCAAAACCACTATGAGGTACCATTTCAGGCCAGTCAGAATGGCTGTGATCCAAAAGTCTACAAGCAAGAAATACTGGAGAGGGTGTGGAGAAAAAGGAACCCTCTTACACTGTTGGTGGGAATGCAAACTAGTACAGCCAATATGGAGACAGTGTGGAGATTCCTTAAAAAACTGGAGATAGAACTGCCTTATGACCCAGCAATCCCACTGCTGGGTATACACACAGAGAAAACCAGAATTGAAAGAGACACATGTACCCCAATGTTTATAGCAACACTGCTTACAATAGCCAGGACATGGAAGCAACCTAGATGTCCATCAGCAGACGAATGAATAAGAAAGGAGTGGTACATATACACAATGGAGTATTACTCAGCCATTAAAAAGAATACATTTGAATCAGTTCTAATGAGGTGGATGAAACTGGAGCCTATTATACAGAGTGAAGTAAGCCAGAAAGAAAAACACCAATACAGTATACTAATGCATATATATGGAATTTAGAAAGATGGTAACAATAGCCCTATATCAGATCAGATCAGATCAGTCGCTCAGTCATGTCCGACTCTTTGTGACCCCATGAACTGCAGCACGCCAGGCCTCCCTGTCCATCACCAACTCCCAGAGGTTACTCAGACTCACATCCATCGAGTCAGTGATGCCATCCAGCCATCTCATCCTCTGTTGTCCCCTTCTCCTCCTGCCCCTAATCCCACCCAGCATCAGAGTCTTCTCCAATGAGTCAACTCTTCGCATGAGGTGGCCAAAATACTGGAGTTTCAGCTTTAGCATCATTCCTTCCAAAGAAATCCCAGGGCTGATCTCCTTCAGAATGGACTGGTTGGATCTCCTTGCAGTCCAAGGGACTCTCAAGAGTCTTCTCCAACACCACAGGTCAAAAGCATCAATTCTTCGGTGCTCAGCCTTCTTCACAGTCCAGCTCTCACATCCATACATGACCACAGGAAAGACCATAGCCTTGACTAGGCAAACCTTTGTTGGCAAAGTAATGTCTCTGCTTTTGAATATACTATCTAGGTTGGTCATAACCTTCCTTCCAAGGAGTAAGCGTCTTTTAATTTCATGGCTGCAGTCACCATCTGCAGTGATTTTGGAGCCCAGAAAAATAAAATCTGACACTGTTTCCACTGTTTCTCCATTTCCCATGTAGTGATGGGACCAGATGCCATGATCTTCGTTTTCTGAATGTTGTGCTTTAAGCCTATATGCTATGCTATGCTATGCTAAGTCACTTCAGTCGTGTCCGACTCTGTGTGACCCCATGGATGGCAGCCCACCAGGCTCCCCCGTCCCTGGGATTCTCCAGGCAAGAACACTGGAGTGGGTTGCCATTTCCTTCTCCAATGCATGAAAGTGAAAAGTGAAAGTGAAGTCGCTCAGTCGTGTCCGACTCCCAGCGACCCCATGGACTGGAGCCTACCAGGATCCTCCGTCCATGGGATTTTCCAGGCAAAAGTACTGGGGTGGGGTGCCATTGCCTTCCCCGTTAAGCCTATATACGAGACAGCAAAAGAGACACTGATGTATAGAGCAGTCTTTTGGACTCTGTGGGAGAGGGAGAGGGTGGGATGATTTGGGAGAATGGCATTGAAACATGTATAATAGCATATATGAAATGAGTCACCAGTCCAGGTTTGATGCACAATACTGGATGCTTGGGGCTGGTACACTAGGAAGACCCAGAGGGGAGGGAGGAGGGAAGAGGGTTCAGGATGGGGAACACATGTATACTTGTGGCAGATTCATGTTGATATATGGCAAAACCAATACAATATTGTAAAGTTAAAAAATAAAATAAAATATATATAAAAAAATAAATGTTACAAGAAAAGGAAAGTCAGGGACTTATTTCCAGGAAGAAGACTGTCAAAAACTCAGTCAAGCTTATGTGCTGCAGCCATTCCCCTTCCATGGTCACTACACTTTGGGTTGAAATTTGGCTTCTTGTGGACCCCTGCTTAGTGGGTCCATTCTAGAATTACATGTGTGTGTGTTAGTCGCTAATGTCTGACTCTGTGACCCCAGGGACTGTAGCTCACCAGGCTTCTCCATCCATGGAATTCTCCAGGCAAGAATACTAGAGTGGATTGCCATTCCCTTCTCCAGAGGAACTTCCCAACCCAGGGATTGAACCCTAGTCTTCTGCACTGCAGGCAGATTCTAGTATTCCATCAGATCAGATCAGATCAGTTGCTCAGTTGTGTCCGACTTTTTATGACCCCATGAATCGCAGCACGCCAGGCCTCCCTGTCCATCACCAACTCCTGGAGGTCACTCAGACTCACATTCATCGAGTCAGTGATGCCATCCAGCCATCTCATCCTCTGTCCTCCCCTTCTCCTCTTGCCCCCAATCCTTCCCACCATCAGAGTCTTCTCCAATGAGTCAACTGTTCGCATGAGGTGGCCAAAATACTGGAGTTTCAGCTATAGTATCATTCCTTCCAAAGAAATCCCAGGGCTGATCTCCTTCAGAATGGACTGGTTGGATCTCCTTGCAGTCCAAGGAACTCTCAAGAGTCTTCTCCAACACCACAGTTCAAAAGCATCAATTCTTCGGCGCTCAGCCTTCTTCACAGTCCAACTCTCACATCCATACATGACCACAGGAAAAACCATAGCCTTGACTAGACGAACCTTTGTTGGCAAAGTAATGTCTCTGCTTTTGAATATGCTATCTAGGTTGGTCATAACTTTCCTTCCAAGGAGTAAGCGTCTTTTAATTTCATGGCTGCAGTCACCATCTGCAGTGATTTTGGAGCCCAGAAAAACAAAGTCTGACACTGTTTCCACTGTTTCCCCATCTATTTCCCATGAAGTGATGGGACCGGATGCCATGATCTTCGTTTAGGACAGTGTTATTTTCTCAACGTGACCTGTAAACACCTGAAAATTATAGTCTGACCAGATTGTCTAAAATCATGAAATTCATAGGTTTATCACTGTCCAGCATTTTACTTATCAATGTTTCAGCCTTTCCTTTTCAGAAAGTCTTATTACTAAACTTTCTAAGATACAAGAACAAAAAAATACAACTGAAGCACAGCTTACTAATCAACATATTATGATCTAGCATTGAGTTAAATAATCAACATAACAACACATCAATGCATCATTCATTATGGTAAAAGAATAGACTTTCAGTAGTCAACATCAGCTAGTTTTTTTATACATGCATGCATTATAAGACGTAATTCAGTTAACAATGAAAAAAGCTATTTGAGATTAGTCAAAGTCATTAGTATATACTTATTTAATACATGAAGCAAATGAGACATTCACGTGTTAAAATTACCCAAGTTGCAAGGACTAAGTAAATATTGCTCATCTTAAACACTAATATTCTATACTGTTTGCTTATTTTGTTTCAAGGGGTCACTCTATGCTTTCATCTGCTTCCGCTTCAGGCATCCTTAGAAGCATTCCTTTCTGTCGTACAGAATGAGAGAAGCATGAAACTCCAGTCTAACTTCCAAACTGCTGTTTTGTTCTTCCGCATTATTCACATCATGTTCCCAAGGCACAGTCCATCCTTATTTATTTATTTCTTTTGCTTCATAATATTACTGTTGATTCTTGCCTACATTTTTTCTAACTACCCCTCTCTTTTAGTCCATTTCTTCTATTATTTGTAGAATTAATTTATCATTTTCATTTATTTTGAGGCCTGGATTTCTACACATAATGTACTTCTCAGATATGTGGTAGGCTACTTCTCTCCTGGTTGAACTTGAAGTAAAACAAGGCTACTAATTGCAAACATAGGTCACTCCCTGAATATCGAGTTTGAATTTCCACAAGACTTGCCTCTTTCATACACAGTATGGAATTTTTCTGTCTTTGCATTGTTATGTACATATCATCAATAAAGTTTACCTTTTCAGAAGGACTTGAGCAACTAACTGGCTGTTTTTTTTCTCAGATTCTTATTTTCACACTTCCCATTATAAACTGGGTTTTTGACTGGACTAGGAGAGATTTTGATTGCAAGAGGTGAATAGGTTTTTCAGTGCTTTTTCTGCCTTGATCCCTGAAATTCTGGCGCATGGACTCTTGGGAAGAGAAGTGGTTTAGCTATTGGAACTGAAGACATGTCAAAACAAACATGCTGCAATGTTTTGACCTTCTGGTCCTTGGTTTGAAGTGGGTATTACGTACAAAGGACTGTATTTACCATTTCTCTAAGAGTAAGTTCTTCTTCCTGTTGACATTAAGATAGGATGCAGTGGCTATAGTTCAAGAGAATTATGTTCCCAATTGCAAAACCTTAGGGAAACCAAAAATTGATTCTTTTGTAGCTGTCAGTGGGATGGATTGATAGGAAAACTGCTCAAATCAAAATCTAGAAGAATTTGCTGCTGCTGCTAAGTCACTTCAGTCATGTCCAACTCTGTGTGACCCCATAGACAGCAGCCCACCAGGCTCCTCCATCCATGGGATTTTCCAGGCAAGAGTACTGGAGTGGGATGCCATTG
This sequence comes from Tragelaphus eurycerus, assembly GCA_935064755.1. Taxonomy (NCBI): domain Eukaryota; kingdom Metazoa; phylum Chordata; class Mammalia; order Artiodactyla; family Bovidae; genus Tragelaphus; species Tragelaphus eurycerus. The sequence goes on along the minus strand of CAKXYN010000012.1, from coordinate 10,754,070 downwards.
CCTTCTCCACTAGAAGAATTTAGGATATTGTAAAAAATATCAGATCAGATCAGATCAGTTGCTCAGTCATGTCCGACTCTTTGTGACCCCATGAATTGCAGCACGCCAGGCCTCCCTGTCCATCACCAACTCCTGGAGTTCACTCAGACTCACATCCATCGAGTCAGTGATGCCGTCCAGCCATCTCATCCTCTGTCCTCCCCTTCTCCTCTTGCCCCCAATCCCTCCCAGCATCAGAGTCTTTTCCAATGAGTCAACACTTCGCATGAGGTGGCCAAAGTACTGGAGTTTCAGCTTTAGCATCACTCTTTCCAAAGAAATCCCAGGGCTGATCTCCTTCAGAATGGACTTGCAGTCCAGGGGACTCTCAAGAGTCTTCTCCAACACCACAGTTCAAAAGCATCAATTCTTCGGCGCTCAGCCTTCTTCACAGTCCAACTCTCACATCCATACATGACCACAGGAAAAACCATAGCCTTGACTAGACGAACCTTTGTTGGCAAAGTAATGTCTCTGCTTTTGAATATTTATCTAGGTTGGTCATAGATATATATTATATATTCATTAAAGCCAATGAATCAAGTCATCTAGAAATCCATATGGCATTCTTTGTTTACAAGTTAAAATATGCTACCATTTTTACCAAGTTATATGACTGACCTGCCCTCAGGAAACATGACATTTGAGTTTCTAGAAGTGAGGATGAACTGATTCTTACTCAGAGCCTCTTTTAACCCATATAAAGCTCTAAGCTGGAGAAGGCAATGGCACTCCACCGCAGTACTCTTGCCTGGAAAATCCCATGGGCGGAGGATCCTGGTAGGCTGCAGTCCATGTGATCACTAGGAGTCGGACACGACTGAACGACTTCACTTTGACTTTTCACTTTCATGCATTGGAGAAGGCAATGGCAACCCACTCCAGTGCTCTTGCCAGGAGAATCCCAGGGATGGGGGAGCCTGGTGGGCTGCCGTCTCTGGGGTCGCACAGAGTCAGACACGACTGAAGCAACTTAGCAGCAGCAGCAACAGCAGCAGCAAAGCTCTAAGCAGACTGCTGGTTTGGGCTATTGTCACTGGGGCTAATGTTGATAGGAAAGTATATGTAAAGTTAAAAGAGAAGTAAAACTGTTAATTAATGAGAATTGTACCCTTAGTAGAAATTAAAATGAAAAGCTGCTGTTTATTGTTAAAACCAGTAATTAGGGCAATAGAAAACAAAAAGAAGTAAAAGTTGTCTTCCCCGAATACCCAGTGCAGCTGCTCTGTAAGTTAACTGTTATTAAAGCATTGTTTAAGTTTCTACGGAGAAGAAAGCAGGATTACCATCAGTGGATGACACACGGTGATTTTTGTTTGGCTTCTTCATAAAACATGGGGAGCTTTGTTTGTTCAACTCTACTGCATATTTACAATCATAAGTATATATACCCTTTTTCCAATATTAAACATAATGTAGTCTGGCCTTTAAAATCTGATATGCCTGGGGTTTTAGTGCTGGCTTTCCTTAATCATTACTAGACATCATGTGTATTACATGTGCTAAAAGCATTAGAGTATTTTGGATGATAAGCCATTCCTGTGACACGTGGCAGATAAACCCTGAAATTATGAGAAAGAGGAGTATTTACAACGAGTAGAATTACTGAGCTAGTGACAAGAGAGTCATGAGAAGGAAGGTTGTGGCTTGAGAGTGATGGTAGGGATGGTACCTATGAAATCAATGGAAACCACTTGATCCAAATCAGATTGGATACTGAATTCTGGTCTCAAAGTAACTCATCACACCTGAGTTTAAATATGAACAAGTCGATTTCATTCATGGATAGTCCATGGGCTCTACATAGATACATAGTATTCAAAAGATTTACACCCATAGGTGTCACTGTGTTCACATAGCATCAATGTGACAAGGTTATAGAGAAAATATTTAGCAGGATAAATGAAATAATGTGTTATTTTATTTTCCTCACAACTAAAACTTCTGGATGGAAGAACAAGGAAGATAAATTTAATTTCAACCTGTAAATAACTGGAAGAAGCAGAAAACTCCAAGACCCTGGACAAGGGGGATTAAAATCAGAGACAGCCAAGAGGATCATAGTGGCCATGTGAACTGTTTTAGGGAAGAGCAGAAGCCTGGGATTGCCAGAGGGCCCGACAGCTGGTGATTGGGAGAACAGAGCAGGAGAGCCAGCTAGACGTTCAAAGGAGCCCCTTCCCAAAGTCCCTGGCTTCAGTTACAAATTGGGATGCAGCTAAAGGCTCAGCTGAGTGAATCTACATGATTCTATGCTTGTGTTTGTGCATGAGAGAGTGTGTCAGCAACATAAGCAGGAAAGTAGGCTGCTTATTGAGTTATTTCATTTTGCTTTCTTGTTACACTTTAAAAAATAAGCATAAGCTTTCTACAGATAGAATTGAAGTGCTTGAAAATGATCCATCAACAAACAAGTAGAAGACTCAAAACATTAAGGTTCAAGATGTCATGAGCTTTACTCTGTTAGGACATAGACTAGAGAGACTGAGTGGGTTAAGGATGTTAGTATGAGGCACGTTAGACTGGATTCTACTGAAGTTGTCTATGTATACCTAACTTACATCAGGAGGAAGATGATTTCCAGGGCATGAAGCTGGGGATAGGGTAGGAGGTAGGGAAAGAGAATAGAGTATAACTGTATCTATCATTATATGAATTTGTTTTTTGGTTAATGTGGATACGGAGTGTAGAAAGAGAAAACAACACTAACTTCACTTTTAACCAGTTTTTCAATGTAGCTCAAAATAAAATGCAGAGAAAAATATAATTATACTTAACAGACTATTAAAAATTGGAAAGGTGAAATATGATTTTAAAAAATACAGGCAATATCATCGAGTCATGTGGATTAAATTCAATGCAATTTCCCTTTTCTCTTTGGTTTCCCTTATGTCGCAAAGAGTCGGACACGACTGAGCGACTGATCTGATCTGATCTGATCTGATGCCTTCAGCACCAAAGAAATGCATAATAATGAGTCTGAGTTAGTAGTTTATTATACAAAAAGTGATGTACAGTGTTTTATGAAAATAAAGCTTTTATGACAAGAATCACAATACTATGATAAGACACTAGTAGAATATACCTGTATTTATTCATCTATAACATGATGATGATATAGACTTTATACAGTTAGCATGAGAGTTAACACCATGCAGCACAATGTACCATAACCAGGATATGAAAGAAACCTAATATCCATCAGTAGAGGAATGGATAAAGATGTGGTACACATAAATGATGGAATATTACTCAGTCATGAAAAGGAACCAGATAGTGCCATTTGCAGCAATGGATGGACCTAGAAATTGTCATACTGAGTGATGTAAGTCAGACAGAGAAAGACAAGTATCCGGTGATATCACTTATATATGGAAATGCACAATTGTACTCATCTCACACACTAGTAAAGTAATGCATAAAATTCTCCAAGCCAGGCTTCAGCAATATGTGAAACGTGAAATTCCAGATGTTCAAGCTGGTTTTAGAAAAGAGAGGAACCAGAGATCAAATTGCCAACATCCGTTGGATCATGGAAAAAGCAAGAGAATTCCAGAAAAACATCTATTTCTGCTTTATTGACTATGCCAAAGCCTTTGACTGTGTGGATCACAATAAAGTGGAAAATTCTACAAGAGATGGGAATACCAGACCACCTGACCTGCCTCTTGAGAAACCTGTATGCAGGAGAGGAAGCAACAGTTAGAACTGGACATGGAACAACAGACTAGTTCCAAATAGGAAAAGGAGTACGTCAAGGCTGTATATTGTCACCCTGCTTATTTAACTTATATGTAGAGTGCATCATGAGAAACGCTGGGCTGGAGGAAACACAAGCTTGAATCAAGATTGCCAGGAAAAATTTCAATAACCTGAGATATGGAGATGACATCACCCTTACTGCAGAAAGTGAACAAGAACTAGAGTCTCTTGATGAAAGTGAAAGAGGAGAGTGAAAAAGTTGGCTTAAAGCAAAAGAGGAGAGTGAAAAAGTTGGCTTAAAGCTCAACATTCAGAAAACTAAGATCTTGGCATCCAATCCCATCACTTCATGGCAAATAGATGTGGAAACAGTGTCAGACTTTATTTATTTGGCCTCCAAAATCACTGGAGATGGTGATTGCAGCCATGAAATTCAAAGACACTTATTCCTTGGAAGGAAAGTTATGCCCAACCTAAACAGCATATTAAGAAACAGCGACATTACTTGTCAACAAAGGTCCATCTACGCAAGGCTATGTTTTTTTCCAGTGGTCATATATGGATGTGAGATTTGGACTATAAAGAAAGTTGAGCACTGAATAATTGATGCTTTTGAACTGTGGTGTTGGAGAAGACTCTTGAGAGTCCCTTGGACTGCAAGGAAATCCAACCAGTCCATCCTAAAGGAGATCAGTCCTGAGTGTTTATTGGAAGGATTGATATTGAAGATGAAACTCCAATACTTTGGCCACCTGATGGGAAGAGCTGACTCATTGGAAAATACCCTGATTCTGGGAAAGATTGAGAGCAGGAGGAGAAGGGGTTGACAGAGGATGAGATGGTTGGATGGCATCACTGACTTGATGGACATGGGTTTGGGTGGACTCCGGGAGTTGGTGGTGGACAGGGAGGCCTGGCATGCTGCTATTCATGGGGTCACCAAGAGTTGGACTCGAGTGAGGGACTGAACTGAACTGAACAAAATGAACTTAATTACAAAAAAGAAGAGTTACAGATGTAGAAAACAAGCTCATGGTTACCAGGGGATAAGAGGAGGGATACACTGAGAGACTGGGATTGACAAATACACATTACTATATATAAAATATATAACTAATAAGAATCTGTTGTACAGCACAGGGGACTCAGTATTCTGTAATGGCCTACATGGTAAAGAACGTTTAAAAAAAGAGTGGGTATACGTATATGTATAACTGATTCACTTCGCTGTACACCTGAAACTAACACAAAATTGTAATCAACTATACTCCAATATATTAAGAAACAGAGTTATCATGAGAATTCAGTGAGAATGTATATGTATTTATACACATATAATTTTGAACAGTTTCTGCCTGACCCATATTAAGAACATAGAAGAAGCAAATATTCTGCTGCACTATAAATCTATGAGTCTGCTTAACTATAAGCCTATAAGTCTGTACAAAAATAGCAAAGAATCAACTATCATTAGTAAAAAGCAAACTACAATCTTATTTATAATCTCCTGTTTTGATTACAATGCTAGACACTCTAAATATACTGGGGAATTACTATAAAAAGTGAAAGTGTTAGTCACTAAATCATGTTCAACTCTTGCAACTCCATGGACTATAGCCCATCAGATGCTTCTGTCCATGGAATTCTCCAAGCAAGAATATTGGAATTTGTAGCCATTCCCATCCACAGGGAATCTTTCTGATCCAGGGAGGGGAGAACCCAGGTCTCCAGCACTGCAGGTAGATTCTTTAATATCTGAGTCACCATAATGGAGAATTACTATAAGCATCTATAAACCATATATAGCAAAACAATTTTAATTCTTTAATTTTGTCAGTATTTACATGTCATTTTTTGTTATCACTTATAATTTTAAATGATTCTGGGTAATATCTATAGTATTTTATAATAAATAAAACTGATAGAATTAAACTCTGTAGTAGAATATGTTGTCAAAATGAAATAAATTATTTTATGCTTAACAGTTAATATTTAAACAACTATTAAAAGTCATCCTTCTTTTGTAGATGCATAAATAACTTGAGCATTACATGACTGTTTATTAGACTATTTTATTTTTATTTTAGTGCTAAAAATGGAAAAGTTAACAATTTTGAGAAATTAACATGTTAATGGGAGCTTCATTTACCAGACAGTATAGGATAACAGGTATGAAATTAACCCTCCTACCAAAAGAAAAAAATTTAAAAAGCCAGACAAATAAATAAGGCAATTGTTTTCAGGCATTTAATAATAGGAAACTTGAGACTGAAATTTCCAAAAAAGGAAAACTCACAACTGAGGCAGACAATCTTTGTACCTTAGCACAATTTTCCAATTGTTTTTGCAGAGCATATGACCCCAAGGGAAACACCATGAGCCCTCTGACCTGAAAGCAGAGCCTAGAGCTTTGAGTATCTGACAGCTGAAATAAAAGATTTGTGAGATCAGGGTACCAGTCAGAGGGAGTTGAGGCTTGGATTGTGAAGAATTTATCTTTGAGTTAACTAAAAAGTAGGCTACACATGTAGTGAGAGAGACTCATCCCTAACCATCATAGAAATCCAAATCAGAACTCACATGTGTCAAAATAGCTATCACTAAAAAGTTAACAAGTAACAAATGTTGGCAAGAATGTGGACAAAAGGGACAGTTGGTGGGATGTAACTTGGTGCCGCCACTATGAAAATAGTATGGAGGTTCCAAAACCTAAAAAGAGAACTACTTTGTGATTCAGCAATTTTCCTCCTGGGTATATATCCCAAGAAAACAAAAATACTAATTCAAAAAGATATATGCACCACAATGTTCAGATAAGCATTATCTACAATAGCCAAAACATGGAGATAATCTAAGTGTTCATCAATAAATGAAAGGATAAAGAAGGTGTAGTATATATATGATGGAATATTACTTGGCCATAAAATGAGAATGAAATTCTGCCATTTGCAACAATCTAGGGGTTGCATAGAGTCGGACACGACTGAAGCGACTTAGCAGTAGCAGAATGACCTTTAAGGTATCATGCTTAGTGAAATGTCAAATAGAAAAAGACAAATATTATATACTATAACATATATGAGGAATCTAAAAAAAAGTAAAATAAACAAACTTATTTTGTTTGAACAGACACAGACTCACAGATACACAGAACAAATTAGTGGTTACCAGTGGGGAAAGGATATGAGAGAGAGGCAAGATATGGGTAGCAGGTTAACAAATACAAACTACTATTTATAAAATAAACAACCAAAAGGATACATTGCACAGCAAAGGGGAATATTGCCATTATTTGTAATAATTTAAAATGGGGTATAATTTATATAACTATTGTGAACCATTATGTTATACAGCTGAAACTAATGTATTATAAATCACTATACTTATGACCAACTTAGATAGCATATTCAAAAGCAGACACATTACTTTGCCAAAAAAGGTATGTCTAGTCAAGGTTATGGTTTTTCCTGTGGTCATGTATGGATGAGAGCTGGACTGTGAAGAAGGCTGAGCGCTGAAGAATTGATGCTTTTGAACTGTGGTGTTGGAGAAGACTCTTGAGAGTCCCTTGGACTACAAGGAGATCCAATCAGTTCATTCTGAAGGAGATCAGCCCTGGGATTTCTTTGGAAGGAATGATGCTAAAGCTGAAACTCCAGTACTTTGGCCACCTCATGCGAAGAGTTGACTCATTGGAGAAGACTCTGATGCTGGGAGGGATTGAGGGCAGGAGGAGAAGGGGACGCCAGAGGATGAGATGGCTGGATGGCATCACTGATTCGATGGATGTGAGTCTGAGTGACCTCCGGGAGTTGGTGATGGACAGGGAGGCCTGGCGTGCTGCAATTCATGGGGTCACAAAGAGTTGGACATGACTGAGCGACTGATCTGATCTGATCTGATACTTTAATAGAAAAGAAAATAAAAAATAAATGTAAGGTCTAAAACATAGAGAAAAATGAAAAACTTTAAAAACTTAAGTTTTGCCCAGATTTATAGATAATAGTCAAAAAACAAGGATCATACAAGAAAAATTGATAAGCTAGATTTCATGACTAAATCTTGTAATTTTTTAAAAAAAATAAGTCTCTTAAAATTGAAAGTTAAAACATAGGCTTGGAAAAATATTCCCAATGTGTTTGTTTGACAAGACTGCACATTTAAAATATTTTTAGAAATTTTATAGTTCCATAGAAACGGGAAAGACTAGAGATCTCTTCAAAAAATTTAGACATTCCAAGGGAACATTTCATGCAAAGATGGGCTCAATAAAGGACATAAATGGTATGGACCTAACAGAAGCAGAAGATATTAAGAAGAGGTGACAGGAATATAGAGAAGAACTATACAAAAAAGATATTCATGACCCAGATAACCATGATAGTGTGATCACTCACCTAGAGCCAGACTCCTGGAATGTGAAGTCAAGTGGGCCTTAGGAAGCATCACTACAAACAAAGCTACTGGAGGTGATGGAATTCCAGTTGAGCTATTTCAAATCCTAAAAGATGATGCTGTGAAAGTGCTTCACTCAATATGCCAGCAAATTTGGAAAACTCGGCAGTGGCCACAGGACTGGAAAAAGTCAGCTTCCATTCCAATCCCAAAGAAAGGCAATGCCAAAAAATGCTCAAACAACTGCACAATTGCACTCATCTCACACCCTAGGAAATTAGTGCTTAAAATTTCTCAAGCCAAGCTTCAACAGTATGTGAACCGTAAACTTTCAGATCTTCAAGATGGATTTAGAAAAGGCAGAGGAACCAGAGATCAAATTGCTAACATCTGCTGGTTCATTGAAAAAGCAAGATAATTCCAGAAAAATATCTACTTCTGCATTATTGACTATGCCAAAGCCTTTGAGTGTGTGGATCACAACAAACTTGGAAAAATTCTTCAAGAGATGGGAATATCAGACCACTTGACCTCCTTCCTAAGAAATCTGTATGCAGGTCAAGAAGCAACAGTTAGAACTGGACATGGAACAACAGACTGGTTCCAAATCAGAAAGGAATAAGTCAAGGCTGTATATTGTCACCCTGTTTATTTAACTTACATGCAGAGTACATCATGAGAAACGTTGGACTGGATGAAGCACAGGCTGGAATCAAGATTTCCGGGAGAAATATCAATAACCTCAGATATGCAGATGACACCATCCTTATGTCAGAAAGTGAATAAGAACTTAAGAGTCCCTTAATGAAAGTGAAAGAGGAGAGTGAAAATGTTGGCTTAAAACTCAACATTCAGATAATGAAGATCATGGCATCTGGTCCCGTCATTTTTTGGCAAATAGATGGGGAAACAATGGAAATAGTGAGAGACTTAATTTAATTTTTTTTGAGGGGGGGGGGCCAAAATCACTGCAGATGGTGACTCCAGTCAGGAAATTAAAAGACACTCGCTCCTTGGAAGAAAAGCTATGACTAACCTAGGTAGCATATTAAAAAGTAGAGACATCACTTTGCCAGCAAAAGTCTGTCTAATCAAAGTTATGGTTTTTCCAGTAGTCATGTATGGATGTGAGAGTTGGTCTATAAAGAAAGTTGAGCAGCGAAGAATTTATGTTTATGAACTGTGGTATTGGAAAAGACTCTTGAGAGTAACTTGGACTGCAAAGAGATCCAACCAGACCATCTGAAAGGAAATCAGTCCTGAATATTATTTGAAAGGACCAATGTTGAAGCTGAAGCTCCAATACTTTGGCCACCTGATGCAAAGAACTGATCAGTGGAAAAGACCTTGATGCTGGGAAAGATTGCAAGCAGGAGAGGAAGGGGACAACAGAAGATGAGATGGTTGAATGGCATCACCGACTGATTGACATGAGTTTGAGAAGGTCTGGGAGCTGGTGATGGACGTGGAATCTGGCGTGCTGCAGTCCATGAGGTTGCAGAGTCAGACATGACTGAGCACCTGAACTGAAATGAACCGATAGTTCCATAATTCAAAGAAAAAACTATCCAATATGAAAAACAGATATAATACTTGAATAATACTTTCCCAAAGTAAGATATATTATGATAATCACATGAAAAGTTTAGCATTAGTGATATACATATTTAAAACAAAGAGTAACATGAAATAGCAGGTCATACACAATTGAATGGCCAGAGTTAAATAGATTGACAATGCTAATTGTTTCTGAGATCTAGGGAATCTGAAATTCTTATATATGGCTCATGGAGGTACAAAAAATATTAGACCACTTTGGAAAACAGTTTGACCATTTTTTAATTATTATTATTATTTTTTACTTTACAATATTGTATTGGTTTTGCCATACATCAACATGCATCCCCCACGGGTGTACATGTGTTCCCCCCTCCTACCTCCCTCCCCATACCATCCCTCTGGATCATCCCAGTGCACCAGCTCCAAGCTTCCTGTCCTGCATCAAACCTGGACTGGCGATTCATTTCTTATATGATATTATACATGTTTTAATGCCATTCTCCAAAATCATCCCCCCTCCCTCTCCCACAGAGTCCAAAAGACTGTTCTATACATCTGTCTCTTTTGCTGTCTCACGTACAGGGTTTTTTATAAAATTCAGCGTCCACCTATATTCACTCAGCAATTTTGTGTAAGAGAATAAAAAATATATATGTCTAAAAGATATTCCTGTTTTAGCAGCTTTATTCATAATAATCAAAAGAGGAAAGCAATACAAATATCCATCATTAAATGATAATATATTGTGGTATATCTAATAGAATGAAATACTACTCATCAATAAAAAATAACAAAATAATGTTACAAGCAATGTCATTTAGAGAAAGTGAAAAAGAGCTGAAAAAAAGATTAGCTTTCAGAGAGTACAGTGCAAACAGTATGATTATATTAACATGAAATTTATGTGTCAAAAAATCAAAAATAAAAAAATAATCTAAAATGACAGAATCAGATCAGTATTATCTAACTGGATCAGGGGATGGGAAGTGTTAAATGCAAGAGGTGAATAATAAAACTTTTTAGGCTGAGAGAAGCCTTGTATCTTTGGTAGGGAAGTGGCCTTATGGTTGCATAAATTTGTCAGAAACTCACTAAATTTTGTGCATGACTACATTTTCTTACTCATAAATAAAGCTTGCTTGTAAATCAAGAAACATACTATTGTTTACATTTGTGTCATACACATCCTACATCACGTCCTTCTTCCTCCCACCACACACACTTTTGTTTTTCTTCTAACATCCATGCTATATATACTTTGCATGTGCGCACAGTTGTGTTCGACTTTTTACAACCTCATGCATTGTCGCCCAACAGGTTACTCTGTCCATGCAATCTTCCAGGTGAGAATACTGGAGCAGATTGCCATTTCTTTCACCAGGAGATCTTCCCAACTCAGGGATCGAACCCATGGCTCTTGGATCTACTGCATTGGCAGGCAAAATCTTTACCACTGCAACACTTGGGATCCCATTCATATGTTTTAAATTTACAACTTTATTCTCATTCCAGAAAACCAACATTCATTTAACTTTATTATTATTAAGATTATTATTAAGGACCTGCTTGGAATTAGGCTATCTTCCAACTGTTCTACTCTTGGCAATGTATCAAGCAGGGAAAGATCTGTTCCCTACATTTATCAGTTCTCTGTACAATAAACAAACAAAAGACATGATTTATAAATGTCAGACAATGATGAATTATGAGCAAAAAAGGAACTCAGGTCACAGAGATACAGCAATGGGTATGCAATTTTTGACAGTGTACTCAGGAAAGCACTCTCTGAGGAGGCAATATCAGCTCAGACCTGATCATGAGAGACACAGCAAGGTGATGTCAGGGCAAGAGTATTTCAGGCAAAGGTAAAGGCTCATATTAAAGTTCTCACACTGCCAAGACTTTCAGAGGATATGATGTTACAAATATGATAAATAACACTCATATCAGCTTTCAGGGTAGGTGGATGATGCTGAAATAATTTCAGTTCATTTCATTATTAAAATCTTAAGTGTAAGAATGCATCAATACTAGCATCAATCTTCTAATTCATATAGTTCCCAACCTTGAAGATCTCATTGATTTTTTATGTCATTACATTTGGACTAAGTCAATGTCATATTCATGAGACTTTTAGAACATTCTAGCAAAGATATAAAATGTCCTTGAAATTTTGGCTTTTAGAAGAATGTCTTTGTAGAAAATGTATGATTTTTCCTCTCTGCTCTGTATAAGAGCCTGGATATCTTGTTCTTCAAAGAGTTTTACAGTATTGTTTTTCTTGGTTGCATCTTCAGTTTAGTTCAGTCACTTATCATGTCCAACCCTTTGCAACCCCATGAACAGCAGCATGCCAGGCTTCCGTGTCCATCACCAACTCCCAGAGCTTACTCAAAGAAAATCGGTGTCCATTGAGTTGGTGATGCCATCCAATTATCTCATCCTCTGTCATACCCTTCTCCTCCTGCCTTCAATCTTTCCCAGCATCACGGTCTTTCCAAGGAGTGAAGTCAGTTCTTCATATCAGGTGGCCAAAGTATTGGAGTTTCAGCTTCAACATCATTCCTTCCAATGAATATTCAGGACTGATTTATTTTAGGATTGACAGGTTTGAACTGTTTGCCATACAAGGGACTCTCTAGAGTCTCCTCCGACACCATAGTTCAAAAGTGTCAATTCTTCGGTAACCAGCTTTCTTTGTGGTTCAATTCTCACATTCATTAATGACTAAGATGCATGTATCCATACATGACTTAAGATGACTAAGATGAGTACGGTCATATCTTAAGTCTATTAAAAATATTGGGTAAGATCCTCATATATATCAGTATTATACTAGGCACTTTACTTATAACAAGCCTTCATGCTTATGTGTGTATATATAGACACACACATACATATACCTGTACACATATATATACATATCCACATATTCATATATTTTGTATAAAATAAATGCAATATTTAAATCACTGCAGATGGTGACTGCAGCCATGAAATTAAAAGACGCTTACTCCTTGGAAGGAAAGTTATGACCAACCTAGATAGCATATTCAAAAGCAGAGACATTACTTTGCCAACAAAGGTTTGCCTAATCAAGGCTATGGTCTTTCCTGTGGTCATGTATGGATGTGAGAGCTGGACTGTGAAGAAGGCTGAGCACTGAAGAATTGATGCTTTTGAACTGTGGTGTTGGAGAAGACTCTTGAGAGTCCCTTGGACTGCAAGGAGATCCAACCGGTCCATTCTGAAGGAGATCAGCCCTGGGATTTCTTTGGAAGGAATGATGCTAAAGCTGAAACTCCAGTATTTTGGCTACGTCATGCGAAGAGTTGACTCATTGGAGAAGACTCTGATGCTGGGAGGGATTGAGGGCAGGAGGAGAAGGGGACGACAGAGGATGAGATGGCTGGATGGCATCACTGACTCGATGAATGTGAGTCTGAGTGACCTCCGAGAGCTGGTGATGGATAGGGAGGCCTGGCATGCTGCAGTTCATGGGGTCTCAAAGAGTCGGACACGACTGAGCGACTGATCTGATCTGATCTGACACATATATCAATTTTACATGTGTACATATATTTGCCATTTTCATACATTCTGTATAAACATTTGCTATATATCAAATATGTGTTTATTCCTGTACATCAAATTTGGTATTTGTCAAATTTATGTGTGTATATACATACACACATGCATATATTGCAAACATATATCTATTATATACACATACCATGTATATTTTTTAAACAAGAAAATGGACACTGAGGAATGTTAAATAATTTGCCTAAGACCAAGAAAGATTTGGTTACCCAGTTCTGCCTTCAAACTTTAGATTCATTGTAAGCCAAGAACATAGATTCCCTTTGCATTCACTGAGGACTTACAATAAAAGTAGGTAAAACATAGTGTTTGAATAGTGAAACCACCACTTACTTCAGACCTACCCTTTACATGATAATTTATAAAGTATTAATACAATGCCAAGGGTCTGGAGGAGATTTTGAAGAGGTTATGTTTTATATAATGTTATTTGTTTTATATGCATACAACAATATATGTAGCCTTTGGCATGGAGGAATATAATTATAGGAATGGGAATATCAAATGAGAACTTTAGGCATCATTTTAGAAACACTCAAGCTAGAAGTCGCTGTGAATTGTTCTTGGCAAAACTCAAACTCTGTAAAACTCAATCTGATAAATCTTGCAAACATAGGCTGACATGAAAACAATTTGCTTTATCTGTACTTCTGATAATCATATCAGAAATATATAAATAATTCTTACATAATTGAACTCCTAAAAGTAAGTCAGAGTATTATGCATTTCAGTGAACCATTATATAGAGCTAAAATATTTTGGAGTAAGAAATACAATGTTTTGAAAACTTAACAAAGCTAGGATTCCCTGGTGGCTCAGTTGATAAAGAGTCTGCCTGCTATGCAGGAGACCTGGATTCAATCCTTGTGTCAGGAAGATCCCCTGGAGAAGGAAATGGCAACCCAGTCCAGAATTCTTGCCTGGAGAATTCCATGGACAGAGGAGCCTGGTGGGTTATAGTCCATGGGGTCAAAAAGCGTTGGACCAGACTGAGTGACTAACACTCTAATTTTCAATAAAGGAAGTATCTCTCAACTTTCCTTAATTAAAGCTAGTGTATTACTCAATGGTTTCTCATGAGCCCAGTGGTAAAGAATCCGTCTGCCAATGTAGGAGGTGCATGAGGACACAAATTCAATCCCTGAATTGGGAAGATCCCTTGGAGAAGGAAATGGGAACTCGCTCCAGTATTCTTGCCGGGAAAATTCCATGGACAGAGGAGCCTGGCAGGCTACAGACCATAGGGTTGCAAAGAGAAAAACATGATTAAGCAACTGAGCACAAAAACACATTATTCAGAGATATTAAATTTCCAATGGTGAGAATGAAAGGGATTTTGGAAGACTGTGAGTTTGTGCAGCATAATGATAAAATTCAACTAGAAATATAATATTAGTAAAATAAAGAGTATTGATATATATTGGGTAATAAGTATAGGCTGGGACATGTTTTAAGTTCTTTACATCAATTAAGTGACATGAGACTCCTGATTAATGATTTCCATAGTTGTGGAACCTAAATTCAGAGAGGTCAGGTGACTTACTCAAATTCATACTAATGGTAGAACTGACTTCAGAGCTTAGTTTTTCAACCAGTGTGCTACAGATCATGACTCAAAAATTCATATATAGTATAAAATGAAGTTTGTCTTTTCTGAGAAATACTGTACATAATATCAAACTCCCAAATTATTAATAATAAAGACAATAGAAGCATTTTGATAAACCATTATAATAATTTTGCTGAATATTGTACAAAATTGATACATTTGGTAATATTTTTAAAGTAACAATTTGTATAACTTACTACAACAAAACTTGGATTCTTTCCAGGGACATTCACTAGAGGGGGAAAAAAAAGCAGGGATGTGAGGGATCACATAACCCCCAAGCTACAGAGAAAAATGGGGTGGAAAGAAATCACTGAGGGTCACACAGAGTAACTGTGTGTTCCAAATTTCCAAAGATCTCATATGACCTAGGCTATTATATCTGACCCAAGAATATCTGTGAACTTGCCTGCTGTCTACACAGGTTTGCACTCACGTACCATAAAGTTTCACTTACTTAAAAAACAAAAACAAGCGATGTATTATGTTCAGGCCTGACTGCACCTATAGCTGGCTGGAGACCTAGGATATTATTTAATCTATATGGACTTGAGTTTCATTATTTATATCAATACCTGCTTTATTAGTATTATTGAGTTGTTTGATTAACAGATAACATGTTGTCACTAACACTTCAAAATTTTGTGTTGCTTACAGGATGATGAAGAAAGATTTTTTAAAAAATGCTCATGTGTTTCTTCAATTTTGAATGCAGGCAGACAGGAACAAAAGGCTTGTAGAATTAGCCTTGTGATGGATGCCTATTTGTTTTTACAAAATCTAAAAACAAACCCAAACATGTGTGCAATCAGAGAGTCTAAAAAAAAAGAAAATGATGGCTTACACACAAGCATGCCTTGGAAAGAATAGGGTCATTTTAGGTGTATATAGTATGACTGAGAACATCTTTTGACAAATAAAGCAATAAGCACAGTCACTTTCAAAGCTTTTGTAGAAATTGTGAAAAACCTCTATGCCATAAATTAAAGACATTAATTAAAAAGGGACTGTTATTTACACTGCTAAAAGTACTTAGTTTATAATTTTCTTTTTTCTTAGTTATAATTTTAAGTATTAATTCATGTGTTCTATTAGTACTTATTTCCTTTATCTTAAAGTATCTCTACTTAACTGCATCTTTTTTCTTGAAACGATGTTTCAGATATTTGAAAAGATTATAAGAAAATATGCTGAAAAATTATGGGAAAATTATACTTAGCAATTATATATGAATTTCAAAATTATTTCCTTTTCATCTATGAGTAATCAGGATACTCCTATATCTTTTGACAATGTCTCTTCTTATGTCATTTACTGAGTTACCTTGTCACAACTTTCATGCTTATTTTAATACTTGTGTAACTTATTCTTCCCCTTTGTATTCTTCTCAGTTACCATTTAAGGTGCTATATTAGAAATGTTAGGTTAGTCCAGGTACTCAAAGCTCTTCATATTTTTAATACAACTAATTTTGATTTACCAGAAAAGTTATCAGAATTATTTGTAATACAGAATTCTAATTTCATAGGTGTATTAGCATTTCACATCACAGGAACAGTGATATCTACTAAGTCAAGTAAATTTTTGGAACAGATTATGGTTTTGGGGCAAAAGTATGGATGTGTTGCATTTATTATTCTTATTATATATGTAAGCTAGGTGCACTGTGAAATTATTGTAGCACAGTGTTCAACCATCATCACAGGTAATATATTTGCTAGGGTGGCTTATATTTAGCCACCCTAAATAATCTATGATTGTGAAAGCTGGACGTGCTTGACACACTGTTCTGTTTTCCACTTGGAAAAGACTTTGAAAGTGATGAAGAGGAAAATACTTTAATAATGGAGACATGACTGCTCTCTCCTTATGAGTGGGGGGTAAAACATTTGTTTCAAATCCCCAGTTGTCTCTTTCACATATGGCTATTTCTTTTCTTTTTACTTTTTTTTTTTTTTTTTTTTTTAATTTACTTCTACAAGGTTTGATTGAAATAGCATAATTCTATGTGACGTTTTCCCCTGATATATCCTGAATAATTTTGCTTAAGTGTGAAATATCAAAAAAAAAAATGTCATATATGAAACGAACCGCCAGTCCAGGTTCTATACACATTACTGGATGCACTGGGACAACCCAGAGAATGATATGGGGAGGGAGGAGGGTTCAGGATGGGGAACACATGTATACCTGTGGCGGATTCATTGTGAGATATGGCAAAATCAATACAATATTGTAAAGTTTAAAAAAAAAAAAAAAAAAACAGTGGCAGGGGGGGAAATGTCAATTGATTTGCAAGTTTTTGTTTGCTTATTTGTCTACTGTAATAGGTAGCTGTGTGTTTTCTATTATGAACTATGAAACTCCATGTTTGAGCCTGGCTCTCGTCTTGTTTCTTTAATCACCTTTTGTTGTGTGAGTATCTTGTTGTTTCTGTCAGTGACACACACTTCTTAAAAGTAGAGGTCATTGTCACATTAAATCAAATAGGAAAAACTTTTTTCTAATATGCTGGTGATTAAAATGATTATAGAACATTTTTCAAGTTTGTACATTCATGTATTCAACAAGAATGCAACATATTTCCGGTTATACTAAGCAGGAAATGCTATACAAACTTCCAGCACAATATTTTCTTTCAAGGGAAACACATTAGCTCCTCAGGCCCAGGGAGAACGCTTGATAGGAGGAAACAGAAAATAATAATAATAAAGGAAAGTGTGGCTATATAAATTTAGGTAACAACTTCCAGGCACCATTCACACTAACATATAAAAAAGAGTATATACCAGACTATAGTCACTCAAATAATAAATTGGGAAGGTTATAAAACCTTTTATTACACAGGACAAAGTATATGTAGTTAAAAAGCACTTTGCAAAAGCTATTTTGAAGAGAGCCTCAGGAGAACTTATCTACATTAAAAAATAAGCAAGATTTTGATTTTTTCAGCATATGTACAGTTTTGTACAATAACAGTGAGGTAAAGAACTAACTGGAACAGTGACAATAGCATCAGGAATAGTGTATGTTTGAAGCAGCAAACGTTTGTAATTTAAAGATTGAATTCTGAATGAATTCAAACCAATTCTAAAGACTGATTTGCAAATGAGTCTGGAGCAAGGAAATACTTGGTGTGATGTGGTCAATATAGGTGCAACATGAGGAATGGATTTGTAGATTTAGAATAAAAAGATGACACTCCTACATGTGTGAAGTAGTATTCTGGTCACACCTGACTTTCTTATGCCACCAACGATAATATGTAACAATGACATCACGCTCTACTCATGGTCAATATGGACAAGGATACTCTTTACCTGTAAGTTTCCTCAACACAGAACTCCTCTAAGAAACTACTAACCGATCAGCATTGCCTGTGAGTTGAAACCAATTAGTCATCTCTGACCTACCTATTCAGTAATGAGAATGGATTTGAATAAATGACAATAAAACACATTTGTAGTTATTCCTGTATTTTTGTGATGAGTTGAAGGCTCCTGTGAATGTGCTTCCCTCAGCTTCCTGTGATAGAATGTGCCGAGAGTTATGTGCTTGCTGAGAGTAGGGAAGGTGGCCTAGGGGACTAATGAGGGGCTTCTCAGGGTAATGACCTCAATAGAAAGGGAAAGTGATTGGAGAACTGATACAAAAAGAGAATTATATTGATTTTGAGATCCAACAGTGCTGATCTCAGCAGGACCCAGACAGCAAGATAGAAACTGGCCAGTGTTCCGTAGGAGTAATTTCTTGAACTTTAAGAAAATAATTTTAGTTGTTTAATTTTCTATTAGTTCAAATATATGCTATATGCATCTGACAGAATGTGGTCCACTGGAGAAGGGAATGGCAAACCACTGCAGTATTCTTGCCTTGAGAACCCCATAAACAGTATGAAAAGGCAAAATGATAGGATACTGAAAGAGAAACTCCCCAGGTCAGTAGGTGCCCAATATGCTACTGGAGATCAATGGAGAAATAACTCCAGAAAGAATGAAGGGATGGAGCCAAAGCAAAAAGAATACCCAGCTGTGGATGTGTCTGGTGATCGAAGCAAAGTTCGATGCTGTGAAGAGCAATATTGCATAGGAACCTGGAATGTCAGGCCCATGAATCAAGGCAAATTGGAAGTGATCAAACAAGAGATGGCAAGAGTGAATGTCGACATTCTAGGAATCAGCGAACTGAAATGGACTGGAATGGGTGAATTTAACTCAGATGACCATTATATATACTACTGCGGGCAGGAATCTTTTAGAAGAAATGGAGTAGCCATCACGGTCAACAAAAGAGTCCTAAATGCAGTACTTGGATGCAGTCTCAAAAACGACAGAATGATCTGTATTTGTTTCCAAGGCAAACCATTCAATGTTACAGTAATCCAAGTCTATGCCCCAACCAGTAACACTGAAGAAGCTGAAGTTGAACGGTTCTATGAAGACCTACAAGACCTTTTAGAATTAACACCCAAAAAAGATGTCTTTTTCATTATAGGGGACTGGAATGCAAAAGTAGAAAGTCAAGAAACACCTGGAGTAACAGGCAAATTTGGCCATGGAATATGGAATGAAGCAGGACAAAGACTAATAGAGTTTTGCCAAGAAAATGCACTGGTCATAGCAAATACCCTCTTCCAACAACACAAGGGAAGACTCCACACATGGACATCACCAGATGGTCAACTCTGACATCAGATTGATTATATTCTTTGCAGCCAAAGGTGGAGAAGCTCTATACAGTCAGCAAAAACAAGACCAGGAGCTGACTGTGGCTCAGACCATGAACTCCTTATTGCCAAATTCAGACTGAAATTGAAGAAAGTAGGGAAAACCACTAGACCATTCAGGTATGACCTAAATCAAATCCCTTATGATGACACAGTGGAAGTGAGAAATAGATTTAAGGGCCTAGATCTGATAGATAGAGTGCCTGATGAACTATGGACTGAGGTTCGTGACATTGTACAGGAGACAAGGATCAAGACCATCCCCATGGAAAAGAAATGCAAAAAACAAAATGGCTGTCTGGGGATGCCTTACAAATAGCCGTGAAAAGAAGAGAAGCGAAAAGCAAAGGACAAAAGGAAAGATATAAACATCTGAATGCAGAGTTCCAAAGAATAGCAAGAAGAGATAAGAAAGCCTTCTTCAGCGATCAATGCAAAGAAATAGAGGAAAACAACAGAATGGGAAAGACTAGAGATCTCTTCAAGAAAATCAGAGATACCAAGGGAACACTTCATGCAAAGATGGGCTTGATAAAGGACAGAAATGGTATGGACCTAACAGAAGCAGAAGATATTAAGAAGAGATGGCAAGAATACACAGAAGAACTGTACAAAAAAGATCTTCATGACCCAGATAATCATGATGGTGTGATCACTGACCTAGAGCCAGACATCCTGGAATGTGAAGTCAAGTGGGCCTTAGAAAGCATCACTACGAACAAAGCTAGTGGAGGTGATGGCATTCCAGTGGAGCTATTCCAAATCCTGAAAGATGATGCTGTGAAAGTGCTGCACTCAATATGCCAGCAAATTTGGAAAACTCAGCAGTGGCCATAGGACTGGAAATTGTCAGTTTTCATCCCAATCCCAAAGAAAGGCAATGCCAAAGAACACATAGTTTTAAAATCAGGTCTAGAAAATCACTTTATACTCCCGATATCAAGAATAAAATAGTTATGGAATGTTGCATGTGAGAAACTAGCTCACTTGTAATTCTGAATATATATAGAACAAGGTAATTGATTTTGAAATTTACAAATTTATTAAAAATGAATCTAATAAACATTGGGTAAAATATCCTGAAATATCTTTTTTTTGATGGACTTTAGGATATGATTTAGGCTTTAGCATACCTAAACATGGGGGAAAATCTACAGATAATATAAATTCTTGCTTGATTTTTAAAATTTTAAAATACATTTCCTTACAGTTATTTGTTAGATTCCCTGTTTCACATTCATCCTTTCAAAATTACGTATGTGCACAAATCTATTGACAATGGCTAATGAGTATGGTAAAAATTCTCACACTCATGCTTACTTTCCTAAATATAGGTTTCTGTAAATTTTGCTCCAAACATGTCCTGTCTAGATGTTAAATCATTGCTGAGCTGCATTTGATACAGAAGGCAATGTTTGAAATTAATTTGTGAATATACTATTTTTTCTCATAAACTATTATATTATATAAAAGTTGATATTAATTTTTAATGTATGCTTGTGTTAAGGTTACTACTAACCATATGATGTAACAAGCATACATCACTAGTTTTTGTTACATCAAATGGTTATTAGTGATCTTTGGTAAGATTTTCAAATAATTGATATAGCCTCTTAGTTGAACAATTCTTGCCTTCAACTACTGTTATTTTTTTCAAGAGCAACAAACCAATAATATACAGTTATTTGTAAACAAATCTAAACAATGTAACTCTTTTGTGAAATGTAAAAGATAATAAAGCAAGTCTTTATTTCATAAAGATAGGGTACAAGGCATAAAAGGTTATGTAATTTGTTTGTAGCTCACAAAGAGGTGTTGGTAGAGTCAAGAAGTCAGATTATCTGCTTCTCTAAGCATAAAACCATGCTTTCCAACAAGCAAACTTCACATGGAATAAACAGGAGTAACAGAATTTCCTGTTTAAATAAATACTGTGATTTGGGATAAAAAATGCCCCACAGTAAAGTGTAATTAAATCTTCAAATTCTTTAATGTAGTTTAGTTTCAGAATTTAAGATGAATTTAACTTTTAAGATAAAAAAATGGACATCTGAATTCTCTTCATTATCACTTTGATGTGCAAAAATTATGGAGGAACTCTCTTCCAGGAAGACTTCAAGACACTCGTTTTTGAAATAATAATTCTCACTCCTACTCTTCCTTCAGATGAGGCTGTTTTGACAGCCTGAGTGGGTGGAGCAGGAAAATAATGTTTCATGTAGCCATGTAATACTTCAGGTAAAGATAGGACTTATGAAAAATATCCTGTTCAAGAGAAAAGCAGATAGACACAAAGGAACTGCCATTTTTCAGAAATCATATTTTTCAAATCACCTTTGTTCTCCTACCTACCCTCCTTTCCTGAAGCAATGTCTGAGTTTTTCTTTGCCAACAGCTAAACTAAAGTGAGAGAAAGTGGAGTGATCAGCTTCTCAGGAGGTCTTGAACTTGAGCCAGTTTGCCTGCATGACTATGCATGAGAGATGGCAGAGACATGACAGCGCTGCTGTCAGAAAGGCCGTGTTTGGTGTCATGATCTCAGTCTGGTCACATTCCTTTGCCTTTGGAGTGGGTTAGGATAACTAAATACGACTTGAGAGGCAGGGGTGGGATAAGTTTTAAATGCACACACCCAGATTTTTTTTGAGTGTTGTGACTAGTTTAGTTCCTTTAAAAACAATAAAGTCTGTGCTAATTCATATAAAATCACTTTGAAGACCTTTGGGTGGAGTCTCACTAGTATATAAGAGAAAGATTAAGAAGGATAAAATTTGTATTTATAAAGGTGAATTTTTATCTTTATGAAAAAGTGGTACTTTCATAACATAATAATTTATTTCCCTGCTTCACTTTCACACTCATAAATGATGGGACTTTTCCTTTATAAAAGATGAAAGAAATCTAAAACATTTATTTTCTTAAAAAAGATATATGCTCTTACAATCCCTGTTTTACAGATGAAGAAAGTAAGGGTCAGAGGGGTTAAGTGTCTTCCCAGGGTCACACAGCTAATAAAAACTGGAGTCAGATTTCAGACCCAGGCTGTCTCCCTCCAGAGTCTACACAATTAAGCAATTCACTGTATAAGTTAAATACTTGAGAGTTCTGGGAGAGACATGAAACTAAAAGGAAACTGATTCACAGACAGACAAAAAGAGGTCTTTACATGGTTAAAGTTCATGGGTTTAAGAGGAAAAGAGTGAACTTGAAAAGTTATAGTCAAAGAAAAACCATTAGAGTTTATAGTTTTCGAGCCAGGGAATCCCCAGGTCATGGATAGTTCAAGGGTAACCATGAACACGGTTGCTGTAGAGAATGGTGTTGGAAATAAAGTCTGAGGTTGCTTGATGAATCTCTCATGTGAATACTGAATTTCCATTGAAACAAATACTGGATTTGAATTTGGTCCAAAATGAAGGAGAGTAGGACAGGGTTAACCATATGGTTTGGCCCAAGACAGAGGCGATAGTCTACAAAAATGAACTTATAAAAATTTGGAAGTGACTAAGGGAGATTTATTTTACAGCAAGTGAATTGCAGCCATCAGAAATAGCCTTAAATTTAAATAGAAAGACATGATAGGAAAATTAATTTAAAACATGCTGTTAATCTATAAATGAACCAGGACAGTGACATAAACCTGAACAGATACTTCTTTGGGGAGAAGACTTATAAAAATTGATATACAAATTAAAAGACAAGACAGAAATTTCCCCTCCTATTAAACTCATCCCCTATCACAGGTCCTTAGTGATGTAGCATTACAGAGATGATGGAATAATACTAACTATATACGAACTATGCTAACTACAAGCTCACAGGCCCATCCTTAAATTAATACTATTTTCCACAGCTCTCCACCTCAATAATCAAGATACACTTATGGAGCTGATTGAAATAAACAGTCACGCTCTGAAATGTGTCCCCAAATTATCATAAATGGCAAATGTAACAACAAAGTAGTAAAGAAATCGCCTTGTTCAAGAACTCTGTGGTGTTTATAGATAAATCTCTGAAATGCAAGAGATATCCTGAGTTCCAATGAGGTTCTCTTTTTAGTATTATATTTTCAAAATGAGAAAATGCACATGAATTTTTTTAATCTGCTCCAGGGAACTCTCATAGCTTTTACTGTCTGTGTTTTTAATGGTACTCCCTGACTGCTCACACTGCTGGAAAGCCTGGCATTGGGGACAGAAAAGCAATGTACCGTGGTCAAGAGTAACTATCATAGCAGTTTCACTTTGAGCAGGCTCTTTGCCCAAAGTCCTAATTCAAGTGTTGCTAAAGAGCTCTCCAGAGGTTGTAAAGAAAGGCAATTGCAAATGTGGAGCCCACAAAATCACTTGTATTTGCTTTGAAGTATACTTATGGAAGGTTTTTCATTCTCCTGTTCTTTCTTGTTAGGTCCCTAGTCTGCAAAGTGGGCAAGGCAGCACCCTGCTGTATTTGACAATGAGGCCAATTGCAAGAATGATAGATCAATTTATTACTTTTCTGAGATATATTCACCAAGTACAAGAAACCACACTATACTCCAAAAATATCGTTTTCACATCTAACAGATGAATTATAATTTATAATAATAATTTATTCATGATAAATGTATAATATTGCATTGGTGTTCTAGATGGAAGTGCTTCCACAGTGAAAGTAATATCAATTTTGTTCATACATTTATTTGCATCTACTTTTAATGTTTACTTTTTAGAAGTACTTGCATTTAAGCTTTTTTCTTTTAATTGATTTTATTTTTTAATGAATTTTTATTGGAGTAGAGTTGATTTACAATATTGTGTTAGTTTCTACTATACAGCAAAGTGAATCAGTTAGAGTCTTTTCCCATATAGGTCATTATAGAGTATTGAATAGAGTTCCCTGTGCTATACAGTAGGTTCTTATTCATTGTCTATTTTATGTATAGTAGTATGTATATATCAATCCCAAACTGGGAGATTGGGATAAGCCTTTTTGGTTTTAAATCATAATATCATTTATTTGCAAAAATAATATAATTAAAGGGATTCAAAGGGGTTTGAGACAAATATTCCTATATTCCCACCATTATTCTCCATAATACATTTTACTTCTTAATGACACTGGCATGCCTACTATTCAGCATTAAGTGTAGTAGTATTCCATATGGACTTTACATTTAACCAGGTTTTTCCTCCCAGTTTCTTATCACCCCACATTATAGATATCCACTGATGCCAGTATCAATGATTAAGTAAATCATTCCCTTTCTGTTGCTTTAATATATTGCTTTGTTGTATATTAAATCTCCTTATATATTTAGATTTATTAGTGGACTTTCATTTTTGTTTTGCTTACTGGTTTGACGTTTTATTTTTAACACTGGTGACATCATGATAGCTCTTAAGATCTTTTTGGAGAGGGAGAGGGTGGGATGATTTGGGAGAATGGCATTGAAACATGTATAATATCATACATGAAACGAGTTGCCAGTCCAGGTTCGATGCATGACACTGGATGCTTGGGGCCAGTGCACTCGGACGACCCAGAGGGATGGTATGGGGAGGGAGGAGGGAGGAGGCTTCAGGATGGGGAACACATGTATACGTGTGGCGGATTCACTTTGATATATGGCAAAACCAATACAATATTGTAAAGTTAAAAAATAAATTTAAAACAAAGATCTTTCTGTTCTTTACATTTACTACAAAATGTTTCTGACACAAAAATAGAATACAGTAAAGCCCATG
The DNA here is from genome assembly GCA_935064755.1 of Tragelaphus eurycerus. Taxonomy (NCBI): domain Eukaryota; kingdom Metazoa; phylum Chordata; class Mammalia; order Artiodactyla; family Bovidae; genus Tragelaphus; species Tragelaphus eurycerus. Next base: position 10,728,710 of record CAKXYN010000012.1, on the reverse strand, counting down.
AATGCTTTGCCATCTTTGTTTTATAGTTTTCATACTATTCTTTGCAGATTTTTCTCTCATCCTATTGTCTAGTTGATTAATCATATTTTGTCTATTACATTTTTAACTCATTTTCAAGTTATTGACTCTATATTATTCTAATGATAACACAGTGTTTATAATTTCCTTTATACACTTGAATTGAAATCTGAAGTTCATCAAAATCACCATCTCCTCCTGAACAGCTATACCCATTGGAAATCATCAACTCTGATCTGACTGTTCCATCTTTCTTGGGATTTTACTATGCTACTTATAATCCATCATTTTTTAGTTCCATACATTAAGTTTATCTTATACTAAAATTGTTATAAATCAAAGTGCTCATTAGAGTTTATGTATATGTTTTGTAAGTTTGACAAAATGTTTTCCTCCTGGGCTTCATTTCCTTCCTGTTGAAATAATACACTTTAGACATTCTGAGGGTAATGATCCAGAAATGGTAAAGCCTCTAAATCTGTGTCTGAAAGCATATTTGTTTTACCATTAATCCTGAATGTTAATACAAGTAAGGATGGAATTTTCTGTTTACCATAATTTTCCCTTGGGTTGGACATATTCTTGATGCAAGTCATTGTTCTTTCTTCTCCTCTCTGCCCCTATTACTCCTTTCGCATGGGTGCTCCTGGTTTGTTCCTCAGTTTATTGCTATCTTGCTCAGTTCTCTCCTTAGAAGGGAACTATTTGGGGGTACCACTTCCACCTTCTTTCATTAGACCATGTTGCGTTATCATAAATATTGCCTTCTTCTTTCTTTGGAAAGTCAAAGTAATGAGAACAAGCACTTTATTTCATTTGTTACTGTATTGCCAGTGCCTAGAACAGTGCCTGACATATGACAGGTCCTCAAAATATGACTGTGGAGAGAATGGTTAAAAAGCATGTATTTATAGTTGATTGTGTACTAAAAGAGTAGTTATCAATTCTGGTTGCTCATGAAGATTGTTGGATAAAACACAATTGTGATCCATATCTGACCCTTAGGTTTTGGATTCATTTGACAGAGAGAGCACTGATGGTGACAGAGCACTGATGGTAAAGTGCTACCCAGCAAATTCTAATATGAAGTTAGAGTGGAGGAAGGACCACTGAGGATGCTTCTTCATTTTCTCTTTCAGTTTGCATCTCTCAACATGGTGCTGTGCTGTGCTTAGTCACTCAGTTGTATCCAACTCTTTTGGACCACATGGACTGTAGCCTGCCAGGCTCCTCTGTCCATGAGATTCTCCAGGCAAGAACACTGTAGTGGGTTGCCATGCCCTCCTCCAGGGGATCTTCCCAACCCAGTGATCGAATCCAGGTCTCCTGCGTTGCAGGCAGATTCTTTATCATCTGAGCCACCAGGGAAGCTCGAGAATACTGGAGTGGGTAACCTATCCCTTCTCCAGGGGAACTTCCCAACCCAGGAATTGAATCAGAATCTCCTGCATTGCAGGCTTATTCTTTACCAGCTGAGCTACCATAAAAGCCTCTCAACATGGTACAATAAAATTAATTAGATTCCAATTGATCAAATTTATAATACATTCATTACTGTGCTTCCATTTTGTACCAGGTCATACTGACTATAGCTTCAGAATAAAATAATAATTATCTCCAACATCTGAGCACTTTATGTATTTGCCCTTACCTATCCTTCACACTAACGAAATTCTTTAGGATTCTAATTTTACTCTTCCACGTACAAATAGACACACTTTGAACATTTATATGTTATCACTTTTTCAATCTTCACATACTTTGCACTACTTTGCTTTTTATGGTGCTTTTTAAAATTGTTAATACTATATTATATTATAATAGTGTGTATAGCATGGTAAACATATATACATAAGCACATATGTAGTAGTAAATATAAAAGGACAATTCTTTCATCTTTTTCTTAGTTGAAATACAGTTGATTTACAAAGTTGTGTTAGTTTCTGATATACAGCAAAATGATTCAGTTATACACACATGCTCACATGTATATATATATGTATATGTATACATATACATATGTATATATATTCTTTTTATATTATTTTCCATTATGTTTTTTAAAGGATATGGAATATAATTTCCTGTGCCAAACCATGGTACCTTACTGTTTATCTATTTTACATATAGTAGGTTGTATGTGCTAATCCCCAAATCCTATTTTATTCCTCCCCACTCCTTTTCCCCTTTGATAACCATGTTTGTTTTCTATGTCTGTAGATCTATTTGCTTCATAAATAAATTCATTTGTGCCATATTTTATATTCCACATATAAAAGATTGTCCACTAAGACAATCATTATCGTATCCTTCTTTGCCAATAATTGTCTTATGAATGGTCCTATCAATGTCTTTGGGCCAATGAGTAATTAGGGAAAGGCTGCTATCATGTGTATGAAAACTATATATTTCTCTGAAAAAAGATAAATATGCATTAGGAAAATGACCATTTGGAATCTTCTGCTTTCTCTTTGTTCTGTGAGAGTATGATCTCTAGTTCTACAGTAGCCATCTTGTGACCATGAGATGATAATACACCAAAAATGGCAAACAGTAGATTAGAAAGGACCAGCAAAGACAGAAAAGAGCAACAGCAATAGTAACAACAACCACAGCAAAAGAACAATGGGACCATAGCTTCTGGAATTCCTAGAAAGTAAAAAATAAATGGCCAATGTCTATTCTACTGTTATTTAGAATTTCTGTCATTCACATTTTAAAACAATCAAACTGGACACAAAATTCACTTCAGTTTCAAAAACTCTTATTTATTTTTACCATACTGTAAATTACACTTATAATCAATTTATATTTAACTATATGGTATAAGATGTCCCATCACTGATAACATTTTTTCCCTCTTCCCTCATATTGAAAATAGAGCATATTTTTTTTAGACATGTTGTTGAAATACCTTTTAATCCTTGCATTTTATATATATGCACATAACTTCCCTTTGCTTAACAGTATAATATTCTTGGGCCCCAGTCTTCTTGCTCAAGAATGTGTAGATTAATTGCAGTGCTTTATGGTTTTCAGCATTGCAGATTTAATGTCCCATGTTAAATTGCCTTTCTTTTCCTTGCCTTGTCTTTAAGTCAGGATGTGTGTGAGATTCCCTTTATCACTTCAGAAGTTTCAAAGGCACATAGATAGGCTTTTTGTCTTTTTGCTAATCCTCAGTAAAAACTTTCAACTATTATCAGATCAGCAAATATTTCCCCTCTAGATGTTTGTTTCCAGTTTTCTTTTTCTTCTTTTAAGTTGTAAGATATTTTTATGAGCCATCTCCTCAATTTCTCCTCCAAGACTTTTGATTCTCTCTCATCCCTGGAATTTTGCTCACTGTCATAAGATTTTGATCTTCTAGACCATTGTTTCAGTTTTCAAGAGTGTTCATCTTCTCATTAAGCTTTTTGATAAGAACCCCCTGACTATCATTTTTAAGTTAATATTATAGTGATCTACTTGAAAATTTTATTACTGCTGTTTTTGGTAAAGTTTTACATTCTCCCTAAAACACTCATGTTTCTCAAGTGATGCTGACTCTGCTTGTGCAGGAACCACACTTGGGACAACTGATTTAGGTAAAGGAATCCTTGAGTCCTTTTGAAATGCATTTAAATCTCTCAGAAAGCAATGATCCATTTAATACATTCAGTTGTTCACATTTTATTTGGTACTCTTGTTTTTTCTTTTGTTTTTACCTTTTCTAAGGAAAAAGAAGTGACATTATTTTTCTACTCTGCTTCCTTCTAAAGATTTTAAACAGGAAATGCACACTGGTGGGTTCTTCCATTAGTTATAGGGTGAATGACCAGTACTGAAAAGCTGAAGCAGTGTGATTCCCTGCCAAAGATGCACCATAAAGCAATGTCACCCTTACTTCATGATGGTCTGTGATGAGTGATCTGTAGAATGGATAAAAGCAAACTAGCTGCTGTGTGACATTTGCTTTTATTACTGTAAATGATATCATGTGTTTGCATTTACTTTAAAGTTGATCAAATGTAACAGGAGACAGTGTTGACAGATGCTGAAAAGTGTTAACCTTTCCTTTCATCTTTTTTGCTTATGTGTATCGTGTACCATAGGCTTCTCAGATAGTTTTATTAGCTGATATATGAAATGTTGTACAAAATACTCACACAAAGAATTTCACTCTTAGAAAGAATTACACTCTTAGAAAGAATTATCTGTAATTCTATAAATGATACACTCAAACTGTATGGTTCATGTATGGTAAACCAGATCTTTTAACTAAATAAAATTGAATTATATAAAAGTGCATTATTAAAAAATTAGTTTTGAATATAAGTCCAGGCATGCAGGTAAGTGATTTATCCTAGATGTGATTTTCAATAAATTTAGCTCAGTCTTGATTTATGTGAATTGAAATGCCGTTATTTCTTAAAATTGACATTAAAATTTCAAAGGTTATATTATTTTTCTTATGTATTTACTAACCTAAATGGATATAATACAGAACAATTGTTTATAGACTTCTCTTCAAGCAGATGGAAGGATTCTGATTTATCCTATGAAGTTAGTGTAGGATCCCTTGGGAAATTATAAAGACACTCTGTCTATAATACTGTACATATATATCATATTATAAATTTTATTTTGTGCTGAATAAAATTGGAAAACATTTTGCAGCTATAAATTGATGGATTTTAATTTTCATCATTGTTGCCTTGAAATTCCACTTCTTAAAGCAGAAATAACATAAGATAGAAAAAGTTGACTACTTGACCTTTTTAGCAACACAAAAATCAAAGAAAACTTTTAACTGTCCTGAGAATATTTTATATTTTCATTGCTTTTTCACTCCTTTAGTGTCAGGTGAAGCTGCTCAGTCTGCCTTGGGATCATTGTTGAAGAAAAGAAGGTACTCTAACAGAAGTTGAGGAGAATCACATGAAGAAATGAAGAGAAAGAAAATGGGGCAGATAGTACAGGAGGTATATATATATATATATATAGCAACAATAAAATAAGAAATGGCAAAATGAAAGACACAATAGCCACCACAGAAATACAAAGAATCATAAGAGGTTACTATGAGTAATTATATGTTAATAAAATGGACAATCTAGAAGAAATGGGCTAATTCCTAGAAATATATAACCTCCCAAGACTGAACCAAGAAGAAATAGAAAATATGAACAGACCACTTACCAGCCATGAAATTGAACTCATAATAAAAGCATTTCCAACAAACAAAAGTCCGGGACCAGACGGTTTCTCAGTTGAATTCTACCACACATTTGAAGAAAATTTAACAGTTGTCTTTCTCAAAACTATTCTAAAAAATTAGAGGAAGGAATGCTTCTCAACTTACTCTGTAAGACCAGCATTACCCTATACTAAACAAAAGCAATACTGGAAGAAAAAGCAAATCTAGACAAATATAACTGATGAAACTAGAAGCAAAAATCCTCAGCAAAATATTAGTAAACAGAATTCAAAAACACAGTATTACATCATACACATGTTTAAGTTGGATTTGCAAAGATGCAAATTTTTGCAAAGATGGTGCAATATCTCCAATTCAATCGACAGGATACAGCACATTAACAAATTGAGAATAAAAACTATATGATTGTCTCAACAGATAAAGAAAAAGCTCTTGAAACAATTCAGGTCCCATTTATGATAAAAACTCAACAAAGTGGATATAGAGGGAACATACCTCAATATAATCAAGGCAAAAATTGTAAAAAATCCTGCCCAAATCCTACTAGAACATTCCAATGAATTTGATAAAGTTGCAGGTTACAAAACTAACATACAGAAATCTGTTGTATTTCTATATACTAACAAAGAAACTATCATAAAAATTATTAAAACAGTAAGAACATAATCCCACCCAGAATTGCATCAAAAACAATAAAATACTTAGGAATAAAATAAGTCTAACCAAGGAGATAAAAGACTGGTACTAGGAAAATTATAAGACAGTAATAAAAGTAATGAAGATGACACAAAATGGAAAGATATACAGTTCATGGATTGGAAGAATATAAATGGTTAAAATGACCATACTACCCAAGGCAATCTACCAATTCAAAACAATTCCTATCAAAATACCAGTGGCATATTTCATAGAACTAGAACAAATAATTCAAAAATTTGTATGGATACATAAAAGACCTGCTGCTTAATGCTAAGTCACTTCAGTCGTGTCCGACTCTGTGCGACCCCATAGACGGCAGCCCATCAAGCTTCCCCGTCCCTGGGATTCTCCAGGCAAGAACACTGGAGTGGGTTGCCATTTCCTTCTCCAAGGCATGAAAGTGAAAAGTGAAAGTGAAGTCGCTCAGTCGTGTCCGACTCTAGCAATCCCATGGACTGCAGCCTACCAGGCTCCTCCGTCCATGGGATTTTCTAGGCAAAAGTACTGGAGTGGGGTGCCATTGCCTTCTCCTACATAAAAGACCCCAACTAGCCAAATCAATCGTGAGAAAGAACAGATCTAGTGGTATCACACTCCCTGATGCCAAACTGTACTACAAATCTAGTACTAGAACACATGAAAATGACACATAAATTAACGGAACAGAATAGAGAGCCCAGAAATGAACCTACATTTATATGGGCAATTAATCTATGACAGAGAAGGAAAGAACATACAGTGGAGGAAAGATAAGCTCTTTAGTAAGTGATGTTGGGAAAACTAAATAGCAACATGCAAAAGAATCAAACTGAGCCACTCTTTCATACTGTACACAAAAATAAATTCAAAATGGGTTAAAGAATTAAGTGTAAGACATGAAACCATAAAACTTTTAAAAGCAAACTTAGGCAATATGGCCTGTAACACTGGTGTTAGCAATACTTTTTTAGGATATGTCTTCTAAAGCAAGAGAAACAAAAGGGAAAATAAAAAAGCAGGAATATAACAAAGTGAAAACCTTTTGCACAGTTAAGGATACTATCAACAAAATGAAAAGACCACCTATTAAATGGGAGCAAGTATTTGCAAGCAATATATGATGATAAATGATATCAAAATTATATTCATAACATATGCAATTCAATGTCAAAAATGTAAACATCTTAAATTTTAAAATGGGGAGGCTTCTGTGGTAATGATGTAAATTAAAAATTTAGTGGCTCACAACATCATAGAGAAACAAAGTACTTACCAAATTAAAAATATTCATGGAACATGCTTGTAAATTACTTGGCTGTGACATACATGAGACTCATAAATGCATGAAAACCGATTCAATATTATAAGAATTAAAATAAAGTTCACAATTATTAAAAGCTATACATTTGTTCTCCGAATAGAAGAAGAAATTCTTTTAATTTGGCAACATGCACTTTTTTGTCCCTTTGCCTTTCACAAGTTAAATTTTAAAGTTCTGGTAGCTAGACAAGCAAGTTATTTTGACAACAAATTATTCTGCAACAGGATTTCTCTGTATGAAGAAAAGTTACCTAAAATAAACAAGATAGCTGAAGGAAGAAAGAGGGGTAAGAAAGTTCTGTACAAGATCTCTTCTGGAGTTCTGAATTTTTAAATTCTCATTCGGGACATAGGTGTAATATCTTGGACCAGACAGTGATAAACTGGGTTTTGTTTGAGCACAGCCAGAAAAGAACTAAAAGCCAGTCCTGGGGAAGTCAAAGCCAGCTCAGTTTATTTCTTAAACCTAAGATGGCTCAACGCTGGTCTCCCAAACTTGAATTTAATAACTGGAACTGCAGTCATACATTTACATTCACATTGTAGTCATATACCAAAAAAAGAAGTCTCTCTTTCCCAAGCTTTGTTTTCCTGATGTAAGGGCAAAACTTCTTAGATAATCATAGCTAGAAAACCACTTCCTTTTTATCTTAGACTTTGGGAGAATGGTGGACACACTGAATCATATAATTTCTAAAGCACACAACTTACAAAAATGAATGGAGAGCAGGAGAGTGTGACAGATTTTATAAATCAACTTTACGGGAGAAATCATTTCACAGCCTACAGAATTTGAGTAGTAACTTTGTTTTGTGGGTGTCATAAACATAGTTCTAATACCTTTCTATTTTATTATTACAAGTGTTGATGAATAGGTTTTTGGTTGTCTTGTCAATAGATTAGATGAGTAATAAGCTGAATGTAGCTGTCAGCCAAGTTCTTATTATGTGTAATATTATTGACTTTTCAATTTGCTAACCACAGAGAATTTGACTCATAAGACATACAAGAGGGTAAAAGACTCTGAAGATATTAGGATGTCTACGTATAACCATATTTAGTATATATGAAAACAAAGAGTGCAAAAAGTTTAAAATAATTTGAAATTTAAAAAAAAAAATTTTGAGGCGTAGATTCTGTTTTTTCATCTAGTCTTTTATTTATGTGAAAGTACTTTATATGTAGAATTTCAGATGTGAAAGGAAACCTCAGATCAAATTGTCATATCTCTACCAGTATATAGGGAAAGAAAATTCACAGGAAAATTATTTATTTCATATAAGATTACATAACTCTTGGTCTTCCCTGATGGTTCAGTGGTAAAGAATCTGCCTGCAGCACAGGAGACACAGATTTGACCCCTGGGTTGGGAAGATGTCCTGGAGGAGGAAATGGCAACCTACCCCAGTGTTCTTGCTGGGAAACTCCCAGGGACAGAGAAGCCTGGAGGGGCTACAGTCCATTAAGTGACAAAGAGGTGGTGACTGAGTGACTGAATGCGCATGCGCAAATGCGCAGACAGGCACACGCGCCGCCCCTGCCCCCACCACTTCTCCCAACACACACACATTTCTTAGTAATGACAATTCTAGAATCTGGTTCTTCTGGATCCCTAGTGCTTATTGTTTTCCATATCATTTAACGTTTATTTCTATAATTACTTTTAGTAACAGGGTTGAGGGAAAGCAGATCTATTGTTTATAATGGTAGTCCATGATAAGAAGTAAAAAAAAAAAAATTCTTATACACTAGGAGAGGAGGGCAACAAAGGATGAGATAGATGGCATTACCTACTCAATGGACGTGAATGTGAGCAAACTCTGGGAGATGGTGAAGGACAGGGAAGCCTGGCATACTGCAGCCCGTGGACTCACAAAGAGCCAGACATGACTGAGCGACTGAACAATAGCAACAGTCCTTAACCAGACCACTTCTTTTCTTTTTCTGCTATTTAACATCTAGATAACCAAAGCTAGAAAATAGCTTCCTTCTCATGTTAGAGTTTTGGAAGAATGATGAACAACTGCATCATGTAATTTTAAAATCTCATTTCACATAAAAATGATTGGATAAGAAGGCAGTTTAACAAATTTTATAAATCATGTTTTGGGGAAAAACAATTTAAAGATGTAATTATATGATAGAAAACAATATTAATTCAATTATAAGATAAAGAGAAATAGTAACTTTCCTTTAACTGATCCTTGTATTACTGTACCCACATGACCTCATAGCCATAATCTTATGACGTACCAAAGGGCATCTATTAATACATATTTTTTATATTTTACTCTAAATTCCTCATAATATGATGTTTATTCAACAGTTCTCTTCTAATACCTTGCTCCCTTTTCTAGTACAGTTGGTCTTTTTTTCTTTATCAAGATATTTTCATTACTAGTTCCCACTTAGCCTTCTAGAAAGCTTTCTGGTTTTTAATGGCTCTAAGTGACTAAGATGTGCCTTAACACTGAATTCTAAGTGGTACACAGATGGTTCAGGGTTGGCAAAATTTTCATTCAGTAACAAAGATCCCCAGGATTTGGGGGATTTAACACAGCAAAACTTTTTCACCCATGATTCATTACCAGAGCCTGTTGGAGGACAGACTTCATGTATAATCACTCAAGAGGGGAGCTGACCAAGGTAAGACTGAGGCTAAGAGGCCTTATCGCAACACAAGCTTTCACAATCACTGAGACAGGAGAAAGGAATGTGATGAATTGAGTGAAGGTTTTTAAAGTTTCCTTGTAGAAGTGACACATGCATTTTGAATCTCATTTCAGTGCCAAGATGAAAACAATAGCTGTCTCTGACTTCAAAAAGGGATCTGCTGAGAAATGCATACTTACTTTTTGCCTAGAGAGAGAAAACCAGAACATTTATGATAGCAAATTGTGTTCTATGTACTCAAACCTTAAATTCTATTATCCAATTTTGTGGTAGGCAGGATTCTGAGGAGACTTCACAGTTGTCATCCTCTGAAATATAGTATCTCCTGTAAATATATTACAAGACTATCTGTAAGTATGATATTACTCTCATGATCAGGCTGCCTTAGATGGCGAAGCTGAAGGGATTTTGTAATTAAAGTCCCAAACAAGTTGATTTTGAGTCAAACAAAAAGAATATTATGTCAGATAGGCCTGTCTTTCCTTCCAAGGAGTAAGCATCTTTTAATTTCCTGGCTGCAGTCACCATCTGTAGTGATTTTGGAGCCCAGAAAAATAAAGTCTGACACTGTTTCCCCATCTATTTCCCATGAAGTGATGGGACCGGATGCCATGACTGAGCAACTGATCTGATCTGATCTGAGGCCTGTCTTAATCAAGTTATAACTGTTAAAAATAGTGTGTGGACATTCCTGCAGAAACAAACTCTTTTTTTCCAGCTTTGAAGAAGTAATCTGGCATGTTGTGAGAAGGTCTGAGAGGATTCTGGAGAGGGCCACATGGCAAGGAGCCAAGAAAGATCTCTAGCTAACAGGTAGCCTAAACTGCAGCCTAGGAAGACACTGAGCTGAGAATCAGACTAGATATGCCTAGGCTCTGCAAACACAGAACCTGTGAGAAATGAAATGCATGCTGTCTTAAGCTTTTATATTTGTGATAATTTGTGGCTATACAGTAATAAAAATAATAAAAATTTTCATGCTCATTAAGAATCATCTATTTTATACATTTTTTAAATTTAATAGATTATATATTTGAGTGTAGTTTTAGTATTGATTGCCAATTCCTTCATTTCCCAAACAATAATGTGTGTCTATTATGAGCCAGCAATAGTATTGGTAATAGCCCAGTAAATACATCAAGGTTTTAAAGTTTCTAAATAGAGACTATAAATAAATGCACAATTAATTAAAAAAAGACTTGCTTTTTATAAATCAGTCTTTCATGAAGTAGACAGTGATTCGTTCAATCATTCCACTAATAGTTCTGAGTGTCTACAATGTTCCAGAACATGGGAAGAGGTTAGGTTTAATCAAATAGGTAACACATGGCATAGTTTTTAAAAAAGACTTGTGTCTGCCCTGTATTAAATAAAAAGATGAAAAGAACATGTCTTGACATGTATACAAACAGTGCAAGCCCTTTATGAAATGAAGGGCAAAGTAAATTCTCTTTATCCTGAGGATGGAAAATGCCAAAATCTAAGCAGCAAAAGGAGTACTGGTGTTGGAGGAGGGGCCTCCTTTAAATTTCAATCCATGAGTGACTTTGATGTTACTCTACCTGGATCTGAGAACAGCAGAGGTTAAGAAAATTTTTAAAAATCTCTCTGTAGGATTTGGTCATTATTCATTCTTCAGAGGATTTTAAACATAAGATCTCACTTTGGATGGCCCAGGTCCACAGACCCAAGGTGGTTTAAAATTCCCTAGTGAATTTCATTCCTGAGCCTCTAAGACTCAGAGCAATGCAGATAAAGAGCCGCTGAACAGAAAATATCAGAGGACTGTATAAATCTTACCTTAATTTTCTTGGAATTGTTTCTGGCTTTATCATAAGTTTTTAAGGATGTTGTATGGAAGTCAGTGACAGGAATAAGGACAAGAACTAACCACCCTTTCTGTTTTCCAGCTTCGGTCAATCAAGAGAACGCATGCTGTCAACAGCCTTCACCTCAGATTTCTAGTCAAGCAGGCTCAGCCAGAGATTGATTCACAATTGAACTATGTTTTCACATGATTAACCGACTCATTCACACCTGAGCCACATTTTAAGGGTGGAATGGGGAAGCTTTCACTTCTGCAGCCCATGCTCTATCAGTCTTGTGAACAGAGGCCTCCTGATGACACTGCTCCCAATCTTGTGCTGTTTTCTAACATAAATTAACTTTCTAGGGGAAAAAGAGGTTAACTGCTAATTTTGTTATTTAGCATTTAATTTTGTAACATGAATTTCATCTTTAAATATCAACTCCAAATTCAATTTTTGATTTGTAACACCTGAAAATTAAATCTATACTCTCAAATTGAACAAAATCAGTTTCAAATCTGTAACTGAGGAAGTGATCTGAAATAAATTGAATCTAGGATCCCTCTGCCTCACTGGTAGTTTTGGCATTTTTGTAGGGAGTGTGCAATATGCGGCATTCCATATAGGAAGGGAAAATGGATAATTATCCCTTCTAATCTGTTAAAATATCAACCTCATAGAAAAATCATCCTAAGAATGCATATAAAATTTTAAATTTGATTAATTTTTCTCATCATTACTCAAAGTTTTAAAAACTGGAAATAAAGTTTTTCATTTAGACTTTTCACAATGCTTTTGAGCTAAATTAAAATTGACTAAATCAAAGATATTATACTTATATTAAAATTGCATCCAAATGTAAGAATCAGCTGAAGAATTTGCTGCACCTCATAATCATTTCCTTTAGTTTTATTGTAGTTAAAAATGCAAAAAGAGGCCATATAATTTCTGGTAATAAATAGTATGAATTGAACGTCATTTGTGGGTATAATGTTGTTCTTTTTTTTTAATTTTTAAAGAAATCCTAATCCCTAGATCATAGTTTGAAAATGTAGTCATTAAGTATGCCAACATAGGCTTTAGTTTCATTACAAAAGGAAGAATAGATAATCCCCCCAAAGGAGTGCCATTTAATCCCCAGTGACTGTACAAATCATGATTTCTTTGTCTCTGTCTGTCTCTCTCTCTCACACACACACACACACAAATGCCTATTTGGCTATTAAACCTTGTATCTTGCCAGCTTTTGTGCTAGCACTTCTGCAAAAGTAACCAATTCCATCATTTTGACCAAATAGACATATTTTCTTCTTGAGAAATGAATCTCAGTATTAGAAGAACTTTTGACTTTTCCCCATATCTCTAAAATATGAAAAGATCACAGCTAATAGTGAAAGAATGAATAGAATAGGGAGGCAGTGTGATGTTCAGTGATTTTCCAAATGCATTCTTCAATATGTGGCTGCTGCTGCTGCTGCTGCTAAGTCGCTTCAGTCGTGTCCGACTCTGTGTGACCCATAGACGGCAGCCCACCAGGCTCCCCTGTTCTGGGCTTCTCCAGGCATGAACACTGGAGTGGGTTGCCATTTCCTTCTCCAATGCATGAAAGTGAAAAGTGAAAGTGAAGTCGCTCAGTCATGTCCGACTCTTAGCAACCCCATGGACTGCAGCCTACCAGGCTCCTCCGTTCATGGGATTTTCCAGGCAAGAGTACTGGAGTGGGGTACCATTGCCTTCTCCACAGTATGTGGCTTGTGTTCTCCATTATGACAAAAGTTACATCATTGAGAGAGTTGGACTTTGAATGCAATTTAGTGATAGGGAAATGGCACTAAAATGCTTTAGTGGGTATCATTTAACATACTTTAAATTGAACTGTCATCATGTTGGAGAATATTTTGGCCAGTACTTAATATGATTCAATGCAAAACTCTGTTCAGTTCAGTTCAGTTCATTTCAGTCGTTCAGTAGTGTCCAACTCTTTGCAACCCCATGAACCGCAGCACGCCAGGCCTCGTCTATCACCAACTCCCAGAGTTTACCCAAACTCATGTCCATTAACTCAGTGATGTCATCCAACCATCTCATCCTCTGTCATCTCCTTCTCCTCCTCCCTTCAATCTTTCCCAATATCAGGGTCTTTTCAAATGAGTCAGCTCTTTGCATCAGGTGGCCAAAGTATTAGAGTTTCAGCTTTAACGTCAGTCCTTCCAATGAACACCCAGGACCAATTTCCCTTAGGATGGACTGGTTGGATCTCCTTGCAGTCCAAGGGACTCTCAAGAGTTTTCTCCAACACCACAGTTCAAAAGCATTAATTCTTCTGCACTCAGCTCTCTTTATAGTCCAACTCTCACATCCATACATGACCACTGAAAAAAACCATAGTCTTTATTAGATGGATGTTTGTTGACAAAGTAATGTCTCTGCTTTTTAATATTCTATCTAGGTTGGTCATAACTTTCCTTCCAAGGAGTAAGAGTCTTTTAATTTCATGGCTGCAATCACCATCTGCAGTGATTTTGGAGCCCCCCAAATAATGCAAAACTAGTCAGGTTGTAATGGCATGTACTTGAGTTCTCGTTTATATTATTTTTGCTTCTAATTTGTTGCAGATTCCTTATATAAATTTTTTCTTACTCTAATAATATCAATGAATATTAGAGATCTTATCCCTCTGTTTATATCAAGGAAAGCGAATCTTAGGAAGATTAGGTATATTCATATTCACTCATTTATTCATACATACATAAATTAATTCATCAACTTTTTGATGCACATACCCAACTATGTGCAGGTCACTGTCCCAGGTGCTAAAAAATCCTAACAGAATTCTAAATCTAGAAAACTGCAGTCCCGGGATTGTGAACAGAGAACCATTATCTAAAGCTTGTGATTTCAAAACAATATATTATAAAAAAGAGGTTAAGTTGAAGTTTCAGTTTAGAAATAGTGTTGAAACTGAAGTAGTTTTGGGGACCTAAGAAGAATCTCCCACCAGGCTCCTCTGTTCATGGGATTCTCCAGGAACGAATACTGGAATGAGTTGCCATTCCCTTCTTCAGGGGAACTTCCCAATCCAGGGATTGAGCCTGGATCTTCTGAATTGCAGGCAGATTCTTTATCATCAGAGCTACCAAGGAAGTCCAAGAAGAATCTCAGTAGCCAGCATAAAACTTTGATGAACTAACTTGAAGCTGTTATGTACTGACCAGCAGAGTACAGTGATTCCTTCCCTGCTCTTGAATTTTTTTTATATTGTTAGAGTTTGTGGTGTTTGGGGACAAAGTTAAGCTCAAAGTAAAGTTGCTTCAACAAAAGCCAAATGTTGAGGATTTCTTGCCTCTTTTGCCACACTGTTATTCCCAAACCATTCATTGCATTACTGGGATATAGCAATCAACCTTGGAGAAGGCAATGGCAAGCCACTCCAGTACTCTTGCCTGGAAAATCTCATGGATGGAGGAGCCTAGTGGGCTATAGTCAGTGGGGTCGCTAAGAGTCAGACACGACTGAGTGACTTCACTTTCCACTTTCATGCATTGGAGAAGCAAATGGCAACCCATTCCAGTGTTCTTGCCTTGAGAATCCCAGGGATGGGGGAGCCTGGTGGGTTGCCGTCTATGGGGTCGCACAGAGTCAGACACGACTGAAGTGACTTAGCAGCAGCAATCAGCCTGACAAATTCACTGAAAGGCAAGAATTCTTTGGACAGAGTAGAGTTTCCTTGGAATCCACTTCTCTGATACTATGTAAATTGAGTGCTCCAATGTGGAATTACTATCCTACTGGGAAATTCACTAAGGTTTTTAAATTAAAATCAAATAAATCTTGCATTAAAAAAGGCAATTTCTGTGAATATGATAGCAAAATTAACTCTTATTTCCCAGGTTGAGGAGTTCTAACAACTGCAATGCTGTAATAATGCCTTTGACAGATAAACAATACTATGAAATGAAGCAAGTCGTATTTTTTAAGTATCATAATAACTAATGCTTTAATATAGCACAGATTTTAAAGCATCATAAAAGATATGATGTGATAATATATTTTACTAAATAGTTTAGCAGTGGGAGTAAAACTCAATTAAGGCCAGACTCATTAACACTTAATTTCATTTGGGCCTTTATTGCTTGTAATTTTACAGTTTCTTAACTTTATCCCTCACTCTCACTCTTAATTCTAGTAAGCTTTATATCTATCATGGAAGACAATACTTCTCTGTGAAGTATCCATGGATGAATTTTCACATGTGAAAAGACATGCAATTTCTTTTATTGCTGACATCCCCCTGATTTAAGAGAGCATGAGCTGGTAGGGAATCAGATCCTTGTAATTGTGAAGATGCTTACAAGTGATCTGAGACAATAGAAGGAAAATGCAATTTTGACACATAGTAGTTTCATGTACATGGCATAAATAGCACCTGCAATTTGGAATAAGCAGGCAATACTGGATTTAAGCCAAATTTAGGATTTTTAGACATGTATAAGTAGTCTGACATTCCTTTGGAACTAGTAATTTCAAAGTTGGAAATTGTACTAGAAAATTAAATATTATGACAGTTATGCTGGTTTTCTCAGGAGAATACATGTTTTAGTCTATTATTTCAGTACTTTTATGAAGAAATATTAGTACTCCAGTATTCCTTATATAAGTAAAAAAAAAATTCAGAATTTTATTAAAATTATTATTACTGTTATATATTTAAGCATAAAGAATGGGCTTCCCAGGTGGCACTAGTGGTGAAGAACCCACCTGCTTGGAGAATCCCAGGGACAGAAGAGCCTGGCGGGCTATGGTCCATAGGGTTGCAGAGTCAGACATGAGTGAAGCGACTTAGCACACACGCATGTGAGAAAAGTACAGAGCTTAACATTATGAAAGCCCATGTAACAACTGCCAAAAATCTATATACATTAAAATATTACCATGAAAATCTCAAACTTATTTATAAATAGTTGCTACAGATAAAATTGAGGAGATAATGCTCAGTTTGCACTATTTTCAATCTCATTCTTTCCCTTTCTTCACAAAAGCAACAATTATCTTGAGACTGGTTGCATCTGTGCTGCAATATTTTAGTACTGTTACTTATATCAATAAGTAATATATTGGATTTTTGTATATGTGTGTTGTGATTATCAAGGACTCTCTGGATAGAAGAGGGCCTCTTTTGAAGTCTTTTATGATACTGTGTCATAATATGTTTATCAATAAATTCTATAGCTTGCTTCTTCATGATGGTGTTAAGATCTATCAGTTTTGATATGCAAAGATCAAAATAGCAAATACATCACTATATATATTCTTCTACTTGCTTGCCTTTGCAAATAAAATTTTTTGTGAAAACCATTTCATATAAATGTAAATCAAACTTATTATTGTTAATTAGTTTTTGCTTTATTATTATTTTTTCTATTTCCTCCCATCTTCTCCTTGGAAATAGATGTTTTATTCTCATTTTTGTTTGATTTCTTAGAATAAAAAGACATTGCATACTCTGTTATTTTAATGGTTACACTTAGATTTGTTTTAAATAAACACAAATTTATTAATAAGTGTCCTTTAAAAGCACATAACATAACAGACTCGGAGAAGGCAATGGCAACCCACTCCAGTACTCTTTGCCTGGAGAATCCCATGGACGGAGGAGCCTAGAAGGCTACAGTCCATGGGGTGGCTAAGAGTCGGACATGACTGAGCAACTTCACTTTCACTTTTCACTTTCCTGCATTGGAGAAGGAAATGGCAACCCACTCCAGTGTTCTTGCCTGGAGAATCCCAGGGACAGGGGAGCCTGTTGGGCTGCCATCTATGGGGTTGCACAGAGTCGGACACGACTGATGTGACTTAGCAGCAGCAGCAACATAACAGACTGCTCTTAATTTCCTCTTATTTTTCAAGTTATTACTATCAATTTCATTATTCTTGTTTAAAATCCCTTAAAATTAGTGGTAGATAATTTTTGGCAGTAAATACTAATCAAGATATTCCAAAACATTTAACTGTGTATTTGCTTATTATTTTTTATTCCATATATATCTTTATTTTGAGTGTGGAGTTTTATTTTTTAATTGAAGGATAATTGTTTTACAGAATTTTGTTGTTTACTGTCAAATATCAACAATAATCATGCAAAGGTACATCCATGTCCCCTTCCTCCCCAATCTTCCTTCCATCTCCCTCTCCATCCCACCCTTGTAGATCATCATAGAGCCCCTGTTTGAGTTTCCTGAGTCATAGAGCAAATTCCCACTGCCTATATATTTTACATATGGTATTATAAGTTTCCATGTTACTCTCCATACATCTCATGTCTCACTCCTCCCCCTCCCCCCATAAGTCTGTTCTCTATGTCTATTTCTCCACTGCTGCTCTTCAAATACATTAATCAGTACCATATTTCTAGATTCCATATATATATATATGTTAGTATATAATATTTATATTTCTCTTTCTGACTTCACTCTGTATAATAGGCTCTAGGTTCATCCACCTCATTCGAATTGACTCAAATGTGTTCCTTTTTATGGCTGAGTAATATTCCATTGTATATATGTAATGTAGTTTCTTTATCCATTCATCTGTCAATGGACATCTAGGTTGCTTCCACATTCTAACTATTGTAAATAGTGCTGCAGTTATATTTTTCTTCTTATTGAGCTTGTTTTCCTTGTCAAAGTATTCTTTGTTCCTTTTTTTAAGTGAAAGTGTGTGAAATGTAAACTTTCTGTTTTTATGCTGGAAAATAATTCATTCAACCTTCAGATGTGAATGGTGTTTATTTAATTTAGTATTAACATTGTTAACCTTGTATGGATTCATAGACTGACAACTAACTTCTCTAAATAATTTGAGGATATTAATCTGTATGCAGGTCAGGAAGCAACAGTTAGAACTGGACATGGAACAACAGACTGGTTCCGAATAGGAAAAGGAGTACGTCAAGGCTGTATATTGTCACCCTGTTTATTTAACTTATATGCAGAGTACATCATGAGAAACGCTGGACTGGAAGAAACACAAGTTGGAATCAAGATTGCTGGGAGAAATATCAATAACCTCAGATATGCAGATGACACCACCCTTATGGCAGAAAGTGAAGAGGAACTCAAAAGCCTCTTGATGAAAGGGAAAGTGGAGAGTGAAAAGGTTGGCTTAAAGCTCAACATTCAGAAAATGAAGATCATGGCATCTGGTCCCATCACTTCATGGGAAATAGATGGGGAAACAGTGTCAGACTTTATTTTTCTGGGCTCCAAAATCACTGCAGATGGTGACTGCAGCCATGAAATTAAAAGATGCTTACTCCTTGGAAAGAAAGTTATGACCAACCTAGATAGCATATTCAAGGGCAGAGACATCACTTTGCCAACAAAGGTTCGCCTAGTCAAGGCTATGGTCTTTCCTGTGGTCATGTATGGATATGAGAGCTGGACTGTGAAGAAGGCTGAGCACTGAAGAATTGATGCTTTTGAACTGTGGTGTTGGAGAAGACTCTTGAGAGTCCCTTGGACTGCAAGGAGATCCAACCAGTCCATTCTGAAGGAGATCAGCCCTGGGATTTCTTTGGAAGGAATGATGCTAAAGCTGAAACTCCAGTACTTTGGCCGCCTCATGCGAAGAGTTGACTCATTGGAAAAGAATCTGATGCTGGGAGGGATTGGGGGCAGGAGGAGAAGGGGACGACAGAGGATGAGATGGCTGGATGGCATCAATGACTCGATGGATGTGAGTCTGAGTGACCTCCAGGAGTTGGTGATGGACAGGGAGGCCTGGCGTGCTGCAATTCATGGGGTCGCAAAGAGTCAGACACGACTGAGTGACTGATCTGATCTGATCTGATCTGATTATTACTTTGTATTGTTGTTATTCAGTCACCTAGCCATGTCTGACTCCATGAACTGCAGCATGCCAGGCCTCCCTGTCCCTCACCACTTCTCAAAGTTTGCTGAAGTTCATGTCCATTGCATTGATGATGCCATCAAGCCATCTCATCCTCTGACACCTTCTTCTCCCTGAACATTTCCCAACATCAGGGACTTTTCCAATGAGTCAGCTATCCTCATCAGGTGACCAAAATACTGGGGCTTCAGCATCAATCCTTCCAATGAACATTCAGGGTTGATTTGCCTTAAGATTAACTGGTTTGATCTTTTGTCCAAGGGACCCTCAGGAATCTTCTCCAGCACCACAGTTCAAAGGCATCAATTCTTTGGCCTTCTGCCTTCTTTATGGTCCAGTTCTCACATCCACTTGGAAGACCACAGCCTTGACTATATGGACCTTTGTCGGCTGAGTAATGTCTCTGCTTTTCAACATACTGTCTAGGTTTGTCATAGCTTTCCTGCGAAGAAGAAATCGCCTTCTGATTTCATAGCTGTAGTCACTGTCTGTAGTGATTTTAGAGCCCAAGAAGAGGAAATCAGTCACTACTTCCACATTTTCCTCTTTTCTATTTGCCAGGAAGTAAAGGGACTGGATACCACATTCTTAGTTTTTATGTAATATTTAGTTTTAAGCTGGCTCTTTCACTCTCCTCCTCCACCCTCATCAAGAGGCTCTTTAATTTGTCTTTGCTTTCTGCCATTAGAATGGTATCAACCACATACCGGAGGTTGTTGGTATTTCTCCCATCTATCTTGATTCCAGCTTGTAACTCATCCAGTCTGGCATTCCTCATTATGCTCTCAGCATATAGGTTAAATAAACAGGGCGACAACAGACAGCCCTGTTGTACTCCTTTCTCAGTACTGAACCAATCAGTTTTTCCATACAGAGTTCTAACTCTTGCTTCTTGACCCACAAACAGGTTTCTCAGGAGACAGATAAGATGTCCTGGTATTCCCATCTCTTGAAGAGCTTTCCAGTTTGTTATGATCTACACAGTAAAATGTTTTAGTGTAGTCAATGAAAGAGATTTTTTTCTTGAATTTCCTTGCTTTCTCTGTGATCTAGTGAATGTTGGCAATATGATCTCTGTTTCATCTGTCCTTTCTAAACCCAGCTTGGGCATCTGGAAGTTCTTGGTTTGTGTAATGCTGAAGCCTAGCATGTAAGATTTTAAGCATGACCTTACTAGAACGGGAGATGAGTGAATTGTCTGATGGTTTGAACATTCATTAATACTATCCTTCATGGGGGATTGGGATGACGATCTTTTCCAATTGATCTTTACCAATCCTGAAGCCAGTTCTGGGTTTTTCAGATTTGTTGACATATTGAGTGCAAGGCTTTAATAGCATCATCCTTTTGAGTTTTGAATAGCTGTACTGGAATTCCATCTCATCCACTAGCTTTATTGACAGCAGTGCTTCCTAAGGCTCACCTGACATCACACTCCAGAATATCTGACCCTGGATGACTGACCACACCATTGTAGTTATCTGGTTCATTAAGATCTTTTTTGTATAGTTTTTCAGTGTAGTCTTTCCATTACTTTGTACACTAATTTCAAATGTTTTGCTGAGACCTCTGAAATTAAAGTTGATTACCAATTCTTTGAAAATAATCTTTTTTTTTAATCTTATTTTTCCTTTTGGTACTTCTCCAAGACTTTTTCCTCGTCTCTTACATTCTACATTTGGAAGCCCTGAATTTCCACTGCAACACAAACAGATATAGGCTTATTATTTATATATGTTGTTTGGTTTTGTGTTTGCTATTTCATTTCTGAGGACTCATATTTCTTTTTACTTATAAATTCTGGATTTTAAAGTTCATGATGGCTTTGAAAATATCCTCTCACCTTTTAACTCTGTTCTCTATCTGGAACTTTTATTAGTTATGCATTGAAACTTCTTAATTTTTCTTCAATGTCTCTTAACAGCCTATTTATATTTTCCAAGATCTTATTTATCTCTTATTTATTTCATAAATATGAAAAATTTATATAAATTTTTCATATTTAACTCTATAACTTCCCAACATATAACTCTTTCTTCAGTTGTTCCTGTTCCACCCACAGAAACACCTTTAAAAAAATACCAGTGCCTTTAATTTTCATCTTATAAATTTTGTTTGTTCATCCTATAGTTTTAAAAATGAACTTTTTTTGTATGAATTACAATATTTTCATTCTTTCTTTGAACATTTTCAAAGTGCTAAAATTACCCTGGGTGGTTCTATTCTCTGTTGTTCTTAAAGTATGAGTTTTTTTCTTCGCAACCCCATGAATCGCAGCACGCCAGGCCTCCCTGTCCATCACCAACTCCCGGAGTTCACCCAGACTCACGTCCATCGAGTCAGTGATGCCATCCAGCCATCCTCTGTTATCCCCTTCTCCTCCTGCCCCAATCCCTTCCAGCATCAGAGTCTTTTCCAATGAGTCAACTCTTCGCATGAGGTGGAAAGAAGATTAGCCTTCTGTTTTGTATCAGTTGGAAAATAAAGTTGCTTCTCAGGGAATATAGGTGAATATAAAGTTGCTTATTGAAACTAGGAAGTTTCCAATTTCATGTTTTGACATTTAATGTTTGAAAGGGATCAGAGATTAAGTATAAATATAAGTAAACAACACATTCAAGTTTTTCATTATTTTAAATAAATAAATTGGTCTTATTTTGTCACAGATCATAGTAATTAACTGGAATATAATCATCCACTCTCACAAGCTAGAATAAAAAATAAAATTTTTTAATTGCAACCTGAATAGCAATAATTACCAGAATGGTAATAATGATATTAATAAGTTTGGTTTTGATAAGTTAATTGTTCATCATATTATTTCATTATTACTTTTGCTTTCAAAATCTACTTGATCTACTTGGTATATCTACTTATAATGCAGATTCATACACATCACCTCAAAATTATCACAGAGAATTTGGAGAGGTTTGGCCCTGGAATATTTCTCATTTGAGACTCATTGTTCTACTGAATTTAGAATCAAAAATATTAGATTCAATTAACTTTTATTACATTGCCCTCCAAAATTCAATATTTAAATTAGATATTGGCCCTTCTGTGCCAATTAGTTTTTTTTTTTTTTTCAAATTAAGCAATTTGAAATAAACTAAAAAATAAAAAAAAATAATAACTGCATTACCCTAGTGTCTTTAGTATAAAGGAATAATGTCCATTCATACAAGTATCATAGTGACAGCAAGTGTGTATTTTTAGGATATAGCATGCATTGTGTCTGTTTGCATATTGCCTCCTATAATTTTCAACAACTCTGTAAAGAAGAAATTATTACCTCAATTTATATTTGATGACACTAAGCTTAGGAAATGGAATAAATGTTTGATTCTTGGAGAAAAACCCCAAGGTCTTTCTGTTCACTCACTGCTGAGCTTTATTACACATTATACATGTTCCCAGGTACTGACTGGAAAGAACAGTTGTCTAAATCCATCTTGAGTATTAGAGTCATCCAGGGTAAGTTTGCTGCCCTCAGATGACATGTATCAGTTATAAGATGAAGGAAGATTTATTCATATAAAAATTACCTCAAAAATCTAATAAACAATGAAACTGAACAAATAACTTGAATGTTATTTCATCTAATCAATCATTAAATGTGGGCATGGGCTTATATTTTGAAATATTAATTTACTGACGATTTCTATCATTCCTAAATTGTTTTATTTAAAATAATGAAAGGTATTTTGGTCATTTTGTAAATTCTGGATCCCCAAGAAAATTAGAAGGTCAATGGGATGAAAATACTAATTAGAAATGTAATATATATTATAATTCTAAGCTCTCATAATTGTACATAAAGTTTTGTTAATTATAGAAGTTCCCCCCTATGCTTAGTGAAGTTGATTAGAATTACCTGTAAACATGAGAATGCTCATACAATCTAATGAAAGTAAGTATGGTATTTTAATTACCCACACCTGTAAACATTTGAAGACCAACATTCTAGGGATTCTTTTTTCATGTGTGGAAAATAAACATCAAACTTGTGTTGAGTTTGACATTTCAAATGTCTTCCAAGCTTTTTTCTTTATGAAACCTAAAAATAAGTATTTCCCAATAATTCTGTGAAAAACATTTTCCTATTTGATTTCTTTTTCTGTCACTTATCCATCCCTTCCACTTGCCACTTTGCCATTAATGTTATCTTTTGACAAATATGTTTTGATTTTTTAAGCAACTAGTAATATACCATTTGCTATAGAAGAATCTGTAATCATTTGACACAGTATATGCAATCATTCAGAAATTGTGTTCAAATTTAATTTTAAATCTCTTTGGTAGCCATTTACATTCACTGTGCAACAAATCCAATTCTAGATCCCTCCAAAGGGGGTCCATACACCAGCATCCCTGGCAGCCAGAGAGCTTGATAAACATTCAGAAAATTAGCACTGCTCAGAATCTCCCACACTTTAGCATCTCCCCAGGTGATTTTTTGAAAAGTTCTAGTAGACAAAAAGTCTCAAAATGTTATGCAGGGTGTTCTTTCCACTTGAAGGGAAGGGCAACCTTAGGGATCACTTTAAGGAAAAGAAACTCACTTGAACTAGCTAAGAGCCAGGCTTCAGCAATACGTGAACCATAAACTTCCTGATGTTCAAGCTGGTTTTAGAAGAGGCAAAGGAACAGGAGATCAAATTATCAACATCCGCTGGATCATGGAAAAAGCAAGGAAGTTCCAGAAAAACATCTATTTCTGCTTTATTGACTATGCCAAAGCCTTTGACTGTGTAGATCACAATAAACTGTGGAAAATTCTGAAGGAGATGGGAATACCAGACCACCTGACCTGCCTCTTGAGAAAGCTGTATGCAGGTCAGGAAGCAACAGTTAGAACTGGTCATGGAACAACAGACTGGTTCCAAATAGGAAAAGGAGTACGTCAAGGCTGTATATTGTCACCCTGCTTATTTAACTTCTATGCAGAGTACATCATGAGAAACACTGGACTGGAAGAAACACAAGCTGGAATCAAGATTGCCAGAAGAAATATCAATAACCTCAGATATGCAGATGACACCACCCTTATGGCAGAAAGTGAAGAGGAACTCAAAAGCCCCTTGATGAAAGGGAAAGTGGAGAGTGAAAAAGTTGGCTTAAAGCTCAACATTCAGAAAAAGAAGATCATGGCATCTGGTCCCATCATTTCATGGGAAATAGATGGGGAAACAGTGGAAACAGTGTCAGATCTTATTTTTTTGAGCTCCAAAATCACTGCAGATAGTGATTGCAGCCATGACATTAAAAGACGCTTACTCCTTGGAAGGAAAGTTATGACCAACCTAGATAGCATATTCAAAAGCAGAGACATTACTTTGCCAACAAAGGTCCGTCTAGTCAAGGCTATGGTTTTTCCTGTGGTCATGTATGGATGTGAGAGCTGGACTGTGAAGAAGGCTGAGCGCCGAAGAATTGATGCTTTTGAACTGTGGTGTTGGAGAAGACTCTTGAGAGTCCCTTGGACTGCAAGGAGATCCAACCAGTCCATTCTGAAGGAGATCAGCCCTGGGATTTCTTTGGAGGGAATGATGCTAAAGCTGAAACTCCAGTACTTTGGCCACCTCATGCAGAGAGTTGACTCATTGGGAAAGACTCTGATGCTGGGAGGGATTGGGGGCAAGAGGAGAAGGGGACGCCAGAGGATGAGATGGCTGGATGGCATCACTGACTCGATGGACGTGAGTCTGGGTGAACTCCGGGAGTTGGTGATGGACAGGGAGGCCTGGCGTGCCGTGATTCATGGGGTTGCAAAGAGTCGGACACGACTGAGCGACTGAACTGAACTGAAGAACTTATTGAAAAGATGCAGAATTTTCATAAGATCCAATGCCAAAATTACAGCTGCATCTGACTGACTTGAACTATCTGTCTGCTTTTGAGCCCCAGAAGCTCAGGCTGATTGGTTTCCCAGTTACTAGTCTTGGCATGTTTTCCTTATTCTTCTGCAATCTAGATTTTCTGCTTTTGTTTTCAAAAAAAAATAGCCTTGCAATTTATAGATATATGCTTCTCCTCATTCTCTATTCCTCAAATATAACTTCTCTGACTCTTGTCCTAAATCTTAATTCTTAGGAAAAGGAACCATTTAGATCCATTTGAGGGCCAATATTCATCCCTGTCTAATCAATTACGGCAGGGTCCTAGGAGGGGTCATGGTCACTTCAAATTAACATGAAAAGAAAACCCAGAATGCTATAAAGAACTGAAGGTAATAATTAATTCATTAAGAAGGGGACACAGTCCCCTCTGCCAGTGCTCAGCCCCACTCTATTGTAGCACTTTTAAAACATCATCGTTTTCCCCTAAACATTGCCAGGCCTACAGGTGGAGCATCTCTATCCAGGGAAGCCAGCTTCAGTCTCCAGGCTCAGGGCTATTATATTGGGCTGACCACATAATATAGTAATAGAAATGCAGTTCAGTTCAGTTCAGTTGCTCAGTCGAATGGACTCTTTGTGACCCCATGGACTGCAGAACACCAGGCTTTCCTGTCCCATATCAACTCCTGTAATTCACTCAAACTCATGTCCATAGAGTCGGTGATGCCATCCAACCATCTCATCCTCTGTCGTCCCCTTCTCCTCCTGCTCTCAACCTTTCCCTGCATCAGGGTCTTTTTTCAAATGAGTCAGTTCTTTGCATCAGGTGGTCAAAGTATTGAAGTTTCAGCTTCAGCATCTGTCCTTCCAGTGAATATTCAGGACTGATTTCCTCTAAGATGGGCTGGTTGGATCTCTTTGCAGTCCAAGGGACTCTCAAGAGGCTTCTCCAACACCACAGTTCAAAAGCATCTATTCTTCGGTGCTCAGCTTTCTTTATAGTCCAACTCTCACATCCATACATGACCACTGGAAAGGCCATAGCTTTGGCTGCTGGCAAGGTAATGCCTCTGCTTTTTAATATGCTGTCTAGGTAGGTCATAGCTTTTCTTCCAAGGGGCAAGTGTCTTTTAATTTCATGGCTGCAGTCACGATCTGCAGTGATTCTGGAGCCAAAAAATTAAAATCTATCACTGTTTCCACTGTTTCCCCATCTTTTTGCCAGTGATGGGACCAGATGCTATGATCTTAGTTTTCTGAACGTGGAGCTTTAAGCCAACTTTTTCATTCTCCTCTTTCACTTTTATCAGAAGGCTCTTTAGTTCTTCTTCTCTTTCTGTCATAAAGATGGTTTCATCTGCATATCTGAGGTTATTAATATTTCTCCTGGCAACCTTGATTCCTGCTAGTGCTTCATCCAGCCCAGTATTTCGCATGATGTACTCTGCATATAAGTTAAATAAACAGGGTGACAATATACAGCCTTGACGTACTCCTTTCCCAATTTGGAACCAGTCTGTCGTTCCAAGTCCGGTTCTTACTGTTGCTTCTTGACCTGCATACAGATTTCTCAGGTCAGGTGGTCTGGTATTCTTATTTCTTGAGAATTTTCCATATTTTGTCGTGATCCACACAGTCAAAGGCTTTGGCATGGTCAATAAAGTAGAAATAGATGTTTTTCTGGAACTCTCATGATTTTTAGATGATACAGTGGATGTTGGCAATTTGTCTCTGATTCCTCTGCCTTTTCTAAATCCAGGTTGAACACCTAGAATTTAATAGTTCATGTACTGTTGAAGCCTGGCTTGGAGAATACTTTACTACTGTGTGAGATGAGTGCAATTGTGTGGTAATTTGAGCATTCTTTGGCATTGCCTTTCTTTCAGATTGGAATGAAAGCTGACCTTTTCCAGTCCTGTGGCCACTGCTGAGTTTTCCAAATAAGACTCCAACAATAAGGCCACATGTATCATCAGTTTGAATGTCTACACAAAATAAGTACTGACAATCTGGTGAAGCTCACCCCATTGCTCTGAATACACACACCAACACTGCCAATCAACAACAAAGAACATTCTCTAGGTCACAGTCCTGGGGGTTGAGCAAGAATCAAACCTGTTTGTAGATTCCTCTGGAGCCATTCAAAGATGGACAAATCAGATTTGCTGTGTTAACTCTTTCCTCACAATGACATCATCAATAAGACCTTCTCATATCCATGTATTACTCTCTAAAAATATTTTTTCCATCCATAAAACTTACTATCATCTGATATTACTTG
Organism: Tragelaphus eurycerus; assembly: GCA_935064755.1. NCBI lineage: Eukaryota > Metazoa > Chordata > Mammalia > Artiodactyla > Bovidae > Tragelaphus > Tragelaphus eurycerus. The sequence goes on along the minus strand of CAKXYN010000012.1, from coordinate 10,700,984 downwards.
TGTTTAATGGTCTCCCAGCTAAAGGTCTAAAGGGGAAAGGATTTGTTTCTCTCTCTATCTTTCCCTCTCTTATTTTTTGGGTCCCTAGGACTCTAAAAGTACATAAAATGAAAATGTTAGTCACTCAGTGTCGGACACTTTGCGACCCCATGGACTGTAGCCTGCCAGGATCCTCTGTCTTTTGGACTTCCTAGCTCATGCGAAGAATTGACTCATTGGAAAAGACCCTGAAGCTGGGAGGGATTTGGGGGCAGGAAGAGAAGAGGAAAATAGAGGATGAGATGGCTGGATGGCATCACCGACTCGATGGACATGAGTTTGCGTGAATTCCGGGAGTTGGTGATGGACAGGGAGGCCTGGTGTGTTGTGATTCATGGGATCACAAAGAGTCAGACATGACTGAGCGACTGAACTGAACTGAACTGAAGGCAAGAATATTGGAGTAGATAGCCATGCCCTTCTCCAGGGGATCTTCTTGACCCAGGGATCGAACTCAGATCATCTACATTGCAGGAAGATTGTTTACCATCTGAGGTACCAGGAAAACCCAGAAGTACACAGATGCTTAACAAACATTTGTTGAATGAGTTAATGAACGTAGCATTTTTATACCTTCAAACTGTTTTGTCTTTTCTCTAATAGATATAATTGATAAAAGTGTAATACTGATATATTGAAAGCATACAGTGTCATTTGAATCACATGTACATTGTGAAAAGATTCCCTTCATCAAGTTAATTAGCACATTCAAGACCTCATATATCCTTTTTTTTAAAAAAATTATACCATACAGTGTCATCAACTAAAGTCACTATGTTATACACTAGATCCTCACATTTATTCTTCTTAAAACTGAAAATCTGTACCCTTTTTACTAACCTTTTCCTATTTCCCCCAGCTCCCGGCCCCTGGCAACCACTTTCCTTTGTGATTTCACTCTTTCTGGCTTTGCTGGTAAAGGGTAAAGCATCTGCCTGCAATGTAGGAGACCCAGGTTTGATCCCTAGGTTGGGAAAATCCCCTGGAGAAGGAAATGGCAACCCACTCCAGTATTCTTGCCTGGAAAATCCCATGGATGAAGGAGTCAGGTAGGCTAGAGTTCATGGGGTCACAAAGAGTCAGACACAATTGAGTGACTTTGCTTCACTTCATGAATTCAGCACAATTTTTTGTTTGTTTTTAGGATTTCACATATAAGTGATACTTTGGAGTATTTGTCTTTCTGTCTGGCTTATTTCACTTAGTGTAATACTCTCCTTTTCATCCATGTTGCCATAATTGACAGGATTTTTTTCTAAGTCTGAATAATGTTCTGTGCGTGTGTGTGTATCACATTTTCTTTTTCATCTGTTGATAGGTTATTTTCATACTTTGACTACTGTGAATAATGCTGTTATAATACGAATGTGGGTGTACAGGTATCTCTTCAAGATAATGGTTTCATTTTCTTTGGTTATATACCCAGAAGTGGGATTGCTCAATAATATGGTGATTCTATTATTAATATCTTGAAGACCCTCCTTACGGTTTTTCCATAGTGGCTTTGCAATTTACATTCACACCTACAGTGCATGAATGTTCCCCTTTCTTCATCTCCTCACCAATATTTGTTATCTCTTATCTTTTTAATGAGGATCCTTTAAAAGGTATGAGGTTTGTGGTTTCAATTTGCATATCCCTGTTTACTGGTTAGAAATGCTGATCACTTTTTATGTGCTTGCTGATCATTTTTAAGTCTTCTTTGGAAAAATGTCTATTAAGATCCTTTGGCCAATTTTAAATTGGGTTGCTTCTTTGCTATTGAGTTCTACCATTTATGTTTCTGAAGTTTTTCTCATAAAATACATAATTTTAAAATATTTTCTCTCATTCAGTAAGCTTTTTTTTTTTTTTTTTTTTTAACTCTGTTGGCTTTTGCCCTTGCTGTGCTAAAGTTTTCAGTTAAATATAATCCTACTTTTAATTTTCATTTTTCTTATTTATGCTTATGGGGTCATATCCAAGGAATTGTTTTCAAGGCAGTATAAAGAAGCTTTTCCCTTGTTTTATTCTACTCATTTTATAGTTTCAGGTCTTATCTTTAAGTCTTCAATCCATTTGAATTGATTTTTGTATATGGTAGAAAATGGGGTACACTTTCACTTTTTTGTATGTAGATATCCAGCTGTACCAACATCACTTATTAAAGAGAATATCCTTTCCCCATTGTGTCATTCTGGTCAAATTTAAGTTCACTGTATATATGTGGGATTTAATTCTGATGTCTCTGTTCTGGTATATATGTCTGTCTTTATGCCAGTACCATACTGTTTTAATCACTTTAGTTTTGAAATATGTTTTGAAATTAGAACATGTGATGCTTTCAGTTTTGCTCTTCTCAAAAAAGTATTAGCTGTTCTAGGTCTTTTGTGGTTCCATGTGAATTTAAGGATATTTAAAATATTTCTATAAAGCATTTATTTTGGATTTTGATGGGGATAGCATTGAATCTGTAGATCACTTTAGGTAGTATAGACACTTTAGCAAAATTAATTCTTCAAATCCCAGAACAAAGAATGCCTTGCGATTAGCTTTCAAAACCATCACAAATTTCCACTAAAAGTCATAACTAATCCTTAAAAGTATATTAAATTTCATACTGTTAATGTATTTGAAATATATTTATATCCACACACTTAAATTAAAAAATGCCATATTTCTTTATTCTTTTAATAAGCTAAAATAAAATTTAACCCTAAATCTGAGTGCATTCCTTAAAGTCCAATTATTTGCCAATATTAGTTTTATTCTCCCAATCTAAAGCAAGGTAACTGAAATTTCACTAGACTTGGGCAGTACCACATAAGCTTTCAGGCTAGAAACATGTCTGTTTGTGTTCAAATAATGTAAGAAGAGGTGGCAAGAATACACAGAAAACTGTTGATAGTTTGCTGCTAATTTCCATATGTTTCTTCTTTCTTATTCCAAAGATGATCTTCGGGGTCTAGTCCACAAAATTTTTGAGGGAATAAAACTATCTCTCTTTTGCTTGCTTTGTAAATGAATAAAATCCTCCTTTCAAAATATGAGTAAAGATAGCATCCTAATTGTTAAAGTCAAGATGAGTTCAAATTTCTATAAATTAAATCAGTAGGCTGCAAAAGGTGATCCTTTCAAGTTCAGAAGATATAACAGAATATATTTTCACATTTGTTTACATTTCAGTCTTTATTTCTATTTTTGTGTATATTGTATAATATTCATCCAACTCATAATACTAAGTGCTACAGTTCATGGGGTCTTAAATAGTCAGATATTACTGAGTGACTGAACTGAACTGAACCACTTACTTGTGTGATCTTGAGCAAACAATATAGCATTTCTTTGCCTTAGTTCCTCTGGTTCTGAAATGGGATCAATGCTAATCTGATATTATATGTTTGTGAGCATTAGGTGTTTTCATGTGTACAATGCATAGTATATGTCAGTGTCTGTGGGGCTTTTTTGTCAGTCCACAGGTTACCAACAAGAAAACAATTTCTCAGCTTGTATGGTTATTCATAATTTGGCAACTTGCTACCACTGCACTGATTTTCATGCATGGGTATTACTGTAAACCCCAGGAGGACCTGATTATTTTGTTTTCCTTAATGAATTATCAATTCTTGCAAGTTCGGTGTGTTGCTGCCACTAAATGTTACACAGATCTTAGCTATTCTGAATTCTTCAACTTATGTCTCCTTCCTCAGTTTGGGAAAAGGCTTCCTCTCTCTCACCTTGCTCCCCAAAGCATGTCTCTTTCTCCCACCCAGACACACGTCTTCACTTTTGCTGAGTCTCCAAGTTTTGAAAGGCTTCTGACACTCTGCAATTCCTCCTACAAGACATCCTGAGGCATGGCATTTCAAAAGACCTGCTTAGAATATCACTGCTTTGAACAGGAATGAAGGGGAAATACAGAGAAAAACACAAATTGATATCTCAAAAATGATTCTGCCATGTTGAGATGTTCAGTTTATGCATTATTGGTAGCTGAGTTGCAACCATATTTTAATATATATTAATTCACCTCATCCTATTATGAGACAATTTCCTACATTCAATTATTTTAGTTTTAAAAATAAACTAAGCAAGCAAAAGAGGATCTTTAAGGTCATTAATGAACTAATGGGTAAGATTATACTATAGAGACATAAGAACATAAAGTACACAGGAGTAAGAGTTACAGAGTCAAACAGATGAAGAACTGAATGCCGGTTCTGCCACTTACTAGCCACTTACTAACTTCTGACCTTTGGAAAGAGTTTCCTTCTAAAATGGGATAAGGCAAATCGATATAGACTGCAGATTAGTGACCACAAGGGTTTATGGGTAGGAGGAAAAATTGACCCCAAAGCAGAACAAGAGAACTTTAGAGGGTGAAGAAAATATTCTATAATTTATTGGGGTGATTTCACAAAACTCTTAAACCAGATGCCTAAAAAGAGTAAATGTTACTAGATGCAAGTTTAATTTTAAAGAAATGGAATAATGATATATTTTTTAGGGAAGTATCTGACTCTAAGTGATCACTTAGTATTAATTTGTGCTATTACTACTTAGGATTCTCATAAGAAATTATATTCATCTTAGAGAGATATTTTTAAGTTTTGTTAAAACATGCCAAGTATATCAGTATAGGAAATTAGGAGGGAATAACATTCTCTCTTAAATTTATGCATATGGAGAACTGAATAGAATAACATGGTATTGAGAGTGGATCAAAGCTGGAAGTGAAAAACGAGAAACAGAACAGTTAGATCATTCTGTGCTTTCTCTCTTCAGCTATATGGATGATTTGTAGTTTCTCTATCACTGGCTATCTGGTAAATGGGTCGCTCTGCCACCATACAGGAGAAGGCAATGGCACCCCACTCCAGTACTCTTGCCTGGAAAACCCCACGGATGGAGGAGCCTGGTAGGCTGCAGTCCATAGGGTCGCACAGAGTCGGACACAACTGAACGACTTCACTTTCACTTTTCACTTTCATGCATTGGAGAAGGAAATGGCAACCCACTCCAGTGTTCTTGCCTGGAGAATCCCAGGGACGGGGGAGCCTGGTAGGCTGCTGTCTATGGGGTCGCACAGAGTTGAACACTACTGAAGTGACTTAGCAGCAGCAGCAGCCACCATACAATGGTTTCTTTTGATTGTCTGAGATAAGTTGCCTTCTAGTTATGGCAAGAAATCCAGAGCTTCCTTTTAAAGTGATTATAAAAGAAAAGAGGATGAGATACTAATATTGCATGAAGTTACTTATTCAGAACTTAACTGAATTGTATAAGTGTTATGGAATATATCGTCAATACTTGTATTATTCTAGGGATTTTGATAACTTTCTCTAAAATTAGTGTGTTTATTTGGGGATTTGTTCAGTTTAACAGAGACTTTAAAGAATTTACAACCCCTTTCAGTAAGAATTCACATCACTTTTTAGATAGCTCGAGACCTTTTGCTGGCTAATAACCCATTACATAGTTGGATTATGAGTAGGCAAACAAGCAAGCCAGGCACTTTTGGGCTCATCCAAACAAACAGTTCCTGAACTGGGCATTGGTTATCTGTTTATTTATAATTATTTGGAAACTCTAGTTCTCTTGGGAATAGTTGAACAAGAGCAAATAAATACTTAAACTGAGGTGTCTTAATTATCACTGTCTTTGAATTTCAGCTCTGTTAAATCATACATCATACATCTATGACCTTAGATATATGTCTATATCATCTTGGACAAGCTACTTCAAAATTCTGAACTTCAATTTCCTCTCTGCAATACTGGAGGAATTACTGCATCTTGTTTTAGTGTTGTGAGGATTAAATCTAATAAATCAAGTACAGTGTTCAACAAGATGACGAAAAGTTAAGAACTCAGTCAGTATTAGAGAATTTTTTATTTATTTAAATAATTTGACAAGGTTAGAAAAAGCAGATCTAGCTTCCAAATTTTGAAAAAAAGTAAACTTGACACATGAATACTACTTTCCAAATAACATTCGTTTTCTCCTTCTCCTCCTAAATACTTCTTTTCCTTTTCATCTCACTGGGGTGAGAAGTTTGTGTCATTAAAATGAGTGGCTTTGTGGGGAGAAAATATACTCAGAGCAGCAATAAGTAACATTTATGGAACTCTTATTCACACCAGCTCTCTTTAAGCAATTTTTGTATACTTAATAAATTAATCCTCACAACTTTAAGAATCTAAGTACTGCCATTAGGTCCCTTTCAAAGATGAGGAGACTGAGGCTTTATGGTATTTTGTTCAGATTACACAAGCATAATATGACTCAAAGAGTCTCTGTTTTTAGAAATGGCTTCTGGAAATACAAATTCAAAATTAGGTGTGTATGTATAGTTATCCCAAGCTTCTTGGGGATATTATTAAAAATAACATCCCAAACTTCCTTCCTCTGCTGTTTTTCTTTTTCTATTTATGAAATTCTTATTATATTCCATAGACAGATAGTTCCCATATATTATCTCATTTGATAGGCATGAATAAATTATATCAGAACTATCCCATTCACAGATAAGAAAAATGAAACAGGCCCAGGCTTATTAAGAGACGGTATCAGGAGGAACTTCCCTCGTGGTTCAGTGGCTAGTACTCTGCACTCTCAATGCTGGAGACCCAGGTTCAATCCCTGATCGGGGAACTGAATCCCACATGCTGCAACTAAGATCCTATGTGCTGTGATGAAGACTCAGTGCAGCCAAATGAAAATTAAAAAAAACCAAACAATTATTTTTATAAAAAGATAGACCGTATCAGAATTCCTATAACATCTCCCTGCTTGCTGATGTTACCTGGTACATCAGTGAAGGATGAGATTGAAATGCTGTTCACTGTTCTTACATGACATGACATTGGGGTACAATGGAGAAAACACTGCCAAATTCATTAATTCACGAGAAACAAAAAAGCATAGTAAGATGGTGTTTAAACTGGTGGTGGTGATTTAGTTGATAACTTGTGTCCAACTCTTGAGACCCCATGGCCTATAGACTGAAATTAAAAGACACTTGCTCCTTAGAAGAAAAGCTATGCCAACCCTGCTACTGCTGCTAAGTCACTTCAATCATGTCCGACTCTGTGTGACCCCATAGACAGCAGCCCACCAGGTTCCCCCGTCCCTGGGATTCTCCAGGCAAGAACACTGGAGTGGGTTGCCATTTTCTTCTCCAATGCAAGAAAATGAAAAGTGAAAGGGAAGTCGCTCTGTCGTGTCCGACTCTTAGCGACCCCATGGACTGCAGCCTATCAGGCTCCTCCACCCATAGGATTTTCCAGGCAAGAGTGCTGGAGTGGGGTGCCATTGCCTTCTCCGCTGCCAACCCTAGACAGTGTATTACAAAGCCAACATTACTTTGCTGACAAAGGCCTGTATAATTGAAGCTATGGTTTTTCCAGTAGTCATGTACCGTGTGTGAGAGCTGGACAATAAGAAAGGCTGAACGCCGAAGAACTGATGCTTTCAAACTGTGGTGCTGTAGAAGACTCCTGAGAGTTCCTTGGACAGCAAGGAGATCAAACCAGTCAATCCTAAAGGAAATTAACCCTGAATATTCATTGGAAGCACTGATGCTGAAGCTGAATCTCTAATACTCTGGCCACCTGATGCAAATTGCCAACTCTTTGGAAAAGACCGTGATGCTGGGAAAGATTAGGGGCAGGAGAAGTGGGTGACACAGGTTGAGATGGTTGGATGGTATCACGGACTCAATGGACATGAATTTGAATAAACTCCGGGAGATGATGAAGGACAGAAAAGCCTGGCATGATGCAGTCCATAGGGTTGCAAAGAGTTGGACACGACTGAGCAACTGAACAACACAGTGGCTCCCCTGTCCATGGGATTTCCCAGACAAGAATACTGTAATGGGTTGCCATTCCTTTTTTCCATGGGATCTTAATCCAGGGATTGAACCCACATCTCTGGCATTGCAAGTGAATTCTTTACCTCTGAGCCGCCACAGAAGCCTGGTTAAATTGGTAGCTACTTGTAATTATTATTATAATTCTTATGCTTACTAATTTCTAGGCCTGAAAACAATTACTTTTCCATCAAAATGCACCACTTGAGAAGCAGATTTAAGTGCCTGGTTTCATGTCTCTGCACAATGTCACCTGTTTCTATCTCTCTGACTTTACCTTCCTTTTCTATTAGATTGGATTCAAATATTGCTACAGGGAGATAGATTCTCAGTGGCTTATTATCTTCCCTTTCTCCAATGCCCTTAAGGGTGCTGTGGAACAAGCCCTGCCACCTCCTCATTACCTCCACAGGCCTTCTGTGATTAGGAACTACAGCACATTCACATGCAACCTGCAGCACACATGTCCACACACAAACACACACTTGTGAATGCATTTGGTATTCTTTTTTTTTTTTTTCAACTGGGCAAGATAACATAAAGAAACTTTACTTCTAAAAATGACTGCAGATTTCACTTTTATCATATAAAATGAAAGAAGAGATGTCTGATAAAACGTCTTCCTGTTTCCTTGGATTTTCTGTCATTTTCACCTTGACCTAAATTCTATAATCCTTTACCACTTGACTCATCCCTGTTGATATACTGTCTAGTAGATAATTCCCTCAAAAGTGTCAAAAATATCTAGTGCCTAGTGTTTTATTTCCTTGTTCTTGTCAAGAAAAACAAAGGTCGCTCTTACTTACCATCAGATCTTATAACTCACATTTTATAGTCTGAAGCTTTATCAAGTTTAGATGTCATTTTAGAGTTTTTACTACTGAGCTTAATAATTGCATTTAACATACTTAAAAGGTATTCCTTGTTTATAAATGTCACATAATATCAATAGGCTTTATGTTATAAAATATTAAAAAAGAAATAATTAAATCCTCATATTTCTCACCTGATTCATTTTCCTAAGCTTGTCATTATAGTCTTCTAAATTTCTTATTTTAATCCTTTAAAAACAATTGAATTGTATTTGGCAATCAAATATGCTTGCACCACTTTAAATTGATTTGCAAAATTTAGATAAAATCTATTAATTGTATATTAAGAAACATATACACTGTTTATAAAAACTCATTAATGAATATCGTCTCAAGTCTCACCTTTTTATTTTCTTTTTGGGTAGTTATCTTACTTGTGGTAATTGCAGTTTTCTGGATAAATGTATTTCATATGACACAAGAATCTGTGATATAACTTTTTCCTGCCCCTTGGCCCAGTTATCCACAGGTCAAGTTTTCACTTAGAAAAAATTTTACTCTTCTTTAGCAATTCTTGTTCTGCTCTATCCTTGAGATGGATGTGGAAACTATTTCACACATGCTTATTCTTCATGGAATCTCCCAGACCTTATGTGAACCCCATAAAAACTTTAAATGGTTGGCAATTATAATTTTTATTACTAAAAATATCAGTGAAATTGTTGTGACTCTAGAATCCTAAAGCAGTTTATCTTTTACTGTATGTGTGTGTGTGTGTGTGTGTGTGTGTGTGTGTGAATGTGTGTGTGTTCAGTTGTTAAATCAGGTCCAACTCTTTACAACATCATAGACTGCAATATGCCAGGCTTCCCTGTCCTTCACTATCTCCCAGAGTTTGCTCAAATTCATATTCATTGAGTCCTTTACTAGAGAGTTACTAGTTAGTATAATGTTTCTGATAAAAATATTTAAAAAATTATCCATATGTTAATATGCTAATGCTATGCTAAGTCACTTCAGTCGTGTCCGACTCTGTGCGACCCCATAGACGGCAGCCCACCAGGCCTCCCCGTTCCTGGGATTCTCCAGGTAAGAACACCGGAGTGGGTTGCCATTTCCTTCTCCAATGCATGAAAGTGAAAAGAGAAAGTGAAGTCGCTCAGTCATGTCTGACTCTTAGCGACCCCATGGACTGCAGCCTACCAGGCTCCTCCATCCATGGGATTTTCCAGGCAAGAGTACTGGAGTGGGGTGCCATTGCCTTCTCCGATGTTAATATGAGCATACTATAAAATGGTAGTGCCTTTTCCTTATGTCTCTTAATTTGAGGCACTTAAAGCAACTAAATGACAGGGTTGTTGAAATAGCTTATTGTTATTGCAATCTAACCCCAGAACTTATTTGGCTAGAAAATTTTGTTTCTATTTTGGGGAGTGTTTCATAGCAAATGCTCAATAAATCTCAGCTCTAATTTTTATCATGGCAGAAGGAATAATTATGCTGCAATACAAAATGCCATGATGATGGGCAACATAGGGAACTTCCAAACATTTTTCTGTGCTAATCAGATTATTGTTAGTATCTTTATCTACCAACAGAAAGGCAATGATTCATAATAATCAATCTTAACCGCACATAAGTGGAATTGTTGGATACGTAATCTGGATAATCACTTCTCTCTCTTTTGATCAGAGGTAGAAGCTGATCTGAGTACTGTGTTAGACTCTTTGGTCAAGTTCTCCCCAAATCATATCACCTTACCACATATATGTTTTAGAAGTTTTGAAAAAATGTCTAGCAAGATACTGAGTTGGTATAAATCAGTAGAGACAAGAAGTGTGTCAGCAAGAAGGTTATACAGGTGTTTTCTATTTTGAACATATGTGTAGGGGTTTTACACTGTCAGTGTTTTCACTGAAGATTAGGCTAGAGAGACTGCAATTTATACCAGGAATTGTACATGTTATTGGAAAGATGTAAGAAAGATGCTTCATACACTTCGTGAAACTTGGCCAGACACATTTTATCTCAGGATGCTAGAAATGATTATGATTTTCTGAATTTGCCTTTTGTGTAAAATGCAAAATTTACAAGATACTGATAGATACAGTTTGCCTTTCTAAACTGGGTATAAGTTAACAAAGGTTCTCTTCTTAAGATGTATTACTCATGTAATATAGGCTCTTAAGATGTATGATTTAGTGATTTTCTGTGGTGGGCAAAGCAAAGGGTCAGCAATCATCTATGCCTCTACTTACAAGCAAACGTGTAAAAGCAAAACGCAAATAATTAGTCTTAAATTGATGTACTTCTTAGCCTGAATGTAAACAAAAGTAATATTCTTCCATCAACATTTTTATCAAGATATATATATATATAATGTGAAGCAGAATTTAAAATATAACAAACCTATTTTAATAATTCTCTATGAATTTCTTAATAAAAATAAAAAAAACAATTTACTGAACATAGAACTCCAAAATTCTCCATTCCTATTAGTTACACAAATTTTGAAGGCAGTATTAAATAAAATACAAACTGTCAAGAAAATAGTCTGATATTCAGTTTTGCCAAGAGCTATAAATTAATGCTACAGAAGGATAGGCTTCTTTTTTTTTTTTTTTCCCCTTAGGTAAGAAAAGTAGGCCAGTGAGAAGATGTGAAAAACATGAACAAGGAAAACAAAACTTGAATATCTGACATATTTGGGACAAGGTATTCTTGATGGATCACTGTCTTGGCTTGCTTGCTGACCCATATAGGACCTAATATCAATCAGAGATAAAGTCATCTGACTAAAACCCCACTTACAAGCACTTCTCTCCAGCTCTCTGGCAATGGTTAGGAGAGCTTTGATTTATTCACTCAGCATTATAGTCTATTCTATCATTCTTTCCCTGTTCAAATCATGTATTTGGTGTTTCCATAAATACAAATTTAAATTGCAAATAGGGACTTGAAAGTACTGGCCTGGATATGGGTATATATTCTACATAGATCCAATCTACTGGCAAAAATTAGTTTTCACAGGAATTCAGCATAAATATACCATAAATATAGATCTACATTAAGACATTCTGATACAAGACAGATCTCTATTCACCTGATGCCAGCTAAACCTGTGAGATAATGAAACTGCTGATCCAACAGAGCATTTCAACATATTTGACCATTTAGTTTTAGCCAAATAATTGAAAAAATGTTTATATTCATGTGGGAAATTTGATATCATTTGAATACATTCTATATTATAGTCAATTCTGAACATTGTCAAGGCTGTGTGGTACAAAAAGGTTCAGATAAAAATTGTAAAATATCAATGAATTACTAGATGTTTCATCTGCATAAATCTAAGAATGCTTATAAGTATTTCATCAATAGTTCTATTTTTAAATTTTTATGTAGATATTTAATGTTAATTACTGAAACTTTCGGAGAAGGCGATAGCCCTCCACTCCAGTACTCTTGCCTGGAAAATCCCATGAATGGAGGAGGCTGGTGGGCTGTAGTCCATGGGGTCGCTAAGAGTCGGACACGACTGAGCGACTTCACTTTCACTTTTCACTTTCATGCATTGGAGAAGGAAATGGCAACCCACTCCAGTGTTCTTGCCTGGAGAATCCCAGGGACAAGGGAGCCTGGTGGGCTTCCGTCTATGGGGTTGCACAGAGTTGGACACGACTGAAGCGACTTAGCAACAGCAGCAGCAACTGAAACTTTAATCAAACATCCTATGCTAGGCTCTTTAAAAAGAGAAAATGGATTAAATAATAGTTATTTAGAACTATTTTCATTAAATACTCTTTATTTTAAATTACTTTGTATATTATTTGAAATGTTATAAATGAAGAGTGAGTATTTTACCTTTAAATACATATCTTCCTGTAGACAAATGTTTGTGTATTCATATTACTAGTACAGATAATCCTGAAGGATGAATCTTTGGTTCCACGTATCATAGTTTTCCTTTAACTTCAATGTGAAAGGCCAACACTGCATCTGTAATACAGGACCTGACCAGAAAAGATAAACTTGTACTATGATTTTATTTGTGATTCTATTTTCTAAATTGTGTTAGATGCAACATAAAACCTCTTACACAAAACATCAAAAGAACTTTAACAAACTTCTAATGAAATAAAGCATTCCCAGAATGAAAACGGGTTGCATTTCCAACAAACTGTCTGTGTTTATTTTATCTACAAGAAACATTTGCATCTCTAGATTAAGTAGTTTTGCTAATCAGTATACATCTCCAAGAAGGCTGCTGTTCCTTAAATATTTATATAGCTTTAATGTTCATCATGCCAGTTTTATTAATTTTAACCCCAAAGCCTATTCTACCTATTACCACTTAATGAATACATCGCTTTTCCTTCTGATCGCCTTTGTTCTTTGGTAAGGTATCAAAGAGGGGGGCAGGGACATCAGACTGAAATAAAACAGCTAAATAAAATGATTCACCATGAAGGACTTTTCTTCTTTGACTCACCTGTCTGTTTCAAACAAACTTTCCTGTTTGGGGTTTGTTTTATTTTTCTTAATCCAGAGTCATATGCTTTCTTTTTATCCTAAGAAAACATTTTAAAAAAGCTTTCTGTTTGATGGAGTTGATTTTAGACTTTATGTAGCTTGATAAAAGCATATCAAAGTCCTTGAGTCATCCTATATCTTCTGACTGATCAGCAAAAGAAAACATTTAAGCCTTTTAGGAGCTTAGTAAGATCATTCAGCCAAAAAAATGTAAGATATTATCCTGGTGAAACTTACCTAATATTTTATTTTATAAAATATGTTTGTGAAAGAGATTTTTTCAAGCTTTAAGTTATTTTTTCTTTATTTCTAATATCTATCAAGGATGTGGACTATTTTAGAACACAAAAATAGACTTGTGAAATGTAACAAATAACACACAATTATGATTAGAAGTATATTTCATTTTAGAACATCTAACTATATATGGAATAGTATCTCTAAATATAATTAATATGTTTATTTGTTTAAACTTTTGCCAAAATGGTCACAAAGAAAAGTTTTTACTATATTAATCCATGTGTATATCTACTGATGGGATAAAACCCTTTACTATTATATTTTATAAACTGGCTCACTTAATATATTTATATATATTTTAGTGATGTTTCGTATACTTATATAAATATAAAAATTTTATCTTTCTTTCTCTTTATATTTTAATCTATGATGTGTGATATGTGGCATATATATGGCAATTTATATAAAATTTATATTTAAGTACTACTTAAAATACTTCTTATATTTCTTATTTAACTATGGCAGTGGAGGAACAGTCTGATATGGGAAAAATTGCAAACAGACCAATTTGTACTTTACTTTTTTAAATCTTGATTTATTCAACTTAGCTGTGCTGTTAGGATTCACGGGTTGACATAGTTATCAGAGTTGTGAGATATTTGTTTGCTTTCAAACTGATTTATACTCATTGTTCGAAGCTTCTATTATTTTAGTTCCTTGTAATTATCTTTGCAGCTATCTTCGTTTTGGGTGGTGGTTCTATTTAGCAGGCAACCAACTCAAAACTGGATGAAAAAACAAATCTATAAATTATATATAAGAAATCTACCTTAGGTTTAGTATTTAGTCCTAAAACTTCTAGAATATGTATTTAAGTATTTATATTGTCTTTCAGAAATGGGGGGAAAAAACATTGCACACTAATATGTACTATGTTTCTAACATAAATCTTTTAAATAGCTTTTAAATATAAACCTTACATAAATATTTGTATCAGTGCCTGACACATAGTAGATGCTAAAAAATATGATGCACATATAAATAAATCAATAACTAAATTCCCTAGTATAAGTTTTCAATTTATCTTGATCAACTAACCACTGAGACAAATTTCAAAGTTTTAATATGGATAGATGCGTTGCTAATATTTTCTCTTTCTAGTTATCTTGCTAGGATTTCTGTATTGTATTTTTTTTTTGTACTTAAGTTGTACACCAACCTCAGCCTGTTCAGCTTTCTAGTGTCACAGAGCATTCAGGACCCTTTCTAGTCTTTCCCAAATGAACTTTCTAACCCTTTCTTCCACCATTCCCTGGCCTAGGGCATGAACTCTCCTCGTTCTTAGGAGAATAATCAACCAGTGCTTCCTCAAACATACCTAATTTTCTTTAAACTTTCCATCTTTGCTACCATTGAAGTCATTATGCTCTGGCTTCTTACACAAATCATACGCATTCTTTAAGCCCCAAAGCTAATCCTTCCATTCCCAGGAAGCTTTCTCAACCACTGTTTTCTCTTATTTTTCTCTGAATTCCTGCACTATGCTATGATGCAACCATTCCTTTGTTTGGAGTTATGATACATGTTTCTCTTTTTCTCTCTAGAGACACAAACTCTGTATTATTGCAGAAAAACTACTTGAGTATTTGTATATAAATGTTCAGTACATTTTAGTGAGTCAAGCCCACTGGCTCTGCTGAGTAATTAACTCATAATCCCTCACATCTCTACTTACTGAAGCAGAGTGAGGGACTATCATGTAGAAATTGCATAGACACTACAAAGATTTGATCTTGTCATCCGAAGCAGAGCAATCTTTCCCCACTGTGTCAATCATTTCCAGCCCCAATTCCATGCCAAAGAAGAATCCTGAATTACCTTTTTGTGTCTTCAGAATTACAGGTGGCTGAACTCTGCTGTTGCTGCTAAGTCACATCAGTCGTGTCCGACTCTGTGTGACGCCGTAGATGGCAGCCCACCAGGCTTCCCCGTCCAATTAACCTAACGAGTGAATATACATCATTATACCAGCACCAAGCCGCAACCTGCTAGGTTAGTGTAAGATATTTTAAAAACACATACAAAACAAAATGAAATGCAATTTGCTTTCTCTTTTCAGTTTTACTTTTTTTTTTTTTTTTTTTAAGGCAGATATCGCCAATTCTAGTCTGCATTTTGGAACCAAAAAAATCAAGATTACATTATAAAAATTTTAAAGCACTTCTTATTTTGAAAACTGACAAGTCTTAATTTCTTTACAAGGATTTCAACAGATCAATCATCTATTTTTATATTCTGGAATTCTGCTGTACACAGAGGACCTCATTGCTTGAACTTTCCTTCCCTTTATACATAGACATTTTTATAAAATATTCATAAGAAATTGTTGACTACAGAACTATGGCAATTCTCTTGAGTGATCCTGGGAGTTTTTCAGTCAATGAGCTCCATGCAGCTCTGGCAGCATGAGCCACGCTTCATAAATCAGACTAAAACCATTTTATGCTGCTTTTAAAATTACTGCTATCAACGAAACCCATGAGCCTGAATTACTTAATCTATGCAGATGTTGTTAACTGCATTAATTATTTAATTCTGACAATAAAACAGCAGTTGTATTTGCCTTATACAGACGATTCACGCTGCTAATTCCTGAAAGGACATTTAACCACATGACCACTAGGTGGGAGTAGACAACTTTTTAAGCTTCATAAAGCAAAGGATGAAAATGGCAGCTGCTAAACTTAGATGTAAGGTAATTCTAGGTTACAGTACTGCATTTCTAACCAAAGCTCATGAAATACCTTTTGTTAACTAGTGCAGGTTACATTAAAATTGAATTACTTTCCTGGAGAACCGAATTGATTCAAAGGAAGTTCCTTCTTTATTGCCAGCGGAGTCATCTTTATGATTTCATAAGAAATAAATTATATAGAAACTTTTCCTATATTTCTATTGATATAAAAACCAATTTTACATACCAGTTAGATAGCCACTAGCTTGATGAATTAAGTGGTCCCATTTGAAATAGGATTGTATTTTTTAATAATCATATTAACTAGAAATTAACAAAAAGGAATTGCATGGATTATTATCCTCTTTAGACCACTGGTTAATTGATTACTTCTTGCACATGTGTTGAATATTAAGCTTCCCCAATCAGACATGTGCATGAAGCAAAATGATCTTTTTTTTTTTTTTTCCACCAGGACATAGTGAGCCGTGGCAGGTCAATGAAATTATAATTGGTTCTAATTAGCACTCTTCAAGCTGTTTTTTTTTTTTTTTTTTTTAACCTGCATCTAAATCACACAAAAAGAAAGGTAAAACTGTCTTAGGAAATCACAAAAGTGCCCCAAAATACTTGGATCTTTCAATTTGAGTGACATCTCCAAAGCTTAGATTCTTTTTTCTTTTTTTTTTTTTTGGTATGTCTTTTTGGTGATTTCTGGGGGCGGGGGAGGGGGGGAGTTCATTAAATTGCAATATTTTTTACAAGAAAAAGCACATAAGGATGTCATTGTAACAGTCATGCTCTTTTTGTTATTGTTATTATTTATAGCTACACAGAGAGTGAGGTCATTAACTGGAGGCAAATGTCACATTTTTTATATAAGCTTTCAGCTTTTTTACTTTGCTTTGTTTCAAGGAATGTTGGAAATCTGATTCTAGTTCTAGTTGCCACACAAGGTAAACACGAACGAAACTGATTGTGCTCTTTGTGCAATGCAACTTGACATAAAAAATTCAGATATCTACTCCTCTTACATATGTCAAATATAAAAAAAAAGATGCACGGTCAGAATGTCTAATAAATTGAAATCTCTGTGAGTTTTTTCTATGTTTTTCTATGTTCACCTCTATTTTTAAATGTGAATGCTTCAATGTCAAAACTTTGCAAAATTTCTGAATAGATATGCGAATTGCAGCTGTTCTCTCAGGTTTATTTTCTCTCTAATGCCAATATACTTTTTAGAAATCACTTTTCAATCATCATTTATTTTTATATAATGTGTTTTACTTCATTTCCCATTGCTTCATACAGATTTCATCACAAAATTAGTTACTAATAATGTCTTCTTTGTTAAGAAATTATTCATAAATTTAATCTTGCTCAATGTTTCTTCCGTTTGATTCTTCAACCACAAATTTCCTATTTTAATTTTACATCACAGTTATCATTGTAATAAATTTATACTAAATCTGCAAAATAACTGTATTTGCAACAAATGTTAAATTTTATCATAATGTTATTATTTTTTCTAAGATTAAGTATCACACATTTAAACTATAGGAAAATGCTTATATAATATATAAAAACCTGCTTTTATGCCAATTGTAGAAACAAATAATATTTGTAGTAACTATTAACTGTGTCTGTTATCCCCTTAACTAACAATAATGTGTTTGTCAAATGATGAGGAAGACAATGTAGTCTTTGTAGTATAAGATACAATATGAGACTTTAGAAAAATGTTCTAATCAGATTTCTCTAATATTTCACCTAAGAAAGTTGAATTACATGACATTTTTTAACAGTAAAATTAATAGTTTCTTCAATATGTTTTTAAAGTAAACATTTTCAATCATACACATGATATAAAAATACATGTATCAGCTTAGACTATCAAGTATAATTTCATTTTGGCTTTAAAACCTGATAAATTTATTTCAGAAAAACAAATGTAACATCATAAGACAAGCTAAAAAGAACATATCAGTTCCAAAGCAGATCTGATTTAATTTTCTTGTTTAAATGATCTTGATGATACAATGGCTTGAAAAAATGTTAACCTACAATAAACCTGAATAGAATAACTAGAAAGTGAAAGATTGTTATTAAATGATAATTTTTTCATCTTAGCCTTTTCTTATTTTACAAAAATTAAAGCAATTATATTTTCTTGTGAAGTTCTATTTGTGTCAGTTTCCAATTTTGATGTTTAAATTAACAACAAATTAATAAGCTATTTGAGTATTAGTAAGAATTGGATTTGTTTACAATTTCCTAATTATTTTGTTGAAAGAAATTTTGTCAAAAGTCTACATAATTGGTCAGGAAAAATGATATTTTAGATTACTATTTATTATCTTGTGTAAGATCTTTCTTGGCATTAAAATCTTTGATAATAGCATGTTTTTGACATATATGTAGCATTCTATATTTTCCAGTTGATTTTTATTATTGTTCCTTAATTGCATATATTAACGAGACAAATAAATATATTTTATCATGGCTGAAATTAACAGAATATATATTTTAATTTCTATATAGATTTTTTGCATTTATATAAAAATTGAGATGTCTTAATAGAAACCCTCTATCCATGTGTTCTAATTCATAGCTCTGTAGTCAATCATAAATACAGCAGAAAACACCAAATTGATCCTGCTGGGGACAATGGAGCCAGGTTACACAGAATTTGGCTCCAGTTTTTGTTATTTTCAAAAATGTCCGGTTAGAAAAACATACTAATCCTGGAGACAGCAAGCCATCTTCAGTTTAAAGATCTAGGGTACAAATGCAGCCAAGTAATACATGTATGTACAAAAGGAAAAAAGAAACCAGATGAGAGCTAACTGAATTTTTGCTTTACATTATTTACAAAATTTATTTACACTTTGTTTTCTTGAAATAAAAAAATTTGTTATTGCCTGGGAACAGATCAAATACTTAAGCCAAAGGCAGGAGATTCGGCTCCACCCTTTACCTGCTGTGAAACCATCTGCAATCTCCTTAATCTTCTGAATACCTCAGTTTCTCCATTTATCAAGTGACAAGAGAATACCACCTGCCCTCTATGCCACTTTTTTTTTTTTTAATTACAGAAATGTTAGAATTAATGAAATCTGTTTTGCAAAAACACACTGAGCTCTGAGAAAGTGGAGAAGGTAATGTCTTGAGGAAGTATAACATGACGATAGCAAAGAAAATGCCTTTTAACAAAGATACTACAGATACTTGTGATAGGTTATCAGAACTAACAGTATGTGTTCAAAGAAAGCAGTATTTTAGAGTATTCAGCTTTTCTGCACACAAACCTGGAGCTCTGGGTTTGCCAGTTAATACTGTCTGAGAATTACACAAATTCAATAACTAAATAGCTTAATTGCTATAAATGTTTTTGGCTAAAGCTTAAAATGAATCTATTTATTTTCATTTAAATTGTTAGCAAAATTGTAGGTCATGAAGAGGTAGAATAAACATTGTCTTTTGCATTTGCTATTGGTGGTGGTGGTAGCAGATGTTATATTCTATTTGTCACTTGTGTTTAATGATAGTTAAAATGTATAAATTTAGAAACTTGAATATAGCTAAAAGTTGACCTACAAGGATTCTTACTGGGCATTTTGAAAATTAGTAAATTTATACAAAATTAGATTTTTCAAAATGGAGTATATGAACAAAAATGTAGTGCAGCTATAGCTATTGAAATTGACAACTTCAATTAATGTAAAACATCAAATATATATAGCCTGAAAGAATATCACATTGGGAAAAGATGCACATGTTGGTCTTACTAGCCATTTCATTTTACCTAGCTTAGATATAATCTCAAACTCTCTTCTGTTAAACACACAATAAATAGTAAAAGAGATTGTCTCTAATCTCCAAAATGGAATATGCATATAATGTTAAATTGCTTAAATTTTTAAATAAATGCATATTATGTAGTATATTATATTCTATAGTCACAATAAAAATATCTCACAGAAAAATCTTATACAGATTACGGAGTTAAGTATGAATCAAAGTATGGAACATATTATAAAAATCAAAGAGGACCAAGGTGGAATAAAGCTGTGGCTTCGGCATTGGCATAAAATGTAGAGCAAACCTCTCTAAATAAGCTTATTTGATTTGGGAATTTTCCAAGCTTGCTTAACATAAACTACATTTTAATTCCAGAATAATCAGCCAGAGGGAATGGTTTTATAGTTAACACATACGGTTTGAAATCCTTGGACTTCCTGCGATTACAGGTTCAAATCCCAGTAGTGCTCCATTCTACAGTGGTGGCTGAGTTAAGTACCACGCACGTGTATATACATGTGTGAGGGGATTTTTACACATGAAACGTCCTAAACGAGAGCACTGCTTGCACTGTGTGAAGATCCCAATGCAGTTTTCCTAAGAACCGAGTCTGTGGCTCATGAATGACTGCAGCTTCTGGGAATCTTGCCAAAAACCTAGGGCAACCGAGAGTGTGGCTTTGCTCTAAAGGAGATTAAACTCCCTATTTAAAAGCTCCCTATACTCCACCATTGTGAGGGTTACACTCATTATTTTTTCCATGTTAGATGGTGAGTTAATACACATGCCTAAAATGCAATATCTTAATTCTCCTCTGCCTCCCTGTCTGACCGAGTTGGTAGACTTGCCACACACAGTATTCAAGGTTACTGATTTTCAACAGCACTCACAAAATGCTATTACAGGGGAAATATCGTATGCACTGGATGGATAACCACAAAAACGGTGAAAAGTGACCCACAGCAGTTAGCTCAGTAAGAATATAAAAATAAATATGTTTTAAAACCTAAGGCAATGAGTTCAAATTCCCTGTGAATCACACACGTCTATGTTTTCTAACTATAATCTGTGGTCCCTAAATATCACTATTTGTTGTATGATTAGGAAGAAAATATGAAGCAATTAACACAGTGCCTTTTTAAAGTTTATTTACTACTGTGCTTTGGTCAATATAGTTTTATTTATATTTTATGAGGAATTCGATAAACAAAATACTTCTCATAAACTTATCTATTTAGTATTGGTCAATATAGTCCATATTTATTTAGGAGATGTTTGTTTTAAAGGAACATCTAAAATTTCTAAAAAATTAATCAGTCATAAAGAATGTAAGATGGGGCATGAGGAAGAAAAAAACATGTTTTTACTACTGTTGCTTTCCATTAAGAAAACAAGTTCCATTAAGAAAACAAGAAATTATGAATTTTTCACTATCATAATTTAATCACAATGTAATATTACATATGTTTAACATGGAATAAATATGATACAGGTTTCCAATATCTTTTCTACTTTTTTAAAATTCACTAAATCATTCCTCCTTAAAATAATCCAATAACATCTCAATTTTTAGTATCCATGTGATCGACTGACAAAACATATTTAAATGCTCTCTGAAAATTATAAGATACCTTGAAACTATATGATATGCAGTTTTTGAAAGGACTAAAGAAAGGAACACACAAAATATTAAATATACAAGTATTACAAATATATCATTAAATTGTAAAACTAATTATGACAAATATAATTAGATTAAGTTTAGCATGGAGGTCTTACTAAGAATTATTGATGCAATTGGTTTGCCAGCATGTTCAAGGTTTTTTGTTTTGTTTTGTTTTGTTTTCATTCTTGGACATAGAATTTAAGGTGCTTTATTTTATCATTAAAAACAAACAAACAATAAAAACTTTAGTTTGCTGTAGGTTAATAGCTGAGAGTGTGATAGATAGATTTTCAATTTCTGTTTTGCCCTTTCATTCATATGTAAAAGGTTGAGGATATAATTATTCACAGATGGCATGATTATCTACATAGAAAGAAACGAAAACATACAAATAAGCCATGATTTCCAACAAAAGATTTTACTGTTTGCTGTATTAAAAATCTTAATATAAAACTAACTTGAATTTCTATACATCAGCAGCAACAATCAAAAAATCCTGTTAGACAATGTAATTTTTAAAGGATGCCAGTTGTAGTACATCAGAAATAAAGTAGTTAAAGAATATTAATGTGCTATGTATGAAGAAAGTAAAAGTGTTTCACCAGAAGATATTAAAAAAGACTAACAAATTGAGACATATATCAGTAATAAGTTCACAGATGAGAAGATACTGGAGTGGGTAGCCTATCCTTCTCTAGCAGATCTTCTAGACCCAGAAATCAAACGGGGGTTTCCTGTGTTGCAGGTAGATTCTTTACCAATGGAGCTATCAGGGAAGCTGATATGTAAATGTCAATACTATTCAAAATGATTTATAAATTTGATACATTTTACATCAAAATCCCTACAGTTTATCTTCTTGTGCAGATGACTCTAAAGTTTGTATGCTTGAGAAAATCACAAAAATTTCCAAGACATACCTGTGAATAACAAGGAAATAGAATTCTTCATGAGATATCAGAAATTTTTATAGACTTATAATAAATGAGACAGTGGTACTGGTGTACGAGCTAAGAAAACATCAAGAAGTAGAATAGAAAAGCCAGAAACAATCCACAAATACATGGATTTTTGATTTATCACAAAGCTGTCTTTGGTTGTTCATGAATTGATAAACTTTTAAATAAATGATGGTAGTATGTTAGGCTATATTCACTTTTATGGATATAAGTAAAGCTGAAGCTTTATTTTATACTATACACAAAAAATCATTTGCAGGTGGATTAAAAAAATTAATGTAAAAGGAAAACAAACTTTTAGAAGACAATATATTTAAATACTTGAGCAATTAAACTTTTAGAAGACAATATAATTGAATATTTTGAGGGCTCAGTAGAAACTTACTAAGAATCAAATAGCAAAAGTAAAATAGAGATTAATTTTAAAATGCTAATATTTAAAATTTCTATTATTCAAAATATCAAATAGAAAATGATAAGATAGAAACAGAATATTTGTAACATATATACCTATGCCCCCCAAGTTATGATGAATAAAGAGGATGACTGTTTAAAAGATAGTCAAAAGTCCTGAATCATCATATGAAAAATTGACCCATGGACATAAAGATATTCTAAAACTATCTAAAAATCAGAGAAATGCAATTTAAAACTAATAAAATAAAATTTTTCACTCAGGACTTTTGTAGAACATTTTTCAAAGTTTTGACAATAGGACGTAAACATGAAGCTATGGAAAAACTTGAATGTTATACTGGTGGTGAGTTTCACTTAGTGACACTAATTTAGAAAAACATATTATCATGATCTCATAAAGCTGAGGATAAGCATATCAATGACATAGCAAATACTTTCTTTGGCATTCACCCTGGAGAAAGATGTGTACCTGGAGACACACAGCAGAATGTCCATGGCAGAACTATTTGTCCAAAAATAGGAGATAAATCAATTGTCCATCAGCAGTAGCACCCATAAATAAATGATGATATAAAAAGAATTCTATACATCAGTAAAAATGAATAAAGGGCAGCTCAGGAATAAATGAATCTCAGGAATAAAACATAAGGCATTCAAAATAAATTACAAAGGAATATATAGATTTGATTCAATTTATATAAATTTACAAAATAAGAAAAACAAAAAGAAGTTATTAAGGGTGAAATATCACTTTAGTAGAATAATAAATAAAAGCAAGAAAATGATAAACATGAAACTCAGGAAATAATTTACCTTTTTAAAAAATGGAATCAGCAAAAGTCATGTAAAGTATTTCAAAGTGAACACATGTATACTTGGGGAGGATCCATCTTGATGTATGGCAAAAGCAATACAATATTGTAAAGTTAAGCAAAATAAAATTTTTTAAAAAAAAGTGAAAAAGAAAAAAAAGAAAATATGTATTTTATTTCTTATATAGCTTGACTAATAATGGATATTAGGCTATATGATTAAATATATTTCATATAGTGTATATAGAAATATATGAATGCCAATAATCTTTTCCATCTTACATTACTTAACAAATGTCCTTCATGTTTCATGATAAAAAGAAAAATTGTATTAAATAGTCATAAAATTATTTTTCACTAAAGACATTTTAATTAGGCTGTCATGACGCTAATAAAACTAGATCATTTGCACTTGCACAGCATTTTAACTAAATTCTGTACTTGGGAAACATTCTGAATACATTCTAGGCTTCTTTTCCTGACATTTGAACTGCAACTGGGACAATGGATTTTCTTGATACATAAGAGGAAGTGATTGTGATATATTCATGGTATTCAAAGTTCAGAATTTTTAAATACAGTATTCACTACCTCATACAATATTCTTTCACCAGGACTAACAAACAAATTTGCTTCAGCACTAAGGTTAAAAAAATGTATTTTCTGAATAAATGTCTTAAATTAATGGTATGGACCTGGGAAACTCTTTGGACATTGTTTAACTTAGCTGTGAAACTTTCATTTCTAGATTTAAGGCCTCACTGACCTTATGAAATGCCAAATTTTGGCCACCAAATAATAATTTTATAGTAATTTTTTTTCATATTTATCCTATATTTTAAATGATTGTCCAGCATTTATTTTCCATTTATTTCCTGAAATTAGTATACCTTACTTTTGTTCCCTACTGTATATATGCATTCCTTAGCTGTTGTACATTCTTATCTGAAGGAATCAGTGTATAAATAATTCTCTTAAAATTTTTCAAAGTGTTTAAATCTTATGATTCTACCTTTTATTACTTAAAATTCAGAATTCAAACTTTTGAGGATGTTCTCCTGCACAAACGATATTGAAAAAAATCATGCCAGTTTCAATACTGAATAATCCAGAATAGAGGCAAAATTTTTAAGCCATTTATAAAAATTATATGATAAAAAACTTTGTAGAAATATATGCATTTGCTTTTCTTTAAGAGACAAATATCAAGAAGTCATATTTGAAATACAAGGAATACTAACATAATGTATACAATATGTCCACTATGGAAAATAAGAGAAAATAAATAAAAATACTTAGAACCCATTTTGTTTCTTCTTTTAACTGCTAAGCCATGTCTGACTTTTGTGACCCATGGACTGAAACCCTCAAGGCTCCTCTGGCCATTGAATTTCCCAGGGAAGAATAATAGAGTGGGTTGCCATTTCCTTCTCCATGGTATCTTTCTGACCTAGGGATCAAACTCATGTCTCCTGCATTAGCAGGCAGATTCTTTACCACTGAGCCATAAAGGGTAGCCTTAAAACAGCTTAGGTAAGAACAAAAACTATATCCATTGTTATTTGAAAAAAGACTTGAGAGCTGTCTTTAAAACTGGGTTAAATTTTTGACTGGAGCCTCAAATCACCTTTCTGAAAACAAAGCAAATTTCTGCTAAATATTTTTGAAACTGACTCAGTGGCTTAAGCCACACAAGTGCATCAACAATTTTGCAACAGGAAAGCACAACCAGTTCACAATGTTTGGCGACAGGTAGAGGGTGAATTTCAGCATGGGTCTTTCCTTTCTTCAGTGGTCATCAGGAAAGTGTACCCACTCCTCCTGCCTCAGTTACAAAAGGAGTTATCTACAAAGGACTTCAATATCCATTATTTTGGTAAAGAAAGTGAGCAACTAACTTTATATATAGTTAAGTACTACACTTCCCATACCATATCATCACCTTTTCACTAATAATATGACAGATCAAAGCTACACAATAGCTCAGACATACCAGGAGTGGACCTTAATTTACAGTTTCCAAGGCATTTTTATAATGTTTGGCATTTTTTCTTTTTTTGCACTTTTTGCAGTATTTTCAATAACAGAGTCTTTTTCTGCCCTCTATTTCTCTTTTCTCTTTAGTTTTCATTATTTTCATTTTTATCCTTAACATCATTTTATTGGTGATACAATACATTGTGTTTATAATTATCACGTCCCACACTAAATCACGGGGAAGGCATGGACGGAGGAGCCTGGTAGGCTCCAGTCCGTGGGGTCGCTAAGAGTCGGACACGACTGAGCGGCTTCACTTTGACTTTTCACTTTCATGCATTGGAGAAGGAAATGGCAACTCACTCCAGTGTTCTTGCCTGGAGAATCCCAGGGACAGGGGAGCCTGGTGAGCTTCCGTCTATGGGGTCGCACAGAGCCGGACACGACTGAAGCGACTTAGCAGCAGCAGCAGCAGCACACTAAATCAAAAGCTATTTCAAGCATATTTACCTTTAATAATGAGTGATATTAACAAAGGATTGGTATGTTCTAGTTACCTTTTCCAGGTTTAGATATTTTCTTAATTGATTCCAGTCACACAATTTTAATCCCAATTATTTGTAAAATAAATGAATCTTAATTAAACCATATAGAAATATAACAGATTCAAGACTGACCTCCATCAAATGCCTGGGAAAATTTTAAAGTATGCACAGTGCCCCTAATCTGAAATTTTCTAGACCAAATGATCTCAAGCTTCATCTACTTATCTCTGGAGTCATTATATCAATCAATGATACTTGATTAAAGAATGTGTGTATATATGTGTATATGTATACACACACACATATTCTTTGGGTGCTGTTCTTTTCAGTACATTATTTACTTATTAAAAATGTATATATCCTAGATACTTTTAACTTTCAAGATTGTATGAATGTAAAAAATTCTGACTTCATTTAGCTTGCATTTTATCAGAGGGAAAATTAATTATTTTCATGTGCTAAACACTTGGCATTTTACATGCAAAAACACGTTCAAATCTTATATCTATCTGTGAGTTTGTTTTATATCCTCATTTATTTAGCCAATAAGTATATATATCATATACAGTTGCTGCCCTTATTTTAATTAGAGTATAGTGGAAGAGGTACATGTTAAACAGAAATCATATAAACAAATATTGAATGTTTGTGGGATTTATCTTAGACAGGAAGGTTTTCTTGAAAATTGAAATGAAAACTGATTAAATAATAGAAGTTAAATAGAGGCTATGCTGAGCTTTCCAGACAGAGGGCACAAAGTGTGTGAAAGCTCTATTCTGCAAATATTATTTCCAGAACAAATTATAGCATTTCATAGTTGGTATGTATTTCATCTTTTTTTTTTTTTTTTTCAAAATGAAGGAGTATGGGATAATCAAGTCTTGTTTAGTTAACAAATGATGCAGAGTATGGATGGGTTGGAAGCATATTTATTGTTACAAGAAAATATTTGGTTTGGGCACATGTGAACAACCCAAGCATTTGTTTCAGTTAAAAACATTTGTTTCAGAAGAAAATTTGGCTTACACAGTTGTATGCAAGTTTCCAAATTGGTTTCCAATTGTAGTGAAGTAAGCATTTGGTTGGTGGCAGTTAGGATAGCCAAATGCTTCTGCACATGTTTATAGAGACCTGGGGACTCTTTTGAGGTCCAAGGCCTTTTATTTTGTTTTTACTGGTTTTCTGATTAATGATTTGTCACATAGTTGTACAATTAGATTCATCCAAACTTTCACTTAAAGAAAAAAAAGTTGAACAAAAGCTCATCAGAAGTAAAGAAGGCCTCCCCCATCTTAGAACTTTTATTCTTTCCTTAGATTATAAAACTTTGAAGAAACAGAAGGCATGGCACAGACAATAATTATGCTATATTATTTTTGTATTTATTTATGTATTTATTTACCCATGAAAGTGTTTTTTTAAAGATACTCTAAAATTTTAAATTTAAATTATCTCAGACAGTAAAGCTTCTGCCTGCAGTGCAGGAGACCTGGGTTCGATCCCTGGGCTGGAAGGATCCCCTAGAGAAGGAAATGGCAACCCACTCCAGTGCTCTTGCCTGGAAAATTCCATGGACTGAGGAGGCTGGTAGGCTACAGTCCATGGGGTCGCAAAGAGTCAGACATGACTGAGCGACTTAACTTCACTAAAATTTTAAAGATTTTTGAAGATTTTTTGAAGATTACCTTAGAGATAAGAATCAATCATGACAAAACTGGATTTATTTGTTGAGATTAATTGCAAAATATCCCGTGTTTCTCCTACTGTTTACTTAAAAAATATTCAACTTTTCAATTTCCTTAAGAGAAACCTAGAGTAAAATTTTGAGACACTGTGGAAAGCTGCAGCTTTGTCTTCCAAATCTAGTCTCAATTGTTCTGTAGTATATCATGCTCAGTTAGTCACTTCATTCTCCAGTTCTCCAGGCTGCCTTTGGCAAGGTCTGGCCATGAAATTCAGTGATTACCAAAATGATGTGAAAAGAAGAAATTAAACTTCCACCTGATCAACTTTTTAGAAGATTTCCTGTCCTGAAGTTTCTGCTTCATTTTCCCTTACCCACAAGTTGAAACATGGATGCAACACCAATCCAGTATCACTGTGAAGCCAAAAACATTGCCATACCTGGGTGAGCCACAGTACAGTGGATGGTTTCATGGGAGAGAAGTTGTTTCATGGGAGAGAAGTTATTTCTTTTAGCAAAACTATTATATTCTGGAGTCTCTGTATTATAATAGCTCAACCCTTATATGAGCTATTATAATGAATATCCATTCAACCAGATTATCCAAGTGATAATTTTACAATGATGAAAGTGTTTCTTATACTGATATTGAAAATTATTAGTTAAGTTTCAAAAATAACTAATAGTATTAGAAGGATGAACATGTTGCTTTTGTCAGTCCCTATTATTTAGGTAACTAAACCTCAGGGCTACGTATATATCAACATGGACTCTTACTCGATCCCAACTGAATGTATGTTTTGAATTTTTAACTTTAACTAAATGAAAATAAAATTGCCAAAGATGATGAATATATAGAAACCATATTGGCCAGAATATTAAAATACTATATAAGAAATTTAATCAAAGAAACTTATTGAGACAAAATAGAGATATCAAATTTTGTCTTAAACAGAACCTGGAAATTAACATATCATGTATTTATATACCTTCCATAAGCAAGAAGCATAGAATGAAAATAAAAATACACCCAAAATGCAATCTTTTGTGTAGGAAATACCATATTATGTGGAACATCAACAAACAAGCAAGCCAGTTCAACCCAGTTATAAAGAAGTAATATATTTTGAAAGCTAAATAAAGATTTAAAAATTTTGAATACTTGAAAAAAATATTTTTGAAACAAGTTCCTTATCATAGGCTATATCAGAAAGTAGTCATGTCACATTTTAATTTTTTCACATATATAAGGAAAAGAGACAACATTAATTTTATAAATCAATAAAAAAATTTACAAAATTTAGATTATACACTGTCCATATTAATGAATATGCCTACAATGATGGGTGATAGATGCTAGAACTTAGTGTTTTATTTTGTAAAATGTGAATACCTTTATTTAACTCCATGGTGATATATATATCATATATTATCAATAATAATTATTAAATAATAATATCAGTCCAATTGTTTTTCACTTTAATATTTGCTTTTACGTTATCATATTATTTGATCCTGATGAGTAGACACTGTTCCTGTCAGGCCAGTGTACGCTCTTTGGTTCTGTCTCATCACAACAAAGATTTGGAGTGACAGACATTAAAGCCCTCGGCGCATCACAGCTCTTGGGTCTTGGACAGACTGTGTTATAGCTCTCAGGTCTCGAACAGACCGTGTTACAGCTCTTAGACAGATCAGTGTTACAGCTTCGTGTTACAGCTCTATTTTATTTAGAAAATAGCAGGGAAATCCATCCTTGACGTGTGAGGGCATGCCGACCCAAAGACACAAAGAGAGTGGGGGAATGCATCAGCGCATGGGAGAGAGAGACCCCCCAGCTGTTTGGCTCCTCTTTTTATATGTTTTTTCCTCTCCCTGGGCCTGCCCTATGTAAACTGGGCTAGCCAGGAGTGTTGTTTGTTCTACCTAAGGTCCTCACTCCGGTCCTCAGACCTTCCTTTGTTCTATTTTCACGGGTTTTCCCTTCCTTATCTTTTAGCCACCACCATTTTGGACTCCTATTTCCTATTCTAACTACCTAACAGTCTTATTCATAATTGTTCACCAAACGAACATGTTTGCAGCAATATTTTTTAAACGTTCAAAATAATCTTGTGATTTCTGCTTCTAGGACAAAATGACTTAAATTCACTTTTCTCTGTTTATCCCCTCTAAATGTGAATTAATACCCTGGACATAAATACACAAACAAAAGAACTCTGCTAGTTGAAAGGAAGCTGCTAGAGTAGCTAGAGATATCAAGATTTGTATAATGCTCAAGTAGTTTCTAGGGCCTTTTCCTTGTTAACTCTCATATGTTCTGGATAAGTACTGGGAAAACAAACAAACAAACAAACAAAAAACTCCTATCCTAAGCTTATAGTTGCCTAAGTGTTAGTCACTCAGTCTTGTCTGATTCTTTATGACCCCATGGTCTGTAGCCCACCAGACTCCTCTGTCCATGGGATTTCCCAAGTAAGAATACTGGAGTGGGTTGCCATTTCCTTTTCCAGGGGGGATCTTCCTGACCCAGGGACTGAACTCAGGTCTCCCATATTTCAGGCAGATTCTTTACTGTCTGAGCCACCAGGAAAGCCCAAACTGCTAACAATTATAGAAAAAAGAAGAAGAAGTACATAATACAGTACAACACATGCAAAACTCCAACAATTAACCACATGGGAAACCAGGTCTTTTTGGCCAAGAAACCAGAAGAAGGGAAGACCAGCAGAGACCTAACTGGAAGACCAATATCTAGGGGCCACAGCAACCAGATCTGCCTATCCTCCCTGACCCTACATTCGTGATGGGGGCAGCAACAGTATGTGTATCAGCCTTTTGCAGGAAGGGGGACGCCTTCCAGGGTCTGAAAGTGGGCTCTTGTCTAACACTCAGAAATGAATTGTCCAAGGAGACACATGTGCTAAAAAAGCAACAGATTTTATTGGGAAGGGGCACCCGGGTGGAGAGTAGTAGGGTAAGGGAACCCAGGAGGACTGCTCTGCCACATGGCTTGTGGTCTCAGGTTTTATGGTGATGGGATTAGTTCCCAGGTTGTCTTTAACCAATCATTCTGATTCAGAGTCCTTCCTGGTGGCACAGGCATCACTCAGCCAAGATGGATGCCAGCGAGAAGGATTCTGGGAGGGGATCGGACAAGTGCTGTCTCCTTTTGACCGTCCCCAAACTCTTCCCCTTGGTAGTGGCTTACTAGTTTTGTGTTCCTTACCAGGACCTCCTGTCATAAAACAACTCATACAAATGGTTACTAGGGTGCCTAGCCAGGATGGGCTGTTTCAGTCAGTGTGCTTCCCCAACAGGTCCACACCCTGCCTAGGGCCCTACTCAGTAATGTATGAGGCAGGCCCACTCAACACATGTCCCACATCCATTGGCAATAGGTGGACTCCTCCACTTGTATGAGCAGTGTCAATAGGTCTAGTGTCTCTCTGTCTTCTGCCCAGGAATGGAGAGGCACATTCCTGACCCAAATCCAGTGGCAGAAAGACATCTAATCCAGTTGAAGAAGGCACACTGGGTAGATATTTCCCTTTTCCCATGCCACTCTCAGAGATTTCAATGGAAGTCCTATGGCACTAGATGAAAGATTCTACATTGTAGGGGTTCAGTGTACTTCATCTAAGGGACCTGGGGATATTTTAGACTTGTGCTGGCAACATTAGCAGGGAACCAGCAATTAGTCAGAGCCCAAGCAGAACAATAAGAAGAAAACATCAGAACAGTATTGTGAGGGCTCAGAAAACAAAATTGTCATTAGAATTACAGCCTACAAAAATAAACAAGAACATACATGTTAAACCTAAACAAGGTGACTGACTGATAAAAGAGAATATCTTAAAAGAATCAAGAATCACCTAACATAAGATCTAAAATGTTTCAGTTCAGTTCAATAGCTCAGTCGTGTCTGACTCTTTGCGAACCCATGAATTGCAGCACGCCAGGCCTTCCTGTATATCACCAACACCTGGAATTCACTCAGACTCACATCCATCGAGTCAGTGATGCCATCCAGCCATCTCATCCTCTGTCATCCCCTTCTCCTCCTACCTCCAATCCCTCCCAGCATCAGAGTCTTTTCCAATGAGTCAACTCTTCTCATGAGGTGGCCAAAGTACTGGAGTTTCAGCTTCAGCATCACTCCTTCCAAAGAAATCCCAGGGCTGATCTCCTTCAGAATGGACTGGCTGGATCTCCTTGCAGTCCAAGGGACTCTCAGGAGTCTTCTGCAACACCACAGTTCAAAAACATCAATTCTTCAACACTCAGCCTTCTTCACAGTCCAACTCTCACATCCATAGATGACGACTGGAAAAACCATAGCCTTGACTAGATGGACCTTTGTTGGAAAAGTAATGTCTCTGCCTTTTAATATGCTATCTAGGTTGGTCATAACTGTCCTTACAAGGAGTACACATCTTTTAATTTCATGGCTGCTGTCACCATATGCAATGATTTTGGAGCCTCAAAAAATAAAGTCTGACACTGTTTCCATTGTTTCCCCATCTATTTGCCATGAAGTGATGGGACCAGATGCCAAGATTTTAGTTTTCTGAATGTTGAGCTTTAAGCCAACTTTTTCACTCTCCTCTTTCACTTTCATCAAGAGGCTTTTTAGTTCCTCTTCACTTTCTGCCATAAGGGTTGTGTCATCTGCATATCTGAGATTATTGATATTTCACCCAGCAATCTTGATTCCAGCTTGTGCTTCATCCAGTCCAGCGTTTCTCATGATGTACTCTGCATGTAAGTTAAATAAGAAGGGTGACAATATACAGCCTTGATGTACTCCTTTCCTGATTTGGAACCAGTCTGTTGTTCCATGTCAAGTTCTAACTGTTGCTTCCTGACCTGCATACAGATTTCTCAGGAGACAGGTAAGGTAGTCTGGTGTTCCCATCTCTTGAATTTTCCACAGTTTGTTGTGATCCACACAGTCAGTGGCTTTGGTATAGTCAATAAAGCACTTTGGTCGCTCTTGGTGTACTTGTTATTCTGTACTTGTGTGTATGCATGCTAAGTCATTTCAGTGGAGTCTGAGTCTTTATAGCCCTATGGACTGTGGCCCTCCAGGCTACTCTGTCCATGGAATCCTCCAGGCAAGAATACTGGAGTGGCTTGACATGCCGTCCTCTAGGGGATCTTTCTGACCCAGGAATGGAACTCACATCTTTTGTGTCTCCTGCATTGGCAAGCAGATTCTTTACCACTAGTGCCACCTGGAAAACCCCATTCTGTACTTAATGATCTATAATGGTTTGTTTATTGTTTTGTTTCCCCATAGACCATGTTACTACAAGCCTAAGTACTATGTGTTTTAGACACAATCTTTCTAAATCTTAGTTTAGTGTTTATATAGTTCAATGTTTATATTAGTTTCCTGTGTCTGCTGTCACAAGATGCCACAGACTGGATTGCTTGAAATGAGATAAGTCTATTCTCTCAGTTTTGGAGGCTAGAAGTCCAAAATCTAGAAGGGCCATCTCCCTCTGTGGCCTCTTGGCAGAACAGGTCTTTTGCCTCTTCTAGCTTCTGGTGGCTATCCCAACATTCTTGGACACATAAATGCCTCAGTCCAGTCTCTGCATTTGCAAACACATTGCCTACTCATTGTCTGACTCTCTAATCTCCCTCTACCTAACTTACATAGGAATGCTAGAAATCGGATTTAAGACACACCATAATAAACCATCGAAGAAGGCAATGGCACCCCACTCCAGTACTCTTGCCTGGAAAATCCCATGGACGGAGGAGCCTGGTAGGCTGCCGTCCATGGGGTCGCGAAGCGTCAGACATGACTGAGTGACTTCACTTTCACTTTTCACTTTCATGCATTGGAGAAGGAAATGGCAACCCACTCCAGTGTTCTTGCCTGGAGAATCCCAGGGACGGGGGAGCCAGTTGGGCTGTCGTCTATGGGGTCACACAGAGTCAGACACGACTGAAGTGACTTAGCAATAATAAACCATTTGATTTCCTCAACTTTAAATCCATAACTTAATTCCATCTTCAAAGACCTTTTTTATAATTAAGGTACCATTCACAGGTTCCAAGAATCAGGACATGGACATACTTTTGGGAGACCATCAATCAATTCATTATAGTGCTTAATCTTAAATGTGTGGTGGTAGCACCTTTTTGAGAGACAGTCCAAGTTTTTTCAAAGTGTCAAAATTTTAGTTATATTATATTTTTATTTTGAAAAATGTTAAGGATGAAGACAAGAGTCACCCTTAGTTGTTTGCCACCTGGGTTTCTTGAAAGAATAGATCAAAATATGATAGTAAGTTTCCTTTACAGCAAGACACAGTGTAAGAAAGTGCCCAAGACAACACCCACAGGATCAGAGAGACCACTTATGAGGCTACTGCAGTAATTATCACAGCTGACCAGAGGTAATGTCAGCTTGTACCACAGCATAGCAGTGGAAGTGCCGAGAATTTGTTGAGTTCTACAAAAGAATTCAAAAAGTATGTCAATACAATTTCTTAGTGTAATAAGAAGTGGGTGTAAAATAAGAGAGTATTGTAAAAGCAGAAAAGCAATGTCTTCCTCCCTAAATACTTTACTCTGTGCAAGAACAATTTTTCTATTCTCCCCCACTGTATTTCCAATATTTCTAAAGCAGTTAATAATCAGAATAAATGAGAGTATCAATGGATAATTTGATCAATTCAGCAAAATTAACAGATGTGGAAGTACGAGGTATATCAAATGAGGGTCAATCTACATATTCTATAACTGTGCTACAAAGAAAAATATTCGTCATAATTATAACAGTAGTAAAGCATCAAGGGCTTTAATACAATATATTGTCAGAAAATTTAACTTATAGGATAACGTGATGATAGGGACATATAATGTGAATACACACAATAGGCATATCAATGAACAACAACTATAAAAAATAAAATTTTTGAGAATGAAAGTTCTTCAGAATCGCTGTGATTCAACATACCTTACTTAATTAAAACTCATAATAGAGTTTGGTATTCTGACCAGGATTGAGCAACTAATTCAACATTTTCATTTTAAATTAGGAAATGTATAAATCTTTGAAGAAACATTATATGGTAAATTTTGTATTCTTTTCCATATGTAGATTGGTAAGTTACAAAATTAATTTCAGTTATTACCACACTTGATGAGAAAAAAAAAAATGCTAGTCTCTTACTATAGGTAGGGTGAAGTTTAGTATTTTGTGTCAACTTGGCTAGGCTATAGCCCCGAGGCTGATTAGCTATCTTCAGATATTAATCTAGTATTTCTATAAAGGTATTTTGTACATGCAGCTAACATCTACAATAAATTGACTTTAAGTAAGGTCCATCTAGTCAAAGCTACGGTTTTTCAGTAGTCATGTATGGATGTGAGAGTTGGAACATAAAGCTGAATGCTGAAGAATCTATGCTTTTGAACTGTGGTGTTGGAGAAGACTTGAGAATCCCTTGGACTACCAGATCAAACCAGTCAGTCCTAAAGGAAACCAATCCTGAATATTCATTGGAAGGACTGATGCTGAAGCTGAAATGCCAATACTTTGGCCACCTGATGTGAAGAGTCGATTTCTTAGAAAAGACCCTGATGCTGGGAAAGATTGAAGTCATGAGGAGAAGGGGACAACAGAGGACGAGATGGTTGGATGGCATCACCGACTCAGTGGACATGAGTTTGAGCAAGCTTTGGGAGTTTGTGATGGACAGGGAAGTCTGGTGTGCTACAGTCCATGGGGTCACAAAGAGTCAGACAGGACTGAATGACTGAACTTAACTGAAAGGGAAATGCCCTCAATAATGTGAGTGGGCTTCATCAAATCAGTTGATAAGACCTAAAGCACAATCTGAGATTTTCTGAAGAAGAAATTATGCCTCAAGATAACAGCAGTAACTCTAACCTGAGGCTTTGGTCTGTCATTCTATTTTATGGATTCACCAGTCCCCATAATCTTGTGAACGAATTCCTCCCTCAAAATAAATTTATATCTAGCTATGTATGTAGGTCATATATATCAATATAGTTATACCTGTATGTCTATTTACATATCTCCTATTCTGTTTCTGTATTTTTTTTAAACATTGTTTTTTATTCATGGTGATTATAAAAAAAAAAAAAAAAGAATGTTAGGGATATTTGCCAGGAGACTACAGTGAGAGAGAAATCACAGGATAGTTAAATGTGAACTTCTGACAAAAGAGAAAATTCAAAGAAAATCATTAGCATATACTTGGTGAAAGGGTGCCAAGTTCAAGCTCTAAAAACAGACAGCCTCTGTCCAAATTCAGGTCCTGCCAATTATAGGGGCTCTTGGACAAGCTACCGACTTCTTATAATTCCAGCTTCCCATGTGCATAATGACATTATTAATGATTTCTACCTCATTGAGTGTATGAAGATTTAATGAGGTCCTGAATATAAAATGTTAGCACAATGTCTTAACTATAGTGAACACATAATAAAGTTAGTGATAATTATTATTTCTCAGTTTTAAAATAGGGAATTATGCCAATTGTAGGTACAAAGAGAAATAAAAGGATAACAATCTGGTTGAGGATATCTTATTGACCTTAAAGAGGAAAATATATGCCAGAAGTTTGCATAAAATTCCTATTTCTAATCAATAAAAATATTCTAATAGAGGGAAAAAAACTTTTTAAAGTAAATAAAAGCATTCTGCAAATGAGAAAAACTTCAAAATCTAAATCGTCTGGCAAGTCAAGTGCAAAATAGAAACTGAAGAAGCAAAAATGAATTTAAGAAATGCTCTATAAAGAATTCTGACAAAAGAAAAAAGGTCAAATAGAGTATCACAGAAACCTTTGCTTTCAGTTTACTTTGTGTTATAAGTACGTGCTTTTTTGTTTTTTTTTTTTTGTGGCATGTAACAACCTTGCCACTAAAATAACAGTAAAGCTATGGTTCACTCTCTGACACATTCTTTCACTATTATGAAACAATTTGCTATTCTTTTCTGGCAGTTACTGGTAACATATCATGAGTATAAGTAGAATACAGGCTGTCAAGAAGACCCCCAACGGTATACGTGTGTGATGATCTGGTTTGGATGGAACAAAAATGTATTGCCTGAGTCAGTTTCCCAAGACTGGCACAGCTCCCTATTAACAGAATCCTTGGGGAAAAAGAAATAAAGCATCTCTTCTGACCCTGCTCCCCCTTTTCCACAAACGTCTCATGAAGCTACTGTCACAACCACTGGAGTGGAAATACAATAAAGTAATATTTAGATTGGGTACGCTAATGACTTTCTAAGATTATAACTATCTTCAAGGAATTCAATTCAGTTCAGTTGCCCAGTCCTGTCCGACTCTTTGCAACCCCATGGACTGCAGCACACCAGGCTTCTGTGTCCAACACCAACTCCTGGAGCTTACTCAAACTCATGTCCATAAAGTTGGTGATGCCACCCAACCATCTCATCTTCTGTTGTCCCCTTCTCCTCATGCCTTCAGTCTTTCCCAGCATCAGGGTCTTTTTCAGTGAGCCAGTTCTTCGCATCAAATGGCCAAAGAGTTTCACCTTCAGCATCAGTCCTTCCAATGAATATTTAGGACTGATTTCCTTTAGGATTGACTGGTTTGATCTCCTTGCTGTCCAAGGAATTATGGATTCAGTATTTTATATTTTCATTTAAGGTTTACAAAAAGTTTTCTATGAATAACGTGAATGAAAATTAAATGCTTTCTTTTACTTTTCTTTTAAACTGCTTCAAGTTTTCTGCTCTACACATAAACTTCCCAGTGCAATTATCTAAAAATCAAGTCTATATTTTTATATTTATTTTTATAATTAAATATAACAAATTGTTTTATCATCATGGAGTCTTTATCTATACTGACTTCTGCTAATAAAAACAGTCATAGAATGAATATATAAATTAACTTCAAATCAAACTATAGTTGGAGTTTTTTGTTTGTTTTAAAGATTGCTCATGTCAACCCCCAAAATATTTCAATTCTGGTAGGTTTTACTAAAGAAAAAATAATGTTAACTACAATTAGCGATTTGACATACATAAAAGGAATATTATGCTAAAGCTGTCTGAGTCCATTAGGAAAAAAAAATATTTTGTTGGCATGTTTACAAAGTGTTAAGAGGACCTGCCATGATGTTGAGAAAACCTTGATTAACGACTTAAAACACTAGATATAATTTCAACCTGCTCTGGCTTCAAGATCCTTACCGAGTTGCTGCCTATTCCCGCTCCGCACATTCTCTCTCCTCACCATACTTGGTTCCAAGCACCATAACAGATGCTACCATGACCTCCCACTGCAAATATATATTTTCCTTATGACCCTAGTAGCTCTTTTGTGAATTATTTGAAAGCAAAATAATAGCTAATAAGAGAATTCTGGTCACTTTAAGGACAATACGAGTATAGGATAGTGGCTATCACTTGCATATCAACACAATCTCAAATCTTTATTCTAGGGAGGCAGAGGGCTTTACAGAAAACCACCATACAAAATAAAATAATATTCCACTAAACTAACGTGACTAGTTCACTAAAGTAATCCTGGATATGAACAGCACTGTTTATTTTTTTTTATTTAATTTTATTTAGCTTTACAATATTGTATTGGTTTTGCCATATATCAAAATGAATCTGCCACAGGTATACATGTGTTCCCCATCCTGAACCCTCCTCCCTTCTCCCTTCCCATACCATGCCTCTGGGTTGTCCCAGTGCACCAGCCCCAAGCATCCAGTATCATGCATTGAACCTGGACTGGCGACTCGTTTCATATATGATGTTATACATATTTCAATGCCATTCTCCCAAATCATCCCACCCTCTCCCTCTCCTTCAAATTTGCAATACAAGCAGCAGAGAGTTGTTTTCCCTTTACACCAAACACACATGTTCTCCAAGGCCAGAAACATCCCAGTTATCTTTTTTTTCCTGAAGTCTAAAGTGTTTTCTAAGTTCTAAAGTCATCTTCTAAAGAGAAAATGGTAGAATTAATGGCTTTTGGTATAAACTAATTCATGAATATTTGCATTTTTAATAAACAATGTGGGGATCTGTCCTTTCATCTTAAAGACAGTCTATATTCTTTAGAATTTCCTTGATTAGTTCTCTGTTAATGGAGTTGTGCTATTCATCTATTGCTGTGAGTCTGCTGGATAACAAACAAGCCCAAAATTTCAATGACTTTTGAGAAGGAGCACTTGGTTTTTTCTTACACAAGTGTGCGAGTTAGCATGGATAGTTCTATTTAACACAGCAGGTCTATTTCAGCACAGCCTCATGCGTTTCTCCTTCTGGGAGAAGTAAGTAGGAGGCAAGCTTCTATCATAGTGAATGGCAGGAACACAAGTAGACAAGAAAAATATTGCAAATACACTGAGCCTTCTAATACCCCTCTGTCTAATAAGGTAGGAATGTATATTTTACCTACAATGTATAATGGAAAAAATGGAGAGTGCTCAAAGGATAGTGGAAAAAAAAATAATGCAATTTACTTGCATTTGTCTTCAAGTTGCATTCAGCTATTTTGATCTATTTAAAATCTCAAAAGATGATGCTGTTAAAGTGCTGAACTTAGTATAACAGCAAATATGGAAAACTTAGCAGTGGCCACCGGACTGAAAAAGGTCTTTCATTTCAATCCCAGAGAAGGGCAATGCCAAAGAATGTTCAAGCTACTATATAATTGTGCTCATTTCACATGCTATTAAGGTTAAGCTCAAAATCATTCAAATTAGGCTTCAGTAGTACATGAACTGAGAATTTCTAGATGTACAAGTTGGGTTTCAAAAAGGCAGATAAATGAGAGAGCAAATTGCCAACATTTGCTGAAAGCAAGGGAGTCCCAAAAGCATCTACATCTGCTTCACTGACTATGCTAAAGCTTTTCACTGTGTGCATCACAACAAACTTGTGGAAAATTCATAAAGTGATGGGAGTACCAGATCACTTTACCTGTCTCCTGAGAAACCTGTATGTGAGTCAAGAAGAAACAGTTAGAACCGGACATAGAACAACTGACTGGTTCCAAATTGGGAAAGGAGTATGGCAAGGCTGTATATTGTCACCCTGTTTATTTAACTTGTATGCAGAGTATAAGTACAATATGCAAAATGCCAGGCTAGATGAATCACAAGCTGGAATCAAGTTTGCCGGGGCAAATATCAACAACTTCAGAAATGCAGATGATACCACTCTAATGACAGAAAATGAAAGTTAACTACAGAGCCTCCTGATAAGGGTAAAAGAAGAGAGTGGAAAAACTGCCTTGCAACTCAACATTTAAAAAAAACTAAGATTATGGCATCTGGTCCCATTACTTCACAGGAAATAGAAGGGGAAAAAGTGCAAACGGTGACAGACCTTATTTTCTTGGGCTCCAAAATCACTGCCAACAGTCACTGCAGCCATGAAATTAAAAGGTGCTTGCTCCTTGGAAGGAAAGCTACAACAAACCTAGACAGCATATTAAAAAGCAGAGACATAACTTTGCCAGCAAAGTCCCATATATTCAAAGCTATGGTTTTTCCAGTAGTCACGTAGGGATGTGGGAACTGGACCATACAGAAATCTGAGAGCATAAGAATTGATGTTTTTGAATTGTGGTGCTGGAGAATACTCATGAGAGTGCATTGGATTTTTGAGGAGATCAAACCAGTCAATCCTAAAGTAAATCAACCCTGAATATTTATAGGAAGGACTGTTGCTGAAGTGGAAGCTCCAATACTATGGCTGCTGCTGCTGCTGCTGCTAAGTTGCTTCAGTCGTGTCCAACTCTAGCGACCCCATGGACTGCAGCCTACCAGGCTCCTCTGTCCATGGGATTTTCCAGGCAAAGGTACTGGAGTTGGGTGCCATTGCCTTCTCTGAATACTATGGCTACCTGATGCAAAGAGCCAATTCATTGGAAAAGACCTTCTTACTGTGAAAGATGGAAAGCAAAAGAAAAAGAAGTTGACAGAGGATGAGATGGTTAGGTAACATTAAAGACTCATTGGACATGAATTTGAGCAAACTCCAGGAGATAACAGAGAACAGAGGAGTCTGGCATGCTACA
The DNA here is from genome assembly GCA_935064755.1 of Tragelaphus eurycerus. Classification (NCBI taxonomy): domain Eukaryota; kingdom Metazoa; phylum Chordata; class Mammalia; order Artiodactyla; family Bovidae; genus Tragelaphus; species Tragelaphus eurycerus. Next base: position 10,659,849 of record CAKXYN010000012.1, on the reverse strand, counting down.
GTCCATGGGGTTGCAAAGAGTCAGACACAACTTAGCTACTGAACAACAACAATTATAATATCGACAAATGGCTAAATCTTTCAACAAGTGATTTATCCTAGATTTTACATATAATATGCTGCTGCTGCTGCTAAGTTGCTTATAATCACTATATAAAAATATTTTCATTTTAGAGGAAATAATGAAACTCAAGTATGGCAACAGTAACTTTTAATCAAAGTAGTATTCTGCTTTGATGAAGAACTGTAATTTTTACATCAAGAGGTATAAAAACTTCCTTAAGCTCTCAGGCAACAATATACAGTATTCATTTTTATCTATGTTTATATAAACATACACTCAATAAACATTACAGACTAAAGTAGAAAGACTCCTAAATTATCAATAATTTGTTTGATATTTTGCTAAAAGCAAAAATATTACGTATCAGAGTTGTGGGATAGTATGATATTGTTTAGTGATAATGTCATAATTGCTTATCACTTTGAAGAAAGTGGCTCACTAGCTGTGGAATTATATGTGTGCCAAAAATAATTTATTCTGAAATGTCTAAACATGGTATGCTAGGATAAACTGTTAATAGATTTATTGCAACTAATATATTTTTAAATATGAGTCAGAACAATTCAAAGTGGAGAAATAAAAGCTAAATCCAAATATTTAAGGAGTACAATATGGCCGAGAAATTTGACCTGAGAAGAGCATTAATTTGCATAGGATTAAATATAAAAATAGTGCTTGGGAATTCCCTGGTATCTGAGTGGTAAAGAAGCAGCTTGCCACTGCAGGAGACATAGGTTGGATCCCCGATACAGGAAGATCCCACATGCCATGGAGAAACTAAGCCTGTACACCACAACTATTGAGCCTGTGATCTAGAACCCCAGAGCAACAACTACAGAGCCCACATGCTGCAATTACTGAAAGCCATGGACACTAGAGCCTGTGATCTGCAACAAGAGAAGCTACCATAATGAGAAGCCTAAGCCCTGCAGCTAGAGAGTAGCTGCTGATCTCTACACCTAAAGAAAAGCCCAGGGAGCAAAGAAGACCCAGCACAGACAAAAATAAACAAATAAAATTACTTTTAAAAATAGTGGATCATGAATGGTAAAAAGAAAATATTTGAGATGTTACCTGAAAGTTATTGTTAGTATTATTATCAAAATCCTCTCAAAGTCTCATGTCATAAATACCATTTTTTTGGCTTCTTATACCCTGTTTTAATGTTTGTGTGTCTTTGTTTTCTTTTTTTTTTTGGAGAGTGGGTTACCCCATACCAGTAAGCAATTCTCAGATGCCAGGAGGGTGTTAAAAAATTCAACTGAATTTGATGCCTTTCTACATGGAGATAGCATGGGACACCACAGGCTAAGAGTGCCATCCTACATGTGTATTCCTATGGCTGACTTATGTTGATGTATGGAAGAAACCAACACAACATTGTAAAGCAAATATACTCTGATTAAAAATAAATAGATTACAAAAATAGTAATGCAAAACAATTAAAAAAAAAAAAAAAAGAGTGCAGTCCTAGAAGATCATCTCCCTCCCATTTTCACAAACCACTGGGAAGTCAAGTCAACCTGTATTCTGGATTGCCCTGTATTCTGGCACTAATTTAGCAGTTTCCACAATCCCCTCCTTGGGTTCAGTGAATTTTCTAGAGTAGTTCACAGAACTCAGGAAACTACCGATTTATTATGTTAGAATAGGCAGAATGCTAGATATAATCAGAGAGAGGGAGGCATCGACCAGGTGGCAGAAAACCATACATCTTGTAAACAATAGGGGTCCCTGGGAAGACAAAGAAAAATACCAACCTCTAGGCTGACAGGGTGGAGAAGGAAATGACAACCCACTCCAGTACTCTTGACTGGAGAATTCCAGGGATGGGGGAGCCTGGTAGGCTGCTGTGTATGGGGTTGCACAGAGTCGGACACAACTGAAACGACTTAGCAGCAGCAGCAGCAGGCACAGCAGCAGCAGCAGGCTGACAGGGAGTCAAACATTTTGTGACAGGGGTCCTAGAGGCAGACAAAGAAAGGCAGGAATATCTCAAATGTAACCTTTTGTTCATTATCCCTTCATTACAATTAAATTAGCTTTGCCAGATAAGAAGTACCCATCATATACCAATAGCATCACAATTCTGATCAAGAATAAGTAGGGACAAAAATCCCTGTTCGTCTTGGTAAGAAGGATCTGGGATTAAAAAAATATATATATATATATATATATATATATATATATATCAACCCAAACTCCTTTCTTCTTATCATTTCTACATTCCCTAAAATCATCCTGCCAAAGAATCTCTGGGCAGCTATTTGCCTAAGTCTGTCCACTGTCCCCTTAACAGTGTACTATTACTTAATAAACCCTCACTTTGCTCTCTTGACCTCCATGTCTCCTCTCTGAATTTTTTCTGCCATGAAACAAGAATCTGCTCTCTGATAACAAAAGGATTCAACTGAGGAACAACCAGATGAAGACATGCATATAGCAAGGTATACAGGAAGGGGAACAGAGCCTTCAAGCCCTTTCTAGGTGCACAGTTCTCCCCAAATATCCATGTATTTACCAAACTGAAAGCCCTCTGAACTCTTTTAGGGGTTTTACGGAGGCTCCATTATGTAGACATGATTGATTAAATCATTGGTTGCTTGTGTTTAAGCTAAATCCCCAGCCTCTTTTCCCTCTCCAGAGGTCAGGGGGTGGGGTTGAAAGTTTCAGCTCTCTCATAACAAGATTTGTTCTCCTGGCAAACCAGTCTCCATCCTTAGGTGAGATCAAATGTCATTCATTAACATAACAAAATGCTTTGGTTACTTTCATCATTTAGGAACTTATAAGGGTTTAAAACCCTCTCACCAAAAATGAGGATAAAGACTCAATACGCATTTCTTATTAGAAATTATAACACACATCTATATCTATTTAAACTTGTAGTTTATCATTAATTCCTTATTACTGAAGAGATAACATACTTATCTTAGAAATTTTTATCCTATTTTTTTGGGAATGAGTTATGGATCTGAGATAGATTTTAAAAAAACTGTAAAAACAAAATAAAAAAGTAATTTTGAGAGTAACTTAAACTACTGTACAATTTCACTCATTTCACATGTTAGCAAGGTCATGCTTAAAATGCTCAAAGCTAGGCTTTGACAGTACGTAAACTGAGAACTTTCAGAGGTACAAGTTGGATTCAAAAACTTTAAAAGTCTTAGAAGAGAACATAGGCAAAACACTCTCCGACATACATCACAGGAGGATCCTCTATGACCCACCTCCCAGAATGCTGGAAATAAAAGCAAAAATAAACAAATGGGACCTAATTAAAATTAAAAGCTTCTGCACAACAAAGGAAACTACAAGCAAGGTGAAAAGAAAGCCTTCAGAATGGGAGAAAATAATAGCAAATGAAGCAAGTGACAAAGAACTAATCTTAAAAATATACAAGCAACTCCCTCCTGCAGTTCAATTCCAGAAAAATAAATGACCCAATCAAAAAATGGGACAAAGAACTAAAGAGACATTTCTCCAAAGAAGACATACAGATGGCTAACAAACATGAAAAGATGCTCAACATCACTCATTATCAGAGAAATGCAAATCAAAACCACTATGAGGTACCATTTCATGCCAATCAGAATGGCTGCTATCCAAAAGTCTACAAGCAATAAATGCTGGAGAGGGTGTGGAAAAAAGGAACCCCCTTACAGTGTTCGTGGGAATGCAAACTAGTACAGCCAGTATGGAGACAGTGTGGAGATTCCTTAAAAAACTGGAAATAGAACTGCCTTATGACCCAGCAATCCCATTGCTGGGCATACACACTGAGGAAACCAGAATTGAAAGAGACACATGTACCCCAATGTTCATCACAGCTCTGTTTATAATAGCCAGGACATGGAAGCAACCTAGATGTCCATCAGCAGATGAATGGACAAGACAGCTGTGGTACATATACACAATGGAGTATTACTCAGCCATTAAAAAGAATACATTTGAATCAGTTCTAATGAGGTGGATGAAACTGGAACCTATTATACAGAGTGAAGTAAGCCCAAAAGAAAAACACCAATACAGTATACTAACGCATATATATGGAATTTAGAAAGATGGTAACAATAACCCTGTATGCAAGACAACAAAAGAGACACTGATGTATAGAACAGTCTTTTGGACTCTGTGGGAGAGGGAGAGGGTGTGATGATTTGGGAGAATGGCATTGAAACATGTATAATATCATATATGAAATGAATCACCAGTCCAGGTTCGATGCATGATACAGGATGCTTGGGGCTGGTGCACTGGGATGACCCAGAGGGACGGTACAGAGAGGGAGGTGGGAGGGAGGTTCAGGATGGGGAACACATGTACACCCATGGCAGATTCATGTTGATGTATGGAAAAACCAATACAATATTGTAAAATAATTAGCCTCCAATTAAAATAAATGAATTTATATTTAAAAAATTAGGTAGAATAAAAGATAAAATATATATTTATATTCCTTTACAATTAAAAAAGTTCATTAGCAAAAAATAAAAAAAAATAGAAAAGGCAGAGGAACAGGGATCAAATTGCCAATATCTGCTGGATCATAGAGAAGTAAGAGAATTTCAGAAAAAAATCATCTACTTCTGCTTCATTGATGATGCTAAAGCCTGTGAGTGTATGGATCACAACAAACTGGAAAATTTTTAATGAGGTGGGAATGTCAGACCACCTTACCTGCCTCCTGAGAAATCTATGCGCAGGTCAAGAAGCAACAGTTAGAACCAGACAGGGAACAATGGACTGGTTCCAAATTGGAAAAGGAGTAGGTCAATGTTTTATATTGTCACCCTGCTTATTTAACTTTAATGTAGAGTACATCATGGGAAATGCTGGGCTGGATGAAGTACAAGCTGGAATCAAGATTGCTGGGAGAAATATTAACAATCTCAGAATGCAGATGACACCACCCTTACGGCAGAAAGCAAAGAGGAAGTAAAGAGCCTCTTAATGAAGGTGAAAGAAGAGAGTCAAAAAGTTAGCTTAAAACTCAACATTCAGAAAACAGAGATAATGGCATCTGGTCCCATCACTTCATGGCAAATAGATGGGGAAATAATGGAAACAGTGACAGACTTTATTTTCTTGGGCTCCAAAACCACTGCAGATGGTGACTGTGGCCATGAAATTAAAAGACACTTGCTCCTTTGAAGAAAAGCTATGACCAACCTAGACAGCATATTAAAAAGCAGAGACAATACTTTGCTAAACAAAGGTCCATATAGTCAAAGCTTTGCTTATTCCAGCAGTCATGTATGGATGTGAGAGTTGGACCATAAAAAAGGCTGAGCATGGAAGAACTGATGCTTTAAACTGTGGTGTCTGAGAAGATTCTTGAGAGTCCCTCAGACTGCATGGAGATCAAACAAGTCAATTCTAAAGGAAATCAACCCTGAATATTCACTGGAAAGACGCATGCTGAAGCTGAAGCTGCAATTCTTTGGCCACCTGATGAGAAGAACTGACTCATTGGAAAAGATCTGATGCTGAGAAAGATTGAAGGCAGAAGGAGAAGGGGACAAGAGAAGATGAGATGACTGGATGGCATCACCAACTTGATGGACGTGAGTGTCAGCAAGCTCTGGGAAATGATGGAGGACAGGGAAGCATGGTGTGCTGCAGTCCATGGGGTTACAAAGAGTTGGACACAACTGAGCGGCTGAACAACAGCAACAAATTATTCCTTACAACAGAGTACTACAAGAGAGAAAATTATTGATATTCAAAATGAATAGATTTTAAGTGTGAAATAAAGTTCGCATTTTTATCACAAGATAAAAATTTGAACATAAAAACAGATCTCTGCCTTTGGCCTCTCCTCTCCCCACTATGTGCCTTGTGTACCTGCATTACGTATTGAGCAAACCTTCCCCATCTCAAAAAAAAAATTATATAACAGTCCTTGGTCCTTGCCTTCTAATGGTCAGAGCAGTTCACAGAGCTTTCTGAGATGCTCTTCCTGGGTTATAATCTTCAAATTTGGCCCAAGTAAATTTTTAAATTTATTTCTTAGATTGATACTTTTTCATCAATGTAAGGAAGAGAAGACTTAGAGGTGTGCGAGGGCAGCATAAAGAGAGCACACATGTAAAGAAAGGCTAGAGAGTGAGAGCAGCAAGGCTTGGTGGCTGTTAGGATAGAAGAATCAAAGGGAGGAAGCAATGCTGCTAGTGCCCAAAGATAACAGGATGCCTATGGGAGGGATCGGCAAGATGAAATGTGGTCCTGCAAGAAGTACACTGCAAAGCGAAATAGAAGACGAAGAAGCATCCTTACTTGACTTATTTCCCAGTCATCAAACATCTGCTGGTTTTTCCAGTTGGTTATACCTAACTAGGTAGAGTTCCCTGTGCTATACAGGCGGCTCTCATTAGCTATTTATTTTATACAGAGTATCAACAGTGTATATATGTCAATCCAAGGACCAAATTCATCTCATCCATTCTACTCAAAGCTCTGAGGTGACCTAAATAGGAAGGAACTCCAAAAATAAGGGGAGGTATGGATACACATAGATTATTCACTTTGTTTTATAGTAGAAACCAAATCAGCATTGTAAAGCAACTATGCTCCAATAAAAATTAAAAACAACAAAATACATAAAATGAATGTATTAAAAAGAAAAAAAAAATAACTGGAAGCCAGCTATCAAGAAGGCCCTAGTTTTGCAGTGGACAGAGATCAAATTCAGAGAGCACAAATCAGGGTGGAGAAGGATGAGGAATGGATTTAGATAGGGGAAAATACAGCATATGCCCTCCTGTGTAAGAGTGATTACTGGAATAGAGAGATAATAAGGAATAAGTTCAGTGGTGAAAATACAGGGGCACATAGCCCTACAAAGCAAACTGACAGTGACCAGCCTGCAAGACCAAAGTGTAAAGCAATGAAAGTGTAAGTATTGATTCTCTATCAAGAAAACATATGTGACATCCTGGGACTGTATCAGAAGAAGAGAGGAAAGCAAGTTGTGGTAACTTAACTGTGAGGACTCATTTACAGAGAATAAATCTGCCATCTAGGAGGTAAAACCTGGGGAACATAATCTTAAAAAATATAAATCGTGCACACTAAGTCACTTCATTCATGTCCAACTCTCTGCAACTGTATGAACTTTAGCCCACCAGGCTCCTCTGTCCATGGGATTCTCCAGGCAAGAATACTGGAGTGGGTTGCCATGCCCTCCTCCAGGATATCTTCCCCACAAAATATAAAGAAAGCCTATCTTAATTTCAGCTACAGATGCTGTAGCTGAAAATACTATCTACTAAAAAAAAAAAAAAGTGCAATCTGAAATTTAAGAATTTTATTTAATTCAGTGTAGTTTCTGAAAATTTAAGCTTGGAAGAGAGCTTCTTAGATGATTTTGAGGGACAGTTCCAAAAAGGTAAGGGAGGAACTAGGATAGATAGGAGTTTTTGCAACATAAAACTGGCAGCTGCAAAATCAAAAGATTCAGTTCAGTCACTCAGTCGTGTCCGACTATTTGTGAACTGATGGACTTCAGTACGACAGGCTTCCTTGTCCATCACCAACACCCAGAGCTTAATCAAACTCATGTCTATTACATTAGTCAAGCCATTCAACCATCTCATCCTCTGTCGTCCCCTTCTCCTCATACTTTCAATCTTTCCCAGCATCAGGATTTTCTCCAATGAGTCAGTTCTTTGCATTAGGTGGCCAAAATATTGGAGTTTCAGCTTCAGTAGCAGTTCTTCCAATGAATATTCAGGACTGATTTCCTTTAGGATGGACTGGTTAGATTTCCTTGCAGTCCAAGGGACTCCCAAGAGTCACTTACAACACCACAGTTCAACAGCATCAATTCTTGATTTCACTTTCACTTTTCACTTTCATGCATTGGGGAAGGAAATGGCAACCCACTCCAGTGTTCTTGCCTGGAGAATCCCAGGGATGGGGAAGCCTGGTGGGCTGCCATCCATGGGGTTGGACAGAGTTGGACACGACTGAAGCGACTTAGCAGCAGCAGCAGCTTTCTTTATAGTCCAACTATCAAATCCATACATGACTATGGGATAAAAAAAAAAAAATTATAGCTTTGACTAGATGGACCTTTGTTCACAAAGTAATGTCTCTGCTTTTAAATATGCTATCACGGTTGGTCATAGCTTTTCTTCCAAGGAGCAAGTGCCTTTTTTTTTTTTTGGCTGCAGTCACCATCTGCAGTGATTTTGGAGCCAAAAAAATAAAGTCTGCCACTGTTTCCATTGTTTCCCCATTATTTGCCATGAAGTGATGGGATCGGATGCAGTGATCTTGATTTTCTGAATGTTGAGTTTTAAGCCAACTTTTCCACTCTCCTCTTTCACTTTCATCAAGAAGCTCTTTAGCTCTTCTTCACGTTCTGACATAAGGGTGGTGTCATCTGTGTATCTGAGGTTATTGATATTTCTCCCGGCAATCTTGATTCCAGGTTGTGCTTCATCCAGCCTGACATTTCACATAATGTACTGTGCATATAACTTAAATAAGCAGGGTGACAATATACAGTCTTGATGTACTCCTTTCCTGATTTGGAACCAGTCTGTTGTTCCATGTGAAAAGATTCAGTTCAGTTCAATTCATTTCAGTCGTTCAGTCGTGTCTGACTCTTTGTGACCCCATGAATCGCAGCATGCCAGGCCTCCCTGTCCATCACCAACTCCCGGAGTTCACTCAGACTCACGTCCATCAAGTCAGTGATGCCATCCAGACATCTCATCCTCTGTCGTCTCCTTCTCCTCCTGCCCCCAATCCCTCCCAGCATCAGAGTCTTCTCCAATGAGTCAACTCTTCACATGAGGTGGCCAAAGTACTGGAGTTTCAGCCTCAGCATCAGTCCTTTCAATGAACACCCAGGACTGATCTCCTTTAGGATGGACTGGTTGCATCTCCTTGCAGTCCAAGGGACTTGCAAGAGTCTTCTCCAACACCACAGTTCAAAAGCATCAATTCTTCGGTGCTCAGCCTTCTTCACAGTCCAACTCTCACATCCATACATGACCACAGGAAAAACCATATCCTTGACTAGACAGATCTTTGTTGGCAAAGTAATGTCTCTGCTTTTGAATATGCTATCTAGTTTGGACATAACTTTCCTTCCAAGGAGTAAGCGTCTTTTAATGTCATGGCTGTAGTCACCATCTGCAGTGATTTTGGAGCCCCCAAAATTAAGTTTGACACTGTTTCCACTCTTTCCCCATCTATTTGCTATGAAGTAATGGGACGGATGCCATGATCTTCGTTTTCTGAATGTTGAGCTTTAAGCCAACCTTTTCACTCTCCGCTTTCACTTTCATCAAGAGGCTTTTGAGTTCCTCTTCACTTTCTGCCATAAGAGTGGTGTCATCTGCATATCTGAGGTTATTGATATTTGTCCTGGCAATCTTGATTCCAGCTTGTGTTTCTTCCAGTCCAGCATTTCTCATGATGTACTCTGCATATAGGTTAAACAAGCAGGGTGACAATATACAGCCTTGACATACTCCTTTTCCTATTTGGAACCAGTCTGTTGTTCCATGTCCAGTTCTAACTGCTGCTTCCTTACCTGCATACATCTGTCTCAAGAGGCAGGTCAGGTGGTCTGGTATTCCTATCTCTTGAAGAATTTTCCACAGTTTATTGTGATCCACACAGTCAAAGGCTTTGGAATAGACAATAAAGCAGAAATAGATGTTTTTCTGGAAGTCTCTTGCTTTTTCCATGATCCAGTGGATACTGGCAATTTGATCTCTGGTTCCTCTGCATTTTCTAAAACCAGCTTGAACATCAGGAAGTTAACGGTTCACGTATTGCTGAAGCCTGGTTTGGAGAATTCTGAGCATTACTTTACTAGCATGTGAGATGAGTGCAATTGTGTGGTAGTTTCAGCATTCTTTGGCATTGCCTAAGGTTACTGTAGATTAAAAAATAAATTATTAAGAGGCATCTCAAGTTAAAAGATTCAGCACTTTTCCATCTTCTAGAAGATGCAAGAGTGTTTTTGTTGTTTACTCACAAATTTATATCTGACCTTTTCCAACACTATGGACTCTAGCCCACAAAGCTCCTCTGTCCCTGGGATTTCCCGGGCAAGAATACTGGAGTAGGGTGCCATTTCCTTCTCCAAGGGATCTTCCTGAACCAGGGATCCGACCCATGTCTCCTGCATTGGCAGGCAGATTCTTAGCCTCTGAGCCACTAGGGAAGCCCTCCTTTAATATGCACATTAACTACCTAGGACCAGTATCTTGCTCTTCTTCATCCTTATCCCTTCAGGGTACTCAGTTGGGGGCAGTGCAGTGACTGATGTCTTGATGGTCTCAACATCCTTTGTTTACTTATATGGCAGTAATCCATGATACTGATATTCTTAAAGGTTCACAGAATATTTTTCTAAAAACAAATAGTTTCTTAGTGCCTTCTATCTTATCTCTCTTTCATCACTACAGGTTAAATGTTTCTATCATAAGCATTTTATCAAAGCATTTATGAAGAATTCATTTTATATATGAATATCTAATATAGATTTTAGTTTAAACATATTATATTATGGATTTTGTATAACAAGTTAATTTATACACTACAGATTTTATTTTCACATTTAATGCAGAGTATATAGTCTTGAGTCAATTTTTCATCTTGTTCAGCAATTTGAGATTGGAGCTTCCTTTTTTCATCTCTTGGAACTTTGGAGCATTAGAGACAAAATAACATATATAAACTTAAAAAATATTCTGAATTACTCTTTACTCTGGAGTTGTATTTATTAACACACATTCTTTTTTAGATGTGAATATCTATTGGTTAAATTGAAGAAGGTAAAAACTATCCTGCTAGTTTTCTTGAATAATTTGAAGTAGTATTCTGAGTTGAGAAGAAGCAGTGATTTTTTTTTTTTTTTTAGTTAAAGTAATAGTAGCTTGAAATCCCTTAAGCCTTTATATTATCTCATTGAGGTTCTTAAAACTGTATCCTGAAGGCCAAGTCCTGCCCACTGTCTGTTTTTGTAATTAAAGTTTCATTGGAACACAACATATTAATGCATTTATATATTATTTATGGTGTTGCAGTGCACCCGGCAGACCTGCTAGGCCTGTACTTGCCCAGTTTCAACTCTGAAGAAAGAGCTCAAAGTCAGCAACAGAGATATCAAAACTTTAATGGATACGGGGAGCCTGAAGCAAGGTCCATGTAAGGTGGACAGCAGGGGTCTTTGCTCCAAGCAGAGATTCCCCTTTAAGGGGGAACTGATGTCAGTTTGGCTCATTGGTTACCAGGGAAAATAGCAGAGAGGTATGAGAGGTATGACCCTCAAAGGCCCATTGATAAGAACTGTCACTTGCTTGGGGCCACAAAAAGTCTGTGGGAAGGTCAGTCTTGTGAGTAGAGTGTCTGTGAAGTAGGCATTGGTTGAGCAGGGGATGTGAGAGAACAGCCATCTTCCAGGGGACTGACAATACACGTGGCTTAGAGAAAAACAGCCAAACTACATTGTTATAACAGGGAATTTATGGCCCACAGTTTAAAATATTTACTGACACAGAAAAAAAGTTTGCCCACCTCTGGCGTGTAGTGATATCCCCCACTGATATTAAGAAAGCAATACATTTTTGCCTAGCATATTTCTGATGTAGTAATAATAACATGTAATTCTAAGGAAGTAGCTGCTTGTTTCGGAGAAAGCAATGGCACCCCACTCCAGTACTCTTGCTTGGAAAATCCCATGGACGGAGGAGCCTGTTAGGCTGCAATCCATGGGGTTGCTAAGAGTCGGACACGACTGAGCAACTTCACTTTCACTTTTCACTTTCATGCATTGGAGAAGGAAATGGCAGCCCACTCCAGTGTTCTTGCCTGGAGAACCCCAGGGACAGGGGAGCCTGGTGGGCTGCCGTCTATGAGGTCGCTCAGAGTCGGACACGACTGAAGCGATAGCATAGCATAGCTGCTTGTTTGCAATTCTTTCACTGACAGATGGAATTAGTACACAAAAACCTTTGGGAAAATAAAATCCTACTTATAAAACTATGTTGCTGCTGCTGCTAAATCGCTTCAGTCGTGTCCAATTCTGCACGATCCCATAGACGGCAGCTCACCAGGCTCCCCCGTCCCTGGGATTCTCCAGGCAAGAACCCTGGAGTGGGTTGCCATTTCCTTCTCCAGTGCATGAAAGTGAAAAGTGAAAGTAAAGTCTCTCAGTCGTGTCGGACTCAGCGACCCCATGGACTGCAGCCCACCAGGCTCCTCCGTCCATGGGATTTTCCAGGCAAGAGTACTGGAGTGGGGTGCCATTGCCTTCTCCGATAAAACTATGTTAGGCCAGCACATAATAGGCACACCATGAATTTCTATTGCACTGAATGCAATTAACTACACATTGAAGAGTTGCTCTATAAATATATTTTTAGTATGAATGATAAATTAATTAATTAATGTAGCTATAAAATCTGCCTTCATCCAATAAAGCCCTTTCATATTAGGTCCAGAGTTTTGGAGAATAACATACATGTACCATTCTACTTTATAAAAGCTTCTCTAATTATATGATTTAAAATTAATAGGTCTAAATATCTATATAAAATATATAACAATAATCCCTGAGGTATCACAAAGACCATCTTAGAAGTGAGATTGTTTCAGGCAAAGGTTGAGAACCACACCTTTTTGTAGCTTCCCTTTTCTAGCAGTATTTTAGAAATTATTGAGCACACTAGACCATATATAGAAATACATAAATAAAATTTGAAAACAAAAGTAAACAGGGATTACTACTAGAAAATATACAGAACCTTGAAAGCATACAAGCAGACAGTATGGGATTGATGAAGGAAACCACAAGCTAAAATATGTGCAGAAACAGCTACTTGAGAGGGTGACGTAACTCTAGTGTGATCCATACAGATGGAGGTCTTAAAAGTAGGAGTGTGCCAAGAGGTCAATATCAAGGTTTCTAGGGATGGAGATCCTACATACAAAGGAAAGGTATGACAAAAAATATACAGAAATAACTTATAATAAAAGTATTCAATAGAGAAAGCTGAGCAAAAAAAAAAAAAAAAAATGGAATACAGAGGTAATATATTTAATGCCATTAGGGAGCTGCACCAAGGTACACACAAGGAATAAAACTGAGCAGGACACTGCAGGACCCTCCTGGGTGCAAAAGCCTTTCCATATCCCTCATTTCTTCTTTGTAGGGAAAGGGTTTCGGCATTCTAGACCTTCTCTGATTTTCAAAGGGCAGACTCATACAGTTGGTGACTGGAACAAGAGAGCTACAGGACACCTAGTTCTTTCTAAAGGAATATACGGAAGAATCTGATACACATCTTTAAATTCTTCTATAGGAACTCAAGACCCACCCAGGTGGAGGACGGTGAGTGCAAGCTGAGCACAAGCATGGGGACCCAAAGCTGGTTAGAATCAGATCTAGTGATTCAGATTCCTGGAGCACCACACGGTTACTTCAACCGATCAGAAGAGAAGCACACCTATTATACAGAGTGAAGTAAGCCAGAAAGAAAAACACCAATACACTATACTAACACATATATATGGAACTTAGAAAGATGGTAACAATAACCCTGTATATGAGACAGCAAAAGAGACACTGATGTATAGAATAGTCTATTGGACTCTGGGAGAGGGAGAGGGTAGGATGATTTGGGAGAATGGCATTGAAATAAGTATAATATCATATATGAAACGAGTCACCAGTCCAGGTTTGATGCCTGATACCGGATGCCTGGGGCTGGTGCACTGGGACGACCCAGAGGGATGGTATGGGGAGGGAGGAGGGAGGGAGGGTTCAGAATGGGGAACACATGTATACCTGTGGCAGATTCATTTTGATACATGGCAAAACCAATACAATATTGTAAAGTGAAATAAAATAAAAATAAAATTAAAAAAAAAAGAAGAGAAGCACACATCCTGCAGCCCTTATCCCAAGTTTTTCTTTACAAATTCTTTCCTGAACCCATCAGGGGATCAGGCTTTTAAGCATGATCCACTCACTATCCTTGTTTGGCCTTGTAATAAACATTGTTTTGCTCCCAAATTCAAAGATTTCATTTGTTCAGCCTCACTGTGCATGAGACACACAGAACTTGAGTTTTACAACAGCAATTCCAAAAGATATTATGACAAATAAATTTTTGGTCATTCAAAAGAAACAAAACATAAAAGAGAATCATAGACGGCTAAAGATGATAATTGTGATACACTAACTAAAGATTAGGAGCTGTTGCTGCTATCCAGACACTAAGTTGAGTTCAACTCTTTATGACCCCATGGACTGTAGCCCACCTCTGTCTATGGGATTTTCGAAGCAAGAATACTGGAGTGGGTTTCCATTTCTTTCTTGAGGGGATCTTCCCAACTCAAGGATCAAATCCAAATCTCCCTGTCTCATGCATTGGCAGGTGGGTTCTATACCACTGAGCCACAGGGAAGCCCAGAAATTAGGAGAGGAAGTAGTAAAGCTTGATTAAAGTAGAATATAGATCTAGTGTTCCTTCCACCTTTTAAGTTCAGTTCAGTCACTCAGTCATGTCCAACTCTTTGCGACCCCATGAACTGCAGAACGCCAGGCCTCTCTGTCCATCACCAACTCCCGGAGTCCATCCAAACCCATGTCCATCGAGTCAGTGATGCCATCCAACCATCTCATCCTCTGTCATCCCCTTCTCCTCTGGTCCTCAATCTTTCCCAGCATCAGGGTCTTTTCAAATGAGTCAGCTCTTCTCATCAGGTGACCAAAGTATTGGAGTTTCACCTTCAACATCAATCCCTCCAATGAACACCCAGGACTGATCTCCTTTCAGATGGATTGGTTGGATCTCCTTGCAGTCCAAGGGACTCTCAAGAGTCTTCTCCAAGGGACTCTCAAGAGTCTTTTCCAACACCACAGTTCAGAAGCATCAATTCTTCAGCGTTCAGCCTTCTTTATAGCCCAAGTCTCACATCTATACATGACTATTGGAAAAACCATAGCCTTGACTAGATGGACCTTTGTTGGCAAAGTAATGTCTCTGCTTTTTAATATACTGTGTAGGTTGGTCCACATTTTAAAAGAAATTCCAAAAAGAGTGATTAGAATAGATAAAAAAACTTCAAAGAATTCATACTAAGTTTACAAAGATAGAGGTTAAAAAATAAAATATAAATTTGAAGTGTCCAATGAGGACTGATCCACTAAGACAATTGAATAGCGATAAAAGTAAAATAACAACAACTGTTACTATCCAAAAGTATTATTACAGCAAAAGTATTAATAGAGAGGGAAAAATTAAAATTGTCTACTAATCAATAAAACTCAGATTTATCTCAGATTTCTCATTGGAAAGCAAACTACTTCTATTAGTACAAGTTACAACATCTACTACTGCTAATAATAATAATGATGAAATGGATAATATTTTTAAATCTCTAAGGAAATCAACATTACAGCTATGATTCTATAGCCAGTGCCAATTTATTATAAAAGGGCACTTTAGGGACCTTACTGGTGGTCTAGTAGCTAAGACTCTGGGCTCCCAACACAAGGATCTGGGTTTGAACCCTGGTCAGAGATATAGACCTCAAGTGCTTCAACTAAAACATCCTATACACTACAACTGAGACCCAGAGTAGCCAAATAAATAAATAAATAATTTTTTTCCTTAAAAAAAGTGATATAACTATACTTTTAAACAAACTATAGACAATCTACCTTCTCAGATCTTCTATGAAAAAAATTATTATATAATTTATCCCACTAATAGGACCATGTAATTCAGGAGAAAATGGGAAACTAAGCAAGCTGTTTGTACAGCAAAAGTAGAAGTTCCCACACATTAAGTCTAAATATTAATAAAACCTACATATACATTTATTAAAGAAAATTCATAATGGTGTGGAATAAAATCCCAAATAATGACAACTTAAAATTGGTAAGGGAAGAAATATCAGGAGAAAACTGAAAATATGAATAGTTATCAAGCATTTTTAATGTTCACTCACCCTTCTGTTCAAATGTTAACTCTCTGCAATGACAAACACTGCAGAGAGTTATCCCTTATTGTCCTAATATGCTATCCCTTATTGTCCTAAGATAGCCTATTTTGTCATCCTATATCCCATTGCTCTGCTTTTTAAATCTATTTTTGAAATAAATATCACTGCCAGGAATTCAATATTTACTCATCAAGTAGTCTATTATTTGTCTCAATTGAAAAGTATATCAGCTCCATGAGATCTGAGATTTCGTTTTGTTCACTGTTACACAATGAGCACTCAGAGTGATAGTAAATATAATGTAGGTACTCAATAGACATGTCTTTTATTAGTGAATAAATGATCAAGTAATTTTACATTCATACAATAAATAAAAAGACTGTTATAGTTCTAAAATAATCAATATGGACTAATTTAAAAGTGATATTAAGTGAGAAAATCAAGGAACACTATTTTAAATTGAATAATCTCACTTATTCAGTTTATTTTATTAACTTAAACAAGCCATTAGAATGAAAACAGACCAGAAAATGAAGCTTTAGATTGGGAGACTGAGAAAGATAATATCAAAATTATAAATATACTAAACAAAAAGAAGAAACTTGACCACATTGAGTTTACTCAAAAGTTCATGTATAGATTAACATTTAAAAACATATATGTAACGACACCTGTACTATTAATTGAGGAAAGGAGGAAGGCATAAGACAATTATCCCAATAGGCCAGAAAACATGTATTTAATAAATTAAGTTCAATAGGTTTTAAAAAGAAATAGTAAGTTTAATTAAACAATATTATAATAAACTATAAAGATGACAAACTTTCTTACACAGAGAAAGTGTCCACAAAAATAAATAGTAAAGATAATGTATGATGTCTAAATATTAGAAATACTTTTATCAGAAATAGACCAGATTCTGGCTCTCACACTCATACTAACATTGTAAGAGAGGTTGAAGCCAATGTAATGATAAAGAAATAAATAAATGGAGTGTTTGTTCAGAGGAAGAAATATAAGTCATTATTTCTAGACTATATGGTTGTACACCTAACATCCAGTTTTAAATCAAACAAGAATCATAAAAAATTAAGTGTCCTCATAATACAGGATAACATTTACTGATTATACTAAAGATGTCAAGTAGTATTAGAGATTCTTTTCATGTATTACCTTATTTAATTGTAATTTTTAAGTTTGATAACTTTTCAAAATAAATGCTATTATTTTCTTCACTTTTAAATGAGGAAAACTGAGACACAAAAAATTAAAATTAATTTCTTCGTTGTCAAAACAAGGCTTTTGTTTTGACAAGTGACAAAACAAGGCTTCACTGTGGGTCTCAAGCACATTGATTGAACCTAGACATTTTACTTCCTCTCCTAGTTCAGTCATGGACAGTTAAGAATATATTAAGTTCAGTACTAATTGCAACTGTAAACTAAAAAATGTGTGTGTGTGTAGGTGTGTGCTTGGTTGCTTGGTTATGTCCAACTCCTTGCAACCCCATGGACTTCAGCCCATCAGGCTCCTCTGTCCACAGGATTTTTCAGGCAAGAATATTGGAGTGGGTTGCCATTTCCTATTGCAGGGGATCTTCCCAACCCAGGAATTGAACCCACGTCACTTGTTTCTCCTGCATTGGTAGGCAGATTCCTTACCAGTGAGTCACCTAGGAAGCCTCAAAATACAAAGTACTTAGGAATAAATCTCAGAAGAATCCATAACACATCGGAAGAAAATAGTGAAACTTTGTATAAGCACACTAAGAAAAATATGAATAAATTATATATGATATAACCTGATATAAAGACAGGGAGAGTCAACAGTGTAAAGATGCTAGACACTCTAAACTGATTCATAAATCTAACCTAATCTCTCTAAAATTCTAATAAAATTATTTTAAAATTTGTTGAACAAATTTTCAACTTTGTCAAGCAAAGTTAATGTGAAAGAATAGTGAAGATAAAATTGAAAAAACAGAACAAGAAATAGACTTTAGCATATAAAGTACCAAATTACAAGTAGTAATAAAATAGCAATGTAATCAATAATAAATTATTAGATTAATAGAGCAGCATTTACAAATTATCCATGTGTATTTTGAAATTATTACATATAAAAATGACTCCCAATTTGTAAGAAATCAATATCATCTACATAATGAATCTCAAAATAAAAGGACTTCAACTTAAAAATGATAATGACTATAAAATTATAAATATAACTAATATCAGATACTTTTTAGTTTCAGAAGAGAATATAGAAGAATATGTTTTAAACCTTGAGAAAGGAAGCCATATTTTAAAAAGACAGAAAAAAAAAAAAAGAAGGAAAATGCTAGTAAACCTTTTACTATAACAAAAGCATCATTATTAAAGTCAACATATGAGTAATTTAGAGGAAGAAAATATTTGGTGCATACACATTAGAGGATTAATAGTTAAGATTAATAATTTTAACAAATCAACAGAAATTAAGGATGGAAAGACAGAAAAGGCAAAAATACAAAAAGTAGATCAATATCATTGTTATCAGAAAAATCCATATTAAATATACAAAATGCATTTTCCATTCATCATATTGCCAAAATTAAGAAGTTTAATAAGGTGCTACAAATTTTTGCTGTCTAGGAGAAAGAAGTGTCTGAGATTTTATCTACTTTAAAAGCTAAAATTTTAACTTGCCATAATTTCATAGATGTTGGCAGAATACACAAACTCTTGGTTCAGAAATTGCTTGTATTATTCGAGGCTCAGGATGCAGAATAAGTTTCATGTTCACACTATTTCTTACACCTGAAGACCCATAGAGAAAAGGCAGACCCTATTTTTAATACATCAAACCAGGTGGAAGATGGAGATCCAGCAGCCAGTGAGTCTAAGAAACTGCAATGGTTTGGGAGAACAATACCCTGACATTTTCCTTCTGGAGAAAGGCTTCACAAGCAGTTATGAAAAACAAAAGATAACTAATGACTCCCTAACATTTTTCCTACACACAGGGAATTGTCTTCTAACTTCTGTTAGCTTATTAATATGAGTCAACAGCAATGTTTTCAAGAAATATTAGAGGCAGAACAGGAAACCTGATTAAGCCCCAAAGGTGATACACAAAATCTCTCCATATTTCAGTCTCTAGTCTCTTATTAAATATGTTCTTAAGCTAATGGAAGAGTAGCAGGAAACTCTTGCAATTAAAGAGCCCTGAGGATAATGTACTGTCCTGGAGAAGGAAAACACAAGTGGTGTAATACTAAGGAAGAAGTAGAACATTTTAGGCTGAAGAGGCTATACAAAAAGACAGAATTAAAACAAACAAACAAACAAAAAACAAAAAGACAGAATTAGACTCCTACCCTGGGATGATATGGAAACTCCATTTCAATCCAAGATGTGCAGACTCAAGGAAGAGTTTGGCTGCCATGACTTGGAGGCACAAAAATGCTAAAGAAAGCTTTGTCCCTGAGGCCCAGGATCTGCAACAATGCCAGGAAAACTGAAAACTATCCTGTCCCTAACACTAGACACATGTTTAGTAAAACATAGCGATCTACAGCTGGGGGCCGGGGCGGGGAGGGGACAAGAATGTGGAAGAAGAACACTGTAATTCAGGTCTACAGGCATTACAGTAGCAGAGGGTGAGACACTAAGGATGAGTTAGCATTCTGCTTCTGACGGAATTTGAAGTTTGTGGTGTTTGTGTGCTAAATCACTTCAGTTGTGTCTGACTCCTGTGACCCCATGGACTTTAGCCTGCCAGGATCCTCTGTACATGGGATTCTCCGGGCAAGAATACTGTAGTGGGTTGCCATGTCCTCCTTCAGGGGATCTTTCCAACTCAGGGGTCAAACCCACCTCTCTTGTGTCTCCTGCATTGGCAGCTGAGTTCTTTACCACTAGCACCAACTGGGAAGCCCGAAGTTTGTGGTGTCTTGAGGTCATTATATAATAACAAAATTCAAACCTGCTCAAATGTGGACTGAATTTAATCTCCACACCAAGAGCCTGAGAAAGAAAAATGCATAACTCTGTTTACTATCGTTTCCAATGTTCTCCAACTCTTTGTGATCCCAAGGACTATACAGTCCATGGAATTCTCCAGGCCAGAATACTGGAGCGAATAGGCTTTCCACTCGCCAGGGGATTTTCCCAACCTGGAGACCAAACCCAGGTCTCCTGCATTGCAAGTGGATTTTTTACCAGCTGAGTCACAAGGAAAGCCCAAGAATACTGGAGTGGATAGCCTATCCCTTCTCCAGAAGCTCTTCCCTACCCAGGAATCCAACCAGGGTCTCCTGCATCACAGGCAGATTCTTTACCAACTGAGCTATTAGGGAAGGGAAGCCCATAAAATACTCATCGTTCAATATATATTTAAAAAAAAAAAATCACTAAAAGATGAAATTAAGAAGAAATAACAAATTGTCAGGAAAAGACGTTGTTCACAGAACCAGGCATAGAGATAATCAAGTTGATAGAACTATCATATCAGGACTTTTTAAAAACTATGACTAATGTTTCAAGTGAGCTACTTCAAAAAAGTACACCATGCTTGTAGACTTAAAAATTTAAAAAAGTTAAAAAAAAATGGGGAAGGAGGTGGGAGGGAGGTTCAGGATTGGGAAAACGTGTACACTAGTGGCAGATTCATGTTGATGTATGTCAAAACCAATATAATATTGTAAAGTAATTAGCCTTCAATTAAAATAAATAAATTTAAATTAAAAAATAATAATGCTATGCTATGCTAAGTCACTTCAGTCATGTCCAACTCTGTGTGACCCCATAGATGGCAGCCCACCAGGTTCCCCCGTCCCTGGGATTCTCCAGGCAAGAACACTGGAGTGGGTTGCCATTTCCTTCTCCAATGCATGAAAGTGAAAAGAGAAAGTGAAGTCGCTCAGTCATGTCTGACTCTTAGCGACCCCATGGACTGCAGCCTACCAGGCTCCTCCGTCCATGGGATTTTCCAGGCAAGAGTACTGGAGTGGGGTGCCACTGCATATGAAGAACTTTGCTAGAAAAATGAAAAAAAGAAAAAGAGCCACATGACAATGGTACCAGTAACATAGCAAATTCAAGTTAAACCATGTAAATAGTGTAAGTGTCCCAAATATAAGTTATAAATTGTTAAACTGGATAATAGAGCAAGAAATTTATGGGCCAAATAAGGAGAAGATACAGTAATTTGAAATAAATACAAATAAAATACAGTAAATTAAAGATTATGGGATCAGATAGAGCAATGCTGATAGGCAAATATACAGGATTCAGAATTTATATTAGAAAAGAAGCAAAATCTCAAACCAATACCCTACAATTCCCTTTTAAACAAATACATATAGAAATACAGTAGAAATAGAGAAATAACAATCAATTAGAATTATTAAAATAATAAACACAGGATTAAAAATGAATGAAATGAAAACAGAAAAAAAAAAGACTGCAAAAATCAAGGATAGCATATAAATGTTTTTGGGAAGATCAATAAATCCATAAAACTCTGGTAAAACTGACAAGAAAAAAAAAGAGAGAAAATATAGACAAATGATATTACAAATAAAAATGATTACTGACTTTTATGCATGAAAGCCATGAAAATAATAAATGAATAAACAACTCTATGTAAGCCAATTTACCAACATATATGCAGTTCATAACTTATATGAAATACAAACAACCAACATTCATCAACATGAAATTTATAGACTGAATATCTTTAAGTTTACTAAAGAAAAACTGACTTTATAGTTCACCTCCTAACAGTCTCCCCTGTCCCTGGGATTCTCCAGGCAAGAATACTGGAGTGGGTTGCCATTTCCTTCTCCAACATGTTTATGCTTAGTAATTTTATAAACATTTAAGGAAGAAATGATGCCAACTCTATATAATCTCTTCTAAGAAAGAGACATGAAAGAGATATTTCTCACTTATCATTTGAGGCCAATATTACCTACTAAAAACAGAAAAAGATAGTGCAACTAAAGAATATCACAGGGTAATATATTTTTGAATATGTACATAAAATTTATCAAAAATCTTAGCAAACTGAATCTAGCAATATACAAAGGAAAGATTCATGATAAACAAATATGGGATATCACAGTAATGCCAAGCTGTCCCAATATTCAAAAATAAATCAATAAAATCTACCACATTAGCCAAAAAAAAAGGGGGGAAATGTGTGATTGATGTAATTGAGTAAAAAAAAGAATTTGACAAAATCATACATCCATTCTTAACAACAAAACCTTAGTCTAATATCACACTTAATGGTAAAAAATTGAAATCTCAGTTTAGGAATGAGGCAAGGTTATTCAGCCAGTGCATTAAAGCAACACATTTTAAAAATGTAGAGATTGAAAGGAAGAAATAGATAACTGTCCCTATGCATACAGGACATGGTTGTTTACATAGAAGATCCCAAGTATTCTGAAAAAAAAAAAAAAAAAATCCTAAAATTAAAAATGAGCTTGCAAATATCACCATATATAAAACAATATTTCTAAGACCCATGTACCACAGTGTTTATTGCAGGATTACTTACAATGGCTGCAGTGGCCATAGGACTGGAGAAGTTCAGTTTTCATTCCAATCCCAAAGAAAGGCAATGTCAACGAATGCTCAAACTACCAACAGTTGCACTCATCTCAAATGCTAGCAAAGTAATGTTCAAAATTCTCTAAGCCAGGCTTCAACAGTTTGTGAATTGTGAACTTCCAGATGTTCAGGCTGGATTTAGAGAGGCAGAGGAACCAGAGATCAAATTGCCAACATCTGCTGGATCATAGAAAAAAACACGAGAGTTCCAGAAAAACACCTACTCTGCTTTATTAACTACGCCAAAACCTTTGACCGTGTTCAGTGCAGTTCAATCATTCAGTCGTGTCCGACTCTTTGCAACCCCATGCACGCTATGCCTCCCTGTCCATCACCAAATTCCACAGTTTACCCAAACTCATATCCATTGAGTTGGTGATGCCATCCAACCATCAAATCCTCTGTTCTCCCCTTCTCCTCCTGCTCTTAATCTTTAACGGCATCAAGACCTTTTCAAATGAGTCAGCTCTTTGCATCAGGTGGCCAAAGTATTGGAGTTTCAGCTTCAATATCAGTCCTTCCAATGAATACTCAGGACTGATCTCCTTTAGGAATGACTGGCTGGATCTCCTTGCAGTCCAAGGGACTCTCAAGAGTCTTATCCAACACAACAGTTCAAAAGCATCAATTCTTCTGTGCTCAGCTTTCTTTATAGTCCAACTGTCACATCCATACACGACTACTGGAAAAACCATAGCCTTGACTAGATGGATCTTTGTTGACAAAGTAATGTCTCTGCTTTTTAATATTCTGTTTAGGTTGGTCATAACTTTACTTCAAAGGAGTGTTAATTTCATGGCTGCAATCACCATCTGCACTGATTTTGGAGCCCCCCATAAAAAAATTCAGCCACTGTTTCCACTGTTTCACCATCTATTTGCCATGAAGTGATGGGACTGGATGCCATGATCTTCGTTTTCTGAATGTTGAGCTTTAAGCCAACTTTTTCACACTCCTCTTTCACTTTCATCAAGAGGCTCTTTAGTTCTTCTTCACTTTCTGCCATAAGGGTGGTATCATCTGCATATCTGAGGTTATTGATATTTCTCCTGGCAATCTTGATTTTAGCTTGTGCTTCATCCAGCCCAGGATTTCTCATGATGTACTATGCATATAAATTAAAAAAGCAGGGTGACAATGTACAGCTTTGATGTACTCCTTTTCCTACTTGGAATCAGTCTGTTGTTCCATGTCCAGTTCTAACTGTTGCTTCCTGACCTGCATACAGGTTTCTCAAGAGGCAGGTCAGCTGGTCTGGTATTCTCATATCTTTCAGAATTTTCCACAGTTTATTGTGATCCACACAGTCAAAGGCTTTGGCATAGTCAATAAGGCAGAAATAGAACTATCCTGCTTCTTCGATGATCCAGCGGATCTTGGCAATTTGATTTGGTTCCTCTGCCTTTTGTAAAACCAGCTTGAACATCTGGAAGTCCATGGCTCATGTATTGCTGAAGCCAGCTTGGAGAATTTTGAGCACTAGTTTACTAGTGTGTGAGATGAGTGCAATCGTACAGTAGTTTGAACATTCTTTGGCATTGCCTTTCTTTGGGACTGGAATGAAAATTGACCTTTTCCAGTCCTGTGGCCACTGCTGAGTTTTCCAATTTTCTGGCATATTGAGTGCAGCATTTTCACAGCATCATCTTTTAGGATTTGAAAATCCTTTAGCTCAACCGGAATTTCATAACCTCCACTAGCTTTGTTCATAGTGATGCTTCTTAAGGCCCACTTAACTTCACATTTCAGGGTGTCTGGCTCTAGGGTGAGTGATCACACCATTTTGATTATCTGGGTCATGAAAATCTTTTTTGTACAGTTCTTCTGTATATTATTGCCACCTCTTCTTAATATCTTCTGCTTCTGTTAGGTCCATACCATTTATGTCCTTTATTGAGCCCATCTTTGCATGAGACATTACTTTGCCAACAAAGGTCCATCTAGTCAAGGCTATGGTTTTTCCAGTGGTCATGTATGAATGTGAGAGTTGGACTATGAAGAAAGCTGAGCACCAGAGAATTGATGCTTACTGTTGAAAGTCCCTTGGACTTCAAGGAGATCCAACCAGTCCATTCTGAAGGAGATCAGCCCTGGGATTTCTTTGGAAGGAGTGATGCTGAAGCTGAAATTCCAGTACTTTGGCCACCTCATGTGAAGAGTTGACTCATTGGAAAAGACTCTGATGCTAGGAGGGATTGGGGGCAAGAGGAGAAGGAGACGACAGAGGATGAGATGGATGGATGGCATCAATGACTCGGTGGATGTGAGTCTGGGTGAACTCCAGGGGTTGGTGATGGACAGGGAGACCTGGTGTGCTGTGATTCATTGGGTGGCAAAGATTCAGACAGGACTGAGTGACTGAACTGAACTGAACTTGCATGACATATTCCCTTGGTATTTCTAATTTTCTTGAAAACACCTCTAGTCTTTGACCATGTGGACCACAACAAATTGTGGAAAATTCTTCAAGAGATGGGAATACCTGACCACCTGACCTGCCTCCTGGGGAATCTGTATGAAGGTCAAGAAGCAAAAGTTAGAACTGGACATGGAACAACTGACTGGTTCCAAATCAGGAAAGGAGTACACTAAGGCTGTAGATTGTCACCCTGCTTAGTTAACATATATGCAGAGTACATCATGAGAAATGCCAGGCTAGATGGATGAAGCTCAAGCTGGAATCAAGATTTCTGGGAAACTCAACTATGCAGATGACATCATCCATATGGCAGAAAGTGAAGAAGAACTAAAGAGCCTCTTGATGAAAGTGAAAGAAGAGAGTGAAAAAGTTGGCTTAAAACTCAACATTCAGAAAATTAAGATCATGGCATCCAGTACCGTCACGTCACGGCAAATAGATGGGGAAACAGTGGAAACAGTGGCTGACTTTATTTTCAGGGGCTCCAAAATCAGTGCAGATGGTGATTGCAGCCATGAAATTAAAAGATGCTTGCTTCTTGGAATAAAAGCTATGACCAACCTAAACAGCATATTAAAAGCAGAGACATTATTTTGCCAACAAAAATCTGTCTAGTCAAAGCTGTTGTTTTTCCAGTAGTCATGTAATGGATATGAAAGTTGGACTTTAAAGAAAGCTGAGCACTGGAGAATTGATGCTTTTGAACTGTGGTGTTGGATAAGACTCTTGAAAATCACTTGGACTGCAAGGAGATTCAACCAGTCCATCCTAAAGGAGATGAGCCCTGTATAATCATTGGAAAGGTGGATGACTAACCTGAAATTTCAATATTTTGGCCTCCTTATGTGAAGAACTGACTCATTGGAAAAGAACCTGATGCTGGGAAAGATTGAAGGTGGAAGGAGATGGGGATGACAGAGGACAAAATGGTTGGATGGCATCACTGACTTGATGGACATGAGTTTGAGTAAGCTCTGGGATTTGGTGATGGCCAGGGAAGCCTGGCATGCTGCAGTCCATGGGGTTGCAAAGATTCGGACACGACTGTGTGACTAAACTGAACTGAGCTGAACTTACAATGGCTAGGACATGGAAACAACCTAGATGTCCATCAACAGATGAATGGATAAAGAAACTTTGGCACATATTATATATAAAATGGAATTTTACTCAGTCATAAAATGGAACACATTTGAGTCAATTCTAATGAGGTGGATGAACCTAGAGCCTATTATTCCAAGTGCAGTAAGTCAGAAAGAGAAAAACAAACATTGTAATTTAATACCTATATATGGAATCTAGAAAGATAGTATTGATGAACTTATTTCCTGGGCAGCAATGGAGATGTAGACATAGAGAATAGACTTATGGACATAACAGGGGAAGGAGAGGTTGGGACAAAATCAGAAAGTAGCATGGAAACATATACACTACCATATATAAAATAGACAGTCAGTGGGAATTTGCTGTATGATTCAGCAGGTTTAAACTTGGTGCTCTGTGACAACCTAGAGGGGTGGGGGGTGGAAGGGAGGTTTCAGAGGAAGTGGTCATATGTATACCTATGGCCAATTCCTGTTGATGTATGGCAGAAACCAACACAATATCATAGGAAGGACAAATGAGTTAGCCTAGTTTTAAAAATTTGAAAAAGAACAATGCTCCACCTAACTAACTTTAGATGATAGGTAGTTCACTGTACCTGACTTTATGGCTTAGTATTTAGTTTTAACAATCAAGACACTATAGTTATAAGAAAATTTACATACCTGTTGATTAGAATAAATGGTCTAGAGAAAGATTCACAGAATTATGGTCAATTGCTGTGACAAAGGAGCAAAAGCAAGTCAATGGAAATAGGGTTGATTTTTCTTAACAAATAGTATACACACAATTAAATATTCATATGCAAAACAAACATGAACCTTGATCTATACTTCATGCTGTGTAGAGATTAAATTACTCTGCATAAATTATACCTTCAAAACACCTGACAAAAAGTGTATAAGAACTGTACAATATTCTTCATTTTTGCAATAATATATTGTGTACAGATGAATAAGTGTAAACACATGGAGTAGTCTAGAAATATACTTAATAGATATATGATTTTAAGCATATTGTGATTGGCAGTGGTGGTCAAAGTTTTCTAACTCAGTGCCTGTTGTGTGCTAGCACTGTTCTATAGCTTTGCACATATTCACTCATTTAATTTTTGAAGAAACTATAAAAGGTGGGTACTGTAATTAACTTCATATTGAAAACAAATTAAGGAACAACAACAACAAAATAACTGACAGGGAGACATTTATTGCATGTGGTAGATCGGTCATTCAAACCCAGGCAGTCTTGATCAAGGTTACATGCCCCTAGCTGTGAAGCCAGGTTGCATTTCTGCTACAGTTGCATTTCTGCTATGGTTCACTTCCACTCTGAGCTTGCACAAAAGTGAAATTGTAAATATGAAGTCAAAAAATAACATGATAAATGGGTGGAAAAAGATAAGTCACAATGTCTCAAAATCTCTGCATGGGTTTTTAAAATAAGTTATCAAAGATATATCATTAAAAAACTTGGGCAGGAACCGTACACAAGCTCTTATCAAGTCTACTGCTGAGCAGTTTGGGGGCAAAAAATAAAATGCACTGCATCAGAACTATTGATATTTCATTTCTTTTCAAAAGCCTCAATTTTATTTTGGAAGCTTCTTACAAACAAACAAAACACAGTAATTATGATCTCTCCTAGAACATAAGAAAGTTTTACTTAGAAGAGTATACATTCGTATATAGGCAGCTGAACAAGTTGCGGGTCTCTGCATATTACCACCACAGCTTGTATATCCATGAATTAGTAGATATGTGTGGAACATCTTGTTGAGCTCCTAGGACCCTTCACTACAATAAATAGGCAAATATTTCCAATCTAGACATCTATTTCTGACATCAAAGTGAGGAGGGGAAATTTTTAATGACTTAATCTTTATGATGGAGAAGGAAATGGCAACCCACTCCAGTATTCTTGCCTGGAAAATCCCATGGACAGTGGAGCCTCTTAGGCTGCAATCCATGGGATCGCAAAGAGTCAAACAGGACTGAGTGACTTCACTTTCACTTATAATACTGGTCAATGTCCTCTAGCTAAATACCAATAGGAATGTATCTATTCAAAGTTGGCTTATTGTGTGACACAATGATAGAGACCTCACGCTGAAGGAAATGGAAATACCATAAGGGACATTTAGGATTTTGGTTTGTGTTAGGTGACTTCCCCAGTGGCTCAGCTGTAAAGAATCCACCTCCGATGCAGGAGAAGACGGAGATGTTGGTTTGGTCCCTGGCTCGGGAAGATCCCCTGCAAGAGGAAATGGCAACTCATTTGAATATTCTTGCCTGAAAAATCCTATGAACAGAGGAGCCTTGCAGACTACAGTCCATGTGTCACAAAGAATGGGACACGACTGAGGACCCACACATTTAGGTAGCTTATGTGTGGAGTCAAGGAAAAGAGGCTTTGTTTCGGTTTCTATCTGGTTAGGAAGAAGCAGCAGTGTGTATATATTAACATGTGTATACACACACACATCTGTCTTTCACAGAATGATAGGATGCTAGGATACGTAGATGGTTGGTATATTTGTGATTTAGACAATGTTCTGTTTCTGTTTTGCTGAAATGACTGCAGAGTGGTCTTATTTTATCTCAATCAATCACAGTCACAGAATGGCCTGGTCTTGATGTTGCGTTCTGTGAAATGGTTTATGTTCATTAGCTGAGAGCACCAGGACTAAGTCAGCAACATGAAGCCAGGAGAGCTGATAATTCTAGGACCACTTCCAGCTGTCAGGAGCTGCTTTTTCCTCTACCAATACCAGACAAGCAATTAAGAAGAAGGATAAACTCATTATTAGAACTCCATACATTTTATTCTAAAGCTTACTAAAACTAGTAATAACATTTAATCCAACAAACAATAGGTGTATCAATAATGATTTCCAATTCCCCACTCATTAAGGAACTGCTAAAGTTAGTAACAAGAAGTGACAAAGTAATGTCTTGTGTTCAGATTCTGTTTTTCTTCTCTTCTTTGCTAATCCCTTTTGATAATTCTTTTCTGCCTATGCACATATATGGTTTCTTACCCTGTAATCATTTTATTATTAACATCTGTGGGAATTTCTCAAGATCTGTTGTTTCAGTTGCTCAAAGTTCAATATTAGTAAGAAACTTTGGTTTTCTACAGAGATTTACAGCCTCTTATGGTACCTTTCAGTCTGAATTTGGCAATAAGGAGTTCATGGTCTGAGCCACAGTCAGCTCCTGGTCTTGTTTTTGCTGATTGTATAGAGCTTCTCCATCTTTGGCTGCAAAGAATATAATCGATCTGATTTCGGTGTTGACCATCTGGTGATGTCCATGTATAGAGTCTTCTCTTGTGTTGTTGGAAGAGGGTATTTGCTATGACCAGTGCATTTTCTTGGCAAAACTCTGTTAGTCTTTGCCCTGCTTCATTCCGTGTTCCAAGGCCAAATTTGCCTGTTACTCCAGGTGTTTCTTGACTTCCTACTTTTGCATTCCAGTCCCCTATAATGAAAAGGACATCTTTTTTGGGTGTTAGTTCTAAAAGGTCTTGTAGGTCTTCATAGAACCGTTCAACTTCAGCTTCTTCGGCATTACTGGTTGGGGCATAGATTTGGATTACTGTGACATTGAATGGTTTGCCTTGGAAACGAACAGAGATCATTCTGTCATTTTTGAGATTGCATCCAAGTACTGCATTTCGGACTCTTTTGTTGACCATGATGGCCACTCCATTTCTTCTGAGGGATTCCTGCCCACAGTAGTAGATATAATGGTCATCTGAGTTAAATTCACCCATTCCAGTCCATTTTAGTTCGCTAATTCCTAAAATGTCAACATTCACTCATGCCATCTCTTGTTTGACCACTTCCAATTTGCCTTGATTCATGGACCTGACATTCCAGGTTCCTATGCAGTATTGCTCTTTACAGCATCGGACTTTGCTTCTATCACCAGACACATCCACAGCTGGGTATTCTTTTTGTTTTGGCTCCGTCCCTTCATTCTTTCTGGAGCTATTTCTCCACTGATCTCCAGTAGCATATTGGGCCTCTACTGACCTGGGGGAGTTTCTCTTTCAGTAACCTATCATTTTGTCTTTTCATACTGTTCATGGGGTTCTCAAGGCAAGAATACTGAAGTGGTTTGCCATTCCCTTCTCCAGCGGACCACACCCTGTCATATCTCTCCACCATGACCCGCCCATCCCAGGTTGCCCCTCGGGCATGGCTTAATTTCATTGAGTTAGACAAGGGTGTGTTCCTTGTGTGATTAGATTGACTAGTTTTCTGTGAGAACGGTTTTAGTGTATTTGCCCTCTGATGCCCTCTTACAAGACCTACTGTCTTACATGGGTTTCTCTTACCTTGGGCGTGGGGTATCTCGTCCCGGCTGCTCCCGGCTGCTCCCGGCCAGCTAAGCACAGCCATCGCACCTTATCTTGGACGAGGGGGTCTCTCCTCACCGCCGCCCTTCCTGACCTCGGTCGTGGGGTAGCTCCTCTCGGCCGCGCTTAGTGCGCTGGCCCTCGCCGCCGTCCTTCCTTGGTCGTGGGGTAGCTCCTCTCGGCCGCGCTCTTAGTGCGCGATTCTGAAAGAGATGGGAATACCAGACCACCTGATCTGCCTCTTGAGAAATCTGTATGCAGGTCAGGAAGCAACAGTTAGAACTGGTCATGGAACAACAGACTGGTTCCAAATAGGAAAAGGAGTACGTCAAGGCTGCATATTGTCACCATGTTTATTTAACTTATATGCAGAGTACATCATGAGAAATGCTGGACTGGAAGAAACACAAGTTGGAATCAAGATTGCTGGGAGAAATATCAATAACCTCAGATATGCAGATGACACGACTCTTATGGCAGAAAGTGAAGAGGGGCTAAAAAGCCTCTTGATGAAAGTGAAAGTGGAGAGTGAAAAGGTTGGCTTAAAGCTCAACATTCAGAAAACAAAGATCATGGCATCTGGTCCCATCACTTCATGGGAAATAGATGGGGAAACAGTGGAAACAGTGTCAGACTTTGTTTTTCTGGGCTCCAAAATCACTGCAGATGGTGACTGCAGTCATGAAATTAAAAGACACTTACTCCTTGGAAGGAAAGTTATGACCAACCTAGATAACATATTCAAAAGCAGAGACATTACTTTACCAACAAAGGTTCGCCTAGTCAAGGCTATGGTCTTTCCTGTGGTCATGTATGGATGTGAGAGCTGGACTGTGAAGAAAGCTCAGCACCGAAGATTCGATGCTTTTGAACTGTGGTGTTGGAGAAGACTCTTGAGAGTCCCTTGGACTGCAAGAAGATCCAACCAGTCCATTCTGAAGGAGGTCAATCCTGGAATTTCTTTAGAAGGAATGATGCTAAAGCTGAAACTCCAGTATTTTCGCCACCTCATGCGAAGGGTTGACTCATTGGAGAAGACTCTGATGCTCGGAGGGATTGAGGGCAGGAGGAGAAGGGGACGACAGAGGATGAGATGGCTGGATGGCGTCACTGACTCGATGGGTATGAGTCTGGGTGACCTCCGGGAGCTGGTGATGGACAGGGAGGCCTGGTGTGCTGTGGTTCATGGGGTCGCAAAGAGTCGGACACGACTGAGCGACTGATCTGATCTGATCTGATCTGATGGTACCTTTAAAATATCTGCACAAATATTTTTTCTAGGCATACCCCTGCATATTATCTCCACTATAATTGTGTTCTAAGTAATGTGAGTGAAGTAAAATTGCTTCCTCTTGCTTTTTCTTTTATTTGTCTGCCCCCACCTATTCTCAGCACAAACAGTTATCCCCTGATTTTGCCCTAATGTGAGATTATGCCTCATGTGGGAAGAAACCTAAACACTTTTATTTCCTGTCTCCTGGATTAATCTTCTCTTTGTAATTCTGTAACTCAAGTTTTTCCACATATCCACTGAATATGAATATTCCTATCAGAGATCTCACTTTTAGTAGCATTTTTGGTAATTTATTATTTTAGTCATTATTTTCCAAAGGTTAGCATACAATATATACTTTAAAAATTCCTGATTTGGGTTCCTCTTCCATTCTTTTCACCAAATAGGGATTTCATAATAAACTTTGGAACCAGTAAATACTGAAATATATAGTTACATTGTTGATGTGTGTGTATGTGTATGAATGTACATATACTATATGTATGTGTATACACACACATACACACACACACACACACATATATGTAAACATAGAGTTTACTCTGCATAATTATTTTGTAGGTTAGTTGTTTGGTCTTGTTTCTTAATTATTCTTTAAGAAATTTATTGGGCTCCAATTATTCTATATTATCATCATAGCTTATATATTATAGCTGAAAAATCAAATGATATCTAGAACCTGAATTATCACTAGAGGAAGGAGCTGTACTTGATTTCTTTGAAAATGGGGGTTGATTGGCACACATCAAAATGCAAACAAATCCCAGAGAGAATAGGCTGCCACTAGGAAAGCTGGCAATTTTGGCAATAGCTATGTAGGAGGTGTATGTGTGTGTGACTGTGTGAAAGAGAAGGGACTTGATTGAACAATGATCCTACAGCACATTTTCTGGATTACAATCCTCCTTTTTATTACTTTGTAGTGTCTTTTCTCAAGGAGATCTGTGTTCAAAGTACTTCAAGTCACTTGCCATGTCTCTGAAATATTATCTCATATTTCAGTGCTTGTGTTCCAATAGCATTCTACTAAATATTTGGTACTCTTCTGACTGCTGATACTATTTCTTCTTGCTTTTTCATTACTGTAGTATTTCCAGTATATGAAATTATAACATCATAGGAATAAAAAAGATATATAGATCATAAAATAGACATCAAATAAGACCAGTCAGGCCACTGACATGTTGCAGAAAATAAACATGTCTTTCAAGGTCAATAGATCCCCTGGTGCCCATTGGTAACAGAATTGGTACTAGAGTGTTTGTCCAATTGAGTATGAGGGTTTATATCCATGCTTCTTATCCCAACTGGATTGCTGCTAATCAAATATTACTCTAAATTTTTACAGCTATTTATATTAACATTTTAATCAGAATAGTATACTTTTCAGAGCTCTCTTTTTTCCCTTTTGGGAGGTGATAAAATGCTTTTTTAAAGAAATAAGAAATAATAGCTACTGCAACAAGTTGGACATTTATAGTAATCTCTTTGGAGTAAATACTAACTTGTTTACATTTTGTACTAGTATAATAATTAAAAATATTCAATAAGACAATTTTCTGATATTTCCTTTTGTAGATATAACATGAGGTTCAAAATCACAAGCTACAGAAATATTTCATTTACTAATATTTGGACTTAAATCATGGACAACTAGTCCCACAGCATCTATAAAATTCATATAATTATATTTATTAATGATCAGCCTAGTTATAAGCTGCTACTTACATATTTTTATACTTGTGTTTATGATAGCTATACTAAGTAAACAACTCCACATGTAAACATTCACTAGTTCTAGCAAAGTAATTTAAAATGGATAAATAGAATGAATAATTCCTCATAAGTAGAACCTGCTACATTTCTAGTAGCTTTTCAGTATTTTCATTTTATGAATCAATTTAATTACTTCATTACAGTATTTTATTTTGTCTAGTTTACTTAATTTCAATCATAAAGAAATGTTCACCATTCTATTATGTACAATAAATAATTTAGCTATTGAATTAGATCAGTGTACCCTCATTTTCCATGTGGGTGCTTGCGGTATCTAGGTATTCAGTCTGCGAGAGAAATTGTCCATCTGTTGTCCCAATCCATCTGTTATTTGACCTAGGTATTATGATTGCTTAAAAACTTTTCTACAAATACATAATAATTTATTATTTTGGCTTGACAATTTAAAATTCCCAACAAGTCTATTCCCAAGATTAATTCTTACCTATTTTAATTTAAAGTGCTTTTCTAATGATAATATGATATTCAAGTCAGTTTACAATTAAGTGAATGTTATCTCAAGAAGTGTAATCACATTTATAATACTGTTACTTCACTTCACTGCATGACATGGTACAGAATTATTTGGTCTTTAGATATGTGCACACTTTTTTGAATAACTTTTATAATACCAATCATTTCTTTTATACAAATCTCTTTTTTCTTGATTTTTTTCTATCGTCATGGGCTTATGCTTCTATGTAGAATTACTAACCCTCAGATTAAGCCATTTAAAGATGAATCTGTCATTTCTAAGGGTGAAAAAATGTGACATTTGAATTTTTTAAAAGGAGCAGGTCAAATGTAGGTCAAGGAAAAAGCCCATAAAAGTCTATTCTACAGCTTTACTTTAAAACATTCATCTGATAATAAAATGAATAATTTCTCATTAAATCCAAGCCATTTAACATATTATTATTATGTTTGAAAATGACTGTATTTTTGCTTTTTTTTTGGTACTTGTAAGTTTTTGCCTCTCATTTAATGTTATTTTTAGCAATTAAAAACTTTCTGAATTTATTTACACAGTTTATATGAAATAACTATTATTTTTATATGGTATTTTGTCTCTGAGCATCACATTTATTATTTTGTCTTCCCGTCACAATCCTACTCTCCATTTCTTACCTCATTTCTCCTAGCTTGGCTTTCCCTATCCCATACAATGAAATATTCCAATTATATTCACCTGTAAATTTAATAAAGTGCCTGTTCTCACCACAACATGGTTTTTGAACAGTTTTCAGAAGTCTCAGCACATAATGTATTTTAGTATTGGTATAACTCTCTTATCAAGTAGTTATACTAGGTAATGCTAAAACACACAATCTGTCTAAAATTCCCATTAGAAATGTCATCCAAGCACAGAGATGGATTTATCATGAATCAAATAAAGCTTAAGCTTTGGAGTCTCTAATGCACAAATTGCCTTTCCAAGGCCTTGAGAACAGCCCCAAATTTACTAATAAATATCTCTATTTTTAAAAAAAAAACCCAATTTTCTAGACTTCAGGTACGACAAACTCTAGATCTCTCCTTGCCAAAAAAGTATAGTGGATGATTAGACCTCCATGCAGTTTCTAATATGTAGCTCCATACCTCAACCTTCTAAAGTCATCCAATTTGATAATATTCCTTTATATTCTTGAAATACAAAACTTGAAATCTCAGACCTTAGACCTGGAGATCTGCTTTACTGTATGTAAAGAGATTTTTATTTTGTTTGCCAATTAGAATACCTGATCTGAATCCTAGCATGATTCTTAAACTATATGGGTAGAGTAATGATAAAGTAAATAACAGTAATATCAAATAATAAAAAATAATATATCAACACAAATATATATGAATGAAAAATTTAGCATCAGACAAGATAAATGAAGCAAAATAAGATAACTCAAAAAATTTAATTAAAGGAAAAGTACAATAAAAAACAGCTTTATAAATTGTAACGTCAAATTGAATAAATGGACAAATGAAAACTTAAAGAATACATGTAAATACAAATTTACAAATAACTTTAGATTTTCCCTAGTTTAAAAGTGAAGATTGTAAGTTTGTATTTCTCAAACAACTTTGTAGTAATAATTGAGATCAGGATCTACTACAATCATTCATCTGAGAAAATCAAGTTTTCATCAATTTTTTCAAGTAAAAACATGTAAAAATGAAATTACTAACAATAAAGGACTTAACATACAGGATCGAGAAAAGACCAATGCTCATTCTCAAAGAAATGCTATAAAAATCAGGTCTGATCTTAGGTTGTCAGCCTAAACTGCTAGGTCTCATTAAGATTTTCCTGAATAGAGGATAGAGCTTGCTACTTCCAGCTTTTCTCTCTCTGGGGAAGCCTGAAAGACAGGTGACAGAAAACCAGATCAAACAATCAAGATGTCAGAGGTGCCTGATTCTGCTGCTCTCAAGCTGTGCACATAGTAGGCACTCAACAGGCTTTTGAATGATGAATTGTCCTTCTTAAGTTAAACATTTAAAGAGCAAGGCTAGAATTAAGAATAAGCTTTAGCATAAAGACTTCCATTATAAGAATCTTCTAAAGATATTAAGGTAGTGCTTTATTTTGTTTCAAATTCAGTGCTTGTCTACATCTCAGTTTGTGTATTCCAAATATAGTCCCTTATTTTATAATTCTGAGGGACATAACCTTTTAGTCTCTGCAAATGTTGATATGCTATACAGAAATTTAATTCTTTAAATATATGCCAACACTAGCATATATTTGTACTATTACTTTAAACCCTCTTGAAGATTTATTTATGAAATTTAGTTTCCTTTTCCAAGAATTCCCAAGCATTTCTACTGTGTGTGTGTGTGTGTGTGTGTTTAGGAGAAAGACTGTGAAAAGTAGAGTTTGAGAGAGCAAGAGTTTCCTCCACGGCTGCTTTTAGACATTGATAGCATGATATAGTTCAATTTTGATGCCTTCCATGCATAAGATGGTTTCAGTAACAGTTAAAAATAAGCAGTAGGCACTTTTCTAACATCTTACAAGGTTAGTACTATTACTTCATCCATACAGAGACAAGAAAATGAGGCACAGAGAGCTTAATGACGTACATGTTTAAAATTCAATAAAAATATTTATTATTATTATTATTATTATTATTTTATTAGTTTTACTGTGAGTCTGGGCAACACAATGATGTTTGGCAGAAATCAACACAATATTGAAAAGCAATTATCCTTCAATTAAAAACTAAATAAATTTAATTTAAAAAAATACTGGAGTGGGTAGACATTCCCTTCTCCAGAACTTCCAGACCCAGGGATTGAACAGGCATCTCCTGCATTGCAGGTGATTTTTTACTATCTGATCCACTAGAGCAGTCCAAATATTATTGATAGCAAGACTTAAATGTCTAGTTTAAAGGGCTTACTGACTGACTGGGAAAAGAAAGCTTAAATGCTCCCATGAATATATAACATTATAAAATTTTAGAACTCTAGAGACTAAAAAAACACTCCCACTGAACTAAAAGGTTACAAACAAAAACTCAAGAAATTACAATAGCATTGGATTTTTAACAATATCAGAATTAGAAGATAGAGAACAGTTGAGAAATACCTTGGAAACTCAAAGGATTTTCTAACCTAAAATTTTATGTTCAGATAGGCAGTAGACCAAAGACTCTTTTAGAGAAACAATATCTTGAAATTTTATCTTGTATATAATCTTTCTAAGAAAGAAGAAGGATAACTTGGTCAGAAAAATGGAGAAAGGAAAGGAAAGAAACTGTTATCCAGCAAAGAAAAAAAGATGAAAAGAATCCTCAGGGTAATTTCACAGGATTACAACCAAGCCTGGAGAAAAGCAAAAGCAAGCCCTGTCAGGGACAGAATGTTGGAGTGTGGCTGGAAGACAAATGCAAATTTACATTTTCAAGCAAGCTGGAGGACAAGATTATAATCACATATGAAGAAAACTAAACAAGCAAATGATAAAGAGGAAATAAAATCCTAGTACACCACATGCCTCCAACTGAATAATATTTTCAGTCATTATTGATAATTGAAAAATGCTGCCTATTAAACTATATTAATAACCTGACAAAATTGAAGAAATCAATACTGGTGTATGAGAGGAGGTTGAAAGTGGATTTTCCCATTTCATCTTAGGAAATTTATAGATCTTGAAGTAACATTATATGTAAATCCAACAATATGGCTTATTGTTACTCAGTATCTAAGTTGTGTCCAATTCTTTGCAAACTCATGGATTACAGCACACCAGGCTTCCCTGTCCTTCACCATCTTCTGGACTTTGCTCAGACTCACGTCCATTGAGTTAGTGATGCCATCCAACCATCTCATCCTCTGTTGCCCCCTTCTCCTGCCCTCAATCTTTTCCAGCATCAGGGTTTTTCCAGTGAGTCATCGCTTCACATCAGGGGGCCAAAGGATTGGAGTTTCAGCTTCAGCATCAGTCCTTTCATGAGTATTCAAGGTTGATTTCCTTTAAAATTGATTTGTTTGATCCCCTTGCCATCCAAGGGAGTCTCAAGAGTCTTCTCCAGCACCACAGTTCAAAAGCATCAATTCTTTGGCACTCAGCCTTCTTTATTTCATATCTCCTTCCCTGGTGGCTCGGATGATAAAGAATCTGCCTAAAATGCATGAGACCCACATTCAATTCCTGGATTGGGAAGATCCCTTGGAGAAAAAAAGTGGCAACTCATTTCAGTATTCTTGCCTGAAGAATTTCATGGACAGAGGACACTGGTGTGCTATAGTGCATGAGGTCATAAAGTGTTGACAACTTTCAGTCACTCACATTTGTACTTAACTACTGGAAAAACCATAGCTTTGACTGTAGGGCCTTCATCAATAAAGCAATATCTCTGCTTTTTAATATGCTGTCTAGGTGTGTCATAGCTTTTCTTCCAAGCATCTTTAAATTTCATGACTGCAGTCACCATCTGCAGTGATTCGGGAGACCAAGAAAATTAATTCTGCCTCTGTTTTCACTTTTCCTCCATATATTTGTCATAAAGTGATGGAACCATGGGCCATGGTTACCAGTATATAGACAGAGTGGATAGGTTGAAAGCAAGAAATAGTACAAAAATATTTTAAGTAAAATAGCATAAACTCATTGCTTCAGTATACAAGAAACCAAAACTGTGGAAAGAGTGATGCATAAGAAAGATGGTTTTCATTATAATATAAATCTCATAAAACAATTTGCTTTTTCCAATAAGTATTACATATGAGTGAGAATAAAACTACTTTTTAAGAGCAAATGACAAAATAATAATAAATAAGATAAGTATAAAAAGTAGTGGAGTGAGTTAAACTACTTATATGACTATGACTATTCTTATTTTTCCGGTCCTAATGTTGTTCCCTCTGATTGCATTTTTTCTTTTTTATGGACTCCCATATTCTTCTTTCATATTTTTTCTATCATTTTTTTGTCCCTTTAATAATCCTTGTCTTAGTTTTTCTACTCTTCTAATATAAGTATTTATAAAAATAAAAAGTGTCAAAACTTGGAATATGTTTCATTACCTGTATCTTCCCTAAATTATTTTACTATTTTGTATGCACTTCTTTTATTTACATTGGTTCAATGATCCACAAGGAATTCAAATCTAATACGAGAAAAGTTTATTAAAATTACCAAGGGAATGTTTTTAAATTATACCCACCTTTATGTTTCCATTTGGACAAGAATCCCTAGAGTTGGTT
Organism: Tragelaphus eurycerus; assembly: GCA_935064755.1. Classification (NCBI taxonomy): domain Eukaryota; kingdom Metazoa; phylum Chordata; class Mammalia; order Artiodactyla; family Bovidae; genus Tragelaphus; species Tragelaphus eurycerus. The sequence continues at coordinate 10,620,539 of CAKXYN010000012.1, read as the reverse complement.
ATATGTTGGTTAGCATCTATAGATAATTCTAATAGTGTTTTAGAGTTTGTCTCTACACTCACTTTTTAAGGTCTCATCCTTTGATTAAATTAAACTATATGCCCAAATTATGAAATACTCTTAGCAGCATGATTGAGGATTCTTTGGACAGCAAGGCTAAATTTTTCCTCAGTCAGTAACACAATAATGGAAACTATAAGTTCTTCTCTATTATTGAAACACATAATTTACATCTCAACTGGGGCTTTGAATAATTTAGTTCACAGAAAGTCATTTCAGTAGATAGCTTTATGTGCAAAGACAGCTGATTTATTCCATGCACCTTTAACGTAATAGTACACTTCAAATAAAAATACTTTATAAATTAAAAAATACAGGCCCAAATTCAAACTTGACATATGAATAGAACAAAATATTATACTAAATCATAATGTAAACACTTATTTTCCATAAAATATATAATCTGGAAGAAACAATAAGTTGAAACTGTTCTTTTACTGTTCTCCAGTATGTCATATATTTTCAAAACTCCATTTTCTGCACATAAGGATTATTGTGTGAAACATTCTTATTATCATTTATCATCTGCCAAATTCACATACATATATTAGGACCCTCCTCTGCATGAAGGCCTTCTTGGTTCCCCAGATGGATTTAGTTTCTCCTCATCCTTTGCAATCATAGATCATTTTAAGCTTCTTATCAAAAGTATAACAAATATTTATAGGCTTAAAAGCTATATCAGTATAATAATGCTCTGGAGGCTAGACACCTCTTCATGCTTTTTTGTGTTTCTGGAATTTGGAAAATTAATATTTTTTATGGAAACATTTTTTAGTAAATGGAATTACTCAGAACAGTATTGTGAGTCCTCATATACACATGATTCATAATCACTGATACATATAAACATATACAAAATTTCAGTGTGTATTTCAAAAGACAGTGCCCCTTTTACTTAACACTGCCTAAAATGTCATCGTCACACTTATAAAAGATTTAGTTTACAATAATTCCCAAATATCATTAAAGAATAAAATATCATGCTCAAATGTCTCATTCTAAATGTACAGATAAGAGTGGTCTGCTTGAGCTAGGTCACACCACCTTGTAAGATCCTGCTATAGTTTCAACAATTTCGTGAGCTTAATGTTAAATACAAGCATTATTAAAAATTAAATTATATAACTGTACAATTAAAGAAACTATATTTAAATCATATTTAAAATGAAAGTAAGAAATACTAAAAGTCTCAGTGCCATATTTTCACATGTACATTATTAGAATATGTATTAAATAACCCCTTGGTCAAAATAGTTGTTCATATTGCAGCTGAAAATGCAAATGATGTCAAACTTGATAATTGATAGCATTTCCTAATGTGATAGAAAATATTTGGATGGAAGAGTTATCTTCCTGACTACTTAAAGCAGTTCTCTTTTGGACTGTAAATAGATGGGAGGGATAAGCTACACTGATGAAAATAATTAATGACAATATTATCAGTGAATACAAAGACATCCTCCAGAATCACTAGAATAATAAATTATTAAATAAAAAAATATACAGCACCTGCCATAGCAAAGCTAATGGTTCAGATCTTTAAAAGGAAATAGCAGCCTTAGGTGCTAGTATTTATACTGTACCTTGAGAATTCAGTTTTTCCTTTAGAAAGCATTGATTGTCTAGAAATGCTTTGATTGAAGGAAAGAAGACTTTAACCTTTGTAAGTAAAAGGCCTTATGTTGCTGCCCTAATGTTCTAAGTCCTCAGTTTATCTTTATTTCTAGCAGTATGACTCTAAATCAAGATTGAAAAGCAACTCAACATGAGGTAAAATAAAAAGGTCATTTAATCACCCTGTTAGCTTCAAATGATTATTGATTCTTAGAGGTGATGTCTAATTCTGCCAGAAAATCCATTTCTGTACTGATTACTGCCTCAGTTTTATCTATGATACTGGAGGTTATTAAAAGAAGGAATCTCAAGGGAAGTGTACAACTTTAGGCCATTAATATTATATTTAATATTATATTTTTTATCATAACAGAATTTCTAGCTCTACCCTGTATCAATAGTCACATAGGAATATGTGATTCACCACAAGTCTAATTATTATATACATTCCTTTGGGAAACAGAAGCACATTGAAATATCTGATAGGTAAATATCAAACGGTGTAGGGCATGTTGAACTACTCATCATTTCTTATTACCACATACACAACACTCAAGTATCGTGCCTAGAAAATTGACACTACTCTATTGTCTTTTTTTTTCACCCAAACTATTTTATAGTCATGCTTAGAATGCTGTTAGAATCACATATTTGAAAATATAGTATACAGAAATTCAGTTCAAATGTATACAGTATACAGTTCAAATGTATACAGTATACAGTTCAAAATATAAGCATAAACAATATAGGCATCGTGAACACAGATAACTAAAGCTCAGATGACCCTTTATGTAAGGCTTATTAAAGATAATTAATCAGAAAGTTGCTGCTTTGAGCATGTCTCTCTGCTTGTAGGTGTTAGTGAAAAGAAGAGTAAGAGAGGAGGAAATCTATGGAGCATAATCTAAAAATCTCAAGTACAAATTTATTAAACTTCTACTAAACTGCAGCTCAAAATAGAGCTAGTGAGCAAAAGAAATCTCATGCAATGGAAATGAAGAAAAGAGAGACATATGAGAATAAAATTTACACAATTGACAGAAAGCATATGTAGATAATAAGGTAAATAGATGGATCCAAAACGATTACTACATTTATGAAATAAGCAACTGAATCTTACCTCAGTAAGATGAAATATAATACAAGGGATAATTGGTAGGGAAAATTATGGGCATAGTTTTGAAGAAAATAAGTATGAATTTGAAATTTTATTTATGATATCATTGAAAATATGATTCTAATATTCATAAAATAAATACAGCTTGGGATTAGAAATCTGTGAATATGTTTACTTCTTATCATAGTGATTAACAGGCTGATGAGGTAAATAATAAAATAACAGGTAAAAGGGTAGCATAGAAGTTATTTTGGCTCCTTTTGAATCATCTTTAAAATACAAGATATTACATTTTGTTTCAATCAGAGCTTAATCACATTCAGTTCAGTTCGGTTGCTCAGTCGTGTCCGACTCTTTGCGACCCCATGAATTGCAGCACGCCAGGCCTCCCTGTCCATCACCAACTCCTGGAGTTCACTCAGACTCATGTACATCGAGTCGGTGATGCCATCCAGCCATCTCATCCTCTGGCGTCCCCTTCTCTTCCTGCCCCCAATCCCTCCCAGCATAAGAGGTTTTTTTTCCAATAAGTCAGCTCTGCATGAGGTGGTCAAAGTACTGGAGTTTCAGCTTCAGCATCACTCCCTCCAAAGAAATCCCAGGGCTGATCTCCTTCAGAATGGACAGGTTGGATCGCCTTGCAGTCCAAGGGACTCTCAAGAGTCTTCTCCAACACCACAGTTCAAAAAAATCAATTCTTCAGCGCTCAGCTTTCTTCACAGTCCAACTCTCACATCCATACATGACCACAGGAAAAACCACAGCCTTGACTAGACGAACCTTTGTTGGCAAAGTAATGTCTCTGCTTTTCAATATGCTATCTAGGTTGGTCATAACTTTCCTTCCAAGGAGTACGTCTTTTAATTTCATGGCTGCAATCACCATCTGCAGTGATTTTGGAGCCCAGAAAAATAAAGTCTGGCACTGTTTCCACTGTTTCCCCATCTATTTCCCATGAAACGATGGGACCGGATGCCATGATCTTTGTTTTCTGAATGTTGAGCTTTAAGCCAACTTTTTCACTCTCTACTTTCACTCTTATCAAGAGGCTTTTTAGTTCCCCTTCCCTTTCTGCCATAAGGGTGGTGTCATCTGCATATCTGAGGTTATTGATATGTCTCTCGGCAATCTTGATTCCAGCTTGTGTTTCTTGCAGTCCAGCGTTTCTCACGATGTACTCTGCATATAAGTTAAATAAACAGGGTGACAATATACAGCCTTGACGAACTCCTTTTCCTATTTGGAACCAGTCTGTTGTTCCATGATCAGTTCTAACTGTTGCTTCCTGACCTGCATGTAGGTTTCTCAAAAGGCAGGTCAGGTGATCTGGTATTCCCATCTCTTTCAGAATTTTCCATAGTTTATTGTGATCCACACAGTCAAAGGCTTTGGCATAGTCAATAAAGCAGAAGTAGATGATTTTCTGGAAGTCTCTTGCTTTTTCCATGATCCAGTGGATGTTGGCAATTTGATCTCTGGTTCCTCTGCCTTTTCTAAAACCAGCTTGAACATCAGGAAGTTCACGGTTCACATATTGCTGAAGCCTGGCTTGAAGAATTTTGAGCATTACTTTACTAGAATGTGAGATGAGTGCAATTGTGCGGTAGTTTGAGCATTCTTTGGCATTGCCTTTCTTTGGGATTGGAGTGAAAACTGACCTTTTCCAGTCCTTTGGCCACTGCTGAGTTTTCCAATTTTGCTGGCATATCGAGTGCAACACTTTCACAGCATCATCTTTCAGGATTTGAAATAGCTCCACTGGAATTCCATCACCTCCACTAGCTTTGTTCATAGTGATGCTTTCTAAGGCCCACTGGACTTCACATTCCAGGATGTCTGTCTCTAGGTCAGTGATCACACCATCGTGATTATCTGGGTCATGAAGATCTTTTTTGTACAGTTCTTCTGTGTATTCTTGCCACCTCTTCTTAATATCTTCTGCTTCTGTTAGGTCCATACCATTTCTGTCCTTTATTGAGCCCATCTTTGCATGAAATGTTCCCTTGGTATCTCTAATTTTCTTGAAGAGATCTCTAGTCTATCCCATTCTGTTGTTTTCCTCTATTTCTTTGCATTGGTCACTGAGGAAGGCTTTCTTATCTCTTCTTGCTATTCTTTGGAACTCTGCATTCAGATGCTTATATCTTTCCTTTTCTCCTTTGCTTTTCACTTCTCTTCTTTTCACAGCTATTTGTAAGGCCTCCCCAGACAGCCATTTTGCTTTTCTGTATTTCTTTTCCATGGGGATGGTCTTGATCCCTGTCTCCTGTACAATGTCACAAACCTCATTCCATAGTTCATCAGGCACTCTATCTATCAGATGTAGGCCCTTAAATCTATTTCTCACTTCCACCTTATAATCATAAGGGATTTGATTTAGGTCATACTTGAATGGTCTAGTGATTTTCCCATCACATTAAGTGTACTAAATAAGGGGTCCTTCAATTATGATTATAGAAAAACAGATACAAACTATAAAATAAAATGAAAAAAAAAATTCTAACATAATCTTACCAAATGTAGATTTTTTAACCCTAATTTGCAGACTACAAAATATTCAGACAAAACTGTTTGCAAATGATGCTGTAGAATGTTGCTGTTAAGTATTTGTTCACTGAATCTGCATAGCCCTATTACATGGAGGTTACACTGGAGTCAGAAGAGACAGATAATAACAAAAGTAAATAAGTAAGATATAGGGTAGTGTTACAATTTTAAATAGAGTGAACAGGTACAGCCTCACCAAGAATAAAATGTTTGAGATGGAAATATTTTGTCTGCATTATAATGACATAAACTTTAATTTGTATAAAATTGCTGTCCAGATAGATCATATTTATACAAATCATTAATCAATGAAATCATGCTGAGTGACAGGCTATCTATATTTGAACTTCAAATTCAGTTTTTAGTCCTCTCTTGCAATTATAGAAAAAATACATTATAAAATATTAAATGTACATTTAGATATATAGGTATACAAATATATTTATATTCATAATGTGAGAGTTATTTAATTTTCACTGCTGTTTTTTCTGAACACAGATTGAAATGATCAGTAAAACTGGTTAAATCCTAGCAATATTCATATCAGATCAGTCGCTCAGTCATGTCCGACTCTTTGCGACCCCATGAATTGCAGCACGCCAGGCCTCCCTGTCCATCACGAACTCCCAGAGGTCACTCAGACTCACATCCATCGAGTCAGTGATGCCATCCAGCCATCTCATCCTCTGTCGTCCCCTTCTCCTCCTGCCCCCAATCCCTCCCAGCAATATTAACAAAAAATAAAAATAAAAGAGAATATACAAATTACCAGTACTATAGATGAAATAGGAGATATCTCTATAGATCTGGCTGATCTAAAATGAAAACAAGATGATACTAAAAACAACTATCCATATATTAATTCACAAACTTAGATCAAATGAACCAATTCCTCAAAAACCTAAGCTATTACAACTCACCCAATATGAAATATAGAACTGAATAGCCTTTAGCTATCAAGGAAACTGAATTCATAATTTAAATCTCCCCCAAAGAAATTGCCAATCCCAGGTGATTTCATTGACAAATTGCACCATATTTTAAGGGCTTCCCAGGTGGCTCAATGGTGAAGAATCTGACTCCCAATGAAGAAGAGGGTTTGATCCATAACTCTGGAGGATTCCCTAAAGGAAGAAAAGGCAACCTATTACTGTAGTTTTGCCTGGGAAACCACATGGACAGAGCAGTCTGGCAGGCTACACCCCATGGGGGTCGCAAAGAGGCAGACATGACAGAGTAACTAAGAATGCTTGCACCATATTTTAAAATAAGAATACCAATTCTATGTAATATCTTACATAAAATATACAAAAATTAACACAAATTAGATCATAAACTTGAAGATAAAGTGTAAAATAATTAAATTTTAAAGAGAGACAGTAGAAAATCTTTGGGATATAGAACTACATAAAGTATATTAGATTTCACTGAAAAGATACAGTCTACAAAATGAGAAATGATAAAGTAGACTTTATAAAATTAAAAACATTTGTTCTGTGAAGGATCCTATTAAAGGGAGAAAAATATAACTACATTCTTGAAGAAAATATTTTTAAGCCATAATCTGGAAAAGCACTTGTATCTAGAATACTTAAAGGACTTTCAAAACACAACCATAAAAACAAAACAAAGAAAAATATCACATAATTTGAAAATAGAAAGACCTCAAAAATCTTTAACTAAAGAGGATATATAGATGACAATAAGCACATGAAAAGAATAGCCTAAAAAAAAAAAAGTGATAACACCAAATTCTGGTAATGGTAATATCACTTTGGAAAACAGTGCAGAAATTTCTAAAAATTGAACATGTACTTGCCATGAAATCCAGCACCTGTCCTGTGCATTTATCTGATAAAAATGAAAAGCTGGGTTGATACAATATCTTGTAGGTAAATGCCTAGAGAAGTTTTATTTAAAATAGCCTAAACTTGAAAAACCTTTATGAGGTAAATGGTTAAACTAATGGTGGTACCTTCATACCATGCAATAGTACTCAGCAATAAAAAGGATTAAAGTTTGATATTCATAAGAACCTAGAAGAATCTCCAAAGAATTAATAATACTTTGAATGAAAACAAAACAATCAGAAAATGTTACATACTATATTATTCTATTTATAAAACTGTCTTCAAGTGATAAAATAATAGAAATGAAAAATGATTAGTCGTTCTAGGAGTTTGGATGGGATTGGGATGTGAGGAAAGTGAGTAAAATTATAAAAGGGTAACATGAGGGATCATTTTTTCATGTGTGCATTTCTACAGATTAGTTCCTATACGTGATTTATCTGGTATAGAAGTCCATTTGAAAATTAATATAATTGTACAACAAGTTTATAAAATTGTAAGAGTAAATTTTTCTACATTCTCTACATTACTGGTATACAAACTGAGATATTTTTATGTATATGGGAATATTTTTAAGTTGTGTTCAGGCAAGGATGGCATAAGGAAATCAATTTAGAATCCTCAAATTGCATATTGCATCTCCAAAATTGATGCTCTGTCTTAGGAGCTCATGAGGACAGTACATTCAAATCCCTGGGTGAATGTAGGACAGATTGTAACTTCAAGAAATCTGAAATCAATCCCCAAGTCATACACCAATGGAAAAGTGTGACCTAGCACATCCTCTGAAAGATCAACGGTTGATCATTAATATATGCTGACATAGGAGTGAATACTAGGACATTAAGCTTAAAAATAAAAATAAGGAAAATAACGATCATGGACATCAAGAGGCTGTACACCATGGGAGATATGGATCTCACAGAATCAGAGCATTGAATTCACTGAGCCAAATATACAAATGAACAAAAAGAGCAGTAACAATAAACCCCAAGGAATAAGAAATAAGAATCCAGAATTGCTATAACATTATATAAAGTATTTAGTTTTCACCAAAATATTATGTGACATGCCAAAGGAAGCAACATGTTATCCATATACCCATACTCAGGAAAAAGAGACAATAGAATATGCCTTTAAGAAGTCCCCCAGTGTTCAACTTAGCAGATGCAGATTTCAAAGCAATTATTATATGTGATCATAGAACCATAGGAAACCATTTTCAAACACTTAAATGAAAGTCTCACCAAATACACAATTTCAAATAAAGATGGAGAAACTATTTAAAAACGAATGGAAATTCTGGATTTAAAAAGTAAAATAAATGAAAATTTCATCCCACAACTCAACAGGAGATGTGAGCTGAAAGGAAAGAATTCAATGATATTGAAGATCAATCAATACAATTTATACAGTCTGGAGGAGAGAGAATGGTAAAAACTGAACAGGGCCAAAGAGAAACATCATGAATCATGAAGTCGCTCCGTTGTGTCCGACTCTTTGCCACCCCATGGACTGTAGCCTATCAGGCTCCTCCATCCATGGGATTTTCCAGGCAAGAGTGCTGGAGTGGATTGCCATTTCCTTCTCCAGGGGATCTTCCCGACCCAGGAATCGAACCCAGGTCTTCCACATTGCAGGCAGATGCTTTACTGTCTGAGCCATCAGGGAAGCCTAATAAGAGAAACATGGAACACCATTAATGTATCAATGCATGCTTAATGTTAATAACAGAAGGAGAGTAGAGAAAGGATGGGGGAGAAAAAATATGTCAATAAGTGATTGAAAACCTCCCAAATTCTTTCTCTTCATAATAGTAATCTATATCCAAGAAGCTCAAAAAACTCCTAGTAGGATAAAAGGGTCCGATATACAGACATATCATAATTAAATTATTGAAAGTCAATGAAAAAGCAATTACCTTGGAAGAAATTTTAAAAATCTAAAAAAAAGGAGTCACAATAAGATTAAAATTTATTTCTTATAATTTCTCATCAGGAAAAAAGTGGAGACCATAAGGGAGTGGATGATTTCACAGTGCTCAAAGGGAGGGGGAAAAAAGGTTATCTAAATATTCTCTGCAGCAAAATTCTCCTTCAAAACTGAAGAATAAATAAGGACATTCCTAGATGAACTAAACCTGAAATGTTTTGTGAGCAGATTTGTCTTACAAAAATACAAAATTTTTCAGGCTGAAAGGAAGTGATCCCAAGCAAAAGAACACAGGAAAAGGTAATTATGTGCATGATTGAAAAAGGCAGTATAATAATAAATTTCTTCTCACTTCTCTTATGGAAATGTAAAATCACTTAGTTACTTTATAAAACAGTTTGGCAGTTTCTCAAAATGTTAAAAATAGAGTTACCATATGATCCAGCAATCCCAATCCTTGATAATTACCTGAGAAATGAAAACAAATGTATACATAAAATATATACATAATATTTAAGCTAGCATTATTCATAACAGTCAAAGAGTGGAAAGAACTCAAATGTTTATTGAAAAATGAATGGACAAACAATGTACTATAAATTATTAAACAATATTATTAAAAAATAAAGTATTAATAAGTACTACAAGAATGATCCTCTAAAACATTATAAGTGAAAAATGCCAGACAGAAAGGATTATATATTATTTCATTTATATAAAATATCTAGAGTAGGCAGTTATATGGAAACAGAGAGTAGTAGATTAATGTACACCTAGGACTATTGGGAAGGGATAAGAAGTGATTTCTCATTGATAGTAGGTTCACTTTTTGGTGCTAAAATTGTTTTAAAATTAGTGTTATTGGTTCCATGACTCTGTGTGTATAAATATATTAAGAAGTACTGAATTTTCAAAATTCATTGAATTAAAAAATTAAAACCTGAATTTTTGACACGAATATTATACTTAAATGAAGTTGTTTTTAAAAAGTTAAAATTTAAAAATCCAGTTTAAAAAGTAAAGAGGAAATAATTCAAGGACTAAATGTTTATGCAGGAAAAATTAAGATATGAATGGTGAGCTGATTTTTAGATTTAGCTAAGAATGATATGTGACTGTGCTAAATCTTTTTTGCTTTGATTTTTCATTTATCACACCTGCTTCTAGTAATATATATACCCTTTGAATATGGAGGCTTACATTATTAAACACTGGGTAAATTTTCATTACTCATTTAACAATATATTACATTCTGTAGTCTGTGATTGTTCTCAGTTGAAAGTTGCATATCCTGTGTCATTGCTCCAAATTTGTGTTATGGAGTTTTATTTGCACTTATGTATAGATTTCAAGATATTTGTTTCAGTTTTCTTTCTTAAGGGCTCTCATCTTATTTACTAAAATTTTTACTTCTAAAAATGAAATATCTTCTTGTATTTTTTCTGTGTATACCAATCAAAACTTTCTAAACACAATTCCATTCTGAGCTTAATTTTTCTATTTTTTTCTGGGACCACTTTAACTTTGTTTTGCTGTTTGGGTTCATTTTTTCTTTTCTTTTTTAATTTTCCATAAACATCTGATTAACTATGACTATGCATTCATATTTAAAAGGGAGACTCTAAAAAATCTGACTGGTTTATATCTGCCAATTTTTAACTTCAAATCCTGGGATTAGCAGATACAAACTAATGTTGATTGATAAGTGCTGCTGCTGCTGCTAAGTCACTTCAGTCATGTCTGACTCTGTGCGACCCCACAGACAGAAGCCCACCAGGCTCCCCTGTCCCTGGGATTCTCCAGGCAAGAATACTGGAGTGGGTTGCCATTTCCTTCTCCAACGTATGAAAGTGAAAAGTCAAAGTGAAGTCGCTCAGTCGTGTCCGACTCTTAGCGACCCCATGGACTGGAGCCTACCAGGCTCCTCCGTCCATGGGATTTTCCAGGCAAAAGTACTGGGGTGGGGTGCCATTGCCTTACCCGTGATTGATAAATAACAAAGTCCTATTATATAGCATGCTGCTGCTGCTAAGTCGCTTCAGTCGTGTCCGACTCTGTGCGACCCCATGGACTGGAGCCTACCAGGCTCCTCCGTCCATGGGATTTTCCAGGCAAAAGTACTGGGGTGGGGTGCCATTGCCTTACCCGTGATTGATAAATAACAAAGTCCTATTATATAGCATGCTGCTGCTGCTAAGTCGCTTCAGTCGTGTCCGACTCTGTGCGACCCCATGGACTGCAGCCTATCAGGCTTTCTCTGTCCATGGGATTCTCCAGGCAAGAACAATGGAGTGGGTTGCCATTTACTTCTCCAATGCATGAAAGTGGAAAGTGAAAGTGAAGTTGCTCAGTCGTGTCCGACTCTTCACGATCCCATGGACTACAGCCCACCGGGCTCCTCCATCCATGGGATTTTCCGGGCAACAGTACTGGAGTGGGGTGCCATTGCCTTCTCCGATTATACAACATAGGAAACAGTATTTAATATCTTGAGGTAAACCATAATGGAAAAAAAAAAACATGAAAAGAATGTATGTATACATATAAGGAGTCATTTTGCTCTATAGTAGAAATTAAGCACAACATTGTAAATCAGATCAGATCAGATCAGTCGCTCAGTCGTGTCCGACTCTGCGACCCCATGAACCGCAGCATGCCAGGCCTCCCTGTCCATCACCAGCTCCCGGAGGTCACTCAGACTCGCATCCATGGAGTCAGTGATGCCATCCAGCCATCTCATCCTCTGTCGTCCCCTTCTCCTCCTGCCCTCAATCCCTCCCAGCATCAGAGTCTTCTCCAATGAGTCAACTCTTCGCATGAGGTGGCCAAAATACTGGAGTTTCAGCTTTAGCATCATTCCTTCTAAAGAAATTCCAGGATTGATCTCCTTCAGAATGGACTGGTTGGATCTTCTTGCAGTCCAAGGGACTCTCAAGAGTCTTCTCCAACACCACAGTTCAAAAGCATCAATTCTTCGGCATTCAGCCTTCCTCACAGTCCAGCTCTCACATCCATACATGACCACAGGAAAGACCATAGCCTTGACTAGGCGAACCTTTGTTGGTAAAGTAATGTCTCTGCTTTTGAATATGCTATCTAGGTTGGTCATAACTTTCCTTCCAAGGAGTAAGCGTCTTTTAATTTCATGGCTGCAGTCACCATCTGCAGTGATTTTGGAGCCCAGAAAAACAAAGTCTGACACTGTTTCCACTGTTTCCCCATCTATTTCCCATGAAGTGATGGGACCGGATGCCATGATCTTCGTTTTCTGAATGTTGAGCTTTAAGCCAACCTTTTCACTCTCCACTTTCACTTTCATCAAGAGGCTTTTTAGCCCCTCTTTACTTTCTGCCATAAGGGTGGTGTCATCTGCATATCTGAGATTATTGATATTTCTCCCAGCAATCTTGATTCCAACTTGTGTTTCTTCCAGTCCAGCATTTCTCATGATGTACTCTGCATATAAGTTAAATAAACATGGTGACAATATACAGCCTTGACTTACTCCTTTTCCTATTTGGAACCAGTCTGTTGTTCCATGACCAGTTCTAACTGTTGCTTCCTGACCTGCATACAGATTTCTTAAGAGGCAGATCAGGTGGTCTGGAAGCCTCAATGAAATTAAAAAAAAAAAAAAAAAAAAATCTGGGGAGAGCACCTGAAGTGTCCGCTACAGGAATTCTAGCTTGGGTTAACAGGCAACAGAGATTCATCACTGCTACTGCGGCTGCTAAGTCACCTCAGTCGTGTCCGACTCTGTGTGACCCCATAGACGGCAGCCCACCAGGCATCGTCTCTGGGATTCTCCAGGCAAGAACACTGTAGTGGGTTGCCATTTCCTTCTCCAGTGCATAAAAATTAAAAGTGAAAGGGAAGTCACTCAGTCGTGTCTGAGTCTGTGACCCCATGGACTGCAGCCCACCAGACTCCCCCGTCCATGGGATTTTCCAGGCAAGAGTACTGGACTGGGATGCCATTGCCTTCTCTGAGAGATTCATCATAGTGGTTCCCAAATCTGGCTGTATTTTAGAAACACCAGATGAACTTTATAAAGAAAAATTAATGACTTGCTCTGACTCAAGAATTCGAATTAAGTTAATTAAATGAGTTAAATTAAATTAATTTAATATGAATTAAATTAAATATAAATTAAATCAGAACCTATTCACGTTGAACTTTGGCATCAGTGTTTTTTTTTTTTTTTTTTTTTTTTAAAGCTCTTCCCTTGGAATCAAAGGATTAACTGGATTACAAACTTCTGGACAAGGATGTGGCAGGATAGATAAACCTTGTCCATGAAACAAGGATTTGAGGATGCCAGTGTCTAGTGACACTTGGAGAAGGCAATGGCACCCCACTCCAGTACGCTTGCCTTGAAAATCCCATGGATGGAGGAGCCTGGTAGGCTGCAGTCCATGGGGTCACCAAGAGTTGAACACGATTGAGTGACTTCACCCTCACTTTTTACTTTCATGCATTGGAGAAGGAAATGGCAACCCACTCCAGTGTTCTTGCCTGGAGAATCCCAGGGACGGGGGAGACTGGTGGGCTGCCGTCTATGGGGTTGCAGAGTCGGACACGACTGAAGTGACTTAGCAGAGTGACACTGGTGATTACAGCAAGAAAAGTTAGAGTCTCCCTTATTTCCTGACTTAAAAGGGCTTAGACTCAAAGAAGGAGAAGAAATCAAGCCCCGAGCCTTTGCAGTGGGAGGGCTAATTCCAAGACCCTAGACTACCAGAGAACTAACTCTGCTGCTGCTGCTGCTAAGCCGCTTCAGTCGTGTCCAACTCTGTGTGACCCCATAGACAGCAGCCCACCAGGCTCTGCCATCTCTGGGATTCTCCAGGCAAGAACACCGGAGTGGGTTGCCATTTCCCTCTCCATTGCTTGTAAGTGAAAAGTGAAAGCGAAGTTGCTCAGTCGCGACGGACTTGTGGTGACCCCATGGACTGTAGCCCACTAGGCTCCTCCATCCATGGGATTTTCTAGGCAAGAGTACTGGAGTGGCTTGGAATTGCTGCACACAAAGGAAACGACTTGAATACAAGACTCAGCATCACCCAATCACCAGTAGCACTCTGTGAAGGACATCTCATCTAAACAACAAATAAAACAAAAATACAATCATCAGCAGACAGAATTACCAACTCACTCAGCCTTGCCCATCAGAGGAAAAACAAACAAAAACTCGACACATCCATATGGCTGCAAGTGGCATTATTTCATTCTTTTTAATGGGAATTGATGCTTTTGAACTGTGGTGTTGGAGAAGATTCTTGCAAGAGCCTTGGACTGCAAGGAGATCCAACCAGTCCATTCTGAAGGAGATCAGCCCTGGGATTTCTTTGGATGGAATGATGCTAAAGCTGAAACTCCAGTACTTTGGCCACCTCATACGAAGAGTTGACTCATTGGGAAAGACTCTGATGCTGGGAGGGATTGGGGGCAGGAGGAGAAGGGGATGACAGAGGATGAGATGGCTGGATGGCATCACTGACTCGATGGCCATGAGTCTCAGTGACCTCCGGGAGTTGGTGATGTACAGGGAGGCCTGGCGTGCTGTGATTCATGGGGTAGCAAAGAGTCAGACACTACTGAGCGACTGATCTGATCTCCCATTTTTAAAAAATATAAATGTATTTATTTTAATTGGAGGTTAATTACAATATTGTATTGGCTTTGCCATACATCATTTGCAGCAATATGGATGAACCTAGAGACTGTCATATACTGAGTGAAGTAAGTCAAACAGAGAAAGAAAAATATCATATGATAATGCTATAAGCGGAAACTAAAAAGAAATGGCATAAATGAAATTACTTGCAAAACAGAAACAGGCTCACAGACTTGGAGAACGAACTTATGGTTGTCCGGGAAAGGCTGCAGGGGAAGGGTAGACTGAGAGTTGGGGATTGACATGTACACACTGCTACATTTAAAACAGATAAACAACAAGGACCTACTGTACAGCACATGGAACTCTGCTCAATATTAGGTAACAACCTAAATGGGAAAAGAATTTGAAAAATAATAGATGCATGTAGATGTATAACTGAATCACTTTGCTGTACACTTAAAACTAATACAACTGTTAATAGACAAAACAAAACAAAACAAAAACTCAGCACAAATCTCACCCTATATGAAGCTTACACAAACCATTGGACCAGCCTTAGGAGGGGTGAAACCAAAAAGAAGAAATAATTCAACCTTGAAGCCTGGGAAAAGGATACCTCAAACACAATAAGTTGAACAAAAAAATAATAAAAATTCAGAGAAATACTACACAAATGAAGGAACAAACTAGAAACACAGAAGTCCAGATAAATGAAGAGGAAATAGGCAAACTACTTGAAAAAGAATTCAGAATAAAAAAGTAAAGATGATCAAAAACCTTGAAAACCAAATGGAGAAAATGGAAGAATCAGTTAATGAAGACTTAGAAGAATTAAAAAATAAACATACAGAGACAAACACAACTGCTGAAATTAAAAATACTCAGGAAGGAACCAATAGCAGAATGTCTGAAGCACAAGAATGAATCAGTGAGCTGGAAGACAAAACGGTGGAAATAACTTCTAAAGAGCAGAATAAAGTAAAAAGAATGAAAAGAACTGAAGATAGTCTCAGAGACCTCTGGGACAATATCAAACTCACCAAAATTCGAATTATAGGAGTTGCAGAAGAAGAAGAGAAAAAGAAAGGGTATGAGAAAATTTTTGAAGAGATTATAGTTGAAAATTTCCCCTACATGATAAAGGAAATAGTCAACCAAGTCCAAGAGACACAGAGAGTCCCATACAGGATAAACCCAAGGAGATACACTCCAAGACACATACTAATCAAACTAACAAAGACTAAACACAAAGAAAGAATATTAAAAGCAGCAAGGGAGAAGCAACAAGTAACATACAAGGGAAATCCCATACGCTTAACAGTTGATCTTTCAGCAGAAACTCTGCAGGCCAGAAGGGAATGGAAGGATATATTTAAAGTATTGAAAAGGAAAAATCTACAATCAAAATTACAGTACCTTGCAAGGATCTCTTTCAAAACTGATGGAGAAATAGAAAGCTTTTCAGCAAGCAAAAGTTAAGAAAATTCAGTACCACCAAACCAGCTTTACAACAAATGTTAAAGGAGTTTATATAGTCAAGAAATACAAGAGAAGAAAAAAGACTTATAAAATCAACCCCAAACATAAGAAAAATGGCAATAGGAATATATATATATCAATATTTACTTTAAATGTAAATGGATTAAATGCTCCAATCAAAAGACACAGACTGGCTGAATGGATACAAAAACAAGATCCACATATCTGCTGTCTAATAAGAAACTCACTTCAGACCTCAAGACACATATAGACTGAAAGTGAGAGGATGGAAAAATATATTCCATGCAAATGGGAAACAAAAGAAAGCTGGAGTAGCAGTCTTCATATGAGACAAAATAGACTTTAAAATAAAGAAGATTACAAGAGATAAGGAAGGACACTATATAATGATCATGGGATCAATCCAAGAGGAAGACATAACAATTGTAAATATCTATGCACCAGACATAGGAGCACCTCAATACAAAAAACAAACACTAACAGACATAAAAGGAGAGACTGACAGTAACACAATAATAGGAGACTTTAACACCTCACTCACACCAATGGAGAGATCATCAAAATAGAAAATTAATAATGAAACACAAGTCTTAAATGATACAGTAGATGAGATTTATCTCATGGATATCTTCAGGACATTCCATCCAAATGCAGAATACACCTTATTCCCAAGTGTAAGGAATTCTCCAGGATAGACCACATCTTTGGTCACAAATCAAACCTCAGTAAATTTAAGAAAATTTAAATCATATCAGACATCTTCTCTGATCACAATGCTATAAGACTAGATATCAATTACAAGAAAAAAACTGTAATAAAACAAACACATGGAGATTAAACAACATGTTTCTAAATAACACTGATGAAGACATCAAATGGGAAATCAAAAAATTCTAGAAACAAATGACAATGAAAACACTACAACTCAAAACCTATGGGATGCATTGAAAGCAGTTCTAAGAGGGAAGCTTATAGCAATACAATTCTACCTCAAGAAACAAGAAAAACATTGAATAGACAACCTAACCTTACACCTAAAGCAACTGGACAAAGAACAACAACAAAAACCCAAAAGTAGTAGAAGGAAAGAAGTCATAAAGATATAAGTATAAATAAATGAAAAAGAAATGAAAAAAATAATAGTAAAAATTAATAAAACTAAAAGCTGGTTCTTTGAGAAGATAAACAAATTGGCTAAAAGCCTTTAGCCAGACTCATCAAGAAAAAAAGAAGAATCAAATCAACAAAATTAGAAATGAAAAAAGAGAGGTTACAACAGACAATGCAGTAATACAAAAGATTATAAGATACTATTATGAACAACTATATGGCCAAAACACTGGATAACCAGGAAGAAATGGACAGATTCCAAGAAAAGTTCAATCTTCCAAGTCTGAACCAAGAAGAAATAGAAATTATTAACAGCACAATTCATTTCAGTTGATTCACTCAGTTGTATCCTACTCTTTGTGATCCCATGGACTGCAGCACCCCTGGCCTCCCTGTCCATCACCAACTCCTGGCGCTTACTCAAATGCATGTTCATTGAGTCGGTGATGCCATCCAACCATCTCAAGAACTGTTGTCCCTTTTTTTCCCTGCCTTCAATCTTTCCCAGCATCAGAGTCTTTTCCAATGAGTCAGTTCTTCACATCAGCTAGCCAAAGTATTGGAGTTTTAGCTTCAGCATCAGTCCTTCCAATGAATATTCAGGAGTGATTTCCTTCAGGATGGACTGCTTGGATATCCTACAAGCACGGAAATTGAAGCTGTGATAAAAAAAAAAAAAAAAAAAAAAAAAAACCTCCCCAAAACAAAAGCCCAGAACCAGATGGCTTCACAGAATTCTATCAAACATTTAGAGAAGAGCTAATGCCTCTCCTTCTAAAACTCTTTCAAAAATTGCAGAGGAAAGAACACCTCCAAACTTATTCTATGAGGTCACAATCACTCTGATACCAAAACTAGACAAAGACAACACAAATTAAAAAAAAAAAAAACTACAGGTTAATATCATTGATGAACATAGATGCAAAAATCCTCAACAAAATTTTGGCAAACAGAACTCAAAGGGAAAGGAAATTGCTCAGTCGTGTCCGACCCTCAGTGACTCCATGGACTGCAGCCTTCCAGGTTCCTCCATCCATGGGATTTTCCAGGCAAGAGTACTGGAGTGGGGTGCCATTGCCTTCTCCGAGCAGAACTCAGAACTCAGCACCTCATCAAAAAGCTCATATACCATGATAAAGTTAGGTTTATTCCAGGAATGCAAGGATTATTTAATATAAGCAAATCAATCAATGTGATAAACTATATTAACAAATTGAAAGATAAAAACCATGTGATCATCTCAAAGGTGTATAAAAAGCCTCTGACAAAATTCAGTACCCATTTACAATTAAAATTCTTCAAAAAATGGGCATAGAAGTAACCTACCTCCACATAGTAAAGGCCATATATGATAAGCCTACAGCAACCAGTATTCTCAGTGGTGAAACACTGAAAGCTTTCACCCTAAGATCAGGAACAAGACAAGGGTCCACTTGCACCACTATTATTCAACATAGTTCTGGAAGTCCTAGGTATAGCCATCAGAGATGGAAAAGAAATAAAATGAATCCAGATTGGAAAGGAAGAATAAAGCTATCACTATTTGAAGATAATATGATACTTTACATAGAAAACCCTAAACATAGTATCAGAAAATTACTAGAGCTAATCAGTGAATTTAGCAAAGTTCCAGGATACAAGATCAATAAACAGAAATCACTTGCATTTCTATATACCAACAATGAAAAATCAGAAAGAGAAATTAAGGAATAAATCCCATTCACCATTGCAATAAAAACAATTAAATATCTAGGAATAAACTTACCTAAGGAGACAAAAGGACTGGACACAGAAAATTATGACACTGATGAAAGAATACAAAGATGATGTAAGAAGATGGAGAGATATTCCATGTTCCTGGGTAGGAAGAATCAAAATTGTGAAAATGACTATAGTACCAAATGCAATCTACAGATTCAATGCGATCCCTCTCAAATTACCAATGACATTCTCCAAAGAACTAGAACAAAAATTTCACAATACATATGGAAACAAAAAAGACCCCCAATAGCCAAAGCAGTCTTGAGAAAGAAGAATAGAGCTGGAGGAATCAAGCTTTTTGACTTCAGATTATACTACAAAGCTACAGTCATCAAGACAGTATGGTACTGGCACAAAAACAAAAATACAGACCAATGGAACATGATAGAAAGCCCAGAAATAAGCCTATGCACCTATGGGTACCTTGTTTTTGACAAAGGAGGCAAGAATATACAATGGGGCAAAGACAGCTTCTTCAATAAATAGTTCTGGGAAAAATGGACAGTTATATGTAAAAGAATGAAATTAGAACACTTCCTAACACCAAACACAAAGATAAACTCAAAATGGATTAAAGACTTAAATGTAAGACCAGAAACTATAAATCTCTTAGAGGAAAACATAGGCAGAACACTTGATGACATAAATCAAAGCAAGATCCTCTATGACCCACCTCCTAGAGTAATGGAAATAAAAACAAAAGTAAACAAGTGGTACCTGGTTAAATTTAAAAGCTTTTGTACAGCAAAGGAAAGTATAAGCAAGGTGAAAAGACAATCCTCAGAATGGAGGAAAATAATAGCAAATGAAACAGCTGACAAAGGATAAATTTCCAAAATACATAATATGAGTCGCTTATGAGTCTTAAGCGACTCATAGAACTCAGTGCCAGGAAAACAAACAACCCAATCAAAAAGCGGGAAAAAGACCTAAACAGACATTCTCCAAAGAAGACATACAGATGGCTAACACACACATGAAAAGATGCTCAACATCGCTCATTATTAGAGAAATGCAAATCAAAACTACAATGAGATATCACCTCACACCAGTCAGAATGGCTATCATCAAAAAGTCTACAAACAAATGCTGGAGAAAAGGGAATGCTCTTGCTCTGTTGCTGGGAGTGTAAATTGATACAGCCACTATGGTAGATGTTATGGAGATTCCTTAAAAAAAGTAAGAATAAAACTACCATATGACCCGGCAATCCCACTCCTAGGCACATATCCTGAAGAAACCAAAATTGAAAAAGACATATGTATCCCATTGCTCACTGCCGCACTATTTACAATAGCTAGTACATAGAAGCAACCTAGATGTCCATCAACAGATAAGTGGGTAAGGAAGTTGTGGTACATATATACAATGGAATATTACTCAGCGATAGAAGGAATGCATTTGAGTCAGTTCTGATGAGGTGGATGAACCTAGAACCTATTTTACACAGTGAAGTGAGTCAGAAAGAGAAAGATAAGTACCATATTTGAACGTATATATACAGAAGCTAGAAAAATAGTACTTAAGAATTTATTTACAGGGCAGCAATGGAGAAACAGACATAGAGAATGGAGTTATGGACATGGGAAGAGGTGAGTAGAGGGTGAGATATATAGAAAGAGTAACATGGAAACTTATATTACCATGTGTAAAATAGATAGCCAATGGAATTTGCTGTATGGCTCAAGAAATTGAAACAGAGGCTCTGCATCAATCTAGAGGAATGGGATGGGCCAGAGATGGGAGGGAGGTTCAAAAGGGTGGGGATATTTGTATACCTATGGCTAATTCATATTGAGGTTTGACAAAAAACAACAAAATTTTGTAAAGCAATTATCTGTCAGTAAAAAATTAATAAAAAAACAATCTGAGCATGCTGAATCCAGTTTCCTCTCTCTAATGGTAGACTTTAAGTTGATTCCTTAGTTAATTGACTTTTAATCTGTAAACTTTAAATTGCCAAAATATTATAGTCATTTATTTTTTTGGTGTAATTTAATCTAGCTAATGTTTGTAGGGAGGACTTTCTGGCTAGAATTTTCCTGTTTTGAAGGTGGTAAGCCTTTATTTTTTTTTAAATCCATATCCCAGACATTTATTGATTTGCAGTCACTAATTCTAGAATTTAAAAAAAAAGAATCATACAGTATGTGCTTTCATTTTTTTTAATCTTCTATCTTTCACGGATCATAATTATTTCGAGATCCATTCATGTTATAGCATATGTAAATAACACTTTTATTGCTGTATCAATAGTTCATTTAATTTTAATTATCTGACACATGAGCTGACCACAATTTGCTTACCCTTTTACCTGTTGATGGGCAGTTGGTTTCTGTCTAGTCTTGCTTTTACAAATAAAGCTGCTATGAATATTAGTACAAGTCTTTGGATGAGGATATACTATATTCTTTCTCTGGTAAATACTAAGGAGTGGAATGGCTGGGTCATACGTTAGGTGTATGTTTTCCATAGTGGTTGCAAAATTTTACATTTTCACTATCAGTATATAAAACTTCCGGTTCCTCTACACGTCTTCCAACACTTTGTGTAGTCAGCATTTTAGATTGTGTAACTCCAGCAGACGTAGTTGTATCTCATTGTGGTGTAATTTGCATTTTCCTAATGGCTAATGCTGTTTAGGATCTTTTCATATAAATATTTATCCTCTGTATGTCTCAAATGGTGAAATGTCCACTCAAATAATTTGCTTTTTTAAAAAATTGTGCTTTTTTTTAATGTATTCTGGATTTGAATCATTTATCAAATATATATTTAAAAATATTGTTCTCCCAGTACATAGCCTGTCTTTGCATTCTCTAAAGAGTGTTTTTTGGATGAGCAATGGGTTTTCATTTTAACAAATTCCTATTTACCAATTTGTTCTTTTGTAAATTTTGCTTTTAGTGTTTTATCTAAAGAATCTGATATTCTATACATTTGTAATATTTTTGTCTGAATTCATGTCAAAAATTGTGTGGGGCCTAAGATTTTACCCTGCTTTGAACTAATGAGTTAGTCAGCCACAGTCTTATACATGCTGGCCGAAGACAAGATAACCCTGGGTCACGTGTTCATGGCACAGCACATAGGAAGAGCTTCAACTCCTTGTGCCATCCTAGCCCTAGATGGGCAAGGTGGAGGTGAGCTCAGGAGGATGGTAGACACAAATGCAATAGTAGATTTGTGTATCTGAGAAGCCTCAAGCATGGAAATTATAACATTTTAAAGGAATCTCTGCTTATTTTTCCCGCCATTTGCTATAGCCTGGAAACTCTCTCAAGGCAAAAAACGTAGTAATCATTGGGTCCAATTTACTATCCTGCATTTCAAGGATCAGTGTCTTTCATTATCTCTAGTTTGATGTCTTAGAAATTGTGATTTAATGTATTTGGTTGATTTTTAAATTTATTTTCTGGTATTCCATCTTGACCAAAAGTGTAGAGGAATCTTAAAGATTGTCATTATTCAAACTGAGACCAGACAGCTTGTGTGTATGTGTGTTGCTGTGTGTGAATTGTGGTAACAGGCCTCTCAATTTGCTTAGGAATAAAGGATTCCCTGAGATGTATAATTTTAGTACAAAACCAAGATAGTCACAGACCAACAGGAAAACTTGGTCATTTCAGTTTGTGTGTAATTCAGCTACTTTTGAGTTCCATTAAGATGAATATTATACACATACTGTTGTATTTTATATATATATAAACAGGACTATTGTGTACTGGAATTCCTAAGAATCTTATTGATATGATTTGTTGTGCATTTAGCTTATTTAATTCAGTCAGATTTAACAAATATGGAATAAGTGAGAATGGTAAATTTAATTCTTTCATGTCTTCTCCTCACAGCCCTGACATTTAAATGAATTCTTGTAAATTGTAATAAAATCTTCTTTGGCCTTTCTGATTCATATAGACTCTTTTTAAATGACAGTGAAATAAGAATTTCTGTGTCATAAATTTAGTCAAATAAATTATTTTTAACCATGCTGATCAAAAAACCTAAGACTTTAGCCTAAATTTAATCATTTACTTAAGAATTTTATTTCATGTTGGAAAGTATAATTTTATGATGAAAGGATGTAAAATGCCTTTTATATTTTTTAAGTTTTGTTCTAGAGAAGTAAATCTTATGTGACCAAGAGATGTGTTAGATCAAATTTAAAATGATCATTGAAGAATATTTCATAATTTATAGAGAATCCTGAAACACCATTTCCTAATTTTAAGGTAGATTTCACAGTTCATGTCAGATCCCATTGCACCTTACATTTCCAGTATATTTTACAAAAATTACTATTGACCCTACAGAGGGAGAGAAAGAAATCTTAACTAATAAACTGGATGTATATGGTCCATTAATGCTAACCAATACCATGGTATGTGATTAAGTAGGATAATTATCCAGTACCAGATTCAAAGCTGGCAGATCATTTCAC
Source organism: Tragelaphus eurycerus (assembly GCA_935064755.1). Classification (NCBI taxonomy): domain Eukaryota; kingdom Metazoa; phylum Chordata; class Mammalia; order Artiodactyla; family Bovidae; genus Tragelaphus; species Tragelaphus eurycerus. The sequence continues at coordinate 10,596,984 of CAKXYN010000012.1, read as the reverse complement.
ATTGTCAGAGGAATCATTGCTAGTCTTACCTCCTATTAATCCCCGCTTAGCTCAGTTTTAAGCTGTTGATCCATTGCAGTGATGAGACATTTCATACTTTATTAAAAACTCCACTAACACACCTAGACATTTAATCTCCCCTGTTTTGGTAGAAATTCAGTCCTTAAATATTAATTAGTACTGCAAACACTGAAATTCTACCAAAATAAAAACCCTCACAAAAACTGCTTGCCATTATGTATTGTCATGTTCTTTTTCATTTATAACACAATTAATTCTGGCTGCTCTGTTTAAAAGGAAGGTACAACTTTGTCTCATTTTCGAAGTTTCCTCAGTATTATTAGGATGAAAAAGAACTTATCTACACAACTCACCAGATCCATAAATATTACTGAATATTTTTAAAAGGAAGGGTATACATTTTAACCATTAAACATTCCTACAATATTTCCATTCCATTTAGTAAATCTTGTAATGAAGAAAGATATCTGAAATACTTGAGGAGGAAAGAGAGGGCACATCAAGAAAAGACACAGAACAGAATATGATAGACTATACCACTCAATGCAGTAAAGATCAATCAAGTTAAACAAACCAATAATTTATGCAATATTGTTTTTCTACATTATAGTTAATGACTTGCTAAGAGAAAGAGGCAGTGAGAGCTAGAATGATGTGCACGTACCTAACTCAGCACAGTTTATCTTGTTTATCTAGGGAACCAGCAACTGCACCTGTATCCACTTGTTTGACACACAGGTGTTACAGTCTGTATTTACAAGATTGTCTGCAAGCCTGAAGACCCTTTGTTGTGAAGGCTGTAAGCCATTGTGATTATACACACATAAAATCAAAAGAAAACCGCTCCTTAATCCTCTTCACTTCCATCTGTTTGGTTGCTAGTTCTCAGGTGTAATTTAGACAGGCAGATGTGCAATCTGGGAATCCATCCAAATTCACTTTATTTACTTTCTTTTTAAGGAAAGAGGAACATTCAATATTGTCTTCAGAAAACAATTCTGTTTCTACTGGTGTTCTCTCCAATCTGTGGTTGTATTTTATTCTCTGATCATAATGTGAAAGAAGTGTAGGTCCTGGGACTTTGGCACTGGTCTTCTGTTTCTCTTGCCTCTTCTGTTACATCAGACAATGCTGTTTCTAGGCAGAAGGCTCCAGCACTTCTTCCAGGGAGACTTCTTCAATAATGACTGTTGGTCTCTGGTTGATGGCAAAGGGCTAGGGGAAACCTACATAAAATTCCCTATAATGTGTCTCTTATGCTAACCAAACTGTGAAGACAGCCAAATTCATTGTATAATTGACATAATAGTAAGGTTAGGGATCTTTTAGTAACCAAACACAACTGGATGTCCGGAATACTTAGGAAGGAATAGTTAATCATTAAAAGTCTCATTAAGGCGGGAAAATAGAGCAATGGGAGACAAATTAACTCTTCAGCTACTTGTGACCTATAGTATTTGTTAAAATAGGCTAGGTTATGTTATGGTAACTAAATTAACGCTGAGATCCTGGCTACTTAAAAAAAAAAGTTTCAGGCTAGACTGATGTTTTTGTCCTTACTATGAATTGGCCATAATGGTCATATGACCTCATTTAACAGCAAGTTGGAGCAAAAGTGCAATTTTCATGGAAGGAGAGGTAAACCACATATGCAGAGATGTCTATAGACTTCACTACATTGACCACATTGATAACGATTTTAAGTTGACTGATTCTTTAAGTTCTCTATTGTTTCCCATCAGGCATGGGTTCTATGAAGCAAAAACAACAAAAAATTCCATATCACCTTTATTTCTCAATATGTACCTCTCTTGAAATTAGAAATAAAATCAAAAATGAATAAATGGGACCTAATCAAACTTAAAAGCTTCTGCACAACAAAGGAAACTATAAGCAAGGTGAAAAGACAGCCTTCAGAATGGGAGAAAATAATAGCAAATGAAGCAACAGACAAACAACTAATCTCAAAAATATACAAGCAACTTCTACAGCTCAATTCCAGAAAAATAAATGACCCAATCAAAACATGGGCCAAAGAACTAAATAGAAATTTCTCCAAAGAAGACATACAGATGGCTAACAAACACATGAAAAGATGCTCAACATCACTCATTATCAGAGAAATGCAAATCAAAACCACTATGAGATACCATTTCACGCCAATCAGAATGGCTGCTATCCAAAAGTCCACAAGCAATAAATGCTGGAGAGGGTGTGGAGAGAAGGGAACCCTCTTGCACTGTTGGTGGGAATGCAAACTGGTACAGCCACTATGGAGAACAGTATGGAGATTCCTCAAAAAACTGTGAATAGAACTGCCTTATGATCCAGCAATCCCACTGCTGGGCATATACACTGAGAAAACCAGAATTGAAAGAGACACGTGTACCCCAATGTTCATAGCAGCACTGTTTGCAATAGCCAGAATGTGGAAGCAACCTAGATGTCCATCCACAGATGAATGGATAAGCAAGCAGTGGTACATATACACAATGGAGTATTACTCAGCCATTAAAAAGAATACATTTGAATCAATTCTAAGGAGGTGGATGGAACTGGAGCCTATTATACAGAGTGAAGTAAGCCAGAAACAAAAACACAAATATAGTATACTAACGCATATATATGGAATTTAGAAAGATGGTAAAAATAACCCTATTTACGAGACAGCAAAAGAGACACTGATGTATAGACCAGACTTTTGGACTCTGGGACCGGGAGAGGGTGGGATGATTGGGGAGAATAGCATTGAAATATGTATAATATTATATCTGAAATGTATTAATTGTTCAAACAATACTGTCATGTTACAATTTGTTCATATTAGATGTTTGTAATGTTTCTGATAATCAATAAAAGAGATTCTTGATAAAAAAAAAAAAAAAGAAAATTCGGTGAACATCATACCTATTTTACCTCCACCAAAGGAAGGAAAATCATTTAGGTGTATAGAATAGTGGAGCAACATTATCTCAGTTATATTTAATTTTATTTTCAAAGGTCATTTCCATCACTGACTTAGTGATGCTTCGCTTACTGGAAATGATGGCAAGACCATGTTTGGAGAGGTCAATTGGATGCAAGAAAATGTGGTGGCAGATGGTGACATAGTGTGTGGGAGATAGGGTGGTGTGAGTGGGAATACACAAATAGAAATAAAAAGATTAACTATAGGTGACAGCTGCTGGTGAGGGAGCTAACAGATTTTTTTCTTCTGGTGTCCAAGACTTTCACCACATTTGTTTTAGAATTATAAAATGTGAAACCAGTTTTGGCACTTTTGTTCTGTTTTGGCATTACCTAGAGGTCTTGCATTACCTACAGTATAAAAAGTCAAGAATGGATCATTTGAAGTAACCAACAGTACCTGAGAACTACTAACATCCAAGTGCTCCTGTCTCTTTGCTCTCATCCTACTAAATAATTGTTAAACAAAAATGACACCGTCAACAGAAAGAGAGGAAAAATCAAGAGTTTTATGATGCATTTCATTGTGTTAAATCTAATATTATAGATACCATAAAGGAACTTGCAATGAGTCAAAACTGACATCATTTAATAGCAACAATATTGACATACTATTGACAACAATATTGACATAATATTGACAACAACATTGACATACTATCCATAAGTCATACTAGAACATTGCCTGGCACATAGTGTTGTGTGCTGAGTCACTCAGTCATGTCTGACTCTTTGTGACCTCATGGAGTGTAGCCAGCCAGGCTCTTCTGTCCATGGGTTTCTCCAGGCAAGAATATTGGAGTGGGTTGCCATGCCCTCCTCCAGGGGATCTTCCCAACCCAGGGATCAAACTCAGGTCTCCTGAATTGCAGGCAGATTCTTTACCATCTGAGCCACTCCAGTATTTCTGAAATATACATTTTTAAAAAATCATCAGTATTATTCTTTTCTTAGATCATAAGCAACTATTTTCCGAACAGGTCATTTTCAAAGGAATTTTTCATAAATTTACTGTTTATGGTGATGTTATGGGCTTCCCTGGTAGCTCAGATGGTAAAGTATCTGCCTGCAATGCAGGAGACCCAGGTTCAATCCCTGTGTAGGGAAGATACCTGGAGAAGTGAATGGCTACCCACTCCAGTATTCTTGCCTGGAGAATTTCATGGACAGAGGAGCTTGGTGGGCTATTGTCCATGGGATGACCAAGAGTCAGACAGGACCAAGTGACTAACACTTTCACTTTCATGGTGAAGTTCTAAAACCTTCACAAGAAAACTTGGGTACATAAGAATATATAAGTTTAAAAAGGCTTTGTTTGCAAATATTTTTCTCCCATTCTAAGGGTTGTCTTTTCATTTTGTATATGGTTTCCTTTGCTGTGTAAAAATATTTTAAGTGTAATTAGGTCACATTTGTCCAATAGTCAGAATGGACATCAGTACAGTGGGTGAATGCACAGCCACTCAGGTATGTCTGATTCTTTGCAACCCCATGGACCTCAGCCAACCAGGCTCCTTGTCCGTTGAATTTTCCAGGTAAGAATACTGGAGTGGGTTGCCATTTCCTTCTCCAGGGGATCTCCTTGACACAGGGATTGAATCTTTGTCTCCTGCCTAAGTAGGTGGATTCTTTACAACTGAGCCACCTGGGAAGCCCCATGTCTCAATTTCAACAATATTTTTCTTAGAAACCCAAACTAATACTTTTATAATCATGGTACTTCAAAGTTATTACAATCTCTTTTATGGTTTTCTGTTTCCTACAGATAACCTCTTTTAGATTATTATGCTTTACATATTGTAAATCTGGCAGGGTACCACTGAATACACTACAGCAACAAAGATAAATCTTTTTCTTAAGTAATGAGAAATTAAATTTGCATTCATTAGACAGAACAGACTTACACTTGAGATTTTAAAGATTAATCATATTTTGGAGAAGTAGTTTTTAACTAAATACAGAGAAGAAGCAGGAGTCATTTATACAGCTTTTCTACAGTCTCAAATTTAAGTCACCCTGTTTTACTATTACATACAAATGCTCAAACTACTGCACAATTGCACTCATATGACATGCTGGCAAAGTAATGCTCAAAATTCTCCAAGCCAGGCTTCAGCAGTACATGAACCATGAACTTCCAGATGTTCAAGCTGCATTTAGAAAAGGCAGAGGGACCAAAGATCAAATTGCCAACATCTATTGGCTCATTAAAAAAGCAAAAGAGTTCCAGAAAAACATCTACTTCTACTTTATTGACTACACCAAAGTTTTTGATTGTGTGGATCACAATAAACTGTGGAAAATTCTTAAAGAGAAGGGAAAATCAATTACCTGACCTGCCTCCTGAGAAATCTGTATGTAGGTCAAGAAACAATACTATACCTATGGCTGATTCCGGTTGAGGTTTGACAGAAAACAGCAAAATTCTGTAAAGCAATTATCCTTCAATTAAAAAAACTAGTTTTTAAAAAAATAAAAAAATAAGCAACAGAACTGGACATGGAAGAACATACTGGTTCCAAATCAGGAAAGGAGTACATCAAGGCTGTATACTGTTACCCTGTTTATTTAACTTACATGCAGAGTACATCATGAGAAATGTTGGATTGGATGAAGCACTAGCTGGAATCAAGACTGCTGGGAGAAATATCAATAACCTCAGATATGCAGATGACACCACCCTTATGGCAGAAAGGGAAGAACTAAAGAGCCTATTGGTGAAAGTGAAAGAGAAAAGTGAAAAATTTGGCTTAAAACTCAACATTCAGAAACTGAGATAATGGCATCTGGTCCCAACACTTCACAAATAGATGGGAAAACCAAGGAAACAGTGATAGACTTTATTTTTCGGGACTCCAAAATTACTGCAAATGGTGACTGCAGCCATGAAATTAACAGATGCTTACCTCTTGGAAGAAAAGGTATGACAAACCTGGACAGTTTATTAAAAAGTAGAGACATTACTTTTCCAGCAAAACTCCATTTAGTCAAAGCTGTGGTTTTTCCAGTGGTCATATATGGATGTGAGAGTTGGACTGTAAAGAATGCTGAGTGTCAAAGAATTGATGCTTTTGAACTGTGGTGTTGGAGAAGACTCTTGAGAGTCCCCTGGACTGCAAGGAGATCCAACCAGTCCATCCTAAAGGAAATCAGTCCTGAATATTTATTGGAAGGACTGATGCTGAAGCTGAAACTCCAATATTTTGGCCACCTGATGTGAAGAGCTGACTCATTTGAAAAGACCCTGATGGTGGGAAAGATTGAGGGCAGAAGGAGAAGGGGATGACAGAGGATGAGATGGTTGGATGGCATCACCAACTCAATGGACATGAGTTTGAGTAAACTCCGGGAGCTGGTGATGGACAGGGAGGCCTGGAGTGCTGCAGTCCATGGGGTCACAGAGTCAGACACACGACTGATTGACTGAACTGAATTGATCATATATTTTATACTTGCAGCTACTATTGTAATGAAATAATCACTGAAAGTGTCTGTATAGCATCTATATCTCACTACATTGTAGGTTCTGTTTATTTATTTCTACTCTGTCCTTATCATCTAGCATATTGTTTCATTTATCAAGTCTCAGTTTCCAAATGTGAATAATAGTGTATAACAGCATATACTTTATTGGGAAATAGCATGCCATTGTAGTTAAGAGCATTGATTTTGGAATCAAATAGTCTGTATATTAGCTATGCAATTATTAATAATAATTATGTGAATCTAAAAATTCCCTAGAACATCCAGTAAAATGCTAATTTTAGATATTGTAGTTTTCCATTCCACAATTTTAATTAGTATTTTGTTTGGCCCTTTTCACTAGATCATATATCTCACAGAGTTCTTAATTTGTCTGTCGCAATGTCTGGGATATTTTAGACTTGTTCATTAATTTCCTTTTATGATGGGTATGGATCATGTTCCCTTGTTTTTCTTTTTGATATATATGTCTTCTAGAAATTTTATAATATATCCTGAAAACTAAATGATACTCAGAGTGGATTCTGGCTGGATCCTGTTATATTTCTCTGTGGAATATTAAGATTTCTCTTGCTTGTTTGCCTTAGCAGCCCTTTACCTTGGCTGAAATGAAATTCCAAACTCTATCTTGTATGTAGGGTGCAGCCACTGACCTCAGTATCCAACTCTTTACAGTTGGCCTGCTTGGAGTCTGCCCCATGCATTCATAGAAAAGAGATCAGCTAGAGAGATGGTAAAAGGTAACATGTAGAATTTGGGGCCACTTTTCTCTGTTTTTTACCTTTGTACAATTTCAATCCTCACATTCCATTTGCTGTGATACCCCTGATGTGCGTGCTCAGTTTGCTTCAGTCATGTGTTAACTCTTTGCAACCCTATGGACTGTAGCCCACCAGGCTTCTCTGTTTATGGGACTCACCAGGCAAGAATTCTGGAGTGGGTTGCCATGCCCTCCTCCAGGGGATATTCCGGACCTAGAGATTGACCCCACGTGTCTTGCATTTCAGGTAGATTCTTCACCACTGAGCCACCAGGGAAGGTACAGTACCCCTCATATACGTTCCCTAATTTCCAAAGTCAAAAGCACCAATTCTAAGTTTTAGCTGCCTGTCACGAGTGCTGGCTGTAGACTTTCATTAGGCAAAAACCAATTGAGAAACTCAGAGCTATTCCCTTCTTCCCAATGTTGATTCTTTTCTAGATTCTGCTGGTTTTAAGTCACACTTTAGTACCTTTGGGTATTTTGCTACATATACTTCTTTAGAATTTATAATTTTTTAGAGCTTATAATTTGCAGAAGATTACTCTGTCACCAACTCAATGGACATGAGTTTGAGTAAACTCCGGGAGTTAGTGATGGACAGGGAAGCCTGGTGTGCTGCAGTCCATGGGGTCGCCAGGCACCGGACATGACTGAGTGACTGAATTGAACTCAACTGAACTCTGTCATTACCAAAAGTCAAAAGCCCTTCCCAAACTGTAAAAATAGTTTTCACACATTTGTTTAAGAAAATACTTGAGTAATTATAACACTTCAACAGATGTGGCAATTATTGATTGAGATAATACATGACAATAATTCAGCAAGGCTGATATGTGCAATAGTCAATCTGTAACAATAGTAATTACATTAATTACACAGTCAGTTGCTCAGTTGTGTCTGATTCTTTGTGACCCCATGGACTTTAGCCAGCAAGACTCTGTTCATGGAATTCTCCAAGCCAGAATACTGGAGTGGGTAGCCATTCTCTTCTCCAGGGGATCTTCCCTACCCAGGGATCAAACCCATGTTTCCTGCATTGCAGGCAGATTCTTTACCATCTGAGCCACAAGAGAAGATCAATAATGACATAACTGAGTATTAAATGAAAACATATAGCATTTTCAAATAGTAAAATATTATATTCTCAGGATTAATTTGATGACTATTTGGATAATATGGACAACATTACATTGATAATTATAATAGTCTAGATAGCTAATTTCTTCTGAGAATCAAAGTCATTTAGATATGTTTGAATTACTGTGCTATATTGCATTCTTAAAGCATTTTGATTAATCAAAGATTTTTGTACATCAATCATCATAGTAGGTATTTAAACTAAATCCTTTGATGCAGTTGGGTAACAGCTATCATATTTATTCCCTTATAGTAACAGAACTGAAAACTAGATTTTAAGTAAAAGTTTATCAAAACCACATAGAAAATATTTAGGCCAGGTAGTTGGAGTTCCTGAATAAGCATTGTAAGCTTCTCATTCTCTATGTCACTTTCTCTGTTTCTTCTCTTTAATAGCAATTTCAGATGCTAGGAAGCAATATTCTTTTATTTTTTCTGCACTCAAGCAATGATGTTGATGATTTTGTACGTTATGTTTACAAAACATTTTCTATTTACAATGTAACTTAGTTCTCCTAACGCCTTTGTGAAGAAGACTTTCCACCTGTGTGTTTCTTCATTGTACTAATGGGGATTATCACCCCATCCCTTTGCATTTTCTTCTGTCACTGGGAATAATGACACATAAAAACGCTAGAATTTGCATTTGATGGCACACTTAAATATGAAATAATTACTAGCTTTATAGTCATCCTGGCTCCAGTAACTGAATTTACCTTGAGAAAAATTTAGAGCAGTTTTAGACAGTAATCATTTGACAAGAAATTAGCTATGATGATTTTTACACACCTTTCTTAGAATTAAGTTTAAAAAAAAAAAGGAAAGGAAATTTCATCTCTTCCATAGCAATATTCTGGGGTGCTCTCTTATTTTTAATTCATCTGGGGTATTTTATTCTTTGATTGCTTTTCATCTGGGGTATTTAATTCTTTGATTGCTTTGAAGATGTTCCATTACTTTCTCTATATAAACTATAGCTTTATTAAATAATAGTTAGAAACATTTTAATTATAACAATGGGGCAAATGTTTGAATGCATGTATATATGTATAAATATAATATATATGATGTATCATTTTACATCACACATAAACATGCACATATATAGATATACTACATTCATATTTCTCTTCATTTTTTAATAGTCATAAAATCTTTATTCAAGATTCTAGCTTGGCAATCTCTAATAATGAGATTGTGGGGTGGTGGTATCATGGAACCACAGAAAGAGTATCAGAATTTAAGAGTGACTGGACACAGAGTCTCACCTGTGTGTATGAGTTTCTATGTACACATGTGAAAGTTACGACCTAGAGTGAAAAGCAAATTCCATCATATAGTAGCTATGTGAACATAAGTTCATTGTATGTAAAATTAAGATATTAATAATTACCATACAGGATCAAAGATAATACATCTAATTTCCTATTTCAACAGCTGTGATATATATACAGATAGTCAATATATTCATTTTCTTTACTCTCAACTCAGTTCAGTTTCCACCTTTGCTTAAAAGCTTTCCCTAACAGTCTTTCTCCTCAATGCTGAATTTTTCCTTAATACCCATGCTTTTGCAATACTTTCTTAGCAGCTGCTACCTAGTATTTCCAGTTACACACTGTTATTCATCTTGTATTTCTCAAAGTGAGATTGTAAAACATTTAAGATACTGTTGAAGACAGTAGTGGGTCATTACACCTTTCAATATACCAACTAATCATCCATGAGTCTAATGTACAGGAAGTAATTAGTTTTTAACAGTAGTGATCAAACAAAAAGAACCATAGAATTATAGAGATTTAAAATTTAGAGTAATCATACAAATCATCTAGACCATTCTTCTTTCTCAAGATTGCTGGTTTTCAAACAGTTTCTGTAAAGGGTCAGATAGTAACTATGTAAAGCTTCTCAGGCCAGACTTTTTATGTCTGCCACTAAAGCATGAAAGCAGCCATAGACAATACATAAATAAATGGATTCAGCTGTATTCTAATAAAATGTTATTTATAAAATAGGCAATCATAGCATGTTGATCCTTAATTTATAGATTTATTTGATTCACAGTGACGCATTTCAGAAAGATATTTTTCCAAAGATGAAAGCAGTCAAAATGGCAGAATGAGAGTTAGAATATCTTTAGCCATAATTGAGCTCTCATTATAGAAATCCAACAGCCAAAGGAGCTAGTAGAGTAAATATGCAATAATATTTCAGAATATAAATAACATAAAATTAAACTTACTATAAAGAGGTCTTAAATTTTTATTTGGAAATACCTTGTTGTAACTGTGTAGGACTAGAAACACCCATATAGTCTCATTCGTCATATCAACTGCATTAGAAATATAGTAAGTTAATCTAATCACTCATATTTTCCACCCATTTTACTATAGTCATTTGAAAAATAACTAATCCATTGTGTAGCTTATTTAATGTCACCAACTTCTTAAGAGTAAAACGTCAATTTGAGATTTAAAGGTTAAAAAGTAGCTCAGAACAGAAGGTAACACAAGAGTAGGCTTTCTATGTCCTTGCAAAATGGGAAAAAACACAGGTGTCCAATTTCAGCAAGCTTTTGAATAAGTGGAATCCATAAAAATAAGATTGTTTGCATTTACAGGAAATAACTATGAAAATAGTCTATTCATATTGAAATAGACTCCTGATTAAGATGTCTGTGACAGCTTTAAATCTCATGCTGTAATGATTTAAGTAGCCTCATGCTGCAAAAGGATTGGCTTTCCAAATCTGCAGAGTTGTTGTATTAACTCTACTATTAAGTGAAATATTTGAAAACTTTTAGAATATCCTTTAAGGTCAGTTTCATGATACAGAGATTTATTTTGCCTGTATCTTATGTGAAGATATTTGAATAGTCTCTTAAGAAAAATACCTGACTATAATTAGACATATAATAGATTTCTTAGAAATTTAAAGTCCTGTCATATTTCAAGGTAAGTCTATTATTATTAGCTTATCACCATGATTTTACATAATGTCTCCTAATAAACAAATGAGAAATAAGTACAAAATATCATAAAGAAAATATAAATGATGATAAATCCCATGTTTTATTAACTTAAATTGTGCATATTTTCTTAAAAACTGGTATCCACATGCATTCATTGTTTGGCCACATATAAATAGAAGTCTACATTCAGAGCAGTGTATTAGGAGTGAAGATAATGTTCTCTAATAGTTTAAAGCTCTTTCCTTTGCTGGATATGATTTTTGGTGTCATGTTTATCTTTTTATTATTTCTCCAACTGCAAGCTAGGACTAATACAACTAGCTACTTTTAAAGAGAAGCTTTAGTGTGATAGTAATATATCATGTCAATAAATGGCTTAGCATGGGACTAGGCACATTATACACATATAACAAACCTTAAATATCATAGTTATGAGTTCTGGGAATCATCCTGCAAGAAGAACATAGAGAAACTAGAGCCCATAACATATGATAGAAAGAGGAACAGTGTTCCATTTCCCCATTAAAATTAGTTCATTTATTTATACAGTAAATGTGTACCACTCCTTTGGTTAGGTATTTGTAATGCATTAATGAATAAAACAAACAAAAATTTCTACCCAGATATGGCAAACATAATAAGGAAGTAAAGTAAATGTATAGTTTTTCTAAGATGACAAATATACATACATGAATATATACTTATATATGTGTATATATATACATATGTGTATATATATATATATATATGCATGTGTGCCATATATATGAAAATGTAAAATAAAATGGAGGAGTCAATTGAGCATGGAGATGACATCATATATGTGGTAGGATGAGCAATAAGAAAGTTAAGCTAGAACTGACTGAGAGAGTAACATTTGTGCAACAATATGCAGAATGTGAGAGAGTTACCAATTCAGATATTTTGGGAAAAGGCAGAGTACATCATGAGAAATGCAGGACTGGATGAAGCACAAGCTGGAATCAAGATTGCCAGGAGAAATATCAATAACCTCAGATATGCGGATGAGTCCACACTTATGGCAGAAAGTAAAGAAGAACTAAACAGCCTCTTAATGAAAGTGAAAGAGGAGACTGAAAAAGTTGGCTTAAAATTCAACATTCAGAAAACTAAGATCATGGCATCTGGTCCCAACACTTCATGGCAAATAGATGGGGAAACAGTGGAAACAGTGACAGACTTTATTTTAGGGGGGCTCCAAAATCACTGCAGATGGTGATAGCAGCCATGAAATTTAAAGATGCTTGTTCCTTGGAAGAAAAGCTATGACCAACCTAGACAGCATGTTAAAAAGCAGAGACATTACTTTGCCCATAAAGGTCCATCTAGTCAAAGCTTTGATTTTCCCAGTAGTCATGTACAGATGTGAGAGTTGGACTGTAAAAAAAGCTGAGTGCCGAAGAATTGATGCTTTTGAACTGTGGTGTTGGAGAAGACTTTTGAGAGTCCCTTGGACTGCAAGATCAACCAGTCCATCCTAAAGGAAATCAGTCCCGACTGTTCATTGGAAGGACTGATGCTGAAGCTGAAACTCCAATAGTTTGGCCACCTGATGCAAAGAGCTGACTCATTTGAAAAGACCCTGATGTTGGGAAAGATTGAAGGCAGGAGGAAAAGGGGACTACAGAGGATGATATGGTTGGATGGCATCACTGACTCAATGGACATGAGTTTGAGTAAGCTCTAGGAGTTGGTGATGGACAGGGAAGCCTGGCATGCTGCAGTCCATGGGGTCGCAAAGAGTCAGACATGACTGAGGGACTGAACTGAAACTAGACAGAACACAAGGACTCTACAATGGGAGCATGATTTACATGTTAGAGAATCAGCAGGGAAGCCAACATAGGTGTAGCTGAGTGATTGGAAGAGGAATTAAGGAATGAGGTTAAAAGGTAATGAGAATCAGCACCTCACAGGCCTAAATGTCCTTACATGACTTGGTATTTAGTTAGTGAGATGCGGAGCAGGGTAAGTGTGGAACAGTATGATAAGATCAGGTTGTGGTTTAAAAGATCATCCCTACTGCTGTGTTGATAAGTGGTTGTAAGTGAACAAGGGAAGAATCAGGCAGATCAACTCAGAAGAACCGCAGTGAAATGGGCCAGAGATGATGATGCCTCAGACTAGGTGAAAAGTAGCCAAATTCCATATTAATTTTGACTTTCTGATGAAATAAAGTAGGCAAATGGAGAAAGGACAGAATCTTATTTACCTTCAAGTTTGTTTGTTTTTTTTTTGACATGAACAACAGGGAGAATGGATTTATCTAAAACAAGATACAGAACACTGCCAGTGGAGAAAGGTTTTAAGAGGGTCAGTAAGATTTATCTTTAACTCATGCTGACTTGAGATACATAATAGACTTGCAATGGAATTTTCAAACAGCCAATGGATATAGGAGTCTGTAGGTTTTTTAAAAGATCTTGATTGAAAATAAATATGTAGGGATCATTGACCCATAGATAGTATTTAAAACCATGGAAATCACCAGAGAAGACCAAAGGCTGAGCATCAGGACTCACTACCAATAGACTGAGAGATCAGGCAAACAAAGACCATTGAGAAGAAGCATCCCATATGATATGAGGAAAATCAAGATGTGGTAGTGTCCCAGAAACCAAGTAAAGAAAGTATATCAAGGTCAAATGCCAACAAATGCCAAGCAAATAAAGACAGAATATTGACCACTGAAGCAAGCTACATGCCAGCCATTCAGGATCTGAAAAGGACCTGCAGAGGTGGTTCTAATTAAGAGTAAATATGAGGGACAAATATGAGACAATAGGGAGAGAAATTAGAGGCTGCAAATGCAGACAATGCATTTAAAGAGGTTTTTGAAAATAAAAGAAGAGAAATTTGTAGCTGGTGGAGGAAATGGGATCAAGAGCACACTTTTTATTAAAAAAATTTTTTGATGTGGACCATTTTAAAGTCTTTATTGAATTTGTGACAATATCACTTCTGTTGTGTGTTTTTGTTTTTGTTTTTATTTTTGACTGTGAGGCACATGGGGTCAAACCTGCACCCCTTGCATTAAGAGCACACTTTTTAACAGGTGAGACAGAGCATCATATTTTCATGATGATGCAATGAGACACTGTATTGTGTTGAAAGGCACACCCCATTCACGCCCATCCTGAACCTGTGAATGTGACATTATTAGTCAAATAGGGCGTTGCAAATGTAATCAAGTTAAGATGAATCCTAATTCAACACCTACCATCCTTAAAAGAAGAGGAAATTTTCTAAACAGATATAAAAGGGGGAGAAGACCATATGAAGATGGAGACAAAAATGGAGTGATGTATCTGCAAGCCAAGAATGCCAAGGATTGCTGGAAACCACCTGAAGCTAGAAAAGCGAAGGAAAGATTCCTCCCCTAGTGCCTTCAGAGAGAGCATCATCATGCTGTTACCCTGATTTTAGGAAATTTCTAGCCCCCAGAATTGTGGTGGAATAAATTTCTGTTCTTTTAAGAGAACTGGTTTGTGATATTTGGTTACAATAGCTTTAGGAAACTAATTCAGACAGCAAATACGTTGATAAATGAAAAATCAGCTATGGAGGGAAAAGAAAAGAGCACATCTGGAGCATAAGGCAAGAAGACAGCATATTTTAGGGAGTAGTGTGCATTTGCATTCGCTCCATCATGTCCAACCCTTTGCGACCCCCATACACAGCAGCCCACCAGGCTCCTCTGTCCATGGGATTTTCTCAGCAAAAATACTGGAGTTGGTGTCACTACTTTCTCCAGGGAATCTTCCAGATCTAATTGAACCTGAACCTCTGTGTCTCCTGCATTGGCAGGTGGATTCTTTACCCACTGGGAATCCCTCTGGTGAGTGGATGTGGTGGTATTTTAAATCATTATGAGGCATACAAGCCTACACTGTAGACCTTAAAATATACTTTAAAGTCACTGATCTAGATTGGCCTCCATGTTTTAAGATGAAAAATTGAATAGTGGCATCTGCCTGGTATTTATCACCCAGCTATAACCATGTATTTTCTCATTTTTATTTTGAATGCTTTTTATCTTAATATGTACCAGTAAAAATCATATTTATACTTCTAAATCCAGATAAAGCATGAACTTTCAAACTGCCCCTCAGGTGTATGCTATGCTATGCTAAGTCACTTCAGTCGTGTCTGACTCTGTGCGACCTCATAGATGGCAGCCCACCAGGCTCCCCTTTCCCTGGGAGTCTCCAGGCAAGAACACTGGAGTGGGTTGCCATTTCCTTCTCCAATGCATGAAAGAGAAGAGTGAAAGTGAAGTTGCTCAGTCGTGTCCGACTCTTAGCGACCCCATGGACTTCAGCCTACCAGGCTCCTCTGTCCATGGGGCTCTCCAGGCAAGAGCACTGGAGGCCCCTCAGGTGTAAATATATATAAATAATATTTTCTCTTCTCATGTTTTTTTTTTTTAGAGAACATTTTTCATCATTTTCCTTGTTACATGCAATTCAACTAATTTTCATATTATTTTGAGATTAGGAACAATATCTTAAATATCCTAAATTTCCAAGAATGCTCAACAAAATACTTTGCATATCCGTTAAAATAGACTTTTGGTCAGGGCAAACCCAGAAGTCACCTAGACAAAAATCCCTTTTATCAATTCCTCAGGAACTTTATCCCTGTGCTCTTAGGACTTCTCTGATAGCTCTGTTGATAAAGAATCCACCTGCAATGCAGAAGATCCTGGTTTGATTCCTGGGTCAGGAAGATCCGCTGGAGAAAGGATAGGCTACCCACTACAGTATTCTTGGGATTCCCTTGTGGTTAGGCTGGTAAAGAATCCACCTGCAATATGGGAGATCTAGGTTCCATCCCTGGGTTGGGAAGATCACCTGGAGAAGGGAGAGGCTACCCACTATAGTGTTCTGGCCTGGAGAATTCCATGGAAGGTATAGTTCATGAGGTCACAAAGAGTCAAACATAACTGAGTGACTATGCTCTTTTTTTTTTTAATGTTTAATTTTACAATATTGTATTGGTTTTGCCATATATTAACATGAATCCGCCACAGGTATACATGTGTTCCCCATCCTGAACCCTCCTCCCTCCCCGTACCATCCCTCTGGGTCGTCCCAGTGCACCAGCCCCAAGCAACTGACTTATGTATTTGACTTGGTCTAGTGTGTAGGGATATTTTCACTATGTAGTATTGCCTTCAGCATTTTTCAAATTATTCTTTGATAGGGTGAAAATATATAGTGTTTACCAAAGGTGTTTTTGAAATTATATTTGAGTAAAATAGTCCACAATTGATCTGAAAATGAAACATTCCAACTTTGACTCTTTTTATTGGTCTTCTCTTCCATTTGGCTTCCTAAGTTTTCATCATTTATCTCTGCTCATTATCCCCTGCATCTCTTGAGTAGTAGGAAAGAAAACAAGTGTGGAGAAAATTTAAAATCTGTCTTTTGCTTTTTGCCTGAAACTCTTGGCCAGAAATTAGTCAAAGATGTGAATATTAATGACTTCAGTAAGACTGGGTGTTATTTGAGAATTTCATTCATCTGGATTCTGCCATTTCCCATTTCAAAGGGTAACTGAGATTTTATCTAAAATGGTTCCAGTGGTCGAGAGAATTAACATTTCGAGGTGATATCTAAACTCCAAAATCAACTACTTTATAGATAAAATGGCCATATTGGATCTTGTGAAGATTAAGTTTGACACAGTTGACAGGATATGTTATGAATTCAAATCAAACTGGTCACTAAAGTAATCAAAAATAATTATTGAAAAATTTCAACAGAGAATTGTCAAATAAATACAATCAAAAATTATATATTTTTCATGCTTTTGAAAGCAATAAAATATTGTTTTAAAAATTCATCTTGCATTTTAATACATATTTTATGCTTTTATGTCTTCAAATTACAAATAATTTCTACAAACATTCAGTTAACCCAAGTGTAATGAGTTTAACGTAATGAGTTAATCCAATGTGTAAATAAGTTTCCACAACAAAACACTTACATTTAAAGCAAATTTGTCTAAATTGAAGTTAATTTTTGGTACTTTCTATTGTATTTCAAATAGGAAATCTGAATTTATCATATTAAATATAAACTGTTGATCATTCAGATCAGATCAGATCGGTCACTCAGTCATGTCCCACTCTTTGCGACCCCATGAACTGCAGCACGCCAGGCCTCCCTGTCCATCACCAGCTCCCGGAGGTCACTCAGACTCGCATCCATCGAGTCAGTGATGCCATCCAGCCATCTCATCCTCTGTTGTCCCCTTCTCCTCCTGCTGATCATTAGATGATCTGATTTTTATGGTATTGTCTTTGCAATCTAATTAATGTGATACTATAAGGTTGCTTTTAAAATGCTTTTAGAGACATTTTCTCATTTGATCTTCACAATACTGACATTGTGAAGTGATTAGGACTTATTTTGTTATCATTGTCCTTATCTTAGAGGACAATGGCTCATTTAGTAAGCTGTAAAGGCAAGGCACAAACCTGAGTTGTATAACCTCAAACATTATGCTCTTTCTGCTACCCATATCTTACTTGTCATTGTTCAAGTGAACATTCTTAGACTTGGGTTCTAATTCTGGTTCTGTCAAAAATTAAGAGAATGATGAAAAATTTTTAATAAAATGTTTTAGCTTAGAACACAGTTCAATGATGTATAAAGAGATCAATATCTTTTCCTATGCTAAAGCTGAATGTTCTATGTATTTTCACATTTAAAGTCGTGTGTGAGTGCTGATATATCAAACTCTGAGATACTGCAACTCAAGGTTGAATAAAACTAACATAGTTCTTTATGGATTTTCAAATTTTTATTGTATTAATCAGTATTCTGAATTTCAAGCACCAATTAAATTTTGCAATATTTATATAATTGTGTATAAATGTGGTTCTTTTATGTCACGAAAGCCTATTGGTATTTAGTAGAAAAAGCATTTCCTGATATATTGTGGGAAAAATGTATAGAATATATTTTTATTTTTTAATATCTAATAATAAATTTATGGGCTTCCCAGGTGGCACTAAAGGTAAAGAATCCCGCCCCTCCCCCCAACTCCCCCACCCACCCACCCACTGCATCAACGCAGGAAACTTAAGAGATACAGGTTCAACCCCCTTCCCTTGGACTAGGAAGATCCTCTGAATGAGGGCACAGCAATCCACTCCAGTATTCTTGCCTGAAGAATCCCCATGGACAGAGGAACCAGGTGGGCTATGGTCCATAGGGTCACAAAGAGTTGAACATGACTGAAACAACTAAGCATGCACAAAATGAATTTGTAAATCTTTTTCTGGAATTGTCATTACTTTTATTGCTTCCTTCAGCAAGGGGAAGAAGATATCAAACTGCTAAAGGTTATTGCTAATATATTTTTTTTTTTTATTATTGCTAGTTTTTACTTAGTATATATTTTTCCTTCTCTTTCTTTCTCCTTCTGTCTCTCCATATGTTTGTGTGTGTATTATTATTAGATTATTTTATTTATTTTAGATTATTTTATATACATATAGTTTCTTTAAATTGACTTTTCTATTTTCACAGATTTCAGTTTTATTTTCAAAACTTTCACTCTGCCTTTTCCAGGCTATGGTTCTGATGTCAGTTCAATTCTCAAAGATTTGGCAGTGCTATTCACATATGTCTTTTATATATATATATATATATATACACACACACACACATATACATATACATATACATATACATATACATGTCAGATACACTATGTCAGTCTTGGGACTTGGACAGTGACTTACTCAATAGTATGTTCTTTAAGTCCATCACATGTTATTCAGGGTCAGAGTCACAGATGTTTACTTTGGAGGTGAGCTTAGGCATTCCTATACAACTCTATGGGCCCAAACACTTCTTCCTAAAATCTGTTTGAAATTTCCTTTCTTTCTACTTGCCTTCATTTCCTGGCTTCTAGTCAGATTTCTGAGATATTGAGATATGTTTATCATCCTTAGAGTTTTAGATATCAGCAGCTGCTTCTGTCCACCTAGCTGCCACCATTGTGGTGGTATTGTCTGAGAGTGAAAGGAAATCAATAAAAAGCAATAATAATCACAATATTTCTATCACTTTATCTAACACACAACATCTCTCTTTCATCTTCTTTGGTCCAGAAGGAGAGGCCCAAGTTCTCTATGAGATCTCTCTCAGTCATTAGTTGGTATACACATTGGATTTCAACCTGGCCCTGAGTTCAAGCAGGCAATAGTAGGGGAGTGGTAAAACCTGTACCAGTTTGGTGGAACTTTGAATTCTGGTCTCTTTTCAATCTATCTATTTATATTCTTGAGTGCCCCTTGCACTGCAAAGAGGTCAAATCAGTCAATCCTAAAGGAAATCAGTCCTGAATATTCTTTGGAAGGACTGATGCTAAAGCTGAAACTCCAACACTTTGGCCACCTGATGCAAAGAACTGACTCACTGTAAAAGACCCTGATGCTAGGAAAGATTGAGGGCAAGAAGAGAAGGGGGAAACAGAGGATGATATAGTTGGATGGCATCACTGACTCAATGAAATAACTGAGCAAACTCAGGGAGATATTGAAGGACGGGTAAGCCTGGAGTGCTGGAGTTCATGTGGTCGCAAAAGTGTTGGACATGACTTAGGGACTGAACAACAACTTTCCTGAAATTAGAAACATTAATCCTCCATTACTATTCATTAAGTACCAGGAAAGTTTCCCTCCTTATGATTTTGTTTAGAAAATGATGTTGAATTTGCAACTGTTAAAAATACAGTTCTTTAAAAGATCAGCTAAAAACTTCATATAATTAACAAATCAATATGTGTTATCAGTGACTAATCTACAAATTGTAGTAAATCTAGCTTTGGGACATATCTAATAACTAATAACAAATTAACCTTTTGACTTTTCAGTCAATAAAGACAAAATTGGTGGCTCTTTTGTAAATACAAATTGAATTTCCTAATACTTTAAAGAAACACTTTCCAGAAGAAAAGGAAAATGCAGTAGAGGGGAATTTAAACTTGATTAACCATACCTTCAAATAACCTAATTGTTTTTTCCTCTTTTTTATACTTGGGATATGTGGTGAATAGGAAATTAATATTTGAGTCTTAAGACTTATTTGAAAATCAATACTTTTCAGGCCCAATCTTTACATCCATAGGGACAGAGACCAATATTCTGTATTCCCTCTATAATTTCATCTCTATCCATATGCAGTGAAAATTGATGCTCAAGATGATGAGCCTGAGACATGGCAGATCCTGAATTACAGATCCAATTGTCTTCAGTCTCATGAACTTGCTAAAGTGGGTGAAAGATGCATTTGAGAAAGACTGTAAAATAATAAGAATTGATCTAAAATGATTGGGGTGTTAGTTTTTTGTTTTCATGGACTTTTATTGGCCATTATTAGCCAAAAGTTTTTAAGTATTACTGATAATCAAGATTTGCCTTATAGTCTTTTAGTTTAAAATATGCCCTGAATATTAAGGAATACATTTAAAATAAAAGAGTTAAAGTTCATATTTATGATAGTAAGAAATTTCTCTATGGAAGCTTTCTATATCTATCAAGGAGTTCAATAGCTATCTTCTTTTTTTTTTAATTTAATTAGATTGAACAGTGTAGCAACTACGGATTTCTCAAAATAATGTCTAGAGAAATAAATGTTATTATTATTCATTATTACCATTTAATAAATAAATATTACTATTTTATTTTTTTTTTTCTTATGTCAGTAGTTGACATTCTGATTTGTAAGTATAGAGATGATTGTAAATTATAATTATTAATTGATTAGAATTAGAATTTTAAAAAAAG
Source organism: Tragelaphus eurycerus (assembly GCA_935064755.1). NCBI lineage: Eukaryota > Metazoa > Chordata > Mammalia > Artiodactyla > Bovidae > Tragelaphus > Tragelaphus eurycerus. The sequence continues at coordinate 10,575,816 of CAKXYN010000012.1, read as the reverse complement.
AAATAGTATTTCATTGACATTACCTAATACTTTCCTGGTGGCTCAGATGGTACAATGTCTGCCTACAAAGCAGGAGACCTGGGTTCAATCCCTGGGTGGGGAAGATACCCTGGAGAAGGAAATGACAACCCACTCCAGTATCATTGTCTGGAAAATCCCATGGACAGAGGAGCCTGATTGGCCACTGTCCATGGGGTCTCAAAGAGTCGGACATGACGGAGCAACTTCACTCACTCAATACATATTTATTTATAAAATATTCCTGTCCTATCTTTGTGGACACATACAAAGAATATCTCTGAAATTTGCTATTTACAAGACGATATATTTTATTCCTGAAAGGGAGGAAACATACATTATGCAATATGTAAATTATAACATAGCTTTTAAATATCAAATTCATAATTAGATATCCTGCTCAGCCAGACTTCATTAATCCTTAATCTTTTAACATACTGTGTGCTTCTTGAACATAATTTGTGACACAAACTATTTCTCAGGGTAAGCCATACAGACATTTGTTGAAATAAAAACAAAATGATATATGATTCATCTGAGAACATTTAAAAACAGAACAAAGCACATTGTTTTAACCTCTGATTCTCTTTTTTATTTTGTCAAACTTTTATTTATTTTGCAGAGCATACAAGAGGCAGACAGTTATAAAATGCTCAACTGTATCCTTAAGTTAAAAATGGTAAAGCCACATGGGAGGTTTCCACTAAACTGAGAATCAAAATATGCCATGTTTGAAAGAGAAAAATTAACAGTAAGATTTTCCTCAAGTAAGAGATTGATTTGTCTAATAAAAAATGCCTGTATCAGAATCATTTTAAACTTGATCTAATTCTTCATTATATATTAAGCATTCAAATTATTTCTTCCCTACTGATATTATTTTTTTTCAATAAGAGTAAGTTGGAAAGAATTTTTAAAGATATGTAGAAGAAATAAAGTAGAATTGTGATAGAAAATTGCAGTCTCTCTATTTGAAATAGCATTTCCTCAGATAAAATTTCTGGGAAAAAAATCTCATATACGACGAATGTGATATAAAGAAAAGTATTTACCAATAAGATGTAATTCCCTAGGGCAGGGCTATGTAGCACCTCTAAAAACAGACAGAGGTTATCTAATATCTTGATATTATGTGAGGCTCTGGGTAATTATAGGAAATTCTAAAGATCACACCAGAAAGAAGTATGGAACTGAATCTAATTGCCCATCATCTGATCTGGAGTATTTGTTTCTTGGCACTGTATCTGCTTTCTCTGAATTAGCAGTTGTATTTTTCTCAATTTAATCAAAATTTCTAAATATTCTGCTTATTTAATGCACCTGCTGAGATCTAGATTTGGTTCTAGTTTTTGTTTATATGTTTGTTTTTAGTTTTTCTGCCACATCTTTTAATTTATTAATGTAATCACTCACTCAGTGCCTATTTAGATAGTTGATGCTTTTTATCAGACAACATTACAGGCATTTGGGAGAATGTAAATGAACAAACTAGTAAAAGATTGTTGCCCACATGTTAGAAGAAATAAACAGTATGGAAAAATGAAATAAGATAAAGTAAGGCAATGGGAAATTGCTAGGTCATATGAAAGGGGAGAGATCTCAAGCTAACTGAAGTCAGAATAGACCTTATTGGGAAAGGGATATCTGAGCCCAGATTTAAAGAACTTAAAGGAGTTAAGCCTAAAGATATCTTAAGGAAGATACCTTTTTACACTGCCAGTAACAATATTTTCTGGTCAGCATGTGCCTAACATGTTCCAGGAACAGTAAAATAGTCAATTAAATGGGGAGAAAATAATATAAGAAGCCAGCAGAGACTTAATGGGATACCAGAATATGAAGCACTTTGTAGGCTACTGCTGCTGCTGCTGCTGCTGCTGCTGCTAAGTCGCTTCAGTTATGTCTGGCTCTGTGCAACCCCATAAACGGCAGACCGCCAGGCTCCCCCATCCCTGGGATTCTCCAGGCAAGAACACTGGAGAGGGTTGCCATTTCCTTCTCCAATGCATGAAAGTGAAAAGTGAAAGGGAAGTCGCTCAGTTGTGTCTGACTCTGTTACCCCATGGACTGCAGCCCACCAGGCTCCTCCGTCCATGGGATTTTCCAGGCAAGAGTACTGGAGTGGGGTGCCATTGGCTTCTCCGTGTAGGCTACTAAAGACTTTCAGTTATAGTTTGAGCATGGTAGGGAATCCCTGGCTTTTTTTGAGTAGAGGAATAACATGATTTAACTTGAGTTAAGAAAGCAAGATGCAGGTACAAAGATTAAGAAATATAGTGGAATAGGAATTTCGAGAGATAAGAAAAAGTGAGGCATGCAGTTCTGATTGTATATCTCTGCCTTTGTTAACAATCATCGTGGGTCAGGCAATAGCAGCCTAACGCTGAAGAAAGGGCAAGAGTTTAGAGAGAGACACCATATGGGCACAGATTTTCAGGATAGAAATTTGAGAGTGGAACTCTAATACTGAGTAAAAGCTTCTGGCAATTCACAACCCACCCCCCAATCCCCACAACCTATGCACAGCTTAGAAAACAATAAAGCCTGTGGTATACTTCATTTGTTAATAATTATACAATTGCAAAATCCAAACTCAGCTCAAATATTGATTTGATTAATTTAGACCCTCCACACATAAACCAATTTATTGGACAAGTTGGCTCATTACTAAATTTAAATACTATTTTCTTCAGACGCTTCTGTTCTATGAAAGATTTTAGGCATTTAATTAAAAATTATAAAACATATAACTCAAAATAAAATTATCTCATTAAGAAAACAATCATTAGAGTCAGACTCAGAGAAAACACAAATGCTATAAATTTCAGAATATTTAAAATACCTATTATAAATGTGAAAAAAAAAAAAAGATATAGGGAAAACATTATACAAAATTCACACACAAATGGAAATTTTAGGAAAGAAATAGAGAACATAAGAATCAAATGGAAGTGCTATCAAAAATTGATATATAGAAAGGAATGGACAAATTTACAATTATATTTGAAGGCTTAAGTATTTCATACTTAGTAATCACTAGAAAGCTTAAGGAAAATTAACTTTAAATCACATTGTCAATCATTTAATCTAACTGACAATTAAAGAACGTATTACCCTAGAGTAATAAAATGCAAGTTTTTTTTTTCCCCAAGGGTACATAGATTATTCACAAAGAAAGAATCATATTTGGGGCCACAAAGGAAACCTCAATGCATTTAAAAGAAGAAAAAAAGAAGTATATAAGTTTCTTAATAACAAATAAGTATAACAAAAATATATCAAAAATGCAATAATATTTAAAAATTAAATAATACTTCTAAATAACTGATGGGGATAGATAAAGATTAGCTAATTATAAATATTTTGAATTGAATGACAATCAAAACATACCAAATATTGAAAGAGAGCTAAAGCAGTTAACAGAAACATGTATAGCATTAGCAGCTTATATTAGAAAAGAAATAAGGTCTCAAGTCAATGATCTAGTACTCCTTTCAAGAAACTACAAAAAGAAGATGAAACTGAACTGAAATTAAATAGAAACATGGAAGTAACTCAAATAAAATCAGAAATCAATGAAACTGTAAAAGAAAACAAAGCATTAAGAACACTAAAAGCTCACTAATTATAAAGGTAAATATAAAAACACAAAAATTTGGTCAGACTGTGAAAAAATAGAGAATATCAAATTATAAATACCTGAAGGAGACATCCTTAAAGATCCTGCTGATATTAAAAACTTGTTAAAAGAATACTGTGAATGTTTTAATAATAAATTCCACTACTTAGAAATTCCTTGAAAAACTAAACTACCAAAATTTAATCACAAAATTGGTAATCTAAATTGCTCTATCCATTGAATAAACTGAATTTATAGTTAAACCCTTCTAATACATAAACTTTAGTCACTAATGCTTTCAAGAAGATCCTATACTTCTCAACTAATTTTACTAAGCATTTATTATAGTGAAGCAGAAAGAATGAATAAGAGAGGAAAAGAAAGGTAATAGAATCATATAAAATGGTGGTTCAATATTCATCATGAACATAAACACAAAATTCTCAACAATATATTAGAAAATTAAATTCACCTATAAACATTAAAATAATGAATCATACTCATGTCCTGGTAATGCAAGTTTTGTTCAACTTTGAAAATTGAAACAATCTAATTCACCTTATCTATATAATATATATCTATATATATATATCCTATATAATATATATATATATATATATATATATAATCACTCATTTGAAAAAGGAGAATTTTTCTTCACTTGTTAAAGAGACTGTATCCAAAAAACTCCACAAAAAACTACAGCTAACATAATACTTAATGGAGAAATTCTGAGTGCTTTATCATTGACTTCTAAGAGGCAGATATGTTAGCATTTGCCCCTGTTATAAAAATATTACTGGAAGGAACACTCCTACACTGTTGGTGGGGATGTAAATTGGTACAACCACTTACCAGGTAGCACAGAGGTAAAGAATCTGCCTGCCAATGTGGGAGACACAAGAGACATGTGTTCAATCCCTAGGTCTGGAAGATGCCTTGGAGAAGAAAATGGCAATCTACTCCAGTACTCTTGCCTGAAAAAGTCCATGGACAGAGGAGTCTGGCAGGCTAATAGGACATGGGCTCTCAAAGAGTTGGACACCACTGAGCATGAACTCACACACTCTATGGACAACAGTATGGCACTTCCTCAAAAACACAAAAATAGAATTACCATATGATTCTGGAATCACACTACTGGGCATATATCCAGAGAAAACCATAATTTGAAATGATACCAGTACCCCAATATTCATTACAGCACTATTTACAATAGTAAACACATAGAAACAACCTAAATGTCCAATAACTGGATAAAGAAGACATGGTATAGATAGCTAGATATAAAGGTATAGATAGCTAGATATCAGTTCAGTTCAGTCACTCAGTCATATCTGACTCTTTGCAACCCCATGAAACACAGCATGCCAGGCCTCCCTGTCCCTCACCAACTCCCAGAGTTACCCAAACCCATGTCCATCGAGTCGGTGACGCCATCAACCATCTCATCCTGTCGTCCCCTTTTCCTCCTGCCCTCAATCTTTCCCAGCATCAGGGTCTTTTCAAATGAGTCAGCTCTTCACACCAGGTGGCCAAAATATTGGAGTTTCAGCTTCAACATCATCCTTCCAATGAATACCCAGGACTGATCTCCTTTAGGATGGACTGGTTGGATCTCCTTGCAGTTCAAGGGACTCTCAAGAGTCTTTTCCAATACCGCAGTTCAAAAGCATCAATTCTTTTGTGCTCAGCTTTGTTTATAATCAAACTCTCACATCCATACGTGACCACTGGAAAAACCATAGCCTTGACTAGATGGATCTTTGTTGGCAAAGTAATGTCTCTGCTTTTTAATATACCCTCTAGGTTGGTCATAACTTTCTTTCCAAGGAGTAAGTGTCTTTTTATTTCATGACTGCAGTCACCATTTGCAGTGATTTTGGAGCCCCCAAAACTAAAGTCAGCCACTGTTTCCACTGTTCCCCATCTATTTGCCATGAAGTGTTGGGACCAGATGCCATGATCTTAGTTTTCTGAATGTTCAGCTTTAAGCCAACTTTTTCACTCTCCTCTTTCACTGTCATCAAGAGGGTCTTTAGTTCTTCTTCACTTTCTGCCGTAAGGGGGGTGTCATCTGCATATCTGAGGTTACTGATATTTCTCCCAACAATCTTGATTCCAGCTTGTGCTTCCTCCAACCCAGCATTTCTCTTGATGTACTCTGCTGCTGCTGCTAAGTCGCTTCAGTCGTATACGCCTCTGTACTCTGCATATAAGTTAAATAAGCAGGGTGAAAATATACAGCCTTGACATGCTCCTTTTCCTATTTGGAACCAGTCTGTTCTGTGTTCAGTTCTAACTGTTGCTTCCTGACCTGCATACAGGTTTCTCAAGAGGCAGGTCAGGTGGTCTGGTATTCCCATCTCTTTCAGAATTTTCCACAGTTTATTGTGATACACACAGTCAAAGGCTTTGGCATAGTCATAAACATAGATAAACATACACACACACATATATATATGTGTGTATATGTATATATATGGGCTTCCTAGGTGGCACTAATGGTAAAGCATCTGCCTGTCATGCAGAAGACGCAAGAGACATGGGTGTGATCCCTGGGTCAGGAAGATTCCCTGGAGTAGGAAATGGCAGGCAACTCACTCAAGTATTCTTGTCTGAAAAATTCCATGGGCAGAGGAACCTGGCAGGCTACAGTCCATAGGGCCACGAAAGGTTGGACACAACTGAGCTATTAAACACAGCGCAGTTGTGTGCACACAGACACAATGGAATACTACTCAGCCATGAAAAATGAGCTAATGCCTTTTGAAGCAATGTGGTTTGACTGAGAGACTATCATACAAAGTGAAATAAGCCAAAGAAAGACAAATATATGATACTACTAATATGTGAAATAAAAAAAGAAGGATACAAATGAACTCATATACAAAACAGAAGTCGATCCACAGACATGGAAAGCAAACTTATAGTTACCAAAGGAGAAAGTAGAGGAAGGAAACATTAGGAGTTTATCCTAAAACAGGGGCCTATTGTATAGCACAGAGAACTATACTCAGTATTTTGTAATAACTGATAAGGGAAAATAATCTGATAAAGAAAAAAATTATATATATATATATATATATATATATATATATATATATATATATATATATATAAAGTTGACATGATAATATTGAAAAATTAACTCAATTCCCATATAAGAGCAATATAAAATTAAAATTTTATAAACAGTACTATTTACAATAGCACCAAAATGATGAAGACTTAGTATAACCGTCTGAGTGAACTCCAGGAGTTGTTGATGGAGAGGGAGGCCTGGCGTGCTGCGATTCATGGGGTCAGGACATGACTGAGCAGCTGAACTGAACTGAACTGAAGAGAATATATGCAAGGGTCGTGTCCTAAAGACTATTAAACATCAATGGTTAAAAAATAGATTCAGATCAAATCAGATCAGATCAGTCGCTCAGTCGTGTCCGACTCTTTGCGACCCCATGAACTGCAGCACGCCAGGCCTCCCTGTCCATCACCAGCTCCCGGAGGTCACCCAGACTCGCATCCATCGAGTCAGTGATGCCATTCAGCCATCTCATCCTCTGTCCTCCCCTTCTCCTCCTGCCCTCAATGCCTCCCAGCATCAGAGTCTTCTCCAGTGAGTCAGCTCTTCGCATGAGGTGGCCAAAATACTGGAGTTTCAGCTTTAGCATCAGTCCTTCCAAAGAAATTCCAGGATTGATCTCCTTCAGAATGGACTGGTTGGATCTTCTTGCAGTCCAAGGGACTCTCAAGAGTCTTCTCCAACACCACAGTTCAAAAGCATCAATTCTTCGGTGCTCAGCCTTCTTCACAGCCCAGCTCTCACATCCATACATGACCACAGGAAAGACCATAGACTTGACTAGGCGAACCTTTGTTGGCAAAGTAATGTCTCTGCTTTTGAATATGCTATCTAGGTTGGTCATAACTTTCCTTTCAAGGAGTAAGCGTCTTTTAATTTCATGGCTGCAGTCACCATCTGCAGTGATTTTGGAGCCCAGAAAAACAAAGTCTGACACTGTTTCCACTGTTTCCCCATCTATTTCCCATGCAGTGATGGGACCAGATGCCATGATCTTCGTTTTCTGAATGTTGAGCTTTAAGCCAACCTTTTCACTTTCCACTTTCACCTTCATCAAGAGGCTTTTTAGCCCCTCTTCACTTTCTGCCATAAGAGTGGTGTCATCTGCATATCTGAGGTTATTGATATTTCTCCCGGCAATCTTGATTCCAACTTGTGTTTCTTCCAGTCCAGCATTTCTCATGATGTACTCTGCATATAAGTTAAATAAACATGGTGACAATATGCAGCCTTGATGTACTCCTTTTCCTATTTGGGATCAGATCAGATCAGATCAGTCGCTCAGTCGTGTCCGACTCTTTGCGACCCCATGAATCGCAGCACGCCAGGCCTCCCTGTCCATCACCAGCTCCCGGAGGTCACTCGACTCATCCATCGAGTCAGTGATTCCATCCAGCCATCTCATCCTCTTCTCCCCTTCTCCTCCTCCCTCAATCCCTCCCACATCAGAGTCTTCTCCAATGAGTCAACTCTTCGCATGAGGTGGCCAAAATATTGGAGTTTCAGCTTTAGCATCATTCCTCTAAAATTCCAGGATTGATCTCCTTCAGATGGACTGGTTGGATCTTCTGCAGTCCAAGGACTCTCAGAGTCTTCTCCAACCCACAGTTCAAACATCAATTCTTCGGCGCTCAGCCTTCTTCACATCCAGCTCTCACATCCATACATGACCACAGGAAAGACCATAGCCTTGACTAGGCGACCTTTGTTGGCAGTAATGTCTCTGCTTTTGAATATGCTATCTAGGTTGGTCATAACTTTCCTTCCAAGGAGCAAGCGTCTTTTAATTTTAGGGATATATATACAATATTCATAAATCAGAATATATGATTTTGTTGCTTTGTAAGTTTTTCCCAGATTATTCTATAGATTCAACACATTGTCATTACAAATTCCAGCAAGTATTTTATGGATATCATCAAGCTGATTTTAAAATATGCATGAAAAGCAAATTTACTAGATTAATTAAAATGACTTTTAAAAGAAAAATAAGTCTGTGGGCTTACGTTATCTGATATTGAGGCTTAATATAAAGCTACATTAATTATTGCATTGTGGAATTTTTTAAAGAGTAAGCACTGATCAGTAGAGCAGGGTAGAGAATAAAGAAGTATAGACAGACACACACACCAATTTTACTTGGTTTCAACACAGATATCAAGTCACTTTAATGGAGAGATGATAAAATATCAAACAAATGTCGCTGACCCATTGGACATCCATTCACATCCAAGAAAAAAGAGATCATCTCAACATATAATTTATAGTCTTTTATACCACATAAAAAATTCACTTAAAATGGACATAGACTTAATGTGCTGGAGAAGGCAATGGCACCCCACTCCAGTACTCTTGCCTGGAAAATCCCATGGACAAAGGAGCCTGGTGGGCTGCAGTCCATGGGGTCGCTGAGGGTCAGACACGACTGAACAACTTCACTTTCACTTTTCACTTTCATGCATTGGAGAAGGCAATAGCAACCCACTACAGTGTTCTTGCCTGGAGAATCCCAGGGATGGGGGAGTCTGGTGGGCTGCCATCTATGGGGTCACACAGAGTTGGAAATGACTGAAGAGACTTAGCAGCAGCAGCAGACCTAATGTGCAACCTAAAACCATAAGACTTATGGAAGAAATGATGCAAACACATTGTGACATTATGTTAGACAAAAAAAGTATAGATATACTACATAAATCATAAATTGTAAAAGAAAATTTGATAAAATGGACTTTATAAAAAAATCTTCAGCTCTACAAAAGGTACTGTAAAGAAAATGAAGAGATAAGGCACAGATTGGGAGAAAATGTTTGTAAAATACACACCTAATAAAGAACTGGAATCCAAAATATAAAACTATCAAAACTCAATAAAGAGGAAACAAAAAATCCAAATTGAAAAATAGACAAAAATATTTAAACCTACATTAATTTTTGCCAAAGATCATGAATGGCACCTAAACACATGAAATGATGCTCAACATTACTTTATTAATTTGTTGATAATATGATAAAATTTCATGCTTATTAGAATGGGTAAATTAAAGCAATAACTAGAAGGGGAAAACCATAGCAATAACAGTATCACATGCTTGAAAGAATGTAGAAGGATGGAAAGAAGGGAAGGAGGGAGGAAGGAAGGAAGGAGAAAAGGAAAAGGGAGAAGATTAAGTCAATGTATGAGCCCGTAAATTGGGGGAAATACCAGCTGTACAGAAGTTTCATAAAGAAAAAGTAAGAATGAAAGTGGATAGTTTCATCTTGATCCACAGGGAATTAAGTGCATAAATCTCTACATTGCCTCTGTAGCCTGACCCTGTGAAGTAGAAATAATTGAGAAAGTGCCCACAGAATCCCATTATTAGAGAGTGAAATTACATAGAAAAACCTAATCTTAAAATCCTCATGCAGGTGAAGTCTCCTTGAAGACAAGCTCAGAGACTACAGGGAGCTGACAAATGAAATTGTGTGTGAGGTCATAAGTCTCCTAGAGACTCTTGTGTATGCTCATTTTATTGGAACAGCAACAAGAGTGTCCATTTCCTGGCAACAAGAAGTGCCTGAAGAATTTATCTATCATCTAAAAAGAGTGTGAAAAATACCCTGTAATATCCTTTAAAAATATGTTCATTTGCTAAGAATGAAAATTGAGGACAGCTGCTTATAATTGGTTTGAGATTCATTCTCTAACATGAGAAAGGAAAGCTTCAGATGTTTCACTAGGTTACAGAAAATATAAAAATGAAGCATCCTAGATCATGTGGCAGAAAATAAAACACTGTGCAAAACAATTTTTTTCAGGGCATTGGCTTTTTGGAATATGATTAATTCATAAAGGTAACAGTACCTTTTTTAACATAAAATGGGAAAGGTGCCAAGACATTTTGTTGCAACCTTAATGCATCTTATATTTTAGAAAAGTTAATATTATTGTAAAGCTCTAAATACTTTACATATGTCTACTTGATGAATTATCTATAATGATTCAGCTTCTATTACTATTCCTATTTTTCAGAAGAGACAGTAGAAGCAGAGGAGAGTAAATCCAATACACTTGAGCTATAAAAAATGCTCTTACAATTGCCCTGTAGAGTCCTGTTAAACTCTGGGGGAAACCTGTCTTTGGCATGACCTTGTCTCTATCTCTGCTTCCTCAAATGTGCCCTTCTGGTAGTATTAGGGGTGACCTGTTTGGGCTTATTTGTTTCAGCAAAAGTCCATGCTCAGACTTTTTCTGACATTCATTTTTCTCCTTTAACAAAATATATTCATTAGTGTTCATTCCTTTAGGACCTTGCTAAGTAATTCCTGCTCACAGGCTAACGGAACAATGTACTATCTTCCCAACTAATAGAGTTGCATTTCAAAAGAACCATTTGGAGACATTAAATTATATTAACTTTCAAAAAAATTAATATTGATGAAGAGACTTTTAGGTATCACTCAGGCCTCTTTCCTAATTTCTGAAGTCACTTAGAAAGTCACTCTATACTCTAATGTACTTAGTCATAGCACCCAAGTCATCATGGTGAAAGTTGGACTTTTTAACCTCTGGGACCCCTAGAGTTGCTCTAAATTGGCTTGTTAAACTTTTAAAAGTCCATGGTGATCATTATTATCAATTTCAGAAGAATTGTTCTCTTTCAAAGCATTGATCAAGATGTTTGTTTGTATTTAGCAGTAGAAACTGGTAAAATCTGAAACTGACTGGAACTTTCTTCTCTGAGCAAGTGCTAAAATGATACTACCAAGATGTGCATTTATGATGCACTCAACTGTGCAGTCAGATGGCATAGCCATGAGAAACTGTACAAAATTATAGGATATTTTTCTGGCTACAAATTTTTCAGAAACCTTTGGCTATCTTTGGGCAGACTAGGTTAAGAGCTACATACACACTGTGTGTGTGCTCAATCATGTTCGACTCTGTAACTTTATGGACTGTAGCCCACCAGGCTCCTCTCTTCAGGCAAGAATACTGAATGGGTTGCCATTTCCTTCTCCAGAGGATCTTACCACCTCAGGGATCTAACCCACATCTTTGTGTTTCCTGCATTGGCAGGTGGATTCTTTACCACTGAGTCATCTGGGAAGCCGAATGAATATTCATTAGGTACCCTCCAAGCAGAATGTTTACATGTCATATTTCAGAAGTTTCAATTTTTATTAAAAAAGTCTCAGAGATTCCCCAACAGTATATTTGAAAGTAGATATTCCCCGGTACAGTTGGGCCTCCATATAGCCAAGTTCAGCATCTGTGGATTCAGTGGAAATACTATACTTTTCTATTTTACATACACAACTTGAGCATGCTTGGATTTTAGTATATGCAGGTCCTAGAAACAATTCTCCTCTGGATTCCAATGGGAGATTTATGTTGACCTTGGAAAATTTTAGTTTACACAATATATTTGAATTCACAAGATATCCACAGATAAAAAGATTAACTTCGTGTCTGTTATTCTACATTGAAAGTAATATTTTCATATACATAATATTCTTATAAAATAGCATTGTATCTCAGGGAAATTGTGACATCAGTAAGATTTACTTTTTGATTTTTATATCTTCTAAAAACCCATTTTTGAGTTTATTTCCTGAACACCAACCTGAGTTTGAACATATGTCACATACATGAGGTTTTCCCTGTTGCTTTTCCTCTTTAATCTCATGTTTCTGTTTTATTCCACATGGGTATGTGTCTCTTTCTCACATATGTATATGTATACGTGTGTATAAACACATACACACACACAATTATATTATCTCCAAAGGCTCACTACCACCCTCCCTCATCCCCCACACTTCCACCAATTATTAGCTCTTCCTGATGGCACATTGGACATATAAGAGATGAACTTGTATTTCCTCTTCTCAGGACAGCCACTCTTAATAAACAACATATATACAAAGAGAGAAAGCTAGAGGTATTTCCTAGAAGGAGGTAAGCAAATTCAAGTCTCTAATGAGTGCTGGTATGATGATCTGGTATTACCACATTTCTTATCTCCCCTAAATTTGTTTTGGCCTCTGCAACAATGAATCAAAAGGTAACAAGATTGATTTGAGATTGAACTGACTAAAGTATATTTGCTTTTATACACACAAAGTGGGAGGACAGGGCCTGAAACATACTGCACACTCAATATCTGCTGGTTTGACTCTCAGTGAAGGAAGCAGAATATAGAGAGTTACTGACTGGTATTGGGCCTGGGGAAGGAGAAGCAAAAAGGTAAGAAGGAAAGTGGGAGAACTGAGTCTCCATGGGAAAGGTCCTGATATCTGAACATCAATGCTTGATATTAGAAGGCAGAGAGCACAATTGAGCACAAGAGGTTTGAGAAGCTGGTCAGGGTAGAGTTGGAGCATATGGAGGTCTGTACATTGAGCTATAGTGTTTTGTGGGAAGATGGATAAGGGATGGAGAAGAGAAGATGATAGATTAACAGTCATGGGTAAATGAGATGAAGAGGCAGTGACCTGAAAATTGGTGAGGTGGTATGTGTTAGGTTTATAATCTGGGGAAGTTACAGGAAAAAGAGGTAATCATTGGCCATAAAACAATCTCAGTGTCCAACTGTGGTGGCTGCTACACTTTGTCTTTTGTTACTTTATGAAATCTCTTTCAAAAAGTAGTTTGATTTTTCTCTGTTGGAAAAAGTCAAACTCTTTAATGAAATATTAATGTATCATGGTACATAAAATTTCTGAGGTTGATACTGTGCTCAATGGTTTGTCTATTTAAACAGGAGCCATTTGACTTTTGAGATAAAAATTGATTTTTTATATGGCTAAAAAATTAGTTACCTAAAAGACTGTTCCATACATCTGTGTCTCTTTTGCTGTCTTGCATACAGGGTTATCGTTACCATCTTTCTAAATTCCATATATATGTGTTAGTATACTGTATTGGTGTTTTTCTTTCTGGCTTACTTCACTCTGGTGCACTGGGATGACCTGGAGGGATGGTACAGGGGAGAGAGGTGGGAGGGAGGTTCAGGATGGGGAACACGTGTATGCCTGTGGAGGATTCAAGTTGATATGTAGCAGAACCAATACAATATTGTAAAGTAATTAGCCTTTAATTAAAATAAATAAATTTAAATTAAATTTTTCAGTGATCTTTATCTGAAGATTCATGTATATACTCATTCTAAGTATCTTTTGGGTTAGCAATTACACTGGGGTTTCTTTTTTGATGCAGAATATTTTATTAAGAGATGTATCTATATTAAAATTTAAGCTGAAACAAAGATACCCTGTTGTGTATGTCATAGAAGCCTCATTTTCTTGTCCGTAAGCAATTTAGAGTTATCATGTGTCGTTTAATGGCTGAGGACTTTCCAAAATAGGCTTAGAGGAATCTGTGATAGATAATCGCTGACTTTTAAAAGCTCAGAAAAAGGTGTTATGGTTTATTTGGAGATATCATATAGTTTACTAAAGGCTCCTGGGCTTGTTGACATCCCTGACACTTTGTGAATGAGGCCTTTTTTATTCTCCCTTCATTTGTTTAGATCTTTACCTAATTGATTTTCTGTGCTAATACACTAAAGGTCTGAAGAAGGCAGTGCCTCAGGTGTGACAGATGAAATAAGGTGCTTTTAGTCATTGCTTTTATCTTCCATGTCTAATGTGTTGGTTACAGATGTGCAGTTTAACAGCAAAATCAATACATCATTTGCCGCAAATACCTGAAAGAATTTGGAATCTCTTCAGTATTTTAACTATTAGATTTCTTCTGGAATTTTATTTATGTATTACTTATTGACTCATTTATATGTTTGCTGATACTGAATGCTACAAGGTGAGGGATCTTTTTTTATTTTCCCTTTCTCTTGCCTTCTCAAACCTTGTCTTTTATACTAGCTAGTCAAGTTACTTATCTTTGGGCTTTGGAACATCTGCCAATCTAAATGAATCCCATAAAGTGTAAAATAAATGTTTAAAAAATCTTTTCCATTTTGTCTAAATCATAATTGAGCTTAAACATTTAGCATATGTTCTACTGAAAATCGAACCACTTTGTATTGTGCATGGAAGGCAGTCTGTATGGGGGCATTTGGGTAATTTCTCATGTAAATGGATGCTTTTATTTCCAGTTTTCTATTTTACATTGGCAATGACATGGTGTCAGTCTGAAATAGAAATAAGAAAAATGCACCTAATTCAAACATTTTCCCTATGTGTGTGTGTGTGTGTGTGTGTGTGAAAATCTCCTTTATTATTCTCCAACTGTTTCGTATATATTAGTTTTACCTTGAGTGTAAGATTCCAAAGTGTAGGAAATGTGATTTGTATTTCTTGCTCACCCATTCAGACAGCACATGCCCGGGATATGGAATGCAGGCAGATTACACAGATCTGAAAAGCTATGCAGAATTTATCAAGTTGCTTTTCTCATAGTAGGTTCTTAGAAAAAATTTGGTGAGTTTTAAATTCTTAATTTTCTCTAGTATGTTGTTTATAATAAACCTAGCATTAAATCTATCATCTGAAATGTTAACATCTAGAAGATTAGGGATTTAGAAGGCCCATTGCCCTTTTTTTTAAAATAAGTGAGGACAAATAGCAAAAAAACCCTGTATTTATGAATTTATTTTAAACCTAATTTATAGGAAATGTCATAATACAGGATGTATGCTAGCTTTTCCTTGGTCTACATCAGCCTGTACACAAAGACCATGTTCATTCATAGCAATGACCCAGAACCAAAAAGCCTTTGATTAAAATTAATTGAGTTTATATTACTTTTTATAATGCTTTTTAATTTATTTGATTATAATTTTAAAACTGTAATAATTTACAAATATGCAATTTCTCTCAGTTGACCAGAAAATTCAACTGTACAGGATTCAAAATTTTCAATCTTTCATACTGTATTATTTAAAAATATTTTTACAAGTTTCATAATTAGTATATATAACTATTAAAATGATTAAAACTATTTACTCTTAGAATTTATTATTTTTCTTGGATCTCTATAAAATATGATAAGATTTGAATAGATGGCAAATATAAATTCATGTAGTTTTTTTTAAAGATGTTTATATATATTAGCACATTTATGTTAGTGATTACTTGTTTTCATGTGAAATGTCATTACTAGTAACTCAAATGATTTTTCTAAGGTGGCGCAGATTTCTTTTTCTGAACATTCTGAACTAGCTGTCAAGACAGGTTCATCTCTATTTGCAATTGTACAAACCTGTGCTTTTATTACTCTGACCTAAGCAAAGTAATGGAATGAAGTTGAAGCACAGAAAGGCTTTGTCTATACAATAAAACAGATTCCCCATTAAAACTATAGAATTATTTTTTCTAAATTTTATGTTTGATTACTTATTACTGAATAGTTGATTTGGTTCAGTCAATTAAGTGGCTTAAAGAAGTAATCGTATGCCTGTTATCTTCATGACTATATGTGTGTGATAATGGTGTTTGACCAGAGAATGAAACCAGATTCCACAAGAATCTGGTTGAAGGTGATTGTTGAACTAAAACAGTACCTCAGATATTTAGTATGACCTAATCTTAAAGTAGAAAGCAGACTCAAAGTCCTATGTATTTTAGCCAAATATATCCATCTAGCCTCTTAAGAAATCTTTGCGGTCGGGCAGTGCGCAACTGTTCCGGGGTAGGCGCATGTCACATTACGGACATCAGCACGGCAATATCAGCGGGAGATAGGATCTCGCGGGGGGGGCAAGCCTCTTGGAAGGAAGGGGAGGAGGGGAATTCGGATCATGATCTGTCCCATCACTCGGGAGGGAGGAGTGTCAGACTCTCAATACTCAGGCACGCGCTCCTTGGAAGGGAAACAGATAGCAATGGCAGGCAACTGGCCCCGGCATGGTCTTCCTGTGGTCGTTGGGTGGGCTGGACGTGGGGCGGCGCGGTGGCTGACTGTGGTGTGGAGAGACTCTGAGAGTCCCTTGGACTGCGGGATCACAGTCCCTTCTGGGAGATCCTGTTCTGGGATCGACTCACATCTCATCGCAGTGACTCATGGAGAAGACTCTGTGCTGGGGGGATGAGGAGGAGGGGGACGACAGAGGATGAGAGGCTGGATGGCATCACACTCGGGATGCGAGTCTGGGACCCGGGAGCGGGTGGACAGGGAGGCCTCGGCGCGTCGGGGTCGCAAACGACACGCGGCGATGATCTGATCTGATCTGATCCATCTAGAGGCAGTATAAGCCTGTTGGTGAGATGTCATTTTGTTGTTTAGTTGCTGAGTCTTGTCTGACTCTGAAATCCCATGGACTGTAGTCCATCAGGCTCCCTTTTATTAGAAGGCTTTAGACAAGACACCATCACTTATTTCTGGGCAGGAATAGATCTTTCCTTAAGGAGAAAGATTTCTTTACATTGCTTAAATGTAATTATGTTGGTGTGAATCAAACAGCCTCAGGCTGTGTCTGCATTTGCATTTCAATAGCATAATATTTTCATTGCTGTGTTCAAGCTGCTTTAATCTGCTGCATTGTTTAAACTGGAGAAGTGGCCAAATTTATGGTAAATTGATGCTTTGGCAATCTTGCCCAAGACTGACTCATCAATCTGAAATATAAGGCCAGGAAAAGTATTGACTTGAAGTGGTTGTTAGTCAAGAAAGTGCCAATAATCTCATGAGAATTAAAAGTAAAAATATATAAAACCTTAATTCTTTAGGGATAAAAAGGCTTAACAAGACATCCATTTTCTTTCTCCCTCTACTGGGAAAGACTTAACCTAAATAAGATATATATGTCTTGTGTATCATCTTTTAGAATTATGACTAGTATTCATATAGCAGCTACTATGTAATTTGTAATCTTCAAGCACATTAGAAGATATAAAGATGAATTAGACTTTGGTCATTGTACACCAGGACTTTATAATTTATTGGTAGAGATAGCCCTGGACACAGATATGGGGAATATAAGCAATGTAAAGAGCAGATAAGGGACAGAATGGAACCCTAGACTGAAACCTAGTTTGCTCAATTCTGGAGTTCCTAAGAAGCAACTATACTTAATTTCTTTCAATTAACACATTTAGTGTGTTGGCCCCAAAATGGTCACACCACAATTTCTTATTTTCCTGGATGTACCCATGATTACACTAATTCTATTTGTAAGCTTCTTTCTGATCAAATTGTATTCATCACCTACTAATATTTTCATAGCAGTCAGTAACATACATGAAATAATGAATAATTTAGAAATCACAGCCTCCTGGTTTTTATGATTCCCATTAATCATCAGCAGTAAAGGAAGAAAAAGTGAATTTCCAGTCATATTTTAATGTGGAATATCTGTTTCTGAAATCTATTTTTACTAACATCTAGTAAGCAGTAAAGTATAGGGAGAAGTCAATGACAACCCACCCCAGTACTCTTGCCTGGAAAATCCCATGGACGGAGGACCCTGGTGGGCTGCAGTCCACGGGGTCACTAAGAGTCGGGGACGACTGAGCGGCTTCATTTTCACTTTTCACTTTCATGCATTGGAGAAGGAAATGGCAACCCACTCCAGTGTTTTTGCCTGGAGAATCCCAGGGACGGGGGAGCCTGGTGGGCTGCCGTCTATGGGGTCGCACAGAGTCGGACACGACTGAAGTGACTTAGCAGCAGCAGCAGCAGCAAAGTATAGAGCTACAGAGATATTTTTAGTGTTTCTTTTCTGCTTAGCTATATACTATCAGATGATATAGTCAGTGCTGAGAATACACTGAGCACAGGGTACAGTAGCATGTTCTAATACATTTAGAACACGTTTTAATGTTTGGGTTGGACACAAGACCTAGAGTTCAGTGTCAAATCAAATTGATTTTTTTCCAAGTATTTATTTTTAGCTGAGATACAATTGACATAAAAATTACATTAGTTTCAGCTAAGTGAAAAGGTTGGCTTAAAGCTCAACATTCAGAAAACGAAGATCATGGCATCCGGTCCCATCACTACATGGGAAATAGATGGAGAAACAGTGGAAACAGTGTCAGACTTTATTTTTCTGGGCTCCAAAATCACTGCAGATGGTGACTGCAGCCAGGAAATTAAAAGACGCTTACTCCTTGGAAGGAAAGTTATGACCAACCTAGATAGCATATTCAAAAGCAGAGACATCACTTTGCCATCAAAGGTTCACCTAGTCAAGGCTATGGTCTTTCCTGTGGGCATGTATGGATGTGAGAGCTGGGCTGTGAAGAAGGCTGAGCGCCGAAGAATTGATGCTTTTGAACTGTGGTGTTGGAGAAGACTCTTGAGAGTTCCTTGGACTGCAAGGAGATCCAACCAGTCCATTCTGAAGGAGATCAGCCCTGGAATTTCTTTGGAAGGAATGATGCTAAAGCTGAAACTCCAGTATTTTGGCCACCTCATGCGAAGAGTTGACTCATTAGAGAAGACTCTGATGCTGGGAGGGATTGAGGGCAAGAGGAGAAGGGGACGACAGAGGATGAGATGGCTGGATGGCATCACTGACTCGATGGATGCGAGTCTGGGTGACCTCCGAGAGCTGGTGATGGACAGGGAGGCCTGGCGTGCTGCAGTTCATGGGGTCGCAAAGAGTCGGACACGACTGAGCGACTGATCTGATCTGATATATATATATGAATTCCAGATACCTTTTATATCTTTCCAGGCAACAGCAGGTCTGGTTTGAGGTATAATAAGAACATAGATTCTTCCCCTACACCTATAACTCTAATAAAAACAACAGAATTCACTGATCCCAGAATGGCATAAAATATACATAAAACATTTGAAGGTAGGGCAGGTGAATGCTTTGTTACTTTGCTCATTTATTATTAATAAAAATGTATTGATTGCCTACAAGGTGCCAGCTATTAGACAAGGAAATTAGGAGAATAAAAATGTGCCTTATTTTCAATAAACTTTCTTTGAAAGAAGTAGTAAAAGATAGGTAAAAGATAGATACAGAGAAGTCAATCAGACGAGCATTTTCTCTTTGTGGAGGTCCTTTGTCATCTCTGTCCAAATCCAAACACAGAAGGGTATATTGTATCATGCTTCAAGACTCTCCTATGCCTGACTTCACTAACTAGGACTCTATTTCTTTGAAACTATTGCACTTTAGGTTATTTCAGCAAATTTACTAAAGACGAGTGGAAAACACAGGTTGTAGCAAAAGTTCTCTAATTCTATGGCAATAAATTAGACTTAAATACATATATACTGATTTCATATTACCATCTATCCCTCACTCTGCTGCTGCTGCTGCTGCTGCTATGTCACTTCAGTCGTGTCCGACTCTATGCGACCCCATAGACTGCAGCCCACCAGGCTCCCCCGTCCCTGGGATTCTCCAGGCAAGAACACTGGAGTGGGTTGCTATTTCCTTCTTCAAAGAATGAATATAAAAAGCCTGTTTTTGCACTCTTAAAGTATTTTGTTGTTGTTTAGCCGCTATCATGTCTGACTCTTTTGTGACACCAGGACTGTAGCCCACCAGGTTCCTCTGTCTATGGGATTTCCCAGGTAAGAATACTGTGGCGGGCTGCCATTTCCTTCTCCAGGGGAATCTTTCTAACCCAGAGGCTGAACCCACATTTCCTGCATTGGCAGGCAGATTCTCTACTGCTGAGCCACCGGGGAAGCCCATATAATACATATAGATTATACGTTTGTGTTGTCAATTATGGTGTTTTTAAAATTTTGTTTCAGTTATGAAAATACTGTTTTACAATTTTTATATGGAGTGAATTCAAGAGATACTAACGACTTCAAAGATTATTAATTTTATAGGGATTTTAATGAATCTGTTTAGCAATTAAAATGCTTGTAAAAGCAGTAATAATAAAATGGGCTTCCCTTTTGGCTTTGTGGTAAAGAATCAGCCTGCCAATGTAGGAGACATAGGTTCAGTCCCTGAGTTGGGAAGATACCCTGGAAAAGAAAATGGCAATCCACTCCAGTATTCTTGCTTGGGAAATACCATGGACAGAGGAATCCAGCAGGCTACAGTCCGTGGAGTTGCAAAAGAGTCAGACACAAGTTAGTGACTAAAAAGGAACTTTAAAAATATAGACCTTGAAAACATGTAACTTAAGGATATATTTACCCAATAGATGATATGTAAAGAGCCAGCTGATAGAACTGCTATAATCTTTAGGTATAACTTAGGAAAGGACATGAATCCAGTTCTTTAGTCTTCAGGCTTTATAAATAGTCATAAGTTGGATGGTTTTTAGACTATCAAACAGTGAGCTCTGTCATTCAACCATCACTCTACCTTGCCAAAGTACAGAAGGGAGAAACATCTTATTTTTCATTTTAACTTTTCTCTGGCTATAGCCCTTTAGGTGGGCTTTGTGGATTCCCAAAGTGTCCTGTTGAGATGTCATGTCAAGTAACATTATATAAATGGTGAAGAAAAAAACAAGATTTTCTTTAATTTTTCCAAGAAGGATTGGGAGAGGGTGCAGAATAAGCAAAGCAAAAGTCTTGTAACACAAAAGCTTAGCAAAAGTAATGAATTTGTCCCAGAGAAATCCATTCTCTAGTTTGTTTGTACCTTTTTCCATGATATTCTCAATTGCATGTTTCAGATACTATTCAGCATATTCTCTCTGGGCCCAGAGAGTAAAGAAACAGGGCGAATGTGTGGCAGGGGCTAGGAAAATCTGGGCGCTTGTCTTTCCAATTATTTCCTTGTCATTCCTTTCCTCTATAGGATTACTCAGTTTCTATGAACATTGCACTGTTTTCAGGAATTTTGTTGTACCATTATTTGGGAGGTCTCAATGAAATGGAAAGAATCATAATAGGAGGGCCATTTGCTTTAGTAGAATATTGTTGCAGCAAATGTTTACTGGTGAGCTAAAATTTGCGCTGTTGCAGACCCCTCAAGTAAAGGGTCCCAGACCCCTCAAGTACAAGTACAAATGGATACAGACATCTGAATGTTATCAAGGCACAAAATCATGCTATAAACGGCTCTTTTGTCTAGTGTTTCTATATATTTGTGCTTACATTGGATGTAACTCTAAATTGCCTTTTTCATAATGGTGAAGTCAGTTGATTTATAAAACTCAGGCAATAGTATTTCAGTAAGAACCACTGTAGGAAGCAATGGGGTCTACTTTAATTTACAAAGGCAGCATTAATGCAGTCCTTTGTAATGTGAAAAGTTAAAGAAAATGAAAACCAACACTGTTTGGTTCTTTTTTATATGCAAGCTGTCAAATCAGATAAAACGCTTGAATACCTGTTTTTATAAAAGGAGAAGACTGACGAGGGAGGGAATGAGGTTGAAACTCTTTAAGGAATTAAGAAAAAACTGATTAGGGTTCATGTGGAAATCATTTTCAACGTGAGTTGTGGTCCTTTTCCTTACTTTTTCTGTGTTCCATACTGTTTTGTTCTTTATCCATTCCACCTGCAGAAGTTAAAGTCCCTCCCTCATTGTTAGAATTGATGAAAATCTATAGTTTGTCAAATGTTAGGCACACACATGAAATAGCAAGTCTTAAAGAGTGATGAATGGTGAATTTTGCAGTTAGGTGTTTGGCAGGCAAGGGGAACACTTTGTATTCTAGTAATGCTCCCAGTGACTTTTCTTCTGATTTAATCTGAATGTTTTTGACCTCTGCAATTTCAATTTAAACAAGATATAGGTCATTCCATAATATTTGCCAGTTGCTGATGCCAAAAATAATTGTACTAGCTAATGTTAAAACAAACAAAGTATAGAATTTCTAAGATAGAGTGTGTCAGGTATTATTTAAATTAACAGTTTGAGAATGATTAATGGTAGAAATGACATGGCCATATTTAACTTAAGAAATTCCAAGCTGCCCTGCAGCTGCTTAGAGACCATAGTTTTTTCCTCCATCTTTCCTTGAAGTAGATGGAAAATCTGTTTTACTAATTCAAAGCATGCTCAGGAGAAAACCCTCATGAGTTAATTTTGCCCATCAAGGGTCATATTAGGTTCTTTGGACACTGTATGCACTCTAACACAAAAATAAAAGTTCCAGGGTATTAAAATTGTCTAGAGTCTTTAAGGTTAATACTACTTTTCCACAAACCTCTGCATAAAGCATGGTATATTTTATATATCTGGGATATGTGGCTTATTATGTTGATGTCATCAACTTTTTAAAATTTTTTTTCAGCTGAATTGTGATTTGGTAAATTTTATCAAGAGGCAATGCTGTGTTTGCTTTTCAAAACATTTTAGGCATTATGTCACATAATGTCCAGTTGTCACATAACAACTGGAAATAGTTGTTATGGTGCTGTTGTTCAGTAGCCCAGTCATGTCTGATTCTTTGAGACCCTGGCATGCTGCATGGACTCCCTGTCCCTCACCATCTCCTGAAGTTTACCGAAGTTCATGTTTATTGCATCAGTGATGCCATCCAGCCATCTCATCCTCTGACATCCTCTTTGAATTCTGCCTTCAATCTTCCCCAGCATCAGGGACTTTTCCAATGAGTCAACTGTTCACATCAGATGACCAATGGAGGTTCAGCATCCGTCCTTCCAATGAGTATTCAGGGTTGATTTCCTTTAAAATGGACTGGTTTGATCTCCATGCTGTCCAGGTTTGTCAGGAGTCGTCTCTAACACCATAGTTCGAAAGAATCAATTCTTTGGTGCTCTGCCTTCTTTACAGTCCAGTTCTCACAATTGTTCATGACCACTGGGAAGATCGTAGCCTTGACTGTACAGACTGTTGTCGGCATAGTGATGTCTCTGTTTTTCAACACACTGTCTAGGTTTGTCATAGCTTTCATGACAAGAAGCAATTGTCTTCTGATTTAATGGCTACAGTTACCATCTTCAGTGATTTTAGAGCCCAAGAAGAGTAAATATGTCACTACTTCCACCTTTTTCCTTCTACTTGCCATGAAGTAATGCGGCCAGATGCCATGATCTTAGTTTTTTAATATTTAGTTTTAAGCCAGCTCTTTCACTCTCCAGAATACTAAAATGGTCTATAGAGTCTTTAAGGGTAATACCACTTCCCCACAAACTTCTGCATAAAGCATAGTATAGTTTATATATCAGGGATATGTGGCTTATTATGTTGATATTATAAACTTTTTTTTCAGCTAAATTGTTATTTGGTAAATTTTATCAAGATGCAATGTTATATGTGTTTTTCAGAACATCATTTTAGGCATTATGTCACATGACAACTGAAAATAGTTTGATACCTTAATTCAAAGGAGGTATCATTTTAGCAATGGGTGAAGTGCATCTTATGCTTATATTCCCTAGAGCATTTTCTGATTCATTATGATGTAGTGCTATAGAAGCATAACTCAGGTCATTATCTCTAGTGCTTTCCAGGATAGAGAAGCACATTATATTAAATTAGTAGTGGACAGATGAAAGCTTTTTCTACATTGCACAGCCATGAATTTGTGATATTACTGGTAAGTTCCAATTCACTTATGGGTTATTGCAGATTGTTTGCAAATGCTCACATTCTGACCACTAAGGGAACACGTGAAACATTGTGATCCTTTTTCACGAGAATATTGAGGCTCTGTGTTAAGCAGAATACCTTCATACAAAATAAAATTTATGTTTGTGTGTGTGTGGAGCCAAATCATTCATCTCCTGTTCTCCTGTCAATGGAATAGCTTATTTTATTTTAAACTAATCACTATGATCTATGATTCTTGTCAATCCAGAACATATATGACCTCCATATCTTCATCTTACAAAAGGAATACTTACTGCCATAATATACAGTGATTATCATCATCATCACCACTAAAAGATTTATCTTCCTAATAAAAACGTTTAGAAACATGGACAAAAAAATGTGAAATGAGTATTTGTAGATACTGAATAAGAGAAATCACAGAATTGTGATCCTTGAAAAAAGAGAAACAAATGAGGTATATATTTGCTTCACATTTTCTCCTGTGGAAACTTCCAGATCACAGCAAATGAAGAGGGAGCTTGCAATGCAATAAGAGAACCCATAAATCTGTAAAGATTTACTAAAAATCTTTGATAATAGCAAGCAATAACAACCAGCACACAAATAGGGTGGAGAGTGAGAATACTGATCACAGATAAATTTTTGGAGAAACAATAACCATCTGAACATAAAGACCTGGCAGTGATTTGAATTTTCACCAGCCAGGATAGAAAAATATCTTTGAATACATGAAGCTTTCAGTAGAGACCTCAGAAGGCTTGTGTCCCAGCATTAGGACTAAAATTGTACAAAGATCAAGTGCTATACACAATATTATGTGAACAAAAAAAAACCCCTTGAAATTTTATAAATAAATTGCAAGTAACTTTTTAAATATGAGTAGATCAAAGCCCAACATTCTTTAAACTAATACAAAAATTCAGTATTCAATATTATAAAATTATTACATATGGAAAAAAAGGGAAACAGAACAGGAAGAAATTTAACAAGCTTAGATCTGAGAATAACAAAGAGAAAACTATGTTAAAGAAGTTACTGTGAATAAGCTTAATATGATCAATGATTTACTGGAAAGGATAAGAATGATATTAAAATAAATATAAAATATGGAAAAGTTAGTAGATAGGATTAATTTAAACTAGAGACTGCAGAATAAGATATCAGTGAAACTGAAGTTTCAATAATACAAAATATACAGAAATATAGCTAAGAAAAAAATAACAAAAAAATCACTGTTAAAGGTAATATGTTAAATAGTTTAGCACATAAGAATTGGGATGTTAGAATAAAGATATTGGAAAAAAATGTGAAGAAATAAATAACAAATCTTCCAAATTTGAAGTAAACTATAAATTTACATGTCTCAAAATTCAACATGACTCAACAAAGATTAACAGAAAACAAACACTTCCAATAAACATAATTAAGTTATTGAAATACAGTAGTAAAAATAAAAGTACCTCAAGAAAAAAAGGACAATACCTATAGAAACATTAGGAAGTCACAAACATCTTATCAAATATTATGTCAGCCAGAAAACAGAGAAATAGCATCCTTGGAGTACTAATTAAAACAAAACCAAAAACTCTCAGTTTGGATTTCTATATTCAGAGGAAATAACTTTTAGAAATTAAAGAAAAATAAAGATTTTATAAGGAAAAAGCAAAGTTTATGTATCACATGTTGTTTTAAACTAATTAAATACTAAGGAGAATCATTAAGACAAAAGATAATGACATAACTTAAAAACTGCATTAATACAAATGTAGACAAATCACCAGAAATAACAAATATGCAGGAGATGTTAAAATTTCTATTACTTTCTGGTTTCTTAAAAGGTTATTTGACTATTGCAGATTTTACAACATATGTTGAAGCAAAGGTATATAGTAATAAAACAAAAAGATGGAAAGAAATGGAAGTACACTGTCATAAAAATTTACATATAATGTGAAAGGATGCAATATAATTTTATGGTAGATTGTGATAAGTTAAAAGTGCACATAAATACCCCAGAATTAACAGGGGTGGAGGAAAAGAAGTATAGTTAGTAAGCCAGTACAGAATAAAGATTAATTTAAATACTAAATATTATTAGTTAAAAAGAAATAAGTAATTTGGATACTAACCCTTATTTAGAAGCACACCGGATGAGACGGACTACGCAGAAGCATGGCCAAGAGGAGCTATGCCTTGCCCAAGGTCAGGGGCAGCCAGCGAGAGTGCCAGGCTGCATCGGCACAGGAGCGGCCGAGAGGAGCTACCCAATGTCCGAAGTCAGTGCAGCGGCCGGGAGGAGCTACCCCAGGTCCAAGGAGCAGCAGCTGCACTGGCAAAGGAGGGCCAAGAGGAGCTACTCCACGTGCAAGGTCAGAAGGGGCTGCTGTGAGGAGATACCCCTCGTCCAAGGTAAGAGAAACCCAAGTAAGACGGTAGGTGTTGCAAGAGGGCAAAAGAGGGCAGACACACTGAAACCATAATCACAGAAAACTAGCTAATCTGATCATAAGGACCACATCCTTGTCTAACTCAATGAAACTAAGCCATGCCACGTGGGGCCACGCAAGATGGACAGGTCATGGTGGAGAGGTCTGACAGAATGTGGTCCGCTGGAGAAAGGAATGGCAAAGCTCTTCAATTTTCTTGATTTGAGAATCCCATGAACAGTATGAAAAGGCAAAATGATAGGATACTGAAATGAGAACTCCCCGGGTCAGTAGGTGCCCAATATGCAACTGGAGATCAGTGGAGAAATAACTCCAGAAAGAATGAAGGGATGGAGCCAAAGAAAAAACAATACCCAGTTGTGGATGTGACTGGTGATAGAAGCAAGGTCCAATGCTGTAAAGAGCAATATTGCATAGGAACCTGGAATGTCAGGTCCATGAATCAAGGCAAATTGGAAGTGGTCAAACAGGAGATGGCAAGAGTGAACGTCGACATTCTAGGAGTCAGTGAACTAAAATGGACTGGAATGGGTGAATTTAATTCAGATGAACATTATATCTGCTACTGTGGGCAGGAGTCCCTTAGAAGAAATGAAATAGCCATCATGGTCAACAAAAGAGTCCGAAATGCAATACTTGGATGCAATCTCAAAAACAGAATGATCTCTGTTCATTTTCAAGGCAAACCATTCAAGTAGGAAGTCAAGAAACACCTGGAGTAACAGGCAAATTTGGCCTTGAATGTGGAATGAAGCAGGGAAAAGGCTAATAGAGTTTTGCCAAGAGAATGCACTGGTCATAGGAAACACCCTCTTCCAACAACACAAAAGAAGAATCTACACATGGACATCACCAGATGGTCAATCTCAAAATCAGATTGATTATATTTTTTGCAGCCAAAGATGGAGAAGCTCTATACAGTCAGCAAAAAAAAGACCAGGAGCTGACTGTGGCTCAGATCATAACTCCCTATTGTCAAATTCAGACTTAAGTTGAAGAAAGGAGGGGAAAGCACTAGACCATTCAGATCAGATCAGATATCATCGCTCTCGGTCCTCCCCCCCGCAGCCCAGCCTCCCTTCCATCACCCTCCCGTCCTCCTCCATCCTCGTCAGTTCCTCCACCATCTCTCCTCTTTCCCCCTCCCCTCCCTCCCCTCCCCTCTCTTCTCCTTCCTCTTCCCCCTTTCCCCCCTCTCCTTCCTCTCTCCTCTCTCCCCCTCCTCCTCCTCTCTCCCCCCCTCTCCCTCCCCCTTCCCCCCTTCCCCCCCCCCTCCCCCCCTCCCTTCCCTCTCCCCCCCCCCCCCCCCCCCTCCCCCCTCCCCCCTCCCCCTCCCCCCCCCCTCCCCCCCCCCTCCCCCCTCCCCCTCCTCCCCCCCCTCTCCTCCCCCCCCCCCCCCCTCCCTCCCCCCCGGGCGCCCTCCCCCCCTCCCTCCCTCTCCTCCTCTCCCCCTTCCTCCCTCCCCCCTCCCTTCTCCTTTCTCTCTCCTCCCCCTCCTCTCTTTCTCCTTCTTCTCCCGTGTCCTCCTTCTCCCACACCCTTCTCTCTCCACCCCCCCTCCCCCTCGCTCTGTGTCCTGTGCTGTCTGTGGGTGCCCTCCCTCTCCTCTTCCTGGTCTCCGCGGGCTCCCCCTCCCCCGCGGCCCCTCCCCTCACCTTGACGGGGGTCTCTCCTCACCGCCGCCCTTCCTACCTTGGTCGTGGGGGCTCCTCCCCGTTCTTGTGCGCGACGCAGCGGCGGGGCGCTCTTAGTGCGCGCCGCCGGCGGGGCGCTCTTGGCGCCCGGTCGCGGGCGGCGGGTCGCTCTTGGCGCGACCATTCAAGTATGACCTAAATCAAATCCCTTTGATTATACAGTGGAAGTGAGAAATAGATTTATGGGACTAGATCTGATAGATAGAGTGCCTGATGAACTATGGACAGAGGTTCATGACATTGTACAGGAGACAGGCATCAAGACCATCCCCATGGAAAAGAAATGCAAAAAAGCAAAATGGCTGTCTGGGGAGGCCTTACAAATAGCTGTGAAAAAAGAGAAGTGAAAAGCAAAGGAGAAAAGGAAAGATATAAACATCTGAATGCAGAGTTCCAAAGAACAGCAAGGAGGGATAAGAAAGCTGTCTTCAGCGATCAATGCAAAGAAATAGAGGAAAACAACAGAATGGGAAAGACTAGAGATCTCTTCAAGAAAATTAGAGATATCAAGGGAACATTTCATGCAAAGATGGGCTCGATAAAGGACAGAAATGGTATGGACCTAACAGAAGCAGAAGATATTAAGAAGAGGTGACAAGAATACAAAGAATTGAACAAAAAAGATCTTCACAACCCAGATAATCATGATGGTGTGATCACTGACCTAGAGCCAGACATCCTGGAATGTGAAGTCAAGTGGGCCTTAGAAACATCACTACGAACAAAGCTAGTGAAGGTGATAGAATTCCAGTTAAGCTATTTCAAATCCTGAAAGATGATGCTGTGAAAGTGCTGCACTCAATATGCCAGCAATTTGGAAAACTCAGCAGTGGCCACAGGACTGGAAAAGGTCAGTATTCATTCCAATCTCAAAGAAAGGCAAAGCCAAAGAATGCTCAAACTACCACATAATTGCACTCATCTCACATGCTAGAAAAGTCTAGCATCTGTCTACAATGCGGGAGACCTGGGTTCATCCCTGGGTTGGGAAGATCCCTTGGAGAAGGAAATGGCAATCCACTCCAGTACTATTGGCTGGAAAATCCCACGGACAGAGGAGCCTGGTAGGCTATAGTCCATGGGGTCACAAAGAATTGGACACAACTTCGCGACTTCGCGTTCACGTTCACATGCTAGTAAAGTAATGCTCAAAATTCTGCAAGTTAGGCTTCAGCAATACAGGAACCATGAGCTTCCAGATGCTCAAGCTGGTTTTAGAAAAGGCAGAGGAACCAGAGATCAAATTGCACACATCAGCTAGATCATCAAAAAAGCTAGAGAGTTCCAGAAAAACATCAATTTCTGCTTTGTTGACTATGCCAAAGCCTTTGTGTGGATCACAAAAAACTGTGGAAAATTCTTCAAGAGATGGGAATACCAGAGCAC
Organism: Tragelaphus eurycerus; assembly: GCA_935064755.1. Classification (NCBI taxonomy): domain Eukaryota; kingdom Metazoa; phylum Chordata; class Mammalia; order Artiodactyla; family Bovidae; genus Tragelaphus; species Tragelaphus eurycerus. The sequence goes on along the minus strand of CAKXYN010000012.1, from coordinate 10,546,163 downwards.
CTGTCCTGCCTCTTGAGAAACCTACATGCAGGTCATGAAGCAACAGTTAGAACTGGACATGGAACAACAGACTGGTTCCAAATAGGAAAAGGAGTATGTCAAGGCTGTATATAAGTATACAGCCTTGTATATAAGTTAAACGCTGCTTGTTTAACTTATATGCAGAGTACATCATGAGAAACGCTGGGCTGGATGAAGCAAAAGCTGGAATCAAGATTGCTGGGAGAAATATTCATAACCTCAGATATGCAAATGACACCACCCTTATGGCAGAAAGTGAAAATGAACTGAAAAGCCTGTTGATGAAAGTGAAAGTGGAGAGTGAAAAAGTTGGATTAAAGCTCAACATTCAGAAAACGAAGATCATGGCATCTGGTCCCATCACTTCATGGCAGATAGATGGGGAAATAGTGGAAACAGTGTCAGACTTTATTTTCTGGGGCCCCAAAATCACTGCAGATGGTGATTGCAGCCATGAAATTAAAAGATGCTTACTCCTTTGAAGGAAAGATATGACCAACCTAGATACCATATTGAAAAGCAGAGATATTACTTTGCCAACAAAGGTCCGTCTAGTCAAGGCTATGGTTTTTCCAGTGGTCATGTATGGATTTGAGAATTGGACTGTGAAGAAAGCTGAGTGCCAAAGAATTGATGCTTTTGAACAGTGGTGTTGGAGAAGACTTTTGAGAGTCCTTTGGACTGCAAGGAGTTCCAACCAGTCCATTCTAAAGGAGATAAGTCCTAGGTGTTCAATGGAAGGACTGATGCTGAAGCTGAAACTCCTATACTTTGGCCACCTGATGCAAAGATTTGACTCATTGGAAAAGACCTGATGCTGGGAGACATTGAGGGCAGGAGGAGAAGGGGACGATGGATGGCATCACCAACTTGATGGACATGAGTTTGAGTGAACTCTAGGAGTTAGTGATGGACAGGGAGGCCTGGTGCACTGTTATTCATGGGGTTGCGAAGAGTTGACATGACTGAGCAACTGAACTGAACTGAACTGAAAACGAAGATCATGGCATCTGGTTCCATCACTACATGGGGAATAGATGGAGAAACAGTGGAAACAGTGTCAGACTTTATTTTTCTGGGCTCCAAAATCACTGCAGATGGTGACTGCAGCCAGGAAATTAAAAGACGCTTACTCCTTGGAAGGAAAGTTATGACCAACCTAGATAGCATATTCAAAAGCAGAGACATCACTTTGCCAACAAAGGTTCGCCTAGTCAAGGCTATGGTCTTTCCTGTGGTCATGTATGGATGTGAGAGTTGGACTGTGAAGAAGGCTGAGCACCGAAGAGTTGATGCTTTTGAACTGTGGTGTTGGAGAAGACTCTTGAGAGTCCCTTGGACTGCAAGGAGATCCAACCAGTCCATTCTGAAGGAGATCAACCCTGGGATTTCTTTGGAAGGAATGATGCTAAAGCTGAAACTCCAGTATTTTGGCCACCTCATGCGAAGAGTTGACTCATTGGAGAAGACTCTGATGCTGGGAGGGATTGAGGGCAGGAGGAGAAGGGGATGCCAGAGGATGAGATGGCTGGATGGCATCACTGACTCAATGAATATGAGTCTGAGTGACTTCTGGGAGTTGGTAATGGACAGGGAGGCCTGGCATGCTGCGGTTCATGGGGTCGCAAAGAGTCAGACACGACTGAGCGACTGATCTGATCTGATCTGAAAGACAAAAAACTATAAGAACAAATGAAATGTTCAAGGAAAAATCATAACTAAAATCAAATAGTTCAAGAAAAATTTTTTAAAATTACTTAAAGTCCACACCACTGATAACAACAATAAATATAAATGATCTAAACATTACAATAAATAGGTAATTTCCCCTTAAGGGGATCATCCCAACACAGAGATCAAACTCACATCTACTGCATACATGCAGATTCTTTACCACTGAGCCACCAGAGAAGGCAATAATAAATAGGCAGAGATAATAAAATTGGGAAAAAAATGCAAGGGAAAAATACATGTTCTCTCTATATATATTCAATTTTAATATAAATACATAGAAAAGATAAATCAATGGAAATATATAATAGTGACTGTATTAATGTGAAAGCAATTAGATTTGAGAACAATACATAGCATCAGGTATAAATAAGGATAATTCATCATGATAAAGAGAAAAACTAAGCAATATAACAATATAGAAATGCAAAATAAGTATTCATCTAATAGAAGAGTTTCAAAGCTAATAAGAAAAATGAGAGAGGTGAAAAACTTCATAATTATAGATGGAGATTTCAGTATCACACTATCAATTAATTGGAAATTAGGAGATATTTAGAATATATAATGTTATCAACCAAACTGACCTAGTTAACACCCAGAGCAACCCAACAAATAACTATAAAATACGAATTCTTTTCATAGGCATATTCACCAATATTGACCATTTGCTGGTTTATAATAGAATTCTTTATAAATATTAAAACATGTATCAATTATGTAACATCACATCACAATAAAATTAAAGATTTATAAGAAATAAAATTAAAGATTAATAAGAAAATATCCAAATTTCCAAGTATTTGGAAATTAAACAACATACGCCTGAACAATAAAAATCATAAAATACATTGAAAAATATTCAAATTGATCAAAAATAAAAGAAAAATAGAAAACATTTTTAGCTGTAATACCAGACTGCAGAATAAAATTAGTACATTTAAAAATGTTTTAATGAGGTGGATGAAACTGGAGCCTATTATACAGAGTGAAGTAAGCCAGAAAGAAAAACACCAATACAGTATACTAACACATATATATGGAATTTATAAAGATGGTAATAATAACCCTGTATACAAGACAGCAAAAAAGAACAGTCTTTTGGACTCTGTGGGAGAGGGAGAAGGTGGGATGATTTGGGAGAATGGCATTGAAACATGTATAATATCATATATGAAATGAGTCTCCAGTCCAGGTTTGATGCACAATACTGGATGCTTGAGGCTAGTGCACTGAGACAACCCAGAGGGATGCAATGGGGAGGGAGGAGGAAGGAGGGATCAGGATGGGGAACACATGTATACCTGTGGCGGATTCATTTTGATATATGGCAAAACCAATACAATATTGTAAAGTTAAAAAATAAAATAAAATTTAAAAAAAATGCTTACATTAGAAAAGAGAAAATATCTCAAATCAATGATCTAATCGTTCAACTACAGATGATAGAAATAGAAGAGTAAATCAAGCTCAAGGAGAAGTAAGCAAACAACAATTACAAAAGTAGAAATCTCAATTGAAAACTTACAAACACTAAAGAATAATTAGACCAAAATTGACATTAGAAAATGTCAAAGGATTAACAAAGGATTAACAAAATAAAAATTTAAAACAAAACAGGAAATAAATAAGATAAAAATAAATGGATTGATTAAAATAGAAAATACTAATTCCCAATGTCAGAAATTAAAAAAGGATCATCACTTCAGAATTAAAGATCATTACTATCAACACTCAGACATAAATAAATATTTTAAACAATTTTACACCAATGGAATTGATGTATTTGAAGTCTTAGTGAAATACACAAATTCCTTGTAAATATACATTTTAAAAACTGACCTAGAAACTGGTAAAGTCTCTGTATCAATTGAAACATATTAAATAATTAATTAAAAACTTTCCCAACCTGGTAAAAAGTAACAAGCTCGTTCTAGAATTTATATGAAAATGAAAAAAAAAGTACAAAAAATAGTTGGTGAATTTGTACCTATTGATTTCAAGAATGTTTATAGAGCTTGCAGTGATCAGGATTAGGATAGGGTAATATTTACACAAGAGAGAATATGTAGATCAATAGAATAGAAAAAAGAATCCATAATCATAACCACACATGTACAGTCAATTAGTTTTTGACAAGGAACTGAAGAAATTAAGTATGAAAGGATAGTCTTTTGAACAAATGGTGCAGAAGCAACTAAATTATATCCAAATGGGAGAATCTGAACTTTACTACTATCTCACTTCATAGCAACAGTTAATTTGAGATGTACTTAAAAGCTAAAATAACTGCTACAAAATCACAGGAAAATGTATTTGCAAACTTTGATCAGGCAAGGATTTGTAAGATAGAACACAAAACAGACAAACCATTAAAAAAAAAAAAAAAAGATAAAACTGTACTTCATCAAAAATAATACCATCTGCTTTAAAATTAGACCATTAAAAATGCAAAGACAGACATAGACTGATGGAATACATTTACAATGCATATATTTGGCAATGGACTTAGAATGTGTACATACATTTAATAATATGAAATCCAATAAAAAATGAACCAAATAAGAAATTCAATAAAAAAATGTTCAAAATAGTTGAACAGAAACTTCATGAAAGGAGAGATGTGTGGTCAATAAGCACAAGATGAATTTTAAAATATGCTAAGTTATGACGGTAAATACAAATTAAAGCTATAGTGAGATATAACATTGAAGTACAGTTCAGTCGCTCAATATGACTAAAAGTTTTGCTCTATTTTCAAACTATTTATTGATACTACAGAGTATCAATCTCTGCATAATCAAACTCTCATATACTTCTTTTGGGAAGGTAAAATGTACTCAAAAACATTTTAGCAGTTTCTTCAATATTTAGATATACACAGTTTATATACTGCCTAGCTGTTCCATTCTTAGATGTTTGCCAAGAAAATTAAACTGTATATCCAAGCAGAAATTTAATCAGAAGTGACACCGCAGCTTTATTTTGATAACCCCCATATTGGGATCCACTCAAATGCTCATCAACAGCTGAAATGATGTATACAATGAAATGCAATACAGATGGAGAAGTTCTATACTGTCAGCAAAACATGACTGGGAGCTGACTGCAGCTGAGATTACGAGCTCCTTATTATAAAATTCAGACTTAAATTTAAGAAAGTAAGGAAAATCACTAGATCATTTAGGTATGACCTAAATCAAAACCATTATGATTATACAGTGGAAGTGACAAATAGATTCAAAGGATTCTATTTGATAGTGTGCCTGAAGAACTACAGACAGTCTTTCATAGCATTGTACAAGAGGTGGTGACAAAACCATCTCTAAGAAAAAGAAATCCAACAAGGCAAAATGGTTGTTTGAGGAGGATTTACAAACAGATAAGAAAATAAGTGAAATGCAAAGGAGAAAGGGAAAGATATGACAATCTGAATGCAGAATTCCAAAGAAGAACAAAGAGAGACAAAGCCTTCTAAAGTGAATAATGCAAAGAAATAAAGGAAAACAATAGAATGGGAAAGACAAGACTCTTCAAGAAAATTAGAAATACCAAGGGAAAATTTGATGCAAAGATGGGTACAAAAAAACACAGAAAAAGTACAGACCTAACAGAAGCAGAAGATATTAAGAAGAAATGGCAAGAATACATAGAACTGTACCAAAAACGTCTTAATGACCAAGATAACCATAATGGTGTGGTTACTCACCAGGAGACAGACAACCTGCCTCCTGAGAAACCTGTATGCAGGTTAAGAAGCAACAGTTAGAACCAAACATGGAATAATAGACTTGTTCCAAATTGGGAAAGGAGTACATCAAGGTTGTATATTGTCACCCTGCTTATTTAAATTATATGCAGAGTACATCATGTAAAGTGCTGGGTGGGATAAATCAAAAGCTCGAATCAATATTGCTAGTAGAAATATCAATAACCTCAGATAGGTAGATGATACCACCCTTGTGACAGAAAGTAAAGAAGAACTAAAGAGCCTCTAGATGAAGGTGAAAGCAGAGAGTGAAAAAGTTGGCTTAAAACTCAACATTCAGAAAACTAAGATCATGGCATTTGGTCCTATCACTTCATGGCAAATAGATAGGGAAATGATGGAAACAATGACAGACTTTATTTACTTGGCCTCCAAAATCACTGCAGTTGCTGACTACAGCCATGAAATTAAAAGATGCTTGCTCCTTGAAAGAAAAGCTATGACAAATCTAGACAGCATATTAAAGAGCAGAGACATTACTTTGCTGACAAAGGTCTTTATAGTCAAAGCTATGATTTCTCCAGTAGTCATGTACAGATGTGAGAGTTGGATCATAAAGAAGGCTGAGCACTGAAGAATTGATGCTTTCAAATTGTGGTACTGGAAAGATACCTAACTTGCTTGGACAGCAAGATCAAACCTGTCAATCCTAAAGGATACCAACAGGAATATTCATTGGAAGGACTGATGCCAAAGCAAAAGCTCCAATCCTTTGGCCACCTGATTCAAAGAACCAACTCATTGGAGAACACCCTGATGCTGGGAAAGATTGACAGCAGGAGAAGAAGTAGGCAACACAGGAGGAGATGGTTGGATGGAATTGACCATTGGACAGGAATTTGAACAAACTCTGGAAAATAGTGAAAGACAGGGAGGTCTGGGTACTGCAGTCCAGGGGACTGCAAAAGTCAGACACGACTGAGCGACTGAACAAGAACTCAATGATGCATTTGAACCATACTACTAATAGAGATAATAGGAGTGAATCTCAAAAATATTTTTCGTGAAAGAAGTCAGTCATGCACGAGTACACTTCAAATAACTATTTTTACAAAACTGTAAAGAAATATGTCCTTTTCTTTATAGGGGACTGAATGCAAAAATAGGAAGCCAAGAGATACCTGGAGTAACAGGCAAATTTGGCCTTTGAGTACAAAATGAAGCAGGGAAAATACTAACAGAGTTTTGCCAAGAGAATGCACTGGTCATAGCAAACACCCTCTTCCAACAACACAAGAGAAGACTCCACACTTGCACATCACCAGATGGTCAAAATAATCAGATTGATTATATTCTTTGCAGCCAAAGATGGAGAAGCTCTATACAGTCAGCAAAAACAGACTGGGAGTTGACTGTGGCTCAGATCATGAACTCCTTATTGCAAAATCCAGACTTAAATTGAAGTAGGTAGGGAAAACCACTAGACCATTCAGGTATGACCTAAATCAAATCCCTTATGATTTTATAATGGAAGTAACATACAGATTCAAGGGATTAGATCTAAAGACAGAGTTCCTGAGGACTATGCACAGAGGTTTGTAACATTGTACAGGAGGTAGTGATTAAGACCATCCCCAAAAAAGAAATGCAGAAAGGCTAAATGGTTGTCTGAGGAGGGCTTACAAATAGCTGAGAAAAGACAAGAAGTGAAAAGCAAAGGAGAAAAGTAAAAATATACCATTTGAAAGCAGAGTTCCAAAGAATAGCAAGGAGTGATAAAGCCTTCCTCAGTGATCAGTGCAAAGAAATACAGGAAAACAATAGAGTGGGAAAGACTAGAGATCTCTTCAAGAAAATTAGAGACATCAAGGGAACATTTCATGCAAAGATGGGCTCAATAAAGGACATAAATTGTATGGACCTAATAGAGCAGAAGATATTAAGAAGAGGTGGCCAAATACACAGAAGAACTATGCAAGAAAGATCTTCATGGCTCAGATGATCACGATGGTGTGATCACTAACGTAGAGTCAGATATCCTGGAATGTCAAATCAAATGAGCCTTAGGAAGCATCACTACAAACAAAGCTAGTAGAGGTGATGGAATTACAGTTGAACTATTTCTAATCTTAAAACATGATGCTGTGAAAGTGCTGCACTCAATATACCAGCAAATTTGGAAAACGCAGCAGTGGCCACAGGACTGGAAAAGGTCAGTTTTCATTCCAATCCCAAAGAAAGACAATGTCTTAGAATGCCCAAACTACCACACAATGGCACTCATCTCACATGGTATCAAAGAAATGCTCAAAATTCTCCAAGCCAGGCTTCAACAGTACATGAACCATGAACATCCAGATGTTCAAGCTGGATTTAGAAAAGGCAGAAGAACCAGAGATCAAATTGCCAACATCTGTTGGATCATTTAAAAAGCAAGATAAACATCTACTTCTACTTTATTGACTATGTCAAGGCCTTTGACCATGCGGATCACAACAAATTGTGGAAAATTCTTCAAGAGATGGGAATACCAGAGTACCTGACCTGCCTCCTAAGAAATCTGTATGCAGGTGAAGAAGCAACAGTTAGAACCAGACATGGAACAACTGACTGGTTCCAAATTGGGAATGGAGTATGTCGAGGCTGTATATTGTCACACTGCTTATTTAATTTATGTGGAGAGTACATCATGCAAAATACTGGGCTGGATGAAGCACAAATTCCCATCAAAATTTCTGGGAATATCAATTATTGAGATATGTAGATGACACCACCCTTATGGCAGAAAGCAAAGAAGAACTAAAGAGCCTCTTGATGAAAGTGAAAGAGTGAAAAAGTTGGCTTAAAATTCAACATTCAAAAAAACTAAAATCGTGGCATTCGGTCCCATCACTTCATGGCAAATAGATAGGGAAACAGTACAAAAAATGAGAGATTATTTTGGGGGGCTCCAAAATCACTGTAGATGGTGACTGTAGCCATGAAATTAAAAGACATTTGCTCCTTAGAAGAAAAGTTATGACCAACCTAGACAGCGTATTAAAAAGCAGAGACATACTTGGCTGGTAAAGGTCTATCTAGTCAAAGCTATGGTTTTTCCAATAGTCATGTATGCTTGTGAGAGTTGGACTAAGCTAAGCACATAAGAAATTATGCTTTTGAACTGTGGTGTTGGAGAAGACTCTTTAGAGTCTCTTGGACTGCAAGGAGATCCAACCAGTCCATCCTAAAGGAGATCAGTCCTGAATAATCATTGGAAGGACTGATGCTGAAGCTGAAACTCCAATACTTTGGCCACTTGATACGAAGAACTGACTCACTGGAAAAGACCCTGATTCTGGGAAAGACTGAGGGCAGGAGGAGAAGGGGATGACAGAGGATGGGATGGTTGGATAGCATCACTGACTCAATGAACATGAGTTTGAGTAAGCTCTGGGAGTTGGTGATGGACAGGGAGGCCAGGCATACTGCAGTCATGTAGTTGCAAAGAGTCAGACTGAGTTGACTGAACTGAACTGAAAGAAGATAAAAAAGGCAAAACAAAATAAAACAGAACAAAAACTTAGTCATTACCTAGGTCAAAATCTTGGAAGAAGATTTTCTTGTAAATAGCACAAAAGAAACTTTGCAGGGGAGGGGGGTACATGTTTTACTTATTTTAGATCTTGATTATGGTGATGGTTTCCTGGTGAAGGAAATGACAACCCACTCCAGAATCCTTGCCTGGAGAATCCCATGGACTGAGGAGCCTTGCAGGCTACAGTTCATGGGGTTGCAAAGATTCAGACACAATTGAGTGATTAGGCAAATCATGATGGTTACATGAATATATACCTTCTTAAAAATTTATTTGGGTATACACTTAAAATATGTTTATTATTATGTAAATTATTGATGTAAAATATAAGGGGGAAGAAAATTGAATGCAAATGTAGAAAACTAACCTTTTTCTTTCTAAAGTATCAGTGACTCAGGAAAGATAGACCTTAGCGTTCAGACAGAGTTCAATAATATATGAGTACAACTATAATGCTGATACAGACAGAAACATCTCCTCAGTAGTTTTCATTACTTTGAAAATTCTCATAATTGAATTTTATAGTACAGTACAGACAGGCACTACTCCTCAAGATTAAGTCAAAGTTACAGTGCAGATGTCTCTAGTAGCGTGAGGTTGAAAATGAATGTGTTCTACTAGGAAGATGGGTCATTAACATTCCAGACCAGGGGTTCTCCAGGATGGGTAAATTTTAAAACAAAGAATGTCATCAAGACATTGCTCCCAGAAAGCAGTGAAGTCTGTACAAATAGTAGAAGGCACATATAAAGCTGATTGTAGGAAGCATACTTGCCCTGGGTAGTGGTTCAGAAGACTCAGTGTGGATAAGGGAGGCCGAAAGAGTCTTAATGACAGTGAATGCATGGGTCTATTTTTTTCTGTTCTATTATGTGATGTTTATCCCGATTTGGATTAGTATATTACATATAAGAAGCACTCAATAATGTTTGTTGAATGAATAAGTGAATCCATAAGGGTGAATAGCTATTAGAAGGGAATAAACTGCAATGAAAATGAAATCAACTTAATATTCAAACTATGTATTTGTTGGGAACTTATTATACTTAATACTTTAATAACTATTACTTCATAATTTTGGCTAGAATTACTCCTGTAACAGTTGAATTCTAGAATCATCAATGAATACATGGAGTATTTTTCAAAGAAGAAGAATATGGAAAGTTAATTATAGCAGGCCAGTTATGAGAAAGTCATTTTAACTGTATAAAATTTCCCAGTTTTCACCTATTCACATTGTATTTAAGTGCTTTAGGGGAAAAACCACTTTGACCTGAGTTCAAAGCTAAACTTAAAATAAAAACTGTTCTTTATTAATTACAATGATGAAAAAAGGGAAAAGTTAGAGAAGCATGTATGTGTGATTTAATAATATAGTCACTCAACTATATTATGAATAAAAGGAGGTTACTAAAGTATCTTGATAAAAAGAAAGGGAGGGCATTTTATAGAAATATTGCTTTTCAACACGGTAAGCCATCCTCTGTTCCAGGCCCCTGGCTTCGCTGGGTTCCTGTGTTCAATTGTACCTTGTCAAAAATTTTGTTTCTTTTGGATGCTCTGGATCTGTCAGGATAGACAACATTGTATGAGCAGGACATCCTGCATTCTAACTGGGCCCCCTCAGAGTGCTCTGAGAACTTCTACCACACACCATTCACTCTGCTCATGGTCATCCAGATGCCCCTGCAAGCCCTTGGGCTCACAGATGGGGTTGTTCTGAGACCTTATGTTTGGGATAGTTCTAGGAGTATAGCTTAGAGAGAAGACTACTATTGTCCTGTGCAGGACTTGTTTTCGAGGATGACACAAAATTGGGCCTTAGGAATGCTGCTGACACAGTTTGGGTAATTTAAATTATTTATGTAAACAAGCACCTTGTTTAAAAGTATTGTTTTATCTCTTTCTTCTAGCCTGATAGAAGAAAGATAAAATGCAAACAAAGAAAAGGGTAAAGTGATAGTATCTGAAAAAGATCTAACAGCAGTGAAATAGGAAGTGAATGTGCAAGTGTTAGTTGCTCAGTCTTCTCTGACACTTTGTGACATGGACTGTAGCCTTTCAGGCTCCTGTGTCCATAGAATTCTCCTGGCAAAAATACTGGGGTGGGTAGCCATTCCTTCTCCAGGAGATCTTCCCAACCCAGGGATAGAACCCAGGTCTCCCCACATTCCAGGCAGATTCTTTACCTTCTGAGCCACCAGGGAAGTCCAGTGAAATAGGAACAGGTCCTATTATAAGCATGCTATGCTACATATGTAATTCCACCAAGGTATAGTTATTTGATGAGGCAACATGTCATTCCTAAATTATTCCAGAGTTTGTAAATACTATATTTCATATATATATATTTGTAATCTAAATGGAGGTTATAATTTGAATTTTTATATTAATGTGTTAATTTTTTATAAAGAGAATAAAGCAAATTCAAAGGTCTGTACAACATTTCTGAAACACAACCAGGCATGTAAGAAGGAGGGCTTTTGATGTGCTACTAGTGTAACATCACAGTAGTCAAAATTGATAAAATATTCTTTAAAGTAAGCCAATTAGGACTTTTCAATTTTGAATACTTCAATTTAAAATAGCATTTGCAAAATAATATATAGGACAGAGTCAACAAGCATTTGCCTTATTTGAAAAAAGGATCCAATCCTTGAAATATTTTCTTAAAATCTTCTATAGAAGGGGTACTAAGCAATATTTAGAATTTAGACTATGTGCTACATATATATATATATAACATATATACATGTTCTATCTATCTGCATTTTGGAGTTGCTTTAGATCCATATCTATCCATTATTTTTGAGCTGTTTTTATATTTTGGAAGTATAGTAGTGTAATATTCATCCCTGGGCATTCTGAGTAAAACAGTTTTAGATAAAATGTTGCCTTGGCTGTCATCCAGGCCTAGATCAGATCAAGTCCTAATTCATGTTTTCTTATTTATTAACATTATCAATGATGGGTGTACAGTTATATAGTTTGCGGAGTTCATCTTTCTGAATTGAATATAATTGTTTTAACTCAAAATTAAAATATGTAAGATATAGTAAGTTTGGGGACCTTGGCTTTAGTATTATTTTGATTTTTTTAGTATTAACAAATACTTTTAAGTATTATTTTTTTTACCTGTTACTATTATTTTTATACCTTTTAGTATTATTATTGTTTTAATGACCTTGACATTTGTTTCCCCAACATATTTTTCACATTTACCTCATCCCACAAGGCTTAACATTAGATTGTATTTTTTTCTGGAATGTCTCAGATATTCATATTCTCTAGATAAATGACACATTATTTTGCTACTGATAAAATATGTCATTTATCTAGAGAATACGAATATCTAGTTCTATTTGGCCATAGGAACAGTTACCTGGGGACATATTTAATTGGTAGGTAGATTCTGTATCCCATTAAAAAAGTTGATCTATTTATCATAATATATATTGAATCTAAAACACATGTTTTTAAATTTAAATTTATTTATTTTAATTAGAGGCTAATTACTTTACAATATTGTATTGGTTTTGCCATACATCAACATGAATCTGCCATTGGGGTACACGTGTTCCCAATCCTGAATCCCCTTCCCACCTCCCTCCCCATACCATCCCTCTGGGTTGTTTTTCTTAGTGTATCTCTATTTTCTAGGAGATGACAATTTCTGAGACATTCCAGAAAAAGTACAATCTAATGCTAAGCCTTGTGGGATGAGGTATATGTGAAAAATGTGTTGGGGAAACTTAAATTTCAAGGTCATTAAAAAAAAAAAAAAAGAAAATTCACAAATTATATAGAGCAGTCTTTCCATGGGATAACTCCTATTTTTAGATATGAAATTATTATAAACATATCAAACCTTATTAAAGTGATTTTTATAAGGATAGAATAATACAACATGCTCTCAAGCTTTGAAGAGTTAAGTTTTTATTAGAAAATTCTGCTGAAACTGTTTTCAAGATGAAGGATACTGAGACTGCTGTTGATGATTTAAATTGGCAATTCCATGTTGACATTTGCCTACTAGATAAATTCCACACCAAAATAACTCCTTGTCATATCTGCTATAAATAATAGAATTCTTAAGGAAAAGATTGATTAAATTAGGCCCCTTTTCCTCTAACCACAAACATTGCTTCTAGGTACTTTGTACATTTTTAATTTTTATTACAATTTTATGCTTTTTATATGGAGCTTCTGCATGGGAAAAGTTAGCTCCTGGGATCTCTCCTGGTTATCTCATTTGCCTCTCTCACTGAAATCATCCATGAAACATGCTTCAAAACACCCCAACTGAGACATATGAATTACCTGTCTACTTGTGGCTTGGAAAACTCTGAGGCAATTGTGCAATGAAGCTAGACTCATGTTTTTGCCAAAAGCAAAAATTGGACAAATAGCAGAAATCTAGTAGCTCATTATATAAAAATTCTTATTTGAGTATGAATTTCATTAAACTAAATGAAACAGTGTTTCTGTTTCTATAATGCTAACACTCGTGCATTTAACACAGATAAATATTTCATTAATGCTTTTTCTTTTTCAAGTTCCTATGTCTGATAGGAAAGCATTTCTTCAGAAGAAGGTGAGCATTCTTGCTCCAATCAGTCAGACAATGAAGATAAAATCACTGCTGCAAACCCAACTGATCGCCTACAAAGCATGTTTATTATACAGACATATTTGATAAATATACAGATGGTTTTTAAACTCTCCTTACTGCTTCTGAAATATCATTCCTTTTGATAGTTTCCTACTAATTTCCATATGTTCTCTTCTTTCTTATTCCAAAGATGATCTTCGGGGTCTAGTCAACAAAACCTTTAGAGGGAATAAAACTCCTATCTCTCTTTTGCTTATTTTGTAAAGGAATAAAATCCTCTTCTCAAAATATAAGTAAAGATAGCACCCTAATTGTTAAAGTCAAAATGAGATGAAATTTTTAGAAACTAAATCAGTAGGCTGCAAAAGATGATCCTTTCAAGTTCAGATGTAACACAATATATTTTCACATTTGTTTACGTTTCAGTTTTAATTTCTAATTTTGTGTACATTGTTTAATATTCATGCAACTCATAATACTAGTGTGCAATTCATACTGTTATCTTAGAAGGACATATAGATGCAATAATATATCAAAGTGATTAAGGGTGTGCCTCTGGAAGCTGCATACTTCAGTCCCAATTCTCCTTTCACTCAGTTTCAGTTCAGCCGCTCAGTCGTGTCCAACTCTTTGCGAAAATAAAGCGCTCTGTTAAAATTACTTCTCTGTACCTTATCTTTAAAATAACAATAAAAATAGTACCTGCCTCCTGGGTTATGTGGTAAATAAACAAGTTAATATTTATAATGTGCAGCTGACCTTTGAACAATATGGGTTTGAACTCCACTCATCTACTTGTATGTGGATTTTTTTCAATAAACACATAGTATAGTACTATGCTAGTGGTGCATACTGGTTGAATATAGGGATAAAAAATAACAGAAACAGAGGACCAACTGTAAATTTATACCTGGATTTTCCACTGCATAGGAAGTTAGCAACCTTAACACTGCTTGTTGTTCAAAGGTCAGTTCTACATAGAATACTGTATGGCCAATAATAATAATAATAGCACTGTATGGCAATGCTAACCTCTTCTTTGAAACTATTCTAATAATTTAAAAATAAACACAGATATATTGAGAATGTATACATCCAGAAACTTGTTAAGGTAGTACATGATCAAACTTTTAAAATCTTTTAAATTTAAAATCTTTTAAAATTAAAAATATATGCATTTTTAATTTAGGGATACATGGACACCATGATAGTAAGTTTTAAAAGTAATCATCCTTTTTATGATGAGTGGAGATAAAACTTAAAATGTAAGGTATAAAAAGGTCCCCTGATGAAAATATTCTCCTTGCTGAAGGTGTCATAACAAAAAGCATTTCAACTCCTGAGAAGGACAGACTGAGAACTATTTCTGATTCTTCCAGTATTTCTTTGTATGAACTTAAACAAAATTAGTTCTGTGTTCTGAAAACCACCTTTCTCATCTAATGAATTTCAATAGTAATATTATTTCACAGGGCTGTTGTAAAGATTAAGGGATGCATTACATGTAGGGTACTGAGTGTACTGCTTGCCACACAATCAATGTTATAAAAAATCAGGTTACTTCCATTTTCCTCCTGCTATACTGCCTTCAATTCCCATATTGCTCAGATAATAGGAATGTTTTTGGTATAAATCATGTTGGGGTATTTTATTTTGATCTATCTATTAAAGTCAATTCATCTAAAGCCGCTTGATGCCATAGAATGAGTATGTTGATGAGGTTGTAGAGCAGAATCAAGAAAGAAAGGTAGATGCTTCTTGTAGGCACACTTAGACATGTCACCAAAGTCCTGTACTCATGGGGGACCCCCACAGGCTAAGCTAGGGCTCACTCAGTCCTATTCACAATTCATGTGGTATTGTCTGTGAGACTGCTAGGCTGACATGCTCCCTCAGCTCAACTGAGACACCAGTGATTTAATGAAAGAGGCCATTTAGGACGATTTCCAGCTTCTAAGTGTGACCAAGGAAGAAGGAAACTATCTTCTCATTCCTAGGCACTGAAAATTTGGTCATTTCAAGCATTAAATGTGGGCTATTCTTGTATATTTGATTGCTTTAGACATCTCCAGGCCAGGGTCAGGTACTAGTCATTTTATTAAAGTAAAACACCTTGCTTTGTGGAAACAATCAAGCTCTCCCTAGAGAAAACAGACCCCAAACATAGGCACCCAGAATGTTTCTCTCAAAGCTTTCACTTTCTTCGGTGTGTGAAGATAAAGACAGAAAACAACAGTTGATTTCTCTTGAGCATCATCTTACATCAAGATCTTAGTCTTCTTAGAACATGGAGTGTTAGAATATAATTACTGTCTTCCTATGTGAGAGCACGCTTATTTGCTTCAGTCATATCTGACTCTGCAACCCTATGGCTATAACCTGCCAGGCTCCTCTGTCCATGGGATTCTCCAGGGAGGGATACTGAGGTAGGTTGCCATGCCCTCCTCCAGGGGATCTTCCTGACTGAGGGATCAAACCCACATCTCCTGTGGCTCCTGCATTGCAGGCAGATTCTTTACTTCTGAGCCACCAGGGAAGCCCCCTTTCTTCTTAGCCATGTGTAATCAACATTAATCTCAAGGCTATTCAGTAATCTGGATTAATAGCTATCATTTATATATTTCATAAAGATATATATATATATATATGTAGGTATAAATAGATATCTATGAATAGTAGAGAGATATATCTTATATACATCCAAATATGTACATGCACACACATAGAGATTCACATATACATATGAACTTTAACATGAAATTTATGTCAATACATGTATGTTAAGAGCAATATAAAGAGGCAGCAGACACACAACAAAGATTAGGAAATACCAAGGGATGTTGAAAACAACTTCCTTCTTAAAATATTTTTTCAGAGGCTGGATAAATATTGTTGAGTAGGAAAATATGGAGCTTACTTCCCCCTACAAAGACGTCAAAAATATATCTTCCTGTGAAACAATTCACATGTATAACTAACTGGAAACTGGAAGAAAAATTCCCATATAACCAAAGCTACAAGAAAGATTTCCATGTGACTGGGTTGGACAGAAAAAAGGCATAAATTTTGGACCTCGAAGCCTTGGAGGGATCTAAAAGGAAGTTTTTATTTTTATTTAATTTTTAATTTTATTTTTATTTTATTTAACTTTACAATACTGTATTGGTTTTGCTATGTATCAAAATGAATCTACCACAGGTATACATGAGTTCCCCATCCTGAACCCTCCTCCATCCCCATACCATCCCTCTGGGTCGTCCCAGTGCACTAGCCCCAGGCATCTGGTATCAGGCCTTGAACCTGGACTGGCAACTCGTTTCATATATGATATTATACGTATTTCAATGCCATTCTCCCAAATCATCCCACCCTCTCCCTCTCCCAGAGTCCAAAAGACTGTTCTATACATCGGTGTCTCTTTTGCTCTCTGAAAGAGATGGGACTACCAGACCACCTGATCTGCCTCTTGAGAAATTTGTATGCAGGTCAGGAAGCAACAGTTAGAACTGGTCATGGAACAACAGACTGGTTAAAAATAGAAAAAGGAGTATGTCAAGGCTGTATATTTTCACCCTGCTTATTTAACTTATATGCAGAGTACATCATGAGAAACGCTGGACTGGAAGAAACACAGTTGGAATCAAGATTGCTGGGAGAAATATCAATAACCTCAGATATGCAGATGACACCACCCTTATGGCAGAGAGTGAAGAGGTACTCAAAAGCCTCTTGATGAAAGTGAAAGTGGAGAGTGAAAAAGTTGGCTTAAAGCTCAACATTCAGATAAGGAAGATCATGGCATCCTGTCCCATCACTTCATGGGAAATAGATGGGGAAACAGTGCAAACAGTGTCAGACTTTCTTTTTCTGGGCTCCAAAATCACTGCAGATGGTGACTGCAGCCATGAAATTAAAAGACGCTTACTCCTTGGAAGGAAAGTTACGACCATCCTAGATAACATATTCAAAAGCAGTGATATTACTTTGCCAACAAAGGTCCGTCTAGTCAAGGCTATGGTTTTTCCTGTGGTCATGTATTGATGTGAGAGCTGGACTGTGAAGAAGACTGAGCGCCGAAGAATTGATGCTTTTGAACTGTGGTGTTGGAGAAGACTCTTGAGAGTCCCTTGGACTGCAAGGAGATCCAACTAATCCATTCTAAAGGAGATCAGCCCCGGGATTTTTTGGAAGGAATGATGCTAAAGCTGAAACTCCAGTACTTTGGCCACCTCATGCGAAGAGTTGACTCATTGGAGAAGACTCTGATGCTGGCAGGGATTGAGGGCAGGAGGAGAAGGGGATGACAGAGGATGAGATGGCTGGATGGCATCACTCACTCGATGGATGTGAGTCTGAGTGACCTCTGGGAGTTGGTGATGGACAGGGAGTCCTGTCATGCTGCAATTCATGGGGTCGCAAAGAGTTGGACACGACTGAGCAACTGATCTGATCTGATACAAGGTTATTGTTACCATCTTTCTAAATTCCCTATATATGTGTTAGTATACTGTATTGGTGTTTTTCTTTCTGGCTTACTTCACTCTGTATAATAGGCTCCAGTTCCATCCACCTCATTAGAACTGATTCAAATGTATTCTTTTTAATGGCTGAGTAATACTCCATTGTGTATATGTACCACTGCTTTCTTATCCATTCATCTGCTGATGGATATCTAGGTTGCTTCCATGTCCTGGCTATTATAAACAGTGCTGCAATGAACATTGGGGTACACGTGTCTCTTTCAATTCTGGTTTTCTCAGTGTGTATGCCCAGCAGTGAGATTGCTGGATCATAAGGCAGTTCTATTCCCAGTTTTTTGAGGATTCTCCATACTGTTCTCAACAGTGGCTACATCTCCACACCCTCTCCAGCATTTATTGATTGTAGACTTTTGGATTGCAGCCATTCTGACTGGTGTGAAATGGTACCTCATAGTGGTTTTGATTTGCATTTCTCTGATAATGAGTGATGTTGAGCATCTTTTCATGTGTTTGTTAGCCATCTGTATGTCTTCTTTGGAGAAATGTCTATTTAGTTCTTTGGCCCATTTTTTGATTGGGTCATTTATTTTTCTGGAATTGAGCTGTAGGAGTTGCTTGTATATTTTTGAGATTAGTTGTTTGTCTGTTGCTTCATTTGCTATTATTTTCTCCCCTTCTGAAGGCTGTCTTTTCACCTTGCTTATAGTTTCCTTTGTTGTGCAGAAGCTTTTAAGTTTAATTAGGTCCCATTTATTTATTTTTTATTTTATTTCCAATATTCTGGGAGGTGGGACATAGAGGATCCTGCTGTGATGTATGTCAGAGAGTGTTTTGCCTATGTTTTCCTCTAGGAGTTTTATAGTTTCTGGTATTACATTTAGATCTTTAATCCATTTAGAGTTTATTTTTGTGTATGGTGTTAGAAAGTTCTCTAGTTTCATTCTTTTACAAGTGTTTGACCAGTTTTCCCAGCACCACTTGTTAAAGAGATTGTCTTTAATCCATTGTATATTCTTGCCTCCTTTGTCAAAGATAAGGTGTCCATATGTGTGTGGATTTATCTCTGGGCTTTCTATTTTGTTCCATTGATCTGTATTTCTGTCTTTGTGCCAGTACCATACTGTCTTGATGACTGTGGCTTTGTAGTAGAGCCTGAAGTCAGGCAGGTTGATTCCACCAGTTCCATTCTTCTTTCTCAAGATAACTGGCTATTCGAGGTTTTTTGTATTTCCATACAAATTGAGAAATTATTTGTTCTAGGTCTGTGAAGAATATTGTTGGTAGCTTGATGGGGATTGCATTGAATCTATAAATTGCTTTGGATAGTATACTCATTTTCACTATATTGATTCTGCCAATCCATGAACATGGAATATTTCTCCATCTATTAGTGTCCTCTTTGATTTCTTTCACCAGTGTTTTATAGTTTTCTATATATAGGTCTGCTTCTGTTACGTTCATACCATTTCTGTCCTTTATCGAGCCCATCTTTGCATGAAACGTTGCTTTGGTATCTGATTTTCTTGAAGAGATCCCTAGTCTTTCCCACTCTGTTGTTTTCCTCTATTTCTTTGCATTGATCGCTGAAGAAGGCTTTCTTATCTCTTCTTGCTATTCTTTGGAACTCTGCATTCAGATGTTTATATCTTTCCTTTTCTCCTTTGCTCTTCGCTTCTCTTCTTTTCACAGCTATTTGTAAGGCCTCCCCAGACAGCCATTTTTGTGGTTTTTTTTTGCATTTCTTTTCCATGGGGATGGTCTTGATCCCTGTCTCCTGTACAATGTCACGAACCTCATTCCATAGTTCATCAGGCACTATATCTATAAGATCTAGGCCCTTAAATCTATTTCTCACTTCCACTGTATAATCATAAGGGATTTGATTTAGGTCATACCTGAATGATCTAGTGGTTTTCCCCACTTTCTTCAATTTCAGTATGAATTTGGCAATAAGGAGTTCATGGTCTGAGCCAAAGTCAGCTCCTGGTCTTGTTTTTACTGATTGTAAATAGATGGGGAAACAGTGGAAACAGTGTCAGACTTTGTTTTTCTGGGCTCCAAAATCACTGCAGATGGTGACTGCAGCCATGAAATTAAAAGACGCTTACTCCTTGGAAGGAAAGTTATGACCAACCTAGATAGCATATTCAAAAGCAGAGACATTACTTTACCAACAAAGGTTCGCCTAGTCAAGGCTATGGTCTTTCCTGTGGTCATGTATGGATGTGAGAGCTGGACTGTGAAGAAGGCTGAGCGCCGAAGAATTGATGCTTTTGAACTGTGGTGTTGGAGAAGACTCTTGAGAGTCCCTTGGACTGCGAGAAGATCCAACCAGTCCATTCTGAAGGAGATCAATCCTGGAATTTCTTTAGAAGGAATGATGCTAAAGCTGAAACTCCAGTATTTTGGCCACCTCATGTGAAGAGTTGACTCATTGGAGAAGACTCTGATGCTGGGAGGGATTGAGGGCAGGAGGACAAGGGGACGACAGAGGATGAGATGGCTGGATGGCATCACTGACTCGATGGATGCGAGTCTGAGTGACCTCCGGGAGCTGGTGATGGATAGGGAGGCCTGGCGTGCTGCGGTTCATGGGGTCGCAAAGAGTCGGACACGACTGAGCGACTGATCTGATCTGATCTGATCTGATAGAGCTTCTCCATCTTTGGCTTCAAAGAATATAATCGATCTGATTTCGGTGTTGACCATCTGGTGATGTCCACGTATAGAGTCTTCTCTTGTGTTGTTGGAAGAGGGTATTTGCTATGACCAGTGCATTTTCTTGGCAAAACTCTGTTAGTCTTTGCCCTGCTTCATTCCATAACAGAAGCAGAAGATATTAAGAAGAGGTGGCAAGAATACACAGAAGAAATGGACAAAAAAGAGCTTCACGACCCAGATAATCATGATGGTGTGATCACTGACCTAGAGCCAGACATATTGGAATGTGAAGTCAAGTGGGCCTTAGAAAGCATCACTACGAACAAAGCTAGTGGAGGTGATGGCATTCCAGTGGAGCTATTCCAAATCCTGAAAGATGATGCTGTGAAAGTGCTGCACTCAATATGCCAGCAAATTTGGAAAACTCAGCAGTGGCCACAAGATTGGAAAAGGTCAGTTTTCATCCCAATCCCAAAGAAAGGCAATGCCAAAGAATGCTCAAACTACCGCATAATTGCACTCATCTCACATGCTAGTAAAGTAATGCTCACAATTCTCCAAGCCAGGCTTCAGCAATATGTGAACCGTGAACTTCCTGATGTTCAAGCTGGTTTTAAAAAAGGCAGAGGAACCAGAGATCAAACTGCCAACATCTGCTCGATCATGGGAAAAGCAAGAGAGTTACAGATAAACATCTATTTCTGCTTTATTGACTATGCCAAAGCCTTTGACTGTGTAGATCACAATCAACTGTGGAAAATTCTGAAAGAGATGGGAATACCAGACCACCTGATCTGCCTCTTGAGAAATCTGTATGCAGGTCAGGAAGCAACAGTTAGAACTGGTCATGGAACAATAGACTGGTTCCAAATAGGAAAAGGAGTACGTCAAGGCTGTATATTGTCACCATGTTTATTTAACTTATATGCAGAGTACATCATGAGGAATGCTGGACTGGAAGAAATACAAGTTGGAATCAAGATTGCTGGGAGAAATATCAATAACCTCAGATATGCAGATGACACCACCCTTATGGCAGAAAGTGACGAGGTACTCAAAAGCCTCTTGATGAAAGTGAAAGTGGAGAGTGAAAAGGTTGGCTTAAAGCTCAACATTCAGAAAACGAAGATCATGGCATCTGGTCCCATCACTTCATGGGAAATAGATGGAGAAACAGTGAAAACAGTGTCAGACTTTATTTTTCTGGGCTCCAAAGTCACTGTGGATGGTGCCTGCAGCCATGAAATTAAAAGATGCTTACTCCTTGGAAGGAAAGTTATGACCAACCTAGATAGCATATTCAAAAGCAGAGACATCACTTTGCCAACAAAGGTTCGCCTAGTCAAGGCTATTGTCTTTCCTGTGGTCATGTATGGATGTGAGAGTTGGACTGTGAAGAAAGCTGAGCACCGAAGAATTGATGCTTTTGAACTGTGGTGTTGGAGATTACTCTTGAGAGTCCCTTGGACTGCAAGGAGATCCAACCAGTCCATTCTGAAGGAGATCAGCCCTGGGCTTTCTTTGGAAGGAATGATGCTAAAGCTGAAACTCCAGTATTTTGGCCACCTCATGCGAACAGTTGACTCATTGGAAAAGACTCTGATGCTGGGAGGGATTGGGGGCAGGAGGAGAAGGGGACGACAGAGGATGAGATGGCTGGATGGCATCCCTGCCTTGATGGATGTGAGTCTGAGTGACCTCCGGGAGTTGGTGATGGACAGGGAGGCCTGGCGTGCTGCGGTTCATGGGGTTGCAAAGAGTTGGACACGAATGAGCGACTGATCTGATCTGATCTGATCTGATATATAGGTCTTTAGTTTCTTTAGGTAGATATATTCCTAATTATTTTAATCTTTTCATTGCAATGCTGAATGGAATTGTTTCCTTAATTTCTCTATTTTCTCATTATTAGTGTACAGGAATACAAGGGATTTCTTTGTGTTGATTTTATATCCTGCAACTTGACTATATTCATTGATTAGTTCTAGTAATTTTCTGGTGGAGTCTTTAGGGTTTTCTACGTAGAGGATCATGTCATCTGCAAACAGTGAGATTTTTACTTCTTCCTTTCCAATTTGGATTCCTTTTATTTCTTTTTCTTCTCTGATTGCTGTGGCCAAAACTTCCAAAACTATGTTGAATAGTAATGGTGAAAGTGGTCACCCTTGTCTTGTTCCTGACTTTAGAGGAAATGCTTTCAATTTTTCACCATTGAGGATAATGTTTGCTGTGGGTTTGTCATATATAGCTTTTATTATAATGAGGTATGTTCCTTCTATTCCTGCTTTCTGGAGAATTTTTATCATAAATGGATGTTGAATTTTTTTCAAAGGCTTTCTCAGCATCTATTAAGATAATCATATGGTTTTTATTTTTCAATTTGTTAATGTGGTGTATTACATTGATTGATTTGTGGATATTGAAGAATCCTTGCATTCCAGGGATAAATCACACTTGGTCATGGTGTATGATCTTTTTAATCTGTTGTTGGATTCTGATGGCTAGAATTTTGCCTAGGATTTTTGCATCTATGTTCATCAGTGATATTGGCCTGTAGTTTTCTTTTTTTGTGGCATCTTTGTCAGGTTTTGGTATTAGGGTGATGGTGGCCTCATAGAATGAGTTTGGAAGTTTGCCTTCCTCTGCAATTTTCTGCAACAGTTTGAGTAGGATAGGTGTTAGCTCTTCTCTAAATTTTTGGTAGAATTCAGCTGTGAAGCCGTCTGGACCTGGGCTTTTGTTTGCTGGAAGATTTCTGATTACAGTTTCAATTTCCTTGCTTGTGATGGGTCTGTTAAGATTTTCTATTTCTTCCTGATCCAGTTTTGGAAAGTTGTACTTTTCTAAGAATTTGTCCATTTCTTCCACGTTGTCCATTTTGTTGCCATATAATTGCTGATAGTATTCTCTATGATCCTTTGTATTTCTGTGTTGTCTGTTGTGATCTCTCCATTTTCATTTCTAATTTTATGGATTTGATTTTTCTCCCTTTGTTTCTTGATGAGTCTCGCTAATGGTTTGTCAATTTTATTTATCCTTTCAAAGAACCAGCTTTTGGTTTGGTGATTTTTGCTATGGTCTCTTTTGTTTCTTTTGCATTTATTTCTGCCCTAATTTTTAAGATTTCTTTCCTTCTAATAACCCTGGGGTTCTTAATTTCTTCCTTTTCTAGTTGCTTTAGGTGTAGAGTTAGGCTATTTATTTGACTTTTTTCTTGTTTCTTGAGGTATGCCTGTATTGCTATGAACTTTCCCCTTAGGACTGCTTTTACAGTGTCCCACAGGTTTTGGGTTGTTGTGTTTTCATTTTCATTCATTTCTATGCAAATTTTGATTTCTTTTTTGATTTCTTCTGTGATTTGTTGGTTATTCCGCAGCATGTTGTTCAGTCTCCGTATGTTGGAATTTTTAATAGTTTTTCTCCTGTAATTGAGATCTAATCTTACTGCATGGTGGTCAGAAAAGATGCTTGGAATGATTTCAATTTTTCTGAACTTACCAAGGCTAGATTTATGGCCCGGGATGTGATCTATCCTGGAGAAGGTTCCGTGTGCGCGTGAGAAAAAGGTGAAATTCATTGTTTTGGGATGAAATGTCCTATAGATATCAATTAGGTCTTACTGGTCTATTGTATCATTTAGAGTTTGTGTTTCCTTGTTAATTTTCTGTTTAGTTGATCTATCCATTGGTGTGAGTGGGGTATTAAAGTCTCCTACTATTATTGTGTTATTGTTAATTTCCCCTTTGATACTTGTTAGTATTTTTCTTACATATTGTGGTGCTCCTATATTGGGTGCATATATATTTATAATTGTTATATCTTCTTCTTGGATTGATCCTTTGATCATTATGTAGTGACCTTCTTTGTCTCTTTTCACAGCCTTTGTTTTAAAGTCTATTTTATCTGATATGAGTATTGCTACTCCTGCTTTCTTTTGGTCCCTATTTGCAAGAGAAATCTTTTTCCATCCCTTCACTTTCAGTCTGTATGTGTCCCCTGTTTTGAGGTGGGTCTCTTGTAGACAACATATGTAGGGGTCTTGTTTTTGTATCCATTCGGCTAGTCTCTGTCTTTTGGTTGGGGCATTCAACCCATTTACATTTAAGGTTATTATTGATAAGTATGATCCTGTTGCCATTTACCTTATTGTTTGGGGTTCGAGTTTATATACCTTTTTTGTGTTTCCTGTCTAGAGAATGTCCTTTAGTACTGTTGAAGAGCTGGTTTGGTGGTGCTGAATTCTCTCAGCTTTTGCTTGTCTGTAAAGCTTTTGATTTCTCCTTCATATTTGAATAAGATCCTTGCTGGGTACAATAATCTGGGCTGTAGGTTATTGTCTTTCATCTTTAAGTATGTCTTGCCATTCCCTCCTGGCTTGGAGAGTTTCTATTGAAAGATCAGCTGTTATCCTTACGGGAATTCCCTTGTGTGTTATTTGTTGTTTTTCCCTTGCTGCTTTTAATATTTGTTCTTTGTGTTTGATCTTTGTTAATTTGATTAATATGTGTCTTGGGGTGTTTTGCCTTGGGTTTATCCTGTGTGGGACTCTCTGGGTTTCTTGAACATGAGTGATTATTTCCTTCCCCATTTTAGGGAAGTTTTCAACTATTATCTCCTCTAGTGTTTTCTCATGGACTTTTTGTGTTCTTCTTCTGGGACTCCTATGATTCGAATGTTGTAACGTTTAATATTGTCCTGGAGGTCTCTGAGATTGTCCTCATTTCTTTTAATTCGTTTTTCTTTTTTATCCTCTGATTCATTTATTTCTACCATTCTATCTTCTAATTCACTAATCCTATCTCTTGCCTCTGTTATTCTACTATTCCTTGCTTCCAGAATGTTTTTTATCTCATTTATTGCATTATTCATTATACATTGACTCTTTTTTATTTCTTCTAGGTCCTTGTTAAACCTTTCTTGCATCTTCTCAACACTTTTCTCCATTTATCTGTGATTCCATTTCGATTTCCAGATTTTGGATTAATTTCACTATCATTATTCAGAATTCTTTATCAGGTAGATTCGCTATTTCTTCCTCTTTTGTTTGGTTTGGTGGGCATTTATCCTGTTCCTTTACCTGCTGTGTATTCCTCTGTCTCCTCATCTTGTTTAAATTGCTGAGTTTGGGTTGTCCTTACTGTATTCTGGCAATTTGTGGAGTTCTCTTTATTGTGGCATTTCCTCACTGTGTGTGGGTTTGTACAGGTGGCTTGTCAAGGTTTCTTGGTTAGGGAAGCTTGTGTCGGTGTTCTGGTGGATGGAGCTGGATTTCTTCTCTCTAGAGTGCAATGAAGTGTCCAATAATGAGTTATGAGATGTCTATAGTTTTGGGGTGACTTTGGGTAGCCTGTATATTGGAGCTCAGGGCTGTGTTCCTGTGTTGCTGGAGAATTTGTTTGGTATGTCTTGCCATGGAACATGTTGGCCCTTGTGTGGTGCTTGGTTTCAGTGTAGGTATGGAGGTATTTGATGAGCTCCTGTCAATTAATGTTCCCTGGAGTCAGAGTTTGGACTTAAGCCTCCTGCTTCCATTTATCGGTCTTATTTTTACAGTAGTCTCAAAACTTCTCCTTCTATACAGCACCACTGATAAAACATCTAGATTAAAGATGAAAAGTTTCTCCACCATGTGTGTCACCCAGAGAGGTTCACAGCGTTACATGGAGAAGAGAAGAGGGAGGAGGGAGTTAGAGGTGACCCGAATGAGATGTGGTGGAATCAATAGAGGAGAGAGTGGGCTAACCAGTAATCACTTCCTTATGTGGACTCTACAACTGGACCTCTCAGAGATGTTCACGGAGTTATACAGAGAAGAGAAGAGGGAGGAAGGAGACAGAGGTGGTCAGGAGGATAAAAGGAGGGAATGAAAAGGAGAGACACAGATCCAGTCATTAATCAGTTCCCTAAGTGTTTTCCATTGTTTGGAACACACAGAAATTCACAGAGTTGGGTAGAGTAGAGAGGGGTTAGGGAGGAGACACAGGCAACCTGGTGGAGAAAAAGGAGAGTCCGGAGGCGGAGAGAGCAGTCAAGCCAGTAATCTCACTCCCTAGTAGAAAATGGGTACTGAAGATTGGGTTCTTAAAGGTACAAAATTGGTAACAAATACCTAAAAGCAAAAATTAAAAATCTAGAATAGAGTTTGGAGTTTCAAAAATACAATAGTAAAGAAAAGAAGAAGGAAACGAAAGAGAGAAAAAGAAAAAGTCACAAAAGTTATAAACAAAATATAGGTACAAAATTGATAACAAATACCAAAAAGCAAAAGTTAAAAAACTAGAGTAGAGTTTGGAATTTCAAAAATACAATGTTAAAGAAAAGAAGAAAAAGAAAGATAGAAAAAAAAAGAAAACAAAAACAAACAAAGTCACAAAAATTATAAAGAAGATATAGGTACAAATTGATAACAAATACCAGAAAGCATAAATTAAAGATCTAGAGTAGAGTTTTGAATTTCAGGAATACAATGTTAAAGAAAAGATGAAGAGATAGAAAGAGAGAGGGAAAAAAAAGTCACAAAATTTATTTAAAAAAATAGGTACAAAATTGATAACAAATACCAAAAAGCTAAAATTAAAATCTAGAGCAGAGTTTGGAATTTCAAAAATACAATGTTAAAGAAAATAAAAATAATAATTAAAAAAAGGTCACAAAAGTTATAAAAAATATATATATGAAGTTTGTTTTTTTTTTTAAAGGGTCTTTTATTTATTTTTACAAAGTAATAGAAGGTTATAAAAGTGAAAACTAAAGGAGTAATAGAGGATTTTAAACATTTTTGTAAAAATTTAAAAAAAAAAGAATGAATGATACTAAAAATCGTACAAATATACATATGACTTTCTCTGATATTGTTGTGGGTATTGTGGGTTCAGTTCATTTTCGGCTAGTTCCTTGTTCCGGCTTATATTTCTCAAAATCAATAGGCCCCTTCCTATGAAGTTGGTACTAACCACGGGGTTTTAGTTTATTGCCTGTTGCTTCCACGGCAGTTCCCTCTGTTATAGCTTCTTCTGTTTGCTGGTCTATTCAGTGTCTGATTTCCGCCCTGATACAAAGTGGGCAGTGGTGGACACCTTTTTTTTTTTTTTTTTTTAGGCTCACTTGTTTAGTCGTGCTGTGGGGAGGGAGGGATGCTGCAAATAAATAACACTGGAGCGTGCTCTCAGTGCCTCAGCCACACTGGGCCTGCCCCCATTCACGGCATGTGTAGCCTCCCTGCCCACATTGCTCAGGCTCTAGGTTTCTCTGCCAGGAACCATCTGTAGCCAGCCCTGGGCTGCTTGCTCCTCCCAGGTCTAAGCCGCTCAAGTTCAGGCACTTGGGTAGTCCTCAGAGGCCCAGACTCAGTTGGGCCTGCGTTTTGTGCCCTTCATAGGTCCAAGCAGCGCAGGTGATGAGGTGTTTAGCGAGCGCAGCTGCTGTGACTTATTGCCTCCCCACCCCTTGTTTTTCTGGGTGTACAACCGGCGCACCTTCTCAGGTGGATGTTGGCCAACCAGAGCCCCAAGAAGTCTTAGTTAGCAAAGAAGCCTGCTTACAGTTTTGTAGATAATGTCTCTCTGGGGCTGTGATTGCTCCCCTCCGGCTCTGGCTCCCTGTCACCAGAGGGAGACAGTCTGCAGTCATCTATCTCTGTACAGTCCTTTGTTCCGTGCATGGGCCTGGCGGTGTCTTAGGTTAGGGCTGGCTTTTCGCGTGGTAGATATCCCACAGTATGGTTTGCTAGCCCAAATTATTTCGCTCAGGTAGCACTCGGGATATTCAGGTCAGATCCTTACTCTAAGTGATGTAGCCCGTGCCACGCCTCCCTGCCCACCCCCCGCTTGCTAATGGCCGATTCTGCGCTGCTTCTCCACTGGGGGGATTACCGCAGGGCTCCTAATCTGTGGGTTTTAATTGTTTATTTATTTCTGCTCCCTGTTATGTTGCCCTCCGTGCTTCCCAGACTCGGCACAGACTCGGCAGTGAGAATGTTCCCTGGTGTTTGGAAACTTCTCTCTTTTTAAGACTCCCTTCCCCAGACAGAGATCCGTCCCTCCCTCTTTGTCTCTTTTTTTTGTCTTTTATACTTTTTCTTACCTCCTTTAGAAGGCAATGGGTTGCTTTTCTGGGTGCCTGATGTCCTCTGCCAGCATTCAGAAGTTGTTTTGTGGAATTTATTCGGAGTTTAAATGTTCTTTTGATGAATTTGTGGAAGAGAAAGTGTTCTCCCTGTCCTATTCCTCCGCCATCTTAGCTCCTCCGCCTCTAAAAGGAAGTTTTTAAAGAGCAGTCCCTTGCCCTGGGGAGTGAGTGGGTCCAGATACAGAGTGGGTTTCCCAGTCCCACGGACCTACTCAGAGGAGATAAAATACCTTGGCTGCTGGGAGAACTTCTGGGACAGATAGAAAGGCTGGAGAACCCTAGACTCTACCAGCAAAGAAAGTGTGTGTGCTGGCTTGCCAACAAACAGGGTGGAGAGGGCTTTTCACTGGCAGCTGTTGCCTCACTGCATTTCCAAACCCCTGGGGAACAAACCCCAGCTGGATCACTCCACACCACAACTTGATGCAAGATCTGGACTACTGGGCCCTGGGAAGACTCGGTCTAACTATGCAGAGACAGCTTGGGGTGTAGTCTGGGTGTAGCAGTGTCAAGAATCAGCTTACCTTGATTATGGATCATTTTCCACTTCATCCTCACTCCTAGCCAAGTGAATACTGTTATCACTTGCTCCGCACCGTAGCTTAGCATGAAGTTCTGGCCTGCTAGGCCCTGGGAGAATATTCAGTCTAACTTCTCAGGGATATCTTGGGGAGTCTGGGTGTTGTCCAGGTGGGGCAGTGATGGCCACTGTCAACTTGTACTCCAGAGGCACCACAGAAAACATGGTGATCTGCACACCCTGGTCTATTTTCCAGCTTAGCAGCTGTCCAGCCCAGCCCACTTCATGCTGCAGTTTAGTACAGGGTCTGGGGCAGACAGTTCCTGAGAGAAGATTTTATCTGAGGATACAGAGATGGACTGGGATGCAATCTGGCTGGGGCATCAGAGGATACTGTCAGCATTTGCATGGGAGGCACTGAAGACTTGGTGCTGGAAATGGGGCAGACAGGTCCTGGAAGAAGACTGCCTGCACAGAGGCAGCCCACATCTCCATTGGCAATATGGTCACCTCTGTTCAAGAAACCAAAATACCTCAACCACAAGTCTCAGCCTGGCGAGTACCATAACTATGCCTGTTCTGCACCATAACCTTGAACTAGGATGGTACAGTGGGGGAAGAGAAATGACCTTGAGCTGCAGGTTGCACACTGGTGCTCTGTGAGTGCAGCGGCCTCATTTGCTTTGACGTGGGGCTTCTGCTCCAAAAACTAGGGAGCAGACCCCACCCCTGACAAGGCAGAGAGAGGCACAGAGCAGAGATGAAGTCCTGTCCCACACCAGCTACAGCCCCTGCTGCTGCTGTTGCTGCTGCTAAGTCATATCACTTGTGTTCGACTCTGCGACCCCATAGATGGCAGCCCAACAGGCTCCTCTGTTCCTGGGATTCTCCAGCAAGAATACTGGAGTGGGTTGCCATTTCCTTCTCCAATGCATGAAAGTGAAAACTGAAACTGAAGTCACTCAGTCGTGTCTGACTCTTAGTGACCCCATGGACTGTAGCCTACCAGGCTCCTCTGTCCATGGGATATTGGGCAGCACACTCCGAGGAAAGAGATGGTTGGAATTCATACCAAAACCAGCCCTTGCATTAAAGACACTGAATGAACACAATCTACATAGGCAAAGTGCTACATAAAAACAAACTTTCCAGACATAATAGGTGATTATCTCTCCAAAATTCATTGAGACACAGAAAGTTAAGTAAAATAAAAAGGCAGAGAAACAATTTCCAACTAAAAGAGCAAGAAAAGTCCCGTGAAAGAGTAAATAATGAAATAGACCTCACTAGATTAACAGATTCTGAGTTCAAATCAGTTCAGTTCAGTCACTCAATCGTGTCTGACTCTTTGCAACTCCATGGACCTCAGGAAACCAAGCCTCCCTGTCCATCACCCACTCCCGGAGCTCACTCAAACTCATGTCCGTTGAGTTGGTGATGCCATCCATCCAACCATCTCATCCTTTGTCATCCCCTTCTCCTCCAGCCTTCAATCTTTTCCAGCATCAGGGTCTTTTCAAATGAGTCAGCTCTTATCAGGTGGCCAAAGTATTAGAGTTTCAGCTTCAGCATCAGTCCTTCCAATGAATATTGAGGACTGCTTTCTTTTAGGCTGGACTGGTTGAATCTCCTTGCAGTCTAAGGGACTCTCAAGAGTCTTCTCCAATGCCACAGTTCAAAAGCATCAATTCTTTGGCATTCAGCTCTCTTTATAGTCCAACTTTGGCATCCATAGGTGACTACTGGAAAAACCATAGCTTTGACTAGATGGACTTTTACTGGTAATGTCTCTGCTTTTTAATATGCTGTCTAGGTTGGCCATAACTTTCCTTCCAAGGAGTAAGCGTCTTTTAATGTCATGGCTACATTCACCATCTGCAGTGATTTTGGAGCCCTCAAAAAAAAAAAAAAAAAAAAAAAGTCAGCCACTGTTTCTACTGTTTCCCCATCTATTTGTCATGAAGGGATAGGAACAGATGCCATGATCTTAGTTTCTGAATGTTGACCTTTAGGCCAAATTTTCACTCTTCTCTTTCAGTTTCATCAAGAGGCTCTTTAGTTCTTCTTCACTTTCTGCCATAAGGATAGTGTCATCTCCATATCTTAGGTTACTGATATTTCTCCCAGCTATCTTGAGTCTAGCTTGTGCTTCATCCAGCCCAGTGTTTCTCATGATGTACTCTGCTGATCCTGCTGCTAAGTTGCTTCAGTCGTGTCTGACTCTGTGTGACCCCATAGATGGCAGCCCACCAGGCTCTCTGGTCCCTGGGATTCTCCAGGCAAGAACACTGGAGTGGGTTGCAATTTCCTTTTCCAATGCATGAAAGTGAAAATGAAAGTGAGTTCGCTCAGTAGTGTCCAACTCTTAGCGACCTCACGGACTGCAGCCTACCAGGCTCCTCCATCCTAGGGATTTTTTCAGGCAAGAGTACTGGAGTGGAGTGCCATTGCCTTTTCCGGATGTACTCTTCATATAAGTTAAATAAGCAGGATGAAAATATACAGCCTGAAGTACTCCTTTCTCTATTTGGAACCAGTCTGTTGTTCCATGTCCAGTTCTAACTGTTGCTTCCTGACCTGCATACATTATTTCTCAGGAGGCAGGTCAGGTGCTCTGCTTTCCCATCTCTTGAAGAATTTTCCAGAGTTTGTTGTGGTCCACACAGTCAAACGCTTTGGCATAGTTAATAAAGAAGAAATAGATGTTTTGCTGGAACTTTCTTGCGTTTTTGATGATCCAGTGGGTGTTGGCAATTTGATCTCTGGTTCCTCTGCCTTTTTTAAAACCAGCTTGAACATCTGGATGTTCATAGTTCACATCTTGTTGAAGCCTGGCTTGAAGAATTTTGAGCATTACTTTACTGCCATGTGAGATGAGTGCAATTGTGTGGTAGTCTGAGCATTCTTTGATATTGCCTTTCTTTGGGATTGGAATGAAAACTGACCTCTTCCAGTCCTGTGGCCACTGCTGAGTTTTACAAACTTGCTGGGATATTGAGTACAGCACTTTCACAGCATCATCTTTTACGATTTGAAATATCTTAACTGGAATTCCATCACCTCCACTAGCTTTGTTTGTAGTGATGCTTCCTAAGGCCCACTTGATCTGGCATTCCGGGATGTCTGGCTCTAGGTGAATGATCACAGCCTCACGATTATCTGGGTTGTGAAGATCTTTTTTGTATAGTTCTTCTGTGTATTCTTGCCACCTCTTCTTAATATCTTCTGCTTCTGTTAGGTCCATACCATTTCTGTCCTTTATTGAGCCCATCTTTGCATGAAACGTTCCCTTGATATCTCTAATTTTCTTGAAGAGATATCTAGCCTTTCCGATTCTATTGTTTTCCTCTATTTCTTTGCATTGATCACTGAGGAAGGCTTTCTTATCTCTCCTTGCTATTCTTGGAACTCTGCTTTCAAATGGGCATATCTTTCCTTTCTTCTTAGCTTTTCACTTCTCTTCTTTTCTCAGCTACTTGTAAAGTTTCCTCAGACAGCCATTTTGCTGTTCTGCATTTCTTTTTCTTGGGGATGGTATTGATCCCTGTCTCTTGTACAGGGAAAATGTCATGAACCTCTGTCCATAGTTCATCAGGTACTCTATCAGATCTAGTCAGTTAAATTTGTTTGTCACTTCCACTGTAATTGACGGCGGATTTTATGTAGGTCATACCTGAATTGCCTACTTTCTTCAATTTAAGCCTGAATTTGGCAATAAGGTATTCATGATCTGAGCCACAGTCAGCTCCTGGTATTGTTTTTGCTGACTGTATAGAGCTTCTTCATCTTTGGCTGCAAAGGATATAATAAATCTGATTTTGGTGTGACCATCAGGTGATGTCCATGTGCAGAGTCTTCTCTTGTGTTGTTGGAAGAGGGTGTTTGCTATGACCAATGCATTCTCTTGGCAAAACTCTATTAGCCTTTTCCTGCTTCATTCTTTACTCCTAGGCCAAATTTGCCTGTTACTCTAGGTGTTTCTTGATTTCCTACTTTTGCATTCCAGTCCCCTATAATGAAAAGGACATCTTTTTTGGGTGTTAGTTCTAGAAGGTCTTGTAGTTCTTCATAGAACTTTTCAGCTTCTTCAGCATTACTGGTTAGGGCATAGACTTGGATTACCATGATATTTAATGGTTTGCCTTCGAAACAAACAGAAATTGTTCTGTTGTTTTTGAGATTGCATCCAATTGCATTGCATTTCGGACTCTTTTTGTTGACTATGATGGCTACTCCATTTCTTCTAAGGGATTCTTGACCACAGTAGTAGATATACTGGTTATTTGAGTTAAATTCACCCATTCCAGTCCATTTTAGTTCGCTGATTCCTAAAATGTTGACATTCACTCTTGCCATCTCCTGTTTGAGCACTTCCAATTTGCCTTGATTCATGGACCTAACATTCCAGGTTCCTATGCAGTATTGCTCTTTACAGCATCAGACATTGCTTCTATCACCAGCCACATCCACATCTGGGTGTTGTTTTTGTCTTGGCTCCATCTCTTCATTCTTTCTGGAGCTATTTCTCCACTGATCTCCTGTAGCATATTGGGCACCTACTGACTTGAGGAGTTCATCTTTCAGTGTCCTATCTTTTTGCCTTTTCATACTGTTTATGTGGTTCTCAAGGCAAGAATACTGAAGTGGTTTGCTATCCCCTTCTCCAATAGACCACATTTTGTCAGAACTCTCTGCCATGACCCGTCTGTCTTGGATGGCTATACATGGCATGGCTCATAATTTTATTTCATTCAAATAGGTGGTAATAAAAATGCTAAATACATTAAGAAAGATTATAAATAGAAATGCAGATCATTGAAACAAGAGACTAGAAGCCATTAACATGAACCAATCAAAAATAGATAATTTGATGTCTGAATTAAAAAGTTACCAAGAAGCAATGAATAGTTGACTGAATGACACAGAAGAATGAATAAGTAATCTGGAAGATAGAAGAACGGAAATCACCTAACCAGAACAGCAGACAGAAAGACAATGAAAAATAAATAAAGGCAACATGCAAGATCTATGAAGTAATATAAAACATGAAATTTTACATATTATAGGGGTCTCAGAAGGAGAAGAGAGAGAAAATGCAAATACAACCTTACAAAATCTATGGGATGCAGCAAAGCTACAGTAATGGTATTGGCACAAAACAGCATGGTATTATCACAAAAGCAGACATATACATTAATGGAACAGAATACAGAGATATAAAATATACACACACAACTACAGACAATCTATGACAGAAGAGGCAATAATATACAATGGAGAAAAGATACTGTATTTAACGTTTCTGGGAAATCTGGACAGTTATATGTATAAACAATGAAATAAGAATACTCTCTCATAACATGAACAAAAATAAATTCAAAATGGTTTAAAGATCTAAATATAAGTAATGATACCATAAAATACTAGAAGTGAACATAGCCAGAACAACCTTTGACATCATGCATTATTGCAATGCTTTCTTAGATCAGTTTCCCAAGACAAAAAGAAATAAAATCAAAAGTAAAAAAATGAGACCTCATTAAAGTTAAAAGCTTTTGCACATTAAAGGAAACCATCAATAATATGAAAAGACAGACAGAATTGGAGAAAATATTTGCATATAATGGGATTGACAAGGGGTTAATATTCAAAAAACACAAATAACTCATATAACCCAATATCAAGCACACAAATAACAACCCAATCCAAAAATGGACAGAAGACCTAAAAGGACATTTTTCAAAATAAGACATACAGATGGCTAATAAACACATGAAAAGAAGCTCCACATCACTAATTATCAGAGAAATGGAAATCAAAACCACAATGAGGTATCACCTCAGACCTGTCAGAATGGCAATGATTGAAAATCTAAAAATAAATACCAGAGAGGGTGTGGGAAACAAGGGAACCCTCTAACACTATTGGTGAGAGTGGAAATTGGTATATCTACTATGGAGAACCATATGGAGGGTCTTCAAAAAACTAAAAACAGAATTTAAAAAGTGAAAGTGAAGTCACTCAGTCATGTCTGACTCTTTGCGACCCCATGGAATCTAGCCTACCAGCTCCTCCGTCCATGGGATTTTCCAGGCAAGAATACTGGAGGGGGTTCCCATTTCCTTCTCTAGGAGATAATCCCTGACCCAGGAACTGAACCTAGGTCTCCTGCATTGTAGGCAGATGCTTTACCACCTCGGCCACCAGGCAAGTCCAAATGATCCAGCAATTCTACTACTAGATATAAATATATATCTTTGTATATGAAGAAGCATAGAAACTACTGTACATAGAATAGATAAGCAACAAGGATTTAATATATAGCACAGGGAATTATGCCCAATATTTTCTAATAACCTTTAAAGTGATATAATGTGTTTCAAAAACCTAAAAAAATCAATATATTGTACATCTGAAACACAATATTTTAAATCAACTATATTCTAATAAAAATAGGTATTTTTCTATACTCAGCTTTAAATCTGACAGAGAATTCAAAAGGATAAAATTATTCATTCTTATGAGATATTTATTTTGGCAAAGTGACTGATGCAGCAGTTCAACAACGGATGGGTTCTAATTTGGGCATGTTGAGTTGGAGACACCTATGTACATCTAAGTGGCAAAATGTGCAGTCAACAGCTGGATCTGTGGGTTTCAGTTCATGGGAACATTTGCAATAGTCACTAGCACACAGGTCAAGAGTGAAGTGTTAAGTCGGAGTGGGATCACTAAATGAGTGTGAAGTGAGCAAAGGCATACCAATATTTAAAGGGTTTCGTGAATACAAATGAATCTAAAGAGAATTATGAGCTATCACAGAAACAAAGAGGAGAGTTTTTTAGTAAGCAGGGAGTAAATACCTGGGTCAAAATCACCAGAGAAAATGTGAGCGCACAGAGTATGTTGAAAAAGTATTCAGTGCTAAGGGATAATCGTTAACTTGGTGAGACAGAGTTTCAAAAAAGTAACATTGATAGAAGCTATAAATTAATGAGCTAGCGTAAGAGAAATAGAAATGTAGATAGAGACCAAAGTGCACAAAGGCTGTTTAATATGTTTGAGGACTTGGGAGTTTTATTAAGAATTATCTCACTATCAAACAAAGCTTTATAGAAATATGCTTAAATAATAAAATATTATCACTATCTTTAATTCTAACTTTCAATATTTCCTTCATATTCAAACTTAATCCTCAGTTTCTTATCAAGGCATTAGATAGTTTAGATGAGAAAAGTCATCCAGCAGTTTTAGGTAATGTGATTAGGAATATTGAGTAAAATAAAGTATTGCTATTGTAAAGAAAGGTTTCCCTGGTGGCTTAGATGGTAAAGAATGTCTGCAGTGCAGGACACTCGTGTTTGATCCTTGGGTTGGGAAGATTCCCTGGAGAAGGAAATGGCAACCCACTTCAGTATTCTTGCCTGGAAAATCCCATGGGCAAAGGAGCCTGGCGGGCTACAGTCTATGAGCTTGCAAAGAGTCAGACATGACTGAGTGACTATCACTCACTCATTGTAAAGAAAAAGGCTAGTAGTCATGCTGCTGCTGCTGCTGCTAAGTCACTTCAGTCGTGTCTGACTCTGTGCGACCCCATAGACGGCAGCCCACCAGGCTCACCTGTCCCTGGGATTCTCCAACACTGGAGTGGGTTAGTACCACCTGATAAATGGGTAAGGATGTAACTGATGCTCAAGATAAGTGCTGAGCTGATTCTGGGAGGACTTTGTTTTCAAAACCAAGCTATCCTATTTAATGAGGGCTGAGATTGTGTGTAGATGTAGTGAGGAGTATCATGATTTTGAGATGAACCAAGAATTGTGCTCTATTTAAAAACTCTTTTCAAATCAACCTGTGAGTGAGGTATAGTTTACAATTTAAATATTCAACGTCCTTTAGGAAGGACTTATTTAAACAGATGTTTAAATACATATGTCTTTAACTTAAAGCGCATGCACACTCAGTCATGTCTGACTCTTTGCAACCCCATGGACTGTAGCCCTCGAGGCTCCTCTATCCATGGGATTTCCCAGGCAACAATACTGAAGTGGGTTGCCATTTCCTTCTTCAGGGCATCTTCCCAATCCAGGGATTGAACACTTGTCTCTTGAATCTCCTGCATTGGCAGGCAGGTTCTTTACCAGCTGAGCCACCAAGTAAGCCCAAAGAGTAGTATACTGACTCTCATTGTTGGTCATTTAAAGTTCAGGTTAAATTGGTTCTTTCTCATTGTCAGGAAACTGAGAACATGGAAGGGGGCTAGCAGGCTTTAGACATATTCATGCCTGGGATAGTGAATGCACATTAGTAGCAAAGAGGTGTGTCCCTTAACATTATCTTTCTGGATTGGATAATTGTTGAGCAAAGTTTTAAGAGAATCACATTGATATAGTGAAAAAAGAAACAATATAACAAGTTACAGACTTGTAAGACCATTTTAAGCATCTGTTGATTTCAAAAACATGCACACTCATTCAATTGTTAGAAACCCCTTAAAGTGTTACAAGCCATCATCTGTGGTCAGGAGTGGATAAATCTGCAAGAGATGGAGACCGCTGTTCTCATAGATTAAGCTTCACATAGAATCAGGATTTTTCCCGCATTTTTCCTTCCTTATACATTTTTATATTATTTATGTCATTACTTCATTTTCTTTCATGATACTCTCAATATGTGCTGACTCATCACATGCCACTAGACAGGTAATCTGCAAGTTTTTATATTTCTAAAATGGTTAAGGTTTCACAGACTCAAGGAGAAAGGGCCATTACTCCTTTGCTTGCATGACTATATACTTGTCATCACATTCAGATCTCCAGATCATCAAACAGATGGTGAATGGTATTTCCAGGGACCCTAGAATTTGGCTGGTTTTCTGAACACTGCTTTGGTCAGTCAATAACTTATTTATGATTTCATTCATTAAGACTTAAGCTTTTTAAAAACCACTCTAATGTGTATACTATGTCCATTCCTTAAGTTAAAATTATCTTGGCCTCAATCAATAACAGAAACCTATACATTACATCCTGTTCAAAACACCAATAAATTTGGCTAAAAATAGGCCCTCTTCTATAAAATTTAGTTTTAACATTTAGATCCCACAGCATTGAGGAAACTCTCTTTTTGGAAATTAGGAAAGTTTCAAGGAGTGCTTTCATCCCAAATTCATAGTAGGTTTCCTGAGGCCTCAATTCAGTCATTTATCAGATATTTATTAGTAGTTATGCATATGCTTAAATTATTCTACTCAAGAGAAAATAAACTACCTAAAAGCAATCATAATTCTCACTTGTTTATACTTACTACATTGTCTACTTCAGTCATTTACAAATTTTGAATTTAATTGATATCAGATGGCAGGATTTTCAGAATTCACTCTTTTCTAGAATGATTTTTAACATACTATCACCAAAAGTTATCTCCCTTTATTATGAATAATTCACACAGGTTTTATTATTTGGAATATAGTTAAAAAGAGAACGTATTTCAGAACCAATATATACTTAAAGCAAAGCCTGCATTTATAATCACAGACCCTCTAAATATCTAGTATGTAAAAAGGGAACTAGTTCAATACTTCAGTGTTTTACATGAGACTTTACTATGTGTAATTGGGAAAATTCCAATTTCAAATGCACTTTTCATGGGAAATCAGTGTGGATTTAACAGAGAGCAAAGTCTCTATGAAGAAATTCATGATGCAACCTTAGA
This sequence comes from Tragelaphus eurycerus, assembly GCA_935064755.1. Classification (NCBI taxonomy): domain Eukaryota; kingdom Metazoa; phylum Chordata; class Mammalia; order Artiodactyla; family Bovidae; genus Tragelaphus; species Tragelaphus eurycerus. The sequence goes on along the minus strand of CAKXYN010000012.1, from coordinate 10,507,010 downwards.
AATTCACCAGCAATAAATCACTGGAACTGGATGAGTGCTTCATGATGAGGTGTGGAGGAAATATAGTGTGAAATAGCAGAGATATTGACAAGGATATACCTTAAAAGCAATAAGCACTTGGTGATTGGAAAGTTTCCCATACTCAAAAAAGAGCCTAGAAATCTCAGTGAAATCTGAGCTTCAAATAAGAAATGCAGTAAATGATATAGCAAATAGATGGTTCCTTTCAAATAATATAATTGTAACACACATCATGAGTAATTGTTTAAGTTTTAAAACTGAAATTTCTAGCATTTTCCCAATTAAAGAACTCATATTACATTTCCCCACAAGAACATCATGATTTAAAGCTTTTTAATATCCTAACTGAATATATTCATTTACTGTTAAGTTTGTTTGGTTTGCATTATTCCAAGACATTGCCAATCAGATATTTTAATCAGCACTAGAAAACCACTGTTTACACAGAAAAAAGCAAAATATAGATAATTAAAAACATTAAAATGTCAGATACTACAGTATTTAAATATATTTCTTTCATATTTCTTAAAATCTTTTAGCAACTTCCGTATACTCATTTCTATCAACATTTCAGTCCCTTAAGTAACTGAAGTTCTCTTATTGAAAACAATTTACTAAGACACACTTTTTTTTAAAGATTTTGTCATCTTTTGAACTATTTAATATCTTTCCAATGAAGATATCCTTTTTTCAAACTGTTTTTGAAAACTGATTAAAAAAAATATTTTTTTTCCTAATTAAAATTTGAAGTGGATTCCTGCTTGACTGTGCAGTTGAAGACACAAGCAGACACAAAACTGCCTCAATTGGCCTGATCAGCACTTTTATGAGACCCAGGTTGCTGTGTCACTTAGAACTTAACACCTATTCTGATTAACTTGTTGTAAAGGTACCACTCTATAGGAGACCTAGGTTTGATCCCTGGGTCGGAAAGATCCCCTGGAGAAGGAAATGGCTATCCACTCCAGTATTCTTGCCTGGAAAATTCCATGGTCAAAAGAGACTTACAGGCTATAGTCCATGGGGTCACAGAATGAGACACGACTGAGTGTAGGCATGTATGCATCAGAGGTACCACTAACACAAGGAATGTATTATACTACAAGCTTTCCATATAATCATATGATATCAATATGTGTATCAGAGCAACTCTAAGACAAAAAAAGAAGTTATCATCCTCATTTTACTCTCAAAGAAACTGAGATTCAATGAAGTTATCTGAATTTATTTTTTTACACCATATGATCAGTAAAAAGGTTAAAAGAGAAAAAAAAAGACCTTCCGATTCCTCATTAATTTCCTGTCTATAGAACAGAGTTGACTCTGTGTGCTCTTCTGCTTCATTGGTACAAATTTTCATGCCAGCTGACTGGGTTAAAGATGTGGTCTAAGGCTATGAAACAATTGTGGTTTTTCCCTGTGAAGCTTTAATTGATGTGCTTGGTGGCTGCAATTCTGTCCTGATCTCATTAGTACCATTTTCAACAAGGTATATTGATGAAATCTAATGAAATTAATATTTTTTTTTCCTGTTAAGATAGATAGAAGGGAAAAAAGATCAAAAATGTGAGTAGATGTTTAAAAAAATTCTAGGATAAATTTAGTATATCAGAGCTGGAGCAGTATCAGATTCCCATATTGTGTCTGAATTTACCAGCTCCTAAAAGTGTGAAAAAGGCTTAGAAACTTCATAGATACCTCAATGCCCATGATCCACCCACTTTAGGGTGTGATTTGAAAAGCAAATGGTGTGTTGATGGCATTAAAAAAGGTATAAAAGACATTTTAATGACAGTGTAATCAAAGATTATATACCAGCTGTCACAACCAAGGCAACCATAGTAATTGGGGGTGACCAGAAGGCTTTCCAAAATAAGCTTCTTTTAAAGATTCATTTAAAACTGTCACCAAGGGACTGTTGACATTTTAATTTTTTTCTTTAGATTGGGAGTCATTTTATTTCATCTTTTCTTTGCAGAACAGTACAGCTCAATGTATGATCAATCTGCTTTATAGTGACTGATCGGATACAGAAGCAAAGAAAAGGAAAATATATGTGCATAATGAACATTTTTATTAAATATAGGCTATTTTGAAGGCAAACCTTGAAATAATTACTATCTAAGTTTGTCTTAAATGGCAAATAGAGATAGTTTGTACATGCATAATATCTATACCATTAAATTGGCTAGTAACATTTCTTGATATTCTGGACCAATAATTTTACAAAAAAAAGCAATTACTCACATTAACATCATTGCTATGGTTACTTGATAATGATGTTATTTTATTTCAAGAGTTTTGTATAATTAATGATATCACTATACCTCATATACTAAAGGATTATCATTATGCTTTCAGTATTTATATTTTGATTCTTTCCTATTAACCTCACTGAAATTACACTACAATAATATTTCTTACATTAGTAAAGTACTTAGTATTTTACAAAATGTTTCCTACATATTTTGCATTTGTTTCTTAGAACAGTCCAATAAAGGATAGGTAGACATTAACAGCCAGATTTTATATGTGGAAAGTGAGAATGAGAAAAGTTGATTACTCTTTTGGATTACCATTTTGAAACTTAACTTTGGACATCTTTGCCAATGCTAGAGACTGTCAGTTTGTTTGCTTTAAGCCGATTTAATAGGTAAACAGTGGTATTTCATTGTGTTCTTGCATTTCTCTAATAACTAAGGAAGTTGAGCTTCTTTTTAGCTGCATATCAGTGCATCTTTTTGGTGAAACGTTTGTTCAAATATTTTGCTCACCTTTTTTTTTTTTTTTTTTTTTTGGTTGCTTCACTCTTATTCAGTTCTTTATATAATCTGCATACACATTTTCTCTAAGATATATGATTTATAAATATTTTCTCCCAGCCTGAAGTTTATCTTTTGATTTTTATAGTATCTTTCAAACAGAAGTTTTTAATTTAATGAAAACCAAAGTGTCATTTTATGCATAATGCTTTTAGTATTGCATCTGATAAGTTTTTCTCTAACCCAGGATTACAAAGATTTTCTCCCATGCTTTTACTCTCCTTAAAATTTCATATGTTATCCTGAGTCTGTGGTTCATTTTGAGTTAATTTATATATAATTATGTGAGATATGGTTTGAGGTTTTTTTTTCAGTTTGTGGTATCCAATTATTTCAGCACCATTTTTTGAAAAATATTTTCCTTTTCTTTTGAATTACCTGGCACTTCTGTCAAAAATTAAACCAGCACATATTTACCAGATTTATGCCTAAATCAATTTGCCTGCCTGCCTGCCTTCCTCTCTAGTAAATCTAATATTTGAATCTGAACTCAATACTGTCTCATGATAAAGCCACTAAGAAATTGATAAAGGTCATAGTTACAGATTGACTTAATCTGAAAGACTGAGGCTGATTTTCAGAGAAAAGGAGGAATGAGATAAATAAGAGAAGCAGAACAGAATGAGAAAGAGTGCTAGTCTGGGAGGCACAGGGTTCTGTGATGCTCAGCTACAGTTTGATTTGAAGGTTCAACATGGGAAAGAGATGGAGAAACAGTGGAAACAGTGTCAAACTTTATTTTTCTGGGCTCCAAAATCACTGCAGATGGTGACTGCAGCCATGAAATTAAAAGACGCTTACTCCTTGGAAGGAAAGTTATGACCAACCTAGATAGCATATTCAAAAGCAGAGACATCACTTTGCCAACAACGGCTCGCCTAGTCAAGGCTATGGTCTTTCCTGTGGTCATGTATGGATGTGAGAGCTAGACTGTGAAGAAGGCTGAGCACCGAAGAATTGATGCTTTTGAACTGTGGTGTTGGAGAAGACTCTTGAGAGTCCCTTGGACTGCAAGGAGATCCAACCAGTCCATTCTGAAGGAGATCAGCCCTGGGATTTCTTTGGAAGGAATGATGCTAAAGCTGAAACTCCAGTATTTTGGCCACCTCATGCAAAGCGTTGACTCATTGGACAAGACTCTGATGCTGGGAGGGATTGGGGGCAGGAAGAGAAGGGGACGACAGAGGATGAGATGGCTGGATGGCATCACTGACTCGATGAATGTGAGTCTGAGTGACCTCCGGGAGCTGGTGATGGACAGCGAGGCCTGGCGTGCTGTGGTTCATGGGGTCGCAAAGAGTCGGACACTACTGAGTGACTGATCTGATCTGATCTGAACTGACATAGAATAGAATACGAACAAAACATTGAGCCACTTACATTGCACTCTGATCAGAAATGTCACATGTTGCTGGACTACTTAATCATATATTTCAGAAAGTAATGACATCCCATGGAACTGGGAAGTAACAGTTTGAATATGCTTTCAGAACAGGAAGCTCTCATTTATTTTCAAGATCAGATCAGATCAGATAAGTCGCTCAGTCGTGTCTGACTCTTTGCGACCCCATGAACCGCAGCACGCCAGGCCTCCCTGTCCATCCCCAGCACCCGGAGGTCACTCAGACTCGCATCCATCGAGTCAGTGATGCCATCCAGCCATCTCATCCTCTGTCGTCCCCTTCTCCTCCTGCCCTAAATCCCTCCTAGCATCAGAGTCTTCTTCAATGAGTCAGCTCTTCGCATGAGGTGGCCAAAATACTGGAGTTTCAGCTTTAGCATCATTCCTTCTAAACAAATTCCAGGATTGATCTCCCTCAGAATGGACTGGTTGGATCTTCTTGCAGCCCAAGGGACTCTCAAGAGTCTTCTCCAACACCACAGTTCAAAAGCATCAATTCTTCAGCGCTCAGCCTTCCTCACAGTCCAGCTCTCACATCCATACATGACCACAGGAAAGACCATAGCCTTGACTAGGCGAACCTTTGTTGGCAAAGTGATGTCTCTGCTTTTGAATATGCTATCTAGGTTGGTCATAACTTTCCTTCCAAGGAGCAAGCGTCTTTTAATTTCATGGCTGCAGTCACCATCTGCAGTGATTTTGGAGCCCAGAAAAATAAATTCTGACCCTGTTTCCACTGTTTCCCCATCTATTTCCCATGCAGTGATGGGACCAGATGCCATGATCTTCGTTTTCTGAATGTTGAGCTTTAAGCCAACCTTTTCACTCTCCACTTTCACTTTCATCAAGAAGCTTTTTAGCCCCTCTTCACTTTCTGCCATAAGAGTGGTGTCATCTGCATATCTGAGGTTATTGATATTTCTCCCAGCAATCTTGATTCCAACTTGTGTTTCTTCCAGTCCAGCATTTCTCATGATGTACTCTGCATTGAAGTTAAATAAACATGGTGACAATATGCAGCCTTGACGTACTCCTTTTCCTATTTGGAACCAGTCTGTTGTTCCATGACTAGTTCTAACTGTTGCTTCCTGACCTGCATACAGATTTCTTAAGAGGCAGATCAGGTGGTCTGGTATTCCCATCTCTTTCAGAATTTTCCATAGTTTATTGTGATCCACACAGTCAAAGGCTTTGGCAGAGTCAATAAAGCAGAAATAGATGTTTCTCTGGAACTCTCTTGCTTTTTCCATGATCCAGCAGATGTTGGCAATTTGATCTCTGGTTCCTCTGCCTTTTCTAAAACCAGCTTGAACATCAGGAAGTTCACGGTTCACATATTGCTGAAGCCTGGCTTGGAGAATTTTGAGCATTACTTTACTAGCGTGTGAGATGAGTGCAATTGTTCGGTAGTTTGAGCACTCCTTGGCATTGCCTTTCTTTGGGATTGGGATGAAAACTGACCTTTTCCAATCTTGTGGCCACTGCTGAGTTTTCCAAATTTGCTGGCATATTGAGTGCAGCACTTTCACAGCATCATCTTTCAGGATTTGGAATAGCTCCACTGGAATTCCATCACCTCCACTAGCTTTGTTCGTAGTGATGCTTTCTAAGGCCCATTTGACTTCACATTCCAAGATGTCTGGCTCTAGGTCAGTGATCACATCATCATGATTGTCTAGGTCTTGAAGCTCTTTTTTGTACAGTTCTTCTGTGTATTCTTGCCACCTCTTCTTAATATCTTCTGCTTCTGTTAGGTCCACACCATCTCTATCCTTTATCGTGCCCATCTTTGCATGATATTTTCCTTTGGTTTTTGTGATTTTCTTGAAGAGATCCCTAGTCTTTCCTGTGCTTCGCTGGCCGGGAGCTGCCAGGAGCAGCCGGGATGAGATACCCCACGCCCGAGGTAAGAGAAACTCAAGTAAGACAGTAGGTCTTGAAAGAGGGCATCAGAGGGCACATACACTAAAACCATTCTCACAGAAAACTAGTCAATCTATTCACACAAGGACCACACCCTTGTCTAACTCAATGAGATTAAGCCATGCCCGAGGGGCAACCTGGGATGGGCGGGTCATGGTGGAGAGATATGACAGTTTGTGGTCCGCTGGAGAAGGGAATGGCAAACCACTTCAGTATTCTTGCCTTGAGAACCCCATGAACAGTATGAAAAGACAAAATGATAGGATACTGAAAGAGAAACTCCCCAGGTCAGTAGGGGCCCAATATGCTACTGGAGATCAGTGGAGAAACAACTCCAGAAAGAATGAAGGGATGGAGCCAAAACAAAAAGAATACCCAGCTGTGGATGTGTCTGGTGATAGAAGCAAAGTCCGATGCTGTAAAGAGCAATACTACATAGGAACCTGGAATGTCAGGTTCATGAATCAAGGCAAATTGGAAGTGGTCAAACAAGAGATGGCAAGAGTGAATGTCGACATTCTAGGAATTAGCGAACTAAAATGGACTGGAATGGGTGAATTTAACTCGGATGACCATTATATCTACTACTGTGGGCAGGAATCCCTCAGAAGAAATGGAGTGGCCATCATGGTCAACAAAAGAGTCCGAAATGCAGTACTTGGATGCAATCTCAAAAATGACAGAATGATCTCTGTTCGTTTCCAAGGCAAACCATTCAATGTCACAGTAATCCAAATCTATGCCCCAACCAGTAATGCTGAAGAAGCTGAAGTTGAAAGGTTCTATGAAGACCTACAAGACCTTTTAGAACTAACACCCAAAAAAGATGTCCTTTTCATTATAGGGGACTGGAATGCAAAAGTAGGAAGTCAAGAAACACCTGGAGTAACAGGCAAATTTGGCCTTGGAATACGGAATGAAGCAGGGCAAAGACTAATAGAGTTTTGCCAAGAAAATGCACTGGTCATAGCAAATACCCTCTTCCAACAACACAAGAGAAGACTCTATACATGTACATCACCAGATGGTCAACACCGAAATCAGATCGATTATATTCTTTGCAGCCAAAGATGGAGAAGCTCTATACAATCAGCAAAAACAAGACCAGGAGCTGACTGTGGCTCAGACCATGAACTCCTTATTGCCAAATTCAGACTGAAATTGAAGAAAGTAGGGAAAACCACTAGACCATTCAGGTATGACCTAAATCAAATCCCTTATGATTATACAGTGGAAGTGAGAAATAGATTTAAGGGCCTAGATCTGATAGATAGAGTGCCTGATGAACTATGGAATGAGGTTCGTGACATTGTACAGGAGACAGGGATCAAGACCATTCCCATGGAAAAGAAATGCAAAAAAGCAAAATGGCTGTCTGGGGAGGCCTTACAAATAGCTGTGAAAAGAAGAGAAGCGAAAAGCAAAGGAGAAAAGGAAAGATATAAACATCTAAATGCAGAGTTCCAAAGAATAGCAAGAAGAGATAAGAAAGCCTTCTTCAGTGATCAATGCAAAGAAATTTTCAAGTTAGAGTTAGGAAATAATAAATGCTGATATTTCACCTTAAGACTATGAAGCTTTCTTAGCCATGGAGGGCTCAGTAGCACAGAAGGTAACAACTATCTCTGCTCTGGAACCATACCATACACAGAAGAGAGTTCTGAAGAGCAAATATTGAAGAACCCAGTATAATTGCCAAGTAAGTATAGAAATTCCTCAACATCATTTATAGGTGAGCATTCATAATTGTAGATACTGTATTTCATGATCATTTAACTGCATTATAAATCACAACTTCCCCTTGTTGCTGCTGCTGCTGCTAAGTCGCTTCAGTTGTGTCTGACTCTGTGCGACCCCATAGATGGCAGCCCACCGACTTCCCCTTAGGGAAAGTTTAATTCAAACACACTTGGGAGGATGGCATTGAAATATGTATAACATCATATATGGAACGAGTCGCCAGTCCAGGTTCGATTCACGACACTGGATGCTTGGGGCTAGTGCACTGGGATGACCCAGAGGGATGGTATGGGGAGGGAGGAGGGAGGAGGGTTCAGGATGGGGAACACATCTGTATACCTGGGGCAGATTCACTTTGATATATGGCAAAACCAATATAATATTGTAAAGTTAAATTAAAAAAAAAGTTTAATTGAGCAATGATAAGTGCCAATATTTTGAGTCATTCCCAGGTTATATTACACCTCCCATGCAGATCTTAATTCAGAAGGACTGCAACCAGATTCTAGATTTTTTTGTATTTTAAATTGAGTGGGACCCAGAGTAGATAATTACTCAAGGAAGACAAGCCCCACAAAATTCCTCTGTTGAGTCCTCTGTTTATAATGTATGTCTTTAATAATAACATTATTATCATTATTAGATGCCATTTATACTATAACTTTGTAAAATGCCATTAAGCCCATTTTAGGTGCCCAATGGCTAAAATCAGGGAATATTTTTTTAAAAGGAAAGAAAAGTATATTACATTTATTTAATTTTTTGTTGGACGCTGGAAGTGATATAACTGTGGTTAAGTTATATCTTTCTTTCATCTCTGTCTTTCAAGACAGTCTTTCACTGTCTTTCATCTCATGCAACACAATAGGAAGAACTTAGCACAATGGATAAAATTTTTTCTTGTCAGTAAAAAAGTAAACCTATATCTAATAAAAGCTGAGGATCTAAGTAGTAGTTTACAGGAAATACAGTAGAGAGAGGAGCATGCCAAATGACAACATAAGGATGAAATTGGTCATATCCAGAATATGGGAAATTATATGGTCCAAAAATCTATTTATTTTCTACAAAAAAAAAAAGGATGAAAAAATAAAGGAATATAAACCTGTAAAAGGTTTAAACTGATGTATCAGACATACCAACCAATTCAATGTGTCAGTCATATGGATACTGATTTGAAGAAGAGAACCATAAAAATAAATGTTTGAGGCAACTGAGAAAATAGCAAACATTTTATTAATTAATACTAGGAGATTACTGTTAATTTTGTAAGGCACAATTATGGTATCAAAGTTGAATTTCTCCAAATCCTCAATATTAGAAATGCATGTTGAAGTATTTACAGGTAAAATGATAGTAATTGTAAGTTTTCTTAACAGTGCTCTAGGAACAAAAATGAAAAATAATAGGAAGACAGTAGATGAACCATGCATGTACAAATGATGTTGCTCATTATAGTATTCTACCTTTGTGTATTTTTAAATTAAGTGAAAAGTTGGCTTAAAGCTCAACATTCAGAAAACTAAGAATATAGCATCTGGTTGCATCACTTCATGGCAAATAGATGGAGAAACAGTGGAAACAGTGACAGACTTTATTTTCTTGGGTTCCAAAATCACTGCAGATGGTGACTGCAGCCATGATATAAAAAGACGCTTACTCCCTGGAAGAAAAGTTATGACCAACCTAGATAGCATGTTAAAAAGCAGAGACATTACATTGCCAACAAAGGTCCATCTAGTCAAGGCTATGGTTTTTCCAGTAGTCATGTATGGATGTGAGAGTTGGACTATAAAGAAAGCTGAGTGCTGAAGAATTGATGGTTTTGAACTGTGGTGTTGGAGAAGATGCTTGAGAGTTCCTTGGACTGCAAGGAAATCCAACCAATCCATCCTAAAGGAGAACAGTCCTGAGTGTTCATTGGAAGGACTGATGCTGAAGCTGAAACTCCAATACTTTCGCCACCTGATGCAAAGAACTGACTCACTGGGAAAGACCCTGATGCTGGGAAAGACTGAAGGCAAGAGGACAAGGGGAAGACAGAGGATGAGATGGTTGGGTGGCATTGCTTACTCAATAGACATGAGTTTGAGTAAACTCGGGGAGTTGGTGATGGATAGGGAGGCCTGGCGTGCTGCAGTTAATAGGGTCACAAAGAGTTGGACACAACTGAGCGACTGAACTGATAATAAAAAGTAAAAAAAAAAAAAAAGTAATTATTCAGAAGATCATATAATGACACAGGAAAAGGTTAGGACTAAGCATATAACAAAATAGATAGCAAGCAGCATATATGGTATAAAAGTTAACTTTTATAACACTGATATAAAAGTTAACTTTATAAAATATTTCCCTTAACAATTAAATATGTGAATGTGAAACAATATCTATCAAAATCTTAAATGTTAATGCTTATCTGATAGATTTTCTTTGTATTTTCATATATTATAGAACATTTAACAGTTAATTTGTATAAATTCTATGATTAAGACAGAAGTTTTAAGTTATTTGCAATTATTAGTCAATCATTCATTTTTACTTCTCTTAGTCTTTGAGTTGGAGAAGGCAATGGCACCCCACTCCAGTACTCTAGCTTGGAAAATCCCATGGACGGAAGAGCCTGGTAGGCTGCAGTCCATGGATTGGCTGGGAGTCAGACATGACTGAGAGACTTCACTTTCACTTTTCACTTTCATGCATTGGAGAAGGAAGTGGCAACCCACTCCAGTGTTCTTGCCTGGAGAATCCCAGGGATGGGGGAAGCCTGGTGGGCTGCCGTCTATGGAGTTGCACAGAGTCAGACACGACTGAAGCAACTTAGCAGCAGCAACAGCAGCAGTCTTTGAGTAGGAGAAGGCAATGGCACCCCACTCCAGTACTCTTGCCTGGAAAATCCCAAGGACGGAGGAGCCTGGTAGGCTGCAGTCCATGGGTTCACTAAGAGTCGGAAACGACTGAGCGACTTCACTTTGACTTTTCACTTTCATGAATTGGAGAGGGAAATGGCAACCCACTCCAGTATTCTTGCCTAGAGAATCCCAGGGATGGGGGAGCCTGGTGGGCTGCCGTCTATGGGGTCACACAGGGTCAGACACAACTGAAGCGACTTAGCAGCAGCAGTCTTTGGGTAAGCATGTGGTTCTTTGACTCATGGTCTTCAAAATGGTCTCACTGCTATTTTCAGACAACTAGAATAACATTCACAGCTTTAAGTGTTCATACCAACATAATTTGTTCCAACTTCTATTATAACATTCTATTCCTCACAGTGTGGTATGTGTTCATTTCTGGCCCAATAATTAAACTGAGGACAGTAAAACACTTGGATGTTTATGAATCCTGGAATTTGAATATGACATTTTGTATTTATGTTGCTGCTGTTTTATGTTAGGATTGGAGATATATCACTCTCATAAACTTGAAGATCCCTAAACTCGGTGTATAAGAATGATGGACAAGAACACATCCTTGCTACATTTTTTAGTTCTTCCATATCAGAATGCCAAATAAAATTTTTTCAGCTGTCTCAGTTTTGATTGAGGGCCATTGAGTTTAAAATAAATGGTGTAGAGATCAGACCATTCTAAAAGTTGCTAGGTCCTTTGTGAGAATTTACTAAGAGGGTACTGGAAAATTATACCTCGTCCTTCAGCTTACCTAAAGTCACACGATGGGGTGACTGGTAGAGGAAAGTCAGGAAAGAGGATTACTTTGCAAGAAGCTGCCTGAACGTTGTTCATTCCTGTTCCTCCTTTCTCCTTACCATGTACAGAGTGGAGGTGCTTTTAAAAAGGAGAGCTCAGCCCCCTCCTCTGGATGAATACTGGCTGAGATACAGAAACCTTTGAGCCCCAGTGCTATTAAACTAAAGAGCAGAATATGAGAAGAATGGGACCTGTGTCTGCTGCAGTTTGTGGGGGCTGGATTGGTGCTTGACCTTCAACAAGAAAAGAAACGCCTCCAGAAAATAACATGGCTGAGTTCCCTAAAGTCAGACCAGCCCAAGAGCAATGCAAGAGCTGCTGGTTGAAATACCCCTGACAGTAATCAATAGTAGATGTTTCCTGCAAATGGGATTGAACACAGGGAAGAAAACTGTCATTGATTCATCTTTGGCTAGTGTAGTGGATTGAATAGTCCCCTCCCTTCTAAATGTAAAATGTGATCTTATTTGGAAATAAAGTCCTTACTGAGGTAATTATTTAAAAGGAGGTCATACTGAAATAGTAGTTGTTCTTTAGTTGCTAAATAGCATCCCACTCTTTGTGACCCCATGGTCTATAGCCCATCAGGTTCCTCTGTCCATGGGATTTCTCAGGCAAGAATACTGGAGTGGTTCATCACATCCTTCTCCAGGGATCTTCCTGACCCAGGGATGGAACCCACGTCTCCTGCTTGGCAGGTGAATTCTTTACCACAAACCACTAGGAGAGCCCCATACCGAAAAAGGATGGGCTGTAAATCCAATGCCTAATGTTCTTCTAAGAATAGGAGAGGACACACAGAGACTCATACAGCGAAGAAGTTCACTTGAAGGTGAAAGCAGAGATTAGAGTTCTGTTTCCACATTGAAGAAAATCCAGAGATTTCAGAACCTGGAAGAGGCATGGAACAGCAAGGATGTCCAGAGACCATCAAAAGCTAAAAGAGGTTTAGGATGGTTTCTTCCTCAGAAACTCCAGAGGGAATCAACCTTCAACCTACTGACATCCTGATTTCATACTCTGGCCTCCTGAACCATTGAAAAATGACTTTTGTTATTTTAAGATACCCAGATTACGGTAATTTGTTATAGCAGCCCTGGGAAACTAGTTCAGCTAGAGTAAATAAAATATATCATCCAGGCCAGAACTATTTTGAGTCAAGGCTTTACAACAATATAAGCATCCCTCAAGCCTGGCCCCTGATTATCTCTCTGACCTCATCTTCCAACTGCTCTCCTTTTATTAACTTCATTACTCAGCTATACTGCTCTCCTTATGCTCCATGAATGTACAAAAAGCTCCCCACTCTCGGTCCTTTGCACTCAGTGCTTCAGAGAGGCTTATTGTCCAGATAATTGGACAGCTCCCTTCATCACTTCCGGAAGGCTTTTGACAAGTACATCTTACCAAGGAGCCTTTTCTGAATATCCTCTGTTAAACAACAAAATCATTAAATGCCCTTCTCTGCTGCATTTTCTTTTCCTCCACCATCTTCCAAACATTGTTTTCAAAACCACTCATCATATTACCTTTATTGTCTATTTCTATCATCATCCATTATTACCAATAGAACATAAATTTCATATGTTCTTTCATATGCTAGGGGCTCAATAAATATAGTATGAATGAATTACTGTCAAGCAATATTTCTGATAAGAATTCTTTTAAAATAAAAATGCAAAAGATATGCCAATGAATTCAATAATCTAGATGAACTTTATTAATTTATTAAAAGTTAAATTTTAAAAATTGGACTAAGAAGAAAAATAGTTCAAATGAAAACACTATTAAATAGACAGAGTAGTGAACTCTCCACTCCAATATCTTAAGAAATAGATTCCTTATATTATATATGACACTCAAAAAATAAAAAAAAAATAGAAGAAATGCAGCTCAATTGATTTGGTATGTAATATATAAAATTACAAATGCATATACATTTACTTAGTTGTAAATTATATGAGTAAAATATAAGATATCCTTAGAGAAAACCATACTGTCATTTACTCCCTCAATAATTAAAGATAAAGCTAACAAAAAAACAGAAAAAAAAAGTGTAGATTGGCACCATACAGTTCATAGTTTGTTCTGGTGGCTATATAAAATCATTGTACCCAAGAATTACAGAATACACCTTCTCTACTAATATACTTGGAACATTATAAAACCTGACCATGCATTAGATAAATAAGTCATAGCAATTTAAAGGAAAAGATAAAATTCACCTTCTTAGACACAAAAAATTAGAAATTATTCACAAGAAAATCTAACTTGCAGTGAGGTAATAAAGTTGTGTATTTAAAGCACACTTTTTAAAAGCACTCTGGAGAAGCAGAACTGCAGGCTTGATACATAAAGTTTTGGAGTTCTGTGGTCGAAGGAGAAGGGTAATCTGGGAGAAAATCGGATCAGACTCTACCTGACTAGAGAAGCTGTTATCAGCCATTTATCCAACTAAATATTGACTTTGTAGTCACTTTACTATTCCTGACCTGGTTTCCATCCCCTCCTTCAAGTTTCCTCTTCCCCTCCCGAGCTGGCCAGATACTCCCAAAATGTTATTTTTTCCTCTGTATTGCAGGCAAAACAGACACCAGGATTTGCAACCAAGTGGTCTTTTGGGAAAGGAATCACAGAGAGATTAGCACATAGTCTTAAGACATCTGAAGGCACAACTAGAGGGGTCACTTTTACCGCTATAACTCATAGAAAATCCCTGAAAGCAGTGAGAATGCAGAGTGTAAAATGGTATATTTTGTGATGTCCAAGTGTAAAAATCAGTAATTTCTACTTATCACCATGATAATTCTCAAACTTGGGGTAATTATCAAGCTTCCTATAATGCTCTCCTCTCTTCAATTGTTTTTTTTTTTTTTTTTTTCATGTCTCTGTAAAGAGTTGAAAAAACCCATAACTTTCTAAAGCTTTTTCCTTATAAAGCAAACATCATGGATGACCATCAGGAGTGTTTACCATACATCTTATACTGGTTAGAACTCTTCCACTGCTGCTACGTCGTGTCAGTCGTGTCCGACTCTGTGTGACCCCATAGACGGCAGCTCACCAGGCTCCCCCATCCCTGGGATTCTCCAGGCAAGAGCACTGGAGTGGATTGCCATTTCCTTCTCCAATGCATGAAAGTAAAAATTGAAAGTGAAGTCACTCAAGTCATGTCCGACTCTTCGCAACCCCATTGACTGCAGCCCACCAGGCTCCTCCATCCATGGGATTTTCCAGGCAAGAGTAATGGAGTGGGGTGCCATTGCCTTCTGAACTCTAAGACACTTAATAATTTTGAAAATACTTCAGTAACTATCTAGAGCTATCTTAGGAATCTCATTGTTTTTCTGATATCTGTAATAAACTTCAAGGTCCTGTTGCAGTTACTATTGTTAAAATCTACATGAAATGAACAAGAGTTCAGTACAGTTCAGTGGCTCGATTGTGTCCGACTCTTTGCAGTCCCATGGCCTGAGCATGCCAGGCCTCCCTGTCCATAGCCAACTCCCAGAGTTTACTCAAACTCATGTCCATTGAGTCGGTGATGCCATCCAAGCATCTCATCCTCTGTCATCCCCTTTTCCTCCTGCCTTCAATCTTTTCCAGCATCAGGGTCTTTTCAAATGAGTCAGTTCTTCACATCAGGTGGCCAAAGTATTGGAGTTTCAACATCAGTCCTTTCAATGAATATTCAGGACTGATTTCCTTTAGGATGCACTCGTTGGATCTCCTTGCAATCGAAGAGACTCCAAAGAGTCTTCTCCAATACCACAGTTCAAAAGGATCAGTGGTGCTCAGCTTTTGAACTGTGGTGTTGGAGAAGACTCTTGAGAGTCCCTTGGACTGCAAAGAGATCCAACGAGTCCATTCTGAAGGAGACCAGCCCTGGGATTTCTTTGGAAGGAATGATGCTAAAGCTGAAACTCCAGTATTTTGGCCACCTCATGCAAAGACTTGACTCATTGGAAAAGACTCTGATGCTGGGAGAGATTAGGGGCAGGAGGAGAAGGGGACGACAGAGGATTAGATGGCTGGATGGCATCACTGACTCAATGGACGTGAGTCTGAGTGAACTCCGGGAGTTGGTGATGGACAGGGAGGCCTGGCATGCTGTGATTGATGGGGTCTCAAAGAGTCAAACATGACTGAGCAACTGTACTGAACTGACAGCTTTCTTCACAGTCCAACTTTCACATCTGTACATGAGCACTGAAAAAACCATAGCCTTGACTAGATGGACCTTTGTTGGCAAAGAAATTCTCTGCTTTTTAATATGCTATCTAGTTTGGTCAAAACTCTTCTTCCAAGGAGAAAGTGTCTTTTAATTTCATGGCTGTAGTCACCATCTGCAGTGATTTTGGAGCCCAAAAAATAAAGTCTGACACTGTTTCCACTGTTTCCCCATCTATTTCCCATGAAGTGATGGGACCAGATGCCATGATCTTTGTTTCTGAATGTTGACTTTTAAGCCAACTTTTTCATTCTCCTCTTCCACTTTCCTCAAGAGGCTCTTTAGTTCTTCTTTGCTTTCTGCCATAAGGGTGGTGTCATCTGCATATCTGAGCTTATGGATATTTCTCCCAGCAATCTTGATTCTAGCTTGTGCTTCATCCAGCCTAGCATTTCTCATGATGTACTCTGCATATAAGCTAAATAAGCTGGTTTACAACATACAGCCTTGAAGTATGCCTTTTCCTATTTGGAACTACTCTGTTGTTCCATGTCCAGTTCTAACAGTTGCTTCCTGACTTGCATACAGATTTCTCAAAAGGCATGTCAGGTGCTCTGGTATTCCTATCTCTTTATGAATGTTTCACATTTTGTTGTGGTCCACACAGTCAAAGGCTTTGGCCTAGTTGATAAAGCAGAAGTAGTATTTTTCTGGAACTCTCTGGCTTTTTTGATGATCCAGCAGATGTTGGCAATTTGATCTCTGGTTCCTCTGCTTTTTCTAAATCCAGCTTGAACATAGGAAGTACCCAGTTCACAAACTGTTGAAGCCTAGCTTGGAGAATTTTGAGCATTACTTTACTAGCTTGTTAGATGAGTGCAATTGTGCGGTAATTTGGGCATTCTTTTGCATTGCCTTTCTTTGGGATTGGAATGAAATAAAGAAAAGTTTCATAGGTCATTATATATTCTATTGGAGTATTCTTAAATTGTCCTGTCAAATCCCAGGATACTAGAATGAACCTCAAATTTAAAAAATTTTAACTATGCTCAGTTAAGCCAGTGTATAAAACCACAACATGAAAATGAGTTGTACAGCTAGAGGATATTCTGATGAAACTGAATACTCAAGGACAATAGTTGCATATAACTTATTCTTACAAAGATAATATTGCATCAATATCTTCCCTGGTATTTGTAAAATACCAAACTGTCAAAATTAAAAGGACATTTTTCTTCCAAGTTCTAGTAAATGCAAACTTCATATTGCTCAACTGTAAAGCTGTTACTTAAGCAATTCAGAGTTCTCATGAAATAATCTCTAAATAATTCTTTAAATAAAAACAGATAAAAATATATAAACTTTGGTCAGAGTGTCCAGCCCAACCAAGTATTATAAACTTGTAAAATACTTCCAACATTCTAAATTCATCCTCTTTCTATACATTTATATATATATATATATATATATATATATATATATATATATATTATGCTTTCAGAACAATCTTATAAAACAAAGAACAGGATGAAATTCCTCACTAAACATTATTTATAATGATATATATTAGAATATAATAAATTTACTGAAAAAACACAACTCAATATAGACATTTAATTAGCAGTTATATATCTTTCCAAAAAAACTAATTAATTACTCCTACCAAAGTTTTAAGAATACATTTTAGCTTTTTGTAAATTTTTCTAGGAAATGAAAAGTCCAATCTAATTCCTTTTACAAGGTAAATAAGCTCATTTAAATTATTATCTATACTACACAAGAAAAATATTAATAAGGGAAATTAGAAACCCATCTTACAGAGTAGCACCTCGCAAAAGCCCTCAGTATGTTCAAAAATACATCCAATATTACATTATTATATACAATTAAATTTACATATGTTAAGAATTTCTGTAGCTAGTCACATAAGCAAGTAAATAGGTCAAGGCAACTACAGCATGACTACTTTGTAATTGCTCACTGTATGTGGCAGAAGAATTGGTTTGTTTTGGCTTGCTACAGTGTTTTCTCTTCTATTAAAACTTGCTGAGCTCCTGCCCTACATTCTTAAACTGTGACACAAACCCATTGTGTTCTTAGGATTGTGAGCCCCGTCACATCACCGTGTGGGGCTTGGGAGAAAGGGGAACCAGCACAGACATGTTGATGCTCATACTGCCTGCTCTGCCTTGAGAATGCTCTTTGCCACTGACTCAAAGGTATCTTGTCTTCTGCCATCATCTCTGAATCAGCATCAGGCAAACAGGGTAAAACTTTGAGATTCTTCAAAATTTTGACAATTATATAAATTCAAATTGTATACTGCTAAGTTGCTTCAGTCATGTCCAACTCTGTGTGACCCCGTAGACAGCAGCCTCCTCCATCCTTGGGATTCTCCAGGCAAGATGCTGGAGTGGGTTGTCATTTTCTTCTCCAGTGCATGAAAGTGAAAAGTGAAAGTGAAGTCTCTCAGTCGTGTCTGACTCTTTGCGACCCCATGGACTGCAGCCTACCAGGCTCCTCAGTCCATGGGAGTTTCCATCCTTGGGATTCTCCAGGCAAGAATGCTGGAGTGGGTTGCCATTTCCTTCTCCAATGCATGAAAGTGAAGTGAAAGTGAAGTCGCTCAATCGTGTCTGACTCTTTGCGACCCCATGAACTGCAGCCTACCAGGCTGGAGTGGATTGCCATTGCCTTCTCCAAATTGCATAATAAGCATATATAAATGTATATGGGCACATATACACACAATCATTTCAATACTTAGTAAAAACATAATATTCAAGAGCTGTGTATGATTTACTATTTTAGCAAGAAACTTTCTCAATATAAAAAATATATTAAATATAACAAATATTATCTACAACATTCATATAATGTGCACCATTTGTAATTATGCACCATTTAAAGCATTCTGATTAAAATCAGAAACAAATCAATCATGCCTGCTATCAGTATTTCTAGTTAACATTACAGAAAGTAAGAAAATAATAAAAACGGAATGTGTAAAGACTGAGAAGAAGCAAATGGTCTTATTTAAGGTGATAAGATTTTTGAAATATATATCTAAGACAATTACACAGGAAAAAATAGGTGCACAATCATTTGCATATCAGCCATGAGGTCAACATATAGAAATCACATCTAATTGAGTATCCAAGCAAAAACAGAGAAAGTATTTAAAAATGAAAGATAATGTCTTCAACATTAGCAACAATAGAGGTTGCATCAAAAATAACTCAGTATATATAGATCATTACAGGGAAAATGAGAAGTATTTAAAGTCACAAAACTTTTAAATGAATGAAAACTTACATCATCATCTTAGATAAAAAGGAGTGATGATAAAAAATGATCAATTCTTCTGTAATTAATATTCAAATAACTGAATATTTACCAAAATTCATATTTTTCAATGGCTTTTTTCATATGATTATAGGAAAATATTTTTAAAAATTTATGCTCAAGCAACCTTGAAGAAGAGTGAAAATTTGGAGGCTTTCTTAAAAAATTTTAACACTTATTTGAAATTAAAAGACGCTTACTCCTTGGAACCCCTATATAAGTTGATGATGTTATGGAGAGGATACTTTCAATCAAATGGTCAAGAATGGATCACCCAATAATTTTTTTCTAGCATACTTGGATATACACACAAAAAGGAAGTAAATCCTTAACTCATGCTACATACAAAAATAGATTCTAAATTTTATAAATTATTTCAGTTCTAGGATTTTTAGGCCAAAATATGACAAATAAATATGTAAATTATTTAGAAGAAAAAAAAGACTACATGATATAAGGATTTCTTGGAGCCCACAGGATCATTAAAAAATGGAAGTAGGAACTTCAGTATTCAGTGTTTCATGTAAGGTGCTTAGAAATTGCCTCTTAGTCCTAACTATTAGAAAGCTGAAAAAACTTAAAAATCCAAAAACTCTTTTTAGATTTCTAAGAAAAGGGATGACACAGGGGAAGTTGCTGCCCCAAGATTGGAGTGTCAGGCAAATACAGGGAAGTCCTGGCTTACCTGAGCAGAGACCTGCTAGCAGAAACCACGGCAGGAACCAGTGTCAAGGGAGGAAATCCAGAACTGTTCATTGAAGAATCACTGGAGACCCAGTGTGGACAACTCTGAGAATTAAAAAAATCTTGGGGGATCTACTCATACGGGCCCCCTATAATATTGTGAGATTTACTTCCAGAATCTCCATAAACTTTCCACAGTAAAAACTGGAGAAAAATCCTCTCTGGCTTCTGGCAAAGGGAAATGAAACTATTTTGAAATAAACCAGAGCACTCAGTTCTTCTTAATAAGGTCTGCCCTCAGGAGAAACTAGTTAACCAGAGCCTGACTGACCTGGTGAAGGAAAATTAGCCAACTCCAGCCCACTCTAACCACCCTGTCCTAATTAAAGGGAGAGAAAAAACTGAGAAACACTTACAAAGTTCACAGTCCAGAGGCACAAAAACACTAAGATCTAATCATATGACTGTAGAATGCTCTCCACACCTTACCAGTATATTTCTTTTCCTTAATTGATCTAACAGATAACAGCTTACTCAAAATAAAGCAACAATGTATTCAATGATACATATACACACACCTGGGTATGGTTAAATAAAACAGAAGTGAGTGATGGCACATGCTACAAGACACAGGGGGAAGCAATTAGCATTATTTTTTAATTATAAAGTACTCATACTACCTGTCCAATATTATGGTGTTATTGGAAAGTGGACTGAAATTAATTGTAAATGTATATTGCAAACTCTAGGGTGACCACTGTGCTATGTCACTTCAGTCGTGTCTGACTCTGTGCAACCGCATAGACAGCAGCCCACCAGGCTCCCCCGTCCCTGGGATTCTCCAGGCAAGAACACTGGAGTGGGTTGCCATTTCCTTCTCCAATGCATGAAAGTGAAAAGTGAAAGTGAAGTCGCTCAGTCATATCAGACTCTTAGCGACCCCATGGACTGCAGCCTAACAGGCTCCTCCATCCACGGGATTTTCCAAGCAAGAGTACTGCAGTGGGGTAGGGAAGTAAAAGAAAAGTATAACTGATACGGTTAAGGAAGAGAAATTAAATATAATGAAATATATAAAAAAAATGAAATATAAAATGTTCAAGTGGGACTTTCCTGGTGGTCCAGTGCCTAAAACTTCAAGCTCCCAATGCAGAGGGCCTGGGTTCAATCTCTGGTCTGAGAACTAGAGCACACTTGCCTAATGAAGATCAAAGATCCCACATGCTACAACTAAGACCAGACACAGTCAAATATATAAACATTTTTAAACACTCAAGTTAACATCACCAGAGGCAGAACATGAGTGAATGACAAAAATAGAAGCAAAGAACAAAGCCAATGACAGCAACAAGTATATTAGATATTAATACATTATATCAATAATAATTTTGAACATTTATGGTCTAAATGCCTCAACTGTAGAGTGCATCAAAATATATGACCCAATTGTATGTTGTCTACAAGAAACCCATCTTAAATATAAAAACACAGAGATAAAAATCTAAGATACAGAGGAAAAATATACCATTTTAACACTAATCAAAAGAAAGCTAGAGTAGCTATATTAATTTTAGAAAGATTAGACTTAAAAGTAGGAAAGTCATCAGAGATAATAAAGTGCATTACATAACGATAAAGAAGCTAATTCTCCAAGAAGACATACAGTTCTTAATGTGTATATTAAAAACAGAGCATCAAACCATGTGAGGCAAAAACAGAAATGCAGAGAGAAACAGATGAACATACTCTCATAGTTGGAGACTTTAACGCCCTCCTATCAGAAATGGAGCAATCCAGCAGACAGAAAATCAATAAAGACATAGTTGAACTCTATACCACCATTAATCAATGGATATAAATTACATCTAAAGACTATTATCCAACAATCTCAAAAAGCGTTATTCTCAAGCTCATGCGTGGTACTCACCAAAGCAGACCGCATTCTAAAACCTAAAACTCACCTTAATACATTTCAAAGAATAGAGATTATACTTTGTCTGCTCTCACACACAGTGGAATTAAGTAAATAAAAAACAGAAAGATAACTGCAAAATCTCAGAGAACACTGAGATTAGAAAAACATTTCTAAATAACATGAATCAAAGAAGAAATTGCAAGAAAAATTATTTGAACTAAATGAAATTGAAAACAAGCAACATCAAAATTTGTGAGATATAGCAAAAGCAGTAGCTAAAGGGAAATTTATGGCATTGAATATATAGTAATTGAATGTATATACAGTATATATAGTATATATATTGAATGTATATATATATGTATATATACATATGTCTATACACATATGGATATATATTTATAAGCCTAGATTCCTTCTAGGCCATGTCAGCTAGGAAATATATATGAATGTATACTCATCTGTGTATATTATATACCTATATATGTATGTGGATGTATATATACATGCTCACATACATACATACATATACACACGTATACATGTATATATTTATACATATAAATACACATATATATATTTCGGTACATAACCATCAACCTCTGCTAAAGTAATTTCTACACAAGTGTTACTTTTGACTAGGAAACATAAACTTGGACAGATTTCCTAAAACCACAACTCGAGTTATAAGGCCTTTTTAAATTTAAAGACAAGTACACAGATAGATCACTTCAGCCTCTCCTAACTGATCAATATCAAAAATACTTTTACCCAATATATTTGATAACACTTGGCACCTTCTAAGCAATTTATACAAAAGTCAAATGACTGACTTTTTCACTGAACCTGAAGACATACAGTGAATGAAACAATAATTCTTACCTGATCAATGTAATTACAAAGATGCGAACTACCGGTATTCCTTGACCCATAAATATAGCAAACAACTTGTTAAGGAAAAAGAAGAAAAAAAAATACTATTTCTGGCTTATGTTGGAGAAATAAAGATACTCTTAACTTATAATTCTAGCTTATCAATTTTTATTTTTAGCTAAAATAATAATTATACGAATTTTATATAAAAATAATAAGCATTGTACTTCACATTAATAAATATTTTGGTGGATGAAGTCTATCTATAACTGACTCATTATTTAATTTTGAATCAGTTTCTAAAATGTGTTGAACATCCAACTAGTGAAAAACAAGGATAATACTCCTGATTTCATTGGCTTAGAAAATGAATGTGTACAAAGATTTTTTAATGTCTAAATTCAGTCACTAAGTAAATACAAAATGTCACTGTTAAATGATATACAGAGAATATTCAGAAAGTTCAAAGACAGATTTAACTTTATTAAAAAAAAAAAAATATTGGTATACTATGTCACCAATTATTATTTAGTCCCATCTCTCTACCAAGTGTATTTTTAAAAGATTGGAGGCTGTAGCTAGTTATTAATTTGACTACTGGTCACTGCAGTCTTTGACACCTTCAATTTATAATCTTACATGCTGAAATAATAGACATTACCTGGAAGCACATACCATGAAGAACTAATGAAAATACAGCATCTTTGAACTGGTGAGTCCATGCTTAAGCAGATCTCATGTTTTCTTAACAAGGGAACAAGCAAAATCAAACCATAGAGCATATACATTATTCCGTATCAATTTGTATACTCAGTATTCAGTGGGCTAGAAAATAAAATTTACTTGGTAGTAGCAATGCCCTTGTATTCTAAACCAAGTCAATGGTAGATATGTAGTAACTTAACAAATGTATACATGTATGAAAAGGAATCTTAAATACTGGTAGAAAATTGTACAGAAGTGATTATGAAGCATATCTATTTGCTCTCTCTTTAAATGGTTACTGTGTGGTGGCTATGAAAGATAAGATCATTAAAACAGTAATTAGAAGCCGTTCAGTATACACATATTGTCTGTTTAAGTCAGGAAGAGTATCACATGCTGTGTAGAGCAGGGCATAGGTATAATTTGTTTAGCCTTTCCCTCAAACAGCCCGCTGGCACCTACCACACACAGGTTTTAGTTTAGATGCGCTAATTGTCTGATCCCTTACATTGAAATTCATGGTCTTATTTGAAGAGATGATGTCAAATCATTATTTAAAGGCTATCAAAGTGATGGTAATTGTGTAGAATAATCATTAGAGCCCATGTTTTGACAAGCATATCCTTTTCATCATTATTAACATCTATTTACTTCCTTGGGTTTATTTTTCTTTGTTAGTAGATATGTTAATTTTATTCAAGGTGGAAACTAAATCCCCAATCCAAGGTTTTTCCAAAATTCAAATTCAGTACTATTGAAGTGCCTTTGTAGCTTCACTGTGATAAATTTGCAGGATGTGAACAGAATATTAAAGTAGGCCTTTTAAAGTCTGTGGCTCTTAATTTTAAATTGGGATCAGTTGTCCTAGTTTTAAAAAATTGATGGTATGATTTTATTCTACACAGACAATGGTTTAAGAGGCAAAATAATTTCTAATATAACATATTAGAAGCAGTATCAATAAGATATATAAGAAAAGTAACCAAGTTATCAAAATCAGGAACACACAAGAAATGGTGTGTGTAGACTGCAAAAGAAATAACTATTGCAGTTTTTGTTGTCAGGGTACTGTATTTATTAAGACATTAATTTTTATTTTAAAAAAATCAACAAAAAACTCCAGGAACATCCTACAAAGTCTGTGCTTGTTCAGCTTCAATATCAAAGGAATAGCCTCAAGTCAGTAAAATAGATATCAGTGGTTTACAGGATAGGGGACTATTAAGACTGATGCAAGATCCTAGAGTAACACTGAACCTTGTAGGGCTACTTACAATAAAACTTATTGACAGTTTTCACTCCCGGGAAATGGGAGATTTCCAATTATAGGGAGGTTTGACATCAGGTAGGTTTATTGGTCTACCTGGGTGGGCTTATATTGTCACCCTGCTTATTTAACTTATATGCAGAGTACATCATGAGAAACGCTGGACTGGAAGAACCACAAGCTGGAATCAAGATTGCCCGGAGAAATATCAATAACCTCAGATATGCAGATGACACCACCCTTATGGTAGAAAGTGAAGAGGAACTCAAAAGCCTCTTGATGAAAGTAAAAGAGAAGAGTGAAAAAGTTGGCTTAAAGCTCAACATTCAGAAAACGAAGATCATGGCATCTGGTCCCATCACTGCATGGGAAATAGATGGGGAAACAGTGGAAACAGTGTCAAACTTTATTTTTCTGGGCTCCAAAATCACTGCAGATGGTGATTGCAGCCATGAAATTAAAATATGCTTACTCTTTGGAAGGAAAGTTATGACCAAACTAGATAGCATATTGAAAAGCAGAGATATTACTTTGCCAACAAAGGTCTGTCTAGTCAAGGCTATGGCTTTTCCTGTGGTCATGTATGGATGTGAGAGTTGGACTGTGAAGAAAGCTGAGTGCCGAAGAATTGATGCTTTTGAACTGTGGTGTTGGAGAAGACTCTTGCAAGTCCCTTGGACTGCAAGGAGATCCAACCAGTCCATCCTAAAGGAGATCAGTCCTGGGTGTTCATTGAAAGGACTTATGCTGAGGCTGAAACTCCAGCACTTTGGGCACCTCATGCAAAGAGTTGACTCATTGGAAAAGACCCTGATGCTGGGAGGGATTGGGGGCAGGGGGAGAAAGGGACGACAGAGGATGAGATGGCTGGATGGCATCACTGACTTGATGGACTTGAGTCTCAGTGAACTCCAGGAGTTGGTGATGGTAGGGAGGCCTAGCTACTGAGATTCATGGGGTCTCAAAGAGTCAGACAGAACTGAGAGACTGAACTGAACCGAACTGAGGCTTATTGGTTACAAGGGAAATCAGCAGAGGGGCACGCCTCTCACCACCCACTTTGATAAACTATCATTGTGGCACCCCACTCCAGTACTCTTGCCTGGAAAATCCCATGGATGGAGGAGCCTGGTAGGCTCCAGTCCATGGGGTCGCTAAGAGTCGGACACGACTGAGCGGCTTCACTTTCACTTTTCGCTTTCATGCATTGGAGAAGGAAATGTCAGCCCACTCCAGTGTTCTTGCCTGGAGAATCCCAGGGACGGTGGAGCCTGATGGGCTGCCATCTATGGGGTCGCACAGAGTCGGACACGACTGAAACAACTTAGTAGCAGCAGCAGCAGGGGCAAGTAGATAGGAAAGTCAGTCAAGTGAGTAGGCTGTAGGTGAAGCAGGCTCTGGTCTGGCAGGGGATGTCATCATAGAGAGAGAGAACAGTCCTCTTGAGTGGCTGTTGTGTTGTTCAGTAGCTAAGTCATGCCTAATTCTTTGCAATCCCATGGACTGCAGCACACCAGTCTCCTTTATCCTCCACTGTCACCCAGAGTTTGCTTGGATTCATGTCCATTGAGTCAGTGATGCTATCTATCATATCCTCTGCCACCCTCTTCTCTTGTGGCCTGACCATACACCTATTGTGTCAGACAGGTTTGCAAATAAACCAGTGGTAAAGCCTACACATTAACCAACACTGTATATACTACAAAATGATATATAAATGGGAAAACACATTATTAAAAGAATTCTTAAGCAAGCATATGGGAGAGAAAAAAATAACAATCTAAAGCCTAGTGTGATCAATTTCACATTCCTATCTAATATTCAGTATTCATTAGAGTAGAAGCATGGAGGTTCGAGGAAAAGGAAAATGAAGAAGGGACTTGGAGGGACCTTTCTAAGGAACTTCAGGATAAAAATTTCCACGTGACTTAAAGTGAACTAAGTTAAGATGCATCGTTTCATCCTCCAAAACACTGGACCAAGTCGGGCAGTCTGTATTTCCATAAATGTTCCCATTCACATGTTGGGACTGATGTAAATAGTATATACAGAGAAATCCACTTACTGTATGTCCTAAGGAGAGTTCAGACCAAATTTCTTTCAGGCTAAGGAGTTGATTTTAATTCTTTGATACTATTTGCCTCTGAGGAAATTGTGTTATTGGTAAAAATTCAAGCAATCTGTAATCAGAGGCAAAGGTACTGCATCACTTGTTCATAAGCATAGAGGTAATATCTATAAAAGAATCAGTTTCTTTATTAGCAGAGTAGGGACAGTCAGAGTAATTTTCTCATCAACTGTGGTAAGGCCCAAATGAAAACTTAGTGTGTAAAAGTGTTTGTCAAACTTTGTTATCAATATTAGTGTTTTCATTCATATATTTAATAACACAAACTTGAAACCTTGGGGTTAGGCTATATCAAAAGTGATCTCCATTTTAAAGAGGCCAAGAAAAAGTTACCAGGCTTTCCAGAGATGAATTTCACTTCAGTATAATGGTGGGAAAGTGTGTTAGCCACTCAGTCATGTCCAGCTCTTTGTGACCCCAGGGACTGTAGCCTTCCAGGCTCCTCTGTCCATGGAATTCTCCAAACAAGAACACTGATGTGGGTAGCCATTCCCTGCTTCAGCAGATCTTCCTGACTCAAGGATTGAACCTAACCTAGGTCTCCTGCATTGCAGGCAGATTCTTTAACATCTGAGCCACCAGGTCTATCCTAAAAAACATCTTGGCTTCTCTCTGTGGGATTTCCCAGACGAGAATCCTGTAGTGGGTTGCCAATTCTGGTGGGGGATAGCATTAAATCAGTATGTGTTATCATTAAAGAGGAAAGGGTTAGGGCTGTTTTTATTCTAATTCTCAAAATATTCCTAAAGATAAGTACTTTTTCACCAAAAATATAAAGCTCTCAAATGTGCAACAAAAGTGAGGGCTGTCAATATAGTAGCAATTCTGACATCTGGTTTTAGTTTCTACAATTTCTACATTATATACCATATCCCTCACCCCCTTGCCAAAGCAGGAGTTCATAGTCAGCTAGTGGCATATTTTCCATGCATAGTCTCTCTCTGTTAATAATTCCCTGTCTCCAGCTAAATCAAGGTCCTTATATGCTGCTCATATGTAAAGGAATACTTTTTATAAATACCAATCATGTATTGAAAACATTTAAACTACAATATCTTATTTTGATCAAATTTGTTCAGACCTTATGTTTCTCATTACCAGAAAAATCAGTTATTTTTCCTTCCAATGAAGTTTGGAATTTGTCTTTTACTCTTAACCAAAAATCAATAATAATAATAAAAAAGATGTCTCGATAATCTGCCAGAAGAGTCTTCTGCTAGCACGTAATAACTTAATTTCTGTATAGCTCAGGGTGGTTGCAAAGGGAGTGTGAGAAGTTCATTATTATCCAGAAGTAAAAAAGGGAGCAAGCGAAGAAGAAAGCAACATCTTTCCTACTGGGATTTCTCTTGGACTACATGATTTGCATGCAGGGCACCACATCAAACGCAGTGGGTGCCCTTTCTCAAATATTAATGTGAAGCTTGTTTTAAGTTCTCTCTTGACTTTGTGCCACCTCATATCAAAGGAACTTAAAAGTAGGACTTGGGGGTGGGGGAGAACTTTTCCAACTGTTTTAACACTTACTGGAATTCTTTCTGCATTTGATCAGTGTGCATCAAATTCATAATAATTTGACATACATGCACATTTTTCTAGATGTCTATTTTTATGTTGATCAGGCTTTTTATGTTTTGTTTCTGTGTGGATTGTTTAAATATTCCAAATGGAAAGGATTTAAGAGATTGATAAGTAAATGGCACACAGAAGCAATAAATGCAGACACTGACAGTTACTTGAATTTATTGTGGATGGAGGATTGCTAGGCACTCTTATTTTAAATGAAAATTCTCAGCTATCTGAGTAGATGCTTTTAATCTCCTTCCTTATGGCATGATTAAAACAAATCAGATTTGGGAACAAGTATGGAGATGAGTCTGCCTGGGTGCAGATGTGCATAAAATAGGGTATGGGTCATGGAATGAGATTGTTAAATTGATCCACTGTGAGTAAATCTAGATTTGTCTCTGTCTATGTGGGTCAAATAGCAATTTGATCTTGCTATTGCTCATTAAATAATTTAGTGCTGCAGCAGGATAGTTCACATTCAGACATGTTTTTGGTTAATAATTTTAAGAATTAAAATTTGAAATATTAATAGCTTGATTTAAATGTAAGTATATTTCTTAAAATACAAGAATGATATGAGATTCAAATTTGGAAAATATCACTTAAAATTTTAAATTGAAGTAAGAGATTCATTAGTTAAAGAAGACCATTGTTTTAAAACCATAACTTTACTGATTATTGTCAATCAATATATCACCTTAATTGTATGTTCTTAATTGCCCTCCAGCATGTTATCTGTCCTATTTTTTTCCCACTCTCTTCACCTTCCTCCAAAGTTAGATAAGCTGAAAAAAATAATCAGTACTATAAATAGACTTATTTCTTTAATATGCACCATATTGCTAGAACAAATAAAATACAAATGTTAAACAAAGCTGGTTTCAGTTTTCATTCGTAATAATCAGTAAACATAGCATACCCATTCTGGGGATTCTGAAGGTAATCTCTAGGAAAAAAGATTTTCATTTTATTCATTACTCTAGAGGACTTTGTAGAGAATATTTTATGTTGTGAATTGAATGCTTGTTTTCCCCTCTCCAATTCATATGTTGAAAGCCTATCCCTACCTTCATGGGATGGTATTAGGAGGGAGGGTCTTTGGGAGGTGACTAGGATCAGATGAGATCATGTGGGTGAATGAGATCAGAGCTCTTGTAAGTGACAAAAGAGCTTGCTTTCTCCCTCTGCTCTTTGCCTTGTAAGGATATAATGAGCGGTATCATTATACAGGCTGCAAGAGGGGCTTCATCAGAACTCAACTGTGCTGCACCTTAATGTTGGACTTCCAGCCTCCACAACTGTGGGAAATAAATTTCCCTTGTTTGTGAGACATCCATCCTTTAGTATTTCTGTTATGTGCTGTGTGCTCAGATGCTCAGTCATGTCTGACTCTTTGAGACCCCATGGATAACAGACCGCCAGATTCTTCTGTCCATGAGATTTCCCAGGCTAGAGAGAATACTGGTGTGGGTTGCAATTTCCTCCTCCAGGGATCTTGACCGAAAGATCAAACCTGAATCACTTACATTTCCTGCATTAGCAGGCAGATTATTTACCACTAGCACTACCTGGGAAATTAATACTTCTGTAAGAGCAGTCCCAATAGACTAAGATGTCTCATTTGAAGTGGATGCTTTAAAAATGAAACTGTGTGCTATGGACTGAATTATGTTTCTCCAAAATCCAATGCTGAAGACCTAAACCCCGTAGGTGAGGTTTTGTATATTAGGCTTTGGGGAGGTAACTAGATTTAGATGGGGATTTCATGATTGGATTAGTGCTTCTCTAAGAAGAAACACCAAAGAGCTTTTTATCTCTCTTCAACCTGTAAGCACACACAGAGAAGGTGGCCTTCTAGAAGCCAGAAAGATACTTCTCACCAGAAATCCAACTATGCTGGCAGTCTGATCTCAGACTTCCAGGCTCTAGGACTATGAGGAAAACATTTTTGTTGTTTTAACCACCTAGCTCATGGCATTTAGTTATGGCAGCCCAAGCTGATTAATATACTGTTTGACTACATATATACCCACAAGTGATAAAACTATATTGTTTAGTAAACTGTGTTAGGTGTTTTGACATTTAATGTTTGAGATGAGTTACATAAATAAATTATGAATTTAAAAATATTAGGCTCCTGTGACTCATAATAATGTAGTGATTCAATGAAGTGCCATATTGCTTTCTTCATAATTTACTTCCCTGTGTTTATATGTGCTCAAATACATAATTCATCATACCTGCGGTGCTAGGAACAAATACTTAGACTCTGAAAATAATGAATGTGTTTCTGTTTCCATATTTAATATATTGATTTTTGTTAAACTATGTCATTGTAATAGGTAGTATATATAAAGTGATAGATAATACAGTACAGTGCAATGGGTTTTTTACCAAGCAAAGTAAGACATGTAACAATATGTTAAATTATTAAGTATAATTTAAAACCCATGAACATACTTATACTGCCAAACTTAAAGATTTTTACATCGCCAATCTCTTGCAACTAGCTAAGTGCTTCTGTGCTATCTTATTCCTCAGCCTTTCCCAATACCCACCAAGAAAAACACCATGTTAGATTTTGTCTTCATTATTTAAAAAAAAAAAATAAAGATATTACCACAGAAGTTATTTCATCTGAAACAATGCACTGTCCTTTTTAGCTTGTCTCTGAGCTTTATAAAAATATTACAATACTCGCTGTAAGCATCCACAGAAAACATCCACATTTTAACCCCTGAAACGTGTGACTACTTTATGTTACGTGGAAAAACAGAGTTTGCAGATATGAATAGTTGAATGATTTTGAGATGGGGAGGTTATCCTGGGTTGGCCAGCTAATCCAATACAATCACAAGCATCATCAAAATGAAAAGCCAGGTAAAAGAGGGAGACAGAGAAGACGCGATGGTGGCACCAGAGGCTGGGGTGATAGAAAAACTGACAGGGAAAATGGAAGAGGTGTATGAGCCAAGGGATGTAGCAGCCTAAAAGCTAGAAAGGGGAAGACAAGGTCTTCCCTCTTAGAACCTCTATAAGAAATTCAGGCCTGTTGAATGATTTTAGCCCAATGAGAAGCATTTATACATCTTAGATACTTATGATTTCCAGAATTGTAATATAATTAATTTGTGCTTTTTCAAGCCATTAGTGTTATGGTAATTTACTACAAAAGCAATAATAAATTAAAATAGAACATGATGATACATGTGTTTTTCAAACAATGTTATGCATCCAAGTTATATCCATGGCTTTAGAGTTGAACAATTTCAATGTATGGATATGCTACAATCTATTCTTTCATTTTCCTGTCAATGTATATTTGTAATCTTTCCAAAAGCAAAGTTTTCAGTTTTTTTGTTTGTTTTTGCCATTGAGTAGTACACTGTTAAGAATACTAAGAATGCCTTGAGAGCTTGTTTAGAAATTCTTGCACGACAGGGCAGCTACTTGTATATCTTTGACCAAAGAACAGTCTTTTCCTTTATCAAGGAATGTCATCCTCTTTGAGCAAGCATGCAGCTACAGGAAGGATACACATAGAGATGGGAGAAAGGAAGGGAACACCTTCCTAGCCAGTCAAATCCGCCAAATAACCCTAGTAATCAATGGCATGATAGATGTCGCAGTCAGATCTGCCTCATATCTGAGAATGGCTTAATTTGATGCCTGGTGTTAATTTTTAAAAGTTTAACTAGATTATACAGCTGGCATTAGAATTTCCAGATTTTTAGTTTCATGGTAAACAGAAAATTGGTATTTTAAATAGCTGTATCAGTTTTTCTTCTCTCATCAGCTCTCATTGATCTATAACTTCCCCGTTAACATGCCATGAACTTTGTAGTGTTCTAGAAGGTGAAAAGAAAGTGAATTGGATAAAGAGTCAAAAGTAGTGGTAAATTTTTTTTAGAAGTTAGGAGGTTTCAGATATGATAAGCACAACAAACTACTAACCATATAAAAGAAAAAAATATATAATCCAGATATTCTGTAGTGAAATAACAAAGTGTTAAAATCACCAAGAGATTCTGAAAGGTAGATTTTCAGATAAATGAGATTTTCTAGAAAATAATTAAACTTTAAACACATAGCAACTTTTAACAGCAAAAATGAAAGCCAATAGTCAGTGGAATTGTAAGCTCTAAGTTTTTAGAGAAGATAATCATCAATCTAGAATTAAATACCCAACTAAATGACCATTCATAGTTCAAAAGCTATATATAAATATTTGAGAAAACAAAAACTTAAGAGGGTGTAAAATCAATATGTATTTACTAAAGGAAATTCTAAAGATGAACTAAAATAAAATAAAATCACTTCAAAAATGTGAATATACAAGAAGGAATGATAAGCAACTATATTGATGAATAAGAACAGAAATCTAAAGTAACACTGATTTATAAGCCAATAATAATAAAGTTGGAGAAGGCAATGGCACCCCACTCCAGCACTCTTGCCTGGAAAATCGCATGGATGGAGGAGCCTGGAAGGCTGCAGTCCATGGGGTTGCTGAGGGTCGGACACAACTGAGTGACTTAACTTTCACTTTTCACTTTCATGCATTGGGGAAGGAAATGGCAACTCACTCCAGTGTTCTTGCCTGGAGAATCCCGGGGACGGGGGAGCCTGGTGGGCTGCCATCTATGGAGTCGCACAGAGTCGGACACGACTGAAGTGACTCAGCAGCAGCAATAATGAAGTTTGTAATTTAAAAACAAAATAAACCTATTGGATTGGTTTGACAGGTGAGATAGGAAAACATTTCAGTTCAGTTCAGTTCAGTGGCTCAGTCATGTCCAACTCTTTGCGATCCCATGAATCGCAGCACACCAGGCCTCCCTGTCCATCACCAGCTCCTGGAGTCCACTCAAACTCATGTCCATTGAGTTGCTGATGCCATCCAGCCATCTCATCCTCTGTTGTCCTCTTCTCCTCCTGCCCCCAATCCCTCCCAGCATCAGAGTCTTCTCCAATGAGTCAACTCTTCACATGAGGTGACAAA
Organism: Tragelaphus eurycerus; assembly: GCA_935064755.1. Classification (NCBI taxonomy): domain Eukaryota; kingdom Metazoa; phylum Chordata; class Mammalia; order Artiodactyla; family Bovidae; genus Tragelaphus; species Tragelaphus eurycerus. The sequence continues at coordinate 10,473,739 of CAKXYN010000012.1, read as the reverse complement.
AGTACTGGAGTTTCAGCTTTAGCATCATTCCTTCCAAAGAAATATTTACTTGGAGTTAAATCTTTAATTAAGCCTGAATTTAAAACTTTAAATCACTAAATAATAGAGAAAATATTTTCCAAACCTATAGAGATAAAGTGGTCTGAAATTTCAAAGAAAAACCACCAAAGTGGCTGAAGCAACATATGAAGGTTTCAGTTTCTTCACATCCTAGTCAATACTCATCATCATTGTCTTTTTAATTATATTTATCCTAATAGATATGAAGTAGTGTTTCATCGTGGTTTTGATTTGCATTTCCCTCATGACGAAAGATGCTGAGCATTATTTTAAGTACTATTGCATTTGTTTATTTTCTCTGAGAAATGTCTATTCTCACCTTTACCTACTTATAAATTGGACTGTCTTTTAATATTGAAATAATAATCTATTATTATACTTATTTAAGGGCTATTTATATATTTAAGATCCAAATTTTTATCAGATCCATGGATTTCAATTCTTTTTTCTTATTTGGGGGGAGAAATGACAATATATGTCAACACAGAAATTTTTACATAAATGTTTATAGTGGTATTATTGAGATCACTCCAAAATTGAAAACAACTAAATGTCCATCAACTAGGAATGGATAAATAAATTTGTTCTCACCATACAGTGAAATACATTTCAATAATAAAAAGGGATAAAGTACTGATACATGGAATAACATGAATAAAACTTTAAGCATTATATAAAGACAGACAAATCACATATTATATGATGACATAATTACATTTACATTGAATGTCCAGAATACACAAATTTATAGAACATAAAGTATACTAGAAGTTGCAGAGAGATGAAGTTGAATGTTGGCAGCGTGGGTAGTGATGCCTAAAGGGTATGATACTTCCATCTACAGTGACAAAAATATTCCAAAATTGATCATGGCAATAGTTGCACAGTTATTTGAATACACCAAATACCTTTGAATTATACACTTTAAATGGGTGAATTGTATCATATGTAAATTATGTCTCAATAGAGCTGCTAGCAAAAACAAAAAAATAATAAAGTAGATGAATATGAGGATAAAATATCATGATAAGAAGAGATATAATGTATTATAAAAGGATATCTTCATTGAAATAAATCATACTTTACAACAGATATAAATTATATATTATAAAAATATAGTATTGAAATATTGGTTAAATATTTGCTATAACCTCAGATATGCAGATGAAACCACCCTTATGGCAGAAAGTGAAGAGGAAAAACCCTCTTGATGAAAGTGAAAGTGGAGAGTGAAAAAGTTGGCTTAAAGTTCAACATTCAGAAAATGAAGATCATGACATCCGGTACCATCACTTCATGGGAAATAGATGGGGAAACAGTGGAAACAGTGTCAAACTTTATTTTTCTCGACTCCAAAATCACTGCAGATGGTGACTGCAGCCATGAAATTAAAAGACGCTTACTCCTTGGAAGGAAAGTTATGACCAACCTAGATAGCATATTCAAAAGCAGAGACATGACTTTGCCAACCAAGCTTTGTCTAGTCAAGGTTATGGTTTTTCCTGTGGTCATGTATGGATGTGAGAGTTGGACTGTGAGGAAGTCTGATTCCAGAAGAATTGATGCTTTTGAACTGTGGTGTTGGAGAAGACGCTTGAGAGTCCCTTGGACTGCAAAGAGATCCAACAAGTCCGTTCTGAAGGAGATCAGCCCTGGGATTTCTTTGGAAGGAATGATGCTAAAGCTGAAACTCCAGTATTTTGGGCACCTCATGCGAAGAGTTGACTCATTGGAAAAGACTCTGATGCTGGGAGGGATTGGGGGCAAGAGGAGAAGGGGACGCCAGAGGATGAGATGGCTGGATGGCATCACTGACTCGATGGACGTGAGTCTGGGTGAACTCCGGGAGTTGGTGTTGGACAAAGAGGCCTGGCGTGCTGTGATTCATGAGGTCCCAAATAGTCGGACACAACTGAGCAACTGATCTGATCTGATCTGATAGAGAAGCTTCCCTAGTGGTTCAGTTGGTAAAGAATCTGCCTGCAATGCAAAGACCCGGGTTAAATACCTGGATTGGGAAGAGTCCCTAGAGAATGGAATGATAACCCACACCAGTATTCTTGCCTGGAGAATTCCATGGAGAGAGGAGCCTGGCTGGCTACAGTCCATTAGGTCCCAAAGAGTTTGACATGACTGAGTGACTAACACTTGTACTTTTTTCATTTACTATAAAGCTATAATCCAATTAATATGATTGCATCTAAGCTGAAAGCATTGACATTAAGTAAAGAAAAGGATACATCAAAGAAAAAAAGAGGAATAAAAATAAATGTGTTTGTATCTTTATCAATATCAGTTCAATTCAGTCACTCATTTGTATGTGACACTTTGTGACTCCATGGACTGCAGAACACCAGGCCTCCCTGTCCATTACCAACTCCAGGAGCTTGGTCAAACTCATATGTCTATTGAAACAGTGATGCCATCCAACCATCTCATCCTCTCTTGTCCCACTTCTCCTCTACCTTCTTTATCAATATCAGATAAAATATATCAAATAAAGGTGGTAACTAATAATAAAACAGTTCATAAGAAAAATGTAACAATCTAACTTGTTTGCTACAAAAAGCAAATATATTCATATACAAATATTATATATTTATTTATACACACAGAAACCCTTATACATGGTGATGCTATGCATATAAATACAGTCTTCGAATTGTGTTAATAATTGGAGGATCCCATGGATAGAGGAGACTGGTGGAGTATAATCCATCAGGTCACAAAGAGTCAGACACCACTGAGCATCTGATCATGTGAATAATATAGAATCTATCCACAAAAATAGAAAATTAAAGAAAGGTAAGTATCATTCTAGATTAGCCATGAAGGATAAGGGAATCAGGAAAAACACAAATAAAAATATTAGAAATTAAAAAATTAGAATATTTTATATCAGTAATGACTGATATAAATAATGTAAAAAATAATATTTTTATTAAATGGACAATATCATAAAATAATATTGTTACTGAGTCCAAGCTTGTATTGTTCCCTGTGACATACAATAAATGCAGAGAGGTGGTGTCAGGGCGAGGAATAGCAATTTTATTGAGAAGGCAGCAGACCTAGAAGATGGCAGTTGTTTAGTTTCTAAGTCATGCCTGACTCTTTATGACCCATGGTCTGTAGTGTGCCAGGTTTCCTCTGTCAATGAGATTTCTCAGGCAAGAATTCTGGAACAGGTTGCCATTTCCTTCTCCAGGGGATCTTCCCAACCCAGGGATAGAAACTTTGTCTCCTGCTTGGCAGGCAGATTCTATACCACTGAGCCATTAGGGAAGCCAGCAGTTGACAGACTACTGTCCCAAAGAACCATCTTACCCAAGTTAGAATTCAGGCTTCGTTTACTCTAAAATGGGAAAGGGTGTGGATGGCCATTGCAAATTTCCTATTGACAGCCCCATAGGGGTAGGAGGGTGAGGGCAGGGGGAGTGGGAGAATCAACACAGGTCTGGTCAAGATGTTCTAATAAACTTTCAACAAGATGAATGTTATTTTCTGTCCTACAACTCGTTATCTCTATACTAATTAAAAATGCTATGCCTTTAAAGGTCCAGTCTAGGAGCAGAGCCTTTAGAATGTATATTTCAGGCTATAGGCAACATTCCTTTACAAAGCTGTAGATCTAGCATTGATAAACACAGACAACAAAGCACAAGCTTTAGAGCTAAAGTAATAGATATGGAGGCATGTTTGTTCTCTATTATAATATAATTTAAGAAAATAAAGATAGTTAATAGATGAATAGATAAAAAACAATACATGTATTTAATAATAGAAATCCAAAGCTATTTTATATTTCCACAAAAATGTTTGAAATCAAATAACTTGCAAACAATTTTACAAAGTTTATAAATCATGATACAAAAATCAGACAAGGACATAAAAATTATATTACAAGTAAATCAAAATTGTAAGTACAAATGTTTGAAATAAAAATTTAGCAAATTAAGATAGGAATATATTAAAAACATAATATTGATACACTATGACAAATTTAGGGTTATCTTTGGATAGCAGAAATAATACAAAACTAGAACATTATGTAATGTAATTCAGCGTAATAACAGACATGTCTTTATGGAAGAAAAATGGTAGGATAATTACAATATATTAAAAAAAATAAAACATAATGCTATTCCATGATTTTAAAGTCTCTTGTAAATAAAAATACAAGAGAATATTGAAACATTTTCTTTCATATCAGATATAAAAATAGCATGCCACTAATATTTCTTCAACTCATTATTTTCTAAAGTCCCCAGCTATTGAAATCAAAACATAAAATAAATGAATAGAATTATAAATACTGGATATAAATGTTATAATATAGAAACAATATGGTTTTCTAAGAAATATTGTAAATCAATTTTTAAATTATGAGAAATTAAACTTTATCAATATGATAATAAATACATCAGTATATTAATATAATTGGAACAACAGACTGGTTCCAAATAGGAAAAGGAGTACGTCAAGGCTGCATATTGTCACCATGTTTATTTAACTTATATGCAGAGTACATCATGAGAAATGCTGGACTGGAAGAAACACAAGTTGGAATCAAGATTGCCGGGAGAAATATCAATAACCTCAGATATGCAGATGACACGACTCTTATGGCAGAAAGTGAAGAGGGGCTAAAAAGCCTCTTGATGAAAGTGAAAGTGGAGAGTGAAAAGGTTGGCTTAAAGCTCAACATTCAGAAAACGAAGACCATGGCATCTGGTCCCATCACTGCATGGGAAATAGATGGGGAAACAGTGGAAACAGTGTCAGACTTTGTTTTTCTGGGCTCCAAAATCACTGCAGATGGTGACTGCAGCCATGAAATTAAAAGACGCTTACTCCTTGGAAGGAAAGTTATGACCAACCTAGATAGCATATTCAAAAGCAGAGACATCACTTTGCCAACAAAGGTTCGCCTAGTCAAGGCTATGGTCTTTCCTGTGGTCATGTATGGATGTGAGAGCTGGACTGTGAAGAAGGCTGAGCACCGAAGAATTGATGCTTTTGAACTGTGGTGTTGGAGAAGACTCTTGAGAGTCCCTTGGACTGCGAGAAGATCCAACCAGTCCATTCTGAAGGAGATCAATCCTGGTATTTCTTTAGAAGGAATGATGCTAAAGCTGAAACTCCAGTATTTTGGCCACCTCATGCGAAGAGTTGACTCATTGGAGAAGACTCTGATGCTGGGAGGGATTGAGGGCAGGAGGAGAAGGGGACGACAGAGGATGAGATGGCTGGATGGCATCACTGACTCGATGGATGCGAGTCTGAGTGACCTCCGGGAGCTGGTGATGGACAGGGAGGCCTGGCGTGCTGCGGTTCATGGGGTCGCAAAGAGTTGGACACGACTGAGCAACTGATCTGATCTGATTAATATAATTACATTTACAAATACCAACAAAGATATGAGCAATGCAGTTTCAAAAAGATTAATATCATTTTGTGTAATATAAAACATGAGTTTCTACTCTTAAGTATAACAATCTGTATGCAAGTCTTTTTTAGTGTTATGAATAAAAATTATTAAAGAGATATAATGAATAGAGAAGTAAATAATGAATTATTTATGGAGATTTACTAAGAAGAAAAATAATAATATAGGAGAAAGGGGAAATTTCTAGAGCTACGTCCTTGAATAAAAAAGATAAAAAAGGGTAGAAAACACAAGTCCAGAGATTAACCTTATGTGAGACCAGAGATAATCTATCCATAGTAAGCAAGTAAAAGTCAGTTTAAGACAGCATGCAGGTAGATGGTAGATGGGGTCTTAGGTACATTGTTTTAGTTGTTTAAGTAAAAGAGGAAGCAAAATCCAAGATAAAGCTATGAGAGAAGTTTGAGAAAAAGTATGAAATAATTATACAAAGCAATGGGAGAATGAGTGGGATATAAAAATATAGTGTAACTAGCAGACAGTTAGTAACTATAGAAGTAAGTGAGACCAACACCTAGCAGCAGGTCTTTCCCTTTTTCCCTTAAACACATCCTGATTCATGGTTTTAGGCAGAGAGTCATCAAGAGGTTGGATTGAGCCAGGATGGGATATTGCCAAGGGTGTATGGAGAGAGAAAAGAAGCAACAGCTAGTTGACAACTTAAACAATGATGGACCATGACAAGAGATGTATAATACAGGTGGAGGTCAACAGACAGGTAGCATTAGGATGGTGTGGTGACATGAGTTTTAAGGAGAAGAGAGCATTACTAGTTCAGAAGTGTGGCAATGAGGAACAAAGGAAGGTACCACCCAGCCTGGAATGAAGGTAGCATTCCAGGCTAGTAGAATGGGAGGTGAGAAAGTAAAAATATCCACTGCTTAAGAGGATTGGAGGTGGTCAGGGTGCTCAGCCTGATGGTAAAGGAATGATCAAAGCAAATAAAAAATATTTAGAAAACTTAGAAAAATGACTATTTCCAAAAGTACAGGGTGACTCAGATGGTAAAGAATCTTCCATCCCCGGGTCAGGAAGGTACCCTGAAAAAGGGACTGGCTACCCACTCCAGTATTCTTTGCCAAAAGAATTCCATGGACATCAGAGCCTGGTGAGCTACAGTCCACGGGATTGCAAAGAGTCTGACAAGACTGAGCAACTAACAACAAAAGTACAGGAGGAGTATTTCAGAAGTTGTAAAAGGGTACAAAATTGATTAGAACTGGGGATATAAAGGCTTAAAGGAATGACATTCCAGGAGATGGCTGTGCTAAAAGTCCTGGGTGCCTTGTGTGTTGAGTATAAAAATAAATAAGAGCTAGTTGGCTTACATTGCCTTAAAACTTAGGTGAACAATTTGGAAAAAAAAAAAAAAAAAATCTGTAATCCAAAGATCATTGTTACTTCTCTTGCCAATCAGCCTTGAATTTTAAAAGTTGGTTTTAAGTACATATTTTATCCAGAATTGTAGACATTCTTTATTGGGAGAGTTTCTTAGAACAATCTCAAGAATCCTAATTATGTATTCATTTCAAAATGATTCAACCCTTCTGGATGCTTTATTTCTGCCAGACAATTTGCTATTTGCTCCATCTGATTTTCATGACCCAAACCACCATCTGAGGGCTAAGATATTACCCAGCCAGTATTGGAGTGTTTCTGATTGAGTCTGCCCACTCACCTATCCTATAACAAAAAGGTGGATTCTGTTACAAGTATTTTGAAACTACACAGTAACAATAGCATCTCTTAGTTGTAAATGTTGGAGTTTTTTTGTTGTTGTTTGGTTTGATAAGCCAGGAATGAAAGAAAGATTATGAAATCTGAGAGAATAACCTAAGATACAGGGAGGCTTAATATCACTTTTAGAAAAATGATTTGGTCAGAAAGCATTCTGATAAAATTTTAGTGTTTCTTGTGGCGTGTGCACTGCAGACTTGAGAAGAAAAGCTTTGGCCTTTGTGTATGCACGGGGGTGTATATCAGTGTGCAAGATATATGTATTCATTTAGAATTTTCTCCAGAAAGGATGTTCCTCATATCAGGATAAAAACAACAGGTTACTCTTAGGAGTTTGATCCAAGAGTTCAGTGTCATTTTATATTAAAGAAAAAAAAAGTCAGTATTATTTTGAACCTCATGCTGAGAGGTAAGTGATCCTTGTTGGCTTACTTCATCCTCTATCAAAAAACCAAAGCAACAACAACAACAACAGAAAACCCACTTATAACTATAGAAGCCTGCACCTATGGCTGTCTTATTTACCATACCTAAGATGTCTCTATAAGTCTCTCTTCTAGAATTTCTAAGAAAATTGTGTTTTAATATAGCTTATTTCAGAGAAGGCAATGACACCCCACTCCAGTACTTTTGCCTGGGAAATCCCATGGACAGAGGAGCCTGGTAGGATGCAGTCCATGGGGTCGCTAAGAGTCCGACACGACTGAGCGACTTCACTTTCACTTTTCACTTTCATGTATTGGAGAAGGAAATGGCAACCCACTCCAGTGTTCTTGCCTGGAGAATCCCAGGGACAGGGGAGCCTGGTGGGCTGCCGTCTATGGGGTTGCACAACCATTATGAGGTACCATTTCACGCCAGTCAGAATGGCTGCGATCCAAAAGTCCACAAGCAATAAATGCTGGAGAGGGTGTGGAAAAAAGGGAACCCTCTTACACTGTTGGTGGGAATGCAAACTAGTACAGCCACTTTGGAGAACAGTATGGAGATTCCTCAAAAAACTGGAAATAGAACTGCCTTATGATCCAGCAATCCCACTGCTGGGCATACACACTGAGGAAACCAGAATTGAAAGAGACACGTGTACCCCAATGTTCATAGCAGCACTGTTTACAATAGCCAGGACTTGGAAGCAACCTAGATGTCCATCCACAGATGAATGGATAAGAAAGCAGTGGTACATATACACAGCAGCAGCAGCATAGCTTATTTAGCCAGAAATTGGTTACATTGAAGGCGCTTTGCTTTCCTAGACACACAACAAATAAAGTTGAATTTCCTATCATCTAGATTTATATATTCTCAGGGAAAACAATTAATGAGAAAGGATGCCCATTAAACTGTTAGTAGTCATTACCTCTGGACAAATAGATGGTCAAAGAAGAGTGGAACCCTCATATTGGTTTTATACTCTGAAAAATATAGACTTAAGCATGCACTTTAATATTACAAACTGAAAACCTCAAGTTTTAAAAATTCACACTAAGTGTTACATGTTAGAAGTAGATTATGATACTTGAAGACAAAAACATAAAAATAAATGTGGAGAAAATCACACTTGAACTCAGCTGAATCGTTTACTGAAATAAATGTATGAAAACGAAAGACTAGTCAACAATCTTGCTGCCCCCAGGGAAACCAGGAAATTGATGTCAATTCCCTTCTGGGTCTTTAATCAGAAGTGATTCCAGCAGATACCAGAGAAGCCATGGTGTTGATCTAAAATGATTACCAAAAAAGAAGTTCACTTTTTGATCTCCATTCATCTTAGAGTGCAAAGCAGGGATAGATACTCATCCAAAGTTTGTACAGTGATTAAATGTTCTCGCTTCGTATTTCCTATTGTATTTATCTTTCCTGTTATGTTATTTAGAACTAGGTAGAATCAAAGATAAACGGATCAATGACACTTCTGTAATGACCTATAATAAGCCAGCTATCTTCAATCTACATGTTTCCCACATTTTAACTGAACCTTAACATAAAATCACCTTCTTTATGAACTGTGCTCTTACACAATAAACCACTACACTATGGGCTAATGGGCTTCATAGCCATTTGGAAAAGAAATTTGATTTGCAATAGCAGAAATTTCACATATAAAGCAATGGATGCTTTTAGTTTAGAAAAAAGCAATGACAGGTGGTGGGCAATCTGAAATGCTTCAATTCAGGTAATTTTTTAAAATATATTTTTTATGTGGAACATCAAAATGCTTTTGCTTTGACTCATCATGGCTGCTACAACAGTTTGTTTTAAAATTTCTGAAGTAAATGTCATTATAATGATAGAGGCCATGTCTTAAACTTGAATGTCATCTAATATTTGTAATGTTTTGATTTTAGTCATATCTGGGAAATTATAAACACTAATTGAAAAAAAATCACATTATCTTTCATTATTATGAAACTATATATTTTTGAAAGCTTGAGTATTATTATGTTGACTCAATTTCTGTAAAATTGAATATTTTCCAAGTTATAGTGATCCAGTAAAATCACATAGAAGAGAACGGCAAGCAAAACATACCTAACTATCCACATTTAGAAATATTCTTTCTATAATGCTTTTGTTAGTCTAATCAGTGACATCTTAAAAATATAAGTAAATTTTAGAAATACATTTTAGAACACATTTTACGAATACATTTGCCTCAATGGTTGATACAATAATAAATTTTAAGTTGCTTTGATTGTTCAACCTTTGTTTCTTAGTACTTTAGAAAAGTACTCTGTGATTAGTAAGAAATGAAAAATTAATTGGGACAGTGAGGCAAAAAAAAATGTGCCAATAAAATAAAATCAATAAATAATATAACTTGGATATATGTTTATTAAACATATGGCAAAGAGGATCATACATAAAAATAAACATGTACTGATTTTCTTTTCTAATTTACACATTTCCCAAAGTCTCTTTAAAACTGATTTAGGAAAATAATAACTCTGATTAAGTGTAAATGTGTTAAAAATAAATTATTTCTTTTCCTAGAATACTTCTTCCAGAATTAATTACATGGTACTAATTGTTCACATTCCTTCACATTTTATAAAATCCCTGTATGTAATTATATAAAATTCTGAATTTCTATCCATTAAGTAATTCACCTATGCATATCATGAAGAATGACACCAGTTTCATCAGAAAACCTAGAATCTTATCTACTCACAGCTCTTCTCAGATTTATGATTTTCTTTCTTTGGCAGCTATTGATTGAAATGCCCTGCTAATATCTTCTTGCTCCTTGTGAAGGATTTTTTTTGGATTTTCTTGAATGACATTCATTTAAACCACCTAGTAGTATATCCCCCTTAACTCATATTTTAAATATATACCTATCTCTATTATCTAGATTTATTTACAGATACTATTCCGATCCAGATATTGGGTTTTCCAATCATATCCTTCTTTCCATGATTTGTAAGACATACAGAGAATAGCATGAGGTAGCTGAAATTTTTTTGCGTTTCCTAACTCTGTTGGTGAGTATTATCGTGGATGCCACTCACTTTTTGTAGAAGCTATAGCAGAATTTTTAAAATAGGATTATGAAAGAATACACAGGCATCCATTTTGATGGAGTGAATTGTTAGCTTAGTCTATATGTTAGCTTCCAGATTTCCTGACTCAGTGTGACCAGACTAGAAGCTCATGATGAGACAGATCTGTAGAGTCTTTATATATATACATACAAGCATACTAGGTCCTTAGTATTGTTCCTGCTCAATAATCCACCTGAAGATTCAATAAATATCAGTCACCTAAATTAAATCCCTTTCTGTCATCTGAAACTTTATCACAACCATATACCTTTCTGCCCAGTTAGGACTCATAAAATGGACAAGAAGAACTAAATAACTCCCTCTACTGTTGAGTATGTTGGAAATGTATGTATACCTTGCTGAGTGTGGAAATCATTACCATTTCAGTATTTCCCTGAATTACTCTACATGATGACCTTGTTGTTTAGTCACTAAGTTGGGTCCAACTCTTTGTGACCCCATGAACTGTAACCGGCCAGGCTCTTCTGTCCATGGGGATTCTTCAAGCAAGATTATTGGAGTGGGTGGCCATGCCCTCTTCCAGGGGATCTTCCTAAGCCAGGGATCAAACCCACATTTCCTGCATTGAAAGCAGATTCTTTATCAGGGAAGCCCTGCATGAAGATCTGCAGAACCTCAGTTTATTGGTTCTCTCACCCTCGACTATTTTCTTCCTTCTGAAAAGGGCTTCTCTGAAGCTTCATTATTGGCCAATATGTGTGCGTGTGTGTGTGTGTGTGTGTGTGTGGAACTAGAGAGCAACAACTGGGCAACTTGTGTTAGTTTTAGAACTTTGAAACTGATTTAGGGTGCATGGAGATATGCTTTTTAATTAAACACATACATGCTGTGCTGTGCTTAGTTGCTCAGTTGTGTCTGATTCTTTGTGACCCTATGGACTACAGCCTGCCAGGCTCCTCGGTCCATGGGGATTCTGCAGGCAAGAATACTGGAGTGGGTAGCCATGCCCTCCTCCAGGGGATCTTCCCAACCTAGGGATTGAAACCAGGTCTTCTGTGTTGCAGGCAGATTGTTCACCATCTGAGCCACCAGGGAAGCCCATGAATACTGGTGTGGGTAGCCTATCCCATCTCCAGGGGAACTTCCTGGCCCAGGAATCGATCTGGGGTCTCCTTCAATGAAGGTGGGTTCTTTATCAGTTGAACTACCCAGGAAGCCCCAAACACACACATCAGAGATCAGATCAGTCGCTCAGTCGTGTCCGACTCTTTGCCACCCCATGAACCGCAGCACGCCAGGCCTCCCTATCCATCACCAGCTCTCGGAGGTCACCCAGACTCACATCCATCGAGTCAGTGATGCCATCCAGCCATCTCATCCTCTGTCGTCCCCTTCTCCTCCTGCCCTCAATCCCTCCCAGCATCAGAGTCTTCTCCAATGAGTCAACTCTTCGCATGAGGTGGCCAAAATACTGGAGTTTCAGCTTGAGCATCATTCCTTCCAAAGAAATCCCAGGTCTGATCTCCTTCAGAATGGACCGGTTGGATCTCCTTGCAGTCCAAGGGACTCTCAAGAGTCTTCTCCAACACCACAGTTCAAAAGCATCAATTCTTCAGCGCTCAGCCTTCTTCACAGTTCAGCTCTCACATCCATACATGACCACAGGAAAGACCATAGCCTTGACTAGGCGAACCTTTGTTGGCAAAGTGATGTCTCTGCTTTTGATTATGCTATCTAGGTTTATTATAACTTTCCTTCCAAGGAATAAGCGTCTTTTAATTTCATGGCTGCAGTCACCATCTGCAGTGATTTTAGAGCCCCCCAAAATAAAGTCTGACACTGTTTCCACTGTTTCTCCATGAAATAAGACAGTGGTCAGAGTAAAGATGTGAAATAGATGGATTCCTTCAGTAATAAAGCGGTGGGAGCAGTAGGACTTTAAGGGTGATTAGACGCATGGTTGAAGTAAAGAGGTTGAGGAAGCAAAGAAAACCAAGTATTACATCTAAATTAATTCCTAAGCTACTGATTGTGTGAGGGGTATGATACACTGTACTACAAAACAGGGATAGAAATAAATTTTGAGTCATTTTTAGAGTTAGATAATTGTGACACTGATTTTTTTTTTAATATTTGTCATGAAAACTTCAAATATATTTAAAAGCAGATAGAGCAGTGCCACAGCACTATGTATTCTCAAAAATAGAATAGTACAATTTACTGACATAGACTTATCATGCAATTTCAGCAAGATTTGTCACATTTCTTTTATTTATCTCTTTTTATTTGTTTTTCATCTTGAACCTCTTTTAAAGCAAGTGGCAAGCATATCTTTTTTAGGTCATACTTTAGTAAACAGTATGCATTTCTAAAACTAAGGGCATTTATTTTTATATAACCATAATATCATTTTCATACTTAGTAAAGTTGACAATAATTCTTTAATTCATCTACTGTGCAGAGCACTATGACATATATATGGTTAACTGTTTTGTTAACTTTTTATTGAAGTAGATTAACATAAAAATGCACAAATCTGTATTGTAATGCTGCTGCTGCTGCTAAGTCGCTTCAGTCATGTCTGACTCTGTGCGACCTCACAGACGGCAGCCCACCAGGCTCCCCCGTCCCTGGGATTCTCCAGGCAAGAACACTGGAGTGGGTTGCCATTTCCTTCTCCAAAGCAGGAAAGTGAAAAGTGAAAGTAAAGTCGCTCAGTTGTGTCCGACTTTCCAGACCCCATGGACTGCAGCCTACCGGGCTTCTCTCTCCATGGGATTTTCCAGGCAAGAGTACTGGAGTGGAATGTCATTGCCTTCTCTGCTGAATTCTACAATTTAGTGATTTATCTTAAACTCATCTCTGTAACCACCACCTAGATCAGGAAATAACACACTGTTATCACATTAGATCTCCATTCTTGCCTCTGTAAATTAGTTCTTGCTCTCTTCTACTTATATATAACCATAACTTTGATTTCTAAAACTATTGACTATTATTTTATATAAATGGAATAACATGCTAAGCATTATTTTATAGCTGACTTCTTTCATCCAGTCTAATGCTTATGATATTATTCCATATTGTAGTTACATTTTATTCATTTTTATTACTGCATGCTATCCTATTATATAATACACAATTATTTATTTATCCAATATACTGATGATAGTCATTTGATTTGTTTCTAACAGAGATAATAATACTTCTATATATATTATTGTTGATGTCTTTTATTGTACATACAAATGCATTTCTCTTCTTTATGTACTTAGGAGTACACACATGGTCATAGAAATATATTTAAGCTTAGTTTGAAACTTAAAAGTTTTTCAAAAAGAGTCGTAACAGTTTTTCACTCCTATTTGTAATTTGTTAGAATCCCAGTTGCTTCACTTCCTTTGAAATACTTGGACTTGTTTGCATTTGTTTTTACTCATCATGATTGTTGCTTAGTGCTGTTTAATTGTGTCTTAATTTTAATTTTCTCATACATAATTTAGAATTCACCTCTCTGCCCAGATGCATTGGTTGGATTGCTTAAATAAAGTTCCTATCTAAATCTCTTGATAATTTATAATTATATTTGCCATTTTCTTACTGATGAAAGTTCACTTTTATGTTTATAATCTCTCAGTTACATGTGTTGCTAATATTTTTTCCCTTTTCACTGTCTTAAAGATTATAAAAAAATAATGTTATATTATCATTTATAAAGTTTTTTTAGTTTTCTTTTCACAGTTAGATCCATGAAATAGATGGTATTAATATTAGGATAGAGTTTGAAGCAGTTATCAAGATTCTTATTTTTTATTTGATCAGACAACAAACTCAACAGCATTTATTCAATGACTATACTTTTATTAATAATTCTTTTTTACTAATATTTACATAATATTAATACCTATAAATGTCTGAGCATGTCTATTTTATCTATAGATTGTGTTTCAGTTCCTAGAATGATGAGTGATATATATAAATGCTATGAGCTCATTATTTTTTTCTGTGAAAACCAACCTTAATCTTAATGAAAAAAGACACAAAACATTTATACTGCACTTCCCTTATCCAGTATCACAAATATCCTAGCTATATTTACCACAATTTTCTGCTAAAACTCTTAAGTACAAATTTGGAGGTCAGGTAAGATACATATTTGTACCTGAAGTGTATCTGTTAAAGAGTCTGTATGGTCAAAAATGGAGAATAAAATATGCTGACCAAGAGGAACATGGTTTCTATATATTGTTGTTTGTTTGTTTTCTTTTTGGTATAGATGGACTCATAAGATACTACAGAAGAATCTTAGAGTTAATAAAGACAAAGGATACAGTTCAACAGTTAAAGAAATACAGGTAAGCAATGGAAATAATGAGACTTCCATATGTACTTTCTTTGGATACACTTTTATCTTTTCTCTTGTTACTTACATATTTCCTTTTGTATTTAAATTGCCTTAATCTTTTTGATACTACTTATCAATCTCCATTTATTAAAATTATTATACATAAAGATGAAAAAAACAAATGCACAAAATGCAGAGTTGAGGTAGCAAATAAGAACTTGATTGATGTTGCTTATTGGATATTATCGGACTTTACTACTGTAAATCCTATTCTGTTTTTAACTTATGAAAGTACCAAGATTTACATCTTTTGTCTTACAAATATTGATTGCACACTTGTTTGATACCATAATGGCTTTCTGATGTTTTAAATTTATAGATATAATATCCACATCTTGGGCAATCAAATATATCATCCATACTGATTTTTGGAAGTGTATGGAATTGTATGTTTGAATGTAAAGGCAAATGTGAATATGAACATTATTTACTTTTTCTGGTTTTGTGTACAGAGATCTTCAAATCATACTCCAGTTGCTTTAGGTGCTATGTTGACATAACTTCTAAGGCAGACAGGTCTGAGTTATAATCATGTTAAGGGCAATCCAACAAAGGTTTCAGGAAAGTGGAGATTGGACATTTATTGAATAGCTGTATGTGCCCGATATCAGATGTTTTCACACACAGTCTCTCCTACCATCAATCATGACACCCTATTTGTTCTTCCTACTAAAATATCTTGATCTACCCTTTTTTCTTCATAAAACTACCTGGCTTTGAATGATTTCAGGTACAAATCATCACTCCTTCTTGGGATACTCCTATTATTTTCTAACTACTCTTCCTGCCAAAAAGCTTTATTTCAAGACTCCACTATTAGTAATTCTCTTTCCAAATTACAGATTTAACCATGTTTTCATGTGTCTCTCAAAATCATAAGTCATTTGCCTATGGAACAAATGACATAGATTATTCCTGACCTACTCACAGTCCTCATTTTCCATAATGTTTACTAATTCTACTTTTCCTTCTCTCTTTCCCATCCCAAATGTACCTAGTGGTCTGATTAATTACAACTTCTGGTTTATAAGTTCCATTTATTCTGTTTCCTAGTTCATCTTTCTCTGACATTTCTGCCACTTTCCCTTCACAACTTTCTCAACCATTCAAGTTGTGAGTTACACTCTTCTCAATATTCTCATAGCATCTAGTCAATTCTAATCACTGCCCTACAAAGATCTTTGAATCTCTATCTAAGCAAATTTGGCCTTTAAAAGAAAAATACAAATTCCATAATTTTTAAAATTTCTCTGAAAGATGAATCAGATTATTTCATCAAAAGATTTTTCCATGAGATCCATGGAAATATTAAGCTATTCATTCTATTTTTTTATCTCTATAATCATATACAGGATTCTAAATTACTATAGACTTACCTTTCCTCAAGGGATTCCCAGTGCTAGTAGTAAAGAATCCACCTGCCAATTCAGGAACCATGAGAGACATGGTTTAGATCCCTGAGTCAGGAAGATCTTCTGAAGCAGGAAATGACAACCCACTACAGTATTCTTGCCTGGAAAATTCCATGGACAGAGAACCCTGTCAGGTTACAGTCAGTCCATGGGGTTGCAAAGAAGATGGACACGACTGAGCCCACATACATTACCTGTAAATACAAGTGCTCTTTGCCCATCTTCTTCTTCTATAACTTTTCTCATTGTAAAATTATTAAATTGGAATAATATCTTGAAATATTAATCTCTGTTTCCTTCCTTCTATACAACCCTCCACCTGTTCAGTCAAATAAATTCATTTAGTCAGGTAAGATTAAGATTGATCAGTTTTTCTTAAATTAATAATACATCTTATCTATCTGACAGAATTTTGAAATCATGGCATAAGAATCTGTAAAGCAAATATTTTATTTTGTAACAGTGAGGTTTATGAAGTAGAGAATATGTTTATAACCTAAAGCCAAGTCATGAAAAATTTAGGTTTACAATTTAGAAGAAAAGGTGAGTGAGGTACAGATGTGTGGATCTCCAAAAACTGCCACCATCCACTCTGTTACCTAGAGACAAATTACAATGGAAAGATAATAGAAGGTTCTGAAAGCTTGATAATCAGAAATTAAGGAACAAGTGCTCAGTTACAAAATTATTTTGAAC
Source organism: Tragelaphus eurycerus (assembly GCA_935064755.1). Taxonomy (NCBI): domain Eukaryota; kingdom Metazoa; phylum Chordata; class Mammalia; order Artiodactyla; family Bovidae; genus Tragelaphus; species Tragelaphus eurycerus. The sequence goes on along the minus strand of CAKXYN010000012.1, from coordinate 10,456,477 downwards.
AGAAGCAAGATCCTTAAGACTTCCTTCCAGAGTCTTACAAAATTCTCACCCAATAAGTAATGGCAGTGTGTGTTCTCTTTATTTCCAGAATATTTTTAGGACCAAATCAGGATGGTGAACAAGCTTAATGTACTGCAACATATAAGGGAATTTTTCATATGATCTTGAAATCTTGAAGATCAAGATATGATGAATTAATTTCAAATCATTTTTATACCCAAAACTCATTTCATTAATTTATCAAAATACTACATAAAATATTTATTTATATTCAGTATTTAATAAGGCATGAGCAAAACAAGAGGAAAATATGAGGAGTTTAAACTTTGTATAATCTCAAATACTTAGGCAAGTGGGTTGGGAAATGAAAGAGTTACACATTGATAAAACACTTCTCTATATGTAGTCTTGTGGTTTCAGCAGATCATAGGTCCTCACTATGCTATGCTATGCTAAGTTACTTCAGTCATGTCTGACTCTGTGACCCCATAGATGGCAGCCCACCAGGCACCCCTGTCCCTGGGATTCTCCAGGCAAGAACACTGGGGTGGGTTGCCATTTCCTTCTCCAGTGCATGAAAGTGAAAAGTGAAAGTGAAGTCGCTCAGTCGTGTTGGACTCTTAGCGACCCCATGGACTGCAGCCCACCAGGCTCCTCTGTCCATGGGATTTTCCAGGCAAGAGTACTGGAGTGGGGTACCATTCCCTTCTCCAGGTCCTCACTAGTTGTTACATATTCTATATTTCTGGCAGTGATTTCTTTTTTGTTGTTGGTACTTTGTAAAATCATCTTAGAAATGTCCATTCATCTTCCTTTCTCACTGTTTACCTTGCTGTGCCTTTCCAAGGCAATTCTCTCTCAATCTAGATTCTTAAGTAGATATCTAAAAAGCAAAGATGACAAAACATTTCCTTGGCTCAAGCTAAATTCAAACATAAATGACATAGAAATTTGACTATTATCAAATAAATAGATCCATTGAGATAACCAAACAATGTCAGAACAAAGAAAATCAAATTTCCTAGACTGAAAAAAGAAAATGGACAGTTGCCATATGCTCACTTCTCTTTCCACTGTGTGTGTCAAACTAATTGCCAGTGACAGTGCAATGTGTAATCGTCTCAGTAGCCCTGCATATGACTTAAAGATGCTTGTACACTCAGAAATTTTAGTTCCAGAAATAAAAATAGAAATGCATTTTTATGTGGATGTATATTCCATTTTAATAAGTGACAAAGTTTGTTTTGGTTTTGAAATGATGGTTGTCAAATAGAAAGCTGTCATTTAAGAAACTGAGAAATCTTTCTTGTAACTCTATGCATAATTCCTAGCTAGATCCAGAGTCAAGGAACAGAAAAAGAAGAGATGGAGGAAGGTAGTGCCCTTTTTCCCACTATGTCACTTCTTATTCATGGCTTTTCTTTTTCGTTTCCCAGTCATTTTCTCCCAGGTTGGGCACCAAAGAAGAGTGTGCCAGATTGTGGGAGAAGGGGATGTAGTAAGTTTCAAAAATAAAATCAGATCAGATCAGATCAGATCAGTCGCTCAGTCGTGTCCGACTATTTGCGACCCCATGAACTGCAGCACGCCAGGCCTCCCTATCCATCACCAGCTCTCGGAGGTCACTCAGACTCACATCCATCGAGTCAGTGATGCCATCCAGCCATCTCATCCTCTGTCGTCCCCTTCTCCTCCTGCCCCCAATCCCTCCCAGCATCAGAGTCTTCTCCAATGAGTCAACTCTTCGCATGAGGTGGCCAAAATACTGGAGTTTCAGCTTTAGCATCATTCCTTCCAAAGAAATCCCAGGGCTGATCTCCTTCAGAATGGACTGGTTGGATCTCTTTGCAGTCCAAGGGACTCTCAAGAGTCTTCTCCAACACCACAGTTCAAAAGCATCAATTCTTCGGCGCTCAGCCTTCTTCACAGTCCAGCTCTCACATCCATACATGACCACAGGAAAGACCATAGCCTTGACTAGGCGAACCTTTGTTGGCAAAGTAATGTCTCTGCTTTTGAATACGCTATCTAGGTTGGTCATAACTTTCCTTCCAAGGAGTAAGTGTCTTTTAATTTCATGGCTGCAGTCACCATCTGCAGTGATTTTGGAGCCCAGAAAAATAAAGTCTGACACTGTTACCACTGTTTCTGCATCTATTTCCCATGTATACCTATTTAATATCATTTTTTAGCAAAGGTAAAGATAATGAATTAAAAAACCTAATGATAAAATTGTTAAATTACTATTTTTCTGAAATAATTTGAATAAGATAACTTATTTACTAAGCAGATGATTAAATACTTAAATTCTGGGCATCCAAGCCATAAATAAAGTTAACTTTTCAATTGTGTAATTGTTGATGCATTTATTTTTGACTTTCAGTCTTGGGTATCCCTATTTTTTCAGTATTTATACTAAAAAAAAAAAAAAAAAAACTTGCACTGGAATACGTCAATAATCTCAAATACACAAGAATGATTACTTTCTCCAGAATGTGTCCATTCAAGATAATTTAAGAATTATTCCATCTTTATAGTCTTATTTCCAACAGACCTTCACATCTTTCCTGTGATTCATGATCAATAACTAAATTCTCCTGACAGACTCCAAGTTTCCCCTCTTCTGTGTCTCTGATCTTGCCTTTTCCTGAGGAATCTTTGCCTGGCCTCACAACTGAAGGTATTAGGGAGCCTTACTCATCTGTCCTCTTTTCTACTATCATTTTCATATTGTGGGCCTTTGTCAGCTCTTGCTTGGACTTATTTACTGATTCTGACTCCAGCTTGGTATTATGAAGGATGATCACATCTGCTATTGCATAGGTATTTTATCAGAAGAGCAAAGATTACCTGTTGCTCCTTTGATTAAAATCCTCTACCAACTACAGAAAAATTACAGACTTCTTATAAAACTAAGTCTCCATCAGTTCAGTTCAGTTAAGTCCCTTTAGTCGTTGTCTCACTCTTTGCGACCCCATGGATTGAAGTCTCTGCTGCTGCTGCTGCTGCTAAGTCGCTTCAGTCGTGTCCGACTCTGTGCGACCCCATAGAAGGCTCCGCCGTCCCTGGGATTCTCCAGACAAGAACACTGGAGTGGGTTGCCATTGCCTTCTCCATTGTGTGAAAGTGAAAAGTGAAAGTGAAGTTGCTCAGTCGTGTCCGACTCGTAGAGACCCCATGGACTGCAGCCTACCAGGCTCCTCCATCCATGGGATTTTCTAGGCAAGAGTACTGGAGTGGCTTGCCATTGCCTTCTCCGCAATTTGGGCCAAATCATGTGTACAGTTTCATGTCTCAGATGTCCTGACAGTAAGTCTCTTACTGTATTAATCTTTAGTCACTTGTAAATTTACTTTACATATCTTGCTGTAGCTTATCTCTCCTCTCTGCCTAGTGCCCACCTCCTCTGTATCTGCAACTGGAAAATGTACTATTAAACTTTCAAAGCACAAATTTTCCATAGGCAAAATACTATGATGGTCATCAATATTTCTGCTCTGAGTCCACATACATTATATAATCCATGGAACTTGTGAGTATGATGGATTTCATTCCCAGATCAAGTTTTGTGATAAAGCACAGCTGGCTCTAAGAAAGCAAGGTTATCTTCAGTGGGTAGGATCTAATTAGGTAAAGCCTTAAAAAAAAGACTAGCCTCTTTCTGCAAAGAGATTAAAAACCTGAGAAGGACTCAACCTGAGGGAGATTCTCCTGAGCTGACATTGAACTTGGTGAGGGGCAAATGGCACGGAATATGAGAGATCTCTAAAAGCTCAGAGTGGTACCTGAGTGACAGCTGGCAATGGAATGGGAAGTCAGTTCCACAACTGCAAAGAACTGAATTTTGCCAAACCACATAAACTTAGAAAGAGACTCACATTCCAGATGCAAACACAACCTGGCTCATATTTGTATGTTTGTATTGTGAGACCCTGAACAGAGAATCAGTTCAATTGTCATGACTTTTGTTCTGGAGACACTGTGAAATAATAAATGAATGGTAAAACCACTAAATTTGTGATACTTTTTACTACAACAATATTAAATAAATACACATTTCAATATAATTTCTGAAAGGATCTTATCTCCATCTGAAGACTGAGCTAAATGCCCATTCTTTGCCTTCCTTCCAATTGCCTTTTCAATATCATAGTTAAATAGATATTCTTCACACACTCAAAGAAAAACTTCACATTTGTTCTTCACACACTCAAAGAAAAACTGTAACTCCAGCTTAGAATTTTTAAGGCATACAAGATTTGTAATTAGGTTACACCAAATGCAATCAAGAAAGAAACTATGACGGATATTCTATATGCATATAGATATAGATGCCTGTAGAAAAGAAATTATTTTCCAAAATTTTTAATGTAAATATTTACTACTGATAACAATGAGTATACTAGCACCCAAATCCTGGTTTCCAATACTGCCCTCCAATAAAAGGAATAATGGTTCCTTAAGGAAATGGATAATTCAAGGACAGGCAATATATAAGAGGATCTTGAAGCATCTTGTATGACCCAATTTAAGAAAGTAAAAAATAAGAAACAAAAAAGGGAATAAATAAAATAAACAATGATAAATATAAATCAAAGGCACATAAAAGCCTACTGAAAGAATTAGCACTGGACTAAACTAGAACATTCAAAAAAGCAAGAGTTCCAGAAAAAACATCTATTTCTGCTTTATTGACTATGCCAAAGTCATTGACTGTGTGGATCACAGTAAACTGTGGAAAATTCTGAAAAAGATGGGAGACCACCAGACCTGCCTCTTGAGAAACCTATATGCAGGTCAGGAAGCAACAGTTAGAACTGGACATGGAAGAGCAGACTGGTTCTAAATAGGAAAAGGAGTACATTAAGGCTATATGTTGTCACCCTGCCTATTTAACTTATATGCAGAGTACATCATGAGAAATGCTGGGCTGGAAGAAGCACAAGCTGGAATCAAGATTGCCCGGAGAAATATCAATAACCTCAGATATCCAGATGACACCACCCTTATGGCAGAAAGTGAAGAGGAACTCAAAAGCCTCTTGATGAAAGTGAAAGAAGAGAGTGAAAAAGTTGGCTTAAAGCTCAACATTCAGAAAACTAAGATCATGGCATCCGGTCCCATCACTTCATGGCAAATAGATGGGGAAACAGTGGAAACAGTGTCAGACTTTATTTTTTGGGCTCCAAAATCACTGCAGATGGTGATTGCAGCCATGAAAGTAAAAGACGCTTACTCCTTGGAAGGAAAGTTATGACCAACCTAGATAGCATATTGAAAAGCAGAGACATTACTTTGCCAACAAAGGTTCCTCTAGTCAAGGCTATGGTTTTTCCTGTGGTCATATATGGATGTGAGAGTTGGACTGTGAAGAAAGCTGAGTGCCGAAGAATTGATGCTTTTGAACTGTGGTGTTGGAGAAGACTCTTGAGAGTCCCTTGGACTGCAAGGAGATCCAACCAGTCCATCCTAAAGGAGATCAGGCCTGGGTGTTCATTGAAAGGACTGATGCTGAGGCTGTAACTCCAGTACTTCGGGCACCTCATGCGAAGAGTTGACTCATTTGAAAAGACCCTGATGCTGGAAGGAATTGAGGGCAGGAGGAGAAGGGATGACAGAGGATGAAATGGCTGGATGGCATCACCGACTCAATGGGCATGAGTTTGGGTGAACTCCGGGAGTTGATGATGGACAGGGAGGCCGGGCGTGCTGCAATTCATGGGGTCGCAAAGAGTCGGACATGACAGAGTGACTGAACTGAACTGAAATCTGGCTCACCAAAATATCATAATTATAAAAATCACATCATAAACTTTCTGATTTACCAATATGCCCCATATAATGTCAAAGAATCTATGCTGAAGAAATTTCTGCCTCACCTTTTGATACACTAAGTTGCTCAAGAATCTAAAATTCTGGAGTCTGTGTTAGATAGCATAACTGTGAAAGCATAACCTCAAACTTAGAAATACAAAAGCAAATAAATATTTTAAATCTGGTTAATTCTAAATCTTCCAGTGCCACTTAGTTAACAAGGTGTTGAGCAAAAGGAGTTGGACTTCCTTTGACTATACTCTGAATTAAATTTTGCTAAAACTAACCACAAAATATTTTTTTACATTGGTGAAGATTTTGTTCAATAGTTAAGAGTTCTATTCCCATTGATCACTGTCTATCTTTGAACATGGCTTTGCACTTAGCTTTCCTGACTTTTGCTATGCCATTTTTAAATTGGTAGCTTCAATCTGGATGACCTCTTTTTTTACCAATTTATAATTTCCATAAAATTTTAAACTTCTATCTTCAGAAATTGACTTTCTTACTGCCCAATGATGACCATAAAGTTCATTTATCAAATGAGAATAAGAAATATATGAAATCACCAAATACTTGTGTTAGATAACAGAATGGGTAGTGTCACTGTTAACAGACACTACAGGAAGATCAATATTTGATGGAATAAACAACTGTAACACTGAAATCAGGTCTAAAAGGATGCTAAATCACTAAATATAGAAACTAGAAACACAGATCTTGAAATTATCTTCAAGCAGAATCCAAGTTCCTCCAATAAGAGTTACAAATCCATTCTTATCTTCTAAAGATACTAATAAATAAATGAATACATAAAATAAAAAAAGATAGGAGTAACAAGCAGTTTCTCTTTATGTATTTTCCACAATCCATATTTATTTTCTAATCGTATAATTTTCTTAAGGTATTAATATATTGACCTCTTATTTTTTTCGAGTGAAAGTTTTTCTTAGATGAGGGTTTGAAAACTGGATCTCTTTAAAATTTACTATGGTTCCAATTACTTCATAAAATGAACTCTTCATTGCTATCTCATTAATGAAACTGAGTTTTGAAACAAGTATATAGGTCATTAAATGTGCATGCGTGCCTGCGTGTGTGCACACGTGCACTCAGTTGCTCAGTCATATATGACTCTTTTAAGACTCCATAGACTACAGTCTGCCAGACTCCTCTGTTCATGCAATTTTTCCAGGCAAGTATAATAGAATGAGTTGCCATTTCCTACTTCAGGGGATCTTCCTGACGCTGCATCTCTTGTGTTTCCTGCATTGGCAGGCAGATTCTTTACCAATGCACCACCTGGAAATCCCATATGCCATTAAATATAAACCATTAATAGGCTAATATCTCTGTACATTCTACATAAAGGAGAATTTAACAAGCAACTTTATGCGGAGGCTATTGACTTCTAGGGGAGGAAAAATGTTCCTCAGAAGTTGTTAATGTGATTAAATATAAACAATAGTGCTGTGTTAGCAGAAGGAATAATGATCAGAATAAAGCATCTTATCATGAAGGTAAATTAAATAATATAACAAATATGATAATGAACTCAGTGAAAGAACTTTCTATGTTTTAGTTTTATATTCAGGATTTTTATTTCTAAAAAAATTTATGAGTTTGGGATTAACATTTATGCCTACTATTCATAAAATAGACAATCAGCAAAGACCTACTGTATAGCACAGAGAACTCTACTCAATATTCTGTAATATCTATATGCGAAAAGAACATGAAAAAGAATGGATATTTGCATATGTAAAATTGAATCCCTTTGCTGTACACCTGAAACTAACACATTGTAAATCAACTATACTCCAATATAAAATAAAAATTTTAAATGATATGTAGAAAATTTATATTTTACAAATTGTAATTATCAGAAATGTCCAATATTGTCTACTTCTTGGCTGGATGATTTTCCTCATGACTAATATGCTTACGTCCTAGACTCACACCAATATTAAACATCTTCTTTCTATTGAGCCATCTTCCAGCTTCTTTTAATGAAATCTCTTGGTTTCATCTCCATTTTGCATTAACTGACTCTTATATTCTTAATATTTCCCTAATGGTCTGAATTTCTTATTTCATTGGGTACTCATTTTATGTTTCTTTAGCACTCTTAGCAAGAAAATGATCTTTTGCTTGTGTTGAGACTTTCTTTGAATGTCTCTCTGTCAGTAAGATTTACCAAATTTCATATTGATCTATTTTCATCTCACCATCTTTTTTCAAATCTCTTTTCATTCTTGAGATTTTTATACAACAGGCTTTAATATAGCTTCTGTCTTTCTAACCAGTACCTCCCAAGAAGAGTCATAGAGATGATAACATAATGACTAAGGAGAGAAGGATAAACTGCTCTGAGGCCATATGAGAATGTTTTGAGCTTTAAATATATAAACAAGGAGGATAATCTCATTGTAAGTAGGTTACAGGAGTCATAAACTTTTGTGTTTCATTGGCACTAGTTAACAAATAGTGGAAAACTATAGTGCCAAACAGTGAATAGTGAGTAACCATGCCCAACACATTCCCAAAGGTCATAAAAATCATTATAATTATACACTCACTATTTATTAGCGTACTTTGGGAAATCTCCTCTAGGATTCCTTAACAACCAGGATCATGCCCTCTGTTATATGAATCTATTTGATAACAACACTGAACAGTATTAGAACAACTAGAAGGTTGAGATTTAAGACAGGAATTAATTTAATAAGGATTTCAGAATATGTCAGATTCAAAATTGGTGTACATGAGAATGTGGAAGGAGTTGAATATACACAGCAGGATAGTAAGATTGGGTGATATGCTGGGCTCAAAGGGATGAGTCTTGTGGAGTTCCACATGGAAGTTATTAATATAATCATGGTACCCAGAAGTATCAACATCTCATATTTCAAATTATGTCACAATTTTCAAAAGTGACATAATGGAATAAATTCTTCTATACTGATACCTATGGAGTTTCCACATTGCTTTCTAACACAGAATATCTCCACTAGATTATGAGAACTATCCTTAATTTTATTAATTTTTTTATTGTAAATCAAATTTTAAGATGTGTTGAACATATAAAAATTATTTATAGCATTTATTTATGTATTGCCAATGGCCTCCAATTTTTTACAGTGGCTACAAAAGATGAGAAAAATAAAGACAAGTAAAAATGAATTAAAAAAAAACAGGAATAAATGAAAAAGAGAGCATGTAAATGTGAGACAGTGGTCCTATAATTACCCAATGAAAAAATTATTATAAAAGTAAAGCAAAGTTAAAAGAACATTAAAAAATCTGAGAAGTATCCAAGAGTAGACAAACACAGGAGGAGAGTTTTATCTCAAACAGCTTAAAATGGTAAGAATAAGAATTGAATTTTCCTTCATCCAGGACACTGACAAACCCCCAGAGCTATGGCTACAGAAATTACAAGCTGGAAATTTCAGCACTCAGTGTTATAAGTGTTGGAGATAAAAGTTGAGGGATAGAAAAGCAAGTGATAATATAAAAGGAAAATGCAGTAGTAACATGCCCACTAAGGATGAGAACCAGTATGTTACAAGAGAAGAAAATTTTAAGTCAAGAAGCCTAATTACACAAGTGTAAACATTCTCAACAAAATATTAGCAGACTAAATTTTAAAACACCATGAAAGGATCACATGTCATAAATGAATGGGAGTTCTTATTGAGATGCAAGGATGGCCCAACATGTGCAAACCAACAAATGTGATAAACTACAACAGTATGAAAAATAAAATCACATCATCATTAAAATAGATGCATAAAAAGCATTTGATAAAACTCAACATTCATGATACAAACTCTAATATACCTCAACATAATAAAGACCAGCCTACAGCTAGATTCATATTTGGACATTAGAAGTGGAAAACACTTTCTCTAAGTTCAGGATAAGGATGCCCACTGGAGGAGTGTTATTCAACATAGCATCAGAAGCCCTAACTAGAGTTAGGACTAATTAGGCCATAAAAAGAAATATAAGGCATCCAAGTAGAAAAACAAAGGCAAAACTGTCTTTACTTGCAGATGGCATGATACTGTGTATAGAAAACAATAGAGACTCTACTAAAAAAAAATATTGGAATTAATAAACAAATTTAATATGGTGCTCAAAGCCACAGAGAAATCAGAAATTTTGAGTATCTCTAGCAATGGCAAGCCATTCCAGTACTCTTGCCTAAAAAATCCCATGGATGGAGAAGCCTGGTAGGATGCAGTACATGGGGTCGCTACAAGTTGGACGTGACTGAGCGACTTCACTTTCACTTTTCATTTTCACACAATGGAGAAGGCAATGGCAACCCACTCCAGTGTTCTTGCCTGGAGAATCCCAGGGATGGCAGAGCGTGGTGAGCTGCCATCTATGGGGTCGCACAGAGTCGGACACGATTGAAGTGACTAAAAGAAGAACAGCAAAGAAATCAAAGAGAAGGTAAACCCTACTTATGTTTATATATGGGCAAGAAGAGGAGTCATGGTAAATAAACATATACCATTTTAATGTTCTTATATTTTACCTGAAGTAATTCAACATTTACACTAAGTAAATTACCATAGGTAAAATAGTGATGACATCTATAAATCATCAGATAAATGAAAATGAAATGTTAAAAATGACTAATGCAAAAGAGAAAAAATAGAAAAAATATTAGAGATAATAAAATAGCAAATTTTCAGAGTAAACACAAAAATATCAACACTTGCACTAAATGCAAATTGATGCTCCCAAGAAATAGGCAGGACTGTAATAATGGATAAAAAATAAAAACCACCTATAAATCACTGCAGATGGTGACTGCAGCCATGAAATTAAAAGACGCTTACTCCTTGGAAGGAAAGTTATGACCAACCTAGATAGCATATTCAAAAGCAGAGACATCACTTTGCCAACAAAGGTTCGCCTAGTCAGGGCTATGGTCTTTCCTGTGGTCATGTATGGATGTGAGAGCTGGACTGTGAAGAAGGCTGAGTGCCGAAGAATTGATGCTTTTGAACTGTGGTGTTGGAGAAGACTCTTGAGAGTCCCTTGGACTGCAAGGAGATCCAACCGGTCCATTCTGAAGGAGATCAGACCTGGGATTTCTTTGGAGGGAATGATGCTAAAGCTGAAACTCCAGTATTTTGGCCACCTCATGCGAAGAGTTGACTCATTGGAGAAGACTCTGATGCTGGGAGGGATTGAGGGCAGGAGGAGAAGGGGACGACAGAGGATGAGATGGCTGGATGGCATCACTGACTCGATGGATGTGAATCTGGGTGACCTCCGAGAGCTGGTGATGGATAGGGAGGCCTGGCATGCTGCAGTTCATGGGGTCGCAAATAGTCGGACACTACTGAGCGACTGATCTGATCTGATCTGCTGCACAAGACATATTTTAAATACACAGCACAGAAAATAATAGTAAGAAACAGGAAAAAAGATGCTATATAGAAAATAGCCATAAGTTAGCTTGAGTTTTTCCAAAAATGTCAGGAAAAATAAAATCAAGAATTACTGTAAGAGTAAGTTTATAATAGTAATGAATCAGTATAACGTGGCACTATAACAATTCTAAACTAAAAAATTCTGTAACTAATAAACAGCGCATCAATGTATGTGAAGCAAAAAACTGAAACAATTCTGTGATTTCTTTATGATTTCTTCCTATTTGTCCCAACAATCCCACATTTAGGTATATATAAAATTAAAGCTCTGGGAGTTGGTGATGGACAGGGAAACCTGACATGTTGCAGTCAATGGGGTCGCAAAGAGTTGGATACGACTGAGTGATTGGACTGAACTGCACTAAAAAGAAATAAAATATATGTCCACATAAGGAGCTGCATGGTGACATTTATATAACCTTTATAATATCCTCAAACTGGAGTCAACCCAATTGTTCATGAGCTTAAGAACATAACAAATCATTTTTTCTTAAGCTTAAGAACAAATTGTTTTTTCCTCTATGATGAAATACTACTCAGTAATATAAAATAAGTGACTACTAATAAATACAAGCCAGACACAAAAGATTATATAGAGTAGGATTTATAATGTAAAACTATCTGATAGGAAGTAGATTAATGATTGTATGGAGCTGGGACTCAGGAGAGGAAATTAGAGAGGGACACAGGAAGAATTTTGGAGAAATGTTCCATCATAATCATGATTACTGTGCCAGAATTTACACAAGTGTGTAGATTTGTTAACTTAAATGTGGTAAGTTTTACTGTTTATAAATAGCATATTAATTTTAAACTGGGAAAGAATTGAGACCAAGGTAAAATTATATTAAGAAAGTGATAGGAAGACAAAAGTAGGATTAGTATGCTATTATATAGTTGTTACTCCACTGTTCATCTTGCTTAAAATTCTAATCTGTAGCAAAAGATGGTGTGATCTAGTACCAATTTATAAGATCTGCATGATAAAAATTAATATAAACCTACAAATCAAGTAGAGAAGAAGTTTTCATAATTAATCAGCAAGAAAAAAAATTTGATGATATGGTAGAGGTTTGTAACAGTGTACAAGCATCAGTGACAAACTCATCCCAAAGAAAAATAAATGGAAGAAGGCAAAGGGGTTGTCTGAGGACACTTTACAAATAGCTGAAGAAAGAAGAGAAGGGAAAAGCAAGAGAGAAAGGAAAAGACACACCCAGCTGAATAATGGATGGGTTCCAAACGGGGAGGAGTACATAAAGCCTGTATATTGTCACCCTGCTTATTTAACTTTTATGCAGAGTACATCATGCAAAATGCCAGACTGGATGAAGGACAAGCTGAAATCAAGATTGCTGGAAGAAATATCAATAACCTCAGATGACACCACCCTTATGGCAGAAAGTGAAGAACAATTAAAGAGCCTCTTGATGAAAGCAAAAGAGGAAAGTGAAAAAGCTGGCTTAAAACTCAACAGTCAGAAAACTATGATCATGGCATTTGGTCCCATCACTTCATGGCAAATATATGAGAAATGATGGAAACAGTGACAGACTTTATTTTCTTGGCCTCCAAAATCACTCCAGATGGTGATTGCAGACATGAAATTAAAACATGCTTACTCCCTGGAAGAAAAACTATGACCAACCTAGACAGCATCTATAAAAGAGGCATTACTTTGCTGACCAAAGTCCATCTAGTCAAAGCTATGCTTTCTCAAGTAATCTTGTATGGATGTGAGAGTTGGACCATAAAGAAAGCTGAGCACAGAAGAATTGATGCTTTCGAACTGTGGTGTTGGAGAAGACTCTTGAGAGTCCCTTGAACTGCAAGGAGATCCAACCAGTCAATCCTAAAGTAAATCAGTCCTGAATATTCATTGGAAGGACAGAGGCTGAAGCTAAAACTCCAATACTTTGGCCACCTTATGGGAAGAGCTGACTCCTTGGAAAAGACCCTGATGCTGGAAAGACTGAAGGCAAGAGGAAAAGGGGACAACAGTGGATGAGATGGTTAGATGGCATCACTGACCTGAAAGGCATGAGTTTGAGCAAGCTCCAGGAGTTGGTGATGGACAGGGAAACCTGGTGTGCTGCAGTCCCTGGAGTTGCAAAGATCAGACACAACTGAATGACTGAAATTAACTGAACTAAATGCAAAGTTTCAGAGAACAACATGGAGAGATAAGAAGATCTTCTTCAATGACCAATGCAAAGAAGTAGAGGGGAAAAAAGAATGGAAAAAACTAGAGAACTCTTCAAGAAAACTGGATATATCAAGGGAATAATTCATGCAAGGATAAGTACAATACAGGACAGAAACACTAAGAACATAAAAGAAGTATAAGAGATTAAGAAATGGCAAGAATACACAGAACTATATTAAAAAAAAAAAAGTCTTAATGACCTGGATAACCACAATTGTGTGGTAATTCAACTAGAGACAGACATTCTGGAAGTAAAATCAAGTGGGCCTTAGGAAGCATTACTACAAACAAAGCTAGTGGAGGTGATGTGATTCCAGCTAAGCTATTTAAAGTCCAGCTAACCTACTAAAAATCCTGTTAAAGTGCTGCACTCAATATGTCAGCTATTTTGGAAACTCAGCAGTGGCCACAGGACTGGAAAAAGTCAGTTTTCATTCCTATCCTAAAGGAAGGTAATGCCAAAGAATGTTCAAACTACTACACAATTGTACTCATCTCACATGCTAGCAAAGTAATGCTCAAAATTCTCCAAGCCAGACTTCAACAGTACATGAACCAAGAACTTGCAGATATTCAAGCTGGCTTTAGAAAAGGCAGAGGAACCAGAGATCAAATTGCCAACATCCGTTGGATCATGGATAAAGAAAGAGAGTTCCAGAAAAGCATCTACTTCTACTTTATTGATTACACCAAAGCCTTTGCCTATGTGGATCAAAACAAACTGTGAAAAATTCCTAAAGAAAGGGGGATATCAGACCACCTTACCTCCCTTTTGAGAAATCTGTATGTAGGTCAAGAAACAACAGTTAAAACTGGACATGGAACAACCGATTGGTTCTAAACTGGGAAAGCAGTGCATCAAAGCTGTATATTGCTACCCTGCTTATTTAACTTATGCGAAATGTTGGGCTGGATTCAGCACAGCTGGAATCAAGTTTGCTGGGAGAAATAGCAATGACCTCAGATATGCAGATGACACCACCCTTATGACAGAAAGAGAGGAATAACTAAAGAGCCTCTTGATGAAAGTAAAAGAGGAGAGTAAAAAAGTCCTGGCTTAAAACTCAATATACAGAAAACAAAGATCATGGCATATGGTCCCATCACTTTATGGCAAATAGATGGCTACATTTACATGTAAACAGTGACAGACTTTATTTTGGGGGTCTCCAAAATCTCTGTGGATGGTGACTGCAGCCATGAAATTGAAAGACACATGCCCTTGGAAGGAAAGCTATTACAAACTTAGACACTGTATTAAAAAGCAGAGATATTGCTTTTCCAACAAAGGTCTGTGTAGTCAAAATGATTGTTTTTCCAGTAGTCATGTATGGATGTGAGAATTGGACCATAAAGAAGGCTGAGTGCTGAATAATTGGTGCTTTTGAATTGCAGTGTTGGAGAAGACTCTTGAGAGTCCCTTGGCTAACAGGGAGATCAAACCAGTCTTCTTAAAAGAACTCAATGCTGCATATTCATTGGAAGGATTGATGCTGACACTCCAGTACTTTGGATACCTGATGGGAAGTGTGGGCTCATTGGAAATGTCTGATTCTGAGCACATTGAAGGCAAAAGGAGAAGAGGGTGGCAGAGGATGAGAAAGTTAGATACCACCACTGACTCAATGGCTAAGTATTTGAGCAAACTCTGGGAGATAGTGAAGGACAGGAAAGGTTGGCATCCTACAGTCCATGGGGACACAAAGACTTGAACATAACTTAGTGACTGAACAAGAACAGTAAAATATTTTTCCAAAACTTTGCTCTTCTTTCCCAAGGGAAGAATATATACCTCTGTCCTATCACTTTAGAGTCAAGCTTGACTCTGAACCTCAAAATGTTCCTCTCAAATAAGGCACAAACAGTCTTCTTGATGATACAGAAAGTATCTGTATTGATTCCAGTGACTTGCTCTGCCAGATGACAAATAAGAAATAATGTAAGTGTTGCTTCTGAATATAAACTCTCACTTCAACTACTGGTTCATCTCAACATTCTCTTCTCCCTCTCAATGTACAGGAAGGATCCAGTTAGGTTCTTCTTGATCAGGCAGGGTCTCAGTGTTATAGCAATATTAAGCCAAAGCATATCAATGATGGAAATGTAATGTGAGTATTTCTTCTTAAAGGAAGCTAAGATGTTGGGGTATTTGTTTACAAAGTATAACTAAGTATATCCAAAATTATGCTAGTTATAAGAAACAAATGCTTTTATTTATATTTCCTCTGTTGCTGAATTTGTAGGGTTGAGAAATAATTTTATATTCCAAAATGAAATCTGAATAGAAATGCATGAGATAAAAGGTTTTAAGAGGGGCATTTTAAAATATCTTTTTGACAAAATGGTAAGTATTTGTTTAATAAGATGTTATGTACTGAATGTTGTGGACCACCCCCCAAATTCATATAATGAAATCCTAACACCAATTGTGATGGGTATCTAGTAGGTAATTCAATCCTGAGAATGAAGCTCTCATGAACAGGACACATACCTTTATAAGGATAGACACGGTATTTGCTTCCTTTCTCTGTACTTCTCACCACATGATGATAAAACGAGAAGATGGCCAATTGCAAATCAGAAAAAGGACTCTCATCAGGCACAGCACCTGCTGGTACCTTGACCTTAAACTTTCTGGCCTTCAGCACTGTGGGAAATAAATGTTTGATGTTTAGGCCACCCTGTCTGTGGTAATTTTTATAGTAGCCTGAACTAAGACAAAGATTTTAACAAACTTAAAAAACAAAAGGAAACAAAACAGATGCTCCCTGAATCAAAGACCATGAGTTCTAAGTACAGTTTTTACTAAGCCAGGTTAAAGGCAAACCATAAGTGCCAAGCATATGCGATAAACTATTTTATGATCTTGGTGTCAGGAAAATGATAAACAGAAAACACTGTAGATTTTAAATATGTTAGCTTAAAAGGGTTTCCTGTCTATTTTAGTTTATGGGTAAAACACACTTCTCTGATATGGACTAATCAAGGCAAGAAGGGTCAGTAGCAGCTCTTGAATGACAACTTGAGAATCCACATCATCCCCCACTTCATCCAGCACACTTTCTACTGACTCATATGACTTCTTTGGTCAGTAAAGATTTAAAAACGTCTTTAATATCATGCAATGGACTGGTTAAAGATACTAACATCATAGATAATACTTAGATTTTAAATGTTGAAAAATGAATACATCAAAAAATATTTAATACTTATCTTGTACAGTATATGGAATAATGTCCTCTCCCCACCCCAAAGATGTCCACTTCCTAATTCCCAGAACCAATAAACAGATTGACTTACAGGACAAAAAGGACTTTGCTGATGTGATTAAGGCAAGGATTTTGAGATCCTGAGAGCATCTTGAATTATATGGGTGGGCCCAATGTAATCACAAGAATCCTTATAAATGTCAAAAGAAAGGAGAGTCAGAATCAGAGAATATGTGATGATGGAAGATGAAGAGACAATGACACAACTGCAGGTTTTAAAGATGAAGGAAGGAATGGAGGTGAGTTCTAGACAATCAGAATGACAAAAACAAAACAGAAACAGGCTCTTTCCTAAGTCTTCCAGAAGGAACACAGTTATGTGAACATTTTTATTTTAGACTATATATTTCATATTTCTAGCTAGATGAAATATAAAATAATAAATCTGTGTTAAGATACTATTTGTGATAATTTGTTACAACAAAAATAGGATATTAATACAACATGTGTTCAACATTGATATAAACAAAAACTATTGGATAATTTTGTGAATTTCACAGACATTAACAAATAGGCCCTGATAATATTGTCAATGTGATTTAATATAATATTGAAAGAAAGAAACTGAGTATTATAATTTAAGTGAGTTTGTTATCACCTAGAATAAAATAAAATTATAGTTTAGAATAACATAATACACAGAACATGATCTGGAAGAAATACGACAATATCGTGGAACACATTAAGGCACCCCTGGTGGCTCAGCAATAAAGAATCCACCTGCAAAGCAGAAAACGTGGGTTCTATCACTGGGTCAGGAAGATGCCCTGGAGAAGGAAATGGAAATGCACTCCAGTATTCTTGGACTTACATGACAAAAAGGACTTTGCTGATGTGATTAAGGCAAGGATTTTGAGATCCTGAGAGCATCTTTAATTATGTGGGTGGGCCCAATGTGATCACAAGAATCCTTATAAATGTCAAAAGAAAGAGAGTCAGAATCAGAGAATATGTGATGATGGAAGATTAAGAGACAATGACACAACTGCAGGTTTTAAAGATGAAGGAAGGAATGGAGGTGAGTTCTAGACAACGAGAATGACAAAAACAAAATAGAAACAGGCTCTTTCCTATGTCTTCTTGGGAAATTTCCCAGTATTTCCAGTATTTCCCCGTATTCTTGGGAAATCCATGGACAGGAGCCTGGCAGACGACAGTCCATGGGGTCACAAAAAGTCAGACACAGCTTAGCGACTAAATAACAACAGAAAAGTGCTTGCTATGGAAATTTAGGTGCTTGTAAATAGATCAGATCAGATCAGATCAGTCGCTCAGTCGTGTCCGACTCTTTGCGACCCCATGAACCGCAGCACACCAGGCCTCCCTGTCCATGACCAGCTCCCGGAGGTCACCCAGACTCATACCCATCGAGTCAGTGATGCCATCCAGCCATCTCATCCTCTGTCGTCCCCTTCTCCTCCTGCCCTCAATCCCTCCCAGCATCAGAGTCTTCTCCAATGAGTCAACTCTTTGCATGAGGTGGCCAAAATACTGGAGTTTCAGCTTTAGCATCATTCCTTCCAAAGAAATTCCAGGATTGATCTCCTTCAGAATGGACTGGTTGGATCTTCTTGCAATCCAAGGGACTCTCAAGAGTCTTCTCCAACACCACAGTTCAAAAGCATCAATTCTTCGGCGCTCAGCCTTCTTCACAGTCCAGCTCTCACATCCATACATGACCACAGGAAAGACCATAGCCTTGACTAGGCGAACCTTTGTTGGTAAAGTAATGTCTCTGCTTTTGAATATGCTATCTAGGTTGGTCATAACTTTCCTTCCAAGGAGTAAGCGTCTTTTAATTTCATGGCTGCATTCACCATCTGCAGTGATTTTGGAGGCCAGAAAAACAAAGTCTGACACTGTTTCCACATCTATTTCCCATGCAGTGATGGGACCAGATGCCATGATCTTCGTTTTCTGAATGTTGAGCTTTAAGCCAACATTTTCACTCTCCACTTTCACTTTCATCAAGAGGCTTTTTAGCCCCTCTTCACTTTCTGCCATAAGAGTGGTGTCATCTGCTTGTAAATAAGCGAAGATTAAAACAGTCTATATAGGATCTTAGATAGTAATAAAACATTAGATAGTAATAAAACAAAATGATGTATGATTACATATGAAATTGTCCTACAGCTTTTATTGAAATATCACTTCACAGATTGGCATGTTAATACATTTTGGCCAAATAAACATAGAAAAATATAAAGAACATGCCTTTTTTTTTTTTTTTTTTTTAAGAAATTTGTGCCTTTATTAGAATGGTGTTAGGTTTTAAATATACCAATTTGGGTAATCAAATTATTCATTTTTTAATAAGAAATGACACTACAGAACTGCAATACTGGTCCAACAGTCTTGTCTTTACTTTTCCTTTAAAGCGAGAAAACAGAATGCAATTAATCAGAAAGCACTAGCAGGAATCAGTTAATTCAAGACACTAGCTTTTTAGTTTCAAAAGCACTTGCAAAGAAAACCATTGGGTGGCACAGGAGGGTAGAAGCACTTCATAATAATTGGAATCCCATGACTGTGTGTATACGCCAAGTCTCACAGGCTATTTTTTGTATTTATCCTTTACTTGGTCACTTTTTTTATTTTTACCCTCAAATACTAGTTTTTCTTTGACTTTTTTTTCATCAAAGTATAAAAAGTAAGAAATATAAACAAGTTCTTGCATTGCACACACTGCAAAGTGTACAACTCAAGCATTATAGAGCTGTCTACATACTGATAAATCCCATTAAATCTTGGATAATTCAATAATATACAAAATACCAGGGCACAGAAAGAACTAAAACCCACTTCTTTTTGATACATGTAAGAATCAAATATTCAGTCTAAAGAAAAACAATCATTTTGGCTCTCCTCTACATTCGCATGTTGATATACTTACTAAAATATTCCTGTATAATTAATATTTGGTCTTATTATTTCAAGTCAGGTTCAAAACCAGCCATCCAGACAAAACAGGTAATCAGAAAGACTATTTTTTCTCCATCTCCCTAACCCCAATAACTATGAAGCAAATTTTATGACGTGACTCCAAACACTGGATTGTGACGACAAATGCTAGGTCCAATTTCTTCATAATCCTTTCTGGTGTGGCATACTTGGTAGAACTCAGGTGTGGAATCCAACAGAGATCCTCCAAACCAAACTGCATATTGTTGCATGTGATGTGTAATGACTTGTACATCAATAGGTTTTGGCTTCAATCCACCACCACTCAATTCCTCACTTAATTTCAGCCTGGCATCTACAGTTCTTTTCAAATCTCTTTGCAAATGACATCCAAAGTCCCTGAACATGGTTGAACCTCCAGAGAGGACAGTATTCTTGTAGACAGGACATCTGATATCGATAGGACAATTCTGAATTACTTCATCTACAACTTCTGAGATAGGCTGGGTAAAGTCTGGGTTAGCAAACTCTGGATGAAAAAAAATTTCAGGTCCCAAGAATCTCTCACATACAACATCAATGGAAAACTCTTTCTTTGAGATATCATTGATTCCAGTATACTGTTTAATCCACTTTGATCCATGTGTATCGTACTTGGTAAATTCTTTTACTAAGTCTGGGCAGACATAACTATAGCGCTCCTTCACTGCCTTAGCAGTTTCCAAGAATTGCTCTGGAGGAATTCCTACGTCTCAGTCTTTCAACAATTGCTGAATAAAATATGTTATATCTCATCCTGTGACTGGAATGTGCTTAATACAGCTGCCAATCGCATACCCTTCAGCCACAGGGATGACATGAGTGACACCGTCTCCACTGTCTATTACTGTACCAGTCAACATCCATTCTCCTATTTGTCTGAAGGTCCAAGATGCAGCCAAGGCAAGAAAGGCCTGTATAGCAATGTACAAGCCAGGAACATTGAAAGACTCAAACATTATTTCAGCAGTATATTCCCTGTTTTCTGGAGTATTCAGTGGAGGTTCAGTCAAAAGGAAATAATGATCTTCAGTTTCTGCCCTTAAATATTTAAAGATCACTTGCTCCATAAACCTTTCCATCAAGTCCCAGTCTTCAACTATACCATGGCGGAAAGGCCACTTTGTTGCCTATGTAGGTTTTTCTATTGCTTCATCACCAGTGAAGAAGTCTAGGTCATCAATACTTTTCATCACCCTCCTTTGAGCTTGATCTCCCACTTTTGCTGACTCCTTAAAAGTGAAAGTAGAGAGTGAAAAAGTTGGCTTAAAGCTCAACATTCAGAAAACGAAGATCATGACATCTGGTCCCATCACTTCATGGCAAACAGATGGGGAAACAGTGGAAACAGTGTCAGACTTTATTTTGGGGGGCTCCAAAATCACTGCAGATGGTGACTGCAGCCATGAAATTAAAAGACGCTTACTCCTGGGAAGGAAAGTTATGACCAACCTGGGTAACATATTCAAGAGCAGAGATATTACTTTGCCAACAATGGTCTGTCTAGTCAAGGCTATTGTTCTTCCTGTGGTCATGTATGGATGTGAGAGCTGGACTGTGAAGAAGGCTGAGCACCAAAGAATTGATGCTTTTGAACTGTGGTGTTGGAGAAGTCTCTTGAGAGTCCCTTGGACTGCAAGGAGATCCAGCCAGTCCATTCTGATGGAGATCGGGCCTGGAATTTCTTTGGAAGGAATGATGCTAAAGCTGAAACTCCAGTATTTTGGCCACCTCATGCGAAGAGTTGACTCATTGGAGAAGACTCTGATGCTGGGAGGGATTGGGGGCAGGAGGAGAAGGGGATGACAGAGGATTAGATGGCTGGATGGCATCACTGACTTGATGGGCGTGGGTCTGGGTGGGCTCCAGGAGTTGGTGATGGACAGGGAGGCCTGGCGTGCTGCGATTCATGGGGTCACAAAGAGTTGGACACGACTAAGCGACTGAACTGAACTGAACTAATAGCAATACAGGAAGGGATGTAAACTGTGGTTCCGTATGTCCAGCATATCCTAATGTTGTATACCCCATGTCACAGTTCACACAAGCCAGCAGCCGTCCCGCCATCTTCCTCCTCGCCTGCTGCTGCTGCTGCCACAGTTTGCTCCATGCTGGTTGGGGCCAGGGATGGGCGGTGGGAGGTAGAAGCTATCTGATCATCCACAGCTGGGCCACCCTAGAACATGCGTTTTTTGAAGTTATTGATCCCAGTTTTAACTTCATAGTTGAGCAGCCTTGAGAACATTTCTGAATCTCACTGCATCTCAATATTCTCAAAAATAAATTGTGAAAAATTATGCTCTCCTTATATGGAAGAGGTATGAAAAATATGTAAAACACCTGACATGGTGTTTGACACATAACAAAGCTTAATGAATGTCAGGTTTCTTTTTTCTCTGTGCCCCTCACCCTGCACTAAAAATGCCAGCATACCTAGTTTTTATAGTGTTACTGTGTCATATTTGGCACATATTCTGCAAAATACCTCTGAAAATTCCTGTGAAAATTGTTTATTGTAAGGTCTAATCCAGTTTCTATAAACACAAATAATTTCAACTCACAGTTCTTTAAGGATAATAGAGTTCCACTAAAATAAATTCTTATTCAAGGGTATATACTTGCTATAAACTATTTTTTAGCTGGAATTTACATAGTGATATAACAACTAACTTGAGGAGGGAAATATTAATGAGGAAGATAATTTTGGGTCTATGTCCTTCTTAGATGCAATAATTAAATAATGTAAGACAGGAAAAATCTCCTGGAAATGCTATGAATGATTGAAGTGTAATTATTCTAATTAAGAAATTATAATTGTTCATTAGAAGAAAATTCCACAAAAGCTATTCTCTCTCAGCATTTCAAATGTTGATATTATGGTAATTATTTTTATATTAAAACTAGTATGATAAGGATAAAAATTTAATTTTTGGTGTTTGACTCTTGACAGCTTTCAAGACTCATGCTTTCCTCCTCACCTTTACTCCACAACTGAGCAAGCCTTCAAGAAATTAGCAGTACATCTTAGCCAAAATAAAAATCAGTCACCCACTTCTACACCTCTTATTTCACTCCAGACCCAACCCCAGCCCTTCTCTTTGGAAATTCTTTTTGTTGTTTTCTATATAAGCAATAACTTTTTTATTCATACAAATTGATGCCTATGTGTTGTTTGTCCTGACCATCCCTAGTGTGGGGGCTGTTCAGAGCACCTCGATAAAACAAGACAAGCAATATGCCATCTGGGAAAATGATCTGTAATTTCTTCATCCTCTTTCAATTCAGTTCAGTAGCTCAATCATGTCCAACTTTTTGTGATCCCATGAACTGAAGCACTCCAGGCTTCCCTATCCATCACCAACTCCTGGAGCTTGCCTAAACTCATCTCCATCAAGTTGGTGATGCCATACAGCCATCTTATCTATTTAGCCATTTATTTTTTTCTCTTGCCCACTCCCCTAAATGCTAAGAGTAGCTTCCATATTAACCATCACGTTGGCCAATTTAAAAATAAATTTGAGAATACACACACACACACACACACACACACACACACACACACTGCATATCTGTATTCATGCCAATGAGGAACTACACATGCAATTACTAAAAAACAAAAACAAAAAAACACAAAAATTGTGATTCCTTTATACATGTTATGTGACTTCACAGACTATTCTTTTCATTGTCTACTCAGGGAAGAGACAAGTTCCAATGTGTGCAAAGCATAAAGAGCTAAACCCTGTTTTCAGTTGTTTCTATCTTGAAAGGCAAATCCATGAACATGTTTGTGAATTGAACTAAAACCGTCCCTGAGGTTTAGGCAGAGACTTATAGGAGCCAGATTGTACCTGTCAAAAGTCACTATTGAAAAAGCACTGGTGTGGGAGAATGTATTAATGTCCTTAATTGTTAATGTTTGCTTTGTGACCTTCCCATCAGCAGATCTGTGTGCCTCTCCTTACTGATCTATTCATCCATCTCTCTAATGGCTCTGCCTCTATAGCTGCTGTTAGTACCAGTTATTCATCACTGCAAGTAGAACATGTTCTACTCCTGACATGGCCTTCATTTCAGCCGAATGTGGGTTGGAAAAGTTACGCATCCAGGCAAATTTCTCATTTTTTAATTTTTTATGGGGTTTAATACTGCAAATTTAAAATTCAGAAACATAGATGCCTTCCTCCTTTGGAATTTGAGGGAAAATATATTATCTGAGCTAAAATATAAAGTGAGATGGAAGACAAATTTACTTTAAGTGACAGATTATTATATGTTGAAATATATTACTTTATACCTTAAATCAGTATTTGCCATACTTTGATAGTATCAGAAATTAAATCAAAGATAGATAATATATTAAAAGGACAGTTTTATTCTTAGGGAAATATAATCAAAGATAGTCCTCTTACACCATTCATGTGGTTCTTTCCATTTATTGTACACATTTTAACTTTCTTAGAATAAATTATCTTTGCAGTATTCACATTTTATTGTTGTGTGTATTTTCATTTTATTTCTTATGCATATAGATTTATTATATAAACCCTTTTATTTCATTTCTGAATGATTTTTCTATGATTGCTGTTTTGAACAAGCCCATGCTGGTTTCTCTGAGATGCCTCAAAACATGCATATTTACCTCACTAAAACATGCATGCAACAATTGATTTTTAAAAAAATCTATTTTAAAATATGTTAAAAATACTGGGCAAAAATATATTAAAGGAATAAAATTTTGAAAAATAACTACAATGTTATTGAAACTGTAAGAAAGAGATAATTTCTATGTTTTAATGTAAAACTGTGAGTTTACAGATTCTTTATCTTTCCAGATTTAGATTTTTTGTGTATATTTTAATGTCCTGACTAGTACCCATAGTTTGTAAGAATGATTAAGAAGTAGATGCTTCTGTTACATTCCTGAAACTTAATTATTTATTGGTATGGTGTATGCCCTACCACAGCTAAGTCTGATTGGATTTTAGGCATACTGAGAACCCTGTCCCACTGAATAATGAGAGTTTAGGTAGGTTGTCTATCTGGATGGGTCAGAGACATAGTTTAAAATAGTGCATTGCAGTCTTTCAGGGAATCTAGTATGTTAGTGAATCATGGGGGCAGAATGTTCTGGGCATTAGGTGACTGACTTGAGAACTCGGTGGATGGCACCTCATTCATTTTGTGTCATTAAGTTGTTTAGAACAAGACCTTTGTTCCACTAGATTGCTATAAAGATGTTTTACAACATTGGTTTTAGCTTCTTAGAAGTTGGATGGCAAAGTAAACAGGACTTCAGCAAACTTATAATTCATCTTTGCGAACAGGACATATGTGAAAGAAAAAAAGGGTGTTCTCTTATAGCAGAATGTCAAGAGTTAAGGAAGACTGAAGTCTGGGAGAACACAAGTTTAGAGTTTGTCTTATACCTATTAGAAATCTGACCAAATCTAGACCACGATTAAGAAGGTGGTGACTCTGACTGCTCTAGTCCTGAGTGAGTGAGCCCATGGACTGATGACATCATTTCACCAGCAGATGTAACTGCCTATCTTTCAAAACTATCTGTTTCATTTTAAGTGATTAAAGCCAAAAGTAATTAGAGATGAAAGAGCACATTCAAAGAAGTACAGATTGTGGGCAGATCAAAATATAGTTCATTAAATGTTCCAGGCCAGAATACTTGAGTGGGTAGCTGTTCCCTTCTCTAGTTACTAAATGTTAGCACTTTTATTACCATATTACTATTTTAAAGGTTTAGTGCTTTTAAAATGGAAATATCTTATAAAATTTACTACAAAATGAATTTTACTTGATGCTCTGATCATTATCAATATAAAAGATTTCAAGTGCAATGCTATTCACTGAGATGATGAACAATTTTAATAAATAAAATTGCCAAAAATATGATCCCATTGTTTATGGTTTATAAGTAAGTATTTACTTTCATACCTAAGCCCAAAGTTAGATGTCTATTATATAAAAAACAGTTTTGCTGGTCTAGAACAATCTCTGAAATATGTCATTCCATAAATGATACCTATGTTGACTGTGAATGAATTCCCAATTATTAAGAAGCCATTTCCTAAAAAAGAATCATTTCCTAAAATATCTAAATATTTAAAGTTAATAGGGAATCAAATTTAAAAGTATGAGATTGTGTATTCATGTTGAAATTCAATCTAAAGATTATTTATTTAATAATTTTGCAAATAAGTTGAATGAATGACATAAATTATGAAATTATGCTGGTAAAGACTCTCAAAACATAATGTATATAAAATTTTTAAAAAATATGACTCTATTGACAGGAATTATAATTCCAAGTTTGGAAATTTATATTAGAAAAAACCCACACACATTGACTGTAAAATTTCTTATAGAAACAAAATTCAATTGAAAGTGCAGGATAATGGTTAAAGCTTAGACTTTGGACTGACAATGAATGTTGGTTATAGGATTTACTAATTGGGTGACCTTGGTCAGTTATTTAGCTTCATGGTTCAGTTTCCCCAATCTAAAATAGGAATAATGATAACTATAAAAATAATAACTAACTCTCTCATAGTCTTTTTGAGGATTACATAAATCAATTATAAAATACTTAGAACTGTGAGTGATTAATATATAATAAACACCATTGTATTTTGCTATTGTTATTACTGAGCTGTTTAACCATAAAAGTAACAACAAAAACTAATAAGTAATTTTGAGAAAACTTATTTTCTCTAGTTTTTGTTTTTCAATATTCCACATAAAAACCAAAGTTAGTAAGAAATTAAATGACTTTCTCAAAGACTCCCTAGTTGTAACAAGAAGCAGGAACTCCATTTATGTTATATGCTAAATGGTCTGAGAAAGGTCTATTTAGTCAATGTTATGGTTTTTCCAGTAGTCAGGTATAGATATGAGAGTTGGACTATAAAGAAAGTTGAGCACTGAAGAATTGATGCTTTTGAACAGTGGTGTTGGAGAAGACTCTTGAGAGTCACTTCAACTGGAAGGAGATCAAACCAGTCAATCCTAAAGGAAATTAGTCCTGAATATTCATTGGAAGGACTGATGCTGAAGCTGAAACTCCAATATTTTGGCCACCTCATGCGAAGAACTGACTCCTTGGAAAAGACCCTGATGCTGGGAAAGATTGAAGGCAGGAGGAAAAGGGGACGACAGAGAATGAAGCATCACTGACTCAATGGACATGAGTTTGAGTAAACTCCAGGAGTTAGTGATAGACAGGGAAGCCTAACATGCTGAGGTCCATGTGATCAAAAGAGTTGGACATGACTGAGTGACTGAACTGAACTGAATGGTCCTTACTCGAAAAATCAGTAGTATCCCAATAACAAACAGCTGGTTGCCAGAGGGGAGGAAGGTTGAGAAATGAGTGAGATGGGTGAGGACAAATAAGATGAACAAACTTTCAGTTACAAAACAAATGTGTCACAGTAATGAAATGTACATCTGGGGAATATAATCATTATATTCTTTTTTATAGTGTTAGATGGTAACTAGACTTTTCCTGGTGATTGCTTTACTATATATAGAAATATCGAATTACTATGTGGTATGCAACAAATTTGGAAAACTCAGCAGTGGCCACTGCATGTGAAGTGGCCACAGGACTGGGAAAGGTCAGTTTTCATTCTAATCCCAAAGAAAGGCAATGCCAAAGAATGCTCAAACTACCGCACAATTGAACTCATCTCACACGCTAGTAAAGTAATGCTTAAAAATCTCCAAGCAAGGCTTCAGCAATATGTGAACCATGAACTTCCTGATGTTCAAGCTGGTTTTGGAAAAGGCAGAGGAACCAGAGATCAAATTGCCAACATCCGCTGGATTATGAAAAAAGCAAGAGAGTTCCAGAAAAACATCTATTTCTGCTTTATTGACTATGCCAAAGCCTTTGATTGTGTGCATCACAATAAACTGTGGAAAATTCTGAAAGAGATGGGAATACCAGACCACCTGATCTGCCTCTTGAGAAATTTGTATGCAGGTCAGGAAGCAACAGTTAGAACTGGACATGGAACAGACTGGTTCCAAATAGGAAAAGGAGTACATCAAGGCTGTATATTGTCACCCAGTTTATTTAACTTCTATGCAGAGTACATCATGAGAAACGCTGGACTGGAAGAAACACAAGTTTGAATCAAGATTGCTGGGAGAAATATCAATAACCTCAGATATGCAGATGACACCACACTTAAGGCAGAAAGTGAAGAGGAACTATAGAGCCTCTTGATGAAGGTGAAAGTGGAGAGTGAAAAAGTTGGCTTAAAGCTCAACATTCAGAAAACAAAAGATCATGGCATCCGGTCCCATCACTTCATGGGAAATAGATGGAGAAACAGTGGAAACAGTGTCAGATTTTATTTTTCTGGGCTCCAAAATCACTGCAGATGGTGACTGCAGCCATGAAATTAAAAGACGCTTCCTCCTTGGAAGGAAGGTTATGGCCAACCTAGATAGCATATTCAAAAGCAGAGACATCACTTTGCCAACAAAGGTTCACCTAGTCAAGGCTATGGTCTTTCCTGTGGTCATGTATGGATGTGAGAGCTGGACTGTGAAGAAGGCTGAGTGCCGAAGAATTGATGCTTTTGAACTGTGGTGTTGGAGAAGACTCTTGAGAGTCCCTTGGACTGCAAGGAGATCCAACCGGTCCATTCTGAAGGAGATCAGACCTGGGATTTCTTGGAAGGAATGATGCTCAAGCTGAAACTCCAGTATTTTGGCCACCTCATGCGAAGAGTTGACTCATTGGAGAAGACTCTGATGCTGGGAGGGATTGAGGGCAGGAGGAGAAGGGGACGACAGAGGATGAGATGGCTGGATGGCATCACTGACTCGATGAATGTGAGTCTGGGTGACCTTCGGGAGCTGGTGATGGACAGGGAGGCCTGGCGTGCTGCGGTTCATGGGGTCGCAAAGAGTCGGACACGACTGAGCGACTGATCTGATCTGATCTGATGATTTGGAAATGGATTTCATTCTAGGAATTTGCCTAATGTATTATCTTATCCTCATATAAGGCAACATAGTTACACTAAAAAAAAACGTGTAAAGTTTGTAAGTCTGGGATAATGAAATTCAGAGACCATGACTTCCCCCTTAATGATCTTCAATATGCTGATTTCTCCTGTCATCCATGTGGCAAAATGAGCCTGATCAAGAGACTAGAACAGAAAGAAAACATAAAGGACAAAAACAAATCTGATCTGATATATTGCTTTGGGTAGTATACTCATTTTCACTATATTGATTCTTCCAATCCAAGAATATGGTTTATTTCTTCCTCTATTTGTGTCATCTTTGATTTCTTTCATTAGTGTTTTATAGCTTTCTGTATACAGGTCTTTTGTTTCTTTAGGTAAATTTATTACTATGTATTCTATTCTTTTCATGGCAATGGTGAATGGGAATGCTTCCTTAATTTCTCTTCCTCATTTTTCATTTTTAGTAAATATGAATGCAAGGGATTTCTGTATTAATATTCTGTATTAATTTCATATCCTGAAACTTTCCCATATTCACTGATTACCTCTAGTAATTTTGTGGTGGCATCTTTAGAGTTTTCTATGAAGAGGATCATATCTGCAAACAGTGAGAGTTTTACTTCTTTTTTTTTTTTTTTTTTAAATTAAATATTCTTTGATTGCCTGTGGGTTTGTCATACGTGGCTTATATTATGTTAAGGTCTGTTCTTTTATGCCTATTTTCTGGAGAGTTTTTATCATAAATCAGTATTGAATTTTTTCAAAGGCTTTCTTTGCATATATTGAAATAATCATAAGATTTTTAACTTTCAGTTTGTTAATATGGTGTATCACATTGATAGATTTGTGAATATTGAAGAATCCCTGCTTCCCTGGAATAAAGTCCACTTGATCATAATGTATAATCTTTTAAATATGTTATTGGATTCTGTTCACCAGTGATATTGGCCTGTAATTTTCTTATTTTGTGGCATCTTTGTCTGGTTTTCATACAGGGTGATGGTGGCCTCATAGAATGAATTTGGGAATTTATCTTTCTCTGCAATTTTCTGGAAGATCTTGAGTAAGATAGGTATTAGCTCTTCTCTAAATTTTTGGTAGAATTCACCTGTCAAATCATCTGTAGCTGGACTTTTGTTTTGGGGGAGATTTTTGATACACTGTTTATTTCCATGCTTGTTTTTGGTCTGTTCAAATTTTCTATTTCTTCCTGTTACAGTTTTAGAAGATTATATCTTTCTAAGAATGTGTCCATTTCTTCCAAGTTGTCCATTTTAATGGCATATAGTTGCTCATAGTAGTTTCTTGCAATCGCTGTGTTGTCTGTTGTAGTTTCTCCATTTTCATTTCTAATATTATTGATTTGAATATTTACCTTTTTATTTGTTGTTGTTGAGTCTGACTAACTGTCTATTTTGCTTGTCTTCTCAGAGAACCAACTGAAGAGGTTTATAAAAATGCACCCATAACAATAAAGTAAATGGTAATGGGATCATACTTATCAATAATTACATTAAACATAAATGGGTCAAATGCTCCCATCAAAAGACAAAGACTGGCTGAATGGATATATAAATAAGATCCCTATAAATGCTGTCTACAAGAGACCTACCTCAAGCCTAAGGACACATACATACTGAAATTGGAGGGCTGAAAAAATATATTTCGTGCAAATGGAGACCAAAAGAAAGTAAGAATAGTAACACTCATATCAGATAAAATAGACTTTAAAGATTGTTATAAGAGACAAAGAAGGACACGATATAATGATCAAGGATCAATCCAAGAAGAAGATATAACAATTATAATTATATATACACTCAACATAGGAGCAACTCAATATATAAGACAAATGCTAACAACTATTAAAGGGGAAATTGACAGTAACACAATAATAGTGGGGGACATGAATACCCTACTCACATCAATGGACAAATAGATCATCCAGACTTAAAAACAAGGAAACACAAACTTTAAATAATACGTTGGACCAGTTAGACCTAATTGATATCTATAGGACCTATTGATATCTACACCCAGAAGCAATGGATTATACTTTTTCCTCAAGTGCACAAAGAACATTCTCCAGGATGGATCACATCTAGCCTTGGTAATTTTTTTTAAAAATTGAAATTATTTTAAGCATCTTTTCTGATCACAATGTTGTAAGATTAGATATCAACCACAGGTTGGGGGAAAAAAAGTATTAAAGACACAAACATACAGAGGCTAAACCATGCATTTTTGAATAACCAATAGATCACGGAAGAAATAAAAAAGGAAATCAAAATATGCATAGAAACAAATGATAATGAAAACACAACAACCCGAAACCTATGGGATTCAGCAAAAGCAGGGCTTAGATGGAAGTTCATAACAATACAAACCTATCTCAAGAAACTAGAGAAACATCAAATAAATAACCTAACTTTACTCCTAAAGCATCTTTAAAAAGAAGAACAACAACACCCCAAAAGTTAGTAGAAGGAAAGAAATCATAAAATCAGAGAATAAATAATTGAAAAAGAAATTAAAGAAACTATAGCAAAGCTCAATAAAACTAAAAGCAAGTTCTTTGAGAAGATAAACAAAATATTTTTTCTTATAAATATATTCAATCTTTACTATCCCACTTAAAAATCTTTCAGTCTTTCCACATTGACTCTGGAGGAAGTTGGCTACAAAAAAACCCCCTCTTTTTTCCCTTTATTTAACCCAACACAACACTTATTTTTCAGATTTTCTAGCTAACTTTATATGAATCATGGGAAAATGACCCCAAGTTGAGCTTCTGAGATTGATGTTGATTATCTAAGCTAATCATGGTGATCTCTTTTTCCAGGGCCACTAATTGTTTTAGGAATAAGCATGGTCTAGTTTTGGACAATGAGAAACAATAAATGTCCTCCGAGGGAATTTCTGGAATTTCTTTTTTCTCCTATAAAACATATATGGAAATGTCAGGCTAGTGTATTTTTCTCAGTTCTTTTCTCATCACAACAATGATTTGGGGCCATGGATATTAAAGCCCTCGGTGCATCACAGCTCTCGGTTCTTGAACAAAACATGCCACAGCTCTTAGACAAATCAGTGTTACAGCTCTATTTAATTTAGAAGATAGCAGGAGAATCCATTCTTGAAGAACAGAAGAGAGTGGAGAAGCATGCCAGTGCGCGTGGGGGGTGGGGGTGGGGTGGGGGGAGAGAG
Source organism: Tragelaphus eurycerus (assembly GCA_935064755.1). Classification (NCBI taxonomy): domain Eukaryota; kingdom Metazoa; phylum Chordata; class Mammalia; order Artiodactyla; family Bovidae; genus Tragelaphus; species Tragelaphus eurycerus. The sequence continues at coordinate 10,424,583 of CAKXYN010000012.1, read as the reverse complement.
AGAAAGAGTGTAACACGCGGGAGAGAGAGAGAAAGTGCTTTGTCTCCTCCTTTTATATATATTCTCCACCCTCCAGGCCAGCCCTATGCAAATTGGGCTTAGCCAGGAGTGCTGTTCTACCTGAAGTCCTGACTCCAGTCCTCGGACATTTCTTTGACCGTCCTTTGTTCTATTTTCGCAGACTTTTCCCTTCCTTGTCTTTTAGCCACCGCCACTGTGGACTCCTTTTCCCTATTCTAACTACCTAACAGAAAGAAATGACACCACTTGATGTAGCCTCCAGAAGACCTGCACCTATTATGCTGCCAGTGTAAGAATTACATCAGCATGAACTGTAATGATATTTAACTCACCTTTCTAAGTAGGAGTACGTCAAGGCTGCATATTGTCACCATGTTTATTTAACTTATATGCAGAGTACATCATGAGAAATGCTGGACTGGAAGAAACACAAGTTGGAATCAAGATTGCCGGGAGAAATATCAATAACCTCAGATATGCAGATGACACGACTCTTATGGCAGAAAGTGAAGAGGGGCTAAAAAGCCTCTTGATGAAAGTGAAAGTGGAGAGTGAAAAGGTTGGCTTAAAGCTCAACATTCAGAAAACGAAGATCATGGCATCTGGTCCCATCACTGCATGGGAAATAGATGGGGAAACAGTGGAAACAGTGTCAGACTTTGTTTTTCTGGGCTCCAAAATCACTGCAGATGGTGACTGCAGCCATGAAATTAAAAGACGCTTGCTCCTTGGAAGGAAAGTTATGACCAACCTAGATAGCATATTCAAAAGCAGAGACATCACTTTGCCAACAAAGGTTCGCCTAGTCAAGGCTATGGTCTTTCCTGTGGTCATGTATGGATGTGAGAGCTGGACTGTGAAGAAGGCTGAGCACCGAAGAATTGATGCTTTTGAACTGTGGTGTTGGAGAAGACTCTTGAGAGTCCCTTGGACTGCGAGAAGATCCAACCAGTCCATTCTGAAGGAGATCAATCCTGGTATTTCTTTGGAAGGAATGATGCTAAAGCTGAAACTCCAGTATTTTGGCCACCTCATGCGAAGAGTTGACTCATTGGAGAAGACTCTGATGCTGGGAGGGATTGAGGGCAGGAAGAGAAGGGGACGACAGAGGATGAGATGGCTGGATGGCATCACTGACTCGATGGATGCGAGTCTGAGTGACCTCCGGGAGCTGGTGATGGACAGGGAGGCCTGGCGTGCTGCGGTTCATGGGGTCGCAAAGAGTCGGACACGACTGAGTGACTGATCTGATCTGATCTGATCTGATCCTTGGGGCCACCTTGATTCTGGACATTAAACAAATCTCTTTCTTTTTAAAGTCCACTGAGTGAAGATTTCTTTTACATACATCTTTATGCAAGCCAGATAAAACCTTCTATGATCTGCCCTTGTTGTTCAACCTTAGCTCTTGTACCCCCAACATTTGGAATTACAGTTTTAGCTACACTGGGTTGAAACATCAAGTGTTAGCTGCTCAGTCATGTCCAACTTTTTGTAAGCCATGGACTTCAGCCTGCCAGGCTCCTCCATCTGTGGGATTTTCCAGGCAAGAATACTGAAGTGGGTTGCCATACCCTTCACCAGAAAATCTTCCTGACCCAAGGATTGAACCCTCCTCTTTTGTATTTCAGGCAGACTCTACTATCTGAGCCACCAGCAAAGTCAAGGGGTGCAGAAAAATCATCTGGAAACTTGTTAGAAGTGTCCTAGAAGTTTTCTAGAAACCTAGAAGGCCGACTCTGACTTAGTAGGTTTCAGATAGGGTTTGGGATTCTGCCTTCTAAGTTATACAATGCTGCTGCTCCTTAATCGCTTCAGTCGTGTCTGACACTGTGCTACCCCGTAGACGGAAGCCCACCAGGCTGCCCCATCCCTGGGATTCTCCAGGCAAGAACACTGGAGTTGGTTTCCATTTCCTTCTCCAATGCAGGAAAATGAAAAGTGAAAGTGAAGTCGCTCAGTTATGTCCAACTCTGTGTGACCCCATGGACCACAGCCCACCAGGCTCATCCGTCCATGGGATTTCCCAAGCAAGAGTACTGAAATGGGGTGCCATTGCCTTCTCTGAGGTTAACAATGCTGATGCTGCTAAGTCGCTTCAGTTGTGTCCGACTCTGTGCAACCCCATAGATGGCAGCCCATCAGCGTCCCCCATCCCTGGGATTCTCCAGGCAAGAACACTGGAGTGGGTTGCCATTTCCTTCTCCAATGCATGAAAGTGAAAAGTGAAAGTGAAGTCCCTCAGTCGTGTCCGACTCTTAGCGACCCCATGGACTGCAGCTTACCAGGCTCCTCCATCCATGGGATTTTTCAGGCAAGAGTACTGGAGTGGGGTGCCATTGCCTTCTCCTTCTTCGAGGTTAACAATGCTACTGGTCCATAAATCACACTTTAGTTAAGAAGGAACTAGATTACCTATGAGGAGGCTTTTTAAACAATCAAGGCAGAGAAATGACAAATCCAGAACTGAAGCTATGTGTATTATGATTTTTTTTTTTCTGTCTTGTAAATCTTTTCTTTATAAAACACCAGTTACTTTTGAAGACAGTTAAATTCTCTAGTAAAATAAAAAGAATGGACCACACATTTTTAATGCAGAGACTCAAAGGTTATCTAGCTGTACACACACATACACACACACACACACACACACACATAAATATACTCAAAATGGTTTGACTTTATCCTTATTGTCATGTTTCCTTGTTTGCTCTGTGTGTTTCCTCTAGATTAATGCCAACAATAAACCAGAGATTTGAATGTGGTATTTTTACTAAATTGGTTCATTAATTTTAAAAATCTATGCCATTTAGGAAGAACTCTTTAAGAAGGAGCTCCAGATAAAGTTTAAGGCAATATTAATTACAAAGAACTAGCTTCCTGCAGTTAAGGAAAGCAAATTATCTGGGGTAATTGAAAATAAATACCTACTGTTATTAGCATAAAACTTTGTTTTCTAAATTACTGTTAAAAATTGTCTGGCTTTTATCATTTTTGTCTATTTATTGGTTTCCAAGCTGCTCTTTTTCTTTGGAGCTGAAAAAGTTTGAAATACTGATAATTAGCTTCTAAAGGATTCTGACATTTGAAACATTTAAACCATAGGAAAGATTTTTCCATCTTCTCTTATGCACTTTTCTCTTATGTGAGAAAATATAATTACTGATATCAAGAAGATCACACATGACAACTATTACTCAAATCAACACATTCATAAGTACTGCAGTGTAAATATTTAATAATTTATACCTAGAATAACTATGAAATCACAAATTACTTAAACCTTAGTTAGAATGTTAGTGCTTTTTAATGAAGACTGCAGTCCCTAAGGTACCCCAATGAATATATTTACAATGACTGCTTTTTTGAGAATAAGATTTATGATTTTCTTACATTTAGTTGACTGTAGTTTATTTTTCATAAAGATTCAATTTAAAATTAATCACACGAAAATAATCTTAGTTATAAAGGAAAACTTTTATAGGCTCTTTTCCCCATTCCATTTGAACTGAGTCAAAGAATCACATACTTAAAAAAACAATCACAGGAAAAGTTTTTTCGTACTTAAATTCCTTCTTACTTCTGCTCACATTGCAATAAATTAGCCTGGGACAAGTCTCTTTGTAAAATTCTCTTTTTACTGGGGGACATCCAGAGGTCCATTACTTGTAATCATCTGTAAAAATTAATATTATACTATTTGTTTTTTCAAATATGGCAATATTGTTTAAAATTATTAGGTGTAATGGACTAAAAGATATGTTACTCTTGCTAGAAGAATTATTAATCTCTGCAATGATTTTAAAGAATCAGATTAACAAAGAGAATAATATCAATAATAATAATAATCAAAGGAACAGTTACTGTTACCAAACTATTCTGTCCTACTCTTCACAACCAGTTTAATATTGTTGTTTTCATCTACACTAGTCTGCTGCAGATTAAAATAAATTTACCTGGATAAATGATTTTCTTAAAATTCTTTTTTTTTCTAGAAACATTCTGCGGTCCAACATTCACAGTCATGAATTTGAATAGTATGTTACCTTGGAACATGAAGATCTATTACTTTTGTGTTGTCAGTTATGATGTTTAATTATTGTTTAATTATGAAAATATTATCTCACAATTATGCTATGAAATGGATTCAAGATATATTAATTACTCCTTCAAAGATTATTAACTTTATAGGAATTTAAATGAATCTACTTAGCAATTAAAATAATTACTGTAGCAGTAATAATAAAATAATGATAATAATAGGCACATTTACTCTGTGCTAAACTAATAAGTTTGCTCTTATTATCTTGCTTCGATGCTTTTCTCCATAGTCCTACTACACAGGTATTCCCCTCCTCTATAAGACAGGGTGTCTCATGAAATCTCAATTTTATTTCATCATGGTAAAATCTTTACTTGCTCTCTCAGGTTCAGGTTTCTTGTTTCTCCTTCTCCCTGGTATAGACAGAAGATTGGGCTCCACTGTGATTTTTAGAGCATTTTTGTAAGAATGCTTATTTATTTCCTTGTATTTTAAATGTGCCCAGAGGCTCCATGCTCTATATCTGTAAATTTAAATGTAGGTCTAGTTGTTTAGAAATAAATGTGAAAATAAATAAAATATATAGGATGGATGCAAGCAGATATATAGCAGAGCACAACACATTTTGATTGTTGACTAGAAAACATGGGAAATTTTGTCATCTTCAATTTACCTTGCTTCATTCTGACCAAAACTTTCTTGACACAAATAATGATGTGCAGAATGGAGATGTGGTTTGTGAAACAGTTAAGATTTTGTATATGTGTATGTGTGTTTCCCCCTGAAGCAGGATATAAGCGCAAATGCCATTCAGTTGGAACACTGCCTACAGGTTGAACACAAAAGGTCCTGGCCTCATTGAAACAGTTATTTATGGTGAGGCAATGTCTGCAAATAGCATCCATTAGGAATAAATGCCTAGTGCATGAGATGGAGAAAAGGCACCTTCACACAAAAATGTAATATCCAGATTAGGTGCCTATTTTTGAAATTATTGAGTTTAGCAAAGGAAAGTTGTATTTGCTCTCAGCCCTGAGAACTATAAAATGTATTTTCCTATCTCCAAAATCATCCCTGAGTAGAAGAGATACACTTTTAGAAGTAGAAAGAATGCTAATATTGATTGGATATATTTCGAATTTTTCTTGACAGGGCATTTTCCCTCTAAATCCTTTTATATTCTAAGGCATGTCTTGGCAGTATATGCATATTTGTACATGTGCAAATAATACTGATATACAAATGTTAGAACTTGCTGAACTAAAATAGATGGGGTAATTAATTTTACTAAATCTGCCAAGATGTTAATATAGTATCAAATTTCAAACTGAAGCATATATTCTTCTTATACAATGCCATCAGCTCTTAGAATGTGGTAGTGGTTTAAGCTTTAAGTAAGAAGTTGAGGAGGAGAGGGTTTTAGGGGTACCTATGTTCCAGAAACAGTTTGGGAGCTGTTACATGCCTTTCTAATTAAATATTTTAACATGTACACATTAAGAATTAAAATTGTACTATAATTATATTAAAAAATAAAATTGTACTTTGCCATATATGACAAAATTGTCATATATGTGCCTTATATATGACATCACATATAAGGCAAATGTCATGCTCAAAAGTATTTCACTCATAAAAATTTGTGTTTCGATATTAGTTCTGTGGAGGAAAAATAGCTTTAAGGATAGATAAATAGATGAGAAAAATATATAGTTCAATTGTTAAGAGTTTTGTGGCACACCTATTTTTCCAAGGCCTGGCTGGCACTAGGTGAGGGAGAATTTACAAATACAATTTTTAAATCAGTAAATCTACTGAAGTATTAGAACTCAAACTGCTTATGCTTTACCCAGACCAGAAAGATAACATGTCCATAGTACTATGACAATCAGAGGAGGTTTGTATGTTTATGCTTACTTCTTTCCTGGATTGTTCTCTTTTCATCTATCAACTCATTTACTAGAACTAACTTCTATCATGTAGAATAAATTCAGCCTTTTGAACCACAGCAATGATGGTGATTGCAGCCATGAAATTAAAAGATGCTTACTCCTTGGAAGGAAAGTTATGACCAACCTAGATAGCATATTGAAAAGCAGAGACATTACTTTGCCAACAAAGTTCCATCTAGTCAAGACTATGGTTTTTCCAGTGGTTATGTATGGATGTGAGGGTTGGACTGTGAAGAAAGCTGAGTGCCGAAGAATTGATGCTTTTGAACTGTGGTGTTGGAGAGGACTCTTGAGAGTCCCTTGGACTGCAAGGAGATCCATCCAGTCCAACCTAAAGGAGATCAGTCCTGAGAGTTCACTGGAAGGCCTGATGCTAAAGCTGAAACTCCAATACTTTGGCCACCTAATGCAAAGAGTTGACTCACTGGAAAAGACCTTGATACTGGGAGGGTTTGGGGGAAGTCAGAAAAGGGGACGACAGAGGATGAGATGGCTGGATTGCATCACCAACTCGAGGGACATGAATTTAAGTGAACTCCGGGATTTGGTGATGGACAGGGAGACCTGACATGCTGCAATTTATGGGGTCACAAAGAGTCAGACAGGACTGAGCGACTGAACTGAATTGCATGGAAAATTGTTTCTTTCTTGGATCATTGTAACAATAGTCATTCCAACACATTATGATCACTTGTCTAATTACCCCAAACTCTATAAAGACAACAAGGGTAGAAACTTAAGAGGCAGTATTCACCACAATTTTCTTATACAATATGGAAGAGTAGATGATCAATAGATATTTGCTAAATTAATATGCATATATAATTGTATACACTATTTCTCACTATATTTTTTTGCTTCCTGTGTGCATAGGCTAATTGATCAAATATGTTTGTAATATTCTTGAAGAGGAAGAATATGTTCTACATTTCTCTGTATCTTTTATGTACTTGCCCAGTGATTTTCAGGTAATTGGTTCTCAATATATATATTTTTTCTTTCTTTTTTTTTTTTTTTTCTATCAGGGAGATCCGTAGAGTGAATTTAAGTAGATACATTGCTAAATTGGGCTTCCTTCGTGGCTTAGATGGTGAGGACTCTGTCAGCAATGTGGGAGACCTGGGTTTGATCTCTGGGTCTAGAAGACCCACTGGGAAAGGGAATGGCAACCCACTCCAGTGTTCTTGCCTGGAGAATCCCAGGGACAGAGGAGCCTGGAAAGCTACAGTCTTTGGGGTTCCAAAGAGACACATGCACCTGAACAACTAACACATACAGACATTGCTAAATTAGAAAAATAATAAATAAACAAAAAAGTACAAACATTTGCTTACATATGCCCACATTGTCCATTAGCCGTGTTGCCTGTGGGATTTCACTTTGCATATCATCCATGATAATATATTTCAAACATAATTAGCTGACTGAATTTCTGAAATTCAGTTAGCACGGTAGATAAGAAAAAACTAATTTCTCTGTTAATGCATTTACTTTTAGTATTTATCAATGACTTTTTTTTTCTTCTTCTTCTATAATTGTGTAAGGAGAGATGCTTTAGATCCTGGAAAAAACTAATGAAACTGTCCTCACACTAATAGGCACAATACTTGGCTCTTGATATCCAGTGACTCAAAGCATGATTCTCTATGTTTCTCTTATCTTTTATACTGACAACTGTTGGTTCTTCCAGTTTTGTGCATAACACATAGCTAGTACTGTGAAATGGAGATCAAGACACTGGTTCAAGTCCCTTGATTTGATGATCTAAATTACCTAGAGGAAGTTGTTATATTTCTCTGTAACCAGCTCAACAGTACACAAGAAAACCTTTTACATCACCACAGTTTAGTGAGGCATTAGCTTGAGTCTTTTCTACATTTTGTCTCTTATTTCTCAATAATTGAGAATGAAGCACCAGCAAAGAGTGATAGATACATTTCCAAATGCAGAATAAAATTGATTGATGGAGTTATAAGTAACTGTTCATGTACTATATAGTATGTAATCAACTATAACCTGCTGGAGGAGTATTAATAACTTGACATTAGAATAGGATTCCATTTTATTCAAACATAATGTCTAGGTTTATTATTACTACTTTTACTTTTATTCATTTTTGTTTTTTCCCATCCTATTGATATACTTCTTAAGAGTTTGAGTATTTTGAGATTTCTCATTTTGCAGTGAACAATTTCAGGTAATTTGCTCAGCACTTTAACAGTCTGTCTACTCTGAGTATTGATCAGAAAAATGCCTCTAACTTTTGAGACACTTGTAATATACCTATGTTACATACTATTGCCAACTTTGAGTTGAATGTGTAGCTTTTATATATGCCAAGTGAAAGGCAAATACCATATGAAATAGTTTCCCTTTCAGAAAAAAAAAATACAGTATTTTGAGAGGTGCAAGAGAAAGGAATCATTCAAAAAAAAAAAAAAAAAATGCCATTGTCCTGCTGGGAATAGTAAACTTTCACCAGTAATAAAATTCAAGTTTTAAGAATCAGCCAGCAACTCCCCATCACCCTGTGTCTTGGCTGAAATCTGTAGCTGCCAGAAATAAACAGAAGGAACTCCTCTTCAGGACATTGACATTTAATTCTATTTGAGGCTTGTTAAAGGTCACTCAATTTCTTTGCTTGCATTTTGCTTTCATTATCTTGTAAGCTACTTTGGTGAATTAATTCATTTAATACTGTGAAGATGAAAATTGATTTGTATCAGATCATCTCACTTTATAGATAAGTCACTAATTTCAGAAACATCTCATTCCTATATGTAATGAGGAAAAGGGGGATGAAAAAGATTCATAATAACGAGAAGATCAAGGAAATTGGATATTATACTAAAGGCATTAATTTCCTGAGTTTCTTTAAAAAAATGACCATATTTTTATTTTGTTATAATAGTAAATGGGAGAAGGAAACGATAGCTATAAAAAAAACTGTTATCAAAAACCAAGGGAAACAAATAAAAGTATAAACAGTACTAGAAACATCATACCGAGACCCAAATAAAAATATCCGGAGAGATCTAAAGAATGTGTTCAAGCTGAGAGCAGCTATAACAAACACAGGGAAGACAAAATTATCTCTACAAAACCTTACAGTTACAAATGCAAACAAAAGAGGAGTGTAAAATTGATAAGAGAATAGAATGAGCATGATTAGATCAATTCTATTAAAAGCTATGAAAGACAATAAATGATTCAATAGAAGTAATCTGCATCCAGGTTTGTTCAGTAATCCACTGGAGGACTTTGTCAAAATCTTTTGACAAGCTAATTAAAAGCAGACAGTTATGCAGCATTTGGTGTTTACCTTTGTAAAATGAATCAACTCATCTTCAAGCTTCTATATTCATATTTCCACTGCCCTGTCATAGTGACCTTTACAGTACAATACTGTGAATAAACTGCATATTCATCAAGACAGTCTCAAAGTCACAGTGAAAATAAAATGTCTCCCAGAAAAATATCTTAACCAGGAATAAACTCAATGAAATAAATATTCACTGAACATCAGATATGTCCTGGACATTGCACAGAATGAAAGTGTCACACAAAAAAGTCAAAGTCCGTGCCCTTGAGGAGGTCGTGATATATTAAATATTTTTTAAAAAGATGTAGTCTAAAATTTTCATGGTTAGCTTGCTCTTTAAGTGTTTTTTTCAAAGTGAAATGGGACATATTTTCCTCAGGATAATTATGTTCCTTTTACAATACTGAATTCCTCATATTGTTAACATGTAACAAATCCCAAGAAGGTTACTAAAATAAGGAAAAGATAGGAAAAAGGTTGATTTTGTTTTGTTGCTGATTTTAATACATATTTTGGAATGATTTTGCAGTGGTTCCACAGGATAAGCTGCTGCCTGAGGCCAATATAGTTTATATTTTCCCTAGTGTATAATAAATAAGTAGAAACTGGAGTGGACTATTCTTTACACTAACAATGTCCTTCAGGGTCATTTTTGCTTTAACAAACTCCTTCTATCTAAAAATTCAAAGGAGGCCAACTTTTCTTCTAGTAATCCATCTCAGACTCAGGCTCACAACTAGGCCAGGAAGCTTTGCCAGGCCAGCTTTTTCTCCACACTTCTGGTATTAAAAAATCACATTGCAGGGTTTTGTGGCTTTGAAAAAATTTATTGAGTGGACATGTTTTGAACAAAATGGGGAATCGGAATCTGACTAATGTGCTCAGAAGCATTTTTTTAAGCAGATACGTCTGTGTCTGCTGTCTCTCAGTCATGTCCAAACTGAGAAGTCCCTTAAACAGATATAGAAGCATCAAAAACAACTTAGTTTTAAAAATATTTGAATATTTTAAATCAATGCAAAAGCTTAAGGTAAAGTGATACTTCTGCGTTTTGGCACTGATTTTCACTGAAGATTTTTAAATGAAGCCAAAGTAATATTTCTACAACATTTTATTGGTATTATTTATTTTTTGTTTTTATTATAATACAATAGAAATGAACACTCACTATGGGCCCATCCCAATACTAAGCACTTCACAATATAACCCCATTGGAGCGACTTAACAACCATATGAGTCAGTTACAGCTACCATTTGCATTTAACAGACTAGAGGATTAAGTCATCAGTGGTGAAACAACATTTTCAGTATAACTAAATCACACAGCAGAGCAGAGATTCTAAATCTGGATACAGATTCTTAGCTTTTAAACAGACACATTGAAGCTTCTAAGTGTAAGTTGTAATATTGAAATAACATTTAATTTATATTTATTTCATCAAAATAATATATGTACACAGATATATAAACATTAATAACCAATAGCAGTCCAGATCTAATTCATACTGCCTCAAAACAATTATTTTTAATTTTCTTTCAATAATTTGTTTAGATAATTCTAAAAATAAAACAAAGTATGTTCATACTATTCTTTCTTGATTTTTTAAGTGCATTATACTTTTTACCAGCTACAAAGAGATTAGAATCACCATAGACACACATTCATGCATCTACTCCTGCCTTCTTACCAATGGTATTTCATCTTTATCTTAAATCTTTTTCAGACCACCTGATCTGCCTCTTGAGAAATGTGTATGCAGGTCAGGAAGCAACAGTGAGAACTGGACATGGAAAAACAGATTGGTTCCAAATAGGAAAAGGAGTTCATCAAGGCTGTATATTGTCACCTTGTTTATTTATCTTATATGCATAGTACATCATGAGAAATGCTGGACTGGAAGAAACACAAGTTGGAATCAAGATTGCCAGGAGAAATAGCAATAACCTCAGATATGCAGATGACATCACCCTTATGGCAGATAGTGAAGAGGAACTAAAAAGCCTCTTGATGAAAGTGAAAGTGGAGAGTGAAAACTTTGGCTTAAAGCTCAACATTCAGAAAACAAAGATCATGGCATCTGGTCCCATCACTTCATGGCAAATAGATGGGGAAAAAGTGGAAACAGTGTCAGACTTTATTTTTCTGGGCTCCAAAATCACTGAAGATGGTGACTGCAGCCATGAAATTAAAAGACGCTTACTCCTTGGAAAGAAAGTTATGACCAACCCAGATAGCATATGCAAAAGCAGAGACATCACTTTGCCAACAAAGGTTCATCTAGTCAAGGCTATGGTCTTTCCTGTGGTCATGTATGGATGTGAGAGTTGGACTGTGAAGAAGGCTGAGCACCGAAGAATTGATGCTTTTGAACTGTGGTGTTGGAGAAGACTCTTGAGAGTCCCTTGGACTGCAAGGAGATCCAACCAGTCCATTCTGAAGGAGATCAGCCCTGGGATTTCTTTGGAAGGAATGATGCTAAAGCTGAAACTCCAGTACATTGGCAACCTCATGCAAAGAGTTGACTCATTGGAAAAGACTCTGATGCTGGGAGGGATTGGGGGCAGGAGGAGAAGGGGACGACAGAGGATGAGATAGCTGGATGGCATCACTGACTCGATGGACGTGAGTCTCAGTGAACTCCGGGAGTTGGTGATGGACAGGGAGGCCTGGTGTGCTCCGATTCATGGGGTCACAAAAAGTCGGACACTACTGAGCAACTGATCTGATTTGATGCTATCTAAACTTGCTGCTGCTGCTGCTAAGTCACTTCAGTCGTGTCCGACTCTGTGCGACCCTATAGACGGCAGCCCACCAGGCTCCCCTGTCCCTGGGATTCTCCTGGCAAGAACACTGGAGTGGGTTGCCATTTCCTTCTCCAATGTGTGAAAGTGAAAAATGAAAGTGAAGTCGCTCAGTCATGTCCGACTCCTAACGACCCCATGGACTGCAGCCTACCAGGCTCCTCTGTCCATGGGATTTTCCAGGCAAGAGTACTGGAGTGGAGTGCCATTACCTTTTACTACCATGCATAAAACAGATAACTTATGAAAACTTAATGTATAGCACAGGAAACTCTGCTCAATGCTTTGTGAATATGTATAGCTGGTTCACTTTTCTATACAGCAGGAACTAATGCAACATTTTAAAGCAAATATACTTCAAGATAATTTTTTAAGAAAAGGATCAGAAATCACAGAGAAGAAGAAAGGAGAAAGCTATACAAAAATGTGTGATTAATATGAAAATCAGTCATGTTTTGATATATTATGAACAATAAAACAAAAATTGAAAATAAAATGATAATATTGATATACATATAATTGTATCATACTTTCAAAACATGATAAGTTAAGTCTTACAGTGGCTCAGAGGTTAAAGCATCTGCCTCCAGTGTGGGAGACCTGGGTTCGATCCCTGGGTTGGGAAGATCCCCTGGAGAAGGAAATCGCAACCCACTCCAGTATTCTTGCCGGGAGAATCCGGCAAGATTACAGACCCCGGACTGAATACAGTCCATGGGGTCACAAAGAGTCAGACACGACTGAGCGACTTAACTATCAAAACGTGAAATACAGGTATATTTGACAAAAGACATAAAAAGTGCTGGATTTAAAAAGTCCTTAATAAATGGAGAGCTTTACATAAACAGAAGATGTGATGTGATGCCTCCCAAATTGATTTGTATGTTAAATGTATAACCCAAATTAAAACTCCAAGAAGCTTTTATGTTTTGTGTTTGTTTTGAAGGAAATTGGCAAGCTGATTCTAAAATTCATACAGAAAAACAAAGAATATAGAGTAGCCAAAACATCTTTCAAAAAGAACACAGAAATGAAAGGTTAATAACAACTGATTTCAAGTCTTATTATGAAGATAAGGTAAAAAAAACTTCATAGAATTGACAAAAGTATAAACATATAAGTTGGTGGAACAGAATAGAGAGTCTAGGAATATACACTTACACATATAAACAACAGATTTTGAAACATCTGCAAAGATAATTATAGAACAGAGGATATTATTACCATGACACTGATAAACTTAAATATATATATATATATATATATATATATGAAAGATTAATTTTATCCCTACCTTATAGGATATACATAATTTACTTATAATTCTTTTATCTACTGCATGGATAACAGATCAAAAGTAAAATGTAAAATTATAAAATTATTAAAAATAACATAAGAGGCTTAGGTTAAACAAACAGGACTTAGATATGACATCAACAAGAAATGAAATGATAAAATGAACATCATCAAAATTTAAAACATTATATATATATATATATACAGATCAGATCAGATCAGTCGCTCAGTCGTGTCCGACTCTTTGCGACCCCATGACTTGCAGCACACCAGGCCTCCCTGTCCATGACCAACCCCCGGAGTTCACCCAAACTCACATTCAAGGAGTCAGTGATGCCATCCAGACATCTCATCCTCTGTCGTCCCGTTCTCCTCCTGCCTCTAATCCCTCCCAGCATCAGTGTCTTTTCCAAAGAGTAAACTCTTCACATGAGGTGGCCAAAGTACTGGAGTTTCAGCTACAGCATCATTCCCTCCAAAGAAATCCTAGGGCTGCTCTCCTTCAGAATGGACTGGTTGGATCGCTTTGCAGTCCAAGGGACTCTCAAGAGTCTTCTCCAACACCACAGTTCAAAAGCATCAATTCTTCGGTGCTCAGCCTTCTTCACAGTCCAACTCTCACATCCATACATGACCACAGGAAAAAACATAGCCTTGACTAGATGAACCTTTGTTGGCAAAGTAATGTCTCTGCTTTTCAATGTGCTATCTAGGTTGGTCATAACTTTCCTTCCAAGGAGTAAGCGTCTTTTAATTTCATGGCTGTAGTTACCATCTGCACTGATTTTGGAGCCCAGAAAAATAAAGTCTGACACTGTTTCCACTGTTTCCCCATCTATTTGCCATGAAGTGATGGGACCAGATGCCATGATCTTCGTTTTCTGAATGTTGAGCTTTAAGCCAACTTTTTCACTCTCCTCTTTCACTTTCATCAAGAGGCTTTTTAGTTCCTCTTCACTTTCTGCCATAAGGGTGATGTCATCTGCATATCTGAGGTTATTGATTTTTCTCCTGGCAATCTTGATTCCAGCTTGTGTTTCTTCCAGTGAGGCTTTTCTCATGGTGTACTCTGCATAGAAGTTCAATAAGCAGGGTGATAATAAACAGCTTTGATGTTCTCCTTTTCCTATTTGGAACCAATCTGTTGTTCTATGTCCAGTTCTCACTGTTGCTTCCTGACCTGCATACAGGTTTCTCAAGAGACAGGTCAGGTGGTCTGGCATTCCCATCTACTTCAGAATTGTCCACAATTTATTGTGATCCACACAAAGACTTTGACATTGTCAATAAAGCAGAAATAGATGTTTTTCTGGAACTCTCGTGCTTTTTCCATGATCCAGCGGATGTTGGCAATTTGATCTCTGGTTCCTCTGCCTTTTCTAAAACCAGATTGAACATCAGCAAGTTCACGGTTCACATATTGCTGAAGCCTGGCTTGGAGAATTGAGAACATTTCTTTACTAGCATGTGAGATGAGTGCAATTGTGCGGTAGTTAGAGTATTCTTTGGCATTGCCTTTCTTTGGGATTGGAATGAAAACTGACCTTTTCCAGTCCTGTGGCCACTGCTGAGTTTTCCAAATGTGCTGGCATATTGAGTGCAGCACTTTCACAGCATCATTTTTCAGGATTTAACATAGCTCAACTGGAATTCCATCACCTGCACTACCTTTGTTCGTAGTGATGCTTTCTAAGGCCCACTTGACTTCACATTCCAGGATGTCTGGCTCTAGATGAGTGATCACACCATCATGATTATCTGGGTCATGAAGATCTTTTGTGTACAGTTCTGTGTATTCTTGCCACCTTTTCTTAGAATCTTTTGCTTCTATCAGGTCCATATCATTTCTGTCCTTTATCGAGCCCATGTTTGCACAAAATGTTCCTTGGTATCTTTAATTTTCTTGAAGAGATCTCTAGTATTTCCCATTCTGTTGTTTTCCTCTATTTCTTTGCATTGATTGCTGAAGAAGGCTTTCTTATCTCTTCTTGCTATTCTTTGGAACTCTGCATTCAGATGTTTATATCTTTCCTTTTCTCCTTTGCTTTTTGCTTCTCTTCTTTTCACAGCTATTTGCAAGGCCTCCCCAGACAGCCATTTTGCTTTTTTGCATTTCTTTTCCATGGGGATGGTCTTGATCCCTGTCTCCTGTACAATGTCACGAACCTCATTCCATAGTTCATCAGGCACTCTATCTATCAGATCTAGGCCCTTAAATCTATTTCTCAATTGTACTGTATAATCATAAGGGATTTGATTTAGGTCATACCTGAATGGTCTTTTTTTAGGTGTTAGTTCTAAAAGGTCTTGTAGGTCTTCAAAGAACCATTCAACTTCAGTTTCTTCAACGTTACTGGTTGGAGCATAGACTTGGAGTACTGTGACATTGAATGGTTTACCTTGGAAACGAACAGAGATCATTCTGAGATGTCCTTTTCTTTATAGGGGATTGGAATGCGAAATTAGGAAGTCAAGGAACACACGGAGTAACAGGCAAATTTGGCCTTGGAATATGGAATGAAGCAGGACAAAAACTAATAGAGTTTTGCCAGGAAAATGCACTGGTCATAGCAAACACCATCTTCCAACAACACAAGAGAAGACTCTATACATGGACGTCACCAGATGGTCAACACCGATATCAGATCAATTATATTCTTTGCAGCCAAAGATGGGGAAGCTCTATACAGTCAGCAAAAACAAGACCAGGAGCTGACTGTGGCTCAGACCATGAACTGCTTATTGCCAAATTCAGACTTAAATTGAAGAAACTAGGGAAAACCACTAGACCATTAAGAAGAGATGGCAAGAATACACAGAAGAACGGTACAAAAAAGATCTTCATGATCCAGATAATCATGATGGCATGATCACTGACCTAGAACCAGACATCCTGGAATGGGAAGTCAAGTGGGCTTTAGAAAGCATCACGACAAACAAAGCTAGTGGAGGTGATGGAATTCCAGTTGAGCTATTCCAGATCCTGAAAGATGATGCTGTGAAAGTGCTGCACTCAATATGCCAGCACATTTGGAAAACTCAGCAGTGGCCACAGGACTGGAAAAGGTCAATTTTCATTCCAATCCCAAAGAAAGGCAATGCCAAAGAATGCTCAAACTACCGCACAATTGCACTCATCTCACACGCTAGTAAATTAATGCTTAAAATTCTCTAAGGCAGGCTTCAGCAATATGTGAACTGTGAACTTCCTGATGTTCAAGCTGGTTTTAGAAAAGGCAGAGGAACCAGATATCAAATTGCCAACATCCGCTGGATCATAAAAAGCACGAGAGTTCCAGAAAAACATCTATTTCTGCTTTATTGACTATGCCAAAGCCTTTGATTGTGTGGATCACAATAAACTGTGGACAATTCTGAAAAAGATGGGAATACCAGACCACCTGACCTGCCTCTTGAGAAACCTGTATGCAGGTCAGGAAGCAACAGTTAGAACTAGACGTGGAACAACAGATTAGTTACAAATAGGAAAAGGAGTTCGTCAAGGTTGTATATTGTCACCCTGTTATTTAACTTCTATGCAGAGTACATCATGAGAAATGCTGGACTGGAAGAAACACAAGTTGGAATCAAGATTGCTGGGAGAAATATTAATAACCTCAGATATGCAGATGACACCACCCTTATGGCAGAAAGTGAAGAGGAACTAAAAAGCCTCTTGATGAAAGTGAAAGAGGAGAGTGAAAAAGTTGGCTTAAAGCTCAACATTCAGAAAACGAAGATCATGGCATCTGGTCCCATCACTTCATGGCAAATAGATGGGGAAACTGTGTCAGACTTTTATTTTTCTGCTCTCCAAAATCACTGCAGATGGTGCCTGCAGCCATGAAATTAAAAGACACTTACTCCTTGGAAGGAAAGTTATGATCAATCTGGATAGCATATTGAAAAGCAGAGACATTACTTTGCCAACAAAGGTTCATCTAGTCAAGGCTATGGCTTTTCCTGTGGTCAAGTATGGATGTGAGAGTTGGACTGTGAAGAAGGCTGAGCACCGAAGAATTGATGCTTTTGAACTATGGTGTTGGAGAAGACTCTTGAGAGTCCCTTGGACTGCAAGGAGATCCAACCAGTACATCCTAAAGGAAATCAGTCCTGAATATTCATTGAAAGGACTGATGCTGAAGCTGAAATTACAATACTTTGGCCACCTGATGTGAAGAGCTGACTCATTAGAATAGAACCTGATGCTGGGAAAGATTGAAGGCAGTAGAAGAGGGGGACTACAGAGGATGAGATGGCTGGATGGCATCACTGACTCGATGGATGTGAGTCTGAGTGACCTCCGGGAGTTGGTAATGGACAGGGAGGCCTGGCGTGCTGCGATTCATGGGATTCCAAAGAGTCGGACACGACTGAGCGACTGATCTGATCTGATATGAATGGTCTAGTGGTTTTCCCTACTTTCTTCAATTTAAGTCTGAATTTGGTAATAAGGTGTTCACAATCTGAGCCAGTCAGCTCCTGGTCTTGTTTTTGTTGACTGTATAGACCTTCTCCATCTTTGGCTCCAAAGTATATAATCGATCTGATTTCGGTGTTGACCGTCTGGGGATGTCCATTTATAGAGTCTTCTCTTGTGTTGTTGGAAGAGGGTGTTTGTTATGACCAGTGCATTTTCTTGGCAAAACTCTATTAGTCTTTGCCCTGCTTCATTCTGTATTCCAAGGCCAAATTTGCCTGTTACTCCAGGTGTTTCTTGACCTCCTACTTTTGCATTCCAGTCCCCTATAATGAAAAGGACATCGTTTTTGGGTGTTAGTTCTAAAAGGTCTTGTAGGTCTTCACAGAACCCTTCAATTTCAGCTTCTTCAGCATTACTGGTTGGGGCATAGACTTGGATTACTGTGATATTGACTGGTTTTCCTTGGAAACAAATGGAGATCATTCTGTCCTTTTTAAAATTGTATCCAGGTACTGCATTTCGGTCTCTTTTGTTGACCATGATGGCTACTCCATTTCTTCTGAGGGATTCCTGCCTGTAGTAGTCGATATAATCGTCATCTGAGTTAAATTCACCCATTCCAGTCCATTTTAGTTCACTGATTCCTAGAACGTCGACATTCACTCTTGCCATCTCTTGTTTGACCACTACCAATTTGCCTTGATTCATGGACCTGACATTCCACGTTCCTATGCAATATTGCTCTTTACAGCATTGGACCTTGCTTCTATCACCAGTCACATCCACAGGTGGGTATTGTTTTTGCTTTGGCTCCATCCTTTCATTCTTTCTGGAGTTATTTCTCCACTGATCTCCAGTAGCATTTTGGGCCCCTACTGACCTGAGGAGTTCCTCTTTCAGTATCCTATTATTTTGCCTTTTCATACTGTTCATGGTGTTCTCAAGGCAAGAATACTGAAGTGGTTTGCCATTCCCTACTCCAGTGGACCATATTCTGTCAGATCTCTCCACCAAGACCTGCCCATTTTGCGTTGCCCCACGGGCATGGCTTAGTTTCATTGAGTTAGACAAGGCTGTGGTCCTAGTGTGATTAGATTGACTAGTTTTCTGTGAGTATGGTTTCAGTGTGTCTGCCCCTGATACCCTCTTGCAACACCTACCATCTTATTTGGGTTTCTCTTACCTTGTTCATGGGGTATCTCTTCACGGCTGTTCCAGCAAAGCACAGCTGCTGCTCCTTACCTTGGATGAGGGGTATTTCCTCACCACTGCCCTTCCTGACCTTCAGTGTGGGATAGCTCCTCTAGGCCCTCCTGAGCCCATGCAGCCACTGCTCCTTGTATGTGGGGTTGGTCCTCCCGGCTGCCGCCCCTGGCCTCCAGCGTAGAGTAGCTCCTCCCGTCCGCCACCCCAGGCCTTGGGCGTGGGAGCGTGGAGTAGCTTCTCCTGCCTGCCGCCCCTGACCTCATTGTAGGGGTATCTCCTCTTGGTCGCTGCCCCTGGCCACCCCTGACCTCGGACGCAGGGCAGCTCTTCTCGGCCGTTCCTGCGTCATCGCAGCCTGGCACTCTCAGCCGCTGCCCTGACCTTGGACGTGGGGTAGCTCCTCTCCGCCACGCTTACAGCACCGGTCGCAGCTGCCACCACTGTTAAAGTACTGCACTCACTATGTCAGCAAATTTGGAAAACTCGTCAGTGGCCACAAGACTGGAAATGTCAGTTTTCATTCCAACCCAATGAAAGGGCAATGCCCAAGAATGCTCAAACTACCAAATGATTTCCCTCATTTCACATGCTAGTAAGGTTATGCTCAAAATCCTTCAACTTAGGTTTCAGCAGTAGGTACAAGCTGGATTTAGAAAAGGCAGAGGAATTAGAAATCAAATTTCCAATATCTATTGGATTATAAAAAAACAAAGGAATTTAAAAAAAAAATCTGCTTCATTGACTATGCTAAAGCCTTTGACTGTAAGCATCATAACAAACTGTGGAAAATTCTTAAAGAGATGGGAATACCAGACCACCTTATCCACCTCCTGAGAAACATGCATGAAGGTCAATAAGCAATAGTTAGAACTGGACATGGAACAATAGGACTGGTTCCAAATTGGGAAAGGAGTATTTCAAGGCTCTATATTGTCATCCTGCTTATTTAGCTTTTAAGCAGAGTGAAAGTGAAAGTCACTCAGTCATGTCCGACTCTTTGCAACTCCATGGATTATATAGTCCATTGAATTCTCCGGGCCAGAATACTGGAATGGGTAGTCTTTCCCTTCTCCAGGTGATCTTCTCAACCCAGGAATCGTACCAGGGTCTCTTGCGTTGCAGGCGGATTCTTTACCAACTGAGCTATAAGGGAAATCTTACATCATGTAAAATGCCAAGCTGGATGACTCACAAGCTGGAATCAAATTTGCCAAGAAAAATATCAACAGCCTCAGATAATGCTGGTGATAATCACTCTAATGGCAGAGAGTGAATAGGAACTGAAATGCCCCCTGAGTAGGGTAAAAGAGGAGAGTGGAAAAGCTAGCTTAAAACTCAACATTCAGAAAACTAAAATTATGACATCTGGTACCATCAGTTCACAGCAAATAGAAGGGGGAAAATTGGTAACAATGACAGATTTTATTTTCTTGGGTTCCAAAATCATTGTGGATGGTGACTGCACCCATGAAATTAGAAAATACTTGCTCCTTGGAAGGAAAACTATGACAAACCTAGATAGCATAATAAAAAGCTTTAAGACATCATTTGCTGACAAAGGTCTAAGGCAAAGCTATGCATAGTCAAAGCTATGGTTTTTCCAGTAGTCATGTATGGATGTGAGAGTTTGACCATAAAGAAGACTGAACACTGAAGAATTGATACTTTAGAATTGTGGTGCTGGAGAAGACTCCTGGACAGCAAGGAGATCAAACCAGTCAGTCCTAAAGGGAATCAACCCTAAATATTATTTGGAGGGACTAATGCTGAAGCAGAAATTCCAGTACTTTAGCCACCTGATGCAAAGAGTTGACTCAATGGAAAAGACACCGATGCTGGGAAATACTGAAGGCAGAAGAAGCAGAGCAGCAGAGGATGAGAGAATTAGATAGTGTCATCAACTCAATGGACATGAATCTGAGCAAACTCTGAGAGATGGTGAAGAATAGGGGAGCCTGGTATGTTGCAGTCCATGTGGTCTCAAAGAGTTGGACATGACTTATCAAATGAACAACAGCAAAATATATAGTGGATCTTATAATTCAATAGTGATATAAGAAGCAATCCAATTTTTAAAGACTTGGGAAATTTTTGAGTCATAGCTTCACCAAGAAAGACATATGGAAGACAAATATACACAGAAAATGCTACTTGACGTCATTTGTTGTTGTTGTTTAATGTCTAAGTTGTTTTCCAACTCTCTTGTGACCCCATGGACTTTAGCCAACAGTCTCCTATGTCCATGGGATTACTCAGGTAAGAATACTGGAGTGGGTTGCCATTTCCTTCTCCAGGGGATCTTCCTGACCCAGGGATTGAACCCAGGTTTCCTGCATTGGCAGGTGGATTCTTTATTGCTAAGACAACAGGGAAGCCCAGTTGACATAATTTATCAAGCTAGTTATGAATTTTAGTCATAATTAGTCAAGAAAATGCAACTAAAATCATAATTAAATACCACTATATACCTATTCCGGAGAAGGCAATAGTACCCCACTCCAGTACTCTTGCCTGGAAATCCCACGGATGGAGAAGCCTGGTAGGCTGCAGTCCATGGGGTCGCTAAGAGTCGGACATGACTGAGCGACTTCACTTTCTCTTTTCAATTTCATGCATTGGAGAAGGAAATGGCAACCCACTCCAGTGTTCTTGCCTGGAGAATCCCAGGGACGGGGGAGCCTGGTGGGCTGCCGTCTATGGGGTCGCACAGAGTTGGACACAACAGAAGTGACTTAGCATAGCATAGCATATACCTATTCGGAGAAGGCAATGGCACCCATTCCAGTACTCTTGCCTGGAAAATCCCATGGATGGAGGAGCCTGGTTGGCTGCAGACCATGGGGTCGCCAAGAGTCGGACATGACTGAGTGACTTCACTTTCACTTTTCACTTTCATGCATTGGAGAAGAAAATGGCAACCCACTCCAGTGTTCTTGCCTGGAGAATCCCAGGGATGGGGGAGCCTTATGGGCTCCCGTCTATGGGGTCGCACAGAGTCGGACACAACTGAAGTGACTTAGCATAGCATAGCATATACCTATTCGGAGAAGGCAATGGCACCCATTCCAGTACTCTTGCCTGGAAAATCCCATGGATGGAGGAGCCTGGTAGGCTGCAGTCCATGGAGTCGCCAAGAGTCGGACATGACTGAGGAGCTTCACTTTCACTTTTCACTTTCATGCATTGGAGAAGGAAGTGGCAACCTACTCCAGTGTTCTTGCCTGGAGAATCCTAGGGATGAGGGAGCCTTGTAGGCTGCCGTCTATGGGGTTGCACAGAGTCGGACACGACTGAAGTGACTTAGCAGCAGTAGCATATACCTATTAAAATGGGTAAAATATAAAAGTCTGATTATTCTTTGTCTTGTCAAAGATGGGAAACAACTTGAGCTCTCATACTACCGAGGAGAATGAATTTCGTCCCACCACTTTAGAAAACAATTTTGGATTTTCTTAAATTGTCATACATTCATCAACCAGATAAACCAGTCATTCTATTCCTAGGAACATATTCAAGAAAAACGAAAGCACATGTCCATGTGAAAACTCACTCATCAATGTTCATAGCTGTTTAATTTAGAAAAATCCAAATTCGAAAGCAACTGAAATATCGACCAAATAGTCAATGGATAAATACATTGGAATACTACTTAATTAAAGGATTTAACTACTGATACAGCAACAACATGGGTGAATCTCTTATGCTGAGTGACAGCACAATGTAAATTTTAATTTATATAGATTTCTAGAAAATTAAAAACTAACCTAGGGCCAGAAGCAGATTAGTAGTTGCCTAAAGATGGGTGATAGTTATGGTAAGAAAGAGATGAAAATGAATAGGATTACAAAGCCACACAGGGACTCTTCTGGATGATGGGTAAATTTATTATCTAGATTGTGATGATGAATCTTAATTTTGTACAAATGTTGAAAAAGCTTTAAATTTTATAAATAGTATAACCAGGTCAATGAAAAGTAAGAAAAATATATTTGCTCTATTGTTTATTTTTTCTTTATAGGATTATGCCTTTCAAAATTCCATTTTTTAAAGTTTTACTTGAGGGAGTGGGGAAAGCTAAGCTGAGATCAACATATATATTCAGTCATAATTAACCAGAGGCATCATTTATGTTTAGTTTATAGTTTATTTCATTTTAAACTGAGACTCCATTATATAACAATCCCAAATAAAATTGTATTCCAAAAGAAAGTTTTTAAATGACAAAACAGTTACTTTCCTCTATATCAGCAAAGACTAGAATACTATAGCCTACCTCTTGGTGAGAAATTCTATACAAGACAACAGGAAAAATGATGAAAATTTTCTTGCTGATACTCTACAAGTTATTTTCTCCACACTTTTAAAACTTGTGAATGTGGTAGGATTTGGGATTATGAAAGACCATGGGAGACTGCAGAACTGCAAAAGAAAGGTGACTTTACCACTCAGTCAGCTGAAGGAAGGATATGAATCTGAACTAGGTTGTTATGGTTAGATTCAGGGATAACAAGCTATATAACCAGTAGTAGATGTATTCCTGCAGAAGAGGCTCAGATTTTTTGTGTCCCTAGAATATGTTTGACAGGAAGAGAAAGGGGTCTTTGTTGTCATTGGGCCTAATTCCTTGAGGTGTATAACACAATCCTAAAACCCTGTGAGCTGAGGACATCTGTCCATGGTACCCAGTCACCAAGAAATTACCATGTTCTGGTCAGAAGGTCAATGTCTCTTGACTCCTTGCTTGAATCTCATTCTAATACATCCCATATTCCCTAAGTCCCTGTTATCTAGGGAACAGAACTTAATGATTAAAAGTCCCAACTTTCCAGCCAGATTGTTTGAGTTTGCAACTTGCCTCCACTACTTACTGGCTGTAACCATTAGATATTAAAACGGTAATGTCACATCTGTTTTTTTTCAGGAATATGTTAGGATTGCACTTTGAAAGTTGGTGTGATCCGGTGATGTGCTTTAACAACAACCCCACCCCCCACCCCCCGCCAAATGTGAAAAGAATGTGAATCACTTCTGGGATACAGCTTTAGGATCAGTGCTATTTGTTGTTTGTTTCCTCTTGTCAAAGTGAGGGGGAGAGCTGGTTCTGAATAAGGACTTGGTCTGCTTGGGTTCCTAAGCAACAGTAGTGAATGTGAACCCCTGGAAACTTATTAACTTGTAGTTTCACAAAGAAACTTTGTTAAGCCTCTAAAATTTGACTTTGTTTATTGCAGAATGACCTAATATATCCTAATCAATATTATATATGACCCTAGACAAGTTGCTTACCTCTTACTCCTCAGTTTCCTTGTACAGTCATATTGGTATTTATTCTGAGTGCTATTATGCATATTAAATGATAAAATGGATGTAAAGTTCTAAGAATATCCCAAGCACATAATAATTTTTATTAGTAATACATTGTTAGTAGTAGTATCTCATTTGAAAAGTTGAAAAACTCAGCGATTCCCAATTATATTAAGATACTATTTAAAGAATATTAGCTACAATCCTGATAACTTAATGATAACATTACATAAAACATAAAAAACAATCATCAGGACAACACTGTAAAACTTTATGAGCATTAGAATCATTATTCAGATATATAGTTTCCATATATGAGTACTGAGAAATACTTGTATAGCTTTGTATTTGGCAATAAATGTCCTATTTTGATTTCAGCATGTTTTACTTTTCAAGTTTTTATTAGGAGGATTTAATTGAATCAAAATATATGAAAGTAACTTATTCTGCTCAGCATGATTAGAGTAGATTTCTGTCTTGCCTAGGTTTATTGAACTGCTATAACAAATTGACCCAAATCTGCATCATAGATTATTTTTCCCTTACAGGTCAACAATGCATCTCCCTCTCTTGATAGTTATTTATTGACCATGGAAACAAGGACTTTGCCACTTTGAACAATGTGTGCCCAAGGTCACCTTGCTACTTGTCTCCATTCCAGCATTTTGAAGTGTAAGAAGGACTGTAAACAAATCTACATAGGAAGTTTTTATGGGGCAGGTATGGGAGTCAAATACATCATTCTGCTCATAGTCTTTTGAATGCAGCTGAGTCGCAGAGTCACACAAAACAGAAGATTTAGAAAAGTATCTTAACCGTGCACTCAGGCAAAGTAGCTTTGTGCAACGTTTATAGCAATATCTACCTCAGTATTTTAGACTCTGAAATCTGTGATTAAAGGATCTATCCACTCAAGGTAGCTCCTAATAGAATAATTCCAACATATTTATTTCAAAATTTTTAACTTATGAACCTCCTTTCACTTTCATTCATTCTCATTTTGCTCCCCACAACAACCCTCTGAGGAATAACACAGATGTTATTATTCTTTACTTAAAATGGAGAGAATTGAAACAAGGGTTAAGAGTACCTGGGTCAAATGAAGCAGAACTACTTAACAGAGAAATTAAGTGGATGTAGTTAAAAAAGATAAAGTGAAGCTATTCTTGATTCTCAAACTTTCAGAGAGGGCTCAGGCGAGAGGTAGATTTAATAAGTCTTTACTCAGGGACATTGCTTTATGTATATCCTCACTTCAAGTTACACTTAAACTATTTTTAAATAATTTTTTCCATAATAAAATATGTGGTTATATAAGACTGATGTGTTACACACATAAAATTGGGTTTCCTGGGTGGCGCTATGTGGTAAAGAATCTGCCTGCCAATGAAGGAGAAACAAGAGACTCAGGTTTGATTTCTAGGTCAGGAAGATCTCTTGGAGGAGGAAATAGCAACCCACTCCAATATTATGGCCTGGATAATCTCATGGACAGAGGAGCCTGGCAGGCTACAGTCCATAGGGTTGCACAGTCTGATGCAACTGAAGTGACTTAGGACAGATGCACACACAAAATTACTGTACTTTTTAGAAATCCATAATGTGTTTAGTTACTCAGTCATGGCCAATTCTTTGCACCCCATGGACTGCAGCCTGCCAGGCTGCTCTGTTTGTAAGATTCTCCAAACAAAAAACAATGGAGTGGGTTGCCATGCCCTCCTCCAGGGGTATCTTTCCAATGCAAGCATCAAACCCTGGTCTCCCACATTGATGGCAGATTCTTTACCGATTGAGCCACCAGGGTAGCTCATGATTACTGGAGTGGGTAGCCTATCTCTTCTCCAGGGCCTCTTCCTGAACCAGGAATTGAACTGGGGTCTCCTGTATTGCAAGCAGATTCTTTACCAGCTGAGCTACCAGGGAAGAAATCATGCATATGTATAATCTGACACAAATTCTTTTATTGCCTTATCTTTTCCAAATGTTGATTCATTCTAAGTGGTTGGAAATAGGAAAGGAATTATAATTTAATGAGCAGGTGTGTATGTGTGAAGTGTTCTGCATATATTATCTCACTTAAAGAAAATTTCAGGACAATAGTATAATCTAAATTTTATACATGTAAATCTTGAATCTAGAGAAATTAATGTTTCTGGTGAGTCAGGAATAAAATTCTGGAAGATGGCATTGTTTCTGAAATTATGGTGATAGAAAGCAATGGGGATTTTCCTGGAGAGTGTGAGGGCAATTTTCCATAATAATTATCACATAAAAGGCCAAAGAATGTTTACATAGATCTACACTAGGTACAGTTGTCAATGTTGACTTTAGCAAAACTAAATATTGATGGTTAAAACATTAAAGGAGTCTTGTTGTATTGGTAGCTTCAGAAGTCAAATAACAAAAACTGATTTGAATATAACACCATTGCTAAAAACAAGCTGTGAGAGAGTGGAAAAGTTAATTCTTGAGTAAATTATATTCTGAAGCAAATATATTCTGAAGCTCCTTTTAAGTGCAACTGGGTCACCCTAGAGTCAAGTAACTCATATATCCCAAGTACACATGCTGAGACCCTGGCAGAGGAATGAATAACGATGCTTCAGAGAATAGGTGGACAGCTTGTGGATGCAGAATCACAAAGAGTAGATCTACAAGTACTCTCTAATTCCTTATCCTTTATCTGCATATGTTTTGAACAAACCATCTGTGAGAAAAAAACAACTAATTTGTGTCATTATCATTCCAGTCACCTTGTGATTCCAGATGAGAATCTATGGCCAGAATTTTATGTTAGTCTTTGTCATGTACTGATTGTGTGGTGTTACTCAAGCCACCCTCTTTGAGTTTCAGTTTTCTCATCTTGTCAAATTGAGAGAATAATAACTATCTTGCAAGTCACAACAATTGGAGATTTATAAAAATAACAAAAATGATTTCTAGCACATAATAAATTCTCACTAAACAATTATAGTTGCTATTTTATCATTAGGATGATAAGGATGATGACAGTGATAATGATAACTGATTTCCAAAGCTCAACTCATTTAACATATAAATATCTTAACTGTTTTTTTTTTTTTTTTTTTTAATGTTATAAACATAATAAGTCTAAAATTAACTGAATGCACTGAAACTTTTATTTTGGGTAAAACATTTTCAAACATACCATTTCATTTGATCCCCAAGTTTATTGTGTCCCATTTAGGAATGAAAGGGCTTCCCAAGAACCCTCCTGCCAGTGCAGGAAACATAAGTAGGCAGTAAAGAATCTCCTTACAGTGCAGAGACCCACTTTTGATCCCTGGGTAAGGAAGATCCCCTAGAGAAGGAAATGGCAATCCACTCCAGTATTCTTGCCTGGAGAATTCCATGGATAGAGGAGCCTGACAGGCTACAGTCCATGGAGTTAAAAAGAGTTGGACACAACTGAGCAACTAGTACTGATGTCTCATAGCCAATGGGATTTCCTGGTGGTTCATATGGTTAAGAATCTGCCTGGAGTGTGAGAGACCTGGGTTCAATTTCTAGGTTGGGAAGATACTGTGGGGAGGGGAATGGCAAACCACTGAGTATTCTTTCCTGGAGAATTCCATG
This sequence comes from Tragelaphus eurycerus, assembly GCA_935064755.1. NCBI lineage: Eukaryota > Metazoa > Chordata > Mammalia > Artiodactyla > Bovidae > Tragelaphus > Tragelaphus eurycerus. Next base: position 10,396,618 of record CAKXYN010000012.1, on the reverse strand, counting down.
GACAGAGGCGCCTGGCGGGCTCCTGGCAGGCTACAGTCCTGTAGTTGGAGAGTTGGACACTACTAAGTGACTAACAAGGAGTCTAATACTGATGTCTCATAGCTAATGGTTTTGTCTGCTGGCTCAGATGGTTAAAAATCTGCCTGCAGTATGGGAGACCTGGGTTTGATCCCTGGGTCAGGAAGATCCTGTGGAGAGGGCAGGCAAACCACTCCAGTATTCTTGCCTGGAGAATTCCATGAACAGAGGAATTGGCGGGTTCTATAGTTGATAAAAAAGCCTTCTTCAGTGATCAATGCAAAGAAATAGAGGAAAACAACAGAATAGGAAAGACTAGGGATCTCTTCAAGAAAATCAGAGATATCAAAGGAACATTTCATGCAAAGATGGGCCCGATAAAGGACAGAAATGGTATGGACCTAACAGAAGCAGAATATATTAAGAAGAGGTGACAAGAATACACAGAAGAACAGTACAAAAAAGATCTTCATGACCCAGATAATCACGATGGTGTGATCACTGACCTAGAGACAGACATCCTGGAATGTGAAGTAAAGTGGGCTTTAGAAAGCATCACTATGAAAAAAGCTAGTGGAGGTGATGGAATTCCAGTTAAGCTATTCCAAATCCTGAAAGATGATGAAAGTGCTACACTCAATATGCCAGCACATTTGGAAAACTCAGCAGTGGCCACAGGACTGGAAAAGATCAGTTTTCATTCCAATCCCAAAGAAAGGCAATGCCAAAGAATGCTCAAACTACCACACAATTGCACTCATCTCACACACTAGTAGAGTAATGTTCAAAATTCTCCAAGCCAGGCTTCAGCAATATGTGAACTGTGAACTTCCTGATGTTCAAGCTGGTTTTAGAAAAGGCAGAGAAACCAGAGATCAAATTGCCAACATCTGCTGGATCATGGAAAAAGCACGAGAGTTCCAGAAAAACATCTATTTCTGCTTTATTGACTATGCCAAAGCCTTTGACTGTGTGGATCACAATAAAATGTGGAAAATTTTGAAAGAGATGGGAATAACAGACCACCTGATCTGCCTCTTGAGAAATCTGTATGCAGGTCAGGAAGCAACAGTTAGAACTAGACATGGACCAACAGACTGGTTCCAAATAGAAAAAGGAGTACGTCAAGGCTGTATATTGTCACCCTGTTTATTTAACTTATATGCAGAGTACATCATGACAAACGCCTCACTGGCAGAAACACAAGTTGGAATCAAGATTGCTGGGAGAAATATCAATAACCTCAGATATGCAGATGACACCACCCTTATGGCAGAAAGGGAAGAGGAACTAAAAAGCCTCTTGATGAGAGTGAAAGTGGAGAGTGAAAAAGTTGGCTTAAAGCTCAACATTCAGATAACGAAGATCATGGCATCTGGTCTCATCACTTCATGGGAAATAGATGGGGAAACAGTGGAGAAACAGTGTCAGACTTTCTTTTTCTGGGCTCCAAAATCACTAGAGATGGTGACTGCAGCCATGAAATTAAAAGACGTTTACTTCTTGGAAGAAAAGTTATGACCAACTTAGATAGCATATTCAAAAGCAAAGACATTACTTTGCCAACAAACGTTCGTCTAGTCAAGGCTATGGTTTTTCCTGTGGTCAGGTAGTGAGAGTTGGACTGTGAAGAAGGTTGAGCACCTAAGAATTGATGCTTTTGAACTGTGGTGTTGGAGAAGACTCTTGAGAGTCCCTTGGACTGCAAGGAGATCCAACCAGTCCATTCTGAAGGAGATCAGCCCTAGGATTTCTTTGGAAGGAATGATGCTAAAGCTGAAACTCCAGTATTTTGGCCACCTCATGAGAAGAGTTGACTCATTGGAGAAGACTCTGATGCTGGGAGGGATTGGGGGCAAGAGGAGAAGGGGATGACAGAGGATGAGATGGCTGGATGGAATCATTGACTCGATGGACGTGAGTCTGTGTGAACTCTGGGAGTTGGTGATGGACAGGGAGGCCTGGCGTGCTGCGATTCATGGGGTCGCAAAGAGTTGGACACAACTGAGTGACTGATCTGATCTGATCTGATAGTTGATAGGGTCACAAAGTGCCAAACACAACTAACATTTTCACTTTCTTATAGCTAACACTATGAATCTGTTCCTATGTTATTTTCCTTTTATCTCAACGTTTCCTCAAGAAACATTTGTACTTAGTACAAATATATCATTGAGAATAAAACTGAGCCACCAAACTTAATTATATAATTTTATTAAACAATATGTCACTATTTTTTGTTTATCTAAAGCCAAGTATTACATACATGTTGCATGAGAAAATAATTATAAATGATGTTGCCAAAGAGATTCAGTGCTGAAGTAAATTTTTTTTCACCTAGGATAGATTGAATAAACAACCTGATGAGGCCTTTGGATCTTGGGGCCAGAAAGGAATGGGAACAACTTTGGATGATGTGATTGCCCTCAGAGCAGAGTATAACCCAAGGGGAAAATGGAAAAGCAAACATTTAAAAATGGAACAGGGTAAATATTTAGATCTGTCCAATTCTAAAATTTATTTATTTTTGATTGAAGAATAATTGCTTTACAGTATTATGTTGGTTTCTGACAACATCAATGTGAATCACCCATAGGTATATATGTGTCCTCTCCTTCTTGAACTTCCCTCCCACCTCCCTCCACATCCCACAACTTTAAGATATTACAAAGCCCCAGTTTCAGTTCCCTGAGTCATACAGCAAGTTCCCATTGGTTATCCATTTTACTTATGGTAATGTATGATTTCATGTTTTGATTGGGTTATTTGTTTTGTTTTGTTTTGGTATTGAGCTACATGAGCTGTGTATTTACGAGATGAATTCCTTGTTGATTGCATCATTTACAAATATTTTTTCCCATTCTGTGTACTGCCTTTTTGTTTTATGTATGGTTTCCTCCAGCACATGAAAAGATGCTCAATGATAATTATTAGACAAATATAAATCAAAACTATAGTGAGGTATCACCTCATACCTGTCAGAATGGCCATTGAAAAATCTACAAACAATAAATTCTGGAGAGGGTGTGGAGAAAAGGGAATCTTCCTACACTGTTGATGAGAATGTAAATTGATATAGCCACTATGGAGAACAGTATGAAGGTTCCTTAAAAACCAAAAATAGAGCTACCATATGATTTAGCAATCTCACGCCTGGGCATATATCTGCAGAAAAACATAATTCAAAAATATACATACACCCCCATGTTCAGACCAATACTATATACAATAACCAAGACATGGAATAAACCTAAATATGCATCAACAGATGAATAGAAAAAGAAGATGGAGTATTATTCAGTCATAAAATAATAAAAATGCCATTTACAGAAATATAGTATGTTAGATTATCATACTAAGTGAAGTCAGTCAGACAGAAGAAGACAAATATCATATGACATCACTTATATAGGTATAACCTAAAAAAAAAAAAAAATGGTACAAAGAACTTATTTACCACTACTTTGCATATACCCTAAGGAAACCAAAATTGAAAAAGACACATGTATCCCAATGTTCATTGTAGCTCTATTTACAATAGCTAGGACAAGGATGCAACCTAGATGTCGAATGACAGATGAATGGATAAAAAAACCTGTGTGTATGGGGAAACATATATAACGGAATATTACTCAGCCATAAAAAGGAACACCTTTGAGTCAGTCCTAATGAGGTGGATGAACCTAGAGTCTATTATACAGAGTGAAGTAAGTCAGAAAGAGAAAAACAAATATTATATACTGATGCATATATATAGAATCTAGAAAGATGGTACTGATGAACCTATTTGTTGAGCAGTAGAGACTTAGATATTGAGAAAAGACTTATGGACATGGCTGGGGGTTGGGGAGAAAGAAGAGGGTGGGATATATGGAGAGAGTAACATGGAAACATACATTATCATATGTTTAAAGAAAAAGATCTTATTCACAAAACAGAAACAGATTCACAGATATAGAAAACAAAGTTATGGTTACCAAAGGGGGAGGAATAAATTTTGAGGTTGGAATTAACATATACACATACACACTATATGTAAAATAATCAACAAGTACCTATTGTATAGCACAATGAAAACTATTTTCAGTATTCTATAATAATCTATATGGGCAAAGAATCTGAAAAAGAACAGATATAAGTGTGTGCATAACTAAATCACTTTGCTCTCACCTGAAACTAACACCACATTGTAAATCAAATATATCCCAATATAAAAAAAAATCATATACAGATATAATCAATGCTCTAATATAGGTTCAAAGCAGTACTTTAAAAAGCTGCATGTCCATTTTGCTGACATGGACCAGTAATAGGAACAAACTAACAAGAAAGGAAATTTTAATTTGTTAAGAATTAAACAAATTAGGAATAAAGGAATTCAAAATTGTTTGTTGTTTGGTTTGGTTAGTTGTGCAATTGAAAATACAATTAAAAATACAACTAGACAGGATTTTCATATTACCCATTCTAGAGATCAGCAAACATCCTTTAAACATAGAATAATGGATGGAGTTATATGAGACTCTCCAAAAGAAAATTGCACAGGGCAGCCTGGCCCACATACTTTAAAGAACATGTAGCTATAGAACCAGGTAAACGATCAGTGATAAAGGCAGTCCAGAGTCATCATATTTTCCACCACCTGTGGAGGTTTCTTCTGGGGTGAGGCACAAACATAGAGGCAGTGTTCTGGAGCATTAAACCCTAGACCTTCTCAACACTTTGGAGACAAGTAAGAGAAATAATGCTAATATTTGGAAGTTGACTGCTAAGGGTTAATCTGGATATTATGGCTAAAATCAGTGATATGAAGTTTGGGAAAGGATTCATTTTGAAAAAAGTGAGGTAGAAATTACCATGGGGTAACAAGAATGTGCTTTAAACTCAAGCTCTGTTATTTGTGGAGTAGGCATAGAATTCAGAAACTGTTATTATGCTTTTGGCATTGAATGGAAAGGGCAAAAATTGAATGTGTCATTTTTCTGTGAATCTGATTGCTTGAAGTTGTAAAAGTCTAAGACAGAGAATGGGAATACCACCAAAAAGGCAAAGCACATATGATTAGATAAATAGATAAATGGATCTAATTTAGGAAGAACTATAATTTTTTCATATTAACCTGAAGCCATACTTCTTTTACCGGCTAGGAATTTCATTATTCTGTTTCTTAGCTTTAGTCCAAACAGAAGAATCATTCCTAGAATTTGAATTCATTTTTATAATTATATTTTGCATAAACTATTTAATTTGCTTCAAACAGTAATCCTATGAGGTATTATTACTATAAACTTCTTAGCAAATAGAGAATTTGAGGTTTAAATAGGTAAAGTGACAGTCAGTAAATGATGGCACCAGAAATAGGCTTTATATCCCAGGTGCTTCCAATGTCACTTCCCCTTTTTTTTCTCTTTCACTTAGTTTTTTTTTTTTTTTTTGGCTTTATACCTATTACAAAATAACATATGTTAATGCAAAGTAAAATGAAAAAGTCCATTTTAGCCAAAAAGAAGAAAATTGAAACTCTGCCTAATTTAATCTTTCATAGATAATTATAACTAAGATTTTGATGGAGTTCCAACATTTTACCTGTGACTATGAATATGTGTATGGGCATATGTGTAGGTTTAGGAGTACAATATTGTCATCATAAATGCATAAGTATTTGGAAACTTACTTTTTTAATATAAATTTATTTATTTTAATTGGAGGTTAATTACTTTACAATATTGTATTGGTTTTGCCATACATCAACATTAATCCACCACAGGTATACACGTGTTCCCCATCCCGAACCTCCCTTCCTCCTCTCTTCCCACCCAGTGCACCAGCCCCAAGCAACCAGCTACTTATTTTAAGCAATGAATTTAAAACATTTTTCATATAACCATATATATTAGTTTCAAATATTTTTATTAAAAATGATAACTTCTCTATAAAATCTCAAATAATGCAGAAAGGTGTGCATAATAAAGACCAAAAATCCCTTTAATCTTCTATCAGAAATAAACAGTTAACCTTTAAACAGATAACTTCTGATTTTCAATGTGAATGTGTATATATAATGAAAGAATGAAAAGGAAAACACATACACACACCCATGAACTTTAGTAATGAATGGAGTTACATTAAGTAAAGTCCTGGTTTTAAAGACAGTTTCCATGGAGTCAAACATTGTAAAATAGGAATGATTATAAAACTGGCCTCAAGGATTTTGTTACAATAATCCAATATGTTCTTGCATGTAAAACCCTTAAAAGACTACCTTTGCATTGTCATAAAAATGGGTGTCCAATCAACATTAACTGCTAATAAAAAGGAATGAATTTGAGTCTGTTTTAATGAGGTAGATGAACCTAGAGACTGTTAGAGAAAGTGAAGGAAGCCTGAGAGAGAAAAATAAATATATACTAATGCATCAGTCCTGGGTGTTCATTGGAAGGACTGATGCTGAGGCTGAAACTCCAATACTTTGGCCACCTCATGTGAAGAGTTGACTCATTGGAAAAGACTCTGATGCTGGGAGGGATTGGGGGCAGGAAGAGAAGGGGACAACAGAAGATGAGATGGCTGGATGACATCACCGACTCGATGGACATGGATTTAAGTGAACTCCTGGAGTTGGTGATGGACAGGGAGGCCTGGCATGTTGCAATTCATGGGGTCGCAAAGAGTCGGACACAACTGAGCAAGTGAACTAAACTGAACTGAACTGAATGCGTGCATATGGAATCTAGAAAGATGATACTAATGAAATTATATGCATGGCAGCAATGGAGACGCAGATGCAGAGAACAGACTTGTGGACCTGGAGAGGGGAGTGGGGAGGAAGGCGAGGGTGGGATTTATGGAGAGAGTAACATGGAAACTTACCATATGTAAAATAGATAGCAAATGGGAATTTGCTGTATGACTCAGTAAACTGAAACTGGGGCTCTGTAACAACCTAGAGGGGTGGGAAAGGGAAGGAGGGAAGTAGGAAGGAGACTAAAGATGGAGGTGACATATGTATACTTATGGCTGATTCATGTTGATGTTCGGCAGAAACCAACACAATACTGTAAAGCAATTATCCTTCAATTAAAAAATAAATAAATTTAAAATTAAAAAAGAACAAATTAATTGCAATTATTACTGTCATTATTGTTGTTTTAATGTCTATCATGACTATAATTGTCTTTTTTAAACAACACTAGTTGCTGTCATTTAAGTGTTTACTTTTTTGTCTTTAATATTTTCATGCATACCTGATATAGTTCCACAGAGGACTGTGCTTATGTCCCTTGGGAAAAATAAACACCAACAATTGAGTCTTTTATGCTGCTGCTAAGTCACTTCAGTAGTGTCCGACTTTGTGTGACCCCATAGACGGCAGCCCACCAGGCTCCCCGGTCCCTGGGATTCTCCAGGCAAGAACACTGTAGTGGGTTGCCATTGCCTTCTCCAATGCATGAAAGTGAAAAGTGAAAGTGAAGTTGCTCAGTTGTGTCCAACTCTTAGACACCCCATGGACTGCAGCCTACCAGGCTCCTCTGTCCATGAGAGTCTCCAGGCAAGAGTACTGGAGTGGGGTGCCATTGCCTTCTCCAAAGTCTATTATAAGCAACAGTTATCTGCAACAGCTAGAAAGATTCATTGTAGTAAAAATACAATAGGCTGGGGTAATCAATCAGGACTACTTCTGTTGTTTAAGATCCTCATGAGAGCAGCTCAGGTCAGTAGTGATTAGTTTTAAGTTGTCTAGATTGAATTTCTGTGAGGTTGTGGGAACCTCTGAATGTGGCTTTTCAACATCTCAATCTCCAACCAGGTAATGCTGAAACTCTGTGATAATTACCTTTTACAGTAACCTTTTATAATACCTTTAGCAACCCATGTTGCCTGGCACTAAAATTGAGGTTCTGAATATAATTTCCTACTATGCCACTGGAAAGCTTACTTACTTTCCTACAGTGTATAAAAAGAAATAACTAGGCATCACACACACAGTTAGATAACAATAATGAAATGATGATCAGGCTGCAGATATGTAACTATGAGAACTATTTATATTCTACAAGATGGGAGGAAGTAATTCGGTTTTGGGTTGGACCTATCACAACACTAGTTTGTGTCCTCTTTGCTTTTTTAATACTCTCTCAATTTATTTCTTTGAATAAATTCCAAAAGGGGAATTGCTGAAAGACATTGGCACCTATCCAAAATCTAAAACAAGCAAACAAACAACAAAATTGATATCATTGTCCTTAAAGTTTCTCAAAGAATAATAAATCCATATGGTTTAGAGAAGAGACCTTGTAGTTTAAGCTATGAAAAGAAACACACAGGATATGATGAAGTCTGGAGAAACTGAAAGCAGTAGACATTCAGAGATATGTTTTGATTTCCTTCTCCATTGGTTAACCCTTGATGACAGTCTTATTGAATTCTGAATTCACCTTAAGATGCCTCTGAAAGATATTCTCCTGGGGCAATAGAGGCAGAGTTCCAAGTTCCAGACATCACGCCCTATACAGCAGATTGCTTCCCAGGTAGCGCTGGTGGTAAAGAACTTACCTGCCAATGCAGGAGATGCAATGGATACAGGTTTGACCCCTGGGTCAGGAAGATTCCCTGGAGAAGGAAATGGTAACCCCACTCCAGTATTCTCACCTGGAGAATCCAAGCCCATGGACATAGGACCATGTTGGGCGACAGTCTATGGAGCCAGACATGACTGAAGTGACTTGACTTGACATGCACAAAGACCTAGAGCAAATGATGTGGCTTGGAGGACTTATGAATGATGGTGTGGGAAATGAAGGTAAGTGGCTTTGTTTGCATTTATTATCTACTCTATTTATGTTCTCTGTGGCAAATTTTTCATTAGTTGAAAGCTTAAAGAAAGGGATCTTTTTGGTTAATTGATTTAATTTGGTATTTAATAATGTACTCCATTGTCACCCTGCTTATTTAACTTATATGCAGAGTATATCATGAGAAACACTGGGCTGGATGAAGCACAAGCTGGAATCAAGATTGCTGGGAGAAATATCAATAACCTCAGATATGCAGATGACACCACCCTTATGGCAGAAAGGGAAGAACTAAAGAGTCTCTTGATGAAAGCGAAAGAGGAGAGTGAAAAAGTTGGCTTAAAGCTCAACATTCAGAAAACGAAGATCATGGCATCTGGTCCCATCACTTCATGGGAAATAGATGGGGAAACAGTGGAAACTGTGGCTGAATTTATATTATGGGGCTCCAAAATCACTGCATGTGGTGATTGCAGCCATGAAATAAAAAGATGCTTGCTCCTTGAAAGGAAAGTTATGACCAACCTAGACAGCATATTAAAAAGCAGAGATATTACTTTGTCAACAAAGGTCTATCTAGTCAAGGCTATGGTTTTTCCAGTAGTCATGTATGGATGTGAGAGTTGGACTATAAAGAAAGCTGAGCACAGAATTAATGCTTTTGAACTGTGGTGTTGGAGAAGACTCTTGAGAGTCCTTTGGACTGCAAGGAGATCCAAACAGTCCATCCTAAAGGAGATCAGTCCTGGGTGTTCTTTGCTAGGACTAATGTTGAAGCTGAGACTCCAATACTTTGGCCACCTGATGTGAAGAGCTGACTCATTTGAAAAGACCCTGATGCTGGGAAAGATTGAAGGTGGGAGGAGAAGGTGACGACAGAGGGTGAGATGGTTGGTTGCCATCACCGATTCAATGGACATGAGTTTGGGTAAACTCCGGGAGTTGGTGATGGACAGGGAGGCCTGGCATGCTGTGGTGCATGGAGTCAGAAAGAGTTGGACACAACTGAGCAACTGAACTGAACTGAATGTACTCTAAATCTGTAGTTAAATTTTCTCCACCTACCCATTTTTTGTTGTCGTTGTTGTTGTTGGTTTGTCTGTTAAAGCTTATTAGGGGGAATCTTTTGAATGTTAAAATTCAAAAGGCTGTGTAAAAGTTAATACATTAGTTACGTGTTGAGATCATTCTTAAACTATTGTATGGAAACATTAGACAAACTTGTAGTCCCCTGAAAAGTTCACAGGAGAAGTCATTGCATTTCTGCTTGGATAGGGCATGGTACGCGGCTCCTCCTACTCCTACTCCTCACCTCCTACTCTCCAGTGGCACACAGTTCCACCTCAGTAGGTTTCTCTAATTGAAAACCATCCCAAATGACACTCATTGTCCATGTCTTGGTCCAGGCTTTGTCCACTCCTCCCCTAAACCTTCTCAAAAATCTCCAGACCTGCCACCGTAGCACCACTCTTGACTCTAATCCACCTTCTCTCATTCCTACTAGAATGATCTAACAAAAAAACACAAGACAGTTATGGCTTTATGGCAAGAAAATAATTTTCTTAAATCCTTTCTGAAATGTTGTCTAAGGAGCAAAATGTCCAGTTTTACTGTCTCTGAAGAAAATCTTAAAGAAATTTAACCTTTAGTTAACTGGCATTTCTACGCCCTAAAAGATAACCGAAGGGCATGCATTTTAAATAAAGTAACAAATTGCCAACATCCGCTGGATCATGGAAAAAGCAAAAGAGTTCCAGAAAAACATCTATTTCTGCTTTATTGACTATGCCAAAGCCTTTGACTGTGTAGACCACAATAAACTATGGAAAATTCTGGAAGAGATGGGAATACCAGACCACCTGATCTGCCTCTTAAGAAATCTGTATGCAGGTCAGGAAGCAACAGTTAGAACTGGTCATGGAACAACAGACTGGTTCCAAAGAGGAAAAGGAGTACGTCAAGGCTGCATATTGTCACCATGTTTATTTAACTTATATGCAGAGTACATCATGAGAAATGCTGGACTGGAAGAAACACAAGTTGGAATCAAGATTGCCGGGAGAAATATCAATAAGCTCAGATATGCAGATGACACGACTCTTATGGCAGAAAGTGAAGAGGGGCTAAAAAGCCTCTTGATGAAAGTGAAAGTGGAGAGTGAAAAGGTTGGCTTAAAGCTCAACATTCAGAAAACGAAAATCATGGCATCTGGTCCCATCACTGCATGGGAAATAGATGGGGAAACAGTGGAAACAGTGTCAGACTTTGTTTTTCTGGGCTCCAAAATCACTGCAGATGGTGACTGCAGCCATGAAATTAAAAGACGCTTACTCCTTGGAAGGAAAGTTATGACCAACCTAGATAGCATATTCAAAAGCAGAGACATTACTTTACCAACAAAGGTTCGCCTAGTCAAGGCTATGGTCTTTCCTGTGGTCATGTATGGATGTGAGAGCTGGACTGTGAAGAAGGCTGAGCGCCGAAGAATTGATGCTTTTGAACTGTGGTGTTGGAGAAGACTCTTGAGAGTCCCTTGGACTGCAAGAAGATCCAACCAGTCCATTCTGAAGGAGATCAATCCTGGAATTTCTTTGGAAGGAATGATGCTAAAGCTGAAACTCCAGTATTTTGGCCATCTCATGCGAAGAGTTGACTCATTGGAGAAGACTCTGATGCTGGGAGGGATTGGGGGCAGGAGGAGAAGGGGACGACAGAGGATGAGATGGCTGGACCGCATCACTGACTCGATGGATGCGAGTCTGAGTGACCTCCGGGAGCTGGTGATGGACAGGGAGGCCTGGCGTGCTGCAGTTCATGGGGTCGCAAAGAGTCGGACACGACTGAGTGACTGATCTGATCTGATCTGATCTGAACAATCAAGACTGGAGAAGGAAATGGCAAACCACTCCAGTATTCTTGCCTGGGAAACCCCATGGACAGAGGATCCTGGCAGGCTACAGCCCATGGGGTCACTAAGAGTTAGACACGACTGACAGAAGCTACAGAGAAGGCAAAACTCCAGTACTCTTGCCTGGAAAACCCCATGGGCGGAGGAGCCTGGTAGGCTGCAGTCCATGAGGTTGCTAAGAGTCAGACACAACTGAGCGACTTCACTTTCACTTTTCACTTTCATTCATTGGAGAAGGAAATGGCAACCCACTCCAGTGTTCTTGCCTGGAGAATCCCAGAGACAGAGGAGCCTGGTAGGAGGCCATCTATGGGGTCGCACAGAGTCGGACACGACTGAAGTGACTTAGCAGTAGCAGCAACAATCAAGACTGTTACTTAAATCTTGCTATATTGTTTAATGCATATTCAAAAGCAGAGACATCACTTTGCCAACAAAGGTTCACCTAGTCAAGGCTATGGTGTTTCCTGTGGTCATGTATGGATGTGAGAGCTGGACTGTGAAGAAGGCTAAGCGCCGAAGAATTGATGCTTTTGAACTGTGGTGTTGGAGAAGACTCTTGAGAGTCCCTGGACTGCAAGGAGATCCAACCGGTCCATTCTGAAGGAGATCAGCCCTGGGATTTCTTTGGAAGGAATGACACTAAAGCTGAAACTCCAGTATTTTGGCCACCTCATGCGAAGAGTTGACTCATTGGAGAAGACTCTGATGCTGGGAGGGATTGGGGGCAGGAGGAGAAGGGGACGACAGAGGATGAGATGGCTGGATGGCATCACTGACTCGATGAATATGAGTCTGAGTCTCCTCCGAGGGCTGGTGATGGATAGGGAGGCCTGGCATGCTGCAATTCATGGGGTCGCAAAGAGTCGGACACAACTGAGCAACTCATCTGATCTGATCTGATCTGATTGTTTAATGTAGCTTGTAATTATGAAAATTGCACCCTGTTGTCTTTTATTGACTATCTTTGGCTTAGACCCATATATTCATGCATTTTAAAATTTGCATATCAAAGCAAATTCTTTTGTGATAATAAATGTAATACAGTGTCCTAAATTTGTCACTTCAAGTATGTTTTGTCATTTGGGGTAATGCTGTTAGTTTATATGATTTAGTGAGATGATTCACATGATTTAGTGAGAACTGTATGCTTTCAGTGTAAAAACATGATAAAGGGAATTGACCTCTTGATTTTTTCTCTAGGGGACTGGTTGTTGCAATAAGAATCCAGAGGCTTGAAAGAAAGCACCTTACCTTTTATCCCCTCTGCTTTCTACTTTTAGAGATACAAAAGAAACTGTAGGGAGGTTCATAAAAACTGTGTTTTTTGATCGAATTAAGCCTGCTGTAGTAAACCTTATTTCTGAGAGTTCAAAGTAGTCTGTCTGTAGCTCCCCCAAATTGCTGCCCTTCTAACCAGAAGCTGTATTTATATTCTGGAATCAAATAAATAGCTCTTGTGCCAATTATCCAAGTTATTTTGCTACATAGTCTTCATCTCTCCCTCAAAAAATGTGCAGTATAAGTAGGCAATGAGATTAAGGAAAGTTACACTATTATTGTTGTTTTTTCCCAAATATCAAAACTTTTTATGATATTTAAAAAATATAGTATAATTTAGAATCTTATACTATTAGAGGCTGCCATTCATGATTTCCATTTTATACACATGCACATAGGCCTACAGGTCGCAAACTCTATCTAGTATCTAAATTCAGCCCTGCTGCCGCCTCAGCCACCCTGGACATACACAGAGTAAAGGAAAATGACTGGCCCTAGAGCTCAGGATATTCAGTATGAGCACTGCATTTGCTCTGTCAGCTTTTGTGCAGTGATTTTACTGTTTTGCCTGCATTAATAGAATTGTTTTCTGTTGCTCTTTTACCACAACTTAACTAACTCTTTTATGATGAAATAATCATATTTCTCTACTTCTTTGACTTTAAATTCCTTAAAAAAAATTCCCTTGAGGGCTTCTGTCTTCCAAACCAAATAATTATACATTTCTGTTTCTCCAAGTAATGCCAGGAACTATGTAGTTAAGGTAGATACAACAATATGTTATAATCATAACTCAAAGTTGAAACAGGATAGTTTAAGAGATAAATAGAGCTGTAACCTGAAACGTGCTATTATTTCTCTTAGGTGGCAGGTGCTACAGAGACATGAATAAGGTATATGTGCTCACTGTTAACTCCAGGCCGTACCAAGATCTGTCTACACAGTATCACCTATCATGTGTTAGTTTATCCTCAGATATTTTTAATCACTAATATATATTTCTTATAGTAATACAGCCAATATTGTGTATGGATAAGAGAATACTATTGCTTTATACAGTCAAAAATTTACACCAATGATAAACATCAGATCAGATCAGTGGCTCAGTCGTGTCCGACTCTTTGCGACCCCATGAACTGCAGCACGCCAGGCCTCCCTGTCCATCACCAACTCCCGGAGGTCACTCAGACTCACATCCATCGAGTCAGTGATGCCATCCAGCCATCTCATCCTCTGTCGTCCCCTTCTCCTCCTGCCCCCAATCCCTCCCAGCATAGAGTGTCAGAATTTTCCTGTTGGTTTCGTAGGTGCCCTTCTTTTGATAGACAAACCATGCTTGTTTCTTGTGAGGATTTTCAATGTTACTCTAATGATAGAATAGCCAGATGGTGAAGAGTTCCTATGAAATAGATTCTGTGAATCTCACCACAATCATGTACTTATTTTCATATTAAAAGGACTCACATGCAAAATACCTCTGAGAGCATCAAAACTCTAAGTTTCTCTTTAATATGAAAACTTATGTTCCATTCCTTACAAATGAATCTTACATGAATAATATGTATAATGTATGGCAAACTAAATGCAAGCAATGGATAACAACCAAATAGAATGATATAATACGCTCAAGTTGGGGCTCCCCAGGAGGTTGGTGGTGCTAGTGGTAAAGAATCTACCTGCCAAGGCAGGAGATGCTGAGACACCACTTCAATTCCTGGATCTGGAAGATCCCTTGGGGAAGGAAATGGCAGACCACTCCAGTATTCTTGCCCGGAGAATCCCATGGACAGAGGGGCCTGGGGGGCTGCAGTCCATAGGGTCATAAAGTTGGACATGATTGAGTGACTGAGTGCACACACAATATCTTCAAGCTAGGTTAGAGTATTAGAATTATAGATTCAGATCAGATCAGTCGCTCAGTCGTTTCCGACTCTTTGCGACCCCATAAACCGAAGCACGCCAGGCCTCCCTGTCCATCACCAGCTCCCGGAGGTCACTCAGACTCACACCCATCAAGTCAGTGATGCCAACCAGCCATCTCATCCTCTGTCGTCCCTTTCTCCTCCCGCCCTCAATCCCTCCCAGCATCAGAGTCTTCTCCAATAAGTCAACTCTTCGCATGAGGTGGCCAAAATACTGGAGTTTCAGCTTTAGCATCATTCCTTCCAAAGAAATTCTAGGATTGATCTCCTTCAGAATGGACTGGTTGGATCCTCTTGCAGTCCAAGGGACTCTCAAGAGTCTTCTCCAACACCACAGTTCAAAAGCATCAATTCTTCGGCGCTCAGCCTTCTTCACAGTCCAGCTCTCACATCCATACATGACCACAGGAAAGACCATAGCCTTGACTAGGCGAACCTTTGTTGGCAAAGTGATGTCTCTGCTTTTGAATATGCTATCTAGGTTGGTCATAACTTTCCTTCCAAGGAGTAAGCGTCTTTTAATTTCATGGCTGCAGTCACCATCTGCAGTGATTTTGGAGCCCAGAAAAATAAAGTCTGACACTGTTTCCACTGTTTCTCCATCTATTTCCCATGAAGTGATGGGACCAGATGCCATGATCTTCGTTTTCTGAATGTTGAGCTTTAAGCCAACCTTTTCACTCTCCACTTTCACTTTCATCAAGAGGCTTTTTAGCCCCTCTTCACTTTCTGCCATAAGAGTGGTATCATCTGCATATATGAGGTTATTGATATTTCTCCCGGCAATCTTGATTCCAACTTGTGTTTCTTCCAGTCCAGCATTTCTCATGATGTACACTGCATATAAGTTAAATAAACATGGTGACAATATGCAGCCTTGAAGTACTCCTTTTCCTATTTGGAACCAGTCTGTTGTTCCATGACCAGTTCTAACTGTTGCTTCCTGACCTGCATACAGATTTCTCAAGAGGCAGATCAGGTGGTCTGGTATTCCCATCTCTTTCAGAATTTTCCATAGTTTATTGTGGTCTACACAGTCAAAGGCTTTGGCATAGTCAATAAAGCAGAAATAGATATTTTTCTGGAACTCTCTTGCTTTTTCCATGATCCAGCAGATGTTGGCACTTTGATCTCTGGTTCCTCTGCCTTTTCTAAAATCAGCTTGAACATCAGGAAGTTCACGGTTCACATATTGCTGAAGCCTGGCTTGGAAAATTTTGAGCATTACTTTACTAGCGTGTGAGTACAAAGAACAATGTGTGTTACAAAGAACAATAGCTGGCCTTTGGAAGCATACTATTAAAATTAGCTACCATTACTTGACAGCTTTCAGACTTCCCAGCTGGCTCTAGTGCTAAAGAACCTACCTGCAAATGGAGGAGACATAAGAGATAGGGTCTGGAAGATCCCCTGGAAGAGGGCATAGCAACCCAATCCAGTATCTTTTCCTGGAGTATCCCCATGGGTAAGGAGCTTAGCAGGCTCTAGTCCATGGGGTCACAAAGAGTTGGGCATGATTGAAGCAACTGAGCCTGAGTGTACTGGATAGCTTTCAGGCTTTAAGCTTACTATTTAATCTTTCCTTTCTTAAAGGTAACGTAGTAACTTATCTTCCACTATGGGAATACCAGACCACCTGACCTGCCTCTTGAGAAACCTATATGCAGGTTAGGAAGCAACAGTTAGAAATGGACATGTAACAACAGACTGGTTCCAAACAGGAAAAGGAGTATGTTAAAGCTGTATATTGTCACCCTGCCTATTTAACTTATATGCAGAGTATATCATGAGAAATGCTGGGCTGAAAGAAGCACAAACTGGAATCAAGATTGCCGGGAGAAATATCAATAACCTCAGATATGCAGATGACACCACCCTTATGGCAGAAAGGGAAGAGGAACTAAAGAGCCTCTTGATGAAAGTGAAAGAGGAGAATGAAAAAGTTGGCTTAAAGGTCAACATTCAGAAGAAAACGAAGATCGTGGCATCTGGTCCCATCACTTTATGGGAAATAGATGGGGAAACGGTGGAAACAGTTTCAGACTTTATTTTTGGGTTCCATAATCACTGAAGATGGTGACTGCAGCCATGAAATTAAAAGACACTTACTCCTTGGAAGGAAAGTTATGACCAACCTAGATAGCATATTCAAAAGCAGAGACATTACTTTGTCAACAAAGATCTGTCTAGTCAAGGTTATGGTTTTTCCTGTGGTCATGTATGGATGTGAGAGTTGGACTGTGAAGAAAGCTGAGTGCCAAAGAATTGATGCTTTTGAACTGTGGTGTTGGAGAAGACTCTTGAGAGTCCCTTGGACTACAAGGAGATCCAACCAGTCCATTCTAAAGGAGATCAGTCCTGACTGTTCATTGGAAGGACTGATGCTGAGGCTTAAACTCCAATACTTTGGCCACCTCATGTGAAGAGTTGACTTATTGGAAAAGACTCTGATGCTGGGAGGGATTGGGGGCAGGAGGATAAAGGGGCAACAGAGGATGAGATGGCTGGGTGGCATCACCAACTCAATGGACATGAGTTTGAGTGAACTCCAGGAGCTGGTGATGGACAGGGAGGCCTGTCATGCTACGATTCATGGGGTCGCAAAGAGTCAGACACGACAGAGATTGAACTGAACTGAACTGATCTTCCACTGTCTCTCCACCATTCCCTTCAAAAAAAACGTTAGTTTTGTCAAATGCTTTTTCTTCATCTATTGAGATAATCATATGATTTTTGTCTTTCATGCCATTAGTGTCATGTTTCACATTTATTGATTTAAATCATGATTGTATCCTAGGGATAAATCATACTTGATGATGGTTTAAAATCCTTTTGTTTGTGCTAAGTTACTTCAGTTGTGTCCGACTCTTTGTGTCCATATGGACCATTGCCTGCCAGGCTCCTCTGTTCATGAGATTTTCCAGGCAAGAATAATTGAGTAGGTTGCCATGACCTCCTCCAGGGGAGGATTAGGATAATGATGCTGGGGCTCTCAGGAGTGCCTGCAGGTCCAGTGGCAGGCAGTGGTGGTTGTTGGAGTCTGTCATATGCTCAACCTGGGTTGGGGCAGGTTGCAAATGCATATGTTTTGGTAGGGGCCAGGACCAGCAGCAAAAGTCTAGGCCAACTGCAGCTGCTCTGGCAACTACAGGGGTTTAGGGGTCAGTACGCACTTTTGTGGTTTCAGAAACTTGCCAGAGACATGAGCACAACAGGGAAGGCTGCTGAGGGAAGTCTGGCCAGTGGGATGCAGATACACAGTCAGAGGGTCTAGAAGTAAGCCAGGCCATCAGAGCAGGACATCTAGAAGAGACAGGTCCAGAGTTAGGCTCATAAGCAGCTGTGGGGGTCCTAGTTATCAGCATTCTACTGCATTGTTGCCACTGTAGGGTCTTCCTATGGGTGAGTTCATGAGAGTGGAGGCTAGTGAAATGATTTAAACCAGAGGTGTGTAGGTGTAGAGCTGGTGGACATACCTGTAGGTGAGATTAATTGTTCAGGCCAATGAAAGGAAATAGGGCCTGATCTGAGTGTACATTTCATAGTCACTGTAACTCATCAGAGGAATGCATATAGGCACCTGGTCCCAGGCGTTAAAACTGCAGTGTGCATGTACACAGGGTCTACCCCCAAGGCTCACACAGCCATAAGGGTCAGTCAACCAGATCTAGGCTATGGTCTTGCACTCATGCAGACACAAAGGCACAGACTGAAGGCGTGTGCAGATCCTTGTTCTGGCAGGGTAGGAGGGAGAGAGAGCAGGGAAGGACTCAGGCAGATAGCACCTGCAAACTATCTGTGGGGCAAAAAAAATGGTCAGCTCTGTAGGGGTCTATGGTAGTTGTGCTGACCATTGGGATCTTCAATAGTAAAAGCTTCTGGGGTCCTCTGTGGAATAGGTCATTGGGAACCCTGGTCACTCCCATTGTGTGGTTAATACCCATTGCTATTGCTATTGCTAAGTCACTTCAGTCGTGTCCGACTCTGTGTGACCCCATAGATGGCAGCCCACCAGGCTTCCCCGACCCTGGGATTCTCCAGGCAAGAACACTGGAGTGGGTTGTCATTTCCTTCTCCAATGCATGAAAGCGAAAGGTGAAAGTGAAGTCGCTCAGTTGTGTCCGACCCTCAGCGACCCCATAGACTGCAGCCCTCCAGGCTCCTCCATCCATGGGATTTTCCAGGCAAGAGTACTGGAGTAGGGTGCCATTGCCTTCTCCGTAATACCCATAGCTCCTGTTCTTTTTTATTCCTGGCCATCTCAGATCTTCAGTCTCTGGATGGGGTGAAACTAAAGCAAGATTCTTCATGTAGCACCACAAATAGCTGGGGAAGCTGGTCACTCATTTCCTTCTCCCCTTCCCAGTTGCAGGGAACTCTTTCTAGGTGAGGTTTTCCCTCTTAGATGTGAGCGGTGCCTGCCTATGAGGTGGGACAACACAGGCAAAAGAAAGCTGTTCTCCTTTCCCTTTTGTGTGGTTCTTCTCAGGTGTTTTTGTTCTACTGTGTTTCCTGAAGTTTCATAGCCCATGGACTCCTGAGCAATCTAAGAGTTGCTTTTGTTTATGGATACCTATCTAGTTGTTGATCTTTGAGGGGCAAGTGGACTGGCAAGAGGTTTCACACTCTGCCATTTTGGTAATGTCATTCATCCAGACTTAATTTTTAAGTTTTAGTATTACTGGAAAGAGCATATCTATGATTATTGAATGTTATTATGAGCTATAATTTCTCATATCACTCTGGAGGAGAGATATACTTTCTACCTATAAAAAGAAATGTTGAATGAATCATGACATTCTCATGGAATTTATAAAAAACTCAAATGTAAACTAAAAAAATACTAAAATTTTAGAAAATTGGAATGAAAGTAGATCAAAGTTTTTAAATGCTATAAACAGTAATTATGTGATAAAATAGACCAAAGTACCTTGTAATAATTAGAAAGTTATAGGGAGAAGTATAGTTTAAGTTTAATCATAAAGAATAAAAGATTACATTTCTGATTATAAATAAAAATCCAACACAAATTCACAAGCAATATAGGAACTAAAACGTTTAAAGACTGGCGTGGCTTCAGGTGAGGTTTGATTTTGAACATTGTCATCAAAGTCCATTGTATGGCCAAGTGTACAGCACCACTGTTTCACCTTATAAAGGAATTTGCATAAGGGAAAAACTGGTTAATGGTGGACAATTCTCCATGCGCCTCACATATTACACATCTTGAAAGAAAGACACTGCCTTACTTCCAAAGTATCTTGTCAAGGATAGTTATACAATGAACAATCTTGAAAGATATAAATGAATGTCTCTCTCCTGGGCAAAGAGAAGATTTTCCTCAGCTCTTTTCTCTCTCTCACATTTCATTTCCAATCCACTAGAAAATGTTAGCTCTGTGTTAAAAACATATCCAGAATCTAATGCTTTCTTTATGTTTCTAGGTTGACACTAGGCTTCAACATCTTTTGCCTGGGTTGCTACCATTTTCCTGCTTCTACCTTACCCATTCACCCCTCTACAGTTTATTTCCAACACAGAATGAAATTGGTACTTTAAATGATGTATAATTCATATCTTTAATTCAAAATTCTCCCATGGCTCACTGTTTCAATGAGTAAAATCCGAAGTCTTTAGAGAGGCCCACCAAGTCCAACGTGAGTCACACCTTCCCATCCTCATTACTTCTCTGATCTGACTCCTTATTATCTTCCTCTCCATTCATTCTGTTCCACTCACTCTGCTTCCCATGCTAATCCTAAAGTACCTAGACCAGCATGACTGCCATACTTGATCTTTTCAGCCTCTGCATTTTCTGCTTCTTCTTCCTGAAAGTTTTCCTCCTTTAGCTATGCCATGGCTAACTTCCTTACCTTTCTGAAAGTATTTGTTCACTTTTCAACTCCTAACAATCTGTAAATTTACAACCCTAGCCCTTATCATTTCACATTTCTTTTTTTTTTTTAATTTCCACATTATTAATCACCTTCTAACTTGCTCTAAAATTTGCTATATTGACAGTCTTTATTGGGACTTCCCTGGTGGCTCAGGCAGTAAAGAGTGCCTGCAATACAGGAAATCCAGGTTCAATCCCTGAATCAGGAAGATTCCCTGGAGAAGGAAACAGCCACCCACTCCAGCATTGTTGTCTGGAGAAACTCATGGACAGAGGAACCTGATGGGCTACAGTCCAAGGGGTCACAAAGAGTCAGACATGACTGAGTGACTAAATACACACATTCTTTTGGTATAATTAGAAGTCAACAGGAAACATTTTTATCTATGTTTTCAATGATGTTTCCAAGCACATAGCACAGTGCATGCATGCATGCTAAGTCACTTCAGTAGTGTCAGACTGTTTGTGATCCAATGGATTGGGACCCACCAGGCTCCTCTGTCCATGGGATTTTCTATGCAAGAATACTGGAATGAGTTGTCATGCCCTCCTCCAGGGGATCTTCCCAACCCAGGGATCAAACCCATGCCTCCTGCATTGGCAGGTGGATTCTTCACTGCTAGTACCACCTGGGAAGCCCACATAGAGCAGTACTACCCACGTAATCCATGCTCAATAAATAATAGCTTAATAAACGATGAAATGTCTCCTCAAAGTTTCTGTGGAAGAAGATAAAACATACTTATATTCATACATAATTCATAGTCATAATGTTGTTGTTCCTATGTTTTTCTTGATAGAGGCAATTTTAACAATATCCCAAAGTTATCCACTAGGATAAACCCCCTCGTGGTATGATATAAGTTTTGAATATACTGTTAGTCATGACTTAGGCTTATTTAGGTTCTCAGATAGAAGTTAATCTTAGTCCTAAAAATTGTTGGGAATGATTAACAATGCTTTCTTACTGAAGACAGAAAATATGGGACCCCTCTGGAATTTACAGTAAATGTACATTCACTGTTTGCTGTTCATTTTCTTGCTTCTCTTAGAAAAATATTTTGCAAGTTTCAGGTTACAGCTTTCTATTTTTCTCTTAAGCAACCTTGTCTCAATTTTAATGATGTGATTATATCATAGTCCTCTATTTGCTTCTACTACAAAAATTCTGGCACAAATTTGGGCAATTGCGAAAAGTGCAGTTATTTAGATTGGAAGGAAATCCAAAAATGATTTAACTAAGGCAGTAAACATCAGCGAAAATATAGAAACATGATGAGTTCTTCATTGTCCTATTTTGTTCTGCTAATAGATGAATTACATAGCAGCAAATAAATAAAATTTAAAGTTTTTATATGACAAAATAAATTATATTAATAAATTTTAGGACAAGTATATGATAAGCAAGTCATACTATTCATGCCTTAATCAGAAAACCTTAAATCTAGGAGTCAAAAAAAAAATTTAAGCACATTCTTAAAAAGAAAACAACTATTAAATTTATAAAACAACATGAGGTTAGAAAGTAATTATAAAGTACACATTTTTGTTTTTGCTTTAGTTTGGTAACAATGTACAATCCTATCAGACATATGTGAACTTTCTTGGCTCAGAGTTAATCCTCAATAAATATCAGTTCCTTTCATTAACTTGATTCTATGCAATCTTGCCAATACTTAGTATTAAAATTTTTTTTAAAAATCCAATGTAAAAACAAAATAAGGTATTTTATTGTTTTAATATGCATTTTTGTTATTAAATCCTTTTTCCATAGGTTTATTGGCCATTAGTATTTCTTATGTTCCTTGCATGGGTTTCCCTTTTATTTTTCTAATAGAGTATTAATCTTTTGCTTATTGATTTCTTGAAAGTTTTATAGATTAGAATATAAACTCTTTGATTTACATATATGGCAAACATTTGACATTTTCTTATGATATCTTTTTTTTTCACTTCAGGATAATTAAATTTTTTATAGTCAAGACATCAATCTTTCCTTTGATGAAATACTTTGTAAGAACTTCCTCAGCTTGAGTTCAGACATTTGTCATATTTACTTTATCTGAAATTTATTTTAGAAATTGGCACAAGGCAAAAATAACTTTTATCTAAATAGATAACCAATCTACATGAGCTTAATGATATTTATCTTGTAAAACTAAAGCTAAAGCTACAATTTTCATCATTTGGACTTATTGCAAATAACACAATTCTTAATTCTTAAATGTATAAAATAAAAAAATTATTTTAGTATTAAATTATGCAATGCTTCTGTTTAAGTTCTGAGTGAAGAAATTTAAAATGAAAATGTGTACATTAAATGCATTCCATGAATGTATTAGCTTTAGACTATTGCTATTCCAGAAAATGATAATATAAATGATACTTTATAAAAATAACCTTCTAGAAAACAATAAAATTAAGTGGGGGAAAGAATAGATAGATCAATGGGACATTATATAGAACCTCAAAATACACAAAATACTCAAAATATGACAATATAGAGTCAGTTGATCTTTGACAAAAAGGCAAAGATTTTCCAACAGAGAAAGGATAGTTTTGTTTCATTTTTTAACAAACAGCGCTAGAACAACTGAACACCCTTGTGCAAAAACAAACTATATATATACACATATACATATACATATAACTAAGTGAAAAAAAGCCAATCTGAAAAGCCTATACACTGTATGATCCTAATTATATGGCATTCTGGTCAGTAGTTTCCAGGAGTTGGTTGGGATGAAATGATGGATGAATAGGCAGAGTACAGTGCTGTGAAAATGTTCTGTATGATACTATGATGGATATATGTCTTTATACATTTGTCCGAACCTACAGAAAGTGCAGTACCAAGAGTAAACCCTAATGTAAACTATGGTCTTGGGTGATTATGATTTTTTCCATATAGATTCATCAATTGCAACAAATACACCACTCTAGTGGGGGAATGTTGATAATGGGAGAAGCTATGCATTGTTGAGGTAGTGTGTAATGGGAACTCTCTGTATGTTTCTCTCAATTTTGGTGTTAAACAAAAGCTGCTCTAAAAAAAAGTCTATATATAAGAGGCAAAAACAAATTTAGACACAGATCTCATACCTTTCAAAAAATTAACTCAAAATGGACCATAGATAAAAATGTTAAAGCCAAAATCTATAAAACTCCTAGAAAATAACATCAGAGAAAATCAGATGATGTTTTGCAAGGAATTCTTAAAAACAACACCAAAGAGACTATCTATTAAAGAAGCAAATGGTGAATTGAACTTCATTCAAGCCAAAAAAAAAAAAAAAAAAAAAAAAAATGAACTTCTGTTCTGCACAGACATTGTCAAAAGAATGAGAAGAAAAGCTAAATCCTGGAACAAATGTTTTCAAAAGAAATATCTGATAAAGAACTGCTATTCAAAATATACAAAGAACTCTTAAAACTCAATAAAGTGAACAACCCAATTAAAGACCTAAAGAGATACTTTTCCAAAGAAGATATACAGATAGCCATGAGGCACAGGAAAGATGTTCAAAATTAGCAGTAACTATTGGAGAAGGAAATGGCAACCTACTCCAGTATTCTTGCCTGGAGAATCCCAGAGACGGGGGAGCCTGGTGAGCTTCCGTCTATGGGGTCGCACAGGGTCGGACACGACTGAAGCGACTTAGCAGCATTGACTATGCATTGTCTAATACATGTTGTTTAGTTGCTAAGTCTCATCCGTCTCTTTTGTAACCCCATGGACTACAGCCTGCCAGACTCCTCTGGCTGGAGGGGATTACCATTTCTTTCTTTAGCAGATCTCCCCAAACCAGGGATTGAAGCCATGCCTCATGTGCTGTCAGGTAGATTTTTTTTTTTTTTTTTTTTTTATCACTAAGCCACCTGGGAAGCCCTGACTTATAGATTGCTTAGAATAAAATGTTTATGCAATTTTAAATCATAGATGCTCTTTTTCATTATATAAATTTCAGGTGTACAGTTATAGCTTTACATTTGCTTGAAATACAAATTCACTACCAACAGGTCTAGTTGCTATCCATCATCATAGAGTTGATCCTCTTCTAAATATAATTTCTCTTAACTGTAGTAATAATAGGATAGATTACAAATATTAAATGGGAAAGAATGAAAATGATGAAAGTTTTATATATGTAACAAATAATGAAAAATAAATGTGAACAATAAAAGGATTTCAGTACAGAGGAACATAAATTTATTTATATATAACCATCAGAATCTACATTAAATTATACTGTTTGAGACTTTAAGCCTAGTCCATCATTCTGATCATACTGAGTAGCAAGAAAAGAAAAAGAGCAGCAAAATGAGGGAATAGAAAAAAATTCTTGTTTTTCAGAAAAGTTGAACAATAGATCCATAGATTTTCTTGATTTTGGCCCATTGAAGAAAACAACATTTAAATATGTTTTCCAATTTTCCAGAAAGTATTTGCAACATTTGTACATTTGGTTTCAAATTGTATGTGTTCCTACTGAACTAGTTACATTCTAATCAGTCTACCATAGCTGTGCATCTTTCTTTCTATGCTATGCTGCTGCTGCTGCTAAGTCATGTCAGTTGTGTCCAACTCTGTGCCACCCATAGATGGCAGCCCACCAGTCTCCTCTGTCCCTTGGATTCTCCAGGCAAGAATACTGGAGTGGGTTGCCATTTCCTTCTCCATTCCATGCTATAGCAGCTGTAATTCAAGAAAACATCTACTTCCAGCAGAATTTTTAAAGTTGATTGGGACATAAGGAACATATATTTCAATCCTAGCAGTTTACACATGAAAGAACTGAGTATCTGAGAGTTTGAATTAGTTTCCCATGGTCATGTACCTATTTAGAAGCTGACTTGGTTACCTTAAAAAATTGCTGAAATTGAAAAAGAGTTTTTTATACACAGCCTGAAGAAAATGCAACATTTATATCAGTGAGGAAAAATTTAGAATATTCTTATTCTGCCAGGTGCTTTAAAATTTCATCTCCTTTACTTTTTGACAAATCTTTAAAATATTTTATCATTTGGTTTACAAATTGACATTGGGTAAAGAGAAACATTTAAGATGTTCTTTTAATTCTTTATGGAAACGACCATCATTATTTCACAGTAGTGCTAAAAGATAGAGAGTCCATAAAACAAATGGGCACCAGAAGCCTTTCTACTACTTCTACTGAAATTATAGGATCAGGTTTAAGCATTCTTATTTGAATCAGTTGTAATCTTTTTCAGGGGGTTCATTTTAAAATAGTTTCCTGTGTTTCTTTTTTTTTTTCCCTCAGACTTGAATATAAGCTAAATATACCACACAAAGTCTTTATGGCATAAACATGTGTGACATTTTGAACTAGAAACATTTTATTATATTGAACTGGTTTTCTCCACCAAAGTTTACTTTTATTCTCTTCTATTTGATGAAAAGTCACCTAAGTTCATAAATTGATAATGGATTCCCCAAAGTTATAAATATGATGGCAAATATCCCAATTAAAGTGAAAAATCAGATTTGCGTGTATGATTGCAGACCTAGCTTAAGAGAAACACTGGCTGACTCTGAAATGATCCCCAAAGCTAGCCTATCAGTATAAGATTCAGAAATATTGCTTTCTTCTGTCCACAAAGATAAGGTGCCTTGATTATTATAAAAATGGGCTCTGATATGACTAAAAAACAGTTATAAATGTTGTAACTCAGCCCTCAAATGCTGTTTATCTCAAATGATTTCTGAAGCAATTAAATTACAGTGTATGTAAAGCACTTAACCACAGTGCTTAACGACCTAATAACCAACCAAAAGTATTCCACTTTTATTTCCTCTCTTTCGGTACTAAAAATTCTCTGTTAACCTCTATTCTTTGAAGTTCTGCTACTTTACTTGACAACTCTTCTTAGAAATTTCTAGTCCTCCTGGTGGAGTGAAACACATCTTTACTTTTTACATGTCACTTTCACCTCTTTTATAGTATTTGCCTTTCCTTGAATATTACTTTTAGATATATCTGTGTCCCTTTCAAGAGGACTTGCTCCTGGAGTGCCGTATGTTATGTTGAATTCAGTCTTGTATACAGAGGAATTTATTGTTCAGTAAACACTCAGGAGTTAAAATAATTAAATATTACAGAAGAATTAACCTTACTGAGATGAGCATTATGCCATGTCTACATAATGCTGTATATCTGATTAGTTAGAATCAGATTTCATTTATTTCCTCAATACATAGCTAGAAAATATGCCCTTGTATTGACAAAACATTTCACCTTTGACAAAAAAGTTTAATAATTTGTATATGTTTACATTTAATTTAGCCTTCAAGTTTTCAAAGCATATTGCTCAATCTGTCTACTTTGCATAAAATTTTATTTATATCTACATTCAGTTTTTTCAAAGTATTAATTTAATTTCAATACCATAACCAATATTTTTCTAATAAATTAAAATGCAGTTGTCAACCAATTTGTGGTGAAACTTTCACTGTAACTCATATATAAATCATCTGAGAGGCAGGTATAATTACTAAGACACTAAAGGGGGACATTTATCCTTGGAGTCACATGCAATAATGACTAAGCATTATATTGTACAGGAGACAGGGATCAAGACCATCCTCATAGAAAATAAATGCAAAAAAGCAAAACGGCTTTCTGGGGAGGACTTACAAATAGCTGTGAAAAGAAGAGAAGCGAAAAGCAAAGGAGTAAAGAAAAGATATAAGCATCTGAATGCAGAGTTCTAAAGAATAGCAAGAAGAGATAAGAAAGCTTTCCTCAGAGATCAATGGAAAGATAGAGGAAAACAACAGAATAGGAAAGACTAGGGATCTCTTCAAGAAAATTAGAGATACCAAGGGAACATTTCATGCAAAGATGGTCTCGATAAAGGACAGAAATGGTATAGACCTAAAAGAAGCAGAAGATATTAAGAAGAGGTGGCAAGAATACACAGAACAACTGTACAAAAAAGATCTTCATGACCAAGATAATCATGATGGTGTGATCATTCACCTAGAGCCAGACATCCTGGAATGTGAAGTCAAGTGGGCCTTAGAAAGCATCACTATGAACAAAGCTAGTGGAGGTGATGGAATTCCAGTTGAGCTATTTCCAAATCTGAAAGATGATGCTGTGAAAGTGCCATACTCAGTATGCCAGCAAATATGGAAAACTCAGCAGTGGCCACAGGACTGGAAAAGGTCAGTTTTCATTCCAATGCCAAAGAAAGGCAATGCCAAAGAATGCTCAAACTACTGCACAATTGCACTCTTCTCACATGCTAGCAAAATAATGCTCAAATTTCACCAGACCAGGCTTCAGCAATATGTGAACCATGGACTTCCTGATGTTCAAGCTGGTTTTAGAAAAGGCAGAGGAATCAGAGATCAAATTGCCAACATCCGCTGGACCATCGAAGGCAAGAGGGTTCCAGAAAAGCCTCTATTTTTGCTTTATTGACTATGCCAAAGCCTTTGACGGTGTGGATCACAAGAAACTGTGGAAAATTCTGAAAGAGATGGGAATACAAGACCATCTGACCAGCCTCTTGAGAAACCTGTATGCAGGTCAGGAAGCAACAGTTAGAACTGGACATGGAACAACAGACTGGTTCCAGATAGGAAAAGGAGTACCTCAAGTCTGTATATTGTCACCCTGCTTATTTAACTTCTATGCAGAGTACATCATGAGAAACGCTGGGCTGAAAGAAGCACAAACTGGAATCAAGATTGCTGGGAGAAATATCAATAACCTCAGATAATGCAGATGACACCACCCTTATGGCAGAAAGTGAAGAGGAACTAAAAGTCTCTTGATTAAAGTGAAAGTGGACAGTGAAAATGTTGGCTTAAAGCTCAACATTCAGAAAATGAAGATCATGGCATCTGGTCCCATCACTTCATGGGAAATAGATAGAGAAACAGTGGAAACAGTGTCAGACTTTATTTTGGGGGGCCTCAAAATCACTGCAGATGGTGACTGCAACCATGAAATTAAAAGACGCTTACTCCTGGGAAGGAAAGTTATGTCCAACTTAGATAGCCTATTCAAAAGCAGAGACATCACTTTGCCATCACAGGTCCATCTAGTCAAGGCTATGATTTTTCCAGTGTTCATGTATGGATGTGAGAGCTGGACTGTGAAGAAAGCTGAGTGCTGAAGAATTGATGCTTTTGAACTGTGGTGTTGGAGAAGACTCTTGAGAGTCCCTTGGACTGCAAAGAGATCCAACCAGTCCACTGTAAAGGAGATCAGCCCTTGGATTTCTTTGGAAGGACTGATGTTAAAGCTGAAACTCCAGTACTTTGACCACCTCATGTGAAGAGTTGACTCATTGGAAAAGACTCTGTTGCTGGGAGGGATTGAGGTCAGGAGAAGGGCACAACGGAGGATGAGATGGCTGGATGGCATCACTGACTTGATGGACATGAGTCTGAGTGACCTCCGGGAGTTGGTGATGGACAGGGAGGCCTGGCGTGCTTCAATTCATGGGGTCGCAAGGAGTTGGACACAACTGAGTGACTGACCTGAACCGAAGCTTTATATTTTAATACTTATAAGAAAAAAAACATCTATATGCTTTATATTAGAAAGTGAATTCTTCAAATTTCACTAGTATCTTAACTTGTCTCTTGAATCTTAATACATCTGAAGTAACAGGGAGAAAGAAAAGACATGTTTGATTTGACTTTAATCCTAGGTAATTGACAGCCAAAAATGTAATTAACATCCAAAACTGAAAGGAAGAGAATAGAAGCTTTAATGTTTTTAATGTCAAAATAGTTGCTTACTATATAGGAAAATATGAGGAAGCATTAGACCAGATCTCAGCATCTATTTACTTTAATGTATAATTAAGCATTTGTTTGCTTAGATTAAAGATAACTTCCTTCAATTTTATCAGATTCTGTACTTCCCTACATGTTACATGCCATGTTACTACTTGAGTTTATGAAAGTTTAATATCGTGCCTGAGGTATTTCTCAAGAAAGCAAATAATCATCATTTGTAATAAGTCTATAATAGACTGGAAACTTATCTCCTCAGTGACTTAAATTTCAGTTCAGTTCATTTCAGTTCAGTTCAGTTGCTCTGTCGTGTCCAACTCTTTGCGACCCCATGAATTGCAGCACGCCAGGCCTCCCTGTCCATCACCAACTCCTGGAGTTCACCCAAACTCGTGTCCATCGAGTCGGTGATGCCATCCAGCCATCTCATCCTCTGTCGTCCCCTTCTCTTCTTGCCCCCAATCCCTCCCAGCATCACAGTCTTTTCCAGTGAGTCAACTCTTCGCATGAGGTGGCCAAAATACTGGAGTTTCAGCTCTAGCATCAGTCCTTCCAATGAACACCCAGCACTGATCTCCTTTAGAATGGACTGGTTGGATCTCCTTGCAGTCCAAGGGACTCTCAAGAGTCTTCTCCAACACCACAGTTCAAAAGCATCAATTCTTCGGCACTCAGCTTTCTTCACAGTCCAACTCTCACATCCATACATGACCACAGGAAAAACCATAGCCTTAACTAGATGAACCTTTGCTGGCAAAGTAATGTCTCTGCTTTTGAATATGCTATCTAGGTTGGACATAACTTTCCTTCCCAGGAGTAAGCGTCTTTTAATTTCATGGCTGCAGTCACCATCTGCAGTGATTTTGGAGCCCCAGAAAATAAAGTCTGACACTGTTTCCACTGTTTCCCCATCTATTTCCCATGTAGTGATGGGACCAGATGCCATGATCTTCATTTTCTGAATGTTGAGCTTTAAGCCAACTCTTTCACTCTCATCAAGAGGCTTTTTAGTTCTTCTTCCTCCTCTGCCATAAGGGTGGTGTCATCTGCACATCAGAGGTTATTGATATTTCTCCCAGCAATCTTGATTCCAGTTTGTGCTTCTTTCAGCCCAGCGTTTCTCATGATGTACTTTGCATAGAAGTTAAATAAGCAGGGTGACAATATACAGACTTGATGTACTCCTTTTCCTATCTGGAACCAGTCTGTTGTTCCATGTCCAGGTAAATTTAGATCATCCTGTTATGAATTTGTCTTTTATCTTTATCCTTTGAACACAGATCTTATTTGTCTGGAATCAGGAATATATTAAAATCATTTTCACAGGCTCAGTTAGATATGAACCAATATAGGTGTCACTAAGCATCATTAAGTAATAAATTCTATTGTATAATTCTATAAAGAGGTTTAGTTTCGGGGGTTTTCACAGCAATAAGAAAGGAGGAATACAATGTTCCTGCATAATTTGTTATTTATCCATTCAAAATTATATCACCTTATAGATTGTTCTTCAAAAGGCATAAATGAGTCCTAGTGTCTATTATATAATTAAATTTATTTGCTCAGCTTCTTGACCTTCCAAAGCTATGTTACCCTGCTATATCTCAGAAAAGCCAAAAGTACAGCACTGATCAGAATTATCTACAAAAAGGGGCATAATTTATAGTAATGAATAGATTTTGTAGGGTATATTAACAACCAGGTACTATTCTTACTAAAACGTAAGAATTTCTTAAAGAACTTTCAAAACACTATAAGTTAGGGATAGAGAAAATTAACTGACTTTGCATACTTGTCACTTCTTTTAACTTTTTAATTCTTTTTTTGTTGTTGTTGTTCTCTGCGCCATGGATGTCTCATTCTAATATTTCCCTCACTTCTGACTGATTTTGTTTAAATTATTTGTTATTGTAACTGAAAATTTTTAAGATATTTAACATGCATATATGCATGTGTATATATGTATTGACTTAGACAAGGCTGTGGTCCTGGTGTGATTAGATTGACTAGTTTTCTGTGAGTATGGTTTCAGTGTATTTGCCCTCTGATGCCCTCTTGCAAGACCCACCGTCTTACTTGGGTTTCTCTTACCCTGGGCGTGGGGTATCTCTTCCCAGCTGCTCCAGCAAAGCACAGCCATCGCACCTTACCTTGGATGAGGGGTCTCTCCTCACCGCTGCCCTTCCTGACCTTGGGGGAGGGGTATCTCCTCACCGCCGCCCTTCCTGACCTCGGTCGTGGGGTAGCTCCTCTCGGCCGTGCTCAGTGCGCCAGTCCCCACCGCCGTCCTTCCTCAGTCGTTGGGTAGCTCCTCTCGGGCGTGCTCTCAGTGCTCCGCACAGCCGGCGAGGGGCTCTCAGTGCGCCGCTCGCGGGCAGGCCGGGCGCTCTCAGTGCGCCGCTCGCGGGCAGGCCGGGCGCTCCTCCGAGAGCTGGTGATGGACAGGGAGGCCTGGCGTGCTGCAGTTCATGGGGTCGCAAAGAGTCGGAAACAACTGAGCGACTGATCTGATATATGTATAGATGGTAAAGTCATGGCTCAGACATTAAAGAATCTGCCTGCAATGCAGGATACCTGGGCTTGATCCCTGTGTTGGGAAGATTAGTATATGTATATGCTGCTGCTGTGTCACTTCAGTCGTGTCCGACTCTGTGTGACCCCATAGACGGCAGCCCACCAGGCTCACCCGTCCCTGGGATTCTCCAGGCAAGAACACTGGAGTGGGTTGCCATTTCCTTCTCCAATGCATGAAAGTGAAAAGTGAAAGTGAAGTCGCTCAGTCGTGTCCGACCCTCAGCGACCCCATGGACTGCAGCCTACCAGGCTCCTCCGTCCGTGGGATTTTCCAGGCAGAAGTGCTGGAGTGGGGTGCCATTGCCTTCTCCGAGTATATGTATATACAACACTTCTAATATTAAATCCTTGCTGTTGCTTAGTCACTGAGTCACATCTGACTGTCCAATCCCCTCAACTGTATACTACCAGGCTCCTCTGTTCATGGGATTTCCCAGGCAAGAATACTGGAGTGGGGTGCCATTCCTTCTCCAGGCTATGTTCCCTACCCAGGGATCGAACTCACATCTCCTGAATTGGTAGGAGGATTCTTTACAACTGAGCCACCAAGAAAGCCTATTAAATCTTTATATACATACATATAAAATGTCTACTTTTGTCACTTTTCACATGCTTGTTTATATACAAAGAATGACTTAAGAGTTAGAAAGCTAGTAAATTGTATTATACACCTTTAAAATGTGAAAAACACAGCTAACATTTTAAATGCACATCTCAATGAGTACTGGAAACTAAAGAAAATCACTTTTTTACAATGTCACACTGGTTTGATCAAATGCACACAACATTTAGAAGCAGAAACTGCTAAGCTTATTGATTAAAGTCTTTAAGTGTTATAAGAAACCCCAATTTAATTTCAGAGTAAGTGTTTATACAGTTACTATATATTGACAATCATTAGGTATGGGATGTTACTTTCTAATAATTCTGCATAGGCACCAATACAAATTATATATATAAATATATATATATATATATATATATATATATAAAACAAGTAAATTTTTGTACTTAGTTTCTAATATATAACATAAAATCTATACATTGTTTAGTTTTTATATTTGTATAGCATAGATATGAAGCACTATATTAATTACTGTTATCTTTGATTTTTAGATTACCAGCAATTATTAATTTATTTTTCTGTATTTTCCAAATATTACCTAGTTATGTATCTATGACTTGTATAATCAGAATAGAATTTTTTTCTCTAAGGAGAAAAAAAGTTTTTTTTTCTCTGTAAAGACTGCCCTCTCATTTAGTGTCTTGCTAAGAAGCCCTGAATGGCAATATGGGAGCTACCTGTCCCTGCCTTCATTGACCACTCCAGCACATGTTTCACTGTCACTCTTAGCTTGAGTCCAGATTGTATATTTGAGGTGACTTTATGTTGGTGTGCACAAAAGCCCAGCTTCTAATTAGTTTAGAAGAAAATTACCATATAAATAATATTCTGGACAAAAGTAAGAGAACTACAAACATGCAGATTATCTAGATCATCAAGTGTATTGCTTTCTTTTAACTCAAAGCATTATTACCTTTGGAAAAGGAAATGGCAACCCACTCCACTATTCTTACCTGGAGAATTTCATGGACACAGGAGCCTTATAGGCCATGGGGTGGCAAAGAGTCGAACCCAACTGAGTGACTAACACACACATTACCTTATAAGAATGACATCATTGACTACATTTGTTAATATGAAGCTCAATTTTTCAATCTGTAAACAAAATAATGAAAAGCCCAACTTTGCATTGTTACGAAGTTTTGCTAACACTGCACATATGATATTTGTGGAATTACTCTTCTAAATAATCTGCAACAAGAAAATCTGGATTGTATTTGGCCACTAGTCATGCAAATATAAATGTAAATATTGTTAGAAACAACCCAAAACAAACTTCTTCATAATTCTCTTCACCAAAATAGAAAAAATTGCCAAGTTTGTGAATCACCTAATTTGACTAAAAATTATTTAAATGTCCCTTAGCTATTTTGAGAAATTTATACCATACAGTCAATTTTTTTTCAGTTCCTCTTAGTTGTATTCTTATCTCTCATGTAAGTGCATTTACTTAGTCTTTGTACTATACATTCTGTTTTAAGTAATATATCTCTGTGTTATCAGCTGCCTACATTCACCCTTGCAAAGATGTGGTTTCTGCAAACTAAAAGAACAAACTGACACAACAGAAATCCATAGCTGCAGGTAGATGGAAGGTCTTTCATCTGTAGTACACACCTCTTATGGTAATTCAACAAAGGTTATACAGGTTGAATAATATGTGCAAGGTAAAATTAAATAGAACTAAAAATCTAACTTTATGATATTGAAATCTTTCTCTACTTTATCCTTTGATTATATTGCTAAATGCAGAAAAACAGTCTTGATAATGTGCTACAAAATCATTTTTATACAATTTCATCAAATAGATATCAATGTCACAACTTTAGTAACAGAATTATGATTATATATTAAAAATAATATGCCATTCTTTAGAGGGGTTAAGATATTGCCTGTTGTTTTTGAAATTTTCCTACCAATGAGATAAGATTTAGTGTTAACTTCTAAGTATGAGCTTTTAAAATTTTACCTTAGCCTATCTTAGCCATGTAGAAATCTCTATGTTTTAGAGCACTGGTTAAGGCATCCCAGATTGCTATCAGGATGGTTTCATTTGAGTATGATGACCAAAATTATATCAATTAATTACAATCTTGTTCTAATTATAAGAAGTTTTATTTTAAAGAGGATTTCAGTGCCTAAAAAGAAATGAATCTTTTTTCATTTATGTGTAAATGACAAAGCCTTCCTAAGCTATATTACATAAAAATTTCAAATATTTATTTCTGTCATACATTTTCAGGAAATAAGTATTTAATCAAATGACATTTATTATTCTAATTTTATGTATAAGTGACTCAAATATGTAAATTAAACTCAATGTTTTATTTTTTCACATTTATAAGATAGAACTATTTCTCATTTTTGATAAAAAAATTTATAGTACAAAACTAATTTAAGCTATAAGAACCAAAGTCTAATGTCTGTATATACATTTTCAAAAAATGAAGGAATGTTCTTTTCTCTGGCAATCTGCAGATCTGCAGAAACATAAACATCCCAGTCAGATCCCATTTGCATCAAATTCCATTTGATTATAATTTGTAATAAATAAAATTGATACATTTTAACTGAACAATGTGATGATTTCAACAAATGCATATCCCTATTTACTATCACCACAATCAAGATATAGAATATTTCTATCACCACAATGCTTACTCCTTGGAAGGAAAGTTATGACCAACCTAGATAGCATATTCAAAAGCAGAGACATCACTTTGCCAACAAAGGTTGGCCTAGTCAAGGCTATGGTCTTTCCTGTGGTCATGTATGGATGTGAGAGCTGGACTGTGAAGAAGGCTGAGCACCGAAGAATTGATGCTTTTGAACTGTGGTGTTGGAGAAGACTCTTGAGAGTCCCTTGGACTGCAAGAAGATCCAACCAGTCCATTCTGAAGGAGATCAACCCTGGGATTTCTTTGGAAGGAATGATGCTAAAGCTGAAACTCCAGTATTTTGGCCACCTCATGCGAAGAGTTGACTCATTGGAGAAGACTCTGATGCTGGGAGGGATTGGGGGCAGGAGGAGAAGGGGACGACAGAGGATGAGATGGCTGGATGGCATCACTGACTCGATGGATGTGAGTCTGAGTGACCTCCGAGAGCTGGTGATGGACAGAGAGGCCTGGTGTGCTGCAGTTCATGGGGTCGCAAAGAGTCGGACATGACTGAGCGACTGATCTGATCTGATCTGATCTGATCACCACAAAATATCATCTCATGTAACTTTGATGTCAATTATTTCCTCGCTTCTAAGTGAAAGTGAAGTCCAATAAGCAGTGAACCACATCACTGTTTTCTGACAACATATATTAGTTGAACCTCATCTAGAGTTTCGTATAGATATGTATTTGGTTTTGTTGTTTGGCTTGTTTTGTTATGCTTTTGGCCATGGGATTTAAAAAATTTATTTTCTATGTATTTTATGTCTATAATTTTGAGTATTATGAAGGCACTTTTAGTAGGAATCTTTTTAGAATTATCAACCATTTGTTTCCAAAAAAATGTGAATAGTATTCCATTGTATGGCCATAAACTAATTTATTCACCTTTTTTATAATTTTTTCCCACTTTGGATTATTGTGAATTAAATTATTGTGAATATGGCGTGTATACAGTTCTTCATGTGAAATCACATTTTCATTTCCTTGGTATAACTACATAGGACTAAAATTGTTGTTAAACACAAACATTATACAACCTATTTTTTTTTTTTAAGTATTAGTTTTCAAAAATGTATTTAACATTTTCTACTACTACTAGCAAGATATGAGTATTCCAATTGCTCCTCATTCTCACCAACACTTCGTGGTGCTCATCTTTCTACTTGTAACCATTTTAGAGGGTCTTTAGTGGATCTTTTGTGGTTCTGAACTGCAGTTTATTGATAGCTAGACCTTTGAGTATGTTTGTTTTCATTTATATATAGGGTGTGTGCATTGATATGTGTCATTCATTATGTCCATTTCTATCTACTGCCTATTTTAATACATTTTCTTACTTAATTGTAAAAGTATTTTTTTTTAAATATCTTCTAGATTACAAATCTTTGCTTTTATACATTCTGGACTGTAGTCCTTTGTATTCTGTATATTTGCTTTAACTTTTTCAAGTTCAATTTATTGTTTATTCTATAGCTATTATTATTTTGTGGCTTGTCAGAGAAATATTTGCCTATATCAAGCTCATAAAGATCTTTCTTCTGCATTTATCTTTATATTTCATATTTTGAACTTTTACCTTTGCTATAAAAATTACCATAGTAATGTTTCTCTATGCTGAGAATTAAAGGGTGAATTCTTTACCTTCAGCTTTCAAGTGTAGATTTGGCTGGACTAGAACCATTTGTTGAAAAAAAAAAGTATCTTTTTCTTTGAATTTAATCTTGAATTTTACTGATAATTAACTATCCTCTAAAGGTCCATTTATACAATCCCCTTTCTATTTCACTGGTACGTATGTCTATCTTAACATGTATTTCCAGAGAAGGCAATGGCACCCCACTCCAGTACTTCTGCCTGGAAAATCCCATGGGTGAAGGAGCCTGGAAGGCTGCAGTCCATGGGGTCGCTGAGGGTCAGACACGACTGAGTGACTTCACTTTCACACATTGGAGAAGGAAATGGCAACCCACTCAAGTGTTCTTGCCTGGAGAATCCCAGGGACGGGGGAGCCTGGTGGGCTGCCATCTATGGGTCACACAGAGTCGGACACGACTGAAGTGACTTAGCAGCAGTAGCAGCAGCAACATGTATTTCACATAATCTTGATTTCAGTGCTTTAAAGTAACACTTAAAAAATAAATCTTAATGTTTTCTTAATTTTCCAAAAAAATATGGTTACTATAAATTCTTTGGATATTCAAATATGTTATTAAATCATCTCTATTTCTGGGGAAAACTGAAGATGTGACTAGATTTATATTGAATCTACAGGTAACTTTGGAGAGAATCAATTGGTAAACAAACTGATTCTTCAACCTCATGAATATTTTATTTTCAGAATATATATATTGTTCATATTTAAATTTGTTCTTACAATTCATATTTGTTGATACTTTTGTAAAATTGTACTCTTTTAAAATTAATTTTCAATTATTTATTGCTAACGATTGATGTGTCCTTGCTAAACAAGATCATTCCTACATAAACACAGCCATTAAGACCACAAAACCTTTGAGATCACAGTGGATTATTATTTCTCCTAAATTCATAGAGTAAGATAAATAAGAAAAATGAAAAGCAGAGCTATTTCCAATTAAAAGAACAAGATAAATCTCCTGAAAGAAAAATAAAGCAGATCTCTCCAGTCTATCAGATCCTGAGATCAAAAAAGACAAAATAAAAATGCTGAAGGAATTAAGAAAGAACATAGAAATGTGAATCATTGTAACAAGGACCTAAAAGTAATAAACAGGAATCAATCAAAATTAGACAACTCAATTGACAAGATGAAAATTACCTAAAGGCAACAAATAGCAAATTAGATAATATGAAGGAATGAATAAGTGACCTGGAAGATGGAGACAGAGTACCAAAAATCACCAATCAGAAGAACAGAAAAAATAAAAATTAAAATTAAAAAATGACAGGAATAAATACTGTAAAAATATTATAAACAATTACATGCCAATACATTTAAAAACCTAAAATAAATGATCAAGCTCCTAGAACCATATAGCTTGTCAAAACTGTCAAGAATAAACAGATAATTTGAATATACTGATCACTAGAAGTGAATTAGAATTTGCAATTAAAAAAAAAAAAAAAGATTCCCTGCGTACAAATCTAGGACTAAATGGGTTCACTGAGAAATTCTGTCAAAAGTACAAAGAATAATTTACACTATCCTTCTCAAACTGTTCCAAAATATTGAAGAGGAGGGAATATTCCAAAGTCATTCTAGGAAGTCCCATCATCTTGATATACCAAAACCAACAAAGACTTTACCCAACAATGAAAATTATATGCTAGTATCTTTGATTAAGTCTTCAAAAATATTAACAAGGCAAATCCAATCACACATTAGAAAAGATCATACACCATGATCAAGCTAGATTCATTCCAGGATCACAAAAATGTTTCAACACAGACAAAGTCAGTGTGAAAGACCCCTACACATTCTGTCTAAAAAAGACTCATCCCAGACATAGGGACATACCCTGAAAATGAGTGGCTACAAATAGATGGTCCATGCAAACAGAAATTAAAAGAAAGCAGGAGTAGCAATACTCATATCAGATAAAATAGACTTTAAAATGAAGACCATTAAAAAAGACAAGGAATGTCACAAGGAAGGACACTACATAATGATCAAGGGATCAATCCAAGAAGAAGATATAACAACTGTAAATATCTATGCACCCAACATAGGAGGATTTCAATACATAATGCAAGTGCTAGCAACTATTGAAGGGGAAATCGACAGTAACACAGTAATATTGGGGGACTTTAATATTCCATTTATACTAATGGAAAAATCATCCAGACATAAAATTAATAAGGAAATAGAAGCTTTAAATGATACATTGGACCAGTTGGGCCTAAATTATATTTACAGAGCATGTCATCCAAAAACAGTAGATTTCACTTTTTTCTCAAGTGCACATGGAACATTCCCCACGACAGATCACACTTGGGTCACAAATCAAGCCTTGTTAAATTAAAAAAAAAGAAAAATGAAATCATTTCAAATATCATTCTTGACCACAATGCTATAATATGGGGAAACAGTGGAAACAGTGTCGACTTTATTTTTCTGGGCTCCAAAATCACTACAGATGGTGACTGCAGCCATGAAATTAAAAGACGCTTACTCCTTGGAAGGAAAGTTATGACAAACCTAGATAGCATATTCAAAAGCAGAGACATCACTTTGCCAACAAAGGTTCGCCTAGTCAAGGCTATGGTCTTTCCTGTGGTCATGTATGGCTGTGAGAGCTGGACTGTGAAGAAGGCTGAGCGCTGAAGAATTGATACTTTTGAGCTGTGGTGTTGGAGAAGACTCTTGAGAGTCCCTTGGACTGCAAGAAGATCCAACCAGTCCATTCTGAAGGAGATCAGCCCTGGGATTTCTTTGGAAGGAATGATGCTAAAGCTGAAACTCCAGTATTCTGGCCACCTCATGCGAAGAGTTGACTCATTGGAGAAGACTCTGATGCTGGGAGGGATTGGGGGCATGAGGAGAAGGGGATGACAGAGGATGAGATGGCTGGATGGCATCACTGACTCAATGGATGTCAGTCTGAGTGACCTCCGGGAGTTGGTGATGGACAGGGAGGCCTGGCATGCTGCAATTCATGGGGTGGCAAAGAGTCAGACAGGACTGAGTGATTGATCTGATCTGATCTCTGATAGGGAAAAAAAATTATAAAGGACACAAACACATGAAAGTTAAACTCTATGCTTCTGAATAACCAACAGATCACTAAAGAAATCAGAAAGGAAATAAAAATATACCTAAAAACAAATGACAATGAAAACATCAGAACTCAAAACCTATGCTATGCTATGCTAAAACCTATGGCATGCAGTAAAAGCAGTGCTAAGAGGGAAGTTTATAACAATACAAGGCTAACTCAAAAAACAAGAAAAAACACTGAACAAACAACCTAACTTTACACCTAAAGCAACTAGAAAAGGAAGAACAAGAATAGCCCAAAGTTAGTAGAAGAAAAGAAATCACAATGATCAGAACAGAAATAAGTGAAAAAGAAACGAAGGAGACAATAGCAAAGATCAATAATACTGAAAGCTAGTTCTTTAAGAAGACAAACAAAATTGACAGACCATTAGCCATTAGACAGACTCATCAAGAGAAAAAAATAAAGATGCAAACCAATAAAATTAGAAAAGAAAAAAGAAGTTACAACAGAAAACAAAGAAATACAAATGCTCATAAGAGACTACTATAGGCAACAATATGCCAATAAAGTGGACAATCTCAAAGAAATGAACAAATTTTTAGAAAAGTATAAACCTCCAAAACTGAAGCAGGAAGAAATAGAAAATATGAACAGACAGATCACAAGTACAGAAATCAAAACTGTAATTAAAAAAAAAAATTATCCAATAAACAAAAGCCAAAGGCCAGGTGGTTTCACAGATGAATTCTACCAAACATTTAGAGAAGAGCCAAAACCTGTCCTCCTCAAAATCCTCCATCAAACTGTAGAGGAAGCAAAACTCCCAAACTCATTCTACAAGGCCACCATCACCTTAATACCAAAACCAGACAAAGATGCCACAAAAAAAAAAAAAAAAAAAAAAAGAAAGAAAGAAAAGAAGGAAGAAAGAAAGAAAGAAAATTACAGGCCAGTATCATTGATGAACATAGATGTAAAGATCCAAAACTCCAGTAAATAGAATCCAACTACATATTAAAAAAACATATGATCAAGTAGGCTTTTTATCAAGGATGTAAGGATTCTTCAATATACACAAATCAATGTGATACACCATAGTAACAAAATGATAGTTACAAACCATATGACCATCTCAATAGATGCAGTGAAAACTTTTGACAAAATTCAACACCCACTTGTAATAAAGCTCTTCAGAAAGTAGGCATAGAAGAAACATACCTCAACATAATAAAGAGTATATATGACAAACCCACAGCAAACATTATTCTTAATGGTGAAAACCTGAAAGTATTTCTTCTAAGATCAGGAACAAGACAAGGTGCCCACTCTCACCACTATTATTTAACATACTTTTGGAAATCCTAGCCACAGGAATTAAAGAAAAAGAAATAAAATAAATTCTGATTGGAAAAGAAGAAGTAAACTCTCACTGCAGATGACATGATACTTTATGTATAAAACCCTAAGGATACCACCAGAAAATTACTAGAGCTAATCAATGAATATAATAAAGTCACAGGATGTAAAATTAATACATAGAAATCCTCAGCATTCCTATACACTACCAATGAAAAATCAGAGTGAGAAATTAAGGAAACAATCCCATTCACCATTGCAAAAAAAAAAGAATAAAATATCTAAGGAGACAGAAGACCTATATGCAGAAAACTATAAAACACTGATGAAAGAAATCAAAGGTGACACAAATGGAAAGATATACCATGTTCCTGGATTGGAAGAATCAATATTGTGAAAATGACTATACTATACAAAGTAATCAATAAATTCAATACAATCCTTAGCAATCTATCAATAATATGTTTCACAGAACTAGAACAAATAATGTCACAATTTGTATGAAAACACAAAAGACCCCAAATAGGCAAGCTATCTTGAGAAAAAAAAAATGGAGCTGAAGGAATCAGATGCCCTGATTTCAGACTATACTGCAAAGCTATAGTTATAAAGACAGTATGGTACTGGCACCAAAACAAAAATATAGACAAATGGAAAAAGATAGAATGCTGAGATATAAGCCCATACACCTGTGGGCATTTTATCTTTGACAAAGGAGACAAGAACATACAATGGAAAATATGGTCTCTTCAATAACCAGTGCTGGGAAACCTGGAAAGCTACTTGTAAAAGATGACATTTAAACTCAAAATGGATTAAAGACATAAATTAAACCAGAAACTATAAAGCTCTTATTGGAAAACATGCAGAACACTCTTTGACCAAAATCACAGCAAGATCCTTTATGACCCATCTCCTGGAATAATGGACAAAGAAGGAAAATAAACAAATGGGACTTAATTAAACTTAAAAGCTTTTGCACAGTGAAGGAGACCATAAAAAAGATGAAAAGACAACTCTTAGGATGGGAGAAAATAATAGAAAATGAAACCACAAAGGATAATCTCCAAAATATAAAACAAACTCATGTAGCTCAATACCAGAAAAATAACCCAATCAAAAAGTGGGCTGAAGACATAAATAGACATTTCTCCAAAGGAGACATGAGATCAGATCAGATCAGATTAGTCACTCAGTCATGTCCAACTCTTTGCCACCCCATGAATCACAGCACGCCAGGCTTCCCTGTCCATCATCAACTCCCGGAGTTCACTCAGACTCACGTCCATCGAGTCAGTGATGCCATCCAGCCATCTCATCCTCTGTTGTCCCCTTCTCTTGCCCTCAATCCCTCCCAGCATCAGAGTCTTTTCCAATGAGTCAACTCTTCACATGAGGTGGCCAAAGTACTGGAGTTTGAGCTTTTAGCATCAGTCCTTTCAAAGAAATCCCAGGGCTGATCTCCTTCAGAATGGACTGGTTGGATCTTCTTGTAGTCCAAGGGACTCTCAAGAGTCTTCTCCAACACCACAGTTCAAAAGCATCAATTCTTGGCGCTCAGCCTTCTTCACAGTTCAACTCTCACATCCATACATGACCACAGGAAAAACCATAGCCTTGACTAGGTGAACCTTTGTTGGCAAAGTAATGTCTCTGCTTTTGAATATGTGATCTAGGTTGGTCATAACTTTCCTTCCAAGGAGTAAGCGTCTTTTAATTTCATGGCTGCAGTCACCATCTGTAGTGATTTTGGAGCCCAGAAAAATAAAGTCTGACACTGTTTCCCCATCTATTTCCCATGAAGTGATGGGACTCGATGCCATGATCTTCGTTTTCTGAATGTTGAGCTTTAAGCCAACGTTTTCACTCTCCTCTTTCACTTTCATCAAGAGGCTTTTTAGTTCCTCTTCCCTTTCTGCCATAAGGGTTGTGTCATTTGCATATCTGAAGTTATTGATATTTCTCCTGGCAATCTTGATTCCAGCTTGTGTTTTTTCCAATCCAGCATTTCTCGTGATGTACTCTGCACATAAGTTAAATAAACAGGGTGGCAATATACAGCCTTGATGAACTCCTTTTCCTATTTGGAACCAGTCTGTTGTTCCATGTCCAGTTCTAACTGTTGCTTCCTGACCTGCATACAAATTTCTCAAGAGGCAGGTCAGGTGGTCTGGTTTTCCCATCTCTTTCAGAATTTTCCACAGTTTATTGTGATTCACACAGTCAAAGGCTTTGGCATAGTCAATAAAGCAGAAATAGATGCATTTCTGGAACTCTCTTGCTTTTTCCATGATCCAGTGGATGTTGGCATTTTGATCTCTGCTCTGCCTTTTCTAAAACCAGCTTAAACATCAGGAAGTTCACGATAGTGAATAAGCACAAGATGTTCAAAATTGCTCATTATTAGAGAAATGCAAATCAAAACTAAAATAAGGTATCACCTCACACTGGTCAGAATGGCCGACAGCAATAAATTCTACAAACAATAAATACTGGAGAGGGTGTGGAGAAAAGGGAATCCCACTTGCACTCTTCGTGGAAATGTAAATTTATATAGTCACTATGGAGAACAGTATGGAGATGTCTTAAAAAACTAGGAATAAAAACACCTTATGACTCAACACCCCCACTACTGGGCATATATCATGAGGATCCCACAACTGGGCATATACCCCAAGGAAATCATAATTGGAAAAGACACATGTACATCAATATTCATCACAGCACTATTTATAATAGCTAGGAAATGGAGACTAGTTATCATTAATAGATGAATGGATAAAGAATCTGTGGAACATATAGACAATGAAATATTACTCAGCTATAAAAAGGAACACATTTGAGCCAATTCTAAAAAGGTGGATGAACCTAGAGCCTACTACACAGTGTAAAACTAGTCATAAAGAGAAAAACAAATACTGTATATTAACACATACATATGCAATCTAGAAAGATGGCACTGAAGAATCTATTTGCAGGGAAGCAAAGAAGAAACAGAGATAAAGAAGAGACTTGTGGGGACAGTAGGATAATGAGAGGGTGTGACGAACTGAGAGAGTAGTATTGAAACATACACATTACCATATGTAAAATAGCCAGTGGGAATTTGCGTTATGATGCATGGAGTTCCAATCCAATCTTCTGTGACAATCTAGAGGGGTGAGCTTGTGTGGGAGTTGGGAAGAAGGGAACATACATATACCTATGATTGATTCATGATTCATATTGATGTATGGCAGAAACCAAGACAATATTGTAAAATATCCTTCAATTAAAAATGAACAATTATTTTAAAAATAAAAAAAAATCAATGTAATTCACCACATCAACAAAATAAAAGTTAAAATCTACATGACCATCACAATAGATGCAGAAAAGAGGATTTGACCAAATTTGAAATTCAGATCAGATC
Organism: Tragelaphus eurycerus; assembly: GCA_935064755.1. Taxonomy (NCBI): domain Eukaryota; kingdom Metazoa; phylum Chordata; class Mammalia; order Artiodactyla; family Bovidae; genus Tragelaphus; species Tragelaphus eurycerus. The sequence goes on along the minus strand of CAKXYN010000012.1, from coordinate 10,351,692 downwards.
AGTCGCTCAGTCATGTCTGACTCTTTGAGACCCCATGAATCACAGCACACCAGGCTTCCCTGTCCATCACCAACTCCCAGAGGTCACTCAGACTCACATCCATCGAATCAGAGATGCCATCCAGCCATCTCATCCCCTGGAGTCCCCTTCTCTTCTTGCCCTCAATCGCTCCCAGCATCAGAATCTTCTCCAATGAGTCAACTCTTTGCATGAGGTGGCCAAAGTACTGGAGTTTCAGCTTTAGCATCATTCCTTCCAAAGAAATCCCAGGGCTGATCTCCTTCAGAATGGACTGGTTGGATCTTCTTGCAGTCCAAGGGACTCTCAAGTCTTCTCCAACACCACAGTTCAAAAGCATCAATTCTTTGGCTCTCAGCCTTCTTCACAGTCCAACTCTCACATCCATACATGACCACAGGAAAAACCATACCCTTGACTAGGTGAACCTTTGTTGGCAAAGTAATGTCTCTGCTTTTGAATATGTTATCTAGGTTGGTCATAACTTTCCTTCCAAGGAGTAAGTGTTTTTTAATTTCATGGCTGCAGTCACCATCTGCAATGATTTTGGAGCCCAGAAAAATAAAGTCTGACACTGTTTCCACTGTTTCCCCATCTATTTCCCATGAAGGGATGGGACTGGATGCCATGATCTTCGTTTTCTGAATGTTGAGCTTTAAGCCAACTGTTTCACTCTCCTCTTTCACTTTCATCAAGAGGCTTTTTAGTTCCTCTTCCCTTTCTGCCATAAGAGTGGTGTCATCTGCATATCTGAAGTTCTTGATATTTCTCCTGGCAATCTTGATTCCAACTTGTGATTCTTCCAGTCCAGCATTTCTCATGATGTACTCTGAATAGAAGTTAAATAAACATGGTGACAATATACAGCCTTGACGTACTCCTTTTCCTATTTGGAACTAGTCTGTTGTTCCATGTCCAGTTCTAACTTGTGCTTCCTGACCTGCATACAGCTTTCTCAAGAGACAGATCAGGTGGTCTGGTATTCCCATCTCTTTCAGAATTTCCCACAGTTTATTGTGATCCACACAGTCAAAGGCTTTGGCATAGTCAATAAAGCAGAAATAGATGTTTTTCTGGAACTCTCTTGCTTTTTCCATGATCCAGCGGATGTTGGCAACTTGATCTCTGGTTCCTCTGCCTTTTCTAGAACCAGCTCGCACATCAGGAAGTTCACGGTTCACGTATTGCTGAAGCCTGGCTTGGAGAATTTTGAGCATTACTTTACTAGCGTGTAAGATGAGTGCAATTGTGCAGGAACAAATAAAATTTGTTCTAGTTGTATAAAAAACATATTTTATACAACTAGAACAAATAACCCTAGAATTCATGTGGAAGCACAAAAGATCCAGAACTGCAAGTGAAATCCTGAGGCAAAGAACAAAGCTGGGGACATAACCCTTCTAAACCTCAGACACTACTACAAAACCACAGTGATCAAAACAGCATGGTATTGGCATGGAAACGGACATGTAGATCAATTGAACAGAATACAGCTCAGAAATATACACACATACTTTTTGCCAGTTAATTTTAAATGAAGGATACAAGACTATACAATAGAGAAAAGACAGTTTCTTCATCAATTTGTACGGGAAAGCAGCATGTAAATCAATGACGTTAGAACAGTCCCCTACACCATAAACAAAAGTAGACTCAAAATGGTTTAAAGACTTAGATATAGGACAAGATACCATGAAAATCCTAGAAGAGAACATAGGCACTATATTCTCTAACACAAACCTTGCCATGTTTCTTAGATAGGTCTCCTAACTCAAAGAAATAAAAGCAAAAATAAACAATCAAACTTATAAGGTTTTGCACAGCAAAGGAAACCACAAACAAAATTTTAAAATTAACCTAAGAACTGGGAGAAAATATGTGCAAATGATGCAAAAATAAGGGCTTAATTTCCAAAATATATAAGCAGGTCATAAAACTTTAACAAAAACAAGCAACTCAATCAATATATGGGCAGAATATCTTAACAGACATTTCTCTATTTCTAGTATCTCTATCTCTGTTCCTCAGGAAGCCATATGATGATCAAGAAGCACATGAAAAGATGCTTCACACTGCTAATTTTTCAGTTAAGTTCAGTTTAGTTCAATCATTCAGTCATGTCCAGGTCTTTGTGACGCCATGGACTACAGCTTGCCACACTTCCCTGTCCATCACCAACTCCGGGAGCTTACTCAAACTCATGTCTATTGAGTCCGTGATGCCATTCAACCATCTCATCCTCTGTCGTCCCCTTCTCCTCCTGCCTTCAATCTTTCCCAGCATCAGGGTCTTTTCCAGTGAGTCAGCTCTTTGCATGAGGTGGCCAAAGTATTGATTTCAGCTTCAGCATCAGTCCTTCCAATGAACACCCAGGACTGATCTCCTTTAGAATGGACTGGTTGGATCGTCTTGCTGTCCAAGAGACTCTCAAGCGTCTTCTCCACACCGCAGTTCAAAAGCATCAGTTCTTCAGTGCTCAGCTTTCTTTATAGTCCAACTCACATCCATACATGACTACTGGAAAAACCATAGTTTTGACTAGATGGACCTTTGTTGGCAAAGTAATTTCTTTGCGTTTTAATATGCTGTCTAGGTTGGTTATAACATTTCTTCCAAGGATCAAGTGTCTTTTAATTTCATGGCTGCAGTCACCATCTGCAGTGTGATCTTGGACTGTCTAAAAGTAAAGTCTATCACTGTTTCCATTGTTTCCCCATCTACTTGCCATGAAGTTATTAGAGAAATCCAAATCAAAACTACAATGATGTATCAAACCTGTCAGAATGGACATCATCAAAAAGTCTACTAATAAATGCTGAAAAAGAAACCCTCCTACACTGTTGGTGAGAATATGTACTGGTTCGGCCATTCTGGAGAACACTATGGAGATTCCTTTAAAAAAAAAAAAAAAATTAGAGTTACCATATGACCCAGCATGTCTGAAAAGGTAAAAAAAGCTCTACTTTTAAAGATACATGCATCCCAATACTCATGGCAGCACTATTTACAACAGCCAAAACATGGAAGCCAGTTAAATGTCCATCAACAGATAAGTGGCTAAAGAATATATGAAATACTACACAATGAAATATTACTCAACCATGAAAAGGATGATATGTCAATTGCAGCAACATGGATAGACTTAGAGATTATCACACTGAATGAACTAAGTCAGAGAAAGACAAATATCACATAATATCATCTATATGTGGAATATAAAAAAATAGTATGAATGTACTTATTTACAAAACAGAAAGAGACTCACAGATATAGAAAATAGATTTGTGGCTACCAAAGGGAAGGGGGCAGAAGGGATAAATAAGGCATCTGGTTTTAATAGATGCACATCAGTATATATAAAATAGATAAGCAAAGGATTACTGTATAGCATAGGGATCATTATGCTAAACACTTGAAATTAATATAATATTGTAAATCAACTGTACTTCAAAAATGAGGTATATTTTAATCTTATTTTTTTTTATTTTTTTAAAACATTTTCCTTTTCTATTCATTGTGTTCAAATTTTCTTTAATTATTCCAACATGTTTAAAATCAGTGCTTTGAAATCTTTCTTATTTTCAAGTTTGTTTATATTCATTGGCCATCCTCCATGTTATGGGTGATATTTATTTTCTTTCTCTCTTCCTCTCTCACATGACTCATACTTCTGATTAGATGCCAGAAACTGTGATTGCTACACAGTTGAGTGTCCTTCATACTTTGCCTACCTACTCACTATGTTGGGTTAGGAATTAACTCAAGTTTACCTCCATCTTCTTCCCACCACAAACAACACTGAAATGAGCTCTTGAATATATTTCCCTCATGAGTCACTGTGAAAATTTATCAGGAAAATGTCCCCAAGAATGTTATTTCTGGGTTCTAAGTAATTTTATCCTCAATTCATCTCAGTAGTATTAAATTGGTCTCTGGAAAGACTTCCTCAATAACCATCTCCTACCAATGCCAGAGATTTATTCTCCCCTCCAAATTATATTTGTATCATCTCACTCTGTAATTTTTGTCATTCTTATAGATGTGTAATGATATCTTATACATGTAATTTGCATTTCTGTGATTGCTGATGATTTTGACATCTGTTTCTTTCTGAGCATCATCACTTATTGGATGACATCTGTAAATATCCTTTCTATATTATTTGTTCATTTCTCCCTTTGATTTATAGGTGTATATAGGATCATTCTGCAGGTGTTGGGCCATATTTAGAAGAGAAATTTAAGGACCCACAAACTGGCTAAAATTTATTAGTATACTCATGATTTTTGCAAGCTTGGTTATGTATTCAATTTGGGCAAAATGACTTGAGGATAGGAACAATAAAAATACATAAGGTAGCAATGATAAATACTAAGATTAATTTTATTTTTATTTTTATAAATTTTATTTTACTTAACTTTACAGTATTGTATTGGTTTTGTCATACATCAAAATGAATCCACCACAGGTATACATGTGTTCCCCATCCTGAACCCTCCTCCCTCCTCCCTCCCCATACCATCCCTCTGGGTCCTCCCAGTGCACCAGCCCCAGGCATCCGGTATCAGGCATCGAACCTGAACTGGCAACTCGTTTCAAACATGATATTGTACATAATTCAAATAAGATTGATTTTAAAGAAGAAAAAAACAGGCATAAATATGAACAGAACACCTTTTACTTGTTTGCTGCTGCTGCTGCTAAGTTGCTTCAGTCGTGTCCGACTCTGTGCAACCCCAAAGACGGCCTCCTACCAGGTTCCACTGTCCTTGGGATTCCCCAGGCAAGAACACTGGAGTGGGTTGCCATTTCCTTCTCCAATGCATGAAAGTGAAAAGTCAAAGTGAAGTCGCTCAGTTGTGTCCGACTCAGCGACCCCATGGACTGCAGCCTACCAGGCTCCTCCGTCCATGGGATTTTCCAGGCAAGAGTACTGGAGTGGGTTAGAATTAGTCTCATGCCCACTTCATTATATGTGCTGTGTTGTGTTTAGTTGTTCAGTCGTATCTGACTCTTCCAAAACATGACATTTAGCTTTAAATTAGATTGAATTCTATGATAATTTGAGCCAAAAGTGATTATTCCAAGAAAATAGGGGATAAAAAATCAAGGAATTTTATAGTCTGAAAAAACAACAACACAGAATTAATTCATAGGAAATTGATTTTTAAAAGTAGTTGATATGAGGTCTGTACTTTTTATAAAGATTTTAAAGTCTAAGCTCCTTGATAGCAAGCTCTGTCTTATTTAACACTCTTCAGATGTTGTAGTTTTTATTTTCGTCCATTCCCTTATTCTTAAAAAATATTAACACTTAAAACATTTGTCTTTAACATTTTTAAAAGTACTGCTTACAAGAACTTTTTCTAAGATTTAGGAAAACAAGAAAGGAATAAGAAAACATCATAATTCTGGGTAATCTTTATTATTTTTAATTTTGATAATTTGACTCATACTTGACAGATTGGGAAGTCATAAGCAATTTCAGTATGTTTAGAATTAAATATAATCTACTAATCCATCAAACTTCCTTGAAACCACTTAAAATCACAGTAGGACAATCACTCTCTCCATCATCTCCTAAGCTAAGTATCTAAACCCTGGAAAACACTTCCTAACTATTTTTGTTTTTTTTTAAATAGACAGTCATACCTGGGACTTCCCTGGAGATTCAGTAGTTAAGACTCTCAGCTACTACTGCAGAGAGTTTGCGTTTAATCTGTGGTTGGGGAACTAAGGTCCCTCATGCTGTGTGGCATCACAAAAATAAATAAAAATAAGCAATCAGCCATAGCTTGTCTAATAAGGGGAGTCTTTCAAGAGATTTAATTGTATTACTGTTGCCTTTCTTTATCAAAATATATAGTTTTCAAACTGCTAGATTATTCCAAATTAAAAAATTTCCAAATACATTTACTTTCTCAAATATATTCAACATTCAACAGTTTGCACTAACATTACTTCATTTGCTGAGAGAAAAATAGCCTTGCAATGTTTTATGCAGAGATATTTTTATAGATAAAGATATTGAGTCTTTACAAAATATATTTCCTTGAAATTTGTTTGCCCTGTACATACTGGGAAACAAAGAAAAAAACTTAAACTCTGAATTTAATTTTCACTATAAGTTTCATTGTCATAGGACATTCTACATCTTTCTTTTTTATCTTTATCTTTTGTGACATCCTACAACACAACTCTGACTTAACTCAGACTTAAACTCCTGCAATGATCTTCTCAATAGTTTATATAGTTTATTCTTCACTATTATGCTTTGGCTCATGAAAATGTTGTTACTCCCCCTTTTTTCTGTTCCAGCATCAATTTCTTTCCTTCTCTTCCAGATATGGACTGAGTTTCCAAGAACAAGAGCTATTTGTAAACTTTTGCTTTATGTAAGTTAGTAATAAATAACTTATGGATATCTTATTAATTAATCTAATACATAACCTATATACATTTGCCAATGCTCACCCTTTTCTGGGATTACAGTAACATTTCAGCAATTCCTTTCATAAAGACTAGTTTTTGTTTGTTTGTTTACTAAGTACTAGTAACTTTATTATGGGATAAAGGTGTGTTTTTATACATTAACTCAATTTTAATATAAAAACACTTTATATACAACTGTAAAGAAACTGCTACACAGATAGTTCCAACATAAAAACTTGTTTTTTAAATGTTCATCAAGTTGTCTGAAACATAAATTGGAAAATACTTTCTCTGTAGAAAATGATAAAAGTGATATTTTCCCCAGGCTAGCCCAATAAGCCCATTTAAACCATACAGTAGTTGAATTATATATTTATAAATATGGTTTGAATTTTGGGATCCAGGAGAAACTTTAGCCTCATTTACTGAGACAGTCATGTTGTCTTAAGTCATGTAAAGTGAAGTTCCCATTCATTTTCTCCCTTACTTTGAGTATTTCTTCCTAAAAAACAGGTTCACTGTCCTACTTGATAAGCCAACCCATTCTTATCCCAACTTAAAAACGTTTTGGTTGTGATTTAAATGTGCCCCCAGCAAAACCAGAATTTAATAAAACATGATACAGAGGCAGGAGCTGTTGGTCACCAATTGCTTAACTCCCTCTGCTTTTATAGGAAATCATGAGGAGGTCAAGTGATAAAAGTGACAAGTGGATCAAAGAATAAAAGCCAAGAGGATGTGAGAACAGAGAGAATTCCAATCAGGATTCAAATACAGAACTGAAATCTAAATAGAAAAAGAATGCTGCCTCAAGAATCAAGGAGTTAAGTCGATTTTTGAGAAACCCTTACTGAAAAGGTGACTGAGTAAGAAGCAGTTGGCTATAAAGACAGTCAGAGAAACGAGCTTCTAGAAAGATTTCAATTGTTAAAAATAATTAAATGAAAGTACGATAGGCCATGTGTTTAAATTCCTCCTATCATAGTTTATTTCCTGAGGTTCCCAGTACAGAATTTCTAGGAATTATAGCAAGAAGACAATGCTACTCTTAAGCTCCTATACAAAGTTTCTGAGAGAAATAATACTTGAGGCCTGGGAGTGATAACTGGCGAGGGGCTATACTAGGTTCTTCAGTTCCTTCAAAGCAACAACTTAAAAATAACCATGATTTGTTCTTAAAAAGAAGTCTCTAGGTAGCTGTTACCTTTCATTGGAGTAACAGTCTAATAGAGATCCTGTAGTATGGCTATAGCAGCTAGGCTTTGAGAAACTAAATTGAATCGTTGTACCTAAAATCCCCAGTTTGCCTGTTAGAAGTTAAATTCCAGAAACAGTAATGAATCATTAAGTCTTCACCATTTAAAAAAAAAAAAAAAAAAAGCTTTATCATTCATCTTCACTTGTTCTCTTTGTTTTCAATACATATGTTTCCTTCTCACATGTAGAAAATATTTTTAGTGGTTTTTTGGCTCTTCACCAGTGCAACTCTCTGTCCCTTATTTCCCTAGTTTCTTCTTGGTAAATAATGTTAATCTTCCAATGGAAGGTGGAGTATATTATCACCAAGTACCATTTATTCAGCCTCCTTACTTATGAAGAGAGTTATGGGGCCATGTTATACATTTGAAATTCCTTAAAGATATTTGCTTTCTAGTAAAATACTTATATTTACACATCTACATTATTTTTAAAATCTGTGAAGAATTCACTGAAGCATGAAATCACCTTGTATTGAGAAGCTAAAAATGTATCAAAATGCACATAACAATGGCTAATCCAAAGGCTATCTCCTATCAAATGTATCACCATCCTCCAAATCTAGAGCATATGCTGGCATAAACTATGTTAATCACAGTTAAGTGTGAAACCTTGCTTCAAAACATTGCTCACTATTAATTCTCAGAAGAACCTCATAGAACCATAGGAGTATTGGTAGACAAGTGGCTGAGGAATACCAGTTAGAGAACAAAGCTTTGAGTGCTCAAAGTGCTTCTCTAGAAACTGTTGCATTCCCCATGGTATTTAGGAAGGACACTAGTAAGAGTGAGTGTGAGTGATAGTTGCTCAGTAATGCCCAACTCTTTGCAACCCCATGGACTCTAGTTTGCCAGTCTCCTCTGTCCATGGAATTCTCCAGGCAAGAATACTTGAGTGGGTTGCCATTTCCTTCTGCAGGGAAGAATAGCTTTTGATTAATCTACTGGTAACCTAGTATTTTGGCTTCTTTCAAGGCAACTATGTCACTTAGGATATGAACTGATACAAATTTATTTAGTTCATGTTATATAATTAGTCCTAGATGAATTAATCTGCCTGTAATTTACACTTTGCATTTTTCAGCATCTATCAAGCATTTTACATTTATAACTTGAAGCTTTTTCTTTTGTGTTGAAAAGTTAATGCTTTGATAATCATGTGATACTAAGCAGAAAAGATGTAGATTCCAAAATTTCTTACTTCTCCTTGTGGCCAGAATGGAACAAATAGTACTGAAATTATCTTCTCATAATAGATAACTGAGAAAAATATATAAAACCACTTCTCATATATTGGAAAATAAGCAGTGCCAAAGAGACAGAAGTATTTAGAGGGTTTAGCACCTGTAATTTGTTAAGATTATTGGAGAGAAGGAAGTTACTCATCCTCCAAAAGGACTTCATACATCTAAGTAGGAGTAATCTTGAGTCTGAGTTAAGTACCTAGGAGTATAAAGCATAGGATAAGTATTCATAAGACCTATCAAAGAACAAATTCAATGGAAAAATAACTAGGGTAATTTAAGATGAAATGTTCTTTAAATTTAAACAGAGAAGATATTCAAGATCCAACTAGCCATACCAAATAGAATTAACTGAACAACTATGATAGGCAGTAGAAATATTAGCAGGGTCTCACCTTGTAATAAGGTGTAACTAACCAAGGTAACGGGGAAGGCAATGGCACCCCACCCCAGTACTTTTGCCTGGAAAATCCCATAGGCGGAGGAGCCTGGTAGGCTCCAGTCCATGGGGTCGCTAAGAGTTGGACACGACTGAGCGACTTCACTTTGACTTTTCACTTTCATGCATTGGAGAAGGAAATGGCAACCCACTCTAGTGTTCTTGCCTGGAGAATCCCAGGGACAGGGGAGCCTGGTGAGCTTCCGTCTATGGGGTCGCACAGAGTCGGACACGACTGAAGCGACTTAGCAGCAGTAGCAGCAGCAACCAAGGTAAAGATTAGACTAGTCTACCCTAAGAAAATTTTAAAGTATTAAACTAATCCCCAAGTAGTTTACCTGTCTCCCAAAGCAAAACTTACTCGACTTTAAAGGATGCCACTCTTAGGAGCATTAGATTAAAAAATGCTTATTTCCACAAATGGATCAATTTATTGACCAGAGACATTTCAATATTCACTTCCATAGCAAATTGTGGGCCACAGGCATTAGTTTCTGCAAAAATTCCCTGGTCAATAAAGTGTTATCATAGTGCTCATTGAACCAAACATAACGTAAGTTTAATAACATAATACAGTAGTACACCATTAAAAGAACATGTTGAAACAAACAAAAATAAAAAAGATAGTACAGAAAGATTGTGGCAGAGTGGAGATGAGTAGAGAGGAGATTGGATTAGGTGAATGAAAAGGAATAAATGAAATAAAAGAAAAGAGTGACACTAATAAAAGCATATTATTAACCCAACCCTCTCCAAACGAGGTTAAAAATATACATCTAGATAATATCTATTATTTAAGGCCTATAAAACTTAAGCAAAGCATGTAGTTAACAGTATTTAATTTGGTTAATGTAAAACAGTGTGTGTCATTTCCATTGCATATTAGCTTGTTTTTAATTTGCCAGAATAATCTATATAGTCACTTCAGTTTGTCTTGGTTTCATTGTGGCTTACTAGCTAACACAGTCTTTCAGTTCAGTTCAGTCGCTCAGGTGCGTGCGACTCTTTGCAACCCCATGAATCGCAGCACGCCAGGCCTCCCTGTCCATCACAAACTTCTGGAGTTCACTCAAACTCATGTCCATTGAGTCGGTGATGGCATCCAGCCATCTCATCCTCTGTTGTCCCCTTCTCCTCTTGCCTCCAATCCCTCCCAGCATCAGAGTCTTTGCCAATGAGTCAGCACTTCACATGAGGTGACCAAAGTATTGGAGTTTCAGCTTTATCATCAGTCCTTCCAAAGAACACCCAGGACTGACTTCCTTTAGAATGGACTGGTTGAATCTCCTTGCAGTCCAAGGGACTCAAAAGCGTCTTCTTCAACACCACAGTTCAAAAGCATCAATTCTTTGGCTCTCAGCTTTCTTCAGAGTCCAACTCTCACATCCGTGCATGACCACTGGAAAAACCATAGCCTTGACTAGATGGACCTTTGTTGGCAAAGTAATGACTGCTTTTGAATATGCTATCTAGGTTAATCATAACTTTCCTTCCAAGGAGTAAGCATCTTTTAATTTCATGGCTGCATTCACCATCTGCACTGCTTTTGGCATCACAAAAAAATTAAGTCTGACACTGTTTCCACTGTTTCCCCAGAATTTGACACGAAGTGATAGGACCAGATGCCATGATCTTAGTTTTCTGAATGTTTAGTTTTAAGCCAACTTTTTCACTCTCCTCTTTCACTTTCATCAAGAGGCTTTTTAGTTCCTCTTCACTTTCTGCCATAAGGGTGGTGTCATCTGCATATCTGAGGCTATTGATATTTCTCCCTGCAATCTTGATTCCAGCTTGTGCTTCTTCCAGCCCAGTGTTTCTCATGATGTACTCTGCACAGAAGTTAAATAAGCAGGGTGACAATATACAGCCTTGACGTACTCCTTTTCCTATTTGGAACCAGTCTATTCTTCCATGTCCAGTTCTAACTGTTGCATCCTGACCTGCATATAGGTTTCTCAAGAGGCAGGTCAGGTGGTCTGGTATTCCCATCTCTTTCAGAATTTTCCACAGTTTATTGTGATCCACACAGTCAAGGCTTTGGCATAGTCAATAAACATTCTAGGAATCAGTGAACTAAAATGAAGTGGAATGGGTGAATTTGACTCAGATAACCATTATATCTACTACTGTGGGCAGGAATTCCTTAAAAGAAATGGAGTAGCCATCATGGTCAACACAAGAGTCTGAAATGCAGTACTTGGATGCAATCTCAAAAACAACAGAATCTCTGTTCATTTCCAAGGCAAACCATTTAATATCACAGTAATCCAAGTCTATGCCCCAACCAGTAATGCTGTAGAAGGTTAAGTTTAACAGTTCTATGAAGACCTACAAGCCCTTTCAGAACTAACACCCAAAAAAGATGTCCTTTTCATTATAGGGGACTGGAATGCAAAAGTAGGAAGTCAAGAAACACCTGGAGTAACAGGCATCTTGGCCTTGGAGTACAGAATGAAGCAGGGCAAAGTCTAATAGAGTTTTGCCAAGTGAACGCACTGGTCATAGAAAACACCCTCTTCCAACAACACAAGAGAAGATTCTACACATGGACATCACCAGATGTCCATCACCAGATAGATGGTCAACACTGAAATCAGATTGATTATATTCTTTGCAGCCAAAGATGGGGAAGCTCTATACACTCAGCAAAAACAAGACTGGGAGCTGACTGTGGCTCAGATCATGAACTCCTTATTGCTAAATTCAGACTTAAATTGAAGAAAGTAGGGAAAACCACTAGACCATTCAGGTATGACCTAAATCAAATCCTTATTATTATACAGTAGAAGTGAGACACAGTCTTTAGGTGACTCTTTTTCTGATCAGTTAAGTGGTCAGAAGTAAAATTCCACAATCTAGAGAGTGAAGAAAGCAGAGAAGGAAAATAAAAGAGAAAAATGAAAAAATAGGAAGGAAAAATGAGAAATGAAGTAGCCCACTGAAAGCAGCAGCAGAACAAAAGTGAAAAACAAGCTGCACATTGTAAATCCACCCCTTTTAGGGCTCTCTTTTCCTCTGTCTCACCTTTTGTAAGTAAGGCATGTTTTACTAATATTATCCTCCCTGAATGAAAACCCTACTTTATTTCCTCAAAAATAAATTGCATAGAGGAGTTTTAATTCAGCTAGATGGTGAAGAGCAGGAAACAGGTAGCCAAGGAAGGGCTTTAGTGACCTTCTCTTTCCCTGACACAGGGTCTTATCTTCTGTTAAGTAACACATCTCTATAAGCAACAACACAACTGCTGATGGTTCAAGACACAAAGGAGCTACATACACCATCTTTGAAAGATTGACAATAAGTATTTGTGACTCTAAATGAGTTTTATGAAGAAGGGAATGGCAACCCAGTTCAGTGTTCTTGCCTGGAAAATTCTCTGTGGGCTACAATCCATGGGATTGCAAATACTCGGACACAACAGACTGACTAATGCACGCACACACACACAGGTAAATTTGGATGCAATAAATGAGATAACACATGGACAGAGAAGATCAGCAAAATGAAAATATGTAGGTGAGGAAAAACACATTCTTTTATTCCTTCTGGTGCCAAACTAAACAAATGCTATCGACCTTGAAAAGGTCAAATAGAAGATGCAGTTTTACAAAGATCTGCATTTTTCATCCGTGCTTTTTACTTATTTTACATTTTAATATGTCTATCTTTACTGAGAAACAAAAATGTAGTAATGAATTGTACATAAAAGCAAACTCTATGGAAGAGACAGAAATTGATGGGCCTAGGGGAAGGTGGTTTGACAGTAACAAAACAAAAGAAAAAGTTCCACAGTCTTTTCCTTCTTTGACCATAGATACAGGATTGTTTGGTATATACGTATACCTGGGAGTATTGTACCTCCAGCCTTGTTCTTTTTCCTCAGGAATGCTTTGGCATTTCTGGATCTTTTGTAGTTCCATATAAATTTTAGGATTATTTATTCTAGCTCTGTGAAAAATGTCCTGGATATTGTGCTAGGGATTACACTAAATCTGTAGATTACTTTGGGTAGTATGGCCATTTTAATATCAATATATAAACATATGACACACTTCTTTGTTTGAAAGATTGGAAAAATTTTAATTTGGTATCCATCTTCATTAGCATATATTTTGTTGGGTTTAGACTTTTGCTAAAAATCAATTTATTGTTTTATTGAAGGATAATTGCTTTACAGAATTTTGTTGGTTTCTGTCAAACCTCAACATGAATCAGCCATTGATATACATTTATTTGCTCCCTTTTAACTTCCCTCCTATCTCCCTACCCATCCCACCCCTCTAGGTTGATATAGAGCCCATGTTTGAGTTTCCTTAACCATACAGTAAATTCCCATTGACTATCTATTTTACACATGGTAATGTAAGTTTCCATTTACTCTTTCCATACATCTCACTCTCCTCCTCTCTCCCCATATTCACAAGTCTATTCCCTGTCTGTTTCTCCATTCAGTTCAGTTAACTTCAGTCTCTCAATCATGTCCAGCTCTTCTCAACCCCGTGGACTGCAGCACACAAGGCCTCCCTATCGATCACCAAGTCCCGGAGTTTACCCAAACTCATGTCCATTGGGTTGGTGATGTCATCCAACCATCTCATCCTCTGTCATCCCCTTCTCCTCCCATCTTTGATCTTTCCCAGTATCAGGGTCTTTTCAGATGAGTCAGCTCTTCACATCATGTGGCCAAAGTATTAGACTTTCAGCTTCAGCATCAGTCTTTCCAATGAACACCCAGGACTGATGTCCTTTAAGATGGACTGGTTGTATCTTCTTGCTGTTCAAGCGACTCTCAAACATCTTCTCCAACACCACAGTTCAAAGCATTAATTCTTAAGCACTCAGCTTTCTTTATAGTCCAACTCTCACATCCATACATGACTACTGGAAAATCTGTAGCTTTGATTAGATGGACCTTTGTTACTAAAGCTGAAACTCCAATATTTTGGCCACCTCATGAGAAGAGTTGACTCATTGGAGAAGACTCTGATGCTGGGAGGGATTGAGGGCAGGAGGAGAAGGGGACGACAGAGGATGAGATGGCTGGATGGCATCACTGACTCGATGGATGTGAGTCTGAGTGACCTCCGGGAGCTGGTGATGGACAGGGAGGCCTGGTGTGCTACGATTCATGGGGTCGCGAGAGTTGGACACGACTGAACAACTGATCTAATCTGATCTGATCTGTTGGCAAAGCAATGTCTCTGCTTTTTAATATGCTGTCTAGGATGGTCATAACTTTCCTTCCAAGGAGTAAGCGTCTTTTAATTTTATGGTTGCAGTTACCATCTGCAGTGATTTTGGAGCCCCCAAAATAAAGTCTGCCACTGTTTCCACTGCTTCCCTATCTATTTGCCATGAAGTGATGGGACCAGATATCATGATCTTAGTTTCCTGAATGTTGAACTTTAAGCCAACTTTTTCACTCTCCACTTTCACTTTCATCAAGAGGCTTTTTAGTTCTTCACTTTCTGCAGTAAGAGTTTCTCCACTGCTGCCCTATGAATAAATTCTTCAGTACCATTTTTCTAGATTCTACATATATGCATTAGAATACAATATTTCTCTTTCTCTTTCTGACCTACTTCACTCTGTGTAAAAGGTTCTAGGTTCATCCACCTCATTAGAACTGACTCAAGGTGTTCCATTTTATGGCTGAGTAACATTCCATTGTGTATATGTACCACAACTTCTTTATCCATTCATCTGTTGACAGACATCTAGGTTGCTTCCATCTTCTAGCTATTGTAAATAGTGCTGCAATTAACAATGGGATACATGTGTCTTTTTCAATTTTGGTTTCCTCAGGGTTTATGCCTAGGAGTGGGATTACTGGGTAATATGATGGTTTTATTCCTAGCTTTTTAAGGAATCTTCATAGTTGCTGTATTAATTTAGATTTCCATCAACAGTACAAAGAGCATTCCCTTTTCTCCATGCCCTCTCCAGCATTTGTTGTTTGTAGAATTTTTGCTGATGGCAATTCTAACTGATGTGAAGTGGTATCTCACTGTATTTTGATTTGCATTTCTCTAATAATGAGCGATGTTAAGCATCTTTTCATGTGTTTGTTAGTTATCTGTATGTCTTCTTTGGAGAAATGTCTGTTTAGGTCTTTTTCTCACTTCTTGATTGGGTTATTTGTTTTTATCATATCAAGTTGTATGAGCTGCTTGTATATTTTGGAAATTAATCCTTTGTCACTTGTTTCATTTTCTATTATTTTCTCCCATTATGAGGGTTGTCTTTTTACCTTGCTTATAGTTTCCTTTGCTATGCAAAAGCTTTTAATCAGGCCCCACTTGTTTGTTTTTGTATTTATTTATGTTACTCTAGGAGGTGGGTCATAGAGGACTTTGCTTTGATTTATATCATTGAGTATTCTGCCTATGTTTTCCTCTAAGAGTTTTAGAGTTTTTGGTCTGACATTTAGGTCTTCAACCCATTTTGAGTTTATCTTTGTATGTGGTGTTAAGAAGTGTTCTAATTTCATTCTTTTGCATGTAGCTATCCAGTTTCCTAGCACCATTTATTGAAGAGGCTGCTTTGCCCCATTGTATATTCTTGCCCCCTTTGTCAAATGTAAGTTACCCATAGGTGCATAGGTTTACTTCTGGGCTTTCTATCTTGTTCCGCTGCTCTGTATTTCTGTTTCTGTGCCAGTATCATACTGTCTTGATGATTGTAGCTTTGTAGTATAATCAGAAATCAGGAAGGTTGTTTCCTCCAGCTTCATTCTTCTTTCTCAAGATTGTTTTGGCTATTAGGATTTTTAGTGTTTCCATATGACTTGTGAAATTTTTTGTTATAGTACGAAAAAATACCATTGGTAACTTGATAGGGATCACATTGAATCTGTAGATTGCATTTGGTAGGATAGTCATTTTCACAATATTGACTCTTCCTACCTAGGAACATGGAATGTCTCTCCATCTGTGTATGTCACCTTTGATTTCTTTCATTAGTGTCATAATTTTCTGTATACAGTTCTTTTGTCTCCTTAGGTAAGTTTATTCCTAGATATTTAATTATTTTTGGTGCAATGGTGAATGGGATTGATTCTTTACATTCTCTTTCTGACTTTTCATTGTTGGTATATAGAAATGCAAGTGACTTATGTGTATTGATTTTGTATCCTGCAACTTTGTTAAATTCACTGATTAGCTCTAGTAATTTTCTGATACTATCTTTAGGGTTTTCTATGTACAGTATCAGGAGAAGGCAATGGCACCGCGCTCCAGTACCCTTGCCTGGAAAATCCCATGGACGGAGGAGCCTGGTAGGCTGCAGTCCATGGGGTCGCTAAGAGTCGAACACGACTGAGTGACTTCACTTTCAATTTTCACTTTCATGCATTGGAGGAGGAAATGGCAACCCACTCCAGTGTTCTTGCCTGGAGAATCCCAGAGATGGCGGGGCCTGGTGGGCTGCCATCTATGGGGTCGCACAGAGTCGGACACAACTGAAGCAACTTAGCAGCAACAGCATGTACAGTATCATGTCATCTGCAAACAGTGAGATCTTTACTTCTTGTGTTCTGATCTGAATTCATTTTATTTCTTTTTCTTCTCTGATTGCTGTATCTAGGCCTTACAGAATTATGTTGAATAATAGTGGTGAAAGTGGAAACCCTTGTCTTGTTCCTGATCTTAGAGGGAATGCTTTCAGTTTTTCAGCATTTAAAATAACTGCTGTAAGCTTATCATATATGGTCTTTACTATGTTGAGGTAGGTTCTGTCTATGCCCATAAATGGGTGCTGAATTTTGTCATAGGCTTTTCCTGCATCTATTGAGATGATCATAAGGTTTCTATCTTTCAATTTGTTAATGTGGTGCATCACACTGATTGATTTGCATATATTGAAGAATCCTTGCATCCCTGGAATAAAACCAACTTGATCATGTTTTGAAGTGTAGTGTTGGAGAAGACTCTTGAAAGTTCCTTAGACTTCAAGGATACCCAACCAGTCCAGCCTAAAGGAGATCAATCCTGAATATTGATTGGAAAGATTGATGCTGAAGCTGAAACTCCAATACTTTGCCCACCTCATGTGAAAAGTCGACTCATTGGAAAAGACTCTGATGCTGGGAGGGATTGGGGGCAGGAGGAGAAGGGGATGACAGACAATGAGGTGGCTGGATGGCATCACTGACTCGATGGACTTGAGTCTGAGTGAACTCCAGGAGTTGGTAGATGGACAGGGAGGCCTGGCGTGTGGCAATTCATGGGGTCACAAAGAGACGGACACAACAGAGTGACTGAACTTAACTGAAGTGAACTGAAGAATGTGTCCATTTCTTAGAGGAGTCCTTACAAATAGCTGTGAAAAGAAGGGAAGCAAAAAGCAAGGAGAAAAGAAAACGTATACCCATTTGAATGCAGAGTTCCAAAAAATAGCAAGGAGAGATAAGAAAGCCTTCATCAGCAATCAATGCAAATAAATAGGGGAAAACAATAGAATGGGAAAGACTAGACATTTCTTCAAGAAAATTAGAGATACCAAGGTAACATTTCATGCAACGATGAACTCAATGAAGGACAGAAATGGTAGAGACCTAATAGAAGCAGAAAATAATAAGAGGTAGCAAGAATACACAGAAGAACTGTACAAAAAAATTTCTTCATGACCCAGATAACCACGATGGTGTGATCACTCATCTAAAGCCAGACATCCTGGAATGTGAAGTCAAGTGGGCTTTAGAAAGCATTACTACAAACAAAGCTAGTGTAGGTGATGGAATTCCAGTTGAGCTATTTCAAATCCTGAAAGATGATGCTTTGAAAGTGCTGCACTCAATATGCCAGCAAATTTGGAAAACTCAGCAGTGGCCACAGGACTGGAAAAGGTCAGTTTTCACTCCGATCCCAAGGAAAGGCAATGCCAAAGAATACTCAAACTACAGCACAATTTCACTCATCTCACGTGCTAGTGAAGTAATGCTCAAAATTCTCCAAGCCAGGCTTCAGCAATATGTGAATGGTGAACTCCCTGATGTTCAAGCTAGTTTTAGAAAAGGCAGAAGAACCAGAGATCAAATTGCCAACATCCACTGGATCATCAAAAAAGCAAGAGAGTTACAGAAAAATGATTATTTCTGCTTTCTTGACTATGCCAAAGCCTTTGACTGTGTGGATCACAATAAACTGTGGAAAATTATGAAAGAGATGGGAATACCAGAACACCTGATCTGCCTCTTGAGAAAGCTGTATGCAGGTCAGGAAGCAACAGTTAGAACTGGTCATGGAACAACAGACTGGTTCCAAATAGGAAAAGGAGTACGTCAAGGCTGTATATTGTCACTCTGCTTATTTAACTTATATGCAGAGTACATCATGAGAGATGCTGGGTTGGAGGAATCACAAGCTGGAATCAAGACTGCCAGGAGAAAAATCAATAGCCTCAGATATGCAGACGATACCACCTTTATGGCAGAAAATGAAGAGGAACTAAAGAGCCTCTTGATGAAAGTGAAAGAGGAGAGTGAAAAAGTTGGCATAAAACTCAACATTCAAATAATTAAGATCATGACATCTGTTCCCATCACTTCATGGCAAATAGATGGTGAAACTGGAAATAGTGGCTGACTCTATTTTTCTGGGCTCCAAAAATCACTGCAGATGGTGATTGCAGCGATGAAATTAAAAGATGCTTACTCCTTGGAAGGAAAGTTATGACCATCTTAGACAGCATATTAAAAAGCAGAGACATTACTTTGTCAACAAAGATCTGTCTTGTCAAAGCTATGGTTTTTCCAGTAGTCATGTATGGATGTGAGAGTTGGACTATAAAGAAAGCTGAGCGCTGAAGAATTGATGCTTTTTAACTGTGGTGTTGAGAAGACTTTTGAGAGTCCTTTGGACTGCAAGGAGATCCAACCAGTCCATCCTAAAGGAGATCAGTCCTGGGTGTTCATTGGAAGGACTGATATTGAAGCTGAAACTCCAATACTTTGGCCACCTGATGTGAAGAGCCGACTCATTTGAAAAGACCCTGATGCGAGGAAAGATTGAGGGTAGGAGGAGAAGGGGACAACAGAGGATAAGATGGTTGGATGCCATCACCGACTAAATGGACATGGGATTGGGTGAACTCTAGGAGTTGGTGATGGACAGGAAGGCTTGCATGCTGCATTCCATGGGGTTGAAAGAGTCACATACAACTGAGCAACTGAACTGAACTCATGTATTTTATTGCCATATAGTTCATAATAGTCCCTTATAATCCTTCATATTTCTGTGTTGCCTGTTGTAACATCTCCTTTTCCATTTCTAATTGTGTTGATTTGACCCTTCTCTCTTTTTCTCTTGATGAGTCTGGCTAAATGTGTCAAGTTTTATTAATCTTTACTACTGTTTCTTTCATTTATTTTTCTTTTATTTCTGCTCAGATCTTTATGATTTTTTTTTCCTTCTATTAATTTTGGGGGGTTTTGTTCCTCTTTTTCCAATATTTTTACATGTAAAGTTAGGTTGTCTACTTGATTTTTTTCTTGTTTTTAGAGTTAGGATTGTATTGCTATAAACTTCCCTCTTAGAACTGCATTTTATGCATCATATAAGTTTTGAGTTATTGTATTTTTCTTGTCATTTTTTCTAGAAATGTTTTGATTTCCCTTTTGATTTCTTCAGTTACTTGTTGGTTATTTAGAAATGTATTGTTTAATCTCCATGTGTTTGTGTTTCTTAAGAGTTTATTTCTTGTAATTGAAATCTACTTTCATAGAGTTGTGGTCAGAGAAGATGCTTGATACAATCTCAATTTTCTTCAATTTACTGAGCTCTGATTTGTGAATCAAGATGTGGTCTATCCTTGAAAATGTTCCATGTGCACTTAAGAAGAAAGTGTATTTTTCTGCATTTGGATGGAATGCCCTGAAGATATCCATGAGATTCATCTAATCTCAGATCAGATCAG
The DNA here is from genome assembly GCA_935064755.1 of Tragelaphus eurycerus. NCBI lineage: Eukaryota > Metazoa > Chordata > Mammalia > Artiodactyla > Bovidae > Tragelaphus > Tragelaphus eurycerus. The sequence continues at coordinate 10,331,389 of CAKXYN010000012.1, read as the reverse complement.
ATCAGTCACTCAGTCGTGTCTGACTCTTTGCGACCCCATGAATCACAGCACGCCAGGTCTCCCTGTCCATCACCAACTCCCAGAGGTCACCCAGACTCACGTCCATCGAGTCGGTGATGCCATCCAGCCATCTCATCCTCTGTCGTCCCCTTCTCCTCCTGCCCCCAATCCCTCCCAGCATCAGAGTCTTTTCCAATGAGTCAACTCTTTGCATGAGATGGCCAAAGTACTGGAGTTTCAGCTTTAGCATCATTCCTTCCAAAGAAATCCCAGGGCTGATCTCCTTCAGAATGGACTGGTAGGATCTCCTTGCAGTCCAAGGGACTCTCAAGAGTCTTCTCCAATACCACAGTTCAAAAGCATCAATTCTTCGGCACTCAGCCTTCTTCACAGTCCAACTCTCACATCCATACATGACCAAAGGAAAAACCATAGCCCGACTAGACGGACCTTTGTTGGCAATGTAATGTCTCTGCTTTTGAATATGCTATCTAGCTTGGTCATAACTTTCCTTCCAAGGAGTAAGCATCTTTTAATTTCATGGCTGCAGTCACCATCTGTAGTGAGACTTGTGTTTCCTTATTAGTTTTCTGTTTTGATGATCTGTCTACTGCTGTGAGTGTGGTGTTAAAGTCTCCTACTATTATAGTGTTTCTATTAGTTTCTCCTTTTTTGTCTGTCAGTGTTTTTTTTATGTATTGAGGTACTCCTATGTCTGGTGCATAGATATTTGCAATTCTTATGTCTTCCTCTTGGACTGATTCCTTGATCATTATGTAGTGTCCTTCCTTATTTCTTTTAATCTACTTTGCTTTAAGATCTATTTTTTCTGATATGAGGATTGCTACTCCAGCTTTATTTTGCTTCCCATTTGCATGAAATATGTTTTTCCATCCTCTCAGTTTCAGTCTATATGTGTCTTGAAGTCTGAAGTGAGTTTCTTGTAGACAGCACATATATGGGTCTTGTTTTCGTATCCATTCAGCCAGTCTGTGTCTTTTGGTTGGAGCATTTAATTTGTTTACATTTAAAGTAATTATTGATATTTATGTTCTTATTGCCATTTTCATAATTGGGGTTGATTTTGTAGATCTTTTCCCTTTTCTTGTGTTTCTTGACACTATATGTCCCTTTAACATTTGTTGTAAAGCTGGTTTGGTGGTACTGGATTTTCTTAACTTTTGCTTGTCTAAAAAACTTTGTATTTCTCCATCAGTTACAAAAGAGATCCTTGCTGGGTACAGTATTTCTGGTTGTAGATGTTTGCCTTTTAGTACTTTAAATATATCTTGTCACTCCTTTCTGACCTGCAGAGTTTCTGCTGAAAGATCAAATATTAAATGTATGGGCTTTCCCTTGTATGTTACTTTTTGCTTTTCCCTTGCTGCTTTTCATATTCTCTCTTCATGTTTAGTCTTTGTTAATTTAACCAGTATGTGTCTTGTTGTATTTCTTTTGGATTTGTCCTATGTTGGACTCTCTGTGCATCTTGGACTTGATTGACTATTTCCTTTTTCATGTTGGAGAAAATTCCAACTATAATCTCTTCAAAAAATTTCTCATATTCTTTCTTTTTCTCTTCTTCTGGGACCCATACAATTCAAATGTTGGTGCATTTGATATTATCCCAGAGGTCTCTGAGACTATCTTATATTCTTTTCATTCTTTTTTACTTTATTCTGCTCCTCAGAACTTATTTGCAGCATTTTATCTTCCAGCTTATTGATTCATTTTTCTGCTTCAATATTCTGCTATTGATTCCTTCCAGAGTATTTTTAATTTCAGTAATTGTGTTGTTTGTCTCTGTGTGTTTATTCTTTAATTCTTCTAGGTCTTTGGTAATTGATTCTTGCATTTTCTCCATTTTGTTTTCAAGGTCTTTGATCTTTACTATCATTATTCTGAACCCTTTTTCAGGTAGTTTGTCTATTTCCTCTTCATTTATTTGGACTTCTTTTTCTAGTGTTTCTAGTTTGTTCCTTTATTTGTGTAGTGTTTCACTGCTTTTTCATTTCTTTTAAACTCATTGTGTTCGAGGTCGTTTTCCCAGGCTTCAAGGTTGAATTCTTTCTTCCTTTTGACTTATGTCCTCCTAAGGTTGGACTTCCCTGGTGGCTCAGACAGTAAAGCGTCTGTCTATGATGCAGGAGACCCAGGTTTGATCCCTGGGTTGGGAAGATCCCTTGGAGAAGGAATGGCAATCCACTCCAGTACTATTGCCTGGAAAAATCCCATGGACAGAGGAGTCTGGTAGGCTACAGTCCATGGGGCTGCAAAGAGTTGTATACAACTGAGTGACTTCACGTTCACATTCACATTCAAGGTTGGTCTAGTGGTTTGTGTAAGCTTTGGAGAGGGTGAGATTTTTGCTGAGGTTTTTCTGTTGTTGCTGTGTTTGTTTGTTTTTCCTCTGATGGGCAAGGCTGAGTGAGGTGGTAATCCTATCTGCTGATGATTTGGTTTGTACTTTTGTTTTGCTTGTTGTTTAGATGTTGTGTCCTGTACAGGATGCTACTGGTGGTTGAACGATGCTGAGTCTTGTATTCAAGTGGTTTCCTTTGAGTGAGTTTTCACTATTTGATACTCTCTGGGGTTAGTTCGACTTCCCTGGTGGCTCAGACGGTAAAGCGTCTGTCTATGATGCGGGAGACCTGGGTTCGATCCCTGGGTTGGGAAGATCCCTTGGAGAAGGAAATAGCAATCAACTCCAGTACTATTGCCTGGAAAATCCAGTGGACAGAGGAGCCTGGTAGGCTACAGTCCATGGGGTCGCAAAGAGTCGGACACAACTGGGGTTAGTTCTCTGGTAGTCTAGGGTCTTGGAGTCAATACTCCCACTCCAAATGCTCAGGAATTGATCCCTGGTCAGGATTGAAGATTCCAAAAGTGGTTTGTTATAGCATTAAGTGAGATTAAAACAAATACCCCAAAATGAGAAACCAAAGAAGAACCCCAGACAAATGGCAGTTACAAAAATCAGGCAAATGATAATTAAAATAATGGAATATACACATATACATATACACCCATATGCAAACTCAAAACAGTCCAACAAAAATAAAGTACAGTAGATTGACACAGTGAACAAAGGAAATCAAAAGTTATATTTATCAGTTAAGAAAAAAACTAACTAAAACACAAACTGGAAAACAAAACTAACATAAGGTGCCAAGTAGGGCATACAGCAGTGAAAACAAAACTAACAAATATGTTGAGAGGAAAGGAAAGAAAGAAAAGAAAGCAAGAATAGCTGTTTAAAGTTAAATAGAGGTAGATAAGATTTATATACATTAAAGATTAACTGCAAGGGAAAAGAACAGTAGGAAAGGCAAACAAAAGAATAAATGGAGAAAAAATATAATAGATTTAAAAAGAAGAAAGAAGAAAAAACTGAAAAACTCCACAGAACCTCAAAAATCTCAAGTAGAGACAGAAGTTAATAACAACACTACAAATGTGACTGAATATAAACATATACATATACACCCATAAGCAAAATTAAAACAATCCAACAAAATTAAAGTACAATACATTGACCCAACAAACAAAGGAAACCAAAAATTATATCTACCTGTTAAGAAAAAAAAAAAAAAAAACTAAAGCACAAAACTGGAAAACAAAACTAAAGCAAGGTGCCAGGTGGGGAATAAAGCAATGAAAACAAAACTAACAAATATGTTGAGAGGAAAGGAAAGAAAAGAAAGAATAGATATGCAAAGTTAAATAAAGGTAAATAAGATTTATATAAATTAAAGATTAACTGCAAGGGGAAAATAACAGTAGGAAAAGCAAACAAAGGAATAAATGTAGAAAATATAGATCTTAAAAATAAAAATTAAAAAAGAGGAAAAATAAAACAAAAGAAAAAGTCCACTGAACGGCAAAAGCCCAATGTTGAGGCAGAGGTTTATAACAATAAAAAATGTGACTGAGTTAAAAAAAAAAAAAAAAATCCAAAGCCTAATTAGATTTCATAGTGTCAATAAAATAAAAAAATCTACAATGCAGTGGGGGTGGGGGCGGGGAAGGAAAAGAAAAAAGAAAAAAATGTCCAATCCAAAAGAATCTACAGAACAAGTCAAAACATAAGAATAATAAATGCTTTGCTTGAGTCACTGCTGTCAGAGTCCTTTCCCTCACTGGGAGTCACAGTCTACATCACCTCCATTGGATGCCCTCCAATGTTGTGCAGATCTCTGGACCTATTGTGGGGGCAGCTCAGATTCTAATCTGATCCTACTCCTGTGTGTTCTTCCCTCCAATGTCCACAGCTATCAGACCTCGTGTGTTTTCTTTTGTGGGAGCTCTCAATATCCTTTTATATATTCCATAGACACAGAGTCTGACTAGTTGATCATATATATTTAATCTGCAAGTTGAACAGCTGGTTGGAAGGTTTTGGGTCTTCTTCCTTAGCCACACTGCCCTGGATTTCAATTATGGTTTTATTTCCACCTCTGCATGTAGGTTGTCCACTGGGGTTTGCTCCTAGGCTGCCTTGGAGGACTTGGGTTTGCCCATGTGGGGGCCAGGTGTGGAGGTGGTGCAGCTGCTTGAATCGCAGGGGTTCTGGCAGCACCAGGTACTCGGGAGAGTTGGAGCTAGGGCATCAGGAAACATAGTGCTCAAGAAGGGTATGGCAACCAGCATTGGCCAGTATGCTCCAGTATTCTTGCTTGGAGAACCACTCCCCTCTCACCCCCAACAGAGAACTCTAGCAGGCCACACTGTACAGGGTCACAAAGAGTTGAACACAACCGAAGCGACCCTGTGTGTGTAGAAGAAGTTTCTTTTTGCCTGGGGCAGCTCTGCCCCAGTGAAAGTTGAGTGTGAATGTGGCACGGCTGCTTGGCTTGTGGGGACCCTGCTGGCACAAAGTGTGCAGGGACACAGATTGCCTCCACCCCAGGAGTTATGGGCCCAACTGAGTCTTTTTTTGAGTCTCTGGTAGCTTGCGATTAGAAGGCCTGCTTGACCAATCTTTCTCCGTAGCTCTGCCCATTCAGGCACTTAGAAGGCTCCCTTGCCTGGGGTCCTTCTCTGTTGTTCGATACATCAGGTACATATAGGGGCCCCCAGCTGGGGTCCTACTGTGTAGATCAGCATGTCAGGCACTTAAAGGGGTACTCTGGGTGGGGTATTACTCTGTAGTTTAGTGCATCAGGTGTTTAATGGGCCAGCCTATTGTTCAGCTGCCAATGCTAGCATGTGGGGAGAGGCAGGCTATGGTGATGGCCCCAATTCTATGTGTGACTCAGCAGTATTGCCTTGCTTCCATGGCTGTCTGGCTTTCCTCCACAGGTATTTCCCACCATAGGATCCTCCCTCACATCCCATCAATCTGTCTCTCCACAATTAACAGCAGCCCTCGCCTTGAGATTGCTCCACAATCCCTAAATTCCAGCTCCCAGCTGCTGCATCTTCCAGGGGACCTGCATCCCTGTCTGGGCTATGTACGGCTATGGCGAGAACTGTCTGATTCTCATTCCATTTAGGCTGCCACAGATCAATTGTTTCACTCCCATCCTTAAATGTTTCTCTTCTGACTCAGACAATTGCTCCTATGTGGGGATTGGACCCCTGCTTTAGTTCTCCTACTCTCTGAGGGCAGGTCTAATCCTATTAACAATCCCGTTTCTCCCCCTAGTTCCTTCATCCTACCGAGTTTTGCGGGGTTCTTTATACTATTTTCCACGGTCAGGTACTCCTATCATCTCTCAGCTGTTGTTCTGCGTGCACTTCTGTGTCTGAAGGTGTATTCCTGATGTATCCGTGGAGAGAGATGTACTCCACGTTCACCTACTTCTCTGCCATCTTGATCTCTCCTGGGTTTGGACATTTTGATGTTAACACTTTCATGTTACCTGTTAGAATAGTTTCCTACCATTCTTCTCCAAGTTAATATAGCAATATTAAATGAAAATATAGAAAATACAACTAGATTCATTGACATATTTAAGCTTTAAAACCATAAATCTATCTACTCAATATGTTTTTGTTAAAAATAGTCACAAAATTAGAATAATCTGATAATTAATTGAAACATATACATACATGTGTGTATATTTCACCATTAGCTTTTAAATACCTGCAGTTTTTTTTTTTTTTTTTTTTTATCTTTCACACTCTTCTCTTAATAAATGTCCACTCCAGCAACTGCCTTCTCTGTGAGTTATATATGAACCACCACTGAAAACCGCTTGTGTTAGGCGTATTTTCTCAGCTGCAAGCAGGATTTTTAAATAACAAAGGTGCACTGGTGACATCCTCAAAAATTAATAAATACAATACTAACAATATTTGCACTTGTGACATTTTTACTCCTAGCATACAAAAGCACTTTAAAAATAAACATGTATTATTAACCTAATTTTTTACAGATGGGGGAACACCCACTAGATTAGTTAAGGCCATGCAAGTAACTTTGCCAAAGATTGCCCAGGAAATCAGATTCATGTACCTTGAATGGAACCCAAGGCCTCAAATGATGTCTCAGCTTTGCTTTGTGAAAATCTCGCACCTAGTAGAATTTGAACTTTAAATAAGAACTACTTAATGAATTTTGTACATCATTATATTTGTAATAATATTTTCCATAAAAACCACTGTGCCAGTTCTGTTTTGCTAAAAAAGAAATATTTAGAGAGATTTTTTTCAGAGACAAAAGCCTTTAATCACACCATTCAGGCACTGAGTTATGTGTCTTCTCGGGAGTGCTATCAGTGAAACCCACTGGAACAACAAGGGAAGAGTTGGTGGACATAAAAGAAATGATGGTCAACCTTCAGATGGCTTTCAGAGGATGTAGGGTAGGAAGAGACTAATGGAAAGACCAAGATGGTTTGTTCAACAGATATGTTTCTAGTCAGCAATTGTAGCTCATAAGCCCTTTTGTTTGTCAATGTAGGGAGATGAGGTATTTGTAATATTATACTGCAAGCTCTCAACCAATTCCCAAAGACAAAGTTGTCCACTAGTTAATAAAGCATGCCACACTTTCAATTTGCCTATGAACACTGCATAAACATGAATTTTGTGCTACATAGCTATAGGCTTACTTTTTGTTATTTAAAGGCTGCAAAAGTCTTTATGAACATATATGCCTTCTGGTTTGGACATGTCAATGCTAATATATATGGTTATCTGCATTCTCCCACAAGACTTCAGTAAGTCAATATGACAATGATAAATGAAAATAAAGGAAATGAAGTCGGATTTGATGTTAAAATCACAAATCTATCTACTCATCATTATGATATTTTAAAGCATTATTTTGATTCAGAACAGTACATGCAAAGATATAAAAATTAGAACTGTCTGATATTTAGCTAAAATATAGTTGTTTCCTATTAAGACTATGCAAAGAACATTCTTTTACATATTTTTTTCAAAAATAAATACATTAATTTTTAAGAGTAAAAGAGCAACTGAAGAACAAGTACAATGATATGTTTCAAGAAAAATTTCTCTGGCTATAAATAAGTATTCAAAATAAGTTAGAGTTAAGCAATTATAAAAGAAAGAGCATAAATTTACACCACAGATTCATATATTACCGAAGCACACTATCTTATATGTGAACAACCATATGCATAAATGCTGTCTTGTGAGGATCACAAGAAAAACCTCTGTCCATAGAATTCTCCAGGCAAGCATACTAGAGTGAGTTGCCATTTCCTACTCCAGGGGTTCTTACTGACCCAGGGATCAAACCCAGGACCCCCGCATTGTAGGCAGATTCTTTACTGTTAAGTCACCAGGGAAGCCAACTTTTCAATAGGATGTGATAGATTACAAAGCTCTAATCATTCACATCATATTTTTATACTTTGAGATAGGATTTATTACTTTCTTTAAAAATTTTATTTTGCTTTATTCATCACTGAATGTTTTTTAATCTATGTAAATAAATCTGTTTAAAAATAAAATATATACACTCAAATGTATCACATTTCTCCTCACTTATTCACACTCCTCCAGTTATACATCCAAGAGTTAAACCAATTAGCATAGAAATATTTGTTTTATAAAGACTATAAACATACTCACCTATGTATCATCTTACTACCACTGTGTGCATAAATGGAAATATTATTCATATCCTTCAAAAACTTGATTTAATGCATATAAAGTCCAATTAGATAGACCTCATTCTATTTTCAAGGTATGCTTAATGTCTAAACAATCCTCCACTGACACATTTCAACTTTTCAGGTTTATTATTTCAATTCCAAATTGGTAAATACTGCCATCTAAAAGTTTCAACTAACTTCTGATTACTCTAACAGATTATGAGAAGACTGGGACAAATGAATTTTTCTCTATTAAATAAGCAATACATTAAAAATAATATGGCTAGAAACTCACAATATTGTCTATACAAAACTTTCACTAAGATAACCATAGACTCATTGATGTACTCTCCAAACTAGACTCAGACAGTTGAATGCCTGATTTGTGGATCAACACTATTAACGCTAATTACAGACAGATGGGGCCAAATTTTTTAAAACCATATTTAAGCTTTAACTCTTTGAGTAAAATACACATTTAAAAATATAATATAGAAATACATTTAAAATGTTACAAGAATTAAGCAGTCCCTTACATCATCTGTTTTCTGTGTTAGAGACTCAGGGCATATAAAATTAAAAAACTGGACAACTCTCAGCCTCCTCTAAGGATTTTGTTCTGGTGGCCTCCACGAACCTTCAGTACATCTTGGATATCATCTTTTAACATCATTTCAGAGTGAGAAATCACAGGATATATTTATGCATAAAGAGAGGAATAAAGAGGAAGTTCTAAAAATGAATTGGGGGAAACTATTGATTCTATTGTTGGAGAAATAGTCTATCAATTATACCACTAGAGAAAGAGTTGAAGACAAAAGCATGCTATTAATTATGCATTCTGGAAAACTTTGGTTTGCACATTATTTAAAATTATTAGAGAACAGAGTAGAGGAGTACAAGGAAGTTTCTAGAGAACACCTATAAATATCTAAAACATGATATGAAAAATATATCAATTGGATGTTAGCTTCACATATAAGAAAATGATTTATTTTTATTTGTCAAAAATAATACTTCCAAAAGGGCATAAGTTCATAACCATAAAATACAAGCTAAAGACTCCTTATTAAGTAAAAATAAACAAACAAACAAAACCTGAAAATGTTTACACTAAAACTATAGCAGGAGGAAAAGGAAATATCAAAAGTGGCTAGATCTGAAATAAAGAAAATTTAGGATCTTCACATTTTAAATTTTAGAAATGTCTTTGCCACTGTGACAATCATGAAAAAGACATGCTTTTCATAAATTAAGAACACAAGAAAATATCATTAGTAAAAAAAAAAAAAAAAATAACAATTAAAAAGTAAAACTGGGAAGATGAAATGGCAGTAGAATGAAACTGGAATAAGGTTAAAAGAAAAGAAAATATAAGGGTGCATATAATAAATCACAATAGTACAATCAAATAGTTAAATCCTGAAATGAGCACTCAAATAGGTAAAGAAAATTAAATCAATGAGGTAGAAACAGATTTGAAAACATCAAAAATGAAATAAATTCAAGAGTTGAAAAAGTCAGTGAGGAGAGTTTACATGTGCAGCTCAGGAAATGGATATACAATAAATTGTTTATTGGTATTCCTGAAGAATAAACCAAGGCAAATAAAATAAATGTAACAAAGTAGAAAGATAAAACAGGAAAACGCCAAGTAATATTTTAAAAAATGCACACTCCCATGCATACTGTGATGGTATTACAGATTATAAAGACAAATCTTATTAAATATATATGTAAAGAAACAAAATTCAGAAATGACCAAAACCTCTTCTACAAATTTAAATAGAAATTTTTACAATGACAACACAGAGTGAACAAATGTGGATCAGAGATATTTTTATACCAAGCTAAGTTATTTTCACCCACAAATGTCACAGAAAGAACATCAGATGAATAGGATTTCAAAAACATTTGACACTTTTACTCCTCTAAAAATGATTTTAAAGTAGTTTCCTCTGAAATCATTCCACCCTCATCTTCTCCCACAGAGTCTAAGAGTCTGTTCTTTACATCTGTGTCTCTTTTGCTGTCTCATATATAGGGTCATTGTTACCATCTTTCTAAATTCCATATATGTGCGTTAATACAAAATATTAAGAAGAGATGGCAAGAATACACAGAAGAACTGTACAAAAAAGATCTTCACAACCCAGATAATAACAATGGTGTGATCACTGACCTAGAGCCAGACATCCTGGGATGTGAAGTCAAGTGGGCCTTAGAAAGCATCACTACGAACAAAGCTAGTGGAGGTGATGGAATTCCAGTGGAGCTGTTCCAAAACCTGAAAGATGATGCTGTGAAAGTGCTGCACTAAATATGCAAAAAAATTAGAAAATTAAGCAGTGACCAAAACTGGAAAAGATCAGTTTTCATTCCAATCCCAAAGAAAGGCAATGCCAAAGAATGCTCAAACTACCACACAATTGCACTCACCTCACACACTAGTGAAGTAATGCTCAAAATTCTCCAAGCCAGGCTTCAGCAATATGTGAAGTGTGAACTTCCTGATGTTCAAGCTGGTTTTAGAAAAGGCAGAGGAGCCAGAGACCAAATTGCCAATATCCGCAGGATCATGGAAAAAGCAAGAGAGTTCCAGAAAAACATCTATTTCTGCTTTCTTGACTATGCCTTGACTAAAGCCTTTGACTGTGTGGATCAAAATCAACTGTGGAAAATATTGAAAGAGATGGGAATACCAGACCACCTGATCTGCCTCTTGACAAACCCATATGCAGGTCAGGAAGAAACAGAACTGGACATGGAACAACAGACTGGTTCCAAATAAGAAAAGCAGTACGTCAAGGCTGTATATTGTCACCCTGTTTATTTAACATATATGCAGAGTACATCATGAGAAATGCTGGGCTGGAAGAAACACAAGCTGGAATCAAGATTGCCGGGAGAAATATCAATAACCTCAGATATGCAGATGACACCACCCTTATGGCAGAAAGTAAAGAGGAACTAAAAAGCCTCTTGATGAAAGTGAAAGAGAAGAGTGAAACAGTTGGCTTAAAACTCAACATTCAGAAAACTAAGATCATGGCATCCGGTCCCATCACTTCATGGGAAATAGATGGGGAAACAGTGCAAACAGTGTCAGACTTTATTTTTCTGGGCTCCAAAATCACTGCAGATAGTGACTGCAGCCATGAAGTTAAAAGACGCTTACTCCTTGGAAGGAAAGTTATGACCAACCTAGATAGCATATTGAAAAGCAGAGACATTACTTTGCCAATAAAGGTTCATCTAGTCAAGGCTATGGTTTTTCCTGTGATCATGTATGGATGTGAGAACTGGACTGTGAAGAAAGCTGAGAGTCGAAGAATTGATGCTTTTGAACTGTGGTGTTGGAGAAGACTGTTGCGAGTCCCTTGGACTTCAAGGAGATCCAGCCAGTCCATTCTGAAGGAGATCAGCCCTGGGATTTCTTTGGAAGGAATGATGCTAAAGTGGAAACTCCAGTGCTTCGGGCACCTCATGAGAAGAGTTGACTCATTGGAAAAGACTCTGATGCTGGGAGGGATTGGGGGCAAGACGAGAAGGGGACGACAGAGGATGAGATGGCTGGATGGAATCACTGACTCGATGGACGTGAGTCTCAGTGAACTCCGGGAGTTGGTGATGGACAAGGAGGCCTGGCGTGCTGCAATTCATGGGGTCGCAAAGAGTTGGACACGACTGAGCGACTGATCTGATCTGATCTGATCTGATATTGTATTGGTGTCTTTCTTTCTGACTTACTTCACTCTGTATAATAGGTTCCAGTTTCATTCACCTCATTAGATCTGATTCAAATGCATTATTTTTAATAATTGAGTAATAGTCCATTATGTATGTGTACCACAGCTTTCTTATCCATTCATCTGCCAGTGGACACCTAGGTTGCTTTCATGTCTTCGTTGTTATAAACAGTGCTGTGATGAGCATTCGGTTACACGTGCCTTTCAATTCTGGTCAAGGCTGTATAGTGTCACCCTGCTTATGTTGCTTATTTAAATTATATACAGAGAATATCATTAAAAACGCTGGGCTGGAGGAAGCACAAGCTGGGATCAAGATTGCCGAGAGAAATATCAATACCTAAGATATGCAGATGTCAGAAAGTGAAGAGGAACTAAAAAGCCTCTTGATGAAAGTGGAAGAGGAGAGTGAAACAATTGAATTAAAGCTCAACATTCAGAAAACAAAGATCATGGCATCTGGTCCCATCACTTCACAGGAAATAGATGAGGAAACAGTGGAAACAGTGTCAGACTATTTTTTGGCTACCAAAATCACTGCAGATGGTGATTGCAGCCATGAAATTAAAGGCGCTTAACTTCTTGGAAGGAAAGTTATGACCAACATAGTCAGTCAGTCAGTTCAGTCGCTCAGTCGTGTCCGACTCTTTGTGACCCCATGAAACTCAGCACGCCAGGACTCCATGTCCATCACCAACTCCCAAAGTTTATGCAAACTCATATCCATTGAGTCGGTGAGTCCAGCCATCTCATCCTCTGTCATCCCCTTATCCTCCTGCCCCCAATCTCTCCCAGCATCAGGGTTTTTTCCAATGAGTCAACTCTTCACATGATGTGGCCAAAGTACTGGAGTTTCAGCTTTACCTTCAGTGCTTTCAATGATCACGCAGGACTGATCTCCTTTAGGATGGACTGGTTGGATCTCCTTGCAGTGCAAGAGACTCAAGAGTCTTCTCCAACACCACAGTTCAAAAGCATCAATTCTTCGGCACCCAGCTTTCTTCACATCCAACTCTCACATCCATACATGACCACAGGAAAAACCATAGCCTTGACTGAATGGACCTTTGTTGGCAAAGAAATGTATCTGCATTTTAATATGCTATCTAGGTTAGTCTTAACTTTCCTTCCAAGGAGTAAGCGTCTTTTAATTTCATGGCTGCAATCACCATCTGCAGTGATTTTGGAGACCAAAAAATAAAGTCTGACTCTGTTTCCACTGTTTCCCCATTTATTTCCCTTGAAGTAATGGGACCAGATGCCATGATTTTCGTTTTCTCAATGTTGAGCTTTAAGCCAACTGTTTCACTCTCCGCTTTCACTTTCATCAAGAGGCTTTTTAGTTCCTCTTCACTTTCTGCCATAAGGGTGGTGTCATCTGCATTATCTGAGGTTACTTATTTCTCCCGGCAATCAGGATTCCAGCTTATACTTCTTCCAGCCCAGCATTTCTCATGATGTACTCTGCATATATGTTAAATTAACAAAATAAACAAGGTGACAATATACAGCCTTGATGTACTCTTTTCCTATTTTGAACCAGTCTGTTGTTCCATGTCCAGTTCTAACTGTTGCTTCCTGATCTACATATAGGTTTGCCAAGAGGCAGGTCAGGTGGTCTGGTATTCCCTTCTCTTTCAGAATTTTCCACAGTTTATTGTGATGCACACAGTCAAAGGCTTTGGCATAGTTGATAAAGCAGAAATAGATGTTTTTCTGGAACTCTCTTGATTTTCAATGATCCAGCAGGTGTTGGCAAATTGATCTCTGGTTCCTCTGTGTTTTCTAAAACCAGTTTGAACATTTGGAAGTTCACTATTCACATACTGTTAAAGCCTGTTTGGAGAATTTTGAGCATTACTTTACTAGTGTGAGATGAGTGCAACTGTGCATAGGTTGAGTATTCTTGGCATTGCCTTTCTTTGGGATTGGAATGATAACTGATCTTTTCCAGTCCTGAGGCCACTGCTGAATTTTCCAAATGTGCTGGCATATTGAGTGCAGCACTTTCACAGCATCATCTTTCAGGACTTGGAATAGCTCCACTGGAATTCCATCACCTCCACTAGCTTTGTTCGTAGTGATGCTTTCTAAGGCCCACTTGACTTCACATCCCAGGATGTCTGGCTCTAGGTCAGTGCTCACACCATCGTGATTATCTGGGTCGAGAAGATTTTTTTGTACATTATTCTGTGTATTCTTGCCACCTCTTCTTAATATCTTCTGCTTCTGTTAGGTCTATGTGATTTCTGTCCTTTATCAAGCCCATCTTTGCATGAAATGTTCTCTTGGTATCTGTAATTTTCTTGAAGATATCTCTAGTCTTTCCCATTCTGTTGTTTTCCTCTATTTCTTTGCATTGATCACTGAGGAAGGCTTTCTTATCTCTCCTTGCTATTCTTTGGAACTCTGCATTCAGATGCTTGTATCTTTCCTTTTCTCCATTACTTTTCACTTCTCTTCTTTTCACAGATATTTGTAAGGCCTCCCCAGACAGCCATTTTGCTTTTCCTTTTCTTGGGGATCGTCTTTATCCATGTCTCCTGTACAAAGTCACAAACCTCCATCCATAGTTCATCAGTCACTCTGTCCATCAGATATAGACTCTTAAATCTATTTCTAAGTTCCACTGTATAATCATAAGGGATTTGATTTAGGTCATACCTGAATGGTCTAGTGGTTTTCCCTACTTTCTTCAATTTAAGTCTGAATTTGGCAATATGGAGCTCACGATCTGAGCCACAGTCAGCTCCCGGTCTTGTTTTTGCTGACTGTATAAGAACTTCTCCATCTTTGGCGGCAAAGAATATAATCAATCTGATTTCAGTGTTGACCATCTGGTGATATCCATGTGTAGATTCTTTTCTTGTGCTGTTGTAAGAGGGTTTTGCTATGACCAGTGCATTCTATTCAGAAAACTCTATTAGCCTTTGCCCTGCTTCATTCTGTACTCGAAGGCCAAATTTGCCTGTTACTCCACGTGTTTCTTGACTTCCTACTTTTGTATTCCACTCCCCTATAATGAAAAGTATATCTTTTGGGGGTGTTAGTTCTAAAAGGCCTTGTAGGTCTTCATAGAACCGTTCAACTTCAGCTTCTTCAGCATTACTGGTTAGGGCATAGTCTTGGATTACTGTGATATTGAATGGTTTGCTTTGGAAACAAACAGAGATCATTCTGTCATTTTTGAGATTGCATCCAAGTACTGCATTTCAGACTGCTTTGTTGACCATTATGGCTGCTCCATTTCTTCTGAGGGATTCCTGCCCATAGTAGTAGATATAATGGTCATCTGAGTTAAATTCACCCATTCCAGTCCATTTTAGTTTGCTGATTCATACAAAGTCAGTGTTCACTCTTGCCATCTCTTGTTTGACCACTTCCAATTTGCCTTGATTCATGGACCTAACATTCCAGGTTCGTATGCAATATTGCTCTTTACAGCACTGGACTTTGCTTCGATCACCAGTCACATCCACAACTGGGTATTGTTTTTGCTTTGGCTCCATCCCTTCATTCTTTCTAGAGTTATTTCTCCACTGATCTCCAGTAGCATATTCGGCAGCTACTGACCTGGGGAGTTCCTCTTTCAGTATCCTATCATTTTGATTTTTCATACTGTTCATGGGGTTTTCAAGTCAAAAATACTGAATTGGTTTGCCATTACCAACAAAGGTCCATCTAGTCAAGGCTATGGTTTTTCCTGTGGTCATGTATGGACATGAGAGTTGGACTGTGAAGAAAGCTGAACACCGAAGAATTGATACTTTTGAACTGTGGTGTTGGAGAAGATGCCTGAGAGTCCCTTAGACTACAAGGAGATCCAGCCAGTCCATCCTAAAGGAGATCAGTCTTGGGTGTTCATTGGAAGGCCTGATTCTGAAGCTGAAACTCCAATACTTTGGCCACCTCATGCAAAGTGTTGACTTATTGGAAAAGACCCTGATGCTGGGAAGGATTGGGGGGCAGGATGAGAAGGGGACAACAGAGGTTGAGATGGCTGGATGGCAACACTGACTTGATAGACATGAGTTTGGGTAAACTCCATTAGTTGATGATGTACAGGGAGGCCTGTCATGCTGTGATTCATGGGGTTCCAAAGAGTCGCACACAACTGAGAGACTGAACTGAACTGAACTGAACCATAAAACTCTTAAAAGTGAACTTAGGCAAAATATTCGCTGACATAAATCTTAGTAATATTTTCTTAGGTCAGTGTCCCAAGGCAATACAAATAAAAGCAAAAATAGACAAATGAGAACTAATGAAACTTATAAGGTTTTGCTCAACAAGGAAACCATAAACAACAACAACAACAACAAAAACCATAAGAGAAAATATTTGCAAATGATAGGACCAATAATTACATACATACAAATTACATCAGATCAGATCAGTTGCTCAGTCGTGTCCGACTCTTTGCGACCCCATGAACTGCAGCACGCCAGGCCTCCCTATCCATCACCAGCTCTCGGAGGTCACTCAAACTCACACTCATCGAGTCAGTGATGCCATCCAGCCATCTCATCCTCTGTCGTCCCCTTCTCCTCCTGCCCCCAATCCCTCCCAGCATCAGAGTCTTCTCCAATGAGTCAACTCTTCGCATGAGGTGGCCAAAATACTGGAGTTTCAGCTTTAGCATCATTCCCTCCAAAGAAATCCCAGGGCTGATCTCCTTCAGAATGGACCTGTTGGATCTCCTTGCAATCCAAGGGACTCTCAAGCATCTTCTCCAACACCACAGTTTAAAAGCATCAATTCTTCTGTGCTCAGCCTTATTCACAGTCCAGCTCTCACATCATACATGACCACAGGAAAGACCATAGCCTTGACTAGGCGAACCTTTGTTGGCAAAGTGATGTCTCTGCTTTTGAATATGCTATCTAGGTTTGTCATAACTTTCCTTCCAAGGAGTAAGCGTCTTTTAATTTCATGGCTGCAGTCACCATCTGCAGTGATTTTGGAGCCCAGAAAAATTACATACATGCATCCAAAACATACAAATTACACACATACATCCAAAACATACAAACAGCTCATACAACTTAGTAACAACTACAAAACCAAACAATCCAATCAAAAAATAGGCAGAACACCTAAATAGACATTTCTCTAAAGAAGCCATATAGATGACCAACAAGCACATGGAAGGATGCTAATTATTAGCATCACTAATTATTAGCAAAATGGTAATCAAAATAATAATATCAATAATTGCTGAATAGTGAAGTAGACTGGGGAGAACTAGGAAAGAGCTTATTTAAGCTCTTTTTTTTAAATAGAGGGCCTCAGTCTTAAAGATACTATTAAATCTTTATTTCAACAATAACAAAAGCACACTAAATGTATAATAATAAACTCCAAAATAAAGCAAGAAGTCTATGAGTATAAAATATAGAAATTAACACGATGACAAATTATAAACAAAAATAAATTAAATGCATTAAAATTTCCTGCTAAAATACATATTTCCTGTTTTCCAACATACAATATGGTCTATGCTGCAGAGTTAAGGTATACTGCAAGAAAAATACAAAATATTACAAACATAAGATTGATCAAAGTTATGTATAACTAATGTAAATGTTATTTAAATGTTTAAGATTGAATATTAAAAATGTTAAAAACAAAAGACTGATAAAAGTTATATCTAACTGATGTAAATAAAAAGAATACCCAAACCCATATTAATACTACATAAAATAGAACTTGATAATGAATATTAAATTATACTTTGAATGAAATGGAGAGATTCATAATCAAAATATAATTGTAATAAAAATGTCTGCAGTCATAAAAATACTTTGTGTGAAACAGTCAGGCAATGCAAATATAGGTAGACAGAGAAGCAGTTATTTCCTTTTTTTGTCCTTCCCCATCTTTTGCAGATCAGCTGCACAAAACATATACAAAGACTGTTTTATTTTTAATGGTATAAATAATATGGTTATTTTATTGAAAGGATGATACACTTTGTATTATTTTTGTACCTTCTTCATAATTGAAGTTTTTATATCAATAAAATATTCACAAAAAAAAGTTTATTCAAAGACAATCTCCATTTTATGAGTCATAATCTCTGTACAGATTTTGACTATACACACACTCACACAGACTAAAATATCGAAAAAAAAAGCCACTTTCCTATCCAGGCATTTGATTTGTTTAAAAAAATACAGTGCTATAGAGTTAACTATATTTATTGATTCATCTAAATTTTGTCTACCATCCTCAATTTCTCTGTTGTAATATATAGTACAATTATGCTAGCTAATTTTTTAAAAATTACCTTCTAACATTCCCTGTTTCAATACTTTTAAAATAATTATAATGGTGTTTGATGTTTTTTAAAATAATTATACTTATTTTTATTAACAGTAAACATTTTTATTATTAATTTCTCTTACTCCTTTCTTTTTTGTTTGTTAATGTTTTCTCTATCTTGGTTGGTTATTCAATTCAGTTAAAATAACTTACAATCACTTCAGTATACCAAAATTGCATTTCACAAACTTTAACATTCATTTATGAAAAAAACATAAAAGATGAATATGAAATTATTTTATTATATAAAAAGTTAAAGTTATATTTATATGAAAATAATAATGGATGGTGTCTGAAACTAAATCATTAAAAAATTAATAGTTTTGCCTTACACTTCTGCATAAACTCTTCAGCATTCACATCCATGACAGACACAAACACACACATACTTCAACACACCATGTAATTAAGCAAAGATAATCAGTGTTCTTCATAGCATTATGTACCATAGCCTTTAATATGCAAAGATATCCTTAGAGACTGTTCTTGTTTTTTCTTCCAATAATACATATTTAAGTGAAAATAATTAATGTTCTTATCTCTAAGTAGTTTGATCATGCATGCTTATATTCTTCCTCTGGCTTATGTGTATTTTATAATTGCTCTACAATAATGCACTGATGAAAAATTATTTTTTTAAAAAAAGGATTTAACAAAAATAAATCATGAGAGATATTTGAAATTTTATGGTGGCAAAACTTTCTATTGACATCAAACTAAAATAAAAAAATTTTTTTTTCATTAGGTAAATTACACATGTACCCAGAAGAGAAAATATTAAAATGAACCCTCATGTAGCATTGCAGAATTTACCATTTGCTAATCTTGTTTTCTTTATTTTGTCTAGCAACACCATTTTCTCATTTTTCTTTCAAATTCGAGGCAAGTAATATATCTATAAAAATTGTGTATATATTTCTAGAGATAAGTTTTACTAGCATAAGTTCAGCATTAATTTTAAGCAAACAAACTTACTAAAAATTTTAAGTTACCCTAAAATATCTGTAACTTGAAATTTGTCACTTTTTACAAAAATAATTTTGGCTGATTTGTAAAATAAGCCAGGTTCATATCAATTTACTAGTAGTATTCAATAACATGATAGTAAACTACAATAATCACAGAATTTTATATATATATATATATATATATATATATATATATATATATATATATGTATTAACCACATTCACAGAAAACTAACCAAACTGATCACATAGATCATAGCCTTGTCTAATTCAATGAAACTATGAGCCATGTCACGTAGAGCCATCCTAGATGGATGGGTCATAGTGGAGAGTTCTGACAAATTGTGTTCCCCTGGAGAAGGAAAGAGCAAATTACTTCAGTATTCTTGCCTTGAGAACCCCATGAACAGTATGAAAAGGCAAAAAGATAGGACACTGAAAGATGAACTTCCTAGGTTGATAAAAGCCCTATATGCTACTGGAGAAGAGTGGAGAAAAGCTGTAGAAGGAATGAAGAGGCTGAGCCAAAGTGAAAACAACACTCAGTTGTAGATGTGTCTTAGAACTAAAGTCTGATGCTGTAAAGAACAATATTGCAAAAGAACCAGGACTGTTAGGTCCATGAATCAAGGTAAATTGGAAGTGGCCAAACTGGAGTTTAGCCAAAAAAACCTGAGTGGCCAAACACTCAGGCCAAAGAGGCAAGAGTGAACATCAAAATTTTAGGAATAAGTGAACTAAAATGGACAGGAATGAGTGAATTTAATTCAGATGACCATTATATTGATGACTGTGGGCAAGAATCCCTTAGTAAATGGAGTAGCCCTCATAGTCAACAAGAGTACAAAATGCAGTACTTCAGTGCAATCTTAAAAACAACAGAATAATCTGTTTCCAATGCAAATCATTCATTATCACAGTAATGATAAGTCGCGTCAGTTGTGTCCGACTCTGTGACCCCATAGGCGGCAGCCCAACAGGCTTCTTTGTCCCTGGGATTCTTCAGGCAAGAACACCGGAGTGGGTTGGAATTTCCTTCTCCAATGCATGAAAGTGAAAAGTGAAAGTGAAGTCCCTCAGTCATGTCTGACTCTTAGCGACCCCATGAACTGTAGCCCACCAGGCTTCTTCATCCATGGGATTCTCCAGGCAAAAGTACTGGAGTGGGGTGCCATTGCCTTCTCCAACAGTAAAGCAGGTCTATACTCTAATCACTAATGCTGAAGAAGCTAAAGTTGAGAGGTTCTATGAAGACTTACAAGACCTTCTAAAAGTAGTACCAAAAAAAAAAAAAAAAAGATGTCCTTTTCATCATGGGGGACTGGAATGAAAAAGTAGGAAGAGATACGTAGAGTAGCAGGCAAGTTTGGCCTTGGAGTAGAAACAAAGCAGGGCAAAGGTTAATAGAGTTGTGCAAAGATAACTCACTGGTTATACCAAATACCCTCGTCCAACAACACGAGATGACTCTACACATGGACATTACTAGATGGTCAATACCGAGATCAGATTGATTATATTCTTTGCAGCCACAGATTGAGAAGCTCTATACAGCTAGCAAAAAACAAGACTGGGAGCTGACTGTGGTTCAGATCATGAACTCCCTATTGCCAAATTCAGATTTAAATTGAAGCAAGTAAGGAAAAGCACTAGGCCATTCAGGTATGATCTAAATCAAATCCCTTATGATTATACAGTGGAAGTGACAAATAGATTCAAGGGATTAGATCTGATACACAGAGTGTCTGATGAACTATGGAAGAGGTTCATGACATTGTACAGGAGACAGTGATCAAGACCATTGCCAAGAAAAAGAACTGCAAAAAGGCAAAATGGTTGTCTGCAGATGCCTTACAAATAGCTGTGAAAAGAAGAGAAGCAAAAGGCAAAGGAAAACAGGAAAAATATACCCATTTGAATGCAGAGTTCCAAAGAATACCAAGGAGAGATAAGAGAGACTTTCTCAGTGATCAATGCAAAGAAATAAAGGAAAACAACAGAATTGGAAAGACTAGAGATCTCTTCAAGAAAATTAGAGATACCAAGAGACCATTTCATGCAAAGATGGGCACAATAAATGACAGAAACAGTATGGACTTAAGAGAAGCAGAAGATACTAAGAAGAGGTGGCAAAAATATACAGAAGAACTATATAAAAAAGACCTTCATGACCCTGGTAATCACAATGGTTTGATCACTCATCTAGAGCCAGACATCCTGGAATGCAACAAAGTGGGCCTTAAGAAGCATCACTACAAACAAAGTTAGTGGAGATGATAGAATTCCAGTTGAACTTTTTCAAATCCTAAAAGATGATGCTATGAAAGTGTTGCACTCAATATGCCAGCAAATTTGGAAAAGTAAGCAGTGGCCAAAGGACTAAAAAAGGTATGTTTTGATTCCAATCCCAAAGAAAGGCAATGACAAAGAATATTCAAACTAGTGCACAACTGCACTCATCTCACACACTAGCAAAGAAATGTTCAAAATTGTCAAAGCCAGGCTTCTACAGTATGTAAAATATTAACATCCAGATGTCTAAGCTGGATTTAGAAATGGCAGAGGAACCAAAGATCAAATTGCCAACATCTGTTGGATCATTGAAAAAGCAAGAGAGTTCCAGAAAGAAATCTACTTCTTCTTTATTGAATATGCCAAAGCCTTTGACTTTGTGGATGACAACAAACTGTGAAAAATTCTTCGAGAGGTGGGAATACCAGACCACCTGACCTGCTGCCTGAGAAGTCTGTATGAAGGTCAAGAAACAACATTTAGAACTGGACGTGAAACAACAGACTGGTTCCAAACGGGAAACGAACACATCATGGCTGTATATTGTCACCCTGCTTATTTCACTTATATGTAGAGTACATCATGAAAAATGCCGGACTGGATGAAGCACAAGCTGGAATCAACATTGCCGGGAGAAATATCAATACCTGATATGCAGATAACACCACACTTATGGTAGAAAGCAAATAAGAACTAAAGAGCCTCTTGATGAAAGTGAAAGAGGAGAGTGAAAAAGTTTGCTTAAAACTCAACATTCAGAAAATGAAGATCATGACATCTTGTCCCATCCCTTCATGGTAAATTGATGGGAAAACAATGGAAACAGTAACAGACTTTATTTTTTTGGACTCCAAAATCACTGCAGATGGTGACTTTAGCCATGAAATTAAAAGATGCTTGCTCCTTGGAAGAAAATTTACGACAAACCTAGACAGCATATTAAAGGCAGAGACATTGCTTTACCAAATAATGTCCATCTAGTAAAATCTATTGTTTTTCCAGTGTTCATGTATGGATGTGAGAGTTGGACCATAAAGAAAACTGAGTTCCAAAGAATTGATGCTTTTGAACTGTGGTGCTGGAGAAGTCTCTTGAGAGTCCCCTGGGCAGCAAGGAGATCCAACCAGTCCATCCTAAAGGAAATCAATCCTGAATATTCATTGGAAGGACTGATGCTGATGCTGAAACTCCATTACTTTGGTCAATTGACGTGACTAATTAACTCATATAAAAAGACCCTGATTTGGGGAAAGATTGAAGATGGGAGGAGAGGGAGACAAGAGAGGATGGGATGGTTGTATGGCATCACCGACTCAATGGACGTGAGTTTGAGTAAACTCTGGGAGTTGGTTTTAAACAAGGAGGCCTGGTGTGCTGCAGTCCATGGGGTCGCAAAGAGTTGAATGTGACTGAGCCACTGAACTGAAGTGAGGAACCAGATATCAAATTGCCAACATCTGTTGGATCACAGAAAAAGAAAGAGAATTCCAGAAAAATATCTACTTCTGTTTCATTGATTATGCTAAAGCCATTGATTTTGTGGATCACTAAAAACTGTGGAAAATTCTTCAAGAGAAGGGAATACCAGACCAGCTTACATACCTCCTGAGCAACCTGTATGCAGGTCAAGAAGCAACAGTTAGAACTAGACAAGGAACAACGGATTGGCTGAAAATTGAGAAGGGAGTACATAAAGGCTATATATTGTCACCCTGATTATTTAACTTATATGCAGTGTACATCATGAGAAGTGAAATGCCAGTCTGGATAAAGCAGAAGCTGGGAACAGGACTGCAGGGAGAAATATCTACAACCTCAGATATGCAGATGACACCACCCTTATTTGAGAAAGTAAAGAGGAGCTAAAGAATATCACGATGAAAATGAAAGAGGAGCGTGAAAAACTTTGCTTAAAACTCACATTCAAAAAACTAAGATCATAGCATCCGATCCCATCACTTCATGGCAAATGTATGGGGAAACAATGGGTACAGTGAGAGACTATTTTCTTGGGCTCCAAAATCACTGCAGCTGGTGACTGCAGCCATGAAATTAAAAGATGCTTGCTTCTTGGAAGAAAAGCTATGACCAAACTAGACAGCATATTAAAAAGCAGAAACATTACGTTGTCAATAAAGGTCTGTCTAGTCAAAGCTATGCTTTTTCCAGTAGTCATGTATGATGTGAGAGTTGGACTCTAAATAAAGCTGATCGCCAAAGAATTCATACTTTCGAACTGCGGTACTGGAAAAAAAACTCTTGAGAGTCCCTGCAACTGCTAGGACATCCAACCAGTCCATCCTAAAGGAGATCAGTTCTGAATATTCTTTGGAAGAAGTGATGCTGAAGCTGAAACTCCAATACTTTGGCCACCTGATGTGAAGGACTGACTCATTGGAAAAGACCCTGATCCTGGGAAAGATTGAAAATGGGAGAAGGGGATGATAAGGGTGAGATGTTTGGATGGCATCACCAACTCGATGGACATGAGTTTGAGCAAGCTCCAGGAGTTGGTGATAGACAGGGAAGCCTGCCATGCTGCATTCCATGGGGTCACAAAGAGTCGGACATGACTGAGTGACTGAACTGAACACTTGAAACCAACATACTGTTGTTTGTCAATTATACTCAAAAAAATTTTGTTATTTAATTCTATGGTAGAAATTTAGTTATTTTTAGATTATTAATTGAATAGACATTTTAATCATGGAAATTTTGTCATGCAAAATCTTCCCAGAATTGTTTCACTCTGTTTGTTATGTAACATAAGTAGACCTCTTCTTCCTAAGAATATGTTTCAGTTTTTATGTAAATTTCTCTAGAAATTCTTAACCATTCACTTGTTCTAGGGTTTATTATCCTCACTGAGAAAATTTGAAGTGAAGTACCATAGCCACTTGAGTTGTAAGGCTGCCATAGCTTTTAACTTGGGAAATAGAATCTCTGTTCCAATACTTTACATCCTCATGTTCAGAGAAAGTTCAATATAACTGGTGTGAATTTGTGGGAAAACATTTGAAATGAATAAGTAGATGAGACATTTTTCTCCTCTAAACCATTGAACATTTATTTCTTAGTGAGGAAAGTAAATTATCACTCCTCTGTGAAGTACATTAGAGGCAAGGGCATTCAGCAGTGAGTAGGAAATGCAGTTCTCTGGCAGAAGGAGATATAACAACCACTTTTAACTTATTGGGGGAAGAGAAAGTAGCTAATGTGATTTTCTTGCTGTGAATTTTACTCTTTATTATGAATTAGCAGGGGAATTTTATGAAGAAGGCAATTTTACTAGTGCTACATTGAATTAGGAAATATTTGAACTCTGTTAAGTAATTCACTTAATATTGATTGATCAGTTGATTGATTTGTTTGGTTAATGGAATATTATCTATCTTCCAAGCATTAGAGCTACAATTTTGAATCTATATTTCAGTGAAGAAAATATCTTCTTTGCTTTCTGGGGATTTTTTTCCTCTTAAAAATGATCTATATTTATTCAGACCTGGAGGAGAAGTGAAAAATTTCAACTTGAATATAAGTAAAAGGGAAATTTTAATCTACTTCCTAGACTTAGTGTTTACAATGATAGTCATGAAAACACTGGATATTTTAAATTAGAATAAAATTCTCTAAAAGCCTCCCATTATCATTCTAGGGTAAAAATACAAGTATATGAACAGTTATAAATTATGTTAATTGGTTCTCTACAAAGGATTACCATTTGTGTGCTTAATATTAGATATATTTATTCTATTGTATGCATCAATTAGCCTTAAGAATATGACACAAAATTATTTATAATCACTATCATCCAGAAATATTTATATTTTATTATGTAAGTAATACATATAGCAAGGCACTGTTCTTAAGCATCGAAAAATATTTACACATTTAAAACTTATTACAACTTTATAAAATAGGTACTAATATTTTCCTACTTCCCGCTGAGGCAAATTTGAAGAAATAACATTAGAGTCATACAACTATGACTGGGATTTGAATTAGCAAAGTTATACTCTAAGTTTCACATCTTTTGGTTGTGAGAGATAATAGCATACTAAATCCTCATATACTCATCACCCAGTTTCAACTAGAAATTTATGTCTGATTTTAACTATATCCTTTTCAATATATTCATATTTTAGCATTAGATGTAACTGAGTAAGGTCAGCAACAACCTCTGACTTTAATGTTGCATTTGAATCTACTGGCAAAGAAAATTCCTTTTTAGGGGAAGATGATGATTTTGCTTACTTGGAAGAACTTTCTTCTCAAACTGATAGTAGAATAAACAAAAGAGATGCCTCAAAAGAACCCCTTTCTCTTGACGGTGAGGAGCTAAGGTAGGCTAAGTCACAAATAATCAGTTCTGCTACAGAAATTCAGGTACACCCAACCTTGAAATTTAGGGGAACAGACTGGGATGCTGAACTGAGAGGGCACTAGATTTAGAACCCCATGAGAATCATGATATAATGCTAGAGGTGAACAAACAATTTGGTTTCCCAGAAAGCTAAGTGGAAAACACACTGAACATAATGAAGATAAAAAGTTAAACTCGTTGAATATTGCCTTAAAAAGAACAACGGTCACAGATATCTGAAAACTTGCAGAAAATAGATTAAATGATGGTAAAATTATTGAATTAGTGGGAAAGGCATCACCCTTAGCAGTTCTTTTCTAAAGGTGTGTGATCCCTCCCTCAACTGAGGGTAATTAAGAGCTAGATAAAACCTGAGTGAAAGACAAAGTCTCTCTCACTGCAACTAGGTTCTTTAACAAAAGAAGATCTAAGTGTCTTTAGATTCTTCTTTGGTATTTACTCCAGATATCATCTCCAGAGGTGCACATGGATAATGAGTCTGAAATTCAATTATGGCTATTACAGATAACTCAGGTACCATGAAAATATGCTTCCTTCCAAAGAAAAGAGTCCACCCATGTTTCTGTACATTAAAGAGGGAAAAGCTATGAGAAAATTACTTGGTACTCACACTGCAGCTATGATCTGGGAATAAGACAAAGGAAGGAAACAATGGAGTACTGGTTTGTTGTTCCTCTGGAAAGAAGTTGTCAGAAAACATAAGTCCACCGTGGATCCAGGAAAGCTGGCAGGTTCTTCTTACATGCTACTTCAGACATGCTCACATTCACTGAAGATAAGCACATGTTGACACTAAATGCTGCTTGTCTCCACTACAACTTGCAGAATCACACTCTTCTCTTGAATCAGCTAATGATGACAGTGGTGTGGCTGGGATATTTGCAGGTGTCCAGAACTTGATTATCGGAGAAGGCAATGGCACCCCACTCCAGTACTTCTGCCTGGAAAATCCCATGGGTGGAGGAGCCTGGAAGGCTGCAGTTCATGGGGTCGCTGAGGGTCGGACACAACTGAGACTTCACTTTCACTTTTCACTTTCATGCATTGGAGAAGGAAATGGCAACCCACCCCGGTGTTCTTGCCTGGAGAATCCCAGGGACGGGGGAGCCTGGTGGGCTGCCGTCTATGGGGTCACACAGAGTCGGACACGACTGAAGTGACTTAGCAACAGTAGCAGCAGCAGAACTTGATTATAAAACTTTTGGCTCTTGGGAGGCATTTCGCAGGTCTGCAAGCCTTGTAGTTGCCCAGCCTCACAACTGAAGAAAGGGTCCTAAGATGACTCCAGCGACATCATTAATATAAAAGAAGGGGAATCTTACTCATGTACAGCAAAGTCCTAGATCGACACTGCATCATGTTCTGCAGACAGCAGACAAGACATGGCAGCCACCTTTGCTACTCAGAAGAGAAGGAGGCTATACTTTATAAGAGAAACTGACATCAGGTTAACTCATCAACTACTAGGGAAACCAGCAGCTGGGCATGTCCCTCACAGCCACTCAGGTTAAGGATCATTAAGAGGGCAAATGTTTTCCTTAAATAAACTAGTATGTGGAGCCAATCTGGCTTAAGGGGCCAGGGCAGGCAGGTTTGTGTGAGTAGCTATAGGTGAAGCAGGGCTGATGGAGCAGGAGACATACAAAAGCAAAAGAAAAGCCATCATGAGTGTCCCTACCATACACTGGCATACCCAGATTTTTCCTATTCTTACTCTTGATGCTCATTTAAACATCACAGCAATGCATAATTCTATGTTATTTAATTGTCTAGTACATATTTATCAAACTTGGCACTAATGATATTTTTAACTGCATAGTTCTTTGAGGGCTGGCCTGTGCATTTTTAGGATATTTATCAGCATTCCTGGCTCCTACCCATCTGATGCCAGTAGTAACTCCCCAGTTGTGACAACCAGAAATGTCTCCAGACATTGCCAAGTGTTGTCTGAGGAATAAAATTGTTTCACATGGAAAACCACTGGTCAAGTATTGGACCATTAGACCAGCCTTACCCACATTTTGAAAGTGGTTATGAATCACTATAACCATAAAATTTAGGCATTTGACTACTTAAAACTTTGTACATGATTATATTCACAGCAAATACTTTGTTTTCTTTACTAAACCTTAATTTTTCAAAGAACTTCATTAAATTTTTAACAACACAAAATGCCCCCAAATATCCTTTCATGTGTTAATACTTGGTATGTATTTCTAACATAACGTTTTTTTCATGTGCAAACTTAATTGAGTAACCCAATCAGTACAATTGATAATAATTCTTTGATCTTATTCAATAGAAAGCTGATATTTAATGTCACCATTTCAAAAATGTATTTCATTATTGATTCTACACAATAAGATCAAAAAGATATATATATATATATATATATATATATCAGATCAGATCAGATCAGTCGCTCATATATTGCATTTGATTGATTTTTTTTATTCTAGGGCATCATCAATCCTTGTTCATTGTTTGTCCAGGCTATTTATTATTTGAATAAAGGAATTAATTTGTCCTGTAGAATTTCACATTGGTAAGGTGCGCCATGTGGAGGGGCTTCCCAGGAGGTGCCATTGGTAAAGAACCCTCCTGCCAATGCAGGAAACATAAGAGATGGGGGATTTGATTTCTGGGTGGGGAAGATCCCCTGGAGGAGGGCACAGGCAATCCACTTCAGTATTCTTTCCTGGAGAATCCCATGGAAAGAGGACCCTGGCAGGCTACAACCCATAGGATCCTAAAAAGTCAGCCATGACTGAGGTGACTTCAATTTAGCATGCACAAACACGTGCCATATGAAGTGGGTTGTGTTACAGGAAATTAAATCTAAGTTTAGGAAATTTTGGTTTATATAATAGTCAATAATTATACTTACTCATTGCTCTGTATGGAGTCATAACCTCTATTGTACTGGACACTAAACATGTCTGCAAAGAAATGCTCTGTGTGAATGTCATTGGAAAGAGCCATCAGTGCCTCACTCACAAAGTATGCAGAAATATGAGAGGTTTGTGGAGTATTGACTCCCCCAAATTTTCATCCCTCATTTCTACATTGTCTTGAATTCTGAAGAACTTTCAAGTAAATATGATTCCAATCTGATTAATCTGATCTAGAGAGGTTAGTAAAAAAAAAAAAAAAAAAAAAAAAAAAATTCAACTGTTTTATACAATATTTTATTAAGACTCTACTCAATAAAATTCCAAAAGCCTAATGAAATCAACCTGAGCTGTTGACTAAAATATGCTGTCCAAGGTAGCAGACACTGCTGAACAAGTTAGATTTTAACTCAGAAAGCCTGGTGTCTTACTCTGTAAGTTTCAACACTGACCTTTCCACTTGGCTCGAGGCATTAGTCCAGGCATAGCAGATGCATTAGTGACTGTATAGATTCTGCCTTGGTCTGTAAGGAACAAGATTCAAGCAATCATCCATAACTACTATGACCAGTGAGTCCAGGCTAAATGCCTTCCAGTACCATTGCAATGTAATTGATCACTTCAGTTTAAGTCAGGGATAAATTTTATACCATGATTTCTAATTTGTTGACACATTGTACAGATAAATGCCTCCAAGGAGCATATAAATAATGAATCAGATAGTCTTCTGGGAAGCAGCTCCAAGCAACCAAGAGTTGCCTCATTTTGAAAATATATCCACAGTTAAATGTAAGCTGCATGACCTACTGTTAATGTTTCATAAAATAACTGAAGGTTTCATATATCTACTCCTAACCTATGTCTCTCTGATTTGGGGAAAAGGGTGAATTATTGCACTGTTTCCATATAAGAACCACAAAGCCAGAGGCATATGTAATGTCCCTAAAAAGAAATTATTTGCAAAAATGTGGGATCCTGCAAGATTGAGAATGCCTGCAATGTAATCTTCCTAAAAACTAATAAACTTTGTTTCCAAGTTCAATTTGAATAATTGACATAATTCTTGTTTCAAAAGGAGTTGCAACAAAATGGCATCTGCCCCACAGAATAAGTTAGTGAAAGTTCTGGAATGCAGGTGAGCAAAGCATCCAAAGACCTCTAGAAGTGTTTTGCGTTGGAGATGGAGTTGCTGGGGGACTCTCCTCTGTTCCAATATATGTATGAGTGAAAATTAAGAAAATTTCAGTAAAATCTTGGTTGGTGTTGTCTGTCTGTGACTACTAGTAAGTTTTTACAATGGATATTAATAAAAATCTTTTATTTAAAATTTTTCACACTGCACTTTAACATTAAAAGTATTTGCAACAGTTCAAGAGAGTCACATGGGAAGTATCCCTCGTGAAAAAGGTTCTAGGAGTGATTCTAAAAAACAAACTTAGCATACCTCCCTCCCAGTGTCTGGAGTGTTACCTTCTCAGATGATGAGATTATTACTGTTCTCCATCACAAAACAAGTGTGTCTTACTGTAGTAGTTATGTATGTTTAGTTGCTCACTTGTATCTGACCCTTTGTGACTCCATGGACTGTAACCCACCAGGGTCCTTTCTCCATGTGGATTCCCCAGGCAAGAATACTGGAGTGGGTTGTCATACCCTACTCCAGGGGATCTTCCCAATCCAGTGATCAAACACAGGTCTCCTACACTGCAGGCGGATTCTTTACCATCGTTAGCCACCAGGGAAGCACTATTTTCTAATTACACTCAATACACAATCAAACTGAAATACAAGGAGAAAAAAATAAAAAATGCATAAAAGAGCATCCAAGATTTGGGGCAATATCAAACTAATGTTTGCATGATTGACAGCTTGGAAAAAGGAGAGAGAAAAAGAACAGAATAAATAGTCAAGAAATAATGGCCAAGACATTCCTAATGTTAATGAACTGACATCAATCACAGAACTAAGAACCTTAGAGAAAACCAATAAGATAAATAGGGGAAAATAATGAAACAACAATAAAAAGTATATACAAAAGGATATGCTTCAAACTACTGAAAACTAAACACAAATAGAGAAACATAACTAGAGAAAAAAATAGAGATTGCCTGAATAGAAATGAGGAAAATAAAGAAGCCATTTGTTGAAATCATGTGAGAAGACAAGAGAATGATATATTTAAAATAAGAAAATAAAAATTTCAACCCATAATTTTATACTCAGTTTTCAGAAAAATGATAATGCCATCTTCAAAAATTGTGACATACGGGCTAGTGAATTTGTTGTTTCTAAGAGTAATGAATAAATTAATAAAACATATCAGATTCCTTTTTTCAGAGTTCTGTATATCCAAAGGTCTGTGGCCACCTAAGGAATATTTATTTTTTAAAAAATGAATGATCTCAGTAAGAACAAAAAATTGTGTGGGAATTTTATTTTGCCCTGTGCCATCCTTGTTCCCCTGCAGCTACTTGATAGTCACTATTTTACCTGTCTTATGGGTCTATTGAAGACTCTCACTTGCAGAGGTTGTATATATTTGACCTGAATTCACTCAGTGAATTCTCTCAGAATCCATTCTGTGTAGCCCTTTCCCAGAGTGTTTGTGAAAATTTGCAGAAACTGCTCAACATCTCAGCTGCCTAATATTGTGAGGCTGCGATAACGTTGTGATGCTGCTGCTGCTGCTAAGTCACTTCAGTCTTGTCTGACTCTGTGTGACCCCATAGATGGCAGCCCACTAGGCTCCTCTGTCCCTGGGATTCTTAAATATGTGCAAAAAACTTAAAAAGAAACATGTCCAAAACACTTAAGAAATCTAGTAAATGGTTTTCATAGAGAACCTTGAGGAGCTTTGATATGCCCGAGAATTTAGAAGACTGCACTCATGCACAGAATGATACGCATACTCAGTTTTTGCATGCTCAAGTGTGGCTAATCTTAGGGTCTGCACAAACAAAAAGTGAAGAATAATAGATTGTTGTAAACTCTTTTCTTGAAAATATACACCAGAACACATACAGAACACCTCAGCAAAGCCTGGAGGAGTTCTCAAAAGAAGGCATTTAAAGAAGTCTCTGTTCAATCATTAGCTGACCACTAAGTTATTTCAGCAGAGATTTCAATAAGTACATACACATGACAGTGAAGACAGAATTTAAAGAATTAGTTTAGAAAAGTTATTAAGCAAACAAAGAACAACTATACTAACTAGTAACAACAACAAACTATGGGGAAGGAAAAGAATCTAATTAACATAGTTGCCACATCACTTGATTTGAAACATATATCATCAACAAAAATATCTTACAAAAAGTAGAAAATATGGCCAATACATGAGAACACAAGCAATTGAAAGAAACAGCCCATGAGGAAACACAGACACTGGATTAAGAGACAAAGATTTTAGATCAGCTTTTTAAAATATCTTCAGAAACTAAAACAAACAAACAAATGATGTCCAGATAATTATACAATGTATGGAAAACAGAAATGACCGTCAAACAGAGACTGTCAATAAAGCTATAGGAGATGAATAGTATAACTGAAATGAAAATTCACTGAAAGGCCTCAAGCCAGAGAGAGAAAGAATCAGCATACTTGGAGCCCAGAAAATTGATATTTTCTGGAATAATAGTAAGAAAAACTAATGAAAAAAAAAAAAAAAGAGAGAGAGTGCATCTTCAGGATAGATCATATGTCAGGTTCTAAAATAGCCTAAAAAAATTAAAAGTACTCATCATCAAAATTTGTTCCTCGACTTCAGTGGAAGGCAATTCCATAATAATAACAAAAAGAAATTTGGGGGATTCATAAGGAACAAACAACAGGAAGAAATATGTGCAAATTAAACAGCATTCTTAAGGTAACTTGAAGATTAAAACAAGAAATCATAAGCAAAATTTTAAAACTAGCTTGACATGAATGAATATAAATACATAGCACACTCACACTTTTGTAATGTAGCTAAAATGGTGTTTAAAAGAAAATTCATAAACAATGCTATATTAAAAATGAATATTTCAAATTACTGAACTACAGTAGAAGAGTAAACTAAGCTCAAAGCAAACAGAAAGAAAAGAACAAAATTAGAGCAGATAAATAAAATAAGCAGTAGAAAAATAGAGAAAATTATTGAAACCAGTCTGTGGTTTTATAAGTTCCACAAAATTAAAGAAAAATTTTTTTTTTCTAGATTTTACAAGAAAATCAAATTACTAAAATAAGGAATATAAAAGGGGATATTAATTCTGACATTACAGAAATTTAAAAAATAATTATAAGAAAATTTTATGAACAATTGTACATCAACAAATTAGATAACCTAGATGAAATAGACAAATGCCTAGAAAGATGCAGGCTACAGAAAGGATTCAAGGAGAAATAGAAATCTGAATGGATTTGTAACAAGTAAGGTAATTGAATTATTGGCCAAAAAACTTCAAAATACAATTCCTGATCATAATAATTCATTTTTTAATTCTAAGAAACATTTAAAGATTCAACACCAATACACAGACTCTTCCAAAAAGTAAAAGAGGGAGAAATATTTACAAACTCATTCCAGGATTATGCTGATATTAAAACAGGTTTAGTATCACAAGAAGTGAAAAACACAAAATAATATTCCTTTTGAATATAGACACAAAATTTCCCTAAAAATACTACCAGACTTTGTTCAGCAATATGACCTGTGTAGATTTAGCTCAAGATGACAAAGTTGGTTTAATATATCAAAATTAATTAATGTAATACCCCACAGTGATTAAAAAATAACAAAACTTTATTATTATTTCAATGGCACAGTGAAAAAAAATTTTCTTTTACAAAATAAGCACATTTTTTTAATGATGAAAACACTCAACGAACTAAAAATAGAAGAGAACCTGCTGAAGCAGATAAAAGACATATACTTGAAAAACCCAAAACTAACTCCAAACTGAATGGGAAAAGAAGAAAGATTTCATCCAAGAGCATAACCAACAAAACGAAGTCCACAATACCATTTTATTGAACTTTAAAATGAAGGATATAGTCATTGTATGCTTTATTGCGGGCAATAAAAAATTTTAAAAGTATCTAGATTCAAAAAAAAAAAAAAAGAAATTAAACTATCTCTGTATACATATTACATGACATTTTATTTAGAAAAACAAGGAATAAACAAAATTGTATCAGATCTAATCCATAAGTTTATCAAATTGGTAGGACATAAGCTCTTTATTTAAAAAATTGTGTTTTAACAATTTAGCAATGAACAATTCAAAATTAACAGTTTCATTTCCAATAGTATCAAAAAGAATAGATATTTAGGAATAAATGTAATAGAAATGCCAGACTTGTACACTGTAAACTATAAAACATTGTTAATTGAAGCTAAATAAGATGTAAATAAACAAAACATCTCACCTGGAAGACCAATATTGTTATTGTTATGACTCTCCAAATTGTTTATATTAAATTCATGAAATTACTAAAAAAAAATGGAAAATATCTTGATTGTATCTCATCTACATTTATAGTCTAATAATAACATAGTTAAGGGAAGTTAGCAATACGCACATCTCCCCAATAAATCAAATGGTGGGAACACTAATATTTGTGAATTTATAAACTGTATTGGCCAAAACACTTACCTTATATTTATGTTCCAAGAGAAAAGTTTTGTATAATTGAATTACAAAGGAAAAGTATACAAGCCAAAATGAATATCATATTCCTGTAATAGATGGAAGTATGAAAGTATGAATTGTTCTCTAGAAATATGTAAGCATTTTGTTCCTGCTGAATAATTGGACTATTCTCCATTGTTTCCCTTCTAATTCATCAAGATACAAAGATGTAACAAATATGTTGATATCGTTAGGGGTTTACTTTAAACACATGTTTTTATAAAATTAATTTTAAAAAAGTTTTTAATAAATTTGGGCTTGATAAGGGGTCTGGTTATTGATTAAAATCTGTATATCAGTTTTGAATATTTTGAACAACTTAGACATGATCCTGTCAAGATGAATACTGAAAGTAAGTTTTTATTTTATACTCAAAGTTTATAAGAATTACATAAGATTAGAGCCCTTTTCCCTAATGGCATAGAAGAAAAAAAAAAGTTAACTGTTCCTATTTAGGCAACACAAATAGGACTCTGTGAAGCTGGCAAATCTTTAAAACATGAGAAAGGGACAACTACTGTATTTAAGATTTGTTTTGATTAAGCTATTTCAAAACAAGGAATAATACCAGAAGCAGCTTCAGAATGTATTGTTTAAGTGGGGGTTAGGAGAGAAATCTGGCCAGAATGGGATGGTAGGATACTACTATTGAAGGTAACCTTTGAATAGCAAACACAGTGTATTTCAATATTGTATTTATGTGGGAAGACCTAGAAGAGCTGATGAAGATGGAAAAAGCTATCAATGCACCAAATATCTTATCACTGTCAGGTAATAGTGTTCTGTATAAATCTGTCGTGTCGTAAAGTCGCTCATTCGTGTCCGACTCCTTGCGACACCACAGACTGTAGCCTACCAGGCTCCTCTGTCCATGGGATTTTCCAGGCAATAGTATTGGAGTGGATTACCATTTCCTTCTCGAAGGGATCTTTCCAACCCAGGGATCGAACCCGGGTCTCCCGCATCGTAGACAGACGCTTTACCGTCTGAGCCACCAGGGAGGTATAAATAGTCCTGTGGAAATAGAACTTCTCTTTAGAGACTCATGAATGTTCTCTAGGAGCTGGTTTGCAATGCAGGGAATAGACTATTTTCATTAAGAACTCATCTGCTGTGCTGGGATGTACCAAGTTAACTAGTCTCAGTTTTATTCAGATATTAAAGTTTTATTTCTATGTCTTGGAATTTGTATCCTGACTCTAGTATTAATGGAGGAAATAATCACAATGGTAAAAAAAAAAAAAAAATATCCCTATACTGGGGAAAATAAATATGCATTCTCCCAGAACTGAGTTTGGAGAAGGCAATGGCAATGCACTCCAGTACTCTTGCCTGGAAAATCCCATGGATGGAGGAGCCTGGTAGGCTGCAGTCCATGGGGTCGTGAAGAGTCGGACATGACTGAGCAACTTCACTTTCACTTTCCACTTTCATGCATTGGAGAAGGAAATGGCAACCCACTCCAGGGTTCTTGCCTAGAGAATCCCAGGGACAGGGGAGCCTGATGGGCTGCTGTCTGTGGGGTCGCACAGAGTTGGACACGACTGAAGCGACTTAGCAGCAGCAGCAGCAGCAGCAGAACTGAATTACTCCTCATAGGAACTGTTTTTCCTATATCATAACAGTTATCATGGAAAATATATATATATATATTTTTTTGGAAGCTATCAATATTTGAGAAAAAATTGGATGGCAGTTTTTAGATGAACTCTACCTGTTTAGCTTAGCTATCTATAGGGAACTCAACAAAATAAACACATGCAGTATTGTGAATAAACTGTGGAGTGAATTTTATTTAAATATTATTTTTAATTATAACAGGCCTTGTGAACTTAATACTAGAGGCAGCTGAAAAGTGGTATAATTGTTAGATATAGCAATGTGAGTCTCAAGTATAAGTGACTGGCTACAGCATTAATGATCTAAAAAGGCCACATATATAAACCAAATGTTTAATTTCAAACACTGAACATCAAAGCATTTTCTTTTTCTTCTGATAGTTAAACTACTTTTAACATAGTCTGGAAATTGGTTTACAGACTTTTCTTATAGCCAAAGACGTGAGAACAGAGATTCTGGCCATGTGGCTGCCTCGAGCTATAGGCCTTGGCCTGCCATAGATGATTAAAAAGGTTCTGTGGTGAAAGAGTCAAGACTTTTTTGGGCTATGATTTTAAATGAGTGTAGTTTGGAACAATTTAAGTGGGGAGAGAACTATATTCTTGAAAACCTTGACTCTTTTTTTTACTTTTTCCTTCTTTCCAGCTGGCTGGAGCCTCTACTTTGTCCAAATCAGGTGTTTGTCTAGTTGGAAGCCAAATGTTTTTAGAATTAAATGGAAATAACACTTGTTATTTCGTATTTTCAAATGTCAAATCTCTGCAGAAAGGCAAGGGCAATTGAAGCAAAAAAAAAAAAAAAAAATACATAACTTGGCTTGAAGTTGATAGGAGGAGTTAAAGGAACAGATATATTGTTGTAAATCATATGGCAGAAGTGCCACATCCTACCCAAGTCACATGTGGTTGTCTTTAAAATAAAGGACCTTCCTATTATGTAGAGAGTATTTCCCTGCAGCTATTCATATCCATTTACTGCCCAACTACTTGCAGAAATGAGGGTCTTTGAAGGCTTAAGTATATTCATACATTCATAAAAATGACATACTCATTAGCAGTTATTGAACCAAAGGAAACTCTGCATTAAAAAAAAAAGAACCTCATGAATAGAAACTGAAGTGTTTGTATTGTTTTTAAATCTAATCTTTATTGACTGTGTATTATATACTGAGCACCAAAGAATTTATGCTTTTGAACTATGGAGTTGGAGAAGACTCTTGAGAGTCCCTTGGACAGCAAGGAAATCCAAGCAGTCCATCCTAAAGGAAATCAGTCCTGAATATTCTTTGGAAGGACTGATGCTGAAGCTGAAACTCCAATATTTTGATGACCTAATGTGAAAAATTGACTCACTGGAAAATACCCTGATGCTGGGAAAGACTGAAGGCAGGAGGAGAAGGGGACAACAGAGGATGAGATAGTTGGATAGCATCACCGACTCAATGGGCATGAGTTTGACCAAGCTCCGGGAGTTGGTGATGGACAGCGAAGCCTGGCATACTGCGGTCCATGGGGTTGCAAAGAGTCAGACACAACTGAGCAACTGTACTGAACTGAACTGATGATTTGCAAACCCTTTACATAGCACAAGGTCCTGGAATCAAATCACCTGGGTTCTCAGTTCAGTTTCTATTTGATCATGAGCAAGTTATTTAAACTCCATTTGTCTTTTTTCTCAATCTGTAAAATTGAGGTAGTGATACTTAATTTATGGAGCTGGTGAGGATTAAATAAAACAATTTATATAAAATTTTTCTGAGAGAATTGGGCATACCATACCAAGGACCAATCTTGCTACATAGTAGGCACTTAACAAAATTACTCAGTAAAGATTATCTATTACTAATATCATTGCAATTGACCTTTGTGACAATCCTGTGAGTAGATGATCTTATTGACAATTTGAATATGACATATTAAGAATCTTTAATGCCAAGTTATAATATTTTCTCAAGTTTACTCAGAGACCTAAAGTGGAAGACCAAGTGAGCTGGTACACAAGACAGGTTTCTCCTAGCATCAAGTCTGCAACTTCATTTAACATATATATATTAAGAATCAGTATGTGTTGGGTCCTGTGGTTGGATCCAGTCAGTCAAAGATAAAAAAGGCATGATCCATCACCTAAAGAGATCATATTCTTCATAGATAGTCATATGTGAAAATCAGCCATTTAAATAAAATAAATTAAGGGGGTTAGAGAAAGAACAGAGTAAGGTGCTGCCTCACTGTAGCAGTGTGGACTACTGTCTGTGAGAACTGGTAAAATACTCAAGGCTTCTCAAGCATGCTTACATAAACAGATTTTATTTCTTCAATTAGGTACACTTTTTTATAAAACTGATATCACTAATGCAAAATCCAGTAAAGCATATGATAGGTATTTTTATTAGAAATATTTGATATCCAAACCTATGATTTTGGACATATGTCAACATGTCAACTGTGCTCACTCCATTCTTTAAATATGTGATTAAACATTAAATAGATATCACAACTTTCAACAATATCTCAGAAATACCTTAAATCCAATTATTTACAAGGGAAATAGGTAAGGTACCATGCAGAGTTAGGTGTTCTAATTTTAATTGCTTTAAGATTTGCAAGGAAAATCAAAATATAGAAAAAATTGAAATTATTAAAATAATTGTGGGTTGCTTTATCCAGATAAAATTAGAGGTTTGCAGCAAATGCTTAGTAGACACGAATATAAGTAAGTTTTGTTACTTTTCTCTACATTTGATTCTTGCTATGTTATACTTTCATTAATTGCATTTTAAAACATTTCTAACCATCTTCATTTAAACTTCTTCCAAACAACAAGGATTTATCTACCTGAATCTGAGCTATTGTGTAATCAACTATTTGAGGCTATTTAGAATCCTGGCACTTGGCGTATTTCTTCCTATATCCATTTTATATATATTACACTATCGTCTCCCAATAGAGTAACAAATAATTAAAAATGACAACAAACACTTGGCCAGTCATTTTTCAAAAGTAGTACAGTGGATTGTTTAAAATAGCCCCAAATACTCTTAGGAAACTCTGTTGATTTTTTTTCTATGAAAAATATTTTGTTTTCAAGAAGATCTATACTACAGAATACCAAATTAAAGTGGAATGTGACTATTGCAAAGAGTTAGACTTGGGTTTCAAAGCAGTAAGTTGATTATTGCTGCTCACAAAAGTACTGTCCATAATTCATGATTTCCTTTTGTTTAATTTTTTAAATCCTTTACTTATTTATTATCTAACAAAGTTTATATCAATAGCCCTCAGGATGATTTTCAATGAGATTTATTAGGCAAGAGTGAACTAAATGCAAAACAGAAGTAACTCTCTTTAAGCCCCAGGAAAAAAAAACCTTTGCTTCAACTTGATGAAACAAAGTTTATGTGTAAAATCGCAACATTAAAATGGTCGTGGCAGTTTTATAAATTAGAGAAGAGTATAACAAATTTAGAAGTGCTCAAAGGAGAATGGAGACCAATCTAATAAATATGTAATTAATATTCTTTTGATAATTTTAGACCTTCTTTGAGATTTAGACTTTTTGTGTTTCAAACTGAAGGCATCATTTAAACAATGTTGTAAATTCTAATTTACTAGCCCAAGGACAATATGCATATTAAGGTAGAAAATTACATAGTATCAAAATCCTACTTTGCTTATTCTAAAAATATTCTGGTTCAGTTTCAGTTTATTATAATGAAAAATATGAATATTTAGAAAAATGACCGAATCTTTACCAAACTCTACTGTATCATATTCATTACTTAGATTAAAAATTATCTTACATTTTGTCTTATTGCTTTATCTATCAAAATTTGTTTATACATATTTTTGAACTTGATTATTACACACTAATTATGCCTATAAATATGTGCAAATATATATATGTGTGTATATATATATATATATAATATATAAAATAAATCAGCATGTATTGCTTAAACAGGAGATACTCTAATACAACCAC
This sequence comes from Tragelaphus eurycerus, assembly GCA_935064755.1. NCBI lineage: Eukaryota > Metazoa > Chordata > Mammalia > Artiodactyla > Bovidae > Tragelaphus > Tragelaphus eurycerus. The sequence continues at coordinate 10,291,436 of CAKXYN010000012.1, read as the reverse complement.
AATACCTGTACCTTACCTAAAAAGAGTGGTATTTTTCTAATACCTTAACATTCAGTCCATATTCAAAATGCCCAAGTGCCTGCCAGGGTATCTTTCATAGCTATTTTATTTTCAACCATGATCCAAAATGTTACACACATTACATTTGTGCTTATGTCTTTTATTCTTTTTAAAATCTATTTTAAACCCACACTTTTTATTCTCTAATAATATATTTTTTAAAGACAATCTTTTTTTTTTTTAGAATTTAACCTTTACCTCAAACTCCATATTACCTCTAAACCGGAAATTAAATCCAAAGACTTAATATGATTCAGATGAACTATTTTATTGTTAGCAATATGGTTCCAGTAATGCCATGCACTATAAGTTGTACCGCATTGGTTAGCACACAGTATCAGGTAGTCCTAAAATAAATGATGTTAACTTTCTTCTTTTTTCGAATGTAACAGATCATATTTCTCTATTGTAAAGACTGTTTTCTTTTTTAATTAGCAATAAATCTGTGAGATACTTTTGACACTAAAAATATCTTATCCACAATAATCCTTCACTCATATTTTTCGCATGCACTAATGATCATTTACTAAATCATCAATCTGCTGCTCCTGCTGTTAAGTTGCTTCAGTAGTGTCTGACTCTGTGCGACCCCATAGATGGCAGCCCACCAGGTTCCCCCATCCCTGGGATTCTCCAGGCAAGAACACTGGAGTGGGTTGCCATTTCCTTCTCCAATCATCAGTCTAGTAAGAAGCAATTTTCTAATTATATTATTCTTTTTATACTTTTAGCTCATCTCCAGTAGCATATTGGGCACCTACCAACCTGGGGCGTTCATCTTTCAGTGTCTTATCTTTTTGTCTTTTCATACTGTTCATGGGGTTCTCAAGGCAAGAATACTGAAGTGGTTGGCCACTCCCTTCTTCAGTGGACTACATTTTGTTGGAACTCTCCACCATGACCCCTCCATCTTGGTCAGCCCTACATGGCATGGCTCATAGTTTCAGTGAGTTAGACAAGGCTGTGGTCCACATGATTATATTGGTTAGTTTTTTGTGATTGTGGTTTTCAGACTGTCTGCCCTCTGAGGGAGAAGGATAAGAGGCCTATGGAAGCTTCCTGATGAGATAGACTGACTCAGGGGGAAACTGGGTCTCCTGATGGGCAGGGCCATGCTCAGGAAATCTTTAATCCAATTTTCTGTTGATGGGTGGAGTTGTGTTCCCTCTCTGCTATTTACCTGGGACCAAAGTATGGTGGAGGTAATGAAGATAATGGTGATTCTCTCAAAAGATCCCATTCATGTACTGCTACTCTCAGTGCCCTCAACCCTGCATCAAGACACCACCCACCCACGCCTCTTCTGGAGACTCCCGGACACCCACAGGCAAGTCTGGGACAGTCTCTTGTGGGGTCACTGCTCCTTTCTCCTGGGTCCTGGTGCACAAGGTTCTGTTTTGCCCTCCAAGAGTATTTCCCAGTCTGGTGTAAATTCCGACAGCTCTATGGTGGGGTTATGTTCACTGAATGTTCACTGAGGCATGAATATTCACTGAATGTTCATTGGAAGGACTGATGTTAAGGCTGAAACTCCAATACTTTGGCCACCTGATGCGAAGAGCTGACTCATTTGAAAAGACCCTGATGCTGGGAAAGATTGAAGGTGGGAGGAGAAAGGGATGACAGGATGAGATGGTTGGATGGCATCACCGACTCAATGGACATGAATCTGAGTAAACTCTGGGAGTTGGTGATGGACAGGTGAGCCTGGCGAGATTCAGTCCATGGGGTTGCAAAGAGTCAGACATGACTGGGTGACTGAACTGATGGTGAGGTTAATGGTGACCTCCTCCAAGAGAGTTTATGCCAGCCATAGGCAAGTCTGTTGCACCCAGAGCTCCTGTCCTTGCAGCAGACCACTGCCAACCTGTACCTCCACAGGAGATGCTTAAACATAGTTCTGTCTCAGTCTCTGTGGGGTCCCTGGATCCTGGTGCACACAAGGTTGTTTGAGCCCTCGGAGCGTCTCTGGCAGGAATGGGGTTTGATTCTAAATGCCAGTTTGCCCCTCCTACCATCTTGCTGGGGCTTCTCCTTTGCCCTTGAATGTGGGGTATCTCCTTACAGCTGCTCTAGCGCCTAACATCTTACTGGGGTTTCTCTGACCTTGCTGCTGCTGCTGCTAAGTCACTTCAGTCGTGTCCGACTCCGCGTGACCCCATAGACGTCAGCCCACCAGGCTCTCCTGCCCCTGGGATTTTCCAGGCAAGAAAACTGGAGTGGGTTGCCATTTCCTTCTCCAATGCATGAAAGTGAAAAAGTGAAAGTGAAGTCGCTCAGTCATGTCCGACTCTTAGCGACCCCATGGACTGCAGCCCACCAGGCTCCTCCATCCATGGGATTTTCCAGGCAAGAGTACTGGAGTGGGGTGCCATTGCCTTCTCCTCTCTGACCTTAGATGTGGGGTATTTCTTCATGGCTGCTCCAGCAAAGCACAGCCGCTGCTCCTGACCTTGAATGCGGGTACCTCCTCTTGGCCTCTTGCTGCTCCAGCACCATATATTGTCACCGTGCTTATTTAACTTATATGCAAAATACATTATGAGAAAGGCTGAGCTGGATGAAGCACAAGCTGGAATCAAGATTGCGAGGGGAAATATCAATAACCTCAGATATGCACATGACACCACCCTTATGGCAGAAAAAGAAGAACTAAAGTGTCTCTTGGAAAAAGACTCTTAGTGAAAGTGCAAGAGGAGAGTGAAAAAGTTGACTTAAAGCTCAGCATTCAGAAAACAGAGATCATGGCATCCAGTTCCATCATTTCATGGCAGACACATGGAGGAACAGTGGAAACAGTGGCAGACTTTATTTTTGTGGGCTCCAAAATCACAGATGGCAGATGGTGACTCCAGCCATGAAAATAAAAGATGCTTACTCCTTGGAAGAAAGGTTATGACCAACCTAGACAGCATGTTAAAAAACAGAGACACTACTTTGCCAACAAAGGTCCCTCTAGTTAAGGCTTTGGTTTTTCCAGTAGTCATGTATGGATGTGAGAGTTGGACTATAAAGAAAGCTGAATGCCAAAGAATTGATGCTTTTGAACTGTGGTGTTGGAGAAGACTCTTGAGAGTCCCTTGGACTGCAGGCAGATCCAACCAGTCCATCCTAAAAGAGACCAGTCCTCAATGTTCATTGGAAGGACTGGTGCTGAAACTGAAACTCCAATACTTTGGCCACCTGATGTGAAAAGCTGACTCATTGGAAAAGACCCTGATGCTGGGAAAGATTGAACGTGGGAGGAGAAAGGGATGACAGAGGACGAGATGGTTGGATCAAATCACCAACTCAATGGACATGAGTTTTGGTAAACTCTGGGAGTTGGTAATGGGACAGGTAGGCCTGGCGTGTTGCAGTCCATGGGGTTGCAAAGAGTCCACACGACTGAGGGACTGAACTGAACTAAACTGAACTGAACTGTATATCTCTTGTGCTATATAAATATTTGCTTTGCTTTCTTTTCTTATACACATATGTTGATATTTTCCGTGATAAATTCCAAAATGGGTATCAACTGAGGTTTTAGATTTGGGTCATTTTATAAGTTCCCTGTCTTTTCACAAAGCAATGATGGATCCTCTAATCACTTTGAAGCACCTTTATATTGAGTCCAGAGAATGGAACATCTTTTGCATTTAAACTTTCAATATATAAAAGCATTTCTATGAAATCTTAAAAAAAAAAAAAAAAAAAACACTCAGAAATTCTTCACAGACTTGAATTTGCATTATTATTTAGTGTGGTACATTAAACACGTGGTTAAATATGTCAGCTTTACACCATCGTTTTGATAGCATGTTGTTTTAATTAGTTTAACTAAATCCTGTTCATTGAAAATGTTGTGAGAGATTATCTGGTGGCAGTTCATTTTTTTCTGATTATATTTTTAATAATATTTTATTGATTATATGGAATACAGTTTTATCTCTGTGATAACAGACCTCACAGAAATAAATCTTTCATAAATACAATGAAAATATTACTTTTGCTAGCTTTTTAAAATCAATATTCTGAGTTTGTTTTAAGGTTTTTAAAAAATTTACCAATAGTGCAAAAATATTGTTATCCATACTGAGTGGTCAAAAAATATTAAAATTAGCAGGAATGGCATGTCTGTCAAGATTTTGAGTAATTGAATTTATCTCCTTTTAGAGTTCACTTTAATACCTTGTGCAATGTTTTAATTCAGGACTTAGAAATGTGTTCAAGCCTCTGAATGGAATATGCCCTAAAAAAAAGAGCTAGTTTTCCCTTTGTCAAATTTAGTTATCTCAGTAATGACTCAACTTGAAAGTATATCTCATTTGAGTTCTGCTTCTCAAAGAGCCAGTTTTGGATTGATAGAATGATTGTCTTTGACAATGAAAAGTCTTAAAATAATTATGTTAATTATATAATAATTTACTATGTCTTTTTTGAATTGTAATAATATTAATTAGTTGAAATCTTTCTTAAGACTATGATATTGGATATTATTTATTGATGTTTGGTGTTTTCTCTCTCTCTCATTATCATACCCCTTCTGTATTATATTATCTGTCCTCTCAAATTTGGAAAATTTTATCTTTAATTGTTATTGCATTGACATTTTAAACTGAGAAGCCAAATTGTGTAGTGGGACATAATTTTGCCCCTGGGGGCACATGGCATGGGTCCTATGAATAATTTCTAATATTTTCATTTTTAGTTATCATTTTTGTCAGACAAGAATAATTATATCTCTGAAAATATGGTCTCTCAGCTTTCTCTATGATCAGGCTCAACAATCGATATAGACCATGGTCAAATCATATTCAGGTTCTAAAAATATTAAATCAATTTAATACAAGTTATTTTATTAATTCTGTCATCATGGTATGATCACTAACACTCACCTAGAGCCAGACATCCTGGAATGTGAAGCCAAGTGGGCCTGAAGAAGCATCACTATGAACAAAGCTAGTGGAAGTGATGGAATTCCAGTCGAGCTATTTCAAATCCTGAAAGATGATGCTGTGAAAGTGCTGCACTCAATATGCTAGCAAATTTGGAAAACTCAGCAGTGGCCACAGGGCTGGAAAAGATCAGTTTTCATTCCAATCCCAAAGAAAGGCAATGTCAAAGAATGCGCAAACTACCACACAATTGCACTCATCTCACACACTAGCAAAGGAATGCTCAAAATTCTCCAAAGCCAGGCTTCAGCAATATGTGAACTGTGAACTTCCAGATGTTCAAGCTGGTTTTAGAAAAGGCAGAGGAACCAGAGATCAAATTGCCAACATCTGCTGGATCATCAAAAATGGAAGAGAGTTCCAGAAAAACATCTATTTCTGCTTTATTGACTGTGCCAAAGCCTTTGACTGTGTGGATCACAATAAACTGTGGAAAATTCTGAAAGAGATGGGAATACCAGACCACCTGATCTGCCTCTTGAGAAATCTGTATGCAGGTAGGAAGCAACAGTTAGAACTGGACATGGACCAACAGACTGGTTCCAAATAGGAAAAGGAGTACGACAAGGCTGTATATTGTCACCCTGTTTATTTAACATATATGCAGAGAACATCATGAGAAACGCTGGACTGGAAGAAACACAAGTTGGAATCAAGATTGCTGGGAGAAATATCAATAACCTCAGATATGCATATGACACCACCCTTATGGCAGAAGGTGAAGAGGAACTGAAAAGCCTCTTGATGAGAGTGAAAGTGGAGAGTGAAAAAGTTGGCTTAAAGCTCAACATTCAGAAAACGAAGATCATGGCATCTGGTCCCATCACTTCATTGGAAATAGATGGGGAAACAGTGGAAACAGAGTCAGACTTTATTTTTCTGGTCTCCAAAATCACTACAGATGGTGACTGCAGCCATGAAATTAAAAGTGGCTTACTCCTTGGAAGGAAAGTTATGACCAAACTAGATAGCATATTCAAAAGGAGAGACATTACTTTGCCAACAAAGGTTCACCTAGTCAAGGCTATGGTTTTTCCTGTGGTCATGTATGGATGTGAGAGCTGGACTGTGAAGAAGGCTGAGCGCTGAAGAAGGCTGAGCACTTGAGAGTCCCTTGGACTGCAAGGAGATCCAGCCAGTCCATTCTGAAGGAGATCAGCCCTGGGATTTCTTTGGAAGGAATGATGCTAAAGCTGAAACTCCAGTATTTTGGCCACCTCATGAGAAGAGTTGACTCATTGGAGAAGACTCTGGTGCTGGGTGGGATTAAGGGCAAGAAGAGAAGGGGACGACAGAAGATGAGATGGCTGGATGGCATCACTGACTCAATGGATATGAGTCTCAGTGACCTCCGGGATTTGGTGACGGACAAGGAGGCCTGGTGTGCTGCGATTCATGGGGTTGCAAAGAGTTGGACACAACTGAGCAACTGATCTGATCTGATTTGATCTGATTCTTCTGCTTCAACCACATTGGACTTCTTGACCACATATGCTTGACATGATTTTGTTCCAGATGAGTATCTGGTCCATCAGATCAATGAGTCAACTCTTCGCATGAGGTGGCCAAAGTACTGGAGTTTCAGCTTTAGCATCATTCCTTCCAAAGAAATCCCAGGGCTGATCTCCTTCAGAATGGACCGGTTGGATATCCTTGCAGTCCAAAGGGACTCTCAAGAGTCTTCTCCAACACCACAGTTCAAAAGCATCAATTCTTTGGCGCTCAGCCTTCTTCACAGTCCAGTTCTCACATGCATACATGACCACAGGAAAAACCATAGCCTTGACTAGGTGAACCTTTGTTGGCAAAGTAATACCTCTGCTTTTGAATATACTATCTAGGTTGGTCATAACTTTCCTTCCAAGGAGTAAGTGTCTTCTAATTTCATGGCTGCAGTCACCATCTGTAGTAATTTTGGAGCCCAGAAAAATAAAGTCTGACACTGTTTCCACTTTTTCTCCATCTATTTCCCATGAAGTGATGGGACCAGATGCCATGATCTTTGTTTTCTGAATGTTGAGCTTTAAGCCAAAGTTTTCACTCTCCACTTTCACTCTCATCAAGAGGCTTTTTAGTTCCTCTTCACTTTCTGCCATAAGGGTGGTGTCATCTGCATATCTGAGGTTATTGATATTTCTCCCAGCAATCTTGATTCCAACTTGTGTTTCTTCCAGTCCAGCATTTCTCATGATGTACTCTGCATATAAGTTAAATAAACAGGGTGACAATATACAGCCTTGTCGTACTCCTTTTCCTATTTGGAACCAGTCTGTTGGTCCATGTCCAGTTCTAACTGTTGCCCCTGACCTGCATACAGATTTCTCAAGAGGCAGATCAGGTGGTCTGGTATTCCCATCTCTTTCAGAATTTTCCACAGTTTCTTGTGATATACACAGTCAAAGGCTTTGGCATAGTCAATAAAGCAGAAATAGATGTTTTTCTGGAACTCTCTTGCTTTTTCCATGATCCAGCGGATGTTGGCAATTTGATCTCTGGTTCCTCTGCCTTTTCTAAAACCAGCTTGAACATCAGGAAGTTCACGGTTCACATATTGCTGAAGCCTGGCTTGGAGAATTTTGAGCATTACTTTACTAGCGTGTGAGATGAGTGCAATTGTGTGGTATTTTGAGCATTCTTTGTCATTGCCTTTCTTTGGGATTGGGATGAAAACTGACCTTTTCCAGTCCTGTGGCCACTGCTGAGTTTTCCAAATTTGCTGGCATATTGAGTACAGCACTTTCACAGAAACATCTTTTAGGATTTGGAATAGCTCAACTGGAATTCCATCACTTCCACTAGCTTTTTTCGTAGTGATGCTTTCTAAGGCCCACTTGACTTCACATCCCAAGATGTCTGGCTCTAGGTCAGTGATCACACCATCATGATTATCTAGGTCGTGAAGTTCTTTTTTGTACAGTTCTTCTGTGTATTCTTGCCACCTCTTCTGAATATCTTCAGCTTCTGTTAGGTCCATACCATTTCTGTCCTTTATCGAGCCCATCTTTGCATGAAATGTTCCTTTGGTATCTCTGATTTTCTTGAAGACATCCCTAGTCTTTCCCATTCTGTTGTTTTCCTCTATTTCTTTGCATTGATTGCTGATGAAGGTTTCTTATCTCTTCTTGCTATTCTTTGGAACTCTGCATTTAGATGTTTATATCTTTCCTTTTCTCCTTTTTTTTCGCTTCTCTTCTTTTCACAGCTATTTGTAATGCCTGTCCAGATAGCCATTTTGCTTTTTTGCATTTCTTTTCCATGGCGATGGTCTTGATCCCTGTCTCCTCTGAGGCTTCCCCTATACACTGTGTGTAAAAGAGGAAATTCCTCGATGTTGTGACTATTTATCATTCCCTGCCTTCTTTCTTTTTTTATCCCCTACAGACCTATTAAATTAGCTAAAAACGTTACTGAGAGTTATTTCAATTTAGAAGATTTTATTTTTTATAAAAAGAAAAAGTTTTCTAATGGCACCCCACTCCAGTACTCTTGCCTGGCAAATCCCATGGATGGTGGAGCCTGGTGGGCCCCAGTCCATGGGGTCGCTAAGATTCAGACACAACTGAGTGACTTCACTTTCACTTTTCACTTTCATGCATTGGAGAAGGAAATGGCAGCCCACTCCAGTGTTCTTGCCTGGAGAATCCCAGGGACGGGGCAGCCTGGTGGGTTGCCGTGTATGGGGTCTCACAGAGTTGGGCACGACTGAAGTCACTTAGCAGCAGCAGCAGCAAAGCTACAGAGTGAGAATAGAGTTTATTTTATTACAAAGGTGAACAGTCCAGGAAACTTCTCATAATGTCATATGAATAGAAGCAGAGGTCCCAGGGGTGAAGGCCAATTTAACTTCCTTCTTTACTGTGAGACGATTGGCATAAGGCACATTCTGAGAAAGGCATTGAGCAAATATTGTATTGCTCTCTTGGGTAGCCCAAACCTATGTTCCTGCTAAAATCATAGTTTGTGCTATGAAATAACTTTTCAGAATACCAGTGTTCTTTATAAAACTCAAAATATGAGTTGCATTATTGACATTCTTTGTGGTTCAATGTTTACCTTTATTAAACTAGTCTAAAAATAGTAATATAGCATGTTACATCTAACATATATGAGATGGAAGTTAATGCCTATATTTCAAAATTCAAGGCCTACAGAGAATAAGAACATGGAGGAAGAGAGAAAGAAGGGTCATATTAAGCTCATTTAACAGTATTCCATTCAAGCATGTTCCACTTCCCCTCAGGGCATGGTTATAAAGATAGTCCCTGCTGAGTTTAGGACTACACATCACTTGTAATATCTAGCGGGATCAACAGTTAATGGTTTTACATACCCCTTGCTGTGCTCAGAATCATATGTCTTCTAAATCAAATGATATAGATAATTAGTAATTCTAATAAAGACTCAAGCTTGACATATTTTATAGAATGATTTTAATTTGTTTGCTGCATGTTTAAGATTCCCAAAGTTTTAAGGCAAACTTTATCAATATGTAGTCCAATGGAGAGCAGGCATGCTTTGCTGCTGTATACAGATCTTAACAAGTATATCCAAGTTTAACACTCATCTTTGAAATCAGCTTCTAAACCATTAACAGAGTTTAATGTACTGTTTTAGTTCTTCTCACCTATGAAAGGAAGAATTTTATAATAAAGGTTAGCAATCAATAGAACAAAACTACCAAAAAAAAAAAAAAAGATGAGTTTCATAGCTGTTCTCTTAAATCTCCCCAAATTTATTGTTTTATATTGTAAAATTGTGTAACACTGAGTTTAATTATATTGTATTACTCTATGTCTTTGGACAAACTATGGATACATTATCTAAGATAATCCTTAAGTCACTTAGAATAAATGATACATTTTTAAGAAGAGATAGCATGCAATTTAAAATTTATTAGATTAACATCCTGCTGTTTCAAGAAATATAAGAGAAATTTTTTCAATGTTTGGTGGAAGAATTTGTGATCAATTAAAGTGCATAATTGCCTTTCCTGGTGGTATTTCACTGGTGTCTCAGACGGTAAAGCGTCTGTCTACAATGTGAGAGACCCGGGTTTGATCCCTGGGTCGGGAAGATCCCTGGAGAAGAAAATGGCAATCCACTTCAGTACTATTGCCTGGAAAATTCCATGGACAAAGGAGCCTGGTAGGCTACAGTCCATGGGGTTGCTAAGAGTTGGACACGACTGAGCCACTTCACTTCAAAGTGCATAAAAATAAGGCATTGCCTTGGATAATTTTTGCCAATAAAAATTTTAAGCATCCAAGAATTTCTACAGTAAGTGAGTTAACTTTTGTTTATATCAGAATTTCTGAAAATTATCTTATAATAGCATATATTCAGAGAACATCTATTTATGTTCTATATAACACCTTTTTAGCAGGACATACGGACACGACTGAGTGACTTCACTTTCACTTTTCACTTTCATGCATTGGAGAAGGAAATGGCAACCCGCTGTAGTGTTCTTGCCTGGAGGATCCTGGGGACAAGGGAGCCTGGTAGGAGGCTGTCTACAGGGTCACAGAGTCGGACATGACTGAAGCGACTTAGCAGCAGCAGCAGCAGTTTGTAGACAAAAGTAAAACTGATTGTTTCTTTAATTACTTCTAAATATAATACTATGGTAAAAATCATTGAAAACATTTGCTTCCTTTTATTGTGAGAGGAGGGAATGGAAACATAATCATTCAGGATATTTTATCATTTTTAGTAGGAAAAAAATGATGGTTTCATTATGTTTCTTGTATACTATATTTTCAATTCTTATTTCTATTGAGTTTTTCCTTTTAACTATGATTTTTGCAACACAACATGATAAAAATTAGAAGAAACTAATAAAACAATTAACCACCCAAACCACTAAATTTATATGAATAATTTAGGTCACTTTTAATGACCATAAAATAGTCATATATTTGGGCTAATTTTTAATGATTTTGTATTTATAAAAACAAACAGGATGAATAGTTGAAGCAAGCTATGAATAAATATATGGTTTGTTTCAACTGACTCTATTTTCATATAATCCTGATAATTCTGGTTATTCAACAACTCTTATTATTTTACATTTTATAATTAATTATAGATCATATTTTTAGTTTTCAAATTGTGTTCTGTTTGATTGTTCTTTCTTTCTTTTTTTCCCATTGCTTCATTGTTGATATGACGTGAAAGAAATGTCCAAACAAATCTAGAGGAAGAAAAATGGATCATGAAGAAATAAAAACATATATCATTTCTTTCAAGGAAGTACATACAGGATATTTTTAAGTGCATACTAAATTTGTTTGAAATGCTAAACTTTGGAGTTCTGTTGTAAGATCATTAGCTCTTTTAGGTATAAAGCAAAGAATGTTGCTCACCTCTCAGTTCTACAAAGATTAAGTCATTAGCAACTAAAGTTACTGACCAACAGTGACTTAAAAGGAATTCATGACAAAAACAAGAATGAAGCATTCTGTGCTTTGGCAAAACTAGCCCCTTAGTTACATAAAAATATCTCTGCACAAAAAAATATGAATGCAGATTCCTGCATCTTCATTTTCCCAAACATAGAGAAGCTCTAAAATCACTTAGACACCTGTTCCTCATAACTATCAAGTAACCCTCTACCAAGATAAATTCTGATTGCACATATTCCTTAGCCAAAAGCATATATAAATATTGGACTTTCCCCCTATCTCTTCAGATCAGTGCCCTTAGAGCTTTTGAGAGATTGTTTCCCAGGCTATAATCCTCAATAAGGTCCTCAAATAAAACTAAAACTCACAGCTCTCATACTTTGATTTTTTAAAATTCAGTTTACATAACTATATGATCATTATACATGATTATTTTTTTAAAAAATCAATTTATAGCTATTGATTATAAGGGGTAGTGAAAATGTGAACAGTAATCAAATGTAAAAGTGGTTGAAAGTAGAGGATGACTTTCTAGGATTTTGCATTTTGGGTGAGGTCTTTTAGGAGTTCGGTGGTTTAGGGAAGATCAATGCACCAAGGAAAGAACCCATGACATGATATTCTGCAAATTGAATATAATCATGAAGAGCTCTAGTATAATAACCTTCTTTATAACTTTAAAAATAATGGAACCATTGCTCAGCTTGCAGATCTTGCACCTAGACCTCTAGAGTACTAGAGGAGATTTTTGTCATTGAAAATCTAGGAGAAAAATCTGTATCCATAATTTGATGCCATCAGTTAGTTCAGTTCAGTCACTCAGTCATGTCCGACTCTTAACAACCCCAGGAACTGCAGCACACCAGGCCTCCCTGTCCATCACCAACTCCCAGAATTCACCCAAACCCATGTCCATTGAGTTGGTGATGCCATCCAACCATCTCATACTCTGTTGTCCCCTTCTCCTCCTGCCCTCAATCTTTCCCAGCATCAGGGTCTTTTCCAATGAGTCAGCTCTTCACTTCAGATGGCTAAAGTATTGGAGTTTCAGCTTCAATATCAGTCCTTCCAATGAATACCCAGGACTAATCTTTAGGATGGATATCCTTGCAGTCCAAGAGACTCTCAAGAGTTTTCTACAACACCAGTTCAAAAGCATCAATTCTTTGTGCTCAACTTTCTTTATACTCCAACTCTCACATCCATACATGACCAGAGGAAAAACCATAGCCTTGACGAGATGGACCTTTGTTGACAAACTAATGTCTCTGCTTTTTAATATGCTGTCTAAGATGTTCATAACTTTCTTTCCAAAGAGTGAGCATCTTTTAATTTCATGGCTGCAATCACCATCTGCAATGATTTTGGAGCCCAGAAAATTAAAGTCAACCACTGTTTCCACTGTTTCCCCATCTATTTGCCATGAAGTGATGAGACCAGATGCCAGGATATTAGTTTTCTGAATGTTGAGCTTTAACCCAACTTTTTCACTCTCCTCTTTCACTTTCATCAATAGCCTCTTTAGTTCTTCACTTTCTGCCATAAGGGTGGTATCATCTGCATATGACATATTCATGCATCCCGGGCTAGACAGATAGAATATTGAACTAGTATTGATACTTAATCATAAGGGATTTGATTTATGTCATACCTGAATGGTCTAGTGGTTTTCCGTACTTTCTTCACTTTCAGTCTGAATTTGGCAATAAGGAGTTCATGATCTGAGCCACAGTCAGCTCCTGGTCTTGTTCTTGCTGATTGTACAGAGCTTCTCCATCTTTGGCTGCAAAGAATATAATCGATCTGATTTTGGTGTTGACCATCTGGTGATGTCCATGTATAGAGTCTTCTCTTGTGTTGTTGGAAGTGAGAAATAGATTTAAGGGCCTAAATCTGATAGATAGAGTGCCTGATGAACTATGGAATGAGGTTCATGACATTGTACAGGAGACAGTAATCAAGACCATCCCCATGTAAAAGAAATGCAAAAAAACAAAATGGCTGTCTGGGGAGGCCTTGCAAATAGCTATGAAAAGAAGAGAAGCGAAAAGCAAAGGAGAAAAGGAAAGATATAAACACCTAAATGCAGAGTTCCAAAGAATAGCAAGAAGAGATAAGAAAGCCTTCTTCAATGATAAATGCAAAGATATAGAGGAAAACAACAGAATGGGAAAGACTAGGGATCTATTCAAGAAAATCAGAGATACCAAAGGAACATTTCATGCAAAAATGAGCTTGATAAAGGACAGAAATGGTATGGAACTAACAGAAGCAGAAGATATTAAGAAGAGGTGGCAAGAATACACAGAAGAACTGTACAAAAAAGAGCTTCACGACCCAGATAATCATGATGGTGTGATCACTGACCTAGAGCCAGACATCCTGGAATGTGAAGTCAAGTGGACCTTAGAAAAGCATCACTACAAACAAAGCTAGTGGAGGTGATGGAATTCCAGTGGAGGTATTTCAAATCCTGAAAGATGTTACTGTGAAAGTGCTGCACTCAGTATGTCAGCAAATTTGGAAAACTCAGCAGTGGCCACAAGATTGGAAAAGGTCAGTTTTCATCCCAATCCCAAAGAAAGGCAATGCCAAAGAGTGCTCAAACTACCGCACAATTGCACTCACCTCACACGCTAGTAAAGTAATGCTCAAAATTTTCCAAGCAATGCTTCAGCAATATGTGAACTGTGAACTTCCTGATGTTCAAGCTGGTTTTAGAAAAGGCAAAGGAACCAGAGATCAAATTGCCATCATCCTCTGGATCATGGAAAAAGCAAGAGCGTTCCAGAAAAACATCTCTTTCTGCTTTATTGACTATGCCAAAGCCTTTGACTGTGTATATCACAAGAAACTGTGGAAAATTCTGAAAGAGATGGGAATACCAGAACCCCTGATCTGCCTCTTGAGAAATCTGTATGCAGGTCAGGAAGCAACAGTTAGAACTGGTCATGGAACAACAGACTGGTTCCAAATAGGAAAAGGAGTACGTCAAGGCTGTATATTGTCACCATGTTTATTTAACTTATATGCAGAGTACATCATGAGAAATGCTGGACTGGAGGAAACACAAGTTGGAATCAAGATTGCTGGGAGAAATATCAATAACCTCAGATATGCAGATGACACCACCCTTATGGCAGGAAGTGAAGAGGAACTAAAAAGCCTCTTGATGAAAGTGAAAGTGGAGAGTGAAAAGGTTGGCTTAAAGCTCAACATTCAGAAAACGAAGATCATGGCATCTGGTCCTATCACTACATGGGAAATGGATGGAAAAACAGTGGAAACAGTGTCAGACTTTATTTTTCTGGGCTCCAAAATCACTGCAGACGGTGACTGCAGCCATGAAATTAAAAGACGCTTACTCCTTGGAAGGAAAGTTATGACTAACCTAGATAGCATATTCAAAAGCAGAGACATCACTTTGCCAACAAAGGTTCGCCTAGTCAAGGCTATGGTCTTTCCTGTGGTCATGTATGGATGTGAGAACTGGACTGTGAAGAAGGCTGAGCACCGAAGAATTTATGCTTTTGAACTGTGGTGTTGGAGAAGACTCTTGAGAGTCCCTTGGACTGCAAGGAGATCCAACCAGTCCATTCTGAAGGAGATCAGCCCTGGGATTTCTTTGGAAGGAATGATGCTGAAGCTGAAACTCCAGTATTTTGGCCACCTCATGCGAAGAGTTGACTCATTGGAGAAGACTCTGATGCTGGGAGGGATTGGGGGCAGGAGGAAAAGGGGATGACAGAGGATGAGATGGCTGAATGGCATCACTGACTAGATGAATGTGACTCTGGGTGACCTCCGGGAGTTGGTGATGGACAGGGAGGCCTGGTGTGCTGCAGTTCTTGGGGTCGCAAAGAGTCGGACACGACTGAGCTACTGATCTGATCTGATCTGATTGATATTTAAAAATTTTAAAACTCAGCTCTACACAGTTTTAGATTGGTGTAATCTTATTATCATGTGTCAAGAAATTAAAATTCATACATGCTTCATTTTTTAAAATTTTAATTCTAGACATCTTTTTTTAAAGTATTTTGTTATGAACTTTTCTGAATTGCAAGGTCAAAAGGACAGAAAATCTCTTTTTCTCTAAAGAGACTCTCCATGACTTCATGAGTCACAGCACTCAAGGCTTCCCTGTCCATCACCAACTCCTGGAGTTTACCCAAACTCATGTCCATTGAGTTGGTGTTGCCATCCAGCCATCTCATCCTCTGTCATCCCTTCTCCTCCTGCCTCCAATCCCTCCCAGCATCAGAGTCTTCTCCAATGAGTCAACTCTTCACATGAAGTAGCTAAAGTATTGGAGTTTCAGCCTCAGCATCAGTCCTTCCAATGAACACCCAGGACTGGTCTCCTTTAGGATGGACTGGTTGGATCTCCTTTCAGTCCAAGGGACTCTCAAGAGTCTTCTCCAACACCACAGTTCAAAAGCATCAATTCTTCAGCACTGAGCTTTCTTCACAGTCCAACTTTCACATTCATACATGACCACTGGAAAAACCATAGCCTAGACTAGAGGGACCTTTGTTGGCAAAGTAATATCTCTGCTTTTTAATATGCTATCTAGGTTGGTCATAACTTTCCTTCCAAGGAGCAAGTGTCTTTTAATTTCATGGCTGCAATCACCATCTGGAGTGAATTTGGAGCCCAAAAAATAAAGGACGGCCTTTAGTAGCCCCTAAATCATTTTATAAGTGATTTATAAAAGTCATTAAAATCACTTTATAAACCATATTATAATCATCTTATAATATGATTTTTATAATATTTTTATAATATAAGACACCTCTGCCCTGGAGGAAGTGAGGTCCCTGGCAGACATGCATCTGAGAATGGGCCAGGAGTGAAGCACCCAGCCCAAAGAGAAATAATACAAATACAACTGTTTCAGGCGATCAATCTTCCAATACTTCAGTTCTGAAGTTTAAGTTCAGTATAAATACAGAGTTGTCAGAATTCACCAGCTATATTGGTGAAAATAGACCCATTGGAGCATGAACTTTAAACACATACTCTTGAGTTTTAACAAAATGAGTGACCATGTAAACACTTTTCTAAATTTCCTGGCTAAATAAAATTGGTTTTGAGTTAAAATGAGAGAAAGGAATGAGAACTAAGGGAAAATTTATGCAATGTCTTTAACAGAAAAGAAATGACAAAAGGGTGGTTTTGGTAAGAACTTGAAATGCAAATTAGCTTGAAAGGCAAACAGGAAGTAATAGGAAAGGCTGAGAAACAGCATATTGTACTGGGAAGGAAAAAAAAAAAAAAAAAAACACAGAACAGTATATGGTGGTGGCAATCACAAAATGACAAAGCAATTACACACCAGGTTATACTGAAAAGGAGAAAATTGTCATAAAAGTGAAGAAAGAATTTTGTCTTTAATTTAAATATTTTGATTACTTTAAAACTCTAAACTGATGATTACTCCTTCAGAACTTTCTTCTTTCCTTGAATTTCCTTAAATTAGTCATAGTCTCTCTCATAGTATCTTTATCATAAATTTTTTTTTGCAATTGCTTGCTATCCAAGTAAACCTTTAATTAAAAATCTCCAAAATACATAAAGAAATAAAAATTTATTTTTATGATACCATCCAGAGAAAATTGATTTTAGCGTTCAAACTATATCTACTAATTTTTCTAATTATTTTTATCCTGCATAGATATGTATTTTTGTATAAAAATATTTTAAATCTATATGTTTAAAATAGAGGTAATATATGCTTGATCATATATTTTCATGTGAAATTTGCTTTATCTATTTTTACTTGAATTAATCTGTGGCAATTTTGCATTTTATGGATATATACGTATTTAATCCATTTTGAGTTGTGTTAGGCAATGGCACCCCACCCCAGTACTCCTGCCTGGAAAATCCCATCGATGGAGGACCCTGGTCGGCCACAGTCCATGGGGTCGCTAAGGGTCGGATAGGACTGTGCGACTTCACTTTCACTTCATGCATTGGAGAAGGCAATGGCAACCCACTCCAGTGTTCTTGCCTGGAGAATCCCAGGGACGCGGGAGCCTCGTGGCCGGCCGTCTCTGGGGTCCCACAGAGTCGGACACGACTGAAGCGACTGAGCAGCAGCAGCAAGTAGTTAGAATCGGAAAAACGAAACCAGAATGGCAGTGGCTAAAAGACAAAGAAGGGAAAAGCCTGCAAAAACAAAGGAAGGTCCAAGGACCAGTGTGAGGACCTCAGGTAAAACAAACAACACTCCTGTCTAGTTTCCATAGGACAGGCCTGAGGGAAGGAAAAAAAACACAAACAAAAACATATACGAAGAGGAGCCAAAGGGCCAGGGGTCTCTCTCTTTTCTCTGCGTCTTTTAGGTTTTCATGCCATCATGTCTCGAGGATGTATTTTCCTTTATTTTCTAAATAAAACTGAGCTGCAACACAGAGCTGGAACACCGGTCCATCCGAGGGCTGTCACACTGATATGTCACTTCGAATTTTTGTTGTGACAAGACCAAGCCAAGGAAATTACACACTCGCCAGACAGTTGTATTAAAATTTTCTGCCAATATTAACAATATTGCAATTAATATATGAATGTATCATATAGTTGTTAAATTCTTCCTTTGGAATTGATTCTCAGAAATATAATTTCCGGGTCAATAATTATAAATATTTTCCATAACTTTATACATATTTACTAACTCCCTTTCAGAAATTTTATACCAGATTCCTTTCTTACAGTCTGTTAGATAATCTATTTCCTAACTTCCTGGACAGTGGAAGTTTTCATATTTATATTGAAAATTTCTAATCTTTCATAATATTTTGTAAAGTTTTGTAAAAGAATTTTGTATATGATGGACACAAACCCTCTACCATATATATTATGAATATTTTTTCTTCATTTTTTAATTTTTTCTTTTATTTTAATTCTTTATCCTGTTGAGAAGCTCTTTAATTTTTACATTATTCTATTATCCAGCAACTCTTTTTTACCAGTAGCACCACTTGGGAAGCCCCAAGCAATTCTTCTTTGATAATTGCTTTGGTATTATGGTTAGGATGTCTTTCCTGCATTTCTAATTTAGACACACAATCAGAAACCATAAAGATTGACATTAAACAAAATAATCATTTATATAAAAGAAGATACCAGGAAAAAATGCTGTAAGAAAAGTAGAAATCTTTATGTATGACAAATTATTAACTCTAATATAGCTCTAAAATGTTTGAGAAAGGTAATACAATTTTTTTCTAAACATTCTAATGTTATTGCTGGATAAATTCACAAAAACAAATAGTATATGAATATATGTGATTGTGTGTGTTAGTTGTGTCTGACTCTTTGACCCTCCATGGGCTGTAACCCACCAAGCATCTCTGTTCATGGCACTCCAGGCAAGAGTCCTGGAGTGGGTTGCCATGCCCTACTTCAGATACACATACATACGCACACACATGCATATTTATATATACTTTATAGATTGTGCTGTTAACTAATGTGTCATTATTCATCCATCAGATTACTCAAAATATAAAATATTGGTATCAGTGTTGGCAAAGAAGCACCTGATAATAAATGTGTGCCTTATTTCATTAAAGTTTAAATTGAAAACTTTTGCACAGTAAAGGAAATCATAAATAAGGCAAAAAGACAACATTTAGAATGGGAGAAACAATTCACAAATGAAGCAACTGACAAAGGATTAACCTCCAAAATATACAAACAGCTCATGCACCTCAGTATCAATAAAACAAAGAGCAGAATTTAAAAAAAAAAAAAAAGAGGGGGGGCAGAAGACTTAAATAGACATTTCTCCAAGAAAACACATAGATGAGCAATAAACACATAAAAAGATACTGAACGTCACTAATTATTATAGAGATGAGCAAATGAAAACCTCAATGAAGTATCACTTCACACCTGTCAGAATGGTCATCATTAAAAATATCTACAAACAATAAATGTGGGAGAGGGTGTGGAGAAAAGAATACTTTTGCACTGTTGGTGGAAATGTAAACTGATACAGTCACTATGAAGAGCAGGATCTAATTTCTTAAAAAAAAAAAAACATAAACTATTAAAAGTAGAACTACCATATGACCCTATAATCCTCACTTCTGAGCATGTACTTGGAGAAAAACATGGTCTGAAAGACTACATGCACTCCAATGTTCATTGCATAACTATTTATAATAGCCAGGACAGGGACACAACCTAAATGTTCATCAACAGAGGAATGGATAAAGAAGATGTGGCACATATATACAGTGCAGTATTACTCAGCCATATAAAAGGATGAAATTGGGTCATTTGTAGAAATGTACATAGACCTAAAGATAGTCATACAGAGTTAAGTAAGTCAGAGAAGAGCAAATATCATATATTAATGCATATATGTGGGATCTAGAAAAATGGTACAGATGATCTGATTTGTGAAACAGAAGTAGCGAGCAAATGTGTGGACACCAAGAGGGAAAAGACTGGATGGGGTGAATTGGGATATTGAGATTGACACATATACACTACTGATACTATGTATAAAACAGATAACTAATGAGAACTTACCATATGGCACCGGGAACTCTACTCAATGCTCTGTGTTGACCTAAATGGGAAGAAAATCCAAAAATGAGGTGATATATATCACCTATAGTTGATTCTGGGGCTTCCCAGGTGTCTCAGTGGTAAAGAATCTGCTTGTCAATGCAGGAGATGCAGATTTGATCCTGGGGTTGGGAAGATCCCCTGGAGAATGAAATGGTAATCTACTCCAGTATTCTTGCCTGGGAAATCCCATGGACAGAGGGACCTGACAGGCTATAGTCCATGGGGTCGCAAAGAGTTAACACAACTGAGGAACTAAACAATAATAACAACAATAGATGAATGCATAGTCAGCACTCCTTATTCCTGGGATCTGCTTCTATGAAATCAACCAACAGCAAGTCAAAAATATAGATTAAAAAATTCAAGTGCTAAAAAGCAAAACTGGAATTCACCATGTTCCAATAACTTTTTAGAAGACATTAATATGGCAATTACAACCATTTTTGTAGTATCTGCATTGTGTTAGGTATTATAAGTAATCTAGACATGATTTAAAATATGCAGGAGAATGTGCACTGGTTATAGGTAAATACCTCAGCATTTTGTATAGAGGATCTGAGTATCCAAGGATTTTGGTGTCTGAAGGGGTGTGGTACTAATCCTCCTCAGATACAGAGGGACATTTATATTTGTTTCAGCACTACTGTGATAATTAAAAGTAGACAGAAAAAGAGGGAGAGAGTTTGACATATTTATTAATTTTGGTTGCAAATGACAGAATCTAACTCAAACAAAATTAAAGAAAAAGAAATGTATTCTACATGAAATGGAAATATTCAGAGATAGCTCTAGTTTTAGTCAGGGGTTCCAGCAATATATTCAAATCATACCATCACTTTCTTTCTAATACTTAATTATTTGTGTTGGTTCTAAGGTGATTCTCACTAGTTAGTGGCAACATTGCTGCCACTTACTTGAGGCTCAGTTTTTGCATCCAGCAGAAATCTAAATGTTTTTACTTTTTGTTGTACTTTTGTACAGCATTACAGTATGCAAAACATATCATTTGTTCATCCCTAAATAAAACATTGTTCCTAGGAAGATTCCATAACCTATTTAGCCAGGCTCAAGTCAGGTGACCACATTTGCAGTCAGGGATGGAGTTGGCATATCCAATCCACTTGGACTGAGGTGATGGCTCAAAATATGGTTATGTTAAAAGGTTAGGAAGAATGGATGATGGAAGCCCAATGAAATACCAAAATGAGCTAAATTGTTAGGTACAAACAATATGATTTACAGAATGATATAAATTATATATCTTTTCATAAAAAGTTAACAAGAATATTATCTTAAAACATCCATGTACCAAAACAGATATGAAAAATATTTAACAGTACACCAACTGTTGGAATTCCTTATCTATGGAGAAGGGCTGGGATCTGAATGAGATCCATTTTATTATTTAATATATTTCTGAATGTACAGTCTATTATGTCCTTGCTCAGTTGCTTCAGTTGCGTTTGACTCTTTGTGACTCAATGGACCTTAGCCTGACAGGTCCCTATGTCCATTGGATTTTCCAGATAAGAATACTGCAGTAGGTTGCCATGCCCTCCTCCAGGGGATCTTTCTGACTCAGGAATTGAACTGTTGACTCAGGAGTCTCCTGCATCTGCTGGAAGATTCTTTACTGCTGAGCCACTGGAGAATCCCTCAGTCTTTTATACAATTAACAGGTTACATTTATTAAAATTTTACTACATTTTATACAATGTTACAGAGAAGACAATGGCAACCCACTCCAGTACTTTTGCTTGGAAAATCCCTCGGACGGAGGAGCCTGGTGGGCTGCAGTCCCTGGGGTTGCTAAGACTCAGACATTGTTGAGGTCCTTTAATGAACCTGGTGGTCTGGAGTCGACAATAAGAAAGTAAAGGAGAAAGAGGTTGATATTCCTTGGTTTATGTAGAAAACCAAGAAAGTCCTTGACATGGGGCTTGCTCTGTTCATGAAGGCCTCAGGCACCCTCTCGATGGGGTGAATGCATAGAGCACCTTCTCGAGAGGGTCTTAGAAGCCCAGGCAGGAAAGTGAACCTAGAAGGCCTCTGCACTCCAGAGAATTAGCCTGAAAAGAGAGAGAGAAAGAGAGAGAGGGAGAGATAGAGAACACACGGGGACCAAAGCTCTGATGGAGCAAAGGTGTTTTAATCAACAGGTGTGGGCATACATACGGTCTTACAAGGTAGTTATTCTCAGCAAAGATAATGATTAAAATTTCAGACTTACAAAACATAGACAATCCATATCAAAGAGAGAGAGAGGTTGCAAACAATCACTTTTACGGTATGGTTCATAAGAAGGAAGAGCATACATATCACCGTATTGAAAAAGCTAACGAAGGAAATGCCTGGATTCTTCAGCCCCAGGAGAAGCTTACCTCTCCTCTTAATTCCTGAATATTCAGAATTAATAAGGAACATAGGATTCCTGACAGATTCAAAACAGCACACAGGAAGCCTCCTGTTAAATGCTTCCTGACAAGACACGACTGAGTGACTTCACTTTCACTTTTCACTTCCATGCATTGGAGAAGGAACTGGCTACCCACTCCAGTGTTCTTGCCTGGAGAACACTGGGGACAGTAGAGCCTGGTGGGCTGCCATCTATGGGGTCGCACAGAGTCAGAAACGACTGAAGCAACTTAGTGGCAGCAGCAACATACAATGTTAACTTATGTTGCATGTATAATTTCATTTAATTGTGGTAAACATTTCAAGAGGTAAATGCTATTTTTATACTTATTTTCAGATGAGAAAAGTTTGGTAACAGAGACTGTAACTGGTCAAAATGCTACTCTAGAACCTTTTTTTATATTATAAGGCTATATGGATAAATAGATAGATGGACAGATATAGTGTATACATACACTAATATATAACTAACACTAATATACTACATAAGCATATATTAATATATCTGTAAGAAGGCAATGGCGCCCCACTCCAGTACTGTTGCCTGGAAAATCCCATGGATGGAGGAGCCTAGTAGGCTGCAGTCCATGGTGTCGCTAGGGGTCAGACATGACTGAGTGACTTCACTTTCACTTCTCACCTTCCTGCATTGGAGAAGGAAATGGCAACCCACTCCAGTGTTCTTGCCTGGAGAACCCCAGGGACGGGGAAGCCCGGTGGGCTGCTGTCTATGGGGTCGCATGGGGTCGCACAGAGTCGGACACGACTGATGCGACTTAGCAGCAGCAGCATATATAAAGTCAATGAATTATTTTTGAATTGTATTATTGTATATCACATTATATTACCCTGTTGGCTCAAACGGTAAAGAATCTGCCTGCAGAGACATGCAGGAGATGTGAATTTGATCCCTTTGTTGGGTAGATCCCCTGGAGAAGAGCATGGCTACCCACTCCAGAAATATTGCCTGAAGAATCCCATGGAGAGAGGAGCCTGGTGGGCTACAGTCCCTGAGGTCACAAAGAGTCAAACGTGACTGAACGACTAACACACATGTCACGCTATATTATGATATATATATATATATATATATATCACATTCATATATATATACAAAAAATTATAAACTATGTTTGGGTTCATAATTTCATTTGATATTAGAAATATTGTCTTTTCTATATTCATTCTATAATGATCTAAGTCATTTCTAAAGTACTTCTAAAATTTGCAGTGTTTTATTTAAATTTTAATTCATATAGAAATGAGGTATAAGACAATAAATACAGCCTTATTATTTTCCAAATTGTTAGTATCTTGTCCCAGGAAAGTTTATTTTCCACTAAATATGATGGCTACTTTACTATTACAATAAATAACTGTAAAATAATAATGGTTCTGCCTCACTGGTCCATCTAATTTGACCCCAGAACTATTTTAATTTTTGAAAAGCTCTTGCTGGTCTCAAAATTATATACATTGACAGTACCTTTAGAAAAAAATGTAAAGCCCAAGCCTTCCCAAATTCATCAGTATTCTATTCTGATAAAATCATATTTATGCTTCATTTTAAGAAAATCGATTTCTTTGTAATATTGACACTATGACTATGACAATAGACTTTCCCTTTTTAAAATAACTCCTTTTATGACCCTTAATTAGCTTCATAATTTCTTCACACAGTATTTCTCATTATGGTATTGATATCCCAGGACATTTTAGATTATTTAAAGTTATTATAAATGCAGCAATATTTTTCACTACCATTCCACAAAAATATAGTATAGCTAGTGATGTTCTTATTTTCCTCGCAATATTAATTTACTGTTTGTATGTCACATTGTAAAAACATTAAAGAAATATAGTCACTTATCATAAGTTCATCAACCTAAGTTGTTTTTTAGTATATTCATATGTTATACAAATATTGTCACTATCTAATTACATGTGCCTTATTTCTTTCACTTAGCAAATATTTCCAAGATTCCTCTATGTTTTAGGATTGTTGCTTCATTATTTTTATTGTGGAATAATGTTTCATTGTATAATATATGGACTTTTGTTTATCCATTCATCAGGTGATGGTCACTTGGGTTGTTTTGACCTTTGGGCTAGGAGAATGCAATGGCAACCCACTCTAGTACTCTTGCCTGGAAAATCCCATGGATGGAGAAGCCTGGTAGGCTGCAGTCCATGGGGTCGCACAGAGTCGGACACAACTGAAACGACTTAGCAGCAGCAGCAGCATCTTTAGGCTATTAAGAAATGAGAGGAGGCTACTGTTAGGTGTTGTTTTAACAATGTCTTATTTTCTATATCCTGATGCTTGGACAACTGGGGTCTTGTTGACCCTCCGGAGACTTGACATCCCAGGATTTGAGCCACTACCTAGGGATACTAAACACCTTGCATAAGATCATGCTTTCAAATTCAAGGCAATCAATCAAGAGCTACCCTTCAGCCACCTTCTTTTTCAGGCTGTTATACTCCAGGTCACTTAAGAACCTGCTTTAGGAAGAAGCTTTATGTCCCAGAGTCCACTGAAATTGTTCAAGCTAGCCTGCTTACCCTGCCTGGCCCCTCTTTTCCATGAAAGCTACAGTTAAGGCTCCTGTCCAAAGTTGTTCTCTTTCCCCTTAGCTGCCTGTTTGATTTGGTGCTTCTCCATGTGAATCCACATGTCAAGGTGTGCTCCCTCTACTTGGAAATCGTCTACTTGGAAATCGTCAGTAACAAACTGTCTATTTTTAAGGCAATTGTCTCCTCTTCTGCTGGCCTTAATGTAACTCAAACTTTCTATTAACGTGCCATAGTTTAACTCAGATGTTTTCTTTCCCCAGGTCAGTAAGGCTTTTGTAAAATCTCAGTCTATTAGGCTCTGATAAAATAGTTTCCATTGATGGCAAATCCTGTTAAGGAAAAAACTTC
The DNA here is from genome assembly GCA_935064755.1 of Tragelaphus eurycerus. Taxonomy (NCBI): domain Eukaryota; kingdom Metazoa; phylum Chordata; class Mammalia; order Artiodactyla; family Bovidae; genus Tragelaphus; species Tragelaphus eurycerus. The sequence goes on along the minus strand of CAKXYN010000012.1, from coordinate 10,266,106 downwards.
CATACAAAATTAAAACTACTATGTGTGTATTTAATTGCTAAGTTATGTCTGCCACTTTTCCAACCCCATGAACTGAAGTCCGCCAAGCTCCTCGGTCCATGGGATTTCCCAGGCAAGAGTACGAGAGTGGGTTGTCTTTCCCTTCTACAGGGGATCTTCTCCAACTAGGAATCAAACCCACATCTCTTGTATTGCCTGTATTGACAGTCAGATTCTTTACCACTGAATCTGCCTGTATTGACAATTAGATTCTCTACCACTGGGAAACCATGACCCAGCAATGCCACTACTGGCCATATACCCAGAGAAAATTATAATTCAAAAAGATATATGCATCTCAATGTTAATTACAGCACTATTTACAAGAGCCAGGACATGAAAGCAACCTAAATAGCCATTAACACAGGAATGGATAAAGAAGATACGGTGCACCTAAACAATGGAATATTATTCAGCCATAAAAAATTAAATTGTGTCATTTGCATAGACATGGATGGACCTAGATACTGTCTTACAGAGTGAAATAAATCACAAAGAGAAGAACAAATATTGTATTACATATTAATGCATATACGTGGAATCTAAAAAAAATGGTAAAGATCTTATTTTTAAAACAGAGAGACACAGATGTAGAAAACAAAAACTATGAATACCAAGGAAGAAGAAGTGGGATGAATCGTGAAATTGGGATTGACATATATACACTACTATATATGAAATAGATAACTAATGAGAACCTACTGTGTGGCACAGGGACCTCTACTCGGTACTTTGTGGTGACCTAAATGGGAAAGACATCTGAAAAGAGAGGATATATATAGATGGTGACTGCAGCCATGAAATTAAAAGACGCTTACTCCTTGGAAGGAAAGTTATGACCATCCTAGATAGCATATTCAAAAGCAGAGACATCACTTTGCCAACAAAGGTTCGCCTAGTCAAGGCTATGGTCTTTCCTGTGGTCATGTATGGATGTGAGAGCTGGACTGCAAAGAAGGCTGAGCACCGAAGAATTGATGCTTTTGAACTGTGGTGTTGGAGAAGACTCTTGAGACTCCCTTGGACTGCAAGGAGATCCAACCAGTCCATTCTGAAGGAGATCAGCCCTGGGATTTCTTTGGAAGGAATGATGCTAAAGCTGAAACTCCAGTATTTTGGCCACCTCATGCGAAGAGTTGACTCATTGGAGAAGACTCTGATGCTGGGAGGGATTGAGGGCAGGAGGAGAAGGGGACGACAGAGGATGAGATGGCTGGATGGCATCACTGACTCGATGAATGTGAGTCTGAGTGACCTCCGGGAGCTGGTGATGGATAGGGAGGCCTGGCGTGCTGCAGTTCATGGGGTGGCAAAGAGTCGGACATGACTGAGCAACTGATCTGATCTGATCTGATATATATATATATATACATATATATATATATATATATATATATATATATATATATAGAGAGAGAGAGAGAGAGAGAGAGAGAGAGACTATAGACAAACACACATACTGATGATTCACTTTGCAATACAGCAGAAACTGACACAGAAGTTTAAAGTAACTATAGTTAAAAAAAAAAATTGCTCTGAGAGTTTTTTTTTTTTTTAATAGATACTTTTCCCCCTTCTCTTGCTGGAATATGATTTTTTCTTCAGTCTTTAGTATAAGAAGAACCTGGCAGGGCTCCTGATAGAAAAACTTATGAAAGTTTGGGGGCCACAATGTGATCTGTCCTTCTGGCCTTTTTAACTCTCAAATTTGCCCACACTGAGCCTCCAGCAATTCATCAGTTGCAGGATAAGTTGTCCCCAGCATAGGTTTCTGCTCTGGTGCTTATGCCAAATAAGCTATTAGTTTTATGTGTCTGATTATTTCTCAAATTTTGAGGGCAGAGGTTTGCCTTGTGATCTCAGTTCTCAGATCTCTAATAATTTTTATTTTTCAGTTTGTTCAATATTTTACATGTACTGCAGTGAAGAGTGATGACTTCCAAGCTTCTTTCATGCTTGGAAAGAAACTGGAAGTGCAATGTTTTAATTTATATATTTTTCCAAAAACATTATTTAACTTAATTTTCTTTCCTAATTTTGCATCAGATTGTATTGTCATGATTTGTTGTTAAGAATGAATTAATAGAATCCCATATAGTCCTTCGCTATGTGACAGTTAATTTTAAAAATGGTACTAAAGTGCATGGTTTGTATGAAAAATATGATACACTAAAATGACCATAACTTTGCAATAAACCTGTATAGGTATATAATGATGCATAAAAACAAAACTGAATTGAAAAATTATCAATATATTATATTTGTTTTACCAATACCTTGAGAAAAATATGATTATTATATCATAGATTTTTATACTATTTCATTTCTTATGTTCATAGATTTTTTTTTGTAAAAATTGTATGATATGTTTATGCAGATTGCACCCCCAATAATCAGCTATTCTCCTGCATGAACATATCATTTGAATAGGAAAAATTTTATTTGGTGCTAAGATTATAGTGAGGTAAATTACTAGTATTTGACATCAGTTTATGGCAATAAAATTTTATCATGTGCAAGAGAAACTTCCCAGTGTCCTTAGCAGGGATAGTATTAGATATGAACATCTGAGAGTCTAGACTGAGAAGATAGAATTCACCTTTCACCCTGTACATTTATAGCTATGTTCATTGAGCAAGTTATTTAGCCTCTCTGTTCCTCAGTTTCTTCATCTATAAAAGTACTAATAATAGTGCTTCCTTCTTATGACTGTCATGAGAATTAGTGATGTCAGTATGTACTGTGCTTTGAGTATTGCCTGACACATAGTAAGCAATCTGAAATATACTATAAAACTTATTTTAATATATTCCTTTACATAGAAAATTCATTGTATTAAATCGTTGTATCTTGTAGCTATGTATCAAGTATATAACCTAAGGAGTCTCTGAGCATTTGCTTTAGGTGTTCTTTATTTTTATTTCTACAATGGTATGCTATTCGTAAATCTAGTATTTATTATTGAGCCCAAATCCAAAAGAGCATCACTAAGTAATACATAAAAATCATTAGGTCACATAACTGTGAAATTTATCTGTAGAAATGTCTTAAGACAAGCCGTATGTTAATACTAAAAAAATGTCATCTGAGTCCTTACTTTTCTTTCTCTATTTCCAGGTCCAGTCTTTCCTTTCTCTTTGCATCCTGGTCTCATTCTTTTTTCTGCAGGTGGGCCCTTCCAAAATGATGTAAGATATGACACTTCTTAGTCACATATTACATTGTCTACTTAAAAATGAACCAAGAGAATAGAGAATATCTGTTTTTCAATTCAAGGAGGGAAATCAAGATGTTTATTTCTTCTCATCTTCATAGAAAACACCAAGAGATGGTATCTTATTGGTCAAATTGGCTCATTTGCCTCTCTATGTGTTGGGAGGGTATGATGGACTTTCAGTCCTCTCATAGCAAAATGGACATGCAGAGATATTTCCTAAATGAGTCAGTGCTGTGTAGGCCATAGCACATATAACTTCTAAAAGAAAGGTGGAAAATTCAAAATTATTTTCAGTAAATGATCTTCAGTACAGCATTGCTATTTTTAAGGCTAATTTGATTTGCTACCTGAAGAGAGTAATATATTTCAAAAAATACTACCATAAATAATAAACAGATAAAACAAAAAGAAAACAAAAAGGCATGCATATTCCCTTATATATTGGGTTGGCCAAAGAGTTTGTTTTTTCTGTAAAATGTCACAGAACATTTTGGCCAACCCAATAGATCCTCAACAAATATATTTTCATGTTTGAAAATTTAATAATAGTTACCATGGAAGAACTTTTTTAGATTATTTAAGCTAATTTCTCTCTTGACCTTAGTTTTAGAAAGAAAAAAAATCAAGTTAGAGTTTCAGTGATTTGCTTCTGTTCAAATAATTTTGATAAACTTGTGGGCAAAGAGGTGAACTTTAAAATTTTTCTGAACAATGTTTGAATAACTAAATTCTAGAGCTAGACAGGTCATAAATATAACTGAGTTTCTCTTCTTCCTAAAACGGTTCTATGAATAATGATATTGGTATTTGTGTTTCCCTCATGGTCAAAGGGTTATAAAAATGGGCCATAGTTAATCAGAATGATTTAATCTTTTGACCATGCTCAATTATGAATATGAATACACACATATGAATATGTTCAATGTTAGAAGTTACTGACATTCTTATGACTTAGTGTAGTGTCTACCCATTAACATGATAGCGATAATAAGATATTCTAAAACACCCAGTGAACTTTCATTTAGTCTGATTGAAATTGAGATTATAGTTAAGATCTGCTGACTTGTTTTCAGTACATGACTTATTTCAGTGATTCCTCTTAAAATATTAAAGCACAACCTTAGTGTAATTCTTATATAATAAAGAATTTGGCTAGTCTTTGTATTCAGTTCCTGGGATGAAGCCTCCAAATTCTGGATATTTCCTTATTTGTGGAGAGGGTTTTTCATCCATGGTGAGACTCTCAGATCACACTTGAGTCTATGCTAATGAGGTCACTCATGTGGATCCAAAGATTGTTTTAGGAAGGGACTGGGCATACCAGAGAGGCCAGCCATGTGGGATTAGATAGTTTTAAGTCACATGGTATCAGTTCAGCCTCCAAGGAAGAAATGAGGGTTGAAATCCAATTTAAACACATGATCAATGATTCATTCAGTCATGCCCACATAATAAAATCCAATAAAAACTAAGAACATCCAAGGCTCAGGTATGCTTCCTGGTGGCTGATATATATTGATATGCCAGAGGATGACTCATGCTGACTCCATGGGAAAATGACATGAAGACTCTGGGTCTGGAACCCTCTCAGACCCAGCACCATGTGTCTCTTATGTTGGTGTGTTCTGGCTTTTGTGCTTTATAATAAAACTATAATCATAAGTATAGTCTTTTAATGACTACCGTGAGTCATTTTAGTTAATTATCAAATCTGAAGACGTAGGTGGAAACCCAAACTTAGCAAGTTGGTCAGGAGTATGTGTGTGGCCTGGGAGTTTCCAACTTTGCAGTTGTCTGATTTGAGACAAGTGATGTAGAAGACTGTGTCCTTAACTTCTGAAATTTGTCCAAACTTCTGATAGTCAGCAATCAGAATTTCATTGCAGTAATATAAAATTTATTTTAATTAAAATATAAAGTGGTTAACAATAACAAACTTAAGGATTCTGTAGCTGCAAGCACAGAATACTGAATAATTTATAATAAGATGATTTATTCTTTAGAATAGAGTAGCTTTGTCAAAGGGCATTATGAACAATACATTGTATCAAACTGAGTAGCATTTTGAATGAATCGATTATTTCAAGCATCATATAATTTTCACATGCAGTGCAGTGCAGTGCTTAGTAGCTTCAGTTGTATCCTGAACTGCCAGACTTCTCTGTCCATGGAATTATCTAGGGCAGAATACGGGTTGGGTTGCCATGCCCTTTTCCAGGGTATCTTCCTAGCCCAGGGATCGAACCAGTGTCTTCTGTATCTCCTGATTGCAGGTGGATTCTTTACTGCTAAGCCACTGGGGAAGTCAAATTTCCACATAAATTTAGGCAAAATAAGAACATGTAATGGAAATCTTTCATAGAAATGAAGCAAAAGAGATGTAGCAACAAAGCTATTTCTGAAGAGTATTAGTAAAATACACAAAAATCTGGGGTCATGGTGTTTGACATTTTGTTATATACAGGTAAATAAGGGCTTCCCTGGTGGCTCAGAGGTTAAAGCGTCTGCCTGCAATGCGGAAGACCTGGGTTTGATCCCTGGGTCAGGAAGATGCCCTGGAGAAGAAAATGACAACCCACTCCAGTATTCTTGCCTGGAGAATCCCATGGACAGAGGAGCCTGGTGGGCTATAGTTCACAGGGTCACAAAGAGTCAGACATGACTGAGCGGCTTAACTAATTAACTAATAGATTTTGCAGTGTCTATGTATGTGTGTGTTGCATTAACCACATGAAATATTAAATATATATTAATAGACAGAAATGGAAATTATAGTAATCAAAGCAGGAAGAATTACCCAAGTTCATATTGTTAAATCTCAAATTTATTACCTGGGTCTGAGTTACCTCAGTGTCCACTATCTTTTCTTTTTCTTTTTTAAAAATTATTTTGTATTGGAGTTTAGTCAATTAACAACGTTCTGACAGTTTTAGGTGAACAGAGAAAGGGCTCAGCAAGACATACACATGTATCCATTCTCCCCCAAACTCCCCTCCCATCCAGCTACCACATAACATTGAGCAGAGTTCCATGTGTTATATTTAAGTCCTTGCTGGTTATCCATTTTATATATAGCATCCACTATCTTTGCTTCATACCAGCAGCAGTGGCCAGGAACCATCACTTAGGGTCACTGGTAAGTGAGATTTAGAAAAGTCTAGCCTTTTAATCCAAAATTACCTATTGCCCTGGTGTTAAAAGGGTAAAACCCAAAAGCAGACTAGTGTTGATGATGGTATTCTGCTATCCATCTTGTACTTCCTCCTTTGGCCTTATTATTGACAATATAAGATATAGTTCCAAGAATATAAGTAAAACTGAAACCTTTTCCAGCCTGCTGCTGCTGCTGCTAAGTCACTTCAGTCGTGTCCGACTCTGTGTGACCCCATAGACGGCAGCCCACCAGGCTCCTCCGTCCCTGGGATTCTCCAGGCAAGAATACTGGAGTGGGTTGCCATTTCCTTCTCCAATGCATGAAAGTGAAAAGTGAAAGTCAAGCTGCTCAGTCATCTCTGACTCTTAGCGACCCCATGGACTGCAGCCCACCAGGCTCCTCCATCCATGGGATTTTCCAGGCAAGAGTACTGGAGTGGGGTGCCATTTCCAGCCTAGTGTAGTCTAATTCATTATATCTTCAAGGGCATGTGGATTTTCTGCTGGTCACTTTGAAAAACACCAGCATGTCTCTGAATTGGAAAGTACATTTTTGTTGTCTTTTTCTCATACGTGTATAATGGTCCACAAGAATAGATAAATATTTCCATTTTAAGAAGAAAAGATTGGTAATGGATGAAAGCATATCTGACAACTTTTTCAATGTATTTTTTCAATGAAACTTTTTTGGGCATTATGTTTGAAGAGCTGTGCAAAAGGTCAGAAGTGCAAAAATACCTTCAAGGAACTGTTTAATCAAGGCTAGATACTGTAGTATAAAGAATAAAGGCAATTGGCAAGAGCTATAATTGAGATAGGCTGACATACAGGAGAAAAGCTGTGCTTTAGTTACAAACAAATATTTGTGTCAGTTTTTACTAAATGTGAGAAAATAAATTACTCAAGATTAAATTAACTACTATGCCCTTATTTTTGAATGTATATAAAAAGACATAGATTTGCCAGGCTTTTTATATTTGAAAAACTGTATATTAATTATGCAGCTCAGGTTTTAAAATAAATTTTAGCTAATATTTTTGCTCTGAATTTCTCTAGAAATGCATATCAGAGCATGTTCAGAAAATATTCATGGGAAATTATAGAGAGATAGTAATGTTTAGTTTGAGTATTAGTGATCAGCAAGTTTCTTTTTGGATAATGTATGGATGGTATTTAAAATAGAGCAAAAGTAGTGATGATATTTAAGCCATAGGTAAAGATGAAACAGTGTGGTTTGGGCAATGAAATTGTTGTCTGTGTTCAGAGAATAATATATTTAAGATCAGATCAGCTCCCGCCCCTCTCCTCTGTCGTCCCCTTCTCCTCCTCCCTCAATCCCCCCCTAGTCCTCTCCGCTGGGTGGCCTGGGTTCAGCTGCATCTCCTTCCAAATTCCAGGATTGATTTCCTTCGAATGGACTGGTTGGATCTTCTTGCAGTCAGAAGTCCAATATATTTAAAGCATAGTATAAATGAAAGATTGTTTGGATATGAGTTTCAGGACAAGAATAACATCTTTTCTAGGGTCCTCATAGATAGTAGACTTTAATAACTGCAGTCTTCACACGATTTTGTAAGAATATATTCACTGATCATTCTTCTATTCTTTGAAGAAGACTGTCCCTTTATCTTGCTGCTGCTGCTGCTGCTCTAAATCGCTTCAGTCGTGTCCGACTCTGTGCAACCCCATAGATGGCAGCCCACCAGGCTCCCCTGTCCGTGGGATTCTCCAGGCAAGAACACTGGAGTGGGTTGTCATTTCCTTCTCCAGTGCATGAAAGTGAAAAGTGAAAGTGAAGTTGCTCAGTCGTGTCTGACTCTTAGCGACCCCATGGACTATAGCCCACCAGGCTCCTCCATCCATGGGATTTTCCAGGCAAGAGTACTGGAGTGGGGGTGCCATTGCCTTCTCCACCCTTTATCTTAGCAAAGCCCTAAGTGCTCAGCTGTGTCTGCCTCCTTGCTGCTCCATAAACTGAAGCCCACTAGGCTCCTTGGTCCATAGATCTTCCAGGCAACAATACTGGAGCAGGTTGCCATTTTCTACTCCAGGGGATCCTTCTAAGCTAGGGCTTGAACCTGTGGCTCTTGTGTCTCCTGCATTGGCAGTCAGATTCCTTACAATTAGTGCCACCTGAGAATACTCATTTTAATAAATGTGTATTCTAAAATGTGGGCTGACAATTCATAGAATTTGAACCCTATCTAATTCACTGACTGTTGTTATTAAAAAGTTTTATTGGAACAAGTATAATTTATTTCTATTGCATACAAAACTTTCTTCCTTATAAAAGCAAAGTTGAGTGTTTGAATAGATACTTTATTACTCACAAAGCTGAAAATATTTACTATCTTGCCTTTTTTTTTTTTTTTTTACTTTTTTTTCCATTCACCACCAAGTGAATGGAAAAGAATTTCAATCACATTAAAGAATTCCAATAACAAAACTAATTTTTCCTTTTGATAATGAAACAAATGTTACTTCCTTTGAAAATGACAGGTCTTCTTTTCCCATGAAAATCTAGAGAGTAAATGCAACTTTTCACTCCACTTAGGGTTTCAGTTCAGTTCAGTTCAATTCAGTCGCTCATTCATGTCCAACTCTTTGCGACCCCATGAATCACAGCACGCCAGGCCTCGCTGTCCATGACCAGCACCTGGAGTTCACTCAGACTCACATCCATCGAGTCAGTGATGTCATCCAGCCATCTCATCCTCTGTCGTTGATATGTATCTCTCCCATCTTTATGAGTGTTAATCTTCTGTTTTTCATATGTGATATTTTACCTTGTATTTTAAATTGCTACATTGCTGTGGGGTCTTTTGGTGGAGTCTTTGCATCTCTGAACAGTTTTTGTTTTTCAGAAAAAAATAAGTAAAGAAGAAATGGATAACTTTTGCCCAGAGTGAAGGGCACATAATACAACCAGCATCATATTTATTTATCTCAGCATTTGAGAAAATGGAAAGTGATCTATCTTTTAGGTATTTGCCTGCACAAACTCCCATATTATAGGATTTGGTGAGGACTAAAAGTGAGAATACAATAGAAAATGTCCAATAGAAAATCTGGCACGTATTGTGTTCAACAAATGCTGGCTCCACCACTTTCTGATTTTCCTTCTGAACAAAATTCTAATTCTTATTTTGAAAATGTTCAATTTTGAGATATGACACACCATGCTATGCATGACACAGATACAAAAATATTATGTAATAGAAGTACTATTTCCTTTTTTGCTCCCACAAGCTTTTTGCCTTTTATCTATAACTTGTGATTGATATATGTATTTTAATTTAAAAATACAATGAAGACCCAAAAGAGAAAATATGGGTAGAAAAGTTTTTGGCCAAATAAAAATAGGAGTACTGAACAAATTGGGAAAACATAAGAGTTGACAAAAAAGGCAAGGTTTACTGAAGGAAAGAAATCATATCCTTGGGATATCATCAATGTAAAAAATATATGTGCTAACTCTCCAAACAATAGAATAAGTAAATTATGAAAAATGTGTACTGTAAAAGTTAAGTCATTCATCAAAATTGCTTATCTCTTCATTCTAGTAATTTTTCTTGAATTTCTCTTATTTACTTGTTCTGTCAACTATATTTGCCTAGAGAATATAGTATATTTGTAATTCGTTTATATATTCCCAGACTTTACTTCCTCTATATTCTTATAGTTCAGTTCAGTTCAGTTCAGTCACTCAGTCATGTCCGACTCTTTGCGACCCCATGAATCGCAGCACGTCAGGCCTCTCTGTCCATCACCAACTCCCAGAGTTCACTCAGACTCACGTCCATCGAGTCAGTGATGCCATCCAGCCATTTCACCCTTTGTCGTCCCCCTTCTCTTCCTGCCCCCAATCCCTCCCAGCATCAAGGTCTTTTCCAATGAGTCAACTCTTTGCATGAGGTGGCCAAAGTACTGGAGTTTCAGCTTTAGAATCATTCCTTCCAAAGAAATCCCAGGACTGATCTCCTTCAGAATGGACTGGTTGGATCTCCTTGCACTCCAAGGGACTCCCAAGAGTCTTCTTCAACACCACAGTTCAAAAGCATCAATTCTTCGGTGCTCAGCTTTCTTCACAATCCAACTCTCACATCCATACATGACCATTGGAAAAATCATAGCCTTGACTAGGCGAACCTTTGTTGGCAAAGTAATTTCTCTGCTTTTCAATATGCTATTGGTCATAATTTTCCGTCCAAGGAGTAAGTGTCTTTTAATTTCATGGCTGCAGTCACCATCTGTAGTGATTTTTGGGGCCTCAAAATATAAAGTCTGACAGTGTTTCCACTGTTTCCCCATCTATTTCCCATGAAGTTATGGGACCAGATGCCATGATCTTTGTTTTCTGAATGTTGAGCTTTAAGCCAACTTTTTCACTCTCCACTTTCACTTTCATTAAGAGGCTTTTTAGTTCCTCTTCACTTTCTGCCATTAGGGTGGTGTCATCTGCATATCTGAGGTTATTGATATTTCTCCTGGCAATCTTGATTCAAGCTTGTGCTTCTTCCAGTCCAGCGTTTCTCATGATGTACTCTTCATGGAAGTTAAATAAGCAGGGTGACAATATACAGCCTTGACGTACTCCTTTTCCTATTTGGAACCAGTCTGTTGTTCCATGACCAGTTCTAACTCTTGCTTCCTGACCTGCATACAGATTTCTCAAGAGGCAGGTCAGGTGGTCTGGTAGTCTCATGTCTTTAAGAATTTTCCACAGTTTATTGTGATCTACACAGTCAAAGGTTTTGGCATAGTCAATAAAGCAGAAACAGATGTTTTTCTGGAACTCTCTTGCTTTTTCCATGATCCAGCGGATGTTGGCAATTTGATCTCTGGTTCCTCTGCCTTATCTAAAACCAGCTTGAACATCAGGAAGTTCATGATTCATATATTGCTGAAGCCTGGCTTGGAGAATTTTGAGCATTATTTTACTAGCATGTGCTGCTAAGTCGCTTCAGTTGTGCCGGACTCTGTGCGACCCCATACACAGCAGCCTGCCAGGTTCCGCCATCCCTGGGATTCTCCAGGCAAGAACACCAGATTGGATTTCCATTTCCTTCTCCAGTGCATGAAAGTGAAAGGTGAAAGTGAAGTCGCTCAGTCGTGTCCAACTCCTAGTGACCCCATGGACTGCAGCCTACCAGGCACCTCCATCCATGGGATTTTCCAAGCAAGAGTACTGGAGTGGGATACCATTGCCTTCTCCACTAGCATGTGAGATGAGTGCAATTATGCGTTAGTTTGAGCATTCTTTGGCATTGCCTTTTTTTGGGATTAGAATGAAAACTTACCCTTTCCAGTCCTGTGGCCACTGCTGAGTTTTCCAAATTTGCTGGCATATTGAGTGCAGCACTTTCACAGAATCATCTTTCAGGATTTGAAATAGCTCAACTGGAATTCCATCACCTCCACTAGCTTTGTTCATAGTTACAGAGACATAAAATTATGTCAAATTGCATTGTTAGTAGAAAATTTACTATTTTCTATGCCAGATCTATTGAATTTACTATTTTCTGTGCCAGATTATATATATATATATATATATATATATATACACACACACACACACATAAACACATACTATTTGTGAAATTAATAGTGATTAATTATTTGTGAGGCTATTTGTGAAAATAACCTCAGTGTGAGTGCATATTAGTCACTCAGTTGTGTACAACTCTTTGCGACCCCACCAGCCTTTTCTGTGCATGGAGTTCTCTAGGCAAGAATAGTGGAGCAGGTTGCCTTCCCTTCTCCAGGGTGTCTTCCTGACCCAGGGATCAAAGTCAGGTCTCCTGCATTTCAGGCAGATTCTTTATATACATTCTATTTGTGAAATTAGCCTCAAAAAATCATAAAAATGTATTATTTACTTTTTAAATTAGATTAAATTATGATATGATATGTTTAGTTTATAGTATCATAGTTACTGTCTCTTAATGTCCTTGGTTTTTTAAAATTCTTTTTTACTTTGCTATTAAACCTAAACAACTTCTCACCTGAGTTCAAAACACTCCATTTTATTTTACTATATATTAGAGTGCAAATGATCCACTTATTTCACTTGAGTCAGACTGTTTAGATATAACTCTTGGAGAATGATTGTTTTAGAATGGAATGGAGTGATCTTAATTAATTATAATCAAGTCTGACTAACCTATGCATCATTGATCTGTTTCTTAGTGTGGCTAAAAAAAATGAAGTTGTGATCAACTCAGAAAAAGGAACTAGTGAGCTAACAATACTACTAATATTACCTAAAGGAAGAATATCAAATTAATTTCTTCCTCATATTTTGTGAACTTGAAAGGGTCAGATGGCCTTAAAATGTAATAACAATTGTTTATATTTATTTTTTTCTGCAAAGTATCAAGTGCTAAACATGTCACAGCTCTTAATTCTAGCTTTTCCTATAACATTCAAACATTTAGTATATGTTATGTCCAATGGTACCCCACTCCAGTAGTCTTGCCTGGAGAATCCCATGGATGGAGGAGCCTGGTAGGCTGCAGTCCATGGGGTCGCTAAGAGTCGGGGACACGACTGAGCGACTTCACTTTCACTTTTCACTTTCATGCATTGAAGAAGGAAATGGAAACCCACTCCAGTATTTTTGCCTGGAGAATCCCAGGGACAGAGGAGCCTGGTGGGTTGCCATCTATGGGGTCACACAGAGTCGGACATGACTGAAGTGATTTAGCAACAGCAGCAACAGCATGCTTTATTAGAATTAAAAAATAAAATAAAATGAGCCTATGAAGCAAGCCAGTTGGAGAATATAGAATTCCATTGATTAATACAGATAGTAAATTACATATTAAAGTTTACTTCCCTTATAAAGACCAATTTAAGCTAATGAATATTATAGCTAAGGATTTACAATTTATAATAATTTAAATGACATCTGAAATAATATAAATGGCAATATTGTAATTTTATTATTTTAGTATGATTTTCCTATCTTTTATAAATATTTTTGATCCTAGATAAAACATATTCTTATATAATTTACTTCAATTTAAAGAAAAAAATTGCCATATTTTGTTTAGTGCTATTGTTTTGCCATACTACTAGAAAGTAAGTTGCAAATTTCATGACCATTTATTTCTAAATATTTCAGCAGAAATCTTGTATTTTTAGAAATTGTACAAACATACAATGAAAATAATGCTATCTTCATATTACTCAGATGTTGAGATAAATTTTGTTTAGTTGACTTCTTGTTTATCATAGAAAATTGTCAGAATAACATTTTGAATTGAGAACTAAAATCTTCTCAAATATATTCCTGCTACTTGAATTCTCTGATCCCAAATCAGCAAACTATAGCCTGTAGTCCTGTTGCCTTTTTTATGAATACATTTTTATTAGAACACAGCTACATCTATTATTTTAAGATTTGTCCATGGTTTTTTGCATGCTAAAGTGATGTCAATATGAGCTGCTATAACACAGGCTAAAATATTTAGTATCTGGCTTTATAAGACATGGCTCCTCTGGTGGATCATTGACAAAGAACCTGCCTGCAATGGGAAGATCCCTTGGAAAAGAGAATACCCACTCCAGTATTCTTGCCTGGAGAATCCCATGGATAGAGGAATCTGGTGAGCTACAGTCCATGGGGGTCACACAGAGTTGGATCTGACTGATTGATAAATACTTACACTTTATTTCACTTTTATAAGACATGTTTGCCAAGCCATACTCCAGATCCCAAAATTCTTTCAACCAAGTTTCTTGTACAGCTCCTGAAGGGATTCTGTTGCAATGGGTTTTATTCAAAATTGTTAGCCTTTTGGGTCACCTGGTTAACTTGTCAATACAACTAAACATCATACGATGCCTTTCAGACACGAAATAATCTACCAATAAACTTCCCCATATTGAGTCATTAGACACAGGTACAAAAAATTGCCCTCCATGTTGTGAGAGCCATCACACCATGCCAGGTTTTCCTTTTCCTCATATGATTTACTCAGAGTCCAAACATCTGATACTGTGGGATGTATCTCATCCTTTCAAAAGAGTATAGGTTTTCTATTAATTTCTTATTTCCAATTTAATCATGGGTTTATGAAATTAAGACATGATTAAAATTTATAATGCAAATTATGGTGCATAAATTAAAATTCACTTAATTTGAAGGGAAAAAAATGGAAAAGATGTTCTAGTGTGCCTAACAGACAAAAAACCAATTTCTCTAAGTTTTATTTAATGAGATTGAGAATGTAAAGAACTTTCTTCATCAACATCTGTATCCCAGTTGTCTTTACTACACGGCTTAGTACCAATATGTGTTATTCTGAGTTTTCTTAGTTGCAACCTGCAGAAACTGATAATTAGTTAAATAGAAAGTAAATGTATTGCCTACAGAAATATTGGGATAACTGAAGAACCAGGCTATAGAAACAGACAGTAACAAAGAAGGCTAGGTATCCAGAGTCATTGTCACAATCCCACCATGGCCATGGGGTCAATTTGTTTAGAGTATTATTACATCAATCAATAAACATCAGATGCAACAATTTCGTATAAAAAAGTAACGTTTAGTCACTCAGTCGTGTCCGACTCTTTGCGACCCCATGGACTGTAGCCTACCAGGCTCCTCTGTCCATGGGATTTTCCAGGCAATAGTACTGGAGTGGATTGCCATTTCCTTCTCCAAGGGATCTTCCCAACACAGGAATCGAACCCGGGTCTCCCGCATCGTAGACAGACGCTTTACCGTCTGAGCCACCAGGGGAGTCTGCTCTAAAAAGGTAACTACTTATATAATCTTACCATAAAAAGACCAACGGGCACTACTTCTGGTATCATTGTCATTTCTGTTTGTATACGAATGTGAATGTGAAATCGCTCAGTTGTGTCCGACTCTTTGAGACCCCATGGACTGTAGCCTACCAGGGTCCTCTGTCCATGGGATTTTCCAGGCAATAGTATTGGAGTGGATTGCCATGTTACACTTCTGTCAACACAAACATGACTTCATCAGTCTTGCTTTTTGGCATCTTTAGCTTCCAAGTCAAAATCCAAAGTATATCTGACTTCCCAAGTTTAGATCACTCCTGTGTTTTTGATGCATGGGAGTCTTGAGCTGTGAACATCACATCTTTTTTACTTTAATAATATGGGGTGATTTATGCCATCCACAAGATGTATCAGTTGCTTGAAGAGGTTTTTGATATTGAACAACAAAAACAAAAAAGTCTACTAAAAGTAAGTAAAGTGTTTAAAAATGGTGGTAGGGAAAAAAAGGGTATTTTAGAAGAGAAAGTGAAGAGAATAACAATTTAGGAACATGAGTGAAAGGCACTTTTGAGACATCTGATGGAATGCTTTAGATGTTCTCCGTATTTATGTTGAGTATATATTGCCTAGATATTCAATAATACTGTGTACGGAGAAATAAGACAAGAATAACACTTTGGAATCATATTTAGGAAGCTCTAGAATGTCAATAAGATAAATTATTAAAAGTTTTGTTTAACCATGAGTTTTCTAATCTTCTTTGAAAGTATAACAGTCAGCGACCCGGGAGAGACTGCTAATGGTCGAGTATTATAAACAAAGGAACCAACAAATACTACCAGGCAAGTGTCAAAAAGTTGCTGATAATACCAATGTGATTCATAGAAAGCTATTTATTAATGTGTTTTATATATATAAGTGGAGAAGGCAATGGCACCCCACTCCAGTACTCTTGCCTGGAAAATCCCATGGATGGAGGAGCCTAGAGGGCTGCAGTCCATGGTGTCGCTAAGAGTCAGACAGGACTGAGCGACTTCACTTTCACTTTTCACTTTCATGTGTTGGAGAAGGAAATGGCAACCCACTCCAGTGTTCTTGCCTTGAGAATCCCAGGGACGGGGGAGCCGTCCTGGGGTCTATGGGGTCGCACAGAGTTGGACATGACTGAAGTGACTTAGCATAGCATAGTATATATATAAGTACCATGTTATTGAACTTTAGCCCAATTTTGTGACAGTTTTAATGTTACTATTCATTCATACTTATTTTTGAAGATCAAGAAAAAGTGCACATAGTCTATAGAACTATGTAATTTTTATTATTGTAAAAGTTAATAATAATAAAAGTTACAATACTCTCCCACCCTCTATTTTACTTTAGTATGTGATAAATAATATTCTAGTTACAATCCTCAAACTTAGAGATTTATTTGAAAAAACGCCAAGATACTACAGAGAAATAAATCTGTAATAAATATGTAAAAATATTATAGCAGCAACATGAATGACTGAATACAATAAAACATTTACTAAAGTATAGACTTTTGATGGTATTGCTTAAAAGGCAGTAGCTATTATTATTTTTGTTGATTATATTCATATGTAATTCAGACCACTATAACTGCCTCCTGAGAAATCTGTATGCATGAGAAGAAGTAAAACTTAGAACTGTACATCGAACTACAGACTGGTTCCAAACTGGGAAAGGAGTAGGTCAAGGCTGTTTATTGTCACACTGCTTATTTAACTTATATGCAGAGTACATCATGAGAAATGCCAGGATGGATCAAGCACAAGCTGGAGTCAAGATTGTTGGGAGAAATATCAATAACCTCAGATACTCAGATGATACCATCCTTATGGCATAAAGTGAAGAAAAACTAAAGAGCCTCTTGATGAAAGTGAAAGAGGAGAGTGAAAAAGTTGACTTAAAACTCAACATTCAGAAAAAAAAGATCATGGCATCCAGTCCCATCACTTCATGGCAAATAGATGGGGAAACAATGGAAACAGTGAGAGACATTATTTTCTTGGGCCCCCAAATCACTGCAGATGGTAACTGCAGCCATGAAATTAAAAGATGCTTTCTCCTTGGAAGAAAAGCTCTGACAAACCTAGACAACGTATTAAAAATCAGTGACATTACTTTGCCAACAAGGTCTGCATAGTCAAAGCTATGGTTTTTCCAGTAATCATGTATGGATATGAGAGTTGGACCATAAAAAAAGGTGAGTGCCAAAGAATTGATGCTTTTGAACTGTGGTGCTGGAGAAGACTCTTGAGAGTCCCTTGGACAGCAAGAAGATCAAACCAGTCAATCTTAAAGGAAATTGGTCCTGAATATTCAATGCAAGAACTGATACTGAAGCTGAAGCTCCAATACTTTGGCACCTGATTGGAAGAACTGACTCACTGGAAAAGACCCTGATGCTGGGAAAGATTGAAGACAGGAAGAGAAGGGCATGAAAGAGGATGAGATGATTGGATAGCATCATTGACTCTATGGACATGAGTTTGAGCAAGTGCTGGGAGTTGGTGATGGACAGGGAAGCCTGGTGTCCTGCAGTCCATGAGGTCACAAAGAGTTGGACATGACTGAGTGACTGAACTAACATTCATATGTGGCACATAATATAGCTTTTTTTTTTTTCCTTTAAGTGAGCAATGGAAAAAAAATGATGACCTCTTTCTAATAAATATATATTTGAAATTAATGACATCATAAAGATTAGAAATTTTCTTGAAATTTGAAAGTTACTGGATACATTCTATCCCACAGTAACTTTAACAGACTGAACTGTCAAAGAGTCTATAACTCAGTTTTTCTTAAGGTAAATGCATTGTTTTATTTCAATAGGAAGTTAGAATAAGCAGTAGAAAGTATAGTCAAATATTTTAACTTTGCAGCATTGCTCTAGGACTATCAACAATATGGTCAGTAATTATACTTGCATAATAAAGTTCCAATAATGTATAGTAAGAAATGCAATAAATTCTCTGGATTACACTCCAAGCCACAACCATTTCATCCCTACTCTGAAACTAGATGTCAGTTGCATTTATTAACTGTTTGCTCCACAGAACTTTTGGAGCAAAAGTTTTGGTGCAATGGCACCCCACTCCAGTACTCTTGCCTTGAAAATCCCATGGGCAGAGGAGCCTGATAGGCTGCAGTCCATGGGGTCACTAAGAGTTGAACAAGACTGAGCGACTTCACTTTCACTTTTCACTTTCATGCACTGGAGAAGGAAATGGCAACCCACTCCAGTGTTCTTGCCTGGAGAATCCCAGGGACAGCGGAGCCTGGTAGGCTGCCGTCTATGGGGTCGCACAGAGTCGGACACGACTGAAGCGACTTAGCAGCAGCAGCAGCAGCCACAGAACTTTACTTCAACTCCACCTGCCTGGCCTGTAGGTGAATGCATCTTTGATCCATGCACTACTGGATGAGGGGAAAGCAAGAACTGTGCTCCTAGAGGCTTCAATGATGCACTGGCTCTGGTTGAGAAGAATTTATTCTTATCAGATAGAGAGTATTTTCAGGAGAAGATATGAGAGCTGGCCAGCAAAAGAGGTTTAAGCTTTTAGAAGTAAGCAAAGAAATATAAAATCCCTGATGATCTGGTGAAGAATGAAGCTGAATGCTTCTAAGGTACTCCAAGCTGTGCATGAAAAGCTTCAAGTGATCAGGAGGACAGTATTGTTAAGGTGTTGTGAATGAGAGCCTTCTAGAATCTTCCTTATCAATTTCCCTTTAAACAGTTCCTTCTTTCTTGCCTCAGTATGAAGTGTAAATTCTGATATTTTTAGAAATTTTTCTTCCCTTGAATGGTTACCCCAACAGGCCCTTTTGGGGAAAAAAAAAAAAAAATAGTACATTTAAAAGTTTTATGTAATTACAACCTGAGGTCCACTAGCACTGAGAGGAGCTTTATAGTTAGAACTCCTTGCTGTTTGAACAGAAAAATCCTGTGGTTCACTGCTTGTCTGATACTTCAATTATTTGCCTGTAATCACATAGTAAAGCAGATATTGATTTCCTAGGTATTCAAATTATACCCCTAAGTGCAAGCAGCAGTAAAAGGTTTTTTCTTTATCATTTTGAATGATATACAATTTTATGTAATGGGCTTGTTCTCATGTAAGGGTATATTTTTAAAGCTATATTATAAAACCCTCTCATGTGGATAATTTTTAGACATATTTAGACTTTTTTTCTTGTAGGGGGTGTTCTTTTCATTGGCATATAAAAAGAAAGGTACATTATGATTAGAAGATTGGGGCATTCATGAAAGTAAACAGTTACTTTTTTTTTTTTTCTTACAATATAAGCAATCCCTGTATATTTATTTTCATTTTTTGTGATTTATAAAAGGTGTGTGATTATATAATCTCCAGGAACATATGCAATGTAAAAATAGTATTAGCAAATGAAAAGAGGCTTTTTATTGAGATATTTTCTTTCTCAATATACCATGGACATCTCAGGGAAAGATACTTAGTGCTGTATCTTTTTGAAATGATTGATTATATTAGTTTCCTTTCAAAACCAGTGTTCAAATATTTCTATAAACAATTCATTCCTTGAAACAAACAAATAAACAAAATGTGACTAACCATTCACAAATTCAGCCCTGATTCTTTCTACCAAAGCAACTCTATTCCTTTTCCATCTGTTTCCAAAGCTGAGGAAGAGAAATGATGCTCATAAGATACAGGAAGGAAACATTTTCCAGTTGTTCTTAGAGTCAGATAGTTGGTTTTAGTTAGAATACACAAGCTACACCAAGGGAGAATGAAACTGATTCATCTAACAAATCAGAACGTTATGGAATGGGCCATTCTCGTCTAGGCAGGGTTTTGGTGAAATCTTTGGCACTTTTAGATTATTTCCTTACACAGAAATGAGTCTCCTACCCTTTTGTTCTCCTCCAAGTAAATGAAACACTGTGAGAAATCTGTAATTAGTTATTTAATATTTGTCTCATTTATCTAACAGCCATAGTTTTAAAGGAAAAGAACATGTTCTTGGTTGGATTTTTAACAGTTAAAGTTTCTGAGTTTTTTTTTTTTTTTTTTTTTTTTTTTAAGTTTTTCTCAATCCATCAGAGAATTTATTTATTTATGAGGTAAACTTGGTATGTAACATAAGTTTTGGGTATCAGATCAGATCAGTCACTCAGTCGTGTCCGACTCTTTGCAACCCCATGAATCGCAGCATGCCAGGCCTCCCTGTCCATCACCAACTTCCGGAGTTCACTGAGACTCACTTCCATCGAGTCTGTGATGCCATCCAGCCATCTCATCTTCTATCGTCCCCTTCTCCTCTTGCCCCCAATCCCCTTCCAGTATCAGAGTTCCCAATGAGTCAACTCTTCACATGAGGTGGCCAAAGTACTGGAGTTTCAGCTTTAGCATCATTCCTTCCAAAGAAATCCCAGGGCTGGTCTTCAGAATGGACTGGTTGGATCTCCTTGCAGTCCAAGGGACTCTCAAGAGTCTTCTCCAACACCACAGTTCAAAAGCATCAATTCTTCGGTGCTCAGCCTTCTTTGCAGTCCAACTCTCACATCCATACATGATCACAGGGAAAACCATAGCCTTGACTAGACAGACCTTTGTTGGCAAAGTAATGTCTCTGCTTTTGAATATGCTATCTAGGTTGGTCATAACTTTCCTTCCAAGGAGTAAGCGTCTTTTAATTTCATGGCTGCAGTCACCATCTGCAGTGATTTTGGAGCCCAGAAAAATAAAGTTTGACACTGTTTCCACTGTTTCCCCATCTATTTCCCATGAAGTGATGGGACCAGATGCCATGATCTTCGTTTTCTGAATGTTGAGCTTTAAGCCAACTTTTTCACTCTCCTCGATTTCTGTATACTACAAAGTGATAACTACCATAAGTCTATTATCACACATCACCATACAGTTGACTCACTTTATCCATTTAACCCACTCCTCCACTGCTTTCCACTCTGGCAACCACCAATCTGTTCTCTGTATCAATGAGTTTGTTTTTGTTTTGTTCTGTTAGGATTTCACATATAAGTGAAATCATATAGTATGTTTCTTTATCCATCTTATGTCACAGACATAAATCCTCAAGTTTCATTAATGTTGTCACAAATGACAACTATATCTTCTTTATCCAGTCATCCATTGAAAGGCATCAAGGTTGTTTCCATATCTTAGTTATTCTAAGCAATGCTGCATTGAACAAAGGGTTGCATATATCTTTTCTAATTAGTGTTTTCATATTCTTAAAAAGAAAAACAGAAAAGGAATCTAAATCATATAGCAATTGTATTCTTAATTTTATGAAGCTTCTCCATACTAGTTTCCGTAGTGCTTATGAAAATTTACATTCCCAACAATGTCCAAGGGTTCCCTTTTCTCTACATCCTTGCTAACACTTGACTATTTGTTGTCTTTTAGATAAAGCTATTGTAAAATTTGTATGGTGATATCTCATTATTTTTTTAATTTGCACTTCCCTTATAATTACTGATGTTGAACATATTTTCATGTGCCAGTATGTGTTTTTTGGAAAAATGTCTATTTTTCTGTGCTTGTTTTTAATCAGGTTGTGTTTTTTGTTGTTGAGCTGTATGAGTTTTTATACCCTGATAGCTCAGTTGGTAAAGAATTCACCTGCAATGCAGAAGACCCCAGTTCAATTCCTGGGTTGAGATGATCCCCTAGGAAAGGGATAGGCTACCTACTCCAGTATTCTTAGGCTTCCCTTGTAGCTCAGCTGGTAAAGAATCTGCCTGCCATGTGGGAGATCTGGCTCAATCCCTGGGTTGGGAAGATCCACTGGAGAAGGGAAAGGCTACCCACTCCAATATACTGGCCTGGAGAATTCCATGAACAATAGGAGTTACTAAGAGTCAGACACAATCGAGTGACTTTCACTTTTATATTTGCAAACCATATACCCTAGAATGGGTATTCTCTCAATTTGGTAGGTTTTCTTTTGATTTTGCTAATGATTCCCTTGCTGTGTAGAAGCTTTCTGGCTTAATATAACCACATTTGTTTATTTTTTGCTTTTCTTTGCTTTTTCTGAAGAGACAAATCCAGGAAAATATTGATAAGACTAAAGTCAGGGTTATTGCTTAAGCATTTCTTCTTATTTTTTCCTAGGAGTTTTATGATTTCAGGGCTGACAGGCAAGTCTTTAATTCATTTTGAGTTAACTTTTTGTCTGGTATAGTGTAGTGGCCTAGTTTCATTCATTTGCATGGATCAGTCCAATTTTCCAAACACCATTTATTAAAGAGTTATTCTTTCTTCATTGTATATTTCTGGCTCCTTTGTCACAAATTAACTATCTATATATATATGTGTGTGAGTTTATGAACTCTCTCTATTCTGTTCCATTGTTCTGTATACCTGTTTTTATTGCAATAAAACACATTTTTTGTTTTTGTTTTTTACTACTGTAGCTTTGTACTTCAGTTTGAAATCAGAGATTGTGGTAATTTGTTTTATTCTTATTTTAAAATATTGCTGTGGCTATTTGGGGTCTTTTTTGGTTCCATGCAAATTTTAGGATTATGTAGTCATAAATGTGTTGTGTTTGTGGGAAAAGCTAAGTTCAGGAGTTCTCTATATTGCCATCATGGACTGCCTCCAAGAAGCATTTATTTAAAAAATAGTTAAACAATCTTAATCTTCACATATTTTCCCATATATTTCCCTGATAAGCAATCATGGAAATAAGGATGATATTTTCATAGTTTTATTCTATTAAATATTTTATACATAATCAATATAATTAAAGTTATTTCAAATAATGGTTCATATTATTTATAAAGATACTGAATACTGAATTAAATGTCATCTTCTTTTTATAAGAAATTGTTTGACATTTGTCTATCCAAAAGAGATTATTGACTCTTTATTGACATGTTGCCTGACAGAAATAATTTTTTTGCTGTCTATCATCTTAAAATGTTCTAGTTATATAAAGCTCTGTATAATAAGCATTTCCTGAGAATACAATTCACAGCAGTAGTTATGGAGAAATAATTCTATGGTTGGCTTGTACCATATTATTTTTTCGCTCAGTTTCAAAGGTTACCAAAAACATCTAGAAAATTAAATCTCTTGCACATTTGTTTACTACACACAATGTTGAGCATATGGTTTTCACACACATACACACATGCACACAAACTCAAGTATACAGTGAGGTGAGGTGTGGTGTCTTACCGACCCAAGCCTAATTATAACTCAATCTATCTGTCTCTTTGACTGTAAATTTATAAATTTTATTTAATAGATGCAATTAATGATAACCACACAAAGCATTTGGCAACAGAAAGAACTGTTTTAGAATCCAGTTCTGATATACCGACTGTGTAGTCTTAAACAGGGACTTAACTTTTTGAATACTGAAGTTTTGTTTTCAATAAGATTATGATATCATTAGGCACACTACCTAGTAGTTCTCAACATTTGTTAAAATCACAGGAGAGCTCCCACTGATATTAGTACTATTTTAGCTTATAACCTAAAGGCTTCAAAATTATTTTCAAAACAGTACCTGGTGAAGTGACCAGACTATTAAAAAGTATACAATAAGTATTATTGGAATGACCAAATGAATTTTTGAAAAGAATCGGTATGGACTGAACTCTGTCTCCTATGCACAAAAAAAGACATGTTCAAGCCTTAACACCTGGTGCCTGTTACTATGACAGAGTTTAGAAATAAGCTTTTGCAGATGTAATCAAGGTAACATGAGATTTTATCAGGTTACAGTGAGCCCTAAACCAATATGACTGGTATCCTTGTGAAGAAGGAAGGACACAAAGACATAGGAGAACACTATACACATGTAGAATACTACACAAAGAGATGCAAAGGGGGCATATGATGTGAAGACAGAGGCAGAGGTTGGATTGATGAGTCTGCAAACAAAGGAAGAACAAGGATTGCCAGCTACAACCAGAAGCAAGGAAGAGACAAGCAAAGATCTTCCCTTAGAGCTTTTGAAGAGAACATGATGTGTTGATACCCTAATTTTGGATATTTAGTTTCCAGAAGTCTAAGAGAATAACTTTCTATTCTTTCAATCACCCAGTTTAAGGCATCCCAATTAAATGAATATGATTGGCCATGTTTAATTACAATAAGATACTTTAAACTCATAATATAGATAATTATTTTTTTACATTGTGCCAGATAGCATTCTTGTTGTTGTTTCATCACTAAGTCATGTCCAACTCTTTGCAACCTCATCGACCATAGGCTGCCAGACTCCTCTGTCCATGGGATTTCCCAGGCAAGAATACTGGAGTGGGTTGCCATTTCTTCTCCAGGCAATCTTCCCAACCCAAGGACTGAATATGAATCTTCTTGGCAGGCAGATTCTTTGCCACTGAGCCACCAGGAAAGCTCAGGTATCCTTTAGATATACATAAACAACTTCCAGGTGGTGCAATGATAAAGAATCTGCCTGCAATAAAAGAGATGCCCTGAGAAAAGGAAATAACTCACTCCAGTATTCTTGCTTGGAAAATTCCATGGACAGAGGAGCCTAGTGTGCTATAGTCCATGGGGTTTCAAAGAGTCAGACAGGGCTGAGCACACACACAAAATTTTAGTTGGTGATTTATATGTGAATGTAATTTTTTACATTATGTGCATTAGCATTGACTTCACGACTTTATATATACTTTCATAAATCAATTCATCTTTTTCTCAGAACTTGTTAGGTACATTTATAACTCTAGTTTACAGTTGAGTTAACTGACACACAAAAAGGTTAAGCAGTTTATCTATGTACTTAGAGCTAAACTGTCAAAGTACAAGGTTAGATTAGTTTATGAAATGAAAGAAAATAAGTTGCTATTACTTTTTCAGTAAAGGATACACATACACAAAACTGAAATAGTTGGACCCCTGTCTTAATTGTTCAGAAGTTAAAATGAACCTTAACCATTCTTGACCTGTTTTCTTTCCGACATTAATTTAGTTTTCACAATTCTCTATTTTTCTGCATTTCTTCTTCAATAGACAGAAAACCCCTATGATAATCAGGTAGCTGATATAGTACCCAGGTTATGTATTACCATCCAACATTCAGAAAACGAAGATCATGGCATCTGGTCCCATCACTACATGGGAAATAGATGGGGAAACGGTGGAAACAGTGTCAGACTTTGTTTTTCTGGGCTCCAAAATCACTGCAGATGGTGACTGCAGCCATGAAATTAAAAGACGCTTACTCCTTGGAAGGAAAGTTATGACCAACCTAGATAGCATATTCAAAAGCAGAGACATTACTTTACCAACAAAGGTTCGCCTAGTCAAGGCTATGGTCTTTCCTGTGGTCATGTATGGATGTGAGAGCTGGACTGCGAAGAAGGCTGAGCACCGAAGAATTGATGCTTTTGAACTGTGGTGTTGGAGAAGACTCTTGAGAGTCCCTTGGACTGCAAGAAGATCCAACCAGTCCATTCTGAAGGAGATCAACCCTGGGATTTCTTTGGAAGGAATGATGCTAAAGCTGAAACTCCAGTATTTTGGCCACCTCATGCGAAGAGTTGACTCATTGGAGAAGACTCTGATGCTGGGAGGGATTGGGGGCAGGAGGAGAAGGGGACGACAGAGGATGAGATGGCTGGATGGCATCACTGACTTGATGGGTATGAGTCTGGGTGACCTCCGGGAGCTGGTGATGGACAGGGAGGCCTGGCATGCTGCGGTTCATGGGGTCGCAAGGAATCGGACACGACTGAGCGACTGATCTGATCTGATCTGAAGCAGCTGTGCATGCTGCTGTACAGCATACTTGATATTGTCATTCACTTTATATTATTTCAATTGGTGAACACATTAGTATTAAAAATGATCCTGAGAGTGCTTGTTCTTTTATTTTCCTTTTTCTCCCCAGGATAGTTAACATCATAACCAGCAGATCCTAAGGCAGTACCTGACCTAAATATTAAATAAACCTACATTCCTTATTATTTTCCTTAGAACTACTTTACTGTGTTTGGTGGGGTTTTTTTTGTTACCTGTTTGGTATTGTTGTTTACTAGGGTATATTTGCATAAAGAAGATAACAGTACTGACAAGCTTCTTTTTCCCACTTTTCATATGTACAAGTAATGTAAGAATTGGAATTGTCTCATCTACTACACATGGATGTATATTTTATCAATATCCTTGGCAGTAACATACTGCTGCTGCTAAGTCACTTCAGTCGTGTCCGACTCTGTGTGACCCCATATATGGCAGCTCCCCAGGCTCCCCCACCCCTGGGATTCTCCAGGCAAGAACACTGGAGTGAGTTGCCATTTCCTTCTCCAATGCATGAAAGTGAAAAGTGAAAGTGAAGTCGCTCAGTAGTGTCTGACCCTCAGTGACCCCATGGACTGCAACCTTCCAGGCTCCTCTGTCCATGGGATTTTCCAGGCAAGAGTTCTGGAGTGAGGTGCCATTGCCTTCTCCAGGTAAGATAGTGGGAGCACCCAAATTCATCTGGGAAAGTGTTAGTGCTAATAGAATTATCCATTGCATATGTGTATTGTGACTATTATTACTTGTTCAGCACTTAATACAGTCAGGCACATACCTGAAACTCAGTACTCTTCTATCAAGTGAAGGAATAGATTTGATATAACAAAAGATGCTATAAAATTTAAAAAAAGTAAAATGATCAGTGTTTCCCTGGTGGCTCAGCTGGTAAAGAATCCGTCTGCCATGTGAGAGGCCTGGGTTTGGTCCCTGGGTTGGGAAGATCCCCTGGAGAAGGGAAGGACTACTCACTCCAGTATTCTGGCCTAGAGAATTCCATGGACTGTGTAATCCTTGGGTCACCAAGAGTTTGGCAAGACTGAGCAACTTTCACTTTCACAAAATATTTGGTTCTAAGGAAAATAATAAGGAATGCAGATTTACTTAATATTGGTGGTGACAATTACAAATTGGAGGAATTCATCCCATGAAGAGGGTTACACTCACCCATCTATCTTTATAACATTTTCTAACTAGTATGGGATATTGGTTTCTGTTTTGTTGATGGTAAGAAAATCAAACTAAAAGAGACAGCAAAAGTGGGTCAATACAGAAAATAACATGATTTATATCTAAAATATTGCTAAATCTGTTGAAAATGAATTTTTGCATTGTCTATTTCAGTCCCAAATTGTTCATATAAAACAAAATGTTAAGAATCTATTAAGAAAACAGAATCTATATAAGATTTAGCCTCTATTTTCTTCATGTTAATTCAGAAATTCCATGAGTTAGGACTAGTGGAAAGGGGATATCCTGAAACATAAGCACCTCTTTCTTATTAGTACTTCTTTGGTAGAGAATTGTTTTTTTGTGGAACTTGAATAATGTTTAGTTAGTTAAATTGAAAACTCATTTTTAATATGTTATGGCAACACAATTATTTACGACTAAATTTCAGAAAGGTTATTTTATTGCTGATAAGACTGGCAGAACAGAAGTTGTGTCTTCAGATCTTACTGGATTTGGCAACAAAGAACGGGCATTTCACTTCTGATACAAAATTAGGATAACTGCTACCTTCAGCAGCACGAAAGCAGTTAAGATATGCAGTACACAGAGCAGTTAAGATCCCTGAGATTGTTTAGAAGCCAAAGATAAGCATTAGTCTTATTAATTAATCAAAATCAAATGATGTATACTGAAAATAAATCACAAGGTAAGCGAGTACACTGGTCTTAAGCTAATACATGTAGAAGTAAACTCTTCTTGTCGCCACCCCTGACCTCGGATGTGGGGTAACTCCTCTCATCACCCCCTGACCTTGGACGTGGGTAACTCCTCTGGGCCGTTCCTGCGTGGTCGCAGTCTAGTACTCTCTGAGCTGCCCCTGACCTCAGACTTGGGGTAACTCCTCTTGGCTGCCCTTCGGGCATGGGGTCCTCCCACCTTCCGCCCCTGACCTTGGACATGGGGTGGCTCGTCTCAGCCGCAGCCACCTGCGCTTCAGCGGGCCCAAGTTACCCCGCATCCGAGGTCAGGGGCCGCAGCCCGGAGGAGATACCCCACGCCCCCACGCCAGAGGCCAAGGGTGGCTGCCTGGAGGACCAACCACACGTCCAAGGAGCTGTGGCTGTTCCGGCACAGGAAGGCTAGAGGAGCTATCCCACTTTGAAGGTCAGGAAGGGCAGTGGTGAGGGGAGACCCCTTGTCCAAGGTAAGGAGCAATGGCTGTGCTTTGCTGGAGCAGCCAGAAAGAGATACCCCACGCCCAAGGTAAGAGAAACCCAAGTAAGAAGGTAGGTATTGCAAGAGGGCATCAGAGAGCAAACACACTGAAACCACACTCACAGAAAACTAGTCAATTTAATCACACTAGGACCACAGCCTTGTCTAACTAAATGAAACTAAGCCAAGCCAGTGGGACAACCCAAGATGGGCGGGTCATGGTGGAGAGGTCTGACAGGATATGGTCCACTGGAGAAGGGAATGGAAAACCATTTCAGTATTCTTGCCTTGAGAACCCCATGAACAGTATGAAAAGGCAAAATGATAGAATACTGAAAGAGAAACTCCCCAGGTCAGTAGGTGCCCAATATGGTACTGGAGATCAGTGGAGAAATAACTCCAAAAAGAATGAAGGGATGGAACCAAAGAAAAAAGAATACCCAGCTGTGGATGTGACTGGTGATAGATACAAGGTCTGATGCTGTAAAGAGCAATATTGCATAGGAACCTGGAATGTCAGGTCCATGAATCAAGGCAAATTGGAAGTGGTCAAACAAGAGATGGCAAGAGTGAATGTCGACATTCTAGGTATCAGCGAACTCAAATGGACTGGAATGGGTGAATTTAACTCAGATGACCATTATATCTACTACTGCAGGCAGGAATCCCTCAGAAGAAAGGGAGTGGCCATTACGGTCAACAAAAGAGTCAGAAATGCAGTACTTGGATGCAATCTCAAAAATGACAGAATGAGCTCTGTTTATTTCCAAGTCAAACCACTCAATATCACAGTAATCCAAGTCTATGCCCAAACCAGTAATGCTGAAGAAGCTGAAGTTGAACGGTTCTATGAAGACCTACAAGACCTTTTAGAACTAACACCCAAAAAAGATGTCCTTTTCATTATAGGGGACTGGAATGCAAAAGAAGGAAGTCAAGAAACACGTGGATTAACAGGCAAATTTGGCCTTGGAGTACGAAATGAAGCAGGGCAAAGACTAATGGAGTTTTGCCAAGAAAATGCACTGGTCATAAGAAACACCTTCTTCCAACAACACAAAAGAAGACTCTACACATGGACATCACCAGATGGTCAACACCGAAATCAGATTGATTATATTCTTTGCAGCCAAAGATGGAGAAGCTCTATACAGTCAGCCAAAACAAGACCAGGAGCTGACTGTGGCTCAGATCATGAACTCCTTATTGCCTATTTCAGACTTAAATTGAAGAAAGTAGGGAAAACCACTAGACCATTAAGGTATGACCTAAATCAAGTCCTTTATGATTATACAGTGGAAGAGAGAAATAGATTTAAGGGCCTAGATCTGATAGATAGAGTGCCTGATGAACTATGGACTGAGGTTCGTGACATTATACAGGAGACAGGGATCAAGACCAACTATGGAAAAGAAATGCAAAAAAAGAAAATGGCTGTCTGGGGAGGCCTTAAAAATAGCTGTGAAAAGAAGAGAAGTGAAAAGCAAAGGAGACAAGGAAAGATATAAACATCTGAATGCAGAGTTCCAAAGAATAGCAAGAAGAGATAAGAAAGCCTTCTTCAGAGATCAATGCAAAGAGATAGAGGAAAACAACAGAATGGAAAAGACTAGGGATCCCTTCAAGAAAATCAGAGATACCAAAGGAACATTTCATGCAAAGATGGGCTCGATAAAGGACAGAAGTGGTATGGACCTAACAGAAGCAGAAGATATTAAAAAGAGATGGCAAGAATACACAGAAGAACTGTAAAAAAAGTCTTCATGACCCAGATAATCACGACGGTGTGATTATTGACCTAGAGCCAGACATCCTGGAGTGTGAAGTCAAGTGGGCCTTAGAAAGCATCACTACGAACAAAGCTAGTGGAAGTGATGGAATTCCAGTGGAGCTATTCCAAATCCTGAAAGATGATGCCCTGAAAGTGCTGCACTCAATATGCAAGCACATTTGGAAAACTCAGGAGTGGCCACAGGACTGGAATAGGTCAGTGTTCATTCCAATTCCAAAGAAAGGCAATGCCAAAGAATGCTCAAACTACTGCACAGTTGCACTCATCTCACACACTAGTAAAGTACTGCTCAAAATTCTCCAATCCAGGCTTCAACAATATGTGACCATGAGTTTCCAGATGTTCAAGCTGGTTTTAGAAAAGTCAGAGGAACTAGAGATCAAATTGCCAACATCCACTGGATCATGGAAAAAGCAAGAGAGTTCCAGAAAAACATCTATTTCTGCTTTATTGACTATGCCAAAGCCTTTAACTGTGTGGATCACAATAAACTGTGGAAAATTCTGAAAGAGATGGGAATACCAGACTACCTGACCTGCCTCTTGAGAAATCTGTATGCAGGTCAGGAAGCAACAGTTAGAACTGGACATGGAACAACAGACTGGTTCCAAATAGGAAAAGGAGTTCGTCAAGGCTGTATATTGTCACCCTGCTTATTTAACTTATATGCAGAGTACATCATGAGAAACGCTGGACTGGAAGAAACACAAGCTGGAATCAAGATTGCCAGGAGAAATATCAATAACCTCAGATATGCAGATGACACCACCCTAATGGCAGAAAGTGAAGAGGAACTAAAAAGCCTCTTAATGAAAGTGAAAGTGGAGAGTGAAAAAGTTGGCTTAAAGCTCAACATTCAGAAAACAAAGATCATGGCATCTCGTCCCATTACTTCATGCGAAATAGATGGGCACAGTGGAAACAGTGTCAGACTTTAATTTTTTGGGCTCCAAAATCACTGCAAATGTTGACTGCAGCCATGAAATTAAAAGATGGTTACTCCTTGGAAGGAAAGGTATGACCAACATAGATAGCATATTCAAAAGCAGAGACATTACTTTGCCAACAAAGATTCGCCTAGTCAAGGCTATGGTTTTTCCTGTGGTCATGTATGGATGTGAGAGCTGGACTGTGTAGAAGGCTGAGTGCCAAAGAATTGATGCTTTTGAACTGTGGTGTTGGAGAAGATTCTTGAGAGTCCCTTGGACTACAAGGAGATCCAACCAGTCCATTCTGAAGGAGATCAGCCCTGGGATTTCTTTGGAAGGAATGATGCTAAAGCTGAAACTCCAGTATTTTGGCCACCTCATGTGAAGAGTTGACTCATTGGAAAGACTCTGATGCTGGGAGGGATTTGGGACAAGAGGAGAAGGGGACGACAGAAGATGAGATGGCTGGATGGTATCACTGACTCAATGGATATGAGTCTGTGTAAACTCCGGGAGTTGGTGATGGACAGCGAGGCCTAGCGTGCTGCAATTCATGGGGTCGCAAAGAGTCGGACACGACTGAGTGACTGATCTGATCTGATCTGATCTGTAGAAGTAAAATTTAGGAGAATTTGGCCATATAGCTCTAAATGGCAACTTCCTAGATTGATATTTTAAATTACTCCTGAAATACTATATGCTGGTTCATAAAAACAGTGAAGCCCAAAATGAGTTAAATGTGTTTTACTTGTGTTCTGCTGCTTGTTTTGATTTTTGAACTATGATAAATTATATTGTAACTTGTTCTTAAATGAATTCTTAAGAGCTTAACCATCAATTGTGAGGGGTTAAATAACTATTAAATCGCTAACTTCAAACATTTGGAAATATTTATAAAATATGATATAAAATTTTACATACATATGCCTCTGACTTAAAACAGAAATATAAAAATATTTATGTGAATATAACAGAATCAAATTTTATTGTCTTTAATAAATTTCCAAGGGCCATTCACCTCACTGAGTTTTTTAATAAGAGATAGTCCATTATAGCTAATCCCTCCACTTCCAGTTCAGTCCCTTAGTCCTGTCTGACTCTTTGCGACCCCAGGAATCACAGCATGCCAGGCTTCCCTGCCCATCACCAACTTCCAGAGTTACTCAAACTCATGTTCATCGAGTTGGTGATGCCATCCAACCATCTCATCCTCTGTTTTCCCCTTTTCCTACTGCCCCAAATCCCTCCCAGCATCAGAGTCTTTTACAATGAGTCAACTCTTCACATGAGGTGGCCAAAGTACTGGAGTTTCAGCTTTAGCATCATTCCTTCCAAAGAAATCCCAGGGCTGATCTCCTTTAGAATGGATGGGTTGGATCTCCTTGCAGTCCAAGGGACTCTCAAGGGTCTTCTCCAACACCACAGATCAAAAGCATCAATTCTTCCGCGCTCAGCTTTCTTCACAGTCCAACTCTCACATCCATACATGACCATTAGAAAAACCATAGCCTTGACTAGACGAACATTTGTTGGCAAAGTAATGTCTCTGCTTTTTAACATGCTATGTAGGTTTGTCATAACTTTCCTTCCAAGGAGTAACCGTCTTTTAATTTCATGGCTGCAGTCAGCATTTGCAGTGATTTTGTAGCCCGGAGAAATAAAGTCTGACGCTGTTTGCACTGTTTCCCCATCGATTTCCCATGAAGTGATGGGACGAGATGCCATGATCTTAATTTTCTGAATGTTGAGCTTTAAGCCAACTTTTTCACTCTCCTTTTTCACTTTCGTCAAGAGGCTCTTTAGTTCATCTTCACTTTCTGCCATAAGGGTGGTATCATCTGCATATATGAGGTAGTGGTATTTCTCCCAGCAATCTTGATTCTAGCTTGTGTTTCTTCCAGCCCAGTGTTTTTCATGATGTACTCTGCATATAAGTTAAATAAGCAGGGTGACAGTATACAGCCTTGATGTACTCTTTTTCCTGTTTGGATCCAGTCTGTTCCATGTCCAGTTCTAACTGTTGCTTCCTGACCTGCATATAGGTTTCTCAAGAGGTAGGTCAGGTGGTCTGGTATTCCCATTTCTTTCAGAATTTTCCACAGTTTATTGTGATCTACACAGTCAAAGACTAATCCCTAGACAAGTACAGTTATCTTAATTTTTAAGAAAAATATAAATGACAAATGCACAAAAATAAAAATCCCTCAAATTCTCTCTCTCATTCTCTGTCTCTCAATCTGTCTAGCATCTCTTTTGTTCTTCAAGTGTATCTCTTCTTTATAAACCTGAACTTCCAACTGCTGCTACTGCTAAGTCACTTCAGTCGTGTCCAACTCTGTGTGATCCCACAGACAGCAGCCACCAGGCTCCCCCCGTCCCTGGGATTCTCCAGGCAAGAACACTGGAGTGGGTTGCCATTTCCTTCTCCAATGCATGAAAGTGAAAAGTGAAAGGGAAGTCGCTCAGTCATGTCCGACTCTTAGCGACCCCATGGACTGCAGCCTACCAAGCTCCTTCATCCGTGGGATTTTCCAGGCAAACTACTGGAGTAGGGTGCCATTGCCTTCTCCAGAACTTCCAACTGCTTACAAGTAAAAAATGAATATGTTTTAAATGATTTCAAAATAACATAAATGTCCTACTGTTTGAAAGTGGTTGAACAGGAGATGGCAAGAGTGAATGTCGACATTCTAGGAATCAGTGAACTAAAATGGACTGGAATGGGTGAATTTAACTAAGATGACAATTATATCTACTAATGCTAATGCTAAGTCACTTCAGTCGTGTCTGACTCTGTGTGACCCCAGAGACGGCAGCCCACCAGGCTTCCCTGTCCCTGGGATTCTCCAGGCAAGAACACTGGAGTGAGTTGCCATTTACTCCTCCAATGCATGAAAGTGAAAAGAGAAAGTGAAGTCGTTCAATCATGTTCGACTCTTAGCGACCCCATGGACTGCAGCCCACCAGGCTCTTCCGTCCATGGGATTTTCCAGGCAAGAGTACTGGAATGGGGTGCCATCTACTACTGTGGGCAAAAATCCCTTGGAAGACATGAAGGAGCCATCACAGTCAACAAAAGAGTTCAAAATGCAATACTTGGATGCAACCTCAAAAATGACAGAATGATCTGTTTGTTTCAAAAACAACCATTCAATATAACAGTAATCCAAGTCTATGCCCTAATCAGAAATGCTGAAGTTGACTGGTTCTATGAAGTCCTACAAGACCTTCTAGAACTAACACACAAAAAAGATGTCATTTTCATTATATGGGACTGGAATGCAAAAGTAGGAAGTCAAGAAATACCTGGAGTAACAGACAAATTTACCATTGGAGTACAGAATGAAGCATGGCAAAGGCTAATAGAGTTTTCCAAGAGAACACACTGGTCAGAGCAAACACCTTCTTCCAGTAGCATAAGAGAAGACTCTACACATGGATATCACAAGATGGTTAATACTGAAATAAGACTGATTATTTTCTTTGCAGCCAAAGATGGAGAAACTCTATACAGTCAGCAAAAACAAGACTGGGAACCGACTGTGGTAAGATCATGAACTCCTTATTGCCAAATTCAGGCTTAAATCGAAGAAAGTAGGGAAAACCACTAGACCATTCAGGTATGACCTAAATCATATCCCTTATGATTATACAGTGGAAGTGATAAATAGATTCAAGGGATTAGATCTGATAGATAGGGTGCCTGAAGAAATATGGACAGAGGTTCATGACATTGTACAAGAGGCAGTGATCAAGATCATCTCCAAGAAAAAGAAATGCAAAAAAAGCAAAATGGTTGTCTGAGGAGACCTTACAAATATCTGTGAAAAGAAGAGAAGCAAAAGGCAAAGGAGAAAAGGAAATATATACCCATTTGAATGCAGAGTCCTAAAGAATAGCAAAGAGAGATAAGAAAGCCTTTCCTCAGTGATCAATGCAAAGAAATAGAGGAAAACAATAGAATTGGAAAGACTAGAGATCGTCAAGAAAATTAGAGAAACAAAGTGAATATTTCATGCAAAGTTGGGCAAAATAAAGGATAGAAATATTATGGACCTAACAAAAACAGAAGATATTAAAAAGAAGTGGCAAGAATACACAGAAGAACTATACAAAAGAGATCTTCATGATCAGATAATCACTCACCTAGAACCAGATATCTTGGAATGCAAAGGCAAGTGGGCCTTAGGAAGCATCACTACAAAGCTAGTGAAGGTGGTGGAATTCCAGTTGAGCTATTTCAAATCCTGAAAGATGCTGCTATGAAAGTGCTGCACTCAATATGTCAGCAAATTTGGAAAACTCAGCAGTAGCCACAGAACTGGAAAAGGTCTGTTTTCATTCCAATCCCAAAGAAAGACAATGTCAAAGAATACTCAAACTACTGCACAATTGCACTCATCTCACACACTAGCAAAGTAATGCTCAAAATTCTCCAAGTCAGGCTTCAACAATATGTGAACCATGAACTTCCAGATGTTTAAACTGGATTTTAAAAAGGCAGAGGAACGATAAATCAAATTTCCAACATCCACTGGATCATCGATAAAGCAAGAGAGTTCCATAAAAATATCTATTTCTGCTTTATTGACTATGCCTAAGCTTTTGATTGTGTAGATCACAACAAACTGTGGCAAGTTCTTAAAGCGATGGGAATACCAGACCACCTGACCTGCCTTTTGAGAAATCTGCATGCAGGTCAAGAAGCAACAGCTGGAACATGACATGGAACAACAAACTGGTCCCCCAGAAAAGGTGTACATCAAGGCTGTATATTTTCACCCTGCTTATTTAACTTATATGAAGAGTACATCATGAGAAATGCTGGGCTGGATGAAGCACAAGCTGGAGTCAAGATTGCTGGGAGAAACATCAATAACCTCAGATATGCAGATGACACCACACTTATGGTAGAAAACAAAGAACTAAAGAGCCTCTTGATGAAAGTGAAAGAGGACAGTGATAAAGTTGGCTTAAAACTCAACGTTCAGAAAACTAAGATCATGGCATCTGGTCCCATCACTCATGGCAAATAGATGGGGAAACAGTGAGAGATTTTATTTTCTTGGGCTTCAAAGTCACTGCAGATGGTGGCTGTAGCCATGAAATTAAAAGACACTTGCTCCTTGGGAGGAAAGTTATGACCAACCTAGACAGCATATTAAAAAGGAGACATTACTTTATGAACAAAGGTCTGTCTAGTCAAGGCTAAGGGTTTTCCAGTAGTCATGTATGGATGCACTGCTGCTGCTGCTAAGTCACTTCAGTCATGTTAGACTCTGTGCTACCATATAGATGGCAGCCCAGCAGGCTCATCTGTCACTGGGATTCTCCAGGCAAGAATACTGAAGTGGATTGCCATTTTCTTCTCCAATTCGTGCATGCATGCTATGTCACTTCGGTCATCTCTGACTCTATGCAACCCCATGGACAGCAGCTCACCAGGCTCTCTGTCCACAGTATTCTCCAGGCAAGAACACTGGAGTGGGTTGCCATTTCCTCTAGACAGATGTGAGAGTTGGACTATAAAGAAATCTGAGTGCTGAAGAATTGATGCTTTTGAACTGTAGCATTGGAGAAGACTCTTGAAAGTCCCTTGGACTGCAACTAGATCCAACCAGTCAATCCTAAAGGAAATCACTCCTGAATATTAGTTGGGAGGACTGATGCTGAAGCTGTACTTTGGTAGTACAGGAAGTAAAGAACTGACTCATTTGAAAAGACCCTGATGCTGGGAAAAATTAAAAGTGGTAGGAGAAGGGAACGACAGAGGATGAGATGGTTGGATGGCATCACTGACTCAATGGACATGAGTTTGAGCAAGCTCTGGGAGGTGGTGATGGACAGGGAAGCTTGGAGTTCTGCAGTCCATGGGATGGCAATGAGTCAGACATGGCTGACAGACTGAACTGACTGACCAACTGAGTAAATGTCCTACAATAGGTGACTATATAAGTAAACAAGGAAAAATTTTCTCAATGAAAAATTATGTCCCTATTATAATTAATCACATTGAAAAATTTTAATATCTAAATAATGTTTCTATTATTATGATTTGAGAAACTAGGCTTTTTATATATGTGATTTATTATTATTTTAGTGTCCTAATTAATCTCTGACTATTGTGTGATTATGATTATCTTAATTTAAAAAAATATATAATAGGCTCTCCAAAAAGATCTACAACAGAATCTTAATAATGAATGTATGTGAACTATGGACCTTAGGATGACTCTTTCCTATTCTTCTTTTTTTTTTTCTCCTTTCCTTAAAGAAATATTATATACATATTTGTTTCAAGTGAATGATGTTTCAAGTAATAAATAATGTTAACATATTAATAATATTAGTTAATATTAATTGTTATTAATAATTACTTATAATTGTTAAATTGATGCACTGCTGCTGCTGCTAAGTCGCTTCAGTCATATGTGCTACCCCATAGATGGCAGCCCACCAGGCTCATCTATTATTAACATGTTAATAATATTAATAATAATAATAATATTATTATTAATAATGTCTCAAGTGAAAAATATAATATAAATCAATAAATTCTCTTTTATCCATATGCTAATGCTAAGTCACTTCAGTTGTGTGCGACCCCATAGACAGCAGCCCACCAGGCTCCCTCGTCCCTGGGATTCTCCAGGCAAGAATACTGAAGTGGGTTGCCATTTCCTTCTCCAATGCATGAAATTGAAAAGTGAAAGTGAAGTCACTCAGTCATGTCTGACTCTTCCCGACCCCATGGACTGCAGCCTACCAGGCTCCTCTGTCCATGGGATTTTTCAGGCAAGAGTACTGGAGTGGGGTGCCATTGCCTTCTCTGCTTTTATCCATATATATTATATAAAACTATTATAATATTTATACATATTAGATACATTATTATTTACTATATACTACTCCTTAACAATATAAAAGTAGAGTTTTATATTAGTTTACATATCAATATACTTTGGAAAACTCACATAAATTTTAAGTAAGCAATATTAAGTTATATTCTGTAATATAGAAATACATCATAGTTATAATTAAAGATGAATTCAAATCATGCCAGTGAATAACTCTAATAAACTTTTTGTGTTTGAGTAGTTTTAGATTTTTAGAAGCTTGCAAAGATAGTACCGAGTTCCTATATAGCCAGCACAAAATTTCCCATTATTAAAATCTTACACTTTTCACAATTAATGAATCAATATTGATACATATTATTTACTGAAATACATACTTGATAGATTCCCTTATTTTTTACATAATATCTTTTTCTTTTCCAAAATTTTATTCAGAATACATTTCACTTAGTTTCCACATCACTTAATACTACTTTCAGTTGAAGCATTTTCTTAGACTTCCCTTGTTTTTCATGACTTTGATGATTTTGAGAAATACTGGTTAGGTATTTTGTAAAATGTCCACCAATTGGGATTTGTTTGATGTGTTCCTTGTGATTAGACTGGAAATTAATCTCATGTTTCATAATGGGTTTTGGCAATACAGAGAAACATTCATTGAAATGTTAATTTCTTTATTATCAGGAATATGTCAAATACATGTACTATCAGGTAATCCTCCTGAAGCATCATGAACTATTTTATATAAAATGAGTAAATATAAACCAGGAATTCTATTGTGCTTTGGAAAAATATATTCCTGAATTTTTAAAATATTCTGTTTTTCATGGTTAACTGCTTTATCAGCAAAAAAAAAAATAATAATAAAATAAAATAAAAGATGGTACCCAAGGTAAAATCATTAATAATATGTTGGTCATTGGAATATTACAAATATTGTAGGACAGGCCAAGGTTGGGGAAATAACAAACCTGGAGTCCAAAATGTAAAGTTATGGCATCCCTAGTATA
Source organism: Tragelaphus eurycerus (assembly GCA_935064755.1). Classification (NCBI taxonomy): domain Eukaryota; kingdom Metazoa; phylum Chordata; class Mammalia; order Artiodactyla; family Bovidae; genus Tragelaphus; species Tragelaphus eurycerus. The sequence continues at coordinate 10,227,156 of CAKXYN010000012.1, read as the reverse complement.
ATCCAGATAAAATACTGACATCAGTGATCTAAAACAAAACAGATAATCGTTTCAAAAGAGAAGTCTCTGTGCCACCTTCAGAAATTCAGTTAAGCAGATAATCAGCTGGACAGCTAGTTGAGTTGTCTGTGCCCAAAATGTGGAGACCAGTTCGCTACTTTTTTTTAGAACCCTGACTATGTAAAGGGAGCTATTCACTCTGAAAAATGACATAGAATGATTTTCTGCTTCTGGAAATGTTGACAAGATATGACTTGAGAAAATGTATGGTATCATATCATAATTAAAATAAAAACCATTATTCTTAAGTACAAGACAGAATTAGCAAAAACTGACCTAATTAACCATATATATTCCAACCCAATTATCTTTATAGACACTATAGTTAATTATTTTAAAATTTAATAATTATATCATAGAGACTTTTTAAAAATCATTTAATATTTTATTCCAAAGTTTTGCATTTGTTTCAAATTTCTTTTTATGCCATTCAAAAATATTTAATTCCCTCTGGTGTTCATTTAGTGATTTACATAGGACACATGCTGTGCAGTCAAAGCTAGTTGTATTATAATTTTCATTTCTCTCCAATTAATTTTAAAACCTGAGACAGCAGCAAATTTATCAATCATGATGCTGGAATGATTTTTCGGGCTTACATAGGCACATAAGAATAGCATTATGGAAGTTTGAATCATTTTCCTTTAGTATAATTCTGATGCAAATCATTGGTTTGCCATATTTTAAAATAGACTAGGACTAATGTATCAAAAGATAGAAATGTTTGTTTTCTTTTTATAAGCTACAAAATTCTTATTTCTTATTGTACAGCCCTACCAGTTAAACTATTAAAGCCAAATTACTAAATATGTTTATCATAAATATAATCAGTATAAGCATGAATGTTATTGGCACTAGCCTTAGGAGGAAAATAGAAATATGACTTTGGGGGAGACTTCTGGCATACAGTGCCTTCTCTATGAAATGAGAGTCATCAAGCCATCATCACTAGCTGATTAGACAGGAAGTGAACAACTAATCCAAATTGGGTGTATCAATTTCTTTCAATCATAAAGTAAATATTCAAGAAATGACATCTCTGATAGAAGTTTTAACTGAAAGCTATGTAAAACTATGTTTGAGGTACAAAGAAAATCTATCATTAGAGAGTTAGAAAAAAGTAAACCAAAATAGAGAATCTGAGGGCAAATAGTTACAAAAGCATGCTGTAAGTAGGGATCTATTCTGATATCCCAGGTGAACACGTGTTCCTCGAGTTTTAGATTCTCTTTCTGCATGGCTTCCATGAGATGACTTTCTCGACTTTCAACTCACTTCTCTTTTTACTTAAAATACATGAGTGGTTTCTTGCAAGAAAATTGACACCAAATAAATATTAAATCTTTTAATTAAATAATAATGTATTGACCAGCTAATTAAAATATATTTTCATACACTTTCACTAAACTTTTTAAGGTGGTTTAGAATTATTAGTATTATTCTTGACTATCATTCCAAAAAGTATAGAAATTGTCCATTAATCATGGAATTACATCAAGAGTGGAGCATCAAGGTACAGCTCTATAGGCACTTATCTCTGAAATATCTAGAATTGTCCCAGTCCCTATATGACACAGGTACAAAATTTTCCATGAATTCTATAAGCCATATGCCCTTAAAATAATACCTCCATTTCTCTTATTTAAGCTATTTGCATATTTTTTCTTTCAACCAGAGGTGACTTAAGGCAAAAGACTAAGAAGTGTTGATTATTTTTTCTGTCATAATTTATTGTATGGTATCAAGAAAATTTTTTAATTTATTATTAATCTCAGTTTTTATATTCATAAAATGAAGATATAATATTGTATGAGGATTAAGTGAAGCAATGAAAATGAAGCACATAGCAAAGATCTGGTACTTAAAGATGCTGTGATATCATCAGATCAGATCAGATCAGTCACTCAGTCATGTCCAACTCTTTGCAACCCCATGAATCACAGCACGCCAGGCCTCCCTGTCCATCACCAACTCCCGGAGGTCACTCAGACTCACATCCATTTAGTCAGTGATGCCATCCAGCCATCTCATCCTCTGTCGTCCCCTTCTCCTCCTGTCCCCAATCCCTCCCAGCATCAGTCTTCTCTAATGAGTCAACTCTTCGCATAAGGTGGCCAAAATACTGGAGTTTCAGCTTTAGCATTATTCATAGCTGGTATAAAAATAATATAAATTGGTGGGAATACAAACTAGTACAGCCACTATGGAGAACAGTGTGGAGATTCCTTAAAAAACTGGAAATATCTGACCACAATGCAGTAAGAGTAAATCTCAATAACAGGAGAAAATCTATTAAAAAGACCAACATATGGAGGCTGAACAACACACTCCTGAATAACCAACAAATCACAGAAGAAATAAAAAAAGAAATCAAATTCTGCATAGAAACGAATGAAAATGAAAACACTACAACCCAAAACCTGTGGGACACTGTAAAAGCAGTCCTAAGGGGAAAGTTCATAGCAATACAGGCATACCTCAAGAAACAAGAAAAAAGCCAAATAAATAACCTAACTCTACACCTAAAGCAACTGGAAAAGGAAGAAATGAAGCACCCCAAGGTTAGTAGAAGGAAAGAAATCCTAAAAATTAGGGCAGAAATAAATGCAAAAGAAACAAAAGAAACCATAGCAAAAATCAACAAAGCCAAAAGCTGGTTCTTTGAAAGGGTAAATAAAATTGACAAACCACTAGCCAGACTCATCAAGAAACAAAGGGAGAAAAATCAAATCAATAAAATTAGAAATGAAAATGGAGAGATCACAACAGACAGCACAGAAATACAAAGGATCATAAGAGACTACTATCAGCAATTACATGGCAATAAAATGGACAATGTGGAAGAAATGGACAAATTCTTAGAAAAGTACAACTTCCCAAAACTGGATCAAGAAGAAATAGAAACTCTTAACAGACCCATCACAAGCACGGAAATTGAAACTGTAATCAGAAATCTTCCAGCAAACAAAAGCCCAGGTCCAGACAGCTTCACAGCTGAATTCTACCAAAAATTTAGAGAAGAGCTAACACCTATCCTACTCAAACTGTTCCAGAAAATTGCAGAGGAAGGCAAACTTCCAAACTCATTCTATGAGGCCACCATCACCCTAATACCAAAACCTGACAAAGATCCCACAAAAAAAGAAAACTACAGGCCAATATCACTGATGAACATAGATGCAAAAATCCTTAACAAAATTCTAGCAATCAGAATCCAACAACACATTAAAAAGATCATACACCATGACCAAGTGGGCTTTATCCCAGGAATGCAAGGATTCTTCAATATCCGCAAATCAATCAACGTAATACACCACATTAACAAACTGAAGAATAAAAACCATATGATTATCTCAATAGACGCAGAGAAAGCCTTTGACAAAGTTCAACATCCATTTATGATAAAAACTCTCCAGAAAGCAGGAATAGAAGGAACATACCTCAACATAATAAAAGCTATATATGACAAGCCCACAGCAAACATTATCCTCAATGGTGAAAAATTGAAAGCATTTCCTCTAAGTCAGGAACAAGACAAGGATGCCCACTTTCACCATTACTATTCAACATAGTTTTGGAAGTTTTGGCCACAGCAATCAGAGCAGAAAAAGAAATAAAAGGAATCCAAATTGGAAAAGAAGAAGTAAAACTCTCACTATTTGCAGATGACATGATCCTCTACGTAGAAAACTCTAAAGATTCCACCAGAAAATTACTAGAACTGATCAATGAATATGGTAAAGTTGCAGGATATAAAATTAACACACAGAAATCCCTTGCATTCCTGTACACTAATAACGAGAAAATAGAAAGAGAAATTAAGGAAACAATTCCATTCACCATTGCAATGAAAACAATAAAATACTTAGGAATATATCTTCCTAAAGAATCTAAAGACCTATATATAGAAAACTATAAAACACTGGTGAAAGAAATCAAAGAGGACACTAATAGATGGAGAAATATACCATGTTCATGGATTGGTAGAATCAATATAGTGAAAATGAATATACTACCCAAAGCAATTTATAGATTCAATGCAATCCCCATCAAGCTACCAACGGTATTCTTCACAGAGCTAGAACAAATAATTTCTCAATTTGTATGGAAATACAAAAAACCTCGAATAGCCAAAGCTATCTTGAGAAAGAAGAACGGAACTGGAGGAATCAACCTGCCTGACTTCAGGCTCTACTATAAAGCCACAGTCATCAAGACAGTATGGTACTGGCACAAGGACAGAAATATAGATCAATGGAACAAAATAGAAAGCCCAGAGATAAATCCACGCACATATGGTCACCTTATCTTTGACAAAGGAGGCAAGAATATACAATGGATTAAAGACAATCTCTTTAACAAATGGTGCTGGGAAAACTGGTCAAACACTTGTAAAAGAATGAAACTAGAACACTTTCTAACACCATACACAAAAATAAACTCAAAATGGATTAAAGAGCTAAATGTAAGACCAGAAACCATAAAACTCCTAGAGGAAAACATAGGTAAAACACTCTCTGACTTACATCACAGCAGGATCCTCTATGACCCACCTCCCAGAATATCGGAAATAAAATCAAAAATGAACAAATGGGACCTAATCAAACTTAAAAGCTTCTGCACAACAAAGGAAACTATAAGCAAGGTGAAAAGACAGCCTTCAGACTGGGAGAAAATAATAGCAAATGAAGCAACTGACAAACAACTAATCTCAAAAATATACAAGCAACTTCTACAGCTCAATTCCAGAAAAATAAATGACCCAATCAAAAAATGGGCCAAAGAACTCAATAGACATTTCTCCAAAGAAGACATACAGATGGCTAACAAACACATGAAAAGATGCTCAACATCACTCATTATCAGAGAAATGCAAATCAAAACCACTATGAGATACCATTTCACGCCAGTCAGAATGGCTGCTATCCAAAAGTCTACAAGCAATAAATGCTGGAGAGGGTGCGGAGAGAAGGGAACCCTCTTGCACTGTTGGTGGGAATGCAAACTAGTACAGCCACTATGGAGAACAGTATGGAGATTCCTCAAAAAACTGCAAATAGAACTGCCTTATGATCCAGCAATCCCACTGCTGGGCATATACACTGAGAAAACCAGAATTGAAAGAGACACGTGTTCCCCAATGTTCATAGCAGCACTATTTGCAATAGCCAGAACGTGGAAGCAACCTAGAAGTCCATCCACAGATGAATGGATAAGCAAGCTGTGGTACATATACACAATGGAGTATTACTCAGCCATTAAAAAGAATACATTTGAATCAGTTCTAAGGAGGTGGATGGAACTGGAGCCTATTATACAGAGTGAAGTAAGCCAGAAACAAAAACACAAATACAGTATACTAACACATATATATGGAATTTAGAAAGATGGTAAAAATAACCATATTTACGAGACAACAAAAGAGACACTGATGTATAGACCAGACTTTTGGACTCTGGGACCTGGAGAGGGTGGGATGATTGGGGAGAATAGCATTGAAATATGTATAATATTATATCTGAAATGTATTAATTGTTCAAACTAAACACTATCATGTTACAATTTGTTCATACTAGATGTTTGTAATGTTTCTGATAATCAATAAAAGAGATTCTTGAAAAAAAAAAAAAAGATACAATACTTTAAAAAAAAAAACAAAACTGGAAATAGAACTGCCTTATGACCCAGCAATCCCACTGCTGGGCATACACACTGAGGAAACCAGAATTGAAAGAGACACGTGTACCCCAATGTTCACTGCAGCACTGTTTTTAATAGCCAGGATATGGAAGCAACCTAGATGTCCATCAGCAGATGAATGGATAAGAAAGCAGTGGTACATATACACAATGGAGTATTACTCAGCCATTAAAAAGAATACATTTGAATCAGTCCTAATGAGGTGGATGAAACTGGAGCCTATTATACAGAGTGAAGTAAGCCAGAAAGAAAAACACCAATACAGTATACTAACGCATATATATGGAATTTAGAAAGATGGTAACAATAACCCTGTATATGAGACAGGAAAAGAGACACTGATGTATAGGACAGTCTTTTGGAATCTGTGGGAGAGGAAGAGGGTGGGATGATTTGGGAGGATGGCATTGAAACATGTATAATGTCATATATGAAACAAGTCGCCAGTCCAGGTTCTATGCACTATACTGGATGCTTGGGGCTGGTGCACTGGGACGACTCAGAGGGATGGTATGGGGAGAGAGGAGAAAGGAGGGTTCAGGATGGGGAACACATGTATACCTGTGGCGGATTCATTTTGATATATGGCAAAACCAATACAATATTGTAAAGTAAAATAAATAATATAATATTATGACTGAGTATGAAGTCATTTATAAAGAGAGGTGACAACTGAGAAACAAAAGAGAAAAGAACAATTCTATAAATGGAATTAATATAACTTCATGAATGAGGATCAGATAAGATCAGATCAGTCACTCAGTCATATCCGACTCTTTGTAATCCCATGAATCACAGCACGCCAGGCCTCCCTGTCCATCACCAACTCCCGGAGGTCACCAAGACTCATGCCCATCGAGTCAGTGATGCCATCCAGCCATCTCATCTTCTGTCATCCCGTTCTCTTCCTGACCCCAATCCCTCCCAGCATCAGAGTCTTTTCCAATGAGTTAACTCTTCGGATGAGGTTGCCAAAGTACTGGAGTTTCAGCTTTAGCATCATTCCTTCCAAAGAAATCCCAGGGCTGATCTCCTTCAGAATGGACTGGTTGGATCTCCTTGCAGTCCAAGGGACTCTCAAGAGTCTTCTCCAACACCACAGTTCAAAAGCATCAATTCTTTGGCGCTCAGCCTTCTTCACAGTCCAGCTCTCACATCCATACATGACCACAGGAAAAATCATAGCCTTGACTAGATGAACCTTTGTTAGCAAAGTAATGTCTTTGCTTTTGAATGTGCTATCTAGGTTGGTCATAACTTTCCTTCCAAGGAGTAACTGTCTTCTAATTTCATGGCTGCAGTCACCATCTGAGTGATTTTGGAGCCCCCCAAAATAAAGTCTGACACTTTTTCCACTGTTTCTCTATCTATTTCCCATGAAGTGATGGGACCAGATGCCATGATCTTCGTTTTCTGAATGTTGAGCTTTAAGCCAACCTTTTCACTCTCCACTTTCACTTTCATCAAGAGGCTTTTGAGTTTCTGTTGACTTTCTGCCATAAGGATGATGTCATCTGCATATCTGAGGTTATTGATATTTCTTCTGGCAATCTTGATTCCAGCTTGTGTTTCTTCCAGCCCAGCGTTTCTCATGATGTACTCTGCATAGAAGTTAAATAAAGAGGGTGACAATATACAGCCTTGACGTACTCCTTTTCCCATTTGGAACCAGTCTGTTGTTCCATGTCCAGTTCTAACTGTTGCTTCCTGACCTGCATGCAAATTTCTCAAGAGGCAGATCAGGTGGTCTGGTATTCCCATCTCTTTCAGAATTTTCCAGTTTATTGTGATCCACACAGTCAAAGGCTTTGGCATAGTCAATAAAGCAGAAATAGATGTTTTTCTGGAACTCTCTTGCTTTTTCCATGATCCAGCAGATGTTGGGAATTTGATCTCTGGTTCCTCTGCCTTTTCTAAAACCAGGTTGAACATCAGGAAGTTCACGGTTCACATGTTTCTGAAGTCTGGCTTGGAGAATTTTGAGCATTACTTTACTAGCGTGTGAGATGAGTACAATTGTGTGGTACTTTGTGCTTCCCTGGCAGCTAAGAGGTTAAAGCGTCTGCCTTCAATGCGGGAGACCAGGGCTCGATCCCTGGGTTGGAAAGATCCCCTAGAGAAGGAAATGGCAACCGACTCCAGTATTCTTGCCTGGAGAATCCCATGGACGGAGGAGCCTGTTAGGCTACAGTCCACAGGGTCGCAAAGAGTTGGACACGACTGAGCAACTTCACTTCACTTCACTTCACTTTGAGCATTCTTTCGCATTGCCTTTCTTTGGGATTGGGATGAAAACTGACCTTTTCCAGTCCTGTGGCCACTGCTGAGTTTACCAAATTTGCTGGCATATTGAGTGCAGCACTTTCACAGCATCATCTTTCAGGATGTGGAATAGCTCAACTGGAATTCTATCACCTCCACTAGCTTTGTTCGTAGTGATGCTTTCTAAGGCCCACTTGACTTCACATTCCAGGATGTCTTGCTCTAGGTCAATCATCACACCTTCGTGATTATCTGGGTCATGAAGATCTTTTTTGTACAGTTCTTCTGTGTATTCTTGCCATCTCTTCTTAATATCTCCTGCTTCTCTTAGGTCCATACCATTTCTGTCCTTTATTGAGCCCATTTTTGCATGAAATGTTCCTTTGGTATCTCTGATTTTCTTGAAGAGATCCCTAGTCTTTCCCATTCTGTTGTTTTCCTCTATTTCTTTGCATTGATTGCTGAAGTAGGGTTTCTTATCTCTTCTTCCTATTCTTTGGAACTCTGCATTCAGATGCTTATATCTTTCCTTTTCTCCTTTGCTTTTTGCTTCTCTTCTTTTCACAGCTATTTGCAAGGCCTCCCCAGACAGCCTTTTTGCTTTTTTGCATTTCTTTTCCATGGGAATGGTCTTGAACCCTGTCTCCTGTACTATGTCATGAACCTCAGTTCATAGTTCATCAGGCACTCTATCAGATTTAAGTCCTTAAATCTATTTCTCACTTCCACTGTATAATCATAAGGGGTTTGATTTAGGTCATATCTGAATGGTGTAGTGGTTTTCCCTACTTTCTTCAATTTAAGTCTGGATTTGGCAATAAGGAATTCATGATCTGAACAACAGTCAGCTCCTGGTCTTGTTTTTGCTGACTGTATAGAGCTTCTCCATCTTTGGCTGCAAAGAATATAATCAATCTGAATTTGGTGTTGACCATCTAGTGATGTCCATGTATAGAGTCTTCTCTTGTGTTGTTGGAAGAGGTTATTTGCTATGACCAGTGCATTTTCTTGGCAAAACTCTATTAGTCTTTGCCCTGCTTCATTCCGTATTCCAAGGCCAAATTTGCCTGTTACTTCAGGTGTTTCTTGACTTCCTTCTTTTGCATTCCATTCCCCTGTAATGAAAAGGACATCTTTTTTGGTTGTTAGTTCTAAAAGTCTTGTATGTCTTAATAGAACCGTTCAACTTCGGCTTCTTCAGCATTACTGGTTGGGGCATAGACTTGGATTACTGTGATATTGAATTGTTTGCCTTAGGAACGAATAGAGATCATTCTGTCATTTTTGAGATTGCATCCAAGTACTGCATTTCAGACTCTTTTGTTGACCATTATGGCTTCTTCATTTCTTCTAAGGGATTCGTGCCCTCAGTAGTAGATATAATGGTCATCTGAGTTAGATTCACCCATTCCAGTCCATTTCAGTTCACTGATTCCTAGAGAATGAGGATCATATACCTGTAAAAATTTAACTGATAAATGAAATTTTACTAGACAGAGAATATGAGGAAAGGATTTCAAACTATATGAAAGAACTATATGTGTAGATGACTGGAACAGTAACATGGTGATATATTAGTTTAGCAGTTAACAGTTTGACAAACTATGATGCAGTGATGTGACTAGAGAAGGTTGGGTCCTACATAGCAGGACTCCTTTCTGAGGCTGATTCTTCCATCTATCAAGTTTCCATGTAAGTTTTTATTATCAGAGAAACTGGAGGAACCAGGCAATAGTAACAGTTACAAAAATACCCATCACTGTCCTATACTTGTTATGTAGGTATTTTCTATCAAAAAAAAAAAAAAAAAATCACTTCACTTTCCTTAAAAGTCATATAAAATTTTAGATACATGGGATTTTCTAAACTTCAGATTTTTAAGGTAAATAATGGCAGGAAGCATTACTAATTACTTTTATTCTCCACTTTGACAACAAAGTTATATTTATTCCCTCTATAGCCAAGTAAAGGGAATGAAGAATTTGCACGTTGGTAGATGAAGAGACTGATCAATCTTGCTTAAGTCACAATGTACTTATTCACTACTAATTATACATGATATGTAAATATGAGTCAAGACCAGTGATATATGTAATATTACTTCCATTGAACATTTTAACACACAGGATAATTAGCTTAGAAGTAGTCAAGAATTGTGAAGATTTGAAAATAACATTGTGCTTTCCTCTTATAAAAAGAAAAAAAAATGTTAAACTTGAAATTTTTTTTCCTAAATAAAGCACCACTGCCTCCCTTCACTTGTAGTAATAATATTGTCAGTCCGTTATTTAGAATTAGGAATGTGTTTTCCAAGTAAATAATTTTACATAGATTAATGTTTCTAAACCTTTCTAGGCTACTCCATAAAAGGTAATAGATCCCATATCATTGGTAAAATATTGAATATTAAAAGAGAAGAACAACCTATTTTTAAATAAGAAACAAACAAAACCGAAAATCTGACTATAAACTAGGTTTTTACTTTTATCTTGGATGCTCATATTTAAGGAAAAGCAATTATAACTAAAAGAGGAAGAGAAGCATGATGAAGAGTTTGAAAGAAGACTTTTAGACATTTCCAATGGCTTTTGTAGTTAATGGTTCTGGTACTTTATTGTAGTTAATCTCGTTTTGAGTTTTAAATCTGCCTTTTTTTGGAGGGTAGCACTTTTCATATACTTTTCAACAGTAAGAGGTAAGGAGGACCACTAGTCTCCATAGTAATTTTATTGAAAAGGAAACTAAGAATTATTTTTTAATATAAATTTATTTAATTGGAGGCTAATTACTTTACAATATTGTATTGGTTTTGCCATACATTGACATGAATCCACCATGGGTGTACACATGTTCCCCATCCTGAACCCCCCTCCCTCCTCCCTCCCCATACCATGCCTCTGGGTCATGCCAGTGCACCAGCCCAGAGCATCCTGTATCATACATCGAACCTGGACTGATGATTCATTTCACATATGATAATATACATGTTTCAATGCCATTCTCCCAAATCATCCAATGGAGTATTACTCAGCCATTAAAAAGAATACATTTGAATCAGTTCTAATGAGGTAGATGAAACTGGAGTCTATTATACAGAGTGAAGTAAACCAGAAAGAAAAACACCAATACAGAATTAATTTTTAAAGTGAGTAACAAAATTACTTTTCTTCAACAGTTTTAATTTTCCAGAGTCCAGCTCCCGTAGCCAGGGATTCAACCTAAAGAGATGGACAGTGTCGGTGAGTAATGAGACAGCCTCTCATTTTTCTTGGACTGCCTCTTTATTTCAAGCTTATGATTCTCTTTTATACTTCCACAAAAGCATTAGGTCAGAGGTTTGATATTTTCAGTTCCCACTGACCCAGATTTGTTGTCTCCATAAATCACTGTTGCTCTTCAGAGTTCCTGCTTCAGTGATTCTCTTGGAATCAGGCTTATCATCTATTATCTACCTCCTCTAATGTGTCCTATAGTTAACTTGTGATTGCATTTTAAGAGCAACCTCGCCTGCCCGCGACTGGCGCGCCATTTAAGAGGGCCCCGCCGGCTGCGTCGCGCACTAAGAGCGCGGCCTAGAGGAGCTACCCCACCACCGAGGTCAGGAAGGGCGGCGGTGAGGAGAGACCCCTCGTCCAAGGTAAGGTGCGATGGCTGTGCTTCGCTGGCCGGGAGCAGCCAGGAACAGCCGGGATGAGATACCCCACGCCCAAGGTAAGAGAAACCCAAGTAAGACAGTAGGTCTTGAAAGAGGGCATCAGAGGGCAAATACACTAAAACCATTCTCACAGATAACTAGTCAATCTAATCACACAAGGACCACACCCTTGTCTAACTCAATGAGATTAAGCCATACCCGAGGGGCAACCTGGGATGGGCGGGTCATGGTGGAGAGATATGACAGGGTGTGGTCCGCTGGAGAAGGGAATGGCAAACCACTTCAGTATTCTTGCCTTGAGAACCCCATGAACAGTATGAAAAGACAAAATGATAGGATACTGAAAGAGAAACTCCCCAGGTCAGTAGGGGCCCAATATGGTACTGGAGATCAGTGGAGAAATAACTCCAGAAAGAATGAAAGGATGGAGCCAAAACAAAAAGAATACCCAGCTGTGGATGTGTCTGGTGATAGAAGCAAAGTCCGATGCTGTAAAGAGCAGTATTGCATAGGAACCTGGAATGTCAGGTCCATGAATCAAGGCAAATTGGAAGTGGTCAAACAAGAGATGGCAAGAGTGAATGTTGACATTCTAGGAATTAGCGAACTAAAATGGACTGGAATGGGTGAATTTAACTCAGATGACCATTATATCTACTACTGTGGGCAGGAATCCCTCAGAAGAAATGGAGTGGCCATCATGGTCAACAAAAGAGTCCGAAATGCAGTACTTGGATGCAATCTCAAAAACGATAGAATGATCTCTGTTCGTTTCCAAGGCAAACCATTCAATGTCACAGTAATTCAAGTCTATGCCCCAACCAGTAACGCTGAAGAAGCTGAAGTTGAAAGGTTCTATGAAGACCTACAAGACCTTTTAGAACTAACACCCAAAAAAGATGTCCTTTTCATTATAGGGGACTGGAATGCAAAAGTAGGAAGTCAAGAAACACCTGGAGTAACAGGCAAATTTGGCCTTGGAATACGGAATGAAGCAGGGCAAAGACTAATAGAGTTTTGCCAAGAAAACGCACTGGTCATAGCAAATACCCTCTTCCAACAACACAAGAGAAGACTCTATACATGGACATCACCAGATGGTCAACACCGAAATCAGATCGATTATATTCTTTGCAGCCAAAGATGGAGAAGCTCTATACAATCAGCAAAAGCAAGACCAGGAGCTGACTGTGGCTCGGACCATGAGCTCCTTATTGCCAAATTCAGACTGAAATTGAAGAAAGTAGAGAAAACTACTAGACCATTCAGGTATGACCTAAATCAAATCCCTTATGATTATACAGTGGAAGTGAGAAATAGATTTAAGGGCCTAGATCTGATAGATAGAGTGCCTGATGAACTATGGAATGAGGTTCGTGACATTGTACAGGAGACAGGGATCAAGACCATCCCCATGGAAAAGAAATGCAAAAAAGCAAAATGGCTGTCTGGGGAGGCCTTACAAATAACTGTGAAAAGAAGAGAAGCAAAAAGCAAAGGAGAAAAGGAAAGATATAAACATTTAAATGCAGAGTTCCAAAGAATATCAAGAAGAGATAAGAAAGCCTTCTTCAGTGATCAATGCAAAGAAATAGAGGAAAACAACAGAATGGGAAAGACTAGGGATCTCTTCAAGAAAATCAGAGATACCAAAGGAACATTTCATGCTAAGATGGGCACAATAAAGGACAGAGATGGTGTGGACCTAACAGAAGCAGAAGATATTAAGAAGAGGTGGCAAGAATACACAGAAGAACTGTACAAAAAAGAGCTTCAAGACCCAGATAATCATGATGATGTGATCACTGACCTAGAGCCAGACATCTTGGAATGTGAAGTCAAATGGGCCTTAGAAAGCATCACTACGAACAAAGCTAGTGGAGGTGATGGAATTCCAGTGGAGCTATTCCAAGTCCTGAATGATGATGCTGTGAAAGTGCTACACTCAATATGCCAGCAAATTTGGAAAACTCAGCAGTGGCCACAAGATTGGAAAAGGTCAGTTTTCATCCCAATCCCAAAGAAAGGCAATGCCAAGGAGTGCTCAAACTACCGAACAATTGCACTCATCTCACACGCTAGTAAAGTAATGCTCAAAATTCTCCAAGCCAGGCTTCAGCAATATGTGAACCGTGAACTTCCTGATGTTCAAGCTGGTTTTAGAAAAGGCAGAGGAACCAGAGATCAAATTGCCAACATCCGCTGGATCGTGGAAAAAGCAAGAGAGTTCCAGAAAAACATCTATTTCTGCTTTATTGACTATGCCAAAGCCTTTGACTGTGTGGATCACAATAAACTGTGGAAAATTCTAAAAGAGATGGGAATACCAGACCACCTGATCTGCCTCTTAAAAAATCTGTATGCAGGTCAGGAAGCAACAGTTAGAACTGGTCATGGAACAACAGACTGGTTCCAAATAGGAAAACGAGTACGTCAAAGCTGCATATTGTCACCATGTTTATTTAACTTATATGCAGAGTACATCATGAGAAATGCTGGACTGGAAGAAACACAAGTTGGAATCAAGATTGCCGGGAGAAATATCAATAACCTCAGATATGCAGATGACACGACTCTTATGGCAGAAAGTGAAGAGGGGCTAAAAAGCCTCTTGATGAAAGTGAAAGTGGAGAGTGAAAAGGTTGGCTTAAAGCTCAACATTCAGAAAACGAAGATCATGGCATCTGGTCCCATCACTGCAAGGGAAATAGATGGGGAAACAGTGGAAACAGTGTCAGACTTTGTTTTTCTGGGCTCCAAAATCACTGCAGATGGTGACTGCAGCCATGAAATTAAAAGACGCTTACTCCTTGGAAGGAAAGTTATGACCAACCTAGATAGCATATTCAAAAGCAGAGACATTACTTTACCAACAAAGGTTCGCCTAGTCAAGGCTATGGTCTTTCCTGTGGTCATGTATGGATGTGAGAGCTGGACTGTGAAGAAGGCTGAGCGCCGAAGAATTGATGCTTTTGAACTGTGGTGTTGGAGAAGACTCTTGAGAGTCCCTTGGACTGCAAGGAGATCCAACCAGTCCATTCTGAAGGAGATCAATCCTGGAATTTCTTTAGAAGGAATGATGCTAAAGCTGAAACTCCAGTATTTTGGCCACCTCATGCGAAGAGTTGACTCATTGGAGAAGACTCTGATGCTGGGAGGAATTGAGGGCAGGAGGAGAAGGGGACGACAGAGGATGAGATGGCTGGATGGCATCACTGACTCGATGGATGCGAGTCTGAGTGACCTCCGGGGGCTGGTGATGGACAGGGAGGCCTGGCGTGCTGCGGTTCATGGGGTCGCAAAGAGTCGGACAGGACTGAGTGACTGATCTGATCTGATCTGATCTGATCTGATCTTCAGAGTTCCTGCTTCAGTAATTCTCTTGGAATCAGCCTTATCATCTATTATCTACCTCCTCTAATGTGTCCTATAGTTAACTTGTGATTGCATTGTAACTTATGCTACATTCCTGTTGACTACTTATCTTCCTAAATCCTGTTTGCCCCTAACATCCTGAGCTCACTATCTCTTAAAAAGGATTCTAGCTATAGTGTCTCTAAAAATTTCTAACTTCTATAAGCTGTAGTAAAATATGCTAACTTTACAACATTCCTTAAATCTTTAACTTCTAACTATTTTAATTATTTCTAAGCCCTAAATTCAGTAAACTCCTTTGCCATAAACATTTTCCTCACAAATAAGCTTCAGACAGCACACCCTCCCATGGCCTCAAGCTACAGCCTATGTGCTCATCTTAGAACACCCTTTTGTAAAAGTCCTTGAACAAATGTCAGTGATTAACTTTATGAATTATTTTCTGAACACAGCTGCAGAATGCTTTGTGCCTTCTCATGCTCCTCTCAAGAAAAATAAGCACCTTTATATTCCTTTTCAGTCAACTCAGCCGAGGAGAGGAAAAGACAAGTCAGAATTTCAAGGCCTAACTTCTTCATCTGGGGTCCGGGCCTTCGGAATGAGGAGAGGGGGCTGGGGGCCGTGCCTCCATTTTGTCAGTAATGCCTAATGTGGCTCCCAACATTAATTATTTATGATTTTAAAAAAGTAAAGAAACTGATTTCCCCCAGTTTGTGTTTTTCCTTCTTTCCTTCCTTCTTTCCTTCTTCTCCCTCTCTTTCCTTTTATTGTTTTTGCTTCCTATTATAATTAAAAATAAATGTGGATTTTTTTAACTTACCAAAGAGGATACTGATATTAACCAGCTATATAAATTTTGCCACATTCTATTTCTCAGAACCACATTCTTTATATTTTAAATGAGAAAATAGCATTTATCATTTAGACATATCATGAAGATTAAGTGAGATAATGTCTTAGCGTTTCTATTGTCACAGAGATTCTTCTCAATAAATTTAGGATTTATTAATAGGCCTTTCTTTTTTCTACTCTGATATATTCTTTGCTAACTCCTTGTGATACTTCTGCATGACAAACTGAAATTAACCATATTTCACTAAGGTTCTTAAAAATGCAGAATTGTGCTTGCCCAAGAAAAACAATCTGATACCTTAAGAATTTGGCTTTAGCATTTTAAAAAATGATTTTCAAACACTATTGGCTAGGGGATGCTAGAGTGAAAAACCTTCTCTTTTAAAACCTTCATATTTATTTGTAAATGCCTATATATTTACAATTTTAAAAATAATCAATGTGGAATATGAACATTTTAACAACTGAAACGCTCTCTGTGGTTGTCCTCATTGGTGGACAATGTATCCAGTTATATAAGAATTGTCATTGTTTTCACAGGGATGCTCACCCTGGAATTACAGGATGGCTGACAGAGGAGCCTGGTGGGCTATAGTCCATGGGGTCGCAAAGAGTTGTGCATGACTAAGTGACTAAAACTTTCACTTTTCAGACTCATGATCCTGGGGACTGGACAGATAAGATAGATAGTAATTTATGAGTCATGAATACTCACACTTCAGGGGAGGACACTACTTGACACAGAGCCACACAAGGTCTGCAATCTGGGACAGAATGAAAAACCAGGCACTGTGGAAGGCAAATACACAAAAGGGTAAGTAAGGAACCCAATGATTTCCCAGAGGATGTGATGGGCTTGTTTGAATCACTTTGTGGCCTAGCCTGAAACTGAAATTTGCTACTTAATGATAAGCAGTAATTTCACCTGGTCCATTTGATAAGGAGGTTTGTTTGGCTAAGGGGACCATATGTGCAGGAGCAGAGAGAAAACATTAAACTTTTGGTTAGGCCATTTGGGACTTTCTTGATTTCACCAATCAAGGCTGCACATAGCTCTGAAACAATGTCAGACATTATACTTAATGTGAGGAAAAGAAAGTCCAGGGATTAAGATGATAAATTTCCACCAATCTATGACTTTAAAACAGGGTTGCATAACTCAAAAATATTAGTACAGTTATTTTTAATATAGATAAAAATGGAAAGGAGGCATTTGTTGATATCAAACTGAAATATATAGCCCTAATGGATATTTCCCAGATTTAAGTCACCTTAATTAATTTTGATTGGAATTACTTTTAGTTTTTAAAATATCAGAAATTATTCTTTGGACAAAATTATTTTAAACTCAAAATAAGTGGCAAAATTATACTTTTTTAAGTCACTCATGCACATTATAAAAGTGCTTTACTAGTTTGAAAAAAATATATCAAAATTATCATTTTGTTCACTGTTCTTTCTATTGCTAGAGAATTAACAAGGACTTTTAGTATGTTCCTATCAATCAAATTAGCATGTTAAATAGATTATTTAAATAAAAAGGATCATTTTTTGTTGTTTTAAAAAGATGATTTAGATGCACCGCTAGTGATTTGGGGTTAGTTTCAACCTCTTTGTACTTTCTCTTTCCAAAAACATATGCTAATAAGTTCCCAGAAATATTATAAAGATAAACTGAAAAGCACTTTGCATAAATGAAATGGTATATAAATGCAAATTAATAGCACTAATGTATGTTATAATTATATATAGAATCTTCCAAAGTGAAGCAATGTCTTAAGTTAGGATACATTCCCTGGGGGAAGATAAGGATGAAAGAGATCTTAAAAGGACACATAAAATGGTTAAAGTAGAATGAAACTTATGCATACACAAAAGAGAAGTATGGAAGCTAAGATTATTTAGCCTGGAAATGTGAAGAGATGGAGTGAATATAATTGAGTTATTTAAGATTTTTAAGGGTATAGTAAAAATTGATAAGGTCCTCTTTTATACATTATTTCATAATATAAGAAGGAGAGGCCACTCAAAATAATGGAAGGTTAATTTAAAAGGAACAAAGAGAAATACTCAATCTTCACGCAGTATAAAGTCAAACCATGTAATTCAATACTTTAGGAGATTATAGATTAAAATACAGGAGCTATATTTTTAAAACAGGAAAAAAAAAGGACAGTTTTAGCCAAAGCAATTTTCCATATTAGATAGAGGAAAATCAAAATGTATGTCCAATGTAATTAAAGTATAGCCATGAGTTTCAGTAATATGGCTACTTTATTTCTCAATTCATGCATAGAATTAGCAATGGGCCAAGAATCTTGCTAAATTTTTATTACCCTTGAATCATTTGTAATTTTATTTAAAAGGAAAAAATCACTGACTGTGTAGATATGTCTATGCCTCATCATCACCACACTCTTTATTCATCCTACATTCTTCTTGTCTCCTACTAATGACCTGGATTCTTTTCACTAATTTACAATTTCATATCTGTACTATGATTTATGCAGCCAATAAAATATTGATAGCACAGCTATAAAATCAAATATCTTATATTCAAATTTGAATTTTAAAACTTATTTGATCCTGAAGAGCTGTGGGAATGAATTTAGTAAGCAGAAATTTTGCCGTTATACTGTGCAATATTTTGTGCTATTTTAATTATAAAAAATAATAAAATAGCAATTTCAATATAAATATTTTGGAAAGGAGAATGTTTTTCAAACATCCTGTACTTTTATAGAAAGCAAATTTCTAAGAAATAAACTATTACTATTTAAATGAGCTAAATGTTAAAAATTATTCCTTAATGCAAATATTAAGGATGCATAGTAAGTTTGAATGAAATTTTAATTTAATGTAAATTTTTAATATTAATAAGTGTGACATTATTAACAGTTGATGTCATTTTATTCATTAATATTTCAGGGTTACAAAGAGTCAGACATGACTTAGCAACTAAACAGCAGCAACATTGCTTCTAAGAGGGGAAAGACTACAATTTTACTAAAACAAATGCTTGCTTTGTTAAAAAAATCCATAGTCACGTTCACTCTTTTGTTTTTCCTACTAGAGAGACTGACATTTTTATTTGGTTTTTAGATTCTTTCCTGGACAATACCCCAATGTTAGAGAATTATAGGTTCCAAGAACAACCCGATAGACCTGTTCTAGTTGAAAGTTAATTTTAACAGATCAAGATTTAGTGACTAAGGATTTTGTTTAAATGGGACTTGAACAATTCGTCTATTGGGCAGATATTTAGTATTTCCAAACTCAGAAAATTCAGCTATAGTGTCTGATAGCTGTGAATTTAAGTCATATCTGCCAATAGCTAAAGTCAAGATATGAGGAATATTAAGAAAAATTGGTTGAACATATTGTTCCTAAATTGTGAGAAATGAGAGGAAGTTAAGACCAACTGATAGAAGTGGTGCATGCATGCTCAGTTGCTCAGTCTTGTCTGACTCTTTGAGACCCCATGGGCTGTAGCCTGCCAGATTCCTCTGTCCATGGAATTTTCCAGGAAGAATACTGGCGTATGTTACCATTTCCCTCTCCAGAGGACCTTCCCAACCCAGGGATCAAACCCCTGTCTCCTGCATTGGCAGGTGCATTATTTACCACTGCACCACCCTGGAAGCCTGATAGAAGTGGTATGCATTGTGAGAGGCAGGATATAAGGTACTTGTTTTACTTCGTTGTTGTGTTTGCATGCAATTAGTGCATGTTTTAATCATTATTACATATTTGAGATAAATTATTTTCAAGTTAGAAAAAAAACAGTTGCATGAGAAAAATTTATAAAAGTGTGGCTATATAATCCGTTTTCAAAATTAAACAATTTTCTAGTGTAGTTTAAAGAAGCCCTAGCTATGAATATGTGCTTCAATTGATAGCTAAATTTTAATACAATGAGGTTATAAAAGAGATTTAAATTTCCCAAAGCATTCCCTTACATATTGAAATTTAATTGTTCCCCCCATAAAATTGTTAATGTCATTGTATTATGATTTAATGTCAACTTATGGTTGCCTTTGCCTTGTAGTGATGTGAAAGCTTTTCAAATTCATTAACAATACTATTAGGATTTATACTTAGGAAAGAAATTATTTTAACTAATTTTCATTCTGGCCATTTTTTTTTTTTTTCTTTTAAGAAAATTATGATCAAGTCTAGAGAAAATTAAAAATGATTTAATTGATGTTGCCTTAAAATCAGGACATCATGAATATATATCTCATTTGGGTGTTAGAGAAGGAAATGGGAATCCACTCCAGTACTATTGCCTGGAAAATCCCATGGACAGACGAGCCTGGTAGGCTACAGTCCATGGGGTCGCAAAAAGTCAGACACGACTGAGTGACTTCACGTTCATGTTGGTAAAATGAATCAATTTTGTTTTTGAATAATCAGGATTTTTAATTGGATATTCATATTATATTTTTAAGATAACATATGGAGAATTTACTAGGTAAATTGTTTCAATCTAGCAAATTTTGAGACAGCATTTACAGATCAGAGAATTAAGACTTGGAGAGAATAGTATTAATAACTGTTCACTTTTTCTAAAAAAGTCCCATTATTTTCATCTTACATGTTTTTATTTGAATTAGGAAGTAAGGCTGATACAAATATGGAGCTTGTAGAAACAGATTATTGGTAGGGATACTAATGGCAACCTGGGACTACAGAGATAAGTTAAAATGACAAATCAATATTGACTGCTATATAAAATGAGAGAGTCATTATCAATTATAAATCTAATTAAGCAACCATTGATTGTCTATATATCCTGGGACTGAAAAGATTTCTGATATTACATATTAAAAGTTTCTGAATTTTTAGTTTTCTTGGTAATTTAAGAGCTTTTAATGTGATATAAAGTAAAAGAAGTGAGAAATGGTGTCCAAAAAAAATTGCACTGGATGTTGTTAGACAGGAAAGTAAGTTTTTACTCAAGACTGTTGCAGTAATGGAGAGAGACTGAACCCTATCCCCTAAAACTCAAGGCAGGAAGGGTGACCTAGTGGGAAAGTTCTAGAGGATATTAGGGCAGAGGTTGGAGGTTATGATAAGGTCATCTATTTGCCACCTGAAGCTTATCAAAGTTAGGCTCCTTTCTGCTTAAGGGAGACTGGGAGTTGGGAATTGTTCTTCCTTTTTTACTATATTTCAAAGGGATGACTCCCTTAAGGAAGGTACCCTTGGGTTGTGAAACTGACTAGAGACTGGGAGAAAATGCACATCTCAAAGGATGAAGAAAATTTTTACAAGTGCAAGTTTTCTAAAGTAAATGCTCTGAGAAAAGGGAGGTCTGAGGTAGATGGGGGCAAAAAGCTGTCTAAAATGTGGTCAACCTGAAGGCTCTCTTTTATCATAATAAATTTCTTTATTAGTTTGTTATATTTCAGTAACTATAAGAGAATATATGAATGTAGGGTTATAAAAACAGCTTTGTAATTGTGGTTCCACAAAAGCACATGAAATAGGGTGGGTTTAGAATGTTTAAACCCATTCTCTACATCTCTTAAGTCACATGTTATCTTGAACAGTGGATTTTAGTAAATCCAAGATTCACATTCAGATAGACTATGAATGTTGTCTAACAGAGAGGGAAAATATAATCCACTGTTATATATTTAACATATGTAAAATATTATTGATATTCTTATTTACATTCCTGCTATTAAGTTTGTTGTTGGTATTGTTATTCATGGTAAATTTTTAAGTGAGTTCATTAGTTCACTCATGCTTTTATTATAGGTGTTACATTTATCAATCAAAAGCTTTCTACTGACTATACAGTATAAGCTAAATATCTAATTGGGAAGAGACTTCTGTATTTCTAGTCTATGTTGATTTCTCTATTTCTTAATCTCTGGTGTTAATGATGTGTCATTTTACTTATGAAACATTACAGTTTGCCAAAATGGTTCATTAACATATTGCTTTGTTTTCACAAATTAACCAAATTATCTTCCTTCTATAACTATTGGGAATCACAAAGTGTTATCAAAAGACCATCTGCATTAGAATTACCAGCAGTCTTCACTAAAAACTCATTTCTGTGAGCACCTCTCCATACTCACTATATCAGAATCTCTTTCAGAATCTCAGATACAACTCAGAAATTTGTAGAACTCCCTGGACTGATGTTTGAAGAAAGAAAGAAAGCTAATTAGATAGATAGATAGAAAGAAAAGAAAACATGTGAAATATAGATGTGAAAATGAGAAAGATAAAATATATAAGATGAGAAATTTGCACAGTAGTGATAGTCCTACAATAGTAAATGTACATAATGAATATATATGTGTGTATTAATATATACATATATATTAAAGAAAGTATCACTTATAATATTATAAATAATTTCAATATGCCTTTTAAAATTTGCATTAATTTCAGGATTCAGTTCAAGTATGTCTTGTGTATCTATTATGACCCAAGTACTAGGCTGCTGCTGCTGCTGCTGCTTCTAAGTCGCTTCAGTCATGTCCGACTCTGTGCAACCCGAGACGACAGCCCACCAGGCTCCCCCGTCCCTGGGATTCTCCAGGCAAGAACACTGGAGTGGGTTGCCATTTCCTTCTCCAGTACTAGGCTATATTCCTGTAATGCAAAGAGTAATATAATAGAGAAATAAATTTGATTATTTTTGTCAAAAAATAAACACGGTTCATAAAACAGTGAAGTAATAGTATTTAACTTCTATGCGTTGTTTTAACAAAACATGTATGCCTAAGCTACATTTGGTATTCATGTAATTCAATAAGAAGAAAGGATGTTAGGCTTTGATTGAAGTTCCATAAATTCATTCCAATTAAGTTTTCTTGGCTAGTGTTTCCCAAACTACCAATGGTGATATGTGAGATAGTTTTACATCAAATATGATGAAAAATTTTATTTTTGTTTTATATACTTACTGATGTTGAAGCTGAAACTCCAATACTTTGGCCACTTGATGCGAAGGTCTGACTCATTTAATAAAGACCCTGATGCTGGGAAAGATTGAGGGCAGGTGGAGAAGGGGACGACAGAGGATAAGATGGCTGGATGGTATCACCAATCCGATGGACACAGGTTTGGGTGGACTCTGGGAGTTGGTGATGGACAGGGAGGCCTGGAATGCTGTGGCTCATGGAGTGACAAAGAGTCAGACATGACTGAGTGATTGAATTGAACTGAAATGTAAACATTAGAAACATATAACATAAAACATAAAAGAATATAAACGCTATGAACTTAGGGGTATTTTTTGCTTGCTGCTAAGTTGCTTCAGTCGTGTCTGACTCTGTGCGACCCCATAGATGGTAGCCTACCAGGGTCCCCGTCCCTGGGATCCTCCAGGCAAGAACACTGGAGTGGGTTGCCATTTCCCCTTCCAATGCGTGAAATTGAAGGAAGCTTTTGTGGAAAGTATTTTAGTATTCAAGCATGTGTGACTGCCTGCATTACAGACCTGATACTTAGGTGTATCTATGTTAACTTCAAAAATGCAACAATTTAATTTTTTTCCCACAAATATTCAGCTATATACATGGCTAGCAGAAACAAGAGGGGACCTCCATTACATTTGTGTGTCTGAATATATATAACACAGCTGTGTTCTTTTGTACTATATATCAAAATAAGATTTCTTATAATACACAGATATGGAAAAACATGATGGGCAAAAATTTGATAAGCAATATATTTGGCATATAATATAAATCTACCTTAATTCAGATCAGATCAGATCAGATCAGTCGCTCAGTCGTGTCCAACTCTTTGCGACCCCATGAATCGCAGCACGCCAGGCCTCCCTGTCCATCACCAGCTCCCGGAGTTCACTCAGACTCACGTCCATCGAGTCAGTGATACCAACCAGGCATCTCATCCTCTGTCATCCCCTTCTCCTCCTTCTCCCAATCCCTCCCAGCATCAGGGTCTTCTCCAATGAGTCAACTCTTCGCATGAGGTGGCCAAAATACTGGAGTTTCAGCTTTAGCATTATTCCTTCTAAAGAAATTCCAGGATTGATCTCCTTCAGAAGAGTTAAATAGGTTTTACTATATTTAATTTTTATTGATAGAATTAATGTGATGAAGTTTTCTAAAAAATCACCACTTACTGGGTAATTGTCATTAGCTTTTGACATGCAGTCTTCCACCCCATAATTAGCATGTACTTCAAATATCCATATTAGAGAACTGTTTGTGGAATATAATCCAGTTATAATATATACAAATAGGACAATATCTATAATGAAATTATGATCTAAGATGCTTATACACATAGTGTTTAATTTATATTATACATATAATACTATATGTATACTACATACACTACATATAATAATATAGTTTACAGCCTTTTTCATTATTTTTCAACTTAATGTGTTCTTTGAATATTATTAGATAGAAATTAGTGAGTAATGCATTTAAATGTAAAAATAAAACATTATTAAAATGTTTATCGTTAACATCATTAAAATGAAATAAAATTTTTAAATATATGTATAAATCTGTGTTTACATGCATGTATTACAGATGTACGCATGTATCAGATCAGATCAGATCAGATCAGTCGCTCAGTCATGTCCAACTCTTTGCAACCCCATGAACCGCAGCACGCCAGGCCTCTCTGTCCATCACCAACTCTCGGAGGTCACTCAGACTCACATTCATCGAGTCAGTGATGCCATCCAGCCATCTCATCCTCTGTCGTCCCCTTCTCCTCCTGCCCCCAATCCCTCCCAGCATCAGAGTCTTCTCCAGTGAGTCAACTCTTCGCATGAGGTGGCCAAAATACTGGAGTTTCAGCTTCAGCATCATTCCTTCCAAAGAAATCCCAGGGCTCATCTCCTTCAGAATGGACTGGTTGGATCTCCTTGCATTCCAAGGGACTCTCAAGAGTCTTCTCCAGCACCACAGTTCAAAAGCATCAATTCTTCGGCACTCAGCCTTCTTCACAGTCCAGCTCTCACATCCATTCAGGACCATCCATACATGACCACAGGAAAGACCATAGCCTTGACTAGGTGAACCTTTGTTGGCAAAGTGATGTCTCTGCTTTTGAATATGCTATCTAGGTTGGTCATAACTTTCCTTCCAAGGAGTAAGCATACGCATGTATATATACATGCAAATTCAAATCATGGTTGTGTATATATATTTGGATAACCAGGATTGATCTAGTAATGTGTTTAATCATTTATTTAACCTCTGTTAAATAATTTAATTTATTTAAAATAATTTAACCTCTGCTATCTAGGTTGGTCATAACTTTCCTTCCAAGGAGTAAGCGTACGCATGTATATATACATGCAAACTCAAATCATGGTTGTGTATATATATTTGGATAACCAGGATTGATTTAGTAATGTGTTTAATCATTTATTTAACCTCTGTTCTTTAGACTTATCTTTGAATCACTACATGTGTATATCAAATGCAAGTTTGCATATATAACAGTTGGTATTCAGTTTATACTGATTATAAACAGATTGCAGTTCTTGAGAGATTATATGATAACTGAAAAAAAAAAAAAAAAAAAAAACCCTCTCAAAGCCTCAAAGTCATATGAGTATATAATAGACACTTTGAGAAAATAAGTTTGCCTTGTTTGAAGATAATTTCAATGATATGAAGGGTAAATATTACATTTTATAAGGAAAAGTATCAATTTCATGCCCCTGATCACATAGTTTGAGGCTGAGATAGTCTTTGAATGAGGAAATTAAAACTCTATGCCTGCTTGTGTTATTTGCACTACAAAATGATTTATGACAGAAAACAGAGTTAAAGTGTAACTTAGGGAAAAAAAAAAATGTTCTGACATAGATGCCTAGTTCTCAGAGCTTTCATTCATTGTGGGATTACAAACTTTTAGCCACTTTGGAAAACAATTTGGCAATTTCTTATAAGGTTAAACTGATGTCTATTGTGTGATTAAAACAAGTTTTGCTCATGAAAAACATCTATACAAATATTTATAGTAGCTTTCTTTATAATTGTTTTTTTTTTTTTTTTTTTAGTTTAACTGGTGATTAGATAAAAAAAAAAACAGTGGTATATCTATATAATAGAATACTATTTAACTCTTAAAAGGAATAAACTGTTAATACATGTAATTGGATAGATGAATCTACATGGCATTTTAATGAAAGTGGCCATATTCAAAAAGCTAAATATTGAATGATTCCATTTATATAAATACAGTGGTTACTTGTGCTTGGGAGTGTGAGAGGGATTGATTATAAAATGGCAACACAAGCAAATTTCCTAGGCGTAAGTAGAATTGTTGCTTATCTTGACTGTGGTCAAAGAGACACACACCTCTGTATATTTATCAAAGGTCACTAAGATTTCCGGGGCTTCCCTGCTGGCTCAGATGGTAAAGAATCTGCCTGCAATGCAAGAGACCTGGGTTTGATCTCTAGGTTGGAAAGATACCTGGAGGAGGAAATGGATACCCATGCCAGTATTCTTGCCTGGAGAATCCCATGGATAGAGGAGCCTGGAAGGCTATCAGTACATGGGATCACAAAGACTTGAGACACAACTAAGTAACTTTCACTTTTCAATGCCTATCATCAATTTTTTTTTAAATTAAACTAATTTTTACACCTGGAAACTAGCAGGAACTTTAAAAATACTTATTTTGTAATTATTCTATGATTTTAATTCCTCATATTAGTAGCAGTAATAACCCTGTAACTATTATTTTAAATTGGATGCCAAAATGAATAGACTAATGTGAGCCACAGTGAAGCTTCATTTTCTATAAAGAATGAGAAATTACCCCAAAAGAAAATTTGCAGTTATTAGTACTTTAAACTGCAAGCTGTAAGAATTTTCTTAATGTAGGGGGAAATAAAACCTGTCATTTTTTTAATACAATACATATTTTACATCCAGTACTTATGGTATTTAAATACTCATGTAAACTTGAATTGCTTTTCAGTCATTAAGTCATGTCCAACTCTTTGCAACCCCATGGACTGCAGCAATACAGGCTTTCCTGTCCTTCACCGCATCCCAGAGTTTGCTCAAACTCATGTCCACTGAGTTGATGATGCCATCCAACCATCTCATCCTCTGTTGTTCCCTTCTCCTACTGTCAATCTTTTCCAGCATCATGGTCTTTTCCAATAAGTTGGCTCTTTCCATCAAGTAGCTAAATTATTGGAGCTGAAATCTCAGCAACAGTCCTTCCAATGAATATTCAAGGTTGATTTCCATTAGCATAGACTGGTTTGATCCTCTTGCTGTCCAAGGGACTCTTCAAGAATCTTGTCCACACCACAGTCCAAAAGCATCAGTTCCTTGGTGCTCAGCCTTTTTTGTCCATCTCTCACATCTGTACTTAGCAGCAGCAGCAGCACATCTGTACATGACTACTGGAAAAACCATCATTTCAACTTCATGGACCTTTGTCAGCAGTGATGTCTCTTATTTTAAACACTTTGTCTAATTTTGTCATAGCTTTTCTTCCAGTGAGCAAGTATCTTTTAATTTCACGGCTGTAGTCACCATCTGCAGTGATTTTGGAGCCCAAGAAAATAAAGTCTGTCATTGTTTCCATTTCCCCCTCAATTTATTTGCCATGAAAAGGTGGAATCAGGTGTCATGATCTTAGTTTTTTTGAATGTTGAGTTTTAAGCCAGCTTTTTCACTTTCTCATCTTCATTGAGAGGCTCTTTACTTTCTGTTCACTTTCTGCCATTAGGGTAGTTTCATCTGCATATCTGAGACTGTTATTTCTCCTGGCATTCCTGATTTCAGCTTATGATTCATCCATCCCAGCATTTCACATGATGTACTCTACATATAAATTAAATAAACAGGGTAACCAGAATCAGTCTTGACATACTGCTTTCCCAATTTTGAACCAGTTTGTTATTTCATGCCCGGTTCTAACTGTTGCTTCTTGACCTGGATACAGGTTTCTCAGGGGGCTGGTAAGATGGTCCAGTATTCCCATCTCTTGAAGAATTTTTCAGTTTGTTGTAATCGACACAGTCAAAGGCTTTAGTGTAGTCAGTGAAGCAGAAGTTGATGTTTTGTTTGTTTGTTTGTTTGTTTGTTTCTTTTTTCTTTAATTCCTTTGCTTTTTTTGTGATCCAATGGATGTTGGCCATTTGTCCTCTGGTTCCTCTGCCTTTTCTAAATCCAGCTTGAATATCTGGAAGTTCTTGGTTCACAGGCTGCTGAAGTCTAGCTTGAAGGATTTTGAGCATTACTTTACTAGCTTGTGAAATGATCACAATTGTCTGGTAGTTTGAACATCCTTTGGCATTTCCCTTTTCGGCAATTGGAATGAAAACTGACCTTTTTCCAGTCCTGTGGCCACTGCTAAATTTCCAAATGTGTGGCATATTGAGCACAGCATTTTAACAGCATGATTGCTAAGTCGCTTCAGTTGTGTCCTACTCTGTGCAACCCCATAGATGGCAGCCCACCAGGCTCCCCTGTCCCTGGGATTCTCCAGGCAAGAACACTGGAGTGGGTTGCCATTTCCTTCTCCAATGCAGGAAAGTGAAAAGTGAAAGTGAAGTCGCTGAGTCTTGTCCCACTCTTAGCGACTCTTTAACAGCATAGGTTTTATTATTATTAGTTAGAATCAGATCAGATCAGATCAGTCACTCAGTCGTGTCCGACTCTTTGCGACCCCATGAACCGCAGCACGCCAGGCCTCCCTGTCCATCACCAGCTCCCAGAGGTCACCCAGACTCGCATCCATCGAGTCAGTGATGCCATCCAGCCATCTCATCCTCTGTCGTCCCCTTCTCCTCCTGCCCTCAATTCCTCCCAGCATCAGAGTCTTCTCCAATGAGTCAACTCTTCGCATGAGGTGGCCAAAATACTGGAGTTTCAGCTTTAGCATCATTCCTTCTAAAGAAATTCCAGGATTGATCTCCTTCAGAATGGACTGGTTGGATCTCCCTGCAGTCCAAGGGACTCTCAAGAGTCTTCTCCAACACCACAGTTCAAAAGCATCAATTCTTCGGCGCTCAGCCTTCTTCACAGTCCAGCTCTCACATCCATACATGACCACAGGAAAGACCATAGCCTTGACTAGGCGAACCTTTGTTGGTAAAGTAATGTCTCTGCTTTTGAATATGCTATCTAGGTTGGTCATAACTTTCCTTCCAAGGAGCAAGCGTCTTTTAATTTCATGGCTGCAGTCACCATCTGCAGTGATTTTGGAGCCCAGAAAAATAAAGTCTGACACTGTTTCCACTGTTTCCCCATCTATTTCCCATGCAGTGATGGGACCAGATGCCATGATCTTCGTTTTCTGAATGTTGAGCTTTAAGCCAACCTTTTCACTCTCCACTTTCACTTTCATCAAGAGGCTTTTTAGCCCCTCTTCACTTTCTGCCATAAGAGTGGTGTCATCTGCATATCTGAGGTTATTGATATTTCTCCCAGCAATCTTGATTCCAACTTGTGTTTCTTCCAGTCCAGCATTTCTCATGATGTACTCTGCATATAAGTTAAATAAACATGGTGACAATATGCAGCCTTGACGTACTCCTTTTCCTATTTGGAACCAGTCTGTTGTTCCATGACCAGTTCTAACTGTTGCTTCCTGACCTGCATACAGATTTTTTAAGAGGCAGATCAGGTGGTCTGGTATTCCCATCTCTTTAAGAATTTTCCACAGTTTATTGTGATCCACACAGTCAAAGGCTTTGGCATAGTCAATAAAGCAGAAATAGATGTTTTTCTGGAACTCTCTTGCTTTTTCCATGATCCAGCAGATGTTGGCAATTTGATCTCTGGTTCCTCTGCCTTTTCTAAAACCAGCTTGAACATCAGGAAGTTCACGGTTCACATATTGCTGAAGCCTGGCTTGGAGAATTTTGAGCATTACTTTACTAGCGTGTGAGATGAGTGCAATTGTGCGGTAGTTTGAGCACTCCTTGGCATTGCCTTTCTTTGGGATTGGGATGAAAACTGACCTTTTCCAATCTTGTGGCCACTGCTGAGTTTTCCAAATTTGCTGGCATATTGAGTGTAGCACTTTCACAGCATCATCTTTCAGGACTTGGAATAGCTCCACTGGAATTCCATCACCTCCACTAGCTTTGTTCGTAGTGATGCTTTCTAAGGCCCATTTGACTTCACATTCCAAGATGTCTGGCTCTAGGTCAGTGATCACATCATCATGATTATCTGGGTCTTGAAGCTCTTTTTTGTACAGTTCTTCTGTGTATTCTTGCCACCTCTTCTTAATATCTTCTGCTTCTGTTAGGTCCACACCATCTCTGTCCTTTATTGTGCCCATCTTAGCATGAAATGTTCCTTTGGTATCTCTGATTTTCTTGAAGAGATCCCTAGTCTTTCCCATTCTGTTGTTTTCCTCTATTTCTTTGCATTGATCACTGAAGAAGGCTTTCTTATCTCTTCTTGCTATTCTTTGGAACTCTGCATTTAAATGTTTATATCTTTCCTTTTCTCCTTTGCTTTTCGCTTCTCTTCTTTTCACAGCTATTTGTAAGGCCTCCCTAGAATAGCTCAACTCTAATTATATCACCTACACTAGCTTTGATTGTAGTAATTCTACCTAAGATGCTAAGGCCCACTTGACTTCACACTCCAGATGTCTGACTCTAGGTGAGTGATCACACCATTGTGGTTATCTGGGTCATTAAGACCTTTTTTTTTTGTACAGTTCTTCTGTGTATACTTGCCACCTCTTCTTATCTCTTCTACTTCTAGGTCCTTGTGTTTCTGTCCTTTATTGTGGCCATCTTTGCATGAAATGTTCTCTTTGTATCTCTAATTTTCTTGAAGAGATCTCTAGTCTTTACCATTCTATTGTTTTCCTCTATTTCTTAACCTTTCTTGCTATTCTTTGGAACTCTGCATTCAGGCTCAGATAGACTGTGTTTTCAGTACAACAGTTTATATTGACCAACTTGACATGTTACATTCTTCTATAGTAAAATAACCATTGTTTTACTAAGACTATTATTTGGTACTATTTTGTATCTATGTTGATTCAGTCAATTTTTTCTAAAATACCTTTCTGCTAAATTTTATCAAAATAACAGAAAAAAAAATTGCTTTTCTTAAAGAATCTAAAATGATAGAAAATGTGTATCTACCAATTATTTATCATTTTTCTACAATAATTAACTCCCAAAAAAGTATATCATTGTTAATGAGATGGTAATATCTGTCCTTGTTTAAAAATTCACTTAAAATTTTAAGGGAAAAATTCTTAATTTTTCCTTTAAAAATGTTAACTCAAACTGTTTCTTTAGTCCTGCTGTCCTTCTGATACTCTATCATTTAGAATGTATGCTTTTTAAAATACAAAATAATAGTGAAAATTTCAAGATACTGATTTAGTTTCTCTTACCTAAAAGGATTCTGGAGGTTGAAAACTGAGGGTGTTAATGGAAGGTCCAGTCATATCAGGATCCAGCATCTTCCTGTTATTTACTGTTACTTTGTTTTTCAACCCCTTATCTGCCTTCCTTAGTGAGTGGTTTCCATTTTCAGCATCAGATTATATGTTTTATGGGAAAATAAAGATTATATATAAAAGGAAAAATAATAAGCATTGTATGTAAAAGGCAAAAATAATCTCTCAACTTTGATAATCCCTCTTATCTAGCTAGTTCACTCAGTTTTCCTTTCATTCATTTACTCATCTTCCCTGGAAAGTAAGATGTAAAATATCATTTATTAACTGCTAAAATCAATGTCATATTATTTACACTCACCCCTCCCAAAGTGGGACAAGTACAAGGTCATATCTTGTTACTCAGTAAAGCACAATATCTTTTATACCTGGTGCTGGGTAGACCGTGGTATCAGATATAAATGTGCCACCTCATATTTGCAATCCAGAAACTAAAGTTCCATTTATCTCCTCATAACACACTCATGCCATAATAGGAGATGAGAACAACCTAAAAAACTCTGAGTTATTAAAGTGAAAAATGAAAATGCCTAGAATTCACTAATTCTGAGCAATAATCAATCTTCCTTCTACAGAAATGGAGAGAACCGATCCTCACTTGATTTCCATTAAGCAAGCATTCATAGCGTATCATACTTACAGATGATTGAATTTGTCTCAAACTTCATGCTTAATTAATATAGATTTGAAGAATAAATAAAGTATCAAGTAGAAAAATATACTGGGGATTTTTGGTTTTGGGGGGACAGGATATAAAATTTTATACCATCTTTAGTTGTATACTGGCTAAGAATCAGGTTTTTAAAAATAAATAGCAGGCTGTTTTAATTAAATATTTATTATTATTATTAAGTGATAATTTATAGCACTTTTAGAAACTGGATAAATTAGATTTAAACTTTTAGCTACAGAATATCTCTCTGATGATATAGATAAATTCTTTCATGAAAGAAGTTGGGAGACAAAAGACTGAAATCAATTGTGTTATGGTTAAGGTATATAATGTTCTTTATTATTGTTACTAATAATAATCTTTTATTTAGAGAGTTATCATTTGTCCTATATATATTGACATGAAAAGCATTAAACCATCCTTTATTTGGTGCAGAAAAATACTCAGAAATTCACTAGTTATTAATGATTAGTACATTATGAATTCCAACTATCATATTTTCCTTTTTTTTTTTTTTTAAGTTTTTTTTTTTTTTTTTTTTTTTGGGAAAATGGACAAAGGAAAGGATCAATGAGGGTGGGAGGGAAATGGGAAGAAAGAAGGGGAGTGATGGTGGGGAGGAGTATAAATAATTTCTTAACCAATGGCTTTCTGTTTTTAGTCACAAAGAACACTTAAAAAAATCATGGTGAGTTCATCTTATATTAGGAGGTTTGTTCTCGAAATGAAAAGTTCAGAAAACAAAAAGTCCAGTTTGGGTGTCCTCATCTTTAGGCACATCTTGGTATTTTGTATTGGTAAATCTATCTTTACCACAATATATTATTTAGGACAGGATCACATTTGTCACCTCTTCCTCCCTACTACCCAAAGTGGTACCAAACCCACAAAATAGTCAATAAACCTCTACAGAGTGAGCAAATAAGTCTTTTTTTTTTTTTTTAAACTCTCCTGAGTGAACTGAATTTTTTGAGGCTCATAAGTAAATATGTTTTCCTCTTTACTTTGTCTATTACAGCCAGATTATATGAGTGGGGTGTTAAAGTCTCCCACTATTATTGTATTGCTCTAGAGAATGTCCTTTAGTTTTTGTTGGAGAAATGGTTTAGTGTGCATTCTCTCAACTTTTGCTTATCTGTGGCTTTTGATTTCTCCTTCATATTTGAATGGATCCTTGCTGATAAATAATCTAGGCTGTAAGATTTTCCTTCATCACTTTAATTACGTCTTCCTTCCCTCCTGGCTTGGAGAGTTTCTATTGAAAGATCAGCTGTTATCCTTATGGAATTCCTTGTGAGTTATTTGATGTTTTTCCCTTGCTGCTTTTTTTTTTAATTTTTTATATATTCTTGGGGTGTTTCGTTGTTTATCCTGTTAGGGAGTTTAACTTAGTGGTTATTCCTTCTCCTTTTAGGGAGTTTCATATTATCTCCTCAAGTTTCTTATCTTTCTTTTTATCTTCTTCTTCTGGACTCCTGCGTTTGCGTTGATGTATCCTGGGGTTCTGATCCTCTTCTTTTTCTTCTTTTTTTCCTTCTTATCTATTCTTTTATCACTCTACTTCCTCTTTTCTACTATTTTTCCTCCAGGTGTTTATCTCATATTTACTTTTTTTTTTCTTCTAGGTCCTTTAAACCTTTCTTCATCTTCTTCCTTCTCCTCTTAACTTATTCTATTTTAACCCTTCTTTCCTCTTTGTTTTTCTCTCTGGTCTTTCACCTCTTTATTTTTCTCTTATTGTTAGTCTTTCATTCTACTCTCCTTGTACGGGGGCAGTAACAAATTGAGTTAGGCACTCAGATCTAAGCAAACTTGTTAGTCTCGTATGCCCGTCCAGATCCGAGTAGCGAGGTGATGAATGTTCCGCGAGCGCAGGTGCTGCGACTTTCGCCTCTCCCCGCTCAGTTTTCTGGGTTAAAAACACACTTTCTAGGCAGATGTTGACCATCAGAGCCCCAAAAGCGTGAGTCAGCACAGAAACCTACTACAGTTCCCTTAGACAGTGTCTCTCTAGGGCTATAATTGCCCGCCTCTGGCCCTGGCTGCCTGTCACGGGAGGGGACGGCCTGCAGCCGGCCAACTCTGTGCAGCCCTTTGTTCCGTAGGTAGTCCTGGTGGTGTCTTAAGTTAGGGCTGGCTTTTGATGTAGTAGATAACCGACAGTCTGGTTATTTCGCTCAGATAGCGCCCGAGATAGCCAGGCCAAATCCTTTCTCAAAGCAATGCAGGCCTTGCCGCTCCTCCTAGCCCAGCCCCCACTTGCCAATAGCAAATGCTGGTGTCCGCGCCAGTTCTCCGCAAAGGAGTTACCGCAGGGCTCGTTTTCTCGTTTTGAAGACAATGAGCTGTCTTTCTAAGTGCCTGATGTCCTCTGCCGGCATTCAGAAGTTGTTTTATCGAGTTTATTCAGCATTCAAATGTTCTTTTAATGGATTTGTGGAGGAGAAAGTATTCTCCCCGTCTTACTCGTCCGCCATCTTAGCTCCTCCTCATATTTCCCTTTTTTTTAACCATAATACTTCTCTGTTACATAATCACTGCAGAGTATGAAACCTAGTTTGCTGTATGTGGTCTAATAAATGTTGCATTTTGGTGGTCTTCTTGTAATATTCTTAATATTTTTGAGCTTCCTTTTTGTAGTTTTATCTTTGGGTCTCTCACTTCCTCTCTCCCAACCTTGTTTTAGCAAGAAGAAGTTCTCAATGCTTATTGTCAGTTTTGTCACATAAACAAAGTGACATACTTTAGGTGACAGAGATTTTTATAGTTAGATACCACCTCATAATCAGTGGAAGAGAAGTATTATGTTCTATAATTGGGACACTGTGAAACTTCACTTATACTTCACTTATCTGAGAGTCATCTACTTGGACACCTCAAATATTCTCTGAAGACACAAAGACCAGAATGTCTCTGTAGGCTTGTTGGGGCAGCCGGGAATCCTGGCAGTCAGTCAGAGCAGATGGTGTAGACCAAGCCTTGGCAGAGTTTGATCCCAAGACAGTTGGATTTAAGAATGTAGAGATGGACTGAACACAAGTCGGATATAAGCTGACCAGCTGAATGTACCAAAATGAACAGACGAGGGCCACTAAGGGTAAGTTCTGTGTAAGCTGCTATTACTGCTTTGTTCAATCTCATAATAATTACCTGATTCAAGGCAAGAAAAGTATATTATCTCTTCTTTTCTGATCAAGTCTTAAAGAACCCTGATATAGTAGAGTGAAGTTGAATTCTACTCCTGAGAGACAATCAGCTTAGTTGTATAAGCATTTATTCCCACTTTTCCACTCAATTGGCATATGCGCCTAGAAATAAGACTTGAGGCTGTAATGAATACCGATATGTCCTCTGGTAGTGTATGATAAAATAGTAAGTGCAATTCTCATGTTTAATATTCATATTTTAACCAAAATGGCCCTTAAACACAAACCAACAGTATCTTCTAACTCTTAACTGAAGAAACAGTAGTTTTTTCAAACTGGAAGGAAAGCTAGCTGGTTTGGATTTTCGTAGGATAATATGTTAAGAGTGCAATTTTATGGATTCACAAAGTTGCTTCAAGAATAATTTTCTTTAGATGATATTTCCCTTCCAAACAGTTTAAGAATCTAGAATTTCTACTCTAAATTCTTTTACTATAGGGTATTCAAGGAAAGTAAGCATAAATACAAATAGATAAATATCCAAGTCTAAAATTATGGCTTTATTTTTCATCTCTAAATAAGCACAGTGGGGAAAAATAATAGAGAAGATACATATTAGTCTTGTCAGCAAGACTGACTAGAACTCTTAGTGGTCCTAGAGATTTAGCCTGGATTTTGAAAGTATTCATATTGACAAAGAATTAAATGGCCACAGGTTGGTCAAAATAAAGTTACATAGTACAGACAATGTGGGTCAAGGTCTAAAATACGTTTTAAATTTTTAACATTCAGTTCAGTCCAGTCCAGTCGCTCAGTCATATCCAACTCTTTGTGACCCCATGGACTGTAGCACTCATGCACAGACCAAAAAGGGTACTTACTTTAAGAATGTTTACATTCTATTTTAGGACTTTAGACAATAAGTACAACAAAACCAAGGGAAAATAAATGAGCAAGAACAATTTAATGTGAGCAAAATACTTGATAAATAGGAATGAGTTAGGGAAGGCATCATCCAAGGAGCTAGATTTATGAGACATAAGTGGCAACCCAACAGCATTATTATTTAGCCTCTCAGTAAATAGCAGATTATAAATTGTAAATGATGGACAGGTCAGTTGGCTAATTGGAATAAGAGAAATATTTGGGCCTCTATCTCCTGTAATCTCCACCTGGGTGATTCGTAGTTTTAATGATACACAAAACAAACTTTCAAAAGGGAAAGATAAAAATGCTTTTCATTATCTCAGGTTTTTCTTCTCTTTTTTCTTACGGAAGCATTGACGACTTCCTGCTATAAACAGAATCACGTGCAATTAGAATTTTTAGCTTCACTTTCTAAACCACTTTATTATTTAGTACTGGATGAATATGGTATTATACAAACTGTATACATAAAAACCAAATTAAATATTGTAATATAACCTACTAGATAACAAAAAGTAACTATAAAATTTGTAACTTTTTCCAGAAAAAAAATAAGGTTAAAGTCATAATTTTATATGATTCCCAGTACCAAAGTAATTCTTTCAAAATACCATAGTTTTGGTTGGATATTGTCTTCAAGTTAATTAGAGCTAGAAAACAAAGAGGCATTGTTTTTGTATGATAATATATGAAGAAAAGTTACTGACTAATAAATCAATAAATGTATTGATAAATATACAAAAACTTGAAATTTTATTTGTTATTAATGAAGAAGAATATTTACAAAAATTGGCAATACAAATAATATTTTAATAGCTTGTAAATGCTATTAGATTTCCCTTCATCATAAAATTAAAATGATAACATTTTTTAAAAGCATACTCAGCAAATGAAGAATAATTGAGCAAAAACTCAATAATAATTTATTTTTGTTCTAAATAAGAAACTATTTGATCATGTGGCCAATTTGTTCAATTTTCTATGAAATAAACTAACAATGTAGATAATATGCTAATTTGCAGGAAAAGTAACTGATGGTGTAATTACATTCAGATACAGTATCTCTTTACATATGCATTGCTTAAATAACAATTTTTTTAAAAAAATTAAGAGAATTATTCAAAATATCATATTTAGACCTTTTAATTTTGTCTGAAATATATTAATACCAAAAATTCAAGGAAAAGTATAATGTATTTTACATCCCCCAACTTTTATAGATATTATAAAAGACTTTAATGAATATTTTTATAGATATTATAAAAGATACTATAAAAGACAACTTTTTTGCTTTTAGAAGAAACTTCATATTAAAATAAATATATTTGGAAGATATTAGAAAACATGAAATATATATATACCTTATAGCTTTGTCTCATGACTGAATTTCCTCTTTTTTTTCCAAGAATGATTCTAACTTTTACCTGAAGCTTCATAATCTGTCATCATGGAAATAGTAACATATGCCAGCATCCCACTGCTTGTGTTCAATTTGCAAACAGTATGTGAAATTTTGTCAAATTCATGTGTTTCCAGCATGCTATTTTGTCATCGTCTTACAGGTTAAAATGCCACCACATCTACTGCTGCAGTTTTCCCAGCAGAAAACAGGTGTATATTGATTACATCGACAGCAGGGAAACAACATTTTTGTCTCTTCTTTACCATACTATTATAATGTAAAATAGCAGCTAAGATATGGCAACAAGCTGATATGTACTGAACTGAAGGTAAAGTTCTCAGGTGCTTGGGAGGTTCCCAATGTGAATAGGCACAAAGATTTGATTTTCCTCATTTAATGATGGCATTTTGCTTATTGCATTTTTGGAGAGTCCTCGTCCAAGGTAAGAAGCAGAGGCTGCACTCTGCTGGAGCAGCCAAGAAGAGATAACCCACGTCCAAGGTAAGAGAAACCCAAGTAAGACGGTAGGTATTCCAAGAAGGCATCAGAGGGCAGACACACTAAAACCATAATCACAGAGAACTAGCCATTCTAATCACACTAGGACCACAACCTTGTCTAAATCAATGAAACTAACCCATGCCTTGTGGGGCCTATACACAAGATGGGCAGGTAATGGTGGAGAGGTCTCACAGAATGTGGTCCACTGGAGAAGGGAATGGCAGACCACTTCAGTATTCTTGCCTTGAGAGCCCCATGAACAGTATGAAAAGGCAAAATGATAGGATACTGAAAGAGGAACTCCCCAATAGGTGCTCAATAAGCTACTGGAGATCAATGGAGAAATAACTCCAGAAAGAATGAAGGGATGGAGCCAAAGCAAAAACAATACCCAGCTGTGGATGTGACTGGTGATAGAAGCAAGGTCTGATGCTATAAAGAGCAATATTACATATGAACCTGGGATGTTAGGTCCATGAATCAAGGAAAATTGCAAGTGATCACACAGGAGATGGCAAGAATGAACGTCGACATTTTAGAAATCAGCGAACTAAAATGGACTGGAATGGGTGAATTAAACTCAGATGACCATTATATCTACTACTGCGGGCAGGAATCCCTCAGAAGAAATGGAGTAGCCATCATGGTCAACAAAAGAGTCCAAAATGCAGTACTTGGATTTAATCTCAAAAACAACAGAATGATATCTGTTTGTTTCCAAGGCAAAACACTCAATATTACAGTAATCGAAGTCCATGCCCCAACCAGTAATGCTGAAGAAGCTGAAGTTGAATGGTTCTATGAAGACATACAAGACCTTTTAGAGCTAACCCGAAAAAGATGTCCTTTTCATTATAGGGAACTGGAATGCAAAAGTAGGAAGTCAAGAAACACCTGGAGTAAGAGGTAAATTTGGCCTTGGAATATGGAATGAAGAAGGGCAAAGGCTAATAGACTTTTGCAAAGAGAACACACTGGTCATAGCCAACACCCTCTTCCAACAACACAAGAGAAGACTCTACATATGGACATCACCAGATGATCAACACTGAAATCAGATTGATTATATTTGCAGCCAAAATTGAGAAGCTCTATACAGTAGGCAAAACAAGACCGGGAGCTGACTGTGGCTCAGACCATGAACTCCTTATTGCCAAATTCAGACTGAAATTGAAGAAAGTAGGGAAAACTACTAGACCATTCAGGTATGACCTAAATCAAACCCCTTATGATTATACAGTGGAAGTGAGAAATAGAATAAAGGTCCTAGGTCTGATAGATAGATTGCCTGATGAACTATGAAATGAAGTTTGTGACATTGTACAGGAGACAGGGATCAAGAACATCCATGGAAAAGAAATCCAAAAAAGCAAAATGGCTATCTAGGGAGGCCTTAAAAATAGCTGTGAAAAGAAGAGAAGGGAAAAGCAGAGGAGAAAAGGAAAGATATAAGCATTTGAATGCAGAGTTCCAAAGAACAGCAAGAGGATATAAGAAAGCCATCCTCAGAGATCAATGCAAAGAAATAGAGGAAAACAACAGAATGGAAAATACTAGGGATCTCTTCAAGAAAATCAGAGATACCAAAGGAACATTTCATGCAAAGATGGGCTCTATAAAGGACAGAAATGGTATGGACCTAACAGAAGCAGAAGATATTAAGAAGAGATGGCAAGAATACACAGAACTGTACAAAAGAGATCTTCATGACCAATATAATCACGATGGTGCAATCACTCACCTAGAGCCAGACATCCTGGAATGTGAAGTCAAGTGGGCCTTAGAAAGCATCACTATGTACAAAGCTAGTGGAGGTTATGGAATTCCAGTTGAATTCTTTCAAATATTGAAAGATGATGCTGTGAAAGTGCTGCACTCAATATGCCAACAAGTTTGGAAGACACAGCAGTGGCCACAAGACTGGAAAAGGTCAGTTTTCATCCCAATCCCAAAGAAAGGCAATGCCAAAGAATGCTCCAACTACCACACAATTGTTCTCATCTCACAGGCTAATAATATAATGCTCAAAATTCTCCAAGCCAGGCTTCAACAACACGTGAACCGTGAACATCCAGATGTTCAAGCTGGTTTTAGAAAAGGCAGAGGAATCAGAGATCAAAATGTCAACATCTGTTGGATTATGGGAAAAGCAAGAGAGTTCCAGAAAAACATCTATTTCTGCTTTATTGACTATGCCAAAGCCTTTGACTGTGTGGATCACAATAAACTGTGGAAAATTCTGAAAGAGATGGGAATACCAGACCACCTGACCTGCCTCTTGAGAAACCTATATGCAGGTCAGGAAGCAACAGTTAGAACAGGACATGGAAAAACAGATTCTTTCCAAATAGGAAAAGGAGTACGTCAAGGCTGTATATTGTCACCCTGCTTATTGAACTTCTATGCAGAGTACATCATGAGAAACGCTGGGCTGTATGAAGCACAAGCTGGAATCAAGATTGCCTGGAGAAATATCAATAACTTCAGATATGCAGATGACACCACCCTTATGGTAGAAAGTGAAGAGGGACTAAAGAGCTTCTTGATGAAAGTGAAAGAAAAGAGTGAAAAAGTTGGCTTAAAGCTCAACATTCAGAAAATGAAGACCATGGCATCCAGTCCCACCATGGGAAATAGATGGGGAAACAGTGGAAACAGTGTCAGACTTTATTTTTCTGGGCTCCAAAATCACTGCAGATGGTGACTGCAGCCATGAAATTAAAAGATGCTTACTCCTTGGAAGGAAAGTTATGACCAAACTAGATAGCATATTCAAAAGCAGAGACATTACTTTGTCAACAAAGATCTGTCTAGTCAAGGCTATGGTTTTTCCAGTGGTCATGTATGGATGTGAGAGTTGGACTGTGAAGAAAGCTGAGCACCAAAGAATTGATGCTTTTGAACTGTGGTGCAGAGAAGACTTTTGAGAGTCTTTTGGACTGCAAGGAGATCCAATCAGTCCATTCTGAAGGAGATCAGCCCTGGGATTTCTTTAGAAGGAATGATGCTAAAGCTGAAACTCCAGTACTTTGGCCACCTCGTGAGAAGAGCTCACTCATTGGAAAAGACTCTGATGCTGGGAAAGTTTGGGGACAGGAGGAAAAGGGAACCTAAGAGGATGAGATGGCTGGATGGCGTCACCAACTCAATGGTTGTGAGTTTGAGTGAACTCCAGGAGTTGGTGATGAACAAAGAGGCCCGGCTTGCTGCAATTCATGGAGTCACAAAGATTTGGACACGACTGAGTGACTGAACTGAACTGAACTGAATATTATACTGGAAAGCAATATAATATGTTAGCAGTGGTTGGGAGAAGGGCATAGAATTACAGCCTATCTCCCCTCCCATATTTTTATTTATAAATATTATTTTTTCACTAAACATATTTCATTTGTAATCTATAAAGTGGATTGATAAAAATATAGCCTTTAAACAGAGACACTTAGGATGTATCTAAGGGTAACAGGAATATGTATAGGTTGATTAGGCTAAATATTTTTGAAGTATCTTTCTTTTGTTACAATATGTAATTTATTTTAAATTGTTTTCAACATCAACATGTAATTAATTTTGATTTATCAACTAATAAATAGTTTACTAATATGACAGTTTTATTTAGGTTATGATTTATTGATTATGACTGCCATTTTGTATATAATGACTGTCTATTTTGATCAGTTGCCAAGAAAATTAATTTTCTGGCAAAAGTTTAATTAGAAAATAACAAATTAGAAATTTACTACATTTAAAAATTATATCACATATTAGAACAACTTAATAAATATTTTGTATATACCATAATAAATTTTAAAACATGAACATTCACAAATGAACAAAATTGGAGAGGAATATTTATACAAAATATAAATATGAAATAAAATAAATATGGATTTTGTAGCCCATTAATTTGTGTGTTGAATTTCTGTTGTGGTTTGTAGTATTATATCTTAGCAAGATCAAGTACAATTTTAGATACCTACACACAGTATTGTTGTGTCTTAGTGACATGGTCAAAATTTATTTAAACAGACATATATCTTTAAAAAAAAACAAAAAAAAAGAGAAATGTATTCTTATTTGCTCAACTTGTATTTCTTGAGAACCAACTAAGTAGTAGAATCTGGGTTTACTCTCTGAATGTAAACAATAAAGAAAACCAAACACTTTTTCTCTCTATAAATCACTGATAATCTATACACAGACTCAGATGTGAAAATCCCTAAACTGAGTATTAAATGGTTTAAAGGAGGCAAATATAAAATGACATAGAAGCACATATTAAAGATTCTCATGGAAATTAGCGAAGACATTTGTCTTGTACAAATCCATAACCTCATCCTGACCTGCTTTTTCCCGAATTCTTCAAACTAGCTTGCATTTTACATATTAATATTTTCACTCTTTATATTTAAAAAGTCTTTAAGCCTTGAGTCTACTATGAAGTTTAATCATGTATACTGTTTTACAAACGTTAGTGGCAGACTTAACTGCAGCAACAAAAATACTGGTGGTAGCATTCAAGAAAGCTACAGTACGTGTCATGCATTGGAGCACTGTGTCCCAGGTACATTCTGACTGTATGCAAACATCACCTCTCTCTCTCTTTTTTAAAATGTATTTATTTTTAATTGAAGGATAATTCCTTTACAATATTGTGTTGGTTTCTGCCAAACATCAACATGAATCAACCATAGTTATACATATGTCTTCTCCCTCTTGAACCTCCCTCCCACCTCCCACCCCATCCCATCCTTCTAGGTGGTCATAGAGCCCCCGTTTGAGTACCCTGAGTCATACAGCAAATTTGTACTGGCTATTTATTTTACATATGGTAGTGTATATGTTTCCATGCTACTCTCCTCATTTAAGCATCACTTCTTTTGATTTACACAAACTTATATAACATGGAAGTGCAAACAATATATAAACCATTCAAGACCATATCTGAACTTATGCTAGAGAAATGACTCTTGGTGGCCTCTTAGATATTTTCAGTATGGGAGCCAACTACCAGAGGAACCAACCATGTGATTAGAGAACCTTCAGACTTCCACCCCACCCTACTCGAGACCTTCAAGGTGGAGACAGGGCCTGAAATTGAATTCAGTCACAAATGGCAAATGATTTACTCATTTAATCATGCTCACATCATGCAACAATCA
Source organism: Tragelaphus eurycerus (assembly GCA_935064755.1). Lineage (NCBI taxonomy): Eukaryota > Metazoa > Chordata > Mammalia > Artiodactyla > Bovidae > Tragelaphus > Tragelaphus eurycerus. Next base: position 10,184,015 of record CAKXYN010000012.1, on the reverse strand, counting down.
CAAAAATTGCTACATGAAGGACTCCAGAGAGCTTAGGAATTGGTGAGCAAAGTGAGTACACCCCATTGCTTATACTGTGCCCTGTGAATTGCTTAACTAGGCTGTTTCTGAGTTGTATCCTTTATAATAAACTAACAATAGTAAGTAAAGTATCTTCCTATGTTCTGTGAGCCATCCTAGAAAATTATAGAACTTGAGAAATGGATCATGGGGACCATTGATTTACAGCCAGCTGGTCAAGTGAATGGGAAGCCTGGATATGCAATTGGCATCTAAAGTGAAGACAGCTTTTTAAGACGGAACCTGTCACCTGCTGGAGCTGAACTAGTTCCAAATAGTGTCAGAATTGAAGGTAATTGTAGGACATCAAGTTGGTGTCTAGATAATTGATTCATGTAAAGAAAATCCCACACATTTGATATCAAGAGTGCTGTCAGAAGTATGAAAGTTGCTTTTATATACATTACTCCACTTGTTCCTTACATAAATTTTTGCTTAGAGTGTTTTATTTGAAAAAAACAAAAAAGTATATTGCCATGTAAGCATCAGATCAGATCAGTCGCTCAGTCGTGTCCGACTCTTTGCGACCCCATGAACCGCAGCACGCCAGGCCTCCCTGTCCATCACCAGCTCCCGGAGGTCACTCAGACTCACATCCATCGAGTCAGTGATGCCATCCAGCCATCTCATCCTCTGTCATCCCCTTTTCATCTTGCCCCCAATCCCTCCCAGCATCAGAGTCTTCTCCAATGAGTCAACGCTTTGCATGAGGTGGCCAAAATACTGGAGTTTCAGCTTTAGCATCATTCCTTCCAAAGAAATCCCAGGGCTGATCTCCTTCAGAATGGACTGGTTGGATCTCTTTGCCGTCCAAGGGACTCTCAAGAGTCTTCTCCAACACCACAGTTCAAAAGCATCAATTCTTCGGCACTCAGCCTTCTTCACAGTCCAGCTCTCACATCCATACCTGACCACAGGAAAGACCATAGCCTTGACTAGGCGAACCTTTGTTGGCAATTCTTTTCTTTCTGTGCATGGTAATTTTTGATTGGTCAGCATACATTGTGAATTTTATGCTTTTGGATGCTGAATATTCTTTAATGCCGTTAATTTATTTTGAAGTACTTATTCCTTTCATGTCTTGTTTATAAGATTCATCAGAATTGATGCAATGTTTAAGATGAAATATTTCCTACCACTGACAGAAAAGCTTTCTATATACTCTGCCCATTACCCATGAATTAGGACATTTTTTTCAGTAGTGAGAACAGGCACTATTTCCAGCCCTTTGCAAATATTGTGCTCATTTGTCATTAAATTGTCAGATGATTGTTTCCCTAGCCTTGGGAAACAAATGTATACATTGTTCAGTATTCTTCTGAATACTCAAGTTTCCTCTGTAGACCTCCAGAGTTCTTTCTTGCAAAGCTGTGTCCTACTTTATTTATTTGTACATTTATTTTGTTTGCCTCCTAGACATCTTTGAAACTATAGATTGTTGTCTTTTATTACTTTTGGAATTTGCTAGCCGTTTCTTCAAATATTTCTGCTGACTCATTCTATTCTCCTTCTGGAATTCCAAATACATATATTAGACTACTATTGCCCTCTGTCTGCTGCATGATAGTGACTGATGATGATTTTCACTCCTTTTTCCTCATTTACTTCAGTTTGAATAACACCTAAGGACGTATCTGTAAATTCACTGTTTCATTGCACAGCTTCATTCTTACTTCCAATAGCCTATCAAAGGAATTTCTTGTGTACATCTTAAATGCTTTTTGTTTTTACCATTTAATTGTTTAGCATGTGAACTGTATTTATTTTAATGGCCCTGTGTGATATCTTCAACATCTGTGTCACACATAGTATATATTTTAAATGAATATTATGATATATTCACTATTTCTTGTATAATTGACATGAAAAACTAAACTCAAATGTATACAACTCTCTGTTTTAAAATGCCATGTCAAACAGGATTTCTGCAACATTGAAAGTTCTTAGTTTGGCAGCTCAGTTCAGTTCAGTCGCTCAGTGGTGTCCAATTCTGCAACCCCATGAATTGCAGCACCCCAGGCCTCCCTGTCCAACTCCCGGAGTTCACTCAAACTCATGTCCATCTATTCAGTGATGCCATTCAGCCATCTCATCCTCTGTTGTCCCCTTCTCCTCCTGCTCCCAATCCCTTCCAGCATCAGGGTCTTTTCCAATGAGTCAACTCTTTGTATCAGGTGGCCAAAGTATTGGAGTTTCAGCTTTAGCATCAGTCGCTCCAATGAACACCCAGGACTGATCTCCTTTAGGATGGACTAGTTGGATCTCTTTGCAGTCCAAGAGACTCTCAAGAGTCTTCTACAACACCACAGTTCAAAAGCATTAATTCTTTGGCGCTCAGCTTTCTTCACAGTCCAACTCTCACATTCATACATGACCACTGGAAAAACCATTGCCTTGACTAGACGGACCTTTGTCGGCAAAGTAATATCTCTGCTTTTCAATATACTATCTAGGTTGGTCATAACTTTCCTTCCAAGGAGTAAGCGTCTTTTAATTTCATGGCTACAATCACCATCTGCAGTGATTTTGGAACTACTAGCCACTTATACCAAGAAAGCATGTGAAATATGGCTAGTGTGACTGAGGAAGTGAATTTTATACTATACCGAGTTTTACTTAAATTTGAGTTGTCACATCAAGCTAGTGACTACCATATTAGCACAATTGTAGAATTTATCAAATCTAAGCATAGACTTCCTAATTTCAATTTAAAGAATTTAACTTGCCACAAATTGCTCCAGTATACACTGAGATACATATAAAGAAAATAATATAAAGTTTTTAGTCACCTATTATGTGAAGAGTTAATTCACAACTAAGAATTTATCAAGCATGAACAACAATCTTCCATGTCTATATCTAAAAGCACTAACAACTACCAAAAAATTAAATATATTTCTTAAGAAATATGGATTGTATAAAAGTTCAACAACCAGATATTTTAGTTTATTATTCCTATATTAAGAGATCCCAGGACTCCCTAGGGTTTTAAGGGACTTTTTCTGTTATATGAATTTAGCAAAGTGTGATACTTAAAGTAAAGGGAAAACTTTTTGTTATCATAGCACACAATATTTTGACAGATCTACAAATAACTTTATAGCCCAGAATAAAGAGATCAAAATTAGGAATTAGAAATGGTCATCTTGGCTAATTGACTGTGCATCAATGCTTTCAGTGTCATTTACGTTCCATGTAAATTGGAGGCACATATATATTTGTGCAGTTGTTGATAGTGCAGAGAAATCATACATATTTCAAGGATTATAATCATTTTGTAGCTTTGCTCAGAACAGATTCCAGGGTTCTAACATTACAACTGAATATAAACATTAACAATGTTAAAGGTTTGCATTTATGTGTATATTTATATGTGCATAGTACAAAATATTAAATATGCATTTTAATTACAAATACATCTACATGGTGTTACTTCTGAAATACATGACCAAATCTCATTTAAGTAGCTTCATTTTTAATCATTCATATGATTTAGGATGTGTGAGAGTGAGATATAATTCAGATATCCCTGAACTGAATCTGTTTATCAATTTGCAGGTTTGCCCCATTCACCCCCTACTGTTCTCTTGCATTATTTCAACTAGATGAGGTGGTGTGCACACTACCAGTAATTTAGGGAGCTGAGAATAGATGCATACCATTTTAACATTACAGCAGGGAGCCCTTGTCTTGCCTTTTCAGTTATTCAATGTAACACCAATTAACACTTAAGTGATAGAGTTTCAGTTTCTAGGTAAAAACTAGGAATCTTTCTTTCATGCCTCTATACTAGGGCCTGTGTAGTTATGATATTTAATCAGCTGAAAGCCCAGGGCATGCACTTGTAGTTGTGTTATTATTTATAATTGAGTTCACCACTGCTGCTGTGGTAAACCTTACTGGCATAATTTGCCCAAGGTTTAATGCTTTCTGATACTGCTCCTAGCTCTCCACTCACCAGGGTATTTTCCTATAGTGTTGCAGAGTATTTTAAAAAACTTGTTTGTGACTGAAGTCAATTGAGGAAAGGGGTGAGGGAGGTTGAAGAGTAAAAACAATAATGAAAGTGAAACAGATTAATTAATTTTCAAAAATAAGCAAGATTCTCCAATTCTGGCTAATTTTCAAACTTGCTAACATGATATAACAACTCAGATGAGTATAAATAGTAAGGCTCAGAATAGCATTGAAATATGTATAATATCATATCTGAAATGAGTCGCCAGTCCAGGTATGATGCCTGATAACGGATGCCTGGGGCTGGTGCACTGGGACGATCCAGAGGGATGGTATGGGGAGGGAGGAGGGAGGAGGGTTCAGGATGGGGAACACATGTATACTTGTGGCGGATCCTTGTGGTGGATCCATCTTGATGTATGGTAAAAGCAATACAATATTGTAAAGTTAAGCAAAATAAAATTTAATTAAAAAAAATAGTAAGGCTCAGATATCCATTTTGAAGTTTAAAAAGACTTTAGCATCTGGTGTAATTATACACACACACACACACACACACACACATACACAAATGAGGAAAGAAGTAAGATTCAAAAATCACATTCTAGAAACCTAATATTCTGAGCTTTAATATGCTGAATCTTGGCTGTATTCACAACAGGACCTCTGTACTGCTGCTAGCATGGAAATTGGCAACACAGTTATTATTAAAATGTATGTTTTATACAAAGACAGCTGTATTACGGTACAATAGAATCTAAAATAGACCTGTACATGTTTCTCTCACTAAATGTACATTAAGTCCTTAGGCTATATCATCTTTATGGGAACACTGTGAAAATAATGTTTACTAGACAAAACTATAGGCTACTATTCAGGTAAGTTCATGATAATAAAAACTTTATCTTTCCATATATTTCCTCTGATTTTATGTTTCAAATCCTCATTTTATTATCCAAATAATGCTCTGATTATTTATTGATGTCTTCAACAATGCAAAAATTGTGAAATATCTACTATATGTTAAACCGTAGCCAATATTTTGGGGATGCAGCATTGAACAAAACAAATTCAAATTTATCCAAGCATATCCTACAGCTGCAAACTTCTTTCATAGAGCTTATATTCTACTGTAAATATCCTTGTGAGGCATGCAATCATTCTCCCTTCCAATAATAGGCAAACATAGTGAGGACTCACTAAACTAGAACCAGACCGATTGGTATTGCACATAAATGTCCTTGATCTTGAAAAGCTATGGACAAAAGAAAACCTAATCCTTTCTTTTTTGCTAGCCAAGTTGTTGTGGTGGTGCACAGGTTTAGTTGCTCCAAGACATGAACCTTCCTGGATTAGAGATAGATCCCATGTCTTCTGCCTTAGCAGGCAGATTCTTTACCACTGAGCCACCAGGGAAGACTTGTCTACACGTTTGTAAGTCATGTGTCTCTGAGTGCAGGCATGCTAAGTCATTTCAGTCATGCCTGACTCTGTGCAATCCTATGGACTGTAGCCCACCAGTCTCTTCTGTCCATGGGAATTCTCCAGGAAAGAATACTGGAATGAGGAGTCATGACCTTCTCCAGGGGATCTTCCCGACCCAGGGGTCAAACCTGTGTCTCCTGCGCCTCCTGCATTGCAGGTGAATTATTCACCACTGAGCCATGAGGGAAGCCCCTATGCTAGCTAACTGCTTCCTAAATTTTGAGATTCTGATAACTATTTCAAGAGACTGGTTTTTGCTACTTCAATAGTCTTTCAATGAAGGAAAAGCTGCTTTAAGAGCAGCAGCTGCATACACACTGGAGTTGTAATTTGAAAAATAAAGTAATATAATGGAGTTGATCATCTATCTTTTAAGTATCACACAAACAACAATCTCAATAGACATTTCTAGCATAGTTGTGAAGATCAAATGAATTTGCATTTGGAATGCCCCGCTTCACGGTTGCCAGCACCTTGCATGCACACTTAAATATTAGTGTGTTGTTTTATTACTTCTACCAGTTACAGAACACATTATGTTGTGGTCTACACTTGATAATACTGAGATCTAAAAATTAATGGATTATATTATGTGGTGCTCCACATTGGTTTATCATACTATATGATCTAGAAAGTAATACCATCAGATCAGATCTGATCAGTTGCTCAGTCATGTCCGACTCTTTGCGACCCCATGAATCGCAGCACGCCAGGCCTCCCTGTCCATCACCAACTCCCGGAGGTCACTCAGACTCACATCCATCAAGTCAGTGATGCCATCCAGCCATCTCATCCTCTGTCGTCCCCTTCTCCTCCTGCCCTCAATTCCTCCCAGCATCAGAGTCTTCTCCAATGAGTCAACTCTTTGCATGAGGTGTCCAAAGTACTGGAGTTTCAGCTTTAGCATCATTCCTTCCAAAGAAATCCCAGGGCTGATCTCCTTCAGAATGGACTGGTTGGAACTCCTTACAGTCCAAGGGACTCTTAAGAGTCTTCTCCAACACCACAGTTCAAAAGCATCAATTCTTTGGCGCTCAGCCTTCTTCACAGTCCAACTCTCACATCCATACATAACCACAGGAAAAACAAAAGCGTTGACTAGGAGAACCTTTGTTGGCAAAGTAATGTCTCCGCTTTTGAATATGCTATCTAGGTTGGTCATAACTTTCCTTCCAAGGAGTAAGTGTCTTTTAATTTCATGGCTGCAGTCACCATCTGTAGTGATTTTGGAGCCCAGAAAAATAAAGTCTGACACTGTCTCCACTGTTTCCCCATCTATTTCCCATGAAGTGGTGGGACCGGATGCCATGATCTTTGTCTTCTGAATGTTGAGCTTTAAGCCAATCTTTTCACTCTCCACTTTCACTTTCATCAAGAGGCTTTTTAGTTCCACTTCACTTTCTGCCATAAGGGTGGTGTCATCTGCATATATGAGGTTATTGATATTTCTCCCAGCAATCTTGATTCCAACTTGTGTTTCTTCCAGTCCAGCGTTTCTCATGATGTACTCTGCATATAAGTTAAATAAACAGGGTGACAATATACAGCCATGACATACTTCTTTTCCTATTTGGAACCAGTCTGTTGTTCCATGTCCAATTCTAACTGTTGCTTCCTGACCTGCATACAGATTTCTCAAGAGGCAGATCAGGTGGTCTGGTATTCCCATCTCTTTCAGAATTTCCCACAGTTTATTGTGATCCACACAGTCAAAGGCTTTGGCATAGTCAATGAAGCAGAAATAGATGTTTTTCTGGAACTCTTTTGCTTTTTCGATGATCCAGCGGATGTTGGCAATTTGATCTCTGGTTCCACTGCCTTTTCTAAAACCAGCTTGAAATTCAGGAAGTTCACAGTTCACATATTGCTGAAGCCTGGCTTGGAGAATTTTGAGCATTACTTTACTAGTGTGTGAGATGAGTGCAGTTGTGCGGTAGTTTGAGCATTCTTTGGCATTGCCTTTCTTTGGGATTGAAATGAAAACTGACCTTTTCCAATCCTGTGTCCTCTGCTGAGTTTTCCAAATGTGCTGGCATATTGAGTGCGGCACTTTCACAGCATCATCTTTCAGGATTTGGAATAGCTCAACTGGAATTCCATCACCTCCACTAGCTTTGTTCGTAGTGATGCTTTCTAAGGCCCACTTGACTTTCCATTCCAGTATGTCTGGCTCTAGATGAGTGATTGCATCATTGTGATTATCTGGGTCATGAAGATATTTTTTGTACAGTTCTTCTGTGTATTCTTGCCATCTCTTCTTAATATCTTCTGCTTCTGTTAGGTCCATACACTTTCTGTCCTTTATCGAGCGCATCTTTGCATGAAATATTTTTTTGGTATCTCTGACTTTCTTGAAGAGATCCCTAGTCATTCCCATTCTGTTGTTTTCCTCTATTTCTTTGCACTGACTGCTGAAGAAGGCTTTCTTATCTCTTCTTGCTATTCTTTGGAACTCTGCATTCAGATGTTTATATCTTTCCTTTTCTCCTTTGCTTTTCGCTTCTCTTCTTTTCACAGCTATTTGTAAGGCCTCCCCAGACAGCCATTTTGCTTTTTTGCATTTCTTTTCCATGGGGATGGTCTTGATCCCTGTCTCCTGTACAATGTCACGAACCTCATTCCATAGTTCATCAGGCACTCTATCTATCAGATATAGGCCCTTAAGTCTATTTCTCACTTCCACTGTGTAATCATAAGGGATTTGATTTAGGTCATACCTGAATGGTCTAGTGGTTTTCCCTACTTTCTTCAATTTCAGTCTGAATTTGGCAATAAGGAGCTCATGGTCTGAGCCACAGTCAGCTCCTGGTCTTGTTTTTGCTGACTGTATATAGCTTCTCCATCTTTGGCTGCAAAGAATATAATTGAAATGATTTCGGTGTTGACCATCTGGTGATGTCCATGTGTAGAGTCTTCTCTTGTGTTGTTGGAAGAGGGTGTTTGTTATGACTAGTGCATTTCTTGGCAAAACTCTATTAGTCTTTGCCCTGCTTCATTCTGTATTCCAAGGCCAAATTTGCCTGTTACTCCAGGTGTTTCTTGACTTTCTACTTTTGCATTCCAGTCCCCTATAATGAAAAGGACATCTTTTTTGGGTGTTAGCTCTAAAATGTCTTGTAGGTCTTCATAAAACTGTTCAACTTCAGCTTCTTCAGCATTACTGGTTGAGGCGTAGACTTGGGTTACCTTGACATTGCGTGGTTTGCCTTGGAAATGAACAGAGATCATTGTGTCGTTTTTGAGATTGCATCCAAGTACTGCATTTCGGACTCTTTTGTTGACCATGATGGCCATTCCATTTCTTCTGAGGGATTCCTGCCCACTACTATATTCCTGTAGTAGATATAATGGTCATCTGAGTTAAATTCACCCATTCCAGTCCATTTTAGTTGGCTGATTCCTAGAATGTTGACATTCACTCTTGCCATCTCTTGTTTGACCACTTCCAATTTGTCTTGATTCATGGACCTGACATTCCAGGTTCTTATGCAGTATTCCTCTTTACAGCATTGGACCTTGCTTCTATCACCAGACACATCCACAGCTGGGTATTCTTTTTGCTTTGGCTCCATCCCTTCATTCTTTCTGGTGTTATTTCTCTACTGATCTCCAGTAGCATATTGGGCCCCTACTGACCTGGGGAGTTTCTCTTTCAGTATCCTATCATTTTGCCTTTTCATAATGTTCATGGGATTCTCAAGGCAAGAATACTGAAGTGGTTTGCCATTCCCTTCTCCAATGGACCTCATCCTGTCAGATCTCTCCAACACGACCCGCCCATCCTGGGTTGGGCTGGTAATACCATAGGAAAGGAAAAAAGACGATAGTAGAAAAATCACTAGATGAGGATTTAAAAGATAAGTTTAATATTCAGATATGCTACAGCTAGTTGATCTTCAATTTCCATAATTCTCAAGAGTTGAGATTAGATGAGCTAATAATTAATATTATTTTAAAATTTTGGAGAGAATTAATTGCAAAATTGTGTACTCTTCTTAAAGTACTAAGAGTTACACGATACAGATATTAGCTTTTCTTTAAGTGGTTAAATATATTTCCCTGTGAATTAATATAATATTAAATCTAGTCTAAGATGTTTATAATTGTATGCAGTGTTTTATTTACACTTTCATCATAAGTGATGAATTAACAAGAGACAAAATTTGCATTTAATAACTTGAAATTTTAGGATAGACATAAAAGATAAACTTTATTAAACTAATGAACTCAGTAGGCCTTGTGACTAAGTGCTGATATATGTTTTTTATCATTACATGTGAGACTGACCAATACTCACTATCATTATGTTTAAATATAAGAGCCAGTTATAGAACATTAATTCCAAAAAGAGAACAGAAAGAAACTGCTTCTCCACATATTTATTTGAGTAAAGAGAGTCATGTAACTAGATCTAACTTCAGTAGGATAGAGAAATGTAGCCTTACCTTACAGTTAGTAAGCAGGGAGCTGGAAATGCTTGAACAGCACTGGGACCTCAGATCAGATCAGTCGCTCAGTCGTGTCCGACTCTTTGCGACCCCATGAACCGCAGCACGCCAGGCCTCCCTGTCCATCACCAACTCCCAGAGGTCACTCAGACTCGCATCCATCGAGTCAGTGATGCCATCCAGCCATCTCATCCTCTGTCGTCCCCTTCTCCTCCTGCCCTCAATCCCTCCCAGCATCAGAGTCTTCTCCAATGAGTCAACTCTTCGCATGAAGTGGCCAAAATACTGGAGTTTCAGCTTTAGCATCATTCCCTCCAAAGAAATTCCAGGATTGATCTCCTTCAGAATGGACTGGTTGGATCTTCTTGCAGTCCAAGGGACTCTCAAGAGTCTTCTCCAACACCACAGTTCAAAAGCATCAATTCTTCGGCGCTCAGCCTTCCTCACAGTCCAGCTCTCATATCCATACATGACAACAGGAAAGACCATAGCCTTGACTAGGCGAACCTTTGTTGGTAAAGTGATGTCTCTGCTTTTGAATATGCTATCTAGGTTGGTCATAACTTTCCTTCCAAGGAGTAAGCGTCTTTTAATTTCATGGCTGCAGTCACCATCTGCAGTGATTTTGGAGCCCAGAAAAACAAAGTCTGACACTGTTTCCACTGTTTCCCCATCTATTTCCCATGTAGTGATGGGGCCAGATGCCATGATCTTCGTTTTCTGAATGTTGAGCTTTAAGCCAACCTTTTCACTCTCCACTTTCACTTTCATCAAGAGGCTTTTTAGCCCCTCTTCACTTTCTGCCATAAGAGTGGTGTCATCTGCATATCTGAGGTTATTGATATTTCTCCCGGCAATCTTGATTCCAACTTGTGTTTCTTCCAGTCCAGCACTTCTCATGATGTATTCTGCATATAAGTTAAATAAACATGGTGACAATATGCAGCCTTGACGTACTCCTTTTCCTATTTGGAACCAGTCTGTTGTTCCATGACCAGTTCTAACTGTTGCTTCCTGACCTGCATACAGATTTCTTAAGAGGCAGATCAGGTGGTCTGGTATTCCCATCTCTTTCAGAATTTTCCATAGTTTATTGTGATCCACACAGTCAAAGGCTTTGGCATAGTCAATAAAGCAGAAATAGATGTTTTTCTGGAACTCTCTTGCTTTTTGCATGATCCAGCGGATGTTGGCAATTTGATATCTGGTTCCTCTGCCTTTTCTAAAACCAGCTTGAACATCAAGAAGTTCACGGTTCACATATTGCTGAAGCCTGGCTTGGAGAATTTTGAGCATTACTTTACTAGCGTGTGAGATGAGTGCAATTGTTCGGTAGTTTGAGCACTCCTTGGCATTGCCTTTCTTTGGGATTGGGATGAAAACTGACCTTTTCCAGTCCTGTGGCCACTGCTGAGTTTTCCAAATTTGCTGGCATATTGAGTGCAGCACTTTCACAGCATCATCTTTCAGGACTTGGAATAGTTCCACTGGAATTCCATCACCTCCACTAGCTTTGTTCGTAGTGATGCTTTCTAAGGCCCAGATGGTGTGGCACTGGGATCTACTAATATGCTATTTTATATATAGTAGCTTGTATATGTCAATCCCAATCTCCCATTTCCCCCTGGTAACCATATCACTATTTCTATATCTGTAACTCTGTTTCTGTTTTGCAAATAATTTTGTACCAATTTTTTAGATTCCACATATAAGCTATATAAAAAACAGCTCATGCAGCTCAAAAAACAAACAAACCAATCAAAAACTGAGATGACTCCAGAGACATACAGATGACTAAAAAGCACATGAAAAGTTGTTCAACATCACTAATTATGAGAATCACGCAAATTAAATCTGCAATGAGGTATTGTCTCAAAGGAATCTTAGAAATACAATGTCCAGGGATCAGCATCTGGACTGAGAACATTATAGAAAAGGGTGGAGAATTGAACTAGGGTAGGCTAAACTGAGAAAAAGCATACTTACCAGACTGGTTTGTTTTAAATTTTACTGTGCTATTTATATTAACTCAGTCTCCTAAAATAACACATTAAAGGAAAGGAAATTTGGATAAAGGAGATCTCTTTTTATTTCCAAGACAGGTTGTTCCCAGTGATGTATTTTTTTTTTTTAATGAGCAATTTGAGAACTGCTAAACTTATATTAGAGCATAATTTTTTTTTATATAGAAGAAAAACATTTAACATGAAGTTTCACAGTTTGAGATATTGAAACAGTTGCTTTCCATTCACCTTTTTTGTTTAATATATGTTTCTCAGGAAAATGTTCTCCATTAATGGCTTGTAGCAATTAAACCTGTGTGGGAGCATCAGTTTTGAGAAACTTGCAAAATGTTATTACCTTATAATCTAAGTATATTAAAACTATGCATTGTTCATAGAGAGCCGATTTCAGTTTCTTTTCTGCTCTTAAAACAGGACCCCTCACTGAGGATTAAATTAAAATAAGTCTTTTCATAGATGGCTCCCACTGGAATGTAAATTACAATTCTAAGATTGCTGGTTTTCATGGCCTGCCTTTGCTAATTTTCTACTGAAGCTTCTAATTTTAGTATACATGATTAGTGTGCCTTGGGTCTAATGAGAATGGGGTGGCCAGAACAGATGAAGATTAACAGGTAAATCACACAGGTCAAATTGGTTTATATCCAGAGGTTGACTGGATGTATTCATCAGTACAGAAACATGTGGAGTTTGTCTTCTGCCATGTAGAAACTATGCTAGGGAAAGTTTGGGGGGTTTTGTTTCCTTTCATTTTATAGGTAGACATTCAGCTTCAAAAATAAATACACAAAACAAGAAGTATTCCAGCTGAGAACAGATCTATCTCGCTTTTCATTTGATTGCTTTTTATTTTATTTTTTTAACAATATTTCAATAATCTTAAGTGTGCACTATGCCTATAGTCCTTGAAATATAAGTCATGAAATGGCAACGTCAGCATAACCTGGAGGCTGGTCACTAAAACAAAGTCATGGGCCCACTTCTAAACACTGAATAAGAATACCTGGGCTTGGGGTCCAATAATTAAAATTTTAACAAGCCTTTCAGATGATTCTCGTAGGCCAAAATTGAAAAGCCCTATTCTAGAGGACTTATTTGATATTAAAATCAAAAGACCTTCCTTAACATGTTTTTAAAATGTGTAATTTCTCCAGATATTATGGAGGTCTACATTAATCTTCACTTTAAGTTTTCTGAAGTTCAATGTATTAACGAAAAAATACTTGAAAATGGTTGGTTAGTTATGTTCACTATAATATTATGTTTTCTGTCACTAAAAAAATGTTTGAGAAGAATTGTATGCTACTACAGATTCTGAACCCAGATTGCCTCTTTTCTGGAAGCTGTAAGCTGATCACATCATGATATAGTTTAAAAACAACTGGAAATAAATGCTTTAAGGTAATTATTCTTCAAATTCTTCTAATCAGCTTGATATGAAGTTATCAAAAATCAAAAGTTTAGGTAAACTCTAATAGGAATTATCAACTTCTATTAAAATTGTTTTATTAGTGAGGAATATCAGTTTATGAGCAATTCCCACACAGAGAAATAAAAAAATAATCTGCTGATGTGGATAGGGTTAAGCTGTAAGAATCCTATACATTAAATTATAATGTGATGATTATCAAAGTCATAAGTAGTCCTATTTTTGAGTAGGTATAAAGAATGAATTTTAATGTGTATTGTTTTTTGCCTTCAAAAACAAAATGATACAGTACTTTCTCTTAAAGAGCACTTCAGAAGTTTAAATTATAGGGACAATAGAGTATAGATATTACTAGGCAAGTCTATAAATATATAGACTTAATTTTTTTTAATCCTTATCCTGTCAAACTATAGAATTGGAGAAAACACTAAATGATTCAGACTTTAGTTTCTTCATTTGTTAAATTTGAAAAACAACAGTGCCTAATTTACAGAGCTATTATGAATATTAGTTTATGCATTATAAGAAAAACATTTAAAAGAGTACATCTGGCACTGAATAATAAATATTAATCACCATTAGTTCAAATTTCAAAAAATTCATGTATCTGTACATTTAGTTATTTCTTTCCCATTTCGTTCCTTCAATCAATATTTGTGTTGTTTCTTTTAGTTCCTATCTCCCTGAAAAATCTCACATATTTGCAGCCAATCCAACGGCATTTCACAAATGCCCATACAAAATAAAATGCTTAGAAAAAAAAAGTAATGAAAAATATTTGCAAAGCACTTATATGTTAAACAGGCCATCCTAGATTCCTAGACTTTCTTCTCATCCTAAATATCCTTTCAAAAAAGAATCCTTCTAATCCTATGTTCTAAATATTTTCCACCCTTCCTCACCTCCTCTACCACCACCATGAATTGACTTCCTCCTCACTTAGTTTAGATTTTCTTGATGTTTAATCTCCTACTCACTATACTGTTGCAGTGATATTTCTAAAGCAAAAATCTCAGTACCCAGGAGAAAGCAAATTAGCCATGGACTATGCATTCTAGTTTAGATTGCCAGGAGAAATATCAGTAACTTCAGGTTCCCAGATGACACAACCCTTATGGCTTAAAGCAAAGAAGAACTAAAGAGTCTCTTGATGAAAGTGAGAGAGGAGAGTGAAAAAGCTAGCTTAAAATTCAGCATTCAAAAAACTAAGATCATGGCATCCAGTCCCATCACTTCATGGCAAATAGATAGATGGGGAAACAGTGGAAATAGTGACAAACTTTATTTTCTTGGGCTCCAAAATCACTGCTGATGGTGACTGCAGTCATGAAATTAAAAGACACTTGCTCCTTGGAAGAAAGCCTATGAACAATCTAGATAGCATATTAAAAAGGAGAGACATTATTTTGCTAACAAAGGTTCCTCTAGTCAAACCTATGGTTTTTCCAGTAGTCAGGTATGGATATGAGGGTTGGATCATAAAGAAAGCTGAGCACTGAAGAATTTATGCTTTTGATCTGTGGTGTTGGAGAAGACTCTTGAGAATCCCTTGAACAGCAAGGAGCTCAAACCAGTCACTCCTAAAGGAAATCAGACCTGAATATTCATTGGAAGGACTGACATTGAAGCTGAAGCTCCAATACTTTGGCCACTTGATGCAAAAACTGACTCGTTTGAAAAGACCCTGATGCCGGGAAAGATTGAGGGCAGGAGGGGAAAAGGATGACAGAGGATGAGATGATTAGATGGCATTACCAAATAGATGGAACATGAGTTTGAGCAAGCTCCAGAAGTTGGTGATGGACAAGGAAGCCTGGTGTGCTGCAGTTCATGGATCGCAGAGTGGGAAAACACTGAGTGACTGAACTAAACTGGTGCATTCTTGGCATTATTAATAGAGGGGGATATAAATGTGAAAGATATTAAGAGACTCATAACAATATAATGTATTTTTTGGATGAAAAAGGAGTTTAAGGTGGCCTATTAACTAGATATATCATGTTTGCTTGATTGCTAAGTCACTTTAGTCATGTTCGACTCTTTGCAACCCTATGAACTATAGCCCTCCAGGTTCCTCTGTCCATGGAATTTCCCAGGCAAGAATACTGGAGTATGCTGCCATGCCCTTCTCCAGGGGATCTTCCCAACCCAGGGTTCTAACCCACGTCTCTTATGTCCCTAGCAATGGCAGGCAGATTCTTTTTAGCTGAGCCACCTGCAAAACCCAGATATGCCATAGTTACTATTAATGACTATAAAATTCAAGATCACACTCCTCAGTTTTTGTTTACTGCATGAAAGAATGAGTAGATATCACATATCACATTTTTTTAAACAGAAATTTTCAAATTAGCCATTATCAATGAAAAACAGGGAGAGAATTGAAGACAGACAACTCATAGCTTTGCATTCCTTAGCTAGAGATTAATATCAAAGTGTTACATAATCTGGACCTATATTCATTGGAAATTGGAATTTGGCAACATGATCTAGGAAAATTAAAGCACTAAAAATGGCTATATTTTAAATTTTCATTTGTTGTTGTTCAGCTGCTAAGTCGTGTCTGATTCTTTGCCACTCCATGGACTTCATTGAGCCAGGCTTCCCTGTCTTTCATTATCTTCTGGAGTTTATTTAAATTCATGTCCTTTGAGTTGGTGATGCTACCCAACCATCTCATCCTCTGTCACCATCTTCTCTTCATGCTTTCAATCTTTACCAGCATAGGGTCTTTTCCAGTGAGTAAGCTCTTCACATCAGGTGGCCAAGGTAGTGGGATTCAGCTTCAGCATGGTCCTTCCAGTGAATATTAAGGGTTGACTTCCCTTAGAAATGACTATTTTCATCTCCTTGCTGTCCAAGGGACTCTCAAATATTTTCTCCTGCCCCACAATTTGAAAGCATCAGTTCTTTAGCACTCAGCCTTCTTTATGGTCCAACTCTCACCTTCATACATGACTACTGGAAAAACCATAGCTTTGATTAGATGGACCTTTGTTGACAAGCTGATGTCTCTGCTTTTTATTTTTATTTTTCTTAACTTTACAATATTGTATTGCTTTTACTATACATCGAGATGCATCCGCCACCAGTATACATGTGTTCCCCATCCTGAAGCCTCCTCCCTCCCCCCTCCCCCTCCCCACACCATCCCTTCAAGTCGCCCCAGTGCTTCAGCCCCAGGCATCTGTTATCCGGCATCATACCTGGACTGACGACTCGTTTCAGATATGATATTATACATATTTCAATGCTATTCTCCCCAATCATCCCACCCTCTCCCGGTCCCACAGTCCAAAAGTCTGTTCTATACATCAGTGTCTCTTTTGCTGTCTCGTAAATAGGTTTATTTTTACCATCTTTCTAAATTCCATATATATGCGTTCAGATCAGATCAGATCAGTCGCTCAGTCGTGTCCGACTCTTTGCGACCCCATGAACCGCAGCATGCCAGGCCTCCCTGTCCATCACCAGCTCCCGGAGGTCACTCAGACTCGCATCCATCGGGTCATTGATGCCATCCAGCCATCTCATCCTCTGTCGTCCCCTTCTCCTCCTGCCCTCAATCCCTCCCAGCATCAGAGTCTTCTCCAATGAGTCAACTCTTCGCATGAAGTGGCCAAAATACTGAAGTTTCAGCTTTAGCATCATTCCTTCTAAAGAAATTCCAGGATTGATCTCCTTCAGAATGGACTGGTTGGATCTTCTTGCAGTCCAAGGGATTCTCAAGAGTCTTCTCCAACACCACAGTTCAAAAGCATCAATTCTTCGGCGCTCAGCCTTCTTCACAGTCCAGCTCTCACATCCATACATGACAACAGGAAAGACCATAGCCTTGACTAGGCGAACCTTTGTTGGCAAAGTAATGTCTCTGCTTTTGAATATGCTATCTAGGTTGGTCATAACTTTCCTTCCAAGGAGCAAGCGTCTTTTAATTTCATGGCTGCAGTCACCATCTGCAGTGATTTTGGAGCCCAGAAAAACAAAGTCTGACACTGTTTCCACTGTTTCCCCATCTATTTCCCATGCAGTGATGGGACCAGATGCCATGATCTTCGTTTTCTGAATGTTGAGCTTTAAGGCAACCTTTTCACTCTCCACTTTCACTTTCATCAAGAGGCTTTTTAGCCCCTCTTCACTTTCTACCATAAGAGTGGTGTCATCTGCATATCTGAGGTTATTGATATTTCTCCCAGCAATCTTGATTCCAACTTGTGTTTCTTCCAGTCCAGCATTTCTCATGATGTACTCTGCATATAAGTTAAATAAACATGGTGACAATATGCAGCCTTGACGTACTCCTTTTCCTATTTGGAACCAGTGCGTTAGTATACTGTATTTGTGTTTTTGTTTCTGGCTTACTTCACTCTGTATAATAGGCTCCAGTTCCATCCACCTCCTTAGAACTGATTCAAATGTATTATTTTTAATGGCTGAGTAATACTCCATTGTGTATATGTACCACAGCTTGCTTATCCATTCATCTGCGGATGGACATCTAGGTTGCTTCAACATCCTGGCTATTGTAAACAGTGCTGCTATGAACACTGGGGTACACGTGTCTCTTTCAATTCTGGTTTTCTCAGTGTGTATGCCCAGCAGTGGGATTGCTGGATCATAAGGCAGTTCTATTCCAAGTTTTTTGAGGAATCTAAGCCCAGAAATAAATCCACGCACATATGGTCACCTTATCTTTGACAAAGGAGGCAAGAATATACAATAGATTAAAGACAATCTTTTTAACAAATGATGCTGGGAAAACTGGTTGGACACTTGTCTCTGTTTTTTAATATGCTGTCTAGGTCTGTCATAGCTTTTCTTCCAAGGAGAAAGTGATTTTTAATTTCATGGCTGTACTCACCATCCACAGTGATTTTGGAGCCCAAGAAAATAAAATCTGTCAGTGCTTCCACTTCTTCACCCTCTATTTGACATGGAGTGATGGGACTGGATGCCATGATCTTAGTTTTTTTGTATGTTGAGTTTTAAGCTAGTTTTTTCACTCTCTTCTTTCACTCTCATCAAAAGCCTCTTTAGTTTCTCCTCACTTTCTGCCATAAGGGTGGCCTTATCTGCATATCTGAGGTTGTTGATATTTCTCCTGGCAATTTTTTTTTTAATTGTTATTTTATTATTGAAGGATAATTGCTTTATAGAATTTTGCTGTTTTCTGTCAAACCTCAACATGAATCATTCATCAGATCAGATCAGATCAGTTGCTCAGTCATGTCTAACTCTTTGCGACCCCATGAATTGCAGCACGTCAGGCCTCCCTGTCCATCACCAACTCCCGGAGATCACTGAGACTCACATCTATCGAGTCAGTGATGCCATCCTGCCATCTCATCCTCTGTTTTCCCCTTCTCCTCCCTGCCCTCAATCCCTCCCAGCATCAGAATCTTCTCCAATAAGTCAACTCTTCGCATGAGGTGGCCAAAGTACTGGAGTTTCAGCTTTAGCATCATTCCTTCCAAAGAAATCCCAGGGCTGATCTCCTTCAGAATGAACTGGTTTGATCTCCGTGCAGTCCAAGGGTCTCTCAAGAGTCTTCTCCAACACCACACTTCAAAAGCATCAATTCTTTGGCGCTCAGCCTTCTTCACAGTCCAACTCTCACATCCATACATGACCACAGGAAAAACCATAGCCTTGACTAGGTGAACCTTTGTTGGCAAAGTAATGTCTCTGCTTTTGAATATGCTATGTAGATTTGTCATAACTTTCCTTCCAAGGAGTAAGCATCTTTTAATTTCATGGCTGCAGGCACCATCTATAATGATTTTGGAGCCCAGAAAAATAAAGTCTGACACTGTTTCCACTGTTTCCCCATCTATTTCCCATGTAGTGATGGGACCCGATGCCATGATCTTCGTTTTCTGAATGTTGAGCTTTAAGCCAACTTTTTCACTCTCCACTTTCACCTTGATCAAGAGGCTTTTTAGTTCCTTTTCACTTTCTGCCATAAGAGTAGTGTCATCTGCATATCTGAGGTTATTAATATTTCTCCCAGCAATCTTGATTCCAACTTCTGTTTCTTCCAGTCCAGCGTTTCTCATGATGTACTCTGCATATAAGTTAAATAAATAGGGTGACAATATACAGCCTTGACGTACTCCTTTTCCTATTTGGAACTAGTCTGTTGTTCTATGTTCAGTTCTAACTGTTGCTTCCTGACCAGCATACAAATTTCTCAAGAGGCCGATCAGGTGGTCTGGTATTCCCTTCTCTTTCAGAATTTCCCACAGTTTATTGTGATCCACGCAGTCAAAGGCTTTGGCATAGTCAATAAAGCAGAAATAGATGTTTTTCTGGAACTCTTTTGCTTTTTCCATGATCCAGGTATACATGTATCACCTCCCTTTTGAAACTCTTTCCCACCTCCCTCCCCATCCACCCCTCTAGGTTGATACAGAAGCCCTGTTTGAGAATAGACTTACGGACATGGGGAGAGTGGAGGAGAGGGTGAGATGTATGGAAAGAGTAACATAGAAACTTACAATGCCATATGTAAAATAGATAACCAATGGGAATTTGCTGTATGTCTCAGGAATCTCCTGGCAATCTGGATTCCATCTTGTGATTCATCCAGTCCAGAATTTCAAAAGATACACTCTGCATAGAAGTTAAACAAGCAGGGTGACAATATGCAGCCTTGACTTACTCCTTTCCCAATTAGGAACCAATCCATTGTTCCACATCTGGTTCTAACTGTTGCTTCTTGACCTGCACACAGGTTTCTCAGGAGGCAAGTAAGGTGGCCTGGTAATCTCATCTCTTTAAGAAATTTTTGACAGTTTTTTTGTGATCTGCACAGTCAAAAGTCAAAAGTCAAAAGTTCATTTAGTTAATGATGCCGAACTAGATGTTTTCTGGAATTCCCTTACTTTTTCTATAATCCAACAGATGATGGCAATTTAATTTCTGCTTCCTCTGCCTTTTCTAAATCAGCTTGTACATTTGGAAGTTCTCAGTTTATTTACTGTTGAATCCTAATTTGAAGGATTTTGAGCGTAACAGAAGCAGAAGATATCAAGAAGAGGTGGCAAGAATACACAGAAGAACTGTACAAAAAAGAGCTTCAAGACCCAGATAATCATGATGATGTGATCACTGACCTAGAGCCAGACATCTTGGAATGTGAAGTCAAATGGGCCTTAGAAAGCATCACTACAAACAAAGCTAGTGGAGGTGATGGAATTCCAGTGGAACTATTCCAAATCCTGAATGATGATGCTGTGAAAGTGCTACACTCAATATGCCAGCAAATTTGGAAAACTCAGCAGTGGCCACAAGATTGGAAAAGGTCAGTTTTCATCCCAATCCCAAAGAAAGGCAATGCCAAGGAGTGCTCAAACTACCGAACAATTGCACTCATCTCCCACGCTAGTAAAGTAATGCTCAAAATTCTCCAAGCCAGGCTTCAGCAATATGTGAACCGTGAACTTCCTGACGTTCAAGCTGGTTTTAGAAAAGGCAGAGGAACCAGAGATCAAATTGCCAACATCCGCTGGATCATGGAAAAAGCAAGAGAGTTCCAGAAAAACATCTATTTCTGCTTTATTGACTATGCCAAAGCCTTTGACTGTGTGGATCACAATAAACTATGGAAAATTCTGAAAGAGATGGGAATACCAGACCACCTGATCTGCCTCTTAAGAAATCTGTATGCAGGTCAGGAAGCAACAGTTAGAACTGGTCATGGAACAACAGACTGGTTCCAAATAGGAAAAAGGAGTACGTCAAGGCTGTATATTGTCACCATGTTTATTTAACTTATATGCAGAGTACATCATGAGAAATGCTGGACTGGAAGAAACACAAGTTGGAATCAAGATTGCCGGGAGAAATATCAATAACCTCAGATATGCAGATGACACCACCCTTATGGCAGAAAGTGAAGAGGGGCTAAAAAGCCTCTTGATGAAAGTGAAAGTGGAGAGTGAAAAGGTTGGCTTAAAGCTCAACATTCAGAAAACGAAGATCATGGCATCTGGTCCCATCACTGCATGGGAAATAGATGGGGAAACAGTGGAAACAGTGTCAGACTTTGTTTTTCTGGGCTCCAAGATCACTGCAGATGGTGACTGCAGCCATGAAATTAAAAGACGCTTACTCCTTGGAAGGAAAGTTATGACCAACCTAGATAGCATATTCAAAAGCAGAGACATTACTTTACCAACAAAGGTTCGCCTAGTCAAGGCTATGGTCTTTCCTGTGGTCATGTATGGATGTGAGAGCTGGACTGTGAAGAAGGCTGAGCGCCGAAGAATTGATGCTTTTGAACTGTGGTGTTGGAGAAGACTCTTGAGAGTCCCTTGGACTGCAAGAAGATCCAACCAGTCCATTCTGAAGGAGATCAATCCTGGAATTTCTTTAGAAGGAATGATGCTAAAGCTGAAACTCCAGTATTTTGGCCACCTCATGCGAAGAGTTGACTCATTGGAGAAGACTGTGATGCTGGGAGGGGATTGAGGGCAGGAGGAGAAGGGGACGACAGAGGATGAGATGGCTGGATGGCATCACTGACTCGATGGATGCGAGTCTGAGTGACCTCCGGGAGCTGGTGATGGACAGGGAGGCCTGGCGTGCTGCGGTTCATGGGGTCGCAAAGAGTCGGACACGACTGAGCGACTGATCTGATCTGATCTGATCTGATCTGAGCGTGACCTTGCTAGCATGTGAAATTAGCACAATTTGGGAAATAGATGAGGAAACAGTGGAAACAGTGTCAGACTTTATTTTTCTGGGCTCCAAAATCACTGCAGATGGTGATTGCAGCCATGAAATTAAAAGACACTTACTCCTTCGAAGGAAAGTTATGACCAACCTAGACAGCATATTAAAAAGGAGAGACATTACCGACAAAGGTTAGTCTAATCAAGGCTATGGTATTTCCGGTGGTCATGTATGGATGTGAGAGTTGGACTATGAAGAAGGCTGAGCGCCAAAGAATTGATGCTTTTGAAGTGTGGTGTTGGAGAAGACTCTTGAGAGTCCCTTAGACTGCAAGGAGATCCAACCAGTCCATCCTACAGGAGATCAGTCGTGGGTGTTCATTGGAAGGACTGATGCTAAAGCTGAAACTCTGATACTTTGGCCACCTCATGTGAAGAGCTGATGCATTGGAAAAGACCCTGATGCTGGGAGGGATTGGGGGCAAGAGAAGAAGGGCACGACAGAGGATGAGATGGCAGAATGACATCACCGACTCTATGGACATGAGTTTGGGTAAACTGGGAGTTGGTGATGGACATGGAGACCTGGAGTGCTGCGATTCATGGGGTCGCCATGAGTCGGACACAACTGAGTGACTGAACTGAACTGAACTGACTGAAGTTTTCTAAAATAAATCCTCTTTGAAAATGGAGGTGGCATGCCCATAGTCAGTAAGAACACCTATCTAAACTTTCATCAAGCTGAGAAAAAGTTTAAGCCATCATAATCACTATTTTTATCAGATTCTCAGAAATAATCTAGAGGTAGATGAAGTGGTGTGTTAGTCCCTCAGTCATATCCGACTCTGACTCCATGGAGGTGTAGCTTGCCCACCAGTCTCCTCTGTCCATGAGATTCTCCAGGCAAGAGTACTGGAGTGGGTTGCCATTTTCTCCTCTAGGAGATCTTCCTGACTCAGGGATTGAACCTGGGTCTCCTGCATTGCAGGTAGATTCTTTACCATCTGAGCCACCAGGAATGTCACTCAGAATTAATATTGCTTAAACTTTCGCAACTTATTCTTATGCATGGCTATTGCCTGGAAAATCCCACGGATGGAGGAGACTGGTAGGCTGCAGTCCATGGGATATACTAAGAGTAGGACATGATTGAGCAACTTCACTTTCTCTTTTCACTTTCATGCATTGGAGAAGGAAATGGCAACCCACTCCAGTGTCCTTGCCTGGAGAATCCCAGGGACCGGGAAGCCTGGTAGGCTGCCATCTATGGGGTCACACAGAGTCGGACACGACTGAAGCAACTTAGCATAGCATAGCATAGTTTAAGTAAAACAACATAACAGTAATTACAAATGTTTAGTCCATTCAAACTCATTACTAAAGTAAAATTAAAGAAGACATTTTGCCCTCTTTTTATAAAATAAATTCATTTTGCTTTTACCTCACCCACAAATAGTTCTATTAATTATTTTTAACAAACAATTCAGTTAATTTATGCTCATTATTTATGACATTGTGGATGTAGACCAGATAATTAAATTTTAAAGTTACAAAAATCAATAACATAGTCATATCAAGAAGCTGCATATGTCACAGTTGATAGTAATGCTAATCTGGGCTCAGTTAATGTAAAATTAAAACATCTTGTCATGGTTGGGTCATTAATTTGGGGTTTAAACTTTAAGCAAATAAAAATATAGTAGAAGCTTCTAATATTCTGAGGATTATAATAGTGAGCCCTAAGTGTCTCAATAGTGACAATATTCGTGCCTCAAGAGCCCTAATAGTGTCTAAGCCCCTTTCCATTTTTCCCAAGTAATGGCCGTCCCAGAGATTACTAGTTACTGCAGTCTAGTGAGACTGGGGTTTAGATGAAGCATGCATGTTTCTCCCATTTAAGCAGAGGTAGAAGGCCACTGAAAGATGATGCTGTGAAAGTGCTGCATTCAACATGCTAGCAAATTTGGAAAACTCAGCAGTGGCCTCAGAACAGGAAAAGGTCAATTTTCATTCCAATCCCAAAGAAAGGCAATGCCAAAGAATGCTCAAACTACCGTACAATTGCACTCATTTCACACGCTAGTAAAGTAATGCTCAAAATTCTCCAAGCCAGGCTTCAGCAATACATGAACCATGAACTTGAGTAGTTCAAGCTGGTTTTAGAAAAGGTAGAGGAACAGGACATCAAATAGCCAACATCCACTGAATCATCAAAAAAGCAAGAGAGTTCCAGGAAAATATCTATTTCTGCTTTATTGACTATGTCAAAGCCTTTGACTGTGTGTATCACAAGAAATTGTGGCAAATTCTGAAAGAGATGGGAATACCAGACCACCTGACCTGCCTCTTGAGAAACCTATATGCAGGTCAGGAAGCAACAGTTAGAACTGGACATGGAACAGACTGGTTCCAAATAGAAAAAGGAATACATCAAGGCTGTATATTGTCACCCTGCTTATTGAACTTCTATGCAGAGTACATCATGAGAAATGCTGGGCTGCAAGAGGCACAAGCTGGAATCAAGATTGCCGGGAGAAATATCAATAACCTCAGATATGCAGATGAGACCACCCTTATGGCAGAAAGTGAAGAAGAAATAAAGAGCCTCTTGATGAAAGTGAAGGAGGAGGAGTGAAAAAGTTGGCTTAAAGCTCAACATTCAGAAAACTAAGATCATGGCATCCAGTCCCATCACTTAATGGCAAATAGATGGGGAAACAGTGGAAACAGTGTCAGACTTTATTTTCTGGGCTCCCAGATCACTGTAGATGGCGATTGCAGCCACGAAACTAAAAGATGCTTACTCCTTGGAAGGAAAGTTATGACCAATCTAGACAGCATATTAAAAAGCAGAGTTTGTCAACAAAGGTCCATCCAGTCAAAGCTATGGTTTTTCCAGTGGTCATGTATGGGTGTGAGAGTTGGACTATAAAGAAAGCTGAGCACCAAAGAATTGATGCTTTTAACGGTGGTGTTGGAGAAGACTCTTGAGATTCCCTTCGACGCCGAGGAGATCCAACAAGTCCATCCTAAAGGAGTTCAGTCCTTGATGTTCATTGGAAGGACTGATGTTGAAGCTGAAACTCCAATAATTTGGCCACCTGATGTGAAGAGCTGACTCATTTGAAAAGACCCTAATACTGGGAAAGATTGAGAGGTGGAGGAGAAAGGAACAACAGAGAATGAGATGGTTGGATGACATCATCAACTCAATGGACATGGGTTTGAGTGCACTCTAGGAGTTGGTGATGGACACAGAGACCTGGCGTGCTGCGGTTCATGGGATCTCAAAGAGTCTGACATGACTGAGCAACTGAACTGAACTGAACTGAGATACTTTCACTTTCAGAGAAGCAATTAAGAAGAGTTGGCAAGAATACATAGAGGAATTACACAAAAAAGGTCTTAATCACCCAAATAACCATGATAGTGTGGTTATCACTCACCTATAGCAAGACAACCTGAAGTGTAAAGTCAAGTGGGTCTTAGGAAGCATTTCTATCAACAAAGCTAGTGAGGTGATGGAATTCCAACTACACTATTTCATATCTTAATAGATGAGGCTGGTGAAGTGCTACCCTCAACATGCCAGCAAATTTGGAAAACTCAGTAGTGGCCACAGAGCTAGAAAAGGTCCATTTCATTCCAACCCCAAAGAAGATGCCAACAAATGTTCAAACTACAATACAGTTGTGCTCATTACACATACTAGCAATGTAATATTCAAAATCCTTCAAGCTAGGCTTCAACAATATGTGAACCAAGAACTTCCATATGTACAAATGGGATTTAGAAAAGGCAAAGAAACCAGAGATTAAATTGCCAACATCTGTTGGATCATACACAAAACAAGACAATTGCAAAAATACCTACTTCTGCTTCATTGACTACACTAAAGCCTTTGACTGTGTGGATCACAACAAACTGTGAAAAATTCTTAAAGAGATGGGAATACCAGACCACTTTACCTGCCTCTTGAGAAGCCTGTATGCAGGACAAGAAGCAACCATTAGAACTGGACATGAAACAATGGACTAGTTCAAAATTGGGAAAGTAGTACATCAAGGCTGTATATTGTCACCCTGCTTATTTAACATATATGCAGAGTACATCATGTGAAATGCCAGGTTAGGTGAAGCACAAACTGGAAGCAAGAATGCCAGTAGCAATATCAACAACCTCAGATATGCAGATGATACTACCCTAATGGCAGAAATAGAAGAGGAACTAAATAGCCTCTTGATGAGGGTGAAAGAGAATAGTGAAAAAACTCACTTAAAACTCATCTTTCAAAAAGTTAAGATCAGATTCCAGTCCCATCACTTCATGCAGATAGATGGGGGAAAAATGGAAACAGTGACAGATTTTATTTTCTTCGGGTCCAAAACCACTGTGGACAGTGATTGCAGCCATGAAATTAAAAAACAAACAAACAAACAAACACTTGCTCCT
This sequence comes from Tragelaphus eurycerus, assembly GCA_935064755.1. Lineage (NCBI taxonomy): Eukaryota > Metazoa > Chordata > Mammalia > Artiodactyla > Bovidae > Tragelaphus > Tragelaphus eurycerus. The sequence continues at coordinate 10,157,485 of CAKXYN010000012.1, read as the reverse complement.
TGGAAGAAAAGTTATGACAAACCTAAACAGCATATTAAAAAGAAGAGATATCCCTTTGTTGACAAATGTCCATATAGTCAATTCTATGGTTTTTCCAGTGGTCATGTATGGATGTGAGAGTTGGACCATTAAGAAGGCTGAGTGATGAAGAATTAACGCTTTCAAATTGTGGTGTGGGAGAAAACACTTGAGAGTCCCTTAGGTAGCAGGGAGATGAAAACAGTCAATGTTAAAAGAAATCAATCCTATTCACTGGAAGGACTGATGCTGAAGCTGAAACTCCAATCCTTTGGCCACCTGATGCAAAGAGCTTACTCACTGGAATAGACCTTGATGCTGGGAAAATTGAGGGCAAGAAGAGAAGGGGGCAGCAGAGGATTAGAGAGTTAGATAGCATTACCAACTCAATGGACTTAAATTTGAGCAAACTTCAGAAGATAGTGAAGGACAGGGAAGCCTGGTATGCTGCACTTTGTTGAATCACAAAAAGTCAGACTTGAATTAGTGACTGAACAACAACAATTTTATAATATATTATGGTAGAGTATATGAGCTCTATATACCTTATATAGTATACTACACCATTCATAATTACATTATATACTATATACATAATATAATTAATAAAGCTAACATGGCTTCCCTGATAGTTCAGTTGGTAAGAAATTTCCTTGCAATGGGGGAGACCTAGGTTTGATCCCTGGGTTGGGAAAATCCGCTAGAGAAGGGAAAGGCTACCCACTCCAGTATTCTGGCCTGGAGAATTCCATGAACTGTGTATAGTCCATGGGGTCACAGAGAGTTGGACACGAGTGAGAAAATTTCACTTCACTTAAAGCTAAGATGAAACTCTACTAAATGGGAATGTGTGATGTCTCTGTAGGTAAGTTGGCATTTGAAATGAATCTTAAAAGATGAACCTTATTGATGGAAAATTTAAGGGTTGTACATTCTAGTCACTTTAACTCCAAGAGAAGGAAGCAAATGAAAAGCTAAAGTATATTTGTTAAGAGCTGAGCTGAAAGTTAGAAAGCTAATTTTATAAAAAGTCAAGGAAGATCTTTGAATGTCATGTGATAGAATTTATCCTTAATTGCATGGAAACTTTAAAGGATTTTTATGTTAATCTCACAAAAATCTTGCAGTCTTAATCATTCACATTTGTTTGAAGGGTCTTAGCAAATGACTGAACCAATAATATTTGGAATTTAGAAATGCAGTATCATGACAAAATGTTACTAGAGATAAAAAAGAAAAATTTTATAATAAAAAAGTTAAATTTATCAGGGAAATATGGCAATACTAACATTGTATAGCAAGGTATCCTCAAATGTATAAAACAAAATTGAGAGGTAGAAAATTCAAAATCTAACTGGAAAATGTTAACACTCTTATAGAAACTTATGGAACAACAAAGCTTAGTAAGAATATCAACAATTTGAACAATCCATATTAAAAACATAGAGTCAAACATATTAACAAACTGATTATGGTATATAAAGAGGATAAGGCAATATAATCAAAGTTGTTTTGTCCAGAATTATGACTGTCACTTAACATTTTAAAATCAATCGATGAACTATCTACATTAACAGAATAAAGAAAACAATTTACATGATTACATCAAGATTATTTTAAAGTTTGTTGTGATAAATTTAGCAGACTAAGAAGAAAGAGCATTCATTTATCAAACGGAAAGTGTGTAGGTAGATAAATAGATGGCATTACACAACTGCCATCACATTTAATAATAAAATGTTAAAATATTTTTTTCTATATTGGAATTGATTTAAGAATGCTCATTATCATAATTTTTATGTATTAGAAGGTATAACTAGTGAAAAACTACAATGAAATGATACAATGAGTGGTTGAAAATGAAGAAATAAGACTTACTATTTTATTTTAATTGTGAAAAATTAAATCTACAAGCCTATCAAAGATATTAAATAATTATGTCAGCAAGGATTGATGAACATAGGGTCAATATACAAAAATAAGCTATATTTCTATAAACAAGCAGTAGGCAATTAGAAACTAAACAGAAAAGAAATTTTTAATAGCATAAAATTTGAAAATATAAAATCAAGACAAAGAGGGGAAGGATAAATTTGGAGACTGGGATTTATATATATATATATATATATATACAACTACATATAAAATAGATAACTAATAATAACCTATTGTATAGCATAGGAAACCATACTCAACACTCTGCAATGAGAAAAGATCTCAAAAAGAGTGGATATATGTATATGTAAAATTGATTCCCATTACTGTATACCTGAAAATAATACAACATTGTAAGTGAGATGTACTCAAATATTTTTTAATATTAAAAAGTGAAGAGAAAACAACTAATAAACAATGTACAAAAAAGCTTCAAATAAAATTTAAAACATTGCCAAAAACATTAATAAAGATAAATGCAGCAATATATTATATTATGAAATAGTTATCTTAATGCTTTAATGATATTAATATTCCCAAAATATTTAATTAAATTCCATTAAAAATCTTAAATGTTTTGTGGTGGCAGTTGAAATAAAAATGCCAAAATTTATTAGCAGTGCAAAGGGTCAATTATACCTTGTATATACTGGAAGAATTAGAGCAATGTGGAAAGAAAGTCATCATCTAACATCGCGATTCATACTAAATCTCTACTAACTGGGGGGAAGGGCAGAAGAAGATCAGCTGTAGAATTCAGAAATAGCATTTAGCACTGGTTTGTGACCAAGGTGCCTTAAGACAGTGAGAAAGTGTTGTCTTTTTATTAATTGGTGTTAGATCAATTGAATATACATATGGACAAATAGTCATAATAACAATAAATAAACAATTCTTATCAGACCAAATCAGATCAGTCGCTCAGTCGTGTCCGACTCATTGCGACCCCATGAATCGCAGCACGTCAGGCCTCCCTGTTCATCACCAACTCCCAGAGGTCACTCAGACTCACATCCATCAAGTCAGTGATGCCATCCAGTCATGTCATCCTCTGTTGTCCCCTTCTCCTCTTGCCCTCAATCCCTCCCAGCATCAGAGTCTTCTCCAATGAGTCAACTCTTCGCATGAGGTGGCCAAAGTACTGGAGTTTCAGCTTTAGCAACATTCCTTCCAAAGAAATCCCAGGGCTGATCTCCTTCAGAATGGACTGGTTGGATCTCCTTCCAGTCCAAGGGACTCTCAAGAGTTTTCTCCAACACCACAGTTCAAAAGCATCAATTCTTCGGTGCTCAGCCTTCTTCACAGTCCAACTCTCACATCCATACGTGACCACAGGAAAAACCATAGCCTTGACTAGGTGAACCTTTGTTGGCAAAGTAATGTCTCTGCTTTTGAATATGCTGTCTAGGTTGGTCATAACTTTCCTTCCAAGGAGTAAGCATCTTTTAATTTCATGGCTGCAGTCACCATCCGCAGTGATTTTGGAGCCCAGAAAAATAAAGTCTGACACTGTTTCCACTGTTTCCCCATCTCTTTCCCATGAAGTGATGGGACCGGATGTCATGATGTTCGTTTTCTGAATGTTGAGCTTTAAGCCAACTTTTTCACTCTCCACTTTCACTTTCATCAAGAGGCTTTTGAGTTCCTCTTCACTTTCTGCCATAAGGGTGATGTCATCTGCATATCTGAGGTTATTGATATTTCTCCCAGCAATTTTGATTCCAACTTGTGTTTCTTCCGGTCCAGCATTTCTCCTGATGTACTCTGCATATAAGTTAAATAAACAGGGTGACAATACACAGCCTCGACAAACTCCTTTTCCTATTTGGAACCAGTCTGTTGTTCCATGTCCTTATAACAGATTCTATACAGAAAATAATTCTAGGCAACTTTCAGAAGTATCAAAACAGTAAAACTTCTGGAAGAAAACATAAAAGAATACCTTAATAACATGGAAATAAACAATCATTGCCTAAAAACAATCATTAAGGGATTAAAGATTGCTCAACTGGACTACGTTAAAATTCTTTCAAGTTGTCTATTAATAAATGACATAAGAAAAATAATGGAAGCTTTAGGTTCACAGAAAGTAAGACAAAACATTCAGATTGAAATTCTATAAAGAACTAGAATTCCATAAGAAATGGCAGAAACTTCCCACCCCACCACCTGCAAATGAGAAATTTGAACAGGTATTGCCTAAAAAGGAAATTCAATAACTTATGGAAAGCTACTTAATCAACAATATGCTTAAAGTTAAATAAGATGGACAGTTCCAATGAGTGAGGATGAGAATTATAAAACAGAAAGAAATCAAATGCCCTTGTAAAGGGGTTAAAGTAACACTTGTGTAATTGTTTGTGAATGCAGCAATGAAGAAGCAATGAAGAGTATGATATAATATCATGAAAAAGTTGTCATGATATATGTTTGTATATGTATGAGAGATTGAGAAATACAAAATAATCTGAATAATAGGGCACACATAATTTGATTTTTTAAAATGAGAAAAATTAAGATGATATGAAGGAAAAGGTTATATCTTTTTGTTAAAATAATAAAATAAAATATTATAGAGATATTATAGGAATAAAATAAAACATCATAGACATGCTTTGTTTTCAAATTTCTCCTTATGTTTTAAAATTATAACATGAAAATATTTTGCATGATTATATTAAACTACTGTCCATACTAAGAAACAATGGGGGATATAATTTCCTATTTCTTGTTGTTTCAGTTTGTCCTTTTCTAAAAAAGTAGACTTTTGTCCTATTCCACTGGAACCCTCTGCTGAATCACACACAGACACACACACAGACACACACACACACACACACACACACTCCATATTCTTCCAGGGAAATAGTATATCACAGTCTTCTTCTAAAGAAGACACTGTAAAGGTGTCCCTCAGCCCCTTGCCTCCTTCTTCCTACTTTGGTATTTCCTACCTTCCAATCTGAGTCCCATGTTACCACAGCCATGCGTGAGTGCAAGGGAGCATGCATGTGCTGTGCTGGGCACAAGGCCAGTAGGCTTATAATTCTGCCAATGTCTGTGCAACGAAAGGACTCTTATCTATGGATGGAGTACTAACAAGTCACTGTATTTACCAGAAATCTAAGCAAATTGTTTAACCAATCAGTAATAGAACTCATGGGCTTCCCAGGTGGCTCAGTGGTAAAGAATCCACCTGCAATGCAGGAGACATGGAGATGTGAGTTCTAGCCCTTAGTTGGGAAGATCCCCTTGAAAAGGAAATGAAAATCCACTCCAGGAACTTTGCCTGGAAAATCTCATGATCAGAAGAACCTGGTGGACTTCAGTCCCTGCAGTCACAAAAGAGTCAGATACTACTGAACAAATCAACAACAACAGCAATAGGACTCATTCCCATCTCTGTCTCTCTGTCTTCCCTTTCTATCTTTCCAGTGGATCTCAGTTTTAATCAGAAATACAGTGTCACTTGTTGAATTGCCTACAATTCCATGAAGAAGATATGTAATATGTGCCATCATGCCTGTACTCTGAGCGTAATTTTTCCGAGACACTAATTTTTTTCTGACTATTACAAATTCTATTTGTATTGAATATTGCATCACATAATACAAACATTTTCTATTCCATTGCTTTAGTCAGCCACTTAATTTTGATGAAAAGCTAAAATTATAATGGAGTAATCATATTTCAGGGGCTTCCCAGGTGGTTCAGTGGTAAAGAATCTGCCTGCTAATATGGGAGATGTGGGTTCAACACCTGGGTTGGAAAGATCTCCTGGAGAAGGAAATGACAACCCACTCAATATTCTTGCCTGGGAAATCCCACGGACAGAGGAGCTTGGCAGGCTATAATCCATAGGGTTGAAAAGTGTCAGACACATCTCTGTCTCACTGAGAGTTTGAATTTTCTCTGAACTGTACCAGGCCCAAGGACACCACCTGCCACCTATAAGCTTATGGTCTTAAGGTGTCTTCTTGTATTATGCAATGATTTTGAATCCAAATCAGCCCTTACTTAAAAAGCATCATTACTTCTTGCCAGCTCCAATTATAATTCTTGATAAGCAGCTCATGTAAATCAATATAGCCTTGCAGTTTTTTGCCTTTATAAGTCTCCCTCATTTTGTAGTCCAGTGGAACACAAATTAAGTGTATCTTGAATCTGTGTCTCCCAGGATTTAGCCCTAACAAACTCCAAACAGACACCTTTTTATTTCAATCAGGTATTTGTTTCTAAAGTTTTGGTTAACAACCTAAAGATGACAAAGGAAAATATTTCTTGGTTCAAGACTGAATTGAGAAGTAGCAGAGTAACAGTAAACCACTACCAGGTTGAAAGTAAAAGTTACACATGGTGAGAAGAAGAGGGTACATTAGGATCCAGGGAATAGAAAGTTGCAAAGAATGTTTCTAAAATGTAATCCTTTCTCTTGATAATGTCCAATGTAATGTCTCCACATTACTTTGTGCCTCATTTAATTTAAATTAACCAGAATTTGGAGAAACTGTTTCAAAGAATACGCTATATAGTTAAATTCTCTGGGTTCAGATCCCAGATCTGTTGATTATTAGATCTGCTTATAGAATCTAATGTGTTCTTAATATTTTTATGGCTGAGTTTTATAATCTATGGAGGAAGATAATGACTAAATTTACCTCATAGAGTTGTGCGGAAAATGTGAGAAAATATACATAAAGCATTTTGTATAATATCTTTACAATGACCCTGTAAACATGAGATATGCTACAATTACTATTTATATTATATCATTACAGTGCTCAGATGAAGCATTTGTCCTTGTTATTTTAAAACAAAATTAACTTAATATTCAATTTGAGCTGGCTGTAAAGCTCAGTTTTTCATTAAAAGTCTCCCTGGATTGCAGTTTCTTAGGAATTCTCTTCTGTGCAAAATAACTCCCCAGAGCCACTGAAAAAAGAATCACTTGGATATATTATTTTGATCTTACACGAATTCACACTATCTTCTTTTTGTTTAATAGACTAAAAATTTGTGATACAGACAAGTTAATGCATCAGTAGTCCAATACTATTAAAGTTTCCAGTTTTTTTCCACAGCTTTGCCACTAACAGGCCCCCAAGCCCCGCTTGATAGTCAAGTTATCAGATGACTGTCAAGAACCACAATAAATGTATTCAAATCTCTGCAGAATCTCTTTCTTTCTGTCATTATTTCCAGGGTCTATAAATCAATAAAAATACACCAAATTACTTTAGAGCACTGTAACTTGATGCTTTGAGGGGAGGGCTCAGATAATGTTTAGTAGTTTCTATTATAAACTCAAGAATCACTAAGGCTTTCAATGGCTTTAGAATAGTGTCCAGTTTCAAATGCTGTATACTGAATCAGTGATGCTATAAAACATACCTTTCCTAAATAGCATTGTCAATTCTTGGCTGTGTTAAAAAGTTTCTCTCTTTCTCTTTCCTCCTTCCTGCCTTCCTTCTCCCCTTTCCCTTTTTCTCTTGCTCTTTTATTCTCTCTGTCTCTCTCCCTCCTTTCCTCACAATCACCCACCACACTCTCTCAGTTTTGCCTTAGAGCTGGTTGTAAGATCTTAACCTGAAATTAGTATCATCAATACATTTTATTGAGTGAGTTGCCATTACCTTCTCCAGTAGTTTATATATATACTATATATGCAATAGAATTATTTTCAAGAGGTACATTTAAAGGCACTCAATTTGGAAAAATCAGGTAAGTACTTAAAAATAAACATGATGTAGGTTTTGGTATTAGGGTGATGGTGGCCTCATAGAATGAGTTTGGAAGTTTACCTTCCTCTGCAATTTTCTGGAAAAGTTTGAGTAGGGTAGGTGTTAGCTCTTCTTTAAATTTTTGGTAGAATTCAGCTGTGAAGCCACCTGGACCTGGGCTTTTGTTTGCTGGAAGATTTCTGATTACAGTTTCAATTTCCATTCTTGTGATGGGTCTGTTAAGATTTTCTATTAAAAAAAAAAATAAACATGATAAATTAATGGTTATAGCTGGGCAGGACATCCTAAAGTTCTATTTTTAAGGTTTTTGTTTTTGTTTTTTTTTTTCTAAATTTTTAAAAATGTTTCTTCAGAGAACAACCCATTCAGTAACAAAACGAAATCATAAAGCTGTGAAATAAAATATAACCTAAAAATTACTCAGTACTTAAATATTTTTATATTTCAATTTTTTTACAACTAGCAGCAATGGTGAGGCTGGGGAACCCTCTACTACCCATGGCTCCTGGGCAGTGGATTGGCCCCAGGGTGGCCAGAGGCAGCAGAGAGGCCACGGAGTCCTTCACTATTGGGCATCCTCCAATATCAATGAGGTCCAGCCAACAACTCCAGCAGGGCCTTTGCCCAGGCCCCTGGATGGCACATTGACCAACACCCAGCAGCTAGTGAAGGTTTACACACTCAAAAGGACCATCAGCACGAAAACCAGAGTGCCAGGCATGTCCTCTGGCTACACGAAACTGCTGAAAGGCATGTCCCTGCTAGTAAGGGCCTGAAATAATGTGGTCAGCTGGGAAAGGGAATGGCAAACCACTTCAGCATTCTTGCTTTGAGACCCTATGAAAATTTGAACAGTATCAAAAGGCAAAAACATATGACACTGAAAGATGAGCCTCCCATGTCTGTAGGTATCCAATATGCTACTGGGGAAGAGCACAGAAATAGTTGAATGAAGAATGAAGTGGTTGAGCCAAAACAGAAAGGAAAACCAGTTGTGGATATGTCTTGTGGTGAAAGTTAATTCCAATGCTGTAAAGAATAACATTGCATAGGAACCCAGAGTGTTAGGTCCATTAATCAAGGCAAATTAGATGCAGCCAAACAGGAGATGGCAAGGGTGAACATTTACATATTAAGAATTAGTGAACTAAAATGTACTAAAATGGACAAATTTAACACAGATGACCATTATATCCACTACTGTGGGCGAGAATTCCTTAGAAGAAATGAAGTAGCCCTCACAGGCAACAGAAAGAGTCCAAAATGCAGTACTTGGGTGCAATCTCAAAATGACAGAATGTTTTGGTTCATTTCCAAGGCAAACCATTCAATATCACAGTAATCCAAATCTATACCACAACCACTAATGCTGAAAAAGCTAAAGTTGAATGGTTTTATGAAGACTTACAAGATGTTCTAGAACTAACACCAAAAAGGAATGTCCTTTTCATCATATGGGACTGGAATGCAAAACTAGGAAGTCAAGAGATACCTGGAGTAACAGGCAAGTTTGGCCTTGGAGTACAACATGAAGCAGGACAAAAGCTAACAGAGTTTGGCCAAGAGAACACACTGTTCATAACAAAAACCCTCTTCCAGCAACACAAGAGATGACTCTACACATGGACACCACCAGATGGTCAATACCGAAATCAGATTGATTATATTCTTTGCAGCCAATAATGGAGAAGCCCTATACAGTCAACAAAAATAAGATCCGGAGCTGACTGTGGATCCCATCATCAGGTCCTTATTGCAAAATTCAGGCTCAAACTGAAGAAAGCAGGGAAAATCACTAAACCATTCAGGTATGATCTAAATCAAATCTCTTATGATTTTACAATGGAGATAATGAAAAGATTAAAGGGATTAGATCTGGTAGATAGAATGCCTGCAGAACTATGGATGGAGATATGTAATACTGTACAGGAGGAGGTGACCAGAAGCATCCCCAAGAAAATGAAATGCTAGAAAGCAAAGTGACTGTCTGAGGAGCCCTTACAAATAGCTGGGGAAAAAAAGAGAAGTGAAAGGCAAAGGAGAAAGATATATGCAACTGAATGCAGAATTTCTGAGAAAACAAGAAGAAATAAGAAAGACATTTTACGTGAAAGGGGCAAAGAAATAGAGAAAAGCAATAGAATGGGAAAGAGCATAGATCTCTTCAAGAAATTAGACATTCCAAGGGAACATTTCATAGAAAGATGGGTACAGTAAAGGACAGTAATGGCAAAGACCTAATAGAAGCAGAAGAGATTCAAAATAGGTGGCAAGAATACACAGAAGAACTATACAAAAAAGTTTTTAATGACTTGGATAATGATAATGTGGTCACTCAGCTATAGCCAGACATCCTGAAGTGTGAAGTCAACTATACAAAAAAGTTTTTAATGACTTGGATAATCATGATAATGTGGTCACTCAGCTATAGCCAGACATCCTGAAGTGTGAAGTCAAGTGGGTCTTAGGAAGCACTACTATGAACAAAGCTAGTAGATGTGATGGGATTCCAGCTAAATTATTTCAAATCCTAAAAGATGATGAAATTAAAGTTCTGCACTCAATATGCCAGCAAATTGGAAAACTCAGCAGTGGACACAGGACTGGTAAAGGTCAGTTTTCTTTCCAATCTCAAAAAAAGACAATGCCATAGAATGTTCAAACTATAATATAACTGTGCTAATTTCACGTTAGCAAAATTATGTTCAAAATCCTTCAAACTATACTTCAGCAGTGCATGAACCAAGAACTTCCAGATCTACAAGCTGGATTTAGAAAAGGCAGAGGAATCAGAGATTAAATTACCAATATCTGCTGGATCATAGAAAAAGCAAAGGAATTCCACACAAAAAAATCTACTTCTGCTTCATTGACTATACTAAAGCCTTTGACTGAGTGGATCACAACAAACTGTGGAAAGTTCTTAAGAGATAGGCCTAGCTGACCACCATACCTCCCTCTTGAGAAACCTGCATGCAGGAGAAGAAGCAACACTTAGTAATGGACATAAAACTCTGGACTGTTTCAAAATTGGGAAAAGAGTATGTCAGTGCTGTATATTGTCACTCTGCTTATTAAATGTATATGCAGTGTACATCATGAGAAATACCTGGCTAGATGAATCATAAGCTGGTATCAAGATTGCTGAGGGAAATATCAGATATACTATGATACCATTTAAATGACAGACAGTGAAGAGGAACTAAAGAGTCTCTTGATGAGGGTAAAAGAGGAAAGTGAAGTAATCTGGTTTAAAATTCAGCATTCGAAAAACTAAGATAATGACATCCAGTTCTAACACATAATGACAAATAGAAAGGGAGAAAGTGGAAACAGTGACAGATTTTATTTTCTTGGGCTGAAAAATCACTGCAGCTGGTGACTATAGCCATAAAATTAAAAGATGCTTGTTCCTTGAAAGAAAAGCTATGACAAAGCTATACAGGGTTAAAGAGCAGAGACATCACTTTGTTGACTAAGGTTTGTGTAGTCAAAGCTATGGTTTTTCCAGTAGTCACATCTGGATATAACAGTTGGACCATAAAGAAGGCTGAGTGCCAAAGAATTGATGCTTTCAAACAGTGATGCTAGAGAAGACTCTTGAGAGTTTCTTATACAGCAAGGAGATCAAGCCAGTCAATCCTAAAGGATATCAACCCTGAAAAGTCATTGGAAGGACTGATAATGAAGCTGAAGCTCCAATCCTTGGCCACCAGATATGAAGAGCCAATTCACTTGAAAAGACCCTGATGCTAGGAAAATTGAGGGCAAAAGCAGAAGAGGTCAACAAAGGATAAGATGGTTGGATGGCGTCACTGACTCAGTGGACATGAGTTTGAGCAAACCCAGGGAGATAGTGAAGGACAGGGAAGCTTGGTGTGCTGCAGTTCATCAGGTCACAGATAGTCTGACATGACTTGGTGACTGAGTTACTCAGTCATAACAAAGCAAGTATTATAATTTCCCTTATATGTCCCATCAAGAGATATTCAAATTATGTTTGATAAATTACATCTCCTTTCAGAAATAAGAATATTTTCTGCTTACACACATACACAAAAGCTCACATTCTTTTGAACACTGTTCTATCAATATTTACCACATTTCTTTGACCTTATTCATATTTTCTTAACTTTATGGTCAGAGGAAATAAAAGTAGACAGGTTGATTATCTAAGGTCTACTAATGAAGTCAGCTCTTCACATTCAATATTTAATTCAAATTTTATTGCCTTCAAAATGCTGATGGAAAAGGAAATCCATCAAGGTTTTATAATACTAAGAAAGTTCTCATGTAATCATCCACATGCCTAAGAAATATACAAACCCTGAGATCTTTAAGAATAAATAAAGGATAAGCTAACTTAAATAGACTGGTAATATTGATTTCTTAAATCCACAGAAAGATTAAATTTTCAAAGTACACTAAGAAATAGTAAAAACCAAAAAAGTATAATGTAGATACAATGAGATTGCACGTAAAAATTGTATGAAACAGTGTGTTAATATATGATGAGTAGTAAATAAGTTACATTAAAATGCTTGCATATAAACCTTTCTCCATACCAATTTCTCTGTCTGAAATGAACAAGGAAAAAGGTTTTTTAGCTTTTGGGATAAAACTTAAGACACTGCTATAATATTTAAGTAAAAACAAATCGTGAAATTTGGTGACAGGAACACCAGATTTTTCTGCAAGATAAAATGAATGAGCAAATGTTATTGCATAGTATTTGAGTTCACACGTTATCAAGACCGTGGTAATCAATGTTTATCCCTTTAACCTGGTGAAGCACTGACCACAGAGTATTATAATTGTGCTTTCTCCTCCAAATGTCAAGAAAGGTGAATTTTAAGTTCTGTGTAATGAAACTTCCCTAAAAGACATTCACTTTTTTTGGGGGGAGTGTCTTTTTTTAAATTAAAGTAGTTGATGTACAGTATTATGTAACTCTGCTACTATTTAAATTGCTCTTCCCTAGTGACCTGAAACAGATAAATTGCATTGAGAAATGCCAAAGAAATGCATGAAGAGGAGAAAAAAGTATTACTGAATCAGCATTCCTCTTAATTGCATACCTACAATAGATAATATTTCCATCCATCTCTCCTAGGTTAGACACACACAAAGATGAAGTTGTCCCTCCTCATGACAAAGGAAAAATCACTCCCTCAATTTTGGTATGGACCTTATTCTCTTCCTTGTTTTCAGGATCATCCTTCAGTTTAATTTCTCTTCACCATCTCTACAGGATTTTTTTCTTAAAAATATCTTAAAAAAACAATAAAACAGAAATACAAATTAGAATTAAATACAAAAAGTATAATTTTGCAAACATTTTATACAAAATCTTAATACATGTAACAAAATTTTAACTTTACAATTTAAGAAAAGTAGAAAAATGAGAAAAATACATATGCATATATTTGACTTACCACCTTACTTTCTTTCATTTCCCTGTTATAGTCACTAAAATGTAGCTATCATTGCATTTTCCTCTAATTCATTTTATAATTTCATATAGTTATGTCTATCCCTAGATAAAATCTATTGTTATTTTTATTTTAATTATAAAGTATATCATTCATTTAAAAAAATATTTTAAGATATTGTTGTCATAAGCAATTAGGTTTCAGCATCTATCTTTATCAATTGTTTTAAATTAAGCAATTTAATTTACTTCTTACATACATGTAATGTAAGAATAAACTACATTTTATTTCTAACTGCTCTTATATGTTATAACCCCATACTAAGAATAAACACATCATTTGGAAATTAATAGGGGGTAAGTTTTAAAGGAGGATTGCTGGAGACAGCTGTTGGTTTTCTTTGAGTTCATAATATGTGTCTGATGATCATCTGTAGTCAAATGACAGGGATTCAAGTGGCCCATGTGGGAAGGTTCAGATGCGTTTCCTCTAGGATACAATGGACAGATGTCAAATTTCTGCTTGACAGCTCTACAGGTCTAGAGATGGGCTGCTGCTGCTGCTACTGCTAAGTCGCTTCAGTCGTGCCCGACTCTGTGCGACCCCATAGACGGAAGCCCACCAGGCTCCCCTGTCCCTGGGATTCTCCAGGCAAGAACACTGGAGTGGGTTGCCATTTCCTTCTCCAATGCATGAAAGTGAAAAGTGGAAGTGAAGTCGTTCAGTCGTGTCCGACTCTTAGCGACCCCATGGACTGGAGCCTACCAGGCTCCTCCGTCCATGGGATTTTCCAGGCAAAAGGACTGGGGTGGGGTTCATGGGTTAGCTAGCTGCTAACTGATAAGTCAAAGTAGATCTTTCTGCCTCAGTGGGATCTGCTTGAACTAAATTTTATCTGGGATAAAGGATGAACATATTAGTGTTTTTCATAGACCCACTGGAGGCTGAGAGGAGAGTGCACAGGAGGTTGTCATACTAGGCCTTTCCATGATGCACCTGGCAAAGAAAATAGACTTTAGCAGACTAAAACTGGAGAGGCCAACAAATTACTTGTTTGAGGCAGAAAGAAAAAGAACATGATCCACAGGAAGAACACAACGGTTGGAGAGTTGCTCTGATAGTCTGCTTTTAACACCTTCTAAGTCAGCACGATAAAGTGCTGCATGTGTGTGTTCAGTTGCTCAGTCCTGTCCTACTCTTTGCATCCCAGTGGACTGCAGTCCACCAGGCTCCTCTGTCCATGGAATTTTTCAGGCAAGAATACCCAAGCAGGTTGCCATTTTCTAACAAAATGTTAATATAGAGGAGAGGAAAGAAGTAATAATCTGACAAGATTTTTGTCTTCAGGGTAGAGACTCCTCACTGACTACAAAGTAGAATTCAGATTTGGAAATTAATGTAACCAGGGTTCTTTGTTTTTCTTAATTATCATTTTATAAGACTGGGCTTTCTATTTGTACTGGTTTTTTTAGTTAAGATCATATTTTATGACTGAGAATATTCAGAAAATAATGATAAGTCCTGTAAAAATATTCAAACTAAAATAAATAACTTCATTGAATAAAGATAAAGAAACACTGAGAGATGAAAACAAAATTTCTTTACTATCTCATGATTCATGCTTTCCATCATACATATTCCTGTCATTTGTTTATAAAAAATGCTAGTTTAACTTTCTATAACTCTACATGTACACATGTGGGTGGTTTCCTAAAACAGATATTTAAAGTGGGATTCTTGGAATTAGTAGAAATCTTAAGTAGGTCTTAGAGTACATGCCTTATAAGTTGTACTAGACACTATCATATCTACTCCAAACCAGTTATAATAATTTGTGCTGTCATAGCAATGAATATACTTTTCCCATAACCCTTCCAATAACTCTTTAATATTTTATTATTTTAGTGGAATTTTTCATTATATCTAAATCTGTAATTTTTCTGTAGTTACACATATCACTACTTCCCTTTACTATTTTTACATCTTGTTGAAGAAAATACACTTTTCTGCAAACAAAATCCTAAAATTATTTACTTTTGATTTTTTCAGATTTTGACATTTTAATATTTAAATATTTAACTGCAATTAATTTCTGCTCCAAAGCATACATATTTAAATAGTAAAATATCAGTGAATTTCACTAATGCCATTTATTTATTGGATTAATTGTTTTACTGGTTACTGTTCTGTAACTGATTATAAAAAATGATTTTAAAGTACACAGTCAACCCTTGATAACACAAGTTAATATCCACTTAAATTGAGGTTTTATTTAATAAATATATTGGAAAAATATTTGGAGATCTGTGGCAATTTTCAGATGAACTAAATAACCTATAAATACTTTAAAAATAAGAAAAAAGTCATGCATGTCATAAATATATTAAATATACATAGATACTAGTCTATATTATCACTTACTACCATAAAATGTACATAAATCTATTATACAAAGTACAGTTCAGTTCAGTTCAGTCGCTCAGTTGTGTCCGATTCTTTGCAACCCCACGAATTGCAGCACGCCAGGCCTCCCCTGTCCAAAGTTAACATTTATTAAAGTTATGTTCACAAACACTTGCAGACCATATATGGAAACATTTTCAGTGGAGAGAAACTTAAAAAAGGAGGCAAGTTATAAGTGCGTAAAATTAACTATAGTATGTATTGTACTACCGTAATAATTTTGTATCCATCTTCTGTTTCTATTGCAGTGAGTTCAAGTGTTGTGAATATCTGCTTCAAACATCTAGTGATGCTAATTACCATCATGTTTACTGTAATACTTTAAACCTTAAATTAACATCATAGGACCCATAGAACTTTCCACTAGAGATGCTGCAAATGCTCCTAAGAAGCAGAGAAAAGTCAGAATATTGCAAGAAAAGTCGAATTGCTTGATAAGTACTTTAGATTGAGGTCTGCAGCTGTGGTTTGTCTGCCATTTCATGATAAATGAATCCAAGTACTACTTTAAAAAAAAGAGAGAAAGAGAAAGAAAAGAAAATTCATGAAGTCATTGCTGCCGGCAGGAGCTAGAACCTAGCTCTTTTGGCAAAATAATATTGAAAACACAATAATGAGATTTTTGTCCTTTATGTGAATGCAGAATTGCAATAAGAAAAGCCTACCACCTATAGACTCTTAATATGATTCCAATAAAAATTAAAGCCATTATATGACAACTTAAAACAAGGAGAGTGAAGAATCTAAAGCTGGAGATTTTAATGTCAGCAAAGGATGGTTCGATACTTTTGGAAAGGGATTTGTCTGTTAAAATGTCAAGATAACAAGAGAAGCAGCTTCTGCTGATGAAGAGGCAGCAAAGTCCCCAGATGACTTTAAGAAAATCATTGCAAACAAAGGCTATCTGCCTGCACTGTTATTTAATACAGATGAAAGTGTCCTATACTGGGGAAAAAAAAAAAAAAAAAAGACATACTAACAAGTAAGGGAGAGAAGCAAGTGCCAGGATTTAAGGCACAAAAGAATAGACTAACTCTACTATTTTGTGCAAATATAGTGAGGTTTATGATAAAGACTGTTCTCATCTATAGAGCTGTTAACCTCTAACCCTTGAATGGAAAAGATAAATACCAGCTGACTGTCTTCTGTTTATGCAACAAGAAGCCTTGGACACAGAGAAAATTTTTCTTCAATTGGTTCCACTGATGCTTTGTCCCTAAAGTCAGGAAGTACCTTTCCAGGAAGGGACTGTTTTTTAAAAGCTCTTTGATATTGGACAACGCTCCTGGCCAACCCAGAGCCCAATGAGTTCAACATCAAAAGAATTTACCAGGTCTACTTGCCCCTAAACACAATGTATCTAATTTAGCCTCTAGAACAAGGGGGTCACAAGAAAATTTAAGGCCCATTACACATGGTAACTCTATGGAAAGATTTATCAATGCTGTAGAAGAGAGCTCCAATAGAGCATCATAGAAATCGAGATTCTACTTGCCAGCAGGCATTTCAGGATCTTTCTGTGTTGTTGGGTGTTGTCATTATAGACATGCCTGCACTGGCTAAGTCTGCTCCTGCCCCTAAAAAGGGCTCTAAAAAAGCCGCTGTTAATGGAGAAGGCAATGGCGCCCCACTCCAGTACTCTTGCCTAGAAAATCCCATGGACGGAGGGCCTGGTGGACTGTAGTCCATAGGGTCGCTAAGAGTAGGACATGACTGGGCTTCCGTCTATGGGGTCCCACAGAGTCAGACATGACTGAAGCGACTTAGCAGCAGCACACATGGTAACTCTATGGAAAGATTTGTCAATGCTATAGAAGAGAGCTCCAATAGAGCATCATAGAAATTGAGAAGGATTACAACACTGAAGATAGCATTGGTGCTTCAGAATAAGCCATGAAAACCATCAAACCTGAAATAGTAAGTTCCTACTGGAGAAAACTCTGTCCAGATGTGCATCACTTCACAGAATATACAGCATATCCAATCAAGAAAATCATGGGATTTTGACTACAGCAAAAAGAAGAGATGGAGTTGGGGTCGACATGCAATCACTGCTATATTTAAAACAGATAACCAACAAGGACCTACTGCATAGCACAGGGAATTCTACTCAATACTCTGTAAGAACCAAAATGGGAAAAGAAATTGAAAAAGAATAGATACATGCATGCGTATAACTGAATCACTTTGCTGTACACCTGAAACTAACACAATATTGTTAATCATCTCTACTCCAATCTAAAATAAAAATTTTTTTAAATGTGAGGGTTGAAGTATTTCAAGATATAGATTGTGGGAAAATTCCAGAGGTAATAAACACCATGCCAGAAGAATTAACAGAAGAAAACTTGATGTAAATGAATGCTTTCAAACCAGTACCAAAAAGTTTTGTCCAGAACAAAATACCAAGCTTCTTTTGATGTTGACCAAAAGTCTTATGGACCAAATGCATTATTAATTTTTAAACAAAATCAAATGTGCCTCAAGGATTTGTACATAAACATAAAAAATCTATATCAAGATGAATATATTATTCTATTTGAAACTGTTGGAAGACAATTTTTCTTCCTGGTAAGCAAGAGAAAATATGAATCAAGATATATATTTTAACTTTATGTTAAAATAACATTATTCAGTTTAGAAGCCTATCCTAATAAATAATCAAAACTCACTAAAACACACATGAATCATGTTGCTAATTGTGACTGTGCTTATAAGTTATAAATGTGAACAAGTTTAACAATCAAAGAAATATTGTTCAGAAAGATGGTGGAACTTTATCTTCCTTTGGAATTAAGTTTTAAAACGTATATACTAATGTGGGAAAATGATATTAACTTTACATATGAGAAAATCACTGAACAAAATGGGGTGTACATTTGTTAAGTGAAAATTGCAAGCTATAGAATAATGGGTATACTATGATATTTAATAAAAAACTCCTGAGTTGGTGATGGACAGGGAAGCTGGCATGCTTTAGTCAATGGGATCACAAAGAATTGACATGATTGAGCGACAGAAATGAACAGAACTGAATATTTATCTATCTTTTTATATTGATTTGTAAAAACACAGAAATATGTTTGGAAAGGTAACAGTAAATACTGTTAATTTATTTTGTGAAACTGCATTGAAGAGAAGGGAAAATGATTAACTTGTCTTTTATATCCATATGTATACTGTTTTTTGTAAGCACATATGAAATAAAATAAACGGTTATCCAAACTTTAGACTACTATGAATATATGCAAAAATATGCTTGAATAGAAAAATATGGAGCAATTTGTCACAAAACATTAATCAATAATTTTCTTTCTTTTCAATGTTTTTTGCTAATTTCTCAATTATTATGTATTACTTTTAAAGTCATATTGATTCATCAGAGTAATAGCATTCCAAATTTGTGTTTGAGGTAACAGATAATCTAATGATTTTGGTTCCTATAGGCAGGAATGTATATGTGCATATTCAGTCATGTCTAACTCCTTGTGACTGCATACTGTAGGCTGCCAGGTTCTTCTGTCCATGGAATTTTCTAGGCAAGAATATTGGCCTAAGTTGCCATTTCCTACTCCTCTAGGCCTCCATACACATTTATATACAATTTTCAAAAGACTAGAATTAAAATTAATATCAAAAGTGGTTATTTTAATTTCAGGGATATAGATAATTTATTCTTTTATACACTGTCTGTAATGACTATTTTATACACTTAGTCATTATTTATTTTATAGGCAGAATTCAATTTATTTTCATTTTTAAAATGAGATCATAGGTAAAATAGTAATGCAGTTATGAATATCAAAAACTGTAACTTTCAGTTGCACTTTTCAGGAGCTGAAGGACCTAAAGTGATTTATCATAAAACATAGATTTCTCATTTGTCTGAAAAAACAGTTCCAAATTTATAACAACAAATGTGTTGTAAACAAAAAAAGTATCATTCATGCCACAACCTTATCAAAGTTGACAGACAGCCCCAGAGCAGGTGGATTGCTTCAATTATTTGCCATCTATCATGAATACAAAATATGTTCTAAAAGGTTTCTGGAGATTGTGGGATGCTGGCACTAGCTCACAGCAGTATGACATTGATGATGAAGCTTGGGCAAGATAAAAGTCATACACACAAAAAAATGATAAAGACAAGGCATTGTTTTTTGTGACCTTTGGTTTGGCAACAATTTAACTACAGTCCAACAGCTGGCCACTCAAAGGATGATATCAAGACCGGTTGAAGGGTGTTCAGATGGATGCTATTGGCAGTCAGCCTATGCATTTGAGATCAAATAAACCCAGCAACTGGACATTTTAGCAGCTGGCCAGACAAAGGATATTCTTTAGATATTTAACAACTGATAATTGAGCAGTCTAGCATTATCTGTTGAAAAAAATTTGGCTACCAAATGGGATTACAATCAATATTCAAAGCTTGAGAGAAGGATTTATGGGAAGATAAACCAAGAAGCATGAGATTGTCATTACCTCAACTATTTCAGGAAGACTTTCAAAAAGATAACACTAGGAATTCCAGAGCATAAAATGAAATGAACCACGATTTAACTCCAACATTGAATAGCCATTTGGCCTTCTCTTCACTGCAAATCAGTTCTTGCCATAATATAAATCATATCTTGCTTATTGCCATTTCATTGTTTTTCATAAATTGATAATATTGTGTGATATACCTTATTAAACATTCTTTTTGTAATCTTAGAGTGCAAAAGTGGCTACTTTTTATTAATTAACATATTTAACTATTTAATAGGTCCATTTAGTTAAAAACATATGAAACACTTGAAAGAACATTCATTCAAGATAAAGTAAAGTAAGGAAAAATATTAAACTTTTAATTGGCAGTAAAGATATCATCTTGCTTTATTGGAGATACATTTAAATGGAGAAGAAAGATGAGGCAATTTAAAATCTCTCTGCAATTTTGATTTTCAAAATTTAAACTATATCTTATAATTTCTACATTATTTGGAATATTTTGGTTTGATGCAATAAGTATTTTTAAAATTAAGAATCATCATGATATAGGTTAGCACTGGTTTACAAATGAAAGGATCAAATAAAAATAATAGTACTGATAAAGAATTGTCATGAAGATATGTGCAATTTATTTTTACATACTTAGCTTTACAAAATTTTTTAATTAAAAAATAACTACTTTAAAATTCTCCTCCAGGATCTATCAAGAATTTTTTTCTTCTAAGAAATGTTCCATAAAACCATAATTGTCTAAAGATTTAATCTGGTAAAATTTTATTACAGCAATTCCCACTGAATTAACTTGTAGAGATTTCTGACTTATTCTCTGAATTGAATATCTATCTAATGGAATTTTCAGGACTTGAAACCAAATGAAACACAGTATACAATACAAAGTCAAGAGGCAAATAAAGGAAGATATCCTATCTCACTTTGTCTCAGACCGTATTGAAAACAAAAGTCAGATTGTGAGAGAATATCTATTATCCTGAAAGGATGTATGGGCAGAACAATAAATGTAAAGGCATTAAACAGAAAAAGCACCCAAATACATGAAATGGTGATTTGAGCTGTTAGGAGTTTAATGAGAATTGGAAAGAGTTTATAAGCTTGTTTAAGTGGGGTCAGGTTTCACTATAAAATTCATGCTGGCCAACAAAGAAGGAAAAAAAAATCCTAGCTTGCCTTAAAAAAAATCCATAATCTTTAAAATACCTCAATATTTGTGAAAAATAGAACATTTGGAATGATGTTTCCATTTCAATATTTCTTTCCAAATCATAAAATTTAGAACAATTGTACTTTTAAATTCTTTCAATCAAAACCTTTAATAATTATCTCTATTTTACTGAAACAATATATGGTTGTTGTTCAGTCCATCAGTCATGTCCAACTCTTTGTCACCTTATGGCCTGCAGCACGCCAGGCTTCCCTGTCCTTCACTATGTCCCAGAGTTTGCTCAAACTCACATCCATTAGGTTTGTATCTCATCCTCTGTTGTCCCCTTCTCCTCCTGCCTTCAATCGTTCCCAGCATCAGGGTCTTTTCTAATAAGTCTGCTCTTTGCATCAGGTGGCCAAAATATTGGAGCTTCAGTATCAGTCCTTCTATGAATATTGAGGACTGATTTCCTTTAGGATTGACTGGTTTGATCTCCTTGCAGTCCAAGGGACTTTCAAAAGTCTTCTCCAACACTTCAATTCAAAAGAATCCACTCTACAGCACTCAGCCTTCTTTATGGTCCAACTCTCATATCCATACAACACTACTGGAAAAACCATAGCTTTGACTAAATAAACCTTTATTGGCAAAGTAAGGTTACTGCTTTTTAATATGCTGTCTAGGTTTGTCATAGCTTTCCTTCCACAGGGAAAGCATCTTTTAATTTCAAGTCTACAGTCACCATCTGCAGTGATTTTGCAGCTCAAGAAAATAAAGTCTCTCACTGTTTCCATTGTTTCCCCATTTATTTGGCATGAAGTGATGGGACTGAATGCCATGATCTTGGTTTTCAGAATGTTGAGGTTTAAGGCCAGCTTTTTTGCTGTCCTCTTTCATTTTCATTAACAGGCTCTTTGGTTCCTCTTTTCTTTCTACTATAAGCATGGTGTCATCTGCATATTTGAGATTATTCATATTTCTCCCAGCAATCTGGCTTGTGTTTCATACAGCCCAGCATTTTGCATGATGTACTCTGCATGTAAGTTAAATAAGCAGGATGACAATACACAGCCATGATGAACTCCTTTCCCAGTTTGGAACCAGTCAGTCCATTGTTCAGTTCTAACTGTTGCTTCTTGACCTGCATACAGGTTTTGCAGGAGGCAGGTAAGGTGGTCTGGTATTCCCATTTCTTGAAGAATTTTCCAAAGTTTGTTGTGATACACACCATCAAAGCCATTAGCATTTTCAATGAAACAGAAATAGCTATTTTTTTTTTTTTGAATTTTCTTGCCTTTTCTATGATCCAGTGTATGCTGGCAATTTGATCTCTTGTTCTTCTGCCTTTTCTAAATCCAGCTTGACCATCTGGAAGTTCTCCGTTCACATGTTGTTGAAGCCTGGCTTGGAGAATTTTCAGCGTTACTTTGCTCTAGTGTGAAAAGAGCACAGTTGTATTATAGTTTGAATATTCTTTGAATATTGCCTTTCTTTGGAACTGGGTGAAAACTAACCTTTTCCAGTCCTGTGACCATTGCTGAGTTTTCCAAGTTTGCTGGCATATTGAGTGAAGCACTTGCACAGCATCATCTTTCAGGATTTGAAATAGCTCAGCTGGAATTCCATTACCTCCATTAGCTTTGTTCATAGTGATATTTTCTAAGGCCCACTTGACTTTGAACTCCAGGATGTCTGGCTCTAGGTGAGTGATCACACCATCATGGTCATCTGGGTCATTAAGATCTCTTTTGTACAATTCTTCTGTGTATTCTGTATACTATATTAAAAAAGTATGTAAGAATCTATGTTGTATATTTGTAAATTTGGGTGTCTAGAATTCTTAAAATATCCAATCATTATTGTATTATAAAAGTTATCAGAAATTTATTGTTGTTTAATCTTTTTAAATACCTTCTTGGTGTTAGTAGAAATATTAAGAAAAAAAAATATTATGAAGAATTTTTTTTTATCATCTCTTTCCATTATGGTACTCTAGTGTCTTGAAAACACCAACTAATGTAAGCATGTTAGGGTCATTATTGTTTTCTACTCTCCCTTGTTTTTTTTTTTTTAATTTAAATTTATTTATTTTAATTAGAGGCTAATTACTTTACAATATTGTATTGGTTTTGCCATACATCAACATGAATCTGCCATGGGTGTACACTTGTTCCCAATCCTGAACCCCCCTCCTCCCTCCCTCCCCGTACCATCCCTCTGGGTCATCCCAGTGCACCAGCCCCAAGTATTCTATATCCTGCATGGAACCTGCTCTGGCGATTCATTCCTTACATGATATTATACATGTTTCAATGCCATTCTCCCAAATCATCCCCTGCCTCCCTCTCCCACAGAGTCCAAAAGACTGTTCTATACATCTGTGTCTCTTTTGCTGTCTCATATACATTTTGACCTTACAGATTATGCTTTTTGTTTCTTTTCCTAGTGTGACTTCTTTGTTTAACATATGATTCTAGTTTTATCTATTTTAGGAAAATTAAGTATTGAACAGCTACAGTATTTTCATTACATATATTTTTGTTTGTTTTTGTTTTTATTTTTATTTATTTATTTTTATTTTTTAAATTAAATTCATTTATTTTAATTGGAGGATAATTACTTTACAATATCACATATATTTTTTAAAAAGTGAGTAATTTTTGTTTTACAGTCTATGTGTCTATATTTCATTATTTTGTCTTCATGACTATATGCATAATATTATTATCCTTATTTACTGATGATAAAGTTGGGATAGAAAACTTCAAGATGTTGGCTCATCCAAGAGAATATGTACTTGAATGAACACTCAGGTTCAAATGTTCCTTTTGCCTGGAGAAAATTAAAATAATGAGCTCATGTTTTCTGGACTTCATTAACTGCAAAACAAAAATATTTTTATATGTAACAAATAAAATTTATTTTGCAATAGCATTTTAGTTGAACAGAAATTAGTAAGATCAGCAATTTTCATATTAAGATACAAAGTTAATACCTGGATAGCTAAGCAACTTGCCAGAATTCCAAATATAGCTAGTATCAGAAGCAGTATAGTTAGTGTGAAATCTTAACTTTTAAAATTCAACTTTTTCAATTACTCTGTCATTTCTTATCCCCTGTACTAAGTATACACACACTTAATACATAATACATTAAGAATAATCTATTAAATTCATGCTCCAAATTTTAGTTTCCATTATTCCTTTGCTTTACATATCCAAAGGTAAAATGTGGTGAAAAAATTCAGTAAAATAAAAGTTCAAAACCAAATATTTAACATATATCCTTCAATTTAATTGACATATAACTCATACATTTTCAGTGTAAGGATCAGAGACTTAAAACATATCATCACTTTTAACTGCTTCTTACTTGCCTATTCTGAGCCATCCATTTGTATTTTTGCTTTGGAGAAAAGTAGAGAAAATTAAGGTAACTGTGAATCAAACTGATAGATATGAAAGAAACAGAATACAATCTTTGTGGCTTTGTACTGACTTTGGGTTGAAAGAAAAAAAATGCAATAACTAAGTTTTATTTATTGAATTCTTTCAATTAAACTTCACAACTATCTTTGACATTAAAAATACATAGGAATCTCTTAATACTTTGTAATAAAGGGAAAATAGCTCTTTAAAATCTCCATAGTAAATCTTATACACATCTAATCAGAGATTATAATAAAACAAAATAAGCCATCCCAGTATTAAAATTATCAGTATTGTTACATCCATAAATTATGACAATGACTTTTTAAGCAGAAAAAGAGACTTATGTAATTTACATGTAAATGTTTTTGAAATCATGATCCAGTATTGAAGACCTGAGGAATTTTGCATCTATAACAAAGTTTGACCGTCAACCATTTAGTATAAAGGAAAATGCTCTTTACATCTATCACTCAAAACACATCAGAGAAATACCTAACCCCCAATATTCCTCTATAGGATTGGACTCATTTTATCCAGCCTACAGTTCAATTCAGCTCACTAGCTCAGTCATGTCCGACTCTTTGAGACCCCATGGACTGCAGCACGCCAGGCCTCCCTGTCCATCACCTGCTCCCGGAGTTTACTCAAACTCATGTCCACTGAGTCGGTGATGCCATCCATCAAGTGATCTCATCCTCTGTAATCCCGTTCTCCTCCTGCCTTCAATCTTTCCCAGCATCAGGGTCTTTTCAAATGAGTCAGTTCTTCGCATCAGGTGGCCAAAGTATTGGAGCTTCAGCTTCAGCATCAGTCCTTCCAATGCATATTCCAGACTGATCTCCTTCAGAATGGACTGGTTGGATCTCCTTGCAGTCGAAGGAGACTCTCAAGAGACTTCTTCAACGCCACAGTTCAAAAGCATCTATTCTTTGGCACTCGGCTTTCTTGTAGAGCCTATTTTCTCCATCTTAAATTTTTCTTTCTCAGTTTCCAAACCATAGGTCTTTTACTGTCTCTTGCCCAACATAGCTCTTTTATATGCAGATTAAATGTGTTTCCCATTCTCTTCCTGACATTCACCGTAAAAGAAAAAAATATTTCTGAGAAAATAAAAAAGAGAGAGAGAAAGGAAGAAAAAAATTATCTATGAGCATTTGATTGAAGGCCAAAGAGTGAATAGTAGGAAACACTATCTTGTCCCTTGAAAGATGGCAATCTACATCACATAGTGGCAAAAAGTAATGTCACCTACCACATTTGGAGGCAGATGATACAGGAAATGAACTTGTAGGATGAGGGAAGGATATCCTACTAGTGGTTGCCTATTTATAAGCATCTCTCTTTGATGAGAGAGAGAAGAACTCAGAAAGAATTTGTCCATTTGCAAGCAAGATAGCAAGATTTTTGAAAAAATGTCAGAAATCCATGACTTTGCAGTATTGGAAAAGTCAACCAATGTTAGACTCTGAACAATAAGAAAAGAAGACATGGAAATTTTTGAGGGAAAAAAAAGGATTAATTTAGTGGCATGATATCAATTACATTATTAAAACCCAGAAATTAATAGAGTCTGATAAAGATCAGCTGAGGATCTAGGAACAACCAAATCCTTTCAGACAAAATGACTCAGGAAAGGAAACAGTCCCACCAAAGTCAGATAAGCTCAAAGGATATGCAAACACAAGTGCATAAGGAGAAACAAAGATAAGGATGCAAAAACCAAGAAATATCCTGCTGCTGGAAATTATGTCCCCCAAAGATCTGTGGGCTTGTTAATTAACAATGGAGTTCACTAAGTATTTATATGAGATGTACTGCTAAATGATTCACTGATGTGGGAAAAAAAAGAGAGAGAGAGAAAAAAAGAGTTTACTATTTAAGACTTAAAATTATCTTTGGATCCCTAATAGACCAGGGGCAGGAAGGAAACTGAAAATGCTATCCTCCACCCATTCCCTGATGGCCCCTTCAGATACAGCCAAGGACAATGTGGAAGACGAAGCAATTTACAGAGTGTAGCACCATAGGAAAGCTGATATATTACAATAAATTGCAACCATATATATATTTGGGGAAAAACAGCTTAAATTTTTATTTCAAGAGACTCTCATACTGGTTTTAACAACTTTAGTGATGTATTTCAACTTGGTGAAGTCAAAATAGGAACTGCTTTAATTTTTCTCTAGTTACTGTCTTAAAAGGGCTCTCAATAGAATTTAAATTTAAGCTTCACAAGGGCAGACATTTTTGTGTTCTGTTCATATGTGTGCCCTCAACAGCTAGAGCAAACTTTGCTACAAATATTCACGGACTAAAGGATCAATAAATGCTGTTTTAAATTTTGTTTTTTTTTTTCCTCTCCAATTATATAGTATGCAGATCCTTTAAGTTTTGAGGTTCTTTCTATTTTTAAATAAAATTTAAAGTTTCAGTTTCAACACAGATTTAAACTTCATTGCCTCCTATGCCCTCATGGGAGGGAGGGAAATTCCAGACTGTATGGAATAAAGGAGAGGCATGGTCTGGCTCTGAGATATTTGTCCACTCTTTTAACTTCAAGGTCTAGTTCCTCCTGTGTATTGGAAGTGGGGAGAAAGAGGGAAACTGAGTGAGTTGTAACTTTCTTAAAGTTCCTCTAAACAACCTTGAAGAACAGAGATGCTCTTTGTCAGCTAAGAGTTTAAATGCTTGTCTTCTCCTGGGTAAGTGTGAGAGTTTTTCAGAGTCTCCTTGATGTACTTTCTGCCTCCCAGTGTTCTGTGATATCCCTGTAGGACATCCTCTGAAGCCTGCTTTTCCATCCTCTTTAACTGGCTTGTAGGCACTTCTCACTGTGCCCCTGATGAGCAACATGATCAGAGATGGATATATATTTATAACTGTATAAAATATACTCTACAGTAATATTTTAAAGCCATTTAATATATTTTATGTTCAATAGTTAAACTTAGTTCACCTTAAGAACTAACTGAAATATACAAATTTCTAAAACCTCAGGATGTGAAAAGTTTTGTTGCATGTTAAATAAGCCATTAAATAAGCTCTCTTTGTTTCGTTGGAAATGCATTATAAAACATTTTTAAACTGATTTCTGCCTCTCAGTTTTGTTGAAGTAAGTGTATAAGTAGAAGGAGCCCTGTCTGTCACAGTCAACCCCAGCTCCACTCCACTTGAGCACTTAGTGAATTTCTGTGGATTACAGGGCCCTGTGGGAAATTAAGAGCTAGTAACACACACACTGTGTGTGTAAAGTAATGCTCAAAATTCTCCAAGACAGGCTTCAGCAATATGTGAACCGTGAACTTCCTGATGTTCAAGCTGGTTTTAGAAAAGGCAGAGGAACCAGAGATCAAATTGCCAACATCCGCTGGATCATGGAAAAAGCAAGAGAGTTCCAGAAAAACATCTATTTCTGCTTTATTGACTATGCCAAAGCCTTTGACTGTGTGGATCACAATAAACTATGGAAAATTCTGAAAGAGATGGGAATACCAGACCACCTGATCTGCCTCTTAAGAAATCTGTATGCAGGTCAGGAAGCAACAGTTAGAACTGGTCATGGAACAACAGACTGGTTCCAAATAGGAAAAGGAGTACGTCAAGGCTGCATATTGTCACCATGTTTATTTAACTTATATGCAGAGTACATCATGAGAAATGCTGGACTGGAAGAAACACAAGTTGGAATCAAGATTGCCGGGAGAAATATCAATAACCTCAGATATGCAGATGACACCACTCTTATGGCAGAAAGTGAAGAGGGGCTAAAAAGCCTCTTGATGAAAGTGAAAGTGGAGAGTGAAAAGGTTGGCTTAAAGCTCAACATTCAGAAAACGAAGATCATGGCATCTGGTCCCATCACTGCAAGGGAAATAGATGGGGAAACAGTGGAAACAGTGTCAGACTTTGTTTTTCTGGGCTCCAAAATCACTGCAGATGGTGAATGCAGCCATGAAATTAAAAGACGCTTGCTCCTTGGAAGGAAAGTTATGACCAACCTAGATAGCATATTCAAAAGCAGAGACATTACTTTACCAACAAAGGTTCGCCTAGTCAAGGCTATGGTCTTTCCTGTGGTCATGTATGGATGTGAGAGCTGGACTGTGAAGAAGGCTGAGCGCCGAAGAATTGATGCTTTTGAACTGTGGTGTTGGAGAAGACTCTTGAGAGTCCCTTGGACTGCAAGGAGATCCAACCAGTCCATTCTGAAGGAGATCAGTCCTGGGATTTCTTTGGAAGGAATGATGCTAAAGCTGAAACTCCAGTATTTTGGCCACCTCATGCGAAGAGTTGACTCATTGGAGAAGACTCTGATGCTGGGAGGGATTGAGGGCAGGAGGAGAAGGGGACGACAGAGGATGAGATGGCTGGATGGCATCACTGACTCGATGGATGCGAGTCTGGGTGACCTCCAGGAGCTGGTGATGGACAGGGAGGCCTGGCGTGCTGCAGTTCATGGGGTCGCAAAGAGTCGGACACGACTGAGCGACTGATCTGATCTGAACACACACACAGTCACAGTGTTCTAATCTATGTGACTGATGTGTATCAATCACTGCTTCTTCCCTGGACAAAATGAAGTGTCTTGAAATTTTGGAAAGATAGCTTTCCTAAGATATTCAAGATGCTTTTGCATTCATGAAGTTGTTTCTGAACTAATACATAATTTTCACATTAAAAGTAAAGTGCTAATAAATAAACATGATTTATATACCTGTCACTCACATAGTTTGACACAGAAAGTAGCAAACAGTTTGTCTAAATAAAGGGTCTCCGAAACACTAAAGTTTAAGAGAAAGGAAAGCAGTACAGAGGAAAGGGAACTATAACAGTGACAAGAGAAAATGACTATGGTTTTTTTCCATGCTATGTGAAAAGGCTCTCATCATATAAGTGTGTTGAAGAAATTATTATATATCTGAGGAATATCAGAAGCCACAAAATATTTTCTAATTACAAAAGCTAAAATCCTTTGGTTTGGAGCAATTTTAGGGTTAAGAAGCTAGGAAGGAATTTATCATCATTCATTCATATTGGAGAGGAAGAACAAAAAAAAAAAACACAGAAATAAGTTGTCACAGTAATTGGGCACTGCTGCTACTGCTAAGTCACTTCAGTCGTGTCTGACTCTACGACCACATAGACGGCAGCCCATCAGGCTCCCCCATCCCTGGGATTCTCCAGGCAAGAACACTGGAGTGGGTTGCCATTTCCTTCTCCAATGCATGAAAGTGAAAGTGAAGTCGCTCAGTCATGTCTGACTCTTAGTGACCCCATGGACTGCAGCTCACCAGGCTCCTCCGCCCATGGGATTTTCCAGGCAAGAGTACTGGAGTGGGATGCCATTGTCTTCTCCAAATGGGCACTAGTCAGTTTCAAAGCCTTCACACCTGAGTCTCTACAGCAACATATATGACTGCAAGGGAAAGAAGTACAGTCAGTAAAAAATGGATTCTTATAAAACCCCAAACAACTAGGGGGCATGCTTGTACTCAGTCTTGCATTCAGTCTAAAATCCTTTTGTCATAGAATGAGGCAATAAGAGTGAAAGCAAAGTTTTGTTTGTTTTATAATAGTCAAAAACATGTTATTATGGCACTTCTTACCTTCTGAATAGTGTGGTATAATTTTCTCAGATAAATTTTATATAACTCTTTCTATATCCAAAGTCTAGTGAAAAGAAAGGGGAGGATTAAATGGTAAAAGTCTAAGGTTTTTTCCTGTGGTTTTGAAAGTTGATAACTTAATAAATACAGATTTTTTCAGAGTAACTTAATATGCTTTTATGTATATAATAATGTGGGCCCAAAGTGAAAATCTAAATTTATTTCCTGAAACTTTGAAAATAATTCAGTTTAGAAGACAGTCCTAAAATAAATTTTTTCAGTAAGTCTAAGAAAAAGAGTCTTCTCACAAAAGCAATTTACCTCTCACAGCAATTTGTCAGTACTGATTACCTCTTCCTTCTTAAAATGTGCTTGATATATGCTATATTTATATGCTGTAGGTTCTATTTTCCTAGAGAACCCCAGCTAGTACACTTAGTTTCTTAAATACCAAACTCCACCAGTTTCCCTCTTACCTTAGTGCAAGACTTTGAATATTAAATTATTCCTAGAGTTCATTCTTCATCTACACTTATCCCTTGATTGATTCTGCACGATCCTGTGGCTTTAAATATGATATGCTATGACTTACAAAAATGTATATTCAGCTTAGACCACTTCTTTGAGATTCAAACTCCCATATCGAATTGCCTACTCAGTATTTCCACATGGATATCTAAAAGGTACCTTACTCTTTACATGCAAAACTATTTTTTCTTCCTCCCAAATCTACCACTCTCTCAATCTTTCTCCTTTCATCAAATGGTACCATCATTAATCCAGCTGATTTTGTAAAAATCTCAGAAATCACTATTTATTCCTCTCATTCTATGCCCAATCCTATTTTATCCATTATCTATACAATCCTACTTTATCCATTATCTCTCACACGTGTTGCCCTCTTAAACCTCCTGCACTTCCTGTATTGGAGAACTTGGATTGATTCATTTTCCATGGTTTATAAGACTGCCAAATATCTGGCACTAATATACTCAAATATCTTACCTAATTCTTTACCACTCTCTCATATTCTTTCATTTCTTAAAAAAAAAAAAAAAAAAAAAAAAATGCCATGCAAGCTCTTTTCTTTTTTTTTTTTTTTTTTTTTTGAAGTTATCATTGATGGTAAGATCAGAGCACTGGTCAAACCAAAGTTAGACAGAAACAAGTTGCTAGTAGCAGCTTGTCCAGTCTTTAAGAACAGGGATATATTATGTTAAGTTACAATTTATTGTCCAAATTTTGTGATAGCCTATTACTTCCTCACCAGTAATGTGCAATATTCTGCATTATAAGACTGTCTTATATGAATGATTATTTTAAGAAATCAAGAATAATAAAAACCCTTCCTCATTTTGATTACACAAATGGATGAATTTGAGAATTTTCTTGTTCACTATTGGGGAAAATATGGGTCTCATCCTTGTAGTTTATATGATACACTAAAGGATGGGGAAAGAAAAAGCAAACAAACATGAGTCCTTGGCAAGGTTGATATACCAGGATATGAAATCAAACACTGAAGAATCTTTTTAGGACACTATAAAATGTTAAACTTACAATAAACTTCTTACTGCATCACAAAAGCATACGCCTAATAAATCAAACCGTTTTGGAGAGCCCCAGGTCTAACTTTAGAACTGATAATAAAAATGGATTTGGGGCACGGATTGTCAAGTTTTGGCACTCACAAGAAAGGGTATAGATAAACAATGATATCAGACATTGCTCAAGATTCTTAGAACTTATACTTTACAACATTTGAAATAAAGCCTCTGGTTTCCTGGTGTCTAGTGTCTCATGAATCAGTATTTTTCTTCAAATAGTTCATTTGATTTAACTGCACTCAGTGAATGTTTTAGCCACTAGAATATTGATGTCTAGTCTAACGGGAAAACTCTGAATATATTGATGATTTCTAGTCTTTCTACAAATGTAAGTCGTGTTTTAGTCTAAATGCACTGAGTATATTGTTTATATCTGTGCTGTCCAATAGAGTAGACTATATGCCTATATATCTCAATATTATTCCATTACACATGTAGTTAATCCATGATACAATAGATCTTATTAATGAGTTTGCAGACAGGGTTTCCATACTCTACAAAATGTGAAAAAGAAAAAATTCAACAGGCATGTATACATAATTACTTATTATTAATCATTCAATGTTCTATCATCTCAAACCTTCTGTCCACAAAAACAAAATTATTTTCAGCATTATTGACATTTTCTGATCTCTGAATCTATCCAAGTGTATGTGTGCAAGCATGCATACATGCTAAGTCGTTTCAGTCCTGTCCATCTCTTTGCAGCCCACCAGGCTCCTGTCCATGGGATTCTCCAGGGAAGTATACTGGAGAATGCCCTCTTCCAGGTGATTTTCCCAACCCAGAGATCAAACCTGAGTCTCTTATGCTTCCTGCATTGGAAGGTGGTATTCTTTTTTTTTTTTTTTTTTGGGGGGGGGGGTTCTTTGTTTTACCACTAGAACCACCTGGGAAGCCGAAATATACTCATAGGAATCAGATCAGATCAGATCAGTCGCTCAGTCGTGTCCGACTCTTTGTGACCACATGAATCGCAGCACGCCAGGCCTCCCTGTCCATCACCAACTCCCGGAGGTCACTCAGACTCACATCCATCGAGTCAGTGATGCCATCAAGCCATCTCATCCTCTGGCATTCCCTTCTCCTCCTGCCCCCAATCCCTCCCAGCATCAGAGTCTTTTCCAATGAGTCAACTCTTCGCATGAGGTGGCCAAAATACTGGAGTTTCAGCTTTAGCATCATTCCTTCCAAAGAAATCCCAGGGCTGATCTCCTTCAGAATGGACTGGTTGGATCTCCTTGCAGTCCAAAGGACTCTCAAGAGTCTTCTCCAACACCACAGTTCAAAAGCATCAATTCTTCAGCACTCAGCTTTCTTCACAGTCCAAATCTCACATCCATACATGACCACAGGAAAGACCATAGCCTTGACTAGGCGAACCTTTGTTGGCAAATTAATGTCTCTGCTTTTGAATATGCTATCTAGGTTGGTCATAACTTTCCTCCCAAGGAGTAAGCGTCTTTTAATTTCATGGCTGCATTCACCATCTGCAGTGATTCTGGAGCCCAGAAAAATAAATTCTGACACTGTTTCCACTGTTTCCCCATCTATTTCCTATGAAGTGATGGGACCAGACGCCACGATCTTAGTTTTCTGAATGTTGAGTTTTAAGCCAACTTTTTCACTCTCCTTTTTCACTTTCATCAAGAGGCTTTTTAGTTTCTCTTCACTTTCTGCCATAAGGGTGGTGTCATCTGCATATCTGAGGTTATTGATATTTCTTTCCAGCAATCTTGATTCCGGCTTGTGAATCTTCCAGCCCAGCATTTCTCATGATGTACTCTGCATATAAATTAAATAAGCAGGGTGACAATATACAGCCTTGATGTACTCCTTTTCCTATTTGGAACCAGTCTGTTGTTCCATGTCCAGTTCTAACTGTTGCTTCTGGACCTGCATATAAGTTTCTCAAGAGGCAGGTCAGGTGGTCTGGTATTCCCATCTCTTTCAGAATTTTCCACAGTTTATTGTGGTCCACACAGTCAAAGGCTTTGGCATAGTCAATAAAGCAAAATAGATGTTTTTCTGGAACTCTCTTGCTTTTTTTGATGATCCAGTGGATGTTGGCAATTTGATCTCTGGTTCCTCTGCCTTTTCTAAAACCAGCTTGAACATCTGGAAGTTCACGGTTCACATATTGCTGAAGACTGGCTTGGAGAATTTTGAGCATTACTTTACTAGCGTGTGAGATGAATGTAATTGTGCAGTAGTTTGAGCATTCTTTGGCATTGTCTTTCTTTGGGTTTGGAATGAAAACTGACCTTTTCCAGTCCTGTGACCACTGTTGAGTTTTCCAAATATGCTGGCATATTGAGTGCAGCACTTTCACAGCATCATCTTTCAGGATTTGAAATAGCTCAACTGGAATTCCATCACCTCCACTAGCTTTGTTCATAGTGATGCTTTCTAAGGCCCACTTGACTTCACATTCCAGGATGTCTGACTCTAGGTGAGTGATCATACCATCGTGATTATCTGGGTCGTGAAGCTCTTTTTTGTACAGTTCTCCTGTATATTCTTGCCACCTCTTCTTAATATCTTCTGCTTCTGTTAGGTCCATACCATTTCTGTCCTTTATCGAGCCCATCTTTGCCTGAAATCTTCCCTTGGTATCTCTAATTTTCTTTAAGAGATCTGTATCTTTCCCATTCTATTGTTTTACTCTATTTATTCGCATTGATTGCTGAGGAAGGCTTTCTTATCTCTCCTTGCTATTCTTTGGAACTCTGCATTCAGATGCTTATATCTTTTTTTTTCCCTCTGCTTTTCACTTCTCATCTTTTCACAGCTATTTTTAAGGCCTCCTCAGACAGCCATTTTGCTTTTTTGCATTTCTTTTCCATGGGGATCGTCTTTATCCCTGTCTCCTGTACAATGTCATGAACCATCATGGTCAACAAAAGAGTCCAAAATGCAGTACTTGGATGCAATCTCAAAAACAATAGAATGATCTCTGTTCGTTTCTCAGGCAAACCATTCAATATCATGGTAATCCAAGCCTATGCCCCAACCAGTAACACTGAAGAAGCTGAAGTTGAATGGTTCTATGAAGACCTACAAGATCTTTTAGCACTAACACCCAAAAAAGATGTACTTTTCATTATAAAAGTAGGAAGTCAAGAAACACCTGGAGTAAGAGGCAAATTTGTCCTTGGAATACGGAATGAAGCATGGCAAAGGCTAATAGAGTTTTGCCAAGAGAATGCACTGGTCATAGAAAACACCCTGTTCCAACAACATAAGAGAAGACTTTACACATGGACATCACCAGATGGTCAACACCAAAATCAGATTGATTAATTCTCTGCAGCCAAAGATGGAAATGCTCTATACAGTCAGCAAAAAAAAAAAAAAAAAAGGGGGGGGGGGGGCTGATTGTACCTCAGATCATGAAATCCTATTTGCAAATTCAGACTTAAATTGAAGAAAGTAGAGTAAACCACTAGACCATTCCAGTGTGACCTAAATCAAATCCCTTATGATTACACAGTGGAAGTGAGAAATATATTTAAGGGACTAGATCTGATATATACCATATGTGTGTGTGTGTGTGTGTGTATATATATATATATATATATATATATATATATATATATATATCCTTCATAAATTCTCTGGAGAAGGGAATGGCAACCCACACCAGTATTCTTGCCTGGAGAATCTTATGGACAGAGGAGCCTGGTTGGCTAAGTCCATGGAGTCACAAAGAATCAGACATGACTGAGTAACTAATGCTACTACAGCTTTTGGCAGTGATCAATTTATAAATGGATAATGCCCCAAGGATTAGAAAATTAACAGTTAGTTGCAATTAGTAGCAGATTGCAATGAACTGCTGAACAACCATCAGCAGGAGGATCCCACCAAAAAAAGATACCCCATTTTCAAGGGCAAAGGAGAAGCTGCAACAAGATGGCAGGAGGGGCAAAATTGCGTTTAGACTCAAACCCCATACCCACCAGAGAGGCTCAGAGGGCAAAAAAAAAAAAAAAAAAACTGGGCACCAGGACCCAGAGACCC
The DNA here is from genome assembly GCA_935064755.1 of Tragelaphus eurycerus. Taxonomy (NCBI): domain Eukaryota; kingdom Metazoa; phylum Chordata; class Mammalia; order Artiodactyla; family Bovidae; genus Tragelaphus; species Tragelaphus eurycerus. The sequence goes on along the minus strand of CAKXYN010000012.1, from coordinate 10,121,573 downwards.
CCACAGAGACTGAGCCAGACTTGCCTTTGGGTGCTGAAGTGTCTCCTGAAGAGGTAAGTGTCAGCAGTGGCCTGCCACAGGCACAGGGCTCTTGCTGCAGCAGACCTGGGTCATACAACATAACCCACCCTAAAGCCATTGAGCCGATGACCTACAAACTGCAGAACAATTATATCAAAGAAATTCTCTCACTATTAGGAAAGTTCTAGGACCAGCAACAGATTTCCCAACCTGGGAATCTGGCAAAGGGGTGGTGAATCCCCAGGGAATTTGACTTTGGAGGCCAGTGGGATTTGATTACAGAACTTTCACAGGACTTGGGAAACAAATCTTGGAAAGTGAAATTCATTCAGTCATGTCCAACTCTTTGTGAACCCATGGACTACAGTCCATTGAATTCTCCAGTCCAGAATACTGGAATGGGTAGCTGTTCCCTTCTCCAGGGGATCTTCCTAACCCAGAAATCAAACCCTGGTCTCACCCATTGAAGGCAGATTCTTTACCAGCTGAGCAACAAGGAAAGTCCAAGAATACTGGAATGGATAGTCTATCACTTCTGCAGTGGATCTTCCTGGCTCAGGAATTGAACTAGTGTCTCCCCCATTGCAGGTGGATTCTTTACAAACTGAGCTATCAGGAAACCCCTGATATCAGGGAAGACACTTGGAGGGCACAAACAAAACCTTGTGTGCACCAGGAGCCAGAAAAATGGAGCAGTGGCCCCACAAGAGACTGAATCAGACTTGCCTGTGAGTATCCAGGAGTCCAAAGGCCAAACAACAGGGAGGAAACACAGCCCTATCCATCAACAGAAAATTAGATTAAAAAGTTCATGAGAAAGGCCCCAACCAACAGAACAAGACCCAGTTTCCCCACAGTCAGTTTCTCCCATGAAGAAGCTTCCATGAGCCCATTATCTTTATTCATGGAGGGCAGAGAGAATGAGAACCACAATCACAGAAAACTAATCAAAATGATCACATGAACAACAGCCTTGTGCAAGTCAATGAAAATATGAACCATGCCATATAAGGCAAACCCAAGACAGACGGGCCACGGTGGAGAGTTCTGACAAAATGTGGTCTATTGGAGAAGGAAATGGCAATCCACTTCAGTATTCATGCTTTGGAACTCCATGAACAGTATGAAAGGGGAAAAATATATGACACTGAAAGATGAAATCCCCAGGTTGGTAGGTCCCCAATATGCTACTGGAGAAGAGTGAAGGAAATAAATCCACAAAAAATAAAAATGATGAAGCCAAAGCATAAATAATACCCAGTTGTGGATATGACTGGTAATAGAAGTAAAGTCTGATGCTGTAAAGAGCATAGGAATCTTGAAGGTTAGGTCCATGAATCAAGGTGAATTGGAAGTAGTCAAACAGGAGATGGTCAGAGTGAACATTGACATTTTAGGAATCCATGAATGAAAATGAACAGGAATCAGATCAGATCAGTTGCTCAGTAGTGTTCGACTCTTTGTGACCACATGAATCGCAGCACACCAGGCCTCCCTGTCCATCACCAACTCCCGGAGGTCACTCAGACTCACATTCATCTAGTCAGTGATGCCATCCAGCCATCTCATCCTCTGTCGTCCTCTTCTCCTCCTGCCCCCAATCCCTCCCAGCATCAGAGTCTTTTCCAATGAGTCAACTCTTCGCATGAGGTGGCCAAAGTACTGGAGTTTCAGCTTTAGCATCATTCCTTCCAAAGAAATCCCAGGGCTGATCTCCTTCAGAATGGACTGGTTGGATCTCCTTGCAGTCCAAGGGACTCTCAAGAGTCTTCTCCAACACCACAGTTCAAAAGCATCAATTCTTTGGCGCTCAGCCTTCACAGTCCAGCTCTCACATGCATACATGGCCACAGGAAAGACCATAGGCTTGACTAGGCGACGCCTCGCCGGCTGCGACCTGCGCACTAAGAGCGCGGCAGAGAGGAGCTACCCCACGACCGAGGTCAGGAAGGGCGGCAGTGAGGAGAGACCCCTAGTCCAAGGTAAGGTACAATGGCTGTGCTTTGCTGGAGCAGCCGGGAAGGGATACCCCACGCCCAAGGTAAGAGAAGCCCAAGTGGGACGGTGGGTGTTGCAGGAGAGCATCAGAGGGCAGACACACTAAAACCATACTCACAGAAAACTAGTCATTCTAATCACACTAGGACCACAGCCTTGTCTAACTCAATGAAACTAAGCCATGCCTGTGGGGCAACCCATGATGGATGGGTCATGGTGGAGAGATCTGACAGGGTGTGGTCCGCTGGAGAAGGGAATGGCAAACCACTTCAGTATTCTTGCCTTGAGAACCCCTTGAACAGTATGAAAAGGCAAAATGATAGGATACTGAAAGAGAAACTCCCCAGGTCAGTAGGGGCCCAATATGCTACTGAAGATCAGTGGAGAAATAACTCCAGAAAGAATGAAGGGATGGAACCAAAGCAAAAAGAATACCCAGCTGTGGATGTGTCTGGTGATAGAAGCAAGGTTCAATGCTGTAAAGAACAATATTGCATAAGAACCTGGAATGACAGGTCCATGAATCAAGGCAAATTAGAAGTGGTCAAACAAGAGATGGCAAGAGTGAATGTCGACATTCTAGGAATCAGCCAACTCAAATGGACTGGAATGGGTGAATTTAACTCAGAGGACCATTATATCTACTACTGCAGGCAGGAATCCCTCAGAAGAAATGGAGTGGCCATCATGGTCAACAAAAGAGTCTGAAATGCAGTACTTGGATGCAATCTCAAAAACGACAGAATGATCTCTGTTTGTTTCCAAGGCAAACCATTCAATGTCACAGTAATCCAAGTCTATGCCCCAACCAGTAATGCTGAAGAAGCTGAAGTTGAATGGTTCTATGAAGACCTACAAGACCTTTTAGAACTAACACCCAAAAAAGATGTCCTTTTCATTATAGGGGACTGGAATGCAAAAGTAGGAAGTCAAGAAACACCTGGAGTAACAGGCAAATTTGGCCTTGGAATACGGAATGAAGCAGGGCAAAGACTAACAGAGTTTTGCCAAGAAAATGCACTGGTCATAGCAAATACCCTCTTCCAACAACACAAGAGAAGACTCTATACATGGATATCACCAGATGGTCAACACTGAAATCAGATCGATTATATTCTTTGCAGCCAAAGATGGAGAAGCTCTATACAATCAGCAAAAACAAGACCAGGGAGCTGACTGTGGCTCAGACCATGAACTCCTTATTGCCAAATTCAGACTGAAATTGAAGAAAGTAAGGAAAACGACTAGACCATTCAGGTATGACCTAAATCAAATCCCTTATGATTATACAGTGGAAGTGAGAAATAGATTTAAGGGCCTAGATCTGATAGATAGAGTGCCTGATGAACTATGGAATGAGGTTCGTGACATTGTACAGGAGACAGGGATCAAGACCATCCCCATGGAAAAGAAATGCAAAAAAGCAAAATGGCTGTCTGGGGAAGCCTTACAAATAGCTGTGAACAAGAATGAGTGAATTTAAATCAGATGACCATTATATCTACCTCTGTGGGCAAGAATACCTTAGAAGAAATGGAGTAGCCCTCATAGTCAACAAAAGAGTCTGAAATACAGTACTTGGGTGTAATCTCAAAAATTACAGAATGATCTTTGTTCATTTCCAAGGCAAATCATTCAATACCACAGTAATCCAAGTCTATGCTCCAATCATTACTAGCAAAGAAGCTGAAGTTGAATGGTTCTCTGATGACCTACAAGACCTTCTAGAACTAACACAAAAAATGAAGACCTTTTCATCATAAGGGACTGGAATGCAAAAGTAGCAAGTCAAGAGATACCTGGAGTAACAAGCAAGTTTGGCCTTGGAGTACAAAATGTGTAGGGAAATGGCTAATACAGTTTTGCCAGAACACACTAGACATAGCGAACACTCACTTCCAACAACATGAAAGACAACTCTACACATGGACATCACCAGATGGTCAAAATCAAAATCAAACTGATTATATTCTTTGCAGCCAAAGATGGAGAAGCTCTATATAGTCAGCAAAAACAAGACTGGGAGCTGACTGTGGCTCAGATCATGAACTCCTTATTGCCAAATTCAGAATTAAATTGAAGAAAGTGGGAAAAACCAGTAAACCATTCAAGTATAACATAAATCTAATCCCTTACCATTATACATGGGAGTGACAAATAGATTCAAGTGGTTAGATCTGACAGAGTGCCTGAAGAACTATGGACGGAGTTTCATGACATTGTACAGGAGGCAGTGGTCAAAACCTACCCTAAGAAAAAGAAATGCAAAAGACATAATGGTTGTCTGAGGAGGCCTTACAAATGGCTGAGAAAATAAGAGAAACTAAACACAAAGGAGAAAAGGAATGATATACCCATCTGAAAGCAAAGTTCCAAAGAGTAGCAAAAAGAAGTAAGAAAACCTTCCTCAGTGATCAGTCAAAAGAAATAGAGGAAAACAATAGAATGGAAAAGACTAGAGATCTGTTCAAGAAAATTGAAGATACCAAGGGAATATTTCATGCAAAGACAGGCACAATAAAGAACAGGAATTGTATGGACCTAATAGAAGCAGAAGATATTAAGAAAAGGTGGCAAAAATGCACAGAAGAACTATACAAAATAGTTCTTCATGACCCAGATAACCACAATGGTGTGATCACTCACCTAGAGCCAGACATCTTGGAGTCCGAAGTCAAGTGGGCCTTACAAAGAATCACTATGAACAAAGCTAGTGGAGGTGATGGAATTCCAGCTGAGCTATTTCAAAATTTAAAAGATGATACTGTTAAAGAGTGCTGCACTCAATATGCCAGCAATTTGGAAAACTCAGCAGTGGCCACAGGACTGGAAAAGGTAAGTTTTCATTCCAATCCCAAAGAAAGGCAATGCCAAAGAATGTTCAAACTATCACACAATTGCACACATCTCAGACGCTAGCTAAATAATGCTAAAAATTCTCCAAAGGCTTTGACAGTACATGAACTGAGAATTAACAGATGTTCAAACTGGATTTAGAAAAGGCAGAATTACCAGAGGTCAAATTGCTAACATCCTATGTATCGTAGAAAAAACAAGAAAGTTCCAGAAAAACAACCACTTCTGCTTTATTGACTACACCAAAGCCTTTGACTGTGAATCACAACAAACTGTGGAAAATTCCTAAAGAGATGCAAATACCAGACCACCTAACATGCCTCCTGAGAAATCTGTATGGAGGAAAAGAAGCAACAGTTAGAAGCAGACAAGGAGAAATGACCTGGTTCCAACTGGGAAAGGAGTAAGTTAAGGCTGTATATTATTACCCTGCTTATTTAACTTTTATACAGAGTTCAGTTTCAGTTCAGTCACTCAGTCGTATCCAAATCTCTGTGACCCCATGAATCACAGCAGGCTAGGCCTCCCTGTCCATCACCAACACCCAGAGTCAACCCAAATCCATGTCCATTGTGTTGGTGATGCCATCTAACCATCTCATCCTCTTTTGTCCCCTTCTCCTCCTGCCTTCAATCTTTCCCAGCATCAGGGTCTTTTCAAATGAGCCAGCTCTTTGCATCAGTATTGGAATATTGGAGTTTCAGCTTCAATGTCAGTCCCTCCAATGAACACCCAGGACTGATCTCCTTTAGGATGGACTGGTTGGACCTGCTTGCAGTCCAAGGGACTCTCAAGAGTCTTCTCCAATACCACACTTCAAAAGCATCAATTCTTTGGCACTCAGCTTTCTTCACAGTCCAACTCTCACATCCATACATGACCATTGGAAAAACCGCAGCCTTGACTAGACGGACCTTTGTTGGTAAAGTAATGTCTCTGCTTTTGAATATGCTATCTAGGTTGGTCATAACTTTCCTTCAAAGGAGTAAGCGTCTTTTAATTTCATGGCTACAGTCACCATCAGCAGTGATTTTGGAGCCCCAAAAATAAAGTCTGACACTGTTTCCACTGTTTCCCCATCTATTTCCTATGAAGTGATGGGACCAGATGCCATGATCTTAGTTTTCTGAATGTTGAGTTTTAAGCCAACTTTTCACTCTCCTCTTTCACCTTCATCAAGAGGCTTTTTAGTTCCTCTTCACTCTTTTTTTTTTTTTTTTAATTTTATTTTACTTAACCTTACAGTATTGTATTGGTTTTGCCATATATCAAAATGAATACACCACAGGTATACATGTGTTCCCCATCCTGAACCCTCCTCCCTCCCCATACCATCCCTCTGGGTCGTCCCAGTGCCATAAGGGTGGTGTCATCTGCATATCTGAGATTTTTGATATTTCTCCCAGAAATCTTGATTCCAGCTTGGGCTTCTTTCAGCCCAGCATTCCTCATGATGTACTCTGCATAGAAGTTAAATAAGCAGGGTGACAATATACAGCCTTGATGTTTATGCAGAGTACATCATGAGAAATAATGGGCTGGATGAAGCACAAGCTGGAATCAAGATAGCCAAGAGAAATATCAATAACCTCAGATATGCAGATGACACCACCCTTATTGCAGAAAGTGAAGAAGAACTAAAGAGCCTCTTGATGAAAGAAAGAGGAGAGTGAAAAAGCTGGCTTAAAATCAACATTTAAAAAACTAAGATCATAGCATCCAGTCCTATCTCTTCAAGCCAAATATATGGGGAAACAATGGAATAGTGAAAGACTATTTTCTTGGGCTTCAAAATCACTGCAGATGGTGACTGCAGGCATGAAATTAAAAGACACTTGCTCCTTGTATGAAAAGCTATGACCAACCTAGACAGCATATTAAAAAGCAGAGACATTACTTTGCCAACAAATATCTGTCTTGTCAAATCTATGGTTTTTCCAGTAGTCATGTATGGATGTGAGAGTTGTACCGTAAAGAAAGCTGAGCACTGAAGAATTGATGCTTTTGAACTGTGGTTTTGGAGAAGACTCTTGAGAATCCCTTGGAATGTAGGGGGATCAAACCAATCAATCAGCAAGGATCAGATCAGATCAGTCACTCAGTCGTGTCCGACTCTTTGCCACCCCATGAACCGCAGCACGCCAGGCCTCCCTGTCCATCACCAGCTCCCGGAGGTCACTCAGACTCGCATCCATCGAGTCAGTGATGCCATCCAGCCATCTCATCCTCTGTCGTCCCCTTCTCCTCCTGCTCTCAATCCCTCCCAGCATCAGAGTCTTCTCCAATGAGTCAACTCTTCGCATGAGGTGGCCAAAATACTGGAGTTTCAGATTTAGCATCATTCCTTCTAAAGAAATTCCAGGATTGATCTCCTTCAGAATGGACTGGTTGGATCTTCTTGCAGTCCAAGGGACTCTCAAGAGTCTTCTCCAACACCACAGTTCAAAAGCATCAATTCTTCGGCACTCAGCCTTCTTCACAGTCCAGCTCTCACATCCATACATGACCACAGGAAAGACCATAGCCTTGACTAGGCGAACCTTTGTTGGCAAAGTGATGTCTCTGCTTTTGAATATGCTATCTAGGTTTGTCATAACTTTCCTTCCAAGGAGTAAGCGTCTTTTAATTTCATGGCTGCAGTCACCATCTGCAGTGATTTTGGAGCCCAGAAAAACAAAGTCTGACACTGTTTCCACTGTTTCCCCATCTATTTCCCATGCAGTGATGGGACCAGATGCCATGATCTTCGTTTTCTGAATGTTGAGCTTTAAGCCAACCTTTTCACTCTCCACTTTCACTTTCATCAAGAGGCTTTTTAGCCCCTCTTCACTTTCTGCCATAAGAGTGGTGTCATCTGCATATCTGAGGTTATTGATATTTCTCCCGGCAATCTTGATTCCAACTTCTGTTTCTTCCAGTCCAGCATTTCTCATGATGTACTCTGCATATAAGTTAAATAAACATGGTGACAATATGCAGCCTTGACGTACTCCTTTTCCTATTTGGAACCAGTCTGTTGTTCCATGACCAGTTCTAACTGTTGCTTCCTGACCTGCATACAGATTTCTTAAGAGGCAGATCAGGTGGTCTGGTATTCCCATCTCTTTCAGAATTTTCCATAGTTTATTGTGATCCACACAGTCAAAGGCTTTGGCATAGTCAATAAAGCAGAAATAGATGTTTTTCTGGAACTCTCTTGCTTTTTCCATGATCCAGCGGATGTTGGCAATTTGATCTCTGGTTCCTCTGCCTTTTCTAAAACCAGCTTGAACATCAGGAAGTTCACGGTTCACATATTGCTGAAGCCTGGCTTGGAGAATTTTGAGCATTACTTTACTAGCGTGTGAGATGAGTGCAATTGTTCGGTAGTTTGAGCACTCCTTGGCATTGCCTTTCTTTGGGATTGGGATGAAAACTGACCTTTTCCAATCTTGTGGCCACTGCTGTGTTTTCCAAATTTGCTGGCATATTGAGTGTAGCACTTTCACAGCATCATCATTCAGGACTTGGAATAGCTCCACTGGAATTCCATCACCTCCACTAGCTTTGTTCGTAGTGATGCTTTCTAAGGCCCATTTGACTTCACATTCCAAGATGTCTGGCTCTAGGTCAGTGATCACATCATCATGATTATCTAGGTCGTGAAGCTCTTTTTTGTACAGTTCTTCTGTGTATTCTTGCCACCTCTTCTTAATATCTTCTGCTTCTGTTAGGTCCACACCATCTCTGTCCTTTATCGTGCCCATCTTTGCATGAAATGTTCCCTTGGTATCTCTGATTTTCTTGAAGAGATCCCTAGTCTTTCCCATTCTGTTGTTTTCCTCTATTTCTTTGCATTGATCACTGAAGAAGGCTTTCTTATCTCTTCTTGCTATTCTTTGGAACTCCGCATTCAGATGTTTATATCTTTCCTTTTCTCCTTTGCTTTTCGCTTCTCTTCTTTTCACAGCTATTTGTAAGGCCTCCCCAGACAACCATTTTGCTTTTTTGCATTTCTTTTCCATGGGGATGGTCTTGATCCCTGTCTCCTGTACAATGTCACGAACCTCATTCCATAGTTCATCAGGCACTCTATCTATCAGATCTAGGCCCTTAAATCTATTTCTCACTTCCACTGTATAATCATAAGGGATTTGATTTAGGTCATACCTGAATGGTCTAGTAGTTTTCTCTACTTTCTTCAACTTCAGTCTGAATTTGGCAATAAGGAGTTCATGGTCCGAGCCACAGTCAGCTCCTGGTCTTCTTTTTGCTGATTGTATAGAGCTTCTCCATCTTTGGCTGCAAAGAATATAATCGATCTGATTTTGGTGTTGACCATCTGGTGATGTCCATGTATAGAGTCTTCTCTTGTGTTGTTGGAAGAGGGTATTTGCTATGACCAGTGCATTTTCTTGGCAAAACTCTATTAGTCTTTGCCCTGCTTCATTCCGTATTCCAAGGCCAAATTTGCCTGTTACTCCAGGTGTTTCTTGACTTCCTACTTTTGCATTCCAGTCCCCTATAATGAAAAGGACATCTTTTTTGGGTGTTAGTTCTAAAAGGTCTTGTAGGTCTTCATAGAACCTTCAGCTTCTTCGGCGTTACTGGTTGGGGCATAGATTTGGATTACTGTGACATTGAATGGTTTGCCTTGGAAACGAACAGAAATCATTCTGTCATTTTTGAGATTGCATCCAAGTACTGCATTTCGGACTCTTTTGTTGACCATGATGGCCACTCCATTTCTTCTGAGGGATTCCTGCCCACAGTAGTACATATAATGGTCATCCGAGTTAAATTCACCCATTCCAGTCCATTTTAGTTCGCTAATTCCTAGAATGTCAACATTCACTCTTGCCATCTCTTGTTTGACCACTTCCAATTTGCCTTGATTCATGGACCTGACATTCCAGGTTCCTATGCAATATTGCTCTTTACAGCATCGGACTTTGCTTCTATCACCAGACACATCCACACCTGGGTATTCTTTTTGTTTTGGCTCCATCCTTTCATTCTTTCTGGAGTTATTTCTCCACTGATCTCCAGTAGCATATTGAGCCCCTACTGACCTGGGGAGTTTCTCTTTCAGTATCCTATCATTTTGTCTTTTCATACTGTTCATGGGGTTCTCAAGGCAAGAATACTGAAGTTGTTTGCCATTCCCTTCTCTTATATCAGCAAGGATATAAGACCTGAATATTCATTGGAAGGCCTGATACTGAAGCTGAAGCTCCAATACTTTGGCCACCTAGTGCAAAGAACTGACTCATTGGAAAAGACCCTGATGCTGGGAAAGATTGAAGGCAGGAGGAGAAGGGGACAACAGAAAACGAGATGATTATATGGGATCACCAACTCAGTGGACATAAGTTTTAGCATGCTTCGGGAATTGGTGATGGACAGGGAAGCCTGGTGTCCTGCTGTCCTTGGGGTCCCAAAAAGTCTGACATGCCTGAGGTAGGAACTGAACTGAGCTGACATCCCTTCATTTAACTTTTGCTTTAACTAGCAAATATTTTCTGATTGTGTGAATCATGTCCCACTCTCTGTATTACATAAAAAACAAGACCCTGTTAAATCCTTATTACATTGGTTTGGTTTTACAAGCAAATAGACAGTTAGACTTAGAAAACTTATTTTTATGTCAACAATTTTAAAACATTATTTATGCTTCCAACATTTAAGTGGATCATATTCAATAATGATATTCCAATGATTATTTTATGGGCAATTTCCAAGGTATTATATCTGTGATATAATATCACAGATATGCTGTGATTTCAATATATTGATAAAATTATAGGATTACTTATTTTTCTGTATATACCTCTTGGACTTTAATACTTGCTTTGAAATTTTCAAGCTTATTTTAACTATGCCATATAATTTAAAACTTTAAGAACTTAGTATTTCTCATCTCCATTTTATTAGGTCGCTTGTATTCTTATCAGATCAGATCAGTTGCTCAGTTGTGTCCGACTCTTTGCGACCCCATGTACTGCAGCACGCCAGGCCTCCCTATCCATCACCAGCTCTCGGAGGTCACTCAGACTCACATTCATCGAGTCAGTGATGCCATCCAGCCATCTCATCCTCTGTCGTCCCCTTCTCCTCCTGCCCCCAATTCCTCCCAGCATCAGGGTCTTCTCCAATGAGTCAACTCTTCGCATGAGGTGGCCAAAATACTGGAGTTTCAGCTTTAGCATCATTCCTTCCAAAGTCTTATAAGTTATCACAAAAATCTTTGTGGAAAAAGTAAATGGAGTTTGTCTTAGGTTTAGTTCTTGTAAAAAGTAGTTCAAGCAAACACTGGGAAAGGAATAAAAATGAGACATGAGTGGAAATAAGATCCACCATGAATACATTAATATGAAAGTTTGCACTTTGGTCAGTTCAATTCAGTTCAATTCAATCCCTCAGTCATGTCTGACTCTTTGCAACCCCATGGACTGCAGCACACCAGGCCTCCCTGTCCATCACCAATTCCCATAGCTTACTCAAATTCATGTCCATAGAGTCAGTGATCTCATCCAACCATCTCATTCTCTGTCGTCTCCTTCTCCTCCTGCCTTCAATCTTTCCCAGCATCAGGTCTTTTCCAGTGAGTCAGTTGTTCACATCAGGTGGCCAAAGTATTGGAGTTTCAGCTTCAGCATCAGTCCTTCCAATGAATATTCAGGACTGATTTCCTTTAGGATGGACTGGTTGACTCATCTTGCAGTCCAAAGGACCCTCAAGAGTCTTCTTCAACACCGCAGTTCAAAAGCATCAATTCTTTGGTGCTCAGCTTTCTTCATAGTTCAACTCTCACATCCATTCATGCTGCTGCTGCTAAGTCGCTTTAGTCCTGTCCAACTCTGTGCAACCCCATAAACTGTAGCCCACCAGGCTCCTCTGTCCACAGGATTCTCCAGACAAGAATACTGGAGCAGGTTGCCATTTCCTTCTCCATATTCATACATGACTACTGGAAAAATCATATGTTTGACTATATGGACCTTTGTTGGCAAAGTAATGTCTCTGCTTTTAATATGTTGTCTAGGTTGGTCATAGCTTTTCTTTCAAGGAGTGAGTGTCTTTTAATTTCATGGCTGCAGTCACCACCTGCAGTGATTTTGGAGCCCAAAAAATAGTCTGTCACTGTTTCCATTGTTTCCCAATCTATTTGCCATGAAGTGATAGAACCAGATACCATGATCTTAGTTTTCTGAATGTTCAGTTTTAAGCCAACTTTTTCACTCTCCTCTTTCACTTTCATCAAGAGGCTCTTTAGTTCTTCTTCGTTTCCTGCCATAAGGTTGGTGTCATCTGTGTATCTGAGGTTATTGATATTTCTCCCAACAGCGTTGATTCCACCTTGTGCTTCATCCAGCCCAGCACTTTGGGCAACTTCCAGCAAATCAGTGGACCTTTTGGAAGACATATAAAACTTCTTCAAAGATATATAGCCCCGTTACGGTAAGATAAATGTATTTATTCATTGATTTCCACCTGTTATTGCTTTGAGCCGAACTTGGTGTATTGATCCCTGGGATCTCTAATGAAGGGAGTTTGAGTTATTACAGATGAAAACCTTCAGCACACAAGGGAATAAGAAACACAGATGTGATACAAGCAAGCCTCTGATTGTGTGTGCCACTTGGGAGTGAAAGTAAAAAAAAACACAACTCTATATTTAAATAAACAGCCTATGTAAATATGTACTTATGTCTTGGAGCAGGATCAGAATTACTTTATTAGAAGTATCTACTTTTGTTTACAGAAACTTAAATTAGGACCAAAATGGTTCAATATTTGCTTTAGGCAGATTACTTTTTATGTTTCTTCATTTTAACAAAATGAGGTCCACTCTACCATATTTGTCTCTAAAAAGTCTATATGCTTGAACAAAACAGAATTTCAACATTGAAAGAAAAAGCTGAGATAATTCAGTTATTTCCTTAGCAGCAAACGTAATAGTTGTTTTCAATCTATGCCTAAATAAATACTTTGAAAATATTATAACTTATTCCATCGATGGGCAATTATAATAGTTATAATAATAATTATGTATAATAGTAATGCTAATAGTTATAATAACTATATTGTCTCCTACCCATTAATCCCCTAAATTTCTCCTATGTTATACATATGAAAAATATAAAAATGAAAGAGCTTTCTTATTAATTCAGAAAACTATGTTAATCTTTTCCTCACTTAAAATTTTTATTATTGATATTTTGGGTAAAGCACTAATCTCATCCTGTCTCTAGCTCTTTAAGGACATAAGGACAAGTGCTACAATCACATATACCACTTGACTGCAACCTGTGGCTCAGTTGGTAAAGAATCTGCTTGTAAAGAGGAGACTGGAGTTTAATTCCTGGGTCAGGAATATTCCCTGGCAAAAGAAATGGCCACTTATTCCAGTATTCTTGACTGGGAAATCCCATGGACAAAGGAGCCTGGTGGGCTACAGTATATGAGGTCACAAGAGTCTGACTTTACTTAGTGACTAAACCACTACCACCACAACCTCATTTAGCCATAGTTCCTGGAACTTCCCCATTTGTATTTACATCTTTTTATTTAAATCCTATCTCTGAAAAACTCTGAATTCTCTCTTCTCTAGTAGTTCCCGCCTCAGGCTTTCTGAATATGTTCTGCATTGCAACAATGTCCCTGCTATTTGTTTCTTGGCTTTTTCCAAAGTGACTTTGGAAATAGTTTCATTATTTCAATTTTGTCCTAGTTCTTTTTACCCCTACTGCTATTCATAAGTGTCCTCATCATGAATTTGTTCCCTCAGATTCATGGGCATTTTTCACATGTCTTGGGATTAAAGATGATGGGAGAGAAAGAGTTCTTTCCATATATCCATATGGGTTGAAGCAACTTGAAGATACAAGTCTATCCTCAAAGACTAAATGCTCTCTCTCGCTTTCTCTAGATAATACAGAAAAATTTGTCTTTTATATTCTTGTATATATTTATATCAACAAGGGTTATAACATTGGATAATATATATATATTTTTTTATTTGTACCTTCGAAGTTTAGGGTATATGTCCAATAATTAAGGACATAAAATTCACCTTCAATCATTTGTCTCTTTATAATTTTGACTAGAGTTGAAGTAAAGAAATGTTTAAAATTCATTTATCAATATTCACAAACAAAACATGCACACCCACACACATGCACAGCTGCACACCTTTTAAAAGTGCCCTTTCTCAACAATAAAATTGGTCTATGTACTTTATCGGTTCAAATAAAATAGAGCACTTAATACACTCTGGCACTGCTGTTTAGGTTACTGCCTACATATTTTGCCTTTTTTCTCTTTTGCTTTTTTACTCAGAGGCGTCTATCAAGAGACCAAGTACAGAAATATCAAGTAAAATATATCATAAAAAAAGAACTTTGAGAACCTAGTGACCTGAAAAAAATGTTACTTATGAAACTAATGACCCAAGAATGCCTTTAAATCGGAGAGCATCTAGGACAGCAAAAAGACCTTCAAAATGGGCTTGTAAGCATTGATCCAGATAGAAGATTAAATAGCGCAGTGTATTAAAAAGCATAAGGTGAAATAGGAAAAGTTGGAATTTTTCACTCCACAGAAGTATTTCACTCTGCAACTGAGAAAGTGTCTTTCTCCTTCTCTCCTTTTCCTCCTTCCTTGCTTGCTTCCTTTCTTTCATTCTCTTTTTTACTGCATTTTATACTTTCTTCTTGTTTTGGTATTAGATTAGTTTACACAGAAAGCCCAATATTGATTCATAGAGATAAAACATACCATCACATTATGCCAACTAGGATTTTCATGGGCTTATTAGCATAATTATTTTGAGGAATATATGCCAATTATTTTTGTATGCTTGTATGCATATGTCATGCTGAGTCACTTCAGTCAGATCCGACTCTTTGAGACCCTATGGTCTGTGGCCCTCCAGGCTCCTTATCTACAGTATTCCTATGTAAGAATACTGGAGTGAGTGACCATTTCCTCTGCAAGGGATCTTTCCGACCCAGGGATCAAACCCATGTTCGATTGAACCCATCACCTGCAATGGCAGGCCAATTCTTTACCACTAATGCCACCAAGAAGCTGTACGCATACAGCTCTCTGTTAAACTTTACATTTAAGCCTCAAGAATTTCTAGTAATGAACTTTGAAAGTAAGAGTTAGTACATTTCTTCTTAACCTATCTGATTATAGTTCAGTTCAGTTCAATTCAGTTCAGTCACTCAGTCATGTCTGACTCTTTGCGAACCCCATGAATCGCAGCACGCCAGGCCTCCCTGTCCATCACCAACTCCCGGAATTCACTCAGATGTCACGTGCATCAAGTCAGTGATGCCATCCAGCCATCTCATCCTCTGGCATGCCTTCTCCTCCTGCCCACAATCCCTCCCAGCATCAGAGTCTTTTCCAATGAGTCAACTCTTCGCATGAGGTGGCCAAACTACTGGAGCTTCAGCTTTAGCATCATTCCTTCCAAAGAAATCCCAGGGCTGATCTCCTTCAGAGTGGACTGGTTGGATCTCCTTGCAGTCCAAGGGACTCTCAAGAGTCTTCTCCAACACCACAGTTCAAAAGCATCAATTTTGCATACTCAGCTTCTTCACAGTCTAACTCTCACATCTATACATGACTACTGGAAAAATCATAGCCTTGACTAGACTGACCTTTGTTGGTAAAGTAATGTCTCTGTTTTGAATATGCTATCTAGGTTGGTCATAACTTTTCTTCCAAGGAGTAAGCGTCTTTTAATTTCATGGATGCAGTCAACATCTGCAGTGATTTTGGAGCTCCCCCAAAAATAATGTCTGACACTGTTTCCCTATCTATTTCCCATGAAGTGATGGGACCAGATGCCATGATCTTCATTTTCTGAATGTTGAGCTTTAAGCCAACTTTTTCACTTTCCTCTTTCACTTTCATCAAGAAGCTATTAGTTCCTCTTCACTTTCTGCCATAAGGGTGGTGTTATCTGCATATCTGAGGTTATTGACATTTCTCCTGGCAATCTTGATTCCAGCTTGTGCTTCTTCCAGCACAGCGTTTCTCATGATGTACTCTGCATAGAAGTTAAATAAACAGGGTGACAGTATACAGCCTTGACATACTCCTTTTCCTATTTGGAACCAGTCTGTTGTTCCATGTCCAGTTATAACTGCTGCTTCCTGACCTGCATATAGGTTTCTCAAGAGGCAGGTCAGGTGGTCTGGTATTCCCATCTCTTTCAGAATTTTCCACAATTTATTGTGATCCACACAGACAAAGGCTTTGGCATAGTCAACAAAGCAGAAATAGATGTTTTTCTGGAACTCTCTTGCTTTTTCCATGATCCAGCGGATGTTGGCAATTTCGTCCCTGGTTCCTCTGCCTTTTCCAAAACCTGCTTGAACATCTGGAAGTTCACGGTTCACATATTGCTGAGGCCTGGCTTGGAGAATTTTAAGCATTACTCTACTAGTGTGTGAGATGAGTGCAATTGTGCAGTAGTTTGAGCATTCTTTGGCATTGCCTTTCTTTGGGATTGGAATGAAAACTGACCTTTTCCAGTCCTATGGCCACTGCTGAGTTTTCCAAATTTGCTGGCATATTGAGTGCAGCACTTTCACAGCATCATCTTTCAGGATTTGAAATAGCTCAACTGGAATTCCATCACCTTCACTAGCTTTGTTCATAGTGATGCTTTCTAAGGCCCACTTGACTTCACATTCCAGGATGTCTGGCTCTAGGTGAGTGATCATACCATCGTGATTATCTGGGTCATGAATATCTTTTTTGTACAGTTCTGTATATTCTTGCCACCTCTTCTTAATATCTTCTGCTTCTGTTAGGTCCATACCATTTCTGTCCTTTATTGAGCCCATTTTTGCCTGAAATGTTCTCTTGGTATCTCTAATTTCTTGAAGACATCTTTCCCATTCTATTGTTTTCCTCTATTTCTTTGCACTGATCACTGAGGAAGGCTTTCTTATTTCTTCTTGCTATTCTTTGGAACTCTGCATTCAGATGCTTATATCTTTCCTTTTATCCTTTGCTTTTCACTTCTCTTCTTTTTCACAGCTAATTGTAAGGCCTCTTCAGACAGTCATTTTGCTTTTTTGCATCTGATTATAAGGATATATTAAATTAGATGTTGGCCATAGAGAATAAAACTACCAATTTTCCATTCTCTAATCAATAAAATATTAACAGACTTTACAGCCAAGTGATAAAAAAAAAAGGAGACATCAACACCACTCATATAAGATTAAATCAATAGATACGTTCTTATTAATGTGCAGAATGACAGTTTTATTTGACAGGAGAAAACATTATTGTTAAGTCCTTTTTCATTTTGAATGGAGGGGCAAAAGTCAACTATGCATAATGAATTTGAATCTCAAATTTTTTCAGATCAAAAAACCCTGAAACTCACAAATTCATTTTTAAACAGATATATTATCCCTAGTGTACAGTTCAATAACTTTTGTTAGAAATTATGAATGAACAGTTAACAATTCTGAAAGAGAATACAGACTTATTTATACACAACTTCAATAATCCCACAGTATTTCACAAAGTATGCTTCTTGTGTACATAATCAGCTGATTTTCTTTCCATTTACTGCTGTAACTTTAAAAAATATAGAATGTTAATTATTATGCAATTATTGTGTGCTTCTAAAAAAGCTTTATAAAGGCTTCAGATCAGATCAGATCAGATCAGTTGCTCAGTCGTGTCCCACTCTTTGCGACCCCATGAATCACAGCACGCCAGGCCTCCCTGTCCATCACCAACTCCCGGAATTCACTCAGACTTCACGTGCATCGAGTCAGTGATGCCATCCAGCCATCTCATCCTCTGTTGTCCCCTTCTACTCCTGCCCTCAATCCCTCCCAGCATCCGAGTCTTCTCCAATGAGTCAAATCCTCGCATGAGGTGGCCAAAATACTGGAGTTTCAGCTTTAGCATTATTCCTTCCAAAGAAATTCCAGGGCCGATCTCCTTCAGAATGGACTGGTTGGATCTTCTTGCAGTCCAAGAGACTCTCAAAAGTCTTCTCGAACACCACACTTCAAAAGCATCAATTCTTCGGCGCTCAGCCTTCTTCACAGTCCAGCTCTCACATCCATACATGACCACAGGAAAAACCATAGCCTTGACTAGGCGGACCTTTGTTGGCAAAGTAATGTCTCTGCTTTTGAATATGCTATCTAGGTTGGTCATAACTTTCCTTCCAAGGAGTAAGCGTCTTTTAATTTCATGGCTGCAGTCACCATCTGCAGTGATTTTGGAGCCCAGAAAAATAAATTCTGACACTGTTTCCACTGTTTCTCCATCTATTTCCCATGTAGTGATGGGACCAGATGCCATGATCTTTGTTTTCTGAATGTTGAGCTTTAAGCCGACTTTTTCACTCTCCACTTTCTCTCTCATCAAGAGGCTTTTTAGCCCCTCTTCACTTTCTGCCATAAGGGTGGTGTCATCTGCATATCTGAGGTTATTGATATTTCTCCCAGCAATCTTGATTCCAACTTCTGTTTCTTCCAGTCCAGCATTTCTCATGATGTACTCTGCATATAAGTTAAATAAACATGGTGACAATATACAGCCTTGACATACTCCTTTTCCTATTTGGAACCAGTCTGTTGTTCCATGTCCAGTTCTAACTGTTGCTTCCTGACCTGCATACAGATTTCTCAAGAGGTAGATCAGGTGGTCTGGTATTCCCATCTCCTTCAGAATTTTCCAGTTTATTGTGATCTACACAGTCAAAGGCTTTGTCATAGTCAATAAAGCAGAAATAGATGTTTTTCTGGAACTCTCTTGCTTTTTCCATGATCCAGCGGATGTTGGCAATTTGATCTCTGGTTCCTCTGCCTTTTCTAAAAACCAGCTTGAACATCAGGAAGTTCACGGTTCAAATATTGCTGAAGCCTGGCTTGGAGAATTTTGAGCATTACTTTACTAGCGTGTGAGATGAGTGCAATTGTTCGGTAGTTTGAGCACTCTTTGGCATTGCCTTTCTTTGGGACTGGAATGAAAACTGACCTTTTCCAATCTTGTGGCCACTGCTGAGTTTTCCAAATTTGCTGGCATATTGAGTGCAGCACTTTCACAGCATCATCTTTCAGGATTTGGAATAGCTCCACTGGAATTCCATCACCTCCACTAGCTTTGTTCGTAGTGATGCTTTCTAAGGCCCACTTGACTTCACATTCCAGGATGTCTGGCTCTAGGTCAGTGATCACACCATCATGATTATCTGGGTCGTGAAGCTCTTTTTTGTACAGTTCTTCTGTGTATTCTTACCACCTCTTCTTAATATCTTCTGCTTCTGTTAGGTCCATACCATTTCTGTCCTTTATCGAGCCCATCTTTGCATGAAATGTTCCCTTGGTATCTCTGATTTTCTTGAAGAGATCCCTAGTCTTTCCCGTTCTGTTGTTTTCCTCTATTTCTTTGCATTGATCACTGAAGAAGGCTTTCTTATCTCTTCTTGCTATTCTTTGGAACTCTGCATTCAGATGTTTATATCCTTCCTTTTCTTCTTTGCTTAAGACTTACATCATCTCAAAATTTAACCTATTTATAAATCAGTTTGTTTTATATTTGATTTCTAATTCAGGGTCATTAGAGAAATTGAGCAATATATATTTATTTCATTTCTAATTTTGACTGTCACTTACTAGATCTAAAGCATTTGTTTTGAAGCTTATAAATGTTTGTACGTTTTTATTTATTTTCATAATTTTGTGACATTTATCAGGAAGCCAGTTTATATTCACTGGAAAAGAAATTGGTTGACACAGAAAAAGTTTCAGCCGTAAGTCCATATCCTTGAGTAAAATATTTCTGATATTTTGGCATAAATGCACATGTCATAATTACTACACATTCTGCTTTGGGGCTTGATGTTTTAGCTTGCTTTATTCAGTCATAAAACCATATTCTACATCTTGACTCTGACTAATTGTATACAATGTCATTTATCTATGCACTTTCATTTTTGAGAACTAAGATTATTTTTTATTTCATATTATAACAGATCATATTGTGATGAATATTCTTATAAATTCTTTAGTTGCTTCCATTCTTTTTATAATTATAAATTCTTGCAAAAGGATTTTCTCTTTTAACAAATATGTGTGATTTTTCCAGTTTTTCATTTGCACTTCCTCTTGATTTCCAGGTGATTGAACTACTTTATACTATTACCAGCATTGTCACATTACATCTTCTTACCTGTCCCTTACTCATACTGGTAGATATCCGGATAATAGCTACATCAATATATCTTTCAAATGTAATAGGTAGGACACAGTATTTTAATAGTATTTAATTTTGTATTTTACTACAAAGAGTTTAAATATGTTTACTTACATGTTGATAATTTTTCTTATGTAAATACATATTTATATTCCTTAAAAATATTTTTCATAGCATTCTCTCTCATTGTTTTGGTCAAATTTAGGTCAATTTCCATTTTATCAATTCTAACAGTTTAATTACCTATCATCTGCCTTATATGAATGTTTCTGCTTTGTCTTAAAACTTTTATTTTTTTAAATTTAATAAAATTTAGAAAAGTTTTATTTTATGCCTTATGCTTTTCTTCCTGTTCTTTTAATGTATTTCAATTATATATTCTTAGTTATGTCTTTAAAGGGTAATACTTTGACTCCGTATTAAGAGACCAAAGAAGAGTTAAAGAAAATGTAACCAATTTTACCAATTGGTTTTTACTCTATTCCAAAAGTTGATGTAGATTTTCATAAGGTCTGGTTTAAACTTTGACCAGAGATAGTAATTGAGAATGAACTCTGGTATCTTTTCAGAGTAAAAGAGGAGTGCTGAAAGAGCCTGAAAAATCTCAAAGGCAAGTCATTTCTGGGACAATAACTAATTGAAGATAGCAGTTAGCAATAACTTAAAGAAAATTCAATTCTTTTCTATATTTCAATGTTTTTGAAGTCCATGAAGTAGTTATCATTAAGAAATACTCAGAAAAGGCAAAACAAATATCATATTTTTTTTTAACAAATAACGTGTATGTATGGAATCTAGAAATATAATACTGATGAACTTAGTTGCAGGGCAGCAATGGAGACACAGACATAGAAAACAGATTTGTGGATATGTGGTGGGGGTGGGGAAAGGGGAGGGGGATGAACGGAGAGGATAGCAGAGAAACATTTACATTACCATATGTAAAATAGTCAGTGGGAATGTGCTGGATAACACAGGGCTTTGTGACAACCTAGAGTAGTGGAATGGGGAAGGAGGCCAGAGGGAGTTTCAAGAGGGAGGGAGGGGACATATGTATACCTATGGCTGATTCATGTTTATGTACAGTAGGAACCAATACAATATTTTAAAACAATTATCCTTCAATTAAAAACAAATTTTTAAAAAAGAGAAAGAAATACAATTGATGTAGAATCATGAATTTCTGCAAGTTATGTTAAAAGAAATGAGCCAAGGAACTGACCTTACAGTGGAACAATGTGACTTCTAAAGTGTCTGGATCAAAACAAGTTGATTAATGAAGAATAAGGAACTGGATAAATTCTGGACAGGATAAATACATTTCTCTTAACAAATCCGGGCTAAGAATTCTCCTGATCATTTGTTCATTAAGAATTGAGAGGTGAACTACAGTCAAATCAGTGATGCTAAATAGTGTGCTTTACATTCAAACACAGAAAACTTCCTAAATGTACAAAACAAAAAATGACCAAACGAAAAAGGGATATAGATATAGATCAGATCAGATCAGATCAGATCAGATCAGTTGCTCAGTCGTGTCCGACTCTTTGCGACCCCATGAACTGCAGCACGCCAGGCCTCCCTATCCATCACCAGCTCTCAGAGGTCACTCAGACTCACATTCATCGAGTCAGTGATGCCATCCAGCCATCTCATCCTCTGTCGTCCCCTTGTCCTCCTGCCCTCAATCCCTCCCAGCATCAGAGTCTTCTCCAATGAGTCAACTCTTTGCATGAGGTGGCCAAAATACTTGAGTTTCAGCTTTAGCATCATTCCTTCCAAAGAAATCCCAGGGCTGATCTCCTTCAGAATGGACTGGTTGGATCTCCTTGCAGTCCAAGGGACTCTCTAGATTATATAAGATATATATATATATATATATATATATATATATATATATATATATATATATAGTTGGGAGGACTCCAAAGAGTAATTACATGCAAAATCCTCTCTACAGAAGGAACAGACCTAGGAAAGAGTTCATTTTATCAATTACTACAATAAAAGTAACAATTAATAAATATTATGTGCTTAACACATTGGAGCTTTACATTCAACATGTTACACAGAGTTTCTTAATTATTTCTCTTAATAGCCCTATGAAGTAATCCTAATTTTATATGCCATTTCTAGATGAGAAAACTGAACCGAGGAAAGACAAAATGAATGAATGGAGAAAGAATGATTGAATAAGTAAATAGAATCAGTTCTTTCTGTCCTGAAAACCAGTGCTCTCAATCTTGAATATTCTTCAAAATGCTTAAAAATAAGTTGCTATAAGTTAAAAAATATTTGTTCTTATTGGCTTTATCTAAATATTTCCCTGAGAATTTTACTATCTTTAAATTCTTATTTTCATACATTGTCTTTCATCTTACTTGACCTGTACATACGATTTTGAGTTCATATGCCTAAGGTGAAAAATTGGGCTGTTAACATTAATACCTCTGTCACAACCCTGTTGCAAAGATAAATCATAATAATAGTTTTTAAAGTAGTTTTATCCTATTTTAAATTACTACTCAAATTTCAGTTATTATTGCACTAGAGTTTTTACTCTGTGATGCTTAGTTTTATGTGTCAGCTTGGCTGGGATATAGTCTGGAGTTATTCAATTAAACATGAATCTTGGTCTTATCATGAAGGTATTTTGTGCATATGGTTAACATATACAATCATTTGACTTTAAGTAAAAGAGATTTTTCTTTGATGATGTGGATGGGCTTCATTGAATCAGCTGAAAGTTCTTTAAGAACAAAACTGGGTTTTCCAGAGAAATAAGTAATTCTTCCTCAAACCTACAGTATTAATTTCTGCTGTACAGTTATGACTCCAGGCCTGCCATACAGATTTCAAACTTGCCAGTCCTCACAATTGTATAAACCAATACCTTGAACACTATTTGTCTATCTATATATACATATATATATATATATATATATATATATATATATATTTTATATATATTTATTATCTATCTTCTACTGGCTCTGTATCTTTGGACAAACCTGACTGATGCATTCCCATATGAGTATGAATGTTTCTTGAGGACAAATGCCCATTCAGTAATTTTCTCCCAATTCATCTCAGAGCCTATGAGTGTGCTTTAGGCTCTCAATAAGCATTTATTAAATAAATGAAATTTCATGACATTAATTTCAGAGGGGGAGAATAAAGCTCCACAATAGCTTAAGGTAGAAGTAAGGTTATGGGGGAATGTATCATGAAAAATATATTTTATTCCATGCACTCTATAGAAACCCAGTCCATTGAGATGTTAATTTTACTTAATCTCCAACAAAAGAGTTCCTTTACATGTATTTGTCTTGTTATTCTAATCTTTGTTGTCAATTAAAAAAAAATTATTGGACATAGTTGATTTACAAAGTTGTGTTAGTTTTGGATGTATGTTAAGGTGAAACAGTTTTATATATATATATATATTATTTTAGATTCTTTTTCTATATAAGTCATTACAGAGATTACAGAGTATTGAGAGTTCCCTGTGCTATACAGTAGGTCTTTATTAGTTATCTATTTGTTATACAGTAGTGTGCATGTCCATCCCAATATCCTAATTGGTCTAATGTTTATTATATCTATTTTTCAAATAATCTAGATTTTTAAAATAGTATGTGGTAGGTTCTCCCTTCTACTTGTACCTACCAAGCATAGTACAATGTAATCATATTAAAAAAATAATAATCCCTGTATGTGTTCTCCAAGTATTGGTAATAAAGTAAAGATGTTTTTATAATGCCAAAATATATTAAACATATGTAAAAGATAACATAGATATGTATGTTTGGGGGCATACACATAACTTTATCTTTATAATTATATCATATATATAAATGAATAATATTACCTTTTATATATATCAAAATCCAATGCTAGTTTAAATAGAAATGACACACAACAACATACTAAAGTCTACTTCTTATAAATATATTTTTGTAACTTTTTTCTGGCTGAAATTTGTGCTTCAAGTCAAAAGTACTTATGAGAAAGCAACTTTTTTTTAAAATCCATCTTCTCTAGAATTGTGTAGAAGAAAGCAAATCACTACTACTCAACCCCTGACATTAATTCAACAGACACATATTTTGATCTCAGAAAAATTATGGAAACATTCTTTCAGAAGAGAACAATGAACGATAGCATTCTGTGTTTAGCACGTTTCCCTTTCCAAGTGGCAATGTAGCACTTTAACGGCAAAGTAAATTGCTTCCTATTTCTATCTGCTTTATAAAACTGTGACACTGACTGAGCTGAATGACTGAGAACACATCTGTACACAGCTGAATGCAAAGTTTTATTTGATAGTACAACTAGGCAGAATGATTTTTTTCCTGGGCTATTCTGATGATAAACAATTCTTAGGCCAGAATTTGCACACAGTAGGGTAAATATTCAGGATACTGTTAGGAAACTCAGTTGTTAATAGATTTTTATTAAGGGTTTCTTTACACAGGTGTGACCTGAGTTAAGGGACACAGCAAGATATGATTGTATGCTGGAGCACTCATGAGAGGCCTCTTGGGTAAAGGGTAGAATGATGTACTAAAGCCTCAAAGAAGGGTTGAAACCATAGAAGCAGAGTTGCCTAATAAGAATTTCAAACACAGAATGCTGCCTTTGTCCAAATTGAGGAAAGGCAAGACAGAGATTGTTAAGAGTGATAAATGTCTTCACATTTCTCTCCTACAGCTCTCTGATATCCTGTGATGCTACGCTCAATAGCCTCTGACTCTTTGCAACCTTATGGACTATATAGCCCCCCAGGCTCCTCTGTCCATGGGATTCTCCAGGCAAGGATATTGGAGTGTGCTGCCATTTCATCCTCCAGGGAATTTTCCCAACCCAGGGATCAAACCCATGTATCTTGTGTCCCCTGCATAGAAAACAGATTCTTTACCACTGACTTAGCTGATAAGTCCAATATCCTGTGAAACTATTGACTGTATCAAAGCAGAGACCAGAAATCAACAGAGCCTGGGTGATGCCACGGGTAGAAATAACCTTCCTTGATCATAGAGAAGGGTAGGGAAGAGTGAAGAATTGGCTTTTAAGGAGAGTGGGAAAACCACATATAGTAGACATATCATATAAAAGCTGACGGGTCCCTAAGAGTCGGATACGACTGAGCGACTTCACTTTCACTTTTCACTTTCATGCTTTGGAGAAGGAAATGGCAACCCACTCCAGTGTTCTTGCCTGGAGAATCCCAGGGACAGGGGAGCCTGGTGAGCTTCCGTCTATGGTTTCGCACAGAGTCGGACACGACTGAAGCGACTTAGCAGCAGCAGTAGGTACGTTACTAAGTCTAAGCTTTTTAATAACATGTTGCCAGGCACAAAAATCATATTTCTGAGTCATCTGGATGTAAACATTTTATATTTGAAAGTATAAGTAAATGAGTTGATGAATATAGAGTGATGGTGATTATAACAATATCAGAGTTTTTCAATTTCTAATGACCATTAATTCCTACTAGCATACATTTTCTTTAATCCTCACAGCTAGTGTGAAAAATAAATGTTATCACATTTACTTTGCATTTGACATAACTATGTTTCAGAATGGTTAACTAAGTTACTCAAGTTCTAACATTCCTCACTGGGTTTTAAGAGTTTCAAAGTCAACATTTTTCTTGTGGTTACATAGTGGCTTCCAGGTATGAAAGTAAATAAAGAAATAGCATTAGACTGAGAACCCAGAGTAATGCCCAAAATTTCACGACAGTGGTTCAAGTGATTGCTAATTATATTTAATTGAGCTCTTATTTACAACTTGAATGACAGCTATGGAAAACTGCAATAACTCATCCCTGGTAAAGGTTCATAATAAAAATTTAAAGAACAGCATACAACTTCAGAGAGATCACAGAGACTAGAGTCAACCTATAAATTATTTCCAAGGAAAGAACATGCAAACAGTGGAGAAATACCAAGGGCTTATTCAATCAACTAGGACAGTAGAGCCAGCCAAACCTCAGACCACAGTGACAGGATGAAACCATGAAATTGTAGTTACTGAAATCAGTACTTGTTACTTTCTACAGATTTTTAAGACAAAATACCATGTATCTGTTCTGACAAGTTTCTCTTTCATTTTATTTAAAAAAAAAAAAAAAAAGTGTTTCATTCTGCTGATGCTGCTATAACAAATTGCTATAAACTGACTGGCTTAAACAAGAAACATTTATTTTTCACAGTTTTGGAAGTTGAGAAGGACAAGATCAAGATTTTGACAGATTTGGGTTTTATAAGAATCCACTTCCTAGATTCCAAATGGCCATTTTCCCTTATCCCACATGACAGAGAGCACACAGAGTGAGCATCGATCACCTATCTTTTCTTAAAGTATCATTAAACTTGTGTATGAGAGTTCCATCTTCATGATCTAATTACCTCCTAAAGGCCCCACTTCCAAATGCTACCATATTAAGGTTTAAGCTTCAACATACGAATCGACACAAAAATTCAGTTCATAACATACAGAAAGACATTATTTCAAATAAAGATTAACAAGACAGACGTGGTCTCTAAAGTTCAAGGAGCTTTCTACTGGCCATGTTATAAAAGAATTAAACAGAATATTGAGATAAAGAATATGAATGGAGGACTAGTTTAGGTAGGGTGAACAGAGAAGTCTATGTGAAGGTGATTTTTAAGTCGAAGATGATTTTTAAGTCCATGTGAAGATGATTTTTAATGCAAGAATAAGAGTAGACAAGCAAAGGGTTAGAACTGGCATTTCTCCAAAGAGAAAAGAACAAAACTCAAAAGCAGGAAGGAAACTGGCATATATTAAAAAGTAGAAGTCTGAGCCAAAATGGAGTGGATTGAGTGGAGGATGCATTGGCATAAAAATAGGATATAAAGAAGGAGAGTTTGGATTTAAAGGACCTTTATGGCCATAGGAAAGCCATGCAGAAGAATGATAAAAAAAAAAAAAAAAAAAAAAAAAAAAAACAGTTCTCAGTTCTTTTTTTTTTTTTTTAAATATTACACTGCCTCCTATCTTTTAAGTAGATTTTAGAGAGGTGAGAATTGATACTCAGGGATTATTTAAGAATTCATTGAAATAACCACAAAAGAAACAGTAGTGGCTCTAATAGTGTAAAGGAGGGGGAATGGAGAAAAGTGAATGGACATCAGATATGTTTTAGAGAGAATAAATAGGATTTGCTAAATTTGCACTTGAGAGGTAAGGGAAAAGAATAAATAGAGTAGGACTTTTGAATTTGGGGCTTTAGTTTTGGTAGATAGTGATGCTATTTACAAAATGAGTAACAGGTTTGGAAGAAAAAAAAAATCAAAACGTCCATTTTGTGCACAATAAGTTTGGGATGATTAAGTGGAAATGTCAAGTAGAAGTTTGAATATAAGTGTCTGAGATTCAGAAGAATTGCTTTGGTTTGAAGTATAATTTTGAAAGTAATCAACAAACAGATGGCCATAAAATTCAGTGAGCAGCACATGTAAAGTGAAAATAAAATGATTCAGGACAAAATTCAAAGTAAGTTTAACATTTTGAGGGCTGATTTAATTTATTAATCAGGGAAGAATATTTAAAAGGGGTGGTTAAATCAGGGAGAAAACAAGGACTACATATTGTCATAAAAGTTAATATGGAAAGTTAAGAAGGCATGTATAAAAGGTGGACAGAAAAATACATAGCCTGCTACTGAGAGATCAAGTGAAATTAGGAGAGGAATATTTCTTTTAGGCTGGAAATATGTAGGTCATTGATGGTTATGACTGAACGACTTTTGTGGACTCTGGTGGAGATTAAAAATTTTAAGTAAAGCAAGCAGAAACTAATGAGTTATCTAGACAATCAATCCTTACAGTTTTGCTGTTAAAATGGGAACAGAAAAATGGATTCTTATCTAGAGGAAACGTTGAGTAAGTTGCTCTTCTTCAGTTGTTTAAGTTGAAACAGAAAGTGAAAGTCCCTCAGTGGTGTCTGACTCTTTGCCACCCATAGAGTCCATGGAATTCTCCAGGCCAGAATACTGGAGTGAGTAGTCTTTTCCTTCTCCAGGGGATCTTCCCAACCCAGGGATCAAACCCAGGTCTTCCACACTGCAGGTGGCTTCTTTACCAGCTGAGCCACAAGGTAAGTTGAAACTGAACATGGCATGGAATTATAAAGACAAGAATGTTGTAGACACTTTTATTATTATTATTATTTAAGTAATGATTTGAAGGAAGAAGAAAGTAGGCAAAGGAAGCATGTTCTTGAGAAGAAAAATGAGGATAGACTCCAGATGCCAAAGACAAACAACATTTAAAGTACCTCCACCATTTTCTCAGTATATAATTCAATATTCATACCACATTCAGGATTAATTCCTCAGGAAATATGAAGGAGCAGAGACAGGAGATTCAAATTCTGAATCAAAATATAAGTGCATAGTCTTCATTTTATTTTTATTGTTGTCCTCTCAATTTTAGAAACTTCTGCTTCCATAAAGCTCATGTGTTAAACATAAATCACCAATAAAATATTTGTCTTTACATGAAGAAATGTTAAATTGAAGAAGAATAATATACTTTCTGAAAAACTACCAGAAATTTGGGGCTTCTATTTTTCTAAAGCCTCACAAAAAATTCTGATAAACTCTTTAGACAGTGATCAATATACAACTTGGGAAGATTTGTAACTTGTGTCTTATACTCCAGACTTACATATTCAACTGCATGTATGATATCTATAGCAAACTTCCAAAAATTAATGTGTCCAACACTAACATTTGATTTTCCCATCCCTTACTTATAATTTGCTTCTCACTCAGTACTTCTAGTTTTTGTAAATGACAGCATAATTAATCCAGCTGAGTATAGTCAAAACTCCAGGAGTTATCCTTGGCCCCTATTCTCTTTCTTACCTTACTAATAGACTACTTCATGAGGTTCTATTTTCTCCAAATCGAATATATACATGATATAGATCTAAGATTCCATTCTCAACATTTATACACTACTTGAAGACATGGATGTTTTTTCCTAAAAGAGTGCAATAATTCCTGTTTCTCGTTTATTTCCTTGTTACCCATTGTTCAAAAAGCAGTCGTGGTGACCTTTTAGAAACAGAACTCAGATAAGCCAATTCCCTGCAGTAAATTCTCAAATGTTTTCCAATCACCCTTCACCTAGGAGGCCTCTGAAAACCCCTCCTTCTCATTTCCCACACCTCACTTACTACTTTTCAGATATATTGAACTTTGGTTCCTGGAATTGGCCAGGCACTTACCCAAGTCTTTCCTTTGCATAATGTGGTCTTTCCCCAAACCTCTGACCATCACTTTTTTTTTCTTAGCATAATAGTTTCAATATAAATATCATCCTCAGCTAAAAATAAATTAGAAGTTACAGAATAATCCTCTCCAGAGAAATAGCACCACTCAACTATAGTAAGTCAAATCTGTTCAATAATACAACAAAAAAAGATCCAACATTAATCGTTCTCATATATACAGGCAATAGGTAGCAATTATTATGAAAAGTGATGCCAGAGATATGTGATCCAAGTTAGGCTGCAACAATACCTAAATCAAGAACTTCCAGATGTACAAGCTGGATTTGAAAAAGGCAGAGGAACCAGAGATCAAATTGCCAACATATGTTGGGTCATAGAAAAATCAAGAGAATGGCAGAAAAAAATAAAATCTACTTCTGCTTCATTAGCCACACTAAACCATTGACTGTGTGGATCAAAACAAACTGTAGAAAATTCTTAAAGAGATGAGAATATCATACCACCTGACTTGCCTCCTGAGAAACTTGTATCCAGGAGAAGAAGCAACAGTTAGAACTTGACATGGAACAACAGACTGGACTGTATTATTGTGACTCTGCTTATTTAACTTGTATGCAGAGTACATCATGTGAAATGCTGGGCTGGATGAAGCACAAGCTGGAATCAAGATAGCTGGGAGAAATATCAATATCCTCAGATATGCAGATGGCACCATCGTTATAGCAGAAAGCAAAGAAGAATTGAAGAACCACTTGATGAAAGTGAAAGAGGAGAGTGAAAAAATTGGCTTAAAACTCAACATTCAAAAAACTAAGATCATGGCATCCAGTCCCATCACTTCATGGCAAATATATGGGGAAACAAGGGAAAAGGTGAGAGACTTTATTTTCTTGAGCTCCAAAATCACTGCAGATAGTGACTGCTGCCATGAAATTAAAAGATGCTTGCTCCTTGGGGGAAAAAAAGAAAAAAAAAAAAACTATGACCTACCTAGACAGTATATTAAAAAGCAGGGATATTACTTTGTTGACAAAGGTCCATCTAGTCAAAGCTATGTTTTTTCCTGTAGTCATGTATGGCTGTGAGAGTTGGACGGTGAAGAAAGCTGAGCACCGAAGACCTGGGGCTTTTGACTCTGATGATGCAGAAGACTCTTGAGAGTTCCTTGAACTGCAAGGAGATCCAAACAGTCCATCCTAAAGGAAATCAATCCTAAATATTCATTGGAAGGACTGATGCTGAGGCTGAAACTTCAAAACTTTGGCCACCTCATGTGAAGAATTGACTCATTGGAAAAGACCCTGATGCTGGGAAAGATTGAAGGCAGGAGGAAAAGGGGACAACAGAGGATGAGATGGTTGGATGGCATCAGTGACTCTATGGACATGAGTTTGAGTAAGCTCTGAGAGTTGGTGATGGATAGGAAAGCCTGGGATACTGCAGTCCATGCGGTCGCAAAGTGTCAGACATGCCTGAGCAACTGAACTAAACTGAATACATTATTTTCAGATTACGTATCATCTTATAGACCCTGTGATTTAATTATTTATTCATATTATTTTCTAAGATGTCTTAATTACAGTCAGCAACTTTAGAAAATGAGCTTTGTTAATATCTGAATGTATTGCTTTTATAGTCATTTTATGTTATTTTTAAACTGTAATGTCTGACTTTTCAAAGGAAATAGTTGATATTCTTTGATTATCACTATGTGAAGTTTTAGCACTTAGCAACAGCTTAAAATCTCAATTAATTTTAGCAGCAGGGTTTGGTTAATACTTGAGTAATTAGAAAACTGAAGAGATAACATACAATTACAGATTGTAAAGGTTTAGCAAGACTACTGAATAACTTTTCCAACACTTTTCATCATTGACTATATTCTGAATTCCTTCCACAGTAACAAAAAGAGTTAATCTTCAAGACTATTTGCAGTTTCACTATAGGAAATGACAATGCATTTTATTACTGAAAAACAGTTTGCTTATGGTTACTTTCATCCTTTGGTCAAAATTTTATCAATTACATAACTTTAAAGGCAGGCTAGTCATTCTTTCATAAGACATATTTGAATTGGTTATATGTTCACCTTCACTGATTTTCCTACGTCCTGTTAGCTTAATATATATTTATTTTTTCATGTAAAATGTATCAGGCATTGTACTAGAGACCTATGATACAGACGTGTCACAGAAGAGATATAGAAAGTCCTGTTCCTGTCATTCAGGTTCTTTTCTGGGATAGGTTATTACAAAATATTTACTATAATTCTCTGTGCTATACAGTGGGTCCTTATTGTTTAGGTATTTTATATAGTGTACATTGCTTGTTCCCAAACTTATAATTTATTCCTCTCCATTCTTTCTCCTCCCTGGTGGCTCAGACGGTAAAATGTCTTCCTGCAATGCAGGAGACCCAGGTTCGATTCCTGGGTCGGGAAGATCCCCTGGAGAAGGAAATGGCAATCCACTCCAGCTCTCTTGCCTGGAAAATCCCATGGACGGAGGAGCCTGATAGGCTACAGTCCATGGGGTCACAAAGAGTCGGACACGACTGAGTGACTTCACTTTCACTTTTCACTTTCATCCTTTCTCCTTTATTAACCATAAGTTTGCATCCTATGTCTACGAGTCTGTTTCTGTTTTATAAATAAGCTCATATGTATTATTCTTTAGAATCCACACCTAAGTTCTATCTGATAGTTGTCTTTTTCTGTCTTATTAACTTCATTTACTATGATAATCTCTATATGCATACACATTGCTGCAACTGGCAATATTTCATACCACATTTCCTTTATCCATGCATCTTTTGATGAACACTTAACCTGTTTGCACATTTTGACTATTATAAATAGTGCTGTAATGAACATTGAGGTACATGTATCTTTTTGAGTTTTTGTCTTTTCTGGATCTGTGCTCAGGCGTGGGATTGCTGGATTACAGGATAACTCAATTTTTGCTTTTTTAAGGAACCTCCATACTATTCTCCTTAGTGCCTGCACCACTTTACATTTCCACCAAAGGTGTAAAAGGGTTCCTTTTTCTTATGCCCTCTCCAGTGCTTGTTGTTTTT
Source organism: Tragelaphus eurycerus (assembly GCA_935064755.1). Lineage (NCBI taxonomy): Eukaryota > Metazoa > Chordata > Mammalia > Artiodactyla > Bovidae > Tragelaphus > Tragelaphus eurycerus. Next base: position 10,089,119 of record CAKXYN010000012.1, on the reverse strand, counting down.
AGATTTTTATTATTATTATTATGGCCATTCTGACCAGTATAAGGTGTAACTCATTGAGGTTTTGACTTGCATTTCTTTAATAATTTGCAGTGTTGAGCATCTTTTCATTTGCTTCCTGGCCATCTGTATGCTTTCTTTGGAGAAATGCCTCTTTAGGTCTTCTGTCCATTTTTTGATTGGGTTCTTTGATTTTTTGATATTGAGATGCATAAGCTGTTTGTACATTTTAGAAATTAGGCTCTTATTGATCACATCATTAGCAAATATTTTCTTGTATAGGTTGTCTTTTCATTTTGTTTACAGTTTCCTTTGCTACACAGAAGCTTATAAGTTTAATTAGGTCCATTTATTTATTTTTTTCTTTTACATATACTGACTTCAGAGACTGATATAAGAAAATATTGCTATGATTTATGCCAAAGAATGTTGTGCTTCCATTTTGAGTTTATTTTTATATATGGTGTGAGGGAGTGTTTTAACTTCATTGATTTACATGCATGTGGCTGTTCAGCTCTCTGAATACCAGTTGCTGAAGAGACTGTCTTTTTTCCATTGTGGATTCTTGCCTCCTTTGTCAGAGATTAATTGATCATAGGTATGTGGATTTATTTCTGGACTCTCTATTCAATTACATTGATTCATATGTCTGTTTTTGTGCCCATACCACCCTGTTTTATGCACTCCAGCTTTATATTATTGTCTGATTTCAGAGAGGGTTATGCCTCCAGCTTTGTTCTTTTCTCTCAGGATTGCTTTAGCCATAGCACTGGAAACAGTCAGTTTTCATCCAATCCCAAAGAAGGGCAATGCCAAAGAATGATCAAACCACTGCACAACTGCACTCATTTTACATGCCAAAGTAATGCTCAAAATCCTTCAAGCTAGGCTTCAACAGTATATGAACCAAGAACTATCAGATGCACAAGCTGGATTTAGAAAAGGTAGAGGAACCAGAGATCAAACTGCCAACAGTCCTTGGATCACAGACAAAGCAAGAGAATTCCATAAAACAAAGACATCTATTTCTGCTTCATTGACTAAAGCCTTTGACTGTGTGGATCACAGCAAACTATGGAAAATTCTTCAAGAGATGGGAATACCAGACCACCTTACCTGCCTTCTGTGGATGGGGACTGCAGCCATGAAATTAAAAGATGCTTGTTCTTTGGAAGGAAAGCTGTGGCAAACTTAGACAGTGTGTTAAAAGCAGGAACATCACTTTGCCAACAAAGGTCTGTCTGTACAGTCAAAACTATGGTTTTTCCAATCGTCATGTGTGGATGTGAGAGTTGTACAATAAAGAAAGCTGAGCACTGAAGAAATTGGTGCTTTCAAATTGTCGTGCTGGAGAAGATTCTTTAGTCCTTTGGACTGCAAGGAGATCAATCCAGTCAAACTTGAAGGAAATCAACCTAGAATATTCACTGATGCTGAAGCTCCAATACTTTGGCCATCTGATGCAAAGAGCCGAATTATTGAAAAAGTCCTTGATGCTGGGAAAGCTTGAGATCAGAAGAAGGAGAGGGTGACAGAGGATGAGATAGTCGGATGGCATCATTGACTCAATGAACGTGAGTTTAAGCAAATTCTGGGAGATAGTGAAGGATAGGGAAGCCTGGCATGCTGCAGTTTAGAACAACAACAACAACAATAAATTTTGTAATTTGTTCTAATTCTCTGAAAGGACTACTTTCCTTTATCACTGTAGGGTTTTTTTGTTATTTTTTTTTTAATTTTATTTTTTAACTTTACAATATTGTATTGATTTTGCCATATATCAACATGAATCTACCACAGGTATACACATGTTCCCCATCCTGAACCCTCCTCCCCTCCCCATACCTTCCCTCTGGTTTTTGCATTAGAAAATAGACATGTGAACCCATGTCAATCATGTGTATTTTTCTCATAAATTACTAGGTAAACCCAGAAGTGTTTTTTTCTCCCCTTACTCAATAAATATCTACCATCTGTTAATGACTATGATACTTGAGTGATCAGCTGTGGTGAACACAAGAAATGTGATTCCTGCCCTGATGGCTGGCTTTCTAATGAGGGATACAGATAATATAAATTACAGACAATGGCATAATAACAGTGATAGACTTTGTGAAGGAAAAGAGTAAGGGATGGAGACTAGAGTAAGGAAATTTACAAGGAGCTTCTCAGAGAAAGGATTATAAGAAGCCAGTTATGAAAAGAGTAGAGAAAATATGATCCAAGCAGACAAGATGCAATTGTCTGAGGCAAGAAAGATCTTGTTGTCTCTGAAGAACATAAATGAAACCCGACTGAAGAACAGAGGGTGAGTAAATGAGGGGAAAGGGATAAGGTTTAACAAGCAGGTAGTGATAGATTCTGTCTATCCCACCTGATATTCTCTACAGTAAAGGCTTTCCAAAGCAATCTAGTGTTTCTTCTCTTTTCCCTTCCTTCTCTATATTTTAAAATTCTCAGCACTTAGATAGCTAATGGATATTATTATCTATCCATCTATCTCTCTGTCTGTCACCAACCCTAGGTTTGGTTTTTCTATAACCATGAGGTATATTCTGTATTAAAACAGTATACATAGACAAAAGAAATTCCTTATGACCGTTTTTACTTTATCTAAAAGCCAAACTATCAGACAAAACAATAGAAAATGATTCTGGCACTATCCTTTTTGGATTCCTGCCAAAGTTCTCAGTGACTCCAAAGTTTCTTCTTGACTCACTGTCATGTCACTTACTCCTTTCTGTTTTTCCATGTTTCTATGTCTCTTTGTCTATCTGTCCAGAATGTTTGGGGCATTTGATAAGCCTTAGTTTATTCTGAGAATAGCCCAAGCTCATGCTTTAGGGAAACCAGTAGGCATCCTAACAGGACATATCAGGCCTCTATGTCTGCACATAACCTATCATCATAATCATAAACAAAGAGGCATCAACTGCTAAAAAGAGGTTTCTAAAACCACATATATTTCTTACTATTCAATACTTTTTCTCTATAAAATATGGATTTATAAAGTATTAGATATTATTATTACTTGTCATGCAGCTTTCAATATAGCAGAACTTTCTATTTTTTTCTCCCATGTTTATGCAGTCTTTACATTTTCTACTTGTGAATTATGAATCTGAATATTTGTGAAAATTATCTGCCTGTTCACAGTTTTATGCAACATACTTTTCTTTTGACATTATATCCTCTACGCACACAGAAGGACATTGCTGAAGACTTTTTAGTTTGTCCTATGTAAGCGACTTTCCAGGTGGTATAGTGGTAAAGAATCCACCCGCCCATGCAGGAAACACAGGAGATGCAGGTCTGATTTCTGAGTCAGAAAGATCTCCCTGGAGTAGAAAATGGCAACTCACTCCAGTATTCTTGCTTGGAAAATTCCAAAGACAGAGGAGCCTGGCAGGCAACAAACAGTCCATAGGATCACAAAGAGCTGGACACAATGGAACAACTGATCACACACACATGTAATTGGCAACTTGCTCTAACTTAACAAATATTTAATTGTTTCTGGCAAAGGAACAGATTTAACACAATTCATTTTTGGTATTAAAATAGATTCCCTGGTTCCATGCCTCTTAGTTAGGTTTGAAGTGTCACATGAAATTAGTTCTGTGTCACTTCTTTTTATAATATTTTCATCTTCCTCCCTTAACAAATTGCCACAAAACTGATGGAATTCATAATTACTATTGGGTACTGATAATGTCAAACCCTGGGGATTTGTTTTAGCCATTTAATCATCTTGTTGTTGTTTTTCAGTCACCCAGTCACATCCGACTCTTTGTGACCCGACCCCATGGACTGCCAAATGCCAGTCCTCCCTGTCCTTCACCATCTCCCAGAGTTTGCTCAAGTTCATGTTCATTGCATCCATGAGGCTAACAAACCATCTCATCCTATGATGCCCTCTTCTCCTTCTGCCCTCAATCTTTCCCAGCATCAGGGACTTTCCCAATGAGTTGTGGGTTTACATCAGATGACCAAAACACTGGAGCTTCAGCTTAAGCATCAATCTTTCCAGTGAATATTCAGGGTTTATCTCCCTTAGGATTGATGGGTTTGATCTCCTTGCTGTCCAACGGGCTTTCAAGACCTTGTATTTTATGTACCAGCAGAGTAGGCTTCTTGTTTTATCCATTGTCAAAGAAATTACCTCTAAAATGCAATAGAGTATTTTATTTTTCCAATATCCATTATGTTACAATGCATCCCCAAAATAGAGAATAGTCACCTAAACTTTGGCAATTTTATTTAAAGAACTGTACTTAGAATAGAAAATCTAGAGAAGCTTAAATAACTCTCCCTTTGATTTTTTAATCTGTGAATTATCAATGACCTTCTGATTTGTTTTAATTCACAAATAAAACACTGTAAATAAGGGCATATCCAAATTCCACAGATCCTGAATTGAAACTCTATCAGATACCATAAAATAAATTCACATATATTGATTTGACTTTAATATGCAGGTCATAACCCATCATATTTATTATCACATTTGCAATTATGTAATGTCTTATTTCCCATGGACATGTAAAACTTATAGCAAAATGTTGAATCTCTCATTTAACTAGTCATCTCTTAAATGTATGTGCTTCATGAAAAAAATCTTGAACAAGACAGTCATTAATAACTTCCATCACTGGAATATATAGTCAAAACTGACCCAACTGATATTGAGGCAATGTTCTCAACACTGTATTTATAAATACATAAGGTAAAGTAATGCTCAAAATTCTCCAAGCCAGGCTTCAGCAATATGTGAACCATGAACTACCAGATGTTCAAGCTGGTTTTAGAAAAGACAGAGGAATCAGAGATCAAATTGCCAACATCCTCTGGATAATTGGAAAAGCAAGAAAATTCCAGAAAACCATCTATTTCTGCTTTATTGACAATGCCAAAGCCTTTGATTGTGTGGATCACAATAAACTGTGGAAAATTCTGAAAGAGATGGAATACCAGACCACCTGACCTGCCTCTTGAGAAAGCTGTATGCACATCAGGAAGCAACAGTTAGGCTGGACATGGACCAGCAGACTGGTTCCAAATAGGAAAAGGAGTACCTCAAGGTACTCACCTCAAGGTATTCACCAAGGTACTCAAGTACCTCACCTTGCTTATTTAACTTATATGCAGAGTACATCATGAGAAACACTGGGCTGGAGGAAGCACAAGCTGGAATCAAGATTGCCAGGAGATATATCAATAACCTCAGATATGCACATGATACCACCCTTATGGCAGAAAGGGAAGAAGAACTAAAGAGCCTCTTGATGAAAGTGAAAGAAGAGAGTGAAAAAGTTGGCTTAAAATTCAACATTCAGAAAATGAAGATCATGGCATCTAGTCCCATCACTTCATAGGAAATTGATGGAGAAACAGTTGAAACAGTGGCTGACTTTATTTTTCTGGGCTCCAAAATCACTGCAGTTGGTGACTGCAGCCATAAAATTAAAAGACGCTTGCTCCTTGGAAGCAAAGTTATGATCAACCTAGACAGCATATTAAAAAACTGTGGCATTACTTTGCCAACAAAGGTCCATCCAGTCAAGGCTACGGTTTTTCAAGTGGTCATGTATGGATGTGAGAGTTGGACTATACAGAAAGCTGAGTGCTGAAGAATTTGATGCTTTTGAATGGAGGTGTTGGAATAAACTCTTGAAAGTCCCTTGGACAGCAAGGAGATTCAACAAGTCCATCCTAAAGTAGATCAGTCCTGGGTGTTCATTGGAAGGACTGATGCTGAAGCTGAAACTCCAATACTTTGGCCACCTGATGTGAAGAGCTGACTCATTTGAAAAGACCTTGATGCTGGGAAAGATTGAGGGCAGGAGGAGAAGGGACAACAGAGGACGAGATGGTTGGATGGCATCACCGACTCAATGGACATGGGTTTGGGTAGACTCTGGGAGTTGGTGATGGACAGGGAGGCCTGGCTTGCTTCAGTTCATGGGTCACAAAGAGACATAGCTGAGCGACTGAACTGAAGCCCATATAGTCAAGTAATAAAATGACTGTGTATAAATTACACTTTTAAGCTTATTTAAGTAGTAACAAAGTTTCCTAGCTTGGAGAAAAGTATATTTAGTTTTAAATGGAAACAAATTTTGAGTTTGTCTCCTTGAGTTGTAGAAATGTAAACTCTTCAGTGCCATTTATAAATCTGTGCCTCAGTGTCTGTTCCAGCTTGAGGCAGAGCCAGGATGTTGTTACAGAGAGAACCTTTGAGAATTGTAGACCTGACTTTATTTGTTCCAAGTAACTGAAGGGGGAAAAAAATGCTGTCTTAGAAAGCAAAGCTCCCTATTCTTCTCCCAGTCTATTTTGGACATGAATTTAACCCCAATTTAACCATGAATAGATTAAAAATTGGAGTTTTTTCCATAATACCTTGCTGTAATGCTTGGCTTCTCAGAGTTGTAAAAGCTAGTTTAGGCTTACTCATGGCCTATTTGATGATAGCAATATACTAAGAATTGAAATTAAGTTGTCAAATCTGGTTAATTCTGTGGGATCTTGGGTAATGAGAAATATCTTCTCTTTTATTATATGTCTTGCACAGTAAAACCTAGAATTTGCATCTGTTTTTGAGTGGCATTAGATCAATGAATACCCAGCTGCTGATAGTTCTCAAGCTGAGTTGCATGATCATTTGTTAAGAAGATTGAGAAGGAATTCGTGCACTGGATGGGAGTGTGAACTATAACTAATGACAGTGGTTCCTTCTAATTTCAAGATTCTACAAGCATACAGAACTACTCATAAACAAATAAAAACCAACATATACCCAAATAGAAATATTTCAACAAGATTTTAGCTTTTGGGATTATATTGTTGAACATTGATTCAGAAAAGCATCTAAGCAAAGGGCACAGCATATCTACTAGATAATAGGATATCAAAATCGACAGACATATTTACAACAAATCAATTGGCAAACACTCTTGGACTTACGATTATGACAGCAACTTTTTTCATGTTTTATATCATTGTCAATATATTTTAATGCAATAAAAATTTAAACTTCTTTGATTCTTAAGTTTGCATTGGTTTAATTGTCATGTGCATATTTTAAATAAAAAGTAAATTATTAATAGGGTTCATATTCCAAAAATGATGAAGTAGCTTATATGAAGGGACTGGAGAGTGACCAAAATAAGATATAGGTAGATACTGGAAATGACTTGACCTATGTACAAATGGAACTTATTTCTTGAGTTTTCTTCTGAGGGAATCGACATTTATATTTATACAAGGCAACCGGAACTGCAATAGAAACTTGCTATCTAATTTACTTGAGGAGCAGAGGAAGAGCTTAAACATTGTCAGAGTGGCTAGAGATTGACTTTAAGAAAACCTGGAAAAGAATGTGGCATAGATTGGGAACTCTAATATTGGCATATCAGGTACACTTGAAGTCCTGAGTGAGCCCTGACTGTGTGTATTGGTGAGATTTTTAAGGAATACCAGGAAGCATCAACTTCAAGGCTAAAATTGCTGAGTACAGATTTAAGTTGCTACCTAGTACAGGAGAGATTGAAATTTGAGTTTGAGACTTGTCAAGTGACAGGCTTTCCACTGACTTTTGGAGTAAAGACAGTGCCCAAATATCATTTCCAAGAGAAAGTAGCTAAGAATAATACTCTTGCAGATGTCAACTATAAATTCAATTTAAATATATATATATATATATATATATATATATATATATATATTTGAGAGTGAAAACATTCAAGAAGGTATTAATATTTGAGGGAAGCAACCAGGTATACAATAATATTCCAGATTTATTTCTTCCTATCTTCTTTACTTTCTTCCTCTTTTCTATTTTTTCCTTTCATTTACCTTTATTTTCACTAACAACTATCAAAATAGAGGTTTGAAGTAGCCAAAACTCTAATAGAAAGCACAACGTCCTTCTGTAAAAAGAAATCTGGACACCTAGAGCTTCCAAAGAATTAGGAAGGAATTAGAAAGGAGAAAAGGAAGAGTAATACAAATCAGATTATACATTCTGCCCAGGTATATGAATGACCCCTGAAATGGGTATTAGCAAACTGATTAAAGTAATCAGAACTAAGATATGAGCCAATGCTACTGGAGGCATACAGAATTTACAGTCTGAGTCTACACTCATTAGTTTTCTACAAAAACAAATATCAGATCAGAGATCAGATCAGATCAGTTGCTCAGTCGTGTCTGACTTTTTGTGACCCCATGAATCACAGCACACCAGGCCTCCCTGTCCATCACCAACTCCCGGAGTTCACTCAAACTTACTTCCATCGAGTCAGTGATGTCATCCAGCCATCTCATCCTCTGTCGTCCCCTTTTCATCTTGCCCCCAATCCCTCCCAGCATCAGAGTCTTCTCCAATGAGTCAACTCTTCGCATGAGGTGGCCAAAGTACTGGAGTTTCAGCTTTAGCATCATTCCTTCCAAAGAAATCCCAGGGCTGATCTCCTTCAGAATGGACTGGTTGGATCTCCTTGCAGTCCATGTGACTCTCAAGAATCTTCTCCAACACCACAGTTCAAAAGCATCAATTCTTCAGTGCTCAGCTTTCTTCACAGTCCAGCTCTCACATCCATACATGACCACTGGAAAAACCATAGCCTTGACTAGACGGACCTTTGTTGGCAAAGTAATGTCTCTGCTTTCGAATATGCTATCTAGGTTGGTCATAACTTTCCTTCCAAGGAGTAAGTGTCTTTTAATTTCATGGCTGCAGTCACCATATGCAATGATTTGGGAGCCCCCAAAAATAAAGTCTGACACTGTTTCCCCATCTATTTCCCATGAAGTGATGGGGCCAGATGCATGATTAGTTTTCTGAATGTTGAGCTTTAAGCCAACCTTTTCACTCTCCTCTTTCCCTTTCATCAAGAGACTTTTTAGTTCCTCTTCAGTTTCTGCCATAAGGGGTGGTGTCATCTGCATATCTGGGATTATGGATATTTCTCCCAGCAATATTGATTCCAGCTTGTGCTTCTTCCAGCCCAGCGTTTCTCATAAACGCTGAGAAACATTATGAGAACGTTTTATGAGAACGTTACCTCTGCATAGAAGTTAAAAAGCAGGGTGACAGTATACAATCTTGACATAGTCCTTTTCCTATTTGGAACCAGTTTGTTGTTCCATGTCCAGTTCTAACTGTTGCTTCCTGACCTGCATACAGCTTTCTCAAGAGGCAGGTCAGGTGGTCTGGTATCCCCATCTCTTTCAGAATTTTTCACAGTTTATTGTGATCCATATAGTCAAAGGCTTTTGCATAGTCAATAAAGCAGAAATAGATATTTTTCTGAAACTCTCTTGCTTTTTTCATGATCCAGCGGATGTTGGCAATTTGATCTCTGGTTCCTCTGCCTTTTCTAAATCCATCTTCAACATCTAGAAGTTCACGGTTCACGTATTGCTGAAGCCTGGCTTGGAGAATTTTGAGCATTATTTCACTAGCATGTGAGATGAATGCAATTGTGCAGAAGTTTGAGCATTCTTTGTCATTGGCTTTCTTCAAAATCACTGCAGATGGTGATTCCAGCCATGAAATTAAAAGACGCTTACTCCTTGGAAGAAGAGTTTTGACCAACCTAGATAGCATATTCAAAAGCAGAGACAATACTTTGCCAAAAGGCCTGTCTAGTCAAAGCTATGGTTTTTCCTGTGGTCATGTATGGATGTGAGAGCTGGACTGTGAAGAAAACTGAGCACTGAAGAATTGATGCTTTTGAACTGTGGTGTTGGAGAAGACTCTTGAGAGTCCCTTGGACTACAAGGCGATCCAACCAGTCCATTCTAAAGATCAGTCCTGGGTATTCATTGGAAGGACTGACGCTAAAGTTGAAACTCCAATACTTAGGCCACCTCACGAGAAGAGTTACTCATTGGAGAAAACTCTCATGCTGGGAGAGATTGGGGGCAGGAGGAGAAGGAGACGACAGAAGATGAGATGACTGGATGGCATCAGCGACTCGATGGACATGAGTATGATTAAACTCCGCGAGTTGGTGATGGACAGGGAGGCCTGATGTGCTGTGATTCATGGGGTTGCAAATAGTCGGACATGACCGAGAGACTGAACTGAACTGAACTTCTTCTCTTGGTCATCTTATCTCCTTCCTCCCTCTTCTCTTCTCTGTGTAACTCCATGAACCTTTCTGAGTGTTCCAGATTGTGGAGAGCACATAGGGAATTGATTACTGGCTAGATTGCTCTTTCCCCTTTTTATTCTCCCTCTTCTCTTCCTGGAAGACCTCTATCTCCTTCCTCCCCCTTCTCTTCTACATATTACTCTGTGAACTTCTCTGGGTGTCCCCCACTGTGGAGAATCTTGTCACCATTAACCTAGATGTTTTATCATCGGTGCAGTATCGATGGAGAAATCATTATGCTACAGTAAGAATAAGACTGAAAGCCAAAGGCAGGAGGCTTAAATCCAAAACTTGAGAACACCAGAGAGCTCCTGACTCCAGGGAATATTAATCCACCAAAGCTCATCCAAAAGCCTCTGTACCCATACTGAAACCAACTCCACTCAAGAGCCAACAAGTTTCAGGGCAAGACATACCAAGCTAATTCTCCAACAACGCAGGAACGTAACCCTAAGCACAAAAGTAAAGGTGACCAACAGTCACACCTAACCCATGCTGCTGCTGAGTCACTTCAGGTGTGTCCGACTCTGTGCGACCCCATAGACGGCAGCCCACCAGGATGCTCCGTCCCTGGGATTCTCCAGGCAAGAACACTGGGGTGGGTTGCCATTTCCTTCTCCAATGCATGAAAGTGAAAAGTGAAAGTGAAGTTGCTTAGTCATGTCCGACCTTCAGCGACCCCATGGACCACAGCCTTCCAGGCTCCTCCATCCATGAGATTTTCCAGGCAAGAGTACTGGAGTGGGGTGCCATTGCCTTCTCTGCACCAAACCCATAGACACCTCAAAACTCACTACTGGACACGTCATTGCACTCCAGAGAGAAGAGATCCAGCTCCATCCACCAGAACACCAACACAAGCTTCCCTAACTAGGAAACCTTGACAAGCCACTCGTCCAACCCCACTCACAGGGAGGAACCTCCACAATAAAGACGAACCACAAACTTCCAGCATACAGAAAGGCCACCCCAAACACAACAATCTAAACAAGATGAAAAGGCAGAGAAATATTTATCAGGTAAAGGAACATGACAAATGACCACCAAACCAAACCAAAGAGGAGGAAATAGGGAGTCTACCTTAAAAAGAATTCAGAATAATGATAGTAAAAATGATCCAAAATCTTGAAAACAAAATGGAGTTATAGATAAACAGCCTGGAGACAAGGATTGAGAAGATGCTAGAAATGTTTAACAAGGACTTAGAAGAAATAAAAAATAATCAATAATGAATAATGCAATAACTGAGATCAAAAACACTCTGGAGGGAATCAACAGTAGAATAACTAAGGCAGAAGATAGGATAAGTGAGGTGGAAAATAGAATGATGAAAATAAATGAAGCAGAGAAGAAAAAAAGAAAAAAGAATTAAAAGAAATGATGACAACCTCAGAGACCTCTGGGACAATGTAAAACGCCCCAACATTCAAATCATAGGAGTCTGAGAAGTAGAAGACAAAAAAAAAAATAAATCAATCAAAATAAATAAACAAAAAGGCCATGAGAAAATACTTGAGATAATAGTTGAAAACTTCACTAAAATGGGGAAGGAAATAGCCACCCACGTCCAAGAAACCCAGAGAGTTCCAAACAGGATAAACCCAAGGTGAAATACCCCGAGACACATATTAATCAAATTAATGAAGATCAAACAAAAAGAACAAATATTAAAAGCAGCAAGAGAAAAACAAAAAATACCACACAAGGGGATTCCCATAAGAATAACAGCTGATCTTTCAATAGAAATTCTTCAGGCCAGAAGGGAATGGCAGGGCATACTTAAAAGTGATGAAAGAGAAAAACCTACAACCCAGATTACTATACCCAGGAAGGATTTAATTGAACTATGAAGGAGAAATCAAAAGCTTTAAAGATAAGCAAAAGCTGAGAGAATTCAACACCACCAAACCAGCTCTTCAACAAATGCTAAATAATGTTCTCTAGACAGGAAACACAGAAAAAGTGTATAAACTCGAACTGAAAACAACAAAGAAAATGGCTACAGGATCATACTTATCAATAATTACCTTAAAAGTAAATGGATTGAATGCCCCAACCAAAAGACAAAGACTGGATGAATGGATACAAAAACAAGACCTCTATATATGCTGTCTACAAGAGACCCACCTCAAAACAAGGGACACATACAGACTGAAAGTGAAGGGTTGGAAAGAGATATTTCACACAAATAAAGACAAAAAGAAAGCAGGAATACCAATACTCATATCAGATAAAATAGACTTTGAAATAAAGGCCATGAAAAGAGACAAATAAGGACACTACATAATGATCAAAGGATCAGTTCAAGAAGAAGATATAACAATTATAAATATATACGTACCCAACATAGAAGCACTACAATATGTAAGGTGAATGTTAAAAAGTGTGAAATGGGAAGTTAACAGTAACACAATAATAGTGAGAGACTTTAATACCTCACTGACACCTATAGATAGATCAACTAAACAGAAAATTAGAAAGCAAACACAAACTATAAATGATACAATGGACCATTTAGACCTAATTGATATCTGTAGGACAAAGGAGGCAAACATATACAATGGAGAAAAGACAATCTCTTTAACAAGTGGTGCTGGGAAAACTGGTCAACCACTTGTAAAAGCATGAAACCAGAACACTTTTTAACACCATATATTAAATAAATTCAAAATGGAATAAAGATCTAAATGTAAGACCAGAAACTATAAAACTCCTAGAGGAAAACATAGGCAAAACACTCTGACATGAATCACAGCAGGATCCTCAATGACCCACCTCCCAAAAGCACTGGAAATAAGAGCAAAAATAAACAAATGGGACCTAATTAAACTTAAAAGCTTTTGCACAATGAAGGAAACTTTAAGGAGGTGAAAAGATAGCCTCCGGAATGGGAGAAATTAATAGCAAAAGAAGCAACTGACAAAGAATTAATCTAAAAAATATACAAGCAGCTTCTGAAACTCAATTGCAGAAAAATAAATGACCCAATCAAAAAAAGGGCCAAAAAGCTAAACAAACATTTCTCCAAAGAAGACCTACAGATGGCTAACAAACACACGAAAAGATGCTCAACATCACTCATCAGAGAAATGCAAATCAAAACCACAATGAAGTACCATTTCACACCAGTCAGAATGGTTGCTATCCAAAAGTCTACAAACAATAAATGCTGGAGAGAGTGTGGAGAAAAGGGAACCCTCTTACACTGTTGGTAGGAATGCAGACTAGTACAGCCACTATGGAGAACAGTGTGGAGATTCCTTAAAAAACTGGAAATAGAACTGCTGTACGACTCAGCAATCACACTGCTGGGCATGCACACCAAGAAAACCAGGACTGAAAGAGACATGTGTATCCCAATGTTCATCACAGCACTGTTTACAATAGCCAGGACATGGAAGCAACCTAGATGTCCTTTGGCAGATGAATGGATAAGAAAGCTGTGCTACACATATACAATGGAATATTACCCAGTTATTAAAAAGAATCCATTTGAATCAGTTCTAATGAGGTGGATGAAACTGGAGCCTATTATACAGAGTGAAGTAAGTCAGAAAGAAAAACACCAATACAATATATTAACACATATATATGGAATTTAGAAAGATGGTAACAATGACCCTATATTCGAGGCAGCAAAAGAGAAACAGATGTAAAGAGTAGTCTTTTGGACTCTGTGGGAGAAGGTGAGGGTGGGATGATTTGAGAATATAGCATTGAAACATATATATTATCATATGTGAAATAGATTGCCAGTCCAGGTTTGATGCATAAGACAGGGTGCTCGGGTCTGGTGCACTGGGATGACCCTGAGAGATGGGATGGGGAAGGGGGTTTAGAATGGGGAACACATGTACACCCATGGCTGATTCATGTCAATGTATGGCAAAAACCACTACTGTATTGTAAAGTAATTAGCCTCCAATTAATATAAATAAATTATTTTTTTAAATTAAACAAACAAACAAAAAAAGGAAGCAAAAAGAGAAAATTCAACAAATCAACAGTATGGCCCCAAACACTCCTCCCTCACCTCCAATCTATTTCTGTGAGCAAAGACAAAAAAAGGAGATTTTTAAAAATTGTTTTGAAAAAGACTGAGGAGATTGCTAGTTAAGTTGCTTCAGAGGGAGTTGGAGAAATCAGTTTAAATATTGTCTTTCTTAAATTTGAAAATTCTAAAAATCTATTGAGACAATCAGAAAATGGTGTGCAGAAGTATATTTTTCAAAGGGTCCAAAGCCTTATATAAATGGCCTGCTGCTGCTGCTGCTAAGTCACTTCAGTCGTGTCCGACTCTGTGAGACCCCATAGATGGCAGCCCACTAGGCACCCCCGTCCCTGAGATTCTCCAGGCAAGAACACTGGAGTGGTTTGCCATTTCCTTCTCTAATGCATGAAAGTGAAAAGTGAAAGTGAAGTCGCTCAGAGGTGTCCGACCCTCAGCGACCCCCTGGACTGCAGCCTTCCAGGCTCCTCCATCCATGGGATTCTCCAGGCAAGAGTACTGGAGTGGGGTGCCATTGCCTTCTCCGTTATAAATGCCTACTTATAATTAAAGAGGTATTACCTTGCAAAAGACCTAAGGCCTTATCTAAAGGAAGAAAACCAACTGAAAAAGGCAAGTTAAAAGCACTGTTTCTGGGGAAGAAGAAAAGGGCAAAATAATAAAGAGCTTTCTGTTATTTTTTAAAAAAGAGAAATGATAAAATAATTTGCATTATCCTGAGTCTGAAAAAATGCCCCAAAGATTTTTAAACATAAACAAGTGAAATGTAAAGTTCATTGCATAAAAACCAAGAAATTAAAATTCACACAAATCAATTGAAATTCATATCTAACTCCCATTTAAAAAGAAAAAGTGAGAGAAAACTCTAAGTCTACACTTAAAAAAATTATTCAAACAAGCATGAAACCTTGAAGCAGAAATTCACAATTATATTTAAGAAAAAAGAGAACAAGTGAAAGTTGCTCAGTCATGTCTGACTCTTTGTGACCATATGGACTGTACAGGCCAGGGATTCTCCAGGTCAGTATTGGAGTGGTTAGCCAATCCCTTCTCCAGGGGAGCTTCTTAACCCAGAGATCTAACCCAGGTCTCTCACATTGCAGGGGAATTCTTTACTAGCTGAGCCACCAGGGAAGCCCAAGAATACTGGTGTAGGTAACCTAACCCTTCTCCAGGGGATCTTACCCACATAGGAATCAAACTGGAGTCTCCTGCATTGCAGGCAGATTCTTTACCAGCTAAGCTGTCAAAACAAAATTAAATATATTCAAGCAAGCATGAAAATAACCGTGAAGCAAAAATTCAAAATTACATTTAAGAAAAAATAGAACAAACTAGGAACATAGAAGTAAATTATCTTATGCCCAAGGAGGAAAAAAATTTGAATATAAATTTTAATTAGGGACATTGAAGAGCAGTAGGAAAACAACCTAGTTAACTAAGATAATATAAGGAAAGAGAACTAATTTTAAAGTGGCAGAAAAAAAGGAGTAAAAATGGAAAACAAGCACAGAAAATAAAATAAACCAAAACAATGGAAGAGAATTAATATTTAAATCTATACTGAAAGGCAACCTTCCAGAAAAAAAAAAAAAAAAAAAAGTCTGTATATAACGTCAAAAAGTTCATTAGGCACTTTGGAAAATTAACCTATAATATTCAATCCTGAGATATATCATAATAAAGTGTTAGATTTAAAAGTAAAATAAGATCGTCAAATTTTGCAGGACAAAAAGATGAAATGACTTGTAAAAATTAAAACAGCAATTTAAAGACGCACAAAACAAAGCAACAATGGAGATGATTTTTTACAAACTCAAATAAACTGTGAATCAAAGATTTTATATCCAGCTAAGCCCTCCTTCAAATATAATCTTTAACTGTTGAAAGCAGTTTTTTAGGATATAGGTAACTGCAAGGCTTCCCTAGTGGCTCAAATAGTAAAGAATCTGCCTGCCAAGGGGGAGACTTTGGTTTGATCCCTAGGTCAGGAAGGTTCCCTGGAGAATGAAATGGTTATACACTCTAATATTCTTGCCTGAAGAATCCCATGGACAGAGGAGCCTGGCAGGCTACAGTGAGAGGGGTCACAAAGAGTCTGACGCTACTGAGTGACTCACACACACACAACCCTGAGATTTTATACCCATCAACCCCTCTTCAGACATCTACTTAGAGGTTGTTTCATTCATCTTACTGGTAGAAATTATAAGATTACTCTCATTCTCAGAAAAAAAAAAAAAAAAAAACAAAAATAAACAACTCTGTTTATTCTCTATATCGCTTCCTTTCTATTCCATTGATATTTGACTATTAGTCTTTTGCCATTAAATCACCCTCTCTTTGTGTTTATTGTTTTTGGTTTTCTGACAGTTTTATATGGAATTTTAGCTCATTAATTTTCAACTTTTTATTTTACATGTTTTAATATTACAAGTATCTCTCAAACATGAATTTTCCAATCTTTCAAGTATATATGTAGAGTTCTTTCACTACTCAATTAAAAAAATTTTTTTTAATTTTATTATGATTTTACTGATAAGCACATCTTATTTATGGGCATCTTTAAACCTTTATTTATGAGATTCTTTTAAATTATTCAGCTTCCCTGAGAGCTCAGTTGGTAAGGAATCTGCCTGCAATGCAGGAGACCCTGGTTCGATTCCTGGGTTGGGAAGACCCCCTGGGTTGGGAGAAGGGAAGGGCTACCCACTCCAGTATTCTGGCCTGGAGAATTCCATGGACTGTATAGTCCATAGGATGGCAAAGAGTTGGACACAACTGAGCAGCTTTCACTTTAAATTATTCCATACACTATAATTTCAATGTATTATATTTTTAAGTCTCTATAATAACTGTCTGTGGTTTGGAAATGCTATATTTTCAAAACATATTTAGGGTAGTTTATTAAGTGCTTACTTACTTCTTGGGAATTGCTATTTGAGAGGTCACTGGAGTCAAAATGATGACTGTAAGTACTGATTCTGCCAATTAAGAGTTATATACTTTTGGCATATGGTGGCTGGAGTAAGCTAAGAGCTGACTCTTTTTTTTTTTTATAAAGACCCTGATGCTAAGAAAGGTTGAAGGCAGGAGGAGAAGCAGACAACAGAGGACAAGATGCTTGGATGGCATCACTGACCTAATGGACATGAGTTTCAGTAAGCTCTGGGAGATGGTGAAGGACAGGGAGGCCTGGAATGTTGCAGTCCATGGGGTCACAAAGAGTTGGACACAACTGAGTGACTGAACAACAAATATTGGTTCTTCTTGTTATATAAAGAGTTATACATCTTTTAATCACATCTCCTCAGCCTTTTCATCTGTAACATGGATATAGTATTGTACCTATGGGTTGTGACAATTAAATAACAATATACTTAAAGATTACTAAACATTCTTTGGCATATAGGAAGGGATGTATAAAATATAGCTAATTAATATGACAACTAATGTAAAATCACTTCTGTAAATATTGAATGCTTATTTCCTTTTAAATGCAAAATTCCATACATATCTAGAATGTCTAGCTAGATAATTCTTTTTAACTAATCTTTTAAAATTAATTTTTGAAAGATGATGTTGTGAAAATGCTGCACTCAATATGCCAGCAATTTGGAAAACTCAGCAGTGGCCACAGGACTGGAAAGGGTCAGTTTTCATTGCAATCCCAAAGAAAGGAAATGCCCAAGAATGCTTATACTACCTCACAATTGCACTCATCTCACACACTAGTAAAGTAATGCTCAAAATTCTCCAAGCCAGGCTTCAGTAATACATGAACCATGAACTTTCAGATGTTCAAGCTGGTTTTAGAAAAGGCAGAGGAATCAGAGATCAAATTGCCAACATCCACTGGATTATTATAAAAGCAAGAGAGTTCCAGAAAAAAATATCTATTTCTGCTTTATTGACTATGCCAAAGCCTTTGACTGTGTGGATCACAATAAACTGTGGAAAATTCTGAAAGAGATGGGAATACCAGACCACCTGATCTGCCTCTTGAGAAACCTATATGCAGATCAGGAAGCAACAGTTGGAACTGGACATGGAACAACAGACTGGTTCCAAATAGGAAAAGGAGTACGTCAAGGCTGTATATTGTCACCCTGCTTATTTAACTTATATGCAGAGTACATCATGAGAAACGCTGTGCTGGAAGAAGCACAGGCTAGAATCAAGATTGCCGGGAGAAATATCAATGACCTCAGATATGCAGATGACACCACCCTTATGGCAGAGGAGTAAGAAGAACTAAAAAGCCTCTTGATGAGAGTGAAAGAGTTGGCTTATAGCTCAACATTCAGAAAACAAAGATCATGGCATCTGGTCCCATCACTTCATGGGAAATAGATGGAGAAACAGTGGAAACAGTGTCAGACTTTATTTTTGGGGGGCTCCAAAATCACTGCAGATGGTGATTGCAGCCACGAAATTAAAAGACACTTTCCTTGGAAGGAAAGTTATGACCAACCTAGATAGCATATTCAAAAGCAGAGACATTACTCTGCCAACAAAGACCTGTCTAGTCAAGGCTATGGTTTTTCCAGTAGTAATGTATGGATGTAAGAGTTGAACTGTGAAGAAGGCTGGGTGCTGAAAAATTGACGCTTTTGAACTGTGGTGTTGGAGAAGATTCTTGAGAGTCCCTTGGATTGCAAGGAGATCCAACCAGTCCATTCTAAAGGAGATCAGTCCTGGGTGTTCTTTGGAAGGAATGATGTTAAAGCTGAAACTCCAGTACTTTGGCCACCTCATGCGAAGAGTTGACTCATTGGAAAATGAGTCAATATGCCAGCAAATTTGGAAAACTCAGCAGCGGCCACAGGACTGGAAAAGTTCCATTTTCATTCCAGTCCCAAAGAAAGACAATGCCAACAGATGTTCAAACTAATGCACAATTGCACTCATTACACACGCTAGTAAAATAATGGTCAAAATTCTCCAAGCTGGCTTCAACAATACATGAACCAAGAACTTCCAGATGTTCAAGTTGGATTTAGAAAAGGCAGAGGAAGCAGATATCAAATTGCCAACATCCACTGGATCATCAAAAAAGCAAGAAAGTTCCAGAAAAACATCTATTTCCGCTTTATTGACTATGCCAAAGCCTTTGACTGCATGGATCACAATAGACTGGAAGATTCTTAAAAAGATGGGAATACCAGAACACTTGACCTGCTTCCTGAGAAATCTATATGCAGGTCAGAAAGAAACAGTTGGAACTGGACATGGAACAACAGACTCTTTCCAAATAGAGAAAGGAGTTCGTCAAGGCTGTATATTGTCATCCTGCTTATTTAACTTAATGATGTACCCTATAGAGTACATCATAAGAAATGTTGGGTTGGATGAAGCACAAGCTGGATGAAAGATTGCCAAGAGGAATATCAATAACCTCAGATATGCAGATAACACCACTCTTATGGCAGAAAGTGAAGAATTAAAGAGACTCTTGATGAAAGTGAAAGAGGAGAGTGGAAATTTGGCTTAAAGCTCAACATTCAGAAAACTAAGATCATGGCATCTAGTCCCATCACTTCATTGCAAATAGATGGGGAAACAGTGACAGACTTTATTTTCTTAGGCTCCAAATTCACTGCAGATGGTTACTGCAGCCATGAAATTGAAAGACACCTGCTCCTTGGAAGAAATTATGACCTACATAGACAGCATATTGAAAAGCAGAGCCATTACATCACTAACAAAGGTCCATCAAATTAAAGCTATGGTTTTTCCAGTAGTCAAGTATGGATGTGAGAATTGGACTATAAGGAAGGCTGAGCACCAAAGAATTGATGCTTTTGTACTGTGGTGTTGGAGAAGACTCTTGAGTCCCTTGGACTGCAAGGAGATCTAACCAGTCCATCCTAAAGGAAATCAGTTCTGAATAGTCATTGGAAGGACTGATGCTAAAGCTGAAACTCCAATACTTTGGCCACTGATGTGAAGAATTGACTCATTGGAAAATACTCTAATGTTGGGAAAGATTGAAGGCGGGAGGAGAAGGGGATGACAGAGGATGAGATGGTTGGATGGTATCACTGAGTCAATGGACATGAGTTTGAGTAAACTCTGGGAGTTGGTGATGGACAGGGAGGCCTGGTGTGCTGCAGTCCATGGGGTCAAAGAGTTGGACACGACTGAGTGTCTGAATTGAACTGATGGAAGGAGGTTCATAAGAAATAAAACATTTATTTTTAAAATTATTATTTTACTGCAAAGTAATCTGAATAAATTAAAAAAAAAACTTTCACACCTATTTGAAACCATATGGGAGAAAAATACACAGAAATTATAAGATGATGAAAATAACACTGAAAAAGGACTTGCAGATAATATCAACCATAATATGGAGTTATAGAAATTAAAACCCACTGAGTTTTAAACATCATACTTCCATGAATTCAATAAATGTATATTTGGAATTTCTTCTAGAAAAATAAACACATAGGAAATTGTATACTTATTAGGAAAAATCATTGTTTAGAGGAGAAAACAATCAGGAATAGCATTATCAAAAAATCATAATAGAGTTTAAATGAATACTATGCAGCAGATAAAATGCTAACATTCCAAAATCATTTTTCTTCCAATTTTATTGTGATATAACTGACATATAGCATTGTAGAAATTTTAAGGTACAGCAAAATTATTTGACTTATGTTCATTAGGAAATTATTACTACAATAAATTTAGTGAACATTTATCATTTTATATAGAAATAAAAGAAAAAAATTTTCTTTGTGATGAGAATTCTGAGGATTTGCTCTCTTAACAGCTTTCATATAGGATATAGTGGTGTTATATCAATTAGTTACATTGTACATTACATCCCTAGTACCTACTTATCTTATAATTGGAAATTTGTACCTTTTGATTACCTTCATCCAATTCCCCTTCCTCCCACACCCTCCCCCTCATAACCACACATAAGACATCTTTTTCTATAAGTTTGTTTGTTTGTTGTTGAAGTATTATTTACCTACAACGTTACCTTAGTTTCTGTTGTAAAATATGGTAATTTGATCTTTCTATACATTTCAAATTATGACTAACAATAAGTCCAATTACCATCTGTCACAGTACAAAAATATCACATTATTATTGACTAAATATATTTGTATTTAAGTGAAATAAGTGGAACAATCTTCAGAATCATATGGTGTAGTTAAGAGCACAGACAGTAAAACTAAATTATATAGACTGAAATTCTAGCTCTACCACCCAGTAAGTTGTTTAGCCTTTGACTAGTTAACTCTTGCTGAGGCTGGCGCCTCAGTTTACTCATTTATAACATGAAGAATATTATATGACTACCTCAAAGGGCTTTTGTGATGCTAAAAGAATTAGTACACTTCATGGCATGCTATCTGAGAAATGCACATTAAAACAGCAATGAGATATCATTGCATGTTTATTAGAGTGGCCAGTCTAGGACATGGACACTGTCAAATACTGATGACGATGTTGAACAACAAGAACTCTCATTCATGGCTGGAGGGAATTCAAATGGCACAGCTACGTAGAACTCTCATTCATGGCTGGAGGGAATTAAAATGGCACAGCTACGTTAGACGACACACTGGTAATTTCTTACAAAACTGAATAAACTTTTGCTGCATGACCCAAACACCATGCTTCTTGGATTTTAGCCAAAAATGTTGAAAGCTTATTTCCCTGTAAAACCATGCACACAAAAGTTTATAGTCACTTTATTCATAATTTCTAAAACTTGGAAGTTATCAAGATAGTGGTTTAGTTGCTAAATCATGTCTGACTCTTGTGACCTCATGGAATGTAGCCCATCAGGCTCCTCATCCATGGGATTTTTGAGGCTAGAATACTGGATTGGGTTGTCATTTAATTCTCCAGGGGATCTTCCATATCCAGGAATTGAACCCAGATCTCCTGCATTGCCCTCCGATTCTTTAAAACTGACTGAGCTACAAGGGAAGCCATGGAGGAAAACTAAATGCATATTATCAAGTAAAAGAGACCAAAATGAAATACTGTATGAATCCAACTATATGCTGCTGCTGCTGCTGCTAAGTCTCTTCAGTCGTGTCAGACTCTTAGCGACCCCATGGACTGCAGTCTACCAGGCTCCTCCGTCCATGGGATTTTCCAGGCAAGAGGGCAAGAGTACTGGAGTGAGGTGCCATTGCCTTCTCCATCCAACTATATAGCATTATGAAAAAGACAATACCTTAGAAACAAAAAGATTGGTGGTTTCCAGGGTTTGGAAGATAGGGGAATGGATAAATAGACACAGCACAAGGATTTATAGGACAATGAAAATACTTTGTATGACACTATAATGATGGATCGGAGAAGGCAATGGCACCCCACTCCAGTACTCTTGCCTGGAAAATCCCATGGATAGAGGAGCCTGGTAGGCTGCAGTCCATGAGGTCGATAAGAGTCAGACACAACTGAGCGACTTCACTTTCACTTTTCACTTTAATGCATTGGAGAAGGAAATGGCAACCCACTCCAGCGTTCTTGCATGGAGAATCCCAGAGACAGAGGAGCCTGGTAGGAGGCCGTCTATAGGGTCGTACAGAGTTGGACACGACTGAAGTGACTTAGCAGCATAATGATGGATACATATCATTATCAGATCAGATCAGATCAGTCGCTCAGTCGTGTCCGACTCTTTGCAACCCCATGAACTGCAGCACGCCAGGCCTCCCTGTCCATCACCAGCTCCCAAAGGTCACTCAGACTCATGTCCATCAAGTCAGTGATGCCATCCAGCCATCTCATCCTCTGTCGTCCCCTTCTCCTCTTGCCTTCAATCCCTCCCAGCATCAGAGTTTACTGCAATGAGTCAACTCTTCGCATGAGGTGGCCAAAGTACTGGAGTTTCAGCTTTAGCATCATTCCTTCCAAAGAAATCCCAGGGCTGATCTCCTTCAGAATGGACTGGTTGGTTCTTCTTGCAGTCCAAGGGACTCTCAAGAGTCTTATCCAACACCACACTTCAAAAGCATCAGTTCTTCGGCACTCAGCCTTCTTCACAGTCCGATTCTCACATCCATACATGACCACAGGAAAAACCATAGCCTTGACTAGATGGGCCTTTGTTGACAAAGTAATGTCTCTGCTTTTGAATATGCTATCTAGGTTGGTCATAACTTTCCTTCCAAGGAGTAAGTGTCTTTTAATTTCATGGCTGCAGTCACCATCTGTAGTGATTTTGGAGCCCATAAAAATAAAATTGGACACTGTTTCCACTGTTTCCCCATCTATTTCCCATGAAGTGATGCGACCAGATGCCATGATCTATGTTTTCTGAATGTTGAGCTTTAAGCCAACTTTTTCTCTCTCCACTTTCACTTGTCCGAATACAAACTGTAGCCAAGTGTAATATAGACAATGGACTTTGAATGATTATGATGTGTTAATGTAGGTTTACCCTTGTTTTCTTTTTTTTTTTTTTTAAGTCTCAATCTGTTCAATGATGTTGATAATGGTTATGCATTTGTTGTGGCATTAACTATACAGATAATCTCTATACCTCTCTCAGTTTTATTGTAAATATAAAATTGTTATAAAAAAGTAAAGACTTCAAAACAAAACAAAAAGAATTAATACATGTAAAGTTCTTTGAACAGTGACTATGACACAAGTTTTATGTACATTTCAGAATGAGGCAAGAATATACAATGGATTAAAGACAATCTCTTTAACAAGTGGTGCTGGGAAAACTGGTCAAACACTTGTAAAAGAATGAAACTAGAACACTTTCTAAAACCATACGCAAAAATAAACTCAAAATGGATTAAAGATCTAAATGTAAGACCAGAAACCATAAAAATCCTAGAGGAAAACATAGGCAAAACACTCTCTGACATACATTACAGCAGGATCCTCTATGACCCACCTCCCAGAATATTGGAAATAAAATCAAAAATAAATAAATGGGACCTAATTAAACTTGAAAGCTTCTGCACGACAAAGGAAACTATAAGCAAGGTGAAAAGACAGCCTTCAGAATGGGAGAAAATAATAACGAAGCAACAAACAACTAATCTCAAAAATATACAAGCAACTCCTACAGCTCAATTCCAGAAAAATAAATGACCCAATCAAAACATGGGCCAAAGAACTAAATAGACACTTCTCCAAAGAAGACATACAGATGGCTAACAAACACATGAAAAGATGCTCAACATCACTCATTATCAAAGAAATGCAAATCAAAACCACTATGAGGTACCATTTCACGCCAGTCAGAATGGCTGCGATCCAAAAGTCCACAAGCAATAAATACTGGAGAGGGTGTGGAGAAAAGGAAACCCTCTTACACTGTTGGTGGGAGTGTAAACTAGTACAGCCACTTTGGAGAACAGTACGGAGATTTCTCAAAAAACTGGGAATAGAACTGCCTTATGATCCAGCAATCCCACTGCTGGGCACACACACTGAGAAAACCAGAATTGAAAGAGACACGTGTACCCCAATGTTCATAGCAGCACTGTTTACAATAGCCAAGACTTGGAAGCAACCTAGATGTCCATCCGCAGATGAATGGATAAGAAAGCAGTGGTACATATACACAATGGAGTATTACTCAGCCATTAAAAAGAATCAGTTCTAATGAGGTGGATGGAACTGGAGCCTATTATACAGAGTGAAGTAAGCCAGAAACAAAAACACAAATACAGTATAATGACGCATATATATGGAATTTAGAAAGGTGGTAACAATGACCCTGTTTACGAGACAGCAAAATACACACTGATGTATAGAACAGACTTTGGGTCTCTGGGACTGGGAGAGGGTGGGAGGATTTGGGAGAATAGCATTGAAATATGTATAGTCTCATATCTAAAATGAGTCGCCAGTCCAGGTACAATGCCTGATAGCAGATGCCTGGGGCAGGTGCACTAGAACGACCCAGGCGGATGGTATGGGGACGGAGGAGGGAGGAGGGTTCAGGATGGAGAACACATGTATACTTGTGGAAGATCCATCTCGATGTATGGCAAAAGCAATACAATATTGTAAAGTTAAACAAAATAAAATTTAATAAAAAAAAAACAGACATGGAAATAATTATTATTTCTCATTCTTAAAAAGAAAAAACAATGAATATAGTATATCAATTAATAAAATGATAGCTTTTCTATATTTCTATGTACACAAACACACATAACAATTATTTGACT
This sequence comes from Tragelaphus eurycerus, assembly GCA_935064755.1. Taxonomy (NCBI): domain Eukaryota; kingdom Metazoa; phylum Chordata; class Mammalia; order Artiodactyla; family Bovidae; genus Tragelaphus; species Tragelaphus eurycerus. The sequence goes on along the minus strand of CAKXYN010000012.1, from coordinate 10,063,773 downwards.
ATCTATTATAATATCTCCAGAGGCTGTATATGAATTGGTAAATAAAATTGACAATACATACAATTAGTGGAGAGGAGGTATAGAAGAGTTACTTTAAACTGTAAATAATTTGGAGGTAAGATGCTTACTCCTTGGAAGGAAAGTTATGACCAACCTAGATAGCATATTCAAAAGCAGAGACATTATTTTGCCAACAAAGGTTCCCCTAGTCAAGGCTGTGGTCTTTCCTGTGGTCACGTATGGATGTGAGAATTGGACTGTGAAGAAGGCTGAGTGCCGAAGAACTGATGCTTTTGAAGTGTGGTGTTGGAGAAGACTCTTGAGAGTCCCTTGGACTGCAAGAAGATCCAACCAGTCCATTCTGAAGGAGATCAGCCCTGGGATTTCTTTGGAAGGAATGATGCTAAAGCTGAAACTCCAGTACTTTGGCCACCTCATGCGAAGAGTTGACTCATTGGAGTAGACTCTGATGCTGGGAGGGATTGAAGGCAAGAGGAGAAGGGGACGACAGAGGATGAGATGTCTGGATGGCATCACTGACTCGATAGATGTGAGTCTGAGTGAACTTCGGGAGTTGGTGATGGATAGGGAGTCCTGGCCAGCTGCGATTCATGGGGTCGCAAAGAGTCGGACACGACTGAGCTACTGATCTGATCTGATCTGATCTGATGTTATCTTGGGTTTCATTTCTAAAAATTAAATTAAAAGCTTGTTTTAAAAGAGCATAGTATCAGGGCATTTGTGTTCAAATAGACAATTTTAAACTTTGTACACTCAAGATAGAGATAGTATTAAAAAGGGTCTGTGTATATGGGGAAGATTAGTGTATGATAAAGGTGACTCTTCAAATTGGTGACCATGTTTTACAGCAAGAAGCATTCAACTTCTTGACTAGTAAGCGATTCCTTTAGTCATGAGACCAAAAACAAAATCCAAGAACATCTTTTTTTGTAAAAGCTTTTCTTTCAATTTAGCAGAGAGACAGAGATATCTCTCTTATTTAATGATAAAAAGATCTAATTTCTAATGAGTGCATGCATATGGTTAGTCAGACTAGTTGCAGCTTTTCTTTACATTTTTCTTTAATTTTTAAAGAAATATTTAAAGAAATTTTACTTTTTTCTTAGACTGGATTTTCATTTTCTTCATGTGACTTATGCTTCCAGATATGTAGAAGTATCTTATACCAAATAAATCTTCTTGAAAAAAATAAATAAAAGCTGTATGAAATTACAAAAGAATATCTGACTAATCAAGGTAAGCTAACACTTGAGGGAATATAATCTCATAGAAAAGGAAACACTAAGAGATGAATCTCAATATTTACCTGTACTAGGCAAGGGGTCAAGTACCCATGAGAAAATTTTATTTGAAAGGTTAAACAACTAACCAGAGCATTTGGTAATTTTATAATATTAAGATGACAAAAATTGGATTACAGAGCCCACCAAGAAACTAAGTAAATAGCCCAGGCTTTTAGTTACGATCTCTAAAATATAACACCCTAAGAATCAGAGTATCAGAAATAGGCCGGCCTCACAAACACTGAAATATACCAAGTCACCTTAATGTCTGATTAAATCTGTGTGATATGCCACTGCACAAACTGCAGAAGAAAAGTAAATGATTTATGTAGAAATATAAAATATTTTTCACAACCTAACCACAATTTGTATACACAAAGATCAGTAAGTGAAGTCACTAAGCCATGTCTGACTCTTTGCAACCGCATGGAATGTAGCCAGCCAGGCTCCTTCATCCATGGGATTTTCCAGGCAAGAGTACTGGAGTGGGTTGTCATTTCCTTTGCCAGGAGATCTTCCCAACCCAGAGATCGAACCTGGGTCTCCTGCACTGTCGGCAGACGCTTTACCATCTGAGCCACCAGGGAAGCCCATCTAAAAATTTTCCACTGCACTGTTTTTCAGTTCACTGATCCTTTTTCATGCTCTTTCTAATATGATGTTACATCTATTAGGTTCTTAATTCCCATTAATGTGTTTCACATATAAACTTTTAAGTGTATAGATTTTCTATTCATCTTCATCTAACATTTTCATTAGCACTCTCAAGTTACTTTGTGACATTAAGCTCCACTTTTTTGATTATTTGTGGGTATGGTTCTATTTTCTATTTTTAACATCTTGAATTTTATTAACTTTATTTTATTTTTAAAATTAATAGAAAACCTATACACTCAAATTTTTTTTATTTGAAATACATTAATGGGAATTAAGAACCTAATAGATGTAACATCATATTAGAAAGAGCATGAAAAAGGATCAGTAAACTGAAAAACAGCATAGTATAAAATATCTAGGTCAAAGCATGAAGAGAGGACAAGGATGAAAGATGCAAAATAGAATGTGGGAAGCTTATATGGGACATGGTAAAATCATATTATTTGTATCTGATTGTAATGTAATAAAAGAGATCGGGAAAAAGGAAAAAAAGTTGCACAATATGCAACAAACAACATAGGCAAATGTATATGAATAACTGAATCACTCTATTGTAAACCTGAAACTAACACAACATTGTTAACAACTAAACTCCAATATAAAATAATATTTTTTTAATGTTCAAATAGTTATATGAATCCATAGGTAGGTAAAGGAAAACTACACCTTAGAATATCATAATAAAACTACCAAACAATGGTTAAAATAAAAACAAAGTAATAATAAATATTAAAATCATCCAGATAAGACCACTACGCTTTCAGAAAGACTTTAAATATGTGAAATGTACTGAGATATTTAAATAGATACTTTATTTGAGTTTGAAGTAATCACAGTTGTACTTTTACCGTACTGAATTAAATTCAACTTTTTTCAGACTATATTTGTATGCTTTTCTTTCTTTCAAACTGTTATCCTTATACAAATTGTCATAATTTTCTGGCTTAATGTGAATTTACTTCCCATATGCACCATCTAAGTTTCTGAAATAATTCTTTCAATACACGTTTTTTTCATGTTTGTGTTAATTTGACCCCTTCAGCTAAATAAGGGCTTCCTAGGTGGCGCTAGTGACAAAGAGCCTGCCTACAAAACAGGTAGATGTCAAAGACTCGGGTTCAGTCCCTGGGTCAGGAAGATCCCCTGGAAAATAAAATGGCAATGTATTTCAATATTCTTGCCTGGATAATCCCATGAACAGAGGAGACTGATGGGCTGCGGTCCCCAGGGTCGCACAGAGTCCGACATGACCCAAGCAACTTGGCACGCATGTACGCAAGCTAAATAAGGACTTCCCAGGTGGCACTAGTGATAAAGAACCTGGCTGCAAATGCAGGGGTCATAAGAGACCTGGGTTCCATTCCGGGAAAATCCCCTGGAGGAGGACATGGCAACCCACTCCAGTATTCTTCCTTGGACAATCCCATGGACAGAGGAGCCTGGCAGACTACAGTCCATCGGGTCACAAAGAGTCAGACACAGCTGAGGCTTAGCACACACGCACACAAGCTAAATAAGCTAGATCTTATGAGTATGTTTCTTAGGGCTTCCATAACAAATAATCCCAAAATCAGTGGCTTCAAACAAAATACAATCCATGTCAGCAAAACTAAGCTCTGTCTAAAGACTTTAAGGGAGAATCTTTTTCGTCTTCTTCTTTTTTTGCCTATTCTAGCTTTTGGTGAATCTTGTTTCATAGCAGCATAACTCCGACTCTGCCACTGCCTTCTCATGGCCTCTTGTTTGTGTGTATATGTCAATTTGTTTTCTCTTTTTTAAGGACACTGCTGCTGCTGCTGCTAAGTCGCTTCAGTCATGTCCGACTCTGTGCAACTCAATGGATGGCAGCCCATTAGGCTCCCCCATCCCTGGGATTCTCCAGGCAAGAACACTGGAGCAGGTTGCCATTTCCTTCTCCAATGCATGAAAGTAAAAATTGAAAGTGAAGTCGCTCAGTCATATTCAACTCTTCTCGGCCCCATGGACTGCAGACTACCAGGCTCCTCTGTCCATGGGATTTTCTAGGCAAGAGTACTGGAGTGGGGTGCCATTGCCTTCTCCCTTAAGGACACTAGTCGTTGAATTTAGAGCCCAAACTAACCCAATATGAATGCATTTAAATTTAATTAATTACATCTTCAGAGACCATATTTTTAAACAATGATACATTCTGAGTTTTTTGGTGGACATGATTTTTGGAAGATACTATTCAATCCATTACAGGTTATGACTAAGTTAATTTTAGTTGAATATAATCTCTTCTAACCCATTTTCAAGACTGGAGATGAATGGCTCAAGTTTGAAAGCTAGATACCTTGTTGTAAATCAAAAAGACACAATCTGTTATAAATTAATTTCGTTTTTAAGTTATTTGAAGTGATGATATGTTACAAGTGAAATCAGAATTATTTTCTTGTTAAATGTAGCTGGCTCATATAAACCAGTGAATTTCAGAAGAACACTTGGAGGTTAGTTTTTATAGTACCATCATACATGACCTAATTACTTTCCTTTTCCTCATAACCTGTATATAGAATAAAATCCTGAGTGAGTGAAGTACACTCATAAGATTAAACTATAAGGAATTTGAGTAGTAACACAAATCACAAAATTGTAGTTTCCTTTATGGAGCTAATGCAGCATTACTGAGTTTCTTTTGTCAGAAGGAGGACATATGAGGTTCCAAAATAATTTAGGGTCCCATGTGGAGAATGTTAGAGCAGTCAGGCAGAAAATAAAGACTTAAGTCAAATAGTGCAGTAAGGTAAAGGGCAATAAGGTATAGAAAGGTAAAATAAGCCACAGATTTGAGAAAGGGCTCAAATGAGATGCTTAATGCATTAAAAAGACATTTATCTAAGCTCTTTAGAATAACTGGATGCTGATGAACACCTGTTTATCTTTCTGCTTGGGATTCATAATAAAAGGCTTAGAGTGGAGTTACTGAGTATTTCTTCTTTCCTGATTTGGATTCATCTAAAGAAGTCAGCAATTATAAATGGTTATGTTTAAGTATGTAGAAAGTGTACTTTTTACACCTTGTGCTTCTATAAACCCTGTTAATTGTAACAGAAATGTAAGATAATGCTGAAATACTTTTACATTGAAAAGTTGATAAGATCTATATATCTCAGACCAGAAAATCAGTAAGTTTTCAAAGTAATTTTTGCTTAATTAACTTAAAATATTTCTAATTTCCATTCATACCTAACTGATGGCATAGCAAGTGAATGCATAGCAAAAAGATGAAGACTGCCTTAGGGGACTATGTTAATAATTTTATTAGGCTGCTTATATATGATAATTTAAATAATAGATATCTTCACAATTATTTTAAAAATCATATTTTGACTATTAATAACATCACTATAGAATATGTAGCAATCAATGAAATAAAAAGTTAAATATTGATTTGCACATTTATTTACTGCAGCTCATCAGGACAGAAAAGTCCCTGATAAGCCAAGGAGGATGATACTGACAGGTGTTGATCCAACACTCCCCTTTCAATTTATAGTTCATAAAAACCACATTCCTGTTTCTGCAAAATTATCCACAAAGTTTATCAATCTACTTGATTTATTTTCTGTTCTTTAACTCTAGCTATTTATACCTAGATAGATTATGAAGGTACATTGTTTTACCACTGCAGTAAAGTTTTACCCTGACCAATGTAAGCTAATGGAATAATGCTATATTATGCTTGGATGACCAAGATGTTTTTAAGACCTTTTCTAAGAATTAAATTCTTAAAAGCACTTAAGAGCTTTTCCAGGAATTTTAATATTACTACCATTATGCTTAGTCAACTATCTTTTGTGGGTATAAGCTTTACTATTTAGAATTTGTTATTATTTTAAACTAATATGGTAAAATATTTTTAGCAGAAACAAGACAATCACGTAAGGCCAAATATCATAAAAGAGTGCATCATAGTCTATCTTCCCATTTTTAAGTGACTAATACTGTAATCCACATGAATTCTTAAATTGATAGAATTAAATAATTCATATTTAGAATAGTCTATGGCTCAAACAGAGAAGGCAATGGCAACCCACTCCACTACTCTTGCCTGAAAAATCCCATGCACAGAGGAGCCTGGTGGGCTGCCATCTATGGGGTTGCATAGAGTCAGACATGACTGAAGTGACTTAGCAGCAGCTACAGCAGCAGCATGGCTCAAAAGGTAAAGATTCTGCCTGCAGTGAGGGAGACCAGGTTCGATCCCTGGGTCGGGAAGGTCCACTGGAGAAGGAAATGGCAACCCACTCCAGTGTTGTTGCTTGGAAAATCCCATGCACGGAGGAGCCTGGAAGGCTACAGTCCATGCAGTTGCAAAGAGTCAGAAACGACTGAAGAAACCTCATTTTTTTTATCTTTGATGTGTTGACCACACATAACTTGAAACATCAACCAACTATTGTTATTCATTAAATCAAACCAAAAATCAATCAAACAAGCAAACAAAAAACTTTGGCCCAAATCTGTTGAATATGATTAGTATATTATGGAAAAAAAAATTTTGAGTGAATTCAAGTTGAATAAGTCACCACAAATATATAAATTGAAAATGAGATTCCAAAGTATCTATTTGACTTTGGTACATACAATATTTTTTCTTAGAAGGTATTTGCTCCCCCCCAAAACCAAACTCAGACTATGTTCAAATAGGCCTCTGTCTATAATAGACAAGTATGTTCATGACATATAAATGGCTTCAGCATAGTTTTCTCCCTGTTATCTTTTAATTTTATAAGTGGTTTCCAAGAAAATATAATAAAATAGAGAAAAATACATCTCCTCAGTGAATCAATGTAATTTTTATAAATCATATTGTTTTTTGAAACGAGTTCCTCAGTGGATAAATCTTGGTTTATGGCTTCAAAATCATGAGTTGTAAGTAGATGAGTTAAAATATTTCTGAAAACATTCAGAAGAAAGGTGAGTTTTGTAAAAACATTATCAGAGCATCTTATTCATTCCAGGTACTCAAACTGAAAAAAATATCAAGATGATTCAAAAGTTTGGTTAACAACACAATTTTCTCTTTTTGGCTTATGTGAACCTTCTTGTTTATGCTAAATCAATTTGTCTTCCAAAGCAGCTATCTTTTAATTTCTCCCTTGTCTTTTCTTGTTAGACACTATTGGAGATAATAGTTTGTTGTTATTTTTGGATGTAAATATACAGAACCTTTAAATGAAGCCAATCACCCAGAAAACTGAGCGGTGGAGAGGCGATAAGTTGCAGCAGCTGCGCTCGCTGAACATTTCATCACCTGCACTACTCGGATCTGGGAAGGGCATAAAACGCAGACTCAACCAAGTCTGTGCTTCTGAGGATTATCCGAGTGCCTAAACCTGGCCGATTTAGATTTGGGTGTTCATCTCCGCCCCCTCTGTAACAAGGCAGAGATCAGATATTGAAAAGACCTGTAAACCTCCTCAATAAAGAGAATTCAACAAACTACCAGAATATAGTAAGGACACTCTAAATTTGGCAATTTTAACAAAATGAAGAGACAAAAGAATACCCAGCAGCTAAAGGAACAGGCTAGATGCCCACCAAACCAAACCAAAGAGGAAGAGATAGGGAATCTACCTGATAAAGAATTCCGAATAATGATAGCGAAATTAATGCAAAATATCGAAATCAAAATGGAATCACAGTTAAAGAGTCTGGAGACAAGGATTGAGAAGATGCAAGAAAGGTTTAACAAGGACCTAGAAGAAATAAAAAAGAGTCAACACATAATGAATAATGCAATAAATGAGATCCAAAACACCCTGGAGGCAACAAATAGTAGAATAACAGAGGCAGAAGATAGGATTAGTGAATTAGAAGATAGAATCCTAGAAATAAATAAATCAGACAAGAAAAAAGAAAAACGTATCAAAAGAAATGAGGACAATTTCAGAAACCTCCAGGATAACATCAAATGCTACAACATTCGAATCATAGGAGTTCCAGAAAAAGAAGATAAAAAGAAAGATCATGAGGAAATACTTGAGGAGATAATAGTTGAAAACTTCCCTAAAATGGAGAAGGAAATTACCACTCAAGTTCAAGAAATCCAGAGAGTCCCTAACAGGATAAACCCAAGGCGAAACACCCTAAGACACATATTAATCAAATTAACAAAGATTAAATATAAAGAACAAATATTAAAAGCAGCTAAGGAAAAAACATCAAATAACTCACAAGGGAATTTCCATAAGGATAACAGCTGATCTTTCAATAGAAACTCTCCAAGCCAGGAGGGAATGGCAAGACGTAATTATAGTGATGAAAGAAAATAACTTACAGCCAAATTAGTGTATCCAGCAAGGATCTCATTCAAATATGAAGGAGAAATCAAAAGCTTCACAGATAAGCAAAAGTTGAGAGAATTTTGCACCACTAAACCATTTCTCCAACAAAAACTAAAGGACATTCTCTAGATAGGAATCACTAAAAGGATGTATAAATTCGAACCCAAAACAATAAAGTAAATCTTATTTATCAATAATTGCTTTAAACGTGTATGGACTGAATGCCCTAATCAACAGACAAAGACTGGCCGAATCGATACAAAAACAAGACCCCTACATACCTTGTCTACGAGAGACAACCAAAAGACTAAAATGGGTCAAATGGATACAAAAACTAGACCCCTATATATGTTGTCTACAAGAGAACCACCTTAAAATATGGGATATATACTGACTGAAAATGAAGGCCTGGAAAAAGATTTTCTATGCAAATATGGACCATAAGAAAACAGGAGTAGCAATACTTATATCAGATAAAATTGACTTTAAAGATCTTGAAAAGGAGACAATGAAGGTTACACATAACGACTTAAAGGAACAATCCAAAAAGAAGTTATAACAATTATAAATATATATGCACCCAACATTGGAGCATTGATATATCTAAGACAAACATTAATTAACATGATAGAAGAAATATGCAGCAATACAATAATAGTGGGAGACTTTAATGCCCCACTCACATATTCTGGCTGTAATAGACAAAGTAAAGAGCAAAACATATTCACTTATGAGCCTCAAAAAATTCAGTTCACTCAGGAGAGTTTAAAAAAAAAAAAAGACTTATTTGTTCACTCTGTAAAGGTTTATTGACTATTTTATGGGTTTGGTACCACTTTGGGTAGTAGGGAGGAAGAGGTGACAAATGTGATCCTGTCCTAAATAATATATTGTGGTAAAGATAGACCTACCAATACAAAATACCAAGATGTGCCTAAAGATGAGGACACCCAAACTGGACTTTTTGTTTCCTGAACTTTTCATTTAGAGAGCAAACCTCCTAATATAGGATGAATTCAACATGATTTTTTTAAGTGTTCTTTGTGATTAAAAACAGAAAGCCATTGGTTAAGAAATTACATATACTCCTCCCCACCATCACTCCCCTTCTTTCTTCCCATTTCCCTCCCACCCTCATTGATCCTTTCCTTTGTCCATTTTCCCCTGCAAAAAAGAAAAAAAATAAAATAAAATAAATGAAGCCAATCATGGACACAAGAAAAGCTAGAACAATCCCAAATTCAGAAATGAATCTGTAACTATCTAAATGAAACAAATCGCTCTTTCACTAACCTAAGAGATTACGGCCATAAAATATCATTATTTTCCCATTTTGAAAATGCAAGTTGTACAAGTTATTGTTCTGGACATGCATTTTATTTCTAGAGCTTTCACCTCCAGGTCATTTCATTAATATAACAATGAATTTTCTTCATTGTTTTCTATAATGCCTTGTAAAAGGAATGCTGAATAAATGTTTACTGTTTTCAATGTAACCAAACATCTAAAGAAATTTCTCAAAAAATTTCATTTTATAAGATTTATTACATTGTACTTACATAAAAAGAGAGACTAGGCATTTTTTAAAAAGTGACATAGAATGGAGAACCCTGCTGCTGCTGCTGCTAAGTCACTTCAGTCGTGTCCAACTCTGTGCGACCCCATAGACGGCAGCCCACCAGGCTTCCCTGTCCCTGGGATTCTCCAGGCAAGAACACTGGAGTGGGTTGCCATTTCCTTCTCCAATGGAGAAACCTATTAGTGGAAAAATTAATATATCAAACTATTTAAACTAATAAACTAATCTGTATATTCCAATTTAAATTGTCATGTAAGAAGGCTTGTTTCAATTAAAATTAATTAGAATTCATTCAATGCATAGAGCTTGTTATGTAAGATATATATATAATATATATATATATATATATATATGTATATACACAATATAATCTAGTTTATTTTCATCCATGAGTAAAAGTTGCCAATAATGTTGTATGTACTGAGTGTCATGTTTCATGCTTGGCATTTCGGATACATGATTACATGAAATATCTCATTTTGCTTTTAAATTATGTCCACTAAATCCCATGTGGGATTTAAACAAGACTTCTAAATAAAATATGATTTGTTTATCTAGATATACATTCAGAGTCCTTTCCTTTCCTGATATCCAACACTGCTAGGGTACTTGAAAAATATGTTGGTCATATCTTCAAGCTGGGCTCATCAGAGAATACAGTTACAAAACAGTTCAGTTTCTCCTGGGGGAGAAATATTTATAAATCCATATCTACAGTTCTATATTATAGCGTCCATGAGATAAGACCATAATGGGCATGTTTGGTATACAAAAAAAAGTAACAATTTTGTATGGCTAAAGTCCATATCTGCATCATTGAAATAAACAGTTCTAAATCTTGATCTATAACTCAATTTCTAAAGTTTCTTTCTTTTTTTTTTTTTTTACTGTGTCAAGCATAAGACCATATATCTAAATAAACAAATACCTGGAATATCAGTTCTAAAGACATGTACATGTTAGTATCAGGTTGAAATTTCATGGTGAAACATTTGGCTGCAATAAATTTAAATGAAATATAAATTAATAAAAGCAGTATTCCATATTCCTTCTGTTTATAGCTATATACCTAGAATCTCTAAAAGTGTATGGTTTATTAATACTGAATGAATATTTGTTAAATCCTGTGAATAATAAATGATTTATTTTTATTTCTGTGATTTATTTATTTCTATATCTGGTACAGATATAGTAATCTTTGACTAACTTATGCTGTTACAGCCCTTGCTGCTGCTGCTGCTGCTAAGTCGCTTCAGTCGTGTCCGACTCTGTGCGACCCCATAGACGGAAGCTCACCAGGCTCCCCTGTCTCTGGGATTCTCCAGGCATGAACACTGGAGTGGGTTGCCATTTCCTTCTCCAATACATGAAAGTGAAAAGTCAAAGTGAAGTCGCTCAGTCGTGTCCTACTCTTAGCGACCCCACGGACTGGAGCCTACCAGGCTCCTCCGTCCATGGGATTTTCCAGGCAAAAGTACTGGGGTGGGGTGCCATTGCCTTCAGAAGGAACAATAATCAAAATTCTTAAGAAATTAGGGGAAATTACTATTAGTTTTTTTTTTTTTTTTTTAACTTAAATGTTTATCATAGCACTTGAAACATGTAGATAATAAATATTTGTGATAGTGTAGGAATTATTTTGACCATCTGGTGAGGTCCATGTGTAGAGTTATCTTTTCTGTTGTTGGAAGAGGGTGTTTGCTATGACCAGTGCATTCTCTTGGCAAAACTCTGCTAGCCTTTGCCCGGCCTCATTTTGTATTCAAGGCCAAACTTGTCTGTTACTCTAGGTATCTCTTGACCTACTACTTTTGCATTCCAGTCCCCTATGATAAATAGGGGTCCCCTTATGGTTCAGCTGGTAAAGAATCCGTCTGCAATCAGGGGAACCTGGGTTCAATCCCTGGATTGGGAAGATCCCCTACAAAAAGGAAGGGTACCCAGTTCAGTATTCTGGTCTGGAGAATTCCATGGACTGTTGGTCGCAAAAATTTGAACATGACTGAGTGACTTTCACTTTTTTTTTTTTAATGTTGAAAAGGACATCTCTTTTTGGTGTTAGTTCTAGACATAAGAGATGACTCTACACATGGACATCACAAGATTGTCAATACCAAAGTCAGATTGATAATATTCTTTGCAGCCAAAGATGGAGAAACTCTATAGAGGCAGAAAAAACAAGACTGGGAGTAGACTTTGGCTCAGATCATGAATTCCTTATTGCCAAATTCAGACTGAAATAAAAGAAAGTGGGGGAAACCAACAGAGAAGGCAATGGCACCCCACTCCAGTACTCTTGCCTGGAAAACTCCATGGACAGAGGAGCCTGGTAGGCTGCAGTCCATGGGGTTGCTAAGAGTCAGGCACGACTGAACGACTTCACTTTCACTTTTCACTTTCCTGCATTGGAGAAGGAAATGGCAACCCACTCCAGTGTTCTTGCCTGGAGAATCCCAGGGACGGGGGAGCCTGATGGGCTGCCGTGTATGGGGTCGCACAGAGTCGGACATGACTGAAGCGATTTAGCAGCAGCAACAGCAGGGAAAACCACTAGACCATTCAGGTATGACCTAAATCATATCCCTTATGATTATACAGTGGAAGTGAAAAATATATTCAAAGAATTAGATCTGTTAAGGTGCCTTAAGAACTATAGACAGAGGTTCATGACATTGTACAGGAAGTAGTGACCAATAACATCCCCAAGTAGAAGAAATGCAAAGATGCAAAATGGTTGTCTGAGGAGATCTTACAAATAACTGAGAAAAGAAGTGAAAGGCAAAGGAGAAAGAGAAAAATATACCCATTTGAATGCAGAATTCCAAAGAAAAGCAAGGAGAGATAAGAAAGCCTTCCTCAGTGATCAATGCAAAGACATAGAAGAAAACAACAAAATAGGAAAGACTAGCTCTCTCTTCCGGAGAAGGCAATGGCACCCCACTCCAGTACTCTTGCCTGGAAAATCCCATGGATGGAGGAGCCTGGTAGGCTGCAGTCCATGGGGTCACTAAGAGTCAGACATGACTGAGCCACTTCACTTTCATTTTTCACTTTCATGCATTGGAGAAGGAAATGGCAATGCACTCCAATGTTCTTGCCTGGAGAATCCCAGGGACGGGGGAGTCTGGTAGGCTGTCTTCTATGGGGTCGCACAGAATCAGACACGACTGAAGCGACTTAGCAGCAGCAGCAGCTATCTCTTCAAAAAAAAAAAAAAAATAGAGATAACAAGGGCACACTTTATGCAAAAATGGGCACAATAAAGGACAGAGACAGCACGGACCTAACAGAAGCAAAAGATATTAAGAAGACGTGACAAGAATACACAGAAAAACTACAAAAAAATCTTCATGACCCAGATAACCATGATGGTGTGATTACCCACCTAGAGCCAGACATCCTAGAATGTGAAGTCAAGTGGGCCTTAGGAAGCATCACTACAAACAAAGCTAGTGGAAGTGATAGAATTCCAGCTGAGCTATTTCAAATCCTGAAAGATGATGCTGCGAAAGTGCTGCACTCAATATGTCAGTGAAATTTGGGAAACTCAGCAGTGGCCACAGGACTGGAAAAGGTCAGTTTTCATTCTAATCCCAAAGAAAGGCAGTGTCCAAAAATGTTCAAACTACCGCACAATTGCACTCATCTCACATGCTAGCAAAGTAATGCTCAAAATTCTCCAAGCCAGGCTTCAACAGTACGTGAACCGAAATCTTTCAGATGTTCAAGTTGGGTTTAGAAAAGGCAGAGGAACCAGAGATCAAATTACCAACATCTACTGGATCATCAAAAAAGCAAGAGAGTTCTATAAAAACATTTGCTTCTGCTTTATTGACTATGCCAAGGCATTTGACTATGTGGATCACAATAAACTGTGGAAAATTCCTAAAGAGATGGGACTACCAGACCACCTGACCTACCTCCTGAAGAAATTTGTATACAGGTCAAGAAGCAACAGCTAGAACCAGACATGGAAATATGGACTTGTTCCAAATTGGGAAAGGAGTATATCAAGGGTGTATATTGTCTCTTGCTTATTTAACTGATTTGCAGAATACATCATGCAAAATGCCAGGCTGGATGAAGAACAAGCTGGACTCAAGATAGCCAGGAGAAATATCAAGAAACTCAGATAGGCAGATGACACCACAGTAATGGCAGAAAGCAAAGGAAACTAAGCTTCTTGATGAAAGTGAAAAAATAGAGGGAAAAGCTGGCTTAAAACTCAACATTTCAGAAAATTAAGACCATGGCCTCTGGTCACATCACTTCCTGGAAAATAGAAGCAGAAACAATGTAAACAGTGACACTTTATTTTCTTCAGCTCCAATTTCACTGTGGGTGGTTGCTGCAGCCATGAATTTAAAAGAGGCTTGCTCCTTGGAAGAAAAGCTATGACAAACCTGGAAAGCATATTAAAAAAAAGCAGAGACACTACTTTGCTAGTCAAAAGCTAGCTCTGTCTAGTCAAGAGCTCTGTCTAGTCAAAAGCTAGACTCCGTCTAGTGAAAGCTATGGTTTTTCCAGTAGTCATGTATCATGTGGGAGTTTTATTATAAAGAAAGCTGAGAGCCAAATAATTGATGCTTTTGAACTGCAGCATTGGAGAAGACTTTTGAGAGTCTCTTGGACTCAAGGAGATCTAACCAGTCCATCCTAGGGGAAATCATTCCTGAATATTGATTGGAAGGACTAATGCTGAACCTGAAACTCTAATATTTTGGCAACTTGATGCAAAGAACTGACTCACTGGAAAATACTCTGATGCTGGGAAAGATTGAAGACGGGAGAAGGAGATGGCAGAGTTTGAGGTGGTTGGATGGCATCGCCGTCTCAATGGACATGGGTTTGTGTAAACTCGGGTGGTTGGTGTTCAGCAGGTTGGCCTGGTGTGCTGCAGTCCGTGGTGTTGCAAAGAGTTGGATACGACTGAGCAATTGAACTGAACTGAAAGAATTGTTTAAGAAATAGTATGTTAAGCAGGTTACCTATTTTTAAGTATTGTATTCACTTTCTGCATAAAATTGCTTTTTAATAGACAGTTTTAGTTACAATATTTGGACTTACATAATGATGATGGTTGAAAACTCAACTCACAAAACAAAACTCAGTACTGATTAGCCATCACTTCCTCCCTCCCCCATCTCCTAGCAACCACTAACCTACTTTCTGTGCCTTTGCAGTGCCTATTCTAAACATTTCATGTGAATGGAATCCCACAATAAGTGCTTTTTTGTATCTAACTTCTTTTACCATAACATTTTTGAGGTTCACCCATGTTGTAGCATGTATTAGCAATTCATTCACTTTTTTTTTTTGGCTGAATAATATTATTTTGTAATAGTGGTTCACATTTGTTTATCACATTTTGTTGATAGACATTTCAGTTTCCCCTCTGGCTAATATCAATAATTCTTTTTTAAACATCTGTGTACATGTTTTTGTACAATTCTCTTTATTGTGTACCTATGAGTAGAATTTATGGGTCATATAGTAGCTCTATGTCTTAGTTTTTGGGAAATTTCCAAAGGGTTTTCAACTGCTAAAGGAAATATTGTCATTTTATAATCTCACAACTTGTGTATGAGGATTCTAATTATTCCACTTTCCCATCAACACTTGTAACTGTCTTTTTTTATAGCCATCCTAGTAGGTAGGAAATGTTTTCTTATTGTGGTTTTGACTTACATTTCCTCAGTAACTAATGAAGTTGAGTATTGTTTTTTTCATGTACTACTTAACCATTTTATCTCTTCTTTGGAGCAATACCTGTTCAAATCTTTTGTGTGTCTTTAATTATCATTTTATTGGTTAGTTTTAGGTGTGCTTTATATATGTTGAATTTTTTGCCATTATCATATATATGATTTATAAGCACTATCTCCCATTCTATGGTGAGATTTTTCAGTCTCTTAATAGTGCCTTCATTTAAAACACAGGTTTTACATTTGTGTCAAGTCCAAGACTTTGATTGCTTTTGGTCACTAAGCTAAGAAATCATTGCAGAATCTGAGGTCATGAAAACTTACACCTATGGACTTGCTTAGAGTTTTATCTTTTACTTTTAGATATTTGATCTATTTTCAGTTATTCTTTTATATTTGAGATGAGAGCGTCTCCAACTTCATTCCTTTGCATGTGAATATCTAATTGTCCCAGGAATATTTGTTGAAAAGTCTATCTTTGCTCCACTGAATTTGAATTGTTTTCTCACTCTCCCTGAAAATTTATTGACAGGTTTATTTGTCATGCATAGGTTTATTTCTGGACCCTTGACTTTATTCCATTGCTCTATATAATGCATGTTTATGCTAATACTGCATACATACATGCTCAGTTACTTCACTTGTGTTCATCTCTTTGCAACCTTATTGACTGTATCCTGCCAGGTTCCTCAGTCCATGGGATTCTCCAGGCAAGAGTTCTGGAATGGGTTGTCGTGCTCTCTTCCAGGGGATCTTCCTGATCCAGGAATCAAACCCATGTCTCCTGCATTACAGGTGGATTCTCTACCACTGAGCCAGCAGGAAAGACCCTATGCTAATGCTACATAGAGTTAAATACTGTTGATTTGCAGTATATTTCAAGATTAGAAATGTGAGTCTTCCAACGTTGTTCTTTTTTCAGTGTTGTTTTTGTTATTCTGGAGCCATTGAACTTCCATAGGAATGTTAGGATTAGATTGTCAATTTCTGCAAAAAAAAGGGGGAGGGGGAGGTAAGATCTGGAGCTTTGATAGGAATTGTATTGAATATGTAGAAAAATGTGGAGAGTATTACTATCTTAACAATTTTAAGTCTTCCAATCCAAGTAATTCCAATGCTTTTAGATTTATTTAGGTTTTCTGTAATTTCTTACAATCAGATTTTGGGTTTTATGTCTAACTTCTTGTTTTTGCTAATTGAGTTGGTCAAAACCTCTACTACAGTGTTGAATAGAAGTGTCAAGAGTGAATATACTTGTCTTGTTGTTCCTCATATTAGAGAAAAATATTCAGTTTTTCACTATTAAGTGTTATATTAGCTATGAAGCTTTTGTAGATGGCCTTTTTCAGATTGATAAATTTTATCAAAAGTATTTTCTGTCTATTGAGATAATCATGCATTTGCTGTTCATCCCACTAATATGATATATTATATCGATTGATTTTCATATGTTGACCCTACCTTATATTCTTGGGATAAATCTCAGTTATTCATGGTATATATTGCTGTTTCTAGAGTTTGTTTGCTAGTATCATTTGTTTTAAATTTACATGTTCCTAATGTTGAGCATTGTCTGGAAGCTCTAGGGGAAAATTTATTTTCTTGTTTATAACTTCTAGACCTACCTTTCTTGGCTTATGACTACCTCCTCCATCTTCAAATCCAGTGGTGTCATATCTCTGATTCTTCCTCTATTTCAACATTTAAAACAGATACCTACCAGAAAAGTTTTTCTCTTTTAAAGATTCATGTGAGTACCTTGAGCTCACCTTGATAAGTTGGTATACTCTTCCCATTTCTAGGCCATTTAGGGTCGCTAAGAGTCGGACACGACTGAGCGACTTCACTTTCACTTTTTACTTTCATGCACTGGAGAAGGAGATGGCAACCCACTCCGGTATTCTTGCCTGGAGAATCCCAGGGACGGGGGAGCCTGGTGAGCTTCCGTCTATGGGGTCGCACAGAGTCGGACACGACTGAAGCGACTTAGCAGCAGCAGCAGCAGCAACCTTAGATGGAGAGATCTATTTTACCATTTAAGGTAACAAAGCCACAGTTACAGGGATTAGAGTATGGACATCTTTTAGGGGCTAGCTCTGTGCCTAATACATATGGAAATACTTGCTTCTTATCTTTGGAAGGAATGATGCTAAAGCTGAAACTCCAGTATTTTGGCCACCTCATGCGAAGAGTTGACTCACTGGAGAAGACTCTGATGCTGGGAGGGATTGAGGGCAGGAGGAGAAGGGGACGACAGAGGATGAGATGGCTGGATGCAATAACTGACTTGATGGGTGTGAGAGGAATGATGCTAAAGCTGAAACTCCAGTATTTTGACCACCTCATGCGAAGAGTTGACTCATTGGAGAAGACTCTGATGCTGGGAGGGATTGAGGGCAAGAGGAGAAGGGGACGACAGAGGATGAGATGGCTGGATGGCATCACTGACTTGATGGGTGTGAGTCTGAGTGACCTTTGGGAGCTGGTGATGGACAGGGAGGCCTGGCGTGCTGCGGTTCATGGGGTCGCAAAGAGTCGGACACGACTGAGCGACTGATCTGATCTGATCTGATCTATCTTCTTCCCAGCCTTTGCATCTTCCTTCAGTATTGCTGAGGACTAAATCCAAACAGAATCTAGGATTCTGTTAGGAAATCAACTGATATAGTTCATATGGCTCAAATTAAATTTGAATTAGGTTAAGAATTCTATGCCTATACAAGGAAGTATTCTGAGTGAAATAAAGCCATCATTGGAAATTCACAATCTCAGAAATTTTACTGTTCCTCGACAGCCAGGAAAGTCTTTCTCAATTCTTCACCATAAGAACCTAGTGGGTTTCCTGGAGGTAAAGCACACAGTATGTCCCCCTAAAACATCAGTCTCAAAGAGTTCTCTCAGATTTGTCCAAACTCAGTCTCCAGCAATTCAACAAATTTACCATGTAAGTGTCCATACCAGTTTATGAACGTAACAGCTTCTGCTGTAGGCAAGCAGATATTGGCTATGACTCTCTGAATAAACTTGTCTCTCCACATTTGATATGTTGGTTTACTTGCAACTTTAGTTCTCTAATGGGTAAAAAAAATCTGTGGATTTTCAGTTTGGTGGTTTGATTTTCTTTTTGTTTTTCAACTGGGTTCTTATAAGAAATTTTCTAGAATTCTAATCCTTGTTCCTTTACATGTATGTTATCACCCATCAACTTCTATGTTCTCTCAGTTTTGTGTCTTTTTTTTTTTTTTCAGTATGAATATAATATGCCTAGGTGTGTTTTTTTATTTGTTTCACTTACTATTTTTGCTTGATGTTCCCTCAGCTCTTTGTATCTTATTTGTTGTCTTTATTTTTGAAAAGTTGTCAGCTATTTTATCACTTCAAATATTTCATCTGCTCCATTCTTTCTTCTCTTTCTGATATTCTAAGTATACATATGCTACACAAATTCTCCCACAGTTTTTTGTCTATTCTATTCTTTCTCTTTTTTTCTGCTGTATTTATTTCTGTTTTATAATTTCCAATTGACCTTTATTCAAGACCACTTGCTCTTCCTCTGACTGTGTCAGTTCTACTGAGGAAATCATTCAAAATATTCATTTCTTTTAGAATTTTATTTTTGTTTCTAGCATTTCTTTTTGATTCATAGAACTGCAATTTCTCTGTTTATAATATGCACCTGTTCTTATATACTCTCAATTAGAGACCTTAACATATTAATCTTAGTTATTTTAAATTTCCTCCCTAATAATTCCAACATCTGTTATGTTTGAGTCTAGTTTTCAAACTTTGGTTTTGTCTATTTGCTTTGCTTGATTTTTCCTTTTGATTCAGTTCAGTTCAGTCACTCAATCATATCTGACTCTTTGTGACCCCATGGACTGCAGCACGCCAGGCTTCCCTGTCCACCCCAACTCCTGGAGCTTGCTCAAACTCATGTCCATCAGGTCAGTGATGTCATCCAACCATCTCATCCTCTGTCATCCCCTTCTCCTCTTGTCTTCAATCTTTCCCAGCAGCAGGGTCTTCTCTAATGAGTCAGTTCTTCATATCAGATTGCCAAAATATTGGAGCTTCAGCTTCAGCATCAGTTTTTCCAATGAATATTCAAGACTGATTTCCTTTAGGATTAACTGGTTTGATCTCCTTGCAGTCCAAGGAACTCTCAAAAGTCTTCTCCAACACCACAATTGAAAAGATCAATTCTTTGGCACTCAGCTTTCTTTATGGCCCAACTCTTATATCCATACATGACTACTGGAATAACCATAGCTTTGACTAGATGGACCTTTGTTGGCAAAGTAATGTCTCTGCTTTTTAATGTGCTATCTAGGTTGGTCATAATATAGACAGCATATTAAACCTTGCAAGACCATGACCTTCCCATGTGTTTATCTGGTGGTATAACCTATATTCCTTCTCTGTACCCTATCTCATGCTGTGGCAGCAATATTTCTATATGACTTCTTTCAAGTCCTGACTCCTATAACTTTTTCCTGGCCCCCTTAAATGAAATAGAAATGCTATATAGGAGGTTGGAAGAGAGAAAAGCCTTAACTTACCTGGAATGAAGCTCTAATCATCTTTTCCTCTGACTTTTTTAATGGAAAAATTTAAGGCTATATTTCAAAATGGTTAATCTTTTTCCTCTCTTGCTAGAGCCAGGAGGAATGGTTCTCATAGTTTTACTATGAGACTGTATTGGGATTCCTGGAGGCAACATCTGTAGAATAGTGGGGACTTTTAAGTCTACAGTTAGCAATACTTATTTCACTCTCATGATATCCCACACTCAGCTTCCAGGTTCTCATTAATATTACCATCTCTGTATTTCTTCCATTACAATTTCAATTGGCCTATCCAGAGGTTTTTGCTCCAGATACCTAGATTTTGGCTGTATCTCTGTAAATAACAGAGACTACCCACTCCAGTATTCTTGGGCTTCCCTTGTGGCTCAGCTGGTAAAGAATCCGCCCGCAATGTGGGAGACCTGGCTTCGATCCCTGGGTTGGGAAGGTCCTCTGGAGAAGGGAAAGGCTACCCACTCTGGTATTTTGGCCTAGAGAATTCCATCGTCTGTATAGTCCATGGGGTTGCAAAGAGTCAGACATGACTGAGCGACTTTCAGTCTGTGAATAAGCTTGGGTTTCCAAACTGGGTTTCCAAACTGCAACCTCAGTTTCGGATGGGATCCCTAAAAGTACATATTTTCAGTTTATTCCTATTTTCTTTATTTTATTATTGGGAGTGAGAACGTATAAGTTTTGACATGCTGGAAAAATTGGAAGTCCAGCTCATTCATTTTTGTTCACCTTTTCTGGCCCTTCTTTATCTTCCAAATATAGATATGTTGGATTGCCATGTTAGGATCTCTGTTCTTTTCCCTTCTCTACTGACAATCAAAGAATAAGCAAAATCTTACAAACTTGTGGCCCTAATACCATTTAAATGTATATTATTTCTGAATGTATGTGATTAACCACTAAACTTCAGATTCATATGCTCAATAAATCCCATATTCCTTATACACAATCATATATCTCTGTAGGTATGTTGATGGGGGCGAAGAGAGACTATGAGTAAAATTATCAGTGGAGCATCAGTAGGACCTGTATTTTTAAAAGAGAAAAGAATAACATTTAATTCAAAAATATGATATGTGTAGAGTCACTGACCCTGGAGGATTGCTGTCAGTCAATACCCATACCGTAAAAATAGCTAGCTTCAACAAATGTTTATTGAAAGAATGGAGGATTAGTTGTACTAAATTCATTACTAGATACTTAAATATATTATGAATTTCATTTATACACATTTCAAAATATTTGCTAGTTATAAAATCCTTATTTTAATTTCATTAGAATTTTTTCATATATTTGATATATTCAAAATAAAAATTTAAATATCTTAATCTTAAAAATACTTTAAAGAAATTCCTGTGTAAAACATTTCCATTTTGTTTTTTAAAAATTATTTCTGAGGACTCAGTAGGATACTGTGTCAAAAATGACAGCTTATTCTTGAAGAAACTCTAAGACTTTGGCTAAAAATAAGGGAAAACAATGATCTATTAGGAAAGGAGAGAACAAAATTAGCAGGCTACCACATAGAAAACATTTTAATCCATTTGTTTCAAGTTGTTTCAATGAACCAATATACATGTTTGGAATACAGCATGTCCCTTTTTGTTATCTTTAGCAAAATGGATTCCTTGCTGTGATAAGTGGGGCAATTGTTAATTTAGACTCAAAATGGATTCTACCACAGCTGTAGGTAGTGTTTTCATTTAAGCTTCTGAACAGTTTTTCAGTGCTATAAATAGTCCAAAATATTATGCTAAAGATTTTTCTTTACAAGAAATAAAGTAGTAAAGGAATTGAAATAACATTTATTGGTTGCTCTATACTAAGTAATGCTCAAAATTCTCCAAGCCAGGCTTCAGCAATATGTGAACTGTGAACTTCCTGATGTTCAAGCTGGTTTTCGAAAAGGCAGAGGAACCAGAGATCAAATTGCCAACATCTGCTGGATCATGGAAAAAGCAAGAGAGTTCCAGAAAAACATCTATTTCTGCTTTATTGACTATGCCAAAGCCTTTGACTGTGTAGATCACAATAAACTGTGGAAAATTCTGAAAGAGATGGGAATACCAGACCACCTGATCTGCCTCTTGAGAAATCTGTATGCATGTCAGGAAGTAACAGTTAGAACTGGTCATGGAACAATAGACTGGTTCCAAATAGGAAAAGGAGTACATCAAGGATGTAAATTGTCACCATGTTTATTTAACTTATATGCAGAGTACATCATGAGAAGTGCTGGACTGGAAGAAACAGAAGTTGGAATCAAGATTGCTGGGAGAAATATCAATAACCTCATATATGCAGATGACACCACCCTTATGGCAGAAAGTGAAGAGGAACTCAAAAGCCTCTTGATGAAAGTGAAAGTGGAGAGTGAAAAGGTTGGCTTAAAGCTCAACATTCAGAAAACGAAGATCATGGCATCTGGTCCCATTACTACATGGGAAATAGATGGAGAATAGTGGAAACAGTGTCAGACTTTATTTTTCTGGGCTCCAAAATCACTGCAGATGGTGACTGCAGCCATGAAATTAAAAGACACTTGCTCCTTGGAAGGAAAGTTATGACCAACCTAGATAGCATATTCAAAAGCAGAGACATCACTTTGCCAACAAAGGTTCCCCTAGTCAAGGCTATGGTCTTTCCTGTGGTCATGTATGGATGTGAGAACTGGACTGTGAAGAAGGCTGAACACCAAAGAATTGATGCTTTTGAATTGTGGTGTTGGAGAAGACTCTTAAGAGTCCCTTGGACTGCAAGGAGATCCAACCAGTCCATTCTGAAGGAGATCAGCCCTGGGATTTCTTTGGAAGGAATGATGCTAAAGCTGAAGGTTCAGTATTTTGGCCACCTCATGCGAAGTGTTGACTCATTGGAGAAGACTCTGATGCTGGGGGGGATTGGGGGCAGGAGGAGAAGGGGATGACAGAGGATGAGATGGCTGGATGGCATCACTGACTCGATGGATGTGAGTCTGAGTGACCTCCGGGAGTTGGTGATGGACAGGGAGGCCTGGCGTGCTGCAGTTCATGGGGTCGCAAAGAGTCGGACATGACTGAGCTACTGATCTGATCTGATCTGATCTGATACTTGGTATGTTTTCTAAGTTACTCTTCAGTATAACATATTAACACATGTATTGCAACACACATTTTATTGATATCAGAGACCTTATCTCACCCCAGGCATCATATGTAATATGTTCCAAGCTAAGATTTGACCTGAGTTCTGTGTGATTCCCAAGTCCGTGCTCTTTGCCTATTAGCTGCCTCTTAAAACTGCATATTATTATACCTTTATTGTGGTGTTGGAGAAGACTCTTGAGAGTCCCTTGGACTGCAAGGAGATTCAACCCGTCCATTCTGAAGGAGATCAGCCCTCGGATTTCTTTGGAAGGAATGATGCTAAAGCTGAAGCTCCAGTATTTTGGCCACCTCATGGGAAGAGTTGACTCATTGGAGAAGACTCTGATGCTGGGGGGAATTGGGGGCAGGAGGAGAAGGGGATGACAGAGGATGAGATGGCTGGATGGCATCACTGACTCGATAGATGTGAGTCTGAGTGACCTCCGGGAGTTGGTGATGGACAGGGAGGCCTGGCGTGCTGCAGTTTATGGGGTCGCAAAGAGTCGGACACGACTGAGCTACTGATCTGATCTGATCTAATTGTCAGGTTCAATTTAAAAGTACACATTAATATGTAAATATTACCATGAATTCAATATTATGATATTAATTAGGGCAACCATTTAATTTATTGCCCAAATTTGGACACTTTTGAGAGTGAACAGTTCAGTTCAGTTCAGTCACTCAGTCGTATCCGACTTTTTGTGACCCTATGAACCACAGCATGCCAGGCCTCCCTGTCTATCACCAACACCCGGAGTTTACCCAAACTCATATCCATTGAGTCGATGATGCCATCTAACCATCTCATCCTCTGTCGTCACCTTCTCCTCCTGCCTTCAGTCTTTCCCAATATCAGGGTTTTTTCAAATGAGTCAGCTCTTCGCATCGGGTGGCCAAAGTATTGGAGTTTCAGCTTCAGCATCAGTCTTTTCAATGAATATTCAGGACTGATCTCCTTTCAGATGGACTGGTTGGATCCTCTTACAGTCCAAGGGACTCTCAAGAGTCTGGGATGTTATTATGTTATAGCAATAGGAGTAAACGAGCACTGCTCTAATCATTCAGAGACATATGTTTTCTATATAATTAATAGAAAAACAATGTAATGCATTATATAATAAATTAGAGAGGATGTGGAATGGAGGAATGAAGATAGTACTTAGCTATTCCTATTGATTCTAACTTTAATAGTTTTTGTAGTATCTCCTTAGGCAAGTCATTGATTCTTTTAGTAAAATCAGGAAATCAGATCATCTCTATGATTATTGTCTTACATAATAGGGGTGTTATTGTCTCATGTCTCTAAAGCTACTCTTTACTGATTTTTTTTTGTTAAATAAATGTCAAGATATATGAAAATATTTTATGTGCTGGATAATCCTAGAAATGTCTTGTCTATCAAACAGGCCTAAACCAATGATGAAAATATTAGTACTTGTTATAGTATTAGCCAGTGATGACTGCTTTGATTATATTCAGCTTGAAGATCATTTTTGACAAAATAATGAACCAAAACATTATATGATTAAGTGGTTATGCATCATCAATTTCTATTAAGGTAATTTTATTGATCAAATTTGCAGAATATTATTTCAAGGGTCTTATACTGCATGTTTCACAGATTCTAATATCTTCATTGCAAAATATTTTAGGCCTAAGTTCATTCAATACTATGTTAGAATAGAAGGTTTTAAAAAGAAAGAAAATAGAAGATAGTAGAATAAATACAAAAAAGGGTTTTGAATTTTTTTTAGAATGTGAAACACTTTAGTTATGCTTTTAATTTGCCTTGTGGTTAACAAATTCTTTTTAAAATGCCAGTCTTAATTATGTTTATAATTAACATGTAGTAAGTATCATACATATGGGTTAAATAGCCTATGCACAATCTATCAAAGAGTGTTTTCAGTGATAGTTATTTGCAGATTCAGAGATTATATTAAAAAAATACCTACTCTTCTAAACATAAATACCTAAGTCACAATATCTGTGTCCAAGAGTTATCGTGAGATACCACATTTCTCTTTCTCTCCATAAGTGGAGTTCGTGCAATTAAAAGCTATTGCATAGACAGCATTTCTTCTGCCAGGGTCTTTAAGATACAATTTCATACATGACCTCTAAAGAAAACTTTCTTTTTTTTCTTATTTGAAAAACACATTTGAAAAGTATGGTATATACCCTTCCAGGATTACAGTATCTCAGAGGACAAAATGAATTTTTAAGAAAATATTACATTAAGAGTTTTCTTACAAATAGTGTCTTTCATAATATATAATTGAATTTTATCTAAATAGGTTTGCAAACCAAATACATTAATCAGCCTTCAGTTAGATGACTCTAGATGACACCGCTAATCTCAATGTTGGTAATAAAATTAGAGTATCATTAATTGTCCATATCTCTCTCTGGGGATATTTTAGGTATTTTGGTATATTCCAAGGAATAGTTTGGGTTATCTATGGGCACTAGTTAACAGAGAAATCAAGGGAGCCCAAATCAAATTTAATTTACCTTTTTGAAACAAAAAATAAGTTAGTCCTGAGAGTGCTCATTTCAAATTACATTGAATACTGGGTTGTTGTGGAAGAATGAATATCCAAAGGTCTTCAGTCAAGTCAGTCAGTTCAGTTGCTCAGTCATCTCTGAGCAACAAAGTCATGTCTTTGTGACCCCATGAATTGCAGCAGGCCAGGACTCCCTGTACATCACCATCTCCTGGTGTTCACTCATACTCACGTCCATTGAGTTGGTGATGCCATCCAGCCATCTCATCTTCTGTCATCCCCTTTTCCTCCTACCCTCAATCCCTCCCAGCATCAGAGTCTTTTCAAATGAGTCAACTCTTTGCATCAGGTGGCCAAAATACTGGAGTTTCAGCTTTAGCATCATTACTTACAAAGACATCTCAGGCTGATCTCCTTTAGAATCGACTGGTTGGATCTCCTTGCAGTCCAAGGGACTCTCAAGTCTTCTCCAACACCACAGTTCAAAAGCATCAATTCTTCGCCACTCAGCCTTCTTAACACTCCAGCTTTCACATCCATACATGACCACAGGAAAAACCATAGCCTTGACTAGACAGACCTTTGTTGGCAAAGTAATGTCTTTGCCTTTCAATATGCTATCTAGGTTGGTCATAACTTTCCTTCCAAGGAGTAAGCGTCTTTTAATTCCATGGCTGCAATCACCATCTGCAGTGACTTTGGAGCCCCCCGAAAATAAAGTCTGACACTGTTTCCACTGTTTCCCCATATATTTCCCATGAAGTGATCGGACCAGATGCCATGATCTTCGTTTTCTGAATGTTGAGCTTTAAGCCAACTCTTTCACTCTCCTCTTTCACTTTCATCAAGAGGCATTTTAGTTCCTCTTCACTTTCTGCCATAAGGGTGGTGTCATCTGCATATCTGAGGTTATTGATATTTCTCCCAGCAATCTTGATTCCAGCTTGTGTTTCTTCCAGTCCAGCGTTTCTCATGATGTACTCTGCATATAAATTAAATAAGCAAGGTGACAATATACAGCCTTGATGTACTCCTTTTCCTATTATAGCACATGAAATTATACCAATAATGGAAAAGAAGAAAAGAGAAATGTAACTCAGAATGTATATATTCTTATTATAAACATCTTATGTTGATTATGCTTCACTTAATGTTATAAACTTACTTTCTTTACATTAATCTTAATTATATAGAAAGAGTATAATATAGAAAACTAAGAAATATAACCCCTAGCAACTGTCGTATTAGATGAGGCAAATCACTACTTTTCTTGTATCTCATTGTCTTTACTTTGATAATAAAAATTACTTGCATCACCATGATATAGAATATAACTAGCTTCAGTTGAGCACTTGGCAGTCAAGGCTCCAATGGCCTGGTGAACACATCTGAAGAAGAGTATTGACACCTGCTTTAGTTATCTATTTCGTATATTGTCTTGATTTAAAGGCCTCATTATACTAACCATGTTCAGAACTTTTTTATATGTTGAAGTCTTTGAAGTAAATTGAAACTATGATTTGGAACCGATACAGTGGATTTCTGAAAAGTATGAGATTCAGTCTACATTTGAATTGCTCAGATTATATTTAATGGAAAATTAAGCTTGAAAAGAAGAAATGGGTATACTGTCAGAATATCTAATTCAAGATGGTAGTCCATGTTGCCTTACTCCCTTTCAAGCTTTAAAAGTTTTATTTTCAATTTGAGTATTATACTGTATTGAAGCATGAAAATTCTCCCCACTGGCTATGGTCAAATAGTGTGCTGCAATACTAATGTTTATATCTTGCAAACAGTTTCTGGAATGTGCTTCTTAGAGAAATGGATCTTGAAAGAGAACAAGGATATTTCTCCTTCAGTGAGATAATGAAAAATGGTTCACTGCTTTTTTGAAATAGGTATTGAATTGTTACAAACAGTGAAGAAACCAGGGAAACAAAGTAAAAGTGATAGAATTATAATTTTCTGCATGGCTACATAGGAAAAGACTATTTAAGCTTTGTTAACTTTCAAAAATAGAGCAAAAATTCTAACAGGTAAATGATATTACTTCTGTTATTTTGTGTATATTATTGAATGTAATTTTATATTTACATGTATTTTTGTAATACATGAGGGAAAATGAACACACAACTTTTATGAGTAGAACTATTCAATTAGTTCACAAATGCTTCACATATTAGTGGGAAAATATTTTATTCATAAGGAAAAGTCAGATAAATAAATAAAAAACATATGACAGTATAATGGTATGGATGCTTACAATTGTGCATTGGATATTATGACTTATAAAGCACTCTATGATATGGAGATAATTTTTAAATCTAAAGATGTTATTGATAGGTCAATATCTAATATTGATCTTTCTAAGCAGTTCAAATGATAAATTTAATTGAGAAAAATAAAAAAGATAAATAAAAATAAATAAATAAATACTGCTTTTATCTGAAATTTTATCAAAGGATTTTAAATACACTGCATAGAAAATTAACTGTACATATCTATTAGATGGTACTAGCTTTAAACAACATGTTTGCCAGTCCAGGAATGTAAGACATGGATTCAATCCCTGGGTCGAGAAGATTCCCTGGAAAAGGAAATGTAAACCCACTCCTGTATTCTTGCCTGGACAATCCCACAGACAGAGGAGCCTTGTAGACTACAGTCCATAGGGTTGCAGAGTCAGACACAACTGAAGTGACTTGTCATTCAGCATTCATTCATTCATCTATTTAATGTTAAACATTATAGAGCTCTTATTTACAATATTTTTTAAATCACAATTATTCCTTACTAAATTAAGAAGCATATTAAAAGATGCATATAATAAAATTATTTTAACACATTATGCTTATATTGGTCTTAAATTCTACCTTATTATACTAGCATATGCATTATTTTAAACATTTATAATGACTTGTATATGTTGTGAAATGTAGTAAGGTATCATTTGTATAATTAACATATTATTTAAAGTACCATTAAAAGATGATAAGCTTCTGTATTTTATAATTATTAGTATTTTGGACAAATAAGGATGAGCACTGAAAAATTTTTGGAATATCAAAACTGGCTCTTAAATAATAAGACAGAAACTGCATTTAATTTTATTTCACTAAGAGATGATTTTGGGAGTAAGTAAAACAAATTATTTCATCCTTGAGAATACATAGGAATTAAGTTTTCTCAAGGTTAGAGGATATTAAAATTTTGTCCATTTTGGAAAATATGAAATCCAATATTTAAAAAATCACTATATTGTATATTATTTTATTAAATTTTATTGGCATATAATTGATTTATAATGTGTCAGTTTTTGATGTACAGTAAAGTGAATCAATGATATATATACATAATCCACTCTTTTTTAGATTATTTCCCCATATAGGTCATAAAAGAGTATTGAATAGAGTTCCCTGTACTACAACCTACTTATTAGCTATCTATTTTATATAATTAGTGTGTATATCTAGAATCATTTTAAAATGTGATGATGGCTGGTCTATTTTCCAAAGGAATATTTCCAATGTATACTTGTGAATATGAGGTGTGTGGAAATGAAGATATCAGTACTATCAATTATGTAAATATATTTTTAAAGGTTTCTTTTAATAATGAAGATTAAATGCATATTAAACATTTAAATAACTACAGCTGTTCCGTAATGAATTAATTTCTATTTCAAATAAACTTTTATTGATGCAATAGAGAGAAAGGTGTAAAAAATATTCCTGTAGCACCTGATGAATTGTCATAAACTTAATGTACTTACATAATCCCCATCTAGATCAAGAATAAATATTACCAGTGTCTCAAAAGACCCTTTATGCCAGCTGGCGTTTACTACTCCCTTTTCATGAACTCACCTCACATGCTAGTGAAGTAATGCTCAAAAGTCTCCAAGCCAGGCTTCAGCAATACGTGAAATGTGAAGTTCCAGATGTTCAGGTTGGTTTTGGAAAAGGCAGAGGAACCAGAGATCAAGTTGCCAACATTGGCTGTATCATGGAAAAAGCAAGAGAGTTTCAGAAAAACATCTATTTCTGCTTTATTGACTATGCCAAAGCCTTTGACTGTGTGGATCACAATAAACTGTGGAAAATTCTTCCAGGGATGAGAATACCAGATCACCTGACCTGCCTCTTGAGGAAGCTGTATGCAGGTCAGAAAGCAACAGTGAGAACTGGACATGGAACAACAGACTGGTTCCAAATAGGAAAAGGAGTACGTCAAGGCTGTATATTGTAACCCTGCTTTTTTAACTTATATGCAGAGTACATCATGAGGAACGCTGGTCTGGAAGAAGCACAAGCTGAAATCAAGACTGCCGGGAGAAATATCAATAACCTCAGATATGCAGATGACATCACCCTTATGGCAGAAAGGGAAGAGGAACTAAAGAGCCTCTTGATGAAAGTGAAAGAGGAGAGTGAAAAAGTTGGCTTAAAGCTCAACATTCAGAAAACGAAGATCATGGTATCTGGTCCCATCACTTCCTGGAAAATAAATGGGGAAACAGTGGAAACAGTGTCAGACTTTATTTTTTTGGGCTCCAAAATCACTGCAGATGGCGACTGCAGCCATGAAGTTAAAGATGTTTCCTCCTTGGAAGGAAAGTTATGACCAACTTAGATAGCATATTCAAAAGCAGAGACATTACTTTGCCACAAAGGTCTGTCTAGTCAAGGCTGTGGTTTTTCCAGTGGTCATGTATGTATGTGAGAGTTGGACTGTGAAGAGAGCTGAGCGTCGAAGAATTGATGGCTTTTAACTGTGGTGTTGGAGAAGACTCTTGAGAGTCCCTTGGACTGCAAGGAGATCCAACCAGTCCATTCTGAAGGGCATCAGCCCTAGGTGTTCTTTGGAAGGAATGATGCTAAAGCTGAAACTCCAGTACTTTGGCCACCTCATGCAAAGAGTTGACTCATTGGAAAAGACTATGATGCTGGGAGGGATTGGGGGCAGGTTAAAAAGGGGATGACAGAGGATGAGATAACTGGATGGCATTACTGACTCGATGGACGTGAGTCTGAGTGAACTCCAGGTGTTGGTGATGGACAGGGAGTCCTGGCCGGCTGCGATTCTGGGGTCACAAAGAGTCGGACATGACTGAGTGACTGAAGTGAACTGAACTGAACTTTCATGAACACAAAGGTAACTACATTACTGCCCATGGATTATTTGTGCTCATTCTTGAAACACTGTAGAAACATAATGCATATAATAGTTTTCTTCACTCAGTACTACTTATGAAAGATTCATTCATGTTGATATGTAACACAAGAACTCATTATTTTCATTGAAGAATATCAGAAATCCATTCAGTTCAGTTCAGTTCAGTCATTCAGTCATGTCCGACTCTTTGCAATCCCGACTGTGAAGAAGGCTGAACGCCAAAGAATTGATGCTTTTGAACTGTGGTGTTGGAGAAGACTCTTGAGAGTCCCTTGGACTGCAAGGAGATCCAACCGGTCCATTCTGAAGGAGATCAGCCCTGGGATTTCTTTGGAAGGAATGATGCTAAAGCTGAAACTCGAGTATTTTGGCCACCTCATGCGAAGAGTTGACTCATTGGAAAAGACTCTAATGCTGGGAGGGATTGGGGGCAGGAGGAAAAGGGGACGACAGAGGATGAGATGGCTGGATGGCATCACTGACTTGATGGATGTGAGTCTGAGTGAACTCCGGGAGTTGGTGATGGACAGGGAGGCCTGGCGTGCTGCGATTCATGGGGTTGCAAAGAGTGGGACACAACTGAGCGACTGATCTGATCTGATCTGATCTGAACCGCAGCACACCAGGTGATGGCCTCCCTGTCCATCACCAACTGCTGGAGTCCACCCAAACCCATATCCATAGAGTCAGTGATGCCATCCAAACATCTTATCCTCCGTCATCTCCTCCTCCTATTGCCCTCAAACTTTCCCAGCATCAGGGTCTATTCAAATGAGTCAGCTCTTCACATCAGGTGGCCAAAATATTGAAGTTTCAGCTTCAACATCAGTCCTTCCAATGAACACTCAGGACTGATCTCCTTTAGAATGGACTGCTTGGATCTCCTTGCAGTCCAAGGGACTCTCAAGAGTCTTCTTCAATATCACAGTTCAAAAGTATCAATTCTTCGGCACTCAGCTTTCTTTATACTCCAACTCTCACATCCATACATGACCACAGGAAAGACCATAGCCTTGACTAGGTGAACCTTTGTTGGCAAAGTAATGTCTCTGCTTTTGAATATGCTGTCTAGGTTGGTCATATCTTTCATTCCAAGGTGTAAGCGTCTTTTAATTTCATGGCTGCAATCACCATCTGCAGTAATTTTGGAGCCCAGAAAAATAAAGTTAGCCTTTGTTTCCACTGTTTCCCCATCTATTTGCCATGAAGTGATGGGACCAGATGCCATGATCTTCATTTTTTGAATGTTGAGCTTTAAACCAACTTTTTCCACTCTCCTCTTTCATCTTCATCAAGAGGCTCTTTAGTTCTTCTTCCCTTTCTGCCATAAGCATGGTGTTATCTGCATATATGAGGTTATCAATATTTCTCTTGGCAATCTTGATTCCAGATTGTGCATCTTCGAGCCCAGCATTTCTCATGATGTACTCTGCATATAAGTTAAAAAGGCAGGGTGACAATATACAGCCTTGACGTACTCCTTTTCCTATTTGGAACCAGTCTGTTGTTCCATGTCCAGTTCTCACTGTTGCTTTCTGACCTGCATACAGCTTTCTCAAGAGGCAGGTCAGGTGGTCTGGTAGTTTCATCCTTGGAAGAATTTTCCAGTTTATTGTGATCCACCCAGTCAAAGGCTTTCATATCAGACCAGATCAGTCGCTCAGTCGTGTCCGACTCTTTGCGACCCCATGAACTGCAGCACGCCAGGCCTCCCTATCCATCACCAGCTCTCGGAGGTCACCCAGACTCACATTCATTGAGTCAGTGATGCCATCCAGCCATCTCATCCTCTGTCGTCCCCTTCTCCTCCTGCCCTCAATCCCTCCCAGCATCAGAGTCTTCTCCAATGAGTTAACTCTTCGCATGAGGTGGCCAAAATACTGGAGTTTCAGCTAAGCATCATTCCTTCCAAAGAAATCCCAGGTCTGATCTCCTTCAGAATGGACCGGTTGGATATCCTTGCAGTCCAAGGGACTCTCAAGAGTCTTCTCCAACACCACAGTTCAAAAGCATCAATTCTTCGGCGCTCAGCCTTCTTCACAGTCCAGCTCTCACATCCATACATGACCACAGGAAAGACCATAGCCTTGACTAGGCGAACCTTTGTTGGCAAAGTGATGTCTCTGCTTTTGAATATGCTATCTAGGTTGGCCATAACCTTCCTTCCAAGGAGTAAGCGTCTTTTAATTTCATGGCTGCAGTCACCATCTGCAGTGATTTTGGAGCCCAGAAAAATAAAGTCTGACACTGTTTCCACTGTTTCTCCATCTATTTCCCATGCAGTGAAGGGACCAGATGCCATGATCTTCGTTTTCTGAATGTTGAGCTTTAAGCCAACCTTTTCACTCTCCACTTTCACTTTCATCAAGAGGCTTTTGAGTTCCTCTTCACTTTCTGCCATAAGGGTGGTATCATCTGCATATCTGAGGTTATTGATATTTCTCCCAGCAATCTTGATTCCAGCTTGTGTTTCCTCCAGTCCAGCATTTCTCATGATGTACTCTGCATATAAGTTAAATAAACAGGGTGACAATATACAGCCTTGACGTACTCCTTTTCCTATTTGGAACCAGTCTGTTGTTCCATGATCAGTTCTAACTGTTGCTTCCTGACCTGCATACAGATTTCTCAAGAGGCAGATCAGGTTGTCTGATATTCCCATCTCTCTCAGAATTTTCCACAGTTTATTGTGATCTACACAGTCAAAGGCTTTGGCATAGTCAATAAAGCAGAAATAGACGTTTTTCTGGAACTCTTGCTTTTTCCATGATACAGCGGATGTTGGCAATTTGATCTCTGGCTCCTCTGTGTTTTCTAAAATCAGCCTGAACATCTGAAAGTTCACATTTCATGTATTGCTGAAGCCTGGCTTGGAGAATTTTGAGCATTACCTTACCAGCGTGTGTGATGAGTGCAGTTTGCGGTAGTTTGAGCATTCTTTGGCATTGCCTTTTTTTGGGATTGGAATGAAAATTGACATTTTCCAGTCCAATGGCCACTGCTGAGTTTTCCAAATTTGCTGGCATATTGAGTGCAGCACTTTCACAGTATCCTCTTCCAGAATTTGAAATAGCTCCACTGGAATTCTACCACATCCCCTAGCTTTGTTCGTAGTGATGCTTCCTAAGGCCCACTTGACTTAACATTCCTGGATGCCTGGTTTTTGGTGAGTGATCACAGCATCATGATTATCTGGGTCATGAAGATCTTTTTTGTATAGTTCTGTGTATTCTTGCCACCTCTACTTAATGTCTTCTGCTTCTGTAGGTCCCTAACATTTCTGTCCTTTATTGAACCTATCTTTGCATGAAATGTTTGCTTGGTAACTCTTATTTTCTTGAGGAGATCTCTAGTCTTTCACATTCTATTGTTTTCCTCTAATTCTTTTCATTGATCACTGAGAAAGCCTTTCTTGTCTCTCCTTGCTATTCATTACATGGTACTAGACAGTGCAAGGTGGTTTCTCTTGTTCATGGATACCACGAATTCCCTATGCTATTAATCAAAGAGCATAACTAGGATGAAACTTTTCACCCACCATGTGTTCCAATATGCTGACTATCAAGGTTGTTTTATTTTTTAATCTCCAGGGGAGACAGAGGCACCTATGGTTTTGACCATCTCCTTAAGTGTTTGAATGAGGTCATTACAATAGAACTACCCACTCATATTATAATTAGATGAGAAAACAATGGCATCCAAATCTTCTCTGTTCTTTAACATTTATATTTTAATCTGTTTTCCTTTAATCTAAATGTCTTTCTAGTTTCTAAATATGTCTGTTTCTCACACCGATGATCTGTATTGTTAGTTTAGAAATTAATCTAATGGCATTGAATTCGTTTTCAGTTCAGTTGCTTAGTCGGGTCCAACTCTTTGTGATTCTATGGACAACAGCACACCAGGCTTCCCTGTACATCACCAACTCTTGGAGCCTACTCAAACTCATGTCCATCGTGTTGGTGAGACCATCCAATCATCTTATCCTCTGTCATCCCCTTCTCCTCCCACCTTCAATCTTTCCCAGCATCAGTGTCTTTTCCAATGAGTCAGTTCTTCACATCAGGTGGCCAAGGTATTGGAGTTTCAGCTGCAGCCTCAGTCCTTCCAAAGAATATTCAGGGCTGATTTCCTTTATTTTATTTTATTTTTTTATTTTGCTTAACTTTACAATATTGTATTGCTTTTACCATACATCGAGATGGATCCACCACCAGTATATATGTGCTCCCCATCCTAAACCCTCCTCCCTCCCCCCATCCCCATACCATCCCTCCAGGTCATCCCAGTGCGCCAGCCCCAGGCATCTGTTATTGGGCATCGTACCTGGACTGGCAACTCGTTTCAGATATGATATTATACATATTTCAATGCCATTCTCCCAAATCATCCCACCCTTTCCCTGTCCCAGAGTCCAAAAGTCTGTTCTATACATCAGTGTCTCTTTTGCTGTCTCATAAACAGGGTTATTTTTACCATCTTTCTAAATTCCATATATACGTGTTAGTATACTGTATTTGTGTTTTTGTTTCTGGCTTACTTCACTCTGTATAATAGGCTCCAGTTCCATCCACCTCATTAGAACTGATTCAAATGTATTCTTTTTAATGGCTGAGTAATACTCCATTGTGTATATGTACCACTGCTTTCTTATCCATTCATCTGTGGATAGACATCTAGGTTGCTTCCATGTCCTGGCTATTGTAAACAGTGCTGCTATGAACATTGGGGTACACATGTCTCTTTCAATTCTGGTTTTCTCAGTGTGTATGCCCAGCAGTGGGATTGCTGGATAATAAGGCAGTTCTATCCCCAGTTTTTTTAAGAATCTCCACACTGTTCTCCATAGTGGCTGTACTAGTTTGCATTCCCACCAGCAGTGTAAGAGGGTTCCTTTTTCTCCGCATCCTCTCCAGCATTTATTGCTTGTGGACTTTTGGATCACAGCCATTCTGACTGGCATGAAATGGTACCTCATAGTGGTTTTGATTTGCATTTCTCTGATAATGAGTGATGTTGAGCATCTTTTCATGTGTTTGTTAGCCATCTGTATGTCTTCTTTGGAGAAATGTCTATTTAGTTCTTTGGCCCATTTTTTGATTGGGTTGTTTATTTTTCTGGAATTGAGCTGTAGAAGTTGCTTGTATATTTTTGAGATTAGTTGTTTGTCTGTTGCTTCATTTGCTTTTATTTTCTCCCATTCTGAAGGCTGTCTTTTCACCTTGCTTATAGTTTCCTTTGTTGTGCAGAAGCTTTTAAGTTTGATTAGGTCTCATTTGTTCATTTTTTATTTTATTTCCAATATTCTGGAAGGTGGGTCATAGACGATCCTGCTGTGATGTAAGTCAGAGAGTGTTTTGCCTATGTTTTCCTCTAGGAGTTCTAGCCAGACTCATCAAGAAACAAAGGGAGAAAAATCAAATCAATAAAATTATAAATGAAAATGGAGAGATCACAACAGACAACACAGAAATACAAAGGATCATAAGAGACTACTATCAGCAATTATATGGCAATAAAATGGACAATGTGGAAGAAATGGACAAATTCTTAGAAAAGTACAACTTTCCAAAACTGGATCAGGAAGAAATAGAAAATCTTAACAGACCCATCACAAGCACGGAAATTGAAACTGTAATCAGAAATCTTCCAGCAAACAAGAGCCCAGGCCCAGACGGCTTCACAGCTGAATTCTACCAAGAATTTAGAGAAGAGCTAACACCTATCCTACTCAAACTGTTCCAGAAAATTGCAGAGGAAGGCAAACTTCCAAACTCATTCTATGAGGCCACCATAACCGTAATACCAAAACCTGACAAAGATCCCACAAAAAAAGAAAACTACAGGCCAATATCACTGATGAACATAGATGCAAAAATCCTTAACAAAATTCTAGCAATCAGAATCCAACAACACATTAAAAAGATCATACACCATGACCAAGTGGGCTTGATCCCAGGAATGCAAGGATTCTTCAATATCTGCAAATCAATCAATGTAATACACCACATTAACAAACTGAAGAATAAAAACCATATGATTATCTCAATAGATGCAGAGAAAGCCTTTCACAAAATTCAACATCCATTTATGATAAAAACTCTCCAGGAAGCAGGAATAGAAGGAACATACCTCAACATAAAAAAAGCTATATATGACAAACCCACAGCAAACATTATCCTCAATGGTGAAAAATTGAAAGCATTTCCTCTAAAGTCAGGAACAAGACAAGGATGCTCACTTTCACCATTACTATTCAACATAGTTTTGGAAGTTTTGGCCACAGCAATCAGAGCAGAAAAAGAAATAAAAGGAATCCAAATTGGAAAAGAAGAAGTAAAACTCTCACTGTTTGCAGATGACATGATCATCTACGTAGAAAATCCTAAAGATTCCACCAGAAAATTACTAGAACTAATCAATGAATATAGTAAAGTTGAAGGATATAAAATTAACACACAGAAATCCCTTGCATTCCTGTACACTAATAACGAGAAAATAGAAAGAGAAATTAAGGAAACAATTCCATTCACCATTGGAATGAAAACAATAAAATACTTAGGAATATATCTTCCTAAAGAATCTAAAAACCTATATATAGAAAACTATAAAACACTGGTGAAAGAAATCAAAGAGGACACTAATAGATGGAGAAATATAGCATGTTCATGGATTGGTAGAATCAATATAGTGAAAATGAGTATACTACCCAAAAGAATTTATAGATTCAATGCAATCCCCATCAAGCTACCAACGGTATTCTTCACAGAGCTAGAACAAATAATTTCTCAATTTGTATGGAAACACAAAAAAACTCGAATAGCCAAAGCTATCTTGAGAAAGAAGAATGGAACTGGAGGAATCAACCTGCCTGACTTCAGGCTCTACTACAAAGCCACAGTCATCAAGACAGTATGGTACTGGCACAAAGACAGAAATTTAGATCAATGGAACAAAATAGAAAGCCCAGAGATAAATCCACGCACATATGGTCACCTTATCTTTGACAAAGGAGGCAAGAATATACAATGGATTAAGGACAATCTTTTTAACAAGTGGTGCTGGGAAAACTGGTCGAACACTTGTAAAAGAATGAAACTAGAACACTTTCTAACACCATCAGATCAGATCAGATCAGATCAGTCACTCAGTCGTGTCCGACTCTTTGCGACCCCATGAACTGCAGCACGCCAGGCCTCCCTATCCATCACCAGCTCTCGGAGGTCACTCAGACTCACATTCATCGAGTCAGTGATGCCATCCAGCCATCTCATCCTCTGTCGTTCCCTTCTCCTCCTGCCCCCAATCCCTCCCAGCATCAGAGTCTTCTCCATTGAGTCAACTCTTCGCATGAGGTGGCCAAAATACTGGAGCTTCAGCTTGAGCATCATTCCCTCCAAAGAAATCCCAGGGCTGATCTCCTTCAGAATGGACCGGTTGGATCTCCTTGCAGTCCAAGGGACTCTCAAGAGTCTTCTCCAACACCACAGTTCAAAAGCATCAATTCTTCCGCGCTCAGCCTTCTTCACAGTCCAGCTCTCACATCTATACATGACCACAGGAAAGACCATAGCCTTGACTAGGCGAACCTTTGTTGGCAAAGTGATGTCTCTGCTTTTGAATATGCTATCTAGGTTGGTCATAACCTTCCTTCCAAGGAGTAAGCGTCTTTTAATTTCATGGCTGCAGTCACCATCTGCAGTGATTTTGGAACCCAGTAAAATAAAGTCTGACACTGTTTCCACTGTTTCTCCATCTATTTCCCATGTAGTGATGGGACCAGATGCCATGATCTTCGTTTTCTGAATGTTGAGCTTTAAGCCAACCTTTTCACTCTCCACTTTCACTTTCATCAAGAGGCTTTTGAGTTCCTCTTCACTTTCTGCCATAAGGGTGGTATCATCTGCATATCTGAGGTTATTGATATTTCTCCCAGCAATCTTGATTCCAGCTTGTGTTTCCTCCAGTCCAGCATTTCTCATGATGTACTCTGCATATAAGTTAAATAAACATGGTGACAATATACAGCCTTGATGTACTCCTTTTCCTATTTGGAACCAGTCTGTTGTTCCATGACCAGTTCTAACTGTTGCTTCCTGACCTGCATACAGATTTCTCAAGAGGCAGATCAGGTTGTCTGGTATTCCCATCTCTCTCAGAATTTTCCAGAGTTTGTTGTGATCTACACAGTCAAAGGCTTTGGCATAGTCAATAAAGCAGAAATAGATGTTTTTCTGGAACTCTCTTGCTTTTTCGATAATCCAGCGGATGTTGGCAATTTGATCTCTGGTTCCTCTGCCTTTTCTAAATCCAGCTTGAACATCAGGAAGTTCACGGTTCACATATTGCTGAAGCCTGGCTTGGAGAATTTTGAGCATTACTTTACTAGTGTGTGAGATGAGTGCAATTGTGCGGTAGTTTGAGCACTCTTTGGCATTGCCTTTCTTTGGGATCGGGATGAAAACTGACCTTTTCCAATCTTGTGGCCACTGCTGAGTTTTCCAAATTTGCTGGCATATTGAGTGCAGCACTTTCACAGCATCATCTTTCAGGACTTGGAATAGCTCCACTGGAATTCCATCACCTCCACTAGCTTTGTTCGTAGTGATGCTTTCTAAGGCCCACTTGACTTCACATTCCAGGATGTCTGGCTCTAGGTCAGTGATCACACCATCATGATTATCTGGGTCATGAAGCTCTTTTTTGTACAGTTCTTCTGTGTATTCTTGCCACCTCTTCTTAATATCGTCTGCTTCCGTTAGGTCCACACCATTTCTGTCCTTTATCGAGCCCATCTTTGCATGAAATGTTCCTTTGGTATCTCTGATTTTCTTGAATAGATCCTTAGTCTTTCCCATTCTGTTGTTTTCCTCTATTTCTTTGCATTGATCGCTGAAGAAGGCTTTCTTATCTCTTCTTGCTATTCTTTGGAACTCTGCATTCAGATGTTTATATCTTTCCTTTTCTCCTTTGCTTTTCGCCTCTATTCTTTTCACAGCTATTTGCAAGGCCTCCCCAGACAGCCATTTTGCTTTTTTGCATTTCTTTTCCATGGGGATGGTCTTGATCCCTGTCTCCTGTACAATGTCACGAACCTCATTCCATAGTTCATCAGGCACTCTATCTATCTAACACCATACACAAAAATAAACTCAAAATGGATTAAAGAGCTAAATGTAAGACCTGATTTCCTTTAGAATGGACTGGTTTGATCTCCTTGCAGTCCAATGGACTCTCAAGACGCTTCTCCAAAACCACAGTTCAAAAGCATCTATTCTTCAGTGTTCAGCTTTCTTTATAGTACAACTCTCACATCCATACATGTTGGTAAAGTAACATCTCTGCTTTTTAATATGCTGTCTAGATTGGCCATAGCTTTTCTTCCAAGGAGCAGGCATCTTTAAATTTCACGGCTACAGTCATCATCTGCAGTGATATTGGAAACCCCAAAATAAACTCTGTCACCGTTTCCATTGTTTCCCCTTCTATATGCCATGAAGTTATGGGACCAGATGCTATGATCATAGTTTTCTTAATGTTGAGTTTTAAGCCAACTTTTTCACTCTCCTCTTTCACTTTCACCAAGAGACTCTTTAGTTCTTCTTCTCTTTCTGTTAAATTTTTCTTAAATTTTAAATTAAATTTATTTAAGTTATATACCTGCTGTTTATCTTTTGACTACATCTGGCTAAGTAAAAAGCCAGATGTTAATTTGCTTGTTAATTCATTAAATGTCCATGGAGTTCCAAACAGGAATTGAAAACTTTATCAGAGAGGTTACCGTTTAACAGGGAAAACATATATCAATCACTATGATGTAAAATCTAATATGAGGAATAGTCATAAATATATATGCCCCCAAAAAAGTGAGAATTTGATTTCTTTAAATTGTATTTTCTCACATTTCTTAATATCTCCTACATAGTCTCCTGAGGTTGAAATATTTGCGTCCTCTTTGCATTCTTTAGGGATGTATCCTCTTCTGTTTTCTGGTAGTCAACTAAAAAAAAAAAAAATTCTTGCTTTGGCATTTGTGAGCACTATTCTTGCTTAAAAGGACAATTATTTTTTGACTGTTTCATGGGTACATTAAATACCTACTGTGAAAGTTAAGTACAGATTGATAGATAATAGATAGGAAATTAGAGTGCTGTAGCTGGACAGAGATACTAAAAAAGAAAGGCTTATGCATATATATCTATGTAAAATATATTTGACTCATGTTTCCCAAAGGATTTAATTTTAAGATTTGGACAAGATATTTGCATAATATGTAACCAAGTGCTATTTAAACAATATTCTAAAAAATAGGCAAAATACTTCGATAGGTGCTTAACAAAAGAGTTTGCTAAATGGCCAATAAACATACTAAAACTTGTTAGCATCTTAACATTGATAAGCTTTAGGAAAATACAAAATATAGCTCTATTGTTATATTGTTTTAGTATACAAATAGATTAAAGAGTGACAATCCTTAGATTTTTCTAGAATATGTCCAACTTGAACTCTCATATGTTATTATTGAGAGTGAAATTGTTATCACTCCCTTGGAAAATTGTTTCGCAATATCTACTAAAGTTTACCATTTACATTTCCTGTGACACAGCAATTCTCCTTAAGTATATACTCCTGAGTATATGCCAACAAACACACACACATGTGCATCACAAATGTACAAGATGGTCCTATAAGCATTATCTACAATAAATCAGCTCAGGAAAAGATAACATGTGTCCAAAAACAGTGGAATGGATGATTACCTAACAGAAGCAGAAAATATTAAGAAGAGGTAGCAAGAATACACAGAAGAACTGTACAAAAAAAGATCTTAATGACCCAGATAATCATGATGGTGTGATCACTCACCCAGAGCCAGACGTCCTGAAATGTGAGGTCAAGTGGGCCTTAGGCAGCGTCACTATGAATAAAGCTAGAGAAGGTGATGGAATTCCACTGGAGCTATTTCAAATCCTGAAAGACAATGCTGTGAAAGTGCTGTCCTCAATATGCCAGCAAATTTGGAAAACTCAGCAGTGGCCATTGGACTGGAAAAGGTCAATTTTCAGTACAATCCCAAAGAAAAGCATTGCCAAAGAATGCTCAAACTACCACACAACTGCACTCATCTCATACACTAGTAAAGTATTGCTTAAAATTCTCTAAGCTAGGCTTCAGCAATACGTGAACCATGAACTTCCAGATGTTCAAGCTGGTTTTAGAAAAGGCAGAAGAACCAGAGATCAAACTGCCAACATCTGCTGGATCATCGAAAAAGCAAGAGAGTTCCAGAGAAACATCTATTTCTGCTTTAGTGACTCTGCCAAAGCCTTTGACTGTGTGGACCACAATGAACTGTGGAAAATTCTTTCAGAGATGGGAATACCAGAACACCTGACCTGCCTCTTGAGAAAGTTGTATGCAGGGCAGGAAGCAACAGTGAGAACTGGACATGGAACAACAGACTGGTTCCAAATAGGAAAAGGAGTACGTCAAGGCTGTATATTGTCACCCTGCTTTTTTAACTTACATGCACAGTACATCATGAGGAATGCTGGGCTGGAAGAAGCACAAGATGTAATCAAGATTGCTAGGAGAAATATTGATAACCTCAGATATGCACATGATACCACTCTTATGGCAGAAAGGGAAGAAGAACTAAAGAGGCTCTTGATGAAGATGAAAGAGGAGAGTGAAAAAGTTGGTTTAAAGCTCAACATTCAAAAAACGAAGATCATGGCATCTGGTCCCATCACTACATGGGGAATAGATGGGGAAACAGTGGAAAT
Organism: Tragelaphus eurycerus; assembly: GCA_935064755.1. NCBI lineage: Eukaryota > Metazoa > Chordata > Mammalia > Artiodactyla > Bovidae > Tragelaphus > Tragelaphus eurycerus. The sequence continues at coordinate 10,021,038 of CAKXYN010000012.1, read as the reverse complement.
AATGGCTGACTTTATTTTTATGGGCCCCAAAATCACTAGAAGTGGTGATTGAAACCATTAAATTAAAAGATGCTTATTCTTTGTAAGGAAAGTTATGATCAACAATAGACAGAATATTCAAAAGCAGAGACATTACTTTGCCAACAAAGGTCTGTCTAGTCAAGGCTATGGTTTTCCTGTGGTCATGTATGGATGTGAGAGTTGGACTATAAAGAAAGCTGAGTGCTGTAGAATTGATGGTTTTGAACTGTGGTGTTGGAGAAGACTCTTGAGAGTCCCTTGACTGCAAGGAGATCCAAGCAGTCCATTCTAAAGGAGATCAGTCCTGGGTGTTCATTGGAAGGACTGATGCTGAAGCTGAAACTCCAATACTTTGGCCACCTAATACAAAGAGCTGATTAATTTGAAAAGGCCCTGATGCTGGGAAAGTTTGAGGGCAAGAGGATAAGGGGACAACAGAGGATGAGATGGTTGGATGGCATCACTGACTCGGTGGACATGGGTTTGGATGGACTCCGGGAGTCGGTGATGGACAGGGAGGCCTGGCGTGCTGTGGTTCATGGGTCACAAAGAGTGGGACATGATTAACTGAACTGAACTGAATTGCAAAGGTTGTTTTCTAGCCCCTTCTAATACATCAGTAATGAAAAAAACAGATTCCTGTCTTTATGTTCCTACATTCTGCTGTGAAGCACATTGCATGGTCAGATTCCAGCTCTTATTTTATTAGGTCAACTAAAATATTTCAGTAGATTTCTCCCGTTAGTCTGCCCTCGTAGTTCTGTTTGGTACATGTGTGCTGTGCTGTGCTCAGTCGTGTCCGACTCTGCGACCCAACGGACTGTAGCCCACCAGGCTGCTCTGTCCATGGGGATTCTCCAGGCAAGGATACTGGAGTGGGTTGCTATGCCCTCCTCCAGGGGATCTTCCCAACCCAGGTATCAAATGCAGGTCTTTGCACTGCAGGCAGATTCTTTACCAATTGAGCCATCAGGGAAGTCCATTTGGTAAATAGGAAATGATGAAAATACATTGGAAAGAAAAGGAAAGGGAAAAACACAGAACAATCTCCATGCCAAGTTGAATATCTTTCTCATTACTAATAATAAAAAAAAAAAGTGTTAGTTACATAAAGTGTGTCAATCAAGTTTAACAGAATAAATAATTGTACAATTGAGGAAAGTATTACAAAAATATATTACCAGGATTTTACTGGTTATATACCATATGAATATTTCTGTATTAGTAGTAGCAGAAGAAGCAGTGGGTTTAGATGTAGTAGTACTATAAAGTAATAAAATCAAGTAAATTTCAATCCCTACTTGAATGTAGAAACCTAAACATACTCATTGAGTCAGAAAGACAGAAATTTTTGCTTGGACTGAGCAAGTCAGATAGATATTTATAAAGCAGACTTTTACAGAGGAGGGATCAATGAAGATCATATATATTAACAAAGCTACACATAGGTCCTATTCCATCTTCAGCCAATACTAATCTGCACATGTGTAACGTGAAACCATACTATTCTCAGAAATCATATGGAACTGGGTGTCATGTAGATTTTTACAAGGTAGACTAGAGAGATTTTATTAAATTCATGGTTGAATGTTTTATTAACTAATCCAAAAGGGTTACACCTTAGGAGTGGGGTGAAACTAGTCCTAGATTAAAGTTTATTATAATATTTATCTGAATAAAGTTTAACCACATTTCAAAGCAAGTAAACTGATCTGTAAATAACTCAACTGTCTGCCAGAACAAAGTAAGAATTTTTAACAGGTTAAAAAAAAGAAAAAATACAATATTCAATAATGTAAACCTTATAAATCTGGCATCCAATCAATTATTATCAAATATGAAAAAATTAGGTATATTTAAATCATAATTAGGAAAAATAAGCCAGTACAAACAAACTGCAACATGACTGGGAGATGATAGACTTAGTAGATAAGGTCATTAACTTTGCAGCTACAAAAATACTCAATATGTACACAAATGTAAAGATAAGCATGAACATAATAAAAAGAACAGAAGAAGATATTAACTAAATAGCAAAAATCAACATCAAAGAATGAAAAGTATGTCTTAAAGGAAAATTTCACTAGATTGGATTAGCAGGATTAGATACTACAAGACAAAATATCAGCAAACTCAGAAAGCAACAGGAACTATTAAAAATGGAGGCTACCTTGAAAAATGATAATTAAAAAATAAGTAGCACTGCAGTGATACATGCAAAATATTAAGGAATATAACATACATGTAATCAAAGTTATGGATATGGAGTACACAAAATAACATTTGAATATAATGCCTTTTTAATTTGATAATAAGTACAAGTCTATAGAAACAAGGGAGAAGGCAATGGCACCCCACTCCACTACTCTTGCCTGGAAAATCCCACGGACGGATGGGCCTGGTAGGCTGCAGTCCATGGGATTGCTAAGAGTCGGACATGACTGAGTGACTTCACTTTCTCTTTTCACGTTTATGCATTGGAGAAGGAAATGGCAACCCACTCCAGTGTTCTTGCCTGGAGAATCCCAGGGACGGGGAGGCCTGGTGGGCTGCTGTCTATGGGGTCACACAGAGTCGGACACAACTGAAGTGACTTAGCATAGCATAGCATAGCATAGCATAGAAACAAGACCATAAAAATCAAAAGCAAATTGAACTCAGGGAAATAATAACAAGATATTCCATAACTGAGTTGTTTTACTATCACTGTTAAAGAGAAAAACAGCAAAAAAAAAATGGTTTAAAACCTGCAGAAACAAATATAAATATTATTATGGACTTTGTGTAAGGAATTATGTAAGCCAAAAGGTAATGTCATCCAAAAAAAAAATGCTGTGAAAACAACAACCAAAAACTATGATATGGAGCTCTACATTGAGCAAAAGCTTATTTTAATAATGCAGGAAAGGGACTTCTAATTTCTGTGGGATATATAAAACTAGAAACTAAAGAGCCTCTTGATGATGGTGAAAAAGGAGAATGAAAAAGCAGCTTAAAGCTCAACATCCATAAAACCAAGGTAATGGCATCTGGTCCCATCACTTCATGGCAAACCCATGGGGAGACAATGGAAACAGTGACAGACTTTATTTTCTCACTACACAGAGTGATTGCAGCCATGAAATTAAAAGACATTTTCTCCTTGGAAGAAAAGCTATGACCAACCTAGACAGCATATTAAAAAACAGAGACATTACTTTGTCAACAAATGTCTATCTAGTCAAAGCTATGGTTTTTCCAATAGTCATGTACAGATGTGAGAGTTAGACCATAAAGAAGGCTGCTGCTGCTGCTGCTGCTGCGTCACTTCAGTTGTGTCCAACTCTGTGAGACCACATAGACAGCAAGCAGCCCACCAGGATCCCCCATCCCTGGGATTCTCTAGGCAAGAACACTGGAGTGGGTTGGCATTTCCTTCTCCAATGCATGAAAGTGAAAAGTGAAAGTGAAGTCGCTCAGTTGTGTCCGACTCTTAGTGACCCCCATGGACTGTAGCCCACCGAGCCCCTCCATCCATGGGATTTTCCAGGCAAGAGTACTGGAGTGCGGTGCCATTGCCTTCTCCGAAAGAAGGCTGAGCACCAAAGAATTGATGCTTTTGAACTGTGGTATTGGAGAAGACTCTTGAGAGTCCCTTGGACTGCAAGGATATCAAACCAGTCAATCCTAAAGAAAATCCTAATGAATATTCATTAGAAGGACTGATGCTGAAGCTAAAGCTCAATAATGTGGCCACCTGATGTGAAGAGCTAGGTCTTTCTTTTTGGAAAAGATTCTGCTCCTGGGAAAGATAGAAGTCAGGAGAAGAATGGGATGACAGAGGACAAGATAGTTGGATGGGATCATTGACTCACTGGACATGAGTTTGAGCAAGCTCTGGGAGATGGTGAAGGAAGGGAAGCCTGGTGTGCTGCAGGCCATGGGGTTGCAAAGAGTCAGAGATGACTGAGGGACTGAAGAGCAATGATAATGTAAAACTAGAAACAGCATTGTTTCCAACCTTACTGAAACAAACAGCTAGGCAAAATGTATAATTTATCACTTTTCTTCAACCCACTAGAGACCTGAGTGTGCAGGGCAAAAACTGACTGAAATCTATGGAATTTGAAATCTCTGAAACCAATTCAAATCTTCAAAAAGAAAAAGGACACAATTACATGATTATCTGGGCAGAAGCAGTCTGACAATGATGAGAATTGCTGAGAAAAAAATGAAAATTGTTAAAGAACTAGCAAAGGCTAAAGGTGGTTCAGAAGAATATAGAATCCATGGGGGATATACATGCATCCAGTTACATGCTCTTCACTGTGAACTTCAGTGGGGGCTCACCAAACAATTGATAAGACACATGAGAAAACATCCCTTGTAGTAAAGGCCAAGGGAAGACCAGCTTCTGCTGGAAACATATGATAAAATTCCTTATCTCCTACTTCTAATAGAGAAGCAAAGCTGTAAATTGGAGGTGAAGAGCAACAAACAATGTCACCCTTAAGATAGTGGAAGTAAATAGACACACATTTTCTACCTGGGGAAAGGACAGGAACACATGCTGTACTCAGAAGTACAGCTACAGGAGGAGCAGGCCACACTCTCAAGACTCTGGTAAAGAGTGGTTGCCCAAGACTGAGACTTAGTAAGACTAATCGAGAATGTGTTTCCTCCATAATGCAACAACTAACTACCAGGCTAACCAAATTAAAAACCATCAGCAGTGAAATACTCCTAGAGAGAAATCTTCTCCGAAACAGGGCAGAAAGGAAAGACCTAGAAATGAATGTGGAACATGAAGCAAAAGAAAATCTCTGACAAATAAATTCCCACTCTAAATAGAAGTAGTCACTAAAGGAATTTAAAGCCTATGGGCTTTGAGGGTAACCATAGAAACAACAATATCCAACAATTCACCTTTACTCCTGAACAAATTAACCTCAAACCTCACAGGAAAAGTCTAGCACAAGGAAATATATGAAGGAATGTTTATTTCAAAGCATAAATCTTGTTTACTTCAGTTTTTATTGTCTTATATATAAGCTTTCATATTGAAAAATATATATATAATGTGCATCAAAAAAATCAAGAAATCAAAATATTCCCAAAGATACAATAATCAAAGAAACACTCACATATAGCAGGGAATTGAAAATAGCCATGATTAATATGCAAAAGATTTCGTGTGAAAGGTAGCAACATGCATGATAATACAAGTAATTTCAGCCTAGAGTTGGAAACTATAATGCAACTATAAATAGAGAGAGGACAAGAAGAAAGACTAGAGTTTCATAGATGAAAGCAATGTAATGAGCTATGAAAAAAACTAATGAATTTTAAGATTGGTCATTAAAGTTTACCAAAACTTAAATATAAGAAAAAAATGAATTAAAAAATCAGAAATAAGAATTCAAGAAGTGTGAAACAATATCAAACACACTGCATGCGTGCTGCTAAGTCTTTTCAGTCATGTCTGACTCTTTGTCACACTATGGTCTGTAGCTTGCAGAGCTTCTCTGTCCATGGGATTTTCCAGGCAAGAATACTAGAGTGGGTTGCCATGCCCTCCTCCAAGGCATCATCCCCATGCAGGGATGGAACCCATGTCTCCTGTGGCTCCTGCATTGCAGGTGAATTCTTTACTGCTGAGCCACCAGGGAAGCCCACCGAACAATCTAATTATATCTAACCGAAATATCAGAGGATTAGAGACAGAAAAAAAAATATAGAAATATTTCAGGAAATAATGGTAAAGATTTTTTCAAAATCTATAACAGTCTCCAAACTTACAGGACAAAATTCAGATCAGAGAACATCTGGCATGATAAACATGTACACACACACACACACACACACAACCCTAAGCATGTCAGGCTGAAACTGTCACAAAAGACAAAAACTCTTGAATTAAGAGAAAAAATAAGCATTGTATACAAAGAAAGTAATTACAGAAATTTCTTGTCAAAAATTATCTACAATGGAAGAAAAAGAAGTGATTTCCTTAAAGTGCTGAAATAAAATATATTACAACAAATAATTCTAAACTGAGTGAATGTATCTCTTGGAAATAAAGGAAAAATCAATATTTTGTCATACAAAAAAAAAAAAAAAAAGAAAATAACCAACAGAACTGCCTATAAGAAAGGATAATTGTGAGCTGTAGGGCAATGGCACCCCACTCCAGTACTCTTGCCTGGAAAATCCCATGGATGGAGGAGCCTGGTGGGCTGCAGTCCATGGGGTCGCTAAGAGTTGGACACGACTGAGCGACTTTACTTTCACTTTTTCACTTTCATGCATTGGAGAAGGAAATGGCAACCCACTCCAGTTTTCTTGCCTGAAGGATCCCAGGGGCAGGAGAGCCTGGTGGGCTGACGTCTATGGGGTCACACAGAGTCGGACACGACAGAAGTGACTTAGCAGCAGCAGCAGCAGGGCTGTGGGCAGAGCTAGAAGCTGATGACAAGATCCCCCTCCCCTGAGCTGATGACCTTTCTACAGCCAGGAGCCAATGGCTAGGGACAAAGCCAAACCCTGTGAGCTGGACCAGGAGAAATACAATGTTGATGACAATGTGAAAATCATCTGTCTAGGAGACAGCACTGGGGGCAAGTCCAAACTCATGGAGAGATTTCTCATGGATGGATTTCAGTCCCAGCAGCTGTCCACTTACTCCCTGACCCTGTACGAGCACACGGTCACAGTAGTTGACAAGACTGTCCTTGTGGATTTTTGGGATACAGCAGGCCAAGAGCAGTTCCAAAGCATGCACACCTCCTGCTACCACAAGGCCCATGCCTGTATCATGGTATTTGATGTACAGAGGAAAATCACATACAAGAACTTGAGCACCTGGTATACGGAGCTTCGGGAGTTCAGGCCAGAGATTCTGTGCATTGTGGTGGCCAATAAAATCTATGCAGACATGAAAATGGCCCAATAGAGTTTCAGTTTTGCCAGGAAATTTTCCTTGCCCCTGTACTTTGTCTCAGCTGCTGATGGTACCAATGTTGTGAAGCTCTTTAATGATACAATTCGATTAGCTGTGTCTTACAAACAGTGCTCCCAGGACTTCAGGGACAAGGTTTTGCAGGAGCTTGAGAACATCGACTTGGAGCAGAAGGAGGAGGATATGCCAGACAAGGAGCAGAATGGCCGCATCCAGAGCCCATCTCCTTCCTGAGCCACAGGAGGCCTTTCCATGGCCCACTTGGTGGTAAAGGGCAGTTCAGAAGACCCCTCCCTCAACAATCCTTCAGCTCTCAGTTGAGACAGTCTTCCAGGCCATATCCTGCTATACCTCCTAAAAAACCCAGTTGTCCTATTTGCCTCTCCCCACAACCTTATTTCCATGGCCCATGAAAGATGATCCTTACATATGGTTCCCTCCCCTGTGGGTTGGGGTCAGTACACAGTACTAACAGGTGTAAGGCCCATACCAGACCCTGAAGCCAAATTAGAGATGGACCCTCCAGGTCATGTGGGACAGTAAAGAGAATCATGTAATATTCTCTGTGTGTTTCATAAATAAAAGGATATTTAGGTGTCTTCCACCCCCAGCCCTCCCACCCCACCCCTCACCCCCAATCCCCCACAGAGAACTAATGTCAGGGCCTATTCATTGCATTTCCACCAAAGGGATAATTTTTCATTACTGGTTTTTCTCCTCTTTAGGCTCCCAACTAAACCAGTAATTTTAAGAAAATGATTTTGAGCAGAGAGCTGTTTGTTCCACAAGTTTTTCTAGAGCTCTTCTGTATATAGTCAGTACTTAGATGAACAGTGAGGCCAAAACCACAGGCCCAAGTTTGCTGTTAACATCAAGTGAAAGCAGATGACTGGTCTGGCCATACACAGTAATACACAGACATTGTTGTGAACATCAAGGGTCAATACAGGCGCATCACAAGGCATTGCATTATACGAAATTGACTTTAGAAAGCTCCATTTAAAACCCATATTTTAACATAGGAGACTTTTCGTCATTTTTCTAAGGACTAATGTGGACACTGTACATCTTTGGGTGGCAAGGGCTGCTAAGAACTATCATGCTGCTTTTTCCATTTATCTCCAGGACTTGTTGCTCACTAGAATGCCTTTATGATCTTCTTATACATCATTTCCATTAATTATTTTTTATTTACAATAAAGTTTGAATTACATAAAAAATAAAGGATAATTGTGATCTTTAAAACAGGATGAATACAATATTAATCAAAAAAGTGTATCTACATAAAATCTGAATTTGGAGATTTTCCTTTGGAGAAGGAAATGGCAACCCACTCCAGTATTCTTGCCTGGAGAATCCCAGGGACGGGGGAGCCTGGTGGGCTGCCGTCTATAGGGTCGCACAGAGTCGGACACGACTGAAGCGACTTAGCAGCAGCAGCACATAAAATCTGAAGAACATTAAAAACAGAATAAACATTAGTTTTCTTATTTTTTCATTGTTCTAAAATATAACTTTCTGTTTATAACCAAAACAGTGGACAATATCATGTTTTCATGTATTAAAGATGACATGGATTGCCTACATAGAATATCTCAAAAAAAACTAAGAAATAAATGTTTCTAGAATATATGAGTTTAACGAGATTGCAGGATACAAATTTGATCATCAAAAATCAAAAAATGAAACAACTTATTGATTTGGTGTCTGAGAATCTTGACTGGTCTTGCAACTGGGTTCATTACTTTCTTTGATAGTATTTCCAGAGAAAATAATACATGATTAGTCAAAAGGAACCAAAACAATAGTGTGATAATGCTCTATTGCTTAAATGTTGGTTATAAGCATAAGCAAACATATAAAGAACTGCAACTAATGCACAAAACAATTAACTTCTGAATTATTTCATGAGAATTATAGGTAGACTATATTTTAAATGGTGAATAGTCATATTTTGCCATAGAAAAATGATGTAGCAGAACTGATCTTAATTATTTCATGATATTAGCTTGCCTATGTTCATATAAGCTACATCTTGGAATATAAGAAATTTACAAGTTTAGTTAATATTAAGAGAGATAAATGGAAGTAAGTTGTCCTTGATTTAAAGTATTAATTACAAAAAAAAAGAATAGAAGAGTTTTGCTTTTTAATCTTAGATGTAATTCAAAATAACTAATGATAGGCATTGAGAACTGTAAGTCCCACTTTATACTAAACAAGTACATTCTGGAACTGTGTTATGTTATGTTCTTTGTACTTTAGTTCAGTTCAGTCACTCAGTCATGTCCGACTCTTTGTGACCCGGTGAACCACAGCATGCCAGAACTCCCTGTTCATCACCAATTCCCAGAGGTCATCCAAACCCATATCCATTGGGTCAGTGATGCCATCCAACCATCTCATCCTCTGTCGTCCCCTTTTCTTCCAGCCCTCAATCTTTCCCAGCATCAGGGTCTTTTCAAATGAGTCAGCTCTTTGCTTCAGGTGGCCAAAATACTGGAGTTTCAGCTTAAACATAATACCTTCCAAAGAAATCCTAGGGCTGATCTCCTTCAGAATGGACTGATTGGATCTCCTTGCAGTCCAAGGGACTCTCAAGAGTCTTCTCCAACACCACAGTTAAAAAGCATCAATTCTTTGGCACTCAGCTTTCTTTAAAGTCCAACTCTCACATCCATACAGATCACATCAGATCAGACGCTCAGTCGTGTCCGACTCTTTGCGACCCCATGAATCGCAGCACGCCAGGCCTCCCTGTCCATCACCAACTCCTGGAGCTCACTGAGACACATCCATCGAGCCAGTGATGCCATCCAGCCATCTCATCCTCTGTCGTCCCCTTCTCCTCTTGCCGCCAATCCCTCCCAGCATGAGAGTCTTCTCCAATGAGTCAACTCTTCTCATGAGGTGGTCAAAATACTGGAGCTTCAGCTTTAGCATCATTCCTTCCAAAGAAATCCCAGGGTTGGTCTCCTTCAGAATGGACTGGTTGGATCTCCTTTCAGTCCAAGGGACACTCAAGAGTCTTCTCCAACACCACACTTCAAAAGCATCAATTCTTCGGCACTCAGCCTTCTTCACAGTCCAGCTCTCACATCCATACATGACCACAGGAAAAACCATAGCCTTGACTAGATGAATATTTGTTGGCAAAGTAATGTCTCTGCTTTTGAATATGCTATCTAGTTTGGTCATAACTGTCCTTCCAAGGAGTAAGTGTCTTTTATTTTCATGGCTGCAGTCACCATCTGCAGTGATTTGGGAGCCCAGAAAAATAAAGTCTGACACTGTTTCGACTGTTTCCCCATTTATTTCGCATGAGGTGATGGGACCAGATGCCATGATCTTCGTTTTCTGAATGTTGAGCTTTAAGCCAACCTTTTCACTCTCCACTTTCACTTTCATCAAGAGGCTTTTGAGTTCCTCTTCACTTTCTGCCATAAGGGTAGTGTCATCTGGATATCTGAGGTTATTGATATTTCTCCCAGCAATCTTGATTCCAACTTGAGTTTCTTCCAGTCCAGCATTTCTCATGATGTACTCTGCATATATGTTAAATAAACAGGGTGACAATATACAGCCTTGATGTACTCCTTTTCCTCTTTGGAACCAGTCTGTTGTTCCATGTACAGTTCTCATTGTTGCTTCCTTATCTGCATACAGATTTCTCAAGAGGCAGATCAGGTGGTCTGGTATTCCCATCTCTTTCAGAATTTTCCACAGTTGATTGTGATCTACACAGTCAAAGGCTTTGGCATAGTCAATAAAGCAGAAATAGATGTTTATCTGGAACTCTTGCTTTTTCCATGATCCAGCAGATGTTGGAAATATGATCTCTGGTTCCTCTGCCTTTTCTAAAACCAGCCTAAATATCAGGAAGTTCACGGTTCACATATTGCTGAAGCCTGGCTTGGAGAATTTTGAGCATTACTTTCCTAGCGTGTGAGATGAGTGCAACTGTGTGGTACTTTGAGCATTCTTTGGCATTGCCTTTCTTTGGGACTGGAATGAAAACTGACCTTTTCCAGTCCTGTGGCCACTGATGAGTTTTCCAAATTTGCTGGCATATTGAGTGCAGCACTTTCATAGCATCATCTTTCAGGATTTGGAATAGCACAACTGGAATTCCATCACTTCCACTAGCTTTGTTCGTAGTGATGCTTTCTAAGGCCCACTTGACTTCACATTCCAGGATGTCTGGCTCTAGGTCAGTGATCACACCATCGTGATTATCTGGGTCATGAAGATCTTTTTTGAATAGTTCTTCTGTGTATTCTTGCCACCTCTTCTTAATATCTTCTGCTTCTGTTAGGTCCATACCATTTCTGTCCTTTTTTGAGCCCATCTTGGCATGAAATGTACCTTTGGTATCTCTGATTTTCTTGAAGAGATCCCTCGTCTTTCCCATTCTGTTGTTTTCCTCTATTTTTTTGCATTGATCGCTGAACAAGGCTTTCTTATCTCTTCTTGCTATTCTTTGGAACTCTGCATTCAGATGTTTATATCTTTCCTTTTCTCCTTTGCTTTTAGATTCTCTTCATTTCACAGCTATTTGTAAGGCCTCCCCAGACAGCCATTTTGCTTTTTTGCATTTCTTTTCCATGGAGATGGTCTTGGTCCCTGTCTCCTGTACAATGTCACGAACCTCATTCCATAGTTCATCAGGTACTTTATCAGATATAGGCCCTTAAATCTATTTCTCACTTCCACTGTATAATCATAAGGAATTTGATTTAGGTCATACCTGAATGGTCTAGTGGTCTTCCCTACTTTTTCAATTTAAGTCTGAATTTGGCAATATGGAAGTCATGATCAGAGCCACATTCATCTCCCGGTCTGGTTTTTTGTTGACTCTATAGTGCTTCTCCATCTTTGGCTGCAAAGAATATAATCAATCTGATTTCGGTGTTGACCATCTGGTGATGTCCATGTATAGAGTCTTCTCTTGTGTTGTTGGAAGAGGGTGTTTGTTATGACTAGTGCATTTTCTTGGCAAAACTCCATTAGTCTTTGCCCTGCTTCATTTCGTATTCCACGGCCAAATTTGTTGTTACTCCAGGTGTTTCTTGACTTCCTACTTTTGCATTCCAGTCCCCTATAATGAAAAGGACATCTTTTTTGGGTGTTAGTTCTAAAAGGTCTTGTAGGTCTTCATGGAACTGTTCAGCTTCAGCTTCTTCAGAGTTACTGGTTGGGGCATAGACTTGGATTACTGTGACATTGAATGGTTTGCCTTGGAAACGAACAGAGATCATTCTGTTGTTTTTGAGATTGCATCCAAGTACTGTATTTCAGATTCTTTTGTTGACCATGATGGCCACTCCATTTCTTCTGAGGGATTCCTGCCCGCAGTAGTAGATATAATGGTGCCCTGAGTTAAATTCACCCTTTCCAGTCCATGTGAGTTTGCTGATTCCTAGAATGTCAACATTCACTCTTGCCATCTCTTGTTTGACCACTTCCAATTTGCCTTGATTCATGGACCTGACATTCCAGGTTCTTATGCAATATTGCTCTTTACAGCATCGGACTGCTTCTATCACCAGTCACATCCACAGCTGGTATTCTTTTTGCTTTGGCTCCATCCCTTCATTCTTCCTTGGGTTATTTCTGCACTGATCTCCAGTAGCATGGTCAGCTACTGACCTGGGGAATTTCTCTTTCAGTAACCTATCATTTTGCCTTTTCATATTGTTCATGGGGTTCTCAAGGCAAGAATACTGAAGTGGTTTGCCATTCCCTTCTCCAGCGGACCATATCCTGTCAGATCTCTCCACCATGACCCGCCAATCTTGGGTTACTCCACGGGCGTGGCTTAGTTTCATTGAGTTAGACAAGGTTGTGGTCCTAGTGTGATTAGATTGACTAGTTATCTGTGAGTATGGTTTCAGTGTGTTTGCCCTCTGATGCCCTCTTGCAACACCTACCGTCTTACTTCGGTTTCTCTTACCTTGGGTGTGAGGTATCTCTTCACGGCTGCTCCAGCAAAGCATAGCCATTGCTCCTTACCTTGGATGAGGGGTCTCTCCTCACCACCACCCTTCCTGACCTTCAACATGGGATAGCTCCTCTAGGCCCTCCTGTGCCGGCACAGCCATGGCCCCTTTGACGTGGGGTTGATCCTCCTGGCCACCACCTCTGGCCTCGGGTGTGGGGTAGCTCCTCCTGCCCACCGCCCCTGGCCTCGGGCTTAGGGGCGTGGGGTATCTCCTCCGGGCTGTCACCCCTCACCTCAGACGCGGGGTAATTCCTCTCGTCGCTGCCCCTGACCCCGGACGCTGGTAACTCCTCTCGGTTGTTCCTGCGCTGTTGCAGTCTGGAACTCTCAGCCGCTGCCCCTGACCACTGGAAAAACCATCGCCTTGACTAGACGGACCTCTGTTGGCAAAGTAATGTCTCTGCTTTTTAATATGCTGTCTGCTAAGTCACTTCAGTCGTGTCCGACTCTTTGCGACCCCATAGACGGCAGCCCACCAGGCTCCCCTGTCCCTGGGATTCTCCAGGCAAGAACACTGGAGTGGGCTGCCATTTCCTTCTCCAATGCATGAAAGTGAAAAGTGAAAGTGAAGTCGCTCAGTCTAGGTTGGTCATAACTTTCCTTCCAAGAAGTAAGCGTCTTTTAATTTCATGACTGCACCATCTACAGTGATTTGGAGCCCAGAAAAGTGAAGTCGGCCATTGTTTCCACTGTTTCCCCATCTATTTGCCATGAAGTGATGGGACCAGATGCCATGATCTTATTTTTCTGAATGTTGAGCTTTAAGCCAATTTTTTCACTCTCCTCTTTCATTTTCATCAAGAGGCTCTTTTGTTCTGCTTCACTTTCTCCCATAAGAGTAACTAAATCAAAGTAAGACACACCTAAGATTTTATGAAATGATTGCTAAAGAATCTGAGTATTTCACCATGAAAAATGAAAATGTTTGAAAAAATTTGGCCTGGAAACAAAACAAGAACAAAATAGCTAATTTAAATATAATTATTCAATTACTAAATTAATTGAATGGCAACCATTTGAGGATCACTGTTCTAGGCACTAGAGATGGTTGTATCAAGATTGATGAGTTCCAGGCTTTCATGTATTTTATAGTCGAGTGAAATAGAGGAGAAAAAAAATTAAACATATTCATGAATAAAAAAAAATTGAGATAGTGATAAAAGAAAAAAAAAAAAAAAAAAAAAAGCATGGCATCTTTAGATCAAATGCTTAGCGAATCTGATCATTTGAGCTAAGATGTAAATCTCTGCTTTTTTTTTTTTTTTTTTTTTTTTTGCAGGGGAAAATGGACAAAGGAAAGGAGCAATAAGGGTGGGGGGGAAATGGGAAGAAAGAAGGGGAGTGATGGTAGGGAGTATTGTAAATTTATTTTTTTTTTTTTATTTTTGTATTTTTTTTTTATTTTGGGAAAATGGACAAAGGAAAGGATCAATGAGGGGGGGGGGGAAATGGGAAGAAAGAAGGGGAGTGATGGTGGGGAGGAGTATAAATAATTTCTTAACCAATGGCTTTCTGTTTTTAATCACAAAGAACACTTAAAAAAATCATGGTGAGTTCATCTTATATTAGGAGGTTTGTTCTCGAAATGAAAAGTCCAGAAAACAAAAAGTCCAGTTTGGGTGTCCTCATCTTTAGGTACATCTTGGTATTTTGTATTGGTAAATCTATCTTTACCACAATATATTATTTAGGACAGGATCACATTTGTCACCTCTTCCTCCCTACTACCCAAAGTGGTACCAAACCCACAAAAATAGTCAATAAACCTCTACAGAGTGAGCAAATAAGTCTTTTTTTTTTTTTTTTTAAACTCTCCTGAGTGAACTGAATTTTTTGAGGCTCATAAGTAAATATGTTTTCCTCTTTACTTTGTCTATTACAGCCAGATTATATGAGTGGGGTGTTAAAGTCTCCCACTATTATTGTATTGCTCTAGAGAATGTCCTTTAGTTTTTGTTGGAGAAATGGTTTAGTGATGCAAAATTCTCTCAACTTTTGCTTATCTGTGAAGCTTTTGATTTCTCCTTCATATTTGAATGAGATCCTTGCTGGATACAATAATCTAGGCTGTAAGTTATTTTCCTTCATCACTTTAATTACGTCTTGCCATTCCCTCCCTGGCTTGGAGAGTTTCTATTGAAAGATCAGCTGTTATCCTTATGGGAATTCCCTTGTGAGTTATTTGATGTTTTTCCCTTGCTGCTTTTAATATTTGTTCTTTATATTTAATCTTTGTTAATTTGACTAATATGTGTCTTGGGGTGTTTCGCCTTGGGTTTATCCTGTTAGGGACTCTCTGGATTTCTTGAACTTGAGTGGTTATTTCCTTCTTCATTTTAGGGAAGTTTTCAACTATTATCTCCTCAAGTATTTCCTCATGATCTTTCTTTTTATCTTCTTTTTCTGGAACTCCTATGATTCGAATGTTGTAGCGTTTGATGTTATCCTGGAGGTTTCTGAAATTGTCCTCATTTCTTTTGATACGTTTTTCTTTTTTCTCGTCTGATTCATTTATTTCTAGGATTCTATCTTCTAGTTCACTAATGCTATCTTCTGCCTCTGTTATTCTACTATTTGTTGCCTCCAGGGTGTTTTGGATCTCATTTATTGCATTATTCATTATGTGTTGACTCTTTTTTATTTCTTCTAGGTCCTTGTTAAACCTTTCTTGAATCTTCTCAATCCTTGTCTCCAGACTCTTTAACTGTGATTCTATTTTGATTTCGAGATTTTGAATTAATTTCGCTATCATTATTCGGAATTCTTTATCAGGTAGATTCCCTATCTCTTCCTCTTTGGTTTGGTTTGGTGGAGATCTATCCTGTTCCTTTAGCTGCTGGGTATTCTTTTGTCCTTCATTTTGTTAAAATTGCCAAATTTAGAGTGTCCTTACTATATTCTGGTAGTTTGTTGAATTCTCTTTATTGAGGCGGTTTACAGGTCGTTTCAATATCTGATCTCTGCCTTGTTACAGAGGGGGCGGAGATGAACACCCAAATCTAAATCGGCCAGGTTCAGGCACTCGGATAATCCTCAGAAGCACAGACTTGGTTGAGTCTGCGTTTTATGCCCTTCCCAGATCCGAGTAGTGCAGGTGATGAAATGTTCAGCGAGCACAGGTGCTGCGACTTATTGCCTCTCCGCCGCTCAGTTTTCTGGGTATACAAACAGCGCACTTTCTCAGGCAGATGTTGACCATCCAGAGCCCCAAGAAGCGTGAGTCAGCACAGAGACCTACTCACAGTTCCGTTAGACAGTGTCCCTCTAGGGCTATAATTGTCCGCCTCTGGCCCTGGCTGCCTGTCACGGGAGTGGGACGGCCTGCAGCCGGCCAACTCTGTGCAGCCCTTTGTTCCGTAGGTAGTCCTGGTGGTGTCTTAAGTTAGGGCTGGCTTTTGATGTAGTAGATAACCGACAGTCTGGTTATTTCGCTCAGATAGCGCCTGAGATAGCCAGGCCAAATCCTTTTTCAAAGCAATGCAGGCCTCGCCGCTCCTCCTAGCCCAGCCCCCACTTGCCAATAGCAAATGCTGGTGTCTGCGCCAGTTCTCCACAAAAGGAGTTACCGCAGGGCTCGTTTTCTTGTTTTGAAGACAATGAGCTGTCTTTCTAAGTGCCTGATGTCCTCTGCCGGCATTCAGAAGTTGTTTTATCGAGTTTATTCAGCATTCAAATGTTCTTTTAATGGATTTGTGGAGGAGAAAGTATTCTCCCCGTCTTACTCGTCCGCCATCTTAGCTCCTCCCCCCAGAGATAGTCATTCAAAAGCCTTACTTTTGGTGTAGTGGAGCTTGACTTGTTTGAGCAATTAAAAAATAGTGTGACTGGAATGCCATTGAGAGAGACTATGTCAGAGAGGTAAAAAGGGGCTTTGAAGGAAAAGGTAAAGAATAGCTTTTATATTCTATTCAGTGAGAATCAGAAATAGTTATGGAGTAATTAGGTAGAAAAATAATCTGATTTGTGATTTAAAAGACCATTCTGGCTACTAATAATAAGTTACTTCACTCGTGTCTGACTCTGTGCGACCCCATAGATGGCAGCCCACCAGGCTCCCCCATCCCTGGGATTCTCCAGGCAAGAACACTGGAGTGGGTTGCCATTTCCTTCTCTAATGCATGAAAGTGAAAAGTGAGAGTGAAGTCACTCAGTCGTGTCCGACCCTCAGGGACCCCATGGACTGTGGCCTTCCAGGCTCCTCTGTCCATGGGGTTTTCCAGGAAAGAGTACTGGAGTGGGGTACCATTGCCTTCTCCGATACACAGAACTATTCCTAGTAAATCAGAACATATGCTACTCCTAGGTATAGCAAATATATTTTGTCTACTGTTTTCCATTATTTTTCTCTTCCTTTCTGAAAAAAAAAATATATATATATTGTTCAAATATCTACCCCTTCTCATGGAGCCCTGAGATGTTGACTCAGTTCCGCTCAAAGAGGCTTGATTTTTCTAAGGTCATTACCATTCTTCTTAAGAGGAATTATTTCAGAAAGAGTTTTTATAGCCAAGAGACTCTGAGAGATGTTTGTCTGGCAATTCTGAGAAATTCTTCAAGTGACTGTTTCTCTCCATTCCTATGCTAAATGAATATATCATATCACTATAACCCTGAAGCTGACACACAGAATAGATCAGAGCCAAAGGATTATCAGCAAAATGAGCCATATCATAGAATTAATTCACTTATGAAGCCTAACTGCGCACTTAGTTTTGTGATGCCTGTATCATTTAAATGCCTTTATCGTTTAAAACAGGTTGAGCTATCTTCTGTTCAGATCAGATCAGATCAGTCGCTCAGTCGTGTCCGACTCTTTGCGACCCCATGAACCGCAGCACGCCAGGCCTCCCTGTCCATCACCAGCTCCCGGAGGTCACCCAGACTCATACCCATCGAGTCAGTGATGCCATCCAGCCATCTCATCCTCTGTCGTCCCCTTCTCCTCCGGCCCTCAATCCCTCCCAGCATCAGAGTCTTCTCCAATGAGTCAACTCTTCGCATGAGGTGGCCAAAATACTGGAGTCTCAGCTTTAGCATCATTCCTTCCAAAGAAATCCCAGGATTGATCTCCTTCAGAATGGACTGGTTGGATCTTCTTGCAGTCCAAGGGACTCTCAAGAGTCTTCTCCAACACCACAGTTCAAAAGCATCAATTCTTCGGCGCTCAGCCTTCTTCACAGTCCAGTTCTCACATCCATACATGACCACAGGAAAGACCATAGCCTTGACTAGGCGAACCTTTGTTGGTAAAGTAATATCTCTGCTTTTGAATACGCTATCTAGGTTGGTCATAACTTTCCTTCCAAGGAGTAACTGTCTTTTAATTTCATGACTGCAGTCACCATCTGCAGTGATTTTGGAGCCCAGAAAAATAAACTCTGACACTGTTTCCACTGTTTCCCCATTTATTTCCCATGTAGTGATGGGACCAGATGCCATGATCTTCGTTTTCTGAATGTTGAGCTTTAAGCCAACCTTTTCACTCTCCACTTTCACTTTCATCAAGAGGCTTTTGAGTTCCTCTTCACTTTCTGCTGTAAGAGTGGTGTCATCTGCATATCTGAGGTTATTGATATTTCTCCCAGCAATCTTGATTCCAACTTGAGTTTCTTCCAGTCCAGCATTTCTCATGATGTACTCTGCATATAAGTTAAATCAACATGGTGACAATATGCAGCCTTGACGTACTCCTTTTCCTATTTGGAACCAGTCTGTTGTTCCATGACCAGTTCTAACTGTTGCTTCCTGACCTGCATACAGATTTCTTAAGAGGCAGATCAGGTGGTCTGGTATTCCCATCTCTTTCAGAATTTTCCACAGTTTATTGTGATCTACACAGTCAAAGGCTTTGGCATAGTGAATAAAGCAGAAATAGATGTTTTTCTGGAACTCTCTTGCTTTTTCCATGATCCAGCGGATGTTGGCAATTTGATCTCTGGTTCCTCTGCCTTTTCTAAGACCAGCTTGAACATCAGGAAGTTCATGGTTCACATATTGCTGAAGCCTGGCTTGGAGAATTGTGAACATTACTTTACTAGTGTGAGATGAGTGCAATTGTTCGGTAGTTTGAGCATTCTTTGGCATTGCCTTTCTTTGGGATTGGGATGAAAACTGACCTTTTCCCATCTTGTGGCCACTGCTGAGTTTTCCAGATTTGCTGGCATATTGAGTGCAGCACTTTCACAGCATCATCTTTCAGGATTTGGAATAGCTCCACTGGAATTCCATCACCTCCACTAGCTTTGTTCGTAGTGATGCTTTCTAAGGCCCATTTGACTTCACATTCCAAGATGTCTGGCTCTAGGTCAGTGATCACATCATCATGATTATCTGGGTCTTGAAACTCTTTTTTGTACAGTTCTTCTGTGTATTCCTGCCACCTCTTCTTAATATCTTCTGCTTCTGTTAGGTCCACACCATTTCTGTCCTTTATCGTGCCCATCTTTGCGTGAAATGTTCCTTTGGTATCTCTGATTTTCTTGAATAGATCCTTAGTCTTTCCCATTCTGTTGTTTTCCTCTATTTCTTTGCATTGATCACTGAAGAAGGCTTTCTTATCTCTTCTTGCTCTTCTTTGGAACTCTGCATTTAGATGTTTATATCTTTCCTTTTCTCCTTTGCTTTTCACTTCTCTTCTTTTTGCAGCTATTTGCAAGGCCTCCCCAGACAGCCATTTTGCTTTTTTGCATTTCTTTTCCATGGAGATGGTCTTGATCCCTGTCTCCTGTACAATGTCACGAACCTCATTCCATAGTTCATCAGGCACTCTATCAGATCTAGGCCCTTAAATCTATTTCTCACTTCCACTGTATAATCATAAGGGATTTGATTTAGGTCATACCTGAATGGTCTAGTAGTTTTCCCTACTTTCTTCAATTTCAGTCTGAATTTGGCAATAAGGAGTTCATGGTCTGAGCCACAGTCAGCTCCTGGTCTTGTTTTTGCTGATTGTATAGAGCTTCTCCATCTTTGGCTGCAAAGAACCTAATCAATCTGATTTCGGTGTTGACCATCTGGTGATGTCCATGTATAGAGTCTTCTCTTGTGTTGTTGGAAGAGGGTATTTGCTATGACCAGTGCACTTTCTTGGCAAAACTCTGTTAGTCTTTGCCCTGCTTCATTCCGTATTCCAAGGCCAAATTTGCCTGTTACTCCAGGTGTTTCTTGACTTCCTACTTTTGCATTCCAGTCCCCTATAATGAAAAGGACATCTTTTTTGGGTGTTAGTTCTAAAAGGTCTTGTAGGTCTTCATAGAACTAAGAGCGCCCCACCGGCTGCGTCGCGCACTAAGAGCGCGGCCAAGAGGAACTACCCCACGACCAAGGTCAGGAAGGGCGGCGGTGAGGAGAGACCCCCTGGTCCAAAGTAAGGTGTGATGACTGTGCTTAGCTGGCCGGGAGCAGCCGGGAGCAGCCGGGACGAGATACCCCAGTCCCAAGGTAAGAGAAACCCACGTAAGACAGTAGATCTTGTAAGAGGGCATCAGAGGGCAAATACACTAAAACCATTCTCACAGAAAACTAGTCAATCTAATCACACAAGGACCACACCCTTGTCTAACTCAACGAAATTAAGCCATGCCCGAGGGGCAACCTGGGATGGGCGGGTCATGGTGGAGAGAGATGACAGGATGTGGTCCGCTGGAGAAGGGAATGGCAAACCACTTCAGTATTCTTGCCTTGAGAACCCCATGAACAGTATGAAAAGACAAAATGATAGGATACTGAAAGAGAAACTTCCCAGGTCAGTAGAGGCCCAATATGCTACTGGAGATCAGTGGAGAAATAGCTCCAGAAAGAATGAAGGGATGGAGCCAAAACAAAAAGAATACCCAGATGTGGATGTGTCTGGTGATAGAAGCAAAGTCCGATGCTGTAAAGAGCAATACTGCATAGGAACCTGGAATGTCAGGTCCATGAATCAAGGCAAATTGGAAGTGGTCAAACAAGAGATGGCAAGAGTGAATGTTGACATTCTAGGAATTAGTGAACTAAAATGGACTGGAATGGGTGAATTTAACTCAGATGACCATTATATCTACTACTGTGGGCAGGAATCCCTCAGAAGAAATGGAGTGGCCATCATGGTCAACAAAAGAGTCCGAAATGCAGTACTTGGATGCAATCTCAAAAATGACAGAATGATCTCTGTTCGTTTCCAAGGCAAACCATTCAATGTCACAGTAATCCAAATCTATCTTCTGTTAGCTGATGTGAAACAGGGACAGGAGTGATAGCAAGGAAATCCTTTAGATGGCTAATGTACTTGGCCAGGTAAAAGTGATTATGGCTTGGGTGAGGGTAGTACCAATGGATGAGAAAATAAGGGGGCAGTTTGTGGATACATTTTAGAGGTAATGAAAAATGGGTTTTCTGATAATATGAGAATGGGTGAAATTAAACAAGATTACAAAGTTTGTCATGTGTAATAGACAAGGCTTTTCTGTAACATAGTTGAGGAAAGAGAACCAATCAGTCACACATATTTTGACTTGAGTATAAAAAAATACTTTTACAAATAATTTGACCTGGCAAACACTTATCCACTTCAAAAAATAATATCATCATATTCTTTAAACAGTGAGGTATATCTATTAATAAGTCTAATCAACATGAGAAACATGCCCAGTTTTCATGGACTGTGTGGATAGTATTCTTTTACTCAGTGAGTGTAGATTACATAGTTTAATACTTAAGTGTTTTCTTATACCGGTGATATAATTTGGGGGCTACTATTTATTTTAATAAGATAAAGTGACAGTTCAAATTTTTATGTACCAAACTTCCAACCTGGAAAGATCTTGGAAGTCATCACTCCCCAATTTATAATAAGAAAGAAAGAAAAAAAAATACTGAACAAACTGAAAATCAATGGCACTCCTTAGACCTACCAGAAAGTGGAGGTTGTTCAATACACCACAACCACAAAAGCTAGAGTGACAAGGGGATACAGGAAGTCATAGCTGAGATCTCCTAAACTGGAGCAGAAGCCACTGGCATCAACTGGTAGGAAAAAAGAAACACAAGTGGTAATTTTGACAGACTGATGAAAGCCTGAGTGTGGTCTAGTTTGCTTTTGAATTCCCTGACAATACCTTTAATTAAGATAAAGATATATGTGTTCTACTTTTAAAATAGTTACTTTTATTGTCTAAAGTTAACAAATGAAAAATGGATAAGTTAACACTCCATAACTCCGAAAAAAAATAACATTTTAGTAATGATACTGTATCAGAGCACTTCTGCTGGCCAAGATGGTATAATAGTGCCCACATTTACTGTCCCATAACAAACAAAAAACCTCAGTCCTTCCCCGCCCCAATAATTACATTAAGCAATGTTTTCAAGACCTTGCAAATCAAGCATCAAAGGACAATGATTTCTGAAAGAATAAGGAGAAAAACAGCGAGTATTTTGATTCGGTTCATTTCAGTTCAGTCGCTCAGTCATGTCTGACTCTTTGCGACCCCATGAATTGCAGCACGCCAGGCCTCCCTGTCCATCACCAACTCCCAGAGTTCACTCAGATTCACGTCCATCGAGTTGGTGATGCCATCCAGCAGTCTCATCCTCTGTTGTCCCCTTCTCCTCCTGCCCCCAATCCCTCCCAGCATCAGAGTCTTTTCCAATGAGTCAACTCTTTTCATGAGGTGGCCAAAGTACTGGAGTTTCAGCTTTAGCATCATTCCTTCCAAAGTATTATGATTACCCCAATTTATATCTTAGGACAGTATACAGGCTACTGGCCAGAAAGAGAAAACTCAGGTAGGACCTAGAAAATGTTAACACCAACACACATTATATATTGAGTTGACCAAAAAGTACGTTTGGGTTTTTGGTAACATCTTATGGAAAAACCCAAATGACCTTTTTGGCCAATCCAATACAATGTGTTTAACAGCTTTATCTGTAATAGATTAAAATAATGAATAATCACTCAAAAAAAAAAAAAAAAAAGAAAGAAAGAAAGAAAGAAATAAGGGCTTCTCTGGCGGTCCAGTGGTTAAGGACCCACATGCCAATTCAGGGAACACAGGTTGAATCCTGGTCCAGGAATATACCGCATGCTGCGGGGCAGCTAAGGCCCTGCACCACAACTACTGAAGCCCATGCATCTATATCCCATACTCTGCAACAAGATAAGCCACAGAAATGAGAAGCCTACACACGGAAGCTAGAGAAAGCCCATTTGCAACAATGAAGACCCAGCACAGCCAAAAATAAATAACAGGAATCAAATACTAATTTGTCCCTTGACATGGATTTTTCTCAAAATTATTATGTGGAGTGAAATAATTCAGATGAAAATGAATGTATACTTGCAGATATATAAAATGCAAAGAAATACAAATTAATATATAGTGAAATAAAGCTGATCAGTGGCTGCTTGGGGTTAGAAGGGGGATGATCAGGAGGAAGGGATTACAAAGAACAAGAAGAAACATTGGGGGTGATATGTATGTTCAGTGTCTTGATTTTGGTGATGATTTTACAGTTGTATATAAATGTCAAAACTTATCCAATTGTATATTTTATTTTTTCCTCTTTATTATTTTTTTATTATTGATTTTTTTTTTTTTTTTTACTTTACAATATTGTATTGGTTTGCCATACATCAACATGCATCCGCCACAGGTGTAAACGTGTTCCCCATTCTGAACCCCGCCTGTATATTTTAAATATGTTCAATTTATATGTCTACTATGAAAATGTTAAATTTGTAGTTTCTCTGCTCTGTGTGTTGGATTGAATATAACCACTTATTTCCACTCTCTACTGAAACATCAATAAAATAAAAGTGAAATATTTTAAAAGATATATATTCATCAGATCAGATCAGATCAGTCGCTCAGTCGTGTCTGACTCTTTGCAATGCCACGAACCACAGCACACCAGGCCTCCCTGTGACCAACTCCCGGAGGTCACTCAAACTCACATCCATCGAGTCAGTGATGCCATCCAGCCATCTCATCCTCTGTCGTCCCCTTCTCCTCCTGCCCCCAATCCCTCTCAGCATCAGAGTCTTCTCCAATGAGTCAACTCTTCGCATGAGGTGGCCAAAGTACTGGAGTGTCAGCTTTAGCATCATTCCTTCCAAAGAAATCCCAGGGCTGATCTCCTTCAGAATGGACTGGTTGGATGTCCTTGCAGTCCAAGGGACTCTCAAGAGTCTTCTCCAACACCACAGTTCAAAAGCACCAATTCTTCGGCGCTCAGCCTTCTTCACAGTCCAGCTCTCACATCCATATGTGACCACAGGAAAGACCATAGCCTTGACTAGGCGAACCTTTGTTGGCAAAGTAATGTCTCTGCTTTTGAATATGCTATCTAGGTTGGTCATAACTTTCCTTCCAAGGAGTAAGCGTCTTTTAATTTCATGGCTACCGTCACCATCTGCAGTGATTTTGGAGCCCAGAAAAATAAAGTCTGACACTGTTTCCACTGTTTCCCCATCTATTTCCCATGTAGTGATGGGACCGGATGCCATGATCTTTGTTTTCTGAAAGTTGAGCTTTAAGCCAACCTTTTCACTCTCCACTTTCACTCTCATCAAGAGGCTTTTGAGTTCCTCTTCACTTTCTGCCATAAGGGTGGTGTCATCTGCATATCTGAGGTTATGGATATTTCTCCCAGCAATCTTGATTCCAACTTGTGTTTCCTCCAGTCCAGCATTTCTCATGATGTACTCTGCATATAAGTTAAATAAACATGGTGACAATATGCAGCCTTGACGTGCTCCCTTTCCTATTTGGAACCAGTCTGTTGTCCCATGACCAGTTCTAACGGTTGCTTCCTGACCTGCATACAGATTTCTCAAGAGGCAGATCAGGTGGTCTGGTATTCCCATCTCTTTCAGAATTTTCCACAGTTGAATGTGATCTACACAGTCAAAGGCTTTGGCATAGTCAACAAAGCAGAAATAGATGTTTTTCTGGAACTCTCTTGCTTTTTCCATGATGAAGCTAAAATAAGGAGGTTGTGATGATGTAAAGAAAAATCTATTTGAAACAAAGAAATGAGAATTTATTATTTAGGGGAAAACTAACCTAAGTGGCTGCCAAGAAGAAAGTCAATAGGAAGTTGGATGGTAGTTTCTGCCACAGAACTCCACCCCCAAAAGTTCAGGCAATAGAGGGCGGTAGGTATCTTGGATGACTGGGATGAGAAATGGTCTAAAACAAGCAAATTATTTGAAAACTTTAAGGTATAATTAGATCTTAATTCGAAAAGTTAAATCTTTCTCTTGCCATCACAAAAATAGGCATCTAATCCTTCTGTACTTAGCACAGAGATCTTAGGCACACACATACTCATCACAGACACTGGAGCCTCTGCTCCTTGGAAAATATGTCACCAAAGAAAAGTCCAGCAATATTCAATATTTGGATATTCTTCTCTTTTATTACCTTGCAATGAAGCCTACTGATCAAAACCTGTGCTTTTGATACAGAAATTCTAACTAAAATTCTAACTAGAATTAGAATTTAGCAGTTAGCATTTAACTGCTTCAATATAAAATATAAACTGATAGCTATACATTGCTAAATATATGAGGACAACACAACCATAAAAATACTTGACAGCTTTGTCTGCGTGTGAATAAAAGAAGAAATTGCAATATGAAATAAGGTTGGGATTGTGCTATTTAGATAGGGATCAAAGAACAAGGAAATACTCTTAGGAATTAAACTTATGAGAGCCCCAAATAAATAAATATAATAACTCAAATCAAAAATATTAGAATAAATGAATAATTTAGCTAATAAAATCACTCAGGTAAGATACAGTTTTTGAAAAAAATAGAGATTACTTCCCTGGTGGCTCAGCAGCTAAAGAATCCACCTGCAATTCAGGAGACACAGGAGATGCGAGTTCAATCCCTGGGTTTGGAAGATCCTCTGGAGAAGGAAATGGCAACCTACCCCAGTATTCTTGCCTAAAAAAATCTCATGGACAGAGGAGCCTGGCAGGCTATAGCCCAGTGGGTCACAAAGAGCCAGACATAGTTGAGCAACTTAGAACACAGAGATAGCCAATACTAGAAAAATGTTAAGTATAATAGAAGTTCAATTCCAGAGGTATCAAGTTCCTATATTAGGAACTCCAGAAGCACAGATCAAAGAAAAGGGAGAGAAAGAAATTAATAAATATTGATAGAAAAAATTTTTCCAGACTGAGGAAACACATTTCTATATTTTTAAAGAGCTCAGTGAAGCACAGTACACAACATATACATCCAAATATGACTTTTTCAATATCATGATATTTTCAAGAATAAAATAAATTTTCATAATTTCTAAAAAAAAAATTAAAGAGTTCACATAGCGTGGAAGAAAATGATAGTTTCATCAGAATGGTCAAGTGTAACACTTGAGAGCATTGTATAGTGGAGGTATGCCATTTAAATTTTAAAGAAACACTATTTTATCCAAATATTTTATACACAGCCAAGACTTTGATCATATGTAAGGCCATTATTAAAGTATTATCAAACAATTGGTGGTTTAAAAATGTCTCTTCCAAGTACATGGATGTGAGAGTTGGACCATAAAGAAGGCTGAGTACTGAAGAATTGATACTTTCAAATTGTGGTGCTGGAGAAGATTCTTGAGAGTCCCTTGGACAGCAAGGAGATCAAACCAGTCAACCCTAAAGGAAATCAACCCTGAATATTCATTGGAAGGACTGATGCTGAAGCTGAAACTCTAATACTTTGGCCACCAGATGCAAAGAATCCATTCACTGGAAAAGACCTTGATCCTGGGAAAGATTGAGGGCAAGAGGAGAAGAGGGCAACAGAGGATGAGATGGTTGGATGGCATCACCAATTCAATGGATATGAGTTTAAGCAAGCTCCAGGAGTTGGTGATGGACAGTGAAGCCTGGCATGCAGCAGTCCATGGGGTCACAAAGAGTCAGACATGACTGAGCAAGTGAACTGAACTGATATCTTTGATAATCATAAGAATGATAGAAGTGTATATTCATTTAACTGATCCCTGATGACTGTTTCATCAGTTATTAGTTTTTTTTCCCCTAGTTTAACAACTCCAAATTAGAACACATTTTATAATCAAATGACATTATTTTATAAAAGCTCTCACCAGGATTCATTTATAATAGCTGTCCTTGCCTAGACATGAAGGAATATGGTTACTAATCCTAGTGGCCTGCCCAGGACAGATCCAAAACCTGATTTTCTTTCTTTTCTTTTTTTTTTTTTCAGGCAATGAACTATCTAATTACTACTTAAGGAAGAAATGTTAGCACTAGTAATGGTCTGAAAACTTTCCATTGACATTTTTTCTTAAAATTAAGGAAATGTCACAGTATTAGAGGGTTGGAAAGAATTCAAGAGACAATAGTGAGGCAGTATTTTGCAATACCCTACATTTCCAGCACTCTTGGTAGTACAGAAGACAAAAAAATTATTTTGAAAAGTACATTTTAAAAAACCCAAGTTGAAGAGTAATTCATAAATCTGATTCTCAACAGAACGAAATTTTAGGGAAACCTTTTGGCAACCCACTCCACTGTTCTTGCCTGGAGAATCCCAGGGACGGAGGAGTCTGGTGGGCTGCCATCTATGGGGTCGCACAGAGTCAGACATGACTGAAGTGACTTAGCAACAGTAACCAATTATAATATTTGTATTTTCCTTTTTATGTTGGCAAAAGTATGATATATGATTTTAAAAAACACTTCTAAATAAGTCTTAAAATACTACTTAAATACATATAGTGGAAAAACTCAATTATAAGAAAAAAGTATAATAGTTTAATTAGTAGAATTTTATCCAAGTAATAACATATACTGCATCTTACAACCAGTGACAGCTTAGGCTTTACTAAATTGTAACACAGGTGAGGACAGGAATAGGAAAGAATGCCATTAGTAGGGGTGGAGCAAATACAGGATCTCTACTACCTTGTACAACCTCATGGCCATGATGCTCCAGTCTATACATATGGTGTTTCTTGGAGTACAAGTTCAAAACTGCAATGTTACAGCACAGAGTAAATGAGTCCTAACTGTATTTCTTAGAAGTCAAGACATAACAGGTAAAACTGAAAGGTTAGGGAACAGCTATTTCCTAATAGTGAAGCATTTCAAACTATGAAAGACAACATCAGAAAAATTCTAAAATAATTGAAAGACATCATTCACAGGCAGTAAAAAACACAAGCTATTGGCCTTTGCTTTTTTATTGTAAAAGCTGTAACTTTGTTTTTAAACTAAGCACATGGATAAAGAATATAATTAAACAATTTTATTATAGCAAACAATTTCTGAATGTTCAATTTAATTAAGCAGAATATAGGAAAAGGTAAAGAAAACAAACATATGCTCAATTGCTTCCATTTTCTATGTATTTATTTCTGATGATAATGTAATTGACACAATGTTAGATTGCAAAATACTTTATCTGTAAAAAAAAAAAACCAATATAGGACAGTTTTGCCTGTGGTATGCTATAGGACAATTTTTTTGAAAGAATAACATTAAAGTGTATTTTCGCTAATATTAAAGATGATTTTTAGATCTGAATAGTACATAGAAAGAACAAAGGTTTCAGAAAAATTGGGTGAGGCAGGATAGGGAATGAGAAAGCAGAAAGGTTGAGAACATATGCCAATAGTTGATGACAGAAAGTCAGGGACAAGGACTCAAGGATGACATTGTTAGGAGATTGCCAGAGAAGAGGGGGCAATTGTAGATTTCCCTATTTTAAAAACAGAGCATGCTTCAAACGCCCAGAGGTCTCTTACCTACTGTAAGAGAAAGTTGGATGATCACTTTTCCTTTCCTGACAAAATTGGAGGCTGTTCGAGTGATTATCTGCCATCTGTTGTCTACAGCAGTTCAATTGCTGAAGAGTCCTCTAGAAGGGGGGAGAAAGAGCTCATTCTTGACGGAAGGTTGAATGTACATTCAGAGGTAGATTCAGCTGAGCAAGTGCCCGGCTAATCCCCTTTGCACACAGGGACAAGGCTGCCACCAACTCTAATTGATTCTGAAATGAATCTGTATAGAAAATTAGAAGGTTTTGGATTCCCATGTGAGCTTCAATAAAGAGCCAGGATGTAAGCCTGACAGCTGAATGGATTCAGAAATGAAAATCTGATAAGCGGCTTAAAACTGTACTTAAGTCCAGAAACGATTTGAATGCTGTTGTTAATGGCACATTGTGTGTTGTCACCTAGTTAATTATCTCTGAAGATGAGTTCTTGTGGAGGAGAAGATATGCCATTCTTCCACAGCTTTTCCTCATCACATATTTATTAACTTCCCCCTCTTTCCAAACTATCATTGCTAGAAGGCAGAAAGAAAGGATTAGGCCACTGCAGCTCCTCCGTCGCTGTCAGTTCCCTGTGCCAAACTTCAAATATGAACTGGTGCATGTACTGTCACTGACATTTCCTTTTACATCTTCATTTGCAAATGAGGAGCTGACATTTGTTAGGCCTTGTATTTGCACACAGTCCCACCACATGAAAAGCAAACACTGTCACTGCTGGCTACTTTGTTTATTCCTTTGCAGATAGTATATGGCCTATTTAGAAATTTTCTTCAGAATATTTTTTTTAGCTAACTGAGATAGATAGTCACAGAGCTACATATCCTCATATTTTATTCAGGAAGCCGTCTGCAGTTTATGGAGCGTGCACGGCATTTGATAGCTATTTAAAACTGTATTTTTAAAACCAATTTGCACTTTTCTGGCTTATATTCTTTGGGTTTATTTTCTCTAGATAAATGTAGGTTCATTTTGTGATTTAAGAGATCAGGTTTCTTACCTATTAAATTTTTTTTTTAGTAATAGGAAAATATTTTCCACCAAATGAAAACAATAAAGTGAATTTTAAAACCATAATGCACTTTCTAAATATTGTTTTTGGTTTATTAAAGTTTCATCTTTTCAAAGTAGCTTGACAATGTCAACCTACTCAACATCATTAAGACAATCATCTGTTATTATTAAGGGCCTTTCTGTGAAACAGAAGCTTGAAGACAGCCTCATAGAGCAGTACGTATGCCCAGCGGTAAGCTGCATTCTTGTTCAGAAATGTAGAGGCTTGCTTGCTAAGGTGGTCACAAAGGGTTGATTACACACTTAATGCCCAAAGAACTGAGAATTCTGTGAGGTCAAATTTTAAGAGTTTTTTAAAAAATAAATCAAAATCATTCCTTAGGACAATGACATCAATTAAGAAGAGAAAAATAAAAAGACAATTTCATGGTTATTAGTAAATTTTAAAATATAGTCAATTGAAAATCCTTATCCTATTTTATCACATTTCAAAGTGGTATGTGTCAATAATTATTCCCTGTAAATGTCACAGAAACAATATTTTCCTCACATATTTAACATTATCCAAAATCCTTTTTTCTTATGCTCTTAATCCAGTGCTACTCCTTTTTACATTTCACTGGACTCTACCAGCTCACTGCAGTCTGGAAACTGTTACTCTTTGCCTCTCACCTACCCAACAAGTCAAGAGTTTACAAACAAGTTACATATTATAAATGAAAAGTTTAAAACATTGTAAAAAGCCAGTGTTCTCCTTATGTTAAAGGCAATAGAGGAAAATGACATGTCTGTCATATATAGTAGGTAGTAAGGTCTTAGAGGCCAGAATGTGTGTGTGTCTTTGTATCTTATATGTGCATTTATAACAGATAATAATAATCAGCTAACTTAAACTGAATAAATAATCTCCCTTCAATCAATTATTAGAATTTTTCCTTTATTTCATATTGCCCTGCTTTGATATCTTTAACAAAAATATACAACTCATATGTTATTGCTGCTAAGTCACTTCAGTTGTGTCCGACTCTGTGTGACCCCATAGACGGCAGCCCACCAGGCTCACCGGTCCCTGGGATTCTCCAGGCAAGAACACTGGAGTGGGTTGCCATTTCCTTCTCCAATGCATGAAAGTGAAAAGTGAAAGTGAAGTCGCTCAGTTGTGTCCGACCCTCAGCAACCCCATGGACCGCAGCCCTCCAGGCTCCTCCACCCATGAAATTTTCCAGGCAGAAGTACTGGAGTGGGGTGCCATATTAACAAACTACTAAGTCGATGTTCAAAAATACAAAGGATGTTAAGTAATGCCAAAGGGAATACCTACCTGGCATATTATGTCAATGACAGAGAATTAAAATGGTAGGAAAATGTCAGAAATGAAGCAAGTTAAGTTTAATTGAGCTCAGTTACTTAGGCTTAGAATTGTTTCAACCATTTATTTGAAAACTAAGGACTATATCCAAAATTAGTTTTACAAAAGAAGTACAAACTAGATATATGAGAAAAAAAATCCTCCATTAGTATGCCACTCTCATTGAGATTTATGTGACTTATGCTTTGTTTTTCTCATAAGAAAATAATAAACTTGAAACAAGTGTCAGACAACAAATGCATCCCATAAAATATGCCTGTTATTTAGACTTGTGTTTAATGAAGGAAACAGAAAGAAAAAGGAAATTTTAAAGTATCTTTTAGTAGGGTGTTTGCTTTTACTAATGAAAAAAAAATGTAAATGGTTCACTTTGTGCCTTTCCACTGATTATTTAAATATCTCTCACAAACTTAACATTTTATGGTCCCGTTATTTCCTATAAGCAAAGCAATCTGAAATCAGTGAAAGGAGTAAGGAGATCTCATTAAAACAACACTCTTCAACCAGATACTCAGGCTGCTTAGACTAAGATTCTTTGAAAGTACCGTGAAAAGTATCAATTACTTTTGATCTTTCACTATTTTGATTATTTAATTTATTTGCTCACCAGCTACTTTGGTAACCTCTCACCTTTTTTTCAACTTTAATTTTATACCATTTTATTTTCAATAATTGGACACTGGCTACACTCTTATCCTTATGGCAATGATAGTTAAAAGAATCTCACTTTTGCTTGTCATTGATCTTTTCATAATTGCTTAGATAATTTGCTTTCATGTTTGCATAAATTACCTTTTTCCATCAGTATAAAACCAAAATCTTATGTTTGGTCTCTCAAATAGTACCGTGCTCTAAAAATATCAAACTAATTTTTTGTCTTTTGTTAAAATATATCTGTAATGCTTTTATAAGACAAATTATATCTATATATTTATACATACAATACTTGGCTTAGAAAGTGTTTTTATTTTTGCTTTAGAAATTATTATAGAAATGTAATGATCCAGGTCTTGGTGGTACTGGATATAATTCTGCAAAGCGCTAGTTGTTCAGTGTCCAACTCTTTGTGACCTCATGGACAGCAGCCTACAAGGCTCCTCTGTCCATGCAATTCTCCAGGCAAGAATACTGGAGTGGGTTGGCCATCTTTCTCCAGGGGATCTTCCTCACTCAGGGATTGAACCCATGTCTCCTGCATTGCAGGCGGATTCTTTACCATCTGAGCCATGAGGGAATTTACAATTTACAATTCTGGAAACGATAGCCAATTGCACAGTTTTCTTTTGAGCATGCAGAGAGAAGCAGCTCTTAACATGAAAGAGGTCGTGATTAGTACAATATGACATCCATACAAGCCACAATTTATTGGATGAGAAACCAAAGAGTGACACTTCCAATTAGGCTAGATTGTGGCTCATGAGGTGCAAAGCTTGAGAACAGCATCTAGCAAAGTTACAATAGGCTAGTTATTAACTGATTAGCTCTCACTGATCTTATTTTGGCTTAAGTCCTCCCTTAGGGGTGAAGCTTCAAAACATAGAAAAAAATAAAGAGTACATAAATAATAAATGTACATAAATAATTTCATAAATAACAAATAATTTCACAGAAACAAATGAAAAATAAAGATAATGAGAGGTATTAGAATAAAGAGCAGGGAAAGAAAATAGAATGACCAACTCATCAGAGCTTACTCTACCAAGAACTGTATATTGCTTTCCTGCTCACTATATCCATTTAATAAATATTCACCAACAGCCTTAACCTGAACATGGCTTTTCTTAGAAAAATAATAGATAAAAAACACTACATACAAAAAAAAAAAAAAAAAAAAGAGAGAGAAAAAAAAGCAAGTCACCGAACATTTAGAGTTTAATATATTTGATGATTATGTTTTATGTGTCAGCTTAACCAAGGCACAACACTCAGATATTTGGTCAAAAATTACTCTGGACATTGCTGTGGAAGTATTTTCAGATAAAATTAACATTTAAACAGTTAAACAGTCTTTGGGTAAAGCAAATTACATTCCATGATATTGGTGGGCCACAACCAATCAACTAAAGTCCTTAAGAAAAAAAAAATGCCTTCCCCAGTGAGGAGGGAATTCTGTTTCTAAAGTGTTTTCACATCCAGCTGCAACATCATCTTTATTCTGGGTCCCCAGCCTGCCCTTCTACCCTGCAAATTTTTGACTTACCAGCTTCTCCACAATTTTATGAGTCAATTTTCAAAATTCTCTCTCTCTGTCTTTTTCTGTCTTCCCCATAGATAGATAGATAGATATCTTAGTCTGTTTCTCTGTAAGAATTCTAATATATCTTCTTTGTATCAAATAATGTTCATTCTTATTTAACAATGGTATTACATTAGGATTTAAGCATCTAGACAGTATAAAGAATCAGCATATTTGGAGAATGTAAAGATTTAGGATAGCTATTCCTGATTTAAGTGTTCCTATTTTTAACATTTAAGACCAAGAGATGACTGTGGCTCAGATCATCAACTCCTTTTTGGCAAATTCAGACTTAAATTGAAGAAAGTAGGGAAAACCACTAGACCATTCAGGTATGACCTAAATAAAATCCCTTGTGATTATACAGTGCAAGTGAGAAATAGATTTAAGGGATTGGATCTGATAGACAGAGTGCCTGATGAACTATGGACGGAGGTTTGGGACATTGTAGAGGAGACAGGGATCAAGACCATCTCCATGGAAAAGAAATGCAAAAAGCAAAATAGCTGTCTGAGGAGGCCTTACAAAGAGCTGTGAAAAGAAGAGAAGCAAAAAGCAAAAGAGAAAAGGAAAGATATCCCATCTGAATGCAGAGTTCCAAAGAATAGCAAGGAGAAATAAGAAAGCCTTCCTCAGCGATCAATGCAAAGAAATACAGGAAAACAACAGAATGGGAAAGACTAGAGATCTCTTCAAGGAAATTAGAGATACCAAGGGAACATTTCATGCAAAGATGGACTCTATAAAGGACAGAAATGGTATGGACCTAACAGAAACAAAGATATTAAGAAGAGGTGGCAAGAATACATAGGCTGCTGCTGCTGCTGCTAAGTCGCTCCAGTCATGTCTGACTCTGTGTGACCCCATAAACGGCAGCCCACCAAGCTCCAGAGATTCATGAGCCACATAATCGGATGGTGTGATCACTCACCTAGAGCCAGACATCCTGGAATGTGAAGTCAAGTGGGCCTTAGAAAGCATCACTACAAACAAAGCTAGGGGAGGTGATGGAATTCCAGTTGAGCTATTTCAAATCCTGAAAGATGATGCTGTAAAAGTGCTGAACTCAATATGCCAGCAAATTTGGAAAACTCTGCAGTGGCCACAGGATTGGAAAAGGTCAGTTTTCACTCCGATC
Organism: Tragelaphus eurycerus; assembly: GCA_935064755.1. Classification (NCBI taxonomy): domain Eukaryota; kingdom Metazoa; phylum Chordata; class Mammalia; order Artiodactyla; family Bovidae; genus Tragelaphus; species Tragelaphus eurycerus. Next base: position 9,986,523 of record CAKXYN010000012.1, on the reverse strand, counting down.
CCAAAGAAAGGCAATGCCAAAGAATGCTCAAACTACCGCACAATTGCACTCATCTCACATGCTAGTAAAGTAATGCTCAAAATTCTCCAAGCCAGGCTTCAGCAATACATGAACCATGAACTTCCACATGTTCAAGCTGGTTTTAGAAAAGACAGAGGAAGGAACCAGAGATCAAATTGCCAACATCCACTGAATCATCAAGAAAGCAAGAGAGTTCCAGAAAAACATCTATTTCTGCTTTATTGACTATGCCAAAGCCTTTCACTGTGTGGATCACAATAAACTGTGGGAAATTCTGAAACAGTTGGGAATACCAGACCACCTGATCTGCCTCTTGAGAAACTGATATGCAGGTCAGGAAGCAACAGTTAGAACTGGACATGGAACAACAGACTGGTTCCAAATAGGAAAAGGAATATGTCAGGCTGTCTATTGTCACCCTGTTTATTTAACTTATATGCAGAGTACATCATGAGAAACACTGGGCTGGAAGAAGCACAAGCTGGAATCAAGATTGCTGGGAGAAATACCAATAACCTCAGATATGCAGATGACACCACCCTTATGGGAGAAAGTACTGCTGCTGCTACTGCTGCTAAGTCGCTTCTGTCGTGTCCGACTCTGTGCGACCCCACAGACGGCAGCCCAACAGACTCTGCCGTCTCTGTGATTCTCCAGGCAAGAACACTGGAGTGGGTTGCCATTGCCTTCTCCATTGTGTGAAAGAGAAAGTGAAGTCGCTCAGTCACGTCTGACTCTTAGCGACCCCATGGACTCCAGCCTACCAGGCTCATCCATCCATGGGATTTTCTAGGCAAAAGTACTGGAGTGGCTTGCCATTGCCTTCCCCAGGGAGAAAGTACAGAGGAACTAAAAGCCTCTTGATGAAAGTGAAAGAGGAGAGTTAAAAAGTTGGCTTAAAGTTCAACATTCAGAAAATGAAGATCATGGCATCTGGTCCCATCACTTCATGGCAAATAGATGGGGAAACAGTGGAAAGTGTCAGACTTTATTTTGGGGGCTCCAAATTCACTGCAAATGGTGACTGCAGCCATGAAAGTAAAAGATGCTTACTCCTTGGAAGGAAAGTTATGACCAACCTAGATAGCAGATTGAAAAGCAGAGACATCACTTTGCCAACAAAGGTCCATCTAGTCAAGGCTATGGTTTTTCCAGTGGTCATGTATGGATATGAGAGTTGGACTGTGAAGAAAGCTGAGCACTGAAGAATTGATGCTTTTTAACTGTAGTGTTGGAGAAAACTCTTGAGAGTCTCTTGGACTGCAAGGAGATCCAACCAGTCCATCCTAGAGGAAACCAGTCCTGGGTGTTCATTGGAAGGACTGATGCTGAAGCTGAAACTCCAAAACTTTGGCCACCTCATGCGATTAGTTGACTCACTGGAAAAGACCCTGATGCTGGGGCGGATTGGAGGCAAGAGGAGAAGGGGACGACAGAGGATAAGATGGCTGGATGGCATCACTGACTCGATGGACATGAGTCTGAGTAAACTCTGGGAGTTGGTATTGGACAGGGAAGCCTGGTGTGCTGAGATTCATGGGGTCACAAAGAGTCGGAGACGACTGAGCAACTGAACTGAACTGAACTGATACTTAAATAAGGGATGATTGTTGTCTCTAGGTGGCTTGAGGGATCCCCATTAAAAAAAGGAGAGAGAGAATAAAAGTTACCTTCAACCAGGGTATTCAGGAAATTGTCCATGCTCTTCACAAAATGGAAACCTGGGTATATTAATCTGTACTAACCACAATATAATTAGTAATAAGTGCAAGCATTTGCATTTGCCTTTAGTGTCAGGGACTTATATGGCAAAAGCCAATTTTTACATAATTGCTAACCCATCTATCCTTGGTTATATGTTTTGATAACCATGGTCACATGGAAGAATAAGAGATAGAATTTCTAAATTCTGAGGAGTGTATATCATTTCTTTAATTTGCAATACTTATCTCTTTCCAGTTACAGGGATGGCCTTTTGTTGCTTTAATCCCCATGATCCTAAAACTACAGAACTGTCTTCAACAGAGCCCTCCTTTCTCCTTCAGCAAAAGCAATATATTAATATTTACTCATCAAGAAACAAGCAAAAATCCAAAACAGATATTAAGACATATTTCACAAATGAGAATGAATAAATTACCTTTCACCTAATGAAATCTTAGAAGGAGCTGATAAAAATCTTGTCCCTTATGTAGACTCAGATAGGCTAGATTACACTACCGCTAGGAGATACCTCAAAATCTTAATGACATTTTAACAACAAAGGCTTCTTTCTTACTTATACTATGTGTTAATCACAGAGCCTGTTGGAAATCCTGTTCCACATTCTTTAGTCCAGTTCTCAGAGTGAGAAAGCATTCATCACATAGAACCTTTTCAGCTAGTCAGGCAGGAAGAAGGCAAGATGTCAGATCATTCACTAGCTTTAACTGTGTTTTCCTAGAAAAGACATGGACCCTCCAACCTACATTGTGTTGGTCAATGCATTCAGTTCAGTTCAGTCGCTCAGTTGTGTCCTACTCTTTGCGACTCCATGAATTGCAGCCACCAGGCCTCCCTGTCCAACACCAATCCTGGAGTTTAATCAGACTCACGTCCATAGAGTCAGTGATGCCATCCAGCCATCTCATCCTCTGGCGTCCCCTTCTCCTCCTGCCCCCAATCCCTCGCAGCATCAGAGTCTTTTCCAATGAGTCAACTCTTCGCTTGAGGTGGCCAAAGTACTGGAGTTTCAGCTTTAGCATCATTCCTCCAAAGACATCCCAGGGCTGATCTCCTTCACAATGGACTGGTTGAATCTCGTTGCAGTCCAAGGGACTCTCAAGAGTTTTGTCCAATACCACAGTTCAAAAGCATAAATTCTTCGGTGCTCAGCTTTCTTCGTAGTCCAACTCTCACATCCATACATGACCATTGGAAAAACAATAGCCTTGACTAGATGGACCTTTGTTGGCAAAGTAATGTCTCTGCTTTTCAATATGCTATCTAAGTTGGTCATAACTTTTCTTTCCAAGGAGTAGCGTCTTTTAATTTCATTACTGCAGTCACCATCTGCAGTGATTTTGGAGTCCCCCAAAATAAAGCCTGACACTGTTTCCACTGTTTTCCCATCTATTTCCCATGTAGTGATGGGACCAGATGCCATGATCTTTGTTTTCTGAACGTTGAGCTTTAAGCCAACTTTTTCACTCTCCTCTTTCACTTTCATCAAGAGGCTTTTTAGTTCCTCTTCACTTTCTGCCATAAGGGTGGTGTCATCTGCATATCTGAGGTTATTGGTATTTCTCCCAGCAATCTTGATTCCAGCTTGTGCTTCTTCCAGCCCAGCATTTCTCATGATGTACTCTGCATATAAGTTAAATAAACAGGGTGACAATACACAGCCTTGATGAGCTCCTTTTCCTAGTTGGAACCAGTCTGTTGTTCCATGTACAGTTCTGACTGTTGCTTCCTGTCCTGCATACACATTTCTCAAGAGGCAGATCAGGTGGTCTGGTATTCCCATCTCTTTCAGAATTGTCCACAGTTTATTGTGATCCACACAGTCAAAGGCTTTGGCATAGTCAATAAAGCAGAAATAGATGCTTTTCTGGAACTCTCTTGCTTTTTCGATGATCCAGCGGATGTTGGCATTTTGATCTCTGGTTCCTCTGCCTTTTCTAAAACCAGGTTGAACATGTGAAAGTTCATGGTTCACATATTGCTGAAGCCTGGCTTCGAGAATTTGGGGCATTACTTTACTAGCATGTGAGATGAGTGCAACTGTGCAGTAGTTTGAGCATTCTTTGGCATTGCCTTTCTTTGGAATTGGAATGAAAACTGACCTTTTCCAGTCCTGTGACCACTGCTGAGTTTTCCAAATTTACTGGCATATTGAGTGCAGCACTTTCACAGCATCATCTTTAAGGATTTGAAGTAGCTCAACTGGAATTCCATCATCTCCCCTAGCTTTGTTTGTAGTGATGCTTTCTAAGGCCCACTTGACTTCACATTCCAGGATGTCTGGCTCTAGTTCAGTGATCACACCATAGTGATTATCTTGATCATGAAGATCTTTTTTGTACAGTTCTGTGTATTCTTACCACCTCTTCTTAAAATCTTCTGCTTCTGTTAGGTCCATACCATTTCTGTCCTTTATTGAGTCCATCTTTGCATGAAATGTTCTCTTGTTATCTCTAATTTTCTTGAAGAGATCTCTATGTCATGGTGGAGAGGTCTGACAGAATGTGGTCCACTGGAGAAGGGAATGGCAAACCCCTTCAGTATTCTTGCCTTGAGAACCCCATGAACAGTATGAAAAGGCAAAACGATAGGATACTGAAAGGGGAACTCCCCAGGTCAGTAGCTGCCCAATATGCTACTGGAGATCAGTGGAGAAATAGCGCTAGAAAGAATGAAGGGATGGAGCCAAAGCAAAAAGAATACCCAGCTGTGGATGTGACTGGTGATAGAAGCAAAGTCCAATGCTGTAAAGAGCAATATTGCATAGGAACCTGGAATGTCAGGTCCGTGAATCAGAGCAAATTGGAAGTGGTCAAACAGGAGATGGCAAGAGTGAACATCAACATTCTAGGAATCAGTGAACTAAAATGGACTGGAATGGGTGAATTTAACTCAGATGACCATTATATCTACTACTGCAGTCAATGCATTAGCCACAATTAACCTCAAAGAATCAGAGGATTCAATCTTACCATATGTCAGATAAGTGTGATAATAGAGGTATTTGGGAGCATCCATGATTACCACAATCTCTCTCCAGATGTTTAGTGTAAGAAGGTAATTATAAGTATTTCATAACGGGGTCATCACAGGTGATCAAGATTAGCAGAATCATTAGTAAGTTAAAAGTAAGCATCTGCCAGGCAATTGGCAGCACATTAAGTCACTGAAACATATTTTCTCATTTGTTCTTCACATCACCGTATAAAATACTATTATTTTCTCCAACATTATGGAAAGAAAGCTTCAGATTAAATACTAAATTCATTTAATGAAAACTATTCTCCTAGTGAGTTATGCAGTAATATCTCCAACTCTGGAATGTCTGATCACATAGATAAGTCACTTAAATCATTCTACCAGTCCATAATAATGCCAATGTTCTTAATGGTGTTTAGGGATTGGGGACATAGAAAAAAAATACGACCAATGAGTCAGGGAAGATAAATGAAGGATAATCTGCGTGTAAAAACCTACAGTGACCTAGATGAATGGGATGAAGCTGGAACAATTTTATTCTTTTTTCCAACTTAAGCTGTGAAATTAAAATGCACTTGCTCCTTAGAAGGAAAGCTATGACAAACCTAGACAATGTAATAGAAAGGAGAGACCACTTTGCTAACAAAGGTCTATATAGTCAAAGCTATGGTTTTTCCAGTAGTCATGTATGATATGAGGGTTGGTCCTTAAAGACAGGCTGAGCGATGAAGATTTGATGCTTTTGAATTGTGGTGCTAGAGAAGACTCTTGAGAGTCCCTTGGACAGCAAAGTGATCAAACCAGTCAATCCTAATGGAAATCAGTCCTGGATATTGGTCGGAAGGACTGATGCTGAAGCTGAAGCTGCAATATTTTGGCCACTAAAGAGTCAACTCACTGGAAAAGACCCTGAGGCTGAAAAATATTGAAGGCAAAAGGAGAAAGGAGCAACAGAGGATAAGTTAGTTGCATGAGATCACCGATTCAATGGACATGAATTTAAGCAAACTCCAGGAAAGAGTAAACACAGGGAAGCCTGGTGTGCTTTCAGTCCATGGGGTTGCAAAGAGTTGGACATAACTTAGCTAAGGAATGACGACAACAGCATGTCTTCACCACAAGAAGGATTTGCTGCAACAGGTAAAGGAAGAACATACAGCCTTTGGGTTTTAAAAGGAAGCTAAAAAATTACTCCCTTTATCACTGAGATTACACTACTATTTTTTATGTCATCACATATGTACACATATGTAGGAAACATGGGGGACTACCCAGGTTTTAAATAGTAGTAACTGAAGCAAGTATTTTCAACTTTATTTAGACCAATGACTCATTATTAAAAATACATAAATATGTCATGCCTCTTTAAAGATTCAAATGTTCCCTGTTTCTTTACACCACTTTCAAGGGTCAGGCACCTGTTTTTTTGTTTTTATTGAAAGTATCTGATTTAAAGTTTGGCTGCTTTAAGTAAACTATAATATGGTAGTCATTTTGTGATAGTTACTGTATTATATGTACTATGCTTTCATCATTTGTTTGTTTTGATATACTGACACATTCATTCAGCAAATGAATATGGACTCCCTATTCTCTGGCCTACCCTCTTACAGGTACTGAAGATACAGCAGCGAATGAGACAGAAGTTCTACATCTCATGGAGCCTATACTCTGAAGAGGCAAAGGCATTAAATTATTCATCCAAAGTATATGAGAAATATCAATAGAAATGATTTACATATGCAAAGAGTCAGCCTGTGAAATTTCATGGAATAAAGGTCTAGATAGAAGGCACAGCTAGCACAAAGACCCTTAGATGAAAGCAAAATGGGTGTATCTGGGAAAAGGAAAGATGGCCAGTTTGATGGTATGTTGTTGGTGATAAGAAAGCGATACAGAGAGCAAAGCAGTAGCCAAATCATTGTGTGTTGAAAGTAAGAAAATTAATTTTCATCATATTCTACTTGTAGAGATAAGTTACATTGATGAAGTATACAGAAATTTACAGTTGCACCCTGAGAAAGGATGCAACATGCTTGCCACATCCATGTTGCTTGGTTCCTGGTCTGCCTATTGGAGTCACTACCTATTAGGGCTTGTCACAGTGAGCACAGTAGGGCAGAAGGATCTGGGATCATTGTCTCTTATGCTCTTTCTTTTTTAAATAAGGTAGAGCAACTGGAGAAGGATTTTCACTTTCCACATCAATATATTTTCATTAAGACAAGCAATTTATTGTTCTTTCAATATCCTCATCAGTCACTTTAAAACACTCTCACATGCAACATTATTTTTCTTCAGTAGAAGATTAAGATGAATGACCTGGTGAATATGCTGTAGCTCACACTTATGGGAATTTCTCAAGGGAACTTGATCTAGTTCAGGTATGCGGAAGTCCACTATAAAATTAACCCTAGTTGCATAGTGTTTATGAAAGACATCCATTGTCTTGGAAACTTTTATTGAAAACCATAGAGAAAGCTTTCAGTCACTAAGGAAATCATAGAATTTCCCCCTGTGACTCAAGGTACCTTTAAGTGATGAAATAAACATAACTTGGGCTTTTTTTCCCTCCCTTCCTAAGCGAGGCAGCTACAGTTCATTCTTATTGATCTGACATATTTTCTAAGCTTTAAAAAAAAATCAAGTGAGATGGCAAAATGTATTCAGCAGGTAAAATATTATTTGTAACACATATTAAAGTTAATATCTTAGATGAAAATTAACATTGTTACAATATACTCAGAAGTGTTACTTCTGACGATTCGTTATCATCTGAAAAGGTCTCAGTGGACAATGTCAATGGTGTCTATTGAAATTTCTTTGTTAACTTTTTTCATTAATACATGCTGCAATAATACTTAATTTTCTATGCATTAACTGAGCCTGACCTGTTTGCCTATGTCAGAAACCAGGAAATGCTACTGAGGCAATATTTTAAGGAGTTTCTAACACACACTGGCAAAAATCCAAAGTTAATCTCTTCTAGTAAAGAAATACCACATTTGGAAAATTAAAGTAGATGTTTGAATTTGTTGGCTGTAAAGAGAAGGAGAGTGAAGGAAAGACTATAAGGATGACCTCTATGAGTCCATAATTTAAGATGTCACCTTGAAAATGAAAAGTTTCAAAAAATTTGGTCTATTTTATTCAATAATGGCATTTCAGAGTTTTAGTTTAGAATAATTTACTTAATATTCTATCAGTTTCAACTGACACTGACGGGATAATTTGAACATAAAGAAATTTGAAAAAAAGGATCTTCAGGTAGTCAAAGACAATGGCATAGGGTATTTTTGGTGAATAAGGAGGTGGAACTGGAAACCTGACAGGGACCAGAGAGTATTTTCTACTAAGCCTATTTAATTCTGTTTTACATAATCTATTTTTTCTTCATATCAATTTTTTCTATGTCCATGCAAAGTTAGGGCTTCCCTCGTGGCTCAGTTGGTAAAGAATCTCCCTGCAATGTGGGACACCTGGGTTCGATCCCTGGGTTAGGAAGATCTCCTGGAGAAGGGAAAGGCTATCCATTCAGTATTCTGGCCTGGAGAATTCAATGGACTGTACAGTTCATAGGGTCGCAAAGAGCTGGACAAGACTGAGTGACCTTCACTCTCACTTGCATGCAATATTATATCACTATACCCATACCACTGCAAAATCTGAAACCATCCTAAAGTCTTTTGGGTTGCCCATTTGGGAGCAGATATATATATATATATATATGTATATACATGTGTATATATATATATATATGTATCAGTTATTTACAACTAAGAGTATATTGTCACATCATACAAACATTGGCAGTAGATTAATTTCCATGATGGAACATGGAAAAAATACATAAAATTGATAAACTCATCTTCCTATATGCATAAAATGATATGTGCTCAGATCTAATATTCAAGCACAGATATCTTTATTATGATTAGGGTGGTAACACTCCTCTGCAGTAGAATTATTGCAAACATATAAACATAAGAATGTGTGTGTCTTTCCAACCTCATCTCCAGAACAACAATAATCTATTTTTGATTAGAACTTCACAAATTTAACTGTATACACATGCTTTTTTTTAATTTTTCATATAAAAACTATTCCTTGAAATATTCGTACACTGATGTGATTCAATTTACTTATTTTCTACTATAACTTACTTTCTGAAATACTATAATGAATAAAAAAATTTTAAAGTTACTAGCACAAAATAGTTAAAATTAACCATTTGCAAAAAAATATATATATATATACATATAATAAAGGCTATCTTCCTAGGCAAATGAAGACAAAGCAGAGACGAAATAAAATACTGTCTGAAGAACGTATGACTAAGTACTTTAAAAAGAACAATGGTGTGGAGAGTTTTACAAATATATCCAATAAAAGACTAAATAAAATATGTGATTTCATGAATATGCATAAATGAACTCTATATTTGAATTGTGATATGTTCTCCAAGTTTCTACCATCTTCTGATTCCCTTTCTGGTCACACTTGCTTGATCAACGATCAACCCTTACTTTCTTCTGTATATTAAAAAAAGAAAACATAGGAAATCAACTAAGAAGGTTGAGTTATTTTCCCAATATCATAGGCCAATGGCAAATACATATTAAGGGAGTGGATGCTAGCCTGTGTTTTCTAATTCTTTTCAGATCAAAGAATGTGAAGTTAGCCTCATAAAAAAGAAAGACTATACAATGAGACAAAGTTTAAGTGTGTGTGTGTGTGTGTGTGTGTGTGTGTGCCTATGTCTGTGTGTGTATGTTTGTCTCTCTCAAGTGAGAGAAGTAATATATTTTCCCTTTAGATACAGTTAGAATCATAGATTGAAAGTGACGGGCTCCAAAACAGTAGAAAATCTTTCCTCTAACCCCTGCCAGCACTTCACCCCAATGCATTCCTCCCCACCTACAATGACCAACCCAAATCGTCTAACCAACACCTTCTGATCCATATCCCCCATCTTGCTGCCCTATATTTTATCCCACAGTTAATAAAACCTATATTTCCCCTTACTTTCAGCTAAATTGAACACTGAACAATTCTCACAACAAAACTGAACATTGATTGCTCTTCTTCAGTCTATTTTCTAAAATCTTTAAGCTTCTTGTTATGTGAAGTTACTTTAGTTGTGTCTGACTCTTTGCGACCTTATGAACTCTAGCCCACCAGGGTCCTCTGTCCATGGGATTCTCTAGACAAGGATACTGGAGTGGGTTGCCATTTCCTCCTGCAGTTAAGCTTCTTGTTTCTCCTCAAATGTTCGTTTAAAAGTTATTCTCACATGTGTTATCTTGCAATAAGAATTGGGCTGAAGATATTTAAGTGTGCTGTTGTGTCTTCAGTTTTGGTGCTATGCCTCCATCAGGATGAAACTTACAATTCTGCTTTGAAAAGAAAGGGATGACGTATCAGAGACTCAGGGTTATTTCCCCTTTGGGGTTCTCAAGCATGGACTGCCATATGAGTTCTGCTTCCATCTTGCTTTGTGCTTATATCAAAATGCAGCTTGAGCTTTAGTAAAACTGTCCTCAGGAGAAGTAGAAGAACCTTCTACATTTTCCCCTTCATTTTCTAGGGTGCTTTTGAATGCACAGATAAGAAAGTAATGGTGTCAAATTAAGACATACATGTGCATATATATTATGCTAATGGCACAGATATTTCAATATTTGGATACTTTTAATAGGAAATTTAGAAATACAAGGACCATTTAGTATTTTCCAATGGGAAAATTTGTTAATTTGATAGGTCCTTAAACAGAAGAAGCCCTTATGAAGAGATTGTCTTTTATATCTTTAAGAGATCACATAAGAAAGAGACTATTTTAATTTAAGCCAAATATAATAAATCTTTGTGTTGGTGTGTATGTTTGCAGATAAAGATATGTGTGTATAAAAAATGATGTATTGTATTTAATCTCCCTCTTCTCTTAGAAGAAGGCAAATGATTAGTTTTTAACAATGAAAATACTTTATTTGTCTGATGCTGCTGCTAAGTCGCTTCAGTCGTGTTCGGCTCTGTGCGACCCCATAGACAGCAGCCCACCAGGCTCCCCTGTCCCTGGGATTCTCCAGGCAAGAACACTGGAGTGGGTTGCCATTTCCTTCTCCATTGTCAGAAAGGAATGGGAAAGGAAGTAAAAACAAATATGTAAACGAGTATTAAGAGGAGTTGTCTGATGCTAACTCCTCTTAATACTCGTTTACATATCTGTTTTTACTTCCTTTCCCATTCCTTTCTCAATCCTCTTAAAATTTTTTGCAGACTAATCTTAAAAATATTCTTTCATTTGTGTGGAATCTAGGAATATGTAGTCTAAGTAGAGAGTAAAGTAAAAAAAAATATATTAGGTTGCATTCCTTTTTCTATAAAGTTGTGTTTAAAAAAATTAAACATACAAATTTGATTGGAGTAAAAATTAAGAGCTTTAAAAGAGTCTTTAAAGCATAGTTTAATCAACATAAATATATGAATTTATGAAAATAAAATATTATTTTAATATTTCTCATAACTAAGTTAATGATATTTGTATAAAGTCTACTTTTTATCATCTTCCAAGTTTTACTATATAAAATTGACCCTTATAAAATATTTACCTGAAACTAATTTTTAAATTACATACTTTGATATATTTAAATTTCTAAAATGCTTTTCTGAGTCAAAAACTTATCATTTCTGAAACTGTTTAAAATTCTAAATACATAAAATTGCTTTTAAATAAATTGAATTTTAATAATAAAATTCAATTTTATTGTATTTAAAGTATTTAATCTCATTTCTTATAATGTCAAAAATTGTAAAGATTTACTATGTAGTAAAAATTATAATTTTCATGTTCTTAGTTAAATTTAATAATTATACAAATATTAAGTTGTATTTATTAGTAACTAACATAAGATAATTGGATAAATTCAAAGTAGGAAAAAAAGGACGTAACATAATTAATCACTACATTTAATTCAGTTCAGAAAAGTTCAGTCACTCAGTCATATCTGACTCTTTGCAAACCCATGGACTGCAGCATGCCAGGCCTCCCTGTCCATCACCAACTCCCAGAGTTTACCCAAACTCATGTCCATTGAGTCAGTAATGCCATCCAACTATCTCATTCTGTACTGTCCCCTTCTCCTCCTGCCCTAAATCGTTCCCAGCATCAGGGTCTTTGCAAATGTGTCAGCTCTTTGCATCAGGTGGCCAAAGTATTAGAGTTTCAGCTTCAACATCAGTCCTTCCAAAGAACACCCAGGACTGACCTCCTTTAGGATGGAATGGTTGGATCTCCTTGCACTCCAAGGGACTCTCAAGAGTCTTCTCCAACACCAAGTTCAAAAACATCAATTTTTAGTGCTCAGCTTTCTTTATAGTCCAACTCTCACATCCATACATAACTACTGGAAAAAAACATACCCTTGATTAGACAGACCTTTGTTGGCAAAGTAATGTCTCTGCTTTTGAATATGCTGTCTATGTTGGTCATAACTTTCTTTCCAAGGGGTAAGAGTCTTTTAATTTCATGGCTGCAGTCACCATCTGCAGTGATTTTGGAGTCCCCAAAAAAGTCAGCCACTGTTTCCACTGTTTCCCCATCTATCCGCCATGAAGTGATGGGACCAGATGCCATGATCTTAGTTTTCTGAATGTTGACCTTTAGCCAACTGTTTCACTCTCCTCTTTCACTTTCATCAAGAGGCTCTTTAGTTCTTTTTAGCTTTCTGCCATAAGGGTGGGGTCATCTGCATATCTGAGGTTATTGATACTTCTCTCAGCAACCTTGATTCCAGCTTGTGCTTCCTGCAGCCCAGCGTTTCTCATAATGTACTCTGCATACAAGTCAAATAAGCAGGGTGACAATACCCAGCCTTGAAGAACTCCTTTTCCTATTTGGAACCAGTCTGTTGTTCCATGTCCAGTTCTAACTGTTGTTTCCTGACCTGCATACAGATTTCTCAAGAGGCAGATCAGGTGGTCTGGTATTCCCATCTCTTTCAGAATTGTCCACAGTCTATTGTGATCCACACAGTAAAAAGCTTTGGCAAAGTCAATAAAGCAGAAATAGATGTTTTTCTGCAACTCTCTTGCTTTTTCAATGATCCAGCAGATGTTGGCAATTTGATCTCTGGCTCCTCTGCCTTTTCTAAAATCAGCTTGAACATCTGGAAGTTCATGATTCACATATTGCTGAAGCCTGGCTTGGAGAATTTTGAGCATTACTTTACTAGCGTGTGAGATGAGTGCAGTCGGGTGGTAGTTTGAGTATTCGTTGGCATTGCCTTTCTTTGGGATTGGAATGAAAACTGACCTTTTCCAATCCTGTGGCCACTGATGGGTTTTCCAAATTTGCTGACATATTGAGTGAAGCACCTACACAGCATCATCTTTTAGGATTTGAAATAAGTCAACTCGGATTCCATTTACCTTTATTCATATGCATTGTCCGAAATGCAGTACTTGGATGGAATCTCAAAAACAACAGAATGATCTCTGTTCGTTTCCAAGGCAAACCACTCAATATCACAGTAATCCAAGTCTATGTCCCAGCCAGTAACTCTGAAGAAGCTGAAGGTTTCATGAAGACCTACAAGACCTTTTAGAACTAATACCCAAGAAAGATGTACTTTTCATTATAGGGGACTGGAATGCAAAAGTAGGAAGTCAAGAAACACCTGGAGTAACAGGCAAAATTTGGCCTTGGAATACGGAATGAAGCAGGGCAAAGACTAATAGAGTTTTGCCAAGAAAATGCACTGGTAATAGCAAACACCCTCTTCCAACAATACAAGAGAAGACTCTACACATGGACATCACTAGATGGTCAAAACCAAAATCAGATTGATTATGTTCTTTGCAGCCAAAGATGGAGAAGCTCTATACAGTCAACAAAAACAAGACTGGGAGCTGACTGTGGCTCAGATCATGAACGCCTTATTACCAAATTCAGACTTAAATTGAAGAAAGGAGGGAAAATCACTAGACCATTCAGGTATGACCTAAATCAAATCCCTTATGATTATACAGTGGAAGTGAGAAATAGCCTTAAGGGCCTATATCTGATAGAGTGCCTAATGAACTATGGAATGAGGTTCATGACATTGTACAGGAGACAAGGATCAAGACCATCCCCATGGAAAAGAAATGCAGAAAAGCAAAATGACTGTCTGGGGAGGGCTTACAAATACCTGTGAAAAGAAGAGAAGCAAAAAGCAAAGGAGAAAAGGAAAAATTTAAGCATCCGAAAGCAGAGTTCCAAAGAATGGAAAGAAGAGATAGGAAAGCCTTCCTCAGTGATCAAAGCAAAGAAATAGAGGAAAACAACAGAATAGGAAAGACTAGAGATCTCTTCAAGAAAATTAGAGATACCAAGGGAACATTTCATGTAAAGTTGGGCTCAATAAAGGACAAAAATGGTATTGACCTAACAGAAGAAAAAGATATTAAGAACAGGTGGCAAGAATACACAGAAGAATTGTACAAAAAAGATCTTCATGACCCAGATAATCACAATGGTGTGATCACTGACCTAGAGCCAGACATCCTAGAATGTGAAGTCCAGTGGGCCTTAGAAAACATCACTATGATCAAAGCTAGTGGAGGTGATGGAATTCCAGTGGAGCTATTCCAAATCCTGAAAGATGATGCTGTGAAAGTGCTTCACTCAATATACCAGCAAATTTGGAACACTCATCTGTGGCCACAGGACTGGAAAAGGTCAGTTTTCATTCCAATCCCAAAGAAAGGCAATACCAACGAATACTCAAACTACTGCCCAATTTCACTCATCCCTCACACTAGTAAAGTAATGCTCAAAATTCTCCAAGCCAGGCTTCAGCAATATGTGAACCATGAATATCCAGATGTTCAAGCTGATTTTAGAAAAGGTAGAAGAGCCAGAGATCAAATTGCCAACATCTGCTGGATCATTGAAAAAGTCAAGAGAGTTGCAGAAAAACATCTATTTCTGCTTTATTGACTTTGCCAAAGCTTTTTACTGTGTGGATCACAATAGACTGTGGAAAATTCTGAAAGAGATGGGAATACCAGACCACCTGATCTGCCTCTTGAGAAATCTGTATGCAGGTCAGGAAGCAACAGTTAGAACTGGACATGGAACAATAGACTGGTTCCAAATAGGGAAAGGAGTATGTCAAGGCTGTATATTGTCACACTGCTTATTTAACTGATATGCAGAGTACATTATGAGAAGTGCTGGGCTGGAAGAAATACAAGCTGTAATCCAGATTGCTGGGAGAAATATCAATAACCTCAGATATGCAGATGATACCACCCTTATGGCAGAAAGTGAAGAGGAACTAAAAAACCTCTTGATGAAGTGAAAGTGGAGAGTGAAAAAGTTGGCTTAAAGCTCAGCATTTAGAAAACGAAGATCGTGGCATTCCGTACCATCACTTCATGGGAAATAGATGGGGAAACAGTGGAAACAGTGTCAGACTTTATTTTTCTGGGCTCCAAAATCACTGCAGATGGTGACTGCAGCAATGAAATTAAAAGACGCTTACTCCTTGGAAGGAAAGTTATGACCAACCTAGATAGCATATTCAAAAGCAGAGACATTACTTTGCCAAAAAAGATCCGTCTAGTCAAGGCTATGGTCTTTCCTGTGGTCATGTATGGATGTGAGAGCTGGACTGTGAAGAAGGCTGAGCGCCGAAGAATTGATGCTTTTGAACTGTGGTGTTGGAAAAGACTCTTGAGAGTCCCTTGGACTGCAAAGAGGTCCAACCAGTCCATTCTGATGGAGATCAGCCCTGATTTCTTTGGAGGGATTGATGCTGAAGCTGAAACTCCAGTACTTTGGCCACCTCATGCGAAGAGCTGACTCATTGGAAAAGACTCTGATGCTGGGAGGGATTGAGGGCTGGAGGAGAAGGGGACGCCAGAGGATGAGATGGCTGAATGGCATCACTGACTGCATGGACTTGAGTCTCAGTGAACTCCGGGAGTTTGTGATGGACAGGGAGGCCTGGGGTTTAGCGATTGATGGGGTCGAAAAGAGTCGGACACGTCTGAGCGACTGAACTGAACTGAACTGATATGCATTGCAGAAGAACTAAAATGCATTAGCATATTCAAATTCTTTCGGGTGACATTATATACACATTAATATATACGTAAATGTGATCTGATCTGATCTGATCTGAAATGTAACTCAAAGAAATTTTTCTTAAAGATAATTAGTTGAGACATTTCTGCTTTATTGACTATGCCAAAGCCTTTGACTCTGTAGATCACAATAAACTGTGGAAAATTCTGAAAGAGATGGGAATACCAGACCACCTGATCTGCCTCTTGAGAAATCTGTATGCAGGTCAGGAAGCAACAGTTAGAAGTGGTCATGGAACAACAGATTGGTTCCAAATAGGAAAAGGTGTACGTCAAGGCTGCATATTGTCACCATGTTTATTTAACTTATATGCAGAGTACATCATGAGAAATGCTAGACTGGAAGAAACACAAGTTGGAATCAAGATTGCTGGGAGAAATATCAATAACCTCAGATATGCAGATGACACCACCCTTATGGCAGAAAGTGAAGAGGAACTCAAAAGCCTCTTGATGAAAGTGAAAGTGGAGAGTGAAAAGGTTGGCTTAAAGCTCAACATTCAGAAAACGAAGATCATGGCATCTGGTCCCATCATTACATGGGAAATAGATGGAGAAACAGTGGAAACAGTGTCAGACTTTCTTTTTCTGGGCTCCAAAATCACTGCAGATATTGACTGCAGCCATGAAATTAAAAGACTCTTACTCCTTGGAAGGAAAGTTATGACCAACCTAGATAGCATATTCAAAAGCAGAGACATTACTTTGCCAACAAATGTTCTCCTAGTCAAGGCTATGGTCTTTCCTGTGGTCATGTATGGATGTGAGAGCTGGACTGTGAAGAAGGCTGAGCGCCGAAGAATTGATGCTTTTGAACTGTGGTGTTGGAGAAGACTCTTGAGAGTCCCTTGGACTGCAAGAAGATCCAACCAGTCCATTTTGAAGGATCAGCCCTGGGATTACTTTGGAAGGAATGATGCTAAAGCTGAAACTCCAGTATTTTGGCCACCTCTTGCGAAGAGTTGACTCATTGGGGAAGGCTCATGCTGGGAGGGATTGGGGGCAGGAGGAGAAGGGGACGACGACAGAGGATGAGATGGCTGGATGGCATCACTGACTCGATGGATGTGAGTCTGAGTGACCTCCGGGAGTTGGTGATGGACAGGGAGGCCTGGCATGCTGCAGTTCATGCTGTCGCAAAGAGTCGGACACGACTGAGCAACTGATCTGATCTGAATTTATCTTTGTCTGCAGGAACAAAAGTTCATTGTTTTGATTAATGATGATATTATAATAAACATTTGAGATTATATTACGTATAACAATTATAGATACAAGAATATATACAGAATAATGAATATAATATGCCATTTTCTTAGGCATATCATATTTTATTAAGATAGAATACTGAATATAAAATATACATATTGATTTACTTTTATACTGATAATGTTAATTACATTTTACAGCTAACCTCAATGTTTCATTTTCTTATTTTTATAGATAACAAATTTTTATATGTCTTATCCTACACATATATAATGTTATGTATAGACTACAAATCTGAATACAAATATCAATAATAAAAATGAATAAAAATAATGAGATATGTTAAACATTCTAATATCTCTGACTCTATTTTAATAGATTTACTCATAATGGAAAATGGTATCATCCCATTCCTCCAAAATATTACAAGATAAGTACAAAAAAGTAAAATTAAAACTTTTTTTCCTATTAAATGAAAAAGTTATTCTCTTCCCACAGAGAAGGCTTTGATTTTATTATGAAAATATTCTGTTAACTCTCAGTGCCTCTAACATATTCTTGAGCTAAATAATGTTTTCAATGTCCTTATTTTGAGGAATACAATTTAAATTGCCCCTTATTGCTGTTCCTATTTCTGACTTTGAAAAAATATGGCTTATCTGTGTCTTACATTCCCTGTTAAGTATTGTTTTTTTTTTTTCCTTTCCCAAACTCAAGCACCAAATTAGGAATAACAGATATCTGTAGTTTTCCTAGAATGACCACCAGGTACCAAAATGATTGCTTTGTTCTGCTTATGAAACAAAAATTGTAAAAGCAATCAGGTATGTTTTGCATTTCAGTTTTTATAGTATATTGTTTATAAGTAAGATGTATTAATATAAATACATTTTAATGACTGCATACGCCTTAGTTCAAAAGCATGTTAGTGTTCAGGCACAAGGACTGATAACAATATTTGTCTATCATCTGATTTGTGTCTCTAAATTTTATGCACTAGTCACTCAGGTACAATCAGCATCCACTGTGCTAAGTCTTATGGTATAAATCAAAAGGCCCTAGACAATTGCCAATGTCTTCAACATGTATTATATGTCTCACTACCAGGCAATCATTGCCTATCTGTTTATAAACTAATTGTGTGCCTTCCCTCAAGAGAGCGTTACATTCTCTTTCATTCTAATAATACTGGCTAACATAATTCATTATCCAGAACAGTTTCATTTTATCCCCAAAGCATAGATAAATTACCTACAATCTTCAATCAGCTTTCGTAAGACTATTTCACTCAAAATTCCTAAGGATGTTTCTGGCATATGTTTCAACTGCTAAACTTATAAACCTGGTAAAAGTGTAAAGATAAGATCCAAAGTCTATTTATTGGGTTGGCAAAAAGCTCATTTGGGTTTTTCCATAAGATGTTACAGGGACAATAATCAAAGTGCATTGTAAGACACTATCCAATCATCCAGAAAAACCACATTCTTATTGTCTTTAGTCATCAATAAAAATAGGAAAAAAAAACTGATATATTTAAAATAAATCTTGAAAATTATCTAAAGAATGAAGACTGCCATGGTGTTGGGACATGTCCTTAGCTGTAATGCCTTTCAGATCTTCAGCAAAGGAAATGAGAGGCTATCACATATGAACCAATAACAGCTTACGCTGTGAGACTAGAATTACACCTCCCATAACTGATCATAATTTCTTACAGGTATAAATAGTACATTATTCCACTCGAGGTGCCATAGAAAAATGTCATAAAATGAGTATCTTAATTAGCAAAAATTTATTTCTTATCATTTTAGAAACTGGAAAGTGTAAGAATCAAGGTGCTTGATGATTTGATTTCTGATGATGGACATTTACTTGGCTTACAGACACCTTCTCATTGCATCTTCACATAGCAGGAGAGAGACAGAGACAGTACTCTTTGTTGTCTTCTCTTATAAGGATACCAATTGGATTGGATCAGGGCCCCATCCTGTGACTGCATTTAACCTTAATTAGAAAGTTATGACCAACCTAGATAGTATATTGAAAAGCAGAGATATTACTTTGCTAACAAAGGTCCGTCTAGTCAAGGCTATGGTTTTTCCAGTGGTCATGTATGGATGTGAGAGTTGGACTGTAAAGAAAGCTGAGAACAGAAGAATTGATGCTTTTGAACTGTGGTGTTGGAGAAGACTCTTGAGAGTCCCTTGGACTGCAAGGAGATCCAACCAGTCCATTTTAAAAGAGATCAGCCCTGGGATTTCTTTGGAAGGAATGATGCTAAAGCTGAAACTCCAGTACTTTGGCCACCTCATGCAAAGAGTTGACTCATTGGAAAAGACTCTGATGCTGGGAGGGATTGGGGGCAGGAGAGAAGGGGACGCCAGAGGATGAGATGGCTGGATGGCATCACTGACTCGATGGACGTGAGTCTCAGTGAACTCTGGGAGTTGGTGATGGACAGGGAGGCCTGGTGTGCTGCAATTCATGGGGTCGCAAAGAGTTGGACACTACGTAGCAACTGAATTGAGCTGAACTGAACCTCTTTATAGGCCCTAGCTCCAAATATAGTCACATTGACACGCAGGAGATTTAAGGGTTTTGTTTAAAAAAAAAAATATGAATTTGGAGGGACATGATTCAATCCATAGCGAATAATCAAATACTTAGAGGTTTAAAGCAATACACTCGTCTTTATAACTAAAAGGTCCAAGTGATTTCTCAAGGATTTGTTGTTGGTTAGTGCAAAGTCATGTCTGACTTTATTCAACCCCAGGGACTATAGCCTGCCAGGCTGTTCTGTCCATGCGATTTTTCAGGCAGGAATACTGGAGTGGGTTGCTATTCCCTTCTTCAAGGGATTTTCCCAACCCAGGGATTGAACCCAGGTCTCCTGCAATGCAGGTAGATTCTTTATCATTGAGCCACCAGGGAATCCCTATACAACCATCAATCAGGAAACCCAGTTTTACTAAAAATTATGCCAACATAAATTTGCTCTTGAATTTGTTGAAAAGACCTTATCAGGTACTGCTGCTGCTAAGTCGCTTCAGTCGTATCCGACTCTGTGTGACCCCATAGACGGCAGCCCACCAGGCTCCCCGTCCCTGGGATTCTCCAGGCAAGAACACTGGAGTGGGTTGCCATGTCCTTCTCCAATGCATGAAAGTGAAAAGTGAAAGTGAAGTCGATCAGTCGTATCTGACTCCCAGCGACCCCATGGACTGCAGCCTACCAGGCCCCTCCATCCATGGGATTTTCCAGGCAAGAGTACTGGAATGGGTTGCCATTGCCTTCTCCTATCAGGTACTATTAACTACAAATACTGTAATTAAATTACAAGGGTTGGATGCCTGGAACTTCATTTGCCCATTGAAAATATTTTATTCCCATGAACTAGATATCTTTACAACTCAGACATCTATAATTGGGAATCTCTCAAAATACTCCAGAGAAAATAGCATCACAAAAGAGACAGATTTCTCAAGAAACTTGCATCTGGCAGGAGACTTTCATATGTAAATAACTTCTACCCCCAAATTTTGTGGACAATGATCCCCAAATGTCAGGAGTCAATGACTGCCATCTTCTTTCTAAACCTTATTTTCAGAGCAAACTTTTTTTTCTCTGTTAGTTTAAAATTCTAATCCTCTAATTATAAAAAAATGTAACTGAATTTTTTTTTCTTTAAGTCCACACATTAGTTTCTAAAAGATAATATTTGGCATATCAATACCTGACTAATGATAAAAAGAGAAAAGAAAATAAAACTTTGAGACTTTGCCACTACTACTTTTTGAGTCACCCATTTCAGACAATTCAGATGGAGCTTGATATTTGTCTCCCTAGTTAGGACTGTGGAAAACTGGTGCATGGGAGAGTATCTCTTTATCACTCTACTTTTTATATTCATCAGCATTATAGTTCTATGTTACATCCTTTCCAGTCTTAAATGGCTCTATACAGTTGATAACCTGGATCAATGATTGAAGTCACCAAGGAAAACTAAAACTCAAATGAAAAACTAACAGCTGTGCTCATTACTCAAGAATCTTCTGTGACCACAGAACTTCCTTGTTCTGTAGATTCAGAAACCACAGATAGTAGTTAAATACCTAGATTCTGAGATCTGGCTTCAGCCTATTGACCATGAGTCAGTCCTATGCTGGCCAAAAGATGACCATGAAACACCTTGAAGGCCTAAAATAAGTACTTAACTATAACATTTATGAGACCTTGGCTGTTTCTGCCTACCTCTCTTAATAAACCCAACTTGTCCAAACTAAACCATGACTCCAGTCATGCTGCTCAAACATCCTGTTCCAAAATTAATGCAACCAAACCCATCTCCCCCCAAAGAGGCTATCTCTTTGCCTTTGAATAAAGACACTTAAAATAGCTAAAATTCTATTTAAAAATTATTTTTTATTCTCTATTGTCAAATTATACACTTTAAGGCTAACAAGGCATTTTTTGTTTGTTTACTTAGAACTTGAAAAAGCAACATTAGAGTAACTGTGTGCTGCACTTACTGGGATAAATGAAACAAGACCTAATGGAAAGGTAGGGGATTAAAAGGTGTTCGGTTAAAATATTTATAATTATCATCATCAGGATCTGAAACTATGAGTATCACTTCATCTATTATGAAATTATATACTCTGGGCATGTTAAATTTATGGATCAACTATCTTGTCTCATTCAAAAGATTTCTACTGCGTGAATCATACATTCAAACATTGATCTAAGCTCTTGGAATTAAAAAGAACAGATAAAAGTCATTGTTCTGAAAATTACAGTATATTAGGAAAACATTCAACTAACACAAAAAATAAATATGGGCATCAATACAGACCCAAGGGAATTCCAGTTTATGATTATTTTCATTACTCTATCCAGTTTAACATATTTTACAAGATTTTATCTCATTTATATGTTCTTAATTCCTTAATTTTTTTGAAACAATTTTAGATTCAGCGGAGATTGTGAAGTTAGTTTGGAAAAGAGCTATGTACACTTTACTAGTTTCCTCTAATGGCTACAATTTATACAATTATAGTATAATATCAATACAAAGATTTTAATACTGGTACAATGTACATGCATAATTCTATGTAATTTTATTACATGGATTGATTAGCATAACCGCTTCTGCAATGAGCATAGGAAGATTCCTTCACCACAGTGGTCTCTCTCTGGTACCCTTTTATATTCACTCATAACCACCAGCATAATTTACATTAAGTACCCCCCCACTTCTCCAGCAATTATGAATCTGTTTTCCATTATTATAATTCCAATATTCAAGAATGCTATATAAATAGAAGCATGCAGTTTTTGACTTGGTTCAGTTGGCTTTTTTTCAATCAGCATAATGCCCTTAAGAGCCATGCAAATTGTTGTGTGTATCAATAGTTTATTACTTTTTTATTGCTAAGCACATTCAATGATATGAATGTATCACAGTTTGTTTAACCATTCCCTTACTGAAGCATTGTTCAATTGCTTCCAAGGTTTGCCTATTAGAAATAAAGCTGCTATGAAAATCCATGTTCACTGAGCATAAGTTTTCAACTCTCTAGGAAACATACAATTGCTGGGTCTTATAGTAATTTTCATTTTTATTTTTATAAGAAAGTGTCGGACTATTTTCCAAACGGCCTGTACCAGTTTACGTTATTATAAAGCTTAGACAGAGATTCAGTTTCTATGTATATTAGTCAGCATGGGGTATTATTACTATTATTATTGGTATTAAATTTTATCTCTTCTATTATGTATACACTGCTATCTCATCACAGTCTTAATTCGGATTTTACTTATGGCTAATCATGGTGATCTGGTCCCATCACTTCATGGGAAATAGATGGGTAAACAGGGGAAACAGTGTCAGATTTTATTTTTTTGGGCTCCAAAGTCACTGCAGATGGTGATAGCAGACATGAAATTAAAAGACGCTTACTCCTTGGAAGGAAAGTTATAACCAACCTAGATAGCATATTAAAAAGCAGAGACATTACTTTGACAACAAAGGTCTGTCTAGTCAAGGCTATGGTTTTTCCAGTGGTCATGTATGAATGTGAGAGTTGGTAGGATAGTCATTTTCACAATATTGATTCTTCCTATCCAGGAACATGGAATATCTCTCCATCTGTTTATGTCATCTTTGATTTCTTTCATTAGTGTCTTATAATTTTTTGTGTACAGATCTTTTGTCTCCTTAGGTAAGTTTATTCCTAGATATTTAATTCTTTTTGTTGCAATGGTGAATGAGATTGATTCCTTAATTTCTCTTTCTGATTTCTGATTGTTTGTACATAGAAATGAAAGTGATTTCTGTGTATTGATTTTGTATCCTGCAACTTTGCTAAATTAACTGATTAGCTCTAGTAATTTTCTCATACTATCTTTAGGGTTTTCTATGTACAGTATCATGGCATTGGCAAACAGTAAGAGCTTTACTTCTTGTTTTCTGATCTGGATTCCTTTTATGTCTTTTTCTTCTCTGATTGCTATAGCTAGGACTTCCATAACTATGTTGAATAATAGTGGTGAAAGTGGACACCCTTGTTTTGCTCCTGATGTTAAGGGGAATGCTTTTAGTTTTTCACTATTGAGAATAATGTTTGCTGTAGCTTATTATATATGGTCTTTACTATGCTGAGGGAGGTTCCGTCTATGCCCATAAATTGGTGTTGAATTTTGTCAAAGGCTTTTTCTGCATCTATTGAGATGATCATATGGTTTTTATCTTTTAATTTGTTAATATGGTACATCACACTGATTGATTTGCATATATTGAAGAATCCTTACATCCTTGGAATAAACCCAACTTGATTATGGTGTATGAGCTTTTTGATGTGTTGAATTCATTTATTAGTTTTAGAGATTTTTTTTTTTTGGAGTAAATTTCTTAGGGCTTTCTACATAGATCATCATGTCATGTACAAATAGCAACAGATTTATTTCCCCTCTTCTGATCTGTGTGCCTTTTATTTTCTTTTCTTGCCTTCTTATCCTGGCTAAAATTATACGATAGAATAGAAAAGATGAGAATGAGCTTTGATATGTTTTTCTCTACTTAGAAGAAAAGTGTTCAATTTTTTGCCATTCAATCCTACATTATTAGATGTGGCAGTTTTTAAAAAGTTTTTTAAAAATCAAGCTAAGAAAGTTCCCTCTATTACTACGTTTCTGATAGTTTTTTTTTTTTTTTTTAAATGAATGCTATTAAATTTTGTCAAATACATTTTATGCATCAGTTTATTTGATCATGTTACTTTTTTTTTAGTCTGTTAATATATATATTTTTTTCTTGACTGATTTTCAAATATTGAGCCATCCTTGACTCTCTGGAATAATACATATTGCATTTTTTACAAATTGAAGGTTTGTGTCAACCATGCATTCAGCAAGTGTGCTGATGCCTTTTTTTTTTTTTTTTTCCAATAGTATTGCAAGTTTCACAATATTTCAAAATTTTTAATTGTTATTATATTTGTTATGGTGATTTGTGACCAGTAATATTTATGTCACTACTTTGGTGTAACTTTGATGTACATGTGATTGTTTTGGGTCACCATGAACTGCTGAGAGTCCCTTGCAAGGAGATCAAGCCACTCAATCTTAAAGGAAATCAATACTGAATTATTCATTGGAAGAACTGACATGAAACTCCAATACTTTGGCCACCTGATGCAAAGAGCTGACTCATTAGAACAGACCCTGATGCTGGACAAGATTGAGGGCAGGAAGAGAAGGGGATGACAGAGAATGAGATGGTTGGATGGCATCATCGACTCAACGGACATGAGTCTGAGCATGAGGAGTTGGTGATGGACGGCAAAGCCTGGCATGCTGCATTCCATGGGATTGCAAAGAATTAGACATGACTGAGTGACTGAACTAAACTGAACTGCTGCTGTATAAGATGATGAACTTAAAAAATGCTCTGTCTCCTTCTGTTCAGGTCACCCTATTCCCTGAGACATAGCAATGTTGAAATTAGGCCAACTAATAATCTTATAATAGCCTCTAAGATTTCAAGACTTAGATGTCTGACTTTAAATCAAAAGCTAGAAATGATTACCTTAGGAAGAAAGGCATGTTCAAATCTGAGACAGGCTGAAACAGTCAACCACACTGTGATTGCAAAGGAAAACTTCTAAGGGAGATTAACAGTGCTACTCTAGCAAACATATGGATAATAAGAAAGCAAAATGGCCTTATGACTGATAATGGAGAACATTTTAGTGATCTGGAAAGAACAACAAATCAGCTACAACATTCCCTTAAACCAAAGCCTAAATCCAGAGCAAAGCCCTAACTCTCTTCAATTCCATGAAGGTTGAAGGAAGTAAGGAGGCTTCAGGAGAAAATTTGAAGCTTAAAGAGTTTCTTTCATAAAATTTAAGGGGAAAAGCCATATCTATAACATAAGAGTGCAAGGTGAAGCAGCAAGAGCTGATGGAAAAGCTGAAGCAAGCTATTCAGAAGATCTAGCTAAGAAAATTAATTAAGGTGATTACACTAAACAATGTTGGATTCCCTGGTAGCTCAGTCAGTAAAGAATCTGCCTACAGTGCAGGAGACACAGGAGACATATGTTCGATCTCTGGGTCAGGATGATCCCCATGAGAAGGATGTGGCAACCCACTCCAGTATTCTTGCCTGGAAAATCAAATGGAGAGAATAGCCAGTCCATGAGGTCTCAAGGGTCAGACATGACTTAGTGACTAAACCCACACTAAGCAATAGATTTTCTTTAGTTTTTCTACAAACCACAGCAGAAACTTTATTTGTTGATCAAGTAATGGGAAAGGGAGGGCTCACACTCTAAACACTACCTTTCCTTGGGTGGAGGGCAGGGAATAGAAAACTTTTAAGGGGTAGGAAGTGAGTGGGCCATCAGAATTTGTGGAAAGGGCAGCGATTTCCAGAAACAGCCAGAACATGTGCAGTCCATAGCACTCCACTGCACAAGACACTAATCATGTCTAGAAAAGCTCCAGTTCCCCCTTTTGGGGTGGAAATTTTACCATGGTAATGAGGCAAAGACAACTTCTGGACACTTTGGGGTCTCATCACAATAGAATTTCAATGTAGACAAAACATTTTTACATTGGAAGATGCCATCTAATACTTTTATAGCTCGAGAGGATAAATTGATATCTGCCTTCAAAGTCTCAAAGTGCATTCTGACTTTCTTGTTAGGGGATAATGCAGCTGGCAACTTTAAGTTGAAGCCAGTGTTCACCTACCATTGTGAAAACTCTTAGAATTATAATGTTTATTCTTCCTGTGCTCTATAAATGTAATAACAAAGCCCAGATGACAGCACACCTGTTAACAAGATGGTTTACTGAATGTTTTAAGCCCATTGTTTAGATCTACCATTGATCAGAAAAAAAGATTTCTTTTAAAATATTACTACTCAATGACAATGCACCTGGTCACCCAACAACTCTATGGCAGCTGCTGTGAAAGTGCTGCACTCAATATGCCAGCAAATTTGGAAAACTCAGCAGTGGCCACAGGATTGGAAAAGGTCGGTTTTCATCCCAATCCCAAAGAAAGGCAATGCCAAGGAATGCTCAAACTATCGAACAATTGCACTCATCTCACACGCTAGTAAAGTAATGCTCAAAATTCTCCAAGCCAGGCTTCAGCAATATGTGAACCGTGAACTTCCTAATGTTCAAGCGGGTTCTAGAAAAGGCAGAGAAACCAGAGATCAAATTGCCAACATCGCTGGATCATGGAAAAAGCAAGAGAGTTCCAGAAAAACATCTATTTCTGCTTTATTCACTATGCCAAAGCCTTTGACTGTGTAGATCACAATAAACTGTGGAAAATTCTTCAAGAGATGGGAATACCAGACCACCTGATCTGCCTCTTGAGAAATCTGTATGCAGGTCAGGAAGCAACAGTTAGAACTGGTCATGGAACAACAGACTGGTTCCAAATAGGAAAAGGAGTACGTCAAGGCTGTATATTGTCACCATGTTTGTTTAACTTATATGCAGAGTACATCATGAGAAATGCTAGACTGGAAGAAACACAAGTTGGAATCAAGATTGCTGGGAGAAATATCAATAACCTCAGATATGCAGATGATACCACCCTTATGGCAGAAAGGGAAGAGGAACTCAAAAGCCTCTTGATGAAAGTGAAAGTGGAGAGTGAAAAGGTTGGCTTAAAGCTCAACATTCAGAAAACAAAGATCATGGCATCTGGTCCCATCACTACATGGGAAATAGATGGGGGAACGGTGGAAACAGTGTCAGAGTTTATTTTTCTGGGCTCCAAAATCACTGCAGATGGTGACTGCAGTCATGAAATTAAAAGACGCTTACTCCTTGGAAGGAAACTTATGACCAACCTAGATAGCATATTCAAAAGCAGAGACATCACTTTGCCAACAAAGGTTCGCCTAGTCAAGGCTATGGTCTTTCCTGTGGTCATGTATGGATGTGAGAGCTGGACTGTGAAGAAGGCTGAGCGCCGAAGAATTGATGCTTTTGAACTGTGGTGTTGGAGAAGACTCTTGAGAGTCCCTTGGACTGCAAGGAGATCCAACCAGTCCATTCTGAAGGAGATCAGCCCTGGGATTTCTTTGGAAGGAATGATGCTAAAGCTGAAACTCAAGTATTTTGGCTACCTCATGTGAAGAGTTGACTCATTGGGGAAGACTCATGCTGGGAAGGATTGGGGGCAGGAGGAGAAGGGGACGACAGAGGATGAGATGGCTGGATGGCATCACTGACTCGATGGATGTGAGTCTGAGTGACCTCCGGGAGTTGGTGATGGACAGGGAAGCCTGGCGTGCTGCGGTTCATGGGGTCACAAAGAGTCGGACACGACTGAGCAACTGATCTGATCTGATCTGATATCCTTACAAAATGTATTTCATAAATTATGTCTTGCTTGTTCTTTTAAAATGTTCTTTCATAGCTCTCATCAGCTTCAAACATAGTAAAAACTAATTTGATGACATAATTTATCATGAATTTGGGACACTTGAGTCTAAAAGTCCTCATTAAAATAAGATCAGAAAATTAAAAGATATTTTATTGACCAATTGGTTCTGCTATATTAAAGCATCTACAAAATAAGAACTGGGTGAGGTACATGACAAATATAAATAGAGTGCTCAGATTATAGGTGATATTCAAGTGAAGACTGCAAGGTGAGGATATGAGTTATGTAGGTATCTGGGAAGAGAGTGTTCCAGATAGAAGAAGTTGTCATTGCAGAAACCCTGTGGCCTGATGTGCTTGAAGATCAGCATAAGATTAGTGAGGATGGAAATGGAAAAGAAACAATAGTGGGGCAGTGGGGGAGGTGGTTAGAAAGAAATGAGATTAAACAGATAATGAAAGCCACAGTGGTAAATCAAATTTTGTGGGGCCAAATGGGCCATTTTAACGACTTCATTATTTCATTTTTTTTTTCCACTTTGGAAGGTGTTTTTGGTTTTTTTTTAAGCAGATTTGTGTAATGATCTGATTTATTTTATTGAGATATTCTGTTTCTGTTTTTAAAATAGGCTGTAGAACTGTTAGAGCAGACAGATAGCTAGGTATGAGCAGAAAAAAGGGAGTGGGCACAGGCCATGTGGAAGGAAACTATAAGTCTTATGAACAAAGGGGGTCCTTGGGCAGACAAAGAGAAGCCAGAACCTCTGGACTGACAAGAAACCATAAATTTTGGAGTGACAAAATAGAGGCAGATAAAGAAAGATGGGAAAAGGCAGAATTCTCCAGCATTAGAATGTAACCCTTTTCCTCATTATGCTTTCATTACAATAAAATAAGCCTTGTAGATAAGAAGTACCCATCATGCACCAACATCTTGACACTTCCAGTCAAAATTAAATAAGGGATAGCCAATAAGGACCCACTATGGCACAGGGAATATGCTCAATATTTTATAATAATCTACAAGGGAAAATAATCTGAAAAGAAACATATATATATATATATACACACACACACAAAAAATATATTTATAAAGTAATTGCTTTTCTGTATACCTGAAACTAACATGATATTGTAAATCAACTATGAATCAATTTAAAAAAAAATGCTTTAAGAAAAAAAAAGACTAAATAAGGACAAAATCCTTCCTCTTTTCAGCAAGGTGGAGCTGGGAGGAAAAATCAGGAAATATGACCCCAAATCCCTTCCTCTCCAATGAATATTCTGCACATTCATTTTCACACTCCATATTACCAACTTGCCAAAGAAACTCAGCCTCAGCATAGCTACTCACCTGAGTCTGCCGGCTCTTCCCTTAAGAGTACACTATGGCTTAACAAATTCTTGCTTTGCTTTTCTTACATCCATCTCTGAATTCTTTCTCAACAAAACAATAACCTGTTCTCTGGGAACAGAATGACAAGTTAGCAGTTTATTACTCTAACTCAGGGAAGAGGATGAGAGAGGTAAAATTTGAAAATTATAGGCTCCACTGGACACAAGCTAGAACCTAGACAAATGCTTTCTTCAGGAAACAGTCTGGGTCACCAATCTTGTTTAGACTCCCAATTCTTAATGGAGAATCGCTCTCAGAGAGTCTCATCCTGCCTGCTCTTTTATGAAAAGCAGCCTCAGTTGAATTCTCTTTCCCCACCAATAAGATTATATTTAATATATACATTTCAAGAGTAATCAAATCCCTTTCCTCTTACTCTAATAAGTAAGTATGTGGGTAAGTGAAAGTTGCTCAGTCATGTCCCGAGACTTTCCAAGCCCATGGACTGTAGCCTGCCAGGTTCTTCTGTCCATGAAATTCTCCAGGTAAGAATACTGGAGTTGGTTGGCATTCCCTCCTCCAGGGGATCCTCCCAACCAAGGAATTGAACCTGGGTCTCCTGTCTCCTGCCAGGCCGATTCTTTGCAATCTAAGCCACCAGAGAAACTCTAGCTAGCCCCAATTTTTTTGCTATAATAGTATTATCATTTTAGCAGTTTAGATACAGGAACAATGAGAATTAAAATAAAAGTATTTAAATGTTCACTATTGCTGTAACAGTTACCTTTCTTGTTTATCATAGCTTAAACCCTTTCTTCCTGCCTATCTATCCATTTCTTACCTTTCTATGTCACAAAAACACACATACCATGTCATAAAGATGCACTTCTGTTTGATCATAACGACCAATTGATAATATATATTATTGTACCTAAGTGACAACAGCTTTTATGGTTTATGAGAACCACAAGAACACAGTTTTTGAAAGGCTCATGATTATAGCATTGGCATTTTAAATTTTTATAACCTGCTACTTAAGTTCTGTCTCAGTGGTGTATAAAATGATAATATTTGCATTTATACTAATCACCGTCCTAGAGTTGGCCTATATGCAACCCTCATTTACATTCACTTAAAATCATTCTGAGTGAATAAATAATATTCTGATCAATCCTATTTAACTTTGTAAAAAAAATCTTGCCTGCTTCAAAGCATTCCTCTCTTCTATTCCAATCCCAATGAAATGCAATGACAAAGAATGCTCAAACTACTGCACAATTGCACTCATCTCACACACTAGTAAAGTAATGCTCAAAATTCTCCAAGCCAGGCTTCAGCAATATGTGAACTGTGAACTTCCAGATATTCAAGCTGGTTTTAGAAAAGGCAGAGGAACCAGAGATCAAATTGCCAACATCCTCTGGATTATCGTAAAATTAAGAGAGTTTCAGAAAAAGATCTATTTCTGCTTTATTGACTATGTCAAAGCCTTTAACTGTGTGGATCACAATAAACTGTGGGAAATTCTGAAAGAGATGGGAATACCAGACCACCTGATCTGCCTCTTGAGAAATCTGTATGCAGGTCAGGAAGCAACAGTTAGAACTGGTCATGGAACAACAGACTGGTTCCAAATAGGAAAAGGAGTACGTCAAGGCTGTATATTGTCACCATGTTTGTTTAACTTATATGCAGAGTACATCATGAGAAATGCTAGACTGGAAGAAACACAAGTTGGAATCAAGATTGCTGGGAGAAATATCAATAACCTCAGATATGCAGATGATACCACCCTTATGGCAGAAAGTGAAGGAGAACTAAAGAGCCTCTTGATGAAAGTGAAAGAGGAGAGTGAAACAGTTGGCTTAAAGCTCAACATTCAGAAAACTAAGATCATGGCATCTGGTCCCATCAATTCATGGCAAATAGATAGGGAAAAAGTGTCAGTTTATTTTGGGGGGCTCCAAAATCCCTGCAGATGGTGATTGCAGCCATGAAATTAAAAGACCCTTACTCCTTGGAAGGAAAGTTATGACCAACCTAGACAGCATATTAAAAAGCAGAGACATTACTTTACCAACAAAAGTCTATCAAGTCAAGGCTATGGTTTTTCCAGCAGTCATGTGTGGATGTGAGAGTTGGACTATAAAGAAAGCTGATCACCAAAGAATTGATGTTTTTGAACTGTAGTGCTGGAGAAGACTCTTGAGAATTCCTTGGACTTCAAGGAGATCCAATCTATCCTAAAGGAGGTCAGTCCTGGATGTTCATTGGAAGGACTGATGTTGAAGCTGAAACTCCAGTACTTTGGCCACCTGATGCAAAGAGCTGACTCATTTGAAAAGACCCTGATGCTGGGAAAGATTGAGGGCAGGAGGAGAAGGGGATGACAGAGGATGAGATGGTTGGATGGCATCATCGACTCAATGGACATGAGTTTGGGTAAACTCTGGGAGTTGGTGATGGACAGGAAGGCCTGGCATGCTGTGATTCATGGGGTCACAAAGAGTTGGACACAACTGAGTGACTGAAATGAACTGAAGTGTTGGTGAAATATATGGCTTGGGAGAGACAAAATGGGAGGAAAATAATGGTCTGATTTTCTACTGCTCTTCTATTTCTTTCTCAGCATTTGCCTACAGGATGGGGATATGGAATTCAGATAGAAGAGACAAGACTCCAATTTGTTAAATTGCATACCAGTGATGGGACAAGTTAAATAAACATGGTGACAATATGCAGCCTTGACGTACTCCTTTTCCTATTTGGAACCAGTCTGTTGTTCCATGACCAGTTCTAACTGTTGCTTCCTGACCTGCATATAGATTTCTTAAGAGGCAGATCAGGTGGTCTGGTATTCCCATCTCTTTCAGAATTTTCCATAGTTTATTGTGATCCACACAGTCAAAGGCTTTGACATAGTCAATAAAGCAGAAATAGATGCTTTTCTGGTACTCTCTTGCTTTTTCCATGATCCAGCGGATGTTGGCAATTTGATCTCTGGTTCCTCTGCCTTTTCTAAAACCAGCTTGAACATCAGGAAGTTCACGGTTCACATATTGCTGAAGCCTGGCTTGGAGAATTTTGAGCATTACTTTACTAGCGTGTGAGATGAGTGCAATTGTTCGGTAGTTTGAGCACTCCTTGGCATTGCCTTTCTTTGGGATTGGGATGAAAACTGACCTTTTCCAGTCCTGTGGCCACTGCTGAGTTTTCCAAATTTGCTGGCATATTGAGTGTAGCACTTTCACAGCATCATCATTCAGGACTTGGAATAGCTCCACTGGAATTCCATCACCTCCACTAGCTTTGTTCGTAGTGATGCTTTCTAAGGCCCATTTGACTTCACATTCCAAGATGTTTGGCTCTAGGTCAGTGATCACATCATCATGATTATCTAGGTCTTGAAGCTCTTTTTTGTACTGGAAGAAACACAAGTTGGAATCAAGATTGCCGGGAGAAATATCAATAACCTCAGATATGCAGATGACACCACTCTTTTGGCAGAAAGTGAAGAGGGGCTAAAAAGCCTCTTGATGAAAGTGAAAGTGGAGAGTGAAAAGGTTGGCTTAAAGCTCAACATTCAGAAAACGAAGATCATGGCATCTGGTCCCATCACTGCATGGGAAATAGATGGGGAAACAGTGGAAACAGTGTCAGACTTTGTTTTTCTGGGCTCCAAGATCACTGCAGATGGTGACTGCAGTCATGAAATTAAAAGACACTTGCTCCTTGGAAGGAAAGTTATGACCAACCTAGATAGCATATTCAAAAGCAGAGACATTACTTTACCAACAAAGGTTCGCCTAGTTAAGGCTATGGTCTTTCCTGTGGTCATGTATGGATGTGAGAGCTGGACTGTGAAGAAGGCTGAGCGCCGAAGAATTGATGCTTTTGAACTGTGGTGTTGGAGAAGACTCTTGAGAGTCCCTTGGACTGCAAGGAGATCCAACCAGTCCATTCTGAAGGAGATCAATCCTGGAATTTCTTTGGAAGGAATGATGCTAAAGCTGAAACTCCAGTATTTTGGCCACCTCATGCGAAGAGTTGACTCATTGGAGAAGACTCTGATGCTGGGAGGGATTGAGGGCAGGAGGAGAAGGGGACGACAGAGGATGAGATGGCTGGATGGCATCACTGACTCAATGGATGCGAGTCTGAGTGACCTCCGGGAGCTGGTGATGGACAGGGAGGCCTGGCGTGCTGTGGTTCATGGGGTCGCAAAGAGTCGGACACGACTGAGCAACTGATCTGATGGGACAAGATCCTTGCATGGCTTTGGCTTTGTCCTGTTTCATTCTAGTGGTCTTTTTCAATGTAGGAAGGAGTGGGTATGTGTTTGGGCTACTCCTCAACTCCTCACAATCATCCTATCTTTTAATAAGGTCTCTCTTATAGAGAGTGACTATGTCTCCCATTGGTCCTATGTCTCCACTTCTCTTTCCTGTTGAGGCATTACCTCACTTGAACTAGTGGCCACTTAAACAGCTCTATTTTCTTCTTCTTCCTTTTATGATCTTCTAGCCCATTAGAGACTTTTCTTTTCTATTTGGACTCCACACTGTTAGTCCCTTTCCACCCTTCTACTCATGTGTCACTCCAATATTCATGGCTCTGAAGACTTAGAAATTCAATCAGGTAGTCTCTCCTTTTATAGGCATTATGCAACACAAGTTATTCTCTTGGAGACTTCCCATTTGTCCCTTTCCTCACATTCCTCAACTTATTTTAGGCAAAGATAATAACTCTTACTATATACACTTCATTTCCTTTAAAATAAATGGTTTACTGCTTCTGTTGTCTCTTTTCCACTCATTTTTCTTATAAAGTCAGAAGTAGAAGAGGTTGAGATGGTGTTTGATATTTGTAGAGATGGTTCCAGCATCTCACAGTAAGTCTTGGGAGGACATTTCCAGTAACATCTGTTATCTCTGTTTAAAATTAGTGTTCATTTAACATGGTAATAAGTAAAGTCCACTTAGCCTGGTAAATTTATGTGCAGGTATTACTTTTTAATTTTGTATGGATCCATATAAAATTATGGCTATTTGCTTTTTCTCTAAAAACAACTAAAACTTTTAAAATGAAGATTAATTAAAACAACTGAATTTACTAATATTTGAACTAACTTTAAGACACAGTTTCTATAAAACATGAAAAACAAAACTTAGAGTATAGAAGTTGGATGTATATTTAAGGTTTGACATCATTTGACAAGAAATTTTTGAGATCATTTGACAAGAAAAAGTTCAATATCCAGAAGTACTCCTGTTTGTCAGGTTGGCATCTATCAGGCAATAAAATAATCAGTAGATTTCAAATAATGCACAAATAATGCAGTCTCACTGTCACTGCACAGCTTTTTTGGTTACCGTATCATTTTGCAATTAGGAAAGATGGGTTTTGGCATGAAATAAAGCTCAGTGAGAACAAAGAGCATTCAAATTTCAGTTAATGTTGTGAAAATTTGCCCTACATTTAATTAATGCAGTCAAATAATCACCAATAGCAATTATAAAGCACTGATGGAAAAGTAAAGGGGATTTGGCATTAGATATGTTTTATCATAATTCTGTCAATTACTAATTGGGCTTTAAACAATTAAAGCCATTCCATGGCCCATTCACCTAGCTATGAGACTATGATATCTGCTTGGCAAAAAGACTGTAGGAATCACAGATGAAATAAATAAGGAACATGGTACAGAATATCACTTTCTAGCAACTACTAGTACTGTTATCTTTAGAAATTTAGACAGAAAACAGAGAAGAGGCATGTTCAGAGGAAGATATGGAAGGCTCCTCTTGTGAGCAACTAGCATTGAAGGTATAGGCAAAGAAGTTACCACATAAGGACACTTGGGAGTTCTGATCCAGCTTCACTTAACTTAATCTTACTGATCTAGTTTAACTGAGGTATACTATTGTAACTAGGACTCTATTGGACTTTCAAGGACAGAATCCCATTCCCCATGCCCTCCATCTGCATCTTGTTTATAGAGAAACTTTAGCCTTCTAGGCCTTCCGTGGGTTCAAAAATAAGTTTAATCAGAGGAGTGAGAAAAAATGCAGCAACAAAGGAAAACTGTTAAGCAAGACAAAATAATAGTTTAGCCATTAAAAAAAAAATCAGGCATCTTTAGTTCCATCTCAAGGGCTGTAGATAATATTCTGAGACATATTCTTTGAACTGTTTTGAAGACACTGAAACCACTTACCCGTAAAATGGAAGAATTTAACTCTATGCTGCCCTTAGGTATGTAGATTTCAGACTGGTTGAAACCAGAAGGTCGATGATGTTGACTTCCAATTGCCTCACCATAAATCAATCAGAAAAATGCCCATAAGCTGACCACAAGCCCTAACATCATCTTTAAAAATATTTCCCTGAAGCCATAGGGAATTCAGGTCTTTTTAGCATTAGCTCCTTGCTTCACACCCTACAGTATATAGTGCACTTTCTTTCACCACAACCTGGTGTCAGTAGGTTGGTTTTATTATGTGAAAGTGAGTAAATC
Source organism: Tragelaphus eurycerus (assembly GCA_935064755.1). Lineage (NCBI taxonomy): Eukaryota > Metazoa > Chordata > Mammalia > Artiodactyla > Bovidae > Tragelaphus > Tragelaphus eurycerus. The sequence goes on along the minus strand of CAKXYN010000012.1, from coordinate 9,950,693 downwards.
CAAGTTTGGTTTGGTAACACCATTATTAATGAAAATTATCATTCTACCCTGAAAACTAGATCATGTTGTCATTAATTCCCAAAGTATATTTCTACTATCAAGTTACCAGCAGCATTTCTATTTTTCAGACTACTATTCTTTAACAGTTTTTTAACCACATTTTTGAGGCAGCTTGAATGACAGAGACTTATAAATGGTAGTGACTAATACATCATCTAAGAACACAGCTGTTGGTTTCTTTCACAAGTTACTTTGAATTGTGGTTCTTTCCCAGACAAAGGTTAAATTTAGAGCATCTCCTTGAATGAAATTGAGGGAGAATACTGATGTTATTCAAGAATTTTATCAACTACTAGTCTCTCACACTTTTGGTGGGTTTAAATGAAACAAATGCATCATAGAGTGAAATTATTTGGACAGATGTCAGAGTAAACCTAAAGAAAAAAAGCAGCCCACTGTGAAGGACTTCTTACTTACCAAAGGAGTGCACAGGAGGTTTGCAGACAAATCCTATTACTGGGTAATGGGATTTATCCGCGTGTCCAGACATCAGTTTGAAAATGTGATTCTGCTCAAGACATAAGCAGAAGAGTTCTTAAATGGGACAAAATTCTGTCTTCAGGAAAGATGGAATATATTTCACTAGAGCCAATCTGATTCCTGCTTTAATAAATTGCTTGAAGCAAAAAGAAAGTCTTTGCTGACACAGGAATTGCTGAAGCTTTCTGAGCTTAGTCTTTTGAAATAAGGTCTATGGTTGGCAGTAGACAAGAGAACAACAGTAGGGAAGAGTAGACTCAGAAACATTAGGAATTTCTGGCTAAATGGCATCACTTATTCTTACCAAGTAAGGCCTAGGATATTTATAATAGAGGATATTAAAGTATTGCGTATTTTGTACTACATAGATAGTGCAATATTTATGATACCACATCAAAATCTACTCGTTTCCCCCAAATAAAGCCACATGACTGGCAACCTATTTTTCTCATTGCTTATATATTTACAATGATTATTTATCTTAAAATATACATTAGCTAGAATTTTGCTATCTTAAAATAGGGATTGGAAAAATTTTTCTTTGAAAAACCAGATAGTAAATATCTTAAGCTTTGTTGTCCAAAAGGTCTCTGTCATTAGTACTCTAATCTGCTAATATAGCACAAAAGTAGCCATAAACAATTCAGGAATGAATGGCCATGGCTGGATTTGGCCAGAAGATTGTAATTTGTTGATTCCTGATGCTTTATTCAATTCAGCATCTTTATCAATATTGTTCTAACATCTATTGCAGTTCCTGGCATGAAATATGGATTAATATAAATAATTCATTAAAAAGAAATGAATTTATGTTTCTGGCAGTTTATCCTCTCTGCAGACTAATCTTTTATACATTACTTCTCCTTTCATGATTCAACTTAATTAGTTCTGAGACCACCTGAACTATACAAAAAATTTCCTCAAAATATATAATAGACACATCATTTCTGTGTTATCATTGTTTCCATCCCCCAAATATAACATGACTCTAATCATGAGAGAAAATTAGAATAATTCAAATTGTGGGATCCCTACAAAAATGTTAAGGTCAAGAAAGACAAAGAAAATTTGAAACAATGTTCCTAATACTCTGGCCACCTGATACAAAGAACTAACTCATTGGAAAATACCCTAATAATGGGAAAGATTAAGGGCAAGAGGAGAAAGAGGCGACCGAGGATGAGATGATTGGATGGAGTCATTAGCTCAATGGACATGAGCTTGAGCAAACTCAGGGAGATAGTGAAGGATAGAGAAGTCTGATGTGTTTCAGTTCACGGGATTGCAAAGAATCAGAAATGACTAAATAACATGAGCAACATGAAAAACAAATGTGATGAGCAGTCCTGGAATAGATCCTGAATCAGAAAAAAAAAAAGCTAAATATTAACAAATGGAATATACATTGTAGATTACATAATAGCAATCTTAAAATTCATTAATGGGGTTTTGAAAAAGAATGACTTTGTTCTTATATAATACACCATGAAGTATTTAATGATGGAGGTTGGAATAATGATGTCTCGATTTCACTCTCAGTGCTTCAGATAAAGCAATATACATATATGTTAATTGATAAAGAGAATGATAAAGCAAATGAGGACAAATAAAACTAAAGGATAATAGCAAAGTTCCTTTTAAAAAGTATTTTGAAACTACTATTGCCTACCCCTTTGTGCTCTCCAGATTTTGATACACTGAAATAAGAAACATCAAGATATTTTCAGATGATTTTTTAAGTCTACCAAATATTTTTGTTTTGAGCAGATGAATGGATACAATAATAGACACTTACTTAAAGCTCAACATTCAGAAAACTAAGATCATGGCATCTGGTTCCATCACTTCATGGCAAATAGATGGGGAAACAGGGGAAACAGTGGAAACAGTGGCTGACTTTATTCTGGGGGGCTCCAAAATCACTGCAGATGGTGATTGCAGCCATGAAATTAAAAGACACTTACTCCTTTGGAAGGAAAGTTATGACCAACCTAGATAACATATTGAAAAGCAGAGACATTACTTTTCCAACAAATGTCCATCTAGTCAAGGCTATGGTTTTTCCAGTGTTCATGTATGGATGTGAGAGTTGGACTGTGAAGAAGGCTGAGTGCCGAAGAATTGATGCTTTTGAACTGTGGTGTTGGAGAAGACTCTTGAGAGTCCTTGGACTGAAAGGAGATCCAATCAGTCCATTCTGAGGAGATCAGTCTTGGGTGTTCTTTGGAAGGAAGGATGCTAAAGCTGAAACTCCAGTACTTTGGCCACCTCATGCAAAGAGTTGACTCATTGGAAAAGACTCTGATGCTCATAGGGATTGAGGGCAGGAGGAGAAGGGGACGACAGAGGATGAGATGGCTGGATGGCATCACTGACTTGATGGACGTGAGTTTGAGAGAACTCCAGGAGTTGGTGATGGACAGGGAGGCATGGGGTTGCAAAGAGTCGGACACGACTGAGTGACTGAACTGACTGAATGCAATTAAGCATTTGCAGAGCCCTCAAAAAAAGTCTATAAGTTTTTCCTCTAGGAAAATCATTCTTAAGGAAATTCTAATAACTAAAACTATCCATGATTTTAAAAATTAAACCAAGGAAATTCTAAGTAATTCTCAAAGGACTCAATCAGCAGGAAATACTTAAAATACTTCCTTCAGGTCTTATTAATTAGATTACGTTTTGGCTTTAAACCAGATTAACAAGAACAAGAACACAGTGTTTGAGCTGACAAAATAATGTGTTGAGTAAGAGCACAACAAAATAATTTGATGCATTTGGAATACAAGTTTCCAACATGAGACTGAACGGAAGGAGTTTTCTGACAGATGAGAGCTGAAAGAATAAGGCAAACAATGAAAAATTAGACATTTCTGAGGGTCCAGGTAAAAGCTGTTTAGAAAGGCAAATATCTTTCTGTTGGGTTAGAAGAATATCCCTTCTCTGGGCAATTTTAGAAGTATTTTCTGTTCATTCTACATGACTTTGCTTTTTGATGGGTTACTTTGCCTCTTTTCTGTTTAGCATCTTTAATTATTATAAACCTCTAAAACTGTGTAACCTCTAAAGCTCTACATGGTGATTTACACCAAGCTCTCCCAACTTAGATTACTGAATATATATGGAAAACTTTGAATTATTTTAAACTATTTTAAAAAAGAACACTATATTTAAAGATATTTGAGATTTTAAAAGTTACAGATATTCAACTTTATGAATTTGAAGACAAGTATACTCCTGTGAAATCATCACCACAATCAAGGCCATTAATTATCCCTCACTTCTACAAGATTCCTATAAGATACTTCATTCCTTCTTTATTTATTAGTTTATTTTTATATCATTTGTGTGTGTGTGGTAAGAGCACTTAACATAAACTCTACCTGGTTAGTTAATTTGTAGGTATATAATACCATACAACATAAGATCCTATGTTGTATAATACATCTCTAGAACTTGTTCATCCTGCATTGTTGAACTAACTTCTATTTGTAAGTTTAAACCTAAGTCTAGACCAATTACAGAAATCATGCGTACCAAGTCTATTTATAAAACAGGGGAACAGAAAGACCTTCAAAGAACATTACCAGGTTTAAATGAAAAATATCTATGTTAAAAGAAGTTAACTTGTAAAAACATACTCATTATTACTCTTTCTACTTTTTGAATCATGGAATGACCTGAGACTTACAGGTCATTATATAATGTCATTTCAGCAACCCTGAAAATAGATCAATTTCTCTAGTTATATTTTTTAAGAGCCAGTCCATTCTATTGCTGTGAACATAGCTGAAAGCAGGAAATGCCAAAGTTATAAGATTAGCTTTATAGATAAAGCAATTCCAGAGTGACTAGTAAAACAATTTCTTGAAAATTAAAGTATCCTCAGATTGTGATTTTTCGAGAAATTGCATTGATATATTTACTGCTTTGTAGCAATATCAACTATTTTGATCTGAAATTGGCCAACTGACCTCCATAAATTGCCATTTATCTTACTCCAGACCTTGCAACATTTCTTCCTCTACAAACTCTTTTCAAATTATAGATATTGTTATCACAGTGGAAGGTCATTTTAAATCTGTTTGTTGGTTCAAATAATGCTTAAAATCAATAGTATTTCCTGTGTATCTCTACACTCTGCTTGATTCAGCGGGCAAAGTGGTTGCATTCTAAAGAATATAGAATTTTTGCTGCTGAAAGTCACCTTTATCAAAAGAAGTAGCATTAGGACCTTATTTATTTTTGTTTTGAGGCTCTATTTTGATTTATATCATCCCAAAACCTGTTTCTGACTGATGTTTCTTGAAAATTAAAACTATCAATATAATTATGGAACATAATTTGGTATACAGAATTTTTTTACAGATCATTTTGAATTCTTCTTGTAGCCTTTTTTTAGCAAAGGCAGGTAGTCACTAGAAATCAGAAAGTTAGCTATTTATTATCAGTTGTAAGTATATTTTTATACACAGAACACACACACACACACATGCACACTCCTACATGTAACTGTTTGTAGGGAGTCATATTTTCAAAGATTCCTGTTTTTTATTCCAGTTCCAAAGGCATTTTGATCCCGGCTGTTTGAAACATGTCATTTACAGCACTTGGACTCCAACCCATGATTTGTCATTTTCATCAGTAACAGCAAGTATGGAATTACAGTGGTTGTTCCATCCTTAATAAATTGCATAAAATTATTTTTTATTATATATTCTTTGCTCCACAATCAGAAATGCACATAGACATGACATTTTCATTATACATGAGAAATGTATAATGTGTACAAATTTTAGATATACAAAATGTATACAATTGTTTCTATACATTTGTAGTGAGGAATCAGAGAGAGAGAGATGTATGTATATAAAATACCTGTTTTTGATTATTTAATCATAACTACTTTTCAGCTCAAAATTATGACAATGAAACTATTCATCATCTGATTTTATAATTAGTTTAACATATAATATTTCATTTTTATAACAAACATAAACCCTTATACAATCTTATTTTTCCATATAAAATTTTTGAGATCATATTATCTAGTATTAATAATAGAATAATTCATCTTTTTATGTACAATTTTGTGCTTTTTCTGTTTGAGTCACCAACTTTTGTAGCTTTTTCAACAGCTTTTTCCAAGTCAATAAATAAGATTCTCCAGTATCACTGGTAGTTTTCAGTTTAATGGGTATGTCATAGGCTTGGTCAGATCCCTGCCACCAGTTTTGTTTGATTTTTTGTTTTCATTTTTCTCTTGACCACAAGGAATCTTATTTTTTCTATTATACTAATGTAGAGTGAAAACTAGAGAAGAAAGGGCATACTTGCAGGCTCAAGCTAGTTTGCAAAGATTTGATTTGCAGTGTACATCTGGGCACTGCACAGTTGCTCAGTAATAATTAGTAATATAATATCACAATATATGGAGAAGGCAATGGCACCCCACTCCAGTACTCTTGCCTGGAAAATCCCATGGGTGGAGGAGCCTGGTAGGCTGCAGTCCATGGGGTCGCTAAGAGTCGGACACGACTGAACGACTTCACTTTCTCTTTTCACTTTCATGCACTGGAGAAGGAAATGGCAACCCACTCCAGTGTTCTTGCCTGGAGAATCCCAGGGACGGGGAGCCTGGTGGTCACACAGAGTCGGACACGACTGAAGTGACTTAACATAATATAACATAACATCACAATATATAAAGTACATCTTCATAAGTATAAAACTCTACTTTTAAAATTATATATATATTCTTCTACATTGTACCAATATTGTTAACAAATTGAACTTGGGTTTGATTGCCCAACATGCAGCAAAAGTAATCTGCTGGTATGGGCTTGTGATAAAGGAAAGTGCAGGGCTTAATGCAGATGATACTTATTCAAGAAGTATGGGCAGCTCAAAAGTCATGCTCAAAAGACACACACTCCCAGATGGCTTTCAGTGAAGGGTTTTTAAAAAACTATGTGAAGGACAGAGTCACAGGGTATGTAATTGGTTAGTACACAAATCTCAGGCTGTTTGATGGTGAAGTAACAGGGCAATGTTTTGAGAATCTCAATAATCAACCTTCTGGTTCCAATTGGTCTGGGATCCACATGCTTGCCATTGGGGTCAATAGTTTCCATCTGATGGGAGCCTGGCTTCTGTAAAAACCAACTTATATATGTGTGTCAGACATTGTTATCTATGTCCTTCAGGTAGGAACTAAAGAGTCTGTGACTCTGCTATATGGCTGATCTATTATATAAAATGTTACCTGTTCTTCTGCCAGACTGCTGTTCTTTGTCTTTACATGTTGTCACTCATCTGATTATTAACACTTGAGCCAGACTTTTTGAAACTCAGGGAAGGTTCAGGAACCTGAAGATTTTGTTAAGCAAGAGATGAGAAACAAAAAGTGGTCTGTTACTGAGAAAATCCCATTAGGGAATTACTTGGTTGCAATCTCTCCTTTTCTTTGTTACTTTTAATCCTGAGGGTAACAGGGACAGGACAAGAAAATGAATAAAGTATTGGATAGAGAGGTTAATCACAAAATCAGCAGGGGAAATCAATTTCATTACTGTTGGTAATGAGGTGATTTATTTATCAATATCTCTCTCTATATATATATATTTAAAGAAGATGAAAGCATTTAAGTCTCTCTCCCCTTGCTAACCAGGTACCTGGGCTGAACCAAGAGTATGTCTGTGCAGGTGTGCCTTTGCAGGCAGGCTGAAATTTCTAAATCCATTACTCATCTAATTTCTGGAGAACTGATATAGATAATCAAAGTCAAAGACCTTGATGTTAAGGTTATTATTTCAGGGCAAAATTCTATAAAATCAGAATCCTGTTTAGCTTTGTGTCACTTATATTGGTCACCTTGAAATTCAGTCATCTCAATAAACTAAAGTAAAATATTTTAAATATTCTTTAAACTCAAAAATGAGATATGGAGGCCCACTATCATCACTTCTATTCAACATTGCATGTAAGGTCTTAGTCAATTTAATAATATGAGAAAAATAAATTAGAGGCATAATAAGGGGGAGAAAAATGCGGCAAAAAAGAAGGCTCAAAATGAGACCAGCAGTAAAGTGTATCAGATCAGATCAGTCGCTCAGTCGTGTCTGACTCTTTGCGACCCCATGAACTGCAGCACGCCAGGCCTCCCTGTCCATCACCAGCTCTCGGAGTTCACCCAGACTCACATCCATCGAGTCAGTGATGCCATCCAGCCATCTCATCCTCTGTCGTCCCCTTCTCCTCCTGCCCCCAATCCCTCCCAGCATCAGAGTCTTCTCCAATGAGTCAACTCTTCGCATGAGGTGGCCAAAATACTGGAGTTTCAGCTTTAGCATCATTCCTTCCAAAGAAATCCCAGGGCTGATCTCCTTCAGAATGGACTGGTGGGATCTCCTTGCAGTCCAAGGGACTCTCAAGAGTCTTCTCCAACATCACAGTTCACAAGCATCAATTCTTCAGTGCTCAGCCTTCTTCACAGTCCAGCTCTCACATCCATACATGACCACAGGAAAGACCATAGCCTTGACTAGGCGAACCTTTGTTGGCAAAGTGATGTCTCTGCTTTTGAATATGCTATCTAGGTTGGTCATAATTTTCCTTCCAAGGAGTAAGCGTCTTTTAATTTCATGGCTGCAGTCACCATCTGCAGTGATTTTGGAGCCCAGAAAAATAAAGTCTGACACTGTTTCCACTGTTTCTCCATCTATTTCCCATGTAGTGATGGGACCAGATGCCACGATCTTCGTTTTCTGAATGTTGAGCTTTAAGCCAACCTTTTCACTCTCCACTTACTCCACTAAGTAAAGTGTATCCTTAGAATCAATTTCTTTACTTACTTGTGGCCACTTTTGAAATGTGCTTTTTTATAAGTGAAAAAAATATTCTTTCATATCACTAAAACCCCTTTTTGTTTAAATCCCTTTATTTTTGGCATTAAATCTAAATGGGTGATATGTATACACCAGATGTGTTGGCATATAGAAATTAGGTTATTGTAAAGTCCTGCAGAAGTGCATAAGCACTTGCACATTTTGACATAAACTTGCTAAAATATATGTATTATAATAACTATTATTGACAGTATTTTTGAATGATGTAACAGGGCCTTGCTAGATTTCACTAACACTTATTATCAAAGTCTCAGTATTAGAAGTAAAAAATAGGGCTTCTGGTTCAAGATGGTAGAGTAGAAGGATGTGTGGTCATCTTCTCCTGCTCATTTCAGTCAGTTGTCACTCAGTTGTGTCTGACTCATTGTGACCCCATGGATGACAACAAGCCAGGCCTCCCTGTCCATCACCAGCTCCCAGAGTTTACTCAAACTCATGTCCATTGAGTCAGTGATGCCATCCAACCATCTCATCTTCTGTCCCCTTCTCCTTCCATCTTCAATCTTTCCCAGCATCAGGGTCTTTTCCAATGAGTCAGTTCTTCACATCAAGTGACCAAAAATATTGGAGTTTCAGCTTCAGCCTCAGTCCTTTCAATGAATATTCAGGATTGATTTCCTTTAGGATGGACTGGTTGGATCTTGCAATCCAAGGGACACTCAAGAGTCTTCTCCAACACCATAGTTCAAAAGCATCAATTCTTCAGTGTTTAGCTTTCTTTATAGTCCAACTCTCACACCCATACATGACTCCTGGAAAACCCATAGCTTTGGCTAGACACTTCCTGCTAGAGCACCAAAATCGAAACTGTTGACGGTTGAAGAACCATCCATAGGGGGATGCTGGAACCCACCAAAAAATGATACCTCATGTCCAAAGACAAACAAGAAGCTGCAGCAAGATGGGAAAGGGGCAAAATCTTGGATCAGGGATAGAACCCATGTTTCCTGCTTTGGCAGGCAGTTTCTTTACCACTGAGTCAACAGGGAAGCCTTTTTTTGTTGTAATGTGACAATTCTGGGTGGGTTCCTGGATGGTTCCTGGATGAAGGCTGGTCTCTGTAAAGACCAAGCCATGATTCAGTTTGGTTCAGTCTCTCAGTCATGTCTGACTCTTTGTGACCACATGGACTGGAGCAGGCCAGACTTCCTCATTCATCACCAATTCCCAGAGCTTGCTTAAACTCATGTCCATCAAGTTAGTGATGCCATCCAACCATCTCATCCTCTGTTGTCCCATTCTCCTCTTGCCTTAAATCTTTCCTGGCAGCAGGGTCTTTTCTAATGAGTCAGTTCTTCACATCAGGTGGCCAAAGTATTGGAGTTTCAGCTTCAGCCTCAGTCCTTCCAATGAATACTCAGGACTGATTTCTTTAGGATGGACTGGTTGGATCTCCTTGCAGTTCAAGGGACTCTCAAGAGTCTTCTCCAACATCACAGTTCAAAAGCATCAGTTCTTCAACTCTCAGCCTTCTTTATAGTCCAACTCTCACATCCATACATGACTGGAAAAACCATAGCTTTGACTAGATGGACCTTTGTTGGCCAAGTAATATCTCTGTTTTTTAATATGCTGTCTAGGTTGATCATAGCTTTTCTACTGAGGAGCAAGTGTCCTTTAATTTCATGGCTGCAGTCATCATCTGCAGTGATTTTGGAGCCCCCAAAATAAATTTTATCGCTGTTTCCATTGTTTCCCCATCTATTTGCCATAAAGTGATAGGACTAGATGCCATATTCTTAGTTTTCTGAATGTTGAGCTTTAAGCCAATTTTTTTACTCTCCTTTTTCACTTTCATCAAGAGGCTCTTTAGTTCTTCTTTGCTTTCTGCCATAAGGGTGGTTTAATGTGCATATCAGAGGTTTTGATATTTCTACTGGCAATCTTAATTCCAGCTTGCATTTCATCCAGCCCAGCATTTCACATGATGTACTCTGCATATAAGTTAAATAGGCAGGTTGACAGTATACAGCCTTGACTTTCTCCTTGCCCTATTTGGAACCAGTCTATTGTTCCATGTCCAGTTCTTACTGTTGCTTCTTGACCTACATACAGATTTCAGAGGAGGAAGTTAAGGTGGTCTGGTATTCCTATCTCTTTAAGAATTTTAAGAAGCCTTAATTAGAAGCTTGGAATTTTTTACTCTGCCCCTCATTTTCTTGAGGAAAGAGAAGAGCTGAAAACGAAATTAATAATCAATTCTGCCCATGTGATAAAGACTCCAGAAAATCCCAAAAGCATGGAATTTGGAGACCTCACCATGTATCTCTTTATTTTGTTGTTCATCTGTGTCCTTTATTATGCTATGCTAAGTCACTTCAGTTGTGTCCGACTCTGTGCGACCCCATAGACGGCAGCCCACCAGGCTCCCCTGTCCCTGGGATTCTCCAGACAAGAACACTGGAGTGGGTTGCCATTTCCTTCTCCAATGCATGAAAGTGAAAAGTGAAAGTGAAGTCGATCAGTCGTGTCCAACTCTTAGCGACCCCATGGATTGCAGCCCAACAGGCTCCTCCGTCCATGGGATTTTCCAAGCAAGAGTACTGGAGTGGGGTGCCATTGCCTTCTCTGGTCCTTTATTATACCCTTTAATAAACTGGTAAACATAAATAAATGCTCCCTGAGTTCTGTGAGTCACTCTAGTAAATTAACTGAATCCAAAGAGGAGTCATTGGAACCTCTGATCTGTACTGGTTGGTCAGAAACACAGGAAATACTCTTGGCTTGTGATGGACCTCTGAATTGGGATTTGGGGGGCAATTTTTGTGATACTGAACATTTATCCTGTGGGATATGACAATATCTCTGGGTAGATAGTGTCAGAACTGAGTTAAATTGTAGGATACACAGCTGGTGTCACAGAGAATTGCCTTTTATGGGAAAAAAACACCATATATTTGGTGATCAGAAGTGTCAGAAAAGATAACAAAGAGACTCATATGGAAAAAATACACGGTAGGAAAGATCTGGATTTTTCCCTACACTGAAGGAGGAAAATTGAGTTTTTCCTTTATGGTTCCCTATAGTGCCATAAACATAATATAAAATGGGGCTTTGCCTCTAAAATGAATTATTATTTTATACCTTAATTCTGAAATAATTAATTTTATTACTTTGTGCATTATACTGATAATGACCACATTAGTAATATATAATTGATAGTACCATTTGGAAAAGGGAGATGTAAATATTTGTTGTACATTCAATAATGGTATTTTTTTTAATTTGCTTTTTCTTATGAAATAATTGCAATCACAATGAACACATGTTTGGCTTATAAAAAAAGATTATTCCTTTTCAAGGATTTATCTTTAATATAAGCAAAGTTGAATATATTTCAAAACAAAGTATGCTAAAAAGTGTTAATGGACTATAAATCAAGTGCAAGTGATTGTTTTCTATCTCTAAATTTAACTTTTCAAATTCACTTATCATTTGGTGCCATGCATAGGAAATTGCCTGGTGGCTCAGATGGTAAAACGTCTGCCTACAATGTGGAGACCAGATTCGATCCCTGGGTCAGGAAGATCTCCTGGAGAAGGAAATGGCAACCCACGCCGGTACTCTTGCCTGGAAGATACCATGGACCAGGGAGCCTGGTAGGCTACAGTCCATGGGGTCACAAAGAGTCAGACAGGACTGAGCAACTTCAATGTCAATGTCAATAGGAAGTTGTGTTTAACTGATTATATGAATCTTTTAAAATGTCTCTGTTTCTTTATATTGCTATTGGATACATTAACTGAAAATTAAACACATTTATAATTAAATCATAATTAACTGAAATTAAATATATAAGTTGGAAACTGCTGCTGCTACTGCTGCTAAGTCACTTCAGTCGTGTCCGACTCTGCGTGACCCCATAGACCTCAGCCCACCAGGCTCTCCTGCCCCTGGGATTCTCCAGGCAAGAAAACTGGAGTGGGTTGCCATTTCCTTCTCCAATGCATGAAAGCGAAAAAGTGAAAGTGAAGTCGCTCAGTCATGTCCGACTCTTAGCGACCCCATGGACTGCAGCCCACCAGGCTCCTCCATCCATGGGATTTTCCAGGCAAGAGTACTGGAGTGGGGTGCCATCGCCTTCTCCGAAGTTGGAAACTAAACTTGCTTAATTTTAAAATATGGCAAAAAATAAATCTGAAAATAAAAAACAGTTTCTGTGGATCATTTAAGCTTCTGACAGCATGATGCATATTTAGGATTAGCATAACAATATCAGCTAAGGGCAATGTAACAGAGTTTTCCTTTTTAAGTCTTTTATTTAAATTTGAATCAGATCACCATTGAGTTATCTCTAAGTATTACCAGTAAACTGTTTTTGGACACAGAACTCAAAATGAGAATGGAGTCCTTTTTCTTTGCTAGCAGTTTCACAATGATGTACCGGATTGAAATAATGACAGTTACAAACTTTATGTAACAATACATAATACAAATGTTATTAACTGATATTTTCTATTAGGATTTAAGGTTATTTAATTGCTTAAACATATATATTGAATTCAAATGAAAAGTGTCCTACAATGGCAAGCTTTAGGGTAATTGCAGTCAGGGACATAACTGTGTCTGTCCAAAAGGAGTTCTCAGTCCAGTAAATGAAGTAACATTTTTCTTCCCACATGGAAATTCTACATGGTCTGTTAAAACAGTCACAACTTGACTTTTTAGTTGTGTGAATATAATTAGAGGAAAACAGCACTTGATGCCATTCAGTTCAGTTGAGATACTCAGTCATGTCCAACTCTTAGCAACCTCATCCACTGCAGCACACCAGGCCTCCCTGTCCGTTATGTCCATTAACTCGGTGATGCCATCCAACCATCTCATCCTCTGTCATCCCCTTCTCCTCCTGCTTTCGTCTTTCCCAGCATCAGGGTCTTTTCCAATGATTCAGTTCTTCACATCAGGTGCCCAAAGTATTGATGTTTCAGCTTCAGCCTCAGTCCTTCAAATGAATATTCAGGACTGATTTCCTCTAGGATGGACTGGTTGGATCTCCTTGCAGTCCAAGGGACTCTCAAGAGTCTTTTCCAATACCACAGTTCAAAAGCATCAGTTCTTCAGCATTCAGCTTTCTTTATAGTCCAACTCTCACATCCATACATGACTACTGGAAAAACTATAGGTTTGACTAAATGGACCTTTATTGGAAAAGTAATATTTCTGCTTTTTAATAAGCTGTCTAATTTCTACCAAAGAGCAAGCATCTTTTAATTTCATGGCTGCAGTCACAATCTGCAGTGATTTTGGAGCCCCCAAAATTAAAGTCTGTCACTGTTTCCATTGCTTCCCCATCTATTTGCCATGAAGTAATGGGACCAAATGCCATGACCTTAGTTTTCTGAATGTTGAGTTTTAGGCCAACTTTTTCACTGTCCCCTTTCATTTTCATCAAAAGGCTCTTTAGTTCTTTGCTTTCTGACATAAGAGTGGTATTATCTGTATATCTGAGGTTATTGATATTTCTCCTGGCAATCTTGATTCCAGCTTGTGTTTCATCCAGCCCAGCATTTCTCATGATGTGCTCTGCATATCAGTTAAATAAGCAGGGTGACAATATACAAACTTGACATACTCCTTTTCCTATTTGGAAACAGTCTGTTGTCCCATGTCCAGTTCTCACTGTTGCTTCTTGACCTACATTCAGATTTCAGAGGAGGAAGGTCAGGTGGTCTGGTATTCCCATCTCTTTAGGAATTTTCCAGAGTTTGTTGTGGTTCACACAGTCAAAGGCTTTGGCATAGTCAATAAAGCAGAAGTAGATATTTTTCTGGAACTCTTTTGGTTTTTCATTGATCCAGTGGATGTTGGCAATTTGATCTCTCGCTCCTCTGCCTTTTCTAAAATCAGCTTGAACATATGAAATTCCATGGTTCATGTACTTTTGAATCCTGGCTTGGAGAATTTTGAGCATTACTTTAGAGGCATGTGAGACAAATGCAGTTGTGTGGTAGTTGGAACATTCTTTTGCATTACCTTTCTTTGGGATTGGAATAAAAACATACATTTTTCAGTCCAGTAGCCACTGCTGAGTTTTCCAAATTTATTGGTATATTGAGTGAAGCACTTCCACAGCATCATCTTTTAGGATTTGAAATAACTCAACTGGAATTCCATACCTCTTCTACCTTTCTTTGTAGTGATGCTTCCTAAGGCCCACTTGGCTTCTCATTCAAGGATGTCTGGCTCTAGGTGAGTGATCACACCATCGTGATTATCTGGGTCATGAAGATCTTTTTTGTGCAGTTCTTCTGTGTATTCTTGCCACTTCTTCTTAGTATCTTCTGTTTCTGTTAAGTCCATACCATTTCTATCCTTTATTGTGCCCATTTTTGCATGAGACGTTTCCTTGTTATCTCTAATTTTCTTGAAAAGATCTTTAGATTTTCCCATTCTATTATTTTCCTCTATTTCTTTGCATTAATAGCTGAAGAGGCTTTCTTATTTCTCCTTGCTATTCTTTGGAACTCTGCATTCAAATGGGTATCTTTCCTTTTCCTCTTTAGTTTTCACTTCTCTTCTTTTCACAGCTATTTGTAAGGCCTACTCAGACAACCATTTTGCCTTTTGCATTTATTTTTCTTGGAGAGGTTCTTGATCCCTGCCTCCTAGACAATGTCACAAACCTCCATCCATAGTAGTTCAGGCACTCTATCAGATCTCCTCCCTTGATTCTATTTGTCACTTCCACAGTATAATAATAAGGGATTTGATTTAGGTCATACCTGAATTTCTAGTGGTTTTCCCTGCTTTCTTCAATTTAAGTCTGAATTTGACAATAAGAATTTTATGGTCTGTGCCATAGTCGGCTCCTGGTCTTGTTTTTGCTGACTGTATAGAATTTCTCCATCTTTGGCTATAGAGAATATATTCAATATGATTTTGGTATAGATCATCTGGTGATGGCCTTGTGTAGAGTCTTCTCTTGTGTTGTTGGAAAAGGATGTTTGCTTTGACCAGTGTATTCTCTTGGCAAAACTCTATTAGCCTTTGCTCTGCTTCATGCTGTACTCCAAGGCCAAATTTGATTACTTGAGCACTTTATTACTATTTATCTAATAATGCATTAAAGAAGAAACATCTAAAAATGTTTTAATGCATCTAAATATGCATTAAAAACTAGTTAAGACTGATGAGCTAAGAATAGAATTCACTGAAGAGAAGGAAAGAGAAAATATGGGTTATGCATCTTTTCTGATCCTGCAGAGTAATGGTGTTTGGAGAGAGGAAGGTCAAGCTATGAGGGAAACAAACCAGACCATCAAAGAAAGAAGACTAAATACACACCAAATCAAACAAAAACTTTGCCTATTGAATACTTTCCAGAGAATTGGCCTTGAGAACATGTCCTAGCATCTTCCCATGAATAGGAATATCTACCATTTATTTTTATTTAATTCTTTGTAATTGGCTCCATTTGTCTGAAATATGGAGATATTAATTTCTTCATTCAATGAACATTTACTGATTATGTCAAGCAGATTTTCTTTTTAATTTGGAAAAGAAGATATGAAAAGTTTGATTCTTGTTTTCAAGTATCTTAAACTTTCGTGGCTATTACAGAGACATTTATAGACTACTTTATGAAAGACACAAACAAAAAAAATTATGTTAGCAGGCAGCATCAGATCTGTACTCAAAAAATCATGATTGAAGAGTAGAAATACATTACACTTACTTTTCTAACTTAAGCATTAAATCTAAGGATATAGATTATTAGTTTTAATTGTACTTTATCAAGGATTTATGTTTAAAAAATAGCATTATTAACAACTGTGAAGAACATTACTATAGGCATTTTAACTGTTCCTGAAATATAATCAAAATTTATGAATAAAATATAATCCTCATCCATCCAAAAAAGAGCATTCAGTTGAGTATGTAAAAGCAATGTTTGTCCTGCCACTTGAAAACCATGCAGAGAGATTACCACTGTGAAATGCTGTTGCTTTGATTGTGGGTTAAACTACTACTAACTTTGAATGTTTGCACAATTTGTGGGAAAATTCAAGAAACTAGTATAAGAAGCCATACCTAGCTCACTGACATCAGTGACTGGCTGAAGAAACTCATTCCCTACTCTCCTACCTCACCAGAAACAAGTATATGACAATTAAAGTTTTGACAAATGTGTAATTTCAGACTTTAGAACTGAATATAAAAGTACATTTTGAAAGTTCAAGTAAATAAAAATAAGAAATCTCTTTAGTAAAAATAAATAAATAAAGTTGTATTTGAAAAATCTATTTCATTTGTGGGAGAAGAAAAATGATTAAGTAGTATTATATTTTTTTCATCTACAGCAACTTCATATATACATAAATATATGAATATAAACTAAACAGTCATTATAATTATATATACATAAGGACTACACATATACATGTATATTATATGATATTCATCATATGGAACCATTATATATAATTTAAACACATTCACACAAACAGAGATGTGGGATATATAACTATGTAATAAAACTTGCTGTTTAGATATGTCACGGAAGTGTGTAATTTCCTCAGTTCTGTCTCACTGCAGCAAAGATTTGAAATAGTGGACCAGTGTTACAGCTCAGTTACAATTCAGTTTTATTTGGCAAGTAAAGGGTAGTACACCCTTGAGGCACGAGGGCAGGCCAACCCCAAAAGAAGAGGGCTCGATCCTTCTTGGTTTCCTCCTTTTATATGCTTCTCTCCTCCCCTATTTGAGCCTGCCCTATGTATGTTGCGCTAGCCAAGAAAGGGGCATGTTTGTTTCACCTGAAGTTCTCACACTCCAGTCTATGGATTTTCTTTTGTTCCATTTTCATGAGCTTTTCCCTTTCTTTGTCTTTTAGCCACTGCCATTTTGGACTCCTTTTTCCTATTCTAACTACCTAACACTTTCCATGAGATAGCTCATTTCATGTTTATAATACAACTATGAATCATTAAGTCTTTAAGTAAATAAGTATGCTATTCTTATTCTCTTGATAATGAAAATGAGGGACAGATAAATCAGTTGCCCATAAGAACATAGTTTAATAAAGGAAGCATCAAGATTCTTTGTTGTTTGAGATTTTTTTTTTATTTTTATTTTTTAAATTTTATTTTGCTTAGCTTTACAATATTGTATTGGTTTTGCCATACATCAAAATGAATCCGCCACAGGTATACATGTGTTCCCCATCCTGAACCCTCCTCCCTCCTCCCTCCCCATACCATCCCTCTGGGTCATCCCAGTGCACCAGCCCCAGGCATTTGGTATCAGGTTTCGAACCTGGACTGGCAACTCGTTTCAAATATGATATTATACATATTTCAATGCCATTCTCCCAAATCATCCCACCCTCTCCCTCTCCCAGAGTCCAAAAGACTGTTCTATACATCAGTGTCTCTTTGCTGTCTCGTATACAGGGTTATTGTTACCATCTTTCTAAATTCCATATATATGCGTTAGTATACTGTATTTGTGTGTGTGTGTTTTTTTAGCCTATATTATTGCTAAAGTGTTTTCCTTGTTTACCTGCTTTTGTATATACATGTACCAATATAAAATATAAGGGGTGATGAAGGTAGGAGATTTTGATTAGAAGAATTTATAATATATAGTTAATCTCTGTATAATACATATATATGCTCAGATGCAACTCTTTGTGACCCCATGGACTTTAGCCTGCTAGGCTCCTCTGTCCACGAGATTCTTCTCGCAAGAATCCTGTTGTGGAGTGCCATTTCCTCCTCTAGGGGATCTTCCCAACCCAGGGATCAAACCTGTGTCTCTTTTGTCTCCTCCATTGCCAGACAGATTCTTTACCACTGGCACCACCTGGGAAGCCCACATTATACATGGAGGGATATAATACCCACATTATCAATAAAGTGATGAGTATTGTAACTGAGGATTATAAATCACTTTATAAATGTATACATAGGTCATCAAAAATTCTTCCTTTCTATAAATACACTGAGATAGTGTCTCAATTATTTTCCTCCTTAACTCTGTTTAGTTAATAACAGTCAGCTACTCCTTCATTGTTGAACCCTGTCCTTTTCTTGCCATTAACTGTACTTTAGGGTTGCTCCTTCTCTAATTCCTTCAGTTTCTCTGTCCTTCACTCAGACCTTGAACTTCTGCTCTTTTTCTATACTTACTGATTTTGAATGCTTATCACTTCCCTTCCATCTCCTCTCTGTCAATATGATCTTTACAACCTTTAGATTCACCTGTCTAGATAACAGCTACATTTATTTGACATCACTAACAAGTCAAAATGTCTAAAAGAAAAAATTTTGTGCCTCATGATGGAGCTCTGTTCTTAGGCAATAGCTTTATTTTTATCATTAGTACTGTAATCTTTGTCCTCAAATTTATAAATTTTGGAGTTAATTTTTCTTTTTTCATCCTCTGTAACATTCTACCATTCCTCTTCATTTTCTCAGTATTTTTCTTATGTCACACTGTAACTTCATGACCTTCTACCTTGTTTTCTTGGCTTCCAATAATTTTGCTTCTTATAACTTATTGCTGATCTTGCACTTTCTTGATGGATTGACATTACCCAAAGCTTTGCACATAATATGGGTTCCTTTAATAGGAAATTTACTGTGGGGTCCTATTATTCTTCATCAGGGGGGGAAAAATTGATTTTCCACGTAATATTGAAGGCAAGTCATAGTGCCACTTTAATTTTATTAACTCTCTCAAATTGAGCCCTCTTTTTGAGACAAGCCACCTTCAAAATTGTGCTAATTCTCACTTTGTTACTTCACTTATCAGAAACATTTCCATGTCTAATTCAAATTGTATTCTATAATTTCTTCAAACTACAGGAAAGACTCACTTTGATTTATGTTACTACATGACCACCTCTCCATGCTTTCAATTCCTTTAACATTTGTAAATAAAGTTGGTTAACTTTATACATCTTCAGCATATAGCTTTGGAATTAAACTTCAAATGTCCCTTGTGCCATAAAGGACTTAAATATATATATATTCTAGTTTTCTTTAAGACAATAAGTGTTTTTTTTCTCTATGTCTTGGGAAGTGATTTTTTCAGAATTTATAAGAGATACAGGTTACAAAATGTATTTTAAAAGTTCACTATAGTTATTGCTGATAAGAACGTTCCATTTACATTTTGATTCTGCGAAGATCATTTCCCCTTAAAACATTCATTTGTATTCCTCCGCTTTTCTGTTTGATTTCTTTTTAATTATTTGCCAATTTTTAACCAGAACAAAGGGAAAAGAAGAGAAAAGGCTATAACTCAAGTCCAAATCTATTATATATTTGTTGGTATTTCTAATGGAAATATTCTGAGACCACAAGCCTTATTAAAAGAGGAAATCAATGATGTTTGTGAAACTGTACTGAAATAAAATTAGTTATAACAGTTCCTTATAAATGTTCAATGCCACCTAGATGTTTAATGAGAACAGTTAAATTAAAATAAAGATTTGGATATTTCATAGATTTCTTTCCTCAAGTATTTCCTTATAGCATTTATGTCTTCATACAGCAAGCACATGTCCATTCATGTGCCAAGATTGAGAAGATCCTAATAAATAAGCATCTGGTTAGTTGCCATTTGAGATGCTTATTTATTAGGATCTTCTCAATCTTGAGAAGTGTTTTGAATCTTGAGAAGTTCTCAATCTTGAGAGGACCACCTGATCTGCCTCTTGAGAAATCTGTATGCAGGTCAGGAAGCAACAGTTAGAACTGGTCATGGAACAACAGACTGGTTCCAAATAGGAAAAGGAGTATGTCAAGGCTGTATATTGTCACCATGTTTATTTAACTTATATGCAGAGTACATCATGAGAAATGCTGGACTGGAAGAAACACAAGCTGGAATCAAGATTGCCGGGAGAAATATCAATAACCTCAGATATGCAGATGATACCACCCTTATGGCAGAAAGTGAAGAGGAACTCAAAAGCCTCTTGATGAAAGTGAAAGTGGAGAGTGAAAAGGTTGGCTTAAAGCTCAACATTCAGAAAACGAAGATCATGGCATCTGGTCCCATCACTACATGGGAAATAGATGGAGAAACAGTGGAAACAGTGTCAGACTTTGTTTTTCTGGGCTCCAAAATCACTGCAGATGGTGACTGCAGCCATGAAATTAAAAGACACTTACTCCTTGGAAGGAAAGTTATGACCAACCTAGATAGCATATTCAAAAGCAGAGACATCACTTTGCCAACAAAGGTCTGTCTAGTCAAGGCTATGGTTTTTCCAGTGGTCATGTATGGATGAGAGAGTTGGACTGTGAAGAAGGCTGAGCGCTGAAGAATTGATGCTTTTGAACTGTGGTGTTGGAGAAGACTCTTGAGAGTCCCTTGGACTGCAAGGAGATCCAACTAGTCCATTCTGAAGGAGATCAGCCCTGGAATTTCTTCGGAAGGAATGATGCTAAAGCTGAAACTCCAGTATTTTGGCCACCTCATGCGAAGAGTTGACTCATTGGAGAAGACTCTGATGCTGGGAGGGATTGGGGGCAGGAGGAGAAGGGGACGACAGAGGATGAGATGGCTGGATGGCATCACTGACTCGATGGATGTGAGTCTGAGTGACCTCCGAGAGCTGGTGATGGATAGGGAGGCCTGGCGTGCTGCAGTTCATGGGGTCGCAAAGAGTCGGACACAACTGAGCGACTGATTTGATCTGATCTGATCTCAATCTTGGCAAGTGAATGGACATGTGCTTGCTGTATGAAGACATAAATGCTATAAGGAAATACTTGAGGAAAGAAATCTATGAAATATCCAAATCTTTATTTCATTTCGGAGAAGGCAATGGCACCCCACTCCAGTACTCTTGCCTGGAAAATCCCACAGACGGAGTAGCCTGGTAGGCTGTAGTCCATGGGGTCGCTAAGAGTCAGACATGATTGAGCGACTTCACTTTCTCTTTTCACTTTCATGCATTGGAGAAGGAAATGGCAACCCACTCCAGTGTTCTTGCCTGGAGAATCCCAGGGATGGGGGAGCCTGGTGGGCTGCCGTCTATGGGGTCGCACAGAGTCGGACATGACTGAAGTGACTTAGCATAGCATAGCATAGCATAGTTGCCATTTACTGATGGAGAAGAAGGAAAGTGAGAGAGTTATTATTCTCCCCATTAGTCATGCCTAAAAGACTCTGACGCTGGGAGGGATTGGGGGCAGGAGGAAAAGGGCATGACAGAGGATGAGATGGCTGGATGGCATCACCGACTCGATGGAGGTCAGTTTGAATGAACTCCGGGAGTTGGTGTTGGACAGGGAGGCCTGGTGTGCTGCAGTTTATGGGGTCGCAAGGATTCGGACACGACTGAGCGACTGAACTGAACTGAACTGGTTTTTAACCTCTCTTCTGTCTACTCCCTGTTATTCCCGCTTCATTCCCAGGTACTTTGGGGAAAATAATAATAATAATAACCATTGTTTCCTAGTATATCCCTGACTCCCTTGAGTAGTAGCACTAATAGAAAAGGAATTACATAATCTGACCTAATTATGGTTTTTGTATATATATATATATATATATATATATATAGAGAGAGAGAGAGAGAGAGAGAGAAAAGTCAGCTATATCAGTTTATATTCTGGTTTTGCTTCTTAAAATTCTGCAATTTAACACACTGGTGTCCCAGTTTATTCCTCTATAAAATAGGGATGATAATAGGACTTAACATGTAGTGTTTTGGAGCATTAAATAATATGATCCATGTAAAGCACTGGATAATATGATCCATTTAAAGAATTTTAAATATTGATGGGTATATATAAGTATGGCTAATGTTATGATGCTATTGTTTTATTATTAATTTGCAGGGAAATTGATACATAGTGAAGCAATATTGATATCATGTTCCCAACTCTTTCTAAATCACTTATGAGATTTCTTTCAAGTTAAGAGGTTGAGAAAATTTTAAGTGAGTAATTACAATTTCCTTAGTCCTACCAAGAAAGCAGAACAGAGCTGCTGTAGTCACTAGGTAAACACATCTCTAAAATTCACTTCTTTATTTCTTTTTTATATTATCTGTAAACCTTATTCCTAATTGCAGATCCTCTCAGCCTCATGCAAGAGTATGCAACTAAAGTGATGCACACTCAGCATGAATTTATATACAGATATTCCAGCTGTGTTGGTAGCAAACATATGTTGCCTATTCCATCTGGGATGTTCAGGCCCACTTTGCTTTATACCATGGGAGTAATTGGGTTCAGTGGGAAGCATGACTTACTGAGATAGTGTATCCTTTCAGGTGAGGATGCAAATAAGATGTAGATAAAAAGAAATCACTGTATCTGATGGCAGAGAAGTTAGAGGAAGGAGAATGCACAGCAATCATAGGTATTTTACAACAGACAATTAGAAACAAATAAAGGCAAAAGGAAGAGGTAAGGACATGCAAGGCTGACTAAAGAAAACACTTGCATTGCTTCAAAATTAACCCTAGCATCTTTGTCAAGCATTATGATATTGCTGTTACACTGATTTATTAGAAAATCAGAGTGTGCCATTGAGATCAGTGAGTTGGCTGTGAACAGGAATTTACGAAAGTCAAAAATTAAGGAAGTATACGGAGGAGAGATTTTGACAAGGATATTGTTAAAGCTGAGCTAAAAATAGACAGATGACAGCTGATATCCAATACCTTCCTGAAAAGCACTCAATACTGAAAAGGGAAATCCTTACAAGGACCCAGCAGTGCCATAACTATGTAATACATAACCCATTACTTAGTTAATCAGAGATATCTCTAAGATACTGGATTTCTGAATGTATATTTAGCACATTAACTCTGAAATTTATTTGGCATGTGCTTCTAAAAAGAGTGACCAGATTTATAATGTAGATGGAAAACTATTTAAATTCTCTGAAGATATGGCTAGTCACTGCACTTGTGCATCATTCCTGGTTGAGCATTAGTTAAGGATATTTATAATGCAAAACATACCACTATTGAATCTGAAAGAAAGTTTCTGCTTTCTCCTAAAGAAGGCTTTTAAAATTTTCCTTCATATTTGATTTGACTGATAGGAAGAAAATATAATTTTGAAAAGTTTATACATTATTGTTGAAAGTCCGTGATATGCAAGTATGAATATGCAAATGAAAAAGTTGCTTTGCTTTAGTTTAGATAAAGGTAATAATGGCATCTGGCATTAAATCGAACATATTACCATATGTCTCAACTGTCATAAGCAGTGTATGTACTAAGAATGCTATAAGGCCAATGTTTCTCTTTTATATAGCCTAAAATTTAAGAAGAGTTTTTACATTTTTTAAAAGCTTGGATAAAAATCAAAAGAATATAGTTTGGGACAAAGAAAAATTATAGAAAGTTCACATTTGTGCTCACAAATAAAGTTTTGTTTGAGCACAAAGTGTCCTTTAACTGCTGGCAATGGCTGCTTTTCTACTACAATGACAGGGTTGATTGGTTTGGCCAAAAACCTCATGATCTATCCAGAAAAAGCCTACCAACCCATTTTATAAGGCAAACTTGTTGTAGCTGTTCAATCGTTAAGTTGTGTCTGACTCTTTGGAATCCCATAGACTGCAGCACACCAGGCTCCCCTGTCCTTCATTGTCTTCCGGAGTTTGCTCAAATTTATGTCCATTGAGTCAAATTTATCTAACATTCTCATCCTCTGTCACCCTCTTCTCCTTTTGCCCTCAATCTTCTCCAGCATCAGGGTCTTTTCTAATGAGTCAGCTCTTCACATCAGGTGGCCAAAGGTTTGAGGTTTCAGCTTTAGCATCAGTCCTTCCAAAGAATATTCAGAATTGATTTCCTTTAGGATTGACTGGTTTGAACTCCTTGCACTCCAAGGTACTCTCAAAAGTCTTCTCCAGTACCACAATTTGAAAGCATCAATTTTTCAGCATTCAAGCTTTCTTTATGGTCCAACTCTCACATCTGCACATGACTACTGGAAAAACCATAGCTTTGACTATATGCACCTTTGTTGGCAAAATGATGTCTCTGCTTTTTAATATGCTGTCTAGGATTGTTGTAGCTTCCCTTCCATGGAGCAAATGTCTTTTAATTTCATGGCTGCAGTCACCACCTACAGTGATTTTGGAGCCCAAGAAAAGAAAATCCGTCACTGCATACATTTTGCCCTGATGAGATCAGGTGCCTTGATGTTAGTTTTTTTAGCGTTGAGCTTCAAGCAAGCTTTTTCATTCTCCTCTTTCACCTTCATCAAGAGGCTCTTTAGTTCCTCTTTACTTTCTGCCATTAGAGTGGCATCATCTGCATATCTGAGGTTGCTGATATTTCTCCTGGTAATCTTGAATCCAGTTTGTGATTCATCCAGCCCAGCCTTTCACATGATAGGACAGTACATTGACACTTCCTTAATAAGCTTATTGGTCCAAGATTTGGTTCTGATAGAAACTAAGGGTGAGAGGATTATAGAATAGAGCAGCCTGGTGACTGGATTGGTAGAAAAGCCACAAACTTCAGTGTGAAGTATCATGTTACCCACCATTCAGGATCTTTTCTTCCTATCTATGTTTATGTCAAAACAGCCAGACATGTCTATGGCTCGCTTTGAATTCTCTCAGGCTATTTTTGATTTTATTTTTTCCCATGTTTAACTTCATGAAAATTAAGAGTTAAAAGGTAAATCTATGTATTTTCTAACAGAATATTTTTTATTTATTTAAGGATAGGAAAATAAGAGTGTGTCAACCCCTCTGATGAGCAGAGGTCATCCATCACACTCCTATTACAACGATGGTCCATTAGTGCCAGGGTAAACATGTAGGGCGAGACTACATCATCCTCTTGGGGCCTTCAGTCACTTACCCTTGACCTATGGATAAGTTGCTTTGAAGAAAAGGTAAAAGTTCATGAAGAAAGGTTATATTTATGTGCTTCAGCTATCCAATTAGTGGGGCACAGTGCTGAGCTTAAGAAACAATTATAAGAAATAAACAGACTTACCTACCCATAAGTCCCTTCTAAAAAAGGAATGACAGAGTAATTGATCACAAAAGTCACAAGAAAGTGAAGTGTCAAAAGATTATAACATGTTTACCACAGCAAATTTAAGAGAACTCAGGGAATGGGAAATGTGACCATATGAATATGGGGTTAAGATTAATTTAAGTCTGGGTTCATAAGATGTATTTTTTGTTGTTCTTTTGGTTTTAATGTTTTTAATACCTACACACGAGTTGTTTCCTACTTTTCTATGTTGTTCATTCGTAAAGTGTGAAATACAAGAGGAAGAAGTAAATTTATTGCACAGCATGCACAATGGTGATAATGCTGATAATAGTGTTTATTAGTAAGTCTATCTCGTGGCAATCATTTGGACCTGTTATGATTCCTCTTGTAATTTGTTCAATGGCAAGTGCTTGCACAGATTATTTTCAAATATCTGAGAGCCTCTTAGAATATGACAAAACTGTCTGCTCTAGCAAGCAGTCACTAAGAGTCACTTGAATTCCTTTGGTGCTATTGAATAAAATACTCCATTCTTTGTCATTTTATCCACTGGTCATTTACAAGTGTTTAAAGGCTATGTCAGAATTTAGAGTCTTTTACTTCCCTTGATGTGCAGCAGAGGATAAATGATTCTGCACTCAGCTAGACAGTATTTTACTTGATTTTGTCATATTGACAGCAAAGAGCTTACTCTGAACCAAACATAAAATGAACAGTGTCTTGTTAAATATATCTAAAGTTTAAAAGAAAAGCTCAAAAGAATTCTTTTGAAAGGGCATTGTCTACTGTTATACTAACTATAGCATTATATATACCTTCTGCTGCTGCTGCTAAGTCACTTCAGTCGTGTCTGACTCTGCGACCCCCTAGGTAGCAGCCCACCAGGCTCCCCCTGTCCGTGGATTCTCCAGGCAAGAACACTGGAGTGGGTTGCCATTTCCTTCTCCAATGCATGAAAAGTGAAAAGTGAACCTGAAGTTTCTCAGTTGTGTCTGACTTTTAGCAACCCCATGGACTGCAGCCTACCAGGTTCCTCCATCCATGGGATTTTCCAAGCAAGAATACTGGAGTGGGGTGCCATTCCTTCTCCATATATATACCTACCTCTAACCAAAGCTTAATGATACATGAGATAGTATGCTGCTAAGTCGCTTCAGTTTTGTCTGACTCGGTGCCATCCCATAGATGGCAGCCCACCAGGCTCCCCAATCCCGGGGATTCTCCAGGCAAGAACACTGTGGAGTGGGTTGCCATTTCCTTCTCCAATACATGAAATTGAAAAGTGAAAGTGACGTCGCTCAGTCCTGTCCGACTCTTAGCGACCACATGGACTGCAGCCTAGCAGGCCCCGCTGTCCATGGGATTTTCCAGGCAAGAGTACTGGAGTGGGGTGATAGAAATAAAACTAGAAAAAAGTTAAATGCTGTTTGCTTGTAAATTAAAATCCCCAAGAAATGAAAATATCGACCCTATCAAATTAGACCATCCCCATGGAAAAGAAATGCAAAAAAGCAAAATGGCTGTCTGGGGAGGCCTTACAAATAGCTGTGAAAAGAAGAGAAGCAAAAAGCAAAGGATAAAAGGATAAACATTTGAATGCAGAGTTCCAAAGAATAGCAAGAAGAGATAAGGAAGCCTTCTTCAGCGATCCATGCAAAGAAATAGAGGAAAACAACAGAATGGGAAAGACGAGGGATCTCTTCAAGA
The DNA here is from genome assembly GCA_935064755.1 of Tragelaphus eurycerus. Lineage (NCBI taxonomy): Eukaryota > Metazoa > Chordata > Mammalia > Artiodactyla > Bovidae > Tragelaphus > Tragelaphus eurycerus. The sequence goes on along the minus strand of CAKXYN010000012.1, from coordinate 9,923,600 downwards.
AAATCAGAGATACCAAAGGAACATTTCATGCAAAGATGGGCAGGATAAAAGACAGAAATGGTATGGACCTAACAGAAGCAGAAGATATTAAGAAGAGATGGCAAGAATACACAGAAGAACTGTACAAAAAAGAGCTTCATGACCCAGATAATCACAATGGTGTGATCACTAACCTAGAGCCAGACATCCTGGAATGTGAAGTCAAGTGGGCCTTAGAAAGCATCACTACGAACAAAGCTAGTGGAGGTGATGGAATTCAAGTGGAGCTATTCCAAATCTTGAAAGATGATGCTGTGAAAATGCTGTACTCAATATGCCAGCAAATTTGGAAAACTCAGCAGTGGCCACAGGATTGGAAAAGGTCAGTTTTCATTCCAATCTCAAAGAAAGGCAATGCCAAAGAATGCTCAAACTATCGCACAATTGCACTCATCTCACACGCTAGTAAAGTAATGCTCAAAATTCTCCAAGCCAGGCTTCAGCAATATGTGAACCGTGAACTTCCTGATGTTCAAACTGGTTTTATAAAAGGCCGAGGAACCAGAGATCAAACTGCCAACATCTGCTGGATCATGGAAAAAGCAAGAGAGTTCCAGAAAACCATCTAATTCTGCTTTATTGACTATGCCAAAGCCTTTGACTGTGTGGATCACAATAAACTGTGGAAAATTCTGAAAGAGATGGGAATACCAGATCACCTGATCTGCCTCTTGAGAAATTTATATGCAGGTCAGGAAGCAACAGTTGTAACTGGACATGGAACGACAGACTGGTTCCAAATAAGAAAAGGAGTATGTCAAGGCTGTATATTGTCACCCTGTTTATTTAACTTATATGCAGAGTACATCATGAGAAACGCTGGTCTGGAAGAAACACAACCTGGAATCAAGATTGCCGGGAGAAATATCAATAACCTCAGATATGCAGATGACACCACTCTTATGGCAGAAAGTGAAGAGGAACTAAAAAGCCTCTTGACGAAAGTGAAAGTGGAGTTTGAAAAAGTTGGCTTAAAGCTCAACATTCAGAAAACTAAGATCATGGCATCCGGTCCCTCACTTCATGGGAAATAGATGGGGAAACAGTGGAAACAGTGTCAGACTTTATTCTTCTGGGCTCCAAAATCACTACAGATGGTGACTGCAGCCATGAAATTAAAAGACGCTTACTCCTTGGAAGGAAAGTTATTACCAACCTAAATAGCATATTCAAAAGCAGAGACATTACTTTGCCAACAGAGTTTTGTCTAGTCAAAGCTATGTTTTTTCCTGTGGTCATGTATGGATGTGAGAGCTGGACTGTGAAGAAGGCTGAGCGCCGAAGAATTGATGCTTTTGAACTGTGGTGTTGAAGAAGACTCTTGAGAGTCCCTTGGACTGCAAGGAGATCCAACCAGTCTATTCTGAAGGAGATCAGCCCTAGGATTTCTTTGGAGGGAATGATGCTAATGCTGAAACTCCAGTATTTTGGCCACCTCATGTGAAGAGTTGACTCATGGGAGAAGACTCTGATGCTGGGAGGGATTGGGGGCAGGAGGAGAAGGGGACGACAGAGGATGAGATGGCTGGATGGCATCACTGACTCAATGGATGTGAGTGTGAGTGACCTCCGGGAGTTGGTGATGGACAGGGAGGCCTGGCGTGCTGCAGTTCATGGGGTCGCAAAGAGTCGGACATTACTGAGGGACTGATCTGATCTGATCTGATCTGATTTATTATTCTTGTGACTCTTATAACTCTATAGTATTTACTTGCATGCCAATAGATATAATAATTATTTTGTTTCTGATCTTTATTGAAATATATCTCAGGCAGTGTTCTGGCTATTACTTTGCTAAATAAATGCTAATTTAACATTTATACATATTGTTGTGAGTAGTTGTACCTTATTTATGGCTTTTTATTTGTGTATAATTTCCCATTGTATGTCTCTACTACTTTTGTCTACTCTTTGTCAATTTATATTTTTATTAATTTCAGATTTTTGATATCACAAAAATTGCTGCTGTAAACATTGTTTTGCATATATTCTGGAACATATATGCAAGATATCTTGCATATATAAAGTAAATATGGAGATATTTACTTTATGCAAGTAAATATAGAATTATAAGAATCACAAGAATAAAAAATACAAAACTAGAGATACTATCTACCTTGTGGTCAAGGTAGGGAGGAATATTAGAGAATATGCATTTAGAAGACAATTATTTAACACATATAATTGATAAATTTAGTGATATGTTTATTAAGGTAATGGCAACTATTTTCCTAAAGTATATATATCAATTTACATACTAACTAAAATGTATTTAAAGTTCCTTTAATCTACATCTTCTCCATTATTTATTATTAGGTTCCTTGTCTATTGACAATATTGGGTATATAAAAATGGAATTCACTGTGGTTTGAATTTGCATTTTCCCAATTAATAATTATGCTGAGAATATTTCTATATATTTAATGAGCATGTTTAATCTTTTATATAGCACTTACCCATTATTTTTTTCCCCATTATTATGCTGAATTATATTCTTGCAAACTGTATCTATCTCATTTCCTTAGAGAGTGGGCTTTTCCAATATCTAGTTATATTACAAGAAGATCCCCCAAATCACTATGTCAGAAGCCCGCAGAAATACTTTTGACTACATATAAAGAATAACAACAGCATGTAAGTTCAGAATTAGAGAGATTTTTCTATGATAACACACAAACTTTACATATAATGAAGGTTCAACCCCAAGGGAAGACAAAAAGAGATTAGGACTGAGATGTTATTTAGGCCTCCCATGAGCTAGTGCTTAAGCTGGGGGCTTGTCATTACTTGTCATTGATAGTAGAAGATGCAAAAATCAGAAATTCAAAAGCCAAGAGGGAATCTAAACCTCAGAAATTCAAGAGAGCTTTCAAAAAAATCATCAAACGGGAGAACAAAAGCAAATATAAAGTCAGAATGTGGAGTCTGCTAACAAAGACCAGTTCAAGGACAAAAGACAAAAGTGCCAATCTCAAAAGTGGGAAGGCACAGGACAATTGCCTAGAAATCAATATTTTTGCCAGAGACTTGTTCTTATGCTACTGCCAAAGTAAGGTGAAACAATTGGACAGTTACAGTTAAGAAGTCCAAGAGATGATGAACATCATATTGTGATATTCTTAAGTTTTCATGGCTTATTCAGAGCCAAGACTGGAGTAAAATCAAGTCATTCTAAGTCCCAATTCTTTGGTCTTCAAGGAAAAAAGTAGAAAGTTGTGCCAGTTTCCAGGGATTCAAGTGATATTTAAGTCAAGGGGCAAGCTGAGGAATTAAGAAAAATTTGAGAACTCTTACAGGATACACAGCTGGCAAAGATGCTCAGAGTGACCATTTGGTAACTTGAGGACAGGTGTTGGAAAGTCCATGGAGAGAATATAGTGAAAGGAAATCAATAAGAAGTGGCAGCAAATTGCTAGTTTGGGTTTCAACTAAAACACATGTCATAGATTCATTCTGGTCCAATTGCTGATTATAATACAAATCACAAAACTACTCATATTGAATAATCTGTAATTTTTAATCCTATTAATCAAAACAAAAATAAATCCCTGGGGTCTCCATCTATGATAACCTACAGTTGCCCTAGGAAATATCTTAAGCTTGAGCTACTCCTATTCTATTTAGTGAGTATGAAACAGAAAGTAAACTTCTGTGTAATGTAGCAGGTATCATAAATTTAAATCCTGATGTTGTGATGTGGCTGTTGCTTTCAACCTTTCATTCTGTATATTATTATTAACAATATTATTTATTAATCACATTTTGTTACACAAAAAAGCATTATTTATGTCTTACTATATGAAACTTCCATAAAAATTACACAGATAAAAATCACAATGCACTTTATTCTTAATATTACTGAATAAACAACAAATTATTTGGTCTCTCTCTCTTTTTTTTTTTTCCTATGCTGCTAAGTCATGTCTATTTGCCTTAAGACACTAAATGAGAAGATGAAGTGGAGTTGATTTGTTTTTAATTTATAATCATTAAGGTGGTTGCCAATATTTTTTTAAGTTCTGTTTAATACTTCTCTGCTTTTACTCACTGCATTAATAGGTAGACATGTAAGATATAATATTAATTTTAAAATTAATTTCATAATAAAAAAGAGCAAAAATGAATGGGAGAGACACACAAAAAAATTGTACTTACCATTGGCTGTCCTACCTTTTATTTGTGTTCAAATTTCTAATGCAATAGAAAGTGTTATTTAACTGATCTCTTTTTCTAAACTTTTCATCATAATCTGACCCCAGGTAATCATCAAAAATATAAGATGTTATATTTTACCAAATCATAATTGATAGCAGAATATATTTTGAAACAATGAATATATGTATAACATAGTCTTCTGGAGAGCCAGAAAATCATCTTAATCTTGCTGAGAGGATCTTGTTTATTTACCAGAATGCTTTTTTGTAACTTTACTTATGGTATTTGATATTTTATTACTACTTTGAAAAGACCAAATACAGCACAGTCTCATAAATCTGTTATGAGAGCAAAAGCACTGATTTCTTCATTTGTACTATTTATCTTCCAAGAGAAGGCAATGGCACCCCACTCTAGTACTCTTGCCTGGAAAATCCCATGGACGGAGGAGCCTGGTGGGCTGTAGTCCATGGGGTTGCTAAGAGTCAGACACGACTGAGCGACTTCATTTTTACTTTTTCACTTTCATGCATTGGAGAAGGAAATGGCCTGGAGAATCCCAGGGACGGGGGAGCCTGGTGGGCTGCCGTCTCTGGGGTTGCACAGAGTTGGACACGACTGAAGCGACTTAGCAGCAGCAGCAATGTTAAATAAAGTTGCCCATTTTCCTAGGACTTTTTTCTGCCACCACTTCTACATTGGACATTCAAAGCTACAGTTTCTTTTCCCTTCCCCCTTTTCTTTGTTTTGAATGAAAGAAAAAAGCAATTAAGATAATGACATTTACCAACAAGAACTATTATCTTCCCAGGAGCAAACAGAATTAAATTTATAAATCTTGTACCTCAAGATTTGAACGTATACTTTTTTTTTAATATCTATGAACATTTTAAGCTTTCTATAAGAATAAACTTTAACTAGTTACAAAATGATTCCGTTCAGTTGCTCAGTCGTGTCCGACTCTTTGCGACCCCATGCATTGCAGCACGCCAGGCCTCCCTGTCCATCACCAACTCCCAGAGTTCACTCAAACTCATGTCCATAGAGTCAGTGATGCCATCCAGCCATCTCATCCTGTGTCGTCCCCTTCTCCTCCTGCCCCCAATCCTTCCCAGCATCAGAGTCTTTTCCAATGAGTCAACTCTTCGCATGAGGTGGCCAAAGTACTGGAGTTTCAGCTTTAGAATCATTCCTTCCAAAGAAATCCCAGGGCTGATCTCCTTCAGAATGGACTGGTTGAATCTCCTTGCTGTCCAAGGGACTCTCAAGAGTCTTCTCCAACACCACAGTTCAAAAACATCAGTTCTTCGGCACTCAGCCTTCTTCACAGTCCAACTCTCACATCCATACATGACCACTGGAAAAACTATAGCCTTGACTAGCCAAACCTTTGTTGGCAAAGTAATGTCTCTGCTTTTGAATATGCTATCTAGGTTGTACATAACTTTCCTTCCAAGGAGTAAGGAAAGGAAATTGTACTATGACTCCATGGCTGCAGTCATAGTATAATTAAACATTTTTACTTAAAAAATAGTCACGTTTCCAAACTGTGGTGAGTTATAAAGAGATGGGAATATCAGACCACCTGATCTGCCTCTTGAGAAATTTCTATGCAGATCAGGAAGCAACAGTTAGAATGGGACATGAACAACAGACTGGTTCCAAATAGGAAAAGGAGTACGTCAAGGCTGTATATTGTCACCATGTTTATTTAACTTATATGCAGAGTACATCATGAAAAACGCTGGACTGGAAGAAACACAAGTTGGAATCAAGATTGCTGGGAGAAATATCAGTAACCTCAGATATGCAGATGACATCACCCTTATGGTAGAAAATGAAGAGGAACTAAAAAGCCTCTTGATGAAAGTGAAAGTGGAGAGTGAAAAAAGTTGGCTTAAAGCTCAACATTCAGAAAACTAAGATCATGGCATCTGGTCCCTCACTTTATGGGAAATAGATGGGGAAACAGTGGAAACAGTGTCAGACTTTATTTTTCTGGGCTCCAAAATCACTGCAGATGGTGACTGCAGCCATGAAATTAAAAGAAGTTTACTCCTTGGAAGGAAAGTTATGACTAACCTAGATAGCATATTCAAAAGCAGAGGCATTACTTTGCCAACAAAGGTTTGTCTAGTCAAGGCTATGTTTTTTCCTGTGGTCATGTATGGATGTGAGAGTTGGACTGTGAAGAAGGCTGAGCTCCAAAGAATTGATGCTTTTGAAATATGGTGTTGGAGAAGACTCTTGAGAGTCCCTTGGACTTCAAGGAGACCCAACCAGTCCATTCTGAAGGAGATCAGCCCTGGGATTTCTTTGGAAGGAATGATTCTAAAGCTGAAACTCCAGTACTTTGGCCACCTCATGCAAAGAGTTGACACACTGGAGAAAACTCTGATGCTGGGAGGGATTGGGGGCAAGAGGAGAAGGGGATGACAGAGGATGAGATGGCTGGATGGCATCACTGACTCGATGGATGTGAGTCTCAGTGACCTCCGGGCGCTGGTGATGGACAGGGAGGCCTGGCGTGCTGCAATTCATGGGGTCGCAAAGAGTCGGACACGACTGAGCGACTGATCTGATCTGATTATAATCCAATTATACCAGGCTATCTAAAATACAAATAATTCAGTTATATCAAAGAGTAATTTTTTTATTTCTAAAGTGTATTAAATGAGGCCATGATTGTATTTGAAGAAGGCCAAACTTCCATACAGAAAGAATGCATACATAATCATTTTTTATTCTAATATGTCTATGGACACGTGTAAAATAGCATTTAGGGAAGCAAATATTCAGTCTCCCTTTAACAATAATACCCATAAACATACTGAAAATATCAGTTTGAGAAGGAAGGTTTACCAAATTTCCCAACATAAAATATCAAGGCATGGCCTTTTAAACTTCTCAAAATTACTGATAATTTAAATATCAGGGATTATGTAACATAACAAATTACAATTCAAATGAGCTATAACCTGAGTGACTGCAGAATGAAAATATAATATCCTAAAAGTAAGGTGAGCAGGTTACACTCTGGGTAAGGCTGATAACATTAATTATAGAGTAATTTGATTAATGCTGAATTTGCAGTGTTCTCAGTTTGCATAAACTTTGTAGTTTGTTAGAGACTGTGCAAAGTAGATTTTCAAAGCAAATCTGCTATTTAGGATCACATTCTCAGTAACTTTGCTTTGGCTTTATTAACTCTTTATTTGCCTTAGAATACAATGCTAGTACAGATGGCAGAGATAGCTATAATTTCAAGTCAATTTTGTTAAAATATTTTCAAAAAAATTGTTCAATAATTTCTTCTGTAGAATTAAACATTTAATTCTGTAGAATTAAAATAAAAATAATATTTTATTTTTGATGTTGCATATTTTACATATATTTTTCATGAAGAAAGTGATACATTTATACTACTAGTCAAATAAGGAAAGAATTACTATAATGTGCTGTCTTTCCCATATAAAGATCATGCTACTGACTTGCTGAAAGAGTGGTAATAGATTTGGATTGAGTTTAATATTCTAATAAACACACCTCACTGAGATTTTTGGTACATGAATTTCATAAGGATGAAATACTTTACAAGGTAGTTAGCAGATTACTCTAAACATTGAGTCAGGCTTTTGCCAGATAAACATACCACTATCAAATTGGAGTCTAAATGTTATGGCAAAAATCTCTCCTGTTCCAAGGAATAGTTGAAGATTTAATAAGGTGACTTTGTCACCAATACAGTCTCAAGAGTTACTGTATCTAATGACATTACTGTTAGCAATGATGTTACTAACATTTCTTTACATTGAATTATTCTCAATATACTATTTAAATTTCTTTAGGAGTAGGTTTTTATTCCAACAGCAAGCACAATTCATTATCTACCATCTGAGAGGGCTTTATACTATACAAGACTTCATACTACCTGATTAGTAGTCAGTTTCAGGTTTCCTAAAAATTGTACTGTGCTTAGTCACTCAGTCATGTCCAACTCTTTGTGACCCCATGGACTGCAGCCCACCAGGCTGCTCTCTCCAAGGGGATTCTCCAGGCAAGAATACTGGAGTGGGTTGCCATGCCCTCCTCCAGAAAGGAGATCTTCCCAACCCAGGGATTGAACGTAGGTCTCCTGCATTGCAGGAGGATTCTTTACTCTCTGAGCCACCAAGGAAGCCCCAAAATCATACAGTCATAATAAAAATGCTGGATCAAAAAAATCCAGATAAAAAAAAAACACAACAGTATCCTTAAATTTATGATTATCTTTTCTATATAGATTAAATCAATCAAAACAAAACCAAAAAAAACAAACAAACAAACAAATTCTTACTATTCTACTTAGCTGTGGAATTTTTCTTTTAAAAAGTTCCTTTTTAATAAGTGGTCACTTTTTACCCAACTATCCATTGTACGTCACCCCTTGGATGTCCCTTGGAAGGTCCCTGGTCATTAAATAATAAATTTGTCCACATTTTAAATCACTGCCTGTACCCTTCAAATATGTTCCATCTTGCCTCCTCTAATTAGGTACCCAAACTAAAAACCCAGAGTTAACCCAGGTCCCTGTCTCTTTATACCTCTCACACCCAATTTTTCAGAAATTCTAACCATTTCCACATACTAACATCCCTCGAACAAAGCCTTTCTCTCTTCTTCCTATGTCTTACATCCAGACCTCATTTCACTTATTCCCCTTTTATTTTCAATTCATTGTGCACACTCTTGACTTACTGACCTTTTTAAAAAGATCTTTTTATATTATTTACATTATATAGCCTCTTCAAACACTCCCTGTAATCTTAGGATAAAATCTACTGTTTAGCAGGACATACAAGAACTATACCTACCTCCCCAGCTTCCTGTTACTCCTCTACATTGTATAAATCAGATATGCAGATGACACGACTCTTATGGCAGAAAGTGAAGAGGGGCTAAAAAGCCTCTTGATGAAAGTGAAAGTGGAGAGTGAAAAGGTTGGCTTAAAGCTCAACATTCAGAAAACGAAGATCATGGCATCTGGTCCCATCACTACATGGGAAATAGATGGGGAAACAGTGGAAACAGTGTCAGACTTTGTTTTTCTGGGCTCCAAAATCACTGCAGATGGTGACTGCAGCCATGAAATTAAAAGACGCTTACTCCTTGGAAGGAAAGTTATGACCAACCTAGATAGCATATTCAAAAGCAGAGACATTACTTTACCAACAAAGGTTCGCCTAGTCAAGGCTATGGTCTTTCCTGTGGGCATGTATGGATGTGAGAGCTGGACTGTGAAGAAGGCTGAGCACCGAAGAATTGATGCTTTTGAACTGTGGTGTTGGAGAAGACTCTTGAGAGTCCCTTGGACTGCAAGGAGATCCAACCAGTCCATTCTGAAGTAGATCAGCCCTGGAATTTCTTTGGAAGGAATGATGCTAAAGCTGAAACTCCAGTATTTTGGCCACCTCATGCGAAGAGTTGACTCATTGGAAAAGACTCTGATGCTGGGAGGGATTGAGGGCAGAAGGAGAAGGGGACGACAGAGGATGAGATGGCTGGATGGCATCACTGACTCGATGGGTATGAGTCTGGGTGACCTCCGGGAGCTGGTGATGGACAGGGAGGCCTGGCGTGCTGCAATTCATGGGGTCGCAAAGAGTCGGACACGACTGAGCGACTGATCTGATCTGATGCTATTTTTTTAATGCTATGTTCTGCTTTCTATAGCCACTTATAGCTATTTCATTCTTTACTGATAAGTTTTTAATTAATTCTACAAGAGATTCAGGTTTATCATCACCTCTTTCCAAATTCTTTTCCCGGTCTTCAGTCATACTAGCTGAACTTCTCCATGGCATTGATCACAGTCAGTTATAACAGTCTGTGTACCACCCCATTGCCCCACAGTTCATGAGTATCTTGGATCCTAGTACTGTGATGTTAGCATCTATCCCAGTGACCAATATAATTTTCACTTAATGAATATTTGTGTAATGGATCATTAAATGCGTGAACCTTATTAATCTGTCAATAATTGCACTATGAGTCTAGCAGCTATCTCATTTAGCTCCAGAATTCTTTAGAAGATCCCTACTTTTGCCTGGAGAATCCCATGGACGGAGGAGCCTGGTGGGCTCCAGTCCATGGGGTCGCTGAGAGTTGGACACGACTGAGCGACTTCATTTTGACTTTTCACTTTCATGCATTGGAGAAGGAAATGGCAACGCGCTCCAGTGTTCTTGCCTGGAGAATCCCAGGGACAGGGGAGCCTGACGAGCTTCTGTCTATGGGGTTGCACAGAGTCGGACACGACTGAAGCGACTTAGCAGCAGCAGCAGCAAAGCTAGCTTAATTAATCAAAGCATAGAAAATAGTATGGTATATTTAGATTTCAATAGTATATTGAGTTCATGTGATAAGATCACTTTAAAATAATTTGCTTGGAATTAGAGATTCATATACAATCAAGGATTTCTTTATGTCATTAACTGTTTAGTGATAGATGGAGAGAACCAGATTAAATTTACTATGTCAAAGGAACTTTTACATTAACAGCATTACTGCTTCAAAACATTGGAGAAGTAGTTCTGAAGAAAATTGAAAGTTTCTTTGTATTGTTTAAACATTTAAGTTAATAGTTTGATGGTCAGGTTTTTTTTTAGCAAGTTAAGCACCAAGAGATAAGAGAATCTATACCCAAATACTCCTCAAAAAAGGCAGAACCAACAACAACAAATAGAAATACAAAAACTTCTGTAAAGTACTTGGATTGCTAAGGTAAACCATCCACCAATATGAGCTTTAACTCAATTAAATGGCATGTTAAAAGTGTACAAAAAATACTTATAAAAAGCTATTATACTTTAATGTGAAAGCATATGTCAATATGAGCTTTTTCTCTATTATTTGTAATCAAGCTAATTTAACTCTATGATATATTTGTGAAAATATGGAAAAACATGTTTAGAATTTTGGTTCTATAAGTTAGGTGTCATATTAACGTCTATTAACAACCTGTTACTTGTAAAATGCAGAAAGTAATAATATATAAAGAAAAGTTGTGAAAATTAAATGAGATGATCTATGTGACCTACTTAGCACAGTGTATAGCATATGGTAAGCATTGAATTTATGCCAACTATTTGTTTACTATAAACACAAATATAATCTATATGATAGGCAGTATATGAATATATGACTAAAACTAGCAACAAATCTTTTTTTTTTAGTTGACATATATTAGTTTGAGTAGTAAAATAAAATAAATCAACTTTTTCAATACATTTACTGTATTTTTTTCTCCCCAATATTTTGTTTGCCATTACGTAGCCCTTTCCCAGCATCACTTTCTAAAATATCAGAGGGCTTATTCTCAGAAAATGAGTCAAAGTAATATCTTTATTTATGAATATTTAATTGTTTCCAATGACATAGTTATTAGCATATGTGATAAGGAAATTAACTACATGATTTCCAGACATAAAATGAATAATTAGCATTTCTTAGGAAAAATGCATTTGCTTTCAAAATTGTATCACTTATTTGTATTGACCATTTAAAATAGCTAAGTTATATAAGTATAAGAATGCCGCAGAGAAGTCTTATTAATGCTCAGATTGAAATCATTATCAGATCAGATCAGATCAGATCAGTCGCTCAGTCGTGTCCGACTCTTTGCGACCCCATGAACTGCAGCACGCCAGGCCTCCCTGTCCATCACCAGCTCCCAGAGGTCACCCAGACTCGCATCCATCGAGTCAGTGATGCCATCCAGCCATCTCATCCTCTGTCGTCCCCTTCTCCTCCTGCCCTCAATCCCTCCCAGCATCAGAGTCTTCTCCAATGAGTCAACTCTTCGCATGAGGTGGCCAAAATACTGGAGTTTCAGCTTTAGCATCATTCCTTCCAAAGAAATTCCAGGGCTGATCTCCTTCAGAATGGACTGGTTGGATCTTCTTGCAGTCCAAGGGACTCTCAAGAGTCATCTCCAACACCACAGTTCAAAAGCATCAATTCTTCGGCCTTCAGCCTTCTTCACAGTCCAGCTCTCACATCCATACATGACCACAGGAAAGACCATAGCCTTGACTAGGCGAACCTTTGTTGGTAAAGTAATGTCTCTGCTTTTGAATATGCTATCTAGGTTGGTCATAACTTTCCTTCCAAGGAGTAAGCGTCTTTTAATTTCATGGCTGCAGTCACCATCTGCAGTGATTTTGGAGCCCAGAAAAACAAAGTCTGACACTGTTTCCACTGTTTCCCCATCTATTTCCCATGCAGTGATGGGACCAGATGCCATGATCTTCGTTTTCTGAATGTTGAGCTTTAAGCTAACCCTTTCACTCTCCACTTTCACTTTCATCAAGAGGCTTATTAGCCCCTCTTCACTTTCTGCCATAAGAGTGGTGTCATCTGCATATCTAAGGTTATTGATATTTCTCCCGGCAATCTTGATTCCAACTTGTGTTTCTTCCAGTCCAGCATTTCTCATGATGTACTTTGCATATAAGTTAAATAAACATGGTGACAATATGCAGCCTTGACGTACTCCTTTTCCTATTTGGAACCAGTCTGTTGTTCCATGACCAGTTCTAACTGTTGCTTCCTGACCTGCATACAGATTTCTCAACAGGCAAATCAGGTGGTCTGGTATTCCCATCTCTTTCAGAATTTTCCATAGTTTATTGTGATCCACACAGTCAAAGGCTTTGGCATAGTCAATAAAGCAGAAATAGATGGTTTTCTGGAACTCTCTTGCTTTTTCCATGATCCAGCGGATGTTGGCAATTTGATCTCTGGTTCCTCTGCCTTTTCTAAAGCCAGCTTGAACATCAGGAAGTTCACGGTTCACATATTGCTGAAGCCTGGCTTGGAGAATTTTGAGCATTACTTTACTAGAGTGTGAGATGAGTGCAATTGTTCGGTCGTTTGAGCACTCCTTGGCATGGCCTTTCTTTGGGTTTGGGATGAAAACTGACCTTTTCCAGTCCTGTGGCCACTGCTGAGTTTTCCAAATTTGCTGGCATATTGAGTGCAGCACTTTCACAGCATCATCTTTCAGGACTTGGAATAGTTCCACTGGAATTCCATCACCTCCACTAGCTTTGTTCATAGTGATGCTTTCTAAGGCCCATTTGACTTCACATTCCAAGATGTCTGGCTCTAGGTCAGTGATCACATCATCATGATTATCTGGGTCTTGAAGCTCTTTTTTGTACAGTTCTTCTGTGTATTCTTGCCACCTCTTCTTAATATCTTCTGCTTCTGTTAGGTCCACACCATCTCTGTCCTTTATCGTGCCCATCTTTGCATGAAATGTTCCTTTGGTATCTCTGATTTTCTTGAAGAGATCCCTAGTCTTTCCCATTCTGTTGTTTTCCTCTATTTCTTTGCATTGATCACTGAAGAAGGCTTTCTTATCTCTTCTTGCTATTCTTTGGAACTCTGCATTTAGATGTTTATATCTTTCCTTTTCTCCTTTGCTTTTCGCTTCTCTTCTTTTCACAGCTATTTGTAAGGCCTCCCCAGACAGCCATTTTGCTTTTTTGCATTTCTTTTCCATGGGGATGGTCTTGATCCCTGTCTCCTGTACAATGTCACGAACCTCATTCCATAGTTCATCAGGCACTCTATCTATCAGATCTAGGCCCTTAAATCTATTTCTCACTTCCACTGTATAATCATAAGGAATTTGATTTAGGTCATACCTGAATGGTCTAGTAGTTTTCCCTACTTTCTTCAATTTCAGTCTGAATTTGGCAATAAGGAGTTCATGGTCTGAGCCACAGTCAGCTCCTGGTCTTGTTTTTGCTGATTGTATAGAGCTTCTCCATCTTTGGCTGCAAAGAATATAATCGATCTGATTTTGGTGTTGACCATCTGGTGATGTCCATGTATAGAGTCTTCTCTTGTGTTGTTGGAAGAGGGTATTTGCTATGACCAGTGCATTTTCTTGGCAAAACTCTCTTAGTCTTTGCCCTGCTTCATTCCGTATTCCAAGGCCAAATTTGCCTGTTACTCCAGGTGTTTCTTGACTTCCTACTTTTGCATTCCAGTCCCCTATAATGAAAAGGACATCTTTTTTGGGTGTTAGTTCTAAAAGGTCTTGTAGGTTTTCATAGAACCTTTCAACTTCAGCTTCTTCGGCGTTACTGGTTGGGGCATAGACTTGGATTACTGTGACATTGAATGGTTTGCCTTGGAAACGAACAGAGATCATTCTATCGTTTTTGAGATTGCATCCAAGTACTGCATTTTGGACTCTTTTGTTGACTATGATGTCTACTCCATTTCTTCTGAGGGATTCCTGCCCACAGTAGTAGATATAATGGTCATCCGAGTTAAATTCACCCATTCCAGTCCATTTTAGTTCGATGAAAGACAAAAGAATAAAAATGTTCCACATAAATAAATCCATCCACAACATTTTTAAATTTAGCTATTCCCAAAGAGGTTGAAGTATTGCTTTAAAAAAAAAAATCTCTAGATGATACAATTAAATAGTTTTATATTAAGTTTTAAATGTACAACTATTGTATGCTTTCCACTTCAAGTCTTGACAATTATTTCCCTGTTGAGTCTAAATCAGGCAATAGATGCCAGTAAGCTGAACTATTGTTATGCTTACAGCTGCAGCTGCACTGTCTCAAAAATAGCTGTGAAAAGAAAAAAAGAGCAAAACAAATAACAAAAACAAGAAAACTGTAAAATTATTTGGAAAAGATATGGAAGTCATCTAGATTTCTAAGAAATTGCAGTCAAACCACTTGCACCTGGGTTCCCTGAGGTACATTTTCTTTTAGCTGACAATAGTATAGTCGGGAATTTCCTTATCATGGGCATAGGGACGTGTTATAGCTACTTAATTTTTTTGTTGTAATTGCTATCTTTTCTTATCTTTCAAGATAGTAAAATAAAAATCGCTTACACTTTTTATTTGTTTGCTTCTTTCTGATTTTAGGTTAAAATGCATTTGCATGTGTGTATATATACGTGTGTTTATAAAAACCATTTTTGTTCCAGAATTCATATCGTAATGGGTAACAAGAAAATGCCAATGCTTAATCATATTAGAATAAGGGAAGCAAAATAAATTTCGCATATACTTTTAAGCTTATGAGTCAGTCAATTAAATAAGAAATTTTCTTTAGAGTTTTACTAGATGTAATGCATTTGCTAAGCACTTTGTGGGATTGATAAAAGTGTAGAATTCTTATTTTGTTCAAGGAGCCCCCAATATTTTCACAATGTGGAGACAGTAAAAGAATAAAGATACTGATAAAAGGGGAAGGTGACATACCAATTTTCTAATAATCTAGTGTAAATTCAGAAAACTAAGATCATGACATCTGATCCCATCACTTCATGGGAAAAAGATGGGGAAACAGTGGAAACAGTGTCAGACTATTTTGGGGGCTCCAAAATCACTACAGATGGTGACTGCAGCCATGCAATTAAAAGACGCTTACTCCTTGGAAGGAAAGTTATGACCAACCTAGATCACATATGCAAAAGCAGAGACATTGCTTTGTCAACAAAGGTCCATCTAGTCAAGGCTATGGTTTTCCCAGTGGTCATTATAGTAATGTAAGAGTTGGACTGTGAAGAAAGCTGAGTGCCGAAGAATTGATGCTTTTGAACTGTGGTGTTGGAAAAGACTTGAGAGTCCCTTGGACTGCAAGGAGATCCAACCAGTCCATTCTAAAGGAGATCAGCCCTGGGTGTTCTTTGGAAGGAATGATGCTGAAGCTGAAACTCCAGTACTTTGGCCACCTCATGCGAAGAGCTGACTCATTGGAAAAGACTCTGATGCTGGGAGGGATTGAGGGCAGGAGGAGAAGGGGACAACAGAGGATGAGATGGCTGGATGGCATCACCAACTCAATGAACGTGAGTTTGAGTGAACTCTGGGAGATGGTGATGGATAGGGAGGCCTGGTGTGCTACAATTCATGGGATCGCAAAGAGTCGGACACGACTGAGCGACTGAACTGAACTGAGCTGAAGTGTAAATAATTCTAGATTTGGCTAATTCAAAAGTAGTATTTTTAGGGAAATCCAGGCAACTGGAGGTTCTGGATTGTTTTTGTAAATATAAAAATGCTCTTAAGATATCTTATATAGCCTAACTGAAATAAATCTCTCTGTTTTTAATTTGTACCTCTAATCTTCCTCAGCTATTTCTTGCATCCCCTCACCCTCCTAGTAACCAATTTGTTTTCTGCATCTATGCATAAAATTTTCTTTATGTTCATTTATTTTATGCTTTAGATTTCACATACAAATGAAATCATAGTTTGTTTTTTCCCTCTGTCCGAGGGAGACTACTACTACTGAGTAGACTACCCTCAAGGTCCATTCACAGCAAGATTTAATTTTATTTATGATAAGCAATATTTCATTTTATACATAAACCACATCTTCTTTATTCTTTAAAATAAGGCCTTATATATCTCAGAAGAAGTGACAAGTACTTCAGAAAAGAAGTCTACAAAGTGAGTATGCAAGTAAATTGTGAGTCAGTAGATCATTTGTGGAGAAGGCAATGGCACCCTACTCTAGTATTCTTGCCTGGAAAATCCCATGGATGGGGGAGCCTGGTAGGCTGCAGTCCGTGGAGTCCAGAAGAGTCGGACACAACTGAGGGACTTCACTTTCGCTTTTCACTTTCATGCATTGGAGAAGGAAATGGCAACTCTGCAGTGTTCTTGCCTGGAGAATCCCAGGGACGGGGGAGCCTGGTGGGCTGCCGTCTATGGCGTCGCACAGAGTCAGACACCACTGAAGTGACTTAGCATTAGCAGTAGCAGATCACTTGTAATCAAATGTTTCATGATGTCTTTAAAAATCATAAAGAAACAAAAAATTAAGATTGGGTTAAATATTGAAAGTTTTGGTTTCTTTTTCAAGAGTTTAGGGACAAAGAGATTAGAAAGTTCTAATCTATGCACTGTCACAAGCTTCCCATCTATGACCTCCTTTTATTATATATAAAATGAAGGGATTCATTTTGTCATTAATATTCCCATTCTCTTTCATTTACCTGTTGTGCAGAATAGTACATCCTTTGACTTGTCATAAACCAGGTGGCTTCATTAATTTTCATAGTTTTTAATGTGGTCAACATATTATTTTTCATTTAGCAGAAATTTTGTTCATATGTGTATCTCACAAAAATTAGTTGTAGGTGAGGCACTGTGGATAGAGGGCATCACACCTGAATAGAAATCTGCAAACTACCCTTCCCTACGAGATGCTGGTAGTTTCCCTAATTGCCCTCCACACACATTTCCTGCTTATATGTTTCTTTGTTAACTCCTAATTACTTGAGCCTGAGGCTTTACCTGAGTGAAACAGGAACTAAATTTTCACTCCCTCAGTAAAATAGCTGAGTACAATTTTCTTAAGTTTAATAGGTTTTCCAGTTGTATTTTAATAAAACCTGTAAGTTAAAATGCTATGTGATTTTTATAAAATGATTTTCATAATAATTATTATATGGTTATTGCTTGTGCCCTAGAATGTTGATGGAAATGGGTGGATGCCTCTTTATAGATCTATATATAATTAGAAAAAAAAAGTTTAGCCTAAGATTTTCTGTCAAAACCAAAATACCCTCATTCAGAAATAACGTGCATTTGCCTGTTTTATAATCCTATTGTTATTCAATTAGAGTGTTCAAACTTTAAGTAAATAAGTTCATGTCAATAGACTTCTCTAAAATGCTGGATACCTGCTTTACCTTTTACACAAACATATACACGTGTGTTTTTCTTCACATGACTGTAGTTTTCAATATAAATTGATCACATTTTCTTGAATTACCACCTTCTCAATTATTACTAGTCCTCTGTACCCTTGACACTGGACAAATCATCATAAACTTCTTTTAACTCAAGAATCATATGACATTAAACTTTTTTTAAAAAAAAGATCATTCCATCACAGATCTCTGAAATACCAGCAGTGTAGTATCTTTTGTAGTCTGCTATTAACAGAAGTATTGTTATAACATATTATGGCAAAAGCTATGGTGGACACATTTGTATTTCAGGTTTAAAAAAAAGATTATTCAACATTAAGAAACAAACAGCCCATTTAAAAAATGATCCATGGATTTTAAAAGGCACTTTACTAAAGAAGATATGCAGATAATAAATAAATGATCCATAATACATGTCATCAGGAAATGCAAATTAAAACAACAATGAGATACAACTGCATTCCTGTTAGAAATGCCTAAATCTAGAACATTTTCACCACTAAATTCTGGTGAGGTTGTTGAGCCATAGGAATTCTCGTACATTCCTGGTGGGAATGCAGAATGTTGTAGGCACTTTGGAAGACAGTTTGACATTTCTTATAAAACTATACATACTCTCAACTTTGTGTGTGCTAAGACGCTTAGGTTGCGTTTGACTTTTAGCGACCCTATGGACTGTAGACCACGAGGCTCCTCTCTCCATGGGATTCTCCAGGCACAAATATTGGAGTGGGCTGCCATGCCCTCCTCCAGGGGATCTTTCCAACCCAGTGATCAAACCCGCATCTCTTATGTCTCCTGTATTGGCAGGCAGGTTCTTTACCATTAGTGCCACCTGGGAAGCCCACTGTTAACCTTATGACAAAGCAGTTGTGCTTCTTGGTATTTACCTAAAGGAGCAGAAAACTTATGTCCACACAAAATTTTATATTTTATTTTATGTTACTACTAAAGAAAAATTTTAGATATATTTAATAAAATATATATTAAAAAGAAAATAATATATTTTAGAAAAAAAAAGTAATAAAAGAAAAGAAAGGAAGAAAGTAGATAGAATTAATATAAATTAAAATAAAAAAAAATAAGAAGGGAAAAAAACAAATTTATTATATTCTGTAGGATAAAACAAAGAGAGGATAGATATAGAGAAATGGAAGAAAAGAGAGATAGATTTGAAGAAGAAAAAGAACAACAAATAAAAAAATAATATTTATTTAAAAATTTAAAAAAATAAAAAAAAAAATGGAAAAAAAAAGATTGAATGGATAAAAAAACAAGACCCTCCATATGAATGAAACTAGAACACTTTCTAACACCATACACAAAAATAAACTCAAAATGGATTAAAGAGCTAAATGTAAGACCAGAAACCATAAAACTCCTAGAGGAAAATATAGGCAAAACACTCTCTGACTTACATCACAGCAGGATCCTCTATGACCCACCTCCCAGAATATTGGAAATAAAATCAAAAATGAACAAATGGGACCTAATCAAACTTAAAAAGCTTTTGCACAACAAAGGAAACTATAAGCAAGGTGAAAAGACAGCCTTCAGAATGGGAGAAAATAATAGCAAATGAAGCAACTGACAAACAACTAATCTCAAAAATATACAAGCAACTTCTACAGCTCAATTCCAGAAAAATAAATGACCCAATCAAAAAATGGGCCAAAGAACTCAATAGACATTTCTCCAAAGAAGACATACAGATGGCTAACAAACACATGAAAAGATGCTCAATATCACTCATTATCAGAGAAATGCAAATCAAAACCACTATGAGATACCATTTCACTCCAATCAGTATGGCTGCTATCATACACAACAAAAAAAACAAGAAGTGGAGGGGGGGGAGGGGAAAGGGCTACCTTTTTGGTGGGTGGGGGGAATAGTAAAGCGAACATGGAATATAGAAAAGAGAATACAGAATAAACAAAAAATAAAAAAACCCAAATACCAAGGAATCACAATCCCGCGGTCAAAAAAATAAGAAAAGAAAAAATGAAAGGAAAAACACACACCCAACCCAAAATACATACATGGTTTGAATAAGAAAAAAATAAAAAGGAAACAAACATGAAGATCAAAAAAAAAAGAAAAGATAAGCAAGGTATAGAAAAAAAAAAAAAAAAAAAAAAAATAAAAAAAAAAAAAAAATAAAATTAAATTAATAAGAAGGAGGAGGAATGAAATGTATAATATAAAGAAAAAAAAAAGAAAAAAAAAAAAAAAAAAAAAAAAAAAAAAAACAAAAAAAAAAAGAAATTAAAAAAATGGTAAAAAATAACCCTATTTACGAGACAACAAAAGAGACACTGATGTATAGACCAGACTTTTGGACTCTGGGACCAGGAGAGAGGTGAGATGATTGGGGAGAATAGCATTGAAATATGTATAATATTATATCTGAAATGTATTAATTGTTCAAACTAAACACTATCATGTTACAATTTGTTCATACTAGATGTTTGTAATGTTTCTGATAATCAATAAAAGAGATTCTTGATTAAAAAAAAAAAAAAAAAAAAAAGAAATGGAAAACTAGGGAGATGGTAAAAAAAAAAAAAATCAGTGATTGCATGAGTTTGTTGCCAGAGGATAGACAGAGCACAGAAAATTTTCAGTGAAAATACTCTATATGATACCATAATGATAGACATACACCATTAAACATTTGTTCAAACTCATACAAAATACAACACAAAGAGTGAAATGTGGGCTTTGCATGATTATGATGTGTCAGTGTAAGCTCATCCTTGGTGAAAGTGTACCATTTTGTGATGTTGACAATGGGGAAGGCTATGCAGTGTACAAAATATGTGGGAAAGCTCTATATTTCCTGTTTAATATTTTTGTTGCCTAAAGCTATTCTAAAAATATAAAGCTTATCATTTTCACTTTTTATAAACTGTGTGAATCATTTGTTACTCTACTTTTTTTTGTTCTATAACTAAATTTTTATATAATTTTAGTAGCATTCAATCTCCAGTTCCATGATACTTTTATCTCACATAAAATCAAGTTCAGAACTAAAATGTGTAACATAGCACCTATTTTTTTAAAGTGAATACTACATATAAAAAACTACCAGTTTTTTAATTGTTTACCAATTATACAAAAACATAAAGGGAAGAACATATTGAGATTTAGATTTAGGAAGTATTAAAGCAAGTTTTAAGACAGTGTTTTACATCTTAAGTCCAAAGTTCCTTCTCATTTAGCCACACTAGTGCCCTTTCAATTGCTTGCAATGAAGTTGGCTTTTAATGAGAATGGTGTTGTGTTTGAAGATTATAATGAGTACCTTTCTCAATGCTTACAATTTTTTGCTAAATTTCACTGCAGAATTCACCAAAGATTCACCAAAATTATGTAGTTTTAGAGAACTTTCTGTAATGACTACCTAGTGCTTTCTAGCTAACATTGGAATGACCAAAATAGTCTGTCTACATCTAGGTTGAGCAGTTTGTCAATGACAAAGAGAGGCCTTGACAGCCACTTTCTCTTCTCTCACCCCTACTGCATTCATTTCCATGAATGAACAAGACTTGAAAACTCACCTTTACCCCAAGAAAGGGTTAGTCTTGATTCCAGCCTTTCCCTATTTGTATTCCTCAGATTTATTCTTAAGCATAAAGAAACTTTACAAAATAAAAATGCTACAGGAGGAGTCATGTTCAGAAAACATTGCCCTAGTGAAGACAAATTTTTTTACAGTAGGACTGTTCAGTGCCTACATTCTACATATGCTGATGTGTATTATGATTCTCTACAAAGAGGAAATAGTAGTTTTTCTCAAGTTTATTTGATATTGGAAATTTCACTTAGTTGAATACCTGATTTGGCAAATCCAGTTTGAGAAACACAGCTTTAGCAACTATTTATACTTTTGCATAAAGGAAGAAGAGGAGATTAGGATTTGGTAAGAGTAAATTTAACTTAATGTCAATGAGATTCCAAATATAAATGCTAATTTTGGTGACAAATTTATTTAGGTTTATTCTGCAGAAGCTCACCAGCACTGATGTAGCTGATGGGCAAAGTAGTAGAAGGAAAGAGATTCTCTTTTTTATGGAAGTGTGTGCTGACAGTGTAAGTGCAGTTGTTAATTTTCACGACAAGATTGTAACAACAGCTACATAAATACTTTAGCCGACATAACCTGTGATGCAAGAGTAGAGTAATAAGTATCTTTTTGTGCAACAGAGAGCAAATACTTAATCAGTTAATACAATAATCTTACCTAAATGTGCTAATAGGCAACTTAAAAAAAAAAAAAAGGAAACAGAAACAGATCCAGTGGAGCAATTTCTTATTGAACCAGTTTGTTTTTAATGTCAAAGTCACTTATAAAATCACTCCCTCTTAGTAAACTAGGAAATTAGGAAGTTAGTAAGCAGCTTGAAGAGTCCACTTAATTATCTTGTTAACACATATGTACTTAGTTTCTGTGTCAATAAAGAGGTGATAATGCTGGAGTTTATTTTCATGTGCATATGCTCTCTGTCCCCAGTTATGTGGTGAACTTAGGGTGATGTCTGCTTGTCTATTATTTTTGAACTTTTCCAATGCTATGTTGTTTTTTTTACAATTTAAGCATTTAACACATTTGGTCAACTTGATGTTCAGGCAAATAAAACAGTCTCTCAGAGCTATATTTAATGAGCAGGATCTTTCTAAATTGAAGGAGTTCAGATATGCTTTCAAGTACATATTTTAATGTGTGGACCCTTAATTTGTAGAGTGAATCAAGAAATTAACTTCTATTTTGTTTTTCAAAAGACTCACTCATTGCTTTTCCCACTGACATCACATTTTCTAAATAAATGCTCAAGTATGAAAAATCTGGGAGTGATAAAGTGTCTGCTCACACACAGAACAAGAAATTTTACCACTAGACAGAGTGAGCTGTTGAAAACATTCTTTACACTGTTAATTTTCTGTTAAAAAGTCTTATATACTTTGGTGTGATTTTCTCTGCATAGAGATCATAATGGATCTCACAATTATCTCAAAAACATGGAAAATGCAATAAACTGTTTCTCTTTGACCTGATTCTTCAGTCACATAGCTACATGACAGATAATCACCAGTTACAGACGAAAAATTCTAATTTTGTATTTTACCCTGCAAAAAGTGTACACTAACTTTATTTAATGAAGATTCAGGCACTTTTCTGAATCTGTAAGGTCTAAAAACACCTAGTGAAAGACTAGGCCCTCAGAGCTTTCTTTGGGTGATTGCACTCTTTGCCCTAGTCAGGCAATTGTTGCTCTTCCTTTTCTTCTTTATTAAAGGTACTAATGGACTTAGAAAGATTTGCATTTCTTTGGCAGCATTATTCTGCCTCATTTTCTTAATGCTATCCTGTGGGTTTTGCCAGCTTCCTCTTTTATCTATCTCTTCAACCTAAATTAAATTCAAACAAGCATACATCATTCTCCATGAATATTATAACCTAACTTTTGTGAATATAGTAAATAATAGTTTTGAAGGTAATATTTAAGTGCCTTTTAAGGCCAAGTCCTTGCACTTGGTAATGGAACTAGATAATTAAAATAAACTGCTTAAAATAACATTAAGACGTTGATTGCAGGAATACTTGGCAAAGCAAGATAATTGAACTAAGTTTTTGTTTATTTTTTTCCTCCTCATTAGCTCAGGTGAAGTGCCTAGGTATGTCACTCCTCTCACAAGACACTTTTGTCAGGCTTCTGACTAGTCCTCTCTGCTTGTGAGGTTGCTTAGTAAGCAAGATCTTCAGGTACAGGAAACTGAGAGGGCTGATAGAACAGAAATCATGACTTATTTCTACCCAATATCCTTCTCATCCCACCTACCACTTAAGTATTTTCAGAATTCTGACAAAAATTGGAAAGCAGGCCTCAAGGCAGATGTTACTTCTCTGAACCACAGATTTTCCTCTCAGGAAACCTAACTGCATATCTTAAGGCCACTTGGTAGGTACTGGGAGCTAGAGCTAGTTCCCAAACAATAGGCTGTTTTTCTTCTTCATGTGGCTCCCTGAGGGCACGGACACACTTGAGTTTGTTTTTCCTTTGTTCCCTATTGGAAAGAGGACCTGTGTTACCAAGGCGATGGACTTTGACCCAAGGCATGAAAAACAAAAATGAAGTTGGTTGTTCCCACTGGACTCGCCTTTTTAGAGAGCTGGCAGATAACTTTGGCTTTTGGCATTTCCCTCATCTTCTGTGAGGCCAGGATTTAATCAGAGGCACATTCACATTCTAACCTGACTTTCTCGGCTTCTTTACTGTATCCTCCACTTGCAAACAAAGACTGCAGCCCATACTGGGCTTTCTTTATAACTCAAAATTTTATTTTAAAAAAACCTATAAAAATAAATTTACACCTTTGCCACCTGTTCTTCCAAAACCCAGTGTTTTGGCTCCCCTTTTCTAACGGCCTGAGAAAGACCAGGTTTGTCAAGGAAAAGACTACCTAGGGCTATCCTATAACCACCAGAATCCAGGCAACTGGAATTAGGGAATATAGATATTTCAGGATCAATTTCTTTAGAAGGAATGATGCTAAGGCTGAAACTCCAGTATTTTGGCCACCTCATGCGAAGAGTTGACTCACTGGAGAAGACTCTGATGCTGGGAGGGATTGAGGGCAGGAGGAGAAGGGGACGACAGAGGATGAGATGGCTGGATGGCATCACTGACTCGATGGATGTGAGTCTGAGTGACCTCCGGGAGCTGGTGATGGACAGGGAGGCCTGGCGTGCTGCAGTTCATGGGGTCGCAAAGAGTCGGACACGACTGAGCGACTGATCTGATCTGATCTGATAGTATTCTTTGAGCTTCCCTGATAGCTCAGCTGGTAAAGAATCCTCCTGCAGGTGGGAGACCTGGGTTTGATCCCTGGGTTGGGAAGATCCCCTGGAGGTGGGCATGGCAACCCAGTTCAGTATTCTTGCCTGGAGAATCCCCATGGACAGAGGAGCCTGGTGGGCTACAGTCAACAAGCACATAGTATTCTTGCTATAATTCAATCTCTTTCATCTAGTTATTTCCCTTTTTCTTTCAAGATAAGGTAGCTAGTTTTGAGCTTTTATGTGTGTTACCTACAGAGAGAGCTTAGTTTCTGTAAAAAGAGGCAAGAATTCTGAGCTATGACTAAATTATTTACAAAACTGAAGGACCAGTTTGCTCTTCATGCAACCACAAACAGGACAGTTAGGAAGCCATGCACAAAGATAAAATTAGGAGGCAGAAAATTTGGTGGCTTCTGAACAATACCTCTTTGATCCATCTGGGGCCTTCTTTACCTGTGGCAGCTCATGCAACTATCTCAATTCCAAGGCCAAAGTGAGGCAGCCCTTCCCAGAGTTCCTGATGGCAGTGTTCTCTTGACTGTTGTATTTCAAACCTTGCTATGCTATGCTAAGTCACTTCAGTCGTGTCCGACTCTGTGTGACCCCACAGATGGCAGCCCACCAGGCTCCCCTGTCCCTGGGATTCTCCTTATCTCAGATCTAATTTTCTTCCTATTTTGGAGACTTGCTTGGATAAAGAGGCACTTGAAATCACTTCTCAGAGAGTCCTTTACCACATACCTTATAATTTTTCCAACTCTTTTCCCCCAAACTCTTCATGTGGAGGAACCGTTTTTTGTTATGAGGAAGAAAATGAATGGATGTCCCTCCAAATATTTTTTTTGGTCCTAAATCTCAGTTAATGTTACTAAACTTTCCAGTAAGAGAATGCAGATGGTTGAGATTCCTAGTTTTGCTGAGATACTTCTCCCTCAAAGGAAAGGTTACAGTATAAGCAGGGCATATGGGGAGATGATGATAACTTAATAAACTACTGATACATGACAGTTGCTTTTGTTGGTTGTGACTTGTTGATTGTATGAAACAAGTGTTAAAGCAGTAACATGGCAGTTGTTAGAAGCCCAGAGAAGGCTCTTGACTATAAGAAAATTCATTATCTTCATATTTAGGATTGGGGGGATCCTAAATTTATGTCCATTATTCACATATATCAATTGTTCACACAGTACATGACACATAGAGGAGTGGCTACTAAAAATTATTAATAGTAACACAGAAAAAAATCAGTTTCAAAATAGAGCATGGCTTCTGTTGCTGCTTGTACTTCAGTAAAAGTGTACATTTGTAACAAATAATGCAAAAAGCACACGCGTATTAATGGGTCTTCTAAAACTTTCTCTGTGAGAGGAATTGACTCATTTAATATTGATAATCTCATCATAGAAGATCCTTATATAATAATTCTATGAAGTAATGTTTCTATGAACCACTCATGGAGATGATAACATGTATCTTTTTTTCTGAGCATGGGGGAGAGTGTATACAGATTTCTCTCCATATTTTCAATATTCTCCGATCCCCCTTTATGCTCCCAATAAGTAAAATATTTTACATTTTTCTAGCCAAAGGAGGATTGAGTAAGGGAAAATTTTACTGGATCCTTTCCTTAAATCTCAAGATTCTAGATTTGGAAGGGAGTCAGACATGGGAATAAGGAAGAAAAGAGAGAGAGAATGCCTCATTTAGTTACTGTGTTCCAGAAGGAGCAAAGAAATTAGTTAATTGTATTCAGTTCACATTATCTGAGAAAGGTAGAGGAAAAAAAAGTCTACCTATTCTTATCACAAGGATTTAAGATATTGTCTACCCAGCCTAACTCAATCTAGAATATCTTCTGGGCTTTTAAATTTGATGAAGGGGTGGCAGGGAAAGAACCTGCCTGTGTTGTATCACAAACATTTGTATATGTCTCTATGCATTAATCATCAAAGCTCAGTTCAGTCACTCAGCCGTGTCTGACTCTTTGTGACCCCATGAACTGCAGCACCCCAGGTGTCCCTATCAATCACCAACCCCCAGAGCTTGCTCAAATTCATGTCCATTGAGTCAGTGATGTCATCCAACAATCTCATCCCCTGTTGTCCCCTTCTTCTCTTGCCCTCAATCTTTCCCAGCATCAGGGTCTTTTCTAATGGGTCTTCTTCACATCAGGTGGCCAAACTATTGGAGTTTCAGCTTCAGCCTCAGTCCTTCCAATGAATATTCAGAACTGATTTCCTTTAGAATGGACGAGTTGGATCTCCTTGCAGTCCAAGGGACTCTCAAGAGTCTTCTCCAACATCACAGTGTAAAAGCACCAATTCTTTTGCACTCAACTTTCTTTAGAGTCCAATTCTCACATCTGTACATGAGTACTGGAAAAACCATAGCTTTGACTAGACAGACTTTTGTCGGCAAAGTAATATCTCTGTTTTTTAATATGCTGACTAGGTTGGTCACTTCGGAGAAGGCAATGGCAACCCACTCCAGTATTCTTCCCTGGAAAATCGCATGGATAGAGGAGCCTGGTAGGCTGCAGTCCATGGCGTGGCTAAAAGCTGGACATGAATGAACGACTTCACTTTCACTTTTTACTTTCAAGCATTGCAAAAGGAAATGGCAACCCACTCCAGTGTTCTTGCCTGGAGAATCCCAGGGACAGAGGAGCCTGGTGGGCTGCCATCTATGGGGTCACACAGAGTCGGACACGGCTAAAGTGACTTAGGAGCAGCAGCAGCATCAACAGCAGTAGCAGCAGGTTGGTCATAGCTTTTTTCCAAGGAGCAAGCATCTTTAAATTTCATGATTGCAGTCACCATCTGTAGTGATTTTGGAGCCCAAGAGAATAAAGTCTGCCACTGTTTCCATTGTTTCCCCCTCTCTTTGCCATGAGTGATGGGACCGGATGCCATGGTCTTAGTTTTCTGAATATTGAGTTTTAAGCCAACTTTTTCACTCTCCTCTTTCACTTTCATCAAGAGGCTCTTTAGTTCTTCTTCCCTTTCCCTCAGTGATCTTGAGTCTAGCTTCTGCTTCATCCAGCCTGGGATTTTGCATGATGTACTCTGCATAGAAGTTAAATAAGCAGGGTGACAATATACATCCTTGATGTACTCCTTTCCCAATTTGGAATCAGTCTGTTGTTCCATGTCCAGTTCTAACTGTTGCTTCTTGACCTGCATACAAATTTCTCAGGAGGCAGGTAAGGTGGTCTTGTATTCCCATCTCTTGAAGAATTTTCCAGAATTTGTTGTGATCTACACAGTCAAAGGCTTTGGCATAGTCAATAAAGCAGAAATAGATGTTTTTCTGGAACTCTCTTGCTTTTTCGATGATCCAGTGGATGTTGGCAATTTGATCTCTGGTTCCTTCCTCTGCCTTTTCTAAAACCAGCTTGAACATGTGGAAGTTCACGGTTCACGTATTGCTGAAGCCTGGCTTGGAGAATTTTGAGCATTACTTTGCTAGGGTGTGAGATGAGTGCAATTGTGCAGTAGTCTGAACATTCTTTGGCATTGCCTATCTTTGGGATTGGAATGAAAACTGATCTTTTCCTGTCCTGTGGCCACTGCTGTTTTTGAAATTTGCTAAAATATTAAGTGCAGCACTTTCACAGCATCATCTTTCAGGATTTGAAATATCTCAACTGGAATTCCATTACCTCCACTAGCTTTGTTCATAGTGACGCTTCCTAAGGCCCACTTGACTTCACATTCCAGGATGTCTGACTCTCAGTGAGTGATCACACCTTTGTGGTTATCTGGGTCATGAAGATTTCTTTTGTATAGTTCTTCTGTGCTTTATCATACTATCAAAAAACCCAATTGTCCATGATATCATTAGTGTTTGTAATTTTTTTCTTATTTAGCTTTTTGCCAATTTTCTTAAATTTACTGTATACTTTATATATATCTGAATATACAAACTCTTTTATTATAAACCAATATGTTCTCATTAAAAAGCATAATCCAGTCACAGAAAGACAAATATTCCATGATTTCTCTTATCTGAGGAATCCAAACTGTGAAACTCGCAGAAGCAGAGAACAGAATATTGTCTGAAGGCAGAAGGAATTCGGATTTGCTATTCAATGGATATGGGACTTCCGTAGTAGTTCAGTGATAAAGAATTTGCCTGCAATGCTGGAGATGCAGGAGATGCAGGTTTGGTTCCTAGGTGGGAAAGGTCCCCTGGAGAAGGAAATGGCAACCCACTCAAGTATTCTTGCCTAAGAAGTCCCATGGACAGAGGAGCCCGGAGGCTACAGTTCATGGGAACATGAGAGGCAAACACAACTTAGCGACAACACCACCTCCATTTGATGGATATGTTTAGGCTATGCACGATAATTAAGTTCTAGCGATCTGCTGTACAGCATTGTGCCCATAAATAACAACACTGTATTGTATACTTAAAAGTCTGTTCAAAAGGTAATTATTTTATATATATAATATGTGAAACCTATGTATATGCAACAGAAAAAAGCCCCACAATTCTTCTATATCTGTCATTTTCTCTGTTTTTCAGCAATCGGTTTGCAAACAATACATTCATTTCAGTTTCAGTTCAGTCGCTCAGTCGTGTCCGACTCTTTACGATCCCATGAATCACAGCACGCCAGGCCTCCCTATCCATCACCAACTCCCGGAGTTCACTGAGACTCACATCTATCGAGTCAGTGATGCCATTCAGCCATCTCATCCTCTGTCGTCCCCTTCTCCTCCTGCCCCCAGTACCTCGCAGCATCAGAGTCTTTTCCAATGAGTCAACTCTTCGCATGAGGTGGCCAAAGTACTGGAGTTTCAGCTTTAGCATCATTCCTTCCAAAGAAATCCCAGGGCTGATCTCCTTCAGAATAGACTGGTTGGATCTCCTTGCAGTCCAAGGGACTCTCAAGTCTTCTCCAACACCACAGTTCAAAAGCATCAATTCTTCAGCACTCAGCCTTCTTCACAGTCCAGCTCTCACATCCATACATGACCACAGGAAAAACCATAGCCTTGACTAGACAGACCTTTGTTGGCAAAGTAATGTCTCTACTTTTGGATATGCTATCTAGGTTGGTCAAAACTTTCCTTGCAAGGAGTAAGCGTCTTTTAATTTCATGGCTGCAGTCACCATCTGCAGTGATTTTGGAGCCCCCAAAAATAACGTCTGACACTGTTTCCCCATTTATTTCCCATGAAGTGATGGGACCAGATGCCATGATCTTCGTTTTCTGAACGTTGAGCTTAAAGCCAACTTTTTCACTCTCCTCTTTCACTTTCATCAAGAGGCTTTTGAGTTCCTCTTCACTTTCTGCCATAAGGGTGGTGTCATCTGCATTTCTGAGGTTATTGATATTTCTCCCAGCAATCTTGATTCCAACTTGTGTTCCAGTCTAGTGTTTCTCATGATGTACTCTGCATATAAGTTAAATAAACAGGGTGACAATATACAGCCTTGATGTACTCCTTTTCCTATTTGGAACCAGTCTGTTGTTCCATGTCCAGTTCTAACTGTTGCTTCCTCACCTGCATACAGGTTTCTCAAGAGGCAGATCAGGTGGTCTGGTATTCTCATCTCTTTCAGAATTTTCCACAGTTTATTGTGATCCACACAGGCAAAGACTTTGGCATAGTCAATAAAGCAGAAATAGATGTTTTTCTGGAACTCTCTTGCTTTTTCGATGATCCAGTGGATGTTGGCAATTTGATCTCTGGTTCCTCTGCCTTTTCTAAAACCAGCTTGAACATCAGGAAGTTCACGGTTCACATATTGCTGAAGCCTGGCTTGGAGAATTGTGAGCACTACTTTACTAGCGTGTGAGATGAGTGCAATTGTACAGTAGTTTGAGTATTCTTTGGCATTGCCTTTCTTTGGGATTGGAATGAAAACTGACCTTTTCCAGTCCTGTGGCCACTGCTGAGTTTTCCAAATTTGCTGGCATATTGAATGCACACTTTCACAGCATGCTATTTCAGCATTTGAAATAGCTCAACTGGAATTCCATCACCTCCACTAGCTTTGTTAATTTTGATGCTTTCTAAGGCCGACTTGACTTCATATTCCAGGATGTCTGGCTCTAGTTCAATGATCACACCATTGTGATTATCTGGGTCGTGAAACTCTTTTTTGTACAGTTTTTCTGTGTATTCTTGACACCTATTCTTAATATCTTCTGCTTCTATTAAGTCCATACCATTTCTGTCTTTTATCGAGCCCATCTTTGCATGAAATGTTCCTTTGGTCTCTCTGATTTTCTTGAAGGATCCCTAGTCTTTCCCATTCTGTTATTTTCCTCTATTTCTTTGCATTGATCTCTGAAGAAGGCTTTCTTATCTCTTCTTGCTATTCTTTGGAACTCTGCATTTAGATGTTTATATCTTTCCTTTTCTACTTTGCTTTTCACTTCTCTTCTTTTCACAGCTATTTGTAAGGCCTTCCCCAGAGAGCCATTTTGCTTTTTTTTTTTTCCATGGGGATGGTCTTGATCCCTGTCTCTCGTACAATGTCACGAACCTCTATCCATAGTTCATCAGGCACTCTATCAGATCTAGGCCCTTAAATCTATTTCTCACTTCCACTGTATTATCATAAGGGATTTGATTTAGGTCATACCTGAATGGTCTAGTGGTTTTCCCTACTTTCTTCAATTTAGGTCTGAATTTGGCAATAAGGAGTTCATGGTCTGAGCCACAGTCAGCTCCTGGTCTTGTTTTTGCTGATTGTATAGAGCTTCTCCATCTTTGGCTTCAAAGAATATAATTGATCTGATTTCACTGCTGACCATCTGGTGATGTCCATGTATAGAGTCTTGTCTTGTGTTGTTGGAAGAGGATGTTTGTTATGACCAGTGCATTTTCTTGGCAAAACTCTATTAGTCTTTGCCCTGCTTCATTCCATATTCCAAGGCCAAATTTACCTGTTACTCCAGGTGTTTCCTGACTTCCTACTTTTTTATTCCAGTCCCCTATAAAGATAAGGACATCCTTTTTGGGTGTTAGTTCTAAAAGGTCTTGTAGGTCTTCATAGAACTGTTCAACTTCAGCTCCTTCAGCATTACTGGTTGGAGCATAGACTTGGATTACTGTGATATTGAATGATTTGCCTTGGAAACGAACAGAGATCATTCTGTCATTTTTGAGATTGCACCCAAGTACTGCATTTCAGACTTTTGTTGACCGTGATGGCTACTCCATTTCCTCTTAGGGATTCCTGCCTGCAGTAGTAGATATAATGGTCATCTTTTAAATTCACCCATTCTAGTCCATTTTAGTTAAAAGACATGTAATTATAAAGTATGTGGATTTTTGTTTGGTGCTTTTCTAGGCTTTCTGTTTCTGTGGTTGTTATAACCATGACTTGTTTTACTGGATGGGTGTCTTATTATATGTCTCCTACTGAGGTACATAAAGTTACAAGGCTATGGTTCTGAAAAGCTGGGCTAAAATTTTTATTCCTCATTAATTACCTGTGGGATCATGGGAAATGTTCGTATTCACTCATCTTTGCTTTCCCTAAATTTAATAGCACATATCTCATTTTAGGGTTTGTTGTGAGAATGAGAAGAGTTACTAAATGAAAAATTCTTAGAACAGTACTTGATACATAGTAAGCCCTCAACACATGTAGCTAGCCTTATTATTATTTTACATGAGTCTGAGTTCAATTTTCAATAATTGCCAATGCAATACTATCTAAAAAAATTTAGTAGAGTTATATACTTTGTATTAGATATTATCTAAGATATTAAATATTTTTGAATGCAAATTATTATTATGCTTTTATTGTAGGGAGTAGAGGAGCTTTGGGAGATATGTGCCATCTTCTAAAACGTGTACAAAACCCCAAAACATCTATTAGAGGTTTTATGAAATGGAATTACTGAAGGTTTTTCATGAGTTTCTATTAATCTTTTAATATATTATAAAATTGTCTCTCTGTACTATAACATTTCACCCACTTGGCATTCAGTAATTTTCCAAACATATCTTGTGGATACACAGACAAAGTGTATGGAATATGAACAAAAAAACTTTTTTTTTTTAAATCAAGCCTTCTTTATTTTTTCTTTTTTTTAAATTTTATTTTATTTTTTAACTTTACAATATTGTATTGGTTTTGCCATACATTAGCATGAATCTACCATAGATAAGCGATAATTCATGTCACACAATGTATGAAATAATGCTCAAGTACTAAATACACTCAAATTCTTATTCACAGCTATGGAATATTATTGTATATGAATTCCTACTAGTTTTTTCTGGGTTTCCATTAGAATAGAAGCAAAGTAAAATTAAATTAAACTTTAAAAATGCAAAATAACATAAAACTTGATTGAATTAAATTAGAGTAAATTGAAATACAAAATAACAGTTTCAGTGAGAGCAGTAAAATATGCGAGCCAGGCATCAGAGGAAAATATGTAAAATATCCATAGAATCAGAATGTAGTATTACAAATATAGCTCAGTGTAAGTTCATTTAACATAATGGCAAACTGCCTTACATAACTCAGTATGCCCTGGGGGCATTGTTATATTATAACACAAGACAATAATTTAAATTCTTACTGAATCATCAATGACTGTTTAAGTGGTTTTCAATGTGTTCTCTTTATACATATAGGAATGTATATAATAAATTTCAAAAGTATATGACAAAAAATGCCTCTGATTTTTAAGTGCCTTTGTTTTAAGTGTTAGAAAAAATAATAAAAACAAAATATTCAAAATGACTTATTCACAGAATGTTTGTATTTTGTTTCAGAGACAGCCACAATCTAGTGAAATTCTGTGCCTATTTATCTTCATGGTTCCTCATAGACAGATGGCTGGTAAGCATAGTGGAGAAGGAAGACTGAAGAGGGCCGCTGTTACAATGAACCAGGAGCCTCAGCAAACTCTCCTGTGTTTTACCCTAGTATTATGTAATGAAATGTTATCTTTGAATATTATATACATTTACTCTCCATGTTCTATTTTTTACAATATTTTATAAATAATGGTACAATTGCTATAATACATTTCTTTCTGCCACTTTAAACAAAAATATTAACACTGTATTTTTAAAATTTATTTTTCTTTTGTTTGTTCACTGTAAAATATCCTAATTTTATTAAGAAAATGATTCTTTTAAGATCTATCATCCCACAGAAACCATAGCAGAGACCAGAACTATTGGTTCTATATTTTGCTCCATTAAGCAAAGCAAGACTGTAACATCATAATGAGACACTCAGCTGTATAATTTATTCAGTGAAAAGAATATTATGGTTATATTTATCCATTTCAACCACATTACAATTATAATTATCAGCCCCTTCCAATGTTTATATTACAAAACTATCTTTCATAAAATATATGTCAGTGATACTTCTCATTCATGGCTTTCTCAATATAGTAGTAGGTTGTTTAAAATATTAAGTATAAATATAAAAGGTTCCTCATTTTAAAATTTATTTTGTATTTAATTGAAGCCAGATACTAAAGACACTATCTTAGTAATGCAATAATGATGCAAAATTATTTATTATTTGTAAATATGCATTTAACATGTCTATGAGGCTACAAAAACAGAATAAAACTAACCTACAGATATTTATTTGATAGTTAAGATAGTGAGTAGAATTTTGATTATTTTTCCCCTTTAAATGCTATTTCTTAAATTGCCTGAAAATACTGCCTCACAGAAGTGCTCTGGCTAATACTGTAATTTAGAAGAGCACTGAAATGTGCCCTCAGCTAGGAAAGTCACAGATTCTTGGTTCTCCTGTTACTCATGCAATAGGGAGTTTATAATGGAAATGACAACAGACCATTAACTATAGTACTGCTTGCGGGCATTGATATAAATATCATTACAGATTAAAGACCTCTGCAAGAATTTAGTCAAGTTGGATTAGCAAATAAACTATTAAAGCTGAAGATTAAATTGTGATAGACCAAATAAATTTCCTGCTATATTCTTAATTTCATTTGTTTCCTAGAGTGGCAATGAATCTTTATTATTTGGAAAATGCCTCACAAGTGAACCCTGTGGCTAGAGAATGCAGCTAAGAGGTGTGGGAAGAAATGTGAGGTTATTGTTGGCAAAGGATGGGATAGGAGAATAGGGATCAATGTGTTTCACCTGAGTTTCATAGTCCTTAAACAGGTCAGAGAAGCTGGAATATCTGAGCCATTAATTACTGGGCATATCCAACAAACATAGGCAATATAGAATGAAGATTCTAATATTTTGGAATCCATGATCTTGTCAGACCTCGAAGAAAATATTCCAGGCTTTGAAATTTCCTGTGATAGTCACAAGGAGATCAAAATTACAAAGATTTGAATAGATATTTACAAGTAATATCTACCTGATACATAAAGATGTAGTTAAATAAGTGTGTGAAAATGTGTATTTGTGAATATTGTGCATATGTTCTCTTTAAGGAAAATGTTTTTACAATTTCTTTTTGGCTTCCCTTCTACACTGATTTTGTTTTTACAGATTTCATGACCCAGGTAAACAATGATATTTTCATCTTATTACTGACAGATAAAAATTAAAATTGTATCCATGTTTATACTCATCTTTATGTGCTCACTGTGTTAGAGACTTTATTGGCCTTTGTTTATATTTACACTTTTGGTTCATGTGCTATATTTCTACTTATTTCAAATCGTGCTATGATTCAGGTATCTCTCTGAAGACATCAAATAATTTTACAAAGAAATATGTTACTTATGTTAATCTATCGGAGAAGGCAATGGCACCCCACTCCAGTACTCTTGCCTGGAAAATCCCATGGACAGAGGAGCCTGGTAGGCTGCAGTCCATGGGGTCACTAAGAGTTGGACATGACTGAGCGACTTCGCTTTCACTTTTCACTTTCACACATTGGAGAAGGAAATGGCAACCCACTCCAGTGTTCTTGCCTGGAGAATCCCAGGGACAGGGGAGGCTGGTGGGCTTCCGTCTATGGAGTCGCATGTATTTATCCTTTTGTCATTGATTTGATTCAGATATTCAAGTCCGAATACACTGTAGCTTCAAAGAAAATCTCAGGTCAGGTCTGCTCTCTTTCAAACAATACAGACTATAAATCAGGAAGAAAGAATGGCACTAGTGTCATAGAGCTTCTGCAGGAAAATTAGCTGCTTCTAGGGATCGACCCATTTCAGAATAGAAAGTAAAAGCAATAGAAGATTCTTGCACAGCAGCAATATACTGAGATTTGAACTGATGAGTGAAATAAAATATATGCAATCAGAACACTACTTGGTTTTACATCTCTTTTCTTTTTCTCAAAAAGATATGAAAGGTAAAAATTCAGAGGCTAAAGTCTCTCACCAAAAGCCTAGAAAAGTGGCAAAGATCTGCAATAAGAAAGCTCAGAAAAAAAGATAGGTATCATGGTAAGAAAGAAAGAAAGAGAGGGAGAAAGGAAAAGACACAAAAATGATTCATGATGATAAGGATTGGCTGGAGCAATGAAAACTGATCAAGAAACAAGCCATACAAAAATTAATGCAAGAATAATCTTGGTGTCTCATGTCAGGCTAGAACTGCTGGTGTGGATAAGAAATCAGTGACAGTGATGGATGCAAGACTGATAACCCTAGTTTCCAACCATCAGGAAGAACTATTTTTTCCATATCGAAAAATTTGGGAGTAGTACGTATTTTGATTCTATGTTGGGACAAAACTTTTGAGGAAATTTAATCCCCTTCCTCATGATTTAAAGAGCATATTTCAGCTAAAATAAGTATATTAGATAGTCAGAAACTCATTTATATGTTGACAATGATATAAGAATTCTGAAGGAAAGTTATGACCAACATAGATAGCATATGAAAAAGCAGAGACATTACTTTGCCAACAAAGGTCTGTCTAGTCAAGGCTATGTTTTTCCAGTGGTCATGTATGGATGTGAGAGCT
This sequence comes from Tragelaphus eurycerus, assembly GCA_935064755.1. Classification (NCBI taxonomy): domain Eukaryota; kingdom Metazoa; phylum Chordata; class Mammalia; order Artiodactyla; family Bovidae; genus Tragelaphus; species Tragelaphus eurycerus. The sequence goes on along the minus strand of CAKXYN010000012.1, from coordinate 9,886,907 downwards.
GGACTGTGAAGAAAGCTGAGCACCAAAGAATTGATGCTTTTGAAATGTGGTGTTGGAGAAGACTCTTGAGAATCCCTTGGACTGCAAGGAGATCCAACCAGTCCATCCTAAAGGAGATCCGTCTTGGGTGTTCATTGGAAAGACAGATGCTGAAGCTGAAACTCCAATACTTTGGCTATCTCATGAGAAGAGTTGACTCATTGGAAAAGACTCTGATGCTGGGAGGGATTGGGGGCAGGAGGAGAAGGGGACAACAGAGGATGAGATGGCTGGATGGCATCACCAACTCGATGCACATGAATTTGGGTAAACTCCAGGAGTTGGTGATGGACAGGGAGGCCTGGCATGCTGCAATTCATGGGGTCACAAAGAGTCGGACACAACTGAGTGACTAAAGTGAAACTGAAGAATTCTGAAGCACCAAAGAATTGATGCTTTTGAACTGTGGTGTTGGTGAAGATTCTTGAGAGTCCCTTTGACTACAAGGAGATCAAAGCAGTCAATTCTAAAGGAAATCAGTCCTGAATATTCATTGGAAGAACTGATGCTGAAGCTGAAATTCCAATACTTTGGCCACCTGATGAGAAGAGCCAGCTCATGGGAAAAGACCCTGATGATGGGAAAGATTCAGAGCAGGAGGAGAAGAGGATTATAGAGGATGAGATTGTTGGATGTCATCACCGACTCAATGGACATGAGTTTGAGCAAGCTCCAGGTGAAGGACAGGGAAACCTGGTGTGCTGTAGTCCATTAGGTTGCAATGAGTTGAACACAACTGAGCGAATGAACTGAACTGAATGATATAATCTCAATATGCCTAATATCATCTTATAAAAATGTTAAGCATTTATATTTTTATTCAGTTAAAAAAACACAAATATAGTACTTGTCATGTGCCAGGTATAGTTCTCAGGACTTTACAAAAAATTAACACATTTAATTCTTGTAACAGTGATATTAGGTTGATACTATTAATATCCTCATTTTACCAATGAATAGCCTGAGGCCCAGGCCCTCACTAATAAGCTATAGAGCTGAAATAAAACCTAAGCAATTTGATTCTGTATACCTAATAAGTCATTTGTGATGGCTTCTGGCAAAACAGCACTTGAGTATACATTTATGAAACAGCTTTCATATTCCTAGAATACTTAAGAGTGGGTTTAGGCATTTTGCAGAGTGGTATAGGGCCAGAACTAGGAGAACTTGGAGTTTATGTAATCGTTTTTTTTTAACTTTAGCATCTCAGGTATTTACTGATATAAGAAATTAAATATACTCTATGCCTAAAAGCATAATACATAGTAATAGAAGGTCAGTTATGTGGTAAAAAACAAAATGAAAATAACAGTAATTAAAACAATTGTAGATGAATGTGCTACAATAGTCTCTATGTTTTCATGAAGTCTGAAAGTATTATGTTTTTTATTACACACTATTTTATTATACTGATTTATAAACTGCCATATCTTTTCTGTCATAGATAGACATGTAGAAATGTATATACAGATGTATGGATAGGGCAACTGCATGAAGTTTGTCTGTATATGTGGGAAGAGGGGTTCTGTGTCTCTAATTGCTTTGCTACAATTTATTTTTTGTAGTTTAATCATTCATAATGTTATGAATTTATTATAAATGTATACTAGAAGACTTTATTTCTATTTTTAGTTTTGTTTTGAAATTTTATGAACTGATATAGAGTCAAGCTTATTTAGACATCTTGAGAAAATCATTATAATTAAAATTATATATGAACTGAAGAGTTTATAGTCAAGATCTTGGAAGAGGACACAGTCACATATATGGAGACTGCATATTGGTGTATTATACAGAATAGGTTAGGCCATGCAGCTGTAACAAATTAGTTCCCAAATACCATTAGTTTAATCCTATAGACATTTATTGCTCATTCAAGTAAAATGGATGTCCAATGACCTTCCTTCATTTTATACCTATACTCTCTGGAACACCTGGCTTCTGATATTGCTGTGACCTGAGAATAAAGTGATAGAGAGAACATGTTTCCTAATATTCTCAGATTGAGTTAAACACATTGTTTATGCTCTAAGTTCATTGAGTAGAATTAGTCACAAGACATCAACTTAATTTCAGAGGGATATGGGAAAAATAGGGAACACATGGAAATACTGAAAGATTGATAAATTATTTTTCTCTCTGCTACAAAATAATATTGAAAGAAATGTCTTAATATGTAAGAACTAGTAGAAAACTAAAAAAGAACTTTTTAAAAGTGAAACATAATTGACTCATATCATATTAGTTTTATGAGTACAACATAATGATTCAATAACTTTATATTCCATTTAACATCACCACAAAAGAATGGCTGTATTTCCCTGTGCTGTGAAATCCATCCATATATACTATCCATTTTATACATAGTGTTTTGTATCTCTCAATCCCCTGTGTGCATGCTAAGTCACCTCAGTTGTGTCAGACTCTTTGCAACCCTATGGACCGTAGCCTGCCAGGCTCCCCTGCTTACGGGATTCTTCAGGCATGAATACTGGAATGGGTTGCTGTGCCCTCCACCAGGGGACCTTCCCATCCCAGAGGTCGAACCCATGTCTTCTGCAATGCAGGCAGATTCTTTGCTCCTGAGCCACCAGGGAAGCCCTTCAATACCCTATTCTTACTTGAACTCTCCCCCTCACTACCCACTGGTAGCCACCAGTATGTTATCTATACTTGTAAGTCTGTTTCTGTTATATTAAATTCATTCATTTTATTTTTTTAAGATTATACATGTAAGTAATAACATACAATATTTTTCTTTTGATGTTTGATTTATTTCACTGAGAATAATACCTTCCAGGTTCATTCACATTGTTGCAAATGGCAAAATTTTACTCTTTTTTTTGGTTGAGTAATATTCCATTGCACCTACCATATTTTCTTTATCCATACATTGTCAATGTTGGATACTTACGTTGCTTTCAGTCTTGGTTATTGTATGTCCATTGGGGTGCATGTATCTTTTCCAAGTAGTGTTTCCATTTTCTTGGTATTCATATCCAGAAGTGAAATTGCTGCTGCTACTGCTGCTAAGTTGCTTCAGTCGTGCCCGACTCTGTGCGACCCCACAAACGGAAGCCCACCAGGCTCCCCTGTCCCTGGGATTCTCCAGGCAAGAACACTGGAGTGGGTTGCCATTTCCTTCTCCAATGCATGAAAGTGAAAAGTGAAAGTGAAAGTGAAGTTGTGTCCGACTCTTAGCGATCCCATGGACTGGAGCCTATCAGGCTCCTCTGTCCATGGGATTTTCCAGGCAAAAGTACTGGGGTGGGGTGCCATTGCCTTCCCCGAGTGAAATTGCTAGATCTTATCATAGTTTTATTTTTAATCATTGACTATCCTACTCACAGTTTTCCATAGTAGATAAACCAATTAACAGTCCCACCAACAGTATACTAAGATTTCCTTTTCTTCACACTCTTGTCAACATTTATTATTTGTAGAATTTTTGATGATAGCCATTCTGATAGGTGTGAGGTGATATCTCATTGTGATTTGAGGATTTGCATTTCTCTGGTGATTAGAGATGTTGAGCATGTTTTCATGTGACTATAGACCACTCATATATGTTCTTTCGGGGAAAAAATAAGTGTCTGTTCAGGTCTTTAGTCCATTTTTAATCAGGTTATGTGTTTTTTAAATTTTTGAATTGTATGAGCTATTCATATATTTTGGATATTAACTCATCATATCATTTACAAATATTTTTCCCACTTAGTAGGTGGTTTTTTTGTTGTTATTATCAATAGTTTCCTTTGGTGTGCAGAAGTTTTTAAGTTTAATTAGGCTCTCTTTATTTTTGCTTTTGTTTCTTTTGTCTTAGGAGACAGATTAAAAAAAATTAGTGAGTTTATGTCAAGACTGTTCTGCCTATATATTCTAGGAGTTTTATGATTTCAGGTCTTACATCTAGGTCTTTCACCTATTTGGAATTTATTTTTATTTATGGTGTGAGAAAATGTTTTAATTTCATTCTTTTACACATAACTATCCAGTGCCACATAAAAGACTATCTTTTCACCATTGCATATTCTTGACTCCTTTGTTGTAGATTAATTGACCATAAATACCTGGGTTTATTTCTGGACTCTCTAGTTTGTCTCTATTCTTGTCCATAGATATAAGTGTCTGTTTTTCTGCCAGTATAATAGCTGTTTTGATACTGTAGTTTAGCAGTATAGTCTGGAGTCAGGGAGTGTGTTACCTCCAGCTTTGTTCTTTTTTTCTCAAGATTGCTTTGGTAAAAAATATTTCATTACTTTTAAAGACCTTATAGTACCTTATAATGATGTTACTTGCTTACATATTTGCACAATGAAAGTTAATGAAGATCAATTTGCTAATTTATGTGTCAACAGTACTTTGGCAAAAATTGGGTAAGTGAAATTCATGAGGCCTGACAATCAGACAAATAGGCATACTGAAAGAAGCAGACGTAAAGGGGGATAGTGAAAATATTAGAACATGATCAGAGAGTAGTTTAGCAACGATTGCAATTATTCAGTCAGCCTCTTATCTATGAAGTTAGAATTTTCCATTAATTAAGAAATTATTGTTGATAGATAAATGCAAAAAACTGAAACTGGGTCTGCTATGCATATTAAAAAGCAGAGACAGTACTTTGCCAACAAAGATCCATCTAGTCAAAGCTATGGTTTTTCCAGTAGTCATGTATGGATATGAGAGCTGCATCGTAAAGAAAGCTGAGGGCCGAAGAATTGATGCTTTTGAACTGTGGTGTTGGAAAAGACTCTTGAGAATCCCTTGGACTTCAAGGAGATCAAACCAATCAATTCTAAAGGAAATCAGTCCTGAATATTCATTGGAAGGACTGATGCTGAAGCTCCAGTACTTTGGCCACATGACGTGAAGAATTGACTCATTGGAAAAGACCCTGATACTGAGAAAGACTGAAGGTAGGAGGAGAAGGGGATGACAGAGGATGAGATTGTTGAATAGCATCACCGACTCTATGGACATGAGTTTGAGCAAGCTCCAGGAGTTGATGATAGACAGGGAAGACTGGTGTGCTGGGTCCACAGGGTAACAAAGATTCAGACACAACTGAGTGACTGAACTGAACTGAACTGATGATATATTAAATGTTACAAGGCAAGAGGGAAAATATATAGTACTACCATAATCAAGGCTCCACTGCTCTCCTTGAAGTAATCCTATTTTTATAAAAAGCAAAAATAAAATAAATGATGTCTCTTTTTTAGCTTTCCAAAGTAGGTCCATCTCAACTAATAAACTACTATACTAAGTCTTAGAAATGAGAAGCCACATCTGGAATACTACTTAGTTCAGTTCAGTCACTCGATCGTGTCTGACTCTTTGCGAACCCATGAACCACAGCACGCCAGGTCTCCTTGTCCATCATCAACTCCCGGAGTCCACCCAAACCCATGTCCATTGAGTCGGTGATGCTATCCAACCATCTCATTCTCTGTTGTCCCCTTCTCCACGTGCCCTCAATCTTTCCCAGAATCAGGGTCTTTTCCAATGAGTCAGCTCTTCACATCAGGTGGCCAAAATATTGGAGTTTCAGCTTCAACATCAGTCCTACCAATGAACACTCAGGACTGATCTTCTTTAGGATGGACTGGTTAGATCTCCTTGCAGTCCAAGGGACTCTCAAGAGTCTTCTCCAACACCACAGTTCAAAAGTGTCAATTCTTCTGCACTCAGCCTTCTTCACAGTCCAACTCTCACATCCATGCATGACCACTGGAAAAACCATAGCCTTAACTAGATGGACCTTTGTTGGCAAAGTAATGTCTCTGCTTTTGAATATGCTATCTGGGTTGGTCATGACTTTCCTTCCAAAGAGTAAGCGTCTTTTAATTTCATGGCTGCAATCACCATGTGCAGTGATTTTGGAGCCCAGAAAAATAAAGTCTGACACTGTTTCCACTGTTTCCCCATCTATTTGCCATGAAGTGATGGGACCAGATGCCATGATCTTCGTTTTCTGAATGTTAAGCTTTAAACCAACTGTTTCACTCTCCTCTTTCACCTTCATCAAGTGGCTCTTTAGTTCCTCTTAACTTTCTGCCGTAAGGGTGGTGTCATCTGAATATCTGAGGTTATTGATATTTCTCCCAGCAATCTTGATTCCAGCTTGTGCTTCCTCCAGCCCAGTGTTTCTCATGATGTACTCTGCCTATAAATTAAATAAGCAGGGTGACAATATACAGCCTTGACCTACTCCTTTTCCTATTTGGAACCAGTCTGTTGTTCCATGTCCAGTTCTAACTGTTGCTTCCTGACCTGCATACAGGTTTCTCAAGAGGCAGATCAGGTGGTCTAGTATTCCCATCTCTTTCAAAATTTTCCACAGTTTTCTGTGATCCACACAGTCAAAGCCTTTGGCATAGTCAATAAAACAGAAATAAATGTTTTTCTGGAACTCTCTTGCTTTTTTGAATATTATTAGGAGTATCAATTCTTACCATATAATAGATGAACACTGAAGTCAGGAAGGATTCAATAGGATGACACAGATAGGCATACATCTCAAGTCTACCATTTGGACATGTATACATGGGCATAATGCTTAAACACATTGACCCTCATTAGAGCACTATAGATAGTCCTCAAAAGTTAATAACACAGCTACCATATCTTGTAGCTGGAAGGGTACTTGTTTGAGAAAAACAAAGTTGCTAATTAGAAAATATATACACCCTAATGTTCATGGCAGCATTATTTGCAATAGTCAAGGCATGGAAGCAGTTAAGTGCCCATCAATGGCATGAATGCCCATCCAATAGATGAATGGATGAAGAAGGTGTGGTATATATGAATGGAATATTACTCAGCTATAAAAAGGATGAAAGTTTGCCATTTGCAACAACATGTGTTGGTCTAGGGGGTATTATGCTACATGAAAATAAGTCTGTGTGCTTGCTTAGGTGCCTCTGACTCTTTGTGACTCCATGGACTGTAGCCCACCATGCTCCTCTGTCCATGGAATTTTCCAGGTGAGAGAGAAAAAAATACTGCATATTTTCCTTTACATATAGAATCTAAAAAACAAACAAAAAATTACCAAGTATAACAAAACAGAAAGATTCATAGACAGAGAATAAGCTACTAGTTGCCAAAGGTCAGGGGGCAGGGGGATTAATGAAATGGATGAAGGAGATTAAGAAGTACAAACTTCCAGTTATAAATAAGTCATAAGGATGCAATTTACAGCACAAGTAATATGGTCAATAATATTATAGTTCATTTCTGTGGTGTGTAATCTAAAAAAAATATCAAATCCCTATGTTGTACACCTAAAACTAATATGTCTTCAGTTAATATTTCAGTTTAAATAAAAATAATGGATTTTGGTGCCGAGCATATTATGGTTTTATTCTTGTTGTTCTGTCGTTTCATTGAATATTCACAAGAGAAAATTATATACATTTAATCAGTTAACTGAAATCCAAGGTTTTCTCTCTAAACAAGTAAGTAAATATAAGTATATATCTATATATATTTTCACACACACTCACACACACACACACACACACACAACACTACAATCAGAAAGATTGTATTTGACTTTCTAATATTTTCTAGAAACTCTATTCAAAATACTTTACTTCGTTTCTGCAACCCTTAAAATTAGTTATTTTATTTTCACTTCCAGATAAGAAAACTGAAACGTGTTTGAAGTTAAAGATATTTAAATAACTTAGCCATCACACATTTTGTCATACATTTGTCATGCAATCATAAAATTTCTCAGTATTTGAGCTATATCTGGGTATGCATTTATCCAAATTTAAATTCAATGCCTTTAGTGTTAAACTGTCTTAGGATTTAATAATGTATAACCATGCAAGAATGAAAACACAGATCTTTTTTGAATGAATAATATTGTTTCAGACTAAAGTGATCATACACACATATGAAAGCTTTATTTGTGAGCAAATGAAAATAAGCCTTTTCAGAATTACTCTATCAAGTCTAAAAATTGTGTTCTAATGACATATTATTTTTTGAATATGCATAATAAGGCTACGTATCTCTCAGTTCGGTACTGAAAATATTCTGATAATAAAACTCAGTGATTCCAGATTTTTCCTGTATCTTTCCAAGATGTCACAATGTAGAGTTCTCTGGTGGCTCAAGAGTGAGAAGTCTGCCTGCCAGTGCAAGAGATGCAGGCTCAATCCCTGGGCCAAAAGGATCCCACAAGCCACAAAGTGGCTAGGGCAATGCTCCACAACTAATGAGCCTGTGCCTTAGAGCCCAGGAGCCCAACTACTGAAGCCCATGCACCCTAGGGTCCATGTTCCACAATAACAGAAGCCTCTCAATGGACCTATTTAAAAAAAAAAAAAAAAAGAATATTAACATAAATGTTTGATTCTCAGAGTATCAAGAATTATTTCCCAAAAAAACTTGTTTCAATTTTGTCCCTTAAAATAACTAGTAAATTGGGGTAGCAAAGAGTCAGACGGGACTAAGATACTGAACTGAATAGTTCATTTAGCTGCTAATAGCAGCTACAGGTGGAGAAGGCAATGGCACCCCACTCTAGTACTGTTGCCTGGAAAATCCCATGGAAGGAGGAGCCTGGTAGGCGGCATTCCATGGGGTTGCTAAGAGTCGGACACCACTGAGCGACTTCACTTTCACTTTTCACTTTCATGCATTGGAGAAGGAAATGGCAACCCACTCCAGCTGTTCTTGCCTGGTGAATCCCAGGGACAGGGGAGCCTGGTGGGCTGCCGTCTATGGGGTCGCACAGAGTCGAGCACGACTGAAGTGACTTAGCAGTAGCAGCAGCTCAATAAGAAGCCTGTTCACTGCAGTGAAGAGTCAGCCCAGCTAGCCACAACTAGAGAAAAGCCCTCATAGCAACAAAGACCCAGCACTGCCAAAAAAAAAAGGGGGGTGGGGTTTACAATGTTCTGATTATCCAAAACCAGAAAAAAATAGAATGACTAATATAATCTTGTGAGCAAAATATTTTTCTTTATGTTATTGTAAACTGAAAATGTCAATTTTATTTGTAGTGGAGAAAACTAAATACTAAGAAAGTAGGGTCAGTAGTCAATACTGCTATGTACTTATACATCATTGGACTTTCATGTAATAAATGTTTTCTTTTTCAATCTGCTAGTGTAATGCTGTGGAAACAAACAGTAAGTACAAAGAAGAAAAATATTTTTGTTATTAGAGTTATTCAGATTGTTAGATTCATTTTGTACAGAGTGAAAATTTCAGTGAAACTGTGTTGACAAAAGTTCACTAAGATCAACTTACTGTTTCTTGTTTGATCAAATTCTTTCCTAAAATAGTTGGGGAAGAGAAACATTTTTAATAAAAACATTGTAAGCCAATATCTGCAAAACCTTCAAGTTGCTGAAATTGTGATTTCATCATAAACTCATTAAAGGAGAAAGATTTAAGAAATATTTATTCAAAGATAAAATCTTCCCTAAAAAGTAATAACAAACTAAAGTTTCAACTGCAAATATGCAAAAGTTCTAGTAGAAATTATGATGAACAATTCTAATAAACAGACTCATGGCAGTACACTTAATCTAACACATCTCTCAAATGCTGAATTGCATTCTTTTCTCATCTGAATTAACTGCTACTTGACTCTACAAACCCTTCCTTTAAGTCCAAGTCAAAATTCTACTGCTTTCTCTGAATAAACCTGTTCAATAATCATTCCTCCTTCCTTCAAGCACTTTTTGTATTGAGAGGGTAACAGGGAGGAAGGCCAGGGGTCTCCAAATGGAGGAAATAGGGTGCAAGTGTCTCAAAATTCTGTGTTGCTATGACGACACCTGGTTCCACCTGAACTTCAGTTCAGTTCAGTTCAGTTGCTCAGTCGTGTCTGATTCTTTGCGACCCCATGAATCACAGCATGCCAGGCCTCCCTGTCCATTACCAACTCCCGGAGTTCACTCAGATTCACGACCATCGAGTCAGTGATGCCATCCAGCCATCTCATCATCTGTCGTTCCCTTCTCCTCCTGTCCCCAATCCCTCCCAGCATCAGAGTATTTTCCAATGAGTCAACTCTTGGCATGAGATGGCCAAAGTACTGGAGTTTCAGCTTCAGCATCATTCCTTCTAAAGAAATCTCAGAGCTGATCTCCTTCAGAATGGACTGGTTGGATCTCCTTGCAGTCCAAGGGACTCTCAAGAGCCTTCTCCAACACCACAATTCAAAAGCATCAATTCTTCTGTGCTCAGCCTTTTTCACAGTCCAACTCACATCCATACATGACCACTGGAAAAACCATAGCCTTGACTTGACGGACCTTTGTCCCACTGGAAAAACCATAGCCTTGACTTGACGGACCTTTGTCCATCAAGAGGCAAAGTAATGTCTCTGCTTTTCAATATGCTATCTAGGTTAGTCATAACTTTCCTTCCAAGGAGTAAGCGTCTTTTAATTTCATGGCTGCAGTTACCATCTGTAGGGATTTTGGAGTCCCAAAAAATAAAGTCTGACACTGTTTCCACTGTTTCTCCACCTATTTCCCATGAAGTGATGGGACCAGATGCCATGATCTTCATTTTCTGAATGTTGAGCTTTAAGCCAACTTAAGTTTTCTCAAATATTGAGCTAACCAATGCATTTTTCTTATGGAAAAATTTTTTAAAACTATATTAATGAAACTATGTATTTAGTTTTGGATTTGCCTTTCTTCAAAATGGTCCCACCTAAGACTAACTTTTTTCCTTTACTCAAACCTCGAGCTGATAATAACTCAACAAACCAGTATTCATATCAATAGTTTTATGGCTGGGGGATGACACACCTCATGCCTTCCTATCTCAAAAATGCATATTGTGGGAGAGGGGCCTGGTGAAAATCCCTCAGCCTTGAGGCGTCTCTCTTATCTGCTTAATAACTTTCTAACAGACAGGAAAGAACTTGCTAAAACTAGCAGGGGGGCACTCTCCATCCCCCTTCTGGTGTCTATGTCAGAAGTTTTTTCTGTCTCTTTTTCATTTTAATAAAACTGTGCCACTAAAGCTCTTGAGTGATCATGCCTGGTCCCTGGTCCTGAGGCTAAATCTTCGGATATCATGAATCCGACACCACTCACTGTAAGCTATCAGTACTTACTGTCTTTATTGCTTCAGATCAGATCAGATCAGATCAGTCGCTCAGTCGTGTCCGACTCTTTGTGACCCCATGAACTGCAGCATGCCAGGCCTCCCTGTCCATCACCAACTCCTGGAGGTCACTCAGACTAACATCCATCGAGTCAGTGATGCCATCCAGCCATCTCATCCTCTGTCGTCCCCTTCTCCTCCTGCCCCCAATCCCTCCCAGCATCAGAGTCTTCTCCAATGAGTCAACTCTTTGCATGAGGTGGCCAAAATACTGGAGTTTCAGCTTTAGCATCATTCCTTCCAAAGAAATCCCAGGGCTGATCTCCTTCAGAATGGACTGGTTGGATCTCCTTGCAGTCCAAGGGACTCTCAAGAGTCTTCTCCAACACCACAGTTCAAAAGCATCAATTCTTCGGTGCTCAGCCTTCTTCACAGTCCAGCTCTCACATCCATACATGACCACAGGAAAGACCATAGCCTTGACTAGGTGAGCCTTTGTTGGCAAAGTAATGTCTCTGCTTTTGAATATGCTATCTAGGTTGGTCATAATTTCCTTCCAAGGAGTAAGTGTCTTGTAATTTCATGGCTGCAGTCACCATCTGCAGTGATTTTGGAGCCCAGAAAAATAAAGTCTGACACTGTTTCCACTGTATCCCCATCTATTTCCCATGAAGTGATGGGACCAGATGCCATGATCTTCGTTTTCTGAATGTTGAGCTTTAAGCCAACCTTTTCACTCTCCACTTTCATTTTCATCAAGAGGCTTTTGAGTTCCTCTTCCCTTTCTGCCATAAGGGTGGTGTCATCTGCATATCTGAGGTTATTGATATTTCTCCCGGCAATCTTGATTCCAACTTGTGTTTCTTCCAGTCCAGCATTTCTCATGATGTACTTTGCATATAAGTTAAATAAACAGGGTGACAATATACAGCCTTGACGTACTCCTTTTCCTATTTGGAACCAGTCTGTTGTTCCATGACCAGTTCTAACTGTTGCTTCCTGACCTGCATACAGATTTCTCAAGAGGCAGATCAGGTGGTCTGGTATTCCCATCTCTCTCAGAATTTTCCACAGTTTATTGTGATCCACACAGTCAAAGGCTTTGGCATAGTCAATAAAGCAGAAATAGATGTTTTTCTGGAACTCTCTTGCTTTTTCCATGATCCAGCGGATGTTGGCAATTCGATCTCTGGTTCCTCTGCCTTTTCTAAAACCAGCTTGAACATCAGGAAGTTCACGGTTCACATATTGCTGAAGCCTGGCTTGGAGAATTTTGAGCATTACTTTACTAGTGTGAGATGAGTGCAATTGTGTGGTAGTTTGAGCACTCTTTGGCATTGCCTTTCTTTGGGATTGGGATGAAAACTGACATTTTCCAATCTTGTGGCCACTGCTGAGTTTTCCAAATTTGCTGGCAAATTGAGTGCAGCACTTTCACAGCATCATCTTTCAGGATTTGGAATAGCTCCACTGGAATTCCATCACCTCCACTAGCTTTGTTCCTAGTGATGCTTTCTAAGGCCCACTTGACTTCACATTTCAGGCTATCTGGCTCTAGGTTAGTGATCACACCATCATGATTATCTGGGTCGTGAAGCTCTTTTTTGTACAGTTCTTCTGTGTATTCTTGCCACCTGTTCTTAATATCTTCTGCTTCTGTTAGGTCCATACCATTTCTGTCCTTTATCGAGCCCAACTTTGCATGAAATGTTCCTTTGGTCTCTCTGATTTTCTTGAAGAGATCCCTAGTCTTTCCCATTCTGTAGAACATTTTATATCTTCTCCCTCAGGCAGTTGTTGTCTGTGTGTGTCTTGTGGCTCCAGTTAGGGTTCATACTCCTGAAAGTCAAAGGTCTCCCTGCCCATTGGTGCGATACTCACTACCAATGCCACAAATCCACACAGAACCATGTACATTATTAACCAGAAAGCTGTGCAAATAGTAAACAGTGATTTTTCTTTAAAAAAATAATGTAATTAAATATAAAAATAAACTTTATATTTGTTAGCAGACATGATAAACGTGCATAGGAAACAAGGCAGATGAAGCAGGCTTTGGAGAGGTTCCTTTGCTTTAAAATTAAATTGGCATCTTTTAGAAGAATTAGCAATAACAAAAAATCTCTTTGATTCCTATTCCAATGTTGTGTGTATGGTATGTAGTTTGAGTTCTTAAAACTGAGACCCAATAATTTAGTATACTCAAGGAATTTCTGTTAGATTTAGAATGAATAGTGTCAGATGTAGAACATTTTGGACATACAGCAATGACCCCTTGTGGGAAGGAATAGACACCTTAAGGAATAAATGAAGTAAACTTAGAACACCACTAAAATCCTTTCACTTAGAGGCATTAAGAGAGAAGGCACTATTGCATCAAACTAAGAGAAACAAATGAAAACAAAATCAAAAGGAACATATAGATTCATCAGTAACCCTAGCAAGAGACTCAGACACAAGAGTTTACAGTCCTTAGAGAATCTAAAGCTGCAATTGCTACTGGTTTATAATCTCCAGAGACAACTATAGGTACTGCTAAAGATGTTTTTTAAGGCTAACTACCATACCCCATAAACAGTGGAAACAATCATCTACCAAAGCAAGAAAACCATGCCAAACGCAGTGGGGGGAACCTAAAAGAGAAGGCACTTTCTATTCAAATTAAATTGAATTTCAGCTACCTTACTTTTCTCCTCAAGCTATTGGGTATATGAAGCAGATAAGTGTGCTATAGAAAATCTCACATTTTTCCTCTTCATTCTTCTGGATCTGAAAGATACAACAGATTTAATTTCAAATATGAATACCAGGAAACTAAAATAAAGTAAATAATAAGAAAAAAGAGCTATATGAAAAATACAGCATTTTAAAAGAAGGAAACTACTCTGAAAGACAATTGTAAGCAGTATTACAATAAGAAACCACTTTTAGAAAATATTTTAAAAATTTTATACAAGACTAATGATTTTCTAATTAGGAAATATAAGAGACATGATATGACTATATGACTTACTTAAAAACCACAAATGAGATTATATCATCAGATTTGACATTTAGTAAAATGAGACTTAAAAAATAAATAACACTATTATGAAATTATCTCAGAAGTCAGAGGGGGAAAGAAAGCAATACTCATTAAGATGACTCAACCCAGGAGGTGGGAACAGTACTGACACATTATACTATAGTGGATTGATAATAACTTTTAAAATCTCCCTGTGATAAAGACTTGAATTTGCACATTGGAAGAGTTCACAGAGGATTAAGCAACATTAATTAAAAAATAACAGATTTTAGGTATAGCTTTTGGTAAGTGTTGCACTCTTAAATAAGTTCAAAATTAATCTCTAATTAATTAATCTCTTTGTAAAAAAAATAGACTCTATGAAAGGGGAAAATATCTAGCCAATTTCAAACTCCTTGAAAAAAGAATGCCAAAAGACAATGAAGGTTGTTATATAAGATTCCTAGACAAAGCCAATCTGATTTTGATGTAGAAATGCAAAAACTAGATAAAGGTAAAATTTAAAAGTTGTTCTTAGGTAACCTTGTCTTGTAAAATATGCTATTCACATATATTTTTAGGAACAAAAAAATCAGCTCTCAAAAACACACCATATGACAAAGATAAATTAAATCCTAGAATCCTAGAAATGGATCATTGCATACTAAAACAACCAGTAATGTTCCAGGTAACCAGTAAAATACAGAGAGAAATAGATGATATTACTTTAGCATGATGATAAAACTTTATCCAAATATACAAAATAATTATTGCACAAATTTACTTAAAATAATGATATTAACATGGGTCATATCTAGTTATAATTCAGTTTATATGAGCAAATTCTTTACAGAAAATAAGAACACCAAAATATTGTATCTTTAGCAAACAGAATACAAATAGAACTACAATATAACATTAAACCATGATACAGACTATAAATCATACTATTGAAAGATAAACCATATTATTGAAAGATACATAAGATGTGAAAAATGCTCAAAATAAATTAAGGACAAAGTCAATTCCTCACATGGTAGTAACACATAATCACCAAATGCATGTACCATATACATATATACAAAATGATAGCATCCAATCACTTTGGCTAGTAAGAGTACTAGTGTTTTCTTTTTCAAACTTTTACAACTTTTTTTACATACTTTGTAAAATTTTCATATTTTACAATTTTCTAAAATAAATACATAATCCTTTTATAATCAGAAGTTTTAATCAAAAACTAGTTATTATAGTAGTATAGATATTTTAATATATATCATAATTGATATATATCATACTTAGATCAGATCAGATCACTCGCTCAGTCGTGTCCGACTCTTTGCAACCCCATGAACTGCAGCACGCCAGGCCTCCCTGTCCATCAACAACTCCCAGAGGTCACTCAGACTCTTATCCATCTAGTCAGTGATGCCATCCAGCCATCTCATCCTCTGTCGTCCCCTTCTCCTACTGCCCCCAATCCCTCCCAGCATCAGAGTTTTCTTCAATGAGTCAACTCTTCGCATGAGGTGGCCAAAATACTGGAGTTTCAGCTTTAGCATCATTCCTTCCAAAGAAATCCCAGGGCTGATCTCCTTCAGAATGGACTGGTTGGATCTCCTTGCAGTCCAAGGGACTCTCAAGAGTCTTCTCCAACACCACAGTTCAAAAGCATCAATTCTTGGGCGCTCAGCCTTCTTCACAGTCCAGCTCTCACATCCATACATGGCCACAGGAAAGATCATAGCCTTGACTAGGTGAACCTTTGTTGGCAAACTAATGTTTCTGCTTTTCAATATGCTATCTAGGTTGGTCATAACTTTCCTTCCAAGGAGTAAGTGTCTTTTGATTTCATGGCTGCAGTCGCCATCTGCAGTGATTTTGGAGCCCAGAAAAATAAAGTCTGCCACTGTTGCCACTGTTTCTCCATCTATTTCCTATGAAGGGATGGGATCGGATGCCATGATCTTCGTTTTCTGAATGTTGAGCTTTAAGCCAACCTTTTCACTCTCCACTTTCACTTTCATCAAGAGGCTTTTGAGTTCCTCTTCACTTTCTGCTATAAGGGTGGTGTCATCTGCATATCTGAGGTTATTGATATTTCTCCCGGCAATCTTGATTCCAACTTGTGTTTCTTCCAGTCCAGCATTTCTCATGATGTACTCTGCATATAAGTTAAATAAACAGGGTGACAATATACAGCCTTGACGTAATCCTTTTCCTATTTGGAACCAGTCTGTTGTTCCATGACCAGTTCTAATTGTTGCTTCCTGATCTGCATACAGATTTCTCAAGAGGCAGATCAGGTGGTCTGGTATTCCCATCTCTTTCAGAATTTTCCATAGTTTATTGTGATCCACACAGTCAAAGGCTTTGTCATAGTCAATAAAGCAGAAATAGATGTTTTTCTGGAATTCTCTTGCTTTTTCCATGATCCGGCGGATGTTGGCAATTTGATCTCTGGTTCCTCTGCCTTTTCTAACACCAGCTTGAACATCGGGAAGTTCACATATTGCTGAAGCCTGGCTTGGAGAATTGTGAGCATTACTTTACTAGTGTGTGAGATGAGTGCAATTGTGCGGTAGTTTGAGCATTCTTTGGCATTGCCTTTCTTTGGGATTGGGATGAAAACTGACCTTTTCCAATCTTTTGGCCACTGCTGAGTTTTCCAAATTTGCTGGCATATTGAGTGCAGCACTTTCACAGCATCATTTTTCAGGATTTGGAATAGCTCCACTGGAATTCCATTACCTTCACTAGCTTTGTTCATAGTGATGCTTTCTAAGGCCCACTTGACTTCACATTCCAGGATGTCTAGCTCTAGGTGAGTGATTGCACCATTGTGATTATCTGGGTCATGAAGCTCTTTTTTGTACAGTTCTTCTGTGTATTCTTGCCCCTTCTTCTTAATATCTTCTGCTTCTGTTAGGTCCATACCATTTCTGTCCTTTATTGAGCCCATCTTTGCATGAAATGTTCCTTTGTTATCTCTGATTTTCTTGAATAGATCCCTAGTCTTTCCCATTCTGTTGTTTTCCTCTATTTCTTTGCATTGATCGCTGAAGAAGGCTTTCTTATCTCTTCTTGCTATTCTTTGGAACTCTGCATTCAGATGTTTATATCTTTCCTTTTCTCTTTTGCTTTTCGCTTCTCTTCTTTTCACAGCTATTTGCAAGGCCTCCCCAGACAGCCATTTTGCTTTTTTGGATTGCTTTTCCATGGGAATGGTTTGATCCCTGTCTCCTGTACAATGTCACAAACCTCATTCCATAGTTCATCAGGCACTCTATCTATCAGATCTAGGCCCTTAAATCTATTTCTCACTTCCACTGTATAATCATAAGGGATTAGATTTAGGTCATACCTGAATGGTTTAGTGGTTTTCCCTACTTTCTTCAATTTCAGTCTGAATTTGGCAATAAGGAGTTCATGATCTGAGCCACAGTCTGCTCCTGGTCTTGTTTTTGCTGACTGTATAGAGCTTCTCCATCTTTGGCTGCAAAGAATATAATCGATCTGATTTCGGTGTTGACCATCTGGTGATGTCCATGTATAGAGTCTTCTCTTGTGTTGTTGGAAGAGGGTATTTGCTATGACCAGTGCATTTTCTTGGCAAAATTCTATTAGTCTTTGCCCTGCTTTATTCCGTAGTCCAAGGCCAAATTTGCCTGTTACTCCAGGTGTTTCTTGACTTCCTACTTTTGCATTCCAGTCCCCTAGAATGAAAAGGACATCTTTTTTGGGTGTTAGTTCTAAAAGGTCTTGTAGGTCTTCGTAGAACCGTTCAACTTCAGCTTCTTCAGCGTTACTGGTTGGGGCATAGACTTGGATTACTGTGACATTGAATGGTTTGCCTTGGAAACGAACAGAGATTCTGTCGTTTTTGAGATTGCATCCAAGTACTGCATTTCGGACTCTTTTGTTGACCATGATGGCCACTCCATTTCTTCTGAGGGATTCCTGCCCACAGTAGTAGATATAATGGTTCTCTGAGTTAAATTCACCCATTCCAGTCCATTTTAGTTCGCTAATTCCTAGAATGTCGACATTCACTCTTGCTATCTCTTGTTTGACCACTTCCAATTTGCCTTGATTCATGGACCTGACATTCCAGGTTCCTATGCAATATTGCTCTTTATAGCATCGGACTTTGCTTCTATCACCAGACACATCCACAGCTGGGTATTCTTTTTGCTCTGGCTCCATCCCTTCCTTCTTTCTGGAGTTATTTCTCCACTGATCTCCAGTAGCATATTGGGCCCCTACTGACCTGGGGAGTTTCTCTTTCAGTATCCTATCATTTTGTCTTTTCATACTGTTCATGGGGTTCTCAAGGCAAGAATACTGAAGTGGTTTGCCATTCCCTTCTCCAGCGGACCACACCCTGTCAGATCTCTGCACCATGGCCGAGAGGAGCTACCCCACGACCGAGGTCAGGAAGGGTGGCGATGAGGAGATACCCCTCCTCCAAGGTCAGGAAGGGCGGTGGTGAGGAGAGTCTCCTCGTCCAAGTAAGGTGCAATGGCTGTGCTTTGCTGGAGCAGCCGGGAAGAGATACCCCACGCCCAAGGTAAGAGAAACTAAAGTAAGAAAGTAGATCTTGCAAGAGGGCATCAGAGGGCAAATACACTGAAACCATACTCACAGAAAACTAGTCAATCTAATCACACCAGGACCACAGCCTTGTCTAACTCAATGAAATTAAGCCATACTTATATATATTCATATATATTTATCGTAATTTTGTTTCATTCTCCTTTCTGGGTAGAAATCAGATTATTACTCTTAGTCTAATGGATACACACACATTTTCTATAAATGTCTCTGGAAGTGGTCAAGAGAGCTCTAGGAAGAGAAAAACCTCCCAGTTTCTGTTAGCAATTTTGGGCTTTTAACTTGGTTGTTGTTTAGTTGCCAAGTCATGTCCAACTCTTTGCAACCTCATGGGCTATAGTCCACTAAACTCCTCTGTCCATGGGATTTTCCAAGCAAGAATACTGGAATGGGTTGCCATGTCCTTCTCCATAGGATCTTCCTGATTCAGTGATTGAACTCGTGTCTCCTGCATTGGCAGGCAGAATTTTATCACTAAGCCTCTCAACTTGGTAGTCAGATTCTGTTTTTAGCTTTGGCTCCTTTAAACATCCCTAACCCCTTTTGCTGGTATACAGTACAGTTGTGATATCTTTTGATTGTCTTTGCCCAAGACTGCATGTGTATAAGCTACTCACAATAAACATCATAAATGTACTTTATTGAGTGTCTGCTTCCTTGGTCTCAAAGTTCTATCTCAATTCTGAGGTTGTTATTCAATATCTTCACCTTCCAAGAAGGAAAGATAGAAGGTGTCTGCAGATAAACATTTACATTAATGAGAGTAGAAACATGATGAACAACAAAAACAACAACAAAACACTGTCCTGCAGTTTCTTGTGCACAATTAGAACAGAGGAGAAAAACTATTAGGAAAACTTTTTTGATACTAATCATCAGAATGGTTCATGACATGTATTTGAGATTCCCAATGGTTCTTAGTCACATTTTGAATACACTTAGACTAATGGCTTAGTGCTAACAATGGCCAATTCCTTTTTATAAGTCTTCTTCACCCTAATTTGTTACCTATTCAACCCACACTCTTATGAATATAATTTTTCTTGCTCCAATGAAAGCTGTTTTTTTGTTGTCTGTTTTTATTTAAAAACTTTTTTTCCCTTGCATTGGCTAGTAACTCTAGATCAATATTAAAAAATGATGGTGCACATTTTTCCTTCCCTGTAGAGTTCAACAGAGATTATTTAAATGTTTCATTGTTTTAGTGTTTCAGTAATATTTTCAATGAAACATTAGACTATTATGGACTGCAGCCTACTAGGCTCCTCTGTCCATGGGATTTTCCAGGCAAGCGTACTGGAGTGGGGGTGCCATCGCCTTCTCCATTAGACTATTATAAACTGGTATAAAGTGTTTGCATTTTTAAGTTACATTAAGGAAATAGCCAATTTTGCTATTTTGCAAAATCAGGAATGATTTTAAAATTTTGTCATATATCTTTTTGGCATATACTGAAATGGTCATACAGCTTTTTTTATTTTTTGAACTATTTGCATTTGTAACACCCATTTATATTAGTGGGTTTTCTAATAATTGTATTTGCATAACTGCAATGAACACTGCTCATAGCTTATCTTTCAGAGCATTTCTAATTGAAAAGAACTCTTTCTAAAAAAAGATGTCTACTCTTGCTGTGTTCATGTCTTTCCTAGTTTATATCATTTATGTTTGTCATTCCAATATAATGTCACCTCTTGACAAAGAAAATTTCCTTAAATGTGTTCATGAAAATAACCACTTCATCCTGCACTCATTTCTGGAATCACTGCTTATCAATTTGTCTGTTTTATTGGATTCACAAACTTTTTTGATATCTGTAAGTTTATAATTAACATATTTGTGCACTTTGTTATGATTTTAGTATTCCATCATGATGAAGGCAATGACTTTGTCTTATTCATTGCTATTTAATAGCACCTGAAACAGTACTGGGAATTTACGGAGGGGAAGGAAAGAGTGAGAGAAATAAGACAGAGTAAGAGAGGAAGGGAGAAAGTGAGGACAGAAGATGTGAAGAAAAAACAATGTCTAAAGCATTTTTTAAGAGTTACTGCAAGCGAGCTTCCCTGGTGACTCAGATGGTAAAGCATCTGCCTGTAATGCGGGAGACCCGGGTTCGATTCCTGGGTCAGGAAGGTCCCCTGGAGAAGCAAATGGCAATCTACTCCAGCATTCTTGCCTGGAAAATCCCATGGACGGAGGAGCCTGATAGGCTAGAGTCCATGGGGTCGCAAAGAGTCGGATACGACTGAAAGACTTCACTTTCACTTCAAGGGAAGATAGTGACTCAACCTGGGGAAATTCAGTCATCATTGATAACACTGTCTAGGATGAGACCCAGGTACATACATGTCAGGGATTTGCCATTAAAATGAAAATGAATAGTTATTTAAGGATTATTTGAATAGGTATATTTAGGATTTACAGCTCAAATATCTTTCAGAAGGAAGAACATTACTGTCTTCGCAAAATGAGATATGGGAATCTTTTTCAGCTTTGAAAATAATATATTAGAAAAATAAAATATTTCATACACTGAGAGAACATAATGATACTATTTATTAGTAAGCTTTCATAATACTATAAGTTAGCTGGCTGACAAGCATTAGTATCATCATTTTAAAGGTATTTAAATAACTTGCTCAAAACTATAAATGAAATAGGCCCTGGTTAGACATACTATTCATGAGGTTGTCTGCTAGCACTGGTCTCAGTCGGGAGCACGTGTATACTGGTGGCGTATCCATCTCGATGTATGGCAAAAGCAACACAATATTGTAAAGTTAAGCAAAATAAAATTTAATTAAAAAAAAAAGAAAACCCAAAACAAAAAATACCACATACTGCTTCAAAAGATTCTCCCATTAACCTTAAGGGAATGCCAAGCATGACCACTTAGTCATTACTATATTATAGTATCTATAAAAAACAAAATCAGAAGTTATAGGGGTATATAATATCTGTGCGTAATAAATGTGAAAAACTCATGGGTTATAGTTATTGTTCAATATTTTATATTTTCTCTAGAATGTGTGATCCTTAGGCAGGCAATTTTATTTTTTCTTCAAAAACAGTGTTTGATTAAATTATTATTTTGGATTAAATTTATTGTCTTTTGGCCAATTCATGGACTAGTATGATCTTTGTTTCATTATTATAATGTTAATAAATAAAAGCTCAAGGCACAGCTCTAATACAGTTATTGCAAATATGTTGACAACCTCATGTCAGTTACCCCAGCTACACAGTTACTTAGGGAAATTCAGTCTCAGCATTCAAATGTTATTTCATCTTAATTTTTTAAATAAGTAACTAGATAAAAAGGGCCCATGAGTATTTGTAGGTTGTTACTCTTTAGTGGCAAAATTGTGTCTGACTCTATTAAGACTTCATAGACTGTAACCCATTAGGCTCCTCTGTTCATAGGATTTCCCAGACAAAAATACTGGAGTGGATTGCCATTTTCTTCTCCAGGGGATCTTGCTGACCCAGGCACTGAATCCATGTCTCCTGTATTGCAGGCAGATTCTTTACAATTGAGCCACCAGGGAAGCCTGAATATTTGTACAGACTCCTATTAAAATAAAGTAAAATATTTTCTATGAAATGCAATAAGCTCCTAAATCCATAGAAATTTGAGAAATATTCATATGAAATGAGGGATATAGGAAATACCTGAAGGATTTCAAAATAGCAAAAAGGTGTTGTATTTATGGTAAAAAACTCAATGACTTGTTAGAAAAATGATTTTTAATTGATTATATTATTATTATATTCTTAATTACTCCTTACATTCTATACCAAAAATACTTTAGGAGCACTTAAAATGGGTACTTGACATCGGGAGGCCACCATGCTTATAAAAATTAAACTGTATAATCACAAAGAAATTCTGTGAGAGAAGATACTTAACTTTGTGTAATTATAGATATCTTTAACTTCTGTTGTTATGGTGTACAACCTTTGGATAATTTTCCTTTCATGGGTAAGCCAAGAGACAATATTAAAATAAGAAAATTTTAGTTGGTTTTTAATTTGATTGACTCATTTTATACATCTTTATCCACTGTGTGTGTTTGTGTGTGTGTGTTTTAATCAAAACTATTGTGAAGTTTCTTACTTGGAAAGAATAGATGCATTGTAATTTGTAAAAGGAAGTTTTCTTTCTCCACGAACAATCACATTTCATTGTTCGTAACATTTATAATCTTTTGTGCTTATGTACAAAATTCTTGAAAAATACTGCTTTGCTTGTGTTATCTAAAGTTGCCAATTTGTCAAAGCTTATTAAAATCAAGCCTAAATCATTCTAGTGAGCAAGTTTAAACTTTTAGTTGCATTGTCATAGGCCTAAGAATAAATTAAAATGTAAAACTCAAACTTGAGAGAAATTTAAATGATCAAACTAAAGAATTAATACAGGATAAACCTAATCTTAGCAGTACAGGAATGAGGCTTTACTAGCAAGTCTCTTTCAAGAATCAATAAATGTTAGTGAACAATATTAAATGATGTGCTTAACAGTCCAATCATTAATACACTTAACCTGGTTTTCTTGAAAGAGAAGTTTTGACCACCTTGGATAGATGCAGACTGATGCATTAAAATGTAAATTAAATGTCTCTTTCCAAGAGATTCTTTTTAAAATACATAATCTATTAGCATCAAATTTGATTTTTATAAATTAGAACAAATCATTTATTTTGCATAGGATATAATTTCAATATAAAAATATTAATACCATAAAATCTGGACAGATCATGCAGGCTTAAGCAATCTCTTTGTAATCATTTCCCTTGGAAAAAATAAACCTTATTCATAATTAGTTATTTTTACAGACAGTCTTACAGTAAAGGAGATCAGATCAGATCAGATCAGATCAGTCGCTCAGTCGTGTCCCACTCTTTGCAGCCCCATGAACTGCAGCCCACCAGGCCTCCCTGTCCATCACCAACTCCCGGAGGTCACTCAGACTCACATCCATCGAGTCAGTGATGCCATCCAGCCATCTCATCCTCTGTCGTCCCCTTCTCCTCTTGCCCTCAATCCCTCCCAGCATCAGAGTCTTCTCCCATGAGTCAACTCTTCGCATGAGGTGGCCAAAATACTGGAGTTTCAGCTTTACCATCATTCCTTCCAAAGAAATTCCAGGGCTGACCTCCTTCAGAATGGACCGGTTGGATCTCCTTGCAGTCCAAGGGACTCTCAAGAGTCTTCTCCAACACCACAGTTCAAAAGCATCAATTCTTTGGCGCTCAGCCTTCTTCACAGTCCAGCTCTCACATCCATACATGACCACAGGAAAGACCATAGCCCTGACTAGGTGAACCTTTGTTGGCAAAGTAATGTCTCTGCTTTTGAATATGCTATCTAGGTTGGTCATAACTGTCCTTCCAAGGAGTAAGTGTCTTTTAATTTCATGGCTGCAGTCACCATCTGCAGTGATTTTGGAGCCCAGAAAAATAAAGTCTGACACTGTTTCCACTGTTTCCCCATCTATTTCCCATGAAGTGATGGGACCAGATGCCATGATCTTCGTTTTCTGAATGTTGAGCTTTAAGCCAACCTTTTCACTCTCCACTTCAACTTTCATCAAGAGGCTTTTGAGTTCCTCTTCCCTTTCTGCCATAAGGGTGGTGTCATCTGCATATCTGAGGTTATTGATATTTCTCCCGGCAATCTTGATTCCAACTTGTGTTTCTTCCAGTCCAGCATTTCTCATGATGTACTCTGCATATAAGTTAAATAAACAGGGTGACAATATACAGCCTTGACGTACTCCTTTTCCTATTTGGAGGCAGTCTGTTGTTCCATGACCAGTTCTAACTGTTGCTTCCTGACCTGCATACAGATTTCTCAAGAGGCAGATCAGGTGGTCTGGTATTCCCATCTCTCTCAGAATTTTCCACAGTTTATTGTGATCCACACAGTCAAAGGCTTTGGCATAGTCAGTAAAGCAGAAATAGATGTTTTTCTGGAACTCTCTTGCTTTTTCCATGATCCAGCGGATGTTGGCAATTTGATCTCTGGTTCCTCTGCCTTTTCTAAAACCAGCTTGAACATCAGGAAGTTCACAGTTCACATATTGCTGAAGCCTGGCTTGGAGAATTGTGAGCATTCCTTTACTAGCGTGTGAGATGAGTGCAATTGTGTGGTAGTTTGAGCATTCTTTGGCATTGCCTTTCTTTGGGATTGGGATGAAAACTGACCTTTTCCAATCTTGTGGCCACTGCTGAGTTTTCCAGATTTGCTGGCATATTGAGTGCAGCACTTTCACAGCATCATCTTTCAGGATTTGGAATAGCTCCACTGGAATTCCATCACCTCCACTAGCTTTGTTCGTAGTGATTCTTTCTAAGGCCCACTTGACTTCACATTCCAAGATGTCTGGCTCTAGGTCAATGATCACACCATCATGATTATCTGGGTCTTGAAGCTCTTTTTTGTACAGTTCTTCTGTGTATTCTTGCCCCTTCTTCTTAATATCTTCTGCTTCTGTTAGGTCCATACCATTTCTGTCCTTTATCGAGCCCATCTTTGCATGAAATGTTCCTTTGGTATCTCTGATTTTCTTGAATAGATCCCTAGTCTTTCCCATTCTGTTGTTTTCCTCTATTTCTTTGCATTGATCACTGAAGAAGTCTTTCTTATCTCTTCTTGCTATTCTTTGGAACTCTGCATTCAGATTTTTATATCTTTCCTTTTCTCCTTTGCTTTTCACTTCTCTTCTTTTCACAGCTATTTGTAAGGCCTCCCCAGACAGCCATTTTGCTTTTTTGCATTTCTTTTCCATGGGGATGGAGAGCTAAAGATAATTCTTCTGATTTTTTTCTTTAGTTTTAAACAAAGAGACATAATATTGAATGGAGGTGGTCTAAATGACTCAAATGTAGTGCATACTTTAAAATGTTTAAACAGAATCTAATTGTTTCATATGTTCAGTTAGATTTTGAAAACTTTATTCTATATGTGCTTTGACTTTACATTTAAATTATCATGACTTAAAATATTTTACATATTTTGGTCTCTTTCTCTTTTTTTTTTATTAGATTACAATCTCTTCAAAGTCAGAATATTCATTTGTCCCACCCCATAACATACACAAAAAGTCAACTGTAGACACCAAGGTTTATTCCAGGAAATTGTATTTGTTCATCAGCTCTCCCTGACTGGCTAAGTTCATTCTGTTTCTGTTTACTTGGTTGTAACAATCATTATTATGCTTTGAGCCACCTTTCTGTGGTGCCATCACTGTTTTGCTCATTGGACTGCAGTTGCATACTTAGCTCTCAGTTGTATTAACCCATCCCACCTTGTTTACGTTTTCTGCAGTCTACATGGTGAACTTTTCTCTCTCAGACTCTAAATCTGATCATAAACCGGTCCAAATTAGTCCTTTTTTCAGCCCCTAGGAGAAAGGGGGTCAGATAAAGTTATCCACAATGGGTACTCTACTACCCATTGTTCATTTATTGATTTTGGCTCTTAAGAAAATATTTTTAGATAGTAGCAACAATTAAGAGAAAGACACAATATTCTAAACAAACAGCTATTCTAGAATTTGGTTGAAACATAACCTGTATATTTCAGCATTGGTTAAATAAGTCATACAGGTTATTTCTTATCCTCAAGCCTGGTAACATGTTCTATTATTATCCCCATTACAGAATTTAGAGAAAAGTCAATTAGTTAAGGCCTGTACATATATGATTGAATTAGAATGTGACCATTAAGGGACTCTAGTAGAAATAAAGTAATTTACCAAGGTTTTACTATGTAAACCTAATTATTATTTTTAGTTACTATTTCAACAAATTATTATTCAACATCTATTATGTGTGAAATACTATTCTAGCAATGAAATAAACAGAAAAAATTGTGCTATCATGAAGCTTGTGTGTGTGCTAAATCACTTCAACTATGTCCAACTCTGTGAGATCCTATGAACTGCAGCTTGCTCAGCTCCTCTATCTATGGGATTCTCCAGGCAAGAATACTGGAGTGAATTGCCATGCCCTCCTCCAAGTATCATGAAGCATATATTCTAATAATGAGAGATTTTGAAACAAAATATAAAACAATATATTAGCTGTTGATTTCATAAGTACAGTAGGGAAAAGTAAAAACATAAAATTTCATTGAGGAGAATACTTCACTGTGAGAGTCAAATAATGACTTTATATAGCATAGAGGGTGAGAAGGCAATGGCACCCCACTCCGGTACTCTTGCCTGGAAAATCCCTCGGATGGAGGAGCCTGGTAGGCTGCAGTCCATGGGGTCGCTAAGAGTCAGACATGACTGAGCGACTTCACTTTCTCTTTTCACTTTCATGCATTGGAGAAGGAAATGGCAACCCACTCCAGTGTTCTTGCCTGGAGAATCCCAGGGACGGGGAAGCCTGGTGGGCTGCTGTCTATGGGGTCACACAGAGTCGGACACGACTGAAGTGATTTAACATAACATAACATAACATAACATAACATAACATAACATAACATAACATAACATAGAGGGAGCCAGCAGTAAAGATACATGGAGGAATTTCATTCCAGACACAGAAAACAGCACATGCAAAGGTCGATGAGAGACACATGTCTGCTGTGTTTGAGGGGTGGAAAGGTGGCCACCTTTCTGGTATAGACTGGTATAGAGCAAGTTGCTGGGAAATTAATGGGATTATGTCAGAAAATCATGGGTTCCAGACCATACTGATTTGTATATGCAATTCTGAGTTGCCTCAAATGGAGGCACCAGGCTGTGAGTGTGCCACTATAGGAGTTGCCTCAGTAAGTAAACCAAAAGTTTATGGATCTAGGTCTCCCAAGACTCCAAGTGAGCCAAGGAGCCACTTCATGGGACTGAGCAGAGGAGTGAAATGGTCTAATTTACATTTTAATAGGATCACTTTAGGTGCTGTGTTCAGAAGAAGAGTATGGGACAAGGGCTGAAGATGGAATATCAGTTTATAGATTGTTTCACAAATCCTGGTTTGAGAGTGATAGTAGTGTGCACAATAGTCTTGGTAGTAGTAGCAGTGTAAAGAGGTATGATTTTGTATATATTTAGACAGACAGTGAAACAGATAAAATTTGTATACATATTTGTAAAGGAAAGAAGTCAAGAATGATTTTAAGATTTTTTAACCAAATAACTATATAGATGGAAAAACTGTGGAGGAAAAGGTTCGGGGTGATCATGAGCTCAATACTGAATATTCCCCCAGGTGCCTCAGTGGTAAAGAATCCACCTGCAATGCAGGAGATGTATAGGACACATGGGTTCAATCCCTGGGCTGGGAAGATCCCCTGGAGAAAGAAATGGCAACCCATTCCAGGATTCTTACCTGGAGAACTCCATGGACAGAGGAGCCTGGCAGGATACAGTCCATGGGGTCACAAAGAGTCAGACATGACTGAGCAACTAACACACACTGAACATACATGCTTTTGAGTAAGCTCTGATTAAATGTTAGGTTTGAAATGGTTGTTAGATATCTGAGTAGAGACACTCAGTAAGTAATGGAAGTAGACATTGGGAATTCAAAGGAAAGACTGGTATAGATAATATTTTTCTGAACTGTCAGCGTATAGATAATATCTGAATTATACAACTAGATTCAATCATTTCAGGAGTGCTGCTGCTGCTGCTAAGTCACTTCAGTCGTGTTCGACTCTGTGCGACCCCAGAGACAGCAGCCCACCAGGCTCCCCCATCCCTGGGATTCGCCAGGCAAGAACATTGGAGTGGATTGCCATGTCCTTCTCCAATGCATGAAAGTGAAAAGTGAAAGTGAAGTCGCTCAGCCGTGTCTGACTCTTAGCGACCCCATGGACTTCAGCCTACCAGGCTCCTCCGTCCATGGGATTTTCCAGACAAGAGTACTGGAGTAGAGTACCACTGCATTCTCCAATTTCAGAAGTGAGGATTGATGAAAATAAATAATAGATTTTCTCACTGAGCACTGTTAAGAAAAGATTGAAATGCTGAGAAATTTGGCTCAGATGTGGAGACTAATAATGCTATGTACACACCAAAAGTGTATGAAAATACTTCTTACTTATACACAACTTGTGGGGACAGCAGGAAGTCTTCCCAAGAGCTGGGTCAATATGGTTTGAGAGAGCAAGGAAGAAAATGACTGGCTTGGAGTGTTTATTAATGTTGGAGGTTCAAAATGGGGTCTCATGTGAGTTTAAAACTCCTGCTGTCACCAAAGGAGGGAGCTCTCAGACTTTCTTGTAAGTTTTTCAGATGTGGAGCTGACGGGAAAAAGGGAGGGATGAGACTAAAAAGATGTCAGCAGACAAATATAAAAAAATGAACTCAGACACCTTATTTTAGGTAGGAGGAGAAGGGGATGACAGAGGATGAGGTGGTTGGATGGTATCACTGACTCAATGGACATGGGTTTGGGTGGACTCCGGAAGTTGGTGATGGACAGGGAGGCCTGGCGTGCTGCGGTTCATGGGGTTGCAGAGTCGGATACAACTGAGCAACTAAACTGACTGACTGAGGTTATTCTGAGTTAGGAAATATCTCAAGAGAAGTAGAAAAAATATGCTTTGAGTAAAATTGAATTATGAGCTGGGCCAAATATTGGTAATAAGTTGAGTGATACAAGGGCTTGAGTAACAGCTGGATTGTGAAGGTTTTTATGTTCTTACAAAGAATAGCTTCAGGACTGTATGGGAGGAAAGTCTTAGATTTATCTCAAGTAAGAATTAAAATGGAGAAACTGGAGGCTGTGAAGTTAGATATCCATCCATTCAAATTTTGTCAGAAAGGAAAGAGAAAAAGGGGAAGAGGGTAAAGTGGAGATGGGGATTAAGTGAAGCTAAGACTAGCTTATACTTAAAGTGAACTTTAATATCACCAAGTACTAACACCTAACATCACCAATTCGGTCACCTTGACACGAGCCTCTGATTGCTCTAGCTAAATTAGAAGCATTGATTTAGAGCTTCCTATTCAATGCTGCAAACTTAGCATGTGGTTTTAGCAACTTCATTTCCTCAAATCACATTTAGACAAAATAAAACTATTATAGTTCTGAGAATTAGAGGGCAACAATTGATCTTTCTTTATCATGTAGTATTTCAATAAAGAGTGAGCAATAGGAGGGGGAGGACCCAGAGCAGAACATGCTTATCAGAGTACAGAATGACAGCAAGACTTCTAGCTTAGTGGATACTGAGAATTATAATAGGATAAGAGAAAACAATGGGGAAAATTAATTAAAATATAAATTAATTAAAGTGAGAATCTCCTACATATTTGACCCTTCCAAGTTACAACATGGCAAGTTGTTTTATTGGTCTTCATCTTCCCCTGTCCAAGAATATTTCTACTCTCTCATCTAAAAACAAATAATGTCTAGGAAGGTATAGAACACCTGATATGTCTCCCCAAAACGAAGATGTTTTTATTTCTGCTTCACTATAGATCCAAGAATGTCCATCTGCTTCTCATCATTATAACTGAAAGTGAGTTTTGCTAGTCAGGAAGTCCTTGCAACATACTCAGTTCAGCCAAGTAAATCTTCTAATACTGAGAAGAGACCTATTGTGGAAACATAATGCCACACACACTAGCTACCCATCATGATTCTAGTAATAAGTTCACCATATGCATAAAAGTCATCAGGCATTTGAGAAAAATTAATAGTGTGAAGAACCCAGTTGAAGAAAGAGAATTTACCCTAAAGGAAGCAAATCCTTTAATATATTAACTATAATTGATATCAGTTCAGTTCAGTTGCTCAGTTGTGTCTGACTCTTTGCAACCCCATAGACTGCAGCCTATGACTGCAGTCATCCATTGATGACTCACATCCATCGAGTCAGTGATGCCATCCAGCCATCTCATCCTCTGTCGTCCCCTTCTCCTCCTGCCCCCAATCCCTCCCAGCATCAGAGTCTTCTCCAATGAGTCAACTCTTTGCATGAGGTGGCCAAAATACTGGAGTTTCAGCTTTACCATCATTCCTTCCAAAGAAATCCCAGGGCTGATCTCCTTCAGAATGGACTGGTTGGATCTCCTTGCAGTCCAAGGGACTCTCAAGAGTCTTCTCCAACACCACAGTTCAAAAGCATCAATTCTTGGGCGCTCAGCCTTCTTCACAGTCCAGCTCTCACATCCATACATGACCACAGGAAAGACCATAGCCTTGACTAGGCGAACCTTTGTTGGCAAAGTGATGTTTCTGCTTTTGAATATGCTATCTAGGTTGGTCATAACTTTCCTTCCAAGGAGTAAGCGTCTTTTAATTTCATGGTTGCAGTCACCATCTGCAGTGATTTTGGAGCCCAGAAAAAGAAAGTCTGACACTGTATCCCCATCTATTTCCCATGCAGTGATGGGACCAGATGCCATGATCTTTGTTTTCTGAATGTTGAGCTTTAAGCCAACCTTTTCACTCTCCACTTTCACTTTCATCAAGAGGCTTTTGAGTTCCTCTTCCCTTTCTGCCATAAGGGTGGTGTCATCTGCATATCTGAGGTTATTGATATTTCTCCCAGCAATCTTGATTCCAACTTGTGTTTCTTCCAGTCCAGCATTTCTCATGATGTACTCTGCATATAAGTTAAATAAACATGGTGACAATATACAGCCTTGACATACTCCTTTTCCTATTTGAAACCAATCTGTTGTTCCATGACCAGTTCTAACTGTTGCTTCCTGACCTGCATACAGATTTCTCAAGAGGCAGCTCAGGTGGTCTGGTATTCCCATCTCTTTCAGAATTTTCCATAGTTTATTGTGATCTACACAGTCAAAGGCTTTGGCATAGTCAGTAAAGCAGAAATAGATGTTTTTCTGGAACTCTCTTGCTTTTTCCATGATCCAGCGGATGTTAGCAATTTGATCTCTGGTTCCTCTGCCTTTTCTAAAACCAGCTTGAACATCAGGAAGTTCATGGTTCACATATTGCTGAAGCCTGGCTTGGAGAATTGTGAGCATTACTTTACTAGCATGTGAGATGAGTGCAATTGTGCAGTAGTTTGAGCATTCTTTGTCATTGCCTTTCTTTGGGATTGGAATGAAAACTGACCTTTTCCAATCTTGTGGCCACTGCTGAGTTTTCCAAATTTGCTGGCATATTGAGTGCAGCACTTACACAGCATCATCTTTCAGGACTTGGAATAGCTCCACTGGAATTCCATCACCTCCACTAGCTTTGTTCGTAGTGATTCTTTCTAAGGCCCACTTGACTTCACATTCCAGGATGTCTGGCTCTAGGTCAGTGATCACACCATCATGATTATCTGGGTCGTGAAAGCTCTTTTTTGTACAGTTCTTCTGTGTATTCTTGCCACAGAAAGTATAGGCATTCTCAGTTGTTCAAAAGCTTAAGAATTAGATATATTTATTTTTTTCCAAAAGTGGAATAAGAAAACAAAACAAACAACAACAACAACAAAATAGAAAATAGAAAAGACTGCCTTAAATGAAATGCCAATTTTCCACAACTAGTTTGTGATTGTATTAATATGAGATCTATGATATATCATATGAATATGAGAGATAAAATTTCCAAGTGGCTGAGAGCCTCAACCTTAGCATTCCACTTCCTGCTGCACCACTTACTAGTACAGGCCACAGAGGTCTGTGTCAAGCCCTTTATCTTTCTGTGACTCAGTTTCATCATTTGTAAAATGGGAAATAATTGGACCAACTTCATAGGATTGTCACGATGATTAAGTAAATTAGTGTGAATTAAATACTAAGAAATGTGCTTTGGATATAAGTCCTATGTTACCCATAATTATTATTGTCATTGCTATTATGTCAGTAATAAAACAACACATAATATCAGGTTATAAATTGGTCATCAAAAAAGCAAAGCAAATGAAAGTAGGATATTATTAAGTGTCTAAGGAAAAGAATAAAAGAAAAAGGAATCAAAACTAGAAATATGGCTACAAAAACTCTTAAGATTTAATCACATGCTGAAATAGAAACATTTTATATGTGTGTGTGTGTCTGTAATCTTTCTATAATATAGAGAATATGTGAATGAGTGGCAAAATCAGGAATGGGCAAATTGATATGCCTTAGTGATTAGAAACTACAGGTTGAATAAAGAACTTGTGTTAAGAATTGTTCTCAAAAGGTTAAGTATAGGCAACTTCTCAGTTCCTCACTAGTATAATAAGATGTGTCCGGTGGACACATTGCTGGTGGAAGGAGGATGGACAGGGCAATGAGGTTCCCTCTTGGTTACAGCAGGTCTGGTTTTAAACTACTCTAACTGCTAACACAGTAACTGTTCAGGACAAAACAGTTGTTGAGTATAGGAAAATTCACCTGTTCTGAGGAGTCTGCTGCTGCTGCTAAGTGGCTTCAGTCATGTCTGACTCTGTATGACCCCATAGATGGCAGCCTACCAGGCTCCCCTGTCCCTGGGATTCTCCAGGCAAGAATACTGGAGTGGGTTGCCATTTTCTTCTCCAATGCATGCATGCATGCTAAGTTGCTTCAGTCGTGTCTGACTCTGTACGACCCTATGGGAGCAGCCCACGAGGCTCCTCTGTCCACGGGATTCTCCAGGCAAGATTACAGGAGCGGGTTGCCATTTCTTTCTCCCTCTGAGGAGTCTGAGTTGCCTCAAAAAGAGGCGCCTGGCTGTGAGCTTCCCACTATAGCCGTTACCTCAGTCAGTTAACCAAAAATTAATGAGCCTAGCTCTTCCCAGTCTCCTTAAAGTCAACATGTCAAAGACCAGGAAAATTTCTCATAGTTAGAAGTTTAAGGCCGATAATCCAAAAATTTTAAGCATAGTGTATTGAACATTCTGTTAGTTTTTATTGTTTGGACATTTCATAGAAAATTTATATTTTTCAGGAATAGATACAAATTTTATTAAGATTGAAAATATAAAAATTAATAGTATACGAGAAATATTTAGTAGATTGAAAGACAAAGAAGAGAGAGTCCTTATTTCAACCAAATGGAAAGAACATGTCTAAGAATCAGCATTGTTTTGACGTCTACTCAGGAAGAGAAAGCCAACTACACAATAGGGACTAGAACCCAAATTACTTGACCATCTTCACCTTATGAAACTCCAGGGGAAGAGTAAAGGAATTAACAATCATGTTAGAACATTAAGCATGTTTACAGAATTTGTTGCCCCACTCTAGCAATACACAGATATGCACAAAACAACCACTGTTAGCCAACAAACTGAATTATCAGTTGACTCTTCAAAAAACCACCCACACTCAACAAGTATATTTATAACCTGCACTATTTATTGTCTTTTTTCCCACACAAACCATGAGGAATCAAATACTCAAGATGGTTTTGAGGTAAAATTGCTAGTTAACGAGCTGTGCTGAATAGTTTCCTCAGCCACAGTTACAAACAACTTCAGACATGCTGGTTGTTTCAAATGAGCCACACATTGGTAAAATGAAGATAGAAAAAGACACTTTTGAACAAGATTTGAGGACTCTAAATGTGCTAAATGACATTATGCACAGTTTCTTGATGAGATCATTTCAACATTTCCTGACTTCTACCACAATTTAACAGTTACAGTAGACCTAGTTTCCCTGAAATTTGTTGTGAGGTTCATAATGAATTAATTCTACCTGCACTAGATAGAGGATTAAGGAACTCATTTTAACTTAAAATAGCTGCAAATCCTATTATGTCTGACTAGCAACATATTTGTCTGCCCAAACAATCTTTGTGAATTATTTTCATCCCTCTCAGGGGATTAAAGTTAAAGAATAAAATTAACAATCTCTCAATACACCAAATATTTATATTTAAATCCATAGATGATCTTTAAATCATGTGTCATATTGAATATTTAATATTTTATTTAACATTTTTGAATAAAGTATAATATCTACATTTTATTATATTTAATTTATTCACACACCATGCAGACTAGAGTAGTTGAAACTTTAATGTTATGCTAGAAAATGTTTGATAATTTTAATAATTCCAGATAAAACCAAATCTTAGAATCTCAATAATATATTATATAATTTAATATCTTTAAAAAGTTACCTTTTAATAGAAACTACTGAAATACATGATCAGATCAGATCAGATCAGTCGCTCAGTCATGTCCGACTCTTTGGGACCCCATGAATCACAGCACACCAGGCCTCCCTGTCCATCACCAACTCCCGGAGTTCACTCAGACTCACGTCCATCGAGTCCATGATGCCATCCAGCCATCTCATCCTCTGGCGTCCCCTTCTCCTCTTGCCCCCAAAATAATTTTTTTTAATTATAGAAATGTAACATGCAGTTTTATATACAGGAAGTTGTCATTTGTTGCAAATTTGTGATTTGCAAACTATGTCATAAAGTTCTCTTATATGTGTGTTTCAGTCTGTACAGTTATTCTACTTCTTATTTTTATAATTTTTATTTTTTTAAACAATGAATATATGCTAACACATTTACAGGAGACTTGGAAAATACAGAACAAGGTTACATATATTTCCACTATACATTATAATTTTTTTAAGTAGATAAGATTTTATAGTTGGGGTTTCAATTTCTACTTCTTATTTTTTAAAAGTGAAGTCACTCAGTCATGTCTGACTCATTGTGACCCAATGGTATGTAGCCTGCCAGCCTCTGCCATCCATGAGATTTTTTAAAAGTAGATCACAGCAAACTGAAATTCTGTTATGGTGAACTAAAGTGCTTTTCAAACTTCATGACAAATCCCTGATATTTGAGGAGATTAAACCATTGTGTTTATAACCTCTTGATAATTAAACAAATTTTAAATAAGTATTTAGGGAAATCTTATAATATTAAATATTTGCTATTAATACTGATTCATTAGTTATACTTGGTATATATTTTAATTTACATCTTATTGATTTTATAGGTGGAATTCTCAATGATACCTCCATGACAGGCACAATACTCAATGATTGATGACTTACCCTCAGTAGTTTATGTATTTTCATGTCTATAATTTAAAGTTTCTTTTTTACACTGATCCATGAGAGGGATAAAAATAGAATTTTAAATAATTAAGTTTTTAAGTAAGTAAAATAAAAATGCTGTCTAGAACATAAATACATTTCAATATTTTTGCACTCTTTTGGGTGGCCATATGGTTTATTATTCATTACAGCTATCACTCATGTTAATTCTGAAAGTGAAATAACTAATTAATAATAATATTTAAACCTGAAAACAGGCTTAAACTGGGACTCTCTATGGCAAAAGGAAAAAACAGTGACCATAGATATCAATTCAGATCAGTTGCTCAGTCGTGTCTGACTCTTTGAGACACCATGGACTGCAGCACACCAGGCTTCCCTGTCCATCACCAACTCAAGGAGCTTGCTCAAACTCATGTCCATCGAGTCAGTGATGCCTTCCAACTATCTAATCCTCTGTTGTCCCCTTCTCCTCCTGCCTTCAATTTTTCCCATCATCAGGGCTTTTCCAATGAGTCAGTTCTTAGAATCAGGTGGCCAAAATATTAGAGTTTCAGCTTCAGCATCAGTCCTTCCAGGGAATATTCAGGACTAATCTCCTTTAGGGTGGACTGGTTGTATCTCCTTGTGGTACAAGGGACTCTCAAGAGTCTTCTTCAACTCTTCAACACCACAGTTCAAAAGCATCAATTCTTTAGTGCTCAACTTTCTTTATACTCCAACTCTCACATCCACACATGACTACTGGAAAAACCATAGCTTTGATTAGATGGACCTTTGCTGGCAAAATCATGTCTCTGCTTTTTAATATGCTGTCTAGGTTGGTCATAGCTTTTCTTCCAAGGAGGAAGCATCTTTTAATTTGATGGTTGCAGTCACCATCTGCAGTGATTTCATATCCCTCCTAAAATAAAGTCTGTCACTGTTTCCATTGTTTCCCCATCTATTTCCCATGAAGTGATGGGACTGGATGCCATGGTCTTAGTTTTCTGAATGCTGAGTTTTAAGCCAACTTTTTCACTTGCCTCTTTCACTTTTATCCAGAGGCCCTTTAGTTCTTCATTGCTTTCTGCCATAAGGGTGGTGTCCTCTGTGTATCTGAGGTCATTGATATTTCTCCCAGCAACCTTGATTCCAGCTTGTGTTTCATCCAGCCCAGCGTTTCACATGATGTACTCTGCATATACGTTAAATAAGCAGGGTGACAATACACAGCCTTGATGTACTCCTTTTCCTATTTGTAACCAGTCTGTTGTTCCATGTCCAGTTGTAACTGTTCTTTCTTGACCTATATACAGGTTTCTCAAGAGACAGGTCAGGTAGTCTGGTATTCCCATCTGTTTAAAGGATTTTCCACAGTTTGTTGTGATCTACACAGTCAAAGGCTTTGGTAGAGTCAATAAAGCAGAAATAGATGTTTTTCTGGAACTCTCTTGCTTTTTCAATGATCCAGCGGATGTTGGCAACCTGATCTCTTGTTTCTCTGCCTTTTCTAAATCCAGCTTGAACATCTGGAATTTTACATTTCATGTACTGTTGAAGTCAACCTTGAGAATTTTGAACGTTATCTTGCTAGCATGTGAGATGAGTGCTATAATATGGTAGTTTGAACATTCTTTGGCATTGTGTTTCTTTGGGATTGGTATGAAAACTGATCTCTTCCAGTCCTGTGGCCACTGCTGAGTTTTCCAAATTTTATGGCATATTGAGTACAGCACTTCACAGCATCATCTTTTAAGATTTGAAATAGCTCAACTGGAATTCCATCACCTCACTAGTTTTGTTTTTAATAATGCTTCTTAAGTCCCACTTGACTTCACATTCCAGGATATCTGGGTCTAGGTGGGTGATCACACCATCCTGGTTATTTGGGTTATGAAGATCTTTTTTGCATAATTCTTCTATGTATTGGTCCCACCTCTTCTTAATATCTTCTGCTTCTGTTAAGTCCATACCATCACTGGGATCAGGGAACTCCTTTTGGCAAGAAGTAGAACACAGCATAGTTAATTGGCAAGCAAAGTATTTTCTTCATTAAAAACTGGATATGGAGCTTTATGGAATTCTCTGAATTTGATTTAATTATTTAAAGCAAAATGAAATTTAATGAGAAATAGTGTCTTTTCAAGAAAAACACTGTTCTTCAAAAAACAGGCCTTGTAGGTTCCAAAGGGTTGAATGGCACCAGTAGAAAGCCTTCATTTACCCGAGAGGACAGTGCTAAGTGAAAATGTTAGTCACTCAGTTGTGTCCAAATCTTTGTGACCATATGGACTGTAGCCCGTCAGGCTCCTTGATCCTTGGAATTCTTCAGGCAAGAATACTGGAATGGGTTGCCATTCTCTTCTCCAGGGGATCTTCCTAACCCAAGGATCAAACTTGGGTCTCCCACATTGCAGACACATTCTTAGCCACCAGGGGAGTCCTGGACACTGCTAGTATCACCTTAATTTCACTTCAAAATAGCAGATCCTAATTCCACATGTTTTCATGATTACAGAACAAATAGCTCTTTATCAGTAACTGGTGAATTAATTCCCTGGCAGTCAGGTGGCTTGAACTTGGTGCTTTCTCTGTTGGGTTCAATCCTAGTCTAGGAACCAAGATCCCACAAACTGCATGGCAAGGCCAAAATAAATAAATAAATAACTGTTCTTCACCACTCCTACACTTCCATTTGCACCTAATCTCAATTATCTTCTCACCTACATTTCAAAATTACACTCATCATGCCACTTTTCACTTGTTGCCTTCCTTAATTATCATTGCAAAAATGTCCATCTGTATTAGAGCATTTATTTTCCTGCCTGGGAGAAGGCAATGGCACCCCACTCCAGTACTCTTGCCTGGAAAATCCCATGGATGGAGAAGCCTGGTGGGCTGCAGTCCATGGGGTCGCTAGGAGTCGGACACGACTGAGCGACTTCACTTTCACTTTTTCGCTTTCATGCATTGGAGAAGGAAATGGCAACCCACTCCAGTTTTCTTGCCTGGAGAACCCCAGGGGTAGGAGAGCCTGGTGAGCTGACGTCTGTGGGGTCGCGCAGGGTCGGGCACGACTGAGGTGACTTAGCAGTAGCAGCAGTCTAATGATTAAATATATTTGAATATACTAGAGCTTTTCAAGGTGCTATCTTCATGGTCTTTTGTCTACTCTGTGTTCTACTAATAATTATATTAAGCATATATATTGGCCATTTTACTCTTATATGTAAGTATTTTACAAGAGAAAAAGTCCTTTTCTGAGATCCACAGGACACTTTACACGCTCCTGAACAAATATCTTTAAATATTTTATGGTTATATAAGGCTTAAAAAACAATACAGGGGATTTTTGAGGTTGTGGAAATGTTTACCAGAATATCACAATAACCATCTATGCACTGTAGCTACCTAAAATAATCCAAAGCATGCTTGAGTTTGTAATGGTTATATGGTAGTGCATTGGATCTTGAATAAAGAATTTTACTATATCCTAAAGTTCATCATTAGAAGCATAAAACTTCAGAGTTTTAGTGAATCACAATATTCATCTTTTTTAGAAAGCTATCTTCTTCAATCTACTTATTTATGATGCATTAATTTACAGGACAATATACTAGGAAGATGACTGCTCTAATTCACCTTAATACCTCCAGTAATGGGAACTCATTACCAGTTGAAGAAGTCTCTAATGTGACTACAGCTAATGTGTTCTTGGGACTAATTTAGAAAACTTCAGGGAATCTGCTGCTGCTGCTAAGTTGCTTTAGTTGTGTCTGACTTTGTGCCACCCCATAGTACACAAATTCAAATATAAAATATTTGAGTGTGTATGAGATGGATTGATGTATCAATATTTGAATACATATGAAATAGTACCCTATTTCTCAGTATTCTATATTTCAAGCTATTCCAGTGCTCCTCCCAATCATATAGCCTCACCTCTTGTATTGAGATGATGGGGTAGAATGTAAAATAGCAAGAATCTTGATGGAAGTTAAAATCTTAGCTTTTAGGGAAGGAATCTAAAGAACCCTTGTTATATAATAGAGTTAAATGTGCAATTGAAGGGGCTTCCCTGATGGCTCAGATGGTAAAGAATTTGCCTGCAGTGTTTGAGACCTGGGTTCAATCCCTGAGTTGGGAAGGTCCCCTGCAGGAGAGCATGGCTACCCACTTCAGTATTCTTGCTTGGAGAATCCCCATGGATAGAGGACCCTGGCAGGTTACGGTCCATGGGGTCACAAAGAGTTTGACACTTAACTGTGAGTGATAATTTTTATTCCCTGAAGACCTGATAAATAACCTTGCCCTGAGGAGGAAGGGAGTCAGAGAGAAAGTGAAAGAATTAAATGCTGACTTGAGTTCCTGAGAAGTATGGGTATTCACAAGTTCAAATTTTGTTAGTGGGGAGGGTTGGCAATAGAAACCAATAATTTGAGTGAACCAAATTGATATATGATAAATAATTCTCCAGTTATCACTCCTGCTCCTAGAAAAGGCTTAAATAATTCAAAACTTGGAGACCCCATACTCATAGATCAGTTTTCCAAGAAAGGGTACAGTTATCAGAAGTGTAAAACACAGGTCTGGAGAGACAAAGAGAAAACGACTGATAGAAATGCAGTAAAATTTATAGAAGAGAGGAAGACTGGTTATTTGTGGTTAAAAACTCAAAGAAGGACTAGTCAATGAGATTGCATGTTCTTCTCCAGCTCCTACATTCAGCAATCAGGGTATATTGCAGAAGTAGGTGGAGAATTTACGCTTTTGTCAGGTAAGTACCATTGATGGTGGGGAAAAAAAAAAAAAAAAGATTATTTGAGTAGAGGTTGTATTCATGTTATTGGTCAAAGTGCTAGACCAGGTTTTAAACTTAAAAATGAAAAATGACAGACCCCACCCCCTACCTGAAAATAACACAGGGCTAATAGAAATAATATGGGGTTGAAACATTATAAAATTAACATGGTAGAATAGTAAATAGGACACAGAATTGGGAAGTAGGAGACAGTGGTGAGAATTTGAAATATTTGTAATCAGAGAAAGTCACTCAGTCATGTCCAACTGTTTGTGACCCCGTGGACCACACAGTCCATGGAATTTTCCAGGCCAGAATACTGGAATGGGTAGCTGTTTCCTTCTCCAGGGGATCTTCCCAACCCAGGCATCGAATCCAACTCTCCCATATTGCAGGTGGCTTCTTTACCAGCTGAGCCACCATGGACGCCCAAGAAGACTTGAGTAGGTAGCCTATCCCTTCTCCAGCAGATCTCCCTGACCCAGGAATTGAACCATAATCTTCTGAATTGCAGGTGAATTCTTGACAGCTGAGCTATCAGGGAAGCCCTTTGAAGTGACACACTTGGTAATTTAGAGTTTTCTGAGCAGGGCAGTGTGTTGCTGAGGTGATATGTTAATGCAAAGAATTCCAGGATCTTTCTAGAAGATGTTTTCTTCTATTAAACTAGAGTAATTTTTAAAAAGGGGATGGGTTGTAAATAAATTCCTAGTATTACCTTGTCTAGGAAATTTCAAACACTTGGATAGGTACTGATTAAAAAAATAAATAGTCACAAAAATTTTAATATGAAAATGCCAGTTAACTGACTCTTACATACTGAACATGCTGGTTCTTTACCATGGAGGCAATAAAATTGTCAATGAAAACATATAGTAGGTTTCCAATATATATTTGTTGCATGAAAAAAAATGAGAGAAGGAAATACTAAAATTTTAAGGAAAAATGGAAAAATTATTAAGTAAATTCTTGTCCATTTATAAGTATTTTTCTTTGTGACATACGTGAACAGAGAAGACAGCATATTTGAAAGCTTTCTAAGTCTTAAACCTTCACAATCATGATTATGTTCCTATAATCTTTGGATTAATATCCATTAAACTCTCATTGATAGAAAGAATGGTATAGAGAAGATGAAAAATTCCAAAATCTTTAATAAGACATGTTGACTGGATTCTTAAGTTTGACTTGTCATCCTTCAGATGCATAAAGAATTGATTTGAAAATGTGATGTTGTTTCTTACTATTGAGTTCTACTAATTCAGAGCTATGTTTACCCATTTGCTTCTTCACACAATTGAGAAACATTGCTTTAAAAGATTTTTGGAAAATCATGACTTACTCCAAAAGGACTTAGCTTTTTTCTTCAGTGCCTTCCTTCAAACCATAGGTGAAAGAAAACTGGTGTTAACCTTGTGAGCAAAGAGCATGAAGTAGAAAGGCTGTAGACTCTGGAATGAGACAGATATACTTTGAACCTTACCTTTATCACTTAATAGCTATGTGACTTTGGAAAAAATACCTGTTCTTCAGTTCTCTTCTTTATGTTGGATAAATATATTAACATTGCAAAATGGTAAGGAGGCATAGGGACAGTCATACATGTAAGCTCTTACATGAGTTTATTAATGATATGTATTAGAAATATGATAGTCATTGCTGTGTTGATGGAAAGGATATATTTGGAGTAAATAATAAAAAGCCTGTGAAGACTTATAAAAATCTGACAGTCACCTAGAACTGAGGAAAAGTCACTTTGGTATTTTGAGATTTGTGCCTATGATTATAAATTGGGAAATAATAGAAGTTGAATGGATAACTCCAAAACAAAAACCTAGTGAGATTTCTGTTTAAATTTTTAGGCATTTTTAAAGTTGGATTCATTCATTTTCAATATGATACTCAAGACCATTTGACATTCAGTTCAGTTGCTCAGTCGTGTCCAACTCTTTGCGGCCCCATGAATCGCAGAACGCCAGGCCTCCCTGTCCATCACCAACTCCTGGAGTTCATTCGGACTAACATCCATCGAGTCAGTGATGCCATCCAGCCATCTCATCCTCTGTCGTCCCCTTCTCCTCCTGCCCACAATCCCTCCCAGCATCAGAGTCTTTTCCAATGAGTCAACTCTTCACATGAGGTGGCCAAAGTACTGGAATTTCAGTTTTAGCATCATTCCTTCCAAAGAAATCCCAGGGCTGATCTCCTTTAGAATGCACAGATTGGATCTCCTTGCAGTCCAAGGGACTCTCAAGAGTTCTCCAACACCACAGTTCAAAAGCATCAATTATTCAGCGCTCAGCCTTCTTCACAGTCCAACTCTCACATCCATACATGACCACTGGAAAAACCATTGCCTTGACTAGACAGACCTTTGTTGGCAGAGTAATGTCTCTGCTTTTGAATA
The DNA here is from genome assembly GCA_935064755.1 of Tragelaphus eurycerus. Taxonomy (NCBI): domain Eukaryota; kingdom Metazoa; phylum Chordata; class Mammalia; order Artiodactyla; family Bovidae; genus Tragelaphus; species Tragelaphus eurycerus. Next base: position 9,844,046 of record CAKXYN010000012.1, on the reverse strand, counting down.
TGCTATCTAGGTTGGTCATAACTTTTCTTCCAAGGAGTAAGCGTCTTTTAATTTCATGGCTGGTCACCATCTGCAGTGATTTTGGAGCCCCCCAAAATAAACTCTGACACTGTTTCCACTGTTTTCCCATCTATTTCCCATGAAGTGATGGATGCCATGATCTTCATTTTCTGAATGTTGAGCTTTAAGCCAACTTTTTCACTCTCCACTTTCACCTTCATCAAGAGGCTTTTTAGTTCCTCTTCACTTTCTGCCATAAGGGTAGTGTCATCTGCATATCTGAGGTTATTGATATTTCTCCCAGCAATCTTGATTCCAGCTTGTGCTTCTTCCAGCCCAGCGTTTCTCATGATGTACTCTGCATAGAATTTAAATAAGCAGGGTGACAATATACAGCCTTGACATACTCCTTTTCCTATCTGGAACCAGTCTGTTGTTCCATGTCCAGTTCTAACTGTTGCTTCCTGACCTGCATCCAGGTTTCGCAGGAGGCAGATCAGGTGGTCTGGTATTCCCATCTCTTTCAAAATTTTTCACAGTTTATTGTGATCCACATAGCCAAAGGCTTTGGCATAGTCAATAAAGCAGAAGTAGATGTTTTTCTGGAACTCTCTTACTTTCTTGATGATCCAGCGGATGTTGGCAATTTGATCTCTAATTCCTCTGCCCTTTCTAAAACCAGCGTGAACATCAGGAAGTTCACGGTTCACATATTGCTGAAGCCTGGCTTGGAGAATTTTGAGCATTACTTTACTAGCATGTGAGATGAGTGCAATTGTGTGGTAGAGAAATGCAAATTAAAATCAGAATGATATACCACTATATACCTACTGCTGCTGCTGCTGCTAAGTCGCTTCAGTCGTGTCTGACTCTGTGCGATCCCATAGACGGCAGCCCACCAGGCTCCTCCGTCCCCAGGATTCTCCAGGCAAGAATACTGGAGTGGGTTGCCATTTCATTCTCCAATGCATGAAAGTGAAAAGAGAAAGTGAAGTCGCTCAGTCGTGTCCGACTCTTAGCGACCCCACGGACTGGAGCCTACCAGGCTCCTCCATCCATGGGATTTTCCAGGCAAAAGTACTGGGGTGGGGTGCCATTGCCTTCCCCCATATACCCACTAGTATAGCTAAATAATAATAATAATAATAATAATAATACTGACCATACCAAGTATTGGCAAAGCTCTGGTTGAACTAAAGCTTTCTTATACTGCCAGTGGTAATGCAAAATGATATAACCACTCTGGAAGTAGCTTTATAGTTTCTGAAAATTTAAACATAAACTTTCCTATGTGCTCCAGATATTCCATTCCTAGCTATGTGACCAAAGATATTTAAGTGCAGGTCCATACAAAGAGTTGCACAAAAATATTCAAAGTAGTTTAATATATATTGGCCAAAACCTGGATACAACTCAAATGTCCATTAACAGATGAATGGATAAACCAACTGTGTTATAGTACATTCATACTATGCAATACTAAGCATAAATGAAAAGGAATAAACTATTGACATATGTGATGCACAGTTGAATTTCAAAAGAATTACATTCACATAGAAGCCAGAGTATATAACTTTATATATACATAAAATTCAAACTTTATAATAATATACATAGATTAGTGGAAGCCTGGGCATAAAATGTGGTGGAAGTTTGTGGGAGGGTCAACATTGATGTAGATATTAATACTTTTTTGGTGATTAATAAATCCCTGTCATGATAATTAGGATCATGGGTCATATGCTTATAAAGGGCTTCCTAGGTGATGCTGTTAGTAAAGAATTTGCCTGCAAATGTAGGAGACATAAGAGATGTGGGTTTGATCCATGGGTCACTATGATCCCCTGAAGGAGGGCATGGCAACTCACTCCAGTATTCTGGCCTGGAGAATCTCATGGACAGAAGAGCCTGGTGGGCTATAGTTCATAGGGTCACAAAGAGTCAGACATGACTGAAGTGACTTAGCAGGCACACAGGCTTATAAAATCATACTCTTTAGTTATTATTGTATATCAATTCTTATAAAGTCATAAAATATTTAAAAATTAAATACAAATTCTTGATAAAAAATTAAATACAAGTTCACACCAAGGAGATGTGAACATGTCACTAGTCAAGGAGTTTCAAATTAATTCATATACATCAATAGATGTCATTTAATTAAGAATAAATATTCTGGAGAAAAAGCAGAGAGTACACAAAAAGAATATATTGTTAGGAGATATAAGCCGCAAAATAGATAAGAACTAAGAATATAATTTAGTTCAAGAAGAGATTTTCTATTCCTTTTTTTATTATTATTTTTTTAAAAATAAAACCTTTATTCTATTTTTTAAAGTTTACAGAAAAATTTTGGGGAAGGTATAGAAATTTCTAATGTATCCCCTGTACCTACACATGTATACCCTACACCATAATTAACATCTCCCACTGGAGTGACACACATATTACAACTGAGGAACATCAACATTCATAAACACCTGAAGTCCATAGCTTATGTTCTATTTCATTCTTAATGTTACACATTTTATGAATTTGGACAAATGTATGACATGTATCCATTATTATGGTATTATATAGATATTTTCACTATCCTATAAGTTCTCCCTGCTTTGTCCAGTCATCTTTTTCTTGGTCTGGATCCCTAGACACCACTGATCTTTTTTATTGTCTCCATAGTCATGCCATTTCACAATGTCACATAGTTGTAACCATACAGTATGTAATGTTTTCAGATTGACTTCTTTCACTTAGTAATATGCATTGAAGATCTTTCACATCTTTTCATCACATATTAGCTCACTTTTTTTTATCTCTAAATAAATAACATTCCAGTGTTTATCTAGTCACCTACTGAAGAACTTTCTGTTTGCATCCAAGTTTTGGCAATTACAAATAAAGCTGCTATAAACATCCATGTGTGGGTTTTTATGTGGACATGTTTTCAACTCCTTTGGGTAAATACCAAGGAGGGTGATTGCTGGATCATATGGTAAAAGTATATTTAATTTTGTAAGACACTGCCAAACTGTCTTCCAAAGTGGCTGCAACATTTTGCATTTCCACCAGTCATGAGTGAGTTTTAGTTGCTGCACATCCTTGTCAGTGTTTGGTGTTGTCAGTGTTTTGGATTTTGACCATTCCAATGGCTGTGTAGTGGTATCATAGTGTTGTTTTAATTTGCATTTCCTTGATGACATATGACATGGAGCATCTTTTCATATGCTTATTTGCCATCTGTACTTCTTTGCAGAGGAGTCTGCTAAGATAGTTGGCCAATTTTTTAATCATGTTGTTTCCTTACTGTTGAGTTTTAAGAGGTCTTTGTATATTTGGGTAACAATCCTTTATCAGATGTGCCTTATAAAAATATTTTCTCCTAGCCTGTGGAGAACATCTTCTCATTCTCTTGACAATGTCTTTAACAAAGAAGGAATTTTTAAGTTTTAGTGCAGCTTACCAAGTGTTTGTTTTATGGATTGTGTCTTTTGTGTTGTACATAAAAAGACATAGGTATATTGATCTATATTTACTCCTAACTACTAGGATTTTATATTTTTGCTTTTTACATTTAAGTCTATTGTCTATTTTGAGTTAATTTCCATAAAGGGTATAAAGTCTGTGTCTAAATTAAATCTTTTGCATGTGGAGGCTCAGTTATTCCAGCATGATTTATTGAGAGGACTGTATTTGTTATGTTTAATTGCCTTTGCTCCTTTGGCAAAGATCTGTTGATTATATTTATGTGGGTCCATTTTATAGCTCTCTGTTTTGCTCTATCAACTGTCTATTTTTTCACAACACCTTAATTTCTTGATTATTGTAGTTTTATAGTAAGTATTGAAGTAGGATACTATTATCTCTCTTTGTTCTCCTTCAATATTGTGTGAGCTACTCTGGGTTTTTGGCCTCTATATAAAATTTTAGGATCAGTTTATTGATATCAATGGTCACACAAACACAAACTATAATTTTAATTGGTATTGCACTGAGTCTACAGTTCAAACTGAAAGAAGCGGATATCTTGACAACAATGGGTCCTTCTATCTATGAATATAGAATATCTATTTATCCAGTTTGACTTTGATTTTATTCTCTAGAGTTAGTAGTTTTCTTCATATAAATGTTGCATATACTTTGTTAGATTTATACATATCATTACATTTTTGAGGTGCTAATGTAAATGTGTTATATTTCTAACTTCATATTCCATGTATTTATTGCTGGAAAATTCAGGGAATGAATTGATTCAAGAATTCATTTCAGGAAAGCAATTGATTATTGTATATTAAATATGTATCCTGCAACCTTGCCATAACTGCTTGTTAATTCTAATAGTTTTTGTTTATTCTTTCAGAATTTATGCGATCAGCAAACAAAGACAGTTTTATTTCTTACTTTCTAATCTGTATATCTCTTTTCCTCATTTTATTGCTCTAGCTAGAGTTTCCATATGATGCTGAAAAGGAGTGGTAGAAGGAGATATCCTTGTCTTGCATTGGCTCTTAGTGGGAAAATTTTGAGGTTTTTGCTATTACATATGATGTTAGCTGTGGATTTCTTGAATATATTCTCTACCAAGTTGAGGAAGTTCTGTTCTATTCCTTGCTTACTAATGATTTGGTAATAATAAGTGTTGGAATTTGGTAAACTTTTTTTCTGTTTCTATTGATAGGACCGTACTTTTTTAACATTTTTCTTTTTTTCTTAATTTTTTTTTGACCTTAAACAAAATGCTCAAACAATAAAAAAAAATGCAAGAAAGTATAAGGGAAAAACAAATTTCAAATTAATGCAAAATCCAGTTAGAGACTCTTTATTTTTTATGGATATACACATATACTGTAGTAATTTATATTTTCACATAGACCATAAATATGTTTTCAATAAAAAATGATCTAAAATTATTTTGATAGCTATATGTTGTTATTAATTGCTGCTCTACATAATTTCATTCTTGTGTTTCCTATTTGCACATACTAAGATACCACCTTCAATTTAAACTATGTTTTCACAAACATTTCTATACATATACTTTTTATGTTTAATTAGCACATACATATTTTCAATAAACAAAAGTATGCTCTCCCTTAATTAGCACAACTATCTCTTTGCCTGAGCAATTGCAACAACCTAGTAACTTTCTCTGCCTTTACTTTTGACTCTATTCATGTCCTGCTGGGGCAATCATGGTTTATACATCATCTTACAGCTACATCCTACAGTGATCTTTTAACTGTATAAATCAGATAATATCATTTATGAGTTAAATCCCCTTAAAGAAGTGTCAGTTGAACTAGAAAAAAAAAATGCACACATATTTCCATGACCTAAATTGCCCTGAATGATCTGATCGTGGCTTAGTATTCTAATTTTATTTTTTTCCACTCTCTTCTTCCTTATTATTTATTTATCTATTTTCTTTTAGGAACAGAGACATTTGAATCCCCTTCTTTCAAGAACAGAAAGAATGGGAGATCAGTTTGTTCACAGGATTGTATATGTTTTTTCTTGTACTTAAGGAGCTTCATGTCTTTTGGTTTGCCCATTACTGTTTTTATGTCTCAAATCAAATATCCACTCCACTCCCTTCTCTAGACCCTGATACAAGAATGTTCAAACTACCGCACAATTATACTCATCTCACATGCTAGCAAAGTAATGCTCAAAATTGTCCAAGCCAGGCTTCAACAGTACATGAAGCATGAACTTCCAAATGTTTAATCTGGATTTAGAAAAGACAGAGGGACTAGAGATCAAATTGCCAACATCCACTGGATCATCAAAAAAGCAAGAGTTTCAGAAAAACATCTGCTTCAGCCTTACTGGGTATGCCAAAGCCTTTGACTGTGTAGATCACAACAAACTGTGGAAAATTCTTCAAGAGGAGGGAATACCAGACCACCTTACCAGCCTGCTCAGAAATCTGTATGCAGGTCAGGAAGCAATGGTTAGAACCACACATGGAACAACAGACTGATTCCAAATAGGAAAAGAGGTACATCAAGGCTGTATATTGTCATCCTGCTTATTTAACTTATGTGCAAAGTACATCATGAAAAAGCTGGGCTGGATGAAGCACAAGCTGGAATCAAGATTTCCAGGAGAAATATCAATAATCTCAAATATACAGATGACACCACCTTATGTCAGAAAGCAAAGAGGAACTAAAGAGCCCCTTGATGAAAGTGAAAGAGGAGAGTGAAAAAGCTGGCTTAAAGCTCAACAGTCAGAAAACTAAGATCATGGCATCTGGTCCTATCACTTCATGGCAAGTAGATGGGGAAACAGTGGAAACAGTGTCAGAGTTTGTTCTGGGGGCTCCAAAATCACTGCAGATGGTGATTTTAGCCATGAAATTAAAAGATGCTTGCTACTTAGAAGAAAAACATTGACAAATATAGATATCATATTAAAAAGCAGAGACAATACTTTGCTAACAAAGGTCCATCTAGTCAATGCTATGGTTGTTCCAGTAGTTATGTATGGATGTGAGATGGACTATGAAGAAATCTGAGCACAGAAGGATTGATGCTTTTGAACTGTGGTGTTGGAGAAGACTCTTGAGAGTTCTTGGACTGCAAGGAGATCCAAGCAGTTCCTCTTAAAGGACATCAGATCTGAATATTCATTGGAAGGACTGATGCTGAAGGTGAAACTCCAATACTTTGGCCACCTGATACAAAGAGTTGACTCATTGGAAAAGACCCTAATGCTGGGAAAGATTGAAGGCATGAGGAGAAGGGGACAACAGATGAAATGTTTGGATGGCATCACCAACTCGATGGACGTGAATTTGTGCAAGCTCTGGGAGTTGGTGATGGTCAGGGAAGCCTGTCATGCTGCAGTCCATTGAGTCACAAAGAGATGGACACAAATGAGTAACTGAACTGAACTGAACTTCTTAATATCTTCTGCTTCTATTAGGTCCATAGCATTTCTGTTCTTTATTGTACCCATTTTTGCATGAAATGTTCCCTTGGGATCTCTACTTTTCTTGAAGAGATCTCTAGTCTTTCCAATTCTGTGGTTTTCCTCTATTTCTTTGCTTTGATAGCTGAGGAATGCTTTCATATCTCTCTTCGTTATTCTTTGGAACACTGCATTCATATGGATATATCTTTCCTTTTCTCCTTTGCCTTTAGCTTCTTTTCTTTTCTGAGCTATTTGTAAGGCCTCCTCAGAAAATCATTTTGCCTTTTTGCATTTCTTTTTCTTGGGGATACTCTTGATCACGGCCTCTTGTACAATGTCATGAACTTCTGTCCATAGTTCTTCAGGTAGTCTGTCTATCAGATCTAATCGCTTGAATCTGTTTGTTACTTTCACTGTATAATCATAAGGTATATGATTTAGGTTGTACCTGAATGGTCTAGTGCATTTCCTTACTTTCTTCAATTTAAGTCTGAGTTTGGCAATAAGGGGTTCATTATCTGAGCCACAGTCAGCTCTCAGTCTTGTTGTTTCCGATGTAGAGAGTTTCTCTATTTTGGCTGTAAAGAATATAATCAATCTGATTTCAGTATTGACCATCTGGTGATGTCCATGTGTAGAGTCTTCTCTGGTGTTGTTGGAAGATGTTGTTTGCTATGGCCATTTCATTCTCTTGGCAAAACTCTGTTAACCTTTGCCCTGCTTCATTTTGTACTCCAAGGCCAACTTGCCTGTTGCTCTAGGTATCTCTTGACTTCCTAATTTGTATTCCAGTCCCCTATAATGAAAAAGACATCTTTTTTGGGTGTTAGTTCTAGAATGCCTCTTAGGTATTAATTCAGCTTCTTCAGAATTACTGGTTGGGGCACAGGCTTGGATTACTGTGATATTGAATGGTTTGCCATGGAAATGAACAGAGGTCATTCTGTCGTTTTTGAGATTGCATTCAAGTACTGCATTTAGGACTCTTTTTTGGATTATGAGGGCTACTCCATTTCTTCTAAGGGAATCTTGCCCACAGTAGTAGATATAATGGTCATCTGAGTTAATTCGTGTCTGACTTTTTGTAACCCCATGAATCGCAGCACGTGAGAACTCCCTGTCCATCACCAACTTCTAGAGTTCATCAAACTCATGTCCATCGAGTCAGTGATGCCATCCAGCCATCTCATCCTCTGTCATCCCCTTCTCCTCCTGCCCACAATCCCTGCCAGCACTACAGTCTTTTCCAATGAGTCAACTCTCCTCATGAGGTGGCCAAAGTACTGGAGTTTCAGCTTTAGCATCAGTCCTTCCAATGAACATTCAGGACTGACCTCCTTTAGAATGGACTGGTTGGATCTCCTTGCAGTCCAAGGGACTCTTAAGAGTCTTCTCCAGCACTACAGTTCAAAAGCATCAATTCTTCATCCCTCAGCTTTCTTCCCAGGCCAACTCTCACCGCCATACATGACTACTGGAAAAACCATAGCTTTGACTAGATGGACCTTTGTTGGCAAAGTAATGTCTCTGCTTTTGAATATGCTATCTAGGTTGGTCATAACTTTCCTTCCAAGGAGTGTCTTTTAATTTCATGGCTGCAATCAACATCTGCAGTGATTATGGAGCTCAGAAAAATAAAGTCTGACACTGTTTCCCCTGTTTCCCCATATGTTTCCCATGAAGTGATGGGACCAGATGCCATGATCTTAGTGTTCTGAATTTTGAGATTTAAGCCAACTTTTTCATTCTCCTCTTTCACTTTCATCTAGAGGCTTTTTGGTTCCTTTTCAATTTCTGCCATAAGGGTGGTGTCATCTGCATATATGAGGTTATTGACATTTCTCCTAGCAATCTTGATTCCAGCTTGTGCTTCCTCCAGCCCAGCATTTCTCATGATGTAATCTGCATATAAGTTGAATAAGCAGGCTGACAATATACAGCCTTGATGTACTCCTTTTCCTATTTGGAACCAGTCTGTTGTTCCATGTCCAGTTCTAACTGTTGCTTCCTCACCTGCATACAGGTTTCTCAAGAGGCAGATCAGGTGGTCTGGTATTCCCATCTCTTTCAGAATTCCACACAGTTAAAGGCTTTGACATAGTTGATAAAGCAAAAATAGATGTTTTTCTGGAATTCTCTTGCTTTTTCTATGATCCAGCAGATGTTGGCAATTTGATCTCTGGTTCCTCTGCCTTTTCTAAAACCAGCTTGAACATCTGGAAATTCACAATTCATGTGTTGTTGGAGCCTGGCTTGGAGAATTTTGAGCATTACTTTACTAGCATGGGAAATGAGTGTAATTGTGCGGTAGTTTGAGGATTCTTTGGCATTGCCTTTCTTTGGGATCGGAATGCAAAATGACCTTTTCCAGTCCCGTGGCCACTGCTGAGTTTTCCAAATTTGCTGGCATATTAAGTGCAGCACTTTCACAGCATCATCTTCCAGGATTTGAAATAGCTCAACTGGCATTCCATCACCTCCATTAGCTTTGTTTGTGGTGATGTTCTCTAAGGCGCTCTTGACTTCACATTCCAGGATGTCTGGCTCTAGGTGAGTGATCACACCATCGTGATTATCTTGCTCATGAAGATCTTTTTTGTACATATCTTCTGTGTATTCTTGCCACCTCTTCTTAATATCTTCTGCATCTGTTAGGTATACCATTTCTGTCCTTTATCGAGTCCATCTTTGCATGAAATGTTCTCTTCAGTTCAGTTCAATTCAGTAGCTCAGTCGTGTCCGACTCTTTGAGACCCCATGATTTGCAGCACACCAGGCCTCCCTGTCCATCACCAACTCCTGGAGTTCACTCAAAGTCACGTCCATCTAGTTGATGATGCCATTCAGCCATCTCATCCTCTGTTGTCCCCTTATTCTCCTGCCCCCAATCCCTCCCAGCATCAGAGTCTTTTCCAATGGGTCAACCATTTGCAAGAGGTGGCCAAAGTACTGCAGTTTCAGCTTTAGCATCATTCCTTCCAAAGAACACTCAGGACTGATCTCCTTTAAAATGGATTGGTTTGATCTCTTGGTATCTCTAATTTTCTTGAAGAGATCTCTGCTGCTGCTGCTGCTAAGGTCGCTTCAGTTGTGTCCGACTCTGTGCGACCCTATAGATGGCAGCCCACCAGGCTCCTCCGTCCCTGGGATTCTCCAGGCAAGAACACTGGAGTGGATTGCCATTTCCTTCTCCAATGCATGAAAGTGAAAAGTTAAAGTGAAGTCACTCAGTTGTGTCTGACTTGTAGAGACCCCATGGAAGGCAGTCTACCAGGCCCCTCCATCCATGGGATTTTCCAGGCAAGAGTACTGGAGTGGGGTGCCATTGCCTTCTCTTTCCCATTCTGTTGTTTTCCTTATTTATTATCATTGATCATTGAGGAAGGCTTTATTATCTCTCCTTGCTATTCTTTGGAACTCTGCATTCAGATGTTTATATCTTTCTTTTCTCCTTTGCTTTTCACTTCTCTTCTTTTCACAGCTATTTGTAAGGCCTCCCCAGACAGCCATTTTGCTTTTTTGCATTTCTTTTCCATGGGGATGGCCTTGATTCCTGTCTCCTGTACAATGTCACGAACCTCCGTCCTTAGTTCATCTGGTGCTGTATCTATCAGATCTAGGCCCTTAAATCTATTTCTCTGTTACATTGTATAATCATAAGCAATTTGATTTAGGTCATACCTGAATGGTCTAGTGGTTTTCCCTACTTTCTTTAATTTAAGTCTGAATTTGGCAATAAGGAGTTCCTGATCAGAGCCACAGTCAGCTCCTGGTCTTGTTTTTGCTGACTGTATAGAGCTTCTCTATATTTGGCTGCAAATAACATAATCAGTCTAATTTTGGTGTTGACCATCTGGTGATGTCCATGTGTAGAGTCTTCTCTTGTGTTGTTTACAAGAGGGTGTATGCTATGACCACTGTTTTCTCTTGGCAAAATTCTATTAGCCTTTGCCCTGCTTCATTCTGTATTCCAAGGCTAAATTTGCCTGTTACTCCAGGTGTTTCTTGACTTCCTACTTTTGCTTCCAGTCCCCTATAATGAAAAGGACATCTTTTTTGTGTGTAGTTCTAAAAGGTCTTGTAGGTCTTCATAGAACCATTCAACTTCAGCTTCTTCAGTGTTACTGGTTGGAGCATAGGCTTGGATTACCGTGATATTGAATGGTTTGCTTTGGAAACGAACAGAGATCATTCTGTTGTTTTTGAGATTGCATCCAAGTACTGCATTTTGGACTCTTTACTTGGAGGGACTAGAGGAGCTCCTCCATGTTCAAGGTTAGGAGGGTGGCTGTGAGGAGATACCCCTTGTTCAAGGTAAGGAGCAGCGGCTATGCTTTGCTGGAGCAGCCATGAAGAGATACCACACATCCAAGGTAAGAGAAACCCATGTAAGATGGTAGGTGTTGCGAGAGAGCATCAGAGAGCAGAGACACTGAAACCATAATCACAGAAAACTAGCCAATCTGATCACACAGACCACAGCCTTGTCTAACTCAATGAAACTAAGCCATGCTGTGTGGGGCCACCCAAGACGGGCAGGTCATGGTGGAGAGGTCTGACAGAATGTGGTCCACTGAAGAAGGGAATGGCAAACCAGTTCAGTATTCTTGCCTTAAGAACCCCATGAACAGTATGAAAAGGCAAAATGATAGGATACTGAAAGAGGAACTCCCCGGGTCGGTAGGTGCCCAATATGCTACTGGAGATCAGTGGAGAAATAACTCCAGAAAGGATGAAGGGATGGAGCCAAAGCAAAAAGAATTCCCAGTTGTGGATGTGACTGGTGATAGAAGCAAAGTCCAATGCTGTAAAGAGCATATTGCATAGGAACCTGGAATGTCAGGTCCATGAATCAGGGCAAACTGGAAGTGGTCAAACAGGAGATGGCAAGAGTGAACGTTGACATTCTAGGAATCAGCAAACTAAAATGGACTGGAATGGGTGACTTTAACTCAGATGACCATTATATCTACTACTGTGGGCAGGAAACCCTTAGAAGAAATGGACTGGCCATCATGGTCAATAAAAGAGTCTGAAATGCAGTACTTGGATGCAATCAAACACTTACTGATTCTTTAACTTATCTTGCCTTATCTCACAATCCAACCTCCCATGTCCTCTAAGCTCCGTAATATCAAGGAATCAGTCTATTTTTATTCCTAAACTTCCCAGCACTTAGAGAAGTGCTTGACACATAGTAGATTCCCAGGAAATATTGGTCAGTTTTCTAACAAATATTGATAAATTTGTAATTCTTTTAAAGTTTATTTAATGGATATCACATTTAAATAACAGTTCCCTATCACCCGGATTAGTCTGGATACAGATAATTCATCAGACAGTTAGATAAACTAAGTCTCAGAGAACTAGAAAGGTAAAAAGGAGTCATAAGGTGTATTAGAAGGAAGCAGCTACTACCTCCATGGTTGGGGGACATGGAGACCAGGTTGGAATTGGTAACATTTAAAAGCTTGGGATTCCCTGGTGGCTCAGTCAGTAAAGAATCTGCCTACAAAATAGGAGACCCAGGTTCAATCTCTGGGTCGGGAAGATCCTCTGGAGAAGGAAACCGAAACCTACTCCAGTATTCTTGCCTGGGAAATCCCATAGACAGAGGAACCTGGTGAGCTACAGTCCATGGGGTAGCAAAGAGTTGGACATGACTTAGCGACTTATCCACCACCACCAAAAGCTTGAAAGAAAAATATTTTGTGAATCTGGAACTCAGATCTCTGAAGAGAGGATAACATTAAGTTGGGGTTACTTTAGAGATAACATAGCATGAACAGGATGCTTTTCCACAGCATGGAAACAATTAAAACTGAAATCAGGTGCTAGTGCAGAAATTAGTTCACTGTTGTTGCAAACAGTTGTGAGATAGAAACAGGAGTAGCAAACAGAAGTAGGGGGTCCTTCTTCCTCCTTCAGCCTAACTCTACTTATTTCTATTGAAAAAAAACTAACAGGAAACAGCCACAAAGAGGGAAATGTGGAATGCAAAGTTCCAGCCCCAGCTTCACAAACCACGGAACAAAAGAATTAGTTTGAACCTGAGAACAGTTGTTTAATAATTAGAATATTCCCTAGTACCAGAATAGTTATACTTGGATAGTTTTCTTATTAAATTTAAAATTTTTAAACATTATTTTAATTACTTGACATATTTTACATTTATTTTATTAAAAGTTTTAAAATTATGTTCTAATTAAAAATATTCCCACAGTCAGCTATTGGTCCCATTACAACTCACTGAATAGTTGTGTGTCTATCCCTATATAAAATCATATTTTTATCACACACTAAATTCTAGTGATAGCAGATAGATAGAAAGATAGATGATAGATAGCTAGATAATTTGGTTAATATTCTTCTTCCCTTTTTATATATTTTTTAATTTCCAGAAAAAAAATTTTTTTTTTTTTTTGGTATTTCTGGCTCAGTAAATGACACTGCTAGAGTCAGAAAGCTAGTTGTCATCTTTGTCTTCATGCTCTGCTTTCCATTCTTGTCTTTCTGGTTTTCCTGATTTTTTTTAAATCAATTTATTTATTTTAATTAGAGGCTAATTACTTTACAATATTGTGGTGATTTTTGCTATACATCGATATGAATCAGCAATGGGTGTAAATATGTCCCCCCATCCTGAATCCCCCTCCCATGTCCCTTCCCACTCCATCACTCTGGGTCGTCCTAGAGCACCAGCTTTGAATGCCCTGTGTCATGCCTCGAACTTGCACTGGTCATCTATTTTATATAAGGTAATATACATGTTTCAATGCTATTCTCTCAAATCATCACCCTTGCCTTCTCCGACAAAGTTCAAAAGTCTTTTCTGAATTCTTATCCCATTTTAAACTTGTTTTCTCAAGGCAGGGGATATTTACATGACACAAATAGATACATATTTCCCTTTAATTTAAAATTTAAAATTAATTTATTTTACTTAATTGAAATAAAATAATTTTAATTATTATCCCTTTTCTTAAGAATGTATCATTAATGTGTTTGAGCAGGACCAATGCCATCTGAAGGCAATGGCAACCCACTCCAGCACTCTTGCCTGGAAAATCCCATGGACGGAGGAGCTTGGTAGGCTGCAGTCAATGGGGTTGCTAGGAGTCGGACACGATTGAGCGACTTCACTTTCACTTTTCACTTTCATGCATTGGAGAAGGAAATGGCAACCCACTCGTGTGTTCTTGCCTGGAGAATCCCAGGGACGGGTGAGCCTGGTGGGCTGCCGTCTGGGGTTGCACAGTTGGACACGACTGAAGTGGCTTAGCAACAGCAGCAGCAGCAGCAGCAATGTCATTGGATGCGTACTCACTATCACAGTTTTACCTTGTAATCCTTTTGTTCACTATATACTAATTCCACAAGATTTTTTCCTCTAATACCACTATGTTTCTGCCTCAACCAGGGTCTTAGCCATAAGTTCCCTGTGCTTTGAAGAGGCTACCCACTCCGATCATCTCCACCTAGGAGACTCTTCAAATTATTTTAGATTTTAAGTCTCTTTTTCAGGGTAATTTCTATGAACTTCCTGACTAGGTTACAGTTTTATGGTTTATAATTATTTTTAAAGTGTCATATGACTAATCTGTCTTTGAAACTCAACTGTTAAACTCTGTAAATGCAATGCTTGGCTAACACATTTTATGCATGCGGTACTTGTCATACATTGATTGCTCAATAAACATGTGCTCAATGAATTAATGGAGACAATACCAATACCACCTATTATCAGGAAATATCCAATTATTTGTCTGCTTCATTTTCCTTCTAAGAAACATTTATAATGTATCCTTTAAGTTGTGCATATTTTATTTCACTTATTAGACATTTTATGTTTTATGTTGCCATACAGAACTATTCCCATTTTATTTTCACATGAGATAAAATTTTCAATTCCAACAATGTTTTAATTGAATTTCTTGGGAGATAATTTTTAAGAATATAATAATTTCTACAAATATTGATTATCCATCTATTACAAAGACATATTTCTCTTGTTATCTCTTCTTAATTATTGTCTAGAAAGGTCCAATGATGAGAATAAATGTGGCATTCCTACAAATAACTTTAACAATATTTGGGGTTAAAAAAAATAGAAAGTGTGCTACACTAATATGTAGTAGGAAAAAAAATGGATTTTCACATTTCTATATTACACTTACTTTGTCAAAAAAACTGTCCTGCCTAGTATGATGTCATTCTACTTCTAGGAATATGTTAGGTATATATTTTTCCTTAGGTCATTTCTGAATGGTCTAGTGGTTTTCCCTACTTTATTCAATTTAAGTCTGAATTTGGCAATAAGGAGTTCATGGTCTGAACCACAGTCAGCTCTTGGTCTTGTTTTTGCTGACTGTATAGAGCTTCTCGATCTTGGCTGCAAAGAATATAATTGATCTGATTTCGGTGTTGACTATCTGGTGATGTCCATGTATAGAGTCTTCTCTTGTGTTGTTGGAAGAGGGTGTTTGTTATGACTAGTGCATTTTCTTGGCAAAACTCTATTAGTCTTTGTCCTGCTTCATTCTGTATTCCTAGGCCAAATTTGCCTGTTACTCCAGGTGTTTCTTGACTTCCTACTTTTGCATTTCAGTCCTCTGTAATGAAAAGAACATCTTTTTTGGGTTTTAGTTCTAAAAGGTCTTGTAGGTCTTCATAGAACTTTTCAACTTCAGCTTGTTCGGTGTTACTGGTTGGGGCATAGACTTGAATTACTGTGACATTGAATGGTTTGCCTTGGAAACAAACAGAGATCATTCTGTCTTTTTTGAGATTGCATCCAAGTAATGCATTTTGGACTCTTTTGTTGACCATGATGGCCACTCCATTTCTTCTGAGGGATTCCTGCCCGCAGTAGTAGATATAATGGTGCTCTGAGTTAAATTCACCCATTCCAGTCCATTTGAGTTAGCTGATTCCTAGAATGTCGACATTTACTCTTGTCATCTCTTGTTTGACCACTTCCAATTTGCCTTGATTCACGGACCTGACATTCCAGATTCCTATGCAATATTGCTCTTTACAGCATCGGACCTTGCTTCTATCACCAGACACATCCACAGCTGGGTATTCTTTTTGCTTTGGCTCCATCCCTTCCTTCTTTCTGAAGTTATTTCTCCACTGATCTCCAGTAGCATATTGGGCCCCTACTGACATGGGGTGTTTCTCTTTCAGTATCCTATCATTTTGCCTTTTCATACTGTTCATGGGGTTCTCAAGGCAAGAATATTGAAGTGGTTTGCCATTCCCTTCTCCAGCAGACCACATCCTCTCATCAGTGGCTGATCTGATCTGATCTGATCCATATAAGAAATTTGCTATCCTATTTTTGGGTCATCAGATCAGATCAGATCAGATCAGTCGCTCAATCATGTCCGACTCTTTGCAACCCCATAAATCGCAGAACAGCAGGCCTCCCTGTCCATCACCAACTCCCAGATTTCACCCAGGCTCACATCCATCGAGTCAGTGATGCCATCCAGCATCCTCTGTCATCCCCTTCTCCTCTTGCCCCCAATCCCTCCCAGCATCAGAGTCTTTTCCAATGAGTCAACTCTTCGCATGAGGTGGCCAAAATACTGGAGTTTCAGCTTCAGCATCATTCCTTCAAAGAAATCCCAGGGCTGATCTCCTTCAGAATGGACTGCTTGGATCTCCTTGCAGTCCAAGGGACTCTCAAGAGTCTTCTCCAACACCACAGTTCAAAAGCATCAATTCTTCGGCACTCAGCCTTCTTCACAATCTAACTCTCACATCCATACCTGACCACAGGAAAATGCATAGGCTTGACTAGATGAACCTTTGTTGGCAAAGTAATGTGTCTGTTTTTGAATATGCTATCTAGGTTGGTCATAACTTTCCTTCCAAGGAGTAAGCATCTTTTAATTTCATGGCTACAGTCACCATCTGCAGTGATTTTGGAGCCCAGAAAAATAAAGTCTGACACTGTTTCCACTGTTTCCCCATCTATTTCCCATGTAGTGATGGGACCGGATGCCATGATCTTCGTTTTCTGAATGTTGAGCTTTAAGCCAACCTTTTCACTCTCCACTTTCACCTTCATCAAGAGGCTTTTTAGTTCCTCTTCCCTTTCTGCCATAAGGGTGGTGTCATCTGCATATCTGAGGTTATGGATATTTCTCCCAGCAATCTTGATTCCAACTTGTGTTTCTTCCAGTCCAGCGTTTCTCATGATGTACTCTGCATATAAGTTTAATAAACAGGGTGACAATATACAGCCTGACATACTCCTTTTCCTATTTGGAACCAGTCTGTTGTTCCATGTCCAGTTCTAACTGTTGCTTCCTGACCTGCATACAGGTTTCTCAAGAGGCAGATCAGGTGTTCTGGTATTCCCATCTCTTTCAGAATATTCCAGAGGGCAAACACACTGAAGCCATACTCACAGAAAACTAGTCAATCTAATCACATTAGGACCACAGCCTTGTTTAACTCAATGAAACTAAGCCATGCCTGTGGGGCAACCCAAGATGGGCGGGTCATGGTGGAGATATCTGACAGAATATGGCTCACTGGAGAAGGGAATGGCAAACCACTTCAGTATTGTTGCCTTGAGAATCCCATGAACAGTATGAAAAAGCAAAATGATAAGCTACTGAAAGAGAAACTCCCCAGGTAGGTAGGTGCCCAATATGCTACTGGAGATCAGTGGATAAATAACTCCAGAAATAAGGAAGAGTTGGAGCCAAAGCAAAATGAATACCCAGCTGTGGATGTTACTGGTGATAGAAGAAAGGTTTAATGCTGTAAAGAGCAATATTGCATAGGAACATGGAATGTCAGGTCCATGAATCAAGGCAAATTGGAAGTGGTCAAACAAGAAATGGCAAGAGTGAATGCTGACATTCTAGGAATCAGCGAACTAAAACGGACTGGAATGGGTGAATTTAATTCAGAGGGCCATTATATCTACTACTGCAGGCAGGAATCCCTCAGAAGAAATGGAGTGGCCATCATGGTCAACAAAAAGAGTCAGAAATGCAGTACTTGGATGCAATCTCAAAAACGACAGAAAGATCTCTGTTTGTTTCCAAGGCAAACCATTCAATATCACAGTAATCCAAGTCTCTGCCCCAACCAGTAATGCTAAAGAAGCTGAAGTTGAAAAGTTCTATGAAGACCTATAAGACCTTTTAGAACTAACACCCAAAAAAGATGTTCTTTTCATTACAGGGGACTGGAATGCAAAAGTAGGAAGTCAAGAAACACCTGGAGTAACAGGCAAATTTGGCCTTGGAATATGGAATGAAGCAGGGCAAAGACTAATAGAGTTTTGCCAAGAAAATGCACTAGTCATAACAAACACCCTCTTCCAACAACACAAGAGAAGACTCTATACATGGACATCACCAGATAGTCAACACTGAAATCAGATCGATTATATTCTTTGTAGCTAACGTTGGAGAATCTCTATACAGTCAGCAAAAACAAGACCAGGAGCTGACTGTGGCTCAGATCATGAACTACTTATTGCCAAATTCAGACTTAAATTGAAGAAAGTAGGGAAAACCACTAGACCATTCAGGTATGACCTAAATCAAATTCGTTATGATTATACAGTGGAATTGAGAAATAGATTTAAGGGCCTAGATCTGATAGAAGTGCCTGATGAACTATGGAATGAGATTCGTGACATTGTACAGGAGACAGGGATCAAGACCATCCCCATGGAAAAGAAATGCAGAAAAGCAAAATGCCTGTCTGAGGAAGCCTTACAAATAGCTGTGAAAAGAAGAGAAGCGAAAAGCAAAGGAGAAAAGGAAAGATATAAACATCTGAATGCAGAGTTCCAAAGAATAGCAAGAAGAGATAAGAAAGCCTTCTTCAGCGATCAATGCAAAGAAATAGAGGAAAACAACAGAATGGGAAAGACTAGGGATCTCTTCAAAAAAATCAGAGATACCAAAGAAACATTTCATGCAAAGATGGGCTTGATAAAGGACAGAAATGGTATAGACCTAACAGAAGAAGAAGATATTAAGAAGATGTGGCAAGAATACACAGAAGAACTGTACAAAAAAGTTCTTCACAACCCAGATAATCACGATGATGTGATCACTCACCTACAGCCAGACATCCTGGAATGTGAAGTCAAGTGGGCCTTAGAAAGCATCACTACGAACAAAGCTAGTGGAGGTCATGGAATTCCAGTGGAGCTATTCCAAGTCCTGAAAGATGATGCTGTGAAAGTGCTGCACTCAATATGACAGCAAATTTGGAAAACTCAGCAGTGGCCACAGGACTGGAAAAGGTCAGTTTTCATTCCAATCCCAAAGAAAGGCAATGCCAAAGAATGCTCAAACTACCGCTCAATTGCACTCATCTCACACGCTAGTAAAGGAATGTTTAAAATTCTCCAAGCCAGGCTTCAGCAATACGTTGAACCGTGAACTTCCTGATGTTCAAGCTGGTTTTAGAAAGGGCAGAGGAACCAGAGATCAAATTGCCAACATCTGCTGGATCATGGAAAAAGCAAGAGAGTTCCACAAAAACATCTATTTCTGCTATTTTGGGTCATATATATAGTTTAATGTATTGTTGTTTATCATATGTTGTCAAAGTATCCCCAAAAGCCCAGAGGACACTGGGCAAAGCTGCTAAGATATGAATACTTGCTCCATTCTTTACTAGTTTGTGTACTAGGGAAGTCATTTGATTTTTCTGTGAGTCATTTTTCTCATCTGTAAAATAATATGAGAACAAACTGAACTAGTATACACAAAACATCAAAATATTTGGAAGATTTTCAGTGCTATTGTTTAGGACTACAGTTCTACAATCACAAACACAGAATCATAGAATGTTGGGTATAAAATTATGTGACAAAAATAAGCCATCATTTTTACCATTTAAAATTGAAAATACATTTATAAAATATACTATTTTTTTACTCTTAATCAGCAGTACCTTTAAGTGATTGTACCCCAAAAATCCATACCAAAGCATATATTATCAGTGCAATGTCTATTTTATCAAAGGCCAACTGTAGGTAAGAAAAAAAAAATTGCAAATAGTTCTCATCACCTTTAGCAGCAAAAGGACAGGAGCAAGAAAAAATTTATCAACAAATGAGAATTCTGAGACTGGGTTTGAAAGATGTGTCCTTTTAATTTCAATAATAGATTAGCCATTGAAGGAAAAGATGAAATAATTAACAGGTAACATTTGAGAGTTGTCATCTTAGAAGTATCTCATCCTAAGGAAAAATATGTAAATATGTGGTGTATCACCAATTAAGATGACAAAAGTACATTGACAGAGAAAAGTAATCATTAAACAGGAAAAATTATCACTGAATCAGTATATGTTATCCCTCAGGAAAATTTCTGATTAGAATTCAGTCCTATGCTCATTAATATCAGGTTGGGATGCCAAGAATGGTGACTGTCAGTGTTCTAGTCTCTCAAAAAAGCAAAATGGCATAATCCACTTTAAAGTAATGACCTGCCTATTGATTTAAATCTAAGTCACCCAAGTGTTTGCAATTGTGAATCAGTTCACCAATCTGATCAAAATAAATATATAATTGACTTCAAAATTACAGAAACCAAATAAAATGTGTTATAATAGATATTTGGGATGTATCCAAAATAAATCAGTGCGCTTATAAAATATTAAATCAAGATTCCATTATATATATATATATATATATATATATATGTTTATGAGATTATGTGTTTATAATCAAGTTTATATAAGCTATACACTATATTAAAGTACATACTGTTATTCCTAATATTAATAAGCAGATTCTCCCCCAAAAGGAGCATCCTTTCAGAAGTCAATTTCTGAGAACTGAAGACTTCAATATCACTGAAAAGAGTTTGGGTGGGCTATAACTAGCATGCCTCGCGGGCTGCGACCAGCGCACTAAGAGCGCGGCTGAGAGGAGCTACCTCAGGACCGAGGTCAGGAAGGGCGGCGATGAGGAAATACCCCTCCTCCAAGGTCAGGAAGGGCGGCATGAGGAAATACCCCTCCTCCAAGGTCAGGAAGGGCGGCGGTGAGGACCAGCGCACTAAGTGCGACGGAGAGGAGCTATCCCGCCACCGAGGTCAGAAGGGCGGTCATGAGGAGATACCACTCCTCCAAGGTCAGGAGGGGCGGCGGTGAGGAAAGACCCCTCGTCCAAGGTAAGGTGCAATGGCTGTGCTTTGCTGGAGCAGCCGGGAAGGGATACCCCACGCCCAAGGTAAGAGAAACCCAAATGGGACGGTGGGTGTTGCAGGAGGGCATCAGAGGGCAGACACCCTGAAACCATACTCACAGAAAACTAATCATGCTAATCACACTAGGACCACAGCCTTGTCTAACTCAATGAAACTAAGCCATGCCCATGGGGCAACCCAGGATGGGCGGGTCATGGTGGAGAGATCTGACAGGGTGTGGTCCGTTGGAGAAGGGAATGGCAAACCACTTCAGTATCCTTGCCTTGAGAAACCCATGAATAGTATGAAAAGGCAAAGGATGAAAGGCATCATCCTTTCAGTATGATAGGATACTGAAAGAGAAACTCCCCAGATCAGTAGGGGCCCAATATGCTACTGGAGATCAGTGGAGAAATAACTCCAGAAAGAATGAAGGGATGTACCAAAGCAAAAAGAATACCCAGCTATGGATGTGTCTGGTGATAGAAGTAAGGTCCGATGCTGTAAAGAGCAATATTGCATAGAAACCTGGAATGTCAGGTCCATGAATCAAGGCAAAATGGAAGTGGTCAAACAAGAGATGGCCAGAGAGAATGTCGATATTCTAGGAATCAGTGAACTAAAATGGACTGGAATGGGTGAATTTAACTCAGAGCACCATTATATCTACTACTGCGGGCAGGAATCCCTCAGAAGAAGTGGAGTGGCCATCATGGTCAACAAAAGAGTCCGAAATGCATTACTTGGATGCAATCTCAAAAACGACAGAATGATCTCTGTTTGTTTCCAAGGCAAACCATTCAATGTCACAGTAATCCAAGTCTATGCCCCAACCAGTAACGCTGAAGAAGCTGAAGTTGAACGGTTCTATGAAGTCCTACAAGACCTTTTAGAACTAACACCCAAAAAAGATGTTCTTTTCATTACAGGGGACTGGAATGCAAAAGTAGGAAGTCAAGAAACACCTGGAGTAACAGGCAAATTTGGCCTTGGAATATGGAATGAAGTAGGGCAAAGACTAATAGAGTTTTGCCAAGAAAATGCACTGGTCATAACAAACACCCTCTTCCAACAACACAAAAGAATACTCTATACATGGACATAACCAGATGGTCAACACCGAAATCAGATCGATTATATTCTTTGCAGCCAAAGATGGAGAAGCTCTATACAATCAGCCAAAACAAGACCAGGAGCTGACTGTGGCTCAGACCATGAACTCCTTATTGCCAAATTCAGACTGAAATTTAAGAAAGTAGGGAAAACCACTAGACCATTCAGGTATGATCTAAATCAAATCCCTTATGATTATACAGTGGAAGTGAGAAATAGATTTAAGGGCCTAAATCTGATAGATAGAGTGCCTGATGAACTATGGAATGAGGTTCTTGACATGGTACAGGAGACAGGGATCAAGACCATTCCCATGTAAAAGAAATGCAAAAAAGGAAAATGGCTGTCTGGGGAGGCCTTATAAATAGCTGTGAAAAGAAGAGAAGCGAAAAGCAAAGGAGAAAAGGAAAGATATAAACATCTGAATGCAGAGTTCCAAAGAATAGCAAGAAGAGGGAGGAGGGTTCAGGATGGGGAACACGTGTATTCTGGTGGCGGATCCATCTCGATGTATAGTAAAAGTAATACAATATTGTAAAGTTAAGAAAAATTAAAAAAATAATAATAAAATTAAAAAAATAAATAAAAACTAAAAATAAAAAAAAAAGTATACATTATACTATAAAAAAAAAAAAAAAGCCTTCTTCAGCGATCAGTACAAAGAAATAGAGGAAAACAACAGAATGGGAAAGACTAGGGATCTCTTCAAGAAAATCAGAGATACCAAAGGAACATTTCATGCAAAGATGGGCTCGATAAAGGGATAGAAATGGTATGGACTTAACAGAAGCAGAAGATATTAAGAAGAGGTGGCAAGAATACACAGAAGAACTGTACAAAAAAGATCTTCACGACCCAGATAATCATGATGGCGTGATCACTGACCTAGAGCCAGACATCCTGGAATGTGAAGTCCAGTGGGCCTTAGAAAGCATCACTACGAACAAAGCTAGTGGAGGTGATGGAATTCCAGTGGAGCTATTCCAAATCCTGAAAGATAATGCTGTTAAAGTGCTGCACTCAATATGCCAGCAAATTTGGAAAACTCAGCAGTGGCCACAAGATTGGAAAAGGTCAGTTTTCATCCCAATCCCAAAGAAATTCAATGCCAAAGAATGCTCAAACTACTGCACAATTGCACTCATCTCACACACTAGTAAAGGAATGCTCACAATTCTCCAAGCCAGGCTTCAGCAGTATGTGAACCATGAACTTCCTGATGTTCAAGCTGGTATTAGGAAAGGCAGAGGAACCAGAGATCAAATTGCCAACATCTGCTGCATCATGGAAAAAGCAAGAGAGTTCCAGAAAAACATCTATTTCTGCTTTATTGACTATGCCAAAGCCTTTGACTGTGTAGATCACAATCAAATGTGGAAAATTCTGAAAGAGATGGGAATACCAGATCACCTGATCTGCCTCTTGAGAAACCTGTATGCAGGTCAGGAAGCAACAGTTAGAACTGGTCATGGAACAACAGACTGGTTCCAAATAGGAAAAGGAGTACGTCAAGGCTGCATATTGTCACCGTGTTTCTTTAACTTATATGCAGAGTACATCAAGAGAAACACTGGACTGGAAGAAACACAAGTTGGAATCAAGATTGCTGGGAGAAATCTCAATAACCTCAGATATGCAGATGACACCACCCTTATGGCAGAAAGTGAAGAGGAACTCAAAAGCCTCTTGATGAAAGTGAAAGTGGAGAGTGAAAAGGTTGGCTTAAAGCTCAACATTCAGAAAATGAAGATCATGGCATCTGGTCCCATCACTTCATGGGAAATAGATGGGGAAACAGTGGAAACACTGTCAGACTTTATTTTTCTGGGCTCCAAAATCACTGCAGATGGTGACTGTAGCCATGAAATTAAAAGATGCTTACTCCTTGGAAGGAAAGTTATGACCAACCTAGATAGCATATTCAAAAGCAGAGACATTACTTTGCCAACAATGGTTCGCCTAGTCAAGGCTATGGTCTTTCCTGTGGTCATGTATGGATGTGAGAGCTGGACTGTGAAGAAGGCTGAGTGCCGAAGAATTGATGCTTTTGAACCGTGGTGTTGGAGAAGACTCTTGAGAGTCCCTTGGACTGCAAGGAGATCCAACCAGTCCATTCTGAAGGAGATCAGCCCTGGGATTTCTTTGGCAGGAATGATGCTGAAGCTGAAACTCCAGTATTTTGGCCACCTCATGTGAAGATTTGACTCATTGGAAAAGACTCTGATGCTGGGAGGGATTGGGGGCAGGAGGAGAAGGGGACGACAGAGGATGAGATGGCTGGATGGCATCACTGACTCAAAGGATGTGAGTCTGAGTGACCTCCGGGAGTTGGTGATGGACAGGGAGGCCTGGTGTGCTGTGATTCATGGGGTCACAAAGAGTCGGATATGACTGAGCGACTGATCTGATCTGATCTGATAACTAGCATGAAATGTTAATCTAAAATGTAACATGAACAAAGTTTAGAAAAAGAAGAGTGGTTAGACCACTTAAATATATATACATTTATATACATATATACAAATATTATATATGTGTACATTTGTATATGGGCTTCCCTGATGGCTCAGACAGTAAAGAATCAGCCTGCAAATCAGGAGACCTAGGTTTAATCTTTGGGTCCAAAGTTTCCCCTGGAGAAAGGAATGGTTACCCAATTCAGTATTCTTGTCTGGAGAATTCCATGGACAGAGGAACTTGATGGGCTACAGTCCTAGAGGCTGCAAAAAGTGACTTGACTGAGGGACTAACACATACACACACACAAACATACATATATATATATATATATATATATATAATAATTATGTATTTGCTGTTTAGTTGTTAAGTCATGTCCAACACTTTTGCAACCCCATGGACTATAGTCCACAAGGCTCCTCTGTCCATGGGATTTCCCAGGCAAGAATACAGAATGGATTGCCATTCCTCCACCTAGGGATCTTTCTGACTCAGGAATTGAATCCACAATAGAAATGATGTTAGACAAAAAGCAAATTTGAGCAATTTTTAAAATTTGACTTCAAAATGGGTCATAAAGCAGTGGAGAAAACTCATAGCAACAACGCATTTGGCCCACGAGTTGCTAATGAATGCATATTGCAATGATGATTCAAGAAGTTTTGCAAAGAAAGCCAGAGCCTTGAAGATGAGGAGCACCGTGGTTAGTCATTGCCAGTTGACAATGACCAGTTGAGAGCAATCATCAAAGCTGATCCTCTTCCAACTACATGAGTAGTTGCTCAAGAATTCAGTGTGGACCATTCTACCACATTCAGCATTTGAAGCAAATTAGTTGAAAAACTTGATAAGTGGGTGCCTCATGAACTGACTGGAAAAAAAAAAAAAAGTCATCCTTTTGAAGTGTTGCCTTCTTTTATTCTACACAAAAACAACAGACCATTTCTCATTTAGAATGTGACCTGAAATGAAAAGTGGAGTTTATACAACTGGCAATGACCAGTTCAGTGACTGGATCAAGAAGAAGCTCTAAAGCACTTCTGAAAGCCAAACCTGTACCAAAAAAAGGCCACGGTCACTGTTTTGTGGTCTGCTTCCCATCTGATCCACTACAGCTTTCTGAATCCAGGTGAAACCATTATATCTGATAAGTATGTTCAGCAAATCGATGAGATGCACAGAAAACTGCAATGCATGCAGCCAGCAGGTCAACACGAAGGACCTAATTCTTCTTCACGACAACACCTGACTGCATGTGGCACAACCAATGCTTCAAAAGTTGAATGAATTGGGGTACAGCAAGTTTTACCTCAGCTGCCATATTCACCTAAACTTTTGCCAACTGACTACCACTTCTTCAAGAATCTCCACAACTTTCTGCAGGGATAAAGCTTCCACAATGAGCAGGAGACCAAAAATGCTTTCCAAGAGTTTGTCAGGTCCTGAAGCATGGATTTTTATACTTCAGGAATAAACATTTCTCATTGAAAAAATTGTTGATTGAAATAGTTCCTATTTTGACTCATAAAGATGTTTGAGCCTACTTATAATGACTTAAATTTTACTGTCCAAAATTGCAGTTACTTTTGTATCAACCTAATATAAATATACAACTCATTCTCCCATTAAAGGTCACTATCTATCTATACAATGGTGGTTTGATTCATGATATAAAAAGATTATAAACTAAAAAAAAAAAAAAAAAAAAACCTAAAGTCATAAGCAACATTTTGATCCTGTAAAATGATAGATATAGCAGCTAAAACAGTTAAAATTTTATAAGCTTTGAACAGCATAATTTGTAAACTGTTCTAAAAGATCTGTAAGTTACACTGTTTTGCCCCCCAAAAGCCATTAGCGATGTACTTTTTTCTTTCTTACATTTTTAAAAATAAAAACTATATATTTAAAGTGTACAGCATGATATTTTGAGATATATATATATATATACTATATATATATATATATATATATATATATTGCTACATATACACACAGTGAAGTGATTGCTGCTGCTAAGTCGCTTCAGTCGTGTCCGACTCTGTGCGACCCCCATAGACGGCAGCCCACCAGGCTCTTCCGTCCCTGGGATTCTCCAGGCAACAACACTGAAGTGGGTTGCCATTTCCTTCTCCAATGCATGAAAGTGAAACGTGAAAGGGAAGTCGCTCAGTCGTGTCCTACCCTCAGCGATCCCATGGACTGCAGCCCTCTAGGCTCCTCCATCCGTGGGATTTTCCAGGCAAGAGTACTGGAGTGGGGTGCCATTGCCTTCTCCGAAGTGATTACTACAGTCCAGCAAACTATGTAACCATCTCTTCAGTTACCTGCCCCCTCACCCTCCTCCACCCTCGCCGCCAACAGATTAGTATGTGCCATGTCCCTTCCCTTTCCCAAGACAGGCAAGACAGAATCCAGTTCCTTGAGCAGCACCTGGAAAGTCTGAGGTGCTAGATGTCTGATTCCAATCCTTTCTTCCTCAGTAAGAACCTGGGAGCTGGAGTTCACGGCCCCACTTGCTCTGCACAAAGCTGTGGACCGGAGCTGCGCAAACGCCTGCACACGAGTTCAGACCGCATGATCTTTCGCACTACTATTTTATTCTCTGTCACCCCTAGCGAACAAAAGAACTTGAGGCCCCTTCGGTTCTCAGATACAGGTGGGTTAGCTGGCGATTTGGTTCCAGCTCTGTAGTAAGGGTGGGGGTCTGAGGCCCCAAATTCCCGGCTGTCATTTCAAACTCCCTGAAAATTAAGTGATTGCCTGTCTTGGACTCTCAGACATGAGCTGCTTAGAAGTCAAACCCTTGAGAAACAGCTGGGAAGTTGGAACACTGGACATTAAGGCTACCACTTTTAAGGGAGAAGCTGGGAGCTGGATTTTAGTGCTAGAGTGAGGCAACAAGAGGCACCTCAGGAGGGCCTGAAAAGCTTCTCAAAACTTTCCCACATTCTCTAGAGATGCAACTGCTGCTGATGATGCTAAGTCGCTTCAGTCGTGTCGGACTCTGTGACCCCATAGATGGCAGCCCACCAGGCTCCCCCGTCCCTGGGGTTCTCCAGGCAAGAATACTGGAGTGGGTTGCCATTTCCTTCTCCAGTGCAGGAAAGTGAAAAGTGAAAGTGAAGTCGCTCAGTCGTGTCCGACTCTTAGCGACCCCATGGACTGCAGCCTACCAGGCTCCTCCGTCCATGGGATTTTCCAGGCAAGAGTACTGGAGTGGGGTGCCATTGCCTTCCAGCAGAGGGACTAGCAAATGCCAGGCTCTCACAGTTCTCAGGCACATGAATATATAGCCAGACCCTCAGACAGCAGCCAGAAAAGCCAAGGCACTTAAGTTAAATCTAATTCCTTCCCTCTAAAAGCTGACGACTTTTTTTTTTTTTTTTTTACAGAAAGTTGGGGCGGGCAGAGGGACGAACCACCAAATGCCTACCTGCTGCACTGGCTTCCTTAGGCAACGGCTCCCACTTGCTCCCGCAGAAGAAACATTACCGGAAGTGGAGGACGGCAGAAAGAGGAACCACCAGAAGTGCCTACCTGCCTGACCTGCTTCCTCAGTCAGCATCTCCCAGTTGCTTCCTCAGAAGAAATGTTGCCACAGAACAGCTGTGGGTGGCTAAGTTACTGAGTTTTTTCTCCTCTCAACAGCCAGAACATAGCCAGGCTCCCAGAGGACGCTGTCAGTAGAAAAGGTAAGCAAGTTAGAAACCAGACCTCTGACAGCAGTCAGAGTCTTCAGAAGCGTATGGAGTTAGATGGGCAGTGTAGGCTTTTCCAGGGAGGAGCTGAGAGCTGGACCTCACTCGTTGCTCTCAGTGGGCACTGGGCTGTGGGTACTAGCCCTTAGAAGTGCTCTTGTGCAGGTTTAAAGCTGCCTTTGTTCTTTGTGGTCTCACGGTGTCAGTGAATGTCCAGGCCTCTCAGCCCCCAGAAATGGGTAAGTTAGGAAGTCAGTCCCTCAGGTGGCGCCAGTGGAAACTGATGCATTAGATGCGTAGTCCAAACTCTTCACTCCTCACAGAAAAACGAGTTGGGGCTTCTGTTAGAGTGTGCAGCTCTGTGCCAGGATTGGGGTTTATGGCAGGAGTGTGTTTCCACTTTTACTACCTGTTTCAGTGTGGACATTTTCTTAGTTGGTAGGCTTTCAGAGACTCTGAATGAGTTTCTGAAGTTTTCTTAGAAGGACTTGATATCAGCATGTACAGTTGTTTATTCCGTGTATCCGATTTTGGGGAGAGGTAGATGTAGGAACCCACTATTCTGTCTTCTTGTGTATGTGACTCCCGGATTCTTTTCAAAGATCCAACATTTACCTAAAATTCATTAAATTATGAAATATTAATATCAACTCCACATAGAGAAGTGTTTCTTGATTATAACACTAGTAATTCAATAATCAAAATGTATTTGAATATATATAAATAATATGTTCTGAACAAAACAGATATAGATCTGGAACAAAAATAAATTTATTAGTAGTGAATGAGTAAAGTGTGTATTAACTATTATCAATTATGATTGATTAGTAGCATGACATGTGAAGTTTAATGATGCTAAATAAGAACCTGAAGGAAAATTTATATTCCTAAATAATATAAGAATTTTATAATATAGGAAATATTCAACATTATTGAGCATATTCCTAAACACTGGAAAAATTATCATCAATGCAAAAGAATTATAGGAAAAAAGCAGATGAAAAATTAAAAGAAAAGAAATTATCAAAGGTTAAACTACTCACAGAGATGATCAACAAAATGAAAAGCTATTAAAAATAATAGATTTTATATAAGAAAATATAAATGAGTAATTCATTGATTTACAAGTAAATTAAAAAGCATTGTGCTGCTGCTAAGTTGCTTCAGTTGTGTCTGACTCTGTGTGACCCCATAGACAGCAGCCCACCAGGCTCCCCCATCCCTGGGATTCTCCAGGAAGAACACTAGCATTGTAGGAAATCACAAAAGGTACTTCACAAGCTTGGGCTATTATAAAATTTGAAATCTTGTAATTTATATTATTAAAAGAGAAGTTTAAAATGCAGTTAAGGAACTGGAAAAATTATTCACGTATATGAAAAAGTCAAAACAATCTTTAGACAAACACAATAAAATCTTTTAAAAATATATAAAGTCATAAAATGTTCACAGTAAGACAGTTAAAGTTAAAAATAAAAATTGAACTATCATGATTCAGCAATCTTGCTTTTGGATATTATCTGAAAGATATGAAATCTGTATCCTAAAGAAATATTTGGACTCCCATGCTCATTTCAGCATTATGGACAATATCTGACATATGGAAACAACCTAAGTGTTCACTGACAGATGAATGAGTAAAGAAATGTGGTACACACACAAAATGAAATATTTTTCAGCAATAAAAAATAAGGAAAGCTTGCCATTTGTGACAACGTGGATGAATTTGGAAGGCATTAAATCAGACAGAGAAAGACAAATACTATATGACCTCACTTCTATGTGAAATCTAGAAAGTTGAACTCATAGAGTCAGAGAGGAAAATGATGGTTAGTGGTGGAGGGCTGGTGAGGATGGAGACTTGATGGTTATAGAGTACAAGCTTTCATTTATAAGGTGACTAAGGTCTGGGGATCTAATGTACATAGTGACTGTGGATAATGATACAGTATTGTATACTTGAAATTTGCTACAAGACTAAATCTTAAGAGTTCTCATCATTCACAAAAAAGATAAGTTTGTGAGCTGATGATGTATTAGCTTGATTGTGGTAATTATTTTATAATGTATATGTATATCACATCATAATGTTGTACACTTTAAATATATACAAATTTATTTGTGAATTATACCTCAACAAAACTGTGGGAAAAAAACCTCCAGGTGATTCTGGAGTATTTTTGTCAAATACTAAAGTTTGAGAACCACTGACATAGAGACTTTAATTAACATTTGTTTAAAATTATAATTTTCACTTTTTGAATTTTTAAATTATTTCATGATTTATAAATAAAAATGCATACTATTTAAGAAAAAACTAAAAATATGTATTTAAACCCAATAAATTGAAATCAATATGTAAGATAATTTTTGTATATGCAACTAAGCAAAATATATACGTACAGTAGCAGAAATAAATGATGTTGGTACCTGTACTTTGAGCATTATTTTATACACTTGGGCAGAACCTTAAGTTGTAATAAACATTATAAAATCAATTTAGCAAAATATATTAAGGATTATATGAAAATTTAGTAAGATCTGTGCCAGTAATTCTCTTTCTATTGAAGGCACACATACACACACAAACTCTTAACAATGATTTGTCTGCAAAGGAATTTAACAAGACATTCCTTATGATAATAACAAAATAGAAATGGTCTGGTATCCCCAAGTGGGAGACTAGTTAAATAAATTATGGTGAATAAATATTATAGTGGACATTTGTGAGGGACCAGTTGTCATTCATTATTTCTTCTTTCCCTTCTAATTGGAGCTGGATTTTTCCCATTTTATAGCATCTATATGGTTTTGTGATGTAGGACATTATGAGCCTGTTTTAAAAATATATCTAACTAGATAGAAATTAATGAGGTGAGAGTCCTTAGACCAGACATAAACCAGTCAGTTCCCATCATTCTCCCTGGATATAGTGATTGATTCAGGGTAAATGTTTCAAGTATCATGTTCAGCTGCATGTAACTGATAACCCAAATAATAGTGATATAACTAAATATCAGTTTATTTATATCGTACCCAGTATAGGTTCAGTGACTCTGTAATCCATTACAATAGCTAAGTTCCCTTTTCTTTTCTTAACCATCCTTAGCAGACTGTGTGTATCATACATGTCTCTTCATAGCCCCAAATTGGCAGCTCCATATCTAGCAACATACCTACCTTCCACTCAGGAAGAAAGGAAAAGATAGAAGGCAAAATGTGCATTCCAGGGAGTTTTTCATTCTTTAAGAACTTCCTTTCCTAGGTCATATGTATGGAAAGTCCTGGAAATGCTTTTAGTTTTTTGAGATACTTTTAATAAACAAGAGAAGGCACCTAGGTGAGGTAAGCAATTAGTGGTTTCTGACAAAGATAAGCATCAAAGATCATTTGATCCTGACAGAATGATATCCTTAACTTTTCACATGGCTCATGAAGAAAGATTTACTCTAAGTATTTAAAGATACTTTAAATATTATTTTTATATGAATCAAATAATGTTTGATTAGAGTCCATCATCAGTGCTTACTCATATTCTTAATTGTTTTGAATGTGATAAAGAATATGATAATAAATTGAATATTCTGTAAAAATAATTTATGTTCTTGTAAAGATAAACTTCACAAAATTCTCTTAAATAGCAACTCATGCAAATTACTTTTCATTCCATAAAAGTTTGCCATTAAAATAGGTATACAATTTATTGTAGGAAGTTAAATATGCCTTGAGAATATCCTCTCTTTTGGGTTGATGTGTAGTGATGGAAAGGGTAAGGAATTTGTAATAGGAGATTTAAATTTGAGTCCAAACACCACATTTACTAAATACGGGCTCCTAAGCAGCTATCTGAAAATCGTTTCTCATCTATAAAATGGAAGTAATTATGAGTATACTCAGAGGACTCTTGTGGGGATTGAAGAGAAAATATTGGAGAACCATTTAAAAAACCATCTAATTCTACAAACATGTTTTAAAATATTACCCTTTTATTCTTGTTTAATTTTTCCCTTTATTCACTTATAAAGTACAATGTTGATTTATTCAATCCAATTAATGTAATATCATCTAACCTCAGTTTCTTTCAGACCTGTACCAAAATGAACTTTTCTTTCACTTATACTTTAGAAACACTCCTGGTGCCATTTCCTGGACAGAAATAAGGGGAAAACTAGCCCTAGGCATGGGTCTAACAGGCTGGGCTTTCACCAAGCATATGGACAGGCAGTGCTTCAGTGGAGAGATCAAAGCACAGTGGATGGCCTTTCTCTGGATGACTTCCCCAGATGCTTAGGGTTCTTGAAACAGCTGTTTCAATCCATTCACAGCAGGTCTCCTACTCTCCTCTCTTCAAATTTTGGATTCTTTGCAATATCCCCACTGGAGTTTTTTTTTTTCTTCTTACAATTGGTCTATAGATTAGGAATGACAATTAGCACAATTAGTTTACAGACTTAGAGAAAAAGCAAATTAGTCTGGAACTAAAAGAAAACATGCTGTGCATTAGTAAAACGTATGATAGAAATTAAGTCAGAAGATTATAAATAATGGAACTAGAAGGGACCTTTTAGACTGTGTAGCCATTGCCCTCATTTTACAGATGGGGAATGTGGTGATATATTATTTTAGGATGCTCATGGTCACCATCTCTAAAATTGCTAAAAATTTGGGGCAGGAAAGAAGCAAAGTGAATTTTGCAGACTCATTTTGTACATAGGTATATTTTAAATCTATCTAAGCATAAAGCAGAATCTTATATTTGGAGAAGGAAATGGCAACCCACTCCAGTGTTCTTGCCTGGAGAATCCCAGGGACGGGGAAGCCTGGTGGGCTGCCATCTATGGGGTCACACAGAGTCAGACACGACTGAAGAATCTTATATAGTTGTTCACAAAACACCTGTCATTTAAATCTTTATAATCCATAAGAGAATATTCTCAAATTTATATTTTCAAAATATGTGTTTTTTTTTCCTTTTACAAAAGTTTGACACAAATACAGTTTTATTAGTATTTTAATGCAGACTCTTGGTTGAGCTCTGCTGCTGCTGCTGCTAAGTCGCTGCAGTCATGCCCGACTCTATGCGACCTCATAGACAGCAGCTCACCAGGCTCCCCCGTCCCTGGGATTCTCCAGGCAAGAATACTGGAGTGGGTTGCCATTTCCTTCTCTAATGCATGAAAGTGAAAAGTGGAAGTGAAGTCGCTCAGTCCTGTCCGACTCTTAGCGACCTCATGGCCTGCAGCCTACTAGGCTCCTCTATCCATGGGATTTTCCAGGCAAGAGTACTGGAGTGGGGTGCCATTGCCTTCTCCGGGTTGAGCTCTGGCCAAATCTTATTTTTAATTGCAAATCTGTTATATTGAAGTGAAAAGCACTCTATTAAAATGCTCATTATTCATCTATTCATCATTCATTCACTCACATAATCATCCAGTGAATATATACAAAATATCTATTACTATTCTTGTATTAGACAGAAGATACAGAAGCAGAGGAATGGTTCTTGAACTCTAAAGCAGAGAGTATGGTTGTTAAGAAAATCACCTCTTGAGCTGCCTTGTTTAAGTTTGAATTTTTTCTTCTTTATCATCTAGCTAACTTTCTACTTTACCTCTGTGACCCTTAGTTTCTTTACCTGTAAAATGTTCATAGTAACAGTATCCACATTATAAGGGTTTATGATGATTAAATGAGGTAACCCATGTATAGTTTTAGCATACGTACCATGCTGTGCTGAGTCACTTCAGTCACGTCCGACTCTGTGCGACCGTATGGACTGTAGCCTGCCAGGCTTCTCTGTCCATGGGATTCTCTAGACAAGAATATTGGAGTGGGTTGCCATGCCCTCCTGCAGGGTATCTTTCCAACCCAGGGGTTGAACCCCTGTCTCTTAAGTCTCCTGCACTGACAGGAAGGTTCTTCACCACTAACGCCACCTAGGAAGCCGCATAGATTTAGTATGCTGCTAAGCTGCTAAGTCACTTCAGTCGTGTCCGACTCTGTAGGACCCCATAGATGGCAGCCCACCAGGCTCTCCCATTCCTGGGATTCTCCAGGCAAGAACACTGGAGTGGGTTGCCATTTCCTTCTCCAATGCATGAAAGTGAGAAGGGAAAGTAAAGTCGCTCAGTCGTGTCTGACCCTCAGTGACCCCATGGACTGCAGCCTTCCAGTTTTAGTATACCCCCTGGCAATTTTTAATCACTGAATACATATTTGTGATACATGGCATTGGAGAACTCCTGATCTATTTAGAAATGTACAAAATTATACCACTACTGACAATATGAGAAAATAAGGTCTGAGAAATATGTGAAGTTTTATATGCCTCTGAAAAATGTGTCCATGTTCCTATGTCACTATGAAGATATGATACTAAATCTGTGGTTTGTAAGATATGGCCAGTGTTTTCTAAGTTAATGCTTGAATAGTTTGTTACAGATTTTTTTTTTCCATAGTTACTTGATGGTAATTAGGAGAAACATAATATACAGAGTGAATATCCCAAGAAGAGAAATGCATTTGGATTTTAGAATGATTCCTTAGCACCATTATGGAAAGATAACTTGCCTTATCCTGAAGGCAGGTATTACAAAGTTATACTGTTATATACTGCAGGTGAGAAATTATGGTGAAATAGCATAAGAAATAAGACATAGTTAAGGAACATTTAGAAGATGGAATTGGCTAGACCTAGTTGCTGATTGCATGTGAAAAGTGAGGGGGAGGCAGGAGTCATGTAAAAATCTTCAAGTTTGTCAACTTTAGAAAAAATGGCTATAAAGTGAAGATATTTAGTGCAATAAGAAATCAGAAAGAAAACTGGGTTTGATGAAATGATGAGGCCCTGAGTCTCACTAGAGCCTCTCTACTTATACCTATAGAATCCATATTTTCCTAATGATGAAACTTTGAAGTAACTTTGCATTAATTGATTGAATAATTATAAATTCATCGGTGTGTTGTGAGGGGGAAAATAATAATCAGAATTCATTTATGGAACATTTTGTTTCAGGAATATCATCCTATTTGATTAGAAAATATGCTTTGACTATCCAGATTAGAGTGAAAGCTAGAAGGTTAGGGGAGAAGGAACTGACCTTGGCAGTGACTCTGCCAAGAATTTCAAAGATTCTTGGTTGTGAGAAACAGAGAATAGAAAAAACAAGAGGGAGAGAAAAGGAAGAGCCAAATTAGAAAGCAGATTCAAGAAGGTTGTTTAGTGCACAGTATGAATCCCTCCATGGGAGCATCACTGTATTCTATGCAAGTCCATAGAGTATCAGCTTTCCTGACTTTAGTGGATTACTTCTTTTATTGGATATTAAATGGCCAAAATTAATTCTAGTATGTAATATACCAACCTAATGTAGTTTCTTTGTAAGAAATCTTTTTCTTTCTCTTTTCACCTATTTTAATATTTTCCCCTTTGTCTTTTAATAATTTCAGTATGTTGAAATATAAATGTAGACTGCAGTTTATATATGATGTCTTTTGTTCAATTTGGAAAATCCTTAGCCATTATCTTTTAAATACTTACTCTACCTAAATTTCTCTTGCCTATTTCTAGGGTTCTATTAGGCGTTTGATCTTATTGTGTATTCTTTTTCTTACCATATCTTTCAAAATGTCTATCTTTTTGTATCTCTGTGCTTATTCTGGATAGGTTCTTCTGATCTTCCAGTTTATTATTTTTCTATTTGACTAGGAGACATTTTTTAATCCATTTAGTTCATCCTTATGGTATTTTTTATTTCTGTGTGTTTAATTTGTTTGGTTTATAAAGCTCTTATGTCATTTTTAAGATTTCTTGCTTGTTTCTATGTGAAACGTTTAAACATGTATACTCTTTTTAAACAGTCTTTTGGGGTGGTAAACTGCTATGGGTCCTTAAAATTCTGAGTATTCCAAAAAATGAAATCTTAGAATGTTCTTTACTTGGGCCTTTTCTTAGGGTTGTGTTTGCAATGGCAACTGTGAGGGGTGAGGGAATATCTCTCTCTGGACAAAAATCAGGCAGTTTTGTTTGCTATAAAAGTGGTGAATCTAGCAAGTTTTCCATTAATACAGCCTACTTTGTATACAGATATCCACCACAGGCACTGTCCCACTCATGAAACTTATGAGACATGGTAAAGCAGTGTGAACATCGTGTTGAGTACATTCAAACTACTGCTTTGTCACTAAATAATAAAACAGTTTGTATCAGATCTGGCGGCTAGTGTCAGCTTCTACTATCTTGTGGGTTGCTAAGTCTTGTCCAAGCCTTTTGTGATCCCAGGGACTATGGCCCGCCAGGCTCTTCTGTCCATGGAATTACCCAGGCAAGAATATTGGAATGGGTTGTCGTTTTGTTCTCCAGGGGATCTTCCCATACCCAGGTATCAAACCTGTGTCTCCTGAATTGTAAACATTCTTTACCGCTGGGTCACCAGGGAAGTCCTCTTCTGCTATCTACTGTATGGTAAGAGGGCAACTTTTTGTCTGCATATGTTCAACACCTTGTGAAATAAATAGGAAACATAATATACATCTGAATAATACACATGTGAAACAAGGTGCCTGGTAAATATATATTTTATGCTGTCATTGAACAAAAAAGAGAAATACTGATAGAGAAATACTGTCTTAAGGCAGATATATAACAAAGTTATTAAATATAATTTGCAATATTTAAAGTAATTTTATTTTAGTTTATAACAATTATTTTCTCAAAACTCTGGAACTGCTCTGCAAAATTTAAATCTTCTGAAGTGAGTATTATTGAGTTTTTTTCTATTTTGTCTGAAAATTGTTTGCCTTAGAACTTGTATAAGATAGAGTTAACTGCAATGAAATGACTATGAATATTTATCTCCACAGGTTATATTAATATATTTTTTCTATCTCATAGAAAATAAATGAGAACTGTACTTATATGTGCCTACTTTCTAGAAAAGATGGTTTATTTGGAAGTAAAATAAGTTGAATCTGATTGCCTGTTGGGGTATGATAAAATAACATCATTTTGAAGATCCCAGTGCATAATATTTTAATATAATTTATTCAAAAGTTCACAATTCTATAGTACATGGGTCATGACAATGAATATAAGTTAAATGAAAAAATCTAAACAAAGTCACACTTGTAATTTATACAATTTTAATAGATAATTTTAATATCAATCTTTATAATAATTTAAATCTAAGGATAAACTTCATCAAGTGTATAGAACTTGGAAGATAATTTTTAAGTCAATTTATCAGATCAGATCAGATTAGTCGCTCAGTCGTGTCCTGATCAACTTTAATTTTCCTATAAATTTTCATTATAAATTCCTTTGTTTCAAGCATAGATCTTAAGAAACAATGATTAACTATTAATTTTGAAAGAAAATAGTTATATCTTCAAAGATAGTCCAGAACAAGCAGCTTCACATTATATCTTGATGTTGTGTAGGTGTATATGCCTATAAAATGACTATATCAATCTGATTTGCACAGATTTTTTTTAATCCTTTGATATACATGCTTTACAAAGTCTAGAAGCCTCAAAGCTTTGGTTTAAATGGTGCCAGACATAAAGCAGAAAGCACTGATTTTGATCTGAATTCCACAAAATCAAAAGTTTGCCTGGCCACAAATCCAGCATTTTACTGTCTAACTGTGATTGCAGTGAGAACTAAAGTATTGCTTTTATTCCTTTTACCCAACATTTTGAAGGACATTTCAGGACTTGATTTATGGCTTTGAGGAATTGAGACTAGGTGTTAACCCACAAAGAAAAATTTAAACAAGCAATTGCATATGTTCCTTCAAAGACATACTCTTGGTACCTGATGTACTTGTTGAACTCCTTGGTTAAATGGTTATGTCTAGATTATGTGGCCAATGGAGAATCTTCCCAGTCTTTCATTGATGTGGCTTTAGAAGAATTGTTATATGATCTGTCATTCATGTTTCCCACAAATGTTATATTATCTAAAGCATGGACTGAAGTTATAATCCATGTAACTCCCAAATTATAATCAGACATTCAAGAGGCCCATGCTTGAGATGGAAATAATGTATAAGTAGACATACCTAGGGCTTCCCTGGTGGCTCAGACGGTAAAGCGCCTGCCTACAATGTGGGAAACCTTCCTGGGTCAGGAGGATCCCCTGGAGAAGTAAATGGCAATCCACTCCAGTACTCTTGCCTGGAATATCCCATGGAGGGAGGATCCTGGTGGGCTACAGTCCATGGGGTTGCAAAGAGTCAGACATGACTGAGTGACTTCACTTTCTTTTCATTTTCAGACATATCAAGTCTTTCTTATAAGAGGACACATTATTTTGGAAATGTGGGATGGAGGATAGGATTTTATTTTATAAACCAGGCAACTCAGAAATACCCTAATCTTGCAGTTGAGAGAGGAACAGTAAGCCTATATTTTGACCTATTAAACTCACATCATTCCCTGGTGGCTTAGATGGTAAAGCATCTGCCCATAATGCGGGAGATATGGGTTCGATAC
This sequence comes from Tragelaphus eurycerus, assembly GCA_935064755.1. Lineage (NCBI taxonomy): Eukaryota > Metazoa > Chordata > Mammalia > Artiodactyla > Bovidae > Tragelaphus > Tragelaphus eurycerus. The sequence goes on along the minus strand of CAKXYN010000012.1, from coordinate 9,805,180 downwards.
CTGGGTTGGAAAGATCCCCTGGAAAAGGAAATGGAAACCCACTCCAGTACTCTTGCCTGGAAAATCCCATGGGTGGAGGAATCCATGGGGTCGCAGAGAGTCAAACACGATGGAGCAACTTCACTTTCACTTTAAACTCACATGCTAACATATGTTAATAGTTGAAAAATAGTTTTGTAAATATCTCTTTTTGAAAATACCTATATAAAACCCTTGCCAGTCTGACAAGAAAATTGGAAGATCATTGACACTTCTTTCCTTTTTCATCCTTTTTTCTGCCTTCAGTCAGCTAATGTTCACTCTTCTCCCCAACAAATATATACCCATACGTATGTATATATATGAGGAGAAGGGGATGACAGAGGATGAAATGGTTGGATGGCATCACCAACCTGATGGTCATGAGTTTGGGCAGGCTCCAGGAATTGGTGATGGACAGGGAGGCCTGGTGCGCTGTGGTCCATGGGATCACAAAGACTCAGACATGACTGAGCAACTGAACTGAACTGATGTTTATATATATATACACTATATATGTATATATATATTTCTCCTGTGTATAGTTAAGTGCTTGTGTCTGATTTTTTGAATAGCAGTTTTTCAAATTTCCCCACAAGTACAGTGAGTATAGGAAAGTCTCTTATTTTCCTCTATTTTGCAATAAAATATTTGCATCAAGTTGCTTGCAATGTGAATTAATGCTCTGTATTCAATACAAAAAGCAGTGTGACATTCATTTTTAAATTTCATGCTCTGTGACATTTCACCTCCATCCTTACTAAATTACATTTGGTCACACTTTAACTACACAAGATGATCAGATCAGATCAGATCAGATCAGTCGCTCAGTCGTGTCCGACTCTTTGCGACCCCATGAACTGCAGCACGCCAGGCATCCCGGTCCATCACCAACCCCCAGAGGTCACTCAGACACATCCATTGAGTCAGTGATGCCATCCAGCCATCTCATCCTCTGTCATCCCCTTCTCCTCCTGCCCTCAATCCCTCCCAGCATCAGAGTCTTCTCCAATGAGTCAACTCTTCGCATGAGGTGGCCAAAATACTGGAGTTTCAGCTTTAGCATCATTCCTTCCAAAGAAATCCCAGGGCTGATCTCCTTCAGAATGGACTGGTTGGATCTCCTTGCAGTCCAAGGGACTCTCAAGAGTCTTCTCCAACACCACAGTTCAAAAGCATCAATTCTTCGGCGCTCAGCCTTCTTCACTCTTTGCGACCCCATGAATCACAGCACACCAGGCCTCCCTGTCCATCACCAACTCCCGGAGTTCACTGAGACTCACGTCCATCGAGTCAGTGATGCCATCCAGCCATCTCATCCTCTGTCGTCCCCTTCTCCTCTTGCCCCCAATCCCTCCCAGCATCTGAGTCTTCTCCAATGAGTCAGCTCTTCACATGAGGTGGCCAAAGTAGTGGAGTTTCAGCTTTAGCATCATTCCTTCCAAAGAAATCCCAGGGCTGATCTCCTTCAAAATGGAGTGGTTGGATCTCCTTGCAATCAAAGGGACTCTAAAGAGCCTTCTCCAACACCACAGTTCAAAAGCATCAATTCTTCAGCACTCAGCCTTCTTCACAGTCCAGCTCTCACGTCCATACATGACCACAGGAAAAACCATAGCCTTGACTAGATAGACCTTTGTTGGCAAAGTAATGTCTCTGCTTTTGAATATGCCATCTAGGTTGGTCATAACTTTCCTTCCAAGATGATACAGAAATGTTTTATCTGAACAAGGGGTAAGTAGGTGGAAAGGTGATCAGATCAGATCAGATCAGTTGCTCAGTCATGTCCAACTCTGCGACCCCATGAATCACAGCACGCCAGGCCTCCCTGTCCATCACCAACTCCCGGAGTTCACCCAGACTCACGTCCATCGAGTCAGTGATGCCATCCATCCATTTCATCCTCTGCCGTCCCCTTCTCCTCTTGCCCCCAATCCCTCCCAGCATCAGAGTCTTTTCCAATGAGTCAACTCTTCGCATAAGGTGGCCAAAGTATTGGAGTTTCAGCTTCAGCATCATCCCTTCCAAAGAAGTCCCAGGGCTGATCTCCTTCAGAATGAACTGGTTGGATCTCCTTGCAGTCCAAGGGACTCTCAAGAGTCTTCTCCAACACCACAGTTCAAAAGCATCAATTCTTCGGCACTCAGCCTTCTTCACAGTCCAACTCTCACATCCATACCTGACCACAGGAAAAAGCATAGGCTTGACTAGACGAACCTTTGTTGACAAAGTAATGTCTCTGCTTTTGAATATGCTATCTAGTTTGGTCATAAAATTTTTGTTTTCAACTATCCATAAAAAGTGAAGTCTCTTGGTCGTGTCTGACTCTCTGAGACCCCATGGACTCCTCTGTCCATGGGATTTTTCAGGCAAGAGTACTGGAATGGGTTGCAATTTCCTTCTCCAGGGGATCTTTCCAACTCAGGGATCGAACCCAGATCTCCCACATTGTGGGCATACACTCTACCATCTAAGCCCCAGGGAAGAATGTGTCAGTTTTTATTTCAATTCCAAAGTCAGTTTTTATTCTGATACCAAAGAAAGGCAATGCCAAAGAATGCTCAAACTACCGCACAATTACACTCATCTCACACTTTAGTAAAGTAATGCTCAAAATTTTCCAAGCCAGGCTTCAGCAATACGTGAACCATGAACTTCCAGAAGTTCAAGCTGGTTTTAGAAAAGGCAAAGGAACCAGAGATGAAATTGCCAACATCTGCTGGATCATTGAAAAAGCAAGAGAGTTCCAGAAAAACATCGCTTCTTGATAAAAGTGAAAGAGGAGAGTGAAAAAGTTGGCTTAAAGCTAAGCATTCAGAAAACCAAGATCATGGCATCTGGCCCCATCACTTCATGGCAAATAGATGGGGAAACCATGGAAATAGTGTCAGACTTTATTTTTCTGGGCTCCAAAATCACTGTAGGTGGTGATTGCAGCCATGAAATTAAAAGACGCTTACTCCTTGAAAGAAAAGTTATGACCAACCTAGATAGCGGACACAACGGAGTGACTGATCTGATCTGATTTGAGTTTCAGCTTTAGCATCATTCCTTCCAAAGAACACCCAGGACCGATCTCCTTTAGAATGGACTGGTTGGATCTCCTTGCAGTGCAAGGGACTCTCTCAAGAGTCTTCTCCAACACCACAGTTCAAAAGCATCTGTTCTTTGGCTCTCAGCTGTCTTCACAGTCCAACTCTCACATCCATATATGACCACTGGAAAAACCATAGCCTTGACTAGATGGCAATAAGGAGTTGATGGTCCGAGCCACAGTCAGCTCCTGGTCTTGTTTTTGCTGATTGTATAGAGCTTCTCCATCTTTGGCTGCAAAGAATATAATCGATCTGATTTCGGTGTTGACCATCTGGTGATGTCCATGTATAGAGTCTTCTCTTGTGTTGTTGGAAGAGGGTATTTGCTATGATCAGTACATTTTCTTGGCAAAACTCTATTAGTCTTTGCCCTGCTTCATTCCGTATTCCAAGGCCAAATTTGCCTGTTACTCCAGGTGTTTCTTGACTTCCTACTTTTGCATTCCAGTCCCCTATAATGAAAAGGACATCTTTTTTGGGTGTTAGTTCTAAAAGGTCTTGTAGGTCTTCATAGAACCTTTCAACTTCAGCTTCTTCGGCATTACTGGTTGGGGCATATACTTGGATTACTGTGACATTGAATGGTTTGCCTTGGATACAAACAGAGATCATTCTGTCATTTTTGAGATTGCATCAAGTACTGATTTCGGACTCTTTTGTTGACCATGATGGCTACTCCATTTCTTCTGAGGGATTCCTGCCCACAGTAGTAGATATAATGGTCATCCGAGTTAAATTCACCCATTCCAGTCCATTTTAGTTCGCTAATTCCTAGAATGTCGACATTCACTCTTGCCATCTCTTGTTTGACCACTTCCAATTTGCCTTGATTCATGGACCTGACATTCCAGGTTCCTATGCAATATTGCTCTTTACAGCATCGGACTTTGTTTCTATCACCAGACATATCCACAGCTGGGTATTCTTTTTGTTTTGCTCCATCCTTTCATTCTTTCTGGAGTTATTTCTCCACTGATCTCCAGTAGCACATTGGGCCCTTACTGACCTGGGGAATTTCTCTTTCAGTATCCTATCATTTTGTCTTTTCATACTGTTCATGGGGTTCTCAAGGCAAGAATACTGAAGTGGTTTGCCATTCCCTTCTCCAGCGGACCACACCCTGTCATATCTCTCCACCATGACCCGCCCATCCCAGGTTGCCCCTCGGGCATGGCTTAATTTCATTGAGTTAGACAAGGGTGTGGTCCTTGTGTGATTAGATTGACTAGTTTTCTGTGAGAACGGTTTTAGTGTATTTGCCCTCTGATGCCCTCTTTCAAGACCTACTGTCTTACTTGGGTTTCTCTTACCTTGGGCGTGGGGTATCTCATCCCGGCTGCTCCTGGCTGCTCCCGGCCAGCAAAGCACAGCCATCGCAATTGAAGAAAGTAGGGAAAACTACTAGACCATTCAGGTATGACCTAAATCAAATCCCTTATGATTATACAGTGGAAGTGAGAAATAGATTTAAGGGCCTAGATCTGATAGATAGAGTGCCTGATGAACTATGGAATGAAATTCGTGACATTGTACAGGAGACAGGGATCAAGACCATCCCCATGGAAAAGAAATGCAAAAAAGCAAAATGGCTGTCTGGGGAGGCCTTACAAATAGCTGTGAAAAGAAGAGAAGTGAAAAGCAAAGGAGAAAAGGAAAGATATAAACATCTAAATGCAGAGTTCCAAAGAATAGCAAGAAGAGATAAGAAAGCCTTCTTCAGTGATCAATGCAAAGAAATAGAGGAAAACAACAGAATGGGAAAGACTAGGGATCTTTTCAAGAAAATCAGAGATACCAAAGGAACATTTCATGCAAAGATGGGCATGATAAAGGACAGAGATGGTGTGGACCTAACAGAAGCAGAAGATATTAAGAAGAGGTGGCAAAATACACAGAAGAACTGTACAAAAAAGAGCTTCAAGACCTAGACAATCATGATGATGTGATCACTGACCTAGAGCCAGACATTCTGGAATGTGAAGTCAAATGGGCCTTAGAAAGCATCACTATGAACAAAGCTAGTGGAGGTGATGGAATTCAGTGGAACTATTCAAGTCCTGAAAGATGATGTGTGAGTGCTGCACTCAATATGCAGCAAATTTGGAAAACTCAGCAGTGGCCACAAGATTGGAAAAGGTCAGTTTTCATCCCAATCCCAAAGAAAGGCAATGCCAAGGGTGCTCAAACTACCGCACAATTGCACTCATCTCACACGCTAGTAAAGTAATGCTCAAAATTCTCCAAGCCAGGCTTCAGCAATATGTGAACCGTGAACTTCCTGATGTTCAAGCTGGTTTTAGAAAAGGCAGAGGAACCAGAGATCAAATTGCCAACATCCGCTGGATCATGGAAAAAGCAAGAGAGTTCAGAAAAACATCTATTTCTGCTTTATTGACTATGCCAAAGCCTTTGACTGTGTAGATCACAATAAACTGTGGAAAATTCTGAAAGAGATGGGAATACCAGACCACCTGATCTGCCTGTTGAGAAATCTGTATGCAGGTCAGGAAGCAACAGTTAGAACTGGTCATGGAACAACAGACTGGTTCCAAATAGGAAAAGGAGTACGTCAAGGCTGCATATTGTCACCATGTTTATTTAACTTATATGCAGAGTACATCATGAGAAATGCTGGACTGGAAGAAACACAAGTTGGAATCAAGATTGCCGGGAGAAATATCAATAACCTCAGATATGCAGATGACACCACTCTTATGGCAGAAAGTGAAGAGGGGCTTAAAAGCCTCTTGATGAAAGTGAAAGTGGAGAGTGAAACAGTTGGCTTAAAGTTCAACATTCAGAAAACGAAGATCATGGCATCTGGTCCCATCACTGCATGGGAAATAGATGGGGAAACAGTGGCAACAGTGTCAGACTTTGTTTTTCTGGGCTCCAAAATCACTGCAGATGGTGACTGCAGTCATGAAATTAAAAGACGCTTACTCCTTGGAAGGAAAGTTATGAGCAACCTAGATAGCATATTCAAAAGCAGAGAATACTTTACAAAAAGGTTCGCCTAGTCAAGGCTATGGTCTTTCCTGTTGTCATGTATGGATGTGAGAGCTGGACTGTGAAGAAGGCTGAACGCCGAAGAATTGATGCTTTTGAAGTGTGGTGTTGGAGAAGACTCTTGAGAGTCCCTTGGACTGCAAGAGATCAAGTTCTGAAGGAGATCATCCTGGATTTCTTTGGAAGGAATGATGCTAAAGCTGAAACTCCAGTATTTTGGCCACGTCATGCGAAGAGTTGACTCATTGGAGAAGACTCTGATGCTGGGAGGGATTGAGGGCAGGAGGAGAAGGGGACGACAGAGGATGAGATGGCTGGATGGCATCACTGACTCGATGGATGCGAGTCTGAGTGACCTCCGGGAGCTGGTGATGGACAGGGAGGCCTGGCGTGCTGCGGTTCATGGGGTCGCAAAGAGTCGGACACGACTGAGCGACTGATCTGATCTGATCTGATCTGACTAGATGGACCTTTGTTGGCAAAGTAATGTCTCTGCTTTTGAATATGCTATCTAGATTGGTCATAACTTTCCTTCCAAGGAGTAAGCGTCTTTTGATTTCATGGCTGCAATACATTTAATACCGACATCTCAAACAAGATGTCAGTTCCCTGATTAAAGAGCAGACTATGTATTTTATGTTAGGAGTTATGAAAGTGACTCAGAGGAGCTCTGGGGCAGAGTCAGAAGGAGACTTAAAAATCAAAACTCTTTGGATTAGAAGTGATGGTTTACTTAGAAGACACTGATAATAAAGTAAAAATAAAACTCTCAAGAATGAATAAAAGGGCAGTGTAGATACCAAATATGGAGTTATTGATTAAAATTATTCCTTTTCAAGCAAAAGAAATCCATTCTGAGCAACTCAAACCAGAAGGGTATCAGTGGAAGAGTTTTAGTAGGACTCACAGAAATTAACACAAAATCTAGAAACCATCTGCATAAAGATGAGTGATCACCCAAGGCCTAGGTTAAAAATCATAGTAACAACAAATTTTCATTTTCATTCCAGTACAATTGTTGATTAAATTCCAGGGAGAAGGAATAATCAGTCTGTGTAGACTGGGTCATTTTCAACATTATGCTCAAGGATTGAACTTAGATTAACATTCCAACCTGTTTGTGGTCAAAGAATGTCTGGTAGTTTGCAAAAGGAAATAGAGCTTTGTTGTCAAAAGAAAACAAAATAAATGTCAGGCGGATCCCACAGATTGCTCTATTTTAATTAAAATTAATAAACTCCTTTTATTAAAAAATCAAGAGACTTTCAGTATACCAGTATAACAACTTACCCCTATGATTATTCCTCCTATGAATGCTAGACTTTTAAAAAAAAATATTATATTTTTATTGAAGGACAATTGCTTTACAGAATTTTGTTGTTTTCTGTCAAACCTCAATATGAATCAGCCATAGGTGTACATATATCCCCTCCTTCCTATGAACCCTCCTCTCATTTCCCTCTCCATCCTCCTCCATATTGACACAGAGGCCCTGTTTGAGTTTCCTGAGACATCAAATTCCCATTGGCCATCTATTTTACACATGGTAATGTAAGTTTCCATGTTAACTCTTTCCATACATCTCACCCTCTCCTCCTCTCTCCCCATTTCCATAAGTCTATTCTCTATGTCTGTTTCTCCATTGCTTCCCTGTGAATACATTCTTCGGTACCATTTTTCTAGATTCCATATATAAGTGTTCAGATCAGATCAGTCGCTCAGTCGTGTCCGACTCTTTGCGACCCCATGAACCGCAGCACGCCAGGCCTCCCTGTCCATCACCAGCTCCCGGAGGTCACTCAGACTCGCATAAGTGTTAGAATACAATATTTATCTTTCGCTTTCTCGCTTCACCCTGTATAATAGGTTCTAGGTTCATCCACCTCATTAGAACTGACTCAAAGGAATTCTTTATCCAGTCATCTGTTGAAGGACATCTAGGTTGCTTCCATGTTATAGCTATTGTATATAATGCTGCAGTGAACAATGGAAGGCATGTGTGTTTTTCAATTTTGGTTTCTTCAGGGTATATGCCTAAGAGTGGGACTGCTGGATCATATGGTGGTTTTATTCCTAGCTTTTTAAGGAATCTCCATACTGTCTTCCATTGTGGCTGTATCAATTTACATTCCCAACAGTGCAAAAGCATTCCCTTTTCTCCACACCCTCTCTAGCATTTATTGTTTGTAGAATGTTTTATGATGGCCATTCTGACCAGTGTGAGGTGATATATCTCATTGTAGTTTTGATTTGCATTTCTCTAATAATGAGTGATGTTGAGCATCTTTTCTTGTGTGTGTTAGCCATCTATATGTCTTTTTTGGAGAAATGTCTGTTTAGGTCTTTTCCCCACTTTTTAATTGGGTTGTTTGCTTTCTGGTATTGAGTTGTATGAACTGCTTGTATATTTTGGAAAATAGTCACATGCAGATTGCTATTTGATACAGAATCAAGAGTTTAGAATCAGGTGAGTAGTGAGTCAGATTGAAAGAAGGTCTAGAAATTGTGATGGAGAGTTTCTGTTGGCAGAAGTAAGCCACTGAAAGCAGATTAATTTTGTGAAGGGTTATTGTTTTTCCTTAAAGAAACAATATCAGAGTGGACAGCATTCTTGTTTTCTTTATTGAAAAGCTCCTGGTGTATAATGGTTTCACTTCAATTATCTTTGCTTCTGAGAACACATACCTGCTTGTTTGAATTGTAACCAGAACTTAAAACTTGGGTGAAAAAAATGGCTTAGTAATTTAATAGATATTGTATGGTTTTTATTCTACATTTTATATCAAGGTTTTATGATAGATTTCTAGAAATGTATGTTTATAAATACTTTCCTATTCCAAGAATAAAAGACTTATTAAAGGACTTCTGGTCTTCAATTTGCATTTGGAACTCATTTAGTTCAGTTCAGTTCAGTCACACAGTCGTGCCTGACTCTTTGCAACCCCATGAACTGCAGCACACCAGGCCTCCCTGTTGATCACCAACTCCCAGAGTTCACCCAAACTCATATACTTCGAGTTGGTGTTGCCATCCAGCCAACTCATCCTCTGTCGTCCCCTTCTCCTCCTGCCCACAATCCCTCCCGGCAGCACAGTCTTTTCCAATGAGTCAACGCTTCCCATGAGGTGGCCAAAGTATTGGAGTTTCAACTTTAGCATCAGTCCTTCCAACAAACACGCAGGACTGATCTCCTTCAGAATGGACTGGTTGGATCTCCTTGCAGTCCAAGGGACTCTCAAGAGTCTTCTCCAATACCGCAGTTCAAAAGCATCAATTCTTAGGAACTCAGCTTTCTTCACAGTCCAACTTTCACATCCATACATGACCACTGGGTAAAACAGCCTTGACTAGATAGAACTTTCTTGGCAAAGTAATGTCTCTGCTTTTGAATATGCTATCTAGGTTGGTCATAACTGTCCTTCCAAGGAGTAAGCGTCTTTTAATTTCATGGCTGCAATAGTGATTTTGGAGTCCCCAAAAATAAAGTCTGACACTGTTTCCACTGTTTCCCCATCTATTTCCCATGAAGTGATGGGATCAGATGCCATGATCTTAGTTTTCTGAATGTTGAGCTTTAAGCCAACATTTCCACTCTCCTCTTTCACTTTCATCAAGAGGCTTTTTAGTTCCTCTTCACTTTCTGCCATAAGGTGGTGTCATCTGCATATCTGAGTTATTGATATTTGTCCTGGCAATCTTTATTCCAACTTGTGCTTCTTCCAGCCTAGCATTTCTCATGATGTACTCTGTATAGAAGTTAAATAAGCAGGGTGACAATATACAGCCTTGACGTACTCCTTTTCCTATTTGGAACCAGTCTGTTGTTCCATGTCCAGTTCTAACTGTTGCTTCCTGACCTGCATCCAGGTTTCTCAAGAGGCAGGTCAGGTGGTCTGGTATTCCCATCTCTTTCAGAATTTTCCACAGTTCATTGTGATCCACACAGTCAAAAGCTTTGGCATAGTCAATAAAGCAGAAATAGATGTTTTTCTGGAACTCTCTTGCTTTTCCATGATCCAGCAGATATTGGCAATTTGATCTCTGGTTCCTCTGCCTTTTCTAACACCAGCTTGAACATCTGGAAATTCACAGTTCACGTATTACTTAAGCCTGGCTTGGAGAATTTTGAGCATTATGTTATTAGCTTGTGAGATGAGTGCAACTGGGCGGTAGTTTGAGCATTCTTTGGCATTGCCTTTCTTTGGGATTCTCAGAGAAAGCAATGGCAACCCACTCCAGTACTCTTGCCTGGAAAATCCCATGAATGGAGGGGCCTGGTGGGCTGCAGTCCATGGGGTCGCTAGGAGTCGGACATGACTGAGCAACTTCACTTTCACTTTTCACTTTCATGCATTGGAGAAGGAAATGGCAACCCACTCCAGTTTTCTTGCCTGGAGAATCCCAGGGACGGGGTGGAATTAAAACTGACCTTTTCCAGTTCTGTGGCCACTGCTGAGTTCTCCAAATTTGCTGGTGTATTGAGTGCAGCACTTTCACAGCATCATCTTTCAGTTTTTGAAATAGTTCAACTGGAATTCCATCACCTCCACTAGCTTTGTTCCTAGTGATGCTTCCTGAGGCTCACTTGACTTCACATTCCTGGATGTCTGGCTCTATGTGAGTGATCACACCATCGTGATTATCTTGGTCATGAAGATCATTTTTGTACAGTTCTTCTGTGTATTCTTGCCACCTCTTCTTAATATTTTATGCTTCTGTTAGGTCCATACCATTTCTGTCTTTTATCGAGCCCATCTTTGCATGAAATATTCCCTTGGTATCTCTAATTTTCTTGAGGAGATCTCTAGTCTTTCCCATTCTCTTGTTTTCCTCCATTTCTTTGCATTGATCGCTGAGGAAGGCTTTCTTATCTCTCCTTGCTATTCTTTGGAACCCTGCATTCAGATGCTTATATCTTTCCTTTTCTCCTTTATTTTTCACTTCTGTTCTTTTCACAGCTATTTGTAAGGCCTTCCCTGACAGCCATTTTGCTTTTTTGCATTTCTTTTCCATGGGGATGGTCTTGATCCCTGTCTCCTGTACAATGTCACAAACCTCCATCCATAGTTCATCACTACCCCATTGTAAAAGACTCACCCCAAGTAAAAAGTAGAATAGACTTTATAAGTCAGCAACTCTTTGAAATATAAGAGAAGTCACTGCTGTGTGCTGCATGCTAAGTTGCTTCAATCATGTCTGACTCTTTGCACCTATGGACTGTACCCTGCCAGGCTCCTCTGTCTAAGGAGTTCTCCAGGCAATAATACTGGAGTGGGTTTCCATGCCCTACCCCAGGGGATCTTCCCAACCTGAAGGACACAAGGAAAACCAATGTACCCAAGACTGGAGAGTCAGGTAAGTGCAGGGAGTTGTGTTTATTAGAGTAGGGACTCAGGAGTAGAAACACCCTATAACTAAATAACTGTTACCAGGTAGGAAAACCTGAATTTAATTGATAAACTGTGGGAGGTTCAATGTGACAACTCTGAGGGTTAAAAGCTCCAGCCATAGAATTCCCTTTTCTCTGCCTGCAATTTGTGAGATTTACTTACGGAGCTCAGCCAATTTCTCAGAGATTGGAGTTGGGGGATCATGGAGGGGAAAGACCTTTTTTGGTTTCTGGCAGGGGTAGGTGAAAAGGGAACCTTTTTTTTTTTTTTTCTTAATAAGGCTTGCCTTCTAGGAAAGCTAGTCAATCAGAACCCAACCTGCTGTTGTATTATGAGAGTCTAACTGACAGGAAGAAGGGAAATACCAACTCCAGCCAAAACTAGCAATCCTGTCCAACATAAGGGTGATAGAACAAAACCAAAAGTAATAAGGTGAAGAAAGACATGAAGTTCATGATCCAGAGTCACTAAAAGACTGAGACCTAATCATAGAACTATAGAAAATGTCCTCTCTGCCTACATCTCACTGCCACATTACTAAAAGTCTATTTATAACAGTTCTTTATCTAGAATAAATTACAAGGCATACTAAGAGGCAAAATAACACATTTTGAAGAGACAGAGCAAGCATTAGAATCAGACATCGTAGGGATGTCAGAATTATCAGACGAGGAGTTTTACTTAAACAACTGTGATTAGTATTTTAGGGGCTCTACTGGATAATATAGACAATATGATTAAACAGGTGGACAATTGAAGAGAGATGGAAATTCTAAGAAAGAATTAAACAATCCTAGAGGTCAAAAATACTTATAGAAATGATTGGGCTTATTATCAGTAGACTGTACATGGCTGAGGCAAAAATCTCTAAGCTAGAGGATATAACAATAGAATCCCCAAAAGCTGAAAGGCAAATAGAACAGACTGGAAAAACAGAACCGAATATCCCTGAACTGTGAGAGAAAACACAAAAGGTATAATATATGTGTAATTGGAAAATAAGAAAAAATAGAAAGATAAAAAGTAATGTAAGACATATTTGAGGCAATAATGATGAGAATTTCCCAAATCTATTTCAGACATCAAGCCACACATTCAGAAAGCTCAGACACCATGTTGGATAAAAGCAAAACAAACAAACAAACAGAAAACCTCCCACATGTTAGTTACATCTAGGCATATCATTTTCAAAATATGGAAATTCAAAGATAAATTCCTAAAATAAGGCAAAAGGAGAAAATACCTTACCTATGGAGGAACAAATATAAAAATTGTATTTGATTTCTCAGAAGCCATGTAAGCAACAAGAGATTAGAGTGAAATATTTAAAGTGTTGAGAAGGGGAACAGCAACAACAACAAAAACAACCTGAAATTCTGTACCCTGTGAAATTATCCTTTAAAAGTGAAGAATTAAAGACTTTCAGATAAACAAACATTGAGGGAGTTTATTGCCAGTGGATCCACATTTAAAAAGTCATAAATACCTTAGAGAGAAGAAATAGAATATAGATCAGAAACTCATGTCTTTATAAAGAAAGCATTTGAAAAGGAATAAATGAAGATAAAAGTAAAAATGATTATTTTTATTCTTAATTGATCCAACAGATAACTGCTCAAAATAATGATACAAATACTATGTTTTATTGTGAATATATATATATATATATATATATATATATATATGTATTGTATACGTACTTGTCTGTGCTTAAATATGTATATATAAGTGATATGAAGTCAGTGGTGATACAAGGGAAGGGAGAGAGGAATCAGGATTATTGTGCTATTATGAAAGATACAATACCCATGAAGTGGTATTGAAAATGATCTTAAATTAGTTCTAAATGTATATTGTAAACCAGAGCTCACAATAAAAAAAAAAAAAAAACTGAAATCAACTAACATCCTAAGAAAGAAGAGAAATTGAATCATAGACGATGCTCAATTAAACCACAAAGGGCAGAAAAAGTAGGAAAAAAATAAGGATAGCAAAGAGAAATCAGTAACAAATATAATAGATATTAATACAACTATCTCAATAACTGCTGTGAATGTTAGTTGTTCAAGTACACCAGTTAAAAGACAGAGATTGTCAGAGTGGGTGAGAAATTGTATATAATCTGTAAGAAACAAAATTTAAATACAAAGACAGCTAGATTAAAAGTAAATGGGGTACATACGTCTCTTTCAATTGTGGTTTTCTCAAAATATATGCCCAGTGGTAGGATTGTTGGGTTCTAGTCCTAGTTTTTAATGCAATCTCTGTACTGTTCTCCATAGTGGCTGTATCAATCTACATTCCCACCAACAGTACAAGAGGATTCCCTTTCCTCCACATCCTCTCCAGCATTTATGTTTGTAGATTTTTTGATGATGGCCATTCTGACCAGTGTGAGGTGATACCTCATTGTAGTTTTGATAGACAAAAGTACTGCAGTGGAGTGCCATTGCCCTCTTCAGTAATGAGCTATGTTGATAATTTTTTCATGTGTTTATTAACCATTTGTATATCTTTGGAGAAATGTCTGTTTAGGCCCTCTGCTCATTTTTTGATGGGCTTGGCAACCCACTCCAGTACTCTTGCCTGGAAAATCCCATGGACAGAGGAGCCTGGTAGGCTGCAGTCCATGGGGTCGTGAAGAGTCGGACATGACTGAAAGACTTCACTTTCACTTTGTTTTTCTGTTGTTGAACTGTATGAGCTGCTTATATACTGAAATTAATCCTTTGTCAGTTGTTTCATTTGTGATTATTTTCTCCCATTTTGAGGGTTGTCTCTTATCTTATTTATTGTTTCTTTTGCTGTGCAAAAGTTTTTAAGTTTAATTAAGTTGCATTTGTTTCTTTTTATTTCTGTTACTGTAGAAGATGGGTCAAGGAGAATCTTGCTGTGGTATTTGTCAAAAAGAACTGCCTGTGTTTTCCTCTAAGAAGTTTATAATTTCTGCCTTACATTTAAGTTTTTCATCCATTTTGAGTTTATTTTTGTATATGGTGTTAGGAAGTGTTTTAGTTTCATTCTTTTACATGTAGCTATCCAGTTTTCCCAGCACCACTTATTGAAGAGGCTGTCTTTTCTCTGTTGTATATTCTTGCCTTCTTTGTCAAAGGTAAGGTGCCTATAGGAGCATTGGCTTTCTCGTTTCCATTCATCTATATTTCTTTTTTTTTTTTTTTTGTCAGTACCATGCTGTCTTGAGGACTGTGTTGCAGCACTATTTACAATAGCTAAGACATGTGCTGTGCTGTGCTTAGACACTAAGTTGTGTCCAACTCTTTGCCACCGCAAGGGCTATAGCCCACCAGGCTCCTCTGTCTGTGGGGATTCTCCAGGCAAGACTACTGGAGACTACTACTACTCCCCTTCCTCCAGGGGATCTTCTAGCCCAAGGATTGAAGCCAAGTCTCCCATATTTCACACAAGTTCTTTATCATCTGAGCTGCCAGAGAAGGTGAAGAATGTTGGAGTAGGTAGGATACCCCTTCTCCAGGGGATCTTCTTGACCCAGGAATTGAACCAGGATTGCTGCATTGCAAGTAGATTCTTTACCAGCTGAGCTACCAGGGAAACCCAGCTAGGACATGGCAGTAACCTAAATGTTCATCAATAGGTGAATGGAAAAAGAAGTTATGGTACATATATACAATGGAATTTTACTCAGCCATGGAAAAGAACACATTTGAGTCAGTCATAATGAGGTGAATGGACCTAGAGCCTGTTATACAGAGTGAAGAAAGTCAGAAAGAGAAAAATATTGTATTTAACACATACATATGAATCTAGGCAAATCATACTGATGAACCTATATGCAGGGAAACAATAGAGGCACACAGATAGAGAACAGACTTGTGGACACAGTAGGGGAAGGAGAGTGTGGGACAAATTGAGAGACTAGTATGGAAACATATACACTACTCTGTGTTAAATAGCCAATGGAAGTTTTCTGTATGATACAGGGAGCTTAAATCAAGTGCTCTGTGACAACCATGGGGGATGGGATGGTGTGGGGGGTGGGAGGGAGGTTTAAGAGGGAGAGGACATATGTATAGCTATGACAAATTCATGTTAATGTATGTCAGAGACCAACACAATATTGAAAAGCAATTATCCTCCAATGAAAAATAAATAATTTTTTTAAAGAAAAAAAAAATTCTTAGGACTTCCCTGGTGATCCAGTGGTTAAGATATTTTACTTCCACTTCAGGGGGCATGTATTTGATCTCTGGTCAGGGAAGATCCCACATACTTGGCAAAAAAAAAAAAAAAAAAAAAAAATCTTAAATAACCATTTGCTGCACTTATAATTTTTAGGAAAATGACAGTAAAAAGTATAAATAATATCACTCTTTCCTACCTATTTCTCAAGTTATTTATAAGACACAGTGAGAAAGTGCTTATGGAAACTAAAAGCTAACCACTGTTTGCATGTCCATTATGATTATGATCAAAACTAATTCTGCCTGACGCTTTCTACCACTATTTTAACAGAAAGTTAGAAGGGCACAGAACAAACCAGGAGACACCATGGCCATAAGGGTGGGACAGGTAACGATGGGTGGTCCAGGCTCCACCTCAATGCTTCTCCTCCTGAGTTGTACTTTAGAATCATCTGGAAACTTTAAAAATATAAACCAAGTGAATCAGAATGTCCAGCTACAGGGCCAGGCATCAGCATTTCCCTCAAGCTTTCTCAGTAAATTTCAGTGTATGGTGAGGTTGGGAACTTCTCTTATATATAAAGGAAAGCTTGGCACTGGAAACCCCTGTTTTATTGTTTATTGAAAGAAAGGGATGGGGCTGCATAGGCTGGGAGATGGTCAAGCCCTAAAAGAAACCCTTTGAAAGTCGGAATGTCTTAGAATGCAGTCAGGCCTTTGTCCAGTAATCTGTTATAATCTCACTTGGTAATTTCCACTGGGAGAGTTATTTACACTGGGTAGAGTTGGGAAAAAACTAGAGTATGAGGCCCCCACTAGAAACTGGTCTAATTCTTTTATTAAATAAAAAATATATATATATATACACACACAGTTTATGTGGTACAGATAATAATGACAACACATATTTCTAGAGAAAATTTCAGCTCTCAATCCAGTGTTCTGGGCTTTACCTCATTGGAGACCTACAATGGCAACTTTTTCACATTGGTGGATACTTATTCCAGCATTCTCCCACTTAATTCCTTCAGGGATGTATAACTGATATACAATAAACTAAAGATGTTTAAGTGTGCAACTTGGTACATTTTGGTATTTGTATACTCAAACTATCACCACATTTAGGCTATGAATATACTTGTCACCCCCACAAAATTTCCTCAGGCCCCTTCAAAATCATTCCATGTGACCTCATTCCCATCTCAAGGCAACCATGGATCTAGTTTCTATTATCCTTATTTAGTATGCATTTTCTAGAATTTTATATATGCATGGAGATATACATAATTTGCCTGTTTTCATCCACCACAATTACTTTGAGATGTATCCATATTTATCCATATTGTTGTTTACTAGTATTCTATTTTATGGATATATTTATTCATTTATTTCACAATATATTCATTCTCCTATAGTTGTTTCCAGTTTGGGGCTATACAAATAGAGCAGCTATAAACATTCACATGCAAGTTCTTACAGGGATATATGCTTTAGTTCTTTGCCTAGCAGTGGAATAGCTGTATCATATGGTGAATGAATGTTTAACTTTTTAATAGACTATCAAACTGTTTACTGAAGTGGTCATATCATTTCACATTCCCATCAGCAGGGTATGAATTTCCAGTATGTCCAACTCCTCAACTGGTTGGTATGACCAGTCTCTTTAATTTTATCTATTCTTATAAGTATGTAGTAATTGGAGAAGGAAATGGCAACCCACTCCAGTGTTCTTGGCTGGAGAATCCCAGGGATGGGGGAGCCTGGTGGGCTGCCATCTATGGGGTCGCACAGAGTCGGACACGACTGAAGTGACTTAGCAGCAGCAGTAGCAGCAGCATGTAGTAATATCTCATTATGGTTACTTCCTTAATGACTAATGATCAACATCAACCCTCACCTTACAGGAGATAGATAGACAGATACACATGTATATCTCCAAAATAAATTATAAACTGAAATACAAAAACAAAAATTATTAAAATTCTAGAAGAAAACACAATTGCAAAAATATTTACAACCTTAAGGACAAAAGATTTCTTAGGACATAAAAGGAAAAACAGTAATTATAAAATAATATAATTAACTTTTGCAAAACTAGGATCTTTTGCTCTTCTACAGATATTATTAAGAGAGTGAAAAGGCAAGCACAGTCTGGCAGAGATTTTTGTAAAGTATATATCTGGTAAAAGACTTGTGTTGAGAATATATAAAGAACTTTCAACACTCAATAAAAGAAAACAATCTTACAAAAAAAAGTAAGTGGATGTCATGAAGACATGGAGGAAACTTAAGTTTATATTTACTTAGCGGAAGAAGTCAATATGAAAAGGCTACATACTGTATGATTCCAAATATGTGATTTCTGGAAAAGGTATAACTGAGATAGTAAAAAGATTACTGGTTGCCAAAGATTGGGGATTGGGGAGAGAAATAAATCTGTGGAGCAAACAGATATTTTTAGGGCAGTGAAAATACTGTATGAACCCTACTATTTCAGGTAAATTGCAGTGCCTTAACTTTGTTTTGTGGTTAACATTGTTACTGATTATTGAGCATTTTAAAGCAAAGTTATTTGACTTTCCATGATAATGATCAGAAAGATTCCTAAATTGCTTTGAATCATAGACAATTAAATGATTCTATACCTCACTTTGTGCTGTATAAGAAGATTATACAATTTATCTTGTTTAATAAGGTAGAAAAATAGTAGTGATATGCTATTATAGTGTTTCTTTTCCTTTTCTTTTTTTGTGCAAGTTAGTGCTAGAAATACACATGAAAGAAAAATGATTTAAATGTGTAATATCCAATTTTAAAGCAATTTTGTTGGATGTCACTTCATCATACTTTTTTCCAAGTTGCTCTATGGGTTCTAGTTATGTGAATGGCCATGTGTATACATTGTTTATAGCAAATTAAATGGTTAGTTTGAGATACTGTTTTTCACTTGAGAAATAAAGTAGGTAGAAATTTTAGACATGTCAGCCATTATTTTCTACCTTAGTAATATTTTTATTTCAACATTGAAAAAGTAAAATTTTGACAATTTTTGTATCAAACTAATAATTGAAGGACCCATTGCTTTAATCTATTCTACTGTTGTCCTTCAAAAATTATACTTTATAAAATTGCCCATCATAGATCAGTAAAAATATATTTTAACTAGATATAGAGTCTGATGTACAAACTCTGATACCTAAAGTGTATGTATCCTAAATATGAAAACTTTTTGAGTGTTTTTTCTCAATTGCTAGCATAAAATCACTAATGGAAAAATCCTTCTACAGTTGTAATTAGTGATATCCAATATAGGATAATACGATGCTGTGTAGATATAGTTGTTCATAAAGTAAAAAATACTGACTCATGACCAGTATTTAGGCAAGATTAAGTGAATGTGGGTGGTTACTTCTAAATTAAGGTGGATGAATGAATTTTTACATGTTGTTAAGAGGATGACCCTTATATTAACAAGTATATACTGGTTAGAGGTTCAGCAGCCATCCAGACTATGGAATGACCCTAGGATTGGAAGCTGCCTTTTAAAAACAAGCCTCAATGTTCATCACAGCACTGTTTACAACAGCCAGGTCATGGGAAGCAACCTAGATGTCCATCAGCAGATGAATTGATAAGAAAGCTGTGGTACATATACACAATGGAGTATTACTCAGCCATTAAAAAGAATACATTTGAATCCGTTCTAATGAGGCGGATGGAACTGGAGCCTATTATATAGAGTGAAGTTAGCCAGAAAGAAAAACACAAATACAGTATACTAACGCATATATATGGAATTTAGAAAGATGGTAACAATAACCCTGTATACGAGACAGCAAAAGAGACACTGATGTATGGAACAGTCTTTTGGACTCTGGGAGGGGGAGAGGGTGGGATGATTTGGGAGAATGGCATTGAAATATGTATAATATCATATTTGAAACGAGTCGCCAGTCCAGGTTCGATGCCTGATACCAGATGCCTGGGGCTGGTGCACTAGGACGACCCAGAGGGATGGTATGGGGGAGGAGGGAGGGAGGGAGGAGGGTTCAGGATGGAGAACACATGTATACTTGTGGTGGATTCATTTTGATGTATGGCAAAATCAATACAATATTGTAAAGTTAAATAAAATAAAACTCTGGGACTGGGAGAGGGTGGGACGATTGGGGAGAATAGCATTGAAATATGTATAATATCATATCTGAAACGAGTCAGTCCAGGTACGATGCCCTATAACAGATGCCTGGGACTGGAGCACTGGGATGACCTGGAGGGATGGTGTGGGAAGGGGGGAGGGAGGAGGGTTCAGGATGGGGAACACGTGTATTCTGGTGGCGGATCCATCTCGATGTATAGTAAAAGTAATACAATATTGTAAAGTTAAGAAAAATTAAAAAAAAAATAATAAAATAAAATTAAAAAAATGAACTGGAAAAAAAATTAAAATAAAATTCAAACAAACAAACACACAACAACAACAAAAAACAAACTAGAAGGAGCCTCGTCTGTATATAAGGAAGCACCATTTGTACTTGTAGACTAACTTCTTCCAGTTAGGAAAACATTTTGATTTCAATGGAGTGGAATTTTGTTGCTGTTGTTACTCTCAACTAAATTCTAATTTTAATAATCCAGTTTGCTATCAGGAAATGCTCATGATGAGTGAATGTAGGGGAAGGAAAGGCTATAAATCATATAATTTTAACTATGTGAAAAGTATATAATAAGAAAAATGAGGACCTAGTGTATGGCACAGGGAACTCTGTTCAATACTCTGTAATAAACTAAACTGGAAAAGAATTTGAAAAAGAATAGATACATGTATATGTGTAACAGAATCACTTTGCAGTACACCTGAAACTAACACATTAACACATTGTTAGTCAATTATATACTCCAGTAGAAAAGAAAAACAAAAAAATAAAATTGCTTCTATCTTTTCACTAAAAAAGAAAAATGAACCAGTCAGTTTCTCATTCTTTCCAAGGACCACTGCTTGATGCCTAGGGGTCAATGCAAGGTCTTTAATTTGGAGGACAAATGGCATGTTTGCAATCATCTTAGAAACCTAGATTACTATATCCTTATGCTTCTGACCACCACCTACGTGCTTACTCTGGGATCTTTAAATTATTGTCTGTGTGGTAGATGTGGGCAACTACAATTTGAAGTTTTTCCAGGTATTCCTGATGCACAATGTTGCTTGAACACCACTGGGCAAGTGACAGCCTTTCCCCCAGACTGTATTGGTAAGTGGTCCTTAGTCTAAGATCCTCTTTCTATTTAATCCCTAGAATCCATCCACATTTCTGGTGAGGTAAAATTTTCCTGGTAAGTATAACCTTTCTCTTTATCTTAAAAATGTCCCGTGACAACACATCAAAAAAAAAAAAAAAAAATCTTCCCTTGAATGGATGTCAAAATTTATACACAGTCCAATAGAGGACTACATATATAAAACTCATTTTTTCTCCTTTTTGGATAACATATCTTTCTCCTAAAAAAATTGAAATTACAACAGGAAAAATGCATGTCCAACCATGACAAAAGGTATATGCAATATGATGTACTCTTACTTAGATAATAATACATTTATGTGTATACATGTTGATTTTTATTTGAATCACATATAGTTCTCTCACATTATTATATATTACAACAGATGCTTTTACCTTAAATTAAAACTCATAAATCTTGAACATGTTGCATTATTGTTTATTGATATAAAATAATGAATTTCTGTACAACACTCTTCAAGAGAGGAAATCCTTTACTTTTCTTTGAAATCTTTGAGGCTTTGAAAGGTTTGCACTCACTTGACCCATCTCATTGCTAAAAGAGTAAAATGATTCATGAGACTTAACAGTTACAGACTGCAGCGCTATCTGTGAATATCAACTACTATCTTGACCCTCAGATCCAAGAGGTAAAAGAGAAGTATATAAAAAAAAGCCTCCACTCAGTCATACCTATACCTGGCTTCATTCTTAAACTGTTTCCAGAGAAAACTTTTTGTTCTTGACAAACCAGAATATTCATACTATTAATAGAAAATCCCCTCCTACTCCAAGAATCTATAAGCAAGACACTGAAAATTATAGAGGGAAGATAATATAGAATTTATAAAAGTATCTACAGTAGTTCAGTTCAAAATTTTACTTTAGGCTTTCATTTCAAAGTTTGACTTTTGTGCTTCAGATCCATAACATCTCCCCATTCTGTGCTCATACCATGATATTTGGCCTACCTTCACTGATGCTCCCACTGTCCAGTTATCACCCAGGCTCTCACTCTTCCATCCATTCGTGAGGTAGAGCACCAAACCATTCTTCAAGCTTCTACCTCCTCAGTTGAGTAATATCACTTGTCTAATATTTCATAAGATCTTCTAATTTGATTATTCCTTTGTGCTTAGTAGACAAAAATTTTAAGATGCTCTCTTATAAGAGTTTGTGTTGAGTGTACACTTCAAATCAGTTTTATTTTGGAAACTTTTCCTTCCTAAAAATCTGAATCATTAACTTCCAACCTGTGGGCATCAGAGCAAGGTGCAACAGAATCCATCAGTTCAGTTGCTCAGTCATATGCAACTCTTGGTGACCCGATGGACTGCAGCACACCAAGCTTCCTTGGCCGTCACCAACTTCGAGAGCTCGCTCAGATTCATGTCCATAGCATTACAGATGCCATATAAAGAATCTATATACACACCAAAATATGTGTAGCATGACTGTGGAATGATTTTCCAAATGTATGTTAATGAAATGCATGTTGTTAAAAATAATTATCAGTAGCTATTGGGGTAGATTTATATAAATCACTAAAATACAAATATCACATGAGTTATGTGCAAAATCCCACCTAAGAGTTTTGGGGGAGAAAACCTAAAGAAAACACAACGGAAATTCCAGATAGTCACTTCATTCTCAAATGGAGCTAGTGTAAATCTATTGCCCACTACCCTGTCCCAGTACTATGTGTTTAATATTTAGTTGAAACTAAAATTAAACCTCTTCTTCAAAAAGCATCAGAGATCAGTAATAATAAAAGGACTTCAGTGATTTTTCTGTATTTTTTTTTACAGATTATCAAATAGATCAAGACAATATTTTTACATTTTATCTTCTAGCTACACCACACAAATCTATTATTGATTCCTATGGCATCACTGACTCGATGGACATGAGTCTGGGTGAACTCCGGGAGTTGGAGATGGACAGGGAGGCCTGGAGTGCTGTGATCCATGGGGTCTCAAAGAGTCAGACACAACTGAGCGACTGAACTGAACTGAACTGACTCAAAATAACAAAATTCCTGAGGATGCATAAAATGTAGCCCATCAAAAGATCATAATTATTATAGGGGGAGTAGAGCAGATACACTTTTACTTGTCTAGGCTCTAAACCATTTTTATTGTCTCTGAGAACTGAGGTGAACTGGTTTAGTGGTTTCATTTCAGTTCAGTTGCTCAGTCATGTTGGACTCTTTGTGACCCCATGGACTGCACAACGCCAGGCTTCACTGTCCATCACCAATGCCCTGAGCTTACTCAAACTCATGTCCATCGAATAGGTGATGCCATCCAACCATCCCATCCTCTGTCGTCCCCTTCTTCTCCAACCTTCAATCTTTCCCAGCATAAGGGTCTTTTCCAATGAGTCCCGTCTTTGCATCATATGGCCAAAGTATTGGAGTTTCAGCTTCAGCATCAGTTCTTCCAGTGAATATTCAGGATTAATTTCTTTTAGGATGGACTGGTTGGATCACCTTGCTGTCCAAGGGACTCTCAAGTGTCTTCTCCAACACCACAGTTCAAAAGTATCAATCCTTCGGCACTCAGCTTTCTTTATAGTTCAACTCTCATGTCCATACATGACTACGGGAAAAACCATAGCTTTGACTAGATGGATCTTTGTTGGCAAAGTAATGTCTCTGCTTTTTGACATGTTATCTAGGTTGGTCATAACTTTTCTTCCAAAGAACAACTGTCTTTTAATTTCATTGCTGCAGTCACCATCTGCAGTGACTTTGGAGCCCCCAAAATAAAGTCTGCCACTGTTTCCCCACCTATTTGTGGTAAAGTGATGAGACTAGCCACAGGCGCGCTAGAGCGCAGGCGGCTGTGGCGGGCGCACTAGAGCGCAGGCAGCTGCCACGGGAGCGCAAAAGCGCAGGCAGCTGCTGGGGGGCGTGCAAAAGGGCGGCGGAGAGGAGCAACCCCAGGTCCAAGGTCAGGGGCAGATGCTGGAAGGACCCTATGCCTGAAAGGCGGTGGCCAAGAGGAGTTACCCCACTTCCGAGGTCAGGGGCAGTGGCCGAGAGTACCAGACTGCTACAGTGCAGGAACTGACGAGAGAAGTTAACCTGTGTCCGAGGTCAGGGGTAGTGACGAGAGGAGTTACCCTGCGTCCGAGGTCAGGGGAGGCAGCCCGGAGAAGATACCACACGCCCCAAGCCCAAGACCAGGGACAGTAGGCAGGAGGAGCTACCCCCACGCCCTCATGCCCAAGGCCAAGGGCGGCAGCCAGGAGGAGCAACTCCACGCCTGAGGCCAGGGGCGGTGGCTAGGAGGACCAACCACACGTCCAACGAGCCATGGCTGCGCGGGTACAGGAGGGCCTAGAGGAGCTATCCCACATTGAAGGTCAGGAAGGGCGGCGGTGAGGGGAGACCCCTCAGTCCAAGGTAAGCAGCAATGTCTGTGCTTTGCTGGAGCAGCTGTGAAGAAAACGCAAGTAAGTTGGGAGGTGTTGTAAGAGGGCATCAGAGGGCAAATACACTGAAACCATACTCACAGAAAACTAGTCAATCTAATCACACTAGGACCACAGCCTTGTCTAACTCAATGAAACTAAGACATGCCTGTGGGGCAACTCAAGATGGGCGGGTCATGGTGAAGAGATCTGACAGGATGTGGTCCACTGGAGAAGGGAATGGCAAATCACTACAGTATTCTTGCCTTGAGAACCCCATGAAGAGTATGAAAAGGCAAAATGATAGGATACTGAAAGAGAAACTACCAAAGTCAGTAGGTGCCCAATATGCTACTGGAGATCAGTGGAGAAATAACTCCAGAAACAATGAAGGGATGGAGCCAAAGCAAAAAGAATTCCCAACTGTGGATGTGACTGGTGATAGAAGCAAGGTCCGATGCTGTAAAGAGCAATATTGCATAGGAACCTGGAATGTCAGGTCCATGAATCAAGGCAAATTGGAAGTGGTCAAACAAGAGATGGCAAGAGTAAATGTCAACATTCTAGGAATTAGCAAACTAAAATGGACTGGAATGGGTGAATTTAACTCAGAGGACCATTATTTCTACTACTGCGGGCAAGAATCCCTCAGAAGAAGTGGAGTGGCCATCATGGTCAACAAAAGAGTCCGAAATGCAGTACTTGGATGCAACCTCAAAAATGACAGAATGAACGCTATTCATTTCCAAGGCAAGCCATTCAATGTCACAGTAATCCAAGTCTATGCCCCAACCAGTAATGCTGAAGAAGCTGAAGTTGAACGGTTCTATGAAGACCTACAAGACCTTTTAGAACTAACACCCAAAAAAGATGTCCTTTTCATTACAGGGGACTGGAATGCAAAAGTAGGAAGTCAAGAAATTTGCCTGAAGTAACAGGCAAATTTGGCCTTGGAATACAGAATGAAGCAGGGCAAAGACTAATAGAGTTTTGCCAAGAAAATGCACTAGTCATAATAAACACCCTCTTCCAACAACACAAGAGGAGACTCTATACATAGACATCACCAGATGGTCAACACTGAAATCAGATTGATTATATTCTTTGCAGCAAAAGATGGATAAGCTCTATACGGTCAGCAAAAACAAGACCGGGAGCAGACTGTGGCTCAGATCATGAACTCCTTATTGCCAAATTCAGACTGAAATCGAAGAAAGTAGGGAAAACCACTAGACCATTCAGGTATGACCTAAATCAAATTCCTTATGATTATACAGTGGAAGTGAGATAGATTTAAGGGCCTACATCTGATAGATAGAGTGCCTGATGAACTATGGAATGAGGTTCATGACATTGTACAGGAGACAGGGACCAAGACCATCCCCATGGAAAAGAAATGCAAAAAAGCAAAATGGCTATCTGGGGAGGCCTTACAAATAGCTGTGAAAAGAAGAGAAGCAAAAAGCAAAGGAGAAAAGGAAAAATTTAAGCATCCGAAAGCAGAGTTCCAAAGAATGGAAAGACGAGATAAGAAAGCCTTCTTCAGCAATCAATGCAAAGAAATAGAGGAAAAAACAGAATGGGAAAGACTAAGGATCTATTCAAGAAAATCAGAGATACCAAAGGAACATTTCATTCAAAGATGGGCTCGATAAAGGACAGAAATGGTATGGATCTAACAGAAGCAGAGATATTAAGAAGAGGTGACAAGAATACACAGATCAGATCAGATCAGTCAGTCGCTCGTCGTGTCCGCTCTTTGCGCCCCCCCCCCGGCCTCCTCCATCCGCTTCCGAGGTCCCCCCCTCCTCGTCAGTGTCCATCCACCATCTCTCCTCTGTCGTCCCCTTCTCCTCCTCCCTCATCCCTCCCGCATCAGGTCTTCTCCATGTCACTCTTCCTGGTGGCCATCTGTTCCTCTCCTCCTTCCAGGTTTTTCCTTCTGACTGTTCTTCTCAGTCGGACTCTCAGAGTCTTCTCCACCACATTCACATCTTCTTCCGCTCCCCCTCCTCTCCTCCTCATACCCGGCTCCTTACTGGCCCTTTGCAGAAGTCTCTCTTTTGATTGCTTCTAGGTTGCTCATCTTTCCTTCCAGTGCGTCTTTATTTCTGCTACTCAATACACAGAAGAACTGTACAAAAAACATCTTCATGACCCAGATATTCACGATGGTGTGATCACTGACCTAGAGCCAGATATCCTGGAATGTGAAGTCAAGTAGGCCTTAGGAAGCATCACTACGAACAAAGCTAGTGGAGGTGATGGAATTCCAGTGGAGCTATTCCAAATCCTGAAAGATGATGCTGTGAAAGTGCTGCACTCAATATGCCAGCAAATTTGGAAAACTCAGCAGTGGCCACAGGACTGGAAAAGGTCAGTTTTCATCCCAATCCCAAAGAAAGGCAAGGCCAAAGAATGTTCAAACTACCACACAATTGCACTCATCTCACACGCTAGTAAAGGAATGCTCAAAATTCTCCAAGCCAGGCTTCAGCAATATGTGAACCATGAACTTCCTGATGTTCAAGCTGGTTTTAGAAAAGCCAGAGGAACCAGAGATCAAATTGCCAACATCTGTTGGATCATGGAAAAAGCAAGAGAGTTCCAGAAAAACATCTATTTCTGCTTTATTGTCTATGCCAAAGCCTTTGACTGTGTGGATCACAATAAACTGTGGAAAATTCTGAAAGTGGTGGGAATACAAGACCACCTGATCTGCATCTTGAGAAATTTGTATGCAGGTCAGGAAGCAGCAGTTAGAACTGGACATGGAATAACAGACTGGTTTCAAATAGGAAAAGGAGTACGTCAAGGCTGTATATTGTCACCCTGTTTATTTAACTTACCTGCAGAGTACATTATGAGAAACGCTGGACTGGAAGAAACACAAATTGGAATCAAGATTGCTGGGAGAAATATCAATAACCTCAGATATGCAGATGACACCACCCTTATGGCAGAAAGGGAAGAGGAACTCAAAAGCCTCTTGTTGAAGGTGAAAGAGAAGATTGAAAAAGTTGGCTTAAAGCTCAACATTCAGAGAACGAAGATCATGGCATCTGGTCCCATCACTTCATGGGAAATAGATGGGGAAACAGTGGAAACAGTGTCAGACTTTATTTTTCTGGGCTCCAAAACCACTAACAGATGGTGACTGCAGCCATGAAATTAAAAGACGCTTACCCCTTGGAAGCAAAGTTATGACCAACCTAGATATCATATTGAAAAGCAGGGACATTACTTTGCCAACAAAGGTTTGTCTAGTCAAGGCTATGGTTTTTCCTGTGGTCATGTATGGAGCTGAGAGTTGGACTGTGAAGAAGGCTGACCACCGAAAAATTGATGCTTTTGAACTGTGGTATTGGAGAAGATTCTTGAGAGTCCCTTGGACTTCAAGGAGATCCAACCAGTCCATTCTGAAGGAGATCAGCCCTGGTATTTCTTTGGAAGGAATGATGCTAAAGCTGAAACTCCAGTACTTTGGCCACCTCATGTGAAGGATTGACTCATTGGAAAAGACTCTGATGCTGGGAGGGATTGGGGGCAAGAGGAAAAAGGAACGATAGAGGATGAGATGGCTGGATGGCATCACTGACTCGATAGATATGAGTCTGAGTGAACTCTGGGTGTTGGTGATGGACAGGGAGGCCTGGCGTGCTGCAATTCATGGGGTTTCAAAGAGTCAGACACGACTGAGCAACTGATCTGATGAGACTAGATTACATGATCTTAGTTTTCTGAATGTTGAGCTTTAAGACAATGTTTTACAATATTTTTACTCTCCTTTTTAACTAAAAATCAAGAGGATTTTTAGTTCTTCTTCACTTACTCCTATTAGGGTGGTTTCATCTGCATATCTGAAGTTATTGATATTTCTCATGGCAATCTTGATTCCAGCTTGTGCTTCATCCCACCCAGTGTTTCTCATGATGTACGCTGCACATAAGTCAAATAAGCAGGGTGACAATATACAGCCTCAACCTACTTCTTTCCCTATTTGGAACCAGTCTGTTCTTGCATGTTCAGTTCTAACTTTTTCTTCTTGACCTGCATACAGATTTCTCAAGAGGCAGGTTAGGTGTTCTGATATTCCCATCTCTTGAAGAATTTTCCACAATTTGTTGTGATCCACTCAGTCAAAGGCTTTGACATAGTCAATACAGCAGAAATAGATGTTTTTTTCTGGAATATTTTCCTTTTTAGATGAACTAGTAAATGTTGCCAATTTGATCTCTGGTTCCTCTAACTTTTGTAAATCCAGCTTGAACATCTAGAAGTTCATGTTTCAGGTACTATTGAAACCTGGCTTGGTGAATTTTGAGCATTACTTTGCTAGCATGTGAGATGAGTACAATTGTGCTTTAGTTTGAGCATTCTTTGACATTGCTTTTTTTGGGATTGTAATGAAAACTGACCTTTTCCAGTCCTGTGGCCACTGCTGAGTTTTCCAGATTTGCTGGCATATTGAGTGCAGCACTTTTTCACTATCATCTTTTAGGATTTGAAATACCTCAACTGAAATTCCATCACCTTCCCTATAGCTTTGTTTGTAGTGATGCTTTCTAAGGCCCACTTGACTTCACATTCCACGATGTCTGGCTCTAGGTGAGTGATCACACCATTGTGATTATCTGGGCCATAAAGATTTTTTTTGTACAGTTCTTCCGTGTATTCTTGTCATCTCTTCTTAATATCTTCTGCTTCTGTTATGTCCATACCATTTCTGTCCTTTATCAAGCCCATCTTTGCATGAAATGTTCCCTTGGTATCTCTAATTTTCTTGAGGAGATCTCTAGTCTTTCTCATTCTATTTTTTCCCTCTATTTCTTCGCATTGATCTGAGGAGGGATTTCTTATCTCAACTTTCTATTCTTTGGAAATCTGCATTCAAATGGGTATATCTTTTCTTTTCTCCTTTGCTTTTTCCTTCTCTTCTTTCATATCTATTTTTAAGGCCTCCTCAGACAACCATTTTGCCTTTTTGCATTTCTTTTTCTTGGGGATGGTCTTGATCATTGCCTCTTGTACAATGTCACGAACTTCTGTCTGTAATTCTTCAGGCACTCTTCTATCAGACCTAATTCCTTGAATCTTATTTGTCACTTGCACTATATAATTGTAAGTGACTTGATTTAGGTCATACCTGAATTGCCTAGTGGTTTTCCCTACTTCTGAAAATGTTGATGTTCACTCTTTCATCTCCTGTTTGACCACTTGCAATTTGCCTTGATTCATGGACCTAACATTCCAGGTTCCTATGCAATATTGCTCTTTATAGCTTTGGACTTTACTTCCATCATCTATCAAATTGAGAGCTGGGCATTGTTTTTCCTTTGGCTCCATCTCTTCATTCTTTCTGGAGTTATTTCTCCACCGATCTCCAATAGCATATTGGGCACCCACCCATCTAGGTAGTTCATCTTTCAATGTCCTATCTTTTTTCCTTTTCATACTGTTAATGGAATTCTCAAGGCAAGAATACTGAAGTAGTTTGCCATTCCCTTCTGCAGTGGACCACATTTTGTCAGAACCCTCCACCATGACCTGTCTATCATGGGTGGCCCTACAGAGCATGGCTCATAGTTTCATTGAGTTAGACAAGGCTGTTGTCCATGTGATCAGACTGGTTAGTTTTCTGATTGTGGTTTTAAGTTTGTCTGCCCTCTGATGCAGAAGGATAAGAAGCTTATGGAAGCTTCCTGTTGGGAGAGACTGACTGAGAGGGAAACTGGGTCTTGTTATGATAGGCAGGGCTGTGCTTAGTAAATCTTTAATTCAATTTTCTGTTAATGGTTGGGGCTGTGTTCGCTCCTTGTTATTTGACCTGAGACCAAACTGCGGTGGAGGTAATGAAGATAATGGTTCCCACCTTCAAAAGGTCCCATGGAGGCACTTCTATACTCAGTGTTCCCAACCCTGCAGCAGGCTACCGCCAACCCATGCCTCCTCAGGAGATTCCTGGACAGTCACAGGCAAGTCTGAGTTAGTCTCTTGTGGAGTCACTGCTCCTTTCTTCTGGGTCCTGGTGTGCACAAGGTTTTGTGTGTGCCTTCCAAGAGACTGTTTCCCCAGTCCTGTGTAAGTTCTGACAGCTCTATCATGGAGTTAATAGCGACCTCCTCCAAGTTACCCATACATGACTCCTGGAAAAGCCATAGCTTCGATTAGATGGACTTTTGTTAGAAAAGTAGTGTCTCTGCTTTTTAACATGCTTTGTAGGTGGGTCATAGCTTTTCTTCCAAAAAGCAAGTGTCTTTTAATTTCATGGCTGTAGTCGCCATTTGCAGTGATTTAGCAACCCCCCAAAATAAAGTCTGTCACTGTTTACAGTGTTTCCCCATATACTTACCATGAAGTGATGGGACCAGATGCCATGTTCTTAGTTTTCTGAATGTTGAGTTTTAAGCCAACTTTTCACTCTTTTCTTTCACTTTCATCAAGAGGCTCTTTAGTTCTTTTTTCACTTTCTTCCATATGGATGGTATCCTCTGCATATCTGTGGTTATTGATATTTCTCCCAGAAATCTTGATTCCAACTTGTGCTACATCCATTCCTGCATTTTGCATGATGTACTTTGCATATAAGTTAATTAAGCAGGGTAACAATATACAGCCTTTACATACTCCTTTCCTAATTTGGAACCAGTCTGTTGTTCCATGTCCAGTTATAACTGTTGCTTCTTGACCTGCATACAGATTTCTCAGGAATCAAGTAAGTTGATCTAGTATTCCCATCTCTTGAAGCATTTTCCACAGTTTGTTGTGATCCACACAGTCAAAGGCTTTGGCATAGTCAATAAAGCAGAAGTAGATATTTTTCTGGAACTCTCTTGATTTTTCAATGATCCAATGGATGTTGGCAATTTGATCTCTGGTTCCTCTGCCTTTTGTAAATCAAGCTTGAACATCTGGAAGTACACGGTTCATGTACTTTTGAAGCCTGGCTTGGAGAACTTTGAACTGTACTTTGGTAGTGTGTGAGATTAGTGCAATTGTGTGGTAGTTTGAGCATTCTTTTGCATTGCCTTCCTTTGGGATTGGGATGAAAACTGACCTTTTCCAGTCCTGTGGCCCCTGCTGAATTTTCAAGATTTGCTGGCATATTGAGTGCAACACTTTCACAGCATCATCTTTCAGGATTTGATATAGCTCAACTGAAATTCCATCACCTCCACTAGCTTTGTTCATAGTAATGCTTCCTAAGGAAAATGGTTTAGACAAATGCTACTAAATGAGGTTTTCCCTCCAAAATCTTGTAGTGTATCAAGATTCAATCATGTTACTTAATTTGGAATGGGTTTCCTGTTTTGATGCCTGCTAATTCCTGTTTTGTGAAACTTAAAATAGCCTCATTTGAGAACTGAAGTGGAAAATATTAGTTTGTACCCTGACATCAGTGATGTCCTTGAGTTTATTTGATATCACTGATAATTTAAGGATCATATGATGGGAATCATATCATAAACTGCATTCAAAAATTTGTTACTGTAGTTCTGGCTGCCATATTTTTATGTTAGCATCTATCCAATGTTAACAAAATCAAGTCCATTTGAAAAGTCCCAGCATCCTTAAAAGGGAAGGTTTATGTAGAGAAATAGAGATTCCTGGAGATAGGTCTTTTTTGTTGCTTTGGTAACTTCTGTTTCTTTTCATCATATATATTTTAATAGTAAGAACAAAAAACAATATTACAGTTACAGAGGAAAACTTCAATCTATTGATAGACTTGCAGAAGATTTTATTGTAAAAATATTCATTTAACTTGACACAGCCCTTTTTATTAGGTAAAATATATGGCAACAAAAGAGAACAATTTCTCATCCTCAGACATCAATAACTGGATATTTTTTTTTTTTCTTTTTTTTACTAAATGGCTATTTGCTATCATGAATAATACCATGTTACATATTGTAAATGAAAAAATTAGAGACTCTGGTGTGCCAGGATACATAGCAATTATGATAGTTCCTCAGAGTCAGATACTCCTATTCCTGAAGTTATGCCACTTTTACAGTCAATGTTATGTACCAACATATTGATGGCAAAACTGTGATAATTATTGATAAGTATTTATAATTATATTTTAATAAGTTATATCTCAAGACCTAACTGCATTTAGCAGAAAATATCAACTGAACTAAAAGTACCCATGGAACTAAAAGTATCCGTTTCCATGTTTAATATCCTCAAATGATTTGTGTGATTGAGATCCATTTTCTCACTTAAAAAAAAACTAAGGAAGAAAGTTAATATTATTAAGGTTATGTCAACAAACAAATAAATAAATTTGGTTAGTTTTTCCAGCAGTTAGTTTACTGAAAACAATCGACAAGCCGATTCAAGAAGTTAACAAATCACTGAAATCAGTTTTGTAGCTTTAAATCTATCTTTAAACCCAGTAAAGGACTAAACAAGGAAACATCCAGTTCAGTCTTATTTAGTATTTTTTGGTTGAGAATTCCAGAGTAGTGTTTTAGAAATAGAATTCATTTTTCTGAAATATTTTATGCATTATTCAAAGCAATATAAGGAAATAATTTCAAAACAATTTAAAGTATTGGCCAAATATTTTAATTATTAAATATGTAAAGAACATAGATTTTGTAACCAGTACTCTAAAATTGTCAGTGTTTATACTTTCTTTATACTTGACTTTTTTTTTTAACATTTTATTTATTTATTTATTTTTCATTTTATTTTATTTAACCTTACAATATTGTATTGGTTTTGCCATATATCAAAATGAATCTGCCACAGGTATACATGTGTTCCCCATCCTGAACCCTCCTCCCTCCTCCCTCCCCATACCATCCCTCTGGGTCGTCCCAGTGCACCAGCCCCAAGCATCCAGTATCAGGCATCGAACCTGGCCTGGCGACTCATTTCAAATATGATATTATACATATTTCAATGCAATTCTCACAAATCATCCCACTCTCTCCCTCTCTCAGAGTCCAAAAGACTGTTCTATACATCAGTGTCTCTTTTGCTGTCTCGTATACAGCTTTATTGACTATGCCAAAGCCTTTGACTGTGTAGATCACAATAAACTGTGGACAATTCTGAAAGAGATGGGAATACCAGACCACCTGATCTGCCTCTTGAGAAATCTGTATGCAGGTCAGGAAGCAACTGTTAGAACTGGACATGGAACAACAGACTGGTTCCAAATAGGAAAAGGAGTACGTCAAGGCTGTATATTGTCACCCTGTTTATTTAACTTCTATGCAGAGTACATCATGAGAAATGCTGGACTGGAAGAAACACAAGTTGGAATCAAGATGGTCGGGAGAAATATCAATAACCTCAGATATGCAGATGACACCACCCTTATGGCAGAAAGTGAAGAGGGGCTAAAAAGCCTCTTGATGAGAGTGAAAGTGGAGAGTGAAAAGGTTGGCTTAAAGCTCAACATTCAGAAAACGAAGATCATGGCATCTGGTCCCATCACTTAATGAGAAATAGATGGGTAAACAGTGGAAACAGTGTCAGACTTTATTTTTCTGGGCTCCAAAACCACTAACAGATGGTGACTGCAGCCATGAAATTAAAAGACGCTTACCCCTTGGAAGGAAACTTATGACCAACCTAGATAGCATATTCAAAGCAGAGACATTACATTGCCAACAAAAGTTCGCCTAGTCAAGTCTTTCCTGTGGTCATGTATGGATGTGAGAGCTGGACTGTAAAGAAGGCTGAGCGTGGAAGAATTGATGCTTTTGAACTGTGGTGTTGGAGAAGACTCTTGAGAGTCCCTTGGACTGCAAGGAGATCCAACCAGTCCATTCTGAAGGAGATCAGCCCTGGGATTTCTTTGGAAGGAATGATGCTAAAGCTGAAACTCCAGTATTTTGGCCACCTCATGCGAAAAGTTGACTCATTGGAAAAGACTCTGATGCTGGGAGGGATTGGGGGCAGGAGGAGAAGGGGACGACAGAGGATGAGATGGCTGGATGGCATCACTGACTCAATGAATGTGAGTCTGAGTGACCTCCGGGAGTTGGTGATGGACAGGGAGGCCTGGCGTGCTGTGTTTCATGGGGTCGCAAAGAGTCAGACACGACTGAGCGACTGATCTGATCTGATCTGATACAGGGTTAATGTTACCATCTTTCTAAATTCCATATATATGCATTAGTATACTGTGTTGGTGTTTTTCTTTTTGGCTTACTTCACTCTGCATAATAGGCTTGAGTTTCATCCACCTCATTAGAACTGATTCAAATGTATTCTTTTTAATGGCTGAGTAATACTCCATTGTGTATATGTACCATGGCTTTCTTATCCATTCATCTGCTGATGGACATCTAGGTTGCTTCCATGTCCTGGCTATTATAAACAGTGATGCAATGAACATTGGGGTACACGTGTCTCTTTCGATTCTGGTTTCCTCAGTGTGTATGACCAGCAGTGGGATTGCTAGATCATAAGACAGTTCTATTTTCAGTTTTTTAAGGAATCTCCACACTGTTCTCCAAAGTGGCTGTACTAGTTTGCATTCCCACCAACAGTGTAAGAGGGTTCCCTTTTCTCCACACCCTCTCCAGCATTTATTTTGGTTCGACTTTTCTAGTGGTTTGTTTGCTCTGGTCCACGGGCGTGTCGACTTTTTTTTCACGACTTTTGGATCGCAGACATTCTGACTGGCGTGAAATGGTACCTCATAGTGGTTTTGATTTGCATTTCTCTGATAATGAGTGATGTTGAGCATCTTTTCATGTGTTTGTTAGCCATCTGTATGTCTTCTTTGGAGAAACGCCTCGTCTATTTAGTTCTTTGGCTCATTTTTTGATTGGGTCATTTATTTTTCTGGAATTGAGCTGTAGGAGTTGCTTGTATAATTTTGAGATTAGTTGTTTGTCTGTTGCTTCATTTGCTTTTATTTTCCCCTAATTCTTTTTATATACATATTTTCACATATTTGATATGCTTATAATAATGTGATCCTTTATGGAAAGTCAGTGCTGCAATATGTTTACAGAGAGTATGATCACAGATTGTTGCAGAAAGTATTATTATAAGGTCTATCAAATGAAATGTAGAAACTTTCATTCTAATAAATAATTAGTAATTAGTATGAAGTAAAGCATTCTAAGAGAAGGCAATGGCAACCCACTCTGGTGCTCTTGTCTGGAAAATCACATGAACAGAGGAGCCTGGTAGGCTACAGTCCATGGGGTTGCATGGAGTCAGACACAACTGGGCAATTTCACTTTCACTTTTCACTTTCATGCATTGGAGAAGGAAATGGCAAAGCACTCCCATGTTCTTGCCTGGAGAATCCCAGGGATGGGGTGTCTGGCGGGTTGCCATCTATGGGGTCGCACGGAGTTGGACACGACTGAAGTGACTTAGCAGCAGCAGCAGGGCATTCTATGCTTCTGGCCAGTGGCCAAAACAAATTTTAAAAATGCTCTATTTTCATAAATAAACCTATAAACTAATTAAGGGTTTCTTTATTTGAGAGAAAAGCAACATGAAATTTCAGAATTATCTAATTTTTAACAAATAATAGGGTTATAAGTCAGACGTGATCAAAAGTTTGATTCATTCAATTTTAAAATAAATAATAGGAACATATAAAATGTTGAATGAAAAATACATATTAAAAATTAAATCATATATTAGAATCAAAAGAAATGGAATAAAATAAGTATGGTCGAGGGTGAAGAAACAGAAAAGGAAGTAAAAATTAAAAGAAAGGCAGTGGTTTCATTTTAAAATTTCATTTCGTATTGTGCAAAATGAAATTATAGGAGATAGGCTAGGAGTTCTGTCTGTGAGATAGAAGTGGGATTGAAGGTGAAGCCTGATGGAGTTTACAGTGGTCACACCAAAGTGGAGATGGCTAGCCTCATGAGAACACATTTGAAATGTCTCTTGCACTGTAAACAGGAGCACACTTAGTACTGGCTGGTAAATTAGGTAGTGTGTGAAAAATTGAGAGAAAATGTCAAAGAGAGTAATTTTATTTTTCCTGGCCAGAAAATGCTTCAAGTAAAGTTATTTTAAAGATTGGCACCTCACTTCTTACCCAAAGTATGAGAGACGTAGGAGTAGAGACATATAAAGAAGAAAAAGGAATTACAGAAAAAGGGATAGGAAAGAAGAACAGTTAGAGGAAAGCATATGGATAGAATAGTAAGTTCTCATGAAGAAAGCTTCCCTCATCATTTAGAGATGGTGATCTTTGAAGGTTATTACTTATCATTGCCTTACAAAACAGTATCTGATTCTGTTCACAGTTATTTTTTATCCTCAAATTATAAAAATATTCCTTTGTCATAGAACTGAGAAGGCAGTGAACCAAGAGATACATTATTCTACAGGTTGTAGTGACCTTGACTATCACTTTATTATCTCCAAAATCACATATTGCTTATAGGTACACAGAGACACATAGTGACTGAATAAAGTAAGTCATGTGACCAAGGGCCTTCATATTAACATCTACAATTATAAAATAATAATAATTTATTAAATTTCACATCTATGCCCAATGTTTCTTTTCCTGTGATTAAGAAGGAGACAAAAAGTATAGAGAGCTCATTTCTGAACTTAGACACACTTGAGTTGGAAAGTTTGCTCCTTACTTACTCCCTTGAGCAAGCCGTTTAACCTCTTTAAACTTCTGTGTCCTCATCTGTAAAGTGATATTTATAATACGGATCTCAAGAGGTCGGAGGATAGATTTAATAAGATAATATATTTCACATATTAAGCGTTCAGTAAATGTTAGCTATTATTATTAAAAAGGTCAAAAGAGCTTACAAAGCTTAAGCTGTGCTTTATGAGAATATTTCTTTGGAATGGAATCATTACTATACCATTTCTGTCTGAGTGTGATGATCTCTACATATTATAAGTCCCTTAGAAACCAACTGCTCTGTAAATAGAAACCAGCAATGACAAAAGTATATATATATATATTTTTTACTAATTGAGGCCTAATTTTGGGAAAAATGAAATAAAATAGTGAATTCAGCAGACAGTTGAGAGTAATGGTCCCTGAAGCAACCAACCATCTGTAATTGAGAAATTCTGCTTTTCAAATTAATGGCATTCCTGAAAATATTTTGAACAGAAATGGCAGAATCCATCATTCCCTTCTTATTGCATTACTTTACTTGAGATTACACTGTTATCTTCTCAAGTACTTGACCTGCTGAACTGGATGCTGGAGAATTTTTCTAAACTTCATTAGTAGGGCAATATCACACAGCTTTTTACAATAAAAATAATAAGAATTAATTTGTGAATGATATATAAATGAATTACTTCAATAATTTTTAACAGCTTTATTGGATATGATTGATACACAGTGGGTTTTTGGATATGCTTTATACACAGTGGGTTTTTGTTGTTGTTGTTCAGTTGCTAAGTCATGTCCCACTCTTTGCAACCCCATGGACTGCAGCACACCAGATTTCCCTGTCCTTCAGTATCTCCTGGAGTTTCCTCAGATTCACATATTCCCAGATTCACATAGTGAATTGGTGATGCTATCTAACCATCTCATCCTCTGCCACACTCTTCTACTTTTGTCTTCAATCTTTTCCAACCTTAGGGTCTTTTCCAATGAGTTGGCTCTTCTCATCAGGTGGCCAAAGTATTGCAGCTTCAGTATCAGTCCTTCCAAAGAATATTCAGGACTTATTTCCTTTAGGATTGATAGGTTTAATCTCCTTGCTGTCCAAAGGGCTCTCAGGAGTCTTCTCTAGCACCACAATTGAAAAGCATCAGTTCTCTAGCACTCAGCCTGCTTTATGGTCCACCTCTCACATCCATACATAACTACTGGAAACACCATAGCTTTCACTATATGGACCTTTGTTGACAGATGTATTTGCTTTTTATTTATTTTTTTAATTATTTATTTTAATTGGAGGCTAATTACTTTACAATATTGTAGTGGTTTTTGCCATACATTGACATGAATCCGCCATGGGTGTATATGTATTCCCCATCCTGAACCCCCCTCCCTCCTCCCTCCCCATCCCATCCCTCAGGGTCATCACAGTGCATCATCCCTGAGCACCCTGTCTCATGCATCGAACCTGGACTGGTGATCTATTTCACATATGATAATATACATATTTCAGTGCTATTCTTTCAAATCATCCCACCCTCACCTTCTCCCACAGAGTCCAAAAGACTGTCCTTTACATCTGTGTCTCTTTTGCTGTATCGCATATGTATCACATATGTATTTGCTTTTTAATATGCTGTCTAGGTTTGTCATAGCTTTGCTTCCAAGGAGAATGCATCTTTTAATTTCATGGCTGCAGTCACTGTCTGCAGTGATTTTGGAGCCCAAGAAAATAAAATCTGTCACTACTTCTACTTGTTTCCTTTCTATTTGCCATATAATGTTGGCACCAGATGCCATGATCTTAGTTCTTTGAATGTTAAGTTTTAAGCCAGCTTTTTTGCTCTTGTCTTTCACCCTCATCAGGAGGCTTTTTAGTTCTTCACTTTATGCCATTAGAATGATATCATCTGCATATCTGAGGTGCTTGATATTTCTACCCGCAATTTTAATTCCAGCTTGTGATTCATCCAGTGTGGCATTTTGCATGATGTACTATGCATAGAAGTTAAACAGGGTGTCAACATACAGCCTTTTGGTACTCCTTTCCCAATTTTGGACAAGTCAATTGTTCCATATAAGGTTCTAACTATTGTTCCTTCACTAGAATACAGGTTTCTTAGGAGACACATAAGGTTGTCTGATATTCCCATTTCTTTGAGAACTTTCCACAGTTTGCTATGTTCCACACAGGCAAAGGCTTTCATGTAGTTAATGGAGGAGAAGTAGATGTTTTTATGGAATTCCTTTGCTTTCTCTATGATCCAGCAGATCTTGGCAATTTGATCCCTGGTTCCTCTGCCTTTTCTAAACCCAGCTCCTACATCTGGAAG
The DNA here is from genome assembly GCA_935064755.1 of Tragelaphus eurycerus. Lineage (NCBI taxonomy): Eukaryota > Metazoa > Chordata > Mammalia > Artiodactyla > Bovidae > Tragelaphus > Tragelaphus eurycerus. The sequence goes on along the minus strand of CAKXYN010000012.1, from coordinate 9,765,887 downwards.
TTCTCGGCTCATGTACTGTTGAAGTCCAGCTTGAAGGATTTTGAGTATAACCTTACTGAAGTGAAAAGTGAAAATGAAAGTCATGTCTGACTCTTTGTGACCCCATGGACTATACAGGTGGATTCTTTACCAGCTGAGCCACAAGGAGTGGGTATCCTATCCCTTCTCCAGCAGATCTTGTCAACCCAGGAATTGAACCAGGGTCTCCTGTATTGCAGGCAGGTTCTTTATCAACTGAGCTAGCATGTAAAATAAATGCAATTGTCCCATAGTTTGATCATTCTTTGGTATTGCACTTCTTTGGGATTGGAATGAAAATGGACCTTTTCCAGTCTTATGGCCACTGCTGAGTTTTCCAAATTTGCTGACGTATTGAGTGTGGTACTTTCACAGCATCATGTTTTAGGATTTTAAATAGCTCAGCTGGAATTCCGTCACCTTCACTAGCTTTGTTCATAAGTAATGCTTCCTAAGGCCCACTTGACTTCACACTCCAGGTTGTCTGGCTCTAGGTGAGTGACCACACCATCATGTTTATGTCGGACATTAAGACCTTTTTTGTATAGTTCTTTTGTGTATTCTTGCCACCTCCTCTTAATCTCTTCTGCTTCTCTTTGGTCCTTACCATTTCTGTCCTTTATTGTACCTGTTCTGGCATTAAATATATCCTTGCTATGTCCAATTTTCTTCAAGAGATTTCTAGTCTTTCCCATTCTGTTGTTTTCCTCAACTTGTTTGCATTGTTCCTTAAAGAAGGTCTTTTTATCTCTTCTTGCTAGTCTCTGAAACTGCATTCAGTTGGGTCTATCTTTCTCCTTTGCCTTTCACTTCTCTTCTTTCCTCACCTATTTGTAAAGCCTCTTCAGACCACTGCTTTGTCTTCTTGCATTTCTTTTTCTTTGGGATGATTTTGATCCCTGCCTCCTGCACAATGTTATGAACCTCTGTCTATAGTTCTTCACTCACTCTGTCTACCAGATGTAATCCCTTGAGTCTATGTGTCACCTCCATTGTATAATCATAAGTGATTTAATTTAGACTATGCCTTTATGACATAGTGGTTTTCCCTACTTTCTTCAATTGAAGCCTGAATTTTGCAACAAGGTGGCTTATGGAGCCACAGTCAGCTCCAGGTCTTTTTTTGCTGACCATGTAGAGCTTTTCCATCTTCGGCTGCAAAATATATTATCAATCTGATACACAATAGACTGCACTTATTTGTAGTATACAGTTTCATAACTTTTTATATATGTATAAGTCATAATGCCATTATCACAAGTAACATAATTAATATTTCCAACACCCCCCAAAGTGTCTTTTTATAATACTGCTCTCCATCCCTTTGTGCTCTCCCCGATCCCAGGCAATCACTGATCACTTTCTATCACTTTGACATTTTTTTTTAATAACACTTTCCGTCATAGTTTGCTTTCTCTAGAATTTTATATAAATGGAATCATACAGTATTCACTTCATTTATTTTTGCTTTGTTCACTATCATCCATGCTATTATGTGAATTAATATTTGTTTTTCTCTATTGCTGAATATTATATTCCATTGTTTAGGTATGACATAATTTCTTTATATGTTGATCTGATGATAATGAACATTTATATTGTTTCAATTTTTGGCTATAAAATTAAGGCTACTTTGATCACTGTGGACAACTCTTTGTATGGACATGTGTTCTCATTTCTTTTAGATAAATCTCTAGAGGTAGAATATTTGGGTCAAGGTTTTTGCTGAACTTTTTAAGAACTCTCTGTCTTTCAAAGTACTTGTACAATTGGACATTATTGCCAATAGCATATGAGAATTCCAGTTCCTCCATATGTGCACCGACATTTCAAATGGTCAGACTCTTAAATTATAGACACTATAATAAATGTGTAATAGTATAACACTGTGTTTTTTAACAGACTTTTTTTAGAGTGGGCTTCCTTGGTGGCTTAGCAGTTAAGAATCTGCTTGGAATGAAGGAGACATGGGTTTGATCCCTGAGTAAGGAAATCCTCTGGAAAAGGAAATGGCAACCCACTCTGGTATTCTTGCCTGGGAAATCCCATGGACAGAGGAGACTGGTGGGCTGCAATACATGTAGTTTTAAAAATAGTTAGCTATGACTAAGTGACTAAGCTATAACAATTTTTAAGAGTAGTTTGGATTCACAGCAAAATTGGCCAGAAAATATAGACAGTTCCCTCCTCCTCCCTCCAAATTTCCCTGTTATGAATGTTCCTGAACAAAGTACATTCATAATAATTAATGAATTTTTTGACATGTCATTATCACCCAAAGTTCATAATTTGTGTTACAGTCTGCCCTTGCTATTGTATATTCTATGAGTTTAGACAAACATATAATGAGTAAAATGATATGCATTTATCATTATCATTATTATGGTTTTTCATCCAAGATATTTTTTACTGTTCTAAAACGCGTCTGTACTCTGCCTATTCATCCCTCTCCCCAACTCCCAAGCCCTAGAAATCACTGATGTTTTTACTTTTTCCATAGTTTTAGAGACATATATACACATCTTTTTCTGGGATATCATATAGTTAGAATCCCCCTAAACATAGCCTCTTCAGATTGGCTTATTCTACTTAGTAGTATTCATATACATTTCCTCCATGTCTTTTTATGTCTTGGTACTTCATTTTTGAGATGGCTGGATGGCATCACTGACTCGATGGATGTGAGTCTGAGTGACCTCCGGGAGTTGGTGATGGACAGGGAGGCCTGACGTGCTGCAGTTCATGGGGTCGCAAAGAGTCGGACACGACTGAGCGACTGATCTAATCTGACTTCATTTTTTTCTAACACTGAATAATATCCCATTATCTGGATGTCCCACGGTTTATTTACTCATTTATGGAAAGCCATCTAGTTGCCTCCAAGTTTTGGCAATTCTGAGTAAACCTGCTTATTGTGGTTTTAATTTCTTTTACTCAAATGATGAATTATGCTGAATACTAATTATGATTTTTCCATTGTATATTTTTTGTTCATGTGTTTTTTAAAACATTGCCCTTTTTAAATAACTTTATTGAAGCATTAGTGAGTGAGTGTGGAGAAGGCAGTGGCACCCCATTCCAGTACTCTTGCCTGGAAAATCTGTGGACGGAGGAGCCTGGTAGGCTTCAGTCCATGGGGTCGCTAAGAGTAGGACAAGACTGAAGTGACTTAGCAGAAGCAGCAGCAGCAGTGAGTGAGTGATAATCACTCAGTCGTGTATGATTCTTTATGACATGGACTGTAGCCTACCAGACTCCTCTGTTCATGGCATTCTCCAGTCAAGAATATTGGAGTAGGTTCCCTTTCCCTCTCCATTATTGAAGTATAACATAAAATTCACCTATTTTAGCTATATTGTTTAGTGGAAAAAGAATAGTGCAGTGATCATTCAGACAGAATTCCAGCACATTTTTATCATTTCCCACTGTTTCTTCATAGCCAGTGGCAGCTGATTGCTATTCTCATTTCCAGTCCCAGAATCTGTTCCCATCCCCAGTTCTTCTAAATGACAAATGGTTTTGCTTTGTCTAGGAATTTTATGTCGGAGAAGGCAATGGCACCCCACTCCAGTACTCTCGCCTGGAAAATCTCATGGATGGAGGAGCCTAGTGGGTTGCAGTCCATGGGGTTGCTAGGAGTCGGACATGACTGAGCGACTTCACTTTCACTTTTCACTTTTCACTTTCATGCATTGGAGAAGGAAATAGCAACCCACTCCAGTGTTCTTGCCTGGAGAATCCCAGGGACGGGGAAGCCTGGTGGGCTGCCGTCTATGGGGTCACAAAGAATCGGACACGACTGAAGTGACTTAGCATAGCATAGCATAGCATAGGAATTTTATGTAAACTGATTCATGAATTAGATACGTTTATCCTCTTGCTTCTTAGCATAGTATTTTTGAGGTTTATAGATGTTGTAAGGCATATTATTCCTTTTTATTTAAAGTATTACATTATATACATATCCGTTTATCATTTAAGCAGTTATTATTCTTTTGGAAAGATTCTAATTTCAGCTATTTTGAATAATGTTGCTATGAGGATAAATATAAAAGTCTTTGTGTGGTTATATAATTCCAACATTTTTAGATAAATTGGAGAGGTTCTTGGTTCATATACTAAATATATGTTTATCATTAAAAAAAAAAAAAAAAGCTTATTTTCCAAAATGACTGTACCACTTTGCATTCCCACCAGTAATGTGTAAGTGTACTGATTTCTCTGCCTCATTGAGAACACCTGGTCTTGACTGTCTATGTGATCTAATCATTCTAAAGAGTGTGAAATGATATTTCATTGTAATTTTAATTTACATTTCCATAATGATTAATGATGTTGAACATTCTTTCACATTCTTTTAAGCCATCCAAAGATCTTATATTATGAAAAGTCTATTCAAATTGCATGATATTTTATAAATTTATTAGTAATACTATATAATTGATTTTATCTGTTTATGGGCTCAGTTTGCTAATATTGCATTAAGCATTGTTGTGTCTAGGTTTATTAGGGATACCATTCTCTAGTATCTGACTTTGTAGAATGAATCTGAAACTGTCCATTCCTACTATATTTTGCTAAAAGAGTTTATGTAGATTTGGTGTTACTTCCTTAGCTATTTAAGAAAAATCACTAGTGATACATCAGGGCCTTAACTTTACTTGTGGAAACATTTTAATTGCTAATCAAGTTTCTTGTTGTAAGTCTATTGATGTTTTTATTTTTTTCTTGTACCATTTATAGTAATTTTGACTTTTCTAACCATTTGCTCATGTCTTTTAGCTTTCTAATTTGTTGACATACAGTTGTTTGTATTAGTCCCTAATAATCTTTTAATTTGTGCAGTGTCTATAATGATGTCCTATACACTTCAGTTTCTGTGTTTCTTCTTTACATTGTTTCTTGAAGAATGTAGCTAAGTGTTTATAAATTTTGTTCATATATTCAAAGAACTAGCTTTTGGTCGAATAAATATTCTCTTGATTTTTGTTGATTTTCTCAAATACTTAAAATATATTTAGACTTAAAAAAAGTATCTTGGTATGTGATCCATCCTGGAGAATAATCTACATGCTTTTTAAAAGAACATATATTCTAATATGATTGGGTGTGAAGTATTCTGAAATTTCACTTAAGACAAGTTGATTGATAATGTTCTTTGAGATTCCTATATTTTTTTCTGATTTTCTTTCTGGTTGTCCTCTTAACTGTTGAGAGGGCAATAATGAAGTCTCTAACAATAGTTGAATTGTTTATTTCTCATTTTATCTTTTATCTTTAATTTGATAACACTAATTTAGCAGCAAAAGAAAAAAAAATATCCTATCAGATAGTGTGAACAGATGCTGCTGCTGCTGCTGCTGCTAAGTCGCTTCAGTTGTGTCAGACTCTGTGTGATCCTGTAGATGGCAGCCCACCAGGCTCCCCCATCCCTGGGATTCTCCAGGCAAAAATACTGAAGTGGGTTGCCATTTCCTCCTCAAATGCATGAAAGTGAAAGTGAAGTCGCTCAATCGTGTCTGAATCTTAGCGATCCCATGGACTGCAGCCCACCAGGCTCCTCCATCCATGGGATTTTCCAGGCAAGAGCACTGGAGTGGGGTGCCATTGCCTTCTCCAGTGAACAGACGCTACCATATTCATTGTTTCACTAAAACCTTGTGTGGTCACTAAGTTGTGTCCAACTCTTTGTGATCCCATGGACTGCAGCATGCGAGGCTTCCCTGTCCTTCGCTATCTCATGGAGTTTGCTCAGACACATGTCCATTGAGTTGGTTGGTGATACCATTCAGCTATCTCATTCTCACACCCTTCTCTTCCAGTCCTCAATATTTCCCAGCATCTTGGTCTTTTCTAATGAGTCGTCTCTTTGCTTCAGGTGGCCAAAATTTGGAAGCTTCAGCATCAGTCCTTTCAATCCTTTAGGGTGACTAGTTTAGGCTCCTTGCAGTCTAGGGGACTCTCAAGAGTTTAATCCAGCAACGCAATTAGCCTTCAGCCTTCTTTAGGGTCCAACACTCACATACATACATGACTACTGGAAAAACCTTACCTTCGACTGTACGGACCTTTGTTGACAAAGTGATGTGTCTACTTTTTAATATGCTGTCTGGGTTTTTCGTAGCTTTTCTTTCAAGGAGCATTTGTCTTTTAATTTCATGGCTGTAGTCACTGTCCACAGTGATTTTGGAGCCCAAGAAAAAAATATTTGCCACTGTTTCCTTTGTTTTCACGTTTATTTGCCATGAAGTGATGTTGAATGTTGCATTCTAAGTCAGTTTTTTAACTCTATTACCTTCATCAGGAAGCTCTTCAATTCCTCTTTGCTTTCTGGCTATATGGTAGGTACTATCATCTACATATCTAAGATTATTGATATTTCTCCTGGGAATCTTTATTCCAGTTTAGTATATATAATATATCTTAGTATATATAAACTTGAAAGTGAATGCAGAACTATATGAAAGAAGAGGACAGATTATCTAAATTGTAAGGACTTCACTATAAACTGTCAACCAGTCATGAAGCTGATCAGTTCAGTCAGTTGCTCAATCATGTCTGACTCTTTGCTACCCCATAGATTGCAGCACAGCAGGCCTCCCTGTCCATCACCAACTTGCAGAGCTTGGACAAACTCATGTCCATTGATTTGGTGATGCAATTCAACCATCTTATCCTCTGTTGAACACTTCTCCTCCTGCCTTCAATCTTTCCCAGCTTCAGGGTCTTTTCCAATGAGTCAGGTCTTCACATCAGGTGGCCTAGTTTTGGAGTTTCAGCTTCAGCATCAGTCCTTCCAATGAACATTCACCACAGACTTCATTTAGGACTAACTGGTTTGATGTCCTTACAATCCAAGGGACTCAGGAATCTTGTCCAACACCACAGTTCAAAAGCATCAATTCTTTGGCACTCTGCTTTCTTTATAGTCCAACTCTCACATCCACACATGACTACTGGAAAAACCATAGCTCTGACTAGATGGACTTTTGTTGGTGAAGTAATGTCTATGCTTTTTAATATGCTGTCTAGGTTGGTCATAACTTTCCTTACAAGAAGCAAGCATCTTTTAATTTCATGGCTGGAGTCACCATCTGCAGTGATTTTGGAGCCATTCCCACCCCCCACCCCCCACCCCCCCCAAAAAAAAGTCTGTCACTATTTCCATCGTTTTCCCATCTATTTGCCATGAAGTGATGGGACCAGATGCCATGATCTTAGTTTTCTGAAAGTCGAGTTTTAATCCAACTTTTTCACTCTCCTATTTCACTTTCATCAAGAGGCTTTTAGGTCTTCTTCATTTTCTGCAATAAGGGTTGTCATCTGCATATGTGAGGTTACTGATATTTCTTCTGACAATATTGATTTCAGCTTCTGTTTCCTCCAGCTCAGCATTTCACATGATGTAATCTGCATATAAGTTAAATAAGCAGCGTGACAGTATATAGCCTTGACATACTCCTTTCTTGATTTGGAACCAGTCTGTTGTCCCATGTTCTGTTATAGCTGTTGCTTCTTGACCTGCATTAAAGATTTTTCAGGAGGCAGGTAAGGTGGTCTGGTATTCCCATCTCTTGAAGAACTCTTCAAGTTTGTTGTGATCCACACAGTCAAAGGCATTGACACACTCAGTAAAGCAGAAGTAGATGTTTTCTGGAACTCTCTTGCTTTTTATATGATCCAACAGATGTTGGCAATTTTATCTCTGGTTCCTCTGGCTTTCCTAAAACCAGCTTCAACATCTAGAAGTTCACAGTTCATGTATTGCTGAAGCCTGGCTTGGAGAATTTTGAGCATTTCTTTACTAGCATGTGAGATGAGTGCAATTGTGTGGTAGTTTGAGCATTCTTTGGCATTGCCTTTCTTTGGGTTTGGAATGAAAACTGATCTTTTCCAGTCTTGTGGCAACTGCTGAGTTTTCCAAATTTGTTCGCATATTGAGTGCAGCGCTCTGACAGTATCATCTTTTAGGATTTGAAATTGCTCAACTGGAATTCCATCATCTCCACTAGCTTTGTTCATAGTGATGCTTCCTAAGGCCCAGTTCTTTTGAACTGTGGTGTTGCAGAAGACTCTTGAGAGTCCCTTGGACTGCAAGGAGATCCAATCAGTCCATTCTGAAGGAGATCAGCCCTGGGATTTCTTTGGAAGGAATGATGTTAAAGCTGAAACTCCAGTACTTTGGCCACCTGATGTGAAGAGTTGACTTATTGGAAAAGACTCTGATGCTGGGAGGGATCTGGAGCAGGAGGAGAAGGGGACAACAGAGATGAGATTGCTGGATGGCATCACTGACTCGATGGACGTGAGTCTGAGTGAACTCTAGGAGTTGGTGATGGACAGGGAGGCCTGGAATGCTGTGACTCATGGGGTCACCATGAGTCGGACATGGCAGAGCGACTGAACTGAACTGAAGGCCCACTTCACTACACATTCCAGGATGTCTGGCTCTAGGTAAGTCATCACACAATCATGGTCATCTGGTTTGTGAGGATCTTTTTTTGTATAATTCTTTTATGTATCTTGTCACCTCTTCTTAATATCTTCTGCTTCTGTTAGGTTCCTACCATTTCTTTCCTTTGTTGTGCCCATCTTTGCATGAAATGTTCCCTTGGGATCTCTGATTTTCTTGAAGAGATCTCTAGTCTTTCCCATTCTTCTTGTTTTCCTCTATTTCTTTGCATTGATCACTGAGGAAGGCTTTCTTATCTCTCCTTGCTATTCTTTAGAACTCTGCATTCAGATGGGTATATATTTCCTTTTCTCCTTTGCCTTTAGCTTCTCTTCTTTTCACAACTATTTGTAAAGCCTCCTCAGACAACCATTTTGCCTTTTTGCATGTCTTTTCCATGGGGATGGCTTGATCCCTGCCTCCTGTACAATGTCACAAACCTCTGTCCTTAGTTCTTCAGGCACTTTCTCTATTATATTTAATCCCTTGAATCTGTTTGTCACTTCCACTGTATGCAAATATATATTAAATCATAAGGTATTTGATTTATGTCATACCTGAATGGTTTAATGGTTTTCCCTACTTTCTTCAATTTAAGTCTGAATTTGGCAACATGGAGTTCATGATCTGAGCCAGTCAGCTCCTGGTCTCATTTTTGCTGACTGTATAGACTTTTTCCATCGTTGACTGCAAAGAATATAATCAATCTGATTTCGGTATTGACCATCTGGTGATGTCCTTGTGTAGAGTCTTCTCTTGTTTTGTTGGAAGGTGTTTGGTATGACTAATGTGTTCACTTGACAAAAATCTTTTAGTCTTTGCCCTGCTTCATTTTGTACTCCAAAGCCAAATTTGCCTGTTACTTCAGGTATATCTTGACTTCCTACTTTTGCATACCAGTCCCTTATAATGAAAAGGACATCTTTTTTGAGTGTTAGTTCTAGAAAGTCCTGTAGGTCTCATAGAACCATTTAACTTCGGCTTCTTCAGCTTTTCTGGTTGGAGCACAGACTTGGATACTGTATATTGAATGGTTTGACTTGGAATTGAATGATATCATTCTGTTGTTTTTAAGATTGCACCCAAGTGCTGCATCTCAGACTCTTTTGTTGACTGTGATGGCTACTCCATTTCTTCTAAGGGATTCTTGCACACAGTCATAGATACAATGGTCAACTGAGCTAACTTCACCCTTTCCAGTCCATTGTAGTTCACTGATTCTTAAAATGTCAATAATCACCCTTGCCATCTCCTGTTTGACCACTTCCAATTTATCTTCATTCATGGACCTAACATTTCAGGTTCCTATGCAATATGGTTCTTTACAGCATCAGACTTTACTTCCATCATCCGTCACATCCACAACAGGGCATTGTTTTTGCTTTGGCTGCAAGGAGTAAAAATGTATCAAATTTTAATTATTTATTGAGACTATTAAGAAACAGGCAAAAGTGGAGAAGGAAACGGCAACCCACTTCAGTATTCATGCCTGGAAAATCCCATGGACTGAGGAGCCTGGTGGGCTACAGAGTGTCGCAAAGAGTTGAACACAACTGAGTGACTTCTCTCTCTGTGTGTGTGTTATGTATGCTTATAATAGATTGACTTTGATGTACAACAGAAACTAATATAAGATGGTAAAGCAACTCTATTCCAATAAAAATTGTTTAAAAAAAAAAGAAACAGGCAAAAGTAATGGTTTCTTTTAAAATACCAATTTTAGAGAAGAATCCTAGAAATATTATTCAAAGGGAAATGGCAGATTAGTGAAAGGAAAAATAGTCACTTGAATTCTGAAATCAGTGTTTACTATGCTATTATTTGGGATGTATTTTTAACCTGGTGGCCTACAGTCCATGGGGTTGCAAAGAGTCAAACAAAACTGAGTAGCTATGCACATACATTATCCAGGGCTTTCCTGGTGGCTCAGACAATCTGTCTCCATTACAGGAGACCTGGGTTCCAGGTCAGGAAGATCCATGGAGAAGGGAATGTAACCCACTCCAGTATTCTTGCTGGAAAATTCCATGGACAGAGGAGCCTGACAATCTATAGTTCTTGGTTCACAAAGGAGTTGGACATGAATAATTGAGTAACATTTTCACTTCATACATTATCCACAATCTTTATTGCTAAAGAAAAGTGATCATCACATATCACTATGACCAACAAAGCATGCTCTGAATTTTTGTTTCCTAGACAAGAGGACACATTAGTAAAAAAAAAATTCCTAGAGTGGTTTCATGTATTTAAAAGGCAAAGTTCATTGTGAATAATATGCAAGCAGCCATGAAATCAAAAGACGCTTACTCCTTGGAAGAAAAGTTATGACCAACCTAGATAGCATATTCAAAAGCAGAGAATTACTTTGCCAACAAAGGTCTGTCTAGTCAAGGCTATAGTTTTTCCAGTGGTCATGTATGGATGTGACAGTTGGACTGTGAAGAAAGCTGAGCCCTGAAGAATTGATGCTTTTGAACTGTGGTGTTGGAGAAGACTTTTAAGAGTCCCTTGGACTGCAAGGAGATCCAACCAGTCCATTCTAAAAGAGATCAGCCCTGGGTGTTCTTTGGAAGGAATGATGCTAAAGCTGAAACTCCAGTACTTTGACCACCTCATGCAAAGAGTTGACTCATTGGAAAAGACTCTGATGCTGGGAGGGATTGGGGGCAGGAGGAGAAGGGGATGACAGAGGATGAAATGGCTGGATGGCATCACTGACTCTATGGACATGAGTCTGAGTGAGCTCCAGGAGTTGGTGATGGACAGGGAGGCCTGGCATGCTGTGATTCAAGGGGTCGCAGAGTCAGACATGACTGAGTGACTGAACTGAACCATAAATAATGCAGAGCAAATGTATATCCATGTGTAACTGGTTAAGACAAGCTCCATTGTCATTAGGAAAGAATCTTCAGTTCCAGTTAGTCTGGCATATCAGTGTTATTCAAGGCTTATGGTCATTATTGGTTTAAGATGTGAGTCACTCCAAATTCACAGGTGTTTTTCAGTTTTAGCTGGTTAGAACTAGTTTTAGTGAGTTAGAACACCTGATTTTTATATCTCTTTAGGCAAGTTCTGCTGCATGTAGAAAGTTCTTTAACAGTCCTTGGCTTCTTATATTGATAAATGGAAGATGGATACAAAAACAAGTTTACTCTCTTTGTGTTGGGTGCCTATTTCGCACAATTCTGTTGTCCTCATTAAAGTTGTTTTAATCTTCTTTTAGTATGGAATTATCTAATGTGGAAATGTAGAAGATGTTAAGTGTGCATCAACATTTTAAACACTGATAAAATTGACAAGAGCCATCACTAGGAACAAAGATAGACTTGGCATAACTGATATTTGTAGAGCAAATCTCTCAACCATTAGACTAAATCTCATGGTCCTACTTGTCCCACCTTGACCATTTTCCTTCCCCTCACCCCCAGTGTTAACATCTAATATAACCATACCATATTCTTCAAAATAAATATTAATATTGGTACAACATAATTAACTAAAATGTAAACTTTATTTGGATTTCACAAAGTTTTCTACTAATGTATTTTTTATGGTCCTCATTCTAAATCAAGATACCACATCTCTTTTAGTTATAATGTTTCCTTATTCTCTTCCAATTTCTGATAGTTCCTAAGTCTCTGTTTTCATGGTTTTGACACTTTTGAAGGGTACTAATCAGGTTGTAGAATCTCCTCTAGCTGGAATTTGTCTGATGTTTTCACATGCTTAAACTGGGATTATGAATTTGCAGGATAATGTTCACAAAGACACAGTGCTCTTTTCCTTATTTCATACCACAGGATGCATGGCATTAACATCATTTATTGACAGTGTTTTCTTTGATCATTTGGGTAAGATAGTGTCTGTCAAGATTCTTCCTGTAAAGTTTATTTTGTCCCTTACCCATACACACCTTAAACTTTACCCTATTAATCTTGTCTATAACAGTCATTGCTGTGCTATTCTAATGGCATTTTCTATTTTCTTTATCCTTTGTACACTTATTATTTGGAATTCTTCTGTAAGAAAGATATGCCCCTCCATCACTTTGTTTACTAAAGTATTATTTATATCAATATGCACTCATGGCTACTTATTTGACTCTCTGTGTTATAAGCTTATACTTATATTATTTACTGTGTTGCCCTTATCCATCATCATTCTATTTGACTATTGGGTGTTCTTTGAGGATGGCTCCTTGTTTCTTTTGTCCTTTATACACACCCTTATACTTTGTTTTATTTTTGTTTGTGTTTGAGAGCATGTATGTTTGTGTGTATGGGTATATTATGTCTATGTCTGTGTGTAAACACTTCCTTACTTTTATGGAACTATAAGCCTTTGACCTGTTTTTGGCTTGTCATGAAGCATTTATTCTGGTGCAGCTAAAGGTGTTAGTAAATGCCACATTGTTCTGCTAGTAAATAAACAAAAGGAATTTTACTGTCTAGCAATATAGCTGCCAGCAAATTAAGGTCATTTTGTTGAGCTTGTATTGCAGTAACACTTTTATTTGCAATGATTGTTCTGGTGATAAAAATATTTTGTTTGCCACATTGTAGTTGGAAAACATTATTTGTGGTTCCTTTTGGGATCTCTGTACTTTGATGGGCATGTAAGTGTTAAATGTTTATGAGGCCATTTTAGATGTTACTAGAAAGTAGAGTTTTAAGTTTCAAAATAGGGTATAATACCATTTCTCACTGGCAAAATCCCTCCTTTCTCTAATATACACATTGTGTAGCAATTATACCTCTGTGTGTGTGTGTGTGTATATATATATATATATATATATATATATATATATATATAAGTATTATACCTTGAACTTTATTTTAATAAGGAATACCTTCTAAATCCTACTCTATATGTCATTTCCAAGTTTTATTTTTAACATTATTTAAAAATTTTTGGACTTCAGTGACTAACAGTTTTCTACCCCTGACTACATTGATACTGTCTCTGTATGTCTCTTTAAACTTACTTTTATCATATGTTAATGCTTGCTCTGTATTGAACATGGGGACTTTATGCTCAAATACATCTATATCTATATCTATCTATCTATCTATCATATATCTATCTTCCTATCTATCTATCTATATACACAAAATCAGGAGGACCTTAACAGGAAAAAAATATGGTTTATTTTATAAGGATGCTTATCAGGTATCTGGAATATATATAGTAAAAGTATTTCTTTAATTATATGATGGAAAATAATCCCTTTTCAGGAATTTCTAAGTAGTATGTATTTGAATAAAGAGGCACTCTAGCCTAGCCAAGTGGACACATTTAAAAAGTCATCACAGCAATTAAATCATTTGATAGCTCAGCCTCTCCTTATCTTACATGGTTTAACTTTAATTCTAGCATTTACAAGAAAAAAAAGATAATCTGAATATTTAAAACATTAAATTTTTGTCCCAAATCATTGAATTTTTGTTTTAAAATTATATGAGCATATATTACTGTCTTCAGACCATTCAGCACTGGAACTAGATTTATAATTACTGGATATTTAGAAATGTTAAATTTTCTCAAAGGGATATCATTAGTTTTGAGCATATATATATATATATGATTTAACACTAACCCCTGAATCTAAGGATGATTTAGGTGTTTTAAAAATTGTAGATAAGTTTACATGCCTCCTAAAGTGTGATTGAGAGAGCACTTTAACAGATAAGTTTTTTACAGGAAGTAAGAAAATGTTTATACTTGCTTGAAAATAGTGTATGGAACCAATCATGAACAGAGACACAGCAAATACTTTGCTACAATTTTCCTTTAACTATTTGAAGGTGACTTTCCAAAGCAGCTTCCAACCAAGGATCTCTAGTTTTCACTAAGAACATTCACAGACATTATTCTGGTTCTCTAGCTAAAGTAATATCTGATCTGAATCTCTGACTAGAAGTTTATATGTAAAAGTAAGTAGGTTAAAGTCTCAGGGACCACATTTCCATCATCTTAAAATTTCCTTTATAGATTTCCTAAATCCAAGTTATCTATATCATGAATTCTTGAAGGTTTTGTTAAAAACCCAATTTCATAGACTCAAGATCAGGAACCGCAGAATCAGAATCCCTATAGTTGGAAGCAGGAAATCAGTGTGATAAAACAAGCACACTGGGTGTGTTTTCCATGTACTTTAATTTTGAAAACAAGTGCCTTTAAGAAAAATTATTCCTAATTTTGAAGTCAAGTGAACACAACTTCCTGTGTGTAAACTTTTACAAAATACTTCTTTTTACAAAATACAGAATTCATTTTTGACTATTTTTCAGGAAATTAAAAGAAACAAGAGTCTATTAAAAGTCCACATCACCTAGTTTAGATCATTCAACTTAATCACTCTGGGAAGGCTTCCTACCTCTCCTGTCAATTGAACAACTTATTTAAGGAGCTCTGTCAGATACAATCCTCTTTACTTCATTTTGTCCCCCGCTGATACCGTCTTACAGGGGATTGCCAACACGCAGAGAGCCTGAGGGATCTAAAGTGAGATTACAAAAGCAAACCCTGAATGCATGCTCTCTAGAAGGTAGACTCCTAAGGCTACAATACCAAATGTTTAGAAGTGAGTCAAACAAGAGTGACACCACCATGCAACCATTCCCCTTTATGAGGTACTCTTAATTCTGTGCCTCAGGAAAAGATTCTCATGAACAGATTACAAGTGTTTAGAAATTTGCTAGAGATTATAGCACAAAGCCATGCTGTGTTACACATTCTGCAGCCAAAATTCAAAGTCTGATTATGATCTAGAGATGGAACAATAATCAAATAATGTCTTCTCCTACCCTTACCTCCATCAAATAATTGTTTTACTTTATTCTTGCAAAAGATCTTTTGAGAAGCATTTAGATGCTATAACTGTAGGCCAAGATAAATCCCTCATGTGGAGATAAATGACCCAGATCTTTTGGTATTATGACTAAAATTTAAGACTTAAACTAGAAACTCATTTGTTTTCTTGCAGTTTGAAGACTAAAGCCAACTAATATGCTAACAGATAAAGACTTCATAATATAGCAGGCTGAGAAGTATATTCTATAAACTATGAAAGAATGAGGTATTACTGAATTTTAAAATTCACCATTGCATATTGCCTGCATATAAAGTAAACATGATGTCCTCCACTGGAAACTATGTCAATAACTAGATGTTTCTTCTCATTCTGTTACTGAACTCAAATTTTAGGTGCTTACTCTTGGAAAATTTACAGAGTCCCATCAAAGCCAGTCAGGCCATAGTACCTGGAGAAATTCAGACAATCTCATTTCTGATTAGGAAAAATGTACAGTAACTGAAACAAAACAAGCATGGGGTCCTTGATGTCTGTAATTTATAAATGAAAGTCCTCTCACCACCATCTCATATGTGAGGCTTTCAATGTTTCACACTGTTGAATAGACTTTAGAAGAGCTAACATACCAACTACTACTATTAAGCAAATTCAGCATTCGATTAAATTCAGTACTTTTTAAGACACTGTGAAAGGCATAGCAGGCATGAAAATAATAAAAGTATGGCCTCAAGGAACTCATAAAATTGTGTGAAAGGAGACAAAGTAATTATGAAAATAATATAATACCATGTGCTAAATATTTCAAAAGAAGGGGAAAAGTATCATTGAGGTTCAAAGGCAGACTATGATTCCCAAGACTTCCAAAGTGATCCTGGCTTTCTTAAGGGGACCAGGAAACTACTGACCTAGATAATACTGAACACATGGGTGTTTAGAGTAAAGAGGACTTAAACATACTGATTCCAAGCAGTAGCACATCAATTTTGAGACTATTCCATCTGTTTAAACTTGGTGAAACAATTTCTTAAATTATTGAGGCAGCAGAATTTAAGAGGATGTGAATAGCAGGGCCCATACTACTATACTAAGTGACCCAAGTTCATAACTTCGTGAACTGTGAAGTTGAACTAATTACTTGTCTTTGGACCCTCATTTTCCACACCATTTAAAGGGTGACACATTAGTACCTAATTTTTAGTACTGAATAAATGATTTCTAAAGTTTGTTTCAAATATTCAACACATAAACAAGTGCATCCATACATGCATGCATACACATAGTCTTTAGAAAGCTTGGCGTTTGCCATCTTAAATATTTGTTGGGCATCATGTCTCTGAATTTGTTAATAGGAAAAACTGTTAATCTCAGAGGGAAGAAATATTAGAAAATATCTCAGCAAGAGGTAAAGAACAAGGATACATTTTTCACCCAGGTCCTGGTCACAAATTCAAACACCTATCATAGACTAAGTAATGTACAAGAGTAAGATAGATCACAAATAAATATGTTTATTCACATTTTTGTCAAAATCTGCAATCTATGGGTCTGTTCTTTTTCCTCTTTTGACAGAGACATAGGTACAGATGCTATTTCTAAACTATAAGGTTGATGAAAACTAATTGTGGTTTTACAGTGTTGAACTTTACCATTTGATATTGGAATACATTCTTAAATAAATGTGGTTATGTTATACATCATTTTAATATACATTTCTTTATGTGTTTTTGCAAATGACTTATTACTTGCTTTTTAGATTTATTTTAAGCTATAAATATACTGTTATACAAAAGACAAATTTGAGCACTTTTTAAATTCAAGTTCAAAATGGGTCATTAAACAGCAGAGACAACTTGCAACATCAACAACACATTTGTCCGAAGAAGTGCTAATGAAGGAATAGTGGTGGTTCAAGAAGTTTTGCAAAGAAGGCGGGAGCCTTGAAGATGAAGAGCATAGTAGCTGGCTATCGGAAGGTGACAGTGACCGATTAAGAGCCATCATTGAAGCTAATCCTCTTACAACTACACAAGAAGTTGTCGAAGAACTCAGAATAAAACATTCTATGGTCATTCGTCATTTGAAGCAAATCGAAATGATGAAAAATCTTGACAAGTAGGTGCCTCATGAGCTTACCAAAAAAAAAAAATAATAATAAATAAAATCATCCTTTTGAAGTGTTGTCTTCTCTTATTCTATGCAACAACAGTGAACAATTTCTCAATCAGATTGTGACATGAGATGAAAAGTATGTTTTATACAACAACCTGGGATGACCAGCTCAGTGACTGGATCGAGAAGAAGCTCCAAAGCACTTCCCAAAGCCAAACTTGCACTAAAAAATGTCATGGTCACTGTTTGCTGGTCTGATCCACTACAACTGTCTGAATCCTGGTGCAATCATTACATCTGAGAAGTATGCTCAGCATGTCGAAGAGATGCACAGAAAGCTGTGATGCCTGTAGCTGGCATTGGTCAACAGAAAGGGCCCAATTCTTCTCCATGACAATGCCTGACTGCATGTCACACAACCTATGCTTCAAGTTGAATGAATTGGGCTACCAAGTTTTGCCTCATGTGCCATATTCACAAGACCTTTTGCCAACCAACTATCATTTCTTCAAGCATCTCTGCAACTTTTCACAGGGAAAATGCTTTCACAACAAGCCGGAGTCAAAAAGTGCTTTCCATGAGTTTGTCGAATTCCAAAGCATGAATTTTTATGCTACAAGGATAAACCAACTTATTTCTTGTTGGCAAAAATGTGTTGATAGTAATGGTTCCTATTTTGATGAATAAAGGTGTGTTTGAGCCTAGTTGTAATGATTTAAAATTCATGGTCGAAAGCTTCAGTCATTTTTGTGAGAGTGTGAAACTGTTAGTTGCTCAGCTGTGTGTGACTTTGCAATCCCATGGACTGTAGCCCACTAGGTTCTCTGTTCATGGAATTCTCCAGACAAAGAACATTGGAGTGGGTAGCCATTCCCTTCTCCAGGGGATCTTCCTGACCCGGGTATCAAAACTGGGTCTCCAGAAATCCAGGCAGATGCTTTACCATCTGAGCCACCAGGGAAGCCCCAGTGCTTTTGTATCAACCTAATATAAGAAAAGCATCAGAATAAGGACAACAATAGATGGCAACTGACACTCCACGGCAGTGTCATGATGCTCCTCCATCCATGGGATTTTCCAGGCAAGAGTGCTGGAGTGGATTCCCATTTCCTTCTCCAGGGAATCTTCCCAACCCAGGAATCGAACCCGGGTCTCCCTCATTGCAGGCAGACGCTTTACCTCTGAGCCACCAGGGAAGCCCCTAATATAAGAAAAGCATCAGAATGAGGACAACAATAGATGGCAACTGACATTCCACTGCAGTGTCATGAGGGTGGAAAACAAATGACGGAAACTGTTGATTTGGACAGTTTGTGTCCCTTCTAAAAAATAGCAGCTGCTGTTCAGATTTTAACAACTCTTGACATAGGGAAATTCAGATCTCATGTTAGTAGCTTTTGCAAGAGAAATTTAATGGATTTTTCAAAAATAAAAATTAGTTTAACTGTTGAGTAAAAACTAGCAAAACAAAAAATACCCATTCACACTCATTCTGCTGCAAAAACCTGTCTGTGAAATTGCCCATGTAACCTCTTCCTTAATGTTCTATTTGATATAACCATAATATGTACACTACTCTCTTGTCTATTTATATTAAAACCAAAGGCAAAAGATAGTTGGCATGCTCTTAGACTTTTCTTAGTGGTTAACTACTGTCATTGTTTACTCTCAGCCTTTCACGTAGAAATCAGAGGAGCAGTGCTACACATTTGGTGTCACTTCTGAAAAATTGGACATCACCCATAATTTAGACTGATAATTATAAGCCCTACCTCACATTAAACCTGCCCAAACTGTTTTTTTCTTCTTTTAATTTAGTTAGTTTCAAGTAAGTCCAAAGCATGTTTGTTATTTTAAAACTTTATAGAAAATTCTAATATATAGACAGGGCTACCAATAACTGCTCTAGTTTGGACTTATCTTTTTACACATAAGGAAATTGAAGACATGAGGAAATAATACAGCTATAATAGCTATTATATAAACTTATTCCACTTGATGCCTGATATTAGTGCCAATATTAGTATGTGACTGCTAAAGGGGTTCCTATTAGGTGAGATCTTAGTTTCTAGACATTATGAATTTGTTTTCTGCCATAGGCCTTCTGCTGCTGCAGCTGCTAAGTCGCTTCAGTCATGTCCAACTCCGTGACCCCATAGATGGCAGCCCACCAGGCTCCCCCATCCCTGGGATTCTCCAGGCAAGAATTTTGGAGTGGGTTGCCATTTCCTTCTTGAATGCATGAAAGTGAAAAGTGAAAGTGAAATTGCCCAGTTGTATCTGACTTGTAGCGACCCCATGGACTGCAGCCCGCCAGGCTCCTCCGTCCACGGGATTTTCCAGGCAAGAGTACTGGAGTGGAGTGCCATTCTAGTTTGGCACAAATCACACCACAGACCAAAGCAAAGCAACTCTTGGAGACAAGGATTTATGTTCTGTTATTTCAGCACCAAAATTTCAATCAAGTTCCATTTGAAACTACAAGAAATGGATTTATTCTTTAAAATGAAACAATAACATATTGTAAATATTACCATAAAATACATTTTCTCCTGGGTGACACTTACAGTGGTCCCACTGAATCATGTTCTTTTGTACTTAAAGTGCTTTACCCTTTGTTTAATGTGACAAATAGTTGAAACTGTTAGTTTTCTTTTCAGAAAACTCATAAGAGAAAAAGAAAAAAACATAATCCGAACAAAAAAAAATACGTAAAACAGGATATAATCCTCAAGGACCACAGATTTACATAGGGATTAATACTGAATAAATCTGATATAGGGATATACACTGAATAAATGTTATAATTACACATATTATCTTTAGGATTGCTTAGGATACATAGAAAGTATTTTAAAGTAGTTCATAGAGAAGTATATTTTATTATTTGATAATGTTTTTTATGAATTTAGAGTGGAGGTAAGCAAAACTTTTTTGTAAAGGGCCAGATAGGTAAATATTTTAGGTTTTGAAGGTTGGATTGTCTCTGTTGTAATGATTCAGCTCTGCCATTGTGGAAAAGCAATCAGAGACAAGATGTACTCAAATGGGCATGGTACATCTTGAATCTTTTATTCAAGATTCAAGATGTACTCAAATCTTTTATTAAAAATCAGGTTTCACTCTACAGGCTGGATTGTACCAATGTACCATTAACCTGTCTGATTGTGGTTTAGTTCCTCAGTCATATTTGACTCTGGACTGCAGCACACCAGACTTCCCTGTCCTTTACCATCTCCCGGAACTCGATCATACTCATATCCATTGAGTGGATAATGCCATCTAACCATCTTTTCCTCTGTTTTCCCTTTCTCTTTCTGTCTTCTGTCTTTCCCAGCATCAGTCTTTTCTATTGACTTGGCTCTTCGCATCAGGTGGCCAAGGTATTGGAACTTCAGCTTCAGCATCTGTCCTTCCAATGAATATTCAAGATTGATTTCCTTTAGGATTCACTGGTTTGATCTCCTTGCAGTTCAAGGGATTCTCAAGAGTTTTCCCCAGCACCATAGTTCAAAAGCATCAATTCTTCAGCACTCATCCTTCTTTATGGTCCAACTTTCACATCCATACACATCTACTGGACCATAGATTTGACTACACAGATCTTTGTCAGCAAAATAATGTCTCTCCTTTTTAATATGTGCTCCGGGTTGGTCATGGCTTTTCTTCCAAGGAGCAGGTGTCTTTTAATATCATGGCTGCAGTCACTGTCCACAGTGATTGTGGAGCTCAAGAAAATAAAGTCTGTCACTGTTTCCATTATTTCCCCATCTATTTGCCATGAAGTGATGGGACTTGGATGCCATGATCTTAGTTTTTTGGATGTTGAGTTTTAAGCCAACTTTTTCACTTTCCTCTTTCACCTTCATCAGTGGGTCTAGTTCCTCTTCATTTTCTGCCATAAGGGTGGTGTAATCTGCATATCTGAGGTTATTGATATTTCTCCTGGTAATATTGATTCCAACTTGTGCTTTACCAGCCCAGGATTTTGTATGATGTACTCTGCATATAGACTAAATAAGTGAGTGAAGTGAAAGTTGCTCAGTTGTCTCCAACTCTTTGAGAAACCATGGACTATTCAGTCCATGGAATTCTCCAAGCCAGAATACTGGAGTGGGTAGCCTATCCCTTCTCCAGCAGATCTTCCCAACCCAGAAATTGAACCAGAGTCTCTTGCATTGCAGGTGGATTGTTTACCAACTGAGCTACCAGGGAAGCCCAAGTTAAATAATCAGGGTGACAATATACAGCCTTGATGCACCCCTTTCCCAATTTTGAACCAGTCTGTTTTTCCATATTCTGTTCTAACTCTTGCTTCTTGACCTGCATATAGGTTTCACAGGAGGCAGGTAAGGTGATCTGGTAATCCCAATAGTTAACAAATGATTCCTGATTTCTGAATATTATTCTAATTATAAATAGATATCCATGTCTGATAGCTATAAACATCGTCATATATTTCAAAATGAAATTAAAACTAAGCAATATACACAATTAGTAAAGTAAAATGATTAAATAAAATCCATTTAAAATTTTTTGATGAGTTAATAGGCTAGTGATAGAGAAGCTAAAAATCTATAAGTTGCCAAAAGTTCCTTCTTTTCCTAGATAACTTATGTAGTCACTGTTTTAAAAAAAGAAGACCTAACCTACCATTTTATTCTGATGATTCAGATTAGCCAAGCAACAAAAAAATAAGTCATAGCCATGTTATATATTGACACTACATGGGTGCTATTAAATCATCTAATTTCTCTTGATCCCTACTATAGATACTAATTTGATCAATTTCAAAGAAGATTTCATTGAGACAGGGATTCACACTTCATCAGTTTTTTAATTTATGATGAGACATTAACCCGTAGGTAAATTCTACCACTTTTACCTTTACTGGATGATAAATGCCATAGTATGGACACCTGTCTATCTATGTAGTCACCCTATTGAACAGATACTACAGCTGCCAGTAAACATTGCTTTGGACTCTTTTACTTAAACTGTGATTCATTGTCCAACAACATTTATGTCATCTGGGATCTTGTTAGAAAATCACAATAACAAATCAGGATCATATGTATTAAATTTCAAAAATACTGATTAGGACACACACATAAAATATGCACTGAGCTACTCAATGGAAATCTAAGATGACTTTATGATCTTACTGTGTTTGTTTTAATTAGGGATTTAACCTAAGTGTGCCCTAACAAGTAGCAATTTGAGCTTTGGCTGTGACTTTGAAATGAATCTAACCTAATAGTGAAAATGTTCTTTAGCCCAATAAAGCAAATATATAATTGATTTTTTTAAAACTTTTAAACTGATAGTTCTTATATTAAGGGAATCATTGTGCATTATGTGCATTGTGGAAATCTTTAGGAGTATAAAACTAAGAAATCTCCAAGATGATTATCGGATTTCTCTTATACATTTATAAATCTGTTTATATAATACACATGTAAGAATAAATTAAAAAGCATTTCTTATCAAAATTGGACAATATTTTGATATTTTATCATTTAATTCATAAATCTGTATTTTAGGAGAGCATTTTTTTCTATATAGTTATTCTTTTTTTTTAATATACTTATTCTTGTGGTACATTTACCCAAAGGTGGTTATTGTTATTTTTTATTCTAACAATTAAAATGTGTTATGGTGTAAACTTACCAATACAAAGATTGTTGACCATAGAATTAGAGTACTGGAATGAGGAGAAGTGGCCATAAGACACTGGAGAATCCACTTTACAGTTAATTCAACAATGGCTTACTTTCTAAGGGTTGAAGGAGAGTTACCTCTTCTTTTCAGGGCCCTGATATCCCTTTAGGTTATTAATGCCTAGAGTAGAATACTTTGGTCCTGACAGATTCCTTTGAGTTACACTTTGACATTAGGAAACTCATGCCTTTACTTTACTCCAGAATCTCTAGAGTGTATGGTCATCCCAATAGGTGTGCAGGGTGATTCGTAGGGATTAGGATGACAATATTATTTACATTTTATTTCTATTTATTCTATTTCAATATGCTTTACTTTACTTCTCTTTCTGTACTGTTTATAAAAAGTCAGCTTCCCTGGTGGCTCAGACAGTAAAGAATCAGTCGACAGTGCAGGAGACCCAGGTTCAACCCTTGGATTGGGAAGATCCCCTGGAGAAGGGAATGGCTACCCACTCCAGTATTCTTGCTGAGAGAATCCCATGAATAAAGGAGTCCAGCAGGCTGTAGTCCATGGAATCACAAAGAGTTGGATAAGACTGAGTGACTAAGCACATGTAAAACAAAATATGCATTAATAACTAAATTAGTATTAAATAAACATTAATGGAGAGATGCAGACTTATTTTGTTAACTTAGAATAGTATATGTTCAAATATGGAAACCTTAAGAGTATAAAACTAGAAAATATCCAAGATGATTATCATAATTATTTTATACATTTATGAATCTATATATAATACATATGTAAATATAAAATTTAAAAGCATTTATTAACAAAATTGATCATATTTGATACTTTATCATTTAATTTATAAATCTATATTTTATGAGAGCATTATTTTATATATAGTCTAAGCAAAGCATAGACATTATGTGCTGCAGGGAACTGGATTCATAATTTTTACAATAAAATATCAAAAAGGCCATTATTTCTATAAGCAAGTGGTATCAGTTAGCCATGACGACATGTAGATCTTAAATAAATAAAGTGTAGTCACTTTTTCACACATAGAAGACATATTTTAACTCATTTTGGCTTTTGTTATCCTCACTAGATGCTTATATTTTTTATTGTATAATAACTCAGCATAGTAGTCTTCAATTTATTTTTCCTATTTCTCTATTTTTAGCTGTCACTTCAGATATAAATTGAGTAGCTTTTGAAGAAGTTTCATCTTCAATCCTCCTAACTGCATGAATGTTAAACTGCTTACTAAACTGAAGTCAGTGATTGCCTTAAATCTGTATCTTCTGAATATTTAGCAGAATTTCATATCGTCAGTGTTTGAATTTGATGAAAATAAATACAAATGCTTTTAAAATGAAACAAAGAAGCGCAACTTTATGCTTTAAAGAATGTAATATTCCTGAAATATAATCTAATCAATTTAAACTGACTACGTCCTCATTGGCATTGGTTTGTGTTTATAAGCATTAAATATAACTTTTTCACACTTATTTATAATATTGAAATTGTTGTGAAAGAATGAGACTTTTGATTGTGTTTGAAATTTCTAATCAGTCCCAGAGACATATGCTTAACTCTACTTTTAAAACATCAAGAGTATATTCTTCCCCATTTTCCTATTAATAAAGACATCTGAGGTTTAAGAGAATATTAAAAGCTAAAATTTGAAAAATCTCTTAGGAGATAGTTTCAGTCAGTTCAGTTCAGTCGCTCATTTGTGTCCGACTCTTTGCAACCCCATGAATCGCAGCAGCCAGGCCTCCCTGTCCATCACCAACTCCCAGAGTTCACTAAAACTCATGTCCATTGAGTCAGTGATGCCATCCAGCCATCTCTTCCTCTGTCGTCTCCTTCTCCTCCTGCCCCCAATCCCTCCCAGCATCAGAGTCTTTTCCAATGAGTCAACTCTTCGCATGAGGTGGCCAAAGTACTGGAGTTTCAACTTTAGCATCAGTCATTCCAAAGAAATCCCAGGGCTGATCTCCTTCACAATGGACTGGTTGGATCTCCTTGCAGTCCAAGGGACTCTCAAGAGTCTTCTCCAACACCACAGTTCGAGACAGTAAAAGAGACACTGATGTATAGAACAGTCTGTTGGACTCTGTGGGAGAGGGAGAGGGAGAGGGTGGAATGATTTGGGAGAATGGCATTGAAACATGTATAATATCATATATGAAACGAGTCGCCAGTCCAGGTTCAATGAATGATACTGGATGTTTGGGGCTGGTAAATTGGGACGACCCAGAGGGATGGTATGGGGAGGGAGGAGGGAGGAGGGTTCAGAATGGGGAACACATGTATACCTGTGGCGGATTCATTTTTATATATGGCAAAACCAATACAATATTGTAAAGTTAAAAAATAAAATAAAATTAAAAAACAAACAAACAACAAAAGCATCCATTCTTCAGCGCTCAGCCTTCTTCACAGTCCAACTCTCACATCCATACATGACCACAGGAAAAACCATAGCCTTGACTAGATGGACCTTTGTTGGCAAAGTAATGTCTCTGCTTTTGCATATGTTATCTAGGTTGGTCATAACTTTTCTTCCAAGGAGCAAGCATCTTTTAATTTCATGGCTGCAGTCATATAAATGACCTTTGACTGACTAATGTCACTTAAAGTTTAGTCCAGAATCCCACTGAAATCTTAAAGATGAGGGTTGTACTGGGTGTTAGCATAAAGTTGAAATTTTTCACTATATAAAAAAAAAAAGTCATGATAAGGATACTGGCTTGAATTATTTTGACTTCAATTTTTGTATTCTCCTTATATCCCTTGTTGCATATTAGACTTTTAATTTGTTACTAATTTATCCATTAATATGAATTATAATTATTTGATAGAGGTTTAGTTCTATGTTTAGATACCTATATATGTATATTTATAAATATAATTTATATAAATAAAACACTATAAATTTAATGGATTGCAAGATAATTCTTAATTATTTCTAGATAAAGTAATGACCTAGAATTTGAAAATCTGAGTTTGAATTCACCACTAATTAAGTGGCATAACTTTTGGTATGAAGTTCAGTTAACTTTCTAGACTCAGTTTCACCATGTATAAACTGGAGACCAAACCAGCTTGTAGATTTGTAGTAGTGTCTGAATCATAAATTATTTGAAATCTATAAAACTCTAATAAAGTATGTTTTTATGCTAATAATTTTACAAAATAGAGTAGTGTTCAAGAATTAAGTCAATAAGTCTTCCAGCTGGTTTCAATGACAACTTAATTTCTTATATATGTGTGTATGTATGTGTCTGTATATTATTAAATTTTATATTTTAAATTTTTGAACTAAATTTTATCAATATTTTAATTTTTTTCATCATAGGCTACAAGTTTTAACAGTTTGTCAGTGTCTCACTATATCAAAGTATCACTGTTCATTATATGTTTCCTATGAGTTAACAAAAATTATTCTTTAATGTGTCAGCATTCAGACTTCAAAAAATTCTACCAAAGGGATATTTTTCTTTCATTCTTTAAAATTTCCGTTAATCAGTGCTTCACGTGAATAATCTCTGCCTTAAAAAAAGCTAACAGGTAAAAATTCAGAAAACCTCACAGATACCAGTTTTTAACCATTAATAAAAGAATTGTTTCTGAAAAACAAGTCATTTCAAATACATCTTCAATAGAGAGCAACTATATAGACAAAACCTTTTCTCTAAATCTAAGATGTAACAAGGAAGTAACTCATAGTAAAGAGAAAACACAAGTTCCAAAAGAAAAAAATCTCTTGTTGTACTAAAGATAGTCCAAATTTACTACACTATTTGTCTCTTTTCATAAAAGCCATTAAATTTTAGGAAAGCAGTGAATAAGAAGAAAAAAAATAAGTAATATATTCTATTTGTTTAATAATTAAAAAATAATGTGGAATTTTCTCACTAAAATAAGCTTGAAAACTATCTATAATTTTCCACCAGCCATTCATTATTGACCCATATGGCAGTAGTATCTCTTCTTCAAAATTCTGTATGATATATATTTGATTCTATAGCATTGCTAATTTTAGAAATAATAATGATATTTACTATTGACAAAACTAACAGAATCCCCAAACAGTAGATTTATTGAGCTATTGCTGGTTTAACAGGAGTAAATATGTTTTTGATTTTAAGTAGTTTAAAAATGTCCCAGCTATATACTCAGTAACCAATGATTGCTAGGAAATAACCAGGTAGACTTAATACAATTTGAAAAGTTATGATTGATTTTTTTAATCAAAAAGTGCCATTTTAAAATAATTATAAAATTGTAAGGTAAAAATTGTAAATGGATGGTTTTCTGGATTATAACTGTAGAACTATATGAACGATTTCTCATTTTTAACTATTGTCAAAATAACTAGTTTAATACATTCATTTTAATAGCTTGCTGACTTTCACCAGCAAATAAACTTGCTTGATGGTTTCTTAGCTATTTATCTGAAGTGTCTTCAAATAATCATTTTTAAAATGGTAGATGTTAAATATGTTGTCATAGACCTTTTATACCTGCAGAAAGACAAGAAATGTAACTTACATAAAAAAACAAAGCTACACTTTGTATGAATTTCACAACAAATTGTGAACATAGATTTGTTTGTAATATGGATTATTTAGAATACATTTTAAATAGTATTAACTACACATTTTTGCTCTTATAATATTGTGTTTGTGCATGTGTGTGTGTGTAAACAAGTCTTGAACTTTCAGAACTTTCAAGTTCTGGCAGAAATGATGGAAAACATATTGATTCAGGTTTTCTTAAATTTGGAAATTTCCAGCAAATACTACCTTTTAGCTTTGCAGAAATACTAGTAAGATATTAAATGAAATTTGTGAAAAGTTCTGTAGATTCTTCCGTTGAGCACTACTTTTACCTACACTAAACAAAGATGTTTGAACTCTTCATAATAAATTTGATTAATTTATTTTCAATTTCAAATTATCTTTGCATTTTGTAAAGCTTAGTAGTTCTGCACAGAAATCTATTTAACGAGTCAGATAACTAAATTAGAGTTTAAAAATCTAAGAAAATAAGTTCTAATAAAGTAAAGCTTTAAACTATATAATGGGAAGCTCTTAGAGTTTGTGTTCCCAACATATCTAACATACTGAAGTGGATTGGGCTGTAGTTATATGATCACAATTACTGGACCATGGTATGGTTTGTTTGGTGAGCTCAGCCATCTTATCTGATTTGAATTAATCTACCGTCAGTCTAATCAATTCAGCTGTGATCAGTGGTTAAATATGGCTGGAAAAACAATCAACCGTGAAGCAGTCAATTTAGAGACTGCCTAAAAATACAGATATATTATGGGGAAAATAGATTCTAATGATAATGAAAAAAATGCAGTAAAACAGCTGAAAAGAAGTTGAAATAAAGTAGAAATTATTTTAACACTTGAACTACTCTAAATATTTTTTTGTGGGTAAGGAAGTTTCTCAAGATAATATGAATTCTTATAATCTAACTGCCACCTTATTTCTTTATGAATTTTTTTGTAGAAACAAAAGAAAAAAATCATAATTTATACATTTTCTCTAGAAATGCCCTCTGTTTACACCACTTGTTCACTCCATTTTTCATTCAGAGAGTAATGAAAACTTTAATCCTCTGCTAAGTTTACTGTGGAAAATCCCATTGCATCTCAAAGCAGTAATCTTTCTAGTCTGAAGATAACATTTTTAAAGGTTGAATTGGACCCCTGTGTTTTTCTTAACTAGACACCTGAGAATGAAGAACACAACTGTAAAGATATCTCCTGGCTGGCATTGCAGGAAACTTAATCCATTTACTCACTAACATGATGTTATGCTAGCAGGAAGATAGAATATACTAATAAAATTTTTCAATTCTTTATTTAAATGCCTGTATTCTGTCCTCACACCATCCCCCCAAAATAAAAAACAAACAAAAAAAATGTACTTTCAGTGCAATTTTAAGATTTTTGAAATTAATGAGAAAGCTGTTTTCTTAGAAACTAGGTAAGTAATGTATTGCAAGTTATTGTAACTCCAAACAAAACAAACATCTTGAAACATGGTAAACATGTATAGATTATTTCTTAAGACAGAGTATTTCAAGTAGATCCCACATAATTAACTGAATTTATTTAGAATCTAAGGACATACCAAACAACCAAAAACCCATAAAATTAAACAACAGATAAGTGACCAAATTTCAAAGAACTGAAGTAAAAAGTTTATAGGGCATCAGACCAAGATTGGTATTATCATTACAGAACCTCCCTCTAGTTTAAAAGCAGATAATACATACAACCAGAAATTAAAGGATGGTCATTCATTTTATAGAGAATATAGCCTATCCTAATAAAGTAGATGAAACTCTGAAGACTTAGCCAAACTTTCAAGATAAGTGTTGTTTTCCTTCTCATCAAAGCTAGCATCAGTAACTTTAGAATGAAAATCTATTCCATATGTGCATAGGAATATTCCATATGTTCCAAATATTCCATACATGTATAGGTCTGGGTATATGCTTGTTTGAATACATATACTAATGTATTCTGTATACATATATCTGTGTTAAAAATCTTTTGTACTAGAGCAGTGACCTGTTGTCTTATCAGTTTTCTCAAGTACTATTCAGAAATCTGCTTTGGTTTTTCAGAAATCAATGAAGAAATGAGAAATGCCTCTTTAATAGCAGGGACTGATATTATAATGTTCTTTATTAAGCAGCATCTGACATAACTAGATAAAAAAGAACAATGAACTGATCTTGCAGTAAGAGCTATATCAATGGAAAAATATTTACTGTTCCTATTAAAAATGAATTAACACAAATAGACAGCCTTTTAATTGAAATCTTTATCACATTTCCTTCCCATTTAAATGCAAATATAAAATCCTTTTACAAACTAATAGAAAAATAAAAAAAGAAATCAGAAACTAAAAGGTGAACCACAACTTACACGATTCAGTAAGCTAAAATAAGTTAAGATTCAATATGACACATACTAAAAGTATTAGAGTGACTTTTATAGAATTCAATATAATTTGGCTATTAATTTTAAAAATCCTAAAATAATTGCATATTTCTAACTCCCATAGGAGAAGGCAATGGCATCCCACTCCAGTACTCTTGCCTGGAAAATCCCATGGATGGAGGAGCCTGGAAGGCTGCAGTCCGTGGGGTCACTAGGAGTCTGACACGACTGAGCAACTTCACTTTCACTTTTCACTTTCATGCATTGGAGAAGGAAGTGGCAACCCACTCCAGTGTTCTTGCCTGGAGAATCCCAGGGATGGGGGAGCCTTGTGGGCTGCTGTCTATGGGGTCGCACTGAGTGCGGCACGACTGAGGTGACTTAGCAGCAGCAGCACTGGATTTTGATTACTATGTGAATTGATGTTTCAAACACATATACTTTGTTACTACCTTTCTTGGAATAGTAAAAAAAAAAAAAATTGTCTTTGACAAATTGCTACTTTATATCACTAATATATTGCATTATAACACCTTTTCCCTTACATGAAGTATATAGATGCTTATCTTTGAACACAACATTGCTTATGTAAGCTTAAGCATAACAATGTGTACATTATGTACTGTGACCACTAGATGTTATTTAAGCCACAGTTTAAATAAAGGAGAAGGAAAATTTTTAAATTCCTTCCATGGCTTCTATCACAGGAAAAGGGCCCAGTGTTCAGTTGCATGGAATTGACAAATTGGGAGTTATATTCCTCAGTATCTTCAGCACTTGGCAGTGTAAAATCTTCATGTAATTTATTTAACCTTTATGGACTTGAATTTCTTAGTTATTCTAATTATTCTTTTTAATGCTATATTTTAAGGACCTTCAAGAGCTGAAACTCTCATAGTATATGCTTTGTATGAACTCTTATGATGAAAGTATATGTTGCTTACCTAAGGTGTTCTGGTTCTGTAGGGGGCAAGGTGGAACCAGATGTCCAGCTTCTTACCCTAAGGTCAGCCTTCAGAATTTGATGTAGTATACAGTTCTCAAGTAGTTGATTTAGTATTTACCTGAATACACATGGTATATTACACATCTCTTTAGATCTTTTGTCTACTGTTTAGCCTCCAGGTTTATGAAGCAAATGCTCTTCTTACCAGTGAGGGATAGCATATTTACCGTGCTGGAGAAGCATGAGTATGTTATTAATTAGAAAAGTATCATTTTCATTAGTCTACTCCCTTTACTCCTGATACTCACTAAATAGTAGCTAATGTGAAGCATACTTGGAGCCACTAATAATGCATCTTTTTGTCAAACTTATGCTCCCTTTATTGAGAAAGTTGGCACTGATAAACCTAAATCATTACTGGCTGTAAGATCTTGAATCTTACAATTGAAAAAGATACGTGCTTTTTAGACATTAGTTACAAAACATTAGTGTACACATGTGTATAGTTTTGGTTGCCTAGTAAACAACAATATTTAAAAACCTCCTGAGTTAATTTCATGTCTTTTTTCAAATCAATCTAGATATGAGGCTTTATCAAACTTCTTTGCAGCCAAAGTATTGATGTGTAACCCATGCTTGTCTCGTCAGTCTGGTATTAGTACCAGCTGTGCTGTAGAAAGAGCTGGAGATGCTGGTGTCCAGTGGCCATGATAGAAGTGTCCTCTCTGGGGAAGTTCTGGGGTGTGATTTGGACAGCGGTTGCAAAAACATAGCTTTCTTAGGTGTCTGACCATTTTACTGAGTCTGAAATTCTGGGTTTTCAGCAATTTAATGATATCACCATTACTTTTTTCAATAAATTTGCTTTCTGAAAGGAAAATTTAAAGCAAATTCCTCATGGTACAATGCCAACTCTAGATACTTCAGTAGGTATCTATGTAAGAGCTATTTTTTAACTAAAACCAGAGCAAAAACATAAAAAATAGCAAATTAAACATTTCTTTAATATGTATTTAATAACTAGGTCATGTTTAGTCTTTCCATTTAATTTTTTTTTAAAGTTGGCTGATATCCAAGCAGAGGAGATCCATATATAGTGGTTTGTTGATACCATCTCCTAAGTTTCTTTTGATAGCTAATAGTAGTCATATTATCTCCACCCTTGTAGCATTAATTTATTGAAGAAATTGGCCATGTGTCTAGTGAAATGTTGCCAATTTTATCTCATTGTCATTATCATGTTTTATTGCTCCACTATCTCCTACCAGCCTTCAAGGTTGCTCTGAGAAATTCAAAGAACTCTTTATATAATCTACTCCATCCCATTCCAAGAATATTGGCAGAATTTCCATTTTGCTCCTTTCTAATAACATAGCGTGGCTTTGGCCTGCTTTCATCTATTTTGCTGGCACTCAGTTGGATCTTTTAATTTGGAAACTGAAGGTTATCCTTGAATATCTTATTAATAATTTCCTCTTCTCACTTTCATTTTTTGAAATTTTATGAATTTGTATGTTGAAACTCCTACAGTGATTATGATTTCTTATAATCTCTATCTTATTTTCCATATCTTTGCTTTTTGATATATTTTCAGAAAAGAAGCTGCAGCTCTTCTTTACTTTTTCATGAATTTTTCTTTTAAGCTAACATATTTTTTTTAATTTCCAGGATTTGTATTCTTTCTATTTTATAGCTCCTTGATCTTTATGAAAAGAAGAGAAGTGAAAAGCAAAGGAGAAAAGGAAAGATATAAGTATCTAAATGCAGAGTTCCAAAGAATAGCAAGAAGAGATAAGAAAGCCTTCCTTAGTGATCAATGCAAAGAAATAGAGGAAAACAACAGAATGGGAAAGACTAGGGATCTCTTCAAGAAAATCAGAGATACCAGGGGAACATTTCATGCAAAGATGGGCTCGATAAAGGACAGAAATGATATGGGCCTAACAGAAGCAGAAGATATTAAGAAGAGGTGGCAAGAATACACAGAAGAACTGTACAAAAAAGATCTTCATGACCCAGATAATCACGATGGTGTGATCACTCACCTAGAGACATCCTGGAATGTGAAGTCAAGTGGGCCTTAGAGCATCACTACGAACAAAGCTAGTGGAGGTGATGGAATTCCAGTTGAGCTATTCCAAATCCTGAAAGATGATGCTGTGAAAGTGCTGCACTCAATATGCCGGCAAATTTGGAAAACTCAGCAGTGGCCACAGGACTGGAAAAGGTCAGTTTTCATTTCAATCCCAAAGAAAGGCAATGTGAAGGAATGCTCAAACTACTGCACAATTGCACTCATCTCACACGCTAGTAAAGGAATGCTCAAAATTCTCCAAGCCAGGCTTCAGCAATACATGAACCGTGAACTTCCAGATGTTCAAGCTTGTTTTAGAAAAGCCAGAGGAACCAGAGATCAAATTGCCAACATCCTCTGGATCATCGAAAAAAGCAAGAGAGTTTCAGAAAAACATCTATTTCTGCTTTATTGACTATGCCAAAGCCTTTGACTGTGTGGATCACAACAAACTGTGGAAAATTGTGAAAGAGATGGGAATACTAGAACACCTGACCTGCTTCTTGAGAAAACTATATGCAGGTCGGAAGCAACAGTTAGAACTGGACATGGAACAACAGACTGGTTCCAAATAGGAAAAGGAGTACACCAAGGCTGTATATTGTCAACCTGTTTATTTAACTTATATGCAGAATATATCATGAAAAATGTTGGGCTGGAAGAAGCACAAGCTGGAATCAAGATTGCTGGGAGAAATATCAATAACCTCAGATATGCAGATGACACCACCCTTATGGCAGAAAGTGAAGAGGAACTAAAAAGCCTCTGATGAAAGTGAAAGAGGAAAGTGAAAAAGTTGGCTTTTTTGAGTGAAAAAGCTCAACATTCAGAAAAAGAAAATCATGGCATCTGGTCCCATCACTTCATGGGAAATAGATGGGGAAACAGTGTCAGGCTTTATTTTGGGGGGCTCCAAAATCACTGCAGATTGTGATTGCAGCCATGAAATTAAAAGACGCTTACTCCTTGGAAGGAAAGTTATGACCAACCTAGATAGCATATTCAAAAGCAGAGACATTGCTTTGCCAGCAAAAGTCTGTCTAATTAAGGCTATGGTTTTTCCAGAGATCATGTATGGATGTGAGAGTTGGACTGTGAAGAAAGCTGAGGGCCGAAGAATTGATGCTTTTGAACTGTGGTGTTGGAGAGACCCTTGTGAGTCCCTTAGACTGAAGGAGATCCAACCAGTCCATTCTAAAGGAGATCAGTCCTGGGTGTTCTTTGGAGAGACTTATGCTAAAGCTCAAACTCCAGTACTTTGGCCACCTCATGCGAAGAGTTGACTCATTGGAAAAGACTCTGATGCTGGGAGGGATTGAGGGCAGGAGGATAAGAGGACAACAGAGGATGAGATGGCTGGATGACATCACGGTCTCTATGGATGTGAGTTTGAGTGAACTCCAGGAGTTGGTGATGGACAGGGAGGCCTGGCATGCTGTGATTCAAGGGGTCGCAAAGAGTCAGACATGACTGAACGACTGAACTGAACTAAACTGATCTTTATGTATGTATGCATGTGTGTGTGTGTGTGTGTGTGTGTGTGTGTATAATTCTTTGTTTCTGATTTCTCCAATTTGATTTGATATATCTGTCCTGGTATTTATCATGCTAGAAGGTTTGAATATACACTTGTTTATCTCTGATTTTGTTCTAAATCTTTGAAAGAGCTCTTTGCTGTCATGGCACTCATCTTTACGCTTTACTGTAAGTTGATCTGATTGAGCAGTCTAATCTATAGTCATATTTATGTCTTTCCTATGAGCTTTGCAGATTAGCCAGAGAAGGCTTTAACTGACTACCCTAAGGGTAACCTTTGAAAGAAGAAGACATATCTCTGCCTTTGTGTATAATATTCACTTATTTGAATTTTATTAAGTATAGAATTCTTGCCCTCAATTCTCTTTATTATTCTTACCCTTTCAAGAAAAGGCTTTTGCTTTACAGACTTTTAAGACTATGTCACCAAACTTCTTTGGAGATATAGAGGAATCATTGTTGTGAAAATGAAAGTGGCACTTTCACATTATTGTGAAAGTGAGTCTTATCCAACTCTCTGTGATCCCATGGACTATAGCCTGCCCGGCTCCTCTGTCCATGGAATTCTCCAGACAAGAGTACTGGAGTGAGTTGCCATTTACTTCTCCAGGGGATCTTCCCAACCTGGGGGTCAAGCCCAGGTCTCCTGCATTACAGACAGATTCTTTACCAACTGAGCCACTAGGGAAGCCCTAGTGTTATAGGTTTGGTTTTAAGGAAGGAGGTTCTGTGACTAGATTTGTTTGCAGGATGTTTTTTAAGCAACTCAGTGTATTCAATACCTGTAGACAGAAAAGGAGAAAATTATACTTGTATAAAGGGAAAAGTCAAGCTGTGATGTAGTCCCAAAACACTTGGCTGACCCTATAGAGAACTGTGGAACTAGGACAACCTTCAGAATTGCCACTACTTGGGCTTAAATACTTATCCCTTTATTTGGTCTAGACCTCTGTATGATGTTGGTTAGTCTTTAAATGTTGGCCACCCCTAGTAGGGATGAGACTTTAAGTCAGATGGCCTTCTGTAAACTGAGGTAGTGCCTGAGAAGACTTACACTGAAGTCTGTCTGAGGCAGCTGTCACACAGTGGGATTACGAATCATTCATAAGGGGGCATCTGGACTGTGCCTTAGAGTGTCCAGCAGCACGGGCATTCACAGAGCTGGACGGGTGGACAGAGAGGCATTCTTACTGCTTCTTCAACATTCTTTCACAAAATACCCTTGTTTTCTCTCTGTCTTTTTCCCCCACTATAGAAAGCATCCTGGAGAAGGAAATGGCAACCCACTCCAGTACTCTTGCCTGGAGAGTCCCATGGATGGAGGAGCCTGGTAGGCTACAGTCCATGGGATCATGAAGAGTCAGACACTACTGATCGACTTCACTTTTACTTTTTACTTTCATGCATTGGAGAAGGAACTGGCAACCCACTCCAGTATTCTTGCCTGGAGAATCCCTGGGACAGAGGGGCCTAGTGGG
Organism: Tragelaphus eurycerus; assembly: GCA_935064755.1. NCBI lineage: Eukaryota > Metazoa > Chordata > Mammalia > Artiodactyla > Bovidae > Tragelaphus > Tragelaphus eurycerus. The sequence goes on along the minus strand of CAKXYN010000012.1, from coordinate 9,729,808 downwards.
CTGCTGTCTATGGGGTTGCAGAGTCGGACACGACTGAAGCGACTTAGCAACAGCAGCAGCAGAAAGCATGCAGTGAGGCCAGTGTCTACATATTTTGTGGCTGTGTAAATTGTACTGCTCAGCTTTCTCCACTGCCAGTATAAGACTCAGCTCTCTTTGATATGCTGTCAGTCACATGCATCTATCGTCATTCCAGATTCCAAAAAGTTAGCTGCTGTTTTATCTTTAACTATTTTCTTGATACTTATACATTTATGAATCTTTAAAAATCCTTTTTAGTTCAAAGCAAAAATTAATGGGTGTGTTCAGCTCATCATTTCTATCCGTATGTCCCTGGCTTCACTGGTAATATGAACTTTTATGCTTCTCTCTGCTTTACCTTTTGCTTATTTTTTTTCCCAAAAGTTCACAATACATTTCTATTACTTTGTACAATTCTCTTTTCCTATAAATATTAAGAGAATCATTTAAAAATATTATCACAAAATTTTATCTGATTTTTCTACTTATTTATCAGATAGTCTCTATATCTTCAATAAGTATTTTTCTATGTGTAAAAAAAAGAATATGACTTTACCCTCTCCATACAATTCATTTGGTTTAAAGGTGCTTTAGGGTAGTCATTAGCTAAGATAGAAGGATATTCTTTTTTCCTAGTTGGGGTCCTTCTACATTATTATTTTCCTATGATGGTGGGAACTGAACAGAAACCAATCTAAGTAAGTAGGTAGGGAGTTACAATCTCATTAAAAATTCTGTGTATTGATATAATGTAAATTTTTGTTTTACAAGTACATTTAAAGAAGGAAGAAGTTTGGATTTCCTCTAGTCCCTGTCCCTATCTAAGATCATAATATATATCTAAAAGGTCTCAGTGTAAAATAAACATAGGCACTTTTTATTATTTTTTATTTATTTTATTGAAGTATACTTGATTTACAATGTTGAGTTTATTTATTTATTTTTATGTGCATTTGTATTTTATGTATTTTTTAAATATAAATTTATTTATTTTAATTGGAGGTTAATTAGTTTACAATATTTTATTGGTTTTGCCATACATCAACATGAATCTGCCACAGGTATACATGTGTTCCCCACCCTGAACCCCCCTCCCTCCTCCCTCCCCTTACCATCCCTCTGGGTCGTCTCAGTGCACCAGCCCCAAGCATCCAGTATCATGCATCGAACCTGGACTGGAGACTCATTTCATATAAGATATTATACATATTTCAATGCCATTCTCCCAAGTCATCCTACCCTCGCCCTCTCCCACAGAGTCCAAAAGACTGTTCTATACATCAGTGTCTCTTTGCTGTCTTGCATACAGGGTTATCATTACCATATTTCTAAATTCCATATATGTGTTAGTATACTGTATTGATGTTTTTCTTTCTGGCTTACTTCACTCTGTATAATAGACTCCAGTTTCATCCACCTCATTAGAACTGATTCAAATGTATTCTTTTTAATGGCTGAGTAATACTCCATTGTGTATATGTACCACAGCTTTCTTAGCCATTCATCTGCTGATGGACATATAGGTTGCTTCCATGTCCTGGCTATTGTAAACAGTGCTGCAATGAACATTGGGGTACACGTGTCTCTTTCAATTCTGGTTTCCTCAGTCTGTATGCCCAGCAGTGGGATGGTTGGGTCATAAGACAGTTCTATTTCCAGTTTTTTAAGAAATCTCCACATTGTTCTCCTTAATGGCTGTCAGATCAGATCAGATCAGATCGGTCGCTCAGTCATGTCCGACTCTTTGCGACCCCATGAACCGCAGCACGCCAGGCCTCCCTGTCCATCACCAGCTCCCGGAGGTCACCCAGACTCACGTCCATCAAGTCAGTGATGCCATCCAGCCATCTCATCCTCTGTCGTCCCCTTCTCCTCCTGCCCTCAATCCCTCCCAGCATCAGAGTCTTCTCCAATGAGTCAACTCTTCGCATGAGGTGGCCAAAATACTGGAGTTTCAGACTCAGCATCATTCCTTCCAAAGAAATTCCAGGATTGATCTCCTTCAGAATGGACTGGTTGGATCTTCTTGCAGTCCAAGGGACTCTCAAGAGTCTTCTCCAACACCACAGTTCAAAAGCATCAATTCTTCGGTGCTCACCCTTCTTCACAGTCCAGCTCTCACATCCATACATGACCACAGGAAAGACCATAGCCTTGACTAGGCGAACCTTTGTTAGTAAAGTAATGTCTCTGCTTTTGAATATGCTATCTAGGTTGGTCATAACTTTCCTTCCAAGGAGTAAGCGTCTTTTAATTTCATGGCTGCAGTCACCATCTGCAGTGATTTTGGAGCTCAGAAAAATAAAGTCTGACACTGTTTCCACTGTTTCTCCATCTATTTCCCGTGTAGTGATAGGACCAGATGCCATGATCTTCGTTTTCTGAATGTTGAGCTTTAAGCCAACCTTTTCACTCTCCACTTTCACTTTCATCAAGAGGCTTTTTAGCCCCTCTTCACTTTCTGCCATAAGAGTGGTGTCATCTGCATATCTGAGGTTATTGATATTTCTCCCAGCAATCTTGATTCCAACTTGTGTTTCTTCCAGTCCAGCATTTCTCTTGATGTACTCTGCATATAAGTTAAATAAACAGGGTGACAATATGCAGCCTTGACGTACTCCTTTTCCTATTTGGAACCAGTCTGTTGTTCCATGACCAGTTCTAACTGTTGCTTCCTGACCTGCATACAGATTTCTCAAGAGGCAGATCAGGTGGTCTGGTATTCCCATCTCTTTCAGAATTTTCCATAGTTTATTGTGATCTACACAGTCAAAGGCTTTGGCATAGTCAATAAAGCAGAAATAGATGTTTTTCTGGAACTCTCTTGCTTTTTCCATGATCCAGCGGATGTTGGCAATTTGATCTCTGGTTCCTCTGCCTTTTCTAAAACCAGCTTGAACATCAGGAAGTTCACGGTTCACATATTGCTGAAGCCTAGCTTGGAGAATTTTGAGCATTACTTTACTTTAAAGCATTTACTTTAATGGCTGTACTAGTTTGCATTCCCACCAACAGTGTAAGAAGGTTCCCTTTTCTCCACACCCTCTCCAGCATTTATTGCTTGTAGACTTTTGGATTTCAGCCATTCTGACTGGTGTGAAACGGTACCTCATAGTGGTTTTGATTTGCATTTCTCTGATAATGAGTGATGTTGAGCATCTTTTCATGTGTTTTTTGTTCAGAATTGCCTTCATGATGTTCAAGGCTTGACAGGAGTATCTTTGAATTGCCCTTACTCTAAAACATATTTTCAAAATATATCTGAATCCATTGATAAATCAGTCAATTCAGCTCAGTTGCTCAGTTGGGTCCGAATATTTATGACCCCATGGAAGGCAGCATGGCAGGCCTCCCTGTCCATCTCCAACTCCTGGAGTTTACTCAAACTTGTTTCCATTGAGTCAGTGATGCCATCCATCCATCTCATTCTCTTCCGTTCCATTGTCCTCCCACCTTCAGTCTTTCTGATCATCAGATCAGATCAGATCAGATCAGTCGCTCAGTCATGTCCGACTCTTTGCGACCCCATGAACCACAGCACGCCATGCCTCCCTGTCCATCACCAGCTCCCGGAGGTCACCCAGACTCACACCCATCAAGTCAGTGATGCCATCCAGCCATCTCATCTTCTGTCGTTCCCTTCTCCTCCTGCCCTCAATCCCTCCCAGCATCAGAGTCTTCTCCAATGAGTCAACCCTTCGCATGAGGTGGCCAAAATACTGGAGTTTCAGCTTTAGCATCATTCCTTCTAAAGAAATTCCAGGGCTGATCTCCTTCAGAATGGACTGGGTTGGATCTTCTTGCAGTCCAAGGGACTCTCAAGAGTCTTCTCCAACACCACACTTCAAAAGCATCAATTCTTCGGCGCTCAGCTTTCTTCACAGTCCAGCTCTCACATCCATACATGACCACAGGAAAGACCATAGCCTTGACTAGGCGAACCTTTGTTGGTAAAGTGATGTCTCTGCTTTTGAATATGCTATCTAGGTTGGTCATAACTTTCCTTCCAAGGAGTAAGCATCTTTTAATTTCATGGCTGCAGTCACCATCTGCAGTGATTTTGGAGCCCAGAAAAACAAAGTCTGACACTGTTTCCACTGTTTCCCCATCTATTTCCCATGCAGTGATGGGACCAGATGCCATGATCTTTGTTTTCTGAATGTTGAGCTTTAAGCCAACCTTTTCACTCTCCACTTTCACTTCCATCAAGAGGCTTTTTAGCCACTCTTCACTTTCTGCCATAAGAGTCGTGTCATCTGCATATCTGAGGTTATTGATATTTCTCCCAGCAATCTTGATTCCAACTTGTGTTTCTTCCAGTCCAGCATTTCTCATGATGTACTCTGCATATAAGTTAAATAAACATGGTGACAATATGCAGCCTTGACGTACTCCTTTTCCTATTTGGAACCAGTCTGTTGTTCCATGACCAGTTCTAACAGTTGCTTCCTGACCTGCATACAGATTTCTCAAGAGGCAGATCAGGTGGTCTGGTATTCCCATCTCTTTCAGAATTTTCCACAGTTTATTGTGATCCACACAGTCAAAGGCTTTGGCATAGTCAATAAAGCAGAAATAGATGTTTTTCTGGAACTCTCTTGCTTTTTCCATGATCCAGCGGATGTTGGCAATTTGATCTCTGGTTCCTCTGCCTTTTCTAAAACCAGCTTGAACATCAGGAAGTTCACGGTTCACATATTGCTGAAGCCTGGCTTGGAGAATTTTGAGCATTACTTTACTAGCGTGTGAGATGAGTGCAATTGTTCGGTAGTTTGAGCATTCTTTGGCATTGCCTTTCTTTGAGATTGGGATGAAAACTGACCTTTTCCAATCTTGTGGCCACTGCTGAGTTTTCCAGATTTGCTGGCATAATGAGTGCAGCACTTTCACAGCATCATCTTTCAGGACTTGGAATAGCTCCACTGGAATTGCATCACCTCCACTAGCTTTGTTCATAGTGATGCTTTCTAAGGCCCACTTGACTTCACATTCCAAGATGTCTGGCTCTAGGTCAGTGATCACATCATCATGATTATCTGGGTCTTGAAACTCTTTTTTGTACAGTTCTTCTGTGTATTCCTGCCACCTCTTCTTAATATCTTCTGCTTCTGTTAGGTCCACACCATCTCTGTCCTTTACCGTGCCCATCTTTGCATGAAATGTTCCTTTGGTATCTCTGATTTTCTTGAAGAGATCCCTAGTCTTTCCCATTCTGTTGTTTTCCTCTATTTCTTTGCATTGATCACTGAAGAAGGCTTTCTTATCTCTTCTTGCTATTCTTTGGAACTCTGCATTTAGATGTTTATATCTTTCCTTTTCTCCCTTGCTTTTCGCTTCTGTTCTTTTCACAGCTATTTGTAAGGCCTCCCCAGACAGCCATTTTGCTTTTTTTGCATTTCTTTTCCATGGGGATGGTCTTGATCCCTGTCTCCTGTACAATGTCACGAACCTCATTCCATAGTTCATCAGGCACTCTATCTATCAGATCTAGGCCCTTAAATCTATTTCTCACTTCCACTGTATAATCATAAGGGATTTGATTTAGGTCATACCTGAATGGTCTAGTAGTTTTCCCTACTTTCTTCAATTTCAGTCTGAATTTGGCAATAAGGAGTTCATGGTCTGAGCCACAAGGTCTTTTCAAATGAGTCAGTTCTTCTCATCAGGTGGCCAAAAAATTGGGGTTTCAGCTTCAGCATCAGTCCTTCCAATGAATATTCAGGATTGATTTCCCTTAGGATGGATTGGTTGAAACTCCTTGCTGCCCAGGGGACTCTCAAGAGTCTTCTCCAATACCACCATTCAAAAGCATCAGTTCTTTGGCATTCAGTTTTCTTTATAGTCTCACAACCAAATATTCTTACTGGAAACACCATGCTACTGCTGTTAAGTCACTTCAGTCGTGTCCAACTCTGTGTGACCCCATAGGTGGCAGCCTACCAGGCTCCCCCGTCTCTGGGATTGTCCAAGCAACAACACTGGAGTGGGTTGCCATTTCCTTCTCCAAAGCATGAAAGTGAAAAGTGAAAATGAAGTCGCTCAGTCATGTCTGACTCTTGGTGACCCCATGGACTGCAGCCTACAGGGCCCTCCATCTGTGGAATTTTCCAGGCAAAAGTACAGGAGTGAGGTGCCATTGTCTTTTCTCGAATACCCTCTCACTCCATAATAAATTATTGGGGTTGGAGCTCTTAGTTAAGGGTTGACTAATATTATTACACATCGAAAGTTCTTCCATATTAACCACATCATGGGATGTACTGAACAATTATGGTTGGATTATATCTCCTCCATTATTATCAACATTACACATTTTGGCATGGGGAAAAAATATCTCTGGGTGGAAGAATAATGACCACCTGCTCACAGATCCCTCAAATTGATTATATTGTGAGTTTTCCCCCTCATTTTTAAATTTCTGGTGTTCAGACATCCTTGAATGTTTGTTTAATCTAAGGCTATATTGACTATTGTTTGAATGAGTATTTGTAGTACAGACTAGATTACCTTCTGGGCTTTCCACATTTCCTTTCAGAGAACAGGTATGTTTCAAAAAAGGATAGAAATCTTTTCTTAAAAACTTACAATTCTCATCAGATGTTGAAGACTGAAGTTGGTTTTCTCCCCAGTTTGACTTGTACTGCTAATTTCTTTTTGCAGTAATGTCTGTCTTATGTATAACTCTCTCAGTCTCTTTATGTCCATATAAACATCCTCTCTGTCTTTCATTTGCCATCATATGTTCCCACTCCTTCATTAAATGCAAATTTCTGAGGTGAATACTTCATATTTTCCTAGGTTTGCTTTTGGGAATACATCTTCTAACCCTGGATTCTTTGGCATCAAATCCTGGGTGTCTTGAGGAGGAAACACCATAGCTTTGACTAGATGGACCTTTGTTGGCAAAGTAATGTATCTGCATTAGAATATGCTGCCTACGTTGGTCATAACTTTTCTTCCAAGGAGTATGATGCATCTTTTAATTTTATGGCTGTAGTCACCATTTGCAGTGATTAACAGACCAAAAAAATAGAGTATGACAAGTCTGACACTGTTTCCATGGTTTTCCCATCAATTTGCCATGAAGTGATGGGACCAGATGCCATAATCTTAGTTTTCTGAATGTTGAGTTTCAAGCCAAATTTTTCACTCTCTTCTTTCACTTTCATCAAGAGGCTCTTTAGTTCTTCTTTGCTTTCTGCCATAAGGGTGGTGTCATCTGCATATCTGATATTATTGATATTTCTCATGGCAATCTTGATTCCAGCTTATGCTTCTTCCTGCCCAGCGTTTCTCATGATGTACTCATCATATAAGTTAAATGAGCAGGGTGACAATATACAGCCTTGACGTACTCCTTTCCCTATTTGGAACCAGTCTGTTTTTCCATGTCCAGTTCTAGTTGTTGCTTCTTGACCTGCATACAGATTTCTCAAGAGGCAGGTCAGGTGGTCTGGTATTCCTATCTCTTTCACAATTTTCCACAGTTTGTTTTGATCTGCATAGTCAAAGGCTTTGGCATAGTTATTAAAGCAGAAGTAGATTTTTTATGGGACTCCTTTGCTTTTTTGATGGTCCAATGGATGTTAGCAATTTGATCTCTGGTTCTTCTGCTTTTTCTAAATCCAGCTTGAACATCAGAAAGTTCACAGTTCATGTTCTGTTGAAGCCTGGCATGGAGAATTTTGAGCATTACTTTGCTAGCATGTAAAATGAGTACAGTTATGAGGTAGTTTGAGCATTCTTTGGCCTTGCCTTTCTTTGGAATTGGGATGAAAACTGACCTTTTCCAGTCCTGTGGCCACTGCCGAGTTTTCCAAATTTGCTGGCATATTGAGTGCAGTACTTTCACCGCATCATCTTTTAGGATTTGAAATAGCTCAACTGGAATTCCATCACCTCCACTAGCTTTGTTTGTAGTGATGTTTCCTAAGGCCCACTTGACTTCGTGTTCCAAGATGTCTGGCTCTAGGTGAGTGATCATACTATTGTGGTTATCTAGGTCATGAAGATCTTTTTTGTATAGTTCTTCTGTGTATTCTTGCCACCTCTTCTTAACATGTTCTGCTTCTGTTCAGTTCATAAGTTTCTGTCCTTTATTTTGCCCATCTTTGTATGAAATATTCCCTTGGTATCTCTAATTTTCTTGAAGAGATCTATACTCTTTCCTATTCTATTGTTTTCCTCTATTTCTTTGTGTTGATCACTGAGGAGGGCTTTTGTGTCTCTCCTTGTTATTCTTTAAAACTCTGCATTCAAATGAGTATATCTTTCCTTTTCTCCTTTGCCTTTCACTTTTCTTCTTTTCTCAGCTATTTGTAAGGCCTCCTCAGACAACCATTTTGTCTCTTTGCATTTCTTTTTCTTGGGGATGGTCTTGATTCCTGCCCCCTGTACAATGTCATACACCTCCATCCATAGTTCTTCAAGCACTCTATCAGATCTAATCCCTTCAATCTATTTCTCACTTTCACTTCTATAATCGCAAGGGATTTGATTTAGGTCATACATGAATAGTCTAGTGGATTTCCCTACTTTATTCAGTTTAACTCTGAATCTGGTAGTAAGGAGTTCATGATCTGAGCCACAGTCAGATCCTGATCTTGTTTTTGCCGACTCTATAGAGCTTCTCCATTTTCTGGCTACAAAGAATATAGTCAATCTGAATCGGACCATCTAGTGACATCCATGCAAAAAATCTTCTCTCGTGTGTTGGAAGGTGTTTGCTATGGCCAGTGTGTTCTCTTGGCAAAACTCTATTAGCTTTTTCCCTGCTTCATTCTATACTCCAAGGCCAAATTTGCTTGTTACTCCAGGTATATCTTGACTTCTTACTTTTGCCTTCCAGTTTCCTTAATGAAAAGGACATCTTTCTTGTGTGTTAGTTGTGGAAGATCTTGTAGGTCTTCATAGAACCATTCAACTTCAGCTTCCTCAGTATTACTGGTCAGGGCATAGACTTGGATTACTGTCATACTGAATGGTTTTTCTTGCAAGGGAACAGTGATCATCCTGTCATTTTTGAGATTGCATCCAAGTACTACATTTCAGACTCTTATTTTGACTATGATGGCTACTCCATTTCTTCTAAGGGATTCTTGCCTACAGTAGTAGATATAATGGTCACCTGAGTTAAATTCACCCATTTGAGTCCATTTTAGTTCATTAATTCCAAAAATATTGGCATTCACTCTTGCCATCTCCTGTGTGACCACTTCCAATTTGCCTTGATTCGTTGACCTAACATTCCAGGTTCCTATGCGATATTGCTGTTTGCAGCATCAGACTTTACTTCCATCACCAGTCACATCCACAACTGGATGTTCTTTTTGCTTTGGCTCCTTCTCTTCATTCTTTCTGGAGTTATTTGTCTACTTCTCTCCAGTAATATATTGGGTATGTACCGACCTGGGGAATTCATCTTTCAGTGTCCTATCTTTTGGCCTTTTCATACTGTTCATGGGGTTCTCAAGGCAAGAATACTGAAGTGGTTTGCCTTTCCCTTCTCCAGTGGAGCACGTTTTTCAGAACTCACCACCATGGCCCGTCCATCTTGGGTGGCCCTACATGGCATGGCTCATAGTTTCATTGAGTTAGACAAGGCTGTGGGCCATGTGATCAGATTGGTTAGTTTTCTGTGATTGTGGTTTTTAGTCTGTTTGCCCTCTGAGGGAGAAGGATAAGAGGCTTATGGAAGCTTCCTGATGGGAGAGACTGACTGAGGGGGAAACTGGGTCTTGTTCTGATGGGCAGTGCCATGCTCAGTAAATCTTTAATCCAATTTTCTGTTGATGGGTGGGTCTGTGTTCCCTCCTTGTTATTTACCTGGGGCCAAACTATGGTGGAGGTAATGAAGACAATGGAGACCTCCTTCAAAAGGTCTCATACAGGCACTGCTACACTCAGTGCCCCCAACCCTGCAGCAGGCCACCGCTGACCCACACCTCTGCCAGAGACTCCTGGACACTCATGGGCAAGTCTGGGTCAGTCTCTTGTAGGATCACTGCTCCTTTCTTCTGGGTCCTGGTGTGCACTAGTTCTGTTTGTACCCTCTGAGAGTCTGTTTTCCCAGTCCTGTGTAAGTTCTGGCAGCTCTATGATTGGGTTAATGGCCGCCTCTTCCAAAAGGGGTTACGCCATACTCAGGTCTGCTACACCCAGCTATACCCAAGTCTGCTGCACTGAGATCCCCTACCCCTGTGTGGCGGTCCACTGCTGTCCCGCACCTTCACAGGAGACACTCAAACCGTTCTGTCTCAGTCTCTATGGGATCTTTGGGTCTCAGTGTGCACAAGGTTTGTTTGAGCCTTCTGAACCTGTCTGCCAGGTATGGGGTTTGATTCTAAATGAGATTTTCCCTCTCCTGTTGTCTTGCTGGGGCTTCTCCTTTGCCCTTGGATGTGGGGTATCTCCTCAAAGTTGCTCCAGCACTGTACAGCCACTGCTCCAACACCTGCCATCTTGCTGGGGCTACTCTGCCCTTGGACATGGGGTATCTCCTCACAGTTCTTCCAGTGCCATGCGGGCACCACTCCAGCACCTACCATATTTCTGGAGCTTCTCTGCCCTTGGATGTGGGCTAGCTCCTCACAGTTGCTCCAGCGCCATGCAGCCACTGCTCCAGATCCTAATTTATAAATAAGGATCTATAATATTTATTCATGTTGCATGTAGATACATGCCCTACACTAAAATTTGCCCTTTAGATAATTTGTCTATTAGGTTTACAATTTCCTTCCTACATCTTGGTAATGAAAAAGTAATGAAGAAGAACAAACATTTGGAAAAGGAATAAAGATTAGTAATTCAGTTATCATAGCACTACTGCTGTTGCTGAGTACTATGAAAAGGCTCATTCATCATTTGTCCCAAAATAAAAATTTTAGGATCTATTTTTGTAATCCAAGACCACATAAACCACCTAGTGTGCTTCTTCAATTCACAAGTTCAGGTCAGTATTGTGATGTATGCTTATCAAACCAGCACTTATGTAAAAGGAGTTAACTGTGCCCAGTAATGGGAAGGAGCTCTTTCATTATAATACTAAATACATAGGGTGAATCATACTACATAAAGGGTGATAAAAGCTGACATATAGAAGGATATACTGATGCAGAAGTTAGCTAAATCTGACAGTTTTTTTTTTTTTATCCTTTCTGGAAATCTGGTAAATGCTGAATAAGGCTTTTATTTGATCTTTCTTTAATGCAAGCATCAGCTGTTCAGTATAGAGAGAGCTGATAGAAGAAAAAAAAAAAATCAAACTCCATCCTCCCAACACTTGTCTTTAAAAGGTTCCTTTCTAGTAAATGGCAGTCTATTAAGGTTCTTCCTAGACTTAATCAAAGTGCTGTACAGAAAGATCGCCCTCTGTGTGAACAGCTCTCTACTCTCTCTGTGAGAGCCCAGGTCTCTAATTTTGTAGCTGGCCTAGTCCTGCGAAGCCCACACTCTGCACAGTGTGTGGCTTCTCACTCCCTGTGGTTCTTAGTGGCAACAGGAAGTTGAGGGAGAGGCTGCGGTGCCAGGCCTGCAGGCAGGGATGCTGTCAAGATTGCCTTACTCTCTTCTCTGTAAATAAGGGGCTAAATCCAATTGACACACACTGAGGTAAACAGGCAGTGACATATTTGTAGACAAATTGTCATACAGTAGATTATTCACAAAACAAATTGTTTTTGATTTGAACTCATAGATTGGGGGGAAAATGTCTGCCAGCAGTAACAGCTGCTCCCTTTTCAAGGGAAACATGCATTTAATGAAAAAGTTAATTTAAAAATAATGTTCTACTGTTGCTAAAATTCCTTAGGGGAATTATTTAACTCTGCTCAAAACTAAAAGAAAAGATATTTGTTTCAAGTCAATGTACAAATATCATAATTTCCCTAGGAAATGTAATAGGTCTCTAGTTAAGGTTTTGGAATAATTTGAACTTTCTTAGTGTTGACAGAATAATTGTAAAAGTAATAATAAAAATAATAAGCTTGATACGCCAGTATATTTCCTATGGCTCTTTTCTCATTCACCAAGCATTTAACAGTTTCCTTAGAATAAGATTTAAGCTTTAAAAAATTGTGTCATCTTCATGACAATTCTGTTTTGTTAATTGAAAAATAAACTTGTATCACTTGAGAATATTTTAGAATAACTTGGGAATCACTACTTAAAGTTCTCACAAGAAGAATTCACATATATTCCATTACCATCTCTAAGACAGGTCAGCTTTTACCAAGACAATAACCTATTCTTACTTTAGGTGGCAACATCGCCTTTTATGGCTTCCTCCTGTCTTTAGTAAATCAATTTTTACTGATATCATTGGTTACAAACAAACATCAGGGCCCTGTTACCTAATCTCAGATCCTGCTTCCTAAATCCACTACTCTTGTGTGTGTGTGCATGTGTGTGTTTGTACATGCTTACACACCCAGTCATGTACTCCTTTTTATGACCCCATGGACTACAGCCCACCAGGCTCCTCTGTCCATCAATTTTCCAGGCAATATCGGAGTAGGTTGTTACTTCCCTCTCCAGGGGATCTTCCCCACTCATGAACTGAACTCTCATCTCTTGTATCTCCTATATTGACAGGTAGATTCTTTGCCACTGTGTCTCTTGGGAACACCCCACTACTCTTACACAATTTCTTAATTCTCAATTCTCACCCTAGATTTTCTAGAGGAAAATTACATTTCCTCTATTTTGTTTCTTTTGGTTTGACTGAAGTGGTCCCCTGGCTAAACTGAGAAGGAAATGGCAATCCACTCTTACCTGGAAGAATCCCATGGACGAAGCCTGGTAGGCTACAGTCCTTGGGGTCGCAAAGAGTCAGACATGACTGTGTGACTTCACTTTCACTTCAACTGATTTTTTAATAGAAAAAAAACATTTTTGGTTAGTCTTATCTGTCAGCACTACTCCAGTCATATGCTACAGGCTAGAACAAGCCTGAGGTTTCCACTCTCCTTTTCTTTCTCATTAGATTAAGTTATACAAAAATATCTCTGAGCTGTGAACATTCTTTAAGTCTGACCAAATAAACCAAATATAGTAAATGTGGTTTGTATTTTCTGACTTCGGTCTCATCTTTTAGCATTGCTATTTAAATCCCATTTCTTCTCAATTTTCCTTATCCCATTTTCCTCTGTAGTGGCATTATGACTGAATACTTTAATTTATGTACAATCATTACTTTGTATAATTTATACGATATAGTATTTGTTGTCTTGAATTATTTAATACTTTAACACATTGAGGATATATATCTCATATAATGTTTTCTCCCTAAAGAAAGAATCTTATATGCTATTTAAAAACATTCCAAATGTTAATTTCCTTCTACATTTCTTTTTATTATCTTCAATATTTGATCTCAAATGCATTGCCTAATGTTTTATTCTCTGACAAATAGTTAAGAATATAATGTTTGTCAAAATATGTCAGAATCAGGGGGAGCTTTGTAAAAATTTTAAAATTGTTGTTCTTTATTGTAGACAGTGATTGCATTATTTCAAAAAGGAAACAAATGATCTCACTGTACTTTAGGTCTCTCCTATTTAAACTTATTTCCACTACCAGACGTAATTCTTTCCCTAAAATAGTCCAGTATTTTAAAGTCTTCTTATCTTCTTTTCTATTGGAAATCTCTTTCAAGAGAAGAATTGACATAATCATTTACTATATGTATAATACCTTAGAGTTAATTGATGAAAAAGCACCTTAAGGAATGGAATTTCTTTCCTGTCACTGTACTGTGTCCAGAGCAATGTCCCAGTCTGTCCTCAAAGCTGCTTCCACCAGGGTATTTCATTTTCCATCAATTTCTGCTCACTGAGTGGTCCTAACTGCCAGTTCAGGGATTAATAGAGGGGAAGTAGAATGGAATCCCAGAGCTTCTTAGCAAATAGAACATTTAGCTTCTGGTTCTCCAAATGGGATTCAGTGCCAACATAATAACTGACCTTGTGCTCCAAGAGGACATAGAAATGAATAAAACAAGATTCTTGTAGTGTGCATTGTCTAAGGAGACAATCAGGTACTGAAGCACAAACAAAAAAATAATAATGTTAACATGATAATACCACCCCACTCCAATACTCTTGCCTGGTAAATCCCATGGACGGGGGAGCCTGGTGGGCTGCCGTCTATGGGGTCACATAGAGTCGAACACGACTGAAGTGACTTAGCAGCAGTAGCAGCAACATGATAATAAAATCTTATATGAAGTGTATCAGCTGCAAAATGTAAAATTAAACCATCTTTTGTAGGTAATAGTGTGGGGAATGCATCACCAAAGGGATGACATTTAAAGATAGTAGGAGTATTGGATATGAAGATCATGTGTTGCTTGAACAAAGATGTGGGTATAAGAAAGAGTATAATCTGTTCAAGAATATGGTGGCAAAATACTTATAAGAAGCATTAATATGTCTTAGAATGAGCCAAAGCTTAGCTGAGCCTCTGCACAAGCCAACATGAAGCTTCTAGAATTAAACTTTGTAGAGTTTTAATTTTATCTTAAGGTAGACTATGGAGAGGTGATCTTGCATTATCCAACTGGGATCAGGAAGAATTTGGAGAAGGCATTTAGGATAATGTTTAAACACTTGGGCTTTGAAATCAGACAGAGCTGGATTAAAGAAATAACTCTCATTCACTATTGTTTAGAGTAATGGATTTAAACTCTTTAAGCCTCAGTAAATAAGAGGGTCATCTGCAAATAAGAATAATAATATTACATACCTTATAGGGTTCTGTAATAGTCAGTGAAATAACATGTTAGAATCTGATAATATTATCATGGGATAATAACATATGGGGAGTGTTCAATAAATGACGACTGTGATTCTTTATCTCCATAGAAAAATGCAGAACAAGGTCATTTTGTTCTATAGCTCAATTCATTTTGTAGTCAGTTTATTTTTCACTTAAGTTAGTTTTGTATGCTGGTGTCAAAGGAGCAGCAGGTTAGCCAGGGGTATAGGTCAGAACAGAAGGTGCATACACCTGCCCAGCCAGTGAATAAATCTGTCTTTGTGGGACAGGTGTTGGCAAGCAGACTCAGTAGTAAGTCACAAATTAAGATGAAGTCTGTATTTCTCAAGCTCAGTTCTCTTTGCCTATCTCTCTTTCCCTATCCCATTTGCTTTCTCACGTTTGCTTTCTCTCCAAACCTGTAACATCAGATTGCTGCTGCTCCTGCTAAGTCATTTCAGTTGTGTCCAACTCTGTGCGACTCCATAGATGGCAGCCCACTAGGCTCCCCCGTCCCTGGGATTCTCCAGGCAAGAACACTGGAGTGGGTTGCCATTTCCTTCTCCAATGCATGAAAGTGAAAAGTCAAAGTGAAGTTGCTCAGTCGTGTCTGACTCTTAGCGACCCCATGGACTGCAGCCCACCAGGCTCCCCCGTCCATGGGATTTTCCAGGCAAGAGTACTGGAGTGGGGTGCCATTGCCTTCTCCTACATCAGATTAAATACTTCTAAATTAAACTCATTTTCTAATCTTTACCACACTCTACTGTAACACCCAAACAACTGCTCAAATTAGAGAATTTAAATCAACAATATATATTGGCCATTGAATCCTGTGGATTAAATCTTCAAATTCTTACTCCCCTCCTCCAACTCCACTCCACCAATGCTCTTGGTTAAGTAATTTCAACATAGTACTAATTCTCTGTATCTTCTCTTGTCTTTCTGCATAGAACTAGTAGATTATTTTTTTTTTTTGCATAAACATAATCATATCATTTTCACCCCATAGTCTGCTGCTGCTGCTGCTGCTGCTAAGTCACTTGAGTCCTGTCTGACTCTGTGCGACCCCAAGAGACGAAAGCCCACCAGGCTCCCCCAACCCTGAGATTCTCCAGGCAAGAACACTGGAGTGGTTTGCCATTTCCTTATTCAATGCATGAAAGTGAAAAGTGAAAGTGAAGTCACTCAGTTGTGTCCAACTCTTAGCAACCCCATGGACTGCAGCTTACCAGGCTCCTCTGTCCATGGGATTTTCCAGGCAAGAGTACTGGAGTGGGATGCCATTGCCTTCTCCCACCCCATAGTCTGATCCATGTCTAATTCTTTAGATCTATGTTGGCTCACTTTAGCCTAGGTGGCAGTCAGTATATTCTCTGATTTAAAGCAATGTATATTAACTTAGATGGTAAACATTTGTGGATATGAATCTCAGACTAACCATCACTAACTAGATAACTGTAAAATTATTATTTCTTATTGAACTACAGTTATGTCATATATAAAATAGTAATGATAATATTTGCATTGAAATTATTTTCAATTCATAGTAAATACTCTGAAGTACCTAGTAAAGTTTCTGACATCTTACAGACTTCTAAAATTTCTGCCGTGGTAATGAATAAATGAATGGACCTAAAAATAACAACTCAGATTGTTAGTACCTTTGTACCTATCTTTGCCTGAAATGCCCTCTACAATCTTATACAGATAACAAAATTATACTCATAAGATGTACCTGACTCTGACTTATTCCCTTATTTCTCTCAAGTAGAGTGAAAATTTTAGCATACTGTTTTCTACTCTGGTGTATGGGTGTATCCCTAGATGACTAAGGAGTTTAAGCAGTTTAACTGACCCTAGATTTGGCTACATGATCTTACTTAAATCAAAATCTTTCATAGGCTCTTTTCTGTACTATTAAAACATGAAGTTTGAAATTGAATTTTGGTAAGATCCAAAGTAGAGATGTAAATTGTCTTGTCGAATAGGCTACCCATGGGGCCAGGGCAATTGTTTCAGTTGTTCTCTCTACTCAAGGATGAAGCACTCTTTCTAGTGCTTTAATCTTACTCTTTTTTTTTTTAATCACATTCTGAAATTTTTGTTTCCTAAATGGTATCTACCACTAGCAAACTCATGGAGGGCAAGGCATTTTTTTTTTTTTTTTAACATGTAATTGCAGTGTATTTCCTAAACCAATTGAAAAGAAGGGGATTGACTTGTCTCAAAGGTAATTTAATACGTGTGACAGTACTGATGATATAGCTGTAGACATGTCAGGGAGTTCTAGAAAAGGTAATGGGTGAGTGTCCCAGTGGGGCGAGTAACAGAGAGGCAGACAAGGAAGTAAGTTTAGAAGAAAAGTACATGATGAACCAGGAAGACTAGCCAATTAATAATGTTCTCCAACATATACTGAAGACCTGGACTGCCTAGATTCAAATTCCAGCTCTTCTGAGTGCTTAGTTCTGTGACTTTGAAACATTATTTTATTACTCTGTGCTTTAGTTTCTTAAACTGTCCCAGCAATAGAGGGTTATAATATTAGTTATGTAAGATGATCTATAAAAACGGATTAGAACAGTATTCAGAGAAGGCAATGGCAACCCACTCCAGTACTCTTGCCTGGAAAATCTCATGGATGGAAGAGCCTGGTAGGCTGCAGGGGGTCGCTAAGAGTCAGACACCAGTGAGCGACTTCACTTTCACTTTCATGCATTGGAAAAGGAAATGGCAACCCACTCCAGTGTTCTTGCCTGGAGAATCCCAGGGACGGGGGAGCCGGGTGGGCTGCTGTCTATGAGGTCACACAGAGTCGGACACGACTGAAGCGACTTAGCAGCAGCAGCAGCACAGTATTACATAAATGTTAGTCCTATTATTGGGAAAGATTGGTAGCAAGGCATTTTTTGGAGATCTAGTATTAATTAGTTTCAGAGGAACTGGAGTAATGTTATCAAAACTGTAGCTTTGCAAAAGGAACAAAGCAAAGACTCAGTCATGAGAACCAAGTTTCCAAGACCACTGGTTATGGAGAAGCTCAAATAAAAAAGAGCTTCCCTGGTGACTCAGACAGTAAAATTGTTTGCTTGCAATGCTGGATACCTGGGTTCAATCCCTGGTCAGAAAGATCCCCTGGAGAAGGGAAAACCAACCCACTTGCTTGGAAAATTCCATGGATGGAGGAACCTCACAGGCTATAGTCTATGGGGTCACAAAGAGTCGGACACTACTGAGCAACTTCGCTTTCAAGGGAAAAAAACCTAGGCGCTAACACTAGATCTAATTTGGGACAGGAACAGAATTAGGAAAGGAACTTGTGAAGGCGAAATTGTCAAATGGTCCTTGAAGAGTAGGACAATGAAGTACCAGGACAAGAGACAGGCATTTAAAGATGATTTGGAAATATAGTCTGATTTTAAAACTTATATTTTGGGGGAAATGATCTGAATTTCAAATAATTTACAAGTGAATGTTTAAAAGTAATTTCATTTAAAAATTGTCTATTTTATGTCATTTAGCATGATAAAATTATCACCTTTCTGTTTTTAACATTCAGAAATGAATTCCAGCAGACTTGAAGTATACAGATGACAATTTAAATTGCTAAAGAGTAATGAAAATTTAAATTAGGCATTCATGATAGTTAGTGTTCCACACCACTCAGAGCATCTACATGAGGTCAAACTGGCCATGTAAGCCTTCGGTTTTCTTTTTCTTTATGACAACAGTCTGAATCCTCTTTTGCCCACTCACCTTCTTTCTCAGTTAGATGCTATCACACTGTACCAGAATATTTCCTAATTCTTTCTAATTATGACCATCAAAATAAAATATTATAAAGTTATGTAATAGGAGTCAGCTGAGTTTTAAAATTGTTCATGTTTGCTCCAAACCTGTCAGACAGTACTCAAAGCAGTGTGACGTTTCTCCGAAAGTCTGCAAGGATAAAGAGAACACCTACTCACGCTTTGTGCTGCTGCTGCTAAGTCACTTCAGTCCTGTCCGACTCTGTGCGACCCCATAGACGGCAGCCCACCAGGCTCCCCCGTTCCTGGGATTCTCCAGGCAAGAACACTGGAGTGGGTTGCCATTGCCTTCTCCAATGCATGAAAGTGAAAAGTGAAAGCGAAGTCACTCAGTCCTGTCGGACTCTTAGTGACCCCATGGACTGCAGCCTACCAGGCTCCTCCGTCCATGGGATTTTCCAAGCAAGAGTACTTGTCAACTTAGATGGATTGCTATGACCTTTTGGGAATTGCTGCCCCAGGCATTTTTTTTTGTCAGCTGTTACAGTTTCACATCTACTTGCTGGCCAAATTCCCAGAGGCTTGGAGGAGCAGAGTAGAAGAGGGCAAATGAGAGAAAGAGAGCAGCCACACCTAGTTAGAGGCTAGACCCTTTTTCTTACTGCTCAGAACAGTACTGCTGCTGCTGCTGCTGCTGCTAGTCTCTTCAGTCGTGTCCAACTCTGTGCGACCCCAGAGACGGCAGCCCACCAGGCTCCCCCATCCCTGGGATTCTCCAGGCAAGAATACTGGAGTGGGTTGCCATTTCCTTCTCCAATGCATGAAAGTTAAAAGTGAAAGTGAAGTCGCTCAGTCGTGTCCGACTCTTAGCGACCCCATGGACTGGAGCCTACCAGGCTCCTCCGTCCATGGGATTTTTCCAGGCAAAAGTACTGGGGTGGGGTGCCATTGCCTTCCCCGCAGAACAGTACAGAGGTCGCAATACCCCAAAAGAGAGTTAACGGAAGTCAGTTCCATAAGTTAGAAAACAGTTTCAGTTTACTGAAGAAGGGAGTGATAGGGATACAAATACTAGGAAAGTAACTTTCAAATTAGCACTTCACATTTATCTCAGATTTGACCTATTTCATCATGTCAGCAAAGTGGAAGTTATCAGTTATCTTTAACTCAAAATAACCAGCTTCTTTCTCTGATTCAATAGAATATATTGAATAACACAAAAGCCGACTTATTTTGTTTTTCAAAATTAAAACTTATCTAAAATATTTTGGTTACATCTTTGCTTTATACTATAGGACATTTTTATTCTATAAGTTAAGCACTTAATGTTTTTAACTGTCAAATCTAAAATTAGTCTAAATTTTCCCTGAGTATCTGAGAAGAGGTAAATCAATAGAGTAGTTTATGAGTTAATAATAGAGCCTACACTTTAGAATTAATGAAAGAAAAGAAACTACTTACTGGTCCATATAAAGCAGAATTGTTCTAAAATCAGCAATAAAGCAGTGACATAAATATAAAAAGGACCAAAATAAACTTTATAATGTACACTGCTCATTCTATGTTGTATAGTTTTTTTCATTGCTTCTGTATCTTTATAATTGGACTAATCTTTTTTGACATTAATAAGGAGGCATTTTTGCATTTAAATTCTAAGTTTGGCACATTGACACTTTCAGAGGACACTTAGGATGAAAGCCACATAAGTTAGCTAAAATAATTAATGTATATCAATTTTTCTTGATATCCTTCATTTCCCACCTCATCTACTTGATGGTTGATTATAGCATTTATATGTTGATGCTTCTCCATGGTTCATATCCAAAGGCATTTATAGACTCAATTTGCTTTTCACATTTTCATTTTTAAGGATTTATGGTAGGATGAAGTGGTAACACATGGTAACTTCCACCAGCCTGGAGTACCAGCTGGTAGTGTTTGGTTATTAAAAAATCACCCAGCTTTGCTTTTGTCATCTTGAGAAAAGCAGAATTAATAATAGTTTTAAAGTGAGAATTTAAAAAATAATAATGATGAGCATAATGTTCTTGATACTATATACAGAGGAGTGGGATTAATCATCACTAAAAATGTTTCATCTTTTCTACAGATTGATTAAACTGGTTAACAACAAAGAACAAATTTTGCACAACAGTTTAGCAGGTGGACTAAAAAAATATACTAGTGGGAAGAGATGAGGTCATTTAGAATACAAGTTAAGAGTGAGTATGGGCAGTGTACACCCACTTGAATTATATGCCAAGAGTATTTTTATAACCTCTGCTGTATTACCAACTAAAATAATACAAGTTGTTTGTTGTTATTGAATATTGGCTTACTTTTCTTATTCCTATTTTTCCAGAAGTTATATTAATTCAAATAATAAATATTTGAATAATACTTTGCAGAGCATTTCCAAAAGTATCTACACAAACTAATATGAACAATTTCATCAATGTTTAGTTTTACAAATAAGGCAGCCAATGGATAGGGAAGTATTTCAGTAGCAATTACAAAGTCAATTAAAAGCCTATGATTTTTGTAATTTTTCCTGAATGCCATGGACCTTATTTATGCTTACTGTGTGTGTATAATAAATAATTTCATAAATTAACATGTATTTGTCAGTTCATAATTAACAGACCACTTTTTATTTTTTAATTGTCATAGTAGTAAACATTGGGTATGGCCATCTGATGAGTAGAACTGCAAGTTCTCACTACAAAGTGCAACCACTCACTATAAGTCAGTGATTCACTTGGAATCAAAATAAAAACTTTACAATTTATTTAAAATAGGCAATGTAATTTCCACTAAAAATGAATCCTGTAAATGTATTTCAACCCCAATTCTTAGCTGTTACCCTATAAACAGACAAATTAAGCAAATAATTCAGTATCAACAAAAAATCATTTTTAGTGAAAGGAAGAATAGTCAAAAACTCAAAAGTATAAAAAATAAGTATAAAATGCAATAATATTGAAAAGTAGTCTTGTTATAGTAGAAACATCACTTTGAAAGTTACTGAGCAAAATAGGGAAAAGGAAAGAACCACTGGAAGCAAATATATTAAGACTCATAGAAATACAAAATTATTTGACAATATCAGTATTTGTAAATGAGATTCAATGGATAGAGTGGATACTCCATATTTGATCAAAAATAGAACCTCCACCCACTACAGTATTCTGTATAGTTACTTGAAAATTAAGGAAAAAACTATGTGGTAATTGTGAATGAGAAGAAATCAATAATGGTATTAGTATTAGGAATTCAAATTTAATATAAAAAATATAAATGAAACAAAGAACTTTACAATGATAAAATGCAAAAAGTCTGCAATTGGAAATTATTAAGAAATTTTATGTATGGGTTAGAATTCATAAAGCAAAAATTTCCATAAATACAAATAGGGAAATAATAATAGGAAACTTACAGTCAGTCTATTACAAGTAAAGATGAGGAATATTAATAACACTTAGAATACTATAAAGTAATAAAAGAAGCTGCAAAATTCTCTTTATTTCACTCTGGAAATTTTCACACACACTTGCACACATAAACACACACACACACAAATATGACTTTCAAGTATGACCTGGATATAAACAATGTGGTTTTATTTCTCATGGCCATAAAACATGAAAACAGACCCTGGCAAGTCTTTATACTTCAAGAAACTCCGTAAAAAATAGAAAATGTACATGCTGTATTTTCTGGCCATAGTGCAACGAAATCACAAATGAGTGTACAAGAACCCTATTATAAACTGTGTCTTTGGATGATAATGATTTGTCAATGTAGGGTTCATCAGTTATAACAAACCATACGACTCTTGTGGGGAATATTGATAAGAAAGGAGACTGTGTGTGTGGAGGGGAGAGAAGGGGCAGTGTGGAAATCTCTGTACTTGCCTTTCAGTTTTGCTGTGCCCCTGATGCCGCTAAGTCGCTTCAGTCGTGTCCGACTCTGTGCGACCCCACAGATGGCAGCCCACCAGGCTCCCCCGTCCCTGGGATTCTCCAGGCAAGAACACTGGAGTGGGTTGCCATTTCCTTCTCCAATGCATGAAAGTGAAAAGCCAAAGTGAAATCGCTGAGTCGTGTCCGACTCTTAGCGACCCCATGGAAGGCAGTCTACCAGGCTCCTCTGTCCATGGGATTTTTCCAGGCAAGAGTACTGGAGTGGGGTTCCATTGCCTCCTCTGGCTGTGCCCCTAAAACTACTCTAAAAAATAAAGGGTAATAAAAATAAGTAATACCAACCACCTTGAATTTACAAAAAAAAAAAAAAAAAAAAAATCCAAACAAAAGTAAAAGCACTCAAACTTCTCTTTTTAAAAAATCCCTATCGACAAAGTGAAAACCAATACCCAATTTACATACTGTCTAGAAAGAAATATAGTAAAAACACTATGCATCAGTTCCTATGTGCCCAGTTAAAGAAGTTCTCAGATGAAGATCTATGCCTTAAATGCTTTCATTTTCTAAATAAGAAATATTTAAAACAACAGATTTAAGCATTCAACTAAAAATGATAGAAAAATATGGCCAAGATAAATACAAGGAGAGGTGGAGAAAGTCTTAGTAAAGATGGAATAGAAAATAAATTAATAATTTAAATTTTTAATAAATAAAAAATAGTAAATCTACAGCAATCTTAATCAAGAAAAAAAGGAGATATTTGTGTTTCCCTTTCTGACTTATTTCACTCTGTATAACAGGTTCATGTCTGTTAACACATGTATGGAATCTAGAAAAATGGTGCTGATGAACCTATTTGCAGGGCAGGAATAGACATGCAGACATAGCGAACAGACTTGCCGATAAAGAAGGGGAAGGAGAGGATGGGACAGATAGAGAGCAGCATCAAAACATATACATTACTATCTGTAATAGATAGCTAGTAGGAAGTTGTATAATCCAGGGAGCTCAACCACCGTGTGCTCTGTGACAACCTAGAGGGGTGGAATAGCGTGAGTAGTGGGAAGGAGATTCAGAGGGGAAGAGACATAGATATACGTATGGTTGACTCATGTTATTGTATGACAAAAACCAGCACAACATTGTAAGGCAATTTTCCTCTAATTAATTTTTTTTTAAAAAAGGATAACCAACAAAGACCTATGGTGCTTGGAACTCTGTTCAATGTTACGTGGCAGTCTGGAAGGGAGGAGCATCTGAGGGAGAATGGATACATGTATTAATGTATGTAGAGCTGAGTCCCTTCTCTGTTCACCCAAAACTAACACAACATTGTTAATTAGCTATATCCCAATACAAAATAAAAAGTTAAAAAAATAAAAATGGTGAGTGTGAGAGCACATAATTACAAATAGAAATGCCTAATAATCAGGTAGAGGGACACAGAAATAATTATAAGATGATAATTTGTTCAGTACTATTCAAGTAAATTTGGAAACTCTGGATGATGCAAATAATATTTTGCAAACATATACACTATCTTTAATGTCCAGTATAGCATCAAAAATTACTGGTTCTTCAAAATCAAACCAGTATAACCATGAAAGAACTGAATATGGAAGATTTTTTGCTATGCATATTCATATTATTAAGATTGTATTAAAAATTCACAAATCTATGTGGAAAAGGCTGAGAATCTAATAGAAATATAGGCAAAATATTTTGAATATTACCTTTATAAAGAGCATATTCTTCTGGACAGGGAGCATCTTGTTTAACACCATTAGTCATCAGAGAAATGCCCATTTAAACCACCTGTGTGCTAAATCATTTTAGTCGTGTACTGACTCTTTGCCACCCTGTAGACTGTAGTCCAACAGGCTCCTCTGTCCATGGGATTCTCCAGGCAAGAATACTCGAGTGGGTTGTTATTTCCTTCATCTGGGGATCTTCCCAACCCTGGTATGGAACCTTGGTCTCTTATGTCTCCTGCATTAGCAGACAGGTTCTTTACCACTAGTGCAACCTGGGAAGCCCACAATAAATTACAAATGTGTGTCTGATGATTGTTAGTGAGGAGGTAGTGTTGATAGGTAGGCAACAAGAACTTTCATGCACACCAACTAGAAGTGTAAATGACTACAATCACTTCCAAACACTTGTCAGTACCTACTACTGTCAGTATCTATTAAAAAATTAATAATTTTCTATTATTATTGAAAATAAGCAAATCCTGTGAACCAGTAATTCCTCCTCTATGTAAACATACAACAGAAATAGATAAGTATGTGCTCCTAAAAATATATACAAGAATACTTATAGCCCTTATTCTAGATAAGCAAAAACTGGAAATGACTTAAATATCCATAAACAGTAGACTATATAAATATATTGTGGCCAGCTCATAAAATAAGTAAGAGTGATGAACTCATGCTTCTGCACATGAGGATAAAAAGAAAATAATTCCTGTTACTACCAAATCTTGGATCAATCCTAAAAAGTGTGGATCAAAAAAAAAAAAAAAAAAAAGAGCCAGATACTATAATTTAAACTACACAAAGTCAGAAACCCTTTATGATAGTAGAAATCAGAACACTGGTTACCTTAGGGGACATAAATGATTGGCAGAAGGCAAAGGAAGACTTCTGAAGTATTGATAATATTGCGTATGTTCATCTGTGTTATGTTCATAAACATAAAAATACTTTGAACTGTAGCTGAAATTTTGTTTATTTCAATTATTTTCCAGGAAAAAAAATTAAAGACCACTTTAAAAACTTAAAAAAAATTAATACCCCCAATATAAGGATGGTTACAGTTTATGATTAAGTAATTTGCAAAAGTAAATAAGCAAATAGTTCTTTCTGGAAAAAATATATTATGTAACTTAGCAAATAAGCTAGCATTTGTTTAGTTTCAGAAGATAAAAAAACATACCATATCAAAGTATTAAGAGGCTGTGGTGGAATGACATTCTAATATGTGTCTGTTGACTATGTGTAAAAGAGCACAATATTTCTAAGGAACACTTTGGCTATTTATTTAAACCCAACAAAGAAAAACATACAAGGTCCATATTCTTGAGCTAATTATTTAATCCTTAGCTTTTTATGCAAAAATCAAATGATTCAAATAAACAAAGGTGTTAGCATAAGAAATATCTAAGAGAAAAAGCAAACTGTTAGCTATAAAAATGTTATGGTATAAAATATGTACTTTTCAAACATTAAAATCATATTGATAATGATATTTAATAACACTGGAAATAATGAAAAATATTAATTGACAAAATAGATACATCAAAATTGTAATTATCTTTGATTAGTTTTCTATATTATGTATTAATTAGCATATATTAAGCAGAAAATAATTTTGTCTAAAATACGTAGTTGTGCAACTAGATCTGAGTGTAAAAACACACAAAGTCCTGAAAACCTGGGTCCCTAGCACCCTATGACTTTGTTCAGGGGATGGTGAGGATGTATTTGGACATTCACTGATCTTACTTTTTAGGATATTGTCATTCTATATTTCCAGTACTTAACTAGAAGGCGTGGCACATGGAATGCTGACTAAGTGTCGGTCCCCACTCACCATGTACTTGTGTTCTTCTGCTATGCACAACCAGCACAGCCATTTTCAGTAGTCTCATTTTTCTTTATGCCCATGCAGGTCCACTGCATGATTTTCTCTTGAGAGTCTCATGTTCTGAACAGACACTACTATCATTAACCCAGAACTGCTATCAATCATAATTTATTACAACCTTGAACTCACTTCCAAATATAGATTAAACATTTTTCAGCTCTCTCAGAATGAGATCTCAGAGTAAAACTTATAAGAAAACCTTGAGTGCAGTCTTTTATTAGTGACAATTTCTTAGCTCAGTCAAAAGAGCATGCAGATTATTTAAGTCAGCTCTACTTTAATAAACAATGTTTCTTGGCCTTTCTAGACCTTGAAATCATGTTTGATGACTGTCTCATAGACTCTGACTTCTAAAATATTCCTTGTTATTTTAAAAAGTAAGGATGGAGAAATTAACACTTATTAATCTCCAAGCTCATGTCAAGCACAATACTGGACACTTCTCATCATGTAAAAATATTTCATTTCTTATAATGACTCTTGAGAGTTGTGAAAGATCTTTTTTTTTTAACTGAAAACAGCAAAATAAAGCTCAGAAAAGCTAGGGGACTTCAAAATGATTTAAAAAAATAGTATGTGGCAAAAATAGTATGTGTTCAAAACTGTTATTTGAACATTTGTGCCTAAAACCAGATATCATGATCTCTAATGGTCTTTAGTGGATAAACCTACATGTACTGAGAACCTTCAGCTTCCATCGGGAGGCAGCACAACATAATAATCAGGTCCTTCTGCTCAGGATTCAGACCACCGTGGTCTGAATGCTGGTTTTAGCACAAGGTAAGGAAAGTTATTTAACATCTCTTAGCACTACTATCTGGGTATAAAAGTAGTTATACTCTATCAACTTACTATTGGGAGATCAGACCCTGGTGTTCATTGGAGGGACTGATGCTGAGGCTGAAGCTCCAATAATTTGTCCACCTGATGCGAAGAGCTGACTCATTTGAAAAGACCCTGATGCTGGGAGGGATTGAGGGAAGGAGGAGAAGGGGACGACAGAGGATGAGATGGTTGGATGGCATCACTGACTCGATGGACATGGGTTTGGGTGGACTCCTCGAGTTGGTGATAGACAGGGAGGCCTGGCATACTACGGTTTATGTGGTCGCAGAGTCGGAGATGACTGAGCGACTGAACTGAACTGAACAGAATTGATCTAATTATTGAAGTTAATAAAAATAATTTAGTGGAGCTTGATACGGTAATCATTTAATTATTGTTAAGTTGTAACTCTGATTTTGTTTTTTCCTTGGGCTTCCTTGATAGCTCAGTTGGTAAAGAATCCACCTGCAATTCAGGAGACCCCAGTTCGATTCCTGGGTCGGAAAGATCCCCTGGAGAAGGGATAGGCTACCCACTCCAGTATTCTTGGGCTTCCCTTGCGGCTCAGCTGTGAAAGAATCTGCCTGCAATGCGGGAGACCTGGGTTCAGTCCCTGGGTTGGAAAGATTCCCCTGGAGAAGGGAAAAGCTATCCACTCCAGTGTTCTTGCCTGGGAAATACCATGGACAGAGGGGCATTGTGGGCTACAGTTCATAGGGTCATAAAAGAGTTGGATACAACTTAGCAGCTAAACATTTCCAACATCCTTCAAAACTGAAACTTTCACTACCACTTTTAAGAATTTAATATTTCAATCTAACAGGATGCAAACTTGATTTTTTAAAATCTCCTAAAAGAATTTATTTAATGTTAAGGCAATGGCACCCCACTCCAGTACTCTTGCCTGGAAAATCCCACTGATGGAGGAGCCTGATAGGCTGCAGTCCATGGGGTTGCTAAGAGTCCAACATGACACAGCAACTTCACTTTCTCTTTTCACTTTCATGCATTGGAGGAGGAAATGGCAACCCACTCCAGTGTTCTTGCCTGGAAAATCCCAGGGACAGGAAAGCCTGGTGGGCTGCTGTCTATGGGGTCACACAGAGTCAGACACGACTGAAGTGACTTAGTATAGTATAATATAAAAGAATTTATTTAATGTTCCACAATTTCTTAAATTTCCAGTGTCTTCTTATATTAAATGAAGGAATTTGGATAAACACATGATATTTCTTTGTGAAACATTTGTTGATAATTTAAAAGTTAATTATTTCAAGGGAGTTCCCTGGAGGTCCAGTGGTTAAAACTTTACCTTCCAATGCAAGGGATGCATGTTCGATCCCTGGTCAGGGAGCTAAGGTCCCACATGGCTTGAAGCCCCAAAACTAAAACATAATACAGAAGCAATATTGTAACAAATTCAGTAAAGACTTTACAAATGATCCACATCAAAAAAACTTTTTAAAAAGTCAATTATTTCAAGATTATTTATTCCCAAACGCACATGGCTACTATAAAAGAAGACTGACATAACTTCTCATATGTAAGATTTCTTTTCCTTCTTTGTTATAGGGTTTACCCTTTTTGAGGTACTTCTTTAAAAACCATTTGAGACATTCTGTTTGAGTGAACACATTTCAGTTGAATATCAACATCAAACCAACAGAAAATTAGAGCAAGTTCAAAGTAAAGAGACTGGCTCATTCTTTGTCCTCTTCTTTGCCTAACAGAAACTTAGTAAAAAATCATTTAATGTTTCTTGCCATCTACAAAAGGTAAATAAAGATTTCTAACATTATGTTTCCTCAAAATTTAAATGAAGGTGCATTTTGTCCATTATGGGGTTCAGAGTTCTTTAATATACATAGAAATAAATATAAGAATTATTCATTGGTTCATCTAATAGGTATGCAAAACTTACCATGAATCAGGACATTTATCAGGCTCTGGGACAGCAAAGAACATATCCCTCATTCTTACAACAGTTTGTACTGAGTGAAGTGAGGAGAGATTCAATAAGTTACTAATCAATAAAGTAATTTCAGACTGTGGTTAGTTTTATTAAGAAACTAATATTCAGTGATACTTAAGAAGGGAAAAAAACTATATTGCTCCAGGTTAATACTTGGATTAAGATCTGAGATTGAAGAAATAAGTCTGCTACTTGAAGATCCAGATTAGAGTATTAAAGATATTAAGGAAGAGCCTTTGCCGTAGAAAAGAAAGAAAAGATGTCTGTAGTGTCTGAGGGACAAACAAAAGATAATATGGTAAGAACATAGATACCTGAATAAAATGGTTAGAGATCAGGTCTTACAAAAATCTGTAGAGTTTTTTTTTTATTTTAAAATTTTCAGCAATATATACTAGGTATCATTTTCTTTTTAAAAAAATCACTCTGGCTTCACTTTGAAAATGGATTGAAGAAAAAGGCAATTAGGGATGGAATTATGTTTTTGTGATTGTGCAGGTAAAAAAGGATAGTGACTTAACCCATTGAGGCTGCTAAGGAGACAGAGATAAGTGGATAAGAATGAGCTACAATTTGGATGTAACCCATGGTGAATTGAGTATCTAAGTCTGAGTAAGATAGAGGATGCCTATCTTTTGGTTCTGAGTAGCTGGGTAGTTGATGTTGCCAGCCACTGAAAGGTACAGAGGAAGAGTTTGGTGGAAGTAGTGTTCTCACTATGTCAAAAGTGTTCTTTATCATCACTTTCCTCACTTCATATAACATTTCAGGCTATGTAGCGTAATGTTTTGAGCAGACTGATACTTGTTCTTAGTTCCTAATACTAAGGATTATCTGGGTAGAGGAAGTTCTCTAAGGAAACTTCTAATGGGAAATTATTGGAGGATTCTCTTTAAGACATGACAATAAGTGCAAACAATTTAAAGAAATTTCAAGTCTTATAGATATCTGTATTTGTAGACTACAAGAATGCCATTAATAACTGAACTCTAAGAGGTATAATCGGAGAAGGCAATGGCACCCCACTCCAGTACTCTTGCCTGGAAAATCCCATTGATGAAGGAGCCTGGTAGGCTGCACTCCATGAGGTCGCTAAGAGTCTGGACACGACTGAGCGATTTCACTTTCACTTTTCACTTTCATGCATTGGAGAAGGAAATGGCAACCCACTCCAGTGTTCTTGCCTGGAGAATCCCAGGGACAGAGGAGCCTGGTAGGAGGGCGTCTATGGGGTCGTACAGAGTTGGACACTACTGAAATGACAGCAGCAACAGGAAGGGGTATAATGATAAAAACAATAACAGTACATTAAATAATCTCTTTTCCTCTTTCTATTTGCATAACTTCACTTATGCTACCTTTCCTGCTCTGGTTATTTATTGCTGTATTACAAATTATCTCAAAATTTAGCAACTTAAAATGATAGCAATCATTAATTTTGCTTGCAAATCTGCAGTTTTTGGATATCTTAACACGAATGGCATTTTGCTTGTTGTAGCATCAGCTGGGATGGAGGAAGTAAAGCTGGAGGTTTCACTTTCAAGGTGGTTCACTCAAATATCTGGCAAATTGGTATGGGCTGTCAGCTGGGAGCTCAGTCAGGGTGTCATTTGGGTGCCTCAGATGAGGCTCTACATTGGTCTGCATGTGCTTCCTCACAAACTGGCAAGTGATTTCAACCAGCAAGTGTTCCAAGAGGCCCAAATGGATGCAGCAGGGAGTGTAACTTAGCCTTGAAAGTCTCAAACATTCCTGCAGTATTCTATTAGCCAAAAAATTAACATAGCCCAGCTCAGATTCAAAGAAAAGAGAATCAGATACCACCTTTCAGAAGAAGTGGAGCTTCCATGGTGACTCACATGGTAAAGAATCTGCCTGCAATGCAGAATACCCAGGTCAATCCCTGAGTCAAAAATATCCCCTGAAATAGGAAATGGCAACCCACTCCAGTATTCTTGCCTGGAGAATTCCATGTATTCCATGAACATAGGAGCCTGGTGGACTACAGTCTGTGAGTCACAAAGAGCTGACACAAAGGTGAGTGACTCACCTTTGCAGAAGAAGTAGAAAAGAATGTGTACTCATCTTTTATTTACCACAGATCATCTTAATAAAGGGCTTCTCAGGTGGCTCAGATGGTAAAGAATCTGCCTGCAATACAGGAGATGTGCATTTGATCCCTGGGTTGGGAAGATACCCTCCACAGTGCTGCTGCAGCTAAGTCGCTTCAGTCGTGTCCGACTCTGTGCGACCCCATAGATGGCAGCCCACCAGGCTCCCCCATCCCTGGGATTCTTCAGGCAAGAACACTGGAGTGGGTTGCCGTTTCCTTCTCCAATGCATGAAAGTGAAAAGTGAAAGTGAAGTCGCTCAGTGGTGTCCGACTCTTAGTGACCCCATGGACTGCAGCCCACCAGGCTCCTCCATCCATGGGATTTTCCAGGCAAGAGTATTGCAGTGGGGTGCCATTACCTTCTCCGATCCACAGTGCTACTGCTGCTAAGTCGCTTCAGTCATGTCCGACTCTGTGCGACCCCAGAGACAGAAGCTCACCAGGCTCCCCCGTCCCTGGGATTCTCCAGGCAAGAACACTGGAGTGGGTTGCCATTTCCTTCTCCAATGCATGAAAGTGAAAAGTGAAAGTGAAGTCGCTCAGTCGTGTCCCACTCCTAGCGACCCCATGGACTGGAGGCCCACCAGGATCCTCCGTCCATGGGATTTTCCAGGCAAAAGTACTGGGGTGGGGTGCCATTGCCTTCCCCAACAGTGCTACTAATAAGTAAATAAATGAATACTTAAAAAATATATACTAATACTATGCTGTTCTGATTCGTATGTTAGTTTCTATTAAGAGTATTTCCATTGAATTTTTTATGGGTGCTAACGAGTTTGCTTATAGTCCAATGAAAATTTGAAAAAAAGGAAATCAATGTGTGGATTAGCCATAAACTCAATTGCAGGTGATTATGACAAACCAAATTTTCATGTAGAATTTCCATTACAGTGATTCTATGCTAGAAAACAAATTGAAATGCCAAATAATGTTCAGTTGAATTGTGTCCTCAGATAACACTTTTCTAATTGCATTTCTTGCTTTAGAGAACAGCAATTAGAAAATTACATATGCCGAGAAAAGAGGCTCAGGAAAGGCCTTGAGATTCTGGCTCACTATTGTTAATGAAGTCATACAATCTGTCTTTACTTATTAGGGTTTTTAAGCAGAGAACAGCTGAAAAGTAAGTCCATTTAAAATGAAATTACAGAAAGGCAGAAAAGACTTTGATAAATATATTTGAAAAAGTAGTATTTTTTCACCTGTTCATGTGGCGAACATCTGTGGGTATTTTGGCAATTCGTGTTTCCACTCTAAAAGAAATCTAGATCAAAGACTCATCCTCCCTTGTATCTATTTCTTTGAAGTGTTCCCTTGGATCCCTTAATCTATGGGTAGCCAAATGATTTTGGCATGAGGAATATAGATTCATTACAAATTGAGTCTCAGGATTCAATATTTTATCTTCTAGTCTGTCACTACCTGCTTATACTTTTAACGAGGTTCTTTTGAGCAGTTAGCCTTGCAGTTAAGCAGAAATCCTACTTTCATAGGCAAAACAACATTATGATGTATTTTCACACGAAAAGAAAAGGGATGATGAGATTGTTAACTTTTGGTGATAAAAGACAATAGACAATAGAGAATGTACATATGCTGGTAGAGAAAGGTTCTCAGATACACTTAAATGAAAGTGAGTACATAAATTTAGATATTGTCAGTAGTGACATGCAGCTTGCTCTTTGAAATTTGGTTCTATGTTTTCCCTTCAAATTAATAAAGTTATTCCTCAGCATTTTAACTAATAAATATTTAACATTTTCTTTTTCTTGTAAAGGCTACAATGTATTTAGAAATATAGCGATTTAAAATAAGGAAATGATCAAAACTTAGATAATGAAGTAATCCTTCTAAATGTTCAACCACGTATTAAACTGTCCTTACCTCTATGATAAAAGACATGCATTTTCCCTCATCTAGAACATTTTAGCATTTAACATTTCCTCATCCAGAACATTTTAACCCCTAATAAGAAGTGTAATTGTTAAAAACTTTTTGTATTTGGTGTATTAATGCATTTTGATTCATAGCACCAGAATATTGGTAGGTGACTTTTTTTTTTAAAGCAAAGATAAAACTTTTACATGTTTTATCTTTAAGGCAGGAAAATACATCTGTTTAGCATTACTAAATTAGTAAGTAGTATTTACTATAGTAAATTAATATTTGTGTGCATGTGCATGCTAAGTCACTTCAGTCGTATCTGACTCTTTGCTACCCTATGGACTGTTGCCCGCCAGGCTCCTCTGTCCATGAGAGTCTCCAGGCCACAGTACTGGAGTGGGTTGCCATGCTCTTCTCCAAGGGATCCTCCTGACTTAGGGATTGAACCTATGTCTCATTGGCAGGTCGGTTCTTTACCACTAGTGCCACCTGGGAAGCCCCAAAAGTTACCATATTGTATTCTTATAGGCAATTCATTTTTACATATAGAAATATTTATCCACCTTGCTTTGCTTTAGCAAGGATTTGATAGGGGTAATTTGTACCATATCATAACAATTTATTCCTTTTATTATTATTTTAAACTGTCCAAAAAAGCATATATGTATTTATTAGTTGAAACTATAAGGTGATTAAATTGATTATATACATGTTAGTTATATTCTCTTGAAAATTATAACATAAGTACCATGTGTTATAATGATTATCAGTATGCACAAGGTGATGTTCTAAGAATGTTTTATTAACTCATTTAAAACACACAAAATTCACAAAATGTGCGTGCTATCATAGCAAATTTAATTCAGAGAAGTAAAGTACAGAAAGTTTAAAATACTGCTGCAAAATCATACAGCTTGTAAATATTTGAGTCAGGTTTTGAACCATGGATTCATAACCCAATTTCTAAAATTTAAACCTACTTAATAATAAGAAATTAGAACACACGTACAGAGGCAAGGTCATATGAAGACAGAGGAATAAGATAGTCACTTACAAACCCAGGAAAGAGACCTCAGACAAAACCAGCACCTTGATCCTTGACTTATATCATCAAGAATTGTGAGAAATCAAACCTGGTAAACCATCCAATATCTGGTACTTTATTTTGGTAACTCAACCAAATAATATGGATGATATATGGCAAAAAAAAAAAAAAAAAAAAAAAAAATCAGCCTGCAATGCAGGACACTCATGTTAGATATCTGGATTGGGAAGATCCCCTGGAGAATGGAATGACAACTCACTCAAGTACTCTTGACTGGGAAATCCCATCGACAAAGGAACCTGGCAGGCTGCAATCCATGAGACTGCCAAGAATCAACATGACTGAGCGACTGAGCATGAGCAAATAATACAGGGCAATGCCCTATTTTTTGACTTTAGGAAACAAGATATCTTCTAGTTGTACTCCCTAATATTTAAAATTTTGGAGGAAGAGTGATCAGGGGAATGGAAATCAGAGCTGTAGTTTCAATTGAGTTGGAGATCTCATTGTGCCTTCAAGTTGAGAAGCCATGCATACAACTCAGTCAGTGGATCTAGGACCCAGAGAGATGTCTTTACTACTAATAGCAATCTGTGATACATGAAGTGATACCTTATACAAAAGGTGAAATCAGTCACAATATCTATATATTTAGATGTAGTTGTGTAGACTTGTCCTGTGTTTTTATTTCTGTACAGTGTTATTAAGAACCTCCTACAGAGGAGTACAGATAGAGGTAATATCAGTGTTAAAAAAGGTGCTTCATGAATGCAAAAGATGGAAGAGGAATAAAGATCAAATGCTTATACCAGAAGGCCAAGATTTGTGGAAGAGATCTACAAGGGCCACAATGAGTTAATCTTTATTTTTGCTTTCCCATAGTTTCATAGGAAAATGCAGAGACCTCTAAAGACCAAAGGAAACACTTAGGAAGAAACCATTGAGAATCACTTAGAGTCCATTTGATGATAGTTTACAGAACTTTTACAATTCCATTTTCGACATATAGTTTGTGATTATCATGGCAGGAGAATGATAGAGATAGAACAGTTTAAGAATATACTAGAGAAAATATTAATAGTATGGCGTCAAAAGGGAACTCACCACTTTAGGGCTGAAAATGTGGATAGTGTTCTATGGCAGCTGCAATGTGCAGGCTGACCAAAGGGTTTTAGAAGCCAGAAAACACAGGATTTGCACTTAAAAGGAAGCTGTCCTAGTGCACATGGCTTGCAGTGACAAGGGACTAAACAGAGAAAAGGGATTTTTTAGCTTTCCCTCCTCTTGATTCAACACATTGGCATATATGAAAAGACAAGTTCAGATACTTGGAAAAATGGTGGATTCATCCTTCACAATTTCACAGTAGATAAAATGACCTTTTGATTTTAATCTAGATGTTTGCCTTTCCTCTTTGGTTTTAGAAAACCAAGAGTTTTCTTTTAATATCTCTGTGACCAAATTCATGAATTCTTTCCCAGCATACTTGACTCAAATTCAGTGTAGTCTAGAGTTTTGAGTTCTTTTTCCTAATGAGAATGATGACAGTTTTTTAGGTGCAAATATTCTCTTGCAGTGGACACAGATAAATATTTAACTTCAAGAATCTGAACATGAAAATCACCAAAATTTTCTAAGTTCTTTCTTAAAGTCTATGAAAAATATCTTGCATTTTTGTTTATTTTTATGAACATATAAAATGACTATTGTGAACCATGATGTAGAAAAACACACTCAGCAATGGTAAAGCTTATTCAGAACAAGCCTCTCCAAACTCTACAACTTTTCAAGTTGTTGGAGTGCTGCTTAAAAATATCAAACTGCAAAGATGCACTTCTAGAAATTATAAGTAATTTGTGCATCAAACAATATGTACAATAGTACTATACAGTAAATTGGGCCAGCTGCCTATTCCTACCATTACAGCTGGTTGCAAAGTATGTAATTTATGTTTTCTGCAGCAGAAAGTGGGAAGCCTTTTAAAAACTGCGTTCATGCTTTTATAAAGAGCCTTTTCCTGCTTTATTTTTTAACCATTGTAGGTTCAAAAGAGATGATATTTTTCCATTATGTTTAATGTTAATCCCTTTCTATTATAGTTAAAAGGTCTATTAAAGCACTTCCTATGACCTTGTATTCATCCTAATGAGTAGATGATTTAGATACTTATTTACCTTCATGATATTCTTAAAATATGAATTCTATTTTTAAAAAAGCATTAGTAACACTAATAAAGGTGTCCGTTCAGTTCAGTTCAGTTCAGTAGCTCAGTCGTGTCCAACTCTTTGCGACCCCATGAAACACAGCACACCAGGCCTCCCTGTCCATCACCAACTCCTGGATATCACTCAAACTCTCATCCATTGAGTCAGTGATGCCACGCAGCCATCTCATCCTCTGTCATCCCCTTTTCCTCCTGCCCCCAATCCCTCTCAGCATCAGAGTCTTTTCCAATGAGTCAACTCTTCACATGAGGTGGCCAAAGTACTGGAGTTTCAGCTTTAGCATCATTCCTTCCAAAGAACACCCAGGGCTGATCTCCTTCAGAATGGACTGGTTGGATCTCCTTGCAGTCCAAGGGACTCTCAAGAGTCTTCTCCAACACCACAGTTCAAAAGCATCAATTCTTCGGCGCTCAGCTTTCTTCACAGTCCAACTCTCACATCCATACATGACTACTGGAAAAACCATAGCTTTGACTAGATGGACCTTTGTTGGCAAAGTAATGTCTCTGCTTTTGAATATGCTATCTAGGTTGGTCATAACTTTCCGTCCAAGGAGTAAGTGTCTTTTAATCTCATGGCTGCAATCACCATCTGCAGTGATGTTGGAGCCCCAAAATAAAGTCTGATACTGCTTTCACTGTTTCCCTATCTATTTACCATTTGGATCACAATAAACCGTGGAAAATTCTGAAAGAGATGAGAATACCAGACCTTCTGACCGGCCTCTTGAGAAACCTATATGCAGGTCAGGAGGCAACAGTTAGAACTGGACATGGAATAACAGCCTGGTTCCAAATAGGAAAAGGAGTATGTCAAGAATGTATATTGTCACCCTGCTTATTTAACTTATATGCAGAGTACATCATGAGAAATGCTGGGCTGGAAGAACCACAAGCTGGAATCAAGATTGCCGGGAGAAATATCAATAACCTCAGATATGCAGATGACACCACCCTTATGGCAGAAAGTGAAGAGGAACTAAAAAGCCTCTTCATGAAAGTGAAAGAGGAGAGTGAAAATATTGGCTTAAAGCTCAACATTCAGAGAATGAAGATCATGGCCTCTGGTCCCATCACTTCATGGGAAATAGATGGAGAAACAGTGGAAACAGTGTCAGACTATTTTTTTGAGGCTCCAAAATCACTACTTGAGGTCAAATAATTGGCTCTTAAAATTTAATAAATCGCATCAGATCAGATCAGTCGCTCAGTCGTGTCCGACTCTTTGAGACCCCATGAACTGCAGCACGCCAGGCCTCCCTGTCCATCACCAGCTCCCGGAGGTTACTCAGACTCGCATCCATCGAGTCAGTGATGCCATCCAGCCATCTCATCCTCTGTCGTCCCCTTCTCCTCCTGCCCTCAATCCCTCCCAGCATCAGAGTCTTCTCCAATGAGTCAACTCTTCGCATGACGTGGCCAAAATACTGGAGTTTCAGCTTTAGCATCATTCCTTCCAAAGAAATCCCAGGGCTGATCTCCTTCAGAATGGACTGGTTGGATCTCCTTGCAGTCCAAGGGACTCTTAAGAGTCTTCTCCAACACCACAGTTCAAAAGCATCAATTCTTCGGCGCTCAGCTTTCTTCACAGTCCAGCTCTCACATCCATACATGACCACAGGAAAGACCATAGCCTTGACTAGGTGAACCTTTGTTGGCAAAGTGATGTCTCTGCTTTTGAATATGCTATCTAAGTTGGTCATAACTTTCCTTCCAAGGAGTAAGCGTCTTTTAATTTCATGGCTGCAGTCACCATCCGCAGTGATTTTGGAGCCCAAAAAAATAAATTCTGACACTGTTTCCACTGTTGAGCTTTAAGCCAAACTTTAAGCCAGCATTTTCATAAATGGCATCAGATCAGATCAGATCAGTCGCTCAGTCGTGTCCGACTCTTTGCGACCCCATGAACTGCAGCACGCCAGGCCTCCCTATCCATCACCAGCTCTCGGGGGTCACTCAGACTCACATCCATCGAGTCAGTGATGCCATCCAGCCATCTCATCCTCTGTCGTCCCCTTCTCCTCCTGCCCTCAATCCCTCCCAGCATCAGAGTCTTCTCCAATGAGTCAACTCTTCGCATGAGGTGGCCAAAAGACTGGAGTTTCAGCTTTAGCATCATTCCTTCCAAAGAAATCCCAGGGCTGATCTCCTTCAGAATGGACTGGTTGGAATATGTTCATCTAAAAAGTTAAAAAAAAATAATGCTTTCTATATAAACTGAACAATTTTCAGAATGTCACTGTTGCAATTTCTTTTACTGTTTCTTAGCTTTTTACATTTGTTATTTGATAACAAACAATATAAAATATATTTATATATTAATCACTGTTTTCCAGTGTGTATGATAGAATGACTCAAAATCTGAGGAAAAGGTTAAATGTAGAACAGTTATTTAGAAAGAGATTTAATTTTGACATTTAGAATATCTATCCCATTTTCAAACTAACCTTTAAAAATTTGAAAATTGCTCAATATGTGACTTGGGTTGTAGAATTCATTTTTTTAAATTCAATAGTGTCATGGGAAAACAAAATGTAGATTAATATCTAGTGAATATGTTAATGGCTTATGAAATTTTACTGATTAATTTATATATTTTTCATGGTAAATTCACATGTTCAAGTTACATAAATTTTAAGCTTTGGAGTATAAATATTCATATTATCCAACTTTAATCAAATAATTATTTTTCATTTAGAATATGAACAAAGTAATCCTAGGTAAACTGCATCCTTCCTAAGGATTCAGGTGATATTTATAAGTAAATTATATAAATGAAAAAATATTAATTGTGACCTGACTGACTTTAGTATAACTCATAATATTTATCTCCTGTAAGTAAAATACAAATGTGTAGTTGAACATCTGATAAAATTCTGAGAGGAATATTTCCAAGGTTTCTTTTTTTTTTTAATTTGGGTTATTTTACTCACTAATGTGGCTTAATTTTGGTTGTTTTGATTAATTAGTGGTGACAAGAAATACACTCTCGGCATTTCCAGGATAAAAGGAAGTAACACCTAGTGGACACCAGTGTCTCTTGTGTGCACTTGCCCAAAGTGGGGACTCTGAATGTTTTTGATAGGGGAGAGATTTCAGGCCTCTTGAAGAATGGAGGAAAATAATTTTCATGTTTGAACAAGAGAAAAAGAAAAAGGTTCCCTCTTCAGAAAAGCTACCTTTTCATGAGCTTTCTCTAATTCTTAACATTCTACCAGTTGACTGTAGTCTGGGAGGAGCAACTTGGGTTCCCAGTAAACTAATTTAGCAGATTTAAAAAAAGGAGGAAAGACAAAAGCTAAGGTTCTTTCAAGTGAACCTGTAGAAAATATTATCAGCCCATTTTTGAACAATTGTTTTATATACTGACATATAATATGAAGTCTCTGTATATATTTTATTCAACTCAGTTTATATACTGTATTAGAATAGGATATTTCACATTTGAGAAGAAAATAAATATAATCATTAAATATATATGATCTCAGAAATATAACTGTGGCTGCCTGAAATGACACTCATGGTCTCATTAAAACTTCCAGAAATGTAATAATTTTAGTTATAAAAATAAAATGTTGAATTTCCCTCATGTTTTATCCCTTTAATTTCCTATTCTTTCAGTTTGCCTTTGTTTATCTAAAGATAGACACCCTCAAACATCCTCATTGAGTCTGTTGTCTTTAACATGGTGTCAATATTAAATCTTTATCTTGATGATTGAGAATACTGGAGATGATGGCTCTAGTGAGCCTCACACAGACCTGTTTATTATACTGTGCACGCTACTTTTAAAATCCCTCTGATGGTTTTTTCACACTCTGCTGCTCTGTGTAAGTAAATGAAAGATGATTGACTTTTTAAAGAATAAAGCCTAATATGATTCGTTTCAATAGAAAAGTAGAGAGGTAAAGGATGTTTTTTTGTTGTCAGCTTGAATAAAGATAACCTATGTTGTGGGTTATAACCTAAAAGATTATGAAATTGGAATCAAGCAGATTTGGTTCAAATCCCATCTATGTTATCCCAGGTATTAGTGACCTGGGTTATGATTTATTTAACTTCTCTGAGAGTCACTATCCTCTCTATAAAATTTGGAATAAAATCTTCTCTTTAGGATTTCAGTGAGGATTATAAATATCACAGTGCCTATCAGAGTAAAGACATTCATGGTATATATAGTTGACTTTGTGTGGGTGGCGTTAATTACCCTCGTTTAAATTATTTTTTTAACTTTAATTTTGTCTTATTTGAAGAAAAGCTTTAACTTCCTTGTTGTATTGGTTTCTGTTGATCTGAAATAGCCTGATATTTCCCCAGCAAAATTGGGTTTGTCTGAGGTCAGCAGAGAATTGCAGTTTGATGTCTGCCACCATAGTGAGCCATAGGCAGCTGTCTGAAGAGCATGAGGAAACAAAACAAAACAAAAACACTTTATATAGGGGAAAACGAAGTTAGGAGGGTTGTAGAAAGCATAGAGTCCATGGCTTTTCAATGGCTGAGTCCTTGCCAGGAAAGAGGAAGAGTCTTTCTTTTTTCTTTTAGGTTTTGCTCTTGTCTCAGGGCAAGAGAACTCCTCATTCTGATCTCCCACCTATATTTAATTGAGGTTGTTATTTATTAATTTTTTTTATATCTCCATTTTTTAATCACAGTTTTTGGGAGTATCACTCCTCAAGAGTCAGCCTTTCTAGATTTAACAGATTTTTGTCCCTCAAGGCCAGGGAGGAACTTTCCTTGGCATAGTGTCTCACACTGAAAGGAGAGTGCACAGATAAGAAACCTGTAGAGGTCACATTTGAGTAACAAAGAGAGGTAGGGGAGAGAACTCTCTGGCAAATTTTATGTAAGTTCATATGTTATCAAGATTTTAGTCATTGGAGATCACTTGAATTATGTCATCATCAAATGTTTAGTGATAGATTTCCAAGAAGCCTGGTTCAGATATCTTTGGAAAGCTGTTTCATCAGATGTGGCCTGCTTCAGGTCTAGGAAATCTGTACTTTGAGGTCACTAGGTGATGTGCAGGTCCAGTCAGGGTTTAGTGCTTACTTTAGATGTGTCATATGAATAAAAGAGTCTCTTCTTTGGAGTGTGGTGGCACAAAAGTTGGTAAGCAGTACCTGTTAGGGGCCTGTCCAGTGAGGTCAGAAAGAGTTTTTTTAGAGATGTGTTTACTAATAGAAGAAATCTCCAGATATCAAGGTATGATGCGTAAGGTCTTCTGAGAGTATACTATGCAAAGATTATGTCTATCAGATTGTATTTCAACAGCTGGGATGAGTCAGGTAGGCACTTTTTACAACCTTGCAAATGTTTTCCCATCAATATTAACTCATGAAAGCTATCATTTTGTCAGTAGGCTGGCAGTTTAACATGTGTACAGTGATGAGTGGGAATTCTAGAGTCTCCAGTAGGACTTGGTTGATAGTTGGCCTAAGCCAAAACTTTATCCTTTTTATCAAACTTGCAATTGTTGAATTTCGATCTTGTTTTTTTTTTTTCCTTTTTTACGGCCCATTGATGGGTTTCCGTAGCCAACTTTTCTATAGTATTGTTGGGGGAAATAGTCCTTGGACCATGACAAGGGCTTGGCTACTCTTCGTTCCTTTCAGGACAGCACTCTTTGTGAAAGTATTAGCAAGGTGATTTCCCTTAGTTGCAGAATGTCAAGTTTAGAAGGCCTCAGAATCTTAATAATAAAGTGGTAGTTAAAAGTAAGGCATCTAGAAATTTCTGAATACTTTTAATTTTATTTCAGATGGAAGTAAGGAAGGCACATTGCTTCTGCAACATTCCAAAATCACAAGCTACTCCAAAAACATATCTACTAAGGATATTGGGAGTTTTACCCTTGGCAGAAAATACAAGCCAGTGTGCATGTGTGCTCAGTCTCTCAGTCATGTCTGACTCTTTGTGACTCTATGGACTGTAGTCCACTGTAGGCTCCTCTGTCCATGTGATTTTCCAAGCAAGAATACTGAAGTGGGTTGCCATTTCCTCCTCCAGAGGATCTCTCAACCCAAGGATTGAACCCATGTTTCTTACATCTCCTGTGTTGGCAGATGGATTCTTTACTACTGAGCCCCCTGGGACACCCCACAAGCCAGTGCAAGAGCATAAAATTCAGCGCGTGGAGCTGAAATAGCCATAGATAAAGATGCTGCCTCAACAACATCAAAAAGAGTAACAATAGCATACCCAGCACAGTATTTGCCATGCCATCTTTTATGTAAGAACCATTAGTGAACCATGCAAAGTCAATGGTACCCAAAGGAATATCCTGAAGATCATCACAAGAAGACAAGAGGTAATTGATCAGCATTAAGTAGTTGTGAGGGGGAATAGAGGGGAGAAAAGTAGAATTAAGGTTATTACAGTGTAAAAGAGTTATGTGAGGAGCATTTTGCAAAAGGACTTCACAGGAGGTGAAGCAGCCGCCTGGTTAACATTGAGTGTGATGAGAATTCAGGAAAGCCTTTATTGCATGAGATACAAAAATGTTTAAAGAATATGCCACAAAGTTTTTCTCAGTGGTTTAACCAATGGATAGTTGAAAGTATTGACTCTATAAGGATGGAGGGTATCCCCATCCCACAGGGTTCATTTGCTGATTAGAATACCCCAAGGGCATTTTCTTCCTTTTCAATATGTAAAAGTAAAGGAGGAATCTGATTATTGGATTGCTCAAGGGAGGTAGGTTCATTAAACTACCTTGAAGGCCTTAAAGTTTATGTCATCTGGTCCTTCCCATACTATGGGTCAGGCTTGTTATTCATTAGTAAAACATACAGAGGTTTATCCATAAGAGAGAAATTTGGAGTCCAGTTTTGGCAAGAACCAACTAGATGGAAAAAACCTCAGATCAGATCAGATCAGTCGCTCAGTTGTGTCCGACTCTTTGCGACCCCATGAACTGCAGCACGCCAGGCCTCCCTATCCATCACCAGCTCTCGGAGGTCACTCAGACTCACATTCATCGAGTCAGTGATGCTTAGTTTGTGGTTTGGGGAAACTTAGGACATTGTGAAGTCTGTATAGATCTAGGTCTAATTGTTGTCCTGATACAGATAACCTCAGTATCAAACCTGAGTTTGGGCAAACTGCAAATTTTCTTTGATGGTCTTAGGTCCCTTTGAGACTAAAAGTTTAAGAAAGTGCATGTAGTCTTCCTGTGAGGAGCCTGAGAACAAAGAAGCTAATAATCTACATATTGCAACAAAGTAGAACCT
The DNA here is from genome assembly GCA_935064755.1 of Tragelaphus eurycerus. NCBI lineage: Eukaryota > Metazoa > Chordata > Mammalia > Artiodactyla > Bovidae > Tragelaphus > Tragelaphus eurycerus. Next base: position 9,686,418 of record CAKXYN010000012.1, on the reverse strand, counting down.
CCAGGTAATTTTGTATCACTCATATAAGCCTTTAATGTTTGGGAGAAATAAGAAATACTCAGTAAAACTTTGAAGCATTACTGCAAAGGTGAATTGTTTTTCTTCTCAGATCATATCAGATCAGATCAGTCGCTTAGTCGTGTCCAACTATTTGCGACCCCATGAACTGCAGCACACCAGGCCTCCCTATCCATCACCAGCTCCCGGAGGTCACTCAGACTCGCATCCATCGAGTCCGTGATGCCATCCAGCCATCTCATCCTCTGTTGGCCCCTTCTCCTCCTACCCTCAATCCCTCCCAGCATCAGAGTCTTCTCCAATGAGTCAACTCTTCGCATGAGGTGGCCAAAATACTCGAGTTTCAGCTTTAGCATCATTCTCTCCAAAGAAATCCCAGGGCTGATCTCCTTCAGAATGGACTGGTTGGATCTTCTTGCAGTCCAAGGGACTCTCAAGAGTCTTCTCCAACACCACAGTTCAAAAGCATCAATTCTTCAGCGCTCACCCTTCTTCACAGTCCAGCTCTCACATCCATACATGACCACAGGAAAGACCATAGCCTTGACTAGGCGAACCTTTGTTGGCAAAGTAATGTCTCTGCTTTTGAATATGCTATCTAAGTTGGTCATAACTTTCCTTCCAAGGAGTAAGCGTCTTTTAATTTCATGGCTGCATTCACCATCTGCAGTGAAGGCCAAAAGGTACTGGGTAGCTTCATCAACTGAACACTAGGGAATGGTCTGCATAAATCAATCATAATAAAGAATGGACTTCTGGTGGGAATGGATGTTAATAATGGTAATGCATTAAAGTTAGGAAGGACAGGATGTTGAGGGATAGCAATGTTGTTTATTGATCTGGAACAAACCACTGTCCTCACATCTTAGGTTTTCATATTGGTGAAAATAGAATTGTTACATGGGCCAGAGTACAAGTACAATGAAGCCTAGAAGTTTGTGATTTTCTATTATGGAATTTATGCCCTGAAAGGCTTCTGATAGGGTGTTGCCTAATTCTGGGAGAGGTTTCAAGGCCTCTATTTGAATCTTGATGGGAGGCATGCTGTGAATTTTGTCACCATCAGCTGGAGATTTTGCCTATAAAAAGAGTGGTAACTAATTAAAAATGGACAAGTGATCACTGTTTTCCAAATCAGCTCTATCAGCATAAGAGACAAAAAAAAAAAACAAAAAAACTAAAGATCATTTAGTTCAATTTGATGATTACTATTCTAGATTTATTCTCACCTTTTTTGGGGAAAAAAAAAATCAAAAAATCTGGCATGATGCTTCTCTAAGAAGTATTGTCCTAATAAATTAGCAGGGGCAGAAAAACCATGGAGGAAATGGTGTGTATATCCCAAGGGACCTAAATACAACAGAATAGGTTCAGAGACAGGAATTTGTTGAGGTTCATTAAAGATCTCCCCTATTTGAACTATCTTTGTATGCTGAAGTAGGGACTTCTTTATAAGGGGGGTTGAGCACCAAGAATGTGGCTCCAGTGTAAGTCAGAACTGGAAGAGATTCATCCCCAATCTGTAATAATGTTTGTCTAAACCGGTATAGAGGTAGGATTGGGAAAAGTGTAGTTCTTCATGACCCTATTATTGAAAATTGGGAATGGATTAGAAAGGCTGGTTAGATAGTTGAAGGTGCCCAAAGCACTGGAATTTATAACATTCTTTTTTTCCAGTGCCCTGGCTCTTTGTAATAATACCAGAAGTTTGGAGCATCTTAGTTTTGTTTGCATACCTAGTCACTAAGCCATGTCCAGTTCTTTGAGACCCATGGATGGTAGCCTGCAAGGCTTCTCTGTCCATGGGATTTTCCAGGTAAGAACTCTGAAATGGGTTATCATTTCCTCCTGGGGTCTTCTCAACCCAGAGATTGAACGGGTGTTCTGCAGGGGCAAGCGGATTTATTTCCACTGAGCCACCTGGGAATCCCTGGTTTTGCTTAGCTGCCATTATTTACTGGTATTGAGTATTTAGAATTTTGACTGTCTTCCTATGAAGTGACTCATGTAGAGTATGAGAGAGCTGCTTTGTTGGATTGAGTAAATCTATAGTGGATATAGTTTCCTATTCTGACCCTTTTTGCTAGAATGGAAAGGTCCAGGTTCAACCCATAATAAACATAGATTGAAAAGCTACCCAGGAGGAATCATCATCTGAAGAAAGACCAGAATTCTCTTTAAAAGTAATCTAAAGTCAATTCTAATAGTCATAATTGGATTCCTCAGATTTTTGTGTGCAAGTCTAAATTTTGTCTCAATCAACAGCCCTCAATTCAGTTTGGTTCAGTTGCTCAGTCATGCCCAACCCTTTGTGACCCCATGAATCGCAGCACTCCAGGCTTCCCTGTCCATCACCAACTCCTGTAGACTACTCAAACTCATGTCCATTGAGTCATTGATGCCATCCAGCAACCTCATCCTCTGTTATCCCCTTCTCCTCCTGCCCTCAATCTTTCCCAACATAACGGTCTTTTCAAATGAGTCAGTTTTTTGCATCAGGTGGCCGAAGTATTGGAGTTTCAGCTTCAGCACTAGTCTTTCCAGTGAATATTCAGCACTGATTTCCATAAGGATGGATTGGTTTGATCTCCTTGAAGCCCAAAGGACTCTCAAGTCTTCTCCAACACCACAGTTCAAAAGCATCAACTTTTTACCATTCAGCTTTCTTTATAGCCCAACTCTCACATCCATACATGACTACTGGAAAAACCAAAGATTGACTAGATGAACCTTTGTTGGCAAAGTCAATTCTCTGCTTTTTAATATGCTGTCTAGGTTGGTCATAACTTTTCCTCCAAGGAGTAAGTGGCTTATAATTTCATTACTGCAGTTACCATCTGCAGTGATTTTGAAATCCAAAAATTAAAGTCTGCCATGGTTTCCACTGTTTCCCCATCTATTTGCCATGAAGTGATGGGACTAGATTCCATGATCTTAGTTTTCTGAATATTGAGTTTTAAGCCAACTTTTCCACTCTCCATCAGGAGGCTTTTTAGTTATTCTTCACTTTCTGCCATAAGGAGGGTAGCACCTGCATATCTGAGGTTGTTGATAATTCTCCTGGCAATCTTGATTCCAACTTGTGCTTCTTCCAGCCCAGCATTTCACATAATGTGCTCTGCATATAAGTTAAATAAGCAGGGTGATGATATGCACCCTTGACGTACTCCTTTTATATTTGGAACCAGTCTGTTGTTCCATGTCCAGTTCTAGCTGTTGCTTCCTGACCTGCATACAGGTTTCTTAAGAGGCAGGTCAGGTGGTCTGGTATTCACGTCTCTTGAAGAATTTTTCAGTTTGTTGTGATCCACACAGTCAAAGGCTTTAGCATAGTCAATAAAGCAGAAGCAAATGTTTTTCTGGAACTCTCTCCCTTTTTCCATGAGCCAGCAGATGTTGGCAATTTGATCTCTGGTTCCACTGCCTTTTCTAAATCCAGCTTGAACATCAGGAAGTTCACAGTTCATGTACTGTTGAAGCCTGGCTTGGAGAATTTTGAGCATTACTTTGCTAGCATATGAAATGAGTACAATTGTTTGGTAATTTGAGCATTCTTTGGCCTTGTCTTCCTCTGGAATTGGAATGAAAACTGAACTTTTCCAGACCTGGGGTCACTGCTGAGTTTTCCAAATTTGCTGGCATATTGAGTTCAGCACTTTCACAGCATCATCTTTCAGGATTTGAAATAGCTCAACTGGAGTTCCATCACCTCCACTAGCTTTGTTCACAGTGAAGCTTCCTAAGGCCCACTTGACTTTGCATTCCAGTATGTCTGGCTCTAGTTGAGTGATCACACCATCGTTGTTATCTGGGTCTTGAAGATCTTTGTTGTATAGTTCTGTGTATTCTTGCTACCTCTTCTTACTATCATCTGCTTCTGTTAGGTCCATACAATTTCTGTCCTTTATTGTTCCATCTTTGCATGAAGTGTACCCTTTGTATCTCTAATTTTCTTGAAGAGATCTCTAGTCTTTCCCATTCTATTGCTTTCCTCTCTTTCTTTGTGTTGATCACTGAGGAAGGTGTTCTTATCTCTTCTTGCTATTCTTTGGAATTTGGCTTTCAAATGGGTATATTTTCCTTTTCTCCTTTGCCTCTCACTTCTCTTCTTTTCCCAGCTATTTGTAAGGCCTCCTCAGAAAACCATTTTGCCTTTTTGCATTGGGATGGTCTTGATCACGGCCTCCTGTTCAATGTCACAAATCCCCATCCGTAGTTCTTCAGGCACTCTGTCTATCAGATCTAACCCCTTGAATCTATTTGTCACTTCCACTGTATAATGGTAAGGGATTTGATTTTGGTCATACCTGAATGGTCTAGTGGTTTTCCCTACTGTCTTCAATTTAAGTCTGAATTTGGCAATAAGGAGTTCATGATCTGAGCCACAGTCAACAGCCCTAGGAATTGCCTAGCAAAGTCACCTAACAATTGTCCAAGTCTTATCATGTGGAAAGTTCGTGAACTGCTCTTTGAGTTGTAACCCTAGAAACTTTTCATGATTTTCCCAATTATGGTTTTTACCCAATACTAGACCTGGCTTTCATAGGCAAGCATATGAACTATCTAATGAAAGTCCACCCTGATAAGTTTAAATTTCTCGGAAAGTATGTAAGGATCTTCAACTACTTTAGGAAAATCTTTGATTAATGGTTCATAGTTCAGCTTTAGTCCAGGCAATATAAAAAAGAAGTAGAAATATTAGGGGTTTAGCCTCTGGAGCCTCAAAAGTGTTAATTTTAAAGGGATGGGTTTTTAATAAGTTCAGAAGAAAATGGAGTGTGGGTAGTTTCAGAGAAAAAGAAAAGTTTGAAGGAAGAATCAGTAATAGAAGAGGTGCAAGAATTAGAAGAGGCACAGGCTGTGTTGGAGGGTATGAACTAGAGAGCACCAGAAGAAAAGTCTGATTAGGATGAGATAAAGGAGGGAGACAAGATGGAGCTGAACAGGGAGCATGAGACAAAGAAGCAAAGAAAGGAGAGACTGAGGCTTCAAGAGCAATTTTATCTTTTAAGGTTTGTTTACCTCACTTAGTGATGGGACCAGATGCCATGATCTTAGTTTTCTGAATGTTGAGCTTTAAGCCAACCTTTTCACTCTCCACTTTCACTTTCATCAAGAGGCTTTTTAGCCCCTCTTCACTTTCTGCCATAAGAGTGGTGTCATCTGCATATCTGAGGTTATTGATATTTCTCCCAGCAATCTTGGTTCCAACTTGTGTTTCCTCCAGTCCAGCATTTCTCATGATGTACTCTGCATATAAGTTAAATAAACATGGTGACAATATACAGCCTTGACGTACTCCTTTTCCTATTTGGAACCAGTCTGTTGTTCCATGACCAGTTCTAACTGTTGCTTCCTGACCTGCATACAGATTTCTCAAGAGGCAGATCAGGTGGTCTGGTATTCCCATCTCTCTCAGAATTAAACAGCTCAATTCAAACAGCTTTCAAGCTGCTGCTGCTAAGTCACTTCAGTCGTGTCCAACTCTGTGTGACTCCACAGATGGCAGCCCACCCAGGCTCCCCCGTCCCTGGGATTCTCCACGTAAAAACACTGGAGTGGGTTGCCATTTCCTTCTCCAATGCATGAAAGTGAAAAGTGAAAGTGAAGTCTCTCAGTTGTGTCCAACTTTTAGCGACCCCATGAACTGCAGCCCACCAGGCTCCTCTGTCCATGAGATTTTCCAGGCAAGAGTACTGGAGTGGGGTGCCATTGCCTTCTCTGAGCTCTCAAGCTAGTACCAGCCCATTCTAAGGTAACAGCTTAGTCCTAGAGGAGTCAAGCCAAAAGCTTTTTCAGCCAGTGTCCAGAGAATATTCTACTCTAATATGCTGATGGTTGACCCAGCACTGTTTTAGTGAAGCAGCTCCCGTTACCTATGGAATGGGCTAAGTGTTTTTTAGCAAACTTTAGCTGAGTAGTCCGATTTCAGAATTCAGATGCAAGTGCCAAATGACTACTCACATGTAGAACAAGGCCTTAACCAGAAAAATAAAACTATAATAAATCCCAAATAAACTCCAGAGAGCTTCAACTGCAAAGAAGGTGTGAGGTTGGTTTCTTGAAAAAGACACACCTTCACACTCTAGGGTCAGAAAGGAAAGGAGTGAGTGACAGTTGTGGATTTAATACTTGTTTGTTTACCTATCCTGGAGCCTTCAGTGGTCTTCTGTAGGTCCCCGTATGGATCACCAAAATTTTGATCTGAATTAAATAAACTGCCAGTTATTTCTCCAGTAAGATGGGTTTATTCAGAATCAGCAGAGAATGGGAATTCATGGTTTGTATTCAAGGGGAGTTGTGTGCAAGTTCCTGCATATCAAGGAGAGAAGAACATCTTTATAGAGGAAAAAGAGTAATTTCGAAGAGATATAGTAAACATAGAGTCCTTATGGCTTTTCATTGGCTGAGTCTTTGCTGGGAAAGAAGTCTTTCTTCTTACATTGGGTATCACTATATTCTAAGTCATGAGAGTGCCTCCTTCTTATCTTCCAACCCTATATAATTGATGTTTCATTTTATTTATTCTTTTTTTTATATTTCTGCAAGCTGTCTCTTTGAAATTTGTCATTTTTTTCTAATTGCCACAGTGTACTATCTTTTTCCTCTTGTTTAGATGTACATTTCATTGAGTTTTTTTTTTTTTTTTCTTTTTTATGAATTTTGTCTATGCTGGATTCCATGTGGTTAATGGAATTCTCTGTAGCCATGTCGGATCTTAGCTCTTCTACTAGAGATCAAACCCATGTCCCCTGCATTGCAAGGCAGGTTCCTAATCAGTGAACCATCAGGGAAGCCCTTAGATGTACATTTAAAAAATATTTCTATCCTGAACTTCTCCCCACCCTGCCTTGTTCCACATGTTTTTCCTTTTTGATTACTTAGCCAGTTGGTGGGGCACAGTCAGGTAGAGGAATCCAAACTAGGGGCAAAATAAGGGAGACAGAGCTCTCTATGTGTCCCTACACAGACAAAGTTACCCCATCTTATTAATCCTTTTCGATATCACACTGGAGGTTCTAGCTAATGTAATTAGAATTCAATAAATAATTAGATTAATTGATAAATAAATAATATACAGAATGGGAAGAAAGAAAGAAAACTGTTTTGTTCACAGACAACATGACTGCTGCTGCTATGTCACTTCAGTCGTGTCCGACTCTGTGTGACCCCATAGACAGCAGCCCACCAGGCTCCCCCGTCCCTGGGATTCTCCAGGTAAGAACACTGGAGTGGGTTGCCATTTCCTTCTCCAATGCATGAAAGTGTATAAAATCCAAAAGAATCAACCAAAAAATTTAATATGTGATTATAGTAAGGTGTTAGGATACAAAGGCAATGGCACCCCACTCCAGTACTCTTGCCTGGAAAATCCCATGGATGGAGGAGCCTGGTGTGTTGCAGTCCATGGGGTCGCTGGAGTCGGACACGACTGAGCGACTTCACTTTCACTTTTCACTTTCATGCATTGGAGAAGGAAATGGCAACCCACTCCAGTGTTCTTGCCTGGAGAATCCCAGGGATGGGGGAGCCTGGTGGGCTGCCATCTCTGGGGTCTCAACAGAGTCGGACACAACTGAAGTGACTTAGCAGCAGCAGGATACAAAGTTAGTATACAAAAGTCGACAGCTTTCTTATATACAAGCAATAAATAAATGGACTTTGAGATTAAAAACAAAATATAATTTTAAAAAACAACCAAAAGATAAATACTTAGGTATAAAACTAACAAAATATATATAAGATCTACATAAGGAAAACAATAAAACTCTGCTGAATGAGATGAGAGAAGAAATGAATAAATGAGATATCCCATGTTCATGGTTAAAAAGACTCAATGTGTTAAAGATGCCAGTTATTTTCAAAGTAATCCATGGATTCGATGCAATTCCAATCAAAATCCAGAAACTTATTTTGTAGATAAAAACAAATTGATTCTAAAGTTTATGTGGAGAGAAGTAAGATCAAGCATAGCAAGCATGCTATTGAAATAGAAGAACATATTTGGAGGACGGGGAAGGCAATGGCACCCCACCCCAGTACTTTTGCCTGGAAAATTCCATGGACAGAGGAGACTGGTAGGTTCCAGTCCATGGGGTCACTAAGAGTCGGACACAACTGAGCGACTTCACTTTCACTTTTCACTTTCATGCATTGGAGAAGGAAATGGCAACCCACTCCAGTGTTCTTGCCTGGAGAATCCCAGGGACAGGGGAGCCTGATGGGCTGCCGTCTATGGGGTCGCACAGAGTCGGACACAACTGAAGCGACTTAGCATCAGCAGCAGTAACACAACCTGACTTAAAAACTTACCATAAAATAAAGACAGTAATAAAGACAGTGTGATTTTACCAGAATAATTAAAGATCCCTGGATCAGAATAGAGAACCCAGAAATGTACCCCATAAAAAGCAGTTGATCTTTGACAAAAGTGCAAAGGCAATACAATGAAGCAAAGATTGTCTTCTCAACAAATGGTGTTGAAACAACTGTATGTCCACACGCAAAAAAATAAATCTAGATAGACCTTACACTCTTCAGAAAAACTAACTAAAAATCGATCACACACCTAGAGGTAAAAGCATAACTATAAATTTAGAATATAGCACAGAACAAAGTCTAGACTTGCATGTGAAATGTGTAATATATGTAAGAAACTGTTGATAAACTGCATCTCAGGAAAATTTAAAACTTCTCTGGAACGCCATTTTCAAGAGAATAAGACAAACCACAGACTGAAATAAAATTTTGAAATGACACATGAAGGACTGCTTGGACAAATATATAAAGAACTTTTAAAATAACCATAAGAAAATAGTTTGATTTTAATATGAGCCAACCCTGAACAGATACTTTTTCAAAGAAGATACATACATGGCAAAATAAACACGGAGAAAGATACTTCACATCATATGCCATTAGGAAAAAAAAATCAGAATTAAAAAAAAAATGAGATACCACTACATATTTTTCAAAATGGTTAAAATCCAGAAAACTGACAACACCAAATGCTGATGACATTGTAGATCAATAGGAACTCTCATTTGTTGCTGATGAGAATGCAAAATGGTATAACCACTTTTGAAAACAGTTTGCCAGTTTCTTAGAAAACTAAATACAGTTTTACCATATAATCCTTCTTCATGCTTTTTGGTATTTACCTAAATGAGTTAAATATATATATATACACACACACATATATGTCTGTGCTTATAGTTGTATGTATACAGCACATGTGTGGTTATAGCAGGTTTATTTATAATTGGCAAAACTGGGAAGCAACCAAGTTCCCTTCAGCAGGTGAATGGAAAAATAAACTATGGAACATCCAGAACATGGAATAATATTCAATGCTAAAAAGCAATGATCAAGTCATAAGAGGACATGGAGGAACTTTAAATTAATATCAATAATTGAAAGAAGCCAATCTGAAAAGTCTTCATTATGTATGTTTCCAACTATATGACATAATGGTAAAGACAAAACTATGGTGATGTTATGCACTTCCCAGGTGACATGGTGTTAAAGAATTCACTTGCCAAACAGGATACACAGAAGACACAAGTTCAATCCCTGGGTTGGGAAGTTCCCCTGGAATAGGAAATGGCAACCCACTCCAGTGTTCTTGCCTGGAAAATCCCATGGACAGAGGGGCCTGGCAAGGTACTGCCCATGGAGTTGCAAAGAGCTGGACTCAACTGGGCAACTGAGCACACATGCACAAGTGGAGATAATTTAAAGGTCAATAGTAGGCAGGGTTTTGAGGTGGGAAGAGTGATAAATAGGTGAAACATGGAGGATTATTAATCAGTGAAAATACTCTGTATGATAAATACATTTCATTTTGTATATGTCTAATCTCATAGTATGTCTCACACCAAGAGTAAACCATAAAGAAAATTATGAATTTTTGATGAATATGATATGTCAATATAGATACAATTATTAAAAAAAATGTGCTACTCTCTTGTGGATGTTGATAATAAGATAGTCTATGCACATGTGGGACAGTGATTATATTGGAAATTTATTTATCTTTCTCAATTTTGCAGTGAACCTTAAACTGCTTTTTTAAATATGATTTTAATTTAAAGAAAGTTGAGTACACTTATGCAGATTTATTTCTGGATCCTTTATTCTGTTCCATTAATCTATGTATCTGTCCCTCCGTCAGTACCACAGAGTCTTCATTACTGTAGCTATAAATTGAGTTGAAATCAAATAGCTTGATTCCTCCCACTTTATTTTTATTTTTCAAAATGGGCTTAGCTTTTACCTTTCCATTTAAAAGCTAGGATAATACTGTCTGTATCTACAAAATCTCTTTATGGAATAGTTTTAGGAATTGCATTGAATCTTTGTATCAATTTTAGATGAACTTCAAAAATCATTTCCAAATCATTATTATTATGACCTTTAAAACAATGTTAAAATCTCATGAGTTTTTATTAATGTACTGTATTTCTGTTTGTCTCACTAAATTACAAACTAATTCAAGCAAGGAGATCTTTCAATCAGTTCAGTTCAGTCGCTCAGTCGTGTCCAACTCTTTGCAACCCTGTGAATCGCAGCACGCCAGGCCTCCCTGTCCATCACCAACTCCCAGAGTTCACTCAGACTCACATCCATCGAGTCAGTGATGTCATCCAGCCATCTCATCCTCTGTCGTCCCCTTCTCCTCCTGCCCCCAATTCCTCCCAGCATCAGGGTCTTTTCCAATGAGTCAACTCTTCGCATGAGGTGGCCAAAATACTGGAGTTTCAGCTTTAGCATCATTCCTTCCAAAGAAATCCCAGGGCTGATCTCCTTCAGAATGGACTGGTTGGATCTCCTTGCAGTCCAAGGGACTCTCAAGAGTCTTCTCCAACACCACAGTTCAAAAGCATCAATTCTTCAGTGCTCAGCTTTCTTTATAATCCAACTCTAACATCCATACATAACCACAGTAAAAACCATAGTCTTGACTAGATGAACCTTTGTTGGCAAAGTAATGTCTCTGCTTTTGAATATGCTATCTAGGTTGGTCATAACTTTCCTTCCAAGGAGTAAGCGTCTTTTAATTTCATGGCAGCAGTCACCATTTGCAGTGATTCTGGAACCCCCAAAAATAAAGTCTGGCACTGTTTCCACTGTTTCCTCATCTATTTCCCATGACGTGATGGATTTCTGAGATTCAGCTTGTTTGTATGCAAGAGAAGGTGTTCACTAAATCTTTACAAACAAATTGCATTAGAATTACCAATGGTTACATTACATTCTCAATGTTTGTTTTCTAATTCATTATTAAAAATGATGCCATTCTTTTAAAACTTAATTCATTCCTCTTTCCTCCATGATGATATGTTTTCAGGTATTACTTTTGGCAGTTTAGACAATACTCCTATTTGTTTGATAGTTTCATGAGTGCATCAATGTTGAGGTCCTTTAATGGACCAGAACCTGGTAGTCCAGAATCGACGATAAGAAAGTAAAGGAGAGCGAAAGAGGCTGATATCCCTTGGTTTACACAGAAAACCATTAAAGTCCCTGACACGGGGCTTGCTCTGTTCATGAAGGCCTCAGACCACCTTCTCAAGAGGGTCTTAGAAGCCTGGGCACGAAAGTGAACCCAGAGGGCCTCTGTGCTCCAGAGAATTAGCCTGAAAAATAGAGAGAAAGTGAGAGAGGGAGAGAGACAGAAAACATGGGGACCAAAGCTCTGATGGAGCAAAGGTGTTTTATTCAACACTGTGTGAGTATTTATACTGTCTTACAAGGTAGCTATTTTCAGCAGAGAAAAAATAAAAACTTACAAGTTATCAAGGAAACGAGGTCATCCATATGAAAGAGAAAGGATTGTAAATAATCACTTTTACCATATGAAAAGGAAAAGGGTCGTAAATGGTTGCTTATCACTGTATGGAAATGCATGCATACTTCAGCCCCCAGGAGTAGCTTGCTGCTGCAAGCAGAGGATTTATGACAGATCCAAAACAGCACACAGGAAGCCTTCTGTTAAATGCTTCCTGACACATCAAAACTTATTTTAAATTGTGTCTTTATATGTGTAGGCTTCCCCAGGGAGCTCAAATGGTAAAGAATCTGCCTGCAATGCCAGAGATCTGGGTTCAGTCCGTGGGTCTGGAAGAGACCCTGGAGAAGGAAATGGCAACCCACTCCAATATTCATGCCTGGAGAATCCCATGGACAGAGGAGCCCAATGGGTTACAGTCCATGGGGTCACAAAGAGTCAGACATGACTGCACGACTATCACTTTGAAATAACTTGTTAATTACATCTATGAATTTATGTTAACAGATCAATTATTTTCAAGGGACAGTTGGAGTTCCCATACATTGAAAGTTTTTCTCTCTGTTGTCTTTGTAAAGCCTAAGATTGCAGTATATCCTTCAATATTCATTTTTCTCCTTACATTTTTCAAGTCAGTCATACTTTTGTAAAGATATATTAGCCATTTATATTTTTTTCTTTTTTTTTTCACCAGTTCAAAAGCAACCTATGGACTGTGTTTTTAAAACTAGATTAACACACTTTTTTTTTTTTTTTTTTTTCTAAACTAGGACCTCTTCTTAATTAATAGTACCAGTTCAGATTCTTCAGGGCTTCCCTGGTGGCTTCAGCACTTAAAAATCCTCCTGCCAATTCAGGAGATATGGGTTCAATCCCTGGGTTAGGAAGATCCCTGGAGAAGGAAATGACAACTCACTCCAGTATTCTTGCCTAGAGAATCCCATGGACAGAGGAGCCTGGGGGCTAAAGTCCATGGGGTTGCAAAGAGTCAGACACGACTTAGCGACTAAACAACAAACAACAAATAAACCATACCAAAATAAGGGTGATTTATTATATTTTTAATTGTGGGTTACATATTATCATAGGCAGATTCTCTTACCATTATCCTCTTCTGTCTTTTCATTTATTGTACATTCTTCTAAGTCTCTCTCTTATGTAAATTATTTTCTGAATTCATCATATATACCTGATGAATTCTCTTCCATTTTTGCATAATATTCAATTTGTTATATTATTTAATGCGGAATTAGGTCTACAGTTTCTCTTGACAGTGCTTTTATTGCCATCTAGCCATTAGTTAAATAGTCTTTTTTTTTTTAAACTCCTATTCATATACTTTGTTTTTATCCCCAGATGTAGGTTCCTGGAAATCTACAGTATATAGTATATTATAAATACATGATTATCATTTGATTTGAATAATATTTATTTATACCCCCAAAACATAGTAAATGGTCTATTGCAAGCCAAAGGCTGTGCTTTAAAAGGCTTTAGAAGTATCTTTCTTCAATTTTTATCTTAAGAATGTTGGCCAAACAAGTGTCAGGGTATTTTTATTGTAATGAATATTCACACAGTCAGGTCAAGATGATGGTTAAGAGTTTAGCTCTGTGATGAAATGGTCTCCAATCAAATTATTGTTTCATCTTTTCTTATTACTTCTGTGACTGTGAGTCGATTATTTAGCCTTTCTAATATATATATTATAATAAAGATAGTACAATTATTATTAAAAAATTATATTGTACAATATTGTGATTAAAATATCAAATTTTCTGTGATCAAATTCCCATAAATATTATGCATGTTTGAGAAATTTATCTTTCTATACCCCATTTCTGTGAGGATGAAACAAAGACTTTGTTGTGAAAATGAAATGAGACTATGTATGTAAAGCACTTGGTATGTACTTGTAATATAGTAAGTGTATGATGTTGGTTGTTCAGTTTCTAAGTTGTTTCTGACTCTTTGTGACCCTGTGGACTCTATCCAGCCAGGCTCCTCTATCCATGGGATACTCCAGGCAAGAATACTGGAGTGGGTTGCCATTTCCTTCTCCAATGCATATGATAAATGTTACTTTTTATTAGTGGTAGATCTTTAAAGTGAATGCTTTTTTGTATTTGTACATTGTTCAAATTATTACAGTTATTTGGGAAAATATTGCCATTTAATTCAAATTATTATATTTACTATGCTAGTATCCTAGAAGAATTGGGCTATAGCACCTTAAACTTTTGAGGACAGATGATGAAAATCTAAATTTCAAGTTGTTTTCCTTTAAAAATGCATGTTGTGTAGTCATATAAAAAAACATTTACTATATTTTTAATAATGTATAATAGTACTATTAATATTTAACTGTTGAATTTGTTCATTTTCCCCCCAAAATATTCTGCCTGCCTTTCTAGAGCACATGTTTAATTTTAATAAATCCTGATTCTTTGTAAGATTGTTACACTCATTCAGATCAGATCAGATCAGATCACTTGCTCACTCATGTCCGACTCTTTGTGACCCCATGAATCGCAGCACACCAGGCCTCCCTGTCCATCACCAACCCCCGGAGGTCACTGAGACATCCATCGAGTCAGTGATGCCATCCAGCCATCTCATCCTCTGTCGTCCCCTTTTCCTCTTGCCCTCAATCCCACAACCCTCTATACTAATTTTTATCACTAATACTGTCTCTATACTCTGGCAAAAAATAGTCTGATTCTCTTTGATCAAATTTCAGTAAATATTTTGTGCTTCCACGTACAGTGAAATCTTACTGGTTTCCATCTATCTCCCAGGCATAATTGTAGTTAGAAGGCAAGCCTTAGGGAAAGAGCTTTGAAAGATCTTTTAAGGAAAAAAATTGGCTTTCTGCCTTAGTGACTGTCAACTCATTTTTTATCTAATTCTGATGAAATTGATACTCATATGTTTCTGAAGGTTGTGTGAGAATTTACATCATGGCTGTTCTAGCTTAATCTTCTTGTTTGTTATCCCTCTAGGTTAGTATGGGTCCCAAGTGATTTCAGAAAATTGAAATAGTGAAATAATATCAATTGAAAAAATGATTGCTGCTTATAGAGTATTAATCTGTGGAGTTCAAACTCATTATCTAGATCACCTCCCTTTGAGAGGGCAGGAAGCATGTATGACAAAGCAATTGAGAGATCAGATTGCAAAAAAAAAAAAAAAAAAAAAGAAAAGAAAAAGAAGAAAGGGGTTAAAAGTGATATTAAAGAAGTCCAAAGTTGCATGATCAATCAAAAGTGAATTAGAAAATTCACTAAGCTTCTAGTTTGTTTATCAGGTAGTGACATGTCTCAAAGTCGAATACAGTTACTTTTATTTAGAATGCTATAACTAATCCAGCACTTCAAACTTCAGAAATTAAGTGCGATAATATTTACATACAGAAAACAATTCTATTACGAACAAATTTTGAGAATTTTTCCCTATTTCAATATAAGCTCTTCAGTCACAGGTGAAATAATTCATCCTAAGAATGTAGTCGGGCTCTATGTGATTTTCACCCTTTTATACTTTGCTCAGTTGTTATTTGGAGATTTAGAGAGATAGGTATTGAGAATGGATGTCATTTGTTACTGTAGCAGCTGTGACTGTTTGGATAGCAGGAAAGACATTTGTCAGAACATATGTATTTCTAACTTGGCAGGTGAGTCCTTAATGACAGCAATGGAGCCTCATAGCTTACTGGGAAAATGACAATATTATTATTTATAAACATCTTATAACTATATAGGAACAAATATGTGGATATACTTAGGGAATCTAAAAAATAAATTTAATGTCAAATTTCATAGCCATAGAACTAAGAACATAAACAGAATTCTTGAAGTTAAATAACCTGATTGTGGCTCAGCTGGTAAAGAATTCACCTGCAATGTGGGAGACCTGGGTTCCATCCCAGGGTTAGGAAAATTCCCTGCAGAAGGGAACAACTACCCACTCCAGTATTCTGGCCTGAAGAATTTCATGGACTGTATAGTATAGTCCATGGGATCACAAAGAGTTGGACACCACTGAGCGGCTTTCACTTTCACTTTCAAACAACCTGATTAAGCAAATATAACTACTTTGTTAGGCAAATTCATTGCCCAGTACAAATGTAATGGAAGCTTAATATCTGGTGCACGGATTTCCATGAAAGAACAAACTATTCTAAACAAAAGAGGGATGAGGAATTTTAAGTATTGTAAAGGATGACATAGATTTCAATGAAGAATGACTCAGCAACATCCTTATTAGTGGCAAGTTCAAGGCAAGACAAACTGACAGTGTCTACTGTGAGCTTTTGTTATTTTAATTTTTTAGGATTGTTTACTGTATTGTATGTATAATATAAAGCTTCTACAAAGATTATAGAAAAACATTTAATTAAATCTGTCAGGTGAGTCTGTAATTTCCTCGGTTCTGTCTTGCCACAGCAAAAAATTGAAGTGATAGATGGGCCAGTGTTACAGCTCAGTTTTATTTGGCAAGCAAAGGAAAATACATCCTGGAGGCTGGAGGGTGGGCCAACCCAAAAGACTCAAAGAGAAGAGAGGTCAGAGGCCCAATTTTGGCTCCTCATTTTATGTTTTTTTTTTTTTTTTTCTCCTCCCCCTGAGCCTGCCCTGTGTAAATTGTACTAGCCAAGAGGGCTGTTTGTTTTACCTGAGGTTCTCATTCCAGTCCTCACCCCTGCCTTTATTCTATTTTTGTGGGCTTTTCCCTTCTTTGTCTTTTAGCCACTGCATTTTGAACTCCTTTTTCCTATTCTAACTACCTAACATTCCCCTCTCAAGAGTTGAGATGCCCAGTTCTTTGGGAATAGGGGTGTTGAGGTCTCTCTGGCTACTTCTTGCTAAACTGGGACAGCGGGGGGCATTGGGCCTCCCTCTTTTGCTAGTCTCAAGCCTCAGAGTCCTTATAGTGGTGTCCATCTAAGGGTGAGTGATATTTTCCATGGTCACCTGTAGTTTTATACATCCTTGTTGAACTGTCACTGCATGTTGTAGCATGTTGACCTGGACAGAGACAAACTGGGTTAGACAATTGATAATACATGGAGCAATCATAAGCAGCATCAATATGATGATAACAGGGATTAGTAGGGGCATTAGCCAACTCCAAATTCTCCACCACCAGGAGAAGTATCCCCCAGTGATTGTAGCCACCTGAGAATTCTCCAGCTCATTCTTTGACATCCAGTGGGATATGGATGTTTTTCTTGATGATTGTGAGACTTTTTTAACTTGACTGGAGGTGTTTACCCAGAAACAACACGTCTCATTCAAGATGGCTCAAATCCCTCCTTGTTCAGGGATCTGGAGATCTATCTCCTATCTATTTTGGAGTACAACCCCTGCCGAGCTGTGTTGGCCCTTTAGGGCTATCCTGAGAAATTTTATCCCCAGAAACTTAATTTTGGGGGTGTTCATTAGAATGGCACTCATTTGTAGTTCTGAATAGGTATCTGAGATCTCCCAGGGGCTCACAGGTGTATTGAGTGTCCTCTTCTGTTTTCTTCCATTGCTTGACTCATGTGTAGTAAATCCAGGAGTCATGTCCTGGTACCTTGACTACTTTGGAGGTAGACAATATTACAGGGTAGGGGCCCTTCCATGTGGGCTGGAGTTGAGCCTTTGGGGACCCATCTTTCCAGACTTTAATTAGGACTTGAGTCCCTGGAGCATATAGTGGTGACTCTTTAGAATTTTTGAGGTCCTGGTTGACACCCCACAGGCATATATCCTGTTGGAATTGACCAATGGCCATGGTATGAGTAGATAGTCTGAGCCTCTGGATCTAGGAAAAGGTAATTGACATAGATAAAAGGTCTCCCACATAGCATCTCATAAGGACTAAGACCAACCTGTTCCTTAGGGGAAATATGAGTTCAGAAGAGAGCTATTGGTAAAGCCTCCTTCCATCCCAGGGAGGTCTCCTGGGTTATCATTTTTATTGCTGATTTTAAGAATTGATTGGCTCTTTCTACTTTTCCTGAAGACCAAAGCCTCCAGGCACAATAGAGATAATAAATAATGCCCAATGCTTTAGAGGACCCTTGGGTGACCTTAGAAGTAAATGATGCCCCATTGTCACTTTGTAATGACCTGGACAGACCAAATCTCAGAATAATTTCATTGAGCAGTTTTTTGTGTTGTTTTGTTTTTAACCACCTCTTCAGCCTTCTCAGTACAGGTGAGAAAGCCTTAAATCCATCCTGTGAATGTATCTATCATGGCTAATAGGTATTTATACACTTGAAAAACTGGCATCTGGGTGAAGTCCATCTGCCAGTCCTCTCCTGAATAAGTCCCACGCTATTGGGTGGGCTGGGCCAGCTGGGGTCTTCAAGCTCCTTGGGGGCTGTTTAATTGGCAAGTGGGGCAAGAGGAGACCACTTGCCTTATAGTTGCCAAACATGGAGGCCTGTTCCTCTGAAGGACCTTTCTAGTAATCTTTGGAGGGCCTTCTCCCCTAAATGAATAGTGGTATTTAAGGAGTTAACCAATTTCCATTGGAGACTCCCAGGCAGAAAAGGAGTCCCTCCTTTTGGAACCACCCCATATGATCTTCTTGAAAGCCCTCGCTCATAGCTTTAAGAGTCTCACCTTCAGTATATGAAGGAGTTTCTGACAAATTAGTCTGTGGAACTAAGGTGGCAACCCCTATTAGTTCATTGTTCTGTAGTGCTGCTCTCTTAGCTGCCTGATGAACTGCTTGGTTCCCTTGTGCCACTCTGTGCTCCCTTTTGGTGTCCTTTACAATGGGAGACTGAAACCTCAGTGGGCAGATGGACTGCCTCCAAAAGCCTAAAGGATTTGATCACCGTATTTAATTGGGGACCATCAGGTGATCAAATAACCTCCTTCTTTCCAAATGGCAGCATGGGTCTGTAGCACCAGAAAGGCATACTTGGAATGTAAATGGCTACTCTTTTTCCTTTTCCCAGCTCTAAAGCTCAAGGGAGGGCTATGAGCTCAACTAATTGGGCTGAAGTACCTGGTGGCAAAGGTTTAGCCTCTGTGGTTTCAAAATTGGAGACTACTACATATCCGGCTCTTCTTTTTTCCATCTAAGACAAAGCTGCTTCCATCAGTGTACCAGATTTCCTCAGGATTGGTCAGAGGATCTTCTGACAATCCCTCTCAGGGTTTTTTCCAGTGGTCCAAAATTTCTAGGCAAGAGTGAAATGCGAAAAGAGCCCTCAGGTACAGGCAGGAGGACAGTTAGGTTAAGAACCTCAGCCCTGCTTGATACCTGAGGATACTTTGATCAGACATCCATAAATGGCCTCTCCCATTCAGGAATTGTTTCACTTGGTGTCTGGTAAAAATAGTTAGTTTGCCCCCAAAAGAGTTTTAAAGCATCTTCTATCAGGACTGCAATAGCTGAAAGATTTTGAAGGCAGGGAGAGATCGCTTCCCAATAAGGGAGTAGGACACCCAGGGACCCCAGAAACTGGTGGGAAAATATTTGTCCATCCCAGCAACAAAAAAGTACTTGGGTGAATCTTTTTGTAATTGTTTGTCCTGTGGCACCCAAAATGGTACAGGTTTGGGAGGAGAAGGCTCTGGAGCAGGAGGTCAGGACAGAGTAGGTAGCCCCAGTGTCAACCAAGAAATTCTCAGATCTACTTGCCACATCCAGTTGCACCCTTGGCTCCAGCCCCATGATGATTATCTGTGACAGGTGGGCTGGCTGGAGCGGGCCACTTCAGTCCTGTTGAACCATCATGAGAGAAGGCTTGGCGCTTGACCTTGAGGCTCTTTGGTCCCAAGGGCAGAGAGCCACCCAATGTCCCAATTTATGGCATTTGTAGCAAGCCATTTTAGAAGACTTGTCATGGTTTGGACATTCTTTGAGCCAATGTCCTGCCTGTCTACAGATTAGGCATTTGGATCGTGCCTTGTCCTTCAAGGACTCAAGGTTTGCCATAGGGCTTCCCTGGAAGGCAGTCAACATTTGGGCATGCCTCGTCTCTTTCCATTTCTCCCTGTCCTGGATCTTGGCTTCCCTCTCCTGTTTTTGGTTATGAAAGGTATTGGTGGCTGTCTGGACCATCTCATCTAAAGAAGCAGGAGGGTCTTGCTGCTGTAACTTTATCCTGATGTCTGATGCACATTGGGACAGGAATTTGTCCCATAAAATCACCTGTCACGCGTAAGAGTATGAGTTCAGATTGGTAAACTTTTGGGGGGCTTCTTTCAGCCTTTCCAGAAAGTCAATGGGGTTCTCATTGGGTGAGTTATTGCTGAGATCCAGGCATAGTTGATTACTTTTTGCTGGGCTACTTTTAGTCCTGCCTTTATATAGATCAGAAAATAATCCTTATCCCATGTGTGTTCAGGGTCATTATTATTCTAATTAGGATCTGAGGAGGGGACTGCAGTTTCCCTTACTGGGTATTTATCACTTGGCATGTGAAGCCCTATAGCATACATTTGGGCTTCCTTTAAGACCCTAGCTTGCTCAGGGTCAGATAAAGTTTGACTAAATATGAACATGATATCCTTTCACATAAAGTCAAAGGCCAAGGTAATATGTTGGAAAGTATCTTATATTTGCCTGTGTCATCTGTATAGCTTCCCAGGTCTTGTTTGATCTGTCTTAGTTCTGAGAGGGAGAAGAGCTTATGGTCCTGGGTTGGTCTGAATTCTCCTCCAGTTTCAACTAAGGGACATACTCGAGTTGGCTTTTGTGGAAGATCAGATCAGATCAGATCAGTCGCTCAGTCGTGTCCGACTCTTTGCGACCCCATGAACTGCAGCACGCCAGGCCTCCCTATCCATCACCAGCTCCTGGAGGTCACCCAGACCCACATTCATCGAGTCAGTGATGCCATCCAGCCATCTCATCCTCTGTCGTCCCCTTCTCCTCCTGCCCTCAATCCCTCCCAGCATCAGAGTCTTCTCCAATGAGTCAACTCTTCGCATGAGGTGGCCAAAATACTGGAGTTTCAGCTTTAGCATCATTCCTTCTAAAGAAATTCCAGGATTGATCTCCTTCAAAATGGACTGGTTGGATCTTCTTGCAGTCCAAGGGACTCTCAAGAGTCTTCTCCAACACCACAGTTCAAAAGCATCAATTCTTCGGTGCTCAGCCTTCTTCACAGTCCAGCTCTCACATCCATACATGACCACAGGAAAGACCATAGCCTTGATTAGGCGAACCTTTGTTGGTAAAGTAATGTCTCTGCTTTTGAATATGCTATCTAGGTTGGTCATAACTTTCCTTCCAAGGAGCAAGCGTCTTTTAATTTCATGACTGCAGTCACCATCTGCAGTGATTTTGGAGCCCAGAAAAAGAAAGTCTGACACTGTTTCCACTGTTTCCCCATCTATTTCCCATGCAGTGATGGGACTGTACAAAAAAGAGCTTCAAGACCTAGATAATCATGATGATGTGATCACTGACCTAGAGCCAGACATCTTGGAATGTGAAGTCAAATGGGCCTTAGAAAACATCACTACGAACAAAGCTAGTGGACGTGATGGAATTCCAGTGGAGCTATTCCAAGTCCTGAATGATGATGCTGTGAAGGTGCTGCACTCAATATGCCAGCAAATTTGGAAAACTCAGCAGTGGCCACAAGATTGGAAAAGGTCATTTTTCATCCCAATCCCAAAGAAAGGCAATGCCAAGGAGTGCTCAAAGTACCGAACAATTGCACTCATCTCACACGCTAGTAAAGTAATGCTCAAAATTCTCCAAGCCAGGCTTCAGCAATATGTGAACCGTGAACTTCCTGATGTTCAAGCTGGTTTTAGAAAAGGCAGAGGAACCAGAGATCTAATTGCCAACATCCGCTGGATCATGGAAAAAGCAAGAGAGTTCCAGAAAAACATCTATTTCTGCTTTATTGACTATGCCAAAGCCTTTGACTGTGTGGATCACAATAAACTGTGGAAAATTCTGAAAGAGATGGGAATACCAGACCACCTGATCTGCCTCTTAAGAAATCTGTATGCAAGTCAGGAAGCAACAGTTAGAACTGGTCATGGAACAACAGACTGGTTCCAAATAGGAAAAGGAGTACGTCAAGGCTGCATATTGTCACCATGTTTATTTAACTTATATGCAGAGTACATCATGAGAAATGCTGGACTGGAAGAAACAGAAGTTGGAATCAAGATTGCCGGGAGAAATATTTTTTTTTTTTTTTTTTTTTTTTTTGAAGGGGTGCTCTCATATATGGGGGCACATTTGGATACAAGGAAGGAGCAGCAGGCAACTCGGGAGCCATGATAGGTGAGTCTTCATGGAGGGGCTTCCTTCTGTTAGTTGTCTCTGCCTAACACCATTTGCCTTATAGGCTCACTTTTAGGGCATACAACAATCCCATACTTAAGACGGAGTTATATCTCTTAGTCAGAAGAAGATTGGAGCATGGGGGATCTCTGTCCATTTCCTTTGTCTTTTGTGGGCTAAGTCTAGCTGTCGGGAGCTGCGTTAGGCATTACTGACAAAATGGAGGCACAGACCAACCCCCTCTCCTCGTCCCGCAGGCACCGTCCCGGGATGAAGGAGTTAGGCTTTGTGATTCTGACTTGTTTTTTCCTTTCTTGGATTGAGTTGGCTGGAAAGAATGCTAAGGTGCTTATTTTTCTTGAGAGGAGCATGAGAAAGCACAAAGCTTTCTGCAGTTATGCCCAGAAAATAATCCATAAAGTTAGCCATCAACATTTGTTCTAGGATCTTTACAAAGAATGTCCCAGGATGAGCACATAGGCCGTGGCTTGAGGCCATGGGCGGGATTGTTATCTGAGACCTGTTTGTGAGGGAAATGTTTATGGCAAAGGAAGTTTGCTGAGTTTAGGGTTTAGGAATAATTAAGAATAGTTAGAGGCTAAAAGTTTAAAGAATGTTGTAGTGTTAGCATATTTTATTATAGCTTATAGGGATTAGGAATTTTAGTGATATTAATAGCTAGAAGCCTTTTTAGGAGATAGTGAGCTTAGGATGCTAGGGGCAAGCAGGGTTTAGAAAGATAAGAAATAATCTGAGGGATGTGGTATGCAGCCCAGACACAAGCATGAATAAGTAGATAATAGATAGTAAACCCGATTCTGAGAGAATCGCTGAAGCAGGAACTCTGTAGGGCAACAATGATTTCTGGAGACAATAAACCTGGGTGACGAGGAACTGAAAATGTCAAACCTCTGACCTGATGCTTTTGCCAAAGTATAAAAGGAAACCTGAAGCTTGAAATAAACATGTAGCCTTGCACCTGAGGCTACATCATTCTCTGCTGACACCATTCATCTCTTCAGGCTAATTCCCTGGATGCTGGAGCTGGACTCCAGCATCTAGCTGCAGGATGGTATTGTCATTTAAACTCCCATCCTCAGGCCAGTGTTCCTTGTCTCCCAGAGGATACCATGGTTACTCAGTGGCACAAAAGAATTTTAAGCAACTTCTCTTTAGAGTTAGGGCTTCCCTGGTGGCTCAGAGGTTAAAGCATCTGCCTGTAATGTGGGAGACCTGGGTTCGATCCCTGGGTTGGGACGATCCCATGGAGAAGGAAATGGCAACCCACTCCAGTATTCTTGCCTGGAGAATCCCATTGACAGAGGACCCTGGTGGGCTACAGTCCATGGTGTTAGAGGATCAAACAGCTTCCAGTTATCAAGGGTGCATCTCAAGGGCATCTGTAGAGAATTGGATTGGTTATTTCCCATCTAAAACTGATGACAGGGAGGAAAAGAAAAAAAAAAAAAAAAACTAATAGGCCTCCTTCTGTTTTTATCTGTGACTTTATTAAGTGTGAGTCTTTCTGAAGCTAATCCTACCTAGTACTGTTGCAACCTGATAGTCAGTTGTCCCTGGGTCAGGGTGCAGATCCCCAAGCAGGCTGAGGCATGACAGCCTCCTGGAGATTGAATCCCTGGGCAAATTGAGGCAGGTCAGCGTCCTGGGACCCTGGACTGACTGATTCCCAGAAGGTTGAGGTGTGACAACCTTCTGAGGACCAGATCCCAAGGCAGTTAGACCTCCTGGGACTCCAGGCTGGAGTTGAGCATCTCTGGCATCTGGTCCCATCACTACATGGGAAATAGATGGGGAAACAGTGGAAATAGTGTCAGACTTTATTTTTCTGGGCTCCAAAATCACTGCAGATGGTGACTGCAGCCATGAAATTAAAAGACGCTTACTCCTTGGAAGGAAAGTTATGACCAACCTAGATAGCATATTCAAAAGCAGAGACATCACTTTGCCAACAACGGTTCGCCTAGTCAAGGCTATGGGTTTTCCTGTGGTCATGTATGGATGTGAGAGCTGGACTGTGAAGAAGGCTGAGCACCGAAGAATTGATGCTTTTGAATTGTGGTGTTGGAGAAGACTCTTGAGAGTCCCTTGGACTGCAAGGAGATCCAACCAGTCCATTCTGAAGGAGATCAGCCCTGGGATTTCTTTGGAGAGAATGATGCTAAAGCTGAAACTCCAGTATTTTGGCCACCTCACGCAAAGAGTTGACTCATTGGAAAAGACTCTGATGCTGGGAGGCATTGGGGGCAGGAGGAGAAGGGGACGACAGAGGATGAGATGGCTGGATGGCATCACTGACTCGATGGATGTGAGTCTGGGTGACCTCTGGGAGCTGGTGATGGACAGGGAGGCCTGGAGTGCTGCAGTTCATGGGGTCACAAAGAGTCGGACATGACTGAGCGACTGATCTGATCTGATCTGAAGGTCTCCAGAATGACCAGTGCTGGGTAGGATTAAGGGGTTGTAATCTTAACTCATTGCTGGTGTGTCCACTATGAATGGGAACAGATACTATGATGTAAAACAATCCAAGTTTGTGCACTGAGACTGGGAACCTGGTGAAACAGCCATAAGCATTATCCTCTTATTGCTCCAAGGGAATGTAAGTCACTAATTTATTCCCCTGGTCTTCCATAAGAGCAATTTAGGATGTTTCCAATAGTAAAAATTTCATTGTCATAAACCCACTTTAGGAAATAGGAAAAGTAATAACAAAAGAGTGGGTTATCTGGTCCTGTTAGGGGCATTAAGAGTATTTTAATAATAGGCAGGGTGGAGCTATGTTGCCTACAATGGGACAGGTCCTGGTTGTAGGAATTTGTGAGTGGCTTAAGAACAAATTGTTAAGAGGCAACAGACTAGACATTCCAATAAAGGTAGAATGGAGATTTGATTCCATGGATATGTTTGTAACTTTAGGAGAAGGGTGGTAATGGTTTGGACCCAAACAGTCTTCAGGGTTCTCTCCCAAAATGGCAAACATTATCCCTGTAAGCCCAATTGCCTTTGAAGGGATGCCACCAATAGATGGCCTTCTAGCAGGCGTTGTGTGCCCATCACCCACCCTAGCAGATTCACTGAGAGATGTTGTTGTTGCACGTGTTGTAGGAAACATGGAAGATGAAGGCCTGAACATCTAGAGGGATTGGATATTACACAGTGTTTCCCTCCCAAAGGCTATCTATTTTCTGGTTGTCCCTTCAGAAGATTGTAGAGGCAACATTGTGGGCTCAGAGGGGACTCAAGAAAAGAGCATGAAACAGGAGCAAAGGAGGCAGGGCATAACTTTTGAAAGAATGACATAACCCAAGGGCATATATTAACTGATTAAAATCAAATGGGCCCAAGATGACAAACAATTCAAATTCAACTAAACCTTGATTTTCAATCTGCAAACTAAATGACACATCCAGAGACACCAGGATAGTTCCAAGGCACTATCAAAAGACCAAGGAGTGGATGGTTCCTCAGTTGTTGGAATGATCCTCCCACTCATTAGCATATGGAATCACCCAGTTCAAAAAAATTAATCACACCACATTCTATGGCCTCAGTGATGACCCACACCCGGTGGAGTGTGCTTCTCTCTCAATCCAAACAAATCCACCTGTTACCTATCTCTGTGAGTGGCATTGATTTTTTTTTTTTTTTTCCCCAATGGCACATCAAGGGCCTGAGCTTCATCAGGTCCTGAAGCCAGGCACCATGGGTTTTGGTCTGGCTCAAGTCCCAGGAGAGAGGAGCTGAAGGACGAGAGGAAAAAGTAGTGGGAAACATGTGCCGAGAAATCCCCTTCATAACCTGCTGGAAAATCTGCTAAATATCTGACCTGTGCTCACAGTTTTCATTGGCCTGATCCTTGGCACAAAGATTAAAGACAGAAGATCACTCACCTGCTTGAGCAACAGCTACTAAGGCACAGCAGATAGTAGAGCCTTCCAGGGGCATCCATGATGGCTTGCCTGTTTGCCAGGGGTTCAAGGAAACAAGATAGGAGAAATTGTAAAGGAATTAAGATTTTGTTAGCCGTACGTCCTTCCAGCCATAGGAGCGGGTACTTCCTACCCCATCCAGAGGTCTTCTGGAATGTGAGCTGCATGAGCTTTCTGCTGAGTTTATTTTTGCTGTCCCAGTTGCAGCATGCTGGGCTTCTTCCAGCACACCCACTTCCCCTGTACTTGGGTTTTCTTCATGTTCAGCTTCCACCATGCGCATTTTTGCTGAGTTGGGCTTCTGCTGTGCTTGGCCTCTGCCTTGCAGGGGCCAAGCCGAGGTTGTTACAGCCAGGTTAAATCCAAGAAATGGCACGATAGATGTCAGGGGAGTTTGTAATTTCCTCAGTTCTGTTTTGTCACAGCAAAAATTTGAAGCACTGGACAGTGCTTAAAGCTCAGGTTTATTTGGCAAGCGAAGGAAAATACATCCTCGAGGTGGGAGGATGGGACAACCCAAAAGACACAAAGAGAAAAGAGTCTAGAGGCCCAGTTTTGGCTCCTCTTTTTATATGTTTTTTCTCCTCCCCCTGAGCCTGCCCTGTGTAAATTGGGCTAGCCAGGAGGGCTGTTTGTTTCACCTGAGTTTCTCACTCCAGTCCTTACACCTGCCTTTGTTCTATTTTTGTGGACTTTTCCCTTCTTTGTCTTGTAGCCACCTCCATTTTGGACTCCTTTTTCCTATTCTAACTACCTAACAAATCCTCTTAACCACTTTTGGTTTCTTTGGAAATTAGAAAAAGCTTTGAATTTTGTGTCTAGTGGGGCATATTGTAATGTAAGAACCAAAGACTTAAGGAGATATAGAGGAGATTTTTATAATAGAATGTTGCAACAAATATAAAGGCACGTTAAAGGAGACACTTTATGCTGTAATATCCTTTCACCAGTAAGACTATTCTGTTTCTGATTTAATTTTAATTGCAGAATGACCACATGTGAGATATTCTTAACTGTACTGCCTGACCCAGATGCCTTTTTTAGATTACACTTATTAATCAAACATAAAATGGTATAGTTGAAAATATTCAAAGAAATAAAATATTTTAACTTTTTTTTTAAAAAGTATTCTGATTCCTGGTCATAATTATGGAAGTTAAAAAACAAAAAAAGTTTTACATGACAAACCTGAATCACATTAATATCTTCGTGTGATTAATTAAAGGAGAATGCTAAAAAATGTTAATTATTTAGTGAATGAACATGGTTCTTTTTTTTTATGTGAGGAAAAGAGGTATATATAAAATTTATGTATCTATTTGTGAGTGTGCTTAGTTGCTCAGTCATGTGCAACTCTTTGCAACCCCATAGATTTTAGCCTGCCAGGCTCCTCTGTCCCTGGGAATTCTCCAGGCAAGAATACTGGAGTGGGTTACATTTCCTTCTCTGGGAGATCTTCCCAACCCAGGGATTGAACCCAGGTCTCCCACACTAGAAATAGATTCTTTACCATCTGAGTAGACATTATTTTGTATTTATTCATTAAAACTATTTCTCATATCCCCAAAACTATCTAATTAACATGTAAGTTAAAATGACAAATATTTATATCATTGGTAATTGGAAACTAAAGTTTGTTTTCAGGCATTTATTACTTAAAATAATATGTATCAATGACTAATGAAGTTAAATGTTGCCCTCTGAGAAGAAATATTATAAATATTGGCTTTGTATTTTAGACAATTTTAGAGAAAACAATGATGGAGAAGTTAAAAATATATGTGTGTATAATCTTAGTGTTTTCCTTATTTCAATATTAGTGAAGATAAACAAAGATTGGGAAGCAAATACTTCCAACAGGTGCATGGATTTCTTGGAGTATATAGGGTATTCGAATTTTTTTTCTCTGTTGATGCCTGCCAGATATCTGTGCTTTTTTTGTTTCTTTTGTAGAATTAAATAATACCACTCAGTTGAATAATAGTTAACTGGTAAGATAGTGCTTTTTATCCTTTTTATGGCATATTGTCCTTTTTCTCCCCATACAGCTTTCTTAATTCTAAATTTGTTTGCAAATTTAGAAAGTAGTTGAGGAAGATTTTTTAAAATGAGCTCTAGAAATCAAAAACTCAGTATCTTCAATTTCAGCTTGATGATAGACCCCTGACTTTTTGTCTCATGACTTTGTTATCTGCTTCTTTTATTTTTATGTCACAATAACACATATTATAAATAGATAAAGTATGAAGATGTGCAGGCTTATCTTAGTCATGCTGCTGCTGCTGCTAAGTCGCTTCAGTTGTGTCCGACTCTGTGCGACCCCATAGACGGCAGCCCACCAGGCTCCACCGTCCCTGGGTTTCTCCAGGCAAGAACACTGGAGTGGGTTGCCATTTCCTTCTCCAATGCATAAAAGTGAAAAGTGAAAGTGAAGTCGCTCAGCCGTGTCCAACTCTAGCGACCCCATGGACTGCAGCCTACCAGGCTCCTCTGTCCATGGGATTTTCCAGGCAAGAGTACTGGAGTGGGGTGCCATTGCCTTCTAGTTTTAGCAAATAAATTAGTGTTGAGTATTTTTTTATATGAATGATTACCTTCTAGATCTGTAACTGGAAGATAATACATGCTGAGCCAAAAAGAAAGGACTTTAGGCCCTTCTTCCACTTTAACCAAAGATGTTCCACTTGGGTTAGGTTTTATACCAAGTTTCTCAATAAGCTTTTAGATGATGAAAAGTCTTTTAAATTAAAAACAAATTTTAAAAATCAAAGTGCTGAAGCAAACTGGCTAATATGTCCTATACTTTTAAGGTCCAGGCTCAAGAATCAGATTCCTTAGGTTCTAATTTTAGTTCAGTCACTAAAATGAGATAATAACAATACTAACTACCTCACAGAGTTTCTTTGAGAATAAAATACATTATCATGCAGAAGACTTAGAATAATGCCCAGTACATTAATAAATTGATGAAACTTGATAAAATTAATATTTTATCATCATTACTGCTATATTTTATGATTATGCTCTTCAGCCATTTTCATATCTCTTCTTATATTGACATTGGCATAGATGTCTAATTCCTCTCATTAAATTATAGGCTGCATGAAGAGTGAAGGGAGTAGTTAGAGCTGTTCACAATTATTCTGGTTGTCGTATCTGGGTAGTTTCAAGCTGAACATCTCTGCTCATATAGTTAGGAACTGCCATGTAATTTCCTTGATCAAGTAAATATGATTGGGCCTATGAATTCCACTTTAAAGTAGAAGCTTTGATAGGCAATTCACAATGTCCTGAGTCCTCTTCCTATATCTTGACGATTATGGAACTAAGTGTTAAAATGGAGTCTTCATTGGCCTTAGTATATGTAAGGACTCTGCAACCCTATGGACTATATAGCCTGCCAGTCTCCTCTGTCCATGGGACTCTCCAGGAAAGAATACTGGAGTGGGTAGCTGTTCCCTTCTCCAGAGGATCTTCCTGACCCAGGGGTCAAACCTGGGTCTCCCATATTGCAGGTAGATTTTTTACCATCTGAGCCACCAGGGAAGCCCTGGTAATATGTAATCAACAGAGACTTTATCACTATCTTGCATTTAACTTGTAGCAAAAGCAAGGTATAACTTTGTGTTACATTGCTGTGCTATGCTATGCTAAGTCACTTCAGTCGTGTCCAACCCTGTGTGACTCCATAGACGGTAGCCCACCAGACTTCCCCGCCCCTGGGATTCTCCAGGCAAGAACACTGGAGTGGGTTGCCATTTCCTTCTCCAATGCATGAAAGTGAAAAGAGAAAGTGAAGTTGCTCAGTCATGTTCAACTCCTAGCAACCCCATGGACTGCAACCTTCCAGGCTCCTCCATCCATGGGATTTTCCAGGCAAGAGTACTGG
Source organism: Tragelaphus eurycerus (assembly GCA_935064755.1). Classification (NCBI taxonomy): domain Eukaryota; kingdom Metazoa; phylum Chordata; class Mammalia; order Artiodactyla; family Bovidae; genus Tragelaphus; species Tragelaphus eurycerus. The sequence goes on along the minus strand of CAKXYN010000012.1, from coordinate 9,656,513 downwards.
AGTGGGGTGCCATTGCCTTCCCCAATCTGTTGCATTAAACCACTTAAAACTTGGAGTTAGTTTATTATTGTAGCATAAATTAACCTATTGTCACTTATATATGAGCAAAATATTGGTATTTCTTCCCTTTTCCCCTCATCTCATTCAACAAAACAGTAGCTTGTCAAATAAATGAAAGAAAATATCTTTACTGAAATGGTTGTTCATCATTGTGAAAACATGTGAATTCTACAGACTCTACTCTCTTCAATCAAAGGATTATTTTCACCTTGTGTTTGACATTTTAATATCAGTTGACTGTTGCCTAATCCTGCTTCTTTCATTTCATCTTGTCATGAATCTACCTCATAGAGCTACTTTCAATGGGAAATTTATAGATGATTTTAGTGCTTGTCTATAAAACCACATTTTGACGTTTATTTCCCTGGAAATGACAATGAAAGAAAATCAGATATGAAAATATTTGATTTTTCTTTATATTAGTTACAGAAAGTTGGAAATGGTTTATCCCCCAAACATGTAGTTTCATCTTTCTAAAAGTACTAACTTAAGATTTCAGAAAATATTAGGGGTTAAGGAATTCAGTAGTGATGATGAGGTAGCAGGATATTAAAAGCTCTGAGAAAGAAGGAAGACTTTGAGAAAAGACAGTGGTTCCTAGAACATTTATTGAGGCAGCTTTCTAAAATCTGACAGGTTTTCATGAGTCTGTCTGTACACAGAGATGATAAGTACATGCCATTTGCATGAAAGTATGTTGAAGAGAAGCTTGCAGAGGCAACAGAACAACTTTTGTAAAGTACATATTTTCTTCTGAAGGTATTTGAAGGGTAAACAGTATAAATTTATGCTACCATCTAACATTTTAATGTATTTTGTATTTTTAAGTTCTTCCTTAGATTATGATCTCCCTGAATACAAAGTCTGAATTTTGTCACTGGATAGCCAGAGGCTGTCTCTACTAGTCTGATGTTGCATCCTGGTTTCAGCAAGCATATCCCTAGCAGTTGGCCTACACAAAAAGAGAAGAGGCTTGACTAAAGAGTAGACTGGAGAGGTTCTAAGCTACTTATGTACTCTTTGTGTATATTGAACTTGTGCATATAGATCTATGAGACTGAAAAGGTATGCCAAAGCCTTTGATGTGTGGATCACAATAAACTGGAAAATTCTGAAAGAGATGGGAATACCAGACCACCTGATCTGCCTTTTGAGAAATCTATATGCAGGTCAGAAAGCAACAGTTAGAACTGGTCATGGAACAACAGACTGGTTCCAAATAGGAAAAGGAGTACATCAAGGCTATATATTGTCACCCTGCTTATTTAACTTATATGCAGAGTACATCATGAGAAACACTGGACTGGAAGAAACACAAGCTGGAATCAAGATTGCCTGGAGAAATATCAATAACCTCAGATATGCAGATGACACCACCCTTATGGCAGAAAGTGAAGAGGAACTAAAAAGCCTCTTGATGAAAGTAAAAGTGGAGAGTGAAAAAGTTGGCTTAAAGCTCAACATTCAGAAAACGAAGATCATGGCATCTGGTCCCATCACTTCATGGGAAATAGATGGGGAAACAGTGGAAACAGTGTCAGACTTTATTTTTCTGGGCTCCAAAATCACTGCAGATGGTGACTGCAGCCATGAAATTAAAAGACGCTTACTCCTTGGAAGGAAAGTTATGACCAACTTAGATAGCATATTCAAAAGCAGAGACATTACTTTGCCAACAAAGGTTTGTCTAGTCAAGGCTATGGTTTTTCCTGTGGTCATGTATGGATGTGAGAGTTGGACTGTGAAGAAGGCTGAGTGCCGAAGAACTGATGGTTTTGAACTGTGGTGTTGGAGAAGACTCTTGAGAGTCCCTTGGACTGCAAGGAGATCCAATCAGTCCATTCTGAAGGAGATCAGCCCTGGGATTTCTTTGGAAGGAATGATGGTAAAGCTGAAACTCCAGTACTTCGGCCACCTCATGTGAAGAGTTGACTCATTGGAGAAGACTCTGATGCTGGGAGGGATTGGGGGCAGGAGGAGAAGGGGACAACAGAGGATGAGATGGCTGGATGGCATCACTGACTCAATGGACGTGAGTCTGGGTAAACTCAGGGAGTTGGTGATGGACAGGGAGGCCTGGTATGCTGTGTTTCATGGGGTTACAAAAAGTTGGACATGACTGAGCAACTGAACTGAACTGAACTAAAAACAAAGACAGACCTATAAATAACCTGAGTATTGAATGTTTGTCCTCTCCAACATGCACAATATGTAAATCTTACTGGCTTCAGACATTTAAACACAATCCTATCCAATCATTAAGTGACTACTAATACATAGACATAAGAGCTCAGGTTACAAATTGGGCTTCCTTGCTAGCTCAGCTCTTAAAGAATCCGCCTGTAATGCAGCAGATCCCATTTTGATCCCTGAGTTGGGAAGATGCCCTGGAAGATGGGATGGGCTACCCACTCCAGTATTTTGCTTGGAGAACCCACATGGACAGAGGAGCCTGGTGGGCTACAGTCCATGGGGTCGCAAAGAGTTGGACACAACTGAGCAACTAAGTACAGCACAGCGCTTACACATTAGAATAAGAATAATATCAACAAAGCCAAAATGAAACAAAATAAGACAAAATAAACCAAAACTAACAACCACAACAAAAAAGTTTGGCACAGTTTTCAATGGTCTTACACTGCATGAGAAAAAAGATATTATAGATTTAAGTCAGGCAAGGTATGAAACATAGAAACGAGTCTTTAAAACTGAGAAGTAAAAGCAACAGCCTTCAAAAAACATCAATTATCTGAAATGTCCAATTCTCATTTTAAAAATTATAAGAATTGTAAAGAAAATGTAAATTATGACCTGTATTAAGGTTAAATACAGTCAATAGCAACTGTCTTTTAATATCCCCAGATGTAGGATTTAGCATACCTCAAAAGGTCTAATAGAAATGTGTCTAAAGAAGTCAATGAAATTATATTTAACAAATTGAGAGAAAGTATGTGTACAGTGAAATAATTTAAATTTATTAAAATTTAAATAAATTATAAATTATTACTGAAGAATCTCTAGCAGATTTGAAATGATGGGAAAAGAAATAGAAATTACATCATCTAATAAACAGAAAGAATGAAGAAAAAAGAGCCTCAGAGGTATATAAGAAAAAATCAGGTATACAAACATATGTGTAATTGGAGTTCCCAAAGAAAATGAGAAGGATAAAGGAACTCAAAATGGTGTTTGAAAAAACAGTGACTGAAAACTTCTACAACTTGATGAAAACATTAGTCTACAGATCCAAGAATCTCAACCAATTACAAACAGAATAATGACAAAGAGATCAACACTGAGTCATCAGAGACATAGAACTGAGCACCAAACACAAAGAAAATACCTTGAGAAAACAAACAGAAAAACAAATCATCATGGGTAAGTACCTATATGGTTAATGACTACCATCTCATCAGAAACAATGTCAGAATGTGATGAAATAATGTATAGTATTCGAAGGACTGAGAAAAGAGTCATCCAAGAATTCTATGTCTAGGAAACTTACCTTTTAAAAATGAAACTGAAATAAAAAATATTCCTGCCTAAAGAAAGAAGGAACTTGGTGCTAGAAACATTTTTCCCAAAAAAATTTATAAAGGAAATCCTTTAGGCTAAAAGGAAATGCCACTAGATGCTAACTCAACTTCACAGGAAGGCTTCTGTTTATCTTCTATTTCTTCTGAAGAACCCATTCACTTAACTAAAATGGTTGACGTGGGCTTTTCTATGCCCTTCTCACTGATTAACTTATGTCCATCAATCTATCACATATCACTGTCTCAGTGACTAGCTCAGGGATATACAGAAAACTTAGCCAGGGCCAGTAAATTCAGGGAAAACGTTCTATTTCTATGAAGAAACATTTTCTCTTTGCTCTGTCAAAAGTAGAAACAACTATTTATTTCTCTGACACTCTCTCTTTTTATGGGAATGTGAACCTTTTGACTAATAGTTTACAAAGCTGAATGATTCTAGGGGAGGGCAGCATATAGAAAATTCCCTGGAGAAGAGAATGGCTACCCACTCTAGTATTCTTGCCTGGAGAATTGTGTGGACAGAGGATCCTGGTGTGTTACACTCCATGGTGTCTCGAAGATTTGAACATGACTGAGTGACTAACACTCACTCTTGGTATTGTACTTTTTGTGAGTTTAGACAAATGTGTAACGGCATATGCTGTTGCTGCTGCTAAGTCGCTTCAGTCGTGTCCAACTCTCTGAGACCCCATAGACGGCAGCCCACCAGGCTCCCCCTTCTCTGGGATTCTCCAGGCAAGAACACTGGAGTTGGGTGCCATTGCCTTCTCCTCCCCCACTATAGTATCATATAAAATAGTGCTGCTATTCTAAAACTTCTCTGCTCCTATTCACTTCTCCCTCAACAAGCCCAACGGCTGGCAGTTATTGATCTTTTTCAGTCTCTATAGCCTTGCCCTTTCCAGATTTGCCTTTTATATAGTTGAAATCATACCGTATACACCATTTTCATATTGGCTTCTTAAACATAGTAATATGCATTTTTTCCCTAATGTCTTTTCACGGCTTGATAGCTCATTCCATTTTAGCAATGAACAATATTTTATCATTTGCATGTTCTAATTGAAGAAAGTAGGGAAAACAACTAGACCATTCAGGTATGACCTAAATCAAATCCCTTATGATTATACAGTGGAAGTGAGAAATAGATTTAAGGGCCTAGATCTGATAGATAGAGTGCCTGATGAACTATGGAATGAGGTTCGTGACATTGTACAGGAGACAGGGATCAAGACCATCCCCATGGAAAAGAAATGTGAAAAAACAAAATGGCTGTCTGGGGAGGCCTTACAAATAGCTGTGAAAAGAAGAGAAGCAAAAAGCAAAGGAGAAAAGGAAAAATATAAAGATCTGAATGCAGAGTTCCAAAGAATAGCAAGAAGAGCTAAGAAAGCCTTCTTCAGTGATCAGTGCAAAAAAAATAGAGGTAAACAACAGAATGGGAAAGACTAGGGATCTCTTCAAGAAAATCAGAGATACCAAAGGAACATTTCATGCAAAGATGGGCTCGATAAAGAACAGAAATGGTATGGACCTAACAGAAGCAGAAGATATTAAGAACAGATGGCAAGAATACACAGATCAGATCAGATCAGATCAGTCGCTCAGTCGTGTCCGACTCTTCGCGACCCCATGAACCGCAGCACGCCAGGCCTCCCTGTCCATCACCAGCTCCCTGAGGTCACTCAGACTCGCATCTATCGAGTCAGTGATGCCATCCAGCCATCTCATCCTCTGTCGTCCCCTTCTCCTCCTGCCCTCAATCCCTCCCAGCATCAGAGTCTTCTCCAATGAGTCAGCTCTTTGCATGAGGTGGCCAAAATACTGGAGTTTCAGCTTTAGCATCATTCCTTCTAAAGAAATTCCAGGATTGATCTCCTTCAGAATGGACTGGTTGGATCTTCTTGCAGTCCAAGGGACTCTCAAGAGTCTTCTCCAACACCACAGTTCAAAAGCATCAATTCTTCGGCGCTCAGCCTTCTTCACAGTCCAGCTCTCACATCCATACATGACCACAGGAAAGACCATAGCCTTGACTAGGCGAACCTTTGTTGGTAAAGTAATGTCTCTGCTTTTGAATATGCTATCTAGGTTGGTCATAACTTTCCTTCTAAGGAGCAAGCGTCTTTTAATTTCATGGCTGCAGTCACCATCTGCAGTGATTTTGGAGCCCAGAAAAAGAAAGTCTGACACTGTTTCCACTGTTTCCCCATCTATTTCCCATGCAGTGATGGGACCAGATGCCATGATCTTCGTTTTCTGAATGTTGAGCTTTAAGCCAACCTTTTCACTCTCCACTTTCACTTTCATCAAGAGGCTTTTTAGCCCCTCTTCACTTTCTGCCATAAGAGTGGTGTCATCTGCATATCTGAGGTTATTGATATTTCTCCCGGCAATCTTGATTCCAACTTGTGTTTCTTCAAGTCCAGCATTTCTCATGATGTACTCTGCATATAAGTTAAATAAACAGGGTGACAATATGCAGCCTTGACGTACTCCTTTTCCTATTTGGAACCAGTCTGTTGTTCCATGACCAGTTCTAACTGTTGCTTCCTGACCTGCATACAGATTTCTCAAGAGGCAGATCAGGTGGTCTGGTATTCCCATCTCTTTCAGAATTTTCCATAGTTTATTGTGATCCACACAGTCAAAGGCTTTGGCATAGTCAATAAAGCAGAAATAGATGTTTTTCTGGAACTCTCTTGCTTTTTCCATGATCCAGCGGATGTTGGCAATTTGATCTCTAGTTCCTCTGCCTTTTTTAAAACCAGCTTGAACATCAGGAAGTTCACGGTTCACATATTGCTGAAGCCTGGCTTGGAGAATTTTGAGCATTACTTTACTAGCGTGTGAGATGAGTGCTTTCTAAGGCCCATTTGACTTCACATTCCAAGATGTCTGGCTCTAGGTCAGTGATCACATCATCATGATTATCTAGGTCTTGAAGCTCTTTTTTGTACAGTTCTTCTGTGTATTCTTGCCACCTCTTCTTAATATCTTCTGCTTCTGTTAGGTCCACACCATCTCTGTCCTTTATCGTGCCCATCTTGGCATGAAATGTTCCTTTGGTATCTCTCAATACACAGAAGAACTATACAAAAAAGATCTTCACAACCCAGATAATCATGATGGTGTGATCACTGACCTAGAGCCAGACATCCTGGAATGTGAAGTCAAGTGGGCCTTAGAAAGCATCACTACGAACAAAGCTAGTGGAAGTGATGGAATTTCAGTTGAGCTATTCCAAATCCTGAAAGATGATGCTGTGAAAGTGCTGCACTCAATATGCCAGCAAATTTGGAAAACTCAGCAGTGGCCACAGGACTGGAAAAGGTCAGTTTTCATTCCAATCCCAAAGAAAGACAATGCCAAAAAATGCTCAAACTACCTCACAACTGCACTCATCTCGCACGCTAGTAAAGTAATGCTCAAAATTCTCCAAGCCAGGCTTCAGCAATATGTGAACTGTGAACTTCCTGATGTTCAAGCTGGATTTAGAAAAGGCAGAGGAAACAGAGATCAAATTGCCAACATCTGCTGGATCATGGAAAAAGCATGAGAGTTCCATAAAAACATCTATTTTTGCCTTATTGACTATGCCAAAGCCTTTGACTGTGTGGATCACAATAAACTGTGGAAAATTCTGAAAGAGATGGGAATACCAGACCACCTGATCTGCCTCTTGAGAAATTTGTATAAAGGTCAGGAAGCAACAGTTAGAACTGAACATGGAACAACAGACGGGTTCCAAATAGGAAAAGGAGTACGTCAAGGCTGTATATTGTCACCCTGTTTATTTAACTTATATGCAGAGTACATCAAGAGAAACACTGGACTGGAAGAAACACAAGTTGGAATCAAGATTGCTGGGAGAAATATCAATAACCTCAGATATGCAGATGACACCACCCTTATGGCAGAAAGTGAAGAGGAACTAAAAAGCCTCTTGATGAAAGTGAAAGTGGAGAGTGAAAAAGTTGGCTTAAAGCTCAACATTCAGAAAACGAAGATCATGGCATCCGGTCCCATCTTTTCATGGGAAATAGATGGGAAACAGTGGAAACAGTGTCAGATTTTATTTTTTTGGGCTCCAAAATCACTGCAGATGGTGACTGCAGCCAAGAAATTAAAAGAAGCTTACTCCTTGGAAGGAAAGTTATGAGCAACCTAGATAGCATATTCAAAAGCAGAGACATTACTTTTCCAACAAAGGTTCGTCTAGTCAAGGCTATGGTCTTTCCTGTGGTCATGTATGGATGTGAGAGCTGGACTGTAAAGAAGGCTGAGCGCCAAAGAATTGATGGTTTTGAACTGTGGTGTTGGAGAAGACTCTTGATAGTCCCTTGGGCTGCAAGGAGATCCAATCAGTCCATTCTGAAGGAGATCGGCCTTGGGATTTCTTTGGAAGGAATGATACTAAAACTGAAACTCCAGTATTTTGGCCACCTCATGTGAAGAGTTGACTCATTGGAGAAGACTCTGATGCTGGGAGGGATTGGGGGCAGGAGTAAAAGGGGACGACAGAGGATGAGATGGCTGGATGGCATCACTGTCTCCATGGACATTAGTCTCAGTGACCTCTGGTATTTGGTGATGGACAGGGAGGCCTGGCGTGCTGCGATTCATGGGGTCACAAAGAGTCGGACATGACTGAGCGACTGATGTGATCTGATCTGATCTGACTCTTTGTCCATTCACCTACTGAAGGACATAATTGTTGCTTCCAAGTTTTGGCAATTATGAATAAATTTGCTATAAACATCTGTGTACAAGGTTTTGTGTATCCATACATTTTCAGCTTATTTGAGTAAATACTTAGGAGCACAACTGCTGGATCATATACTTTAAGTGTATGTTTTGCTTAATAAGAAACTGCCTAACTGTCTTTTGAAATGGCTCATACTATTTTGTAGTCCTGTTAACAGTGAATGAGAGTTTCTATTGCTCTACGACCTTTCCAGAATTTGGTGTTATGAGTGTTTTGGATTTTGGCCATTCTAATAGTTGTGTAGTGCTATCTCATTGTTTTATTTCTCTGGTGACATGTGACATGGACCATCCTTTTGAATGGTTACTTTCCATGTGTATAATTTATTTGTTGAAGTGTCTATGTCTATTGTCCAGTAAAATATTTTTTTTTTGTATTCTTAAGTTTTATGAGTTCTATATTTTGGATAACAGTTCTATTAAATATGTATTTGCATATATTTTCCCCAGTCTTTGCCTTATTTTCTCATTTTGTTGACCTCTTCACTTTTTAATTATGTGACTAAATGTATCCCCTTCAATTTATAAGTCATTTAAGAAGGCCAACTAATAGAATATTTTTAAGAGAATAATTGCATGGTGACATAATCATACAGAAAAGAGAACTATTTCAGACGCTGAGAAATAATGAATTTGATCATGTATTTCTTTTTTAAAAAATATATATGTATTTTCTTTTGGCTGTATTGGGACTTTTGGATTTTTTATTTTGGCTGTGCTGTTTGTTATGTGGGTTTTTCTCTAGTTGCAGAGAGTGGAGGGTACTCTCCAGCTGCAGTGTGTGGGCTTCTCATTGCAGTAGCTTCTCTTGTTGTGAAGCATAGGCTCTGAGCATGTGGACCTCAAGTGGTTGAACAGTTGCGGCACGTGAGCTCAGTATTTGCAACTCCCAGGCTCTAGAGCATAGGCTCAATAGCTGTGCTATATGGGCTTAGTTGTTCTGAGGCATGTGGGATCTTTCTGGACCATGGATCAAACCCATGTCTCCTGCATTGGCAGGTGAATTCCTTACCACTGAGCCGCCAGGGAAGCCCTCAATTGTGTATTCTAGTGAAATATAGGCTAAATATATAAAAATGAAAGAGGACTTGTCAGCCACATTCAATAAGATTATTAGTTGCAATAATATAAGTATTTTTATTTTAAATCTAATTTTTGTACATTTAAGGAAATTAACCAATATGTTAATATTATTAAGACTCAAATTTTAATGTAGGAAAAAAGATACAAGCATAAGACTAGAGAGGTCAAGTAAAACTCTTAATATTTAATTTAAAATTATATTATAAGTATGAACATATAGTTCTTTTTTTCTTAAAAATAGATATTTTCTAGTTTTATACATTAAAAAGAGCAAGAATCAATAGCAACCCAGTGACAATGAGCATTCACTTGTGGTTGCCAAAAAATGTACTGCTAGAGGAACCAGGACTCCTTGGAGAAATGAACAATTTTAGGTCTAGAGAAATATGTAAATGTAGAAGATGAGTCTGCAACATCATTTTCAAGGAATCAAGGGATTAGTCAGACTAATGTGGTCATATGAAAAGGATACATGAGTCAACCTGAAGGAGTTCTCATCACCATATGAGAAGACAACCTGAGCATCAAAAAATAGAGACTATAACTTCTTAAAAGACCCAGAGGGATAGTATGGGGAGGGAGGAGGGAGGGGTATCAGGATGGGGAACATGTGTACACCCATGGCGGATTAATGTTGATGTATGGCAAAACCAATACAATATTGTAAAGTAATTAGCCTCCAATTAAAATAAATAAATTTATATTAAAAAATAGTCATGAATTCATAGTGGTATTCTAAAAAATATTACAAATTGGCCACCATTTAAAGTTGTTAGGGCAATAGTCATTTCTTTGAACATTAGAAGTAAATGAAAATAATAATTAAAATTTTTTTATCGGGGTATAGTTGCTTTACAATGTTGTGTTTGTTTCTGCTTTACAATGAAGTGAATCAGCTATATTTTGTGCTGTGCCTAGTCACTCAGTTGTGTTTGACTCTTTGCAAACCCGTGAACTGTAACCCACCAGGCTCTTCTGTTCATGGGGATTCTCCAGGCAAGAATACTGGAGTGGGTGCCATGCCTGCCTCCAGGGGATCTTCCCTAGCCAGGGACTGAACACCCATCTCCCTCTTTGCAGGTGGATTCTTTACTATCTGAACCATCAGGGAAGCCCATGAATACTGGGGTGGGTAGCCTATCCCTTCTCTAAGTAATCTTCCTGACCCAGGAATCAAACTGGGGTCTCCTGCATTGCAGGTGGATTATTTACCAGCTGAGCTACCAGGGAAGCCCGAATCTGCTATATGTATGCGTATTTCCCCTCCCTCTTAGATTTTCCTGCCACCCACCCTACCCTCTGCCATCCCATTTATCTAGGTTACCACAGAGGACTAAGCTGAGTTCCCTGAACTATACAATAGGTTCCTAATAGCTATCTGTTTTACACATGGCATTGCAAACATGTCAATCCCAAGCTCCCAATTCATGTCCACATGTCCATTCTCTACATCTGTGTCTCTATTTCTGCCCTGCAAATATACTAATCTGTACCATGTTTCTAGGTTCTACATACATGTGTTACTGTATAATACTTATTTTTCTCTTTCTGACTTAATTTCACTCTGTGTGATAGGCTCTAAGTCCATCCATGTCTCTACAAATGACCCAATTTTGTTCCTATGTATTATTCCATTATATAAACAATAATTTTATGAATAAAAAAACAAGACTTTTTTTTTTTTTCAGAAGTCAGTCCACATATAGTTAAGAGTAGTTCAGAAAAATTGAGAGTTATTAAGCTTTACTAAAGATTGCCTGGGCTTCCAAGGTGGTGCTAGTGGTAAAGATCCTGCCTGCCACTGCAGAAGACATAGGAGTCATGGGTTGGATCCCTGGGTCTGGAAGATCCCCTGGAAGAGGGCATGGCAATTCTCTCCAGTATTCTTGCCTGGAGAATCCCATGGACAGAGGATCTTGGTGGACTACAGTCCACAGGGTCTCAAAGAGTTGGACATGACAGAAGCAACTTAGCACACATGCACGTAAAGATTACCTAGTCAGTATAAAGTGGATATTTAAGCATCGGAAAAATATTTTAAAATGTGGCCTACATTAAAGTTCAGTAGCAAAAGAAGATGGATGTCTAGTGTATTTAATAGAAAATAGATTTTACTAAATTCTAATATTGATGCTCTTTTTTTCATTGCTGGTATTGGTTATTATACCTTTTCTTGGTTTCTTATCAGTCTTGCCAAGGATTTGCTTCATTTTATTAGTCCTTTCACAACAAACTGTGGAAAATTCTTGAAGGAATGGGGAGATGGTTGGATGGCATCACTGACTCAATGGACATGAGTTTGAGCAAACTCCAGGGGATAGTGAAGGACAGGGAAGCCTGGTGTGCTGCAGTTCATGGGGTCACAAAGAGTTGGAAATGACTTAGTGAGAGAGCAACAATTAGTCCTTTCAAAGAACCATTGCTTTCTTTGTTAATCTACTCAATTTGCCTGTTCTTATTTCACTAATGTTTGTACTCAATTTTATTTTTCTGCTTTTTAAATTTAATGTATGCTCCTTTTGTAACTTTTGATATGAATGCATGATAATTTATTTTTATTTTTAAAATATATTTCTAATGTGTACTTTGAAGTCTATGAATCCCCTTCAAAGGGTCCCCATCAAAGGGTCCACTTCAGCTGGTAAAGAATCCACCTGTAGTGCTGGAGACCTGGATTCGATCCCTGGGTTGGGAAGATCCCTGGAGAAGGGAAAGGCTACCCACTCCAGTATTATGGCCTGGAGAATTCCATGGACTGTATAGTCCATGGGGTTGCAAAGAGTCAGACATTACTGAACAGCTTTCACTACAATTTTGATATGTAGTTTTCAATTATAATTCAGCTTAGAATACTAACAATTATTATTTAGTCTTGTTTTTAATTAGTCCTCTGACTCATGGGTTATTTAAAGAGATAAAAATTTTAAAAATTGAGAATTTTTAGCTATTTTCTGATTTTGTTTCCTAGTTTAATTCTATTGTGAAAATTCTATTCTTTATGATTTTCATCCTTAAAAATTATTAAAATTAACATCATAGACCAACATATTGTCGATTTTGGTAAGTGATCCATGTATACTTGCAAAGGATAAGTGTTGCTCAATTTTTAGATGTCATTTCATCTAAACAATGAAATGTTAATTAGCTTAATTTGTCATATTTTCTCTGTTCTTCTAGACACTTAGTAACTTTTGTTGTTGTTGGATTGTTGCTGTAATTCACTGAGAGAGAAGTATGAGAATTTCTCATTCAGTGATTGTGAATTTATTTCTCCTTTTACTTCAATCAAGTTTTTATCTCTTTTGCAGGATTACAATTAACTGCACTTGAACTGAGTATGTATTCTGATGTCCTCGCTTGGAGTGTCCTATAAATGTTAGTCAGTTCAAGTTTATTAAAATCTTCTGTATACTTACTGATTTTATTTCTCTTCGTTTCATCATATAATTAAATTTGAGTAGTGAAACCTCCGATTACAAAAGAGACATTTTCTCTTTTCCTTCGATGTACTAGTTTTTGCTTCATGCATTTTGGGGACATGGACATTTAGAATTGTTAGAATTGGACATGTTAGAATTGTTATGGCCTCCTGATGAACTAGCCCCTTTTATCATGTTAAAGGATCATTTTTATTCTTGGTAATTTTTTTTTGATCTGAAATATACTTTGTCTGAAATTAGTATAGCGAATTCAGCTTGCTTTTAACTAGAGTTGGCTTGGTAGATCTCCTTCCGTACTTTTACTTAACAGCCTTTTTGTGTTTTTATATTTAAAATTTGTTTTTTTTTTTGTAAATAGTTAATAGTTGGGTATTGTTTATTCTGCATTTTATCTCTGGCTTTTGATTGGGAGTATTTAAATCATTTCTTTTCCATGTGATTACTGATATTGTTAGATTTAAGTCTATCTTCTTATTAGTTTTCTATCTCATATATTCTTTGTTCTCTTTTATTACTTTTTGTGCTTTTTTTTGAATTAAGTATTTTATATGATTTTTAAGTCTCCCCTCTTTTATGATTTATTAGTTACAAATTTTTGTTGTTTTATTTTAGTAGTCTTAGGGTTTATAGAAGTTATCTCTAAGTTATCACTGTCAAGTTTCTATTGATAACATTTCACTTATAGAATAAGAATCTCCCATGCTTTGTTATGATTTTCATATATTGTGCATTTAATATTGTAAACTCATACTACATTGATGTTATTTTTACTTAGGCAGTTATACTTTCAAGGAGATTTACATGAAAAGAAAATATTTCTTATATATTTGTCCTTGTAGTTACCATTTCTAATGCTCATTGTTAGTGGTGTAGATTCATATCTTCATATCAGACATATCTGTGTAGATTCATATCATCACTTCATCTGGGAGCTGCTGATAGATAGGGAAGCCTAGTGTGCTGCACTCCATGGTATTGAAAAAAGCCAGTCACGACAGAGTGACTGAACTGAACTGATATTTTCATGTAGTATCATTATTTCTACTTGAAGGATTTACTTTGATATCTTGTACTATGGGTTGTAGGAGATGAAATATTTTAGATTCCATATGTCTAAAGAAGTTCTACTTGCCTTCATTAAAAAGAAAAAAAAATCATGCTGTGTATAGAATTCTGGATTGACTTTTCTTTCAATAATTTTTCCCCTATATATTTCTTTTGCATTTCCCCCTTCAATGGAAAGCTACTGTCAATTTTATCTATATTCTTCTTCCAGTAAATAAGATATCTTTTTCACCAGTGTTTCTAGGGTATTACCCTGCATTCCTGGTTTTGGGCAATTTGATTATGGTGTTCCTTAGCACTGTTTTCTTCATGTTTATTTTACTTGGGGTTCCTTGAACTTCTTGGACCTTTGCTTCAAAGATTTTATGAAATTTGGATAATTTTCCAGCTTTATTTCTTAAAAGTAGGCCACTTAAAGTAGTACTACTGGTTAATGATGCTGTTTACATTTTCCTCTCTGTTTTGTTTTAGTTTGTCCATTGCTATGACCAATTCAAATTTAGTAATCTTTTCTTCTGTAATATCCTATTTGCCATTCTATTTACTGTATTTTTTCCCCGAAACCAGTATAGATTATACACTAGAATTTTGATTTGAACATACTTTCCATTTTTGTAATTATCTTTTTTAACATACCCACATATAGTTATAGCTATTCAACATCTTTGATTGTTAATTCTAAAACCTGTGTCAATTATGAATCACTTTCAGTTAACTTGCATTTCTTCTCTTTGTTTTCTTGCTTCTTTTCATGCCTGGGAATTTTCCATTATATGCCAGATATTGTGAATCTTACCTTGTTATGTGCCCGATATTTTGTATTCCTATGAATCCTCTTGAGCCTTATTCTAAAATATAATTAAGCAAACTTGGATATCACTTTCATAGATGACGGCCTTGTGGTGGCAAAGGGGCTTGCGTAACTCAATGAGGCTATGAGCCATGCTGTGCAGGGCCACCAGGACAGATCATAGTGAATAGTTCTGACAAAATGAGGTCTATTGGAGAAAGAAATAGCAACCTACTCAAGTATTCTTGCCTGGAGATCCCTTTGGACAATATGAAAAGGCAAAAAGATATGATGCCAGAAGATAAGCCCCCCAAATCAAAAGGTATCTAATGTTCTACTGGAGAAGAGCAGAGAGCATCTAATAATAGCTCCAGTAAGAATGAAGAGGCTGGGCCAAAGCAGGTACAATGCTCAGCTGTGAATGTGTTCAGTGGTGAAAGTAAAGTCTTATGCTATAACGAACAATATTGCATAGGAGCCTGGATGTGAATCAAGGTAAATTGGACTTGGTCTAGCAGGAGATGGCAAGACTGAACGTTAACATCATAAGAATCTAGGAATCAGTGAGCTAAAATGTATGGTAATGGGAAAATTTAATTCAAATGACCATTATATCTACTACTGTAGGCAAGAATCCCTTAGAAGAAATGGAGTAACCCTCATAGTCAACAAAAGCATCTGAAATGAAATGCTTGGGTACAATCTCAAAAACAACAGAATGATCTTGGTTCATTTCCAAGACAAACCATTCAAGATCACAGTAATCCAAGTCTGTGCCCCAACCACTAATGCCAAATAAGCTGAAATTGATCCTATCTATGAAAATCTATAAGACCTTACATCTACATGGGGGATTGGAATGCAAAAGCAAGAAGTCAAGAGATACTTGGAATTATACACAACTTTGACTTTGGAGTACAAAATTAACCAGGGCAAAAACTAACAGAGTTTTGTGAGGAGAACACGCTATTCATAGCAAACACCCTTTTCCAACAACCCAAGAGACAACTGTACACACCAGATGATGAATACTAAAATCAGATTGATCATATTCTTTGCAGCCAAAGATGGAGAAACTCTATACAGTCAGGAAAAACAAGACCTGGAGCTGAGCATGACTCAGATCAAAAGCTTCTTATTGCAAATTTCAGGCTTAAAATAAAGTAGGGAAAACCACTAGGCCATCCAGGTATGACCTAAATCAAATCCCTTTTCATTATACAGTGGAGATGATGAATAGATTCATGAGATTAGATCTGGTAGACAGAATGCCTGAATAACTATAGATAGAGGTTCATAACATTGTACAGGAGACATTGATAAAAAAACATCCAGAGAAAAACAAATGCTAGGAGGCAAAGTGGTTGTCTAAGGAGGCTTTACAAATAGTTGAGGAAAAATGAGAAACAAAAGGCAAGGGAGAAAGGGAACAATATACCCAGCTGAATACAGAGTTCCAGAAAATGGCAAGGAGAAATAAGAAGGCCTTCTTAATTGAACAGTGCAAAGAAATAGAGGAAAACTATAGAATGGGAGACTAGAGATCTGTTGAAGAAAATTAGAGATACTGAGAGAACATTTCATGCAAGGAAGAGCACAATAAAGGACAGCAGCTGTAAGGACCTACTAGAAGTAGAAGAGATTAAGAAGAGGTGGGAAGAATATACAGAAGGACTATACAAAAGAAAGGTCCTAATAACCTAGATAGGTAGGATAGTGTGATCACTCACCTATAGCCAGACATCCTGGGATGTGAAGTCAAGTGGGCCTTAGGAAGCATAACGATGAACAAACCGGGTGGAGGTGACATAATTCCTGCTGAGCTGTTTAAAATCCTAAAGGATGATACTATTGAAGTGCTCTACTCCATATGCAAGCAAATTTGGAAAACTCAGCAATGGTAACAGTACCAGGAAAAGGTCCATTTTCATTGCCGTCCCAAAGAAGAACAATGCCTAAGAATGTTCAAACTACTATACAATTACACTCGTACTTGTAGCAAGGTAATGCTCAATATCCTTCAAGCTAGGCTTCAGCAGTATGTGAACCAAGAACTTCAGATGTATAAACTGGGTTTTGAAGAGGCAGAGGAACCAGAGATCAAATTGCCAACAACTGTTGGATCATGGAGAAAGCAAGGGAGTTCCAGAAAAACATCTGCCCATTGACTAAACTAAGGCCTTTAATTATGTGAATTATGACAAACTGTGGATAATTCTTTAAGAGCTGGGAATACCAGACCACCTTACCAGTCTCCTGAGAAACCTGTATGCAGGTCAAGAAGCAACATTTAGAACTGGACATGGAACAGCAGACTGGTTCACAATTGGGCAAGAAGTACATCAAGTCTGTATATTGTCACCCTGCTTATTTAATTTATATGCAGAGTACATCATGGGAAATGTCAGGCTGGAGGATTCACAAGCTGGAATCAAGATTTCATGGAGAGATTTCAACAACCTCAGATATTCAGATAATACCACTCTAAGGGCAGAAGTAAGAAGGAACTAAAGAGCCTCTTAATGGGATGAAAGTGGAGAGTGAGAAGCTGGTTTAAAATTCAACATTCAAAAATCTAAGACCATGGCATCTGGTCCCATATCTTCATGGTACATAGAAGGAAAAAAGTGGAAATGGTGACAGCCTTTTATTTTGGGGGTTTCAAAATCACTGTGGAGATTTACTGCAGCCATGAAATTAAAATATGCTTGCTCCTTGGAAGGAAAGCTATGACAAATCTAGACAGCATATTCAAAAGCAGAGACATCAGATCAGATCAGATCAGTTGCTCAGTCGTGTCCGACTCTTTGCGACCCCATGAACCGCAGCACGCCAGGCCTCCCTGTCCATCACCAGCTCCCGGAGGTCACTCAGACTCGCATCCATCGAGTCAGTGATGCCATCCAGCCATCTCATCCTCTGTCGTCCCCTTCTCCTCCTGCCCTCAATCCCTCCCAGCATCAGAGTCTTCTCCAATGAATCAACTCTTCGCATGAGGTGGCCAAAATACTGGAGTTTCAGCTTTAGCATCATTCCTTCCAAAGAAATTCCAGGATTGATCTCCTTCAGAATGGACTGGTTGGATCTTCTTGCAGTCCAAGGGACTCTCAAGAGTCTTCTCCAACACCACAGTTCAAAAGCATCAATTCTTCGGCGTTCAGCCTTCCTCACAGTCCAGCTCTCACATCCATACATGACCACAGGAAAGACCATAGCCTTGACTAGGCGAACCTTTGTTGGTAAAGTAATGTCTCTGCTTTTGAATATGCTATCTAGGCTGGTCATAACTTTCCTTCCAAGGAGTAAGCGTCTTTTAATTTCCTGGCTGCAGTCACCATCTGCAGTGATTTTGGAGCCCAGAAAAACAAAGTCTGACACTGTTTCCACTGTTTCCCCATCTATTTCGCAGAGACATCAATTTGATGACAAATCTCCGTGTAGTCAAATCTATGATTTTTCCAGTAGTCATTATGGAAGTCAGAGTTGGTCCATAACGAAGATTGAGCACTGAAGGATTAATGCTTTCAAACCGTGGTGTTGAAAAAGACTCTTGAGAGTCTTTTGGACTGCAAGGAGATGAACCAGTTATTCTAAAGGCAGTATTCCCCGCATACTTATTGGAAAGGCTGATGCTGAAGCTGATGCTCCTATACTTTGCCACCTGATGGAAAAAGCTGATTCACTGGAAAAGACCCTATTATTGGGAAAGATTGAGGGCAGGAGGTAAAGGGAGAGACAGACGACGAGATGATTGGATAACATCACTGATTCAGTGAACAGGAATTTTTGCAAACTCCAGGAAGTAGTGGAGGACAGAGGAGCCTATTGTCCCAGAAGACCAACAGGTCTTAGTGACTTAACAACAAATAAACCTGGATGTGGTCTGATGCTTTGAATTCATGCTTTTAATATCAGTTGCGCACTATAGCAGTGTTCATTTTGAGGGCAATTTTTCTGGAAAAATTTTTCTCTATTGGATTCTTCACTTAATGCCATACCAATTATGAAGTATGCAGTCTGATTGGTGGAAATTAGCTCTATGCTTAGCCCTGTGTGAATGCCACTAGGTACTGTTACTTATAAGCTGGAATCAGGATTGCCAGGAGAAACATCAGTAACCTCAGATACGCAGATGACACCACCCTTATGGCAGAAAGTGAAGAGGAACTAAAAAGCCTCTTGGTGAAAGTGGAGAGTGAAAAAGTTGGCTTAAAGCTCAACATTCAGAAAACGAAGATCATGGCATCTGGTCCCATCACTTCATGGGAAATAGATGGGGAAACAGTGAAAACAGTGTCAGACTTTATCTTTTTGGGCTCCCAAATCACTGCAGATGGTGACTGCAGCCATGAAATTAAAAGACGCTTACTCCTTGGAAGAAAAGTTATGACCAACTTAGATAGCATGTTGAAAAGCAGAGACATTACTTTGCCACAAAGGTCCATTTAGTCAAGGCTATGGTTTTTCCAGTGGTCACGTATAGATACGAGAGTTGAAAAAAGCAGAGAGCCGAAGAATTGATGCTTTTGAACTGTGATGTTGGAGAAGACTCTTGAGAGTCCCTTGGACTGCAAGGAGATGCAACCAGTCCATTCTGAAGGAGATCAGCCCTGGGTGTTCTTTGGAAGGAATGATGCTAAAACTGAAACTCCATTTCTTTGGCCACCTCATGTGAAGAGTTGACTCATTGGAAAAGACTCTGATGCTGGGAGAGATTGGGGACAGGAGGAGAAGGGAATGACAGAGAATGAGATGGCTGGATGGAATTACTGACTCGGTGGACGTGAATTTGAGTGAACTCTGGGAGAAGGTGATGGACAGGGAGGCCTGGTGTGCTACGATTCATGGGGTCTCAAAGAGTCAGACACGACTGAGAGACTGAACTGAACTGAACTGAACTGTTACTTATAAAGCCTTATAAATGTGTCCTTTTGTTTTTCTTTGGGTAGTTCAACCAACATGTATTGATTAATAATAATACTATAAAATGCTCCTCTATACATCTTTATATTATTTTTTTCCCCTCTAAGCATCTTTTTTCCTCTTCATTGGTCTACTCTACAAACTCCATCTGCCTTGGATTCCCCAAAGTCTCAGCTCTGTCTTGGCCCAAAGAGTTGCCAGAGAAACCATTCCTCATACTGAAGTCTGGAAACTCTCTCATGTTTTTAACCTGAAAAATTATAGTGTTTCTATACATATTTTTTTCTTGCCTTACTGGTAACTTTCCTTCATAGCCTGAAGTTTAGTTTCTTGAAAACTATGATTAAGAGTTTGATAGTTTCAAACAGAAAACATTCCAAGGAGGGAGAAATTTGGTTCTTGTTATTCCTTGTTGGTAAGAAATGAAAGAACTTATTAATTTAATTCTTAATTTTCTTAATGTATTTTTTTTTATTCTGGCATTTTTGCTTAATTCTCTTTTATACTCTTCTGAAATTATTAACTTATCCCTAATTTAGTCAATATATTAATCATAATTATCTACATTTATATTTAATAACTTCAGTATATATCTCCCATCAGTTCAGTTCAGTTCAGTTGCTCAGTCGTGTCCGACTCTCTGAGACCCCATGAATTGCAGCATGCCAGGCCTCCCTGTCCATCACCAACTCCCAGAGTTCACTCAGACTCATGTCCGTCGAGACAGTGATGCCATCCAGCCATCTCATCCTCTGTCGTCCACTTCTCCTCCGGCCTTCAATCTTTCTTAGTATCAGGGTCTTTTCCAATGAGTCAGCTCTTTTCATCAGGTGGCCAATATATTGGAGTTTCAGCTTCAACATCAGTCCTTCCAATGAACATTCAGGACTGATCTCCTTTAGGATGGACTGGATGGATCTCCTTTCAGTCCAAGGGACTCTCAAGAGTCTTCTTCAACACCACAGTTCAAAAGCATTAATTCTTTGGTGCTCAGCTTTCTTTATAGTCCAACTCTCACATACATACATGACCACTGAAAAAATGATAGCCAAGAGTTAAAATATGTAAGGAAATAATAAACAATTTTCTCTATTGATTTATTAAAATATTCATGGAGTTCTTACTACTAACCAGAATGATCACATTACACTAAGCAGTTTAAAAATATATACTGGTCCATTTGTACTTTTAAAAATGTGCTTTTTTTATCCTCAGAGGGTAGTTTGAAATAGGTAAAGCAAGAATTTTATAGATTTGAAATTTTTGGTACTATTGTTTAACAGAGTTGTAAGCTTCTTAATTATAATTAGAAGCAATAAAGGAAATGCTCAACAGATTATAGCTCATTTATTTATTCAAATAAAAAGCCTCTTGATGAAAGTGAAAGAGGAGAGTGAAAAAGTTGGCTTAAAGCTCAACATTCAGAAAACTAAGATCATGGCATCTGGTCCCATCACTTCATGGCAAATAGATGGGGAAACAGTGGAAACAGTGTCAGACTTTATTTTTCTGGGCTCCCAAATCACTGCAGATGGTGACTGCAGCCATGAAATTAGAAGACGCTTACTCCTTGGAAGGAAAGTTATGACCAACCTAGATAGCATGTTCAAAAGCAGAGACACTTTGCCAATAAAGGTTCATCTAGTCAAGGTTATGGTCTTTCCTGTGGTCATGTATGGATGTGAGAGCTGGACTGTGAAGAAGGCTGAGCACGGAAGAATTGATGCTTTTGAACTGTGGTGTTGGAGAAGACTCTTGAGAGTCCCTTGGACTGCAAGGAGATCCAACCAGTCCATTCTGAAGGAGATCAATCCTGGAATTTCTTTAGAAGGAATGATGCTAAAGCTGAAACTCCAGTATTTTGGCCACCTCATGCGAAGAGTTGACTCATTGGAGAAGACTCTGATGCTGGGAGGGATTGGGGGCAAGAGGAGAAAGGGACGACAGAGGATGAGATGGCTGGATGGCATCACTGACTCGATGGATGTGAGTCTGAGTGAACTCCGGGAGTTTGTGATGGACAGGGAGGCGTGGCGTGCTGTGATTCATGGGGTTGCAAGGAGTCAGACATGACTGAGTAACTGAACTGAACAGAACTGATGCAATTTAACTCCAATAAACATTTATTGAGTACTTATTTTTGTAAGTTTCTCTGCTAAGCACTTATTAGAGGGAACGTTAATATAGCCTCCACCAATATAGAATCATTTTCTCCCTTGCATATAACAGGAAAATACTTTACTCTTGTTCCTGAACAGTTCAGTTGTAGAGTTACAGATCTGGTAGAGTCCTTTGATGCCACAAGCATGTAAAACATGGTTCCTTATAATGTTTTATGTTGCGAAATGATGGTAAAAACCTAGCCTCTCAGTGACTCATCATCACCAACATAGCGTATCAAAATTATTTTGTTTGTGTCTTTTGCTTTTCTGAACAAGCTTAAGTTTTCATCATTCATCTTTGGACTACTTACTCTTCAACATGAAATATTAGCTTACACTTATTTTACAACATGATAAAGTCTTTTCTATCTCATTTACAAATGGAAATCTTCTACACAAACTTAAAAGTTTAGTTAAATTATTATTATGTGTCTGAAGCATTCTATGAAATCTTTTCTAAGCTTAAATTGTTAGTTTCATAACAATAATTTTTGTGTATGGTATGACCTTTTTGTGTGTGTGTGTGTGTGTGTGTGTGTATTGAGAGATATATTGGAAAGTTTCATTTGAAAACTCAAATAATTCAAACCTATTTCTGAAAAAGTATGGGAAACATTTTTAAAAACTAATTTGACACACCATGACACACCATGAGTCAATAGATTAAGGAAATTCATAGTTCATTCTACTTCAGTTCAGTTCAGTTCAGTTCAGTTACCCAGTCGTGTCCGACTCTTTATGACCTCATGAATCACAGCACCGCCAGGCCTCCTTGTCCATCACCAACTCCCAGAGTTCACTCAAACTCACATCCATCGAGTCGATGATGCCATCCAGCCATCTCATCCTCTGTCGTCCCCTTTTCCTCCTGTCCCCAATCCCTCCCAGCCTATAAATTATTAAATAATGCACCTTTGATAAATATTTCATTTGAGCTCAATTAACTCCATTTTAAAGCTTTTATATAAAGTAAGACTTTATTGATATATTACATCATATTCTTTCAATTCGTACTATTCAAATTTGCATAAAATCCAGATACAGTCCACTATTGTTACATCACTTGCTTTAATATAGTGTATCCATCTCACCAGTAGACTCTGTAATCCTTAAGGACTGAAAGAAATTTTTTCATCTAAATATCACCAAAGCTGGAAATTGCTTAAGTGTGCAGTAATTGTTGAATGAGTTAAAAGACAAAAATGGGCAGACCCACTAACCAATCCCAGGGACGGGGGACCCTGGTGGGCTGCTGTCTATGGGGTCACACAGAGTTGGACACGACTGAAGTGACTTAGCAGCAGTAGTAGCAACTAACCAATATAATTATTTGAGTTGTCCATAAAAGGAAAAAAAAATAACTAAGAGAAAGAAGGAAGGAAAATAGGAAGGAAGAAAAGGAAAGAGGGAAGGAAAGGAAGAAAATTTATAATCCAAGAATACTTAGAAAAATAAAAAGTATGTGTCTTTGTATGCATGTATGTGAGATTTGTATGTATGTTTGACATTGTGTGGGTTTTCACAGAAACAGAAAATATTAATATTGGCACATTATTGATTGAAGTCACTCTGTGATATTTTTTAGTTCTGTTTCATTTTATTTTTTGCATTTATTAATAAACAGTATGGTTTAATTCACCTCATGTGTTATAAACTATCCCAGTTGATTTTACATATTAAAAGTGTTTTTAAAGAAGTTATAATGCAAACTCTATTTCAGCTCATCCATTTATTATGGACAATTCTGAATTTTAACAGTTTACATGAAAATGAAGATTGCAACAATCAGTATACCTACTAGAATTATTCTAGAATTTCCATTAAAAATAATGACTTAGGATGTAGAAAGGGGCTTGAAAGTATGAAAATGTTACTTGCTAAGTCATGTCCAACTCTTTGCAACTCCATAGACTGTAACCCACCAGGCTCCTCTGTCCATGTAATTCTCTAGGTAAGAATACTGGAGTAAGTTGCCATGTCCTTCTCCAGGGGATCTTCCAGACCCAGGGATCGAATCCAAATCTCCTACATTGCAAGCAGATTCTTTACCATTTGAGTTACCCAGGAAGCCCAGAAATGGGCTTAGAAAGAATTATGAAAACAATGTGTTTTCCTTAAGTTTCACTTTTACATTTACATACTAAAAGTAAAAAAAAAAAAAAAATTACTATTTTTGACACTTTGCATAAATGTAACTACTTAGATACTGTGCATAATTTCTTTCTTATATTTTGTTATCTATGTTTTCAGTTAAATATATAAAGCTTGTTAAAATGCTGTAAGTACTCATAACTGATTAAAGTTATTATTTGAATTGCCAAATATATTTAGATACCCGAGGCAATGGCACCCCACCCCAGTACTTTTGCCTGGAAAATCCCGTGGACGGAGGAGCCTGGTAGGCTCCAGTCCATGGGGTCGCTAAGAGTCGGACACGACGACTGAGCGACTTCACTTTCGCTTTTCACTTTCATACGTTGGAGAAGGAAATGGCAACCCACTCCAGTATTCTTGCCTGGAGAATCCCAGGGACAGGGGAGCCTGGTGGGCTTCTGTCTGTGGGGTCGCACAGAGTCGGACACGACTGAAGCGACTTAGCAGCAGCAGCAGCAGCAGCAGGGCCACATTTCAGTAGAAAATCTCATAAGATAATAGGTAAAAATCATTACAACAGAAATAATTAAGTTTTTCATTCTGGATTAGCATTTGAAATAGTTACTTGAGATACTTGTATATATCTATTGATCTATGTGCACATATATTTGTTTCCTGAAACTTACTTGTATGTACTTATCAAAGGCATAAACTTGCTTTTTTATATTAGAATTGCTGATTAAATATTTTTTTGCCGGCAGAATCATAAACCTCAAAGGGTAACATTCTTGTTTTGTAACAGATATCAGACCTATATACTAATAACAGCATTGCTGTTTGCTTGGAAAATCTAGGAAAGTAAAGATGATAATAAATCTTCTTATAGGTCACTCCATCTTAAATGTTATAAATTTTGAATTTTTTCCTTTAACTTGTGCAAAAATTTTATGTCAGCTTCAGGACAGAAGGGAAGATCCACATGCTAGATTTTCTTTTTCTAAGTGATAAAATGCAAATTAAAATAAAGCATATATGTTGATATTAAAAGGGGTTTGTAATAAACCTCAGGCTATGAGGAGAAAATTACTTATGTAAATTAAAGGTGTATAGAAGTTTATGGAATTAGAATGGTCTTGTTTGGAAATTGTCAGAAAGACGTTTGGCAGTAGAGTTATACCCAGGATTTTGTTATAGTTTTTCAGCTAATAAAGAAAGAATGAAGACAAAAAGAAAAAAGAAAAAGAAATATGATATCAAGACATTTATAATTTAACTGTTTCTAAGCTTCTTTCTTTTCCTCTTTCCATGCTGTCTTACCCATGGACAGATGCCATATGCCATTAAAGCAATTGGTTCTTTAAACTGGACATTATCCAGAATCCAGTGTGTAAAGATGAAAAATAAAGAAATACTGGAGCCAGGATGTTGCACATCTTATCTTACCATATATGATGGCTGTCTATGGTTAGTATGGTCAAAATTGTCATTAGGCATGTTGAACCTACAACACTAATTCCAGTGTCATGAATTCAGTTTAAAAGCAACTCTTCTGCAGTCAGGTTCTGGCAAAACTTCAAAGCTAACATTCAAAGTTGGAAAGCTTAAAACCGTGCAAGCTTATTTAGATTCCTTAAATGGTCTGGTTTATGAGATTTCTGGGTATTTGAAGCTTTGTAAGCCATTGCAGAGTGAAAAAAAGTTAATCTGTGCAGCTACGTTTTCAATAACATGACATTAGATTCATTTCAAAGGCTTTTCTTCTTGGGTATCAAACCACACTCAGGATTTCTCCAGGGTGTAGGATATAGGCTCTTATTTATTTATTTTTAATGAAGGGATTGCTTCTCATGTTGAGGATTATATAGTCAGACTCTAAAGATATCTGTGTTGTTCATTATATCAAAAGACCAACAATGGGATGTTTTATATATGTATATACACACACATCTGAACTAAAACAGAAACTGCATTTTTTTAGGCAGGAAATTTCCTAAAAATATAGGTAAACTTTCAGTAAAACTGACATTTGTGACTGTAAGGGCTGCATCAATATGACATTTGAAACATAGTTCACATCCTTTCTGACTTTCTTTCCCCTCTCTCATATTTCAACAATTTTAAAAAGCATCTTTCCTGTATGAAATGAATATTTTTATATCATTGACAGCTTATTTCTATGTAAATCTTCCAAAATTCATTTTTAGATTTCAGGCAACTTAAGAGTTAATAGCAAAACACAAAATAGGACCTGAGTAACCAAATAATAAAGGGATGTTTTAGAAAACAAAAATTTTATTCTTATTTTGTTATTTTTATATAAGGAGAAATTTTCCCATTAATGAGTTTTATCAAAGTGTTTTACTCTGAGTATTTTTCTCCATAAGATAAAGAGAATTTGCCATTAGAATGCATAATTCTTATTCAGATCTGTTTATTAGCCTGAGGGTGCTCAAAGCTATAGTCCTTGTATTTGGGAATATTTTTTACATTAAATATTGACATTGAAAATTTTAAAAATAGATGTGAGTAGCCACATAGCCTGTCTGGAGGTTTTGTTTCATTTTTCTTTGTGTTTTTAATGATAAACTATATCTCACCAACTTGATTAGAAGTGTCTGGGTCATAGTGACTTAGACTTAAAACATATTTTCATCTCTCTGGGTATGTTTCAAAATATTCTCCACAAAGTAGAGTAATATAAGCCAGTTTTGGATAAACAGATATATGAAATAATGAATAACTGAACTTTGATAATTATTTGGAGTTATATTTTGGACTCCAAACCCAAGTTGAAAATTAAGTTAATCATTTAATGATTCAGATATCAGATTTTTTTTTTCCACTGAAACAAATTATGTTGTCTCTCTATTATTATTTTTATAGATTTTCAGTCATATCCTACATGTGTGTGTATTTAATAGTTAAATTAATAAAATTGAAAATAACATATCCAGAAATTTCATCAACTAAAAGAATTATGTAAATCCATAATGATGTAGTACGTAGACATTAAAGCAGTAATCACTATTTTTAATGTCCTCTGTCAACTCACCTTCAGCTGTGTCCCTTCCACCATTTCAAGAGAGAAATAGAAATTCAGGTCCATAATCCCTTTCCATAAATGTTTCATTTTAGATTCTGAAGGCAAAGAAGGAAGCTCTTGTTTTTTAGAGCAGTTGTACACAAGCCTCCTATAGCTTTGGAGATCTCACTTGAGGATTACCCCCTTCAGTACTGAGATAACCTAGGGTTTGGGGTAGCATTCTGATGCCTCTAGAATGTTTCTTCAGAGACACTCTCTTTAATATTGAGATATGGCTGCAGTCAATGGTGGCAACATTTTTTTTGCAATTTTTCATTTTCAGATTAGCTTTTCTAGTCTTCACTCTCCCATCCTATTGAGCAGCACTGTAATTTCCTATATTATATCTCTTTCTACTCTGGTTTCCTAGAGTGACTCCTGTTTTACTACTTGCACTTTGAATGCTTCATCTAGTTACATCATAAATTTATATCTATTGATATGAAAAGATGTTCCCCATATATTGTTAAGTGGAAAATTAAGCAAGATATAAAATAGTATGCATAAAATGGTATTGTCCTCTTACGTTTATTTGTATTTTTGAGTGTAGGCATTGAAGATACCCAAAAGTTCATGGATGTCATGGATCACATTGTTAACAGTGTAATTTTTTTCAAAGTTTTGAACAATTAACATGGACTATATATTCAATAAAAATAAAGAAAAGAAAGAAAATTTTAATATACTAATACATGCTGCTGCTATTGCTGCTAAGTCGCTTCAGTCATGTCCGACTCTGTGCGACCCCATAGACGGCAGCCCATCAGGCTCCCCCGTCTGTGGGATTCCCAGGCACAAACACTGGAGTGGGTTTCCATTTCCTTCTCCAATGCATGAAAGTGAAAATTGAAAGTGAAGTCGTTCAGTCTTGTCTGACTCTTAGCGACTCCATGGACTGCAGCCCACCAGGTTCCTCTGTCCATAGGATTTTCCAGGCAAGAGTACTGGAGTGGGATGCCATTGCCTTCTCCGATACTACTACATGAAGTTTAGTGTAAATTTAGCTATGATGATTTTAATTTACAGAAATATACTGGAAAATGTGCCAAAGTACAATATTCAACCTCAATTAGCCTTGGAGTAGTAAATGTCCACTGAGGCAAATCCTAGTGATATTGTCAATTTACTTTATGCTTGCTGGACATAAATCCTTTCTTTGACAGATGACTGATAGATTAAAAAATGCATCGTAATTCAAATGATCCACAAACACATGGATATTTTTAAAATGCTAATACAAGACAAATGTTACCCACAAATACCTGTCTTAAGCTACAGCTTTTCTTAGAAATACTCAGTGTTTTGAATTTTGTTGTTGTTTTACCTTACAAAGTTCAAAACAAGTATCTTATGATTAATTTGTTGTAGAATATAAGCAAGAGGATATATAGAGTCTTTTTTGTTTGTTTCTTTGGGTTTTTTTCTTTGTTTATAAATTGTTGAAAATAAATTTTGTATTTTTCTATTTACTTGGTAGATTAATAATCACATACTCTTTGGGTCCCTTTTTGAAAATATAAGATCTTCAACAATGAGTGTGTCAGAACTATAAGGTGCTGGCTTAAAAACAAAAGAATCTGTCGAAATATAGTTAAATACTAAGTTAAACTTTTATTTTGACTATAATCTGATAGATATCTCTGAAAATATTTGTAAAAGTTAATTTCTTACAGAATCAAATTAAATCAGAGTACAAGTATAGTATATATCTTTTTAAAAACAAAACATCAAAAAAATCTTGACTAACTCATTTGAAATGAAAAACAGATAATTTACATTTAATGCTTATAATTTTTTCCCCAAGTTTCAGGAAGCTTTATCATAAGTCTTATTTATACCCACTTCATGGACTAATTTCACAACAGTTTTCTCAAAATGCTGGACAAACAGCAAAATGAATGGAGCATTTCTTGTGCTCTAAAGCAAAGGAACTTTCACTGTATTCTAGAAGACAAAAAAAGGCTATTGTAAGTGAGGTGCTATTTGCAAATACCTAAGAGGCAAGACTAGAAAGACAAACTATTTGTTGTGACAAAAGGGACCTGACACTTGAGCAACAAAGCACTTAAATATCAAAGGTGAGTTTAGGAGTCAGCTGAAAAGCAACATAAATGTATTTAAAGATGGAAACATACTGGAAATACTTAGATAGTTCTTCCTGTTTAGGATAAAGAGCAGAAGTGGAAACCTGACTTGGTCCATTAGTAGAAACAGATCTAGGAGCCTAAATTAATTGTGTCTGTGTTTATATACATTGATATTTTGATGATAAAGCGGAACAAATAAAAATTAGTATAAAATTAGAATATTAGAATAACTAATGCTAGTTAAATTAGTAAATATAAATTATAAATATAACCTCAAACATGTATGATTTATCCAATGAAAATAAAAATAATCTTTAGAAGTCAGGAATCATCATTTAGCCAATTTTATTCTAATAATACTCACAATGTATTTTAAATGTAGGGATTAAAACAATTCAAAGGTAATCATGCCAACATACTTTAAGAAATATGTTGTTTATTGGTTTAAATGAAATAGTAAGTAGATTTATTTAATAATATCACTGGAACTGCCTACTAATGATATAGCGCTCTTCTCTGACACACCACACATTCCATACTCTCACCCTGATGTATTCATCACACACTATTAAATTCATAGGTGTAGGCAACATCAAATGAATACTTCTCACTATTAGGTTAACATCATTGAAGCTAAGTGGTTTTATTTTACATAGTAAAAACTACAACACTGCTCACACAACTGCTGACATGTAAACAGTTTGCATAAGTTACTAATCTGAAATATCTATTCAGATAAGCAAGGGCAGTATCTCCATGTTTCAACTGTTTGACACAATGATGGATTATTTATTTACTGAACAGCACTGGTGGCCAGAAAATCTGATTTCCATGCATGAAATCCATGAAACCTCAGCCACTGAACAGCTTCTTTTACATGTGGCAAAGGTCATCTATCAAGGGATTTTCTCACGTTTTGTGTGATTGGTCATGCCTCATTTCCTTCAAGAAAATATGATTTCCCTAAAGTCTATGCATTTTCATAGGCTCACAAAAGGCCTAGAAAGTTATTTCCTCTCTGTTTGTGATAAGCACAAAATATAGAGGCTAACCTACAGGGAATGACAAGCAACTGTTTGTAGCTAGAAACCATATTTAATCCTATCATTAGGAAAGCCTTAGCACTCACCAGGTATAAAAGGGCTGCAAAATTAGACACTTAACCTTGTCATTTAACCTTGTGGAGTTTAATCTGCATTCAAAGTTTTAAAAAAAAAATCCCATAGACCTATCTTTACATATTAGAAAGGATTTGTTTCAGATAATATATTTCAACTTTAGAGTCATTTGGGGAACGATTGTGTGAAGATTTGGTTACTCTTTTAAAAAGTCACCATTTCCAATTTTTGACCTGAAAAATCAATGAGAAAGAATAGTAAGACACTACATTTTTATGAAAAATCTGAAGGACGATAAATATAAAACATAGATAAACCAAGAGCAATTTAAAGAGCTTCGTTTGCTTGAAAAGAGATTGTGCTAAGTTGCTTCAGTTGTGTCTGACTCTGTGACGCCATGGACTGCAGCCCACCAGGCTTCTCTGTCCATAGCATTCTCCAGGCAAAGATAGTAGAATGGATTGCCATTTCCTCCTCCAGGAGATTTTTCCAACTCAGGAAAAGAGATGATGCCATACAATTCTTGGAGATTAAAGAGAAAAAGCCTTAGTATCCTAACAACTGTGTTTATGAAATATTCTTTGAGTCCCAGTTAAGAAATATCTTAGAGTTGTGCAAAGAGCTAAAATCTCTCAGTGCATGCAGGTTCTGTCTAAAACTTCCCAATAGTCAATAGTTATTGAACATAACCAAAAATACAACCATGCTTCATCACTGTGTCCATGTGTTTAGTTGAGGAATGTGATAGAGGCAGGTCAGGAGTACTCTCTGATTATTAGTGTTATTGTGATAGATTATGGAGACAACAGCTCCAGACAGTAGACAAAAGGGTATGATAAGTGATAAATAATACTCTGACAGTTACTGGATAAAACACAGTCACAAATACTGTCACAAGATTTGCTGTGAAGCCACTGAAATTTAAGCTTCAGAACATTTAATTATTTGTGTTCTTTTCAAGACTTGCACATAATTTTGAGTTAATAATTTTGAATTGTTTTTCTTAATGAAGGAATTTCCAAGTTTATAAGCTTCAGGTCTTCAATATCTGTATTCATCAAATTGTACCATACCTGGATTTCATTTATATTTTTAGCTCCCTTATGTATAAAACATTCATTTGTCTGCCCAAGACTATTCAAAGCAAGATTTGGAGAATAATGAATAGGAGGTTTAAAAAACCATACCATGCATATATCACATACTTTAGCTTTCTGATGGGAAGTGTGTGTGTGTGTGTGTGTGTGTGTGTGTGTGTGTGTGTGTGTTTTCTACTATTGAATTTAACTTGTTCTGATATCTTCTTTGAAGTAAAGAATGTAATCATCATGGATAACCATCATACTTAAAGTGGTGGTTAGAAGAAATAATACAAAAAGTAACAATAAGTTCCCTGAGGGAGCTGTAAAAGAAAAGTAGAGTCTTTCACAAGCAGATTAAAAACAATATTTTATACACTGGCATTTGGAAATGAACAAATTGGGTTAGTGCATCTTGGTTTTTTATTGCAACAAATATATGTGGGATTTGAGGGAAATCACCCCTAATTTGTTATTTTAGCTATGAATCTTCCTTGGTTGTGAGCTACTTTGATATGCCAAACTTAATAAAATAATATAAATGAAACATATTTACACACACACACACACACACACATATATATATATACACACATATACTACTTTTGGTTAAGTTAGTATATATGTGTATTTATGTGTGTGTGCATTTCTCTCTGTGTGCATACATTATTGAGACCAAATATAAGCTCAAAGGTTTTGTTTTTGTTTTTTTTTTTTTTGCAATTTTATTTAAGTATAAAATCTATTTATTTATTATTATTATTATTTATTATTATTATTTTACTTTACACTATTGTATTGGTTTTGCCATACATCAACATGCATCCGCTACGGGTGTACACGTGTTCCCCATCCCGAACCCCCCTCCCACCTCCCTCCCAGTACCATCCCTCTGGGTCATCCCAGTGCACCAGCCTCAAGCTTCCTGTATCCTGCATTGAACCTGGACTGGCGATTCGTTTCTTATATGATATTACATATGTTTCAATGCCATTCTCCCAAATCATCCGCCCCATCTCTCTACCACAGGGTCCAAAAGACTGTCTATACATCTATGTCTCTTTTGCTGTCTCGCATACAGGGTTGTCGTTACCATCTTTCTAAATTCCATATACATATGCGTTAGTATACTGTATTGGTGTTTTTCTTTCTGGCTTACTTCACTCTGTATAATAGGCTCCACTTTCATCCACCTCATTAGAACTGATTCAAAATATTCTTTTTAATGGCTGAGTAATACTCCATTGTGTATATGTACCACAGCTTTCTTATCCATTTATCTGCTGATGGACATCTAGGTTGCTTCCATGTCCTGGCTAGTATAAACAGTGCTGCGATGAACATTAGGGTACACATGTCTCTTTCAATTCTGGTTTCCTCGGTGTGTATGCCCAGCAGTAACAAACACATGAAAAGATGCTCAACATCACTCATTATCAGAGAAATGCAAATCAAAACCACAATGAGGTACCATTTCATGCCAGTCAGAATGGCTATGATCCAAAAATCTGCAAGCAATAAATGCTGGAGAGGGTGTAGAGAAAAGGGAACCCTCAAAAGGTTTTAATTTTAATAGAGACTATTTTTCAGTGATGGACTGATTGTGAATAATTGAATTCTGTTGATGGAATAATAACTACTCAGCTGACTCAACATTAGACACATATTTCCTAGTGCAGTCATACTATTAATATCAATGATAGAAATATTAGGAATTACAGTGTTGGCAATAATTGTTACCAATAATCATTGTGTAATTCATTGTATAAAATATTTCTGACATCTTTTCTAAATCTTTAAAAAAGGTCATTCCTGAGTCTTTTTACAATACCTTCAGTTTTAGTATTGCACTTCTGTCATCGTGTATTTGTTTCAAAGAGAAGAGAATACTAGAGAATTAGCTACAAATAATTAGACTATTTCTTTAAGCTATTTTAATATTATACTCTTTTCAATTGTAGATTCTTAATGTTTCTTGAATTAGATTAATTTTGAGGGCAAATTATTTTTCTACCTAGTTCCATACATATTTTAAATTATAAGCAAGTGTTTTACCATTACCAGTATGAAGTAAAATGCATTTTAAGGGGTAAGAATGATACTCCTCAACTATTAAATAGATCTTTCTTTCAATATGTACACATGGATTTTCTACTTCAAATTTATGTAGTATGTTTGAGACACATTTTCGTACAACAAACTACATTATATATTTAAGATATATAGATTTTTAAATAGATATTTTGGAATTTAAATGGCATGATTTTTTAGTAGTATTTTCAAGGTTACAGAAATGTTCAAGCAAAGAATTGATTGGCATTTATTTTCTAATAGATTGTTACTAAAAGTAGACTGACAATCTTTTTGGTGTTTTTTGTATTATGTTCAAAGGAATATTTCTTTTTTTTAATATATATATTTTATTGAAGTATAGTTGACTTACAATATTTCAGGTGTGCAGCATGGTGATTCACTTATACATATACACATATCTTATTTTTCAGATTATTTTAAATTATAGATTATTATAAGATATTGACTAAAAGTCCTATGCTATGCAGTATATCTTTGTTGTTTGTTACATATCTGTTTTTTTTTAATTTTAAGTGCAGCATTTTATTCACACTAAGTCAAACAAAATGAATCAAAATGTCATAAATTTTTTTCTTAGGCAAAAGTTTATAAGTTTTCTAAAATACATATATTATATACAATATTTATATATATATATGTATACAAAGGTTTTCTACCATGCTTGAGAAAGAACATCAAAAAAGAAAATGAAGTGATGGAGATATTGGAAAAACAAACTAAATTAAATGGGAGCACTGAATATAAAATAGAAACATGCAACAAACTAGATAAAAGTAAAAGATCATCATATAGTTTAGTTGTTTTTAAACATGACTGCTCATTAGAAACATATCTGGAGTCTTGGAGAAAAACAGCAATACCTGGTCATTTGTAATTTTCAAAAATTCCAAGATAATTTTGAAATGTATCTGAGTTTTAAGAAGTGATTACAGATTTTTCTGTCAAGTGGTCATTTCAGGGGTATCAGTTCAGTTCAGTTGTTCAGTTGTGTCCGACTCTTTGCGACCCCTTGAATCGCAGCACGCCAGGCCTCCCTGTCCATCACCAGCTCCAGGAGTTCACTCAAACTCAGGTCCATTGAGTCGGTGATGCCATCCAGCCATCTCATCCTCTGTCATCCCCTTTTCCTCCTGCCCCCAATCCCTCCCAGCATCAGAGTCTTTTCCAATGAGTTAACTCTTCGCATGAGGTGGCAAAAGCACTGGAGTTTCAGCTTTAGCATCATTGCTTCCAAAGATCCCAGGGCTGATCTCCTTTAGAATGGACTGGTTGGATCTCCTTGCAGTCCAAGGGACTCTCAGGAGTCTTCTCCAACACCACACTTCAAAAGCATCAATTCTTCAGTGCTCAACTTTCTTCACAGTCCAACTCTCACACCCATACATGACCACTGGAAAAACCATAGCCTTGACTAGACAGACCTTTGTTGGCTAAGTAATATCTCTGATTTTCAATATGCTATCTAGGTTGGTCATAACTTTTCTTCCAAGGAGTAAGTGTCTTTTAATTTCATGGTTGCAGTCACCATCTGTGGTGATTTTGGAGCCCAAAAAGATAAAGTCTGACACTGTTTCCACTGTTTCACCATCTACTTCCCATGAAATGATGGGACCAGATGCCATGATCTTCATTTTCTCTGTTTACCTATCATGATACAATGGTATTAAGTGAGTAATAGCTACATAATCCAAAGAAGGCGATGGCACCCTACTCCAGTACTCTTGCCTGGAAAATCCTATGGATGGAGAAACCTGGTAGGCTGTAGTCCATGGGGTTGTGAAGAGTCAGACACGGCTTCACTTTCACTTTTCACTTTCATGCATTGGAGAAGGAAATGGCAACCCACTCCAGTGTTCTTGCCTGGAGCATCCCAGGGACAGGAGAGCCTGGTGGGCTACTGTCTATGGGGTCACATGGAGTTGGACATGACTGAAGTGAATTAACAGCAGCGGCTACATAATCACACTAGTAAAAGATGTTTATCAGTTTTCACAGTCAATAGCCAGACAAAGAATAGAAATTACAGTCACAAGCCATAATGCAAACATGATTAAGCTAACAATATAAAATACTTGCATACAGTTTTGGGGGTCAAGCAGAGTTATGTGGTAAGTGGAAGTGCATACCTGTACATGTTTTTAATCTGACCAGCCAGTCTGTGTCTTATTTGGTAAATTTAATCCATTTACATTTAAAGTAATTATCCATATGTATGATCCTATTACCGTTTTCTTAATTGCTTTGGGTTTATTTTGTGTAGGTCTTTTCCTTCTCTTGTGTTTCTTACCTAAAGAAATTCCTCTAACATTTGTTGAAAATCTGGTTTGATTGGTGTTTCATTCTCTCAGCTTTTACTTGTCTGGAAAGATTTTGATTTCTCCATCAAATCTGAATGACTGTCTTGCTGGGTAGAGCATTCTTAGTTGTAGGTTCTTCCCTTTTATCACTTTAAGTAAATCATGCCATTCCCTCTGGCTTATAGAATTTCTGTTTAAAAATCAGCTGATAACTTGATGGGAGTTCCCTTGTATGTTGTTTAAAGTTTTCCCCCTGTTGCTTTTAATATTTTATCTTTGTCTTTCATTTTTGTGAGTTTAATTACTAAGTGTCTCAGTCTATTCCTCTTCAGGTTTATCCTGCCTGGTACTCTGTGCTTCCTGGAGATGGTTAACTATTTCCCTTTTCCCTGTTAGGGAAGATTTTGGATATTATTTCTTCAGATATTTTCTCAGGTCCTTTCTCTCTTTTCCTGCTGGCTCCCTATAATGTCAATGTTGGTGTGTTTAATGTTGTCCCATAGTTCTCTTGAAATCTCTCTCTCTCTCTTTTTTTTTTCCCCATCCTTTTTTTCTATATTCTGTTCTGTGGCAGTGATTTCTACCATCATGTCCTCCAGGTCATTTATCCATTATTCTGCCTCAGTTATTCTGCTATTGATTCCTTCTAGTGTATTATTAATCTCTGTTTATTTGTTCTTTAGTTCTTCTAGGACTTTAGTAAACATTTCTTGAATCTTCTCCATTGTTTTCCCCAAGATGCTGGATCATCTTCACTATCATTATTCTGATTTTCCTTTCTTTTTTTGTTTGTTTTTTTATTGTTTTCTGGAAGGTTGCCTATCTCTACTTCATTTGGTTCTTTCTATGGTGTTTTCATTTTCATCTGGAATATTGCTGTTGTTCAGTCACTCAGTCATGTCCAACTCTTTGCTACCCCATGGACTGCAGCACAATAGCTTTCCCTGTCCTTCACCATCTTCCAAAGATTCTTTAAACTAATGTTAATTGAGTCTGTGATGCCATCCAACCATCTCACCTTCTGCCATGCCCTTCTCCTCCTGCCTTCAAACTTTCCCACCATAAGGGTCTTTTCCAGGGAGTTGTCTCTTCACATCAGATGGCCAAAGTATTGGAGCTTCAGCTTCAGCATCAGTCCTTCCAGTGAATATTCAGGACTGATTTCCTTTAGGATGGACTGGTTAGATCTTGCAGTCCAAGGGACTCTCAAGAGTCTTCTCCAATACCAC
Organism: Tragelaphus eurycerus; assembly: GCA_935064755.1. Lineage (NCBI taxonomy): Eukaryota > Metazoa > Chordata > Mammalia > Artiodactyla > Bovidae > Tragelaphus > Tragelaphus eurycerus. Next base: position 9,619,607 of record CAKXYN010000012.1, on the reverse strand, counting down.
AGTTCAAAAGCATCAATTCTTCAGCTCTCTGCTTTCTTTATAGTCCAACTCTTACAACCATACATGACTATTGGAAAAATCATAGCTTTGACTAGACAGACCTTTGTTGGCAAAGTAATGTCTCTGCTTTTTAATATTCTGTCTAGGTTGGTCATAGCTTTCCTTCCAAGGAGCAACTGTCTTTTAATTTTGTGGCTGCAGTCACCATCTGCAGTGATTTTGGAGCCCCAAAAACAAAGTCTCCAACACCACCGTTCAAAAGCATTAATTCTTAGGTGCTCAGCCTTCTTTATACTCCAACTCTCACATTCTGGAAAAAACAAAGCTTTTTCTATATGGACATGGAACAAAACTTTCTATTTTTCATTCTGATTAACTTTTTGTAATGAGGTTTTTGGCCTATGTCCTCTGGGGTTGTAGTTCTTCTTGGCTTTCTGTCTGCCCACTGATGGAAGAGGCTCAGAGGCTTGTGGAAGCTTCCTGATGGGAGGGACTGGCAGTGTGAAAAACTGGTTCTTGATCTGATGAGAAGAATCTTGCTCAGTAAAGCTTTAATCCAATTATCTGCTAATGGGTGGAGTTGTGCTCCCTCCCTGCTTGTTCTTTGATCTGGAGGCAATATAATAGGAGAGACTAGAGATCTCTTCAAGAAATTGGAGATACCAGGGGAACATTTCATCCAAAGTTGGGCACAATAAAGGACGGAAATGGTATGGACCTAACAGAAGCAGAAGATGTTAAGAAGAGGTGGCAAGAATACACGGAAGAACTATACAAAAAAGGATCTTCACAACCCAGATAATCACCATGATGTGACCACTCACCTAGAGCCAGAAATCCTGGAATTCAAAGTCAGGTGGGCTTTAGGAAGCATCATATGAACAAAGCTGCTGTTGCTGCTACTGCTAAGTTGTTTCAGTCCTGTCCCACTCTGTGCGATTCCATAGATGGCAACCCACCAGGCTCCTTGGTCCCTGGGATTCTCCAGGCAAAAACATTAGAGTGGGTTTCCATTTCCTTCTCTAATGCATGAAAGTAAAAAGTGAAAATGAAGTCGCTCAGTCGTGTCTGACTCCTAGCGATCCCATGGAATGCAGCCTACCAGGCTCCTCCATCCATGGGATTTGCCAGGCAAGAGTACTAGAGTGGGTTACCATTGCCTTCTCCAATGAACAAAGCTAGTGGAGGTAATAGAGCTCCAGTTGAGCTATTTCAAATCCTGAAAGGTGAGGGTGTGAAAGTGCTGCACTGAATATGCCAGCAGATTTGGAAAACTCAGCAGTGGCCAAAGGACTGGAAAAAGTCAGTTTTCATTCCAATCCAAAAAAAAGGCAATGCCAAAGAATGCTCAAACTAGGACACAGTTGCACTCATCTCACACACTAGCAAAGTAATGCTCAAAATTCTCCAAGCCAGGCTTCAATAGTGTGTGAACTGTGAACTTCCAGATGTTCAAGCTGATTTAGAAAAGGCAGTAGAACCAGAGATCAAGTTGCCAACATCTGTTGGATCATTGAAAAGCAAGAGAGTTCCAGAAAAGCATCTACTTTATTGACTATTCCAAAGCCTTTGACTGTGTGGATCACAACAAACTGTGGAAAATTCTTCAAGAGATGGGAATACCAGACCACCTAGCCAGCCTCTTAAAAAATCTGCATGCAGGTCAGGAAGCAACAGTTAGAACTGGACATGGAACAACAGACTGGTTCCAAATAGGAAAAGGAGTATGTCAATGCTGTATATTGTCAGCCTGCTTATTTAACTTACATGCAGAGTACATGATGAGAAATGCTGGGCTGGATTAAGCACAGGCTGGAATCAAGATAGCCAGGAGAAATATTAATAACCTCAGATATGCAGATGACACCAACCTTATGGCAGAAACCATAGAAGAACAAGAGAGCCTCTTGATGAAAGTGAAAGAGGAGAGTGAAAAAGCTGGCTCAAAGCTCAACATTCAGAAAGAATGGCATCTGGCCCCATCACTTCATGACAAACAGATGAGGAAACAGTAGTAACAGTGACAGACTTTATTTTTCTGGACTCCAAAATCACGGTAGATGGTGACTGCAGCCATGAAATTAAAAGATGCTTGCTCCTTGGAAGAAAATTTATGACTAACCTAGAAAGAACATTAAAAAGAAGAGAGTTTACTTTCCCAACAAAGTTCCAACTAGTCAAAGGTTTTGTTTTTCCAGTAGTTATGTATGGTTGTGAGATGTGGACTATAAAGAAAGCTGAGCCCTGAAGAATTGATGCTTTTGAACTGTAGTGTTGGAGAAGACTCTTGAGAAGTGTTGGGGAAATGAAGCAAGCATTGGAAGTGTTAGAAGGGCGTTGAGGTAGTGTTGACAACAACTAGGTAGTCCAACAACTGTGGTGTTGAGAAGACCCCCTTGGACAGTAAGGAGATCCAATCTGTCCATCCTAAAGGAAATCAGTCCTGAATATTCATTGGAAGGGCTGATGCTGAAGCTGAAACTCCAATACTTTGGCCCCCTGATGCAAAGAACTGACTCATTGGAAAAGACCCTGATGCTGGGAAAGATTGAAGATGTGTGGAGAAGGGAATGACAGAGGATGAGATGGATGTCATCACCAACTCAATGGACATGAGTTAAACTCTGGGAGTTGGTGATGGACAGGTTGGCCTGGCATACTGCAGTCCATGGGGTCACAGAGTCAGACACGACTGAGCGACTGAACTGAAATGGAGCCCTGGGGTCTATGGGCTCTAAGGTAAGATTAATGGCAACCTGTTAGCTCCATTGGTAAAGAATCTGCCTGCAGTGCAGGAGACCTGGATTCAGTCTTTGGCTTAGGAAGATCCCCTGCAGAATAGAATGGCAACCCATTCCAGTGTTCTTGCCTGGAGAATCCCATGGACAGAGGAGCGTGGTGTGCTGCAGTCCACAGGGTCATAAAGAGTTGGACAAAACTGAGCGATTAACACTACTATTGGCAACCTCCAAGAGGAATTATGCCAGAAGGGGCCTTTGAGGGTTGCTGCTGCCAGTGCCCCTCTCTCTATAGTGAGCCCCTCCTGACCCATGCCTCCACAAGAGACCCTCTAATAGTAGCAGGTAATTTTGTTTCAGTCTTCTGTGGTGTCACTGCTCCTTTCCACTGGGTGTTGGTATATGCAAGATTTTGTTTGTGCCCTCCAAGACTGAAATCTATGTTTACCCTAGTCCTATGGAAATGTTATAATAAAATCCCACTACACTTTAAGGTCAGTTTCCCTGGAGATTCCCAGCCCCTTTCTTAGATTCCCAGGTCAGGAGGCCTGATGTGACGTGCAGAACCTTGACAACAGTGGGAGAACTTTTTTAGCATTATTGTTCTCCAGTTTATGGTTCACCCACCAAGTAGGTATGGAATTTGATTTTATTGTAATTGAGCTCCTCCTACTGTCTCACTACAACTTCTTTGTTTTTGGATGTGGAGTATGTTTTGTTGGTGGGTTCCAGTGCTCCAGTGTTCTTCCAGGTCCCGCGTGACAGCCTACGATCCCTGCGCTGACCCTCGGCGGGGTCGATGGGTGCTCTTTGTAAAGGTGATTCTCTTTTCTGCGTCTGAGGGGCGCAAACTTCCGGGTTGGTGTTAAGGATCCTTAAATCCAATTTTAGCATAAACAGCTGTGAACAATGCACTTATCCGAGGTCAGGGGCAGAAGCCAGGAGGACCCCATGCCCGAGGGGAGGCGGCCAAGAGGAACTACCCCATGTGTGAGGCCAGGCTGGCGGCTGGGAGAAGCAACCCCACCTGCGAGGAGCAGTGGATGCGGAGGCGCAGGAGGGCCTAGAGGAGCTATTCCACGTTTAAGGTCAGAACGGGCAGCAGTGAGGAGATACCACTCATTCAAGATAAGGAGCAGTGGCTGCTCTTTGCTGAAGCAGCTGTGAAGAGATACCCCACGTCCAAGGTAAGAGAAACCCAAGTAAGATGGTAGGTATTGCAAGAGAGCATCAGAGGGCAGACAAATTGAAACCACACTCACAGAAAACTAGTTAATCTAATCACACTAGAACCACAGCCTTGTCTAACTCAATGAAACTAAGCCATACCCGAGGGGCCACCCAAGATAGGCAGGTCATGGTGGAGAGGACTGACAGAATGTGGTCCACTGGAGAAGGGAATGGCAAACCACTTCAGTATTCTTGCCTTGAGAACCCCATGAACAGTATGAAAAGGCAAAATGATAGGATACTGAAAGAGAAACTCCCCAGGTCGGTAGGGGCCTAATATGCTACTGGAAATCAGTGGAAAAATAACTCCAGAAAGAATGAAGGGATGGAGCCAAAGCAAAAATAATACCCAGCTGTGGATGTGTCTGGTGATAGAAGCAAGGTCCGATGCTGTAAAGAGCATTATTGCATAGGAACCTGGAAAGTCAGGTCCATGAATCAAGGCAAATTCAAAGTGGTCAAACAAGAGATGGCCAGAGTGAATGTCAACATTCTAGGAATCAGCGAACTAAAATGGACTGGAATGGGTGAATTTAACTCAGATAAGCATTTTATCTACTACTGCGGGCAGGAATCCCTTAGAAGAAATGGAGTAGCCATCATGTTCAATAAAAAAGTTAGAAATACAGTACTTGGATGCAATCTAAAAAGCGACAGAATGATCTCTGTTCATTTGCAAGGCAAACCACTCAATATCAGAGTAATCCAAGTCTATGCCCCAACCAGTAACACTGAAGAAGCTGAAGTTGAATGGTTATATGAAGACCTACAAGACCTTTTACAACTAACACCCAAAAAAGATGTCCTTTTCATTATAGGGGACTGGAATGCAAAAGTAGGAAGTCAAGAAAAAGCTGGAGTAACAGGCAAATTTGGCCTTGGAATACGGAATGAAACAGGGCAAGGACTAATAGAGTTTTGCCAAGAAAATGCACTGGTCATAGCAAACACCCTCTTTCAACAACACAAGAGAATACTCTACACATGGACATCACCAGATGGTCAACACCGAAATCAGATTGATTATATTCTTTGCAGCCAAAGATGGAGCTCTATACAGTCAACAAAAACAAGACCTGGAGCTGAGTGTGGCTCAGATCATGAACTCCTTATTGACAAATTCAGACTGAAATTGAAGAAAGGAGGGAAAACCACAGGACCATTCAGATCAGATCAGTCGCTCAGTCATGTCCGACTCTTTGCAACCCCAGGAATCGCAGCACGCCGGGCCTCCCTGTCCATCACCAACTCCTGGAGGTCACTCAGACTCACATCCATGGAGTAAGTGATGCCATCCAGCCATCTCATCCTCTGTCGTCCTCTTCTCCTCCTGCCCCCAATCCCTCCCAGCATCAGAGTCTTTTCCAATGAGTCAACTCTTCGCATGAGGTGGCCAAAATACTGGAGTTTCAGCTTTAGCATCATTCCCTCCAAAGAAATCCCAGGGCTGATCTCCTTCAGAATGGATTGGTTGGATCTCCTTGCAGTCCAAGGGACTCTCAAGAGTCTTCTCCAACACCACAGTTCAAAAGCATCAATTCTTCGGTGCTCAGCCTTCTTCACAGTCCAGCTCTCACATTCATACATGACCACAGGAAAGACCATAGCTTTGACTAGGCGAACCTTTGTTGGCAAAGTAATGTTTCTGCTTTTGAATATGCTATCTAGGTTGGTCATAACTTTCCTTGAAGGAGTAAGCGTCTTTTAATTTCATGGCTGCAGTCACCATCTGCAGTGATTTTGGAGCCCAGAAAAATAAAGTCTGACACTGTTTCCACTTTCCCCCATCTATTTCCCATGTAGTGATGGAACCAGATGCCATGATCTTCATTTTCTGAATGTTGAACTTGAAGCCAACTTTTTCACTCTCCACTTTCATTTTCATCAAGAGGCTTTTTAGTTCCTCTTCACTTTCTGCCATAAGGGTGGTATCATCTGCATATCTGAGATTATTGATATTTCTCCCAGCAATCTTGATTTCAATTTGTGTTTCTTTCAGTCAACCATTTCTCATGATGTACTCTGCATATAAGTTAAATAAACAGGGTGACAATATACAGCCTTGACGTACTCCTTTTCTTATTTGGAACCAGTCTGTTTTTCCATGTCCAGTTCTAACTGTTGCTTCCTGACCTGCATACAAATTTCTCAAGAGGCAGATCAGGTGGTCTGGTATTCCGATCTCTTTCAGAATTTTCCGCAGTTTGTTGTGATCTACTAGTCAAAGGCTTTGGCATAGTCAATAAAGCAGAAATAGATTTTTCTGGAACTCTCTTGCTTTTTCCATGATCCAGCGGATGTTGGCAATTTGATCTCTCGTTCCTCTGCCTTTTCTAAGACCAGCTTGAACATCAGGAAGTTCACGGTTCACATATTGCTGAAGCCTGGCTTGGAGAATTTTGAGCATTACCTTACTAGCGTGTGAGATGAGTGCAATTGTGCACTAGTTTGAGCCTTCTTTGGTATTACCTTTCTTTGGGATTGGAATAAAAACTGACCTTTTCCAGTCCTGTGGCCACTGCTGAGTTTTCCAAATTTGCTGGCATACTGAGTGCAGCACTTTCACAGCATCATCTTTCAGGATTTGGAATAGCTCAACTGGAATTCCATCACCTCCACTAGCTTTCTTCGTAGTGATGCTTTCTAAGGCCCATTGTCTTCACATTCCAGGACATATGGCTCTAGATCAGTGATCACACCATTGTGATTATCTGGGTCGTGAAGATCATTTTTGTACAGTTCTTCTGTGTATTCTTGCCACCTCTTCTTAATATCTTCTGCTTCTTTTAGGTCCATATCATTTCTGTCCTTTATTGAGCCTATCTTTGCATGAAATGTTCCTTTGGTATCTCTGATTTTCTTGAAGAGAGCCCTAGTCTTTCCCATTCTGTTATTTACCTCTATTTCTTTGCATTGATCACTGAAGAAGGGTTTCTTATCTCTTCTTGCTATTCTTTGGAACTCTGCATTCAGATGTTTATATCTTTCTTTTCTCCTTTGCTTTTCACTTCTCTTCTTTTCACAGCTATTTGTAAGGCCTCCCCAGACAGCCATTTTGCTTTTTTGCATTTTTTTTCCATGGGGATGGTCTTGATCCCTGTCTCCTGTACAATATCACGAACCTCATTCCATAGTTCATCAGGCACTCTATCAGATCTAGGCCCTTAAATCTATTTCTCACTTCCACTGTATAATCATAAGGGATTTGATTTAGGTCATACCTGAATGGTCTAGAGATTTTCCCTACTTTCTTCAATTTAAGTCTGAATTTGGCAATAAGGAGTTCATGGTCTGAGCCACAGTCAGCTCCTGGTCTTTTTTTTTGCTGATTGTATAGAGCTTCTCCATCTTTGGCTGCAAAGAATATAATCGATCTGATTTCGATGTTGACCATCTGGTGATGTCCACGTATAGAGTCCTCTCTTGTGTTGTTGGAAGAGGGTATTTGCTATGACCTAAATCAAATCCCTTATGATTATACAGTGGAAGTGAGAATAGATTTAAGGGCCTAGATCTGATAGATAGAGTGCCTGATGAACTATGGACTGAGGTTCATGACATTGTACAGGAGTCAGGGATCAAGACCATCCCCATGGAAAAAAAAAATGCAAAAAAGCAAAAGGGCTGTCTGGGGAGGCCTTACAAATAGCTGTGAAAAAAAAGAGAAGTGAAAAGCAAAGGATAAACGGAAAGATATAAGCATCTGAATGCAGAGTTCCAAAGAATAGCAAGAAGAGATAAGAAAGCCTTCTTCAGCAATCAATGCAAAGAAATAGAGGAGAACAACAGAAAAGGAAAGACTAGAGATCTCTTCAAGAAAATTAGAGATACCAAGGGAACATTTCATGTAAAGATGGGCTCAGTAAAGGACCGAAATGGTATGGACCTAACAAAAGCAGAAGATATCAAGAAGAGGTGGCAAGAATACACAGAGGAACTATACAAAAAAGATCTTCACGACCCAGATAATCACGATGGTGTGATCACTGACCTAGAGCCAGACATCCTGGAATGTGAAGACAATGGGCCTTAGAAAGCATCACTATGAAAAAAGCTAGTGGAGGTGATGGAATTCCAGGGGAGCTATTCCAAATCCTGAAAGATGATGCTGTGAAAGTGCTGCACTCAATATGCCAGCATATTTGGAAAACTCAGCAGTGGCCATAGGACTGGAAAAGGTCAGTTTTTATTCCAATCCCAAAGAAAGGCAATACCAAAGAATGCTCAAACTAGTGCACAATTGCACTCATCTCACACGTTAGTAAGGTAATGCTCAAAATTCTCCAAGCCAGACTTCAGCAATACCTGAACCAACCATGAACTTCCAGATGTTTAAGCTGGTCTTAGAAAAGGCAGAGGAACCAGAGATCAAATTGCCAACATCTGCTGGATCATGGAAAAAGCAAGAGAGTTCCAGAAAAAAATCTATGTCTGCTTTATGACTACGCCAAATCCTTTGACTGTGTGGATCACAATAAACTGTGGAAAATTCTGAAAGAGATCGGAATACCAGACCACCTGATCTGCCTCTTGAGAAATTTGTATGCAGGTCAGGAAGCAACAGCTAGAACTGGACATGGAACAACCGACTGGTTCCAAATAGGAAAAGGAGTACGTTAAGGCTGTATATTGTCATCCTGCTTATTTAACTGATAAGCAGAGTACATCATGAGAAATGCTGGACTGGAAGAAACACAAGCTCTAATCAAGATTGCTGGGAGAAATGTCAATAACCTCAGATATGCAGATGACACCACTCTTATGGCAGAAAATGAAGATGAACTAAAAAGCCTCTTGATGAAAGTGAAAGAGGATAGTGAAAAAGTTGGCTTAAAGCTCAACATTCAGAAAACGAAGATCATGGCATCCGGTCCCATCACTTCATGGGAAATAGGTGGGGAAACAGTGGAAACAGTGTCAGACTTTATTTTTCTGGGCTCCAAAATCACTGCAGATGGTGACTGCAGCCATGACATTAAAAGACGCTTACTCCTTCAAGGAAAGTTATGACCAACCTAGATAGCATATTCAAAAGCAGAAACATTACTTTGCCAACAAAGCTTCGCCTAGTCAAGGCTATGGTCTTTCCTGTGGTCATGTATGGATGTGAGAGCTGGACTGTGAAGAAGGCTGAGCGCCGAAGAATTGATGCTTTTGAACTGTGGTGTTGGAGAAGACTCTTGAGAGTCCCTTGGACTGCAAGGAGATCCAACCAATCCATTCTGAAGGAGATCAGCCCTGGGATTTCTTTGGAGGGAATGATGCTAAAGCTGAAACTCCAGTATTTTGGCCACCTCATGCAAAGAGTTGACTCATTGGAGAGGACTCTGATGCTGGGAGGTATTGGGGGCAGGAGAAGGGGATGACAGAGGATGAGATGGCTGGATGGCATCACTGACTCGATGGACATGAGTCTGAGTGACCTCCAGGAGTTGGTGATGGACAGGAAGGCCTGCCGTTCTGCGATTCATGGGGTCGCAAAGAGTTGGACACGACTGAGCGACTGTACTGAACTGAACTGAGTATTCTTCTCTTGATGATTCTTCAACAGCTAGTTGCAATTTTTGTCCTCTCCTACAAAGGAATTTCTTATGCAAGCAACCTTTTTTATGAATTTTAAAAGTAACAAATAATCATACCTTTTTAACATTTTTTGTGTTTTTAAGTATTTAAAAAGTTGATTCCTATAAAACTAATATTCAAATAACTGTTTAAAACTACTCAATACCACAATATTGATTTTTATTTTTTCAAATAGGGTGAGTAATATATTTTTACTGATTTATTTTTAGACTCTATAATCTGTGTATCCAATTGATGTGAAATAAAATGTAATTTCTTATAACACAATAATATCAGTTACAAGATTTGACCATTGATTGTATACAATGAGAGCAGTGCTCAGTAAATTGCTGAGTTTTTAAGAACAAATCTAGTAATCTTTCCCTTTATTATTATTAAGTATCAAGTCCAAAAATGAAGCCACTACAGGAACTTAGTTTTGAAGATATGACAGTGTGTCTCATAGCTGTACACTGGAGCTCTTGGTACCATGTGCTCCATGTTCTCTAAATGGCTATGGTGATCGAGAATTACTGGATTGCAAAGACAGTAAACACCCGGGGCAACATTTGTTGCTTTGATGTTACAAATTTCAAAAGAAGATGCAGTAAAAAAAAAAAAAAAAAAAAAAAGTGGCTCATGTATTGTCTAGAACAAAATACAGAAAAGTAAGAAGAATTCCAAAATACCCTAATGTTCAAAACTTTTCCTCTGATGCAAATGCAAAGTCCAGCTCACAAGAGACTAGTGAAATTCAATTTTCATAATAATTTCTTGCTTACTGAAAAAATGCAGAGATTTTCCCTTGAGAAAATAAATGCAAAATTTCTATCAAATAAATGTAAAAAATGTTAATATGATGATTGAAAAGTCAAGTACATATGAGGTTTGACCCTATGGATTGCTTTGATTTCTTATGTTACAGATTGCACAAAGATTAGAATTATCTAACATAGTAGTTCCCCTTTTTGTTCAGTTCAACAAAACACTCTGTTCCATTACCTAACACTCACCATCATCATTTTTCTTTCTTTTCTTCATCTCTTTATTTTATTTTGACATGGCTTATGGGATTTTAATTTCCCAAACAGGGATAAAACCCAGGCCTTAACCACTGGACTGCCAGGGAATTCCCCTTATCTCTTTATTGAACATATTTTTAATTCCCATAAGTACAAAGACAATTCACTTGTTAAACTGTATGTTGTATCTTTACATTTATTTTGTCTTTTCTTGATTTAAGTAATAACGTTGTTTTATTGTTCAGTTGCTAAGTCACATCCTACTTTTTGCAACCCTATGGACTGCACACCAGGCTTTCCTGTCCTTCATTATCTGCCAGTTTGCTCAAATTCACATCCACTTAGTTGGTAATGCTATACAACCATCTCATTCTCTATTGCCCACTTCTCCTCCTGCCCTCAATCTTTCCCAGCATAAGGGTCTTTTCCAAAGAGTCAGCTCTTCACATCAGGGTCTGAAGTATTGGAGTTTCAGCTTCATCATCAGTCCTTCCAATGAATATTTAGGATTGATTTCCTATAGGATTGACTGTTGTTCTTGGTGTCCAAGGGACTCTCGTGAGTCTTCTCCAGCACCACAGTTCGAATGCATCAATTCTTTGGCACTCAGCCTTCGTTATGGTCCAAATCTCATATTGGTACATGACTACTGGAAAAACCACAACTTTGACTATATGGAAATTTGTCAGCAAAGTGATGTCTCTGGTTTTTAATACACTAGCTAATTTTGTTATAGCTTTTCTTCCAAGGAGCAAGTGTCTTTAATTTCATGGCCACCTTTATGGTGTGCAGTGATCTTGGAGTCCAAGAAAATTAAATCTGTCACTGTTTCCATTTTTTACCCATCTATTTGCTATGAAGTGATAGGACTGGATGCTGTGATCTTGGTTTTGAATTTTGAGTTTTAAGCCAGCCTTTTCACTCTCCTCTTTCACCTTTATCAAGAGAATCCTTAGTTCCTCGTCACTTTCTTCCATTCGGGTGGTATCACCTGCATATCTGAGGTTATTGATATTTTTCCTGGCAATCTGGATTCCAACTTGTGATCTACTCAGCCCAGGATTTTGTATTATGTACTCTGCATATAACTTAAATAAGCAGGGTGAGAATATATACCTTGTCACACTCCTTTCCAAATATGGAACAATAGGACAATAGTCCATTGTTCCATGTCCAGTTATAACTGTTGTTTCTCAGGCAGCAGATAAGGTAGTCTGGTTTTCCCATCTCTTTAAGAATTTCCTGGTTTGTTTTGATCCATACGGTCAAAGGCTTTAGCATAGTCAGTGAAGCAGAAATAGCTGCTTTGGGGGATTCTCTTGCTTTTTCTATGATTCAACATATGTTAGCAATTTTAAATGACCACAGTTGTACAGTAGTTTGAACATTCTTTGACATTGCCCTTCTTTGGAATTGGGATGAAAAGTGTCTTTTTCCAGTGCTATGGGTATTGTTGAGTTTTCCAAATTTGCTGACATATTGAGTGCAACACTTTAACAGCATCATCTTTTAGGATTTGAAATAGCTCAGCTGGAATTCCATAATATCCACTAGCTTTGTTCATAGTAGTACTTCCTAAGTTCCACTTGACTTCACACTTCAGGATGTCTGGTCCTAAGTGAGTGACCACACCATAGTGGTTTTCCAGGTCATTAAGACCTTTCTTGTACAGTTCTGTGTATTCTTGTCACCTCTTCTTAATGTCTTCTGCTTCTGTTAGGTCTTTGGGGTTCCAATGAAAAAGTCTAAAAATGGAGCTTTCAGAGACACAGTAATAGTCGGTTTCTATTAGATTATCAGATTTTCTTGTGTTATCCTGAATTAAAATAATATGCATGTTTACGAGAAGGAAATGGCAGCCCACTCCAGTATTCTTGCCTGGTAAATCCCATGGACGGAGGAGCCTGGTAGGCTACAGTCCATGGGGTGCAAGGAGTCAGACACGATTGAGTGACTTCACTTTCACTTTATGTATAATAAATTCTATATGCTATAATGATTAGTATGTATAATGATTCGTATGGATATAATACTATTTTGTAAATATTCAAATCAAGGATTAATGTTTGCAAACATTTAAACTAATATTAATGAATAAATGAAGAAATTTGTTTTGGTAATGAGACTTGGTAATAGTCAAATGACTCTCTGGGAAATTATATGTGACTATTAACTAATAAAATGACTGCTTTTTTTCATAATGTAGGTGATATTTGGTGTTTTATACTTCGAATCTTATATAGGTTACTATATTAAGGAACAGTCCTGGCTGTGTGTATTTCTATTTTAAGGAGCAATGAAACATGAAACTGCATTCTGAGAATTGAAAATAAATTCAGGAAAAATATTTTTAGAGTTTTAGTAAGAGATGGTCACACAACCTTGGCATCCCATAAAATCTTGCAGGGTGACAAATTAATCACTTACCTCAATCTCTCAGAAGAAGTCTAAGTCATTCTTGAAAATTCTTCATGTTTAACTCTGTTGGCTTTGGTGAATATTCAGCAACTGCCCAATTTCTTGTATCCATTTCTTTCTAATAGATTTTCTTCACTCCAATCAAGTTAATCCCATTATTAATTTATAACCAGAAATATCTTTGATCTTACTCTTCTTTAAATATATTCCATGTTTTCAAATTTCTTCCACATCTTTTTTTTTCTTTCAATGCAGAAATTAGGCTTTTAGAGTGTTGTCAAACCGCCTTACCACTGAACCCCCAAAACAATAGTGCTTAGGACATTTAGAAGTGTTGTTTAATTGATAGCAATATATGCAAGATTATAATCAATCAACAAAAATCATAATAGCCTGATAACACAACAATTTATTGAGTATATACTGTATGCTCAGTTTCTCATTTATTCTTTAATACTCAAATGACTCTCTGAGATAGAAAAAACTATCCTATTCTCATTTTACATGTGAAACTAAAACCCTAAGAATAATTTAAAAGTAAAGTTTGAAGGCATCATTTATATGGTCTTTCCTCTTATATGTTTGGTTAAGAGAATTTAATGGTGACATTCTGCATACCTCTACTGCCACATCACATCATGGTTGTTAGTACTCTCTTTGCTACTAGAAATGGAGTCATGTGTTTTTAACTCTAATCAGATTAAAGAATCAGTTCTAAGGAGGTGGATGGAACTGGAGCCTATTATACAGAGTGAAGTAAGCCAGAAACAAAAACACAAATACAGTATACTAACGCATATATATGGAATTTAGAAAGATGGTAAAAATAACCCTATTTACGAGACAGCAAAAGAGACACTGATGTATAGAACAGACTTTTGGACTCTGGGACCGGGAGAGGGTGGGATGATTGGGGAGAATAGCATTGAAATATGTATAATATTATATCTGAAATGTATTAATTATTCAAACTAATCACTGTCATGTTACAATTTGTTCATATTAGATGTTTGTAATGTTTCTGATAATCAATAAAAGAGATTCTTGATACCTAAAAAAAAAAAAAAAAAAAAAAAAAACCACTTCTAGAAACACAGAACCAGTTCAGAAAGCTGATCCTAAGACTGCGGTCCTCTAAAACAACTGTTGGCACCAGAATCTACAATAGTCAGGGTTCTTCTTGAGGGAACAGAAGCAATCCTGTGTGTGTGTGTGTGTGTGTGTGTGTGTGTGTGTGTGTGTGAAATCCCTTATGCATCTATATCTATCTATCTATCTAGAGAGAAAGAGATTAATTGGGAATTTGTTCACACTATTGTGTAGGTTAGCAAATCCAAATTTTGAAAGATAAGCTAGCAGGCTGGAGACCAAGAGAAGAGTTCAGGTTTTGTGTTGACACCTTGACTCCCAAGGCAATCTGGAGGCAGACTTTTTTTTTCCTCCAAGGCCCTCTGTCTTTATCTTCTTTCGACATTCAACTGATTGAATGAGGCCCGCCACAACATATGGAGGGTAAACTGCTTTTCTCAAAATCTATTGATCTAAATGTTAAATGTTGATCTTATTTAATAAATAATTTTACAATGATATTTACCCTGGTGTATGACCAAATATCTGAGTACTGTGGCTTAAAGTGACATATAAGATTACACAGTTGCTCTGGACCTCCAGAAAAACATGCACAGGATGCTTTCAGAATTAATTCCCTAAAAGGATGGGAGACTGGAGTATCTACTCACTGGCCACTCCCCTCCCACCTCACACATGTTGAATGAAGTTTATCCTTAGAAACACTAGACCCCTTATTCTTTGTTGGACTCAATGAGTTTCTGTGGCATTGGAGATACTTCTGGACAAATTTATAAAGACTCAGTTGAATCTAAGCTTACAGGTAGCTGACCTGCAAGTAGCTGAGCTGAAATTAGGTGTGGGCAAAGAAGATGCTTCTTTGAGAGTTTCCAAATCTATATCTCTAGCCTTGCAAACTCTGCCTCTGCATGTACAATATTAATATTAATGGTCTAATAATCACCTCAGACATAATATACCCTGATTAGCAATACATTTTGTATTTTTTCCACCTGCTAGTCTTCCAGTATTTTTCTTATTAGTGAATGGTGCCATTGCTCATCAATTTGCACATCGTGTACAAAGGAAATCATGCTAATTCTATTATTTGCTAGTAACAATGTGTTCTCTTGGCTTTATCTTCAATATGTATCTTGAATCTAGGTTTTTTCCTTACCTCCACTGTTCTGTCATTTTATTACAAGTCTTGTCAGTTCTTGCTGAACAAACCAAAATAGGTTTTTTTGAGCATTTAAAAATATAAATCAGATCTTATCATTCTTGTGTTCAATAGAATCCATCACAATCATAATAAAACCCAAACTCTGTACATAATTTGACTCTTCCCTGTCTCCCAAACTGTACATAATTTACTTTTCCCTATCCTAGAACTCCATCCTCTATCTCTTACTATTCCCTCATTTGTTTTACTCCAATTATATTTCATTCTAGTGCCTGCTCAAATGTGATCTTCTCAAACATCCCCAAGAGCCCTATATGTAAAATTGTCGATTATATTTTGCTTTCTATGATCACATTCTGTGCCTCACTTTGTTTAACTGGTTTCATGACATTATTAATACCTTGCATTATCATATACATATATTTAAGTTTATTCTCTCTCCCTCATTAAAATATAAGCTTCACAAAGGCAAATTTTTGCCTTATTTATGTCTTTATTTTCTATACCTAAAACATGAGACCATCACATAATTGCACTAAATTATTAGTTGTTGGGTGAAAGAATTGTTAATGAATTTATATATGTGCAATAGTGGCTAAAAGGAAAATTCAAATATTACAGCCTATTTATGTATGATATAATTGTAATATTAAGGGATTCACTTAAAAATGTCCCAGATACTTTTGTAAAAAAAAAAAAAAAAAGTATGCAAAATACCTTGAGTATGTAGTTCACTTACAAAGAAATGCATATCATGTTGTTTACTAATAATGTAATTTCTTAATTTGTTATTCTTTTATCTACTACTCAGACTTTTTCACCTAACAATTATATAAAGATAAAGGCCATAATACTATACAGACATGTAATATGTATTTTTGTTTATATTTGCTTTATAATTTAAAAAATACAAGACCTCTTGGCATATATATATATATAGTCTCATTTTAAGGTAAAAATATAATGATTTTTTTACCCCTTAGGAGAATTACTTTTCATTTTCCACTGACTTATCTGTATCCAAAGGTTTGGTATCTTGAATTAGTGAAAGTATTTGTCGCTCAGTCCTATTCAACACTTTTCGACCCCATGGACTGTAACCTGCCAGGCTCC
Source organism: Tragelaphus eurycerus (assembly GCA_935064755.1). NCBI lineage: Eukaryota > Metazoa > Chordata > Mammalia > Artiodactyla > Bovidae > Tragelaphus > Tragelaphus eurycerus. The sequence continues at coordinate 9,603,273 of CAKXYN010000012.1, read as the reverse complement.
TCTGTGTGTGGGAATCTCCAGGCAAGAATTCTGAAGTGGGAAGCCATTCCCTTCTCCAGGGGAACTTTCAGACCCAGGGACTGAACCTGGGTCTTCTGCATTGCATGCAGATTCTTTAACAGTTTGTGCTACCCGCCGCCGCCCCTTTGTAGAATTACTTTTCAATCTCCATTTGACTTACTTGTATCCAAGAGTTTGACATCTTAGACTCTATGAAATGTTGCCTCGATAAATATGTGTTTAATACATCTACTTAAATTACAACAGCTAAAACTGAAATTTGAGGCCGATTCTATGTTAAACTTACTATGTTAAAGCACCCTGAACATAACTCATACTGAGAATAAAACAAACTAAAAACAAAAAATATTTCTCTGGCTTTAACAATATTAAATTATCATTTGAATCCACAACTTATTATTGGGCATTCTCAAAGGGGAAACAATAACATTTTGAATGTTTACTTGTAGTGCAAAAGAAAAGAAAATGGATGGCCTTTTATTTAACCTTGACATTAAGGTGTTACATCCTTATTGTTATGTTGATAAACAGTTCATGGTTTTTACTTATTAATTGTTGAATGAACATGAGTTGGAAAGAAAATATCTTCTATCTTTTGTTTTATGAGCAATTTGATGTCATCCTTGACCCAATTTGACTTTTGTTAAAGTAACTTGAGGAGCTAGACAATTATTATAAAAATTGTTTCTAGTGGCAAATTTCAGGCTTCCCTTAAAATTTCATAAAACCATCAAAAGTTCTTCTCCTATTATGATATTCACTTAATGGTCTATTTTTTTTTCTCTATTTCTTACTCAAAGTCTTGTCTTTATTTTTAATTATATAGATTTAAATTTCTCTTCTACATCCAGTACATAGTAGTATCTTCTCATTTAACTTTGTGAAGAGATAGTATTTTTCAAAAAGTCAGTTTTACTTTCATATTATTTTTATTTTTATTTCTTCCTTATATGCAGATGACACCACCCTTATGGCAGAAAGTGAAGAGGGGCCAAAAAGCCTCTTGATGAAAGTGAAAGTGGAGAGTGAAAAGGTTGGCTTAAAGCTCAACATTCAGAAAATGAAGATCATGGCATCCGGTCCCATCACTACATGGGAAATAGATGGAGAAACAGTGGAAACAGTGTCAGACTTTGTTTTTCTGGGCTCCAAAATCACTGCAGATGGTGACTGCAGCCATGAAATTAAAAGACGCTTACTCCTTGGAAGGAAAGTTATGACCAATCTAGATAGCATATTCAAAAGCAGAGACATTACTTTGCCAACAAAGATTCGCCTAGTCAAGGCTATGGTCTTTCCTGTGGTCATGTATGGATGTGAGAGCTGGACTGTGAAGAAGGCTGAGCGCCGAAGAATTGATGCTTTTGAACTGTGGTGTTGGAGAAGACTCTTGAGAGTCCCTTGGACTCCAAGGAGATCCAACCAGTCCATTCTGAAGGAGATCAGCCCTGGGATTTCTTTGGAAGGAATGATGCTGAAGCTGAAACTCCAGTACTTTGGCCACCTCATGCGAAGAGTTGACTCATTGGAGAAGACTCTGATGCTGGGAGGGATTGAGGGCAGGAGGAGAAGGGGAAGACAGAGGATGAGATGGCTGGATGGCATCACTGACTCGATGGATGTGAGTCTGAGTGACCTCCAGGAGTTGGTGATGGACAGGGAGGCCCGGCGTGCTGCAGTTCATGGGGTCGCAAAGAGTCGGACACGACTGAGCAACTGATCTGATCTGATCTGATATATGGTCTTCTAATTCATCCACATTTTTCTTACACTAAGGTATCTGAATAAGATATCAATGAGATCAGATGTTGCAAAGAGTAATGTTTTCAAATGCCATGTCTCATTTCCAACACATACCAAGTCTGATTTCTATTATTAATATAGTACTTTTAGCCTAACTTGGTTTTCAGTTCTATTTGACCATTAAGTGTTTCAATATTATGTTCTATTATTTTCTTCCAGGCACAATCATTTTCTCAAATTGAATTTCTTTCCACATTTTTCAAACCAGGCAGTGAAACTGATAGTTTTGAACACCCTTAGATGCTATCTTTGGCTTCACAGTGTAGCATCATCACCATCCTACATCTGCACAACACCATCCTGCACAAATCTGCCACTCCATATGTTGCATCATGCAAAGAGATTACAATAGGCTTGAATTTGGATCTCAGTCAGAGATTCCCTGGAGACATTCCACAGGAAAAAGTATTGCTCAAGCCAACATGTAAATCCTTGCCTAGAGCTACCCGCCTCTTCCAAAGACAAATATAATGAGAATGAAAGCACAGACCCCCAAATTCAATTGCCACATTTTTTTTTCTTCTTTTGAGGAGTTGGTCCTGTTCTCCTTGTTGTTATTCCTTTCTGTTGGTACTGGCAGTTGCCAGATGGGCTTTATTTAAAAATTTAAATGTTTTATTTTGTGGCAGTATTGTCCATTGCATCATATTCAATGCCAGCTCTTATTTCTTCAAAATCAAATGCTTGGCATATTCTTAAACTGTTTAAGGATCAGGCACTAGGAACTTAAGGTAGAGAAAGGGGGAAAGCTATACATTTCTATCACTCTAATACTCAGAATAACTGAAGCATACAGTGATTTTTAAAGAGAAGGTTTGAACCTAGCTATGTGTTCTTTCAGTCACAACCAGTGGATTAAAACTGCTCACAACATGTGAACAAATAATAAAATCTAGCAGAATGTAAGCTGTTAAAGAGATTCAATAATGCAGAGAACAAAGGTACCTCAAAAAACAAATCTGATCTATTCCAGTGCCCATACTTCTCCCTTACCAATATATACACAAGGGGCAGAAATTTGGAGGGGTGAGAGCCCTGCACTTTAGAAAGTAATTTATTAATAGCAAAAAAAAAAAAAAAAAAAAAAAAAAAACCTATTTAACTTGAAAATAAAAGCAGAAAATCTATTGTGTTGAAATACTTTTTTCTAATTTGATCATATTTGAATATTAATACTTTGAAGTAGAAAATGACAACCCACTCCAGTATTCTTGACTAGGAATTCCCATGGACAGAGGAGCCTGGTGGACTACAGGCTATAGGGCTGCAGAGTCAGACATGACTGAGCACAGCACCCACATACACATAGATTAGTATTTATTAAAAATGAATAAAATTTATTTCTTGGCCTACATGTTTTTCAACAATGTTCTTTACATTGTTTGGCAGACCAGTTAGAGACTAAAGTGAAGGTGAAAGTCACTCAGTCGTGTCCCACTCTTTGTGACCCACTCTTGGACTATATATTCCATGGAATTCTCCAGGCCAGAATATTGGAGTAGGTAGCCTTTCCCTTTACCAGGGGCTCTTCCCAACCCAGGGATCAAACCCAGGTCTCCTGCATCGCAGGCAGACTCTTTACCAGCTGAGCCACCAGGGAAGCCCATTAGAGACTAAAACTATGTATTAATATAAAAAGTATCTTCTGATAACCAAAGACCAGTTCTTTTATGTGTGCAAATTACTATCTGAATCTCAGTTAGAATCCATATGTGAGCTAACCAGATTCTCATTATAGACTTCTAGTACTGAAAAGCATTTCTTTATCCAATCTGTTCAGGCAAGTGGTCAATATTATAAAGCACACCTCAGTTCTGTCTCTCATCTTTATTTAAAGTACAGTCATCTGGCAGTTTCAACATTTCAGAACATATTTCGCAAGGAAAGGAGAATCACTGGCCTCTATGCAGTAACAAGATCACTGTAAATCCATACACTCATGTGTGTGTACTCTTTAGCAGTTACTTTGACCTTAGCCTTAACTCACTGCTCTCCAAAACTTTCTCTGCCTAGAGACTTTTTTTTTTTCCTTTCAGAACTCAAATGTTCTTTTTTAAAATTTTTCCTTTCAGAACTTAAATGTTTCTCTGACTCACAGGGGCAAAATTAGTTGCTCCCTCCTCTGTTTTGCCATTTCATTTCTATTATACCTCTCCTCTTTGTTATACATTTACTTTTAATTATGCTAAAGTGTAAGAATTAATGAGCAGAGGCAAAAATGGATTTATCTTTATATTTTCCAACAAAATATTTTTTTATCTCATAGTAAAAATAATAACTGGTTAATTATCTAGTGCAAAAAAAATGAATTTAAAAATATTGCTGTTTTCACTTTTAGATCATTGACCCCCTCTTTTCAGCTGTACTATAAGAATTTTACAAACAGACCAGAGATAAAATATATGAAGCATTAGAGAAGAGAAGGGGACAAGGGAATTATAAGTCAAGGACACAGTGAAGATGATGATAATGATGATAGTAAATGGGCAGTAATCATGAATGTCAGACACAAAAAATTTAAAAAAAAAACAAACAAAAACTGAATAAAAAATAAGTTATAGGTTATTATGAAAGATTATGATCACTGGAGTTAAAAATTATTAGCCAGAGTCATCAGGAACATTAATATAGATTGGTGAGAAATAAAGGAAAAAAAGACATTACATCACTTATTTTATCACTGCTATATTTAACAATAGGATGAAACACTGAAAACTCATCATTACTTAAACACTAGGTGTTGGAGTTTTTCAGTGAGAAATCTGACAAAATAAGTGTGATATCAGAAAACTACATTTGTCATTAAAATGTCTGAATCATTTGGAAGAAAGCATTGTCTTTTTGCCAAAGACTAGTTCTCTAAGTAGATTGGTCTTTTCAATTTTTCTTTTTAATGAAATGATAAAATTGCAAAAGTAATATTGTCCCTGGAATTGTCCTGCCCTGACTAAAGAATAGTTACTGTCCTTGTTTAAAGATTTCTGTGACTATTTGTTATGCTGCTCTGTCCATTTTTATAGGTACTAGATCAGGGAACTCTATAGATAATATTCAAAGAATGAGAAACAAAAGGCTGATGGAACATGCTGACTTAAAGGGCATCTTCAAACAACCAACTGAGGTGTTAGTTAAAAATGGAAAAGCAGATTAATAACTATAAACACAGAAAGGCTTTTCAAGATTGGTAGAACAAGGTTGCAAATGGTAATCTTACATCTCCACTTGCGTCATTCTTCAAGTTTTTCAAAACCAAGAGAAATACTGAAGAGATAAAATGGCATTGCAATGCAACCTGGAGAATATTTTGACACTTCAACGCCTTCCTTTACACATATTTGTTCCAGAATAGAAGCCCAGAGTGCAATGTACACTCTGTCATGGAACCAAGAAAGTCTACAATGGAAATAACACAGCAGAACTCTAACTAAAAATAAATATTTTGTGAGATTTTAATAATATTCTGTAATTTCATGGTATATTGACCCTTAATAGTTTCTGTGGTTCCAAGTTCATTCTACAATAACAAAATGGAAAGACAAAACTTCTTTTACCATTTGCCCTCATAACCCCTGGTTGCCATTTTCCTCAACATCTAATTATTTTATAGTTAATAAAGGAGTTCTTCCTAAAATTTTTTGCTTGTGGCTCAAGGTTTGAACTCATACTGCTGATTGTATCATTTAATCTGAAAAAAGGAAAAGCTTAATTATGCTCTATAAGCAGGCCTAAAATTATTTTTATTTAATTGGCAATGGAATAAAATCTTTTTCTTTCAGAAAGAAATGAAAGAAAATTGACTTGAATTTTCATTATCATAGTAAGTTTAGTGTACATAAAATATATTTTAGAAACGGAAGAACTACTAAACATTGATTGTTATAAATCTGCTAAAAATGAGATATTGCACTTTTTAAATTAATAATTTAATTAAACTGTATTAGAATCACATTTAATCTGCTTTTGCAAATTACCTTTGCAAAGAAGAAGGTATTCAGATTTTTTTCCTAAATTAATAATTAGGTAAATGTCTTTATATGCCAGCTGTGTGTATTTGTGTGTGTGTGTGTGTGTGTGTGACTCAGTTGTGTTTGACTTTTTGAGACCCCATGGACTATAGCCGACTGAGTTCCTCTGTCCATGGAATTCTCCAGGCAAGAATACTGGAGTGGGTAGCCATTCCCTTCTTCAGGGGATCTTCCCAATCCGGGGATAAAACTTGGGTCTTCTGAATTACAGCCAGATTCTTTACCATCTGAGCTATCTGGGAAGCTCATATACCAGTTAGTGCATTTTAGGTAAAACAGTAAGGCCCCAGTGTATAGTAATGAACACAAATTTGTAAAAAAAAAAAAAAAAAATTGACCTCCACACCTAACCTAACTACATGTTTAATTAATTAAATGCAATTTTCTACAGTTAAATATTAATAGTGCAGTTTTCTCAAACAGTATATGTCCTCAGATTTACATAACAACATACCCTATAATAAAGCCATAAAAATTTGGGTAAAGTGATAGAGCAAGAAATGAAACTTTATGGTGTTAATAGGATGTAAAATGAGAGGAGTTAAGTATAGTTGACATTCAGTTTTCTCCAGGCTTCTCACTTATCTTTATAAATAAACTAAGCACTTTCAATTCTCAAAAACTTTTGTGTCAATTATTCATTTATTCAAAGTTTCTCATCAAGTATATTCATAACATATTGTCCTTAGGGGTCAACCAAAAATTTAACCTAGTTTAAATCAGAATATTTTAAATGATATTAATTTGCCTTTGTTGAGTAAAAGTATGAGAATCATATGAGCCAAATGATGAGATTAAATGCAACATGAGATTTAAAAATTAATCTAGTATTTATGATTTCTCCCTTGACATGGTTCTTCTTGCAGGGAATAGGAAGGTAAAGAAAGTAGAAGTTGGTATAGTCCTACTTTTCCTTACCTTACCACTTCTCGGTTACCTGCTCATTTCCCACCCCAATTATGGACTGTGTCTGTTATTCCTTTACTAATGAAACAATCTGCATTATCTCTTGGAAGATTGTGCCTTTAATAGCTTCTATTATAAAATCTACATACCCCAGCTCTCAAAAGCCTAAGAGCACCTTGAGTCCAATGCTCAGCTTATTAACATATTTATATTCTCACAACTGATATGGTTTAAAGCGTAATTTATAGTAGGAACCCTAATTTTTTTAATGAATAACCTTTTGAATCAATTAAACAACATGATTAATATCTCCTCTTTCCTGGGTAAAACAGTGATTTTAAAATTTCAATGACTTGAGATGATTTTATAAATAATTTTTTTTATAAAATTAAAGACAAGAGTTACATGCATCGCAACAGAACATCAGAAAAAAGTTTTGCAGCAAGTATTAGACCTAATTTCTGCTAAATTAAATTACCTAAATATGAATTCCTTACTATTTATCTACAGTCTCTGCATTTTCTCTAGTAATCAAACAATAAGAGATAGTTGATTATTAGCTGAAGTGTAGAACAGAGGAGTAGAGCAGAAGACATCATTCAGTTTGATACCATTCATATATACCAACAAAAAACAAAGGACTTTCATGTTGATACTGAGAAAATAATTTTTAAAAAGATAAATTATATAATATTTTAAAATTGTCTGGTAACATAGAATGAATCTAAAATCCTACAAAATGGTCTATAACTATTAATACAACACATCTCATCCTCTATTCTACATTAAACATCAGAAAGGGCTTCCCTGGTGGCTCAGAGGGTAAAGAATCTACATGCAATGCAGGAGACCAAGGTTCAATCACTGGGTTGGGAAGGAACCTTGGAGAATGGAATTACTACCCATTCCCTTATTCTTGGCTAGAGCGAGCCTTCCATAGATAGAGGAGCCTGTGGGTTGTAGTTCATGGGCTCGCAAAGAGTTGGATCAGATCAGATCAGATCAATCGCTCAGACATGTCCGACTCTTTGCGACCCCATGAACCGCAGCACGCCAGGCCTCCCTGTCCATCACCAGCTCCCGGAGGTCACTCAGACTCACACCCATCAAGTCAGTGATGCCATCCAGCCATCTCATCCTCTGTCGTCCCCTTCTCCTCCTGCCCTCAATCCCTCCCAGCATCAGAGTCTTCTCAAAAGAGTCAACTCTTCGCATGAGGTGGCCAAAATACTGGAGTTTCAGCTTTAGCATCATTCCTTCCAAAGAAATTCCAGGATTGATCTCCTTCAGAATGGACTGGTTGGATCTTCTTGCAGTCCAAGGGACTCTCAAGAGTCTTCTCCAACACCACAGTTCAAAAGCATCAATTCTTCGGCGCTCAGCCTTCTTCACAGTCCAGCTCTCACATCCATACATGACCACAGGAAAGACCATAGCCTTGACTAGGCGAACCTTTGTTGGGAAAGTAATGTCTCTGCTTTTGAATATGTGATCTAGGTTGGTCATAACTTTCCTTCCAAGGAGTAAGCGTCTTTTAATTTCATGGCTGCAGTCACCATCTGCAGTGATTTTGGAGCCCAGAAAAACAAAGTCTGACACTGTTTCCACTGTTTCTCCATCTATTTCCCATGCAGTGATGGGACCAGATGCCATGATCTTCGTTTTCTGAATGTTGAGCTTTAAGCCAACCTTTTCACTCTCCACTTTCACTTTCATCAAGAGGCTTTTTAGCCCCTCTTCACTTTCTGCCATAAGAGTGGTGTCATCTGCATATCTGAGGTTATTGATATTTCTCCCGGCAATCTTGATTCCAACTTCTGTTTCTTCCAGTCCAGCATTTCTCATGATGTACTCTGCATATAAGTTAAATAAACATGGTGACAATATGCAGCCTTGACGTACTCCTTTTCCTATTTGGAACCAGTCTGTTGGTCCATGACCAGTTCTAACTGTTGCTTCCTGACCTGCATACAGATTTCTCAAGAGGCAGATCAGGTGGTCTGGTATTCCCATCTCTTTCAGAATTTTCCATAGTTTATTGTGATCTACACAGTCAAAGGTTTTGGCATAGTCAATAAAGCAGAAATAGATGTTTTTCTGGAACTCTCTTGCTTTTTCCATGATCCAGCGGATGTTGGAAATTTGATCTCTGGTTCCTCTGCCTTTTCTAAATCCAGCTTGAACATCAGGAAGTTCATGGTTCACATATTGCTGAAGCCTGGCTTGGAGAATTTTGAGCATTACTTTACTAGCGTGTGAGATGAGTGCAATTGTGCGGTAGTTCGAGCACTCTTTGGCATTGCCTTTCTTTGGGATTGGGATGAAAACTGACCTTTTCCAATCTTGAGGCCACTGCTGAGTTTTCCAAATTTGCTGGCATATTGTGTGCAGCACTTTCACAGCATCATCTTTCAGGATTTGGAATAGCTCCACTGGAATTCCATCACCTCCACTAGTTTTGTTCATAGTGATGCTTTCTAAGGCCCATTTGACTTCACATTCAAAGATATCTGGCTCTAGGCCAGTGATCACATCATCATGATTATCTGGGTGATGAAGCTTTTTTTTGTACAGTTTTTCTATGTATTCTTGCCACCTCTTCTTAATATCTTCTGCTTCTGTTAGGTCCACACCATCTCTCTCCTTTATCGTGCCCATCTTTGCATGAAATGTTCCTTTGGTATCTCTGATTTTCTTGAAGAGATCCCTAATCTTTCCCATTCTGTTGTTTTCCTCTATTTCTTTGCATTGATCACTGAAGAAGGCTTTTTTATCTCAAAAATGACAGAATGATCTCTGTTCATTTCCAAGGCAAACCATTCAATGTCACAGTAATCCAAATCTATGCCCCAACTAGTAACGCTGAAGAAGCTGAAGTTGAATGGTTCTATCAAGACCTACAAGACCTTTTAGAACTAACACCCAAAAAAGATGTCCTTTTCATTATAGGGGACTGGAATGCAAAAGTAGGAAGTCAAGAAACACCTGGAGTAACAGGCAAATTTGGCCTTGGAACACGGAATGAAACAGGGCAAAGACTAACAGAGTTTTGCCAAGAAAATGCACTGGTCATAGCAAATACCCTCTTCCAACAACACAAGAGAAGACTCTATACATGGACATCACCAGATGGTCAACACCAAAATCAGATCGATTATATTCTTTGCATCCAAAGATGGAGAAGCTCTATACAATCAGCAAAAACAAAACCAGGAGCTGACTGTGGCTCAGACCATGAACTCCTTATTGCCAAATTCAGACTGAAATTGAAGAAAGTAGGGAAAACTACTAGACCATTCAGGTTTGACCTAAATCAAATCCCTTATGATTATACAGTGGAAGTGAGACATAGATTTAAGGGCCTAGATCTGATAGATAGAGTGCCTGATGAACTAAGGAATGAGGTTCGTGACATTGTACAGGAGACAGGGATCAAGACCATCCCCATGGAAAAGAAATCCAAAAAAGCAAAATGGCTGTCTGGGGAGGCCTTACAAATATCTGTGAAAAGAAGAGAAAGAGTTGGATAGGATTCAGCAATTAACATTCTCACTTTACAAAGTTACAATAGCAGCTGTTTAAAATAAAGCAGAAATGAGATTAAATTCTCAATAGTTAAGAATATATAACTGGGCTTATTTTTAAAAAAATGAGAAATAAAGAGAGGAAAAAAAAAGTCAGCTCCTATCTTTATGTGGCATAGGTGGGATGGTTATAAATTTCACTCTTGGTTTCACCTCAGATATGTGAACAACATCCATTGATATATATGATGAATAGCAGCTGATGGCTGTGATCTGCTATGACAGGCTAATGACATCTTAGTTGTGGTGACTTGGCTAGCTGGCCCCCTACTACATTTGCAGATTTGTGATCATCTTCTGATAAATGTAACATTTCAAACCTTTTTATAGAAAATAAATCCTCAGATGAACCTTTCAGGGATACTCAGATTAGCTTTGTAATCAGTTGAAAAGAAGCATACATAAGGGATTGAGGGAAGAGAAGTCTACACAGTTGCTTCCCATTATATCTTTAGGAAAAGAAATGATTATTAATTTCCATGTGAAATATATAATATACTCTAAAGACTTCATTTTAAACCATCATTATTATGCTGAATTTCCTCATTTTGAAATGTGAGGATCATTATAAAAAATATAGTAAATTTCAAAAAATGTCTTAAATGTAGAGGATTCATTACCATAAATTATCTACAGGCTGGATACTGATGTCTCAGAGAATGAAGAGATGGAGCCAAAGCAAAAACAGTGCCTAGTTGTGGATGTGACTGGTGATGAATGTAAAGTCTGGTGCTGTAAAGATCAATACTGCATAGGAACCTGGCTCAGTTCAGTTCAGTTCAGTTCAGTCACTCAGTCGTGTCCAACTCTGCGACCCCATGAACCACAGCATGCCAGGCCTCCCTGTCCATCACCACCTCCCGGAGTCCACCCAAACAAGTGTCCATTGAGTCGGTAATACCATCCAACAATCTCATCCTCTGTCGTCCCTTTCTCCTCCTGCCCTCAATCCCTCCCAGCATCAGAGTCTTTTCCAATGAGTCAACTCTTCACATGAGGTGGCCAAAGTATTGGAGTTTCAGCTTCAATATCAGTCCTTCCAATAAAAACCTAGGACTGATCTCCCTTAGGATGGACTGGTTGGATCTCCTTGCAGTCCAAGGGACTCTCAAGAGTCTTCTCCAACATCACAGTTCAAAAGCATCAATTCTTCAGTGCTCAGCTTTCATCACAGTCCAACTCTCACATCCATACATGACCACTGGAAAAACCATAGCATTGACCAGATGGACCTTTGTTGACAAGTAATGTCTCTGCTGTTAAATATGCTGTCTAGGTTGGTCATAACTTTCCTTCCTAGGAGTAAGCGTCTTTTAATTTCATGGCTGCAATCACCATCTGCAGTGATTTTGGAGCCCAGAGAAATAAAGTCTGACACTGTTTCCCCATCTATTTGCCATGAAGTGATGGGACCAGATGCCATGATCTTAGTTTTCTGAATGTGGCGTTTAAGCCAAATTTTTCACTCTCCTCTTTTACTTTCAAGAGGCTCTTTAGTTCTTCTTCACTTTCTGCCACAAGGGTGGTTTCATCTGCATATCTGAGGTTGTTGATATTTCTCCCGGCAATCTTGATTCCAGCTTGTGATTCCTCCAGTCCAGTGTTTCTCTTGATGTGCTCTGCATATAAATTAAATAAACAGGGTGACAATATACAGTGTTGACATACTCCTTTCCCTATTTGGAACCACTCTGTTATTCCATGTCCAGTTCTAACTGTTGCTTCCTGGCCTGCATACAGGTTTCTCAAGAGGCAGGTCAGGTGGTCTGGTATTCCCATCTTTTTCAGAATTTTCCACAGTTTATTGTGATCCACACAGTAAAAGGTTTTGGCATAGTCAATAAAGCAGAAATATATGTTTTTCTGGAACTCTTTTGCTTTTTCCATGATCCAGTGGATGTTGGCAATTTGATCTCTGGTTTCTGCCTTTTCTAAAACCAGCTTGAACATCTGAAAGTTCATGGTTCACGTATTGCTGAAGCCTGGCTTGGAGAATTTTAAGCATTACTTATTAGCATGTGAGATGAGTGCAATTGTGCGGTAGTTTGAGCATTCTTTGGCATTGCCTTTCTTTGAGATTCTAATGAAAACTTTTTCCAGTCCTGTGGCCACTGATGAGTTTTCCAGATTTGCTGGCATATGGAGTGCAGCATTTTCACAGCATCGTCTTTTAGGATTTGAAATAGCTCAACTGGAATTCCATTATCTCCACTAGCTTTATTCATAGTGATGCTTCCTAAGGCCCACTTGACTTCACATTCCAGGATGTCTGGCTCTAGGTGAGTGATCATACCATTTTGATTATCTGTGTTGTGAAGATCTTTTTGTACAGGGATTAGATCTGATTGATAGAGTGCCTGAAGACCTATGGATGGACGTTTGTGACATTATACAGTAGACAGGAATCAAGACCATCCCCAAGAAAAATAAAAGCAAAAAGGCAAAATGGCTCTCTGAGCAGGCCTTACAAATAGGTGAGAAAAGAAGAGAAGCTAAAGGCAAAGGAGAAAAGGAAAGATATATCCATTTGAATGTAAAGTTCCAAAGAATAGCAAGGAGAGATAAGAAAGCCTTCCTCACTGATGAATGAGAAGAAATAGAGGAAAACAATAGAATGGGAAAGATTAAAGATCTCTTCAAGAAGATTAGAGATCCCAAGGGAACATTTCATGCAAACATGGGCACAATAAAGGACAGAAGTGGTATGGACCTAACACAGCAGGATTAAGGATTGAGTGTTGTTTAAGGAGGGCTTCCCAGGTGGCTCAGCTGGTAAAGATTCTGCCTACAACGTGGAAGACCTTGGTTCAGTCCCTGAATTGGGAAGAATCTCCTGGAGAAAGGAAAGGTTACTCACTCCAGTATTCTAGCCTGGAGAATTCCATGGACCGCTTAGTCTATGTCTATGCGGTCACAATGAGTCCAGCATGACTGAGCAACTTTCACTTTCACTTTCCCAGGTGCCACTATCGGTAAAGAACTGGCCTAACCATCAGTACTGTAGACATAAGAGAAGCGGGTTCGATCATTGGGTCAGGAAGATCCAGTGGAGGAGGGCATGGCAACCCACTCCAGTATTCTTGCTTGGAGAATCCCATGGACAGAGGAGCCTGATTTGGCTTATGGTCCTTAGGGTCGCACAGAGTTGGACCTCCCTGAAGAAATTTAGCATACACATTGTTTGAGAAATATGCAAAGTTGATTTTGTTATTCTGTTTTTATCTCCCCACTCACAATACCTTCTCTCTTCCTTTCCCACTTATGCACACTCCCTTGTACTATGATATTACAGATCATTCTTCATTGTTAATTTCAATGAAGCTGCACAATATTTAACCCAATTTAAATAAAGTTAATTGAGTTAAAAGTTAGCTATTAAATGTGACTTTTTTAAAGGCATTTTTTGACTGCGGTAAAAAGTCAATGTTACAATACATGTATAATTCCAGGTTATATTACAAAATCTCAGATTTCAGGTTATCATTCCTTTTAATACCTGGATAACACAGGTAGGTCCTCACACAAAGCCTTCTTTCTACTTTTTTGTAGGAAATCCATTCTTCCCTCCTTTCCTTCTTCCTTCCTTCAGTGTATCTTATTTACTGCTGCTGCTGCTAAGTCGCGTCAGTCATGTCCGACTCTGTGCAACCCCATAGACGGCAGCCCACCAGGCTCCCCCGTCCCTGGGATTCTCCAGGCAAGAATACTGGAGTGGGTTGCAATTTCCTTCTCCAATGCATGAAAGTGATAAGTGAAAGTGAAGTCGCTCAGTCGTGTCTGACTCTTAGTGACCCCATGGACTGCAGCCTACCAGGCTCCTCCATCCATGGGATTTTCCAGGCAAGAGTACTGGAGTGCGGTGCCACTGCCTTCTCCATTTACTATTGCTATGCTATGCTATGCTAAGTCACTTCAGTCGTGTCCGACTCTGTGCGACCCCATAGACGGCAGCCTATCAGGCTCCCCTGTCCCTGGGATTCTCCAGGCAAGAACACTGGAGTGGGTTGCCATTTCCTTCTCGAATGCATGAAAATGAAAAGTGAAAGTGAAGTCACTCAGTCATGTCCGACTCTTAGCGATCCCATGGACTGCAGCCCACCAGGCTCCTCCATCCATGGGATTTTCCAAGCAAGAGTACTTGTCAACTTAGATGGATTGCTATGATCTTTTGGGAATTGCTGCCCCAGGCATTTTTTTTGTCAGCTGTTACAGTTTCACATCTACTTTCCCTTGCCACTACAGGTCTCACTGGCTTACTTTTCTCCAAACATAACAAAGTAAACCTAATACACCTTCCCAAAATCCTAATGGAAATGAAAATTTTACAGTTAGGAAAGGAATAGGAATAAAAGATAATACAACCTGAAGGTTCACCAGTATGGCCCATATTTTCCATGTCTCGCTTTGATTCCTTGGTCTGTCGTGATTGTCAAGGATCTTGCTACTACTCACAGTGCCCTGTACTCAGGGCCTTATTCTCAGGCCCCCTTTATTCTTACTCAAGGCCTACTGTTACAGCCAGAGGAATACTGAAAAATTACTTACACTAACCTTTATAAATAAATATTGAATTATATCCCCAGCACCAATAGAGATTTAATTTTTAGATTAAAGTTCCTGCGATTGGATTAACTCACAGGTAAAGCTGCTGAGAGTTCTATACCTCCATTAAGTTTGCATGACCCTCCCTATCCCAACTCCTACCTGTTAGCCCAGAACTAGGACAAAGGTCAAATTTCCCAGCACAAATTTTAAGTCTGCAAAAACTTATGACCTGCACATGGCAATTCTTTTGTCAACTAATTTAGATATGACTCATAATAGAAAATTATAGCTCTTTCTCTGCAATAAACCTTCATCCTATACACAGGAAACAATTTTTGTGTACAAAAATTGTACATGGCAATTCTTTTGCCAACTAATTTAGATATGACTCATAATAGAAATATTATAGCTCTTTCTCTGCAATAAACCTTCATCCTATACACAGGAAACAATTTTTGTGTACATAAAATGAAAAACAATGCATTACCAATGTATACTCAAATTTTAAAGTCATATTTTATTGTAATATTGTTGCTTATTGCCTACATGGTTATAAGGCATAAAAATACACACTCACATGCACACATATATATGCTGTAAATGAAATGCTGTGATTCCCTTAACTTTTCCCATAATTTGTAATTAAAATGATCAATGTATTTAGACAAAAGGGAAGATGTTCACATTTCTTTCTTTGGTAGATGGAAATTATTTTGTTTTAATTTGTGCTTGAGCATCTAATTATGTTGTTTTGGGAACTCTGGGGACTTTATAATTACCTCTTCAAATGAAAATTGATCAAGGTTGAATATCAAAGGAACTAGAGAAAACGTTTTAAATACATTTGATTTCAGAAATTTCAAAAGTATACTCTAATAGGTACTATTTCTAGTTAAATCTTAGTGTCTATTTCTTGGTCTTTGGTATTAGACTATGTAATCAACCTAAAATTTGTTGGCTTCTATTAGGAATATCAGCTGATAAATATAAATATTTTGTGTAAAATGTAAGTGGAACCCTGAACCTGGATATAATTTATTTATTAATTCTACACATTCAGTATTGACTCATGTTTTCTTTTTTTTATTGAATTTTATGTTCAGTTTATTTCCCTCTGTGTTTTTGTTTGTTTGTTTAAGAGCTAAGGGATATATTTATTATAGACTGCTGCTTGTGTGGATTGGTATTTAGAGCAATAACACATAAACATTTATGTACAATTGCTGATTAAAGTTTTTAAAGTAAAACTGAATCTTTAATCAAATAACTTTGCACTGCAATTTGTTTGCATTCTGTAGTTGCGGAGCATTATTATTTTTTGTTTTCCTCTGTGTTGACCTATCAGACATGACTATATCACAATGCCTCCATGGCTTGGAGAAGGTTCCTTTCTCACTGTGTCTAAAGATTAAACTATGAATGCTATTTATTAAAATCAAATGTTTTTTCATGCATGTATAAAACTGTCATCATTAGTAATTATACATTCATGCCCCAGACCAAACAGAAAAAGAACTCATAGAGTTATATTCAAACTGTGGAAAGAAGAAATAATAATTAATTAAGTTAGTCAAATGTTCCATCATAGGCGCAGAATAACTGATGATTCAGCAGTAGACCCACAAATTGATTTCTTTCCTACATTTCTATAATAGAATGTCAGATTTGGGTAAAAACTATTATACACAATATTTTTAGACACACATGTTTGTGAAAAAGCCATGTAGTCATGAATGAGCATTTCTCTTCTTATTTCTATAAATGTGATTTGTAAATTTTGTCAACACAGTGTTATTTTGGAAACATGAATAGCAGGACTTTTACTTTCCTTTGCAAATAGTGTCTAACCTGAATTGCTTTAAAATCTTTTTTAGTTTGTGGGTAAAGTACATTTAGACTACCAATAATATATGCTCTGTTAGAAATAGTCACAGAATGTTTGCTTACTAATTTGTTCAAATAGGTCAGCTGTGACTTATTCATGTTCCTACATGACAGCTAGGAACCCTACACATAAGTGCTATGTCTGTCCAAGTTATGTAAGAAATGATATTGTAATCACCTCTAATACCACATGTATAAAAACAGACTTAGGCTGTTCTCCTAACAGATCCTGTTAGATTTCTATATTGGCACTATAGGAGATATTGGCACTCTTTTGAAAGAAAAAAAGAAAATAAATCCACAGGCCTTTACCCATTAAATCCCATTTTGGTAATTACACAAGTTATTTGTACCCCAGGCAAAAAATATTGAAGTTGGTGCATGTTCTGAATCCTCTGCAAGGTTATGCTCTTATGTCTGTAGAAATAATTACAACAGTTCAGATCAATTCAGTCGCTCAATTTTGTCTGACTCTTCAGGACCCCATGGACCACAGAAAGCCAGGCCTCCCTGTCCATCCCCAACTCCTGGAGTCTGCTCAAATTCATCTTCATTGAGTCAGTGATGCCATCCAACCATCTCCTTCTCTGTTGTCCCCTTCTCCTCTCGCTTTCAATCTTTTCTGGTATCAGGGTCTTTTCCAATGAGTCAGCTCTTCACATCAGGTGGCCAAAGTATTGGAGTTTCAGATTCAACATCAGTCCTTCTAATGAACACTCAGGACTGATCTCCTTGAGGATGGACTGGTTGGATCTCCTTGCAGTCCAAGGGATTCTCAAGAGTCTTCTCCAACATCACAGTTCAAAAACATCAGTTCTTCAGTGCTCAGCTTTCATCACAGTCCAACTCTAACATCCATACATGACCACTGGAAAAACCATAGCCTTGACTAGATGGACATTTGTTGGCAAAGTAATGTCTCTGCTTTTGAATATGCTATCTAGGTTGGTCATAACCTTTCTTCCAAGGAGTAAGCATTTTTTTAATTTCATGGCTGCAGTCATCATCACAGTGATTTTGGAGCCCCCCAAAATGAGGTCAGCCACTGTTTTCACTGTTTCCCCATCTATTTGACATGAAGTAGTTGGACCAGATGCCATGATCTTCGTTTTCTGAATGTTGAGCTTTAAGCCAACTTTTTCACTCTCCTCTTTCACTTTCATCAAGAGACTCTTTAGTTCTTCTTCACTTTCTGCCATAAGGGTGGTGTCATTTGCATATCTGAGGTTATTGATATTTCTCCCGGCAATCTTGAGTCAAGCTTGTGCTTCCTCCAGCCTGAGGCTTCTCATGATATACTCTGAATATAATTTAAATAAGCAAGGTGACGATATACAGTCTTGCTGCTGCTGCTGCTGCTAAGTCGCTTCAGTCATGTCTGACTCTGTGCGATCCCATAGATGGCAGCTCACTAGGCTCCTCTGTCCCTGGGATTCTCCAGGCAAGAATATTGGAGAATAATGGAGTGGGTTGCCATTTCCCTCTCCAATTCATGAAAATGAAAAGTGAAAGTGAAGTCGCTCAGTCGTGTCTGACTCTTAGCGACCCCATGGACTGGAGCCTACCAGGCTCTGTCCATGGGATTTTCCAGGCAAGAGTACTGGGGTGGAGTGCCATTGCCTTCCCCGATACATCCTTGACGTACTCCTTTTCCTATTTGTAACCACTCTGTTGTTCCATGTTCAGTTCTAACTGTTGCTTCCTGGCCTGCATAAAGATTTCTCAGGAGGCAGGTCAGGTGGTCTGGTATTCCCCTCTCTTTCAGAACTTTCCACAGTTTATTGTGATCCACACAGTCAAAGGCTTTGGCATAGTCAATAAAGCAGAAATAGATGTTTTTCTGGAACTCTCTTGCTTTTTTGATGATCCAGCAGATGTTGGCAATTTGATCTCTGGTTCTTCTGCCTTTTCTAAAACCAGCTTGAACATTGGAAGTTCACAGCTCACATATTGCTGAAGCCTGGCTTGGAGAGTTTTAAGCATTTCTTTATTAACGTGTGAAATGAGTGCAATTGTGTTGTAGTTTGAGCATTCTTTGGCATTGCCTTTCTTTGGAGTTTGGAATGAAAATCGACTTTTTCCAGTCCTGTGGCCACTGCTGAGTTTTTTAAAAATTTGCTGGCATATTGTGTGCAGCACTTTCACAGCATCATCTTTTAGGATTTGAAATAGCTCAACTGGAATTCCATCACCTCCACTAGCTTTGTTTGTAGTGATGCTTCCTAAGGCCCACTTGACTTCGCATTGCAGGATGTCTGGCTCTAGGTGAGTGATCACCGCATTGTGATTATCTGGGTCATGAGGATCTTTTTTGTACAGTTCTTCTGTGTATTCTTGCCATCTTTTCTTAATATCTTCTGCTTCCTTTAGGACCATACCATTTCTGTCCCTTGTTGAGCCCATCTTTGCATGAAATTTTCCCTTGGTATCTCTTATTTTCTTGAAGAGATCTCTAGTCTTTCTCACTTTATTGTTTTCTTCTATGTCTTTGCATTGATCACTGAGGAAGGCTTTTTTACCTCTCCTTGCTCCTTTGGAACTCTTCATTCAAATGGATATATCTTTCCTTTTCTCCTTTGCTTTTGGCATCTCTTCTTTTCACAGCTACATGTAAGGCCTTCTCAGACAGCCATTTTGCTTTTTTGCATTTCTTTTTCTTGAGGATGGTCTTGATCCCTATGTCCTGTATAGTGTCATGAACCTCCATCCATAGATCATCAGGCATTCTTCTATCAGATCTAGTCCCTTAAGTTTATTTGTTACTTCCACTGTATAATCTTAAGGGATTTGATTTAGGTCATACCTGAATGATTTAGTGGTTTTCCCTACTTTCTTCAATTTAAGTCTAAATTTTGCAATAATGAGCTCATGATCAGAGCCACAGTCAGCTCCCAATCTTGTTTTTGCTGACTGGTTAGAGCTTGTCCATCTTTGACTGCAAAGAATATAATCAATGATTTTGGTGTTGGCCATCTAGTGATGACCATGTGTAGAGTCTTCTCTTATGTTGTTGAAAGAGGCTGTTTGCTATGACCAGTGTGTTCTTTTGGCAGTACTCTATTAGCCTTTGCCCTGCTTTATTCTGTACTCCAAGGCCAAATTTGGAGTAATTTGGACTAATTATTTATATGAAATTTACAAAATGATAAGGCTTAAGGTATTACCTCTCCTAATATTCCCAATATTTAAAAAAAAAATATTTTTATATTGGTGTATAGCCAATTAGCAATGTTGTGATTGTTTCAGGTGAACAGTAAAGGGATTCAGCCATAAGTATACATGTATCCATTCTCACCCAAATGCCCCCTCTTGTCCAGTCTGCCACATAACATCAAACACTGTTCCCAGTGCTATAAATATACAATAGGACCTTGTTGGTTATCCATTTCGAATATTGCAGTGTGCATCCCAAACTCTGTAACTATCCCTTTAACCCCATTCTTCCCCCTGGCAACCATAAGTTCATTCTTATAAAAGACTAAAAAAAACTAAAATCATTATGAGTTTTTGTGTATCTTAGTGAATGGTTTCACTACCTACTCAGTTGCCTGAGACAACAGATGAACATTCTTGATGTTTCCTCCTTAAGCCATCATATGCTATTGCTGATCAAGTCCTGTTGGTTCTCTGTCCTGATGATGCTTTAAGTTCCTCCTTCTCTTCTGTACACTTACTGCCAGTACCTCAGTTCCAGTATTAATATCCCATGGGACTATTGTAATATCAACCTCTGCCCTATCTTTACATTTAGTAATTTTCTTATTTTAATCTATCACATACCATTCCTCAAGAGCTGCCTCTCTAAAACACAAGTATGAGTTTGTTTTTCCATTTTATTTCAGTAAGTAGCTTCTTACACTTACATAAAATTTATTTGATTATCAGGTCTAAGTTTTCCTCTACTTAGTCCATTCAGCTCAACAATTAAACTAGGATTACCCAGATGAAATGTGCTTTTTAATATTTCACTGCCTTTTATTTGTTTGTTTGTTTGCTTGTTTGTTTCTTATGTTATTTTCTGTGCCTAAACTTCCTGCTGCTCCTCTCCTATCTCCTCTCCTAATTGAAACAAATCAAATATAAAATCCTCTGTAGACTATGCATGATGGATAACCAGCAATTGTGTCTCACACCTTGAATGAATGAAAGATGGATAAGTTGAAACAAATCAGAAAAGCATTTGAATGGTGCATAAGTAGCAGGAATCTTTCTAATCCCCATCTTGACATTGGCCAAGCGCCACAACATTATAGTGAGCAGTGTTGTGATTAATGCCAGTACATTAAAAAAATTCGTCGTAAGCCCTAAGTAAACTTGCTTCTAGATGATTGAAAATGTGCTTTACTTGTGCCTCTATTGCATATATATGGGTTTGTGTTCCACACTATCAGTCATTAAAAACTGAGATGGAATATACTGAATGTGGATGAGTGAGCCAGAGAATGTGACTAGTTTATCCTCTGCATATTTCAATGTTAGTGGACAGAGGAATCTGTATCCTAATTTTAAAATGGGGACACTTGAATATTTTTCCAAGGACACATATTGATGGCCGACAAAAACATAAAAGATGCTGAACATCACTGATCATTGGGGGAATGCAAATCAAACCCACAGTGAAGGTATCACCTCACATCTCTTCTATTGGTTGTCACAAAGACATAAAACAGGAAATATTGGTGAGGATGTGGAGAAAACAAAATCCTTTATGCAATGTTGGTGGGAATGTAAATGGATATGAACTCTATGGAAAAATGATGGAGTTTCCTGAAAAAAATTAAAAATAGAACTACTATAACATCTAACAGTTCTACTTCTTGTTATTTATATGAAGAAATCAAAAACACTAACTTGAAAAGGTATATGTGTCTCTATGTTCATTGTAACACTATTTACATGACCCAAGGTATGGAAGCAAACTAAGTATCCAAGAATAGATAAGTGGATAGAGATGTGATATGTATATATACATATAATATAATATTAGCCATAAAAAAGGATGAAATATTGTCATTTGCTGCAGCATGGGTGTACATAGACGCTACTATGCTAAGTGAAATGTCAGACAAGGAAAAGCAAACGTTATATTTTTCCATTTATATGTGGAATATAAAACTCAATATAAATGAACAAACAAAACAGAGACAGACCCGAAGATAAAGAGAGCAAACTAGTGGTTGCCAGAGGGTAGATGGGTATAGGGATGAATGGCATAGATTAAATTGTGTATATTCATCAGGTATTCTTGTATACTTTTCAAATTTTCTTTTTTATCACTTTATTCATCAAGTTCTTAACTTTTTCTTAATAAGTTGAATTATATCTGCAAATGTAGGTATGTGACAATTTGTTATATTCTACTATTCTCAAACTTTAATTTACATTTAGTTAAACATGCTGGAATACAGGTAATTTTACATTTAAGACACACAATCTTTTAAAATTTATTACTTCTAAAGTTACTGCTAAGTTTTATTTTTTTTTTTCTCTGTAAGTCTATTTATTTATTTTTTTTTGTAATTAACATTTCATTTTCTTTTTTTTCTTTCTTTTATTATTATTATTATTATTATTTTTTTAAAATTTTTCTTAACTTTACAATATTGTATTACTTTTACTATACATCGAGATGGATCCGCCACCAGAATACATGTGCTCCCCATCCTGAACCCTCCTCCCTCCCCCCTCCCACACCATCCCTCCAGGTCATCCCAAGTTTTAAAAGTACTCACACATTAAACATCTTGATTAAATTAATTTCTATTCTAGCTTTTCATATTTGTTTAAGTTCTTTATATTAAATTATCAGTCAACTATAATTTTAAGTAAGCTACTTAAACATTAAGAATTCAACATTTCAAACATATGATTATCATTCCTTAATAGCATATTAGTTTATAAAAAGTGATTTTCTAATTCAAATTTGGCTCAACTTGTAAAATCTAAAGATGATAACCAAATAAAAGGTATTTTTCACAGACACTGAAAAGATATAGGTAACATTTTTGGTCAAGATCAGATCAGATCAGATCAGTCGCTCAGTCGTGTCTGACTCTTTGTGACCCCATGAACCGCAGCACGCCAGGCCTCCCTGTCCATCACCAGCTCCCGGAGGTCACCCAGACCCACACCCATCAAGTTAGTGATGCCATCCAGCCATCTCATCCTCTGTCATCCCCTCCTCCTCCTGCCCTCAATCCCTCTCAGCATCAGAGTCTTCTCCAATGAGTCAACTCTTCGCATGAGGTGGCCAAAATACTGGAGTTTCAGCTTTAGCATCATTCCTTCTAAAGAAATTCCAGGATTGATCTCCTTTAGAATGGACTGGTTGGATCTTCTTGCAGTCCAAGGGACTCTCAAGAGTCTTCTCCAACACCACAATTCAAAAGCATCAATTCTTCGGTGCTCAGCCTTCTTCACAGTCCAGCTCTCACATCCATACATGACCACAGGGAAAACCATAGCCTTGACTAGGCGAACCTTTGTTGGTAAAGTAATGTCTCTGCTTTTGAATATGTGATCTAGGTTGGTCATAACTTTCCTTCCAAGGAGTAAGCGTCTTTTAATTTCATGGCTGCAGTCACCATCTGCAGTGATTTTGGAGCCCAGAAAAACAAAGTCTGACACTGTTTCCACTGTTTCTCCATCTATTTCCCATGTAGTGATGGGACCAGATGCCATGATCTTCGTTTTCTGAATGTTGAGCTTTTGGTCAAGGGGCCACCTTAAATAAGGGCCTTCCTGGTGGCTCAGTAGATAAAGAATCTTTTTGCAATGCAGGAGACCCGGGTGTGATCCCTGGTTGAGGAAGATCCCCTGGAGAAGAAAATGACAACCTACTCCAGTATCCTTGTCTGGGAAATCCCATGGTCAGTGGAGCCTAGTAGGCTACAGTCCATGGTGTCGCAAAGAGTCAGACACAATTTGGCAACTAAACGGCCAGCCACCACCACAGGTGGCTCAGTGGTAAAGAATCTGCCTGCCAATGCACAAGACACAAGAGGCACAGGTTTGATCCCTGGATTGGGACGGTCTCCTGAAGTAGAAAATGGCAGCTCGCTCCAGTATTTTTGCCTGGAAAATTCCATGGACAGAAGAGTCTGAGTGGCTACAGTCCATGGAGTCAGAAAGAGTTGGTCAGGACTGAGCTGCTGAGCATGCATACACCACCTTATATAGTTAGCTCAGCATAAGAATCCTACCCTTAGATCTGCTTCCATTATTCTCCACAGTTTTAGTTTTATTCTCTCCTTTTAATTTTGAATTCACGGATTTTCTCAAAACTCTGGGCCAGTAGTTGCAAGATAATGTTTTGCTTAATGGAAGAAGAGTGAGCAGAGGACAACCTCTGGGTTTTTATAGTCAAGTAATTTACATATTGTTCAGATTTATTTACCTCTGTGTGTAGTCGCTCAGTCGTGTCTGACTCTTTGTGACCACATGGACTGTAATACACCAGGTTCTTCCATCCATGGAATTCTCTAGGCAAGAATACTGGAGTGGATTGCCATTTCCTTCTCCAAGAGTTATCTATAGTTGATTTATAATCACTATAGTTGATTTTTAATGGCAGTTCATATGATTATTTAATAAGGAATCTACTCTTTTGGTGACAAAGAAAGTAAGCTTTAAAACAATTTGGAATTAGCACACTATCAGTCATTAAAAACTGAGATGAAATATAGTGAATGTGGATAAGTGAGCCGGAGAATGTTGACTAGTTTATCCCCTACATATTTCAATGTTAATGGACAAAGGAATCTATATTTTCTTTTCTGTAATAAGAGAGTTTTACATTTCCTATTGTTGCCAGGAAGTGAATTCTAGCAATAAAATCTTTCTCTTAGTAGGCCAATCATGCCTGATTTTGCCATTGCCCTCTTTGCATACACCTGCTAATGGAAATTTAATATACTAAGCAACATGCCTCCTTGTTCCTGTTGCTTCCAGTTGGATCTCATACATTTGCATTGAACTCAGAATGCTGTCAAATTATATGCAACAATTTAGATTGAGCATAGTTTAATCACATCCAGAGATGATTAAAAGAAAATGTTATCATCTATTTCCTTAGTTTGATTTAATTTCTTATTAAGTTGGTGTTTTGTCTTACATTTCTTTTTACTCATTTTTACTGAATATTCTATATAACTTACATTTTCTACTTAAGAGAATGGAACATTCTTTAGAAATATGTTAATGTGATAGCAATAGGGATGCAGTTACAAGAGCTTTGCAATCATTCTTATTCTTTCTTTAGACTGTACTGTTTGTAACAACCCCTTTGACCTCATAAGATTCAACAAGTTTCCTTCAAGTATATTACTTTCCCCCTCTCATTTCCAGAATGCTGTTGAGACCATTAACATCTGGCTCAAACAGATGCCTCTGAAGTTCTACAAACATAAATTTTCCCTTAAAGCTAATAGTATAGATGTAATAACAAAGGCAGTTTTTAAAAATATATAGAATTTATTGTTTTCTGGTTTTCTCTCCTGACATGATACCATTTTATAAGAGACTATTTTATGTCATTTTTTTCCCGAGATTCCACTTATGAAGTTGTTTTTAATTGTATGGTTTTCAAAATTATAAACCAAAAAGATTTGTTTAAGACAGTTTAATTTCCATTAAATTAAGTCCATTAGTAGTTTACCCATATTTTCAAACAGTAGTGAGTAATTGCTTTTTTCATACCATGGACATAAAAATGGTAGTTTATATGAAAAAGTGTATGATTGAAAATTCATAAAAGAAATTCAACTGTGGTAGAAACAAAACAAAGTCACTCTCAAAAATGAGATATACCTATTCCTGATAATTTGCCAAATATTTAAGCAAGAGAAAGAGGGAAAAACATTCTTTCTTTGTCCTCTATACATTGGCTTTTTGCTGAGACTCTTCATCTCTTGGCCAGGCCATTTTCACCTCTGCCTTCATTTCTTATTTGCATTGTGTCTGCTGCTGCTGCTGCTGCTGCTGCTGCGTCACTTCAGTCGTGTCCGACTCTGTGCGACCCCACAGATGGCAGCCCACCAGGCTCCCTCGTCCCTGGGATTCTCCAGGCAAGAACACTGGAGTGGGTTGCCATTTCCTTCTCCAATGCATGCAAGTGAAAAGTGAAAGTGAAGTTGCTCAGTCGTGTCTGACTCTTAGTGACCCCATGGACGCAGCCCACCAGGCTCCTCCATCCATAGGATTTTCCAGGCAAGAGTACTGGAGTGGTGTGCCAGAGATCACCCAAAGCTTAGAGTTGGTTTCAGATATTTTTTTCTGAGTGCAAAGGCATGCATGTGTCTCTATACTCCTTGGTATACAGAGACACTTTTAAATGCCTTAATTTCCCCAAATTTTCTGCCCAGCTCTTCTAAGTAGGCTCTCCATGCTGTTTGTATTCCTCAAGGATGCAATCTTTTGACTCAGGCTGCTGTGGGTTATTCACTTATCTACCAACTGTGTTTTTGAGAAACACAGTTCACTCATCTTGAGTAGGTTTTTAGTTAGGCTAAACAAAGACAAGTGCTTTGCATTGTCTTTCAGGTAACACCCAGACTGCCTGGAAATGAAAAATATAATTACTTGTAAATAAGGTCTTTTCTATTCCCTTCAGATAACTGCAGCACCAGGGTGGGGGTAGAGAAAGGGTAAATCAATCATAGAGGTTTCCCACTCTTTAAGTTGATTTTCCTTGATTCAACATTTGCTAGGTTGCTGTAAACCTTTGCCTATTTTTTTCAGAGTTCTTAGAAAGTTAATTCTGTCCGTTTTTTATTTGATTTTTCAGGCATGTTTCTCAGAGAGACATGTGGTTTAGAACTTCTTCATTTTCACTCATTACTCCCTACTTCTTTATATTCTACATTTTAAGTTGTATGCTAAATATTGTGGATGATCCACTCACTGTGCTGAGCTTTGTTCTGACAAGGAGTTATGTTACTGGAAAATTTTCTTGACCCTGTTTTTGTATGTTTTTTCCTGTGATGAGTCTATTTTTATTTTTGTCTCTAGTTTTGAATCATATTCCTTAAAGCATGGTGATGCCTAAAATGTTGCCTCTCTGAGTCTCATCTAAATGTCTGAGTTACTGTGCTTTTACTCCTACAACTTCTAAGTCTCTGCTCAGCTGTTTGTTCCCAAGCAGTCTCTCCTTATGAGCCTTTGTAGAGTCCTGCTGCACATATTCCAGGGAAGGCAATGGCACCCCACCCCAGTACTTTTGCCTGGAAAATCCCATGGACGGAGGATTCTGGTAGGTTGCAGTCCATGGGGTCGCTAAGAGTCGGACACGACTGAGCAACTTCACTTTCACTTTTCACTTTCATGCATTGGAGAAGGAGATGGCAACCCACTCTGGTATTCTTGCCTGGAGAATCCCAGGGACAGGGGAGCCTGATGAGCTTCCGTCTATGGGGTCGCACAGAGTCGGACACGACTGAAGCGACTTAGCGGCAGCAGCAACAGCTGCACATATTCACGGCCCTGTCTTTGGTAGAGGACTTAGAGAGATTTCCCACATAGGCTTCTGAGTTATTTTCACCCACCTATCATGAGTCTTGCTCATGTCCAATGTCCCTCCCTGAAAATTCCAGCCATTACAGTCATCCAAAACATATCTGTTCCTCTTTAACTCAGAAGAGAATGTTCTTTCTTTGGCCACTGTCTTGCTGCATGGTAATCTGAAAGTATTTGCAAGTGAAAACCTATGATAATTGTGGAGCTCATATTTCCCTTCCTTCCAGTATTCCACCTAGTTCTCTTATTTAACTCCTGGAAATAGTTGCTTTATATATTTTGTCTTTCTTACGTGACACACATTCTGTCTTGAAGGGAAGTAAATGTCAAAGACACTCATTTTTTTGTCTTCCAATACTGTAATCTTGTAGGAAATTATTTGTAGGAAATATACAGACATTTTCATGATTTTATGTGCTCAGATCAACTCACTACAGTTGTTAATGTTTTAAAATTTAAAGCAACTTATGTTATGTATGGGCTTCCCAGGTGGTTATCGTGGTAAAGAATCTGCCTGCCAATGCAGGAGACATTTGAGACATGAGTTCGACCCCTGGGTCAGGAAGATCCCCTGGAGGAGGGCATGGCAACCCACTCCAGTATTCTGGCCTGGAGAGTCCAATGGACAGAGGAACCTGGCAAGCTATAGTCCATAGCGTCGCAAAGAGTTGAATACAACTGAAGCAACTTAACACATGTGTTATATATAAAATATATGATGTATGTAAATGGCCCTTATTCCTTTGATTATTTACTTTCTACACTATCATTTTCACTGAAAATCATTAATAGTGTATAAAATATCCATGTTATGTTAAAAGATCAATAAATAGTGTATGCAGTACGAGCCAATATTATTAAAATGTTTGTCCTGGGGTGTATGTGTCTATATTTACATGCACAAAATTTATTCATGTGTACCACCTTTTTGCCATAACAAGTATAATCAGATAAGTTATTTAAACATTTTTAATTTTTCCCTATTATTTACTATAAAATTAACTGTCTAAATATATAAACTTCTTTCCTTAGCATTTCAGTCAAATTCTCATTTTGTTTTTTCTTTGCTTCTGATGACTCGCCTAAAAGCAAACAGCATCTCTTCAATAAAATTGATCAGTTTTACTAGGATATTCAATATTTTCCATCAGTATTTTTGTCACTTATGGCTGAGTTATCCCCTAAATCTTGGTCTACAAAAATTCTGCCTATTCTTTAATTACTATTTCAAAGACACCACTTTAATAAACTCAATAACTGTATTTTTTTCCATACCTGCTAAACTTTTGAAGTATTTTTGGTTTTTGTTTGTGGCATTTACTACATTCTACCTTGTACTGTAGCTGTTAATCTGCTATGTTTTATTTCTTTGCTAGTTTATAAGCTGTATAAGAAAGGAAGCAACATCTTATTTTCCCCCAAGGTCCTCACAATAGTAGGCCACTGAGTAAATACTGAATGTGTTTTATATCGTTATCTTACATTCTGAACCATTATATCTATGGTCTCTTGACCAGTCCTCTTTTTTTATCTCCCTTACTAATTTGTACTTACTTTTCAACACTCAAGAAAATTATTTTCTTCTTCAAGTTATTCTCTAAACACCTAGTAGTGTAATTTTAGTAGTTAACTTTGTACAGTTGCACTCATCTCACACACTAGCAAAATAAAGCTCAAAATTCTCACAACCAAGCTTCAACAGTACCTGAACAGTGAAATTCCACACATTCAAGCTGGATTTAGGAAAGGCAGATGGACCAGAGGTCAAATTGCCAACATCCATTGGATCGTCAAAAAAGCAAGACAGTTCCAGAAAAACATCTACTTCTGCTTTTTTGACTACACCAAAGTCTTTGGCTCTGTGGATTACAATAAACTGTGGAAAATTCTTAAAGAGACGTGAATAACAGACCACCTGACCTGCCTCCTGAGAAATCTTTATGCAGGTCAAGAAGCAACAGTTAGAACTGGACATGGAACAACAGACTGGTTCCAAATAGGGAAAGGAGTACATCAAAGTTATATATTGTCACCCTGCTTATTTAACTTATATGCAGAGTACATCATGTGAAATACTGGGCTAGATGAAAGACAAGCTGGAATCAAGATTGCTGGGAGAAATATCAATAATCTCAAATACATAGATGACACCATCCTTATGGCAGAAAGCAAATAAGAACTAAAGAGCCTCTTGATGAAAAGTCAAAGAGGAGAGTGGAAAAAGTTGGCATAAAGCTCAACATTCAGAAAACTAAGATCATGGCATCTGATCCTATCACTTCATGGCAAATAGATGGGGAAACAGTGGAAACAGTGTCAGACTTTATTTTTCTGGGCTCCAAAATCACTGCAGATGATGACTGCAGCCATGAAATTAAAAAATGCTTACTCCTTAGAAGGAAAGCTATGACCAACCTAGATAGCATATTAAAAAACAGAGACATTACTTTGCCAACACAGGTCCATCTAGTCAAAACTATGTTTTTTTCAGTAGTCATGTTTGGATGTGAGAGTTGGACCATAAAGAAAGCTAAGCACTGAGTAATTGATGCTTTTGAACTGTGGTGATGGAGAAGACTCTTGAGAGTCCCTTGGACTGCAAGGAGATCCAATCAGTCCATCCTAAAGGAAATCAGTCTTGAATATTCTTTTGGAAGGACTGATGCTGAAGCTGAAGCTCCGATATTTTGGCCATCTGATGGGAAGAACTTACTGATTGGAAAAGCCCCTACCTAATGCTGGGAAAGATTGAAGGCAGGAAGAGAAGGGGATGACAGAGGATAAGATGGTTGGATGGTATTATCGACTTGCTAGACATGAGTTTGAGCAAGCTCTGGGAGTTGGTGAAGGACAGGGAAGCCTGGTGTGCTGCAGTCCACAGGGTCACAAAGAATCGGACATGACTAAGGGACTGAACTGAACTGAGTCTAATTTTGAATCATACCTCTATCACAATTTAGGAGTCTTTAATGAATTTTTTTTTCTTCTTTCTTTGTTTTTAGATAGTAATCTCCTTCAGAGAAGGGGCTAAGTTTATTTGATATAATTGCATGGTACAATTCCTGACACACAGTAGGTACCATTATTTATAGAAAGAAGAAAGTTATGGAAAG
This sequence comes from Tragelaphus eurycerus, assembly GCA_935064755.1. NCBI lineage: Eukaryota > Metazoa > Chordata > Mammalia > Artiodactyla > Bovidae > Tragelaphus > Tragelaphus eurycerus. The sequence goes on along the minus strand of CAKXYN010000012.1, from coordinate 9,572,880 downwards.
GAAAAATTACTGAGTTTTGTGCACTAAAAATTTATTCTTAATCATTTCTCATTTGTGTGAAGTTAGAAAAATATAAAGAAAACACTAGCAAGCACTAGGAAGAACTGGAGAAGGCAATGACACCCCCACTCCAGTACTCTTGCCTGGAAAATCCCATGGACAGAGGAGCCTGGTGGGCTGCAGTCCATGGGGTCGCTAAGAATCGGGCACAGCTGAGTGACTTCACTTTCACTTTTCACTTTCCTGCATTGGAGAAGGAAATGGCAACCCACTCCAGTGTTCTTGCCTGGAGAATCCCAGAGATGGGGAAGCCTGATGGGCTGACATCTCTGGGGTCGCACAGAGTCGGACATGACTGAAGCGATTTAGCATCAGCAGCAGCAGCAAGAACTATACTTTCTCTGTTTGAAAGTGAAAGTGAAAGTCACTCAGTCCTGTCCTACTCTTTTTGTGGCCCCATGGACCGTACAGTCAATGGAATTCTCGAGGTCAGAATACTGGAGTGGGTAGCCTTTCCCTTCTCCAGGGGATCTTCCCAAAGTAGGGATTGAACCCAGGTCTCCCACATTGCATGCAGATTGTTTACCAACTGAGCCTCAAGGGAAGCCCAAGAATACAGTAGTGGGCAGCCTATCCCTTCTCTAGCTCTCCAACTTTTAGAATACTATAAACTTTGGATATATATTGTCATAAAAATGGGGAAGGCAGGGTTATGGATTCTGATTAAAAATAACATATTTATTTATGAAAAAATTTTGACATACATATCTATATAATACACCAGCATGAATTTTTTAACTTTTGTGGGTCTTTTAGTTTACCTTTCTTTGATCTTCAGCTACATTTCTGCTGTTCATAATATAGACATCTTACTTTTAAGGTTTAACTTTTTATAATATTGAAAATATTCATCAGATAATCAAGAGTCTATGATTATCAGTACAATAGATTCTAAAGTGTTTTTTATAGTCGTGCAATAGCATTTACCAACTGATGGTGTCAGTTTTTGTACTTAAAAGATAACTATGTCAATCTGAGTTATTTTTAAAAAGAAAAAAATTACAATAAAAAGTAGGTTAAATTTTTTTTAAGTTGATTTCAATATATAATTCTAAAACATCTATCTGCCTGGGTATCTTATATTTAATTGCCTGGACTGACAGCATCACTGAAGGAGGATCATTTATTCTTGAGATTGAGAACAGAAAGATCCTGAAAAGAAGTCAAAGTGATGCCCCTCATCAGTCTGCCACCATGTCTCCCTACTGTGATCCACCATATATTTCTTAATAACTGAAATGGCACTGTACCTGCAACACATCACCAAGTTAATTATCTTTTCACTCTTATCTAGCCAGGCCAGGAATAGAATAAGAAAATAAATGACACTCTTTGTTGTTAGTGATATTTAAGAAAACTTCCTAGATGACAGTTTCTCCTGAAGGAAAGAAATCATATTGAACCTCTGTCACATGAAGGCTCAGAGGAAAACTCAGGTTAGAGCCTCACTTGTGTGCTTGCAAATAATTGCATTCCTTTTCAGCTAGGAGGCTTAAAATCATGCATATTTCTTTTATATCTCTTTTAACATGATGGTGGTAAATCAACACAAACATTTCTTTATAAAATTTACCAGTTAAGAAATACCTTTAATTGAACGACCCAAAGTGGAAAGATAGGGATCTAATGAGTGAAGGGAAAAAAGGTGAGAGCTGCTCTGAAGAAAAAGTGAGCAAGGGAGAAAGTCCATTTTCCTTTTCAGGTGTATCCTCATCAAAATCAATGAGCATTTTTAAGACCTTGATCAGTGAATGTATAACTGCGGTTCACTGTAAGTTGGCTATAATTGTTAGTTTTATTTTAAGCCTTCAGATCAGATCAGATCAGTCGCTCAGTCGTGTCTGACTCTTTGCGACCCCATGAACCGCAGCACGCCAGGCATCCCTATCCATCACCAGCTCTCGGAGGTCACTCAGACTCACATTCATCGAGTCAGTGATGCCATCCAGCCATCTCATCCTCTGTCGTCCCCTTCTCCTCCTGCCCTCAATCCCTCCCAGCATCAGAGTCTTCTCCAATGAGTCAACTCTTCGCATGAGGTGGCCAAAATACTGGAGTTTCAGCTTGAGCATCATTCCCTCCAAAGAAATCCCAGGGCTGATCTCCTTCAGAATGGACTGGTTGGATCTCCTTGCAGTCCAAGGGACTCTCAAGAGTCTTCTCCAACACCACAGTTCAAAAGCATCTATTCTTCAGCGCTCAGCTTTCTTCACAGTCCAGCTCTCACATCCATACATGACCACAGGAAAGACCATAGCCTTGACTAGGCGAACCTTTGTTGGCAAAGTGATGTCTCTGCTTTTGAATATGCTATCTAGGTTGGTCATAACTTTCCTTCCAAGGAGTAAGTGTCTTTTAATTTCATGGCTGCAGTCACCATCTGCAGTGATTTTGGAGCCCAGAAAAAGAAAGTCTGACACTGTTTCCACTGTTTCCACATCTATTTCCCATGTAGTGATGGGACCAGATGCCATGATCTTCGTTTTCTGAATGTTGAGCTTTAAGCCAACCTTTTCACTCTCCACTTTCACTTTCATCAAGAGGCTTTTGAGTTCCTCTTCACTTTCTGCCATAAGGGTGGTGTCATCTGCATATCTGAGGTTATTGATATTTCTCCCGGCAATCTTGATTCCAGCTTGTGTTTCCTCCAGTCCAGCATTTCTCATGATGTACTCTGCATATAAGTTAAATAAACATGGTGACAATATACAGCCTTGACGTACTCCTTTTCCTATTTGGAACCAGTCTGTTGTTCCATGACCAGTTCTAACTGTTGCTTCCTGACCTGCATACAGATTTCTCAAGAGGCAGATCAGGTGGTCTGGTATTCCCATTTCTCTCAGAATTTTCCATAGTTTATTGTGATCTACACAGTCAAAGGCTTTGGCATAGTCAATAAAGCAGAAATAGATGTTTTTCTGGAACTCTCTTGCTTTTTCGATAATCCAGCGGATGTTGGCAATTTGATCTCTGGTTCCTCTGCCTTTTCTAAATCCAGCTTGAACATCAGGAAGTTCACGGTTCACATATTGCTGAAGCCTGGCTTGGAGAATTTTGAGCATTACTTTACTAGCGTGTGAGATGAGTGCAATTGTGCGGTAGGGCTTTTATATATATTTCTGTATTTTAAAAAGTCAGAAATCATGGGAAATCAATATCAATGAGAAATTATTTTGTTCTGGAATAATAATTATTGTTCTCTTAGAAATACGATTTATGGACCCAATATAGGATGTCTCCAGTATTTTGGTCACCTCATGCGAAGAGTTGACTCATTGGAGAAGACTCTGATGCTGGGAGGAATTGGGGACAGGAGGAGAAGGGGACGACAGAGGATGAGATGGCTGGATGGCATCACTGACTCGATGAATGTGAGTCTGAGTGACCTCCGGGAATTGGTGATGGACAGGGAGGCCTGGCGTGCTGTGATTCATGGGATTGCAGAGTCGGACATGACTGAGCGACTGATCTGATCTGATCCCTTTACAGGGTAATACAGAACAGCAGTAATGACCTGTGCTGAAACTGTGCAAAGCAATCTTAATAATCAATGGTAAAAAATTATTCTGACTTTTAAAAATTTTATCAAAATATTAAAATTTATTTTATTGTCAGTTATGTGTATAGGGAAACAAAAAAAGAGTAAAACTAATATTTATTAAATTTTATTTAAAACATTAGTAATATTTTAAATTAGAGGGTTATTTATTTGTATAAAACCATCAAAAGTTTTTTGAAAAATACTTGCTATCTTCATCTTATCATATAACTTATAATATGGAGTGAAAATCTTTGCCTTGGCACATTGTCACAGTCCTTTCTAAATCTGAATCATCTCTCGACATTTTATACATTGCACTTTCAATGTCATGAAATATCTTTGATACTTTGTTTAAAGCAAAGTATTTTTGCAATGCTACTTCTTCTCAAATATTTTCTTCCTTTTTTATTACAATTATTTTCCTCATTTATGGGCACTCAAAAAAAAATACAACAGATTTAGTGGAAAACAATACTGTTTTGTTACTTAAAGAATGAACATATCTCATAAATAATGTATTATAGGGATTAGAAGAAAAAAAAATTAAAGCTTCCTTAGTCTCAAAAAGACAAAAGTAAATATTGTATTTGAGAAATTAGAGCATATATCAAGTTGCTATGGAAACAGAAATACTAGAAAAGTAAATGTGTAAAACAAAAAATTTAAATAAAACAAATGTAAAACATTTTATGCAAATTAATGAAGAAAAAAAATAACACTAAGGAAAATCAAGTCAGTAATTTTGATAAAAAAAATCCTGAAGTAAATCTCACAAAGAATGAGACAGAAATAGAGGAAAGAATGAAAAACTATCTGATATAATGATTTGAATGGAAACAAGAAAGACATGAAGACAACTTTCTAGAGATGAGAAAGTCTTAAATATATGGATTTAATATCATATTTTAGAAAAAAAAAGCCACACAAATAGTAAACTCAACATCAGAAAAAAATTAAAAATAAGAAAATGAGCATAAATTATGAAAATATATTTTCTCTCACTTGGAAAAAATTCAAATAAAACAAAGTCATAATAAAGCAAAATATGATAGTATTTGCAGTGAAACTGAAACCAACCTGGCCTCAGGTACTCTGCAACACTCAATGACAGAAGATAATAAGTAACATTTATATATTCTTGAGGGCAAATATTATGCCATAATTTTTAAGAACTATATTAAATTTCACATTTGAAGGTCAAGAAAGAGAATCTCACTTAGAAAACTAATACAATCATAAATAATCTATCTGAGTTTTTTTAATTGCTTAAATGTATGATTTAGTGAATCAACAGGTTAAATAAGTCACAAATTCAGAATTGATTATCTGAGGTGTGAATAATGAGAAAGTCAATTCCAAAAATCGTTGTCAATTGTGTTGCAATTTGACTAGATCATTTAGCTCTTTGGACATCACTGTGTGTGCCCGCAATTAGTCGCTCAGTCATGTCTGACTCCTTGCAACACTGTGGACTGTGGCTTGCCAGGCTCTTCTGTCTATGGGGTTTCCCAGGCAAGAATACTGGAGTGGGTTGCCATTTTTTCCTCCAGGGGATCTTTCCGATCCAGGAAGCCAACCCAGGTCTCCTGCATTGCATGCTTATTCTTTACTCTCTGAGCCACCAGGTAAGCCCTTGAGCAATGAGTCTAGCAATAGTATATATATATACTATTGCTACTATACACTATATATATATAGTGTTATATTTACTCACAGGAGTGCTTGGGCGTTGTTACTCCTATATTTGTGCCTTAACATATGCTATATGACATTGAAGAAAACTATAAAATAATGGTGACAATATGTAATTTGAGTGTGACATAAATAATGCAATTACATTAACAAAAATGAGTGATAGGATAAGTGGTCCTCTTCCCTATATCCCTGTTGTTATATAGAAGCTGTTGCCCCAGAATGACTCACACTTGAGACTGACCAATACTGTGGACTAGGGCTGGCACAATCTATATGCTCATCTTCTTTTGTTCTAGTCCTTCAACATTGCCTTTTTGCCTCAAGATGTCTCTTAAATATATCCTCTTTGATGAATCTCTTCTGTTGTTTTAGTTGTTCAATCACCTACTTGTGCATGACTCTTTGCAACCCCATCGACTGCAGCACACCAGGCTTCCCTGTCCATCACCATCTCTACATACTAATATAAGATCTCTTACTTGGACTTCAGTAGCCAAGTACCTACTTCATCCATCAATTATGGCATGAAAGGTCTACATTTCCATTCCATTCAGCCATAATCTTCATATTGATATAGAGCCTTCCTTTAAAAATTAAAATTTGATGGTCTATACTTGCTTACTTCTTCTTTTCTGAAAAACTGTATATTTCATGAAGTACATAAAATACATTCTGTTACTTTTCTACTGATGTCTGAGGATTTATAAGCCATGATCATAGCAGCTTATAAAAGTATAAATGTATTATTTCATTGTTTCTACTAGTCAAGAATCCAGCTCAACATGGTTCGTTCTCCTCAATTTAAAATCAAGGTGACATCAGAATATCCCCCTCATCTAGAAGCTCAACTAAGGCCACTTACAAGTTTTCTCAGTTTGATGACAGTATTTCTGTATGATTGTATTGCTGAGGTCCCTGTTTGCTCACTGGCTGTTGGTCAGGCTGAGAGTTCAGCTAGCTCCTAGATGTCACTCTCAAGTCTTTGCTGTATGTATGCTTCTGCTGGCCCTCATAATTCCATTCTGGTGACTGAACTTAAATGTCCCCTCTTGTCAAGAAAGGTCCAATCTCTTATGGAGTCCCTTGATTAGGTAGGGCTCATCTTTTTTAGAAACAAACTGAGCAGTATAACATAACATAACCATGAGGGTGATTATTTTTGCTGTTCAGTCACTAAGTCATTTCTGACTCTTTATGACCATATGGACTGTAGCACACTAGGATACTCTGTCCTTTGCTATCTCCTGGAGTTTTCTCAGATTCATGTCCATTGAGTTGATGATGGCATCTACCTCCTCCTCCGCTAGCCTTCTCTTTTGCCTTCAATCTTTCCTGCTCTTCTAATGAGTCAGCTCTTTGCATCAAGTGATCACAATATTGGAGCTTCAGCTTAAGCAATAGTCCTTCCAGTGAATATTCAGGGTTGATTTCTTTAGGACTACCTGTTTTGATCTCTTTGCAGTCCAAAGGACCCTCAAGAGTCTTCTCCAGCACCACAATTATAAAGAATCAATTCTTTGACATTCAGCCTTCTTTATGGTCCAACTCTCACATCCGTATGTGATTGCTGGGGGTATATCCATCATATTTATAGATACCACTGCATTCAAAAGAAGGAGATTATACAGGATATATAGATTGTGGGATAGGATCTTCATGGTCTTTTTAGAATTTTGACTACCACATACATACTATTTCTCACCATTTTATTACCAGCAGTCAAGATAGTGCCTGGCCTAACGTAAGTTTTTAATACAGATATTTTTACGTCAAATCTCTTTACTGAATTCCAACTTGTATGCCCATCTGCTAGGTTCACTTCTGGGAGATGGTGAAGGACAGGGAAGTCTGGTGTGCTGCAGCCCAGAGAGTCACAAAGAACTGGAGACAGCTGAGTAACTGAACAGCAGCTACTACTTCACTTCTCCATGTGGATGCCTTGTAGTCATGTATAATTATTAGGACCAGATTAGAATGTTTAATTATGTCCCTTACTTCTCAAGTCTTGCGCAGGCCAGGACATTATATTACTACTCAGTTGCTTCTCAAGTCAAAATTTCAGCCTCATTTCTAGTTCTTTCCTTCCATTTCATCTCACATCAATTCATTCACAAATTCTGTAAACTTTATTTCTAAAATTTATGCTAAGTCTGATACTTCATTGTTTTCCCCTTGTCGTTATCCTAATCCAGCTTATGTTGCTCTTTGGAAACATAAGCGATTTCACTGTCTCCCTTCTCTACCCCCACACCTCCTTTCCATCTGTTTTCTAGTGAGATCTTTTTAAATGAAGATGCAATCATTTCTTTCCAATCCCATTCTAGTCCTCTTGTCCTATTTCTTATGATCCAGGCTCTATGGTTTTTATTTTTTCTCTCAGACACCAGGTGCGTTCCTGCTTTAGCAGCTTTTTCCTTCATGATACCTCTTTATATGTTTGTCTCCTTGTTGCTGATATTCCAGTTCAAGTGTTTCTTGTGCAGAATCACTTATCTTGATTTCTTAAACTGAAGTTCTTTACAACTTTGTCATTCTCTATCAAATTACCCATTTAGTTTTCTTTTGATCACTCATTGCTCTCTGAAATGATCTTGGTTATATGCCACAGGACTGGAAAAGGTCATTTTCATTCCCAATCTCAAAGAAGGGCAATGCCAAAGAATGATCAGACTTACCATACAGTTTTGCTCATTTCACATGCTAGTAATGTTATGCTCAATATCTATCAAGCTAGGCTTCAGGAGTATATGAACCAGGAACTTCCAGATGCACAAGCTGTGTTTAGAAAAAAAGGAGAGGAACCAGAGAGCAAATTGCCAATGTTCTTTGGATCATGGAGAAAGCAAAGGGATTCCAGAAAAACATCTAGTTCCTTCATTATCTACACTAAAGCCTTTGACTGTGTGGATCAAAGGCTGAGAGAGATAAGAACACTAGACCACCTTACCTGTGTCCTGAGAAATCTGTATGCAAGTCAGGAAGAAACAGTGAGAACCAGACATTGAACAACTGACATGTTCCAAATTGAGAAAAAAAAAGTACAACAAGGCTGTATATTATCACCCTGCTTATTTAACTTACATGCAAAGTATATCATGCAAAATGCTGGGCTGGATGAAGCTGGAATCCAGATTGCCAGGAGAAATATCAATAACTTCAGATATGCAGATGATACCACTTTAATGGCAGAAAGTGAAGAGGAACTAAAGAGCTTTTTGATAAGAGTGAAAGAAGAGAGTGAAAAAGCTGGCTTAAAACTCAACACTAAAAAACTAAGATCATGGCATTCAGTCCCATTACTTCATGGCAAATTGAAGGGAAAAAAGTAGAAGCAGTGGCAGATTTTATTTCTTGGGCTGCAGAATCACTTTGGATGGTGACTGCAGCCATGAAATTAAGACTCCTCTTCCTTGGAAGGAAAACTATGACAAACCTAGAAAGCATATTAAAAAACAGAGACACCACTTTGTTAACAAAGGTGTATATTGTCAAAGCTACGGTTTTTCCAGTACTCATGTATAGATGTGAAAGTTGGACCATAAAGAAGGCTGAGCACCAAAGAATCAATGTTTTCAAATTGTGGTGCTGGAAGCGACTCTTGAGAGTCCCTTGGACTTCAAGAAGTTCAAACCAGTCAGTCTTAAAGGAAATCAATCTTTAATATTGGAAGGACTGATGTTGAAGCTGAAGCTTCAGTACTTTGGCCACCTGATGCAAAGAGCCACTCATTGGAAAGGCCCCTGATGCTGGGAAAGATTGAAAGCAAAAGGAGAAGGGGACTGCAGAGGAAAAGATAGTTAGATCACCATCTCAGTGGACATGAATTTGAGCAAACTCCAGGAGACAGTGAAGGACAGAGGAACCTGGTGTGCTGCAGTCCGTGGATTTATAGTCAGACAAGACTTAGCGACTTAACAACAATATTTGTATTTATGAGTTGGCTTTCTGATTTTAGTTACAACATTGACCTATACATAAGTGTACAATAAAAATAGGTTGAATAAATTGATACTACCATAATAGGACTTTAATAGATTTTAAAGGGCCTTCGGCATATCATTCTGTATAGACTTAGCCTTTCTAATATTAGACTGACATATGCCTTAACTAACAATGGAAGAAGGGAAGCACCATCCCTTGGAGAATGCTGTGAAAATACTAACTGCTACAGTGTGCAGTCTGGCTGCATGGTTTCAATAGAATGGACTAATTCCTGAAACAACCTACTCAATTACTAAAAGTAACTCTATTAAATTTGAGGGTCAGTTTGGGGACTCATGACAATAATTCCTAAAAAGTTCTCCAATATGTAGAATATCCAGGATAAAGCAAATTGTGCCATTTAACATAAACATAAAATGCTATCCTGATATAGGAGAAATGATGTCCTTCAGATGCAAAAGTTTTGGGAAAATGAGTAGCAATTATTAGAGCTGACCCCTTTATGCACATTATTTCATATATAATGTAGTATTATTTTCCCTCATTTTGCTGTGGAGAAAATGGAGTTAGAAAAGGGGTAAAGACCTGGCCAAGGTCCTACAACAAGTAATTAGTGGAGCTGGTATTTGAACACAAGAAGTAAAATCCAGAGCCAGAGCATTCTTAACTATCATATTACACTCAGTGTGGAAACAACAGGAAGTAAACATTTTTCCCTACAGTAGGTCCTGTTATTATAATAGCATGCTTAATGGAGAAATGCAATTAAATCAGAATTTCTCAAAATGTGCTTCATAAAACACCAATAAATCTATATAGTCTGTGAAGGGAAAAATATTTTAAAGTAAGATCATTTTTTAAAAAGTCCATATAATTATAATGCTTTTCTCTGGAAATTCTGTTTCTTATCAGTCTTATAAGAGCACATCTGGTACTGAAAACTCAAAAGTACTGAAACAGAACATCCCCACATTATTTTTACAAAGGAATGAGTCCTCCTCATTCTTATTTTTTTTTTTTTTTACTTTATATTTATTGATATCCCAAGAGATAAAACACATGTTTGGGAACCTTTTTTAAGATGAATTCTTTGGACACGCCAAACATTTGGCAGAAGTGGCAGCAGAATATCAGAAAAGAGAATGGGGGTGGTTTTGTTGCACTTTCATCTATTAAAGGCTATCAGCATTAGCTGACTGAAAATGCTTAGTCCCCACTTTACTGATAGGCTATTAATGTACAAAGAAACAGATCTACTTGTGGTATGCTCTTGTGAAGTAAGTCAGCCACACTTAGAAACACAGATCTCTGTGTGGGTGTGCATATGGTCTGTGAGGAGGGAGAAGCAGGGCAGCTGAGAGGAAAAAAAGAAGCTTAGTTACATACATATTTAAAAGTCAAGAGGATGTGGTGCTTAATTTTTTTCTTGGATTCATTACATCTCTAATCCCTGACTTTGTTACCTTTAATTTTGTTGATTAAAAGATATGTGAGTTGGTGAGCACTGTGGTCTTACTGAAAAAGTAGGCAGTAGCTACAGTCCTTTTTTTTGCAACAAGAGAATTAAAAATGTAATCAGCTTTGAAAAGTGATGGGTAAAAAGAAAGACCATGAATAGATATAGATCTAAATAACTGCCTGACTAACAGACAGTCATTGCACATCTCTAGAATTTGTATAAATTCTTTTTAAAGTTTAGAGAAGAGTCAGATTAGGAAAGAGATAATTTTTCTGATTGATCATTGCATCTAAAAAGGCTTGACTTATGCATTTTGAAACAGAACACAATGTAAAAGCTGAAAAATAAACCATAAAATACAATGCTGAAAATTTCCATATCACAGCTGCCCAGAGTGCATAACAAGAAGGATATTCGTAATGTCCAGATGTACATAAGTCTATAGGGATGCCTCTTGCCAACAGCAAAATGAAAGGAATGACAATGTCAATCACATTCAATAGACTATGTTAATGTTTTTCAAACAGTTCTTTCACACTCAGAAATAGTACTCATTAATAATGGATAGTACTGTATGAAGGAGAGGGGATGTTGCCTACAAAACTGATGGAATTCATTGTTCATTACTCATCTCCTCTCAACAGTGAACTATATTTCTGCAGGATGATTTTTCTTTTGTCTTTAAAACTATGTCAAAATAGGTTTCAAACCTTTTAAGCTAATTGATCTCTTTCTTTTCTGAACATTTCACATGTGGCACTAATGCATTGCCCGTTCTCACACTTCCCTCTTCATCCCTACCTGTCCCTATTTCACATCACTCCTTTTTAATCATAGTTTTTGACTAGTACAGTTGAAATGTGCAGGAAAGTTCTCAAGTTTCAAAACTGCCTTGAAATCCTGATGGTAAAATCAATATTGAATATTTTTTTTTTTTAATTCTACTGTTCCCTTCCTCTGCTTGCTTGTTCAAGCAGCTATCAGTAGGGCCTGTGGATTTGCTGATATATTTGAAGGTTTCCAGATTATATAATCAAATATAAGAACTGAAAAACCACTGATTTCAGAAAGGTTACCAATTCCATGGAGATTAATTTCCTAATCTGTCACTTTCTTTTGGGAAGCACCTAATTATCTCTCTTAGACTAAGAAGCCATTTGGAGTTATTTTTGTATAATGACCTCCACTTTTAATATTTTTTAAGCAAATGCTTTTTGGAAATAACTTTGAATATCAGACCAATTGCCTAGTATGCTGTTCACATTAAAAGCTACCTTTTAGCAATATATTGGAAAGCTCATGTTTAGAAATATTCACAAGATACAAATTGGAGCTATGCTGCTGCTGCTGCTAAGTCTCATCAGTCATGTCTGACTCTGTGCAACCCCATAGACAGCAGCCCAGCAGTCTCCCCCATCCCTGGGATTTGCCAGGCAAGAATACTGGAGTGGGTTGCCATTTCCTTCTCCAATGCATGCAAGTGAAAAGTGAAAAGTGAAAGTGAAGTCGCTCAGTCATGTCCGACTCTTCGTGACCCCATGGACTGCAGCCTACCAGGCACCTCCGTTCATGGGATTTTCCAGGCAAGAGTACTGGAGTGAAGGCCATTGCCTTCTCCAAATTGGAGCTATAGAAAAATCATATTTATACTAAACCCTACTTAACGATAATGTCTTCATATAAAACAGTGCATGTCAGATGAAAATGACAATTTATATTAACATATGTAGCAATAAAAATATAAATTCTATCTTTGTTTATAGATCCAACTGCCATTTAGTTGAGAAATTCAAATTTGATCAAGTTTTTCCCATTTCTATAATTTAATTACAAGGGTGATTTCATGTCAGTTGAGATTCATTTGCCTCAGTTATGTCTTATCAAAGGAAAGAATATTTAATTATCACATATCCAAATACTAAAGAGCACATATGGAGTAGACAAAATAATTATCCAAACTCTCTCCCCTGCCAAGGTTGTCAAAATTCAAATTCATACCACCTGTAACTGTACTATGTTGCATAACAAAGGGGAATTAAGGATGTAGAGGGAATCAGATAAGATCAGATCAGATCAGTCGCTCAGTCATGTCCGACTCTTTGCGACCTCATGAATCGCAGCACGCCAGGCCTCCCTGTCCATCACCAACTCCGGGAAGTCACTCAGACTCACGTCCATCGAGTCAGTGATGCCATTCAGCCATCTCATCCTCTGTCGCCCCCTTCTCCTCCTGCCCCCAATCCCTCCCAGCATCAGAGTCTTCTCCAATGAGTCAACTCTTCACATGAGGTGGCCAAAATACTGGAGTTTCAGCTTCAGCATCATTGCTTCCAAAGAAATCCCAGGGCTGATCTCCTTCAGAATGGACTGGTTGGATCTCCTTGCAGTCCAAGGGACTCTCAAGACTCTTCTCCAACACCACAGTTCAAAAGCATCATTTCTTCGATGCTCAGCCTTCCTCACAGTCCAGCTCTCACATCCATACATGACCACAGGAAAGACCATAGCCTTGACTAGGCGAACCTTTGTTGTCAAAGTAATGTCCCTGCTTTTGAATATGCTATCCAGGTTGGTCATAACTTTCCTTCCAAGGAGTAAGGGTCTTTTAATTTCATGGCTGCAATCACCATCTGTAGTGATTTTGGAGCCCAGAAAAAGACAGTCTGACACTGTGTCCACTGTTCCCCCATCTATTTCCCATGTAGTGATGGGACCAGATGCCATGATCTTCGTTTTCTGAATGTTGAACTTTAAGCCAACCTTTTCACTCTCCACTTTCACTTTCATCAAGAGGCTTTTTAGTTCCTCTTCACTTTCTGCCATAAGGGTGGTATCATCTGCATATCTGAGATTATTGATATTTCTCCCAGCAATCTTGATTCCAACTTGTGTTTCTTCCAGTCCAGCGTTTCTCATGATGTACTCTGCATATAAGGGAGTACTTATGTACTCTGCATATAAGTAGAGGGAATAAAGGATGCTAATCACCTGCCCTTAAAATTAAAAAAAAAAAAAAATTATCTTGCTTTATCTGCTCCAACACAATCACAAGAGCCATACAAGTGAAAGAGGAAAGCAGAAGAGAAAGTCATACCTTATAAGAAGGACTTTGCATGCCATTGCTAGCTTTGAAGATGAACAAAGGGGACCAAGAGCCAAGGAATGCAATGGCCTGTAGAAGCTGAAATAGGCAAAGAAAAGGATTCTCCTCTAGAGCCTCCAGGAAGGAACTGATTTCAGTTATTACCTTGATTTTAGCACAGTGAAAGCTGTGTTGTACTTCTAATACACAGAACTGTAAAATAATAAATTTGTGTTGTTTTAAGTCACTATGTTTGTAGTAATTTGTTATAGCAGTTGTATAAAAGTAATATAATATAAATGGAATTTAGGGGATAGTCATGTTTGTCTTTGCCTTTCCTTGCTAAGTAGCTCTGATTAGTATTCCTTGTATTTATCAAGGTTCATCCAAAGGGACAGAACAAATACATGAAGTACGGATATATGGATTATACAAGGACTTGGCTTATCCAGTTGTGGGGGCTGGCTAAACAAGTTCAAAGTTTACAAGGCAGGCAATCAAGAAGGAAGGATTACAAACAGATTGAAATCCCATAAATAAAGGCCAATCCCTATTGCTCACTAATGGCCCTCTCTTTTTCTCCGGGAAAGTTTTTGTCCTGTTTTAAAGGAGTAACAACTGATTGAGTCAGACATACCCAAGATAAACTATCAAATTAAATTGATTAGGAAATGCATCTGCAAAATCTCTTCAAAGCTACAACTAAAGATGCTTGGTGTTTGATTTGTGTTCGTTAAAAAGCTGGGAGAAGTTGTATGTGAGTGTGTGTGTGTGTGTGTGTGTGTGTGTGTGTGCGTTGTTACTTTCTTTCCTCAGACCATTGCAAAAGAGTATCTTTTGAACTGTTCTTTATCCCCTATCCAGACATATACTAGAAAGGGAATTCTTGGTAGCATAGTTTAACCTAGACACATTAACACACTGGAAAGTGATTATCGACCCTTAGCTTGGGATGCATCTCTCCTAACTATTCAGCATCTATAGATCTCCTTTCAATTTCTGTTCCTAGGAGAATATACAATGTCTTACTACCATGTATATTTTGCTCCATTTAGAATACCAATAATAGAAGGAGTATCATGAATCTGAAGGATAACTAGTGGTCAAGGATGGCGAGGACTTTACTGTGCATAGTTCTTAATGATAAACAAAAACAGATAATGTTTAACATTTCACTTTGAGTGGGATCTTATATCTTCTTTAAATTTATCCCTTTGAGAGCGTCAATTCCTAGGCATGTTGATAAGAAGTCTGGGGGACCCTCGAGGAGAGAGGGGTCTGGGGTTCTTGAGGAGGAGATAGAGGTCTGGGGTTCTCAAGAAGGAGGAAGGGACAATGTTTATTTCTCTACATTCCTTAGTCTTAGTCACACATAATGGTTTTTTTCCTTTAAGCCTGGAACATGGACATGGAACAAAGACTGGTTCCAAACAGGAAAAGGAGTTCATCAAGGCTGTATATTGTCACCATGTTTATTTAACTTATATGCAGAGTACATTATGAGAAACGCTGGACTGGAAGAAACACAAGCTGGAATCAAGATTCCCAGGAGAAATATCAGTAACCTCAGATATGCAGATGACACCACCCTTATGGCAGAAAGTGAAGAGGAACTAAAATGCCTCTTGATGAAGGTGAAATTGGAGAGTGAAAAAGTTGGCTTAAAGCTCAATATTCAGAAAACCAAGATCATGGCATCCCGTCCCATCACTTCATGGGAAATAGATGGGGAAACAGTGGAAATAGTGTCAGACTTTATTTTTCTGGGCTCCAAAATCACTGCAGATGGTGACTGCAGCCATGAAATTAAAAGACGCTTACTCCTTGGAAGGAAAGTTATGACCAACCTAGATAGCATATTCAAAAGCAGAGATATTACTTTGCCAACAAAGGTTCATCTAGTCAAGGCTATGGTTTTTCCTGTGGTCATGTATGGATGTGAGAGTTGGACTCTGAAGAAGGCTGAGCGCCGAAGAATTGATGCTTTTGAACTGTGGTGTTGGAGAAGACTCTTGAGAGCCCCTTGGACTGCAAGGAGATCCAACCAGTCCATTCTGAAGGAGATCAGCCCTGGGATTTCTTTGGAAGGAATGATGCTAAAGCTGAAACTCCAGTACTTTGGCTGGAATTGACTCATTGGAGAAGACTCTGATGCTGGGAGGGATTGGGAGCAAGAGGAGAAGTGGACAGCAGATGATGAGATGGCTGGATGATATCACTGTCTTGATGGACATGAGTCTGAGTGAACTCTGGGTGTTGGTTATGGACAAGGAGGCCTGGCATGCTGAGATTCATGGGGTCGCAAAGAGTTGAACATGACTGAGCAACTGATCTGATCTGATCTGATTATTACACAATTCAGTTTAAATTCTGTACTAGGGATTATATAACAACAATGTATCCTGCTTGAGAACAGTTTCTCCTTCCTAAAAACCTTCTGACTTATCCTGATATTTTAGAGTGTATATTATGGGAGTGGGTCTGGTAGGATCTTTCTGTTGTTAAATTCTAATCCTATTATCCTAAAATGTAAATTGTGGGAATGGGTCTGGTTAAATTTTTACAACCTTGAGACAGTCTTTAGAGTTATTGTAATAGTAATAGTTATTGTAATAGTAATAGTAATTAGTTATTGTAATAACTAATTACAAAAGTATATAATTCCCTTACTAACACTAGAGAGGGGTGCATTCTGCATACCCCTTCTGATGTCTATGTCAGAAGCTTTCTCTGTCCCTTTCATACTTTAATAAAATTCTGCGGCATGCTGCATTTCATGAGGTCGCAAAGAGTCGGACACGACTGAGCGACTGGTCTTATCTGATACAAAAGCTCTTGAGTGATCAAGCCTGGTCCCTGGTCCGGAAGCTAAATCTTTTTCAGAGATCACGAATCTGACACCGTTCATCATAAGCTTTCCATGGTTATTGCTTACTGAATGTCTTGCTGTCAAACTGAAAACATTTGTCTGTTTCCCACCTTTGCCCATTCCATTCCCCTAATCCAGGGTGCTAGCTTCATAATTTCACAGGACTTTCTCCACTGATTCAATCAGATGGGCCCTTTGATCACATCAATGTTGTTCACTCTTTATACCTTCATGCTGCTGCTGCTAAGTTGCTTCAGTCGTGTCTGACTCTGTGCAACCCCACAGATGGCAGCCAACCAGACTCTTCTGTCCATGGGATTCTCCAGGCAAGAACACTGGAGTGGGTTGACGTTTCCTTCTCCAAAGCATGAAAGTGAAAAGTGAAAGTGAAGTCACTCAGTTGTGTCTGACTCTTTGCTACCCCTTGGACTGCAGCCTACTAGGCACCTCCATCCATAGGATTTTCCAGGCAAGAGTACTAGAGTGGGTTACCATTATACCTTCATACTATGTTCTTATTTCTAGAACCAATTATTATCTTAAATTTCATTATACATTGGCTTACTTCATTATTTTCTGCTTTCCCTGTGCAATTAAATTTCCTTGAAAGTGGGAGCTGTCTCTGTAGTTCAACATAGTATGTCTAGCAATCAGAATAGTTTTTAGCACTGTCAATAGAATTTGTTTCATTCTGAGGTTTAGCTTAAATGAATGTGTAATCAAAAGTTCTCAAAAATAATGGAAGACTCCCTGGGCATTTATATATCTTAATATGGAACAGATAACTTAAAATTTTTCAATGAATAAATGTCACTAATGCTCCTAAGACAACTGAAGGCAGTTGTTTGTTTTTTTTTTTTAATATTAAAAAGATAAAGTTCACAATGATTTATGTTTTGTAAAGTCTTTTGTTTTGAAAATTCTTTTGGGTATAGAATGAGGGTTTACTTGTCGTTGGGATTTTTTTTTTTTTTTTTTTAGAACAATCTTTTGGACTCTGGGAATTTTCAATATGCTAAATAATAACTCTGAGATGGATAAATTCATAGACTCAGGTTGGATTGTAGTTCAATCACACCTAAGCTGTGTGGCTGTGGACAAAATTAGGTTTTTATTGTCTTTCAAGTGAGGATAATATTGGATCCACAGATTTTAATGAGGATTTCATGAGGTCCACATAAAGGAAATCCTGAAAAAATGCTATCTACCTTTTCAGTTCTTACCAGTGATAACATAGATTTTTCCATGGACAATACATATAGTCTTTTTTAATAATCAGTATTTGGGGTACAGCTGCCACGAGCAAAAACAAAAATTCTTGCATCTATGCATGTGGGATCACTTTGGTTGTGTCCAACTCTGTGACCCTATGGACTGTGGCCTACCAGGCTTTTCTGTCAGGGGATTCTCCAAGCAAGAATGCTGGAGTGGGTTGCACCTTTCTAGAGCACTGTGTTTCCTGCTACCCTAGCGGTTAACTCCCCTGAGCAGCTAGTGCTGCTAGGGCCACAGCAACCTATGCAGCTGTACCACCTCCACACCTGGCACTCACTGGGGAAGACCCAAGTCCTCCAGGGCAGCCTCAAGAACAAACCCCAGTGGATGACCCACATGCAGACGTGGGGATAAAACCACAATTAAAACTCAGGGGCAGTGTGGCTGTCCCAAAACCTTCCCACCAGCTGTATAAGATGCAAATTAAACCCACAGGGTCAGCTAGGCAGACTCTATGTTAATGGAATATATAAAAAGGCATTGAGCGCTCCCCCAAAAGAAAACACACTAGTTCTGACAGCTATGGGCATTGGAGGCAAGAACACACAGGAAGAGGACCAGATTAGAGTCTGAGCTGGCCCCACAACAGGTCCAGAGACTAGTGCAGTATTGGAGGGCATCCTAGGGAGGTGAAGTGGACCATGACTCCCTGGAAAGGGAAAAGGACGCTGACAGTAGAGACTGAAGAAAAGCATTTATTATTCTTATATTTTGACTTGTTCTGTAGTTTCATTTGGATTTTATTGTTGTTGCTGTTATTTTTTACTTTTCTGCCCACCTCTGTTGTAGTTATCAATTTTACTAGCACTATGAAGTCTATTTAAGCTTTTGAGTTTTTATTTAAACCACACTTTTTATTTCTGTTACAAACTTCTGCCTCTATGTTAGCCTTTTGTAGTTCTGTAGAATTTCTTTTTTTTCTCTCTCTCTTTTTTTAATTTTAATTTTTTAAATCTTAAAATGTATTATTATTTTTCTACATTTATTCCTTTATTTGTTTTCCTACTGTTCTTTTTCCCTGGCAATTAATCTTTAACATAGAGAAATCTTTACCTCTATTTAATTTTTCACTTCTGTTCTTTCTTTCCTTTCTTTTTCTCACCATATTTGTTAGTTTTGTTTTTATTGCTTTATCCCCCAGTTGGTAACTTGCTTTAGTTTTGTTTTCCAGTTTGTGCTTTAGTTAGTTTTGTTCTTAATTGGTGGATATCATTTTTGGTTCCCTTTGCTCACTGAGTCAATCTATTGTACTTTACTTTTATTGGACTTTTTTGATTTTGCTTATGGGTGTATATGTATGTGTGTATATTCCATTATTTTGATTGTTATTTACATGATTTTTAATTGTAATTTGTCTGGGTTTTTTCATTTTGGGGTATTTGTTTTAATCCATTTAATGCCATAACAAACCACCTGTGGAATCTCCGTTCCTGGCCAGAGAACGAGCTCTGAACCTTTGGAGTGAGAGCACTGATTCCAAGACCCTAGACTACCAGAGAACTCCTAACCCTAGAGAGTATCAAATAGTGAGACCTCCCAGGCACCCACTTGTATGTAAGACCTGGCATCACCCAACTACCTGTGCCAATCACACTGCACAATTACAGACCTGTACCAATCATCCTGTGTAGAACGCCTCATCTAAACAACAAACAAGACAAAAATACAAACCCAATCATCAGCAGTCAGGATTGCCAACTCACTCAGCCCTGCCCATCGCGGGTAGGGGGGGATTTTACCTCCTCCCACCAGAATGAAAGCACAAGTGACACTCTACACAAAACTTACACAAACCACTGAACCAACCTTATGAGGGCAATGACCGAAAGAAAGAGGGTTTCAACTTTGAAGCCTGGAAAAAGGAGACCTCAAACACCATATGGCAATAATAATAATAACAATAATGAAAATGAAGAGAAGTACTGCACAAAAAAAGAACAAACTAGAGACACACGAGTCCAAATAAATGAAGAGGAAATAGGCAAAGTACCTGAAGAAGAATTCAGAATAATGATAGTAAAGATGATCCAAAACCTTGAAAATAAAATGAAGAAAATGCAAGATTCAATCAACAAAGACATAGAAGAATTAAAGAATAAACATACATAGATAAACAACAAAAATACTGAAGTTGAAAATACTCTAGAAGGAATCAATAGCAGAATATCTGAAGCAAAAGAAGAGATCAGTGAGCTGAAAGATAGAATGGTGGAAATAACTGCTAAAGAGCAGAATAAAGTAAAAAGAATGAAAAGAACTAAAGATAGTCTCAGAGATCTCTGGAACAATATTAAATGCACCAACATTAGAATTATAGGGGTCCTAGAAGAAGAAGAGAAAAAGAAAGGGTATGAGAACATTTTTGAAGATTATAGTTAAAAATTTTCCAAACATGGAAAAGAAAATAATCAAGTAAGTTCAAGAGGTGCAGAGTCCCATACAGGATAAACTTAAGGAGAAACATGTCAGGACACGTACTAATCAAACTAACAAAGATTAAACACAAAGAAAGAATATTAAAAGGAGGAAGGGAAAAGCAATAAGTAGCATACAAGTAAAATCCCATACATTTAACAGCTGATCTTTCAGCTGAAATTCTGCAGGCCAGAAGGGAATGGAAGGATATATTTTAAGTACTGAAATGCCAAAATCTACAACCAAGATTGCTCTAACTGGCAAGGAGCTTATTCAAAATTGATGGAGAAATCAAAAGCTTTGCAGACAGGCAAAAGTTAAGAGAATTCAGTATCACCAAACCAGCTTGACAACAAATGTTAAAAGTCAAGAAATATAAGAGAAAAAAAAAATTTACAAAAACAAACCCCAAACAATTAAGAAAATGGCAATAGGAACATATATATTAATAATTACATTATATGTAAATGGATTAAATGCCCCATGCAAAAGACACAGACTGGCTGAAAGGATACAAAACAAGACCCATATATATGCTGTCTACAAGAAGCCCATTTGAGACCTAAAGACACATATAGACTGAAAGTGAGAGGATGGAAAAATATATTCTATGCAAATGGAAATCAAAAGAAAGTTGGAGTAGAATTCCCCATATCAGACAAAATAGACCTTAAAATAAAGAATATTATAAGAGAAAAGGAAGAATACTACATAATGATCAAGGGATCAATCCAAAAGGAAGATATAACAATTGTAAATATCTATACAACCAATATAGGAGCTCTTCAATACATAAGATGAATAGTAACAGACATAAATGGAGAAACTGACAGGAACACAATCATAGTAGAAGACTTTAACATTTCACTTACACCAATGGACAGATCATCAAAACAGAAAATTAATAAGGAAACAGTCTTAAATGATACATTAGAAGAGATGGATCTCACTGATATTGTCAAATCATTTTATCCAAATGCAGAAGAATACACCTTCTTATAAATTGCAGATGGAACATTCACAAGGAAAGACCACATCTTGGGTCACAAATCAAACCTCAGTAAATATAAGAAAATTGAAATCATATCAAGCATCTTTTCCCACCACAACACTATGAGACTAGATATCAATTACAAGAAAAAACTGTAAAAAAACACAAATGAAGATTAAGCAATACATTTCTAAATAATGAACAAGTTACCAAAGAAATCAAAAGAGAAATCAAAAAATTCCTAGAAACAAATGACAATGAAAACACGACAATTCAAAACCTATGGGATGCAGCAAAAGCAGTTCTAGCAGCAAAATTTATAGCAACACAATCCTAGCTCAAGAAACAAGAAAAACTTCAAGCAGACAACCTAACTTTGCACCTAAAACAACTGGAAAAAGAAGAACAAAAAACCTCAAAATTAGCAGAAGGAAAGAAATCATAAAGATCAGAGCAGAAATAAATGAGAAAGAAATGAAAGAAACAGTGGTAAAGATTAATAAAATTAAAATCTAGTTCTTTGAGAAGATAAACAAAATTGACAAACCTTTAGCCAGACTCATCAAGAGAAAGAGTGAAGAATCAAATCAACAAAATTAGAAATTAAAAAGAAGAGGGCATAACAGACAATGCAGAAATACAAAGGACTATAAGAGAGTATTATGAGCAACTGTATAGCAATAAAATGGATAACTTGGAAGAAATGGACAGATTCTTACAAAAGTTCAATCCTCCAAGACTGAACCAGGAAGAAATAGAAATTATGAACAACCCACTTAGAAGCACTGACATCGAAACTGTGATTAGAAATCTCCCAAAAAACAAAAGCCCAGGACCAGATGGCTTCACAGATGAATTCTATCAAACATTTAGAGAAGAACTAATGCCTAGCCTTCATGGAAGGAACATTCCAAACTCATTCTACGAGGCCACCATCACCCTGATACCAAAACCAGACAAAGACAACAGGAAAAAAGAAAACTACAGGCCATATCACTGATCAACCTAGATACAAAGAACCTCAACAAAATTCTAGCAAAAAAAATTCAACAACACATCAAAAAGCTCATACACCATGATTGAGTTTGGTTTATTCCAAGAGGCAAGGATTCTTCAATATATACAAATAAAATAATCTGATACAGCATATTAATAAATTGAAACATAAAAGCCATATTACAATCTCAATACAAAATCCAGCACCTATTTATGATTAAAACTCTTCATAAAATGTACATAGAAGGAACCTACCTCAATATAATAAAGGCCATATATGGTAAGCCCATAGGAAACATTATTCTCACTGGTAAAAAACTGAAAACATTCCTCCTAAATCAGAAACAAGACAATGGTGTCCACTCTCACCATTATTATTCAACATAGTTTTGGAAGTCATAGCTACAGCAATCAGAGAAGTAAAAGAAATACAAGGAATCTAGAAAAAATAAAGCTCTCACTGTTTGCAGATAACATCATAAAGTACATAAAAAACCCTAAAGATACTGGCATAAAATTGCTACAGCTAATCACTGAATTTAGCAAAGTCACAGGAAACAAAATCAATACATAGAAATCATTTGCATCCCTATATATTAACAATGGAAAATCAGAAAGAGAAATTAAGGAATCAATCCCATTTACCATTGCAACAAAAAGAATAAAATATCTAGCACTAAACCTATGTAAGGAGACAAAAGAACTGTATACAGAAAATGATAAGACCCTGATAAAAGATCAAAGATGATATAAACAGATAGAGAGATATGCTATGTTCCTTGGCAGGAAAAATCAATATTGTGAAAATGGCTATACTACCAGACGTAATCTGCAGATTCAATATGATCCCTATCAAATTGCCAATGGCATTTTTCACAGAATTAAAACAAAAATTTTTACAATTTATATGGAAACACAGAAGATCCCATATAGCCAAAGAAGTCTTGAGAAAGAAGAATGGAGCTGGAGGAATTAACCTTCCTGACTTCAGAGTATATTACAAAGATACAGTCATCAAGATAGTATGGTGCTGGCACAAAAACAGAAATATAGACCAATGGAAAAAGACAGAAAGCCCAGAAATAAACCCATGTACCTATAGGTACCTTATTTTTGACAGAGAAGGCAAGAATATACAATGGAGCTAATTAACCTCTTCAAAAAGTGGTTCTGGGAAGACTGGACAGTTACATGTAAAAGAATGAAGTTAAAACACTTTCTAACATCTTACACAAAGAAACTCAAAAGGCCTAAATGTAAGACCAGAAACTATAAAACTCAGAGGAAACCATAGGCAGAACACTCGAAGACATAAAGCAAGATCCTTTATGACATACCTCCTAGAGTAAAGGAAATAAAAACAAAAGTAAACAAGTGGGACCTAGTTAAACTTAAAAGCTTTTGCACAGAAAGGGAACTATAAGCAAGGTGAAGAGAAAACCTTCAGAATGGGAGAAAATGAAACCAACTGAAACAACTGCTGCTGCTGCTGCTGCTAAGTCGCTTCAGTCGTGTCCGACTCTATGCGACCCCATAGACGGCAGCCCACCAGGCTCCCCGTCCCTGGGATTCTCCAGGCAAGAACACTGGAGTGGGTTGCCATTTCCTTCTCCAATGCATGAAAGTGAAAAAATAAAGTGAAGTCACTCAATCGTGTCCGACTCCTAGTGACCCCATGGACTGCAGCCCACCAGGCCCCTCCATCCATGGGATTTTCCAGGCAAGAGTACTGGAGGGGGGTGCCATCGCCTTCTCCATGAAACAATTGACAAAGGATTAATTTCCAAATATATAAGCAGCTCATACAACACAATACCAGGAAAACAAACACCCCAATCAAAAAGTGGGGAAAGACCGAAGCAAATTTTTTTCTAAATAAGACATACAGATGGCTAACAAACACATTTGCTCAAAATTCTCCAAGCCAGGCTTCAGCGATGTGTGAACTGTGAATTTCCTGATGTTCAAGCTGGTTTTAGAAAAGGCAGAGGAACAGAGATCAAATTGCCAACATCCGCTGGATCATGGAAAAAGCAAGAGAGTTCCAGAAAAACATCTATTTCTGCTTTATTGACTATGCCAAAGCCTTTGACTGTGTAGATAAATTCTGAAAGAGATGGGAATACCAGACCACCTGATCTGCCTCTTGAGAAAGTTGTATGCAGGTCAGGAAGCAACAGTTAGAACTGGACATGGACCAACAGACTGGTTCCAAATAGGAAAAGGAGTACATCAAGGCTGTATATTGTCACCATGTTTATTTAACTTATATGCAGAGTACATCAAGAGAAACCCTGGACTGGAAGAAACACAAGTTGGAATCAAGATTGCTGGGAGAAATATCAATAACCTCAGATATGCAGATGATACCACACTTATGGCAGAAAGTGAAGAGGAACTCAAAAGCCTCTTGATGAAAGTGCAAGTGGAGAGTGAAAAGGTTGGCTTATTAGGCATTGTACCTGGACTGGCAACTCATTTCAGATATGATATTATACATATTTCAATGCTATTCTCCCAAATCATCCCACCCTCTCCCCTTCCCAGAGTCAAAAGTCCCTTCTATACATCAGTGTCTCTTTTGCTGTCTCTTAAACAGGGTTGTTGTTACCATCTTTCTAAATTCCATATATATGCGTTAGTATACTGTATTTGTGTTTTTCTTTCTGGCTTACTTCACTCTGTATAATAGGCTCCAGTTCCATCCACCTCATTATAACTGATTCAAATGCATTCTTTTTAATGGCTGAGTAATACTCCATTGTTTATATGTACCATTGCTTTCTTATCCATTCATCTATGAATGGACATCTAGGTTGCTTCCAAGTCCTGGCTATTGTAAACAGTGCTGCTATGAATATTGGGGTACACGTGTCTCTTTAAATTCTGGTTTTCTCAGTGTGTATGCCCAGATAACGGATGCCTGGGGCTGGTGCACTGGGACGACCCAGGGGGATGGTATGGGGAGGGAGGAGGGAGGAGTGTTCAGGATGGGGAACACATGTATACTTGTGGCGGATCCATCTTGATGTATCACAAAAGCAATATAATATTGTAAAGTTAAGCAAAATAAAATTTAATTTTTAAAAAAAAAGGTTGGCTTAAAGCTCAACATTCAGAAAACGAAGATCATGGCATCTGGTCCCATCACTACATGGGAAATAGATGGGGAAACAGTGGAAACAGTGTCAGACTGTCTTTTTCTGGGCTCCAAAATCACTGCAGATGGTGACTGCAGCCATGAAATTAAAAGACGCTTACTCCTTGGAAGGAAAGTTATGATCAACCTAGATAGCATTTTCAAAAGCAGAGATATTACTTTGCCAACAAAGATTCTCCTAGTCAAGGCTACGGTCTTTCCTGTGGTCATGTATGGATGTGAGAGCTGGACTGTGAAGAAGACTGAGCGCCGAAGAATTGATGCTTTTAAACTGTGGTGTTGGAGAAGACTCTTGAGAGTCCCTTGGACTGCAAGGAGATCCAACCAGTCCATTCTGAAGGAGATCAGCCCTGGGATTTCTTTGGAAGCAATGATGCTGAAGCTGAAACTCCAGTATTTTGGCCACCTCATGCGAAGAGTTGACTCATTGGAGAAGACTCTGATGCTGGGAGGGATTGGGGGCACGAGGAGAATGGGACGACAGAAGATGAGATGGCTGGATGGCATCACTGACTCGATGGATGTGAGTCTGAGTGACCTCCGGGAGTTGGTGATGGACAGGGAGGCCTGGCGTGCTGCGATTCATGGGGTCGCAAAGAGTCGGACATGACTGAGCGACTGATCTGATCTGATCTGAACAAACACATGAAAAGATGCTCAACATTGCTCATTATTAGAGAAATGCAAATCAGAACTACAGTGAGATATCACTTTACACTGGTCTGAATGGCCAACATCAAAAAGTTTAAAAACAATAAATGCTGGATAGGCTGTGGATAAAAAGGAGCACTCTTGCACTGTTGGTGGAAATGTAAATTGATACATCTACTCTGGAAGACAGTATGGAGATTCTTTAAAAAACTAGGAATAAAACCACCATATGACTCAGCAATTCCACTCCTAGTCATATGCCCTGAGGAAACCAAAATTGAAAAAGACACGTATACCTCAATATTCATTGAAGCACTAAGTACAATGGCTAGAACATGGAAGCAACCTAGATGTCCATTGACAGATGAATGGGTAAAGAAGAAAGAAGCTGTGGTACATATACACAGTGAAATATTGTTGTGAAGTCGATCAGTCATGTCTGACTCTTTGTGACCCCGTGGACTGTAGCCCACCAGGCTCCTCCATCCATGGAATTTTCTAGGCAAGAGTACTGGAGTGGGTTGCAATTTCCTTCTCCAAGTGGAATATTACTCAGCCATAAAATGGAATGCATTTGAATCAGTTCTAATGAGATGGATGAACCTAGGGCCTATTATGCAGAGTGGAGTAAGTCAGAAAGAGAAAGATAAATATCGTATGCTAATAGATATATGTGGAATCTAGAAAGATGGTACTGATGAATTTATTTGCAAGGAAGCAGTGAAGAAACATAGAAAACAGACTTATGGACATGGGGAGAGGAGAGGAGAGGGTAAGATATATGGAGAGAATAACATGGAAACTTAATTATCATATGTAAACTAGATAGCCTATGGAAATTTGCTGTATGTCTCAGGGAACTCAAACAGAGTCTCTGTATCAACCTAGAGGGTTGGGATGGGGAGGAAGATTCAAAAGGCCAGCCAGGTTCAAGAGGGAGGGGACATATGTACACCTACAGTTGATTCATATTGATGTTTGACAGAAAACAACAAAACTCTGTAAAGCAATCATCGTTCAATTAAAAAATAAATAAAAATAATAATCAGTATTTAGCACTGACTTTTTATAAAATAGGAATAACAGCATCCTTTCATTGCATTAAATATTTAGTTTTCAATAATATGCTTTGTTTTGTTTTTTACTAAAACATATTTTTATAACACAACCATAAAAAGGGTAAATTAAAAGAAATGTTAGAAAAAACATGTCACTGCTAAATGACAAGAATATGAAGCTAACTAGATATTCACCCAAAGGCCTTATATGCCTTAGTACTGTGATACTCTAGAGTGACACCTGTTGTTATGATGTAAGCAATAGCATCCCCTTTCATTCTCAAAAGTCTATTATGAATTTTATTGTTGACCTATTTGAAATAAACAATATGAAGGAGTTGAAGAGAGACTTAACTACAAATATTTCAGAATTTAAAAGAGAGAAAAGAATATTGTGTACAATTGATTACCTGTGTAATAGAGAACTTAGATGAAACAGATATATTCATTTAAAGACAATGTATTAAAATTGGCAACTATATATATATAATTCTATAAATCTAAAACTTATAACTGTATATATATATAATATATAGTATGTACACACATACCTAATATATTTAGTATACATATAAAATTTGAATAGTACTAAAAGTCTTTAGAGAAGTTGAATGTGTTAAACATCTTCTGACAAATAAAACACACCTGACTTAGACGGTAGCATCAAAGAATAAATAATCCAATTTTAATATATCTCTCATAGAGAGAAAAATAAGTAATCTTAATGAAGCAAATATAATTTTAAAAGCAACATTAGATACTGTGTTACTGTGTTAGTCACTCAGTCGTATTTGACTCTTTGCGACCCCACAGACTGTAGCCCGCCAGGCTTCTCTGTCCATGGAATTCTCCAGGCAAGAATGCTGGAGTGGATTGCCATTTCCTTCTCCAGAGGAACTTCCTAACCCAGGGGTTGAACCCTGGTCTCCTGCCTCACAGGCAGATTCTTTACCATTTGAGCTAATGGGAAATCTAACATTAGATAAGTATAACATGTTATATATATATATATATATATATATATATATATATATATATATAAAAAAATCTAATATATATATATATATATTAGATAAGTATAACACTAAAACAACAAAAGAAGAGAAACTTAAGAAAAACACTCTTACTTGAGGACATAGTTACAAAACCCTGAACAAAATATTGGCAAAACAAATATAAATATTTTTCTTCATAAAAAAAAATCAAAGGGATAAACTAATGGACATATGAACATGTGTGTGTTTGTGTGTGCACGCACATGCATGTGCTCAGTCACTCAGTCATGTCTGACTTTTGAGATTCCATGGACTGTAGCCCTCCAGTATCTTCTGTCCATGGAGTTTTCTAGGCAAGAATACTGGAGCAGGTTGCCATTTCCTATGCCAGGGGATTTTCCTGACCCAGGGATCAAACCTGTATCTTTTGAGTCTCCTGCATTGACAGGCAGATTCTTTACCATTGTATCACTTGAGAAGCCCATATAACATGTAACTCCTCCCAAACCAATAACTAATTGCTTATCACTAGTGTAAATCTTACCTTTTTCTCTTTCCATACTGTTAAAAAAGGTAAGACTTTTCATTTCATACAAAGATGAGCACAATAAAGGACAGAAAGGGTATGGACCTAACAGAAGCTAAAGATATTAAGAAGAGGTGGCAAGAACACACAAAACAACTATATTAAAAAGATCTTCATGACCCAGATAACCATGATGGTACGATCTCTCACCTAGAGCCAGACATCCTGGGATGCAAAGTCAAGTAGGCTTTAGGAAGCATCAGTATGAACAAAGCTAGTGGAGGTGATGGAATTCTAGTTGAGCTAGTTCAAACCCTAAAAGATGATGCTGTGAAAGTGCTGCACTCAATATGCCAGCAAATTTGGAAAACTCAGCAATGGCCTCAGGCTTGGAAAAGGTCAGTTTTAATTCCAATCCCAAAGAAAGGCAATGCCAAAGAATGTTCAAACTACTGCACAATTGCATTCATCTCACAGGCTAGCAAACAATGCTCAAAATTCTCCAAGCCAGGCTTCAACAGTATGCAAACCATGAACTTCCAGATACTCAAGCTGGATTTAGAAAAAGCAGAACAGCGATAAAACTGACAACATCTTCTAAATCATCGAAAAAGCAAGAATTCCAGAAAAACATCTACTTCTGCTTTATTGACTGTGTCAAAGCTTTGACTGTGTGGATCAAAACAAACTGTGGAAAATTCTGAAAGAGATGGGAATACCAGATCACCTGACCTGCATCCTGAGAAATCTGTATTCAGGTCAAGAAGCAACAGTTTGAACTGGACATGGAACATACTGGTTCCAAATAAGAAAAGCAATATATCAAGGCTGTATATTGTCACCCTGCTTATTTAACTTATATGCAGAGTAGATCATGAGAAATGCTGGGCTGGAAGAAGCACAAGCTGGAATCAAGATTGCCGGGAGAAATATCAATAACCTCAGATATGCAGATTACAGCACCCTTATGGCAGAAAGAGAAGAAAAACAAAAGAGCCTCTTGATGATTGTGAAATAGGAGAGTGGAAAAAGTTGGCTTAAAACTCAACATTTAGAAAATGAAGATCATGGCATCTGGTCCCATCACCTTGTGGCAAATAGGTGGGGAAACATTGGAAACAGTGACAGTCTTTATTTTTGAGGGCTCCCAAAATCACTGCAGATGATGACTGAAGCCATGAAGTTAAAAGGCTCAGAAGAAAAGCTTGGAGGAAAAGCTATGACCAACCTAGAGAGCATATTAAAAAGCAGAGACATTACTTTGCTAACAAAGGTCTGTCCAGTCAAATCTATGGTTTTTCCAGGAGTCATGTATGGATGTGAGAGTTGGACTATAAAGAAAGCTGAGCGCCGAAAAATTGATGCTTTTGAACTGTGGTGTTGGAGAAGACTCTTGAGAGTCCCTTGGACTGCAAGGAGATCCAACCAGTCCATCCTGAAGGAAATCAGTCCTGAATATTCATTGGAAGGACTGATGCTGAAGCTGAAGCTTCCATGCTTTGGCCACCTGATGGGAAGAACCCACTCATTGGAAAAGAGCCTGATGTTGGGAAAGATTTAAGGCAGTAGGAGAAGGGGACGACAGAGGATGAGATGGTTGGATGGCATCACCGACACGATGGACATGAGTTTGAGTAGGCTCCGGGAGTTGGTGAAGGACAGGGAAGCCTGGTATCCTGCAATTCCTGCAGTCGCAAAGAGACAGATACTATTGAGAGACTGAACTGAATTGAGGCTAAGTCTTTCCTCTTACATAGAATCCACATATTAAATTCTTCACTATAGTGATCTAATTGGAAAACCCATAGACCCATCAAATTCAGAATTTCCCAAACTTCATTTATATGATGGTATTTATTAAATCTTTCTCACTTCCTCTATTCCCTGTCAATACATTATCAGTTCACCAAGCAAGAACTCTTGAAGTCATCATAAATTATTTTTATCCCTGACCTAAAAGCTTACAGTCGATTACTGAGTCCTGCCAGTTCTGTAGTTGACATGGCTCCATCTTTGGTGATAATCACCATGTAGAGCACTGCAGCCACCTTTGATGCCATCCTATTTTTACTCATCTTACCCAGTTTCATGATACTGCAGATTTATCTCTTTAACACGTGAATCTGATCATTGCTATCTACTTAAAACTTTGTTGTGCTTTTTCTATCTACTTCTATATTAAAATCTGCTGCTGCTTCTACTGCTAAATCCCTTCAGTCGTGTCCGACTCTGTGTGACCCCAGAGACGGCAGCTCACCAGGCTCTGCCGTCCCTGGGATTCTCCAGGCAAGAACACTGGAGTGGGTTGCCATTTCCTTCTCCAATGCATAAAAGTGAAAAGTGAAAATGAAGTCGCTCAGTCATGTCCAACTCTTCGGGACCCCATGGACTGCAGCCAACCAGGCTCCTCCATCCATGGGATTTTCCAGGCAAGAGTACTGGAAAATCGCCAGTACTGCCATCGCCTTCTCCGATTAAAATCTAATGCCAACATAATATCTGTGTTTCTGACCCCTGACTTCTAGATGTTATCATATTCCTATACACTATGCTCTATTAATACTAAATTACTTGAAGCACTTACATAACACCTTCTTATGTTTCTTTGCTTTTACAAATATTTCTTCTTTTGTTTGTAACATTTTTTTTTTCTTTCTTAAATGGTTGATCCATACTTTCTTCAAAGAAGACAATCACATGAGATGTCTACTTTGAAATTCTTACCACCTACTTTTTACCTTTCTTATGAAACCTCCTCTCCCCCTTTACCATTTCTACTGTACTTATTACACTGTAGTTTAATTTTCATTTTATTTATTTTTTCCTACCTAAACTGAAAATTCCTTGAAAGAAGGATCATGACTTGATCTCTGTCATAGTGCCTAGCATATGCACTCAGTGAAGCTTTGTTAAAGAAGTAACAAATGAATGTATGGAAGTAGAATGTAAAAGCATATGTACTAGTATGCATATGTACACTCAAAATTTTGAAAGTGATTCTTTTTGTTTTGACTAAATGTGAGATAATTTTTCCTTGTAGTACCCTTCTTAGTTTATATTTTGAGAAATAATGTGCACATGCAGTTTCTAAGGTGGACAAATCATTAATATAAAGATTCACTGTTGAATGAGTTAAAAATATGTGTTCGGACTTTTTGTGTTCTTTTGGGTTGCTAAAAAAAACTTTAATACTTATTTGAACACTTGAAAGAAAAAGAAACAGTAATCTGTAGAAACTACACCACACTTTGGCATGTGGTATGCATTTGCTGAAGCAGAGGCCTGCCATATGCCATATGTGCTGTGCCACCCAACTTTGCCATCATGTCAGTGAATTCATTGTATCCTGCAGCCAAGCCACATGGGTATGACATGCCTTACACTTCAATATTTCTATGAACATTTTTCCACTTAATTCTGTCACACATGGTATCCATAATCTGTT
Source organism: Tragelaphus eurycerus (assembly GCA_935064755.1). NCBI lineage: Eukaryota > Metazoa > Chordata > Mammalia > Artiodactyla > Bovidae > Tragelaphus > Tragelaphus eurycerus. The sequence continues at coordinate 9,540,720 of CAKXYN010000012.1, read as the reverse complement.
AGGATGAGTTCTGCCCATTTTGTCACCTTTAACATCTGAAAGCTCTTATGAGGGTGCCAAATTGATTGTTCTTCTGATTTGATGCAGATGTGAGTCATTCTGGGCGAAATTTTTAAAAGGATTTCCAGTGGTCACTTTTCCATGAAAATTGAAACAAGAATGGGTAATGACACATACAAGAGATCACTTGGAGTGTGGTTAATTACATAAGAGATTAGTTTTTACTCACATATACATGACCAAATATTTATTGAAACTCCATGATGTGCCAAGCACTATGCTATAGGCTGAGGAAGAAAAATAAGAAAAAATACTAATCCAGGATTCTCCTCCTCAAGGAGGTTGTGGGAAAATGAAAAAATAAAATAAATTAAATTACAATGAAGTTTTTATTTTATTCAATTCATATTATCTTATTATTTAAAAGTGATCTTTAGATAAATGTCCACTCACATTTTCTTCTTGCCACTTCAACAAAGGCAAAATACAAACTATAATAGAGCTATTTATTTGTTCAAGACAGAATGACAGCAATTTAGAATTACAGAGAGGAATCAGGAAAATTTTGTGTGCAAACAAAAACTGTGTACCCATTTTTGTGCATATATTTTCTGTAGAAGTCATTTGGGGACTTTGACAAAAAAGACTGTGTGAAAAAATCTACTAACAAGGCCTTATGTATGTTATTTGGAAGAAAAGAGGGTTATTTTAAAACCTTTTTATAAAAAGCATTTGTTTTGGTGGTCATATTAAGAAAAAGTACTGTCCTCAAAACAAATATAAAATAAACACTGAAAACATTTACCTTTTTAAAATAATATCATAATTATTAAGGAAATGAGTATAGCCTGAATAGGCAATTTTCTAAACTAATTTTTAAATTAAGATCGGAATGTGTGTAAGCTAGTCCAAGTTTGTGAATAACCATTGTTTATGAATGGAAAAGACTAATTTTCACAGACCTTGACATTGCATGCCAATCAGAATTGAATTTCTGAACATAGGAAATTTGCTTACTATTCCCTGTATATTTCTATAGGCATTCATTCAATTTTGACTGTATGGCACTTATTAAACTGTGTTAGCATGTTTTTATCATAATGAGAATTGCTTTAAAATTGAAGGTAGATTTTTGGTTTGAATGTTTATTTGTCCTATCAAAAATATTAGCAAACATTATTATTTAATTTTATATCAATCATCTAGAGTTATAATGTAATAAAAATATTCAACAATATACTGATTACCCATTAATTGGTTCCTAACGCTTAGTTAATCCTATATTAAAAGCATGGCATATAGGCAAAAATTAGAAAAGATGGACCTTCCTAGATTAAAGTGAGAAAGCTATTGAATTCAATAAGACATAAAGTGAACATGACTGACTCTTTGTGACCACATGGACTATAGAATCAATTGAATTCTCCAGGCCAGAATACTGGAGTGGGTAGCCTTTCCCCTCTCCAGGGGATCTTCCCAACCCAGGAATCGAACCAAAGTCTCCTGTATTGTGGGCAGATTCTTTACCAACTGAGCTATCAGGGAAGCCCATAAGGAAATCATAAAGAAATGTTAGGATTTGAAGAGCATTGTTAATATTTTATATAAAAAGCAAATTGAATTAATGAATTAACACGTGCTGAATTCTTTCAAGTTCTCAATGATATTATTGACATCATGCATTTAACCTGAGTCGCCTTCACACATACTCAGAAATAACTTCACAAGTTAAATAAGGGAAAAAATTACTAGTATCAGTTTTTGAGAGGAGAATATTATTTATATCCTAGTTTTAATTAATGTAAGACACCTCAGTTCAGGTCAGTTCAGTCGATCAGTTGTGTCTGACACTTTGCGACCCCATTAATTGCAGCATACCAGGCCTCCCTGTCCATCACCAACTCCTGGAGTTCATTCAAACTCACGTCCATTGAGTCAGTGATGCCATGCAGCCATCTCATCCCCTGTCATCCCCTTCTCCTCCTGCCCTCAATCCCTCCCAGCGTGAGAGTCTTTTCCAATGAGTCAACTCTTCACATGAGGTCACCAAAGTACTAGAGTTTCAGCTTTAGCATCATTCCTTCCAAAGAAATCCCAGGGCTGATTTCCTTCAGAATGGACTGGTTGGATCTCCTTGCAGTCCAAGGGACTCTCAAGAGTTTTCTCCAACACCACAGTTCAAAAGCATCAATTCTTTGGCACTCAGCCTTCTTCACAGTCCAACTCTCACTTCCATACATGACCACTGGAAAAACTATAGCCTTGACTAGACGGACCTTTGTTGGCAAAGTAACGTCTCTGCTTTTGAATTTGCTATCTAGGTTGGTCATAACTTTCCTTCCAAGGAGTAAGCGTCTTTTAATTTCATGGCTGCAATCACCATCTGCAGTGATTTTGGAGACCAGAAATATAAAGTCTGACACTGTTTCCAAGGTTTCCCCATCTACTTCCCATGAAGTGATGGGACCGGATGCCATGATCTTTATTTTCTGACTGTTGAGCTTTAAGCCAACTTTTTCACTCTCCACTTTCACTTTCGTCAAGAGGGTCTTTAGTTCACTTTCTGCCATGTAGGTGGTGTCATCTGCATATCTGAGGTTATTGATATTTCTTCCCACAATCTTGATTCCAGCTTGTGCTTCCTCCAGCCCAGCATTTCTCATGATGTACTCTGCATATAAGTTAAATAAGCAGGATGACAATATACAACCTTGACGTACTCCTTTTCCTATTTGGAACCATCTGTTGTTCCATGTCCAGTTCTAACTGTTGCCTCCTGACCTGCATACAATTTTCTCAACAGGCAGGTCAGGTGGTCTGGCATTCCCATCTCCTTCAGAATTTTCCACAGTTTGTTGTTAACCACAGAGTCAAAGGTTTTGGCATAGTCAATAAAGCAGAAATAGATGTTTTTCTGGAACTTTCTTGCTTTTTCAATGATCCATCGGATGTTGGCAATTTGATGTAAATCTACTTCTTTTTTATTATATATATATTATTGAAGTGTAGTTGACTTACAATAGTTTAGGTGCACAGCAAGGTGGTTCAATTATACATAGATGGGGAAACAGTGGAAACAGTGTCAGACTTTATTTTTCTGGGCTCCAAAATCACTACAGATGGTGACTGAAGCCATGAAATTAAAAGACGCTTACTGCTTGGAAGGAAAGTTATGACCAACCTAGATCACATATTCAAAAGCAGAGACATTACTTTGCCAACAAAGGTCCGTCTAGTCAAGGCTATGGTTTTTCCTGTGGTCATGTATGGATGTGAGAGTTGGGCTGTGAAGAAGGCTGAGCGCCGAAGAATTGATGCTTTTGAACTGTAGTGTTGGAGAAGACTCTTGAGAGTCCCTTGGACTGCAAGGAGATCCAACCAGTCCATTCTGAAGGAGATCAGCTCTGGGATTTCTTTGGAAGGAATGATGCTGAAGCTGAAACTCCAGTACTTTGGCCACCTCATGCAAAGAGTTGACTCATTGGAGAAGACGCTGATGCTGGGAGCGATTGGAGGCAAGAGGAGAAGGGGACAACAGAGGATGAGATGGCTGGATGGCATCACTGACTCGATGGACGTGAGTCTCGGTGAACTCCGGGAGTTGGTGATGGACAGGGAGGCCTGGTGTGCTGCGACTCATGTGGTTGCAAAGAGTTGGACACGACTAAGCGACTGATCTGATCTGATACACATATATTATTTTTCAGATTATTTCCTATTATATCAGTTGTTTCAAGTTATTGACTATAATTCCCTGTGCTATCCAATAAATCTTTGTGGCATCTTATTTGTTTTTAACTAGAAATCTAGCATTCTATTCATACTAAGTCAAACAAGTGAAAGCAAAATGTGATTTTTTTTATTTAGGCAAAAATTCATAAGTTTGTTAGGAGGTATATTATACATACTATTTACATATATATTTACAAAAGCTTTTCTACTATACTTGAAAAAGACTTGAGAAAAAGCATCATAAAGAAAAAAAAAAAGAGATGGAGAAGTTGGAAAACTTAAACCAAATGAAATGGGAGCACTGAGTATGAAATAAAAAAAGTTAAGCTGCTGCTGCTGCTGCGTCACTTCAGTTGTTTCCGACTCTGTGCGACGCCATAGATGGCAGCCAGGATCCCCCTTCCCCGGGATTCTCCAGGCAGGAACACTGGAGTGAGTTGCCATTTCCTTCTCCAATGCATGAAAGTGAATAGTGAAGTCGCTTAGTCGTGCCTGACTCTTCACGACCCCATGGATTGCAGCCTCCCAGGCTCCTCCATCCATGGGATTTTCCAGACAAGAGTACTGGAGTGGGTTGCCATTGCCTTCTCCCCAGAATGCTGCTGCTAGATAAAGGTTAAAGATCATCATATAGTCCAGTTGTTGTTTTTGATGTCTATTTTTATTTATTTAACATATTTGTTAATTGAAGGATAATTGCTTCACAGAATTTTGTGGTTTTGTCATAGATCAACAAGAATCAGACATAGATACACCCATGTCCCCTCTCTCCCAGACCTCCCTCCCATCTCCCTTCCCATCATATCCTTCAGCTCCTGTTTGAGTTCCCTGAGTCATATATCAAATTCCTATTGGCTATCTATTTTACACATAAATTATAAATTTATATGTTACTAGTCCAGTTGTTTTGAAACATGACTGCTCATTAGAAAAGGTATCTGGAGCTTTGGAGAAAAGAAAAAAGAACAAAACGGTAACTGATCATTTGTATTTTCAAAAAAATTCAAGATAATTCTGATATGATCTGGATTTTACAAAGCGTTTACAGGTTTTTCCATTTAATGGTAATTTTGGTGATTTATAACTTTATTGTTTTTCTGTTGACCAATCATGATACAATGTTATTAAGTAATAGTTGCATAATCACAATAGTAAAATATATTTATTAGTTTTCACAATCAGTAGTCAGACAAAAAAGAAAAGGTAATTATAATTGCAAGTCATAATGGGAACATGACTAACCTGACAATATAAAATAATTACATACTGTTTGGTCTATGTCTTTTGATTGGTGCATTTAATCCAGTTACATTTAAGGTAATTATTGATATCTATGATCCTATTATCATTTTCTTAATTGTTTTGAGTTCTTTTTCTTTAGGTCTTTTCCTTGTCTTGTTTTCTGTCTGGAGAAGTTCCTTCAGCATTTGTTGTAAAGCTGGTTTGGTGGTGCTGAATTCCCTTAGATGTTGCTTATCTGCAAAGCTTTTGATTTCTCCATCAAATCTGAAGGAGAATCTTGCTGGGTAGAGTATTCTTGGTTGCAGGTTCTTCACTTTTGTCACTTTAAATATAGCATGCCATTCGTTTCCTTCTGGCTTGTAGTGTTTCTGTGGGGAGATCAGATCAGATCAGATCAGTCACTCAGTCTTGTCCGACTCTTTGCAACCCCATGAATCATAGCACACCAGGCCTCCCTGTCCACCACCAACTCCCGTAGTTCACCGAGACTCACGTCCATCGAGTCAGTGATGCCATCCAGCCATCTCATCCTCTGTCGTCCCCTTCTCCTCTTGCCCCCAATCCCTCCCAGCATCAGAGTTGACTCTGATGCTGAGGTGGCCAAAGTACTGGAGTTTCAGCTTCAGCATCATTCCTTCCAAAGAAATCCCAGGGCTGATCTCCTTCAGAATGGACTGGTTGGATCTCCTTGCAGTCCAAAGAACTCTCAAGAGTCTTCTCCAACACCACAGTTCAAAAGCATCAATTCTTTGACGCTCAGCTTTCTTCACAGTCCAACTCTCACATCCATACATGACCACAGGAAAACCCATAGCCTTGACTAGACGAATCTTTGTTGGCAAAGTAATGTCTCTGCTTTTGAATATGCTATCTAGATTGGTCATAACTTTCCTTCCAAGGAGTAAGCATCTTTTAATATCATGGCTTCAGTCACCATCTGTAGTGATTTTGGAGCCCAGAAAAATAAAGTCTGACACTGTTTCCCTATCTATTTCTGTGGGGAGAAATCAGCTGATAATCTAGTAGGAGTTCCCTTGTATGTTATTTGTCATTTTTCCCTATTGCTTTTAATATTTTATTTTTGTCTTTAATTTTTGTCAGTTTGATTACTATGTGTCTCAGTGTGTTCCTCCTTGGATTTATCCTGTCTGGTACTTTCTGTGCTTCCTGAACTTGGTTGACTATTTCCCTTTCCATGTTAGGGAAATTTTCAGCTATTATCTCTTCAACTATTTTCTCCGGTCCTTTCTCTCTCTCTTCTCCTTCTGGGATCTCTAAAATGTGAATGTTGGTGCATTTAATGTTGTCCAAGAGGTCTCTTAGGCTGTCTTCATTTGTTTTCATTCTGTTTTCTATATTCTGTTCTGCAGCAATGATTTCCACCATTTTGTCCTCCAGGTCATTTATTTGTTCTGCCTCAGTTATTCTGCTATAGATTCCTTCTACTGTATTGTTCATCTCTGTTTGTTCTTAGTTCTTCTAGGTCTTTGATAAGCATTTATTGCATCTTCTCCATTTTTTCCCCAGATTCTGGGTCTCCTTCACTATCATTATTCAGAATTCTTTTTCTGGAAGGTTGCCTATCTCCATTATATTTAGTTGTTTTTTTTTTTTTTTTTGGGGGGGGGTGTTTATCTTTTCCCTTCATCTGGGACATTTCCTTCTTCTTTTTCATCCTGATTAACTTTTTGTAATGTGGTTTTTGTTCTAGCCACTGTGGGATTGTGGTTTTTCTTGCTTCTTCTGTCTGCCCTCTGATGGAGGTGGCTAAGGGGCTTGTGTAAGTTCCTGATGGCAGGGACTTGCAATGGTGACGACTGGGTTTTAGTCTGGTGGGTAGGGCCTTGCTCAGTAAAGCTTTAACCCAATTCTCTACTGATTTGTGGGGTTACACTCCCTCCCTGTTAGTTATTTGGCCTGAGGTGATCGAGCCCTGGGGTGTATGGGCTCTATGGTAGGATTAATCGTGATTTCCAAGAGAGCTTATATCAAGGCGGGTCTTCCAAGATTGCTGCTACCAATGTTCCCATGCTGGTTGTAAGCCCCTGCCAAATACCAAAGATAAATAAGAAAGAGCTAATTTATTTGAAAATTAAGAAATATACTTAGAAAGAGTTAATATTACATAATAAAATGCTTATTAAATATTTATTCAGGCCTCCTTGTTGGCTCAGACAGTAAGGAATCTGTCGGCAATGCATAAGACCTGGATTCAATCCCTAGCATATGATGTTAAATTTTGAAATTTGTTATTTTATTTTATAGAATACAACTCTGGATTTTGTACTCTAAAGTTAAATAATATATTCACTAGGTCTACATCAATACTGCCTTATTCTGTACACTTTTAAATTCTCATTTCCATTAGTTGGATTCATTCTTTGGAAGTTTTCTGATTCTTGTAACATATCCATTGCCTGGAACCAGGCTTTTCCTCCTAACCTCTCAAGAACCCATTAACTTATTTAGCATTTATGCTCTTTAGCTATTTAGTTTGCTGTTCAAAAAAATTTTAAAAAATAAATTGAAGTATAACTTAGTATAGAAAAGTGTGTAAGCTTAGATATACCTCTATGTGTGCAGATCAGTGTAAAATGAGTACAGACTATATAACCATCACCTGGTCAAGAATTGGAACATGGACAGCATCGTGAAGCCCTTAATATCTCCTATGGGTCAAAGGAGCAATCAAGATGGGTATTAGGAGATACTGATCATAATACAAATCAAATTTTGCAGAATGAACTTAAACACTATGATTAAAAGACAAACAATTTTGGACATAGCCTGGAAACTCATCAGTGGGATATTATCTAAAATTTTGAGCCATAACCTTGTATGGTAACCTTGCATGGTATTTAAAGAAGCTTAAATAGGTATCAAGGAACTGCAGTCAATAAATTCAAATATAAAATTATTTTAGTAGCTTAGAAGTGAGGCTTTTATATACAGATAGAGAGACACAGTGAGAGATAGAAAGGAGATGATGTGAAAAGATATAAAGTAAGAAATTATTAACTGTAATATGTCAATTACTTGGCTGATGGTGAAGGAGTGAAAAGGTAGCATTACAACTTTGTTCCTGAGTGACTGTGACATTTGAGAGAAATAAAGAAGCAGAAAAATGAGTTTAGATAGATGGGCATTAATTACTTACTTTTGTCTCAACCTCTTGGTTATAATAATTTATTTTGGTCATTAAGACAAAAAGTAGATTTGTGTCTGATAATAGATTCGCATCATATAGAAATCTTTTAAAAATATTTTTAAAAAGTGGTTTGATCTTTCTGTACAAAGAAGAAAGTCTGCAGTACATACTGGGTAACTGTATTTAGGTCATCCACCCTCAACCCAATTAGAATGTACAGTGTAATAGTTTATACAAATATCAGAAATGCTTAAATACAAAACCAGTTATGACAATTGACTGAGGTAATTCTTAAACTGGAATCACATTCACATTTACTACATATATTTCTTTGGTTACTTACCAACTGGAATGCAATCCTGAGAAAAAGTGAGTGGCAATTTTCAGAGAGGCTTTAAATATATATGGTCCACAGGAGTTATTAGAGAAACAGTCTTCTAATTTCTATCTTTCTGTAGTTACTCTTTGAGACATGAAAATGATAGAGTCATTTTTGTAGATCTTAACCACCCTTATGGCAGAAAGTGAAGAGGAACTAAAAGCCTCTTGATGAAAGTGAAAGAGGAGAATGAAAAAGTTGGCTTAAAGCTCAACATTCAGAAAACGAAGATCATGGCATCTGGTCCCATCACTTCATGGGAAATAGATGGGGAAACAGTGGAAACAGTGTCAGACTTTATTTTTGGGGGCTCCCAAATCACTGCAGATGGTGACTGCAGCCATGAAATTAAAAGACACTTACTCCTTGGAAGGAAAGTTATGACCAATCTAGAAAGCATATTCAAAAGCAGAGACATTTTGCCAACAAAGCCTTGTCTAGTCAATGCTATGGTTTTTCCTGTTGTCATGTATGGATGTGAGAGTTGGACTATGAAGAAGGCTGAGAGCCAAAGAATTGATGCTTTTGAACTGTGGTGTTGGAGAAGACTCTTGAGAGTCCCTTGGACTGCACGGAGATCCAACCAGTCCATTCTGAAGGAAATCAGCCCTGGGATTTCTTTGAAGGGAATGATGCTGAAGCTGAAACTCCAGTACTTTGGCCTCCTCATGCGAAGAGTTGACTCATTGGAAAAGACTCTGATGTTGGGAGGGATTGGGGGCAGGAGGAGAAGGGGATGACAGAGGATGAGATGGCTGGATGGCATCACTGACTCTATGGACGTGAGTCTGAGTGACCTCTGGGAGTTGGTGGTGGACAGGGAGGCCTGGCATGCTGTGATTTGTGGGGTCACAAAGAGTCGGACATGACTGAGCAACTGAACTGAACTGAACTGAGGTCTGTCATAGCTTTTCTTCCAAGAAGCAGTCATCTTGTAATTTCATGGCTGTAGTTACCATTTGCAGTCATTTTAGAGTGCAAGAAGAGGAAATCTGTCACTGAGTTCACCTTTCCCCCTTCTACTTGTAACCTTGTTTTCTAATTTTGTTTTTCAAATTCTACAACTTCCATTTCAGCATCATGTGTGTACAAAGATCTTATGTGTGAGAAAAATGTGGCTTGGGTACATAGGATAGAGGAGTTGATGGTTAAAATTTTCAATCTTGCCACTCTGATACGTTTTCTTCAAAATAGGAAATTGTTTTATTTTTATTAAATTTAGTTAAGCTAATAAGGAATTTAAATATATATTGATTAAAATTATTCTTAGTTAAAAATTTATGAAAACGTACCTAAATTGCTTTGAGTGACTAGAGTTTTTGTTTCTATGAAGTTATACAAATCAATTCTTCTAAAAATTGATAATGTTGATATAATATATAATTGGTATAAATGTATTACCTTTAGTTATAAATAATAGGAAAGATTATAGATCTGGGTCTGCATTATCACAGCGTTCAAATTAATAATTTTAATTCACGAGTTCTTACTCTGCAATTCTTTAAAAAATAAAGTTTGAATTTTGAGGAACTTCATTTTATACAGTATCTAGTGGATGATTCTATACCCTGATTCTCTCACAGAGTACTTTAATACATGCAGCCCTGTAGAAGATACTCTCAAGATCAGTGAGGTCACCACACATGAAGGTGTGTTTCTGCTATCGAATCAGTCAGAAGGTAAGAACTCTATCAAGTAAGTCACCAGGGGCTGTGTCACAAGTTTTCCAAGTTGCCACTTTCTCTGTCCGCTTTGCAAATGTATCTGACACTAACTGTGACTCTTATAACTTAGCATTCATTTCTTCTGATATTTTGACACTAAAAAGAAAGATGGCAGCCTGGGACAAAGAGATTTGGTGTTCTCATCATGAATCACACCGTATGGGCTACTGATAAACACTGCAACGAATCATGGATAGCTGGCAAGGTCCTCTGCCCTAATTTGTTTTTTAAATTTTCATTCAGGCAGTGTAACTTCATTACAACCCTGCAAGCAAGACCCCAGGCATTGTTTGAGGCAGATTTATAGCCAAGTAAGGCAACCATTTCAGACTACAGAGAAATCCCTTTATTTGCACCGTATCTGAACTTTTCTCCTTAGTTGGGGAAAGTTGATTTCATATAATATAACTGTTTTTGTCTTTAAAGACAGTTTTGTTTTTTTTTTTTTTTTTTTTCCCCATATGTCTGATTGAGGGAAATTACAGCTGGATGTGAAGAAACAACCAGCATTCATTATCATCTCTAGTTAAAGTTTCATTGCAAATCAGTGTATAAAAACTCTCTTTAATATCCTTTACTGTTATTCTTTTACACAATTTCCCTTTCCCTGTTAAAAGGTAAAAAGAGTTCAGCAGATTGACTCCAGGTGAGGATATGCATTCTGACAAAAGGCTGGAAGTAAGATGGAGAAAGAACGTATCATGTCAGACACCTTCAGTCATACTGTTGATAAACCAAAGCTTGTGGAGTACTAGACAGCTACTTTCCCACCACACTGCCTCTCCTGTTCAAACTACAGCATTATAACCCTGCAGATCAACTTTTAACACTGATAGAAATGTTGCCTACTTAATATTGCTTGGAGAATAAACAGTCCAACTGGACTGTTAAGAAACTTTGACACACATAAACAATTTATAAAAACTTTTATTTGACACAGTGAAAACAACTCAACTGAAAGATTTTGAGCAAGAACATATTGGAAAGAAAACCTATTTCCTAGAAAAGGATAACAGCGGAGCCCTTTAAAAAGCATGCGATTTATTTGTTAGTGGTAATCAAAAATCCTACCCCTTCTTTTCCGTTGGATTTTTGTTAATGATAAAGAATGTCTAGGTTACTTTAAAAAAATAATTCATTTTTTTCTCCATACTGATGTCAAATTTTTATAGAAATTATATTCTGCTTTGATTTAGAACAATATTCTATTTTGAAACATTAATTTGATTTACTCTAAAGCTGAAATACAGTAGTTTAAAAAGATACTAAGAACAAGGCCTGCTGCTGCTGCTTAGTCACTTCAGTCGTGTCCGACTCTGTGTAATCCCATAAACTGCAGCCCACAAGCCTCTCCCATCCCTGGGATTCTCCAGGCAAGAACACTGGAGTGGGTTGCCATTTCCTTCTCCAATGCAGGAAAGTGAAAAATGAAAGTGAAGTCACTCAGTCATGTCCAACTCTTAGCGACCCCATGGACTGCAGCCTACCCGCTCCTCTGCCCATGGGACTTTCCAGGCAAGAGTACTGGAGTGGGTTGCCATTGCCTACTCCAGAAAAAGGCCTACCTAGCAGTAAATGCAATCATATATAAAAGTAATTAAAACTTCACTGAAAATTTCTTAATATTCAGATGTTTGTTTTGAAATCATTTAGAGTTGAATCTAGGGTGATAAATCTATTTAGTCTCATGTGTTTCTCATTCCCTTGAGGAAAAGACTTTCTCTGAATTGAACCTGGAGTTCAGTTTCAGGCTACAAGAGTGAGTCTAAATATAATGCAGAAAACTGCTTATTATAACTTCAGTGAATGTTTCATTCATATACCTCTTAAAAGCTTGTCAACAGGGTAATCAATAAATATTTAATTCTCAAATTGTAGCTTAGCAATTCTGGGTGGCATCAGGAGACATGCAAATGGCAGTTAGGTGGGCAGTATCTGCCCTGCAGGCCCTCAGCCTGACATACCCAGGAGTGGTGAACTTTGATTATTTTTAGAATTATTTTTTATATTGATACAATAAATCTAAACCATGTCAGTTTAAGATGTTGGCAACATGTTTTTATATTCCCAGCAGTGAGAGGCATTGTGTTATCTCGCATATACAGGACAAATAAAAATATTAAATTAGAAAACAAAATAGAATAGAAATCAGTATTTTTCTTAACTTTATTTGAGCCAAGCCATTTTTTTTTTCTTTCCAGTAAAAATAATGACTACGCCATTGTTACTTTTGGATTATTATACATACTCATTTTAATAACTATGCCTTTGAAGCTTATTCACCTGTTAAAATGTTTAAACTAATGTTTCTATTAAAATTAAAAATAAGACATGTTAATACATAATAGAGTTGATTTCTAGACAGCAATTAAAAGCTAGATTGCATTAAGAAAAATGACACAATTTTGTTTTATTTTACTTTATAGTAGAATATGTACATGTTCTCTTTCTGTCTTTTTTTTTTTTTTCCCTGTTCAGTAAAGGGTAGTGCAGTAATCTGAAGGTGCTCTGCTTTCTCCTAAAGGGTAAATCTGTTTATTTCCTTATTTGATAGCATGGAGTATAGCAAAATGCTTCAGATAAAACACAACCCTTACAATTGTTTGAATTTTAACTGGCTACTGTGTTTAGATTTTCAATTTTCCTTCCTTTCTTCCTGCCAGTTTTGAAGAGTGTTCATATGCCTCACAATATGCTGAGCCGAAGATGATCAGCCAAGTCTTGGCTTCTTTGAGAGCTTAAACCCTTTAAACTCAGTGCTCTTTCCAGCTGGCAGGTCAGCAGCACTGAGCAGACACTGCAGGTTTCTGCTTAGTTAAGTTTCCACAAATGCGCCTCTGCTTATTCTTAGTGAGAAAGGGGAAAGAGTATCTGCCCTGAGAACAATTCTATCCATCTTCCTTTTCCTAGCTCACTGTGTCTAATCTGTTTGGCATTGCAAGATTTTTCTTTTCTTTTTCCCAAGTTTTTAACTGACAGATACTATTAAAAACAAACAAACAAACCATACGATGTTAATGCTTTTAATTCCTGAAAGCATATATTTATTTTCATGAAGTCTGCAAAAGTTTTACTCATTTTTCCATATTACATTAATAGACATGTTTGGCAAAATAATACTCCCTAAATTTACTCTTCAGATGTTAGCTTTTATAGCGGGATTAAGATTACAAAAAGCAATATAGACTTTCTTTGATCTCATTCCATTCTTCAGACATTTATTACTTAACCCTTTAACTCTTATTCAAATATTGACAGTTTTTCTTGGGTTACAAAGTGACTCAAACCAGCCAAACAAAGTTTGAATGTCTGTTTATTCTTGGCATTTTCTTTACCTCATTACTAAAAACTTAACACAAAAATAAATGGATTTAGGACAGCCTTAAATCATGAATGTAATTTGTGAATGAAAAAAATTCAGAATGAGTGAAGTCAGCTTAAATATATTAGAATTAAAATGAAACATTGTATTGCTACATGTTCTTGATCTTTATATGTATCTGCACATGAGATGGGAAAAGGCAATGGCACCCCACTCCAGTACTCTTGCCTGGAAAATCCCATGGACAGAGAAGCCTGGTACGCTGTGGTCCATGGGGTCGCTAGAGTCGGACACGGCTCAGTGACTTCACTTTCACTTTTCACTTTTATGCATTGGAGAAGAAAATGGCAACCCACTCCAGTGTTCTTGCCTGGAGAACCCCAGGGACGGGGGAGCCTGGTGGGCTGCCCTCTGTGGGGTCGCACAGTTTCGGACACTACTGAAGCGACTTAGCAGCAGCAGCAGCAGCACATGAAATGGAGAAGGAAATGGCAAGCCACTCCAGTATCCTTGCCTGGAAAATCACATGGACAGAGGAGCTTGATGACCTACAGTCCATGGGGTCGCAAAGAGTTAGACAGGACTGAAGCAACTTCACACGTACACATGAAATTACTGGTTTCACTGGTTTTGGTTTGATTATTTTATTTTTCTATGGTAGAATTCTGTAAATAGTTGAACTCAAAGATCAATGCAATAATGCTATTTATTATGTACTGTTAGTTTAGTTGTAGTCCAAATAATAACTACTGATTTTGATCTTATATGTTAAAAAAGCCCATACCAATGCACTTTATTTTAAACTGATTATTCTGAATTTTAAATACCTCCTTCAATTGTCATTTATTTACTTTTTTTATTTTTTAGCAGAGATATCATATTTTACACTTGTTTTTCTAAAGTTTAAGGGAAAACCAAATCTTCTCCTTGACTTCTTACCTATACATTCTAGCCATCTGATTTATATAATTTTTCCTACATATCTTATGTTCTTAATTAATTAGAGATTTCTGACCCAGGCATTTTTAAATGTCTTTGAACAAGAAAATGGTCTACTTGTATGAAATTACTCTATAATTCAAATTTTATTTAGTAGTATGGCAAAATATTAGGAGTTGGAGGAAGGTAGAAACAATGGAATGCTATTGCTGAGATGGAAAACTAGGTTTATAGTTCTTAAAAACTTCTGTTTAAAGCAACATGTAATAATGATAAGGATGAAATGTTTACTGTGTTGTCTTTTAAAGTATGAGAAAATTATCAAAATCTATTTTGGCCTAATCTATCAAAATTAAAATTGTTGCTTGATATCCACTGTTGATCTTTGTTTCTGCTAAATCCCAAAATCATAATGTAGAAAATATTTAATTTTTGACAATTCCAACAAGAAATCAATACCTGAGAATCTGAAATACAAAACTCAGGTGCTAGAAAGTCAGCCACCAAGATTTTGTAAAAAAAGTGACTTTGAGCAAAAATTTTATAGATAACTCAATCTAGTTATCACTTAGACTGCAGGAAAGAAACACATGGCACACTCAGAAGGGTTGATTCAAGAGATTAATATCAGGATTTTTTGGTTACAAAGCTGTTGGTATGGTTAAAAAAAAAAAATAAGGGATGGTACAGCACCCTATGCTTTTAGCAGAGGGCTGCCTCACCCTTAGAGAGAAGGTCTGCACAACAGTCAACTCAGCCAAACAGTGAGGGATCTAACCTTATAAATATCTTAAATTGGATTTTTTTTTAATATATATTAACTACTAACACACTGCTAGTAATTCCCACTGACCAACCCAACTGGAAGCCTTGGAGCAAGAGATTCTAACTGATGTTGTTTGGGGTAAAGAGCAAAGTAGAAGAGTAGAGAACAGATTTGAGTAAGCGGAGCAGAAGTAAGAAAATAATGTTTGGTACAACTAACAAACTGAAATGTACACAGTATTGGAGTCATTGGCTAAATGATACATTTTCAGGTGAAGGGGTAGTATACTTAATATAGAACAGTATATATCCTAAATCATCCATCTCCACTGACAATGAAATGTGACTCATTCCCATTTCACCAAATCATCAGAAAATATTATTTCAATATATTATAAATGAGTTTCACATTTGTTTACAGAAAGGAGGTGATGCCTTTTTAATTAGAAAAACCTAGTAACTATAAAACTCTAGTAGCAGTCAAATGTTTACTATATAGGAGAATAACATCATTTTTCTGATGTGTGTGAGTATGTGTTAGTTGCTAAATCATGTCTGACTCTTTATGACCCCATGGACTATAGTCTGCCAGGATCCTCTGTCCACGTAATTCTCCAGGCAAAAATACTGATGTCAGTATCCATTCCCTTCTCCAGGGATTTTCCTAACTTAGGGATGGAACCCCAGTTGGTCTCATGAATTGCAGGCATAGCCCTATTCTGATAGCCTATACAAAGCAAATGATAATTTGTTAGTAAAGAGTAACTAGTTTGTGACTTTAGAATCTATGTTGTGTAGATGCATGAAAAAGGATAAATTGATGAGACAGAAATAAAAGGAAAAAAGGGGGAAAATCATTTGGTTGCCAATATTCTGTTCAATTCAGTCTCAATACTTTTAGTATTGACTTTTAGACCATTGATCAAGGTACCATGTTTTTCTCCTTCCCCATTTTTTAATTTTTTTTGGTCTGGGTTATGTGCATTATTTTAAAAAACCATGCTTTTTATAGTCTTATAGAGAACACATACAAATAAAACCACTTATGGATACACATATATGCACATGTGAGCACACAAGTGCTTTGAAGAGGAAGATGCATACTATGATGTTCATGAAATCTAAATTTAATTTCAAATAGAATAAAAGATTTGGAGTGAATACTGAAGACAAAATTGTATAGTGATTGAAGCCAATACAGCCAAAAATTGCAGAGTAGAAAGAAGCACTCTTTATCATGGATAGGAAGTAGAAATACAGTTAAGGATGAAAATGAAATTTCATTTTACTCTACATGTTAAATTTGTGAAGAGGGATAGTTATTACTCAAAGAGTAACTGCCACTGCTTGCTGGTGATTAAAATAAGATTTCTTGTGCTATCTCTTCACATAAATGGTTATGGTCTCAAATTTACCAGGAGTATTCTAATCCAGAACCTAAATCTGTTGATGATATGTAATAAATTTTCACAATAAAAAATAAGGAACCAAGTCATATAACTTAAGATGTACTGGTCTTAAATTCTGCTTTTATAGAGTTTAGTTCAGACAGGTTTATCTTGGCTTTTCTGGGGTATGTATGTATATTGTGTGTGTGTGTGTGTGTGTGTGTGTGTGTGTGTGTGATTAGAAAACAACCAAGACTTGTGTTTCATCAAGGGAAAACTGAATATCATTTAACCAGTTGTCTTATAATGTGATCCTTTAAGTCATTCAGTTCAGTTCAGTTCAGTCGCTCAGTCATGTCCGACTCTTTGAGACCCCCATGAATCGCAGCACGCCAGGCCTCCCTGTCCATCACCAACTCCCGGAGTTCACTCAGACTCACATCCATCAAGTCAGTGATGCCATCCAGCCATCTCATCCTCTGCCGTCCCCTTCTCCTCCTGCCCCCAATCCCTCCCAGCATCAGAGTCTTTTCCAATGAGTCAGGTACTTTTAAAATTCTTTCTTGTATTTGTAGAACAACACAGGAACCAAGAGACCCAGCAGGCCTGTTTGAGTCATGCCAACACTTAATCCCTTTGATTGCATTTTGTATTCTTTTATGCAAACAGGTCACCAGAAAAAAAATGGCAGTATCCCATCTAAAAATATTCTAGAAAAGTCAGTGTACAGTGTATGTTTGTGCTGAATGGTAAATCAGGAAGGCTACCTAAATAATGTTTTTGCTCCCTGTTGATTATTGCTCAGGTTGTATATTGATACAGATTTTCTATAATTTGCTTAGCCTCCTGGTTTCAGCCAATTTTCTAAACACTCTATAATAGACATTGAGAAGGACGGCAGATTCAAATTTCATTTATCAGCTAATCTTTCATTTATCTAAAACCCCTTTTTGAAATATCAGCGAGTACAATGGGTTCAGTAATTAGAACACACTTGCATTCCTATTTTTGTCAAATGCAAAATACATTTGTCAGATCAAAGTACATTTAATCAATTTATTGCATCTTCTTTTCAGATATGCCTTTAGAGTTTGTTTTTTTTCCTGATGATTTACTTTTTTTTTCATAAGAGGAGTTGAACTACTGTCAGGAATATTTTTAACAAAGCCATGAAAATAGTAGCAGTGACAACAAGCATATTTAAATGCTGCCAGTTGTGAAACACAGGCCTAAGAATCTTAGATGGAATTTCTCATTAATTCTTACAGCATCTTCTTTTGACCAAAGTTTTAGTTTTGTCAAGTGTAAATCGTCCACAGTGTGGTCTACAGAAAATACTATAAGAATTATTGGTGTTGTCATTGCTACCATAGTTGTAAGGAGAAACTATTTTTGTCTCAGTCTTACATAAGAACAAAAATATCTGGATCTTGGTCTCTGCTACTTATTGAAGAGGAAACAATCCTTAATGACTAATCTTGCACAAGAACCTAAAAACTGAGAGAAAGTTAAATTGGCAGGCTTGAGTGTTTGCAAAGTAAATTAATCATGGACATTACAGAGCCTGTATAAACAAACCAAGGAGAGATATGTTAACTTCCTCTTCTGTATTAAATGGTAATAAAGGAAATTTATTCCATAATTTAGAGTTTAAGTATTTCATTCCTGTAAAATTAAAAGGGAAAGTCTTCTGTATGTCTAGCAAGATGTGTTTAATGTTTATTCCCTTACAGTGATACTCTTTAAGAAAAGAAAATAATTATATATCATTCAAACCTGGGTAAATACTGTCATGTTATTATTAATAGTATACCATAAGTGATTTAAAAATAAAGGCATCTTTAAAGTATTCATAGAAGAAGGATGACCCTTCTATTTTTTTAAATTTATTTATTCTTGGTCTTTCTTAGAAAGTACTAGATTTTTACAGTGTTTTATAAAGATAATTAAAAAACATACAAATCATGAAGTAGAATGAATTTACTATTTTATGCACTGTTTGCAAAAAAAATGAAATATGTATTTGTGTTCCAAATGCAAAGAATAACACACACACACACACACACACACACACACACACACACACACCCGCGCATATACAGGCTCACCAGGTGGTGCTAGTTGTAAAGAAACTGCCATATATATGAAATTTCTTTCCTTAGATTCTTCTAGGGTCTGATTACAATGTCATAAATATAATAAAGGCACAGTTTGAGGAAATTAACACAGATTTTGTTGTGTGCATGGTATACATAAATAGCATCAAAGAACAAAGCAATCATGCTTGAAAACTAAAGGAGGGATATCAACAGAGAGAATATCATAGCTCTCATCTTCTTGGTCAGTGACCCCACATCTAACTGCAAAACTCTTTTTTATTTAGCCCCTGAGTCTGTGTGATTGCTGTAGGTCATATCTCTCTTTCTAAAAAGAGAATTTAGGAACCATCGATAATTTACACTTCTGACTGATCTTTAGGTGAATGAACATATGACGAAGAATACCTTAAGGACAGACTTTGAAAAAGTCTTAAGTGTGTAAAGTTGGTGCATTAGTACTTCAGGCAACTTAACTGTCCTCTAAAGATCTATAAATCATGAAAATATATATTTGATAATAAAATATATTATTTTACAAAGCATATGTATTATAAATTTATATTCTGTATTTCAGAATACCTAATTTTTAAATTTTATCTCAGCTAATCATAAAACTCACTCTCTTTCTAAATTGTAGTTTACATGATTAAGATATAGAATAAGAAAACTGTTCCATATTGGCACATTCCATATTACTTAATGGAAGCATTTTAGAGTACTGAAGTGAGGGAAAAAAAAAAAATTTAACATTTGTTCTTCAGTTACTAAGTCATGCCCAGACCTTTGTGACCCCATGAACTGCAGTGTTCCAGGCTTCCCTGTCCTTTACTATCTCCCAGAGTTGGCTCAAACTTGTGCTCATTGAGTAAGTGATACCACACAACCATCTGATCCTCAGTCACCTGGTTCTCCTCTCACCCTCAATCTTTCCCAGCATCAGATCTTTTCCAATGAGTCAATTTCATTACATTAGGTGGCCAAAGTATTGGAGCTTCACCATTAGTCCTTCCAATGAATATTCACGGTGGATTTCCTTTAGTATTGACTGGTTTGATCTCCTTGCTGTTCAAGAGCCTCTCAAGAGTCTTTTTCAGCACCACAGTTTTAAAGCATCAATTATTCAGCACTCAGTCTTCTTTATGGTCCAAATCTCACATTCATACATGACTACTGGAAAAACCATAGCTTTGACTATATGGACCTTTTTGTCAGCAAAGTGATGTCTCTGCTTTTGAATGTGCTGTCTAGATTTGTCATAGCTTTTCTTCCAAAGAGCAAGCGTCTTTTAATTTTGTGGCTGCATTCATGGTCCACAGTGATTTTGGAGCCCAGGTTAAAATCTGTCACTGTTTCCACTTTTTCCCCATATATTTGCACATCTATTACACATTGCTTATGTATGTTCAGACACTTGCATTCTAGTCTTAGTTCTTCAATTAACTTACTGTGCAACCTTGATTTCTGATCCTGTATCTCTTATGATAAATAAGATAATTGAACTAGATGAAGTATTTACAAATGGGTATTTTGTGAATGTAGTAGGAATGGATATATATGACTATAATGTCATTTTCAGTCTATTAGTATTATCATTTCTAGGATCGAGTCCAACACTTGAATTTTTGATGTATTAAAATTTTTTATTATAGGACAGGTTTACCTATAATGATAGTTTTCCAGTGAAGCTCAGAAAATAAAAGCTGATATTATGCAATATATTTTAAGTCCTTTTTCTCTCTAGAGAAGCACCAGCAAAGGAGACCAAATAGATCTATGGTGAACTCCAGATAAATATCAGTTCAGTTCAGTTCCATCACTCAGTTGAGTCTGACTTTTTGTGACCCCCATAGACTCCAGCATGCCAGGCCTCTTTGTTCATCACCAACTTCTGGAGTATACTCAAACTCTTGTCCATTGAGTCAGTGACGCCATCCAACCATCTCATCCTCTGTCGTCTCCTTCTCTTCCTGCCTTCAATCTTTCCCAGCATTAGGGTCTTTTCCAGTGAGTCAGTACTTCACATCAGGTGGCCAAAGTATTGGAGTTTCAGCTTCAACATCAGTCCTTTCAATGAATATTCAGGACTGATTTTCTTTAGGATTGACTGGTTGGATCTCCGTGCTGTCCAAGGGACTCTCAAGAGTCTTCTCCAACACCACAGTTCAAAAGCATCAATTCTTTGGTGCTCAGCTTTCTTTATAGTCCAACTCTCACATACATACATGACTACTGGAAAAACCATAGTCTGACTAGATGGACCTTTACTGGAAAGGTAATGTCTCTGCTTTTTAATATGCTGTCTAGTTTGGTCATAACTTTCTTCCAAGGAGCAAGTGTCTTTTAATTTCATGGGTGCAGTCACCATCCACAGTAATTTTGGAGCCCCCCAAAATAAAGTCTCTCACTGTTTCCACTGTTTCCTCATCTATTTTCCATGAAGTAATGGGACCAGATGCCATGATCTTAGTTTTCTGAATGTTGAGTTTTAAACCAACTTTTTTACGGTCCTCTTTTACTTTCATCATGAGGCTCTTTAGTTCTTATTCACTTTCTGCCATTAGTGTGATGTCATGTGCATGTCTGAGGTTATTGATATTTCTCTGAGCAATCTTGATTCCAGCTTGTGCTTCATCCAGTCCAGCATTTCTCATGATGTACTCTGCATATAAATTAAATAAACAGAGTGACAATATACAGCCTTGATGTGCTTCTTTCCCAATTTGGAACCAGTCTGTTGTTCCATGACCAGTTCTAACTGTTACTTCTTGACCTGCATACAGATTTTTCAGGAGGCAGGTCAGGGTCTGCTATTCCCATCTCTTTAAGAATTTTCCACAGTTTATTGTGATCCACACAGTCAAAGGCTTTGGCATAGTCAATAAAGCAGAAATAGATGTTTTTCTGGAACTCTCTTGCTTTTTTGATGATCCAGCGGATGTTGGCAATTTGACCTCTGGTTCCTCTGCCTTTTCTAAAACCAGCTTGAACATCAGGAAGTTCACAGTTCACATATTGCTGAAGCCTGGCTTGGAGAATTTTGAGCATTACTTTACTAGCGTGTGAGATGAGTGAAATTGTGCAGTAGTTTGAGCATTCTTTGGTATTGCCTTTCTTTGGGATTGGAATGAAAACTGACCTTTTCCAGTCCTGTGGCCACTGCTGACTTTTCAAAATTTGCTGGCATTTTGAATGCAGCACTTTCACAACATCATCTTTAGAATTTGAGATAGCTCAACTGGAATTCCATCACCTCCACTAGCTTTGTTTGTAGTGATGCTTCCCAAGGCCTTCTTGACTTCACATTCCAGGATTTTGGCCCTATGTGAGTGATCACACCATTGTGATTATCTGGGTTGTCAGGATCTATTTTGTACAGTTCTTCTGTGTATTCTTGCCACCTCTTCTTAATATCTTCTGCTTCTGTTAGGTCCACACCATTTCTGTCCAGGTAAATATAGGTATTTTTACATTTTTAGTTTTTATGAAGGAAATAACAGTGTCCACAAAGGTTAAGTGAACGCTGATCTTAAGACTAGGTATATGTGTTTGAAATTTTCAAAGATAAAGCATCAGTGTAATTATCTCCTAGATCTTCAAAAATTTTAATCATGAGAATAATGGCTGAATTTGCTGGTTTTATCAATAATTTGATATAAAGGATATTCTTATTTCCCAGGACTGTAGCCCACATCTCCCCCGGGTTCTCCAGGTTTTCTCAATTTGATATAAGATATTCTTATTTCACCTAATTTTTGGTTTTCTAATTGGTTTAATTCCATAGCTATAGATCTGAGGTATGAAAAAATTGACTTCAATGAGGATTTTTTAACTTGTACCAAATGCCCTAGTTAACAATTCCAAAAACTTACCTCATCAACAGGTTTATACCTTTAGCCATGCTCATGCACTTCAATTGTGACCTCAACCAGAATGTAATAGAATGTGTTAGATTTTTTATAACCATAAAAGTATTGTTTTTTTCTCTTTGTTAACAAATATTAACAAAATTTAATTTTCCTATTTCTGTATCACTTCATTTGATCATCCCTCCTTTCTAAGTGATAACCACAGCACTTATTAGTTTTTCAAATAAGACCCTTATGACATTATTATAGATGTTGTGATTTGCAGTTCAGTGCTCCTTCAAGACTGAAAGATACAGTCCCTGCTGTAAATGCTTCCAGGTAGTAGCCCACTTAGGATATAGTCCTCAGCTGGAGAGAATCATTTCCCTCTTGGTCTTGCTCCTTCAAACTCCTATCACTGGTGGATGCATGAGTATATGGGCTTAACCCCTTGACCATAAAGTGAATGCTTCAGAGGAGTTCTCCCCAACTCTGTATTTCACCTGTGCACACCAGATGCTTTTAAGGCTAAATTGCAATCTAATCTTTCCTCTGGTCCACTTATTCTCTCTTTCCTTTTTCAGGCACTGATCTTGCACCTTAGTCTCCATTAGAATCTGCCTCCCAGGGATCCAACCTGAAAAAATATCAAAGTTATGTATAATCTTTGGACATTTTTTGGTTTTACACATATGGTCTTCTTGTAAACAAGAATGAATTTATTTGCTAGAAATAATTGGAAATAAAATACAGTATGCTTTTTCTGTCATAGCTTTTAGAATACAGGAATCAAGCACATTATTTTTCCAATAAAATATAGTTAATATTCATTGCTTAGCATTCATTATAATTTGTCTGTACCTTTTAACTATTTTAAATTGGATAATAATTCCCTTTCAGCTAGGGTACAAACATGACAGTAGACAAATTATTTGCCAAGGTTTTTCTTTTTTTTTTTATTAAATTTTATTTTGCTTAACTTTACAATATTGTATTGCTTTTGCCATACATCAAGATGGATTCGCCACAAGTATACATGTGTTCCCCATCCTGAACCCTCCTCCCTCCTGCTTCCCCATACGATCCCTCTGGGTCATCCCAGTGCACCAGCCCAGACATCTGTTATCAGGCATCTTACGTGGACTGGTGACTCGTTTCAGATATGATATTATACATATTTCAATGCTATTCTCCCAAATCATCCCACCCTCTCCCTCTCCCAGAGTCCAAAAGACTGTTCTATACATCAGTGTCTCTTTTGCTGTCTCGTAAACAGGGTTATTGTTACCATCTTTCTAAATTCCATATATATGCCTTAGTATACTGTATTTGTGTTTTTCTTTCTGGCTTACTTCACTCTGTATAATAGGCTCCAGTTCCATCCACCTCATTAGAACTGATTCAAATGCATTCTTTTTAATGGCTGAGTAATACTCCATTGTGTATATGTACCACAGCTTTCTTATCCATTCATCTGTGGATGGACATCTAGGTTGCTTCCAAGTCCTGGCTATTGTAAACAGTGCTGCTATGAACATTGGGGTATACGTGTCTCTTTCAATTCTGGTTTTCTCAGTGTGTATGCCCAGCAGTGGGATTGCTGGATCATAAGGCAGTTCTATTCCCAGTTTTTTGAGGAATCTCCATACTGTTCTCCAAAGTGGCTGTACTAGTTTGCATTCCCACCAACAGTGTAAGACGGTTCCCTTTTTTCCACACCCTCTCCAGCATTTATTGCTTGTGGACTTTTGGATCACAGCCATTCTGACTGGCGTGAAATGGTACCTCTGTAAGCCATAGAAAAAGAATTAAGTTAACAAAAAAACAGATTATTGATTTCAAGTACTTTTTTCTTTATTCTTTTAAAATTATTTTTAAAGGATTTGATCCCATATTTCAAAGGTCTTTTCCATCTTTCCCTCTCTGTATGGTACTCAATTGTTCTCATATCTTTAACTTTTTTATTTTCTAATTATCCTGACCTTTTGTCTTGCTTCTAGTAGAAAACAAATATTGAGATATTAGAAAAAAACTAATAAGATGTAAACTGGTTTTAGAAAAATGAGTATTAAACTCTAAGTTTAGTTCATGGAGTTAGGAAAGAGTTTTAACCTAAGGTTGACATACTACACTTGAGATCTGTTAAAATGCAGTATAATAGGGAAGACAAAAAGAACTGAGATAGAAAGACACTAATTGTCTAATTAAATATGCTTCATGGTTCTTAGTAGATATGCCATTATATCTATTAGGTCTTACACACAAAGTCCAAAACTTCTTTGCATGCCTGGCTAAGTTGAAAGTTCTCCATTAATCACCAGCTGTGTGCTTATCTTTTATTTATTTCTCTTAATTTAAACAAAGAAAAGAAAATTAAGTAGTTATCTTCTACAGTGTTGTGGGGTAAGCTAGCATTCTTATCTGGCCTAATTTATTTAAAAATTGTTAAGTTCAATGTTTTAGTATAGTAACATATGAATTATCCAATAAACAGATGCACACATTCAGTTTAGTTGAATAGAAAGTAAACAATAAGTCTTACATTAAAAAAAAAGTACCTAAGATAAACTCACAGGAATTACTTTAAGAAAACTTCCAGATAACATACATGGTTTCATTTGATGAATTCCAACAGAGCATGGTACCCTAAACCCAAAAGTGCTTTTTGAAGCAGTTTCTGCACCTGCTGCTGGTCTGAAGCAACAAATGCTGGTACTAGAATGGGGTAAGTAGAACAATACCTCAGGTAGACACTTATCTTAAGAAATAGGTGGAAAACCTCATACAGAAGGCAACCAATAGCACATCTCTGTCAGCAGTATATGCCACCCCTTTACCATAATAAAAAGAGCAGGTTGATAGGGAATATAATCATATGGCTATCAGATTTAACAAACAAAAATAAAAGACATCCAGTTCAAAATAATAAGCAATGAATAATTTCTTAGTGTGTATCAAATATTGCATCCTGTATTTTATGACATTTCTATATAAGCTTCCAAAAACAGATTTTAAGAATATATTCAAAGTTTAGTAAAGAAAGCAGAGAATGCTTTATGTATTTCAAACAGAGGGAATTTAATACAGAGAACTGGTTGCACAGATGTTGGAAGGCTTAAGAGAGCAAAAGGGAATAACTTGGTACTCAAGACATTAGAAACTGCAGGAAAAAGCCATGATCTGCACTGCTGAGGGAAAGCGGAGAGGGCTTATTTCCCTGGAGCCCACAATGAAGAGGAGAGGCTTCTTGGCTAGAAGAGACCCCACTAATGGTGCTGCAACAGAGGAGGTACTTAGAAAGAACCCCTGAAAAAAAGTGTCAGTGTGGAGAGCAAGACCACCAGGGAGGATCAAAATTCTCAGACTGCTAATGGCAGGAAAGAAGCTCTTTGGAGAATAGGTGTCAGCTGTCGCCGGACTAATGCTGATGTCAGTGCCTCACCAACCATTCATTGGCAGAGCCCAACCAGAAACCAACTGGCCAGGAACTCTGAGGAATATAGGTTTCCACACCCTAAAATACAGAAAGGAGTCCAAAAAAGTGTGAATAGGGGCTGAGAGCACTCCTCAATCAAAGAATATTTTTTAAAAATCTGTACAGAAGAATAAGATTCAGAAAAAAAAAATTGAGAAAGAAAAACAGTGTTTCAAAATGAGCAAGCTAAAGAATTAATAGTTACGAAGTTGTTCCACAGACTTGAAGTCATGATACCATGTTGTCTTAGAACTCTCAATGATGTGATATTTCTTTGCCTCTAAACTTCTGAATAAGAGAAAAATAGGAGGAAAGTCAGAGCCATAGGAAAAGTGAAGATACATTCAAATTTGTGAGAGTCTTGATTATGCCTGTTGTTCTGATGTAATAATTAAGCATATCCATTTTGCTCTCAGAAGTATGTGATTATCAAAATATTAGATTAATATAATCTGTATTTCAAATGTCTAGGTTATTTTGCTGCCCAAAATAATACCCTCATCTGAAAGTGCCTATCTAATCAGATAAAGAACTCTACCATACACAACAGTAGTCATTTTTTGGGACCAGTTTTGTATCTGATCCACATGTGGATTATAGGCAGTGATCAGTGACCCTAAAAAAGAGCTCTGCCCATTAGGCATCTCATCAGTGAACTAAGCCAAGAAATCTGAACAGGAGTTGTGAAGGGAATTGGTAAGAAGAAAACAGATACAAGAAAAGAATCTATAAAAAGATAACTTACAAGATTTGAAGTAATAGCATACACTTAGAATTGTCACAGATTCTGGTTGACTCTGCTTCTAGTCCATGTAAATCCTTTTAGCAAAATCTATATTTCTCTAATATCATCTCAGATACCTATAATCATCTGCAGATGATGAACCCAAAAGTTCTTACCAACACAGCAAATCACAAATCCTCCTCTTCCTATTGTCCTGAAGCATCATAGTCATCCCTTCTTTTCCCCTTAGTTGATTTATTTTCCAGGTGACCTCTCACTTTTAATGCAGATGGACTCTTCTGTGTACCCATGAAGGCCCTTCTGTCTCTTGGTCTAACTGCAATATTTAGCCCTAAGTATTATGTTGCCCATATATGATTTTATTAGGCGAATTCTTCAGGTAATTTGGACATTTTTTTTCTGCACTATACTCTAAGGTCTAAAGCATGCAGACTATGTATTTTCTCCATGACCAACAAAGAACAGTAAACAATAAAAACTATAGACTTGAAAAATTATCCAGCTGTTCAGAAAAGGAAAGATAGCATTTCCTGGAATCAAGACTTGGTTTTAAGTTCTAGATTTTCTACTTACCACTGCATTGTACCTTTAGATATTTTAAACATTCTTTGCTTTGTATTCCCCATCTGTACAATAGTTATTACAATAGTATCAATCTTCCTTGGCTGGTTGTGAGAATTAAATGAGATTACATATAATTATACAGTTATTTAAAACGTGCAGTATTTCTTTCCTTTCATCAAAATGAAAACAACATTGCAGTCTAAAACTCAGTTATTCACTATACTCAGTGAATACCTTCTAAGTCTATTTCAGCAAGAACACTAAGAAATTTGGATTGAAATCAGTTTATACTATATTCTTCACTTACCTGAATCCTTAATTACAGAGTATAGATCAAAATTCAACCTAGTTTTGGTGGCTTATTCACCAATACAAGTCATTATTGTACTAGTTTGAATTTGGTGATTGCTCAATGCTTGGCTTTTCAGCTCTGTCAGCAGGAAGTAAGAGTATCTTTAAAAACTACCAAGGAGACTTTCCTTTGTCCATGGAATTCTCCAGGAAGGAATACTGGAGTGGGTAACCATCACCAGGTGGCACTGGTGGTAAAGAACCCACCTACCAATGCTGAAGACATAAGAGAAGAAGGTTCTTCCCTGGTCAGGAAGATCCCCTGGAGGACATGGAACCCAGTATAATATTCTTGTCTGGACAAAGGCAAGAATGGACAGAAGAGCCTGGCAGGCTATGGTCCACAGGGTCACAAAGAACTGGACACGAATGAAGCAACTTGACAGGCATGTACACACTCATGCAAGGAGACACACATCACGCTTTGTTTTAAATTAATGATTGGTTTCTCTGAGCCTGTCTTTCCCTTCTTTAATCACTAAAGAAGCAGCCAGCAACATTCCTAGTCAATTACAATTTATTCACTGTTTCTAAAAGGTTAGAGATATTGCTTAAGACAGTGCATCCTCTATTATACTCTATACCTGTATCCATTCTTTGTTATTGCAGGTTAAAGTAACAGTAGTCACACTTCCAAGGTCTATCAATAATACTGTGTTTACCACTAGTGCTTCAACTACAGAATTCCATCCTCCATATGTGCTTCTTAGAACCACTCCTGGTAACAAGCTTTTTGGATAATATTTCCTAGAAGCAGAGCCTAAGACAAGAATTTGGGCATAAATTATGCACTGATGCATAAATGATCCAGTACTTTGGCCACCTCATGCGAAGAGTTGACTCATTGGAGAAGACTCTGATGCTGGGAGGGATTGGGGGCAGGAGGAGAAGGGGATGACAGAGGATGAGATGGCTGGATGGCATCATGGACTCGATGGACGTGAGTCTGAGTGAACTCCGGGAGTTGGTGATGGACAGGGAGGCCTGGTGTGCTGCGATTCATGGGGTCACAAAGAGTCAGACACAACTGAGTGACTGAACTGATGCATTGAAGGAGTGATCTTCAGTAAAGCCTGTAAGGGAGTAGGGAAAGCAGATAGAGAACAGAAATGAGATGGGCAACGATGTGTCCTCAAGCAGGCATTCTAGGCCTGGGCTTGATAGAAATTTCTAGGGCACAGATCTCTACAAGAGTTGCATCCCCTGGAGCTAAGTGATCAGCCTACATTGATTTTCAGCTGCTCCCAGAACACAGGTAAAGGTGTAGGATGTATAACTTTCTGGGCAAGGGTTCTGCCATTAACAGAGAAGTATTCTCCAGAGAAAAAAGGCAGTTCTGGAGGTGTCTGCACTGGCCATTGAAGGAAAATTTGGGTTGGAGCACAAACAGGGTCCACTACAGGTAGATCATTAGTTTCATGCAATTTACAGATGGGAAAGCTCAGATGTCAGTAACAGAGCTTCACTAATCTGTGTCAAGCCTCACATCTTGGAGCTCACATTGAAGCCAGGTTTCTCTCACCAGAATGCCTGCTCTTAACCAGCCTTGCACAGTGTCTCACACAGGGAAATAAGGAGACTCACATGGATTGAGGAGAAAAGTAAAGAGTGGAAAAAATGAGGACCAATTCAGGGTAACAGTATGACTGGACTTTATTCTCAAAAGGGAAATGTCAGTGAGAGAAATCAAGGAAGTAAGAAATAGAATCATGCTTAAACTAATTTTACTTCAGCCCTGTTTAAGTTATATTAATAACTCTGTAGAATAAGGAGAAACAAGGAGGAAAAAACCTAAATAAAAAATGATGAAAGAAAAAAGGCACAAAAGAGAGGAGGAAATAAGCCTACTGAAAAATATATCTTGATTCCAACTATGAAAAAAAAAACATATCTATATATACACATTTAAAAAATAGAATCACAACATAGCTATCTTGAAAGGGTACAAGGAGGGGCATGGGCCCACCAATATAGCACAAGAATTATTTAACTTTGGTTTTCTCCATCAATAGAAACTAAAAATTCAAAAAAGTCTTTTAATTCTTTAAAAAATTATTTTAAAAATTAATACAAGGTATTGCAGTGTACTTTATACATTGCAACTTTATAAAGTTGGTTAAATAGTGTCTAAATAGTTATTAGAGCTAACTTTAGTATCTATATTTTCTTTCTGAAGAGAATATGTGAAAAAATATTTAATATTTCCAAGTCTAGATACTAAAAAAGTTTTGAAGATATTATCCTTTGTCCCCATATATGTGGTCATCAGCACTCTTTTTATAATCCCTTAGCATTCTTAATCAAACCTTCAGAAGCTTAAATTATTATTGAGCAATTTATTTAGCATTATGGCTTAATTCATGATTCTAAAATGAATATACTATCAACTTCTAGAAGTAAAATCACAAGTAACATCATAATCATCTAGGCCAAATAGAGCTTGAGCAATTTAAAATACCTAGGATTTGAAGGAATTAATAGATAAGAGGATAGATTCATTATGTGGTCAAGAGGTCATTTCGTAAAAATATTTTAAATTAAAAAATTAAAAAACCTTTTGGTTTTAAGGCTGAGGATGAAATGGATTGGCAAGAATTAAAGAAAAAGCCTGAAAATTATGCACCTGATTGAAGGACTAATTAAAATTATCTTGAATGCATTGAAAGCTTTTCTCTTGGAATTTTTTGTCTCTGGATGAAATGTTCTTTTATTGTTTTCTAAAGGAAAATATGCTCAAAAACCTAAATAATCTGTCTCTCTGAGAGAAACTTCAGATAAAATGTGGTATAAAGTTCAGTTTTATATCTCATTCATGTCCTTCTTATGCTAGTCCTAAACAGTGCATGCAGCCCAAAGAGCTATGAATGTTTGACACCAAAGGCCACCAGCAACATCATTCTAAGAATTGCCTTGGGTCTGCGATAAGTATTTCACACAGAAATACCTGAAGACTACACCTTCGGTCTATGATTGGAGAATGATTTAGGAATCACAGAAGTCCTATTCCTTTGCCTCAAGTTAAGATTCATTGATCCTGCAGATTTCCCCATAGGATCAGATAGTGCCCAGACTTGAGCCAAGATGCTTTCCCTCATTTCCCTACAGGATTCACTTCAGGACACTTCTTCAATAAACCACTTGCATAAAGGTTTTGCTCTCCCTGTTTCTCTGATATCAGTCAATGAGGCAGTGGGTCTCAAAGTTTAGTCTGTCCCAGAATCACTAGGAGGGCTTGCAAAAACATAGACTGCTGAGGCGGTAAGTCTGGAGCAGAACCTAAGAATCTGCATTTCTCAGAGCTCTCTAGTGCTGCTGCTACTCTGTGGCTTCAGTAGATGGGAGAGCATGATAGAATTTGAAAAGGCAAAATTCCAGACTTTTTAGATTAAGATCTTAGATATAGAAGTTAACACATATATATGGAATTTAGAAAGATGGTAACGATAACCCTGTATGCGAGACAGCAAAAGAGTCACTGATGTATAGAAAAGTCTTTTGGACTCTGTGGGAGGGAGAGGGTGGGGTGATTTAGGAGAATGGCATTGAAACATGTATAATATCATATATGAAACAAATCACCAGTCCAGGTTATATGCAGGATACAGGATGCTTGGGGCTGGTGCACTGGGATGACCCAGAAGGATGGTACGGGGAGGGAGGTGGGCAGGGGGTTCAGGATGGGGAACACGTATACACTTGTGGCAGATTCATGTTGATGTATGGCAAAACTAATACAATATTGTAAAGTAATTAGCCTCCAATTAAAATAAATAAATTTATATTAAAAAATAAATTTGCAAATATAAAAAAATTTAAAAAATTAAAGTACAGCAATTAAAAAATTTTAAAATCCACCCCCCCCAAAAAAAAGAAGTTAACCTGGATTTCTATACATGAGCACGATCAAGGTTCTCGATGTGATTATTGTTCAGTGTCCTCAATGTAAGATGTGTGAAGGAGAAGGGAGAGGTAAAAGTGCACTTGCAGGAATGCAGAGTTCTGAGGCATTTATAGATGGAAGCCTCTAGGCTTTCATAAATTAACACCTAGCACTAAGGGCTCTTTTCATTACTTCCACCAAAGAAAATTTCAAGGTCAGAGCCAAGAAGTCTTAACTTTGACTATGTAGACACTCTCTTGACAACTGTTGATAGAGATCTGTAAGTTGGGGAGAGTCTCCACTGTATTATTTAATCTTTTTCATATACAGTTGTTACAAATATCTCCTCCCAGTCTACCACCTAGTTTAGAAGTTAATGCATCTCCATTTTGATAAAGAAATCTTTAATTTTGATGTGTATAAATGCATCATATTTTTCCTTCAGTTGAGATCAGTCAGTTCAGTTGCTCAGTCGTGTCCGACTCTTTGCAACCCCATGAATTGCAGCACACCAGGCCTCCCTGTCCATCACCAACTCCCGGAGGTCACTCAAACTCATGTCCATCAAGTCACTGATGCCATCCAGCCATCTCATCCTCTGTTATCCCCTTCTTCTCCTGCCCCCAATCCCTCCCAGCATCAGGGTCTTTTCCAATGAGTCAACTCTTCGCATGTGGTGGCCAAAGTACTAGAGTTTGAGCTTTAGCATCATTCCATCCAAAGAAATCCCAGGGTTGACGTCCTTCATAATGGACTGATTGAATCTCCTTGCAGTCCAAGGGACTCTCAAGAGTCTTCTCCAATACCACAGTTCAAAACCATCAGTTCTTCAGCGCTCAGCCTTCTTCACAGTCCAACTCTCACGTCCATACATGACCACTGGAAAAGCCATAGCCTTGACTAGACGGACATTGGTTGGCAAAGTAATGTCTCTGCTTTTGAATATGCTATCTAGGTAGGTCATAGCTTTCCTTCCAAGGAGTAAGTGTCTTTTAATTTCATGGCTGCAGTCACCATCTGCAGTGATTTTGGAGCCCAGAAAAATAAAGTCTGACACTGTTTCCCCAACTATTTCCTATGAAGTGATGGGACCAGATGCCATGACCTTCATTTTCTGAAGGTTGAGCTTTAAGCCAACTTTTTCACTCTCCTCTTTCACTTTCATCAAGAGGCTTTTTAGTTCCTCTTTGCTTTCTGTCATGAGGGTGGTGTCATCTGCATATCTGAGGTTATTGATATTTCTCCTGGCAATCTTGATTCCAGCTTGTGCTTCTTCCAGCCCAACATTTCTCATGATGTACTCTGCATATAAGTTAAATAAGCAGGGTGACAATATACAGCCTTGACGTACTCCTTTTCCTATTTGGAAGCAGTTTGTTGTTCCATGTCCAGTTCTAGCTGTTGCTTCCTGACCTGCATATAGGCTTCTCAAGAAGCAGATCAGGTGGTCTGATATTCCTATCTCTTTCAGAATTTTCCACAGTTTATTGTGATCCACACAGTCAAAGGCATTGGCATAGTCAATAAAGCAGAAATAGATGTTTTTCTGGAACTCTCTTGCTTTTTCTATGACCCTGCACATGTTGGCACTTTGATCTCTGGTTCCTCTGCCGTTTCTAAAACCACCTTGAACATTTGGAAGTTCACGGTTCAGGTATTGCTGAAGCCTGGCTTGGAGAATTTTGAGCATTAATTTACTAGTGTGTGAGATGGTGCAATTGTGCAGTAGTTTGAGCATTCTTTGGCATTGCAATGAAAACTGACCTTTTCTAGTCCTGTGGCCATTGACGAGTTTTCCAAATCTGCTGGCATATTGAGTGCAGCACTTTGTCACAGCATCATCTTTCAGGATTTGAAATAGCTCAACTGGAATTCCATCACCTCCACTAATTTTGTTCATAGTGATGCTTTCTAAGGCCCACTTGACTTCATATTCCAAGATGTCTGGCTCTAGGTGAGTGATCACACCATCTTGATTATCTTGTTCATGAACATATTTTTTGTACAGTTCTTCTGTGTATTCTTGCCACCTCTTCTTAATATCTTCTGCTTCTGTTAGGTCCATACCATTTCTGTCCTTTATCGAGCCCATCTTTATATGAAATATTCCCTTGGTATCTCTAATTTTCTTCAAGAGATCTCTAGTCTTTCCCATTCTGTTGTTTTCGTCTATTTCCAGTCCTATCTGCTGCTAAGTCGCTTCAGTCGTGTCCGACTCTGTGCGACCCCATAGACGGAAGCTCACCAGGCTCCCCTGTCCCTGAGATTCTACAGGCAAGAACACTGGAATGGGTTGCCATTTCCTTCTCCAATGCATGAAAGCGAAAAGTGAAAGTGAAGCCCTTCAGTCGTGTCCGACTCTTAGCGACCCCATGGACTGGAGCCTACCAGGCTCCTCCGTCCATGGGATTTTCCAGGCAAAAGTACTGGGGTGGGGTGCCATTGCCTTCCCCTCCAGTCCTATCACTTCATGTCAAATAGATGGGGAAACAGAGGCAGGCTTTTTTTTTTTTGGAGGGGAGTAGGCTCCAAAATCTCTGCAGATGATGACTGCAGCCATAAAATTAAACTGTGCTTACTTCTTGGAAGAAAAGTTATGACCAACCTAGACAGCATATTTAAAAACTGAGACATTACTTTGCCAGCTAAGGTCTGTCTAGTCAATGTTATATTTTCTCCAATAGTCATGTATGGATGTGAATGTTGGACTACAAAGAAAGCTGAGGGCCAAAGAATTGAAGCTTTTCAACTGTGGCATTGGAGAAGACTCCAAGAGTCTCTTGGACTGCAAGGAGATCCAACCAGTCCATCCTAAAGGAAATCAGTCCTGAATATTCATTGGAAAGGCTGATGTAGAAGCTGAAATGCCAATACTTTGGTCTCCTGATATGAAGAGCTGTCTCATTTGAAAAGACACTGATGCTGGGACAGATTGAAGGTGGGAGGAGAACTGGATGCCAGAGGATGAGAAGGCTGGATGGCATCACTGACACAATGGGCATGAGTTTTAGTAAACTCCGGGAGTTGGTGATGGACAGGGAAGCCTGGTGTGCTGCAGTCCAATAAGTCGCAGATAGTTGGAAACAACTGAGTGACTGAACTGAACTGAGAATACAGAGAAGCAAGTGTCACCTTAAGTATATGTGAGTGGTGTGTTCATCTTTCTTTTGGAAGCACTAATTTGACCTCTGCATCCACTAACTAGTCTTGTTCAGCTTCTTTCTTTTGCTGACCATACTTCTATTCTGTTTTATTTTTTTCTTTTAAAGTTCTTGAATCTTATCTGCAGTACTGTACACTAATTTTTATCAACATATTATTTCAAATTCTTTGTACAGCAAGATACAAAATAAGAAGATTTAGGATTAAAAGATAAAGAGAATCAATATCTAATTTATTATTGAGAGAATTTTAAAATTTCCTAAATAACAAAACTACAACTGAATAGCCAGAGAGATATGTAGCTTGTTTCAAGATGAGACCACAATAATCAGGTTTATAAATTATCACCCCAAATTAATCTAAAAATATAGGAGCCACAACAGAATATTATGAATATTAATAAAGTGTTTGGAGGATCAATGTGAAACTCCTAGTCTATGAATGTAAACACATACAAGTATAAAAGATGCCAAACTCCGAGGATTTCACTAAGACCCCATGCTCCACAGATACAACTTAATGGAAGCATCAGTGTTTCTGTGAGAGAGGGACTTAGATTTTCAATACTTGCCATTGATACACCTAGGACCTGAAGAAACAAATCTGTTTATTGAAGAACTATTATTGGGAACTCTAGAAACCAAGATGTTCTGCAATTGATGGTTCCTCTAATGACTTATTGAGCTTAAAACATTGTAAAATTCTTGATGCTGTAGCTCATCCATGTAAGCACCAGAAACATCCACAAAGGAAACAAACTATATTTCATCAAAGAAGCAGTTGGAAGATTTGAGTATCTCATTCAGTTACTGCCTATTCTCCAGTAATTGGAAATAATGGCCTCAAAATGCATACTTCTACAACAAAGGCCAAAGGATACCACCAGAAGCTGAAGAAAGCAAGGACCAGATTTTCTTTGGGAGCCAGCAGAAGGAACTAGACTCCCTTGCCAATACCTTGATTTTGGCTCAGTGATACCAACTTCAGATTTTTGACATGTAGAACTATAAAACAATAAATTTCTGTTGTTTTAACTACCTATTTTGTGATAAACTGATATAGCAACCACAGAAAATTAATACAGGGTCCACCTGAATAATTCAGGATAATCTCCAGTCTCAAAGTTCTAAACGTATTTTTTCCCATATAAGTAATATTTATCCTTTTTCTATGTAGATTACTATTCATGGGTCCCAGGAATGTGAATGTCTTTTGGTATACAATTTTTTAGGCTACTATAGTAGTTAAAATTATGCTTTGGAAAATGTCTCACATTTGTTATTGGGACTGTCCTTGTCTGGTTATGATATCAAGGTTTTAATAACTTCCTGAAATTCTGAAATTTACTAATAATTACCTTGTCTATGAATAGGTATATTAATTAATGCATATTAATTAATTAATATACATTAATAATTAATAGGTAATTTAATCTGGAAAAAAACAACAAATTTGAAAATTTTACAATGAAATTTCACTTTAGCCATATCCAACTGAAAAAAAAAATACGCAATTTAATAATACCCAAGCAGTCAAGAATTTGAGGGAGTGAAAATCTTAATGGACTATTGATGAAGTGAAAATTACTGTGTGTGTGCATGTTAAGTCGCTTCAGTGATGTCTAACTCTTTGCTATACCATGGACTGTGGCCTGCCAGGCTCCTCTGTCCATGGGATAATCCAGGCAAGCATTTTGGAGTGGGTATTTATTACCTACTCCAGGGTATCTTCCTGACCCAGAGATCAAACCTGCATCTCTTGCATGTCTTGCACTGGCAAGCGGGTTCTTTACCCCTAGCACCACCTGGAAAGTCTCTATAAATTACTACAGTTATTTTTTAAACAACTTGACAACTCTTATAAAATTAAATATGTAAGTACTTTTGACACATCACTTTCATTTATTGCATAGTACTGTAGAGATACTTATGGAGTCAGATTCAAGGGTATTTATTACAGTATTATTTTTGTAACACAGACTTGGAGGCAGCACAGTTGTCCACATAGTGAAATAAATGATGAAAGTATTTTACATGCATTCCAAACATATAAAAATATAACTTTGAATATATATATACAAACACACACACACACACACACACATATAGGTGATATAATGTTAAAATAAAAATTAAAGACTTTTTGAGATTTGCATCATATGGCTATGTAAGGAAGCAGGGAATGAGAAGGTATGGAATGTGAAGTCACAGATATTATAGGGTACTGTATTAGTCAAGGTTCTCCAGAGAAACAAAAGCAATAGTATATCTATCCATCTACCCATCTTTCTATCTCCTTATCTATCTATCTCTATCATCTATTAAAAATTATTATAAAGAATTGGGTCACTTAATTTTGGAAGATGAGACATCTTAAGAAGTGTAGTTAGCAAGCTGGAAATTCTGAAGAATCATTAGCTCCAGTTTAGTTTAAGCCCAAAGCATTATAAGACTAATATTCCAGCTCAAATACAGTCAGGGAGAGAGTTCTGTTTTTGTTTTGTTTTTTTTTTTTTTTTAACTCAGCTTTTTTATTCTATTCAGACCATCCACTCATTGTGTGAGATCCATTCACATTGGGGAGAAAAAAATAAAAATCTTTTTTTACTTGGTCTATCAACCTAAATGTTAATCTCATTCAGAAAAGTCCTCATAGATACATCCAGAAATGATGTTTAATTAAATATCTGGGCATCCTTTGGCCCAGTCAAATTGACACATAAAATTAACCATCACAGGAAAAACATTTTAGAAAAATAAAATGAAGTGGTATGAGATAGTGCTATGTATATATAGCGATAGAATGCAAACATGCTGTAAAAACAAAAACCAGACAAACAAAAAAACAGATACATGGGGAAATAAAAAGAGGGATGCATGTGATATGTTTCTTCCAAAGTTTAGTAGAGCAGGGATTCAGAGAAAAAAGTGAAGCCAGTAATATTATATATCTTGCCACATAATAGTGGGAAGCATATTCAACCCCATCTTGATTATCTATTAGTGAATTTTATGGGACTTGTGTACCATATTTTTCCTTCTAGTAATAATTTAAGAGATATAGCTCAATGGAACTTATCTAAGAACTGCCGACTGAAGAAAGATGAATGTTATTTTATAGAATGATAAATTCTTGCTTTTTTATTCTTTTTATCATGATTAGAAATGTTGCAGTGCAGTCTAATGAATATTTCCACCCCCCAAATAATTAATTATCCCTCTGTACTCCAGTCTTATACTCTTTCTTTTTCCTCCTGTTTACTTGTAGTAAGACATATGGGCAGAGCATTTTCTATTTTTACAATAAAATTATAATTGCTCTTTCTTCACCTCACCCAACATCAGATGGTATATTTGAGTGGAAGAGCGACAGTACTGTGATTTTTTTCCCCCTAATAAGTCATCTCTACTTCCAAGATCACCCTAGGATAAAAAGTGCCAGCATAACTTTGTTCTCTTTAGCCGCTTCCTAGGAAAAATGTTATATTTTGTGAAATTTTACAGGCTTTTATATGGTATTTTCTTGGCCTGGTAATTTGCATTAATGGATATTCAAGAAACCAATTTATACAGCTCACTGATGTAAGTTATAACAAAGTCTGGAGACATATGAGGACACATTTTCAGTAGGCTTTTGAAAATGTGCTGACACATTTTAGGAGTGCATCTGTTTTGCTTGCAAAAACTCACATTTATGTGTGCAACATGAGAAACTGAATGCACAAACAGGTGGTTTTAAATGGTTTTAAATACTCAAGCAGAATTTAAATGGAGACACTCACAACCTTATTGGAGCCTATTGAAAATTCTTCCAAATTTCACATTGAATCCAGTGGCAAATGTCTTGGTATTTCTGATATTTGTGGCTTTATTCTTTCATTTGAAATAGCTCTAGTAAGAAGACTTATAGATAGCTTTCTGACTTTATAAATGATTTACTATGTGAAATTGATTAAGCTATAAATCTTTATACTTTAGTGTGGTATATACTAACTAAAAATAATACATCAGTC
Organism: Tragelaphus eurycerus; assembly: GCA_935064755.1. NCBI lineage: Eukaryota > Metazoa > Chordata > Mammalia > Artiodactyla > Bovidae > Tragelaphus > Tragelaphus eurycerus. The sequence continues at coordinate 9,501,948 of CAKXYN010000012.1, read as the reverse complement.
TTGGGGAAAATCATATATATGTAGAAAACTGTAAATAATTTATAAAATTATATATTATAAATGCAAAATTAGGTCTTTACATACCCAGGTGAATATTAAATGTACACTTATGATAGCTTATGGTGAATAATGCTGGATTCATGATCTCTGAAGAAGATTTATTAAGATCAGGGACCAGGCTTGATCACTCAGAACTTTTGTGTGACAGAAGTTTTATAACAATGAAAAGGACAGAGAAATCTTCTGACATGACAGCAGAAGGAAGAAGGAGAATGTCTCTACCCTAGCTAGTCTTATCAAGACCTTATATACTTTTATCCCACCCACTCCTACAACATACATTTTAAATTAACAAGATTAGAACCAACAATAGAAAGGTCTTACCAGATCCACTCCCACCTAAAATAGCAGGATTAGTCAGAAGGTGCTTGTTAAGAAGGAGAAATAAGTCCTTGAGCAAGATACATTATTGTTATATAATCATTAGTACAGAGTTTAAGGAAAAACATACCCTTGAGCAACATGAGTTGTTTTGTTTTGTAATCATTAGCTCTGGGCTTAAAGAAAATAAAGTCTTATGCACTAAGACAAAGGAATGTAGAAAAAAAAAGTTTGTCCCTTTCTCCTCCTAGAGAGCTGGACCCCCTCCAGCTCTCTCCCTCCAGAGAGAGCTGGGGGTCCAGCTCTCTCTGGAGGGGGTCCAGGAGAGCTGGACCCCCTCCTCCTTGTGGGCCCTGGACTCCTTATCAAACTACCTAAGAATTAACTCTCTCCCATACACTTAAGATACTACAGTGAATCATATATTCTGCTAACCAACAGAAATTAAAAAAAAACAAACAAACTAATAATAGCTCCTGTACCAAGGCATTTTAGCCTCTTATAAAGAAAGTTATTCAAATAGATATTTTGAGAATTTCAAGTAAAGTGATTTAAGTATGTAGAGTAAACCAAGAGTCACAAACAAGAATATCTCATTAGAGAAAAGAGGGCAGTCAAGAAATCAAGATGGGATTTCCTGGTTGTCCAGCAGTTAGGACACCATGCTCTCACTGGTGAGGGCCCAGGTTCAATCCCTGGTCAGGGAGTTAAAATTCTACAAGCTATGCAGCATGGCCAAAAAGAGTTTGAACTGAATTTTAAAATACATATCTGTATGCATATATCTACACATATTACAAATGAGAAGAAATGGCATTCATACAGAAGGAAAATTGTAAATGAAGGCAACATTAGCATGAAAGGAAGGACTGTATCTGAGATTGGTTGTTCAGCTCCGATTTGCAATTTTGGAGTTCTCACAGGAGAAGATGCACATCCTTCTATTCCACCATCTTGGATTCAAGATATCATTTTCATCATAGGAAACTGGAATATGTTCAAAATTCATCCTGCTCAAAATTCTCCAAGCAAGTCTTCAAGAGTACTTGAACCAAGAACTTCCAGATGCTCAAGCTGGATTTAGAAAAGGCAGAGGAACCAGAAATTAAAATTCCAACATCTCTTGGATCATAGAAAAATCAAGATAACTCCAGAAAGGCATCTATTTCTGCTTTATTAACTACACCAAAGCCTTTGACCATGTGGATCACAACAAACTGTGGAAAATTTTTGAAGAGATAGGAATACCAGACCACCTTACCTGCGTCCTGAGAAGCCTGTATGCAAGTCAAGAAGCAACAGTTAGAACTGGACATGGAACAATGGACTGGTTCCTAATTGGGAAAGGAGTATTATTATTTAACTTATATGCAGAGTACATCATGTGAAATGCCAGGCTGGATAAAGCTCAAGCTGGAATCAAGATTTCCAGGAGAAATATAAATAACTTCAGATGTGCAGATGACACCACCCTTATGGCAGAAAGTGAAGAGGAACTGAAGAGCCTCTTGATGAAAGTGAAAGAGAAGAATGAAAAAGCTGGCTTAAAAATCAACATTTAAAAAACTGAGATCATAGCGTCCGGTCCCATCACTTCATGGCAAATAGATGGGGAAACAGTGGAAACAGTGACAGACTTTATTTTCTTGGGCTCCAAAATCCCTGAAGATGGTGACTGCAGCCAAGAAATTAAAATACTTTTGCTCCTTGGAAGAAAAGTTATGACCAACCTAAACAGCATATTAAAAAGCAGAGACATTACTTTGCCAACAAAGGTCTGTCTATTCAAAGCTATGGTGGTTTTTCCAGTAGTCATGTATGGATGTGACAGTTGGACCATAAAGAAAGCTGAGGGCGGAAGAATTGATGCTTTTGAACTGTGGCATTGGAGAAGACTCTTGAGAATCCTTTGGACTGCAAGAAGGTCCAACCAGTCAATCCAAAAGGAAATCAGTACTGAATATTCATTGGAAGGACTGATGCTGAAGCTGAAACTCCAATACTTTGGCCCCGATCTAAAGAATTAACTCATTGGAAAAGACCCCTGATGCTGGGAAAGGTTGAAGGCAGGAGGAGAAGCGGATGACAGAGGATGAGATGGTTGGATGGCATCACCAACTGGATGGACATGAGTTTGAACAAGCTCTGAGAGCTGGTTGATGGACAGGGAAGCCTGGTGTGCTACAGTCCCTTGGGTCGCATAGAGTTGGACACAACTGAGCTACTGAACAGAACTGAGGCAATTAGATCTATGGGATTGGAGCTTAGATAACCTAAAACTATAATCATGACTTCTTGAACAGAAACATATATCAGAATCACTTAGTCTGATTTTCCCATTTACAGAGAACATGGCCCCAGTCCAAAACTGCTGACCTAGATTTGTTGGAGAGAGACACAAATTTCCCTTTTGAAAATTTCCTTCTGTGTTTCAATATATACTTTAAATTTAGATCCCCTTATCTGAGTGATGGTTGAAGTCACTTGTATAGAGCATGTTTCCAAAAGGAAGTACTGCACCTGGGTGTTGCCAGATTAAGGTAATGGCAAATAAATAGAATTACTGAAGAGAAGAGGGAGATTTAGAGGTAAGAAGATAATTAGGATAAAGACGGATATATACTGATTTCAAGATTTTTTAAAACATATTCCGTGCTACAAAGCTCAAGTTAAAGAATTGAGTCTATATTGAATTGGAGAATTAGAAGGCCACTAAAAATTTTCCCCATCTATCAACTGGAAAAATCACTGCAGATGGTGACTGCAGCCATCAAATTAAAAGATGCTTATTCCTTGGAAGAAAAGTTATGACCAACCTAGATAGCATATTCAAAAGCAGAGATATTACTTTGCCAACAGAGGTCTGTCTAGTCAAGGCTATGGTTTTTCCAGTGGTCATGTATGGATGTGAGAGTGGGACTGTGAAGAAAACTGAGCACTGAAGAATTGATGCTTTTGAACTGTGGTGTTGGAGAAGACCCTTGAGAGTCCCTTGGACTGCAAGGAGATCCAACCAGTACATTCTAAAGGAGATCAGCCCTGGGTGTTCCTTGGAAGGAATGATGCTAAAGCTGAAACTCCAGTACTTTGGCCACCTCATGCAATGAATTGACTCATTGGAAAAGACTCTGATGCTGGGAGGGATTGGGGGCAGGAAGAAAGGGGGACAACAGAGGATGAGATGGCTGAATGGCATCGCAGACTTGAGGGACATGAGTCTGAGTGAACTCCGGAGGTTGGTGATGGACAGGGAGGCCTGGCATGCTGTGATTCATGGGGTTGAAAAGAGTCGGACACGACTGAGCAACTGAACTGAACTGAACTGAACTGAAAAATTTTCCCAGTTTTGATTCCATGAAGTAACATTCAAAGTGGAACAAATATTAGATGTATTTAACTTGGGCAGAAAGGGAAATGTGGGCGTGGGGGCAGGCGGAAGGGAGTAGGGTGGGAGGGGAACAGGATCAAGGGAAAATTCCTAAATATGAATGAGTCTTCAGCATGTGTGTAGCCTTTGGGATTTAATCAGTCAGATCAGATCAGTTGTTCAGTTGTGTCCAACTCTTTGTTACCCCATGAATCACAGCACACCAGGCCTCCCTGTCCATCACCAACTCCTGGAGTTCACTGAGACTCACTTCCATCGAGTCCGTGATGCCATCTGGCCATCTCATCTTCTGTTGTCCCCTTTTCTCCTGCCCCCAATCCCTCCCAGCATCAGAGTCTTTTCCAATGAGTCAACTCTTCGCATGAGGTGGCCAAAGTACTGGAGTTTCAGCTTTAGCATCATTCCTTCCAAAGAAATCCCAGGGCTGATCTCCTTCAGAATGGACTGGTTACATCTCCTTGCAGTCCAAGGGACTCTCAAGAGTCTTCTCCAACACCACAGTTCAAAAGCATCAATTCTTCGGTGCTCAGCCTTCTTCACAGTCCAACTCTCACATCCATACATGACCACAGGAAAAACCATAGCCTTGACTAGATGAACCTTTGTTGGCAAAATAATGTCTCTGCTTTTCAATATGCTATCTAGGTTGGTCATAACTTTCCTTCCAAGGAGTAAGCATCTTTTAGTTTCATGGCCGCAGTCACTATCTGCAGTGATTTGGGAACCCCAAAAAACAAAGTCTGACACTGTTTCCACTGTTTCCCCATCTATTTCCCATGAAGTGATGGGACCGGATGCCATGATCTTTGTTTTCTGGATGTTGAGCTTTAAGCCAACTTTTTCACTCCCCTCTTTCACTTTCTTCAGAAGGTTTTTAGTTCCTCTTCACTTTCTGCCATAGGGTGGTGTCATCTGCATATCTGAGGTTATTGATATTTCTCCCGGCAATCTTGATTCCAGCTTGTGCTTCTTCCAGCCCAGTGTTTCTCATGATGTACTCTGCATATAAGTTAAATAAACAAAGTGACAATATATAGCCTTGACAAACTCCTTTTCCTATTTGGAACAAGAATGTTCTTCCATGTCCAGTTCTAACTGTTGCTTCCTGACCTGCATACAAATTTCTCAAGAGGCAGATCAGGTGGTCTCATATTCCCACCTCTTTCAGAATTTTCCACAGTTTATTGTGATCCACACAGTCAAAGGCATTGGCATAGTCAATAAAGCAGAAATAGATGCTTTTCTGGAACTCTCTTGCTTTTTCCATGATCCAGCGGATGTTGGCAATTTGATCTCTGGTTCTTCTTTCTTTTCTAAAACTAGCTTGAACATCTGGAAGTTCACGATTTGCACATTGCTGAAGCCTGGCTTGGAGAATTTTGAGCATTACTTTACTAGTGTGTGAGATGAGTGCAATTGTGCGGTAGTTTGAGCATTCTTTGGCATTGCCTTTCTTTGGGACTGGAATGAAAACTGACCTTTTCCAGTCCTGTGGCCACTGCTGAGTTTTTCAAATTTGCTGGCATATTGAATGCAGCACTTTCATAGCATCATCTTTCAGGATTTGGAATAGTTCAGCTGGAATTCTATCACCTCCACTAACTTTGTTGGTAGTGATGCTTCCTAAGGCCCACTTGACTTCACATTCCAGGATATCTGGCTCTAGGTCAGTGATCACATCACTGTAATTATCTGGGTCCTGAAGATCTTTTTTGTACAGTTCTTCTGTGTATTCTTGCCATCTCTTCTTAATATCTTCTGCTTCTGTTAGGTCCATACCATCTGTCCTTTATCGAGCCCATCTTTGCATGAAATGTTCCTTTGGTATCTCTGATTTTCTTGAAGAGATCTCTAGTGTTTCCCATTCTGTTGTTTTCCTCTATTTCTTTGTATTGATCGCTGGAGAAGGCTTATCCGTAGACAGAGCTAAAAATAAAGAAGAAAACCAATTGATGCAGTAATATTTAACAAAAGTGTTTGAGGAAAAATGGTTAAAAAGTTCTACCATGAAATAAAGTCTGTGCAGATATTTACTGAGACTATTGTATTTGGTTCTGTAGATGGTAGTATGTCCCAAAACCTGTTAGATGGCATCCCACCTTCTATATAATTAAAAGTGTTAACATTGATTCTGACCAGAAAATAAAGGATGCATGCAGTCTGATGTCTAATTTAAGTGATAAAGTTATGCCTTGACTAGATTATAGATGTGGTTTGATGAGAAATGTCCCAGGTGTCCAGAAGTCAGATACAAAGATACAAACTATAGTGAATATAAATTTACACCTCATTTTGAAATATCTTCATTTTGTCCAAGTCAAATACTAGCATGCATATATATATATATATATATATATATATATATATATATATATATCTTGAAAAAGAGTGCTATTTCTCATGGCACCTGCCATTTGGTAGATCTGATTAGCATAATATAATTTGGATGTATTCATATATTCGTGGCACAGCAGACTGAACAAAGAGAAGTGTTTGAATTGCTTTTCATTGAAAATTTTCTATCAGTGTGAATGTCAGAGTGAATGAATCTTTACAAACTATATTAGCAGTTAGACCAACTAGAAGTAAAGTAAATCAAGTGGCATATACCCTAGCCTAATATAAAAGAAATACTATTTATTTCTGAATGAATGTTTTATGTTAATTTATACTGAAAGGTAGAAAATCAAAAATCCTGTTTTATTTCTGAGAGGACTTCTTCACAGATGAAATATAACAATGTATCTAATTTCAAATTTTGTGGTTATTTTACATTTCATGTGCATATGTCTTGCCTCCCCATCTAAGTTGTAAAATCTGGGATGGCAAGGAGTATGTTTTTGAAAGTAGGTGTCTGACTGAGAGCTCTTTGAGGACTCCTAGTCATTGTTGTATCTGTTTACTAATTACTTTAGCTGGTGCATAGACCTCTATGCTGCATCCAGAAAGAACATGAACAAATGGCATAATTAATACCAGAGTGGGTTGCCATTCCCTTCTCCAGGGGATAAAACCTGGGTCTTCTGTATTGCAGACAGATTCTAGCCCCTATAGGGCTTCTTTGATGGCTCAGTTGGTAAAGAATCTGTCTGCAACACAGAAGACCCAGGTTTTATCCCCTGGAGAAGGGAATGGCAACCCACTCTGGTATTAATTTATAAATACTTTGACATAATTGTTGCTAATTTAAACACTATTTCCTGATGTACCCTCCATTTTGGCATTAATGTTTCCATGGAGAAAAAGTAAAGAATTACAGCAACCTGAGAGGCATTGTGTATTTGGGGATTTCTACGTTTCTTTCTTTTTGTTTTTTTTAATAAAGGCAGAAGAGTGTAAAATAAATAAATAAAGCATTGACATTACATTTGGATCTTCTTAACCAAGCAGAGTGACAACTTAGAACCATAAAGGTAAATGAACATATTATGAAACTATTGATACTTTCTCTATATCTTAGTTTGAATCTTTGTAAAAGTTCTTAGATTCTATGGAAACCTGGGAATTGTCTTCTCTTTAGTTTGTGTCTGGGAAACATCACAGCTGTTCATTAACATATGAATTTAGTAGAGTTTCAAAATTCGCCAATCATTGTTATCTCTGAGCATATTCTTTGTTGTGAAGGGAAGTGAGTCGTTATTTTATTTATCTGAAGATTGTACTGTGTGTCAGTAAGATAAGCAAAGTGTCAGAAATAATCATACCAAATGCTGCCTACCACAATAGCATCCAATTATGTTTTACGTGTCTTTCATGGAGAAAAGAAGTGAAGGAATTTTTAAATTACTTATCATGAGTTGATGAGCTGAACACTTTAATGAAAGTTGCTTAAACTCTTGAGTAAGATTATTAGAAATACTAATAAGATATATTTCAGACCTGTTATATGTCACAGCACATAGATTCCAGGAAAATTCCTAAAAGGTAGAAAAGTTTACTTGAGCTTTCAAAGTCTAAAGAGTTCACATTAATTTGGGTGAAACAAGATATAAATAAATGTAAATATCAAACAGCTAACATTTGTCTGTGTGGATTTTCATATCTTAGAAGTTAAGAAATGGGCCTCCTTAATGAAAATGTCAACAACTCCCTGAGGAAGCACCTCTGTGCTTGCCTCTTCCTTCCTTACCATAGTTGCCTCTGATTTTGTTGTTGTTGTTTTTCCTTCTACCACTACTATAGATAGTCTAATTTAAGTTCAGGGATGGTTATAGGAATACGTTCTGGTAAGCATAACAAAACTAAACAGACCTGTTACCTAAAGATATGTTTATTGATAGATCCAAAGCCAAACAAAACAGCAGCATTTTTACATTTTTTCCATTCTCTTTCATGGGGAAGTTCCATTATGCCAAGGCAAATGCAGTCTCTAAGAAAAATAAGTGTAATAGAGAGTTAAAGGAATGTAAGTGAGAAGGGAGTAAAATACCTATTTTAATACAAAATTTTTATTTCAAAAAGATAGAACTAGAAGGAAAAGGAAAATGATGAAAGGAATTTATTTCCCATTAAATACATTTATACATTCAGTGTGTACTTCCTCTGGCAATCTGAAATATATGGCTCTCTTTTAGCTTTTAGTTTATAATTCATTAACCTCATTCTAACAGTATAAAGCCTGTGAATAGTCTGGTCTGAACACATCACACCCCTTAAAGCCCACTACAAGTCATTATTTCCTGCAGAATAAAAAGCAAATTCATTAGTCTGAATTCATTAGCCTAAAATTTTATATGTTCTCACTTGCATTTCTAGTAGGACCTTCATGCCACATGTTCATCTAGATATGATTACTCTCCACAACTGGTAGGTTGAGCCACAGGATACATTTTCAAGAATGTTGCAGTCTAGTTCTTAGACATTTTTAGCTTGACATAAGCCACAGTGCGGGTAATTTATACCATGAAAATCAACAAATACAACAAATATTTGTTTGTTTGTTTTCCTTCATGTCATTAAATTGGAAGTGCCAGTTATTAAACATTTGGTAACATACCCCTGCTCAATTCTTCAAACACCTATGCGCTCTTCTGGCTATTTGCCTGTGGTGTTCTGTTTTGTCTCTGGATGCTGCCTTTCTGTCTTTGCATCTGCGTGTGTCCATCCTTTTCCAAGATCTCACTTAATTTTCTATTTCTGGTTTGTATTTTCTTTTCTTGACAATTGTTTTCTGAGTTTTGGATTGCTGTACATCTGTGTCAATGCAGCCCAAGCTCTGTGCTGTCATCAATCCTTCCTAATACATGAGTGCTAACATTTGGATCACGAAGACTTACCCTTCTTCTGTGATAGTTCAAAATTCAGCAATTAAAATAATTAGATTTATCAAGGCACTTTTACTACTCTTCTGTTCTTATTTGCTAATGCCTAAACATGTGTGTGTGGTAAGTCACTTCAGTAGTGTCTGACTCGTTGTGACCCTATGGTCTATAGTCCACCAGGCTGCTCTGTTCTTGGGATTCTCCATGCAGGAATACTGGAAAGGGTTGCCTTTTCCTTCTCCAGGGAATCTTCCCAAACCAGGGATCAAACCCACATCTCCTATGGCTCCTGAATTGGCAGGTGGGTTCTTTACCAATAGCACTACCTGGGAAGCCCCCTAAACATGTGTAGGCTAAAGCAAACTGTAAAAATTCCAATCTAGTGAGAACAGATCTTTTCTAAGTATTAGACTCTGTCTCGCCTTCCAGATTCTTTTTATAAAGTTCACTGTGTTGATGTGGTGGGAGGAATTTACTCAGGTAAATAATTTCTGGTTTGAATGCTACCAGGAAGACACTTCTGTTCTCTCCTTAGCACTAAATCATTTTGTTTAGAGCTACCTCCTGTTGACTTCTAGGAAAGCTACTTAGTAGCAGAAAGGGGATATTAAGAGACAAGCTTAGATTGTTTTTTTTAAAAGGTTAAATTTACATATTCACCATCACGTAAACTTAAATAACATACAGATAAATATATTTCTTAACATATTTTTGAGTGTCTAAATTTAATTGATAAAAAATTAATTCACTTTTTAATTTTTTTTCCTCTTATTTGTGTACTCTGTACTTGGGACTGGAGACATAGGGAGGGCATAAAACAGTCCCTATGCTCATAGGGACTCCATTATGATGGATGAGAGAGACAGTTGTCAAGTGAAAAAGCATGTAAACACAGTGATAAGTGCTGTTAAGAAAAATAAAGCAGGATAAGAGGATTAAACACTCAGTAATTAGATACAGAGTAATTTCTTTCTAAAAGTAATCTTCATAATAACCTATTCTTAAATATCCTGTGTAACATGCAGTTTCAATCTGTTAACACCATTTTGCTAAAGCCTCCTACAAATATATAAGTATGCTTTGCTAGCCTACATACCTGCCACTTACCAGTGTTGCCAGAATTGTTTACATGTACTCTAACATCTAATCTGATATTCAATATTTAAGTATTATTATTTCTGTTTTGAGAATTTATTTTTTAATGTTTATTCAGTCAGTCAGTCAGTTCAGTCGCTCAGTTGTGTCTGACTCTTTGTGACCCCATGAATTGCAGCACGCCAGGCCTCCTTGCTGCTGCTGCTACTGCTGCTAAGTCGCTTCAGTCGTGTCCGACTCTGTGCGACCCCATAGATGGCAGCCCACCAGGCTCCCCCGTCCCTGGGCCTCCCTATCCATCACCAATTCCCAGAGTTCACCCAAATTCATGTGCATTAAGTCGGTGATGCCATCTAGTCACCTCATCCTCTTTCGTCCCCTTCTCCTCCTGCCCTCAATCTTTCCCAGCATCAGGATCTTTTCAACTGAGTCAGCTCTTGCATGAGGTGGCCAAAGTATTGGAGTCTCATTGTAGTTCATTGAGAGGACTCAGCTGGTCTCCTTTAGGATGGACTGGTTAGATCTCCTTGCAGTTCAAGGAACTCTCAAGAGTCTTCTCCAACACCACAGTTCAAAAGCATCAGCATTCTTCACAGTCCAACTCTCACATCCATACATGACCACTGGAAAAACCATAGCTTGACTAGACGGACCTTTGTTGGCAAAGTAATGTTTCTAATTTTGCATATGTTATCTAGGTTGGTCATCACTTTCCTTCTAAGGAGTAAGTGTCTTTTAATTTCATGGCTGTAATCACCATCTGCAGTGATTTTGGAGCCCCAAAAAATAAAGTCTGACACTGTTTCCACTGTTTCCCCATCTATTTCCCATGAAGTGATGAGATGCCATGATATTCGTTTTCTGAATGTTGAGCTTTAAGCCAACTTTTTCCCTCTCTTCTTTTACTTTCATCATGAGGCTCTTTAGTTCTTATTCACTTTCTACCATTAGTGTGATGTCATCTGCATGTCTGAAGTTATTGATACTTCTCTGGGCAATCTCAATTCCAGCTTGTGCTTCTTCCAGCCCAGCGTTTCTCATGATGTACTCTGCATATAAGTTAAATAAGCAGGGTGACAATATACAGCCTTGCTATACTCCATTTCTTTTTGGAACCAGTCTGTTGTTCCATGTCCAGTTCTAATTTTGCTTCCTGATCTGCATACAGGTTTCTCAAGAGGCAGGTCAGGTGGTCTGGTATCCCATCTCTTTCAGAATTTTCCACAGTTTATTGTGATCCACACAGTCAAAAGCTTTGGCATAGTCAATAAAGCAATAGTAGATGTTTTTCTGGAACTCTCTTGCTTTTTCCATGATCCAGTGGATGTTGCCGATTTGATCTCTGGTTTCTCTGTCTTTTCTAAAACCAGCTTTGAACATCTGGAAGTTCACAGTTCACATATTGCTGAAGCCTGGCTTGGAGAATTTTAAGATTGTCTATTAATCAAAGTACTGAACCACCATTCAAAACTAATTTAATTCTGTATATTATTATGTTCTGCTGCTAAGTCACTTCAGTCGTGTCCGACTCTATGCGACCCCATAGACGGCAGCCCACCAGGCTCCCCTGTCCCTGGGATTCTCCAGGCAAGAACACTGGAGTGGGTTGCCATGTCCTTCTCCAATGCATAAAAATGAAAAGTGAAAGTGAAGTCGCTCAGTTGTGTCCGACCCTCAGCGACCCCATGGACTGCAGCCTTCCAGGCTCCTCTGTCCCTGGGATTTTCCAGGCAAGAGTACTAGAGTGGGGTGCCATTGCCTTCTCCATTATGTTCTATATATAGCTAATGAATTTCTTCAAATTTAGAAAGAAGATTTGTAATTGCTCAGTTGTTTCCAACTTGTTGTGATGCCATGAACTGTAGTCCACCAGACTTCTCTGTCCATGGAATTCTCCAGGCAGGAATACTGGAATGGGTTGCCATTTCCTTCTCTAGGGGATCTTCCAGACCCAAAGAAGGGCCCAATTTAAAACACACACATTGCAAATGTGGTGATCAACTAAAAATGCAAGGTATGTGGTAGGATAACATTTTAATATATTTATTGATGTGCATTTTTCCTCAGAGACTTCCCTGGTGGCTCAGATGGTAAAGTGTCTGCCTACAATGTGGGAGACCTGGGTTCAGTCCCTGGGTTGGGAAGACCTCCTGGAGAAGGAGATGACAACCCACTCCAATATTCTTCCCTGGAAAATCCCATGCATGGAGGAGCCTGGTGGGCTCCAGTCCAAGGGGTTGGTTTTTCCTCATGTGTATTTCTTTAAACCTATGACCTTCCCTTGTTCCCTTAGGTAAATCATAAGTCTCTGTCTTCTTAAGGAGATTTTCTTATGGCTAAATACAGTTAAAATAAGTTTGTTATTTTTGATGTTCAAAATTCAAGGTCTGAGTATATGGTATTAAGATGGTTTTACACTCTTCCCAACTAAGTAATCCGAGAAAGTTTTAAAGTTCTATCTAGTATCAGAGGTGAAAGTGAAAGAGGAGAGTGAAAAACTTGGCTTAGAGCTCAACATTCAGAAAACAAAGATCATGGCATCTGGTCCCATCACTTCATGGGAAATAGTTGGAGAAACAGTGGAAACAGTGGCTGACTTTATTTTTCTGGGCTCCCAAATCACTGCAGATGGTGACTCCAGCCATGAAATTAGAAGATGCTTACTCCTTGAAGGAAAGTTATGACCAACTTGGACAGCATATTCAAAAGCAGAGACATTACTTTGTCAACAAAGGTTCATCTAGTCAAGGCTATGGTTTTTCCAGTAGTCACGTATGGATGTGAGAGTTGGACTATAAAGAAAGCTGAGCACCAAAGAATTGATACTTTTGAACTGTAGTGTTGGAGAAGACTCTTAAGAGTTACTTGGACTGCAAGAAGATCCAACCAGTCCATCCTAAAGGAGATCAGTCCTGGGTGTTCATTGGAAGGACTGATGTTGAAATTGAAACTCCAGTATTTTGGCCACCTGATGCAAAGAGCTCATTTGAAAAGACCCTGATTCTGGGAAAGATTGAGGGCAGGAGGAGAAGGGGATGACAGAGCATGAGATGGTTGGATGGCATCACTGACTCAATAGACATGAATTTGGGTGAACTCTGGGAGTTGATGATGGACAGGGAGGCCTGGCGTGCTGTGGTTCATGGGGTCACAAAGAGTCAGACACAACTGAACTGAACTGAATATCAGAGGGGCCCTATATCCTATTTTTAGCTAAAATCTGAAGTTACAGCAACTGCTTAACTCCTCCATGTCATGAAATGGCAGTGGACTAGACAGCCTCAATTTTATCTGCCACTTTGATTACATGTTCGCTGGAGTGCAGTATTAAAAAGATAGTCAAGATGCTCAGTTCAGTTCAGTCACTCAGTTGTGTCCGACTCTTTGCGACCCCATGAATCACAGCATGCCAGGCCTCCCTGTCCATCACCAACTCTTGGAGTCTACCCAAACTCATGTCCACTGAGTTGGTGATGCCACCCAGTCATCTCATCCTCTGTTGTCCCTTTCTCTTCCTGCCCCCAATCCCTCCCAGCATCAGGGTCAAGCAACCTGAAATAGTTCCAAGCAACCTTCAGTGTGGTCCAAAGTGGTTGAAAGAGATCTGAACCAAGAAAGAGCTTGCATTCAGGAGAAAGGAAAAACACATGAACAACCCTGAAGACTAGGTGGGGAAAAAGATATGTTATGAATACCAGCACATAGAGATGACACAGTTCAAGGAAAAGTCATCCTACCCAGTGCCTTGGTATTGGGCTTCACCCTGCAGGTTTACCAGCCCTGTACTTGCCCAGTGTAGGGACAGAATAAAGAGCCCAGAATTACCACAAGAGATATCAATGAGTTAGTGGCTAGGGAGATCTTACATGTCTGAAGCAAGGTCCTGGTATGACACCCACCATGGAGGCAGGATGTAGTAGCAGTCTTCACTACTGTGGGAGAGTGAAGGTACCATTTGTAGGGGGACCGGACATCAGATTGGCCCATCAGTTAACAGAAAAAAGCAAAAGGGCACACCCCACACGGCCCCTTTGATAAGCTATCTTGGTGAAGAGATTCATATCTAAAGATTAGAGCAGTCTTCTAGCTGGGGCCTGGGACAAGTATGTGAAAAGGTCAGTCACTTGAGTAAAGTGTAGGTGAAGCAGGCACTGGTTCAGCAGGGATGTATGTATGTGAAAGTCGCTCAGTCATGTCCGACTCTTTGCTACCCCGTGGACTGTAGCCCAACAGGCAACTCCATCTGTGGGATTTTCCAGGCAAGAATACTGGAGTGGATTGCCATTTCCTTCTCCAGGGGATCTTCCTGACCCAAGGATAAGACCCAGGTCTCCTGCATTGCAGGGAGACTCTTTACTGTCTGAGCCACCCAAAGGATACAGATAACAAGAAAACAGCCATATTGGGTGGCCTGATCACGGACTTAGGGTTGCAAAGACTATCTGGATATAGATGCCTCTCAATGAAAATGGTTGGGAGTTTGAGTGCTGGTGGTATTCTGGACAGACCTGTGGTAGAAGTGGACAGAACCAGTTTTTAGATACCTGATGGAATGAAGCTATGAAAGAGGACACTGAGTTGCATTTGTGAAGTGTAACATCACATTTCTTGCCAATTTAGTTTGGACAAAGATTGTAGCCATTTGCAGAAGGAATGTAATCTTAGAATTAAAATATTCTAAATTATTTGAGAGGTAGAAACCACTCTCGACATTAAAAGATAGGGACTCATAACAATATCCTATAGCAGAAAATAAAACATTTTATTATTGGTAAATGTGATAAGTAAAAAGAAAAGAAAAAAAAGAAAAAGAGTAGTATCTCCAGCTTTAGGATTGTAGAACCTGATGGGAATCCCAAGATACTGTTTCTCTAAAACTTGGGAAAGGGAACAGTGTCAAGTATAAAAATCAATTGCCAGACTTGAATTGTCTTAGTTTTATGTAGGATATAACACTGGGGATTTAGAAGTGGACAAAAAAGAGAAAATTGTAAAAAAAAAAAAAAAAAATTGCTGACCAGTGTCTGTATATAAATACTATCAGATCAGATCAGAGGGGTGACAATTGCTAAAAAATTAATGAGAAAAATATCATCTTCCAAAATTTTTCAGTTTTAGTGGAATTTATGTATTTCCTGTTTTACTTTAATTGATTGAGCATATTTGTTATTTTCTTAAATAATAAAAGATAACAAAGCAATATTCTGTGCATTCGTGCTCATCACATACTTCTCTTTCTTTTTCCCTAGTTTTAAACTGTTATATCTAATCTTTGGCATTAGACAAAATTCTGTTCTAGAAAACAAAATGCTTATTTAAATAAGATAATTTAGCCATTTATTCCTAAAGTTTAATGTTCTAAAAAATGGTAATTATAAATGCAAATTTCAGAGACCTTTTTTGTATGATAAGTTAGAGTTGTATAATTTGATTTGAAACAATTTTGTCATGTGTGTTCCTTTTTACATGAAAAAAAAAAGAATGTCGCTGTCTTTTAGTCTTCAATTTCCAATGTTGTTTTGAAGAGTGGCAATCCCATGCAAAATGTAAGTCTTAAGTTACACTGCAAGAATCTATTTTTATAGAAGGAAATATCCTTCTGTATGATCCTCAAATGAAAAGCTGTCATCCATCTTCTGAATAGGCTTTATCCCTCCTTCAATGGCTAGTTTTTGAAACTGCTGATGACTAGAAGCAATTCTTTATAACTCCCTAAATAAAGACATCAGTCTATCAGCAAAAAACAGTACATGAGCTGGAAGGGGCAGCTGTCTCCAAGGGGGTGGGGGATGGGGAAGAAGAGCACTTACCAGCTTAGTTAAAAGCTGCTCAGTGTTATTATTGAGTGTGTGTCAATGTGATGTGTCCTTACAATTTAAAATCCTGCTTCAAGCGATAGTTTTTTCTTCTTTTTTCTTAATTTATGCTATATTAACCTAAGTATATAAATTCTTCTGTACAAAAGATTCATACCCTACCATCAAAGGTAATTAGAGTCGAAAAGGAAACTTCAAAGCCAGAATGAGAACTGAATCTTAAAGTGATCAGTTCATTTTAGGATTAAAGAAAAAGCATTATTCAGAATTTCTTAGAGAAAAGCAAAGGTGAAGCAAAAAAGTCTATAGTGCCTCATCCACATATCTCACCCTCTTGCACCCTGATGTTGCTTCTTTATTGTACTCTTTATGTGAAATAGGATATATTATAATTAGAATAATTGAAAAGGTAAGTGTAATATGCTATTCAAAAGTAATTGGATAGAGTAAGAATTTATCATTCATGTAGCTTATATATTTTCTTTATAGAATCCCCTCATTTTTCCCACTGCTTATTGGAAAGGTTTAAGGATCTTCTTTTTCTTCCCAATATTTTGAAAAATCATAAAAATGTCCCTTGGTATAGATCTTTTAAAAATCTGCTCTTGCTGTGCATTTTAGTTTAGCGTGTATAATATGTAAACTCATGTTCTCTAGTCCTAAGATATGTCTTAAAATTATTTAATTGAAGATTTCTTCTCTTTCATTTTTCTCTTTCTCTCTGTTGGCTCTGTTAGATGAGTCTCCTGGTATTCCATTCGTTTTTCCCACCATTTAGTCTCTCTCTGTCTTTCTGTTTCTCTCCCTTCTGTCTGTCTGTCTGTCTGTCTGTCTCTCTCTCTCTCTCTCTCACACACACACACACACACACACACACACAATCTTTTCTGTTAACCGTGGTTATGAAATAAAGTATTAGTAAGATATTTGTTAGCATGGTCCTTTTCCCTTACTCTTCCCCTTACTTTTTGTGGTGAGCTATAGATAGATGGATAGATAGAGATAAATTTTAAGCTGAAAACTCAGGTTTCTCTATTAAATGATTTTATTTTATCATTCTCTGATAAGGTGTTTATTTATTGAGCTCATATTAATTTATCAGAACTCCTAATCAAATGCTGTAAATTTGTTGACTTTACTTGTCAATTTCCTATGATGTTCTCTTTTTGTTATCTTTTTCCAGAAAGTTTTCTTGACTTATTTTAAAAATTATTTTGAATTTTTAGTTTCTTCTTTGGTATTTTTAACTTTCAGAAGAGCTTTCTGCTGTTCTCCGATTATATACCTTTTTTTCTGTTATAACTTGCTTTTATTTCGTAGCTGTAAGATCACCTTGTGAACTGTGTGTCAATTCCACCTCCTCTATTATTTCTATTGTCTACTTGCTGATTTTGCTTTTTGTTGTTTGACTTGATTTGTTTATACTGTTCTCTGATTTTCATTCTAGATAATGCAATGTCTATTCTGTTAATATCTGAGAATAAATCACCAAAAGTTAATGATAAGGTCTGTGTATAGGTACATGTATCAGAGAACTTTTAAACTGTCCCTTTTGGTGTGGTATAACTGTTTGGAGGGCTTCCTTGGTGGCTCAGTGGTAAAAAAAAATCTGCCTGCAGTACTGGAGACTGGGTTCAATCCCTGGGTCAGGAAGATCTCCTGAAGAAGAAAATGGCAACCCGCCTCAGTACTCTTGCCTAGGAAATCCAATGGAGAGAGGAGCCTGGCAGGCTACAGTCATGGGGTTGCAAAAAAGGCTGATATGAGTTAGTAACTAAACAACAAAACAGCAACACTAACTGTTGGTGGGGGTGGAGGGGGGATGATCTTGTCGTTGTGTAAGGAGAATTAGCACATATGAATATTGGGTATGGCTTTTTTCTTGGTACACTTATTTTCTCCATATATGAATACTCCTTTTTGCTGGTCAGTGTTCTAACCTATCTACCAGAGTTCTGCAAACACAGTAAGGAAAGTGAATCAGAGGAGGGAATAGATTTCACCCTTCTATTTGTACTGTAGCCATTATTTGCCAGGCAGTTTCACCCTTCTATTTGTACTGTAGCCATTATTTGCCAGGCAGTATATGTGTTTGTATTCACATATCTATATATTTAAATATATGATACATATGAAAAATACCAACCTGAAGCATGTGAATATGAAATACTTGAATCTAGAACAGTGTGGTCATTTTCTAAAGTTATGCTTTCCTTATACAATGTGACTACATCTTTTTTGCCAGCTGGAGAGGAAGTATAATAACCATTCTGAAAAATTGCTGGCCTCCTAGAAGTATTTTCACTACATGACTGTGTACTAGAATCAACTGGAGGGTGTTCATTTACTATTTACTAATATTTGACTATTCTCCAAACCATGTCTATTAAGTCAGAATGAAGCTCTGAGATCAGCTATTATAATTTTTATTTTACACATTATTCTGATGCAGCTGAACCAGTGAGAAGCATATTGTAATAAATAGCCAATAATAAAGCCCTTATAAAAATAAATTATCAGATATATCACAGCAGTAATAAAGTGATACATTAGAAAAATTTCCTTCTTCCAAATTCTAATTCTTTAAACTGGAATTCTTCTAGGAAGTATTTATTTCTGTGACAAAAAACCAGAGTGAAAAAGGAGTAAAAAATACAAAGTTTATTTCTCTCTAGTGAAGAGCTCTGAAAAGCATCATAGTGGAGAATTGTGAGGCTGAGTTTATCAACTCAGGCATTGGTCAGTGTTATCAAAGTAATGAAAAAAGAGGATTTGCAACATCGGTTGTTGACTCCATGACCAGGCAATCTAAATTATTGTTCATAGGGTATCAGGAAAACATGCGTGTATATTTTAAGTTAGTAGTCAATAACTAAAGTCAATAGACAAGTATTTTTCTAACTTACTTAATCCTTAATATCACTTAGTATATTTGTTAAAAGTATTTCTGAGCCAAGTAAAATTCACTATACCTCAGAATTTAGACTCTAAGTAATATTAATTAATATATGTATTTTTAGCAAATGCTTCCTGATTTTTTTCTTTACAGGTTTTCCTATTAAATGGTAGTGATACAGAATCCTGTTATTTCACTGTTTCATTATTTTCATGATACAGAATTCTATTGTTTCCTGTTGACCAATCACGATAAGGTCTTCCCTGGTAGCTCAGCTGGTAAAGAATCCACCTGCAATGCAGGAGACCCTGGTTTGAGTACTGGATTGAGATCAACCTGGAGAAGAGGTAGGCTACCCACTCCAATATTTAGGGCTTCCCTGATGGCTCAGACAGTAAAGAATTCACCTGCAATATGGGAGACCTGACTTAGATCCCTGGATTTGGAAGATCCCCTGGAGGAGGATATGGCAACCCACTCCAGCATTCTTGCTTGGAGAATCCCTATGGACAGAGTAGCCTGGTGAGCTACAGTTCATGGGGTCTCAAAGAGTTGGACATGACTGAGCAAATAAGCACACAAACATGATAAAAGTATTGTATTAAGCAAAAATTACAGTAGCAGAAGACATTTACCAGTTTTCAAGATCAATAGGCAGACAAAAAAAAAAAAAGACCATTACAATGCAAGCCCATGATAGAAACATGATTAACCTAACAATACAAAATAATTACATGCAATTTGGGTGGTTAAATAGAATGATGTGGTAAATGGAAGTGCATATATGCAAATATTTTCATCTCTCCATCCAGTCTATGTCTTTTGGCTCATGCGTTTAATCCATTTACATTTAAGGTAATTATCAATATGTATGTTCCTATTACTGTTTTCTTAATTGTTTTTATTTAGGTCTTTTCCTTCTCTTGTGTTTCCTGCTTAGAGAAGTTCTTTAGCATTTTCTGTAAAGCTGATTGGGTGGTGCTGAATTTTCTTAACTTTAGCTTGTCTGAAAAGCTTTTGATTTCTCCATCAAATCTGAACAAGAGTCTTGCTGGGTAAAATATTCTTGGTCATAGGTTTGTCTGTTTCATCTTTAAATATATAATGCCTTTCCCTTCTGACTTTAGAGTTTCTGTAGAGAAATCAGTCGATAACCTTATGGAAGTTTCCTTGAACTTTATTTGTCATTTTTTCCTTATTGCTTTTATTATTTAACTTTGTCTTTAATTTTTGTCGGTTTGATTACTATGTGCTTCAGTGTGTTCCTCCTTGGGTTTATCCTGACTGAGACTCTCTGTGCTTCCTGGACTTGGTTGACTATTTCCTTTCCCATGTTAAGGAATTTTTCTGCTATTATCTCTTCAGTATTTTCTCAGATCTTTTCTCTCTCTTCTTCTGGGACCCCTATATTGTTAATGTTGGTGTGTTTAATATCCCAGAGGTCTCTTAGGCTGTCTTTTTTTTTTTTTTTTTCCCCATTCTTTTTTTTTCTATAATCTGTTCTGAGGCAGTGATTTCCACCATTCTGTCTTCCTGGTCATTTATCTGTTCTTCTGCCTCCATTATTCTGCTCTTTATTCCTTCTAATGTATTGTTCATCTCTGTTTGTTCTTTAGTTCTTCTAGGTCTTTGATAAACAGAGACCATCTCTGTTCTTCCATCTTCACTGTTTTCCTGAGATCTTGGATCATCTTCACTATCATTTTTCTAAATTATTTTTCTGGAAGGTTACCTATTTCCACTTCATTTAATTGTTGTTTTTTTTTTTTTTTTCCTGGGGATTTATCTCATCTCTTCATCTGGGATATAACTCTTGATTTTTCATCATGATTAGCTTTCTGTAACGTGGTTTTTGTTCTAGCCACTGTGGGCTTGTGATTCGTCTTGCTTCTTCTGGCTGGGCCCTTCCAGGACTGCTGCTGCCAGTGCCCCCGTACCTGCAGTGAGCCGCTGCACACCCGCCCAGTAGATATGGGATTTGTTTTTATTGCAATTATATCCCTCCTACCATCTCATCACAGCTTCGTTTTTTGTCTTTGGACATAAGGTATCTTTTCTTGGTGGGTTCGAGTGCCCTCCTGTGGATGATTGTTCAACAGCTAGTTGCACTTTTAGTGCTCTTGCAGGAGGAGATGAGCACATGAGTTTCTACTCTGCCATCTTGAACTAGTTGACTGCCTATGACTTTTAACAATAGGTGTATTTGGATAACCATGTGCTAGATACTCAACTTCACAATATCAGGGAATTGTGCTTCTTTTTTTCTTTTTAATATTGGGATTTTCTTTCCATACTGCCTGACACAGGTGAACTCCATGCATAATTATGAGTTAGTAACTTTTTGCACAGTAGTGTAAATTGCCTGCTAATGAATAAGTTTATATTTAAATATAAACCAGTTATATTTATTGTCTAACTGAAATATTTGGAATTAACCTTCTCTTAATTATCATTTTATGCATTAAATTTAGACTTTATTGTTGCTTTAGTTATTTTTCTCCAAGTCTTTCATTCTGTGAACTGAGTATAATTCTTCTTAACTACATTACTTTTCCCTCATGATGTGAAAGTTTTACATCTAAGTTGCATTGCATTCAAATTTAACTTGAAGTTTAAAAAATAACTGCAACATAAATATCTATATCTGTTTCTCTAATTATGAGCATTGAAATTTTATTCTGTTTTAAAATATCTTATAGGATAAAATTAGAAAATTAATATCTTTTGTCTTGCTAAATTTCCTAAATTAAATGCCCCAAGAATGAGTGAATTTTAATCATAAATATTATTTTTATTATTTCTCTTTGTGACAGGCATTTTTCTTATTTTAGTTTTACCTCCATTGAGAATATCTCATACAAACAATTATCGCTTATTATTCTTTCCACCTGATAAAGCCATAGGAATACTTCTCTGAACAACTAGTGCTTATATCTAACTGATCCATAATGGAATCTATGTGTAATTTAGAAAGAGATTTTAGTTTTTGCTCATTTAGAAGATGGAAACAAACAGTATATTCTCTCATTAGCTGTTCTAATTTCATATTTATTTCGTTGACCGTTTATTCCTCAAATATGATTACTTATATATTGTTGTTATGTGATTAAATAAATTTAAGTGATTACAAACATAATCTGGACTGGAATGGTAAAATGGAATTAGAAGTTTTGGTGTCAGTATGGATAATAGTATGCAATAATTTGGAGAAGACGATGGCACCCCACTCCAGTACTCTTGCCTGGCAAATCCCATGGACAGAGGAGCCTGGTAGGCTGCAGTCCATGGGGTCGCGAATAGTCAGACATGACTGAGTGACTTCACTTTCACTTTTCAGTTTCATGCATTGGAGAAGGAAATGGCAACACACTCCACTGTTCTTGCCTGGAGAATCCCAGGGAGAGGGGAGCCTGGTGGGCTGCCATCTCTGGGGTCGCACAGAGTCAGACACAACTGAAGCGACTTAGCAGCACCAGCAGCAGCATGCAATAATTTATATATGTTTAGAAGACAGAAGGATTCAAAGAAGAATCAAGAAATTTCAAGTTTGCCAACTTGTACTCTCTTATCTAAAAGCAAGTCAGAATCCAAGAGTTTCAGCTAAATATGATTTGCTCCACATTGTACAGAGGATGAAATCCTTCTGACTCTGACTTCTAACTTTGACTGTGAGAACAGTCTTAGAATTCAGGATTATTTTATATAAAATCAAGTTCCCTCCAAATTTGCCTTCTCTTTGCTGACAACTGATCTCATTTTCTCTGTGACTGCTTTTCCTGTTTTCTGATTTGAATGTTTCACTTCTTCTTGTCTATTTAACAGAGCTCATTTTTAAAAGTTTAGCTAAAATTCTGGGTCCTCGCAAATGCCTTCTATGAATGCATTATTTGTGGATGATCTTATTCTTCTCCAACTCTGATGACATGTGTACAAACAAGAATTTAACTCATTTTTAATTAAAAACATTATTGAGGTACATAGAGATTCACATATAGCTATAATAAATAATAGAGACAGAACACATCAAGAATTGTATTGATAACAGACCACTGATCTTGTTCAAAGTTCCTTAATTTTACTTGCATTCATTTGTGTGTATGTGTGTATGTGTCTTGATATTGCTTGTCTCTGATGTTGCTTACTACTTATACATCATCTTTCCTCTACATATAGCTGATAGCACTTGGGACCAAGGGTTATGCTATATTTTTTATTAGGTGACTGACACTGCATTCAAACACATTACTTTATAGACAGAATTCATGTAACCAGTGATATTGATTGGTTCATTGGTCAGGTAAATGGGCTGAGTATTTTCCTTCATTTCTCTATTTGATTGAGCTTTGGAGACAGAAGCCACTATTATTCTCAGTCAATGATCTTCAGCTATATACACTATAAAGCTATAAAAATCACCAAGGATATTTTGAATAATATTTTTCTCAAATTGGAATTCCTTGCTTAGTAGATGTGGGGTTGGTTCTGGGAAACTGTGGTTCTCTAGGTTTGTCTGATGACAATCTGGCTTTAATGTAGAGCCCTAAACCATCTGAATTTATACCAGAATACTCCTTAGAGATTGAAAAACTGGAAGGAAATCCTAGTGTGCTTCTCTCTAGGATGTGATAAAGGTGAATTCAGCTCAGTTCATTTCAGTCATTCAGTCGTGTCCAGCTCTTTGTGACCTCATAGACTGCAGCGCACCAGGCCTACCTGTCCATTACCAACTCCCGGAGTTTACTCCAACTCAATGTCCATTGAGTCAGTGATGCCATCCAACTATCTCATCCTCTGTCATCCCCTTCTCCTCCATCGTTCAAACTTTCCCAGTATCAGGGTCTTTTCCAATAAGCCAGTTCTTCGCATCAGTTGGCCAAAATACTGGAGTTTCAGCTTCAACATCAGTCCTTCCAATGAATATTAGGTACTGATTTCCTTTAGGATGGACTGATTAGATCTCCTTGTAGTCCAAGGGACTCTCAAGAGTCTTCTCCAACACCA
This sequence comes from Tragelaphus eurycerus, assembly GCA_935064755.1. Classification (NCBI taxonomy): domain Eukaryota; kingdom Metazoa; phylum Chordata; class Mammalia; order Artiodactyla; family Bovidae; genus Tragelaphus; species Tragelaphus eurycerus. The sequence continues at coordinate 9,478,110 of CAKXYN010000012.1, read as the reverse complement.
CAATTCAAAAGCATCAATTCTTTGGCCTTCAGCTTTCTTTATAGTCCAACTCTCACACCCATACATGACTACTGGAAAACCATAGGTTTGACTAGACAGATCTTTGTTGGCAAAGTAGTCTCTGCTTTTTGATATACTATCTAGGTTAGTCTTAGCTTTTCTTCCAAGGAGCAAGTGTCTTTTAATTTCATGACTGCAGTCACCATCTGCAGTGATTTTGGAGCCCTCAAAAATAAAGTCTGCTAGTTTCCACTGTTAAAGGTAGGATAGTATAAGTGAACTGTGTGACACATTTTTCAGTATCTTGAGTTTATCACAGTATCTTGAGTATATTCACTAATCTCAAAAAGAACATACCATGTTTGCAAAAATTTGAAACTTGTGTGCTAATTTATACATGCTATGTGATTTTACTTTGGTTTATTTTATTCTCCTTCATTGCACTGGTACAAAGAACATCATGTTCCTACAAACAGAGATTATGAAATCTAAATTTAAAAATTAAAAGTAGAATTATTGTAAGCATATTAAAGAACTTACTAAATCTCAAGCTTAAACTATGTACTGATAAATAAATTACTGAAAATGATTTTTAAAACTGGGTTATTTTCTGGCATAAAAATAAAAATATCATCAACATATATTTAGAGCTCTTTTTAGCCCTACAGATAGCCTTAATTATTATGATATTTTGCATTTACAAATATTAAATTATTTTGACATTATTAACAACCATTTATGCAGGTAAAGATAAAGATGTAAACCAGAACAAAAAAAATAAGTGTTTGAAACATATTAATTATGTTTTAATTATTATAATATCAGTATATAAAGCATACACTATGCTATATCATTCAATTTAGTATATAACCATACATTGTTGTATAAAAGCATACACTATATGTGTTACATATATTTATGGCTATTATATTCTTTTTTATTGCCATTTTACTTTATTTTTGTAACATTAAACTTTTTATTTTGTATTGGACTGATATTGACTCTGATATTGAGATATATTGAGGGCAGAAGGAGAAGAGAGCAACAGAGCATCCTTCTGGTTGGATGGCATCTGGTTGGATGATTGAATGCCATCATCAAGTCAATGGACATCAGTTTGAGTAAACTCTGGGAGATAGTGAAAGACAGGGAAGCCTGGCATGCTGGAGTCCATATGGTCACAAAGAGTTGGACATGACTGAGTGAGTGAACAACAGCAACATAGCCAATTACCAATATTGTGGTAGTTTGAGGTGAATAACAAAGGGACTCAGCCATACATATAAATGTATCTGACTCCCCCAAACTCTCCTCCATCCAGGCTGCCACAAAACATTGAGCAGAGTTCCATGTGCCATACAATAGATCTTTGTGGATTATCCATATTAAATATAGCAGTATATACATGACCTACAAAGTTCGTAATTATTCTTTCGCCCTTGCAACCATACGTTCATTTTCTAAGTCTGTGAGTCTACTTACCTATATGTTTTGTAGGTAAGTTCATTTATATCATTTCTTTTTAGATTCCACATATAAGGGATGTCATATGATATTTCTCCTTCCATGTCTGACTTACTTCCCTTGTATGATACTCTCTAGGTCCATGCATGTTGCTGCAAATGGCATTATTTCATTCTTTTTAATCTCTGAATAATATTGCATTGTATATATGTGCCACTTATTTATCTATTCCTCTGTCAGTGAGCATTTAGGTTGCTTCTGTGTCTTGGGTATTATAAACAGGGCTGCAATGAACATTGGGGTGCATGGATCCTTTTGGATCATGTTTTTCTTCAAGTATACACTGAGATTATTTTTATATAGCTTGCTTAGAAGTATTATATAAAAAATATCTAAATTAGGTACAGTAATTATCCTTATAAGGATAATGATTAATATATGTAATTATAGTAATACCTGATTCTGTAAGATGGAAAATTTGAAATCTTTGCTAAAGAGTTCCCTAGATCAAATTTGAAAAATCCATAATAGAAATAAAAAAGACTGTAATACTTATTAAGGGACTTCTAACTGAAATTTGATATATAATTACATATATTTAAGTTATAGAAGGCGATGGCACCCCACTCCAGTACTCTTGCCTGGAAAATCTCATGGACAGAGGAGCCTGGTAGGCTGCAGTCCACGGGGTCGCTAAGAGTCGGACACGACTGAGCGACTTCACTTTCACTTTTCACTTTCATGCATTGGAGAAGGAAATGGCAACCCACTCCAGTGTTCTTGCCTGGAGAATCCCAGGGACGGGGGAGCCTTGTGGGCTGCCATCTCTGGGGTCGCACAGAGTCGGACACTACTGAAGCGACTTAGCAGCAGCAGCAATTCAAGAACAAAGAGTAGTAGAATATAAACATAGGAATCATTTATCTGTATAAAATTTTTATTTTATTTTATTTTATTGAGAAATGGAAACACATTTTTCTTCAATATTGCTGAAACCAGATTCTAAGCAAGTCAACAGAAGGATTAGTTTTGGTGTGGGGAGAAAAGAAATACTTCCTTTGAACTGTTTGAGTAAAGTCAAAATAAGACATCTAGTTCTCTGAAAGATAACCTTTTGTGAATATAGAATGTAATATTATCTGCCTATAACAATTAAATAATTGAGTAAAATATTATTGGATTGGCCAAAAAGTTCATTTGGGTTTTCCTGTACCATCTTATCAAAAAACCCAAATGAAGTTTTTGGCCAACCCAATTGTGTGAAATAATGATAAATTAATAAATTGCTTATAAAATATACAAAGTATAGTATAAGGAAAATTATTTGTCAGTTTATAAAATAATCAGTTTTGAAACTTTATCACATATAAAATTATTGATATGATTATATTTCAGATTTTATATATAAAAATAATAAAAAGAATCAATATTTTTATTAAGAGTTAATTTTAAAGAATTATTTTAATAAATATGAACTTTACTCATTATATAAATTAGCAAGTAGTACAAGCAATAGAAATAAAATATCAAATGATAAATAACATCTATTAATGAAATAGGTTACTAAAGCCAGTAATCAGTATATAAAACTTCAAGCAGTTTTGAGGTACTATTTAAAAACTGTTGGATTACCCCCAACACTAATTAACAGATATTTCATACCTGTAGACCACTGAATTTGATAACACAGTTTATTCATTGTTTGAAACAATATACCAAAATATTTTCAATGATTGTGTTTATATTGATTAAGCATGCAACTCTATGGAACTTATCTCAGAGAAATAAATACTTTTTTTCAAGAGATAAAAAGTCTGTTGCATGAATTAATTTGCTTCATAAATAAATAAAAACAACCTAAAAATTCTAAAACTGTTGAAAAACTAGATTGTATTGCTTTGAACTCATGGTATAATGGGCAGTAATTAAAATTAAAATCGTAAAGCCAATTCTAAAGCATAAAAATATATATTAGATAACATGAAAAATAAACACAATACAAAATTGGAAATATGATTATAAAAAGTTAAGTAATATACCCTCACATATGCACATATTAGTATTCATTTTATGTTGTGGGCTTACATTTCTACCCTTTTTACAAAATTATTAAAATCATATCACTGTAAAAAATAATGTATTGTTATTACATTTTTACCATCAAGGGGGAAAAAGTGCTATTTCAAAAAACTGAACAAAAACAAAATCTTTCAATAAAACAGGTGTATGACCTAGTTAAATTTGTTTAAAATTGTTAGAAAGCCTACATCATAATAAAATTTTAAAAGAAAGATAGCAGATGTTAACTTTATTTCTTGGCTGCATGATTTCATAAGATAATCTTTTTATACAATAAATTAATGTCATAAAAGATGTAGACTGCAGATGTACTGTTGATTAAGTACAATAAATGTCAAACAGAATGGAAATAGTTAGCACAGGAAATTGTTGTGTATACAAAAATCATGCATGTATAATTTCCACACACATAGTTAAAATAAAAAACAACAAATCAGTGAAGAGAAAACTCTAATGTATAACATTTACTCTGTAGTGGAATAATGTACAGAAAATATCTGTTCTGAAAGAAAAACATTTTTAAATTTTAATGTCATTGCAGGCATTAGACTTAAAAGATAGGAGAATGCTTTTTAATGAATGTGAAGTAATATTTCAAGGGAACACTATTCTCTAATAGAAAGTTACTATTCATAGAAACTAATTATAAGAGGATTTCACTAATTTTAAAGGTGTCTGACCAAGGTGAAAAATTAACAATGAATCATATTGCCATTGGCTGATCATCTGGTGGTGTGCCAGTGCTTCATCAAGTGTGTGCCCAAGAACTCATGGAATTTACTGACCCACTTGCCACAGATGCATTCACCACAAGATTGCTGGGTGTGTGCTTGTAGAATATCAAATTATTAAATGGCATATTTAAAAGTCCTAAATTTCAGTGAAATTTTTTCTTTTTCACTAAGATATTCATAATTCTTTAAGGTGACAAGTAATTACTCAGTGATTAAGTGACAGGCTAATTAGCTAATGCTGCATTTGTACTTTCATAATTCAAAGGAAATGTAAATGAATCAGTCATTAATAAAAATAAATTTTGATTGGATTTGTTTCCTTGAGATTAAAAATCTGTTTTTTTCCAAAATTTTTTTCATCAATAGAGAACATAAAAATTTTGACCATTTAAGTTTTCTAGTATTTATCCAGATACTTTATGTGAAAATCTAACTGACTTCATATCTTCATAACTTAGGTGAGATTTGGTAATGTTTTGGCAAAATGTACTAATGATGAGTCAATATGGGAAAAATAACAAAAAGTTTCTAAAACATACTTCATATTTTGAAGTAAAGAAATCTAAGTTTCTGTATTGGTACTATATCTTGTTCAGAAAAGTCATTGTATATTTTTAAAAAGGCTCAAAACAAGCACAAGGTTTTTCACTTCAAAACAGAAAAATCCTAAATTAGCACTTTTCCATAATACACAAAGAAATTGATTAGTGTAAAATAAATGGGATTTATACAGGGAACAATCCACATTTATCAAAAAACATTTTTTTATTTTGATATTTAAAGTTTGACAAGCTTATTAAATTTCATTTAACATCATTTCCTAAATGATGTTTGATAAATGATGTATATGCTTTAAGTAATATTTTTTGCCGTGTTTTTCATTAAAGATATTTTCTACATGTCTACCTTTTTGAGAGAGAAAGATTCTTGTTTGAAGAATAAGAATGATACCTTAAACGTCCAGTATTTGTAAAAGAACATTGTCAGATTTTTATTTGCCAGAGGTTTTCCAATTGTGAGTGTGTGTGTGTGTTTGTTTTTTCTTGTTTAATTATAACTTTATTATACAGCATTCTTGGTGTTTGTACCAATAGGCTATATCTATATATTTTAATTATGGTAAAATATAAATAACCTAAGATTTACCATTTTAATCATTCTTAAATGTACAATTCAGTAGCATTATGTACATTCGCACTGTTGTACAACCATCATCACTATTTCCAGAATTTTCTCATCATCCCAAACAGAAACTCTGTGCCCATTAAACAGTAACTCCCCTTTCCCTTTCCCCTCACCCCCTGCCAATCTCTATTCTACTTTGTCTCTACTTCTTTTGTGTGTGTGTTTTCTAACAAAGGAGAGCAAAATCTCAATCAGCACACTTGGTGTGATGTCTGTTATTTTTAGCCAGATTTATATATGTATATAGGCTTCTTTTTCTATTAAGAGAAAATAGTAACCTGGTATGCTGCTGCTGCTGCTAAGTCACTTCAGTCGTGTCCGACTCCGGTATAGTTAAAAGAAAATTCATGGATAGGATCCACGGAGGCTACTTTTTACAGCAGTTCAATACCACAGGTTGATTAACTTGTTACGCATATATTATACTTATTTAATTTACATTTAAGAGTGTTTTCCAAATTAGCTCTCAAGATAGAATTTCCTTTTACTGATTTTTTTTTCATAGCTCTTTGCAATCTCTAAAAATCATTCTGTCTTCTTATATTCTGCTTGTGAGATTATTTCTAATGTACCTCCTGGGAAATATTTTCTTTGAAATTGGCAGCACTTAATGAAAAATATATACATATTCATAATTAAAAGGAAGATACTGAAAAATATTGCTTGTATATAATCACTCTGAGCAGAAGAATTATTTTGAACATGAAAGAAATCATTAACTGTAAATAATCCAGGGATCAAAGATCTGAGGAGGAGAGAAAGAAAAGTGGGCTAGAGGGCAGACTCTCCACCTTGTGTGGGCTGAATGAAGGGCTATCTGAAACACAAGCTCAGAGAAGAAAAAGAAGCACAGTTATGCCAACATCAAAACTTCCTTCAGGATAGACCAGGAAGCATTAAAAGAAGCTCCATGAGGTATTATTAGTAGTGGAAAGGAGCATGATTTTTGATTAACTGATTTGTACTTTAACATACTAATGTTAAAGAAGTTTTCCCTAATTATGGCTAACATTTTAATGAAGGAAAATAAATATATGGGTTCGGAAATTTACTTTTCTTCACTAAGACTTTCTCTTGAGTTAAAAAAAAAAAAAGATCTTTTTTTAAAATACATTTTTAGTCATACAAATTACATTGCAGATTTAGGATTTTTGAAATATCATTAGGCTCAATCATGTCACAACTATCCATACTATAACTGTGTGCATTTAAAATTGGGCTCAATTTATGAAAGTTAGCATTGCACACGTATTTTTCTCTATATGATGTACTTTTGGACATATATATGTATATTATGGGTTATATATTGTACATTTATATATTAGAATTTTATCAAAAAGCACCTATGTTAATTGATAAAACATTTCTCTATTTTGAGAAATGCCATTGTGTCAGGGATATATTTATTTCTGGACACAAGTTTAAAACTTTCTGAAGTTAGCAACACTATATTAAAGTTTTGTATCACTCAGTTTTTATAACCTTTAGAAATATGCAATTAGAAAAATGAAGGGATGAACAAATTGCAAGATAATAGAAAGCTAGGTAATTTTTTTTTTAAAGTTAGTCAGACTTTATTTTTCTGGGCTCCAAAATCACTGCAGATGGTGACTGCGGCCATGAAATTAAAAGACGCTTACTCCTTGGAAGGAAAGTTATGACCAACCTAGATAGCATATTCGAAAGCAGAGACATTACTTTGCCAACAAAGGTCCGTCTAGTCAAGGCTATGGTTTTTCCTGTGGTCTTGTATGGATGTGAGAGTTGGACTGTGAAGAAGGCTGAGCGCCGAAGAACTGATGCTTTTGAACTGTGGTGTTGGAGAAGACTCTTGAGAGTCCCTTGGACTGCAAGGAGATCTAACCAGTCCATTCTAAAGAATGATGCTAAAGCTGAAACTCCAGTACTTTGGCCACCTCATGTGAAGAGTTGACTCATTGGAAAAGACTCTGATGCTGGGAGGGATTGGGGGCAGGAGGAGAAGGGGATGACAGAGGATGAGATGGCTGGATGGCATCACTGACTCGATGGATGTGAGTCTGAGTGACCTCCGGGAGTTGGTGATGGACAGGGAGGCCTGGCGTGCTGCGATCCATGGGGTCACAAAGAGTCAGACATGACAGAATGACTAATCTGATCTGATCTGATCTGATTGTCTTTTAAGTTGACAATATTTAGGATAAAGACTATGATGAATAATGGAATATGGGAACATGTTTTTCAGAGTAGTAGTGGAAATAAGATATATTGAAAAAAGTTAAACTATTTTCTTTTGTCTTTTGCACAACCAGTTGAAATATTGAGAACCTATAAATTAAAAATATGATCAGATCAGAACAGATAGCAAAGTTAACTAGATTTTGAAGAATCAAGAATATGTCCTCAAAATTATTTTATTTAGATGGTACTTAAGAGCTACATTGAGAGATAAATATAGGAATAAAAGTGCATAACTACCTAGAACTTACAAAACAAACTAGATGCATTCATAAAGTCTCATCACACAAATGGTTTGATGTTATGGGCAAGAACCCAGATCTAGTCCACTGATTTATTTAGTTCTCAACCATTTTTTGTTATGCATTTGTTCCTGTGAAGAAGTAGAAAGTGCATTGTGTTTGAAGTAAGAAAAAGATATTTAATTCTAACTTTGCTGTTTATTAGCATTCTGACTTTGAGCCACTTAAAGAACTAATTTGAACTGCGGATTGATCACACTGCCAAGAATGAGAATAATAATGCATAATCACAAGTTTATTGTGATAATTAAATTAAGTCATACATGAAATTACAGTGATGAGTAGTTATCAAGTGCTCAATCATGAAATGTTTTTATTCTCTTTTACTTCCAAGACTCAGAAAAATATTTGAGTACCTAGGTCTAAAGATGGACCAACCTAGGAATAATTTAAAGTCAGAGGATTTTCCCAATTTTAAATGAATTTTGGTTATTTTTTGGCCTGTGATGGATTCATAACCACAAAAGTGGAGCTTGAAAGTGTACTCTTGTCTATTTCCACTGGTTGTGAATTGCCCCCCAAAGTTGTATAATGTGGAAATTAGTACTATTTATATTCATCTCTCACTGATAAAATCAGTAGTACATTATAGCAAAATGATTTCTAATTCGAATATAGTCTTTATTTTTTCCAGTATATAATTTTTGTAGTTTTTGTGATGCTTTGCCTTTGAACATTGATTGCAAGCAAAATGTTGCATCCATAGTAAAAACTGAGGCTTGAGATTTATCTATTATACTTAGATTGGATTATCATCATCAATGAATAAATTTTTAGAGCTGTGGGATATTAAAACTTCAATTTGGGTAACCATTTTGCAATATCTGTCCTCTAATCTTGACAAGTTTACTTCAAATTCTAAATAAAATAAATGCAGAGGCAGAATAGACCCAGTAATAACAGGAGTCATTTCTGTCTCTACCGATTCTCTACTGATTCTATCCAGAATCAGTACTGTGCTAAGCCTGTACCAGAAGCAGTAATAAAAATTAGTCTTAAAAAATTTAAATTTTAAGGAAGAGAAATATACATATGAACTCTATATTGTATGTATAAATCTTTCAGACAGGGTGTTATTATTGTAGTATATTTGGAAGTTGATATAAACTTTACTGCTTGTTCTAAAAGGTAAGAGATTTAAATTTTCTTTTAAAAAGAAAATTTATTTATAAGAAAGAGAAGAATGCCACTGCTTGCTTGTTTTGAGATATCAAACTGATATTATTCTCATTTTCATAAGAGCAATGCAATATTTTACCTAGTATTCTTCAAAGTAAAATTTACAAATATATTCACTTTAGTAATAAAACCATAACTTTTTAGTGTATACTTTCTTTTTGAATACTTTCCCCATATTTGTTGATTGTTCAGTTACTGATCTGAGACAAATACAAATATTCCTTTATATTTTATTAAATGCAAACTTACATCTGAATGTATTCTGCCCTCCTTCAACAAATGTGTTTCATTCAGAAACTAACATTATCAAGATGTTATTGGCATACCATAGTTTGCAGTTAGAATAAACATTTAACTGAGTCTTTAGCCATTACCATAATTTTCTGTGTTATTATTTTTCAGTAGATAGAATAGAAACTCAGTAGCAAAGGGGTACTTTTTTTATTTCTGATTAAATTTATCACTGACATGAAACAAAAATTTTGTATGGTTTCTTTTATAAATTGTACTATTTTACAGAAGGTTTTTGTATTTCACAAAATGAAGTGAAGTAGCGATACTTTTTAAGTGGCATATTATTCATTTTGAGATATTGTGTCATTTTCTCTCAAGAATAACTTTAGGGGGCACTGTGCTGCCAGTAGAGATCTCTTCCCCGCACAGCAGATCTTATTGTTTTCTTTCTTTGCATATGAAAATATCTAATTTTTTTTAAGAAAGCATGCCAAAAATATTAAACTTTCTTAAATTTGTATTTTTCAATACAACACTGCCTAGAAAAACAATTTTGAAAGTTGTCAGAGAACACTGAATATTAATTGCAAGCAAAATGTTGCATTCCTGAAAAAAAAAGTTACTTTTCAATAGTTACTTGGAGCTAAAGTTTGCTATCTCCAGTTTCTGGGGTTTAGGAAACAAACCATCCCAAACAATACACACAGGAAAAAGCAGAAAAAAATTCATCTCACCTGAGAGCAAAAAAGGATGTTGTAAAACTGTTTATAGTAATGACTGTCTGTACCATAACTGGAAAAAAAAATAAATTGTGCTAGTTGTCTGCAGAAAACATTCTCTAGCAAGAACCAAAATTCAAGATGGAGAGAATATTTTTTTAAACAAACTTTAGTTAACAGGAAAAGCCAAGATAAAAAGAGAAACAACAGTGACAACAATAAAAATAAAATGGTACCAGTATATAATCGTTTGATATTTTCAATTGCTTAGCCCTATAAACTTCTCCGTCCCCACTTTCATCACTCATCTCTGACATCTGTATTATATTCTGAAACCAAAGCAAATCTTTTGTCTTATGGAGAGATCAAAGCAAAGACTTTTGAAGAAACAATGCATCCTGTTAACAGAAACTTTTTCCCTTTGCTTGCATCTTTCAGATTGTCTGATTGTAATAAATTAATTCAGTTGCTTCTGATAGAGCTACCTGGATGCTTTCTGTAGTCTACATCTAAATTATACAACATTACCTAACATAGTTATACATTTTTATTATAAATATTTCAGGACCAATTAAAATGTTTGTCCTTCATATTAGAAATGTATTTGGTATCTCTTCTTCCTACATTTTCAGCTGATATTTGAAGTTAATGCCTATGACACATGAATGGGTATCATAGTAAAGATGCAGAGTTGATTGATTTAGAAGAGAAAATATCTTTTTTATTATATTTTGTCACATATCTTAATTCCCCAGGAAACATATGCTTAAATATGATGGTCACATGAAAAGGAAAGCAAATGAGTCTGAAGAAATTACAAATATTGAAATAGAAATATTAAACAACAGTGAGGAATTTTTTTAAATGTTGATTTCGGGGAAACAGATGAACATTTGTGCTACTGGTAAAAAAGAGTTTAGTATATGTAATACAGCTTTTCACAACAAGTGGTGATTTGACATCTAGTATATTTCAACTGTTACCTTATTGTTCTACTCCTCTTTTTTAATGTTAACTCTGTGTTGGTGTGATAAAACAAAGAGTAGAAATAGGCAAATAATATGCATTTAACAAATATTTAGCTAGCATCACATACATAAGACATATGAGAGTTAATATCTAGCAGTTTTCTTAAGAAAAAAGTGAACAGATCTAAGAAAAATTGTAGGTGGGCTTCTTTACTAGAGAATAGAAATGGTGAATAAATTAAAGATTCTAGTCAGTTCCTGATTATATCTTTAATTAAATGCTAAAAATTAATGTAAGTAGCTATCTTTACTTAATTTTAAGCCTGCATTTTTTGAATCATTGGTACATCAAGTGAATTGCTTTCTTCTTTCAATTCTATATTAATGCAATTATGGGGGAAATTATTTGCTATAACGATATTTAGGAACATGTGAGGATCTCAAAATGCATTGTTTATGAATGTCAAATGTGTTTAGAGTTTCAGAATCATTTTTCTCTAGCTGTATTTCCAAGCATTCTTATTCTCTTAGGGCTTAAATCAATGGGGAGAATTAAGAAGAGTAGAAGAAAGAATGTCAGATAATCCTAGATTTTATATCTTTATCAGTGCTCATAGGAAGAATTTTAAGAGATTAGCAACAGGCTAAGTGGATTTCTTACTTCCTCCTGTGAAATTTAATAATATTCTTTATCTCCTGTTTATGACTTTGATGAAGTTCAACAAAATTCATAAAAGAATTCCTTGAAACTCTTTGCCATTTCCTTCCCACATAGGTATGCTCTTCATGAAAAATGTAACATGATTTTTTTTTCATGAACTTCTGTAAAATAAAGCTAGTAGTTAAGCACAAAGAATGATGGCTACAGTATAGATTTTGTGATTCTCAGTGGAAATTGTTAATATTTCAGAAATCACAGTCATAATTTTGCTCTGCTTTTCACTTTCTGCTATTCACTTTATCAGTGGAATATCTGATAATGTCTCATACCTTTAAAGGGAAACACTACTAAGGAGTTCCTATATCACAGAGTACATGTATATTCTCTAGAATGTGGTTCATTTCATAGCAAACAATATACTATACCATCTTTTTTGAATATGTTTGACCTTCCAGGTTTTAATTAAATAAGCATTTTCCCCCCTATATTAAAGTTATAGTTTTATTTTTTTTAACTGGAGAACTATAATATTTTCTGTAAGTTTTTATTTTTTTTAAAAAATTAAACTATAAAGAATATACTTATCTACTTATCTGGATTTTTTTTTCAAGGATTAGATTTTCTTTTGACAATTATACATTGAATTAGTGTAAAGAATAAAATTGTCATATAATAATACTCACATATACATGAATGCATACATCAGTAAAATACAATATTGATATACAAATTAGCTTAATTTAATATTTTGTAACCTTGAATAATAAAAATATTCAATATCAAAATATTTTTATGAAGACTATATGGAAATTCTAAAATTTACTTACAGAGTTAACTGAAAACATTTTGCTCATCTATATTTATTAAGAGCATTTCCCAAAATATACTTAGATTTGTGGCAATCCAGAAACATTTTAAGAGCGAAGTAGAATGGCTATTTGTGGATTTGGAAGGATATTTTTATGTATAGAAAAAACAATCATCCCTGCTAAGAATAACTGTAGAAAAATCTTTTTGAACTAAATTTTGTTAGTTTTTTTTTGAATTGTTTATATACAAGTAATCAAATAACAGCCAAAGTCTCCTCCAGTACATTTTATTTGCTTTTTTTTCTAATACGCTAATTTTTAGGTCTTGTTGGTGTCATCTTAAGTCTTCTATTCAGAGTGTACTTTGGAACCAAAAACATCAGAGTCTCCTGGGATCTAGAAATAAAAACCATTAGGCCTTGTTTCAGACCTTCAGAATCTGCATTTTCAAGAATCCCTAGACGATCTCTATGTCTCATTTTTAGAAGCACTAGTAAAGGATAATGAAGTCTTGGAATAAAATTTAGAAGTGATAACCAGAAAAGGCCAGGATAGAATGAAGGAACCCAGTAAAATGTTACTAAACCTTATTTTTTTTATTTTTTACTCTTGTGTCATCTAGCTTTATTTATGTTCAATGCCAGTATACTGTCTTTTCTCTTAGGGTTCTCCTCATTTATCTCCAGAATCTCCAACCCGTGTTATAATCAAAAATATAATGTATAAATATGAAATTCTCAGTAAGAAGTCATTACACAATGAAGAGTATTTAAAAAATGGACATGTCACCCCTTAGACTTCAAAACACACAAAAAAGGCAGTTGCTGCTTATTTGATGGCTTCTTTAAAGAGCGCTAATGGAGTCACCCTCCTCCTGCAATGCCTCTGACAGCCACCCATAGTGTTAAACTTGAGTACCTCATTTGGGTGTTTCTGGTTTTTTTAATTGAGCTATAATCCTAAGGATGCCCTGCTTCATGGAAAAGAAAGCTGTGACTTTTTTATGGCTTTTTCTCTTTCATTGGGAAACTTGAATTTATCATAAAAACTAACCAGGAATTTAAAAAAAGAAAAAAAAAATGGTTGAGCTGCTGTACTTGAATAAAGATAAACTAATGCTTTGGAGAAAATGAAAACTTTGTTTATCTTTTTTTTTTTTTTTCTATACCATAATATGTATGAAGAAATATATGAATAAACACACATAGTTCCTAGAATTATATTTTAAATATTATCTTTTTTCCCTTGAGTGCCCTTTTATTATATAACATTGAGTGTATTATTTTAAGTATAAGATGGCAATTATAACAAGTACAAGAAGAAATTTTAAATTGTTTTATTATATTCTTACTTCAGATCCGTATGCTATCTCTGTGTCAACTATTTAACTCTGTCTTTGCTGCAGGAAAAGAACTATGGACAATATGAAAATAAATGGGCATAACTCTATTTGAATAAAACTTTATTTACAAAATGAAACAAAGTTCGATTTGGCCCATGCTAATGCCCTTTCTAACTATTTTACAAATAAAAACTGTAAAGTAAATAAGCTTATTCAAAGTTCTAAATTAGTACTTTCCTATGCAAAACAGGCTTAAAAAGAAAATAATATATATTTGTCCAACTTTCAGGGAAAATACTCATTATTCCTAGTTTCTTCAGTGGTGGTGGTAGTTTAGACGCTAAGTCGTGTCTAACTTTTGTGCCCTGTTGACTATAGCTCTCCAGGATTCTCTATCCATGGGATTCTCCAGGCAAGAATACTGGAGTGGGTTGCCATTTCCTTCTCCAGGGAATCTTCTCAACCCAGGAATTGAACCCTGGTGTCCTGAACTGCAGGCAAATTCTCTACCAATTGAGCTACAATGGGAAGCTGCTGTATTTTTCAGACTAGCATTTAAATAAAACTAGATAATTTTCACCGAGAAGGCAATGGCACCCCACTCCAGTACTCTTGCCTGGAAAATCCCATGGACGGAAGAGCCTGGTAGGCTGCAGTCCATGGGGTCGCTAAGAGTCGGACATGACTGAGCGACTTCACTTTCTCTTTTCACTTTCATGCATTGGAGAAGGAAATGGCAACCCACTCCAGTGTTCTTGCCTGGAGAATCCCAAGGACGGGGAAGCCTGGTGGGCTGCCGTCTACGGGGTCACACAGAGTCGGACACGACTGAAGTGACTTAGCATAGCATAGCATAGCATAGATAATTTTCAAGCCTCCCATAACCTGGATTGTGCAGCTTAGACTTAAGTGTCTCATGAGTTTAAATAAGGCAATATTTACAACTTTTCATTCCATGGGCAATTTCATTTTATTTGGTTCAGATGGAAGGGGATTTGACTGGGAGGTTGTTGGGCTTGACATGTACTCTTATACCAACTAGTTCTAAAGAAAGACTATTGAAAGAGACTTCCTACATATCTCTGGAATAATATTTTCACTTTAATTTTTGTCTTTCCTCTCAGGAATTTGTAAAATATTGACTATTTTTAGATCTTTCAGCCTAGATTTCTTTGCATACATATTAGGTATTTGTTGATTACAATGTTAGATTACAATATTTCTGCTGTCTGTACTGGTATATTTAACAAATCTCACATTCTCTGCTGCTGCTAAGTCGCTTCAGTCGTGTTTGACTCTGTGCGACCCCATAGACGGCAGCCCACCAGGCTCCCCCGTCCCTGGGATTCTCCAGGCAAGAATACTGGAGTGGGTTGCCATTTCCTTCTCCAATGCATGAAAGTGAAGAGTGAAAGTGAAGTCGCTCAGTCGTGTCCGACTCTAGCGACCCCATGGACTGCAGCCTACCAGGCTCCTCCGTCCATGGGATTTTCCAGGCAAAAGTACTGGAGTGGGATGCCATTGCCTTCTCCATCACATTCTCTAAGATATACCAAAAAGAAAAGCCAAATATATACATACATATATATATATATATATATATATGTATACATATGCATGCACACACAAACTCTGAACATTTCAGGAAATCGTATTTCATTCCAGAAAGAATCTTCAATCTCTTTTGGGGGCAAGGGATGTATCCCAATGTAAAATATGTTTTTAGTAGTAGTAGTAGTTCTAGACTGTTATAACTTTCAATTTTAATTCTGTTATTTTAATTACTATATAACATTTTGAAGAAAGGTAAGGGTTACTGATATGAATGAATTACAGTTATATGATTTTCCTTTCAGATTAATATGATTTAAGGTTAAATCTGAAATCTAATGGAAATCTACATCATAATCTACCATTTTTATCATTATTTTTATTAACAACAGTATTTTGTACACTTGGTTGACTCTAAAATGGTAATTAATAAAAGCATGCTCATTCTCCAGCTCTACTTAGATATTGAGATACACAAACAAAAATTACTGCTAAGACACAATGTCTTTCACATAGAAACAGATAAGAAGGAGAAAAAAATGCTTCCATAGTCAGTTTTATTGAATTAATCCACCTAAAGCTCCTACATTTCAAAAGAATTTCTATGCATTTAGAAAGCCTTTAACAACATTTCTGGCTTCCTTGGAGGTTCTAAAGAGCTATGTGGTAGCAATAAAAAGCTCTTTACCACAGGGATTCCTACAATTAAGAAAAGCAGAGATTGTAAAAGTTTGCTAGTTTTGAAATATTAGCTTGCCTCCTACTTAAATCCAAACAAAAGCACACTATGGCTCTAGGTCAGCCCAATACAGACAAAACCTGAACTCTGATTTGCCCCATACAAGGAACTATAATGGAGTGGAAGCAGCAGCTACTTAATATATGAGTTAAAATTGCCCGTGACTGAAGTGAGCACATCAATCAAAAGTTTTGGCATGTAGTGAGCCAGACAAACCAGTGTGGTGAGCCTGAGGGCAGGAAAAGCCTCTGTTTTGTATTCAACAGTTTTCAAATTACCATGACATCCCTTTGCATACACCACCCGACTTCCAGCAGGTGGATTTTTGAGGCATTGTGCTTGGAGCACAAAGATGGATCAACTAAGAGCATTTGAGATAGCTTCCTGTTTTATGTTCTGACAACTTGGGTTACATAAAGCCTTCCAGATTCTTAGCATTTTTAAGTGTTGGGGAAGGAATAAATACAGACATCCAAGAACAGAAAATTCAGCAATTAGAGATAAAATAGAAACATCTGTCCATACTGATTTATGTTTTAAATACAAATTGTACATTCATTTGAACCATCTCAACATAAGTGCAATTTGTTAAATGATTTCATTCAAAGTCCTATTGTATCTAGTTGTCTTTATCAATTTTAATTAGTTTTTAAATATCTTTAAAACTGAAAAAAGAGCCTTTCTGTTTATCTAAATAGGAATTTTGTACAAGCATGTCCAGGAGGAAAGTGCAATACACAGTTATTACAAGATACCTCCCATCTTTCACACATGAATTCTGTTATTAATCTTGAAGTGAATTTTGCCCATAGCTCCATATAACTACTTTCCACTAAATCTCTGAGAAGCAATGATGGAAAATCTAAGAGCAAAATTTGCTTCAATAAGAATATAGATGTGCAGAAATACAATCAAATAATTGTACCCACTTTCTAACTCAACTTTTTCACTATGACATAATATAAACATATAAGGTATTCTGTTTTTTCAAATACCATACCCGTTGTTAATTTTATTATTTGTATAAAATAACTCAGTTCTGAGTTAGTAGTAATAATATTTTAAAATATTATTACTACTTAAACATTTAAGATATTATAATTGCAGAGTAATAAAGAGACTCATGTCAAACTATAAAGCAAACAAAATAACTTGATAGGCACAAAATATATGCTATAAAATATTTTAGTTACACACTCAGAAAGAAACTGAATTAGTGAATAAAAATGGTAAGAAGTGCTATGTTAATGCTATAAGACAGGCAAGTAAATGAGTTATTAACTTCAATAATTGTGAAGGGAACTTGGATAAAAGAAAAGTCAAAGAAATAAAAACATTTTTGTTTGGTCATTTTACCCACTGATTTGACTAGTTGAGATGACAATGAAGTTAACATCTAAATGTTATAATATCTTTGTTTCTGTGGTCAAGTGATAATTTTCTTCTATAGCATCTTTTTCCTTGTCCTTTAATTATTAAATATAATTTGAAATATGCATGTTCATAACAGGGGCAGAATGAATATAATTTATTTTAATAAGAGAAGTAAAATAAATTTTTAAAGATATATTTAAAGTACTTTGGTTGTATTCATTGTGTAATGACTCTACCGTACCATAGTTCATATATGGAATGATGGAATAGCTAGTTATTTCCTGTAACATAATGCAAAGAACACCAAGTATCTAGCATAACCATTCGTACATTTCTAAAAGTATGTTATTCCAACAACATGAATTTTATGGTTTGACTTAAATATATACAAAAGATACAATTATAATACAAAAACATTTTCCTTGAAAAAATTAACATTATCATGAAAAACTGAAGTTTTGCAAACCTTACAGCAGAGCAAAAAATGCAGTATATCCAAGAGAATGTTGACACAAATGTCCCAATAAATGGTACAAAAATATTCATAGCCCCATTGTCTGTATGGCAAAACACTAAGGATATGGTAAATTTTCACTTTCAGGATAATACATTGATAAATTATAGTATATTTACAAAGTAGAATATTACACAATAGTGAAAATGAACCACAACTTCAAGCAATAATATGAATGAAGCTTGAAAGCATATTCAGATCAGATCAGATCAGATCAGTCGCTCAGTCATGTCCGACTCTTTGCGGTCCCATGAACCGCAGCATGCCAGGCCTCCCTGTCCATCACCAGCTCCCGGAGGTCACTCAGACTCACACCCATCAAGTCAGTGATGCCATCCAGCCATCTCATCCTCTGTCGTCCCCTTCTCCTCCTGCCCTCAATCCCTCCCAGCATCAGAGTCTTCTCCGATGAGTTAACTCTTCGCATGAGGTGGCCAAAATACTGGAGTTTCAGCTTTAGCATCATTCCTTCTAAAGAAATTCCAGGATTGATCTCCTTCAGAATGGACTGGTAAATAAAAAGTAAGTTTAAGCAATCAGTATTCAATAAAGTACAACTAAATATATATTACTTAGGGAGAAAACTAAAAAGAAAATAGAAATGAAGTTTAAACACAGGTGTCAGAATTTGGGGAGACAGTAGAGGTGCAGAACATACAGGAAGATATAAATTATTGGCAATATTACAGTTCTCTAGTTAAATAAATAGCATAAAATATGGCCTGGCAAAGGACAATTGCTAATAGTGTTTAAGAACCAGAAATTTTGATCAGTCTCTCCTGTGTACTTTAAATCCTCAATAAGAGGGAATAACAATGACTGCATATTTTAGTAAGCCTGGGCTGCCGCAAAAATATTCCACGGACCTTAAACAACAGATATTTATGTTCTCAAGATTCTAGAGGCTTTGAAGTCCATAAGAAAAGAGTCAGCAAATTCTATTTGTAGCAGGTCTGTCTTCTTTCTGTGTCATCATATGACGTCTTCTCTGTGTGAGCAGAGAAGCCCTCAGATGCCTCTTTCTCTTTTTATAAAGACACCCATACTGTCTGATTAGGACACGAACTTTCTGACTCATGTAACATTATTTACCTACCTAACACTTCTATTCTAAATACAATCACTTTGGAGTTTGGGGCATCAACAGTTAAATTTGGGGAAACAATTCAATCCATAATTCTGCACAATGGTGATACTATCATATTACATTCAAATGTATTTTTATAAATAAAATAAGAGCAGAATATACTATAAGTATAAAATATATTCAACACTTAAATAGAAGCACATTATATTTATAACAAAATGCAACATTTTACATATTTAGAAGTGCTTTCTGAAATTTAAAAAAAATCAGTTTTATTCCAGTTTCTAAAGAAAATACCCAGTATGCAAGAGGAATAATGATTTGGGAATATTGGAAAATAATGTGATTTTTAAAAACTAAAGATATATAATTATATATCTAAGTAATGGTGCTTTCAGTTAGGTTACTGTGCTTAATGATGCATGCTCTAAAAAAAAAGTCTTGATTTGAAAAATATACGAAATTCAAACATAGCCAAGACTTGTAAATAAGAATATAGCTATGCTAAGAGCCTCACTTTGAAATCAAAACAAAAATCAGTATTATACTAAAGTTCTGTCTTGGCTGCATTATTTAACTGATTTTCCTTGGAAAGTAATTTGAGGGAAATTGTTGAACGATAATGTAAGTTCTCTTTGTTTGGATGAAACAAAGCTTCATACTTTGTAAATACAACTGATACATAAAAATACTCACTCGGCCAGGTCTTTCTTCTATGACAAAGAGTAGTATGAAGTCAATGTTTATATTTGTATTCAAATGTACCTATTTTGCAGTATTGAAAAATCTCCAAATAATGTATAAAATTATATTTTCATAAAATTTTACAAATTTAAAATTTGATGCCTTTGTGATCTTATGTGTTTATCAGAGTAAAATTGCAATTAAATTCTACAGAATTAAGATACTGTATTATTCTTTTAGAATCTATTTATCATCAACAAAAGCTATTTAGAAAATGTACATAGGGTATTTTTGTCTTCACTTTGAGTTTCTTATTTAGGCTCCAGATGTACTTTAGCTAGGCTGCACACTTATATATTTTTACAGACCAGTGAACATGTATACTCATCTCTGAAATTTACAGCTTATCAATCTAGTCATCTTTAATTTCTTTTTTAATTATACCTTTAAACACTTAAATGACCATGGAAGATTATTTGGCCATTCTTATAACATTGTAATTCTGAGTCATGGTGTAGGACTCTGCTCTGACTGTTCTTCTGCTACTCTCTTTTATAACATTACATATGCAAATATGGAGGGAAAAAACAAAAGTTATACATTTAGAGGATTGTTCCTTTGTTTGTTTTTAAAACCATTTCCCTGTATTTACTTGGTGCATCTATTTTATGGAAGTCTTGGTGAGGTCAGTGAGGATTCAAAGTGTGTGAATATTTGGATCCATGCTAGTTTATGCTGGGCTGCTCTAGATTGGTATCCACAGAAGCCTGCTGAAGGACTGGTAGGAGCAGCAACAAAAACTCATTACTGATGGAGCTCCAGTCCAGAGCACGGCAAGACCTGGGCTGCATGCTGTATCATGCCAATGTTTGCACATGTGAGACTTCCAAAATGGGGGGGAGAGATAAATGCAGGGGATGACAATGACTGAATGAATAATCAAGACTGAAAGAACCCATAAGGCGAACAATATGTTTGCAAGGTGAAAGCCAGGTTGAGAATAGCCTTGACATTTTATTAATAAAATTAATCAGGCTATTTCACCTACAATTTTCTTGACTAGGTTTCTCAAAATTATACAGTGAAGCTCTGTGAACACTCTTATTGCATATAATTGCATTCCAAGATGCTAAGGTCAAACCTAAACTTTTCAGAAGCACAGTGGTTCCATTAGTACCTGCTTTATGTAGTCGCTCCCAGGAAGAAATCTTTATGAGGTTTTCGTTCACTGTCCTGTGACTCATTCATCTGATTTAACAGTAATGACCTCTGCTGAGAGTGACTTCCTCTCCCAGGAAGACACCTGGAGACACAGGTGTTCCTCTGTGACAGAACTGTGAGAAGTGGTGACTTTTAATAACAACTTTAACTGGTTCAAATTAAGAAGTAGACACAATTTGTCTTTACTGCTCCACCAACTCACTTTGTTGTGAGATTTTGCATCTTTTAGACTTTACCATGCCTTTTGTCCTAAATAATTAATGTGTGCTTAGTCGTTAAGTCATGTCCAAATCTTTGCGACCCCATAGACTGTAGCCCACCAGGCTCCTCTGTCCATAGTTGTTGTATAATCCACACTAAGGAAGAGATTCTTTAAGGTGTATTTTAGCTATGAAATCAAGAATCGAAGAAAGAGACATGTGGTGTTTCAGACATCATGTCAAGGAGTGCTTAGGTAGCCACCCCTCAGGTTACCCCATGCAGGCTGATACTATTCTGCTTTCAAATAATACCAACTCTTTTCTAAGGATGGTTAGAGCCCTCTAAGATAGCCTCTTACCAACTATGGAAACCATTTAGCTACCACCTAGACAGTTATTCAAACACAAAGCTCCTTGATTCGTGAAGCAAGTAGTTTCACTAACTGAAGTCTCTACCAGAGTTTTTTTGTTTGTTTGTTTAACATAGCTTAAATCTGGTTCTTGTTATTTTTCACCTTTCTGTCCTGCCCTGCCATATTTGAATCATAGGATAAGCTTGTCTATCCTTTCTGTAGTCAAATAAATTGATTTCTTTGAAGCAGAAAAGCTTGATAGTGCGTGGAAAGCATTTTGGTCTGGTCAGAAATACTTCTTTTACCAAATGGAATAATGACGATAATCTCAAAAGTGACTCGAATGAGTGTACATTTTATTCTAAGTACTTTACATATATTAATCCATTTAATTCTCACAAAATTCCTGTGAGTTAAATATTGTTATTTACTATAATTTCCATTTATCACATGAAGGAATTTAGACACAAGGTGATGAAGATATCCGCTTAAGGTATAAAGCTACTTAGAGGAGAAGTGAGATATTATTAAAAATTCTTCCAAATTAAAATATACTTTGAAACAAAACCAACAATCTCATGTATCAGATGTAAAAGACAATAACAGTTGATTGTTCTGCCACACTTAATGATTTTTTTGGTGAGTGGGGTGTTACATAAGCAGGCATAAGTTAGATAACAAGCTAGCATAGTAAAAAAAAGGAAACATTTTATTAAAGAATGAGATTAAAAGAGAAGAAAATATTTAAATAACATGTCTTTGGTAGTTCTGAAAAATATTTGTATTAATCAATTGTAATCAAGGAAGCATACAGTAAAAAATGTACATGAGCAAGGCTTCAGAAAGCAACCTTGGTATTTTGTTCTGATCAAGCTAATGTGCAGGTATAAGCATGATTGATTTTTAAATACAGTTCTTACACAGTTTGGTCCCTTATATATAACACTGAAGCAACTGTTAAGTTCATATACTATTCCTTCATATTTGCCTAGTCTCCTAATTGTTTGAGTAGATAGTAAAAGCCCAAGGATTAAATGATTTCATAACCCAAATATATTAATCTTTCAAATATGTTGGAAAACCAATAAAGCAATATAAAGATAAAAGTGTTGTTTATCAAATAAGCATGCTGTTTTCTACATATGAGATTATTTTAGAAATTGACAATTTTTAACCCACTATCAATAAATATTGATTTTTCTCATAGTGAGTATATATCATACTAATCCATTCAGACTCTTCTTGAGTCTCAGCAATAATCAAAACCAAATATTGTCAGTGCATAATGGTAGTCATAATAAATGGGTAATAGACCCAGAAAAATTAAATTCCTAGCTTTAGCTTCAACATTGTCATGCTAACTTGCTAAAACTATGATTGTAAAATATAAACATTATGAAAATGTGCTGTTTATTCACTGTTAACACTTCTATTTAACATTTCTTATGTATCTGCTACATTATAGATATAGATTCCTATCCCACTATAATAGAAAGATAGATTGGTAGATAAATAGATAGCTCAGTGAATGCTTAAAAATCATTGATCTTTATTATGTCTAAATGTTTTAATACATAAAAAGGACACTATGAGTAAAACAAATTGGTTAAGCTATTCAAAAACAATTTTATGCTCAAATCCTTCTTTTGAATAACTGACTCATAGCTATCAATAGTCATGTTTTCCACACAATAGTTTCCTCTTTGTTATCAAAGGTATTTCCTAACAGAGTATTCCTTTATTGTCTTGAGGATTTTATTCCAAATCTTTGGCACCTGTTCTGCAGTTTAATGTGCCTGTGAAGGCAAAGGCAGCCATGTCACAGCTGCTGCCATCAACATCCTGATTTAGAATGTCAGAATATGAAAAAGTAGACATCTAGTGGTGAAGTGTCCTGGAAAAGCTTATTATATTCAGAAAAGCTTTTGCTGCATATGTTATGGTTATATAGCAACTTTAAGTAAACACATTTTAGAAAATATTTAAATCAATATATATGTTTTGGAGTAGGTTTACATGTGTTACATGTAAATACAGGTGATCTGATTTTAGTATTTCTGATAATATCCATTTCTTAATTTCTATTTACCACTGGTCTAATATAGGCATTTTAAGTTGTTCATGATCAGATTACTTTTTATTTTGTATCCATTTATTAATAAACATTTCCATTAGAAGTTAGGAGATTAATCTCTAAACATTCAATTATTTAAAAAGCATTAACTTATAAAATTGAAGGAAATTTATAAAATTGAGGGGCAGGTCGGCAATTTTGATTTATACTTGGTACATTTAACAAAATGGGCTAATCCAGTAACCATAATTTATCAAAGCAAATTCTCTCACTTTTTAATGGGAAAAACTTAAAATAGCATGCTTTCTTATACTTTCCTTTAATTATGAAGTGCCACAAAATACACTGTATATACTCTGCCCTTAACCTGAGATCAATAGTTAGAAATATGATTTAGAGTATTATTGGTAAGCACATAAACAAAGGATGTGGGAATAAGTTTCATAAGACTCCCTCAATTATTTAAACCCTTACTTCTGAAATATAGGCATATTTAACTATGTGTGTGCCTGCTAAGTCGCTTCAGTCATGTCTGACACTCTTAAGACCCTATGGAGGAGCCCACCAAGCTCCTCTGCCTATGGGATTCTCCAGGCAAGAATATTGGAATGGCTTACAATGCCCTTCTCCATGGGATCTTCCCTACCCAGAAATCAAACCCACTTTTCTTATGTCACTCACATTGGCAGACGGATGGGTTCTTTACCAGTAGCGCCCCCTGGGAAGCCCATATTCGACTATAGCTAAGCATTTGCTCCTTAAGGCTGAGATTGATCGAAAGACTAGATAGATGGATACATGATAGGTAACAAACAGGTAAAATTCTTCAGGGTTTTGTTTAGATAGGTAACACGATGTCATACATTATTGAAATAACTGGTTTAAAAAAAATGCCAAATGTGTAAGAGGTACTATTCACTATAACCTAGCAGAATGATAAAATATAAAAATAACAACAGCAAGAACAGCAGCATGATAAATATTTTCAAAGACAACATACAAAAATAAAAGACTGCAGGATATATAACAAATAGTTGAGTATTTTTGGATTATAAAATAGTGGATTAGGAATTTTCCTATTTAATATTTTATCTTGATATTATAATACATTTTTGCAATGTGCTGCCTTTTCTTTAAGAACTCAATACATGAGGATACAGTACTTATACGTTCTAAAAATTTCACCCACAGAAAATATTATTAGTATTATCTGAGTGCTAATGAGCTTTAATGTATTTTTAAGTATTTTAATAAAAATTATACACATTTTGAATACATTCTATGTAGCTTGTTTCTAGGTCAAAAATTTATGAACTCTTCAACAGAATTTTGGTACAAATTCTATTTAGATGATAACCAGTTGAGAAAATAAGACAAATCGATGTTCTGAATAAACATACCAGGTCATTTTATTCATTACTTTTCCTTAGTCTCCTTAAAGAACTGTAATTGATTTCCTCTCAATATTTTATTCATCATGAGAGTAAATCTAATATTTTTTAAAGTATATATGTTTGACTAATAAATTTTTATTTTCCTGTATGGCTTAAATAATTAAAAAGACTTATCATTTTAGATCTCTAAAAATATTTTTTTTAATTCACATACCATAAAAAAAATTGCCAATATTTTTCAGGAAAAGCCCCAGTTGAATACTTAAATTGTTATTTCAAATGTTATGGAAAATAATAGTAATATTAATTTCAAAGTTTCATATACTAAAATAAATTATATATTTAGGGCAGTATATCATTCTAAGCATCTAGGTGGCTTTTGCTAACTAAACTATGAATTAAATATGATGAGTTATTTCTGGATTTGTTAAATTCAGTAATGTGACAAAATGTTTAACTTGTGTACTTATATTACAGAAATGTAAGTAAACAGAAAATTAAATATAAAATGAGCAAACACTAATTATTAATCTTGATAATAGATGCCCAAAGATCCAACTAAACACTGTATGAACAGTTTCCAACAGTTTTATCAAAACCAAAGGGAGGTCACAGACTGAGAAAGATTATAGCTGAGATGGAAAAAAAATCAGGCTCTAACACCAGATGCCAGTTTCATTAAAGTAAAAGCTCTTGAAATATTGAGAAATCTGCTGATAAAAATACTCAAATCTACCAAATAATTGGGTCAAAAAACAGTGTCCATAGGATATGCAGACTGTGGGTAAGTGAGGTGGGAAATGTACTGGATTTGTTGGGAGACAGTATGATTCGAAATATGAAAGGAAATGAAAAATCAAACGAAACAGACTAAGCCTCTACTCTCCTTTCTTTCAAAAGGAAGCCTGGCATGACAGAGTTTATTTCACTTTTGGCCAAGGAAATTGTCCCTTTAAGCTATGGGAATGAATTGTCTCTTTTTAACCGCCTTTTCTCCCTGCAGTACATAATCACTGTCTGTCACACTTTGATGTCATAATCATCCGCTGAAGCTTCACCGTTAAAGAGTAAATCTGCTTAACTCACAAAAAAAAGGAGGAAAATTGCACAGAGGCACTTGCTTCCCTTGCCTCAATGGCAGCCCATTTGAATTACAGAAGTGCAGTATTATGTCACTTTGGTATTACGGGTGGCATTTCAAAAGGCAAAAGCCTATTTTTAAAACTATATCTTAATCAGTTCAAATAGAAACAGCAACTATTTGCCGTTAAATGAACATAGTGCTTGTGTGAAAGTGTGTAGGTAGGGGTGTGTGTGTGTGTGTCTATATGTGAGCGCCCATGTGTGCATGCGTGAGCAGCATGAAAAAAGCATTAAACAGCTGAGGAATGTTAGTGTATCTGCAAGCCGCCACTTACCAAAGGCGAGGAACTCGTAACTTTGCATCTAAGCTTCCTTATCTGAAGAAATATTTTATATTACTTATTCAATCCTAAGGGATATTTCACAATTTATCCTCTTCACATCACATGAAAGAATAATTCAATTAACCTTGTAAAATAAATTGGAAATTTTAATCAACGATTATTTTTATGAGGAACCAATGTTATTTTTTAATTTGATGTTTATTAAAAATAAAACATTGAATATTTATTTATTCTTTATACTGTTTAAACTGGAGATTGAATAATTTGTGTTTACAAAGAATCTGTGGTATAGTTATGATTGGAACAATATCAGTATCAATAAAGGCAATTTTTTTTTCATTTTTTGTTATCCACTACCACTCTGCAGCTGAATGTCATGTTAAAAAGTTCACAATTTTAAGAAAAAAACTGGGTTTTCACACAGATGGTCCATATCGTCTCTTCTGCAAGCATTTTTCAGTTAGAGTCCTTTTTCTTGAGTTATTTTCTCAAATAAAAATGAAAAGAAACTTAAAGATAAAAACTCCACTTTATCACTTTCATGTCAGTAACATTTTGTTGCATCATGATGACTATGTATTTATAAAAGAAATCCCACAGAAAATTGTATCAGTCTACCCTGTGTATCAAATACTGTAAGTTTACCCTACTTGGAACAGGGCATTTGAACTTCTGTGTAAATTGTGCCCTGCTGCTGCTTGTGCTCTTACCCTTTTAATAATAATAAAGAACTCCTCAAAAAAGACATGCCCTTGCAAAGATTATTTTAAATCAACTTCCATAGTAAAATACTAAAAATTCACTAATTGTTTTATATTGTGAGATTTTTATAACAGCAGTAAATTGAATGCTGCATTGGCTGCTTAATGTTTATTTCATATGAAATGAATAATCCTAGGTTAATTTTCAGTCCTTTAGAAAGGTGATGAAGTCCTTTCAATGTAAATTTTCTTGAATTAATGAATTTTAGTACTGTGATTTCTCTTACCATAGCATCTCTAGCTGTCATTTCTTTGCATACAATGTAAGAAGATATTTTGATCCTCAGTCTTCAAATGTCCTCAGCTTTATGACTTAAACTTGGTTAGGACACTCGCCTTAATATGGTAAATATAAGTGATTGCTTTACATTGTCTTTATTATGGAAATATTTATATTTATTATTCAATAGTAAAACAATTCAAACAAAACACTAAAATATAAAATATTTTCTAACAATCTTTATATCTGTCATAATACAGTCAAATTCATTGAATGCATTTCAACCTAACTGTTCCTTTGTTCATGAAATCTATGATCTTGGGGTTTCTAATTACAACTTTTAAATTACAAATTTAGGCGATTCTCTCAGAAACAAGAAAGCTGCAGTAAGAAAATGAGATATTTCTTATCATAAAATGAGGACAAATTACTTTCATAACTTGAACAATGGAAGCAGTATGAGCTTTCCTGGACATAATTTATCAGGTTTTGCTTTTTCTTGCATGTGATACCATGATAAATTTTGAAAGTTTGCTGATGGATAAATCTTTTAAAAAGGAACCTCTAAATCATAAATGTATAGAGATCCAACTCCATTGTAAGACTGTCCACTCTTTCTTCATACCAAAAGGAGATGCTATTCACTAACAAGAGAAAGGCTTGACACAACAAATAGTGTGAATCACTGTTCACCCAGGGCTTGTGCAGCTGTACAGGCGAAGAGTCTCCATAAATCAGGACCTGTGGGACTTTCTTCCTTCCCTTTTTCTCCACTCCTTTGGGGGAGTATACAATCAGAGTGGCAAAACGGCCTACACTGTATCTAAAAGTCACTAGTTTTGTATTCTGTACCATGTCCCTCATCTCTCAGCTCAACCTGGCTCATGAAGACAGGGTTCTTGCATATTTAGTTAAAAGTGAATTTTTGTAATGAAGTCAAATTTGGAAATTAATATTGGTACCAGCATAATTCCTTTAAATAAAATTCATGTAAATGTTTAGCAATTTAAAAGCCACAATGCTCTTAATATGGGACTACTAGTTAGTACTAGTTTTTCAGTGGACTGACACTTGAGATGGAAAAAAATCATGGTATTTAGAGCCTATCTCTCTTTCAGTGTTTATATCTATCTGCTATATTTATGTAGAAAATAATGCAGTTAGTAGAAGTGTAAAGCCTCTGTTTACAAGAATTTGTGTGTGTGTATGGATCTGAAAGCCAGAGGAGTGATGATTACATTAAGGCTCTAACATTGTTAACCATTGTTGACAGAGAATTATTTTCTAGAATAAGTTGCAACTTGCAAGCAGGAAAGTAGTGATCTTAAATGTCATATCAAACATTTTGCCACTGAAATTCATGATGAGAGAAGTGACATGACTGTTCCTGAACTTTAGAGAGACACATCTGGAGGCAGTTTGGATAATGGCTTGAGAAATTAATAAGGAGGATGCAGGGGAGCTAGCAAGAAAATAAAAGCAGACATTCAGATTTGTAATTGTGAAGACCTGAGTGAGGAATTCTGCAGTAAAAATGAGGTAAAATCAGCAAAATTGAGGACATTTTGTAGGATACATTTGAGGACCACTTAAAAGTCATTTGTACTTAGGAGGGGAGGTTTATGTTTGTTTCTTGGTTGATTATTTTGTTTTCCCCACATTCAAGGATTTTGGATATAAAAAACATAAATTGTACTGAGTTCTTACTTTAAGCTTTCTGGCTTGGATGACTTGGAGGAGAGTGATGATGACTAAGACACAGGTACAGGAGGAAGAGTTATGTTAGAAAAAACCAAGAAAATAGTTTTAGAAATGTGAATCAGTTATTGCATTCGGTAACATAGAGTTAGCAATAAAAAATATCTAACATTTAGTTTATATTATTTTGTTTTTTGCATCTTCTTTTTTAGTATAAATTTATTTATTTTAATTGGAGGTTAATTACTTTACAGTATTGTGTTGGTTTTGCCATACATCAACATGAACCCGCCACGGGTGTACACGTGTTCCCCATCCCGAGCCCCCTTGTTTCTTCATAGTGCTGGAGTCAACCTACTCACCCGCCAGTGGAGGCACCTGCCCTTCTCTCTGGTAACACCGTATTACTACCATGCTGATCCCAATCCCACAAGGCAATTTCATTCTGTAAATGATTGTTTACAGACTTCCAAATACTTGTATTTTTCTGTATGGTGAAATTCTGTTCATTCTCTGAGTCCCTGATCAAGTGTCCTCTTTGAAATAGTCTCTCCCCACTCCCTTCACCTCCATTTCACGGTCCTGACTCACACTGGTGCCATAGCACTAACTCTTCTTGTGTTGAAAGGAAGGGTTTTTCAATCCTTTTCTCCATTGCTGCTCCAAAGATGGGTAGATAGTGAGGATTTTAAGAATAGAGGCTGTATCTTACTTACACTTGCATCTCTGATATGCAGTATACATGAGAAGATCTTAGTAACTGTTCATTACATTGAATTAAGTAAATAAAACATGCCACCTGTTAGCGAAAAACATTGCAGAGAAATTAAAAATTCAAATTAAATAAACTGTCTTCACATGAAAACCATATATCATCAGACATTTCCCTGTGCATTGAAATATAACTATTTCCCTCAAGGATTCTTCTCCCTTATATCATTCCCACTGGAATTATAGAGATTTCTCCAAGATTTCCCTACTATTTTGAAGGCTTTATGTGGAGGGCCTTATGTTTTCATGTTCAACTCTGGATCTGGATCTTTTCTTTAGTGATTTAAGTCCTTATCTCACATAATCTCCTGTATGTTCCCTGTATTTCAAATGCTTAGAGGTGGGCATATACCTGGACTCTAGTTGAGTTTCACAAAAAACATTTCCATCATCAAATATATGTATATATGTGTGGTGAACTTTAGAAAGGAGGTGTGAGGCTCAAATAGGGTACTAATTTTATAGATAGAAGGTACTTCAGTCTAATATTTGACATTACACATAGTTTTCCTAAAACTATCATCTATCATTTCTCAGTGATTTTTTTTTTTTTTTTTTGTCATTTCCTGACACATTGTTTCTGGCTTCATATGCTCACCTTATTGACTCCCTGATGGCTTTCTCTTTCTGTTCCATTACCTCCCTTCACATTCTTCTACCTTAGTTACTCAAAGTGATCCAGCTGTAACCAGCACTACATTAATCTCTCTGTCCACCCTTTCCTGCTCAAATTCACTCAAGAAGTGATAGTTATGGATGTCAGGGTTTTCTCTCTCTATGATATCTCTATATCAAAATTATATCTTCTTTAGCAAAACTGGAAGTGAAATGAATTTGTTGCAAAATTAGCCTAAAAATTTGTTTCCTTTGTATAGTAAAATTATAAGAACAGTAAGTCTTCCTGTATCTTACAGTAGTACAGCTTACAGTTTATAGTCTTATATTCTCTGAGAATTAATCTCAGATCTATTTTCTTCCTTAGTATCTCCTTGGCTTTTTTCTACACGGTATTCATAGAACAAGTTTTTATTTCTACTCTCAAAACCCTGAATATGGGAAGAAAATGAGTCACTATTTTTATTAA
Organism: Tragelaphus eurycerus; assembly: GCA_935064755.1. Taxonomy (NCBI): domain Eukaryota; kingdom Metazoa; phylum Chordata; class Mammalia; order Artiodactyla; family Bovidae; genus Tragelaphus; species Tragelaphus eurycerus. Next base: position 9,447,065 of record CAKXYN010000012.1, on the reverse strand, counting down.
CCTTGAAGATTATCTTGTATTCCTCCTGTTGCCATTATACACTCACTTACATATTCACTTTTAACTAAGTTTAAATATCTTTTTGCCTTCATCTTAAACTTATCTTCAATATAGAATTAGGACAATAAACTATTATCATTTTGATTTCTTGGTATTATCCTATCCTTAATCTGAATCCCAATATTTACTTTTTGTTTAGGTAATTTTGAATTAAAAAAAAATTGCAATTAAAGTTTTGCAATTCAGTATTTTATGCAATATAAAATGATCTAGACTTTGTATCCTAAGCCATCAGGAAAACTTTCCACTGACAATCATTATGCTACTTCAAAACCAGAAATTATCTTGAGTTTTCTGTGTTCTATCAGTCTTGTGTGTTTTTTTTTAATTGTTATTAGATCAATATCATCTTTTTGTCTGTTAGACATGTGGTTCGCAGCCATACCACTTCTTATGCAACATACCACATATTCCAAATCCTGTTTCTTCCCTTCTCCCCTACATCTCTAAAACATCATCCAAAACAAATAGTGCTTTCTTCTTTTAAAAACATGTTTTGTCCTGTCCCTGGAGGCGGATACTGTCTCTCACATGGTGGGTCTGAAATGTTTTGAGAACAAATGCTATATGAGAAATAATCTTCAGGACACAAAGCTGCAGGGGGTACATAATTTATTACTAGAATGTGTTTCTGGATCTGGCTGTTCCTCTACCTCTTTCATCCTTGACCCTGGATGGCAGTTGGGCAATGCCTGTGTTTAAGAGATCTATGTGCTTTTATGTTCAGTACAATGGTTCAGTGTCTTAAAGTACTGCCAGGTGTTTTTATTAGTTACTTAAGATACTCTTGTTAATAACTAAGATACTGATGTCAATAATAAAGGAAAAAATATTGAACAAATCAATGGCCACCAATATGATCATGAAGGAATATCCAACTAAAAATATGAAGAAGTGTATCACTTGTGTTATCAAGCTAGAATGTTTTCAAAAAGAGTTCAGCTTAGAAATTTCATATTTCCACAGGGAGAACCTGACATTTTTCAAAGAGGAGGCATTAAATGAATACCTATTGGAATGATTCTTAAAGTTAGAGACATAGAATAAGTTTAACATCTTGGAGAGAGTAAAAAAGAGACTGATGGCGAAAAATTGTTTAGGGGATCATTAATTCTGCTGCTTTTCCCTTGAAGGCACATGATAGGATTATGCCTCCTCACCCTCCTGTAGTTAGCTGTGGCCATATCGCTTACTCTGGCCAGTGAAATCTAAGTGGAAGTAACACAAGTCACTTCCAGATAATAGCTTTCACAGCCCATCTGCAATTTGCCATATGCTCTTTTTCCTTCTGGTGTTGTGATGAACATTTGAGATACTCACTGCTTTCTTATCCTAGGCCTCCAAAGACTTCATTTAGTGAAAAGCCTTGATGCCACATAAAGTCATGCAGAGTAAGTGAGAAACCATTTTAAGTGGTTGGGGTTTGCTGGTTAGTTGTTACTGCACCATATCCTAGCTCAGCATGTTTGACATGTTTGTTTTTCCAACAACTTTGTACAGGACTTTGGATCCAAAATGTTTTAACTTTTACTTTATATAGATTTTCAAAACAAAACAAAAAAAAACTTTCCCCAGACCTTGGTGATGGCACATGTTTAAAAAAACTAAAAAACAATAAAGTTAAAACTTTCATTATCATTCCATTCACCAATGGACAACATCATAAGGAATCTCCATTTGGAGCAGGAAAGTTTTTTTCTTGTTATAAATTGTAAAAGTTGGGGGGAAAAAAATCTTCTCTTTCATTTGAAGACTTATTATATGGCTTAATAAAAATATTCCAACAAAGCTCATGACACATATTCATAAGGTATGGAACTGATCAAAAACATGAAAGCTGAGGAAGCAAAATTTCTTAGTATTTTGAAAAATTGCCACTGGAAATGCTTTATCAGCAACTATAATGTTTATTAAAGAAGAATCCAAGTGAAACATTTCTTACAGGATGATAATTTTTATATAATTATCTACTTAAATTTTGAAATTGAATTATGAAACTTTATATAGAATTGACAATTTAGATATAAAATTGTTTTCTAGGCTTGACATTGATATTTGAATTAAAAACTGAAAAATATGTTTCAAAATAAAAATTATCTTCAAGGGCAAATAGTCATCTCCTATTTACTTTTAGAAAATTTATTTCAAGTACAATGAAACAGATTATATTTGTTTATGCAAAGGAACTTTCAAATTTTAAAGAATTTTTTAAAAAGGTGTTGACCAAGTTTAAATATAAAACACTGAGCCAAGTGTGATGAAGTATATAAAATTATATAACATGAAATACAACACCAGTACACTTACTATAAAAAAAAATAGGATTGTAGAAATATAAATTTTGAAAAAAATAAAAGAATGCTATAAGAATTTGAAGAAAAAGAAAGAGAAAAACGTTGTTAGTACATATTGTCTTTCCTCAAAGTGAAAAATATCTGGACATGCTTAGGAAAACTGCTGCTGCTGCTGCTGCGGCTGCTAAGTTGCTTCAGTCGTTTCTGACTCTGTGTGACCTCATAGATGGCAGCTCACCAGGCTCCCCAGTCCCTGGGATTCTCCAGGCAAGAACATTGGAGTGGGTTGCCATTTCCTTCTCCAATGCATGAAAGTGAAAAGTGAACGTGAAGTCGCTCAGTCGTGACCAACTCTTAGCGACCTCATGGGCTGCAACCTACCAGGCTCCCGTTATTCAAAACCAGAAGTCTTTGTGAACTGAACTGATAATAGGTGAGGATTTCTCAAATCCTTTCATACAAAGGATCCAGATCTAAGCTATTTCAGCAGATCTTTTCAAAATTAATGGAATAAAGTAATGATGAAAAACATGAAAGTTAGTAAGCATCAAAAATATTAAAAACACCTAGTCTCTTTTTTAATTGCCTGTTCACTCACATTAAATTTTGTGTGATTACTGAGAAATAGATGCATTTATAACTAACTTTTTCTAGCTATAGTTAATTTTCAGAATTAAGGCAATCCATCCCACAATATGCAACCAAATAAGCTATACATTTTGGAATAAGATAACAGGAAGGAAAGTTACGACCAACCTAGATAGCATATTCAAAAGCAGAGACATTACTTCACCAACAAAGGTCTATCTAGTCAAGGCTATGGTTTTTCCTGTGGTCATGTATGGATGTGAGAGCTGGACTGTGAAGAAGGCTGAGCACTGAGGAATTGATGCTTTTGAACTGTGGTGTTGGAGAAGACTCTTGAGAGTCCCTTGGACTGCAAGGAGATCCAACCAGTCCATTCTGAAGGAGATCAGGCCTGGGTGTTCTTTGAAAGGAATGATGCTAAAGCTGAAACGCCAGTACTTTGGCCACCTCATGCGAAGAGTTGACTCATTGGAAAAGACTCTGATGCTGGGAGGGATTGGGGGCAGGAGGAGAAGGGGACGACAGAGGATGAGATGGCTGGATGGCATCACTGACTCAATGGATGTGAGTCTGAGTGACCTCCAGGAGTTGGTGATGGACAGGGAGGCCTGGCGTGCTGCAGTTCATGGGGTCACAAAGAGTCGGACACAACTGAACAACTGAACTGAAATGAACAGGGGTTTGCCTCATAGCTTAGTTGGTAAAGAATCTTTCTGGCATGCAGGAGACCTGGGTTCGATTTATGGGTTGATAAGATCCCTTGGAGAAGAAATGGCCACACACTCCAGTATTCTTGCCTGGAGAATCCCATGAACAGAGAAGCCTGGCAGGGGACCAGGCAGAGAAGCCATGGGGTCACAAGAGTCCTACACAACTTAGCAACTAAATCAGCACTAATAATCAACTATCATCTGGTATCTAAGTTCACTTGAATGTTGAAATCACTGTTGAATATCCATTTGCATACATGGAAATAGCAATAACAGAATCCTGAACTTGTGTAATTACTTGAAATGTAGTTATTTTGCATTCTAAAAAACCATCCATACTGCCTCAAAGAGCATATTTAAATCAAAAAACTAAAACCAAAAGAATATAATTTTATAGGAAACATAGATTAAACCCCAAGCCACTGTACACATTTTAGTGTTTTCTTTCCTTTTGTTTTAATAGTGATTTTTGCATAACAGCTTTTTAAGGTAATTATTAAAATTAAAGTTATCCCTATTTCTGTATGAATTCCTTCCATAAATGTATTCAAGAGAATTATTCTTAAAGGCAGAATATACTCTAAGATTGAAAAACATTTGACTGCCAAAGAAAGGTCTTTCATCTCAGTAAAGCAAAGATAAAATGTTATTTCTTGGATTTCTTCATATCTGTATGTTTAAAGGGCTCAAACATAATGTGATGATGGAGAAAAATGTCCTTTGGCTACACAGCCTCGTTGAAGTTGGCTTGATGCTTTGTAGGCAAAGGTGTGCTGTTAATAATAGTATTGAAATACATCTACCAAGCATCCTGGAAGACTGCTACATTTCCTTTTGAGAAGGTGGAAGAAAATCTGGGTATCAACCTAAACTTTCATTTGCTAGAGTTTGGGTAGTATCCTAGCAAGTAAGAAATCACTCTATCTGTAGGAACCCTGTTATAAAAAACTATTCAGTCTTATTTCAATAGTTTTTCTTGGTAATATGAAGGATGAATTAAGTAGATCACAAAAGACTTTTACTACTCTGAATTACCTGTTTCACCTTGGAAAGCCACACAAAATGAACCTCTTGAGCCTTTTGAAAATGACCTTTTTTTTCCCCTCAGCAATGATTTATCTTTCCCCTAGAAAATCCGTTTTACAAAAGGGAGTATGATTAAAGGAAGCCAACCAGCACAAACACTTGCTGAAGATCCTGCTTATCTGGAACTCACTTGACAATGTATGTTTTTGGGGTTGGGAATGCTGCAGGTTCAAGGGATAATTCTGCCTTTCAGGCACTTCAATTTATTTCATGCCTGAGCACTGTCATTGTACGCAGACAAGATGAAACGCATCGTTGTGTAAAGAAATTGAAATGGAATCCTACTTGACCCAGCAGGATGGGGCATTATGTTTGACTCAGTAGTGATTCCTGGGATAATATCTAATTCCAGGAGGAAAATTTCTTGATATGGCCACCTGCTGTGAATGGCTTTGTCCAGGGATCACAAGTTGTTCTGGGTGACTAGGCTCAGGACATGCCTAGAAGAATGCAGCTCGTCTCCTGCTGGCATTTAGATCTCTTCATTTTCTCCATGCTTTCTATTCAACAGGAACAACTGCATGGAATGGGGGGAGGGGGAAGTTGGAGGATATGAAGCACTGCACACACTCCAGCAGCAGTGAGAGTCAAGGCCCGCTTGACCCGAATTTCTTATTTATTTAATTTTTTAGAGAACCATCATTATTTCTTCACAGGGCACTTTTTAATTTTTACACTTCTCAGGCCAGCCCCCTTGCATGTCTTTCTCTGTTCAGTGTGTGTGAAGTATTTACTTTGAAAAGGCTGCACACCAATAGATTAAATAAAATAGGAGCACTCTGTGTCTCACAAGAGGGAATCGTGCAGACAGCTTTATTACTTCTATCAGAGAACAAAGATTTTACCCAGCATGTAGAGGATTATTAGGCCAGAAGCAAATAAATGAAATGTGTGATGTCAAAGCTTCAAATGCGATCAAGAAAAATTGTCTAATTGATTTTGCTGCAATTATGGCTTTTGGAATACAATTCCTCATGTTTTGCTTCTGAACTTTTCTTATCTTAGAATGTCTAAAGATAAAAACCTAGAGACTATAGTTTTAAACTATCCTCTTTCATAATGAAACATTCTTTGGTTCACATGGTAATTATCAACAATTGACAATACATTATTCCCTGTACCCCCCTCCTTCTTTTTTTAAGAATGATGATGCCATGACATTCATTATTCAAATTCAACATTTCTTACCTGGGTCGGTTAAAAGCAAATTCAATGAATAATGGGAAACTTGTCAGTGGGTTTCTACTTTTTTCTCTTATTTTCTTAATTTCTGTCTGAACATCACCCTGAAATTAGGATTTAGCTCATTTTAGAAACCCACTTTCCATTTCTGTTTTATTTTAGCAAGAAAGCTCTGAGAAGAAAAATAAATGACTATCTCTCAAGTAAAAGAATAATTCTTAATCTAATAAAAATGAATACTTCTAAAAATGTGTGCATGAAAATATATGTATTAATATATGCATCTCTATCCACAGTCAGTCAGTTCAGTCGCTCAGTCATGTCCAACTCTTTGCGACCCCATGAACAAATGTTTAAAATACGACTATATATGGTTCACACACACATACCCTATATAATACAATATACATATCTATATTATATTCTATTTATGTGTTACTTTAAATAATTACATTTTTCTGTTTTGTTTAATTGTAAATAATTTTGAAGACTGTGAAATACATTTAGAAATTGCTCACATATTGCATTTTCAGAAAAAAAAAAAAAAAAAAAAACCCCGAAGGCATTTGGGTAGTATGTGGGAGTAGTTTCTTTACTTCCTTATTAGAAAGCCCTAGATTTCAGTCTTTTGGGTTACACAGGAATATATTTCTATAAATTCAATTAGAAAATCTGAAGTCACTGACCTTGTTAGCTTTCATTGTTTAATAACTGCTTCAAGCTCAGAATGAATGCTACAAATAAAATATAGCAATTGGTCAGAGGTTTGAGAATTATAAAAACAGCACTATTTTAAAAGGGAGAGTGGCAAAAATATAAATGTATTGCTTTTACTAGGCAAATTACATATGTGCAGTTTGAGGATATAAGGCATATTTTATAAAAATATAATTTTCAAATGATTTACTCTTTTTTCTTAGTTTTTTTCTTTCTGATCAGTTTGTAATAGTGGCCATTATGCAGGGTTTTGTGAGAGGAGTTTAGCACAGCAAATGTTTTAACTGGGGTGGCTGCTTGTGAGGGTTCAGCCCAAGCAAGCATGATGAGGGGGAATCCACACAGAAGGGTGGCCTGACTCGGGTACTGGAGCAGAGTACTTTACGGAGAGTTTTCTTGCTGAAGGCAGCTGGGCATGCTGTGTCAGAGCCCAGTCGGGTGAAGAAGACATGTGTAGGTGTGGTAGCCAGTATGGTGTTTTATTGCCTAGGTGAGATAAAAATGGCCTCCCCAGAGGGGAAGAGATACAATGCGACATAGGATATAAGAAATCAAGAAGAGGAAGGAGGTCTTCTGAGTAAGAGAAGAGTCAGGTACAGGATTTCAGAGCCTATGAATGTGAGAAGGTTGTTTGTAGGAAGAGTGACTTAGCTCAGAATATCAGAGGTTGAATGGGAAAGGAGAACATCCTTGTGGGTCTTTGGGAGTGTCGTCTGGCAGGGGTATATGAGCCAAAGCTAAGCAAGGATGACATTGGCAAGGAAAGGATCTTGGCATGGAGGCGATGACAATAAGAGATTGGTTATATAAAGGAAGACTTATTTAAATGAATAAATATATATTGACAAGGGAAGTTATAGGAGGTAGGGGATATATAGCGTTGTTGTTTGGTCTCTAAGATGTGTCCGACTCTTTTACAATCCCATGAACTATAGCCCACTAGGCTCCTCTGTCCATGGAATTTACTGGGCAAGAATAATGGAGTGGGTTGCCATTTCCTCCTTCAGGGGAGCTTCCCAACCCTGGATTGAACCCATGTCTCCTGCATTGGCAAGTAGGTTCTTTACCAATGAACCACCTGGGAAGCCCAAGGGATATATTTAAGAAAGGAGAAAATAGAATAAAACTTTTTTGTTGTAATATAATTGTGATTATTGAAGTGAAGTCAGTTTTCAATATGTGTAACTATTAATAGAAATAAATGTATATGAAAATGTGATATGCATATATGTGTATGTGCATATATTTGCACATGTATACATATATGTGCACATACAAATCACAAGCACACAAACATAATCCCTAACTCTGGAAACTGCAGGGCCTAGAAAAAGAGACACTCTTACAAAGATAGGCATAACTAATGCCAGGTCTTGGTTTCTATCTATTGAAAAGAACCAGAGCACCTGGAGAAGCAGTTTATTTCAATGCTGGGCAAGGAAAATAAATGATAATGTGGAACATCTATATAGAAAGAGAAAAATGAAGACATGCCAAAAGACAAAAACCTGCTTGAAATGGCTTCCATTTGACAATTTGGTGATGATTTATTAAAATAAATAATGACAATAATAGGCTATAAATCATTGAATAAAATAGAAATCCATAAATTAATGAATAAATTAAGACTTTGTCAGAAACAGGATATTTTCACAAACCTAAAGTACCTCCTCATAAAATTTATAATTATCTACAAGAGAAACAACTGATTTTTAAAATGTATAAGCTTGGCAGATACCATACTAGCCACATGATCAAAGTTAGTACTACTTTAGTAAGCACCTCTAGAAGGGTGAAGTAAGGACCTCTGAAAATCCACCTCTCAATAAAAACAATGAAAACACATAAAGAATTGTCAAAATTAACCTTTTCAGAGCTATGGAAATTAAAAACTTCAAACATCATTAAGAATGCTTATTTGAGGAAAATGGCCCAATCTCATTGAGAATTGTGAGTTCTGTGTATGTTTAACTTATCCTGCTTCCATCCTTCCTTCATAAATCACTAGGAATATAGAAAATGAAGTTTCACAACCAAAGCTGATTGACAACTTGGAGAGCCTTGTCAGCAACAGGAGCAAGAATAATAGGCTTAGGGACCCCCCAAAAGCTTTGCCCACTCATAACTAACATTATTTGACCTGTCAAAGCCTCATTCAAAGTGTTGCTTTGTTTGCCCTATTTCAGAGTTCACTAAGAGTGAAAGCCCAATATCTCTCATGAATACAGATGCAAAAATCCTCAACAAAATATTAGCTAATCAATTGCAAAATTTATAAAAAGAATTTTACACTAAAACCAAGTGGAATTTTTGCTGGGTATGCAAAGGTGGTTCAACATTCAAAACTTAATATAACAAATTTTAAAAAGGAAAACTAATGTAATCATATCAATATATGCACAAACAACATCTGACACAATCCAGAACTCTTTCATGAAAAATTACTTAGGAAACTCAGAAGAGAGAGAACTTCCTCCTTTTACAGAAAGATGATAGCAATGAAACAACATTCCGAGAAAGCCAGTGACAGTTGGGGAAGAGGGGAAGATGCACACAAATTTGCAAGATGTAGTGTTTGTATGTAGTGAAGAATAAAGTAATCTTTATTTCTATGAAGAACAAAATTTATTCTTAGAAACTCTGTTGGACCGACCCAATTTGAAGGAAATGTATTACATAAATGTCATGTGCCTGGCATTCGAGTACCTGGATGCTCCTCCAATTGTGTTTTGTTATTGTGTTTTTGTTTCATTAAGTAATTTAGCAGGATAAGTCATTGAATTGATAAATTATTTAATTTTCTCCCTAAAAGAGTTTCAAAGAGAATAAAATTGGAAATAACTATGTAGCCAACTAGGCCCTGGATAAGTGTTGACCAGTCATTTGCCACATTTAAGCATTTTTTTTCTCCCTTTCAGAAAATGTCTGGAAGTCATCCCAGTAGTGATGTTCAAGGATGCAAATTATCACCATACTCCCTTGTGAAATTACCAGTAATTATTTTGATTTACTACTGGCTATTTATCATTCAAAATTATTATTTTGGTTGTATGTCCTTTCTAAACTGAAGAAATTGTTTTCATCAGTATGCTAAACTATTAGTAGTTCATCAAATCATATATTATAGTATTCAAATTTACCCCAATATATTTGATTTCTAGGTTTTGAGACTTTATCTTCCTCCACATGGGCTTTGCTGGTAGCTCATCTGATAAAGAATCCACCTGCAATGCAGGAGACCCCAGTTAATTCCTGGGTTGGTAAGATCTGGAAATGGAATAGGCTACCCATTCTGGTATTCTTGGGCTTCACTGGTGGCTCAGATGGTAAAGACTCCACCTGCAATTGGGTTCTATCCCTGGGTTGGGAAGATCCCCTGGAGGAGGGCATGGCAATCCACTCCAGTATTCTTCCCTGGAGAATCCCCATGGACAGAGGAGCCTGATGAGCTACAGTCCATGGGGCTGCAAAGCGTTGGACTTGACTGAATGACTAAACACGGCAAAACACTTCCTCACATATTGAATATTTTTAATATGAAAAAAATATTTTATTCATATTTTCCTTCTCCTCCAGTAATTTCTATAATGCCACTCATGCAAATTAAATACTTAGATACATTCCATGATGTAGACTCCTCTCTAGAAATAAACCTTGATTACATAGATAGGTGAAAATGACAAGTTCTGAAAGACAGCTCTGTCAAAGATAGGATATTCATTCACTGCTTCAAAAAATACTCATTGAAAAATACTTGCTCTACTTCAGAAATCTTCCTGGGTGACTATGCACAAGATAAATATGGCCCTGACTACATTTGTAGTCCCTGAAGTTTATATTCTGGTGGGAGACAGAAAGGAATATCCTTTCTATTCTTGGAAAGAGAGAGAGAAAAAAATCCTTCAAAGTGGAAAAATTTGACTGCATGAGGAAATGGGATTTAGGGGAAGGCAAAAATTGAGACAGGATGATACAGAGGATTTTCCCTTTTAACCTAGCCCTGAATTGAGTAAAACTATCTGAACCTGGGTCTCCATTGCCTACAGAAGTATTCAAGTCTAGATGTCTAATGAGGTAAATTCATTTGCAGTTTTATTTCCATAAAGAAAGGATTGCTGTTCCTTTCAAGATTTCAGTGGCCCACCAGAAACAGCATAGAGACAACATGGAGCCAGGGTCAGAGGCCATTAGCATACTCAATTCAGACTAGAGGGATGGCTCACTGTGGCTTCCAGAGCCTTCCAGAAAGAAACAAAACATCTACAACAGGCTGATTTTTATGAATTGCTAACTTGATTTTTTATGTTTTTACCCAGGTTTTCCCTCCTTTTTCTCTCCATATTTAAACAACTAAATCATTCTCAACTCACTACCAAAAGGGAGGGGCATGTCATTGTGGAAAGGAGAAGCTAAGAAATATTCCTGGTTTCAATTCCTAAAAGTGCAAAGTATGTAAAGCAAGGTCTCAAATTCATAGCCTTCAGGCTTGATCTCTCCCGGAGAAATGTTTTATTGGTTATGTTATATTATGTTGGCCCACACATTGTTTTAAAATAGAAATAGGGCCATAATTTGACTGGAAGATTTAATGTTTGTTATATATATAGTTCCCTGACTTCTTTAGAGATTCATATAATCTTGCAACTGGGGTGATATCCTCATGTGGCAACAAGGGATAATTATCAATTCTCTGCTTTGCTGCGATACACACTCCTGTCAATCTTTGCCCATGTCTTCATCTCCCCTCCACTGAGGCACAACGTCAGTTACCATTATCATCTTGTATTTACCAGGCTCATATTACCCACCTTGGATCTACTAAGAGAACAGTGTCTTCATGAAAATGATAAGATTCTGGTTATAGATAGAATTTGGGGTAGAATGCCGTGCCATAAGAGCAAAGTATTTAAGTATGCTATAACTTTGACAGAAGATGAGAGTAAATTCCAGGGATGGGAAGAGAAATGATGAGAGTGTAGTTAGCAGTTAATTTAAAGAGATCCTGCAAGCAGTACCTTCATAGCAGAGAACTGGGAGACAGAAAAAAAAAAAAAAAAAAACACCAACTAGACATCTGGTTCTTAGAACTAAGGGGATTTCTGCCACAGAGAGGTGGCAACATCTGACTGGAAATAGCTCTGTGATGTGCTTGGGCATATGTTGACTTCAGTAGTTTCATAGAAATTCCTCTAAACCAGCATGACCTGGAAGAAGCACAATGTTTTCTGTGTGCCAGTGCATGGAACAGAATTAACTGTGAAGGCTGCTGAACATGAAGTTGTTTTGCCAAGAGGAGTGAGAGTTATCCCAGTGGATGATTGCAGGAATCAATCATGTGGAAGACCAGATTCTAGCACTCTATAGCCACCTCATGTCCAGGAATTCCTTGGTTTTAAAGGGATTCGTGAAGAATTTACACACTCAATTGACACACTGAATTTATGTATATTCAATAAATATAGTATATATCATAGTATTAAAGGCAGTGCTTCAAGAAAATTCGTGAGAGAAAATAATAATCGAATATCTAGAGTAGTAGTCTTTCCCAGAACAGACAGATGTGATACTGAGAACAGCTAGACCTGGACAGCCTCCTTAGCTGTACTGGGTAAAAATGTTTGCAATCTGTTAGCAAAGAGGGATATATTCTACTTCCTCACTTATATTACCTGCCTTAAGCCATATATGTATGTGTATGCATGTTTGTGTATATATTTGTGTGCATATAAATATTGCTATTGTTTAGTTGTGTCCAACTCTTTGCCACCCCATGGACTTCACACCAGGCTTCCCTGTCCTTCACCACCCCCCAGAGCTTGCTCAGACTCATGTCCATTGAGTCAGTGATGCCATCCAACCATCTCATTCTCTGTGATTCCCTTCTCCTTGCAATCCTTCTCCTTGACAATGAAGTTGTCAACCTTTCACTCCTTTCTATGAAGCATTTCTCCAGACCCAGTAAAAGGTATCTGAAATTTATACTTTAGGTCTTGACCTGACTCTCACATTGATTCTGGAGCCCAAAGTAGGGAAAAGCCAATAAACAGATGTGGGCCTAATAAGGGTTATTTCTGTTGCTTGATACACTTGCACCTGATACTCTTGGTGTTTTCTTATGGGTAGATCACGTTTGTTCACTTCTGCTTTTGGAGATTCACATCAAGTGGATTCAGATATCACTAAATAGACATCATCACTATGCCCTTTGCTTTTCCTGACTCTTTCTTCAATAGTCAAGTGTACTTTTCAAAAATAAAACAGATGATGAAACAGAGAAGACAATGCTCAGAATAAAAGTTCACATAATGTGTCTATCTGCACTGTTATCTCACAATTTACAGGGAGAGATGTTGAAACAGCAGCTTCAGCAGGGCACTAAATGAAAGCGTCTGAGGCTGATTCATCATTTAGAAAACAATATAAATAAAACTAAAGATTTATATGTTCTTTATTACTTTTATTCTTTTCTCTTATGCTACCATCTCCTTCCCCTGTTAATACTTTTCCTGGGAACTGTTTTTCTATCCCTTGAGGACCATTTCTTGGGGTGGTCCCTGCTCGGCCCCCTACTTCTCATTGTTTTGGTTTCACCGTGGTATTTCTGGTGACACTGCAGGACATCAAAGTGGCCCTCATTCTGTATCATTTATCAACTTTTCTTACCAATTCAGTGTCACTTTGAAGTCTTACTGAGCAGCTGGGCATGGCGCAGCAGGCCTAAAACAAGACAGAACTGGCAAGATCAGGAGTGAATAAACTGGAGAACAGTGTCCCGTGTGAATAGCTCAGAAGCAACATAATGACAGCACTATTATGTGCATGTTCAATTGCCTCTAGGAAAAGCAGAAATATTTTATATCTGTATATATATATATATATATGCACTGTACACATATCCAACAGATTTAGGGGGCATTTAGTACTAAATCATAGGATGTTTGAACATTGACACAAATCAGAGATCAACAATACCATGTGTGGAAATTGAATGACAGAGAAGGAAGTAGTTCATCCAATGCTACTCATCAGATTAGAGATACAGAAGGACATAGTTTTGTTTTGCTCAGTTTCAGATAAGTTCTTATTCCATTTTTTAGGATAATGCTGATGTGCATGTATGATTTTTAGTAATGGCTGTAAAATTTTAAAAAATCACCTGTTGTTAAATTGTCACTTTTTTCTTTTTATTTACTATGTTCTTAATGTTTGATATCCAAAACTTTTTTGTTGTTAAGATCTATACATTTTCAACCAGATGTTCTTCCAAAGTATTTCTATCCCAGTAAAACCTGAATTGAAATTCAGTCTCCAAATCATCTGTAAAATAAACTTTTGCTTTCTCTCTTTTTCAAATTCTCTCTCTCCTACAAAATATATTTCCTCTAAATTTTGTTGCTATTTATTTGTCTATTTTTTCCTTATGGTCTTTCAGCTTAGATTTATTTCTCAGGTAAAGGAAAATCATTAATTGTTCACTTAGTTAAGAATGGAATACTGAAAACTATTTGGAAATCCTGAGTGCAGGCACAGCACATGAAATGTGAACTGCAGTTTTGACTCCTGTGACTGGACCATTTCAAATATCTCTTCTTGCAATGGTTAGATTTTGAGAAGCAAAATTCCTAATACTACACCTTGAATAATAAACGTGACTTTTAACATTCTAGACATGGATGAAAGCATAGTGGTTAGGAATCACAAAACTCAGCATGGAAATGTTTGCTTTATTACCCTCTTTTGACCATGTTATGTCAGCCCCACACTGGGCCTAATGTCCTTCAGTCCATATTCCCTCTGTTAACTGTTCCAGTCTACCATCACTGGGAGGTATGTAGTCTGTGGAGGAGCCTTGGTAGTCTGAAAACAGACTTGTTATTAACTCTCTGGTTTTAAGCACCAAATTCAGTCCTTCAGTGATTCCTTTTGCCACCAATCTATATCCATTTGGGTGGCTGTGCAAACATATTGCTTTCCTGTCTGATACTTTCTCACTTCTGATAAGTCAGATATTCTTTGCTCATCTGTTTTTACTTATGAAAATTTTATTTTAATGTTTTCTATTCTCCAAATGTGTAGATTTTTCTTGACTTATTTCCCATTTTTCTGGGGTGCTCTGAGTGAGCCTTTCATGTATCCAATCTTCCATCTTTAAATTAATGACTAAGCTCTTTTTTAGATACTTTTGTATAGTTATTAGTGTTTGTAAAATCAATAGGGAAGAACTTGATCTTTGCCTTTTCTGTCACTTAAGTGCTTTGTGGAACAAATATATGAGAGTAATCCAACTCTGACAAAATCAAGCCAAACAATTCCCAAGTTTTAATTTCTTTATCTAGGTGGTTAGACAGGTGATTTCTTCCTTCTTTATCATGTTTAACCATCCCTCATTCAAGAAAAGAAGGATGACTTTCCCATTAGAAGGACCTAACTTTATTTAGTTAAGGAAAAGATAGCAAATGCTCTTCCATGTTAGAAGATATTAGACAAACAACTTCAAAATCAATTACCCTTTTCACTCTTATGAGTTAGTAGCATTTCAAAGCCACCAAAATAGAAATAGAAGAGGAAACATATGTTATTAGGTTGGTGAAAAGTAATTTTGGTTTTACATTGTTGAAATATTTCATTAGATATTGGAATACATTCTTAAACAAATGTGGTTTGTTGTGTATCATTTTAATGCATATTTCTTCCTTTATGTCTTTTGCTAATGAATCATTACTTGCTGCTTAATTTATATATATTTTAGACTTTGGAAATGATATTAGGCAAAATGAAAATTTGAGTGATTTTCCTATTTCGGTTCAAAGTGGGTCATACAGCAGTGGAGACTTCTCACAACATCAACAATGCATTTGGCCCAGGAACTGCTAATGGAATGTGGTGATTCAAGAAGATTTTCAAAAGATACTAGAGCCTTGAAGATGATGAGCACAGAGACTGGCCATTGGAAGTTGACAACCACCAACTAAGAGGATCATTGAAGCTGATCCTCTTACAACTACCCAAGAAATTGCCCAAGAATTCAACATCAACCATTCTATGGCTGTTTGGCATTTGAAGCAAATTGAAAAGATGAAAAAGTTCAATAAGTGGGTGCCTCATGAGCTGACCATCAGTCAAAAAAATTGCCATTTTCAAGTGTTATCTTCTCTTATTCTATGCAACGACAATGAATCATTTCTCGATCAGATCGTGATGTGCAATAAAAAGTCTATTTTATACAACAACCAGTGGCTACCATCTCAGTGGCTGGACTAAGAAGAAGCTGAAAAGCACTTTCCAAAGCCAAACTCACACAAACACACACACACACACACAAGGATCATGGTCACTGTTGTGTTGTCTGATACCAGTCTCATCTGCTACAGCTTTCTGAATCCTGGCAAATCCGTTACATCTGAAAAGTATGCTCAGCAAATCAATGAAATGCACCAAAACCCACAGTGCCTGCAGCTGGTATCGGTCCATAGAAAGCGTCTAATTCTTTCCTGCGACAACACCTGACCACACGTTGTACAACTAATGCTTCAAATGTTGAATGAATTGGGCTGCAAAGTTTTGCTTCATCTGCCATTTTCACCTGACCTTTAACCAAATGACTACCACTTCCTCAAGCAGCTCAACAACTTTTGCAGGGAAAATTCTTCAACAGCCAGTAGGACACAGAAAATGCTTTCCAACGGTTCATCGAATCCCAGAGCACAGATTTTTATGCTACAGGAATAAACTTATTTCTTGTTTGCAAAAATGTGTTGATTGTAATGGTTCCTATTTTAATTAATGAAGATGTTTGAGCCTAGTTATAATGATTAAAAATTCACAGTACAAAACCGTGATTATTTTCACACTAACCTAGTATGTTATACATCAAAAGACCTTTCTGAATTATGGTCTTAATGTAGCACAGTGAAAAGATTTCATGAAGCCAAAGCAATTCAATGTAAACTTGAGGGGCTAGAATTTGAGGTAAGAGTAGTCCAGGGGAAAGGCAAAGGACTCTCTAATTGGAACCATATTGCCACGTTAAGATGAACAATTATCAGAAGCAAGTTGATCAGTCTGTGGATTAGTATAGTCAGTTTACTTATAACTGGAAAAATCACCTGCTATCCTGTAAGAGCACACCCAGTCAGGAATAGTTGGCAACATTACTGAGTTTTATAGAATTTATCCTCAAAGCTTGTATTCTTCTCAAACCCTAGAATGTAACCTTATTTGGAAATAAGGTTGTTGTAGTTAAGACGAGGTCAAAAAGGAGTAGGGTTGGCCCTTAATCCAATATTATATATCTCCTAATAAGAAAAGACCTATACAGACAGAGACACAGAGAAAAATGCCATATGATGACAGAGGCAAAGATGGGACTGATGCATCTATTAGCCAAGGAATGCCAAGGATTGCCAGCAACACCAGAGACTTGAAGAAGGTCATGCAACAGATTATCCCTCAATGGCTATCAAAGAGAGTGTGTCTCCTTAATGCCTTAATTTTGGACTTCTAGCCTCTAGAAAGCAAGTTTCTTTTACTTTAAATCACTCAGGTTGTAGCAGTTTGTTACAGTTGCTTTAGGAAAGTAATACAGGTACCATTGACCCAACTCAGAAGATGGAGTCTTTTGGAAAGATGTTGTGCAATGTGTGGCTAGAGCCTGAACAAGGCCAATTAAAAAGAAAGGTAGAAAAGATTGACCTATTTGTGCAGTAGTTTCAAAATTTTGATAAAAAATCTAACCAGAGATAATGTTATCTTCTAAGGTTTTCCATTTGTTGTTGTTCACCACCTCCCAGAGCTTTGCTCAAACTCATGTGTGTTTCTCAAACTCATGCCCATTTTCCATAGTCTCCCTCAAATATTGGATGGAGCCTTTGAAGTTTTGGACCAGAAACACAAATGTATTTCTCCATCCCTTACATGTAAATTCTATAGGAAGATTTTTTTTTCTTATTTTTATTATTATTATTATTATTATTTTTTTTTTTGGCAGGGGAAAATGGACAAAGGAAAGTATCAGTGAGGGTGGGAGGGAAATGGGAAGAAAGAAGGGGAGTGATGGTGGGGAGGAGTATATGTAATTTCTTAACCAATGACTTTCTGTTTTTAATCACAAAGAACACTTTAAAAAAATCATGTTGAATTCATCCTATATTAGGAGGTTTGTTCTCAAAATGAAAAGTTCAGGAAACAAAAAGTCCAGTTTGGGTGTCCTCATCTTAGGCACATCTTGGTATTTTGTATTGGTAGGTCTATCTTTACCACAATATATTATTTTGGACAGGATCACATTTGTCACCTCTTCCTCCCTACTACCCAAAGTGATACCAAACGCATAAAATAGTCAATAAACCTTTACAGAGTGAACAAATAAGTCCTTTTTTTTTAAACTCTCCTGAGTGAACTGAATTTTTTGAGGCTCATAAGTGAATATGTTTTACTCTTTACTTTGTCTATTACAGCCAGATTATATGAGTGGGATATTAAAGTCTCCCACTATTATTATATTGCTGCATATTTCTTCTATCATATTAATTAATGTTTATCTTAGATATATCAATGCTCCAATGTTGGGTGCATATATATTTATAATTGTTATAACTTCTTTTTGGATTGTTCCTTTAAGTCGTTATGTGTAACCTTCATTGTCTTCTTTTCAGGATCTTTAAAGTCAATTTTATCTAATATAAGTATTGCTACTCCTGTTTTCTTATGGTCCATATTTGCATAGAAAATCTTTTTCCAGCCCTTCATTTTCAGGCAGTATATATTCCGTATTTTAAGGTGGTTCTCTTGTAGACAACATATATAGGGGTCTAGTTTTTGTATCCATTTGACCCATTTTAGTCTTTTGGTTGTCTCTTGTAGACAAGGTATGTAGGGGTCTTATTTTTGTATCGATTCGGCCAGTCTTTGTCTGTTGATTAGGGCATTCAGCCCATTAACGTTTAAAGCAATTATTGATAAATAGGATTTGCTTTATTGTTTTGGGTTCAAATTTATACACCCTTTTAGTGATTCCTATCTAGAGAATGTCCTTTAGTTTTTGTTGGAGAAATGGTTTAGTGGTGCAAAATTCTCTCAACTTTTGCTTATCTGTGAAGCTTTTGATTTCTCCTTCATATTTGAATGAGATCCTTGCTGGATACAATAATCTAGGCTGTAAGTTATTTTCTTTCATCACTTTAATTATGTCTTGCCATTCCCTCCTGGCTTGGAGAGTTTCTATTGAAAGATCAGCTGTTATCCTTATGGGAATTCCCTTGTGAGTTATTTGATGTTTTTCCCTAGCTGCTTTTAATATTGTTCTTTATATTTAATCTTTGTTAATTTGATTAATATGTGTCTTGGGGTGTTTTGCCTTGGGTTTATCCTGTTAGGGACTCTCTGGATTTCTTGAACTTGAGTGGTAATTTCCTTCTCCATTTTAGGGAAGTTTTCAACTATTATCTCCTCAAGTATTTCCTCATGGTCTTTCTTTTTATCTTCTTCTTCTGGAACTCCTATGATTCGAATGTTGTAGCGTTTGATGTTATCCTGGAGGTTTCTGAAATTGTCCTCATTTCTTTTGATTCGTTTTTTTTTTTTTCTCTTCCGATTCATTTATTTCTAGGATTCTATCTTCTAATTCACTAATCCTATCTTCTGCCTCTGTTATTCTACTATTTGTTGCCTCCAGGGTGTTTTGGATCTCATTTATTGCATTATTCATTATGTGTTGACTCTTTTTTATTTCTTCTAGGTCCTTGTTAAACCTTTCTTGCATCTTCTCAATCCTTGTCTCCAGACTCTTTAACTGTGATTCCATTTTGATTTTGAGATTTTGCATTAATTTCGCTATCATTATTCGGAATTCTTTATCAGGTAGATTCCCTATCTCTTCCTCTTTGGTTTGGTTTGGTGGGCATCTAGCCTGTTCCTTTAGCTGCTGGGTATTCTTTTGTCTCTTCATTTTGTTAAAATTGCCAAGTTTAGAGTGTCCTTACTATATTCTGGTAGTTTGTTGAATTCTCTTTCTTGAGGCGGTTTACTGGTCTTTTCAATATCTGATCTCTGCCCTGTTACAGAGGGGGTGGAGATGAACACCCAAATCTAAACCGACCAGGTTCAGGCACTCGGATAATACTCAAAAGCACAGACTTGGTTGAGTCTGCGTTTTATGCCCTTCCCAGATCCGAGTAGTACAGGTGATGAAATGTTCAGCGAGCGCAGCTGCTGCGACTTATCGCCTCCCCGCCGCTCAGTTTTCTAGGTATACAAACAGAGCACTTTCTCAGGCAGATGTTGACCATCCAGAGCCCCAAGAAGCATGAGTCAGCACAGAAACCTACCTACAGTTCTGTAGACAGTGTCTCTCTAGGGCTGTGATTGCCCGCCTCCGGCCCTGGCTGCCTGTCACCAGAGTGGGATGGCCTGCAGCCGGCCAACTCGGTGCAGCCCTTTGTTCCGTAGGTAGTCCTGGTGGTGTCTTAAGTTAGGGCTGGCTTTTGATGTAGTTGCAGAAGGAAATGGCAACCCACTCTAGTATTCTTGCTTGGAGAATCCCATGGATGGAGAAGCCTGATAGGCTACAGCCCACGGGGTCACAAAGAGTCGGACACGACTGAGCGACTTCACTTCACTTTTGATGTAGTTGATAACCGACAGTCTGGTTATTTCGCTCAGGTAGCGCCTGAGATAGCCAGGCCAAATCCTTTCTCAAAGCAATGCAGGCCTCGCCGCTCCTCCTAGACCAGCCCCCGCTTGCCAATAGCAAATGCTGGTGTCCGCACCACTTCTCTGCAAAAGGAGTTACGGCAGGGCTCGTTTTCTCGTTTTGAAGACAATGAGTTGTCTTTCTAAGTGCCTGATATCCTCTCCCGGCATTCAGAAGTTGTTTTATAGAATTTATTCAGCATTCAAATGTTCTTTTAATGGATTTGTGGAGGAGAAAGTATTCTCCCCATCTTGCTCGTCCGCCATCTTAGCTCCTCCCCTATAGGAAGATTTTTTTTTTTTTTTAATAGCACTGAGTCAGTAAGGCAGTGACCTGAGAAGAATTCACAGAAAATATATTTTTACCTGGAAAGTACACATTTAGGTATGGGTGAACCAAACATCGGAGAAGGCAATGACACCCCACTCCAGTACTCTTGCCTGGAGAATCCCATGGATGGAGGAGCCTGGTAGGCTACAGTCCATGGGGTCGCAAAGAGTTGGACACCACTGAGTGACTTCACTTTCACTTTTCACTTTCATGCATTGGAGAAGGAAATGGCAACCCACTCCAGTGTTCTTGCCTGGAGAATCCAAGGGACAGAGGAGCCTGTTGGGCTGCCATCTATGGGGTAGCACAGAGTCGGACACAACTGACACAACTTAGCAGCAGCAGTAGCAGAACCAAACACAGAGTCCAGAGTTTTGCGAGCATGATGTAAAGAAGTCACTGCTCTTTGGCTAAATAGTGTTAATCATAGTCTTTACAACTCTCAGATCAGTATAGTCTCTACACTCTTTACATGAGATTGGCATCTTCTAAACATCCTAGGAATTAAAGGAAGAAAAACATAACAATCAAGAGAGAAAGAAGAAAGCTACTTGTGAAGGCAATCAGTTGAAGAGAAGCCAAGTATACTTTATGGAGCAATTGTATGCTCTCAAGAAAATCAAACCAAACATAAATTCTGTGGATCCATAAATAACAATAATAATAATATGAAAGTTACTCTTACTATATTTTCTATAATGTACTAAATGCATTTACATATATTATCACATCTCATTGTCTCAGCTACCCTACTATAAATATTTTTTTATTTTCTACATGAAGAAGCTGAGGCTCAGAGTATCTCCTCATCATTTTAGTAGTTGAGCCTAGGCAACCTGACTCTATAGCCCATGATTTTAATCAACACACCTTTCCCCACTGAAAGCTGAGGGAAGTTGATGTGGCAAAAAGAAAAACAAAAACAGAAACAAAATACCACAAAACAGATTTAATTGATATAGGAAAGGTTTGTTAAGAAGAGGTTTAGAAAAATACAAGTATATATTAGAATCTATTAATAAAACATTTATTTTAAAGAAAAAAATTGTAAATAGTAAATAAAAAATAGCAAATCAAAGCATATTGGAGTGCAACATTTAGAACCTATTCCAAAAGACAAAGGAAAAAAAAATACACATGTCACATCACCAATGTTTCAGACTGGCCATGTGCCAGACTAAGTTTGAATCTTAGTTTTGCCATTTAAGTTTTTTGTTGGTTTATTTTAATGTGCATTTTTAAAATTTATTTATTTTATTAGAGGTCAATTACTTTACAATATTGTGGTGCTTTTTGCCATACATCAACATAAATCAGCCATGGGTGTACATGTGTACCCCCCATCCTGAACCTCCCTCCCACCTTCCTACCTACCCCATCCCTCTGGGTTGTCCCAGAGCACTGACTTTGAGTGCCCTGCTTCATGCATCGAACTTGCATTGGTCATCTATTTTTACATTTGGTAGTATACATGTTTCAATGGTATTCTCTCAAATCGTCCCAATCTCATCTTCTCCCACATAGTCCAAATGTCTGTTTTTTTACATCTGTGTTTCTTTTGCTGTCTTGAATATAGGGTTGGCATTACCGTATTGGTATTTCCCTTTCTAACTTACTTCACTTTGTGTAATAGGCACCAGTTTCATCCAGCTCATTAGAACTGACTCAGGTGCATTCTTTTTATAGCTGAGTAATATTCCATTGTGTGTGTGTACCACAACTTCCTTATCCATTCATCCTGCTGTTGTACATCCAGGTTGTTTCCATGTTCTCTCTTTTGTGAACAGTGCTGCAGTCAACATTGGGGTACATGTGTCTCTCGATTTTGGTTTCCTTGGTGTGTATGCCCAGCAGTGGGATTGCTGGGTCATATAGCACTTCTATTTCCAGATTTTTTAAGAAATCTCTACACTGTTCTCTCCATGGTGGCTGTACTAGTTTGCATTGCCACCAACAGTATAAGAGGGTTTCCTTTTCTCCACACCTTCTCTAGCATTTATTGTTTGTAAACTTTTTGATAGTTTTGCCACTTAAGTAACCTCTTTGTGTCCCAGTAATCTGTAAAAATGGAGATGAAATTGCATTTAATTTGCATTAAGTACTTAGTTCAATTTGCATTAAGTACTTAAGTGAGTTGATATTTATCAGATGGAACAAATACTGTAAGTGATTGTTTTGTTTTTATTAATAAAATTATTGCTGCTAAAAAATACATTTGAGAAAGCAAGGGGAAAATTAAATTATGTTGGATGGTGAATAAGAGATTGACAATGGAGGGATATATATGGTAAAGGGATTATTCTAAAGAATATAAACAAATGAAAGTAAGTAAATAGTATTATATTAGCTATTATAACAGATAGTAATATATTCACTTACGTATACCAAGGAATCATATGCAAGGCATTATGTTAGTTTCTTTGCAAATATTATTTTATTCTAACCTTCAAATTATTCCACTAAAAAGCTTTGTAGCATTGTTAACAGATAAGTAAATTAAAGCCTAAAGATTTTATACAACTAAAATAATATTTCATAGTGATGAAGTGACGGAGCTCTAATCTAAAGACAGTGAGATTGACTCCATAGCCTCTGCCTTCTGTGCCAACACAAGCAAGTTGGAATTTTCTCAATAATAAGAATACTATTCTACTCCATCCAATCTAAATTTTTCAAATGTGATATGACTGGGAAACTGAATTTTTACTTTAATTTAATTTAATTAAATTATTTAAAGTTGAATTAAGAACATATGGTTTGTGACAACTATATTAGAGAGCCACCTTCTACAGACATGTAAAGCAAAAGTGCTTACTGTTTTGCAGACAAAACTTATGAACATATGCCAATACCCAGATATATCCTAAAATGTTGAATCTCAAGATGAAGCATAGAATCTATCATGTATTAAGTTCTGTACCTTTTTATTCATGTACACATAAATTAATTTGTTCTGACAAGAATCATAATATTAAATGACACAAATATCTTACTAGTGGAATAAAGTCATAAACTACAAAGTGTGTACACAAATTCAAAAGGCAATATATATTAATATACATTTCATTTAGAGGATGAGTTTATTTGAATAATCCCATCTATAGTAGCAAGCCACAGTGTTAAATACTAAGGAATGAAGTGAATGAGAAAAGAGTAGAATTTTTATCAAGAATATTTTAAACATCTCCTAAGGATCATAAATTTACTTGAATAAATTTCTACATGAGAACATTCAATCACAATTTTGTCAATTCTCCCTAAATTTATCTGTGAATTCAAATGCAATGCCAATAAAATTGCATTGGCCAAAACATACGAACTGAGTTAAAATGAAAAAGAAGGAAGCTCAACAATTATTAAAGCATATATAACACAAGAAAAGGCTACACTCTTTAAAATCTTATCATAAATGTATCTTACACACTCAACAGAAAGGACATGATAGAAAAAGTGTGCTAGAAACATAAAAAATGAAATTAACAAAAATAATTTACACACATCTGATCAAAAGATTGGTATAACTTGCATTTTGAAAAGTTTTTTCTTAAAGTTTGGAGTGACCATCCTTATTCTTCCAGATTTTGGAAGATTATATTAAGAATTAGTAGCTGATAGTTCACAAGTTACAGATTAGTTATAGTGTTGGTGGTTCTTGGTTTTCTATGCAAATACGTTATTTGCACATAAACTTAATATGTTTTGCAAGTGAACTGAAGATGAATCTATGTAATTGTATGGCACCTTAAGAGCTTACCAAATAATTCCAGTCTACATTCTTTCAAGGAAAGTTTAGAGGAGGCAGTAATAACCTTATATGGATAAATTATCAGAAGCCATGGTACTCATAAAATAATTGGGGAAGACTAAGCTGAAAAAGAAAAAAAAAATGTTTTGCTCCTTTCTTACACATTTAAAGGGAGAGAAAAAGGTATATCAAGTCAGTTAGTTGCTTTCTGGAAAGAGAGTTGTTCTACCTAGTATTGATTAGCCATAGAAGGATTTCTGATACTGTCATAGTCCATAGTTTCATAGAGACTTTAAGGGAAAACATGATTTAGATGAGAACTATTACTGTCAGATGAGGTAGCTGGATAACATTTTTAATCTTTTGAAAGATGTGTTTAAGTTTCATGAGGACAATCTTTGTTTTATCACCATTGTGTCTTCAGCCCTATTGGCTGGCATACATTTAATGCAAAAAAGAAAAAGAGAGATTTAAGTGGATGAATTAATTGAAGTTCAAGTAAATATTTTAACTTTCTGCCCAGTTTTGACAGGCAAAAATTTTTTTACCTGTAGTCACCAGTCTACTTTTGAATTAGGAGACAAATATTACACAATTGAACCAAAACTTTGTATTTCCTTCTTTCAAATGTACGTATTGATCAAACTTGCATTTGGGTTTGGGTTTTGAAAAATAAGGCCAGCATAGATTGCAAAAGAAAGGAGACAAAATATATAGAAAGGAAGTTAGAAATAAAATAGTAAGCAAAGCGGACAGGGCTCACAGTGTGAACTCTGCAATTAGAGAACATAAGTTACATTAAAGTAGAACAAGAGCGTATCCTCACATTCTTTGTCTTCTACTTCACTGGCACACCTCAACATTTTAATTTCAAATGTTTTTACCCAGTAGACTAACCATTCTTAGTTGTTTTATTTGAAAGAAAAATAATGGAGATAACACAGGTCAATTCTGTTAAAGTATATTCAATTACATTCAATTTATATGACTTTCTCTTATTCTTCCCTGCTACCTTAAATATTGTGGGTTTTTTTTTTTTTTTTTTGGTCTTTTCCAGTTTACATAAAAGAAAGTGAGGTGTTTTGAAAATGTGTTTTCAGATTTTGTGAGAAAAATATGTTTTTCCTTGGGTGTGTTCTAATGCCAAATTTACATCTGGCTGGTAAGAAAGACTCTGTGAATGTGTGTGTGTATGTGTGTGTGTGTGGTTTTATGCACACATGCACTCTTGTGTGTTAATTTTCTTGCTCTCAGAACTGAGGTTCATAAAAAATGATAATGATTTTTAGAAGATGGGGTGATATAATATTGCAAAGATTTTTAATACTCTCTGATAAACTTCATTAATATAAACTTTTTTCTTATAAGAAAAAAAGTGGTTGGTTGAGAGAAGATCTCTATTTTAAGAGAAAACTACACAGATGTTATGCTAAGTGCATACTAAAATCACTGTGCTTTGCTTATGTTTGAATGAAATACCATCATACCGAATAAGTTAATTGTAAGCAGCATTTAAATTATTCTCTATATTTCTCCTGGAAGGTATATGTAGATCAATTTAGGGATAGTCCATGAGGGGCTATAATTATTAGTAAGCTTCCCAGATATATTATCTCTTAATGAAAATTATAATAGGATGGAAAAATTATAGGTGAATGATTTGGTGATTCACAATTTTGAAAAGTTATATACTCCATTTATTGTTGTTCAGTCATTTCTGACTCTTTGCAATGCTATGACTACAGCACACCATGTTTCCCTGTCCTTCAATATCTCCCAGAGCTCATTCAAACTCATGTCCATTAAGTTTGTGATGCAATCCAACCATCTTGCCCTCTATCATTCCCTTCTACTCCTATCTTCAATCTTTTCCAACATTAAAATCTTTTCCAATGAGTCAGTTCTTCCCATGAAGTGGGCAGTGTATTAAAGCTTCAGTTTTAGCATCAGTCCTTCCAATGAATATTAAGGGTTGATTTCCTCAAGGATTGATTGATTTGATCTCCTTGAAGTTTAGTCCAGTTAAATTCAGTCACTCAGTCATGTCCAACTCCTTGTGACCCCATGGACTACAGCAGCCCAGCCCTCCCTGTCCATCACCAACTCCTGGAGCTTACTCAAAGTCATGTCCATCAAGTCAGTGATGCCATCCAACCATCTCATCCTCTGTTGTCCCCTTCTCCTCCCACATTCAATCTTTCCCAGCATCAGGGTCTTTTCCAATGAGTCAGCTCTTTGCATCATGTTGCCAAAGTATTGGAGTTTCATCTTCAACATCAGTCCTTCCAATGAATATTCAGAACTGATTTCCTTTAGGATGGACTGGTTGGATCTCCTTGCAGTCCAAGTGACTTTCAAAAGTCTTCTCCAACACCACAGTTCAAAAGCATCAATTCTTCGGCCCTAAGCTTTCTTTATGGTCCAAATCTTACATCCATACATGACTACCGCAAAAACCATAGCCTTGACTAGACATACCTTTGTCAGCAAGTAATGTCTCCGCTTCTTAATATGCTGTTTAGATTGGTCATAACTTTTCTTCCAAGGAGTAAGCATCTTTTAATTTCATGGCTGCAGTCACCATCTGCAGTGATTTTGGAGCCCAAGAAAATAAAGTCTTCCACTGTTTCCACTGTTTCCCCATCTATTTGCCATGAAGTGATGGGACCAGATGCCATGATCTTAGTTTTCTGAATGCTGAGTTTTAAACCAACTTTTTCCACTCTCCTCTTTCACTTTCATCAAGAGGCTTTTTAGTTCCTCTTCCCTTTCTGCCAGGGTGGTGTCTTCTGCATATCTGAGGTTATTGATATTTCTGCTGGCAATCTTGATTCCAGCTTGTGCTTCATCCAGCTGAACATTTTGCATGATGTACTATGCATATAAGTTAAATAAGTAGGATGACAATATACAGCCTTGATGTACTCCTTTTCCTATTTGGAACCAGTCTGTTGTTCTATGCCCACTTCTAACTGTTGGTTCCTGCATATACAGATTTCTTAATAGGCAGGTCATGTGGTCTGGTATGCCCATCTCTTGAAAAATTTTCCACAGTTTGTTGACATAGTCAAAGGCTTTAGCATAGTCAATGAAGCAAAAGCAGATATTTTTCTGGAATTCTCTTTCTTTCTATGAGTCAATGGATGTTGACAATTTGATCTTTTCTAAGTCCAAGTTTGTACATTTGGAATTTCTTGGTTTATGTACTGTTTGTTGAAGCTGATCTTGGAGGATTTTGAGCATGAACTTGCTAACATGTGAAATGAATTATTATAAAATATTGGTTATATTATCTGTTATACAATATGTTCCTTTAGCTTATTTTAAACCTAATCATTTGTATCTCTTAATCCCTTACCCTTTTAATGACCTTGCTCCTTCCCTCACACCATTAGTAACTGCTAGTTTATTCTCTATATCTATGTGTGCTTCTTTTCTATCCACTATTTTGTTGTATTTTTAGATCCACATATAAGTGATACCATACAGTATTTGTCTTATGTTTCTGACTTATTTGACTTAGCATGTATGTGTTAGTCGCTCAGTCGTGTTCAACTCTTTGTGACCACCCCCTCCTCCCCCGGCCAGGCTTCTCTGTCCATGGAATTCTCCAGGCAAGAATACTGGATCGCATTGCCATTCCCTTCTTCAGAGGATCTTCCCTACCCAGGGATCAAACCCTGGTCTCCTGCATTGCAGGCAGATACTTTACTGTTTGAGCTACAGGGAAGTCCTTAACGATAAATTCCTTATCACTTAGCATCAGATCACATCAGATCAGATCAGTCGCTCAGTCGTGTCTGACTCTTCATGACCCCATGAATCGAAGCATGCCAGGCCTCCCTGTCCATCACCAACTCCTGCAAGTCCATCCATGTTGCTTCAAATGACAAAAGTTCATCTTTTTGATGGCTAGGTACCATTCCATTGCACTTCCCTGGTAGCTCAACTGGTAAAGAATCCACCTGCAAGGTAGGAGACCTTGGTTCAATTCCTGGGTTGGAAAGTTCCCCTAGAGAAGAGATAGGCTACCCACTCTCATATTCTTGGACTTCTATCGTGGCTCAGATGGTAAAGAATCTGTCTTCAGTGCAGGAGACCTGGGTTCAATCCCTGGGTTGGGGAGATCCCCTGGAGGAAAGCATGGTCATCCACACCAGTATTCTTGCCTGGAGAATCTCTATGGACAGAGGAGCCTGGCAGGCTACAGCCCATAGGGTCACATAGAGTTGGACAGGACTGAGTGACTAAACACAGCACAGAACTTTATTCCATCGTGTGTGTGTGTGTGTGTGTGTGTGTGTGTGTGTGTGTGTGTGTGTATCCCGTTCATCTGTTAAAGGACACTTAAGTTGCTTCCATGTCTTGTCTTGGCAATTGTAAATAATGTTACTACAAACACTCAGATCCTTGTATCTTTTCAAGTTACTTTTTTTTTTTTTTAATACATAGGAGTGGAACTGCTCGGTCATACAGTTGTTATGTTTTAGTTTTCTGTGGAACCTCTGTAATGTTTTCCACAGTGACTGCATTAGTTTATATTCACACCTACAGAATATGGGGGTTTTCGTGGAATCAGTTTACTTGGCTAAAATAAAGGTGTTGTCAAGACTGTATTCCTTCTGTAGGCTGGAGAGAAGACTTTATCTTCTGGCTTTTTCAGTTTCTAGAGGCTTCCTTCCTTCCTTGGCTTCCAGTCCCACATCATTCCTACCTCTGCTTTTATCATTGCATATGCCTCCTTCTTTAAGAATTCTCCTGATTACATCAGGCCATTTTGGATATTCAAGATAATATTACCATTTCAGTACCCTTGAATTACTTACATGGACAAAGCCCCTTTTCCCTTGGGTATACCTTGCAGGGGTCTTTATTTTACCAAACACAATAGTTTCTGCATAACATTTTAACTTGACTATGTGAATCACAGAGGGTATTCTGAAAACATAAAGTTTATAAAATGAACAAGTAAAAACAGTTTATTCTTCTATTGCTCTTGTCTAAGTCCTTTACAGATTGATATCCAAGATAAAGGAAGTAGCAAAATATCTGTGGTGTGCTCCTGGCCCAGCCAGTCACATGGTATGTACTCAGTTCTAAAGTTTATTTGATAGGATATGGCATCTCTTTCTTTCATGGAAAACATCAGAATAAGTTTGAAAAATATGTTGTTGTGTGCAAAGGATGGAGTAACAGATACCATATGGATCTATGAATCTTTGAGTGAGGAGGTTTCCTTACTCTACTTCCCTAACCATTATGCATTAAAGCTGCAGCTTGTCTGGCAGGTGAATAACAATTTTTCTGAATCATAAAGAATATTTTGTTGCTATAGCATCTGAGGATACTGAGGATGAGAGATAAAACTAACTTTAGAAATGTAAGTCTTAAAGAAAGTGTATTTTTTTCTCCTTATTTCCTTTTGCTTTAATATAAGATTACATAAACTTAAATTCACTTCAGAATCAGACACAGTGAAAGCTGTCTGAAACTTCCATTACAGAAACATATTTTACATTTCAAAAAAATTGGTTTAAAAGTATAATCTGGGCATGCGTATTTGTGCATGGATATAGCTTCGGTATTAAAATTTGCCATGAATGATTCTTTCCAACTACACAAAGATCATTATAATATCATTCTGGTTCATCTGATGAGAAAAAAACATACATTATAAAATATAAAGAGCTAAAATGAGCACTTGCTACAGATTTTAGAGGATTAGAAACAAAATATTCCATCTAAAAGGGACAGCGTATCAGTCAGAATATTTCATAGATAACCTTTTCAAGAATCTTCAATCCCAAAGTTGAAGTGATTTACAAGTAATAAAAGGAAAGAAATTGGTCGAGTAAAATAGTATAAAATAGAGTTTAATTTAATGACTGGCTTGAAGACTTAGAGTAAATACAATTACATAAAAATTTAAAACAATAATTACATTAAATGTTTAGATATAGGGTCAGCTTTAGCTAGCTGAAATTTTGTAACGCCAGTCATAGCATGTGAAATACACAAGTGTTAACTGATTTTATACAACATGTATGAATACATAAAGGAGACTGTCTATAATGTTTAAGACAATTTAGAATCTAATTTGATGATGTCATATTATTTTAAATAAAGTTTAAAATTTGATAAAAAAAATACATGTGAATTTAGAAAGAGAAGAACGGGAGAAATTCAGAACAAGACAACATGCTTTACCTTGAGTAACAAAATGCAATCAGTGATAAATTTTAAAAGCTATCTGATTTATGGAAATTTATTTGATATTATATATTAAATTTCACATGTTTCAAGAAGTTATTTATATCTAAATGAATGTATGGATAATGTTCCACTTATTATTTTTTAAGATTGTTTCAATGATATAGTACTGTAATCAATATTCTTTAGAATTGTGCCATTTTGTCCATCAGCAGAAGAATGGATAAGAAAGCTGTGGTACATATACACAATGGAGTATTACTCAGCCATCAAAAAGAATACATTTGAATCAGTTCTAATGAGGTGGATGGAACTGGAGCCTATTATACAGAGTGAAGTAAGCCAGAAAGAAAAACACAAATACAGTATGCTGCTGCTGCTGCTAAGTCGCTTCAGTCATGTCTGACTCTGTGCGACCCCATAGACTGCAGCCCACTAGGCTTCTCTGTCCATGGGATTCTCCAGGCAAGAACACTGGAGTGGGTTGCCATTTCCTTCTCCACAAATACAGTATACAGTATACTAACGCATATATATGGAATTTAGAAAGATGGTAACAATAACCCTGTATACGAGACAGCAGAGGAGACACATGTATAGAACAGTCTTTTGGACTCTGGGAGAGGGAGAGGGTGGGATGATTTGGGAGAATGGCATTGAAATATGTATAATATCATATATGAAACGAGTCGCCAGTCCAGGTTCGATGCCTGATACCGGATGCCTGGGGCTGGTGCACTGAGACGACCCAGAGGGATGGTATGGGGAGGGAGGAGGGAAGAGGGCTCAGGATGGGGAACACATGTATACCTGTGGTGGATTTATTTTGATGTATGTCAAAACCAATACAATACTGTAAAGTTAAGTAAAATACAATTTAAAAAAAAAAGAATTGTACCATTTTTTTTTTGAAATCCAGTAATTTTACTTCCAAACTATATGAACAGCTAAGAAAAAAGATAAAATATATTGGTTTCTATTGGGGAAAATAAGCCACATCATATCATTGATTTTAAATAATAAGTGTCCATTCAGTAGCCTCATATGTTGGTTGGCTGCAGAGACGCTTTAGGTCATATCTGATGTACATGAGGATTCTCCAAAATAGGGTGGATTCACACCTTTCTCCTCTTCCTCTTGGGATCACTGGACTAGGCTGGGCACATTCAGTGCATATTAATTACAGAGCAGAAGTAAGCAACTCCAACTAACATGTACATTTTAAACTCCTGCTTGAATTTCATCTTTTAAAACACTGGTTCCAAATAGGAAAAGGAGTACGTCAAGGCTGTATATTGTCACCCTGGTTATTTAACTTATATGCAGAGTACATCATGAGAAACGCTGGACTGGAAGAAACACAAGTTGGAATCAAGATTGCTGGGAGAAATATCAATAACCTCAGATATGCAGATGATACCACCCTATGGCAGAAAGTGAAGAGGAACTAAAAAACCTTCTGATGAAAGTGAAAGAGGAGAGTGAAAAAGTTGGCTTAAAGCTCAACATCCAGAAAACAAAGATCATGGCATCCGGTCCCATCACTACATGGGAAATAGATGGGGAAACAGTGGAAACAGTGTCAGACTTTATTTTTTGGGCTCCAAAATCACTGCAGATGGTGACTGCAGCCATGAAATTAAAAGACGCTTACTCCTTGAAGGAAAGTTATGACCAACCTAGATAGCATATTCAAAAGTAGAGACATTACTTTGCCAACAAAGGTGGTTCGCCTAGTCAAGGCTATGGTCTTTCCTGTGGTCATGTATGGATGTGAGAGCTGGACTGTGAAGAGGGCTGAGCGCCGAAGAATTGATGCTTTTCAACTGTGGTGTTGGAGAAGACTCTTGAAAGTCCCTTGGACTGCAAGGAGATCCAACCAGTCCATTCTGAAGGAGATCAGCCCTGGGATTTCTTTGGAAGGAATGATGCTAAAGCTGAAACTCCAGTATTTTGGCCACCTCATGCGAAGAGTTGACTCATTGGAGAAGACTCTGATGCTGGGAGGGATTGAGGGCAGGAGGAGAAGGGGACGACAGAGAATGAGATGGCTGAATGGCATCACTGACTCGATGGGTGTGAGTCTGAGTGACCTCCGGGAATTGGTGATGGACAGGGAGGCCTGGCTTGCTGCGGTTCATGGGGTCGCAAAGAGTAGGACAGGACTGAGCGACTGATCTGGTCTGATCTGATCTGCCCAAAGCAAGTCAATTTCTGGGTCATATGGTAACTTTATGTTTAATATTTTTTGACATTGCTAATATGTTTTCCAATGCAATTGTGAGCCTTTATAATCCCACTCCTGTATGAGGGTTCATTCTCTACATCCTTGTCAGAACTTGTTATTAACTGTATTTTTAATCATAGCCATGCCAGCAGAATTTACAAATCAAGCCTTTTGGACTTGATTATTTTTTAGAAGATATATTACTAATTATTATGTATCAATTCTGATGTTATATTTATTCTTGAGTCAGTTTCAGTAGTTTGCCTCTCTCTAGGCATTTGTACATTTCATTTGGATTTACTGACATTTTGGCATGTGTTTGTTATTTGTAGTCCTTTCTATCGCTTATTGAAATAAAGTGAAAATGTTACTTGCTCAGTCATGTCCAACCCTTTGCAATCTCAAGGACTGTAGCTTGCCAGACTCCTCTGTCCATGGAATTCTCCAGGCAAGAATACTGGAATGCATAGCCATTCCCTTCTCCAGAGCATCTTCCCAACCCAGGAACTGGACTGGGATCTCCTGCATTGCAGGCATTTACCTGAAATTTACCATTTGAGCCAAGGAAGCTCCTTCTAATCTTTATATTTCTTATATGAATCTTTGCTTTTAGTAATAAGAATCCTTTTTTTTTAATTAGTCTACTTACAGATTTATTCATTAAAAAAATATTTTCAAAGAACCTACTTTGTTTTGTTGATTTTCTCTATTGGTTTTCTGTTTTCCCTGTCATTTATTTCCAATCTAATCTTTACTGTTTGTTTTCTTCTGTTTGCCTTGAGTTTTGTTTCCTTTTTTTTCTAGTGGCTTAAAGTGCAAGCTTAGGTTATTCATTTGCGATCTCTCTTAGTTTGTAATAGAGACGTAACTTTAAATTTCCCTCTAAGTGCTGCTTTTACTGTATCCCATGTTTTGTTTTGTTGAGTTTTCATTGACTAATGTCAAAGTATTTAATATTTTGTATTTCCCTTTGTAATTTTTTAGCCCTATCATTATTTCAAGATGTGTTATATCCACATATTTGTGAATATCCCCACATTCTTTGCTTTTGTCCATGGGATTTCCCAGGCAAGAATACCAGATCAGGTTACCATTTCCTTCTCCAGGAGTTTTGAACTGCAATTTCATTCAATTGGAGCTGGACAATACACTTTGTATTATTTCAATCATCTTAATTATATTGAGGCCTTTCTTATGGTCTAACATAGGATCTGTCTTGGAAAATATGTTCCATACTTTTGAAGAAAATGTGCATTCTGATCATCATGCTTAAGGTGATTCCTATTAGCTACGATCATTTCAGATCTTCTATTTTTTGTTCTTCCCAGTTGACCTGTCCATAGTGAAAGTGAAATATTTGAATCTTTAAATAATATTATTCAGTTGTCTCTTTCTCCCTTCCATACTTTCAGTTTTATCTTCATGTATTTTGGAGTCTTGGTGGTAAGTATGTTTATACTTACTTGCATATTTTATAACACAGGTAAGTAAATAAAAGTGTATGTTTTTATTTTGTTTATATCTTCTTGATATACTGAATTTTTTACTATAAAAATGCCTTGCTTTGTTCCTATGAATAGTTTTTTTTTTTTTTTTTTTTTTAAGGCTATTTTTTTTTGTGCTATTAGTGTGGCTACTTTTTTCTTTACTATCTTTTTGCATGTTGTTTGATAGTCTTACTTTCAGTCTTTCGGTGTCTTTAAAATTAAATGTGTATTTTGTAGACAATGTATTGTTGAATTGAGTATGATTGTTTTTTTAAAAAAACTATCTTGCCCATTTCTGTCTTTTAACTGGAGTGTTTCATTCATTTATGTTTAATGTAAATACTGATAAGTGTAACAATAAATTCCCTTGTCACTTATTATTAACCTTTTTGAGTTTTATTTCTTACTGGTTTCTCTGTGGATTACAGGCATTATAAATGTCTCTTTAATATTAATACCAACTTCATTCAATAGTATAAAGAAAATTAATCAAATGTAGCTTCATTATCTTCTCTATGTTTGTGCTATTGCTTTTATATAGATACAAATGACAGATAACCTATTGTTTATCCATGAACAAATATTTATGATTGCTTTATATAGTTGTAACTTGTGTCAGATAGAAGGAAAGAAATAATTACAAAAAAAATGCATTTATACCTTTATTTATATTTACCTAGTGAGCTACCTATACCAGTGTAGCTTTCTTCTTCATACGGATTTGATACTGTCTACTGTCCTTACATTTCAGCTCAGACTTTATTTAGTATTTTTTGTAGGGAAGAATACTTTTGCCATCTGATGATGCAAAGGACTGACTCATTTGAAAAGACCCTGATGATGGGAAAGATTGAAGGCGGGAGGAGAAAGGGATGACAGAGGATGAGATGGTTGGATGGCAACACCGACTGAATGGACATGAGTTTGCGTAAACTCTGGGAGTTGGTGATGGACAGGGAGGCCTGCTGCTGTCCATGGAGTCACAAACAGACTGACACGACTGAGTGACTGAACTGAATTGAACTGTAGGGAAGAATTGCTAGTGATAGTTTTACTCAGTTTTCTCTATAACATCTTAATTTTTCACTATGTTTTTGATACATGTCACTGGATATAGAAATTTGTGTTGATGTTCCTTTTTTTTTTTTTTTTCCCTAACCACTGTGAATATGTTATCCCACTACCTTCTGGCCTCTGTAGTTTGTGATGATAAATCAGTTCTCAATTTTATTGAGGATCCCTTGCACACAATAATTCAGTTTGACCTTAATACTTCCAAGATTCTCTCTTGGGCTTTGACTGTTGAGTGTTTGACTATGATTTATCTTGTTGTGGATTATTTTGAGTTTATCCTACCTTGGGTTTGTTTGAATATTAGACTGTGCATATTCATGTTTTCCTAAAATTGGGGGACACTTTCAACCCCTTCTCTTCAAATACTCTTTCTGCCATTTTCCCTTTCTCCTCTGGCTCTGGGACTCTTGCTGAGTACATGTTGGTGGGCTCCCATGTGGCTCCTAGATTCTGTTTATGTATTTATTTATCTTTATGTTCCTCAGACTGGATAATCTCAATCTTTGAAACTCATGCTGTAAATTTTGTATTCTTTGTTACAGTAGGCCATCGAAGTCTCTGCCTGCCTAGCTTAGCTGTCAGCTAATGATTGAAGAGATTTAATATATATATAGTATATATAATATATATAATATATTATATATATATATATATATTTGGAATTAATACATACCATTTTTTAACCAGTGATTCCATGTTTTGAGGGGCATGCTTTCAGCAATCATTTGTATAGTTTAAACCTCTGCATCATCTTTCCATTTCTGCTTATACAGATCCTCAAGTATAGCCTGAGGTGAGAACTTAGGACCTTCTCAGTGCTCTTCTGAGCATGCATACATGTCTGTGTATATATCCAGTTCTACATGAGTGTGGGCTTCTAAATCCATAAGAATATGTCAGATCCTTCAGTGTTCCCTGTGGGGATCTCTTATTTCAACTCTTCCTGTTATGATTTTGGTTAGCTTGTTTTTTCCCCAATTATGCCTTAGGCCATTGGAGTATTTTGTTATTGTCACTGGTTGTTTTTGACAAGCATTCTAGGTGAAAAGACTGTCTGCCTTAAATAAGTCAGATCAAATAAAAACATCCTTATGTGTAGGACTTTTCAGTGAACTGCTAGTCAGAGCAAATAATGGATATCATTTGGCAATAAATCTTTGAAACAGCTCAAACTCTCCTATGACCCTGCTGGGCTGTAGGTCTTTAACACAATCGAGGCTGTGGGTTTTAAGGCTACTGCAGAGCTAAGAAGGGAATGGTGGTAGTAAGGCAAGTTAAAATAACACCAACTTTGCTGTTCTTGAGTGAAAGCTGTTTTTATTGAACACATGCTTTTGAAATTTATTTTTGAGTTCTGTTAATTTTTCTTAAAAATTGATTCTGACAATTTTTACCAGTGTTCTTTTTACTGTTTTCAAGGGGAATATGTTTGGAGGACTTTATTCAACCATTTTTGTATAGATAGATTTTAGGCTCTTATCTGGTAGCCTATTTGACCCATCTGTCTACTTTTTCAACCTGAACTGCATATCAATTTCATAATTGGATTGTGAACCCAAAATTATCTAACTAGCTTCTTGTTATTCAGGTATTGGCTTAAGTATTGCACACACACAGAGTTCTTTCCTTAAAAAGACATTTCAAATAAAACTTTACTAAAATATTGTATGGGGCCAAACATTAAAATAAATGGAAATACAGATCACTGAAAAATAGCTATTCATTAGAATAAATGACAGTAAAATACAGTATAAGTAGCTGCAGCTGCTGCTAAGTCACTTCAGTCATGTCCGACTCTGTGTGACCCCATAGACAGTAGCCCACCAGGCTCCCCGGTCCCTGGGATTCTCCAGGCAAGAACACTGGAGTGGGTTGCCATTTCCTTCTCCAATGCATGAAAGTGAAAGGTGAAAGTGAAGTCGCTCAGTCGTGTCTGAGTCTGTGCGACCCCATGGACTGCAGCCTATCAGCCTCCTCTGTCCATGGGATTTTCCAGGCAAGAGTACTGGAGTGGGGCTAGCATTTGTAAATATATTAGAGTTCACAGTACATTTTGAAAATACCTTTATTTCTTTAATTCAGCTTCATAATTAACTCATGTTAGTTGTTCTTCCTATTTTTATATTAAATTGCAAAAGCTATGTAAGTTAAATAAATTGTTAAAAATACCATTTAGTATGTGTTTAAAAAAAAAAAAAAGTGAACTTCAATCCTTTGACCCAAAAATATGTGTAACTTCCATTGCACGAGGCTACCACTCACAAAATTTTAACATGATAATATATAAGAGATATAAGATATAAGAGAAAGTCTAGATGTACAAGCTGGGTTAGAGAAAACAGAGGAAACAGAGATCAAATTGCCAACAATTCCTGGATCACAGAGAAAGCAAAGGAATTCCAGAAAAACATCTACTTCTGCTTCATTGACTAATGTAAAGACTTTAACTTTGTAGATAACAACAAACTGCAAAAAATCTTTAAGGAAATGGGAATACCAAACCACCTTACTTGTCTCCTGTGAAACCTGTATGCAGAAGAAGCAACAGTAAAAACTGAATGTGAAACAACTGACTGGTTCAAAACTGGGAAAGGAGTATACCAATATACATACAGTATGCTAATATACATACATACAGCATAACATGTGCTATATATTGTACCTCTGTATATTTACTTTCTATGCAGAGTACATCATGTAGAATGCCAGACTGAATGATTCACTAGCTGGTTTTAAGATTATTGGGAGAAATATCAACAACTTTGGATACGCAGATGGTATCACTCTAATGGCAGAAAGTGAAGAGGAACTAAATTAGAGCCTATTGATGAAGGCAAAAGAGGAGAGTGAAAAAGTTGGCTTAAAACTCAACATTTAAAAAACTAAGATCATGACATCTGATCCCATCACTTCATGGCAATTAGAAGGGGGAAAAGTGAAAACAGTGATAGATTTTATCTTCTTGGGCTCCAAAATCACTGTGGATAGTGACTGCAGCCATGAAATTAAAAGACATTTGCTCCTTTGAAGGAAAGCTATGACAAACCTAGACAGCACATTAAAAAGCGGAGACATCATTTTGCCAACAAAAGTCCATATAGTCAAAGCTATGATTTTTCCAGTAGTCATGTACAGATGTGAGAGTTGGACCAGAAAGAAAGCTGAGTGCTGAATAATTGGTGGGTTTGAATTGTGGTGCTGGAGAAGACTTTTGAGAATTCCCCTGGACAGCAAGTACATCAAAGCAGTCAATCGTAAAGAAATCAACCCTGAATGTTTATTGGTAGGATGAATTTTGAAACTGAAGCTCCAATGTTTTCTCCACATGGTGCGAAGAGCTGAATCGTTAGAAGAGACTCTGATGCTGGAAAAGATTGTGAGGGCAGAGGAAAAAGGGGCAACAGAAGATGAAATGTTTGGGTAGCATCAGCAACTCAATAGACACGCGTTTGGGCAAACTCCAGGAGATAGTGAAGGACAGGAAAGCCTGGAATCCTGCAGCCCATGGGGTTTCAAAGAGTCAGACAGGATTTAACAACTGAACAACAACAACGAAAGATACATTTGCTATAAACATAAAAAAAATCCAAGTGTTGGTAACTACCAAGTGAGACTCTTGTTTTTATAGCTTGTTTTAGCTCATAAAAATTGCACATATTGGTTACAGGTACTTTGTTATTTCCAATGTTGTATTTACTAAGCTAACAAAGTATACCACTGAGTATTTTAATTTTTTCCAACGAAAATTATTTTATTTCATCACTTAGTCTCCAAAGAACCTGTATTCCTAAGTCAGATGCTTTCCCAGTATCTAAAGAAGTCAATAGATACATATTTGTCTTCAACCAGCTCTCAGTTTTGTACATTATCTAGTCCAGTCACAAAGAGCCAACTTTTATTTCATTTCCCTTTGATATTCTACTAATGAAAGAAATACCTTCAGTTAATTTCTTGTCTTGATTATAAAAATTATTGGCTAAAAGATCAATTAACATAATTATGTTCTCTGTCACAAACTCCTCAAAAGTTTTTGAAAATCAAGTGGTCATGGCACCTCTTCCTTCAGATTGCATCAATCTTCCTTCAGTAACAGAAAGAATAGATATCCTCTTTCTATCTCCATGTTAGCTGTGTAAATTGGGATAAATGATTCTACATCTCTATGCACCCTTTTCATCCTCTATAAACTTCCTTTGACTTCTTTTGGCTTTCCTGTGAAGATAT
Organism: Tragelaphus eurycerus; assembly: GCA_935064755.1. Taxonomy (NCBI): domain Eukaryota; kingdom Metazoa; phylum Chordata; class Mammalia; order Artiodactyla; family Bovidae; genus Tragelaphus; species Tragelaphus eurycerus. The sequence goes on along the minus strand of CAKXYN010000012.1, from coordinate 9,407,441 downwards.
GCTCAGGCTTGAAATTTGTTAATTTTCTGAATATCTGAGTATATTGGAAATACTCAAAGTGAAGGATGAATTTATCTTCTGGCCAAAAAAAAAATTGATGCTACTCCATTTATGGGCAATAGTGATTGAGTACAGAAAAAGTACAGTTAGAACTCTAAAGTTCTGATTTATTTGGTAATCTATAACTTTCATAAAATAATAAATAAAAACAATCTAAACAATCTATTTTTAATTTTAAAAATTATTCAATTACAGTTTATATTTTCAAACATTTTTTAAAAATATAAAATATATATATATATATATTACCATTGAGAACATATTAAACACCTCAGCTCTAAGGTGAACATAATAGGCCATCAATGGTATTTTGTTATGGTGCTTCTAAGAGAAACAGTTACTAATATTGTATTTTTTAACATTGGTTTAATATAACTAAGTACATTGTCTTAACCCAAGCATTAGAAGATTAATTTTCAGTGTCTTTGAAGATTTTGTGAGAGTGTACACCCACGTAGCATTTACCAAAATGTCACAATATCAAATGACCAGACAGCACATTTAAAAATATCTGAGTACTTAAAAAGTGGATGACAGAAATCACATTTCATTCAATAAATAAGCCTGCCTTTGGCTTGAATAATGAATAAAAATTAAAGTTTTAGAAATCAAGAATGAAATAAATGATATCTGAAAAGCAGGCTCTTTTTATTCTTGTTTCCTTTAACAAACTAAAATTCATGTGGTTATGATTAGTAATGTCAGTTGTATGAATATAAACAGAATTACTTTAAATCAAATGATTTGACAGGAAAAAAAAAAAAATCCCTGTCCTTCAGAATATTATTTCACTGTATTTTCTCAAACTCGACTAGCTCATTTTTTTTTACTATTTTTTAATTTAATTCATGGACTTCACAATAAACAACATTTTAAGAATCAAATATATTTTCTCCATTTCCACACACAATATAAACAGTCTATGCTCTATAGCTGAATAAATAAAATCAATTTAGTATTTCTAGGGACTAAGAATTCAACTAGCAAATCAATGTCTTTTTCTGGGAGACAAATGGTAAAATATAAAAATGTTTCTCTGTTCATCAAAACAACATACCTCCTTTCCTGTATGGTAAGTATCAGATGTTAACATTCTTCATTGAGAGTGTTGCCACATTGAAAGGGAGGATTAAGTTTAAATAGAATTGCCTCTCCTTCCAATCCAGATTGTTTATTGCTCCTATAAGTGGTTTAAATTTTATGTCCCTTCTTTCAGGCAAATATGAAATCACAAAGACTGTATGAAGCTGCTGTCATTTCTCTTATGAGGAGTCAGTGGCAGACACTACCAGAGCAATAGGGAAACAAACTTTTTCACTTCCCTACTTGATGCATCTCCTTCAATCAAGTCAATCCCAGGAGATGAAGGAACAATGTTGTTTGTCAAGCCAAACAGCAGGCTGAAAGAAATGTCACTTTTAACTCAGAGATAGAGAAGGAGAAAAGAATAGGTCCAGAAATGGGAAAAAAAAAAGTTTACTATATAATCAAAATCAAACTGTGTAAATAACATCCTACCATATTCCCAAGTGTGGAAATTGCTTATTATTTCCAGACTAAGGAAAAATAATTGGATCATTATAGCATAGTATTGTGTATCCATCTTTATGTTTTCTTTCATTGATAGTTCAATTGCATTTTAAGAAATCTACTTTTCCATGAAAATTTTTAAAATAATTCATTAATTATTGCACTCATAATAAACCTTGAATTTCACTATAGATGTAGAAAAAAAAGCTATCTTTTAATGGATAAGCTCAATAATATTTTGACAGCTATTTTCTTTTTATGTTTACAGTTTACAAATTGCTTTCATTTGAAATCAGTGATAATACTGCACACTTCACTACATAGATTATCTTTTAGCACAATCATTTGTTTTCATGCTTGGGAATATATACACAATGAGACAGTAAAATCATTAAAGGCAACTGAATGAGTATACAAGATGTTTCAAGTTGCCTAATAACATCTGTTCTAAAACTATAAACATTTTGAAAAATAATCAGAATCCTTTCTTTGTTCAACCTAGAGAAATGCTCTTTATGTGTTTATGTTAAAATGAACTGCTGCATATTGTTCAGATTTAAAATAGATTAGATCTATTTTTGAACAATTCTACTGATTATAATAAAGTGCTATTTTTTTTCAAGGATTTTTCAACTTCTAGCTTCAACAGTTTCCTTTTATTTTTTATTTTTTTCTTTCCCTGAGTACTTGATTGTTTTTACTCACTTCAATTATGAAACAAAGAATTGCTAGATACTGGGGAAATCCTTTTTATATACAAAGAGCCCATTTAATCATTGGGAAGACATTATATCCATGCACAAAGAATGCTAGATAATAGTGAAAGTTTATAGAGAAAAGCCAGCTCCTAGTAGTAATCAAAAAAAAAAAAAAAAAGCAATCATGATATGAAAGACAATTCAGGGTACTTTTAATCAGTGTAGTGTTACTTTTTATTTAGCTAAATAGAGCAATGAAATAGAATTGTTTATACCTGAAACAGTTCTTTTCCCAGGTTACACTAAAGTAACCCATATTAATCAAGTGGGCTAGGAGAAATTAAAATTAAATGGTGCATTTGATTGTAAAAGTGCAGTATGCTCATTACACACATCTTGCCTTAGTCATATTGTTAATTTATAAGTAGAGTTGTAATTTATCTATTATGTCATTTTAAAAACTTTTGTCTAAATGTTTTGCTGAAGAGAATTCTTGTTGTTCAGTCGCTCAGTCATATCCAACTCTTTGAGACCCCATGGACTGGTCACACCAGGCTTACCTGTCCTTCACCATCTCTCAGAGCTTTCTCAAACTCATGTTCATTGAGTTGGTGATGCCATCCAACCATCTTGTCCTCTGTCGTCCCCCTCTCCTCCTGTCTTCAATCTTTCCCAGCATCAGAGTCATTTCTAATGAGTCGGCCCTTCGCATCAGGTGGCCAAAAAATTGTAGCTTCTGCTTCAGCATCAGTCCTTCCAATGAATATTCAGAACTGATTTCCTCTAGGACTGACTGGTTTGATCTCCTTGCAGTCCAAGGGACTCTCAAGAGTCTTCTCCAATACCACAGTTCAAAAGCATCATTTCTTTGGCATTTGGCTATCTTTATGGTCCAATTCATATCCATACATGACTACTGGAAAAACCATAGCTTTGACTAGACAGATCTTTGTTGGTAAAGTAATGTCTGCTTTTTAATATGTTGTCTAGGTTTGTCATAGCTTTTCTTCCAAGGAGCAAAGTGAAAGTGAAAGTCGCTCAGTTGTGTCTGACTCTTTGCAACCCTATGGACTGTCCATGGAATTCTCCAGGCCAGAATACTGGAGTGGGTAGCCTATTCCTTCTCCAGGGGATTTTCCCAAACCAGGAATTGAACTGGGGTCTCCCACATTGCAGGTGGAAATTTTACCAACTGAGCTATTAGGGAAGCCCTTCCAAAGGGCAAGCATCTTTTAATTTCCAAGGAGCAAGCATGTTTTAATTTCATGGCTGCAGTCACCATGTTCAATGATTTTGGAGCCCAAGAAAATAAAGTATGTCACTGATTCCATTGTTTCCCCCATCTATTTGTCATGAAGTGATGGGACAAAATGCCATAATCTTCATTTTTTTTTTTTTGGTATATTGAGATTTATGCCAGCTTTTCCACTCTCCTCTTTCACCTTCATCAAGAGGTTCTTTAGTTCCTCTTTGCTTTCTGTCATAGGGGTGGTGTCATCTGTGTATCTGAGGTATTGACATTTCTCCCAACAATCTGGATTCCAGCTTGTGCTTCATCCAGCCTGGCATTTCATGCAATGTACTCTTTTTCCTTGGTGGCTCAGACAGTAAAGCATCTGTCTACAATGCAGCAGACCTGAGTTCGATCCCTGAGTCAGGAAGATTCTCTGGAGAAGGAAATGGGGACCCATTCCAGTACTCTTGCCTAGAAAATCCCATGGACGGAGGAGCCTGATGTCCATGGGGTCGCAAAGAGTCAGACACGACTGAGTGACTTCATTTTCACTTTCACTCTGCATATAAGTTAAATAAGCAGGGTGACAGTATTCAGTCTTGATGTACTCTGTTCCCAATTTCAAACCAGTCCTTTGTTCCAAGTCTGGTTCTAACTGTTGCTTCTTGACCTGCATGCAGGTTTCTCAGGAAGCAAGTAAGGTGGTCTAGTATTCCCATCTCTTGAAGAATTTTCCACAGTTTGTTGTGATTCACATAGTCAAAGGTTTTATTTAGTGTAGTCAATGAAGCAGAAGTAGATATGTTTTTGGAATTCTCTTGTTTTTTCTATAATACAGTGTATATTGACAATTTGATCTCTGGTTCCTCTGCTTTTTCTAAATCTATCTTGTACATCTGGAATTTCTCAGTTCACATACTGCTGAAGCCCAGCTTGGAGAATTTTGAGTATTACTTTGCCAGCATGTGAAATGAATGCAATTGTGCGGTACTTTGAACATTCTTTGGGACTGCCCTCTTTGGGATTAGAATGAAATATTTCTGAAAAAAAAAAAAAATTATACTAGGATAGCAAAATCAAACCTAAAAACATTACGTATATTTCAGATAATAATAACAATGTGCGACGTTTTCGTCTAATTGACCCATATAAACCATGGTTTTATAGAGTAGTTAAAGTACTTACTGGCTAGGTTTAAAAACTTAAAATATACCTTGCATGAAATATTTTTCCATCTTTCAGTAGAAATATTCAGCTTCCTTAAGAATTTATATTTGAATATGAATAAAAAATAATTTTAAATTTTATAGTAATTAGCATTTAGTGACAGCTTACCGTATGTCAGGCAGCATTATTACTGCTCTTTTCAGCTAACTCTTAAACCATATAAAAGGAGAAGGCAATGGCACCCTACTCCAGTACTCTTTCCTGGAAAATCCCAGGGATGGAAGAGACTGGTAGGCTGCAGTCCATGAAGTCGCTAAGAGTCGGACACGACTGAGCGACTTCTCTTTCACTTTTCACTTTCATGCACTGGAGAAGGAAATGGCAACCCACTCCAGTGTTCTTGCCTGGAGAATCCCAGGGAGGGGGAGCCTGGTGGGCTGCCGTCTATGAGGTCACACAGAGTCGGGCATGACTGAAGTGACTTAGCAGCAGCTGCTGCTGATTTAGTAGCTGAAACAAGTTTATATCAAGAGAAATTATTTTTAAGTATGAGTTTGAGTTATTTTCCTGTTAGAAAGCCGTCACTATTCTAACTAGAAACCATATATTAATAGTTGGGGATCAAATAACATTATTTTAAGCATGACTTGTAAATAGACACAAAGATATCAGCAGACACCTTTGGGTTTTGTTTTATTTTATTTTGATACATATTTTTCTCTCTTAAATTTTATTGGAGCTAAGATTTCTAAGTGGATATGATGAAGAAGTTACATAGAAATACAGTATTACTGTATTTAAATGCAGTGTGATCTGAATCAGTGAAGCCTGGGAATATCTGATTTAACATTTTTAAGTGAGGACAGAGACTATAGCAAAGAATCAAGCAAACACTTTAAGATACCAAACTGTATAATAGCCCTCTAATTGCTTTATGCTGAAGAGCAAGTGACTGCAGCCATGAAATTAAAAGATGCTTACTCCTTGGAAGGAAAGTTATGACCAACTTAGATCACATATTGAAAAGCAGAGACATTACTTTGCCAACAAAGGTTCGTCTAGTCAAGGCTATGGTTTTTCCTGTGGTCATGTATGGATGTGAGAGCTGGACTGTGAAGAAGGCTGAGTGCCGAAGAATTGATGCTTTTGAAGTGTGGTGTTGGAGAAGACTCTTGAGAGTCCCTTGGACTGCAAGGAGATCCAACCAGTCCATTCTGAAGGAGATCAGCCCTGGGATTTCTTTGGAAGGAATGATGCTAAAGCTGAAACTCCAGTACTTTGGCCACCTCATGCGAAGAGCTGACTCATTGGAAAAGACTCTGATGCTGGGAGGGATTGGGGGCAGGAGGAGAAGGGGACGACAGAGGATGAGATGGCTGGATGGCATCACTGACTCGATGGACGTGAGTCTCAGTGAACTCGGGGAGTTGGTGATAGACAGGGAGGCCTGGCGTGCTGCGGTTCATGGGGTCGCAAAGAGTCGGACACAACTGAGCGACTGATCTGATCTGAAGAGCAAGTTTCTAAGCCATATATAAACTAAAAGGTTTTGTACATTAAAAACATGAATTTTACGTATACAATTGCTGTCTGCTGAATATTCTGAATTTTTACTATTTAATAGCTCTATCTGGGCTTCCCCAGTGGCTCAGCAGTAAAGAATCTGCATGAATGCAGAAGACGCAGTTTCCATCCCTGGTTCCGGAAAATCCCTTGGAGAAGGAAATGGCAACTCACTCCAGTATTCTTGCCTGGAAATGTTATGAACAGAGGAGTCCAGCAGGCTGCAGTCCATTGGGTTGCAAAAGAGTCAGATAGAACTTAGCAACTAAACCAATAGCTCTATCTAAACTTGAAATTTATTTGGCTAATTTCCATAGAACCAAATATAAAGCAAGAGATTTTTTATTTTGCTTATTTGCTCTACTAATTAATCAAGAGATAATTTTCAGATATTTATCAAACTTACAGTACCATAAGATATTGATTTTGTAGGCTTTACTCTCCAGAATGTAGTGAAATATTATCAAAAGTTTTTGGTGATATAGTTGTAAACAAGAAAGTAATAGGAAATAGTAAGGACCAATAGCAATCCACTCCAGCACTCTTGCCTGGAAAATCCCATGGACGGAGGAGCCTGATAGGCTACAGTCCATGGGGTTGCAAAGAGCTGGACACGACTGAGCGACTTCACTTCAAGTCAATTAAAATATCATGTACTTACTGTAATATTTGGTAATGTACAACACACAATGTTCTTAGTCATTCTTGTGTTGATGACTTTTTACCATAATATTTTATTTATGAATTATGACTAGGGCCAGATTGAATCCCTCTCTGCAACTCTGCAGCAATTAATATCAAACCTAGCAATGCAAACTTCACTTTGTTGCTTTATTAATGTGGTTTAATTCTAAATCTAAAAATCTACATTATAGTTCTCTGTCTTTCTTTTGGGATTTTGAACAAACACAGTGATTGCTGTCAATGGAATTTCTCATGCAATCTAAATACTTAAATTACAGTCATCCTCATCTTTCCATTACCTAATGGATATTTTTTTTTTAATGATGAATGTTTTTCACAGCTATGAGATCTTTGGTATTACTCTGATTTGTAGAAGTTAAGATCTTGTACTCTATTATGAATTTATCCTCAACCTTCAACAAAAGTCTTGTTTTGCATCTGCAAAGAATCCACTTCCCTCACCCCCACATTTTCTTTGTCTGGCTTTAAGCTCCATAGTGTAATGTGTTTGAACTTTGGATCTTTGATGCAGTCAACTTCCTCTTGTTTTAATATCTAAAGTTGTGGCTGGATGCATTATTGATAAGTGCACTGGGAACTTCTGCTGAAGCTAGTGAAATAGTTATTTGGTGTCTGAGTCATGAAAAAAAGATTCTTATGGAAACTTCATTATGCCTTTTCTTACGCATGGCATGTGTTTGATTACTTCTTCCACCTTCTTAATGTTGATTGTCAGTTTATTTTCTTTCTCCTTGAAATTGCTAGGTATCATTTAATGCAAAGAATATACCCATCTGTAGTGTAAATTATGCATGTTTTTATTTTAGCTCACTTACTCTGAAATCCAAGTTCTTTTTCTAAACAGCAAAAAGTTAATTTTACATTTACGCATCTTTCCATGTGCTTTGTGCTTAGTTAGATAAAGTTTGAAAAGCAGTATTCACTTCTTTTACTTGCTTTTTTAATTAAAAAAAGAGAAAGGAGCTGAAATATTGTCTACATTTTTCTCAAAGTAAACCGAAGTTGCTACATCATGACCTTGGGCCAAATGTACGGTTAAAGCAACTAGAATTAACTTATCTCATATTCAAAATGAAACAATATTTTAATGAATGCAGCTTTTATCTAATTTCATTTGCTTTTATGAATATTCAAGTGATTGACTTTAAGTTCACAAAGTTTCTTCCAACCATTTCTGTGGACTTCAGCACAAGAGAACACCTCCCTGCCCTGCCTGACAGAGAGACACTCTGGTTGCTTTTCTAATGGGACTCATTTTTGCTAGAAAAAATTATATTCTTCAAATAACAGAAGCTAGGAGACATTTCAACTGAATGAGTTTACAGACCATCTGAATCTAAACCAATATTGACTTTCCATGATATCATAGACCTTATTCAACAAACTGAAATATCAAACATTTTCTGCACCACCGACTGTATCATGTTCCTATATGATCATCATTGTAAGTGAAGGACCTTAAAAGATAAACATATATATATATATATATATATATATATATATATATATATATTTGTATGTGTGTGTGTGTGTGCATGTGTATGTATACTTGGAGCTCACTTTTTAAAAAATTTTTTCTGCAATTCTTAAAGGTCGCACTCCATTTACAGTACTGCAAAATATTGTCTGTATTACCCATGTTGTACAATGCATCTTGTAGCCTATCTTACTCCCAACAGTTTGTGCCTCTCACTTCCCCACACCTGTCTTGCCCCTTCCCTCTTCTCTCTCCTTATTGTTTCCACTAGTTTGTTCTCTATATCTGTGAGTCTGTTTCTTTTTTGTTATACTCACTATCTTGTTATATTTTTTAGATTCCATAAATAAGTGATACTGTACATATTTTTCTTTCTCTGACTTTTTTTCACTTAGCATAATGCTCTCCAAGTCCATCCATGTTGCTGCAAATGGCAAAATGTTGTTCTTTTTATGACTGAGTAGTATTTCATTGTAGTATGTGTACATACTTCTTTATCCACTTATCTGTTGATAGACACTTAGATTAGTTCCATATCTTGGTATTTGTAACTAATACTTCTATAAACATTAGAGTGCATGCATCTTTTTGAATTCGTGTTTTCGTTATTCTCAGGAGTGGAATTTCTGGGTTATATGGTAGTTTTGTTCTAGCTTTATGAGAAACTTTCATAACGTTTTCCACAGTGCTCATTTCAATTTACATTCCCACCAACAATGTACAAGGTTTCCCTTTTCTCCATATCCTTGTCAACCTTTGTTATTTGTATTCCTGATAATAGATAGCCATTAGACAGATGTGATGTGATATCTCATTGTGGTTTTGATTTTCATTTTCCTGATGATTATCTTCTCATGTGACTATTGACTATCTGCATTATTATCTAATATATACATTTTCATGATTATTTGAAATATACTGGATATGGTGTTACATTGAATTCAGCATTTAAGAAAATAGCTGTTTTTCCCCTTTTGTAAGTAATTCTCTGATTAAGCTCAACCAAGATCTCTATGCATGAAATGACACATGATAGCTTTCACTACAATCTGCCTAGACATAGGATAGACATTTATTAATAAATCATATAGAGGAAAGCAGATAGTCAATAATTCCCTATATTTTTTCCAGGGGCAGTTTATTTATACTCATTGACTATTTAGTATTCTAGCTTTTATTTTTAATTGTTTTCCTTGATATAGTAAGAGATTATTATTTTCCCAATATTATAACTGTAACAAATTCTTTACTCACTCATTTAACAATATTTATTGAACATCTACTATTTTCCACTTTTTTAAAGTCTTTGGATTCATCAGTTAGCAAAACAAGAGAAAAGCTCCATTCTTGTAAACTTTTCATTCCATCAGGGAAACATAGTAAGCAAGTAAAGTATGCAAGTTAGGAGGTGATTAATACTATGAAGTAAACTAGAACAGAGTGAAGAGCGGCACAAGTATTAGGTGGAAAATGTCATTTTAAATAGCATGGTTTGAATACCTTTGAGGAGAAGGTGATTGGAAAGGCATGAGGGAGTTGAACATATAGATATGAGGAAAGTGTTTCAGGAGAGGGACCAAGCAGTGTGGAACTAAGAAGTGTGGAAACACATCAAATAAGGTGATAGAAAGCAAGACCAATGCAGCTGGATAGATGTGAGACAGAGAGCAGCAAAAAAAAAAAAAAATAAGGCTGAAGAGATGAGTTTGCAGTGCAGGGCACATAATGTAGAAATTTTGGCCTTGGTCTAATCTTGAATAAAAAATCACTCTGGTTACTCTATGGAGAATATCTTGTACGGATGAAAAGTAGAGGTGGGGAGACCAATTGGAGAAGGGTTCATTGCAATAATTCTAGCCAAAGGCATTCATGGATTGACCAGAGTGATAAGAAAAGGTTTTCAGATTCTTTTTGGCATCATTGAAAAGTCCAAAAATAAAAGCCATTAAGATATGATTAATGAGCCAGTTATTATTAATTAAACTAAGAATTATAATTTTGTTCTACCATTTTTTGAAGCATGAATATATTTTATTTAACTACCAGAGTAAATTAAATTTGAATCCATTTTAGACTACCATTTTAAAATTCACTTAACTACCCTCCTCTGCGTAATGAGAACGATAGTCTCCATTCATTCACTACATCATCAATGATTCTGTCCAGCTATCATAAAGGTATTTGTTTCTGATGGGAAATTAGATTTTCAGTTCAGTGGCTCAGTCATGTCTGACTCTTTGCAACCCCAGGGACTGCAGCACGCCGGGGTTTCCTGTCAGTCACCAACTCCCGGAGCTTACTCAAACTCATGTCCATCACGTTGGTGATGCCATCCAACCATCTCATCCTCTGTCGTCCCCTTCTCTTCCTGCCTTCAATCTTACCCAGCATCAGGGTCTTTTCCAAAGAGCCAGTTCTTCACATCAGATGGCCAAAGTATTGGAGTTTCAGCTTCAACATCAGTCCTTCCAATGAATATTCAGGACTGATTTCCTTTAGGATGGACAGGTTGGAACTCATTGCTGTCTAAGGGACTCTCAAGTCTTCAACACCACAGTTCAAAAGCATCAATTCTTGGTGCTCAGCTTTCTTTACAGTCCAAATCCCATATCCATACATGACTACTGGAAAAAAAAAATAGCTTTGACTAGACAGACCTTTGTTGGCAAAGTAATGTCTCTGCTTTTTAATACGCTATCTAGGTTGGTCTTAGCTTTTCTTCCAAGGAGCAAGCGTCTTTTAATTTCATGGCTTCAGTCACCATCTGCAGTTATTTTGGAGCCCTCCCAAATTAAGTCTCTCACTGTTTCCATTGTTTCCCCGTCTATTTGCCATGAAGTGATGGGACCAGATGCCATGATCTGAGTTTTCTGAATGTTGAGTTTTAAGCCAACTTTTCCACTCTCCTCTTTCACTTTCATCAAGAGGCTCTTTAGCTCTTCTTCACTTTTTGCCATGCGGGTGGTGTCATCTGCTTATCTGAGGTTATTGATATTTCTGCTGGAAATCTTGATTCCAGCTTGTGTTTCATCCAGTCCAGCATTTCTCATGATGTACTCTGCATATAAGTTAAACAAGCACAGTGACAATATACAGCCTTGACGTTCTCTTTTTCCTATTTGAACCCATCTGTTGTTCCATGTCCAGTTCTAACTGTTGGTTACTGACCTGCATAAAGATTTCTCAGGACGCAGGTCAGGTGGTCTGCTATCCCCGTCTCTTTAAAAACTTTCCACAGTTTGTTGCGATCCACTCAATCAAAGGTTTTGACGTAGTCAATAAAGCAAAAGTAGATGTTTTTCTGGAACTCTCTTGCTTTTTTGGTGATACAACAATGCTGGAAATTTGATCCTGGTTCCTCTGCCTTTTCTAAAACCAACTTGAACATCTGGAAGTTCACTGTTCACATAATGTTGAATCTTGGCTTGGAGAATTTTGAGCATTACTTTGCTAGCGTGTGAGATGAGTGCAATTGAGTGGTAGTTTGAGCATTCTTTGGCATTGCCTTTCTTTGGAATTGGAATGATGACTGACTTTTTCCAGTCTTGTGGCCACTGCTTTTTCCAGATTTGCTGACATATTGAGTGCAGCACTTTCACAGCATCATCTTTCAGGATTTGAAATGGCTCAACTGGAATTCCATCACCTCTACTAGCTTTGTTTATAGTGATGTTTCCTAAGGCCCACTTAAATTTGCACTCCATATATAGGTCTTTAGTTTCTTTAGGTAGATATATTCCTAAGTATTTTATTCTTTTCATTGCAATGGTGAATGGAATTGTTTCCTTAATTTCTTTCTATTTTCTCATTATGATCCAGCAATCCCACTGCTGGGCATACACACTGAGGAAACCAGAATTGAAAGAGACATGTGTACCCCAGTGTTCATCGCAGCACTGTTTATAATAGCCAGGACATGGAAGCAACCTAGATGTCCATCAGCAGATGAATGGATAAGAAAGCTGTGGTACATATACACGATGGAGTATTACTCAGACATTAAAAAGAATACATTTGAATCAGTTCTAATGAGGTGGATGAAACTGGAGCCTATTATACAGAGTGAAGTAAGCCAGAAAGAAAAACACCAATACAGTATACTAACGCATATATATGGAATTTAGAAAGATGGTAACAATAACCCTGTATACGAGACAGCAAAAGAGACACTGATGTATAGAACAGACTTTTGGACTCTGTGGGAGAGGGAGAGGGTGGGATGATTTGGGAGAATGGCATTGAAATATATATAATATCATATATGAAACGAGTCACCAGCCCAGGTTCAATGCCTGATACCAGATGCCTGGGGCTGGTGCACTGGGACGACCCAGAGGGATGGTGTGGGGAGGGAGGAGGGAAGGGGGTTCAGGATGGAGAACACATGTATACCTGTGGCGGATTCATTTTGATGTATGGCAAAACCAATACAATATTGTAAAGTTAAATAAAATAAAATTAAATTAAAATAAATAAATAAATTTGCACTCCAGGATGTCTGGCTCTAGGTGAGTGATCATACCATTGTAGTTTTCTGGGTCATGAATTTTTTTTTTTTTTTTGTATAACTCTTCTATATATTCTTGCCACCTCTTCTTAATATCTTCTGTTCCTGTTAGGTCCATTATTAACCTCTAATTTTTCCTTCAATAAAGTGCATGTTCTTTCATCAGCTCATAACTGAAGAAGGTAATCAGTGACATAGGGAAAGCTTCATTATTAATGTGACTAACTCAGAATATGCTAATTTCATCAAAAGCAGAAACATTATTCTATGGGAAAAAATACAGTTGATCTTTGAACAACTCAGGGGTTAGGAGTGCTGACTAAGCTCCATGCAGAGGTGAAAATCTGCTTATAGCTTTTTTTAATCTTAATTTTTTTAACTTGTATACAATTTAAAATATTACTTTCCATTGGCAGTTATTACAAAATATTCACTATATTCCCTGTGCTGTACACTATATCCTTGAGCCTATCTTTTACCCAAAAGTTTATACCTCCCATTCCTCACTCATATACTGCCACACCCCATTTCCCACTGGTTTGTTCCATGTATCTGTGAGTCTACTTCTTTTCTATTATATTCACTAGTTTGTTGCATTTTTTAGATTCTATGTATAAGTGATATCACTTATTTATCTTTCTCTGTCTGATTTATTTCAGTTAGCATAATGCCCTCCAAGTTCATCTATTTTGCTGCAAATGGCAAAATATCATTCTCTTTCTATGGCTGAGTAGTGTTTCATTCCATTTATATATGATGTGCTTTTCCACACTATTTATAATTGTTTATAACTTTTGATTCTCTAAAATTTAACTACAAATAGTCTAGTACTGTTGATAGGAAGCCTTACTGATAATATAACCAATAACATAAAGTAAAGTAACACGTTTTGTAAGTTATCTATGTTGTCTACTATATTTTTATAATAAAGCAATTGAAAGAAAATAAAATACTACTAAGAATATGGTAAGAAAGGGAAAATTTAATTTTCATTTTAGTGTACATTTGCAGTCCTGTACTGTTTTTATCAATACCATAAGTTTACGTTATCTGTTTCCAAGATGAATAGTCTGTCATTACTACATTGATAGTATCTCATACGGTACAGAATATTATAGATGTAATACATATTACTAAAACTAGAAATAAAATTAAATATAATGTGAACAGGTAATTAATGTCTATTTATAGGTATAATGATTCATGGATTGATAACAAAGAAGCAGCAATATGATTACTTTATGTTAGCCTAGTCTAGCTGATATGATTGTTTCACAGTAGCCTAGTTTATACACTAATGATTGTATTGTTATAAAATTTTTTCATGTAGTGTTATAGTCTTATTCATAATACAGTATTGGAAATATTGTTAATTAAAAAAGAAAACAACACTTGCCTGTGATGACAGGCTGATATGCAGTTTCTCCACTTATGAGAGAGAGAAGCATAGTGTGTCATAGTGTAATTCTTGGAAAGCAAGTTGTAAAACAGAAAAGAAAACTGACACATTATAAATTTTGTATTTAATATCACCTGCTTTGTGCCTGTGCTGATGTAAAGATGGGCTATCCACTTCAAAGCAAGTCTCGCATACTATGTTCTAAATGTATATTTTTGTAAATTTATTGAAGACATCTGAGTATAAGTGGGATCACATTCCACCCCTTGTTGGTCAAGGGTCAACTATAAAGTACGATGTGACTTACACGTACACTTTGAGTAGAATCTTAAAAAATCATGGGGTTGTTAATGTCAGAAATAAAAATTCAGAGATACACGATGGCCTACTCACCTCCCAAATGAATATTATGCCACTTAGTTTGTATTTAGAGACACCTCAAATTGTGTCTCTATGTAATACTGAGTCTCATATGAATAATATTATTAAATGCACATGACAGGAAAGAGGCAGTTCAAGTATTTTCCAATATATTCATTATTTAAATTATATTTCAGCCATGGGTATGTGCTCAGTCATCTCCAACTCTTTGCTACCCCATGGACTGTAGCCTACCAGACTCCCCAGTCCATGAAATCTTCCAGGCAAGAATACTGGAGTGGGTTGCCATTTCCTTCTTCAACCATAGTCTTGTATATTTTTATATGTCCCCTTAACAGTCACTTGGGCCTTGTTAATATTTGCTATTATCAGAGGATTCTTTAATTCAGGTTCATAATTCTTCATATTTATATATATTTTAACAATAATCACTCCTAGCAATCAGGTACACATACGAATACATAGTCTCACATCCCCTAGCTATATATTCCTAAAAGAAAAACTTTAAAAATTCAAAATAGAACAGAAGCCCTGATTCAAATTAGACATGCTGTCTTTTTTTTTATCAGTGAGAAACCAAAGATTAATATATTTTAATTTTTATTGAACATATCTAAGACCCTAAAAATTTGGTTAGCCCTTAAAGTAAATCTCATATCGTACTACTTACCAGTTTTAAGTGCTTAGCTCTCAGGGTCTTTTCTAGTGTTTCTTGAATTATAAAATTACTGTTCATATTATTGTTTTCATACGTTCATCATCATAATAATACTTTGGAAGTACTGAGCAGAATTTGTTTTTCTTAACAATTCAAAATATTGAAAAATATTATTCTTTCCCCAAAATGTTTCTCTGAGATCTAAAGGACTGAATATTATTCTGTGCCTTTTACTTAATGGAAAAAGTGAGTTCATAGATGATTTTATAGACATGATAATATTTTAACAGGCCTTATTTTAACAAAGAAAATGAGAAATAACCATTTGTTGTAAGTAACTACTAGCAAGAAATTGTTAACATTCCATGCAGAAAGAATCAATACAGCCATTTCACACTAAATTCGAGCAAGTGGATTAATTGTATTAATATATGAAACTTGAATTTGTGTTCCTTTGCCATTTAAATAAAATCATCAATTTCATAAAATATGTACTTTATGGCACAAGGTATACTTGTGTCACAACCTAAAATCAATTCACTGTAAAATACTCTTAAATAGTGATAGATGTCAATTATACCTCAATTAAACTTAAAAACAGATAATCATGCTCTGTCTGAAGCTCACATGGGTTCAGTGGAACTTTTGAAAATCAGTTGTATTTTATTCCTTTAGTAAGTAATATATCAGTTTGATTAGCCATGTCATATATATTTTTTTATATTAAAGAATGAATGCAACTAAATGACCCCAAAGTATACTTAGGAAACTTTCCCAGTATTTCATGACCTAATGGAATCTGGACAAATTTTTTTTGCAGCCTCACTGGTTTTGGTGGACATAAAAATTTTTCATTTTTTATATCTCTTTTCATTAGGGATAAAATAAATCAGGTACTATATTTAGTTTATGCTATATGTTTTCAGTGACCAGTCCAGTATGTTATAAATAAGACTTTCTTTTAAATATATGCTATTACTATTTTGGAAATAACTGTTACTATAAGTATATATACCTATTGACCAATTTATTGAATTTTCATTTTTCTCAATGAATATATTGCATATTTATAAAGCACCAAATAAAAAACTCAACATGAAAAAGTAAAGAACACTCTTATCCTTGAAAATATAAACAAACAAAAGCAAAAGTATGTTTTTGAACTCCTTGGTTTTTCTAGTCACTTTGACTCAAAACTTTTAAGGGTATCTATGGTTTTTTATTCCCAGCCTCCTGTCCTATACAATATTGATAGCAAATTCTTGTTTTAGCTACCTTTAAGTCTAATGCATTCTATCTTTTTAATCCTTTTTGTTCCTTTGGTAGTTGAGTCCATTTGATTTGCTACCTATAGTATTTCATTTTTTTTCTAAATTTTCATTATTGCCTCTACATTTTAATACAACTTCAAACACAGCTGTCAGAGTTTCATTCTAGAGCATACTTTGATTACTCTTCTCTACTACTATACTAGATACTTTTAAACTCCCCACTAAAAGTAAAGGTCAGTTTCTGTCTTTGCAATAAATTCACGATCTAATTTCACTTCATTTTCTTATTTATCTCCCTTAACACACCTTATTTCCCACAATATTTCATCCAGCTAAATTGTACTGCTCACTATTTCCTAAACAGAGCTTACATTTTCCTTTTATTTCTCAAACCTGAATTCAGTCTGGAGGCATTATTGAAGACTTGGACTGTGACAGTTTCTGTGTCAGGAAACAAAACAGATTAGAATTCATCTTCTGCTTTGTGAAGAGTTCTCAAAGTCTAATGGGAGAAAAGATACATAGAAATTATTTCAATAAAATATGAGATATTAACAGAAATGAGTTCCAAATAGCAAAGAGGTACTTGGCCATTATACACATGCATTTCCATCTGTGGATTTCTTCTACAAATGTCAATATTCAGGACCAATGGTACCACTTCAGTGAAGGATTGTACAGTTTTCCAGATCACTCACAAGTGCTCTCTCCAAGTCAGAGCTACATTACCTGCTGACTTCATTTTCCCTCAGTTCTTATCACACATTGCCTGTGTTACAGTGTTTGGTGAACAAATGAAATATTGCCTGCTATTTTGTAAACACCTTAAATAGAGGGTCCTGCCCACAAGAATGTAAGGTTCAAGTAGCAGCAGTATATAACTGCTTATACTGGGCATTCAATAAAAATTTTCATGAAAGAAAATTATGGCTTATGGAATAAGTCCTCTTAGAGGAGGTTGCAATTAACTTCACCATAGAGCTCCCAGAACTTACACAGAACTGGGAAATAGATACTTAGAAGGCACTAAAAGAACCTTGTGTGCACCAGGACCCAGGAGAAAAGCAGTGACCCCAGAAGAGACTAACCCAGACTTACCCAGGAGTGTCTGAGAGTGTCCAGGAGTCTCCAGTGGAGGCGCGGTGGGTAGTGGCCTGCTGCAGGATTGGAGGCACTGAATGTAGCAGTACATGCATGGGATCTTTTGAAGTAGGTCACCAACATCTTCATTACTTCCACCATAGTTTGAATCAAAGTGAATTTGCTCAGTCTTGTCCCACTCTTCGTGATTTCATGGACTATAGCCTACCAGGCTCCTACGTCCATGGGATTTTCCAGGCAAGAATACTGGAGTGGGTTTTCATTACTTTCTCCAATAGATCTTCCAAACCCAGGGATTGAACCTGGGTCTCCTGCACTATAGGCACACACTTTACCGTCTGAACCACCAGGGAAGTCCCCACCATAGATTCAGTTGAGTCCAGATGCTCAGTCATGTCTGACTCTTTGTGACGCCATGGACTGTAGCAGGCCAGGCTTTCCTGTCCAGCACCAACTCAAAGAGTTTACCCAAACTCATATCCATTGAGTAGGTGACAACATCCAACCATCTCATTCTCTGTCTTCCCTTTCTCTTCCTGCCTTCAATCTTTCTCAGCATCAGGGTCTTTTCCAATGAGTAAGCTCTTAGTATCAGGTGGCCAAAGTATTGGAGTTTCAGCTTCAACATCAGTCTTTCCAATGAACACTCAGGAATGATCTGCTTTAGGATGGACTGGTTGGATCTCCTTGCCATCCAAGGGACTGTAAAGAGTCTTCACCAACACCACAGTTCAAAAGCATCAATTCTTTGGTGTTCAGCTTTCTTTATAGTCCAAATCTCACATCCATACATGACTACTGGAAAAATAATAGCCTTGACTAGATAGAACTTTGTTGGCAAAGTGATGACTCTCCTTTTTATTTTTTTTCTTTTCATTTTTTTACAAATTTTATTTTGCTTAACTTTACAATATTGTATTGCTTTTGCCATTCATCAAAATGAATCCACCACAAGTATACATGTATTCCCCATCCTGAACCCTCCTCCCTCCTCCCTCCCCATACCTCCCTCCTCCCCTCCCTCCCTGACCTCTGGGTCGTCCCAGTGCGCCAGCCCCAGGCATCCATTATCAGGACTCTCCTTTTTAATATGCTGTCCAGATTGGTCATAATTTTCCTTCCAATGAGTGTCTTTGAATTTCACGGCTGCAGTCATCATCTGCAGTGATTTTGGAGCCCAGAAAAATAAAGTCTGACACTGTTTCCATTGTTTCCCCATCTATTTCCCATGTAGTGATGGGACCAGATGCCATGATCTTCGTTTTCTGAATGCTGAGTTTTAAGCCAACTTTTTCACTCCCCTCTTTCACTTTCATCAAAAGGCTCTTTAGTTTTTCTTCACTTTCTGCCATAAGGGTGGTGTCATCTGCATATCTGAGGTTATTGATATTTCTGCTGGCCATCTTGATTCCAACCTGTGCTTCATCCAGCCCAGGGTTTCTCATGATGTACTCTGCATATAAGTTAAACAAGCATGGTAACAATATACAGCCCTGACATACTCCTTTCCCTATTTGAAACCAATCTATTATTCCATGTCCTGTCTGACGGTTGGTTACTGACCTGCATAAAGATTTCTCAGGAGGCAGGTCAGGTGGTCTGGTATTCCCATCTCTTTAAGAATTTTCCAGTTTCTTCTGACCCAGAGTCAAAGGCTTTGGCATGATCAATAAAGCAGAAATAGATGTTTTTCTGGAACTCTCTTGCTTTTTTGATGATCCAACAGATGTTGGTAATTTGATCTCTGATTCCTCTGCTTTTTCTAAATCCAGCTGGAACATCTTGAACTTCACAGTTCATGTATTGCTGAAGCCTGGCTTGGAGAATTTTGAGAATTATTTTACCAGTGTGTGAGATGAGTGCAATTGTGCAGTAGTTTGAGCATTCCTTGGCATTGCCTTTATTTGGGATTGGAATGAAAACTGACCTTTTCCAGTCCTGTGGTCCCTGCTGTTTTCCAAATTTGCTGGCATACTGTGTGCAGCACTTTCACAGCATCTTCTTTTTAGATTTGAAGTAGCTCAACTGGAATTCCATTACCTCAACTAGCTTTGTTCATAGTGATGCTTCCTAAGGCCCACTTGACTTCACATTCCAGGATATCTGGCTCTAGGTGAATGATCACATCATCGTGATTATGTGGGTCATGACCATATTTTTGGAAAGTTCTTCTGTGTATTCTTGCCACCTCTTCTTAATATCTTCTGCTTCTGTTAGGTCTATATCATTTCTGTTTTAATTAAACCCATCTTTGCATGAAATGTACCCTTGGATTCTCTAAATTTCTTGAAGAGATCTCTAGTCTTTCCCGTTTAATTGTTATCCTTTATTTCTTTGCACTAATCACTGAGGATGGCTTTCTTATCTCTCCTTGCTACTCTTTGGAACTCTGCATTCAAATTGGTGTATTTTTCCTTTTCTCCTTTGCTTTTTGCCTCTCTTCTTTTCACAGCACTTTATAAGGCCTCCTCAAACAGCCAGTTTGCTTTTTTATATTTCTTTTTTGGGGAAGGGTCTTGATCCCTACCTCCTGTACAATGTCACAAATCTCCATCCGTAGTTCACCAGGTACTCTGTCTATCAGATCTAGTCCCTTAAATCTATTTCTCATGTCCACTGTATAACTGTAAGGGATTTGATTAGGTCATACCTGAATGGTCTAGTGGTTTTCCTTACTTTCTTCAATTTAAGTCTGTATTTGGCAGTAAGGAGTTCATTATCTGAGCCACAGTCAGCTCTCAGACTTGTTTTTGCTGACTCCATAGAGTTTCTCTATCTTTGGCTGCAAAGAATATAATCAATCTGATTTTGGTGCTGACCATCTGATGATGTCCATGTGTAGAGTCTTCTCTTATTTTGTTGGAAGAGGGTATTTGCTGTGACCTGTGCATTCTCTTGGCAAAACTCTATTAGCCTTTGCACTGCTTCATTCTGTACTCCAAGGCCAAATTTGCCTGTTATTCCAGGTGTTTCTTTACTTCCAACTTTCGCATTCCAGTCCCCTATAATGAAAAGGACATCTTTTTGGGGTGTTAGTTCTAAAAGGTCTTATAGGCTTTCATAGAATGATTTAACTTCAACTTCTTCATCATTACTGGTCAGGGCATAGACTTGAATTACCATGATACTGAATGGATTGCCTTGGAAACAAACAGATCATTCTGTCGTTTTTGAGACTGCATCCAAGTACTGCATTTCGGACTCTTTTATTGACTCTGATGGCTGCTCCATTTCTCTTAAGGGATTCTTGCCCACAGCAGTAGATAATGGTCATTTAAGTTAAATTCACCCATTCCAGTCCATTTTACTCCAGTGATTCCTAAAATTTTGACATTCTCTCTAGACATCTCCTGTTTGACCATTTCCAATTTGTCTTGATACATGGACCTAACATTACAGGTCCCTATGCAATATTGCTCTTTTCAGCATCGGAAATGCTTCCATCACCAGTCATATACACAACTGACTGTTGTTTTTGCTTTGGCTCCATCCCTCCATTCTTTCTGAAGTTATTTTCCACTGGTCTCCAGTAGCATACTGGGCACCTACCAACCTGGGGAGTTCATCTTTCAGTGCCCTATCTTTTTGCCTTTTCATATTGTTCATGGTGTTCTCAAGGCAAGAATACTGAAGTGTTTGTCATTCCCTTCACCAGTGGATCACATTTTGTCAGAATTCTCCACCATGATATGCCCATCTTGGGCGGCCCTACATGGCATGGTACATAGTTTCATTGAATTAGACAAGGCAGTGGTCCATGTGAACAGATTGGTTAGCTTTCTGTGATGGTGGTTTTGATTGTCTACCCTCTGATGCAGAAGGATAAGAGGTTAATAGAAGCTTCCTGATGGGAGAGACTGACTGAGGGGGAAATTGTCTTGCTCTGATGCCAGAAAACTTGGAAAACTCAGCAGTGGCCACAAGACTGGAAAAGGTCAGTTTTCATTCCAATCCCAAAGAAAGGCAATGCCAAAGAGTGTTCAAACTACCACACAATTGCACTCATCTCACACGCTAGTAAAGTAATGCTCAAAATTCTCCAAGCCAGGCTTCAGCAATATGTGAACCGTGAACTTCCTGATGTTCAAGCTGGTTTTAGAAAAGGCAGAGGAACCAGAGATCAAATTGCCAACATCCACTGGATCATGGAAAAAGCAAGAGAGTTCCAGAAAAACATCTATTTCTGCTTTATTGACTATGCCAAAGCCTTTGACTGTGTGGATCACAATAAACTATGGAAAATTCTGAAAGAGATGGGAACACCAGACCACCTGATCTGTCTTGAGAAATTTGTATGCAGGTCATGAAGCAACAGTTAGAACTGGACATGGAACGACAGACTGGTTCCAAATAGGAAAAGGAGTACATCAAGGCTGTATATTGTCACCCTGCTTATTTAACTTATATGCAGAAAATATCATGAGAAATGCTGGACTGGAAGAAACACAAGCTGGAATCAAGATTGCCAGGAGAAATATCAATAACCTCAGATATGCAGATGACACCACCCATATGGCAGAAAGTGAAGAGGAACTAAAAACCCTCTTGATGAAAGTGAAAGAGGAGAGTGGAAAAGTTGGCTTAAAGCTCAACATTCAGAAAATGAAGATCCTGGTATCTGGTCCCATCTCTTCATGGGAAATAGATGGGGAAACAGTGGAAACATTGTCAGACTTTATTTTTGGGGGGCTCCAAAATCACTCCAGATGGTGACTGCAGCCATGAAATTAAAAGATGCTACTCCTTGGAAAGAAAAGTTATGACCAACCTAGATAGCATATTCAAAAGCAGAGACATTACTTTGCCAACAAAGGTCCGTCTAGTCCAGTCTATGGTTTTTCCTGTGGTCATGTATGGATGTGAGAGCTGGACTGTGAAGAATGCTGAGTGCCGAAGAATTGATTCTTTTGAACTGTAGTGTTGAAGAAGACCCTTGAGAGTCCCTTGGACTGCAAGGAGACCCAACCAGTCCATTCTGAAGGAGATCAGCCCTGGGATTTCTTTGGAAGGAATGATGCTAAAGCTGACACTCCAGTACTTTGGCCACCTCATGCGAAGAGTTGACTCATTGGAAAAGACTCTGATACTGGGGGGGATTAGGGGCAAGAGGAGAAGGGGACGACAGAGGATGAGATGGCTGCATGGCATCACGGACTCAATGAACGTGAGTTTGAGTGAACTCTGGGAGTTGGTGATGGACAGGGAGGCCTGGCGTGCTGCGATTCATGGGGTCGCAGAGTCAGACATGACTGAACTGAACTGAACTGAAATAGCATGGAGGGAACACAGCTCCACCCATCAACAGAAGATTGGATTAAAAATTTACTAAGCATGGCCACACCCATCAGAAAAAGACCCAGTTTCCCCCTCAGTCAGTCTCTCCTATCAGGAAGCTTCCATAAGCCTCTTATCCTTCTCTGTCAGAGGACAGACAGACTGAAAACCACAATCACAGAAAACAAAGCAATCTAATAACATGGACCACAGCTTTGTCTAACTGAATGAAACTATGAGCCATGCCTTGTAGGGCCACCCAAGATGGACAGGTCATGATGGAGAGTTCTGAAAGAATGTGGTCCACTGGAGAAGGGAATGGCAAGCCACTTCAGTATTTTTGCCTTGATTACCACATGAACAGTATGAAAAGGCAGAAATATAGGACACTGAAAGATGAACTCCTCAACTCGTTAGGTGCCCAATATGCTACTGGAGATCAGTGGAGAAAAAACTCTAGAAAGAATGAAGAGACAGAGCAAGAGCAAAACAGCACTCAGTTGTGGATGTGACTGGTGGTAGAAGCAAAGTCTGATGCTGTAAAGAGCAATATTGCCTAGGAACCTTGAATGTTAGGTCCATGAATCAAGACAAATTGGAACTGGTCAAAGAGGAAATGGCAAGACTGAACATTGGCATTTTAGGAATCAGCAAACTAAAATGGACTAGAATGGGTGAACTTAACTTGATGACCATTATATCTACTGCTGTGGGTAAGAATCCCTTAAGAGAAAAGGAGCAGCCATCACAGTCAATAAAAGAGTCCCAAATGCAGTACTTGGTTACAATCTGAGAAATGACAGAATGATCTCTGTTTCCAAGGCGAACCATTCAATATCATGGTAATCCAAGTCTATGCCCTGACCAGTAATGATGAAGAAGTTGGGCACTTTTTAACACCATACACAAAAATAAACTCAAAATGGATTAAAGATCTAAACATAAGACCAGAAACTATAAAACTCCTAGAGGAGAACATAGGCAAAACAGTCTCTGACATACATCACAGCAGGATCCTCTATGACCCACCTCCCAGAATATTGGAAATAAAAGCAAAAATAAACAAATGGAACCTAGTTAAACTTAAAAGCTTCTGCACAACAAAAGAAACTATAAGCAAGGTGAAAAGACAGCCTTCAGAATGGGAGAAAATAATAGCAAATGAAGCAACAGACAAACAACTAATCTCAAAAATATACAAGCAACTCCTATAGCTCAATTCCAGAAAAATAAATGACCCAATAAAAAAATGGTCCAAAGAACTAAATAGACATTTCTCCAAAGAAGACATACAGATGGCTAACAAACACATGAAAAGATGCTCAACATCACTCATTATCAGGGAAATGCAAATCAAAACCAAATGAAATGGTACTATGAGGTACCATTTCATGCCAGTCAGAATGGCTGCGATCCAAAATTCTACAAGCAATAAATGCTGGAGAGGGTGTGGAGAAAAAGGAACCCTCTTACACTGTTGGTGGGAATGCAAACTAGTAGAGCCACTATGGAGAACAGTGTGGAGATTCCTTAAAAAACTGGAAATAGAACTGCCTTATGATCCAGCCATCCCACTGCTGGGCATACACACTGAAGAAACCAGAATTGAAAGAGACAAGTGTACCCCAATGTTCATCACAGCACTGTTTACAATAGCCAGGACATGGAAGCAACCTAGATGTCCATCAGCAGATGAATGGATAAAGAAAGCTGTGGTACATATACACAATGGAGTATTACTCAGCCATTAAAAAGAATACATTTGAATCAGTTCTAATGAGGTGGATGAAACTGGAGCCTATTATACAGAGTGAAGTAAGCCAGAAAGAAAAACACCAATACAGTATACTAACGCATATATATGGAATTTAGAAAGATGTTAACCCTATATACGAGACAGCAAAAGAGACACTGATATATAGAACAGTCTTTTGGACTCTGTGGGAGAGGGAGAGGGTGGGATGATTTGGGAGAATGGCATTGAAATATGTATAATATCATATATGAAATGAGTCACCAGTCCAGGTTCGATGCACAATACTGGATGCTTAGGGCTGGTGCACTGGGACGACCTGGAGAGATGGTACAGGGAGGTAGGAGGGAGGAGGGTTTGGGGTGGGGAGCATGTGTATGCCTGTGGCGGATTCATTTTGATGTATGGCAAAACCAATACAATATTAAAAAAAAAAAAAAAAAAAGAAGTTGAAGTTGGGCTCAATAAAAACAGAAACAGCTCAATTCCAATTGAGCTATTTCAAATCTAAAAAGATGTTTGTGTGAAAGTGCTGCACTCAATGTACTAGCAAATTTGGAAAACAACAGGGGACACAGGACTGGAAAAGGTCAGTTTTCATCCAATCCCAAAGAAAAGCAATGACGAAGAATGCTCAAACTACTGCACAATTGCAATCATCTCATACACTAGTAAAGTAAGGCTGAAAATTCCACAAGCCAAGCTTCAGTAGTATGTGAACCATGAACTTCAAGATATTCAAGCTGGTTTTAGAAAAGGCAGAGATCAAACTGCCAACATACACTGGATCATCGAAAAAGCAAGAGAGTTCCAGAAAAACATCTATTTATGGTTTATTGAATATTCCAAAACCTTTGACTCTGTGCATCACAAGAAACTGTGGAATATTCTTAAAGAGATGGGAATACCAGGCCACCTGACCTGCCTCTTGAGAAATCTATTTGCAGGTCAGGAAGCCACAGTTAGACCTTGATATGGAACAACAGACTGGCTCCAAATAGGGAAAGGAGTAAAACAAGGCTGTATATTGTCACCCTGTTTATTTAAATTACATGCAGAGTACATCTTGAGAAACACTGGGTTGGATGAAGTACAAGCTGGAATCAAGATTGCTGGGAGAAATATCAATAGCCTCAGATATGCAGATGACACCCCTTTATGGCAGAAAGTGAAGAACAACTAAAAAGCCTCTTGATGAAAGTGAAAGAGGAGAGTTAAAATGTTGATTTAAAGGTCAACATTCAGAAAACTATGATCATGATATCTGGTCCCATCACTCCATGACAAATAAATGGGGAAACAGAGGAAAGAGTGACAGACTTTACTTTTTTGGGCTCCGAATTTACTGCAGATGGTGACTGTAGCCATGAAATTCAAAGACACTTACTCTTTGGAAGAAAAGTTATGACCCACCTAGACAGTGTATTAAAAACAGAGACATTATTTGCCAACAAGGGTCCGTCTAGTCAAGGCTGTTTTTTCCATTAGTCATGTATGGTTGTGAGAGTTGCACTATAAAGAAAGCTGAGCACCGAAGAATTGATCCTTTTGAGCTGTGATGTTGGAGAAAACTCTTGAAAGTCCCTTGGACTACAAGGAGATCCAACCAGTGTACCGTTAATGGAAATCAGTCCTGAATATTTATTGGAAGTACAGATGTTGAAGATGAAACTCCAGTACTTTGGCCACCTGATATGTAGAACTGACTTATTTGAAAAGACCCTGATGCAGGGAAAGATTGAAGGCAGAAGGAGAAGGCGACTGCAGAAGATAAGATGGTTGGATGGCATCACCATCTCAATGGACATGAGTTTGAGTAAACTCTGGGAGTTGGTGATGGACAGGTCGGCCTGGTATGCTGCAGTCCATGGGGTCACAGAAAGTCGAATACGACTGAGTGACTGAACTAAACTGAATTGACCACATCTTTCCATTGTTAACAGAACCTTACAAGTATCAGATCAGATCAGATCAGATCAGTCGCTCAGTCGTGTCCGACTCTTTGCGACCCCATGAACCGCAGCACGCCAGGCCTCCCTGTCCATCACCAGCTCCCGGAGGTCACTCAGACTCGCATCCATCGAGTCAGTGATGCCATCCAGCCATCTCATCCTCTGTCGTCCCCTTCTCCTCCTGCCCTCAATCCCTCCCAGCATCAGAGTCTTCTCCAATGAGTCAACTCTTCGCATGAGGTGGCCAAAATACTGGAGTTTCAGCTTTAGCATCATTCCTTCCAAAGAAATTCCAGGATTGATCTCCTTCAGAATGGACTGGTTGGATCTTCTTGCAGTCCAAGGGACTCTCAAGAGTCTTCTCCAACACCACAGTTCAAAAGCATCAATTCTTCGGCGTTCAGCCTTCTTCACAGTCCAGCTCTCACATCCATACATGACCACAGGAAAGACCATAGCCTTGACTAGGCGAACCTTTGTTGGTAAAGTAATGTCTCTGCTTTTGAATATGCTATCTAGGTTGCTCATAACTTTCCTTCCAAGGAGTAAGCGTCTTTTAATTTCATGACTGCAGTCACCATCTGCAGTGATTTTGGAGCCCAGAAAAACAAAGTCTGACACTGTATATGACAAGTATATGACATAAAATTAATCTAAATTAATATTTATCAAAGAAATAAGGGTGGAATATGGATCATTGAAAAGCAAGAGAGTTCCAGAAAAAATCTATTTCTGCTTTATTGACTATGCCAAAGCCTTTGACTGTGTGGATCACAATAAACTGTGGATAATTCTGAAAGAGATGGGAATACCAGACCACCTGATCTGCCTCTTGAGAAACCTATATGCAGGTCAGGAAGCAACAGTTCAAACTGGACATGGAACAACAGATTGGTTCCAAATAGGAAAAGGAGTGCGTCAAGGCTGTATATTGTCGCTGTGTTTATTTAACTTATATGCAGAGTACGTCATGAGAAATGCTGGGCTGGAAGAGGTACAAGTTGGAATCAAGATTACCAGGAGAAATATTAATAACTTCAGATATGCAGATGACACCACCTTTATTGCAGAAAAGGAAGAGGAACTAAAAGCCTCTTGATGAAAGTGAAAGAGGAGAGTGAAAAAGTTGGCTTAAAGCTCAACATTCAGAAAACGAAGACCATGGCATCTGGTCCCATCGCTTCATGGGAAATAAATGGGGAAACAATGGAAACAGTGGCTGATTTTATTTTTCTGGGCTCCAAAATCACTGCAGATGGCGACTGCAGCCATGAAATTAAAAGGCACTTACTCCTTGAAAGAAAAGTTCTGACCAACCTAGATAGAATATTCAAAAGCAGAGACATTACTTTGCGAACAAAGGTTCGCCTAGTCAAGGCTATGATTTTCCCAGTGGTCATGTATGTTTGTGAGAGTTGGACTGTGAAGAAAGCTGAGTGCCAAAGAATTGATGCTTTTGAATTGTGGTGTTGAAGAAGACTCTTGGGAGTCCCTTAGACTGCAAGGAGATCCAACCTGTCCTTCCTAAAGCAGATCAATCCTGAGTGTTCATTGGAACGTCTGATGCTGAGGCTGGAACTCCAATACTTTGGCCACCTGATGTGAAGAGTTGACTCATTGGAAAAGACCCTGATGCTGGGAGGGATTGGGAGCAGGAGAACGGGACAACAGAGGATGAGATGGTTGGATAGCTTCATCAACTCGATGGACATGAGTTTGAGTAAACTGCAGGAGTTGGTGATGGACAGGGAGGCCTGGCGTGAATTATCCAGCTTAAGCAATATATTTTTTCACATAACAGAAGTCTTGAAGCATGTCATTCAGGACAGTTCCATCTTGCAAAAAGGGACCAACTGAGTTCCTTCCTTCCTCTCATTGACAAGCTGCTGCCTCAATCAGAGTCTAAACTATAGAAACAAAGGCAGAGGTCCTCAGGCTTATTGCAGCTCAGTTGTCCCTTTATTTCAAGAAAAAATAACTTTCATGATCATCCGACCTAGAATCAATTTCTGATTCCATTGTTTTGGCTATAATTTTGTCACATAGCTATCCTTAGAGGCAATGGAACTAGGGCAACTGAATATTTTATACCCCTAACAAAATTACCATTATATTAATAAGGCTAAATGACAGAAAAAAAATAACAGGTGAGAAACTGTACTGACATAAATCATACTTGCCTCATCACTGTAGTATGAAAAAGAAATTGTAATCTCATTATACAAAATACATCCAATATATCCATGAAAAGTAACTTCCCTGGTGGCTCAGATGGTAAAGAATCCACCTGCAATGTGCAAGACCCGGGTTTGATCCCTGGCTTGGAAAGATCCCCTGGAGAAGGGAACAGCTATTCACTCCAGTATTCTGGCCTGGAGAATTTCATAGACAGAGGAGCCTGGCAGGCTATAGTCCATGGGGTCGGAAAGAGGCAAACATAATTCAGCAACTTTCACTTTCAAAAGTAACTGAATTCTGTTACTTGCTATGTCATTTATTGAACAGGGCTGAGTATTTCTGACATGTGGCCCATACAATATTTTATCAACCATCAGAAATTCAGCTCATACTCTATTCATGACACTAGAGTAGTTGATAATGAGAATGTCCATATTACAACATTGGTCCTTACACTTGGCTGGCATGATAAAGCATGACAACTGTCACACACATTCTGGAATATATAGCTAAGGATTGTAATCCTAAAACCCATGCTCATGTTGACAAAACTCTAACTACTCTGTCTTTTTTTTTTAATTAATTTGTTTTTTATTGAAGGATAATTGCTTTACAGAATTTTCTGCTTTCTGTCAAACCTCAACATGAATCAACCATAGGTATACATATATCCCCTCCCTTTTTAAACAACCTCCCATCTTCCTCCCCATCCCAAGCCTCTAGGTTGGTACAGAACCCCTGTTGGATCTTCCTGAGCCATACAGCAAATTCCTGTTGACTATCTATTTTACATATGGTAATGTATTGCCAACATCTGCTGGATCATGGAAAAAGCAAGAGAGTTCCAGAAAAACATCTATTTCTGCTTTATTGACTATGCCAAAGCCTTTGACTGTGTGGATCACAATAAACTGTGGAAAATTCTGAAAGAGATGGGAATATCAGACCACCTGATCTGCCTCTTGAGAAATTTGTATGCAGGTCAGGAAGTAACAGTTAGAACTGGACATGGAACGACAGACTGGTTTTAAATAGGAAAAGGAGTACGTCAAGGCTGGATATTGTCACTCTGCTTATTTAACTTATATGCAGAGTACATCATGAGAAACACTGGACTGGAAGAAACACAAGCTGGAATCAAGATTGTCAGGAGATATATCAATAGCCTCAGATATGCAGATGACACCACCCTTATGGCAGAAAGGGAAGAGGAACTAAAAGCCTCTTGATGAAAGTGAAAGTGGAGAGTGAAAAAGTTGGCTTAAAGCTCAACATTCAGAAAACAAAGATCATGGCATCCAGTCTCATCACTTCATGGGAAATAGATGGGGAAACAGTGTCAGACTTTATTTTTTGGGGCTCCAAAATCACTGCAGATGGTGACTGCAGCCATGAAATTAAAAGATGCTTACTCCTTGGAAGGAAAGTTGTGACCAACCTAGATAGCATATTCAAAAGCAGAGACATTACTTTGCCAACAAAGGTTCATCTAGTCAAGGATATGGTTTTTTCAGTGGTCATGTATAGATGTGAGAGTTGGACTGTGAAGAAGGCTGAGCACCGAAGACTTGATGCTTTTGAACTGTGGTGTTGGAGAAGACTCTTGAGAGTCCCTTGGACTGCAAGGAGATCCAACCAGTGCATTCTGAAGGAGATCAGCCCTGGGATTTCTTTGGAGGGAATGATGCTAAAACAAACTCCAGTACTTTGGCCACCTCATGAGAAGAGTTGACTCATTGGAAAAGACTCTGATGCTGGGAGGGATTAGGGGCAAAAGGAGAAGGGGATGACAGAGGATGAGATGGCTGGATGGCATCACTGACTCAATGAACGTGAGTTTGAGTGAACTCCGGGAGTTGGTGATGGACAGGGAGGCCTGGCGGGTTGCAATTCATGGGGTCGCAAAGAGTCGGACACGACTGAGCGACTGAACTGAACTGAATTGAATGTAAGTTTGCATGTTGCAAAGACTTGGACACAACTGAGAGACTGTCACTTCACTTCATTTTAATCTGAATTACACTAAGTATAAATCAAATTTTGGAACTTTTCAAGGTATCTTCCTATTATTTATGAGTCAAAGCTATGTTTTTTTCCAGTACTTATGCATGGATGTGAGAGTTGGACTATAAAGAAAGCTGAGCAGTGAAAAATTGATGCTTTTGAACTGGGGTGTTGGAGAAGACTCTTCAGAGTCCCTTGGACTGCAAGGAGATCAAACCTTTAAGTCCTAAAGGAACTCAGTGCTGAATATTCATTGGAAGGATTGATGCTGAACCTGAAGCTCCAATACTTTGGTCACCTGATGCAAAGAACTTACTCATTGGAAAAGACCCTGATGCTCGGAAAGATTGAAGGCAGGAGGAGAATGGGACAACAGGTGATGAGATGGTTGAATGGCATCACTGACTCTATGGATATGAGTTTGAAAAAGCTCCAGGAGTTGGTGAAGGACAGGGAAGCTTGGTGTGCTGCAGTCCACGGGGTCACAAAGAGTCACACATGACTGAGCAACTGAGCTGAACTGACTGAAAGCAAGACAAGAGCATGGCATTAGGTATGAACATAAATTTAACAGAGAATAATAAATTTGAATCCATTATAATCAATAGACTGTTATGGTTGCTAAAGTAAAGCCTATGAAATATAGGCCAATCCAAGAAATCACAATTATGATATATCTCAGAAATCTCTTTGAATAATAAAGCTTTGATAACAAGGGGTATCCATTTAGCAGGCAATTATGTTTCCTATTATTCTTCCTTAGGACATTGAGCATAATGTGGACTGGTTATCTACATCAAAAAGTTTGGATGAAATAGATATTTATTTGCCTACTCATTGGCTACCTATGTGTTTTCAATTTTTATTACTAGACACAATGTGGAGAAGGCAGTGGCACCCCACTCCAGTACTTTTGCCTGGAAAATCCCATGGGTGGAGTAGCCTAGTAGGCTCAGTCCACAGGGTTGCTGAGGGTCGGACATGACTGAGTGACTTCACTTTCACTTTTCGCTTTCATGCATTGGAGAAGGAAATGGCAACCCACTCCAGTGTTCTTGCCTGGAGAATCCCAGGGACAGGGGAGACTGGTGGGCTGCCGTCTATGGGGTTGCACAGAGTTGGACACGAAGAGACTTAGCAGCAGCAGCAGCAGACACAAAGAAGTCTGTGCAAATTTAAATATTCTTGTGGTTGTTGTTGTTTTAATAGCAAACCATTCTTCTAGGACTATTGATCTGAGGGAACTTGTATTGTAAGACCACCAATAATTGGATTAGTAGTTCACCTTGCTGCTGCTGCTGCTAAGTCGTATCCAACTCTGTGCGGTCCCATAGATGGAAGCCCACCAGGCTCCCCAGTCCCTTGGATTCTCCAGGCAAGAACATTAGAGTGCTTTGCCATTCCAGGCAAGAACACTGGAGTGCGTTGCCATTTCCTTCTCCAATGCATGAAAGTGAAATGTGAAAGTGAAGTCACTCAGTCATGTCCAACTATTAGTCACCCCACGGACTGCAGCCTGCCAGGCTCCTCCATCCATGGGATTTTCCAGGCAAGATTACTGGAGTGGATTGCCATCGCCTTCTCTGAGTTAACCTTAATATAGCAATTAATTTCTCCTTTCACATGATGACCTCACATCATACTAAATGAAACTTTCTACCTAGCGCACAACCCTCTTTCTCTAGCCTTTTTTACTGGCTTTCAGTTCAGCTCAGTCGTATCTGACTCTTTGCAAACCCATGAATCACAGTACACCAGGCCTCCCTGTCCCTCACCATCTCCCGGAGTTCACTCAAACTCACGTCCATTGAGTCAGAGATGCCATCCAGCCATCTCATCCTCTGTCGTACCCTTTTCCTCCTGCTCTCAATCCCTCCCAGCATCAGAGTCTTTTCCAATGAGTCAACTCTTCACATGAGGTGGCCAAAGTACTGGAGTTTCAGCTTTAGCATCATTCCTTCCAAAGAACTCCCAGGGCTGATCTCTTTTAGAATGGACTAGCTGGATCTCCTTGCAGTCCAAGGGACTCTCAAGAGTTTTCTTCAAAAAAAAAAAAAAAAAAAAAGAATCTTTTCCAACACCACAGTTCAAAAGCATCAATTCTTCAGTGTTCAGCTTTCTTCACAGTCCAGCTTTCACATCCATACATGAACACTGGAAAAACCATAGCCTTGACTAGACAGACCTTTGTTGGCAAAGTAATGTCTCTGCTTTTGAATATGCTATCTAGGTTGGTCACAACTTTTCTTCCAAGGAGTAAGTGTCTTTTAATTTCATGGCTGCAGTCACCATCTGCAGTGATTTTGCAGCCTCCAAAAACAAAGTCTGACACTGTTTTCCCATCTGTATCCTATGAAGTGATGGGACCAGATGCCATGATCTTCGTTTTCTGAATGTTGATCTTTAAGCCAACTTTTTCACTCTCCTTTTTAACTCTCATTTAGAGGCTTTTGAGTTCCTCTTCCCTTTCTGCCATAAGGGTGGTGTCATCTGCATATCTAAGGTTATTGATATTTCTCCTGGCAATCTTGATTCCAGCTTGTGCTTCTTCCAGCCCAGTCTTTCTCATGATGGACTCTGCATATAAGTTAAATAAGCAGAGTGACAATATACAACCTTGACGCACTCCTTTTCCTATTTGGAACCCTTCTGTTGTTCCATGTCCAATTCTAACTGTTGCTTCCTGATCTGCATATAGGTTTCTCAAGAGGCAGGTCAGGGGGTCTGGTAGTCCCATCTCTTTCAGAATTTTCCACAGTTTATTGTGATCCACACAGTCAAAGGCTTTGGCATAGTCAATAAAGCAGATATAGATGTTTTTCTGGAACTCTCTTGCTTTGCCCATGATCCAGTGGATGTTGGCAATTTGATCTCTGGTTCCTCTGCATTTTCTAAAACCAGCTTGAACATCTTGAACATCAAAGTTAACGTATTGCTGAAGCCTGGCTTGGAGAATTGTGCATTACTTTACTAGCGTGTGAGATGAGTGCAGTTGTGCAGTAGTTGGAGCATTCTTTGGCATTGCCTTTCTTTGGGATTGGAATGAAAATGGACCTTTTCCAGTCCTGTGGCCACTGCTGAATTTTCCAAATTTGCTGGCATATTGAGTGCAGCACTTTCACAGCATCATCTTTCAGGATTTGGAATAGCTCAACTGGAATTCCATCACCTCCACTAGCTTTGTTCGTAGTGATGCTTTCTAAGGCCCACTTGATTTCACTTTCCAGGATGAGATATAACTGACAAAGCACAAGCTGGAATCAAGATCATTGGGAGAAATATCAATAACCTCAGACATGCTGATGACACCAGCCTTATGGCAGAAAGGCAGGAGGAACTAAAAAGCCTCTTGATAAAATTGAAAGAGGAGAGTGAAAAAGTTGGCTTAACGCTCAACATTTAGAAAATGAAGATCGTGAAATCTGGTCACATCGCTTCCTGGCAAAGAGATGGGGAAACAATGGAAACAGTGACAGACTTTATTTTCTTAGGCTGCAAAATCCCTGCAGATAGTGACTGCAGCCATGAAATTAAAAGACGCTTACTCCTTGGAAGGAAAGTTATGACCAACCTAGATAGCATATTCAAAAGCAGAGACATTACTTTGCCAACAAAGGTTTCATCTAGTCAAAGCTATGGTTGGAACTGCAAAACCAAAGAACTGATGCTTTTGAACTGTGGTGTTGGAGAAGGCTCTTGAGAGTCTCTTGAACTGCAAAGAGATCCAACCAGTGCATTGTTAAGGAAATCAGTCTTGAATATTCATTGAAAGGACTGATGTTGATTCTGAAACTCCAGTATTTTGGCCATCTGACATGAAGACCTGACTCCCTGGAAAAGACCCTGATGCTGGGAAAGATTGGAAGTGGAGGGAGAAAGGGACAGAGGATGAGATGGTTGGATGGCATCACTGACTTGATGGACATGATTTTGAGTAAGCTTCAGGAGTTGGTGATGGACAGGTTAGCCTGGTGTGCTTCAGGTCATGGGGTCACAAAAAGTCAGACACAGATGAGTGACTGAACTGAACTGGAAAATAAAATTGTAAGATATTTAAAGCATCAGATCAGATCAGATCAGATCAGTCGCTCAGTCGTGTCCGACTCTTTGCGACCCCAATGAACCACAGTACGCCAGGCCTCCCTATCCATCACCAACTCCCGGAGGTCACTCAGACTCACATCCATCGAGTCAGTGATGCCATCCAGCCATCTCATCCTCTGTCGTCCCCTTCTCCTCTTGCCCCCAATCCCTCCCAGCCTCAGAGTCTTCTCCAGTGAGTCAACTCTTTGCATGAGTTGGCCAAAATACTGGAGTTTCAGCTTTAGCATCATTCCTTCCAAAGAAATCCCAGGGCTGATCTCCTTCAGAATGGACCGGTTGGATCTCCTTGCAGTCCAAGGGACTCTCAAGGGTCTTCTCCAACACCACAGTTCAAAAGCATCAATTCTTCGGCACTCAGCCTTCTTCACAGTCCAGCTCTCACATCCATACATGACCACAGGAAAGACCATAGCCTTGACTAGGCGAACCTTTGTTGGCAAAGTGATGTCTCTGCTTTTGAATATGCTATCTAGGTTGGTCATAACTTTCCTTCCAAGGAATAAGCGTCTTTTAATTTCATGGCTGCAGTCACCATCTGCAGTGATTTTGGAGCCCAGAAAAATAAAGTCTGACACTGTTTCCACTGTTTCTCCATCTATTTCCCATGTAGTGATGGGACCAGATGCCATGATCTTCGTTTTCTGAATGTTGAGCTTTAAGCCAACCTTTTCACTCTCCACTTTCACTTTCATCAAGAGGCTTTTGAGTTCCTCTTCACTTTCTGCCATAAGGGTGGTGTCATCCGCATATCTGAAGTTATTGATATTTCTCCCAGCAATCTTGATTCCAACTTGTGTTTCTTCCAGTCCAGCATTTCTCATGATGTACTCTGCATATAAGTTAAATAAACATGGTGACAATATACAGCCTTGATGTACTCCTTTTCATCATGGTAATTTGATAAATGTATAAGTTGTGAAAAGATTCCTCCAACCCAGCTAATTAACACATCTAAGCACATGTATACCTCAAATATATGTTTATTTAGGTGTAAAAATTTAAGTTCTGCTTTCTTAGTAAATTTCAATTTTGCAATACTGTTTTATCAACTGTAGTCACCATGTTATACATTAGATCCTCAGATTTTTTCACCTGAAAGTTGAAAGTCTGTACCATTTTACTAACTTCTGTTTCCCCAGCTCCTCTGTGGTCTGGCAACCACTTTTCTACTTTCTGTTTTATGATTTTAATTTTTTTATTTAGATTCCACATAAAAGTGACACCATACAGTATCTTTCTTTCTGTCTGGCTTATTTTACCTAGCATAATTCCTTAAAGGTCCATCTGTGTTGGATGGATCCAACAAAGAGCAGGATGTCCTTCTTTCTCATGGACAAATAATCCATTATATATGTATGTTCATATATATATGTACATATATATGTACACAATTCATTATAATATATGTACATTATCCATTCATTGCTTAATGAACACTTAAGTTTTCATAACTTGGCTACTGTGAATGATGCTGCAATGGCTTAGGCAGTGGTGCAGTTATATCTTTGATATTCTGATTCACTGTCCTTTGTATTTACCTCTTTTTCTGCTGGATAAACATCTGAATTCAGTTATTCAGTTTCTGGTTCTTCTGGGCCACTAACTGACAGAAAGCAAAAATATTGAAACTTTTAAATTTCACAATAAATCACATGAGAACAACAAAAGTGCATTTCACCTCTGACTACTTTTTTTTTTCTCCCTTACTACAAAATTTAGGGAAAAAGAAACAAACAAAATCTGCCTCAAGAAAGGTTGTTCCTGTCACTGATGACCATCTTAAAACTGTTATGTGTTCCAGAAATTAAATTAAGCAGAGGTTTATTATCAAATATTTATTGAGTCCAAAATCAACTCAATTGCTTCTTCTTTAGATTCCGACTTTCTTGAATGAACATAGAAACAGGCTGAAAAATGAGCATATATGGTAAACTTAGTTCTCTTTCTTCTTTTTTCCCTGCACTAAGATTTTGCTTGGCCCCCAGGCAAGTCCTCCTTTTTAGATGACCCAAGTTAATTTCTTTGGATTGTGTGCCTTACTTGACCTATAATAAATAGCCTTAGAGTTTTATGAAGCAAAGTGAATAATTAAGAGCTCAAGTGCTTTCATTAAATTAAAATCAAATTGAATTTTTTATAATCTACTATTATTACATATTGTAGTTTTTTAATATAATTGTGGCATGCATATAATGACCATAACGCTTGTATATTTTATATTAAAAATTCCATGAACAGAGGAGCCTGGTGGGCTACAGTCAATGGTGTCATAGAGTTGGAAACAACTGTGTGTATGTACAAGCACACGCACATATACACACACATACACACATGTTTATACATATTATAAAATATAAAAATAATGTAAAACATTTGAACATAATTTTAAACTCAAATGATGAATGATTATACTCTAGCAAATATACATGGAAATATTTTCCTACCTTTCTAAAATGTAAAGCTAAAACCTCACAAATGCTATCCCAAAATTTACAAATAAGAAACAGAAGAATATTTTCATGTTAAGCATATTAATTTTATCAATAAAATTTTACCTTTAAAAAATGGTTATTGAATGAGGTTGAAGGCCACATTTTTGAAATAAATATTTATGTATTTTTAGATTTACCAGTTAAGTCTGGAGAAATTCAAGTTATTTGTTTCATTAATTTTGGAAGGTTCATACAATTTTTTTTCCAGTTGTTTTAAGGCTTTCAAGTCAAAGAGGCAAAGAACTATCACTTACCATTCTCTATTATGACTTTTTAAATATAAAGATATGATATCAGAAAACTGTTAAAATTAAAAGGATCTCAGTTAAATATTCTAATTACCACATTTGTCAGTTTAGAATAACAAAAGTCAGGGCGAGGGATCAATTTGACAGAGTAGGAAGATCCTGAGCTCACCTCCCCCCAAAATACATGCAAACTACAACTACATGTAGAGCCAACTCTCTCTGAAAATGACCTAAAGACTAGCAGAATGGCTTTTCTACAACCACACATAGTCTTAAGAAAGAACCACACATAGTCTGGTAGGAAAGGAGAAGAGGCAATCTAGTTGGGACCCACATCCCTGGGAAAAGACCCATAAGATGAAGGGTATACCACAGGCTAGGGAATCCTCCTTGAGGAGTGAGGAGTTTAAGTCTCACATTGGTGATCTTTGTGCTGGGGGTCCAGCACTAGGAAGAAGAGATCCTTTGGCTCAGTTGAAAATCAGTAGGGTTTCCTGGATAGGGCTGTAAGAAACTGAAACTGCTATTGAAGAGCATGCACACAGACCTGCTTGCCCCCAGTCCCAACACAGAAGCAACAGATTAAAAACAGTCTGCCCCTCTTGCCAGCCAACCAGGATTGCCCCAACACACTCCCCAGCCTACATCTGGCCTTGCTCCAGCCTATTCTGTTCCAGCATGACTCTCAACCAAGGAAAAGACAACTGTCTTGCTGGAGAGGGGTGCAACTAGTTTAGAATAATTGCTTCAGGCCCTTGGTCTCTGGCTTCACCCCCAATAAAAGCAGAGACTGTCATCATGCAAGGGAGAAACAGAGCTAACTCAGAAATGTAATTCCAGCCCATTGGATCCCTACTTGCCCAGAGTCCTGACTTAGGTGGAGACTACCACTGTAGTGAGGAGAAATGGAGCTAGCTCACTTTTGCCACTCCATCATCTCCCCTAATTAAGGCAGAGGCCATCTTCATGCTGGGAAAAAGTCTAGCTCCTTCTATCCTCTGGCTCCAGCTCCTTGATCCCTGGCCCTACTCTGACAGGGTGGCAACTGCTGTTGAGCCTGGGAGAAGCCCTAGTTCACATCTAGCTGTGACTTCAACCCTATGCATCCCCCTCAAGGTGGCTTCCAGTATACCCCAGGAAAAGATGTGGTCAGTACTCACTTCAGATTCAGTTCTCCCAGTTAAACCATTGGGCACATGCAGACTCATAGAAATGTTCTTACACAAGGACAAGACTTCAAGACCAGGATATGTAACTGATTTGCTCAATTTCAAAGAGGTAATCTTTGAAAGTCAAAAAAAAAAAAAAAAAAAGAAAGAGGAATACATTCCAAATGAAAGAACAAGATAAAACCCTAGGGGAAAACCCTACTAAAATGGAGAAGATCAGTCTTGGGTGTTCTTGGGAGGGAATGATATGAAAGCTGAAGCTCCAGTACTTTGGCCACCTCATGCAGAGTTGATTCATTGGAAAAGACTCTGATGCTGGGAGGGATTGGGGGCAGTAGGAAAAGGGGACGACAGAGGATGAGATAGCTGAATGGCATCACCGACTAGATGGACATGAGTTTGAGTGAACTCCAGGAGTTGGTGATGGACAAGGAGGCCTGGTGTGCTGTGATTCATGGGGTCGCAAAGAGTCAGAAACAACTGAGTGACTGAACTGAACTGAACTGAATTTACCTGTTAAAGAATTCAAAGCAATAGCAATAGAAATGCTTACTGAACTCTGAAAGAGGGCAGAGAATGCAAAAAGAACTTCAACAAAGAACTAAAAAACATAAAAAGAACCAATAAGATCTGAAGATGGCAATAATGGAAATGAAAAAAACACTAGAAAAACTTTATGTCAGGTTAAATGATACAGAATAATGTATAGTGATCAGTAAGACCAGAATAGTGGAAATCACCTAATCAGAAAAGAAAATTTAAACAAAAATAGTTTAAAGGACCTCCCAGATGTTCAAGCTGGTTTTAGAAAATGCAGAGGAACCAGAGATCAAACTGCCAACATCTGCTGGATCATCGAGAGTTCCAGAAAAAATTCTATTTCTGCTTTATCGACTATGCCAAAGCCTTTGACTGTGTGGATCACAATAAACTGTGGACAATTCTGAAAGAGATGGGAATACCAGACCACCTGATCTGCCTCTTGAGAAACCTTGCAGATCAGAAAGCAACAGTTAGAACTGAACATGGAACAACAGACTGGTTCCAAATAGGAAAAGGAGTACGTCACGGCTGTATATTGTCACCAGCTTATTTAACTTATATGCAGAGTACATCATGATAAACGCTGGGCTGGATGAAGCACAAGCTGGAAAAAAGATTACCAGGAGAAATATCAATAACCTCAGATATGCAGATGACACCACCCTTATGGCAGAAAGGGAAGAGGAACTAAAAAGCCTCTTGATGAAAGTGAAAGAGGAGAGTGAAAAAGTTGGCTTAAAGCTCAACATTCAGAAAATGAAGATCATGGCATCTGGTCCCATCACTTCATGGGAAATAGATGGGAAAACAGTGGAAACAGTGTCAGACTTTATTTTTTTGGGCTCTAAAATCACTGCAGATAGTGACTGCAGCCACTCCTTGGAAGAAAAGTTATGACCAACCTAGATAGCATATTCATAAGTAGAGACATTACTTTGCCAACAAAAGTCCGTCTAGTCAAGTCTATGGTTTTTCTCGTGGTCATGTATGGATGTGAGAGTTGGACTGTGAAGAAAGCTGAGCGCCAAAGAATTGATGCGTTTGAACCGTGGTGTTCGAAAAACTCTTGAGAGTCCCTGGGACTGTAAGGAGATTCAACCAGTCCATTCTAAAGGAGATCAGCCCTGGGTGTTCTTTGGAAGGAATCATGCTAAATCTGAAACTTCAGTACTTTGGTCACCTCATGCGAAGAGTTGACCCACTGGAAAAGACTCTGATGTTGGGAGGGATTAGGGGCAGGAAGAGAAGGGGCTTACAGGGGATGAGATGGGTGGATGGCATCACTAACTCGATGGACGTGAATCTGAGTGAACTCCGGGAGTTGGTGATGGACAGGGAGGCCTGGCATGCTGTGATTCATGAGGTCACAAAGAGTTGGACACGACTGAGAGACTGAACTGAACTGAACTGAGGCAACATCAAGCATTTGTGTTATAAAGGTCCAGAAGGAAAACAGAGAGAGAGAGAAAGGGGCAGAAAATATATTTGATATGATTATGGATGAAAATTTTCCTAACTTAAAGAAGGAAACAGCTATCCATGCCCAGGATTAACAGAAAGTCCCAATAATGATGAACCCAAGAGACCCACACCAAGACATAAAAATTATACTGACAGAATTGAAGATAAGAGAGAATTGTAAAGGCAGCAAGACAAAACAAGGATTCAAATAGAAGTATCAACCAAGTTTTCAACAGAAACATTGCAAGCCAGAAGGGATTGTCATGATATATTTAAAATCCTGAAAGGGAAAGCTACAGCCAAGGATCCTCTTGACTTTCCAGATGGTTCAGTGGTAAAGAATCCACCCACCAATGCAGGAGACACAGGAGACGAAGGTTAGATCCCTGGGTTGGGAAAATCCCCTGGAGGAAGGCATGGCAGTTGCCTGGGAAATTCCCTGGACAGAGGAGTCTGATTGGCTATGGTCCATAGAGTCACAAAGAGTTGGACAAGACTGAAGCAACTTAGCACACACGAATATACCATCTATAGCTGAATACCATCTAGAGTTGAAATAATGTTTTTCTAGTTCTTAGGAAAAATAATTACTAGTCCAAAATGATATTCTCTGATAACAACTTGGAGTGCTAATGCATAATGTTACTCAGTGTTTGTGAATGCATATGATTTAGAAGCCAGAGATCAAGTGTGATTGACTCTTTTGTACAAAGTTTGTGGAAGGATATCCTACTCTTTTGGAAAATGGATTTCAGATGGACCTAAAGACAGAGCTAAAGCTTGCTTAAAGAAATGGTCACTTGTTATTTCACCAAAAGAATGAGTGGTTAAACACTTTCTCTGAAATTATATGAAATAATGAAGGACTGTGATGATTTGGAATTGAGTAACTTTTAACACAGAAAGTGCCTGTTGAGCAGAATCATACATTAGAACATGGATAATGTGAAGTATAGAATATTATGTGTAAGTAGATTGCTTTGAAAACTAAAAATCATCCTCATTCTACAGTGTGTGTTCAATATTCTCAGTATGCTTTTTGTTTGCCTTTTTAAATTCCAAACAGAAAACCTCTGGATTTGGAGAATCCAGCTGAAAACTATAATTGCATCAGATAAAACAAACCCTGTGGACAATGATATCTTAGAAAGATCTGGTTCTATCCAGCTGTGATATACTTTACTCATGCATATTCTTCTTACTATATCTGCAACTTGCAAGAGGGGAAGTTGTTTCTCTCCTTATGGTCATATTAATGCTTCATAATGTATACTTAAATTAATCCCTTTACAATAAAAAAATAATAGGTTTCTATAGTTGCTGATGAAACCATAATTTTATCTTTTATGCCATCTATGTAAGTTAAAAGTTTAAAATAGCTGTTTTAGTTTTTATTTTAAAGGAGAACATTCTCTAAATAACTGGTTTGAAATAAGATGCTAAGGTGTGAGAAGAATATGTCAGTCAGTGAGGTTCCTGTGCCAAAATATTATAGAAGTTAAAACTCCAAATTATGTTTTATGGTGTTGAAGGTTCGACAAACTAGGCATGGATCTGCTTTTCATACTTTGAATGCAGATTTGTGCTCCTGACATGAAAAGAATTCTATAATTTCAGTAAAAACCAGATACACAACCACATTCTGCAGAGTTTTCCCCACTTAATTTTAGAGCTGCAGAGTGATGAGGAAACCCATAAGGGAGGTCAGGGTGAGTGAATAATTCTCAATTGAGAAAACAATTGCCTCTTGATTGTAGACTGGGCAGTTTTTTCTTCAAGTTTCTACCTCTTAAGAGACCTCACCTAAGAGAGTGTTAGCCCTATTGTGAACGATGAGATACCCATCTTTGGATCAACTTCATCGAGGCCTCAGGCAATATCAGAAACTGACCCAATAGGGCCCTAGACATTGCACTTCTAATAACAAGACTTGATATGCCATGCCTTTTCTTTGATTGTTTAAAAAACAGGGATTTTCTGTTTTCAAAGATGGGGACTGAAATCATAGAAACACATTACTATGGAAATGTGTAAAACTTATCTCATAAATACAAATTAAGCAAATCTTGCAGATAGGAGGTCTTTCTATTAATAATTTTCCTAATTAGAACCCCAGGGGTGCTAGTTTTTTTTTTTTTTTTTTTCTGGTTCAAGGATAATAATTAAAGTATTGATATATCTTACTTTTAAAATGTGGATGATGTTATATCATTAAGTTAATATCTATTTATTAAGTACCTACTGTGTGCCATTTACCTACAACCGAGCTAAAAACTGCCACTTCCAAAATGAGCTTAATTTGATATATTCCACTGATAGAATGCGAGTGCTGCGAGGTATCAGCAGGAGCCTCATCACTAGGCTTCACCAAAATTACTCCTGATTGATGGCTATCTCTGTTGTCCTTAAAGATCTCCTAGGGTAGAAATGCTAGAAACTCATTAACAAATCCTACCAACGGGAAGTTTTTGCTAATAACCAGTATCATCATGGAGCCAAAAATCTGTTTTATCTAATTTTATCACCATTAACATTGTAAATAGCTGGACATTACCATGTTCACACTATTTGAAGCAACTAAACTTAATTATTTTTCCTGTTTCTTTTTCCTTTCATGCTTCAAAGAAAGATGCTTCTTTTTCCATAGTAATTCATAACTCTCAAAGTACTGTTCTCACCGTCCTGATCTTCCTCCATTATTTTATTTTTTCCCCTTTCTCTTATGTTAGCTAGCCCTTTCTCCTAAGCATGTAAATATGTGCAAATTTCTCTCATAAAAAAAGCTCCAGTTTGTTCCTATATCACCTCCTCTACTGTTAATTTCTCATCGTGCTGTCCTACCAGGGTTACTTTGCTTTCTCTTCCATTCGCCCCTTCATTCTTTGTGAGCTGACAACTTTCTCACAACTATACAGATACTAATAGCCTATCTGAGAAAACTAATTATCACTTATCAGTCTCACGTTACTTGAATGTATATGTTTTTTTACATTATTGACCACTGCTGGCACTATTAAAATACCTGAAATTTAAAGCAGTCTAATAAGTTATCATATAAATTTTAGGCTCTCATGTTTTATAACTACTGTC
The DNA here is from genome assembly GCA_935064755.1 of Tragelaphus eurycerus. Classification (NCBI taxonomy): domain Eukaryota; kingdom Metazoa; phylum Chordata; class Mammalia; order Artiodactyla; family Bovidae; genus Tragelaphus; species Tragelaphus eurycerus. The sequence continues at coordinate 9,363,422 of CAKXYN010000012.1, read as the reverse complement.
TCTCCTGATATAACCTTTTCCACCCTTACACTATGATTTATGGCTTCTCTTTTTCCACTTAATCCTTAGATATTTCAGTTACTCAGATTCATAAGCTCTTGTATCTTCTCTTTGTATGTATTCTTTGTGGATGATCTCAAGTATATTCATAGATCATGCTAGTACTTAGTTATAGAAAACTCCAAACGCATACCCCAACCCAGACCCTGTTCTGTTATTCAGTCTCCAATGCCTCCTCTTACCTTAATCAGCTGTGTCTCTAACAAGGCAATTATTTTTAGTTCTTCTTCATAGAACCACCATCCCTCATGTTCATCTGCAAAGAAAGAAATCAGTGTTGTTTTCTTGCTTTCTCTTTAATGTCCATATCTGGTTAGTTACTAGTTCCTGCCCTATGATTTATATACCACTGCTGTTCCATAGTCCTTTATTGCCAGTCTCAATATCACTTGGTTCAGAGTCCCGTCATCCCTCAAAGGAAACACCGCTTTCATTTTCCACTAGTTTCATCTTACGTAGCGTTGCTTCTTTTCATATTGCCAAAATCATTTTCAGAGTAACCCTTCTCACACACATATACCACTATATTAATTCTATTTGAGAATTATCGTCTATTAATCTCCAGTATTTTGTCTCCAATGCTTGTCTCTAGCAAAGCTCAAATTTTATACTTTGGCATCTTAATCAGCAATCTTATTCCTGCCTGATTTTTCAGTTCTATTGCCTGCCATTCACTGCTAACAGTCCTCCATACTCCCTCTCCAAACACACATCTCACACACACACACACACACACACACACACACACACACACACACACACACACTATGCATGTATCCTATGCCTCAGGTATATTAAACTACTTTAAAGTCTGCTGTAGCAAAAGCCTATGTCCCATCTCTCTCCACCTCTGACTTTAGACACTACTGTGGCAGCTCTGTGTAAACTCTGTCTCATTGCACTACCTCAAGTGGGTTGAACTTGTAGAGCCTTCTCCCCATGCCTCAGAAGCTCCATCGACCTTGGTGACATCACAGCTAGTGTGGGAATGTTATCCCTTATCCCCCATGGGCAATCCTCAGCCAATAATGGGCAGAAGTCGTGTGTAAATGTCCAACTGTCCTGACTTTTAGGGGGAAAATTTGGGAGGCCTTTCCTTTGGTTTTCTGAGGCACTGACAGAATTAAAGCTTTGTTGTCTGCAATAGCAACTCAGAATGAAGCCTTGTATTTTCTTTAACTCCTTTTTCCCCTCACTGTGTTTTCTCCCTCAGTCCTGTTTATCAGGTTCACCATCACTCATAAAATAAACTGCATGCATTCAAGATATTATCTCAGGTTTTATTTCTGAAGATATCAACTAAACCTCTGTCACACAAATCAACCTTTGAACATGTCAGTTCCCTTTACTAAAAGCCCTGTCTACTCATGATTTACATGAACAAGTCCCATAGTTGCCATTGCCTTCTCCAAAAAATAGTGATAAAATGCAGCTAAATAATTATTTTTTTTAACTTTCTGGATAAACAAGTGTGATATGAAAGGAGCAGTATTTACAAAATTCCAGGGATTTAGAGAGGCTTAGTTGGTGGCTCAGACTAAAGAATCTGCCTTTAATGCAGGAGACTGGAGTTTGATCCCTGTGTCAGGAAGATCCACTGGAGAAGGGAATGGCTACTCATTCTAGTATTCTTGCCTGGAGAATCCCATAGACAGAAGAGTCTGGAGGTCTATAGTCCATAGAGTCACAAAGAATTGGACATGACTGAATGACTGACTAAGCCCACAGGAATGCGAGGAGTCAGGCTGGTAGAAATAGTGGTGAATGAAGCCAGAGGGGGCAAAAGAGTGGCCAAGTTGAAGGTCTTAGAGCTAAAGATCCAGGTGGATCTAATTGCCCTTTAAGTAGAGCTGGAAAGTATGTCCAAAAGTCACAGAATCTAGATTTACCAGAAAGTCCTCATGTGTGGAATGAGAAACTATAAACTAATGTAAGAGGAATAAACCATAGGCCAAGCACAGAATCAATTATAAAATCATAGAAATGAAGACAAATTTTATGGGGATTATTAAACCTAGAAAGATAGCCATATTATGAGGGATTAAAGCACATAGGAGTAAAAACAATATTAAGAAAAACCAAAATCTGATTAAAGTTATTTTAGGAGTGACCATTATCAGAACAACTAAGAAAAAGAGACAGAAGTTGAATTATTTTATTTCATTGGAGGCTCAGGCTACTTTAAAGAGGTTGTCCGGATCTACCAGCTACATCCCTCCTAGCTTTCTAAAGGATTGTTCTCAATGTGGTTGTGAGGAACATATAAAATCAGATTTCTATAAATTAATATTCATAATGGGTATTTAAGGATATTTTTTTTTTACTTAACAGAAATTTATTGTGTCATGATTCCAGAGGCTAGAGATCTGAGATGAGGGTGTCAGCAGGAATGGTTCCTCCAGAAGGCTGTGAAGGAGAATTGGTTCCAGGCTGCTTGCCACGCTTCTTGTAGTCAGCTGACAATTTTCGATGTTCCTTGACTTGTAGGAGGAAAGCATTTAATCTTTGTACACCAAGTATTTGTTCCCTAGGTCTTCTCAGTGCTACCTCTCCATTATAAAATTCCCCTTTCACCTCTCATCTAGAGGTTTTAACCTCCACTGATAATTGGAATGTAAATACATAATTTCATTAGAGGTGGCAAAATGTTGATTTTCTAATTCTCTCATTCTTTTTGGCCAGTGGGGCCCCTTCACAGTGACTCCTGTGCTGTCCTGGTAGCGTCCTTGCAAGTGGTCCCAGGTTTATCTCACAGATTTCCTTCCCAGATTCGGCATCAGCCATTTTGGAACTCTCCTTTTTTATTTAAAATTAACTCATTTAAGAATCAAAAATTTATCTCAAAATACTAATTTTGCTAAACACTATACATTTTGATGTGTAGTACTTAAATTCTAATTCAGCTATAAATACTTTATAATTTTAAAAATTAAGTCTTTTTACAAAAACATGGAGAAGGAAATGGCAACCCACTCCAGTATTTTTTTTTTTTTTTTTTTTGCAGGGGAAAGTGGACAAAGGAAAGGATCAATGAGGGTAGGAGGGAAATGGGAAGAAAGAAGGGGAGTGATGGTGGGGAGTATATGTAATTTCTTAACTAATGGCTTTCTGTTTTTAATCACAAAGAACACACAAAAAAATCATGTTGAATTCATCCTATATTAGGAGGTTTGATCTGGAAATGAAAAGTTCAGGAAACTAAAAGTCCAGTTTGGGTGTCCTCATCTTAGGCACATCTTGGTATTTTGTATTGGTAGGTCTATCTTTACCACAATATATTATTTAGGACAGGATCACATTTGTCACTTCTTCCTCCCTACTACCCAAAGTGGTACCAGTCCCATAAAATAGTCAATAAAGCTTTACAGAGTGAACAAATAAGTCAATTTTTTTTTTTTTGTTAACTCTCCTGAGTGAACTGAATTTTTTTAGGCTCATAAGTGAATATGTTTTCCTCTTTACTTTGTCTATTACAGCCAGATTGTATAAGAATGAGTGGGGTATTAAAGTCTCCCACTATTATTGTATTGTTGCATATTTCTTCCATCATATTAACTAATGTTTGTCTTAGATACATCAATGCTCCAATGTTGGGTGCATATATATTTATAATTGTTATAACTTCTATTTGGATTGTTCCTTTAAGTCGTTATGTGTAACCTTCATTGTCTTCTTTTCAGGATCTTTAAAGTCAATTTTATCTAATATAAGTATTGCTACTCCTGTTTTCTTATGGTCCATATTTGCATAGAAAATCTTTTTCCAGCCCTTCATTTTCAGGCAGTATATATTCCGTATTTTAAGGTGGTTCTCTTGTAGACAACATATATAGGGGTCTAGTTTTTGTATCCATTTGACCCATTTTAGTCTTTTGGTTATCTCTTGTAGACAAGGTATGCAGGGGTCTTGTTTTTTGTATCAATTCGGCCAGTCTTTGTCTATTGATTAGGGCATTCAGCCCATTAACGTTTAAAGCAATTATTGATAAATAGGATTTACTTTATTGTTTTGGGTTCAAATTTATACACCCTTTTAATGATTCCTATCTAGAGAATGTCCTTTAGTTTTTGTTGGAGAAATGGTTTAGTGGTGCAAAATTCTCTCAACTTTTGCTTATCTGTGAAGCTTTTGATTTCTCCTTCATATTTGAATGAGATCCTTGCTGGATACAATAATCTAGGCTGTAAGTTATTTTCTTTCATCACTTTAATTATGTCTTGCCATTCCCTCCTGGCTTGGAGAGTTTCTATTGAAAGATCAGCTGTTATCCTTATGGGAATTCCCTTGTGAGTTATTTGATGTTTTTCCCTTGCTGCTTTTAATATTTGTTCTTTATATTTAATCTTTGTTAATTTGATTAATATGTGTCTTGGGGTGTTATGCCTTGGGTTTATCCTGTTAGGGACTCTCTGGGTTTCTTGAACTTGAGTGGTAATTTCCTTCTCCAATTTAGGAAAGTTTTCAACTATTATCTCCTCAAGTATTTCCTCATGGTCTTTCTTTTTATCTTCTTCTGGAACTCCTATGATTCGAATGTTGTAGCGTTTGATGTTATCCTGGAGGTCTCTGAGATTGTCCTCATTTCTTTTGATTTGTTTTTCTTTTTTCTCCTCCGATTCATTTATTTCTAGGACTCTATCTTCTAATTCACTAATCCTATCTTCTGCCTCTGTTATTCTACTATTTGTTGCCTCCAGGGTGTTTTGGATCTCATTTATTGCATTATTCATTATTGACTCTGTTTTATTTCTTCTAGGTCCTTGTTAAACCTTTCTTGCATCTTCTCAATCCTTGTCTCCAGACTCTTTAACTGTGATTCCATTATGATTTCGAGATTTTGGATTAATTTCACTATGATTATTCGGAATTCTTTATCAGGTAGATTCCTTATCTCTTCCTCTTTGGTTTGGTTTGGTAGGCATCTATCCTGTTCCTTTAGCTGCTGGGTATTCTTTTGTCTCTTCATTTTGTTAAAATTGCCAAGTTTAAAGTATCCTTACTATATTCTGGTAGTTTGTTGAATTCTCTTTCTTGAGGCGGTTTACTGGTCTTTTCAATATCTGATCTCTGCCCTGTTACAGAGGGGGCAGAGATGAACATCCAAATTTAAGCCGGCCAGGTTCAGGCACTCGGATAGTCCTCAGAAGCACAGACTCGATTGAGTCTGCGTTTTATGCCCTTCCCAGATCCGAGTGGTGCAGGTGATGAAATGTTCAGCGAGCGCAGCTGCTGCGACTTATCGCCTCCCTGCCACTCAGTTTTCTGGGTATACAACAGGTGCACTTTCTGAGGCAGATGTTGACCATCCAGAGCCCCAAGAAGTGTGAGTCAGCACAGAAACCTACCTACAGTTCTATAGACAGTGTCTCTCTAGGGCTGTGATTGGCCGCCTCCGGCCCTGGCTGCCTGTCACCGGAGTGGGACGGCCTGCAGCTGGCTATCTCTGTGCAATCCTTTGTTCCGTACATAGTCCTGGTGGTGTCTTAAGTTAGGGCTGGCTTTTGATGTAGTAGATAACCGACAGTCTGGTTATTTCGCTCAGATAGCGCTCGAGATCAGATCAGATCAGATCAGTCGCTCAGTCGTGTCCGACTCTTTGCGACCCCATGAACCGCAGCACCCCAGGCCTCCCTGTCCATCACCAGCTCCCGGAGGTCACTCAGACTCGCATCCATCGAGTCAGTGATGCCATCCAGCCATCTCATCCTCTGTCGTCCCCTTCTCCTCCTGCCCTCAATCCCTCCCAGCATCAGAGTCTTCTCCAATGAGTCAACTCTTCGCATGAGGTGGCCAAAATACTGGAGCTTCAGCTTTAGCAGCGCTCAAGATAGCCAGGCCAAATCCTTTCTCAAAGCAATGCAGGCCGCTCCGCGCCTCCTAGCCCAGCCCCGGCTTGCCAATAGCAAATGCTGGTGTCTGTGCCGCTTCTCCGCAAAAGGAGTTACCACAGGGCTCGTTTTCTCCTTTTAAAGACAATGAATTGTCTTTCTAAGTGCCTGATGACCTCTGCCAGCTTTCAGAAGTTGTTTTGTAGAATTTATTCAGCATTCAAATGTTCTTTTAATGGATTCATGGAGGAGAAAGTATTCCCCCCGCCCTACTCGTCTGCCATCTTAGCTCCTCCTCCTTGGATATTTTATTTTTAACATGATAGAATGAGTATACCTCATATTACAGGTTATGATGTTTCAAGAATATACTTGGTTCCAAATGAATAACACAGATAGTATTGAGAAAGGAAGTATAGATTTTTAAAGTCTTCAATTTCCATAGAAATATGCAAATATTAAAAGTTAAAGTAAAGCCAAACATAAATGATTATGTGTGAAGATGCATTATAGTTGTTCACCTAAGAAAGGTTTATATTGATGTATTCTATATTATATTTTATAACTTTCCCTTGGACAAGTTGTAAGTTGGCAGTCTCAGTCAGCTAGAAAAGGCACATACAGGTGAATTTTAACAGATATAAAAATAAAGTATTACATTGGAGCCTTTAAAATTTCATTGCAAATCTTAATCAAAATATTAGTAAACCAAATCTGGCTATCTAAAAAGGAAAAAAATAGAAAACATTAAACACTATAACCATGTAGGAATTATCCAAGGAGTGCAAAGTTAATTTAACATCTAAACATAGTTTAACATAATACATCATATGTATGTTTCCTATTGCTATATAAGATAACATTTTTTGCAGAGTTTAGGGATTGGAAGGTGGATATCTTTAAGGGCTATTATTCAGCCTACCACAGAGCTCTGCCTGGTACCAAAGGCAGCCATTTTACCTGCAAAATACATGCACCACATCCTAAGGCCCCCAGTACAGTATCAAGTCATGTCTAAAATCTCACCTAAGACTTACCAGGTCAGAAGTTCCAAATTTTATCCTTTAAGTTCATTGCTTACAAGTTCTACTTTTCACATAGCTTGTAGGACACAATTTCAGCTAAACTTGTTACAATTGAGTAGCAAGGACTCTTTTTCTTCAAAGTTTCCAAAAACAGGTACCTCATTTCCTTTTCAACCCACACTAGAAGCCCCTTCATCACTCGTACTTCTTCCAAGAGTCCATTTGTGATTAAGGTTCTGTAAGACAGCAGAGCTTTTGTTCTACCATGTTCTTCACCTCCATCTGAATTCTCACTAGTGGTCTCTTTAAACTCCAGTTATCAAGGTGATCAAGGATTTTTCTATATTATATTTTCCTTATAATTCTTCCAGTTTCTACCAGCAGCCCAATTCCAAAACCACTTCTGCATTTGTAGATATTTGTTAGAGCAGCACCATGCTTCAAAGTATCAAGATATGTACTAGTTTCCTATTGCTATTTAAAATAGCATATTCATGGGTTCCAGGGATAAGGATGTGGGTATCTGGATGTATTTGGTGAGTTATTATTAACTGTATCATATCTTAATAGAAGAATGAAGTAAAAAGGTCATCTCAGTAAAGTTTTTAAAAATTGACTGACTCCCATTATTATGACCCCCATAATAAAAACTTTCAACAAACTAGAAATAGAAAGTCCTCAACTCAATAACACCCTTCTATAAAAAACCCATAGTTAATATTATCCTTAATCATGATAGTTTTACTATTTTTCCCTGTGATTGAAGTTTTGAACATTAGTTCTCACCACTTCTATTCAGCTGTGTTCTTGAGGTTCTAGCCAGGACAATCAATAAGAAAATGAATTGATGTAATATCATATAGAGATTAAAAAAAAAGAAATAAAATTGATGACATGCTTCTATATACAGAAAAATCCAAAGAATACACACATACATACAAAAAAAACCTGTTAGAACTAAAAATGAGTTTTGTAAGGTTGCAGAAGGTCAATAATATAAAACAAAACTGTATTTCAATACATTAAAAACGGACAATCCAAAATGAAGTTATAAAGCTAATTGTATTCACAATAGCATAAAAATAAAATAATTAAAATTACAAAACAAATATATGAGTTGCACTAAAAATATTACTAAACATTGCTGAAATAAATAAAAGAAGTTCTAAATAGATAAGAACAGCTCTGTGATGCTGTCTTCTGGCCTCCACCTAGAAAACTTTCTCACCTCACCTTGGTTCCAACACCTATCCCAATGTGGATAACCACTGCCAGGCTCTCATATACACAGGATGCTCTTCTCCTCTCTCTTGGATCCAATATCCATGCTGCTCCACCATTCTCTTCTGAATAAGAAAACCTACCCTTAGCAGCCCAACCTAGTTGAATGTAGACTGAATCATTTAGGGAGGAAGAAATTAAGGGAGAGAAGATGACAGGGAGGAAGAGCTTATTCTCTTTTATATATATATATAATTATATAGTTTTCCTTTAAAATCATCACTCTGTGTCTCCATATACTGTCTACATGCCCCAAGATATAATAATCCCATATCCCATATGGATCACGTCAAGCTGGAATGCTGTATTTCATGTTAATACCAAGCATCTTCTGTGTTGTTCAAATATCTGTTGTTCTCAGGTGACAGGTTGTTGGAAGTCTCCTCTAACATTAATACTATAGTTGATATGTTAAGATATATATCAATTGAACCATTATAGATTAACTTTGAAATATTTAAAACTTTTTCAAGGGAGCAAAACTTAGCAGATGTCAGATGCTGTTTCTATAAGTAATATTTAATGTTCCGCTGATAAGTGAGTGAAAGTTGCTCAGTCATGTCCAACTCTTTGCGACCCCATGAACTGTCCATGGAATTCTCCAGGCAAGAATACTGGAGTGGCTAGTTGTTCCCTTCTCCAGGGGATCTTCTCAAGCTAGGGACTGAACCCAGGTCTCCCACACTGCAGGCAGATTCTTTACTGTCTGAGCCACCAGGGATAGCCACTGCTGCTGCTGCTGCTGCTAAGTCGCTTCAGTCGTGTCCAACTCTGTGTGACCCCATAGACGGCAGCCCACCAGGCTCCCCCATCCCTGGGATTCTCCAGGCAAGAACACTGGAGTGGGTTGCCATTTCCTTCTCCAATGGATGAAAGTGAAAAGTGAAAGTGAAGTCGCTCAGCCATGTCCAACTCTTAGCTACCCCATGGACTGTAGCCTACCAGGCTCCTCCATCCATGGGATTTTCCAGGCAAGAGTACTGGAATGGGGTGCCATTGCCTTCTTTGAGGGATAGCCACTGTTAGGTCCTAAAATCATTTCCTCTACAGTCAGCAAAGTTATGGACTGGATTCTATATAGTTATATTTAGCTGTAGGTTAATTTATATGACCTACCTATATGTCCAATCCATGATGGAATGTAGAGTTGGTAATACAACCTCAGATTGGTTTCTTGATAGCGACAATGGGAAGCAGAGGGATGCCCAAATGTGGCCACAGTTCTTTCCTTTTCTTTTTTTTTTTTTCCTTTTCTTGAAAAATGAAAATACATTTCAGGTTATAAAAATTCCAAACACTATAAAATTACCTTTATAGTGTTGCAGCTTTTAAAAACATATTTTAAATATATGAACATTTCAAGCACCTGCATTTTCATTCATTAATTTACAGAATAAATTAATAATTAAAACAAATAACAATGCAGAATAATAACCTTGATTTAGTCAGTGAGTCATAATGAAGTCTGCACGTGCCGTATTCACTAACATGTCCAGTCCTTATATTTAAAAAAAAAAAAAAAAATCTTATTCTTGGAGCTGAGCCCTACTTTTTCTTTATAGCATAATTTGGATAAATATAAAATAGCAGCCAACTACATTTATATAAATCAGATCTCATAGGTTTTTTTCACCATATGCTCTGAAAAAGAAACAGGTTTACCCATTTATTCTGGCAAAGGATTAGTACTTGAACTCTCCAAGAGGAAGCAAGCAATATTAAAGGTACCATGTGACAAGCTGCACTAATATTTGAGCCATTAAATTGGGATTTTTTTCTAAAGTTTCATAATTTAAAATGTGTCAGCAACCTGATTAGGTAGCATTAAAAATGAGCTTTTAGCAGCTAATAAGCTTCCCCTTGGTTACACAGCCTGTTGTTTTCCTGAGGCAAAGGAGCTGCATGAGTTACTGTTTGCAATGTATCAGTATGATGACAAATGGGAAGAGGGCGTGGATGTTGATGAAGAAGGTTTGATTAGCAATTGGCAGCATGAAAACTTCTGAATTATTTTGCAAATTTAAAGAAAGGTTACACATGCAGTTGGTGAGCAGAATTATAGACACAAAAATAGAACTATCTGAAGAAGCAGACATTTTGTTTTCATGCATGTGATTTGGGTATTTTTGCATCTCTTTATCTTTAATCAAAACTCAGGGGAGGATTTTGATACAAAGCAAATGGAATTTACTTGCCTGGTGCTTGGCCATCAAGCAAATTTTGCTAGCGTTTCCCCAGGCCACATCAGTCTAGGATAACAGTGAAGTGATAGTAACAGAAGGTAAATGGTAAGTGCAAAGTTTCACCAGACTGTAAGAACACATGAGGTCACATTTACATTCATTCCCCTAAATCTCTGCACTTGGAGCCTCCACCAGTTTGGCTAGTGTTGGGAATTCCTGGCCATTCCAAGTGTTCTTCACCAAATATTTGCAACATCCCAAATGTTGCATATTACCTTGACATGTCTCAACAGTAAATAAACCAAAACCAACTAGAATTGGCTAAAATAGGAAGAAAAATATTCTCTAATAATAAGAAAACAAGAGATAGTATAGTTTTATCCTGGGCTTACTATCATCAGGGACCTGGGTTCTTTTCATTGCCCACCTTGTCATTATCAGAGTGCTACCTTAGTGAACTAGTTTTCTAGGGCTATTGAAGGAAAATACACAGACTCCATTGCTTTAAGAAGTTGTAAATGTATCCTCTAACTGTTTTGGAAGTTTAAAAGTTAAAATCAAGTCCAAATCCTCCTTCTTGAGAAGAATCCTTCCTTGTTTTACCTATCTTGTTGCCAGAAATACTTGAAGTTCCTTGTCTTGAGGCTGAATTACTCCAGTCTCTGCTTCATTCATACTTTATTCTTTTGGGCTCCAAAATCACTGTAGATGGAGACTGCAGCCATGAAATTAAAAGACACTTACTCTTTGGAAGGAAAGTTATGACCAAATTAGATAGCATATTCAAAAGCAGAGACATTACTTTGCCAACAAAGTCCATCTAGTCAAGGCTATAGTTTTTCCTGTGGTCATGTATGTATGTGAGAGTTGGACTGTGAAGAAGGCTGAGCACCAAAGAATTGATGCTTTTGAAGTGTGGTGTTGGAGAAGACTCTTGAGAGTCCCTTGGACTGCAAGGAGATCCAGCCAGTCTATTCTGAAGGAGATCAGCCCTGGGATTTCTTGGAAGGAATGATGCTAAAGCTGAAACTCCAGTACTTTGGCCACCTCATGCGAAGAGTTGATTAATTGGAAAAGACTCTGATGCTGGGATGGATTGGGGACAGGAGGAGAACGGGATGACAGAGGTTAAGATGGCTGGATGGCATCACCGACTCGATGGATGTGAGTCTGAGTGACCTCCGGGAGTTGGTGATGGACAGGGAGGTCTGGCGTGCTGCGAATCATGGGGTTGCAGAGTCAGACATAACTGAGCGACTGAACTGAACTGCTTCATCCATAGCATGACATTCTCCCTGTGTGTCTCCATTTCTCTCTCATATGGTCACCACCAGTCATTGGATTAAATTTTGTCATCATCAAACATGACTTCCTCTGAATGTGATTATATCTGCAAAAATCTTGCTTCCAAATGAGTTCACGTTCACAGGTTCTGGTCATGATGGACATGAATTTCAAGGGCAGGGGGGCACTGTCTTCTTCCTGTTCTCTCATATGCACAAATCTGCTGCTGCTGCAGATGTCATCTTCTCAAGACAACTAGATACATAGTTATGAAAAAAAAAAAAAAAAACTGTCTTTACTTGTTTTTTCATTTTCAGAATGAATAATGCATTTGCTGTAATTCTTCCCAGCAGATATTCCTTCATGTCTCATTCATAAGAAATGGTTGCCCTTTCTAAATCATTAATTACCTGAGGGAAAAAGTTTTCATGATTGGTATATACCAAATATATTTCCACTCCTGGATTATGAAAGAATTTTCCTTCACCCAAGCTCATGACTATCCATATAACCCATTTCTGAACAGAATTAGTGTTCTTTATCAAAAAAAAAAAAAAAGAGAGAGAGAGAGAGAGAAACAAGTGTGGAAAAGTGTGAAAATGACTAAGTTGGCCATAAAAAGAGTCTGCCATATTCAGGCTTCTTTATACACATGAGAGATTCAATCCTGGTGATTCTTGTCATAAAGAAAAGCAATAAAACAGTTGCATATTTCGAGTTTAGATACTATAATACTAAATTCCTTCAGTCCCAAGAAGCTGCCAGTTCATCTGAAACCTTACGCTGACTGCAACTGTTTCGAACAATGGGATCCCCAAAGAGGTTCCAAAGAACAGCCTCTATGTATGCTCCTCCCTCTAACTTTGTCACTGATGAAAACAAAGAAATAGAACACTGCTTGATTTTGTCTTTATTCTATTAAGATTTCACAGTCTAAGACTGCCTAGTTTCAGTTAATCATGCAAATAATTCTTATAATATTGTTGCATACATTCATGCAAAAGATGGTATTATGGGCTAACTTTCTTCCCATCCGTAGAAACATCACTTTTCTGACAAAGGCCCATATAGCCAAAGCTATGATTTTTCCAGTAGTCATGTACAGATGTGAGAGTTGGCCCATAAAGAAGGCTGAGCACCAAATAATTGATGCCTTCAAATTGTACTGGAGAAAACTCTTAAGAATCCTTTGGACAGCGATGAGATCAAACCAGTCAATCCGAAAGGAAATCAACCCTGAATATTCATTAGAAAGACTGATGCTGAAGCTGAAGTTCCTATACTTTAGCCACCTGATGTGAAGAGCTGACTCACTGGTAAAGACTCCTATGCTGGGAAAGACTGAGGGCAGGTAGAGATGAAGGTGGCAGAGGATGACATGGTTGTATCGCATTGTTGGCTCAATGGACATGATTTTGAGCAAGCTCTGGGATACAAGGAAGGACAGGGAAACCTGGCATGCAAAACCATGGGATTGCAAAGAGTTAGATATGACTCAGTGACTGAATAGCAATATTCCCTCACATATCAAAGTCCTAACCCCCAGTACATCAGAATGAGACTAATGATTTTGTATTTACAGATTTAAAGATAATGCCTTTAAAGAAATAATATGAGGCCATTTGTGTGAATTGGTGAATCCTATTCAAACATGACTGGTGTCTTTATAAGAAGATACGGGGACAAGATATGCATACGTACAGAGGAAAGACCAAGTGAAGACACAGTGAAAGAGCCAAGGTGAGACAAGCCAAGGTGGGACTTCTCAGTAGAAATCAAACATGTTTATACTGTGAGCTTGGACTTCAATTCACCAGAACTGTAAGAAAATTAATTCTGTTGTTTAAGCCCCCTAGCCTGTGATGTTTTGTTATGGAAACTGTTGCTGACTAATACAGAATTTCAGGAACTGATTGACTGAGGATCCATGTCTTTCATGAGCAGTTAAGGAATAACTTCAGAAAGGTCATCTAAATTCTAGTTTTCAGATTTTGGATGATTCTTAACACACATGCACACACACACACACACACCACACACACACACACACACACACACCTTTTAAAAATGAGCCCTGAACAAGTTCTGAAGAGCTGTCCTATGTTACTCACCTAAATAGCCATCCCCCTTTGAATTCCTTCCCAGTTAGTTTAATAGGTTGTCATTGCAGTGATTACCCAGGCCATTTTCTCTCAAAAATGTTTAGTGCTCACTGTCCCCTGTCCTAGTGACAGACATTCTGATCAGAGAGGACATAGTTATGTGCACAAGCTCTGGAGTCAGAGTTCCTGAGTTGGGATCTCTGCTCTTCTAGGTATCCTTGAGTTGGGTTACTTAAAGCCTCTTTGTTTCTAACACAGCACCTACAAAATGAAGACAATAAAGGGGCACATTCAGATTAAATGTGGTAATATGTGTAAACCCATAGGAAGTTTTCAGTAAGGTAAAATGAGAAGTAGTAGTGGCAATGCCATCATTAGGTTAAAGCTGTTCCACACTGGAGAGTAGAGGCGGCAGATTGGAAAGGAAGAAGGACCTCTGTCCTTTCTAAACCTTGATCTCAGAGCAGCACTGTCCATGCCTGAGTTTTCAAAATCTTATCTCCCATGCTCTTCATCCTCTCTCTTTGTCTCTCTCTCTTTATTTGTATTTTGACCTCTATCTTGGTCACTATTTAGATTTTTATCTCTCTAGTTCCAAACCAATTCATAGCCCCTAACAGGTCAGGAATGTTCCATGCAAAGATGGGCTCGATAAAGGACAGAAATAGTATGGACCTAAGAGAAGCAGAAGATATTAAGAAGAGGTGGCAAGAATACACAGAAGAACTGTACAAAAAAGAGCTTCACAACCCAGATAATCATGATGGTGTGATCACTGACCTAGAGTCAGACATCCTGGAATGTGAAGTCAAGTGGGCCTTAGAAAGCATCACTATGAACAAAGCTAGTGGAGGTGATGGAATTCCAGTGGAGCTATTCCAAATCCTGAAAGATGATGCTGTGAAAGTCCTGCACTCAATATGCCAGCAAATCTGGAAAACTCAGCAGTGGCCACAAGATTGGAAAAGGTCAGTTTTCATACCAATCCCAAAGAAAGGCAACGCCAAAGAATGCTCAAACTACCACACAATTGCACTCATCTCACACGCTAGTAAAGTAATGCTCACAATTCTCCAAGCCAGGCTTCAGCAATATGTGAACCGTGAACTTCCTGATGTTCAAGCTGGTTTTAGAAAAGGCAGAGGAACCAGAGATCAAATTGCCAACATCCGCTGGATCATGGAAAAAGCAAGAGAGTTCCAGAAAAACATCTATTTCTGCTTTATTGACTATGCCAAAGCCTTTGACTGTGTAGATCACAATCAACTATGGAAAATTCTGAAAGAGATGGGAATACCAGACCACCTGACCTGCCTCTTGAGAAATCTGTATGCAGGACAGGAAGCAACAGTTAGAACTGGTCATGGAACAACAGACTGGTTCCAAATAGGAAAAGGAGTACGTCAAGGCTGCATATTGTCACCATGTTTATTTAACTTATATGCAGAGTACATTATGAGAAATGCTGGACTGGAAGAAACACAAGTTGGAATCAAGATTGCTGGGAGAAATATCAATAACCTCAGATATGCAGATGACACCACCCTTATGGCAGAAAGTGAAGAGGGGCTAAAAAGCCTCTTGATGAAAGTGAAAGTGGAGAGTGAAAAGATTGGATTAAAGCTCAACATTCACAAAACGAAGATCATGGCATCTGGTCCCATCACTACATGGGAAATAGATGGGGAAACAGTGGAAACAGTGTCAGACTTTGTTTTTCTGGGCTCCAAAATCACTGCAGATGGTGATTGCAGCCATGAAATTAAAAGACACTTACTCCTTGGAAGGAAAGTTATGACCAACCTTGATAGCATATTCAAAAGCAGAGACATCACTTTGCCAACAAAGATTCGTCTAGTCAAGACTATGATCTTTCCTGTGGTCATGTATGGATGTGAGAGTTGGACTGTGAAGAAGGCCGAGCGCCGAAGAATTGATGCTTTTGAACTGTGGTGTTGGAGAAGACTCTTGAGAGTCCCTTGGACTGCAAGGAGATCCAACCAGTCCATTCTGAAGGAGATCAGCCCTGGAATTTCTTTGGAAGGAATGATGCTAAAGCTGAAACTCCAGTACTTTGGCCACCTCATGTGAAGAGTTGACTCATTGGAGAAGACTCTGATGCTGGGAGGGATTGGGGCAGGAGGAGAAGGGGACGACAGAGGTTGAGATGGCTGGATGGCATCACTGACTCGATGAATATGAGTCTGAGTGACCTCCGGGAGTTGGTGATGGACAGGGAGGCCTGGCGTGCTGCGGTTCATGGGGTTGCAAAGAGTTGGATACGACTGAGCGACTGATCTGATCTGAAGAGGTCAGGAACCAAATTATAAATGCCTATTTATTTAGACTGTCTTGATCCAACAGAGAATAACTGATAACAAGGTTCAGTGAGCAATTCACTGTGCTCCATGTACAGTGAGAAAACAGATGTATTCTCTATCATTATGGAGTTTATAATCTAGCAGATGATATGGACAGTTATAACATTTTCAAATGTGATGAGAGCTCAAAGAAGTACAAAGTCCTGTAGGTGTGTAGGGGAGGAATAGCCTACTCATTGATCTGAGAGTTGACTGTGACTCTCAATCAGCCCTGCTATGTTAGAAAGAAAAAGTCTTATCGGCTGTGGCAAGATATGAGTGAAGGTCTAGAGATAATATAGCAGAAGATCTCTTTGAGAAAATGAAACATGAACAGTGATATGGAACCATAGGCAGTGAGTCCCAAATAAAGTACAGTAAGGTTACAAATACTAAAATTGGAACGATACAGGGAAGATTAGCATGGCCCCTGCACAAGGATGACACGCAAATTTGTGAAGTGTTCCATATTTTTACGGTAGGTGTTGCAAGAGGGCATCAGAGGGCAAACACACTGAAAGAAAACTAGTCAATCTAATCACACTAGGACCACAGTCTTGTCTAACTCAATGAAACTAAGCCATGCCCGTGGGGCAACCCAGGATGGGCGAGTCATGGTGGAGAGATCTGACAGGATGTGGTCCACTGGAGAAGGGAATGGCAAATCACTTCAGTATTCTTGCCTTGAGAACCCCATGAACAGTGTGAAAAGGCAAATTGATAGGATACTGAAAGAGAAACTCCCCAGGTCAGTAGGGGCCCAATATGCTACTGGAGATCAGTGGAGAAATAACTCCAGAAAGAATGAAGGGATGGACCCAAAGCAAAAAAAAATAATATGGCTGGATGGCATCAGTGACTCAATAGATGTGGGTCTCAGTGACCTCCGGGAGTTGGTGATGGACAGGGAGGCCTGGCATGCTGCGATTCATGGGGTCGCAAAGAGTCGGACACGACTGAGCGACTGATCTGATCTGAAGGTTGCAGACGTCAGCAAGGCCTTGATTCAGCAGAGATACCTGCTTTTTCATATACTTGTTGATTCATGTTAAGTAAAGATTGAAGGCAGGAAGAGAAGGGGATGACAGAGGATAAGATAGTTGGATGGCATTGCCAACTCAATGGACATGAGTTTGAGTAAACTCCAGGAGTTGGTAATGGACAGGGAGGCCTGGTGTGCTGTGGTTCATGGGGTCGCAAAGAGTCAGAAATGACTCAGCAACTGAACTGAACTGAAATGTATTATGCAATAGGGCAATATTATATCCCTTTGACTGAAACATGGTTAATGGATTATGGGACTGAAGGAGGGACATGGTTAGAGAAAGGTCAGACATGAGGCTGTAAAGATAGCTAAGGTGTCAGATTGAGATTGGAATCTGAGTTCGTCTCTGTGGAACCAAAGAATGGAATCATTGAACATACAAACACATTTGATTTTTCTGGTGTTTTCAGTGGAGAGACCACCATCTGAGTAATTCTACTGGCCACTCTTTGCTTCCTCTTTCCTTACCCTTAGCAAACCATAGTCAGTTTGACAAAAGGAATTCAGTTCAGTCCAGTTCAGTCACTCAGTTGTGTCCGACTCTTTGTGACCCCATGAATCGCAGCATGCCAGGCCTCCCTGTCCAACACTAACTCTTGGAGTTCACTCGAACTCACGTCCTTTGAGTCAGTGATGCCATCCAGCCATCTTATCCTCTGTCATTCCCTTTTCCTCCTGCCCCTCAATCCCTCCCAGCATCAGAGTCTTTTCCAATGAGTCAACTCTTTGCATGAGGTGGCCAAAGTACTGGAGTTTCAGCTTTAGCATCATTCCTTCCAAAGAAATCCCAGGGCTGATCTCCTTCAGAATGGACTGGTTGAATCTCCTTGCAGTCCAAGGGACTCTCAAGAGTCTTCTCCAACACCACAGTTCAAAAGCATCAATTCTTTGGCGCTCAGTTTTCTTCACAGTCCAACTCTCACATCTATACATGACAACAGGAAAAACCATAGCCTTGACTAGACGGATCTTTGTTGGCAAAGTAACGTCTCTGCTTTTCAATATGCTATCAAGGTTGGTTATAACTTTCCTTTGAAGGAGTAATTGTCTTTTAATTTCATGGCTGCAGTCACCATCTGCAGTGATTTTGGAACCCCAAAAAATAA
The DNA here is from genome assembly GCA_935064755.1 of Tragelaphus eurycerus. NCBI lineage: Eukaryota > Metazoa > Chordata > Mammalia > Artiodactyla > Bovidae > Tragelaphus > Tragelaphus eurycerus. The sequence goes on along the minus strand of CAKXYN010000012.1, from coordinate 9,345,148 downwards.
AGTCTGACAATGTTTCCACTGTTTCCCCATCTATTTCCCATGTAGTGATGGGACCAGATGCCAGGATCTTTGTTTTCTGAATGTTAAGCTTTAAGCCAACTTTTTCACTCTCTTCTTTCACTTTTATCAACAGGCTTTTTAGTTCCTCTTCACTTTCTGCCATAAGGGTGGTGTCATCTGCATATCTGAGGTTATTGATATTTCTCCCAGCAATCTTGATTCCATGTTGTGTTTCTTCCAGTCCAGCGTTTCTCATGATGTACTCTGCACAGAAGTTAAATAAGCAGGGTGACAATATACAGCCTTGACAAAGTCCTTTTCCTATTTGGAACCAGTCTGTTGTTCCATGTCCAGTTCTAACTGTTGCTTCCTGACCTGCATACAGGTTTCTCAAGAGACAGGTCAGGTGGTCTGGTACTCCCATCTCTTTCAAAATTTTCCACCATTATATCTACTACTGCAGGCAGGAGTCCCTCAGAAGAAGTGGAGTGGCCATCATGGTCAACAAAAGAGTCTGAAATGCAGTACTTGGATGCAATCTCAAAAAGGACAGAATGATCTCTGTTTGTTTCCAAGGCAAACCATTCAATATCAGAGTAATCCAAGTCTATGCCCCAACCAGTAATGCTGCAGAAGCTGAAGCTGAATGGTTCTATGAAGACCCATAACGCCTTTTAGAACTAACACCCAAAAAAGATGTCCTTTTCATTATAGGGGCTTGGAATGCAAAAGTAGGAAATCAAGAAACACCTAGAGCAACAGGTAAATTTGGCCTTGGAATATGGAATGAAGCAAGGGAAAGGCTAATAGCAAGTTTTGTCAAGAGAACACACTGGTCATAGCAAACACCCTCTTCCAACAAGAGGTCTTCTCCTGTGAGAAGACTTTACACATGGACATCACCAGATGGTCAACACCAAAATCAGATTGATTACATTCTTTGCAGCCAAAGATGGAAAAGCTCTATACAGTCAGCAAAAACAAGACCAGGAGCTGACTGTGGCTAAGATCATGAGCTCCTTGTTGCCAAATTCAGACTTAAATTGAAGAAAAAAGAATTGAGCTTGATTAATTAAGATGTTTGATCTCTTGTTGTTGTCTTAGGAATATGTATATTTGGGAGAAACATATATTCCCTTTGGCTTATTGTAGTAAGTTTTATAGAAGCAGTGTTCTTAGGGAAGGCCAATGATTGTCCAGTCATATCTTTACCTGGATGGGAATAATTCTTCAGGGCTACCTATACTTTGGGCAAGCTCATTCACTTAACAGATTAAGTCATGCCATATGATCTACTCTTTATCACTATAAAGGTGCTGCATTTAGATGTTTATATCTTTCCTTTTCTCCTTTGCTTTTTGCTTCTCTTCTTTTCACAGGTATTTGTAAGGCCTCCCCAGACAGCCATTTTGCTTTTTTGCATTTCTTTTCCATGGGGATGGTCTTGATCCCTGTCTCCTGTACAATGTCACGAACCTCATTCCATAGTTCATCAGGCACTCTATCAGATCTAGGCCCTTAAATCTATTTCTCACTTCCACTGTATAATCATAAGGGATCTGATTTAGGTCATACTTGAATGGTCTAGTAGTTTTCCCTACTTTCTTCAATTTCAGTCTGAATTTGGCAATAAGGATTTCATGGTCTGAGCCACAGTCAGCTCCTGGTCTTGTTTTTGCTGATTGTATAGAGCCTCTCCGTCTTTGGCTGCAAAGAATATAATCGATTTGATTGCGGTGTTGACCATCTGGTGATGTCCATGTATAGAGTCTTCTCTTGTGTTGTTGGAAGAGGGTATTTGCTATGACCAGTGCATTTTCTTGGCAAAACTCTGTTAGTCTTTGCCCTGCTTCATTCCGTGTTCCAAGGCCAAATTTGCCTGTTACTCCAAGTGTTTCTTGACTTCCTACTTTTGCATTCCAGTCGCCTATAATGAAAAGGACATCTTTTTTGGGTGTTAGTTCTAAAAGGTCTTGTACGTCTTCATAGAACCGTTCAACTTCAGCTTCTTCGGCGTTACTGGTTGGGGCATAGATTTGGATTACTGTGACATTGAATGGTTTGCCTTGGAAACGAACAGAGATCATTCTGTCATTTTTGAGATTGCATCCAAGTACTGCATTTCAGACTCTTTTGTTGACCATGATGGCCACTCCATTTCTTCTGAGGGATTCCTGCCCACAGTAGTAGATATAAAGGTCATAGGAGTTAAATTCACCCATTCCAGTCCATTTTAGTTTGCTGATTCCTAGAATGTCGACATTCACTCTTGCCATCTCTTGTTTGACCGCTTCCAATTTGCCTTGATTCATGGACCTGACATTGGAGGTTCCTATGCAGTATTGCTCTTTACAGCATCGGACTTTGCTTCTATCACCAGACACATCCACAGCTGGGTATTCTTTTTGTTTTGGCTCCATTCCTTCATCCTTTCTGGAGTTATTTCTCCACTGATCTCCAGTAGCATATTGGGCCTCTACTGACCTGGGGACTTCCTCTGTCAGTATCCTATCATTTTGTCTTTTCATACTGTTCATGGGGTTCTCAAGGCAAGAATACTGCAGTGGTTTGCCATTCCCTTCTCCAGCGGACCACACCCTGTCATCTCTCTCCACCATGATCCACCCATCCCAGGTTGCCCCTCGGGCATGGCTTAATTTCATTGAGTTAAACAAGGGTGTGGTCCTTGTGTGATAGCAAGAAGAGATAAGAAAGCCTTCTTCAGTGATCCATGCAAATAAATAGAGGAAAACAACAGAATGGGAAAGACTAGGGATCTCTTCAAGAAAATCAGAGATACCAAAGGAACATTTCATGCAAAGATGGGCACGATAAAGGACAGAGATGGTGTGGACCTAACAGAAGCAGAAGATATTAAGAAGAGGTGGCAAGAATACACAGAAGAACTGTACAAAAAAGAGCTTCAAGACCCTGATAATCATGATGATGTGATCACTGACCTAGAGCTAGACATCTTGGAATGTGAAGTCAAATGGGCCTTAGAAAGCACCACTACGAACAAAGCTAGTGGAGGTGATGGAATTCCAGTGGAGCTATTCCAAATCCTGAATGATGATGCTGTGAAAGTCCTGCACTCAATATGCCAGCAAATATGGAAAACTCAGCAGTGGCCACAAGATTGGAAAAGGTCAGTTTTTATCCCAATCCCAAAGAAAGGCAATGCCAAAGAATGCTCAAACTACCACACAATTGCACTCATATCACACGCTAGTAAAGTAATGCTCACAATTCTCCAAGCCAAGCTTCAGCAATATGTGAACCGTGAACTTCCTGATGTTCAAGCTGGTTTTAGAAAAGGCAGAGGAACCAGAGATCAAATTGCCAACATCCGCTGGATCATGGAAAAAGCAAGAGAGTTCCAGAAAAACATCTATTTCTGCTTTATTGACTATGCCAAAGCCTTTGACTGTGTAGATCACAATAAACTATGGAAAATTCTGAAAGAGATGGGAATACCAGACCACCTGATCTGCCTCTTAAGAAATCTGTATGCAGGTCAGGAAGCAACAGTTAGAACTGGTCATGGAACAACAGACTGGTTCCAAATAGGAAAAGGAGTACGTCAAGGCTGCATATTGTCACCATGTTTATTTAACTTATATGCAGAGTACATCATGAGAAATGCTGGACTGGAAGAAACACAAGTTGGAATCAAGATTGCCGGGAGAAATATCAATAACCTCAGATATGCGGATGACACCACCCTTATGACAGAAAGTGAAGAGGGGCTAAAAAGCCTCTTGATGAAAGTGAAAGTGGAGAGTGAAAAGGTTGGCTTAAAGCTCAACATTCAGAAAACGAAGATCATGGCATCTGGTGCCATCACTACATGGGAAATAGATGGGGAAACAGTGGAAACAGTGTCAGACTTTGTTTTTCTGGGCTCCAAAATCACTGCAGATGGTGACTGCAGCCATGAAATTAAAAGACGCTTACTCCTTGGAAGGAAAGTTATGACCAACCCAGATAGCATATTCAAAAGCAGAGACATTACTTTACCAACAAAGGTTCGCCTAGTCAAGGCTATGGTCTTTCCTGTGGTCATGTATGGATGTGAGAGCTGGACTGTGAAGAAGGCTGAGTGCCAAAGAATTGATGCTTTTGAACTGTGGTGTTGGAGAAGACTCTTGAGAGTCCCTTGGACTGCAAGAAGATCTAACCAGTCCATTCTGAAGGAGATCAATCCTGGAATTTCTTTGGAGGGAATGATGCTAAAGCTGAAACTCCAGTATTTTGGCCACCTCGTGCGAAGAGTTGACTCATTGGAGAAGACTCTGATGCTGGGAGGGATTGAGGGCAGGAGGAGAAGGGGACGACAGAGGATGAGATGGCTGGATGGCATCACTGACTTGATGGGTGTGAATCTGGGTGACCTCCGGGAGCTGGTGATGGACAGGGAGGCCTGGCGTGCTGCGGTTCACGGGGTCACAAAGAGTCTGACAGGACTGAGCGATTGATCTCTGATCTGATAAAGGTGCTGAGCTGATCTTCTTGCCTAAATACCCTTAATCTTTCAAAGGCTTCTAATCAGTTGAAGAAGTATGGATGACAATGAAGATTATAACATGTGATCCCATGAATTGCTGACATTTACTCCTAGTAAAAGTCATTTGATAGCAAACGAATAGGATTTATTAAAGGGGAGGAAAGTACAAAGCTCTTAGGATAGACACTGAGAGGGGGTAAAGAGCCCCCCTTCACAAGGTGGGACTTGCAGTAGTTTTTATATCTTTCCTTAAATCACATTATTTCTAACCAATCAATTTAAAAGTCATGATACTTAACATCTTTATGGCTTCTCTTGATCCTTGGATTAAGTCACCATGCTTTTTCATGCCCTCTGGCCATTTTGCCATGGACCAGATGTATGGTTTTAAGATTAATGATCGCCAGTTATTTTTCCCTCAAGCACATGGAACAGAATTTAATTACTGACCTTCCCTGGATCTGAGTGCTGATAATTTATCAGTGTAAAGATACATTCCAGGAATTCAGGAGGATGGAGCAGGATGTTTACTGAAAACAAGACCAAGGTCTCAGAGTTATATACTGACTGCCTAGTAATTCAAACCTCAAGATGATGAAGACTGTTACAGGGAGTGAATCAATCTATTTGAAATAAATCATTATATTTTGAAGATTGAATAAATTTAAGATTTCTGGTGTGAGCCCTGGTGGTATCATTTACCAAGGAAAACGGGATAAACAAAAGAGTGAGACAGGATTAAAGATGATGAGTACAGCTGGGGTTATGTAGTTATCAAGGTTCTTAGCAGACAGCCAGATGGAACAATGCAGAAAAGAGTTATATGTATATAAAAGTCATATGTATATATAAGCCCATAAGAATGTTTTGAATTAGAAGTCAGAATTTGAGTATATTTCACATAGGCAAGGAAGCTACCATGTATGAAAATGTAGTCTAGATAGGGAAGTTAATATACTTTCAAACAGTTACTGTGAAGCTTAAATCACAAACACACTGGCCTAGTGTTTGACATACAATCAAATGACACTCAGTAGTGGGTTACTGTTATTTATATTTATATTCACACAAATGTATGAGGAAATAATATGAATAATAACATTCCCATGTTAAAGATTGGATTAGAAAATGAAAGCATACTGCTGCTGCTAAGTTGCTTCAGTGTCTGACTCCGTGCGACCCCATAGACGGCAGCCCACGAGGCTCCCCTGTCCCTGGGATCCTCCAGGCAAGAACACTGGAGTGGGTTGCCATTTCCTTCTCCAATGCATGAAAGTGAAAAGTGAAGTCGCTCAGTTTTGTCCGACTCTTCGTGATCCCCTGGACTGCAGCCTACCAGGCTCCTCCGTTCATGGGGTTTGCCAGGCAAGAGTATCAGAGTGGGGTGCTATTGCCCTCTCTGCACACTGAGGTTAACTTATTTGCCACAATCATGCAATTAGTAAGACTGGGTGCTAGAATTTACTTCTATGTCTGTCTAAATCCAAAGCCCACAACCAAGCCCTCTTCCTTTTCTTTTGCTTAAAAATAATTCAAAAAAAATTATTATCACTGAATTATTACTTTGAACATCAAGTTTTCCTTTAAATGAGCCAGATGAATACATAATCTAGTCATTCAGAAAATACCATATGCTATGATACTGCCATTGGAAGATAATACTATATGGGTAAACAGTTAAAAATATATGAACTTACCATTAACCAGGTTGCTAGTGTGTAAAAATCCATATGTTTTTAGCAAAGTAGGACTTTTATTACACTAAAAGTCAGCTGAAGTGTCAGATATCATTGGTTTGTAAAGTATCCTTGATTTAAAATGGAAGAATCAGGTCTTGAAACAAAGAGAAAAATGAGCTATATCTTTGGAATATTCTTTTTGGAGGCCCATTGAGAGAACTCCTAGAGGGCTCCTGTGTCTTAGGCATTTTCATTCATATTGAGTGAAATTCAGCCCTGCACTATCATTTACAAGGTGCTTGTTTAAGTTATCTGAAGCTAAATTATGAGAGCAACTTCATTCTGTAAGTGTTTTTGCTCTTTCTCTCTGGCTCTTCACTTATCTTCAAAGTCTCTGCTAAGGTACTTCAGTGGCTATAATGAAGAGAATCTAAATTATTAGTTTGAGGCCAGCAAGAGACTTGACATGCACACGAAATATTCTTCATGTTTCACTGAGCTAATCATCCTAAAGGATTTATTCTGTCTTGTATAAGCTCTTACTCAGCTTTCATTTTTTTCTCTTAAGTGTATCTTGGTGGTTTAGCTCAAGTAAGTTTTAAAATGTCAACCTGAACCTTTCAGTAAAGTTGTCACTTTTTTTTTAGTTAACATACTTTGTTGATGATTTCAAACTTAAAAAAAAGACATTAAGACTCTTATCAGACAAGATTAACAGTACCCTATATTTAACACAAAATATACATACTGTGTTTGCTGTGATTAATTATTAAACTATGACTAATGTGCATAGAAAAATACATTAAGTTTCAATTTATTCTTCTATGGTAAAGAATATCACATTAGTTCACATGAAATTTCATTAACATATTAGATAATATAAATTATATTACAATTTTTTAAAGAGTTTTAAGGATTATGGAAAAAGGTCAGACTTTGTAATTTGTTGTAGTTCAGTCACCAAATCGTGTTGGACTCTTCGCAACCCCCATGAACTGCAGCGTGCCAGGCTTTTACTAGGAGTAAATGTCAGCAATTCATGGGATCACATGTATATAATCTTCATTGTCATCCATACTTCTTCAACTGATTAGAAGCCTTTGAAAGATTGAAGAGTATTTAGCCAAGAAGATCAGCTCAGCACCTTTATAGTGATAAAGAATAGATCATATGGCATGACTTAATCTGTTAAGTGAATGAGCTTGCCCAAAGTATAGGTAGCCCTGAAGAATTATTCCCATCCAGGTAAAGATATGACTGGACAATCATTGGCCTTCCCTAAGAACACTGCTTCTATAAAACTTACTACAATAAGCCAAAGGGAATATATGTTTCTCCCAAATATACATATTCCTAAGACAACAACAAGAGATCAAACATCTTAATTAATCAAGCTCAATTCTTTTTTCTTCAATTTAAGTCTGAATTTGGCAACAAGGAGCTCATGATCTTAGCCACAGTCAGCTCCTGGTCTTGTTTTTGCTGACTGTATAGAGCTTTTCCATCTTTGGCTGCAAAGAATGTAATCAATCTGATTTTGGTGTTGACCATCTGGTGATGTCCATGTGTAAAGTCTTCTCACAGGAGAAGACCTCTTGTTGGAAGAGGGTGTTTGCTATGACCAGTGTGTTCTCTTGACAAAACTTGCTATTAGCCTTTCCCTTGCTTCATTCCATATTCCAAGGCCAAATTTACCTGTTGCTCTAGGTGTTTCTTGATTTCCTACTTTTGCATTCCAAGCCCCTATAATGAAAAGGACATCTTTTTTGGGTGTTAGTTCTAAAAGGCGTTATGGGTCTTCATAGAACCATTCAGCTTCAGCTTCTGCAGCATTACTGGTTGGGGCATAGACTTGGATTACTCTGATATTGAATGGTTTGCCTTGGAAACAAACAGAGATCATTCTGTCCTTTTTGAGATTGCATCCAAGTACTGCATTTCAGACTCTTTTGTTGACCATGATGGCCACTCCACTTCTTCTGAGGGACTCCTGCCTGCAGTAGTAGATATAATGGTGGAAAATTTTGAAAGAGATGGGAGTACCAGACCACCTGACCTGTCTCTTGAGAAACCTGTATGCAGGTCAGGAAGCAACAGTTAGAACTGGACATGGAACAACAGACTGGTTCCAAATAGGAAAAGGACTTTGTCAAGGCTGTATATTGTCACCCTGCTTATTTAACTTCTGTGCAGAGTACATCATGAGAAACGCTGGACTGGAAGAAACACAACATGGAATCAAGATTGCTGGGAGAAATATCAATAACCTCAGATATGCAGATGACACCACCCTTATGGCAGAAAGTGAAGAGGAACTAAAAAGCCTGTTGATAAAAGTGAAAGAAGAGAGTGAAAAAGTTGGCTTAAAGCTTAACATTCAGAAAACAAAGATCCTGGCATCTGGTCCCATCACTACATGGGAAATAGATGGGGAAACAGTGGAAACATTGTCAGACTTTATTTTTGGGGTTCCAAAATCACTGCAGATGGTGACTGCAGCCATGAAATTAAAAGACAATTACTCCTTCAAAGGAAAGTTATAACCAACCTTGATAGCATATTGAAAAGCAGAGACGTTACTTTGCCAACAAAGGTCCGTCTAGTGAAGGCTATGGTTTTTCCTGTTGTCATGTATAGATGTGAGAGTTGGACTGTGAAGAAAACTGAGCGCCAAAGAATTGATGCTTTTGAACTGTGGTGTTGGAGAAGACTCTTGAGAGTCCCTTGGACTGCAAGGAGATTCAACCAGTCCATTCTGAAGGAGATCAGCCCTGGGATTTCTTTGGAAGGAATGATGCTAAAGCTGAAACTCCAGTACTTTGGCCACCTCATGCAAAGAGTTGACTCATTGGAAAAGACTCTGATGCTGGGAGGGATTGAGGGGCAGGAGGAAAAGGGAATGACAGAGGATAAGATGGCTGGATGGCATCACTGACTCAAAGGACGTGAGTTCGAGTGAACTCCAAGAGTTAGTGTTGGACAGGGAGGCCTGGCATGCTGCGATTCATGGGGTCACAAAGAGTCGGACACAACTGAGTGACTGAACTGGACTGAACTGAATTCCTTTTGTCAAACTGACTATGGTTTGCTAAGGGTAAGGAAAGAGGAAGCAAAGAGTGGCCAGTAGAATTACTCAGATGGTGGTCTCTCCACTGAAAACACCAGAAAAATCAAATAAATGTGTCCCTCCATAAGGAGTTCAGGTAAAGATTTACAGAGTCAATTGTCCTGATCTTCTGTTTCTGTTGGTAAAGAAACATTTGTTCTCAGTTCAAATGAAGGATATTCTGAATAAAGACCTCACTGAAGTTAGAGTCCTGCTGAAAAAAAAAAAAAAGACTCAAGTGCTAGGAAGCCCTGAAGTGTCCTTGTTAAATTTCACACTCTGATAAGAATTACTGAGCAATGATGCTCATTGCTCAAAACCATCCTTTTTTGGTCAACAGGTGTCCACCCTGTTATTACCATGGATTAAATCTCCATACTTGCCTCAAGCTGTCTCCATCTAAACCCTGGGAAATCTTCTGTTCAGTTCAGTCTTTCAGCCATGTCCTACTCTTGGCAATCCCATGAATCTCAGCATGCCAGGCCTCTCTGTCCATCACCAACTCCCGGAGGTCACTGAGACTCACGTCCATCGAGTCAGTGATGCCATCCAGCCATCTCATCCTCTGTCATCCCCTTCTCTCCTGCCCCCAATCCCTCCCAGCATCAGAGTCTTTTCCAATGAGTCAACTCTTCGCATGAGGTGGCCAAAATACTGGAGTTTCAGTTTTAGCATCATTCCCTCCAAAGAAATCCCAGGGCTGATCTCCTTCAGAATGGACTGGTTGGATCTCCTTGCAGTCCAAGGGACTCTCAATAGTCTTCTCCAACACCACAGTTCAAAACCATCAATTCTTTGGTGCTCAGTCTTCTTCACAATCTAACTCTCACGCCCATACATGACCACAGGAAAAACCATAGCCATGACTAGATGGGCCTTTGTTGGCAAAGTAACGTCTCTGCTTTTCAATATGCTATCTAGATTGGTCATAACTTTCCTTCCAAGAAGTAAGCGTCTTTTAATTTCATGGCTGCAGTCACCATCTGCAGTGATTTTGGAGCCCCCAAAAATAAAGTCTGACACTGTTTCCATTGTTTCCCCATCTATTTCCCATGAAGTGATGAGACCAGATGCCATGATTTTCTGAATGTTGAGCTTTAAGCCAACTTTTTCACTCTCCTCTTTCACTTTCATCAAGAGACTTTTTAGTTCCTTTTCCCTTTCTGCCATAAGGGTGGTATCATTTGCATATCTGAGGTTATTGATATTTCTCCCAGCAATCTTGATTCCATGTTGTGTTTCTTCCAGTCCAGCATTTCTCATGATGTACTCTGCATATAAGTTAAATAAGCAGGGTGATAATATACAGCCTTGATGTACTCCTTTTCCTATTTGGAACCAGTCTGTTGTTCCATGACCAGTTCTAACTGTTGCTTCCTGACCTGCATACAGGTTTCTCAAGAGGTTGTTCCATGTCCAGTTCTAACTGTTGCTTCCTGACTTCCATACAGGTTTCTCAAGAGGCAGGTCAGGTGGTCTGGTATTCCCATCTCTTTCAGATTTTTCCACAGTTTATTGTGATCCACACAAAGGCTTTGGCATAGTCAATAAAGCAGAAATAGATGTTTTTCTGGAGCTCTCTTGCTTTTTCCATGATCCAATGCATGTTGGCAATTTGATCTCTGGTTCCTATGCCTTTTCTAAAACCAGCTTGAACATCTGGAATATCACAGTTCACGTATTGCTGAAGCCTGGTTTGGAGAATTTTTAGCATTACTTTACTAGCGTGTAAGGTGAGTGCAATTGTGTAGTAGTTTGAGCATTCTTTGGCATTGCCTTTCTTTGGGATTGGAATGAAAACTTACCTTTTCCAGTCCTGTGGCCACTGCTGAGCTCCAAATTTGCTGGCATATTGAGTGCAGCACTTTCACAGCATCAACTTTCAGAATTTGAAATAGCTCAACTGGAATTCCATCACCTCCTCTAGCTTTGTTCCTAGTGATGCTTTCTAAGGCCCACTTGACTTCACATTCCAGGGTGTCTGGCTCTAGATGAGTGATCACACTGTCGTGATTATCTGGGTCGTGAAGATCTTTTTGTACAGTTCTTCTGTGTATTCTTGCCACCTCTTAATATCTTCTGCTTCTGTTAGGTCCATACCATTTCTGTCCTTTATCGAGCCCATCTTTGCATGAAATGTTCCCTTGGTATCTCTAATTTTCTTGAAGAGATCTCTAGTCTTTCCCATTCTAAGCGCAGCGGTGGCCACTACCCATGTCCGAGGTCAGGGGCAGAAGCCGGCAGAACCCCATGCCCGAAGGGCAGTGGCCAAGAGGATTTACCCCACGTTCAAGGTCAGGTGCAGTGGCCGAGAGTGTCCAGGCTGCGACGGGGCAGGAATGGCCGAGAAGAGCTACTCAAGTCCGAGGCCAGGGGCTGTAGCCGAGAGGAGATACCCCGTGAAGGAGGCCAGGGGCAGCAGCCGGGAAAACAACCCCACGTCCAAGGAACAGTGGCTGTGGGGGTGCAGGAGGGCCTAGAGGAGCTATCCCACATTGAAGGTCAGGAAGGGCAGGGCTGCAGTGAGGAGATACCCCTTGTCCAAGGTAAGGAGCAGCGGCTGTGCTTTGCTGGAGCAGCTGTGAAGAAATACTCCACACCCAAGGTAAGAGAAACCCAAGTAAGATGGTACGTGTTGCAAAAGGGCATCAGAGGGCAGACACACTGAAACCATACTCACAGAAAACTAGTCAATCTAATCACACTAGGACCACAGCCTTGTCTAACTCAATGAAACTAAGCCATGCCCATGGGGCAACCCAAGACGGGCGGGTCATGGTGGAGAGATCTGACAGAATGTGGGAAATCTTACCATGAAACAAAAGCTGTTCTCCAACTTTGCTGCCAACCACTGACTCCACATTAATCAAGAGCCAGGTATGATACTTACTACCACTAAAACTGGGCTTCCCTGGTGGCTTAGAGGTTAAAGCATCCACCTGGAATGTGGGAAACCCGGGTTCGATCCCTGGGTCAGGAAGATCCCTTGGAGAAGGAAAATGGCAATGCACTCCAGTCCTCTTGCCTGGAGAATCCCATGGAGGCTACAGTCCATGGGGTCACAAAGAGTTGGACACGACTGAGCGACTTCACTTTCATGACTAAAATTGAGATCATATGGCATGTTTTACACAAATTTCAGAAAACTATAGAAAATGATGACGTATGTGTCACTGTCTAAATACATTCTGTTCAAAATGAGTATCGCAACAAAAATATTCAAATTTGAAACTGTGTAATTCAGATTGGGACTTGAATCCACTCAACCAAGATTCAAATCTGGCCAAAAATCAATATGGGACTTGAATACATGCCAAACCCCATAGTATTCCAACAGAAATAACACATCTGATTTCAACACTTGAAGCTCAAGTTCTTGATGTCTCATCACAGAAAGAATTCAGTGAGAGATGAAATTATAGGTAAGAAGTGGGTTAATTTAAAGAGAAACACATTCCACAGACAGAGTGTGGGCCATCTAAGAAGATAAGAATGGCTCGAAAATGTGGTGTGGCTAGGTGATTTCATGGGCTAACGAGTGGGAGAATTATTTCAACTATTTTTGAGAAGGGGTGGAGATTGCCAAGAGTTGGTCCACTGCTCACATTTTGGTCTTTATGGTCAGCCTTGGAACTGGCATGCTTTTTGCCAATGGGTATGTCATTTAGCTTGCTAATATGTTACAGTGAGCATATACTAGGGCGCAAAGTCTGGTGGATGTGGATGATCTGCCATCTTGCTCTTACTTGGTTCAAATCAGTTTATGTTGTGTCCTCAGGCTATGTCATTCTTTCAAGATTTTTGCCCTGCCCCCTTCCCTCCCGCTTCAAAATGAATTCGTAATTATATTTCTCATTTTTAGAATAAGCACATTAGTAATTTGGGAGATTTTTATCTTATAATATCTAAGTGTCTTCTAGCCTCAGACTATCTACTTTCTGGTTTAAAAATGCAGTTAGCTAAAGTGATCAGTGTTGAATGTGTTCCCATATTTGACCTGGATTCAGTATTAGTGTAGTGATTTATCTGGTGTTTTAATCATTGTATAGCTTTGTAGTAATCCTTCTCACCAAGTTTTATCAACAAGGAAGAAAACAAAAAAACAAAAAAAATCACTTTATTATTTTGATTTGTTGGTATTTTACTAACACCTCTCCAAAACAGAAATAAAAGCATACAAATTTGGTGTGTTTGTGTAAGGGGGTGGGGGAGTGGTATTTGTACTGGGTTGTATGCTTTAACTGGAGAAAGAAATGGCAACTCACATCAGCGGTCTTGCCTGGAAAATACTTTGGATGAAGGAGCCTGGTGGGCTGCCAGTCCATGGGCTGGCAACGAGTCGGACATGACTTAAAGACTAAACAACAACAACACTGCTTTAATACTGTACTTTACTGTTAACTCTCAAATGAAGGACATATTCTTTCTCTTTTCCATCCTCTTTGCTTTCTATATAGTAATCTCTGCCTTCCATATTTCCAGTTGCCCCAGAACACACACATCTCACTGGAAATGAAGCCTATGCATGTCCTGATCTAAAAATCTACCTGAGCCTTATCAAGTGGCAATTGACTCTTTCTACTAGGAAGTTATGTAGATAAGGGGTAGTGAATAAAATTTATATGTCTAAATATCCACGTTGATTTAATTTAGTTTGCTCTACATTTCAATAAAGGTTAATACCACCATGCAACAGTGTGTTGTAGTATTGTGGAGGGAAACCAAAGGAGGGGTCATAGAAAGGGAATGAGAGATACTCCTGTATTACCACCATCCTCTACTGTTTCCCAGTATTATCAACAGCACCTCTTCCACTCTCAGCAGGGTCTTGGTTTAAATGGCAAATGATATGGTCATTTTCAAATGACCATAAAATATAATGCATGCCTTTAACTGTGATGAGGTTAAAAAATGTCTCAAAGCATTGGACAATATTTGGGGTCCAAAGGTGCAAGTTTGGCCACTACTTCAAAGCTATGGTTTTTCCAGTAGTCATGTATAGATATGTGATTTGGGCCATAAAGAAAACTGAGCACAAAAGAATTGATACTTCTGAAGTGTGGTGTTGAAGAAGACTATTGAGTCCCTTTGACTGCAAGGCAATCCAACGAGTCAATCCTAAAGGAAATCAGTTTTGAAAATTGATTTGAAGGACTGATGTTGAAGCTGAAGCTCCAATACTTTGGCCACTTGATGTGAAGAACTGACTCATTAAAAAATATCCTGATGTTGGGCAAGATTGAAGGCAGGAGGAGAAGGGGACGACAGAAGATGAGATGGTTGAATGGCGTCACCAACTCAATGAACATAAGTTTGAGCAAGGCCCTGCTACTAGGTGATGGACAGCCTGGTGTGCTGTGATCCATGGGATTGCAAAGAGTCAGACACAACTGAGAGACTGAACTGAACTGAACGGAACTTAGATAAATATGGAATCTTTTTTGGTTCAAGAGGCAATCTGTCTCCAATAAAACCAATAGTCTTTTGCTCCATCATATACATCTGTCAGAAATCCAAGATTGATTTCTAAATTTGTTCTCATGGAGCAGAAAAGTTGTCTTGCCCTAGCCACATATAAGCCTTAATAGACATAAATCCAGATTCAGAGTGTTATTTGGCAGCAGTGACTAGGTGACTATAAAAAAGTTTGCCTTAAATTTAGATTTGTTTTTGATAGTCAGGAAAATCACAATATTAACATTTGAAAACCGTAGGTCTGCATTATGATGCAGACAGTAGGATTATTTCCTTTTTCACTTACTTTTCATGCAACATTTACTTATTAAATGTTGCTACTCACTGCCCTGTACTGGTTCTCAAATATAACAGTGTCAAGAGAGTTTTTGACCTAATCATGATCCTGATTCCTCACAAGAAAATTAATGGGTTTTGTTGGAGGAAGAATAGATTGAGAAGTACAATTCTACATATCATGCAGTTTGGGACTTTAAACAGGAAACGTCTTGGTTTTACCCCTTATTTTATTTTATTTTTTGAGGTTTAGTTATATAAATTCCATACATAAACATAAAAACAGACTAGAAAAGAAAATTTGGTAGTAACTACACAACTGTTTCTACTGAAACTACAAAGAGATTAAGAGAGTTTTTTTAGCATTTTATTTGAGTACCAGGGTCTTGAAGATTTGGAACTGTAAAGGAGGGAATCATCAAACTTGCATTCCTGTTGTTCATCATGTAAATACTACTGCCTCTTGATGAAAGTGAAAGTGGAGAGTGAAAAAGTTGGCTTAAAACTCAACATTCAGAAAACTAAGATCATGGCATCTGGTCCCATCACTTGATAGCAAATAGATGGGGAAACAGTGGCAGACTTTATTTTGGGGGGCTACAAAATCACTGCAGGTGGTGACTGCAGCCATGAAATTTAAAAACACTTGCTCCTTGGAAGAAAAGCTATGACCAACCTAGACAGCATATTAAAAAGCAGAGACATTACTTTGCCAATAAAGGTGAATCTAGTCAAAGCTATGGTTTTTCCAGTAGTCATGTATGGATGTGAGAGTTGGACTATAAAGAAAGCTGAGCATTGAAGAATTGGTGCTTTTGAACTGTGATGTTGGAGAAGACTCTTGAAAGTCCCTTGGACTGCAGGGAGATCCAACCACTCCATCCTAAAGGAAACCAGTCCTAAATATTCATTGGAAGGACTGATGTTGAAGCTGAAACTTCAATACTTTGGCCACCTGATGCAAAGAATTGACTCATTAGAAAGAACCCTGATGCTGGGCAATATTGAAGGCAGGAGGAGAAGGGGACAACAGAGGATGAGATGGTTGGATGGCATCACTGACTCAATGGACATTTGAGTATTCTCCAGGAATTGGCAATGGACAGGGAGGCCTGGCGTGCTGCAGTCCACGAGGTCACAAAGAGTCAGACATGATTGAGTGATTAAACTGAACTGAAATACTACTGTAATTTTTCCACCGATGAAACAGAATCAACCTTCTTGTAAGAAAGCATTTACTAAAAAACACTTTGAATATGGACTTGGTGAATGGTTGTTACATGCAGACAATAAATACAATTTGCATTCACAGAAGCATTCACCTTTTTCTGAGGATATCTTCCTAATAGTGCCCATTATCTACAGCATGTCTGATTTCACACACATCAGCACATTCACTTTACAGCCCCCTTTGTAAACACACAAACTACATTCTGCAAACTTTCAACCCATATTTTTATTTGTGCATCAAACACATCAAGGAACAAAAGATCTGTGGGAAAATTATTCACCACCACATAACTCCTTTCGTCAGAGCAAAGAATTCTCCTTAGAGTCTTTTATCCAAAGCTGTGCTCCTAACATGAGTTTTATGCCCCTCTTCCTCTTCATCTTTTATTGTCACCTACTTTGTGGCTCATCTCCTTATTTGTTCTTAAATTATGAAATAAAGTAAAAGGCAAAAGTAAATCAATTCAAGATTGTACAAAGACTATGATAGGACAAAGCAAATAATTAATAATTAAAATAGTGAAAAATATCACACTATTACTAATTTATATAGTTAATCTCTCCACATGAATAAATTTCTTAAAATGTGATAAATCTGTCTATACATGAAGTAAGGACAAAATTTGGCTAGGAAACAGAGTAATATGAAAAGCATAAGTTTAAAGCAATCAAGACTGATGGAAACAGCTAATGAGAAAATTGATCTGTTTGCATGGTAGGGAAAGTGGAAATAATTTCTTGCACATTATACAAATCAAGACTTCATAATTAAATTTGATACAAATACAGGTATAACATTATTGCATGGGACATTAGGTTATACTACAAAGTAATTCAGGTTGGAAATTTAAGTTCAGTTAAGAAATACACTCACCAACCTAATAAGAGAGGAATATTTTCATGATAAAAGAAAAAAATCAATAAAGTTTTTTCTAATTTAAATATTCAGTGTAGCCTAGGAGAACAAAATGGAGAAAAAAATACTGAAATCTAATTGTGTTGTTCCAATTGAGTAAAATGTAATAGAAAACAAGCAGAATGCAGACTAAAAATTAAGTAGCACTTTTTTTCCTTTTTACCCCAAATTGGTTTTATTATATTGTTTAATCACTCACTAAGTACTCAGTTCAGTTCAGTCACTCAGTCATGTCTGACTCTGCGACCCCATGAATTTCAGCACGCCAGGCCTCCCTGTCCATCACCAACTCCCAGAGTTCACTCAAACTCATGTCCATCGAGTTGGTGATGCCATCCAGTCATCTCATCGTCTGTCATCCCCTTTTCCTCCTGCCCCCAATCCCTTCCAGAATCAGAATCTTTTCCAATGAGTCAACTCTTCACATGAGGTGGCCAAAGTACTGGAATTTCAGCTTTAGCATCATTCCTTCCAAAGAACACCCAGGACTGATCTTTAAAATGGACTGGGTGGATCTCCTTGCAGTCCAAGGGACTCTCAAGAGTCTTCTCCAACACCACAGTTCAAAAGCATCAATTCTTTGGCGCTCAGCCTTCTTCACAGTCCAACTCACATCCATACATGACCACAGGAAAAACCAAAGCCTTGACTAGACGAACCTTTGTTGGCAAAGTAATGTCTATGCTTTTCAATATGCTCTCTAGGTTGGTCATAACTTTCCTTCCAAGGAGTTGCTGCTGCTGCTAAGTCGCTTCAGTCGTGTCCGACTGTGCAACCCCAGAGACGGAAGCTCACCGGGCTCCCCTGTCCCTGGGATTCTCCAGGCAAGAACACTGGAGTGGGTTGCCATTTCCTTCTCCAATGCATGAAAGTGACAAGCGAAAGTGAAGTCGCTCAGTCGTGTCCGACTCTTAGCGACCCCATGGACTGGAGCCTACCAGGATCTTCTGTCCATGGGATTTTCCAGGCAAAAGTACTGGGGTGGGGTGCCATTGTAAGTGTCTTTTAATTTCATGGCTTCAATCACCATCTGCAGTGATTTTGGAGCCCAGAAAAATAAAGTCTGACACTGTTTCCACTGTTTCTCCATCGATTTCCTATGAAGTGGTGGGACCAGATGCCATGATCTTTGTTTTCTGAATGTTGAGCCTTAAGCCAACTTTTTCACTCTCCTCTTTCACAGTTTATCAAGAGGCTTTTTAGTTCCTCTTCCCTTTCTGCCCTAAGGGTGGTGTCATCTGCATATCTGAGGTTATTGATATTTCTCCCGGCCATCTTGATTACAGCTTGTATTTCTTCCAGTCCAGCGTTTCTCATGATGTACTCTGCATATAAGTTAAATGAGCAGGGTGGCAATATACATCCTTGAAGTATTCCTTTTCCTATTTGGAACCAGTGTGTTGTTCCATGTCCAGTACTAACTTGCTTTCCTGACCTGCATGTTGGTTTCTCAAGAGGCAGGTCAGGTGCTCTGGTATTCCCATCTCTTTCAGAATTTTCCATAATTTATTGTGATCCACATGGTCAAAGGCCTTGGCATAGTCAATAAAGCAGAAATAGATGTTTTTCTGGAACTTTCTTGCTTTTTCCATGATCCAGAGCATGTTGGCAATTTGATCTCTGGTTCCTCTGCCTTTTCTAAAACCAGCTTGAACACTGAGTACTACATTACAACAAACAATGAAGCAAGGAGAGACTAGTGACTTCTAGACAATTTTAGGATTTAAATTGCTTGTATATTTATTAATTTCAGTTTTATTTTCCATTTAAAAAATACATAAGCATGTCAAAGGCATACAGTTTGGGAAAATAATGAGGATTTCAGGAATACTATGTATTGAGATTAAACCTAGACCAAAGAAAAAAATGCAAATATGACTGGAGATCAAACCAGTCAATCCTAAAGTAAATCAATTCTGAATATTTATTGAAAGGACTGATGCTGAATTTGAAGCTCCAATACTTTGGCCACCCTATGTGAAGAGCTGTCTTAAAAAAGACTCTGATGCTAGGAAAGATTGAAGGGAGGAAAAGGGGAAGACAGAGGATGAGATGGTTGGATGGCATCACTGACTCAATGGACATAAGTTTGAGCAAGCTCTGGGAGATGGTGAAGGACAAGAAAGCCTGGTGTGCTGCAGTCTATGGGGTTGCAAAGAGTCGGACACAACTGAGTGACTGAACAACAAAAACATCATGATCATTGTAAAGGCGATAGGCTGAAACAGTCTAGTTTATTATCTCAAATCAGATACCAAAAGATGAATGCATCTGAGAGGCAATAACCTGATAACTGGCTGGCACAGACAGTGAAAGCACCTAGACCAAAGAAAAAAATGTTAATATATTTTATTTTGTATTTATTTGCAAGGAATAAACATAATGTGTGGTTTGGCTTGATTTACATCAACTAGCAACTTTGAATGGTGATAGAAGTGCAGTATTTTCTACCAAGGAGTTCATTAGAAACTCAGTGGCCAAGGATGGTCACACAGGCTGGTCATATAGAGACTGGTCACGTAGGCACCCTCTGCCTAGTAAGCACTAAAACTCCAGATTCTCAGAAGGAAAGCTGATGTTTAGCATAAAATATATTATTTGTATCACCAGTTTAAGCACAGGAAGCCAGTCATATTAGGAATGGTGAAAATCTTTCTAAAACTCACTTCTGATCTGCCTATTGAAGACCAGACTTGCAAGAAGGTCTTTCTGAGGATGATAATTTCAGGCCTGTTAACTTTTTTTCTGCATATCCAGCATAGTTTAGTATTCTTTATACTAAACTTTCTTTGTTGATATTATTGTGTTATTTATGTCTCTTAATTGGGCTTGAATTGATATGCTATATAAATTACTTCTTGGTACATATTAGAAGTTTTTAATGTTATATTAATTTCTAATCTCTTCAGAAATTATTTAGAAAATCACTGTTGCAGAATACTAAATATTATCAGAAGTTAGCCACATGACATCAAGCAATAATTCAATTTAGACAATTTAGTGAAAGAAATCCAGACAGCTGGTAGCTAAGTTTATGTCTATACCCAAAAGTCATTTTAGACTAAAGCAAGTAAAAAAAGGAACAAGTGTGAAGTCTGTAAAACATGTTCTTGTTTTTATGTAAAAACTTTTCTTTCAACTATTTTGCTATATTCTGAATATTCAAATTATTTTAAAATATTCATTAAGGAAAAGGATTCACTACTTTAAAATTCTATGAGCTTAAAAATGGGAAATGGTAAAGTGTTAAAACTGGAGATAGCAGAAGCAAAATACATTTTACACATGTCCTAAGAAGCAGGTGGGGAATTGAAAGTGCAAAGCGATCTTGCAGAAAACTCATTCTGGGTGCTTTCTGATAAGGCAAAACTGCCATCAAACAGGGCAGAACCCAGACTGCCACACTAGCCTTTGAGTTTTACTTATTTGGTGCCAGCAAAAACTAAAAAGCAAAACTGAATTCAAAAAGGCCATTTTTGTCTGTGGATTTCAGATTCCTTGAATTCTTGGAAAGCAAAACAGAAGAATCTCTGACTAAAGGCTTTCTGGTAAGTACCTACGAAAAGCTATGATTCCTATACATAACAGGATGAAGAGAGACTAGTATAAGCCTCTCTGGTGTTGCCGAGTAGATAAAAGGTAGAGGCCATCTGTCATCAAAATTCCCCTGAGAAAATAGGATCTATTTGGACTTTGCTGGCAGAGAATCAAATAATTTCAGAAAGCAGACCTCTTAAAAGCCAGCCAACCTAACCCTATAATTTTATAAATAGGAAACCGAATACGGGTGAATAAGTTATATGCCAAAAAAGCACAGCTAGTTAGAGGCACTTGCTGGTTAGTAGCATACTGGTAGGAAAAAGTTAGTAACTATAAACACACAACTTCAATGCTCTTCTCATAGACCACTTGATCACATCAGAAAGAACAGATGACTTAGAGCTGTGTGACTCCTAGCACAGGAGAACTGAATACCACTGTGTTGTGGTAGTCATCAAAAAACATTATTCTAAAATCACTGAATACATCAGAGGCATTGTTTAAGATTTTAGAATTTAAATTTTTCTTTACCTGATATTTTATAACAGTTTTTAGAGACCATTTTGATTGTTACTCTCCCTGTTGGTTTACAGTGTATACTTTCTCTAAGTAAATAACACAACGGGTTGAGAGTTTTTGTCCTTGATTATTTAAATTTGTCACATCAGATCTAATGTGTTGATGTATATTAAATGCCTAGCACCTGTACTTGGAATTAATACTCAGCAAGTGTCAGTGCTTGTATCGTATCCCACAATATTTTATACTATCTGGTAGTCTGTGTCATAGTCATCTATGTTTTCGTACAGTGGTAATCTTAATTATGGTTTAAAAGTTTAACTCAGTTGCCAAATAACAGACATGATGTTGCACATGGTCTCAAGGTATTATAAATTTTTCTGAGTGGTTCTGTACTCTCATTTAGCATTTAGTGATACATTTCACCCAATGAAGATTATTTTCTCCAACATGCATGTTTACCTTGAATATATTCATGAATGGTGAATACAGAGATATTATTCACAATGTTAGCCATTTATGAATGTAAGAAAGCATATCTTTATAGTTAGGCTTGTATATTCCCATGTAGCTCCCTTACATTTGATCTAGTTTTTCCTGTAAGACTGTGTTAGGGGTAGAAACTAACAAACAAACTAAAGCTTCCAAGGTAATCCGTCAATCGTGTAAAACAGGTATTGTGACCATGGTATGCATTTTATTTCTGGACTAAAATTTCTCATTTTGTTAAATCATCCTTTGATGATATTATTTGCACACTTTACTACTTCTGGACTTCCTCTGTAGAGTACTCACATATATTTTCAATGTTTCCCTCAAAAATAATTACTGAACAACTAAACACAATACACTTCATCATTATCGAATGTGTAGCATGTTTCCTGTTTTCAATTAGATTATTACTACTAATGAGTTAGTACATTAATATTTTAAGTCATATTTCACAATAACTAAAACTCTTGATGTATATTTTTACAAATCCAGCTGTATAACCAGGGCCCCTCTTTTTTTTTTTTTTTTTTTCCCATTGTACTTGGGCAATTCATTTTATGAACATAAATGTATATCTTAAGTTTTATGCCGTGGATTGTACATATTAGATATTCATGTTTTTAAACCCCAGTCTGTCATGCATTAGCTCTTCTTATACATTTTTTGTGCACCTATAGATTTAATAAGAAAGCTATTTATGTGTTCCTTAAAAACATTCAGTGAACTTAGGTAACAGAATACACCTTGAACCTTGCTGATACCTAGTCTATTTATGTGATATTATACTACTGGGAGTTTGGGGAAGAGTCTTGTAAGTATCACCTCCTGTTACACTAAAAACTATTCTATTGAACTGATTAATTGGCACTGTTTTAGCATCTTTGCTTAACCAACTAAAAGCCCTTCCCTAAATTGAGCATGTATGTCTCTGGATTTTATTCAAATATATTATGGAAGACTTGTTAGGGAAAGGCCATATGGAAATTAAAATCCTAGATTTGAGCCAATAGTTGTTACTTTGTATACAATTCTTGGAAAATGGAAATTATATTAGGTTAGACTTATTTTTATAGGTATTTCATATCTTTCTTTATTTCAAAGGCATATGTAAGAAAAACTAAATGACTTGAGAGTAAAACTCTTGGAAATCATCATAAATACACAATAGAGGAACACTAAAGGGGACACAGAAAATGTAGGATTTATTTGTTTTTCACAGTTGGAATCTGCTACTAATAATAGAGATAATGGTTCCAAAAGTTGATAATTATTCAGTCAAGAATAAAATTTGGACACTCATCTAGGAAATACTAAAACCAAGAGTTATTACTTTTTGCCAAAACTTCTACATGTCTTGGAAATAGCTTACTCAGTAATAGAGAAAATGTTTGATTCTGTATAATAACAAAAACCAGTGGAAATGCAGTTAATTAAGATTGGCAGATCCAGGAGGGTAAAAGATCTTATTGTTGACACAGAAAGACTCAGTCATTTTTTGGAGTCAAGATTCAGTCCCTGTCATTTGGAGCCCAGCTCTTTACTTCCTGTGGAAATGGGAAGCTGTGACATATTTAGAAAGAAGCGGTATGGTGAATCTAGATATTAGAGAGAGAAAAATGGCCCTTAAAATAATCTATATCATTAACATATTAACCTCTCATTATCAATCACTATCTTTTATTCAGTATCAATTAATATTTATGAGACTGATACAGTTAGATAGTTTTAAATATATCTGAATGGGATAATAAAGGCACTCAGTAACTTTTGAGGTTCTGCTATTAATATTAAAAACACCAAATAAGTTTTGGTATCTGTATATTTGTGTTTAATATACTTTATTTGGTTGTATACATTATGGATAGAAAAAAATAGAATTATGCCTATCCAGACTTTATGATCCCTCAGATTCTGTTTTCTGAAAACATGATTATGTAATACAAGAACCTGTATTTGGGAGTACTAAGTCTTGACCATCCAGAGTCTTAAAATTTGGTAGATTCCAGCGGCCCTCACTTTGGATTTTACTATTAAATACATTTTGTATTATCTTCTCTACTGCTACATTAGTGATCTTCAAGTAATCCAATTTGTTGTGCTGCAGAACATTTTAACCTATCAGAATACCCTTAGATATCACCATTTATGCTAGGAGAATCTAATCAACACAGTAGTAGACTAACATTGATTCGGTAATAACATAAGTTTGGTTATTAATATGTATCAGGGGCTGTGCTATACTGTACATTCTTTGTCTAATTTCATCATCAGAATACCCCTCTGAGCAAACTGCTATCACTATCCATTTTTCAGAAGGTATACTGATATTTAGAACTGTTAAGTAACTTGATTGAAGTTACATGGTGTTTGACTAACCTAAAGACTCCACTCCAGGCTTCCCACTTTCAACCAGTCCACTAGTCCTCTGTACAATAATATGTTAGAAAATATTAGGGAATAAGTATGGATCCCATCTACTAATACAAATCAAGTAACTATTTCAAGAACTTTTAAAAATAATTTCTCTCACTATAATTTCTTGAATTATTCTTGATTTTTACAATAAGTGATATTAGACTCAATAATCTTAATTTTAGGGTGACGCGAAGCTGTCCAACAGAGCTTTATATGATGATAGAAATATTGTGCTGTATGGTGTTCAAAATGATACCCAGTATATATTAGATAATGTGCTCTTGAAACAGTGCTAGTGTGACTAAATAACTGAATTTAACTTTCATTTAACTATAATTAAATTTAAGTAGATTCATGTGCCCATGGGGTTACCGTATTGGACAATGCAGTTCTACAGCATAAATTTTCATTTTTCAAAACAATCTTTTGATCATCTAAAATTGGAATTTAAGATCTTAATTTTTGGTAGCCAAGTTATTTATTAATATAAAATGTTATGTAGAAGCTTAATAGATAAGTCAAAAATGAGTGAAGCTGCCTTGGTCAAAGTGACAAGAGAGAGAAAGCCTGGATTTTATAGCATAAGCAGGTGACCTCTCCTCTCTCTGCTTGCACTCCACTCCAAGTAACCTCTAAGGAACTGGTAGGTGCTATCTATAAGGAATCATTTGAACTCATTGATAAAAATATTACAATGCCTCTTCCATCTTATATCATTTCTTAAATGTTTGTAAAATTGATTTTACAATTAATTAAACACTGGATGGCATGACCGACTCAATGGACGTGAGTTTGAGTGAACTCCGGGAGTTGGTGATGGACAGAGAGGCCTGGTGTGCTGCGATTCATGGGGTCGCAAAGAGACAGACACGACTGAGCGACTGATCTGAAGTGAACTGACCTGAAACACTTATCAATACCTTACCAATGTGTATGATACTAATGTTAATGATACCCTTAACTTATAACCTAGAGATTAGTTTACTGTTTGTTTTTTTTTGTTAAGTTCTATGTTGGAATATAGAAATAGAGTGTTTCAAGTACTGGGTGCTCAGACATGTCTGACTCTCTGTGACCCCACGAACTCTAGCTGCCAGGCTCCTCTGTCCGTGGGATTTTCCAGGCAAGACTACTAGAGCAGGTTTCCATTTCCTCCTCCAGGGGCTCTTCCTGGCCCAGGGATCCAACCTGCATCTCCAGCATATCCTGCATTGACAGGCCCTTTACCACTGAGCCACCTGGAAACCCCTTCAAGTGCTATATTGTTGTTGCTTAGTCACTTAGTTGCATCCAAGTCTTTGCAACCCCATGAACTGTAGTCTGCAAGGCTCTTCTGTCCATGAGATTTTCAAGCAAGAATATTGGAGTTGGTTGCCATTTTTTCTCCAGGGTCAAGTGCTACAGATGGTACCAGTACAGAGAGCAGGTGAGGGAGTGCAGAATGAAAGGAAAAGGGAACGCTGTGTAGAAGACATAACACATAGGCTGAATCCTGAAGGGTTAGCATAAGTGGGAACAGAGGTTAGTAGTAGGGGGAAGACATTCTAAAAATACACATTCCCTCCAAAGTCTAAGCAGTAACTATTTGAAGACATAAATTTATTTACACTCTCTAAAGGCCAGGTGAATTTTATCTTGACTTACTTGTTCAGTTTGGATGCTTTATATAATCATTTTTCCAATTGAAAAATAAATGTTCTTGAAAAAAATGAGAAACTAAATATGATTTGAATATTTTTGCTTTCTCTATAGTTTCTTCTAGACATATTTCTCAAACTTGAAAAGAAGATCAACTTTCCCCCTCCCACTATGCTTTTCAATAGGTCTAGCAAAACAGAGATGTGTTTCATAATATACCCCTGAATATCATAAGCTAAAAGAGTCATGAAAACAAGAGTAATTTGTTTATGTGGGAATTTACAGTTTTTAACGACATATTTTTCTAATTCATTCTGTGAGTTGCTAGTGGACACTTTTTGTTGTTGTTATCAAATAGTGATTTTTCATGTTCATAAAAACATGCCAGAAAACAAATGATACAAGTGATTGCTGACTAGTGTCACATTGTTGATATTTTAGAAGGGCAGGCAAGAAGAATAGATATCTAGAGAAAATTTTAACAAGTAACACTTTATTCCTAAATAACTATTTTATTTCTTATATGTTTGAGCTTAAAGAGTAACAAATTATAATAAAAAAGTTGAAAAAATTAAAAACAAATGAACAATAGTGAACAGAATATTTTTAAAACAGTTAAAAGACTCAAGTCAAGAATAACTAGTGGAAAAATATTAGGACTCAGGCTAACACAATTAAATATATTTTGATAATAATGTTCAGAATTATATTCTGAATAACATTAAAAAGTAAATGCCATAGGTAAGAATATTAACATCAGTCAGTCAGTCAGTTCAGTCACTCACTCATGTCCAACCCTTTGTGACCCCATGGACTTCAGCACACCAAGCTTCCCTGTTCATCACCAACTCCCAGAGCTTGCTCAAACTCATGTCCATTGAGTTGGTGATGCCATCCAACCATTTCATCCTCTGTTGTTCCCTTCTCCTCCCGCCTTCAATCTTTCCCAGCATTAGGGCCTTTTCCAATGAGTCATTTCTTCCCAACAGGTGGCCAAAGTATTGGAGTTTCAGCTTCAACATCAGTCCTTCCAATGCAAATTCAGGACTGATTTCCTTTAAGATGGTTTGATCTTGCAGTCCAAGGGACTCTCAAGTGTCTTTTCCAATACCACAGTTTAAAAGCATCAATTCTCCAGCACTCAGCTTTCTTTATAGTCCAAATTTTACACCCATACATGACTATTGGAAAAACCATAGTTTTGACTAGATGGACCTTTGTTGGCAAAGTAATGTCACTGCTTTTTAATATGCTATCTAGGTTGGTCATAGCTCTTCTTCCAGGAGCAAGTGTCTTTTACTTTTATGGCTGCAGTCACCATCTGCAGTGATTTTGGACCATCAGAACAAGACCCTGTTTCTGCCACTTTCGCTATCTCCTATTAAGAAGCTTCCATAAGCCTCTTATCCTTATCTGTCAGAGGGCAGACAGAATGAAAACCACAATCACAGAAAACTAATCAAACTGATCCCATGGACCACAGCCTTGTCTAACTCAATGAAACTATGAGCCATGCAGTGCAAGGCCACCGGAGACAGATGGGTGATGGTGGAGATTTCTGACAAAACATGGTCCACTGGAGAAGTAATGGCAAACCACTTCAGTATTCTTGCCTTGAGAACCCAATGAACAGTATGAAAAGGCAAAAAGAATATTTATATATATAAAGAGGAAAATGTGAATTGTAGAGGGATGAAAGTATATAAACTTTATAATTATTAAGTGAAAAAATGGGGAACTTTCCTGGTGGCCGAGTGATCAAGACTTAGCTTTCCATTGCAGGGGGTGCAAGTTCAATCCCTGGTCACAGAGCCAAGATACCACAGGTCTCATCAGATCAGATCAGATCAGATCAGTCGCTCAGTCGTGTCCGACTCTTTGCGACCCCATGAACTGCAGCACGCCAGGCCTCCCTATCCATCACCAGCTCTTGTGGCCAAAAACAAAAACAATACATAAGACAGAAACAATATTGTAAGAAATCCAATAAAGACTTTAAAAATGGTCCACATCAAAAAAATCTTAAAAAAGGAAAAAGTTATATAATTTAAAAATCAGCATCTAAATTTCATATAATAACTATACTTGTCATGTTCTTTTCTCAAATATCATTGTATTAATATTGACTTATTGCCTATCCATTTTCCTATAAGTTGGCATAAATGTATGTGTTACAGAATGTAGGAAACTCAAAGAGTATTACTTCTTGATGTTCATTGTTGTCTAGCTGATTTATTTTTGAACACTCTGCTATGTCTATCTTGATGGCATGTGCTATAATAATCAATGTGAATGAGATGTATTTCCTGACTGAGACAATATAAAAAGCATGAAAATGAAACATTGCAGAAAGGTAAAGCCATTTTTGCTTCCATTTGGAAAAAAACATATTTTACTGCTTTTGACCCTTTAGTGTTTTCTTGTGGTTAGCCAACACATCATCCAGTTCTATAAAAAACAATCACTTCCAAAGTGGCATAAAATAAACTCAGATATCGGGGAAAGGATGAAAACATTCAGTAACACCCAGCATAGAACAGAAAGGGCAAACATGCAAATCATCAGCTACATTGTATTTTTGTTTAAGCTTTCATTAGTTCGAGGTTTTAAATATATATTTAAAGTGCTTTCTAATAATTCCTAGCATAACGTTTTTGAGTTTCTATTATTGTCATGCGTTCTTTTTGAATTTGAATCCAGGACTAAATACCCAGCTAGATAATAGTGATTAAATACAACATGGGGTCCAGTTTAATTGGATGATTATGAAATTATAGAATTCAAAGGATATTAATGTATATTTAGTTTTTAAATAATTTTGTATTTATTTTGATTGCATTCTTGCATATGTACCACATAACCCTCTTTCAAAAATGTTATATTTTATACTAAGTGAATTAAGATGCTTGTTCAAAGTCATACCCTAAGAAATAAATTAGCAAGTTTTTCTGATTCTTGAATCCTAGCTATCCCATATAATGCATTATATATATATATATATATATATATATATATACAGACACACACATACACACACACACATAGACACATACATTTCTTCCCAGATATTTCAATCAATAAGTCTCAACATGAAACCATTCTGGGTCATCTAATCAACACTTTCAGCTTTGGTTCTAGAAATTGAAAGGCAATAAGATTACGCAAGGGGTGCAAGGTCAATGAGTAAGATGGTCTGAGAGCCAGATGTTAGGACATGACTCCAGGCTTTCTTGATAGGACTTTTCATTACATCATGCTGTTTCTGTATCTTTACAATACTTTTTTGCCTATTCAACTTAATGTGTTTTTCCTTGCTTTTACTGAGGTATGAAAATAGAAACCTTCTGTCACTTGGCTAGCATTAAAAACGTCCAAAGGGTCTCAAAGAGTGGGACATGACTGAGCACACACACCACACATTATTTGTGGTTCAGTGGTTCTCAGTTTTAGCTATGCTCCAAAATCAATCACTATATATAATTATTCTAATGTAAAAGGTTAAGCTTGGAAATTCAGTTGAAGCCCTACAGTCTATATTTTAATAAAGTCCTACAGGTAGCATCACAAATACAATGACAACAGTAATAATCACAGCTAACACATAATGACTTACAAAGCTTTCTATGTGTCAAATACTATATAAGCCTTTTAAGCATATTAAGTCATTAATATTTCAAACAATCCCATCATTTAAGTAACTATAAGTATGTGATTTTCAGATGAGGAGACTGGGACAGAGAGAACTGAGGTGATTGTCACAAGGTCATATAGCTAAAATGGAGAAGCTAGAATTCAACCCCAATTTCGTGGAGCTCTGGAATTTTAAGTGGTTTTATGGTCATTACTTTGTATCTCTTCATCAAGGCAGGAAAAATAAAACATTTCTAGGTATGTGGAATCTTAATATATTCATTCACATATTAAGAAAACAAAACTGTTGAGAAGTTAAATGCCTTTCTAGTCATAAAACTAGTAATTGAGAGGCCTAGTATGCTACTCCAGTGTTTCTCCAGAAATATTATCTTTCAGCCTCAAAAGTTTTGCTTTTCTTTAAGTATGATATTTAATGTAGGAACTGTATTACTCAAAATGCTTAGCTGAAAACAGCAGAAGTAAATTTTGGTTTTAAAATGAAAACCGTTTATCAAAATTATATTGAGAAGTTCACGGAACTGTGAGAAAGGTGTGTCAGTATTCAAGTTCCAAGAATAGTGGCCCAAAATACTCCAAGAATGATGGCCCAGAACTCTCCAAGAAAAGCAGGTTGTGCCAATACTGCCTCTAGGACGTTCATCTGTCAAGAGCACAACTTGAATGCAACCAAACTATGCCAGCATGATCATCAGTTCTAGGACCCAAAGTCAAAATTGTAAGCATTATGACTGGAAAAATCCAGTGTCAATTAAATTAACTCTATATAAGGTGTACTTACTACTCAAGAGGATTTCTGCCAAAGAAAGTTTCACTTGAGCAAGTACATTGCTCAAACCCTGAATCACGTGTTGAACTGCAAAGAAAAGTAAGAACTTGTTTTTCTTGGTTTCTTCCTTGGAAAGGTGAAACTTTTTCAACAAGCGAAACATAACAAGGTTGTTCAAAAGGTGCTAAGACATCTCATATGGGGCTGGAAAGATATGGGGTCAGAAAAGAATTAGAGAAGGATGACTTTAAGGCAATTATTTGAAGTCTAGGCTCTTGGAATATTAGTTTACAGTAATATTAGAATACAATTAACTAGAAGGATACCTTAAAATAAATTGTAACTGCACACTTCATTAAAAGGCTGAGAGACTTGTTTTTCAATTCTGTGTCTTGAGTTGGAATGCTTTTGGTAGATGTATTAAAAAAAAAAAAAAATAGAGTCTCCCATTCATTATCTGCAGTGTAGTCCTGTGTAAAGTTTTGTTACCACTTAAAAAGCCATGGCTGTATCAGAAACTGAAAATAATACTTACTTCACAGGGTTATTTGAATATTAAATGAGAGTGCAAATAAATTACCTGACACCAAACATTACTCCAATTTCTCTATCCTCTGGAAAAATTTTGCAATAGAGACACTTTGAATCCAATGCTATTAATAAACAAATATATGCAAATTTCTCATGACCTACCAAACTGGACTTAACCATGCACCCTTTATGACCCTCAGTACCAACAAAGAAGACCTTTATCATAACTTCTAAATTGACCACTATTTTTTAATGCATCTATTAATCTCCTCTACTATATCTTATATTCTTTGAGCCAGGAAGAAATTGTAAGGCAAATACAGATGCCTGCCTACTAAGACACATTTTTACTTTTCTAGTCATTAATAGAATCCTGATTTTACTTATTGAAATAATGATTCATTCAGGAAGCATGCAGAGTACAAACCCCTTTAAAACTGCTATGCCAAGTGACTAAGTTCTGAGAAGTGTTGTGTGGAGCAGCTGGAAAAACATGTTAAAATAATGGGTACTTTCTAAACTTTTCTTCTCCTGCCTTGCTGCTTCCCAGGACCAAAGATAATAGCTGAAGCTCCAGTAGCCATGTTGGTCCATGTAGTAATCTTGAGAATGAAAATCATATGGGGCAGGGAGGAGAAACAAAAAGGACCAAGGAACATGTGAACTTTTGTACAGCTACTATAGCAGTGCTGCATTGCCTTCCTCTGGATTTTTGATAAATGAGAAAACAGCATTCATATATTTTAAACATTAAAAATAAAATATTCAAACAATACTTAACTTATCTGTATTGTCTCTCATCTAAATTTCTACTCTCAGACATCAAAATGCCTGAAACATTGTATTTAATAAAAATTTAATTAAATAATTCACCTATGATTTTAAGCCAAATAGAGATGACTTCTGATGTGTTCATGACTTTGTTTGAACACATATAATAACAGAAAATTTCCTATCAGATTAGAGAATAAATAGAAGAGTCACCTGAAGATGAGAAAAAAATATCAGATCAGTTGCTCAGTCATGTCCGACTCTTTGTGACCCCACGAATCACAGCACGAGAGGCCTCCCTGTCCATCACCAACTCCCAGAGGTCACTCAGACTCACGTCCATCGAGTCAGTGATGCCATCCAGCCATCTCATCCTCTGTAGTCCCCTTCTCCTCCTGCCCCCAATCCCTCCCAGCATCAGAGTATTCTCCAATGAGTCAACTCTTTGCATGAGGTGGCCAAAGTACTGGAGTTTCAGCTTTAGCATCATTCCTTCCAAAGAAATCCCAGGGCTGATCTCCTTCAGAATGTCCTGGTTGGAATTTCTTGCAGTCCAAGGGACTCTCAACAGTCTTCTCCAACACCACAGTTCAAAAGCATCAATTCTTTGGTGCTCAGCCTTCTTCACAGCCCAACTCTCACATCCATACATGACCACAGGAAAAACCATAGCCTCGACTACACGAATCTTTGTTGGAAAAGTAATGTCTCTGCTTTTGAATATGCTATCTAGGTTGGTCATAACTTTCCTTCCAAGGAGTAAGTGTCTTTTAATTTCATGGCTGCAGTCACCATCTGCAGTGATTTTGGAGCCCAAAAAATAAAGTCTGACACTGTTTCCCCATCTATTTGCCATGAAGTGATGGGACCAGATGCCATGATCTTTGTTTTCTGAATGTTGAGCTTCAGATCAGATCAGATCAGATCAGTCGCTCAGTCGTGTCCGACTCTTTGCGACCCCATGAACCGCAGCACGCCAGGCCTCCCTGTCCATCACCAGCTCCCGGAGGTCACTCAGACTCGCATCCATGGAGTCAGTGATGCCATCCAGCCATCTCATCCTCTGTCGTCCCCTTCTCCTCCTGCCCTCAATCCCTCCCAGCATCAGAGTCTTCTCCAATGAGTCAACTCTTCGCATGAGGTGGCCAAAATACTGGAGTTTCAGCTTTAGCATCATTCCTTCTAAAGAAATTCCAGGATTGATCTTCAGAATGGACTGGTTGGATCTTCTTGCAGTCCAAGGGACTCTCAAGAGTCTTCTCCAACACCACAGTTCAAAAGCATCAATTCTTCGGCGTTCAGCCTTCCTCACAGTCCAGCTCTCACATCCATACATGACCACAGGAAAGACCATAGCCTTGACTAGGCGAACCTTTGTTGGTAAAGTAATGTCTCTGCTTTTGAATATGCTATCTAGGTTGGTCATAACTTTCCTTCCAAGGAGTAAGCGTCTTTTAATTTCATGGCTGCAGTCACCATCTGCAGTGATTTTGGAGCCCAGAAAAACAAAGTCTGACACTGTTTCCACTGTTTCCCCATCTATTCCCCATGCAGTGATGGGACCAGATGCCATGATCTTCGTTTTCTGAATGTTGAGCTTTAAGCCAACCTTTTCACTCTTCACTTTCACTTTCATCAAGAGGCTTTTTAGTTCCTCTTCATTTTCTGCCATAAGGGTGGTGTCATCTGCCTATCTGAGGTTATTGATATTTCTCCAGGCAATCTTGATTCCAGCTTGTGTTTCTTCCAGTCCAGTGTTTCTCATGATGTACTCTGCATAGAAGTTAAATAAGCAGGGTGACAATATACAGCCTTGGCGAACTCCTTTTCCTATTTGGAACCAGTCTGTTGTTCCATGTCCAGTTCTAACTGTTGCTTCCTGACCTGCATACAGATTTCTCAAGAGGCAGATC
This sequence comes from Tragelaphus eurycerus, assembly GCA_935064755.1. NCBI lineage: Eukaryota > Metazoa > Chordata > Mammalia > Artiodactyla > Bovidae > Tragelaphus > Tragelaphus eurycerus. Next base: position 9,311,720 of record CAKXYN010000012.1, on the reverse strand, counting down.
AGGTGGTCTGGTATTCTCATCTCCTTCAGAATTTTCCACAGTTTATTGTGATCCACACAGTCAAAGGCTTTGGCATAGTCAATAAAGCAGAAATAGATATTTTTCTGGAACTGTCTTGCTTTTTCCATGATCCAGTGGATGTTGGCAATTTGATCTCTGGTTCCTCTGCCTTTTCTAAAACCAGCTTGAACATCAGGAAGTTCATGGTTCACATATTGCTGAAGCCTGGCTTGGAGAATTTTGAGTATTACTTTGTTAGTGTGTGAGATGAGTGCAATTGTGAGGTAGTTTGAGCATTCTTTGGCATTGCCTTTCTTTGGGATTGGAATGAAAACTGACCTTTTCCAGTCCTGTGGCCACTGCTGAGTTTTCCAAATTTGCTGGCATATTGACTGCAGGTCTTTCACAGCATTATCTTTCAGGATGTGGAATAGCTCAACTTGAATTCTATCATCACCACTAGCTTTGTTCGTAGTGATGCTTTCTAAGGCCCACTGGACTTCACATTCCAGGATGTCTGGCCCTAGGTCAGTGATCACACCATCATGATTTTCTGGGTTGTGAAGATCTTTTTTGTACAGTTCTTCTGTGTATTCTTGCCATCTCTTCTTAATATCTTCTGCTTCTGTTAGGTCCATACCATTTCTGTCCTTTATCGAGCCCATCTTTGCATGAAATGTTCCTTTGGTATCTCTGATTTTCTTGAAGAGATCCCTAGTCTTTCCCATTGTGTTGTTTTCCTCTATTTCTTTACATTGATCGCTGAAGAAGCCTTTCTTATCTCTTCTTGCTATTCTTTGGAACTCTGCATTCAAATGTTTATATCCTTCCTTTTCTCCCTTGCTTTTTGCTTCTCTTCTTTTTACAGCTATTTGTAAGGCCTCCCCAGACAGCCATTTTGCTTTTTTTGCATTTCTTTTCCATTGGGATGGTCTTGATCACTGTCTCCTGTACAATGCCACGAATCTCCTTCCACAGTTCATCAGGTACTCTATCAGATCTAGGCCCTTAAATCTATTTCTCACTTCCTCTGTATAGTCATAAGGGTATTGATTTAGGTCATATCTGAATGGTCTAGTGGTTTTCCCTACTTCCTTCAATTTAAGTCTGAATTTGGCAATAAGGAGTTCATCGTCTGAGCCGCAGTCAGCTCCTGGTCTTGTTTTTGCTGATTGTATAGAGCTTCTCCATCTTTGGCTGCAAAGAATATAATCAATCTGATTTCGGTGTTGACCATCTTGTGACGTCCATGTATAAAGTCTTCTCTTGTGTTGTTGGAAGAGGGTGTTTGTTATGACCAGTGCATTTTCTTGGCAAAACTCTATTAGTCTTTGCCCTGCTTCATTCTGTATTCCAAGGCCAAATTTGCCTGTTACTCCAGGTGTTTCTTGACTTCTTACTTTTGCATTCCAGTTCCCTATAATGAAAAGGACATCTTTTTTGGGTGTTAGTTCTAAAAGGTCTTGTAGGTCTTCATAGAACCGTTCAATTTCAGCTTCTTCAGCATTATTGGTATTTGCATGCTAAGTCATTTCAGTCGTGTCCAACTCTGAGGCCATTTGACTGTAGGCCAGCAGGTTCCGCTATCCATGGGATTCTCCAGGCAAGAATACTGGAGTGGGGTGTCATGGCCTCCTCCAAGTGATATTCCCGACCAAGGGATCCAATGTCTCCTGCATTGATAGATGGGTTATTTACCACAGAATTTGACTGCCAATAGAAGTTGATTCCTGGGAAGCCCCGCCCTGGTCCCACACCTCTGGGTTAATTTTGTCCTCACCATAGTGTTTGGTCCTCTCCTATTGGAGAGTCCTAGTGTGATGAAGCACAAGCTGGAATCAAGGTTGCTGGGAGAAATATCAATAACCTCAGATATGCAGATGACACCACCCTTATGGCAGAAAATAAAGAAGAACTTAAGATCCTCTTGATGGAAGTGAAAAAGGAGGGTGAAAAAGTTGGCTTAAAGCTCAACATTGAGAAAACTAAGATCATGGCATCTAGTCCCACCTCTTCATGGCAAATAGACGGGGAAACGAGACAGTGAGAGACTTTATTTTTGGGGGTTCCAAAATCACTGCAGATGATGACTGTAGCCATGAAACTGAAAAAACACTTACTCCTTGGAAGGAAGGCTATAACCAACCTAGACAGCACTTTAAAAAGCAGAGACATTACTTTACCAACAAAGGTCTGTCTAGTCAAGGCTATGGTTTTTCCAGTGGTCATGTATGGATGTGATTGTTGGACTGTGAAGAAAGCTGAGCACAGAAGAATTGATGCTTTTCAACTGTGGTATTGGAGAAAACTCTTGAGAGTCCCTTGGACTGCAAGGAGATCCAACCAGTCCATCCTAAAGGAAATCAGTCCCTAATATTCATTTGAAGGACTGAAGCTGAAACTCCAATATTCTGGCCACCTGATGCAAAGAACTGACTCATTGGAAAAGACCCTGATGATGTGAAAGATTGAAGGCAGGAGGTGAAGGGGACAACAAAGGATGAGATGGTTGGATGGCATCACCAACTCTATGGGCATGAGTTTGAGTAAGCTCCAGGAGTTGGTAATGGATAGGGAAGCCTGGCATGCTGCAGTCCATGGGGTCACAAAGACCTGGACATGACTGAGCAACTGAACTGAACTGAATGGATTCCTCAGCCCCTACAGAGCTCTGGAGGCTGAAAAGCTTCCCATCTCAAGGGTACATATTTACTTTTTCTAAATATAATTGTATTCAAATGAAAAGTGAGTGATTTAAAACTGGCTTGTGTATATCTGCTTATTTTTCTATAGCTCTTTTGAGAACATGTGAAGTATCCTTTTTAGATAAATTTTTGAAAGTGTGTAACAGACTGGAATGAAATTTCAGAAGAGTCATTTGCTCAATCGTGTTTAGTCACTATTTGAGGAGGGAAATTTAGTTTCAGCATGAGTACTTTTTCAGAAAATCTCTAAAAGGAATTTGAGAAGTGGATATAAAAAGTTTACATGAAAGTACACACAATCTATTTATGTTTTCTACTCTATTTATAAAAAGCCCAGTTTTGGCTTTTAAAGAATTCCCTTACATCATTGAGAATGGGATGGAAAGGAACATGGTATAATATAGAGCTGGAGAATTGACTTTGGGTACAAAGGAAAGACATCTGATATAATAGGGTATACAGAGTTTGATTGCCAATGGAAGTAGACATGTGGCTATGTTGTTGGGGGAGGTGAAGGGCTTCTGGTGTGATACCTGTCATCTGTGGAGGTATATATTTTTCAGATCAAGAATGTGGTTTTGTGATATTCAAATCTTACATATTTTTCCTGAAATATTTGTCTACTTGATCTCTTTCTAACAGAAGTTTGTTCCATTTATGATGACAGATTTTTAAATTTTCTTCATGTTTATCAATATTTGTCTTATATATTTTGAAGTTATTTTGTGATAATAGAGTTCTGTCTCCTTTATCATATATTAGAAACTTTATCATATATTTTATACAGTGTGTCTATATTTAGATACTCAATATTCATTCCTACATTTCACACTTTCATTATGAGATCATTTTCCTAAATGTTAAAGTTTATCATATGCTATATGCAGTCTGCCTGGCTTCCCAGATTTACTTGGCTCATTTACCCTCTAGACTTTAGCTTTTTGTTAAATTAAAAGACCATGACCCACCAGTTGTTTTCACCTAATTTCCTCACACCTCTGGGTGTCTGAACTTCCAGGAGTGAGGGGCCGTCTGCATCAAAACCTTTGATTGACATGCTTCTGCGGAGTACTCAAAAGGCCAGTACCTGGGTTTGACCTGACATGACCCAGGGGGTCTATGACAGTTCCCTCCACTCTGGGATCACTTATTGTATTTCCATCCAATGTTGTCTTTTTATAAACTTTGCTTATTTTATTACTATATCTATCTCTCTATATATATACACACACATATAAACTTTATTATTGAATTGCCAAAAAATTTCATTTGAATTTTTCTGTAGGATGTTATGGAAAAACCTGAATGAACATTTTGGCCAATCCAATACTATATGTATTTACATAAGGCACGTGGCACGTGAGCATACTAAGTCGTTTTTCAGTCATGTCTGACTCTTTGCAACCTTATGGACTGTAGACCTCCAAGCTCCTCTCTCCATGAGATTCTCCAGGTAAGAATACTGGAGTGGGTTGTCATGCCCTCCTCCAGAGGATCTTCTTGATCCAGGGATCAAACTCACATCTCTTATGTTTCCTGCATTGGCACTGGTTCTTTACAACTAGTGCCAACTGGGAAGCCCTTGCATAATGCTGCAATTATATGGCTATATGGTCTTTCCTGTGGTCATGTATGGATGTGAGAGCTGGACTGTGAAGAAGGCTGAGCGCCAAAGAATTGATGCTTTTGAACTGTGGTGTTGGAGAAGATTCTTGAGAGTCCCTTGGACTGCAAGGAGATCCAACCAGTCCATTCTGAAGGAGATCAGCCCTGGGATTTCTTTGGAAGGAATGATGCTGAAGCTGAAGCTCCAGTATTTTGGCCACCTCATGTGAAGCGTTGACTCATTGGAGAAGACTCTGATGCTGGGAGGGATTGGGGGCAGGAGGAGAAAGGGACAACAGAGGATGAGATGGCTAGATGGATCACTGACTCGATGGATGTGAGTCTGAGTGGCCTCCGGGAGTTGGTGATGGACAGGGAGGCCTGGCGTGCTGCAGTTCATGGGGTCGCAAAGAGTCGGACACGACTGAGCGACTGATCTGATCTGATGTATGTGTGTGTGTGTGTGTGTGTATATATATATATGATATTTTTCACAAGGACAGTTTTTCATGATAGCAAACGTAGATAATATGGCTTTAAAGAAAGATTATTTTTCTTTTTGATTTTCTTATTTTGACAATGAATATATTATTTCCATAATGTGTACTGATAGATGCTTCCATAGAAGTACTGATAAACTTATTTCCAAAAAGAGAAATAAAAATATGAAATTATCAAATTATATCTATAGTAACAGTGAGAGAGTGCTAAATCACTTCAGTTGTGTCTGACTCTATTAGACCCTATGGATTGTAGCTCTCCAGGCTCCTCTGTCCAGGAATTCTCCTCATTTCTAATATACCTTTAATTTGAATTAGTTATATTTTAAAGAAATATTGAAAATATTGCCACTTCTTATAGCATAAACTAGGCAGTAAAATGTTGATTTGCAAACACTTTATATTTTTCAGATTTGAATTTAAAAATATTAATTTAGAAATACAAAATTTTAAAATTAAAAAATTATAAAACAAAATATAGATTTTATAATATTAAATATCCTCTAATTATAGTTTATATGTAAATACATTAAAGTTATCTATATTTTATCTTAATACACTCATTTGAGTATATTCTACCATAATTATTAAAATAAGTGATAAATATAATTTAGTATAGGTAAATGAGGTCAAAGATTATGAAAAGAAAATTAATAACATACTCAGATGACACTTCATAACATAGTTTATCTGGGGAATATCTTAGATTAGAAGTTTTCATTGCTCTAGAGATCTGTGACAGCATTAAAATACATTTCTTGATTATAAAATAATTACATTTTTCAGCTCCATGGAAACACTCTACTCAAAATGTAGAAATGAGTGAGAATTGAAAGGCATATGACATGTACCCAAGTACTTCCAAAATATCAAAAGGCAATCACTGACTCCAAACAGTCAACTGCAAACCCCAGAAAATTTATGAGTAATATAATAAGTAAATATAATTATTGAGATGATAGCTTTTAAAAATAATTGTGTGAGGTCACATATTTTATAATAATAAAAAGGCAATATGTACTACAATATTTCAAAGGCATGTTTTGCTAGTAAATTGGAGAACTCTAGATGGGAACCAGTCAGCCTCATACTCCAAAGGAACTCAGTGACTCCCAGATGCAAAAATGTTGAGATTCACTGGTTTAGAGTATATAAGGTATAACGGGCTTTATACCTTGAGTTGTAGGACTTAGAATTTTGTTTCTATTAATGGTCCATCACTGGAAGCTTTTAAATAGAGGAAGAATTTCTGCTTTGAAACAACCTCTGTGTTATAGTGCAAAGGAAAGGAGCACAGAGGACATGGAGAGAGTAGAGGTAGAAATATCAGTTAAAAAGCTATTACAAACTCTCTTACACAGAGGAATTCCAAATAATGTATGTAGATCCTCTGCCCTCAAAGAGGTGGAGTTTAACTGGCTACCCGGAAATGTGAGCTATGAGTGATGACTTCCTGAATTAGAGCATAGAAAGGGGGAAAAAATGAAGAAATTTACAATAAAGAAACTGACAAGCACTACCTAAACAAGGTGATCAAGGCTAACACTGACAGTGAGATAGTAGGCACCCTTTGTTACGACGTGATGAGAATGGCAGCTCACTTCTGTGATCTTCCTCCCGAAACCCATAATCTCTCTTCATTCTTGAGAAGTTATCAAAAACAAGAGAAATACTTAGAAGTTGTCATAGTTCCTTGCTTTTCCAAGTTCAGTCAGTGATTTTCAGCCCTGACTGCAACATTAAAAAGACCAGGGGAACTTTCAAAAATTGATGAAGATACCTAGACAGTATCCCCCTTGATTAAGATTTAATTAAATTGGAATGGAGGTAGACATTGATTTTTTTTTTTTTAATTTAAAGATCACACAAGAGTTTATAATATATAATAATATATAGCTACATATAAAAATATATAGCTAGAATCGAGAACAACTAAGAGCTTCTAGCAGAGAAATATAGGCATTAGATTTCTATATTGTTATTTAATTAATCTCCATTATTTCTCTACCCTCAAGGCTTTCTTAAACCCTGATGCCTTACTCCTTATTAACTCCAGTAACATTTCAGCAGAATTTCTACCTAAAGCTCAGGTATTTATTTTCTATCACAAGTTTTGCACACTCGCAATTTCCTGTCTCTTTTGGGAGTGGACTAAATCTGGTGTCCATTTGCTTGAGCTCAGACCTCTGAAGACCAGTACCTGACTGAGAATCCTGGCACGTATCTCAAATGCATCAAAATATTTTTGTATCTCTTTCTCTACTGAGGAAAGATCTCACTGCCTTAAGAACTTAATATGGTGTTTCTTAAAGTTTCTCAACTTATTGAAAATATGTAATGTCGTATATACCCAGCTTCTCATTATAGATTCCATTTAGAATGACACATCTCCCTAGTTTTTATCTCAAGAGCTGTTGAAGTAATTTACCTCTGACTTTTAAATTGTATACTATGCACCATGAAACCTCTGTCAGACCATTCTCTAACTGCTTGCTTTAGAAGTCTAACAACTTGACCACCATAGTGATTTGCACTGTTGACATTTCTGGATGATGATTTAATCAGAGGAGCAGCTGAACAGTGCACCTGAGATTCAGAAATCCTGATGCTAGATTTTGAAATTTCACATAAGTATCACTGGATCTTCTTGGGTAAACTCTCCTATCATCCAGGCCTTGTCTGGAGACTAGTTTCTGCCACGGTGTTCACACCATGGATCACAAGTGTGGATCACAAGTGACGCTAAGTTTAAAATGTGTGAAGAAAAATGTGGAGTTTTCCTTGTAATTTATTAGGGAGGCAAGAAAGAAACCACACCAAGTTGGGTGTGTTAAGAAGTGTAATATATAATACATCTTATAACAAAACATCCTAAATTAAGCTTTACTCATCTCTAGAAATAGTGATGTGTCTAAGGATGCCCCAGCTCATAAGAAAATATCCAATTGATTTTACCCAGTGCCACTTTGCTTATAGGTCTCCCCTTCATTGTGTTCACCCATCATGAAGTCTCTAGTCTCCCACCCTCTCTCTGTTCAAAGCTCTTTGGAAAGTGGGTTGTCCATATGACACAAAGTGAGAGGAGAAAAATATCATGGGGTTTAAGGGTTCTGGATGATTAATGGGCCATCTCTAGGTGGTTTAGTCCCCTTTCTGATTCTCCAATCAGTATCAATCACAACAGTAATCAGCTCTGGGAAAAAAAATTAAAATCCTTTCCTCAAGATCAATCTTTCTGAAAAGGAGGGGAATGAAGAATTATTAGGTGCTTATAACATAACATCAGTCCCTGTCATGATTAGAATATTCCACAGAAAACTTTTGAAAGTTTTTGAAATTAGCAAATGACATACAGAAAAATAAATGTTTGAGAAAGACATCATCTTCATAGCATTGTTTGATTTCAACTGAAGAGAGGACATGTTAGATAAGTATCACTACCATTTAAGTACAAGTTGATTTAGTGAAATTTCTAAGTTAGGGTTTATGTATATGTTAGAGAGAATCTGAGAGATATTTCGTAAAGAAAAAATTCTTGCCAAAACAAGTGCAGTGATTTCCAGATTTAAAATTATATCTATTGCTATTGCTATTGCTAAGTCACTTCAGTCGTGTCCGACTCTGTGTGACCCCATAGATGGCAGCCCACCAGGCTTCCCCATCCCTGGCATTCTCCAGGCAAGAACACTGGAGTGGGTTGCCAATTATATCTATATGCACACAAAGCAGAGAATAAGTTCAGTGTTTCTGGAGTATACAGTGCTCCTTTGGGTGAATTTGATTATCACAAAGTGGTCCTAGCTCGTTTCTCTGAGTAGCTTTGACAAGTTTGCCCTTCAACTGGTGCCCAGCTCCTTGTCCACAATACTCATAAGCCTCCTATCTACATCTTACAATTTCTATCTGGTGCACTAAAACTGGATGTCATACAAATACATACATTTCAAAAAGATCCAAAGATATCTTACCAAAAGAAGGCTTTGGAACTATTTTCTTCTCTTTTCTTACTTTTAAACTCAATTAGGAAGCAACCACCCCTGCCCCTCCCCCCCCCACATACCCTGAATCATCATCTTTTATCATCTCTTCTTCAGTTCACTATTGTATTTTTCTCCTTCGTAGAAAGGGAAAGGTGATGGTACAGAATACTGATGAGAAAATGCTTATTTTAAAGCAGCTAATTTCTTTGAACACAGCAAACCTGATCTGCATTTTTACAGATGTTCCCTTGGCCTGACCTCTGCCTTACAAGGGTTATAGGTATTCTCAGAGCAAAAGAAAGAAAACAAAAATTGTGAACTATAGGTCCTTCCAGATTGGCAAAGGAAGAGTTAGAGAGCAACCATCAAAAACAATTGCTGGAGGCTATAAGGTTTTTATTTCATTCCTAAATTAGATTCTGCATATAATAGTAGGTCCAATTTTCAAGACAGTCACTACTAATGAATACTTCTTTGGTTGGGGGAGGAGAACAGAAAAATGAAGAAGATTGTGTGTAAGAGGTGTAAGAGCAGAGTTGGTCCCTATTTTGCTTTTAGAAATGTGCAGTTGACTAGTAGGACAATACCACATTAAAATAATAGTGGCTTGTTCTACTATGAGAAACTCAGCAGCTCTTTTGAAATTGAAATTATGAGCACAGTTTAAATTTTTTCTTTAATGGACCTCTATTATTTTTCAGAATCTGAAACAAATTGATTCATAAGGATAGTTTTATAACACTATTATATTAGAAACCTCCAAAATGGTATATAGATTGTTTCACTGGTTTGATAAGATTTGCAAATATCTACTACTTTTGTCTATTGGAGAAGGAAATGGCAACCCACTCCAGTGTTCTTGCCTGGAGACTCCCAGGGACGGGGGAGCCTGGTGAGCTTCCGTCTATGGGGTCGCACAGAGTCGGACACGACTTAAGCGACTTAGCAGCAGCAGCACTACTTTTGTCTAATTTAAAATAAATCTACAGTTGAGAAGAGAATAAATACTTTTCTGAAGAAATTAGCATTTGCCTCACTGTTATGATTCAAACATCTTGATAGCAATGGCCATTTTACTGTCTGAAATCTTTCTGGTATCTGCAAGAACGGACAGAAGCAGCAAAACTAGTAGTCTTGTATTGATTTTGCTATGCCACTACAATATTGTAATTAGCCTCCAATTTAAATAATTTAATTAAAAAAAAAAAGAAATGCAGTGAAGCAACCTGCATTCACTGGCATGCATGCTAAGTCACTTCAGTCCTGTCAGACTCTTTGCGACCCTATGGACTGTAACCCACCAGGTTCCTCTGTCCTTGGGATTCTCCAGGCATGAATACTGGAGTGGGTTTGGAACCTGTATCTCCTGCTACTCCTGCATTGATGGAGATTCTTTACCACTGAGTCACCGGGAAGCCCTCATTCACCTAAGGAGGGGGAAATTGGACAACCAAGTGAGACTCAGTAATAGCTAAAAGCTGAGTAGACAGCCACTGAGGTGGCAGGATTTAACATTGTCACCCACATGCCAGTATGTTTACAATTATATGAGCTCTCCTATTAAAACATGCAGTCCAAGTCTGAGGGACAATGGGTCACTAATTCTTACCCAACTAATTCTTCACTAATACCTAACATATTATTATGTGTATACCTAGCATATTATTATGTGTAGTTTGAAATACTCAAAAATACATATTTAATTGAATAAAACAAATTGATGCATGCTTTACTGGACCGTGTTCCTATCCATCCATCATACTCAACACACTGCAAGTGTGTGTGTCATACACACACACAAAGTTTTGAGTGATGTTAACGTAAATGGGATAGAGAAGCTATGACAGAAATATAGCAATGGTATCTGGGAATGTAGCCAAGCAATTCAGGATAAAAAGGGTCCCAGAGATACTAAATGGTGTTTTGGCCTACTTTACAAATGTTCCCAGAGTCATTTATACTTTGGTACTCATATATGGAATATTATAATAATAGAATCTGCCTATACATTACCAAGTGATAGCAAGAAGAAGTATATGTGCAAAGTATATAAACTTTCTATTTATTATTCACTGAACAGTTATAATGTTCATGCTATTTATGAGACACTGAAGAAACAAAAATTAATAATATGGTTCCCCTGCCTCAAAATATTTTAATTCCTATGGGATATATAGAAAAGTACACAGACATTTGCAATGCAGACTTAATCCAGTCTTGAAGGTTTTTTTTTTCAAATGTATCTACATATAGCCTTATATTTTTGTCTAATGTGCTTCTAATCACTTTTAATTGAGCTTTGAGCTTGCAGGTGTCAATTTAATGATGAATGTTGCCACAGTAGAGAGTATTTATCAGTGGGGAAATTATCCTGAAAAATTTTTGCTGTTTTGTTATGGACATTTTATGGTAACTCTGAAGTCTCATGTATCCCTGATAACATGGTGTCACAGAATAAAACAATAGATTCTTATATTTGGGAGAAAATTCAGAGATCAATTCATTAAATTCACTTGTTCCACAGAAGAGAGAACAAATTCAGAGATTATCTTTGCTGGCCAGCATCATAGATTTTCTTAATTGCAAAGCTGAAAGTAGTGTGTCATTCTTCATACACACACTTGAATATATTTTTTATCTCACAATAATTTCTGAAATACTGAATAATTATAAATAGATATAAAATGAAGGAATTCACTGAATTGAATGTTATTGCATCACAGTCTATTTATAGAAGTTATTCCAACTTTTATTGAATACCCAACATTAATACTGTTCTTTGAATTTGTAGGTTTGTCAAACAAGAAACGATGAAGTGGGCTAAAATACATTCAGTTCAGTTCAGTTCAGTCGCTCAGTCATGTCCGACTCTTTGCGACCCCATGAATTGCAGCATGCCAGTCCTCCCTGTCCATCACCAACTCCCGGAATTCACTCAAACTCATGTCCATCGAGTCATTGATGCCATCCAGTCATCTCATCCTCTGTCATCCTCTTCTCCTCTTGCCCCCAATCCCTCCCAGCATCAGAGTCTTCTCCAATGAGTCAGTTCATTGCATGAGGTGGCCAAAGTACTGGAGTTTCAGCTTTAGCATCCAAAGAACACTCAGGACTGATCTCCTTTAGGATGGACTGTTTGGATTTCCTTGCAGTCCAAGGGACTCAAGAGTCTTCTCCAACACCACAGTTCAAAAGCATCAATTCTTTGGCGCTCAGCTTTCTACACAGTCCAACTCTCTACAAAAGATTAATTCTAAACATATTGATATTTTCTCTTGTAAATATTACATTTCTGGTAACATCAGCCTACAATAAGATAAAGAGATATTGATCACTGATGATGACTCAATGACCCTATAAAAATTAACATTACATAGATAATACATTAGACCAATAAATCACCTGAAAGTTGATATGACTACATTTTATCTATTAGCAGCATGTAGTGTTTGTTAGGGGGAAGATATTTTTAAATATTATATCGTTAAACCTATAATAAAATTGAATCCCAATCTAGGTTTAGAAATATGAAAGGAAACTCTGCAAATATAATCAATATGTATCTTAAACAACAGTATTACTGTGACTAAAAAGATAGGTAGGAAATAGAAGGATAAATAGAAGGGAAGGTAAAGTGGTTAAAACCTACAGAAAACTTGACCCTCCTTTCTCCACCCACCAAACAAATATGTTGCTCTCTCTGTGTCCTACTGAGTTCACAGACAATGCTGATTCCACATTCTACAGAAAGAATTTTGTATATAATTCCTTTAAAATATTTTTTGGCTATTGACTCTCTAGGAATTTTCTCAGATATCAGTGACACAGAAATGAAAGGTCACAGATATATTACCCCTATACATGAGCAAGCTTACATTATAGAAGAGGTAGACATAACAGACAAACAAATACATAATTACATGAGTTGATCATTGTAAGAGAATTTTGTCTAGATGGCAGTTTGGCACATAGGATAAACTTCAAAGTCAAGGAATCATTTTCCTTTAAGCTACTATTTGAGCTGAGGCTGGAAGGATTAACGTTTGTCAGGAGAACACTTAAGAGATGGTAGTCCAGTTTGTGAGGAATGAATGCCTGAGTTAGCAGAAACTACAAATATTTGAGTTTTCCCAGAGAATCATTTATGATTTAATAAGAATGTTAGGTCCTGAGTAACTCATTACATTTGGCTGCAGCAACCAAATCATGTTTCTGAACTTAAAAGCAATCATTCAGTCCCTAAACCATCGTGGCCACCAACAGAACAGTATCCTGTGAAGCCTTGCTTGGGCATCAGCTGGTAACTATAGATAAATCTCCTTTGGGTTTTTTGCCAATTGCTACAAACACCCAAATTATAAAATTATTGATAAAGAAATAGGGGCTATCTCTTAAAAATTGCATTCTTCTATTAAAATTGCTGAAAAAATTGACAGAAAAAATAAAAATCTATTTTTATATTTTTTCTAGGAAGGGAAGACAATAAAATTATCAGATTTTTATTCAACACACCCTTCTTTTCTTTCTTTCTCTCTCTCTTCCCTCTCTGTTACACATATACACATATGCTCATGCACACACACACACACACACACACACCTTTATCACTTTACAGGTTATGTAGATAGTTCCCAGGGCACAGAGGTGGTGCTTTGTTTATTCATGAAAATTGAAATAGCTGTGAGCAATGCTATGCAGTTGTGAAGGGAGGCACCAAGAAGAAAATGTTGGCCCTGTTTATTGGCACTGATTCCAAGACACTTGGCTGGAATTAGTACAGATGTGATTTCACCTTATACCCCAGTGAATCTAAGACAGATCCAGGTAGTACACTGGATAGTGAATTATGAATGTTAGCTTGTCCTTTTTTTTTTTTTTCTTGTATTACACCATGAAATATTGACATAAACCTTCATAATATAAATTTAAAATTAATTTTGCCAGTGTAAAATAAACAAACTTGCCTGGTTGCTCAGAGAGTAAAGAATCCACCTACAATGCAGGAGATTTGAGGTTTGATTGCCTGGTTTGAGAAGAACCCCTGAAGGAGGGTATGGCAACCCATGGACAGCCAAGAAGGCTACAGTCCATGGGGAAGCAAAGAGTCGGACACGATTAAGTGACTAAGCACAGCACAACTCAGAAAATAAACATCACTATGACAAGAAGCAACAGTCAGAACTGGACATGGAACAACAGACTGGTTTCAAATCAGGAATGTAGTACATCAAGGCTATATATTGTCACCCTGCTTATTTAACTTCTATACAGAGTACATCATGTGAAATGCTGGGCTAGATGAAGCACAAGCTGAAATCAAGATTGCTGGGAGAAATATCAATAGCCTCAGATATGCAGATGACACCATGTTTATGGCAGGAAGCAAAGAAGAACTAAAGAGCCTTCTGATGAAAGTGAAAGAGGAGAATGAAAAAGTTGGGTTAAAGCTCAACGTTCAGAAAACTAAGATCATGGCATCTGGTCCCACCACTTCATGGCAAATAGGTGGGGAAACAATGGAAACAGTGAGAGACTTTATTTTTGGGGGCTCCAAAATCACTGCAGATGGTGACTTCATCCATGAAACTAAAAGATGGTTGTTCCATGGAAGAAAAGCTATGACAAATCTAGACAGCATATTAAAAAGTAGAGACATTACCTTACCAACAAAGGTCTGTCTAGTCAAAACTGTGGTTTTTCCAGTAGACATGTAAGGATGTGAGAATTGGACTGTAAAGACAGCTAAGTGCGGAAGAAATGACTCTTTTGAACTGTGGTGTTAGAGAAGACACTTGAGAGGCCCTTGGAATGCAAGAAGATCCAACCAATCCATCCTAAAAGAAATCAGTCCTGAATATTCACTGGAAGGACTAATGTTGAAGCTGAAACTCCAATACTTTGGCCACCTGATTCAAAAACTGACTCACAGGAAAGGATCTTGATGCAGGGAAAGATTGAAGGCAGGAGGAGAAGGGGACAACAGAGGATGAAATGGTTGGATGGCATCACTGATGTGATGGACATGAATTTGAGTAGGCTCTGGGAGTTGGTGATGGACAGGGAAACCTGGTATGCTGCAGTCCATGGACAGGACTGAGTGAGTCAACTAAACTGAACTGATGATAATTTGGATGCAATCTAAGTCAATATCTGAATAGAAAGGAAATTGCTGTCAGTTTACCATGATCAGTTTATTTCCAAGTTCTATTGGTCTCCCTTCCTGCATGTTCATTCTTTTTTGCCATCTGCTCTTACTTCTCAGTTCAGTTCAGTTCAGTCGCTCAGTCCTGTCTGACTCTTTGCGACCCCATGAATTGCAGCATGCCAGGCCTTCTTGCTACTTCTGCTGCTGCTGCTGCTAAGTCGCTTCAGTCGTGTTTGACTCTGTGCGACCCCATGGACTACAGCCTCCCAGGCTCCCCCATCCCTGGGATTCTCCAGGCAAGAGTACTGGAGTGGGGTGCCATTGCCTTCTCTGTCTGTTACTTCTAGCAGGTGCCAAAGGTTAAGACAAGACAAGCTAATAGGAGAAAATCTTAAAATTGAGGCAATTTTATCGATTCTTTTCATTTTAACAATTGGAAAATTCTTTATGTTTAATTTATCTTAGTCAAACCAGCAGAAAGACAGAGTTCTTTAGTTTCACAATTTTAGAGATGTTTCTTATTGATTTCATACCTATATTATTATACTAGAAAGTTTCCTTTCAGCATCTGTAATTAAAACTTTTAATCATATTAACCACAATAACCACAGTTTCTGGTATATTTTGTTTAACCCAAATTTTCAGTGAATAGTCAGGTTTTTTTTTTATCCTTTTAATTCTGGATTGGATCACAGAAATGATTTTCTAGAATAGCAAGACACATAAAGCCTTATTTAGGAAGCATTTTGTAGCAGTTGTTACTTAGACAGTTAGATTCCCTCAAGAAATCAAAAAAAGAAAGGCTTCATCATCAAAAGGCTCTACCTTACCTTGATGATATATTATGTGAGTGACTGCATTTAACATGGTCATGGACAGTGTATATACATCATACATGCTGCTGCTGCTGCTGCTAAGTCGCTTCAGTCGTGTCCGACTCTGTGCGACCCCATAGATGGCAGCCCACCAGGCTCCGCCGTCCCCGGGATTCTCCAGGCAAGAACACTGGAGTGGGTTGCCATTTCCTTCTCCAATGTATAAAAGTGAAAAGTGAAAGTGAAGTCGCCCAGTCGTGTCCAACCCCCAGCGACCCCATGGACTGCGGCCCACCAGGGTCCTCCGTCCATGGGATTTTCCAGGCAAGAGTACTGGGGTGGGGTGCCATTGCCTTCCCTGATACATCATACATATGTCCATACAAAAGCATCATACATATGTACATACAAAATAAAAGATATTTTGTGATTTATTTTTTCTTTCTAAAGGAACCAATTTAGAACAAAACATTATTTCCAGATGAAAGGCTGTAAAATATTTTTCTGATTTCACTTCTTTATTCATTCATCCAACCACAATTTACAGAGATTCAGTTATGAATAAGAGAGAAAAAGTGCCTGTTTTCAGGAACCTTAAAATCTGGGAGGAAAAATTGACTTCAAACAATTAAGAATTTATTTTGGGGAAGGATAAATAATGGCAATGATAACATGACCTGTTGCAGAAATGATGACTATAATAGTTATGAACATTTCTTCTTTTCTTTGATACATTTGTATTATATATGTATATAAATATCTATATATTTGTATATGTGGTTTTATATATGCATATAATATAGATAAAAAAGCAAGAGAGTTCCAGAAAAACATCTATTTTTGTTTTATTGACTATGCCAAAGCCTTTGACTGTGTGGATCACAATAAACTGTGGAGAATTCTGAAAGACATGGGAATACCAGACCACCTGACCTGCGTCTTGAGAAACGTACATACAAGCCAGGAAAAACAGTTAGAACTGGACATGGAACAGCAGACTGGTTCCAAATAGGAAAAAGAGTACGTCAAGGCAGTATATTGTCACCCTGCTTATTTAACTTATATGCAGAGTACATCATGAGAAAAGCTGGGCTGGATGAAGCACAAGCTGGAATCAAGATTGCCGGGAGAAATATCAATAACCTCAGATATGCAGAAGACACCACCCTTATGGCAAAAAGTGAAGAGGAACTAAAAAGCCTCTTGATGAAAGTGAAAGAAGAGAGTAAAAAAGTTGGCTTAAAGCTCAACATTCAGAAAACGAAGATCATGGCATCCGGTCCCATCACTTCATGGGAAATAGATGGAGAAACAGTGGAAACAGTGTCAGGGAAATAGATGGAGAAACAGTGGAAACAGTGTCAGACTTTATTTTGGGGGGCTCCAAAATCACAGCAGATGATGATTGTAGCCATGAAATTCAAAGACGCTTACTCCTTAGAAGGAATTTATGACCAACCTAGATAGCATATTGAAAAGCAGAGACATTACTTTGCCAACAAAGGTCCGTCTAGTCAAGGCTATAGTTTGCCACTGGTCATGTATGGATGTGAGAGTTGGACTGTGAAGAAAGCTGAGCACTGATGAATTGATGCTTTTGTGGTGTTGGAGAAGACTCTTGAGAGTCCCTTGGACTGCAGGAAGATCCAACCAGTCCATCCTAAAGGAGATTAGTCCTAGATGTTCATTGGAAGGACTGATGTTGAAGCTGAAACTCCAATACTTTGGCCACCTCATGTGAAGAGTTGACTCATTGGAGAAGACTCTGATGCTGGGAAAGATTAGGGACAGGAGAAGGGGAAAACAGAGGATGAGATGGCTCGATGGCATCACCGACTTCATGGGCATGCATTTGGGTGGGCTCCAAGAGTTGGTGATGGACAGGGAAGCCTGGCATGCTGCTATTCATGGGGTCGCAAAAGTCAAACATGACTGAGTGACTGAACTGAATTGAACTGATAAACCTTTACCTATATATATACATTTTACATGGACTTCCCTCATGCCTCAGTGGTAAAGAATCCGCCTGCAATGTAGGAGCCACAGGAGACACAGGCTCGATCCCTGGGTTTGAAGATGCCCTGGAGGAGGGCATGGCAGCTCACTGCAGTCTTCTTGCCTGGAGAATCCCATGGACAAAAGAGGCTGGTGGACTACAGTTCATAGGGTCACAAAAAGTTGGACAGGACTGAAGCAACTTAGCATGCATACAGACACTTTACATATTCTTTTTCTTTCTTTACCCCCATCCTATTCATTTACTCTGTAAGAAAAGGTGTGGTAAAAGAAAAAAAAAATGAATTTATTTTTTTTTCAGTTATGAAGGCAGATGTATAGAGAGATTACAACAAATCTTTAGGGATCCTGTCAAAGGGATGAGAACAACAGTCAATCAGCTTAAGTAAGAAATGGATTCCAGATCTTGCCTTTATGATTTTTTTTCTTATATATTAATTATCAGGTTGACAGCAAACACGTTTTCTAGAGAAAAAAAAAAAAAAAAAACTTTGGTAAAATTTACAGTGAGGAGAAAAAAGCATACTATCAGATTTATAAGAAAGTATTTCCATAATGGCATGATAAGATTGTACTTCTTGCCTCTTTTTTGTTTTTCCTTTATACCTAACAAGTTTTAATGGCAAACATGTGTCTTAGAAAAAAATTTTAGATCCATTTAGTTTGTCAGAAGAGGTTAAGTTACATCTTAATTCTTTGGAGAAATTAAAAAAGCAGTTTAATATCTATATATTTCTTAAGGGACAGAGAATCAACTAAATCATCTTTATGCTGTTTTTACATAGTAAGTCTTCAGCAAGTCTCAAGTACTATGCATTATGGAAATATTCTTTTATGTTTTTAATTGGAAGATAATTGCTTTACGATATTGTGTTGATTTCTGCTGTACAACAATGTAAATAAGCTATCGGAATACATGTATATCTCCTCACTTTTAAGCTTCCCTCCCACACAGACACCCCATCTCACTCTTCTAGGTCATCACAGAACACAAGGCTGAGCTCACTGTACTATATAGCAACTTCCCACTAGCTATCTATTTTACACACAGAAATATAAATTTAAGATTTAAGTCAACTTGTTATTTAAAATTTACTGTCCCATAAAGAATCATATTTTAAATGAATTTTACCCATATTGACTTCAAAAGTCTAGTGAAATTTAATGTGTGATAATATAATGGTAAAAATCATGTGATTGCTAATAATTATTATCATTTTTGGCATTGTGTTAAGTAATTAAATACATCATTGTTTTCTCTTTACTACTCTATGAGGACAGTATTATTATTTCCATTTAACAGATGAGGAAATTGTAGTTTGAATCATTCAAATCACTTAGAAGTTAGAGTCAGAATTGGGAATTTATATCTATCATAAGACCTCAAATTTATGAAGTGAGTGAAGTTGCTCAGTCATGTCTAACTCTTTGCGACCCCATGGACTGTAGCCTATCAGGCTTCACCGTCCATGGGATTTTCCAGGCAAGAGTACTGGAGTGGGTTGCCATTTCCTTCTCCAGGGGATCTTCCTGACCCAGGGATCGAACCTAGGTCTCCCGCGTTGTAGGCAGATGCTTTACCCTCAGAGTCACCAGGGAAATTATACTATATTGTGCTACACAATTACATTGAAAAGTTACAAAAACAAATATGCATTACTTATTTCAACAGCAGGAAAGCTAGCACTAGAAGCACAACCCATTGCTGCTGCTGCTGCTGCTTCTGCTGCGTCGGTTCAGTCAAAGCACAACCCATTGCTAATCTAATGTAAATGTGAGGGGCATAGTTTACATTTGGTTAAGCATGACATGTTTAATAGACTGCACTAAAAAAACAGGGACCCACTGGAGGGTTCAGTTGCGGGATTGAAATATTTCTGGGAAGAATAAGGAAAGAAAATAAAGATAAGAAATTATTCAAGGTGACAAATTGAAAAGAGACAGTGAAACAGATCAGAAGTCTAAGAAAGAATACTTGTGGAATAAGCAAAAACAAGAAAAAATAAAAACAAAACTTCAAAGTCTGTGTTTTTGGTGGTGCAGGATTTGGAAGAGGAGACCCACAGGAATCCTGGGTAAATAAAATTATAGTGATGACTCTCATGGACACCATGGGAAAAGTTAAAATAAAAAAAAAAAAAAGAACTTCTGGGAGTGGGTATGGATACACTGCATACACATACCTTAGGAATAGACAACATGAAAAATAGGGGAACAAAATAAGTGTGAAGAAAGCCTATACTTATTGCGAGAAGTATGTGCTACTCTTACCTGATATCCCCAATGGCATTTCCAAAAATGACTGTAATTCAGGATTCTTAAGCTGAAAGTTAACCAAGCTCCCATTTCTATGCTCCTACATTTCATTAAAAGGACTTTGATTGTTTCACAGAATGAACTTAAAGCTATATGCTTGGTCTTTAACATAGTATTGATATGAGGTGGATGTATGGTGATCTAGATAATGTTGTTCAGTGACTAAGTTGTGTCTGACTCTTTGCAGCCCCATGGACTGCAACACACCAGGTTTCCCTGTCCTTAACTATCTCCAGGAGTTTGTTCACAGTCATGTCCAATTAAGTTGGTGATGTCACCCAACTGTCTCATCCTCTGCCACCCTCTTCTCCTTTTGCCTTCAATCATTCCAATTGAAGGGTCTTATCAGGGTCTTATTCATTGAGTTGGCTCTTTGCATTAGTTGGCCAAAGTATCAGAGTATTCAAATTCAGCATCAGACCTTCCATTGAATATTCATGGTTGATTTCTTTTAAGATTGACTGGTTTGATCTCCTTGCTGTCTAAGGGACTCTCAAGAGGCTTCTCGAGCACCACAAATTGAAGACATCAATTCTTTGGTGCTCAGTTTTCTTAATGGCCCAACTCTAACATCCATACATGACTACTGAAAAAACTATAGCTTTGACTTGATGGACCTTTCTCGGCAAGGTAATATCTCTGCTTTTTAATATGCTGTCTAGGTTTGTCATAGGTGTCCTTCCAAGAAGCAGGTGTCTTTTAATTTCATGTCTTCAGCTACTGTCTGCAGTGATTTTGAATCCCAAGAAAATAAAATTTGTCACTGCTTCCACTTTTTCTGCATCTATTTGCCATGAAGTAATGGGATTGGATGTAATGATCTTTATTTTTTGATTACTGAGCTTTAAGCCAGCTTTTTCACTCTCCTCTTTCACCCTCATCAAGAGACTCTTCAGTTTTTCTTTCTGCCAATAGAGAAGTATCATCTGCATATCTGAGATTGTTGATATTTCTTTGGGCAATCTTGATTGCAGCATGTGATCCATCCAGCCCAGCATTTCACATGCTGTACTCTGCATATGGTCTTCCATGGTGGTAAAGAATCTGCCTGCAATGCAGGAGATGTGGGTTTGATCCCTGGGTGGGGAATATCCTCTGGAAGAGGGCATGGCAACCCATTCTAGTATTCTTGCCTGGAGAATCCCAGGGACCTAGGAGCCTGGCAGGCTACAGTCCATAGTGTCTCAAAGAGCTGGACATGACTGAAGCAACTAAGCAAGCGTGCACACACACACTGCACATAAGTTAAATAAACAGAGTGACAATATACCACCTTGTACTCCTTTCCCAATTTTGAACCAGTCTAATGTTTCATGTAAGAATCTAACTGTTGCTTCTAGACTGGCATAGAGGTTTCTTAGGAGATAGGTAATTCTCATCTCCCTAAGTATCTTCCACAGTTTTTGTGATCCACACAGTCAAAGACTTTAGTGTAGTAGGTGTTTTTCTGGAATTCTCTTGTTTTATCTATGATCAAATGAATGTTGGCAGTTCAATCTCTGGTTCCTATACCTTTTCTAAATCCAGCTTGAACATCTGAAAGTTCTCAGGTCATGTACTACTGAAGTCTAACTTGAAGGATTTTGAGCATAACCTTTCTAGCATGTAAAATGAGTGCAATTATATGATAATTGTACATCCTTTGGGATTGGAATGAAAACTGACCTTTGCCAGTTCTGTGGCCATTGCTGTTTTCCAAATTTGCTTACATATTGACTGCAGCACTTTAACAATATCATCTTTTAGAATTTTAAATCTCTCAGCTAGAGTCCCATCACCTCTGCTAACCTTGTTTTTCAGAAATGCTTCCTAAGGCACACTTGACTACTGACTCTATGATGTCAGGCTCTAGGTGAGTGAACACACCATTTTAGTTATTTGGGTCATTAATACCTGGTTCGCCTAGTCAAGGCTATGGTCTTTCCTGTGGTCATGTATGGATGTGAGAGCTGGACTGTGAAAAAGGCTGAGTGCCGAAGAATTGATGCTTTTGAACTGTGGTGTTGAAGACTCTTGAGAGTCCCTTGGACTGCAAGGAGATCCAATCAGTCCATTCTGAAGGAGATCAGCCCTGGGATTTCTTTGGAAGGAATGATGCTAAAGCTGAAACTCCAGTACTTTGGCCACCTCATGCGAAGAGTTGACTCATTGGAGAAGACTCTGATGCTGGGAGGGATTGAGGGCAGGAGGAGAAGGGGACGACAGAGGATGAGATGGCTGGATGGCATCACTGACTTGATGGGTGTGAGTCTGGGTGACCTCCGGGAGTTGGTGATGGACAGGGAGGCCTGGCGTGCTGCGGTTCATGGGGTCGCAAAGAGTCGGACACGACTGAGCGACTGATCTGATCTGATCTGATAGTTCTGTTTATTCTTGCCACCTCTTTTAAATCTCTTCTGCTTCTGTTAGATCCTTGCCATTTCTGTCCCTTATCATGCCCATCATTCCATGAAATGTTCCCTTCAGTTCAGTTGTCACTCAGTCATATCTGGCTCTTTGCAGCCCCATGGACTGCAGCACACCAGGCTTCTCTGTCCATCACCAACTCCTGGAGCTTGCTCAAACTCATGTCTATCAGGGAGAGTAGGTCATGCCATCCAACCATCCAACCATGGGGACTCTGTCGTACCTATCTCCTCCTGGCTTCAATCTTTCCCAGCATGAGGATTTTTGCCAATGAGTCAGTTCTTTGCATCGGGTAGCCAAAGTATTGGAGTTTCAGCTTCAGCATCTGTCCTTCCAATGAATATTCAGGACTGATTTCCTTTAGGATGGACTTGTTGGATCTCCCTGCAGTCCAAGGGTCTCCAAAGAGTCTTCTCCAACACCACAGTTGAAAAGCATCAGTTTTTTGGTGCTCAGCTTTCTTTATAGTCCAACTCTTACATCCATACATGACTACTGGAATAACCATAGCTTTGTCTATATGGACCTTTGTTGACAAAATAATATCTCTGCTTTTTAATATGCTGTCTAGGTTGGTCATAGCTTTTCTTTCAAGGAGCTAGCATATTTCAAATTCATGGCTTCAGTCACCACCTGCAGTGATTTTGAAGCCCCCAAAATAAAGTCTGTCACTGTTTCCAATGTTTCCCCATCTATTTGCCAAGTTATGGGATCAGATGCCATGATCTTAGTTTTTGAATGTTGAGTTTTAAGCCAACTTTTTCACTCTCCTCTTTCACTTTGATCAAGAGGCTCTTTAGTTCTTCTTCATGTTCTTCCATGAAGGTGGTGTTATCTGCATATCTGAGGTTATTGACATTTCTCCTGGCAATCTTGACTCCAGCTTGTGCTTATCCAGCCCAGTATTTCACATGATGTACTCTGCATAGAAGTTAAATAAGCAGGATGGCAATATACAGCCTTGACATACTCCTTTTCCAATTTGAAAACAGTCTGTTGTTACCTTGTTATCTCCAGTTTTCTTAAAGAGCTCTCTAATCTTTACCATTTTTTTCCCTCTAATTTTTTTTTTTCACTCTTCCTGCAAGAAAGACTTCTTATCTCTGCTTGCTGTTCTGCAGGGCTCTGCATTCAGTTTGATATATCTTTCCTTTTCTCCCTTGCTTTTTGCTTCTGTTCTTTTGTCAGCTAAGTGTAAAGCCTCTTCAGACAACCACTTTACCTTCTTTCATTTTTTTTTTTCTTGGGATTGGTTTTGGTCACCACCTCCTGTACAATGTTATGAATCTCTGTCCAGTTCTTCAGGCACTCTGTCTACCAGATCGAATCCCTTGAATCTATTTGTCACTCCCACTGTATAAACATAAGGGATTTGATTTTGGTCATACCTGAATGACCTTCTGGTTCTCCATACTTTCTTGAATTTAAGCCTGATTTTACAATAAGGAGCTCATGATCTGAGCTACAGCCAGCTCCAGGTCTTATTTTGCTGACTATACAGAGCTTCTTGATATTTGGCTGCAAAGAATATAATTAGTCTGTTTTAATTATTGACATCTGGAGATGTTCATGTGTAGAGACATCTCTTGTGTTGTTGGAAAGTGGTATTTGCTATGACCAGTGTGTTCTCTTGATGAAACTCTCTTATTCTTTGCCCTGATTCATTTTGTACTCCAAGGCCAAACTTGACTGTTACTCCATGTATTTCTTGATTTCCTACTTTTACATCCAATCCCATATGATGAAATGCACATCATTTTTGGTGTTAGTTCTACAAGGTCTTGTAGGCCTTCATAGAAGTGTTCAACTTCACCTTCTTCAGCATCAGTGGTTGGGACATAGACTTGGATTACTGTAATGTTGAATGGTTTGCCTTGGAAATGAACTGAGATCCTTCTGTCTTTTTTGAGATTGCACTCTAGTACTGCATTTCATCCTCTTTTGTTGAGGGATGTTCCATTTCTTTTAAGGGATTCTTTACCACAGTAGATAAAATGGTCCTCTGAATTAAACTTGCCTGTTCCTGTCCATTTTAGTTCACTGATTCCTAAGATATTGATGTTCTCTCTTGCCATTGCCTGTCTGACCAAATCCAATTTACCCTGATTCATGGACCTAAAATTCTAGGTTGCTATGCAAATTCTTCTTTATAGCATAGGAATTGACTTTCACTACCAGACACATCCACAACTGAGCATCGTTTCTGCTTTGTCCCAGCCACTTCATTCCTTTTGAAGCTATCAGTAATCACCCTCTGTTCTTCCCTGGTAGTATACTGGGCAGCTTCACACCTATGGAGCTCATCTTCCAGTATCATATCTTTTTGCCTTATCATACTGTTCATAGGGTTCTTCAGTTCAGTTCAGTTCAGTTCAGTTGCTCAGTCGTGTCTGATCTTTGTTACCCCATGAATCGCAGCACGCCAGGCCTTCCTGTCCATCACCAACTCCGGGAGTTCACTCAGACTCATGTCCATCGAGTCAGTGATGCCATCCAGCCATCTCATCCTCTGTCGTCCCCTTCTCCTCCTGCCCCCAATCCCTCCCAGCATCAGAATCTTTTCCAATGAGTCAACTCTTCACATGAGGTGGCCAAAGTACTAGAGTTTCAGCTTCAGCATCATTCCCTCCAAAGAAATCCCAGGGCTGATCTCCTTCAGAATGGACTGATTGGATCTCCTTGCAGTCCAAGGGACTCTCAAGAGTCTTCTCCAACACCACAGTTCAAAAGCATCAATTCTTCGGCACTCAGCCTTCTTCACAGTCCAGCTCTCACATCCATACATGACCACAGGAAAAACCATAGCCTTGACTAGGCGAACCTTTGTTGGTAAAGTAATGTCTCTGCTTTTGAATATGCTATCTAGGTTGGTCATAATTTTCCTTCCAAGGAGTAAGTATCTTTTAATCTCATGGCTGCATAGGGTTCTTACAGCAAGTATACTGTAGTGGTTTTCTATTCCCTCCTCCAGTGGACCACGTTTTGTCAAAACTCTCCACTCTGATTTGTCTGTTTTGGGTGGCCCTACAAGGCATGGCTCATAACTTAATTGAGATACACAAGCCCCCCATGATAAGACTGTGATTGATGAAGGGGGAGTTATAGAATGTATTACCCATAATCTGAGAATATTTATTCAGGTTCTCTAATAGAAATGAGAGACAATTGAAAATAGATTATCATCCCTAGGAACAGGGGTGGGAAGATGAGAGGATAGTGATTGTGGTTTGGTAAAAAGGTTTCTTTTTAAGAGTGATGAAAATCCTCTAAGAATATAGTGATGATACACACACACACACACACACACACACAAACAAACTCAGTAGAAACCAAAAACCAATGAAAGGTAACTTTAACTGAGTAAACTCTATGACATGTAAATAATATCTCAATAAAACTGCTTTAAAAAATCAATTCTAAAGGTTTCATGGCTAATGGTAATGAATTGAAAACTTAAACCACTCACCTATTGATGAATGGATCTGCCTTTTGAAAAAGCTTCTAAGCTCATGACTCTAAGGAGAACATAATTAATGTTAATGGAGAAAAACTTTTAAAAATACAACTTTAATTTTTCATAAAGTTCTTTGGTACTTCCTCTATGGTCTCAAATGGTCTTGAAATAATTGTCTCAAGTATGACTATAATCTACTTTCATGTAATTTCCTCTTACCATAGCAGAAAAGTGAAGAACAGAAAACTCAACAAGGAAATTTTGCAGTATGATTACAGTTGACCTAGTATTCTGGATTTGGGTTTTCTGATTGACTTTTCACACAATTAATTGTTTTATAAATTTGCACAAAAATTTTTTAAAAACCTATTCCCCTCATTCAATATCTACTAGGCTGTCAGCCTGTGTATAAAACAACAGGTCTATTACTGTCAACCATGGAGTTTTTTAAATAAAAAAGGAAGCATAGAGAAGCTACATATTTAAGCAACCTTATGATTAAACACAGAATTTTATATCAAAATCTAATCTGTAAACATATATAATTTCACCTCCCAGTTTTACCTTGTTGTTATTCAGTCAATAAGTCATGTCCAACTCTTCGAGACTCCATGGACTTCAGCATGCCAGGCTCCTTGTCCTTCACCATCTGACAGAGTTCACTCAAACTCATCTGTTGAGTCATTGATGCCATCCACCATCTCATCCTCTGTTGTTCTCTTCTCCTTTTGCCTTCAATCTTTCCCAGCATCAAGGTATTTTCCAATGAGATTACTCTTCCCATCAGGTGGCCAAAGCACTGGAACATCAGCTTCAGCATCAGTCCTTCCAATGAATATTCAGGGTTTATTTCCTTTAGGATTGACTGGTTTGATCTCCTTGCTGTCCAAGGGACACTCAAGAGTCTTCTCCAGCACCATAGTTTGAAAGCATCAATTCTTCAGCACCCAACCTTCTGTCTGGTTCAACTCTCACATTTTTATCTAAATATTAATTTGTGATAAACACACATATTAGGTAATACATATCTTAATTGTGAACTGTTTTATAAGTTCAAATTTTTGTATAAAGAATTTTCGTTGAATGATTCATTGATCAGGCTAGAGAAAATATAAACCATATTACCAGAATTTCAAAGCTCCTTTAATTAAATAATAGTAAATTTTCTTTGCAACTGGACACTGAGTATGCCAGAAGGAAAAAAAAGATGAAATCACATTTTGCGAAACTTAATATTCAATTTGTCTATGCCTAGGCAGTAGTGTGCAGCACTAAGACTTTGACAAAAGGCAGCCTGAGCATAAATCCAAGAATTTCTATATCTTAGCTGCACAAACTCAGATAAACTACCCATTTATCTTAGCCTCAGTTGTCTTATACGGATAATAATTTTACCTGAAAGTTCTGTTGTGGTGATTGAATGAAATATGTAAAACACTTACCACATATGGTACATAGTGTTTTAAAAAAATTTTGTATATATAGAATGTAATCTGAAATTCAAATTTATTTACCATGTATTTGTGATAGAGATAAATTTCTATTGCTTACCACAAACTGTTTCAGACCTAAAATTGCATTCAGATTTCAGATATTCCATAGAATACAGTGTATCCTTTTTAGAGACACAGTATTAAAGTGGAGTTTTACATATAACACCAGATTTTAAGAGAAGTAAGCCTTTACATTACTACCTAAACTATTTTCTAAGATTATACTTGCTTGATAAATTTTATAGCAATAAGTGATTTCAAATAGCTAAAAGTAGAGCTCTGAGAAGTATAGTCTAATTCTTTAACTAATTTAATCTGGACCAGATCCATGTCTTCTTACACAGAATATGGTGAAAGTTAAACCCTGCCAGTTCCAGGCCTTAACTTTAAAAAGACTGGCAGTTTCTACATCTTCTCTTTTGCAACTTACCTGTCATTTTGTGAAGAAGCTCTCCACTTTCACTTTCATCAAGAGGCTTTTTAGTTCCTCTTCACTTTCTGCCATAAGGGTGGTGTCATCTGCAT
The DNA here is from genome assembly GCA_935064755.1 of Tragelaphus eurycerus. Lineage (NCBI taxonomy): Eukaryota > Metazoa > Chordata > Mammalia > Artiodactyla > Bovidae > Tragelaphus > Tragelaphus eurycerus. The sequence continues at coordinate 9,283,760 of CAKXYN010000012.1, read as the reverse complement.
ATCTGAGGTTGTTGATATTTCTCCCAGCAATCTTGATTCCAGCTTGTGCTTTTTCCAGTCCATCGTTTCTCATGATGTACTCTACATATAAGTTAAATAAGCAGGGTGACAATATATAGCTTTGATGTCCTCCTTTTCCTATTTGGAACCAGTCTGTTGTTTCATGTCCAGTTCAAACTGTTGCTCCCTGACCTGCATACAGATTTCTCAAGAGGCAGGTGAGGTGGTCTGCTATTCCCATTTCTTTTAAGAATTTTCCACAGTTTATTGTGATCCACACAGTAAAAGGCTTTGGCATAGTCAATAAAGCAGAAATAGATGTTTTTCGGAAACTCTCTTGCTTTTTCCATGATCCAGCGGATGTTGGCAATTTGATCTCTGGCTCCTCTGCCTTTTCTAAAACCAGCTTGAACATCAGGAAGTTCACGGTTCATGTATTGCTGAAGCCTGGCTTGGAGAATTTTGAGCATTACTTTACTAGCGTGTGAGATGAGTGCAATTGTGCGGTAGTTTGACCATTCTTTGGCATTGCCTTTCTTTGGGATTGGAATGATAACTGACCTTTTCCAGTCCTGTGGCCACTGCTGAGTTTTCCAAATTTGCTGGTATATTGTGAAAAAGTTGGCTTAAAGCTCAACATTCAGAAAATGAAGATCATGGCATCCAGTCCCATCACTTCATGGGAAATAGATGGGGAAACAGCAGAAACAGTGTCAGACTTTATTTTGGGGGACTCCAAAATCACTGTAAATGGTGACTGCAGCCCTGAAATTAAAAAAAAAAAAAACACTTACTCCTTGGAAGGAAAGTTATGACCAACCTAGATAGCATATTCAAAAACAGAGACATCACTTTGCCAACAAAGGTTCATCTAGTCAAGGCTATGGTTTTTCCTGTGGTCAAGTATGGATGTGAGAGTTGGACTGTGAAAAAGGTTGAGCACTGAAGAATTGATGCTTTTGAACTGTGGTGTTGGAGAAGACTCTTGAGAGTCCCTTGGACTGCAAGGAGATCCAACCAGACCATTCTGAAGGAGATCAGCCCTGGGATTTCTTTGGAAGGAATGATGCTGAAGCTGAAACTCTAGTACTTTGGCCACCTCATGCAAAGAGTTGACTCATTGTAAAAGACTCTGATGCTGGGATGGATTATGGGCAGGAGGAGAAGGGGATGACAGAGGATGAGATGGCTGGATGGCATCACTGACTCGATGGACATGAGTCTGAGTGAATTCCGGGAGTTGGTGATGGACAGGGAGGCCTGGGGTGCTGCGATTCATGAGATTGCAAAGAGTTGGACATGACTGAGCGACTGAACTGAACTGAACTGAAGGGTGCCATGGGGAGCAAGCAAGAACTGTTGCTTCTAAAGAATTAATCAATTACAAAATCATCAACAAATAAATAATTGTTTTTAGATACTACATTTGGGGGAAGTTTATAGTGTGGCAATAAATACCTAAAACTGCAACCCAAAAAATTAACAATATCTTTAGTTTTACAAGATATCAAGGAGAACCTCTCTATTTCATTAAGAACCTGCAAATACCTGTAATTGTAGCAATTACAAAATTTTATTATATTTACTTATTTGTATTTATTTTTTATAAATTGACCTGAGTCTTTCTCAAAGATTAATTATTTCCCCAAACTTTAAAGAAACTTTCTAATGCCTAGTAATTCAGCAATGAACATTTATTGAAGAATAAATATTGATGAATGAATAAATGTCTAGTTTCATATGGTTGTTGTTTTTTCTTTTACTTAAGAGAGAACAAATAACTGTTAACCTTGATTCCTACTACTATAAGATATTTATTTATAAGTTGAAATAAATGTTCAGTTCAGTTGCTCAGATGTGTCTGACTCTTTGTGACCCCATGAACTGCAGCACATCAGGCTTCCCATCACCAACTACCTGAGCTTACTCAATTTCATGTCCATTGAGTTGGTGATGCCATCCAACAATTTCATCCTCTGTTGACCCCATCTCCTCCCGCCTTCAATCTTTCCCTGCATTAGGGTCTTTTCCAATGAGTCAGTTTCTTCACATCAGGTGGCCAAAGTACTGGAGTTTCAGCTTCAGCAACAGTCTTTCTAATGAATACTCAGGACTGATTTCCTTTAGGATGGACTGGTTGGATCTTCTTGCAGTCCAAGGGACTCTCAAGAGTCTTCTCCAACACCACAGTTCAGAAGCACCAATTCTTCGGTGGTAGGCTTTCTTTATAGTACAACTCTCACATTCATACATGACTACTGGAAAAACCATAGCTTTGACTAGACAAACCTTTGTTAGCAAGGTAATGTCTCTGCTTTTTAATATGCTATCTAGATTGGTCATAACTTTTCTTCCAAGAGGCAAGTGTCTTTTAATTTCATGGCTTCAATCACCATCCGCAGTGATTTTGGAGCCTCCCAAAATAAAATCTGTCACTATTTACATTGTTTCCTCATCTATTTGCCATGAATTAATGGGACTGGATGCCATGATCTTAGTTTCCTGAATGTTGAGTTAAAACATTTTCACACTCTCCTTTCACTTTCATCAAGAGGCTCTTTAGTTCTTCTTTGCTTTCTGCAATAAGGGTGGTATTATCTGCATATCTGAGGTTATTTATATTTCTCCCAGGAATCTTAATTCTAGCTTGTGCTTCATCAAGCCCGGCATGTCTCATGATGTACTCTGCATATAAGTTAAATAAGCTGGGTGACAATATACAGCCTTGATGTACTTTTTTTTCCTATTTGGAACCAGTCTGTTGTTCCATGTGCAGTTCTAACTGTTGCTTCTTGATCTGCATACAGATTTCTCAGAGGGCCGGTCAAGTGGTCTGATATTCCTATCTCTTTAAGAATTTTCCACTGTTTGTTGTGATCTGCACAGTCAAAGTCTTTGCTGTAGTCAATAAAGCAGAAATAGATGTTTTTCTAGAACTCTCTTGCCTTTTTGATGATCCAGCGGATGTTGGCAACTTGATCTCTGGTTCCTTTGACTTTTCTAAATCCAGCTTGAACATCTGGAAGAAGTTCACAGTTCATGTACTATTGAAGCCTAGCTTGGAGAATTTTGAGCATTACTTTGCTAGCATGGAAAGTGAAAGTGAAGTCGCTCAGTCATGTCCCACTCCTTTTGACCCCATGGACTGTATCCCACCAGGCCCCTCCATTCATGGAATTTTCCAGGCAACAATACTGGAGTGGGTTGCTATTTCCTTCTCCAGGGGATCTTCCTGACCCAGGGATCAAACCTGTGTATCCCTCATTGCAGGCAGACACTTTACCATCTGAGCCTCCAGGGAAGCCCTAGTGTGTGAGATGAGTGCAATTGTGCCGTAGTATGTACTACTTTCAAAACAGATCATGTGATGAAAATAAAGAATAAGAACCTTAATTAATTTTGGTGGTACAGATGTTAGAAGTGAACAAAACATAAAGGAACAATAGATCTTTCAGAACAATAAGCTAGTGCTTTCTTTTCCTAGTGACACTGTACAAAATATTTATTTTAAGCAATGAACATCAAATTCCTTGGGATTTTCATGATACATAAAACAACAACAAAAACTAGCACCTTATAATTAGCAGCAAAGAGTCTGTGTACTGAGTTATTATATTGTACAGTCATTTCATTAGGTGCATACCATCATGTGGTATAAGGCAGGAATAATTAGACACCAGATGGTGATATCAACTCCAATAGAGAATGCTTATGCATTATGCATGAGAAATGACTTTATTGTTGTTTTTATCCATTTGGTACCATTATGCTGCTCTTGGACCTCAATCAGTGTCTCAAAAAAGTATTGCTTTGGATCTGGAATTTTTCTGTTCAGAACAATTTGTAACATCACTTTGTCATATTCTGATCTGCTATCTCCCTACTCAACTTGCAGATTTCTAAAAGCATATTATTTTCTGGCAGCACCATAGAACTGAGCTTTTCCATCACCCAGAGCATCTGAGCTTACTGGATATAATTTTATGTTTCTGCAAGTAATATGAAGTTTAAGATTAGTATCTTTAAAAATTGAATCTGATTTTTAAGGATTGTAGTGTCACATTTCTGGGCTGAGGTACTTTTAAAATGTCATTAGTAGATATGTGATTAATCATTTTATGTCTTTTGACCACTAAAAATATCTTTTATTTTCATTACATATATAATGAATTTGAAAGTAGAAAAGAACTAGAATATATAGTTATTAGATAGTAGATTTCATTAGAGTCATTAATTCTTCAGTGGAGAGCTCAACAAAATGGTTGTTTGTCTTTATTTATTTTGGAAGGTGGCAGAATTTCAGGAGGTTCTAAGATACTGTATTAGAATCCAAGGACATATTGCCTTCTAATCTTTAGCCTTCCAGAGATTGATTGACTCTATGACCCTTAGCCCTTGAATATATAAGAAAATTGGTATTCAATACATAAGATTTTTCATAGAAGTTCTTAATAGATTACATAGCTATAGCAGGCAAGATTTGATCAGAAAAATAATAATTAGAAAAGATATACATGATTTATCATATAGATTTTACCTTCTATTGTTTGTGAGCTGGTTACACAGTTTATGTTTATCTGTTGATCCATGCTTGGTGGTAGATCTCAGGTCAGCAGGACAGGCAGCTGAACAGTTAATAAGGACATAAAGTAGAGCAGAGTAAAGGAATACTGGAATCCAGTAAAACGCCTGGGATTTAGACTGATTTCATCACTGCCTCTAAACCTCCAACTTCAGTGATGCAAGTGAAGCTGATGCTTTTCATTGTAGAGCTAGGTTTAGCTCAGAAGTCAGAGGAGCTGAGGGGAAATCTGGCAGAAGCTAGAGATATCACAGACCCAGCTTCTGCTCACACAGACAAAGTTAGCTAGCATATTGGTAACAAATTCTGTAACCTGCAATAGTGCCTGGAACACTTTTTTGATAAAGTTTTTTTTTTTTTTTTTTTCCAATCTGAAGTAGATTTATTTTTACAGAAATGTTATGAAAACATTACAAGAATTGCTGTTGAGAAATGTGATCTTATGTGCACAGTCTGAACTTACTTAGCCACATTGAGATAGTCCTTTAGCCTTGATCTTCTTTACCAAGAGATAAAAAGCCCAATATCTGAGGTTACTGATATTGCTCCCAGGAATCTTGATTCCAGCTTGTGCTTCTTCCAGCCCAGCATTTCTCATGATGTACTCTGCATATATATTAAATAAACAGGGTGACATTATACAGCCTTGACATACTCCTTTTCTTATTTGGAACCAGTCTGTTGTTCCATGACCAGTTCTAACTGTTGCTTCCTAACCTGCATATAAGTTTATAAAGAAGCAGATCAGGTGGTCTGGTATTCCCATCTATTGAAAAATTTTCCACAGTTTGTGGTGATCCACACAGTCAAAGACTTTGGCATAGTCAATAAACCAGAAATAGATGTCTTTCTGGAACTCTCTTGCTTTTTCAATGATCCAGCAGATGTTGACACTTTGATCTCTGGTTCCTCTGCCTTTTATAAAACCAGCTTGAACATCTGGAAGTTCATGGTTCACATATTGCTGAAGCCTGGCTTGGAGAATTTTGAGCATTACTTTACTAGCCTGTGAGATGAGTGCAATTGTGCGGTAGTTTGAGCATTCTTTGGCATTGCCTTTCTTTGGGATTGGAATGAAAACTGACCTTTTCCAGTCCTGTGGCCACTGCTGAGTTTTCCAAATTTGCTGGCATATTGAGTGCAGCACTTTCACAGCATCATCTTTCAGAATTTGAAATAGCTCAACTGGAATTCAATCACCTCCACTAGCTTTGTTCATAGTGATGTTTTCTAAGGCCCACTTGACTTCACATTCCAGGATGTCTGGCTCTAGGTGAGTGATCACACTATCGTGATTATCTGGGTAATGAAGATCTTTTTTGTACAGTTCTTCTGAGTATTCTTGCTACCTCTTCTTAATATCTTCTGCTTTTGTTAGGTCCATACCATTTCTGTCCTTTATCGAGCCCGTCTTTGCATGAAATGTTCCTTTGGTATCTCTAATTTTCTTGAAGAGATCTCTAGTCTTTCCCATTCTCTTGTTTTCCTCTATTTCTTTGCACTGATCACTGAGGAAGGCTTTCGTATCATTCCTTGCTATTCTTTGGAACACTGCATTCAAATGGAAATATATTTCCTTTTCTCCTTTGCTTTACACTTCTCTTCTTGTCACAGCTATATGTAGGCCCTCCTCAGACAGCCAGTTTGCTTTTTGCATTTCTTTTCCATGGGGATGGTCTTAATCCCTGTCTCCTGTACAATGTCATGAACCTCATTCAATAGTTCATCAGGCACTGTATCAGATCTAGTCCCTTAAATCTATTTCAAACTTCCACTGTATAATCATTTGATTTAGGTCACACCTGAATGGTCTAGTGGTTTTCCCTGCTTTCTTCAATTTAAGTCTGAATTTGGCAATAGGAAGTTCATGGTCTGAGCCACAGTCAGCTCCCAGTCTTGTTTTTGCTGACTGTATAGAGCTTCTCCATCTTTGGCTGCAAAGAATATAATCAATCTGATTTTGGTGTTGACCATCTAGTGATGTCCATGTGTAGAGTCTTCTCTTGTGTTGTTGGAAGAGAGTGTTTGCTATGACCAGTGCCTTCTCTTGGCAAAACTCGCTATTTGCCTTTGCCCTGCTTCATCCCGTATTCCAAGGCCAAATTAGCCTGTTACTCCAGGTGTTTCTTTACTTCCTACTTTTGCATTCAAGTTCCCTATAATGAAAAGGACATCTTTTTTGGGTGTTAGTTCTAAAAGGTCTTGTAGGTCTTCATAAAACCGTTCAACTTCAGCTTCTTCAGCATTACTGGTTGGGCCACAGGCTTGAATAACCGTGATATTGAATGGTTTGCCTTGTAAATGAACAGAGATCATTCTGTCGTTTTTGAGATTGCATCCAAGTACTGCATTTAGGACTGTTTTGTTGACCATGATGGCTACTCCGTTTCTTCTAAGGGATTCCTGCCCACAGTAGTAGATATAATGGTCATCGGAGTTAAATTCACCCTTTCCAGTCCATTTTAGCTTGCTGATTCCTAGAATGTTGACGTTTACTCTTGCCATCTCTTGTTTGACCACTTCCAATTTGCCTTGATTCATGGACCTAACATTCCAGGCCCTATGCAATATTGCTCTTTACAGCATTGGACCTTGCTTTTATCACCAGTCACATCCACAACTGGGCATTGTTTTTGCTTTGGCAGATGACACTACCCTTATGGCAGAAAGTGAAGAGGAACTAAAAAGCCTCTTGATGAAAGTAAAAGAGGAGAGTGAAAAAGTTGGCTTAAAGCTCAACATTCAGATAAGGAAGATCATGACATCTGGTCCCATCATTTCATGGGAAATAGATGGAGAAACAGTGGAAACAGTGTCAGACTTTGTTTTTCTGGGCTCCAAAATCACTGCAGATGGTGACTGCAGCCATGAAATTAAAAGACGCTTACTCCTTGGAAGGAAAGTTATGACCAACCTAGATAGCATATTCAAAAGCAGAGACATCACTTTGCCAACAAAGGTTCGCCTAGTCAAGGCTATGGTCTTTCCAGTGGTCATGTACGGATGTGAGAGTTGGACTGTGAAGAAGGCTGAGCACCAAAGAATTGATGCTTTTGAACTATGGTGTTGGAGAAGACTCTTGAGAGTCCCTTGGACTGCAAGGAGATCCACCCAGTCCATCCTAAAGATCAGTTCTGGGTGTTCATTGGAAGGACTGATGCTGAGGGTGAAACTCCAATGCTTTTTCCACTTCATGTGAGGAGTTGACTCATTGGAAAAGACCCTAATGGGATTGAGGTGGGCAGGAGGAGAAGGTCACAGCAGAGGATGAGATGGTGGATGACATCACCAACTTGATGCACATGAGTTTGGATGGACTCTAGGAGTTGGTGATGGACAGGGAGCCCTGGCATTCTGCGGTTAATGGGGTCACAAAAAGTCAGACATGACTGAGCGACTGAACTGAACTGAACTGACTAAAGAGCCCAAGATCTGTTTCAAGTTAAATGTGGATTCTGTTGTTCTGCTTAAGAGTGTATGCCAGTGGCCTTCAAGCATGTCCTCAGCTTTTAGTATTTGACAATGGAGGAGTCAGAATTCTTCTGGGGCAGTACTAGAGGGGTACATATAGGCCAGATGTCTAGTATTTGTTGCCAGATGCACCCATTGGCTTTGAGGGACTGTCACACACTATTGAAATTGATTTTGCTCTGTCTATCATGTGACTAAAAGCCTCGTCCCATCCAGTGCTTGGCTGTGTGATGCTTTATTTGGTGACTCAGATACAAAGAAGCTGTGGGCAGAATGTTTTGGACTTCCATTCCTACTATCTGGCCTTGTGATGATCTTTGCTTGTTGCTGTTTTTCAGTCACTATGTTGTGTCTAACTCTGAAACCCCATGAACCGCAGCATGTCAGGCTTCCCTGTCCTCCACTGGCTCCAGACTTTGCTTAAATTCATGTCCACTGAGTCAATGATGCTATCTAACCATCTAATACTTTCCCACCCTCTTCTCTTTTTGCTATCTTTGCTATCCTCCATGTAATTAGTTTCCTTTCCTGGCATTCGTTGCAATGCCCTGTCTTCTGCTCAACAGTTTCTGTATAACAGGTCCCATGGAGCTCACATCCAGTTTGCAGTTTTCTCTATTATTGACATCTTATGTTATACTATATTAAATTTGTCACAATTAATAAACTAGTATTCATATATTATTAGCTAAAGCTCATTTTAGGATTTTCTCAGTTTTTCACTATTTTTTTTTTTCCATTTCAAGGTTTCATTCAGGATACCGTGTTACATCTAGTTATCTTGTTACCTTAAGCTCTTCATGGCTATAACAGTTTCTCAGACTTGCTTTGTTTAGATGACCTTGACAGTATTGGAAATTATAGGTCAGATATTTTGTAAAATGCCCCTTAACTGGAATTCATCTGATATTTTTCCCAAAATTAGACTGAAATAAGCACATCTTAAAAATCAGCCCTAATTATACCATCAAAACTTTACTCCCACTAACATTTTGGAGATTACATTTTTTTATATTTGGGAATGATACAATGTGACAAATTAGCATTAATATACTTTGCTCTCTTTCTGAAATATTATTTTATTGATTTTTCTCATGCCATTAGAAAACTTTTAGTTGCTGCATTAAATTCCTACAAGCATGTGTCATATACTTGTGTGTGTGTGTGTGTGCACGTGTGTGTGCTTAATTGCTCATTCATATCTGACTCTGTGACCCCATGGACTGCCAGGCTCCTCTGTCCATGGGGATTCTCCAGGCAGGAATACTGGAGTGGGTTGCCATGCCTTCCTCCAGGGCATCTTCCCAATTCAGGGATCGAATCCATGTCTCCCTCATTGCAAGCGGATTCTTTACTCTCTGAACCACCAGGGAAGCCCATCATATGCTTAAGGGGTAGTTTCATCTTCTGTAATAAAAGAAGCCAAAACATCATTGGTTTAAATAAGACAGACCTTTATTTATCTTTCATATAAAAGTCTCAAAGATAGGTGGTCTGCAAATTTCCTGCAGCACTAAAATGATCAGAGATCCAATATTCATATAATTTGTTCCTCTCCTATCCATACGTCCATCTCATGGATGATGACGGTTGTTTCATCTCATCTGTTAAGACCACATTATAGTAAAGAGAGAGTAGTAGTAGAGAAGTAAATCCACAAATGTTGCACTTTTATTTTGTGCTTATATCCAATTGGCAGGAATTCAATCACATTAATACCCTAGTGGAAAGGAAGGCTTAGAGTTATTTTTTCTAGATGGCTATATACTAACATTTGAAGGTTACTTTAACAAAATAAACAGGAGAGAATGAATCATAGGGCAATAATTATAGTATCAACATCTATTCTATTCTTGAATAATATTCATCTACTCTTGGCCATTTTAGAAAAATTTTAGCTGCTTTAATAATGCTGTGTTTATAACACCTAAAATATTTGTAGCCACATTTATAATTTCCTAATTATAAAAGCATAAAGGAAATAAATTATTTTAGAAATAACAATAAATGTTGCTAAACTACCGTCCTGCAATTTTGGGTCAATTTGACATCACATCAGCACCATATAAGAACACCTAAATATTATTTTAATTCTCAAGTTACTTTGGTTAATCTAACTGGATAAACATATCTAGCTATTGACTTAATTTGCATTATTTTCATTATGCAAGAGTTGAAAATTACCTTTTTATTTGTAATCATTTGGTATGGTTATTGTTCTTTGGGATTTTTATATTGATTTGTAAAAGCTCTTATGTAACTATGAATATATATACAATAATATAGTTATATATTGGTTTAACTTTCTGGAAGGCAAATTAGAAATACTTACTAGGAATGCTGCAGTACTCAAATAGTATTACCCTTTATTTTTTCCAAATTTAGTGTTTTATTCCATGAAAACCATCAGAAGTATGTATGAAACTTTATGAACAGTATTGTTAATAAAAGTAAGCTTTTAAAAATCTTTATGGTAACAGTAGAAAATGGATGAATTATGGAATATATACTATATATATTTGTTGACTATGTAGCTATTCCAAATGTGTTAAAAAACTAGTGAATATACTTGAAACATACTCATGATGCAATGTCAAAGGGAAATGTGCATTAGAAGTCACCAAGTTTAAGATATCTTATACAGAATTTCATAAACTTACTTTAATACAAAGCTCCTTTTCTCCTAAAATATTTTAAGGAACAGTGTTAAGAAACACACATTGGTAAATAATCTTCTTCATCAAGGTATTTTAATAACATTTGTCATTATAGCTATGGTAATCAAAGAAAGACTCAAAAGAGTTTGAGGAACTGATACACTCAAGAAAATGTTGAAATCTTACTGGCTTCTGTAGTTTTAAGTAAAACCTCAAGGCTGTATTTCATAATCATGGATGTATCATCATGCTTTCCCTTCATTTAGTACTACTCAACATATAAATATATATGTATATATATTGATTTCCTATAGTAGAGATATTTAAGTCTTCTCCTATCTGGTTTAGAATACCTTCCATTTAATGGTTCAAAGAAAGAAGCATAAAAGGGCACAGTTTCTTTTCTGGAATAACATTAATAACTTTATTCTTCTGGAAGTAACTTTAGATATTGTGCCTACAGATGCTTATTTACCAGATACATTTAAAAGATTGGAAATATTGAATAAACATCCAGTTTTTAAAATAAAATCCAAAAGGCTTCATTTCTATATTATAAAAAATTGGTGTTTTAAAATTATTGCTTCACTTTTCAAATAATGGCATTGAATATATGCCATTACTCAATATTGATAATATTGAATAGTTAACATAATTTCAATTATAATTTTTATTTATGTCTGTGGCCTATTTTTGAAAGAGCTAATGTCATGTCTAACAAATTTACAAAAATTTTATTGGAAATTTGTGCTTAATAGCAAAAAGATGTGAATTTGTAGTGCCTAAGCACTCTTTTTCATGGAGAAAGTTATTGCCAGAAAATACACAAAGCATAGAAATTCTTCATGACCTAATATTTCACATTTGATATATGGTATTATTTTCTAACTTTCACAACCAATTTACCTAGGTTGAAATGCTCTTCAAAATTTAAATATGTGTGTATGTGTGTGGACCTGTATGTATGTATGAATGCAGATATACAGAAGTAGGAAAAATTAGATTTCTCTTGGTCCTAATAGGCAACCAGCTACTCCTGTCTAAACATTACATTTCTCTACAGAATGGATAATCTTTATTCAGAAGAATAAATTTTTATTAAAAATAAATATTAAAAATACATAAATAAGCATCTCTAATATCTCTGCAGATGACACCACCCTTATGGCAGAAAGTGAAGAGGAACTAAAAAGCTTCTTGATGAAAGTGAAAGTGGAGAGTGAAAAAGTCGGCTTAAAGCTCAACATTCAGAAAATGAAGATCATGGCATCCAGTCCCATCACTTCTTAGGCAATAGATGAGGAAACAGTGGAAACAGTGTCAGACTTTATTTTTGGGGGGATCCAAAATCACTGCAGATGTTGACTGCAGCCATGAAATTAAAAGATGCTTACTCCTTGGAAGGAAAGTTATGACCAACCTAGATAGCATATTCAAAAGCAGAGACATTACTTTGCCAACAAAGGCCCGTCTAGTCAAGGCTATGGTTTTTCCTGTGGTTATGCATAGATGTGAGAGCTGGACTGTGAAGAAGGCTGAGCGCAGAAGAATTGATGTTTTTGAACTGTGGTGTTGGAGAAGACTCTTGAGAGTCCCTTGGACTGCAAGGAGATCCAACCGGTCCATTCTGAAGGAGATCAGCCCTGGGATTTCTTTGGAAGGAATGATGCTAAAGCTGAAACTCCAGTACTTTGGCCACCTCATGCAAAGAGCTGACTCATTGGAAAAGACCTTGATGCTGGGAAAGATTGAGGGCAGGAGGAGAAGGGGATGACAGAGGATGAGATGGTTGGATGGCATCATCGACTTGATGGACACGGGTTTGGGTGGACTCCGGGGGTTAGTGATAGACAGGGAGGCCTTGCGTGCTGTGGTTCATAGGGTCGCAAAGAGTTGGACATGAGTGAGCATCTGAACTGAACTGAATATCTCTGAATATTGGATAGTTCACTCAGTTCAGTTCAGTTCAGTCACTCAGTTGTGTCTGACTCTTTGCTATCTCATGAATTGCAGCACACCAGGCCTCCCTATCACCAATTCCTGAAGTTCACCCAAACTCATGTCCATCAAGTCAGTGATGCCATCCAGCCATCTCATCCTCTCTCGTCCCCTTCTCCTCCCTGCCCCCAATGCCTCCCAGCATCAGAGTCTTTTCCAGCATAGTTCATTATAACTATTTTAATGAAATAATGCTTACCTGAAGAAGGCAATGGCGACCCACTCCAGTACTCTTGCCTGGAAAATCCCAGGGACGGAGTAGCTTGGTAGGCTGCAATCCATGGGGTCACTAAGAGTCAGATACGACTAAGTGACTTCACTTTCACTTTTCACTTTCATGCATTGGAGAAGGCAATGGCAACCCACTTCAGTGTTCTTGCCTGGAGAATCCCAGGGACGAGGGAGCCTGGTGGGCTGCCGTCTATGGGGTCGCACAGAGTCGGACACGACTGAAGCGACTTAGCAGCAGCAGCAGCAGCTTACCTGAAACTGATGATATTATTAATAAATATAATTATATATTTAAAATGACAGTATTCCATTTTATACTCTGATCTAGTCAAGCTTAAAATTCCAAATGATATATGATTTCCATTAATGAAAAAAGATAACTGCTTTTTTTAGTTAGCACAAGATGTTAATTTTAGATAAATTATTCAAATTATTTTTTCAGAATATTCCATTTTTTAAATTAATGAGTTTTTACAATAGTAATATTCAGGAAGGGAAAAGTTTCCCCAGAGAATAAAACCACCAACGTGTATTTATTTGTAGAATAGCATTTATTGTCCATTTACTTATATACCTGTGAGCTTATATTTTGCACGTGGAATAATTTTCAGTGTAATTATTAAATGTTCAGTTAAAAGGGAGATATATATAAAACACGACCCACAGAATTCCCTCTACAGTATCTTTGACTATTTTTTTCTTAATAGCTATTTGACACATCTTTAGCAGAAGAACATATTTATCTTCCTTTTGTTATTTTACCCTTTGTCACCTTTATGCTATATATTATGTCACTATAATTCATTGTCTCCAACACATACAAACACACACACACAAGACCCTTTTGTGTTTTTTCTATGCCAATTCAATAGTCAATTGGAAATGTTTATCAATATCAAATAAATACCACCTATTTTTCTATTACATGAATTGCTTAAAAATTATTTTTTTAAACGTACTTCTGTATAAAGATAAAACAACTGAGTTTCCTTGACTATTATTTTTATTTCAAATTAGGTTTCTATTATTATAAATGGCTTTAATACATCTGAACACCCACTTAGAATACTAGCTTGGTGTGTTCTAAATGTGCTCTATTCATTTATCTTCCTTTTTAAATAAAATGTGGTGATGAGACCTAACACTACTGAGAGTAACATAAATTTTCAATTGGCTTATTTACTCTCCTTGTTTTTGTTCAATTGCTCGGTTGTATCTGACTCTGCAGTCACCATCTGCAGTGATTTTAGAGCCCCCCGCCCCAAATAAAGTCTGTTACTGTTTCCATTTTCCCCCATCTATTTGCCATGAAGTGATGGGATTGGATGTCATGATCTTCATTATTTTGAGTGTTGAGTTTTAAGCCATTTTTTTCACTCTCCTCTTTCACCTTCATCAAGAGGCTCTTTAGCTCTTCTTCAATTTCTGCCTTGAGTGGTTTCATCTTCATATCTAAGGTTAATGATATTTCTCACAGCAGTCTTGATTCCAGTTTGTGTTTCATCCAGCCCAGAATTTCACATGATGCACTCTGCATATAAGTTAAATAAGCAGGTGGAAATATGCAGTATTGACATACACCTTTCCCAGTTTTGAACCTTTCTGTTGTTCCATGTCTGATTCCGTTGCTTCTTGACCTGCATACAGGTTTCTCAGGAGCAGGTAAAATAGTCTGATATTTCCATCTCTTTAACAATTTTCCATAGTTTATTGTGATCCACACAGTCAAAGGTTTTAGCATAGTGAGTGAAACAGAAGTAGATATTTTTCTGGAATTCTCTTGCTTTTTCTATGATCCAGCTGATGTTGACAATTTGATCTCTGATTCCTTTACCTTTTCTAAATCCAGCTTGTACATCTGGAAGTTCTTGATTCACATACTATTGAAGCCTAGCTTGAAGAATTTTGAGCATTACACTTGTAGATTACTGTTTAAAGGAGAACAATACTAAGATCACATTTTTCTATAATGTACTTCTAAACTCTAAATCCTCTTAGTTCTCACAGACTCTTATCTCTGTGCAAAATAATTTATACTGAGGATGTTGGCAGTAATCCATAGTAGTAAAGGGAGTCTCTGCCATGGTTTATGCAGTACATTTGACTTTGAAGAAATCTCAAGGATATTCCTAAAACTGGAATTTTGAAACTGAGAGCATTAAATACATTAGAGAATGGAAAAAAAGCCTGACATAGTGAAATCTTAGTGTTTTTCATATGTTTTATAAACTAAATGAATTTGCTTGAGGAGAAAATATGAGGAGAAAATAATACTGCCTCGATTTTTAAGTGGTTAAAGCTTTTACCTTTCATTTACGTTTATCATATATTTTTATGTATTCATTTTGTTTATTACATAAAGTTGAGTGAGTCCCTGTTTACACTTTGGATATAGAACTCCCTGAGAAATTCTGCCCACCTTCCGGTTTTAAGTGCCCTGATGCCTGTCAGCTGTAGACAGGAAGCAGGCATCTCCAGAATTTTACCAAGTACAGGGTAATCGTACATACTTTGGTCAATGTAGTGTTAACTCATATGATGTGTGAAGATCTCTAGCAAGAGAATATTTACTAACTTCTACTGAGCCCCATTATTCTTTAAATTCCTATGATTTAAGTTATTAAAATTTAAATGATGTGTAAATAATTGGACTGATGATCAGACAAAATCAAGGCTTGCTGAACAAACATATATGCTGGTGTTTGGAAAAAGAGGTGGATTAAAACAGAAAGAGCACATAGCAAAATAGATAATATTCATTCCAGCCAGATGATATGAAAAAGATTTGATGGATAATGTATTTCAAGTCGAAGAGTTGTATAAAGCAATCTAAATCAGAGATACAGGGTATGAGTGGATGAAGCCCTGAATAAACTGAATTTCTTTTGTTGAAATTCATCCAGTAAACTTCAGCTTTAAAGAGCCATGGGACTATAGAAACATGAATTTTTATCTCACTATAGAGTCAGGCATTTTTTTTTTTTTTTTTCTATCATGGTTGAACATCCCTTTTTATGGTGAGATTTTTGTACTTTACCTGGAACTTTTATTAAATAATTAAGAGTTTTTGCCTCGGAGATAAAAGTATTGCTCACCCACATTACTATTTTTTAAATAATTGCAAGTTTAAGTATTACTATGTATATGTAAAAAAAACTACAACCTAAGCAAGGTGATTATCCCATAAAGATGGTGATACTCCTGATATGCCAGATTATAAAAATCTTTAGGTTGATTCATTTTTACCTAGTAGTAGAAACAAAGATAGTATTTTAAAAGAAAAGAATGGAGTATTTACCTATTTGATTTAAGAGAAATTATAATTCATGAAAGTTTTTTAGATATGGTAAAAAGTCTTTTGTGATATGCTATTATCATTTTGAAACAATTCTGTTATTGCTTTGAGGGCTATTGTTTTTTCACTTGTATTTGCTTTGCCCACATATTTTCCAGAACAATGAGAAGTTTGAAATCTCATCACAACCGTGTATAGTTTAAGGTGTAACATGTGAAGCACTTGTAGTGATAAATAATAATGGAGATTTTAGTAAGTTTAACATTGGTTAGAGCTTTCTGTTTACATTGTCTAAGTTTTCAGAGTATTCAAAGGAAAAATAATAAAGATAGCCTTACCAGATGTCCTTATTACTCAGAAGTTATATTCTATGTTTATTTCGCTGGTAGTGTAAAAGTCACTCAGTCGTGTCCGACTCTTTGTGACCCCATGGATTATACAGTCCATAGAATTCTCCAGGCCAGAATACTGGAGTGGGTAGCCTTTCCCTTCTCCAGGGGATCTTCCCAACCTAAGGATCGAACTCAGATCTCCCACATGGCAGGCAGATTCTTTACCAGTTGAGCTACAAGGGATAGCTTAAAAAAAAAAAAAAAAAAAGTTTTTTTTTTTTTTTTTAACTTTCAAAGCTTTTTTTTAAAGCTTTAAAAAAGGATGTATTTAAAAAAAGAAGGGGATTAGGCTATTAGCGTAGTTTAGCCACTGATCTAGAGAAAGGCATTCTAATTTTGTAGTGAGTCTCAGAGGCTTTACTAAACTGAGAATACTTAATGTAGTACTGATATAATTATAATAGAATATTCTCAGAAATTCACCATATTCTTTTTTATATAAGAATTCTTTTTATATAAGAAAAGGAACAATTTAACAAATATTTAAATGATGATACACAGATAATTATACAAATAAAACAAAAAGCTTTTTAAAATTGTGGCATATGAAAGCAGATAAAACCAAATTATATCTCAAAAGAACTATTTGCTCCTTGGTGGGGCTGGGGGTTGGGGGGGGGGGAAGGGTATTTCAAGAAAATCTTACTATCATGGGAAATGAAGCAGAAATCAAAGGAAAAAAATCCACTTTCTACATTTTTTCCCAGCTGATTTTTCTTTTCATTCTACCTATTTAATAACATCATACAAAATGTAGTTTTTTTCTATCAATTATTACTTAGTAGTCATAACTGTCATAAGTCAATTTTACTTTGTTGAGCTATCTTCAAACCTGTAGCTTTGAGGCATTGATAACTGATGTTGCCTCTGTGGTTGAAACATTAAGAGGCCCCTTACCTAGAGAATAAAATCCATATTACTTGATAGCCTTCCCAAAGATTCCCTGCTGCTAGTGTCTCTGAACTTCTGTTCCACTGTGCCTAGTGGATCTTAGGGAGAACCTAGGAATTCCATAATTTTACAATTGGGAAGCATAGCATCCAGAGAATGACTTGAATAATGAGTCACTTTTAATTACTGGAAAAGCATAAAGTAGACCTTAAGTATTTTGGAGGCAAGTCTAGCTCTTTATCAGTACAAAACCCTGACTCAAGAAAAAATGGTGAAAAAAATTGCTCTTTTATTCCTGGGCTTAAGATAAAATCTTAATTATTTATCAGAAAATCTATTCAGATTGAACTATCATTCTGAGTATTTCCTTTTAGAAGGTGATAATTTCTAAGAACTGTTAATTTTATGATTCATAATCAACAGCTTAGTAGAAACCCATCTTACATAATTAAAGCTCATGTATAGAACTGTGCCTGTCTATGAATCATGTTACTGTGGCAAACATTATTTTAGTTTACACCAATATTATTTTGATATTTTTCTGACTTACTGTAACTATTGGAATTAACATTAAAATATTTCTTCTACTTCTAGGGTGGCTCACTCCCCTTTTCTAAAAATGATCTCTTTATCTGAAAATACCAATGCATTCCATAGAGTTACTAAGAATTTGCAATGTGTTGGGAATGTGAATACCTCCTTTGAGATGTTTTTTATATGGAATATATTTTTGTACATTGATAGCCTTTTACTGAGAGCTGGTTATGTTACTTTTTTTTGGTTTTAACTGCATGGCAAAATACACTTCTGCAGAGCCTTAAAAATAGCAAAATGAAATATAATTACAAGTTTACCATGCTAGACAGAGAAGCAGACTATGCAGATGAATGCCATTTATCATTAAGTGACTTTCTAGTGATTATGTATGGATGTGAAAGTTGGACTATAAAGAAAGCTGAGCACAGAAGAATTGATGCTTTTGAACTGTGGTGTAGGAGAAGACTCTTGAGAGTCCCTTGGACTGTAAGGAGATCCAAATAGTCCATCCTAAAGGAGATCAGTCCTGAGTGTTTGTTGGAAGGACTGATGTTGAAACTGCAACTCCAATACTTTGTCCACCTGATTCAAAGAGATGACTCATTTGAAAAGACCCTGATGCTGGGAAAGATTGAGGGCAGGAGGAGATGGGATGACAGAGGATGAGATGGTTGGATAGCATCACTGACTCAATGGACATGGGTTTGAGTGGACTCCAGGGGTTGGTAATGGACAGTGAGGCTTGGCCTGCTGCAGTTCATGAGGTCGCAAAGAGTCGGACACGACTGAGTAACTGAACTGACCTGAATGACACTAAGTTTCAGTGTACTGTTCACAGAGAGCTGGATGACAATTCAGACTTTTATGCTGCTGCTGCTGCTGCTGCTAAGTTGCTTCAGTCCTGTCCGACTCTGTGCAACCACATAAACGGCAGCCCACCAGGCTCCTCTGTCCCTGGGATTCTCCAGGCAAGAATACAGGAGTGGGTTGCCATTTCCTTCTCTAGTGCATGAAACTCCAATACTTTGGCCACCTCATGCAAAGAGTTGACTCATTGGAAAAGACCCTGATGCTGGGAAGGATTGGGGGCAGGAGGAGAAGGGGACGACAGAGGAAGAGATGGCTGGATGGCATCACTGACTTGATGGACATGAGTTTGAGTGAACTCCGGGAGTTGGTGATGGACAGGGAGGCCTGGCGTGCTGTGATTCATGGGGTTGCAAAGAGTCAGACATGACTGAGTGACTGAACTGAACTGAACTGAATGCATGAAAGTGGAAAGTGAAATTGAAGGTGCTCAGTCATGTCCGACTCTTCCAGACTCCATGGACTGCAGCCCACCAGGCTCCTCCATCCATGGTATTTTCCAGGCAAGAGTAATGGAGTGAGTTGCCATTGCCTCCTCCTCAGACTGTTATACAGATGCTTAACTCAGTGGTATGCATTGTAATACTTAGGATGCCATCTGATTTACACCAATCAGTATGCCACATCAATAAAGACATGATGCAGGGGATTGCAAGTCACAATTGGTTTCTTTTTCCTGTTCTTCACTTTCTGACAATGTTAACTTCGACTCATTCATTATGGCAAATGCATTTCTAGTAATTTGGACCTTGACATTTCACATGAGTAGGGAAATGCTTAAGTTTTTAGGGTTAATTTGAACAGCTTAAATTCTTTGGATGTTTAATAATTTTTAAAAAGTAGGAAATAGTATTATTTTGTACCTCAAATTGTCTTTGAGTGTCCAACCAAAGAATAACTAGGAATAACCTTTGCCTACATTGAAGTAGATGCAGTCTACATTGATTGCATCCTCCAAACCTATCTCCACATGGGTCTTGGAAACACTGTACAGCAGTACATATTTCCAAAGTGGAAAGAACATCTGCTGAAGGGTGTATGTAATTTTCCAGTCAATTTGTTCTGTCAAAAAGATAAAGCATTTCATTCCTTTGAAGAAACCAGTAGCACTGGGTGGAGTGGAGGGTGGAGCTTAAAATTGTACAAACTGAAGACAGTGTCTCTATATTTAAAATTATTTTTCTGTCACACAGGAGAATGCTAATTCTGCTTTAGTCTTTACTAAATTTCTCCTAATTCTACTATGAGTATTTCTGATACAGAAGAACATTTTTTCAAGAACATTTATGATTTCCTGATGCTTCAAAATTGCTTGGTAAGGCAATTTAAAAATATTAACTGAGTTTATGCAAAATTGTTACTGTAGACAGTGTCCATTGTATTGATGAGACAACAAAAAATTTACACTTTTGAGTTAACTTAAAAATATTTATGTTAGTATAAATGTTTTCCAAAAAGAAAACAATTATTGGGAATTGCTAAAACAATTATTAAGGAAATTATTAATGAATTAAAAATACATGATTTTATTTTTGTATCTTTAAGCCTTAGCAGATAACATAAAAATATTTTATAATTATCATAAATAATAGTAAGGAGGAG
The DNA here is from genome assembly GCA_935064755.1 of Tragelaphus eurycerus. Classification (NCBI taxonomy): domain Eukaryota; kingdom Metazoa; phylum Chordata; class Mammalia; order Artiodactyla; family Bovidae; genus Tragelaphus; species Tragelaphus eurycerus. Next base: position 9,263,237 of record CAKXYN010000012.1, on the reverse strand, counting down.
AAGTTGTGTTCACTGCCATAATGTTTATCTGTTCTTCTTAACAAGCTTGTTACTCTTACAGGGTAGAGGAGAGGGAAAGATGATAATGGATGGTTACTATTGGAATATATTTTTCCTCTTATTAACAAAGACTTTATATAGAAGATTAAGAGAAGACAAGTGTACACCCGTGGACAACATTTACTAGAATCATTCCCCTTGTGGAAATTAACATCTTACTAAGAGACATCTAAAGAAGCGTGGCATGTTTTACATTATATTGACCAGAATAGACTTAGAACTTATGAGTTATAGCTTTGAATTTTCTTAAAGTTTCATATTTATTTTAAGAATGTATAAGATACAGTTTTCCAATTATCTTGAAAGTTGTTCTTTTTTTTACTTTTTTAAAAATTTGTTTTTAATTGGATGATAATTGCTTTACGGTATTGTGTTGACTTCTGCCATACTACAATGTGAATCAGCCATAACTATACATACATCCCCTCCTATTGAATCTCCCTCCCACCCAGTCAGATGTTAATGCTACTTGAGAAGTAATGGAATTTGAAGTGGCAGTAAATATTAGAAAAATTAGAAATGTTTAATAGCGTGACATTAGAATGTCACAAACCTATTTTAGGAAACATTTCCAGTTTTCAAGCATATCCACAATATTTGTATTAACATCTCTAAGTTTTCACTATTTCCTTTACTTATATAAAACTCAGGGCTTTTAGTTATGCATTAACTAATTTCCTGCTTCAAAAATATGTTTTATCTTTGTCAAGAATGATAGAACAAGTACTTACTGAAATTGACTAGCACTGGGAAGAACTCAAAATTTTTACTGTGTAAGTCTTGCTCTAAAATGACAGATATTATGTGCATTGAGATATGCCCTTCTTATGAAAATTAAAAATTCTAGGAAAGGGAGCATATTTATCAGCCTGTGGAGTGTTAATCAGAGGAGATGAGTGGCAGGAAGGTGTGCCCTCTTGGGTGACTGATGCGAGCTGGGGTGGAACCCCTAATGCCCTTGCTAGTCATCTGGAAAAAATCACCAGTCAAAAACTGGCCTTTGCTGTGACACATGAACAATATCACACATCAAAGGCAAGGAACTATAGGTATTTTCAGTAAACTAAGAAAGTGAAGTTACAGGGAGAACAAAGCTATTTAATCCCTCCATCAAAATATTCAGGACATAGTATTATTCATCACTTTCATGCTCCTGTTCCTCTAATTTGTCAAATCCTCTCTCTTAATGCAGTGTTTCACAAACTTTAGTTAGTCATATATCAGCTTCATGATTCATGTCACGTTTAAACATTCCATATAGTTGTAAGTCATATTTTTGCTTAAATAAATAATAAAATAAAATTTATATCATTATTATAGATGACATTTCAGTATCACTTTGCATTAAAGCAAAGCAAATAATTTACATTTTCCTAATATTTTTATACATCATGAATTTAAGAATAGACTTGTTCAATATTTAGAATGTGAAATAAACTCACAGGCCATCATACTTTGGAAGTCTTTACTCTTAGACTCAAATAAGGCAGAAAGACATTTTGTTTTTCCTGATCAATATTAAAGTGTGTTTCCTCAAACTCATTAACCTTACAATCTTAGGTAAGTTAAATTTACACTTATTTACAGGTACAATAATCCTATATGATAATGACAAGCATTAAAGGAAGAGTTGCCCAACTATATTTAAACTGGGTGTTCCCTACACCACACACACACACACACACACACAAATCCACACTTATGTACATACACATATATACACATATGTGTGTGTATGTGTGTGTTTAGTCGCTAAGTCGTGTTCAACTCTTGTCAACACCATGGACCATAGCTCACCAGGCTCCTCTCTCCATGAAATTTCTCAGGCAAGAAAACTGGAATGGATTCCCATTTCCTTCTCCAGGAATCTTCCAAACCCACGATTCAAATTTGAGTCTCCTTCACTGGCAGGCAGATTCTTTACTGCTGAGACACCAGGGGGCTTCCCCAACATATATACATTCCTAAACAGAAATGGCACAAATGTGAACTGGACATCGGAGCCTACTCTCCAGTCACTCTCATTCCTCACCACTTGCCAAGACTCATTTGTGGCACCACATCTTTTCTTACTTTGAACCTCTCCACCTAAATCTTCCCATCTACAGTTAGAACTGTTGATAGCTAAATTCAAGACTCATTTTCAGATCTTTATTCAATTTATTTCTTCCTTTATTATCCTAGAAAACCCCTTGCTAAAATATAAGGCAGTCTTGTTCCAGTGTTCCTTTTAGAATATGCAGTTTCAGTAGAGTCCATTGGATGATACCCAAGGCTGTATTTCCTTCATATTCCTTAAGCAAGATCAGAATTCAGGAGAATGGGGAGGAAAAAGAGAAAGGAAGGAAACTGGAAAAAGCAATTAAATATCAGCCATAGAGGAGTAACGGGAATGACTCTGCCTTAATATCAATAACACTTCTAATAATATTTAGCATTACAAAGTAGTTCATTTCATGAAGAGTAAAGAAAGAATTAGAAATAAGTAAGCATCCTAATTGGAGAAGGAAATGTCAACACATTCCAGTATTCTTGCTTGGGAAATCCCAGGGACAGAGGAGGTGGCGGGCTACAGTCCATAGGGTCACAAAAGAGCTGGACACACTTAGAGACTAAACAACAACAAAGCATACTAATGATCATTGCAAACACGTATTGAATTGTATGCTACTTATTGCCATTAACAATTTAAAAAACTAATTTCCATAAGAACACCATGAATTTGGTTCTATAGTTATATCCATTTTGGGCTTCCCAGGTGTTTCAATGGGTAAAGAATCTACCTGCAGTGTAGGAGACAAATGAAACTCAAGTTTGATCCCTGGATCGGGAAGATCCCCTGGAGAAGGGCATGGCAATCCATTCCAATATTCTTGCCTGGAGAACCCCATGGACAGAGGAGCCTGGCAGGCTACAGTCCATAGGGTTGCAGAGTAGGACACGACTGGAGCAACTGAGCACACATGCATGCACCAGTAGTAAATCATCAAATTTAGAGGAAGAATCTGTCCTCAGAGTCTGAGGTTTTGTTTTCTACATTCCATAATTCATTAGCCAGAAATAAACATAAATATTTTCATCCTTTATCTAAAATAAAAGTATATCTACATTAAGATCTTATAGAATTCAGACCATATTAGAATACTGTATGCTATATAAATTATTTTGCATATTATTTTTAATGTAATCATTTTATTTTAAACATTTTTATAATGAATTGAATGTTTATTTTATGGAACAAATAGCATTCTGTAAGGATTTGTAGCAAAATTCCCCAGATTTTCTCAGATTATGGGGCTCTCAGTGTCTCAATATTTATTTCAGAGTACTTCTAACAAAAAATAGTTTTATTTGTTAAGAAGTGAGATAAACAGCTTAATAAGTGTTGATAGAACAATAGCCTAATACCATTGGGGAAAAAAAAGCACATAAAATAGGGGAAAACAGTTAATTCCTAAATAACTATCAGTTCAGTTCAGTAGCTCAGTAGTGTCTGACTCTTTGTCACCCCATGAACTGCAGCATCCCAGGCCTCCCTGTGCATCACCAACTCCTGGAGTTCACCCAAACTCATGTGCATCGAGTCAGTGATGCCATCCAGCCATCTCATCCTCTGTCATCTCCTTCTCCTCCTGCCCCCAATCTCTATCAGCATTAGTCTTTTCCAATGAGTCAACTGTTCACATGAGGTGGTCAAAGTACTGGAGTTTTAGCTTCAGCATCAGTCCTTCCAATGAACACCCCAGGACTGGTCTCCTTTAGGATAGACTGATTGGATCTCCTTGCAGTCCAAGGGACTCTCAAGAGTCTTCTCCAATACCACAGTTCAAAAGTATAAATTCTTCAGCGCTCAGCTTTCTTCACAATCCAACTCTAACATCCGTACATGACCACTGGAAAAACCATAGCCTTGACTAGAGGTACGTTTGTTGGCAAAATAATATCTCTGCCATTTAATGGCACAGGAATCTAGGATGGCCATAATGTCTTTTAATTTCATGACTGCAATCACCATCTGCAGTGATTTTAGAGCCCCCAAAAATAAAGTCTGACACTGTTTCTACTGTTTGCCCATCTATTTCCCATGAAGTGATGGGACCGGATGCCTTGATCTTAGTTTTATGAATGTTGAGCTTTAAGCTAACTTTTTCACTCTCCTCTTTCACTTTCATCAAGAGGCTTTTAGTTCCTCTTTATTTTCTGCCATAAGGGTGGTGCCATCTGCATATCTGAGGTTATTGATATTTCTCCCAGCAATCTTGATTCCAGCTTGTGCTTCTTCCAGCCCACCGTTTCTCATGATGTAAACTACATATAAGTTAAATAAGCAGGGTGAAAATATACAGCGTTGACATATTCCTTTTCCTACTTGGAACCAGTCTGCTGTTCCATGTCCAGTTCTAACTGTTGCTTCCTGACCTGCATATAGGTTTCTCAAGAGGCAGGTCAGGTGGTCTGGTATTCCCATTTCTTTCATTTTCCACAGTTTATTGTGATCCACACAGTCAAAGGCTTTGGCCTAGACAATAAAGCAGAAATAGATGTTTCTCTGGAACTCTCTTGCTTTTTCGATTATCCAGCAGATGTTGGCAATTTGATCTCTGGTTCCTCTGCCCTTTTTAAAACCAGCTTGAACATTTGGAAATTCACAGTTCACATATTGCTGAAGCATGGCTTGGAGAATTTTGAGCATTACTTTACTTGTGTGTGAGATGAGTGCAATTGTGCAATAGTTTGAGCATCCTTTGGCATTGCCTTTCTTTTGGATTGGAATGAAAACTGACCTTTTCCAGTCCTGTGGCCACTGCTGAGCTTCCCATATTTGCTGGCATATTGAGTGCAGCACTTTCACAGCATCACCTTTCAATATTTGAATAGTTCAACTGGAATTCCATTACTTCCACTAGCTTTGTTCGTAGTGATGCTTTCTAAGGCCCACTTGACTTCACATTCCAGGATGTCTGGCTCTAGGTCACACCATCGTGATTATCTGGGTCATGAAGATCTTTTTTGTACAGTTCTTCTGTGTATTCTTGCCACCTCTTCTTCATATCTTCTGCTTCTGTTAGGGCCATATCATTTTTCTCCTTTATCAAGCCTATCTTTGCATGAAATATTCCCTTGGCATCTCTAATATTCTTGAAGAGATCTCTAGTTTTTCCCATTCGGTTGTTTTCCTCTATTTCTTTGCACTGATTGCTGAGAAAGGCTTTCTTATCTCTCTTTGCTATTCTTTGGAACTCTGCTTCATATGGGAATATCTTTCCGTTTCTCTCTTGCTTTTCACTTATCCTCTTTTCATAGATGTTTTTAAGGTCTCCTCAGACAGCCATTTTGCTTTTTTGCTTTTCTTTTCCATGAGGATGGTATTAATCCCTATCTCCTCTACAATGTCAGGAACCTCCATTCATAGTTCATCAGGTACTCTGTCTATCAGATCTAGTCCCTTAAATATATTTCTCACTTCTACTGTATAATCATAAGGGATTTGATTTAGTTAATACCTGAATGCTCTAGTGGTTTTCCCTGATTTCTTCAATTTAAGTCTGATTTTGGCAATAAAGTGTTCATGATCTGAGCCACAGTCAGCTCCTGGTCTTGTTTTTGCTGACTGTATAGACCTTCTCCATATTTGGCTCCAAAGAATATAATCAATCTGATTTTGGTGCTGACCATCTAGTGATTTCCATGTGTAGAGTCTTCTCTTGTGTTGCTGGAAGAGAGTGTTTGCTATGATCAGTGCCTTCTCTTGGCAAAACTTGCTATTAGCCTTTGCCCTGTTTCACTCCATATTCCAAGGCCAAATTTGCCTGTTACTTCAGGTGTTTCTTGACTTCCTAATCTTGCATTCCAGTCACCTATAATGAAAAAGACATCTTTTTTGGGTGTTAGTTCTAAAGGGTCTTGTAGGTCTTCATAGAACCATTCAACTTCAGCTTCTTCAGCATTACAGTTTGGGGTAGACTTGGATTACTGTGATATTGAATGGTTTGCCTTAGAAATGAACAGAGATCATTCTATCGTTTTTGAGATTGCATCCAAGTACTGCATTTCAGACTCTTTTGTTGACTATGATGGCTACTCCATTTCTTCTAAGGGATTCCTGCCTACAGTAGTAGATATAATGATCATCTGAGTTAAATTCACCCATTCCAGTCCATTTTAGTTTGCTGATTCCTAGAATGTCGACGTTCACTCTTGCGATCACCTGTTTGACCATTTCCAATTTGCCTTGATTCATGGACTTAACATTCCAGGTTCCTAGGCAATATTGCCCTTTAGAGCATCAGTCCTTTTTTATATCACCAATCACATCTACAACTGGATGTTGTTTTTGCTTTGACTCCATCCCTTCATTTTTCTAGAGTTATTTCTCCACTGATCTCCTGTAGCATATTGGGTACCTACAGACCTGTGGAGTTCCTCTTTCAGTATCCTATCATTTTGCCTTTTCATACTGTTCATGGGGTTCTCAAGGCAAGAATACTGAAGTGGTTTGCCATTCCTTTCTTCAGTGGACCACATTCTGTCAGATCTCTCCACCATGACCCATCTGTTTTGGGTGGCATGGGCCACACGTCATGGCTTAGTTTCATTGAGTTAGACAAGGCTGTGGTCCTAGTGTGATCAGATTGGCTAGTTTTCTGTGATTATCATTTCAGTGTGTCTCCCCTCTGATGCCCTCTCACAACACCTACCGTCTTACTTGGGTTTCTCTTACCTTGGACATGAGGTATCTCTTCACAGCTGCTCCATCAAAGCACACCCGCTGCTCCTTACTGTGCACGAGGTCTCCCCTCCTGGCCTTGAACGTGAAGCTCCTCTCAGTCCTCCTGTGCCCATGCAGCCACTGCTCCTTGCACGTGGGGTACTCCTCTTGGTTAAATAACTATAACTACTTACACATGGGATGTCTGTACCTGTTGGGCACTGCCTAACTCCTCAAGCCTCAAGCCTTGGAAACTGTATTTTCAAATAATTTTCACAGAGTACTTTATTTTCCACCTGGAACTGCCAAAAATCCAGCTTTGTGAAGATATGTTGGCATTGAAAGAATTGTGATCCATTCTAATATTGAAACTATAAACTACATGAAAGTAATGAATCATGCAATATCTGATAGTTGTCATATATTGTGTTTTTTCCTGAAAATTTGAAATATCTATGGAACCTTTGGGGGTTCACTACAGCACCTTGGAGATCTGTTTGGAAACGACAGGTTTATATTGCAATAACTGTCACTAATATGCTCATGATCCAGCTCAGTGTTAAAGAATCTGCCTGAAATGTAGAAGACATGGCTTTGATTCCTGGGTCAGGAAGAGTCTCCAGGAGATGGAAATGGCACCCCATTCTAGTGTTCTTTCCTGGGAAATCCCAGGGACACAGGGGCCTAGTGGGGGTCACAAAAAAGTCAAACACAACTTAGCAACTAAACAACAACAAACATATATAGGTCTCAGGAGATAGTTCATCCTTGTTCTATGTAACCTCAGCTCTGGGGGCTCAACTGAAACTGGTGGGTCAACTTGAAGATGAATTACTCTTTCAGCTAGAAACTTGATTCTAGCTTTAGCTTAGAGATTAGGGGGTTTGCTTAAAAGGAGACTGCAGTATCTGCCATAAGAACCTTCCCATGTGACTGTATGATGACTATATTACAAAAGACAGAAAATAAAAGTTCTTTAAAGAATACCCAGAACTGACACATTATTATTTCCATAATATTCTGTTGGTCACAGAAGATACATGTGAAGCCTAGAGTCAGTGAGATAATGAATTACAGTGCACTTCTCAGGAGGGAGTGATAACTTTTTGGCCATCTTTAATCCACTATAGTTGGTAAGGAATGTATCAAGGAAACAATCCATGCAATACCTTAGAGAGGAAAGTAAAAGCTTACTTGATTTAATATGCAGAGGATTGTGCATAAAACTCTATTTTAATAGTAAGATTCTGAAAATAGTATAGAGTATTTGAGAGTCAGTGTTTAATTCCAGGTTTTCTGTGTTTGTACTCATCAGTGTAAATTTTTAACCTGTTATCTGTTTTTGAAGAATTAGATTACCCCTTGTACTACTAAGGGTTCTCCAGAGAAATAGAACCAATAGGCTTGTATGTATAATTATAGAAAATAAATGAAGAGAGTATTTATAAAGAATTAGCTCAAGCAATCATGGAGGCTGAGAAGTACCAAGATCTGCAGTCAGCAAGTTGGAGACCCAGGAGAACTGATGGTTTGGTACCTGTCTGAGTCTGTGTCCAAAGGCAGGGAGGGGCTCACTACTAGTCCAGTTCAAAGACAGGCAGAGAGAGTGAATTGTCCTTACTCAGACTTTTGTTCTGTGCACACCTTCAACTAACTACATGAGGCTCACCCTCAATAGGGAGAACGATATGATTTACTCACATCCACTGACTTAAGTTTACTAAATACCCTCATGGACACACCCTAAATAATGTTCAGCAAAATATGTGGGCACCCCATGGTCTAATCAAGTTGACATAAAATTAACCATCATACCCATTTTTTTTCATAATTGAAAATTACAATGAATATTCTAATATAGGAATATTTATTCTTAGTCTTATTATTCCCTAGGATCAATTCCAGGAGAGAAATTGTTCTGTCCTAGAATCTAAAAACTTAAATGTTTTCTACATGTTATCATGTTATCTCTAGCAATGTAAGTGCCAGTTCTTTCACATAATCACCAACATCTGGATTTTTCCCTTTTACTATTTAATCTTCATTCCCCCTGTAGAATGATCTATGGGTATTAATACTTGTTATAAATAACTTGAGATATTTAAAGAAAAAAATGATTTCTGGAAAAACTTAAGCCAATATTTTACCGTGAAAAATATACATCTTTGTTTATTGTTATAATGAGAACCATAAATACTATCAATTTGCAGTGGTTGAGTTTTCCTCTTTGTGGTCTAGTTGATCTGTTTATTTTTACTGCCCACATTTTGCTGTTGTTCTGTCAGTCTCTGACAAAGTTCCTTGCTCCACAGTTTTTACTTCGTGTTAGTGATTAGTTTGTATCACTGGTTCTGCTAATACATTTGTAATGGATTTAAGAGTTAACTTTAAAGGAAACTTTTAACATCTTAATTTAATAAAGCTCTTCTTCCTTCATTTATGCTTTGTGAAGATCTGTCTTATTTTGTTTTGTCTCATTTTGTTTTTGCAAATAGCATCTCTTCTCTGTTGAAGGACTCTTCAGGGAATCTTTGCCCTGAATTGTAGTCAACATTATCTCCTATATATCGGTGACAGGCAGGGGTGCATTGTCTGCTACCTTTGTTGAGGAAAGCAATTTCTCATCTCATTTCCAAGAAAGTTGACACTATATTGGGAAGTGACTTGATACTTCCGGTACCACATCATTAAACATCTTCCTGGCAGCAAAAGTTCAGGGATAATTGCATCTATCTAGTTCAAACTAAATTTTATCCAGACTTCACTTATCCTAAATGACATGATTAAACTTGATATATACAAATTCACAAACATATTAGTCAAATCCATGTAGGTACTTTAGGTTTTATCTTAATTTTCAAGTACTAATATCTAACTTCAATCTCTTTGACTTAAAATTGACCTGAAAATTTTAAAAAGACTTTTAACCTGAGTTAACACTGACCATTGAAACCATGTCTTTGGTCTTTTTTATTTTACTAAGATATAAGATATTACGTAATTATGGCTGTATTTCACATATTTTTGATACAGAAAAGCAATTAAACATTCTCTTTGCAAATTCCCAGAGATTAGATTATAAAATAAGAATGATGATATGACTCCCTGTTCACATCTCCACCTGCATTTTGAGCTTCTTTTAATGATTGCCTAACATAATTCCCACCAGACTAATTTTTATGTTTTTATTTTCTTTCCTTCTAAATTTAAGTGAAGCTATTGTAATTGACTTTACATACCTGGGAAAGATGCTTGTCTTCAAGCTATCACTTTTCCCCACTATTTTTAGTCAGCAATTTTTCTACCTTTTTAAAAATAAGCACATAAATAAACATCAAATTACATATGCATCAAAGAGACCTAAATGAGGTATTATTTTCAAATATGTATCCCAAAGTTTCTTTAAACTAATTCTCCACATATTCCAAGATTCAGTTAATTGAAGGAATACAAGCTTGTATTTAAATTCCAGGTGCTATAGATGTCATCTCTCTGGTTCTTTCTAATATAAACACATTGTGTGAAAAGCCATTACGTCTTACTGTGTTTTTATTTGGGTGGACAATTAATTTAGCAACTTATACAATAAAAAGGAACATATAACACTTATTTTAAATGAATTTGATTGATTTTTATATGTAAGTAATTTCAGTTCTGGAATTAAAAAATATTACTCCTAACAATGCCTGTATATATTTGATCATTATAAAAAGGAAATCTTTACACTCAATTTCTCCTCTTCCATTTGCCTTAGTAACCACATCAAGTTAATATTAACTACTGTTTCCAAAATGTCACTTGTTACTTTGTAATCAAATATCTTATTCATTCACTACCAATGCAACATGAATCTATCTCCCAGGAAACTGACTAAGTTCCAGTTGTTCTTTCTGGGATTAAAATATGCTATATTAAAAAACTTACTTCATGAAAAATCAAAAAAATGTCTGTATAAAAATTAATTAGTATTAAGAAATTTAACTGTGAGAGAAAATACTTTAATATACAAATAACTACTGCAATTATTTAAAACTAATAGAGACATTTTTTGCACTTCTGTTATGGAAAGTGAGTAGCAAACAAATAAATATAATAAATAAAATGTAAAAAAAACCACCCTATTTAAATGAAGTAAAACAGCAATTTTTAAATTTATCAACAAAATATAAGTATCTTTTTACTCTTTTGTACTAGGGACTTACCTCTAGTGATTTGTTTATTTTTCATGCTGTTGTCTATAAATAGTAATATGAAGTGATTTGTCAAAAATTAAGTTCTAAAAAGACATACATATATCAAGCATATGTGTTAAAATGCTTTACAGAAATATTAGAGAACAGACTCTGACTTCAAATCCCTTTTCACTCCTAAACAGCTCTGTGCTCATTATCATTCATGTAACATAGATGAAAGTCAGTTTCTTTATTAGTAAAATGGATATAATTATAATCTAAAAGGGTTAATAGAAGAATGAAATACAGAGTGCATATAGAGTCCACAAGTTAAAAAATAAAATAAATAAATAAAAAGGAGTGCATATAAAGTGCTTAGCACTATGTTTGACTCATGTTTGGGAGTCAATTCAGGATAATATTAATAATAGTAATTTTTAGTAGCAATGATAAAAAATCATAGAGAAAAATAAGATGAAATGGCAGATAGTTAACAGAGCCTGAGGTCTGCTCCTGTTCAAATACATATAAAGATATACAAAAAGTAAGAGTCTCAATTAAATAGGAATAAAGTCTAAGAGATAATCATATTACTAGAACCAAGGATTAACTTTATTATACCCAATAAATAGAGAAAAAAATGAACCAATAAAGTTATGGCTAACATAAAGTTTATAAAACAGTGTGATGAAAAGAAAAAAATGAAAGCTATGCCAATGTAAAGAATATGTAGATTATATATCTAATTCTTTCCATGAAAGAGAGGAGTAAAGCTGTTCAACAACCAAGTTCAGAAGCAAAAGCTATTAATATACTTGGTATTATTGCTCATATAATTTTCCTAAGAAGTGATGAGGGAAATAATCTCACAGATGTGCTTGGCAGCGATATTTTTTATGATTCAGTTCAGTTCAGCCGCTCAGTCATGTCTGACTCTGTGACCCCAGGGACTGCAGCATGCCAGGCTTCCCTGTCCATCACCAACTCCTAGAGCTTGCTCAAACTCATGTCCATAAAGTTGGTAATGCCAACCAAACATCTCAACCTATCATCTCCACCTCTTCCTGCCTTCAATCTTTCCCAGCATCAGGAGCTTTCCAAAGAGTTAGTTCTTCGCATCAGGGGGCCAAAATATTGGAGATTCAGCTTCAGCATCAGTCCTTCCAATGAATATTCAGGACTGATTTCCTTTAGCATTGACTAGTTTGATCTCCTTACAGTCCAAGGCACTCCCAAAAATCTTCTCCAACATCACAGCTCAAAAGCATCAATTCTTTGGCTCTTAGCTTTTTTTATTGTCCAGCTCTTACATCCATACATGACTACGGAAAAAACCATAGCTTTGACTAGACAGACTTTTGTTGGCAAAGTAATGTCTTTGTTTTTTAATATGCTATCTGCTGCTGCTGCTAAGTCGCTTCAGTCGTGTATGACTCTGTGTGACCGTATAGACAGCAGCCAACCAGCCTCCCCCTTCCCTGGGATTCTCCAGGCAAGAACACTGGAGTGGGTTGCCATTTCCTTCTCCAATGCATGAAAGTGAAAAGTGAAAGTGAAGTCGCTCAGTTGTGTCCAACTCTTAGGATCCCATGGACTGCAGCCTACCAAGCTCCTCCATCCATGGGATTTTCTAGGCAAAAGTACTGGAGTGGGGTGCCATTGTGTTGATCATAGTTCTTCTTCCAAGGAGCAACCGGCTTTTAATTGCATGGCTGCAGTCACCATATGAAGTGATTTTGGAGCCCCCCCAAATAAAGTCTGTCACCTTTTCCATTGTTTCCCCATCTATTCGCCATGAAGTGATGGGACCAGATGCCATGATCTTAGTTTTTTAATGTTGAGTTTAAGTCAACTTTTATCACTCTCCTCTTTCACTTTCATCAAGGAGCTCTTTAGCTCTTCTTCGCTTTCTGCCATAAAGGCGGTGTCATCTGCTTATCTGAGGTCATTTATATTTCTCCCAGCAATCTTGAATCCAGCTTCTACTTCTTCCAGCCTGGCATTTCACATTTTTATGATTAACTTTGCCTTAATCCTGTGCTTGTTCTTTTCCCAGTAGTTGAACAACACTGAAAAAGTATTCTGATTTGGTAAGCCCACTGATAATTAGGATTTTGAGGATAACAATCCAAGTAAATCCTGTTCGCAAAATCTTTATCATAAATAGGGATATTTTGGCCAGAAGTAACTAAAAATTATGAGCAGATGAAAAGAAGATTTCAGTACAACAATTAAATAACTGTCTCGAGTGGCACAGTGGTAAAGAATCTAACTGCCAGTGCAGGAGACACAGGAGATCAAGTTCTATGCCTGGGTCAGGAAGATCCTTAGGAGGAGGAAACAGCAACTACTCCAGTATTCTTACCAGAAAAATTCCATGGAAGGTGGAGACTGGTGGGCTATAGCCCACTGGGTGGCAAAGAGTCAGACATGACTGAGCATGCATTCACACACCACTGTGCTTAGCAACGTAGAGATTATTGGTGACCTTGGAGTTAATAAATTTCAAAAAGTGAAGACACAATGAACAGTAGGGAAATAAAGACAGGTTTATGCAAGGTAAAGAAATCAGGTAATAGCTATAAAAAGAGGGATGAGAGGGTTTTTTTGTGAAAAAAGATTAAACTAGTTTAAAAGTTAATGACAAAAATCTGTTTGAGAGTAAGCAGTAGAAGGGTAAATTACAAATGAGAGATTGATCCTCAATATGGGAAGAGAGAGTTTCTTCATTTAAGTAGCAAAGAAGAACAGGATGGATGTAGATGTGGGTAAGTTTGCGTGTTGGTAGATCTGATGGCTACTGTTGTTACTGAGAAGTATAAGGCAAGATGAAAGGAAATGTAGAGAGTTGTTCAGATGTTTGAGGGAATTCGAGTTGGTTTGAAGTGTTTATGTTTGATGGTAAATATATGAATTATGCAGAGAATCATAGCAATTCCTAGTGATGAGCTGAGAGTGATCATTGAGACTTTGTATGGCTATAGTGTATGCATACTTTTTGTGTGACTTTATTCAATAGATTTGACTTCCCTTGATACAAGCCAAAATGAATACTGAAAGAAAACTGAGAACTGCGTTCATCAACCCACTCCAGTGTTCTTGCCTGGAGAATCCCAGGCACAGGGGAGCCTGGTGGGCTGTCGTCTCTGGGGTCGCACAGAGTTGGACACAACTGAAGCGACTTGGCAGCAGCAGTAGTAGCAGGGTTAAATTTGTTGAGGCAACAAAGTGAGAGGGTCAGTAAAACCTGTGTGTTGCAAGAATGTTGAAGTAATTAAATTAGGATATTAAGGTGGAGGGGAAAGGATGTAAGAGAAAAGAAGCTAATTTATTGAGAGTATTCATAAAAAATAGTGGAGATCCTCATATAGTAGGATGATCAGATCAGATCAGTCGCTCAGTCGTGTCCGACTCTTTGTGACCCTGTGAATCCCAGCACCCCGGGCTTCCCTGGCCATCCCCGGAGTTCACTCAGACTCACGTCCATCGAGTCAGTGATGCCATCCAGCCATCTCATCCTCTGTTGTCCCCTTCTCCTCTTGCCCTCAATCCCTCCCAGCATCAGAGTCTTCTCCAATGAGTCAACTCTTCACATAAGGTGGCCAAAGTACTGGAGTTTCAGCTTTAGCATCGTTCCTTCCAAAGAAATCCCAGGGCTGATCTCCTTTAGAATGGACTGGTTGGATCTCCTTGCAGTCCAAGGGACTCTCAAGAGTCTTCTCCAACACCACATAGTTTTATTAAAAATATCTGAAAAGTAAATTAGAAGGAGATAAGATCAGCATCAAAACTGTATTACAAAATTTAGAAGTAACAATTCCATGTCATGATATTTCTAAGCAGAAACAAAATGTAGGAAATGAAAATGTACTCTAGTCCTCACTTTTTATTGCCGTTATCTATACGTTTCTTTCATGAAGTTGAAAATTAAATTAATTAATGAAGAATCTATGTTAATAGAGAATATAATCAACAGCTAGGGGTACAAGGGAAGTTTATACAACTTTTTTGTCAAAAAGAGGGAGAAAGAAAGGTGGCAATATCCTAGCTTAATTGGGGATAAGACCAAAAATGAAATAATGAAATAAGTAAGCATAAAATCAAATTGAAAATAAAATGAGTTGCACTGATTATTTTACTGAAAACTATTTTAGTTATGATAATACAGAGACAAATTGGATAAAATAAACTAAAAGAAATTGTAAAAGGAAAGTTGAAATGCTCATGAAGCATATTCAAAGATAGTTTAATTTTTATGTATATTCAGATTAAATCAATGAAATGCTATTTTTATGATCCATAAGTTGGTAAGAGAATGAAATATAATATCCAGTGTTGGAAAATGAGGGCTTTAAATGAGCCCTTTCATTTATTTGAAGTGGGAATAAATGAATACTGTTCAAGAGAACAATTTGCAATATGTATAAGAACTTAGATATGATCAGACCTTAACCAAAGTACTTAGTATCTAAAAATATGTGTTAAAGGATTTTGTAAGACTTTATTAGTAAAGATTTCAGTCAAATTTTACTTATAAAATCTAAACTAAAATGCCACATGTTGTAGAAGGTTATAGAAACAAGGAAAATATTGGTAATAAATTATCACAAATTGAATAGAAAAAAGATGATTGCTATCATCATTGTCTTATAAGCTTATAAGTACTTCATTTTTCCTTCTGTATTTCAGTATTCTTTAATTTTTTATAAGCACCAGCCATGCCTGCAAGTTTGTAATAATTAGGTTACCAATGTAATATTTTATTTTCCTAAAAAATGCTGATAGAACATCAGTTTTATCTAATATTAACATATTGAATGATTTGGACAGCTTGTGTTTGTGAGTCTATCTATGAATTCTAAAGGAAGAAGTGAGTGAAAGGATTGTGAAAATATGTTCCTGAATATCCTACTTTGTTCTGAAACTATGTTAGTAGAAGTGTATAAATTACTGATGCTTCTATAATAAATTATAGCTATACCTGTGTTGAGAACTGAAAGCATCCAGCTCTTCTGTTTCATTCAAAAGCAATTATATTTCCTTGCCTTACAACTATTGTTAAAAGTAATCAAATAAAAAATTAAATTCAAAGAAGTTTTGCCTAAAGGTATAAAAAACATAGTATATAGTATACATTATAATCCTCAGGAATATCAGTCTCATGACAACTGAATAATTCCAAAACACCATATACTCAGTTTCTCCTCAGAGATTATTAATATTCCTAGCACTAAATTTATGAATCACCTATTCATTAATCCTTAAAAAACTTCATAAATCAAAAAGCATGAGTGCAAAGAAATTAAATATTCAGACCAGAGGAATTCAACATATATATATACATGTATATTTATTTCCAACTTTAAGCCCATTAACTTTGCTGCCTTCAAGGAGCTTAATGTATATAGGGATGGCAAGTCCATGAAGCAAAAATTATACTGGAGAACAGTAGTAGATGTTTGTGATATACAAAAGTAGTTGTGTGAAATCAAACCAAATAATCATGGAAAACCTCACAGAGGCAACACTTTAGGCAACAACTAAGCTGCACAAACCATGCCATTCACTCCAGTCATGCCTTTGCTTCTACTGCCCCTTGTGCTTTGTCATCATCTCCCAAATAACTGCACTTTTTCCATTAAAATGGATTTCAATTGAGATTGATAGACATTCAAGCTAATATTCTTATAAGCAATTGATATGTGAGTCTGTACCTCAGTGGAAATGTTTGTGCTAGTGATATGGGAGAGTCATTTATATCCTTATTACCCTCTTCTGGAAAAGAAATGGTGAAGTGTGAAGTGAGACAGTTCAACCCCACATCTTCCTCTCTAGTCTTATTTCCATGGGATGACCTCTTTAGGTTTTTATTTTTTGTTCTGGTAATTACCTCCACAATTCTAAACATTTTGGTATTTTCTCTTTTCTTGATTCATCTGCTCAAGATAGTATCTATTGATTCTCTAATATTAAAGATGAGATTTTTTTTAACTCACATTAACCCCTGTGATATAAATCGCCTATTTCTAAGTTTAAAACAGTATCTAAAGTCATTGTATAGTATTTTTTTAAAAGGGAACTCAGTTTCAAACTCACAAGAATTATTTTATTATTCCTCATTGCTTACTGAACTATGTAGAAATACATAATTTTGAAATTCCAGTTCTAATACTCAAGTCTATTGATTTAGCTCTACATTCAACATTTCTCCTACCAAGGGTTGTCTTGTTGCTGAACAAATGTTTCCACGGCTTCATCTGTGTTCATAGCATTTCCCTTTCCATTGGCCACCCCCTGTTGAGTTCTGAAACATTCTTATGGGTCTAGCTCTCATGCTATCTCATTTTGCAAACCGATTATCTCCCACAAGAAGCCACCTGTCTTACTTGGACTATAGCTTGCCAGGCTCCTCTGTCCATGGGATTTTCCAGGCAAGAATACTGGAGTAGTTTGCCACGCCCTCCTCCAGGAGATCTGACCAACCCAGGGATCAAACCCACATTTCTTACATCTCCTGCAGTGGCAGGTGGGTTCTTTACCACTAGCACAACTTGGGAATTTCAATATTCAAAGAAGTTGTCAATATTTATTTGACTACATGATTTAGGTTACCTGGGAAAAAAAAAAAAGTATATATATATATATATAGCCAGAAAAATATATTACTGCAGGAGAAGGAGTACTAGTAGTATTTAATAGACAACTACTGGTTCATAATCACTATTTACATTTGTTAGAGCTTCAAAAAATCAAGGATATTTATTAAATCTTAAATATTGGGGCTTTGATTATCAGAACAATTGCAGTTTTTTCAGTGCCTTTTGGGAAAGATAAACATTTTTGGAATAGTTTCATTTATGTCTACCATGTTTAAGTTTCAGGGAGAGGCAAATGTAGGTCATTATTGGTGGAAAGATAAAATGTCTTATTCAATCTTGGAGTCATATTATTCAACTAGATTTCTTTCATTAGAAAAAAAAATAAAATTTAATATATACATATATGTTTGTTCTTTTTGATTAAAAATATAAAAATTTATCACATCCAGTATCTCTTTCTCTTAATTTTATCAGATTCTTATATAATGAACATTTTATAAAAGACTAAATAAGCAAAGCTTTATTTATTGTACTTATAGTTTAAGTAATATATTATTAAATGTCTATTGCATAATTTTATGACTAATCAGATAATTCAGAGTGAAGAAGCAGAGTTTATAATATTCAATCTTACAACTTTCCAGATGAGGAATGTGAAGCTAGAAAGTGAGTAAGGACACAAAACATATGAATAACAGAAGGTTAATCAAAGCTCAGGTCTGTAAAATTATAGATTTCTTCATTTTCCATAAGTCCTTCAATTTTTCTCCACTAAAAATAGCTTTTGTATCTGAATAAAGTATGGATTTTTAATTTAAAATGCTGTATCAATATTGGTTAGTTAATAGTAATGCATGTACCATACTAATATAAGATGTAAAATGCAGCAAAAAGTGGGTGTTGGATATATGAGAACTATCTTTGCAAACTTTTGTAAAGTTAAAACTTTTGAAAAGCAAAAATTATTTTTTTAAATATTTATATTCAGCATAAAAATTAATGAAATATAACATTAACATGGTCTACAAATATTGTTTTGTTTAAGAGATGAAACTGAAGATTAACAGAATCAGTTGTAATCCACATATATTATTTCCAATCAAGGATCTGTTTTGCCAAACAACTATAGCTTTCCAATTGTACCATATTTTATACATCCTTACATATACATGTATTATAACTGTGGTATTGGCTTACCTTTTGTATCTTCACTTAAAGAAAATGATGGTTTCAATATTATGAACCAAATAGCCATAGAGTGTATTTAGATGATATAGATGATATAGTACTATTCTTGACATTAAAGATCACCCAAAACAAACAAAAAAAGTAGCATTGTCTTTCCCTTATTATCATCTTCATGCCACCAAAGTAGGCAAAGAAAATATGCTTAAATGTGTCTATTTCAATTTTAGTTACTGACTGTAGTTTCCATTGATGTCTGTGGAAACAACATCTTAAAATTTAGAGTAAAGATATCGAATAAAGGCAACTTCTCACTCAGGTTAATTAGCTTTCCCTTTGTAAGTTATTTTTATAGGATTTTAGTGAGTAAAATTTTGGAATATGTCTCCATATTTCTCAGCCTGGCTCAACCAAATGTTTTTATAACTTTGTGTATGTGTCAAAGGTCCTCTGTGGGAATTCTGTGGGAAATATGCAGACTGACCTGCACATAAGGAACAAGGAAAACATCACAGCATGAGATGGCATGGAAGTTAAAATGGAAATGTGCAGCTCTGTGCATGGCTCTTTTAAAATCTTCCATAGGAGATCTGCGTTGTGCTGACAGGGGAGTCCCATTTTTATGGTTAGGATGCTATTTAGAATTAGGCGCTATCTGAATATGATTCTCTGTACAGATTTAGAATCCATTTAATATTGTGTGAAAAGAACAGTGATATTTGAGACTTTGTCACTTAAATATATTTTCTTTTGCTGTAACACACCAAAGTAGGGATGGGAAGGGAAACTGTCCCTTTCCATTTTTGTTGGTGAATGTCTTCATAATAAACGGAAGCTAAAATGTGCTGTCAGAGGTCTATGTCAAATCTTCACTGTTATGCAATTAGCTGCCAACGTTATCACTGATTGTTGCCTTTAACAACAAAAAGAATGTTCTTGTGAAGTTTTACCTGCTTAATTTCTCTGGGATCTATTCCTTAAAAAATTTCTACTTCTTAAAAATTTCAACTCCTTAAAAACATTTTAAGTACAGTTTTTTAAAATGTCCTTAATTTTTAAATAATTTAACTATTATATGCTCTGATGATTAGGAAGAAATAGTAGTGATTTAGTGAGAATATTTTTGAAAGTCTTCATGAGATGTCAATGCTGTGGTATGTTGTTTGTTGTTCATCTTACAAAATGACTTTTAATAATTTTGTTTCTGAGTTATTCAATTTCACTAATGCCTTGAGAATATTTCATAAAATGAATAGAAGACAAAGTGAAATGAAGGGACAAAAACCCCTTACTGCCATCTCAAGATTAAAGAGAAATGTTAAAAACAGCAAACTACTTTAAAAGGAATAGAATTAATAGGAAGATTTGTTTTTTTTTTCTCCTTTTAGCAAAATATGTGTAAGGTTTTATTGTTTAAATTAGATTGCAAACTAGATCACAGTTTTAAATTTCAATGTTGGAATTTCAATAATGATGTACATTAAGTATAAACATGGCTCATTTCTCAACACAACATAGAATCTCACAAATCCACTTTTTAAGATTTATCGCGGTCTACTAAATAGACACAGAGAAGTGGTAGTATCCATTGCTAAATTTTTCAATTTGTTAAACGACTTAAGATTCACATCCTTTAAGTTCAGTTATTCTTCTCAAAATAGCTATAATTATGATTTTGCTTATTCTAAGCATCCTAACTGACTGACTAACACAGATAAAATCTGCCAATTAAAAGATGCTTTTTAAACATTAGGGAGAATGGTGGGTTTTAGTTAGTTAATTTGTTGATTTGATAAACAGTTTCTGGCTATTTGGGGATATTTCCTCCAAGTATTTGGCATGAGATACTAAAAGTTACTAATAAATTGATAGTATCAATAACTTTCTGAATATGAGTGAATCACCAGAACCAGGAGAGATGGACTGACAAATCAGACTCCTTCAATGACACTGAAGGGATCAAAATTAAAAAAGAAAAAAGAACACTTGAACAAATATGAAGTATCACTGTAACCTACACAGACCCTATAAAGTTATAAAAGTCATAGTTTCTCTTGAAGTTCTCTTTTGCTTGAGGCTGGGGTGAAAAGTTTCTTTGATTCTTCAATATACTGTCATCTAGGATACTTAGAGTGGAAATGAAATTAAAGCTTTGGATACTCTCCTTCCATCCCTTCAAAATACAGATAGAAGATTATGCAGAAATTTTCAGGGAACCCAGAAATAATATGAAGCTGTTCTGAGGATTCCTTCAGATTCCATGATCCAGAAACTAACAGGCCTGGTTTTAAAAGATATTCCATATTCATAAACTTTATATCTTTCAGAGAAAGTAGCATTTTTAGCATCAGTCTAAAAAAGCTTAGGTTATCCCCATGAACTAATATGGCTTTTGTTTGTTTGATTTTTTGAATCATTCATTTTCATATTTTGTTGCAGTGGCATTCTGTGCTTGCTTGATTCAATGGTTAAATAGAAATTATATCCGTAAATTATAATAAACATATTTTTATTGATATATGTTTAAGTTAAAATGTTTGTATTTCTTTATAATTAAATTAATCCATGAGAATGCTTTGATGAGACCAAAATTCTATAATCAAAGCTTTTGATACTCAGAGTATTTTATTTTTAAATATCTACCTTTTAATCTGAAGATAAACTTTAATTCATTTTCTAGCTTTTTTGTCTATCATTTGAACAGTTCTTTTTTTTTTTTTTTTGCAAAATACAGAGAAAAATTTCACTTATATAGATAAATAATTACCAATGGCAAGTTTCTGTTCTGAAGCAACTTACCATATAGTTTGAGGATACTATTTAGTTTCATTGATTCAGAGTTTGAATAAACAACAATAGGATTTTTAAAAAATGAATATTGAATGCTATATTAAAGCCACTCATTCTTATTTGTAAAAGACAAAGAAGGCATTCACAACTTATAATAAGGCTTAAAATTATCAATAGTGAAATGTTTTCATGATGAGACATCACGATCCATATTCAGTTGTCATTGTTCAATTATTCCTTAAAAAACATTTTACACTGAGCATATAACTTAACTCTCTTGACTATGTGTATAATAGAATACATACAGTTTTTACATTTACTCAATTCAAGTTATGTAACAAAATTTTAAAAAGAACAACCATTATATAAATACAGAGCTATATGGTTAAGATTAAGAACTTTGTATTCATTGAAACTATGTCAAAAAAGTGAAAACACAGATCACATACTGGGAGGAGATACTTGGCATACATGTATATACACACACATATATATATATATGTAACTGAGAAAATCTTCATATCCAAAGTATGTATAAACTCCTAACATGAGGGAAAGAGAAAGAATCCAATAGGGAGGATATGGACAAAACACTTGAAAAAGCATTTCACATGGCCAATAAATATTTGAAAAGATTTACAATGTTATTAATTATCAGGGAAATGTGAATTAAAACTAAAGTTAGATTTTTTTTTTTAATATACACCAAAATGGCTAACATTAAATGGTCAGTAAATTACAAGAATTGAAGAAGATGTAGAGTTAAGGGAAATCTCAGACATCGCTGGCTGGAATGCAAATTTGTATAATCCTTTGGGATATGTTTTGACACAATCTAATAAAGCTGAACATACTTTTACCCTATGATCCAGCAAACTCACATCTAGAATTATATCCAGAAAAACTGTGTAATTATATGAGTGAAAGTAAAGAGGAATAAGAATGCTTAGAGCAGTGAGTTTCATATTAGTAAATACTAGCAAACAACTTATCCACTCCAATGTTCTTGCCTGGAGAATCCCAGGGACTGGGGTGCCTGATGGGCTTCCGTCTATGGGGTCGCACAGAGTCGGACAGGACTGAAGCGACTTAGCAGCAGCAGCAGCAGCAGCAGCAAAAAACTTAAATGCCCAACAAATTAGAATGAATACTTAAAACGTGAAATATTCACACATTGTATGAGTAATCAACAAACTCCACACGAGAATAAGTGACTCACAAAATATTTAGTGAAAGAAACTCAGTTTTTAAAACTTAAATATTTTTTGTTTCTTTTAAAATTCAAAAGACTGGGGGCTTGACTCTAATATTTAACATCACATAATTATGTAAGAATAACTTAAAGAATATCATATAAAGGATTATCATAAAAGCCAAGATATTGGTTATCTTTGGAAGAATAGATGAGAGGGGCTGGGAGAGGACAGAAAGGAAACTTCAAAGGTGATGGCTATATTCTGTATCTTCCTCTGAGTCAATCAATGTGTTCATATTATGATAAAAGCTCAAATTTTTATTTGAATACTTTTATATATGCATGTTATACTCTAACAATAAGATGGGTTTTAAAATGCAATAGAATTTAGATATTTCCTTGAGGGGGTCCACTCTATGTTCATCTGGACCATTTACCAAGGTAGTCATAGACCAGAGATCTGACAGTGGTTACCCAGAAGGTCAAACTTTTAATCATACTGTATCTTTTGTTTGTTTATAAAACCAAATGAATGTTATACTCTAGAGTGTGTATCAAAGGTCAAAGCAAAGGAATACAAATCCAGTCACTGAAACAAATACAACTTAGAGAAGACGATAATGGAAAGAAGCAAAAACTGAGAGTAAATGATAGAAATAAATCTACATGTATTTTTACTAACCACTGATCAACCATGCCATCTGAGAATTGGTCAACCTAGGTCAGAGTCATAAAGGAAAAAATAGCAATTATTCCAGTGGTCATATATGGATGTGAGAGTTGGACTATAAACAAAGCTGAGTGCCAAAGAGTTGATGTTTTTGAACTGTGGTGTTAGAAATGACTCTTGCAAGTCCCTTCAACTGCAAGGAGATCCAACAAGTCCATGCTAAAGGAAATCAGTCCTGAATATTCATTGGAAGGACTGATACTGAAACTCCAATACTTTGGCCACCTGATATGAAGAGATGACTCATTTGAAAAGGCTTTGATGCTGGGAAAGATTGAGGGCAGAAGGAGAAGGGGATGACAGAGGATGAGATGTTTGGATGGCATCACCAACTCAGTGGACATGGGTTTGGGTGAACTCCGGGAGTTGGTGATGGACAGGGAGGCCTGGCATGCTGCAGTTCATGGAGTCGCAAAGAGTCAGACACGACTGATCGATTGAACTGACTGAACAGATTCTGTATCATATGCTATGCTAAGTGACTTCAGTCGTGTCCGACTCTGTGTGACCCCATAAATGGTAGCCCACCAGGCTCCCCCATCCCTGGGATCTGTATCATATGGACTCTATTAAATATTTGACCACGGATTTTTTTTTTTTTTTTTTAGGTATCAAGAATCTCTTTTATTGATTATCAGAAACATTACAAACATCTAATATGAACAAATTGTAACATGACAGTGATTAGTTTGAACAATTAATACATTTCAGATATAATATTATACATATTTCAATGCTATTCTCCCCAATCATCCCACCCTCTCCCGGTCCCAGAGTCCAAAAGTCTGTTCTATACATCAGTGTCTCTTTTGCTGTCTCGTAAATAGGGTTATTTTTACCATCTTTCTAAATTCCATATATATGCATTAGTATACTGTATTTGTGTTTTTGTTTCTGGCTTACTTCACTCTGTATAATAGGCTCCAGTTCCATCCACCTCCTTAGAACTGATTCAAATGTATTCTTTTTAATGGCTGAGTAATACTCCATTGTGTATTTTTTAAGTTATGTAAAAATACAATCTTTTTCTATTATCATCAAGTCATTTTAAGTTTCTTCAGAGAAATACGTTTGCAGTGCCCAAGACCAAATCTATATAGTTTTTTTGACTATTACACCTGGCCACTAAGTCCAAGGTGATCTTTTTTTTTTTTTTAGCTGAATTGATTAGGCATTCTTTGGCTAGGTTAAAAACAAAAACCCCATTTCCAATTTTTCCTAATCTACATCTATTCTAAAATTTGGATAGTAAGAGAAAGTCTGTCCAAAGAAATACATATCCTCATGTGTAAGAATAGACGAAGCTTTCCCTAAGAATTAGTGAAATGTTGGTCCAGTAGTTATCTTCCAAATGAGCAATTAGTTACCGAAGATTCACAAGTGGAAAAAATATGAACATCCTAAGAAATGGGTTTCCAGAAATAATGAACACACATCTAGGATTATGGTGCTGGCTCTTAAACTATCTGTATCAGCATTTCTACTTAAGAACAAAGAAGATGGCCAGAAAGGTCAAACAATAATATTGTACACTCCTGGAGTCAGAGAGTTGGGCAACTATGCTTTGTCCCTGATTGAGTCTAACAATAAAGGTTGTTGTTCACTGAATTTCTATGCAATGTGCCATGCCAGACACTGATCTAAGTATCATTTATATGCTATCTTATTTATATATATCATAAAAATTCAATGAGGACATTTTATTATATTTCATAAGTAGCAAAAGGGTCAGAGGTAAAATGAATTTCATGAGGTCATTCCTGGTAATGGGTCTCACAGCTCATGGCTCATGGCGGGTGTGCGTCTGCTTTCAGTCAGCTGAGGGCAGAACCCCAGGGAGGAGGTGGGGCCCCTGTGATGAATGTATCCCCGACAATGTTGCAACAGCCCAGGGACTGAGTGGAGTGACAGCATTCTTCCCTGTGACCCTGGGACATGCTGATTTCTTTCCAAGTAGCTAGATGCCCTCTAAGCTGCTGTCATCAGGTATTTCTTAGTATGGCAGGTGTACCTGGGTTCCACAACCAGCAATTGACTGAGGCATCACTTCATCCAGTTCTTCTGACTTGAAACTCTTCTGCTCTCTCAAGTTTCAGATACCTGCCACTGCTTGGGCAAGGAACTTAAGTTGCTCTAAGCCCCAGTGGGGTGCGGCAGCTGTACCGTGGCGCTGGAGTGGCGGCTGCATGGTGCTGATGTGACTGTGAAGAGATACCCCTTGTCCAAGGGCAAAGAAGCCCCAGCAAGACCGTAGTTGCTGGAGTGGTGGCTGTGCAGCACTGCTGAGATTTTGAGGCGCCATCCCCACATCCAAGGGCAAAGGAGAAACCCCAGAAAGATGGTAGGAGAGGCATAATTGCATTTAGAATCAAACCCTGTACCCAGCAGAGATGTTCAGAGGGCTCAAACAAACCTTGTGTGCACCAGGACCAAAAGACCCCATAGACTGAGACATAACTGTGTTTGAGTGTCTGCTGTGGAGGTACAGATCACAGTGCACTGCTGTAGAGGCAGGGGCTCTGGGTACAGCAGACTTGGTAATGGCATAAGCCCTCTTGGAGGAGGTTGCCATTAACCCCACCATGAAGCTGCCAGAACTTACACAGGACTGGAAAAATAGAATCTTGGAGGGCACAAACAGAAACTTGTGCACACTAGGACACAAGAGAAAAGAGCAGTAACCCCACAAGAGACTGAGCCAGATTTGCCCGTGAGTGTCCAGGAGTCTCTGGCAGAGGCATAGGGCAGCGGGGGCCTGCTGAAGGATTGCTACTGTGTGTTGCAGTACAAGCATGGGGCCTTTTCAAGGAGGTACATTATCTTCATTACCTGCACCATAATTTCAGTTCAGTCGCTCAGTCGTGTCCGACTCTTTGAGACCCCATGAATTGCAGCACTCCAGGCCTCCCTGTCCATCACCAACTCCTGGAGGTCACTCAGACTCATGTCCATCTAGTCAGTGATGCCATCCAGTCATCTCATCCTCTATTGTCCCCTTCTCCTCCTGTCCCCAATCCCTCCTAGCATCAGAGTCTTCTCCAATGAGTCAACTCTTCTCATGAAGTGGCCAAAGTACTGGAGTTACAGCTTTAGCATCATTCCTTCCAAAGAAATCCCAGGGCTGATCTCCTTCAGAATGGACTGGTTGGATCTCTTTGCAGTCCAAAGGAATCTCAAGAGTCTTCTCCAACACCACAGTTCAAAAGCATCAATTCTTCAGTTCTCAGCTTTCTTCACAGTACAACTCTCACATCCATATATGACCATTGGAAAAACCATAGTCTTGACTAGACAGATCTTTGTTGGCAAAGTAATGTATCTGCTTTTGAATATGTGATCTAGGTTGGTCATAACTTTCCTTCCAAGGAGTAAGTGTCTTTTAATTTCATGGCTGCAGTCACCATCTGCAGTGATTTTGGAGTCCAGAAAAAGAAAGTCTGACACTGTTTCCACTGTTTCTCCATCTATTTGCCATGAAGTGATGGGACCGGATGCCATGATCATAGTTTTCTGAATGTTGAGCTTTAAGCCAACTTTTTCACTCTCCTCTTTCACTTTCATCAAGAGGCTTTTTAGTTCCTGTTCACTTTCTGCCATAAGGGTGGTGTCATTTGCATATCTGAGGTTACTGATATTTCTCCCAGCAATCTTGATTCCAGCTTGTGTTTCTTCCAGTCCAGCATTTCTCATGATGTACTCTGCATATAAGTTAAATAAACAGGGTGACAATATACAGCCTTGACATGCTGCTTTTCCTACTTGGAACCAGTCTGTTGTTCTATGTCCAGTTCTAACTGTTGCTTCCTGACCCGCATATAGGTTTCTCAAGAGGCAGATCAGGTGGTCTGGTATTCCCATCTCTTTCAGAATTTTCCACAGTTCATTGTGATCCACACAGTCAAAGGCTTTGGCATAGTCAATAAAGCAGAAATAGATGTTTTACTGGAACTCTCTTGCTTTTTTGACGATCCACTGGATGTTGGCAGTTTGATCTGTGTTTCCTCTGCCTTTTCTAAAACCAGCTTGAACATCTGGAAGTTCACAGCTCATTTATTGCTGAAACCTGGTTTGGAGAATTTTGAGCATTACTTTACTAGAGTTTGAGATCAGTATAATTGTGCAATAGTTTGAGCATTCTTTGGCATTGCCTTTCTTTGGGATTGGAATGAAAACTGACCTTTTCCAGTCCTGTGGCCACTGCTGAGTTTTACAAATTTGCTGGCATATTGAGTGTAGCACTTTCACAGCATCATCTTTCAGGATTTGAAATAGTTAAACTGCAATTCCATCACCTCCACTAGCTTTGTTCCTAGTGATACTTTCTAAGGCCCACTTAACTTCACATTCCAGGATGTCTGGCTCTAGGTGAGGGATCACACCATCATGAGTATATAGGTTGTGAAGATATTTTTTGTACAGTTCTTCTGTGTATTCTTGCCACCTCTTCTTAATATCTTCTGCTTCTGTTAGGTCCATACCATTTCTGTCCTTTGTCGAGACCATTTTTGCATGAAATGTCCCCTTGGTATCTCTAACATTCTTGAAGAGATCGCTAGTCTTTCCTATTCTGTTGTTTTCCTCTATTTCTTTGCATTGATCGCTGAGGAAGGCTTTCTTATCTCTCCTTGCTGTTCTTTGGAACTCTGCATTCAGATGCTTATATCTTTCCCTTTCTCCTTTGCTTTTTGCTTCTCTTCTTCTCATAGCTATTTCTTAGGCCTCCCTAGAGAGCCATTTTGCTTTTTTGCATTCCTTTTCCATGGGGATGGTCTTGATCTCTGTCTTCTGCACAATGTCACAAACCTCTGTCCATAGTTCATCAGGTACTCTATCTATCAGATCTAGTCCCTTAAATCTATTTCTCACTTCCACTGTATAATCATAAGGAATTTGATTTAGGTCATACCTGAATGGTTTAGTGGTTTTTCCTAGTTTCTTCAATTTAAGTCTGAATTTGGCAATAAGAAGTTCATGATCTGAGCCACATTCAGCTCCCGGTCTTGTTTTTGCTGACTGTATAGAGCTTCCCCATCTGTGGCTGCAAAGAATATAATCAATCTGATTTTGGTGTTGACCATCTGGTGATGTCCATGTGCAGAGTCTTCTCTTGTGTTGTTGGAAGAGAATGTTTGCTATGACCAGTGTGATCTCTTGGTAAAACTGTATTAGCCTTTGCCCTGCTTTATTCCATATTCCAAGGCCAAATTTGCCTGTTACCCCAGGTGTTTCTTGACTTCCTAATTTTGCATTCCAGTCCCCTATAATGAAAAGGACATTTTTTGAGGGTGTTAGTTCTAAAAGGTCTTGATGTCTTCATAGAACCATTCAACTTCAACTTCTTCAGCATTACTGGTTGGGGCATAGACTTGGTTTACTGTGATATTGAATGATTTGTCCAATGAGTGGTGGCTGCATGGGCACAGGAGGGACTAGAGGATCTACTCCATGTTTAAGGTCAGGAGGGGTGGCTGTGAGGAAATACCCATCGTTCAAGGTATGGAGCAGCGGCTGCACTTTGCTGGAACAGCCGTGACGAGATACCCCACGTCCAAGTTAGAGAAACCCAAGTAAGATGGTATGTGTTGCAAGAGACATCAGAGGGCAGACATACAAACCATAATCACAAAAAACTAGTCAATCTCATCAACCGGACCACAGCCTTGTCTAACTCAGTGAAACTAAACCATGCCGTGTGGGGCCACCCAAGACAGGTGGGTCATGGTGTAGAGGTCTGACAGAATGTGGTCCACTTGAGAAGGAAATGGCAAACCACTTCAGTATTCTTGCCTTGAGAACCCCATGAACAGTATGAAAAAGCAAAAAGATAGGACACTGAAAGATGAACTCCCCAGGTTGGCAGGTACCCAATATGCTACTGGAGATCAGTGGAGAAATAACTCCAGAAAGAATTAAGAGACAGAGCCAAAGGAAAAAAAAAAACAACCACTCAGTTGTGGTTGTGACTGATGATAGAAACAAATTTGAATGCTGTAAAGACCTATATTGCATAGGAACCTGGATGTTAGGTCTATGAATCAAGGCAAACTCCAAGTGATCAAACAGGAGATGGCAAGAATGAATGTCAACGTTTTAGGAATCAATGAACTATAATGGACTGGAATGGGTTAATTCAACTCGGATGACCATTATATCTACTACTGTGGGCAGGAATCCCTTAGAAGACATGGAGGAGCCATTATAGTCAACAGAAGATTCCAAGATGCAGTGCTTGGATGCAATCTCAAAAATGACAGAATGATCTCTGTTCGTTTCCAAGGGAAACCGTTCAATATCAGTGAAATCCAAGTTTATGCCCCAATCAGTAATGCTGAAGAAGCTGAAGTTGAAAGGTTCTATGAAGACTTACAAGACTTTCTAAAACTAAAACCCCCAAAAGATGTAATTTTCATTATAGGGGGCTGGAATGCAAAAGTAAGGAGTCAAGAAATACTTGGAGTAACGAGCAAATTTGGCCTTGGAGTACAGAATGAAGCAAGGCAAAGGCTAGTAGAGTTTTGCCAGAAGAATACACTGGTCATAGCAAACACCCTCTTCCAACAACACAAGAGAAGAATTTACACATGGACATCATCAGATGGTCAATACCAAAATCAGATTGATTATTTTCTTTGCAGCCAAAGTTGGACAAGCTCTATAGAGTCAGCAAAAACAAGAATGGGAGCTGACTGTGGCTCAGATCATGAACTCCTTATTGCCAAATTCAATTTCTTAAATTGAAGAAAGTGGGAAAACTACTAGACCATTCAGATATGACCTAAATCAAATCCCTTATGATTACACAGTGGAAGTGAGAAATAAATTCAAGGGATTGGATCTGATAGACAGAGTGCCTGATGTACTATGGACAGAAGTTCCTGACATTGTACAGGTTAGAGGGGTCAAGAACATCCCCAAGAAAAAGAAACTCAAAAAGGCAAAATGGTTGTCTGAGGAGTGCTTACAAATAACTCTGAAAAGAAGATAAGAGAAAGGCAAAGGAGAAAAGGAAGGTATACCCATTTGAATGCATAGTTCCAAAGAATAGCAAGGAGAGAAAAGTAAGCCTTTGTCAAGTGATCAGTGCAAAGAAGTAGAGGAAAACAATAGAATGGTAAAGACTAGAGATATCTTCAAGAAAATTAGAGATATCAAGGGAATATTTCATGCAAAGAAGGGTTCAATACAGGACAAAAATAGTATGGACCTAACAGAAGTAGAATATATTAAGAGGTAGCAAGAATACACAGAAGAGCTGTACAAAAAATATCTTCACAACCCAGATAATCACAATGGTGTGATCACTCAAATAGAGCCAGACATCCTGGAATGTGAAGTCAAGTGGGCCTTAGAAAGCATCACTATGAACAAAGCTAGTGGAGGTGACGGATTTCCAGTTGAGATGGATGATGCTGTGAATGGCTAAAAGATGATGCTGTGAAAGTGCTACACTCAATATGCCAGCAAATTTGGATAACTCAGTAGTGGTCACAGGACTAGAAAAGATCAGTTTTCATTCCAATCCCAAAGAAAGGCAATGCCAAAGAATGTTCATACTACCAAACAATTGCACTCATCTCAAACTCTAGTAAAGTAATGCTCAAAATTCTCCAAGCCAGGCTTCAACAGTATGTGAATTGTGAACTTCCAGATGCTCAAGCTGGATTTAGAAAAGGCAAAGGAACAAGAGATCAAATTGCCAACATCCGTTGGACCATCAGAAAAGCAAGAGAGTTCCAGAAAAACATCTATTTCTGCTTTATTGACTATGTCAAAGCCTTTGACTAAATGAATGAAAACAGACTGTGGAAAATTCTTAAAGAATTGGGGATACTAGATTACCTGACCTGCCTCATGAGATATCTGTATGCAGGTCAGGAAGCAACAGTTAGAACTGGACATGGAACAACAAACTGGTTCTAAATAGGGAAAGGAGTATGTCAAAGCTGTATACTGCCATCCTGCTTATTTAACTTATATGCAGAGTACATCATGAGAAACGCTGGGCTGGAAGAAACACAAGCTGGAATCAAGATTGCCGGGAGAAATATCAATAACCTCAGGTATGCAGATGACACCACCCTTATGGCAGAAAGCCAAGAAGAACTAAAGAGCCTCTTGATGAAAGTGAAAGAGGAGAGTGAAAATGTTGGCTTAAAACTCAACATTCAGAAAATTAAAACCGTGGCGTCTGGTCCCACCACTTCATGGCAAATAGATGGAAACAGTGGAAACAGTGATAGACTATTTTTCTGGGCTCCAAATCACTGCAGATGGTGACTGCAGCCATTAAATTAAGCCGCTTGCTCTTTGTAAGAGAAATTATGACCAACCTCAGTTCAGTTCCCTTCAGTCGATCAGTCATTGTCCAACTCTATGACCCCATGAATCACAGCACACCAGGCCTCCTTGTCCATCACCAACTCCCAGAGTCTACCCAAACCCATGTCCATCGAATCGGTAATGCCATCCAGCCATCTCATCCTCTGTCGTCCCCTTCTCCTCCTGCCCCCAATCCTTCCCAGCATTAGGATCTTTTCCAATGAGTCAACTCTTCACACGGGGAAGGCAATGGCACCCCACCCCAGTACTCTTGCCTGGAAAATCCCATGGACGGAGGAGCCTGGTAGGCTCCAGTCCGTGGGGTCGCTAAGAGTCGGACACGACTGAACGACTTCACTTTGACTTTTCACTTTCATGCATTGGAGAAGGAAATGGCAACCCATGAGGTGGCCAAATTATTGGAGTTTCAGCTTCAACATCAGTCCTTCCTTTAGGACTGATCTCCTTTAGGATGAACTGATTTAATCTTCTTGCAATCCAAGGGACTTTCAAGAATTTTCTCTAACACCACAGTTCAAAAGCATCAATTCTTCAGTGCTCAGCTTTCTTCTCCAACCTAGGGAGCATATTAAAAAGCAGAGACATTTCTTGCCAACAAAGGTCCATCTTGTCAAAGCTATGGTTTTTCCAGTAGTCATGTATGGATGTGAGAGTTGGACTATAAAGAAAGCTGAGTGCTGAAGAATTGATGCCTTTGAGCTGTGATGTTGGAGAAGACTCTTGAGAGTCCCTTGGACTGCAAGGAGATCCAATCAGTCCATCCTAAAGGAGATCAGTCTTGAATGTTCATTGGAAGGACTGATGTTGAAGCTGAATCTCCAATACTCTGGCCACCTGATGCAAAGAACTGACTCATTTGAAAAGACACTGATGCTGGGAATGTTTGAAGGTGGGAGGAGAAGGAGACGACAGAGGATGAGATTGTTGGATGGCATCACCGACTCAATGGACTTGAGTTTGTGTGAACTCCAGGAATTGGTGATGGACAGGGAGGCTTGGGGTGCTACAGTTCATGGGGTCGCAAAGAGTGACACACAACAGAGTGATGAAACTGAGCTGATGCCTGGTAATTAGGGGAGATTTTGATCAAGAACTTAAGGACCCCTGAAAAAAAATTTTTTTCAGTATACCACACTGACTGAGGCTTTTCCCATCCTGCAGCCTTCAAATAGGAATATTTAAATACACTTTTTGATTATCAGTTATTAAAACACAAATTAAAAAGAAAAGCAGAGAAAGGAAAGGAATTTATAAGACCAAGAAAATCAAGGGAGCAGATTAAATTCTGCTATTAGACATAGCATAGAATATTTTTGGTTTTAAAAAATGAAGGTAGAATTTAAAGATGGGTTAAGTGTATAGATTTACACTTAACCCATCTTTAAATTCTACCTTCTACCGAACAATTGCACTCATCTCACACGCTAGTAAAGTAATGCTCAAAATTCTCCAAGCCAGGCTTCAGCAATATGTGAACCGTGAACTTCCTGATGTTCAAGCTGGTTTTAGAAAAGGCAGAGGAACCAGAGATCAAATTGCCAACATCCGCTGGATCATGGAAAAAGCAAGAGAGTTCCAGAAAAACATCTATTTCTGCTTTATTGACTATGCCAAAGCCTTTGACTGTGTGGATCACAATAAACTATGGAAAATTCTGAAAGAGATGGGAATACCAGACCACCTGATCTGCCTCTTAAGAAATCTGTATGCAGGTCAGGAAGCAACAGTTAGAACTGGTCATGGAACAACAGACTGGTTCCAAATAGGAAAAGGAGTACGTCAAGGCTGCATATTGTCACCATGTTTATTTAACTTATATGCAGAGTACATCATGAGAAATGCTGGACTGGAAGAAACACAAACTGGAATCAAGATTGCCGGGAGAAATATCAATAACCTCAGATATGCAGATGACACCACCCTTATGGCAGAAAGTGAAGAGGGTCTAAAAAGCCTCTTGATGAAAGTGAAAGTGGAGAGTGAAAAGGTTGGCTTAAAGCTCAACATTCAGAAAACGAAGATCATGGCATCTGGTCCCATCACTGCATGGGAAATAGATGGGGAAACAGTGGAAACAGTGTCAGACTTTGTTTTTCTGGGCTCCAAAATCACTGCAGATGGTGACTGCAGCCATGAAATTAAAAGACGCTTACTCCTTGGAAGGAAAGTTATGACCAACCTAGATAGCATATTCAAAAGCAGAGACATTACTTTACCAACAAAGGTTCACCTAGTCAAGGCTATGGTCTTTCCTGTGGTCATGTATGGATGTGAGAGCTGGACTGTGAAGAAGGCTGAGCGCCGAAGAATTGATGCTTTTGAACTGTGGTGTTGGAGAATACTCTTGAGAGTCCCTTGGAGTGCAAGAAGATCCAACCAGTCCATTCTGAAGGAGATCAATCCTGGAATTTCTTTAGAAGGAATGATGCTAAAGCTGAAACTCCAGTATTTTGGCCACCTCATGCGAAGAGTTGACTCATTGGAGAAGACTCTGATGCTGGGAGGGATTGAGGGCAGGAGGAGAAGGGGACGACAGAGGATGAGATGGCTGGATGGCATCACTGACTCGATGGATGCGAGTCTGAGTGACCTCCGGGAGCTGGTGATGGACAGGGAGGCCTGGCGTGCTGCGGTTCATGGGGTCGCAAAGAGTCGGACACGACTGAGCGACTGATCTGATCTGATCTAAGTGTATAGAATTACAAAGGATATTGATATTATTATTTATAAATAGCAGAAATCTCTTACAACTATTTTTCTTATAAATTATGAAAAAGATCATTTAAAAATAAGTCTTTTGAAAGATTCTTTTACCAGTAGATAGAAGAACATAACAGATTTCCACACCATCAAATATTACTCAGAATAAAGGGTTAAATTAAATTCCTGCTGCTGCTGCTGCTTCTAAGTCGCTTCAGTCGTGTCTGAATCTGTGGGACCCCATAGACGGCAGCCCAACAGGCTCCCCCTTTCCTGGGATTCTCCAGGCAAGAACACTGGAGTGGGTTGCCATTTCCTTCTCCAATTCATGAAAGTGAAAAGTGAAAGTCAAGTCGCTCAGTCCTGTCCGACTCTTCGTGACTCCATGGACTGCAGCCTACCAGGCTCCTCCGTCCATGGGACTTTCCAGGCAAGAGAACTGGAGTGGGGTGCCATCGCCTTCTCTGTAAATTCCTGTTAGATAGCCAAAAACAGATCATTGAGTATATTTATGGTAACTTCTTGACTTTAGTATTATATAAAGTATTCTGGGAAAATTTGCCAAGAAATTGAATCATAGGAAGGATGGACCATTGACCTGATTAGTATGGCAAGTCTTTTACACTAAAGAATCTATTATTATGACTAGTTATCAATGTTTAATTTACTTGGATATTCTTTTTTCAATCTTTTTCTTCACTCACTATATAAAAATCTATAATTTCTACTACAAAGGTAGATACTAACCATTTAAAGCTGCATTCCAAATTACTATGATGAATAAAAGTGTTTAATAATTATAATAACTCTGTAACCCCTTGACAATCTTACAGATAATTATTATTTTAGACTATAAATACTACCTCCAAAAGGCAAACTGTCATCTACTTTGAATCATATAATGTCAGTCTTCTGTTCAAAGTTCTAAACCATAGCAACAGAAATTTACTTACCATTTTAAGGAATGCAGGTATGAAACTAGAGAATAATTAGGTAAGAATCCAATAGGCAGAAATTTAGGGATGGTTAAACATTTAATATAATTTTATTATGCATTTTCTTATATTTATATTCATTTGTATGTGCATTTACTATTTCATATATAAAATATGTATTCTATATGGACATAAACATAAGCATATTCTATGTATACATGTATGCCATATATCTGTGATTTTATACACACACTGAATATAGGAAGATTAAATGGAAATTCATGGAAGTGAAAGTTTTAGTTGCTCAGTCTTCTCTGACTCTGCAACTCCATGGACTGTAGCCTGCCAGACTCCTCTTTCCATGGAATTTTCCAAGCAAGAATATGGGGGTGGGTTGCCATTTCTTTCTCCAGGTGATCCTCCCCACCCAGGGACTTCAACCTGGGTCTCTTGCGTTGTAGGCAGACTCTTTACCATCTGAGCCACCAGGGAAGCATGGAAACCCATAGCCATTGCCTTTAAAATTATTAGGGATGAAACATGAAATTGTTCCTCAAGCATCTTATTTTAGACACCTAAAATCATATTATATGAAAGAAAAATCAATATGCTTATTTCCAGGGGGGAAATATTGGAGATTTGATTTATTTTATAGCTAGTTTCAGCAGTACCTCAGTATCACTTTGATAATAAGACTTTTCATAATGACCTTTATATAGGGAGTTGCCAACAGAAACACTCTTTATGTAATATTAGCATTTTTTATTATTAAGAAGGACCCTAATTACAAATCCAAGGGAAGTATAAAAATTATATTCAAGGAAAAATAATCTGAATCATCCTGAATTTGAGCTTTCAATACTGTGATAAATTTTTGATGTCTTTTTGAGAAATCTAGTAACTTTGTGTCTTGCAAGCAACATTTTTGTGAAAGTTTGAAGTTCAATTGTCTATTCTACAGCTTGTCATAAATCAACATGTGTATTTGGCAGTGTATCAGGGGCGAATTGTGAAAGTGTCAAAGGGAAAACATATATTGAATATTTAGATACCAAGTACATACAGCCCCAATAATATAATCTGCTCTGTTAAAAGACAGACAAAAATAAAGCTCATCAAATTGGTTATTACTTTTACATGCAGAAGACTGGTTATTTGGTTGAATTTTAGGGTTGTGATTGTGTTGACAAACACTCAGCATATGTAACTTTGTATTAAAAGAGAGGTTCTGCTGAGACCCTAATATGGTAGATAGAATTATGAGCAGAGGTTAAAAACTTATATTCCCAAAGTGAGTTCTGAGAGCCATTTGTCTAATTCTCAAATCTTTCACCTGAATCCTGGCTTCAAAATCTAAAATGTGAGCAATGGAACTGAGTGAGTATTCTAATGATGACCTACGGGAGATGTTGTTGCTGCCTCCGATTTAGCCTGAACTCTAGAGTTTCCCCAGGGAGAGCGTGTGTGTATGCTTTCCATTGGGATGTACAGGAAATGGGAGATTCTGTTCAAGAAAGTAGCTTGGTAAGAAAGATCGGAAGTGGGCAGCTGGATTACCAGGAAGATGTAGAAGGCATAAAGCCAGATGTGAGAATCTAATCTAGTCAAAAAGATTTTAATCATCAAAGGGGAAAAAAAAAGACTAGCTATTATGAATACAGCTGGGTGCCTGTCACTTGAATTTAGGTCTTTGAAATGAAAATGAATGTGAGGGGGAGAAAATGGAAATCTCACTTTGTAAAGCTTAGATCTCAAGCAGCACTGCGTTGAGACCCTCTAGTGGGAAGTGGCATTATGGGGGAAAAAAAGATTTCTTCCTTGTTATATCCCTTTTGATATAGTTGTCATACTATTTTGGAGCCATGAGTGCTTGGTAGCTGGGACAAGTGAGAGACAGAAGCAGGGGCATGGAACACAGAAGGATATACCTGGGAAAACAGTGAAACATCCCTGTAGCTGGTGAAAAACTTAGAGCTGTTTGGTGAAGAAGTTGAATTTTTGGCAGTGCATCAGGGATTTCCAAGGGAATGTGAATGCTCTGGAAAGCAGAGAGCAGCAGCCCTAATCATGGCAACTTGGAGGACTCATAAAAGAGTGGTAGAAACTGCAACATTCAGTGGAGTACAAGTGTGCTCCAGAGGAGGGGGAAAGCAGCTAAATCTAACACGGTGGTGAAATCATGTTGATCCCACTAGAGATGGCTAATCTTGGTGATCTGTGCAATATACACAAATACCAACTCTTAGAAACAGAAAATGGCTCTAGCGGAGAAGAAGCTGTTGCCCCAAAGGAAGTAGGATTTGTCATAAGCATGTGTAGATGCCAGAAGACTCTCCAGAGTTCTTGAAATCTTGGCAATGGATTGTGTGCCAGAGTAAGCTGTG
Source organism: Tragelaphus eurycerus (assembly GCA_935064755.1). Lineage (NCBI taxonomy): Eukaryota > Metazoa > Chordata > Mammalia > Artiodactyla > Bovidae > Tragelaphus > Tragelaphus eurycerus. The sequence goes on along the minus strand of CAKXYN010000012.1, from coordinate 9,225,438 downwards.
GAAACTGAATTCCTACACTTGCAAGTAGCAGCACAATCCAGGAGATTTTGAGTTATGTTAAAATAATTTACCCACATGGGTAAGCAGAACTACATGTCAGCATTTAAACAATTAAAATTATGATTTCTTAAAATTTTCCCTCAATTTCTTTGAATAACAGGGCAATTCTTCCTAGGAAAATCTTAGAGTGAACCAATCTTATTTTGCACTGAACAAGATTTCATCAAATTGTAAAGGGAAATTGCATGAAAACATAGATGATCCTATTGTTCTTTAAACATATTATTTTAATAGCTGGATTATATTGAATAAATATTACACTGTTTACAAACATTCCCAATTATATGATATTAAAGTAATTTCTAAAATTAAATGTCATGAATAATGCCTCACTAAATAAATTTTGCCTAGTACTTCCCACCTCCCCACCCTTCTACCACCCTCATGTAATTTCCTCATGTTGGAATTCAAGAAGTGGAATTTGCTTATGTCGTTTAGCATATATTACAAAATCATTTTTAAAATTAGTTATATAAATTGCACTTCTACAAATGAAGTTAAAATATGCACATTTACTTCCCTTTTACTAACATAAAGTGTTTCTTGCTGCTGTTGCTGCTGCTGCTGCTAAGTCGCTTCAGTCGTGTCTGACTCTGTGCAACCCCATAGACGGCAGCCCAACAGGCTCCCCCTTCCCTGGGATTCTCCAGGCAAGAACACTGGAGTGGGTTGCCATTTCCTTTTCCAATGCATGAAAGTGAAAGTGAAGTCACTCAGTCGTGTCTGACTCTTAGGGACCCCATGGACTGCAGCCTACCAGGCTCCTCCGTCCATGAGATTTTCCAGGCAAGAGTGGAGTGGGGTTCCATTGCCTTCTCCAAAGTGTTTCTTAACATTTCCCAAATTGAAAGGGACGGTTCATTTACTTCCTAATAAGTATTATGATTTTTTAAATTAAGTACTATTTATGATGACTATTGACATTTTTTACCATTTACATTTTGAAGTTTTAGTGTTGCACATACATTTGTAAGATTTAATTTTTAATTATCTACTTTATATTGCAACAAATGGCTTTCAAACATACTAATTTTTCTTCATATTAAAAACATGGAATGTGCTTATATTTTTCAACCTTTTATTGTATTTTACCCCCATTGTTTCTGAATTTAGAACATTGCTTCCCATCAAACCCACCCAGATTAAAAGATATTCATTCAATTTTCTTCTGTTTTTATAAATATATAAATATTCAATGTACTTGAATGGGCTTCCCTGATAAAGTTGGTAAAGAATCCACCTGCAATGGAAAGAAAAAGATAGTGGAGGAGTAGGTAGATATGGAGTACATCTCTCTCAATGGATACATCAATAATACACCTTCAGACACAGAAGTGCATGCAGAACACCAGCTGAGAGCAGACAGGAGTACCTGACCAGAGGAAAAGAATATATAGACTGACGCAAAACTTGGTAGGACGAAGCAACTACAGAGAAAAACAGAGGTGTTAGTAGGACTGGACCTGCCCTCGGTGGGTGGGAGAACTGAAGTAGGGGTCCGATCCCCACATCAAGGCAATTGTCTAAGTCACAGGACAAACATTTAAGGCTGAACGTGAAACAGCTGATCTGGGGCAGCTTAAGTGGAATGAGAATCAGACAGTCCTTGCTGTAGCCATACATACCCCGGTCAGGGACATAGATCTCCTGGAAGGTGCAATGGCTGGGAGCTGGAGTTTAGGGATTGTGGAGCAATCCCAGGGCAAGGGCTGATGTTGACTGCAGAGAGACAGATGAAGGGGATGTGAGGGAGGAGATTGTGGTGGGAAAAGCCTGTGGAGGAAAGCCAGGCAGCCATGGAAGCAAGCAACACTGCTGAATAACACTGAGGGGATGGAGCCATCACCATAGCCTCTCTCCACCCAAACGCTGGCATTGGAAGCTGAACAATAGAGAGGCTGGCCCATCAAAGGCCTGATGCACTGAACTACAGAGTAGGACCCGGCCCAGGGTGCCCCTTAAGTGCCTAATGTGCCAATTTACACAGCCAAGGACCCCAGTCAGGGTGGCCCCTCTATGTGCCTGATGCACTGAACAACAGAGAAGGACCTCAAGCAAGGGAGTCTGCTAAGTGCCTAAACGGGCATAGCTACAGAGAAAGACTGGCCAAAGATGCTTTCTGATTGCCAGCCATAATAGGCTCAAAAAAAGACTCTGATAGGGCCATAATTTTTATGGAAGACGTAGTCGGCGTCCCTGCACACTTGGTGCCGCCAGGGTCCCTGCAAGCCAAGCAGCTGCACCACCTTCATGCTCAACTTTCACTGGGGCAGAGCTGCCACAGGCAAAAAAGTCTTGCGTCTATGCATGCAGGGTCACTTCAGTCGTGTCCAACTCTTTGTGACCCTGTAGACTGTGGCCTATCAGGCCTCTCTGTGAGGGTGGGGAGTTCTCCAGGCAAGAATCCTGGAGGACAATACTGGTTGCCCTATTTTTTAGAGCACTATATTTCCTGCTGCCCTAGCTGCCAACACCCCTGAGTACTTGGTGCTGCCAGAACCCCTGCAATGCAAACAGCTGCACCACCTCCATGCCTGGCCCTCACAGGGGACAAACCCAAGTCTTTCAGGGCAGCCTCAGGAGCAAACTTCAGTGGACAACCCACATGCAGAGATGGAAATAAAACCACAATTGAAACCCAGGGGCAGTGTGACTAAGGAAGAAAACTCTAAACCTCCCCACCAGCTGTACAAGCTGCAGCTTAAATCCACACAATCAACTAGGCAGACTCTGTGTCTACGGAATATATAAAAGGTCACTGAGAGCTACCACAAAAGAAAATGCATTAGTTCTGATAGCTGTGGACGTTGGAGGCAAGAATGCACAGAAGTAGGACCAGATTAGAATCTGAGCTGCCCCCACAACAGGTCCAGAGATCAGCACAGTGTTGGAGGGCATCCTAGGGAGGTGAGGTTGGCTGTGACTCCCAGTGAGAGAAAGGACTCTGACAGCAGTGACTCAAGAAAAGGTAAGGTAAGTCAAGAAAAGCATTTATTATTCTTATGTTTTGACCTGTTCTGTAGATTCTCTTGGATTTTTCCACCCACCCCTTTGTTGTTTTAGTTGTCGATTTTATTGGCACTATGAAATTTAATTAAGCTTTGGAACTTTTTTTTTCTTTTTTTTTTATTTTCCCTCAGTCACATATTTTATTGTTGCTATAAACCTCTGCCTCCACGTTGGGCTTTTGCAGTTCTAGGGAGTTTTCCTTTTTTTTCCCCTCTCTCTTTTTTTTTTTTTTAATTTTAATTTTTTTCTTCTTATTATTTTATCTAAATTTATTTCTTTGCTTTTCCTACTGTTATTTTCCCCTTGCAGTTAATCTTTAATGTATATAAATCTTCTTTATCTCCTTCTATTTAACTTTGCATATCTATTCTTTCTTTTTTTCTTTCCTTTCCTTTCAAAATATTTGTTAGTTTTATTTTCATTGCTTTATTCCCCACTTGGCACCTTGCTTTAGTTTTCTTTTCCAGTTTGTGCTTTAGTTAGTTTTGTTCTGGTAGACATAATTTTTCATTTCCTTTGTTCACTGGGTCAATCTATTGTACTTTATTTTTGTTGGACTGCTTTGATTTTGCTTATGGGTATACATGTATATGTGTATATTCAGCTACACTTTTTATTGTTGTTATAAACCTCTGCCTCTATATTAGGCTGTTGCAGTTCTGCAGAATTTTCCTTTTATTTCCCTATTTTCTTTCTTCTTCCATTTTTTCCTCTTTTTCTAATTTTAATATTTAATTTTTTAAACATTATTATTTTTCTACATTTATTCCTTTGCTTTTTCTACTGTTCTTTTACCCTTGCAGTTAATCCTTTCAGTTAATCAGGAAGTTCATGGTTCACATATTGCTGCAGGCCTGGCTTGGAGAATTTTGAGTATTACTTTGCTAGCGTGTGAGATGAGTGCAATTGTACGGTAGCTTGAGCATTCTTTGGCATTACATTGCCATATGTAAAATAGATGACCAATGGGAATTTGCTGTATGGCTTAGGAAACTCAAACAGGGGCTCTCTATCAAACTAGAGGGCTGGGTCAGGGAGGGAGATGAGAGGAAGTTTAAAAAGGAAGGGGATATATATATATGCTATGCTATGCTATGCTAAGTCACTTCAGTTGTGTCCGACTGTGTGACCCCATATACGGCAGTCCACCAGGCCCACCCGTCCCTGGGATTCTCCAGGCAAGAACACTGGAATGGGTTGCCATTTCCTTTTCCAGTGCATAAAAGTGAAAAGTAAAAGTGAAGTCACTCAGTTGTGCCCGACTCTTAGCGACCGCATGGACTGTAGCCTACCAGGTTCCTCTGTCCATGGGATTTTCCAGGCAAGGGTACTGGAGTGGGGTGCCATTGCCTTCTCCGATATATATATATATATGTACCTATTGCTAATTCAAAAGCAGAGACATTACTTTGCTAACAAAGGTTCGCCTAGTCAAGGCTATGGTTTTTCCTGTGGTCATGTATGGATGTGAGAGCTGGACTGTGAAGAAGGCTGAGCACCAAAGAATTGATGCTTTTGAACTGTGGTGTTGGAGAAGACTCTTGAGAGTCCCTTGGACTGCAAGGAGATCCAACCAGTCCATTCTGAAGGAGATCAGCTCTGGGATTTCTTTAGAAGGAATGATGCTAAAGCTGAAACTCCAGTCCTTTGGCCACCTTATGCGAAGAGTTGACTCATTGGAGAAACTCTGATGCTGGGAGGGATTGGAGTCAAGAGGAGAAGGGGACGACAGAGGATGAGATGACTGGATGGCATCACTGACTCTATGGATGTGAGACTCAGTGACCTCCAGGAGTTGGTGATGGACAGGAAGGCCTGGCGTGCTGCGACTCATGGGGTCGCAAAGAGTCAGACACGACTGAGTGATTGATCTGATCTGATCTGATTGCTAATTCATGTTGAGGTTTGACAGAAAACAGCAAAAGTCTGTAAAGTAATTATCCTTCAAAAAAAAAAAAAAAAAAAAGAATCCACCTGCAATGCAGGAGACCCTGGTTTGATTCCTAGTTTGGGAAGATCTGCAGAAGGTATAGGCTACCCACTCCAGTATTCGTGGGCTTCCCTTGTGGCACAGCTGGTAAATAACCTGCCTACCATGTGGGAGACCTGGGTTAGATCCCTGGGTTGGGAAAATCCCCTGGAGAAGGGAAACGCTACCCACTCTAGTATTCTGATCTGGAGAATTCCATGGACTGTATAGTCCATGGAGTTGCAAAGATTCAGACATGGCTGAGTGAGTTTCACTTTCAATTAACTTGAAGATTGTTTTAATGTAATATATGAAATAATGGGTGTACTGATTTTTTTTTTTTTTTTAACAATTTGAAAAACAATCATTTAGATGTGACTTATGGAATAATTCTCTAGGCCAGAACACTGGAGTCGGTAGCCAGCCTTTCCCTTCTCCAGGGGATCTTCTCAACCCAGGGATCAAACCCAGGTCTCCTGCATTGCAGGCAGATTCTTAACCAGAAGAGCCACAAGGGAAGCCCAGGAATACTGGAGCAGGTTCCCTGGTGGCTCAGAGGTTAAAGCAGCTGCCTGCAATGCGGGAAAGCTGGGTTCGATCCCTGGGTTGGGAAGGTCCCCTGGAGAAGGAAATGGCAACCCACTCTAGTATTCTGGCCTGGAAAATCCCATGGACAGAGGAGCCTGGTGGGCTATATTCCATGGAGTAGCAAAGAGTCAGAGACAACTGAGCAACTTCACTTTCACTTCAGTTTATGGAATGATATATTCCTTCACCTCTGAACTCACACATTTATTTCTTGTTTTTAATTTATTTGTTTTAATTGGAGGATAATTATTTTACAATTTTGTGATGGTTTTCCCGTATATCAACATGAATCATTCTTAGATATACATGTGTCCCTTCCATTTTGCCACACCCTATCCTTCTAGGTTGTCACAGAGCACCAGCTTTGTTTGCCCTGCTTCATGCATCAAACTCTCACTGCTTATTGTTTTACATATGGTAATATACATGTTTCAATGCTATTCTCTCAAATCACCCCATCCTTTCCTCCCACTGAGTCCAAAAGTCTGTTCTTTACTTCTGTGTCTCATTTGCTGCCCTGTACATAAGATTGTCAATATCATCCTTCTAGATTCCATACATATATGCTGATATACAGTATTTGTTTTTCTCTTTCTGACTTAACTTCACTGTATGTAATAAGTTCTAGGTTCAACCACTTCCTTAGAACTGACTCAAATGTGTTCCTTTTTATAGCTGAGTAATATTCATTATATATATGCGCCACAACTTCCTTATCCATTTATCTACTGATGGGCATCTAGGTTGCTTACATGTCCAAGTTAAATAGTGCTGCAGTGAACATTGGGGTACATGTGTCTTTTTCAGTTCTGTTTTCCTCAGGGTATATCCCCAGTAAAAGATTGCTACATCTCTGCACTATTCTCCATAGTGGCTGTACCAGTTTTCATTCCCACCAACAGTGTAAGAAGGTTCCCTTTTCTCCACACCTTTTCCAACATTTATCCTTTGTAGACTTTTTGATGACAGACATTCTGACCGGTGTGAGTTGATACCTCACTGTAGTTTTGATTTCCATTTCTCTAATAATGAGTGATGGTGAGCTCTATCACTCTAATAATATCACTCTAATAGAGCTCATCACTCTAATAATGAATGATCTTTTCATGTGTTTATTAGTCATCTATATGTCTTCGAAGAAATTTTGGTTTAGGCCTTTGGCCTACTTTTTGATTGAGTTGTTCATTTTTCTGGTATTGAACTGCATGCTGCTGCTGCTGCTAAGTCATTCAGTCTTGTCCGACTCTGTGCGACCCCATAGATGGAAGCCCAACAGGCTCCCCCGTCCCTGGGACTCTCCAGGCAAGAACACTGGAGTGGGTTGCCATTTCCTTCTCCAATGCATGAAAGTGAGTTTTACATATTTTGGAGATTAATTCTTTTTCAATTGTTCCATTTTCTATTAGTTCCTCCTATTCTGAGGGTTGTCTTTTCACCTTGCTTACAGTTTACTTCACTGTACAAGATCTTTTAAGTTTAATTAGGTCCCATTTGTTTATTTTTATTTCCATTAAACAAAATGGAAGATGTTAACCCACACATTTATTTCTAACAGTTATTATTAATTAAACCAGGTTAGGTTATTGTCTAATATATTTGTCAATTGTCTACTACATGTGGATATTACAGTAGTGAAGGATACTTTACTAATTCAATCACTAAGGAGAAAGTAGTGTTTATTTGTCCCACAGTTTTCTTTATCTTTCCATCTTTATTTGAAACCTATATATATATACATACTGGAGAAGGCAATGGCACCCCACTCCAGTACTCTTGCCTGGAAAATCCCATGGATGGAGGAGCCTGGTAGGCTGCAGTCCATGGGGTCGCTAAGAGTCGGACATAACTGAGCAACTTCATTTTCTCTTTTCACTTTCATGCATTGGAGAAGAAAATGGCAACCCACTCCAGTGTTGTGGCCTGGAGAATCCCAGGGACGGGGAAGCCTGGTGGGCTTCTGTCTATGGGGTCACACAGAGTCAGATATGACTGAAGTGACTTAGCATAGCATAGCATATATACACACACACACACACATATATGGGATAGTATTAGAGCAAATATTTAGTTCTATATTTCCTAATACACCAACCACTATACAGTGCATGATTTTCTTTCTAGTTCTTCCAAAGCTTGATATAGTATATGAAAGAACATGTTCTTAAGTTATCTTATAGGGTGAGTAGTGTAATTTATCATTTTGTACCACAGTATACAGAAAAACATCTATTTGTGCTTTATTGACTATGCCAAAGCCTTTGACTGTGTGGATCACAATAAACTGTGGAAAATTCTGAAAGAGATGGGAATACCAGACCACCTGATCTGCCTCTTGAGAAATCTGTATGCAGGTCAGGAAGCAACAGTTAGAACTGGTCATGGAACAACAGACTGGTTCCAAATAGGAAAAGGAGTATGTCAAGGCTGTATATTGTCACCCTGTTTATTTAACTTATATGCAGAGTACATCATGAGAAATGCTGGACTGGAAGAAACACAAACTGGAATCAAGATTGCTGGGAGAAATATCAATAACCTCAGATATGCAAATGATACCACCCTTATGGCAGAAAGTGAAGAGGAACTAAAAAGCCTCTTGATGAAAGTGAAAGTGGAGAGTGAAAAGGTTGGCTTAAAGCTCAACATTCAGAAAATGAAGATCATGGCATCTGGTCCAATCACTACATGGGAAATAGATGGAGAAACAGTGGAAACAGTGTCAGACTTTATTTTTCTGGGCTCCAAAATCACTGCAGATGGTGACTGCAGCCATGAAATTAAAAGACGCTTACTCCTTGGAAGGAAAGTTATGACCAACCTAGATAGCATATTCAAAAGCAGAGACATCACTTTGCCAACAAAGGTTCGCCTAGTCAAGGCTATGGTCTTTCCTGTGGTCATGTATGGATATGAGAGCTGGACTCTGAAGAAGGCTGAGTGCCGAAGAATTGATGCTTTTGAACTGTGGTGTTGGAGAAGACTCTTGAGAGTCCCTTGGACTGCAAGGAGATCCAACCGGTCCATTCTGAAGGAGATCAGCCCTGGGATTTCTTTGGAAGGAATGATGCTGAAGCTGAAACTCCAGTATTTTGGCCACCTCATGCGAAGGGTTGACTCATTGGAGAAGACTCTGATGCTGGGAGGGATTGGGGGCAGGAGGAGAAGGGGACGACAGAGGATGAGATGGCTGGATGGCATCACTGACTCGATGGATGTGAGTCTGAGTGACCTCTGGGAGATGGTGATGGATAGGGAGGCCTGGCGTGCTGCAGTTCATGGGGTCGCAAAGAGTCGGACACGACTGAGCGACTGATCTGATCTGATCTGATATAGATACTGAAGTAACTTACTTGATTGAGTATAAGATTTAGATTCAGATTTTGGCCTCAAAACTTATTAGGCTTTAGGGCTCCGCGTTAGTCAGTCATGGGGCGCCCGCCCAGAGCCGCCGCGGGGGTGGTGGGGCCCGGGGCTCGGGGATCCGGCTGAGCCGGCCGTGGATAGCAAGCCTGCCGCGAAGACGACAGAGGCGGACGCGGGGCGACCCCGGTGGCAGCGGTGCCGGGGGAAGCGGGAGCCGCCTGGGATGTTCAGTCAAAGAACAAATTAATTCCGTGAATGAACTGGATGACTTAACTAAATCGTCTGATTCTGAGGATTGTGACATGCTTTACTCTACAAATTCCACATTGCAAGTAGAACCTCTCAACGTGTGGTGTAAAGGTCATGAAACGGGTCCGCACGGAGCAGATCCAGATGGCCGTGTCCTGCTACCTCAAACGCCGGCAGAACGGGAATGCGGACGGCCCACTGAAGCAAGGCCTGCGGCTGTCACAGAGCACTGAGGAGATGGCTGCCAGCCTCACAGTCCAATCAGAATCTGGTTGTGCCAACATAGTATCCGCAGCCCCTTGCCAGGCAGAGCCCCAGCAATATGAAGTACAGTTCGGACGGCTGCAGAATTTTTTCACCGATTCTGACTCCCAGCACAGCCATGAAGTGATGCCTCTCCTCTACCCTCTCTTTGTCTACCTCCATCTCACCTTGATCCAGAACAGTCCGAAGAGCACAGTGGAAAGCTTTTACAGCCGCTTCCATGGAATGTTTCTGCAGAACGCCAGCCAGAAGGACGTTATCGAGCAGCTCCAGACCACTCAGACCATCCAGGACATCCTGTCTAACTTCCGGCTGCGAGCCTTCCTGGACAACAAATACGTGGTTCGTCTGCAGGAAGACAGCCACAGCTACCTTCTCCACTACCTCCAGAGTGACAACAACACCGCGCTGTGCAGGATCCTCGCCTGGCACATCCATCTGGACGTGCAGCCCGCCAAGAGGACGGACTACCAGCTCTAAGCCAGTGGTGGCTCCTCCCGTGGCGAGGGCGGCGGCCTGGAGCCCGCCGACGTGCCAGCACCCATCCTGCAGAATGAGGCCGCGCTGGAGCTCCTGCAGGAGAGCATCAAGCGTGTCAAGGACGGCCCCGCCTCCCTCACCACCATCTACTTCTACGCCTTCTACAACACGGAGCAGCTGCTGAACACTGCAGAGGTCTCCCCGGACAGCAAGCTGCTCGCAGCAGGCTTTGACAACTCCTGTATAAAACTGTGGAGTCTGCATTCCAAGAAGTTAAAGTCCGAACCCCATCAAGTAGATGTGTCCCGCATCCACTTGGTTTGTGATTTCCTAGAGGAGGAGGATGACGAGGACGACAACGCAGGCACAGAGATGAAGGTCCTGCGGGGACACTGCCGGCCAGTGTACAGCACCAGGTTCCTCGCAGACAGCTCGGGGCTGCTCTCCTGCTCTGAAGACATGTCCATCAGGTACTGGGACCTGGGCAGCTTCACCAACACCATGCTGTACCAGGGCCACGCCTACCCCGTGTGGGACCTGGACATCAGCCCGCACAGCCTATACTTCGCCAGCAGGTCCCACGACCGCACGGCCCGGCTGTGGTCATTTGATCGGACGTACCCACTGCGAATCTACGTCGGGCACCTGGCAGACGTGGACTGTGTCAAGTTCCATCCCAATTCAAACTACTTTGCCACGGGCTCAACCGACAAGACGGTGTGGCTGTGGAGCACTCAGCAGGGGAACTCAGTGAGGCTCTTCACGGGCCACTGCGGCCCTGTGCTCTCCCTAGCTTTTTCCCCCAACAGTAAGTACCTGGCATCAGCGGGCGAGGACCAGCGGCTGAAGCTGTGGGACTTGGCATCCGGGACCCTCTACAAAGAGCTGCGGGGCCACACGGACAACATCACCAGCCTCACCTTCAGCCCAGACAGCAGCCTGGTCGCGTCAGCGTCCATGGACAACTCCGTGCGTGTCTGGGACATCAGAAACGCACACTGTAGCACACCCGCCGACGGCTCATCCAGCGAGCTCGTGGGCGTCTACACCGGCCAGATGAGCAATGTGCTGAGTGTGCAGTTCATGGCCTGCAACCTCCTGCTGGTGACTGGAATCACACAAGAAAGTCAGGAACATTGACTTGGATCTTTGATATGACAGACTGGGGTGTGGAATCACTGACTGACTGTGAAAGACTCCCCATGTCCCCCCTTGCCCTGCAAATGTCCTGAAACTACCACTCTCAACTTAGCCCCGAAGTGTGGAAGGATAGGGGCAGGAAGGGTGGTGATGGGGAGCAAACGTGAGATAGGAATCACGGAAATTCCACTGTTTCCTCATGTGGCCCCTCCCTATCTCTGGCACCAAGGTGCCCTTGCCTCGCTGGGGCTGCACTTGACCTGAGGATGTTTGCCAGGCACCCTCCCCAGGAGCAGTGCCGCAGGGTCACTGGGTGAAAGGAACTCTGTCCAGGTAGGAAAGTGGGAGTGAGAATTAGGAAAGGGGGCAGGGTCATCCTGGCAAATGTCTTTCCTTTTCTGTGATTACAGAGAACCAGGATTTTTTATTATTGTTATTATAATTATTATTGAGAAGAGGAAACCTAGCACTGGCAGAGGGGGCCTTCTCTGCTTTCATCTTTCAGGTTTTACTCCTGGCACTGGCCGTGATACTTGGAATTTTGAGGTTCAGGGAATTCAGAGAACTTGGTCGCACAGTGTATTGGGAGAAAGGGAAAATTCCTGGGTGACAGTTGGATCACTCCAGCTTACATGTTTCTAGAAGTGGGTGGGCAGATTTGACTGAGAAAGTCTTGGGCTCTTGCAGCAATGGTGGGAAAGAAAGATTCTTTTTGTGGCTGCACTTCTGTTAACAATTCTCTCCCCCAAAGGACGGATTGTGGTAAAGAAATGAAAGTAATTAGAAGTGAAAAGTCAAAAGAAAGAATTAAAAAATGTTGAATTTCCAAATAATTCTGAGGTGTGGCTTTTCTAGCATCTTTTCCTCCTGAGATCATCCCTCCCACCTGCTTTGCAATAGCAGTTTAATGAACAATCTGTGAAACAAATCTTAAGTATGAACACATGCCTCGAAAACTATGCTCTGAGGATGAAGCGACTTCTAATTTGTGAGAAAAGGATTAAATATTTCTGTTTTATGAAAAGAGTTATTTTGTATTTTGTTTTCTATTAAAATGTGTTTAGTTTCCAAAAAAAAAAAAAAAACTTATTAGGCTTTAGGAAATTACTTAACCTCTCCAATTCTAAACTTTGTTTTATATCTGTTAATAATGACTTTGCATTTTAAATAATAAATTACTGCCTAGCACTGCTCATGGCATCGAGTTGCCCAAAGTTACTTAAGAGTTTGTGGTGTGGAATACATTTTTAATATTTTCATACTATATTTTAATCACCTAGCAGTCACATATAACAGAAAATGAAAGACACCGAGCAACATTTTCTTTAGAAGAGAGGCTAGATGGCTTGCCAACTGTTCTAGACCATTCTAATTCTGGTTGGGGCAAGCCAACGGATAGAAATCATATTAAACCATAATAATTGCAAGATAGGAGTGGGAAGAATACAATCTTATTGGGAAATAAGAATACATAGAGTAATCAAGAAAATAATACTTTGTTTGAACACAGACTAGAAAGGAGGAAGATTTGAGTAGAAAATTCATCAAAGTTTGAGACAGATTTCCATTTAATTAAAATAAATAATAAATCCTTAAATTCCCAAGTTATAGTAGAAGCATCCTACAATCTCTGCTAAATGCTCTAGTAGTATTTCATCAAGATAAGCATAGGGAAGCACAATCATGCATAAAATACTGAAAAATGACAAAGTTGTAGTAGAGTGTGTGAAGTGTAATTTTGACAAAAATTAGAGGTCTGCCATTTATGAAGAAAATCACAGTATAACTGAAAGAATGGTTAAATAATAATTTGGATAAATTCAAAAATCTGAAATGCACAACTAATCCTCTTGATATGTGTCAATGAGAAAGACAATGAGTCAGAACTTTGGCATAGACAGGAATACAATAACAAGTGACATCACAGATCAGAGCAGAAATGGAAGCACATTATTATAAATAGTTTTATGACAATTGTTCACCCTGATAAAAAATATCAAATAATTCAATAGAGATTTATTAATTTTACATAACATTTAAACAAAAAAGAGAAATAGAAACAACTATTTATAGAATATCTGGGTGGATGAAGACATTCAAGCTTAAAACCGATGAAATATATCAAATCAAAAACATTTTATAAATAAGACTATGTAGTAACAAGTCAAAAACAAAATAGAAAAAGCTTTTGTAACAAATGTGTCAAAAACATTTCTAGAGTCAGTGTCCTCTCTCATTTATTCAGACTTATGACTACCATTTAATGAGTGCCCAGAAGTGTTAGATGTTGGGCTAACTACAGTGTTATAGAAAGCGCACATTCCTCTGTGCTGGTGGAGCTTAGAATGTTTGAGGGACAGACCAATAAGTATTACACAAGGAGGTATTTAAGTCAAGTTTTGATAAGTGCTACTAAGAAGAAGTACAAGAAATAGTTTTAAAAACACATAATAGGAAAGATTTTTGTGAACAAGTGACATGTTTCAGGCAGGCCTTGGAGAATAGTAAACAAAGTAAAAGGGGCAAAGGAAACATTCCAGGCAGAAGGAGCAAACTCTCAGATGTCCCCAGAGTATACGGGGGTTTCAAATAGTTTATTTCCTTCTGAAAGAAGACCAGAATGGGAAATATGAGATTGAAAAGATATAAGGACGAGATCACAAGAGCCTGTGTTAAGAATTTGCTAAGAGCAAGCTAAAGTCATTAAGATATTTTAAGCAGAGAGCAAGACCATATGTGTGTTTTTAAAAACTCACTGGACTTGTGTAAAAATGGTATTGTCAGGGGCAAGAATGATTCTGCCAAAGCAAGAGCATAGTAGAGGGAGAAGCAGTGCTATAGATGGCTTCTAAACATTTGTCATAAGCAACATGATGAGTAGTATCTTTTATTGAGTTGAAGAACACCGGGAGGAGATAGACTGAGTATAAAAGAAAGAAGATATATACAAACTGAAAATGTCCGTTTGAGATACCTGAGAATCATATGTGTATATTAAGTGAAAAAAATACAAATGATAATTATATACTCTGATTTCAACTTAGTAAAAAATATATAGATAGAAGTTATAAGAAATCATACAAAAGTAGAAATATCATTCACTCTAATTATGAGATTTGGGATACTTGCTGTCCTTACAAATATTTTGAAATTTAAAACAATTTTAACAGTGCAACTTATTTTTAAATCTTTCATATTTAGAGTTTTAATATTTTCAGACGTATTGCACATTTTTTTCTAATTTAAATGTATGTCAGAACTCTCTGTCTGCATAGGTTCACAAGACAAACAGTAATGCTGATTCTGTTGTGCATATTAGGTAGGAGATACTGAGTAAAACCATTATCAAAAACCAAATTTCATAGAAGTTAGTTACCTCTTTGTGAATCATGATTCAACAACTTTTTAGCAACTGGTTTATTCATGTTAGAAGCAACTGAACATGTATGCCATGATATTTGAATTACTAAACTGTTCAGTGGAGAAGGCAATGGCACCCCACTCCAGTACTCTTGCCTGGAAAATCCCATGGATGGAGGAGCCTGGTGGGCTGCAGTCCATGGGGTTGCGAAGAGTCGGACACAACTGAGCGATTTCACTTTCACTTTTCACTTTCCTGCATTGGAGAAGGAAATGGCAACCCACTCCAGTGTTCTTGCCTGGAGAATCCCAGGGACAGGGGAGCCTAGTGGGCTGCCATCTATGGGGTCACACAGAGTCGGACACGACTGAAGTGACTTAGCAGCAAACTGTTCAATGTTCAAAGATTCCCAGTCTATTTTAAGAGTGAAGCCTCATGAAATCATTCACTGCCTTTCCCAGTGGGCTTTGTAAAAAAAATTTGTGAATACTTTGTAACCAATTCTATTTGAACTTATACTTTCCTAACATTCCATTTTTATTTTAAAACTGGGCTTTATGTTTTTCCATTTTTAAAAAGAACAGTTCACCAACCAAAAATCTCATCATAAACTAAGCTTTTTTTTCTCCCAAGAGAAGTTCTTTAATAACTCAACTGGGTTGGCAGTTTTTGAGTTATGGGCCATCACACTGATGATAAAAACCATAACATTTAGACTTTTCCGGTGAGGTATATTAATGGTATATTCAACTTGACATTATGACCAATATGGCCCTCAGGAGTTGGCCTATAAATGTCAGGAGCTGTCAAAGAGTTAAAGGCTTTGTTTCTTACAGGCTATAGTAGCCACATCTTATTCTTTATCCTCTTACTGGTTGATGTTTCAAATATATTCCCTGGATACACATGTATTGAATACATATAGTTTAAGGACAAAGTTCTGGATATTATCCTCATACCTGCCTTCAGGGATCTTATATTTTAATTGCCAAAATAAGACATTTGGTAAAATGACTGTAATATATGATTGCATGTGTTATATAAGCCAAAGAAATTACTATGGAAAGTTTAAGAAGGCATCTATTTCCAAATTAGTATATGATTTTATACAAGTAAATTAAACAATAAGTTTGTTACTATTCTAATATAAAAATTTTAAACATTGAAACATAAGAGTCTAGAATCCTAAAAGAATTAATCAGGGGTTGCCTGAACAAAATCCTTGAAGTTTCTACACTAGAATTAATCCCAGAAGTCTATGTCTGCTCAGAAAGAGAGTTAATTTAATGTTTTTGGTCCCCGTTGTTTTCCCAGTGTGGCTCCCCAGGGTGAAAGTAAACTCTGTGAGAGATTCTCAGAACTAACTGTCACAATTCCTGTCCAAAAGTTAGCTCACACAGCAAGCAGAAGAAACATCAGCATTTGTGCAGTCTTGGTTTCCTGGTATTTTCTTTCTGACATTTTCTTCTTGATATCTTGCTTGTCAAGAAGCAAACCACTTGAAACTACTTGAAAATGTAGCTGCATAAACTTGTAAAGATCTCTGTAGGACAAATTCAAGTTCTATGTATACTCCCCCAAAGCACTTTCAATTTGCAAACTACATTTAAACCTCTCATGCATAAACTCGGATTCTCTGCTTTTTAACTTTATGTTTTGGTTGTTTCGCAAGGTCAGGTTCTTTCTCACTCCTTCCCTCAGAGTAGAGCTCGTTGGACTGGCTATGACTTAGCATCTAGTTTCTGGTTACTTCATTTGAATGTGATATTTCTCTTTGCAAAGTGAGGATTTCATTCTCAGAGCCTTTGCCATGTTACCAGATTCTACTTGGCTAAACTCCTGCTGTGTTCTTGTCTTAAGTTCTTCAGTAAATATTTATGGTACACTCCCTTTTATTGGGCTTCCCTGCTAGCTTAGCTTTTAAACAATTTGCCTGCAATGCCGAAGATCTGGGTTTGATCCCTGGGTTGGGAAGATCCCCTGGAGGAGGGCATGGCAACTCACTCTATTCTTGCCTGGAGAATACCCATAGACAGAGGAGCTACAGTCCATGGGGTCACAAAGAGTTGGGCACAATCGAGAGACTAAGCACACACTCTGATTATTGTTTCTGTTTGGTCTGCAGTGTAATTGTCAAGTATTATATCCTTCATTTTAAGCATGCTACTTTAATTTGTTTTATTTCTAAAATTAAATCATCCCCTTGCTCCATAAAATAAATTTTCTCCATTTAAATCCCCAATTGTTAATATAACCCACTTAATCAGATCAGATCAGATCAGTCGCTCAGTCGTGTCCGACTCTTTGCGACCCCATGAACTGCAGCACGCCAGGCCTCCCTATCCATCACCATCTCCCAGAGGTCACTCAGACTCACATCCATCGAGTCAGTGATGCCATCCAGCCATCTCATCCTCTGTCATCCCCTTCTCCTCCTGCCCCCAATCCCTCCCAGCATCAGAGTCTTCTCCAATAAGTCAACCCTTCGCATGAGGTGGCCAAAATACTGGAGTTTCAGCTTCAGCATCATTCCTTCCAAAGAAATCCCAGGGCTGATCTCCTTCAGAATGGACCAGTTGGATCTCCTTGCAGTCCAAGGGACTCTCAAGAGTCCTCTCCAACACCACAGTTCAAAAGCATCAATTCTTCGGCGCTCAGCCTTCTTCAGAGTCCAGCTCTCATATCCATACATGACCACAGGAAAGACCATAGCCTTGACTAGGGGAACCTTTGTTGGCAAAGTGATGTCTCTGCTTTTGAATATGCTATCTAGGTTGGTCATAACTTTCCTTCCAAGGAGTAAGCGTCTTTTAATTTCATGGCTGCAGTCACCATCTGCAGTGATTTTGGAGCCCAGAAAAACAAAGTCTGACACTGTTTCCACTGTTTCTCCATCTATTTCCCATGCAGTGATTGGACCAGATGCCATGATCTTCATTTTCTGAATGTTGAGCTTTAAGCCAACCTTTTCACTCTCCACTTTCACTTTCATCAAGAGGCTTTTTAGTTCCTCTTCACTTTCTGCCATAAGGGTGGTATCATCTGCATATCTGAGGTTATTGATATTTCTCCCGGCAATCTTGATTCCAGCTTGTGTTTCTTCCAGTCCAGCATTTCTCATGATGTACTCTGCATATAAGTTAAATAAACATGGTGATAGTCTCCCACTATTATATGTTTTCCTAAAATTTCATCTACCTGTAAACAGAGCCATGCATTTTTTTAAAAAAATTCTGTCTTTTTGGAATGATTTTCTAAAATATTGTTGCCTTTGTAAAACAATTCTAAAACTATTATACCTACCATTATTAATTATGTAACAATGGTATTTTTTTCCTTAAGGGTATCTTTCAGTCAGTTGTGAATCTGGAAGCATATTTTGACCATGGTAGGTAGCTTTGACCTCTTCCTTGTTACACTGAAAGCATGAACATATTCTTACATCATTTCTTCACTTTGTAGTTTATCAACAAATGTACTATAACATTACATTTTTAAAAATATAACACACCAACAAACTAGCTAGTTAGTAACTTGCTATAACCCTGTTTTTTTCCTCATCTAATTTCTCTAGAAAGTGAAAGTGAAAATCCCTCAATCCTGTCGGACTCTTTGTGAGCCCCGTGGATTATACAGTCCATGGAATTCTCTAGGCCAGAATATTGGAGTGGGTAACCTTTCCCTTCTTCAGGGGATTTTCCCAACCCAGGGATCGAACCCAGGTCTCCCACATTGCAGGCAGATTCTTTACCAGCTGTGCCACAAGGGAAGCCCAAGAATACTGGAGTGGGTGGCCTATCCCTTTTCCAGCAGATCTTCCCGATCCAAGAATAAAACTGGTTTCTCCTGCATTGCCTGCAGGTTCTTTACCAACTGAGCTATCAGGGAATAACTGATGCTCAAATGAAGAACCCATCTATCCCAAGGGAACTTTCTGTATATTCCACTAGACCAAAAGCATTCACATTATGTGTTACATGTATGTACATCAGAACTCTGTTTATCAGAATCACTATTTCCAAGCCTCATAAAAACCTAGCTACAATCTGACATTTCTGATAATTGTATCTGAAACTGATTTGCAACCAGTGCAGATCCACTCTAGGCCTACATAGCTATATGACATGGAATTGTACTTGACAACCTGAAATGTGAGTCATATTATTTCTATTCTAGACAGGATTTCCTAAAAGTGGTTTCTTAGATAACTGACAAATAATTATGCAAAAGCAATTCACCATATGGAACTACCAGAATATGGTAGTGTAGTACAGATAACATGACAAAGGCCAAGCACGCTACTTAACATCTTCACTGTATAGTCCTACATCAGAGCTATCAAGTACTGAATAAGTTGAAGATGTGTTCTTTGTTTGCATTACCATTATCATCACAAAAATTAGCAGTATACATTTACCAAGTGTTCCAAGTGGGAAGAAAATGGGATTTCACTAAATCTACATGGTTATCAAGGGAGAAAGAACTGTTCAGTTACCTACTTATACGACAGCAAGACTGAGTACAATTGCAATTCATTCCACAAGCAGGCTTTCAACTTGTGCATATTAAGTTTAATTGAAAACCAAGTGTTTGATGAACAGAAAAACAGAAAAAGAAGTTGAGTACAGCTCAACTCTAATTATACAGAGTACCATACAAAATTCTGCAAAATGTAATTCTGGTTAGGTGGTAAAAGAGTAAAAAGGGTAACTTTTAAAATTTAAACTCTTAAAAATGTAACAGAATTAAAGGTACCTGATAAAATGAGCATCAGATCAGATCAGATCAGTCGCTCAGTCGTGTCCGACTCTTTGCGACCCCATGAACTGCAGCACGCCAGGCCTCCCTGTCCATCACCAGCTCTCGGAGGTCACTCAGACTCACATCCATCGAGTCAGTGATGCCATCCAGCCATCTCATCCTCTGTCATCCCCTTCTCCTCCTGCCCCCAATCCCTCCCAGCATCAGAGTCTTTTCCAATGAGTCAACTCTTTGCATGAGGCGGCCAAAATACTGGAGTTTCAGCTTTAGCATCATTCCTTCCAAAGAAATCCCAGGGCTGATCTCCTTCAGAATGGACTGGTTGGATCTCCTTGCATATACACAAATAATATTATATACATGCAAATTTATGTTATATAATCACTGATTGGATTCCCTTGAAAGAAGGGAAAAAGACTAGGGAAAACTTAGCATGTAAGATATTTATTACTGAATGTTGTTGGAAGCAAGGACTATAGAAGGGAAGGAAGGGGAGACTGAGCAGAAGAAAGCAGATGTTGTGGAGCCCTTCCTAAATTCCTGCTTCAGGACCAAGAATTTATTGCTACAGCTCATTAGAGTGCTGGATGCTAACAAGATATAGCACTTTTTCTTTCTGGTATTGCCCTTGGCCAAAGGGAGCAACCCTACCTCTTAGTCAAACCCACCAATAATTCTGAAGCTGGGTCAGCCTTTCAGAACTGCCTTTAACTCCACCAAAATTTGCCATTGGTTGCAGGCTGCCACAGAAACAGCCAAGATCTTGGATGAGGCAGCTTTTTTTTTTTTTCTTTTTAAACTTCTGAGGAAATCCACAAAGGTGATTAAAAGTTAAACTTATTATCATGACAACTCTCCCAGCAGCTTAGAAAATAGTCCCTATATTCCTAGGGTGCCTAGAAAGTACATTGTAGTATCACTCACAAAATGTTTAAAACATCGTAGTGAACCCTTTAAATAATTACAAACACCATTACTCTCAACTGATGCTTCATAATCTCTTATTTTATATGTATCAAATATTTCCCAAGGGCATTCCCAGGTGGCACAATGGTAAAGAATCCACCTGCCAATGCAGAAGATACAAGAGACATGCGTTCGATCATGGTGTCAAGAAGATCTCCTGGAGGAGGAAATGGCAACAGGCTCCAATATTTTTGCCTGGAGAATCCCATGGACAGAGGAGCGTGGAAGGCTATATATAGTCCATAGGATCAAAAAGTCAGACACAATTGGGCATCTGAGCATACATGCAAATACTCCCCAAGTAACTGTTATATAATATATTTTTCAGGAAGAAATTGAGAAATTGACAATTGATATAAAGATTTTCCCAGAAGAGATTTTTGGACAATGCTCTGAGAAACCCCAGCTGTAAGAGACTGAGGGAAGTAGAATTGGATATACAGAGAATTTCAAATCTGATCGCCTCTCAGAGTCATCAATTCACCCCACAGGAGATCTAGAGCTGAAATTGCTCTTCAGAGATGTCCCCAGTTTAAGTAGGGGAGTCAGTCTTCATTTGCAGCATCAATTAATCAGTGTATGTAGACTGCTCCTGGGGAAGGGTAAGACCTCACGTAAAGCAGTTCCTCTTTTCAAAGGTATTCTCAAGAGAGGATGTGTATTCTGCCTAGAAGCAAGCTTCTAGGCAGCTGTGGAAATGAGTTCCTTGCTCCTCAAAGGGGGACTCTATGCAAAGGGGACTCTATGCATCAACCACAACAATAAATTTGATTAACTATTATTTGAAAATGTCATGAAAAACTTATACCAGCTTTTCTTTAAGAAAAACTATTAATATCCTATCTTACATATAGAACTGTTATTTTCCTTAACTTTATCACTTTCATAGACTGTTGTTTATTTCTTTTTATACACCATAATCTTTATATACTCAGGAAGGAGTAAGGAAAACTATTTTGACCAGTGCTCTTCAAAGACATATCTCAGTAAGTGTCCTTCAACAAGAAGTATCATTATAACCAAGAATATTTAATGTACACTATGTGTCCATTTCACCTTTCAGATCTGTGAA
The DNA here is from genome assembly GCA_935064755.1 of Tragelaphus eurycerus. Lineage (NCBI taxonomy): Eukaryota > Metazoa > Chordata > Mammalia > Artiodactyla > Bovidae > Tragelaphus > Tragelaphus eurycerus. Next base: position 9,204,156 of record CAKXYN010000012.1, on the reverse strand, counting down.
AGTAGGGTTGAATAAGATAGAGAAGGTGGTGAATAAATCCTTACTTCTTATATTTTCGGAAAAGGCAATGGCACCCCACTCCAGTACTCTTGCCTGGAAAATCCCATGGACAGAGGAGCCTAGTAGGCTGCAGTCCATGAGGTCGCTAAGAGATGGACACGACTGAGCAACTTCACTTTCACTTTTCACTTTCATGAATTGGAGAAGAAAATGGCAACCCACTTAAGACTGCTGGGATTGAAATTCTTTTGCAAATCTCTTGCTACAAAGTGACAATAATCCGTGCTTTACATTTCTGTTCTATATCTGATCATGAAAACAGTGTTTTTAATTAAGTATTCAATGCATAGAACTTTATAGTTTTTATGACATGCAATTTATTCAGATATAAATGAATAATTTATATATTGTGCTTCTGTGCTAGCTTGGGCTACATTAACAAAATACCTATCATAGACTGCATGGCTTAAACAACCGAAGTTTATTTTTTCAGAGTTATGAAGTCTAGAAACCTGGGGTCAGGGTGCCAGCAGGGTCAGGCTCTGGTGAGGACTATTCCTAGTTTGCAGATGGTCATTTATTTGCCATGTGCTTACATGGCCTTTTCTCTGACTGTGCATGGAAAGAGATCTCTCTTTATTCCTATTCTATAAGGTCATAAACCTTTTAGATTGGGACTTATTTAACTACCTCTTAAAAATCCTGTCTGCAAAATACAGCCATATTGGGGGTTAAGGACACAACCTATGAATTTGAGGAGCACACAGTTCAGTCCCTGGCAGTTTCAAAAGTCAGGTTACTTCTCCCCCTCTTTTTGATGTTTACCTTCTGGCATTTTATTACCCACACTGCTCTCAATCTAGTATCTCTAGTGCAGCTCTTCCCCTAAAAATCTGTAAGGCATAATTTGCAAGTAACATCAAACTATTAGAAAGAATGTAGGGATTTTAGATTCTATATAAGTAAATTAAAATGGAATTAATATCTATAAAAAGTCATATGGAACTTTGGACCTAAAGAGGAAAATTATGATTTCTGATATAACATATTGAGTTCTTTTATTCTTTTAGAACAATTTTATAAGATATATTTTCTCTCTGTTTGATTTAAGTTTGTCTCTTTCTGGTATCTGTTTCTATTGCTATGATTTTTTTTTTTTTTTTTTTTTTTTATAAGGATGTTTTATGGTTTAACTACCTTGACCACTATTTACTGCTAACAATCCAAACATACAATTTTGTATTTAAAAACACTTCAAACCTAGTTTGTTTCATGGCTACTTCATAATTAAGACATTAGAGATACTAAAATTTCTAACAAAGTAAAAGTCATAATGTGAAATCACAGTGTGAACTTTCATCTTATCATTTAGAGAGTGTTAAATCTATCACTACTATTTCTGGCCACTAACAAATATGTAGGAACATGCATTTGAAAAGTATAAAGATGAATAAAAGTTCATCTTTTTTATTCCAAGTATCCTAAAATTCAGTCATAAAAGTGGTTGTGAATTATGACTCTGAAAGGGAAGAAATCACTGGAGTATGTTAAGGTAATTACCACCTGTAACTCAGGGTAGTGTTTCCTAAATGCACCATGCATGTCTTTTACTGCTTCTACACATAACTAAGTCATTTTCAACCTAAAATTTAATAAATCACATCTGTGAGAATGTACTAAAGACTCTGTAACATGAAAACAATTACACATGATTAATGGGTGGAGTAAATCTTCCAAGTAGAAAAATGGTTGTACTGCTTGAAAAGGCATCCAGGTAAGAAGGAAAGCCTAAAGGTTATCTTATAGCTGGGCTCAGGAAGGTTTCTGGAAATGGTATATAGCTCTTCTGATAAGATTTGTAAGAGAGCTGTGGAGTTTCCAGATCATTCACTAAGAAATTAAATGCAGTAATCCTGTGAAGAATTTGGTAAACTAGAGATAGGGTAGGGTTATAAAGTTATAATTAGTGGATTCCATTGTCAGTCAGACTTCCCCACGATAGTGTAGTCATGGTGACAACTGACCATGGTTTTATACTGCACAGATCAGGACATTGCCTGCTTTCGCTGAGAATGTTAAATATCTCCTAACAATAAAGGAAACTGTAAATAGTATGTCACTGGTAACTAAATACAAGCATTCTTTCTATACACTCTTTGTCAGATTAACAGAGTTCCAATTTAGCTGTCAGTAAAATTTCTTATCCTTCCTGTGGTTACGGGCCAGCCTTTGTCTTATGCTAATTACTTAGCTATAGTCACCGCATTTCAAATGTACACAAATATTTTCCTCACACCTCTCTTTCTTTTGTTGGATGGTAGACTACTGCAGTGACCTACTGTCTTCTCACATAGTTTAGCAGGGAAGGGAGTCATGACACTGTCTGGACTTACTGGCTACACAAAGGATGGATGCATTAGACTAACAAACACATTGCAGCTTGGAGCTCCACCAGGAGCTAAATGAGGCCTTTATTTATTTATTTATTTTCAAGACAAAAGAAGCTCAGGCTTCACAGCTGCTCCATAAACTATAGTTTTTAAAAAATCATTGGAATTTGAATAAAAATTATATGAAATAGACTGAGTCATTTATGGTCCAGTTTGGGAACGTGTTATGTGGCTTAGGTTAAGAGTAACTTGAGAACAATTAATCTACCCCCAACTTATCGAAAAGTATCTTTTTTATATAAAGTATGTATACAATTTTTGCTATACTGAATGTACCTTGTCTGTGATAATTGTGTTGTATATAGTGGTACCATAGTGGGTCTTGATTATATAGCTATGCTAAGGGCTGTATATAAATACCTTACATGCATAAGAGGTTTAAAATATATCCCCAGGAACGGGTGCACCCATCAGCATTTATTTTAAATAAAGGCAATACTTAAAAAGCTGAAGGAAAAATGTCGTCAAATTCTTTAACTTCAATTCTCATCTGGAATATATCTTCTTATACACATACTAAATGTACAATAATGTAATTTTTGCCACCTCAAATTTTTAAAAACTTAAGTGTTTGGAATTTTCCTGAACTTTAGAATCATTTCTAACACTCCCATAAAGCTTTTTTGTATTGTTTGATTGAGTAATTGTAGCTGTACAAACTTTGACAAAAGTTTAGCACCAAAATATTCTAAACACATTATTTTCTTCAGTTTAAGGAGCACAGGAAATAAGCTTAAACAAAGAAAGAGGAACTTATGAAAGAAAACTTAAAATGGTTCTGCTAAAATATTAGTAAACCAAATGCCTTAAAAATATATTATTTCTGATATATAGACATTAAGCACAGAGAGAGCGAGAGATGATAGGTCCTAGTATCCTTATGTTCTGCAAATAAAACTAAGTGATTAGATGGAGATTCCAACACAAATCACATTGTCCTCTTAATTTCTATCAGCTTTGGAACTCTGCATTAGGCAAGAAAAAGAAAAGTTCTGTGTTAATGAGAGTATTTAGAACACATTCCTGAGTTCCTAACGTCATAGAGGTGTAACATGATATGACAATCATAAAGAAACTGAAGTAGCTCAGTCGTGTCCGACTCTTTGAGACCCCGTAGACTGAAGCCTACCAGGCTCCTCTGTCCATGGGATTCTGCAGGCAAGAATACTGGGGTGGGTTGCCATTCCTTTTTCCAGGGGAGGATCTTTCTGACCCAGGGATCGAACCCTTATGACAATCATAAGGCAACATTAAATTAACTGGAATTTATTTATCCAATGAATTTCTATACATGAACATGAAGATTCTATACATGGACATCACCAGATGGTCAACACTGAAATCAGATCGATTATATTCTTTGCAGCCAAAGATGGAGAAGCTCTATCCAATCAGCAAAAACAAGACCAGGAGCTGACTGTGGCTCGGACCATGAACTCCTTATTGCCAAATTCAGACTGAAATTGAAGAAAGTAGGGAAAACTACTAGACCATTCAGGTATGACCTAAATCAAATCCCTTATGATTATACAGTGGAAGTGAGAAATAGACTTAAGGGCCTAGATCTGATAGATAGAGTGCCTGATGAACTATGGAATGAGGTTCATGACATTGTACAGGAGACAGGGATCAAGACCATCCCCATGGAAAAGAAATGCAAAAAAGCAAAATGGCTGTCTGGGGAGGCCTTACAAATAGCTGTGAAAAGAAGAGAAGCGAAAAGCAAAGGAGAAAAGGAAAGATATAAACATCTAAATGCAGAGTTCCAAAGAATAGCAAGAAGAGATAAGAAAGCCTTCTTCAGTGATCAATGCAAAGAAATAGAGGAAAACAACAGAATGGGAAAGACTAGGGATCTCTTCAAGAAAATCAGAGATACCAAAGGAACATTTCATGCAAAGATGGGCACGATAAAGGTCAGAGATGGTGTGGACCTAACAGAAGCAGAAGATATTAAGAAGAGGTGGCAAGAATACACAGAAGAACTGTACAAAAAAGAGCTTCAAGACCTAGACAATCATGATGATGTGATCACTGACCTAGAGCCAGACATCTTGGAATGTGAAGTCAAATGGGCCTTAGAAAGCATCACTATGAACAAAGCTAGTGGAGGTGATGGAATTCCAGTGGAACTATTCCAAGTCCTGAATGATGATGCTGTGAAAGTGCTGCACTCATTATGCCAGCAAATTTGGAAAACTCAGCAGTGGCCACAGGACTGGAAAAGGTCAGTTTTCATCCCAATCCCAAAGAAAGGCAATGCCAAGGAGTGCTCAAACTACCGCACAATTGCACTCATCTCACACGCTAGTAAAGGAATGCTCAAAATTCTCCAAGCCAGGCTTCAGCAATATGTGAACCGTGAACTTCCTGATGTTCAAGCTGGTTTTAGAAAAGGCAGAGGAACCAGAGATCAAATTGCCAACATCCGCTGGATCATGGAAAAAGCAAGAGAGTTCCAGAAAAACATCTATTTCTGCTTTATTGACTATGCCAAAGCCTTTGACTGTGTGGATCACAATAAACTATGGAAAATTCTGAAAGAGATGGGAATACCAGACCACCTGATCTGCCTCTTAAGAAATCTGTATGCAGGTCAGGAAGCAACAGTTAGAACTGGTCATGGAACAACAGACTGGTTCCAAATAGGAAAAGGAGTACGTCAAGGCTGCATATTGTCACCATGTTTATTTAACTTATATGCAGAGTACATCATGAGAAATGCTGGACTGGAAGAAACACAAACTGGAATCAAGATTGCCGGGAGAAATATCAATAACCTCAGATATGCAGATGACACCACTCTTATGGCAGAAAGTGAAGAGGTGCTAAAAAGCCTCTTGATGAAAGTGAAAGTGAAGAGTGAAAAGGTTGGCTTAAAGCTCAACATTCAGAAAACGAAGATCATGGCATCTGGTCCCATCACTGCATGGGAAATAGATGGGGAAACAGTGGAAACAGTGTCAGACTTTGTTTTTCTGGGCTCCAAAATCACTGCAGATGGTGACTGCAGCCATGAAATTAAAAGACGCTTACTCCTTGGAAGGAAAGTTATGACCAACCTAGATAGCATATTCAAAAGCAGAGACATCACTTTGCCAACAAAGGTTCGCCTAGTCAAGGCTATGGTCTTTCCTGTGGTCATGTATGGATGTGAGAGCTGGACTGTGAGGAAGGCTGAGCGCCGAAGAATTGATGCTTTTGAACTGTGGTGTTGGAGAAGACTCTGAGAGTCCCTTGACTGCAAGAAGATCCAACCAGTCCATTCTGAAGGAGATCAATCCTGGAATTTCTTTAGAAGGAATGATGCTAAAGCTGAAACTCCAGTATTTTGGCCACCTCATGCGAAGAGTTGACTCATTGGAGAAGACTCTGATGCTGGGAGGGATTGAGGGCAGGAGGAGAAGGGGACGACAGAGGATGAGATGGCTGGATGGCATCACTGACTCGATGGATGCGAGTCTGAGTGACCTCCGGGAGCTGGTGATGGACAGGGAGGCCTGGCGTGCTGCGGTTCATGGGGTCGCAAAGAGTCGGACACGACTGAGCGACTGATCTGATCTGATCTGATCTGAATGAATTTCTATCTTTATAATTAACCCCATATAGTGTTAGTTGCTCAGTCATGTCCAAGTCTTTGTGACCTCGTGGACTGTAGCCCATCAGGTTCTTCTGTCTGTGGAATCCTCCAGGCAAAAATACTGAAGTCGGTTTCCATTCCATTCTCCAGGGAAGGATCTTTTCAATCCAGGGATTGAACCCAGATCTCCTGCATTACAGGCATTTTGTTTACCATCTGAGCCACCAGGGAAGCCCAACCCCATATAGGTATTATACAAATTCCCATGATTATTTTATTTTTAACATTTTATTTTGTATTAGATATAGCCAATTAGTAATGTTGCAAAGTTTCAGGTGGACCGCAAAAGGACATATGCATGTATATGTATTCTCCTTCAAATTCCACTTCTATCCAGGCTGCCACATAATGATTCCCTTTATTTACATGAAGTGTTAGTTGCTCAGTCATGTCTGACTCTGCAATCCCATGGACTGTAGCCTGCCAGGCTCCTCTGTCCATGAAATTCTCAAGGCTAGAATACTAGAGTGGGTTGCCATTTTATTCTCCAGGGCTCCTGCAGGGGAAATTAGAATTGGATGCTTCAAGTCCAAGGGAGCCCCCTGGGCATGTTCATTATCAGAGTGTTCCTTTCCTTTGTAAAGCACTTCTGGCTACCAGATTGTTTAATTGTGAGCCATTCAGGGGCCATTGCTCTTCTTATCTTAACACATTAATGTGCACCCCAAAGATCTTTCAGCATGGATGAAATATTTATTTACACGAGGATAGCTCTAAAAAAATGTTGATAGTTTCTAAAATTAACCTGTGATCAAAATACAAAGGATTGCTACCATTTTAGTCATTCAAAGCCTTGCCCTAGTCTGAAATCTAAAGACAGTGGGTCCTTTTTCTCTCACCCTCACCCCTCCCACATTCAATTAATCACATCTTACATATAGTGATTCCTATGTCTCAGGATCCATCCTCTCTTTCTCAACTCCTGTGGCCTGATTTCAGTTTCCTATCACCAAACTCCCCTCTCCAGATAATCTTCCTTAAGAAGGTTCTCTGCTTATGGGATGACTTAGAAAAAAAGTTATGGATGTTTTTTCATCATCAGATCAGATCAGATCAGTCGCTCAGTCGTGTCCGACTCTTTGCGACCCCATGAACTGCAGCACGCCAGGCCTCCCTGTCCATCACCAACTCCCGGAGGTCACTCAGACTCACATTCATCGAGTCAGTGATGCCATTCAGCCATCTCATCCTCTGTTGTCCTCTTCTCCTCCTGTCCCCAATCCCTCCCAGCATCAGAGTCTTCTCCAATGAGTCAACGCTTCGCATGAGGTGGCCAAAATACTGGAGTTTCAGCTTTAGCATCATTCCTTCCAAAGAAATCCCAGGGTTTCATCATACCAATGTCAAATTGTCTAAAGTTCTCTGAACACACAAAGAATTATGTTGCATTTCTCTACCTCATAAACTGGTATTTAGCAATTAAAACCTAATGATGATCTTATCTATTCTTAAGAAAATTTGACAACTTCCACCATCACTTTCACTTTTATGTATATTTACTACTGTTTTTTATTCTCTCCACATTAATTTATTTGAGTCTTACATGGGGTCAGAACCCAATAAATTGTCCAGTTCTGATAATTGGAAAGTTTCTGCTTTAAATACATTTCAGTCCCATGAAAATAAAAAAATGCATGTAAATTCTCAATTATGACTCAATATCAAAACTTCTATACTAAAATAGCTAGAGAATATTGTGCTGTGGGCTTATTTGTATATTCTCTCTGTCCCACTGGACTATAAGCCTTTTGAGGATAAGAATTACGTCTTATTCATGTTTTCAAAGCCAGAACCAAGAATACTATCTACATATAGTATATACTAATTATTCAATGCAGGCTGAATATTTTTGTTCTACAATCCTTGAGAGCAGTTTCAAAGAAAGACTCATAAATAGGTTTTCAGCTATGATGGCATCAGTAAAGCTAACAAAAAGTCTACTACAGCTACTACAGATTTCACTCATTTTTTAACTTTAAGTTTTTAAAATATACGAACAATAATTATAAGAGCTAATATTGGTTGAGAGCACATAGTATTTCAAGCATCAAAATAAATTTTTACACATTCCACATATTCACTTATTGACTTTTTGTTAATGCTCTCGAGTACTCTGCAAGTTGAGTACCATTATTATCATCATCCCAATTTTCCAGGAAACTGGAAACCGAGGCACAGAGAATTCAATAATTTACCCAGATTATGGAAAGGCTAGTTAGTATCAGAGCCAGGGGTAGCCGCATTCTGATGTCTATCTCACTAATTTGATGGTTTCTGCCAGGGGTAGCCACATTCTGATGTCTATCTCACCAATTTGATGGTTTCTGCCTTGAGGTCAGTGACACTGGTGCCTTGAGGTGTCATCAGATTTTTCTGATGATTTGCTATAAGTAGGTATTTTTCTAAGTGCATAGGCCAAAATTACACATAGCACATTATGTTATATACACTTTCCCTCAAAATATTTTGTCACAATTGTGCCTTTATGTTTATATTAGCAAACGTGTTTAACAAAATTTTCAATGTGTTTTCTTTAATTTACCTCTTGTAAAAGCATTATTAAACAAGTTTTACTACATTAACTGAATTAATATCAGTTTAGACAGGTGGTTGATACATTAAATGTTATAAATCTCTAAAACTTCACTTGTAATAAATTGAGTTTGGTTTGTAAAAATGAGTGTATTTGATTTGTTACCTTAGAGAATTTTTTTTATATTTTAGTCCAGTTTTATATTTTCAAATGTTTTATATTGATTTTCTTTTCATCTCAGTGTCATTACTTTTTTAAAACTCAAAATAATTTTTAGGTCCTATGAGTGTAGGGATCTAAGCTTGGGAATTGTGCAGAGCTTAGCTTGGTAAGCAGTTGGTTGCAAAGCTTGTCTTTTTAGTTCTTTTATCTCACTGTAAAAACCACAGTGGGATTATTGAATGGTTGAAAATTGGTGGCAATAAAAAATTAAGCATGAAAATACAGTTGCAGTAAAATAAAACCTTGTTTTAGATATGCAATAATATTTAAATGAACACTTTTTAGGTTAGTCATAATGCAAAACAAATAACTGAGCCAGATCCATAAGGAAAAAAAGAAAAAGAAGAGTTCTTTGTCTATTGAAGAACCATGGTTTTAATAAGCTCAGATTCTGATGGTGTTCTGATGGCATATTTCATTAGGCCATGGAGGCAAAAATTAAAATGATATGGGTCATTTGCTCAGAATTCCTTCCAAAATTGTTTTAAGTGCTGTAGAAATTAGGGGTAATCCTTAGATAGTAGCTTCTTTCTTATCCTTTATATTTTTCTATTATCTTCCTTTCACCAATATTGAATTTAAAACTCCACTTAGTTTTTAAAGGAGCTATGTAGTTTCTTATGGGGAAAAAAATGGATTTCACTGGTGGCTCAGACGGTAAAGCATCTGTCTATGATGCAGGAGACCCGGGTTCGATCCCTGGGTTGGGAAGATCCCTTGGAGAAGGAAATGGCAATCCACTCCAGTACTATTGCCTGGAAAATTCCATGGACAGAGGAGCCTGGTAGGCTACAGTCCATGAGGTCACAAAGAGTCGGACACAACTGAGAGACTTCACGTTCACGTTTATGGAAAAAATAATAATTAGTGTGTCTAAGGGAAATTAACTAGTAAAAAAGCACTACAACCAATTTAAGGTTGCTCTCAGCAAAACTGAGAACCTGTCAGTATTGGTGGTAGCAAGTCCTATTTGCTCTGCGTTCCCAGCACCTTTGCACTGGCTTCTTATGCCCGAGGGAGCCCTGAACCCCATAGCCAGTACACACACACACATAAAGGGAGAACCCATCAAGAATTCCATTTTTAAGTAACATGAAATGCTTTGATATTTCCTGGCACCCTCTCTCCCATAAACTGTACGTGTCCCTTTTCGTGGTCTTTCTCTTTAGCTGGGAGAAATATCAATAACCTCAGATATGCAGATGACACCACCCTTATGGCAGAAAGTGAAGAGGAACTCAAAAGCCTCTTGATGAAAGTGAAAGTGAAGAGTGAAAAGGTTGGCTTAAAGCTCAACATTCAGAAAACGAAGATCATGGCATCTGGTCCCATCACTACATGGGAAATAGATGGAGAAACAGTGGAAACAGTGTCAGACTTTATTTTTCTGGGCTCCAAAATCACTGCAGATGGTGACTGCAGCCATGAAATTAAAAGACGCTTACTCCTTGGAAGGAAAGTTATAACCAACCTAGATAGCATATTCAAAAGCAGAGACATCACTTTGCCAACAAAGGTTCGCCTAGTCAAGGCTATGGTCTTTCCTGTGGTCATGTATGGATGTGAGAGCTGGACTGTGAAGAAGGCTGAGCACTGAAGAATTGATGCTTTTGAACTGTGGTGTTGGAGAAGACTCTTGAGAGTCCCTTGGACTGCAAGGAGATCCAACCAGTCCATTCTGAAGGAGATCAACCCTGGGATTTCTTTGGAAGGAATGATGCTAAAGCTGAAACTCCAGTATTTTGGCCACCTCATGCGAAGCGTTGACTCAATGAAGACTCTGATGCTGGGAGGGATTGGGGGCAGAAGGAGAAGGGGACGACAGAGGATGAGATGGCTGGATGGCATCACTGACTCGATGAATATGAGTCTGAGTGACCTCCGGGAGTTGGTAATGGACAGGGAGGCCTGGCATGCTGCAGTTCATGGGGTCGCAAAGAGTCGGACATGACTGAGCGACTGATCTGATCTGATCTGATATGATTATAGAAATTAACAAAATCTTGTTCTATATTTCCTGGTGCCATATTTTCATTCCTACTCTACAATGATGTAGTGTATAATTTAATTGAGTGCTCTAAGAAATAAAATATTTAAAAAAGAATAGACCTTAAAGTTGACTTCACTTTGAGGGATCCTACATCTTTCTTATATTTCGTTTTTGTTCTCTGTATGGAACTGTCCTTAAACTCATCATTATTAACACATATTTAATATACTCTATTCTGTGATTGTGTTAAAAATCATGAAAGATATAAGATGCTGATCACATGGAGAGTTCATAATGCCTCAAATCTGAAGAAAAGTATATATTTGCATTATTGAAGAAGGATGGTATACACTGACATATAAAAGCATAACTTGAGTAAGACAGGGAGAGCTGTTAGATGATTTCAGGATTTTACAATGTTGCTACTGATTCTTCCCCATAATAATAATAATATATCAAATAGGAAAACAAAATAAAAGGATCTCCAAAAGAGAGAAAAATCTTCCCAAGCACAAAGAGGATGTGATTGTAGAGCTAAAGCCATACTGATGCAGGGTTCTTGCTGCTGGTAACCAGGAGTCTGAGTGCTGTGAGTAAAGGGCAAAACAACCGTCTCCAATCCCAACTCACTGGTTGAATTCAGGTTTTATGAGTGCATTTTCCCCATTCTTGAAGAAAATTAAAAATAAAAAGAATACCGTTATAGGTCATATGGCTGATGCCATGGCTACTCATCCACTGTAGTTCTACCTGGTTGGGAAGACAAATGTGTAACCATGATACAAGAGCAAAATAAAGCCTGAAGACTGCATACACACTCTCACTGCAGAGAATCAACCACAGACTATATGTATGACTGACTTGGAAGGCATAAATAAAGGTTACCATGATGGAAACATCTCCTAAACAAGGGGAAAAAAATCATGGAAGGAGCAAGAGAACAAATTGCCCACTCAAAATAAATTGTTTTAGTTTGGTTGTTTGGTTGCTAAGTTACTTCTGACTTTCTTCAACCCCATGAACTGCAGCACACCAGGCTCCCCTGTCCTACACTAACATCCCTATTTGCTCAAACTCATGTCCATTGAGTCAGTGATGCCATCCAACTATCTCATCCTCTGTCACCCCCTTCTCCTCTTTCCCTCAATCTTTCCCAGCATCAGAGTCTTTTCCTATGAGTTGGCTCATCGCATTAGGTGGCCAAACTATTGGGGTTTCAGCTTCAGCTTTAGTCCTTCCAATGAACATTCAGAGTTGATTTCCTTTAGGATTGACTTGTTTGATCTCCTTGCAGTCCAAGGGACTCTCAAGAGTCTTCAACATGAAAGTTCAAAAAGCATCAAACTGTGCTCAGTTTCTTTGGTGCTCAGCTTTCTTTATGGTCCAACTCTCACATCTGTACATGACTACTTGAAAAAAAAAACATAATTTTGACTATAAAAAAGAAATAGCATGCCAAAATTCTAAACTACATAAAGTATTCTCATGCTAAAAAAATTAAGACATGGAAGATTAGAATATAAATTTCATTTCATAAGAAATAATTTTATAGAGCATTCCAACAAACATATTTCTTAAAGTATACATGTGAAATTACCCAAGAAAGAGGCTATGAGGTGAAGATCTTATTGCTGGAATTTTACTGGAGGTTCCTTTTTCTGAATAACACTTGTAGGGGAGTTAAAAACATTAGACTGGTAAAAAGTGTAATATAAACTGTGATTCAGTTGCAAAAGAGAACTTGGTTAAACCCAAGCAATTATATGGAGCTGAAATTGCAGGGTTTAGGTAAGGTAAGAGAAGGAATGTCACAGTCCTAAAGGAGGAAACAGCATACACTAGACTTCTACTAGTGTGGATAGCCCTTTCAAGACAATGGTTGTTCTCCTTTCCTGGGGTACCTAAGAGGAAGGCTAAAAAAGTGACCTAAAGTCTTCACCTCCACAGGTAGGTATACACAGAGCTGCACTGACAGTCATCATCTCCTTCCTCTGTCAGTCCTAGATTCTCACCTGCAGCTACCATCCCTGTTGATCTACATCCCTTACTTGCTGCTATACTCAGATGAAGACTCTAAGGGTTCTGAGTTCTTATCATATTCTTCTAATACTATGACTACTACATCTGCCCATTTACCAAAATGGTATTCAAGGGAATACCAAGAAGCATCCAATTGACTCACTTTGGTTGTTAATATAGTCTTTCAACTCTGCTCTAAATCAGCAAGTGTATCTCCCAAGATGATCAGGGTAAATTACCTCTGTCAGAACCATGAGATTTATTTATTTATTTATTTTTCTTACTGGTTTCTTGCATGAAGAGTCCAAAAGAGACTAGGTAGAAGTCATTGCTTAAAGTGTAGTTTGTTACTTTCCGTGTCCCTTAGTGGAATTATACGTATCTGGAAACAGATATGTAGACCTGCAGAACCAAGTATTTGGGGGAGGAGAAACACAAATTCTCCAAGTAGCTTACTGAGAGCCATGATCAGTAGGATCATTACTACTTACATCGTTTGGTTCTTGGACCTAGGTGTTCAACTTACTGAGGATACAGCACCACATAATTGTCTTTTATCTATCGTGTATCCAATGTTTTCTAGAATGATGCTCTTTCTTAACAGGCTCTCATTTCCAAATCCGAGCCTCTGCTGTGTCTGTATCCCTCTATCAGTCTACCAACTTTTGGGAAGTGAGGTATGTGATAGGACAAATAGATAACCATGGTACTATGCTCACTGGTGCATTTCTTTTGTAGTAAATGGAGTTCTTTGGTTCAGAATGCCCTTGAATAATGCTTCTGGCTCAGATCCTGCAGACTGAAGTCAAACCTCTACTTGAAATATGTGTTGATTTTGATTCTAGTTAAGATAAAGCCTTGTTCCTTCCCAGGTGGAAAGGGTCCAAAGAAATAAATTACCACCAAAAAGCTGGTTGATTTCTTTGAAAATAATGCCATTTTGGGTCCTTGTTGTGGTTAATTTTACCTGTCTTTTTGACTGGGCCATGGGGTGCCCAGACTTTTGATTAAACATTATTCTGAGTGTGCCTGTGAGGGTGTTTCTAGATAAGCTCAACATTTGAGTTGGTAGACTGAATAAAGTAGATTGCCTTTCCTAATGTAGGTGGACCTCCATTGTAAATTGAATTTAAAAAGCTGAGTAAGAAAGGACTCCTGTTCCCTGACTGTTGAACTGGCACGTTAGTGTTTTCAGGACTTCAGACTCAGATAGACACTCTTATGAGTGTCTTCTCGGATCTCATGTTTTCCAGCTTTCAGACTGGGCCTGCACATTGGCTCTCCTGGATTCTGCAGATTGTGGGACTTGCCAGCCTCCATAATTGTATGAGCCAGTTCCTTACAGTAAATCTTTTTCTCTCTCTCTCTCCTTCTCTCCCTCCCTCCCTCTCATCTATCTATATCTGCACACACACACACACACACACACACACACACACACACACACACACACACACACACACACCGGACACTTCTTATATACTTCCTATTTGTTCTATTGTTACTCTGGAGAACCTTGACTAATACAGATCCTTAACACTGGTTGTTGGAAGGTAGACTATTCAGCAGTAGTGGCCTTAGTGAAATGGAAGCCCATGGTCTTGGGCCTATTCATAGCCTTCCTTCATGTCATCATTGACACTTCATTTAAGTTCCCTTTGAGGCAAACTTAATGTCAAGTAATCAAGCCATTTGACTTACTTTTTACTACATCTTCTATAGGAAATTATCTATATTAACATGAGACTGACATGTTATATAAACATGAGATACAATAATCTACAGACTTCGTGATTTCTTCCATAGGTCTATACATGTCTCACCCCTAACCCTTTTTCTTCATCATTTTCTTTCTTTTTTTTTTTTTTTTTTTGAGAGGTCATCTGTTTTATCAATTATAAGATTTTATAAAATCCCTTTAATTTGAAAATTAGTATAGCCTGTGGAGAATTTGAAGAATTCTCAGTAATGGCAGCAAATTATGACCCAAAACTGAGCAGCATGCTGAATTATAGAATCAACTAGGTCTTATTAATAGACATTGTTACTGCAATTACTGTTTATAACCTCTGGTCTTTCTGATTCAAATTTAGCGTCTACCCACATTCCCATCTCTGGAGACAGAAATGGCAACCCACTCCAGTATTCTTGCCTGGAGAATTCCACGGACAGAGGAGCCTGACAGGCTACAAGTC
The DNA here is from genome assembly GCA_935064755.1 of Tragelaphus eurycerus. Lineage (NCBI taxonomy): Eukaryota > Metazoa > Chordata > Mammalia > Artiodactyla > Bovidae > Tragelaphus > Tragelaphus eurycerus. The sequence goes on along the minus strand of CAKXYN010000012.1, from coordinate 9,189,107 downwards.
CATGGGATCTCCAAGAGTTGGATATGATTGAGCAACTAAATCCACCTACCCACACCCCCAAGATAAGGACATGATATTCTGGTTTTTCCAATCATTTTTCTTTAATTGTGGTAAAAAAATTATCATTTTAACCTTTTTTCACTATAGTTCAATAGTGATTAGTACATTCACACAGTTGTACAACAAAACTCCCTAAATTTTTATCTTGCAAAACAAACTCTATACTAATTTGACAGCAATGCCCCACTTCTCATTTCCCCATCCCCAAACCCCTGACAATTACCATTCTACTTTCCTGTTTCTATAAATTTGACTACTTTAAATATCTAATGCAAGTGGAATCATACATTATTTTTCTTTCTGTGACTGGTTAATTTTACTCACAATAATGTCTTCAGATTCATGTATATTGTGGCATGTGACAGAAGTTTCTTCTTTTTAAGGCTGAATAATATCCTATTGTGTGTATATACCACATTTTGTTTATCTATTCATCCATCAATGGACACTTGAGTTGCTCCCACCTCTGGGGTGTTTGAATAACACTGCTGTAAATGTGGGTACACAAATGTCTCCTAGATATTTTGATTTTAATTCTTTCTGATATATACCCAGAAATGGGATTTCTGGGTCATATGGTAGTTCTATTTCTGTTTTCAGGGAGAACTGCCATACTATTTTCCATAGTGGTTGCATAACATTATAATCCTACCAAGAGTTCAGCAGGATTCTAATGTCTCCACATCCTTGTGAACACTCAGTGATTTTTGTTTTTTATTTGCTTGTTTTATTTGTTTGTTTTAATAATAGCTGTCATACTCTTAATTGTGTATCCAAAAATGTATATACTGAAGCTCTAACCCCCAGTACCTGAGAGTATGACTTTATTTGGAGAAAGAGCCTTTAAAGAAGTGATTCAGTAAAAATAAAGCTGTTAAGCTGGGCCCTAATTCAATCTGACTGGAATCCTTATAAAATAAAGCCATTTAGACACAAAGAGAAACATCTTGAGGAGTGTATGCACAGTAGAAAAGGCCATGGGAAGACACAGCAATAAGGCAGTTATCTGCATGCCAGAGAGAGAAGTCTCAGGAATAATCACACCTGTCAACTCCTTAATCTTAAGACTTCTAACCTCCACAATTGTAGGAAAATAAATTACTTTTTTGTAAGCCACCAACTCTGTGATATTTGCAATGGACACCCTAACTAAATCATACAGCGTCCAATTTAATGGGTATGAGGTTATATCTTATTATAGCCTTGATTTGCATTTCTCTAATGATAAACAATATTGACCATTTTTTCATATGCTGTTGACCATTTGTATAACAACTTTAAAAAACTTTCTATTCAAGTCCACTGCCTATTTTTAAATAGATTATTTGTTTTGTTATTGTTGAGTTCTAAGAGTTTATATATAATCTGAGTATTAACCCTTTATCAGATACACTATTTACAAATATTTTTCCCATTCTGCAGCCCATGATCTTTTATACATTATCTTTCAAATCCTCTGCCTGTATAGCCAAATCATGCACCACTGTCCATGAGTTTATATGTAAATTTAACCTTGAGCCAAGTTTTACCTTTCACTCAAAGTAGGTGATCAATATTTGGGGCTATAGAATACCAGCAATCCATTTTCATCTTGTACTCACTCATGATACAAGCTTGGCTTTCTTCCTGCAGTCAGCTGAGCATAAGAAACACCTTCATGTGGTCTCAGATGTATTTGCTTAACTGTTCTTAAAGTCTATTTGTGCCCTCTGGATCTGAGGCCTAATTCTAGAATTATAACTTCCATCATATGATAAATTGTTCCTTTATCTGCCAAGACTTGTGACCTGTTAAAATCTGGATGCAGTCATTTATGTTCCACAGACTTTCAATCTCTTCCAGAGCTCATTAGCATGCAGGTGACTATTTTTTGAATAGTGTATAATTTTCAAAACCTAGATGTGTATGCTGAGATTTCCCCACTGGGACTTGTCATAAACTCTTCATGTATCTTATTCTACATACATTCCTCCATAGAATAGTTCAAGACTTTTGGCCTTCAAGGCAGTAATGTATTGATTGAACCCTGTATCTGCTGAAGAGATCTTTCCTGCTCTTGACCTTGTGCAAACATGATAGCCATGCAAGTTACTCAATGAAAGGTTGGAAAAGTATCCCAAGTGTGTAATATGCAGCCTCAAATCACAGAATGTGTGGTAAGTTGCTTGTCGTGTCTGACTCTGTGAGACCCTGTGGAATGTAGTCCCTCAGGCTCCTCTGTCCATGGGGACTCTTCAGGCAAGAATACTTGAGTGAGCAGCCATGCCCTCCTCCAGGGGGGTCTTCCTAACCCAGGGATCAAATCTGCCTCTCATACATCTCCTCCATTGGCAGGCAGATTCTTTAACACTGGAGACAGCTGGGAAGCCCAGATCTCAGAGCCCTACCCCTTATTCAGGTGATAGCACTTTGTAAGACAAATAATTTATTTCTTACTTTGCAAGGGATATTCTATCTTTTTGTTGAACACTAGTCCCTTAAAAGGACTTCCCCAGTGGCTCAGATGGTAAAGTATCTTGCTTACAATGCAGGAGACCGGGGTTCGATTCCTGGGTTGGGAAGATCCTCTGGAGAAGGAAATGGCAACCCACTCCAGTGCTCTTGCCTGGAAAATCCCATGGACAGAGGAGCGTGGTGGGCTACAGTCCATGGGGTCACAAAGAGTCAGACACAACTGAGTGACTTCACTTCACTTTAGTCCCTTAAAAACTTTACTTATATAATGGGTCTACAAACCCTCATAGGGATTATCAAATTTGAGTTACAAGTAGAAAACAATGTCTGAGTGCAAAGTAAAACAAATTATTAATAATTTTTTAAAAACTAAGCACATAACATTATAATTACAAACACCAAAGATAAATAAACAATATTAAATGCTCTCAGGAAAAAGATATATTGTTTATGGATGAGTGACCTATAGGAACAAAACAATTTTAAAAAAGAATAAAAAGTTAAAGGACTTAAACTACCCTATTTCAAGATTTATTATAAAGCTATAGAAATCAAGGGGCTTTCCAGGTGGTGTTAGTGGTAAAGAACCTGCCTACCAATACAGGAGACATAAGAATTGTGGGTTTGATCCCTGGGTAGGGAAGATCTCCTGGAAAAGGTCATGACAACCCACTCCAGTATTCTTGCCTGGAGAATCCCATAGACAGAGGAGCCCAGTGGGCTACAGTCCATAAAGCCACGAAGAGTCAGACACGACTGAAGCAACTTAGCCTCAGTAGAGCATAGAAATCAAGAGACTGTGATGTGTGGTATGGGTTTAGTGCCTTGGTTAATGGAAAAGAAGAATCCAGAAATAGACTCATAATTGATGTGTGTTTCACAGAAAATATACTATGTTTATTTTAATTATTAAATTGACATCATGAAAATAATACTTTTGCCATCTGAGTTACATGTGCACGAAGGACTGAGTGAAAATTTGCTTGCCAGTCCTAGGCAACACAAACAGCTGTGAGAGGTAATCATAAATATTGTATTAAGTCACTAAATTTTAGATTGATTCATTCTATAGCAAAATGGTAGCTGAGGCAATGTTTAGCTTTCTAACAGAAAACAAAAGCAAACAAACAAAAAACCCACATTTCTGGTTAATCTTGTCCCATATATTAAACTATTCCCTTATTCATTCTTAAACCTTAGGAGACTTTCCTGCTTTCAAATTTTCCTTTCTTGAGGAACTCTGAAGCTCATAGTTTCCATATCGTATTTTCTTGAAGATTTCTTGTTCTTCTTTCCTCTAACAAAACTCTATTACCTACCCTTTCCCCCAAGCTGTACCATGACCTTTCTACAAGGATAATGTCCTATAAATAAGATAAAATTAAATAATTACAAGAAAATAATAAGTGGACTCCAAGTTGTTGTGTTACCATGGTAAACTGTGGAAGAAAAATGTATGTCCCAATTAAATATAATGTACAATTCATTTATATAATTTTGTAAATTAAGTTCTGATTAGGAACATAAGTCCTAGATATCTTTATTTATATAGGAAAATACATTTAAATAACTGCTGCTGCTAAGTCACTTCAGTCGTGTCCAACTCTGTGCGACCCTGTAGACAGCAGCCCACCAGGCTCCCCCATCCCTAGGATTCTCCAGGCAAGAATAGTGGAATGGATTGCCACTTCCTTCTCAAATGCATGAAAGTGAAAAGTGAAAGTGAAGTCGTTCAGTCGTGTCTGACTCTTAGCGAGCCCATGGACTGCAGCCTACCAGGCTCCTCCATCCATGGGATTTTCCAGGCAAGAATACTGGAGTAGGGTGCCATAGCCTTCTCCGATTTAAATAACTGAAGACCACCAAATCATTAAAATGAAAGCATTGTATGGCTCTAAACAACTACATGAAAATAAGATATTTTTAAACTTTCATTTAAGTTCTGTGCCTATAACATGATCTTTTCATGGTTTTAGGACTCCTTAAACATTAGTTCTCATCTTGACTGCCTTGTAAGTATTTTTAGTTAGTACCATTGCATGCTTTTAAAATATTTTAAATATTGAATATCACTAAATATTACTTTAAAATATCATTCTGAGTAATATAAGGGAGATACAATTTTGATTGAGGAAATATATTAATCTACTTTCATAACTTTAGAAAATTCTTTTTTCTCTCAGTATAATTGAAGTATGCTCACATTTATATAATGATAATATTGAGATCATTATCTTTTTGTAAATACCCTTTTAATTTTGGCAGTTTTCTTTGAGGGTGCCACCTCCTGGTGTAGCAGCTTTTTTGCAAGTTCTGTAATAGTCTGTTCGAATTCTACAATGTTATTCCAAACATTCACCTTCTTTTTGAAGTGTATGGCTCACATTTCACACAGATCCTGTATGATGATTTCCTTGCATAGTGGGAAGTTTTTGACGTGTGGGTTTACTGGAGTCCCTTGGCTTTAAACTTGGCTCAGAGCAGATGGTACTGCTAGAGAGAGCAACAACACAGCTTTGAGCATGAAAATGTTAGTGCACACATGATGCTTTCCCCCCTCAGGTCTGGTATGATTGATGGGACTTTGGAACTCAAAACTGAGAAAAATAGATCCTTCACAATTGGCTATTTGTTGGCCAAAAAAAAAACCCTCAAAGAATGGGACACAGTTCATTGTTTCAGTGCCAAATAACAGTCCCCTGCCATCTCAAGTGACTTGCCTCTAAAAATAAAGCTTTAAAACTGCTGAGTTTAAAGGAGTCTATAATAATAAATGTAAGGAAAATGAAATAGTTATTTTAGCTCTAAAATGTCTTTTAGCATTTCTATTATAAGAGAATAGAAGCTAAATGGCACTTAAATCCCTCCTCCAAAAATAAAAAAAGAAAAGAACAAAATGAAATATCAAGCTCAAGTACTGTGTTTTGATATAAAATAACACCTAAGGGAAGTGCTAAAATATGCAATTGATGTTAAATAATTACAAGCAACATGATTATTGAGAGGATAACATGTATAAGAAAGATGGAAGTGTGAGACACAGTGAGAGAAAGACATTCAGATAAATTCTTCATTATAATTTATAATTTTTTCCCACACACCATAGAAACCAATATATTAGGTTGGCCAAAATGTTCATTCAATTTTTTCTATAATACGTTATGGAAACACACACACACAAAATTTTGGCCAACCCAATATTTAAAGAAGACAAGGGCTGCACAGTTATATGAAACCAGAAAATCAAGGCAACAAAATCATAGTAAATCACTTTCTAGTCAATGTTGTATCTACCAAGACACAAAAATATTTATACACGCATATCTAAGTACATAAATTATTTTCCCTTTATCTAGAAAAAATGGTTAAATATTTATTACAGATTGGGTCAGAAAATTTACCTTGAAGTCTATCATCTTAACTCTATTGGAAAGCTTGTGAGAGACCCACAGTTATGTAAAATTAGGATGAGGTAGCACTATAGAGCAGATGCCCACCTTTTTAAAAAATACAGATTCAAAAATAAGATGATTGACCAAGGAGACTCCACTGAAGGTCCAGAGGCAGGGAAGTAGTAGTCCAGACTAGTGACCAGAGGACATGCGTATACTTGTGGCAAATACTGGAAACTCTTTTGGACCAATAATTCTTTGAACACATTTTTGTTGTTTTGATTGCCTTTTTTTAAACATTTATTCCATACTAAGTGCTCTATAGTCCTTAGTCCTAGGAACTCTTAGAGCAAACATGTGAAGTTTATGTTACTGTTAGGTAATTAGAATAGGTAAAAGGAGTCCAGAATAGCAGTGGCTAAAGACAAGGGAGAAGCCCTTGAAAATAGAACAAAGGAAGGTCCAAAGACAGGAGTGAAACCAACAGCCCCCCTGGCTAGTCCAATTTACAGGGGGAGGAGAGAAAAGCATATAAAAAGAAGAGCCAAAATTGAGCCTCTGGCTTCTCTTCTCTTCTCTTCGCTTCTTTTGGATGGGCCCACCCTCATGACTCGAGGAGGTATTTTCCTTTGCTTGCCAAATAAAACTGAGTTATAACACGGGTCCATCCATTGCTTCAAATTTTTGCTGCAGCAAGACAGAACTGAGTAAATTACAAACCTCCTTGACATTACTTTTCCCATTTTATAAATGAAAAACAAACAAACAAAAAAACTGAGACAGTGAGTTTAAGTATCTTGTCCAAGTAATAAAGTTATTAGGTAAAAGTAGAGCTCAGGAAGTCAGATTAAAAAACCTGATACATACAAAACTTCCTTCCATACTAATCAATAAAGGAGGAATTTTGTCTCTTCACTACTATATCCCCAGTGTGTAGAATAGTGCTGGTAAATACAGCATAAATATTTGTTAGAGAGTATAATAAATGTAGAGAAAAAAAAATTTTAAATAACAGAATAAGGACTTAGACAGCATTCTATTAATTTAATATAGTGTGTTAAAGTGTAATCTGATGTAAAGCATTAAAACATATAAATGCATACTTTGTAGCATGAAAAACTGCCAGTGAGTTCATTATATGTAAAAGGATACAAAGGAATTTTGCCAATTAAAAAAATAATAAAACTTCTTCCTATGACAAATTCTTATTCACCTAAGTTACTGAACTTAGGCTCAGATACATCCCTCCCCAGGAAGGATTTCAGAGTCCCTTCCCTGAAAATAGGGCTCTTTTCTTGGTAATTGGAAATACCCCAAAAAGAAAAGGTCCACTTTTGTTAAGCAATAATTATTTGTTATTCAGCATTGAAATATTTCACATTTTGGCAACTCCTTTTTTGTAATATCAATTTACCAAGACCTAGTTATAACAAAATATTTACTGTATCCAGATTTGTCTAGACCATTGTGAGAAAATAGACAAGGAATGTGTGACTTCTATGTTAGGGTAATTAAAGATTAGCCTTATATGAAATTATTTGCACTCATGAAGTAATTCTTTCATTTCAACTAAAATATAAAGAGATGGCATTTTCATTTAAAAATAATTTGGAAAAGAGAAAGTTTAGGGGAGTTTCAGTGGTTTGGCCTTGATGTAAGAAAGATAAAGACAAAACTGGCAACACCAGATACAGACAGGAAAGTCAGCTAGAGGCACAGAATTATTTTAAGAGAATTGACGATAAAAATATTTTTTGAGGGAGATAATAAAAAGTGAACTAGCATAGATAGAAGGACATCAAAATTTTAGAATTGATAATAAACCAGTGCAGTTATCTGAATTTAAACAGTCCATCATTTAGGTATGGCAAAACCAATACAACATTGTAAAGTAATTAGCCTCCAATTAAAATAAATAAATTTATATTAAAAAATAAACAGTCCATCAATATCCAGGTAATAAAGGCCGCCTGGTTTTGCAGTATTTATTTTTGTCTTTATTTCTTCTACAGCAAATTAACTCTTGGTCTGCTCTGTCCTTCTCTTAGCCAATTAGTTCATTATGGCCTCACTTTTTTTTTTTTTAATAAGAAAATTTCAGGAATGAGATTTTTCATGGCATAGTTAAGTTTGACATTCAGTTTTTAGATTATAGAGGAACGTCAGAGCTACTGATTTTTGGAAAAGGGCATTATGACATGACAGTGGATTTAACCTGTTAACACGAGTTGAGGAACTGGCATTTTCTTTTCTCTAAAGATATTCCTATTTCTATAAGAATGTCATGGAATAGTGACAAAAAGAGAAGCAAGCATCTGACAAATTTTCAAGCTATTTAAACACTGGATGTGTTCCACCATTTTCCCCAGGATATCTTCTAATAAAAATATTTGTCTCAATAAATGTTTAATATCAAAAGTGTTCTTTGGTCTCAAAATGTTAATAATATAATCAAGTATTACAGATTATGTCTTTGCTTGGCATAGCAGAGAACTACTGATATATGCATTTCCATATATTAAGAATTATCTACAAACTTTTCAAATTCTTTTTCTTGATTAAGCTCTTAAACTTTGACTTTTTTTATTCTGTTTTGTGAATGCTAATTTTCTAGATAGCTATTGCATACTTTGGTCAACTCACTGTATCTCTGTGGTGCATGAAGAAAGTTCTTTTCATGTCAGTTTATTTTGCTGAGCCTATAACCATGTTCAAACTGCAACACAATACACTCATGAGTTTTGATAAATTGGAATATCTAGATAACCACTACTTCAATCAAAATGTTAGGGAGTCCAAATTCCTACTGTTCTCCACAGGACAGGTCAATAAATTCAGAGACTAGGCATTGGGGCAAAGAATAGTAATTTTATTTGAAAACCCAACAGACCAAGAAGATGGCATGCTAGTGTCCCAAACAACCATATCACCTCAATTAGAATTCAGTCTTCTTTTATACTAACAAGAGAGAGAGTGTGACAGGAGAGACAGGGCTGGGCCCAAGGGTGGCCTCCTCATGCATAGGCATTAGGCAGAAGGCAAAGCCACCTCTTTGTTTAGCACTTAATGAGGCCATGACACATGAAGGAATGACATCTAAAACAGAAGTTTTATAACATCTGAGCAAGAATCTTCAACCTTGAAAACCAGGAAACATGCAAATAAAAATGCACAGGTTGACGATGAGTGAGTGAAGGACAAAAGCAACCAACCACAGTCTTCACATTCTAGTAGTCTAAGAGATTTTCCAGCCTGATACATGTGCAGAGTGGGTCTCAAGTCATCCTCCAGTAACACTGGCCACATCATAATATCATTATAATATCATTAACATCATGGTATTGTCCCCCCCACCCCCCACATAGTGTGGGTTTCGCTTGGGTGCTCACGGGAAGGATTCAGAATGGACGCTGATGGAAGCCCAGATAAGGAATTGAAGATGACAGGATCACAGGGAAGGGAAAAAGGGAGTCACCATCATCTGAATCCCAGAAGATTGACCCCATATTAACAATCTAAGCTGCCCCTATTATGTGCGCCTCATTAGAGAGGATGTCCACACTATTCTCTGAGTGTGTAACTTTCACTTCTGCCCTAAATAAACTGCTTCTTTGTATGCTCTCCCACACATACTGTGCTTCTAATGATCTCTGTGCCTGCTTTACAATCTCAGTCTCTTTGTGAAATTCTTTCTTCAAAGAAGACAAAAACTGAAATCTTCTTGACACTGAAATCAATTGTTGCAGAACTTTTCAAGCTAGCCAGACCCTAGAGGGGAGAAGTGATCATTTTTTGTTCTTGCAGCTATCCATGTAGGGCTGGTCAAGTAAACCTCCAACAAGATGAATGTTATTCTCTGTTGTGCACCTTTTTTATCTCTATATAAATGAAAAGTACTGTGCCTTTATAGGTCAAATGCGGGAAGCAGAACCTTGAGAATGGGCTATCACATGTGTTTCAGGCTATAGGCAACAGAATTTTACAGTGGTACAGGGCCAACATGACTAAGCGTGGGCAACAGAGCACAAAGTGTAGAGCAAAAGGAACATCCAGTCAGGTTTGTTCTTCTCTGTTACAAACCTACAGACGGTTGACATTATCCCAAAGTATTTCCTTTGTAACACTTCACAGTCCACCCTCCATCAATAGAAACTATTGCACTTCCATTTGTCACAGTAAGTTCATCTGTCCTCGCTAGAATTTTAAATAAATGGAATCATAGAGGAGACAGTTATTTTTGTTCACTTGCTCCAAAATTTTGCCAGGTTATGAGTTCTGCCAGTCATTTTATTTTAGACATTCTAAAGAACCTGTAGAGCCTTTTTTTTTATTTTCATATTAAATTGCATCTTACCTGATAAATGACACTGGATATCTTCTCATGTGCTTTTTGACCTCTCTTCTGTCTCACTTTGGCTCCCCCAGTGGCTCAGCAATAAAGAGTCTGCTTGTAGTGCAGGATACACAGGTGATGTGAGTTCAGTCTCTGGGTTGGGAAGATCCCTTGGAGAAGGGAAAGGCAGTCCATCCACTCCAGTATTCTTTCCTGGAGAATACCATAGATAGAGAAGACTGGCAGGGTATATGGTCCATAGGGTCACAAAGAGTGGGAGACGACTAAGGTGACTTAGCACACATCTCATTTTATGAAGTGTTTGTGAAAATATTTTGTTCAGTTTCATGGGTTATTTTCTAATAATTGAATTTTAAATGAGACTAACATCTTCTGTATATAGTCGTTATTCAGGTATACTTACTGCATGTATTTTCTCTCAGCCAGTGACTTGCCTTCTGATTTTCTAAATGGTGTCTATGGTGTCTCTTAAAGAGCAGAATTATCTTTTAATTTTCATGAAGGCTGATTTACCATTTTATTCTCTTTATGATCTAAGAAAATTTTGCCTACCCAAGGAAATAAAGATTTCCTCCTATGTTCCCCATTTTTCTACAGTGTTTCATATTGTACTTTTGTGTTTAAAATCATTATCTATTTGGAATTAAAATTTTCATTTAGTACAATATGAGTCAGCTTATTTGTTTATTTATGCTTTTGATATCAATTTCTCTAAACGTTATTTTAAACTATCCTTTTTCTGTGAAATTCCCTTGGAAGCATTAGTGAAAATCTGTCACATATAAATGGGTAGGTCTGTTTCTGAGACCAAACTATACTGCCCCCCATACCAAAGACCAGTAAATCGAGAGACTAAGTGTTGAGACACAAAAAAAGATGTCCTTTTCATTATGGGGGACTAGAATGTAAGAGCAGGAAGTCAAGAGACACCTGGAATTACAGGCAAATTTGGCTTTGGAATATGGAATGAAGCAGGGCAAAGACTAATAGAATTCTGCCCAAAAAAATGCACTGGTCATAGCAAACACCCTCTTTCAACAACAGAAGTCTCTACACATGGACATCACAAGATGGTCAACAATGAAATCAGATTGATTGTATTATTTGCAGTCAAAGATGGAGAAGCTCTATATAGTAAGCAAAAACAAGACCAGGAGCTAAATGTGGCTCAGATCATAAAATCCTTATTGCCAAATTCAGACTTAAATTGGAGAAAGTAGAGAAAACCACTAAACCATTCATGTATGACCTAAATCAAATCCCTTATGATTATACAGTGGAAGTGAGAAATAGATTTAAGGGCCTAGATCTGATAGATAGAGTGCTTGATGAACTATGGATGGAGATTCATGACATTGTACAGGGGACAGGGATCAAGACCATCCCCAAAAACAGAAATGCAAAAAGGCAAAATATCTGTCTGTGGAGTCCTTACAAATAGCTGTGAAAAGAAAAGAAGCCAAAAGCAAAGGAGAAAAGCAAATATATGCCCATTTGAAATCAGAGTTCCAAAGAATAGCAAGGAGAGATAAGAAAGCCATCCTCAGTGATCAATGCAAAGAAATAGAGGAAAACAACAGAATGGGAAAGACTAGAGATCTCTTCAAGAATATTAGAGATACCAAGGGAACATTTCATGCAAAGGTGGGCTCAATAAAGGACAGAAATGGTATGGACCTAACAGAAGCAGAAGATATTAAGAAGAGGTGGCAAGAATACACAGAAGAACTGTACAAAAAAGATCTTCACAACCCAGATAATCATGATGGTGTGATCATTCACCTAGAGCCAGACATCCTGGAATGTGAGATCAAGTGGACCTTAGAAAGCATCATACAAACACAGCTAGTGGAGGTTATGGAATTCCAGTTGAGCTTTTACACATCCTAAAAGCTGATGCTGTGAAAGTGTTGCACTCAATATGCCAGCAAATTTGGAAAACTCAGCAGTGGCCACAGGACTGGAAAAGGTCAGTTTTCATTCCAATCCCAATGAAAGGCAAAGCCAAAGAATGTTCAAACTGTCACACAATTTCACTCACTTCACATGCTAGCAAAGTAATGTTCAAAATTCTCCAAGCCAGGCTTCAACAGTACGTGAACTGTGAACTTCCAGCTATTCAAGCTGGTTTTAGAAAAGGCAGAGGAACTAGAGATCAAATTGCCAACGTCTGCTGGATCATCTAAAAAGCAAGAGAGTTCCATATTAACATGTATTTCTGCTTTATTGACTATGCCTTATCCTTTGACTGTGTGGATCACAATAAACTGTGGAAAATTCTGAAAGAGATGGGAATACCAGACCACCTGACCTGCCTCTTAAGAAACCTGAATGCAGGTCAAGAACCAACAGTTAGAACTGGACATGGAACAACAGACTGGTTCCAAATAGGAAAAGGAGTATGTCAAGGCTGTATATTGTCACTCTGCTTATTTGACTCATATGCAGAGTACATCATGAGAAACATTGGGCTGGAGGAAGCACAAGGTGGAATCAAGATTGCCGGGTGAAATATCAATAACCTCAAATAGGAAGATGACACCACCCTTCTGGCAGAAAGTGAAGAGGAACTGAAGTGCCTCTTGATGAAAGTGAAAAAGGAAAGTGAAAAGATTGGCTTAAAGCTTAACATTAAGAAAACAAAGATCATGGTATCCAGTCCCACCACTTCATGCAAATAGATGGAGAAACAGTGGAAACAAGTGTCAGATTTTATTTTCTTGGGCTCCAAGATCACTGCAGATGGTGACTGCAGCCATGAAATAAAAAAGACGCTTACTCCTTGGAAGGAAAGTTATGACTGACCTAGACACGATATTAAAAAGCACAGACATTACTATGCCAACAAAGGTCCTTCTCATCAAGACTATGGTTTTTCCAGTCATCATGTATGGATGTGAGAGTTGGATGGAAAGTTGAGCACTGAAGAATGGTTGCTTTTGAGCTGTAGTGTTGGAGAAGACTCTTGAGAGTCCCTTGGACTGCAAGGAGATCCAATCAATCCATCCTAAAGGAAATCAGTCCTGCGTGTTCATTGGAAGGACTGATATTGAAGCTGAAACTCCAGTACTCTGATCACCTCATGCAAAAAGCTGACTCATTGGAAAAGACCCTGATGCTGGGAGAGATTGAAGGCAGGAGAAGGGGACGACAGAGGATGAGATGGTTGGATGGTATCACTTACTCAACGGACATGAGTTTGAGTAAATTCTGGGTGTTGATGATGGACAGAGAGGCCTTGCTTGCTGCAGTCCATGGGGTCACAAAGATTCGGACACGACTGAATTTAACTGAAGTGAGGTGTTGGAGGAAAAGGAATAGTGTCTTTATTCATAAAGCCAGCAAACCAAGAATAAGGCAGAATACTGTCCCAAAGAAACACATAACTGGAGTTGTAATTTAAGCTTCTTTTATACTTATATTCAGTTCAGTTCAGTTCAGTAGCTCAGTTGTGTCCGACTCTTAGTGATTTATACTACTTTATACTAAAAGGGAAAGAGGTGTGACTGGTGGTTGCAAACTTCTTGGTACAGAAATTCTTTGCTCTTGTAGTTGTTTAGATAGGACTGATCATAGTGTTCCTGAAAACCTTCAATAACACAATTATTTTCTGTTAGCAACATTTTATCTCTATATGAATGGAAAACTATTATTTCTTATTTGCTTATCTTTAAAGGTCAGAGCATGAGAATCTGTTATCCCCATAACTATTAGTTATCCTCATAACTAAGGTAATCCCATTTTGAGGATTCTACATGATGCCAGCATTAAAAGGACTTATACCTTTGACTAGGAGGAACAAAAACTTTTTCTAGCACTATATGAGCTTCAGAAATTGTTCCATCTAATCTTAAGTAATTCTTCTATCACCACCCTCTTGGGTACTTTTCTTACAGGTTCTGATGAGAATTTTATTAAAGACTTGAGGTAACCCCCTCAGAGATCACTGGAATGGTGATCTTCTGCAGCTCTTTCTGCAGCTTCCTTCACTTTGGTATGTTGCTCTGCAAAATTTAGCTTCCTTGGCCTCCCTGAGTGCCAAACTGCATATTTTCTCTACTCTTCGAGACTTCTGGGCTTTGTTTGATTCCCCCTTCCTTTATTACAGCTTGAGAAATCTTTCTAGATAAGAAGGAAACCCTCTCATGGAGCTCAAATCATTTCTTCCTCATTTCTTAGGAATCACTGCCTATTAACTAGTTATACAAAGCCATCGTTTCATGTAATTTTCTAAGTTTTTGGTAATTTAAGACATAGGGTAAACTTCATCCTTGTTCCTTCACAGTTAGAAATTAAATAGCCATTTGAGATTTTTCCTTTTAATCACAATAGAGTTTCAAGAATCTTAACTTTAAATAACCAGGATACTGGACGAAATACATGAAATCACTGTTTTAAGACATCAGTCAATGGGTAGCAGCGAGACATGATTCCTGAGACAAGGGAAACAAATGAAGGGAGCCTTATGACCACACCAGGTCTTGCTTTGAGAGCAACATAAAGTTCTTGAGAGCGGACATAAAGAATAGCAACTCAGTGAGTGTCCAGTAGCCTCAAAGGATGAAAAATAAGATCAGATTCTGGGGAATATGAGGCAGCTGGTAATCGCAGGGGAAAATTCCAGAAAGGAGATTATACTTAGAAAAGACTTCCAAAAAGCATAGGCATCCCCTTTAATCTTTGCTGAGTTCTAGGCAATACATCTATCCAATAAAAGGATACATAGAAGGGCAAAGGCCAAACATGGATTTTTCAAAATGAGTAAATTTCAAGCTCATACAAAGTGGTAAGATATTTGAACTGCATCCAGTAAGTGTGGAGTCCTAAGTACTTAACTAGGGAATAAAATATTCAGTTGAACACCTCTCCAAAAAGAAAACTCCATACTCAGATAGCTTCACTGGTTAGTTTTATCAAACACTCGATGATGGAAAAATTGTAATCTCATGCAGATACTTTCAGAAACAGAAATATAATAAATACTTCAACTCACTAATTTGACTCCAGTGTTATCCTGATACCAAAAACAAAGACAAGAGTACCACACTAAAAAAGTACAAAACCAAAATGAGACAGTATTACCTCATTCACACAGGGGTTACAATCCTTCAAATATTTTAACAAATTAAATGCAGCAATATATATTAAAAGATGGCAATGCACTGTAACCAAGGAATTCATATTCTTGGAATGCAAGGTTGTTTTACCATAAAAAAATAATCAATGTAATTCATTATTTTCATATAGTAAGGGGAAAAGGAATTATATTCTCAATATATGAAGAAAAATATTTAATAACATTAAATATCCATTCCTGAAAAGCTTTCAATAAACTAAGACAAGGAGAAAACTTCTTAATCTAATAAAACACATCAATGAAAGACCTATAGCTAATACAATACTTAATTGTCAACCTCTGTCAACCTCTGTTTCTGACTGTGAAGGAACAACAAGGATGAGGTTTACCCTATGTCTTAAATTATTGATGCTACTGGACTCTCTTGAGTTATTATTCTTTAATGTCAGTTCTCAAGAAATTGTTCAAAGCAGGAGCTGGTGAGGTCTTATTCCCTCATTTGTTTCCCTTATCTCAGGAATGTCTCGCTGCTACCTATTGACCAATGTCTTAAAACAGTGATTTCATGTATTTCATCCAGTATCCTGGTTATTTAAAGTCAAGATTCTTGAAACGCTATTGTAGTCAAAAGGAAAAATCTCAAATTGCTATTTAAATACAAATTAACTATAGAAGCAATCACTTCTAGCTAGCCCAAGAATTAGGTTTTTTTTTCCTATGCAAAAAATGTCACAATACAGACCATTTTAAAATACATTTTCATTTCTTCTCAAGATCTCTAGAAAATTTAAAATTCAAAATGAAAAAAAAATATTTATTATTTCATTGATAATAATGTTTATTATGGCAAAATTAAATGTTATTACTATACTAAGTTGTTATACCTAACAGTAATTATTAACCTTTCTAGAGTTTATGTTGAAATTTTAGGATCAAAGAGATACAAAATATAGTTCTTACTTTCATTTATTTTATGATATAGAAATAATTTTATTATTTAGACTTGAAGGGTTTTACTTCTTGTATGTATGTATGTATATGTGTATATATGCATATATATCAGATCAGATCAGATCAGTTGCTCAGTCATGTACGACTCTTTGCGACCCCATGAATCACAGCATACCAGACCGCCCTGTCCATCACCAACTCCCTGAGGTCACTGAGACTCACATCCATCGAGTCAGTGATGCCATCCAGCCATCTCATCCTCTGTAGTCCCCTTCTCCTCTTGCCCCCAATCCTTCCCAGCATCAGAGTCTTCTCCAATGAGTCAACTCTTCACATGAGGTGGCCAAAGTATTGGAGTTTCAGCTTCAGCATCAGTCCTTCCAAAGAAATCCCAGGGCTGATCTCCTTCAGGATGGACTGGTTGGATCTCCTTGCAGTCCAAGGGACTCTCAAGAGTCTTCTCCGACATCACAGTTCAAAAGCATCAATTCTTTGGCCCTCAGCTTTCTTTATAGTCCAACTCTCACATCCATACACGACGACTGGAAAAACCATAGCCTTGACTTAATGGACCTTTGTTGACAAAATAATGTCTCTACTTTGTAATATGCTGTCTAGGTTGGTCATAACTTTCCTTCCAAGGAGTAAGTGTCTTTTTATTTCATGGCTGCAGTCACCATCTGCAGTGATTTTGGAGCCCAGAAAAATAAAGTCAGCCACTGTTTTCACGTTTCCCCATCTATTTGCCATGAAGTGATGGGACCGGATGCCATGATCTTCGTTTTCTGAATGTTGAGCTTTAAGCTAATGTTTTCACTCTCCTCTTTCACTTTCCTCAAGAGGCTATTTAGCTCTTCTTCACTTTCTGCCATAAGGGTGGTGTCATCTGCATATCTGAGGTTATTGATATTTCCTCGGGCAATCTTGATTCCAGCTTGTGCTTCCTCCAGCCCAGCGTTTCTCATGTTGTACCCTGCATATAAGTTAAATAAGCAGGGTGACAGTATACAGCTTTGATGTACTTTTCCTATTTGAAACCAGTGTGTTTTTCCAGTTGAGTTATTCCAAATCCTGAAAGATGATATTGTGAAAGTGCTGCACTCAATATTCCAGCAAATTTGGAAAACTTAGCAGTGGCCACAGGACTGGAAAATGTCAGTTTTCATTCCAATCCCAAAGAAAGGCAATGCCAAAGAATGGTCCATCTACTGCACAATTGCACTCATCTCACACGCTAGTTGAGTAATGCTCAAAATTCTCCAAGCCTGGTTTCAGTAGTACATGAATCATAAACTTCCAGATGTTCGAGTTGGTTTTAGAAAAGGCAGAGGAACCAGAGATCAAATTGCCAACATCCACTGGATCATCGAAAAAGCAAGAGAGCTCCAGAAAAACTTTTATTTCTGCTTTATTGACTATGCCAAAGCCTTTGACTGTGTGGATCACAATAAACTGTGGAAAATTTTGTAAGAGATGGGAATACCAGACCACCTTATCTGCCTCTTGAGAAATTTGTATACAGGTCATGAAGCAACAGTTAGAACTGGACATGGAACAACAGACTGGTTCCAAATAGGAAAAGGAGTTCATCAAGGCTGTATATTGTCACCCTGCTTATTTAACTTATATGCAGAGTACCTCATGAGAAACGCTGGACTGGAACAAACACAAGCTGGAATCAAGCTTGCCGGGAGAAATCTCAATAACCTCAGATATGCAGATGACACCACCCTTATGGCAGAAAGTGAAGAGGAACTAAAAAGCCTCTTGATGAAAGTGAAAGTGGAGAGTGAAAAAGTTGGCTGAAAGCTCAACATTCAGAAAACGAAGATTATGGCCTCTGGTCCCATCACTTCATGGGAAATAGATGGGGAAACAGTGGAAACAGTGTCAGACTTTATTTTGCGGGGCTCCAAAATGCAGATAGTGATTGCAACCATGAAATTAAAAGACACTTAATCCTTGAAAGGAAAGTTATGACCAACCTAGATAGAATATTTAAAAGCAGAGACATTATTTTGCCAAAAATGGTTTGTCTAGTTAAGGCTATGGTTTTTCCAGTGGTCATGTATGGATGTGAGAGCTGGACTGTGAAGAAGGCTGAGCACTGAAGAATTGATGCTTTTGAACTGTGGTATTGGAGAAGACTCTTGAGAGTCCCTTAGACTGCAAGGAGATCCTACCAGTCCATTCTAAAGGAGATCAGCCCTGGGATTTCTTTGGAAGGAATGATGCTAAAGCTGAAACTCCAGTACTTTGGCCACCTCATGCGAAGATTTGTCTCATTGAAAAAGACTCTGATGCTGGGAGGGATTGGGGGCAAGAGGAGAAGGGGACTACAGAGGATGAGATGGCTGGATGACATCACTGAATTGATGGACATTAGTCTGAGTGAACTCTGGGAGTTGGTGATGGACAGGGAGGCCTAGTATGCTGAGATTCATGGGGTCACAAAGAGTCGGACACGACTGATCGACTGATCTGTCTCCTTCTTCCCTCTTCTCGTCTCTGTATAACTCCATGAACATCTCTTAGCAGTCCAGACTGTGGAGTGCACATAAGGAAGTGATTACTGGCTAGTTTGCTCTCTCCTCTTTTAATTCCACCTCATCTCATCCTGGTCACTTCTATTTCCCTCTTCCCTCTTCTCTTTTCTATGTAACTCTGAGAACCTCTCTGGGTGTCCCTCACTGTGGAGAAACTGTTCATCTTTAACCTAGATATTTTATTAACAGTGATGTTTCGATGACGAAGAGTTGAGGCTACTGTAAAAATAAGACCGAGAACCAGAAGCAGGGGGCTTAAGTCCAAATCCTCAGAACACCAGAAAACTCATGACTCCAGGGAACATTAATCGACAGGAGCTCATCAAACACCTCCACTGAAACCAAGCGCCACCTAAGGGCCAACAAGTTCCAGAGCAAGACATACCACACAAATTCTCCAGCAACACAGGAACATAGCCCTGAACTTCAATATACAGGCTGCCCAAAGTCACTCCAAACCCGTTGATATCTCATAACTCATTACTGGACACTTCATTGAACTCCAGAGAGAAGAAATCCAGCTCCACCCACCAGAACACCTACACAAGCTTCCCTAACCAAGAAACCTTGACAAGCCACCTGTACAACCCTACCCACAGCAAGGAAACTGTACAATAAAGAAAACTCCACAAACTGCCAGAATACAGAAAAGTGGAGTTGCTCAGTTGTGTCCAACTCTTTGTGACCTCGTGGACTGTAGCCTACCAGGCACCTCTGTCTGTGGGGTTCTCCAGACAAGAATACTGGAGTGGGTTGCCATTTCCTTCTCCAGGGGATCTTCCCAACCCAGGGATTGAATCCAGGTCTCCCGCATTGCAGGCAGACACTTTACCCTCTGAGCCACCAGAGAAGCCTACAGAATACAGAAAGGCCACCCCAAACACAGCAATATAAACAAGACAAAGAGATAGAGGAATACCCAGCGGTAAAGGAACAGGATAAAAGCCCACCAAACCAAACAAAAGAGAAAGTGATAGGAAATCTACCTGATAAAGGATTCCGAATAATGATAGTGAAAATGATCCAAAATCTTGAAAACAAAATGGAATAACAGATAAATAGCCTGGAGACAAGGATTGAGTAGATGCAAGAAAGGTTTAACAGGGATCTAGAAGAAATAAAAAAAGAGTCAATATATAAAGAATAAAGCAATAAATGATATCAAAAACACTCTGGAGGGAACAAATAGTAGAATAATGGAGGCAGAAGATAGGGTTAGTGAGATAGAAGATAGAATGGTAGAAATAAATGAAGCAAAGAGGAAAAAAGAAAAACAAATTAAAAGAAATGAGGACAATCTCAGAGACCTCTGGGACAAGGTTAAATGCCCCACCATTTGAATCATAGGAGTCCCAGAAGAAGAAGACAAAAAGAAATACCATGAGAAAATACTTGAGGAGATAATAGTTGAAAACTTAACTAAAATGAGGAAGGAAATGATCACCCAAGTCCAAGAAACCCAGAGAGTCCCAAACAGGATACATCCAAGGCAAAACACCCCAAGACACATATTAATCAAATTAACAAAGATCAAACACAAAGAACAAATATCAAAAGCAGCAAGAGAAAAACAACAAATAACACTCAAGGGGATTCCCCATAAGGATAACAGTTGATCTTTCAATAGATCAATTCCAGAAAAATAAACGACCCAATCAAAAAATGGGCCAAAGAACTAAATAGACATTTCTCCAAAGAAGACATACAGATGGCTAACAAACACATGAAAAGATGCTCAACATCACTCATTATCAGAGAAATGCAAATCAAAACCACTATGAGGTACCATTTCACGCCAGTCAGAAGGGCTGCGATCCAAAAGTCTACAAGCAATAAATGCTGGAGAGGGTGTGGAGAAAAGGGAACCCTCTTACACTGTTGGTGGGAATGCAAACTAGTACAGCCACTATGGAGAACAGTATGGAGATTCCTCAAAAAACTGGGAACAGAACTGCCTTATGATCCAGCAATCCCACTGCTGGGCATACACACTGAGAAAATCAGAATTGAGAGAGACACGTGTATCCCAATGTTCATTGCAGCACTTTTTATAATAGCCAGGACTTGGAAGCAACCTAGATGTCCATCTGCAGATGAATGGATAAGAAAGCAGTGGTACATATACACAATGGAGTATTACTCAGCCTTTAAAAAGAATACATTTGAATCAGTTCTAATGAGGTGGATGAAACTGGAGCCTATTATACAGAGTGAAGTAAGCCAGAAAGGAAAACACCAATACAGTATACTAACGCATATATATGGAATTTAGAAAGTGGGCAACAATAACCCTGTATACGAGACAGCAAAAGAGACACTGATGTATAGAACAGTCTCTTGGAATCTGGGAGAGGGAGAGGATGGGATGATTTGGAAGAATGGTATTGAAATATGTATAATATCATATTTGAAATGAGTCACCAGTCCAGGTTCAGTGCCTGACATCTGATGCCTGGAGCTGGTGCATTGGGACGACCCAGAGGGATACTATGGGGAGGGAGGAGGGTTTGCATTGGGACGACCCAGAGGGATAGTACGGGGAGGGAGGAGAGTTCAGGATGGGGAACACGTGTATACCTGTGGCAGATTCATTTTGATGTATGGCAAAACCAATACAATATTGTAAAGTTAAATAAAATAAAATTAAAAAAAAAAAAAAAAAAAAGAAACTCTTCAGGCCAGGAGGGAATAGGAGGACATACTTAAAATGATGAAAGAAAATAATGTACAGCCCAGATTACTGTACCCAGCAAGAATCTCATTCAAATATGAAGGAGAAATCAAAAGCTTTACAGACAATCAAAAGCTGAGAGAATTCAGCACCACCAAACCAGCTCTCCAACAAATGCTAAAGGATCTTCTCTAGACAGGAAACACAAAAATGGTGTATAAACTCAAACCCAAAACAACAAAGTAAATGGCAATGGGATCATACTTATCAATAATTACTTTAAATGTAAATGGGTTGAATGCCCCAACCAAAAGACAAAGACTGGCTGAATGGATACAAAAACAAGACCCTTACATATGTTGTCCACAAGAGACCCACCTCAAAACAAGGAACACATACAGACTGAAAGTGAATGGCTGGAAAAAGATATTCCATGCAAATAGAGACCAAAAGAAAGCAGGAGTAGCAATACTCATATCAGATAAAATAGACTTTAAAACAAAGGCTGTGAAACGAGACAAAGAAGGTCACTACATAATGATCCTAGGATCAATCCAAGAAGAAGATATAACAATTATAAATATATATGCACCCAACATAGGAGCACCGCAATATGTAAGGCAAATGCTAATAAGTATAAAAGGGGACCCCACTTACACCTATTGATAGATCAACTAAACAGAAAATTAACAAGAAAACACAAACTTTAAATGATACAATGGACCAGTTAGAAATAATTGATATCTATAGGACATTTCATCCCAAAACAATGAATTTCACCTTTTTCTCAAGTGCACACGGGCCTTCTCCATGATAGATCACATCCTGGGCCTCAAATCTAGCCTTGGTAAATTAAAAAAAAAAAAAATTGAAATTATTCCAAGCATCATTTCTGACCACAATGCAGTAAGATTAGACCTCAATTACAGGAGAAAACCTATTAATAATTCCAACATATGGAGGCTGAATATCACATCGCTGAACAACCAACAAATCGCACAAGAAATCAAGAAAAGAAATTGAAATATGCAAAGAAACGAATGAAAATGAAAACACAACAACCCAAAACCTGTGGGACACTGTAAGAGCAGTGCTAAAAGCCTTTGACTGTGTGGATCACAATAAACTGTGGAAAATTCTGCAAGAGATGGGAATACCAGACCACCTGAACTGCCTCTTGAGAAACCTATATGCAGGTCGGGAAGCAACAGTTAGAACTGGACATGGAAAAACAGACTGGTTCCAAATAGGAAAAGGAGTACGTCGAGGCTGTGTATTGTCACCCTGCTTATTTAACTTGTATGCAGAGTACCTCATGAGAAACGCTGGGCTGGAAGAAACACAAGTTGGAATCAAGATTGCCTGAGGAAATATCAGTAACCTCAGATATGCAGATGACACCACCCTTATGGCAGAAAGTGAAGAGGAACTAAAAAGCCTCTTGATGAAAGTGGAGAGTGAAAAAGTTGGCTTAAAGCTCAACATTCAGAAAACAAAGATCATGGCATCTGGTCCCATCACTTCATGGGAAATGATGGGGAAACAGTGGAAACAGTGTCAGACTTTATTTTGGGGGGGGCTCCAAAATCACAGCAGATGGTGATTGCAGCCATGAAATTAAAAGACGCTTACTCCTTGGAAGGAAAGTTATGACCAACCTAGATAGCATATTCAAAATCAGAGACATTACTTTGCCTTGTCTAGTCAAGGCTATAGTTTTCCAGTGGTCCTGTATGGATGTGAGAGTTGGACTGTGAAGAAAACTGATCGCTGAAGAACTGATACTTTTGAACTGTGGTGTTGGAGAAGACTCTTGAGAGTCCCTTGGACTGCAAGGAGATCCAACCAGTCCATTCTAAAGGAGATCAGCCCTGGGATTTCTTTGGAAGGAATGATGCTAAAGCTGAAACTCCAGTACTTTGGCCACCTCATGCGAAGAGTTGACTCATTGGAAATGACTGATGCTGGGAGGGATTGGGGGCAGGAGGAGAAGGGGACAACAGAGGATGGGATTGCCGGATGGCATCACTGACTCAGTGGACGTGAGTCTGAGTGAACTCTGGGAGTTGATCATGGACAGGGAGGCCTGGTGTGCTGTGATTCATGGGGTTGCAAAGAGTCAGACATGACTGAGCGACTGAACTGAACTGAACTGAACTGAATTGCTTTATAGAATTTTGTAGTTTTCTGTCAAATCTTAACATGAATCAACCATAGGTATACATATATCACCTCCCTTTTGAACCTCCCTCCATCTCCCTCCCCATCCCACCACTCTAAATCAATACACAGCCACTGTTTGAGCTTCCTGAGTCATACAGCAAATTCCTGTTGGCTATCTGTTTTACATGTGCTAATGTAAATTTCCCTGTTACTCTTTCCATACATCTCACCCTCTCCTCCCATCTTCCCATGTCCATAATTCTATTCTCTATGTCTTTTTCTCCATTGCTACCCTGTAAATAAATTCTTCAGAACCATTTTTCCAGATTCCTTTTATGTGCATTAGAATATGATATTTATTTTTCTCTTTTTCTCACTCACTTGACTCTGTATAATAGGTTCTTGGTTCATTTTCCTCATCAGAACTGACTCAAATATGTTCCTTTATGGCTGGGTAATATTTAATTGTGTATATGTACCATAACTTCTTTATTTATTCATCTGTTGATGGACGTCTAGGTTGCTTTCCTGTTCTAGCTATTGTAAGGAGTAATGCAATGAACAATGTGATGCATGTGTCTTTTTAACCCTAGTTTCCTCAGGGTATATACCTAGTAATGAGATTGCTAGGTCATATGGTAGTTTCATTCCTAGTTTTTTTAAGGAGTCTCCATATCATCTTCCATAGTGGCTTTATCAATTTACATTCCCATCTACATTTCAAGAACATTCCCTTTTCTCCACACAGTTTCCAGCATTTATTGTTTGTAGACTTTTTTATGACGGTCATTCTGACTGGTGTGAGGTGATATCTCATTGTGGTTTTGATTGGCATTTCTTTAATCATGAGTGAGGTTGGGCATCTTTTCATGTGTTTGTTAGCCATCTGTATATCTTCTTTGGAGAGATGTCCGTTTAGGTCTTTTTCCAGCTTTTTGATTGTGTTGTTTGTTTTCCTGGTATTGAGTTGTATGAGCTTCTTGTATATTTTGGAAATGAATCCTTTGTCAATCGTTTCATTTGCTAGTATTTTCTCCCATTCTGAGGGTTGTCTTTTCACATTGTTCATAGTTTCCTTTGCTGTGCAAAAGCTTTTTAAGTTTAATCAGGTCCCACTTGTTTACTTTTGCTTTTATTTCCGTTACTCTAGGAGTTAGGTCAAAGAGGATCTTGCTTTGATTTATGTCATTGATAATTCTGCCCATGTTTTTCTCTAAGAGTTTTGTAGTTTCTGGTCTTACATTTAGATCTTTAATCCAATTTGTTTTTATCTTTGTGTATGGTGTTAGGAAGTGTTCTAATTTCATTCTTTTACACCCAGTAAAAACTGGTTTTGCTTCCCCGTTTTCCCAGCACCATTTATTGAAGAGGCTATCTTTACCTATTGTACATTCTTGCCTCCTTTGTTAAAAATAAGGTACCCATAGGTGCATGGGTTTATTTCTGGGCTTTCTATCTTGTTCATTTGTCTATATTTCTGTTTTTGTCCCAGTACCATACTGTCTTGATGATTATATCTTTGTAGTATATTCTAAAGTCAAGAAGGTTGATTCCTCAAGCTCCATTCTTCTATTTCAAGACTGCCTTGGCAATGTGGGGTCTTTTGTGTTTCCATATGAACTGTGAATTTTTTTGTTCTAATTCTGTGGAAAATGCCATTGGTAATTTGATAGGGATCACACTGAATCTGTAGATTGTGTTTGGTAGTATAATATTTACTCTTCCTACCCAGGAACATGGACTATCTCTCCATCTCTTTATGCCAACTTTGATTTTTTTCATTAGTGTCTTATAATTTTCTGTGTACAGTTCTTTTGTCTCCTTATGTAGGCTTATTCCTAGATATTTTATTATTTTTTTGTTGCAATGGTGAATGGGAATGAATCCTTAATTTCTCTTTCATGTTTTTCAGTGTTAGTATATAGAAATGCAAGTGGTTTCTGTGTATTGATTTTGTATCCTGTAACTTTTCTAAATTCATTGATTAGCTCTAGCAATTTTCTGATACTATCTTTAGGGTTTTCTATGTACAGTATCATGTCATCTGCAAATGGTGAGAGCTTTACTTCTTTTCTGATATGCATTCCTTTTATTTCTTTTTCTTTTCTGATTGCTATAGCTAAGACTTACAGAACTATATTGAAAAATAGTGGTGCAAGTGAGCATCCTTGTCTTTAGGGGGAATGCTTTAAATTTCTCACCATTGAGAATAATATTTGCTGTAGGTTTATTGTATTTGCCCTTTACTATGTTGAGGTAGGTTCCTTCTATGCCCAATTTTTGAAGAGTTTTAATCATAATTGGAGGTCAGGAAGCAACAGTTAGAAATGAACATGCAACAATACACTAGTTCCAAATAGGAAAAGGAGTATGTCAAGGCTGTGTATTGTCACCCTGCTTATTTAACTTATATGCAGAGTACATCATGAGAAATGCTGGGCTGGAGGAAGCACAAGCTGGAATCAAGATTGCCAGGAGAAATATCAATAACCTCAGATATGCAGATGACACCACTCATGGCAGAAAGTGAAGAAGAGCTAAAGAGCCTCTTGATGAAAGTGAAAGAGGAGAGTGAAAAAGTTGGCTTAAAGCTCAACCTTCAGAAAACGAAGATCATGGTATCCGGTCCCATCACTTCATGGCAAATAGATGGGGAAACAGTGGAAACAGCGGCTGACTTTATTTTTGGGGGCTCCAAAATCATGGCAGATGGTGATTGCAGTCATGAAATTAAAAGATGCTTACTGCTTGGAAGGAAAGTTATGACCAACCTAGACAACATGTTAAAAAGCAGAGACATTACTTTGCCAGAAAAAGTCCTTTTAGTCAAGCTATGGTTTTTCCAGTCATCATGTATGGATGTGAGAGTTGGATTATAAAGAGAGCTGAGCACCAAAGAATTGATGCTTTTGAACTGTGGTGTTGGAGAAGACTCTTGAGAGTCCCTTGGACTGTAAGGAGATCCAGCCAGTCCATACTAAAGGAGATCAGTCCTGGGTGTTCATTGGAAGGACTGATGTTGAAGCTGAAACTCCAATACTTTGGCTGCCTGTTGTGAAGAGCTAACTCATTTGAAAAGACCCTGATGCTGGGAAAGATTGAGAGCAGGAGAATAAGGGGACAGCAGAGGATGAGATGGTTGGATAGCATCACCGATTCAATGGACATGGGTTTGGGTAGACTCTGCCAGTTGGTGATGGACAGGGAGCCCTGGCTTCCTGCAGTTCATGGGATTGCAAAGAATTAGACATGATTAAGTGACTGAACTGAACTGAATCATAAATGGATGCAGAATTTTGTCAAAGGCTTTTGCTGCATCTTGTTGAGATTATCTTATGGCTTTTATCTTTCAATTTGTTAATATGTTGTATCACATTGATTGATTTACATAATTTGAAGAATTCTTGCATTCCTAGAATAAACCCAACTTGATCATGGTGTATGAGCTTTTTGATGTGTTTCTGAATTCTGTGTACTAAAATTTTGTTTAGGTTTTTGCATCTATGTTCATCAGTGATATTAGCCTGTAGCTTTCTTTTTATTGTGTTGTCTTTGTCTGATTTTTGTATCAGGGTTATTGTGGCCTTGTAGAATAAGTTTGGAAGTATTCTTTCCTCTGCTATTTTTTTGAAAGAATTTTAGAAGGATAGGCATTAGCTCTTCTCTAAATACAACACAACTTTTAAACACACACACAGAAACAGAAATATTTGAAGATAACTGGAAAATAGCAAAATGCATGTGGAAACTGGAGGCATAGGACCCTTAAAATGGAATTAAACAGCTATATCTACATGAATATAATTCTAATTTTCCTTTTATTCATTTCTTTCCTCTTCTTTCTTTTCTCTTCCTTTCTTTTCCTGGAAAAAAAACTTCTGAAGTCATTAGGTGTAGCCAAGCAAAATAAACATGCATATACATGTTGAGAGGAGTGGAGTGGAGAAGGGGGTTTCATAGTTATGCAAAGAGTTAGAACATGAGCAGGATGAAGATAAATCCACATGGAAGGACTTCTCAGTATGAGATATCATAGTCTAGCATGAAAGCCATCAATGTGTGTGGCAGGAGTATTTCAGACAAGTTGTCCAAGTCCGAAAATATTGAGAATGATATCCACATGGAAGGAGGACCTGATGTCCCTACTGGCTGTATTTGTGGGAATGCAATTAAGTGAGAACAACATCCACCCATAGATGCAAAAATGAGTTGTCAGACTGTAAGGATTGGGAAAGTCTACTATGATGTAAATAGAATCCTTCCACAGGGAAGACATACAATGGAGAAAGTGAAAAGTGAAAGTCACTTGGTTGTGTCTGACTCTTTGTGACTCCATGGACTATAAAATCCATGGGATTCTCCAGGTTAGAATACTGGAGTGGGTAGCCTTTCCCTTCTCCAGGGGATCTTCTCAACCCAGGGATCGAACCCAGGTCTCCCACATTGCACGTAGATTCTTTACCAGCTGAGCTACAAGAGAGTTGGACTTCAAATAGTGTAACCCGGAAGCATATGAAGGGAGCCAGTAGGGTGAGTTGCTCTGGTGGCAGTTGTTGAAGCCTGACCTGAGAGATAGAGAACTTCTCCATAGTAGAATGGAGTGCTGGAATTTGAGCCAGTGTAAGGAGGCAACTGTATCAATCTGCTAATGGTACCATAACATTACAAAGTAATGTACCACAACACAACCAAAGTATGGTACCATAACAAAGTACCATAGACCAGGTGCCTTAAACTAGAACTTTCTTAATATTTCATTATAGTTCTGGAGGCCTAAAGGTCAAAATCAAGGTTTTGGAGGTTTGGTTTCTACTGAGGAGGACTCTTTCCATGATTTGTGGGTGTTACCTTCTCATGATGTCCCTACATGGGCTTTTCACTATGCTTGCATATCCTTGGAGTCTCTTCTTATAAGCATGCCAGTCGTATTGGATTATGGTCTTACCCTTCTGACCTCATCTAACCTGAACAACCTCTTTAGGGGCTCTATCTCCAAATATAGTCACTTTGGGTATTATGGCTTCAAGTAATGAAATTTGGGGAGATATGGTTCAATTCATAACAGCAACCTACAAAAGATGGGAGAAATGAGAAGCTAGAACCTTGGCAAGGAAAAGAAGTTGTCTGAATAAGGGAACAGATGTGATGGCACAGTGTAGGGTATTAGACCTTGAGTAGGATGCAGAGGATATCTAACATGACAGGAGTGAAGAAGAGGATTGGCAGTAACAAGAGCTTTATATACTAATTAAGTGGTTGATTAAACAAGTTAAATATATTAAAAACAGTAAGTTTCAAGCTTATCACTGCCAGATAACTAAGTTACAAATATAGAAAGGCATAAAATTAGAATAAACCCTGTATTGTTAAATTAGGGTTAGAAGTATTAGTATAAACATGATTCTATGCATAAAAATATGTTCTAAACTGTATATATACATACACACATATGTATATATATATGTCTATAAATGCATATATATTTATATACATGCACATATAACAGATGTTTGTGTCTATGCATATATAAAGTCACTGACAGCCTAGAAAGCAGTGATACCACAGTAGGTGTAATCTACTAAATATAATTCATTAAAACAAAAATGCTTGGTTTAATAATTCTAGGTCTGGGACAGGAAATATGTAAGATGAACCAGGAAACGAAGAGGTGCTCAAAGATTGTCACAAGGAACAGAAGTCAGCTTTAAGAGACTCCCAAATCTGGAATGATTTGAACATTAAAACAAATAATGATGGTAATGTATTATAATCAATACAATAAAATAATGTATAAAATGAGTTGATCATATGTATACTATTATAATGATCATTATTTATTAGAGAGAAGTAATTTCTGTGTTAGTGTTACAGAAATCTTTGTCCAAACCTTAAATACTGGCATGTCTCAGCAGCAAGTTTCTGACTTCTTTTCTTGCTAAGCTACCTTATCTACTGCCATGACCTCCGATGCTAAATATATCCCACCACACACTGGTGTCTCCAATGCAGACTGTCTCTGTGTACTCTAATATTCAAACTCCAGATGTCTACTTAATATTTCTACATAGATGAATACACATATTATATATGAATATTTGCTCATCTCAAAGTAAAGTCCAAAATTTTCTCCTTCCCCAAAACCATTTATCTTCAGCATTCCCCATGCAGTAAATGGCACCTTTATTTAGCTAAGTACTTTATGCCAGGAATCTGCAAAAACAATTTCCTCTCCTTTATACTTCCAATCCAATATGTATCCAACTCCTAAAAGTCCTACTTCAAAATATCCTTTTCAACTTTAAAAATTATCCAGCTTCTTCATATTAATTTAGTCCTAACTTGTAGGTAGCGTATTATGGTATGTAAGAGCATAGACTTCATAGTCAAACTGCCTGGGTTTCAATTCTTTCTCTTCCATCTAACAGCTATGCAACCCTGGAAAAATCATTTACCTTGTTTTACTATTTTAATATACTTTAACTCTGTTTCCTTATCAAAATAGTATACTAATAATAGCATCTACTTTATAGGATATTGTGGAAGTAAACATAAATCAGCACAGAAACAGTATTCTAAACATTTCAGCTACTTTTAGCTATTATTATATTTTAAGCCAGTATCATCTCCAGCTTGTTTTATGGCAGATCTTTTCTAACTGTATACTCAATATTTATCTTACCACATCCAATTATTTCTTCACACAATAGACTGAATAATTTTTATAGTAATGTCTAATTATGTTACCTCCTGATTACCATTTGTTGCCCATATAATTTTATTTTAATATGCGGAATCATTTTTGTGACCTTATCCTTCCATTTTTTATGATAATATATAATTCAACAATAATAGTCTTCTCTATGTTTTTCTTAGACACTAAGCCCTTTCTTGCCTCAGGGCCTTTGCATATGGTACACGAAATGCAGACTTTATAAAATTAGACCAAGAAAGTCACTAACCAAATAAAGAAAATAATGACAACAATAAAATTTTTGGAGGGAGGAATATGATTACCATAGTTGCTATATATATTATATTATCTAAAATGTCCAATTTTCAGAAAAAAATAAGTGACTTCAAAGAAACAGGAAAGTATAAACCATAAACAGGAATAAAAGCAATCAATAGAAAATGTCACTATGGAAACTAGATTTGGTACCTACAAGACAAAGTTGCTAGGGGGAGGAGCTATGATGGAGGAGGAATAGGACCGGGAGAACACTTTCTCTTCCACAAATTCATCAAAAGAACATTTAAACACAGAGTAAATTCCACAAAACAACTTCTGAATGCTGGCAGAGGACATCAGGCTCCCAGAAAAACAACCCATTGCCTTCTAAAGGAGGTAGGAAAAAATATAAAAGACAAAAAAAGAGACAAAAGAGGGAGGGATAGACCTCTGTCCGGGGAAGGGAGTCTTAAAAAGAGAGAAGCACCACACAAGGGCCAACAAGTTCCAGGGCAAGACATACCAAGCAAATTCTCCAGCAACACAGGAACACAGCCTTGAGCTCCAATATACAGGCTACCCAAAATCACCCCAAAATCATAGACACCTCATAACTCATTACTGGACACTTCATTGCACTCCAGAGAGAAGAAATCCAGCTCCATCCACCAGAACACCGACACAAGCTTCCCTAACCAAGAAACCTTGACAAGACATCTGTACAAACCCACACACAGTGAGGAAACACCACAATAAAGAGAACTCCACAAACTGCCAAAATACAGTAAGGACACCCCAAACTCAGCAATTTAAGCAAGATGAAGAGACTGAGGAATACCCAGCAGGTAAAGGAACAGGATAAATGCCCATCAAACCAAACAAAAGGGGAAGAAATAGCGAATCTACCTGATAAAGAATTCCAAATAAAGATAGTGAAATTAATCCAAAATCTGGAAATCAAAATGGAATCACAGATAAATAGCCTGGAGAAAAGGATTGAGAAGATGCAAGAAAGGTTTAACAAGGACCTAGAAGAAATAAAAAAGAGTCAATATATAATGAATAATGCAATAAATGAGATCAAAAACACTCTGGAGGCAACAAATAGTAGAATAACAGAGGCAGAAGATAGGATTAGTGAATTAAAAGATAGAATGGTAGAAATAAATGAATCAGAGGAGAAAAAAGAAAAACGAATTAAAAGAAATGAGGACAATCTCAGAGACCTCCAGGACAATATTAAACGTTACAACATTAGAATCATAGGAGTCCCAGAAGAAGAAGACAAAAAGAAAGACCATGAGAAAATACTAGAGGAGATAATAGTTGAAAACTTCCCTAAAATGGGGAAGGATATAATCACTCAAGTCCAATAAACCCAGAGAGTCCCAAACAGGATAAACCCAAGCTGAAACACCCCAAGACACATATTAATCAAATTAACAAAGATCAAACACAAAGAACAAATATTAAAAGCAGCAAGGGAAAAACAACAAATAACACACAAGGGGATTCCCATAAGGATAACAGCTGATCTTTCAATAGAAACTCTCCAAGCCAGGAGGGAATGGCAAGACATACTTAAAGTGATGAAAGAAAATAACCTACAGCCCAGATTATTGTACCCAGCAAGGATCTCATTCAAATATGAAGGAGAAATCAAAAGCTTTACAGACAAGCAAAAGCTGAGAGAATTCAGCACCACCAAACCAGCTCTTCAACAAATACTAAAGGACATTCTCTAGACAGGAAACACAAAAAGGGTGTATAAACTCAAACCCAAAACAATAAAGTAAATGGCAACGGGATCATACTTATCAATAATTACCTTAAACGTAAATGTGTTGAATGCCCCAACCAAAAGACAGAGACTGGCCGAATGGATACAAAAACAAGACCCCTACATATGTTGTCTACAAGAGACCCACCTCAAAACAGGGGACACATACAGACTGAAAGTGAAGGGCTGGAAAAAGATTTTTCATGCAAATAGGAACCAAAAGAAAGCAGGAGTAGCAATACTCATATCAGATAAAATAGACTTTAAAACAAAGGCTGTGAAAAGAGACAAAGAAAGTCACTACATAATGATCAAAGGATCAATCCAAGAAGAAGATATAACAATTATAAATATATATGCACCCAAAATAGGAGCACCGCAATATGTAAGACAAATACTAACAAGTATGAAAGGAGAAACTAACAATAACACAATAATAGTGGGAGACTTTAATACCCCACTCACACTAGTGGGTAGATCAACTAAACAGAAAATTAACAAGGAAACACAAACTTTAAACGATACAATAGACCAGTTAAGACAAAGATGCTAAACCAGTTATTGTAATTATATTAAGAAAACTAATCCATATGTTTTTTAAAAAATCAAGAGAAAATATGACAAAAATATCTCGCCAAATTGAGAATATCAATAGAGACAGAAATTATAATAAAAAACCAAACAGAAATTTTGAAGTTGAAAAATAAAATAGCTGAAATGAAATAGTCATTAAGGCTCAATATTAAATTTGAACTTACAGATACAAGAATTAGTAAATTTGAAGATAGGTTAATAGAGATAATCCAGCCTAAGAAATAGAAACAAAAATAAGTGAAGACAAACAAGCAACCCTCCCAAACTGTGGTTTACCATACAGTATATTGACATGGCAAAGTGGGAATCCCAGAGAGAGAGGAAAAATGGAAATGGGTACAAAGTACATTTGAAAAATTAATGCTAGAAATTCCCCATATTTGATGAAATATATTAATCTACACATCCTATAAATTCAGATACTCCTAGTAAAATACTTTCAAAGAAATCCATAACAAGATACATCATAGTTAGACTTCAAAAGCCAAAGAGAAAGAGAGTTTTAAAAGCAGCAAGTGTAAAATGATGCATTACATGCAAGATATCCTCAACAGTACTAATAGCACTTCTCTTCAGAGGGTTTTCTGACCTCTTTATCCACACATGTACACTAAATTTAGTCTACTTATCATATACTCCCTGTATTTTTCCTTCATTGACTTTACTGATGCTGTATTAAACTGTGATTTTTTAATTTAGTTTCTGCCTCTCCACTTCCTTGCCAAATTGACAGGAATGACTCCTCATACATAGTAAATCCTAAGTAAATGAATGAATTAGTGAATTATTTAATATACACAAATCATTTTATCTAAATGGATCTGACTTCCTCAGTTTTATTTCCAGTTGTTTTTTTTTTTTTTTTAAACTACACTAGTTCAGTTCAGTTTCTCAGTCTTGTCTGACTCTTTGTGACCCCATGGACTGTAGCACGCCAGGCCTCCCTGTCCATTACCCATTCCCAGAGTTTACTCAAACTCATGCACATTGAGTTGGTGATGCCAACTATCTCAGCCTCTGTCATCCCCTTCTCCTCCTGCCTTCAATCTTTCCCAACATCAGGGTCTTTTCAAATCAGGTGGCCAAAGTATTGGAGTTTCAGCTTCAGCATCAGTCCTACCAATGAATATTCAGGACTGATTTCCTTTAGGATAGACTGGTTGGATATCCTTGCAGTCCAAGGGACTCTCCAGGAACTACAGCAAGGAACACTAAAATTCTTTGAAAGTTTAAGGGAAAAGATATATAAGGTATTTTTCTCTGTATAACTTTGATTTTAGTGTATGTGCTGCCAAAGCAAACACTATGTTTTTTAAATATTAGTAGTTATTAATTCATAAATCTTTGAGTGTTTATCTTTGAAGAAGAGTTGAAAAATGATAGTGTTTTCCTTTTTTTTATCCTGCACATTCCAGATTTTCTATAATGACCTGCTATATAATGAATTGTGTACCCCCAAAATTCATATATTAAAGCCTTAATCCCCAATCTGACTGTATTTGGAGCTAGGACTTCTGAAGGTAATTAAGGTTAAATGAGGTCATAGGATCATGGTCCTAATTCAATAAGATTGATTGTCTTATAAGGAGAAGAAGAGACATCTCTGTGCAGAGGCACTGAGGAAAGTCCATATAAGCACACATTCAAAGAACAGCCATTTACAAGCCACAAATAGAGCTTCACCAAAACCTGACTGTGCTGACACCTTAATCTTAGACTTTGAATCTCTGTAACTGTGAGAGAATAAATGTCTATTGTTTAAGTTACACAGTCTATGGTATTTTGTTATGACAGCTTAAGCTAACACAATCCTATATTTATTTTACAACAGTACAAAATAAGTTTGATATCAGGCATACTCATGCTGTAGCACTAAAAGTTTACATACTTCTGCACTATTTTTTTTCAATGATTTGATTCAATAAAGAAAAATGTCTTAAATAATAACTGAGGATAATACACTGATTGTTAGAACAAGTAATCATAGAAGAAATAAAAATCAACATCTCTTCTTCTTCCTCTACTTCTCCATTCCTCACCCCAAATTCACACTAAAGTATTTTTCTTAGATACAGATTTGGTTACTATATTCACCTCTTTTCCCCTTGGATCAGCTATTGTGATAATTATCTGTCTGTTGACTTTCTCAATGGCGTGTGAGCAGAATTTTCTGTGTCTCTAACTTAAGAATTTTTTGTCTGCATTTCTAGTTAAGTATTAAGGTCAGGAAATATTTCTCATTCATTTAGAATCCCTATACGTTTTCATCAGTGACAATAATGTTGTTCAGGCTAATGTGTTACTTCCCAGGCAGTAGGACAACATGTTTAACAAGGCTAACACAGACCCGTTTTCTCTCTGGACCTTAATTCCCTCATTTGTAGAGTAAGTGTATGTACATCTGAGGTCTTATTCAATGTTAAAGTTTTGCCTGGGTCTAGTCATGACTCTCCATTCCTAAGAATCCTTCAGTAGTTTCTCCGTTCTTCTCAAAATAATAATAAAAACAACTTAGCATTGCCCAATGGTTTGGCTCTAACTGCATAAACTACCATTAAAGTTTTTTTTTTTTTTCTTTTTTCCTACTTCAGCTTTCTGCAAATCATGTTTCCTGTCCACAGAGAACTCTTGTCATTACCTGGACACATAATATGCTTCCAGGCATCTGCACTTAATTCCTCAGCCTACAATGTCCTCACAAAATCAACTGCCTCTGAAGGATATCTCAGCTACCTTCTTTAAAGCACACTCACCTTCAGATTAAGTTAGTTGAGCCTTTGTAGTCTCAAAGAATATTGTTTTTCTGCTTTTCCTTCATTAAAAGGGATGCTTATATATGTGTCCATGACCATGAAAGGAAATGTCTTGCATCTTTTCATTACTAGTATTCCTAGTAACGTGTACACACTCACACAGCTTATTTAACTCATGGTTAAAAAATAAGTTAAATATGAGTAATTTATCTTAGTTATTAGGTAACCTTCTATTTGTTGAGAGAAAAGCATTACTCATTCTGATTACAAGAAGACTGATAAAAATTCAAGTATAACATTCCAGCAAAGTTTTAATCTTTAACTAACCACATTCCTTGGAATCTCATGAGAGACTGAGTCTGAGATATATTTTATGTTAGTTTATCGCCCCTAAGCCCCTTATTAGCATGAGGTCTCATAGAGTTGCTGGGGCAGGAAGTCATTTAAAAAATTCCTCAGTTACTGCCTGCTTCTTTTTTAAAAAATAAATTGAAAAGAGGTGATAGAAAGAAAAGCTAGGGGACATTTGCTGTGAATCCCAGCAGTCTCAATTTCAGTGGTGTGCAGTCTCAGAATACTGCTGATTGCCACAGGAGGCAGTCAGGAAGACATTGATTGTTACCCTGGCTCTGCCTGTAAGACACAGTGTACTCATGGCAAGGTACTTAGACAGCTTCTCAGATAATAATATTCCTTTGTTTGCCAGATACATGGTGGGGATTTAGAGAGAAACTGTAAAATGATCATATAGCTCTCACTCTTTTTCAAACAGCAAGATTGGAGCATACCTGTTTGGGGATTCTAATCATCACTTAGAATGTGCTTTGCAGCCTGGATTTGCAATTGGTTTCAGGGTGAACAGAGTTTGAAGTTCACAAAGATATCACAAATGATATCTAGTGGCTGGAAGTTGGCTATGAATGATTTAGGCTTGAGTTAAATATTGCAGGAAGAGACTGAAATCTATGGCATATCATATATCATCCAATCTGAGACACCATTCACTCTAATATGCACCAATACTTTATATACAAACAAGAAAGCAAGTCCCCTGGTTAAGACACTTTTGCTTGTGCTATTCAGTTGAATTTTAGAAACATTAAAATGTGAAAAAATATTCTACATAGAAGAAATAAAATAAATACATATATAATATGTATATTTATTATTTACTATATGAATATATGTTTCTACTAATCATCCCATATTCACCAAAAACTCAGGGTGTCCAAAACCAAGGTAAATAAATCTACTCCCAAATTTGTGTTTTTCTCTCTTCTTTTTTACACTGAATGGCACTACTATTCTCCCAGTTGCTTGAATCCCTTCTCTCTGACACTCCCAGATCTCTTTAGTCATCAAGTTCTTTGACTTCCTCTATTCTCTTCACTCATATTTTTCCTTTCCTCATTATTTGACTAAACTTTGCTCTACTTGTCAAATTTACTTTTGATATTGAAAAAGAATTCTGAGTGTGCCAAGTCCAGGTTATTTGACTCTTCTTCTCATTCCCAGGAACTATAGAGTCCATATATTTCCATTGGCCACCCTTATCCTATGTTATACTGAACCACTTCCTTGTCTGCATCCACCAGTAAAACACAAGTTCCTCAGGGACAAGAAATGTCACTGTTTCACAGTTGTGTTCCTAGAATCTAGGACAATGTCTCATATTCATTAACTGTTATATAAAACTCAATGATTAGTTTAGATATTAAAAAATAAGGACCTTTGACTTTCATGAAGAACAATACATAACAAGTCACAATATTCTTAAATTGAAAGAGATCCAAAAAAGACAGCACCATGTTGTACAAGAAAAAAATCATTTGAGTCCAATACAATTTAAAATGTACTAGATCTCTAACACATATTTTGTCCTTTTTTTTTTCCATTTTGCTTTCATGCCAGACACATACTATGTATCACAGTGAAGAAAGTTTTATTTTAGCAGTTAAATGTGTAACCTAACTCTAAACTACCCTTTTAATCTTTTGGGAGAATGACCAGTAGCCTACATTGATTACATTTCTGCTTCTATAAGACAAGAGGCTTTTAAAGGAGCCTGCAATCACTGTTGGAGAAGGCAATGGCACCCCACTCCAGTACTCTTGCCTGGAGAATCCCATGGACAGAAGAGCCTGGTAGGCTGCAGTCCATGGGGTCGCTAGGAGTTGGACACAACTGAGCGACTTCACTTTCACTTTTCACTTGCATGCATTGGAGAAAGAAATGGCAACCCACTCCAGTGTTCTTGCCTGGAGGATCCCAGGGATGGGGGAGCCTGGTGGGCTGCTGTCTATGGGGTCACACAGAGACTGACACGACTGAAGTGACTTAGCAGCAGCAGTAATCACTGTGGGTCAGAGAATTAAGAATACAAGCCCATTTCTTTCCAAGGTATTGTTTTAGCAAATGTAAAAGGTTAACTATCTTTCTTGAAGAACTTGTCTAAAAATGAAGTTGAAGTCATTACCCGCTGACTACATATTTTTACTGTGCAGATATTCTTATATATGTGACAAAAAGTTCACATAGTGGGGAAAACATGGTCCTTGAGGTTCACATTTTTTTCATTTTAACATATTAATTCAGTAGTATTCAATAGATCAGTAAATCTATGAGAGTCAGTTTCCTAATAGATAAAATATAGGTGATAATTTTTGAGTTTTTGGAAATATTGGAACTAAAATTAAATGAGATTTATTTAATAATTTTAATATGTCAGGTGAAATTCCTAACACTTAAAAATGTAACTGATTAAAAATCAGTTAATAGCTGCTTATTTGTGTGGTTGCTTTAATTTCTTTATACTGCAAGGTTTACCCTCAGCATTCTATTAGGATTATAAGGTTAGAACAGCATGAAATAGTTGAAGTCCTCCTTTTAAGAAAATCTCTTTCCTTCCTTACTCAACATGTCATTTTTTTTTTCGTTCTCATTTGTAACATGATAGATATTTCTGTCCTTTGGGTAAAGTATTTGATTGAACATTTAAGTTACATTTTTAGATCTTCAATTTTTACTGTTTCACCTCAATAATGCCTTGGCTTTTTCACCTCTCACTGCCCTTATTTTTAATAGATCCCAACATTATAGGGAATACCTTTTTTGTGTACTCTGATTTTTTGTGTACTCTGTCATTAAGAACTATAAATCATCTTAGAGATTCATTTTTCTGAAAACCACATTTTTCAACATTAAGTCATGAGTACTTGCCATGGTTTAATTGACACTTCAGTCCTGTGCACATGCTAAATGTTCAACAAATCTTGCTGGTTGACAAACCAAAATTGGTTGATAGCAATTTTAAAACTGTTTTAAGATTAAGGACACAAATAAATTTGACTAACTTCTTCTTTTATAAGAACTCCAAGGTTCTGATCTACAACATAAAAGAACTGGATCATGTAAACTCTTAATTTCTTTAAACCCTGAAAGTTGTTTTAGTCAATTATTTTAATTGCTGGATACCAATTCTAATTGCTGGAGTCATGAGTCATTGAGTGGAGATAAGGGTTTGCAGCAAATCTCATTTGCACTTGTAGGTCTTGCCTACTGACTTAAGGAGGGAGCCACAAAGTCCTGTGTTGAAAGTTGTAGGTTCTGAATCTGCTGCACTGGTTATAGCCCTCAGTATACTGAAAAATCATACTGGGTTGGCCTAAGGCAATGGCACCCCACTCCAGTACTCATGCCTGGAAAATCCCATGGATGGAGGAGCCTGGTGGGCTACAGTCCATGGGGTCACTAAGAGTCGGACACGACTGAGCGACTTCACTTTCACTTTTTCGCTTTCATGCATTGGAGAAGAAAATGGCAACTCACTCCAGTTTTCTTGCCTGGAGAATCGCAGGGGCAGGAGAGCCTGGTGGGCTGACGTCTATGGGGTCACGCAGAGTCGGACACGACTGAAGTAACTTAGCAGCACCAGCAGCAAGGAAATAAAAACTTGGGCTTATGCATATCATGTTAAAACAAGCAGATAAAGAGAAGAAAAATCAACTGACTAAATACCCTCAAAAGCAAAAAATCACTTGTTCTCCAAGCCAGACTTCAGCAATATGTGAACTGTGAACTTCCTGATGTTCAAGCTGGTTTTAGAAAAGGCAGAGGAACCAGAGATCAAATTGCCAACATCCGCTGGATCATGGAAAAGGGAAGAGAGTCCCAGAAAAACATCTATTTCTGCTTTATTGACTATGCCAAAGCCTTTGACTGTGTAGATCACAATAAACTATGGAAAATTCTGAAAGAGATGGGAATACCAGACCACCTGATCTGCCTCTTGAGAAATCTGTATGCAGGTCAGGAAGCAACAGTTAGAACTGGTCATGGAACAACAGACTGGTTCCAAATAGGAAAAGGAGTACGTCAAGGCTGCATATTGTCACCATGTTTATTTAACTTATGTGCAGAGTACATCATGAGAAATGCTGGACTGGAAGAAACACAAGTTGGAATCAAGATTGCTGGGAGAAATATCAATAACCTCAGATATGCAGATGACACGACTCTTATGGCAGAAAGTGAAGAGGGGCTAAAAAGCCTCTTGATGAAAGTGAAAGTGGAGAGTGAAAAGGTTGGCTTAAAGCTCAACATTCAGAAAATGAAGATCATGGCATCTGGTCCCATCACTGCATGGGAAATAGATGGGGAAACAGTGGAAACAGTGTCAGACTTTGTTTTTCTGGGCTCCAAAATCACTGCAGATGGTGACTGCAGCCATGAAATTAAAAGACGCTTACTCCTTGGAAGGAAAGTTATGACCAACCTAGATAGCATATTCAAAAGCAGAGACATTACTTTACCAACAAAGGTTTACCTAGTCAAGGCTATGGTCTTTCCTGTGGTCATGTATGGATGTGAGAGCTGGACTATGAAGAAGGCTGAGCGCCGAAGAATTGATGCTTTTGAACTGTGGTGTTGGAGAAGACTCTTGAGAGTCTCTTGGACTGCAAGAAGATCCAACCAGTGCATTCTGAAGGAGATCAATCCTGGAATTTCTTTGGAAGGAATGATGCTAAAGCTGAAACCCCAGTATTTTGGCCACCTCATGCGAAGAGTTGACTCATTCAGAAGACTCTGATGCTGGGAGGGATTGAGGGCAGGAGGAGAAGGGGACGACAGAGGATGAGATGGCTGGATGGCATCACTGACTTGATGGATGTGAGTCTGAGTGACCTCCGGGAACTGGTGATGGATAGGGAGGCCTGGCGTGCTGCGGTTCATGGGGTCGCAAAGAGTCGGACACGACTGAGCGACTGATCTGATCTGATCTGATAGTTCTGATAAGTAAATTATTTCACAGTTTTGGATCTTTAAACTTTCTTGAAGTTCGAATCCTCTCATCAGTTCAGTTCAGTCGCTCAGTCGTGTCTGATTCTTTGCGACCCTGTGAATCGCAGCACCCCAGGTTTCCCTGGCCATCACCAACTCCCGGAGTTCACTCAGACTCACGTCCATCGAGTCAGTGATGCCATCCAGCCATCTCATCCTCTGTAGTCCCCTTCTCCTCCTGCCCCCAATCCCTCCCAGCTTCACAGTCTTTTCCAATGAGTCAACTCTTCACATGAGGTGGCCAAAGTACTGGAGTTTCAGCTTCAACATCAGTCCTTCCAAAGAAATCCCAGGGCTGATTTCCTTCAGAATGGACTGGTTGGATCTCCTTGCAGTCCAAGGGACTCTCAAGAGTCTTCTCCAACACCACAGTTCAAAAGCATCAATTCTTTGGTGCTCAGCTTTCTTCACAGTCTGACTCTCACATCCATACATGATGAATGGAAAAACCATAGCCTTGACTAGACAAAGCTTTGTTGACAAAGTAATGTCTTTGCTTTTGAATATGCTATCTAGGTTGGTCATAACTTTCCTTCCAAGGAGTAAGCGTCTTTTAATTTCATGGCTGCAGTCACCATCTGCAATGATTTTGGAGCCCAGAAAAATAAAGTCTGACACTGTTTCCCCATCTATTTCCCATGAAGAGATGGGACCAGATGCCATGATCTTCATTTTCTGAATGTTGAGCTTTAAGTCAACTTTTTCACTCTCCACTGTCACTTTCATCAAGAGGCTTTTTAGTTCCTCTTCACTTTCTGCCATAAGGGTGGTGTCATCTGCATATTTGAGGTTATTGATATTTCTCCTGGCAATCTTGATTCCAATTTGTGTTTCTTCCAGTCCAGTGTTTCTCATGATGTACTCTGCATAGAAGTTAAGTAAACAGGGTGACAATATGTAGCCTTGACATGCTCCTTTTCCTATTTGGAACCAGTCTGTTGTTCCATGTCCAGTTCTAACTGTTGCTTCCTGACCTGCATACAGATTTCTCAAGAGGCAGATCAGGTGGTCTGGTATTCCTATCTCTTTCTGAATTTCCCACAGTTTACTGTGATGCACACAATGGTTTTAGCATAGTCAATAAAGCAGAAATAAATGTTTTTCTGGAACTCTCTTGCTTCTTCCATGATCCAGTGAATGTTGGCAATTTGATCTCTGGTTCCTTTGCCTTTTCTAAAACCAGCTTGAACATCAGGAAGTTCACGGTTCACATATTGCTGAAGCCTGGCTTGGCTTTATATCCTCTCATAGTTAGTTTTAAATTCTTTTCTGTTGTTGTTGTTAGAATATAGACTTAGAAACAAGAGTACTGAAATTAAGAGGACTGTAAATATTAAGCCATGATGTTGAAAATTATATAGAAATATAAAAATATTGAGACATTAACCTTGAAATAGTATGCTTTGATCAACAAATCCCATTCTACATTTAGAAGAATATATTAGAACCTGTGTTCCTTTGATGATGAATTTTTAAAATATCAAATTGATAATAGGGAATAGATGATAATTTTTGAAAACAAAAAGACATGTTGTATTATGTCATTTGAGAACACAATATAATAATATCTATTTCTTGTGTTAAAAGGCTTTTTTCATACTCCCAACATTAAAAAATTTCAACAAAAGACATAATTTTTTTAAAACAGTAAAATCATTCATAGAAAAAGAACTATTCAAAATACAATGAATGAACAAACCAATGTTAATGCAAGTAAGAATATCATCAGCAGTAATAAAACATCAGCAATAAAAAAGGAGACCTAAAATATATGATTTAGGAACCAAAATCACAAAATTGTTGCTTGGCCACATTTAAAATAAAATCCCTGCACAATGAGCTAATTATAGCTAAAGGACAATTAAATTCAGTCCCTTTAAATCCAGTGAAAGAGAAGAATACAGGAGAGAGCTGGTGAAAAAGTAATTTTCTGCAACCAGTACACAGAATGCCTTTTATGGAAAGGATATAATGATACAGAGCTTAAAGGAGCCCAACTGAGAAGTAAAAGAAAGTAAAGGACTCATGGAAATCAAAGGAACGTGACATAAGTTTTGGAAGGGAGCAAAGTGATATGTGCTTTAAACATTAAACAAAAAGAAATCATATCATGGTAATGGATAACATTTCTGTCACATAATACAAGTGTGATCCTGCACAAGTTACTTTACCCATTAGAGCCTTAGCTTTCTCATCTGAATTGTGGCTATAGAAATGGCATTATCCACATAAGCTTTCATGGCAAATACATAAGAGTATAATTTTTAGTGACTAGTGCAATGCTCAGTGCATAGTCAGTGTTCTACAGATACTTACAATGCTATGTTTATTTTGTCACAGGACAGCATTTTTTCTGTTGGTAAGCCTAACATTTTTTATCTAAATAATTAAAAGTGGCATTTATTGATTGTTTCTCTGCAGGCAATACCCTGCATCAGCTGTATCCCTCTAATATCTGGGAGTTATCTTCTGCTCTTTTCCATGCCACACTGCTTCCTATTCTTCTAATACAAAGCATTTCCTCTATGGAGTCTTGCACTGGATGTACTCTTCCTTCTGGAAGATCCACATGGCCATCTTTCTTACTTTCTTCAATTCTGTCACCTTCTCAATGATCCCTACCTAACACTGCATGTTAAAAATAGCAGTGTGTCCCACACCTAGCAGTTTTAAATCTTCTGTCCAGCTCTCCCCCCCCCCCAAATAACTTTCTAACATAAGAATAACTTAGGTATTAGTTATATCAGTTATTCACTTTCTCTTTCTCCTCTTTAAAATATAAAATACTACAAGTAGTGAGATAATTTTCTATTTTGTTAGTAGAAAAGTACTTCATGTATGGTAAGCATCTACTGCAAACAAAGCTAGCAGAGGTGATGGAATTCCAACTGAGCTATTTAAAATCCTAAATGATGATGTTGTTGAAGTGCTGCAGTCATATATCAGCAAATTTGGAAAACTCAGCAGTGGCCACAGGATTGGAAAAGGTCAATTTTCATTCCAATCCCAAAGAAGGGCAATGCCAAAGAATGTTCAAGCTATCATACATTTGCACTCATTTCACATGCTGGCAAAGTTATACTCAAAATCCTTCAAGCTAGGCTTCATCAGTATGTGAACAGAAAACTTGGAGATGTACAAACTACATTTAGAAAAGGCAGAGGAATCAAAGGTCAAATTGCCAACATTTGTTGGATCATAGAGAAAGCTAGAGAATTCCAGAAACACATCTACTTTGACTTCATTGAGTATGTTAAAGCCTTTGACTATGTGGATCACAACAAACCGTG
Organism: Tragelaphus eurycerus; assembly: GCA_935064755.1. NCBI lineage: Eukaryota > Metazoa > Chordata > Mammalia > Artiodactyla > Bovidae > Tragelaphus > Tragelaphus eurycerus. The sequence continues at coordinate 9,144,733 of CAKXYN010000012.1, read as the reverse complement.
GAAAATTCTTAAAGAGATGGGAATATCAGATCACATTACCTGAGATTAAATGATGCTTGCTCCTTGGAAGAAAAGCTATGACAAACCTAGATAACATATTAAAAAGCAGAGACATCACTTTGCTGACAAATGTCCATATAGTCAAAGCTATGGTTTTTCCTGTAGTTATGTATGAGAGGTGGACCATAAAGAAGGCTGAGTGCAAAAGACTTGATGCTTTTGAATTGTGGTGCTGGAGAAGACTCTTGAGAGTTCCTTGGACTGCAAGGAGATCCAACCAGTCCATCCTAAAGGAAATTAGTCTTGAACATTCATTGGAAGGACTGATGCTGAAGCTCCAATGCTTTGGCCACCTGATGTGAAGAGCTAACTCACTGGAATAGACCCTGATGCTGAGAAAGATTGAAAGCCAAAGGAAAAGGGGGTGGCAGAGCATGAGCTAGTTACATAGCACCACCAACGCAAAGGACATGAATTTGAGCAAACTCTGGGAGGTAGTGAAGAACAGAGGAGCCTGGCATGCTGCAGTCCATGGGGTTGCAAAGAGTTGGTCATGACTTAGCAACTGAACAACAGCAATAGTTATCATCAATACATTTTTTAAGTTGAGTGAAATATGTAAATTATCTTTAACGCATAAGAATAAACATAGATATCACAGGTATCATTAGATCCAATGTACATTTGAACTGAGAACACAAGAATTACTTGTTCAAGTGTTTATACCCAGTAGGTGTTTGAACTACAATTTAAATTCCAATCTGTGTGAACCCATAGTCCTTGCTTTTACTACTGTACAATATGTCTGTCTAGTAAGAACAAATGAGCAGAATCCTTTAATTGCTCAAAAGGAAGTCATCTAGACAATCTAAACAAAGTCTTATACTTTGGAATCAAATTTTCATTTACTCTAATCTTTGCTCCTCTGCTTCAGTTATTTACACTATGATAACATTAGTAGTAAATAAAGAAAGGAGATGATTAAACAAACAAACAAAAAAGATGATTAAATTTATTTTCAAAAAGGGAGGATGGAATACAATTAAAAAATGTTTATAAGAAGAATAAAATGAAGAAAGGGCCAGATATTTATAAAAGGAATTAGTTCCCCAAACTGAATATGTTTTAATCCTTCTAAGACTTAGAAGTAGTTCTTACTCATGAAGTGTTAATGTATGATTTTTCTAATTACTTGTAATCTATTATTCAGTCTTCCATTTTGTCATGTATCATAAAATAGAAGAATATAATTAAATAGATTTTGATTGGTATTCTCATCATAGAAATTAGAGGAAAAATAAGAACTAACATAAATTGTATCTGGTGTGTCTGTTTTACTGATATTAAAAAAGTATTGTGCATAGGTGATTTTAATAATTAATGAATGAAATCCATTTAGTCACATGATGTTGTCATTTTACACCACTTCATTATCTAGATTTGATTTCTACCAGCCCATACAAAAAGACCATTTTTGCAGTAATGTAGAACATAAGCTTTTCAGAAAACCCAGAGTTTGAGCACCAGCTCTGTCCTGTCCCAGATGTGTAACTTCAGAATGGTTTACCATGCTCTCTAGGACTGTTTGCTCCATTATAAAATGGGATAAATTTGTGTATCTGTATCAAAGAGATACTGTGAAAATCAACAGGACATAATATTTCAAAAGTAGCTAGTATACACACAGTGACTGCTGTTAGATTTCAATTTTCTTATAGTTGATGTATCTTCAATCATTTTATCTTTCCTATAATTGCCATAGCATAAGCTTAGCTTGTTTTAAGTTTAATATTGATGATGTTGGTCCTGTCATTAGATATTTTACAGATAGTCACAAGGCATTTGGGAGAGTTAAAAGACTTTACAAAAAAGGTGTAAAGAATGGACAAGTACTTGCTAAAGAATAAAAAAAAATAAAAAGATCATTTTTATTACTCTCATGAGTCATACTAAATGGATTATACCCAGGCCAACATTAATTTGTATGATTCCTCTGCTGAAAGGGAATATAGCAGATAGACTATTATTATTCACATTCTTTATGAACAATACCTGGTAAATGCCATTAGCATTACAAGTTCGTTGAGGTTATAAGTTTATATAGTGTTCAGTTCAGTTCAGTTCAGTTGCTCAGTCGTGTCCAACTCTGCGACCCCATGAATCGCAGCACCCCAGGCCTCCCTGTCCATCACCAACTCCTGGAGTTCACTCAGACTCACATCCATCGAGTCAGTGATGCCATCCAGCCATCTCATCCTCTGTTGTCCCCTTCTCATCCTGCCCCCAATCCCTCCCAGCATGAGTCTTTTCCAATGAGTCAACTCTTCACATGAGGTGGCCAAAGTACTGGAGTTTCAGCTTTAGCATCATTCCTTCCAAAGAACACCCAGGACTGATCTCCTTCAGAATGGACTGGTTGGATCTCCTTGCAGTCCAAGGGACTCTCAAGAGTCTTCTCCAACACCACAGTTCAAAAGCATCAATTCTTTGGCACTCAGCTTTCTTCACAGTCCAACTCTCACATCCATACATGACCACTGGAAAAACAATAGCCTTGACTAGACAGACCTTTTTTGGCAAAGTAACGTCTTTGCTTTTCAATATGCTATCTAGGTTGGTCATAACTTTTCTTCCAAGGAGTAAGCGTCTTTTACTTTCATGGCTGCAGTCACCATCTGCAGTGATTTTGGAGCCTAAAAAAATAAAGTCTGCCACTGTTTCCCTGTTTCCCCATCTATTTTAATGAAGTGATGGGACCTGATGCCATGATCTTAGTTTTCTGAATGTTGAGCTTTAAGCCAACTTTTTCACTCTCTACTTTAACTTTCATCAAGAGGCTTTTTAGTTCCTCTTCACTTTCTGCCATAAGGGTGGTGTCATCTGCATATCTGAGGTTATTGATATTTCTCCCAGAAAACTCACATAAACCACTAAGTATTCAAAGTGTTACTGAGAATGGGTCCATATTCCTCACTGATATGATAAAGAAAAAGAAGGATGACATTGAGATACATATTACCCCCACCCTAACTTTGTATAAAAGGAGACTCATCATTGAAAATTTTCATTAGTTTCCTGCTAATACTTTTTAAGTTTTATAATAAGGCCATCACTGATGTTCATATAGATATCTATTTATTTCTTCATTTAATTCTCCACAATTAAGACTTTGATTTATTTCATATGAACTTAGGCTCTCCGTAAATACAAAAGAAAGGTTTTCAAGTTATTTTGACATATATAATTAATTGCTATATTAATATAAACTGATTTTTGTTTAATTAAGATGAGTTCCATTGGTGAATTCTCATTACCCCCTTGTAATTAACAGTATTTCAATAAACCTTTGAGGTTAGAACTTGAGTATTTTTTACAGACTTGAGAAGGCAATGGCAACCCACTCCAGTACTCTTGCCTGGAAAATCCCATGAATGGAGGAGCCTGGTAGGCTGCAGTCCATGGGGTCGCTAAGATTCAGACAGGACTGAGTGATTTCACTTTCACTTTACCTTCCATGCGTTGGAGAAGGAAGTGGCAACCCATCCCAGTGTTCTTGCCTGGAGAATCCCAGGGACAGCGGAGCCTAGTAGGCTGCCGTTTATGGGGTCACACAGAGTTGGACATGACTGAAGCAACTTAGCAGCAGCAGCCTTTACAGACACAGCTACAGGTGAGAATTCTACTCATATTTCACGGAAGCATAAAGAAAGTACCAACCCATAGACATTACGTCCACCAGTTACTACTATTCAAAGGTACTGAACAGTGGAGGGATGTAAGCAAATTCAGTGAAGGATAATAAACATACCCTTCAGTTATGAAGGGTTAATTATAATAAGTTAATTATAAGGGGCTATCTATGAAGAATTTGTTATGAAAAAGTAAGATTTAAGAAGCTTAAGTGGACACATACAGTTTAGCTATCAAGAGGGTTTTTTTTTCAGATAAGAGTTGCATTCAAAATATAAAATAATTATCATTTTATTTCTGTCTTCAGAACTTAAGATTTTACTATCAGTTTAGCTTATGGAAAAATAAAATGTGCTTTCTTTCCCATGAATACTTAAATAAGTTGATATTATGTGCAACAGAATCAAGGAAGCACCCTCATCCCCATTCTTCTCAAGTCTTTGTCTTGCAATGAAATCAGTAGGGGGTGCCATGTACTAATTCTTGCTTATAATGTCTTCAATCATTAATTTCAAGTTTCATATTTAAAAACTGTTTAATTGTGAACAATGTTATATGTAGAATCTTCACTTATTTTACTATCTCAAAATTTCATTATTAATTAAATTTTGAAGCAGAATTACTAATAACAATATAAACTGCACCTTATTAGCTATTGGAAATCATATGCCTTGTATTTTCAGGCATTTTAATTTGTGTATATTCTTGAGTGATGCTAACAGTGTATTAAAACAAAACAAATACTAAGATCCAAAAACTATATCCATATTGTTTTCCTAAACTTTCTTGCTAACTTTCCTAAAGTTGCTTGCTAACAAATGTATTTTCTAAAGTAAATGAATGATAGTTAAATCAATATAAGTCCATTTTAACCTGGAGAAATGGTTAAAAATAATTTTGGAGTCAACAAATTATCTGATTAAGCCAAGAATACATTATAGGTTTTGGATTTGTACCTCTTCATTTTAAATTAAGAGGCCCCATTAATGTTTCTCACACACCACACTATGTTTAAGTCCCTTGTGCTTTTCAAGGGGGAGAGAGACAGAGAGGGACAACATTAATTCAGCTCTATTAATCAGCTATTTTCTCAACATTGTTTCTTAGGTATATGTACAACAAGTGATTTTTATCCCTCATGTGTAATTTCTGACTATTGAGTTCATGGATGAGTCAGTAAGTCAACAAATAATATAAAATTACATTTACTTTGGTTTAAAAAATCAGAAATATTTAGTGAAAACTTTAAATACTTTGGACTTCCCTGGGGGCTCAGATGGTAAAGCGTCCACCTGCAATGTGGGAGACCAGGATTTGAGCCCTGGGTGAAGAAGATCCCTGGAGGTGGAAATGGCAACCCATTTCAGTACTCTTGCCTGAAAAATCCCCTGGAGAGAGGAGCCTGGTAGGCTACAGTTCATGGAACTGCAAAGACTAAACAGTTTCACTTTCTTCTTTCTTTAAATACTTTAAGTTAAAAATTTTGTAAAATTAGTTCTTACTTTTGTAAGAATTAATTTGGGATCATTTACCTCTGGAAGGATAGTGAGGATATTCCAACCCATAGATGTAAAACTTTGTCGTCACCATACTGCTCTGAAGAGGAGCTATTTAATGGAGCTATTTAATCATGATCCGTTCCCCAGGATTAGTCAGTCTCACGCCACTGCTGTTTAACATGGTAGCTTGTGTTCCCACAGCATCACCATGAAGGCTATTCTCAGAAGGCAGCCTTAAAATAGGTTTGTGGGTTGAGGAGTGGGAGGAAGGTTCGCACTGTTATTGTGGCATAATCAGAGTCTGTGCTCCAAGGACATGAGGTTGTTCTAAACCTGTGGTGGAAAAACCTGTGTGTTTTCCACAACAGATGGCTAGTAGGAGGGGAAAACGGTTTCTTTCCTTGTGTGCTCCCTGTAACTAATATTGCTTGGATATACATAACAAACAAAAGTGTTTGAGAGTGAGGTGCCCACAAGAACAACTGAGGGTGCCTGCCAGTGCCAACCTGCTTTCTGTGCTATTTGGGCTGAGTGAGAAAGTACTTCAGTAACTTCAGTTACTATGGGGCAGTAAGCTTCAGGTGAGTTCTCTGTTTAAACTGACATGAAAACTGTTTTGAAAAGAGAGTACAAACAGGATAAGAGTTTTGTTGTTGTTGTTGTTGTTTGTTTTTTTACAGCAACCTTTCAAAAATGAAACAACTGTCCATATCCATGCAACCAGAAAGTAGGAAATGTATTTTAAAGAAGTTACTAGGACACTTCACATGTCTTGATATTCATAGTAACATTTGGGATGCAAACTCTCTACTGCCTAGTTCACTGTACTCTATAATTAGAGCTTCTCATTATTAGAGCAATAACTCAGCATTCAAATAAACAACTCAGGATTTTGACATTTGTGGAAAACAGTAATGAAAAATCATTACAAGAAAATGAATATTAAATACCTATAAGTGAAATATGATCAGTTTAGTCACCTACTGAAGAAAATGAATAATTGCATTTGTAAAAGTAAATTATGAAGGGGGAAAAACAGCTATTAAAATACAGATAAATCACTATTTATCCCATTGTTCCAGCATTCAGCTTCAGGACTTGATCATTTCAGAAAACAGTTTCCCAAGAAGAAGTTCTTGCCAAGAGAGGGCTAACACACTAAAGCAGATAGTGTTTTGGATTACTCTACATATCTCTACTATAAATAGGATATTTTCAAAATGCTATTTTGAGCTGTTCAAGTGAGCTAGTGATCAGACGTGACAGACTTCATGATAACGATGGTCTGACATATGCAGAGGGGAAAAGGCTCATCATTTTAGATGGACAAACCTTGATGAATTCAAACTGTAACCTGTAATCTTTAATTTAAACTAGCCATTTAGCTGGTAAAGGTAATGATTTGTCATGTGCCTTATTCATTTACTGCTAATCAACAGGATTCTCATATTTGAAATCCCTAGCATTCAGAAACGTTAAGTGGAGGCTTCATGAACATGCACGTGTTCTACTTTATGCTACTCATTTGCAAAACAATGAGGCTGGTAACGATGTGAAAGATTTAAATGGCTCTCCTTGCATCTCCTCTATCTGAACTGATTGTTATTTGTAAAGAGAAGTCTTCCGAAGCCTGTGGTTCCCACAGGATGTTGAGCAGCCAGGCACTAGGTTGAGGATGACATCCTGTGTCAGGGATCAGAAATCAGCCAGTTAATAGCTTTGCACTTAGAATTGTCTAATATTTTTTCTCGTTAAAGGCCAATTTTCTAACATATAAAGTCATTTTCACATCCTTGATATATTGTAGACTGGAAGGGTCTTTGAAAATAGCACTAGTTTAAGTGATTTCTTTCTAAAGCACAATACCTTGCTAAATGTTTTATGCATCAAATAATTTTATAATTTAGACTTATGTAATCCAGACCCAAGAAACACAAAACAATTCTTGCAGACTTTATATTAGAGATTCAAATTTTGCTCTGTTACTTTACAAATGATCTGTTGTAACAAGACTTTACTTTAGTAAAATAAAGGTGAACCATTTTTTTCCCTCCCCATTGTCAAAGGCTAAATTTGTGCCATTTCCACTGAACAAAGTTATTTCAAGAAAGAGTTAATGTAGTCATCATTTTTTTCCTGCTTATGTATAAAAATATTTTAATATCTTAGTAAGACATGAAAAAATATTATAATCTGTAAGTTTTAAAAATTCAAATTATTTTGCTTATGTAAAGAATTATATAAATTTATGGCAAAATTGTGGAGAAGGAAATGGCAACCCACTCCAGTGTTCTTGCCTGGAGAATCCCAGGGACGGAGGAGCCTGGTGGGCTGCCGTCTACGGGGTCGCACAGAGTCGGATACGACTGAAGCGACTTAGCAGCAGCAGCAGCATGGCAAAATTGAAAACCTTCAAGAGAAGGGTGGATTTAAAATTGGCAAAGTCACCGTTTAGAAAATATTACTTTGATTGTAACCCTACACACACACACACGTGTACACAGACACACACACGTACAAGGAAACACAGTCTTCCTTTATTTAGCCAAAACTTATCTGAGTGACTATATACCTTGAAAAAGGTAGATGGAAGGAAGGAAAGACATTGGGGAGGAGAAAAGGGCAGGGGGAGAGAAAAAGAAAGATGAAAATAATGACATTTTCCTTACTCCAGAATTCATTGTAGCATTTCTTCACCTAGCCAGAGATGGGTCTTTAAACATTGTCTTTTTTTAAAAAAGGAGTAAATCATTCCAATCATTAGTGCTTTATCAATACCCAGTACTAATCACAAAAAAATTTACATCTGCCACTGATTTCCTTCTTCTATTTCTCATTTCCTCTCCCCCTCCTCCTACACAGCTTCTGTCCTCCTGCTTCAGTTTCATAATCTGTCCATTGTGAATTAAGAACATTTTGTTGGCAGTTCTTACCTAGAGAGTGCATGATACATTGGCCTCTGCGACACTGAGTCAGACCCTGCTTGGATTCCTACAACTGCCAGCAAATACCATTGCTCCTGAAGCAGGCAGGAGTGCACAGCGAAAGCGCAGTGGGTACTGCATCTGCTGGGGGGGAACAGAGTTAAAAAGCAGCATCGATGACTCAGTGACAGTTCTATTGATCTGTGTTGGTTTTGATTTTTTTTTTAATTTTGGTTAGGACACAATGAAAAATAAATGCCTCAGCACCAGGGGCCTCTTGGCAAGGAGATTTACACATTACTATTATTTTTAGCCTGTTTTATGAAATGTGATGCTGCAATTACTAATAACATTACAGAATTTATTTATAGTTTGTTAACTGAAAGTCCAGAAGCTTCCACCTGATTAAATGTGGAAGACAGGCCTTGCAATTATTTTCCAATTTAGTTTGTAGTTGGTTTCTCAAATGATTTGAGCAAAGTTTGTTTTTTTCCTTAAAAATATTCATTTCAACAAAGCATGTTTTGTTCTCTAAAGCTGTTATTCAGCCCATTTTATCCAGGTAAATGCCTTTAATTATGCCAAGTAAATGCCTAAAAACAATAGCAATATTTTTTATCTTGTAGTGATCAGAATATTAAATTGTATTGAATCTCAATTTAAAAAATATAAATTTACAAGATTACAGATATCTGCTGAAATGTTTCCTTCTGTTGTGTAATTAATAGAAAAGTCACGAGACATATCGTTTTTCTGCTTTCAGGGAGATGTTTTTATTTGTTTCTTTGCTTTCTTTCCTGCTTTCTTGCCTTAAGGAAATACCTGAACATAACCAAAAAAAGAAAAACACCACAGTAGTTTCCCCAACAACACCTTAGCTTGCCCAAGAAAGCAATTTTTAGCCAAAGAGCAAAACTGATTCACTCATTTCATCAATAAGAAAAACTCTCTTTTAAGGAATCTCATTTCTTAAAAAAGTAAGCTTTTTCATAATTTGGATAAAATGTATAGGGTCATTAAAGTATCACTGTCTTCTGTGATGTTGTGATGAACCTTGTTCCTGCCTCTCCTGTGGTTCTCACCATTGGCTTGACCAACTGAGTAGGTGACCAACCAACTATAAAATCACTAAGGAACACTTTGCCAAGATTACTGTCTAATGTTTCCCCTAGCATTAGCAAACTTTTTTTTTTTTTTTCTCCTGTCATTTTAGAGACATAAAGACATCTGGAAAGAGGAAAGAATGTACATTTTTGGAAATATTCCACTCAATGTATGTCTCCTAAAAAGATATTAAAATTGTTTCAAAATTCCACTATGGTGAATTTATACCCACACTGTCAACAAATATTTACTGAACAACTGCTAAATACATGTGGCTACATCACACTACCAGGTATAAAAAGGTTCGAACTCATTTACCCTTAAACACTATTCAGTACAGTTAGAGATCCATCAAATACACAGCCTGAAGGAAGAACTCACATGCCTGGAGCCCATTAACCATGTTAGTATGCTGCTGCTGCTGCTGCTGCTGCTAAGTCGCTTCAGTCGTGTCCGACTCTGTGCGACCCCATAGACGGAAGCACACCAGGCTCCCCTGTCCCTGGGATTCTCCAGGCAAGAACACTGGAGTGGGTTGCCATTTCCTTCTCCAATGCATGAAAGTGAAAAGTCAAAGTGAAGTCGCTCAGTCGTTTCCGACTCTTGGCGACCCCACGGACTGGAGCCTACCAGGCTCCTCCGTCCATGGGATTTTCCAGGCGAAAGTACTGGGATGGGGTGCCATCTAGGTGCTCTAAATATATTATCTATACACCAGTCCTGCAAATTAGCACTTAGTGGCCCCATTTTAAAGATGAAGAGCTGAGATTCAGTAAGCCAAATTTGGTTACTTTGAACTGGAGGAGATAAAGGTTGGGGTTGATTAACAGAGTAACTTCTGTGTTACTCATGCAGACATCAGATTCTCTCCCTGATCAAAGGTCCTTGAGAAGAAAGAAATCATGTCTGGCCTGAGAGATCATGGATGGCTTTAACAGCACCTTGATAGATAAATAATACTGATTTATCTAAATTATTTATAGTGGATAAGTAATCAGAGTGTAGGTAAATGAGCAGTACTGTTGAAACAAGAAAGAGCAATTTGTATTTACAGACAAGTGCTTCTTAACTGGAGCCAACAGACAGATGATACGTAGACAGATAGATGGATCAATAGATAGATAAGTGAGACATGATATTAGAAATGCAGATTCAATTCAAAGCAAGGAATTGCAGGGAGCCAGCATGAGGAACTCCGCCCATGGCAAAGGTCAAGAGGAAGGAGGCTCGGCATACACAAATGTGGGAATTAGCCTCAGGAGTCCCCCTGGAAATTCTCGAGCATCTGCCCCCAAAACCAGAGTCTGCCTACTTACTGCTTTGTGCTCTCACCTACACTTTTGACTTTACAGGGGCTCTCCCTCACCACCTCTCTCTGAAAAAGAGTTAAATTACAACTCCAGTTAATAAAGTTCCTGGGAATGATAAGAGTGTTTTAGTTCACAACTGTGAGAGGCATGGGATGTTCTAAACTGTCTAAATACAGATTCCTTTGAGCAGTTAAAAGATTGATTAGAAATTATATTGGTGAAGGGTTTTTCACTTGTTGGGCCAATGTTTGCTGCTAAGTCTCCATATCCCTTACCTACTATGTGCCTGCCAGTGTATTGATTAATATAATTGGTGTAAGTAGTAGCTTTAATGTTTGTAACCTTGGACCCTTGAGTTAATTCTTTTTCTTGTTATAACCCACCACACCTTTGCCCTGTAGGAATGCAACTTTATCTAATCCTTTTGGAGGGTCCACCTGACTATTTTTCTATCACCTTTATAGAAAAATAAGGTTTCTGAAGAAAGGGTCTTAAAATGTTAACAGGCCTCCGGGCCAGAAGATGATGCAAATCACCTAAACTTTTGCATATGATAAGTTTACAGGAAGAAAGCCTGGCTTACTGCATGACTCTATCCCTTCCCCCATTATCCTCTATGCATAACTTAAGGTATAAAAACTACTTTGGAAAATAAAGCTCAGGCCTTGTTCACCGAAACTTGGTCTCCCTATGTCATTCTTTCTCTCACGTTCTGGCTGAATTATTCAGCCTCTTTTCTCCACTAAATTTTCTCGCTGAGCTATCCTTATTTAACCACTCTTTATGTCTTTAATTTGGAGAAGGCAATGGCACCTCACTCCAGTACTCTTGCCTGGAAAATCCTATGGATGGAGGAGCCTGGAAGGCTGCAGTCCTTGGGGTCACTGAGGGTCGGATATGACTGAGCATCTTCACTTTCACTTTTCACTTGCATGCATTGGAGAAGGAAATGGCAACCCACTCCAGTGTTCTTGCCTGGAGAATCCCAGGGACGGGGGAGCCTGGTGGGCTGCCGTCTGTGGGGTCACACAGAGTCAGACACGACTGAAGAGACTTAGCAGTATATCTTTAATTAACATTTAAGTAAGCTGTTGTTTCCTGATCACTGATGCCGTCTCCCCTTTGAATTCCCTGGATCCACTGGGGCTGGACCACGGCAAATGGGGAATAATTAAATACCATAAAAAGTCATATGTACCATTTATGAAAATATCAGAAAAATAAAAACCTATAAATTTGTATAGTTTTAATATCTAGACTATATGATTCATTTCTAGAATTTATTTTTTCGTGAATATAGTAAGAGCACTTTTCCAAATTTAATAAACTAGTTACACATTTTATGGATGAGTTTATTTAACCTGTTGGAAGCTATTCAGTTTGTTCTATTTTCATCTTTAATCATTAAAAACAATACTAAAATAAGTATCTGTAATCATACACTCTTTAATATGTCCAATCATCACCTTAAGATAAATTTATAAATTTGTATTGCCAGACAAATACTGACATTCAAATGAAAGGGATTAAATATGTTTTATCAAATTATTTAATAGAAAAATTTTAATAATTTATTTTCTTATTTTACCAAATTAATCTTCCATGAATATCACTTTAAATACATTATTTACATGATTTTTTAAAAAAAAGCTCTCCTATTTTCCATGCTAAAGATGACTTCTTTACCCTCAACTTCATATGTCAATATAGCACCCTCCTCTTTTGTCTATTTTTTCAAATTTATTTAAATCACATCCCAGATATAATTTCTCATAAAATCCAGAAAACAACAATAATCCCTGAACTATCTCACCACTTGTTATTTAATCACTCCTTCATTTATTTAACAAAATTTTAAGATCTTAGTATGTGTTGAAATTACATGCATTCATTGGAAATAACATTTAAACTACTCCGATTATTCTTATCAGTAATATTATGTAAAAGTCATCCACTTTTCAGTAATCATAACTGGATGTGACAGTTGGACCATAAAGAAGGCTGAGCACTGAAGAATTGATGCTTTTGAACTGTGGTGTTGGAGAAGACTCTTGAGAGTCCCTTGGACTGCAAGGAGATCAAACCAGTTAATCCTAAAGGAGTGAAGTGAAAGTCGTTCAGTTGTGTCCAACTCTTTGTGACCCCATGGAATTCTATAGGCCAGAATACTGGAGTGGGTAGCCTTTCCCTTCTCCAGGGAATCTTCCCAACCCAGGAATAAAACCCAGATTTCCCACATGGCAGGTGGATTCCTTACCAGCTGAGCCGCAAGGGGCGCCCTAAAGGAAATCAATCCTGAATATTCACTGGAAGGACTGATGCTGAAGCTGAAGCCCCAGTACTTTGGCCAACTGATACAAAGAGCTGACTCATTGGAAAAGACCCTGATGCTGGGAAAGATTGAAGGCAGGAGGAGAAAGGGTTGACGGAGGACAAAATGGTTGGATGGCATCACCAACTCAATGGACATGAGTTTGAGCAAATTCCAGGAGATAGTGAAGGACAGAGAAGTCTGGCATGCTGCAGTCCATGGGGCTGCAAAGAGTCAGACACAACTGAGCAACTAAACAACAAACATCCAAAGAATTTGTAAAGACCCAAAGTTCTAATGTCTTTCATTATCTTTATTTCTTTTACCTCTCACACTTTACTTATGTGCGTATTTGACTACAAACTTGAATTCACATTACAAAAATGTTCATGTATTTGGGATTTTTTTTCATTTAATATTTTAATTTGACACTTGATTATCACTCCATGTTGTAATTTATCTTTTACTACATGTTTAATCTTTACTTTCCAGTTTGAAACTCTTGATGTTGAATAGAATGAAATAGATGTGAAAGAAATCTGAAAATAGGTGTGAAGTAAATAGATGTGTTAAGTCTTTGTTCTTTTTCTCTCTCTTTCAAACTGAAACATATATCTGGATATGTGGATAGAGGTCATACTATGCATAACCTAGTAATCTTGGGGATAAAATGAGGCCCAATTTGAAGAATAGAAAACTGTGTACTTTCAGAGACAGAATGATCCAGGAATAAGAAATGATATACATATTTCTTTTAAGTGTTTTGCTAGGCTTGTATGCTAAGAGTGATTCCCTTATGGTATAGTTTAGAAAAGCAATATTTGCATTCTAAATAGCTGACTCTGTGTTTTGCATTTCCAAGAGCAATGTGGAAGGGTTGCCCCCTGATTGATAATGCTATCTGCTAGAGATAGCATGAGAAATTAAAAGGCTATGAACCTAGGTTAGGATGTTAACAGAAGATAAGAGTCTCAAAGGTAGCAGCAATGTAAAGACATTCAGTTGGCGAAAATTATTCCGGAAATAATTGCTACTGATTCATGGGATGCATCTTCACACAATATCAAACAGTCAAAGAGGTGTTTTCACATCTTTGAGGGATAAACCAAATCAGTCTGTCACTGAACTCCCACAGCATCATTTGCCCAGTTTAGAAACATGATTTTCCCAGCCTTCTCCACTGCCAGGCTCACTTTCAGTCTGAAAAGCTCTTTGGCAGGTGGCACTGCTCTTGACCCAAGGGATCTTGAAAAGCTGCACTGTTCCTTTGGAACTTAGTCTGGGTTTAGACTCAGTCTGGAAGTGAAAGAGTCCCTATAGTATATCATAAATAAAACACATTTTATATGACAGCCCTGTACTTACATGAGAACCTGTAGTCGATCCTGGGGTCACTAAGAACAGCATTTGGTGAGAAGGTACTGTTCACGGTTAACACTGCATAACTAGCTCCTCATTTGTGAGGACATGGGTAATTCCTGAGAAGTGTCCAATTGTCATCTGGAAATAGGGGACATTTGGAGCAGTACAGGCTCCTATAGTAAATGATTAATGTGTATTTTTCTGATCTTGACAGATTCCAAAAGAAGAGCAGATTGCTAGCCATAAAACTAAATAGCATCAACATGGAATTACTGGAAGAATCCAAAAGTCTTTGCAGAAATGGTATGTTTACTCCAATGTTTCTCAAAAACCAGCTATTTTAAAGGGACCGGGGTCAATATAAATGAAATAAATGGAGGCTAAGATAAAATATGTCAGAAAATTTGCAGAAAGGTTATTTTAAGGTGGCATGTTAAAAACAATAATGGGCCATTAGGCTGTCTTGTTAAAGGCATTAAAGTCACAGGCACAATGTATGAGTCACATGGGCAAGATTTTCCACTTTATATATAAAAAGTTCAATATTGAATTTCTGGTAAAAGTAAGATGTTAGAATTTCTGTGTATATTATTATAAATATTTAAGTTCAATTGTAGGCAGGGAGATAAGCAAAGTATTAATGACTCTAGAAATGTGCTATCAAAATGCTGCACACTATAAATAATATTACAATAACAGACTTTAATACAGTTTTTCTTCATAACTATATTTAAAAATAATCTTTTGGCTGATCATTTTACATGCAAGCATACTGCCTTTTACAAGCATGCATCTCTTTGTCAGAGACTTAGCAATTATTTTTAAACCAGAATGTGAGCACCTCTGATGACAAGGTAAGGTACTAGACAATTTAATAAGGTATAAGAAATGGTTACCTCACCTTCTAACTTAAAATTAGAGACTGGTGCTTGATGTATCGGGAGTATGTCCCAGGAACTCAGCTTCCTCTGTTTTGTGCACCACTGAAATCTCCAGGACCCACACCAAGACATAAAACATAGAAGATACTCAATAAGTATTTGTTAAAAGAAAAAAAAATTCTTATTGTTTTGATAATTACTTAAATAATAAATTCTTACATTCCTTTTCTGACTGCTATCCATGGTTTTGGAGACTATACTTTAATTTTTCAACTCATTTGTCTAATGTAATTTTGCAGCAACTAAGGCTGGAGAAATATTTCTCTGGTTAACTCTTTTAGGGAGGTTGACACTTAAACTTATAAATTTTATGAGACATGGAGCTCTTTATAGTGAATTTATTTGGCTAGAAAGTATGCTTTTGCTTTTTTGAATTTATTTATTTGCTTTTCTGTTTGTTTAATTTTATTTTTAGGCTATTAGTGGCATAACGTCAACAGTAAAAAAAAACACTGGATACAGAGATACAGATATTTAGCTCCCATTTATGTACAATATTTCATGATACCTAAAGTACCCACTTCTTCCTAATAGAATCTCTGGACCTTTAAATGTTTTTGGCTATTTTAATTAAATATCTTATATAAGATACAGTATATGGGATTTTTAAAATTGAAGTATACTTGATTTACAAAGTTGCATTAGGGGAATTATTTTCTTTTTTTTTTACTTGCAATATATTAATAGATACAGTGTTAGATGTTGCCTATTTAATTACTTTCTGAATGTCTTGCATTGTCATTTTTAATCTTTAAAAATTGAAAGAAGAAATACATCTTTATCTTTCCATCCAGCAATGTTCGGGACTTTAGAAAGGAGCTGATTCCTGAGCCCTGTGCTGGGACACTGCGGAGTCTCAGCGGGCAGGCTGTACTGTGTGTTTTTCGGAGTTCCTTAAATGCAAACCCTTGTCTTTAATGGGGTGGGGGGAGGGGCATTTAGAGAGTAAAAGGGAAGTAACAAGAGTATGGCAGAAGACTCCAGATGCTAGCTAGCCTTTACAGATGCTTTGATGACAGGAAACTCGTATAAATAAATGATGACGGTACACGGAACTAGATGTGGAATGGAGAAAAAGATACTGGATCACAAGATATATATCTGTACTCAGAAAATCAAGGGTGAGATTACTGAAAACAACTGCTGGGATTTTTGTGATTTAATCCCATTGACTGGATCACTGAACAGGACATTTTTCACTTCCAGTTTTCATGTTTTGGCTGACCTAGGAAATCTCATGGTTTTGCTTTGTGACACATGCTTTTAAGAAAACCTGTTATTTCTGCCACTCTGCACTGCCCTGTCTCCACTGAACCATTGGGCTTTGGCAGAGTTTGGAGTTTCAGTGCAGTAAGCAAAGGCAGGGAAATAATACCATGTTATATAGCTCAAGTATCCATGATGACAGTCCATTCCTGTGTTGGTGGCTGGAAGGGAGAGGGACTGCCACCCAGTGTTTTCACAGTGACTATTTCAGGGAGTTTCTAAATTGACAATGAAAACAGGAGAAAAGAAACAAGAAAAGCAAAGATTCCCTTTCCTTGAGGGGAAAAAAATAATTCAAAAGTATCTGAGAAAACTTAGCTATGGTAATTCCCTATTCCAAACATATACAAGTCACAGGCAACCTTATTCTTTAGTTTCTAGGCACATTTTTGAGTTTAGCACAATAGGGAGAAGAAAATTGGAGGTTAGTGAATCCAGTGGGGCAAGAGGTGAAGAGGACTAAATTTCAGTCAAGACAACAAGGAAAGTACAAAGAATACAGTTTCTCTTTCATGTGCTTTGATCGTCTTTCCTGTTTTACCCTTAATGAATACTTTCTCAAAACTAAAAATAAAACACTGCATTCTATTAGGTTAGGCTTTTCCTCCTAGGGAATTCTAAATGGGTAAGTGTGTGTTTCTCATCTATGAATATAACTATATATTCATATTTTCATATGTATAGTTTATACACATATACATGCATATGTATATTTTTCTATTGCTGTAAATCAGGCAATGGACAGGAAAAAGAAGAAAAGTAGTCCATGCTAAAGACCCAAAAGAAAATGTTAGTTTCTTTAAACTGTTCTTATAATTTTAGTAACTGACACTGGTCAAACTCAGTTTGTCATATCAGAAAATTTGCAGTTGTGGCATAAAGCCACACACATGCCACAAAAAGCAGGGGAGAGAGTAAGGCAGGGAAATGTTTATAGTCCCCAACTTGGTGTTATATAAAGAAAGCCTCTTCCTCACCTCCACATTGTAGCCCCTGGAAGGTAATAGCTGAGAAAGACACTTATTAAGTAGAAGAGAAACATTTTATGTCAACATTTAAGGTGCATCATGTGTGCACGCTCAGGGTGAAACGGTTTTTCATTCTAAATAATATGCCTACAAGGTCTCACATTATTCTATTTAGAAAATAATGAAATAACAGATGCTATCCTGGAAGCTTTAATTTGATTTTGTTAGCTTGCTTATGTCTTACACAAAGGCCATGAATGTCCTCAGAATGCAAGAACACACACTACTCAGAGCTGTGTTATCACTCTGTGATACTAGTTATAGCTTGCTTACATGCAGATGGGACCTTTGCCATGATGCAAAGATGCTAACATATACATGGTCAGCAACTGTACTCACTACAAACGCGTTCTTGCCAACTAAATGATTTAAATAATCATATTAATAAATACATGATAGTCATACATACAAGTCACCTTTTCTCCCCCACTGATGGCTTTGATTACTTTGACAGACTAAGATATGCTAATGATACAAATTAGGAGCAAGAAGAATTAAAAGGGTGTTTAACTCTGATTCCAGGCTGTCAATTTCCTATAATGCTACCAACTTACAGATAGATGATTAAAATTGTTTCGTTTAGGAATTTTGAATATTTTAAAAATTGAATGGGTTTATGGGGGAAGAAAAAAAGAAAGAAAAATCTGTGCTTAGCTAATTAGACGTCCCTATTTGATTTAACAATAGAACAGGATTATTCTTTGAGCATTGAGATCATCTTGCATTATGATAAGAGCCTACTTTTTTCTATTGCAAAATGAATTTGCAAATTTGGCCCAGTGTGTTTGTCTGATTCTTTATATTTATATTATTCATTTATTTTCTTAATTATAAGTTTATAAAGAGAATGGTCATTTACTCCTTAACTTGTTTCTAAAGCAGTTATTTCCAAAACATGATGCCAGATAGTGTAGGAAAGTCCCATATACATGAAATACGGTTCCTTTCTCTGAGTGGCTGAGAATCTAATAGAAAAATGGTAATAGAAAAATGGTACATGTACACCAATATGTTGTAGAATCTTATGAGAGATGAAATAGTAAACAGTTACTTTGATTGCCATGGGGGTGAGCTTGGATCTTTTTTCAGACATCTTAGAAGTTTTAAACCCTGATTTGGTAACTATATAACTATTGAGAAATTAATCTGTTTAGATTTCAATTGTATAATGTGTATGATGAGGAAAATAATAATACCAATCTATCAGACACATGCAAATATTAGTTACGCTAATACATGTGATCTTCTTAGAATCTGGTGCATAGTGAGTACTTTCATGATATCCAATGCTTACCCCAAAGATCAAATATAACCCTATGGTCTTATCAGTTTGTTTAATTGTACTATCCACTAGACTGTGAACCATTTGAGGTCAGAAATTATGTCTCATTCCTTGTTGTATCCCCACTAATTCAACAGAAATTGAATACATGATGAAGGGATGAATGAATGCTTGATAATCAATTGATTAAATAATATTTAGTTGTTTAGAGGCTGTAGTAAAATCTTCATGCTCCTATCTATGGGATGGGATGGTCAATATTTGTTTGATTTTTTTAATATTAAAAAGCATGAAGTGGAGCACAGAAGAAAGCAGAACCCTTACCTAGACTGTCATGTAATCTGAACTAGTTCTGGGGGCCAATGGGGTGACATACCACTCTTACATTCTAATATATTATAATAAAAGTCTAGTTTGAAAAATTCTAAAAGGAAATGAGTAATAACAGTCTCCAATTTTTAAAAAAACAATCTGCAATGCCCAAGTAAATTGGCACTCTTCAGTGAATGTAACTGAATGAAGATGGACCGATGAAAAGAGCCCAATGCAGAAAGTCAGAGCCTTCACCTTAAGTTCCCTCTGGTAGTTTCATGACTTTGGACAAGTCACTTTACCTCTCTAAGTTTCACTTCTGTCATTTGTAGATAAAAGATGGAGGACTTAATGGTCTTTGATTTCTTCTAAGTGTAAAATCCTGAGTCATTTCATTTTGTTTTCTTATTTATCTTAACTTTATGAGAATGTGTTTGCTTGTGTCCTTTTAGCACAGATAAAGGATTGTTAAAGTAGGTGGGGAGGACTTGAAAACAGAACGAGCTGAATGCATTTGCAATCCAAATGTAATTTTTGTTTTCTGTGTGATTTTTTAAAATTAATTGTGGGTCTAGTTCATTAAGAAATTTTTTTAAAAATTAGATACTTTGAACCATTATATTGTTCTGGAAAATAGAGCTAGAACTAAAATTTTGTTTTTTAGCTGGACAAGCTTTTTTTTTTTTTTTTTAATACAAAGCATTGCACTCTGATTCAATTAATTATCAATCTTTTTAAGCTTTAGAATAATATGAAATAACAAATGCTTCTATTAATTCAGTTGACAGTTTACCAGACACATTTACATGTGTACTCTCATTGTTTCACTCAACTTTTCACAAAAAGCTATGGGTTTAGTATTCTCCTTGAACCTCCAGATTTACTTTTCTGCCCCAGTAGATTGGCCTCTATGGACGATATTAATAACCTGTTTGCCCTGGCAAAAGATCGGTAGAACAAAGGAAGGAGAGTAAAGCCGTATGTATTATTTCCCTTTTATGACATTCCTTTAGGTGGCTAGGGTCTCCTCCTTCCAAATTCTACATTTTGTTGTTGTTGTTCAGTTGCTAAGTCCTGCCTGACTCTTTTGGAGAAGGAAATGGCAACCCACTCCAGTGCTCTTGCCTGAAAAATTCCGTGGACTGAGGAGCCTGGTTGGCTGCAGTTCATGGAGTCGCACAGTCGGGCACGCCTGAGTGACTTTTTACTTTTCTTACTAATATACCATTATGGGGAGAAGGCAATGGCAACCCACTCCAGTACTCTTGCCTGGAAAATCCCATGGATGGAGGCGCCTGGAAGGCTGCAGTCCATGGGGTCGCTAGGAGTCAGATACAACTGAGGGACTTCACTTTCACTTTTCACTTTCATGCATTGGAGAAGGAAATGGCAACCCATTCCAGTGTTCTTGCCTGGAGAATCCCAGGGACGGGGAGCCTGGTGGACTGCCGCCTATGGGATCGGACAGAGTCGGATACGACTGAAGTGACTTAGCAGCAGCAGCAGCATACCATTATGGAGAAGGAACTGGCAACCCACTCCAGTATTCTTGCCTAGAGAATCCTGTGGACGGCAGAGCCTGGTGGCCTGCTGTCCACAGGGTCGCACAGAGTCAGACACAACTGAAGTGACTTAGCGTGCATGCCTGACACTTTGCGACCCCATAGTGTAGCCCACCAGACTCCTCTGTCCATGGAATTCTCCAGGCAAGAATATTGGAGTGGTTGCCGTTTCTTTCTCTAGGGGATCTTCTCAACTTAAGGATCGGACCCACGTGTCTTGCACTGGTAGGCAGATTCTTTACTACTGAAACACCAGAAAGCTGCTCTACATGCTGAAGGATGAAGAAAATTCTGTTTCCTACAGTATAACTTACAGCTCGCCTGTACTCCATTCACACTTTTATGATTACTGTGTCTTTAAATAAACCCTAATCACTCACACCAAATTTGAGTGTGTCATTTTCCATGCTTTATAAACTAAGAAACTAAATTTCAGCCTTGCCTATATTTTTAAATATCCACAGAAGGTAGAATTAGATCATTCCAATGTACAACTTCTGTTCTTGCTTTTGGGCTTCTTCTTTTTTTTTTAATCAATTAATCTTTTTTTAAATATTCAGTATGTATATTCTGAGAAATACAGTGAATATTTTGAGAAGTAAAAAGAAATCAAGAACCTGCTTTTGTATATCTCCCAATCTAGTGCAACAATGTACGCATGCAGTAGTGATCTATATTATAAAAGAAACCAAAATACCAGACTTTAGTGTAAAGACTTACCTGAACTGAAATCTGGGGTCTTCCACATACTCTATGGGTGACCTTGAATAAATTACTTAATGTTCTGAAATTTATATTTTTCTCCATTGTAAAATAAAACTACTTGCTCTAATTTTGTCATATAATATGGGTATTTAAAAAGCATTCCTAAGTACTATGTGTGTGTATACATACACATTTATTACATTTTATGTTTTTAAGATTGGAAGATGCTATCCCTATGAGAATATGTAGTGATCAAAAACTTTAAGAAAAACAAATGTAGTACCCATTAAACAACAGCTAATACTGTCAGATTATATGTGACAAACAGCTACCAATGTCAGGTATCTTCAGTAACATTTCAGAGAATAAAGATTGATTTTTAAAAATTTCTAAAGTACAGATGTATTTAAGATCAGTCATGTGGAGTAGGAATAAGGACTTCCCTGGTGGCTCAGAAGGTAAAGCGTCTGTCTATAATGTGAGAGACCTGGGTTCAATCCCTGGGTTGGGAAGATTCCCTGGAGAAGGAAATGGCAACCCACTCCAGTACTTTTCCCTTGAAAATCCCATGGATGGAGGAGCTTGGTGCAGGCTACTATCCATGGGGTCGCAAAGAGTCGGGCACAACTGAGCGACTTCACTTTCACTTTCACTTCACTTTATGCCTAATGAAATGTATTTTAGAGAATTCTTAAAGTCTACCTTTCCAGAAACTGAAAAATTAGGTAATTTGTTTCAGCTACCTGGGTCTCCTAAGTCAGAATACAATATATTCTCTTTGGATATAAAAAGCATCCTTTAAGTTCTTTGTGTTGCTTCTGCAAAGCCCTCATTATGTAGTATTTTAAATGACTTATAATGAGAACAGTCTCTAGAAAGTAACTGTTTTAGGACAAATAAGCCCAAATATTCTTCTTGGGCATACTTATCTAAATGATTCAAATCATTGATGCTATTAAGGACCATCTTACACTTGAAATATATGTTAAAAATGGCATCCTTTAAGATATACATAAATGGACCACTTTGAGCAGATGGCAATGATGATAGTGATGATGGTGATGATGTTGATGATGGTGATGATAAGGATAGTGATGAAGTCGAAGGAGGGTAATAGCAATAAGATAATAATTAATATTCAGTGGGTGTTTACACTCAGCAGATGATAGCATAACTGACATATACGTTACTTTAATCAACTCAGTAACTTACAATTATACAATGATATAGTACTATAAACTACCATAATTTTTAAATGCAGGAACAGAGGATCAGAAAATCATATTTCAGTTACATAGCTATTAAAAGTTCATGCCAATTTCAAAAACAGAATTTTATCTCAAGGATTGTAGTAGACATTGTAGTTATTTTTTCTTATGGTAAATTCAATTCCTCCCCTCCTATATTGCTATCAATACCAGGGTTGCCCTAAACTAATCATGAAATGTCATTTTTCTGCCAAAGGGATATAATTCTGTAATCAGCAAGGTTTAAATATTAAGTAAGCATCTACTATAAGTCAGGCTCTATTCTAGGCACTGAAGATATGGTAGTGAATGAAGCAGAAAGATCTTTGCCCTTAGGGCATTAAAAATAATAAGAGACTGACCTCCAAACTAAAAGCACATGAGCACACTAATAATGTAGTAGTTATAACCGTGAACTTTGAAATTAGAAAATACAAATTCAAATTATCCTTCATTACTTTCTACCAATGATCTTCGAAAAGTTTCTTAATCTCTCTGAAACCCAGTTTCCTCATCTGCTAAATATAGTATGCGTGTGTGTGAGCTCAGTTGTGCCCGATTCTCTGTGACCCCGTAGACTGTAGCCTGCCAGGTTCCTCTGTACATGGGATTTTCCAGGCAAGGATAGTGGAGTGAGTTGCCATTTCGTTTTCCAGGGATCTTTCAACTCAGGGATCAAACCAGTCTCTAGCATCTCCTGCACTGGCCGGCGGGTTCTTTACCACTCACACCATCTCATTCAAAATAACATTGTTGAACAATGACATAATATTTACAAAGAACCTAGCATAGGGTTTAGAATGAGTGCTTGATATGGTAGATATTTTTAAGTGCATCACAGATGCATGTACAGAGGTATTGAAAAAGGAGTGATTACCTTGCATTCACCTCCAATTGCCCCCTCCTCGTTTATCACACTTCTTTTTTCTACTTCAAGTATCTATTAAGAATATAATGCATTCAGGAAGACTTTTAATACTAATCAATTCAATTCCCACAAAAATTTCTTCACCAAGCTTAATAAAACACCAATCAACTCATAAGTCTTAAAAATCCAATAGATTAGATTTATTTTGTGTTTAGTATTTAGAGATTGTCAACCATGCTTTTTATATTTGCTCAGGAAAGAATGCCTGACTTGATTACAGACAGCTAAATTTTCTGGTAGATTCTGAGAAAAAAGCTAGCTTCCTGTCTAATTCTTGACAGTGGGTGAGTGCATGTGATGTGTAAATCCAAGCAGTCATTTTGCCACTCTGAGAGAAGGAAGTCTGAAGAAGTGGCTGACCCTGCACAAGGCAAGCAGGGTGACAGTGAAAGCAAGTCAGCCCTGATTTCTGCCCAATCCTGGATAGTGCAATTGTAAAAACAAAATGCAAAGAAGCAAAACACATTTCTTTTTTATGCATCATTTAAGCCAGTTTTAGTTGCCCTTTTTTTTTTTTTTTTTTTTTCTTCAACTCAAACACAACAGTTCTAATACACACAAAGCCTGCACTATTATAATAAGGGAGAGAAATCAAGTGGCAAACATATTTTTCATGCATTTTATTCAGGCAGGAATCACAATGAAAGACCAAGTTGAAACTGGTATGGATGTTCAACTTATGCCCTGAGCCACCCTCAGGCTTAAGGCATTAACCTGTGCAAACCGACAATACCTCATGAAATGAGGATGTCGAATCATTGATCATGAGTCCACTGTAGGCTTTGAACATAGCTAACTAATATTTAGAGAATCAAATGCTACAAAGCCTCAATCTTGAGGTCCTTTGCCATTTGCAAATGAAAATTGCAATGGGGAAATAATAAAATAATACCAAATAAACAGAAATGATTTCAAATAGCCAAGTCTGGTTTATTTATAACTTTTTTAATCTTGGTAGTAGATTCTTTGTCCCCCCTTTCTTCAACAAAATTATATGAATGGTGGTCTGGAACTGGCATTATCTTCCTCATATTTCCACATAAACTGTTGTGTTTGTGTACCTGTTTGTTTTTGCTGCCATTTCTTAAACACACTGACATAGAATTCTGAAGTGGGTTGGCTCACATAATTATAAAAGTTCTTGTGTGAATTTTTTCCTGTTAAACATGTCAGGGAAGAAATATGCAACAAATAATAAAATGGATGCAAACACTCATCAATCAAGAGCTGCCTGCCACTTCAGTGCTATCCTAGAAGGGTCCTCAGAGTGACAGCACAAATGCATGTTGGCAGGCCAATCAAAGCTTTGGAAATAAAACAAAACATTTCATACCAGCCCCTCAACTCGCTAAAGCTGTGACAGTTGGTTTGCAATTTCATTTTTTACATTAGTTTTGAATTTCTTTATTAAATCATTTTCAGTCTGACCCTTTGGCTGTTACATATATGCCAATACTGTTGATGGCAATAAAAAAGTAGTGTATCTGTAATCTTTGGAGAATGGTGTTCTGAAAACATATTTATGATTTATTTTAAGGTTCATTGATAATATTGTCATTTTTTATTCTTTCAGACATTAAGTTATGTAATCAAAATATAAAAAAGTACTTTAAAACCAAAGAAAGAGACAAAAGAAAAAAAAAAAAAGGAGTTTGTTCTACTCATTTCACCACTCTTCTCATGTCTATAAGCTATATAACTTTTTCTTTTTAAAAGTTCTATAAATATAAAGAGATAGAACTCAACAGAAGTGCTTATATTAACACTGATCTTAATTTGCTTTAGTTTCGACTTGAGAAGTCCAAATATTCATGCAAATTTATTTACAGTGGGGTTACTCTTGTATTGGTTCAGTCATAGATTGTCATTTTAATAACAAAGGCCTCAGCGTGATTTGTAAAGTTTTAGATGTGCTGTTGGTCTTGTTGAGGACATATGAAGCATGGCAGCAAAAGGAAGGGATCTTGTTAATGCATAAGGATGAATAGAAATTTCCATTTCGATTTTCATTTCAAGCTGGGAAAGCAGATGTATTCTAAGAGACAGCACCACTGAACTAAATTCTTCTTTGCACCCAGCATTTCTCTCTTGAGGCAAATATCCTTTTCCTTTTTTCCTAAATAATTCACAAATTGCTTCTGCACAGAGGCCAAAGAGGGTCAGAACAAAATTCAATTACTTCATATCACCATATTTTCCTCTTATAAGGGAAGGCTATGGTATGAGGGTTGCAGTCTTAATCATATATGAAGTTTAAATGCCAAGCAGATGATTATACAATTTGGGGGTCGGGGGAAATCGCTGAATATTCTGTATGTTTTATTTTTTAAAGATAGGCTCATTCTTATCTTTTATGTATCTATCACAGTTATTCTTCATTAAATCCTTCCCAAACTGCCCTTTTCCAGGATTTTTTTAATTATCTATGCCTACACACAGACCACAAACCATGCCCTGTGTCACACTGGGTCTCATCAACATGTCACATCGTGTCCTGTCACTTTATAGAGCACAGTGTGACAGATGAGATTTCAGAGCAAGGATTGCATTATCTCTTGGCATAATAAAACATGAAAAAAAATAGATTTCTCATCTTTTTTTCTATCTATTTGCACTTGCACACACCATATGGATTTTTCTATAAGATTGTCAAAGATCATTAGAGTTAAATAATTCTAAATATGCATTCTTCTAAGCATTGACTTTTCTTCTCTTTTCTTTTCAATGAAAAGCAATGATTCTAATCGAATCTAAGTGATAAGAAATCAGACAGGTAATAAATTATTGAAATTCTCTGTTTACCATTATTATTTCTTGTGTTGCTTACATAAATTCAGTAGGTTAGGTCTGATAAAATGTATTATTCACATTTTACAATAAAAATAAAGAAGCACTGAAAGAGTAAATGATATATTTCAAATCATATTTTATCTAAACAAAGACTAGAAGTGTTTCTATTTCTCTAAGTGGCCAGATAACATATTCAAAGTAAAGTTATTGTCCATGAATATTGAAAATTTAGAAGATAATTATGCTATATGTTAATCTGTGTCATTTTAAAAGATGTTCATGTTGTATAAACATGTATGTTAGACAGAATTTTGGCCCATATTGGCCTTTGTCCCCTTGTGTTACACTTGCAAATTTACTATGTTACATGGCAAAAGGAGATTTACAATATAATTAAGGTAACAGATCTGTTGACCTCAAGATAGATTGTTTTGGATTATCTGGTAACCTCAGTATAATCACATAAACTCTTCAAAGCACAAGAGTGCATCAGAGAGATGTGACAGAAGAAGCAAGAAAGATTCAAAAGATAAGAAAATTTTGAAGATGGCTCCTCCATCTTCAAAGCCATCTTCTGGCCTGAAGATGGAGGAGGCAACATGTCAAAGAAACAACCTCAAAACACCAAATTATTCCAAAAACCTGAATGAGATTGTAAAAGGATCCTTCCTCACAGCTTTTTAGCTAAGAACCCAGCCAACGCACAAGCCCTGTTAGCCTCTCAGCAGAATACCTCACTAAGCCCATCTGGCTTTCTGACCCATAGAAACTCTTAAGATAATACATAGTTATTTCTTTAAGACACTAAACTTCCAATACAATATTGTAAAGTAATTAGCCTCTAATTAAAATAAATAAATTTAAATTAAAAAAATAAAAAATAAACTTACGGTAATTTGTAACTACAGTAATAGAAAATTATACAGCACGACACTTGCCTGTCATAGCCATAATATCAATGAGTTCTGCACACAAAAATCTGAGTTTAATTTTCTCCCACGTGAGTGATAGTCGCTGAATTATATCTAACTCTTTGTGACCCCTGCCAGGCTCCTCTGTCCAAGGAATTTTCCAGGCAGAATACTGGAGTGGGTTCCCATTTCCTTCTCCAGTTTGTCCCATGTAAAATGGGACAAATGTTATCGTCTGTTGATTCTCCTGCTGACACTGATTAAGTCAATGTAGTTAACAACTGTTTAGGCATAATTCCCTGTGGCCTAATATGTTCTACTCTCTAGTCATTTTCACTGTAGAAGGAAACCACAAACTGGAAAATGCTGAAGTCTGTCCCCATGAACATGGACATGAATTGACCAAGAACTTCAGCCTTTTGGTTCATTTTAATCTCTTGTACTGGCAATGATTCAGGAAGGAGGAGGATTGCCCCATAGGAGAGAGCAGGGCAAGGCCATCAACAATGTGACAAAACAACCTTTTGATATATTAGGCAATGCATACTTCTGTTGCTGTTGTTGTTTAGTTGGTAAGTCGTGTCCAACTCTTTGCAACACCATGGACTGTAGTCTGCCAGGCTCCTCTGTCTGTGAAATTACCCAGGCAAGAATACTGGAGTGGGTTGCCTTTCCCTTCCCCAGGGGATCTTCCAGACCCAGGGATCAAGCCCATGTCTCCTGCACTGGCAGGCAGATTCTTTACCACTGAGCTGCCTGGGAAGCCTTTGTTTTATGTACCATAATCCATTATTAGTCTATGGTCAACTCTCCTTCTTCAGTTGTGTAAGACCGATTCTTTTGTTGCTGCAGGAAAGAGTTACCACAATAGAAATGAAAATGATGGAGAAATTACTAAATAGAGCATATGCCTCCACTCTTGCATTCCATACTCATGGAAGACATAAATTGATTGCTGGACTACTTCCTGCTGATGTGGAGCACATCCTTATGCACAGAGTAATCTCAGCACAGCACTCTTGGAAACTACTGGCAATTAATACAAATGTCCATGTATCGGAAGAGCATGGAATTTAAAGCCAGACATATACTTTTGTGTGAATACTGGTTTTACCACACACTATGTTCTCTGATAAGAGCATATGTCTCTCTGGGCTTCAGTTAACTCATATATTTGATAAAGATTATAACCACTCTATTAAATTCTTACAGAGATAAAATGAATTCATTTATACTTTTAGAATAGGGGTCAGCATCTACAACTGTCTGTTTTTGTATAGCCTAAGAGCTTAGGAATGGTTTTCACTTTTTAAAATGGTTGTAAGCCAGAAACAAAAACACAAATACAGTATACTGACACATATATATGGAATTTAGAAAGATGGTAAAAATAACTCTATTTACAAGACAGCAAAAGAGACACTGATGTATAGAACAGACTTTTGGACTCTGGGACCGGGAGAGGGTGGGATGATTGGGGAGAATAGCATTGAAATATGTATAATATCATATCTGAAATGAGTGAGTCCAGGTATGATGCCCTATAACGGAAGCCTGGGATTAGAGCACTGGGATGACCTGGAGGGAGGATGTGGGGAGGGGGGGGGGAGGGAGGAGGGTTCAGGATGGGGAACATGTGTATACTGGTGGCGGATCCATCTCGATGTATAGTAAAAGCAATACAATATTGTAAAGTTAAGCAAAAAATAAAATAAAATATTAAAAAAAAAAAAAATAAAAATAAATAAAATAAAATGGTTGAAAGAAGTGAAGATAAGAATAAAACTTTGTGGCTACTGAAAACGTAACCATAAGAATTTCTAGGAAATGGTACTGACTCAGAAACAAATATAACTACTTTCCTTATCAGTATGCTCCATTTCTTGCCTCTCAAACTGTAGCTCCATCTACTGGAGGCGGCTTGCCCATGTGGTGGTGCCCCTGTGCTCCCACCTCTGTCCCCAGCTGAGTTTCACAGTTCCTTATGTTAGACTCCACTTTAATCCGTGTCACTTAAGCTGGGTGCAGCCATCGCCTCTTGGCCTTCCTCTGACACTTGGCATTGCCATCTACACTGACGTCGTGCAGGTACTCCTGCCAGGGTATGTGACTTCTAGATCTCTGTATCATCCAGTCACTGATGCCACCCGCTATACTAGAATCACTGTGATCCTCATAAATACTGTGTAACTGAGTGGAGAAGAATATCTTTCCCCCATTTTTTATGTTATATTTAACTAAAGGGAGTTACTTATTTAGTCGTTAAGCCATGTCTAACATTTCGGTGACTCCACAGTTTATAACCCAGCAGGCTCCTCTGTCCATGGGATTTCCTAGGCAAGAATACCGGAGTGAGTTGCCATTTCCTTTTCCAGGGGTGCTTCTTGACCCAAAGATTGAACCTGCATCTCCTGCATTGGCAGGCAGATTCTTAACCACTGAGCCACCAGGGATGCCTCTAAAGGGAGTAACTTGGATTCTAATAAATTAATTTAGCGAGTATGACTGTGAACTATTTACAAAGCCTTCCTTCTGTACTCCAAGATTCTGATAGTGAGAAGGGATTAGTGTGGATTGAGAAATAAATCATGTTTCAGAACAGTGCTAGGCTTTGAGTCACCACTCCTTTCCAATACAAAAGCTTTGTTTTAAGGTTAAGCTTCTCACAGCTGACTCTTTCTACTTAAGGATGTAGACTTAGCACCATACAGAAGGCTTCAGAATGCCTGATATGACCAGTTCATCAGCTTCAGAATTTTTCCAGAATTTTTTAGCCATGTACGAAACAGCCATTGCCAGCTGAGTGAATTCTAGATGCTTACTATGTAGGATTACCTTTGAAAAAGTAATACTAGTGTTTCAGTAGGAAAATATATCACTAGGTGTACTAATTATGGAAACAATTGCATAAACCTCTTTCTGTAATAAGTAGATTCAATATGACAGAGCATATTGTATTAATATCTAAGGTTATGATTGTGGTTATTTATGTTTCTTAATTCCTAAAGTCATTCATACCATGTTAAAAGTCCTTTTTCATATGTACCATGAGTAAAGATTATGATGTTATTCTGGGTTTCCATGGTACTGAATTTAGTGAGGAAATACTCTGTGAAATTGCCTTCCTAATATCTATTTCTTTCTGATCCTTAACCAACAGAATCTTAATTTTTTCAGGATGGCAATCCACCTCTCAAAATACTTGCCATCCCTGCTCCTTTGCAGACACAGGTGACCACAACACTGTTTTGGCCAATGAGTTACAGGCAGAAGTCTACTGAACGTTTCTGAAAAATATTTTCTTTTCTGATTAAAAAAAAAGAGAGAGTTGGAACCATGGTCCCTTTACCCTGCCTCTTGTTTTTTTTTTTTTTTCCTCTCCTTGAAGGCATGATATCTAGAGTTTTGGCCACAACTTTGTGATTATGAGGTAGCAAGCATAAAAATGAAAGCACACACACACACACAAATAATTGAGTAGAAACAAAGGGAAAAGTGTGTAGCTCTTCAGGCACTGTACTGCTGAACCAGTATCTGCAACGACTTCCAGAATTCTTGCTATGTGAGGAAGAAAGAAGTTTCTATCTGGCTTAAGTTATTATTGCTCAGTTATTCCTTCTTTGCAGATTTTTTAAAAAAGTTTTTAACTGATATATAGGTTTAACTATAAAGAATTCATGATTTTTTCACTTATATAAATGATGATTTCATGTAGTCAATCTACTATATTTTATTTAATCTGTTCAAAATACAGTTCATTGAATAGCACTTTCATTTGGCAACTTGTGTACTTTTTTAGGCTTATTCTATCACACAGCTGCATATAAACACATATTTCAGCATGCAGTAAATATTTAGTTTCAATTCATATAAAACCAATGTTCATTTTACTGATGTCCAATGTACACACAGTATGAAACACCAGGTAAAACACTTTCCTGAAAATAAAAGTAGAGACAATCAATATGAACACACTTAAATAAATAAAAGTTTAAAATATAATGTCCAATGCTAAAATGTAAATAAAATTTAATGCATTATTTATTATGTATTTCCTAGTGATATTTTTGGAAAACATATTCTAAGTAAATTCTGTAAAAATGACAAATATGCAAAAGACATTCCTTACAATATTAATAGTGGAAAATTAGAAAAATGTTCTGTCTAGAAATAGGATAAAGGGTGAGCAAATCCTGGAGCATCCACTACAATGCTCATTATATAGACATTTGAAAGAACATATCCACAAAAAGCTTAAATTAGCAGTTAAAATTCTTTATGCTTTAAAATACATATATTGCTGTCTCTTTCAGGCACTTTTCCTTTCTTCTAGAAAGGATGTCTATCTTCTTCTGGGAAGTGATCCATCAGAATTCTTGCTTGTGTTATTTTTTAAAAGGTGGCACCAGAGAGATAATAAATCTGCTTTTTTTGCTGGAAGAAGCCACGATATGGGATGTTTGGGATCTTTGATGTGCGTACTTCCTGCCATCTGGGGAAATGTAATGGGCAGAGAGAGAAGTTGATATGCAGAAAGAAGTCAGTAAAAATGGCAGAAAGATTCTTGGGATGGTTTGAGTGCCTAGCAGTCTTTGAGACTAAGCAACAAACACACTAGTACTTTCAGAATTTGAAGGTTAAAATTTCCTTCAGTTGTTTGATATCTTTCCAGCAATTGCTTCTTTTCTTATATACCAGATTAATTTGCTTTTCTGTCACTTTTACACAAATTTGCCTTGATTTAATTCCATTAGAATGTTAGGTAAAAAAATAAAAGTTGGACATAAAGTTGTATTTACATATGTAAAGATAGCAACTACATGAAATATGCAAAGTAAAATATTTTTAAAAATCTATAAAAATACAGAACTCATTCACTTAAAAATATTATTGAACTACTCTCTAGTAGACATTTTTTAAGCACTGAAATTATAAGGGTTTTTTTGTGCGTGTGTCTTTTGGTACTGTAATTCTTATTAATATTATATTTGAGTTTTTTTAGTGTTTTAAAATAAATTGGTGTTTTTAAGGAAATAACCCTCTTTTCAGGTGGCGTTAGAGGTAGAGAGCCTGCCTGTCAACGCAGGAGACATAACAGACACGGTTCTATCCCTGGGTTGGGAAATATCCTAGAAGAAGGCATGGCAACCCACTCCAGTATTCTTACCTGGAGAATTCAATAGACAGAGGAGCTTGGCAGGCAACAGTCCATAATATATAAAGTATAGACTGGAAAAATATAGCTTTTGTTACAATGTAAGCAAATAGATACAAAGATTTTAATTGTAATATGTTTCTGTTGTACAGCCGCCAAGTCTTCTCTGACTCTTCATGACCCCATGAAACTGCAACATGTCAGGTCTCCCTGTCCCTGGAGTTTGCGCAAGTCCATGTACATCTCCTGGAGTTTGCCCAAGTTCATGTACATTGCCTCAGTGATGCCGTCCAACCATTTGAACCCCCTGTCGCCTTCTTCTCCTTCTGCCTTCAATCTTTTCCTGCATCAGTCTCTTCCAT
Source organism: Tragelaphus eurycerus (assembly GCA_935064755.1). Lineage (NCBI taxonomy): Eukaryota > Metazoa > Chordata > Mammalia > Artiodactyla > Bovidae > Tragelaphus > Tragelaphus eurycerus. The sequence goes on along the minus strand of CAKXYN010000012.1, from coordinate 9,112,044 downwards.
TGAGTTAGTTCTTCTCATCAGGTGGCCAAAGTATTGGAACTTCAGCTTCAGCATCAGTCCTTTCAATGACTATTCAGGGTTGATTTTCTTTATGACTGACTAGTTTGATCTCCTTTCTGTCCAGGGGACTTTCAAGAGTCTTCTTCAGCAGCAAAGTTAGAAAGCATCAAGTCTTTTTCGCTCTGCCATCTCTATGATCTAACTCTTACCACCATATGCGGCTACTGGAAAGGCCATAGCCTTGACTATATGGATCTTTATCAGCAGTGGTATCTTTGTGTTTTAACACACTGTCTAAGTTCATCATAGCTTTCTTGCCAAGAAGCAGTTGTCTTCTAATTTCATGCCTGCAGTCACAATCCGCAGTGATTTTAGAGCCCAAGAAGAGGAAATCTGTTACTGCTTTCACCTTTTCCCTTCTATTTGCGATGAAGTGATGAGACCTGATGCCATAATCTTAGTTTGTTATATATATATATATATATACACACATATATATATATATGAGTGTGTGTGTGTGTGTGTGTGATGATATAGATTTAGTTTTAAGCCAGTTTTATCACTCTCCTCCTTTACCCTCATCAAGAGGCTCTTTAGTTCCTCTACACTTTCTAGCAACAGAATGTATCAGCCACATATCTGAGGTTGTTGATATTTCTCCTAAAAATCTTGATTCCAGCTTGTAACTTATCCAACCTGACAATTCACATGTGGTCTGCATATAAATTAAATAAGCAGGATGACAACAAACACCCTTGTTGTACTCTTTTCTCAATCCTAAACCAGTCAGTTTTTCCACACAAGGTTCTAACTGTTGCTTCTTGACCCATATACAGGTTTCTCAGGAGACAAGTATGATGGTCTGGTACTACTATCTCATTGAGAGTTTTCCACAATTTATTATCACTCACATAGTCAAAGGCTTTCAGTTTAGTTCAGTTGCTCAATCATGTCCAACTCTTTGGAACCCCATGAATTGCAGCACGCCCGGCCTTCTTGTCCATCACCAACTGTTAGAGTCTACCCAAACCCATGTCCATTGGGTCGGTGATGCCATCAAACCATCTCATTCTCTGTCGTCCCCTTCTCCTCCTGCCCTCAATCTTTATCAGCATCAGGGTCTTTTCAAATGAATCAGCTCTTCACATCAGGTGGCCAAAGTACTGGAGTTTCAACTTCAACTTAGTCCTTCCAATGAACATTCAAGACTGATCTCCTTTAGGATGGACAGGTTGGATCTCCTTGCAATCCAAGGGACTCTCAAGAGTCTTCTCCAACACCACAGTTCAAAAGCATCAATTCTTCGCCACTCAGCTTTCTTTATAAAGAAAGAAAGTCCAACTCTCACTTTTTTCTTTCTTTATAGTCCATCTCTTTACTTGACCACTGGAGAAACCATAGACTTGGCCAGATGGACCTTTGTTGACAAAGTAATGTCTCTGCTTTTTAATATGCTGTCTAGGTTGGTCATAACTTTCCTTCTAAGGATTAAGCGTCTTTTAATTTCATGGCTGCAATCATCATCTGCAGTGATTTTGGAGCCCAGAAAAATAAAGTCAGCCACTGTTTCCAGTTTTCCCCATCTATTTCCCATGAAGTGATGGGACCAGATGCCATGATCTTAGTTTTCTGAATGTTGAGTTTAAGCCAACTTTTTCACTCTCCTCTTTCACTTTCATCAGAAGGCTCTTTAGTTCTTCTTTGCTTCCTGCCATAAACGTGGTGTCATCTGCATATCTGAAGTTATTGATATTTCTCCCCACAATCTCATTCCAGCTTGTGCTTCATACAGCCAAGCATTTCTCATGTACTCTGCATATAAGTTAAAAAAGCAGGGTGACAATATACAGCCTTGACATACTGCTTTTCCTATTTGGAACCAGTCTGTTGGTCCATGTCCAGTTCTAACTGTTGCTTCTTGACCTGCATATAGGTTTCTCAAGAGGCAGGTCAGGTGGTATGGTATTCCCATCTCTTTCAGAATTTTCTACAGTTTATTGTGATGCACACAGTCAAAGGGTTCAGATCAGATCAGGTCAGTCACTCAGTCTTGTCGGACTCTTTGCGACCCCATGAATCTCAGCATGCCAGGCCTCCCTGTCCATCACCAACTCCCGGAGGTCACCCAGACTCATGTCCATCGAATCAGTGATGCCATCCAACCACCTCATCCTCTGTCGTCCCCTGACTCTTGCCCCCAATCCCTCCCAGCAACAGAGTCTTCTCCAATGAGTCAACTTTTTGCATAAGGTGGCCAAACTACTGGAGTTTCAGCTTTAGGATCATTCTTTCCAAAGAAATCCCAGGGCTGATCTCCTTCAGAATGGACTGGATGGATCTCCTTGCAGTCCAAGGGACTCTCAAGAGTCTTCTCCAACACCACAGTTCAAAAGCATCAATTCTTCAGCGCTCAGCCTTCTTCACGGTCCAGTACTCACATCCATACACGACCACAGGAAAGACCATAGCCTTGACTAGACGGACCTTTGTTGGCAAAGTCATATCTCTGCTTTTGAATATGCTAGCTAGGTTGGTCATAACATTCTTTCCAAGAAGTAGGCGTCTTTTAATTTCATGGCTGCAGTCACCATCTGCAGTGATTTTGGAGCCCAGAAAAATAAAGTCTGACACTGTTTCCACTGTTTCCCCATCTATTTCCCATGAAGTGATGGGACCAGATGCCATGATTTTCGTTTTCTGAATGTTGAGCTTTAAGCCAACGTTTTCACTCTCCACTTTCACTTTCATCAAGAGGCTTTTTAGTTGCTCTTCACTTTCTGTCATAAGGGTGGTGTCATCTGCATATCTGAGGTTATTGAGATTTCTTCTGGCAATCTTGATTCCAACTTGTGTTTCTTCCAGTCCAGCGTTTCTCATGATGTACTCTACATAGAAGTTAAGTAAACAGGGTGACAATATACAGCCTTGACAAACTCCTTTTATTTGGAACCAGTCTTTTGGTCCATGTCCAGTTCTAACTGTTGCTTCCTGACCTGCATATAAATTTCTCAAGAGGCAAGTCAGGTGGTCTGTTATTCCCATCTCTTTCAGAATTTTCCACAGTTTATTGTGATCCATGCAGTCAAAGGCTTTGGCATAGTCAATAAAGCAGAAATAGATGTTTTTCTGGAACTCTCTTGCTTTTTCCATGATCCAGTGGATGTTGGCAATTTGATCTCTGGTTCCTCTGCCTTTTCTAAAACCAGCTTGAACATCAGGAAGTTCACGGTTCACATATTGCTGAAGCCTGGCTTGGAGAATTTTGAGCATTACTTTACTAGCGTGTGAGATGAGTGCAATTGTGCGGTAGTTTGAGCATTCTTTGGCATTGCCTTTCTTTGGGATTGGAGTGAAAACTGACCTTTTCTAGTCCTGTGGCCACTGCTGAGTTTTCCAAATTTGCTGGTATATTGAGTGCAGCACTTTCACAGCATTGTCTTTCAGGATTTGGAATAGCTCAACTGGAATTCCATCACCTCCACTAGCTTTGTTCATAGTGATGTTTTCTAAAGCCCACTTGACTTCACATTCCAGGATGTCTGGCTCTAGGTGAGTGATCACACCATCATTATTATTTAGTCATAAAGATCTTTTTTGTACAGTTCTTCTGTGTATTCTTCCCACCTTGTCTTAATATCTTCTGCTTCTTTAGGTCCATACCACTTCTGCCCTTTATTGAGCTCATCTTTGCATGAAATGTTCCCTTGGTATCTCTAATTTTCTTGAAGAGATCTCTAATTTTCTTGAAGAGATCTCTAGTCTTTCCCATTCTGTTGTGTTCCTCTATTTCTTTGCATCGATCGCTGAGGAAGGCTTTCTTATCTCTTCTTGCTATTCTTTGGAACTATGCATTCAGATGCTTATATCTTTCCTTTTCTCCTTTGCTTTTCACTTCTTTTCCTTCAGTGAAACAGAGGTAGATGTTTTTCTGGAATTCCCTTGCTTTCTCTTTAATCCTTTGAATGTTGCCAATTTAATCTCTGGTTCCTCTGATTTTTCTAAACACAGCTTATGAACATCTCGAATTTCTCAGTTCATGTAATGGTAAAGCCTAGCATGCAGGTTTTTGAGCAAAACCTTACGTGCATGGAAGATGAGTGCAATAACATGCCTTAGTACTGCTTTTCTTGGGAACTGGGATGAGGATTGATCTTTTCCAGTCCTGTGGCCACTGCTGGGTTTTCCAAATTTGCTGACATACTGAGTGCAGAACTTGATAGCATCATCTTCTGGAATTCCATTGCCTCCATTAGCTTTACTGACAGCAATGCTTCCTAAGGCCTATTTGACTTCATACCCCAGGTTGTCTGGATCTGGGTGAGTGGCCACAATCTCATGGTTATCTGCATCATTAATATCTTTTTTGGAACCGTTATTCTCTGTATTCTTTCCATTTCTTCTTGATCTCTTCTGCTTCAAGTCTTTAATGTTTCTGTCCTTTATTGTACCCATCTTTGGAAGAAATGTATTTATTGTTTAAAAATCGTGTTTTCTAGCAATTATACTATGATATTATTGATAAAATTATAAAAAAATGGAAATAGCAAAACAGTCATCTTAGTTATCAGAGTTTTCTAAGCTGTGTGCCAAGGAACATGATATGCTTATAAATAGGCTAAATGGCTGCTGATCTTCTGAGCTATCCTTGGAGGTAGACAGAGCCTGGTATGGCCAGATGCCTAGGTTGGTTGCTACAAGCTAAAAGAAGTCTTTTACAATCTACTTCAGTGAATTGTACATTTATTATTTCTGAATGGGTCATAATAGAGGTTTGGAGACATTTCTTTAGATGGTCACCTAGGTTCCTCTTTTGGGCTTTCCAGGTGGCTCAGCGTAAAGAGCCTGTCTCAGGGTAAAGAATCTTCCTGTAATGCAGGAGACACTAGTTTCATCCCTGGGTCTGGCAATCCACTCCAGTATCCTTGCCTGGAGAATCCCACGGACAGAGGAGCCTGGCAGGCTACAGCCCACAGGGTATGACTGAGCACAAGAACGCTGTCCCTCCTTTCGTTGTGATGTCTACAAATTCTGAGGATAACATGCTTGATAGGACATTTAGTTCTGTCAAGATGATAGATGGACAAAGTATAAAACTCTTTTGCCACAGTGGCTGGAAATATTTGAAATAAAATAATTAATCACATAATTGGAATACATATCTGTGTTCTTAACAATATAAATAAAATGTTATTAAATGTACAGACTAGGGAGGAAGAAATAAAATAATTTTTGTTTGCTGATGATGTCAACATCTCTGGGAAATCCAAAATAAAAGACAAAAACTCTTTGAACTAACAAATGATTATAGCAGGATCACATGATACAAGGCATAAAAGGTTAATACATAAAAGTCAATCATTTTTCTATATACTAACAATAAATAAGTGGAATTTCAAATTAAGAACACAATGCCATTTATATTTGCACTCCAACATAAAATACTTATGTATAAATCTAACAAAATATGTTTAAGATCTTTATGAGGGAAATCTATAAAATCCTGATGAGTGAAATCAAAGAATTAATTATATTGAGAGATATTCCCTGTCATAAGCAGGAAAGCTCAATATTGTCAATTGGTCAGTTATTCCCAATTTGACCTATAAATTCAACACTGCTGCTGCTGCTGCTAAGTCGCTTCAGTCGTGTCTGACTCTGTGCGACCCCATAGATGGCAGCCCACCAGGCTCCCCCATCCCTGGGATTCTCCAGGCAAGAACACTGGAGTGGGATGCCATTTCCTTCTCCAATAAATTCAACACAGCCCCAGTCAAAATCCCAACAAGTTGTGAATATTGGCAAATTGATTCTAAAGTATATATGGAGAGACCAAACAACCAATATTGAATCAATATTGAAAAATCAATATTGAAAAAGAACAAAGTCAGAGAACTAACATTACCCAATTCAAGACTTACCTTAAAGCTAAAGCTAAGATGTCCTTTTCATTATAGAGGACTGGAATGTAAAAGTAGGAAGTCAAGAAACACCTGGAGTAACAGGCAAATTTGGCCTTGGAATATGGAATGAAGCAGGGCAAAGATTAACAGAATTTTACCAAGAAAATGCACTGGTCATAGCAAATACCCTCTTCCAACAACACAAGAGAAGACGCTATACATGGATATCACCAGATGGTCAACACCGAAATCAGATCGATTATATTCTTTGCAGCCAAAGATGGAGAAGCTCGATACAATAAGCAAAAACAAGACCAGGAGCTGACTGTGGCTCGGACCATGAACTTCTTATTGTCAAATTCAGACTTAAATTGAAGAAAGTAGGGAAAACCACTAGACCATTCAGGTATGACCTAAATCAAATCCCTTATGATTATACAGTGGAAGTGAGAAATAGATTTAAGGGCCTAGATCTGGTAGAGTGCCTGATGAACTATGGAATGAGGTTCGTGACATTGTACAGGAGACAGGGATCAAGATCATCCCCATGGAAAAGAAATTGCAAAAAAGCAAAATGGCTGTCTGGGGAGGCCTTACAAATAGTTGTGAAAAGAAGAGAAGCGAAAAGCAAAGGAGAAAAGGAAAGATATAAACATCTGAATGCAGAGTTCCAAAGAATAGCAAGAAGAGATAAGAAAGCTTTCTTCAGTGATCAATGCAAAGAAATAGAGGAAAACAACAAAATGGGAAAGACTAGGGATCTCTTCAAGAAAATCAGAGATACCAAAGGAATATTTCATGCAAAGATGGGCTCGATAAAGGGCAGAAATGGTATGGACCTAACAGAAGCAGAAGATATTAAGAAGAGGTGGGAAGAATACACAGAAGAACTGTACAAAAAGATCTTCACGACCCAGATAATCATGATGGTGTGATCACTGACCTAGAGCCAGACATCCTGGAATGTGAAGTCCAGTGGGCCTTAGAAAGCTTCACTACGAAGAAAGCTAGTGGAGGTGATGGAATTCCAGTGGAGCTATTTCAGATCTTGAAAGATGATGCTGTGAAAGTGTTGCACTCTATATGCCAGCAAATTTGGAAAACTCAGCAGTGGCCACAGGACTGGAAAAGGTCAGTTTTCATCCCAATCCCAAAGAAAGGCAATGCCAAAGAATGCTCAAACTACTGCACAATTGCACTCATCTCACACGCTAGTAAAGTAATGCTCAAAATTCTCCAAGCCAGGCTTCAGCAATATGTGAACCGTGAACTTCCTGATGTTCAAGCTGGTTTTAGAAAAGGCAGAGGAACCAGAGATCAAATTGCCAACATCCGCTGGATCATGGAAAAAGCAAGAGAGTTCCAGAAAAACATCTATTTCTGCTTTATTGACTATGCCAAAGCCTTTGACTGCATGGATCACAATAAACTGTGGGAAATTCTGAAAGAGATGGGATTACCAGACCACCTGATCTGCCTCTTGAGAAATCTGTATGCAGGTCAGGAAGCAACAGTTAGAACTGGACATGGACCAACAGACTGGTTCCAAATAGGAAAAGGAGTACATCAAGGCTGTATATTGTCACCATGTTTATTTAACTTATATGCAGAGTACATCATGAGAAACGCTGGACTGGAAGAAGCACAAGTTGGAATCAAGATTGCTGGGAGAAATCACAATAACCTCAGATATGCAGATAACACCACCCTTATGGCAGAAATTGAAGAGGAACTCAAAAGCCTCTTGATGAAAGTGAAAGTGGAGAGTCAAAAAGTTGGCTTAAAGCTCAACATTCAGAAAACGAAGATCATGGCATCTGGTCCCATCACTTCATGGGAAATAGATGGAGAAACAGTGGAAACAGTGTCAGACTTTATTTTTCTGGGCTCCAAGATCACTGCAGATGGTGATTGCAGCCATGAAATTAAAAGACGCTTACTCCTTGGAAGGAAAGTTATGACCAACCTAGCTAGCATATTCAAAAGCAGAGACATTACTTTGCCAAAAAAGTTTCGCCTAGTCAAGGCTATGGTCTTTCCTGTGGTCATGTATGGATGTGAGAGCTGGACTGTGAAGAAGGCTGAGCGCCGAAGAATTGATGCTTTTGAACTGTGGTGTTGGAGAAGACCCTTGAGAGTCCCTTGGACTGCAAGGAGATCCATCCAGTCCATTCTGAAGGAGATCAGCCCTGGGATTTCTTTGGAAGGAATGATGCTAAAGCTGAAACTCCAGTATTTTGGCCACCTCATGCGAAGAGTTGACTCATTGGAGAAGACTCTGATGCTGGGAGGGGTTGGGGGCAGGAGGAGAAGGGGACGACAGAGGATGAGATGGCTGGATGGCATCACTGACTCGATGGATGTGAGTCTGAGTGACCTCCGGGAGTTGGTGATGGACCGGGAGGCCGGGTGTGCTGCAATTCATGGGGTCGCAAAGAGTCGGACACGACTGAGCGACTGATCTAATCTGATCTGGTGGTAGTCAAAGCATTGTGGTATTGGTGAAAGAAAAGACAATAGATCAACAGAACAGAATAGAGAGCCTAGAAATCGACCCTCATCAATATAGTGAAATAATCTTTGACAAATTAGCAAAGGCAATACATTGAAGAAGAGATAGTCTTTTCAACAAACAAATGGTACTGAAACAACTGGGCATCCATATGCAAAACATTAATCTAGACACAGACTTTACATTGTTCACAAAAATTAGCTCAAAATGAATCATAAACCTAATAGGAAAATGCAAAACTTAAATAAAACTCCTAGAGGATAACATAGGAGAAAATATAGATGATCTTGCTCATTGTGATGCCTTTTTAGATACAACACCAAAGTCATGATCCATTGAAGATATAATTGATAAACCAGAATTATTAAAATTAAAAATTTCTCTTCATGACATTCTCAAAAGAATGAAGAAGCCACACACTGGGAGAAAATATTCACAAGAAACCCACTGGTAAGTATCTGTTTAAAATACACAAAGAATTCTTAAAACTCAACAATAGGAAAATAACCTGATTTGAAAAATGGAGCAAAGATCTTAACAGACATCTCATCAATAATATAAACAGATGGCAAATAACCATATGAAAAGATGTCAACATCATATATCATTAGGTAATTACAAATTAACACCAAAAAGAGCTACCACTACATACCTATTAAAATTGCCAAAATTCAGAACATTGAAACATCAGATGCTGGTGAGAATAGGAAACAGAAAGAAGAACTCTTATTTATTAATAGTAAGAATGCAAAAATGGTACATCTAGTTTGGAAGGTAGTCTGTCAGCTTTAACAAAACTAGAAGTACTCTTACCATTTGATCCAGCAATCATGCGCCATGGTATTTATCCACATTAATTGAAAATGTATACCCACACAGAAATCTGCAGATTTATTCATATGGGAAAAAATTCAAAGCAACCAAGATGTCCTTCAGTAGGTGAATGTGATAAATAAATTGTGGTACATCCAGATAAGACTATTCACTGCTAAAAAGTGATTGAGATATCAAACCATTAAAAAAAATGTAGAGGAAGGGCTTAAATGTTTATTTCTAAGAAAAATAATTCAATCTGAAAAAGCTGCATATTATATAAATCCAACTATATGGCTTTCTGGAAAGGGCAAAACTATGAAGACAGTTGAAATACCAGTGTTTGCCAGTGGTTAAATGGAGAGATGATAAGAGCACAGAGGATTTTTAGAATAGTGAAACTTCTGTATGATACTATATTAATGAATACCTGTTATTATACATTTATCCAAACCCATAGAATGTGCCAAACCAAGACTGAACCCTAAAGCTATACACTGAATGTTTATGTCCCCTCAAAATTCATATGTTGAAGCTGGATTTCGCTAGACATTTAACCTGCTGAAGACTTTATCTTGTGTTTCTCAGCCTCCAGCTGCTGCTGCTGCTGCTAAGTCGCTTCAATTGTGTTGGACTCTGTGCAACCCCATAGACGGCAGCCCACAAGATGCCTCCATCTCTGGGATTCTCCAGGCAAGAACACTGGAATGGGTTGCCGTTTCCTTCTCCAATGCATGAAACTAAAAAGTGAAAATGAAGTCGCTCAGTCATATCCGACTCTTCGCGACCCCATGGACGGCAGCCTACCAGGCTCCTCCTGTCCATGGGATTTTCCAGGCAAGAGTACTGCCGTGGGCTGCCATTGCCTTTTCCTCCCAGTCTCCAGAAAGTGTGAGAAATAAATTTTTTGCTGTTTATAAACTTTCTATAACAGTCTATAACATTCTGTTACAGAAACCAGAAGGGACTGAGCCAACTAATGTAAACTGTGGACTTTGGGTGAATTTGAGGTGTCCTGCAGGGTCATCACTTGCAAGAAATGCACCACTATGGAGAGGAATGTTGACAGCTGGAGAGGCTGAACATGTGTGGAAAGAGGGACTATTTGGGAACTCTGTACTTTCCACTCAGTTTTTCTATCAAATTAAAACTGCTCTGAAAAATAAAGTTTATTAAATAAAAAAGTAAGAATAAAGGGAATAAATGTATGGCAATTAAAAAGTACAAAAAGTGACAGCAGCAATGAATTTAAATAAAAGAGTAGTTACAACAAATAGAAGCCAATTTCACTAGTTGACAAACTCTCAAAATGAATTTTGAAAAGAAACCTGTTATATAAGGTAACACATGTAAAATGACAGAGAAAGATTGCATGTGAAAGAAAGGCTGTAAAATGATATAGGCAAATATTAAAGAGAGGAAAGTTGATATAATATTAATCAGACAATTTTGAATTTAAGAGAGAATGATTATTATAAAGTCACTACACACAGTGATTAAAGGATAAATTTGACAAGATGCTATAATTCAGAATAAGCTTAAAGCAATCTCAAAATACAAAATTCAGAATTCGCCTCTATTGTGTGGGAAATGGACATATTTTCAATTAGCGTGGGAGATGATATCACTATTTCCGAAGCTGGTAGAGCAAGCAGAACAAAAGACTATAAATGTTTTAAACAAAACACATATCAAGCTTAATCTCTAAACACTGACTTGTAACTTGAACTCTTAAACCTTACAGTTAATATGTTCTCTTGAAACAAAAATTAATCATGAATTAACTGCTCTACAACAAATTCCAAATATCATATTATATAGACAGTACTTAACATAACCAACATTTTAGAGAGTAAACTCAAGACACAGCCATACAAGACAATAATAATAATTACAACAACAGTAATAATAATAGTAAATGCTTTGTAATATAACATTCTTTTTAACATAAAGTATGAAAAAAAGGAATTTATTTGAAATTTTGTATCTGTCTTCTAATGCAGCAATATTTTTTAAAAATTTTATTGAACATTAAATATTATAAGATATATATTACATTTCTTTAAAATTAATAACTATAAAACTTTTTTAAAATGAAACCATAACACAATAGAACTAATTAAACAAATATTCCTCATATTAAATAATAATAATGTGTCTTTCTATTCCATAATACAGTAGGACATTTGTACCTTTTCTAAGTAATTCTACCCTGAATGGCTTTTAGCCTTTAGGGAATCATTCTTTTATTTATAAGTAAGGCAATACAATCACCCTTAAAATTCATTTTTATTTGCGTCTTTGTTTTTGTCCAGTCTCAGTCCTTTGATATCTGGTGTCAGCTAATTTATAACTGGACTAAATAGTCTCCCAACAAATCAGAATCTTAATTATGTGTTTCTGAACATTTTGAAAAAATAAAAAATTATAAAAATAAAATGCTTCCCTATAAAAGCTTGTATATGATAGGTAAGCAAATCATGCCTTCCTTTAGCAATGCATAAAGGGTATGCAGGATGTTTAGCAGGTCAGAACTGTTCCCTTTCTTTGGTTAGATTAAATTTTATTTATGAATACAATTTGCCAAAGTTTATATTTATAATTACTGCTGAAAATGCAGATAGATGAGTATGGCTTTGTTTGTATCTGGACCAGATATCAGCAATCTATTGTTGATAGTTTCTATATTTTCATCAAAATTTTCATGGAAAGTAAGCAGACTACTCAGGCCTTCATTTTGCAAATCAGAGTACCTCAGATTTAAGTGGAACAGTTTCTGTTCTTCTTCTTATGATTGACATATCACTTGATGACACCATAAGAAAGCATGGTCATGAGTAAGATGGGACTCTAAGGAGCAAACAGCAGATACTTTATTATTTTTGTTTTAAGTGCAGGGAATTTTAGTTGCTATTTCTTTATCAGAAAATGTAACTTTACTCATTTTCATTGAGTTATGATGATGTATGTTCTTGCATGTGGTATGCCAAGTTAATTCAGCAGTCACAATTTCTGACTGAGCATTGGTTATCTTTATGAGATGAAATATACTGATTGAATTAGAAGTATTTGAGAAGGCAATGGCACCCCACTCCAGTACTCTTGCCTGGAAAATCTCATGGATGGAGGAGCCTGGTAGGCTGCGGGCCATGGGGTCTCTAAGAGTCAGACACAACTGAGCAACTTCACTTTCACTTTTCACTTTCATGCACTGGAGAAGGAAATGGCAACCCACTCCAGTGTTCTTGCCTGGAGAATCCCAGGGACGGAGGAGCCTGGTGGGTTGCCGTCTCTGGGGTCGCACAAATCGGACATGACTGAAGTGACAGCAGCAGCAGCTGGTTTTGACATGTAAAATTCGATCTTCAAGTGTGCTTTCTCCACCATATCTAACTTCAAATTATATTTTGCATATTTTATAGTGTGCTCTGTTTGGTTATGTCGCTCTTGAATACTCCTTTATGTGTCCTTCCATATGACATTAATATTACACAGTTTAGCCTTCTTTTTCATTGAGGTCTGGGTAATGTTGATGTTGGTATTATTTTGTTCTCAGTTTTATTATATAAACCCTTAGAAGAGCTGGTTACAATATCCACAAGATTAAAAATTAAATTAATAGTATCTTGAGGAAAATCAAAGGCAAACTTTCTTTTTTGGCCCCATTCTAGGACATGTGGGATCGCAGTTCCCCAACCAATAATCAAATCTATGTCCCCTGCAGTAGAAGCACAGAGTCTTAGCCACTGAACTGCCAAGTCTCCCAAACCAAACTGTTAATGATCATAAATACAACATACTTAAGCTTCATATTTTCCTTGAATCAATCAAGTGATATAACATTGGGTGCTCCGTTACCAGAAACTTTGTATCATAATTGTAAACATCAGTGGTCAGGAAATACTAGCAACAAGGACTATAGAAATCAAATGATCTCTGTTGTATCCATTTAATGCTGAAAGCAATGTTGTTTTCATACTTATCTTTGGTTCTTGTTTGACTTTTGTACTTTCATGCTAAACCACCATTCCTATCACTAAAAAAATGGGACTTTTTGAGTTCAGAGATGTATAACTTTCTGTGCTAAAAATCAAGATATTCTCCAAGAAAGAATACTGGAGTGGCTTGCCATGCCCTCCTCCAGGGAATCTTCCCAACCCAGATTTCCAACCCAGGTCTCCTACATTGCAGGTGGATTCTTTACTCTCTAAGCTGCCAGGGAAGCCCAAGAATACATAGGAATGGGATGCTCCAGGGGACCTTCCTGACCCAGGAATCAACCCAGGGTCTCTGGCATGGCAGGTGGATTCTTAACCAGGGATTCTTCCTTCCTACCAAGTAAGCCCACAAGATAGTCCTAGGAAAACTGAAATGGTTGGTCATCCTAACTGTCTGGGACTCAATAATATTCAAAAGTCATACAGAAATAGAAAAAAATACACTCCTGATCCTCATGCATTTGAAAGACTTAATACTTATTTCTACATTTTTGGATTTATATCCAGAATTCAGATAGTGAATATTAGCTAACCTATTATTAGTTACCAAATTATTAAAGTAGAAAACCATAGAATAATGTAAGTAAATACAGAAAAGATACACTATTGATTTACAACAAAAACTTAAAACAAAATAATAAGCTTTTTAAATCTGGTAATGTATAACTAAAATTAAAACATGGAAAAATAAGCTTACTGTTGAATTTCTGGAGGCATTATCTTTAAAGTCAGAAGGAAGACAAGAGGTTCATGATTTTTGTGTCTATAGACATTGTCCTAGAGATTCTATTCAGTGCTCCACAAGAATAAAAAAGTGAAAGAGTGAGGTGGAAAATAAAGCTGTAATTTTTCAAAATTGATAAGACAATACAATTAATCAAGCTCAATGAATCTAATGACAATTTCCAAAATCAAGAGCATTACTTTTCCTCAATAAAGTATTTAGGAAATACAACTTAATAAAGATAACAATCTAAAAATCAAAATCAATTATAAAATTTCTTGGAATTAATCCAACCAAAAAAAAATACAAATTCATTATGGAAAAAATTATAAAACTTTATTGGAGGGCATAAATGAGGGCAAGTAAATGGAGAGATTATAACATATTCACGGATCAGAATACTCAAAATTATAAAGATGTAATTTTGTCCAAGTTAAATAAGAAATGTAATGCAATTTCACTCAAAATCTCCAACATATTTTATTGGCTTGCAAGCTTATGCTAAAATGTATACATGAAAGTCAAAGTCCAAGAACAACGCAAGCAACTTTGAAAACTTATCCAACAATATATCAAAACACAAAATAAAATAAGACTAATTTGAAGAATGCCATAGAAATATGAAGTAATTTAACAAATGAGAGAATCTAGAAACAGCAATAGTTTAGTATATGGGAAATGGAATTACAAACATTGGAGAAAGAATGGAATATCTGTCAACCTATCTGGAAAATCTGTATATTGGCTCATAACTCACAGAAATGCATTAAATTCCAATGGACTAAAGATGTAAATGTGAATATTATTACAATAAAATAGAAATGATATATTTATGAAATCAGATAATAATATTAAATTTGATAGCATTGATGTTTAAATGTTTATACTAATATACAGCCATATAAATAAAAACAACCATCAACCAAGTGAAAAGTAAGGTAAGGTCTGGGAAAAAATTTCTACAATATATAAAATGAATGAAATTCCAAACTTTGGAGAATATTAAACTCCCATAAATTTATCAGGTGAAAAAAAGATCAACATAGCCTATCAAAAAATGAGCAAAAATATCAAAAGGAAATTTATGGAAAAGGAAAATCAAATTGATGATATGTTCAACAGTTCAATTTCATTAGAAAGCAGAAAATTCAAACAAAAATTATAAGAATCATTAAAACCATATACTCAGAAATAGGAAATGTAAAGGCAGTATGTTGATGAAACTGACAAACCAGAATATCTTTTACATTGCTGTAGGTAGAGCAATGAGATAAATGAAAGCAATTCATTTGTAAAGCAAGATTGCCGGGAGAAATATCAATCACCTCAGATATGCAGATGACACCACCCTTATGACACAAAGTGAAGAGGAACTCAAAGGCCTCTTGATGAAAGTGAAAGTGGAGAGTGAAAAAGTTGACTTAAAGCTCAACATTCAGAAAACGAAGATCATGGCATCCAGTCCCATCATTTCATGGGAAATAGATGGAGAAACAGTGGAAACAGTGTCAGACTTTATTTTTCTGGGCTCCAAAATCACTACAGATGGTGATTGCAGCCATGAAATTCAGATGCTTACTCCTTGGAAGGAAAGTTATGACCAACCTAGAAAGCATATTCAAAAGCAGAGACATTACTTTGCCAACAAAGGCCCGTCCGTCTAGTCAAGGCTATGGTTTTTCCTGTGGTCATGTATGGATTATGGATGTGAGAGTTGGACTGTGAAGAAGGCTGAGCACCGAAGAATTGATGCTTTTGAACTGTGGTGTTGGAGAAGACTCTTGAGAGTCCCTTGGACTGCAAGGAGATCCAACCAGTCCATTCTGAAGGAGATCAGCCCTGGGATTTCTTTGAAGGAATGATGCTAAAGCTGAAACTCCAGTACTTTGGCCACCTCATGCGAAGAGTTGACTCATTGGAGAAGACGCTGATGCTGGGAGGGATTGAGGGCAGGAGGAGAAGGGGACGACAGAGGATGAGATGGCTGGATGGCATCACTGACTCGATGGACGTGAGTCTCAGTGAACTCCGGGAGTTGGTGACGGACAGGGAGGCCTGGTGTGCTGGGATTCATGGGGTCGCAAAGAGTCGGACACCACTGAGCAACTGAACTGAATTGAACTGACAATATTTAATAAGGTTGTAAACTTGCATATCCTTTATTATATTGTAATTTATACCTATGGGTTCGTGGGGAAAACTATAAAACAGTATAAAAGAGAAAATATTTGAGCATCTTAATTGCATGATTGTAACAGGGAAAAGAGGCAACCTAATTATTCCTTTGTAGGGATATATGGGAGAAGGAAATGGCAACCCACTCCAGTATTCTTGCCTGGAGAATCCTGTGGACAGAGGAGCCTGGAGGGCTGCTGTCCATAGGGTCACACAGAGTCGGACATGACTGAAGCGACTTGGCATGCATGCATGCATTGGAGAAGGAAATGGCAACCCACTCCAGTATTCTTGCCTGGAGAATCCCAGGGACAGAGGAGCCTGGCGGGCTGCCATCTATGGGGTCGCACAGAGTCAGACACAACTGAAGCGACTTAGCAGCAGCAGCAGCAGGGAATATATAAATGAATGATTTGAATATATGTATTCATCAAACTGTTGAATAATAAATACTAATTAAAATGACTTGACTCTACATTATTTAATATGGATTAGTCTTAAAAATATTTTTAAGTTATAAAAAGGAAATCACAGTATAATATGTATATTATACATTTTGTAGTTTTGAACTATAGTACATCTTCTTTATACATTCCTCTATAGATTGACATTTAGGTTGCTTCCATGTATTGGCTACTGTAAATAGTGCTGCAATGAACATTGGAGTACATGTACTTTTCAAATTATGGCTTTCTCCAGATACATGCCCAGGAATGGGATTACTGGATTATATGGGCTTTCCTTGTAGCTCAGTTGGTAAAGAATCTGCCTGCAGTGCAGGAAACCTGGGTTCGATCCCTGGGTTGGGAAGATCCCCTGGAGAGGAAATGGCAACCCACTCCAGTATCCTTGCCTGGAAAATCTCATGGACAGAGAAGCCTTGTGGGTTGCAGTCCATGGGGTCGCAAAGAGTCAGGTACCACTGAGCAGCTAACACTTATGGTAGTTCTAGCTGTAGTGTTTTAAGGACTCTCCATACTATTCTTCACAGTGGTTCTGCCAGTACCTACTGTTTTCATTTGCCCATCATCTCTTAATGATTTCATGTTTAGAAACCCCCACTTCACAAAATACTTCTCTCCAATTCCACATAGATTTGATGGGAGGAGTCTAAGCACCACTTTCCACTTTTCCTTGGACACATAATTCCACACATGCTTTTTGCCTATATCACAGTTATATCTTAGATTAAGTTTTATGAGTCCAGATTGTGGACTCATGACTCATGGCTATTTGGGCTCCATTGCCTGATGTTTTATGTGTGGAGACAGAAAGAACTTCATTTCCTGGAATCTGAAGCTAATCTGACATTAGCCTGACATTAGCCAGGCTCACCATCACAGTGAAGAATCATCAAGAGGAGACAAGACTGAAACAAACACTTGGAGATTGAATGGAGTGATGGTGCTCTTGGTGTCCACTCTTGTGCCAGCTCAGCTTCATTAATGACTGAGTCCTGTGAGCTGATTAAAAGCCCTTTGTTGGCTTCAGCTTCAGCATGAACTGGGTTTCTGACCAATACCAATCATTGAAAGATTTGTCTATCCTATTATAGAAGGAGTTCACAATTGAATGGAACAATCTCAATGATCCCTGCAAACAAAGTCTCCAATCTCTTCTAAATGCACTAAAAAAAAAAAAAAAAAGAAAAAAAAGAAAATACTAGATCATTAAAATTGGAAATAGCAGTATCTTAGATACAGAAAAATTATCTTATCCAGCCACTACTGAAGAAATGTATATAATGTAAAATGCAAAGATTTAAGATTATTTCTTCTGTAGAAAATAATGTAATGATCGACAGAAACTATCAAAATAAAAACCCATGTTTCAGTTTCCAAATAAAAAAAAAAAAAAGATTCAAACAAAAATGACTGCTGATAGGCATCCTTGGGATTCCTAAAAATGCCTTAAAGCTTCTTGCTAAAATTGCTGCAAAGTATCTATTTAAATTCTGTATTCTTGATTAATGTTTTCTTTATATCTCTAAATTCTTAAAGCAAAACAGATTATTCTATAAACTGTATCAGAATTCATAAAATTTTATGTACATAGGTTGCTCAATTCAATAAACATCCTGAAAAACATCATACTGTTTGTCTTATAAGTATGTTTTAACTTGATTTAATAGTTTTTTGTAGCTACTTCTTAAACAAAGCAAAACTAAATATGTATCAGGCCCTTGGTCTGCAACATAACTTCCTGTTATAAAGTAGTTTCTATGGGAACACCAGATCTAATTTCATCATGTCAACTTACTCACATTTTTCCAGGAATAGGAACATCAGAATATTTGAGAAATAAGTATAAAAACACAGGTTTAGCGAATATAAGTAAGATATCATGTTCTGATTGAAATATTTCATTAGAAACACTACCACTGTGAATAAATTAAACAAATAGTCAATAGATCTTAACAACCTAAATGTTGTCTTTAATCATTGAATGGATCACTCTTAAAATAATTAGCCTGAGAGTTTAAGTAGGATGCTAAGGATCATGATAGTTAACTAAATATATACTTGTAAGATTTGTAAAGGGAAAAAGTTGTTCATGTTAACACACAGCAGCTCTTGCTAATAAAACTGCTTTTGACCATGAAGAAAAGACACTGGGCAAAAGATATTTTGAAAGAGGATAATTTTGATGGGCAGGAACATTATAATTGATCACTTAGGCAGCTCCTTTTCTGTTACTAATAAAAAATCTTAATCTTGGATATCTTGGTTAAGATATCCAAGTTTTAGCACTTAACCAAGCCTTGGGTATGACTAACCATACCTCCAATTCCTAAGATGAGTGATGTTTGACTTAATCGATACAGTTTATTCCCAGAACTAGCATCAGGATACACATGAGGTAAACATTCAAATCACAGTGAATCTTACCATTTTCGTGGCAAAGTTAGGTTAAAAGTACTCATATCTCTCTCTCTCTCTCTTTTATTGCATGCTGGAGTATGCTAATGTGAAAACTTTAGCCACCTTAAGGAACGCTGCCTGAAGTTTAAGCCAACATGTACAATTAAGATATCACACACAAAAAATTGGCACCAAGATGGTGAAAAAACTAAACATCAAGTTTATCCCATCACTGGACAACCCATTTATGAGACCAAGGATTTCCTGATTGTTAAGATCATAATGAGTCAGATTTTTCTAATGACATGTAGCTGAAGTCACCAATAGTAAATTAAGTATATATTAAGTAAATATATATATACATATATATATATTAATTGAAGTATAGTTGATTTTCAAAGTTCTTTTAGTTTCTGATATGTAGTGAAATGACTCAGTTATATACATATATATTTTGGAGAAGGAAATGGAAATCCACTCCAGCATTCTTGCCTGGAGATTTCTATGGACAGAGGAGCCATGTGGTTACAAGAGTTGGACACGACTGAGTGACTAACATTTGAAAATTTGATGTGTTCATTTACATATTTTTTCTGTTATGATTTACTATATAATTCTGAACATAATTTTCTCTACTAGACAATAGGATCTTGTTGTTTATCCATCCTATATATAATAATTTGCAACTGCTAACACTAAACCTTCTAATGCTCCCCATCTCCCTTGACAACCACAAGCCTGTTTTCTGTATCTGTGAGTCTGTTTCTGTTTATTCATTTGTGTCATACTTTAGATTCACATATAATTTACATCACATGGTATTCATCTTTTCTGACATTTCAATTAGTGTTATAAGCTTTGGATCTATCAGTGTAGCTGCAAATGGAATTATTTCATTTTTAACGACTGGGTAGTATTCCATTGTGTGTATGTGTGTACATACATGTGTGTGTGTGTGTTTGTGTGTATGTGTGTGTATATATGTATCTGTATATACACTGCATTTTCTTTACCCATACATTTGTCAATACACATTAAGTTTTATCCATGTCCTGGCTATAGTGAGTAGTGCTGCTATAGATATACAGGTACATCTATCTTTTCGAATTATAGTTTTGCTGAATATATGCCCAGGAATGAGATTACTGGATCATATGGAAACTCTGTTTTTAATTTTCCAAGTGATATTTGTACTGTGTTCTATAGTGGCTGCACCAATTTACATTCTCACCACCAGTGTAGGAAAGTTCCCTTTCTTCCACACCCTCACCAGCATTTATTATTTGTAGATCTTTTGATGATTTCCATTCTAACCAGTATGAGGTGGTACCTCATTGTAGTTTTGATTTGCATTTCTTTTATAATTATGGATGAGTATTTCTTTGTGGGCCTATTGGGCATCTGTATATCTTCCTGGGAGAAGTGTCTGTTTAGGTCTTCTGCCCAGTTTTTGATTGGATTTTTTTGTTGTTGTTGTTATTGATTTTTCCTGTGGTCATTTATGGATGTGAGAGTTGGACTGTGAAGAAGGCTGAGCACCGAAGAACTGATGCTTTTGAACTGTGGTGTTGGAGAAGACTCTTGAGGGTCCCTTGGACTGCAAGGAGATCCAACCAGTCCATTCTGAAGGAGATCAGCCCTGGGATTTCTTTGGAAGGAATGATGCTAAAGCTGAAACTCCAGTACTTTGGCCACCTCATGCGAAGAGTTGACTCATTGGAGAAGACGCTGATGCTGGGAGGGATTGAGGGCAAGAGGAGAAGGGGACAACAGAGGATGCGATGGCTGGATGGCATCACTGACTCAATGGACGAGAGTCTCAGTGAACTCCGGGAGTTGGTGATGGACAGGGAGGCCTGGCGTGCTGGGATTCATGGGGTCGCAGAGTCGGACACCACTGAGCAACTGATCTGATCTGATTGAACTGTATGACCTGTTCATATATTTTGGAAATTAAGCCCTTGTTAATCATATCATTTGAAAATAAATTAAGTATATTATGTTGTCAGTAGCTTTATCTTCAATATATTAAAAAAATAAAACCTAAGTGAATGATGAATTATTGCTATCTAAACAATATTAAAACATACGAAGAACAAAAAGGGTTAAATCCCATTAATTAGAAAGTCAGGTAGGAAAGTGGGTAGGGTACAGAGGGAATTTATTTTATAAAATTGTAATCTTGTAAATGTATTCACAGAGGTTCCAAATAATATGAACCTATTTCTTAATAAAATCTCTATGCTAAATCTCCAGGAAAGGTCCCAAAATTTAAATAAAAAGAACAGTGTTGTTTAACTGATTATCAAGTTCTTCTAATTGAAATACTATTTATAAGCCCTAACGACATTCAGAGCAGAGTTTCCTTAATAAGACTCCTTAGGCTATTCTCAAAGAAAGTTTGTCTGGCCTTAGAATAAAAGAAGAAATTCATAGATTCCCTGTATTTAAAAAAAAAATTATTGGTGTATAGTTGATTTACAATGTGCTACTTTCAGTGTACAGCAAAGTTAATCAGTTATACATATACGTGTATCCACTCATATTAAAAGCAGAGACATTACTTTGCCAACAAAGGTCTGTCTAGTCAAGGCTATGGTTTTTCCAGTGGTCATGTATGGATGTGAGAGTTAGACTATAAAGAAGGCTGAGCACTGACGAATTGATGCTTTTGAACTGTGGTGTTGGAAAAGACTCTTGAGAGTCCCTTGGACTGCAAGGAGACCCAACCAGTCCATCCTAAAGGAGATCAGTCTTGGGTGTTCTTTGGAAGGACTGATGCTGAAGCTGAAACTCCAATACTTTGGCCACCAGATGTGAAAAGCTGACTCATTTGAAAAGACCCTGATGCTGAGAAAGATTGAGGACAGGAGGAGGAGACAACAGAGGATGAGATGGTTGGATGGCATCACCGACTCAATGGACATGGGTTTGGGTAGACTCTGGCAGTTGGTGATGGACAGGGAGGCCTGGCGTGCTGTGGTTCATGGGGTCACAAAGAGTCGGACACGACTGAGAGACTGAACTGAAGTATCCACTCTTTTTTTACATTCTTTTTCCGTATAGGTCATTACAGAGTATTGAGGTGAGTTCCTTGTGCTATACAGTAGATCCTTATTAGCTACTTATTTTATGTATAGGATAAATATAATATATATGTCAATCCCAATCTCCTAATTTATCCCTCCCCTCCTCCTTACTCTCTGCTTAGATTCACTTTAAACAATAGACTTTTAGAGCTTCAGAATCAGTAATCTATTAAAACAGAGACTGAAATTTGATGAAAACATTAGTATTGGTATGAAACAAAAGATCAAAGTAGAATTAGCATAGGCATGTAAAATAATCATGCATTTTCAAGCCTCAGAGAAGACTCATTAACATCCTTTTTAGTATAAATGTTTTCTTGATCACTGAAAATATACATACATATCTTATCTCACAACTGGAAATATTTAGCATGATGTTGGAGGCCATGTTCTTTCTATTTTCTATGTTATTTTCTTGGTCCTTTTAAAAATTTTCTCCCGATAATCTCTGTTGTTGCAGGGGAGTATAGATAAAAAATTTCCACCTTTCCTCTAGCTCTTATAAGCTCTGCCTCCTTCCCATGGTAGCAATAGTGACCTGTCTTATTCTCCAATCCATGAAAGAAGCTAATATCTAAATCATTTCTAAACCTGTATTTATTTCTCAATTTGTTCAGAATTCTTATAAGCCAGTTCCCATTTTCAAGTCACAACACAGAACTTAGGTATACTTTGAATCACAGAAAACTTGGCATTTAAATGCTCACATTCTAAATGTTGAATATTTGTTGATAAATAATAATTTAATTGTAGAGAAAAGAGATATCTTTGAGGTATTCTTTTTGGTATAGTGTAGTGTTAAAACTGTTCTCTATGTACTTTGTTGTTAGATTTTTATTTAGTTGAATGTAACTCCGATGTATTAACTGTTTTACTCATTTAAATCTATACAAATATCTCATTTAATTCAAATGACACTCTCTAAAAAAGATACCACTAGATATATTTGATACATTAAAAATGTGTAGGATGGTTTAAAAACTGTGAACATTTTGAAGAGATAAAAGGAGAAAAATTAAAAACTATTTTAAATGCATGAGCTATAACTATAAATTAAACATTTTGCTACTTAATATGAACTTTTAATTTCCCATAGAAAGGAATTTTAAGGGTACTGAGAGATTCATAGGAAAAATAGTCAAAAGTACTCTTAGTACTTTAAATTAAAAGACTCATACAAAAATGTGGTATTTTTAATGAAAAAATATTATTTAATAGGCCTTTTGTTAGACTTTAATTACAATATTTGAAAAACAATGAACATATAATTTAGTAAAACCATTTACTGTACTATTGCCAAGAGACAGCAAACTATTCATGGCTTGTCTTTGTGTTTGTGTTAGTATTTGGATGGCATTTGTAAAAATAGATAATACTGAATCACAAAAATGACACATATATCTTGCCTGAATCATTAAATATTCCGTTAGATTAGCAAAGAAAGGAAACATCTTTTTCAAATTCTTCTGACTTGTTCAGCATAATTTTCCAGTCCTGATTCCACAAAGCACAACAATATCCTCTATAAAAATCATGGTGGAGAGGATATGTTTTCCTTATCCTCCTGCAAAGATTTCTCATAAAATTATAAAAGAGTTTTAGACCATTGCCTTTAGTACACTAATCTTTAATTAAAATTTATGAAAATTTTCCATCCTGCTTGTGCTTCCTTTTTTCCCTCCATTTATCCAAAGCTTATCTATTTGTCATGTCTGGAAAAATTCCTTGCTCAGAGCTACTCTTTCACACAGTTTATATCTCATACATCAACATTTCATCATACATTAAGAGCATTGTTCACAAATTAATGTTAAAAGGGGCTTCCTTGATAGCTTAGTTGGTAAAGAATCCTCCTGCAATTCAGGAGACCCAGTTTGATTCCTGGGTGGGGAAGATCTGCTGGAGAAGGGATAGACTATCCACTCCAGTATTCTTGGACTTCCCTTGTGGCTCAGCTGGTAAGGAATCCACCTGCAATGTGGGAGGCCTGGGTTAGATTCCTGGGTTGGGAAGATCCCTTGGAGAAGAAGGGAAAGGCTACCTACACTTCAGTGTTCTGGCCTGGAGAATTTGCAGAGTCGGACAAGACTGAGTGACTTTCACTTTATAATCTCATAAAATAATTTATGAGAGTATTGCCTTTTTGAAAAAGAGATCTCATCATATTTGGGATTCTTAATCTGTAATAGATAAATGTTTGCTAAATTGAATTGAACAAAACTTAATAAAATTTAACAAAATTTAATAAAATATCTCTATGAAATAGGTGTGTCTAACCAGAGTGTATCCATTGGAACACTCTTCAAAAACAGAAAATTCCTTTGACTCACATTTCTGTAGAAGAGTAGCCATAAATGTAAATCTATTTTCCCTTTCATTACATATATTCAAGGAGCTTCCTGTGGCAAATTGGTAGATTTGATTACAGGACAGTTTGTATTACTATGTTAATTTCAAGTTGGCTATTTTATTTAAACATTTTGTTTTACCTTGATGAAAAATCTTAAATCATTTCATCATACTAATAAAGTAATTTATTCAGGGCAGCCTCTTATTCCAGAAAGCTGATCATAGCACATATAAAATAATATAAAAATCCTAATATTTATTATAATAGTAGTTGAGTTCATTCACATGCAGACATAAACTTTTTGCTTTTCCAAGTGAGCACTGTTGAAAACTGGCTCCATTTGCTAATGAATTTGACAATGTTTGTGTTGAAAAGATGTTTTGAAGATGGTGATCACTATTTCCAGCACACAATCTCTGCTAAAATTACCTCTGACCGACATATGTGGTTTTCCCATTTGAAACACTGAGCATATGCCCGCCCTCCAACCTAAGTGCATCTGATTGAATACCGAAGACTCTTTCTCCAAATAGGAACAATTCATCAATTGGACTGATTCAATCAGATAGTCTCTTCTGATAAATCTGAGATGAAGATGCTGAGGAAATAAGAAGAGGACAAAGTTAAAAGAGAAAAGAAGCTTAAAACCAATCTCATTAACGAGTTATGACAGCCCAAATTTCCTCTTTCTGAGGCTTTGATAGTATAGAGATACATGGATTAGATGATTACTCTGTAATATATTAGGCAAGATTTTAAAGAAAAGATTAACTTAAAGCACTACTGGTGTGCTGATATAAACCTACAAAAAGGAACTCACACTCATCCTAACGTAAGAAATTTTTTTTTTCTCTAGTCAGCATGATGAGACCTGTAAAAAGTAAATTAGGAAAGCAATTTAGAAAATTCCTGGATTTTTCACCAACTTTTTAAGTATGAGAATTTAAAATATAGAAATAATGAAAGAATTATATTGTAATGCCCATATACCTAATATCTAGGTTATTAATTGTTAATTTTTCTATAAAATTATACACGTGTATGAAAAACAGAATTTATTTCTTAAAACACTTGATAATACATTTCAGATGTCAAATGACTTTTTCCCTAATTGATTCATCATGAATCTTCTAAGAGTAAGGATATTTGCCCATATGACATTATTATTCCTAAGAAAATTATTAATAATTTCCCAATATACAGTTCTTATTCAAAATGACCTCTGTCTAATAATTTAAAATAAATTGTTGCCCCCCCCATTTAAATAAATAGATGGAACTGAGAAAGAGAAATAAGCAAGTGTACAAACATGGTGAAAATTGTAACATACACATTTCAGAATGAATGCAACCAGAAAAAAATCCATGTGAGTATAGAATATTATAATGATCAATAAATTTAACCTAATGACATACACAGAAGACTGAATCCAACAATGATTGACTTCCCACATTTTTAAAATACTTATGAAAACAGGAACAACTGATTATATGTTGGGGAAAAAATTCCAACAACTTCTAAAGGATTGAAAATGTGCAGAGATCATTGTTGATAAGAACAGAATTATATATAAATAATAAAAATGTACTGAGATTTTCCAAATATTTAGAAACTCAAGGACTCATATAGCTTGTTCGTCAAATAAAAGATAACATCACAAAGCAGAAAATGTTTTGAAATGTGTATATAAAGAAAAATAGAACATTTAAAATTCAATTATTTAAGAATTTCTGTAAAGTGTTAGAACAGATAAGATTCCCAAAAAGTGGAAAGAAGAAAATAATAAATGAAATACAAAATAAAAATAGAAAAACATTCAGCATAGCCAAATTTAGCTTTATTTTTAAAAAAGAGTAAGAATTGAAGAAAAAAAAACTATAGAAAATTGACCAAGAAATAAACAAAGAAAAGCACAAAATATCAACATTAATTTTTTTTTCAAAAAGTGACAATATTAAATAGTAAAGGCAATGAAAAGAAAATAAAAGCATGATAGATTAAATGCAAAATGGTTTCTATCCCCATTTTTTCCCCCTCTATCATTGCTTTTTGCAAAGTGACTTTGCAGCTTCTCTAAAGAGAGAGGCTGAATCTATTTCAACATCCCTTGAATTAGGTCTTTTCTTGTAATTTTCTTAATAAAATATGGTGGGAAACGATGGGATGTAAATTCTAAGCTGGTCTCAAGAGGTCTTTCAAATTCCACTCTCTCTCTTTATTTTGGACTTTCACCATCTCCTTAGGAGCAAGTCCAAGCAAGTCTGAACTGATGACAGACCATGCGGAGCAAAGCAGAATGAGCCCCAAGACATAGCTGAGGCTCCAGACATCTAAGAGGACCCAGTTAAGATCAGAAAAGCTACCCAGTTTAACATATCTGACTGTAAAAGCATCAGTGATCTTTCCAAGAACAGCTTGTTGTTGAGTTGCTAAGTCATGTCTGACTCTTTCCAACCCATGGACCATACATAGCCTGCCAGATTCTTGGACCAGTCTGCCCATGGAATTTCCAGGTAAGAGTACTGGAGTGAGTTGTCATTCCCTTTTCCAGGGGATCTTCTGAAAATTCCCTGGCAGGCTACGGTCCATGGGGTATCAAAGAGTGCGACATAACTTAGCGACTAACACTTCTTCTCCAGGGGGTCTTTCCAACCCAGGGATCAAACCCACATCTCCTGCATTGGCAGGCAGTTTCTTTACCACTGAGTACCTGGGAAGACTGAAAGCGAAAGTCGCTCAGTCCTATCAGATTCTTTGCTAGCCAGAAGACTGGAGTGGGTATCCTTTCCGTTCTCCAGGGGATCTTCCCAACCCAAGGATCAAACTCAGGTCTCCTGCATTGTGGACGGATTCTTTACCAGCTGAGCCACAAGCAAAGTCCAAGAATACTGGAGTGGGTAACCTATTCCTTCTCCAGTGGATCTTCCAAACCAGAAATCAAACTGGGGTCTCCTACATTGCAGGACTGAGACTCTAAGATTGTGCCAAGTTGATGAGCATAAAGAACCAAGCCAAGATAAATAAATAAATAAACAAGCAAGCAAACTGATGTGTAAAATTAGAAAGGCAAAAAACAAAGCTTTTGATATTTTGTAAACAACATTTTCACATAGAAAATCCAAACAAATCTACATTTAAACTAATAAAATTAATGAATTTATGTAGTTTTCCAGACAAAAAAATCAATGCACAAAAAACAATATGCTTTTTAAACCACTAAGCCTGTAGCTTATTTCTCAGAGATATTGTGGGAATATATTATCAAAAATTAGAATATTATAAACAGCTTTTATGTAAATAAACATGAAAATTTAAATGGAAATCCTAGTAAAAAGTTTTATAAAATTGATAGAATAGAAAATCTAGCTAGTCCTATTGTAATTGAATCTAATTAAAATAGCCCTCCAGATAAACTCCAGGTAGAAACGTTGAAACTAATAAATAAAAAAAATGTCAATTTTAAATAACCACTTTCATAAACTCAAAAGTAGAATTATTCCAAACTCTTGAGTCCAGCATAACTTGATACCAAAATCTCACACGGTCAATATCTCTCATGAATAGACACAAAACCTCAAAGAAAATGTTCTGCAAATGATTCCATCAATTAATTAAAAATATATTTCATAAAAACATTGAATAATTTTAGCAATAATTTTATCATTAATTTTCTATGACCATTAATATTATAAAGTATTACTTTTAGCAATAATGTAAATAATTTTAATTATTCAGTGTAAGAACATTGAATAATTTTAGCAAGTGTGGATAACTCTTTCCTGAATCAGTTATCAATATTTCATTAAGGATTGAAAAATGTTTATTTAAAAAATTGTTAGCTGATATTCTTCTGTAAAAAAGAAATTTCTCACATCACATGTAAATTCATTCTATTTCCTCCTTTAAAAAAGACTAAATATCTTGTTTTTCTTTAATCACCAATTTTTAGAATAAAAAGTTGGTACTGTAATCACCTCCCATGGTAGACAATCTAATTTGTTCTATTTTAGCTTTGATTATTTATTTATTCTTATTTTCTTCTTTTGAAAATCATGGCTCTTCCTTTCTTTTCCCTTTTCTTCCTGTATCCCTCCCTTCATCCCTCTCTTTCTCTCTTTCTTCATTTTTTCCTTCTTTTTTTAATCTCTTATATTTGAACTGTTACATAGTTGACCATGGGGAGCCCCTTCTAGCTGGCCCTTATGTTCCTTTAAAATGCCAAAAATTAATGGAGACATTTTAAAGGAACATATTTTAAATATATCCTATCTATCTGGCACTATAAAATATCTTATAAGCTCATCTTTGACTTTATTTTCCTCACTCCTGTAATTGGTGGCAAAAGTTCAGCTCCTCTGTACACTGGTGCTGAATTGAATCTCATAGAGAGTTTTGGGTGAAGTAGAAAAGGATAGCTTTATTGTTTTGCCCGGCAAAGGAGGGAAACAGCAGGCCAGTGCCCTCAGGACCATGTATCCCCTCTTGGGAAAGATAGTGACAAAGATAGTAATTGTCTGAAGAGGGTGTGATCAGCTCGTGGACTTCCTTCCGATGGGTTGGTGGTGAGGTAACTATCAACCTTCAGGTCCAACTGGCCTGGTCTCTTCACTTGTGGTTAGCATACCATTGCTAATCCTTAACTTCTCCCACCTGGAGGGAGTTTCAGTACCTGCAAAATAGCTCAAAAAGATATTGTTGTGTGTATCCATTAATGGGGAAACAGGACCTCACCCCAAAGCTGCTCTTGACTCTTTCTCTTTGGTCCATTCACCTCCCTTTACTAATTAACAACTGCATGAATCTGCTGGTTGGAACTTAGGGAAGATCATGAAGACTGTTTCCTATAAACAGAGAAATGGGGGACACAAAGGCCTTGTGACCAGGACCTCCACATGGTCCTTCATGGTATCAGAATCAACTGCTTCCCCAATGAGCTCTGATTCTTTGTTGCTGTTGTTCACTCACTAAGGCATGTTCGACACTTTGCAACCCCATGAACTGCAGCATGCCAGGCTTCGCTGTCCTCCACTATTTCCAAAAGTTTGCTCAAACTCATGTCCATTGAGCTGGTGATGCCGTCCAACCATCTCATCCTCTGTTGTCCCCTTCTCCTCCTGCCCTCCATTTTTCCCAGCATCAGGGTCTTTCTAGTGAGCCAGCTCTTCACATCAGGTGGCCAAACTATTGGAGCTTCGGCTTTAGCATCAGTCCTTTCAGTGAATATTCAGGATTGGTTTCCTTTAGGATTGACTGGTTTGATTGCCTTGCTGTCCAAGGAACTCTCAAAAGAGTCTTCTCCAGCACCATAATTCAAAAGCAGCAATTCTTCAACACTCATCCTTCTTTATGATACAACTCTCACACCTGTACATGACTACTGGAAAAACCATAGCTTAGGCTATACAGAACTTTGTCAGCAAAGTGATGTCTCTGCTTTTTAATATTCTGTCTAGGTTCATCATAGCTTTTCTTCCAAGGAGCAAGAGTCTTTTGATTTCATAGTGGCAGTCACCATCCACAGTGATTGTGGACCCCAAGAAAATAAAGCCTGTCACTGTTTCCATTTCTTCCCCATCTATTTGCCATGAAGTGATGGGACCGGATGCCACAAGTTTTAAGCCAGCTTTTTCACTCTTCTCTTTCACCTTCATCAGGAGACTCTTTAGTTCCTCTTTACTTTCTGCCATTAGAGTGGTATCATCTGCATATCTGAGGTTGTTGGTATTTCTCCTGGCATTCTTGATTCCAGCTTGTGATTTATCCAGCATTTCACATGATGTATTCTGCATATAAGTTAGATAAGCAGGGTGACAATATACAGCCTTCCCAATTTGGAAGCAGTCCATTGTTCCATGTCCGTTTCTAATTGCTGCTTCCTGTCCTGCATACAGGTTTCTCAGGAGGCAGGTAAGGTGGTCTGGTATTGCCATCTCTTTAATTTTCCAGTTTGTTGTGATCCACATACAGTAGTATTTAGAAACCAAGTTTTCTGAGCATAGTTATGTTCATTGTTGTGCCAAACTTTTTGGCCCTTTCAATAGCCAGAAATATGAAGTATATTTTATAAATGTCCTGAGTTTATATTAAAATGTCCAACTCAAATATTAAAATTCCTCAAATTATAAGACTATACTTTGTTTTTATATTTGTATTTTTCTCCAATTACATTTAGAAATTTGTTCCTAACAAGATTAATGCAATTATAATATTATTTATTTTATTCTATAATATTCATGCTATGATTTCATAATTACATCATGAATATTAGTATTGACTGTAAGATTGTTTTGTGGATTATTTATGGTGCTGTGTTACTAATGCTAGAATGAAAATGATATAAATCTACTTATGTAACTGAAGCAGAAAAGGCTATCTACAAAGAAAATAAAGAGCAGAATTAGAGAGAAAAGTGAAGATGTGCAACGACTTATTCCTAGATATATTACAGAGCATTTCCCTGATTCATCATTAATTTACTTCTAAATTCTTGTTCCTAGAGCTCCTGAGGCCTGCTGTTTGACTCATTCTTGACTATTACAAAATATCCATTTTATTATTCAAATACTACTGTGCTTTATTCGATTTTGGTAATTGCAACATTACATCATCCTTGCTATATTTAGGGGCTTCCCCAGTGGCACTAGTGGTAAAGCACCCACCTACCAATGCAGGAGATGCAAGAGACATGGGTTTAATCCTTGGGTCAGAAAGATCCCCTGGAGGAGGGCATGGCAACCCACTCCAGTATTCTTTTTTTTTTTTTTAATTTTTAATTTTTTTTAATTTTATTTTGCTTAACTTTACAATATTGTATTGCTTTTGCATTCATCAAAATGAATCCACCACAAGTATACATGTGTTCCCCATCCTGAACCCTCCTCCCTCCCCCCTCTCCATACCTTCCCTCTGGGTTGTCCCAGTGCACCAGTCCCAGGCATCCGTTATCAGGCATCATACCTGGACTGGCGACTTGTTTCAGAAATGATATTATACATATTTCAATGCTATTCTCCCAAATCATCCCACCCTCTCCCTCTCCCAGAGTCCAGAAGACTGTTTTATACATCAGTGTCTCTTTTGCTGTCTCGTTAACAGGGTTATTGTTACCATCTTTCTAAATTCCATATATATGCGTTAGTATACTGTATTTGTGTTTTTCTTTCTGGCTTACTTCACTCTGTATAATAGGCTCCAGTTCCATCCACCTCCTTAGAACTGATTCAAATGTACTCTTTTTAATGGCTGAGTAATACTCCATTGTGTATATGTACCACAGCTTGCTTATCCATTCATCTGTGGATGGACATCTAGGTTGCTTCCACGTCCTGGCTATTGTAAACAGTGCTGCTATGAACATTGGGGTACACATGTCTCTTTCCATTCTGGTTTTCTCAGTGTGTATGCCCAGCAGTGGGATTGCTGGATCATAAGGCAGTTCTATTCCCAGTTTTTTGAGGAATCTCCATATTGTTCTCCATAGTGGCTGTACTAGTTTGCATTCCCACCAACAGTGTAAGAGGGTTCCCTTTTCTCCACACCCTATCCAGCATTTATTGCTTGTGGACTTTTGGATCACAGCCATTCTGATTGCTGTGTAATGGTACCTCATAGTGGTTTTGATTTGCATTTCTCTGATAATGAGTGATGTTGAGCATCTTTTCATGTGTTTGTTAGCCATCTGTATGTCTTCTTTGGAGAAATGTCTATTTAGTTCTTTGGCCCATTTTTTGATTGGGTCATTTATTTTTCTGGAATTGAGCTGTAGGAGTTGCTTGTATATTTTTGAGATTAGTTGTTTGTCTGTTGCTTCATTTGCTATTATTTTCTCCAATTCTGAAGGCTGTCTTTTCACCTTGCTTATAGTTTCCTTTGTTGTGCAGAAGCTTTTAAGTTTAATTAGGTCCCATTTGTTTATTTTTGCTTTTATTTCCAATATTCTGGGAGGTGGATCATAGAGGATCCTGCTGTGATGTATGTCAGAGAGTGTTTTGCCTATGTTTTCCTCTAGGAGTTTTATGGTTTCTGGTCTTACATTTAGCTCTTTAATCCATTTTGAGTTTATTTTTGTGTATGGTGTTAGACAGTGTTCTAGTTTCATTCTTTTACAAGTGTTTGACCAGTTTTCCCAGCACCACTTGTTCAAGAGATTGTCTTTAATCCATTGTATATTCTGGCCTACTTTGTCAAAGATAAGTTGTCCATAGGTGCGTGGATTTATCTCTGGGCATTCTATTTTGTTCCATTGATCTATATTTCTGTCTTTGTGCCAGTACCATACTGTCTTGATGACTGTGGCTTTGTAGTAGAGCCTGAAGTCAGGCAGGTTGATTCCTCCAGTTCCATTCTTCTTTCTCAAGATCAGATCAGATCAGTTGCTCAGTCATGTCCGACTCTTTGCGACCCCATGAACTGCAGCACGCCAGGCCTCCCTATCCATCACCAGCCCTCGGAGGTCACTCAGACTCATATTCATCGAGTCAGTGATGCCATCCAGCCATCTCATCCTCTGTTGTCCCCTTCTACTGCTCCCAATCCCTCCCAGCATCAGAGTCTCCTCCAATGAGTCAACTCTTCGCATGAGGTGGCCAAAATACTGGAGTTTCAGCTTTAGCATCATTCCTTCCAAAGAAATCCCAGGGCTGATCTCCTTCAGAGGCTATTTGAGGTTTTTTTGTATTTCCATACAAATTGAGAAATTATTTGTTCTAGCTCTGTGAAGAATACCATTGGTAGCTTGGTGGGAATTGCATTGAATCTATAAATTGCTTTGGGTAGTATACTCATTTTCACTCTATTGATTCTACCAATCCATGAACATCGTATATTTCTCCATCTACCAGTGTCCTCTTTGATTTCTTTCACCAGTGTTTTATAGTTTTCTATATATAGGTCTTTAGTTTCTTTAGGAAGATATATTCCTAAGTATTTTATTCTTTTCATTGCAATGGTGAATGGAATTGTTTCCTTAATTTCTCTTTCTATTTTCTCATTATTAGTGTACAGGAATGCAAGGGATTTCTGTGTGTTGATTTTATATCCTGCAACTTTACTATATTCATTGATTAGCTCTAGTAATTTTCTGGTGGAGTCTTTGGGGTTTTCTATGTAGAGGATCATGTCATCTGCAAACAGTGAGAGTTTTACCTCTTCTTTTCCAGTTTGGATTCCTTTTATTTCTTTTTCTGCTCTGATTGCTATAGCCAAAGATTCCAAAACTATGTTGAATAGTAATGGTGAAAGTGGGCATCCTTGTCTTGTTCCTGACTTTAGAGGAAATGCTTTCAATTTTTCACCACTGAGGATAATGTTTGCTGTGGGTCTGTCATATATAGCTTTTATTATGTTGAGGTATGTTCCTTCTATTCCTGCTTTCTGGAGAGTTTTTATCATAAATGGATGTTAACTTTGTGAAAGGCTTTCTCTGCATCTATTGATATAATCATATGGTTTTTATTTTTCAATTTGTTAATGTGGTGTATTACGTTGATTGATTTGCGTATATTGAAGAATCCTTGCATTCTTGGGATAAAGCCCACTTGGTCATGGTGTATGATCTTTTTAATGTGTTGTTGGATTTTTTTTTTTAATTTTTTATTTTTTATCAAGAATCTCTTTTATTGATTATCAGAAACATTACAAACATCTAATATGAACAAATTGTAACATGACAGTATTTAGTTTGAACAATTAATACATTTCAGATATAATTGCTAGAATTTTGTTAAGGATTTTTGCATCTATGTTCATCAGTGATATTGGCCTGTAGTTTTCTTTTTTTGTGGCATCTTTGTCCGGTTTTGGTATTAGGGTGATGATGGCCTCATAGAATGAGTTTGGAAGTTTGCCTTCCTCTGCAATTTTCTGGAACAGTTTGAGTAGGATAGGTGTTAGCTCGTCTCTAAATTTTTGGTAGAATTCAGCTGTGAAGCCGTCTGGACCTGGGCTTTTGTTTGCTGGAAGATTTCTGATTACAGTTTCAATTTCCGTGCTTGTAATAGGTCTGTTAAGATTTTCTATTTCTTCCTGATCCAGTTTTGGAAAGTTGTAGTTTTCTAAGAATTTGTCCATTTCTTCCACGTTGTCCATTTTATTGCCATATAATATCTGATAGTAGTCTCTTATGATCCTTTGTATTTCTGTGTTGTCTGTTGTGATCTCTCCATTTTCATTTCTAATTTTATGGATTTGATTTTTCTCCCTTTGTTTCTTGATGAGTCTGGCTAATGGTTTGTCAATTTTATTTACCCTTTCAAAGAACCAGCTTTTGGCTTTGTTGATTTTTGCTATGGTCACTTTTGTTTCTTTTGCATTTATTTCTGCCCTAATTTTTAAGATTTCTTTCCTTCTACTAACCTTGGGGTTCTTCATTTCTTCCTTTTCTAGTTGCTTTAGGTGTAGAGTTAGGTTACTTATTTGACTTTTTTCTTATTTCTTGAGGTATGCCTGTATTGCTATGAACTTTCCCCTTAGGACTGCTTTTACAGTGTCCCACAGGTTTTAGGTTGTTGTGTTTTCATTTTCATTCGTTTCTATGCAGATTTTGATTTCTTCTGTGATTTGTTGGTTATTCAGGAGTGTGTTGTTCAGCCTCCATATGTTGGAATTTTTAATAGTTTTTCTCCTGTTATTGAGATCTAATCTTACTGCATTGTGGTCAGAAAAGATGCTTGGAATGATTTCAATTTTTCTGAACTTACCAAGGCTAGATTTATGGCCCAGGATGTAGTCTATCCTGGAGAAGTTTCCGTGTGTGCTTGAGAAAAAGGTGAAATTCATTGTTTTGGGATGAAATGTCCTATAGATATTAATTAGGTCTAACTGGTCTATTGTATCATTTAAAGTTTGTGTTTCCTTGTTAATTTTCTGTTTAATTGATCTAGCCATTGGTGTGAGTGGGGTATTAAAGTCTCCCACTATTATTGTGCTATTGTTGATTTCTCCTTTCATACTTGTTAGTATTTGTCTTACATATTGCGGTGCTCCTATGTTGGGTGCATATATATTTATAATTGTTATATCTTCTTCTTGGATTGATCCTAGGATCATTATGTAATGACCTTATTTGTCTCTTTTCACAGCCTTTGTTTTAAAGTCTATTTTATCTGATATGAGTATTGCTACTCCTGCTTTCTTTGGATCCTTATTTGCATGGTAAATCCTTTTCCAGCCCTTCACGTTCAGTCTGTATGTGTCCCCTGTTTTAAGGTGGGTCTCTTGTAGACAACATATGTAGGGGTCTTGTTTTTGTATCCATTCGGCCAGTCTCTGTCTTTTGGTTGGGGCATTCAATCCATTTACATTTAAGGTAATTATTGATAAGTATGATCCCGTTGCCATTTACTTTACTGTTTTGAGTTCGAATTTATATACCCTTTTTGTGTTTCCTGTCTAGAGAATGTCCTTTAGTATTTGTTGGAGAGCTGGTTTGGTGGTGCTGAATTCTCTCAGCTTTTGCTTGTCTGTAAAGCTTTTGATTTTTCCTTCATATTTGAATGAGATCCTTGCTGGGTACAATAATCTGGGCTGTAGGTTATTTTTTTTCATCACTTTAAGTATGCCTTGCCATTCCCTCCTGGCTTGGAGAGTTTCTATGGAAAGATCAGCTGTTATCCTTATGGGAATCCCCTTGTGTGTTATTTGTTGTTTTTCCCTTGCTGCTTTTAATATTT
Organism: Tragelaphus eurycerus; assembly: GCA_935064755.1. Taxonomy (NCBI): domain Eukaryota; kingdom Metazoa; phylum Chordata; class Mammalia; order Artiodactyla; family Bovidae; genus Tragelaphus; species Tragelaphus eurycerus. The sequence continues at coordinate 9,075,953 of CAKXYN010000012.1, read as the reverse complement.
GTTCTTTGTGTTTGATCTTTGTTAATTTGATTAATATGTGTCTTGGGGTGTTTTGCCTTGGGTTTATCCTGTTTGGGACTCTCTGGGTTTCTTGGACTTGAGTGGTTATTTCCTTCCCCATTTTAGGGAAGTTTTCAACTATTATCTCCTCTAGTATTTTCTCATGGTCTTTCTTTTTGTCTTCTTCTTCTGGGACTCCTATGATTTGAATGTTGTAACATTTAATATTGTCCTGGAGGTCTCTGAGATTGTCCTCATTTCTTTTAATTCGTTTTTCTTTTTTCTCCTCTGATTCATTTATTTCTACCATTCTATCTTCTAATTCACTAATTCTATCTTCTGCCTCTGTTATTCTACTATTTGTTGCCTCCAGAGTGTTTTGGATCTCATTTATTGCATTATTCATTATATATTGACTCTTTTTTTATTTCTTCTAGGTCCTTGCTAAATCTTTCTTGCATCTTCTCAATCCTTTTCTCCAGGCTATTTATCTGTGATTCCATTTTGGTTTCCAGATTTTGGATTAACTTCACTATCATTATTCGGAATTCTTTATCAGGTAGATTGGCTATTTCTTCCTCTTTTGTTTGGTTTGATGGGCATTTATCCTGTTCCTTTACCTGCTGGGTATTCCTCTTTCTCTTCATCTTGTTTAAATTGCTGAGTTTGGGGTGTCCTTATTGTATTCTGACAGTTTGCGGAGTTCTCTTTATTATGGTGTTTCCTCACTGTGTGTGGGTTTGTACAGGTGTCTTGTCAAGGTTTCTTGGTTATGGAGGCTTGTATCAGTGTTCTGGTGGATGGAGCTGGATTTCTTCTCTCTGGAGTGCATTGGAGTGTCTAGTAATGGGTTATGAGATGTCTATGATTTTGGGGTGACTTTGGATAGCCTGTATATTGGAGCTCAGGGCTGTGTTCCTGTGTTTCTGGAGAATTTGCTTGGTATGTCTTGCCGTGGAACTTGTTGGCCCTTGTGTGATGCTTGGTTTCAGTGTAGTTATGGAGGCATTTGTTAAGCTCCTGTCAATTAATGTTCTTTTGAATTAGGGTTTGGACTTAAGCCTCCTGCTTCCAGTTATCAGTCTTATTTTTACAGTAGTCTCAAAACTTCTCCTTCTATACTGCACTCCACAACTGGACTGCTCAGAGATGTTCACGGAGTTATACAGAGAAGAGAAGAGGGAGGAAGGAGACAGAGGTGGCCAGGAGGATAAAAAGAGGGAATGGAAAGGAGAGAGACAGATCCAGTCAGTAATCAGTTCCCTAAGTGTTTTCCTTTATTTGGAACACTCAGAAATTCACAGAGTTGGATAGAGTAGAGAAGGGTTAGGGAGGAGACACAGGCGATCTGGTGGAGGAAAAGGAGAATCCGGAGGTGGAGAGAACAGCCAAGCCTGTAATCTCGCTCTCTAGTAAAAAGTGGGTACTGAAGATTAGGTTCTTAAAGGTACAGAATTGGTAACATATACCTAAAAGCAAAAATTAAAAATCTAGAGTAGAGTTTGGAGTTTCAAAAAAAAAAAACAAAAAACAAAAACAAGTGTTAAAGAAAAGAAGAAGGAAAAGAAAGAGAGAAAAAGAAAATAGAAAAAAAATAAAAAAAGAGTCACAAAAGTTATAAAGAAAATATAGGTACAAAATGATAACCAATATTAAAAAGCAAAAGTTAAAAATCTAGAGTAGAGTTTGGAGTTTCATAAATACAATGTTAAAGAAAAAAAGAAAAGGAAAGATAGAAAAAGAAAGAAAGAAAATAAAAACAAAACCAAAAACAAACAAAGTCACAAAAATTATAAAGAAGATATAGGCACAAATTGATTACATATACCAGACAGCATAAATTAATGATCTAGATTGGAGTTTGGAATTTCAGGAATACAATGTCAAAGAAAAGATGAAGAGATAGAAAGAGGGAGGGGAAAAAAAGTCACAAAAGTTATAAAAAAAAGAACAGATACAAATTGATAACAATTACCAATAAGCTAAACTTATGAATCTAGAGCAGAGTTTGGAGTTTCAAAAACAGTGTTAAAGAAAACAAAAAAAAGAAAGAGAAAAAAATAAAAGAAAAGAAAAAGAAAAAAAGGGGGGTCGCAAAAGTTATAAAAAATATATATATGAAGTTTAGTTTTTTTTTTTTTTTTTAAAAAAAGAAGGGTCTTTTATTTGTTTATTTATTTTTATTTATTTATTTTTTTGCAAAGTAATAGTAGGTTCTAAAAGTGGAAATTAAAGGAGTACTAGAGGATGGGGAAAAAAAAGAAAAATTAAAAAAAAATTTTTTTTTTCCTTCCTTTAGAAAAAGAAAAAGAAAGAATGAAAAAATGATGGTAAAAATAGTAAAAATATATGTAAGACTTTCTCTGTTATTGTTGTGGGTATTGTGGGTTCAGTTCATTTTTGACTAGTTCCTTGTTCCGGCTTAAATTTCTCAAGGTCTATAGGCCCCTTTCCATGTAGTTGGCACTAACCACGGGGTTGTAGTTTATTGCCTGTCGCTTCCACAGCGCTTCCCTCTGTTATAGCTTCTGTTTGCTGGTCTCTTCAGTGTCTGATTTCCACCCTGATACCAAGGGGGCCGTGGTGGACACCCCCTTTTTTTTTTTTTTTTTGGTTCACTTGTTCAGTCACGCTGTTGGGGTGGAGGCACGCTCCTTTAGAAGGCAGTGAGTTGCTTTCCTGGGTGTCTGATGTCCTCTGCCGGCTTTCAGAAGTTGTTTTGTGGAATTTACTCAGCGTTTAAATGTTCTTTTGATGAATTTGTAGAGGAGAAAGTGTTCTCCCCGTCCTATTCCTCTGCCATCTTAGCTCCTCCTCCCCCACTCCAGTATTCTTGCCTGGAGAATCCCAGACGGAAGAGCCAGGCAGGCTACCTCAATGGGTTCGAAAAGAATCAGACATGACTGAGAGGCTTTCACAATTTGCTATATTTAGATCCTTGCTAAATTCATAAACTCATTTTAATGTTGAGAAAATTAAGAATTAGGGCTTTTATGAAACTAGCACAAATCTCAAATTTATATAAACTAGCACAGCTAAGAACAAAATGAAGGTTTGTTTACTATAATGCCTATCCCCTCTAGAACTATACCACTGCTGCTGCTTAGTCACTTCAGTTGTGTAGCCCACCAAGCTCCTCTGTCCATGGAATTCTCTAGGCAAGACTACTGGAGTGGGTTGCATTGTCCTCCTCCAGGGGATCTTCCCAACCCAGGGATTGAACCCAGGTCTTCTGCATTGCAGGCAGTTTCTTTACCACTAAGCCATGAGGGAAGGTCTTAGAACTATACTATACTGGTATAATTTTTTTTTTTTTTAATTAAAAGTCAGATATTTCCTGTTGTCCACATGATCTCAGGAACTTATTTCCATAGCTTTGTCAGCTTGACTCTGGTTTTGAGCTAAGTTCAGTGCCAGGATTTCTTCCTGAAAAACATTACTTCAAATGGTTGAAAATGTATCATACAAGCAGAGGTGAATATGTTGGAAATTGTGAGAAACCAGCCCAAATATATTGATTTCATATGGTTGATTAATTCAAATAATTTCATAAATAAATATGCAAGAATCACTACAGGTAGGACTATTAAAATAGCTCTGTTCCTAATAATACCAATCTAGCAGCAGGAGTTATTGGAAAATGTTATTCCAGTAGTTTCCTTATAGTTCTACGTTCTTAGCATCAAGTTGGACATATTAGACAGAGTGAGAAGAAGCTATTCTATACTTACTTGACTTTACTCATATCTTACAGGAAATTTAGCACAATTTTGACTCTAGATTGTAAAAACAGAAATCTTGCTATGGCAGTTAAAGAATAATCTACATTAGAATATGGGTGTCTCAGTGGTAAAGAATCCTCCCACAGTGCAGGAGCCACAGGAGACATGGCTCAGTCCCTTGGTTTGGAAGGTCCCTAGAGGAGTGCATGGCAACCCACTCCAGCATTCTTGCCTGGAGAATCCCTTTGGATAGAGGAACCTGGCTGGCTATAGTCCATAGGGTCACAAAGAGTCAGACAGGACTAAAGTGACTTGGAATGCACATAAGAATATGCATAATTATAACAAACTTTAGTTTCTGATATAAATCTAAGACATACAGTTTCTCCAAAGCTCTTATAATAATTATGACATTAATATTTGGTGAGTCAACTGTTCCATACAAAATAAACATATTTTCAATGTCTTCTGGTATATTAAATGCCAACATCTAATTGTTAATTTTATCTTAGTGCCCTAGTAGGATAATTTGTTCATTCTATGAAGTTAATGGACTACTGCAGCATTTGTAGGTATTCTTCTAATATCTTAAAAATTACATTTGCCTTAGCTGAACACAATTCAAAAGTACATGCTCACAAATGATATCTTTAAAATGTTTTAACTTTTTATAAAAGTACTTAGTTACTGAGAAATGAAAAAAAAAAAAAAAAAAAGCCCTGATTTTTCTAAGATAAGTCCAAAATTGTATGTAAAGCCATTGCCGGTAAGAGTAGCTGTTACTTGCAAAAAATGTGTGTCTTGTTTTCCAAGCCCATCATTCATCCTTTTATGCATAACTCCATTAAATAGATTTTTTTCTTACTTTCAGACTGCCTACCCCACTTAATCTCTAGCAAACCATGATATGTTCAATCTCAAGGCAGATAGATTTAGAATAAGGATATAATAATTTTTAACTATTTACATGTAACAACTAATATAAAAATACTGACTTTTAAATAATTAGAAACATGAATGTTTTAACATATTATAACTATAGAGAGTACGTAAAGTATAAACTTGCAATTGATATGAAACTGATTATTTTAGAAAGGTAACGACTACTTCACGTGTAATGAGAACCAAATTTTGTAGAGTCATTTCAGTATTAAACACTTGCAACATATTCTGACATCCAAGAACAGAACTAGGCTGAAGCTAAAATGGAGCCTTATGTGATCATTTTCAGCATTATAATTTCCTGCAAAATTTGAGTGATTTGCAAAACTGTGGTAGATTTCCCATGAATAGGATGGTGGCAAAGTCTTTGTAGATTCAAAAATAATTTTGCTGAGGCAATGAGAAGTAATGTACTATCAGATTAGAAGCTGTTCATATTTTACCAAGCTATTCATATTTTAGAAGCTCAAAAAGCATTTGTCTTTAAACATTACAAAGTTCTGCTTTTCTTATATTATATATTTTTTTGCATTTTCTTGCATTATCTCTCAATTATCTTTGTATCTCTATACTGACAAAGAAAAAATCATTGTATTCACAATCCAATAATTAAGTATTGTATGTTCTACAGCAATTATAATTATGAAAATTTGTAAATTTGTACCTTGGAGATGATTTGGAAAAAAAAATGCCATCCTAAAATATAAAGAAATCAGAAACAGAAATTCACAAATATTTATAGAATTATCAAGCCCTAGAAGGGTACCTAAACTGACTGAAAAGTGAAAGTCATCTTGCTTAAGGAATGTGGAAGACTTTTTAAGTATGTTTCACAGGTTTACTCTAACATAGCCATTGGCTGAAAATCTACATTAATTGATACCCTAATTGTTTGTACCCTTGAATCCTGATTTATATCACTTTCACATTAAGACACCATCTTTCTGGAGTACCACACTGAGCATGGTTTATGTCACTTAATCAGTAGCAAAATTCTCACACAGATACACTGATACACACGGATACACAAATGCTTAGTGGTGGTGGTGGTGGTGGTTTAGTTGCTAGGTTGTGTCCAACTCTTGAGATCCCATGGACTGTAGCCTGCCAGACTCCTCTGTCCATGGGATTTCCCAGACAGGAATAGTAGACTGGGTTGCCATTTCCTTCTCCAGGGAATCTTCCTGACCCAGAAATTGAACCCACATCTCTTGCATCACCTGCATTTCAGGAGGATTCTTTACCACTAAGCTACCAGGAAAAGCCCACACAAATGCTTACTTACTGAAATTATTGAACTGTGATAAAAATGTTAAAGGAGAAGCTGAAGAATACAGAATATTCTTCACACAAGGGCAAAAACTGATATTATATTTATCCTCTATCACTAACTGTATTTCTTGTCTTGTCAGTCAGAATTCCCAACTTACTCATTATTCAAAATAATATAGGAAGCTTACACAGTAAATTTCCAGATTTTGTTTCCAGATTTGGTTGTGGTCCACACAGTCAAAGGCTTTGGCATAGTCAATAGAGCAGAAATAGAACTGGTGGGCTGCCGTCTGTGGGGTCACACAGAGTCAGAAGCGACTGAAGCGACTTAGCAGCAGCAGCAGATATTTTTCAAGAACTCTCTTCCTGTTTCGGTGATCCAGTGGATGTTGGCAATCTGATCTCTGGTTACTCTGCCATTTCTAACACCAGCTTGAAGATCTGGAAGTTCATGGTTCACATACTGTTGAAACCTGGCTTGGAGAATTTTGAGCATTACTTTATTAGCATGTGAGATGAATGCAATTGTGAAGTAGTTTGAAGATTCTTCGGCATTCCCTTTCTTTGGGATTGGAATGAAAACTGTCCAATTCCAGCCCTGTGGCCACTGCTGAGTTTTCCAAATTTGCTGGCATACTGAGTGCAACACTTTCACAGCATCATCTTTTAGGATTTGAAATAGCTCAACTGGAATTCCATCACCTCCACTAGCTTTGCTCATAGTGATGCTTACTAAGGCCCACTTGACTTCACATTCCAGAATGCCTGGCTCTAGGTTGGTAATCACACCATCGTGTTTATCGGGATCATGAACATCTTTTTTGTATAGTTATTCTGTGTATTCTTGCCACCTCTTCTTAATATCTTCTGCTTCTGTTAGGTCCATACCATTTCTGTCCTTTATCGAGCCTATCTTTTCATGAAATGTTCTCTTGGTATCTCTAATTTTCTTGAAGAGATCTCTAGTCTTTCCCATTCTATTGTTTTCCTCTATTTCTTTGCATTGATCACTGAGAAAGTCTTTCTTATCTCTCCTTGCTATTCTTTGGAACTCTGCATTCAAATGCATACATCTTTCCTTTTCTCCTCTGCTTTTCATTTCTCTTCTCACAGCTATTTGTAAGGCCTCCTCAGACAGCCATTTTGCTTCTTTACATTTCTGTTTCTTGGAGATGGTCTTGCTCCCTGTCTCCTGTTCAATGTCATGAACCTCTGTCCATAGTTCATCAGGCATTCTGTCTATCAGATCTATTCCCTTAAATCTATTTCTCACTTCCACTGTATAATTGTTAGGGATTTGATTTAGGTCATACATTAATGGTCTAGTGGTTTTCCCTACTTTCTTCAATTTAAGTCTGAATTTGTCAATAAGGAGTTCATGATCTGAGCTACAGTCAGCTCCTGGTCTTGTTTTGCTGACTGTATACAGCTTCTTTATCTTTGGCTCCAAAGAATATAATCAATCTGATTTCTGTGTTGAACATTTGGTGACATCCCTTGAAAGAGTTCAATTTGATCTATCATGCTCATCTTTATGCTATTGTTTTCATATATTTTATTCCTTCATGTATTATAAACCCCATAAAATTTTGAAATCCAGTTTGTTTTCAGTAGTATCTTCTCATTTTGTCACATACATTCATTCTACATTCACATATATACATTCAATGTATATCACATATGTACATTCCTGGAGCTGTCCTCCAAGAACTCCAATTAAGAATACATAAGATCATGTAACAGTGTCCCACATGTCTCTCACTTTGTTGCTTTTCCATTCTTTTTTTCTTGCCGTGCTTACTTATATTGGATACTTTAAATTCACCTGCATTTGAATTCAGGCTTCCCAGGTGGCAACAGTGCTAAAGAACCTGTCTGCCAATGCAGGAGATATGAGACTGGAGTTCCATCCCTGGGTTGAGAAGATCCCCTGGAGGAGGGCATGGCAACCAACTCCAGTATCCTTGCCTAGAGAATTCCGTGGACAGAAGAGCCTGCTGGCCTACAGTCCATGAGGTCACAAAGAGTTGGACTTGACTGATGTTACTTAGTGTGCGCACGCACCACACACACACACACACACACATTTGAATTCACAGATCAGATTTTTCTTGCAGTTTCTAAGCAACTGTTATACCATTCAGGGATTTTAAAAATTGAAATGTAATTGACATACATTGAATTGTACAAATTGTAAGTATACAGGTTAATGAATCTTTATAGGCATATATATTCATATACCCACACTACAATATGGTAATATATCCATTACCCTGGAACAGCCCCTTGTGTCAACCACCTCCCTTCCTCTTTCCCTTCTGAGAGGTAATCATTTCTATGGTTTCTCTCTCATAAAGCAACTTTACCCTACCTTATTTCTTAACCTTAAAAAAAATTAAATCACTAAATATTCTTGTTACCTGTGCATGCTAATTCTCTTCAGTTGTGTCCCACTCTGTACAACCCTATGGACTGCAGCCTTCCAGTCTCCTCTGTGGTGGCATTCTCCAGGCAAGAATACTGGAGTGAGTTACCATTTCCTTCTCTAGGGCATCCTCCCGACCTAAGGATCAAACTGGGTCTCTTAAGTCTACCTGCATTGGCAGGTGGATTCTTTACCACTAGCGCCACCTGGGAAGCCCCTGTTACCTGGCTAATTTTTTTTTTTAAGTCTTTTTATGGGTTGTCCATGCTGTTATGTGTATAAATAGGTCAATCTTATTTCTGAGTAGTATTCCACTGAATGACTGTATCACAGTTTACTTATCCATTCTCCTGTCTTTGTGTTTCAGCTAGATTACTTTCAGTACTGGCTTATTGTGAACAAACTGGCCCTGAATTGGACAAATATAGTTTACTTTCTTGGGTATATACCTAGTAATATATAGAATTACTGTGTCAATTTATTAAAAAAACTATCAAACACTTTGCAAATTGCTTATAATTTTCAAGTTCCTACCAGTTATAGAGGAGAGTCTCTACATCATTGTCAACCTTTAATATTGGCAGTTCAATCAGTTGACCTGATCTAAGAAGCATGTTTTAGTTGTAAATTAATTCTAATTTATAAATCTAATTTCATTTCTCTGGTGATAAATTATGTTGAGAAAGAATCTGATTGACAATTCAGATATTCTTGTATACGTTTGATTTTTTTTCAAGTCTAAGTCTCCTATCCATTAAAAAAAAGTTATTTGTTCTTTTCAAATTGATTGGTAGGAGATATTTATGAATGCTGCATAAAATTCTTTATCAAATATGTGTATTGCAAATATCTTCTACTAGTTTCTGTCTGGAATTCTCAATTTTAATGTTATCTTGAATGTGCAGAACTTCACATTTTTATAAAGTTACATTTATATTTTCCTTTCATTGTTAGTAGTTTGGATATTAGTAATAAATTTTTGCATTCTCCAAAGTATGAAGATATTTTCATATGTTTGACTATAGAAGTTTATTGTTTTAACATTCACATTTAGGATTTTTGATCCATATCAAATTAATTTATTTGTGAAGTGAAATAAGAGTCAAGGTTCATTGTTTTTCTTATATATATCCACTTACTACAGCTCTGTTTATTTAAAGTACTTTCCTTTCCCCATTGAATTATAGTGACATCTTTGATGAAAATCAAGAGCTATCAAGTGAGTTAATTTCACATATTGTTTTCAGTCCTAAAGTGTCCTTCAATTCTTTTCAGTGAGTCAAATACCCTGTGTAAGTACTCCTTCTATTAGTCCATTGTGTTCACATTTTCTCTACTTTCCTTAATATTTAATTTAGCATTTAACTATATTTGAAATTTTGTGGATTAACATTGATATCAGGTTCCTCTCTGGGTCTGTAATTACAGACTATTCTATCTCTTGAATATCCATTAGCTATTTCTTTCTTATTTACATGCCTATGGCTGGAGAAGGAAATGGCAGCTCACTCCATTATTCTTGCCTGGAGAATCCTGCGGATGGAGGACCCTGATGGGCTCCTGACCATAGGGTCTCACAGAGTTGGACATGACTGAGGAGACTTAGGATGCATGCATGCATTGGAAAAGGAAATGGCAACCCACTCCAGTATTCTTGCCTGGAGAATCCCAGGGATAGAGGAGCCTGGTGGGCTGCCATCTATAGGGTCGCACGGAGTTGGACATGGCTGAAGTGACATAGCTGCTGCTGCAGCAGCAGTGCATCTGTATCTATATTGGATGTTAGCCATTTCTGAGGTTCTAGATTATATTATATTCCTCTGCTACTGCTGCTGCTAAATCGCTTCAGTGTCTGACTCTGTGCAACCCCATAGACGCCAGCTCAACAGGCTCCACCGTCCCTGGGTTTCTCCAGGCAAGAACACTGGAGTGGGTTGCCATTTCTTTCTCCAATGCATGAAAGTGAAAGTGAAAGTGAAGTCGTGCAGTCGTGTCCGACTCCTAGCGACCCCATGGACTACTGCCTACCAGGCTCCTCCATCCATGGGATTTTCCAGGCAAGAGTACTGGAGTAGGGTGCCATTGATATTCCTCTAATGAAGGTTATTTTATTTTCCAATATGCAGTTAAATCATCTCAAGACATAGTTTCAGGCTTCTTTGGGGACTGTTGTTATTTAGTTGCTAAGTCATATCCAACTCTTTGCAATCCCCTGGACTGAAACATATCAGGCTGCTCTGTCCATGAGCTTCTCCAGGCAAGAATACTGGAGCGAACTGCCATTTGCTTCTTCAGGGGATTTTCCTGGTCCAAGGATCAAACTTGCATCTCCTGCATTGGCAGGCTTCTGAGATAGGTCTATTTTCATTTGCTACTGCTTCTTACTGGTCAGGGCAGAGACTTGGATTAGTGTGATACTGAATTGTTTGCCTTGGAACCGAACAGAGATCATTCTGTCATTTTTGAGATTGCATCCAAGTACTGCATTTTGGACTCTTGTTGACCATGATGGCTACTCCATTTCTTCTAAGGGATTCCTGCCCACAGTAGTAGATATAATGGTCATCTGAGTTAAATTCACCCATTCCAGTACATCTTAGTTCATTGGTTCCTAGAATGTCAACGTTCACTCTTGCCATCTCCTGTTTGACCACTTCCAATTTGCCTTGACTCATGGACCTAACATCACAGGTTCCTATGCAATCAATAACCTTACATATGCAGATGACACCACCTTTATGGCAGAAAGTGAAGAAGAACTAAAGAGCCTGTTGATGAAAGTGAAAGAGGAGAATGAAAAAGTTGGCTTAAAGCTCAACATTCAGAAAACTAAGATCATGGCATCTAGTTCCATCACTCACTTCATGGGAAATAGATGGGGAAACAGTGAATACAGTGGCAGACTTTATTTTTCTGGGCTCCAAAATCACTGCAGATGGTGATTGGAGCCATGAAATTAAAAGGCACTTATTCCTTGGAAGGAAAGTTATGACCAACCTAGACAGCATATTAAAAAGCAGATGGGAGAGGGAGACGGTGGGATGATTTGGGAGAATGGCATTGAAATATGTATAATATCATATATTAAATGAATCACCAGTCCAGGTTTGATACACGATACTGGATGCTTGGGGCTGGTACACTGGGATGACCCAGAGGGATGGTATGGGGAGGGAGGAGGGAGGAGGGTTCAGGATGGGGAACGCATGTATACCTGTGGCAGATTCATTTTGATATATGGCAAAACCAATACAATATTGTGAAGTTAAATAAAATAAAATTTAAAAAAATAAATAAAATAAAAGTAAACAAACAAACAAAAACAGAGACATTACTTTATCAACAAAGGTCTATCTAGTCAAGGCTATAGTTTTTCCACTAGTCATGTATGGATGTGAGATTTGGACTGTAAAGAAAGCTGAGTGCTGAAGAATTGATGATTTTGAACTGTGGTCTTGGAGAAGACTCTTGAGAGTCCCTTGCACTACAACGATATCCAACCAGTCCATCGTAAAGGAAATCAGTCCTTGGTGTTCACTGGAAGTACTGGGGTTGAAGCTGAAACTCCAATAATTTGGCCACCTGATGAGAAGAGCTAACTCACTTGAAAAGACCCTGATGCTGGGAAAGATTGAGGGCAGGAGGAGAAGGGGACGATAGAGGATGACATCACTGACTCAATGGACATGAGTTTGGGTGGACTCCAGGTGTTGGTGATGGACAGGGAGGCCTGGTGTGCTGCATTTTATGGGGTCACCAAGAGTCGGACACGACTGAGTTACTGAACTGAACTGAGTTGTTTCTTAGGGATAGTCCTGACTCTAGGACTTGCCCTTTAGGAATCCCAAGTCAATGCCTGCATTGGTCATCAAGGTCATTCCACAATGGCTGAGCTGGAAAAGTTACTCCCCACCAGTTTACTACTCTCTTCAGGTCTGTATGCCTGCCAGAATCTCACTGTGTCTATGTGCAATGTTTCAGTTAGCCAAGGATTTGTAGAAGTTTCTGTGCAGAATTTTGATATTTTGTCTTTGTGGCTCCCTTCTTTTCTATCTTGTCCAGGAACTCCTCTCCCTTTGGAGAGTGGGAATAACAATCTCTGCTTCCTCATCCAGTTAGGCCGTTGCCTTCAGTTTACACTGTTTCCCTTACATAACTTGGAAAGTGGTTTCTGAAAGTCAAGGTAAATGTGCAGCTTAGTTAATGTGCTGTTCTTTTCTCAAGAGCTGTCACTGTCTAATGTTTACTAGCACCTGAAAAAAATTGTTTCATATATATTGCCAGTATTTATAGCTGAAGGCAATGGCACCCCACCCCAGTACTTTTGCCTGGAAAATCTCATGGACGGAGGATCCTGGTAGGCTCCAGTCCATGGGGTCGCTAAGAGTCGGATACGACTGAGTGACTTCACTTTCACTTTTCACTTTCATGCACTGGGGAGCGAAATGGCAACCCACTCCAGTGTTCTTGCCTGGAGAATCCCAGCGACAGGGGAGCCTGGTGAGCTTCCGTCTATGGGGTCGCACAGAGTCGGACACGACTGAAGTGACTTAGCAGCAGCAGCAGCATGATAGAAAAATGAGACTCCTATAATAAAAATAATACCAGCTACTTCACCATGACCAGAACCAGAAGTCCCATGTATTTTTTAATAAAGGTAAAACATAGCTTTCTTTAAAGTTCAATAGCTTAATCAACTTCTAACTTTTAAAAATATATAATTGGTAAATTATGAATTAAAATATCATTTTTCTAGAGTTATTGGAAAATACAGAAAAGAGTGAAGCTTCTCAAATGAACTAGAACTTCCACACACAACTAAGACTCAGAGTGTTGGTTATTTTTTGACCCACTTAATTGCAGATGCAGCTGAGACTATCAGACAGACATGGTTTTAGTTTGAAGTAATGAGAACAGCATGTTCACTAGAAATGAAATTGAGGCAACTAAATCTTTTGTAGCAGTCCTAGAATGGTCATGAGATGCAATAATACTTGGTTACTGACAATGTACATCGGATTTAAATGTAAAACTTAAAGGTGAGAGGCTACATATCCTATTTTGTGTTCCCTCAACCACAAAATTGCTACTTTCTAGGAGCTGAAATATAGAGATTTCAAGCTTATTAAAAAAGGCCAAAGTACATCAGTCCAATGATATGTGACCAATTTGGAGGGAAAAGCTACCCTTTAAAAATGGTGAAGGATTTAGACATGTCTTTAAAATGTATTAATATAGGGGATGTGAGTGAAGATCCTACAATACTATTCAGTAGGTTAAACAACTGCTTATGCTTGAATGCATGCAAAACATTATTTTTGATGCATCATAAGTTATAAACTATGTGCTAGACAAAGAAAAGAATACAAAAGTATAGTTATTTTTCCAACTTAAGAGGCCATAGTTTTTTCTTGCTTGCATGAGCAATTTAAGGATCCAGTAATGTGGCTATGGTGGGTTCTTCATTTCATAACAAACTTCATGTTTAGAAAAGGCAAAATAACATCTATTTTGACTGCAATTATGCCAAGCATTTTAAACAGGCTATACATTAAACATAAAGAAAAAATGAAAGGAAGATGCTTACTTAATTCAGCTGAAGACTTAATTAGGAGCTCAATTCTATCAGATATTTAATATTCCATTTTATTCTCATTTATCATTTTTTCTAATAGAAAATAATGGCATGCCGATTGTATACAATTGTGGATAGCTACTTATGAAACTGCGTCTTGCTTCTATACTTAATTACATTTTGTTTGGAGGTTAATATTATATTACAACTGTAGCTTTTATTTGAATCTATTCTATGGTTTTCCTCTCTCATTAGGATTTAGATTGCTGGTTCATAGATTCTCTTGTTTGTGATTTTCTCTATTTCTGTTTTCTATTTCTAGGCCTATTCTCTAGTGTTGCATTATTCTTTTTAATGACTTTAAAGGCATTTAGGGGTAGAAGGAAAGAAATAATTCATTTTGCCAGATGGCAAAGGCTTTGATAAACAGTGTATTTACAAGCTAAATAAATTATGCCACATATTTTGTAATTCCTAATGAATATATCTGATTTTTATTTAATTTGTCTTTCCATCATTTATACTCTACAGTATATGCTGTAGGATCATTGTGATTACTATGACCTGTTCATCTCAAATCATACAAATATGCATTGAAACTAATAATGGATATCTACCATCTGCATTGTTCAATATGTTGCATCATTTCATGTTTCTTCCTACTCTGCAAAGAAATTTAGAATTATTTATTTATTACAGATATCATAGAACTAATTCATTTTATGTAACCAGTAATAAGAAACTCAAGCAAAATGTGATTAAATTCATGTTTCCATTAATACTCTTCCTTGATAACAGCATGATTTCTTTAAAATCTTACCCTATAGCTGGTCCAGTTGTTTTCATTATTTAGCAATCACTTACTGAGTATTTCACAAAGTTATTTTAAATTATATGGGATAATTCAATTCTAATTAATCACACAGTTTTAATTTTATTATTATTCCACATTACCTAGGAATAAAGTCAATATGATACTTCATAAGTTGAAACCATGCCTTCCTAACATGTTCTGATATGCCAACCAACAAATAGATTCTTATTTTTATTCATGAGATTCTGTGACCAATAACTAGCTGGTAAAGAATGTGTCAAAATCAATCAAGTTGTAAATACATGCTCAATAGATGGATAGGGAGAATCACTAGATCTGCTCATAAAATTGCACTTTCTAGCTAACAACGGAAGCTATTTTTTCATTAGTGTTCCAAATATCTCAGTGTTTGGTGAAGCCTCCAGGTAATATATGCAGTAAGGAACATTACTAAGCCCTGGGAAACAATAGGCTTCTATCAATCAACATATATTTGAATATGAACAGCTTTTAGGAAAGCTTTGGGTATTTTTTTCTTTCACTGACATTGATGCTAATTAAGTATCATAATTTAATGAACTCTAAAAAGACTGACATTCTTACAGTTAATCTTCTCATGGAATGCAGATCTGATCTTCCAAATCTGAATTTCAGACATCTGGTACTGCTGTTGTGCACATAGAAGTCTGACACCAGCTTCCAAGTCTCCCATTATATTCCTAAGCATAGCGACATGAAATAAATGAAATAAGACAAGACTTCAGCCACAATCTTGCTTTACTCAATTGAGAAGCATATAAAGAATGAATAGGGGCACCATCCACTCCGGCGTGGTTTACTGAAAATTTAGGGCAGCCATTGTAGGATAACAAAATATTAATTTGTAATGTGTCTTTCATTATATTTGCAAATAATTTTACATGTATTCTCATGTATTCCAGATTCTGACTGATTTCTTTGTTTTAATATACTCTAATTTCCCTACTAATTATTCTACTGGAGGACTTATTCCCTTTGAATTTTTAGTCTGCATTTGTTTTAGGGTGTAAAATGCTTAGCTTTCTTACAACAGTCACTGTCAATGGAATAGAATCACAGTGATTGGCTTAATCCAGTGTTTTTTCATGTCCTATGGTGACATTAATGGGTTTGTGATGTTAACTTGTTGAAGTGTAACTAGCATTTCATTTTGGAATGAAATAGACTAGACAAGAATCAAACAGAACACAATAGAGTGAATTACATGTAGTAACCCTAGATGTTTTCATTTATATGTGTAACTGAATTAGATTGTAATCTAACATGTTTATACATTAACCACTGGAGTGAAGTTAAAAATACTTAAAAGGCACTTGCTTGGTCTAATTAGGACCCAGAACTAATTAGGTTCAGGAGAAAACATAATGTACCAAAACTGTATGACTGCTGTATAAGAGAAAGAAGTAAAATAATGAAAAGACAACCAAAATGTCAATGATGATGAAACTAACATGATCTCATTCTATAAATCCTCCCCTTAAGTCATGGGTGAAGGCCTATAAATATGAGATCACTACTATGATTAGATTACTGTACATGGAAAAGAAAAAGGGAATTTGCAGATATAATTGAGGTTTCTATTTAATTGAACTTGTGCTAATCAAAAGGAATTTAGCTTGATGGGTCTGACCTAGTCAGGTGAGGCATTTAAAAGAGAATCTGAAGGTAAAAGATAAGAAGCAGCAGATGTTCTTATGTTGGCCTTGAAAATATCAAATTGCTGTGTTGTGGAGAAAAGGTCATGTGGCAGAGACCAATGGATGACCTCTAGAAGCCAAAGGTCTTTATCCTACATCTATAAGGAAATGAATTGTACCAAAAGTCAGAGAGCTTTAAAGAGGATTTTGAGCTTCAGATAAGATTAGAGCCCCAGCCAACATCTTGATATCATCCTTTGAGACCTGAGGCAAAGGACCCAGCCTAAGACATGGACAAACTTCTGACCTAAAGAAACTGTGAGATAATAAATAAGTGTTGTCATTTATGATGTTGTCATTTAGTGATGATTTTCTATCACTAAATATGCAAAAGTGTGTTACATAACAGTAGAAAACAAATACAGTTGTCTAAGTTCCAAGTGCAAGAAACCATTTTCCTTTGTAGTGGAACTCTCACTGATATTATCTGGAGAGACAAGATTGGTGTCATCCTGTCCAGCTGTACTTTTTTGCAGTCAAAACCCTTCATTAATATAGTTCTCTTTCCCACCTGCACATGTTAAATCTTTTTTTTAAAAAGCATGTGGAAAACTACACATGGGTAAGAAAGGCTTTGGTATATGATTTTCACATATTTATAAAGTAGATGATGTTAACCTGCTTTATAGAAGAAACAGCTAGAAGATGGAAAGGTTTAGAAACTTGTTCTTTTTTTTTTTTTTTTTGATAAGAAACACTTGGCTCCTATACCTCAAAACAAGAAGAAATCCAATTGTTTATTATAAAGTAGATTTGGAATGAAATTATTGTGTGGAGTTAGCAAAGTTAAACTATTTGAACCTTTATTCCCACATTTCCTCACTTGAGGGGTGTGTGTGTGTAAGTATTACACCTATACTCCAAAGTTGTGGGAATTATGACTACTGAATATATATTTATTTTAAAATTACTTAATCACTATCCTAATTCTGTTAACTCCCTTTATCATGTACTTTAATAGAAATTTATAATTTAATTTCAAAATTAAAATGGACCAATCCCCCCAGAAATTCAGTAAAATCTTTGCAACATAATTTTTTTCACTAATAGAGAGTTTATGGTAATTTAAATAGAATGAGACATGAAAGTAAATGGAGAAAGAATAAATTATGAATACTAATAGAACAAAGGAGATATCTAGAAGAAATTTAATATACTTTAAAATATATTTTGTTATAATAATGCATGATTTACTACAAATTAACCTTATACAAACTAAAATATTTGTACCTAGCAACTTTTCTTTGAATACTATCATGAATATTTGTTTACCTTCCCTTATAGTATTTTTGTAAATCTAATTGAACTTTTCTCTCTATAATTTATTTCCCACAGTAATGAGTTAATCCAAGGTTAAAGTAAATCAAAAGTATTGGGACATATTAAGACATCAAAATGTCTAAGAAACTTTTGTAAAAATAAAATTGATCTCTTATCTCTAAATATCATTTTCCAAATTAAAAAAATATTCAGAAAAGTTGAACTCACGAAAACAGAGCATAGATTGGTGACTGCGGGAGGTGGGGGTGGGAGAGAATTGGAGATATTGACGAAAGGGTACAAATTTTCAGTTATAAAATGAGTAAGTTCCAGGAATCTACTGTAGAGTATGGTGAAGGTAGTTAGCAATAATGTACTATTATATTTATATATAAAACATTTATATATTTGTATAAATATTACACACATATTTATACAATTGTATTATATAATTGAAAGTTGCTGTGAGAATAAAGCTTTAATGTTTTCATCATATACCCACAAGAAAGCTAACTATGTGAGGTCATGGGTTTGCTAACTAACCTTTATAGTAGTAATCATTTCACAGTATTTACATGTATCAAATTATCACATTGTATCTCTTACACAATACTTTATCAATTATATCTCAATAAAACTGGAAAACTATGTTTTCATGACTTAAAATGGTATGAAAAAAGCATCTTCTGATAAACAGTCTGAATTTAAAACTAGAAACAATCCATGATTATATGTCTCAGTAGAAGTTAATCCTGCACTTCCAGCACACATATGCACTAGTTGAAATCTAACAACATTAGTACAATAGAACAGGAAGCTGCCTGCTTTTGCAAATCTGAATCAATGCCTCTGAGTATGTATCAGATCAGATCAGTCACTCAGTCATGTCCAACTCTTTGCGACCCCATGAACTGCAGCACACCAGGCCTCCCTGTCCATCACCAACTCCCGGAGGTCACTTAGACTCACACCCATCAAGTCAGTGATGCCATCCAGCCATCTCATCTTCTGTCGTCCCCTTCTCCTCCTGCCCCTAATCCCTCCCAGCATCAGAGTCTTCTCCAATGAGTCAACTCTTCGCATGAGGCTCTATATATTATATTTTTATTTTCAGGGGTCATCATGATAATAACCATGTGACTAATATTCTTATCACATCTATGAGAATATTTCCTTGAAATGTATCACAATATCTGCTATACAACAAAAGATTTTTTTTATAGATCCTGCTTTTAAGTACTAAGTGACAGGCATTTTTAAACATAGAAACACAGTTCTTCCTCAACTTACATGAGGTTATGTCTCAATATACCCATCATAAATTGAAAGTATCTTTAAGTCAAAAATGAATTTAATAACCTAAGCTGTGAACCTTGTAGCTCAGGGTAACCTACCTTAAGTGTGCTGAGAACACTACTTTAGCCTATGATTGGGCAAGATCATCTAACACAAAGCTTGTTTTATAGTGTTTACTATCCCATATAATTTATTGAATAAGGTACTCAGAATGGCTGCATGAGTACAGGGTGGTTGTGGAGTGTATCAGTTGCGTAGCCTGCTGATGACATGGTTGACTGGGAACGGTGTCTTGCTGTTGCTGACTGGCATCAGGGGAATACGTAATCACATAGTTCTAGCCACGGAAAAGGTCAAAATTCAAAATTCCAAGTACAGTTTCTATTGAATGCTATCACTTGTGCACTGTTGTAAAGCTGATAAATCTTAAACCATTGTAAATCAGGAATCATCTTTAACTTGTTACTATTGATATCTATATTACATTATGACAACATCTACATCTTTGGGGGATTTTTTTTCCAGAATGTTCTGCCTTCTTTTGAATATGTTTTATTTCTTTTGATTAATTCTTCAAAAACTACCATTTGATAGAACGAATAAAGTGGGTGTTCAACCAAAGAAAAGGAATAATTTTAAGACATTTGAGTAGACCCAGAGGAAAAAATCTTGGATTTCTTCACATAACAGTTTTAGGCCAAGCCATGAACATCCACATTAAAAACAGCATTAAAGGGGGAAAAAAATTGGCCTGAATAACAACAACTATATTACAAATGAATTCCAAACATATGTACTGGCAAGATTATTCACAATTTTGTGATTTTTGACAATTTCTTGCTTCTTTTGAAAATTATTAAGCAAATGTAAGAAATAAACCACATATGGTGGTGTCTTCCACAGCTTCTGCTGCCCTCTCACTGGAACTTTCCTGGCTACAAACTTGAGATGAATTTTGAGAGGGGCAGCTGAAGATGATTTGAGGGTAGGCACAGTGTGGCCAATAGCCTCGATGGAGTCCTTGTGTGAAGACTCTCTTGATTGCAACAAATGGCTCTCTATAGAATTGGACCTGAAATATACAGAGGATAGTACCATGTGCTAAAAAGAGAAGAACTAAGAGAACTGTAAAGGGCATTAGGAAGAAACAAACAAGGCCATAAATGAGAATCTGTGTTTAGCTGGATCCCTAGAATACCCTCTGCCCATAATGATGTTACAGCTCTATTTTAGATTTTATATGTCTTCATGTTGAAATATATTCTCCTAAGATGTCTTAAATGAATTTCATAGTTCATAAAAAGTAATTCACTGGTTCAGAGAATTCCTTGACACACTAATGAATTTTGGATGCCTCTTTTCTTACTCTAAAATACAATTGCTTTTTGAAACTATGGAGTCTTCAAAAAAAAAAAAGAGAGAGAGAGAGAGAGAGAAAAGACAGAGAAACAAAATGCTGTTTGTATTGAGCCCATTTCTATGTTGACTTAACTCTGTTCAGTAAGTAGACCTAGCAGTTGACTTAGCAGTAGACAAACAGCAATGATTCTCAAACATTTTGGTTACAGGACCATTTTTTTCTTTTAAAAAGTAGAGTCATGTGGTGGTTCTATTTTTTGCTTTTTCTGGTGGCTCAGACAGTAAAGAGTCTGCCTGCAGTGCAGGGGACCATCCCCTGGAGAAGGAAATGGCAACCCACTCCAGTATTCTTGCCTGGAAATGGGGTCGCAAAGAGTTGGACACAACTTAAAGACTTCACTTTCACTTTCAAGGAACCTCCGTACTCTTCTCCATAGTGGCTGTATACATTCCCACCAACAGCATATGAGAGGGTCCGTTTTCTCCACACGCTCTCTAGCATTTATTGTTTGTAAATTTTTTGATGATGGCCATTGTGACTGGTGTGAGGTGATATCTCATTGTAGTTTTGATTTGCATTTCTCTAATAATTAGTGATGTTGAGCATCTTTTCATGTGTTTGTTGGCCATCTGTATGTCTTTTGGAGAAATGTCTGTTTAGTTCTATATGACCCAGTAATCCCACTTTTGGCATATACCCAGAGAAAGCCATAATTCAAAAAGATACATGCACCCAATGTTAATTGCAGCAACATCTACAATAGCCAGTACATGGAAGCATAAAGAGAGGAATGGATAAAGAAGATGTGGTACATTTATGCCCTGGGATATTGCTTAACCATAAAAAAGGAACAAAACTGTTCCATTTTCAGAGACAAGGATGGACCTAGAGACTGGCATACAGAGTGAAGTGCATCAAAAAGAGAAAAATAAATATTATATAATACCCCTTATATGTCAAATCTAGAAAAATAATACAGATAAATCTGTAAAGCAGAAATAGAGACACAGACATAAAGAACAAATATACAGATACCAAGGGGGAGGAAGAAGTGGGATGAACTGGAAGATTGGCATTGATATATATAACTACTGTGTTTAAAATAGGTAACCAATGAAAACTTAACTGCGTAGCACAGGGAACTCTACTCAATGCTTTGTGGTGACATAAACAGGAAGGAAATCCAAAAAAGAGGAGATATATGCATATGTAGAGCTTATTCACTTTACAGTAGAAACTAACATAATATTGTAAAGCAACTATACTCTAATAAAAGTTAGTTAAAAAAAAAAAAAAAAAACTAGTGACAAACCTGATCTTTGTTTCTGTGTGAAAGTTTTAAAATATTATTTTAAAAATAATAAAAATGTATTATATGTTAAAATAAGTTAAATCCTTTATGAAAAATATATTTTTCCAAAAAATTTATGAAGAGCATTGTTTTGTATTTTTGCAAATCTATGCCTGCTAATAGAAAATCACTGAATTGTCATAATTGCTTCTGTAGTCTGTTGCAATATGTTGCTTTGTTGGAGTATGTAAAGAAAGACTGACTCTAAACACATATGAAAAACTCTCAAGGTCCTTCACGTGTCCTCAGATCACACTTTGAAAACAACTGCTCTGTGGGTAGCCTTCTACTTGTACTTCTGTCTCTCCCTTAACCTCCTTACACTAAATATCTCTGCTCTTTCTTTTTTTCATTCATGTCATACTTGTTTTATTTCTTTCTCCTTCCCTTATCTATTTTTTTTCTACCTTATTATCTACTTCTTTATTTTTCTGACCTGTTCCTCCTTTCTTCACCCTGCCCACTGAACACTCTACTCTGTTTTCTCCAAGTTATACATGAAAATGAAGTCTTTCTTAAAAAGGAACTATGTTGGAGGATCTTGGAAAGATATATAATATTTCTTATTTATTCCTCCATAAATTACCTCTGTAAATGATAATATCTAGTCATTCATACCCTCATTACATACATCTAGCCTCATTACTGTCCATCCAAAATATGCCCTGTCTCTTCCCTCCAATTTTACTTTTGTAAGCCCAAGGCAGTTTAATTCACTTACTTCCCTCATTTGCAGTATAAAACCAGTGTACTAACTGATTGTCCTTTTTCACTTCTTGCCAAACCCCACCAAAACCACAATTAATTCTCCCCTCAGTAGCCCAAGTGATTACAGTAAAAGTGCTTGGTGACCCAGGTTGATCTCCTTTTCCGGTTATTGTGAAGGCTGGCTAATAATAATACACAACTGATTGTGGTCTCCTATGCAGATTGACTTACACAAAATAGAAACTGCCTCTGAAGCTGGACTCTTACAATCCCAGGATTTAAAATAGTGACTGATAGGTAGGGTAAAGGAGGCTGGTTCCTGGCCTCCAGGACTAACTGTGGTGCGGTTTGTGTCTCAAGTTTTCCCGTGGGATCAGATGAAGCCAGTCTCCACTGAGCCTGCATTCTTTATTCTCTCACTCCCATTCCTCCAAGACAGCTGGTTGTCTCATGCTCTGCTTGTAGGGAACTCAACCTAAGACAGTAAAAGTTCAATATTCTATAAAATTAGTTAGTTTTCTGCTTACATCTCTCCAATAAATTCCGACTTCTTCTTTTCAGCCTACAAAAATACTGCTGTAACTGACAACTGTCTATATTTCTGATGTCATTTCCCATCAATCAACTAAGAAGAAAAGATCTTTCCTCAGGGCATTTGCACTTGCTATTTCTTCAGCCTGGATTTTTGTAGAGTTAGCTTGTCATGTTCAGATTGCAGTTCTTCTAGAGGCCTTTCTGACTCCTCTATCTAAATTTGTTCCCTATCTTCCTTAGTATTCTGTTAAATTAACAGTTTATATTTTTCAGAGCACTCCTTACAATTAGAAATTATTTTATTTACTTATTTATTTTTGATTATCTCTCTACTCACTAAAATGTAAGGAATAGATTTTATCTGTGTTGACCATTGCTGCATCCCAAAACATTGAACTAAATGAGTCACATAGTAGATGCTCAATAAATATTTATTGGCTTGAATTAATATTGAATCATAACATTTATGTCATTTTTAAAGTAATATTTTATTCCATGATCACTTATTGATTTACCTATTCATTTCATTTAACAAATAGTTTAGAGACTCATTTTGCTGAATGTTATATTCAATGTTATAAAAGTTAGAAACCTATAGTAGACCCTGCTACTTTTCTTCAATGTCTGGTTCTCTTCTTCCTGTGAATACAAAAGCACTACACTCTGCCTCCTGTGTGACTAGGTAGGTTGTGTGAAGAATTCCATAACGATAGTATAAACAAAAAACTCGTAAGAATTCACAATTATATGAGAGCAGATGAAAGTGTGGTAATTGGTGCTTTTTTCATAAATGTATATTATAGAAGTAAATGGTGGTGGTGGTGATGGTTCAGTCACTAAGTTGTGATTTTTGTGACCGTATGGACTGTAGCCAACCAGGCTCCTCTGTCCATGGGATTTCTCAGGCAAGAATACTGTACTGGTTTACCATTTGCTACTCCAGGGGATCGTCCCAACCCAGGACCTGAACCTGCGTCTCTGGCATTGTAGGCAGATTTTTTGCTGACGAGTCACCAGGGGAGCCCATAGAAATAAATAATTTTAGTCAAAAGAACCACAATGAAAGACGGAACAAAATGCAAAATCCAATCAAAAATTGGAAAATAATTTGGCCAAGATAAAATTATGTGTGGGGGAGCAGTATTTTGATTGATGACCCAATGCTGAAGGAAGAAAGCCACCCATTCCTGTTCTTCCATGATTTACAGATGGCTAGAAATTTGTTTTTAAAAAAGAAGAAAGAAAAAACTATTCAAATACTCATGGCTTAATCAGCATAGTTCTGCTCTTGCAGAAAGTGAAGGAGCAGCTGTGATTCAGGATTTTATCCAGCTGTCTGCTTCTCAGCATCCTTATGACAGAGATAGTGCTGGATCTAGATGTATCTCTACCAGCAGCAGGGAGAGAGCTCACTTTCCATTTAGAGCTTGTGCTCAGTCCTCAGTCATGTCTGATTCTTTGTGACCCCATGGATTGTAGCCCACGAAGCTCCTCTGTCCATGGGGATTCTCCAGGCAAGAACACTGGACTGGGTTGCTATGCCCTCCTCCAGGGGATCTTTCCAGCCCAGGGATCAACTCCAGGTCTCCTGCATTGCAGGCAGATTCTTTACCATCTGAGCCATCAGGGAAGCTTTGGAGCTTGCACCCCATCTAAGACTGCACCCAGTTACATTTCAGTGAATAATGGTTTTATTGACTAATACATATCAAAAATATGATAAGTATTTTTATGGTCCCTTCTGTTGAACAAGGGCTTTATCAAAGTGCAAATATATTTGGATAAGCTTCTTCATCTGAGACTATGCTAATACATAAAACCAGGCTAATAGGTTACTCTGATAACAGATCAGGCAGGGGCAGAATTGAAGAAGGGGAGGTGGAAGCAAACTAATTAATTGACAGTTTTCAAACTGATCAGTCAGTGAAGTCAAAAACCTAAGCCAGTTTATCCACCAGACTGAATTTTTGTTTAAATATCATGAACTGCAAACTTGGAGAACAAAAGATGACTGACTACCAAAGTTTGGAATTCTTAAAGTGAATTTAAATGATTCCTTTTATGTTGGGAGGGAAAACAATCAGATCAGATCAGATCAGTCGCTCAGTCGTGTCCGACTCTTTGCGACCCCATGAACTGCAGCACGCCAGGCCTCCCTATCCATCACCAGCTCTCGGAGGTCACTCAGACTCACATTCATCGAGTCAGTGATGCCATCCAGCCATCTCATCCTCTGTCGTCCCCTTCTCCTCCTGCCCTCAATCCCTCCCAGCATCAGAGTCTTCTCCAATGAGTCAACTCTTCACATGAGGTGGCCAAAATACTGGAGTTTCAGCTTTAGCATCATTCCTTCCAAAGTTTGTACAATGCATAGCCCTAATGCTGAAGTTAAACTCCTGAGACCCTTAATAGAATATAAATCTCTAGTATTCTGAATGCTGTCACAATAGATGCCTCACCAAAGACAAACATGTTGTTAGATGCAATTGCTGCACTTTCCAAAGAGAAGCCAGAGAACCACCACATTTTGTGATGGCTCAATATGGAACATTTAGGTCACCATATTGGATTGCTTACCTATTTATGTTATACACAGTCAGGAAATATGTTCTGACAGTTTCAAAACCAATATAATTATTTTTGAAAATTGAGGATGACATAGCTGTTTTATGATTTTATAAATATAATAAAACATAGAATCTTTCTAGAGGAAGATTCTACCTTTATTCTCAATTAGCTTCATGAAACAGAATAAACACAATTAGCCACAATTATTTTTGCTACCTCAATCATGATCTATCAAACTGTTTGGGGGATCATTTCTACTTCTATAATTGGGATAAATAAACATGGCACAAAACACAGAAGGTCTTTTTCTCCCTGTGCTAGCTAAAATTATGTATCTCCTATGCACAATTTATTATTTTTAAGTTGTAAAAGTTCTTGTGCCTTCTGCATAATTTGTAAGAATGGATGATAAGTATTTATCAAGTAAAGGAAGAGGTAGAAGAAAGCATATGCTTATATTTAATCAAAATTTAGCAAAGTGTTCAAAATATCTTCTTTGTAGTACAGATCAAGAAGGTATTACAGCACCTTCTTTTCAATGCCAAACTTTTCAATGTCTAAAGCTGACTGGATGTAGTCCCCAAAAGTTATCTATCAATCCATGATAATAAATAGTTACATTCTAGGGCGATAGTATTTTCTCACATTTGTAAAACAAATTACTACTGGGTTTATTTGTGTCCTTTTCCTCCCTCACTCACAAGTTTGAGCCAATCATTGTCATCATTAACTTCTGGGGAGTAATAATTAACTCAATGCTCTAACATCATCATGAGAGCCTCTTAATATGCCATGTCTCTCTTCCCAGTCTCATACTACACGTTTGTATCTTTTCTTGTTTTTGTTTCTTTCACAAATTATCCATCAGTTTTGACAGCCCTGCTCGTGAAACCAGTCAACTCAATTTAAGTGCTTTGAGAAATTGAATACAAAACACACAATTTAAAATCTCATAGAGTCTATTTTAAAGAGGGGAAATATAACATTTGAGGAAGAACATATCCAACAAGGAACACAGAAAGGTTAATGAGACAGTAAGTGGTAGAAAGCTTCAGATGTAGTTCCCCAAAATTCTCTATATACCACTAAATCTTCTTCAAGTTGGTCTTTTCTCTAACCTTTATTTCACTGTCATAATTACTTTAAAAATAAAACTTAGTTCATGTATCATGCTGCTGCTGCTGCTGCTGCTAAGTCGCTTCAGTCATGTCCAACTCTGTGTGACCCCACAGACCGCAGCCCACCAGGCTCCTCCATCCCTGGGATTCTCCAGGCAAGAACACTGGAGTGGGTTGCCATTTTCTTCTCCATCATGTATCGTATCAGCCTCTAAAATGAAGTCATTTAAATGATATTTTACCTTTAATATTCGATTATTATTTTGATACTACATATTCATTATCTCATTTAGAAATACACAGTAACTCAGTGGAAAGATCTCTGGGTACCCTCATTGTCCTTCTGAAGAAGGTCAAAGTTGTCCACAATTTCTAACTCATACCAAGTCATGCAGGCTTTCAGCCCTGTGATTGGAACTCAGCCTGGGTCACCTTCAGTTCAGCATTCTTATGAATATACCCAATGAAGTCTGAAAGTTGCTCCACAATCTGGGAAGGCAATTTTTCTACTCATCCCAAAGTGCTTTTGTGTGAATAATGCTACAGACTGAATTATGCCTCCACAAAAAAAGTATATATTAAATCTCTTACCTTCAATGTAATAATACTTGGAGATAAGACCTCTGGGGATTTAATTGGGGCTAAATGAAGTCGTAGGGGTGGGGCCCTTATGATGAGATCGGTAGCTTTATAAGAAAAGAGAGAGACCACTCTCTTTGCCATGTGTAGATACAAAGAAAAGGCCATCTGTAGGCCAAAGCCCTCACCAGGAATCAAATCAGCTGATTCTTTGACATTGGACTTTTCCAGCCTCCAGAACTATAAAAAATTAATGTCTGTAGTTTGAGCCACACAGTGATAATTTGTTATAGCAGCTGAACCTGACTATAGTTATGCAATTCATATTACCATATTTATTGTATTCACAGATTCATAACTGCATTAATTTAGAAATATATGCTCCCTTTTACTTCAAGTTTTTGTAATACTTGAATTCTCAAACAATTTTATGAGATTAATCCATGTCAGTTTTATTAATCACTCTTTCTTTTGTATGATTCTTTTTTGTTGTTGGAGCACTCACTTTTTCCTGTCATTCTAGTGGTTTCTCAGAAGGGCTTCATATAAATGATATAATTATTATAAGTTTTGTAGAAGTAAGTAAATAACGTTGAATTTGGGATTCTAGATATTTGTTTGCTATTGATTCCTCTAAGAAGAGAAAAATCAGATTGAGGTGCAGACCTGACAGAGCCTGGACCCATCTTGCCCATTAGAATATCAAAGTTGACCAGCCTTGGGCCAGAATGGCCCAGCCTTGTTACCGTACCTCATTTAGACACTGGATGGGGGCTGTTCTGGAAAGCCCCTGAAAGTGCTGACTGCTGGAAATGTCTGCTGATCATCTTTCTTACAGCCAAGCAGTATGAGGTTGGCACATCTGTTTTCACCACTATAGCTAGATATGAAGACTACCCATTACCATTACAGTGCAGATAAAGGTAAGTTCTGAACACCCTG
The DNA here is from genome assembly GCA_935064755.1 of Tragelaphus eurycerus. NCBI lineage: Eukaryota > Metazoa > Chordata > Mammalia > Artiodactyla > Bovidae > Tragelaphus > Tragelaphus eurycerus. The sequence continues at coordinate 9,047,751 of CAKXYN010000012.1, read as the reverse complement.
AAGGATGCCCTGTGTCAGAACATCCTGAGAAAATACAGTTGACCTTATTAAAATCATTGAGATGACCCTGGCTATTTTCAGTCATTTCTATACCCTATCATCTGCTTATTATGGTCATTACCTGGCTACTTTTGAAGACGCTGATTCACTGTGGAAAACCACACTGGCCATCTGCTCATCCTCTGGTCTCAATTCTTGCTCCATTAGAAAAATGATATATTTAACTAACTTTTAATACACACTTTTCCTGGATGAATAGCAAAAGATGGGAATCTTAATACCCAAGGGTTTAATCCCCCTTTTTAGTAACCATATTATGGATCAATTAATTAATATTAACCAGTCCATTCTGAAGGAGATCAGCCCTGGGATGTCTTTGGAAGGAATGATGCTAAAGCTGAAACTCCAGTACTTTGGCCACCTCATGCAAAGAGTTGACTCATTGGAAAAGACTCTGATGCTGGGAGGGATTGGAGGCAGGAAGAGAAGGGGATGACAGAGGATGAGATGGCTGGATGGCATCACTGACTCGATGCACATGAGTTTGGGTGAACTCCGGGATCTGGTGTTGGACAGGGAGGCCTGGGGTGCTGCAATGCATGGGGTCGCAAAGAGTCAGGCACGACTGAGTGACTGAACTGAACTGAACTGAGCCATATAAAAAGAAATGTTAAGAATATTTTAATCCTGAAATATTCAAAGAATAAAATGTAATCTGAATAAAGCTGTTGGCAAATACAAAATCAGATCAGATCAGTCTCTCAGTCGTGTCCGACTCTTTGCGACCCAATGAATCGCAGCACCCCAGGCCTCCCTGTCCATCACCAACTCCCAAAGTTCACTCAGACTCACGTCCATCAAGTCAGTGATGCCATCCAGCCATCTCATCCTCTGTCATCCCCTTCTCCTCCTGCCCCTAATCCCTCCCAGTATCAGAGTCTTCTCCAATGAGTCAACTCTTTGCATGAGGTGGCCAAAGTACTGGAGTTTCAGCTTTAGCATCATTCCTTCCAAAGAAATCCCAGGGCTGAGCTTCAGAATGGACTGGTTGGATCTCCTTGCAGTCCAAGGGACTCTCAAGAGTCTTCTCCAACATCACAGTTCAAAAGCATCAATTCTTCAGCGCTTAGCCTTCTTCACAGTCCAACTCTCACATCCATACATGACCACAGGATAAACCATAGCCTTGACTAGACGGACCTTTGTTGGTAAAGCAATGTCTCTGCTTTTGAATATGCTATCTAGGTTGGTCATAACTTTCCTTCCAAGGAGTAAGCGTCTTTTAATTTCATGGCTGCAGTCACCATCTGCAGTGATTTTGGAGCCCAGAAAAATAAAGTCTGACACTGTTTCTACTGTTTCCCCATCTATTTCCCATGAAGTGATGGGACTCGATGCCATGATTTTTGTTTTCTGAATGTTGAGCTTTCAGCCAACTTTTTCACTCTCCACTTTCACTTTCATCAAGAGGCTTTTGAGTTCCTCTTCACTTTCTGCCATAAGGGTGGTATCATCTGCACATCTGATGTTATTGATATTTCTCCCAGTAATCTTGATTCCAACTTGTGTTTCTTCCAGTCCAGAGTTTCTCATGATGTACTCTGCATAGAAGTTAAATAAACATGGTGACAATATACAGCCTTGACGAACTCCTTTTCCTATTTGGAACCAGATTGTTGTTCCATGTCCAGTTCTAACTGTTGCTTCCTGACCTGCATACATATTTCTCAAAAGGCAGATCAGGTGGTCTGGTATTTCCATCTCTTGAAGAATTTTCCACAGTTTATTGTGATCCACACAATCAAAGGTTTTGGCATAGTCAATAAAGCAGAAATAGATGTTTTTCTGGAACTCTCTTGCTTTTACCATGATCCAGTGGATGTTGGCAATTTGATCCCTGGTTCCTCTGCCTTTTCTAAAACCAGCTTGAACATCAGGAAGTTCCTGGTTCACATATTGCTGAAGCCTGGCTTGGAGAACTTTGAGCATTACTTTATTAGTGTGTGAGATGAGTGCAATTGTGCAGTAGTTTGAGCATTCTTTGGCATTGCCTTTATTTGGGATTGGAATGAAAACTGACCTTTTCCAGTCCTGTGGCCACTGCTGAGTCTCCCGAATTTGCTGGCATATTTAGTGCAGCACTTTCACAGCATCATCTTTAAGGATTGGAATAGCTCAACTGGAATTCCATCACCTCCACTAGCTTTGTTCGTAGTGATGCTTTCTAAGGCCCAACTGACTTCACATTCCAGGATGTCTGGCTCTAGGTCAGTGATCATACCATCGTGATTATCTGGGTTGTGAAGATCTTTTTTGTACAGTTCTTCTGTGTATTCTTGCCATCTCTTCTTAATATTTTCTGCTTCTCTTAGGTCCATACCATTTCTGTCCTTTATCGAGCCCATCTTTGCATGAAATGTTCCTGTGGCATCTGATTTTCTTGAAGAGATCCCTAGTCTTTCCCATTCTGTCGTTTTCCTCTATTTCTTTGCATTGATCACTGAAGAAGGCTTTCTTATCTCTTCTTGTTATTCTTTGGAACTCTGCATTCAGATGTTTATATCTTTCCTTTTCTCCTTTGCTTTTTGCTTCTCTCCTTTTCACAGCTATTTGTAAGGCCTCCCCAGACAGCCATTTTGCTTTTTTGCATTTATTTTCCATGAGGATGGTCTTGATCCCTTTCTCCTGTACAATGTCACGAACCTCATTCCATAGTTCATCAGGCACTCTATCTATCAGATCTAGATACAGAATACTAAATACAGAATACTATTGGTTTTTTTTTTTTTCTGTTTCTTTTTAACATTACCCAAATTTTTGTTTCCAACTCACCTTGCATACTAAATACAGATTACTAAATACCAAATACTTTTTTTTTTCTGTTTCTTTTTAACAGAACCAAAACTTTTGTTTCCAACTCACCTTGAAAAGAAAATCAAGTGTAACTCTGGTTTCTCTCTAATTCTTTGCTCATCCCATCCCTGGGAGGTGGAGTGATCTAAGTAATTTATAAATTCAGCCAAGAAACTGCCAAAAAAGAGCATGAGTTTTATGCTGTTCTCCCAGGACAGGTCTTCCACATGGAGCTGCCTATGAATGAAAGGTAACTGCTGCTGCTGCTAAGTTGCTTCAGTTGTGTCCGACTCTGTGCGACCCCATAGATGGTAAGGACCAGTCTAATTCTGAAACTATAATCCATGTCCTAAACCTGACTTTTAGACACTTGGTGAAATAAACACTTGCTATGAATATTTATTGTTTGTGTAGTATCTTCTTATTTCAGTATCCAAATTTGAAAGAAAGTAGTCTGAGAGTCTTCCTCAGAAACTCTCAATAATTATAACGAAATGGACAAAATTATCCTAATCTATCTTTTAATCATATGTCTGAATTTCTTTTCATACAAGTAAAAAAGAAAGGAAAAGTAACAAGTAAATATGAAGAGGGAAATGTATATTTTTATCCAACAAGTAATAGCCATCTTTAGAAGTCTGCTTTGACATCAAGATAATCAAAATTCTGACAATAATACAACACAACAAATAACATAAACAACTCAAGTTTTTATCTGCTATGCCAAATATAATTCTTCTGGTTTCTTTTTGTTTGTTGGTTCATTCAAGAAAATCTTTTTAAAACTTGAATTGACCAAATGGGCTGCCTGTCCTATTATCATATAAGAGCAGCTAGAAATGTTGAATAAGTAGATGAATATGATAGAGCTGCATATTAGAAAGAACAAGTCAGGTTTGTTCTAAATGCTTGCCCCATAGCCAGGTTAATTTTAAGTCAGCATGTGAAAGATTTTGTGATTAGACCTCAAAGCACAAAAATACCAATTAATTATGATGATTAGATATGTCTTCATTAGTACTCTATAAATAAATCATGCTCAGATTATGCAGTCAGCTATCCTGGAAAAAATATTCTTCTAGAGGGCTGTGAAAGCAGCTTAATTAATTATAGATGCTCTGCAACTTACCACATATTATATTTTGAAATGTTAAACATACATATATCCACATGTTATATATGTGTGGAGGTATTTGTCAAACTGTTTCAGTGTTTCTTTGTCAAACTGTTTCAGTATTTCTTTATGATACTTAGTACTAAAATGCTTTCCAGAATCAAGATGGGAGTTTGCTAAAAATTTGCATTTATTGTTAAAAAAAATGTTAGAACATTTGTATTTCCATTTCGTGTTTTCAGATGACAGTGTTTCTCTTTGATATCTCACCTCTACACTTCCAGAAATGTTTTGTGAATGTGCTCCTCTCCTCTTCTCACCCTTCAGTATATTTTCCCTGCCCTCAGTTTACTTTTTCATTTTTTCAAGAGAATTTCTTCCTGAATATGTGGCTTTATTAAAAACATTTTCATTGCATTTGTAGTTAACCCAATTGTGCAAGACATTCCCCATCTCCTCCTCCAGGTCCCCTGTCCTCTTTTCTGTACCCGGCTAGACCTCCAAGAGATGACCTCTATGAACCATATCAAGCAGTTCCTTGCCCTTCAGTTTCCAGTTGATTTCTGCTAATGGAGACCTCTGGCAGGAGATCAGAGGTGGTGGGTAGGGGAATTTATCCCCTAACCCCGTCACTGCAGGTTGACTGTGTACCTCAGCGAAAAGCCCAAGCTCCTGGCACGTGATACTTGCCAGTAGATCTCTCTATGGGTTTTAGTCCTTTCAGATCTAAGACTGGTAACAGATGTCTTTGTGTAACTTGCCCTGGGGGAACTGCATTATCTCTCTTGGTTTCCTTACACCTTTATAGGCTAGCTTTTGTAAATAGCCAATTTGAACAAGTAGTCAAAAAACAAGTAGTTTTCCACAGAACCTTGATTAATACATGATACTTCTTATAAATTATTCAAACAATACAAAAATAAAAGAGTAAAACATGAACATCCTCATTACATCTTTTGCTTGAGAAAACTGGAAACACAATTTGAATTGGGTTAAGCACCTGGATTTTTCTAGTTTTCTGAGTCCATATATCACATACAGAAACACAGGCAGAAGGTTGTTCTTGTCAAAGCTAGTTGAGGTTTAAATAGGCTACAACAGAAGTTTAAGTTCCCATCAAGCATGCTTTTGCATCTGTTACCCTGGGAAAGAATTTGTATCAGTCAGGGTCCAATCAGGAGACAAAATCAAATTAATTTAACAGAAACAGAATATATAAATAATTATTAGTAAGGTTTTGAAGAATGAAAAAGGCAAATTAAATGATTATAGAAGGACTCTCAGCAGACTGCAGCTACCATCCTAGGGCTTTGGGAAGGAGCACAAATGAACAAACTTGGAGTAGGAACCCAACAGAGCTGAAGCTCAGAACTCAGAGAAGAGACCACTGCTTGACCTAAACTGGAATCTCTTAGCTTGGAGGAGAAATCTTACTTCACTAGGATCCAGTCCCATGAAGAGGGATACTGAACAACATCAGAAGGTGCTGGAGTTTATGTAGGTACACACCAAGGTTGGTTCAGCACATTTAGAAAAGATGAAAACTCAGTTCAACATTTTACTGAAATAAACTGGTTCCCTTCTTCCAAAGGGAAGAAGTGAGAGGAGGCCAAGGTGATGCTGATAGGGACAGGAAACCAACAGCAAGCAAATAGGATGGAACAAGTCCCTCTTCCTCCATCCTCATAGCTGCCTCTTGTGCTTCCTACTGACCAACACAGAGAGGCAGCTGGCAAAGCTGACAGATTTCTAGGCAGCATCCCAGAACAGTGCAGAAGAGATAGTCTGAACTGAAAAGCAATGGCTTAATAAGGTGATATAAGGTAACAGGCAGAAAATCAACTACACTCCTCTAGAGAAACACAGTTTCAGAGTTTTTACTGTACACAAGGCCCTGTATGAGACTAGTCTGTCTTAATTGCAGGTAAATTTTAATCTCCTTTCTAATAGGGCATTTAATATGACAAAGAAAGCAAATACAATATTATTTAAGAAGTGACATGATAAAAGTAATAATATGGGACTTTTGGAGTGGCATTTGTATTAGGCAAGAAAAATATAGTAACCAAATTGAGAAGGAAGAAGTAAATTGCAACTGCTTGCCAGTGGCATGAGATTATATATAGGAAAATTTGAAGATTCATCAAAAATCTGTTACAACTAATAAATACAATAAAGTTATAGAACACAAAATCAATACACAAAAATATGTTGCATTTCCATATACTAATAACAAATTATCATAAAGAGAATTAAGCAAACAATCCCATTTATAATTGCATCTAAAAGAATGTAATGTTGTTCACTCACTTAGTCATTTCTGGCTCTTTGGAACCCATGGACTGCAGCACGCCAGGCTTCCCTGTCCTTCACTATCTCCTAGAGTTTGGTCAAACTCACGTTCATCGAGTTGGTAATGCCATCCAACCATTTCATCCTCTGTTGCACTCTTCCTGCCCACAATCTTTCCCAGCATCAGGGTCTTTTCCAGTGAGTCAGCTCTTCACATCAGGTGGCCAACATATTGGAGCTTCAGCTTCAGCATCATTCCTTCCAATGAATATTCAGGGTTGATTTCCTTTAGGGTGGACTGGTTTGATCTCCTTGCATTCCAAGGGTTTCTCAAGACTCTTCTCCAGGACACAGTAGAAAAGCATCAATCCTTCAGCACTTAGACTTCTTTAGGGTCCAGCTCTCACATCTGTACATAACTACTGGGAAAACTATAACTTTTGACTATACAGAGTTAGCAAAATGATGTCTCTGCTTTTTAATACAGTGTATAGGTTTGTCATAGCTTTTCGGCCAAGGAGCAAGTGTCCTTTAATTTAATGTCTTAAAAAAATTAACCAAGTAATTTAAACACCTGTATATTCAAATACTCCATGAATAAACAAACTTTTGTCAGTGTTTTTAAAATTAACTGCCAAGTGGTAATAATTACAGTGCATAGTGCATGCTTACTCCATGCATGTATTTATGCTGCATACATGTATGCATGCTAAGTTGCTTCAGTCGTGTTCTCATTTTGAAGGTCTTTGTTAATGGTGAGAACCAAATGAAACTCAAGATGTTAAAATATAAACAAATAAATAAAGATCTGTATACTTATAACTGCAAGACATTAATGAAAGAAATCGAAGAATACACAGATAAATGAAAAGATATTCTGTCCTTATTCATCAGAAGAATTATTAAAATTCACATATAACCCAAAGCAATATATAGATTCAATGCAAATTCTATCAAAATTCCAGTGGTATTTTTCAAAGCAATAGAAGACACAATCTTAAATTTGTATGGAACCATATACAAATTTGTACAAATGCACTGGGAGGGATTGAGGGCAAGAGGAGAAGGGGACTACAGAGGATGAGATGGCTGGATGGCATCACTGACTCGATGGATGTGAGTCTGAGTGAACTCCGGGAGTTGGTGATGGACAGGGAGGCCTGGCGTGCTGCGATTTATGGGGTTGCAAAGAGTCAGACATGACTGAGCGACTGATCTCATCTGATCTGATATACAAATTTGTACAAATGCAAAACCAAGTACAAGTAGCCAAAGCAATCTTGAGGGGGAGAAAAAAGGAACAAAATTGAAAGCATCATGGTCCCTAGTTTCAAACTGTATTGCAAAAGTATACTAATCAAAACAGTATGGTACTAGCATTAAAAACTGACACATAGACCAAAGTAACAGAATAGCAAGCCTAGAAATAAATCCATACTTACATGGTCAATTAATTTATGACAAAGGAGCTAAAAATACAATAAGAAAAGAACAGTCTCTTTTTTTGTTGTTTTGTTATTGTTGGTAAAAGTAGACAGCCACATGCAAAATAATGAAATTGAATCACAACAAAAATTAACTCAAAATGTATGAATGACTTGGGTGTAATATCTGAAACCGTTAAACTCCTGGAAAAGAAACATAGGCAGTAAGCCCCCTTGAAAGAGGTCTCAGTAATAAGCTTTTGAATCTGATACTAAATGCAAAACCAACAAAGCAGAAATAAACAAGTGAAACTACATCAAATTAAAAAAGCTTCTGCACAGCAAAGGAAACCATCAACCAAATAAAAAAGCAGCATACTGAATGAGAGAAAATATTTGCAAAATATTACATATTATATACATATTTAACTATACTGTCCATGGAATTCTTCAGGCCAGAATACTGGAGTGGGTAGCCTTGCCCTTCTCCAGATCTTCCCAGCCCAGGGATCAAACCCAGGTCTCCCTCATTGCAGGCAGATTCCTTACCAGCTGACCCACAAGGGAAGCCCAAGAAGAGTGGAGTGAATAACCTATCCCTTTTCCAGTGGATCTCCCTGACCCAGGAATCAAACCAGAGTATCCTGCATTGCAGGTGGATTCTTTACCAAGTGAGCTACCAGGGAAACCCCACATCAGATCAGATCAGATCAGATCAGTCGCTCAGTCGTGTCTGACTCTTTGTGACCCCATGGATCACAGCACGCCAGGCCTCCCTGTCCATCACCAACTCCCGGAGGTCACCCAGACTCACATCCATCAAGTCAGTGATGCCATCCAGCCATCTCATCCTCTGTCATCCCCTTCTCCTCCTGCCCCCAATCCCTCCCAGCATCAGAGTCTTCTCCAATGAGTCAACTCTTCGCATGAGGTGGCCAAAATACTGGAGTTTCAGCTTGAGCATCATTCCTTCCAAAGAAATCCCAGGGCTGATCTCCTTCAGAATGGACTGGTTGGATCTCCTTGCAGTCCAAGGGACTCTCAAGAGTCTTCTCCAACACCACAGTTCAAAAGCATCAATTCTTCGGTGCTCAGCCTTCTTCACAGTCCAGCTCTCACATCCATACATGACCACAGGAGAGACCATAGCCTTGACATATATAACCATATATCTGATAATAAGCTAATATCCAAAACTTATGAATAACTCATACAACTGTATAGGAAAAAAATAAACTATTCAGTTAAAATGGGGGCAGAAGATCTGAATAGATGTTTTTCTGAAGAACCATACAAATGGCAACAGGTACATGAAAAGATGCTCAAAATTATTATGCACTATGGAAATGCAAAGCAAAAGCACAAGATATCATTTCACACTTTTTAGAATGGCTATTATCAAAAATATAAGAAATCATAAGTGTTGAGGATGTGGAAAAAAGGGAACCCTTGAGCACTCTTCATGGGATTTAGTTAGTACAGCCACTGTGGAAAACAATATGGAGGTTTCTTAAAAAATTAAAATGAAACTACCATATGATCCAACAATTCCTTTTCTGGGTATGTATCCAAATAAATCAAAAGCACAAATTTAAAGATATATATGCACCCTCATGTTCATTACAGCATTACTTACAGAATCCAATATATGGAAATAACCTAAGTGTTCATCCGTGGATGAACAGTTAAAGAACTGTGGTATATGTATAGAATGAAATACTATTCAGCCATAAAAAGGAAGAACTCTGTTGTTTGGGATATCATGGATGGATCTTAAGACCATTATGTTAAGTGAAGGACATAGAAAGGCAAATATCACATGGTATCTCATATATGGAAATGAAAGATAAACAACAAAAAAACACACAAGCTCATAGATTGGTGGTTGTCAGAGGCAGGAAGTAGAAGTTGGGAGAAATGGGTAAACTTTTTTTTCAGTTTAAATAAATTGAAATAAAAAAAGGTGGGGGGAAGGAGGCATCTGTTTGGTGGAAGGTAGGTCTCTTGCCCTGCTCTAGGTGCCAGAGATAAAAGTAAATAGACTTTGACCCTTTTGTCTGAACTTGAAACTTGGATCCCTCCCAGGTTTACATAATGGAGACTTTATTCTCAAATAAATATTCTCAAGTAAGTTGAATATTTGTATCATGGCCCCAAAATATGCTCACTAAAAATTGTCCCTTTGGGGCTCTGTATCAACCTAGAGATGATAGGTTGATATCATCTTGGAGATGGGATGGGGAGGGAGATGGGAGAAGCGGTTCAAGAGGGAGGGGACATATGTATACCTATGACTGATTCATGTTGAGGTTTGACAGAAATCAACAAAATTATGTAAAACAAGTATCCTCAATTTATAAGTAAATTAATTTAAAAATATCACTTTGGCAATCCAAAATTAGAATAAAATGCTCTTCTTATTTTGAGAGGAAAAACCTCCTAACACAGTGCAATTTCCTCTCATAGCAAAAATTCATTTCTACCAGAGTTTCAAAAGGAGAAAACTATAGGTTTCTTCCATCCTTCACCTAGCTCTAAGTCTAGGAGCCTTGAGTAAAATCCATCCTGACCCTAGTTATCTTGAATCCAGTCTTGATGTTCAACAAAATATATCTGAAATTGTAAACTTAATGATCACTTATTCCTGTGGCAGTAGCTACTGAAAGGAAAAGAAATGAAAACAGGAGATTTCAATTATGTATATATATTTTGGTAGCTCAGATGGTAAAGAATCCTCCAGCAATGCAGACCTGGGTTTGATCCCTGGATCAGGAAGATCTCTTGGAGAAGGGAATGGCTACCCACTCCAGTATCATTGCCTGGAGAATTCCATGGACAGAGGAGCCTGGTGGGCTACATCTGCAGGGTTGCAAAGAGTCAGACAGGACTGAGCAACTAACACTTTCACTTTCATATATATTTTAAATAATAAGATTTGCCGAGAAAAAGATACATCATTGGAGCTAATGGTCATTTTCACAATGACCACAAAATTATATATAGTATATGCATATGTGGATGTGATATATGTGTGTGTATCACTTTAAAAAAAAATTTGGCCACACCACATGGCATGTGGGATCTTAGTTCCCCACCAATCAGTGAACCCACACCCCCTGCATTGAAGTATGAAGTCAAAACCACTGCGCTGTCAGGGAAGTCCCAGTATCACTTTTATTTTTCTCTAAGCTATGCATTTCCTTTGCCATTGGCACTTGAGATTTTTAGCCAGTGAAGGGATTAACCCTTTAGTCTTAGGAGTTCTAAGCTCTTCTGTGTGCTGTGTTGTGCTTAGTTGTTCAGTCGTGCCCAACTGTTTAGGAGTCCTGTCTATACAGTCTCAGTCTTTACAAGTAGATATGATTGTATGAGAATTCCTCAGAGACCATTAAAATGCTATCCTCCTTCATGCATCACTATTCTGTTTTCTTTTGATTTCCAGAATCTAATAACCCAATTCAAAGGAGTAACCCCTGTGTTTTGCCTGCTGACTCAGTTTCATGAGACTATGAATGGTCTAGATGATGTCGTTGACTTTCATGTAACCATTGCTGAATCCCCTGGTAGAACATTTTTCCCATCAGATCAGATCAGATCAGATCAGTGGCTCAGTCATGTCTGACTCTTTGCGACCCCATGAATCACAGCACGTCAGGCCTCCCTGTCCATCACCAACTCCCAGGGTTCACTCAGACTCACGTCCATCAAGTCAGTGATGTCATCCAGCCATCTCACCCTCTGTCATCCCCTTCTCCTCCTGCCCCCAATCCCTCCCAGCATCAGAGTCTTTTCCAATGAGTCAACACTTTGCATGAGGTGGCCAAAGTACTGGAGTTTCAGCTTTAGCATCATTCCTTCCAAAGAAATCCCAGGGCTGATCTCCTTCAGAATGGACTGGTTGGATTTCCTTGCAGTCCAAGGGACTCGCAAGAGTCTTCTCCAACACCACAGTTCAAAAGCATCAATTCTTCAGCGCTTAGACTTCTTCGCAGTCCAGCTCTCACATCCATACATGACCACAGGAAAAACCATAGCCTTGACTAGACGGACCTTTGTTGGCAAAGTAATGTCTCTGCTTTTGAATATGCTATCTAGGTTGGTCATAACTTTCCTTCCAAGGAGTAAGCGTCTTTTAATTTCATGGCTGCAATCACCATCTGCAGTGATTTTGGAGCCCAGAAAAATAATGTCTGACACTGTTTCCCCATCTATTTCCCATGTAGTGATGGGACCAGATGCCATGATCTTCATTTTCTGAATGTTGAGCTTTAAGCCAACTTTTTCCCTGTCCACTTTCACTTTCATCAAGAGGCTTTTGAGTTCCTCTTCACTTTCTGCCATAAGAGTGGTGTCATCTGTATATCTGAGGTTATTGATATTTCTCCCAGCAATCTTGATTCCAGCTTGTGTTTCTTCCAGTCCAGCGTTTCTCATGATGTACTCTGCATATAAGTTAAATAAACAGGGTGACAATATACAGCCTTGATGTACTCCTTGTCCTATTTGGAACCAGTCTGTTGTTCCATGTCCAGTTCTAACTGTTGCTTCCTGACCTGCATACAAATTTCTCAAGAGGCAGATCAGGTGGTCTGGTATTCCCATCTCTTTCAGAATTTTCCCTTGGTTATTACTAATGTCTAAATTAGTAGTTCCCAATCTCAGGGATGAGAATTTTTCTAAAAATGTCAATGGTTGATTAGGCTTAATTGTGAGAGATACTATAATAATTACAATTTTATTCTTTTGTGTTTGTGTGCTTAGCCGCTCAGTCATATCCAAATCTTTGTAACCCTTTGGGCTGTAGCCCACCAGGTTCCTCTGTCCATGAAGTTTCCCAGACAAGAATACTGGAGTGGGTTGCTGTTTCCTTCTTCAGGCTATCTGCCTGACCCAGGGTCAAACCTGAATCTCTGGTGTCTCCTGCATCGCACGTGGGTTGTTTATCTGCTAAGCCATCAGATAAGCCCTATTCCTTTGTCTGGGGACCTAGAAATACTTACTATGAAAGAAATAGTGCCATGTATTGGTCAGTGTTTCAAAACATAGATACCACCCTATGATCTGATGCCATAATTGATTCCTTAGTAATGTACATGATAAGACTAAATTTTTTTTCTTAGTTCTTTCATGAGAAATTGAACTCCTTGTTTGGAAAAAATTATGAGCAATGTCATCATGTTGAATGAAGTATTCTGTTGAATAAAACACTCATGAAAATACTGTCTTGAGGCATGATGAATGAAGAAATCAAATCTAAATCCAAATCCAGAATAGGTATAATAACTAATCCGCATCACAGGAACTCTCCATGACAAAAGAAGTAAAATTAAAAAATCATCAACTGATGCCCAAATATATTATTGTACAATATTACAGGTTCAGACATATTACTTTTGGGGAAAATGTCTTCATATACTGGTGACGGGAATTTTGTATTGCTATATTTGTGAATGCCATCCATATTGTTCACCATAGCCACATAATTCGTTAGGTAAGTTCTGAAGATATTATAGAAGAGAGATAACTGGCACTGAGATCATATTGTCTTGTATGACTAATTATTATGAGTGTAGATGTCCTCTGAGCATGTATCATGATATTCTTCATGTTTCAAGCCCATTTCAAAATACTTCATCCCTGCTTCTCCTACCCCTTCAAAATATGTATTCTTTGAGATTGCTTATTATTTAAGAAAACTAGCAGCCACTACCTATAAATTCTGACAGATCCTTATTGAAGGCAATGTGAAACAGTTGTCAAAGTCTACATGATAGCCAAGAAAATTGGACTTCCTGTGGCATTTTTTTGTACCAGAAGATTCACAAGTAGCCCTGAAAACCATAAAGAAAGAATATCCTCCAATAGGTACAAGGAGTTAATACATGCTTAAAGCTCATTTAAGCATTTCCCTTTCATCAGGGAACCTTTACCATGATAAGTGGCTCTAGGTGTCTTTAGGGAGAGGCAGGAGGCTGTTTCTTTGAATCTTCTTCAATTTCAATGGTCTATCAGTGGGAGTTAGTGTTTGGACTGCCAACATACTCTTTCTACCAGTTCTTTAATTTTCACATAAGAGAGAAATAAAAGCTGTGAATTCGACTGATAGTCTTAATTTTACTATCTCGAAGACCACATTTTATTTTTTACCCAGCTCAGTTCTTGCAACAACAAAAGATGAGAGATTCTTTTATCTTGATCCTAGAGACTCTCTGGATTTCAGTCAGTGCTATGAGCCTAGAATTCAAGGATTTTAACTTGTCATTCTCTTTCTTTAAGCTGCCCATTGATGTTTGAAGCAGCTGCCCCTTTTCTAAGTCCATAAATTCCTCATGTATATCCTACTGTTCTGTGGTAAGAGCAACTCAGTTCGCACAAGTGATGCCTATACTGTGTGTGCACTTGATGCCAGGAGACCACAAGCAATGATTTGATTAGTTTTTCACTGCTGAAAAATTCTCATATTGGCATTTAAGCAAGGTTTTGACTAGTTTCTGATCCAGCTATTCCAGGAAACAATTGATGGTCCCCATATTCCCTTGCAGGTATCTATCAATGCACCATATTCCTTGGTAACAATTTCTTTCTTGGTTATGGATCTTGGTTGTGAGCTCTAGCTAATAAAAGGAGAAAATTGATTTGTTGAAAGAATGTTGGATAGCTCACACCATTAGCTGGCAGAATGGAAGACCTGCTAGAAAAATGGACAGAAAACAACAGAAGCTTTGTGGGAGGAACTGCAGCCAAGATGATGTTGAACAAATGCACTTGTTTGGATGCCCCTTATGTTCCACTGGTGCCATAGTACAGGTCTGTTGCAGGATACTACCACTGCTACCCACACCAGAAAGTGATAGATGATAAATTCAAAGGGCATAAATCCACTTTAAATCACTGGTAATCAAGAAAAAGAATGAAGATCAAGCAGAAGAGAAACTAAAGCCTGTCTCTGTTGGTGATACATAAGAATGTAATAGAGGCATTCATTATTTGATATTAAGAGGGAAGGGATATTAAGAAACATTTGATTAATGTGCCATCTTCATTTAATATCTTCCATTATGCTCAATTATCAGTTGTATGACCTTGAGAAAGTCACTTATCCTTCCCGTAACTGGTTCATTATCTCTAAAATGAAGATAATAATATCTACCTCATGAGGATGTTGTGAGGAAAAAATGAGTAACACACACAAAACAGATATAGTGGTACCCAAAATAAAACACACACTTTTGCATGTTAGTTAACTAGTAGTAGTAGCAGAGAGATAAAACCTCTTTAAGTGTGAAGAAAATAAATACAAATATGTAAATCAAAAGAAAAGAGAGCATGTAAATAATTGCTACTAGAATTAATTTAAAATCTGCTATCAGTACAAACTGGTAAATTAGATGTCTTTCACTTTCCATCTTATGTTGAACAATTAAGTCATAATATTTAAATGTATACTTAAATGGATATTTTTTTTTTCTGAGCTGATACTTGTCTTCAGATGGAATTTTCTTTATAAAAATTCTTAACATGCTGGAAATAGAAAATTTGCTTAAGCATATCTAATAGGAGCAAAGTCAACAATATACTTGATGCTAAAATATTAATGACAGCACCATTATAATGAGAAGCAAGATGCCACTATTACTACTTCTTGAGTTCCTAGGTAATATAATTATACAAAGCAATACATGTAAGAGATATTACAATGGTAGGAAAAATTACTCTTGAAAAAAACACAAGGGAATTAATGGAACAAACAAATTCTTTAAATTAGGCCTAATAAAATAGTTCTAAAAGGTAATTGTATAAGTTGATTGATAAGTAATTTACTTATCAATAAAGTAAAATTGATGGCTTTCCCATTCACATGCACAAGATACAACTACAAGAAAATACAGTGAAAATATATAATATAAAGATAGCATGTAAAAATAAAGGACAAATTCCACTCACAGTGGTAGCAAAACCCTTCAGTATTCCTATGGATTTATCTGACAAGGATGCATAAAACTTAAGTGGAGAGAAAAAAAAATTTTTTTCTAAAGACATGAAATGTATTTCTGAATGTGAAGTTTCTGTCCTAATTCTTAATTTTTCTTGTTAATTCTCCTCTAAGACAGTTAATATTTTTAAGTCAAATTCATTTTGTTATTTTAACTTGTCTAACTGATTCCAAATTGTTTTTCATTTGTTTGTTGTCGTTGTTTGCTTTGCTTTATTTTTGCTTTTTTTCTTAAATAAATTTTCTCAAATAAACATATTGCTAACATATTAGTTGAAATATTTCTTTGTGGGATGGGATTCTTTCATTTATTGAAATATGCTAACATCTCTGGCCTTCACTTAGTAACTGCTAGTGGCACACCATCAGTCATTGTGACACCGTAAAATACCCTCACACCTCCCAATATTCCCTAATGATATGCAGCAACTTAATATTGAGAATTAGTGGCCTGGAAAATATCAAATCATACTATAAAGCAAAACCAGCAAAATATTGTAGTATATACAGAGAAATAGGACAATATGCCAGTAAAATAGAAGTATGAAATAGATTTATGTGCATATACAAATTTTCCTTATCATGAGCATGATCTTTGAAATCACTGAGGAAAGATAGATTATATTGATTAGGTTATAAATCTAACACACACTGATGTACACACACATAAGCAGTTTCCAGATAGATTGAAATGTGAAATAAAAAGGAAAATAAATGAATTTCTGGGAAGACTGTAGGGGAGTATTTCTATATTGACAAAGTATTGATAAACAAATAGCTTCCCTAGGAAGGAAAAAAAATTAGAAGTCAATAGCAGTTTTGCCTACAAAATATTTAAAACTTCTGTAAAATGACAGACATCATAAAAAATTAAAAAATAAGTGAAAGCAGAGAACAAAAATTAACAAACAAGTAATACTCACAAAATAAAGTATTTCTGTTCAATGATAAGTTGAAAATAAATTAATTTGGTATGAATGCATCTTTACAATGTTGAATTTTCAATCCAATGTATCATTCTAATGAAAAATTTTTTGTATACATTTTTGCAATATCAACAAACTTGCCTCCATTAAAGACCAGTTCTGATGGTTAAAAATGACCCTTCAATATTGGACAAAAAATAAAAATAGAAAGAAAGAGAAAAAGGTGAGGAAGGATGGGGGAAGGAAGGGGAGAGGAAAGAAGGAAGGGTCTAGTTAGTCATAATCTGGTGAGATGTGCGAATTTCAAGGATTAAAAAAAATGCTAATTTATAAGAAATGGAAGATCCAGCAGGAAAAAAATAATATCAGTATGGACTCAGCTGAATTCAAGGACTCCATTAATTAGCTGGATATAATTGACATCTATAGACTGCTTCAACCAACAATCCCAGAATACACGTTCTTCTCCTATGGAACATTCACCAAGATATACCATGTTCTGGGTCATAAAACAATTTTAACAAATTTGAAAGACTAGTGTTGATACAGTATCTGCTCTCAGACAACAGTGGAGGATAAACCAGAAATCAATGATAGAAAGATAACTGTAAAATCCCCAAGTAAGTGGAGATTAAACAACACATTTCTAAATAACACATATGTCAAAGAAAACATTCTCAAGGGAAATTTTTAAATATTTTTAATTAAATGAAAATATAACTTATCAAAATTTGTCATTTACAATGAAAGCAGTGCTTAGAGGGAAATATATTTCATTGAATTACTATATTATAAAAGAGAAAATATATAAATCAAAAAAAAATTACATTTCTAGCTTGGGAAGCTAGAAAAAGAAGGGCAAACTAAATCTGAAGTAAGCAGGAGAAAAATAAATAATTAGAACAGAAATCAGCAAAATTGAAAACAAAATCAATAGAGAAAACTAATGAAACTAAAATCTGATTCTTTGGAAAGATTAAAAAAAAAAAAAAAAAACTCTAGCAGGCTAAGAAAATAAGAGAGGATAAAAAGTACAGTATCTGAAATGAAAGCAGACACATCACTAGAGATCCTATAGACATTAAAAGAAAGATTGTTTTTGTTCAGTCACCTAGTCATGTCCAGTATCTGACTCTTTGTCACCCCATGGACTGCAGCCCGCCAGGCCTCCCTGTCCCTCATCATCTCCCAAAGTTTGCCCAAATTCATTTTGATTGCATGGGTAATGCCATCCAGCCATCTCATCCTCCAACACCCTCTTCTCCTTCTGCCCTCAATCTTTCCTAGCATCAAGGACTTTGCCAATGAGTCAGCTGTTCACATCAGATGACCAAAATACTGGAGTCTCAGCTTCATGGATCACTGCCTATGGTGAAGAGGCTTGCATAACTGGATGAAGTTATGAGACATGTCATGTAGGGCCATCCAAAATGGACGGGGCATAGTGGAGAGTTCTGACAAAGTGTGATCCACTGGAGGAGGGAATGACAAACCACCCCAGTATACTTTCTGTGAGAACTTCATGAACTGTATAGAAGGACAAAAAAAGAAAGCTAAAGGAATAAATGAGCAAGTCTATGTCTACAAATATGATAACCTAGATGGAATGGAAAAATTCCTTGGAAGATCCAACTTTTCATCCAATAAGAAACAATCTGAGTTGGTCTAAATCTATTACAGAAGTTGAATTAATAATTAATAACCTTCCATAAAGCATCATACCAGTGAATTCTACCAAACATTTCAGGAAGAATTTGTACCAGTTGTCTAAAATCGTTTTCAAATGATAGAAACAGATGGAGTACAATCTAGCTCATTCTTTAAGGCCAGAATTACACTAATATCAAAATCAGGCAAAGGCATTATTAGTGTAATAAATTACATCAATAACCAAAAAAAAAAAAAAAAATGGCTTTTTCATTAGACATAGGAAAGCATTTGGTAAAGTCCAACATCCATTCATGATAAAAACTCAGCAGACTAGGGACAGAGGATAATATCCCCAACTTGATAAATACTGTCAATCGAAAACCTATAGCTAGTATCAAATATTTCCCTCTGGTACAAGGCAAGGATATTTGCCCTAACCAATCCTTTTTCATCATTCTACTGGAAGTACTAGCTAATGAAATAAGAAAAGGATATAAGAGATATATAGCGTGGGAAGGAAGAAATAAAACTGCCTTTGTTCATAGAAGACAGTTGTTCAGAAAATCCAAATAAGTGGACAGCAAAAATGATGGAATTAATATGTGATTATAACAAGGTTGTAGGATACAAGGTAACAAATGAACCTCTTTCACATAAAACCTGGGCACCTCTCAATTGGCTGCTTCTTCACCTTTCACTTTCATGCATTGGAGAAGGAAATGGCAACCCACTCCAGTGTTCTTGCCTGGAGAATCCCAGGGATGGTGGAGCCTGGTGGGCTGCCGTCTATGGGGTCACACAGAGTCGGACACGACTGAAGCAACTTAGCAGCAGCAGCAACAGCACACAGACCCCTGGGTGATTAGGCTTCTTATGCTAAGAATAGACTTCTGTTCTCTGGAAATTTAGAGGCAACTGATTAGTGCTTATATCTCCCTTTGTGAGGGTTGCCTGTACCTCAGGGAGTCAGAAGCACAGAAGCTTCTCGAGTCATGAAATTTTGCAAAGATATAAATTTTGAGATTGAAAGAAATTCTGGAAGAATTGTTTTCATTAAGGGACTGTGCAAGTTTATATTAGAGTCATGGATGAACAAATCCTAGTCCAAGAACTCCTGGGAGACTTTGAGGTTTTACCTCAGAGACCACGTGATATTGTTCATAAACCTTGTGAGTTTTCTAAACTGATCCTCACATTCACAGAAACTCTTTTCTTATTTTATGCAGAGCCTTCTGACTGAGCTGGGTCCAAGTCTGGCCCCTTCTGTGATTATTTCCAACCCTCTAGTCAGCACCAGACCTCCCTATGCACAGATGGAGATTCCATGATCATGCTGGAACACTGAAGAACAGCCAAAAGCTTTATTTAATATTTATTTGTATGGTTTCTTCACACTGCAGAAAGGCAAGAATGAGGTTTGTTGGAGATTACTGTGATCTAGCAAATGAGGCCCAGACCAGTATTAGTGGTAGATCTGGGAGTGAAACATGGGTCTTTGGTTTCACTGTCTAATTCATTATATAGTTGTTGAACTCTTTCCTATTTAAAGCTAATATATTATTGATATCCTCCTAGTATTCACAGAAGAGAGATAATGAAGGGATTGTTAAAAAACTGTTATCTGAACTTTGAAAGTTTTCTTATAATGAATGGGCTATTTTATTTCTGGGTTCAGTTTCAAAATGTAAACAAAATGACTACCTCAATTGTAAAGTATTACTCGTACAGTAAACACTGTGCTTATTTTTTTTTTCATGAACATTTAGCAGAAAAATTTAAATACATAGTAAGATTGTTGTTCTTTTCAAGTAAACTTTAAAAAAATATGTTGTAGAATAAAAAGACAAGAATTTTTTTTTAAAGGAATAGTAATGCCATTTATTATTTTTTTGTCTTTCTGAACTAAAACTGCAGATGAAAGTAAGTTTTCCTAGAATAAGCTTAGTTTAGGAAACAACCATCTGTACTCAGGGACTCAATCTATTCCCAGAGGATCATCTATTGGCAGAAAGGTTAATACTTGATTTCAGGTTGCTTGCCTCTTTTAACTCAATGCAAAGTCTAGTCATAATGAAGATTCGAACAATATTTTAAATTCTGTATAAGTGCATGAATTTCATCCATCATGAATTAAGAGTTTTAACTTCTTTTTAAAAATAATAATAGGGAATATTTTAACTTGACACTTTTTGATTACAAAATGTATGTCCTTATAAAATCTTCTAACTAATTCAACCAGCTAGGGTAGTCTTCTGCAGTAAGCCTTTTGTTCTTCAAAATGCTTCTCTGCCAACCGAATCTCATGTTTCCTTCTTTACAGATAGGAAGTCCTTTACATTTAAATTGCAATTCCTTTTACCTTGGATAGGGGACAAAATCTAGTTCAATTTCTGGCCAGTTCCTACATCTCCACTTTGTGACTATATTTTCATTTGTTAACAATTCCATATATTTACTGGTGATTTTCCCATCAAACCTTTGAGATTTCTCTCCCTTTTCAGCTTCTAGTACAAGATAAGTATAAAATTTGTGCACCAGACCTTCACAGTGAAGACACCATTTAGCTTCTCTGCAGATGTGTCAAATAGTTCCATCATGTGCAGTGCCACAGTGGGAATCATGCCTGATGCCATGAAAGCTGAGGCCTGCAACGTATTCTCATTCACTTGCCTTTTAAAAAGTGACAATTCCTCAGTTGTTATAACTTTGTTGGTAAATTCATTCCCATCTTAAATTCCTTACTAAGTGTCTTTGTGCAGGTGTGCTGAGCCACTTCAGTAGCTGAAACAGTAAAGTACCTTCAGTTCAGTTCAGTTCAGTCGCTCAGTCGTGTCTGATACTTTGCGACCCCATGAATCGCAGCACGCCAGGCCTCCCTGTCCACCACCAACTCCCGGAGTCACTCAAACTCATGTCTACCGAGTCGGTGATGCCATCCAGCCATCTCATCCTCTGTCGTCCCCTTCTCCTCCTGCCCCCAATCCCTTCCAACATCAAGGTCTTTTCCAATGAGTCAACTCTTCACATGAGGTGGCCAAAGTATTGGAGTTTCAGCTTTGGCATCAGTCCTTCCAATGAACACGCAGGACTTATCTCTTTTAGGATGGACTGGTTGGATCGCCTTGCAGTCCAAGGGACTCTCTCAGGTAACCTCAGAAAACCTTCCTGCTCTTGGCAGTGCCTGCAGCTTTCATATGGTCCTTTAAAAAAAAATGTTTTGCTCACATTTGCCTCAATGTCATCTACTTCATTTTCTTCAGAAAGTTTAAATATTTTAATCAATCCCTGGTGCTTTACTCTAGATTCCTTAATTATACTTTTTCTAGCCCAGTTTAATGTTCCACTCATAAAGTAGAATCTACTTTCCTTTGCAGCTGCTTCCACAAAGCCTCACCTTCTACCTGCTTTAGCTCGCTGATCTTGCAGCAGCCAGCCTATTGTCTACAACAATGCCCACCCGTAGCTCATAGAACCTCCCCTTGGATCAACTGGTGGCATCCTTCTCTGTCCATGGCCAGCTGTTAGTCTGTCCTCCCCTCCACCATGATCTAAGTCAGATCCCCTTTCCCTGCTTGGTCATGTCTACACAGGTGCTACCGCCTCTTTCAGATTCAATACATGATCCGTCCTGGAGAATGTTCTATGTTCTCTTGAGAAGAATGCCTATTCTGTTGCTTTTGGATGGAATGTTTTGTATATGTCTGTTAGACAACTGGTCTAGTGTGTAGTTTAAGTCCATTGTTTCCTTATTGATATATTTTGGTCTGGATGATTGAAAGTAGAGTATCAAAGTCCTCTACTATTATTATATTGCTGTCTATTTTCTCTCTTCAGATCTGTTAATTTTTGCCTTATATATTTAGGAGATGCAATTTGAGTACATAAACATTTACAAATGTAATATCCTTTTATTGGATTAACTCCTTTGATATTGTATAATGGCCTCCTTTATCTCTTATTACAGATTATTTTATCTTTATATAAATATAGCTACCCCTACCCTCTTTTCAGTTTCATTTGCATGGAATATCTTCTTCTATCTCTTCACTTTTAGTCTTTGTATGTCCTTAAAACTGAGGCCTTTTATAGTTATCATATAATTGAATGTTGCATTTTTTTAACCCATTTAACCATTCTGTGCCCTTTGATTGGATAATTTAGTCTACTTATCATGTCATGGGAAACAGATGGGGAAACAGTGGAAACAGTGTCAGACTTTATTTTTCTGGGCTCCAAAATCATTGCAGATGGTGACTGCAGCCATGAAATTAAAAGACGCTTACTCCTTGGAAGGAAAGTTATGACCAACCTAGATAACATATTCAAAAGCAGAGACATTACTTTGCCAACAAGATTCGTCTAGTCAAGGCTATGGTTTATCCGGTGGTCATGTATGGATGTGAGAGTTGGACTGTGAAGAAGGCTGAGCGCCGAAGAATTGATGCTTTTGAACTGTGGTGTTGGAGAAGACTCTTGCGAGTCCCTTGGACTGCAAGGAGATCCAACCAGTCCCTTCTGAAGGAGATCAGCCCTGGGATTTCTTTGGAAGGAATGATGCTAAAGCTGAAACTTCAGTACTTTGGCCACCTCATTCAAAGAGTTGACTCATTGGAGAAGACTCTGATGCCAGGAGGGATTGGGGGCAGGAGAAGGGGACGACAGAGGATGAGATGACTGGATAGCATCACTGACTCGATGGACGTTGAGTCTGAGTGAACCCTGGGAGTTGGTGATGGACAGGGAGGCCTGGCATGCTGCGATTCATGGGGTTGCAAACAGTTGGACATAACTGAGCGACTGATCTGATCTGACACTTAAAATAATAATTAAAAAGTAAGAACTTAATTTTGCCAATTTATTAGCTGTTTTGTGACTGTTTTCTAATTCTTTTGTTTCTTTCTTCTTCCTTTGCTCTCTTCTTTTATGATATGATGATTTTCTATAGTGGCATGCTTAGATTCCTTTCTATATGTCTTTCACGTATTTACATAGGTTTTTGCTTTGTGATTTTGATGAGGCTTACAAAAATATCTCATATTTATAACAGTTTATTTTAAGCTTTAACAACTTAGCTTTAAATGAAAAATAAAGCTTTACACTTTTACTATCCCACCCATGCACACATGGATTTTATAATTTTGATGCTAAAATTTGCATTTTTTATCTTGTGTATCCATTAGTAAGTTATTGTAGTTATAGTAATTTTTAATACTTTATCTTTTAACTTTTATATGAAGTGGTGATTAATGTATTCCATTAATATTTTAATCAGAGTTCATCTTATTTTCACAGGGAAATAACTGACATATAGGAACACAATTAAATCATGTAATTGTCCAGCTTTTACATGCATTTTACAGCATCAGACTTTGCTTCTATCACCAGACACATCTACAGCTGGGTATTCTTTCTGCTTTGGTTACATCCCTTCATTCTTTCTGGAGTTATTTCTCCACTGATCTCCAGTAGCATATTGGGCCCCTACTGACCTGGGGAGTTTCTCTTTCAGTATCCTATCATTTTGCCTTTTCATACTGTTCATGGGGTTCTCAAGGCAAGAATACTGAAGTGGTTTGCCATTCCCTTCTCCAGCGGAACACACCCTCTCAGATCTCTCCACCATGACCCGCCCATCCTGGGTTGCCCCACGGGCATGGCTTAATTTCATTGAGTTAGACAAGGCTGTGGTCCTGGTGTGATTAGATTGACTAGTTTTCTGTGAGTATGGTTTCAGTGTATTTGCCCTCTGATGCCCTCTTGCAAGACCTACCGTCTTACTTGGGTTTCTCTTACCTTGGGCGTGGGGTATCTCTTCCCGGCTGCTCCAGCAAAGCACAGCCATCGCACCTTACCTTGGACTAGGGGTTTCTCCTCACCGCCGCCCTTCCTGACCTCGGTCGTGGGGTAGCTCCTCTCGGCCGGCCGTGTTTAGTGCACCAGTCCTCACCGCCGTCCTTCCTCGGTCATTGGGTAGCTCCTCTCAGTGCGCCGCGCAGCCGGCGAGGGTGCTCTCAGTGTGCGCGCTCTCAGTGCGCCGCTCACGGGTAGGCCAGGGGCTCTCAGTGCACCGCTCGCGGGTAGGCCGGGCGCTCTCACAATAAACTGTGGAAAATTCTGAGAGAGATGGGAATACCAGACCACCTGATCTGCCTCTTGAGAAATCTGTATGCAGGTCAGGAAGCAACAGTTAGAACTGGTCATGGAACAACAGACTGGTTCCAAATAGGAAAAGGAGTACGTCAAGGCTGTATATTGTCACCATGTTTATTTAACTTATATGCAGAGTACATCATGAGAAATGCTGGACTGGAAGAAACACAAGCTGGAATCAAGATTGCTGGGAGAAATATCAATAACCTCAGATATGCAGAAGATACTACCCTTATGGCAGAAAGTGAAGAGGAACTCAAAAGCCTCTTGATCAAAGTGAAAGTGGAGAGTGAAAAGGTTGGCTTAAAGCTCAACATTCAGAAAATGAAGATCATGGCATCTGGTCCCATCATAAACTGCATAGGCAGCATGATTTGAAGCCATGGCAGTGGATGACTTTTGGGAAAGCTGAGAACATTACTTTGCCAACAAAGGTCCGTCTAGTCAAGGCTATGGTTTTTCCAGTGCTAAAGCTGAAACTCCAATACTTTGGCCACCTCATGCGAAGAGTTGAGTCATTGGAAAAGACTCTGATGCTGGGAGGGATTGGGGGCAGGAGAAGGGGACGACAGAGGATGAGATGGCTGGATGGCATCACTGACTCGATGGACGTGAGTTTGAGTGAACTCCGGGAGTTGGTGATGGACAGGGAGGCCTGGCATGCTGCGATTCATGGGGTCGCAAAGAATCAGACACGACTGAGCAACTAGACTGAACTGAACTGAAGTTAAATGAAATGTATTTCATTATGGGTTCATTCTCGAGATGTAAACTGCATTTTAGGAAGACAGTCTGAATGTATTAACTTCTGCACTTGCCTCTTTTAATTATCTTTCAAGGCAAGCCCAGGTGAGAATATCGAAAAGGAAGTATCCATGCTATGTGCACACCCTGTGTCATACTCTTGGCTGTATAAAGATATTTGTTCTTGAAAGGATAATTAAACTGGTCTTATCCAATGTCTCTTGCACATTACATGTGTGCATTTTTACAAAGGGAAAATAAAACCTGACTGCAAAGCATAATTATAAATGGTAATAGTTATATTTTCATCATATTTATGCAATAAATAAGTCTGTCAAACCTAGAGTTTGGAATTTGTAGTGTTGCTTCCCTCCTGTACTGATATAATTTATTTTGCTCCTCTGCTAATGAGGCTGGCTTTAGATAGCCGTGAGCACCAGTCTCAAATAAAAATTAAAAGTCAGTATATTACATTTCTCCTTCTGTTCCTTCTGCATATTACATTGCTCCATAAGCTCATTGATTCTGGAATTCTGTCTCTCCTTTGGCACAATTTTCCTCTGTGGTATGATGCTATGAATATTTATGGCACAATAAAAATAATATAATAATAAGCATTTTTCTAAACTTGTGCTGCATATATCTTCAGACAGGCGCTGGGAGGGCTATATCTGTTACCTCCCACTAGAGAAGATCTTTATGTCCTGTGAAATAGCTGGCTGTCCCAAAGACCTTCACTTCCAGGTGAGTTAAATGGCTTCTGTACTGACAAATTCCAAGAGGAATTTTTGTTCTTCCATATATAGTTTAGGCTCTCATCATCTCTGAAACATTGCCAGATTTTCCTTACATTGAATAGGCTTCAATTGATATCCTTATTCATCCTTCCTGTGTCAACCACTACAATTCATGCTTTTATAGCCACCTTAAATCTTTAGTCTGTAAAATTCCAGGGTCCAGAATACTCTGAGCAGACTATTATCCTGCTCAGTGAAGCGGGACTGCTTTCCCCTCGCTCCTCCTCCATCACCTTAACTGACGGGATTTCTTTTCATTTATAAATTTAACTCAGATTGTTTTCTTTTTTCAAATATTTGCCAAACTCTCCCATTCCAGCCAATTTCCCCAGCTTGATATCTGCTGAGCTGTACACAATGTTCCTAATTCTGTGACTTTGGATTTTGCCCCATGTCAGTCTCCCATTTATCCTCTGCAGTCATTCTTCTTATCTGTGTAATTAAGATAGTTAGAATTCATTCCATTTCCCATTAATAATTACCAGAAAAAGAGATTTTTAAGCTTTGTCAACTGTTAAAGAAATTCCGAGGCTCATATCATATGAACATTTTGATATTTTATGGTAAAACTTATGGGAATTATTTTAAAGCTATAAGATACCTCCAAAAAACTTTCTTCAACATTTGGGATATGTGTGTGTGTTTATGTATCTGTAAGAGAAAAGAGACAGAGACAGAAACAAAAACACAGACAGAAAGTGTCCTTTATTACGTTTTCATATGGAAACATTTTTGGGAGACAGTTATCCATGAGTTTCTCACATTTCTGCACTTCTTCTGAGCAGAGGCCTAGGCCTTTGTTCTGGACTATTATTTTAAGGATGTTAGTTTAGCAAACAGTTTCGGAGATTGATAGTTTCTTCCCCTGGAGCAAAGGGCAGTTTTATTTTTTGTTCTGTGTTTTGTTTTAGGTTTCCCAGATAACTCGGTTGGTAAAGAATCCACTTGCAATGCAGGAAACCCTGGTTTGATTTCTGGGTTTGGAAGACCCACTGGAGAAGGGATAGGCTACCCACTCCAGTATTCTTGGGCTTCCCTGGTGGCTCAACTGGTAAAGAATCTGCCTGCAATATGGGAGACCTGGGTTCAATCCCTGGGATGGGAAGATCCCCTGGAGAAGGGAAAGGCTACCCACTCCAGTATTCTGGCATGGAGAATTCCATGGACTATACAGTTTGAGTTGGACATGACTGAGAGACTCACTCACTTGTTTCATTGTTTTTGTTGTTCTTATTTGTTTATGTTGCTGTCCACTATAATGAAAACATGTTTGTCCTTGGGTAAAAAGAAAGCATGTTTTCTACCTATTACAAAGGGTTTGGTTTCTCTAACTCATGTTTTGTCTCATACTGTAACCATGTGCAAGATGTCAACTGAATCTCTTTGTGCTGCACTATGGGAATTTGAACTTGGGGAACCTGTGAAAACACTGACACTCTTGCTATTACTGTCACTGGAAATAAAGTCCTTTTTGTCTCTTATCCCAAGGGGTTGTTTTTTAACTTATTTACCTTTTATGTATTCTGAAAATCTATAACAGAGAGTAAGTTGCTAGTCAAGTAAAACCTCAAACCCCTCATTATCCTGATGGATGAGAGGCTGGCAGAGATATGGCTTTCTGCAGGAATAAAGATAAAGGTCTCGTGGGCTGGTTAAAAAGAGAAGAGGAAAGTTCATGTATGATCAAATGGGTATAAAAACTCCTCCATTTTATTTCCTTTTAATTAACAGGAATTGCAGAGATGGTTTCAGGTCGAGCACTAGGAAGTAAATGTAAACACAACCTCAAATGATGCCCAAGGTATCGCTTATTCTCTTCTAAGAGCAAAAACTGAAGTTTCTCAGCTGGATCATCCTCAGGCAGAAATTTCTACCACCATTCATTCAAAAGAAATGGACTGAGGACTACCACAGAGGATAAAAGCAGACAAACCACTAGAATTTTGGTTAGTTTGGCTGAGGAGATGAGACATGGGGATATAATGCTTGACTTCGGGCATGTAATGACTATTAAGGCAGAAAAGCTATAGAAGAGTTGCTTATGGCCTAATCCTTTCTGCAATCTAGCAGGCCAACGCTAGATACTGTCAGAGATCACAATACATGGTCCCAGGGCTTTGTGCATTGGGCCTTTGCTACCATGAGGGGGATTCCTGGTGAGAAAGAAAATTCTTTTGGGAAACCACAGATGCAGTATTGACAAAGATTTGGGCTCTTACTGCCCTGGGTGAGCTTTACAATGCTGATGAAAGTGACTCACTAATAAATAAGAAATGAACTCAAAGAAACTTGGTAAGTTTGCTCAGCAAGGATGCCACCTTAGAAAACTCCCTTAGGCCTTACATTGAAACTGGGCAAGAACTTAAGGTGTTATTTTCACAATTCAATTTCAGATGTTCTCGATTAAGGTAGAATCAAAAAAGTTTCCTCTGTGTATGTAACATCCTAATCAGCCAAGTAGAATAAATCTCACAGCCTCAACCAAGCAATGTGACTATGGCAGTTGAATCAAAGTTTCCCCAAAGCTAAAATAGGTGGTGTCAGTAGTTATAATCTTGGCCTCTTTTAGGACTTTGGGTGAACTGAAAACATTGAAGCTTCATTTGGTTGAGCTGTGTGTGGGCGCCACTCTGCTCACAACTGAAAGTGAACATGACTTGACTTTTGATTACCCCAGGCTCTCTGATTCCTTCCTCCTGATTAACCTGATTTCAACCACTTTAAAGAGAAAAGTGATTTTGGATGAGTTCTAGGTGAAAAACCAAAGGCTATACACATCCATCTACAGGGGAATTTGGAGGAAGGAAGAAATTCAAGTGTGTGCAATTCTTTTGGAGAAGAGTGCATGCACACTCAGTTGCCAAGTCGTGTCCAACTCTTTGCAACACCACGGACTCCTCTGTCTGTAGGACTTTCCAGGCAAGAATACTCGAACCTGAGACTCCTGCATTGGCAAGCAGATTCTTCATCACTGAGCTACCTGGGAAACCCTTGGAGAAGGGTAACTGAGTCCCAATTCCTCCTGGTTCTATAGTTACAGGCATACCCAGATTCGGGTATTGAGATTTGGACTAGGTACACATTGGGTAAAGAGAGTTAATATGTCCTTGTGGATGTGGCCCTTTTGATCAATTCAATATACTGTTGTGATTTCTTCTCCTAAGTGTACAATTATATTAATTTATATGTGTTTACTGTGAATACTTATAAAATCCAGAATAGATTCTCCCAATTAGGAAGTGTCATATATAGAAAATCACTATGGGACATGTAAATCACTTCCAAGCTCCTCTGCCTATTCACTCCAAGGTTGTCCAACAGAAACAATATATAATCCAAGGATAACAAATAGAAATCACAGTCTAAGGTCTTAAAGACAGCAAGGATGGATCACAAAATCAAAACAATAATCCTGTGCAGCCAACGAAAAATCATAATGGGAGATGGAGTCTTATGGTGGCTTATTATCACCTGAATCTTGTTATTGCTACTATAGCCCTACAAATAAATTCATTGCACAGACTGATGGCCCTTGGTATGCTTTGTTAAACATTGGCAACACCATCTTTTGCATCCTGCTTTCACCCAAGGATCAAAACCAATGTCCCTTCACTCAGCAAGGCCTTCAATATACATTTACAGTCCTCCCAGTCTTTTGCCTTAAGGACGTAGCCCAGATAACACTAATATTTCTACCATACGAAGTCTGAATTTTTCACTAAATAGATGACAACCTGTGGGTCAGCAAGTCTGAGGCTTCAGTGTGAACAGCCTTAACTTCAGTGTTACCCCATTTCTCCCAGCAAGAATAGCTGATAAACTCCAACAAAATTTAGAGGCTTGATAGCCAAGGAGTATCTTGGGATTGTGTGAGTATATACCAAAGCTCTCAAACCCTCTGGCAATGAAGGAAAAACTACTGTCTCTTTGCTAATCCTCACAGAGAGATTCAACAATTTATGGAATTCTTTGAATATTATTGGGACTTCTCTGGTGGCTCAGATGGTAAAGAATCTACCTGCAATGTGGGAAACCTGGGTTTGATCACTGTGTTGGGAAGATCCCCTGGAGAAGGGAATGGCTATACCTCCAGTGTCCGTACCTGGAGAATTCCATGGACAGAGGAATCTGGCAGGCTACAGTCCAGAGGGTGGAAAAGAGTCCAACACAACTGAGCAACTGACACTTTGAGTATTAAAGACTGTACACAACTCAAGTGGGAATTCTGTTTGTAACATTGTATCAGTTAGTTCAAAAACATTCATCCTTTGATGGGACCCAGACCAAAAGGGTGAATTAGAAGCTATCCAGTGAGCCCTGCATGGTCTCTACACAACTGACCTTCGTGACTGATGACATTGCTGATCAGAATCTCTGGCAAAGAGCGGTACCCTCTATCTAGAGATGCCTCATGCAACAGTGACATAGTTAAGTCACAAAGATAATGACCACTTGGTTGAGAACACTGCTTGCCATGATCCCCTACAGTAGACCACACCGGTCAGAGCAAGAGACACAACAGGGCTCTGTAAGTTCTATTAAATTGGCTTTGTCACTTTTGCATTTGTCCCTTCTGAGTGTGAGTAGGGAATAGTTGAGAAAAGATGAAGTTTTAGCTACTGTAATGTGACATAGATATTTTATGGCAGTGGAGGAAGAACATCATTCTGAAACCTGCAGAGGGAACATCTTAGACTGTGGGAGACATGGATGAGAAAGTGACGTTAAGGTTTTTTTTTTTTTTTTTTTTTTCTTTCAAGCTATCCCTAGAGTCTTCCTCAAGAAGAGTGCATTGCTCCCAAATTAATGAGCACTTAAATTTAATTGATTTCAGGATCTCTTATCCCCCAGCAAGCAGATCTGGTACCATCTGATTGCCAAATTTCTTAAAATAACCAAAAAGTCTACCAAAGGGGCAGATAAGAGCCCTATTCTCTACAATTCACAGTAAAATTCCTGTCAACACCTTTAGTATCCATCCACTTCACCCTGTGCCAAGTATTGTAGTTCAGTGATGCTCCAGAGTATGTAAAAGCTGCCCAGCTGATGAGGAAGATAAGCAGGAGAGAGTGGGCTCCCTGTCCTTAGGCAGTACCTTCAAAAGCAATAACTAGACTCAGTTTTTCAAATTGAATTGAGAGCCTTAAAGTCTACTAGCTGGGTGTGAGGCCACCTTGGAACAGAGTCAACTTATGTTCCTGGATGATGTAGGCCAGGGGTCTCCAACCTCTGTGATCTAATGCCTGATGATCTGAGGTGAAGCTGATGTAATTATAATAGAAATAAAGTTCACAATAAATGTAATGTGCTTGAATCATCCCCTCTACCCCCACAGCCCCCACCCTTGCCACATCTGTGGAAAAGTTTTCTTCCATAGAACTAGGATTTGGTGCCAAAAACACTGGGGATGGCTGATGTAGACCCCTCTTTAGTGACTCCAGTAGCATTTCTTTCAGGGCACATGTACCCTTAGGACCATATGTCTTATGTGGAAACTCAAACATTAGCTTCTCTCCCCTAAATGTTGATTATAACCTTAGGAATGGTCATAAAAGACCTCCAAGTTCTTAAGGAAAATGTCCCTAGGATAATGTAGGCCTTGAATGACTGTACC
Organism: Tragelaphus eurycerus; assembly: GCA_935064755.1. Taxonomy (NCBI): domain Eukaryota; kingdom Metazoa; phylum Chordata; class Mammalia; order Artiodactyla; family Bovidae; genus Tragelaphus; species Tragelaphus eurycerus. The sequence goes on along the minus strand of CAKXYN010000012.1, from coordinate 9,016,194 downwards.
ATTTTCCCAAAATGATGACTTGAGAAGATCCCTGGATAGGGAACTGACTTATACTTGCACCCATCTTGCAGTCAGCTTTCCCTGCAATGTGTGTTGCCCAATTAGAAAAAGTGATATAAAATTTGTCTTCAGTATTAGTTGAGGTGATCAAAGATACTGCTGCAGTCCTGGAACGTATTCAGGTTAGTAGTAACTAAGTGACCAAGCTTGTGATAGATGATATTGCCCCTAAATTTGCTCCTTGAGTGCCAAGGTAAAGTCTGTGTAATCTCTAGCATTCCTGCTGTATCTGGACTAAGGCCATGGGAACATTTGAAAAGTCAATGTGGAATTAAAGGAAAAAAAAAAAAAAAACACCTAGATTTCTGAGTTAGATCCAGATGGTTTATGAGATTTGTTCAGCTGGTTGAGGGACAGTTGAGGGTAATAATGCATATTTCCTCATCCAGCTGCTCAGAGTCCTGTTGATATCAGCCTTAATGAAATGTGATATGAGCCAAATTGAGCAGATTTAGTCCTAATCTCTATCAGCCAGATTAATCATGTGGCTGACAGAGGGTTGTACGCAGAGGAAAATTTTCCAGATATCAAGACAGTTTTGGATGGAAGGGTAGATACCGTAGAAGACTAGTCTCCATAGGTCTTGAACATTTATTGCTCAGCATGACAAAGACAGTTTTTCCCCTGGAGGCAAAGATCAGACAGGTTTACTGCCCATTATAAAAGATTCAGTTTCCCTGAGGTTGGAATCCTCACTCCTGTAATACAAACCACTGTGTGTGTGTGCAGGCACTTGGCTCAGTCTGCATCATCTTTTGGGGCACCAGCACAAATACTGACAACTGCTATTCCTATGAGTAATAAACACCTTTTCTTCTGAAGTCTCCTGTCTTCTGCCAGCACCCATGAAGTGTAGCATGCTAACTTGGCACACAGGTAGAGTAACATCTCAGAAACTTCTATGTTTTTGTCATATATAAAATTACTAACATATACTAATTAGGATTTCACTTACATTAAAGAGAGTGGGAGAAAAAACCCTTAGGCTACAGATCTTGTAGCTAACATTTTCAAGGCACACTGGGCTTTAATTAAGTGAGCAAATGAATGTGATTAAATAGAAAGCAATTCAGCACTCTCCTGAAAAGAAATTCTGGTTTGTACTAAGAGCATTTATTTTAATATGCTGGAGAAATAGATGAAGAGCACAGAAAATGCCCAATGACACAAATTGTGCTTTGACATTTGTAGATAGTTCTCAGTCTGTGGATTGTTTAATTGAGAACCTTGCTCTAAGTGAATTTACTCCCTTTCTAGTGAGTATGCTGTTCCCAGACCAACCTTCTGGCACCTCCTAGGAATGACATAATGGGTTACAATATCCTTTCACAGAATTCTAGGAAATGCAACAAACTTGTAATCAGAACACTGGAACATATGAATATGATTCATTATTGGGTAGATGGGTATATACTAATATGGCATAAATCTAGAATCACATGAATCAGATACATTTCTAAATTAATTTTGACTTCACAGATTAGAAGTTGGGGAAATAGCTTGTTGAAATTTTAAAGTACATATAGTATCCAACTAATGAATTTCCTAATAGTTGTTCTCTGTACATGGACATGAATCTAGCATTTTATATGTTATTCACATGAAGTTCAAATGCCAGGTAGCCAAGAAATAGAAAATCATTATCCATTTGGAGTGATTTAGCCATTCTTTAAACACAAGTAGTTCAATGAAAAATAGCAAAGAACAGTTAAGTCAAATCTTAAGGAACCATTTATTCTATAATGCCTTATTCTTACAACAAAATGGCCCATCACTTGTAATTCTATAATTCCTTTCAGAAATGTGTAAGGGAAAATGTACTTGGGAAAAAATACGCAACATTTTCTTCCCTGCTAGTATTAGAAAAGGTACTGAAGGTAGGGAAAAGTTATTTGTTTGCTATTACTGAATGTTTGCTGCACACAGAGCAGAAAATGGGAATAAAGAAAGGAAGTCAGCTCTCCAATCCCAGATGCAGACTGATGAATCACTTAGTGATTAATTGTTGCTCCTAGTAATTGAAATAATCATATTTCAGAGAGGAGAAAAAAAGCATTTGGTCTCTGAATTTTTTTTCCTAAAATTATAATTGCTGCAATATCAAAGACTTTTTTAAAGGAGGTATAAAGATTTTAACATAAAATTAAAAGGAATATAACTCCCAAGATTGACCCAACATCTGGCATCAGGTTTTGAAAAACTTTCCTCTGGCTGTAAAAACCAGTGCTCCCCTTTACACTAACCAGCTGTCTTATTTTCCTATATAGTTTTCTTTTCAATAGAGTTTGCGATATAGAGAACAATGAAAATCTGTGAAATATATATTGTCTTTTTTTTCCAAAAAGCCACTGAGTTCACATTTACTGCCCCAAAAATAGTATTTAAGCTTTTTAATCAATGTTAATCTGAGTCAATAGACAGGCTTTATCATGTTTGGAGTTCTAAATGTGTATGGTCCTATGCCAAGAATTTGAGGAGTCACTACCTTCAAGGAGTTTACTGTCTAATTATGGAGGTGTAGTGTGGCAACCCACTCCAGTATTCTTGTCTGTAAAATCCCATGGACGGTGGAACCTGGTAGGCTACAGTCCATAAGGTCACAAAGAGTTGGACACGAATGAGCAACTTCACTTAGTGTATAGAGAAAATGTTAGCAATAAGTACGGTGTATGTGAGCATTATAGAAAAGATGTCATGAAGTTGGAAATTTGCATTTGGTGTGTGCTTAATATGTTTAGGACTTTTCAAAGGTTTTTCATAGCTAATCTCCACAGTGACCCTGAGAAGAAATTATCATATCAATTTTAAGTGATGAATAAGTAGGATCAGAAAGACTAAGTGATTTATTCATGTTCACACTGATAGTAAAAGGTAGAGTTAGTTTTCAAATGTGGTTCTCTTTCCCTCTAATTTTAAAAGAAAGAGAGAAAGGTATAACTTCATATTTTAAATCCCTGGTGATAATTAAAGTCTGAAATAATAGCACTTATAGAGTAGAATTATGAGAAAAAGCTGGCATTAGAGAAGAGATGGGTTTATTTGTGTATATTGTTTCTGAAGCAATACTAGGGAATATAAGAAGAAATATTATTCTATTATTCAGTTCAGTTCAATTCAGTCGCTCAGTCATGTCTGAGTCTTTGTGACCCCATGAATCGCAGCACGCCAGGCCTCCCCATCCATCACCATCTCCCGGAGTTCACTCAAACTCACGTCCATCGAGTCGGTGATGCCATCCAGCCATCTCATCCTCTGTCTTCCCCTTCTTCTCCTGCCCCCAATCCCTCCCAGCATCAGAGTCTTTTCCAATGAGTCAGCTCTTCGCATGAGGTGGCCAAAGTAATGGAGTTTCAGCTTTAGCATCATTCCTTCCAAAGAACACCCAGGGCTGATCTCCTTTAGAATGGACGGGTTGGATCTCCTTGCAGTCCAAGGGACTCTCAAGAGTCTTCTATTATTAGATAGATGTTAAAAATCCTATTTAAAAAATCAGTCTTGGATATGTATGTATGGTATTCAACATTGTTTCAATGTAGACACAATGAATAATAATAATAAATGAGCAACTATATTCTTGATTCCACACAACAAAATGATGCCATCTGGAAATTCAAATTCTAGGAGGTGTAATGAGTAGCTGGCAAAGCAGACTGTAACAATTCCTCCTGTGCATGCATACACCACCTCATGTTAAAAATTGGAACCTATTTTTTTCTCCCTTGGAATATGAGTTGGCTTTAGACTTAACTTGAACATAGAATGTGGGAAAAGTCACTCTGTGCTAGTTCAGATTCTCAGCTTTATGAGACATTGCAGCTGCTGCTTTCATTCTTTTGCTATCCTGAGCCTTCTGATAAAGAAGTCCAGGCTCTCCATCTGGAGAAAGAGGGCACTTGGAGAAAGAGGCCCCCTTCAACAGCCCAGAACTAAGGCCCCCAACACGGGAGGGTGACCATCCTGATCCTTCAGCCCAACTGCCATCTGCGTGAGTGCCACTGACACAACAGAGAGGAGAAATCTCTGAGGAGCCCCACTCAGATTTCTGAATCACAGAATCATGATTAATACATGGGTTTCATTTTAGTCCACTAGGTGTAGTGTAGAGTGTTACTGATTACTGCTAAATGAGAGACTCTTCTAACAGTAAATAATTACATAAATATTTGCCTCTTCTTCCTGACAGGAATTGAATCATTCTTCAAGAAACATAAAACAGGACTTGATGATAGAGAGCTGCCAAGAAAGTAGTAGAGAAGTGCTTGCATTGGGTGATCAGAGAAGCTTCCTGAGGAGGTGACATTTGAGCAGAAAAGGAAGTTAGATAATTGAATGGGTCATGGTGATGAACCATGAATATCAGGGAAAAATGATTCCCCAATGTCTCAAAATAGGTTATAACTGGCATACTCAAAATTAAATTCCCACCTGTATATTGACACCGATATAGAAGGCTCTGTTCTTTTCTTTTGTCTGTATTACTATTTGCATTTAAAAATGAATTCACATGCCATCTTCCTCAGAAAGGCCTGACTTCTCTAACCTGAGCGGGTGTCCTCTTCTACATCACCATCTCCAACCACATTTTCTTCTGGGAGAGTTGGAACATGTTATGCAGCTTATTTCCTTTTATCCAAACCTCATGCCACTAACTCCAGTACTCCTGCCTCAAAAATCCCGTGGATGGAGGAGCCTGGTAGGCTGCAGTCCATGGGGTCGCTGAGGGTCGGACACAACTTGAGTGACTTCACTTTCACTTTTCACTTTCATGCATTGGAGAAGGAAATGACAACCCACTCCAGTGTTCTTGCCTGGAGAATCCCAGGGACGCGGAAGCCTGGTGAACTGCCATCTATTGGGTCACACAGAGTCGGACACGACTGAAGTGACTTAGCAGCAGCAGCATGCCACTAAACTTAAAGCTTGTTTTGATCTCTGTACTCAAAATATGTATATTGTAGGTGAAATGACTACTGTCTTGCCCCTATTTACATTACATTCACTACATTTTCTTCTTCTTCTTCTTTTTTTTTTTTTTTTTTTTAAGGCTTCCACTGGGTACCAGCTTAAGCACATCATCAAAATTTAGATTGTATCACAAAAAGACTTTTTTTTTTTTTTTTTGGCCAGTGGCTGCTTAACCTGTTACTGAAAGGTAGCAACAAAATAAAGCTTTTATTAACCAGAAAATGTACTGTGCTTCCTTTGGGAAGGTAAACAAGACAGCAGATATAGAAGCCTCACTCAAAGAGGGAGAAAGGAAACTGAAGAATTTTAAGAGTAACACCTGTCAAATGGAGCAGTAATGTGTACTGCTTGACAAAATAGGCTGGTGACTGTCAAAATAAATAATAAACCTTCCAGCTCTGACTAATGACAGAACTACACCAGAAGACTTGAGGGAAGCATCCAACAAAATGCAAAATTGAAAGTAAAGTTGGAGCGATCAGCACAGCCTCCCAGCAGCTACATTTCAAATAATTTTGGAGAAACTCAAACCATTCACCAGGCTTCATTGCAGAGGGAAAATTTCCAAGAACTCTTCTGACTGAACATTCCTCTTTCGTTAGGAAACACATCTCTTCTGATGGAGTGCCAGGACCTTATTTTCTGCTTTTTCAATACAGAAACAACCTTGCCGTGACTGTGGCATTCTCTGTGCAGACATTCAGCTGACTGCCAATAATGTCATCAGGAGGATCAGCGAGAGCTGTACCCCTTTGTTGTCAGAGTGGGGCACACTGCATAAAAGGCAGAGATCCAGGGAAAGGCCACTTCTGATTCCTTTCTGCGTCCATTTCTTCCCACGTGAGGTACCTAGTTTTCTTTTCCCGTAGCTCCTGAAAGGATCATCTTATTTTCTCTTTCCAGAAAGTAAGGTTTTCTAAAACAATTACAGAGCAAGCTGCCCAAGTGTCTGCAGATAATGTTATGACCCTTTCCAGGGGCAGTTTCATTTAAGCAAATTGTTTTTTGGAAGCCCTAAAAACCCTTGATAAATTTCTGCTCTGAATTTAATAATACATCACAAGTGGAAGAATATATTGTTAGTGGAAGAATTTTAAACATCTCAAAAACATAGTTCTGCAAAAGCCATCTTGCTTCAGAAATTATCCACTTATGCCTCTAGTTCCAAGTGTCAGAGGTGAGGGGCTGTTTGTCCCTCTGCCTGACTCTCTTAATTGTATTTTTGTTCCCAGGCAGAGCTATGCTCTGGGGTCCGAAGTCAAAATGAAAGAGAGAGGAGGAAAAACACTAAACAGCACCAACTCCCAAGGAGAAGCTGCTTCTAGAAATTATTTAGCCTACAGTAACATGGCTTGCTTTCCCATTTAATTTTATTTATGTTCTTCCATTATTTATTCTTCCTTTATCTGTTTCATCCATTATATTTATTGACTCTAGTTCCAAATATGTTTTTTATTAGAATCTAATTCTAAGCAAATAATTTAGAGATGTGCAAAAAGCAAAACATCAAATCTAAAAACATAAATTTAGTGCTGGTTTCTTTCCAGTCCAAAGTATTTGCTAAAATGCATAATTTAAGAAAAAAAAAAAAACTGAACATTTTGTCTATTTTAAATGTTATCTTGGAGAGTTATACTAATATAAAAACTGCATTCTATATTATTTTCATAGTGATATTTATTAAACCAAAACATCAAGACATACTCAGATTACAGAATGAATATCAGAACTCAGGACCACATCAGATATATGAGTAGCAAGTGACTGTCAAGATGTGTCATAAGTGAAGTGAAAGATTAATTCCCTCAAATTACCTTGATTCACAAATGGAAAGGAATCAGGATCCCTTTACTTTGTATCCAGTGATTTCAACATTCTAGGATGATTTTATTCACCAGACCATTGGTTGATCCATCCTACTCTGATTGAGGTTGACCCAACCCAGTCACTATCATGTCCAAGGAATCCTTCCTGCAGCAATTATTCTGGTTGGCAGGACTGTCTTCTTTAAAACCTTCTCTACTTATTATTCTTGCTGCCTCTGAAGGGTCAGTAATGTGTCTGCCAGTAAAGCATTGTCTCCTTCCATTTCCTATTCCCATAACCACAAAAAGTAGAAGCAGTTCCCCAGTTGAGGAAAGAGCATGTGTTCATTAATAACCACAGTAGTCTAGCAGCCAAGCCCTTGCTAATGCTCTACTCCTTTTTAACTTGGACTACTATAACCACACTGTTTTGTCTCCAAGGCTTTATTCTTCTGTCCAGTTTAAAATGATATGCATTCTGCAGATCAAATCATTTTCTAGATGGATTTAAGTTGTGCCTGTGGGAAGAAACAGCTTGGGCTTGGCAATGTTGTATATAAGGAATGTGGTGTGGAATACGGAGATGAGTGTCTAAAAAAGGCATATAAATATACTGTGTGATGATAGGGACCCAGTTTTGTTTGGTGTTTTTTTTTTTTTTTTTTGGTATTTCAGGAATCACAAACTCTCAAGATCTAATTGCAACTTTAATGACTACATTTGACAAATTATAGGAATTTTCTCTGCCTGTGTCCCACCTTATTACATAGTATTAATAGTTTGTGTACAGCAAGATGATTTGACTTACATACATTGTGAAATGATTACCACAATAAGTTTAGTGATTGCCCATCATCTCTTATAGATATAAAATTAAATAGAAAAATTGTTTTCCTTGAGTTGAGAACACTTAGGATTTACTCTCTTAATAACTTTCATATATGACATACAGTGGTATTAATTATAATTATCTTGTATGTTACATTCCTAGTACTTATAATAGGAAGTCAGTACCCTTTGACTACCTTCATCCAGTTCTCCTTCCCCCATCCCCACTTCTGGTAACCATAAATCTGATCTCTTTTTCTATGAGTTTATTTGTTTTTGAAGTATAAGTGATGGACAATGCTCTGCTAGTTTCTGTTATACAACATAGTGATTTGACATTTCTATACATGCCAAAATAATCATCACAACAAGTCATTAACATCAATCACTTTTCAAAGATAATACATAATTATTGGCTATATTCTTCACATCTTACATTTCACATTGGTGACTCATTTACTTTGCAACTGGAAGTTTGTATCTCTTAATCTCCCTTACCTGTTTCTCTCACCCACTCACCCCCTTCCTTCTGACAAACACCTGTTCTCTGTATCTATAATTCTGTTTCTGTTTTTTTACTTTTGTTCATTGTTTGTTTTTTAGATTCCACATGTAAATGAATTCATATAATATTTGTCTTTCTCTGTCTGACTTATTTCATGTAACATAGTGCCCTCTAGGTTCATCTATGTCTTTGCAAATGGCAAGATTTTATTCTTTTTTATGGGCAAATAGTATTTCACTGTAAATAATACCACATCTTTATCCATTCATCTAGATGGACACTTAGGTTGCATCCATATCTTGGCTGTTGTAAATAATGCTGCTTTGAACATAGGGTACATATATCTTTTCTAATTTGTGTTTTCATGTTTTTGGATAAATACCCAGGAGTGGAATGCCTGGATCTTATGATATAGCTTTATTTTTAATTTTTTGAGGAATCTCCATAATGTTTTACATAGTGGCAGTACCAATTTATATTCCCATAAAAATGCAGGAGAGTTCCCTTTTCTTCACATCTTTACCATTTGTTGTTTACTGTCTATTTAATAAGAGCCATTCTGACAGGTGTGATGTGAGCAGATATCTTATTGTGGTTTTGACTTGCATTTCCCTGATAGTTAGTGATGTTGAACATCATTTCATGTCCCTATTGACCATATATATGTCTTCTCTATAAATATGTCTATTCGGATTCTGTGCCTATGTTTTAACAGAGTTATTTTTATGTTCAATTGCATGAGTTGTTTGCTATACTTTTGATATTAACCCCTTTTATGATATATTGTTTTCAAATATATTCCCCTATTCAGTAGATGTACTTTTTGTTTTCTTTTGCTGTGCAAAAAGCCTTTCAGTTTGATGTAGTTCCATTTGTTTATGTTTTTATTTCTCTTGCCTGAGGAGACAGGTCTAAAAAATTACTACTAAGACCTATGTTAAAAAACATACCACCTCTGTAGACCTCAAATTTTTACAATGCTCTATGTCGATTATATCTCAATAAAACTGGAAGAAAAATAATAATTTTAAATTTAATAAATAATAAATAATTGAGAGACCATCCATAATATATAAAACTTATAAGGACCAGAATGTAAGAAAAAGCTCTTATATTAAAGGGTAATTTGGGATAAATCTGCCTTACATTTATTTATTATCAGATTTTTTTAAAAAGCACATAATTTGTGCATGATATGCAGCAGATGCTCAATAAATTTGAGTTTCCTTCATGCGTGTCTGTGTGTGTGCAACTTTTGCAAGCTGAAAAACCACCGAAGAGTACTGCCATGACATTGCTAAATAACTCCCTCTTTGATGCAGCCAAATCAGCAGAGTCAATTTTTAAGGAACTTCTTGAGCAATAGATATGTAGTCCACCAAAATCTGCAGATAGAAAAGAGTAAAAGCAAGAGGAACTTGAGACAGATAGAAAAAGAGTAATTGTCTGCCACCCATGGACATCGTTCATCTCCTGGCATCCTAGACATTTTTGTGGTTTATATTTTGAAATTACTGTAGCCCTCCAAGAAAGAGTTAATTCATTACCAAACAGTGAGCCATTTCCTGTCTACTGAATTGTAGAATCAGAATAAGTACTATTTTATCAAAAGAACTTTGGCTGTCACCTAGTGTTAATCACTTTCAGAACAATTATGATTTATTTATTTCCAGATTTCATTTTGGCAACTTGGAGTCTTACCTCACATGTAAGATTATTGCTGAAAACAGTGCTTCTCCAACTTGTCTTCCTTCGTGTTTTTTGTCTCTTAAAAAAAATTAATTACATTCAAGCTAGTGAGCTTGTGAGCCTATGCGAGGCCCACGCTAGCTCAAATATTGTTTGTATATAATCCTACACAGATATGGAGCCAATAGGGAGCTAGATCACAGTGTGCTTTTACACATCTTTTAGTTAAATTAAAAATCCAAAAGCTAAATCTTGTGTTCTGAGACAGTACATGAATTTGACATTTCCTGGAGGCGATTAGAATCATAAACCAATGAATAGACTATAGTCATCCATTTAAGTGGTTTGTGACTGTGAAAGACTAAATATTTACAATGTCTTTTATCCTTGGATACAATATAATGATTTCATCATTTTAATAGCTCTTTACTCAAATGTAGCTGCATCCCACTTAGATTTTAGAGACAAGAATTTAAAATAGTTTGGATCTCATTAACCATTTGAGTAAAGCCCAAGAATGACAAAATATATAGCAAGAGTTCAAGGTGTTGAAATTACAGATTTTAGTTTTGATTTATGTCTTCCCTCCTGTATCTTGCACTATTTACCAAACTTTGCTCTAAATGTTCAGATAAGGAGATACATTTGTTCATACACAGTCAGAAGAAGGTCACTAACAGATTCCAGGCATCTGCATATAAATACAGGGTTATGCACACAAATAGGGACTGGTTGATGAAAACGTGAATGAACCAGGACAAAACCATGCAACTATTATGGAAGCAATGAAAGCAACGTTCCCTACAGCAAGCTGCATGAATAACTTTTTTGTATACAGGAAAATATGGTATTATCTTATAAAACACATTATCTTGTCATTTGCTTTTCCTTATAGAGTCCTACAAATGCCTGTATGTTCTTCCTCTCATTATTTTCCCTATGTATACTCTTACAGTTTCTGAAAAGAAAACGGAGTTAATATATTTGATTAATATTATTCTTCCCCTCTCCCTCCCATGTAGGATGAAAACAAAATTTGGTTTATTTTCAACACAGAAATGCAGAGACTACATTAACTGTTTTTTTTGTGTTTTTTTTTTTTTTTTTTTTTTTTGTATTTGGCTCTAGTACTCACAGGTTTTCACTTATATTAATTCTCAGTCTTTTGCATAAAAAAGAAATAAAACAATACTGACTGACATAGACACTATCAAAATAAATTTATAGTTACCTCCCCAAGGTGTACAGAGGATATGATCTATTAGGACTTTTGTACTAAGACTTTTGGCATTCTCCATTCATAGTAGTAGACTTCAAAGATTATTTCATAAATCGCTATCCTAAGGCACCTATGTAAAATGTTTTATAATACCTTGGTTGGATCATCAGTCAAGACATAGTTTATGACATGATGAAGTAGAATCAAAATGAAAAAAAAAATTAAAGCTAAGGGATTTTTGGTTTATAGTATACTGATACTTAATGATTATTCAAAGAAAACCATCTATGTTCAAAGAAAAAAAATTTATTTCTATCCCACAGCAGGGGGTGGAATACACACATATATATGTGGGATTAAATGTTATGTTAAATAATAAAAACTACAAACAACAGGTCCTATTGTATAGCACAGAGATCTATACTTAACACCCTATTATAAATCATAATGAAAAAGAATATTAAAAACAATGCATATACAAATATAACTGAAGCACTTTGGTGTACAGCAGAAATTGACACAATATTATAAATCAACATTATTTAAAACAAAAACTCGCAGTTACTTATTGACTTTAACACTCAATTTCCTTGCATTACATGACAATGAAATCTGCTGTATAATACTTTACAAACTTATTGAAAGTATAAAGTGAAACAATGTGCTTGAAAGAACTATGAAAATCAAAAGCAATATGTACTGAGAAGATGGCATCATTAATTCACTGGTAGTGCTGGCCAGTGAGGATATATGAATAGCATCTGTGTCTGCCATTTATTGTTGTTGTTTAGTCTCCTAGTCCAGAGAAGGTAAAGGCACCCCACTCCAGTACTCTTGCCTGGAAAATCCATTGGATGGAGGAGCCTGGTAGGCTGCAGTCCATGGGGTCACGAAGAGTTGGACACCATTGAGCGACTTCACTTTCACTTTTCACTTTCATGCATTGGAGAAGGAAATGACAACCCACTCCAGTGTTCTTGCCTGGAGAATCCCAGGGACGAGGGAGCCTCGTGGGCTGCCCTCTATGGGGTCGCACAGAGTTGGACACGACTGAATTGACTTAGCAGCAGTCTCTAAGTCATGTCAGACTCTTTGTGACCCCATGGACTGTAGCCTACTAGGATCTTCTGTATCTGGGATTTTCCAGGGAAGAATACTGTGGTGAGTTGTCTGACTTTTAAGGGCTGTCACACAGTGGAAGAATCAGACCCGTAGAATGTCATGGGTAAATCAGGAGGGAGTTCTCACCTTCCTTGGAACATAGTGGAAAACTACACAGAAGAAGATAATATTTGGACTTGATATTGGAGGTAAAGTTAGGGTTCTTCCAAGTAGAGAAGAAAGGAAACAGTATTCTGCACAGAGGGAACAATAGGTACCCATACAAATAAGCAAGAAAAATCATAATAAACTCATCAACTTGTGGCTGAATGGGAGAATGGGAAGATAGCTGTAGGTGGATGACCAAAAAACTGATGTATTAGGATCATTTGTGTGTTAGTGTGATAAGTCAAGATCTCATTGCCTAATTGTTTGGAGACTTGGGTTTTATTTACTTATTTATTTATTACTGAAGTGTGGTTGATTTACCACATTATATTGGTTTCAGTGTATGACAGAATGATTCAGTACCTTTACAGATTTTGCTCCATTAAAATTTTCACAAGATAATGGCTATAATTCTCTGTATTGTATATCCTTGTTGCTTATCTATTTTATACATAGTAGTTTGTACCTCTTAAGCATGTACCCCTGTCTTGCCTTTCCTCTCTCCTTTCTATCTACTGGTAACCCCTAGTTTGGAAACACTGGGGTGAGAAGGCTCTTGAATTTTTAGAATGGAAAGTGTGTAATAAAATGTATATTAAAAAAAAAAAAGTAATCTCAAGTCAGCACTGTGGACCTGTTATGGAAAGGACTGGTAAACAGACTATAAAGAAAAATGGCTACAAATGTATTGCAATTATCCAGAAAGAAAGAGCTAACAATCCATGTTAATTTGGCTGTACTACATGGTGAAGGATAAGTTGCAGAGTAACAGAGGTAGTGACATGTCACTACCTTTGACATTGTATTAAGGATTTTGATATATAACTTTTTTGATAATAAAATGGGAGTAATTCTCTAAACATGTACTTAAACTCTACCAGAATGAAAAGTATGCATTCCTCTATTGTGGTTCTCTGCAATGTTTGCCCAGTAAGTAGTTTATTTCTGATTTGACCCTCTTCTGCACAGTATATAAAGCATTTTCAAAACATGTAAAACAGATACAAGCTAGCAATCCTTTCCCTTTAGTAATTTCTGAGATGAGATATGGAAGATTTAGGAAAAATTCCACTGTGCCCCTCTCCCCTTCTTAGCACACTCTCATTTGAACAGCATTGTCAAGTCCTAGGATTTCAGCAAGGGTCCTTCCTACATGATTTGTGATGCGGTCGTGAATCACCATGACATGCATCTCCCGAGTGTCTCCTTTTTCACCCAGTTCACTGATATACTTTGCTCAAGGGTGCAAATGTTCATGGTAAAAACTTACTTATCTCTTTCTCTTTGTTTAATGCATGACCTCAAAATGCCTGCATCACTGCTGTCTGGACAGTTCATACTCTAACCTCCAATGAGGCAGGAATTGAGCTTAATTAATTCCCGTTTATAACAGTACTGCCTTCTAAAAATACAGACATTTAATAAATGTTTTGGTGATAATGGAATAATTTATCTCTTCTAAGGAGCATCCCTTTCAACTGAACCAAGAACAGCATACACTGTACTGGTTTAGGGAGGATAAATGTAAGTCCATGACAGTTAAAAATGATAGGAGGAATAAAAACTCATCCATCTGCCTAATGACTAAATTTCAGTGGTGAAGATTTGATAATTCTAGTGAAGTTGTTAGTGGAAGGGCCTTTTAGTTTAACACATTTTAAAAATTCAGGGAAGTCTGACTGCTTGTGCTAGCTCAGTAGTGTCAAGTCAATTTAGGCAACCTCAGTGAACTCAGGAAAAGGACACGACGTGTATTTTCACTTCAAAACAAAAGAAAACATGATTTGTTTCTGTTTAAATTAGTTCAAACTTAGTTCAAATTTTTCCAATATGGTCTCCAAATCGCAGAATTTAAGCTTGTCCTTATACACATATACACACAGACGTACACACAGGTGTATATACACATACACATATATACTTTACACATATATAAACATATATACATGTATATGGACAAGGCGATGGCACCCCACTCCAGTACTCTTGCCTGGAAAATCCCATGGGCAGAGGAGCCTGTTAGGCTGCAGCCCGTAGGGTCACTAAGAGTCAGACACGACTGAGCAACTTCACTTTCACTTTTTACTTTCATGCATTGGAGAAGGAAATGGCAACCCACTCCAGTGTTCTTGCCTGGAGAATCCCAGGGACGGGGGAGCCTGGTGGGCTGCTGTCTATCGGGTCGCAGAGTCGGACACGACTGAAGTGACTTAGCAGTAGCACATGCATATACATACATATATTTATAAATATACACATGTATAAAATATATGTGTATCATATATATCATTTTTATGTGTTATTACTTGAAAAGGTCATTGTATTCAACTTCTTGCATCAAAAGCTTCTTATCAACTGACATAGATGTATAGCTGAATTAAAATAAGCTTTTATTTATAGAAAGTTAAGAATTAGGTTGTTTTTTATTGATTTAGGTTGTGTATGGATTGATATGTGTGTGTGTATGTTTAATACCTACAAAAATTGACCCATGCAGTTCCTCGAGCTGCTGCTGCTGCTAAGTCACTTCAGTCATGTCCGACTCTGTGCAACTCCAGAGATGGCAGCCCACCAGGCTCCCCCGTCCCTGAGATTCTCCAGGCAAGAACACTGGAGCAGGTTGCCATTACCTTCTCCAATGCATGAAAGTGAAAAGTGAAAGTGAAGTTGCTCAGTCATGTCCGACTCTTAGCAACCCCATGGACTGCAGCCTATGAGGTTTCTCCGTCCATGGGATTTTCCAGGCAAGAGTACTGGAGTGGGGTGCCATTGCCTTCTCCAAGTTCCTAGAGACTGCTTGCTAAAAACTTGGCTGATTGGTTGCCTTCTTTTCATAGTCACATAATCAGTTCAGTTTAGTTCAGTCACTCAGTCATGTCCGATTCTTTGTGATCCCATGAATTAGAGCTGCCAGGCCTCCCTGTCCATCACCAGTTCCCGGAGTTCACTCAAACTCACATCCATCAAGTTGGTGATGCCATCGAACCATCTCATCCTCTGTCATCCCCTTTTCCTCCTGCCCCCAATCCCTCCCAGCATCAGGGAATGACTTTTCCAATGAGTCAACTCTTCTCATGAGGTGGCCAAAGTATTGGAGTTTCAGCTTTAGCATCATTCCTTCCAAAGAACACCCAGGATTGATCTCCTTTACAATGGACTGGATGGATCTCCTTGCAGTCCAAGGGACTCTCAAGAGTCTTCTCCAACACCACAGTTCAAAAGCATTAATTCTTCGGCCCTCAGCTTTCTTCACAGTCCAACTCTCACATCCATACATGACTCCTGGAAAAACCATAGCCTTGACTAGATGGACCTTTGTTGGCAGAATAATGTCTCTGCTTTTGAATATGCTATCTAAGTTGGTCATAACTTTCCTTCCAAGGAGTAAGCGTCTTTTAGTTTCATGGCTGCAGTCACCATCTGCCTTGACTTTGGAGCCCAAAAACATAAAGTCTGACACTGTTTCCACTGTTTCCCTATCTATTTCCCATGAAGTGGTGGGACCAGATGCCATGATCTTAGTTTTCTGAGTGTTGAGCTTTAAGCCAACTTTTTCACTCTCCTCTTTCACTTTCATTAGTACTAAGATTAAAAAAAAATCTTAAAATGAAGCAAAACAGATTTGTAAAAGGAAATTTCTCATCCTCACCAGAACACATTTTTCATATCTGTTCTATTTAGGTTAACATGTATTGTCAAACAACAGGAAAATTAAAAGTATAATAAAATCTTGTGTCCTAGTCTGTTGAGTAATTTCTTCTTGTTCTGTCCCCAGAGCAAGAGAAGTGCATTGGTTATTTCAAAGACTTAGAAAGAGCATTACTGAGTATTTTCAAATAAAGTTTATTAAAGCACATTGTTTCCAGCCAAGCCTATTAAAGCTACCACTGTGATTATACTATATTCCTTACTAACATGTAATACAGATTCAGTTTACTCCTTTTGCTGCAGTTATTGTGGTAGATGGTGATTTCTTAGAAAAGAAACAATATACTCCAGTCAGTAGTTTTTAGTATGCATCAGAAATAGGATAGTTAGAATTTCATTTATATAATTTTAAATCATGGAGTTGATTTTGTAGATACCACTGAAATACTTATTTAAGGGACACACTCTTATTTTAGAAAATGTAGTTCCCATTTTATCATTTATATTTATGTTCCAGTAAACTTGCTTTCTCCTTTGATTTAATTTTATCCACTGAAAAATTGCCTCTGATGTGTTTTGCATTTCCCTCCTCCCTCCAGATCTGTCCTTACATGTTTCACCACCAGCAGATTTACTCTGATGTTGTTTGCAATTTCTGCCACCAGAGAAAGTTGTGGATTTTTCCCCTCCCTGTGGCTGCCTTGCAAAGGTTTAAGGGAAGCTGAGCTACATTTCAGTTCAAAGTGACACTTCTGTCCAGTTAAGCTGCATATTTATTTCTTTGAAAATTTAATTTTTGTGCCTAAAAATAAGTAACCATTGTTAGTTTATATTGATATTTTGAGACATTTGAGACAATAGTAAATAGACATTTACTATTCCTCAGAGTATTTCCCTTGAGTTAACAGTTTTTATTTATATGCTTGATTTTTAAAGATTTATTGAATTCATAATTAAATGTATTATGTCTTTGAGCCAAATGACTTTAAAAGTATGTACATCTAGTTTTATATTGCTAATCAATAGAAAAACAATCAAAACACAGTGTTGAATCTTCTCCACTAAGGGGGCCTCTTTGGATCTAAGGGCTGCAACCTCTGACAAAAAATTTGAATTACTTTGACACTGCTTTTCCTATTTGTGAGGGTAGGATCAAAAGACTTGCACTTTAATGCCTTAAACTCATTTAAGAGAAAGATATTGACTTCCTATTATATTTCTATACTTGCAATAAAAATATTGCTATAATAAAATTAAAAATGGTTATAAGAATTTACCAAATATTTTCTGGGTTTCAGACATTATGATAAGGCTTGCATCAGGAAAAATAGGATAGGCTATGCTATTGTAGAACAATCCTCGAGTCACCTCTGATGTTCAGCATGGGTCAGCATGACAGTCTTAGCTGAAGGGGGCCCTTTTTCCATGTATGTCTCCATAAAGCTTCCTGCAGGCAAGAAGAGATGTGGCAAATCTTAACTGGCCTTTCTGAAAGCTTCTGCATGGAACTTCTTTCTGTCCAACTTTCAAAGCAAGTCACTAGGCCATGTCTAAATCCAAAGGTGATAGAAAGTGTAATCCTATTATACATCAAGAAAAAACAGAATATGTTTGAGCAGCCCTAAAATTGGGAGGGTCTTCTATAATTCACAAATCAGCTTCTCTAATAAACCCTAGGACTTTCTGCTAGCTCTGTCAAGCTCTGTTTCCTTATTTTGCTTTATTTTCTTAAAGGTAATTTTATGGCAAAACCAATACAATATTGTAAAGTAATTAGCCTCCAAAAAATAAAAAGAAAAAAGAAAAGTAATTTTAAATATATGAACTCCTATAGTTTGTTCCATAGTTGTGGATATGGATCAGATCAGATCAGTCACTCAGTCATATTCGACTCTTTGCAATCCCATGAACTGCAGCACGCCAGGCATCCCTGTCCATCACCAACTCCCGGAGGTCACTCAGACTCACATTCATCGAGTCAGTGATGCCATCCAGCCATCTCATCCTCTGTAGTCCCCTTCTGCTCCTGCTCCCAAATCCCTCCCAGCATCAGAGTCTTCTCCAATGAGTCAACTCTTCGCATGAGGTGGCCAAAATACTGGAGTTTCAGCTTTAGCATCATTCCTTCCAAAGAAATCCCAGGGCTGATCTCCTTCAGAATGGACTGGTTGGATCTCCTTGAAGTCCAAGGGATAGATATGAATAATCAATAGCTAGAATGTACTCTCTGGAGAAGGAAATGGCAACCCACTCCAGTGTTCTTGCCTGGAGAATCCCAGGGATGGGGTAGCCTGGTGGGCCACTGTCTATGGTGTTGCACAGAGTCAGACACGACTGAAGTGATTTAGCAGCAGCAGCAGCAGCAGAATGTACTCTCAATGAGAACAAGAACTTTGTCTACTTTTCCCTGTCCTCCTCTACCCTTTTCTTCCTATTCTTTCTTTTTCCTCTTAACTTTATGGTCAATACCTTCAATAGCACCTGCCACATAATAAATATAAGAATGTATGAATTATATGCATTTTACAAATAAATTAGCTGAATCTTAGAGATGTTAAGTAACTTAAGTAAGATAATATAACCATGAGTTGCAGAGCTATGATTCTGAACCCAAGGTTTAAACACTCAACTGTAATAGCTCCTGTGCTTGATTCTTGCCTGGAAAATCCCAGGGACTGCAGAGCCTGGTGGGCTGCCATCTATGGGGTCGCACAGAGTCGGCCATGACTGAAGTGACTTAGGAGCAGCAGGCAGCATGAAAAGTTTTTTTAAGAGAAACATAGACAGATTACTATGAAAATAAAAAAGTAAAATCTCACCATCAGATATAGCGTGTTTGAAGCTGATGAAAAATGGTAGGAAGGAAGGTTTCATGGAGGCTGTATTCCAGTGAGATCTCGAAAAAATGTTTACTACTTTTTTTTTTGAAATAACTTCTTAGAGTTTCTGCTACAAACTAGGCATGAGCTAGCTTCTAAGGATATTGCTATTGTTCTGACACTAAGTCATGTCTGACTCTTTGCAAACCCACGGGCTGCAGCACACCAGGGTTCCCTGCCCACTATTTCCCAGAGTTTGCTCAAACTCATGTCCATTGAGTCAATGATGCCATCCAACTATCTCATCCTCTGTCAACCCCTTCTTCTCCTGTCCTCAGTCTTTCCCAGCATAAGGATCTTTTCCAAAGAACTGGCTTATTGCATCAGGTGGCCAAGGTATTGGAACTTCAACATTAGTCCTTCCAATGAATATTCAGAGTTTATTTCCTTAGTATTGACTGGTTTGATCTCCTTGCAGTCCAAGGAACTATAAGGATATAGAAATACTCCAAAGAGGAAAGACAAACTTTGTCCTTGTAGTGCCTCTAATCTAATGAGTTATGTGCCAGACACACAGACAAAAGACATTTCTCAGTGAGAGGCTGATGGTCCTCTCTGCAGTTTTTGGAGGAACAGGTGTGGATGAGGAAGGGGAGTTTCTACATGGTCAAGTGAGCAGATGTTGACAGGACTTCCACCCTGCATAGACGTCTTTGGGAGCTATTGACACCAAAGGCTGTCCCAGCTCACGATTGTGGCACAAGAAGAAACTGGGCCTGGGTCCCTGCTGTGTTTCTTCTTCCTTCTTTACTAAAGTACCCCCAATCATATTCTTCCACACTGCTTTACAGGCAGAGTCAGATAAAAGAAAAACCACTACTCGTCCTAAGACAGACTTTGGGCAGGGACTCAGAAAGAAAATACTTAAACTATCAGTCTTCTGTACTTAAAGAATGTGAAATTTGACTCTTCCTAAATAAATGGGCAAAGTGTTTTACTTATCGATATTGATTCATTAACTTCTGAGTTCAGGGCACAACATTTTAGTTAGGGGCCAGTGGATGGTACGAGAATGGTACATAACAATACATTTAGACATTCTCAATTGAAAGTAAGTGGTAAAGACAAAGTCTACTGACATCCAGAGGAAAGAGTGACATCCATGGGATATGTTGAATGCTGATTGTGGTCAGTAAAGCAGCACTTTCCAGACAAGTAGATAAGGAGTTATCAAAGTGGGAGTTATCTCATTGAGGATTATTCTTGGCTGCCTATAATATTTATTGCTGTTCAGTTGCTCAATTGTGTTCAACTCTTTGCAACCCCATAAACTGCAGCATGCCAGGCTTGCCTGTCCTTCACTATCTCCCAGAGTTTGCTCAAACTCATGTGCACTGAGTCAATGATGCCATCCAATCATTTTATACTCTGTCATCCCCTTTCTCCTCTTGTTCTCAACCTTTCCCAGCATCAGAAAAATATAGAGCCCTCAAATAACAGTATCTTTTAAAAAGATAGATTTTCTTTATCTCTAAAAAACATCCGTAAGTATGTGGTAGAATATGATGTGGTACTTCCCCAGGATTCTCTTTTTTGTTCTGTCATTTATTCTGGGAGAAAAAAAAAAATACTGCATACTCAAAGGAGTAGTATTCCAGAGTTAAGTAAAGGAATTATTTATAGAAGTGTTGAAATGGTTAAGAATAGCAAAAGAGAATGTTGAAGATACCAAGGACTAGCAACAGGAGGACGCCAACATATCCTTAGGCTGCTCCAGGACGTTAGAGCTGTGGCCATGTGAAGAGGAGCCATGGCCTTAGAAAGAGGGACACAGCTGCTGCTGAAGACCAGCTCAGCAAAGAGGAAGTATAGGGAATGAATAAATAATCAATTTCCCATTGACATTTTATTGCCTCCCATTGGTCAAACACAACCAGAAGCTACAGAGCAAGGAAGCCCAGGGAGATACTTTCAGCCTCTCAGAGAGCAGAACAGGGGATAGAAAAGTAAAGAATTGAACCAGAAGAACAAACAGAAAAATCAACACAATTCTCCACTCATCATTGTATCCCTTAGCATCTGTTCTTTTTCTTTCTTTTCCATTTTGGGCAGCTGGAGTCACAAAATTACTTGGTGTCTCATCCTTAGGTATTAAAAGTTTACCAGGACCCAATTGTATACCAGAAGCTACTTTTCAAATTGAGCTTATAACTAGTGGCAGAATAGGTTATGAATTTAATTAAAATCAAAGAGATCTCCACTATTACTCTTATATGTGGATTTATCAGACACTTCATGAAGTATCTCCATGTATCACAGTCCCTTTTAAGACCATTGTCCCTGCCAGGACCTAAGCCTAGACATGCTGTGTAGCCTTCTCTTGCTTTGGGCCGAGTCAATATCATAACCTTAAAGATTACCTGGTAAACATAACAAAACAATATGCCCAAATTATTTGCACATTTGCTTCAAAATCTGAAGTTAACTGTTACGCCTATTTGGGCAGTATTGAAAACTGCAGCAATTTGTTTTTTCACTTTAAGAGAGAATCCCTAGATATTTCCCACCTGAGAAACCCCAAGAAACTTCATAGATTTTGCCAGCCTGAATGCATCAAAATTTTGGTTGCTTGTTACTCTCTTTTTACTTGTTTCAATTAGCATAATGTAATGAATCAGCATGTAGTCTATAGAACATTACAAGCAAACAAATAAAGACAATTTCTTCATATTAGATTATGACAGAGAGCAAAATAATTGTCATAGAACAGAAAAAAAAAAAAGATGGCAAATAGTGTGACTGTTGCTGACAAGTGAAGACAATCTGTTTCTGATTTTTACGTGTATTTTTAAGGTGATAGCGTACCAGGGTCTAGAGTTTCTTTACTTTCTCCAGTGAAGACATCATGTCCAGAGCAACAGACACAATTTTATTTTCTGATTGTTATAAAGACTTTTATAATCCATAATCACTTTCTAAGATCTCTCTAAGTTTGTAGTAGGCAAACAAAAAAATTAAATGGATAGAAAACAGAAACACCCACTCCATTATCTCTAGGTCCTTGGTAGTGCCAGCAATGTCTGCAATATCCACCAGGAATGCGGTATTGCTTTTGATTTGTTATCATTCGATTTAGTATTTTAGGGGAGAACTCCACAACAGGAAATTATATAGACCATTTCTACAATAATAGCCCTCATTCCTTAGCACAGAAAACCAATGTGAAGACTGTGTCAGTTGTTAAGTATATATATTCACTCCAAAATATTTCAGGACTAGGGAAATAACAGGAGAAATAATCCCAAAGGATTTGGTGTTAAAATTAGCTTTGCCAAGATTTCCTCTCTCACCTGATCTCCATTAGCTCCTAATTGGACCAGAGGCCCACATGGTTCTACTCAGAGCCAGCATCTAATAATCACATAAGGTCTGGCTATTTGCTTTTTCCCAGTCACATTATTAAGAGATAATAGCCTTCAGAGAGGACTTGAAGGAAGATTCACAGTAAAGGGTTGAGGCCATTTTGGAGGATTTTTCTTCAAAGAGGGTTGGTCTCCCTGCCAGTCATTCTGAGTCTCTGAGATAGTTTACATTTTAGAATTGAATGAGAGACCGTGAACCTCACTACAGTATTTCAAGTCTTAATTTTACTCAGCAGACCTGGAATGTTCTGCTTATAAGTCAAACAGCACATTAAGAGGTTGCCCAACTATTTCAATCACGGAGCCCTGGGAATAATTAGCCACAGCTATAGACCCCTGTGGCTGATTAGGGTAATTGTGCCCACTACAGCTAAAGGTTACATGCTAGCACCTGACCTCACCGTGCTGGGGTCTCATTTGTGCTGGGGAGCCTAGTGCCATGGCAGCAGACTCCCTTTCTTCCTGAGCTCAGAGAGAGCAGCCTCTGTAGCGCTCGTAGCTCTTGTCGCGAATTCTGGTGTTCCATGGACTCCTTTGTGCATTAGTGAAGAGAATTTCCTGCATGCTGACAGTTGTCTTTGTATGGAAGCAGTTCCTCATGGAGGAGGCCCTGACTGTCTGTACCATGCTTGGATATAATTCTCAATTGGGCAATGGCGTCAACAAGGAATCTTGGGAGCGGAGACTGAAGAGAACCAGCATCTTCTCGTGAGATATCTGCACCAGGTAACATGATTTTGTTTATTTTTGCGTTGTTTTTCTGTTTTCAGTGTGATAGAAGACAAGTTGAGTGCTTGGAGAGGGAGGAAGTTAGGAGGGTTCAAATTCTCACGCCCGTTGGTGTCTATTTGAACCCAAGCTACATCTCAGGGCCTTGGTTTTCCCCACTGCCACTGTTAACTTATCATTAAGAGATCTGTAAGAATGTGCAGTGTAGTTTTATAAATCTGCACCAACTTTCACAATCTGTCTATCCCCATATACACAGTGTCTGAGTCTGGGGAGCTGATAAATATTGGTCATTCAGGATGTAGTAAAAATGTTTGAGCTGTAGCTTAAGAAAGGCTTGAGTTTAGAGCATTCCTCTATTAGAACCTCTAGCTATACATCTAGTTATCTTTGTTTTATTGTCAAAATGTGGATGTTGTTTTTTATCTATGTTTAATGTGAGGAACAGATGAGAGGACATATATAATGTTCCTTATGAAAGTGGTGCTCACTATGAATTTCTATCATTCCCTTTATTTTCTTTCCTCTCCCTTTCTTTTACCTGCTGCAGTATAATTTATAAAATAATGCTGCTGTAGTCCCCATTTCACCTCAAGAATTCAAAACTTTCTAAATCCCCTGCCTTTAACAAGCTAAAAAATGCCAGTGACACCATTGTATGTCTTGTAGTATCCCTTAACACAGAAAACATTAGAGAAAATACTAATAAAGCATTCTGAACATCTTGGGAAAATAATAACTCAAATATTTATGCAAAATTTTGTAACACTGGCTATGTAAACAAAATGTAAACAAGTTTTATAAGTCATAAATACTGCACATTTCAATTCTGATCATTTTAAGGATACTGTTTACCAAATATAAAATAGGAGTTGGAAATCTATAAGAATTTCAATAACTGAGTCTCTGTTCTGTGCCCTTTGAGGGCTAGTGCTAAATCTGATAGGTGCTCTTTAACTTCCTGTTAATATTTCCTCTTTAACCATTTGTAAAGAATTAACAGTGCCAGAGGGTAAGTTTTGTTTTTTTTTTTTTCTTATTCTTATTTACTATACAAACAGCCATTTGTTTGATATCAGTTTTATTCAGTGATTCCAAATTGGTCAATAAAATGCTAATGATTGCCAACATACTATATTTCTCACTGGGAGATCATCATTTAATTCTAACAAATGGCAGTTGGATACTTCTTAAAACAGCAGGAACTAATTCATATATTCGAGCTAAATAAATAAAGTTTGATTGCATATTTGTTCCACTCCGCTTTGATGACTAGCACTGTTAGAGAGGTGCTTCGTACAAATTACCCTGGAAAAGCCTGATAACCAAGTCTCAGTGATAAAACTGACATGTTAACAGAGTGCAGCTTAATATCATTTTATTTGTGTTGGTATAAATGGGTGTTAGCCCTTGAAAGTCACATTCTGAAATTCTAGGGCAGGCTTATTACACCTGGAAAAGCCCCATAATAGAGACCTGCAGAAACTTACCAATATTTTCCCTAAAGTCTTTGTGTATCAGCCTATCCACTCCCAATTAAAAAATCCTTCTAAGACTAAGGATAATCCGAGAACATTATAAGATGATTTTTAATCACCTTCACATAAAAGTGAGTTGAAGGAAATGCTTAATGTTCACTTTAAAATAGACTTTCATTGGGCCTCTTCTTGAAGCTTCTTTTGATTTCTAGAGAAAATTTACAGTCTCAAATATTCATTTTTGGATAAGTTTCTAGTAAAACATTTGTCAGTTTTTTTTTTTTTAATTTCATGTAGCTTTTTAAAAAATTTTTAATTGAAGGATAATTGCTTTATAATGTGTTGATTTCTGCCATATGACAACGTGAATCAGCCATGAGCATACATGTCTCCTCCCTCTTGTACATCCCTCCCACCCTGCCCCATCCCAACCCTATAGGTTGTCATAGAGCACCAGGTTGAACTCTCAGGACTTGCTTCTGGGAAATATGACCAGTCTTATTTGTGATTAGCTCATATGACATTCATGGGGTCGCAAAGAATCGGACACGACTGAGCGACTGATCTCTGATCTCATGTGACATTCTAACGTGATCTTTCTGTTTGCTCTTTACATATGGTTAACAAAGTGTTTGTGTTTACCCAACTAGGGTCTTATTTTGTGGTTTAATTTCACAATAGTCAAAATTGTACAGAAAACCAAAAGCTCAGTTGGCTTATCTTGATGTTTTGCAAACTATCACATAAGAAACAAATTATGTGTAACTTTAATTTTTAAAGTTTAATTTCTTTAAAAGTTATTAGGATCACAGCAGAGTCAAAAGTTAAAAGTGACAGCTTATGAACCTTTTATTCAGAGTTGAAAAAGAAACAACTAAACAATTAAAATTCTGTAATTTTAATAAGTCCAATAAGGACATGGAATGATTCTGACTGCTGATTTATTTTATGTTTATAATTACCGAATAACTGTCTTTCGGTAACCTTCCTTCTCAAATATGACTAATATTCAGAGAGAA
Source organism: Tragelaphus eurycerus (assembly GCA_935064755.1). Taxonomy (NCBI): domain Eukaryota; kingdom Metazoa; phylum Chordata; class Mammalia; order Artiodactyla; family Bovidae; genus Tragelaphus; species Tragelaphus eurycerus. The sequence continues at coordinate 8,990,739 of CAKXYN010000012.1, read as the reverse complement.
GATTTTTAAGCAGGTTCTCTAATGCAGATTCATGTTGAACAGTACTTTTGCCTGAAGACTTTTGTGTTTGTTAGAGATTGAAGTTTCTAATGTCAAAATGATAACTCAGAGTAAGTGTACAAAACTTTACACAGAGCTCTCCTTGACATAGCAGGAAGCAGATTACAAAGATTTTAAAGTTATAATACACTGAAAAAAGGCTCTAACACTTCTTTATTGTATCTGTTAATTTTCTATTATTGCTAACAGTATTTGATTAAACTATTTTTAAATTCCAAAGTGCAAATGTCAGCCAGGTTGTCACATCCATGTCCTTCTATGTAGAATGATTTACCTCAACTGATGTGACTGGCCAGATCATACTTATGGCATGATGTACATTGCTGCTGCTGCTAAGTCACTTCAGTAGTGTCCGACTCTGTGCGACCCCAGAGACGACAGCCCACCTGTCTCCCCCATCCCTGGGATTCTCTAGGCAGGAACACTGGAGTGAGTTGCCATTTCCTTCTCCAATGCATGAAAGTGAAAAGTGAAAGTGAAGTCACTCAGTCGTGTCTGAGTCTTAGCGACCCATGGACTGCAGCCCACCAGGCTCCCCCGTCCATGGGATTTTCCAGGCAAGAGTACTGGAGTAGGGTGTCATTGCCTTCTCCAATGATGTACATTACTATGTTACTAATTAAAGATCTAAGTTATTCAAATATAAAATGGTTGTTTAACATGTATTTGTGTACATAATCATCATAAATCACTCTCATTCAAATCATTGGCATAATTTGAAGGTGAGAATATTGAGCTATACTTTTAATATATGTCTTAACAACAGAAGTGATTCTGAAATCGAGTTGAGCCAGGAATCCATGTGGCTCAGATGGTAAAGAATCTGCCTGTGATGTGGGAGAACCAGGTTCAATCCCTAAGTAAGGAAGATCTTCTGCAGAAGGGAATGGCTACCCACTCCAGTATTCTTACCTGGAGAATTCCATGGACAGGAGCCTGGTGGACAATAGTCCATGGGATCCCAAAGACTCAATCACAAATGAGTGACTAACACTTTCACTTTATTTCTTTCAGAAACCATTAAAGTTTCTAAATGGAAAAAAAAATGAGCACATGTAATATTAAGGTGAATAAGAGAAATAGAGAACCTCAAGAGAAAAATTAAAAGAATAAAATCTGAGAAATGTTTATTAAAATGTAATAACTAACTAACAAATGTGTATTGAGCATTTGGTGTATGCAGAACACCATGTTTATCCCAGGTCAATAATGAATTCTTTACCCTGTGGACAGACATGACTAAGAGATAGTCATTTATCAATGCATTAACAGTTTAGTTGTGACTCTGTAGGGTTGAGAAGAGAAAAAAAAGATCACTTTTTACTTGATTTCTAGGTAGTGAAAAGTTAAAAGAAAGAGAGATAATGCAGGTTATTTGTACAGCCCACATAGAGACTCCCCTACTCCAGTACTCTTGCCTGGAAAATCCCATGGATGGAGGAGCCTGGTGGGCTGCAGTCCATGGGGTGGCTAAGAGTCGGACACAACTGAGTGACTTCACTTTCACTTTTATGCATTGGAGAAGGAAATGGCAACACGCTCCAGTATTCTTGCCTGGAAAATCCCAGGGACAGAGGAGCCTGGCGAGCTGCAGTCTATGGGGTCCGCACAGAGTCAGTCACAACTGAAGCGACTTAGCAGCAGCAGCACATAGAGATTCAGAGGCTGGGCTCTACCATATGCTGTGTTTATGTACCCATTGTGTGCCGAGAGCTGCTTTATACTTTAAAAATAGCTGCCGTTTGTTAAGTACCTACTATGTGCAGACACAGTGTTCAGTGTTACGTAATAGCAATTTTCAAAACCGGTTTTGGGTGTGCCTGTTTTATAATAGATGACTCTAAAGTCAGAGAATTAAACAAATTACCTGAATTTACACAGCTAGTGAAGGGATGAGTCAAACATCCCTTTGTGACCCTATAGTTGATACATTTTCTGATAAATTTCAAAGCCACCTTCAGAGCATTATGATGTTGATGGAAAAAATTCACCATCAAGGTGCTGAGTGAATTTGTACTTTTAATCTCAACATGTTGCTCAATAAGCCCATCCACACTTTGAGTTGACCAATTATATTCCAATACACTTAAATGAAATCTTCTTCATTTCTTCAGACATAAATCATTATGGTAATGTAACAGGATAATCGCTAACTGCTCTCCCTTTTATCTACACTTTCACTTTTTCCTGGGACTTAAGAGCAGCTTTAAAACCGTAGTTTATTGGTGTTTAAAATCTCAGTGATACGAGTCAGTGATAAGCATGAAAATTGCTTCCACCTAATTGTAGCTCATAATTTCATTTTCCTTTTGCTCTCATTCCAAAGAAAATTTTATACAAATTTAAAAATCTAGTTCACCTAAGACACTTTATTAGAAATTAAAATCACCTGGGCTCAAACTGACTAGATTTGTGTTGCTAAAGTATATAAATAGCTACAAAATGTTGATGCTATAATTAAAGGAAGATAATAGAGCAAATATCAAAGGTGCCTTGAAAACAGGTAATATCTATTTTGCATGAGGAAAAAAAAATGTGCTAGTCCCTAGTAGATAGTGGTGAATAAAATGGATATAGTTCCCAAACATGTGGAGCTTACAGACATGAAACAAAGAACACAAATAAGAGTATACTACAGCATATCATGGGACTTTCCAAGTGGTGCTAGTGGTAAAGAACCCAGTTGCCAATGCAGGAGAGGAGACATAAAAAACACAGGTTCAATCTCTGGGTCAGGAAGTTCCTCTGTAGAAAGAAATGGTAACCCATTCCAGTATTTTTGCTAGAGAATCCCAGGGACAGAGGAGCCTGGTGGGCTACAAGTCCATGGGGTTGCAAGAGTTGGACACGACTTAGCAACTAAACCACCACCATCACAGCATATGATAGTGCTAGGAAGGTAAGAAAAGAATGCTAAGAAAAATGAGGTAAGATTGAGATATTAAAGAAAAACTCTTGAAAATATTATTTCAGATAAGCACTGGAAGGTAAGTTAAAATATACAGGTGAAAAATGGGAAGGGAAGTGCTCTAGACAGACCCTTTAGTGCAAAATGTTTTGGCACATCTAAGGAACTGAAATATCTGTTGGAATATTGCAACCCAGGCAGAAACTAGAGCACGATATTTAAATAAGCAATAGCCAGACTTTAGGACTATCATATGAAGAAGACTACATTATGGTAAGGGAAAGACATTAAGGGTTTTAATCATGCGATTGAGACCATTCGATTTAGTTATAGTGGGATCACGATTTAATTAAAACAACATTAAAAATGTGCATAAAGACATATGGATTCTGTTGCTTATTTATAGGTTCTTATATTTATCTTTAATTTCCCCCTATCTTTTACCAATGAATCAGCAAGGAGTGGAAATAGCTATATTCTTCATTATGCATAAAGTTTAATCAAACATAATAGTTCCCTTGTTTAATCTTTCTTGAATAAAAACACCCTTTCTCTCATCAGACTTCCCTCCCTACTCCCTGACTCTCCCCAAGGTGTCTTTTGGATATTTCCAAGGTGGAGAGCTAGGTTGGTATCGTGCAGTTGGGTTTGGTAAAGAAAGTGATGTGATTTTCAGATTCTCCTGTTTCTGTGGCTTCTCCTTCCCTCCCTCTCCCCCACACTCTGCTTCTGATCCCCCATATCAGAAAAGGGAAGTTTTCAGGTTACTTCCCCTCTGTCAAATCCTCTTAGCACCAGGAAGCAGCACTCATTGCCACACATGGAAGGAGAGCTTTTTCTGCAATAGGAAAGACAGGAAAAAGAGTCCTTGCCCCATATGAAGATGAAGGAATTAAAATGCTTCTTTCTCAACAAAGTTCACTACCAAGCCACTATTTTGCTGCAAAATCCCCTCGTGAAGATGAGACAAAGAAAATGGTTTATGTATTTCTCAGTCTTCGTTCTGCATCAAATCCTAATCTGCATAGCCCGCTCATAGATCCTTATGCAGATATCGACATGAAGTTTGTATAATGTGTAAAAATTTTCTAAAAGAAAGGTGAAGTAGTTCACCCTATAATAGTGACAGAGGCAACAAGAATAAATGAAGATACACAGTGATAGATAAGGGGAGACAGAGGGAGGAAAGGTCTACATTTTGCTATAAATCTTAATTAAAAAAATGAATATTCACCCCAATTCTTCAAGATTTACCTATATTTTATGTGTTTAAATATATTTAAATTAAAATCTGCCATAGTAGGAAAGAAAAGCATTCTCTTATCATTAACTCATTTCTTAAAAGCTTTGGAAAGACTGTCCTCAATATTATTTTTATTTTTTAGAAATGTATAATATTTGGATAATCCATTCTTCCATGGCCAACAAGAAAAAATATTATCAACCTTCATGGCTCAGTAAGTCCAACATTTTCAATTTTACACTCTTATTAGTAATCATGTTTCTCCATTCCCTGTTTACATGGAGCGTGGCTTCAAAAATATATACTTGATTTGCATTTATACTTTATCTAAACTTGAAGAATTAAATATCATTTTCTACCACCTAATAATGCAAATCCTAAGAAATAAATGTCAGTGCTATATACATTCAAAAGTATTCTATAGGATGCCCCAAAGAGATAATAGGGTAAAAACCTTCATATTAGGTTAGTCTAAATGAGTTCATTGAGCACTTATGTTTTAGGTACTGGCTAAACACTAGAACTGTATAGCATGAGCAAAACCAACCAAAGCCCTGGTGTCATGGAGGCTGTAATCCAGTTTGGGGATACATGTAATAAAATAAGTAAATGATTTTTTCATGTTAAAAAGTAGTAAGTACTTTGGATACAAATAAACTAGGGAAGGTGATGAAGTACTCTGGGTAAGGAGAAACTTCCAGTTTTAAGCAAGCCAGTCCAAGGAAGTTCTCATTAGCATTTGCCACTTATGCAAAGACTGAAGAAGCATAAATAGCAAGCCTGTGAATTTCTAACAGGAGAAAATTCCAGTAACATATGAACAAGTTCAAAAGTCCTGTTGAGGGGACTTTCCCTAGTGGTCCACTGGCTAAGACTCTGTGCCCCCAATGCAGGGGGCCCAGGTCCAATCCCTGGTCAGGGAATAAGATCCCAAATGCCACAACTCAGACTCAGCACAGCCAAATAAATTAATTACTTTAAAAAAAAGTCCTGTGGGGAGTGAGCCTTGGGTATGAGGCAGGGAGTCCTGAAGAGATGGAGTAGAGCAGAAAGAGAGGAGGCTGGCATAATAAAGAGAAACTAGATCAGGCAGCACCATGTGCACTGGACAGGAGTCTTCCTGAAAAGCCCATCTGTTCTGCCACTGCCTGGAACACACAGACATGTAAGAGTGAATACCAAAACCTAGGTATACAATCTGTGGTGAGTTTGCTAAAAATGTCTTTCAGAAAAGACAGATTTACATTTGTCTCATCTAGCTTTTCATTCAAATATTTTTGAATGGTATCCATGCATTATTAGTCTCCTGGTGGGTGAAAAATATATAATCCTTGACTTTTAATGTAGTACCTCTCAAATTCTGGGTCATGAAAAGCACCTGGGAATCTTGCTAAGCCTTTATATGGCCTATCCCCAGAGATTCTGATTCAGAAGTTCTAGAATGGAAGCAAGAGTCTTTATTTTATTAGACACTGTCCTTCAAGTTGATAAAGTTACTCCAGAAACCATAGTTTAAGAATCAATTATCCGGGTGATGTGTTGTACTTTCAAAATATTAACAGGTTATACATACTCAGATGTGTGCTTCTGTTTCAGTTCAGTTGTTCAATCATGTCTGACTCAACCCCATGATGCGCAGCATGCCAGGCCTCCCTAACCATCACCAACTCCCAGAGTGCACCCAAACCCATTTCCATTGAGTCAGTGATGCCACCCAGCCATCTCACCCTCTGTCATCCCCTTCTCATCCTGCCCTCTACCTTTCTCAGCATCAGGGTCTTTTCCAATGAGTCACCTCTTCGCATGAGGTGGCCAAAGTACTGGAGTTTCAGCTTTAGCATCATTCCTTCCAAAGAACACTCAGGACTGATCTCCTTTAGAATGGACTGGTTAGATCTGCTTATGGTCCAAGGGACTCTCAAGAGTCTTCTCCAACACCACAGTTCAAAAACATCAATTCTTCTGTTCTCAGCTTTCTTTACAGTCCAACTCTCACATCCATACATGACCACTGGAAAAACCATAGCCTTGACTAGACGGACCTTAGTTGGCAAAGTAATGTCTCTGCTTTTTAAAATGCTGTCTACATTGGTCATAGCTTTTCTTCCAAGGAGCAAGTGTCTTAATTTCATGGGTGCAGTCACCATTTCTCCATCTATCTGCTACGAAGTGGTGGGACTGGATGCCATGATCTTTGTTTTCTGAATGTTGAGTTTTAAGCCAGTTTTTTCACTCTCCTCTTTCACTTTCATCAAGAGGCTCTTTATTTCTTTTTTGGTTTCTGCCATAAGGGTGATGTCATCTACATATCTGCGGTCACTGATATTTCTCCAGGCAATCTTGATTCCAGTTTATGCTTCACTCAACCCAGTATTTTGCATGATGTACTCTGCATATAAGTTAAATAAGCCGGGTGACAATATACAGCTTTGATGTACTCCTTTCTCAATTTGGAACCAGTCTGTTTTTCCATGTCAGGTTCTCACTGTTGCTTCCCGACCCGCATACAGATTTCTCAAGAGGCAGGTCAAGTGGTCTGGTATTCCCATCTCTTGAAGAATTTTCCACAGTTTATTGATCTGCACAGACAAAGGCTTTGGTGTAGTCAATAAAGCAGAAGTAAATGTTTTTTCTGGAACTCTCACTTTTTCAATGATCCAATGCTGTTGGCAATTTTATCCCTAGTTCCTCTGCCTTTTCTAAATCTAGCTTGAACTTTTTGAAGTTCGGGGTTCACATACTGTTAAAGCCTGGCTTGGAGAATTTTGAGCATTAGTTTGCTATTGTGTGAGATGAGTGCAATTGTGCGGTAGTTTGAGCATTCTTTGGCATTGCCTTTCTTTGGGATTGGAATGAAAACTGACCTTTTCCAGTCCTGTGGCCACCGCTGAGTCTTCCAAATTTGCTGGCATATTGAGTGCAGCACTTTCACAGCATCATCTTTTAGTATTTGAAATAGCTTGGCTGGCATTCCATTATCTCCACTAGCTTTGTTTGTAGTGATGCTTCCTAAGGCCCACTTGACTTCACATTCCAGGATGTCTGGCTCTAGGTGATCACACCATTGTGGTTATCTGGGTCATGAAGATCTTTTTTATATAGTTCTTCTGTGTATTCTTGCCACTTCTTCTTAATATCTTCTGCTTCTCTTAGGTCCCTACCATTTCTGTCCTTTATTGTCCCCATCTTTACATGAATGGTCTGGTGGCGGGTGAGGTGTTTGTCACTTTTATTTACTTTTGCAGGTTCTGGTGCTGACTGGGCAAGTTGGATGTTGCGGGAGATATTCTCAGTTCAGTGTGCGGTGGGGGGCTAGCCTCTTGATGGTGGTGGGAGTGGGGGCGCTCAACATTCAGAACGAGTCTGGCATCTGGTCCCATCACTGCTGGGATGTGGGGGTGGACAGTGTCAGACTTTGTTTTTCTGGGCTCAGTCACTGCGTGGTGCTGCAGCTGGGCTACTCCTTGGGGGTTATGACTACCTAGATAGATATTCAAAAGCAGAGACATTACTTTACCAACAAAGGTTCGCCTAGTCAAGGCTATGGTCTTTCCTGTGGTCATGTATGGATGTGAGAGCTGGACTGTGAAGAAGGCTGAGCGCCGGAATTGATGCTTTGAACTGTGGTGTTGGAGAGACTCTGGGTCCCTTGGACTGCAGAGATCAACAGTCCATTCTGAAGGAGATCAATCCTGGAATTTCTTTAGAAGGAATGATGCTAAAGCTGAAACTCCAGTATTTTGGCCACCTCTGCGAGTTGACTCATTGGAGAGACTCTGATGCTGGGAGGATTGGGCGGGGAGAGGGGACGACAGAGGATGAGATGGCTGGATGGCATCACTGCTCGATGGATGCGGTCTGGTGACCTCCGGGGCTGGTGATGGACAGGGAGGCCTGGCGTGCTGCGGTTCATGGGGTCGCAAGAGTCGGACACGACTGAGCGACTGATCTGATCTGATCTGATCTGATGGCTTCTCTTCTTTTCTCAGCTATTTGTAAGGACTCCTCAAACAACCATTTTGCCTTTTTGCATTTCTTTTTCTTGGGGATGGTCTTGATCATTGCCTCCTGTACAATATCATGAAACTCCATCCAAAGTTCTTCAAGGACACTATGAGATCTAATCCCTTGGATTTATTTGTCATTTCCACTGTAATCTTAAGGGATTTGATTTAGGTCATACCTGAATGGTCTAGTGGTTTTCCCTGCTGCTGCTGCTTCTAAGTCACATCAGTCATGTCAGACTCTGTGTGACCTCATAGATGGCCCCCCACCAGGCTCCTGTCCCTGGGATTCTCCAGGCAAGAACACTGGAGTGGATTGCCATTTCCTTCTCCAACGCGTGAAAGTGAAAGCAAAGTCACACAGTCATGTCCGACTCTTTGCGACCCCATGAACTATAGCCAACCAGGCTCCTCTGTCCATGGGATTTCCCAGATAAGAGTACTGGAGTGGGGTGCCACTGCCTTCTCCAAGTGGTTTTCCCTACTTTCTTCAATTTAAGTCTGAATTTGGCAATAAGGAGTTCATGATCTGAACCCTAGTCAGCTCCCATTCTTGTTTTTGGTGATTGTATATAGCTTTTCCATCTTTGTCTGCAAAGAATATAATCAATCTGATTTTGGTATTGACCATCTGGTGATGTCCATATATAAAGTCTCCTCTTGTATTGTTGGAAGAGGTGTTTTCCATGACCACTGTGTTCTCTTGGCAAAACTCTGTTAGCCTTTGACCTGCTTCATTTTGCACTCTAAGGCCAAATTTTGCCTATTACTCCAGGTATCTCTTGACTTCCTACTTTTGCATTCCAGTCCCCTATCATGAAAAGTACATCTATTTCATTATGAAACTGTAAAATGAAGACAGAAATGGTAGTCACTCATATATGTGTGTATATATATATATATAAAAATGTATATACTGCATATCTATATCATGTATGTATATGCATGCAAAGTGTACAAAACTGTATATACATATATATACATACACATATAGTGCTTAAAATACGATAAGTGCTAAGTATGAGGTCATGTATATTTCATAGTTACATTATCATCACCGTAATCCTGTGGTTTACAACTCTATTATACTGACTCTTAACATTTGTTTTCCTTCTTGTTTTGCAAATTACACTGCTTTAAGAATTTATCCTTTCCTTAATTAAAAAAAAAAATACAAAAATAAGCCCTACTTATACAATACTCATACTCTTACAGAAGAAAGTCAGTTTGCATTAACCTTAACTTGAAATAAAAGTGTTTCTACATATCTAATATATAAAATTAATATTATTAGTATCACCATGTTTTATAATCATTTCTTCCTAGAATATAAAGTTTAAGCCCAATGAACTGAGTAGGTGTCCTGACTCATTTTCTTTTTTGTTACTTTACAGTTAAGCTTTATAATTTGCCTTGGAGATTTTTCTAAAGGTGATATTTTACATTTAAACCAGAATGGAGCATATGGAGCATAAAGACTCCTGTCTCAGGAAGTGCAGAGGAAAAGACTCCCCAGATCTGTGGAACATCCCAAAGTGATAACCTTTACCACCTGGCCAATCCTAAGGATGCTTCCCAGCCCAGACTAATAAATGAGGATCTCCCTTCTCTTAGGTGACTAACAAAGTGACCTATAGGACAAAGAATAGCTAGAATTTACTCCAGTTAGAAGAGGCTGTTTGAAAAGGTAATTTCTTCAAGAGCAGGATGGATTTGTAAGAGCTTTGTATAATTTATACAAACTTTAAAGCACAAATGCATGAGATATTTCAATGATTCAATAGAGAAAATTACATCTTAATTTAATCTGAGATAACTATTTCTAGACTGACACTGATGCTGAACTTCCAGAATGCACCCTATACATTCAAGTAGTTTTTGAATATTGTTAAATGCTTTTTAATGTTGATGAGTACTTTGAATTCCTTGTAATGTTTCTTTCTGTGTGTAGATGGTGATGATATAACTATGAAAGATAGGAAATCATTTTACTTTTGGCTATTGCATTCAAACGAATTCAGTTGTCTGAAAGTAATGAATTATATGAATATTTCCATAAATTACAGGAAGCAAAAGTGAGCTGCATTAAATTGCCTCTCTTCTAAAAAAGTTAATTTTCACATTTTAGTTAGTATATATCAACATATATTGCCTTCAAGTTAATGTACCTTAGGTTAGGGGGGAATTACTGTTATTTAAAGAGAAACATAAAAGAACAAGCTATAAAATTATTTTATTTATATACAAAAATATTTTTCATTAATATTGATCAGCCCCCTTTTACTATTAAGTTTTCCTTTTTCCAGTAAAGGTTTTCCTGCATACAGGTTTCTCAGGAGGCAGGTAAGGTGGTCTGATGTTCCATCACTTTAAGAGTTTTCCACAGTTGGTTATGATCCTTAGTGAAGCAGAAGTAGATGTTTTTCTGAAATTCTCTTGCTTTTCCTATGATGCAACAGATGTTGGCAATTTGATCTCTGGTTCCTCTACCTTTTCTAAATCCAGTTTGTACATCTGGGAGTTCTTGGTTTATGTACAGCTGAAGCCTAGGTTGGAGGATTTTGAGCATAACCTTGTTAGCATATGAAATGAATGTAATTGTGTGATAGTTTGAACATTCTTTGGCATTACCCTTCTTTGGGATTGGAATGAAAACTTACATTTTCCAGCCCTGTAGCCACTGCAGCCTTGGGATTTCTTTGGAGGGAATAATGCTGAAGCTGAAACTCCAGTACTTTGGCCACCTCATGTGAAGAATTGACTCATTGCAAAAGTCTCTGATGCTGAGAGGGATTGGGGGCAGGAGGAGCAGGGGACAACAGAGGATGAGATGGCTGGATGGCATCACTGACTCGATGGACGTGAGTCTGAGTGAACTCCGGGAGTTGGTGATAGACATGGAGGCCTGGAGTGCTGTGATTCATGGGGTTGCAAAGAGTCGGACATGACTGAGTGACTGAACTGAACTGAAATGAGCCACTGCTGAGTTTTCCAAATTTGCTTGCATATTGAGTGCAGCACTTTAACAGCTTCATCTTTTATGATTTGTAATAGCTCAGCTGGAATTCTATCACCTCTACTAGCTTTGTTTGTAGTGATGCTCCTTAAAGATGTCTGACTCTAGGTGGGTGACCACATCTTGGTTGTCCAGGGCATTAAGGTATTTTTTGTATAGTTCTTCTGTATATTCTTGCTACTTCTTCTTACTCTTGTCTGCTTCTGATAGGTCCTTATCATTTCTGTCCTTTATTGTTCCCATCTTTGCATGAAATGTTCCCTTTGTATCTCTAATTTTCTTGAAGAGATCTCTAATCTTTCCCATTCTGTTGTTTTCCTCTATTTCTTTGCATTGTTCACTTAAGAAGGTTTACTTCTCTCTCCTTGCTATTCCTTGAAACTCTGCATTCAGATGGCTGTATCTTTCCTTTTCTCCTTTGCTTTTTGCTGCTTTTCTCAGCTATTTGTGAGGCCTCCTCAGACAATCATTTTGCCTTTTTGCATTTCTTTCTCTTGAGGATGGTTTTGATCACTGCCTCCTGTACAGTGTTATGAACCTTTGTCCATAGTTCTTCAGGCACTCTATCAGATCCAGTTTCTTGGATCTATTTGTCACTTCTACTGTATAAGTGATTTGTATAAGTGTATTTGTGTATTTGTATAAGTGATTTGTATAAGTGATTTGATTTAGCTCATACCTGAATGGCCTAGTGGTTTTCCCTACTTTCTTTGATTTAAGTCTGAATTTTTCAGTAAAAAGCTGATGCTCTGAGCCACAGTCAGCTCCAGGTCTTGCTTTTGGTTACTGTATAGAATTTTTCCATCTTTGGCTATAAAGAATATAATCAATCTGATTTCAGTATTGACCACTGGTGGTATCCATGTTTAGAATTGTCCTTGTGTTGTTGCAAGAGGGTGTTTGCTATGACCAGTACCTCCTCTTGGCAAAGCTCTGTTAGCCTTTGCCTTGTTTTGTTTGCTGAGGCCAAACTTCCCTGTTACTCCAGGTATCTCTTGACTTCCTCCATTTGCATTCGAGTTCGCTATGATGCAAAGGACATCATTTTTTAAGTCTTAGTTCTAGAAGGTCTTGTATGTCTTCATAGAACCATTCAACTTCAGCTTCTTTGGCATTAGTGGTTGGGATATATAGACTTGGATTACTGTGATATTGAATGCTTTGTCTTGGAAACAAACTGAAATTATTTTGTCATTTTTGAAATTTCACCCAAGTACTGTGTTTCAGACTCTTTCATTGACTATGAGGGCTACTCTATTTCTTCTAAGGGATTGTTGCCCACAGTAGTAGGTATAATGGTCATCTGAATTAAATTTTCTTGGCTACTATTAAATGCCAATGTTATGAATGGCAAAAGATAAGGAACCATTCCTGATAGAATGAGACTAAAGTGATAAGATGACTGGATTAGAAGAAATTCTAATAGAACTTTAAGACACTTGGCAAAATTTGAATATAGGTAGTACATTAAATAGTAGTACTCTAAGATAGTAAATTCCTATCTTATAATTTCATTGTATATAAAATAATGTCCTGTTGTTTTAGAAGATAAACATACTGAAACAATTAGAGGTAGACATTCATGATGCCTTTAATTTACTCTAAAATTGTTCAGCAAAAAGATATATACACACACTCATACACACATACACAAAGTAAATGTGACAAAAACTAACACTGGTGAATGTGAGTGAAGAGAAGAAGCTTATTAAACATTCTTGTAGCTTTTCTATTTATTTGTAATTTTTTAAATTAAAAGATCAAAGAAAGATTGAAAGAGCAAAGGGATAGGGTACTTTTCATTCATCCTGAACTTTACTACTGTACATTGTTCAAGGGTGGGAGTGGAGTTGTACAATTAAAAATTAGACATTTTTAGTCAAAACACCATAAATATTGATATTTCCTATCCATCTCCCTAAAAAATGTGTTTTCAGTAAAATATTATTCATGGACATAATAATTGTTAAAATTTGCAAACATTTTATCATTTTGAAGAACTCTATTTTACTATTAAAATAGTAAATAATTACTTTAAAATGAGAAGACATGACTTCCCCAGAAAATTTGAAAAAATCCCTAGCCACATTCCCTCCAAACTTTGACTCAGTAAATACGTTGTGGGTACAACCATCTGTATCCTTAACAAGCACTCCAGGTGATTCTGAAGTGGATCATTACAACCTATCTGGTGAGCTACACTGAAGTACTTTCAAGCTTCCTCCCACAGATAGGCAGCTGAGTCTGGCTTTTGCCTAGAAGCAACTACAGGCAGCCAGCCAAGAGACTGAGAAAGTCTTTCCTAAAACCAAGAGAGCAACCATTCTGGAGCAGAAAGGAAGAATCAATACAATTTTGGTTTTATGCTATCTAGGACTGAGCATTTAATTTTTCCCACCCTTGACAAAACATTTTGAACATTTTCCTTACTAATTCCTTAACTCCCTTTCATGATTAGATACATATTATAGTTTAAGTGTGTATTACACATTAGAATTTACAGACATTTCCTTTTTAGCATTTAACAGTATAGAAAATTACAAACAGTAAATACAGTAAATGAGCCTGCCATTTAACTTTGACATTTTTATGCTTTTTTTTCTTTCTTATAAAAAAATTTTTTTATGCTAAAATTGAAATTTCTATTGTTTGAGACTCCAGGTCACATTCCCATACCCTATTTCTATCCTCAAGAGCTAAGCATTATTTAGGGTGCATGGTAAAATTTTCTAGTTCATTTTCCTTACCTTTATATATACATCTTTGGTCATAGACTATATATAGCAATTTGAATTTTTATGAACATAATGATACCATATTTTGTGTATCTCTTTCGTATTTTGTCAGTGAAAGTATTTTTCAGTCTATTCATGTTGATAAAGGTATAACTCTAGTTCAATCAACACACACATAAGAGAAACGTGGCCTAAAATGATACAAATGTAGCTTAAAATGAACTCTTGGAGGTCCAAAATGTAGCTTAAAATGAAGTCTAGTGTAAAACAATATGTATTATCTTATAATTTCCATGGCTTAATTTGAGTGCTTTATTCAGAGTCTATAGGCTTAAATCAAAGTGCCAGTGAGAACTATGGCCTCATCTAAAAACTTGGGACTCTCTTTCATGCCAATGTAGTTGTTAGCAGCACCTAGCTCCTTACAACCTAGCAGTTGTAGGGTTGAGGTTGGCAGTTCCCTCTTATGTGGTCATCTCCACTGACAGTTCACACATGGCACCTTAGTTCTTTAAGGCCAGTGTGAACATCTTCTCATGTATGTACTAGAAAGGCTGAGACTTTATACAGGCTGTCCTTTCTTTGCAGGTTATAGTGGGGATATACAAATGATGGTGCAAGCTGAAATCATGCAGAGCAATCTTAATAAGCAATGAGAAATTACAGTTTTCATTACTGTTTTTCAGTGACCTTAAATTTGGTCAAAACATTTTAAAATTCTTATAGGTTGAAAATATATATTGGAAAAAATTTAAATAGTAAAACTAAAATATATCTAGAACTACAATTTCAAACAATGGAGATATTCAGAATTAGTGTTTGATTTCTTTGCATAAAACAGTTATTAAGAGTATCTTGAACAGTGTTGACTTTTTTCTCATCCCACAATCTATTATATGGAATGAGCAGCTTTTCTATGCCTTGGTGAAGTGTCATAGGCCTTTCTAAGTTTGAGTTAACTTCCAACATTTTAACTTTTGCACCTTCATTAACATGAGATGGTCTCCAAGAGTCCCTTTTATGTAAAGTGTTCTTTCTACTAGCCTCTTCTTCTGGATATCTCCATCCTTTCCATCCCAACCACTTCATCATTTATGTCAGTAAGTTCACCTTCACTGAGTTCTTTAGGGTGCATCTCCTTTACGGTCACTTGCAAATCTGTATCATTGTTCATCTACATTTTAATAGGATTACATTTCAAAATTGACTTGTCTCAACACTATTAAATATTTCACAATTATTATAACCACTTAAGCGCGGCGGGGGCTGCGACCAGCGCCCTAAGCGTGGTGGCGGCGGCTGTGACCAGCACCCTGAGCGCGCCGAGAGGAGCTACCCCATGTCCGAGGTCAGGGGCAGAAGCCGGGAGGACCCCATGCCAGAAGGGCGGTGGCCAAGAGGAGTTACCCCACGTCTGAGGTCAGGGGCAGTGGCCGAGAGTGCCAGGCTGCACCGGGCACAGGGATGGCAGAGAAGAGCTACCCTATGCCTGAGACCAGGGGCCATGGCTGGGAGGACAAACCTCAGGCCCGAGGCTAGGGGCGGCGGCTGGGAAGACCAACTCCATATCCAAGGAGCAGTGGCTGTGTAGGTACAGGAGGGCCTAGAAGAGCTATCCCTCGTTGAAAGTCAGGAAGGGTGGTGATGAGGAGATATCCCTCATCCAAGGTAAGGAGCAGCGGCTGCACTTTGCTGGAGCAGCCGTGAAGAGATACCCCACTCCCAAGAAAGATGGTAGATGTTGCAAGAGGGCATCAGAGGGCAGACACACTGAAACCATACTCCCAGAAAACTAGTCAATCTAATCACACTAGGACCACAGCCTTGTCTAACTCAATGAAACTAAGCCATGCCCGTGGGGCAACCCAAAATGGGCGGGTCATGGTGGAGAGATCTGACAGAATGTGGTCCACTGGAGAAGGGAATGGCAAGCCACTTCAGTATTCTTGCCTTGAGAACCCCATGAACAGTATGAAAAGGCAAAATGATAGGATACTGAAAGAAGAACTCCCCAGGTCAGTAGGGGACCAATATGCTACTGGAGATCAGTGGAGAAATAACTCCAGAAAGAATGAAGAGATGGAGCCAAAGCCAAAATAATACCCAGCTGTGGATGTGACTGGTGATAGAAGCAAGGACCGATGCTATAAAGAGCAATATTGCATAGGAACCTGGAATGTTAGGTCCATGAATCAAGGCAAATTGGAAGTGGTCAAACAAGAGATGGCAAGAGTGAATGTAGACACTCTAGGAATCAGCATACTAAAATGGACTGGAATGGGTGAATTTAACTCAGATGACCATTATATCTATTACTGCAGGCAGGAATCCCTCAGAAGAAATGGAGTAGCCATCATGGTCAACAAAAGAGTCGGAAATGCAGTCAGATCAGATCAGATCAGTCGCTCAGTTGTGTCCGACTCTTTGCGACCCCATGAACTGCAGCACGCCAGGCCTCCCTGTCCATCACCAACTCCTGGAGGTCACCCAGACTCACATCCATCAAGTCAGTGATGCCATCCAGCCATCTCATCCTCTGTCGTCCCCTTCTCCTCCTGCCCCCAATCCCTCCCAGCATCAGAGTCTTCTCCAATGAGTCAACTCTTCCCATGAGGTGGCCAAAGTACTGGAGTTTCAGCTTTAGCATCATTCCTTCCAAAGAAATAACAGGGCTGATCTCCTTCACAATGGACTGGTTGGATCTCCTTGCAGTCCAAGGGACTCTCAAGAGTCTTCTCCAACACCACAGTTCAAAAGCATCAATTCTTCGGCACTCAGCTTTCTTTACAGTCCAGCTCTCACATCCATACATGACCACAGGAAAGACCATAGCCTTGACTAGACGAACCGTTGTTGGCAAAGTAATGTCTCTGCTTTTGGATATGCTATCTAGGTTGGTCATAACTTTCCTTCCAAGGAGTAAGCGTCTTTTAATTTCATGGCTGCAGTTACCATCTGCAGTGATTTTGGAGCCCAGAAAAATAAAGTCTGACACTGTTTCCACTGTTTCTCCATCTATTTCCCATGTAGGGATGGGACCAGATGCCATGATCTTCGTTTTCTGAATGTTGAGCTTTAAGCCAACCTTTTCACTCTCCACTTTCACTTTCATCAAGAGGCTTTTTAGTTCCTCTTCACTTTCTGCCATAAGGGTGGTATCATCTGCATATCTGAGGTTATTGATATTTCTCCCAGCAGTCTTGATTCCAACTTGTGTTTCTTCCAGTCCAGCATTTCTCATGATGTACTCTGCATATAGATTAAATAAACATGGTGACAATATACAGCTTTGACGTACTCCTTTTCCTATTGGAACCAGTCTGTTGTTCCATGTCCAGTTCTAACTGTTGCTTCCTGACCTGCATACATATTTTTCAAGAGGCAGATCAGGTGGTCTGGTATTCCCATCTCTTTCAGAATTTTCCACAGTTTATTGTGATCTACACGGTCAAAGGCTTTGGCATAGTCAATAAAGCAGAAATAGATGTTTTTCTGGAACTCTCTTGCTTTTTCCATGATCCAGCGGATGTTGGCAATTTGATCTCTGGTTCCTTGGATGCAGTCTCAAAAACGACAGAATGATCTCTGTTCATTTCCAAGGCAGACCATTAAATATCACAGTACTCCAAGTCTATGCCCCAACCAGTAACGCTAAAGAAGCTGAAGTTGAATGGTTCAATGAAGACCTACAAGACCTTTTAGAACTAACACCCAAAAAAGATGTCCTTTTCATTATAGGGGACTGGAATGCATGAGTAGGAAGTCAAGAAACACCTGGAGTAACAGGCAAATTTGGCCTTAGAGTATGGAATGAAGCAGGGCAAAGACTAACAGAGTTTTGCCAAGAAAATGCACTGGTCATAGCAAACACCCACTTCCAAAAACACAAGAGAAGACGCTATACATGGACATCACCAGATGGTCAACACCGAAATCAGATCGATTATATTCTTTGTAGCCAAAGATGGAAAAGCTCTATACAGTCAACAAAAACAAGACCAGGAGCTGACTGTGGCTCAGATCATGAACTCCTTATTGCCAAATTTAGACTTAAATTGAAGAAAGTAGGGAAAACCACTAGACCATTCAGGTATGACCTAAAACAAATCCCTTATGATTATACAGTGGAAGTGAGAAATAGATTTAAGGGACTCGATCTGATAGAGTGCATGATGAACTATTCAATGAGATTCATGACACTGTACAGGAGACAGGGATCAAGACCATCCCCATGGAAAAGAAATGCAAAAAAGCAAAATGGCTGTCTGGGGAGGCCTTACAAATAGCTGTGAAAAGAAGAGAAGTGAAAAGCAAAGGAGAAAAGGAAAGATATAAACATCTGAATGCAGAGTTCCAAAGAATAGCAAGAAGAGATAAGAAAGCCTTCCTCAGCAATCAATGCAAAGAAAAAGAAGAAAACAACAGAATGGGAAAGACTAGAGATCTCTTCAAAAAAATTAGAGATACCAAGGGACCATTATATGCAAAGATGGGCTCAATAAAGTACAGAAATGGTATGGACCTAACAGAAGCAGAAGATATTAAGAAGAGGTAGCAAGAATACACAGAAGAACTGTACAAAAAAGATCTTCAGGACTCAGATAATCACGATGGTGTAATCACTTACCTAGAGCCAGACATCCTGGAATGTGAAGTCAAGTAGGCCTTAGAAAGCATCACTAGGAACAAAGCTAGTGGAAGTGATGGAATTCCAGTTGAGCTATTTCAAATCCTGAAAGATGATGCTGTGAAAGTGCTGCACTCAATATGCCAGCAAATTTGGAAAACTCAGCAGTGGCCACAGGACTGAAAAGGTCCGTTTTCATTCCAATCTCAAAGAATGGCAACGCCAAAGAATGCTCCAACTACTGCACAATTGCACTCATCTCACACGCTAGTAAAGTAATGTTCAAAATTCTCCAAGCCAGGCTTCAGCAATATGTGAACCGTGAACTCCCTGATGTTCAAGCTGGTTTTAGAAAAGGCAGAGGAACCAGAGGTCAAATTGCCAACATCCACTGGATCATCGAAAAAGCAAGAGAGTTCCAGGAAAATATCTATTTGTGCTCTCTTGACTATGCCAAAGCCTTTGACTGTGTGGATCACAATAAACTGTGGAAAGTTTTGAGAGAGATGGGAATACCAGACCACCTGATCTGCCTCTTGAGAAACCTATATGCAGGTCAGGAAGCAACAGTTAGAACTGGACATGGACTGGTGCCAAATAGGAAAAGGAGTATGTCAAGCCTATATATTATCACCCTGCTTATTTAACTTATATGCAGAGTACATCATGAGAAACGCTGGACTGGAAGAAACACAAGCTGGAATCAAGATTGCCAGGAGAAATATCAATCACCTCAAATATACAGATGACACCCCTTATGGCAGAAAGTGAAGAGGAACTAAAAAGCCTCTTGATGAAAGTGACAGTGGAGAGTGAAAAATTTGGCTTAAAGCTCAACATTCAGAAAACAAAGATCATGGCTTCAGGTCCCATCACTTCATGGGAAATAGATGGGCAAACAGTGGAAACAGTGTCAGACTCTATTTTGGGGGGCTCCAAAATCACTACAGATGGTGACTGCAGCCATGAAATTAAAAGACACTTACTCCTTGGAAGGAAAATTATGACCAATCTAGATAGCATTTTCAAAAGCAGAGGTATTACTTTGCCAACAAAGGTCCGTCTAGTCAAGGCTATGGTTTTCCCTGTGGTCATGTATGGATGTGAGAGCTGGACTGTGAAGAAGGCTGAGTGCCAAAAAATTGATGCTTTTGAACTGTGGTGTTGCAGAAGACTCTTGAGAGTCCCCTGGACTGCAAGGAGATCCAACCAGTCCATTCTGAAGGAGATCAGCCCTGGGATTTCTTTGGAGGGATGATGCTAAAGCTGAAACTCCAGTACTTTGGCCACCTCATGCGAAGAGTTGACTCATTTGAAAAGACCCTGATGCTGGGAAATATTGAGGGCAGGAGGAGAAGGGGACGACAGAGGATGAGATGGCTGGATGGCATCACTGACTCGATGGACATGAGTCTGAGTGAATTCCGGGTGTTGGTGATGGACAGGGAGGGCTGGCGTGCTGCAGTTCGTGGAGTTGCAAAGAGTTGGACACGACTGAGCGACTGACCTGAACTGAACTGATTACCACTTAATCCAGTACTTGGATTTTGAGTGTAAATTATCAGATTCAGATTCAGATCTGTCGCTCAGTCGTGTCCGACTCTTTGCCACCCCGTGAACTGCAGCACGCCAGGCCTCCCTGTCCATCACCAGCTCCCGGAGGTCACTCAGACTCACATTCATCGAGTCAGTGATGCCATCCAGCCATCTCATCCTCTGTCGTCCCCTTCTCCTCCTGCCCTCAATCCTTCCCAGCATCAGAGTCTTCTCCAATGAGTCAACTCTTCGCATGAGGTGGCCAAAATACTGGAGTTTCAGCTTTAGCATCATTCCTTCCAAAGAAATCCCAGGGCTGATCTCTTTCAGAATGGACCGGTTGGATCTCCTTGCAGTCCAAGGGACTCTCAAGAGTCTTCTCCAACACCACAGTTCAAAAGCATCAATTCTTCGGCGCTCAGCCTTCTTCACAGTCCAGCTCTCACATCCATACATGACCACAGGAAAAACCATAGCCTTGACTAGGCGAACCTTTGTTGGCAAAGTGATGTCTCTGCTTTTGAATATGCTATCTAGGTTGGTCATAACTTTCCTTCCAAGGAGTAAGCGTCTTTTAATTTCATGGCTGCAGTCACCATCTGCAGTGATTTTGGAGCCCAGAAAAAGAAAGTCTGACACTGTTTCCACTGTTTCCCCATCTATTTCCCATGTAGGGATGGGACCAGATGCCATGATCTTCGTTTTCTGAATGTTGAGCTTTAAGCCAACCTTTTCACTCTCCACTTTCACTTTCATCAAGAGGCTTTTGAGTTCCTGTTCACTTTCTGCCATAAGGGTGGTATCATCTGCATATCTGAGGTTATTGATATTTCTCCCGGCAATCTTGATTCCAACTTATGTTTCCTCCAGTCCAGCATTTCTCATGATGTACTCTGCATATAAGTTAAATAAACTTGGTGACAATGTTTATTTACATTGTCATTTACATTACATTTACAGCCTTGACGTACTCCTTTTCCTATTTGGAACCAGTCTGTTGTTCCATGACCAGTTTTAACTGTTGCTTCCTTACCTGCATACAGATTTCTCAAGAGGCAGATCAGGTGGTCTGGTATTCCCATCTCTTTCAGAATTCTCCACAGTTTATTGTGATTTACACAGTCAAAGGCTTTGGCATAGTCAATAAAGCAGAAATAGATGTTTTTATGGAATTCTCTTGCTTTTTTGATGATCCAGCGGATGTTGGCAATTTGATCTCTGGTTCCTCTGCCTTTTCTAAATCCAGCTTGAACATCAGGAAGTTCACAGTTCACATATTGCTGAAGCCTGGCTTGGAGAATTTTGAGCATTACTTTACTAGCCTGTGAAATGAGTGCAATTGTGCGGTAGTTTGAGCACTCTTTGTATTGCCTTTCTTTGAGATTGGGATGAAAACGGACCTTTTCCAATCTTGTGGCCAGTGCTGAGATTTCCGAATTTGCTGGCATATTGAGTGCAGCACTTTCACAGCATCATCTTTCAGGATTTGGAATAGCTCCACTGGAATTCTATCACCTCCACTAGCTTTGTTCCTAGTGATGCTTTCTAAGGCCCACTTGACTTCACATTCCAGGATGTCTGGCTCTACATCAGTGACCACACCATCATGATTATCTGGGTCGTGAAGCTCTTTTTTGTACAGTTCTTCTGTGTATTCTTGCCACTTCTTAATATCTTCTGCTTCCGTTAGGTCCATACCATTTCTGTCCTTTATCGAGCCTATTTTTGCATGAAATGTTCCTTTGGTATCTCTGATTTTCTTGAATAGATCTTTAGTCTTTCCCATTTTGTTGTTTTCCTCTATTTCTTTGCATTGATCGCTTTAGAGTTGCATTATTTTCAGCTCTCATAGCTTCAGCAAATAGTGTAATCTTAATTTATGCTACTTCTGAAACAGTGAAACCGGACTTTACGGGCTATAAAAATGATTCCTTCAGCCTTAGTAATTATGTTCTTTATTTTCAATTAAGTAACTAAAGCCAATACTTTGACTTGAATCTAGACAAACTGTTTTTTTTTTTTTTTTTTTTTTTTTTACAGCTTTCCATCCCAAGTGGAATTAAAAGCTCCAGTCCTTAATACAATCTAAATTGAAATTTTTGAAGTTACTTTGTCCTTTTTTTTTTCCCCTAGTAGATTTCATTGACCTTTTTCAGTATCATTGAAATACTATGGAAAAAGTGCCTTCATGTAGAGATATGTCTAGTCCTATTTTCACTTTGCTGTCTCTATATTCCTACTCTAACCACATCAAATTTTACTCCTGGTGTTTTCATTTTTCATATCTCTGCTCTATATTTCTTGGTCACCCAGGTCCCTCTACCAGTTATCCATTTCTGTAAAATGCTACATGTTTTATAGCAAGAAGACAAGGAAGTAATACAATGACATGCTTTGCTGTAACTGCATGAAGAAACTGACATGTGTAGTGAACAACCATAAACAGACTTTGAAAGAGAATCAGTGATCCTGATGTGTACCTGTTATTTACATGGTAATGAGTAAACTAAAGAATTCAAGCAAAATTTGTATATTTATAATTACAATTAATATGCAGTGATGGTGAAATCTGGACCATATACTTGGGGGACTGATGATAGTTAACTAAACTATGTCAAATGAAATTTGTGCCTATCAGAACCATGCTAAGCAATGACTATTTTGTAAGCTAATCACAATAGCGACATTCTTTCATCTTTATTTTATTGATTATAAACAAGTGACAGGTCCCACTCATACTCAAAGGGAGGGGATTATACAGAGCATAACATCAGGGGTGGTGGTGATCATGAGGACCATCTTAGAGTTTTGCCTACCATGACACTTGTAATCTTATTAGATTCTGGGTAATTCTGTGGCATTATATGTTCCCAACAGGAATATATGAGGATTCCTGCCTCTCCACAATTTCAGTGAAGTCATTATCAGATATTTATTTTTGTTGATTCAATAAATGCAAAGCCCTATATATAATTGAAATTACATTATCTTAATTTTCATTGAAATTAAATATTTTTCATGTTTTTATGCAATCTGTTTTCTCTTTATTCAATTACTTATATTCATTTCTTATTTTGTTATTGAATTGTTGATATTTTTCCTTTTGCTTCTTAGGAGTAGTTTATATATTTTGGATAGTAATTCTTAATATATTATATCAAATGAAAATTTATCTTCTCAATCTAGTCTGTTCCTAGCTTTAATTTAGTCATATCTGTTATTGTATAGAGGTTTTTGTTTGAATGTATTCAAATTGATCAGTCTTCCTCTTAATGCTGTTTCAAAAATGCTCCTAAGCCCTAAACCAAGGTCATTAACATCTTTACTTCACAAAAATACAGTTCCAAAGTATGGAATTAGCAATCAATTGCTCAACCATGAAAATTACTTTAAGTGTGGTAAAATAATTAGTTTAAATTACAAATAGACAAAGTTAAAATTTAATATCACAAGCAAACATAAATATAGGGACAATTAAAACAAATCGTTATTGCTGTATTAGTAGTATTTTCCAAAAAGATAAATGGTACATTCTGATAGCAACCCCTTCCAGTAGGATGTACGTAGAAGATATCAAAAACAATTTCAGATTTGGCAAAAAAGGGAATATGACTAGTATATCTTAGAAAATTTACACTCAAAGTTAAATGAAAAGTGCTATTATTCATTTAAAAATATCTCAAATGCATTAGGATAGCAACATTATTATACAAATGTTTCTACACTATAAATTATAAAAAAATTATAAATAAGTTTCTTCACTACAAATTCAAAGCATCACTCTTAAGCTTGGCCTGAACAATTTATTTTCTATAATATAAGATCTATTTTGTTTTCTTCTTCTTTCCAAGTAGGTTAATACAAAAGCACTTCAGTTAATAGGAAAGCCAAAGGATTGAGTCTTTTCATCAAAATATGAAATAGAAATGCTGTGAAATTAAAGATAGAGATCCTTTATTTGTGTAAAGATAAATTAAAATTGTATCTATAAAACAACAGTCAGCTTTTTTGTAGTTGGCTTTCATCTGAAAATATCTAACGCAAATATGAACACACATGTATACTATGTGTTTGTTAATTAGAAATCACTTTTAAAATAGTATCCCAAATACCCATTATTTAATTTTCGACAACTCCTCTAAGTTTTTGTTAAAACTGTCATTATATTACTGAGTTGTGATTTTTTTTCTGTTTCTACTAAATGGTCTGGAAAAAAATGTTTTTTCTTTTTAAAAAATAACTTTAACTCGTGTAGTATGTATTGTTTCACATCAAAGATATGCACACTTTTCAAAAGTCTAATTCTGTTATCTGCATGCTCTGTATCAATATGCAAACAGAACCATTCAGTTCAGCAAGAAACTTCACAAGGATCCTCTTAACCAATCCAAAGTCAGGATATCTGGTCTTATAAAGTGATTCTGCAGAGTTTTGAAGTCCAGCCTATTGCCTTGTGGGTTACAGTTTATTCCCTGTAGGCAATGCATCAACATTTGAAAACATTAATTGAAGCTTTAAAAAAAAAAATGTCAGACATGTAGTTATACATCAATCTTCAGATGGTTTCAATGCATTCTAAAATTTCAGTGTCAGAAATTCTCTGTACAATTTTCTGTCTTTTTAATTCTAGAATCTAAGAAATGTTCAGCTGAGTATTTATTTGCCCTCTGAATTTCCCTTATATTTTAATAACATTTATGACAACCTTAATTTAAAAATCTCATTTAATGGCAAAACCACAGGTGGAAGATCTCTTTTCTAAGGTCTCACACAGTCTTTCATGGCCCTGAGAGATGTGAATGTCTGAGGAATGTATAGATATTCATTTTGTATATCTGTACATTCAAATAGCATATTTAAATAGTGTAGAGAATTGAGACAAACCTGTTGTTGTTTTCAGTCACCAAGTCGTGTCCAACTCTTTGCAACCCAATGAGATACAGCATGCCAGGCTCACCTGGCCCTCACCATCTCCTAGAGTTGGCCCAAGTTTATGTCCATTGAATTAGAAATGCTATCCAACCATCTCGTTCTCTGTTGCCCCCTTCTCCTCCTGCCCTCAATCTTTCCCAGCATCAGGCTCTCTTCCAATGAGTCAACTCTTCTCATCAGGTGGCTAAAATATTGAAATGTCAGCATCAGCCCTTCCAATGTGTATTGAGAGTTGATTTCCTTTAGGATTGATTGGCTGGCTTGATCTCTTTGCTGTGCAAGTGACTTTCAAAAGTCTTCTCTAGCACCACAGTTTGAAAGCATCAATTCTTCAGTGTTCTGCCTTCTTTATGGTCAGACTCTCACATATGCAAGTGACTATTGGAAAGATCATAGCTTTGAACATATGGACCTTTGTCAGCAAATTGATATCTTTGCTTTTTGATACACTGTCCAGGTTTGTCATAGCTTTTCTTCCAAGGAGCAAGCATTTTTTTAATTTTATGGCTGCATGCACCACCCACAGTGATTTTAGATTCCAAGAAGAGGAAATCTGTCACTGCTTCTACCTTTTCCCCTTCTATTTGCCATGAAGTGATGGGACCAGATGCCATGATCTTAGTTTTTTTTTTTTTTTTTTTAATATTGAATTTTAAGCTTGATTTTTCATTCTCCTCTTTCACTCTTAAGAGGCTCTTTAGTTCCCCTTTGCTTTCTGCCATTAAAGTGTTATCATCTGCATATCTGAGGTTGTTGGTATTTCTTCTGACAGTGTCAATTTCAGATTGTAACTCATAAGTTTTCATGATCAGCTGTTCATAAAAGTTAAATAAACAGGATGACAACATACACCCTTGTCGTACTCCTTCCTCAGTTTTGAACCAGTCAGTTTTTCCGTATAAAGTTCTAGCTGCCGCTTCTTGACCTGCATACAGGTTTCTCAGGAGACAGGTAAGATGGTCCGGTATTCCCATCTCTTTTAGAGTCTTCCACAGTTTGTTATGATCTACAGAGTCAAAGGCTTTAGCATAGTCAATGAAACAGTAGATGTTTTTCTGGAATTCTTTTGCTTTCTCTAGGATACAGTGAACATTGACAATTTGATCTCTGGTTCCTCTGCCTTTTCTAGACTCAGCTTGTACATCTGGAAGTTCTCAACTCAAGTACTGTTGAAGCCTAGCTTGAAGGATTTTGAGCATAACTTTACTAGCATGGTAAGCGAGCACAATTATCCAGTAGTTTGAACATTTTTTAGCACTGCCCCTCTTGGGAATTGGAATGACAATTGACCTTTCCAAAACTGTGAAAAACCCACTGCTGGATTTTCCAAATTTGCTGACATATTGAATGCAGCACTTTAACGGCATCGTCTTTTAGAATTTTAGATAGCTCTGCTGGAATTCCATTTTACTTCCCCTCCATTGTACTTCTCTCCCAAATCCACCCTTCTCTTTTTCTGGTTTGAGATGGAGCATGACTTAAAAGGACTAAATAGAAAGGCTTCTATATATGACCTGTGTTGTCCAGTTGTGAAGGACCAATGAAAATCTAAGCAGATGTGAAAGAGAAAACATGTGAAAGATATTTATTTCCTTGCTCCCTTATACCACAAATAGAAGTGACTACTCCTGCCCAGGCAGCTCTTTTACATTCTTTCCATGTTCCTGAAACTGCCCTCCCCACCCCATTTCAGGTTGAGGGGTGGTAACACCTTGGCAGTTACTAAACTACCTCTGAGTTATTCCACAATTCTTTGGGTTCCCCTACAATCACACTTTTGAAGTAAATCACTATTTTATAAATAAATTTGTCTCAAATTATTTTAAGTACATGATGTTTTTATTGGAGCTTCTTACATACTCACTATAAAAAACATTAAATAAATCAGTAAATCTGTAGACCAAATTATAAATATATTTTATATACAGAATTTTTCTAATTCAGTCATCCAGAATGACAACTGTTTGGAGATATTCTTGATGTATTTATTTATTCATTCATTCATTTACTTATTCTTAGTGTCTAAAAGGAATCTTGAGAGAATGTAATGTCTATCCAGGTTGTACCCGGAACAGTTACATGAACTGAAGGGCCTAATGTTCTCTCACACAGATTGTGGAATAGAGAGACAGTGTGTGTTATTGGGAGCAAAATACCAGGGACCAGAGGAAATATTTGAGTTGTGTTTAAATCATTCACTAGAGGAGTCACAGGGATGACCAGTCCTCTGAAAGGGAAACAGAGATGACATGACCAGAAGAGAAAGGATGGATATGAGACAGGATAATTTTGTAGAGTACTACAGGAGTCCTGCTGGTGTAAAGTGCTAATGAGAGTTCCTTGAAGGATCTGGCCTAAGTGGTTTACATCACTGTGTGAGAAATTTATGTAGACTATGAAAAGTACATCTTCATGCAAAGATGGGCTTGATAAAGGACAGAAATGGTATGGACCTAAAAGAAGCAGAAGATATTAAGAAGAGATGGCAAGAATACACAGAAGAACTGTACAAAAAAGATCTTCATGATCCAGATAATCACGATGGTGTGATCACTGACCTAGAGCCAGACATCCTGGAATGTGAAGTCAAGTGGGCCTTAGAAAGCATCACTATGAACAAAGCTAGTGGAAGTGATGGAATTCCAGTGGAGCTATTCCAAATCCTGAAAGATGATGCTGTGAAAGTGCTGCACTCAATATACCAGCAAATTTGGAAAACTGAGCAATGGCCACAGGACTGGAAAAGGGCAGTTTTCATCCCAATCCCAAAGAAAGGCAATGCCAAAGAGTGCTCAAACTACCGCACAATTGCACTCATCTCACACGCTAGTAAAGTAATGCTCAAAATTCTCCAAGCCAGGCTTCAGCAATATGTGAACCGTGAACTTTCTGATGTTCAAGCTGGTTTTAGAAAAGGCAGAGGAACCAGAGATCAAATTGCCAACATCTGCTGGATCATGGAAAAAGCAAGAGAGTTCCAGAAAAACATCTATTTCTGCTTTATTGACTATGCCAAAGCCTTTGAATGTGTAGATCACAATAAACTGTGGAAAATTCTGAAAGAGATGGGAATACCAGACCACCTGATCTGCCTCCTGAGAAATTTGTATGCAGGTCAGGAAGCAACAGTTAGAACTGGACATGGACCAACAGACTGGTTCCAAATAGGAAAAGGAGTACGTCAAGGCTGTATATTGCCACCCTGTTTATTTAACTTATATGCAGAGTACATCATGAGAAACACTGGACTAGAAGAAACACAAACTGGTATCAAGATTGCTGGGAGAAATATCAATAACCTCAGATATGCAGATGACACCACCCTTATAGCAGAAAGTGAAGAGGAACTCAAAAGCCTCTTGATGAAAGTGACAGTGGAGAGTGAAAAAGTTGTCTTAAAGCTCAACATTCAGAAAACAAAGATCATGGCATCTGGTCCCATCACTACATGGGAAATAGATGGGGAAACAGTGGAAACAGTGTCAGACTTTATTTTTCTGGGCTCCAAAATCACTGCAGATGGTGACTGCAGCCATGAAATTAAAAGATGCTTATTCCTTGGAAGGAAAGTTATGACCAACCTAGATAGCATATTCAAAAGCAGAGACATTACTTTGCCAACAACGGTTCGTCTAGTGAAGGCTATTGTTTTTCCTGTGGTCATGTATGGATGTGAGAGTTGGACTGTGAAGAAGGCTGAGCGCTGAATAATTGATGCTTTTGAAGTGTGGTGTTGGAGAAGACTCTTGAGAGTCCCTTGGACTGCAAGGAGATGCAACCAGTCCTTTCTGAAAGAGATCAGCCCTGGGATTTCTTTGGAAGGATTGATGCTAAAGCTGAAACTCCAGTACTTTGGCCACCTTATGCGAAGTGTTGACTCATTGGAAAAGACTCTGATGCTGGGAGAAATTGGGGGCAAGAGGAGAAGGGGACGACAGAGGATGAGATGGCTGGACGGCATCACTGACTCGATGGACATGAGTCTGAGTGAATTCCAGGAGTTGGTGATGGACAGGGAGGCCTGGCGTGCTTCAATTCATTGGGTAGCAAAGAGTTGGACATGACTGATCGACTAATCTGACCTGATCTGATGAAATTACTGCTGAGAAAGTGTCACCAAGGACTTCCTAAGCTCTCATAGTTCTGAGAGAACAGAAAGGGGAAGATAAGGAGGTAACATGTGCTTTCTTAAAGGAGTAATATTGGCCAGCTGAGCCATGGTGGTGCACACTTCGGGAGCAGAAAGTGATATGTACCGTTAAAGTTTAGTGCTCCACAGGCAAGGGTCTAGGGGAGAGTAGGATAAGCAGAAACCCTCCCATCATTTGGTTATGGGCCTCATAACAGAATCAAGTTTTGTACTAAAATGTACTGGACCCAGCTAGAAAGAAAGCACCATCTCTCAGTCCCCATTTTTAAAAATCCTATTTCTAGTATGTTCCTCACTAAAGAGTTGACTGACAAGGTCAAGATCACATCTAGCCTGACTTCTGGAGAGTACCTGCAAGGAGCAGGGGACATGAACCTCTGCCAGATAGAAATCACTAGCCCAAGGGAAAAACTCTCTCCCCAAAATGGCCTCACATTTGGGTTGACCAGCCCTCCTAAGAAAAGAAATTTGGGATTAGATTAAAGGGAGAACCTTTGAGTCTTGTGTTGGTAGAGGCCTAAATACAACCACTAAATATCTTCTCAGTCTTCCCACTGACTTCTTTAAGAGGGAATGTATTATGAACCCACTCAATGAACAAATATTGAAATATCATGTAAAATGAGCAAAGAAATGTTCCAGGCACTAGAAGTACAACATTGTACAAAACAGGCAAAAACCCTGTCTCATAGCACGTAGAGTCCAGAAGACAAAGACAGCAAGGTCAGTGAGGTTGTAGATGTTGTTGGTGATAAATACTAAAGAGCAAAACAAATTGAGGAGTCTAAGGAAAATGTGAAGGAGGAGAATTGGGAGTTAAAACCTGGGAGAAGAGGGTGCTGTGCATAGGGAGCAAGCAGACTGAACAGAAGTCTCCAGTTCCAGGAGCAGCACAGAGGCCAGCACTGCTGGAGTGGAGGGGACCAGAGGAAAGCAGGAGAAAAGGTCAGAAAGTCTGGGGCTCTAGATCCCGTGAGGCCATTGTACGGACTTCGACTTGTACATGGAGGGAGATGGAGGGTGATAACAAAGACGGGTATGATCTGACTTCAGTTTGGACAAAGCCATTAGCCCTGCTCTCTTTCAGCCACCTCTCAGCAGCCAGGAAGCTGAAGGCCAGGAAGGAAGCCACTGACTAAGGGCAGTCAGAGACTTGGTGGCATGAGGGAAGGTGCCAGCGGGGACGGTGGGCAGATCCAGTCTGGTTGCGCCTGTGCTGTAGATGGAGAAACTGAAGATTGTGATGGCCTGGCCCCTGTTCCACTCCCTCCTATGCCAGAGGGAGTCTCCACCACAATGTCTGCCCCACATCTTGTGGAAAAACAGCTTGAGTAGATCTGCCAAGGGCCAAGAATATTCACCTCTTCACCAGTTGTGAAAGTGAAAGTGAAATGAAGTTGCTTAGTCATGTCTGACTCTTTGCAACCCAATGGACTGAAGCCTACCAGGCTTCTCTGTCCATGGGATTTTCCAGGCAAAACCACTGGAGTGGGTTGCCATTTCCTTCTCCAATGGTTGAAAGTGAACAGTGGAGGTGAAGTTGCTCAGTCATGTCCAACTCTTAGTGACCCCATGGACTGTAGCCTACCAGGCTACTCTGTCCATGGGATTTTCCAGGCAAGAGTGCTGGAGTGGAGTCAAAGTGGCTAGGGGTAGCTAAAGATCAAACTTCCATTTTCCTGAGTGTATAATGCTAGTTAAGGGCCAGAACTAAAAGGATGCGAATCCTGAAGGGATTTTGCCTAGCAGTTTAGACATCTCCTGCACTAGCATTCAAAGGCATGATGTTGAGGCTGTACAAGGTCCTCTGAAACTATGTCAGATCTGAGGAAAGGATTGGCTCCAAATTACAGAAAAAAATAAAATACAAGCCAAAACTTGCATAATGAAAAATACTTGCTGCTGCTAAGTCACGTCAGTCGTGTTCAATTCTGTGCGACCCCATAGACAGCAGCCCACCAGGCTCCCATTCCTGGGATTCTCCAGGCAAGAATATGGAGTAAGTTGCCATTTCCTTCTCCAGTGCATGAAAGTGAAAAGTGAAAGTGAAGTTGCTCAGTCGTGTCCGACTCTTCGCAACCCCATGGACTGCGGCCTACCAGGCTCCTCCATCCATGGGATTTCCAGGCAAGAGTATTGGAGTGGGTTGCCATTGACTTAAATAAATAAAAATACATAAATAAATATTTAAATAGAGAAATAGTTAAGTTTTAAATGCCTACCAAATAAAACCTTGTGTTAACTTCATTAATTGTTAAAATTTGAATTCTAAAAGTCATGATTATGAGAAGAATTTTAGGTTACCTCTTTTCCCTTTGCAAGAATCCATGAGTTAGCATGATTAGCACAGTACAATTAGAGCCAATTGTGATTTTAAAAGTCACTTCTAACTAAATAAGTTCAAAAGAAAAATTATAACAATTCTTTCCAAACTATTGACTGCAAAAAATCACTGAATGTGTTATTTGGATGTCCTGCTGTCTGAAAAAGGGGAGATAAAATGTCTAAAGGATGTCACAGGGATCATTGGAAGAAATGGAGACATCAACCAGGGAAACTTATTAAATGTCTTCATTTTCCCATGGAGTCCTCAGTAAAAAGTTTACTATCTTACAAAGTTAGGATCTCCCAAAATGCTGAATCTGCTCCAAGATAGGATTGAAGCAAATCAGAGGCTACCTAGAAGGAAAAAATTAAGTCTGTGTAGCACAGAAATATGCTAAATGTTGACTCTATTTTTTAAAATAAGCATGAAAAGAATAAACATACAGATTTTTTTTTAATGTTGTAAATTGAAGTTTTTATTTCAGTTTGTAAAAGGTTCACCATGTTCAAGAATTTTTGTGGTATGTTTATAATTTGTAGATTATCTGGCATAAAAGAAAATAAAGCTTACTGCTTTAAAAATGAAACATGAATTCTTGGACCCAGGGAATTATTAAAAAATGAGTTATCCAGAAAATTTCCTCTAACCTTAAACAAAAGGAAAGCTACAAACTACAGCAGCATGTAGCACTTCCATAATGAGGAAAGGGCTGAATAGAATATGCTGATTAGCAGTATTTCCAAGAGTTAACAACAGGGGGAAAAAGAAGTAAAAATAGCTTAAACAAAATTACTTCCAGCAATAAATTGTCATCTTATTAAAATGTAGGTTGCTGGGTGCTGTATGTATTAAGTCATTGAAATAATGGGAAGATTTGCACCAAAATTTGCAGCCATTATGAGATAATGATTAGAAGTTTTACCATTTTTCAAGTTTGATAGCTTGAAATGACAAACTTGAAAAACTTCCCTTTCCTATTCTCCATCTGAAATTAACCTCTCTACCAATCCGAAGGAAAAATAGTAAGGATATATCTTTTTCTTTGTTGTGTGATTTGACAGTTCTTATTCATCACAAATCCCCACAGAGTATCATTTTCATTTATCATTTGTCGTTAACTGAAAGGAGGAATGGTTTAACAAAGTTCTCATGTTCTTTTTCTTTTAATCTGCAATTTCAGAGTTTGGGGGTCTACCAGAGGTCTTACTCCTAAACCAAATGCAAGAGACTGAAAGCCCATTTATAGCACTGGGCAGGGATTCAAGAGCAAGCTTGGGATTTAAGAAGCTCTGGGCCTGAATCATAACTTTGCTTCTTCTTATTCAGCCTTCTGTAAGGTTCACTTCCTTAATTGGTAACTCAGGGATTTTATAAGAATTATCTTATTAGGTATAAGTGAGATAGTATCCAATTTATGGTTTTAAAATTCTAGAATGAACCACAGTATGACCAGTTCTTTGCCTTGTGTGTTCAAAGAGGAACTAGAGGAGTAAACTTTCATAAACATGTATATTTGTTTTCAGACTATTAACCTTAATTTTTTTTCCACTATGGAATTATTTAATCTCTTCAGAATAGACTTTCTAATCAGCAATCACAACATACCTCCATGCTTTGGGAGCTGTAGTAAATGTCACAGCACCTTAACCTTTAGGTGGGGTTGCTTTTGATGGCCCATTAGTTACTGCATCACTGTGGGCACTTTCCCTCTCCTTAGACCTACTGCATAGGTCTTAGTCTTCTGCCAGGCCTCGTCAAAGACAGGTCCTGAGACTCCAGCCAAAGACTTTAACCTTCGAGAGTTTGGATGAGTTGAAAGACAAAAATGCATCCCAGCTGTGTGAGCAAGTGTCCTTGAGCTACAAGTTGTTCTAGCTGATGAAGAGTTTAGTCTGAAGAGCCTGTTATTCCCTCACGGGGATCTGTTGCCCTGGGGCATTCCATTTCACTGCTTACTAGATTTGGTTATATTCAAACTAATTAACTTTAATGTGTTGATCCTAGATATTATTGAGCAAATGTTGACTCTGTTACCCCTGCCCATCTGGCTACAGGCTATTTTGGTTATACAAGTATATACTCCTCATTTGTTGATGCTGATAAGATGCTGAGGCCACCACAGGGACCTAGTATCTCAATTCACAGATTAAATGAGCTAATATATCTTAAGAACTTATGGCTGTGCTTGGCACTTTATTTATATCATTAGTATTTTCTCTTAAGAGCCAAAGAAAAGCAATAACCATTCATTGGTGTAGCCACATGGGAAGAGGTACGGAATGTATTTCGGGTTGAAAAATGAGTAACAATTTGCCTCGAATCTCAACCATACAGAACATGAGACCATTTTGGTTTTTTTTTTTTTTAAGTCCCTGTTGCAGGCCATGAATAAAACTTAAAATTCCTGCTTGTGCAGGGATTTGGTTCAGTTGTGTCTCAGCCACTATCTCCTCTCTTTTAGGTAACTTCAGTAAAGTGAGAAGGTAATCCCAGAATTGTGTGTGATAATAAATTGTTTCTGTCCCCTTGCAAGTAACTATCAGAGAAAGAATTAGGATTCAGTATAGGAATGTTTGAGAGGGTCCACCCCCTTTATACATGTGGGTTAAAGAGTTTGGGTGTTTATGGTGTTTTATGTGCTTGAAATGTTTAAAATATTTTAACCCATGAGAATAATTTTAAGTGTCTAGGTCAATATTTGATTTAGGTTTGTGTTTTTAAGTTGAAATCATACCATTTATTTATGCTGTTAGAACAGTGAATAGTTTTTAGGATTCAACATATTTAAAAGTTGAATTTGTTAAAAGTACTCAAGAAGATTTTAAATCAGAGTCGCACAGAGTCAGACACAACTTAAATGACTTAGCAGCAGCAGTCAGATCAGATCAGTCGCTCAGTCGTGTCTGACTCTTTACAGCATCAGCAGCAACATGGAAAAAGACCCTGATGCTGGGAAAGATTGAGGGCGGGTGGAAAGAGGGCAACTGAGATTGATGTGGTTGGATGGCATCACTGACTCAATGGACCTAAGTTTAAGCAAACTCTAGGAGATGGTGAAAGACAGGGAAGCCTGGTGTGCTGCACTCCATGGGGTCACAAAAACTGAACAACAACCACATTGTCTATGTTTACTATTATCCTGGGAGGAAAAAAAAAAAAAAAAGTGTTTATTCTTATGTATATTTAAATTTCCCAACATATTGTTACCAAGTTGGAGATTGCTCTGCTACACAATAGGCCAATGAATGTAAGATAAGATGCTGAGGTAAGGAATATGACTTTATTCAGGAAAGCCAGCTGACCAAGAAGATGGCAGACTGTCTCTCTTCAGGGTCTGGATGCCAGATTCTTTCATAGAACCAAAACAAAAAGCAATGAGACACTAAAGTCAAAAAGCGTAACAGAAAGGGAGAGGCAGTGAGATAGTAAGGTAAAAAAGGGCCTTCAGTCTTGCAAAACATCTCTAGAATGGCCAGCCCTTGGAAGAGGTGTGTTAATCTTATCTTTTGACAGATGGATAGGGTCAGATTATCTCCCCAATGAGTAAACAAGTAAGATTAAACAATTGGTGCAGAGGGGCAGGGTCCTCTGAGGCAGGCCATTATGTGTGATTATAATAACAAAAGCAATGAAAGCCAAGTCAAAGAAACTATTCCAACACGTAGTCAGAATTGAAGTCTTCCTGCAATATTAGTGCCCTTTGGTTAGTATAACAAATTTACCACAAATTTAGTGGCTTAAAACAACCCAGATCTAGTTCCTATTAGCTCTAGAGTTCTGAAGTCTGAAATGAAGGTCATGAGGCTAAAATCAGGATGTTAGCAAGGATGGTTCCTCCTGGAGGTTCCAAAAGAGAGTCTTCCTTGCTTCTACTAGCTTCTAGAAGTTGTTAGCATCCTTTGCTTGCTGGCTACATCACTTCAATATCTGCTCTTATCATTATCATAGAGCTTTCTCTGGACTGTAATTCTACTGCCTCTCTCTCATGAGGACCCTCATAATTGTACTAGGAAAATCAATAGGGAAAGGAGTATGTCAAGGCTGTATATTGTCACCCAGCTTATTTAACTTATATGAAGAATACATCATGAGAAATGCTGGGCTGGAAGAAACACAAGCTGGAATCAAGATCATCGGGAGAAATATCAGTAACCTCAGATATGCAGATGACATCACCCTTATGGCAGAAAGTGAAGAGGAACTAAAGAGCCTTTTGATGAAAGTGAAAGAGGAAAGTGAAAAGGTTGGCTGAAAGCTCAACATTCAAAAAATGAAGATCATGGCATCTGGTCCCATCACTTCATGGCAAATAGATGGGGAAACAATGGAAATAGTGACAGAGTTTAATTTTGGGGGCTTCAAAATCCCTGAAGATGGTAACTGAAGCCATGAAATTAAAAGATGCTTGCTCCTTGAAAGAAAAGCTATGACCAACCTAGACAGCATATTAAAAAGGAGAGACATTACTTCACCAACAAAGGTCCATCTAGTCAAAGCTATGGTTTTCCAGTAGTCATGTATGGATGTGAGAGTTGGACTATAAAGAAAGCTGAGATCCAAAGAATTGATGATTTTGAACTGTGGTGTTGGAGAAGACTCTTGAGAGACCCTTGGACTGCAAGGCGATCCAACCAGTCAATGCTAAAGGAAATCAGTCCTGAATATTCATTGGAAGGACTGATGCTGAAGCTGAAAGTCTAATAATTTGGCCACCTGATGCAGAGAATTGACTTCCTGGAAAAGACCCTGATGCTGGGAAAGACTGAAGGCAAGAGGAGAAGAGGAAAACAGAGGTTGAGATGGTTGGATGGCATTACCTAATTGATGGATATGAGTTTGAATAAGCTCTGGGAGTTGGTGATGGACAGGGAAGCCTGGCATGCTGCAGTCCATGGGGTCGCAAAGAGTCGGACATGACTGAGCAAATGAACTAAACTGAACTGAATCAGGATCATTTCTTCATCTCTAGATCCTTAATTTAATCCTTGTGCAAAATCCTAGCTTTATCATATAATGCAAAATATATTCACAAGATCTAGTTTCTCTACTGAAAAAGATGCACAACATGAGAGTTCTGAGTCATTTTATTTGGGGCAAAATGAGGACTGCAGCCCAGGAGATAACTCAGATAGCTCTGAGAGATTGGTCCAAAGAGGCAGTGGGCAAAGGTCAATTTATAAGATATGGGCAAAGTGGGGAGTTCAGTGCAATCAAACACTTACCTTATAAAGGGTTTCCTGCTAGTAGGCTGATTCACCATGAAGGGATTTTGTGATTTTTTCTAGATATGAAGAGATGCAAAGATTGGATAACTATCTAAAGACCTGTTCACCAGTTTCCCTGGAACACAGAGTACCTCATTCTCCACCCTAAATTCCCCTCAGTGGGTGTTGAAGGTCCACAGCTGCAGCAGCAAAGGGTTCAACAGTCAGTTCAGTTCAGTCGCTCAGTTATGTCTGACTCTTTGCAACCCCATGGACTGCAGCATGCCAGGCTTCCCTGTCCATCACCAACTCCTGGAGCTTTCTCAAAATCATGTCTGTTGAGTCAGTGATGCCATCCAACCATCTCATCCTCGGTCATCCCCTTCCCCTGCCTTTAATATTTCCCAGCATCAGGGTCTTCTCCAAGGAGTCAGTTCTTCGCATCAGGTGGCCAAAGTATTGGAGTTTCAGCTTCAGCATCAGTCCTTCCAATGAATATTCAGGGCTGATTTCCTTTAGGATGGACTGGTTGGATCTCCCTGCCATCCAAGGGACTCTCTAGGGTCTTCTCCAACATCACAATTCTTCAGTGCTCAACTTTTTTAGGGTCTAATTTTCACATCCATACATGACTACTGGAAAAACCATAACTTTGACTAGATGGACCTTTATTTGCAAAGTAATGTCTGTTTTTTAATATTCTGTCTAGGTTGGTCATAGCTTTTCTTCCAAGGAGCAAGCATCCTTCATTTTAATGGCTATAGTCAGCATCTGCAGTGATTTTGAAGGTCAAAAAAATAAAATCACTCACTGTTTCCATTGTTTCCTCATCTATTTGCCATGAAGAGATTGGACCAGATGCCATGATCTTAGTTTTTTGAATGTTGAGTTTCAAGTCAGCTTTTTCACTCTCCTCTTTAATTTTCATCAAGAGGCTCTTTAGTTCCTCTTCGCTTTCTGCCTTAAGGGTGGTGTTGTCTGCCTGTCTGAGGTTACTGATATTTCTCCCAGCAATCTTGATTCTAGCTTGTGCTTCATCCAAGCATTTCTCCTGACGTAATCTGCATATAAGTTAAGTAAGCAGCTAAACTCCCTTGTTGTTGAGTTGCTGGAAAATGCTCTTGCTAAGTTTCAATTTGTAGTTGACAGGTTCAGGGCACAAACAACTTTGGGGGCCATTATTCAACCTCACACCAATTTTTGGATTAAAACATTCTTTTAACATTGAAAACTAGGATTCTTGCTAAAGTATAGCAGACCCCAGCAAAAGGCAATAATGTGTAACTGTGTGTGCGATTATAAAAGCATTTACCAAAGACTGGGACTTGAACCCAGCCAAAACCCACGGTAATGAAGCTCAGGTTCTTGATGTCTTATTGTGGAAAGAATTCACAGAGAGACGATGTGATAGGTAAGAAGTGGACTTAATCAGAGAGAAACACCCTCCAGACAGAGAGTGGGCCATCACAGAAACTGAGTGTGGCAGCCTCAAAATGTGGTGTGGTTAGCTTTTATGGGCTGGGGAAGGGACTGGAATGCAAAAGTAGGAGTTCAAGAAACACCTGGAATAACAGGCAAATTTGGCCTTGAAATATGGAATGAAGCAAGGCAAAGGCTAATAGAGTTTTACCAAGAGAATGCACTGGTCATAGCAAACACCCTCTTCCAACAACACAAGAGAACACTCTACACATGGACATCACCAGACGGTCCACACTGAAATCAGATTGATTATATCGTTTGCAGCCAAAGATGGAGATGCTCTTTACAGTCAGCAAAACCAAGACTAGGAGCTGACTGTGGCTCAGATTATGAACTCCTTATTGCCAAATTCATATTTAAATTGAAAAAAGCACGGAAAAGGAAAACCACTAGACCATCCAGGTATGACCTAAATCAAATCCCTTATGATTATACAGTGGAAGTGAGAAATGGAAGGGCCTAGATCTGATAGATAGAGTGCCTGATGAACTATGGACTGAGGTTCGTGACATTGTACAAGAGACAGGGATCAAGACCATCCCCATGGAAAAGAAATGCAAAAAAGCAAAATGGCTGTCTGAGGAACCCTTACAAAGAGCTGTAAAAAGAAAGGAAGCAAAAAGCAAAGGAGAAAAGGAAAGATATACACATCTGAATGCAGAGTTCCAAAGAATAGCAAGGAGAGATAAGAAAGCCTTCCCCAGCAATCAATCCAAAGAAATAGAGGAAAACGACAGAATGGGAAAAACTAGAGATCTCTTCAAGAAAATTAGAGATACCCAGGGAATATTTCATGCAAAGATGGTCTTGATAAAGGACAAAAATGGTATGGACCTAAGAGAAGCAGAAGATATTAAGAAGAGGTGGCAAGAATACACAGAACTGTAGGAGCAAGATTTTCATGACCAAGATAATCACGATGGTGTGATCACTGACCTAGAGCCAGACATCCTGGAATGTGAAATCAAGTGGGTCTTAGAAAGCATCACTATGAACAAAGCTAGTGAAGGTGATGGAATTCCAGTTGAGCTATTTCAAATCCTGAAAGATGATGCTGTTAAAGTGCTGCACTCAATATGCCAGCAAATTTGGAAAACTCAGCAGTGGCCACAGGACTGGAAAAGGGCAGTTTTCATTCCAAAACCAAAGAAAGGCAATGCCAAAGAATGCTTCATCTACTGCACAATTGCACTCATCTCACACGCTAGTCAAGTAATGCTCAAAATTCTCCAAGCCTGGCTTCAGTAGTACATGAACCGTAAACTTCCAGATGTTCAAGCTGGTTTTAGAAAAGGCAGAGGAACCAGAGATCAAATTGCCAACATCCACAGGATCATGGAAAAAGCAAGAGAGTTCCAGGAAAACATCTATTTCTGCTTTATTGTCTATGCCAAAGCCTTTGACTGTGTGGATCACAATAAACTGTGGAAAGTTTTGAGAGAGATGGGAATACCAGACCACCTGACCATTCTAAGATCCAACTGCTGCTGCTAAGTCATTTCAGTCGTGTCCGACTCTGTGTGACCCCATAGACGGCAGCCCACCAGGCTCCTCCGTCCCTGGGATTCTCCAGGCAAGAACACTGGAGTGGGTTGCCATTTCCTTCTCCAATACATGAAAGTGAAAAGTGAAAGGGAAGTCGTTCAGTCGTGCCCGACTCCCATCGACCCAGGCAAGAGTACTGGAGTGGGGTGCCATTGTCTTCTCTGACTAGTCCATTTTAAAGGAGATCAGTCCTGGGTGTTCTTTGGAAGGACTGATGCTAAAGCTGAAACTCCAATACTTTGGCCATGTCATGTGAATAGTTGACTCACTGGAAAAGACTCTGATGCTGGGAGGGATTGGGTACAGGAGGAGAAGGGGACGACAGAGGCTGAGATGGCTGGATGGCATCACTGCCTTGATGGACATGAGTTTGAGTGAACTCTGGGAGTTGGTGATGGACAGGGAGGCCTGGCGTACTGCAATTCATGGGGTCACAAA
The DNA here is from genome assembly GCA_935064755.1 of Tragelaphus eurycerus. Classification (NCBI taxonomy): domain Eukaryota; kingdom Metazoa; phylum Chordata; class Mammalia; order Artiodactyla; family Bovidae; genus Tragelaphus; species Tragelaphus eurycerus. The sequence continues at coordinate 8,950,533 of CAKXYN010000012.1, read as the reverse complement.
GAATCGAACACAACTGAGCGACTGAACTGAACTGAATTTCATGGACTAATAAGTGGAAGGATTATTCCGACTATTTTGGGGAAGGGAAATTTCCAGGATTTGGGCCACTGCCCAATTTCTGGTGTTTTAGCAGTGCCTTGAAAATATCATGGTGCCTCTGGGTGTATCATTTAGCTTGCTGATTGAGGATTAAGGGAAGTTTTTTTGGTGGCTCAGAGAGTACAGACTCTTCCCACAATGTGGGAGACCCAGGTTCAATCCCTAGGTCAGTAAGATCCCCTGAAGTCTGGAATAGCAACCCACTCCAGTATTCTTGCCTGGAGAATCCCATGGACAGAGAAGCCTGTCAGGCTACATAACTGAGTGACTAACATTTTGAGGATCAAGGTCTAGTTGAAATTGAGTTGTCTGCCATCTTGAACCCATGTGATTCTAATCTGTCTATGTTGTGTCCTCAGGCTTTGTCACTCTTTCAAAATTTGTATCTGACCCCCTTTCCTCCTGTTTCAATTGTTGTTGTTCAGTCACTCAGTCCTGTCCAACTCTTTGCACACCCATGAACTGCAGCACACCAGGCTTCCCTGTCCTTCACTATCTCCTGGAGTTTGCTCAAACTCATTTACTGAATCAGTGATGCCATCCAACCATCTCATCCTCTGTCACCCCCTTCTCCTCCTGCCTTCAATCTTTCCCAGCATCAGGGTCTTTTCCAATGAGTTGGCTCTTTGCATCACATGGCCAAATTATTGGAGCTTCAGTTTCGCCATCAGTCCTTCCAGTGAATATTCAGGGTTGGTTTCCTTTAGACGCTGGTTTTCTGCCCTTGCTGCCCAAAAACACTCAAGGGTCTTCTCCAGAACCACAATTCAAAAGAATCAATTCTTTGGCCCTCAGCCTTCTTTATGGTCCAGCTCTCAGAACCGTATATGATTACTAAAAAAACCATAGCTTTGACTGGCTCCGATAAAGAATGTGCCTATAATGTGGGAGACTTGGGATTGATCCCTGGGTTGGAATGACCCTCTAGAGGAGGGCATGGCAATCTACTCCAGTATTCTTGCCTGGAGAATCCCATGGACAGAGGAGCCTGGTGGGCTACAGTCCATGGGGTCGCAAAAGTTGGACACAATTTAGGGACTCTACTACTACCACCAGCAGTGTGCAATGATTGGATATTTTACAGATAACAATACTGAGGCAGAAAGGGGAGATAGGGGTATCAGAGGTTTTCTACAGAAAATGTCATAGTACTGCTTGAAGGGGGAATATTGGATTTCAATTCAGACTCCAAGAAGAAAATTGTATTTCCAGGAGAAAGGATTTAACCCAGCCAAATCCTGCCTCTACCCAATAGGGTAGAACATTGTAAGCTTGGGAGGAGGAATCTGAGAGACTGCCAAGACTGGGGTCCAAGATCAGGGAGACCCAACATCCCCAAGTTGTTCAAATAAGTGGAGCTGTGCATCCCACAAATGTTGCCCACATCTGTAAAGCATGGCATAGGGAAAGCAAGCCTTCCTCAGAAAGCCACAGATGTAGATATCATATTCACACTTTCAGAGTAGTAGTCCCTCCTTCCCCTTCCAAAATTTCTTATTGACAGGAATGTCTCCATGTTGAAATTAAAATTCAGGAATAGTTTGGAGATAGGAGAATCCACAGGATACAAGTTTCCCTGGTGGCTCAGTGGTAAAGAATCTGCCTGCAGTGCAGGAGACTCAGGAGACATGAGTTTCATTCCTGGGTTGGGAAGATACCCTGGAGGAGAAAATGGCAACTCAACTCCAGTATTCTTGGCTGGAGAATTCCATGGACAGGGAAGCCTGGTGGGCTACAATCCATGGGGTTGTAAAGAGTTGAACATGACAGAGTACACGTGTACACCTGGTACAAGGAAAACCTATTAGAATTAGCAAGAGACTAAGATTTATAACTATATTAATATGGCAGATACCATTAATATCATACTTCTTCAAAACACCAATAAATTCAGGATAATATATAACAAACAGCTTTTTATATGTATAGCTTAGCTTTTGAGAAATCAAGGAAGTTGAAAGCCAAGGAACTAAACTGATGATTCAGTGCCTTAGAGGCATTTGACTTTAAATGTCTTCCTTAACATTAAGCATGTTAATTCAATTATGCCTGTAAAAGTTTGGGAAATGAAACAACCACCAAAAAGTTGAAACAAGCCAGAGTGGAGAAATAATATATATGAAAAAAGTAGAAATTCAAGGGACTATTTTGAGAGGGGCAGTTGAAGTAATTTTCTCCTTGGACATAAGGATCTTTTTGGCAGTTGATGATGAACATCATGCACAATGCAATTTTTAGATGGAATGAAAGCAAATTTTCAAGTTTCTGTTTAAGCTTAAGTTGTACTCTGCAGTTGCTCGATGTTCACGGTATGTAAAAATCAGTCCACGAATTAGAAGTCTTCAGTAAAATTTCCCCTCACCTTCTTTGCCCCCTCTTCCTTTACTTAGTTGAAGGGACACCTACCCCTATGCCTCTTCCTATGCCTGCCCCTCCCTCTCCTCCTTATCCTCATCTTTAATTAACAACAATAGCTGTTTAATAAATATTACTGAAAAACTTATCTATCCTAAAATTTACTTGTGCTTCTTTTAATTCCTCCTTTATTCCATCTCTAACCTTTCTCCAAGGAAAAAAGGACCCCATTCCCCCTTTTGTCTATGACCAAACCTTCACAGACATTTAACCTATTGTCTAGTCTATTCCTTCTCTCTTTTACCCACTCTCATTCACACACAAAATTTAACTTTGCTAAGTGTCTCTATTCCTCAAAGGAAAACATTTTACTCAACATTACATAGCCCTTTTGTCATCTATTTTTTTTCACTTTGCAATCAATACATCAATGTTTCTGAAAGCATGGTCTATGCATATTTTCTATACTATTACACTTTCAAACTCTAAATCCCATGTCTGATAACATTATTCTTTCAACCTCAGCTAAAACTTTTCTAACCATGGGCAGTAGCAACATCCTTGATGTTAAATTCATGGCGGTTTTGATTGTTGAAATTAAATATCTTTTCTGTAGCTTCAAACACCGCTTATTCACTTCCTCTATCTTGATCACTTCCTCCTTCTTGAAACTATTTTCACTCTTATTTTCACTTTTATTTCATTAAGAGTGAAATTATTTTCACTCTTAATGTGTAATACCACCATTTCTACCCCTGCCCTCCTACTACAAGAGTTTCTCAAAATTTATGAGATGCTCTCTTAGGCTGATAGTCTCTAGAATTTTGTCTTATTCTTCTCCCCTTATCCCTAGATGATCTCACTCTTCATGATTTCACTATCACATTCACAACCACTGACAAGAGCAATGCATGATTTTAGCTCAAATAGATATATTTTATATCCCACTAGATATTTCCATTTGGGTGTCCCATAAATACCAGATGAGTTATATTAAAGATGAACTTAGTATCTTCTTAATAAAATACAGTTGGCTTTCTATATTTATAGGCTCGATCCTTGGATTCAAAGTATTATAGATCCTGTACTATGTTTACAAGTACATCGTGGGTTGAACGTGAAGACACAAAATTTATAGATACAGAGAGCTGACTATGGGACTTGATCATCCACAGATTTTGGTATCCATAGAAGGTCCTGGAACCAATTTCCTGTGGCTAATGTGTGATGACTATATTCTCTTATTCCTTCCATCAGAAAGAGACGTCACTTTTTATTTAGCTGTCCAGTTGGAGATCCAGTTATTATTCTCTACTCTTCCTTCACTCATCCTTTGAAAAGCTACTGATTATGATCCTAAATTTGAAACATCTCAAACACTCTTTATCATCCAGGTCTCATTAGAGTAATGCTGAAGAGATATTGTGTGATCATAAGCTATTAGATATATGAGATTGCACATCCACAGTAGTTTCTATCAAAAATTGGGACATAAATCCTGAAGGATAAGTATATTCAGAATTATGGGAAATCGGGAGATACAGGAGATGCAGATTCAATCCCTGGGTCGGGAAGATCCCCAGAGGAGGAAATAGCAATCTACTCTGGTATTCTTGCCTGGAAAATTCCATGGACAGAGGAGCCTGCCAGGCTACAGTCTAAAGGTTTACAAAGAGTCAGACATGACTGAGTTACTAAGTGTGTATGTATGTGGTATATATTTGTTAAACCTTAGTGTATGGATTTTTTTTTTTAATTTTACTCAAGAAATTCCATATTCAATGTTGGGACTTTCTGAGTATAAATTTTTTGAACTGTGAAGTTTTAGATTGTAACATTACATTCAGTTCAGTTTGGTTGCTCAGTCGTGTCTGACTCTTTGAGACCCCATGAATCTCAGCATGCCAGGCCTCCCTGTCCATCACCAACTCCCGGAGGTCACTCAGACTCACGTCCATCGAGTCAGTGATGCCATCCAGCCATCTCATCCTCTGTCGTCCCCTTCTCCTCTTGCCCTCAATCCCTCCCAGCATCAGAGTCTTTTCCAATGAGTCAACTCTTTGCATGAAGTGGCCAAAGTACTGGAGTTTCAGCTTTAGCATCATTCCTTCCAAAGAAATCTCAGGGATGATCTCCTTCAGAGTGGACTGGTTGGATCTTCTTGCAGTCCAAGGGACTCTCAAGAGTCTTCTCCAACACCACAGTTCAAAAGCATCAATTCTTCGGCGCTCAGCCTTCTTCACAGTCCAACTCTCACATCCATACATGACCACAGGAAAGACCATAGCCTTGACTACTAAATTAGAAGTCCTCAGTGGAATTCCAAACTGAAAACATGTGAATAGCACGATGTAAAAATTAATAAAATTATGCAAAAAAATGAGAGTGGAAGGAATAACAATCAATAAATTTAAATTTTCCTATTTTTATTCATGTATATTTTACCTGTTTTTATTTAGGGAAATAAAAAGATATGAGAAGAAGCAAATAAATTTTTATTTTACTTTTGGCTGTACTGGGTCTTTGTTGCTGTATGCAGGCTTTCTCTAGTTGTGGTGCAAGGCTACACTCTAGCCATTGTGCTCTGGATTTCATTGGGGGTGGCTTCTCATGTTGGAGCACAGGCTCTAGGGTGGGCAGCCTTTAGTAGTGTGGCACATGGGCTCAATTATTGTAGCTCCCACGCCCTAGAGCACAGGTTCAGTAGTTGTGGCTCATGGGCTTAGTTGCTCTTTGGCCTGTGGGGTCATCCCAGACCAGGGATCAAACTGGTATCACCTGCACTGCAAGGCAGATTCTTAACCACTACACCACCAGAGAAGCCCCAAATTAATTTTAATTTCATTATTTTATTCTTTTTAAAAATACAGTCATGATTTTTACTTGAGATACTTTGTATTTGATAGTAATGAAAACTATTTAGTGATAACATCCAAATAATTCTGTTGTTAAACAGAAATTCTTTGTAGAGTTTTTTCTTATCTGAATTTAACTAAAAAAACAAGATGTATAGAAAAGAGCAAAGATAGCGAATAGTTTTTTTCAATCTCTTTATTATATTAGTGTATAATAGCCCCATTTATAATATAAAAAGTGTTAAAATCACCATTTTTTATTTCTTATAACCTTATTTTAAACATTTTGAAATGTATTTTTAAATTTAATAAAATACAACCAAACTTAAAGCTCAATAAAAATTAACTGAGTCCCACTTTTTTTATATTTCCTTTGAAACTTTTTAATAGAATAAATAGTAAGTATAAACAAAGAGATTAACATTATAAAAATATCAGGTATAGAAAACAGATGTCTATAAAACTATAAAGGATGTTTATGGAAAAAGTATTTAGGAAAAATTCACTGGTCAGTCAATTCAGCTGCTCAGTCCTATCCAACTCTTTGTGACCCCATGGACTGCAACATGCCAAGCCTCCCTGTCCATCATTAACTCCTGGAGCTTATTCAAACTCATGTCCATTGAGTCAGTGACGCCATCCAACCATCTCATACTCTGTCATCCCCTTCTCCTTTCACCTTTGATCTTTCCCAGCATCAGGGTCTTTTCAAATGAGTCAGTTCTTCACATCAGGTGGCCAAAGTATTGGAGTTCCAGCTTCAGCATCAGTCCTTCCAATGTTTATTCAGGACTGATTTCCTTTAGGATGGACTGGATGAATCTCCTTGCAGTCCAAGGGTCTCTCAAGAGTCTTCTCCAGCACCACAGTTCAAAAGCAACAATTCTTCTGTGCTCAGCTTTCTTTATTGTCCAACTCTCACATCTGCACATGACTACTGGAAAAACTATAGCTTTGACTAGACAGACTTTTGTTGGTGAAGTAATGTCTCTCCTTTTTAATATGCTGTCTAGGTTGGTCATAACTCTTCTTCCAAGGAACAAGTGTCTTTTAATTTCATGGTTCCAGTCAATATCTGCAGTGATTTCGGAGCCCCCCAAAATAAAGTCTGTCACTGTTTCTATTGTTCCCCCATCTATTTGCCATGAAGTGATGGGACTGGATGCCATCTTAGTTTTTTGAATGTTGAGTTTCAAGCCAGCTTTTTAACTCTCCTCTTGCACTTTCATCAAGAAGCTCTTTAGTTCTTTTTTGCTTTCTGCCATGAGTGTGGTGTCAAACCTGCACAATGGAACCTAAATAAAAATGAAAGAATTAGTAGAACTTCCACGTTGGTGAACATATGCATGCATGTGCTGGGAGGATGGCACACTTGAACACCAAAGAGAAATAAACTCTTCTTCTCAGGACCTTTTCAGACCTCACTTTATGTACTTCTTCACTGGGCTCTTCATCTATATTCTTATAACATCATTTATAATAAATTTGTAAACATAATTAAAATGTTTCCATGAGTTCTGTGAGCTCTGTCAGATAATTGAATATGCAGGAGGGCTTGTGGGAAGCCTGACTTCATAGCCAAGTCAGAAGTGGATACCTTGGGGAATGTAGTCTTGTGAGACTAGGTCCTTAAACAGGTAGAGTTTGACACTAACTCAGGGTGGATCAGATAATTCAAGTTAGCAGCAATTCTTTTATATAGTAGCTTTGAAGTCATAATGTATTTGGCATAAACTTTTCATGACAAACTTTCATTCTGCTATTATATTCATGATTACTATATTTACATGGATCTTCTGAGTTTCTTATATTTCAAGAGTCCTAAATCAGACTGTGTGAGAAAACAGGATGCTCATTACCTGTGGAGCTAGCTTTTTTGGATCATTTTACTTTTTTTCATTTTATTTTTTATTGAAGTATAGTTGCGGTGAAAGTGCTGCAATCAATATGCCAGCAAATCTGGAAAACTCAGCAGTGGCCACAAGATTGGAAAAGGTCAGTTTTCAACCCAATCCCAAAGAAAGGCAATGCTAAAGAATGTTCAAACTACTGCACAGTTACACTCATCTCACACGCTAGTAAAGTAATGCTCAAGGTTCTCCAAGCCAGGCTTCAGCAATATGTGAACCGTGAACTTCCTGATGTTGAAGCTGGTTTTCAAAAAGGCAGAGGAACCAGAGATCAAATTGCCAACATCCACTGGATCATGGAAAAAGCAAGAGAGTTCCAGAAAAACATCTATTTCTGCTTTATTGACTATGCCAAAGCCTTTGACTGTGTAGATCACAATAAACTGTGGAAAATTCCGAAAGTGATGGGAATACCAGACCACCTGATCTGCCTCTTGAGAAATCTGTATGCAGGTCAGGAAGCAAAGTTAGAAGTGGTCATGGAAAAACAGACTGGTTCCAAATAGGAAAGGGAGTACCTCAAGGCTGTATATTGTCACCATGTTTATTTAACTTATATGCAGAGTACATCATGAGAAACTCTGGACTAGAAGAAACAGAAGTTGGAATCAAGATTGCTGGGAGAAATATCAATAACCTCAGATATGCAGATGACACCACCCTTATGGCAGAAAGTGAAGAGGAACTCAAAAGCCTCTTGATGAAAGTGAAAGTGGAGAGTGAAAAAGTTGGCTTAAAGCTCAACATTCAAAAAACGAAGATCACGGCATCTGGTCCCATCCCTACATGGGAAATAGATGGAGAAACAGTGGAAACAGTGTCAGACTTTATTTTTCTGGGCTCCAAAATCACTACAGATGGTGACTGCAGCCATGAAATTAAAAGACGCTTACTCCTTGGAAGGAAAGTTATGACCAACCTAGATAGCATATTCAAAAGCAGAGACATTACTTTGCCAACAAAGGTTCGCCTAGTCAAGGCTATGGTCTTTCCTGTGGTCATATATGGATGTGAGAGCTGGACTGTGAAGAAGGCTGAGCGCCAAAGAATTGATGCTTTTGAACTGTGGTGTTGGAGAAGACTCTTGAGAGTCCCTTGGACTGCAAGGAGATCCAACCGGTCCATTCTGAAGGAGATCAGCCCTGGGATTTCTTTGGAAGGAATGATGCTAAAGCTGAAACTCCAGTATTTTGGCCACCTCATGCGAAGAGTTGACTCATTGGAAAAGACTCTGACGCTGGGAGGGATTGGGGGCAAGAGGAGAAGGGGATGACAGAGAATGAGATGGCTGGATGGCATCACTGACTCGATGGATATGAGTCTGAGTGACCTCCGGGAGTTGGTGATGGACAGAGAGGCCTGGCGTGCTGCAGTTCATGGGGTCGCAAAGAGTCGGACACGACTGAGCGACTGATCTGATCTGATCTGATAGTTGCTGTTCAATATTACATGTTACAGGTATATAATACAGTGATACAATTTTTAAAGGTGATACTCCTTTTATAGTTATTATAATATACTGGCTATATTCCTCATGTTGTACAATGTATCCTTGTAGTTTATTTTATACCTGATAGTTTGTAATATTATATTTCAATTGAAGCCTGGATTTGGTGGCAAACTATGTGCTAGTCGGACGTCATGTTACACACACTGGGCTCTGTATTGGTGGTTATAAAAAACTTTAAGGGAACATTATAAAGAGCCCAGTGTTTGTAAATTGATTCCAAGATAACAAAATTATATTTTCTAATGACTTTCATAAGCCCTTGTTTCTCCATAAAATTGGTTTCTTCTTTTGTTTGTTTGATTTTTGTTGTTGTTGTGCTTTACACAGTGTTTAGCTTAGGCACAGTGAAGATGGAAGGACTGAATTTGATGGCACATCTCACCATTAAGGGATGGAGTGCAGATTTCTCAAATGACTCAGCTAAGGCACATAAAGAGAGCTTTCTTTTGTACCTTGATGCAATGGATGGAATTATGCCAATAAGCATGTCAAATGCCTAGCAGTAAATGTAACCCTCTGCCTCTTACAGAAACCCATTAAAACATGAAGAATCTTATTGCCCTTAGAAATAGTCTTTGATGGCTCTAAAGTCTCCTAGAAATGCATATAAAGTTTCTCAAGAACAACCTTTAAAAATTCTAAAAGCTGCCCCTCCAACTTCCAGCTAAAGAAACCAGAATGCCAACTAAACACTACCAAATTGTATCGCTTTACAAAAAAAAAGTGATTAGTGAAAGAAGACATGAGAATGAGGAAGAAATAAAAGCACTAGTTAGCTGAAACATGCTTCAGTTACAAATAGCAAGTATGCTATCCCCTTCCCTTATGAAGACAAGATTAAGATATTCAGTATCAGAAGTCAAATTGGAAACTATAGAGAGCCCTATATTAAATTTGAGGAATAAATTATTTCAAATAAATTCATTGCATGCCTATTGCACTACCATAATGAAGCAGAGATATTTTTACACAACAGCCAAAGATGGAGAAGCTCTATACAGTCAGCAAAAACAAGACCAGGAGCTGACTGTGGCTCGGACCATGAACTCCTTATTGCCAAATTCAGACTTAAATTGAAGAAAGTAGGGAAAACCACTAAAGCATTCAGGTATGACCTAAATCAAATCCCTTATGATTATACAGTGGAAGTGAGAAATGGAAGGGACTAGATCTGATAGATACAGTGCCTGATGAACTATGGAATGAGATTTGTGACATTGTACAGAAGACAAGGATCAAAACCATCACAATGGAAAAGAAATGCAAAAAAACAAAATGGCTGTCTGGGGAGGCCTTACAAATAGCTGTGAAAAGAAGAGAAGCAAAAAGCAAAGGAGAAAAGGAAAGATATAAACATCTGAATGCAGAGTTACAAAGAATAGCAAGGAGAGATGAGAAAGCCTTCTTCAGTGATCAATGCAAAGAAATAGAGGAAAACAACAGAATGGGAAAGACTAGAGATCTCTTCAAGAAAATCAGAGATACCAAAGGAACATTTCATGCAAAGATGGGCTTGATAAAGGACAGAAATGGTATGGACCTAACAGAAGCAGAAGATATTAAGAAGAGATGGCGAGAATACACAGAAGAACTGTACAAAAAAGATCTTCACGACCCAGATAATCAGGATGGTGTGATCAGTGACCTAAAGCCAGACATCCTGGAATGTGAAGTCAAGTGGGCCTTGGAAAACATCACTACGAACAAAGCTCATGGAGGTGATAGAAGTCCAATTGAGCTATTCCAAGTCCTGAAAGATGATGCTGTGAAAGTGCTGCATGCAATATGCCAGCAAATTTGGAAAACTCAGCAGTGGCCACAGGACTGGAAAAGGTCAGTTTTCATTCCAATCCCAAAGAAAGGCAATGCCAAAGAATGCTGAAACTACTGCACAATTGCACTCGTCTCACATGCTAGTAAAGTAATGCTCAAAATTCTCCAAGCCAGGCTTCAGCAATACGTGAACTGTGAAATTCCTGATGTTCAAGCTGGTTTTAGAAAAGGCAGAGGAACCAGAGATCAAATTGCCAACATCCGGTGGATCATGGAAAAAGCAAGAGAGTTCCAGAAAAACATCTATTTCTACATTATTGACTATACCAAAGCCTTTGACTGTGTGGATCACAATACACTGGAAAATTCTGAAAGAGATGGGAATACCAGACCACCTGATCTGCCTCTTGAGAAACCTGTATACAGGTCAGGAAGCAACAGTTAGAACTGGTCATGGAACAACAGACTGGTTCCAAATAGGAAAAGGAGTACGTCAAGGCTGTATATTGTCACCCTGCTTATTTAACTTCTATGCAGAGTACATCATGAGAAACGCTGGACTGGAAGAAACACAAACTGGAATCAAGATAGCCAGGAGAAATATCAATAACCTCAGATATGCAGATGACACCACCCTTATGGCAGAAAGTGAAGAGGAACTCAAAAGCCTCTTGATGAAAGTGAAAGTGGAGAGTGAAAAAGTTGGCTTAAAGCTCAACATTCAGAAAATGAAGATCACGGCATCTGGTCCCATCACTTCATGGGAAGTAGATGGGGAAACAGTGGAAACAGTGTCAGACTTTATTTTTCTGGGCTCCAAAATCACTGCAGATGGTGACTGCAGCCATGAAATTAAAAGACGCTTACTCCTTGGAGGAAAGTTGTGACCAACCTAGATGGCATATTCAAAAGCAGAGACATTACTTTGCCAACAAGGGTTTGTCTAGTCAAGGCTATGGTTTTTCCTGTGGTCATGTATGGATATGAGAGTTGGACTGTGAAGAAGGCTGAGCACTGAAGAATTGATGCTTTTGAACTGTGGTGTTGGAGAAGACTCTTGAGAGTCTCTTGGACTGCAAGGAGATGTAACCAGTCCATTCTGAAGGAGATCAGCCCTGGGATTTCTTTGGAAGGAATGATGCTAAAGCTGAAACTCCAGTACTTTGGCCACCTCATGCGAAGAGTTAACTCATTGGAGAAGACTCTGATGCTGGGAGGGATTGGGGCAGAAGGAGAAGGGGACGACAGAGGATGAGATGGCTGGATGGCATCACTGACTCAATGGACGTTAGTCTGAGTCAACCCTGGGAGTTGGTGATGGACAGGGAGGCCTGGCATGCTGCGTTTCATGGGATCGCAAAGAGTCGGACACGACTGAGCGACTGATCTGACCTCAATAAGCTTAAAATTTAGCACAGGAAAAGTAATATGCACACATATATACCCATACGGAGAAGGAAATGGCGACACACTCCAGTACTCTTGCCTAGAAAATCCCATGGAAGGAGGAGCCTGGTCAGGGTACTGTCCATGGGGTCGCAAATAGTTGGACACAACTGAGTGACTTCATTTCACTTTATATGCCCATAACACAAATATGAATATAAAAAGTGTTACATTAGAAAGGCAAGCAAAGTCCTTTGCCACAAGGAGGGGGAAAAAAGTAATTCTTGAATAAAACATGGAAAGTTTACTAAGGTTTCACAGGATATGGGGATTCTAAGATGAAGGACTGTCATTAGTAAAGCAGAATCATGAAAGTACATCTAGCATATTATGCTTGCTCTTGACCATTATAAACATGGAAAGGCTTAGTTTTCTCAAATTCTCGCTGATTAGCAATGTGAACTTCCTGTGCTTTTGCTTTCTCATCTATAAAATAGGCTTAAAATAGTACTTGCTTCACAAATTTTTGAAATTAAAGAGAGTACATGTGAAGTATATGTCTGACATAAAATGCTGCTGCTGCTGCTAAGTCGCTTCAGTCATGTCTGACTCTGTGTGACCCCATCGACGGCAGCCCAACAGGCTTCCCCGTCCATGGGATTCTCCAGGCAAGAACACTGGAGTTGGTTGCCATTTCCTTCTCCACTAATTTTTAACTGTTACTAAACCTCAGTTTTCTATGTATGTATTGTTTGATTGAGAGCCTCACAGCTTTATAGAATTAGCTACTATAGCAACTTAGTTTTCCTGCAATCTTTAGGGTCATTCAGCTCATGAACTTTAGATACCTGTCCTTGAATGAGTAGATAGAAAGCCCATTGATAGGGGAACTCAAGTGATCCAGTCAAAAAACAGTGATATGCAGAGAAAAAAGCAATCAACATTGACTAAATCATTTGAAAAAACAATATATCCTCTACTGTATTCTTTAAAAAAATTAGCATATGGGTCCAATTGCATACATTACCATACCTGTTTATTTTAATTCCTTTTATCTTGTATCATCTCTAGTATTTCGTTCATTGTATCCCCAGTGAGTGTCTTAATCAGTGGAAAACAGAGTACTGAAACATACTGTTCTATTTACAAATGCCAAACTCTGTGTTTTTTTTTAATGCTTATTTGGTGATGTTGCTAACCAGTAGTATCTAAACATATAGTATAAAAGTGTTTGTCATTCAGTTGAGTCTGACTCTTTGCAACCCCATGGACTATAGCCTTCCAGGTTTCTTTGTCCGTGGAATTCCCCAGGTAAGAATATTGGAGTGAGTAGCTATTCCCTTTGCCAGGAGATCTTCCAGATGCAGGGATCAAACCCAGGTCTCCTGCATTGCGGGCAGATTCTTTTTTATCTGAGCCATCTGAGCATATATCCTTCCATTTATGCAGGAAGACTAAGTTACATCTCTATTGCATATCATACATTATGTTAGGAGCCAGAAGTAAAGGAAAAGCAAGTTAATTTCCTTTCTGGTAAGAAGTTTAAGGCCTAGTGGGTGAGATGCAAATGTTAAAATATTTTCAATACATTTTGATCAATATAATAAAAAATCTATCACTAGTCTTAATGATGGCACAAAGGATAAATATTTAAAGTATATCAGAAGATTTCCCCAAACCAGTGACATGGTAACTGACTCTCAAAGGTGAGACATTCATTCTCTTGATAGGCTAGGGAGTAAAGGGCACTTCAGACAAAGGGTAAATTATGTACAAGGGGAGGCAGATAGTGCTCAGGGATCTTTCAGAGGTTAAGCAAGGCATGAAAGTGAGTCACTCAGTCGTGTTCAACTATGCAACCCCATGGACTATACAGTCCATGGAATTCTCCAGGCCAGAATACTGGGGTGGGTAGCCTTTCCCTTCTCCAGGGGATCTTCCCAACCTAAGGTTAAAATGCAGGGTCTCTTGCATTGCAGGCAGATTCTTTATAATCTGAGCCACAAGGGAAGCCCAAGAATACTAGAATGGGTATAGCCTATCCCTTCTCCAGGGAATCTTCCTGTCCCAGGAATCATACTGGGGTTCCCTGCATTGCAGGCAAATTCTTTACCAACTGAGCTATCAGGGAAGCCCAGTTAAGGCGTGAGTGTAGGTTAAATTTGAGAAGTGGTGGGTGGTTAGAGAAGTAGTTTAAAGCAGAATGTTGATGGTTAAATATCTCATATCTAGGGAATTAGAAAGACATCGAAGACTTTTAGACAGCAGGGGAACAATTATCAAATACTTCTCTCTCCACATTCTGGTACACATTCTGTCCTCTGTCAGGTTCCATGTCTCTGATCTCCTTATCCATCCCACACAGATTCTACCCATGGAAAAGAACTGAGCCTCACAGAAATGTCTTCTTTCTCTGGCATCACTTAAAAAGTTGATTCTAATGCTTTAAAACATTGTGTTTCAAATATTGTTTAGTCTACTTTTTAAAAATAGTATGTTTTTCCAGTTCAGTTTTTTTATGGTACTTACCAATTCTGGGGCTTCCCAGAATTGGAAAGAACACTGCCTTCCAATGCAGGAGACATAAGACATGCAGGTTCAATCCCTGGATCAGGATGATCCCCTGGAGGAGTGCATGGCAACCCACTCCAATATTCTTGCCTGAAGAATCTCCATGGACAGAGGAGCATGGTGGGCTACAGTCCATAGCGTTGCAGAGTAGAACACTACTGAAGCAACTTAGCATGCACGTATAAATCAATTCCACACAATTACTTTAGGCTATATGACTCTTCTCCAATGTAAATATATTAACAAAACATCCTCTCTGAAGACTGTACACAAAATGTCTACTAACGTCTTTTTTAATGGCCTTATCTGAGAAGAGAGAATTTGAATAGCCCACTTAGATGATTCTCCTTCATTTTATACACACACACACACACACATATATATATACACCACACAAGGGTTGACTCAACCCTTCATTTAATGTATAATTGGGATATATACAGAACTAAACTTAGAAATAATCATTTACAACTGGCAAAAAAAAAAAAAAGGTTAAAAGAATGCTTTTTAAAAAAAGAAATGTGATTTATTAAAAATGCCTACAATTTAGGACAAAACTAATTGGTCAGCAGTTTCACAAACTGAGTGTAAGAACAACACAAGATTCCAATTTACAAAGCAGCAGAATGTGTGGTTGTGTAACATAACTGTCTTGTCTTTTAAAATGCAATTTTCTTGTATTAAAATGGAAGAAGGGGTTAAGAGCAAAATATATACTCTGTGTTATGCTCTTTATTGACTTTACATATCATATTTCATTAATTATTTTATAGCATTGGAATTAGGATTTTAAAATTCCCAAATTACATTCTAGAAAAGTTGATTTATATATCTTTATTACTGATGGAATAGTGTGAAATGTCACAGGCTCTAAAACCACTTTCTCTTTTATATTTCACTTCACAACTTCAGGCTAATATTAAAATATTTAGTAGAGTCTGATCATTTCCTGCTGGTTGGATTGTATTAAAAATATATGGCTTTATGGGCATGGAAATTAAC
Source organism: Tragelaphus eurycerus (assembly GCA_935064755.1). NCBI lineage: Eukaryota > Metazoa > Chordata > Mammalia > Artiodactyla > Bovidae > Tragelaphus > Tragelaphus eurycerus. The sequence continues at coordinate 8,935,072 of CAKXYN010000012.1, read as the reverse complement.
TATGTGAACAATCAGGCTTTGTAAAAATGTACCACATGTTAACCTAAGTAAAAGTCATAAAATATAAACAAAATGTGAAAATTTAGAACATTCTCATAATATATGTTCTTTTTATGAGCTAACTGCTCTGTTGTGGGTCATATTGCAAGACCAAAAAAAGGATATAATTTAAAAGATCTTTTCATGTAGTTTTGAAAATGATAAAGCTAAACTAAATCTTTAGTTGGGTTTTTAAGTCATAAATCACTTTTAAGGTTAGTGGCTACCTGATGTAATATTCTGACACCCTGACAATAAAGAAGGGATTATAACAGTGCTGGGGGCATTGTTTTAAAGTGTTTTCCTACAGTTAAGTAGTAAATCAGTGACAGACAGAATTCCTATTTTACCATGGTTACATTAAATCTACATTACAATATAAAATGTAATTTTTCCCAATCTCAGTTGAAGAAAAATTATTCTAGAAATCTGCATTTAAAATTTCTGGATGAAGTCTTGTTTGCATACAGCCATATAATTTCCAAGGGAATATAGCAACTATTTCAGTAATTGCTTGCTGAAGGCCCAAGAAGGGTTATTCCAGAAAAAAGAAGTCATAGGTTGACTTTTTTCCCCCTTTAATGGATGTGTTTGTTCACTTGCCAGACTTTTTGGCGATGAATAAATTTAATACATCAATCAAAATAATGAAATTATTATACTAATTTTGAAAGGAAATGCGATGTAATACTTTTAATAGTATGCTTGCCTTAACTGTGTGTATTATAGAATAATTCAATAGAGCATGAAAGAATATGAGGACTTTATTTAGTACATCCAATATAACCTAAGCAATTTATCTGCAGATTCACTATAATGTCTCTGTTAAACAGAGTTTCAGGTAGAAAAACTGTGACCAATTTCAAAGGAAACTGAATTATTTTCAATATTTGCAATTGTCACTCATGTAACAGCAATGCCATACAGGCTTTCTTGGAAAGTTTTATTTGTAAAAGAAAAGTTCCCTTAAATTAAAAAAAAAAAAAAAATTGAAAAGGAAACTCAGGCATGTACCTACTCTAACCTGGAAGAATTATAGAAAGATAGGGAAAGTGAAGATACCTTTATAACACATAATCTACAATGTCAGCATATGTCCAAGATATGTGAACCTGTCTTTGGAGACACAGAGTTCAGGTGATTTCAATTTCTTTTTATCTTCAGTTCATTTACAAAGTTACTTTTAGTATAAGGATCAGATTATTCTTTAAACATCATTTCAATACTCAATTGCAATCAATATATAATAAAAATATGGATTAAAGTTGATAAAATTTGAACTAAGATTTTGCAAACACAGAGCAGTCCTTGGATATGATTAAGCATTATGCTGCATGAGATATTCTAGCACAAGCCTTCATTAATTGGTGACTTTTTTTTTAATTTCAGGGTTTAAATCAGGTCAAACATCATTTAGGATCACAGAGCCTACAGTTTTTGTTGGTAAGGTCTACTAGACATAGGTGCAATGAAAGGGACATTTAAAATTAAATTTGTTTTAATTTTGAAATTTAATGTACTGCTGAAATCAGAATTGAAATGGTATCTTAGACTCATTTGTCAAGCAGGAGAATGTAAATGCTCTGAGAAGACACAGTTTCACCCTGTAAGTGGTGGCTGTAGAGATTGCAACCGGTCTGCATGCTGCAACAGCAGCATTATTCCATTGTAGGATATCCTTATCCTTTTTTTGCTTTGAATGCTATTTATTGATTTATGTATTAGAATTTTTGTTGTGTCCCTAACTCATGTGGTCCATCTTGGTAAAATGAATAACAAATTGGTGTTTGGAGGGCAATGTACCATGCAAAATGCAAATGGGATTCCTGAATGGAAGACATCCAGCATAGATCAAGACCTCGCCCATATGTGGGGTTTTTGTCTAAGCAATCTTTTTATAAGCTTTTTAATGCTTGAACAGCTACCGAAGCAAACAGAGACATATTATTTATTAATTGTGCACCGTTAATAGCGAGGTCTCACCAACTGCCAATCCATATGGACATTAAGCCTTCAGTCCTAAATCTGCTAAGATTAATTTCTTTCAACAGCCTCCAACAGCGTGAGGTTGAAGTGAGAACCAGGTTTTGCTCCTGCCTTTTTATGCCTTGTATGGCAGATTAGTTCACTAGGACTTCTTCACAAGCAAGAAAAGCTGCAGTCCTTCTTGGTCCTGTCCAGTCTAGAGATTTACTAAGATGAAGATGAAAGGACTTTAGCTCTGTTGTGTTTTTCCCAGATCCTCTCCAAAGCCTGCATAATCCTATTGTGCCCCCTGCCACCTAAAAAGGGGTAATAAAAAGAGATAAGAAACATGCTTCAACAAATTCAAACAGCTACAAAATCTAATTATATTAAGTGGAACTCTTACTTGCAACAGCTCAAACTTAAAAAAGTAATTAGGCTTAGTTGCAATTTCAAGATGTTTGTACTTGTGATTCCTGGTTGCCTCAGTCATTTTGATTCTTCATGTGAAAATGTAAAATCTATCTAATCTAATCCTAACCTACCCCTCCCCACCCCACCCATATACACACTATATGCCTGCCACATTTCATTACATTCATTTTTTGTTTTTAATTGAGACACATTCTGGTCTTTGCTTAAATTTGCAAGCTAGGTCAATATTCCTGGGTGAATCAGTTCAGAGAAAGGACCCAAATTTTGCTACTTCCAGATCTACTTTCTGCTAGATGCCTCCCCCGACTCTTAAAAGGTAGAGATGGTCATTTTGAGGAGTCTGTTCCTGGTCATTCTCTTCTCTCTTCCTGCATCCCCTAAGTTTGGTGCAATGTTACTCTTTACTCTTATCCCTCGGGTTTTTCTACCTCAGTCTGTCTAAATGACTTGAGCCCTTTAGTGATGTATTTATTTCCTTGTAGAGATTCATAAATGATAGAAAATTAGACAAGTTTCTAGGTAACAAATGAAAATATAAAGACTGGAGATTTTGAGTATGTGTGTGAGTGTATTTTAATGAATTTAGCCATGGTCAAACCAAAAGCATTTTTAGTCGCCTTTTAGGGCAGTGTCTTTACTATGTTAAGCAGTTGTTTAGTAAACTATTAGAAAAACTAAACTACTGAACTTTGGAACTGTGCTATTTCAACTGGAACTCTGAATTCTGACTTCCACCCTTTGCTGGCAAAGAACTAAAGGAAACTTCCTGAAGTAAGATTTCCTTGAGAGAAGCTTAAATTCTTCAGTATCAACTGTAGATTTTAAATTTTTTAATCTAGAAGACTAGCTATTTTAATCGTTCCTGCCCAGTACACATACAGCCAATAAAAGGAACACATTTGAGTCAGTTCTAATGAGGTGGTTGAATCTAGAACCTATTATACCGACTAAGTCAAAAAAGAGAAAAACAAATATGTATTAATTCATATATATGGAATCTAGAAAGATTGCAGGCAGCAATGAAGAAGCAGACAGAGAGAACAGACTTACGGACATGGGCAGTGGGGAGGGAGGGAGAGGGTGAGACAAAGGGAGAGAGTATCATGGAAGTATAGACACTATCATATGTAAAATAGATAGCCAGTGGAAATTTGCTGTTTGACTCAGGGAACTCAAATGGAGGCTCCATAACAACCTAGATGGGTAGGAATGGGTGGGAGGTGGGAGGGAGTTTCAAGAGGGAGGGGTCATATGTACACTGATGGCTAATTCATGTTGATGTTTGGCAGAAATGAAATCAATATTGTAAAGCAATTATCCTTCAATTAAAAATAAAATTTAAAAAAGAAGTAAGCAGGAAGCAGCCTATTTTAGGTAAGAAGGGAGTCAGTGTGTGGACAGGCCCCTCAGCAGACTCTGGGAGCACTCAGCCCAGTTTCTGCCTGGGGCTCCCTAGGCGGGAAAGGTCATTTTCCATAAGAAATAGCTGGACTTTTCAAGCAAAGGATAAACTCTGGCCTTATGAAAATCACTAGTTTGCCACCGAAGCAATATTTTTAAAACAGTGTTTACTCTTGGCAGTGGCAGCACTCCCTTTGTATTACTTTTTGTTTGTTTTCAAACAAGTCATTTTAGAAGGTCACCACTGCTTCCTGAATGTATTCATATTTAAAGTTGATTGACTTTCAATGACTTGCCAAGCTTTGTATGTTCCACTCTGGAGCAGTAGTTAGCTGTGGTGAGTAAGTTTACCACTAAAGAATCTGACTGCAAATATGTACTTTTTACTTTTTTTATCTTCTCCTTCTTCATCTTTAATTCTTAAATCCTGGGTAATGAAATAACATTTTATTCATCTTAAAGATGTCTTCTAAACCATTTGAGAAGGTTAGATCCTTGACTTTTTCATCTCAGGCAGCAGCTTGCTGTAGAGCTAATGAAAATCTGTGCATGTGCACAAACTGACTAAAGGGAGTACATCAAATGTTAATTCATAGATGCAGAAGTAGTATGCAAATAGAGATTCTAAACTTACTGTGCCATCATTTTTAATGAAATAAGTTATTCATCCTTTACTTTAAAGAAATAATAACATTTTGCATTGGCTCAGCACACTGGAATATAGAGTCTCTTTCTCTTAATTCACTGATTGCCAATTCACTTCCCCTTGCCACCAGATGGATTTGAACTTTCTGAACTAAAAGAACTCTTTTTCTTTCATCTTAATTTCAGTAAGTTTGACAATAAAGAAGCCTAGGTGTGTACAAATATGTGCCAATATCTTTTCACTCATATGTAAATATGTACCTTTATGATAACTCCCAAGGCAGATTGATAATTTGATACAATATTGATACAAATTCAATAAATATATTACTGATTCTCCAAGATAAGCTATAAACCTCCCTTGTAAATTGACTATTTATTAAAAAATTGTATCTAAATTAAAAATTACATTTATAAAATTTACTTTAATATTATTTTATATTTAGCTAAATTTTTATTGTAGAATAATTTTATCATAATTGAGGATATCTATTATAGATGAAAAATATTTATTAATAGGAATTATACAAGTGATGAACCTACCCCAAAACTTTGAAACCAAAAGGACTCTCCATTTGGCAATAGGATATTCATACCAAATTCTACCAAAGAGATATTTTTTTCCAGTAAACTGTATTAACCATTCACTATGTCACACACTAGTAAAGTAATGCTCAAAATTCTCTGAGCCAGGCTTCAGCAATACATGAACCGTGAACTTCCTGATGTTCAAGCTGGTTTTAGAAAAGGCAGAGGAACCAGAGATAAAATTGCCAACAACCACTGGATCATGGAAAAAGCAAGAGAGTTCCAGAAAAACATCTATTTCTGCTTTATTGACTGTGCCAAAGCCTTTGAATGTGTGGATCACAATAAACTGTGGAAAATTCTGAAAGAGATGGGAATACCAGACCACCTGACCTGCCCCTTGAGAAATTTGTATGCAGATCAGGAAGCAACAATTAGAACTGGACATGGAACAACAGACTGGTTCCAAATAGGAAAAGGACTTTGTCAAGGCTGTATATTGTCACCCTGCTTATTTAACTTCTATGCAGAGTACATCATGAGAAATGCTGGGCTGGAAGAAACACAAGTTGGAATCAAGATTGCTGGGAGAAATATCAATAACCTCAGATATGCAGATGACACCACCCTTATGGCAGAAAGTGAAGAGGAACTAAAGAGCCTCTTGATGAAAGTGAAAGTGGGTGAGTGAAAAAGTTGGCTTAAAGCTCAACATTCAGAAAACAACCCATCACTACATGGGAAATAGATGGGGAAACAGTGGAAACAGTGTCAGACTTTCTTTTTCTGGGCTCCAAAATCACTGCAGATGGTGACTGCAGCCATGAAATTAAAAGACGCTTACTCCTTGGAGGAAAGTTATGACCAACCTAGATGGCATTTTCTAAAGCAGAGACATTACTTTGCCAACAAAGGTTCATCTAATCAAGGCTATGGTTTTTCCTGTGGTCATGTATGGATGTGAGAGTTGGACTGTGAAGAAGGCTGAGTGCTGAAGGATTGATGCTTTTGAACTGTGGTGTTGGAGAAGACTCTTGAGAGTCCCTTGGACTGCAAGAAGATCCAACCAGTCCATTCTGAAGGAGATCAGCCCTGGGATTTCTTTGGAAGGACTGATGCTGAAGCTGAAACTCCAGTACTTTGGCCACCTCATGCGAAGAGTTGACTCATTGGAGAAGACTCTGATGCTGGGAGGGATTGGGGGCAGGAGGAGAAGGGGACGACAGAGGATGAGATGGCTGGATGGAATCACTGACTCAATGGACGTGAGTCTGAGTGAACTCCGGGAGTTGGTGATAAATAGGGAGGCCTGGTGTGCTGTGATTCATGGGGTCGCAAAGTGTTGGACATGACTGAGTGACTGATCTGATTAAGCCAATTTTTTGTCTTCAAGAAACAAAGTGTAATGTTTTTAAAAAAAGAACAAAAAACTGAAGAACAGTCATGAGGTGAATTAGGATAGAAGTTGAATCTACTTACCCAGATTCTATCCATCTTGTCCATCATCTCCAAGAACATATTAACATTCTAGATTTGCTTCAGTCTAAACAATCTAACCATCATAGAACAGAGGTGACATATCAAGGAAACTATTATGTGACTACATGAAAAAAATAGAAAAGAAGCAAAATGTATATAGTTCAGTTTCTCAGTCGTGTCCGACTCATTGTGACCCCATAAACCACAGCACACCAGACCTCCCTCTCCATCACCAACTCCCAGAGTTCACCCAAACCCATGTCCATTGAGTTGGTGATGCTATCCAACCATCTCATCCTCTGTCGTCCCCTTCTCCTCCTGCCCTCAATCCCTCCCAGCATCAGGATCTTTTCAAACGAGTCAGTTCTTCACATCAGGTGGACAAAGTATTGGAGTTTCAGCTTCAACATCAGTCCTTCCAATGAACAACCAGGATTGATCTCCTTTAGGATGGACTGGTTGGGTCTCCTTGCAGTTCAAGGGACTCTCAAGAGTCTTCTCCAACACCTCAGTTCAAAAGCATCAATTCTTCTGCACTAAGCTTTCTTTATAGTCCAACTCTCACATCCATACATGACCACAGGAAAAACCACAGCCTTGACTAGACAGACATTTGTTGACAAAGTAATGTTTCTGCTTTTCAATATGCTGTGTACGTTGGTCATAACTTTCCTTCAAAGGAGTAAACATCTTTTAATTTCATGGCTGCAATCACCATCTGCAGTGATTTTAGAGCCCCCAAAATAAAGTCAGCCACTGCTTCCACTGTTTCCCTGTCTATTTGCCATGAAGTGATAGGACTGGATGCCATGATCTTGCTTTTCTGAATGTTGAGCTTTAAGCCAACTTTTTCACTCTCCTCTTCCACTTTCATCAAGAGGCTCTTTAGTTCTTCTTCACTTTCTGCTGTAGGGTGGTGTCATCTGCACATCTGAGGTTATTGATATTTCTCCTGGCAATCTTGATTCCAGCTTGTGCTTCCTCCAGCCCAGCATTTCTCATGATGTACTCTGCATATAAGTTCAGAGAGGAAGAAATCATGGGCACTTGAAGCTTCATCTCAACACAAAATCAGGAGGAGTGAATGAAAGGAAGAAAATACCTTACTTTGCTATCTAATTATACAAGCTGTCCTTAGCTTCAGAGGGAAGAAGGACTTGCTTTGCTTTGTTTTAATTGAAGTATAGTTGATTTGTAGTATACTGTTAGGTTCAAGTATACAGCAAACCAATTCAGTTTTACGTGTGTGTGTGTGTGTGTGTGTGTGTATGTATGTTTCAGATTATTTACCATTCTTCTTCTGCTGCTGCTAAGTCACTTCAGTCGTGTCCGACTCTGTGCAATCCCATAGATGGCAGCCCACCAGGCTCTGCCATCCCTGGGATTCTCCAGGCAAGAACACTGGAGTGGGTTGCCATTTGCTTCTCCAATGCACGAAAGTGAGAAGTGAAAGTGAAGTCACTCAGTCATGTCTGACTCTTAGCGAACCCATGGACTGCAGCCTAGCAGGCTCTTCTGTCTATGGGATTTTTCCAGGCAAGGGTACTGGAGTGGGGTGCCATTGCCTTCTCCAATTTACCATTCTAGGATATATCAAAATACTGAATACAGCTCCCTGCTCTATCAAATAAATTGTTGTTTGCCTATTTTATATATAGTAGTATATATCTGTTAACCTCATATTTGTAATTTATCCCTCCTTGGCTTTCCCTTTTGGTGACTATAAATAAGTTTGTTTCGTGTATCTGTGAGCCTATTGCTATTTTGTAAATAAATTCATTTTATTATATTTTTAGATTATGCATATAACTGATATCATATATTTGTCTTTGTCTATCTTTCTTCACTTAATAGAATAATCTTTAGGTCCATCTGTGTTGCTGCAAATGTCATTATTTCAGTCTTTTATAAGGCTGAGTAATATTCCATTGTGTGTGTGTGTGTATACACATCACATCTTTTTCCATTTATCTGCCTGACAGATGCTTAGATTGCTTTTATGTCTTGACTATTGTAAATAGTGCTGCTCTGAGCATTGAGGCATGTGTATCTTTTCAAATTAGTTTTCTATGGATATGTGCCAGGAGTGAGATTGCCAGATTGTATGGTAACGCTATTTTTAGTTTTTAAGTAATTTCCATACTGCTTTCCACAGTGGCTATGCCAATTTACATTCCCATCAATTTACAGGAAGTTTCTTTTTTCCATTTATTATTTGTAGGCTTTTTGATGAGGGCCATTCTGACAGTTATGAGAAGTATGTTTTTGTAGTTTCAATTTGCATTTTTCTAATAATTAGCAACATTGAACACTTTTTCATGTGTCTGTTGGCCATTGTAAAGACTTTTTTCAAAGAATGAAGTTTTACTATAGATATTTTACAGTATGCAACACTTAATAGATAGTAGGTGCATTTACCTGTTTTTGTTATTTATTCATCCATCTATTCATTCTTTAAAAATTGAGGCTGAAAAGCCTCATGTGTCAGACACTCTTCCAGGTGTACATTTTAATGGTAGGAACAGATATATTAATTATTGATTATATAGAATAAGATTATTAAGAAAAATGTAACAGATAGAGATAGAATTATCTATTTTTAACAATGACTAAAAATAATTCTGAGGTTCTTAATATAAATTTCCTTTTTAATTCATCTGAGGATGATTCATCTGAGAATCATAATGCAGCGATCTAGACAACTGGAAAGTGACTCATTTAAATAAAATCTATTGAAACTGTATAATTAAATATCCAAAGTATACGGTTTTATAAAGAAAATAAATAACAGCAAAGCATTGCATAAAAGCTTTTGGAGGAAGTAAGATATTAATTACGTTTTTGCCATTTAATATTGGGAGGATTTCAAAGCCTTGGTTATTGCACCCTTTCAAAACTTATTTCTATTTAAAAATAAGCTGCTTGTATACTTAGATGCATTAAAGCATGAGATATTACTGTAATAAAAGTATGAATTCTAAAGTCATGCCCTTTTCTGAGGTATTAACTTCAATTCTGTAATGGGTTTTTTAGCCTGTCAAATTTAAAAACAACTGGAGTAAGAAAGATAAGTGAACAATACATATGACTAGAAGTTTAATGAAAATTAAAAAGTGAGAAATTTTGGTCAATGGAAGAGAAAAAATGTAAGTCTTGGCAGCAGAATAACTAAATTATAAATAGTTCTGAATGACATGCCTATGGAATGTAGCAATGTGTGTAGACCCATAAACCCAATTTATGGCACACTCTGCAATTACAGTGGGATGTTATGTAAGGGCAACGTGCAGTTGTAATGTGTAAACACAAAAATAGAATATATTCCTTGTTAATGCAACATTTTGCAAGACTGTGACCTCTTTTAATAAAATTATAAGGTAATATCCACTCAATTCAATATCTACCAGATGTAGTCCAGATTAATACAGAGAATGTGAGGTTGGGATGATAGAGAACGGGAGGGAGGGGTTGCAAAGAAAGAGAAAAGTGGGGAGGAAAAATGCCTAAACCTCCTACTGAGTAGGATTATATTGAATATAGAGCTAACCTGGACATTATTAGATTCAACTCCTGAGTTTCCACATAATGCTAATGTCCACTTCTACTCCTGAGAAAGTGGTTAAAAACTACATAAAATTGTTCTGACTTGGTCTGAATTTCTCTTGTTTTATTGTGCACCTTTAGCTTATTCTATTATTTGCCTTCCACACTATTTATACTCCACTCTTCTCTGTTTGATCCCCATCCTTATTTACAAAATAGATTATGAATCTTCATTTTAATATTTACTCAGTGTTCATTTTTATGACACATTATTGTTGCCAAAGACACTTGCTTCTCCCCAGTACACACTACAAACCCCCAATGGCTTGAATGCTTACTTAGGGCCTGGTTGGCTTTTGTGTTGTGTGTTCAGTCTGTCTCTCTAACCTGAGAAATATTTGCTTGTCTTCTCTGTGCTTGATTCTTTGTCAGCTTTCAACAGGAGAACCTGGACAAAAAACTGGACAGAGAGGAAGTCTGCTGCATAATTACTGTCTATAGAAGACATATTGTACTGTCCTAACCAAGCTGATTTTGTTAGATTCCATACCACATCCTTCATATTTTTCATAGGAGATAGTCACTGTCTTCAGGCCCAAGAATAAGTCATGATTTGGCTCCATGGCTCACAGTGGTCTCATTCCTTTTGCCAGTGATTATTTTAGGCCTGGCAGGCAACATGACTCTGACCACCATTACAAGGGGTCAACTCTACTGGATGTCATTTGGCACAGGTTTTCCACTCTGGGGGAAAAAAAAAAAAAAAATTTTCTTTTTTAACCTGAGATGTTATCATGAAAATGAAATCTATAGCATCTTGAAACCAAGAGAAAAGCTTACCTGATGATGGTGGAGCAGAAACCTGGGGAAAAACCTAGGTCCATGAACAGCTATGTATCACTCCCCAAGCAGGTGAGTTAACAAATCCCATATCTGTCTCAAATTCCGTCAAAAGCAGAGGCTGATAAAAATATATGGCAGCGGCTAAGTTGCTTCAGTCATGTCTGACTCTGTGTGACCCCATAGACGGCAGCCCACCAGGCTCCTCTGTCCCTGGGATTCTCCAGGCAAGAATACTGGAGTGGGTTTCCATTTCCTTCTCCACTGTATGCATGCATGCTAAGTCGCTTCAGTCATAGCCAACTCTGTGCGACCCTATGGACAGCAGCCCACCAGGCTCCCCTGTCCACAGGATTCTCTAGGTAAGAATACTGGAGTGGGTTGCCATTTCCTTCTCCAGATAAAAATATGCACTATTACTCAATTAAGAAGCATGGCCTTAGTTTTTATAAATGGGGAAAGGGAGACTAGAGTGAGAAAGAAAAAAAAAAAATGCCTTTTTAAGAAACCTTTTATTTTACAAATTAGAGTATAGGTGGCACTAGTGGTAAATAACCTGCCTGCCAATGCAGGAGACATAAGAGATGCAGGTTCAATCTCTGGATCAAAAGATCCCCTTGGAGGACAGCATGGCCACCCACTCCAATATTCTTGCATGGAGAATCCTATGGACAGAGGAGCCTGGAGGGCTACAATCTATAGGGTTGCAGAGTCAGACATGACAGAAGTGACTTAGCACAAATGAATGCATAGTTGATTATGTTAGTTTCAGGTGTACAGCAAAGTGATTCAGTTATACATATACCTGTATCTATTCTTTTTAAAATTCTTTTCCCATTTAGGCTGTTACATAATGTTGAGTAGTTCCCTATGCTATACAGTAGGTCCTTATTGACTATCCATTTTAGATACAGCAGTGTATACATGTCAAGGTGTATTATGAATATCAAACTGATTACCATTGTATCAAATGTGGCTGATTGCTCCACCTGGAGCTACGTTCTTAAAAGAATCCCAAATAAAAGAACATAGGGCAGCTCTAGATTTGGTTTTTGTGATAAAGATTTGCAAGAAAAGAAGGAAATTTTATCCAGGGGCTCCTCCTTCCATTATGTGACTTGATATTCTAGAAGAGAGAGATAAAGACAAAAAGATCTAGAGTGGTGCATAGTGACACATAGTGGTACATATATGTACCTTCTATTTTACTATTCTGGAGTGTTTCATTTCTTTGTAAAGAGATAAATCTCTTCTGGCATATTTTTTTTTTTGAAATGAAGAACATTCCTTGTAATGCAGTTCTGCTAAAGAATTCTCTGTCTTCCAAAAACAGGTTTAATCTATTTTCATTTTTGAGAGATCTTTAAACTGGATATAGAATTGTAGCTTAACACATCTTCCAATAGAGCCATACCTCTTTTTATTGTCCTTCACTTTATCATGTCTTGAAGGTATTGCTTTTTTTTTTTTTTTTTTTTAACAAATTAAAGGTTTATGACAACCCTTCATCAAGCAAGTCTATTGATGGCTTTTTTTCCCCCAAAGCATTATTTGTTCTCTTTGTGTCTGTTTAATATTTTAATACTTCTTACAGGCTTCCCTGGTGGCTCAGAGTGTAAAGTGTCTGCCTGCAATGCGGGAGACCCAGGTAGGAATATCCCCTGGAGAAGGAAATGGCAACCCACTCCGGTAATCCTGCCTGGAAAATCCCACGGACAGAGAAGCCTGGTAGGCTACAGTCCATGAGGTCGCCAAGAGTCGGACACAACTGAGTGACTTCACTTTCACTTTCTTTCACAATATTTCAAACTTTTCATTATTATTATATTTGTTGTGATGACCTAGATTAGTGATCTTTGACGTTACTATTGTCATTACTTCCAAGGCACTGCTAACTACACCCACATCAGAAGGCAAACAAGTGATAAATGTTATGTGTGTTCTACTGCTCTGTCGTCTGGATGTTCCCCCATCTCTCTCCATCTTCTCAGGCCTCCCTACTCCCTAAGACACAACAATGCAGAGATTAGGCCAATGAATAACTCTAAAATCATGTCACTTAGAGAAAGAAAGTGTCATATGTCTCTCATTTTAAACTAAAGCCAGAAATGATAAACCTTAGTTAGAAAACTGGAGAAGGCAGTGGCAACTCGCTCCAGTACTCTTGCCTGGAAAATCCTGTGGACAGAGGAGCCTGGTAGGCTACAGTCCATGCGGTCGCTAAGAGTAGGGCACGACTGAGTGACTTCACTTTCACTTTTCACTTTCATGCATTGGAGAAGGAAATGGCAACCCACTCCAGTGTTCTTGCCTGGAGAATCCCAGGGATGGGGGAGTCTGATGGGCTGCCGTCTGTGGGGTCGCACAGAGTCGGACACAACTCAAGCGACTTAGCAGCAGTAGCAGCAGCAGTGAATAAACTATGCTCAAAGTTTAGACAGGCTAAAAGCTAGGCTTCATGTGCCAGTTAGCCACATTGTAAATGCAAAGGAAAAGTTTTTGAAGAAAATTAAAAGCACCAATCCAGTGAACATACAAATGATAAAAAACCAAAACAAGCTTATTTGCTAATATGGAGAAAGTTTTAGTGGTTTCAATAGAAAATCAGGCCAGCCCCAATATTTTCTTAAGTCAAAACTTTGTCTAGCACAAGGCTCCAACTGTCTTCTGTTCTATGAAGCCTTAGGGTACTGAGGAAGCTGCAGAAGTTTGAAGCTCTCAAAGGTTGGTTTATGGGGTTTAAAGAAATACTTAATCTCCATAACATAAAAATGCAGGGTAAAGCAGCAAATGCTAATGTAGAAGCTGCAGAAAGTTATCCCAAATATCTAGCTAAGATAATGGATTAAGGTGGCTAAACTAAACAACAGATTTTCAATGTAAGCAAAGCAGCCTTCTACTGGAAGAAGCTACCATTCAGGACTTCCATAGCTAGAGGGGAGAAGTCAGTGTCTGGCTTCAAATCTTCAAAAGACAGGCTGAGATCAGATCAGATCAGTTGCTCAGTCGTGTCCAACTCTTTGCGACCCCATGAACTGCAGCACGCCAGGCCTCCCTATCCATTACCAACTCCTGGAGGTCACTCAGACTCATATTCATCGAGTCAGTGATGCCATCCAGCCATCTCATCCTCTGTCGTCCCCTTCTCCTCCTACCCCCAATCCCTCCCAGCATCAGAGTCTTCTCCAATGAGTCAACTCTTCGCATGAGGTGGCTAAAATACTGGAGTTTCAGCTTTAGTATCATTCCTTCCAAAGAAATCCCAGGGCTGATCTCCTTCAGAATGGACTGGTTGGATCTCCTTGCAGTCCAAGGGACTCTCAAGAGTCTTCTCCAACACCACAGTTCAAAAGCATCAATTCTTCGGCACTCAGCCTTCTTCACAGTCCAGCTCTCACATCCATACATGACCACAGGAAAGACCATACCTTGACTAGGCGAACCTTTGTTGGCAAAGTGATGTCTCTGCTTTTGAATATGCTAGCTAGGTTGGTCATAACTTTCCTTCCAAGGAGTAAGCATCTTTTAATTTCATGGCTGCAGTCCCCATCTGCAGTGATTTTGGAGCCCAGAAAAATAAAGTCTGACACTGTTTCCACTGTTTCTCCATCTATTTCCCAAGTAGTGATGGGACCAGATGCCATGATCTTCATTTTCTGAATGTTGAGCTTTAAGCCAACCTTTTCACTCTCCACTTTCACTTTCATCAAGAGGCTTTTTAGTTCCTCTTCACTTTCTGCCATAAGGGTGATATCATCTGCATATCTGAGGCCCTAATTCAGGCCTGTTGATTACTTATCACTTGACAATAGGTTGTTTTTCGTATTTTTCTGCACATCTTATAATTTTTCACTTAATTCCAGACACTGACTTTAGATTTTTAGTAGTTGTTTAGTCTCTGAATCGTATTCAACTCTTCTACGACCCCTATGGACTGTAGCCTGCCACACTGCTCCATCCCTCGGATTTCCCAGGCAAGCATACTGGAGTGGTTTGCCATTTCCTAAATTTTTAGAAACCAAGGTAAATTATATTTACCATGAATATGTGCTTTTCTCTTCTTCAGGCTATTAGAATGGAGTACTGTTCAGCCAAACTTATCTGAAACTTAGATGAGTTTTGGTTCTGTAGCTTCTATAATTTAAGTCAGTATATCACAAGCCTCAGTTCTGTCTGTTGGCAGCTAGCATTGCATTGTTGTTCAGTCACCCAGTTCTGTGATTCATTGTGGCCCCATGGACTACAGCACACCAGGCCTCCCTCTCCATCTTCTGAAGTTTGTTCAAGTTCATGTCCAGTGCATCAGTGCTTCCATCCAGCCATCTCATCCTCTGAAACACTTTGCATTATATGATGTCAAATTGGGGTTCCAGATATTTTTTTTTTTTTTAGCATTTACTTTCCACCTTCAGCTTTCACCATCTTTGCAAGCCTATGCCACAGAAAGGATCTCTCCCATTTTCATCCTTCCCTCAATGGTTGGCTGGTATTGCTTGTTAATATGTACTATCTTTGTCTTAGGGATGAAAGATCTATGTTATTCTGACCTCACTTCAACCTTAGGGAGGTCATATCCATCTGGACCTTGGGTTGGGATTATTTCAGTATTCATTGGGATTACTGATAACCCACTACCTCGTGGCAGCCAAATTCTACCTTGTATTTGTAGGTAGATTGTACCTACCAACCAACTGTAGGTTGGTACTAGGTGGGAATGTCCTACCACTGTTCCAGTAGTAGGAAACCTCTTCTTGGCATTCATATAAGACCTAAGAACACTCACTGTACCCTCAGAGGCTGTTGCTTCATTATAGAGAAGAACCTTGGTAAGAGAGCAGAGCTTTGCATCTATTTCTTGTTCTATTGCTTATCACTTCATTTACATCTTGTGGATGAGTATTTGCTGCCCTTCCTCAAGAAGCTTAAGGTGTTGTTCCATATGATAGAAAAGTCTACAGGTTCCGGTTAAGATGGCGGAGGATTAGGACGGGGAATACACTTTCTCCTCCACAAATTCATCAAGGGGACATCTAAACGCCGAGTAAATTCCTCAAACAGCTTCGGAATGTCGGCAGAGAACATCGGACACTGAGAAAAGCAACTCACTCCCCTCTAAAGGAGGTAGGAAAGAATATAGAAGCCAGAGAGGGACAAAGAGGGAGGGACGGACCTCTGTCCGGGGAAGGGAGCCTGGAAAGGGAAAGAGAAGTTTCCAAACACCGGGAAACTCTCCCTGTAGAGTCTGTGCCAACCGAGAAAGCACGGAGATATCATAACAGAGAGGAAAACAAAGGAACAATTAAGACCCACAGACTACGAGCCCTGCAGTAGCTTCCGCGGCGGGAAGGCATCATCGCAAACACCCGCTTCCGCCAGTAGCAAGCCGGGGCTGGGCGGGGAGACGCTGTGGGCTGCTCCCACGCCGCCGACCGCTCCCCCGTGGGAAGCACACCCCGAGGAGCGCTCCCCTCCCCGCTGCCGCCAGCCCCCTGCGCCGGGGGCTCCCGAGCGGGTCGACCCCCACCGCCGACCGTTCCCGTGCGAACCACTCCATCCCCTCACCGCCGCTCCCCCGCCAGCCGTTGCCGCGCGGGCCGTTTCTGCCGGGAGTGGTTTGGGCCGGCAGACCGGACTGCGGCGAGGACCACAGGAGGGGCCGGCCCGGGCCCAAGACACTGCGGGGCCCGCGCACAGAGCAAGGGACTATAGCGCGCGCCCGCCCCCTGCGCCGGGGGCTCCCGCGCGGGTCGACCCCCACCGCCGACCGTTCCCGTGCGAACCACTCCATCCCCTCACCGCCGCTCCCCCGCCAGCCGTTGCCGCGCGGGCCGTTTCTGCCGGGAGTGGTTTGGACCGGCAGACCGGACTGCGGCGAGGACCACAGGAGGGGCCGGCCCGGGCCCAAGACACTGCGGGGCCCGCGCACAGAGCAAGGGACTATAGCGCGCGCCCGCCCCCTGCGCCAGGGGCTCCCGCGCGGGTCGACCCCCACCGCCTACCGTTCCCGTCCCCGTGCGAACCATCCCCTCGCCGCCGCTCCCCCGCCAGCCGTGGCCGCGCGGGCCGTTCCCGCCGGGATTGGGTCGGGCTGGCAGACCAGACTGCGGCACCGTCCTCAGAAGAGGCTGGCCCAGGCCCAAGACACTGCGGGGCCCGCACACAGAACAAAGGACTATACAGACCAACTACAGAGAAAGGGGCCTATAGATCTTGAGAAACTTAAGCCGGAACAAGGAACTAGCCGAAAATGAACTGAACCCACAGCAATAAAAGAGAAACTCTTATACATATTGTTACTATTTTTACCAACATTATTTCCTTTTTTTTTCTTTTTTTTAATATATGTTTTTTTAAAAAATTTTATTATTTTTTTATTGAAAGGAAGAGGAGGGGGAGGGGAAGAAAAGAAAAAAGAAAAAAAAAATTTTTTTTTTTTTTTTTTCTCTTTCCTTTTAATTTTTTTCTTTTTTTTCTTCTTGTTTTTGTGTCTTTTATTCTTATGTTTTTATCCTCTAGTACTTCTTTAATCTCCACAGTTAGATATAACTTTTGCGACCCTGTTTTGGTTTTTTTGTGTGTGTGTGTGTGTGTGTGTGTTTTTTTTTTTTTCCTTGTTTTTGTTTCTTTTATTTTTATGTTTTTATCCTCTAGTACTTCTTTAATCTCCACTGTTAGATATAACTTTTGCGACCCTGTTTTGGTTTTTTTGTGTGTGTGTTTTTTTTTTTTTTTTCATTGTTTTTGTTTCTTTTATTTTTATGTTTTTATCCTCTAGTACTTCTTTAATTTCCACTGTTAGATATAACTTTTGCGACCCTGTTTTGGTTTTTTTGTGTGTGTGTTTTTTTTTTTTTTTTTCTTTTTCTTTCTTGTTTTTGTTTCTTTTATTTTTATGTCTTTATCCTCTAGTACTTCTTTAATCTCCACTGTTAGATATAACTTTTGCGACCCTGTTTTGGTTTTTTTTGTGTGTGTTTCTTTCTTTCTTTTTTTTTTTTTCTTTCTTCTCTTTTTTCTTTATGTCCTTGGCTTTTTTTCTCCCCTTTGTTCTTTTCTTTACTGATTACTGACTGGATCTGTCTCTCTCCTTGACACTCCCTCCTTTTATCCTCCTGACCAACTATATCTCCCTCCTCCCTTTCTCCTTCTCCGTATAACTCCGTGAACATCTCTGAACAGTCTAGTTGTGGAATGCAATACAGAAGACGAACTTTATGAGACTACTGCAAAAATAAGACAGATAACAGGAAGCAGGAGGCTTAAGTCCAAACCCTGACCCCACGAAACATTAATTGACAGGAGCTCATCAAATGCCTCCATACCTACACTGAAACCAAGCATCACACAAAGACCAGCAAGTTCCACGGCAAGACATACCAAGAAAAACCTTTAGAAAAACAAGAACACAGCCCTGAGCTCCAAGTCACAGGCTACACAAAGCGACCTCAAAACCATAGACATCTCATAACACACCACTAGACACTCCACCGCACCCCAGAGAAAAGAAATCCAGCCCCACCCACCAGAACATCGATACAAGCTTCCATAAACAAGAAACCTCGACTTGCCACCGGTACAAACCCAAATATAGGGCAGAAAAGCCACAATAAAGAGAACTCCACAGACTGCCAGAATACAGTAAGGACTCCCCAAACTCAGCATTTTAAACAAGATGAAGAGACAGAAGAATTCCCAGCAGGTAAAGGAACAGAATAAATGCCCACCAAACCAAACTAAAGAGGAAGAAATAGCGAACCTACCTGATAAAGAATTCCGAATAATAATAGTGAAATTAATCCAAAGCCTGGAAAGCAAAATGGAATCATGGATAAATAGCCTGGAGAAAAGCATCGAGAAGATGCAAGAAAGATTTAACAAGGACCTAGAAGAAATAAAAAAGAGTCAATATATAATGAATAATACAATAAATGAGATCCAAAACACTCTGGAGGCAACAAATAGTAGAATTACAGAGGCAGAAGATAGAATTAGTGAATTAGAAGATAGAATGGCAGAATTAAATGAATCAGAGGAGAAAAAAGAAAAACGAATTAAAAGGAATGAGGACAATCTCAGAGACCTCCAGGACAATCTTAAACGTTACAATATTCGAATCATAGGAGTTCCAGAAGAAGAAGACAAAAAGAAAGACCATGAGAAGATACTAGAGGAGATAATAGTTGAAAACTTCCCTAAAATGGGGAAGGAAATAATCACTCAAGTCCAAGAAACCCAGAGAGTCCCATATAGGATAAACCCAAGGCGAAACACCCCAAGACACATATTAATCAAATTAACAAAGATCAAACACAAAGAACAAATATTAAAAGCAGCAAGGGAAAAACAACAAATAACACACAAGGGAATTCCCATAAGGCTAACAGCTGATCTTTCAATAGAAACTCTTCAAGCCAGGAGGGAATGGCAAGACATACTTAAAGTGATGAAAGAAAAGAACCTACAGCCCAGATTATTGTACCCAGCAAGGATCTCATTCAAATATGAAGGAGAAATCAAAACCTTTACAGACAAGCAGAAGCTGAGAGAATTCAGCACCACCAAACCAGCTCTCCAACAAATACTAAAGGACCTTCTCTAGACAGGAAACACAAAAAGGATATATAAATTCAAACCCAAAACAACAAAGTAAATGGCAACGGGATCATATTTATCCGTAATTACCTTAAATGTAAATGGGTTGAATGCCCCAACCAAAAGGCAGAGACTGGCTGAATGGATACAAAAACAAGACCCATACATATGTTGTCTACAAGAGACCCACCTCAAAACAGGGGACACATACAGACTGAAAGTGAAGGGCTGGAAAAAGATTTTCCATGCAAATAGGGACCAAAAGAAAGCAGGAGTAGCAATACTCATATCAGATAAAATAGACTTTAAAACAAAAGCTGTGAAAAGAGACAAAGAAGGTCACTACATAATGATCAAAGGATCAATCCAAGAAGAAGATATAACAATTATAAATATATATGCACCCAACTTAGGAGCACCGCAATATGTAAGACAAATACTAACAAGTGTGAAAGGAGAAATAAACAATAACACAATAATAGTGGGAGACTTTAATACCCCACTTATGCCAATGGATAGATCAACTAAACAGAAAATTAACAAGGAAACACAAGCTTTAAATGATACAATAGACAAATTAGAACTAAATGATATCTATAGGACATTTCATCCCAAAACAATGAATTTCACCTTTTTCTCAAGTGCACACGGAACCTTCTCCAGGATAGACCACATCCTGGGCCATAAATCTAGCCTTGGTAAGTTCAGAAAAATTGAAATCATTCCAACCATTTTTTCTGACCACAATGCAGTAAGAGTAAATCTCAATAACAGGAGAAAAACTATTAAAAATTCCAACATATGGAGGCTGAACAACACACTCCTGAATAACCAACAAATCACAGAAGAAATCAAAAAAGAAATAAAATTCTGCATAGAAACGAATGAAAATGAAAACACAACAACCCAAAACCTGTGGGACACTGTAAAAGCAGTCCTAAGGGGAAAGTTCATAGCAATTCAGGCATACCTTAAGAAACAAGAAAAAAGCCAAATAAATAACCTAACTCTACACCTGAAGCAACTGGAAAAGGAAGAAATGAAGCACCCCAAGATTAGTAGAAGGAAAGAAATCTTAAAAATTAGGGCAGAAATAAATGCAAAAGAAACAAAAGAGACCATAGCAAAAATTAACAAAGCCAAAAGCTGGTTCTTTGAAAGGGTAAATAAAATTGACAAACCACTAGCCAGACTCATCAAGAAACAAAGGGAGAAGAATCAAATCAATAAAATTAGAAAAGAAAATGGAGAGATCACAACAGACAGCACAGAAATACAAAGGATCATAAGAGACTACTATCAGCAATTATATGGCAATAAAATGGACAATGTGGAAGAAATGGACAAATTCTTAGAAAACTACAACTTTCCAAAACTGGATCAGGAAGAAATAGAAAATCTTAACAGACCCATCACAAGCACGGAAATTGAAACTGTAATCAGAAATCTCCCAGCAAACAAAAGCCCAGGCCCAGACGGCTTCACAGCTGAATTCTACCAAAAATTTAGAGAAGAGCTAACACCTATCCTACTCAAACTGTTCCAGAAAATTGCAGAGGAAGGCAAACTTCCAAACTCATTTTATGAGGCCACCATCACCCTAATTCCAAAACCTGACAAAGATCCCACAAAAAAAGAAAACTACAGACCAATATCACTGATGAACATAGATGCAAAAATCCTTAACAAAATTCTAGCAATCAGAAACCAACAACACATTAAAAAGATCATACACCATGACCAAGTGGGCTTTATCCCAGGGATGCAAGGATTCTTCAATATCCGCAAATCGATCAACGTAATACACCACATTAACAAACTGAAGAATAAAAACCATATGATTATCTCAATAGATGCAGAGAAAGCCTTTGACAAAGTTCAACATCCATTTATGATAAAAACTCTCCAGAAAGCAGGAATAGAAGGAACATACCTCAACATAATAAAAGCTATATACGACAAACCCACAGCAAACATTATCCTCAATGGTGAAAAACTGAAAGCATTTCCTCTAAAGTCAGGAACAAGACAAGGATGCCCACTTTCACCATTATTATTCAACATTGTTCTGGAAGTTCTGGCCACAGCAATCAGAGCAGAAAAAGAAATAAAAGGAATCCAAATTGGAAAAGAAGAAGTAAAACTCTCACTGTTTGCAGATGACATGATCCTCTACGTAGAAAACCCTAAAGATTCCACCAGAAAATTACTAGAACTAATCAATGAATACAGTAAAGTTGCAGGATATAAAATTAACACACAGAAATCCCTTGCATTCCTGTACACTAATAATGAGAAAATAGAAAGAGAAATTAAGGAAACAATTCCATTCACCATTGCAATGAAAACAATAAAATACTTAGGAATATATCTTCCTAAAGAATCTAAAGACCTATATTTAGAAAACTATAAAACACTGCTGAAAGAAATTAAAGAGGACACTAATAGATGGAGGAATATTCCTTGTTCGTGGATTGGTAGAATCAATATAGTGAAAATGAGTATACTACCCAAAGCAATTTATAGATTCAATGCAATCCCCATCAAGCTACCAACAGTATTCTTCACAGAGCTAGAACAAATAATATCTCAATTTGTATGGAAATACAAAAAACCTCGAATAGCCAAAGCTATCTTGAGAAAGAAGAACGGAACTGGAGGAATCAACCTGCCTGACTTCAGGCTCTACTATAAAGCTACAGTCATCAAGACAGTATGGTACTGGCACAAAGACAGAAACATAGATCAATGGAACAAAATAGAAAGTCCAGAGATAAATCCACGCACATATGGTCACCTAATCTTTGACAAAGGCGGCAAGAATATACAATGGAGTAAAGACAATCTTTTTAACAAGTGGTGCTGGGAAAACTGGTTAAACACTTGTAAAAGAATGAAACTAGAACACTGTCTAACACCATACACAAAAATAAATTCAAAATGGATTAAAGAGCTAAATATAAGACCAGAAACCATAAAACTCCTAGAGGATAACATAGGCAAAACACTCTCTGACTTACATCACAGCAGGATCCTCTATGACCCACCTCCCAGAATATCGGAAATAAAATCAAAAATGAACAAATGGGACCTAATCAAACTTAAAAAGCTTTTGCACAACAAAGGAAACTATAGGTAAGCTGAAAAGACAGCCCTCAGAATGGGAGAAAATAATAGCAAATGAAGCAACAGACAAACAACTAATCTCAAAAATATACAAGCAACTTCTACAGCTCAATTCCAGGAAAATAAACGACCCAATCAAAAAATGGGCCAAAGAACTTAATAGACATTTCTCCAAAGAAGACATACAGATGGCTAACAAACACATGAAAAGATGCTCAACATCGCTCATTATCAGAGAAATGCAAATCAAAACCACTATGAGATACCATTACACGCCAGTCAGAATGGCTGCGATCCAAAAACCCACAAGCAATAAATGCTGGAGAGGGTGCGGAGAGAAGGGTACCCTCTTACACTGTTGGTGGGAATGCAAACTAGTACAGCCATTATGGAGAACAGTATGGAGATTCCTCAAAAAACTGGGAATAGAACTGCCTTATGACCCAGCAATCCCACTGCTGGGCATACACACTGAGAAATCCAGAATTGAAAGAGGCACGTGTACCCCAATGTTCATAGCAGCACTGTTTACAATAGCCAGGACGTGGAAGCAACCTAGATGCCCATCCACAGATGAATGGATAAGCAAGCTGTGGTACATATACACGATGGAGTATTACTCAGCCATTAAAAAGAATACATTTGAATCAGTTCTATTGAGGTGGATGGAACTGGAGCCTATTATACAGAGTGAAGTAAGCCAGAAAGAAAAACACAAATACAGTATACTAACGCATATATATGGAATTTAGAAAGATGGTAACAATCACCCTGCTTATGAGACAGCAAAAGAGACACTGATGTATAGAATAGACTTTTGGACTCTGGGACTGGGAGAGGGTGGGACGATTGGGGAGAATAGCATTGAAATATGTATAATATCATATCTGAAACGAGTCAGTCCAGGTACGATGCCCGATAACAGATGCCTGGGACTGGAGCACTGGGACGACCTGGAGGGATGGTGTGGGAGGGGGGAGGGAGGAGGGTTCAGGATGGGGAGCACGGGTATTCTGGTGGCGGATCCATCTCGATGTATAGTAAAAGTAATACAATATTGTAAAATAAAATAAAATAAAAGTCTATAAAAAAAAAGAAAAAGTCTACAAAAGTGTGCGGTGTTTTGTCCTGTTTCCCAACATCTCCTGGATGATATTATGGTGAATAATTTCTCTTCTCTCCTATCCTGCTCTCAAATTGCTGCAGTGATGGTGTTCCAGTTACCTGTTCCTGCCAGTAAACCATCCCAGCGCTCATTGGTTTAAACCATTAATTTGTTAGAGTGGTTCATAGTTCTCTTCACTAACAGCCTCACCTTAGCTATCCTTTCTTGAGATCTTTTATGCAGTTGTGTCCAAGATGAGAGGGCTTCCCTGGTGGCTTGGCGGTAAAAAATCCATCTGCCAGTACAGGAGACGTGGGTTTGATCCCTGGGTTGGAAAGATGCCCTGGAGTAGGAAATAACAACTCACTCCAGTATTCTTGCTTGGGAAACTCCGTGGATAGAGGAACCTGGTGGGGTACAGTCCATGTAGTCACAAAGAGTCAGATGAGACTAAACACGTTGGCACACATATTCAAAATGAGGCTAGGACTGGAGTCATCTGAAAACTAATGTCTAAAATAGCTTATTCCCATGACTAATAGTGGATTATAGCTTTTGACTAAAACTCAGATGTATTTTTTAATGGATTGGCTATTCTTTGTGCCTTGTGCTCCTCGCAGTATGGTGGGTGGTTTGTTTGTTTGTTTTTTCTTTCTTCTTCTTTAAGAATAAATTCTATAAGCTTTTTAAGATGCCCAAGTATACTGATTCCCTTGTGAGCTTCCCTTGTGCCTCAGTTGGTAAAGAGTCCACCTCCAATGCAGGAGACTGGTTTGATCCCTGGGTTGGGAAGATCCCCTGGGGAAGGGAAAGGCTACCCACTCCAGTATTCTGGCCTGGAGAATGCCATGGACAGTATAGTCCATGGAACTGAAGAGTCAGACATGACTCAGTGACTTTCACAGATAGACAGAAATATACTGCAAGACTTTTAACTTAGCCCCGAGTGTCCCATTCACCGTATTTTATGAGTTACATAAGTTACTAGAGCCAGTCCATATTATGGGGAGAGGGAATTTCACCTCTTGATGTGAGAAGCAGTAGATATTGCAGCAAGGAAAGGAACTGATGATGAGCATCTTCAAAACTGTCCTCCATAGACTGCCAGAGGGAACCCATAATGCGGGATTCTTCCACATAAGACATCCAGTTATTCACCAGATAAGAGTTTGAAACTCACCTCATTATAGTGCTAGTTTTAAATCAAGGATTTTATCATCTAAATTGATTTTAACTCCAGGTTATCAAGTATTAGTCCTCTCAGTCTGAAACTTTGTGAACTAGAAAGATAATGTCTCTGACTCTTCTGCCCCCTGTTCTAAAACCCAGTATAAAATGGTGATATAGGGATAAAATAATTGTAATAGACACTCCCATTTCAAATATGAAGAGGAGGATAGGGGGCACGGAGCCATCACCAATCCACCTCTGCACATATCATGAGTTCCCAGGTTAGCTTAAAAATTTGTTCTCTAGGAATGATTTTCCATGGCTCTTGAGTCCACTCTTTGGACTTTTGGTTCTGAGATACAAGTCATCCATAAGTAATGGCCAGTGTATGCAGCTAAGTAGCTGTCATCTTGCTTTCTGCTCACAGAAGTTTGGGAACACAATAGGCTTTCACTGCCTCTGATGTTTTTACTCCAAAGTGATGACATTTTTATTAATCTAATATTCATAAAATGTTGGACATTTCTTACAAATCTTTTTAGGATTCAATTTACTAACTTGGCTGAAGACATAGTCAAAGATTTCATTAAGACAAGTCCCATTCTGATTAAGGCTGAGAATCATGACACAGTACTATCAAGATTTTAGAAATCTTTTGGTCTAGAGAGTCTCAAAGATAAATCATTATCATTACTTCCCAGCTTAAAATGCCTAGGAAGTATATACCATTAAGATTCTTAGAAGTCTTCTTTCCTAGCTGAGATGGTACACAAAGCATTGTCTTAAATATTTCTGAGGTCTTAATAAAAGGTCTTATAACCACAGCATCAGTCTGAACATTGCTACCCTGAAGCCTGATTTTACTGGCAAGACCTTGTATTTGATCTTTGCTCTGAGTCCATTCCTTATTTTGAAAACTATTTTAACATTGTGAAAGTCAAAGAATAAGCAATTGTTTAATTTTTGACTGTGTTTCCAGGCTCTGTTATATTTCCTCAGAAAGCTTTTGAAAGTAAACAATTCACTTTTTATCTCCACTCTCTCTGTACCTTATACATAGCTTTCAAAAAAAAAAAAAAAAAAAGTTGCATTCTTATGGTTCTGGAAATCTTAATCAAAATTGATAGATAATATATAGTATTTCTGTTTTCTGCTTATTCCCTAGTGTCACCAAGCATTTTGATACAACGAATTTAAAATGGGTCACTTGTGTTTATCTTCTAATGAAATTTCCTCCATGCCTTTCCAGTCTACTGTAATTGTCTCGAGATCCCTCCAGTTTGTGTCTGTCTCTCAGTTTCAAAGAATGGCCACATGTTTTAAGTTTTTGTGAGGGCAACAACCAACCTCTGTCACTACTTTTTGTTCTACTTGTTTATTACTGTGGGAAAAAAGTACTGCAAAACTCAGTGGTTTAAAACAACCATTTCTTGTGACTTCCTGTGCTCTGTAGGGTGACCGATCTCAGTTGGTTGATTGTCACTTTGAATTCCTTATGAAGGAATAGTAAGTTGGCAGCTACAGCTGGAGGGATGTGAAGCCTCCACTGGGCCAGACATCTAAGATGGCTCATTCACATTGTCAGTGATGCTATCGGTTGCCTAGAATCTCATCTTTGTTGTTTACCAGAGCAGTAACTATGCTAAAGCCTTTGTGTGGATCAAAACAAACTGTGGCAAATTCTTAAAGAGATGGGAATACCAGACTATCTAACCTGGCTCCTGACAAATCTGTATTCAGATCAGGAAGCAACAGTTAGAATTGGACATGAAACAACAGATTAGTTCCAAATTGGGAAAGGAGTACATCAAGTCTATATATTGTCAACCTGCTTATTTAACTTATATGCAGAGTACATCATGAGAAACACTGGGCTGGATGAAGCACAAGCTAGAATCAAGATTGCTGGGAGAAATATCAATAACCTCGGATATGTAAATGACACTACCCTTATGGCAGAAAGTGAAGAACTAAAGAGCCTCTTAGTGTTAAGTGAAAGCAGAGAGTGAAAAAGCTGGCTTAAAACTCAGCATTCAGAAAACAAAGATCATGGCATCCAGTCCCATCACTTCATGGGAAATAGATGGGGAAACAGTGGAAACAGTGACAGACTTTATTTTGGGGGGGCTCCAAAATCACTGCAGATGGTGACTGTGGCCATGATATTAAAAGATGCTTGCTCCTTGGAAGAAAAGTTATGACCAACCTAGATAGCATATTAAAAAGCAGAGACTTTACCAACAAAGTCTGTCTAGTCAAAGACATGGTTTTTCCAGTAGTCATGTAGGGGTGTGAGAGTTGGACTGTGAAGAAAGCTGAGCACCGAAGAATTGATGCTTTTGAACTGTGGTGTTGGAGAAGAGTCTTGAGAGTCCCTTGGACAGCAAGGAGATCCAACCAGTCCATCCTAAATGAAATAAGTCCTGCATATTCATTGGAAGGACTGATGCTGAAGGTGAAACTCCAGTATGTTGGTCACCTGATGCAAAGAACTGACTCATTTGAAAAGACCCTGATGCTGGGAAAGTTTGAAGACAAGAGGAGCAGGAGACGACAGAGGATGAGATGGTTGGATGGCATCACTGACTCAATGGACTTGAGATTGAATAAGCTCCAGGAGTTGGTGATGGACAGGAAGGCCTAACAACATCCATGGGGTCACAAAGAGTCAGACACAACTGAGGGACCAAACTGAACTGAAGAGCAGTTAAACATGGTATCTCCATGTGGTTACAACTGCCTTCTCACTGGCTCCGTGTGGGCTTGTTTCCAAATAGAAACATCTCCACAGCAGGCATTCAATAGACCTAAGTTGAAGCTGCAAGATTGTTTTTGACCTAAATCTTGTAAGACTCAGAAGGTTACTTCCACTGCATTCTGTTGGGTAAACAATTCACTAAGACTAGACTGGAGCAAATGACAAGCAGCATATGCTTATAGGGAGGGAAGGAAATTCTGGCAGTCATTTTGAAAACTATCCACCACAGAAGATATGCACAAATTCAGTAAAGAAATGATGCTCAGCATGGGCAGAGTTGAGAAGTAGGTTTTTCATAAAGTTCTCTGTATTTGTACACCATACATAGTATATACAGAAGCCACATCACAACAGACCTCTACTAACTTTGTCATTTTCTATCTTGCCTTTAGTAATCATGTTAGAGATTGAAAACTTTATCATTTATCAAGAGTTAATCATTTTGTTTTTGTTTTATTAAAAACAATCACTCATATATGAGCCTCATTTTATGACCACACACACACACACACACACACACACACCCAGGAAGGTATATATTAATACTGTGAGAGATTACTCCTCTAAAGTACCCATATACCAAATAAACGGAGAAGGCAATGGCACCCCACTCCAGTACCCTTGCCTGGAAACTCCCATGGATGGAGGAGCCTGGTAGGCTGCAGTCCATGGGGTCGCTAAGAGTCAGACACGACTGAACAACTTCACTTTCACTTTTCACTTTCATGCATTGGAGAAGGAAATGGCAACCCACTCCAGTGTTCTTGCCTGGAGAATCCCAGGGACAGGGGAGCCTGGTAGGCTGCCGTCTATGGGGTTGCACAGAGTTGGACTTGACTGAAGTGCCTAAGCAGAAGCAGCATAGCAAATAAAATATAGCACTTAACTTCTATTCAATGTTGGTTAGATAAATTTTTCAGAGATTAATCTACTATGGAATTTTGATTCCCAAAGACTGTTTTAACTAACCTAAGTTTTGCTTTATATTGTGCTTATTTCTGATTAACCTCCATTACTCCATTCATCTAAAGAATGACTACAATAGTATATCACTAGTCATTCCTAAAGGAAATCAGTCCTGAATATTCATTGGAAGGACTGATGCTGAACCTGAAACTCCAATACTTTGGCCACCTGATGTGAAGAACTGAATCATTGGAAAAGACCCTAATTTGGGAAGGATTGAAGGTGGGAGGAGAAGGGGATGACAGAAGATGAGATGGTTAGATGGCATCACTGACTCGATGGACATGAGTTTGAGCAAGCTTTGGGTGTTGGTAATGGACAAGGAAGCCTGGTGTGCTGCAGTTCATGGGGTCGTAAATTTTTGGACATGACTGAGCAACTAAACTAAACTGAACTGAAGCCATTTTAGCAGACTAAGTTTGTAATGGTTGCTGGTGATTTTTTTCTTTTTTATTGCAAACTTGTTGGCTGTTTGCCTTCAGCATCATCAGATTGCTAGCTTTTGAACCACATGTACATTCATAAAAATTTTAGAAGTCGCACAAGTAATTTAAGATACTTAATTAAAAATACAGCATGTAAATGTTCTGCTTTCAAGAAAATTACTTAACCTCTATGTGCCATCTTTAAAAATAGAACAAAATAATTATCCTGTATTATTTCATTGACATGTTTTAAGGGGCTGCTTAGAGAATCTTTAAGCTTGCTGAAGTCCTTCAGTACACTATAGTTCAAAGTAAAAGAACAGAAGGAAACATATTAATAATTCCTACTTTCAAAAAAAGAAGACTATTACTTTCAAAATGCATACCCACAAACATACACATTCTTATTAAAGTTGGATAAAACCAAATATTTATCACCCAATATTGACTCAAGACATCAATACACAAGAACTATATTAAAATCTGTGAGATTCATTTTTAAAAGAGTAGTTATAACCACAGGAGCTAATTTTAGGGATAAATGATATATAGAAAATAAGCATTGAAATAGTCAAGAAAACGAATCACAGATTTCAGCTAAAACATCTTTTCAGAAACTGAGTGAGGTAATGATAGAGAAATAGTTGGACAACTTTTAAAAAAATTTTTGGTATTATGAAGGAAATTCATAATCAATACAAAATATTTGAAAAATAAAAATAAGATAAATAAGAAAATGATCATTTATCTTGGACCCTCCATTAATTAGCTTTTGGAACTTGGCCTGTTTCCTTACTTATAAAGTGGCAAAATAATGGTACCTACATTATAGAATTGTTTTCTGGATTAAATGTGTTAATGTATATAAAGAATATATTAAGATGAGTTAATGCATAGGAAATAGTTGTGTGTTAACCATTATATTATCATTATTATTATCATATAAATCTATTTTTAAAATTTGTTGAAAGCCTATTAAGGGTCAGGCATTGGTCTACCATTAGACTAAAACAAGAAAGTATAACAGATTAAATTTTTGCCTCACAGAGCTCATATTCTAATGGAAAGAGAAAGTAAATGTATACCAAAATAATGGGCATATT
This sequence comes from Tragelaphus eurycerus, assembly GCA_935064755.1. Taxonomy (NCBI): domain Eukaryota; kingdom Metazoa; phylum Chordata; class Mammalia; order Artiodactyla; family Bovidae; genus Tragelaphus; species Tragelaphus eurycerus. The sequence continues at coordinate 8,904,952 of CAKXYN010000012.1, read as the reverse complement.
GTCTGTTAAAAAGTAATAAATGTTATGAACATAAGTAAGGAAGAAGGAGTAAGATAGGAAAAACCTAATGAGCAGTTGATCATATTTTTAAGGAGTGTAAACTGGATAGACCTAACTGAGAAAGTTAATTCAAACAAAGAACTCAAGGAGGTGATGGAGTGGGCCATGCAAAAACACAATGCAAAGGTCCTGAGGTGTCAGGGAGCAGCATAGAGCCCTCTGTCTAGTCTAGAGAAGACTGAGTGAGGGAAAGGGCAGCAGAGTTGTGGTCAGAAAGCAAGAGGAGGAGCGCATCATGCAGGGATGTGTAGGTCTATGATTTCTAATCTGCATAAAATGAGGAACTCTTGGAGGATTTTAAGTAGACATAATCTGACAGATGCTTTTAAAGTGTGTTATTTACAGCTTTGTTGAGACTAGACTTTAAGGAGACAAAGGTGGAACTATGGAAGCCAACTGGGGGGCTACTACAGTCATCTAGGAAGTGAGGATGATGGCTTGAGTTAGGACAGTTGGAAGAAATGACAGTGCTGAGGAAACAGTGATGCAGGAAAGAGAGAATAGATTTCTTAAATAAAATCATTTAATAGGAAAGAAGAGAGCTTTGCTTTAGATTGGAACCAATGTCCATGCAATGACAGGAAAGATGGCAGGAAGGTGTGGGATTGGGGATTTATGAGATTCTCTTTTACTGTTCTTTCTAATTGCAGAGAAAAGAACCACTGATATTTGATGTGTCAGTGTCCAGGCTTTATTCTCAATATCACATAAGAAAATAAGGGCAGAGATTGGGCTGATGCATCTGTAAAGGCAACAAATGCACAAGATTGCCAGCAAATCAACAGTAGGTAGGAAAGAGGCATGAAACAGATTCTCCCTCAGAGGCTTTAGAAGGAACTGAATCAGCAGACATGTGATCTTGTACTTCAAGCCCCTAGGACTGGGAGAAAATGCATTTCTGTTGTTTAAGGCACTCAGTGTGTCATACTTTGTTAGGCAGCCAATAGCAAACCAATGCACTACCGTGGCCAAGTGATCAAGATCAACAACAGTAATAAGCCATGTTGTTGGTGTGTGCCTTTGATAAGATGTGATGAAAATGGCACTCCGTGGACTTCCTCCAAAACACCACAACCACAGCCAAATCAGGAGAAAAACATCAGACAAATTCTAACTGTGGTATAATTCTATAAAATACATGACTAGTATGTATCACAACTGTCAGACATTAAAAGCAAGGAAAAATGTGAGAGATTATCACAGCCAAGAGGCATCTACAGAGATACAAAATTAAATTCGATGCGGTAAGGTGGACTGGATCCTGGAAAAAAACAAAAACAAAAGTACATTAGGTAAAAAGGAAATCTAAGTAAAGTACAAATTCTAGTTAAAATCCATAAACATCAGTTTCATTAACTGCAGTTAATGTACTATACTAATTATTGTTGTTGTTGTTCAGTCACTCAGTTGTGTCCAACCCTTTGTGACCCCATGGACTGCAGCATACCAGGCTTTTCTGTCCTTCACTATCTCCTGGAGTTTACTCAAACTCATGTTCATTGAATCGATCATGCCATCCAACCATCTCATTCTCTGTTGTCCCCTTCTTATCTACCTTCAATCATTCCCAGCATCAGGATCTTTTCCAATGAGTTGGCTCTTCACATCAGGTGGCCAAAGTATTGGGACTTCAGCATCAGTCTTTCCAATGAACATTCAGGGTTTATTTCCTTTAGGATTAACTGACTGGATCTCCTTGCTGTCCAAGGAACTCTCAAGAGTCTTCTCCAGCACCGCAGTTTGAAAGCATCAGTTCTTTGGTGCTCAGATTTCTTTATGGTCCAACTCTCACATTCATATATGACTACTCTAAAAATCATAGCTTTGACTACCTATGTTTATTGGCAAAGTGAAGTCTCTGCTTTTTAACATGCTGCCTGCTGCTGCTGTAAGTCGCTTCAGTTGTGTCAGACTCTGTGTGACCCCATAGATGGCAGCCCACCAGGCTTCTCCATCCCTGGGATTTTCCAGGCGAGAACACTGGAGTGGGTTGCCATTTCTTTCTCCAGTGCATGAAAGTGAAAAGTGAAAGTGAAGTCGCTCAGTTGTGGCTGACTCTTGTGACCCCTCAGACTGCAGCCTACCAGGCTTCTCCATCCATGGGGTTTTCCAGGCAAAAGTACTGGAGTGGGGAGCCATTGCCCTCTCTGTAACATGCTGCCTAGGTTTGTCATAGCTCTTCTTCCAAAGAGCAAATGTCTTTTAATTTCATGGCTTCAGTCACCATCCATAGTGATTTTGCACCACAAGAAAGTAAAGTCTGTCACTGTTTCCATTTTTTCCCTATCTATTTGCCATGAAGTGATGGGACTGATGCCATGATCTTAGTATTTTGAATGTTGAATTTTAAGCCAGTTTTTCACACTCCTCTTTCACTTTCATCAAGATGCTCTATAGTTTCTTTTTTTCTGCCACTGGGGTAGTGTCATCTGCATATCTGAGGTTGAGATATTGCGGAAATTGGGGCTTCCCAGGTGGTGCAGTGGTAAAGAATCTACCTGCAACATAAGAGACCTAGGTTTGATCCCTGGGTTAGGAAGATCCCATTGAGGAGGACATGGCAAACAGCTCCAGTATTCTTGTCTGGAAAATCCCCATGGATAGGGGAGCCTGGTGAACTACAGTCCATGTGGTCACAAAGAATTGGAGGAGGCTGAGTATGGATGTGAGAGCTGAACTGTGAAGAAGGCTGAGCACCGAAGAATTGATGCTTTTGAACTGTGGTGTTGGAGAAGACTCTTGAGAGTCCCTTGGACTGCAAGGAGATCCAACCAGTCCATTCTGAAGGAGATCAGCCCTGGAATTTCTTTGGAAGGAATGATGCTAAAGCTGAAACTCCAGTATTTTGGCCACCTCATGCGAAGAGTTGACTCATTGGAGAAGACTCTGATGCTGGGAGGGATTGGGGGCAGGAGGAGAAGGGGACGACAGAGGATGAGACGGCTGGATGGCATCACTGACTCGATGGATGTGAGTCTGAGTGACCTCCGAGAGCTGGTGATGGACAGGGAGGCCTGGCGTGCTGCAGTTCATGGGGTCACAAAGAGTCGGACACGACTGAGTGACTGATCTGATCTGATCTGAGCAACAAAGGTCCGTCTAGTCAAGGCTATGGTTTTTCCAGTGGTCATGTATGGATGTGAGAGTTGGACTGTGAAGAAAGCTGATCATCAAAGAATTGATGCTTTTGAACTGTGGTGTTGGAGAAGACTCTTGAGAGTCCCTTGGACTGCAAGGAGATCCAACTAGTCCATTCTGAAGGAGATCAGCCCTGGGATTACTTTGGAAGGAATGATGCTAAAGCTGAAACTCCAGTACTTTGGCCACCTCATGCAAAGAGTTGACTCATTGGAAAAGACTCTGATGCTGGGAGGGATTGGGGGCAGGAGGAGAAGGGGACGACAGAGGATGAGATGACTGGATGGCATCACCGACTCAACCTACATGAGTTTGGGTGAATTCCGGGAGTTGGTGATGGACAGGGAAGCCTGGCATGCTGTGGTTCATGGGGTTTCTTGGACACGACTGAGCAACTGACTGAACTGAGCCAACACGTTTGGGAAATTAAGTGTAGGTTGTATGCTCAGTCATGTCAGACTCTTAGCATCCTCATTGACTGTAGCCTACCAGGCTCCTTTGTCCATGGGGATTCTCCAGGCAGGAATATGGGAATGTGTTGCTATGCCTTCCTTCAGGGGATCTTCCCAACCCAAAGATCAAACCCAGGTTTCCCACATTGCAGGCAGATTCTTTGCCGTTTGAGGTAAAGGGAAGCCCGTAGTTTGTACGAGAACACTCTAATATCTCGGAGAAGGCAATGGCACCCCACTCCAGTACTTTTGCCTGGAGAATCCCATGGATGGAGGAGCCTGGTGGGCTGCAGTCCATGGGGTCGCTAAGAGTCGGACACGACTGAGAGACTTCACTTTCACTTTCTCGCTTTCATGCATTGGAGAAGGAAATGGCAACCCACTCCAGTTTTCTTGCCTGGAGAATCCCAGGGGCAGGAGAGCCTGGTGGGCTGACGTCTATGGGGTCACACGGAGTTGGACACGACTGAAGTGACTTAGCAGCAGCAGCAACTCTAATATCTGTCAATTTTTTATAATCTTATAGTTTCGTGATTTTAGTACTTTTTGCAATTTTTTTTTCTGTAAAGGTAAAACTATTCTAAAAATAACATGTTATTTTTATTTTTATAATTTCAACATGTAATTTATAAAACTGTGGAAAGTTATTGGCTGACCCCCATACTAGTTCATCTAGACATGCACTGGTTTGCCATGTTTAACTGCAGCTAACCCAGATGCTTTCCACAGTTAGGGTTCAAACACACAGGTTTTTTAAATTTTTGATCAGCTTAGTTTATGGTGATGTTGATGACAAGGTAGTAGACGCACAAACAAGGTGAAGGCCGTGTTTCTTTGCCTTCCCTCAGTAAAGATTTGAGAAAAGGCAAATGAAAAAGTTGTTGATGATGACAATTTTTTAACTAAATTTGTTTAGTCTTCAAATGTGATAGGTATAGAATCTAATGAAGAGGATTAAAGAGATGAAATTATTTTTAAAAAAGGAAGAATATATTCAGTATATAAACCCATCTTCATGAAAGCCAAAGAAAAATTTTATAAGTCAATTGCATGCAAAAGTGATAAAATACAGAACAATGTTATATATTGGTCTTTCACTGTATTTTTAAAACAAATTAGGTTAAATAGAAAATGTTTTAATTTTTTATATTCCAAAATCATTGGTTAAGATAAAGGGCAATATATAAAGTATTATAACACTGATATGTACAGAGAAATATTTTTAAAATATTATTAGAAAGCAAAAATTCCAGGACAGAAGCTTCCACAAAAACAAAACAAATAAACAGATATCTACTTATAATATTTAGAAATAAATATGTTTTAAAAACTTATTTTGTTTGACTTTCAAGCATGAAAATAGTCTTTAAATAATCCCAATTGACTTTAGAATGAATATTAGATTCTCTAGTGTCTTTTAGAAATGCTAATGACTTTGTAATCTGAATAAAATAGCAATAAATGAAAAATAATAAAAAATTGCAGTAAAACTCTAATTTCAATATCAAAACTCATACTAACTTTTTGGAAAGTGTCCATAGTGCAAACTATTGTTTAATTTATTATAATTATTCTACTATTTAGCTATTAGATTTTCTAATAATGTTATAGTGAAAAATAAGATTTTTAAATTATGTTTTTATCTTTAAGGGCATTTTATCAATCTTCAAATTTAAAAACAGTCACTTTGACCTTATGACTTATAGCAAATTTTATATTTTTGTTTTTTAAGAATACATAAAGAAAATCAGGAATTAAAGTGTATCTTTTAAAAATAAATACGGTATTACTTATCCCTGTCTCTTGAGTGTGCTTTAGGGTGGTTTTTCTCACAATACTGTTCTTTCATCTCATCCCTTCCTGCAAACAAAGACAACTTGTCAGGGTTTGGGATATGAGCTGTGACCACAGGTTAAAGCAAAGTTAATTATTCTGTAGAAGCATCAAACCCAAGTCTTTGACCTCAAGAATGTCATGCTTGAAGTAATTGGACTAACTTGGCCACAGATAAATTAGTGAGACACTTTAAAGCAAAATAAAGTTGCAAATGAGATAGCATTTTGAACCAGTGGTGGTAGGGTGAAGGTGGGAACTCATTTTTCCTCAGCATTCCAATTTTACCTTTGAGGAGATTAATCCACTCCGGAGAGCTCCTGGCACTTTTGCTCCCTTCCCCTCCTGTTTGTTTACTCTCATTCCTCCCTGCCCACAAATCCCAAACCCTCACAGAAGCTAAGAGAGTTCAGAGAGTGCATAAAACAACCCAGTCTTTCATCTTCCTTTAATTCCCTATCGTCGGTATTCTCTATCAACCAGGAAGATAGTTGGGATAGCTTTCCTAATTTACATAATTTGTAGTTTAAAAGGAAAAACTCATTTTCAGGCTTGGGACATTGATAACGTGTATTAACCCTAATCTTTTCTTCCCTCTTGTGAAGGAGAATACTCCAGGTGCTATGCCTACAATTGTGATTTTCCCCTATAATTGTCTTTTTATTTTATCCTTCTTCATCTTGATATGGCTTTCCCTATAGCATATGCACACCATGGCTAATCCCTCACTTAAAGAATACTCTAAATGACTGACTTCCCTGACACATTTCTATATCCTCTCTAATACATTCTACTCATGATCATTAAAATATTCTTCCTCAGATCCCTGTATTATTACTGACTCCCCATCGCCAAACACGTCACACTCAGGCTCTTCTCACTAACCTCTAGGGCACACAGGCATTTCTTATCTCCACTGAAATTAACTTCTCATTAACATCTAAGGTGCCCCAATTTTCAGCCTGGGGTCAATACCTTATAGGTGACAGAGAAAAGTTAACCTCTGTTTCCCTGTTTTCAAGTCACTGAATCCCCAACAGCTCTCATCATACCCTTAATGGAGTTGATTTCCTTTCTGTGTTCCAGTCCATAACCATCAGACACACACACAAGAATTAACCCCAAATACAGCCAAGGAACCCTGACTCCTCCTATCCAAACTTTCATACAGCCTCTTCCAAGTGCTCAGTCTATGCTGTTTTGTTTTTTATCTTTCTGAAGTTAAAGCTCATTAATTAGAGCCACATACAAAGAATTGATGAGTTACAAAACATTGAGTGAAAAAAAAAGGTAGAAGAATGTATAGTTTGACATCATTTTTATAGCAGACTTTTTAGCATAGAAAACAATATTATAAATACAAACATTAAATATTTGACCTTGTGGCTCATCTTGTAAAGAATCTGCCTGCAGTGTGGGAGACCTGGGTTTGATCCCTGGATTGGGAAAATTCCCCTGGAGAAGGGAAAGGCTACCCACTCCAATATTCTGGCCTGGAAAATTCCATGGATTGTATAGTCCATGGGGTCTCAAAGAGTCAGACACAACTGAGCAGCATTCACTTTAAACTTTCACTTTTCACTTTTTCAGATGTATTAAGGTATGAGAAAAATATATAAAGAAATGTATGGGAATAGCAAATCTGTAATTCAGGAGTAGAGGCAAGTTCTGTGCAGGAGCAGAAGGAAGAGGGGGTCTTTAATCCTACAGAGAATACTTTATTTTATAAGCTCAGTGGTGAATACATGAACTGATATTACATTATTTCTATGTTTTGTGTATTCTATACTTTCTTATACTAAATTTGTAAAGTAGGCAATATCCTTAATATTATATACCAAATTCACAATATATGCACTATTTTCTTAACTGTAATATTAGAAATCCTTGGTGTCTCTCAGATGGTAAAGAAACTGCCTGCAATGCAGGAGACCTTGGTTCAGTCCTTGGGTCTGGAAGATCTGCTGGAGAAGGAAATGGAAACCCACTCCAGTGTTCTTGCCTGGAGAATTCCCATGGACAGAGGAGCCTGGTGGGCTCCTTTATTCTAATATTCACTTTCAATATTAGACATGCAGTTACAAAAGGGACTTATAAAGTTTTCTATTCCAAACTTCTGTCAAATTAAGAATCTACTACCTAATATTACAATTACTAATTTAGTGTTAATATTTAAATTAAAAAAAAATAAAAACCATCTCTTTGTGGAAAGCACCAGGATGTCAGTAAAAGAAACAGGGGAATAACTCTGCCTATTTATTCTGGGAATTTAGATTGTAGACGGAGACAGATCTTTAAAAACTTAAGTGTTGTAGACACTGTGATAAAAGAATCCAGGTGGAAGGCAAAGCCTGATGGTAGCCTAGCATATAGGCTGAAGATAGCCCATAAACTAGGATATCTTCAGCATAACTTAAGGTAGCCTAGCATATTCCAAGTCCTGAAAGATGATGCTGTGAAAGTGCTGCACTCAATATGCCAGCAAATTTGGAAAACTCAGCAGTGGCCACAAGATTGGAAAAGGTCAGTTTTCATCCCAATCCCAAAGAAAGGCAATGCCAAAGAGTGCTCAAACTACCGCACAATTGCACTCATCTCACACGCTAGTAAAGTAATGCTCAAAATTCTCCAAGCCAGGCTTCAGCAATATGTGAACCGTGAACTTCCTGATGTTCAAGCTGGTTTTAGAAAAGGCAGAGGAACCAGAGATCAAATTGCCAACATCCACTGGATCATGGAAAAAGCAAGAGAGTTCCAGAAAAACATCTATTTCTGCTTTATTGACTATGCCAAAGCCTTTGACTGTGTAGATCACAATAAACTATGGAAAATTCTGAAAGAGATGGGAATACCAGACCACCTGATCTGCCTCTTAAGAAATCTGTATGCAGGTCAGGAAGCAACAGTTAGAACTGGTCATGGAACAACAGACTGGTTCCAAATAGGAAAAGGAGTACGTCAAGGCTGCATATTGTCACCATGTTTATTTAACTTATATGCAGAGTACATCATGAGAAATGCTGGACTGGAAGAAACACAAGTTGGAATCAAGATTGCCGGGAGAAATAGTAATAACCTCAGATATGCAGATGACATGACTCTTATGGCAGAAAGTGAAGAGGGGCTAAAAAGCCTCTTGATGAAAGTGAAAGTGGAGAGTGAAAAGGTTGGCTTAAAGCTCAACATTCAGAAAACGAAGACCATGGCATCTGGTCCCATCACTGCATGGGAGATAGATGGGGAAACAGTGGAAACAGTGTCAGACTTTGTTTTTCTGGGCTCCAAAATCACTGCAGATGGTGACTGCAGCCATGAAATTAAAAGACGCTTACTCCTTGGAAGGAAAGTTATGACCAACCTAGATAGCATATTCAAAAGCAGAGACATTACTTTACCAACAAAAGTTCGCCTAGTCAAGGCTATGGTCTTTCCTGTGGTCATGTATGGATGTGAGAGCTGGACTGTGAAGAAGGCTGAGCGCTGAAGAATTGATGCTTTTGAACTGTGGTGTTGGAGAAGACTCTTGAGAGTCCCTTGGACTGCAAGAAGATCCAACCAGTCCATTCTGAAGGAGATCAATCCTGGAATTTCTTTAGAAGGAATGATGCTAAAGCTGAAACTCCAGTATTTTGGCCACCTCATGCGAAGAGTTGACTCATTGGAGAAGACTCTGATGCTGGGAGGGATTGAGGGCAGGAGGAGAAGGGGACGACAGAGGATGAGATGGCTGGATGGCATCACTGACTTGATGGGTGTGAGTCTGGGTGACCTCCGGGAGCTGGTGATGGACAGGGAGGCCGGCCTGGCGTGCTGTGGTTCATGGGGTCGCAAAGAGTCGGACACGACTGAGCGACTGATCTGATCTGACTGAGGTCAAAAGAAGAATAAGGCAACCTCTTAGATATTAGGATTTTGTTTTCTACCCTGCACTCTCCAACGCTATAATCACTCTCTGTACTTGTAATCTTTACAAGTGTACTAGAGACACCCATAAGATGAATTTAATAATACTCCCCAAAGTTCCAATTGGTAAGAAAGATCTGTAACAGTTAAAATGCATAGCCTATGTCTCAATAAATGAGGTGAGGAAAAGATGTGTAATAAAAGGGAGAATCAGCAGTGATGCTACCATTATAATTCTAGAAAAAAATGTTGAAAACATTCACTTTGCTTTCTGGATTTTTTATTATGTTGACTGCAAATATTGTTTTGTTCACCTGAGTGCTTTGTTTGCACAAATGCTGGCATCAGAAACACTGTCACGAAATAGCAATGTGTCCTTATGGAAATTTCTTAATCTAAGACCTAATTTTCTTTTGTGTAAAATAGGAATGACAGGAGTATCACTTCCAAATTGTTACGACAATTAAAATAGATATTTCATGTAATTTTCTTCACACATTACCTGGCACATAACGAACACTCAAAAATGTTTGTTGGTTTATTATCACCATTTCAACTTGCTTTAAGGAAAATCTAAATGGCCATATGCTGTATTTTATCAGACATTTGAAACTCAGTTATACAGAATTCCTCCTAACCCCTTCTTGGTTCATTGACTATACATTTTCCAAGATGGGATACTTTCAACTCTATAGATAGAGTAAAGCTACAAACTTAGAGACTCATGAATTCTGCTTTCCACTCCAATCAAGGAATTGTCTACATGCTTTTCAGCAAGCACTGTCATGCATTCACTTCTATTTTCTTCAGAAAGAAACTGCTGATTTTAATTTGTGGCTCAGAACTGCTGTGAGAAATTAGAGAAATTACTGTTAAAAAAAAAAAAAAAAAGAGCATCAAATTACATGCCACTAAGTGCAACATAACATCTAATGGCAGTGTGAATCTTGGTTTTATCTCCATGTGTGATAATGATTGTTTGCTAGAGAATTCAGCATAATTTGTATTTAAAATATTTGCATGCTAACTCTGGTATTACCTCAGGTTATGTCATTTTGTGAAGTTTATCTTTCTGTAATTTATCTATGATAAAACTTAAAAAAAAAAGTTTATTTTTTTCTGTGCCAAATCTTTGTTGCTGTGAGGGCTTTTCTCTAGTTGCAGAAAGCCAGGACTATTCTTTTTATTGTGTGGGCTTCTTATTGCGGTGGCTTCTCTTGTTGCAAAGCACAGGCTCTAGGTGTGTGGGCTTCGGTAGTTGCAGCACATGGGCTCATTAGTAGTTTCTGAGCTCTAGAGTACAGACTCAATACTTGTGGTGCACAGGCTTAGTTATGCTGAGGCATGTGGGATCTTCCCAGACCAGGGAACAAACCTGTGTCTCTTGCAATGGCAGGCAATTCTTTACCACTAAGTTATCAGCGAAACCCTTATGATAAAACTGAGCATCAAAAGTTGACAGTTTTATCTGGTAGGTGTATTCCTTAGGAAGACTTTCAGTTCTGAATTGAACTGAACAGTTGCTCAGTCATGTCCAACTCTTTGCGATCCCATGGACTGCAGCATGCCAGGCTTCCCTGTCCATCACCAAATCCCAGAGCTTGCTCAAACTCATGTCCATTGAATCGGTGATGCCATTCAACCATCTCATCCTCTATCATCCCCTTCTCTTCCCACCTTCAATCTTTCCCAGCATCAGGGACTTTTCAAATGAATCAGTTCTTCACATCAGGTGGCCAACTGACTTTGGGGACTATAAATAAATGACAACGGTGGTTATTTTCTTCACTTTTATGTATTTTTGGCCTCAAAATGCATTTTTTACAAATAAGTTTTTATTTGCACTTTCAAAGTCTACACAGACTACTACTAATGAGGAAGAAATCAAAAGCATTTTTATAATTTGTGCAAAATCAAATCTGAAACCATGGATTTCCATAGTTTTGGGGAAATAAACATTAGAATATGTTTTTGTGAAAAATGAGACACTATATGGGAAAATTTACATATATTTACATAAAGAATTTATTTGTGTCTTTCAGGAATATTAATATTTTTAAAATATTAATTTGAAAACAATTGAAAATTTATTTTTACTGTGTTTTATAAGATGACTTTAATAATAGCCACCACTTTCCCATACACACAGTGTGACCTCTTTAGAAATACTAAATAGAAAACTTCAAAAAAAAATAAAAACTTCCATAGTCATTCATCACAAAATGTGGCAACTTTTAAAATATATACATAAAATGATCAACTTAATGGTACATTTTGAAAAAAATGCAGTATCATCTATGGTTTTATTTCTTGTAAGTGATTGGTATACATTAGCCTTTCTGTGGGAATGTGAAGTATATGACATAACCTGGTATTTTAAAGTGGCCAGAAGTGAAATCATGGTCAAAAGACAGTGTGTGGTGAAAAATTGATACAAGCCATTTATCTTCATTTTCTCTGTCTTTTTTTGGTTAATACCTATTCAAGGCTTTAAAGTAGTGCTGAGTATCACTCCACACTTTAAAGAAAGAGCTTCCTTTTTCTGTTAACAAGTAAACCTTTGATTTTTTTAAGATGACAGAGTTAACGCTTTAAAAAATTGCTCAACGGAAAATCATATGGAGTGATGTGGAAAGTCAAGAGAGGCTAGTGGTGGTCAGCGAGGAGCCTTGGAGAATGGGAGGTTGTACGTATCAGAGCCTGGCAGCCTCCAGGAACGAGAAGTCCTCTGCCAGCACTCGCTCCGACACTTGACGGGTGTGTAGTTAGACACAGTACGATGATCACAGCGTTGGATGCAGTCGGAATTTAATACCCTGGCAGCTGTGGAAACAGTAAGACGATCCACCTCGCTGTAGTGGGATGGAGTAACGTTCACAGGCTTCACTGCGGGTTCGAAAAAGCATAGCAGCGCCTGCTCCATCGAGCTTCTTATAATTCTCTAGAAGTTTGAAATTGTTTTCTGTTTCAAAAGGAACATTAGCTGAAGGTCATTTCTCCTGACTGAGGCTGCAGTGATTAATTTCATTTCCCTTGTTCAAGTGGCCTGTGTATACCTTACAAAATTGCATCAACAAATTGGGTTAGTGGCCTATTAGGCTAAGAAAAATAAAATTATCGCCCCCTCATCTCCTCTTTGTACTTTTCTGCTGCAGCGTGAGTGTGTTTCCCTAGGTCCTGGATGTCTTCACATGATAAGATGAACTTTAATATAAAAATCATAAGTAAGCAGAAGAATATAGTTAATTCAATTTTCTTTGAATGTAAAATAATTAGAAATCAGGGAAATAGGCAATACTTCACTTTTTGTATTCATACATGATGGTTTAGGAATCTAGTAATGCCTTTTACTAAATTGAGATATAATTGAAACATAACATTGTATCCATCATCAGTGTACAAGATGATAATGGAATATGCATATATGTTGCAAAATGGTTATCACAAGTCAGTTTAGTTAACAACCTTTACCACAGTTACAATTTTTTTCTCTCATGAAGAAAACTTTAAGATCTACTCTCTTGGCAACTTTCATATATACAGTACAGTACTGTTAATTATAGTCACCATGCTGTACATCCCTAGGCCTTATTTATCTTGTAACTGGGTGGCAACATCTTTTGATATAGTTTTGCTTAGTTCAGCAGGATGCTGCATCTCTTTGGACACTTGATTTTATTTTGAATGCATGCAACCATTTGTTACAGTGACATTTTCATATTTTCTGTTCTGTTACAGAAGCTTAAATATTTTTTTCTCATAGTAATTAGCAGTCATAGTAATTTATTCAGTTCAGAACTCTAGGAAATACTTTAAAATTCTAGTCATAGAAATACTTTGTTCTCAGAAGAGCAGAACAAGTGATCTTTATGCCAGGGAATAACATAAGCGAAAAACTGGACCTCTTGGATATGGTGGGAAAGCAGATCGGGATGTGAGCAGGAAGAATGTGTATGTGAGGGGGTGTGGGTGTGCCTGTGTGTCTGTGTTTTGTTGCTCTTGGTACTCATTCCTTCATCAGGAGGGAAGAAACAAAGAGAACAGGTGAGACGTGTGGGTGATGAATTTTTCAGAGGAATAGATGAAGAAAAACAGGGCTATGTGAAAGCTGGTGGAAAACTATTAAAAGAAACAACATACAGCTGTTTAAATAAATCAAAACAAACCCCTGAGAGTACCATTACCAAGAACTTTTGTCTTCATATCAATAAGAACAGCAGTTCATTTTTCTGTAAATTTTCAGCCCCAAATGAAGTATAAAATATGTTGATTTTTTTAAAAGATTTGTTCAGTATGTTGGATGTCCTGAAGTTTTGGACTAGTGGTTTAGTTAATCATGACTCAAGCGCTGTATTTCTGTACCAGAAAGGAGGAAATGAAGCCATTTCATAGGCCAGTGATATACTTGTGATGAGCAATGGCTTTTTTACTGCTCATTCCAATGGGAGGTTACTTAAAGGATCTCTTGGAAACATTTTGGGCTTCTCCTGAAGGTAGAAATTAGTGCTCCCTAAAGGACTCCTTTTACAAAGAAGACTGTAGGCAAGAAAGAAAAAGATATAAGTTACCAATCATTGATGTCAAAGAAAGTTTTGTCTTTTTATTTTTTTTTTTTGGTGGTGATGTTGTTTGGCGGTTTTGTTGTTTGGAAGTTATGTTAATTTGATCATTTGCTCTCAGACTTGGATATTGTTTGCATATATTCTCTATGCAGATGTCAGTGATTTTTTTTTTCTCTAAAAGGATATTATGTATATATTTATGTCCTTTATGTATGTATGTGTGTATACATATGTGTGTGTGTATATATATATATACACATATATATGTATTTACCTTTATGGGCCACATAAGCTCTCTGTCTGAGCTACTGCTATTTTTTACCTACCCTCTTTTCTCTTGTCTTTCTTCCTCCTTCTTCCCCACCCTCCTAAAATGTCTGAATTGTTCCTTCCATAAAATAAAATAAAGCTTTGAGGAGTCACTTATATAACATTATAAGGATATTAATTATAGGACCATAGACCATTATTTCCATAAATGACCTTAAGGTCATTCTCTTTAACATTGACTTGTTTTTATGAAGTTGTTTTATCTTTCTGATGAGGAAACTTACTTAGAGAAAAAAGTGATTATATGTTGTCTTCTGTAATTCACAATTAAAATACCAAATAGGTTTTTAAGTCATCAGTTTTAAATCAGTGCCAAATGTCTTTTTCCATGGTGTCTAAAATGTTTGGATCTCACTAAAATACTGATTCTATAGATGTAATTAATAAATAAGTTTGAAAGGTAGCTGAGGGTATGTCAATGCAGCATCAAACTCCACACTTCATAGTACAGGTCATAACTAGTGTTTAAGTTTAAATATCTAATTTCTTTCAAGGAACATCTTATAAAGGACTTTTTGTCCTAAAGACATTGTCAGAAATGTCTCTAATGAGCAAACTAGTGATTCATTTTTCATAAGCCTTCAACAGTTCTGCTTCAGTCATCTTCCTTTTTCACTTTTCTCAGATTTCTTGAAGGATCTCATCAACACCAATCATTTTTATATCTAGCTTCCCTAACCTGTACCTTTATAAAGGCAGTCCTGACTTTTAATTTTTCTCTTGATTCATTTATCTAATTGCCTAATACACGTCTTTTTCTGGGGCTATCACATACATCATAAATGCCACATTAGAAATATAACTAATTCTCATTTTTCCCAAACCTCTTTTTCTATCTCTATTACAATATCTGTTTCATTCAGTTCCTCAAGCCTGAAAGCTAGGCATCCTGTTTAGTTTATCTACCACCCCACCTCATCCCCATGCCAAACCACTTATCGAATTTTGTTGACTCTATCTCTTTTGTATCTTTTATATAGATTGTGTTTCCATTTCTACCACTACTGATTTAATACAGGACCTCATTATCCTGGCTTACACTGGTTCAATAATCTCCCTGCCAGCAGCCTTGACCCTCTCTAATCCATACCTGACACTGCAGCCAGAGTAATCTTTTAAAATGCAAATTTAATCATCTTATTTCCTTGTTTAAATCCTTCAAATGGCTTCTCATTTCCTCTAGGTTAAAGTCCAAATGCTTCCGTATGGCATACAAGGCGCTTCCTTGATCTCACACTCGGACTCATCTCTCTTGCCTCTCTATCCCGCCTCCAACCATTCTAACTCCCAACCATGAAGATCCAACAAACTTCTTGGAGTTTCTGCACAACCGAATTCTAATTTCTCACATTCTGATTTCTCTACTTATAAATCCTTTAACTCTTCATCCACTTCTTAAACTCCCACTCAGAACTTTAATACTTAGCATAAGTGGCATATTCTATATTCATCAGGGCACTCAAGAGAAAAAAAAAAAAAACATACAGATAGATAATTTATGATCTCTAATTTATAAGGAATTGGTTCCTGCAATTATGGAACTTGGCAAGTCCAGAATCTGCAGGGTGGGCCAGTAATTCAGGAGCTCAGGGAGAGGTGAGATTGGAATTCAGTGGCTATCAGGCAGGACGATCCTATGTTGGCAGTGAAGACTGAGGCAGTCAAGTGGAGAATTTTCTTTTACTTGGGGGAGGGAGGCAGTGTCCATTTTTTCTGTTCTATTCAGGACTTTGATTAGATGAGGCCCACCCACAATGGGGAAGTCTAGCTGTTTTATTAACACTAATCTCATCCAAAACACCCACACAGAAACATCCAGAATAATGTTTGATCAGCTACTGTATCTGGAAACCCAGTGGCCCAGCCAGACAGACTTGTAAAATTAGCCATCAGTCTGTATGAAGTAATTTTCAGTTCTTTAAAGAGAGTGAGTTGATTATTCTCGGTGTAGCATAAACATCTATTATATGTCTCTATTTCTGTTTACAATATTTTTGTAATTATTTATGTCAATCTCTCCTATCCAGATATGAGCTCCATGAGGAAAGATAATATTATACTGATCAGAAGTAATGGTTTTGAAGATAATACTAAAACAAGATATTGTAGCTGCTGCTGCTGAGTCGCTTCAGTTGTGTCCGACTCTGGGTAACCCCATAGGCGGCAGCCCAGCAGGCTGCCCCGTCTCGGGGATTCTCCAGGCAAGAACACTGGAGTGGGTTGCCATTGCCTTCTCCAATAGATATTGTAGAGCTCTCTATTATTTTCAAATTCCACTGTCTCATTTGATTCTCACATTAATCATGCTTATATACAAATGACTATTTTTCTTCCATATAACAGAAGTGGTAACTGAAAAATTACAGATTAAAGAAAATATGGATTTGACCCAAAGTCACATAGTTAGCAACTGTCACTGCCATAACTGCTGGATTCTCTCTACTTAGCACTTTTCCCCTCAATAATTAGGCTTTAATAAAAGCCTGTCCTAGTCTCTTATTTTGTGATTTTCTTTTTAGCTAAGTGTCTTTTACTTGGTTATTAATTTTCAGACTCACTGTACATAGTGAAGTGATATGCTGTTACTTGGAGCAATATGTTGGAACATGCTACCGCTTGACTCATTTCCAATTTTCAATATCTGTAAAAAATGGAAGTGGTTCAAATAGCTGCAAATTAAAGCACAGTTTAAAATCACTGTATCATATCAAACCTATCTGTACTTTGGTTTATAAGTGTGTGCTGCCCGTGCGTGGATAATCCATCACAGCTTAAAATTAGAAAAAGACTCACAGCAGGTCACTGCTTTTTCTGACAACATGACCTTCTAAATACTTCTTAAATGAAATAGATGTGTTTTCCCCTCCATATTTTCAAATCTGAATACTTTCAATGGAGCCTCATTTCTGTCTGGGAAGCCTATTCGAGCCCATCATTTAATTAAACTGGTATTTGCATTCATAAAGCAGAAATAACCAAGGGCAAGGGCATTTCCTCATATGTGTGGCCTACTTCTATAATGGAGATGTGCACATCTGTCAAGTTTGTTGAAACTGAAGCCATGTGTCCTCTGATGTTGGATGGTGTTCTGGACACACTGCTTTAGCCTGTCTACAGAGCAGTGTCAGATTTCACAGACCCTCAAGGGATAAAAGGCATCTGTACTGAGATGTGATAGTATTGAATTTGGTCAATACTTCTCATCTCCCTTTTTAAAAACCATTTTTATTATGTTTATTTTTGGTGAACACTTGGGAAGTCTGAGGATAGCTATAAAAGTAACTGTTCACAGTACCCACCCAATTCAAATATCCAGCTAATATCAAATACACAGATATCTAGAAACATGTGGATGACTATCAGAAGCATTGCTGTTTACAAAGATGGTGCCAATAGAGTCTTCTTCCTAAACTCAATGTCCGTGTTATTCCATTAAACCAAATTTTTTGTTTATGTGACTGGAATTCCAGATATTCTCCTTAGCATGCATTATCTTATATAACCACTACCCCAAATTTGTATCTCTCTGCCCCTCCTACTCACAATTTAAAAATTTTTAAATTAAACATATAGTGGGTGATATTTTATGAGGCATCACAGGTGATATTTCATGAGGCATACCTTGTCTTGTTATAAGATGAAGGTAGTGATCACAATTCTTTTAGCCATGATCACCATGTTTTTAACTATGAATGGAAGGCTGCTTTAGGGTGAAATGTCTGTTGCTGGAGTGCCTTTGGTGAGGAGAATTTTCAACTGTGCAGCTGAAGAAGGAAGCCTCAGAGTTTTTAACTGTTGAGTTGTTCCTGGAAGTTATGCAGCTGAGAGGGGGAACATATTAGTGGGCTTCTCACAGGGAGGTAGTATAAAGATGAGAGATTCTAGAGTGAGATAGGGGTTGGGGGGCCTGCCACAGCTGTGGAGAATTGCAGACTTCTTTTTAGCTAATGAAATGGATCTAATGAAAGGGATCTAGAAGAAGCATATGGCATCTGGGAGTGGCCTCCATTTTAGCAGACAAGAATAGAAGATAAAAGGATGTAATAGATGGAATACACGCACTTTAGTAAAGCATTTGATACAGTGTCTGGTGAAATTGTCCTTTAAAATACTTCTAGTAGGTATAACTACCCAAACAGATGAGAAACACATGAGAAAGTACATATAAAGGCAAAAGCATCATAGCCTGGCAGAGTTGGCACAGGACTGTCCAGAGAACTCTGAACCTGTTCCATGGAGTCCAAGAGACCATGGTGGAGCATTTGCCTAGTTCATCACCTCCTCTGATGACTAGAAATAATTGGAGGGGTTTGGTGCATAATTCATGATGATGCTGAGTTGGGGATGTCATGTGTACCTATGTGTTAGTCGCTCAGTCGTGTCCAACTCTGTGTAATCCCATGGACAGTAGCCTGCCAGACTCTTCTGTCCATGGAATTCTCCAGTCAAGAATACTGGAGTGGGTTGCCACTTCCTTCTCCAGGGAAATCTTCTCCAGGGATTGAACCCAGGTCTCTTGCATTGCAGGCATATTCTTTACTGTCTGAGCCACCAGGGAAGCCCAGGGATGTGATATGTGCACATATAAACCCTACAACAGGATAAGGAGCTTGGGGATATACACATCAGAGGCTAGAAGGTCATGGGAGGAAGGATTTGTGTTCTTCCTATGTTCTGAACAGCACATGGTTCACTTTTGGGATTCTGCCATCATTCATTTAGTGCAGTGTCTAAGCCCATCCTGAATAAAGATTTATTTTTGCTACCCTATCTTGACAAAAACCACAAGAGCCAATAACAGGAACTGAAAGCTGATACTTCCTTAATATGAAAAATATAATACATTAAAAAATTAAAAATATAGTTTCTATGAAAGTTAAAGCCACAGTTGTACATTTATATGTAAAATGCAATTAAAAAGTTATAATTCACTACAGAATAAAAGTTAATTGTTTTATTTTAAAATTAGTGTGAAAATTATATTCCTATACTTAGTAAATAGAAGATCTTCTAATGAATAAAGAAAAAGACACAAAGCCAAATTGAAGTGAACAGAAATTATATTTTTAGGTTTCGTTAGAGTAAGAGTAATTTAAAATGCAAAGATAATTGTAACCTTGAATGATTGCAGAATATTTTTCTTACAAAGAGTAAGTCAGAATATGCTAATGGATGAGATACAATGTGATAAGATATTTCGATAGCTTCACAAAGCCTAGGACAAAGGCCATATGGTAAAATCAATGTATATCTCCCTTTCTAAATCTTGTCATGTTTAAAAGCGGTTTTAAAAATTATTTGTCTTATAAAAAGACACATGCTCCTCTAATGGAAAACAGTGTGCATCTGAGCACAATTTGTGACTTTATCTGATTGCTAATAAGAAGAAAACTTTATATAAATACAAGGCAAATAATTGATGAATGAGAAGGAAGGAGTAAATCTAACACACATTTTCTTCCCTTTTGGCCCTGAAAAAGAAAAGATGCAGAAGTTATCGAGCTGCATGGAAAATGTTAAAAAGGCAGAGTAAGGCTTTATCTCTAATTTACAGAAAGCTGTCATGGATGAGACTTGCACTCAACCGAAAGAGCAAAGCAATTGATGGATATTGGCCTAAAGCCCTAGAGCAGTGTGCACACTTTGAAACATTTTAAATTTAATTTAAAATATTTAAGATGGTTGAGAGAGATCTACTCAAAACAGAGTATAGTTAGAAAAATTAGTCATTATTAACAATTAAGGATCAAAGTCAAAATATAGTAAAATTGTTTACAAATATTTATTCTGGTATACAGAAAAAAATCTTTTCCAAGACCAAGAACTATATTTTCATAACTTACATTTTAAAGTAAATAGTGGCTAGTCGTCCATTACCATCATTCTAAAAAAAATTCTTGATTTCTTAATTATGTTTTTAGGAAAGCTTGATGTCCTAAACATGAGGGTCTGCTCGCTGAACTACCACTCTCAACACACTATAAGTTATTAACTTTAGTATTAAGCTTAAAATATTAAACCTAGAGATGGAGATAAATAGAAACCTGCCTATTTTGATGAATTATAAAGAGAAAGACAGCAATCATCAGATTCTCAAACTACAGCTTCGAACTAAAACAGTCAAATCACTTACAGAAAATGTTTTTATATAAACTTTTTATTCATAATCATTGTAACCTGTGACTTACACTTTTTTACACTTTAACCATAGAGGAAAATTCTGTGATAAAACATTACCATTGACTTTAAAAATATTATCTGTCATCTTTTAAAAATTACTTTATTCTATCAAACTCTTTTACTTCTTTCATTCTGTGTTAGTAGCTTTAATATTTTTTCTTTGTTCTATCCTTATTTTGTTCTTCATTCCTTCTATTTCTGGATGGAGACAAAGCAAAGTTAAAAAGTAGTTTTGAAAAAAAAAAAAAAGATTTGAACTTAGGTGAAGAAGCCTGATTTGAGCACTGAGTGTGAGGCCTTCCATTCACCAGAATTTGCATCTACTTGAATTTCTCTGTCTACCCTTTTGGACTTTCCTATCTGGAAACTTCCCTGAGTAGGAATGGTCACACAACCAAGGTGTTTCCTACTGCCTTCACGTTATTGCATTCTCATCGTAATACACGCTTTTTGGCTTGTTTTTGGTTTCAAATCTAATGTTGAATAGTTTATATGGGGATTCAAGATTCTGAGAGTATGTGACAGGAGGGAAATCCTTCCTGTAGGAAGAGACAGGGTCTTACTTGAGGCTGTTGTCCAGTTTGATATGTTTCCTCAAGCTGGCCATAAGTCAGGTTATCCCACGAATACACATATTCTATAATATTGCTCTACCCTAGTGATATCCCGGAAAAGGCAATGGCACCCCACTCCAGTACTCTTGCCTGGAAAATCCCATGGGTGGAGGAGCTTGGTAGGCTGCAGTCCATGGGATCACTAAGAGTCAGACACAACTGAGCGACTTCACTTTCACTTTTCACTTTCATGCATTGGAGAAGGAAATGGCAACCCACTCCAGTGTTCTTGCCTGGAGAATCCCAGGGACAGGGGAGCCTGGTGGGCTGCTGTCTCTGGGGTCGCACAGAATCGGACACGACTGAAGTGACTTAGCAGCAGCAGCAGTAGCAGTGATATCCAGTCTGTGTAAACTTCCTGACATCTCTCCTAGTCTGAAACATTTGATATCCCTTTTGTAAATGTTCAAGTATATTCATTATAAAAGGAAATTTTCAAACATTTTAAAAGAAATATCTTAATCAATTCAATTTTACTATAGAATAACAGCCCTCACAAAATTAAATTTATATAAATATGTATGTTCATATAAAAAGATGTATGTAATCTTTGTTATTTAAAGATGTTATTGATGACAACAAAAGGTTACTATCAGTAATACATTAACTCAAAGTAAGAATGCTTGCAAATAGTAAAGCAAGATGAATAACATTTTCTAATGAGGGTCCATGAATTATATAGCATAATCCACATTTCAGTTGTCCTTTGTAATAAAACACTACATTATCAGAAAGTGAATAAGTATATTTAATACTAGATTGGATCAGTTAGTAAAGGAAAATATTGTTGACATGATGAAATTTAAGCGTAGAATGTTAGTAATCAGGTATATAAATTCAATGTTATGTTACTATTTTATTCTTGAAATTATTTTATAAATAAAGACATAGATAATAGATAAATATATAGATACATATTAGAGAGAAAATTTAATGTGATTGTTTCCTATTCATACAAGACATTTAAATCACAGTTATCAATCATCTTGGCAATAATCTTTGATTCTCACAATGTCAAACTGTTTTGGAAACATATTCATTACAAGATAAAAGACAAAGCTGTATGGAATTCTAAAAGCCAGTGACTCATCCATGAATTCAATAAATACTTACTGGTATCTACCATATATTCAATAACTGTGCAAAGTGCTAGAAATTCAAAGACAAGGTCCTACCTGCAGTTAATTGTCTAGCCAGATATGGTGTTTCTTAGTCACCCTAGTTTCCTGGGTATTAATAAAAGACACCTTCCATGTTTCTTGATAGACTAAGGCTCTGGTTGGGCACTATTGTTCCTCTTTGCTTTTCACTCTTGATTTCCCACCTCTTAATTTTCATTTATTATTATTAATTGAAGTATAGGTGATTTACATACTCTTCCCTCTTCTAAATCCTTTAAACTTGAACCCTACCATCCTAATTTCTTTCAGTTTATATTCAGCTTGGACCTGAAAGATAACTGTTTCTTTAACTGCTACTGCTGCTGCTGCATAGCTTCAGTCATGTCCAACTCTGTGCGACCCCAGAGATGGCAGCCCACCAGGCTCCCCCATCCCTGGGATTCTCCAGGCAAGAACACTGGAGTGGGTTGCCATTTCCTTCTCCAATGCACGAAAGTGAAAAGTGAAATTGAAGTCGCTCAGTCGTGTCTGACTCTAGTGACCCCATGGACTGCAACCTACCAGGCTCCTCTGTCCATGGGATTTTCTAGGCAAAAGTACTGGAGTGGGGTGCCAAAACTAGCTATGGACAATCTTTCAGGTTCTCCTCCTGACTCTACTGTTTCAAGTTGCAGCCACCCTGTAAATGTTCCTTTTTATTCACCTGGTCCCAGCCCCATGGTCCCTCTTCTAAATGCTGCACATCACCAGTGAAATCTTTCATCAGATCCTTGAACAAGATCTGGAAGTCAAACAAGAAAAGCAGACATGTAAGGACATAGTGAAACTGTGTATGTAGAATATTATTCCACAGAAGTCAACAACGTATGTTTATGATATAGAGCAAAGAAGAAATGCATTCATTTTTTAAAGTATAAGTAAGATAATTTTGCATAACATTAAACCCTTCTTTATATCCTCTAACATGATTATTCCTTACTGATTTATTTATCCAATTATTAAGTAAATGTTTACCTACTATAGCTCTGGGTTTGCCATAGTGAGGAAGGGCCTACCCTCTTAGAGTTTACAGTTTAGCAAGGAAAACAGACATTGAATTATACAGTGTTGTGTGCTATAAAAGGGAAGAGGTGGAATCCCTGGAATGTATAATAGATAGCCTTTATTTAGCCAACCTTCTGGGAAGAAGTGAGAAGCAGTGATCTCATATAATTGTCATTTTCTTGAGTGCCATGTCCATTTTTATGAGCCTACCTGTGATTCACCCAAGAGAAAGTGATCAACAGTTACTTACATTGCAATTCTCTTTTAGGACAAGGCACGATACTCTTAGGAAGTAAATATATTTACTATTTGATTGCATTGCTTAATGTGTAATGACACATTTCTCTTGCTGATCTTCTATTATCATAAGTGCTTATGGTTACAAAAACCAAATGAACCCAAAAGTTAATGGACATGAGTATAGTCAGCACTTACCATAACATGTTCCCCAAAGCACTAAGGTGGTAAATCATGAGAAATCCACAGATATTTTTTTAGTTTCATATAGATTCATTTAGGAATAAGTAGAAATGTAAATTTACTCAGGTGTCCAAGATGCTATCTGCATAATATAGTTTTACAACAAAGTACTGAATTTACAGAACTGCCCAAATCCCACCTTTTCCATTAAACCAGCCATCCACCCATAGATTATGCAATGTCAAAAACGACAGAATGATCTCTGTTCATTTCCAAGGCAAACCATTCAATATCACAGTAATCCAAGTCTATGCCCCAACCAGTAACACTGAAGAAGCTGAAGTTGAACGGTTCTATGAAGACCTGCAACACCTTTTAGAACTAACACTCAAAAAAGATGTCCTTTTCATTATAGGGGACTGGAATGCAAGAGTAGGAAGTCAAGAAATACCTAGAGTAGCAGGCAAATTTTGTCTTGGAGTAGAGAATGAAGCAGGGCAAAGACTAATAGAGTTTTGCCAAGAAAATGCACTGGTCATAACAAACACCCTCTTCCAACAACACAAGAGAAGACTCTATACATGGACATCACCAGATGGTCAACACCAAAATCAGATTGATTATATTCTTTGCAGCCAAAGATGGAGAAGCTCTATACCAGCAAAAACAAGACCAGGAGCTGACTGTGGCTCAGAAACACAATAATGAACTCCTTATTGCCAAATTCAGACTTAAATTGAAGAAAGTAGGAAAAACCACTAGACCATTCAGGTATGACCTAAATCACATCCCTTATGATTATACAGTGGAAGTGAGAAATAGATTTAAGGGACTAGATCTGATAGAGTGCCTGATGAACTATAGAATGAGATTCGTGACATTGTACAGGAGACAGGGATCAAGACCATCTCCATGGAAAAGAAATGCAAAAAAACAAAATGGCTGTCTGGGGAGGCCTTACAAATAGCTGTGCAAAGAAGAGAAGTGAAAAGCAAAGGAGAAAAGGAAAGATATAAACATCTGAATGCAGAGTTCCAAAGAATAGCAAGAAGAGATAAGAAAGCCTTCTTCAGTGATCAATGCAAAGAAATAGAGGAAAACAACAGAATGGGAAAGACTAGAGATCTCAAGAAAATCAGAGATACCAAAGGAACATTTCATGCAAAGATGGGCTCAATAAAGGACAGAAATAGTATGGACCTAACAAAAGCAGAAGATATTAAGAAGAGATGACAAGAATACACAGAAGAACTGTACAAAAAAGATCTTCACGACCCAGATAATCACAATGGTGTGATCACTGACCTAGAGCCAGACATCATGGAATGTGAAGTCAAGTGGGCCTTGGAAAGCATCACTACGAACAAAGCTAGTGGAGGTGATGGAATTCCAGTGGAGCTATTCCAAATCCTGAAAGATGATGTTGTGAAAGTGCTGCACTCAATATGCCAGCAAATTTGGAAAACTCAGCAGTGGCCACAGGACTGGAAAAGGTCAGTTTTCATCCCAATCCCAAAGAAAGGCAATGCCAAAGAATGCTCAAACTACCGCACAATTGCACTCATCTCACACACTAGTAAAGTAATGCTCAAAATTCTCCAAGCCAGGCTTCAGCAATATGTGAAGCGTGAACTTCCTGATGTTCAAGCTGGTTTAGAAAAGGCAGAAGAACCAGAGATTAAATTGCTAACATCTGCTGGATCATGGAAAAAGCAAGAGAGTTCCAGAAAAACATCTATTTCTGCTTTATTGGCTATGTCAAAGTCTTTGACTGTGTGGATCACAATAAACTGTGGAAAATTCTGAAAGAGATGGAATACCAGACCACCTGACCTGCCTCTGGAGAAATTTGTATGCAGGTCAGGAAGCAACAGTTAGAACTGGTCATGGAACAACAGACTGGTTCCAAATAGGAAAAGGAGTATGTCAAGGCTGTATATTGTCACCCTGTTTATTTAACTTCTATGCAGAGTACATCATGAGAAACGCTGGACTGGAAGAAACACAAGCTGGAATCAAGATTGCTGGGAGAAATATCAGTAACCTCAGATATGCAGATGACACCACCCTTATGGCAGAAATTGAAGAGGAACTCAAAAGCCTCTTGATGAAAGTGAAAGTGGAGAGTGAAAAAGTTGGCTTAAACCTCAACATTCAGAAAACGAAGATCATCCCTTCAGGTCCCATCACTTCATGGGATGTAGATGGGGAAACAGTGTCAGACTTTATTTTTCTGGGCTCCAAAATCACTGCAGATGGTGACTGCGGCCATGAGATTAAAAGACGCTTACTCCTTGGAAGGAAAGTTATGACCAACCTAGATAGCATATTCAAAAGCAGAGATATTACTTTGCCAACAAAGGTTCGTCTAGTCAAGGCTATGGTTTTTCCTGTGGTCATATATGGATGTAAGAGCTGGACTGTGAAGAAGGCTGAGCGCCGAAGAATTGATGCTTTTGAACTGTGGTGTTGGAGAAGACTCTTGAGAGTCCCTTGGACTGCAAGGAGATGCAACCAGTCCATTCTGAAGGAGATCAGCCCTGGGATTTCTTTGAAAGGAAGGATGCTAAAGCTGATACTCCAGTACTTTAGCCACCTCATGCAAAGAGTTGACTCATTGGAAAAGACTCTGATGCTGGGAGGGATTGGGAGCGAGAGGAAAAGGGAACGACAGAGGATGAGATGGCTGGATGGCATCACTGACTTGATGAATGTGGGTCTGAGTGACCTCCGGGAGTTGGTGATGGACAGGGGGCCCTGTTGTGCTGCGATTCATGGGGTCGCAAAGAGTCGGACACGACTGAGTGACTGATCTGTTCTGATCTGATCCTTTATTATTTTTATATTCATTTATTGCACATCACATTTTCTCTCTGTATCAGAGTTTTGTTAGTCTATACCATTGGAGGACCCTCTGTACTGTGTGTTTGTTTATTCTCCACTTTAAGTTTCCCACAGGAGTCTTAACTCACTGTTCTATAGTGAGTATTTAAGACATCTTTGGTAGGTTAAATGGAATGCAATGAGGGTAAGTGAAATATCTATAAAATGATTCTTATTAAAATTTTGAAAATAAATGATTACCAAAAACACATCTGAGTACTGAACAGAAGGTCCACAATTGGATAAACATCTTAACCATTATTATAATTATTTTTCTACAGAACATGGGAACATGAAAAATTGAAATCACTGAATTATTTATTTCAGTTGCTGTTTTCCATCCAATCTTCTTATTAGAATTGTTAGCTAATTTTCTGATTTGAGAGTTTTTTCCTCTAACTGCTTTATGTTATAAAGAGAATAGCATCAGGGGAATGATTAAGTACTGAAGAAACAAAAGACCTAGGCAGCCAATAGATGACAAGCCCTGAATTATCATGGTTCTCTTACTAATTGCAACCCAATTACAACAGATTGGGATGTTGCTATGTCAGAAAGAGGAGAATCAAAAACTATAGATCTCAATACTAAACAGGCATAGAGAACAAACAGAGCCCACAGGGAAGACAGTTATCAATCCAGTTCCTTCCTCTGCGGAAAAGACTCTGGGAAGTAGCATCAGTCTGCAGGCAGTAGCTTTCCTAGAAGGAATAGGGATTCAGAAAATACCCCAGGCTAAGAAGGATACTAAATGTGATGAAGAGGTCATTGAGCAGAGATCAAAGGAAGTCTGCAGCTGTTCTATTCTGGTTGTGCAGGGGTGTTCTTTGATGTCTGTATAACTGTTTGGGCTAAAATCTGAGCCCTGTGGAGAAAAAGCCACGCCCCTTCTTCCCCCAAAAGTTGAGAATTGGGTAAACACACAGGGAATATCAGCTATTTAAACATTTAGAATTACAGGAATTTTCTTACTTTGGAAAAGTGTGGAAGATGGTTAAATAAAAAGTGTACACAAGTTAAATGTCTTTCTTTTTAATCCCCTATGCTAGGATAGTATTTCATGAGTAAGGACCTCAGATTTCCCATGATCGATCTGCTGCCTCTTTCAAGTTGTGTCTGTGGGAGCTTACTAGTTTCAAAATGATCTTATCTTTATTTGTATACCTTTAGATATGTTCCTAAAAATTAAGAGGTTAATGTTGAACTAGCTAAATTAAATATATTAGCCACTGTGAATGCTATGTGTTAGGATGTCATTATGTTTTGTATCACTAACACTTTATATATTTTTAAGACTCAGCAATTATTTAATTCAGACATATTTCTTTTGGTAGTGGTAACTAAAACCTAAAAGATTAAACTGTGAGAGGAAAAGGGTGCTTACACGTGTTCAGGGACTTAAGGATAAATTAAAAATCCCCATTTTCACAAATCAATTGAGTGCACATTTCCTAAATCTTTCACTATGGCAACAGTGCCGGCAGATTCACTCAGACCAATGTGACACAAATCTGGTATCATTGGCACATTTTCATAGCCAAAATGAAATTTAAAGTGATTATTGAATAACTCAAGCACGAAACCCCTATCCCACAATTCCTTTAACTATTTGGCTAATAGGTTTCTGTCTGAAACATCCCAGTTAATTATAGCATTTCACACTTCAGCCTGACTGTGGACACTTGCCAATTCAATGACATTCGAATGTCCTCTGTGCATGCAAATATCTCCGTAGCAAGGGACATGCTTTCTGAAGAGTGACTCTCCCATACACCTTAGCACATAAGTGAGGCAATCCAAACAACAGCACTGCAAAGTGGGTCTGTTTTATTTCTATTTAAAAGCCAGAGAGACTCAGTACCAAGAAGTCAACCTGTTTCCCCAACTGGGAAATTTCAATTAATCTCTGACACTAAAGGGACAAGTATTTAGAAAGTGTCTGATTAATGGGAGCAAAGAAGCCCACCGATACGCACCATATATGAAGAAGCTGACCTCAATGACTAAGTTTGTAGTCTATTTTGAAACTCACTATATCTGCATTTGTACCCCATGAACCAGGTCTGGCTGACTGGGTAGATAATATACTGACCAATAGACAGAAAACAGAAACAATATTTGCTTGCTGATGGAAGACTCTGAAGATAAAGAAACATCTGAAAAATGGATTTTTCATCTTTTTTGCAATTCAGACATACTTCATGTGCTAATTTGTGAAATATAAATATCCAATTTATGATGCATGATTTCTGAACAGAACTGTTTCTAGAATAATTTTTTAAAGTGCTTTATTTCAGCTGAGTTTTTGTTTGGTTTTATTTTCCTCAAAAAAAAAAAAATTAAAAGTGAGAAACTATAAGGCTAAACACTTCAGGCTTTTTAGAAGCTTTTGATACATTCTATTTCCTTTCAAGGTTTTATGTTGAGCACTTATTTTAGGATAGAAAAATTAATTACAACTATAACAATTACAAAATGGAAGGCAAAAAGAGATCAGGTTAATATGTCATATACAAAGCATGGGGCCTGATTTATGTAAAAAAAAAATATATAAAATACTCCAGTATTATCAGTCACATCACGCAAAGGTAGTTCTAGCTCTAGGGTAGCCAGCAGAGGGGATTTAGAGATCAAGGGCATATTCCATTGCTGTGAGGTCCACCAGTGGCAATGCCTGTTGAAATGTGGATTTTGCTGTTGGTTTCAAGAGGAACTTTGGCACAGAATTGGCCCTAGAGACAGAATTGTGGTGGCAACATACTGACCATTCTGGCTTGTGTGTTCAGCATCTCAAGTGGGAATTGATTGAATGGTTGTGCCCATGGCATTTTGTTGTCCTGCCCACTTAATCTATCCCTGTAGGAATGAAGGTGAAGGCACTGAGGATGAATTCTGCGAAAGTTAAGAGATGCCTAAAGGGCCAAGGAACAAAACAGCTCTGAGCTCTGCAAATGTCCCCAGCTGTCACTTTGGACAGTAAACACTAATTTTAAAGCAGAAAGATAAGCCTTAGCAAGTTGTGTGCCCTAAAATTCTAGCCTCCTACCTAAAAACACAGACAAAAGTTTATATGTTCATTTTTCTCATTGAATAAAGAAAAACAAATTAACAAAATGATGCACTATTCTTTATCTGTTTGGGGGTTATTTCAGTCCTTTCACACTCTTAAACATGGTTTCTGCAAAGATAGTATGAACACTTTTCCTATATAAATCACTACTCTTTGTTTGTTTTTAAAATCATAGTAATGGTTTAACCTCAGTCTCCAATTCTGTTCAAAAGCAGTATCTTTTTGTTTCAATGTGTGCTTTGAAACAATATGGGTACTTATGTCCGAAACATAAGACAGAATTTCTCCAGATGATTGAAAATTAAAATAGAAAGTTTTAGTGAAAAGAAACCACCACCACCACCACCACCTCAGTCTCTTAGGGTACATTTGGCGACAAAAACCCAGCATTTTTCAGGACTCAGAAACATACCTATTAGTGAACTTTGAATCTCCACTTTTGAACTTTTAGAAGTACAGTACTTGCTACAGTTCAATACAGTGGGATCACTGTTCCTCTCTCATAGGTTGGCAATACAGACCATTGCTCTCTAGAACACTCATTAAGCAGACGTGCATTCAACAAAAATTTATTGAGTGCCTCCCATGCGCTCAGCATTTGATGTTCCAGTCATTCTAAGCTACTTGCCATTCCACCCTCTCTCATCTTCATTCCTTTGACTGCACCAACCCCTTTGCCCAGATTCCTCCCCCTACCGTGACTTCACCACATATCTGTCTCTTCCAATCTTGCTCCTTCTTTAGGCACAGCTCAAATGTTTCTTCCTTTTGAAAGTATTTCTTATTCCTTTAAGTGGGAGGTGATTTCACCCTATTTCATGCCCCATAGGACCTTATCTGTACGCAGCTACTTAGTGTGTGGGGTCCAGTATGAAATGGAAATGAAGTGCCTCTTGTTCATAACTTAATAAGAATTTCCACAGAGTGACAGCAGAGCATGAAAACAAGTGTGGGCCCTTCGAAGCAGGGGGCCCTGTGAGACTGCACAGGTCACATGCCCATGAAGCCAGCCCTGTCTGTGCCTCCCCAAGGCACTAATCGCTCTCCATTTTGTTAATGCATGAGCTATTTTTACACACAGATTGACTTTTCTTTTTGCATATACTGTACGCTCCTTGAGAACAGCATCTGCATATATTCCCACAGTAACTGAGAGAGAGAGAGTAAATCTTGAAAAATATCAGGTATTCTCATCCTTGCTTCTAAAATGTAGTCCATGGACTGACATCACCGGGAGCTT
Organism: Tragelaphus eurycerus; assembly: GCA_935064755.1. Classification (NCBI taxonomy): domain Eukaryota; kingdom Metazoa; phylum Chordata; class Mammalia; order Artiodactyla; family Bovidae; genus Tragelaphus; species Tragelaphus eurycerus. The sequence continues at coordinate 8,874,102 of CAKXYN010000012.1, read as the reverse complement.
GTTAGAAATGTGGGATCTCAGAACAACAGAATTAATCCGCATTTCACAAGATCTCCATGTGATCTGAATGCATATTCAAGTTTGAGAAGCACTGTTGAATGAGTAAAAGAATAGCTCTCTGGAACAGAAGGCACACATGAAGTGAGAAAAATTATCTGTTAAGGGTTCTGTTACTATCTGTTACTCCTTCACACTGTGACAGAAAGGAGATTTCTGCTTTTCTCAAAAGGAAGGAAGCCTTGAGTTAACGGTTCCTGTCCTTCACTTAATCCTCTGATCTTCTCTTTCCTTTCAGAGGAAGGGCTACTTTTCTCATTGATGATATGGGGGAAAGTCTGCTAGCTTCTAGAAGTGTTGTCTTGTAAAAGACAGGTATGCAAACACAGATCTGGAAATTCCAGTCTCTCTCCATCCCATTCTCCCTCCCTCTCTTTTTCTCCTCTGCTTTAGGGTACTGGTTTGCCAGCAATTCCTATTGTTAAAGAAATAGCCAAGCAATTCTGTCAGTATGGCAAAAGTCAAACAAAATAGGCTTATTGATTGATATAACTCAGATTTTGCCAGAAAACTCAAAAGGCATCATGTCTACTATAATATTCTTCCTCTGATTCTCTCTTTGATATCTGTCTGAATCTTCCACATTAAGCCTCTTTCAGAGCAGCCAACATCGCAGTTGTGTGGGAAGATGGAGTATTTTGGAAATTCTCTAAAAATTCCAGGTCTACATTCCAGGAGATTCTGACATATACTTCCTCACAGAGATCATAAGATTTGTGCAATCATGTAAGTCACTCTTATAATGACAGCTCTGTGACTTTGGTTTTAAAGAAAAAGCTAAATAAGTTAATAGGAAATGTAGAAGGAAAAATAAATTTAACCTTAGAAAAATACTAGAGAATCTAATTTCACCAATTTAGGAAAAAAAAACCTATTAAATAAATAAATAGTTGCTTCAGTGATAGCAGAAATGAAGCATGATTTTATTAAGAATGTATTCTGACATTACTTATGACTATTACTTGCTTACTTGCTCCCAAGATAACTTATTTTATCTGGGTTAAATCTGAGGGCTCTGAATACTTAGACATATAATCAAAGTTTAGAACTTCAATACACACAGATTTTAAGAAAATTTATAAAACATTTATAAAATTTCAACTCCAAAAGTGAGTGAGTATAAGCAAGTATATTTGTGTATAAAAGTCCTCTAGGAGAAAGTCTCAGCAATTTGGATAGCCCTCAGTTTTTTCAGACCTCAGTTTACCTGCTTCTATTCATGGAAGTGAAGTTTCCTTACTATTACATTTCAGAATTTGTGTTGTAAAGGTAATAATTGCAGGTAACACCACATTGAGTTCTACTACCGAAGGTCCAAAATGCTGAACAGAAGGCAATTGTGGCAGAAAAATAACATAGAGGGGGAAACAGCCAGAAATAGAATGTTAAGTTTGCTTAAAAGAGATAATTTTATTCAAGTCTTTTATAGTGATAATAGCAGGTAGGAGATTCCGGTAAAACTAAAACAAACCAAATATCACTTGACAGATTGCTGGTGGCAGGAGATAGCTACAGTTTTACAATTGCAACTTTGATTCTACTGAATAAGCTCTGATCTTGATTCTGTTCCTATGTATTATCTGTTTTTGTGTACTATACTACTCAAAAAGTTAGCAACTTAAAGCAGTACCCATTTGTTATTTCATATTTTCTGTTATTTCATATTTTCTGTTATTTCATATTTTCAAGAATCTATGTGCTATGTATCTAGGTGTTTGTTTGCCTCTAGGTCTCTCATGAGGTAGCAGTCAACCTATGATCTGGAGTTGGGGTCTAAACTAGAGATTTGACCAGTGGATGATCTGATTCAGATCTGATTAACAGGACAACTTCAAGGCATGGTAAAAAAACCCAAGAGAGCAGAACTTAAAAAGGAAGCCCCTGTTTCTGTGTAGCCTAAATGTAGAAGTGGTGTGACCTCACATCTGCAGGTTTCTATTGGTTAAAAGTGAGTCACTAAATCCTGCCCACACTCACAGGGAGGAGATGATCAAAGGCGAGAATGCCAGGAGTGGAATCATTGGGAGTCATCTGTTATGTCCTACCATTTAAAGGAAATACGAGTTAAAAATAAGAATAATTTCTTCTGTTTTAGTCCATTACCAACATTTTCTAAAATATTTTAATTTGATGAGCCTAAGGAAATTCATGTGTAATGCTCCCATTCCACCGTAAAAATATGTCTATATTATATATATTCTCTCTACATACACACACACACACACACACACTCTGTTTGGCACATTTTTGTTTTTTGAATGGAACACAGTATTCACTTTGAGGGAAATATGAAACAATTTAAAAGGTATTAATCAGAATTCTTTCTTTTACACATAACCATAACTCAAATCAGATAAATATATATTTTTTAAAAATTGTACTGAGTGCCTGAAAACTACAGAAGTGTGTTTGGATTTAGGCATGGCAGAATATAGGAATTTATCCAATTTATCATGTCTTTCTGTCTCTTGCTTTCACATGCTCTTTCATTCTCTCTGTTTTCTCCAGTTTTGAACTCTTTCCCAAACATACAGCATTGATGTGGAGAAACCTGACATTTCCAGACTTATGTCATTTTTATAGCCAGAATTTCTATTAGAAAGCAAGATTTTTTTCTATTTCTAAAATTCCAACTGACATCCTAGAATTGAGTGTTTATCATCCAGGTTTAAGTTACATATTCATTTTGACCAGGGAAAGGCATATGTAAAGTATGTGAAGAGCCAGGCCTGGATAATATGTCTGTGCTTTAGTTGGGTGTGGGGTGGAGAGGGTAGGATAAGAATCAGTTTCACTCAAATAACAAGTAATTAGTGTGGAGGAGGAGTAAATCCCTAAAGTAAAATTGGGTGCTAAAGATTGGAGTGGGTCCAGCAAAAACTACACATCCATTACACGTATTTGTCTATTACAAATATTTATTCAGTGCCTGAGATGTGCCTGGCACAATGCTTTCACTAGGAACAGTTTTTCTTCCAACTAGTGTAGTTCTCTTCACCTCATGCAAGAGAGGGACTAGAAGGCTGATTAAATGAGAACAGCATGGATAAAGTCTGCTAGTTCAGAGGGAAAACAAAATCAGCCCAAGTGAGTACTTTGCATCATAAAAATTTATGTGACTGTGTATGGTTTTAAACAATGTTGTATTAAAGTGATTAAATAGCTTGTATAGAAAGTGTTTTCTAAGCAATTATTTTAAGGAAAAATTTGGATCCTTCACTTTTGGCATTATAAAGGTATTCCCTCTGGTATAACCTCCTGCCTCTTTGGGTACGTAGCCATGGGAAGAGCCGAATTATTTCTTGATTAGTCCTGATTTGTCTTTCTCTTTGGTGACTTGAAGTCTCTGTCACCAGAACCCTATTGGAGCCAGGTTGGGCTTAAAATAATCATAAGGATCAACCATTATGGTATTCATTTTTACTCAGGAATATAGTCCTGAGAGATGGTTGTTGTTCAGTTGCTCAGTTATGGCCAACTCTTTGTGGCCCCATGGGCTGCAGCATGCCAGGCTTCCCTGTTCTTCACTGTCTCCTGAAGTTTGCTCAAACTCGTGTGCATTGAGTCGAGGTTGCCATTCAACCATCTCATCCACTATTGTCCACTCCTCCTCCTGTCCTCAATGTTTCCCAACATCAGGGACTTTTCCAATGAATCTGCTTTTTGCATCAGTCTTTTCCAATTAGTTGGCTCTTCATATTTCCTAAAGTAAATCTTATAAATTTATAAATCTGGTTTTACAGAGAATATGTTAAGTCATGTCATAGAATTGAGCTAACCTCTGAGCAACATGCTTTAGGACAGTCATACCACTCACATTTGGAGTTTCTCTTACACTTTGTGAGGAGATGAAGATCTAAAGGAACACTGCTGCTGCTACTGCTGCTAAGTCGCTTCAGTCGTGTCCGACTCTGTGCGACCCCATAGACGGCAGCCCACCAGGCTCCGCAGTCCCTGGGATTCTCCAGGCAAGAACACTGGAGTGGGTTGCCATTGCCTTCTCCATTGTGTGAAAGTGAAAAGTGAAAGTGAAGTCGCTCAGTCGCGTCCGACTCCTAGCGACCCCATGGACTGCAGCCTACCAGGCTCCTCCATCCATGGGATTTTCTAGGCAAGAGTACTGGAGTGGCTTGCCATTGCCTTCTCCAAAAGGAACACTAGAAGAAGACTAAAAGTTAACAGAATAGACATACCGCTTTTTCTGGTTTTAACCAAACAAATGAAACTGCAGAAGAGCTGAGGGTCAGTGTGCACTTGTTCAGGGAATATTTTCACTTGTATTTGCTTAAGATTATGAACTGTTGGATTACTGTGACAGTTGTAAATGATGTATGGGATTGAGATACATCCATGCTTAATGCACAGACTATCAACTGTGTTAGCAATTACAGAGACATGGTGCTATTTTTAGTGATATGGTTACACAGTAAGCACATTACTATTATATGAAATATCATGAAATATAAACTAAGATTTTCTCACAATGGAGTTCTTAGGAAATTATACCTAATAAGAAAGTAGTGAGAGAATGATTATATTTCTCTGCAGTCTGTGTCTATACTTGCAAAAATGAAGGGATTAACAGAGATTATACATCATTTTAATCATAGCACTTGGTTCTTCAGGGAGCCTTAAGGGTCACGTATGCATTCCGAGTATTGGTCTCCCTTCCTCCTTCAAGAATGCACATCCTCTACTATATTTGGGCAAAGTCAGTGTACCTTGGTCCACTTCTCAGCCAGCAATTTGCCAGCTGTTTCTCTACTTACACTGTGTTCTAGGCATGGTGTTCATTGCTATATTATTGTACCTCCAGGTATAACCCAGACCATTTCATTCTCTAAGCACCACCTATAGATGGATGTATGTATGGCAAATATTAAGTATATATTTTGGAAAATGGAGGAAATATTTTTTTAAAGCCTGGAGATCAGAGCATTATTAAAATACAATAAATGTTTCTCTTAAATATTCTGCACCATTTCTGCTATGAAATCTTCACACTGTTGACTCTTACCACCAGGGTTCACCTTTGCTCCCAGATTGCAGAACTTGCCTTTCCCCCTTGACTTCTTTCCCAGTCATCTCAAGCGTTCTTCAAACCCAAGATATCTGACAATAAGTGTATACTGAGAATGAACTTACATTTCACCTAGTCCTAATCCACAGGGCTATAGACCCATTAAAGCATTTTCCCTGAAATGCAAATCACTGGTCTCACAGATATGTAAACTAATGCATATAGAAAACAAGATGGAGACACACAGCAACACACAAAAACAAATGCAGAAAACAAAATACAGAAAGACATACAGACATAGACATGCTACATATATTATACATGATATATACATACACTCAATATATATGAATAACAAAAGACTGGGACAGAAAAGAGTGATTTATTTTTGTTGCTGCCATTCATTAATTTAATCAACTTTTTTGAGGTATAATTTCTGAAATAGTTCCTTGCAGTCTAGACATTAAAAAGTGGAATATTATAGACGTATAAGGCATAACGGTTGCTAAATTAACCAGGATCAAAAGATCAATAATGTTACTAAATAAATAGGAATCAGCTGAAACATGCTAAAGTAAAATCATAGAATGAAAACACACACACACACACACACACACACACACACCGCACGCACAGAGCCCAAGCAGCAATCTATACAATTTGGGGAAATACTGCCCGTGAGTGCTGATTTTGCATTTATATGATCAGCATGATGGGAGAATTTCTCTAACTTAAGTAGCCATTGTCTTGTCCCTATTCCTTTTGATGACTGTGTATTGTCATTTTTTCCTGGCTTCTGAAAGCCATTATTCTGTGAGTAGAGAGTGGACCCTGTGAGCAAGAAATATTTGTCAAATATATTCAGGAGTAGGAATACAGCTGTCTGGTATCTTGTCCTCACTTAATTTCTAGGCAGGAGAATCTTAGAAAATCTCTCTTTGTCCTGTATTTTCCTATTTTAGAAAGTGAGACAACCACATGTTTAGGATTTCTCTCACCTAAAAATTCCTGTTATTCTGTGAAAACATAATAATTAGTCATATCTCACATTTGGGATCACAGAGTATCATAATGCTGAAAAATTCATTCACAGAGAAAAAGTCCATCAATAAATATCAAATGTTTGTGATATTGGATAATCCTCCCCATGAAAGTGGAGGGTGGATCCAAGAAGAGAGTGCCAGTTCTCCTTGGGTACCCTGAAGTATCCAGAAGACTCAGGCACCATTTCCATGAAATTTCCTACTTAGGATTTTTAAATGAAAACTTTACCCAAGCAAAAAGCGAACTGCAGCTCATTCAGTGGCACAGGATGGCAAAAAAAAAAAAAAAAAGGCATAAACTGTTTTATTAAACCATTTTATTTTGTATATCCAACTAATTCAGACATCACTCTATGAAATATACAAATCTGAGTTGAATTGAGGCTACTTGATTGGGACTTGCAGCTAAGGATTGGAGAGGGAAACTCAGCTCCAGGTTTGAGCTTTTTTTTTTTTTTTTTTTGTCTTTTGCTCTTGAGCTAATTTCATAATGTGTCACAAGTGGTCCTAGCAGATCACACTTGTTCAACTAACCATTATATTCTCTTGTTTTTAATCTAGTTATTTTATATTGTAGTAGGTTTACTTATGCAAGTTAGCTCATATTAGTAATGGTTATTGCTAATATGTACTAAATACTATATGCTTAGCATCATTATAAGTACCTTATAGAGATTAACTTGTTTGGTGCTTGTAATGCAAAGAGGAAGGAAAGCAGTCAGTATCTCCATTGTATAGCTGGGCAAACTGAGGCACTGAGTAGTTAAGTAACTTACTCAAGGTAACACATCTAGCAGGGATGGCCTCAGAATGTGAGCCTAGATGAACTGATTCTAGAGTCTATGCTCTTGACCACTGAGTACATGCCTCTTATTGGCTTCATTATTTTTATTGCATATTAGCTCGCTTGTTACTGTTATTCCAATGCTCTGCATCCTTGCTGCACATGTTAATATTTTTACTGTCTGTTTTACCCTCTTCTCATGTATTTTTCATCTTTTTCTCTGTGGGACAGACTCCCTGCAACAGTCTACTCAGACTCGGTAAGATGCTCCTTCCTTTTCTCTGATCACTGTCTACACTCTTTTTTCCTCTCTTATCACACCACTTATCAGCTTTGAACATAAAACAATTTATACCCTTTCTCTGCTAACATTTCCACTCAGTCTCTGCTGTCAAGGCTGTTGAATCAAAGATCCTCTTCTCCCAAAGGGTGACTTATTCTGTGATTTATTTTTATTATATATGGCTTGAGTGAATATGTTTCCTTCAGAAAAATACAGTCTTTGAAATAAAAAACAAAGCCTTCCAGGTTTTTGTTGTTGTTGATGTTGTTTTGTTTTATTTTTAAACAATAAAGAGATAAACAGTTGGTCTCTTCAGGGAAACCAATACACTGAAATTCCTTTCCATTTACTTGAAAGCGTCCTCCCACCTTAAAAAAATCCATATGTCAAAACTTGCCAGCTCTTTATGAATCACAAAAGTATCCCTTAAAGGTTAAGACACTTAAGATATGATTGACCAGTTTATGTGTACAGGACTCTGCTAGACTCAAGGGAATGGTAATCCAAATGTCCTTTGATTGAACTTACAAAGGGACTGCACAATGTACTCAGTTTTACAATAGTTACTCCCAGCACAACCAAATTGAACGATGTTGTTCTTGTTTATCACTAAGTGCATTTAAACTATTATGGGAATTGTTTAATCCAGATGTCAGCTAAAACTTGTTCCTTCAGATCTTAATGAAATTGTTTCAAACCTCTAATCTACAGATTATGGAGAATCAAGTATCTTCCCCAAGGTTTCTATGCATTTCTGAAGATGTTTTTGATTTTCAACTGTTCTCTTGTTTATATTTAGGGATTAACTAAGTGTCTAGATTGTCTTACTCTGTTTTTAGGTATAAACACTGAGGAGGAGCACAGTACATTCTGTGTATAAACATTTATTAAGTGGGGGAGGGTGTTAGAGGAATAGGAGTGCATTGCAAGGTACTCAAACTAAAATTCCACCTTGGGTGTATAAATGTAAGGGGAGGACCAATAGACCCCATAGAGGATAGTTAGGGTACTAGAACTTCTCTATTTGATACTATAATGTGGGTATATGTCATTAGGTTGGTCAGCCAGATTTATTATTCATTATTGTTGTTCAGTCACTAAATCTTGTCTGACACTGTGCAACCCCATGAATTGCAGCATGCCGGGCTTCTCTGTCCTTCACTCTCTCCCTGAGTTTGCTCAGACTCATGTCCATTGACTCAGTAATGCCATCCAACCATCTCATGCTCTGTCACCCCCTTCTTCTCTTCCCCTCAGTCTTTCCCAGCATCAGGATCTTTTCAAATGAGTCAGTTCTGTACATCAGGTAGCCAGAGTATTGGAGTTTCAGCTTCAGCATCAGTCCTTCCAATGAATATTCAGGACTGATTTCCTTTAGGATAGACTGGTTTGATTTCCTTGCAGTCAAAGGGACTCTGAAGAGTCTTCTCCAGCACCACAGTTCCAAAGCATCAATCCTTCAGCTCTCAGCCTTCTTTTCGGTTCAGCTTTCACATCAATACATGACTATGGGGAAAAACCATAGCGTTGACTATATGGACCTTTGTTAGCAAAGTGATTTCTGCTTTTTAAAACACTGTCTAGGTTTGTCATAGCTTTTCTTCCAAGGGGCAAGTGTCTTTTAATTCCATGGCTGCAGTCATGTCAGCAATGATTTTGGAGCCCAAGAAAATGAAATCTGACACTGTGTCCACTTTCCCCCATCTATTTGCCATAAAGTGATGAGACCAGATGCCATGATCTTAGTTTTTTGAATGTTGAGTTTTAAGCCAGTTTTTTCACTCTGCTCTTTCACTTCATTAAGAGGTTCTTTAGTTCCTCTTTGCTTTCTGCCTTTAGGGTTGTGTCATCTGTCTATATAAGATTATTTCTATTTCTCTCAGCAATTTTTATTTTAGCTTGTGAGTCATCCAGCCCAGCATTTCTCATGATTTACTCTACATATAAGTTAAATAAGCAGGGTGACAATATACAATCTTGACAATATCCTTTCCAAATTTTGAGCCAGTCTGTTGTTCTATGTCCAGTTCTAACTCTTACTTCTTGTCCTGCATACAGGTTTTTCAAGAGGCAGGTAAGGTGGTTGGTTATTTCCATCTCTTTAACTATATTCCACAGTTTGTTGTGATCAAAATCATAAGACTTTAGTGTAATCACTGAAGCAGAGGTATACTTTTTTTTTTTTTAATTTCCTAGCTTTGACTTTTATGATCCAGTGGATGTTGGAAATTTGATCTCTGCTTCCTCTGCCTTTTCTAAATCCAGCTTGTACATCTGAAAATTCTTGGTTGATGTACTGCTAAAGCCTAGCTTTGAAGGATTTTGAACGTAATCTTGTTAGCATGATGTATTATTCCTTATACACTTGTCAAAACCCACACAATGTACAACACCAATGGTGAACCCTAATGTAAATTATAGTCCTTGAGTGATAGTGATGTATCATTGTAGGTTCATCAGTTGTAAGAAAGGACCATTCTGATGTGAGATAGTGATAGTGGGAGAGACTGGGGAAGGAGGCTAGAAACAGGGGGCATTTGGAATGCTCTGAACTTTTGCGGTGAACCTAAAACTGCATGAAAAAGCTAAGTCAATTAAAAAAATATTCCATGTCAGAAATATTCTTGTTTCTAAAGTTTCACAACCATTTTTTTGATTCCAGTCTTACCTTCCTACCATGCTATCCATCCATCTCCTGTCTTCTATTTTCTTTACTCTCTCACAGCCCCTAACACTTCTGTTCACTTCCAGTGTAAGATAGTGTCCCAGTCACATTTACCAGCATAGATTGTACAGAAACATGCTTTCAAAGTCTTGCTTACCACTTGCAATTGTTCTAATAAAGTATTTTCTCCAAACAAAGACAGTTCTCTCTCTAAAGTTAGAATTCTGGAACCAGCTGTGGAGGTAATTGTATATCAAATTCCGCTCTATAGAGACTGGGAGCAAGGTTCTGATTGCTTCAAAGCAGCCCAGTACTCAGAATAAAATACTATTCAGTTCAGTTCAGTTCAGTCGCTCAGGTGTGTCCGACTTTTTGCGACCCCATGAGGCGCAGTACGCCAGGCCTCTCTGTCCATCACCAACTTCCTGAGTTTACCCAAACTTATCTGCATTGAGTTGGTGATGCTATTCAACCATCTCATCCTGTCGTCCCCGTCTCCTCCCACGCTCCATCTTTCCCACCATCACGGTCTTTTCAAAAGTCAGCTCTTTCAATTAGGTGGCCAGAGTTTTGGAGTTTCAGCTTCAACATCAGTCCTTTCAATGAGTATTCAGTACTGATTTACTTTAAAAAGGACTGGTTGGATCTCCTTGCAGTCCAAGAGTCTTCTCAAACACCACAGGTCAAAAGCATCAATTCTTCGGTGCTCAGCTTTCTTCACAGTCCAACTCTCACATCAATGCATGACTACTGTAAAAACCATAGCCTTGACTAGACGGACCTTTGTTGGCAAAGTAATGTCTCTGCTTTTTAATATGCTATCTAGGTTGGTCATAACTTTTCATCCAAGGAGTAAGTGTCTTTTAATTTCATGGCTGGAGTCATCATAGGCAGTGTTTTGGAGCCCAAAAAAATAAAGTCAGCCACTGCATCCACTGTTTCCCCATCTATTTGCCATGAAGGGATGGGACTGGATGCCATGATTTTAGTTTTTTTGAATGTTGAGGTTTAAGCCAACTTTTTAACTCTCCTCTTTCACTTTCATTAAGAGGCTTTTTAGTTCCTCTTTACTTTCTGCCACAAGGCTGGTGTCATCTGCATATCTGACATTATTGATATTTCTCCCAGCAATCTTGATTCCAGCTTGTGCTTCATCCAGCCCAGCATTTCTCATGATGTACTCTGCATACAAGTTAAATAAGCAGGGTGACAATATACAGCCTTGACGTACTGCTTTTCCTATTTGGAACCAGTCTGTTGTTCCATGTCCAGTTCTAACTGTTGCTTCCTGACCTGCATACAGGTTTCTCAAGAGGCAGATCAGGTGGTCTGGTAATCCCATCTCTTTCAGAATTTTCCACAGTTTGTTGTGATCCATACAGTCAAAGGCTTTGGCATAGTCAATAAAGCAGAAATAGATGTTTTTCTGGAACTCTCTTGCTTTTTTGATGATCCAGCAAATGTTGGCAATTTGATCTCTGGTTCCTCTGCCTTTGCAAAAACCAGCTTGGATATCTGGATGTTCACGGTTCACTTATTGCTGAAGCCTGGCTTGGAGAATTTTAAGCATTACTTTAGTAGTGTGTAAGATGAGTGCAATTGTGTGGTAGTCTGAGCATTCTTTGGCATTGCCTCTCTTTGGGATTGGAATGAAAACTGACCTTTTACAGTCCTGTGGCTACTGTTGCTTTTTCCAAATTTGCTGGCACATTGAGTGCAGCACTTTCACAGCATCATCTTTCAGGATTTGGAATAGTCTGTTCATAGTGATGCTTCCTAAAGCCTACTTGACTTCAAATTCCAGGATGTCTGGCTCTAGGTGAGTGATCACACCATCATGAATATCTGGGTCATGAAGCTCTTTTTTGTGCAGTTCTGTGTATTCTTGATACCTCTTCTTAATATCTTATGCTTCTGTTAGGTCCATACTATTTCTGTCCTTTATCAAGCCCATTTGTGCATGAAATGTTCCCTTGTATCTCTAATTTTCTTTTTTTATATTTTTTATTTATTTATTTTTTTAACTTAACAATATTGTTTTGGTTTTGCCATACATCAACTAATTTTCTTGAAGAGATGTCTAGTCTTTCCCATTCTATTGGTTTCCTCTATTTCTTCGCATTGATTGCTGAGGGAGGCTTTCTCATCTCTCCTTGCTAGTCTTTGGAACTCTGCATTCAGATGTTTATAACTTTCCTTTTCTCCTTTGCTTTTTGCTTCTCTTCTTCTCACAGCTATTTGTAAGGCCTCCTCAGACAGCTCTTTTGCTTTTTTGCATTTCTTTTACTTGGGAATGGTCTTGATCCCTGTCTCTTGTACAATATCACGAACCTCCATCCATAGCTCATCAGGCACTGTCTATCAGATCTAGGCCCTTAAATCTATTTCTCATTTCCACTGTATAATCATAAGGGATTTGATTTAGGTCATACCCCTGAATGGTCTAGTGGTTTTTCCCAACTTTCTTCAATTTCAGAGTGAATTTGGCAATAAGGAATTCACGATCTGAGCCACAGGTCAGTATGTGCCCAATATGCTACTAGAGATCAGTGGAGAAATAACTCCAGAAAGAATGAAGGGATGGAACCAAATCAAAAATAACAGCCAGTTGTGGATGTGACTGGTGATAGAACCAAGGTCTGATGCTGTAAAGAGCTCCCACTCTTATTTTTGTTGACTGTATAGAGCTTCTCCATTTTGGTTGCAAAGAATATAATCAGTCTGATTTCGGTGTTGACTATCTGGTGATGTCCATGTGTAGAGTCTTCTCTTGTGTTATTGGAAGAGGGTGTTTGCCTAGTCAGTGCATTCTCTTGGCAAAACTCTATTAGCCATTGCCCTGCTTCATTCTGTACTCCAAGGCCAAATTTGCCTGTTATTCCAGGTGTTTCTTGAACTCCTACTTTTGCATTCCAGTCCCCTATAATGAAAAGGATATCTTTACTGGGTGTTAATTCTAAAAGTCTTATAGGTCTTCATAGAACCGTTCAACTTCAGCTTCTTCAGCGTTACTGGTTGGGTCATAGACTTGGATTACTGTGATATTGAATGGTTTGCCTTGGAAACAAAAATAGATCATTCTGTCATTTTTGAGATTATATCCAAGTACTGCATTTCGGACTCTTTTGTTGACTATGATGGCTACTCCATTTCTTCTAAGGGATTTCTGCCCACAGTAGTAGATATAATGGTCATCTGAGTTAAATTCACCCATTCCAGTCCATCTTAGTTTGCTGATTCCTAGAATGTCAACATTCACTCTTGCCATCTCCTGTTTGACCACTTCCAATTTGCCCTGATTCATGGACCTAACATTCCAGGTTCCCATACAATATTGCTCTTTACAGCATCAGACCTTGCTTCTATCACCAGTCACATCCACAACTGGCTGTTGTTTTTGATTTGGTTCCATCCCTTCATTCTTTCTGGAGTTATTTCTCCACTGATCTCTAGTAGCATATTGGGCACATACTGACCTGTGGAGTTCATCCTTCAGTGTCCTATCTTTTTGCCTTTTCATACTGTTCATGGGGTTCTCAAGGCAAGAATACTGAAGTGGTTTGCCATTCCCTTCTCCAGTGGACCACATTCTATCAGACTTTTCCACCATTACCCATTGTTTTGTGTGGCTCCACACGGCATGGCTTAGTTTCATTGATTTAGACAAGGCTGTGGTCTGTGTGATCAGATTGCCTGCTGCTGCTGCTGCTAAGTCACTTCAGTTGTGTCCGACTCTGTGCAACCCCATAGACGACAGCCCACCAGGCTCCCCCGTCCCTGGGATTCTCCAGGCAAGAACACTGGAGTGGGTTGCCATTTCCTTCTCCAGTGCATGAATGTGAAAGGGAAAGTGAAGTCGCTCAGTCATGTCTGACTCTTAGCGACCCCATGGACTGCAGCCTACCAGGCTCCTCCATCCATGGGATTTTCCAGGCAAAAGTACTTGGGTGGGGTGCCATTGCCTAGTTGTCTGTGATTGTGGTTTCAGTCTGTCTGCCCTCTGATGCCCTCTCTCAGTGCCTACTTTCTTATTTGGATTTCTCTTACTTTAGACGTGGGGTATCTCTTCTCAGCTGCTCCAGCAAAGTGCAGTCACTGCTCTTTTCCTTGGACATGGGGTAACTCCTCTCGGCTACTGCCTCTAACCTTGGATATGAGTATTTTTATGCCTAAAATAATAATTTTAATCATACTATGGTTCTGCCTCTCTTCTTCTCATAATGCAATGTAAGGACATATTTCCCAAACTCCTTTCTTCTCTCATGATTGTTTTAAAAAAGAATAAGTCATTTGAAATCCTGACATTCCCAGACACTTAATTTTTTGAGCTTATCTTTGTTAAAGCCAGAGTTAAATATTTCCAGTTATGGACTTGATTACTTCCCTTAGACCTTTTATGTACCCTGATCTTCCCCCAAATTCCATGTTCATCTAGGCAATCTGAGTCAAGAATCCCAGCACTGTAATTTCCATTCAACTGCTGCTGCTGCTGTTGCTGTCACTTCAGTCGTGTCCGATTCTGTGTGACCCCATGGACGGCAGCCCACCAGGCTCCCCCGTCCCTGGGATTCTCCAGGCAAGAACACTGGAGTGGGTTGCCATTTCCTTCTCCAATGCAGGAAAGTGAAAAGTGAAAGTGAAGTCGCTCAGTCGTGTCCGACTCTTAGCGACCCCATGGACTGGAACCTACCACGATCCTCCGTCCATGGGATTTTCCGAGCAAAAGTACTGGGGTGGGGTGCCATTGCCTTCCCTGATCAAATCAGGAAAGCTATACCATAAGGTTTCAAATCTTCCTCGACTATCTTCATATAAATGATGCTGACTTTTGATCCAAAGTGATATCCAAACATTGACTAAATTAGCTTAATATTGCTCTTCTGTCTTCTTGTCATTGACTTTTCTACTTAATAGGGACTTATTTAATCTTAAAAATGTAGGTAAAATGATTCTATTTGAGTTGGTATGTACACCAGCATTCTTGTGGTCTGTTTCTTCTAGGCAATTTCATTTAATTGTTAGACACGGTGGTCAGAAGAACATGAATTTAAAATCAATATACTAAGATTACTATTGTCATAATTATCTGTACAGAATTTAAATTTTTTTCTTAATTCTGTGTATGTCTATACTTTGAAGTAATCACTGTTAAGTTTAATACCAAGTTCAAACTTTTATTTTTTCTGTTGCTACTTGCTAATTCATTGTGCTTAATTATAATTCACTTTTAAACACAGTTATTATGAAAGTGTAATTATTCCACATTATGATAGATTTGGGTATAAAATAATATACTCAAAGAACATCAAAATATCCTGTTGAAGTAAATATTTTCCAAAGTTTGGGTAATTATTTCCCTGTGCTGCTGAAAACACTATGAAATGACTCATTTTAAATATGTATTATTATAAGACCAAATTAAAAATTGTTAAGATAAATATTATGGTTTATCATGTATATTTTATATATGGACTTCAATTTTTCTGCAAAACCTATTTGCATATATTTTTAACAATTATGACTGAAAGATAGTTGGGCTATCCAATGATGCAAACTGAACAAAAATGAGAAAAGAATGCAATAGAGCATGACATTTTTATGACTTAATTAAAATAATAAAGATATATGGGTGAACATGTTTTTAGTAGAACTGAGATAATACATAGCAAAGGTTAAAAAATGTTGCATAAGGCTCTGTCTTGCATTGTATCTTATACCCCTGTTTCAGTTATCTATTGTATGACCAACCACTCCAGAACTTAGTGACTTAAAACAGCAACCACCATTTTTATTTTTCACCTTTCTGCAATTGGGGGCATCTTTGTTCTATGGGATATCCTGTAAAGTGACTTGACCGGGCTTGAGGATCACAGATGGTTTCACTCTCATGTCTGACACCTCAGAATAGTTAGAAGAACTGTAGGACTGCCTGGGACTCAGCACTCATAGTCTTTATCACGCAGAATTCTTGCCCAGGTTTCTTTACAGGGAAGTGGGATGCCAAGAGACCAAAAACTAAAGCAACCAGGTTTCTTAAAGCTGCCTCGAAGTTGGTACAGTCATTTTGGTGGAATTCTGTTGATCAAAACAAGTTACAAGGTCATCCAGATTCAAGGAGTGGGGAAATTGATTCCCACTTGTGGTGGGAGTTAGGACAAGCATGTAGGGGAGGGAGTGTGATGAACTGTTGGCAGCCATCTTTGCAGCCGTCGCGCCTACAATCAGTGTCAGACTAGCACTTAAAGAAGTGGAAGTGGTGGCCAACAGGAATTGCCAATGTGTGAGACTTCAGATATCAAGTGAAACACCAAAACTTTTTAGATGAAGTTGCTGCTATTTAAGAATTCCGAGATTCCAAAATAAAATTTTAAAATAAGAACGAACATGCTGAGATGTTGGCAAAGTTAGATGCCAACTAGCAGCTACCAGTTAGCACTGGTTAATTAAATACAACTGATTCTAACCAGTTCAGTTGTATTAGGAATCTATTCTAGGCACTCAGAATTTTTATAGGAAGGACCTGTAAATGTTAGAATCAATAAATAATGTGCTAATAGCCAAAATTATATGTCAGTTATCACATTTTCAATTATCTACCACATTTGGTAATTAACATGTTGTTAATCATCTGCTCTCCAATTTGATGTGACTTTCTAAAGCAAGTAGCTTACCCTCTACCTCTGAAAAATTACTGTTTATCATTGGTGAATACATAATCAGTTCCTAAACTTTCCATTTGATTTAGAACTATTTTGTGGCAATGAATTCACCTCAAGCAGAATTTGTTTGGAGTAGTGTACATATGTGAGAACAGACCATTGAAGCAATGGTTTTGTAGTTTGGATGTCCTCACTATACAAATAGAACACCAAAAATGATTCTCATTAAAAAATTAATTTTTAATAACATTAATTTTAACAGAGTGTTTTTCATAGGATTATGTTGTTGGCAATGTAAGGGAAGCAAAATGCTATTTTATAAAATATATAGTCAATATAAAATAATATAAAATATAATGGTCAATATAAAATAATATAAAATATAATGGTCAATATAAAATAATATAAAATATAATGGTCAATATAAAATAATATAAAATATAATGGTCAATATAAAATAGTATGAGCTGGGATTTTTGAGTAATACTTCAAACGCAATCCTTCTGTATGCATTGTGGCTAATGAAGTGTGGTATAGTGGCAAGTACACAAATTTTGACAGATCAGAGTTCAGATCTTTGCCCATCAAATTATTAGTAGATTTGGCAGCTATTGCAATGTTAATGCTGCCTAACAAACCATCCTCAACAACAAACATTTAATTTTCTAGGTCATGGGTCTAGAGATCAAGGCAGTCTGGCTCTATAGGCTATGCTTGACTGGTCAGCTCTGTTTCAAGCTGTGATTAGGATGGGTTTCATTCTTTAAGTCAGGTTTGGGTACATCTTCCATGGATCAATGACTGCTTAAGGTATATTATTATTATAAATAGTTGAAAGGTAAAAGCAAGCTAAGCTAAAAAACACATCTAGAGGCTGTGCTCACATGATATCCAATTATGAATATTTCATTGCCAAAGCACATTGCCAAATCAAGATGAAGCCTAGAATATACTAGATCCCAAGAAGGAGGCAGGATCTTGAGTGAATATTTGCTGGGTAGTACTGCATTCAATCACAGTAGCACTCCATATTTGGACATTATCCTCATTGTCTCTGGAGTTTTAGTGTTATCATCTGTAAAATAGGAATGATGATATCACATATTCAGAATTATGTGGGGATTAGCATGTTCTTGACACAAAGTTGCAGAAAAATGATAATGATGTTATCCACTTCAACAAGGATCTGTGTGATGCAATAGATTTAGCTGAACTTAAGTGAAATCTTGGCTATTTTGAAATTTCTGTACTCAACTAGTAAACAGCATTTGCTTCTGTTAAAATTAAAGATGAATTCAGACTATTAGTAAAAGTTCACATAAAAATACTAAGTTCCATTTAGTATAGTAATGAAGCCATATTCCTTAGAATATGATGGTGACTTAGTAATATGACAGTAGATAAATTAATCACATCATTAAACACTCTGTACTAAATGCTCTGCAAATCTATGAAACTGCCATTGTAACAAAGTACAGAGAACAAACATAAGGGATTTCCCTTCTAGCAGCTTCTGAACTTGATGTGGAGTATAAAAGAAGAGTATTTAAAACAGAAATTAATGATGCAGATAATTAGATTACAGAATTAGGGAGGACAAAAATCCTGGTAGCTTGATAATAGTCATAAATAAAATGTAAGACAAGAAGTAATATTGTTGTAACTTGATTGAAGGATTGGACTTGAATAACAGATGGCTGGAAGCTACTAGCTGGAAGAATTTGCCACCATTATTATGACTACTGCCAGCTTTCTTTATAGACCATCTCCCATGCCTCAAACTCCATGCAGGCACTTTACCTTAATTAGTTCATCATGCTACAAAGTTGGTGGTTATCTCCCATATACCTGTGGCAGATTCATTTTGATATGTGGCAAAACCAATGCAATATTGTAAAGTTAAATAAAATAAAATTTAAAAAAAATAAAAATTTAATAATTTTTAAAATGCATCATAAGAGATTAAAGCCTAAGTGTTAAAAAATGACAGGTCTCAAACTCTCTACCCAAAGTATTGACTGTGCAATACTCACTCACACAGTGTGACTTGAATCTATGTAATATAACAACAAGAAATAATAATTAGAAAAGAGTCTCAGTTCATATAACTTTGAATATCAGGCTAAGGAATTTGAACACTTTGTGTCAATAGGAAGCCATTGATGGATATTGAGCAGGAAGTTGATGAAAGTAAAGTGTTATAAAGAAATCAGTATGATGCAGACGCATTAGACTACATTAGACAGATTTAAAAAAAATAGATTAAATAGTATGCCATAGTCCAGCACTGTCAGTGAAGGGTATACAATAGGACATAATAGAAGTGAAATGGAGGAGGGACATTATGGCAACAGCATTAACAGGACTTGAGAAAGGGGGGTCTACTTTTTTGAATTCTTCAGTCATATTTTTTATGTAGCATTTAAGGGAAATTTTTTTCATATTATAGTATACAGCCATTAATAACTTCTCTATGAATGTGCACAAATATGCCTGCAAAGCAGGGCCAATAAATTTGTTATCTTTCTCCTGTTAATACATTCCATTGGCTCATACGTTATTGTTGAAAGACAGAAGCAGATGTTAATGGAAGTGATGTTTAATGATCTGTGACCCTATATACAAAGAATACAGGCATCATAGTCATCTGCTAACCACATCCATGAAACCTGCCAGTGCGATAGAATTCATGACCTTCAGATCTCAAGCACCAACCTCTTCCCACTGAGTTGAAAGAGCTCAGCTGGAAGAAGAATTAAAAAAAAAGAGAGTAAACATTTGAACAAGTGTGACATCCCCTTGTACTATGGGTAGGTGATATATACACAGCCTTCCCTTTACCTCCCATTTCCCTTACAATTGGGGTGAAGCTTGTTCTCAAGATGCAGAGCAGCTGGGGTTCACAAAAGGGCATTACCACAGTTGGGTGCCAATCTTTAATGATGCAGTACTGCCTGCATACACAGACATCAAGGTCAGCAGCAAATATGTAAAAACTATCACAACAAGGTTCTATTAAAAGTATCAGCAATGATTCAATGACCAAAGGAAGAAGTTCACTTTCTGATCAAATAGAACCTATAGACAGCTGAGCACACATAAGTTTGCATATGAGAGAAAGGGCAGTATATATTATCAGTTGGAGGGTAAATCTCCAAAAAGTAGGTTTTGTTAATTATCATTACTGAAATGAAAGTTTCGCTTTGACACTGAGAGTCACCAAGAGAGAAGCAGTTCAAAATTCTTAGGCATGCTGCCATGTTATGATTAATTTTACAGTCCATGCATGGATGTTTAGTTAGAGAAGAGAACTGTAGATATCTTGTACAATCCATCAAAATAGTAGGAATAAACTGTCACTCCCAACCTGAGCCGTGAACATGTTTATTTATGAGCCACTCTGCTGAAATTGAAAAAAAGAAAATCAAGACAGCAATGCAAAGAGAGGCATCTGAAATGTTCTCTGTTAAGCAACAGCTAATGGAAAACATGCAGCAAAGAAAGACCGGCTTATTTACAGGTTTCAAAAAGGTTGAGGACTTTGGTTCAAATGGTTCAGATTTCTTATTTGACCCACCTTAAGACCCTTAAAATCCAATGTGATTGTCTTCAGAATGTGGCTTATGTTTTAAAAGTGAGTGAAATTTCTTTTTTCAAATCTTTATTTTTAAACCTTAGTAAGAAAAACTGGAAATAAACACACCAATGTGGTAATGGTCATTGTTGAGAAAAAGTACCATGGATGATCTTGTGTCTTAGGCATATTTTTTAATCCTTTTTTCTATTTTATAAATTATAATGCTACATAAAGCCAGTATCTTTTTTTATCTTTTATTGTAGCCTTATCCCCATTTCATAGGACAGGGACTAGTATAAGGTAGGGACTCAAAAAATAGCTGTTAAATGAAAGAATGATTGAATTAATTGATCAAAGTGATGTCAATCTTATCACCTCATAAAGAAATTGCTATTAAATTAAAAATTCCACTAATGTAGATAAAAGTATACAGATATACATAAACTTTGATAGGTTTATCTTAAAAATCTACTTATTTTTAGCACTTGGAATTTATGTTGGCAAACTAGAAGCAAGTAAAAGTTAATTGGTGCCTTCAATGTGTTATGCTACGGTAAGAACCATATAAATGTAAACATATTTGATTCTCTTATTAAATAATATGTCAAAAGGAATATAAAACTTTGATTACAAAATCAAATGAAATGCTGTCAAAGAGATTTTTTGATGGAGAAGACAATGTATTAAAATTTGATCTAATATGTTTAAAAAATAGACAAGAAGATAATAAATGAGGACTCAAGAAGCAAAAGAGAGGGAGCTAAAGTATCATTGTCTGATATTTTATTAAAAAGATGACAACCAGTGAAAACGACAACAGCAAACACTGGAAACACATTCAGAGCAAAATACAGAAAATGACTTATAAGAGTAATTACTAAGTGCTATTAATACATTGGGAGTGGGTATGTTAAAAATCATGATAAAATATTCCATACACAATGGAAATAAATTTGAAAACAAGTATTTGTTTTATACAAGAATTAAAATGGTTTTCTGAAGTGGTAGAAAACTTAGCAATTAACCAATAATCAAAAATATAAGTCAAGAAGTATCAAAGAAACACTGAGCCCGATGCAGCCAATGTCTTATGATTTATCTGAAAAATGATATCAGTAAGTAAATCATCTCTATTCCACTGAAACATAGCCCAGAAAGCAGAAAATTCTAAAATTTCTCCCAATAATTTTGTGATACTAGTATTACAAAACCTAAAAAATACCTAGAAACCTAAAACTACTTTCTTGGAATTTTTGTTGTTTGCCTTCTCCCTTGAATGTTCTTCGTAAAGCTGAGAATCCCTCTCATCACGCAGGCTCAAATGGCAACTCCTGAGCATTCCCTTGAAGACAGCACTGCCCCAGCCACTCTCTCCTTCTGATTCAAACAATTTTACTGGTTGAATCATCATGTGAATTTATTTTACTTTTTTTCAACATGATTTTCTTTTCTTGCATCTTTGGTCACTGCAGGGTAAATTTCATGAAGACACAGCTGAAACCTAAGTGCCTTAAACACTGCTGGTTAGACACTGCTAAGTAGGCAGTCTGTAGATATATGTAACTATTAGTTCTCATTTGTGTAAGGCATGGAAATATCTTAGATATGTTAGAGAGTAATTAATTATTTCTCTGTAAGCATAATATTTATATATTTTATAGAATCATAAACATACAATATCGTAAACTGATTATAGTTTATTCTGCAAAAGCAGGGATGTTTGGTTCATTTGATCTGAATGTGAAAAGCTATGACAAATCTAGACCACATATTAAAAAACAGAGACATTATTTTGCCAACAAAGGTCCTTCTAGTCAAAGTTATGGTTTTACCTGTAGTCATGTATGGATCTGAGACTTGGACTATAAAGAAGCTGAGTGCCGAAGAATTGATGCTTTTAAACTTTGATGTTGGAGAAGACTCTTGAGAGTCCCTTGAACTTAAAGTAGATCCAACCAGTCCATTCTAAAGGAGATCAGTCCTGAATATTCATTGAAAGGACTTATGCTGAAGCTGAAGCTCCAACTTTGACCACCTGATGCAAAGAACTGACTCCTTAGAAAAGACCCTGATGCTGGGGAAGATTGAAGGCAGAGGAGAAGGAAAAAACAGAGGATGAGATGGTTGGATGGCATCACCAACTCAGTGGACACGAGTTTGAACAAGCTCCGGGATGAAGCTTGCTTGGTGATGAAGAGGGAAGCCTAACGTGCTATAATCCATGGGGTTGCAAAGAGTCAAACATGACTGAGTGACTGAACTGATCTTGAATTTGGTTCATCATTAGAGAATCTATAACTGTTTACATACACATGTTAACAGGCAAAAATGAGATTGTTGGCATGAATATAACTGGGCTTCTCCAATGATGCTAGTGGTAAAGAGCCCATCTGCCAATGCAGGAGAAGCAAGAGATGCAGGTTTGATCCCTGGTTTGGGAAGGTCCCCTGTAGAAGGGTGTGACAATCCATTCCAGTATTCATGCCTGGGAAATACTATGGATAGAGGGGCCTGGTGGACTACAGTTCATAGCATTGCAAAGAGTCAGGCATGACTGAAGTGACCTTGCATGCACGGATATAATTAAAGTATTTTATAAAATTCAGGATATATCCTTGCATGCATGATATAATTAAAGTATTTCATAAAATTCAGGATCTATTCCTACTTAAAATGGTATATGTGATGGAGCCCACTATTTAAGTGAAAGTGAACTTTTGTGTGATAGCTAGTTACATTCCTGTGGCACATGGCCATATGTAATGGGTGTTGGCTGTGGTCTGGGGAATAACTAAGCTTGACTAGGTCACCTGACAGGAAAGGTTGAATTCTAACTTGGCCCAGTTATCCCTCCCTTCTAATGTTCCAGATGTAACTTTGCATTCTTGAAAGTGAACACGCAATGGAAGAAGCTGTTAGATGGTCTCAGATGCTACAACAACCCCCTACACAAACTTTGAGAAGCTGAGCTGGACTGTGTGGCCTGGCCTGGCCTCTAGGAATTTGAAAGCACCAAACACTCAGAAAGCACAAGGTCCAGGGCACTCAAGGGAGACCAGGGATTCCTGTATGCAAATACAAGAAAAAGGAAAAGAAAGCAAGCCAGCCAGGCCTTATGGGAGAGACTTGAAGTCCTCAAATTAAGCAAAAAATTACTAATGGGGACATAACATGCCAAGGCGCAATAAAATTAAAATATTTTAAGAACCTAATATAATTTTAAAACTTCAAACAAGAAGAAAAATAGAAATATGGCTTGCTGAAATAGAATTGAGTCCAGAAACAGAACCAAATTTTAAAAATGTATATATGATCAAAATTATATTTAAAACCAGTGGGGGATATATATACTGCAAAATTAAGACAAATGACAAGCCATTTGTGAAAAACAGTTAAATTTTTATGTTATTCCTTCTACCTGAATAAATTAACATTCATTTCTAAATTAAAAAGGAACATGGAATTATTAAATGTTCTAGAAGAAAATGAAAATTTAAATTAAAAAAAAATCTTACAGGTGTCACACTCTTTCTAATTCTGATCTAAAACCAGGAAAAGAGCTCAAAAATTAATTTAAAAAATAAACACTATGTGTGGTAAAGGCATGACAACATATTTAACAGACAAATGACAAACTGGGGGAAATGTGCAACATTCGACAGTCAGTTATAAGTTACAGAATAACAGAAAAATAATATAATTACATAATTTAATTATATTATACACTATTAGTAATCCATTCCCTACTTCTTCAATTTAAGTCTGAATTTGGCAATAAGAAGCTCATGGTCTGAGCAGCAGTCAGCTCCTGGTCTTGTTTTTGCTGATTCTATAGAGCTTCTCCATCTTTGGCTGCAAAGAATATAATTGATCTGATTTTGGTGTTGACCATCTGGTGATGTCCATGTATAGAGTCTTCTCTTGTGTTGTTGGAAGAGGGTATTTGCTATGACCAGTGCATTTTCTTGGCAAAACTCTATTAGTCTTTGCCTTGCTTCATTCCATATTCCAAGGCCAAATTTTCCTGTTACTCCAGGTGTTTCTTGACTTCCTACTTTTGCATTCCAGTCCACTAAAATGAAAAGGACATCTTTTTTGGGTGTTAGTTCTAAAAGGTCTTGTAGGTCTTCATAGAACCTTTCAACTTCAGCTTCTTCAGCATTACTGGTTGGGGCATAGACTTGGATTACTGTGACATTGAATGGTTTGCCTTGGAAACAAAAATAGATCATACTGTCATTTTTGAGATTGCATCCAAGTACTGCATTTCGGACTCTCTTGTTGACCATGATGGCCACTCCATTTCTTCTGAGGGATTCCTGCCTGTAGTAGTAGATAAAATGGTCCTCTGAGTTAAAATCACCCATTCCAGTCCGTTTTAGTTAGCTGATTCCTAGAATGTCGACATTCACTCTTGCCATCTCTTGTTTGACCACTTCCAATTTGCCTTGATTCATGGACCTGACATTCCAGGTTCCTATGCAATATTGCTCTTTACAGCATCGGACTTTGCTTCTATCACCAGACACATCCACAGCTGGGTATTCTTTTTGCTTTGGCTCCATCCCTTCATTCTTTCTGGAGTTATTTCTCCACTGATCTCCAGTACCATATTGGGGCCCTACTGACCTGGGGAGTTTCTCTTTCAGTATCCTATCATTTTGCCTTTTCATACTGTTCATGGGGTTCTCAAGGCAAGAATACTGAAGTGGTTTGCCATTCCCTTCTCCAGCGGACCACACCCTTTCAGATCTGTCTACCATGACCCCCCCATCCTGGGTTGCCCCATGGGCATGGCTTAATTTCATTGAGTTAGATAAGGCTGTGGTCCTGGTGTGATTAGATTGACAAGTTTTCTATGAGTATGGTTTCAGTGTGTTTGCCCTCTGATGGCCTCTTGCAATATCTACCGTCTTACTTGGGTTTCTCTTACCTTGGGCATGAGGTATCTCTTCCCGGCTGCTCCAGCAAAGCACAGCCATCGCACCTTACCTTGGATGAGGGGTATCTCCTCACCGCCGCCCTTCCTGACCTGGAGTAACAGGCAAATTTGGCCTTGGAATACGGAATGAAGCAGGGCAAAGACTAACAGAGTTTTGCCAAGAAAATGCACTGGTCATAGCAAATACCTCTTCCAACAACACAAGAGAAGACTCTATACATGGACGTCACCAGATGGTCAACACCAAAATCAGATCGATTATATTCTTTGCAGCCAAAGATGGAGAAGCTCTATACAATCAGCAAAAACAAGACCAGGAGCTGACTGTGGCTCAGACCATGAGCTCCTTATTGCCAAATTCAGACTTAAATTGAAGAAAGTAGGGAAAACCACTAGACCATTCAGATCAGATCATATCAGTCGCTCAGTCATGTCCGACTCTTTGCGACCCCATGAACCGCAGCACGCCAGGCCTCCCTGTCCATCACCAGCTCCCGGAGGTCACCCAGACTCACACCCATCAAGTCAGTGATGCCATCCAGCCATCTCATCCTCTGTCGTCCCCTTCTCCTCCTGCCCTCAATCCCTCCCAGCATCAGAGTCTTCTCCAATGAGTCAACTCTTCGCATGAGGTGGCCAAAATACTGGAGTTTCAGCTTTAGCATCATTCCTTCTAAAGAAATTCCATGATTGATCTCCTTCAGAATGGACTGGTTGGATCTTCTTGCAGTCCAAGGGATTCTCAAGAGTCTTCTCCAACACCATAGTTCAAAAGCATCAATTCTTCGGCGCTCAGCCTTCTTCACAGTCCAGCTCTCACATCCATACATGACCACAGGAAAGACCATAGCCTTGACTAGGCGAACCTTTGTTGGTAAAGGAATGTCTCTGCTTTTGAATATGCTATTTAGGTTGGTCATAACTTTCCTTCCAAGGAGTAAGCGTCTTTTACTTTCATGGCTGCAGTCACCATCTGCAGTGATTTTGGAGCCCAGAAAAACAAAGTCTGACACTGTTTCCACTGTTTCCCCATCTATTTCCCATGTAGTGATGGGACCAGATGCCATGATCTTCGTTTTCTGAATGTTGAGCTTTCAGCCAACCTTTTCACTCTCCACTTTCACTTTCATCAAGAGGCTTTTTAGCCCCTCTTCACTTTCTGCCATAAGGCTGGTGTCATCTGCATATCTGAGGTTATTGATATTTCTCCCAGCAATCTTGATTCCAACTTGTGTTTCTTCCAGTCCAGCCTTTCTCATGATGTACTCTGCATATAAGTTAAATAAACATGGTGACAATATGCAGCCTTGACGTACTCCTTTTCCTATTTGGAACCAGTCTGTTGTTCCATGACCAGTTCTAACTGTTGCTTTCTGACCTGCATACAGATTTCTTAAGAGGCAAATCAGGTGGTCTGGTATTCCCATCTCTTTCAGGTATGACCTAAATCAAATCCCTTATGATTATACAATGGAAGTGAGAAATAGATTTAAGGGCCTAGATCTGATAGATAGAGTGCCTGATGAACTATGGAATGAGGTTCGTGACACTGTACAGGAGACAGGGATCAAGACCATCCCCATGGAAAAGAAATGCAAAAAAGCAAAATGGCTGTCTGGGGAGGCCTTACAAATATCTGGGAAAAGAGGAGAAGCGAAAAGCAAAGGAGAAAAGGAAAGATATAAACATCTGGATGCAGAGTTCCAAAGAATAGCAAGAAGAGATAAGAAAGCCTTCTTCAGTGATCAATGCAAAGAAATAGAGGAAAACAACAGAATGGGAAAGACTAGGGATCTCTTCAAGAAAATCAGAGATACCAAAGGAACATTTCATGCAAAGATGGGCTCGATAAAGGACAGAAATGGTATGGACCTAACAGAAGCAAAAGATATTAAGAAGAGGTGGCAAGAATACACAGAACTGTACAAAAAAGATCTTCAGGGCCCAGATAATCATGATGATGTGATCACTGACCTAGAGCCAGACATCCTGGAATGTGAAGTCAAGTGGGCCTTAGAAAGTATCACTACGAACAAATCTAGTGGAGGTGATGGAATTCCAGTGGAGCTATTCCAAATCCTGAAAGATGATGCTGTGAAAGTGCTGCACTCAGATCAGATCAGTCGCTCAGTCGTGTCTGACTCTTTGCGATCCCATGAACCGCAGCACGCCAGGCCTCCCTGTCCATCACCAGCTCCCGGAGGTCACTCAAACTCGCATCCATCGAGTCAGTGATGCCATCCAGCCATCTCATCCTCTGTCGTCCCCTTCTCCTCCTGCCCTCAATCCCTCCCAGCATCAGAGTCTTCTCCAATGAGTCAACTCTTCGCATGAGGTGGCCAAAATACTGGAGTTTCAGCTTTAGCATCATTCCTTCTAAAGAAATTCCAGGATTGATCTCCTTCAGAATGGACTGGTTGGATCTTCTCGCAGTCCAAGGGACTCTCAAGAGTCTTCTCCAACACCACAGTTCAAAAGCATCAATTCTTCGGCGCTCAGCCTTCTTCACAGTCCAGCTCTCACATCCATACATGACCACAGGAAAGACCATAGCCTTGACTAGGCGAACCTTTGTTGGCAAAGTGATGTCTCTGCTTTTGAATATGCTATCTAGGTTGGTCATAACTTTCCTTCCAAGGAGCAAGCGTCTTTTAATTTCATGGCTGCAGTCACCATCTGCAGTGATTTTTGGAGCCCAGAAAGACAAAGTCTGACACTGTTTCCACTGTTTCCCCATCTATTTCCCATGCAGTGATGGGACTAGATGCCATGATCTTCGTTTTCTGAATGTTGAGCTTTAAGCCAACCTTTTCACTCTCCACTTTCACTTTCATCAAGAGGCTTTTTAGCCCCTCTTCACTTTCTGCCATAAGAGTGGTGTCATCTGCATATCTGAGGTTATTGATATTTCTCCCGGCAATCTTGATTCCAACTTGTGTTTCTTCCAGTCCAGCATTTCTCATGATGTACTCTGCATATAAGTTAAATAAACATGGTGACAATATGCAGCCTTGACGTACTCCTTTGCCTATCTGCACTCAATATGCCAGCAAATTTGGAAAACTCAGCAGTGGCCACAGGATTGGAAAAGGTCAGTTTTCATCCCAATCCCAAAGAAAGGCAATGCCAAACAATGCTCAAACTACTGCACAATTGCATTCATCTCACACGCTAGTAAAGTAATGCTCAAAATTCTCCAAGCCAGGCTTCAGCAATAAATGAACCGTGAACTTCCTGATGTTCAAGCTGGTCTTAGAAAAGGCAGAGGAACCAGAGATCGAATTGCGAACATCCACTGGATCATGGAAAAGGCAAGAGAGTTCCAGAAAAACATCTATTTCTGCTTTATTGACTGTGCCAAAGCCTTTAACCGTGTAGATCACAATAAACTGTTGAAAATTCTGAAAGAGATGGGAATACCAGACCACCTGATCTGCCTCGTGAGAAATTTGTATGCAGGTCAGGAAGCAACAGTTAGAACTGGACATGGACCAACAGACTGGTTCCAAATAGGAAAAGGAGTACGTCAAGGCTATATATTGTCACCTTGTTTATTTAACTTCTATGCAGAGTACATCATGAGAAATGTTGATGTTGGAAGAAACACAAGTTGGAATCAAGATTGCTGGGAGAAATATCAATAACCTCAGATATGCAGATGACACCACCCTTATGGCAGAAAGTGAAGAGGAACTCAAAAGCCTCTTGATGAAAGTGAAAGTGGAGAGTGAAAAAGTTGGCTTAAAGCTCAACATTCAGAAAACGAAGATCATGGCATCCGGTCCCATCACTGCAGGGGAAATAGATGGGGAAGCAGTGGAAACAGTGTCAGACTTTATTTTTCTGGGCTCCAAAATCACTGCAGATGGTGACTGCAGCCATGAAATTAAAAGACGCTTACTCCTTGGAAGAAAAGTTATGACCAACCTAGATAGCATATTGAAAAGCAGAGACATTACTTTGCCAACAAAGTTTCGCCTAGTCAAGGCTATGGTCTTTCCTGTGGTCATGTATGGATGTGAGAGCTGGACTGTGAAGAAGGCTGAGTGCTGAAGAATTGATGCTTTTGAACTGTGGTGTTGGAGAAGACTCATGAGAGTCCCTTGGACTGCAAGGAGATGCAACCTGTCCATTCTGAATGAGATGAGCCCTGGGATTTCTTTGGGAGGAATGATGCTAAAGCTGAAACTCCAGTATTTTGTCCACCTCATGCGAAGAGTTAACTCATTGGAGAAGACTCTGATGCTGGGAGGGATTGGGGGCAGGAGGAGAAGGGGACGACAGAGGATGAGATGGCTGGATGGCATCACTGACTCGATGGATGTGAGTCTGAGTGACCTCCGGGAGCTGGTGATGGACAGGGAGGCCTGGCGTGCTGCGGTTCATGGGGTTGCAAAGAGTTGGACACGACTGAGCGACTGATCTGATCTGATACACTATTAGTAATCCAAATGAGTAAAAATTATAATTAAGATGAGATATTACTTTTGCCCATTAGGAGCTACTTTTTTGTTTTTTTGAATAATGATAAAATGATAATAATAATTAAGAAAATTAGGCCTTTTATTATAATAGACTACTAGTAAGTAGATTTGACATAAATTCATTATTAGGTGTTTGAGACTAAAGCACAATTATAAAAGGGGCATATATTGAAATTCTCCTTATTGGAATTTGTATCAATTAAATCTGATAAGTACAAAGACATGCATAAGGGTTTCCCTACCGGCACTGTTTGTTTAATAGACAAATGAGACATGACTAAAATGCCAATCAGTATTCAAACATTTACAGAAATGTTGTACATAGATCTTCACAAGGGAATTCTATGTAATCTTGATACAGAGTGATAGATGTGTGCATTTTCCACTATGACTCTATACGTAGAAAAAATGGAAGTTATACATGCAGTTTTAAGATTTAGTGCCTATTAAAGGAGTACTTTTTATTTTATTTTATCTTTTTTTTGTATATATAAACTGATATATAATCTTTTATGCAGAAAGATAAGTAAATATCTTTAATCAGGAAAATTGGAGTAGTAATAAAATGGAGAGAGAAGGCTTTTCTTCAGGATATTAAATGACAGCACAAAGTTTTAATAATTTCTGTAATGTGATACTAGTATAAGAAGGTAAACAGGTCAAAAAGAATTGATATATTTGATACTTAAATATAGATAGTTAATACTTAGAATATACCAAAGGACGTATCACAGATAAATTAAAGGAAGGGATGGATTACTTACCAGATGGTATAAAGAAATGCATCTAATTAGAGTAAAAAATTAATTTTGATCCTAATCATAAACCACATTTTGTAATAATAAATTTAATTTGAAAATGAAATAACAAAATTTAACTGACTTCTGATCTGGGTAGGGATTAACAATTATTTACTAAATATGAGAACAGTACAAGATAGTATAAAGGAAAATAAAAGTTTATCTAAATATATCAAATTTAAAAGCATTGTGTGCTGAAAAAACACAATTTTAGAAATACAATTCTTTATTCAATCAAATATTAAGGCAGAACAAAGGTATTTCATTCATGAAAAGACTCTTACTTCCTGAGTACCTTTCATAGGAAGATCAAACCAGTCAATATTAAAGGAAACTGACCCTGAATATTCAATGAAAGGGTGAATGCTGAAGCTGAAGCTCCAATACTTTGGCCACCTGATGCAAAGAGCCAATTCATTGAAAAGACTCTGATGCTGGGAAGGATTGCTGGAGAAGCAATCTTATCTTATCAAATGATAAGAGGATAAGAGGGTTAGATGGCATCACCGACTCAATGGATGTGATTTTGAGTAAACTCTGGGAGATAGTGGACAGGGAAGCCTGGGGTGCTCAGTCCGTGGGGTCACAGAGTCAGACATGACTGAATGAACAACAACAACTGAGGCTATACATGAAAAAAATAACATGATTGTAACAGAAAAGATACAGTTAAGAGATTCAAAGTTAAGTTGATCTAATCCTTTAAAGCTACAGTTAGCCAAAAGATCAGGCTTGAAAAAAAAAAAAAAAAAAAAAGCTCCACAGAATACTTATGAAAATGGAGACATGGTATGAAATAACAGGCAATCAGAAACATCAAGAAAAACAAGCAATTGTAAATGACAGCCCCAGATCAATTGTAAAGAAGCCAGTCCAAAACAAAGTAAAAAGGTTGTTGTTTAAAGGAAAAATAGAGTGGAATGAGCATATCAAAAATAAAAACTGAACAGCATCATTACAACTATAAATATTATTTATTGAGAAGAAAGCACGTATTAATTTTTCTACTGATAAAATAAAGGTAATTACTAAATCCAGGAGAAACCTACAATTCTCGAAAAGTCTGATTCACATATGAAGGAGAACAAAAACAGTATAATTTAAGACACCTATTAGGTTTTAACAAAGAAGAATCTTTTGAGTGGTGCTAGAGTTGTGACACTTAAAGCACAGAAAATGAAATGTACTATAGAAAACTATGTGATTTTGTGGTGAATTTTATCTATTTAGTCATAATCACAAATAATGACCATTTTAAATTTTAGAACCAACCTATAAAGCAAGAAACTAATAAGGTGTGCAAATCACAGATGTAAGGGAGAAGAGAGAGAATGAGATAGCAGAGTCATTGATAAGTTCCTTTACAAGTTACAAGGGAATCAAGAAATATTTATTATCTATGTATTTAAGGTATCGATTTAATGATCAAATGGTAAGCAATACGGGCATTAAAGATGGGTTTATAAAACTAATTGGAATTGGAGAGAGTGGTGGAAGGGGATGTAATTTAGCAAACACTTATGAAGCGAAAAGGAGAGAAGCAAAAAGCAAAGGACAAAAGGAAAGGTTATAAGCATCTGAATGCAGAGTTCCAAAGAATAGCAAGGAGAAATAAGAAAGCTTTCCTCAGTGATCAATGCAAAGAAATAGAGGAAAACAATAAAATGGGAAAGACTAAACATCTCTTCAAGAAAATTAGAGATACAAAGGGAACATTTCATGCACAGATGGGCTCGATAAAGGACAGAAATGGTATGGACCTAACAGAAGCAGAAGGTATTAAGAAGAGGTGGCAAGAATACAGAGAAGAATTATACAAAAAAGAGCTTCACGATAGATAATCATGATGGTGTGATCACTGACCTAGGGCCAGACATCCTGGAATGTGAAGTCAAGTGGGCCTTAGAAAGCATCACTACAAACAAAGCTAGTGGAGGTGATGGAATTCCAGTTGAGCTATTCCAAATCCTGAAAGATGATGCTGTGAAAGTACTGCACTCAATATGCCAGCAAATTTGGAAAACTCAGCAGTGGCCACAGGATTGGAAAAGGTCAGTTTTCATTCCAATACCAAAGAGAGGCAATGACGAAGAATGCTCAAACTACTGCACAATTGCACTCATCTCACACACTCATAAAGTAATGCTTAAAATTCTCCAAACCAGGCTTCAGCAATACATGAACCATGAACTTCCTGATGTTCAAGCTGGTCTTAGAAAAGGCAGAGGAACCAGAGATCGAATTGCCAACATCCGCTGGATCATGGAAAAGGTAAGAGAGTTCCAGAAAAACATCTATTTCTGCTTTATTGACTGTGCCAAAGCCTTTAACCGTGTAGATCACAATAAACTGTTGAAAATTCTGAAAGAGATGGGAATACCAGACCACCTGATCTGCCTCTTGAGAAATCTGTATGCAGGTTAGGAAGCAACAGTTAGAACTGGACATGGGAAAACAGACTGGTTCCAAATAGGAAAAGGAGTACGTCAAGGCTGTATATTGTCACCCTGCTTATTTAACTTATATGCAGAGTACATCATGAGAAATGCTGGACTGGAAGAAGCACAAGTTGGAATCAAGATTGCTGGGACAAATCTCAATAACCTCAGATATGCAGATGACACCACCCTTGTGGCAGAAAGTTAAGAGGAACTAAAAAACCTCTTAATGAAAGTGAAAGAGGAGAGTGAAAAGGTTGGCTTAAAGCTCAACATTCAGAAAACTAAAAACATGGCATCTGGTCCCATCACTTCATGGGAAATAGATGGGGAAACAGTGTCAGACTTTATTTTGGGGGCTCCAAAATGACTGCAGATGGTGATTGCAACCATGAAATTAAAAGATGCTTACTCCTTGGAAGGAAAGTTATGACCAACCTAGATACTATATTGAAAAGCAGAGCTATTACTTTGCCTGCAAAGGTCTGTCTAGTCAAGGCTATGGTTTTTCCAGTGGTTATGTATGGATGTGAGAGTTGGACTGTGAAGAAAGCTGAGCACAGAAGAATTGATGATTTTGAACTGTGGTGTTGGAGAAGACTCTTGAGAGTCCCTTGGACTGCAAGGAGATGCAACCAGTCCATTCTGAAGGAGATCAGCCCTGGGATTTCTTTGGAGGGAACGATGCTGAAGCTGAAACTACAATACTTAGGCCACCTCATGTGAAGAGTTTGCTCATTGGAAAAGACCCTGATGCTGGGAGGGATTTGGGGGCAGGATGAGACGGGGATGACAGAGGATGAGATGGCTGGATGGCATCACTGACTTGATGGACATGAATTTGTGTGAACTCCGGGAGTTGGTGATGGACAGGGAGGCCTGGCGAGCTGTGATTCGTTGGGTCGCAAAGAGTCAGACACGACTGAGCAACTGAACTGAACTGAACTATGAAGGATTCAGTTGATAAGATGCATTATGAGCAAATTATTTAGACATCTAGATGTGAGTGCATGAAGAAATAAAAATAGAAACGACAAAATGAGGTTAACTCAGCAAAGTGGCCCCGAAATCTGGGAGGAATGAGTTGCTACTGAGTTGAAACAGTTGCTATTCAGATTAGAAATATAAATCTCCATCTTATGATAGTTCTGCAAATAAAGTTAAATTAAAAGAGGAATGCAGGAAAAATATTTGCAGCACATAGGATATTTTCAGGGTTAAAAACATGTATATCTTTTAAGTAAATAAGAAAAATATGATTATAGTAGTTTTTAAAAATTAAAGGAATCTAAACTGGCAACTATCGAAAGCAAAAATAGTCATAAATATAAAAAATATTTCATCACACCAAATAAACCAATACATAAATTTAACAAAATATGGTACTCTTTTTAAGCAATTAAGTTTTGAAAATAGCTAAAAATATTTTAATATTAATGCTGTGATAGGGACAATGATGTAGATATTTCAACACATTGCAGTTGACAGTGTGATGAAAGGTTACTCACAGATCAGATCAGATCAGTCGCTCAGTCGTGTCCGACTCTCTGCGACCCCATGAACCGCAGCACGCCAGGCCTCCCTGTCCATCACCAGCTCCCGGAGGTCACTCAGACTCACATCCATCGAGTCAGTGATGCCATCCAGCCATCTCATCCTCTGTCGTCCCCTTCTCCTCCTGCCCCCGTCCCTCCCAGCATCAGAGTCTTCTCCAATGAGTCAACTCTTCGCATGAGGTGGCCAAAATACTGGAGTTTCAGCTTTAGCATCATTCCTTCTAAAGAAATTCCATGATTGATCTCCTTCAGAATGGACTGGTTGGATCTTCTTGCAGTCCAAGGGACTCTCAAGAGTCTTCTCCAACACCACAGTTCAAAAGCATCAATTCTAAGTCAAGAAACACCTGGAGTAACAGGCAAATTTGGCCTTGGAATATGGAATGAAGCAGGGCAAAGACTAATAGAGTTTTGCCAAGAAAATGCACTGGTCATAGCAAATACCCTCTTCCAACAACACAAGAGAAGACTCTATACATGGACATCACCAGATGGTCAACACCGAAATCAGATCGATTATATTCTTTGCAGCCAAAGATGGAGAAGCTCTATACAATCAGCAAAAACAAGACCAGGAGCTGACTGTGGCTTGGACCATGAACTCCTTATTGCCAAATTCAGACTGAAATTGAAGAAAGTAGAGAAAACTACTGACAGAGAAGAATAGTAAATATATCTAGTAGATTGATCTAATAAATTTTTAGGAATTCACTTTAAATATATAATCTTATTTATTCAAAGAATTATAGATGAGGATATCTATGTCAGTATTATTTATAATTGTCAACACAACCACACTTTGATATCCTCAGGGGAATTTGTTCCAGGACTGCCCCCACCTCCCCAATACCAGCACTTGTGAAATTCAAGTCTTTTATATAAAATGGAATATTTTCATATAATCTATATATATCCTACTGTGTACTTTAAATCATTCTAGATTTATTTTAATACCTGTGTATTAAAGTTGCTTCAATTGTTCAACTCTTTACAACCCTATGGACTATAGCCCACTAGGCTTCTGTCCATGGGATTCTCCTGGCAAGAATACTGGAGTGGGTTGCCATTTCCTTCTCCAGGGGATCTTCCTAACCTAGGGATTGAACCTGACTCTGTTAAGTCTCCTGCATTGTCAGGCAGGCTCTTTACTACTAGCACCACCTGGAAAGTCCAATTATAATACCTAAGTGAAGTGAAAGTCGCTCAGTCGTGTCCGACTCTTTGCAACCCTGAAGACTATATGGTCCGTGGAATTCTCCAGGCCAAAATACTGGAGTGGGTAGGCTTTTCCTTCTCCAGGGGATCTTCCCAACCCAGGGATGGAACCCAGGTCTCTCGCATTGCTAGCGGATTCTTTATCAGCTGAGCTATCAGGGAAGCCCATTATAATATCTAGTACAGTATAAATCATTGTATATACAATGTAAATGCTATGCAAATAGTTGCTGGTCTACAACAGATCCAAATTTTGCTTTTTAAAACTTTCTTGAATTTTTATTATTTTAAGTAATTTTGATCTGCTGGTTGGTTGAATCTGTGGTTGAAGAACTCACAGATATTGAGGGCCCACTGTAAATGAAAACAGTGCTCAATTAAATGATTAAACATGGGTGAAGATCCAATTAATGTTTTCTTAGACCACATAAGAACTGAGGAAAGCACGTGCAATGTAAAACTGAGACAGCTGGCTGCTTGCAATGTCAATTTTAATGTATTTTCATTATCCCTATAAATTTAAGTAATTTATCTAAATAAATATGGATTACATGCACAATTAAATGTTATGTATACATGAACTTATGGATAATTGAAAAATATTATCACGTCTGAGTAACTTATTTATTGTTAAGGTTTATCATGTCCTTTATGTAATTCCAGTTTTTTAAAGAGCCCTTTTATATTATAATCAGATAGAAGGCATATTATTTATAATAGAAAAAGTTAACTAAAATAAAAATAACAGTTATTATATCACCAAGCCAAATATATTATCTAAGAACTTTGTACTTACCTCAAATCATATCACTTGAATTAAACTTAAAACTATTTTCAAGGACTTTGTGAGACTTAGTAATGAGTGACTAGATATAACTAACTCATCATTTATATAGCAAACCCTTTATTCAAAAATAGTACTAAGTGGTCTCTGAGCACATTGTTATAAATGAGGACAGATTTTATTAATGAAGCTTTAGTGGTCCCACAGTAAGGTTTAGTTACTTATTTAAGCTTAGTTACAGTTATAGAATTCCTCCAGAGATGTTTGACATAAATATTTATAAATTTAAAATTAAATACATAAAAGTAATTTTATTTTCTTGAAGGTTACCATTATGATACAAGTAATTTTGTTTCAGTACCTATTTAGAGGAATTTATCAAACAAAGGGAAGATAATAGGAATTTTTTTAAATTCAGTTTCGGTTCAGTTCAGTTTAGTCACTTAGTTGTGTCCGACTCTTTGCAACCCCATGGATCACAGCACGCCAGGCCTCCCTGTCCATCAACAACTCCTGGAGGTCACTCAGACTCATGTCCGTGGAGTCAGTGATGCCATCCAGCCATCTCATCCTCTGTTGTCCCCTTCTCCTCTTGCCCCCAATCCCTCCCAGCATCAGAGTCTTTTCCATTGAGTCAACTCTTCACATGAGGTAGCCAAAGTACTGGAGTTTCAGCTTCAGCATCATTCCTTCCAAAGAAATCCCAGGGCTGATCTCCTTCAGAATGGACTGGTTGGATCTCCTTGCAGTCCAAGGGACTCTCAAGAGTCTTCTCCAGCACCACAGTTCAAAAGCAAAGTGAATTAGCTGTACATAAACACATATCCCTTCCCCTTTGGATTTCCTTCCCATTTAGCTTTCTATTTTAGAGTAACCCCCTGTGGGAATTACTTTCAAATCTTAAGTCAAACTGTATAATCTTCATTTCTCCCCTAAAAATAAAAATCCATAACTACTAAAATGATCTATTTCATCCAAACTAAAACAACTTAAGATTTCTTAAAGATTTAATTCATACTTTTTAACAGAATTGATTTTGTGCAAATAAGATACTATTTTACCAAATCACTACTCTGAGCAGAGAGTTCACATAAACAGAATAAGAGAAAAGAATATTAGCATCTTTGGATGTCAGTGTTTGAAATACATTTTAGACTATTGACAATTCTGTCTGGCAGAGCTTTCTGACCACCTCATGAATTAGGAGAATGAACACAGCCTTAAAAGGTTAGAAGTTCTCCTCTTTTGGAAAAGTCATATTCACAATGACTTGTCATCTCCCACTATAAAGCTCCCTCTCTGTGGAAGTTCTCTTGGATCTTTATTTCAGTATTAGGAGAGACCAAACTCATTATGCTATTTAACACCTCAAACTAGACAGTAACTTGGCACAGGAAAGAAGCAGCCAATGTTATATTTGCCACTAAATACAGGCACCTTTTAAACTATTCAGAGTGCAATTTTATTAAGCAAAAGACATATTATTGGCCTAGAGCCATTTACTATAAATATTTCCTGGTCAAGATCAATTGATGTAGAACGTCTGAATAATGCTACAGGAAATATAAAACAAGGCTTGGATGACAGAGGATATAAAACATTACATAAATGTTACAAATTAAACTTAAATTATTTTGAAATCTTGCTTTATGTATGCTATTGTTGAAATAAAGTACATAGAATCCAATCCTAGATATAATGACAAGATTGAATTTATAACATATATAGGATATGCAAATGTGTCTCTTCTCTAGTGCTCTCAAAGTAGAATCCATGAAAAGCAAATCAATTTTTGGCTCAAGAGAGAATGTTCCTTTCCCTTCAGATGTGGGGACATTAACCAATCAATATTATTTTAGATGTTCTTTTTGGTCTTCGTTACTCTAAGCCAAGAGTCCTAAATTTGAACAGAAGTAAAGGAGAAAGAAATGAACACATTATAATGAAATTTTACTGAAGCCAAAAGCTTATTTCAGTGGATACTAAGTGGTTAACATCAATTTGTTGGAAGATGATAACTAAGTGATTCTTGTCTTGCCTTAGTGATCCTTGTTTCCAAATGGATATAGAGCAGCAGTAGGACTTCCTGAGAATAAAAAAGAGAGGAAGAATTATTTGGGGATGGGTAATAAATGGATAATCTGTATATTAAAGGAATCCAAAAATAAAACTCTTATGTACCAAATGCATAACTCTGATTAGTTATGTTTTATAGTAAATATCATCTCTTCTTTGCCAACACGGTTTTAACGTTTCTGTATAAATAAAGAGAGAAAAGTATATTTGGGGCTCATACTGCTGCTGCTCCCACTGCTGCTGCCAAGTCACTTCAGTCGTACCCGACTCTGTGTTACCCCATAGATGGCAATTCACCAGGCTCTTCTGTCCACGGGATTCTCCAGGCAAGAATACTGGAGTGGGCTGCCATTTCCTTCTCCAGGGGCTCACACAATATATACTAAAACAGAAATGAAAAAATATTTTTATTTATAAATATGTTTTCAATGTAAAAAATTACCTTAGCAGATACTTGCTGTACTTGTCCCTAACTAGGTTCAAACATTTGTCTAATGATTTCTTGCTGAATAAATAATTTATCATTTGATGTCTCTGAGACCAGCAGTCTCTTTCATCTAAGCATAGTTTTGTTTTTTGTTTTTTGTTTTCCCTTGACTCAGGGAGTGAACAATATAGAGAGAAGAAAAAATACTAGGGAGTGATAAATTTGTAGTACAGACACACCTTCCACCACACATCCTAGATATAACCCTCCATCGTTAAAATTTGCATACATGTTTTATAATTTTCTATACAGAATACTAATTTATTAAGAACACAGAGATAATACTTGAAGTTAGTTTATTTCAGATAGAAATCAACAAATTGTGAGTCCCTAAGAATAACAATGATCTGCTAACTAAGGGTACAATAAAATTAAATAATGATTAATAACAACTATATATGGATCCCCAAATTTCAACTTAAATAGACATCACACAGAACAGAGTATGGAGAGCAGTGTCTAAGTTAGCTCTTAGACACTTAAACCAAATGAAGGCAACTCGGTGACTTTAGGGATGTTACCTAATTTCTCTAAAATTTGGTTTTGTCAAAATCAAAATGGTAGTAAAACGATGTGTGTTAAATATAGCACTAAAAGCACTATACTAACAATCATAATGTACAGAAAATATAAATGGCAAATCAGCTCTATATCTATTATACTCTTCAATAAAACAGGGTAAGTAATGATGAGAATCTTGGAGTAGGGCATGGCAATCCCCTTTAGTATTCTTGCTTGGAGAATCCCATGGACAGAGGAGCCTGGCAGACTACAGTTCATAGGGTCGCCAAGAGTCAAACACTACTGAAGCAACTTAGCATGCACACACAATGATGATTATTACCTCTGTTTTAGAAAA
Source organism: Tragelaphus eurycerus (assembly GCA_935064755.1). Taxonomy (NCBI): domain Eukaryota; kingdom Metazoa; phylum Chordata; class Mammalia; order Artiodactyla; family Bovidae; genus Tragelaphus; species Tragelaphus eurycerus. Next base: position 8,834,373 of record CAKXYN010000012.1, on the reverse strand, counting down.
GAAAATGAGTTTTAGATTAAGAGCACTTGAAGAAGACTGTAGGACTAGAAATCTATAATTAAGCCTAGAGAAGTATATATACTTATACCACATACTCCTGAAAAAAGAATAAAGGAACTCTCACATCTAAATACAGTTTGAACGGAGACAATTAAAAAGAAAAACAGAATAAAAATAAACACCTAAGGAACAGAGAAATAGCCATATTTTAGGAACCTACTATGATTTATTTAGTGTAGTTGGTATTCAAATTCCATCCAAGTTTTAGCAAAATTGTTGCTGTGGACAGATTGAGTGAGACCAATTTCCCCCAGCTGGTGTGAACTTCTTCATGAAGGGTGAGCAGTTTTAAGTGCTCGTATGTGATGTTGAAGGGTTTTGCACATTCCCCAGTGAGTGTCTCCATTTTACCTATGCTCTTCTCTTTCCAATCACAATCACAGTTCCCTCACAACTAGAAAATCCCAAACCCTGGACTAAATTCTGATCTAGGCTATTTAACTCTATCTCCCTCAAGTTTATTTTATCCATGCGAAATATATTTTCATCCATTCTCTTCTCTGCCCTCTACCGAGAGAGAACTACAAACGTCCTCCTGTCTTTTAAGGCCAGCTATCTTCTTGTGATCTTAATTGTCTTCTCACTCTCTTCCATCATCAATTTCCTGCCTGGTCACTGTGTTTCAAACTCCTCCTCTCCACTAAAATATTGATATTTTCTTGGTGGTGGTGGTTTAAGTCCCTACGTCATGTCCGACTCTTGCAACCCCATGAACTGTAGTCTGACAGGCTCCTCTGTCCTTGGGATTCTCCAGGCAAGAATACTGAAGTGGGTTACTATTTCCTTCTCCAAATTACACTTCCTAATTCCTGCCTCATCCTAAAGTACAGAGAATACAACCTAGGGGGTAAACTGAATTCATGTTGAAAACCAGTTACTCATGAGCTACCCAAATCCTCTACCCCACCCCAAGTATTTAGCTTGAGTCCTATTTTTAATTTTTCTTCCTTCTCAACTGTTTTTGAATCTAGCACATTGTGCCATTGTGCAGATTTTCTCTGAAATATTTTTGCTTTGATTTCTTGTTGGTTTCTTCCACAATCATACAGATTTACACTTTGATTGGTTGCTTTCTTTCTGAATTATTGTCATAGACTACTATTTGGTCTTACCACTCTTAACTTCCTGATCTCCAGTCTATATTTTCCATTATGTGATTATAAGAATAACTTCCCTGAATCATATTTTTCATCTAAGCTTTGTTGTTAAAACCTTAGTGATTTCCATTGCCTGAGAAATAAATTGCTATCTCCATCAGCTTTCCAATTCTCCCTACAACTGAGTTTCATGGACCCTCATTTTACAATTGCAAAACAATAAAGTTGGCCTCTGCTTTCCTGCCTCTGTGCCTGTGATCATAATTTTTGATACCAAGATAATTCTTTTAAACTTCTCAAAACCCTGAGAGTCTTTGATGCATCTTTAAAGGTGCCCTTCAAAGTGTTTCTCTTACAGTAACTTTTCTAGGATTCCCCAGCCAGAACTTCATCCCATCTTTCCATTTTCCAGAAGCCTTCATGATTTTCTTTTGACATTTATCTTCTTTGTTATCCTTTAAATTTTTCTCTGTGTATCTTTTCTTGGCTGTTAGAACCAAACTCATCCATATCCATCATTATGCCAATTTTGTCTCTGCTCAGTCCTCATCAAATCTTTTTGCTTTGAAAATACTTGTGGTTCAATTAAAAGTAAATGAAAGTTGACTTTGCACATCTCTACAAAATAGAGAATATAGAACCAATTGTTCCTTTCCTCTTGCATCAAAACAGAAGTTCACATTTTAGCAGTCTGTTGATGCACACCTACACACACAAAGAGCCCCTGAGATCTCATCAACTTAAGAAGTAAAATTTTGTGCCAAAGTGATGTTTACATGGTGGGTGAAAAGAGAGAACTGGATGACAGGAAGGATGACAAGTCAAGTGAACCAAATCTGAAGTGGTAATTTTTACAACCTGAGTAATCTGCTCTCCATATGTTTCCTGCAAATCCTAGGAAAGGTACTATAACCATGATCTTTGCATTAGAGTCAAGCATATAAAGATTCACCTCTTCGCAGGAATAAATTTAGAAACAGAGAACCAAGAGGAAAGCTTTTTGGCAACCTTTCCTGAAAGTGTGTGCAAGGCTGAAAAACCAAATGGAGAGAGGAGTCTGTTAACCTTTATCACACACCACATGCAAAGTAATCACACATCATAATGCTTTCATATCATATGTTTCTTTCACATTCTTGGACATGGTACTACACAGTTAAGCTTCCAGCAGCTGGAGAAATTATAACACAGTGATGGTCTGTCTACCCATAGAGTTCAGTGCCTCATTTAGAGTTCTTGGCTTCAATAGTTTGATACAAACAAAAAGTTTTATGTTCATAAACTAAAGCCAGACTGTGACCTAAATTAGTTTCCTCACATATATTTTTTAAAAAGTTTAACTACTTTAAATCAAAGAAAAATCTATACAATCAAAACTGGAGAAAGTAATTTTGAATTTAAATTTTTATGGAGGTGTGATGTAAATGTTTATAATTCTAATAAAAGGTCTTGTACTTTCCTCCTGTCTGCATGGTTCTCATTGTCCCTCATTTGTCCCAGCATAAGCAGGGGTATGTGGACTACCATTTGGGGAAGATATATTTTAGGTTATTTGTTCACATCTTAAGGAATGATTTTATTGCCACCATCCTCAAATATATACCCTTTTGGAAATTTTCTTTAGATAGTATCCCCTTCATTAGAAAATATGAGTACTCATGAAGGGAGCACAGCAGAGGCATTCACATTTTGACTCCGTGTTAATGAAAACCTGTTCTCCTTAGGTACTCTCAACAGACAGAGGCCATGGTTCTGGCCCTCTTGTTTATATTTTGGCTAACAGAAGACCAAAGATATGAATAAGCAAATTGTTAACATACATCCACATGGCTTTTCATAGTTGACCTGAAGTGCTGGTGTGATAGGAAGAGAATGTTTTTGGCCTGGTTGTCTGGATTTGATTTATCCCCATCTTCACCTCTTCATTTGCTGTGTGATATTGAACAAGTTACTTAGAAAACTTATTTTGCATCTATTTAGTTATCTCTGAAATAAGGATATAAAACTCACTCTCAAGTTGTCCTAAGGATTTAATAATATGACATGAGTAAACGTATCTAATAAGCTCATTAAATTGTAACTCCCTTTTATCTTCTTTCCCCACCTTCATTATAAAGGTAATTCAAGCACTATTTTGCCTTTCAGTTGGACTTTAGGTGTGGACCCAATTTTCGCTTTTATCTCACATCTTCTCTGCACCCATCTCCATGCTACATTTATTTCTGAAGCACTCTATCTATTGTGTTTCACCATTTTTTAAAAATGCTCATTTTAAAAAATACTGCCAGTATAAAATCCATTTACATCTGCAATACCTCAGTGAATTCTCATAACAGTTATTCAAAATAGATATTATTTATCTGTAATCTATACATGAGGAAACTAAGGTTAAAAGGCTAAGTGGCTTTCACAATACCATGAAAGCTAATAACCAAGATTAAGTAGCTTCTACCATCGCACAACGTGAGTAAGTAGCAATTCTGGGAACAGAACCCTGGTTTTCTAATTTCAAACTGACTCAACTTTCCTCTTCTCCATTCTGGGAGAGCTCTACTTTGGGTAGTACTCCCCCTTTAATATACTTCTGTAACTTTAATATTAAACTCAACATTTTGCTCTAGTCAGCTTCCTCTTCCCTATCTCTTCTAAGAACCCAGAGAAACCTCTGCCTATTTCTGTAAATAGTAATCTTCAGTCATCCTTATTTTAAAACACACTTAGGGAAAAATACTTCAATAATGGTATTTAAGCCAAATCAAAGGGGAAAAACAGTGCTTATCAATTATGTGCAATGACTTTTTGAGTAAATGGAAAAATATTACACTTTTAATAAAAACATACAACTTTAGGGTATTAAATGATCATTAGTAAGAAAAGACATTAGATTAACTATGGCAGAAGGAACATAATTATTTGTACAATTAATACCAATAGCAATCTTGGAAATAACGTTGTGGTAAATAGAATTAGGTAAGTAAACAGCATAGGCTTAAGGAAGGAAAAAAGAATGTGCACTATGGAATTTGAATGTCTGGATGATGTTTAGATCACTTCTATAGGGCTTCTGAGTAACATATCACATATTCCTCTAATTAAGATGGAAGAGAGGAGAAACTCTGTTATGCTGAGTGAGAAGTGTTTCTGAACAAGAAAAAGCAGCATTTTCACAAAAATAATGTATCCTCTTAATAAATAGTAGGAACACTGAGAATTTTTCTTAAGCCACCATCAATCATTAAATATTAAAGCTTATTATGTCTAAGTATCTCTATTTAAAAATCTTTTTTTCAAATAATACTCTAATAAAATTAGAAGCAAGAAATTATCAAATACTACACTAGAATCATTTGGTTGAAAGATGAGAGTATACATGTGATTCCTCTTGAAACGAGAGCTACCAAACTACATAATAAACTGTAGTGCGATGGAATAAAAACTAAAAAGTCTAAGTGACTTGAGCAAAGAGGATAGGGAAAAAAGAAGAAAATGATTACGTTTCTCCACCAAAATGTTTATTGTTTTAGACATTTTTACTCTGGACCCTGAAAAATACATTTATTTTTAAGTATGATTTATAAACAAACTCGAGGACAGTCATATAATTGAGTTGCCAAAACATGAAAGTAATATGTCTTTAAAGCAATGGAAAATTGTTACTGATAAAGTGATTTAAAAATGGCAATGTACCAAAAATACAGACTCTAGCCCCAAATGTGTATAAAGTCTTTACATTTAGATATATGATTGACAAATTGATAACTTTTGGGGAAAATATAAACAAAATATTAACAGAGGTTATCTCTGAAAAATATGCTAGTGCAAAATTTTTAATTTTGTGCTAGTTTAGATTTTCTAAAATGGACATAGTTTTAAGTCATGAAAAGGCGATAAAGCTGGCGTCAGAAGTCCATGTTAACTTAGTCTGTTTTGGATGCCGATCACTCAGACATGCCTCATGCATTTTCTTCAGTCAGGGAGATGCCACTACCAAGTGACTGACAAAGGGAAATAAAAAGGAACTCCTTTTTCAAAGAAAAAAATATAAAGCAGCCCCTTTTTGGTTGTCAGTATGATCACGTCAGACTCTGAGACCCATGGAGAGAGACGTTTCATTTAGACTTTGTGCTGTGCACAGAGCTCCCGGTGCCATGCACACAATTATGATCATTGACAGTCACTCAATCTCCTTCCTTCTCTTCTGTGCCATTGCTGCCCTGGTGCTGCCTCGGCAGCATATTTAGGTTTTAAGTTGTCAATCATGATTCTTTTATATTCTAGCAAAATGATAAAAATTCATAATATCAAAAAGATGCCTAGTGGGACAAAGTTTTTGCTGGACAATTGCATTCTTTTCCATGTGTGTACTCTGCAAGGTCTAATACACCAAATATTCCATAGGCCAATCAAAGTACGTTTCCTTGTTTTAGTTTCAATCTATTTTATGTCAAAAATTCTGTTCATCTTTAAAGAATGTTCAGCTATTGCTGCACAACTCCCTGAGACTGCCTGGGATTAAATAGGGAAACCAATCAGAACAAAACAAGATCTCCTTTGCCCTTCTACATCAAAACACTACAGTCCATTCTATAACAGTTCCCAGGAGGAAAATCTTCATTAAGCTGAAATACACACATTGCCATAAATCAAAGCAAATATATATCTCTCTGCTTTGCACATTCTATTTTAGGCTTAGTGATCAATTCTACTTACCACTTACTGAAAGAAAGTAGGTGTGTGTGTGTGTGTTTTCAATATTTCAAATGGAATTTTCAGAGAAACTGGAAAGCTAAAGAAAAGCTCATCAAGCACAAGATTAAAATTACAGTAGATAGACATTTAGTGAACTTAACATTCTAAGAATAATGTGTGTGTGTATTTTTCTCTTCATGAGTCGAATCACCTCAGAAATATTTACTACTCAGATCACCTTTGAAAGCCCTAGAATCCTAAGGTGGAAAAGGAGGTGGCAATCTTCACAGTTTTAGGAACAATTAAAAGTAAACAAAATGTTTGGAGTTCTTATTCCATTGCCAAATTGAGCTGGCCAGATATGTGGCTGGTAATGCTGAATAATAAGGTTTGGGAACCGATTGTCCCTTTGAAATATGTGAACTGCTAGACCTTCAAGTTCATTACCAGAGTTCTTCATGCACACACTTCTCAGTAATCATGAACTATCTAGTATGCTTAGAATTGTGTAAATCATCAATTGACAATGAGAAGAATTTTATTTTATACCAGAATTTCATTTTCCCTCCCATAGAATAAATTAGATGCTAGCAAAATTAACAACAAAACCGTGTCAATTATCGTTGCACAATTTTTGTTTTTCATGCCTATTTAGTCTTACATTTATAGGTTCAAATGTAGTGGTTTTTTTTTTTTCTTTTTTAATTGAAGTATAGTTAACTTACAGTGTTGCATTTCAAATATGCAGCTAGATAATTCCATATATATAGTTATATACATACAAATATATATATGTATAAATACTTTTTCAGACTCTTGTCCATTATCAGATCAGATAAGTCTCTCAGTCGTGTCCAACTCTTTGCGACCCCATGAATTGCAGCATGCCAGGCCTCCCTGTCCATCACCAACTCCCGGAGATCACTGAGACTCACATCCATCGAGTCAGTGATGCCATCCAGCCATCTCATCCTGTCGTCTCCTTCTCCTCCTGCCCCCAATCCCTCCCAGCATCAGAGTCTTCTCCAATGAGTCAACTCTTCGCATGAGGTGGCCAAAGTACTGGAGTTTCAGCTCTAGCATCATTCCTTCCAAAGAAATCTCAGGGCTGATCTCCTTCAGAATGGACTGGTTGGATCTCCTTGCAGTCCAAAGGACTCTCAAGAGTCTTCTCCAACACCACAGTTCAAAAGCTTCGGTGCTCAGCCTTCTTCCTTCACAGTCCAGCTTTCACATCCATACATGACCACAGGAAAAACAATAGCCTTGACTAGACGAACCTTTGTTGGCAAAGTAATGTCTCTGCTTTTCAGTATGCTGTCTATATTGGTCATAACTTTCCTTCCAAGGAGTAAGCGTATTTTAATCTCATGGCTGCAGTCACCATCTGCAGTGATTTTGGAGCCCAGAAAAATAAAGTCTGACACTGTTTCCACTGTTTCCCCATCTATTTCCCATGAAGTGATGGGACCTGAGGCTATGATCTTCGTTCTCTGAATGTTGAGCTTTAAGCCAACTTTTTCACTCTCCACTTTCACTTTCATCAAGAGGCTTTTGAGTTCCTCTTCATTTTCTTCCATAAAGGTGACGTCATCTGCATATCTGAGGTTATTGATATTTCTCCCATTTTTGTCCATTATAAGTTAGTATAAGATATTGAGTATAGTTCCTAGTACTATATAGTTGATCTTTGCTTTTTATTTTATACATGTGTGCATGCTTGGTCACTCAGTTGTGTCTGACTCTTTTGCAACGCCATGGACTGCAGACCGCCAAGCTCTTTAGTCCATGGGATTAGTCAGGAAAGAATACTGGAGTGGGTTGTCATTTCCAGGGGATCTTCCCGACCCAGGGATCTAATGCGGGTATTGCATTTCCTGCATTGACAGATGGATTCTTTACCACTAGCACCAGTTGGGAAACCCTATTTTATATGTAGTGGTAATGGCAACCCACTCCAGTACTCTTGCCTGGAAAATCCCCTGGACAGAGGAGCTTGGTAGGCTTTAGTCCATGGAGTCGCTGAGAGTTGGACATGACTGAGCGACTTCACTTTCACTTTTCACTGTCATGCATTGGAGAAGGAAATGGCCACCCACTCCAGTGTTCTTGCCTGGAGAATCCCAGGGACGGGGGAAACTGGTGGGCTGCTGTCTATGGGGTCGCACAGAGTCAGACACGACTGAAGCAACTTAGCAGCAGCAGCAGTGTGTTTATGTTAATCTCAATCAAATGTAGTGTTTCAATAGAACTTTGCTCCTTGAAAAGTAAACAAATATTCATAGTAAAGTTCATTTTCTGTTTGAAATCAATGTTTCAAATTTCTGATGTTTTTAAGTGCAGAAAGACTAATGTATAATGTGTTCCAGTAAGTACTATGAACAGAAGTAGTTAGGACTTTGATTATATGTCTCATCTCAGAAAATCACCTTCAGAAACCTAGAATGCCCTAACTTGAGTATAGGGCACTATTGAAATTACATTTAAAAAGGCAAGGAAAATGTAGTTACAAGGTAAAAATGTAAGAGTAGTAATTACTTGGTCTGTGTTAGGGCAAAGTCAGGAGACAGAGTCATGGAATGAAACCCGATTAGCAGAGGTTACAAAAAGAAATAAGGAAACACTTACTGTAAGTGCCTGAGAATCGAAAGAATGTCACTGAAGAGTCCAAGTCCACTGCTTAATAGGAAAAGGGAAAATTGCAGACTACATGGAGGGCAACACGTTTAATTGCTCCTTGGGTTATTCTTTTCTAAATACTAATAATTGTAAAAGGTTGCTTAATGTGATAATAGTTACCAGGATTGAAGAGATCAAAAGGCAATGTCAGAAAGTAATAGATTGAGGTGAATAAACATTACTGTGAATGTATTCATATTAATGGTACCCTGAGATGGACCAAGGAAGGAGATGCATCTGATGCTGAGATAACTGTGAGTATAGAGAATGATAAAATAAATAAATACTCATTTCAACTTGAGTGGTGAAAAGACAACCATTATTCCACCAAAACCTTTAAAAATTGATAATCATAAAATCAATCAACTAGCAAATGTCTGTTGAATGTAAACTATCTTCCTAAGAGAGGCTATAGACCCCAGTGAATCTCTAATACATGACTTATTGCTACTCAAGATTTACTCCAGATTTTGGTAAGTAGCTAATTATGTGTATTACTCACATACACATTATCAGTTAATTATGTACAGTAATTAAAGAACAGTTATAATGAATATGAGGAGCAGTAATGAAAATATTCTAGGTAATATGTGACCAATGATCTAGGGTGTTGAACTTTATTAATGTGATACTAATATGAACTCTAACCACATCAACATTTACTGTGTAGAATAATTCTATTCTGTGTTCTCATGCTACTATCAAACTTTTCAAAGGAACTTGTTATAGGGTTCAAGGCCCTGAGAAAATAAGTATGAATTGTAAATAAATACCTTCTCAATAGAGCAGAACATATAAATATATATTCTGATTTCCTTATATCATAAAATATTTTACACTATTAAAAATAATTAAAAATACTTTTCACTTCATGTATTTGCTTTCTCTTCAAAGAAACAGAATTTTTTTCTTTTATATTTTAATTTTTTATTTAGTGGCACTCGATTTACTTAAACCAAAGAAAAACTGTTCACCCATTTCTCCTAACACCTACCCCCACCTCTGCCTCTGGCAACCACCAATCTGTTCTCTGTATCTGAGCTGATTTTTATTTTAAATTAATTTTTAGATTTCATACATAAGAGAGATCATATGGTATTTATATTTCTCTGGCTTATTTCACTTAGCATAATGTCCTTGAGGTCCATCCATGTTGTGATGAATGGCAAGATTTCATTCTTTATTTCTCATGGCTGAATTATATTGCATTGTATGTGTGTGTGCACATATGCGTGCATATATATGCCGTAATTTTTTGATCCATTTATCCATGGATGACACTTAGGTTGTTTCCATATCTTGTTCTTGTTCAGTCACCCAGGTGTGTCCAACTCTTCACAACCCCATGGACTGCAGCACACCAGGTCTCCCTGTCCCTTGCCATCTCCCAGAGTTTGCCCAAGTGCATGTTCATTGAGCCACTGATGTAATACAGACATTCCATCTTCTGTCACCATCTTCTCCTGCCCCCAAGTTTTCCCAGCATCAGGGACTTTTTCAATGAATCAGCTCTTTCCATCAGGTGACCAAAATGCTGGAGCTTCAGCTTCAGTCCTTCCAGTGAGTATTCAGGATTCCTTTCCTTTAAAATTGACTTGTTTGACCTCCTTACTATCCAACAGACTCTTGGGAGTCTTTTCCAGCATCACAGTTTGAAGGCATCAATTCTATGATGCTCTGCTTCCTTTACAGTCCAGCTCTCACAATGGGATGTGACTACTGGGAAGAACATAGCCTTGACTATATGGACCTTTGTTGGCAGAGTGATCTCTCTGCTTTTCAATGCACAGTCTAGGTTTGTCATGGCTTTCCTGCCAAGAAGCAATTGTCTTTTAATTCCATGGCTGCAATCACCATCTGCAGTGACTTTAGAGACCAAGAAAGGAAATCTGTAACTGCTTCCACCTTTTCCCCTTCTATTTGCCATGAAGTAATGGGGCCAGATGCCATTAGTTTTTTTAATATTTAGTTTTAAGCCGGCTTTTATACACTCCTCCTTTACCCTCATCAAGAAGTTCTTTAGTTCCTCTTCACTTTCTGCCATTAGAGTGGTATCATCCACATAGCTGTGGTTGTTGATGTTTCTCCACCTGTCTTAATTCTAGCTTGCAGCTCATCCAGCCTGGTATTTCTCATGATGTACTCAGTGTATAAGTTAAATAAGCAGGGCGACAACAGACAGCCCTGTTGTCTCCTTTCTCAATCCTAAAACAGTCAATTGTTCCACACAATGTTCTAACTTAACTGTTGCTTCTTGACCCACATACAGATTTCTTGGGAGACAGGTAGGCATTCCCATCTCTTGAAGAGCTTTCCATAGTTTTTTATATATAACCTACACAATCAAAGGCTTTAGCATAGTCGGTGAAACAGTGGTAGAAGTCTTTCTGGAATTCCCTTGCTTTCTCTATCATCTAGCAAATGTTGACAATTTCTGGTTCCTCTGCCTTTTCTAAACCCAGATTTGAGATCTAGAAGTTCTTGATTTGTGTAATGTTGAAGCCTGACATGTAAGATTTTAAGCATGATCTTACTAGCATGGGAGATGAGTGCAATTGTCCAATGGTTAGCACACTGTTCAGTACTACCCTTCACAGGAATTGGGATGAGAATTGACCTTTCCAGTCCTGTGGCCACTGCTGGGTATTCCAGATTTACTGACAGGCCAGAATATTGGAGTGGGTAGCCTTTCCCTTCTCCAGGGGATCTTCCCAATCCAGGGATCAAACCCAGGTCTCCCTCATTACAGGCAGATTCTTTACCAGCTGAGCCACAAGGGAAGCCCATATAGTAGGTACTTGTTAGTTAGTTATTTTATATGGAATAGTTTGTATGTGTTAATCACTAACTCCAAATTTATGCCTCCCCCATTCCCACTTTGGTAATCATAAGTTGTTTTTTATGTCTGTGAGTCTATTTCTCTCTTGTAATATAAGTTCATATATATATATATATATTTTAGATTCCTCATATAAGCTATATCATGTGATATTTGTCTTTTCCTGTCTGGCTTGTTTCACTTAGTATGATTATCTCTAGATCTATTCATGTTCTGAAAATGGCATTATTTCATTTTTATGGCTCAGTAATATTCCATTGTATGAATATACCACATTTTCATTATCCATTCATCTTTCAATGGACATTTAGGTTGCTGCCATGTCTTGGCTATTGTTAGTAGTATGTAGGGAACATTAGGGTGAAAATATATTTTCGAAGTGTGGTTTTGTCTAGATATGCACTTATGACAAAGATCCAAAAATATATTACTGAAATTTATGTTAAAGAGTGTATTGCCCTTATTTTCCTCTAGGATTTTTATAGTATCCTACTTTACATTTAGGTCTTTAATCCAGTTTGAGAGAAACAGAAATTTTAAAAGGAATTTGAAATAGTATAACCCAATTATCAAATCTTATAGACATCCATCTATATATTTTTAAAATTAGTCCTTATTTAAATTACTACACTTTAAGGAGCCAATAATTTATAATTATGTATTCACAGTACTTGTAAGCCTCAACTTTTTCCTATTGTACAACTTGTAATTTACTGTAAAGCAGAACATGCTAATAATAATTAGTAGTGTTTTTGGTATCTTATGACTATAGTAAAATTACATTCAATAAATCATAAACCCTCAGGTAAAATAAAACTGAAATTACTATAATATTAATTTTGGGATAATCAGCAAATAAATATAAATTTAGGAGTAAAGATATTTACTACTTTCCCCCAAAGTAATGTAAATATTGATTTCAAAATTATAAGTTTTTAAAGTTAAATATAAGGAAAAAATAATAGGAACAGACCAAAGTCCAGAAAACCATGTTGAAAGACTTCTAGAATAGATAATTTTATAGATGAGTTATTTCCTACTTCCATTGACAGTAATAAATAGCACTTACTTTAAGAATAAATAGGTGAATTAATGTGATACATTTATTGGTAAATTTATTTTTTCAAATTAAACAAAAATTATATTCATGTCAGTAAACATAAAAATTAAGAAATGTTTTATGAAATCCTCAACCAAATTTAATTTTTCAAATCAAATCATCATAGAGATTAGAAATAGAAAAAAAAAAAAATTTCAATGGTGACCCACTACAAACAGTCCCTGAAGGCTCAGTCAGTAAAGAATCCACCAGCAATATAGAAGATGTGGGTTCAACCCCTGGATCGAGAAGATTCCCAGGAGAAGTGAATGGAAACCCACTCCAATAGTCTTATCTGGATAATCCCATGGACAGAGGGGCCTGGTAGGTAACAGTCCATGGGATCAAAAAGAATCAGACATGACCGAGTGACTAACTTGCTCTCACAACCATTTCTAATTTTTCAAATCAAATCAAGTTATCATAGAGATTAGAAATAGAAAAAAAAATCAATGGTGAACCACTAAAAACAGTCTCATTATAATAGGGGGGGAACAAAGCAGGGCAATCACTATTACTATTATTTTGCATATCCTAACAAATTCATGATTCTTGTATGCTGAATATATCAGATCAGATCAGTCGCTCAGTCGTGTCCAACTCTTTGCGACCCCATAAATCGCAACACGCCAGGTCTCCCTGTCCATCACCAACTCCAGGAGTTCACTCAGACTCACGTCCATAGAGTCAGTGATGCCATCCAGCTATCTCATCCTTTGTCATCCCCTTCTCCAACTGCCCCCAATCCCTTCCAGCATCAGAGTCTTTTCCAATGAGTCAACTTTTTGCATGAGGTGGCCAAAGTACTGGAGTTTCAGCTTTAGCATCATTCCTTCCAAAGAAATCCCAGGACTGATCTCCTTCAGAATGGACTGGTTGGATCTCCTCACAGTCCAAGGGACTCTCAAGAGTCTTCTCCAACACCACAGTTTAAAAGCATCAATTCCTCGGCACTCAGCCTTCTTCACAGTCCAGCTCTCACATCCATACATGACCACAGGAAAAACCATAGCCTTGGCTAGATGAACCTTTGTTGGCAAAGTAATGTCTCTGCTTTTCAATATGCTATCTAGGTTGGTCATAACTTTCCTTCCAAGGAGTAAGCGTCTTTTACTTTCATGGCTTCAGTCACCATCTGTAGTGATTCTGGAGCCCAGAAAAATAAAGTCTTACACTGTTTCCACTGTTTCCCCATCTATTTCCCATGAAGTGATGGGACCGGATGCCATGATCTTCGTTTTCTGAATGTTGAGCTTTAAGCCAACTTTTTCACTCTCCACTTTCACTTTCATCAAGAGGCTTTTGAGTTCCTCTTCACTTTCTGCCATAAGAGTGGTATCATCTGCATATCTGAGGTTATTGATATTTCTCCCAGCAATCTTGACTCCAACTTCTGTTTCTTCCAGTCCAGTGTTTCTCATGATGTACTCTGCATATAAGTTAAATAAACAGGGTAACAATGTACAGCCTTGACATATTCCTTTTCCTATTTGGAACCAGTCTATTGTTCCATGTCTAGTTCTAACTGTTGCTTCCTGACCTGCATACACATTTCTCAAGAGGCAGATCAGGTGGTCTGGTATTCCCATCTCTTTCAGAATTTTCCACAGTTTATTGTGATCCACACAGTCAAAGGCTTTGGCATAGTCAGTAAAGCAGAGATAGATGCTTTTCTGGAACCCTCTTGATTTTTCCATGATCCAGCGGATGTTGGCAATTTGATCTCTGGTTCCTCTGCCTTTTCTAAAACCAGCTTGAACATCAGGAAGTTCACAGTTCACATATTGCTGAAGCCTGGCTTGGAGAATTTTGAACATTACTTTACTAGCGTGTGAGATGAGTGCAATTGTGCGGTAGTTTGAGCATTCTTTGGCAGAAATTGATATAAATATATTCAATAAAACATTAAAACATGATCAGATCAGAGATCAGATCAGATCAGTCACTCAGTCGTGTCCGACTCTTTTCCACCCCATGAATCGCAGCATGCCAGGCCTCCCTATCCATCACCAACTCCTGTGGAAAATTCTGAAAGAGATGGGAATACCAGACCACCTGATCTGTCTCTTCCTGCAGGTCAGGAAGCAACAGTTAAAACATTATACTCTTTTCTAAAAATTAGAATACACATGGTGACAGGCTTCAGAAATCACTGTGTGTGTGTGTGTGTGTGTGTGTGTGCACGTGTAAAAGTATGAAAGAACCAACATCAGTTTACTGTACCCCACTAAGAAACTAGGGTTCATTGAGAAATGGATGATTCCAGTTTTAAGATTTGAAATGTATAAGGTAGGTCTGGATATCTTTTTGTGTCAAAAAGTAAATATACTCAAAAACTAATACACCAAGTCAAGTTGACACAGAAGACAATTAGAGATACCAGTTGCCAAACCTGAGATAATTTAGACATTAAAAATATATTAATATTTGATTGATATTATATATTTAGCATATATATAATATTTTATATTTATATATATAATATTGGTATAACATTAATCAAATATTAATATATTTTTAATGTCCAAATGCACACACACACACTGTGATTTCTGGAGCCTGTCACCATGTGTATTCTAATTTTTAGAAAATAGTATAATGTTTTAATGTTTTATTGAATATATTTATATCAACTTCTTAGTATATAATGTTTAATTTGCTCTTTTTTAACCCACATTTGAGTCACAATAAATTCCTGTACTTTTCTCCCAGTATCAAATTTAAACTGATTAACTTTTAGTCCCAGTTTATAACCGGGAGGTAGTAGTGAGTTTAGTCCATTTTCTATGGACTCTCCCATCCTCTTCTATTTGTTAGTGGCATTACTTTTATATTATCATATATTTCTGTCATCTTTATGCCCATCATTTAGTTCTAGATATAAAGTTAAATTATTGCACGTACATCAATAGTACTCATGGCAAAACTTCATCAGTCATAAGTTGGATAGCTGAATCTTATTTTCTACTTGGTTCTTCAGGCCAGTCACATGGGAACAATATTCTCAAAGATCTTTCATGTCCATAAATGTTTGCCTATGATCTGTGAACAGTGTGGACAAGTTTAAAGTACTTGATTCACATTCTCTAAGTGTCTAAATAATGCTGCTCCAAGGTCTTCTAGCATTAATGTTACAGCTAAGACATCTGATCCTAGTTTGGTTTTCTTTCATGTGTGATTCCTTTTCTATTGATGTATAGTTAATTTACAATGTTGTTAGTTTCAAGAGTACAGCGAAGTGATTCAGTTATACATATATATTCTTCTTTAAATTTTTCTCCCTTGTAGATTATTATAAGATATTTTGTATAGTTTTCTGTGCTATATAGTAGGTCCTTGATGTTTTTGTATTTTGTAAGTAGTAGTGTGCATATATTAATCCCAAACTCCTAATTATCTCCCCCCACCCTGCTCTCCTTTTTGGTAACCATAAGATTGTTTTCTATGTCTGTGAGTCTAATTCTGCTTTGTAAATAAGTTCATTTGTATTTAGTTTCCACATTTAAGTGACATTTTTCCTTGAAAGTTTTTAAACCAATGGCTGGTTAAAGTCATTTTCTCTGGAAACTCAAAACATGCTTTTTAAATCTTTGAAACTCAGTCACTTTGTTAGAATATATCTCAGAACTGGGCATTCATATTTAAATTCCTAGATACATTGTACCTTTTTAATTTATGGTCATAATTATTTCAGAAAGTTTTTATTTGAATTACAATTTAAGATACTCCATTACATGACTTTCTTTCTCTCTTTAGCATACTACAATCACACATATTGTATATATCCTCTGCCTGTCTTCTATATTTACCACTTTTTTGATTCCAGTTTTCCTTTTTTATTTCTTAATATTTTAATCCATTTCATTTCAATACCTTCTCTCTGCTTTACATGATATCTTTGCACTCTTACCTTTCTTCCCAGTTCATCTGTTTTAAAAAATATTTTTCTTCCAGTTTTTCACTCTTAGTCCTGAATTCTATTGGTTATTCTTTTATTTCTGATTTTAAGCCATCTCATTCCTGAGATTTTCTGATTTATGGCATTCTTTCTATGATTTGAGAATTTGCCCGAGGTCTTTTAAGTTATTTTGAAAGATTAGGATACTCTGTTCATCTTCTGTGTGATATCAGTTTAATAGCATTTCCCCTCCACTTGGGGTATCATTTGATTTTCATCTTTAGCATGATATTTTTGCATCAGATTCAATCAAATTCTTGTGAGGATTTTCTAAATGAGTTTTCCTGTGAGGGAACAGAGAGAGATCATGGTGGCTTTCCCAATCTCAGAGCTTGGGATTCCCTCTAC
This sequence comes from Tragelaphus eurycerus, assembly GCA_935064755.1. Lineage (NCBI taxonomy): Eukaryota > Metazoa > Chordata > Mammalia > Artiodactyla > Bovidae > Tragelaphus > Tragelaphus eurycerus. Next base: position 8,817,604 of record CAKXYN010000012.1, on the reverse strand, counting down.
TCTGATAATGTAAAGCATTCAAGCAGTCACTCTGTGCCACCATGTCTGACTTTACAGGCTAAGCCTGATTCAGGACAACTTTGACTTAGATATTTCTCTAGGTAAATCAGATTTCCAAGGCCTGGCTGTCTCAAACTGTGCTCTTGCTTTAAACTCTATTTCACTGCTATAAAATAGCAGAGGTGTGCCTCCTGTGTGTGTGTGTGTGTGTGTTTAGCATATTTCTAAAACAACTTTAATATTTATATAAAAGAATAAAGATACATAAATATCAAGGTCAGATATAAGAGAGGGAAGTGAAAGATTTGCCTTATCATATATCCAGATATACACCCCAACCACAGTAATAAAAATACAGGAATGAACAAATAAACCAGTAAAATAGAATGGAGACTTACCCATATATAAAAGTATTTAGCATAAAATCAAAATGGTACTGCAATCAAAAAGGAAAGGACAAATAGTCTAATAGATGGGAAATAAAATGGAATCCTCACCGACTCCATATGCAAAAGTGAAGTGAAAGTGTAGAGTACTAGACACAGAACAAGCATCATTTAAAAAAAGACTGCTTCTAACGCTCAAACCACAAGACAAGAAATTCATAGATTAAAGGATAAGAACTCCTGCACTGAGTAGCCAAGTGAACTTGGACAATCCTTTAACTTTTGTGTACCTCATTTTCCTCATCTCTAAAAAGGATATTAAATGATTTAATATATGCAAATGTTAAAAAAAATGTTTTGTACACAGTAAATCGGAAAAGGCAATGGCACCCCACTCCAGTACTCTTGCCTGGCAAATCCCATGGACAGAGGAGCCTGGTAGGCTGCAGTCCATGGGGTCGCTGGGAGTCGGACACAACTAAGCGACTTCACTTTCACTTTTCACTTTCATGCATTGGAGAAGGAAATGGCAACCCACTCCAATGTTCTTGCCTGGAGAATCCCAGGGACGGGGGAGCCTGGTGGGCTGCCATCTATGGGGTCACACAGAGTCTGACACAACTGAAGTGACTTAGCAGCAGCAGCAGCAGCACACAGTAAATGCTAAATAATTGCCTTCCATAACTACCTCTACTACTGTGCCCAAATCAAGAATTTCTTAAGGAGCAATACCATGAACAAAACAAGGTAACAGGAGAAAGAAGGGAAAAAGATACTTGCCATTATCTAAAAGTATTAAGAGGTTAACATTTAGAATAGAAGCTTCTACAAAACACACACACACACACACAAAAGAAAGCGACTTAATAGAAAACAAGATAATAAAACAGGTTATATATAAACAGGGCAACCAAAAAGCTATTAGGTTAACTTGTATATTTTGTAAATTAAAAATGTTTGGGTCTCAGCAAATTCATATGCTTCAACTTAATCAGTAATTGATGAATGGAAAATCATTAGTAATCAAAAAATGCAAATTAAAACTGTATTGGGGAAAAAAATAAGACAGTAATGCTAAAGGCTCTCAGGGATGTCAAAATGTATGAACCTTTGTACCCTACAGGTGAGTGTGTAGAGGGATATAGTCATTCTGGAAAGCCTTCAAGTAACATTTAGTCAAATTATGTAAGTACATAGTTAGCGAAACAGCAGGTCCACTTGTGAATATGTATGCCTGGGAAAATATTACTCTAGTTTATAAAAAAATATATATGAAGATAATTCTCCCATTGTGTGGCAGAAAGAAGATAAAAAGAACCTCTGGGCCCATCATTTGGAAAATAATCAAGTAAAATATGGTAAATGTCAATCATGGAATATATAATACTTAGCAGCATTAACTAAATGTGAAATGCATATCTATCAACAAAGATAGATCTTAGCAATAGTACTTTACTTTTTAAGATAGAAAACAGAATTTGGTATATATTATAATACTATTTATCCATATAGCAAAATGCTATTTATTCACAAGCAAAATATTACACTTGAAACACTGAAATGATTGACTTTACAGAGAGAGAGATGAGATGATGGTTATAGGCATTAAAGAAAATTAATAAAACAAGGACAGGAAAACACAATAGATATTCAAGTTGAAAACAAACAAAAAGTTAAAAGACAAATGCAAACTAAGAAAATGTTGACACAAATATGACAAGGAGTTGATGTCCTTGATTCAAAGAGCAGTTTTCAACAATGAAAACAAAAAGTTATGTCTAAATAGAAAAATGGGCAAGAAAAGAAACATAGAGTTCCCAAAGAATAAACAAAAAATGGATATTAGAGAAGTAAAGAATATTCACACTTCTAGGTAGTAAAATTTTAATTAAAAGAAATCTTTGTTTTCATGTTTATTACAAATGCAAATATGAAAATCATGGTACTCTGTACTGGGGAAAGTGGTAACAAAGGTGGCACCTTCTTAGGAAATAAATAGGTGCAGGACAGAATATTTATGTATACAGGAGTTTGCTACAATGCAGGATAAAATAGGAGAAATTAGACAAAAAGAAACTAGAGGGAGATGGTTAATCATAAGAAATATGAATGAAATTATATTTACAAAGATTAGTAATCTATAAAAATGCTTACTTTGAGAGAGAAGTATTTATATAATAAATTCATATAAAATTCATATAATAAAGTATTAATATATATGTGTAGTAGATTTTTGAGGTATCTGTTATTTTTACATTGTAAAAGTAACATTTAGAACTTGCTTGTCTATTCTGCAAGTTATGTAGAACATATTGCTTAATAGGTTGAGCAAACCAGTATTATGGGGGAACAAAAACAAATGGGAGAGGAGAGTTCTAGATTAAAAGGAAGTTGAGGAACACAAAACACAAATGCACATCACGGTCTTTGAGAACACACTGATATGAACAAATTAGAAGTCAAAGATTTTTTCTGTGATGACTAGATATATTTGAATATATAAGCTTATTGCATCATATTCTAGATTTACTGTCAAACATTACAGCTTCAATAATGTTTTTGTAGAAAAATATCCTTGCTACTTAGAGATGCATTTGGAAGTTTTTGAGATGAAAATGTATGACTACCAGAACTTATTTCAAAGAATTTATCAAAAGTAGGGGGAGGAGCTAAGATGGCAGAGGGTTAGGACAGGGAAAACACTTTCTCCTCCACAAATTCATCAAAAGGACATCTAAACACCGAGTAAATTTCACAAAACAACTTCGGAATGCCGACAGAGGACATCAGACACCCAGAAAAGCAACTCATTGCCTTCTAAAGGAGGTAAGGAAAAAATATAAAAGGCAGAAAGAGACAAAGAGGGAGGGACGGACCTCTGTCTGGGGAAGGGAGTCTTAAAAAAAAAAGAGAAGTTTCCAAACACCAGGAAACACTCTAACTGCAGAGTCTGTGCTGAACTTAGGAAGCACGGAGGCCATCATAACAGGGAGGAAAACAAATAAACAATTAAAACCCACAGACTACGAGCCCTACGATAACTTCCACAGTGGAGAAGCATCGCAAATGCCCGCATCCACCATTAGCAAGTGGGGGCTGGGCAGGGAGACACCTCCCGCTCCCCCACGGGCCGCTCGTTTGCGGGCCGCTTCCGCGGGCTGCATTGGCCTGATTATCCCGAGCACTACCTGATCGGAATAATTTGGGCCGGCAAACCAGACTGTGGGACACCAACCACACGAAAAGCCAGCCCTAACTCAAGACACCGCCAGGCCTGCGCACAGAACAATGGACTGTACAGAGATAGCCGGCTGCAGTCTGTCCCCCTCTGGTGACAAGCAGCCAGAGCCAGAGGGAGGCAATCACAGCCCCAGAGAGACATGATTCACAAATCTGTAAGCAGGCTTCTTTGCTAACTAAGACGTAAGGGGCTCTGGTCGTCTAACATCCACCTAAGAAAAACGAGTGGTGGGGAGGCGATAAGTTGCAGAAGCCGCGCTTGATAAACACCCCAATACCTGCGCTGCTGGATTCTGCTAAGGGCACAAAACGCAGGCCCAACAGAGCCCTGGCCTCTGAGGACCACCGGAGTGCCTGAACTTGAGCAGCTTAGACCTGGGAAGGGCAAGCAGCCCAGGGCCCGTAGCGGATGGTTCTGGCAGGGAAACAGAGAGCCCAAGCAGAGTGGGCAGGGAGGCTACACGCGCCGTGAGTGGGGGCAGACCCAGTGTGGCTAAGCCACTGCGAGCACATGTCAGTAGTATTTATTTGCAATGTCCCTCCCTCCCTGCAGCACAACTGAACAAGTGAGCCTAAAAAAATAAATAAATAAACAAATAAATAAAAAGGGTATCCACCACCGCCCCCTTGTAAGAAGCTATAACAGAGGGAACCGCCGTGGAAGCGACAGGCAATAAACTAAAACCCCATGGTTAGGACCAACTACAGAGAAAGGGGCCTATAAATCTTGAGAAATTTAAGCCGGAACAAGGAACTAGCCGAAAATGAACTGAACCCACAATACCCACAACAATAATAGAGAAACTCTTATATGTATTGTTACTATTTTTACCATCAATATTTCTTTTTTTTTTTTAATATATTTTATTATTTTTTTATTAAAAGGAAAACAGAGGAGGAGCTAAGATGGCGGATGAGTAAGACAGGGAGAATACTTTCTCCTCCACAAATCCATTAAAAGAACATTTGAATACTGAATAAATTCGATAAAACAACTTTTGAATGCCGGCTGAGGACATCAGGCACTTAGGAAGACAACTCATTATCTTCAAAACGAGAAAACGAGCCCTGCGGTAACTCCTTTTGCGGAGAAGTGGCGCGGACACCAGCATTTGCTATTGGCAAGCGGGGGCTGGGCTAGGAGGAGCGGCGAGGCCTGCATTGCTTTGAGGAAGGATTTGGCCTGGCTATCTCGGGCGCTATCTGAGCGAAATAACCGGACTGTCGGTTATCTACTACATCAAAAGCCAGCCCTAACTTAAGACATCACCAGGACTACCTACGGAACAAAGGGCTGCACAGAGTTGGCCGGCTGCAGGCCGTCCCTCCGGTGACAGGCAGCCAGGGCCGGAAGCGGGCAATTACAGCCCTAGAGAGACACTGTCTAACGGAACTGTGAGTAGGTTTCTGTGCTGACTCACGCTTCTTGGGGCTCTGGATGGTCAACATCTGCCTGAGAAAGTGCGCTGTTTGTATACCCAGAAAACTGAGCGGGGGAGAGGCGATAAGTCGCAGCACCTGCGCTCGCTGAACATTTCATCACCTGTGCTACTCGGATCTGGGAAGGGCATAAAACGCAGACTCAACCAAGTCTGTGTTTCTGAGGATTATCCAAGTGCCTGAACCTGGCCGGATTAGATTTGGGTGTTCATCTCCGCCCCCTCTGTAACAAGGCAGAGATCAGATATTGAAAAGACCTGTAAACCGCCTCAATAAAGAGAATTCAACAAACTACCAGAATATAGTAAGGACACTCTAAATTTGGCAATTTTAACAAAATGAAGAGACAAAAGAATACCCAGCAGCTAAAGGAACAGGATAGATGCCCACCAAACCAAACCAAAGAGGAAGAGATAGGGAATCTACCTGATAAAGAATTCCAAATAATGATAGCGAAATTAATTCAAAATCTCGAAATCAAAATAGAATCACAGTTAAAGAGTCTGGAGACAAGGATTGAGAAGATGCAAGAAAGGTTTAACAAGGACCTAGAAGAAATAAAAAAGAGTCAACACATAATGAATAATGCAATAAATGAGATCCAAAACACACTGGAGGCAACAAATAGTAGAATAACAGAGGCAGAAGATAGGATTAGTGAATTAGAAGATAGAATCCTAGAAATAAATGAATCAGACGAGAAAAAAGAAAAACGAATCAAAAGAAACGAGGACAATTTCAGAAACCTCCAGGATAACATCAAAGGCTACAACATTTGAATCATAGGAGTTCCAGAAGAAGAAGATAAAAAGAAAGACCATGAGGAAATACTTGAGGAGATAATAGTTGAAAACTTCCCTAAAATGGAGAAGGAAATAACCACTCAAATTCAAGAAATCCAGAGAGTCCCTAACAGGATAAACCCAAGGCGAAACACCCCAAGACACATATTAATCAAATTAACAAAGATTAAATATAAAGAACAAATATTAAAAGCAGCAAGGGAAAAACATCAAATAACTCACAAGGGAATTCCCATAAGGATAACAGCTGATCTTTCAATAGAAACTCTCCAAGCCAGGAGGGAATGGCAAGACGTAATTAAAGTGATGAAAGAAAATAACTTACAGCCTAGATTATTGTATCCAGCAAGGATCTCATTCAAATATGAAGGAGAAATCAAAAGCTTCACAGATAAGCAAAAGTTGAGAGAATTTTGCACCACTAAACCATTTCTCCAACAAAAACTAAAGGACATTCTCTAGATAGGAATCACTAAAAGAGTGTATAAATTCGAACCCAAAACAATAAAGTAAAAATGAAGGTTACACATAACGACTTAAAGGAGCAATCCAAAAAGAAGTTATAACAATTATAAATATATATGCACCCAACATTGGAACATTGATATATCTAAGACAAACATTAATTAATATGATAAAAGAAATATGCAGCAATACAATAATAGTGGGAGACTTTAATACCCCACTCATATAATCTGGCTGTAATAGACAAAGTAAAGAGCAAAACATATTTACTTATGAGCCTCAAAATTTCAGTTCACTCAGGAGAGTTTAAAAAAAAAAAAAGACTTATTTGTTCACTCTGTAAAGCTTTATTGACTATTTTATGGGTTTGGTACCACTTTGGGTAGTAGGGAGGAAGAGGTGACAAATGTGATCCTGTCCTAAATAATATATTGTGGTAAAGATAGACCTACCGATACAAAATACCAAGATGTGCCTGAAGACGAGGACACCCAAACTGGACTTTTTGTTTCCTGAACTTTTCATTTCGAGAACAAACCTCCTAATATAGGATGAATTCAACATGATTTTTTTTTTTAAGTGTTCTTTGTGATTAAAAACAGAAAGCCATTGGTTAAGAAATTACATATACTCCTCCCCACCATCACTCCCCTTCTTTCTTCCCATTTCCCTCCCACCCTCATTGATCCTTTCCTTTGTCCATTTTCCCCTGCAAAAAATAAAAAAAGAAAAAAAAAAAAGAAAAATTAAAGGAAAACAATTTTTTTTTCTTTTTATTTTTTTATCCTCTAGTACTCCTACAACCTACATAGCATATTCAAAAGTAGAGACGTTACTTTGCCAACAAAGGTTCGCCTAGTCAAGGCTATGGTCTTTCCTGTGGTCATGTATGGATGTGAGAGCTGGACTGTGAAGAAGGCTGAGCGCCGAAGAATTGATGCTTTTGAACTGTGGTGTTGGAGAAGACTCTTGAGAGTCCCTTGGGCTGCAAGGAGATCCAACCAGTCCATTCTGAAGGAGATCAGCCCTGGGATTTCTTTGGAAGGAATGATGCTAAAGCTGAAACTCCAGTACTTTGGCCACCTCATGCGAAGAGTTGACTCATTGGAGAAGACTGATGCTGGGAGGGACGGGGGGCAGGAGGAGAAGGGGACGACAGAGGATGAGATGGCTGGATGGCATCACTGACTCAATGGATGTGAGTCTGAGTGACCTCCGGGAGTTGGTGATGGACAGGGAGGCCTGGCGTGCTGCAGTTCATGGGGTCGCAAAGAGTCGGACACGACTGAGTGACTGATCTGATCTGATCTGATCAGTACTCCTTTAATTTCCACTTTTAGATATAACTTTTGTGACCCTATTTTTTTCTTTTTTCTTTTTGTCTTTTCTTTTTCTTTTCTTTACTGATTACTGACTGGATCTGTCTCTCTCCTTTTCATTCCCTCCTTTTATCCTCCTGACCACCTCTGTCTCCTTCCTCCCTCTGCTCTTCTCTGTATAACTCCGTGAACATCTCTGAGCGGTCCAGTTGTGGAGTGCAGTATAGAAGAAGAAGTTTTTGAGACTACTGTAAAAATAAGACCAATTACTGGAAGCAGGAGGCTTAAGTGCAAACCCTGATCCCACGGAACATTAATTGACAGGAGCTCATCAAATGCCTCCATACCTACACTGAAACCAAGCATCACACAAAGGCCAACAAGTTCCATGGCAAGACATACCAAGCAAATTCTCCAGAAAAACAGGAACACAGCCCTGAGCTCCAATATACAGGCTACACAAAGCGACCCCAAAATCATAGACATCTCATAACTCACTACTAGACACTCCATTGCACTCCAGAGACAAGAAATCCAGCTCCATCCACCAGAACACCGACACAAGCTTCCCTAAACAAGAAACCTCAACAAGCCACCAGTACAAACCCACATATAGTGAAGCAACGCCACAATAAAGAGAATGTCACAGACTGACAGAATACAGTAAGGACACCCCAAACTCAGCAATTTAAACAAGATGAAGAGACAGAAGAATTCCCAGCAGGTAAAGGAACAGGATAAATGCCCACCAAACCAAACCAAAGAGGAAGAAATAGTGAACCTACCTGATAAAGAATTCCGAATAATGATAGTGAAATTAATCCAAAATCTGGAAATCAAAATGGAATCACGGATAAATAGCCTGGAGAAAAGCATTGAGAAGATGCAAGAAAGATTTAGCGAGGACCTAGAAGAAATAAAAAAGAGTCAATATATAATGAATAATGCAATAAATGAGATCCAAAACACTCTGGAGGCAACAAATAGTAGAATAACAGAGGCAGAAGATAGGATTAGTGAATTAGAAGATAGAATGGCAGAAATAAATGAATCAGAGGAGAAAAAAGAAAAACTAATTAAAAGAAATGAGGACAATCTCAGAGACCTCCAGGACAATATTCAACGTTACAATATTCGAATCATAGGAGTCCCAGGAGAAGAAGACAAAAAGAAAGACCATGAGAAAACACTAGAGGAGATAATAGTTGAAAAATTCCCTAAAATGGGGAAGGAAATAATCACTTAAGTCCAAGAAACCCAGAGAGTCCCAAACAGGATAAACCCAAGGCGAAACACCACAAAACACATATTAATCAAATTAACAAAGATCAAACACAAAGAACAAATATTAAAAGCAGCAAGGGAAAAACAACAAATAACACACAAGGGAATTCCCATAAGGATAACAGCTGATTTTTCAATAGAAACTCTCCAAGCCAGGAGGGAATGGCAAGACATACTTAAAGTGATGAAAGAAAAGAACCTACAGCCCAGATTATTGTACCCAGCAAGGATCTCATTCAAATATGAAGGAGAAATCAAAACCTTTACAGACAAGCAAAAGCTGAGAGAATTCAGCACCACCAAACCAGCTCTCCAACAAATACTAAAGGACATTCTCTAGACAGGAAACACAAAAAGGATATATAAATTCGAACCCAAAACAACAAAGTAAATGGCAACCAGATCATATTTATCAATAATTACCTTAAAAGTAAATGGATTGAATGCCCCAACCAAAAGACAGAGACTGGCTGAATGGATACAAAAACAAGACCCCTACATATGTTGTCTATAAGAGACCCACCTCAAAACAGGGGACACATACAGACTGAAAGTGAAGGGCTGGAAAAAGATTTTCCATGCGAATAGGGACCAAAAGAAAGCAGGAGTAGCAATACTCATATCAGATAAAATAGACTTTAAAACAAAGGCTGTGAAAAGAGACAAAGAAGGTCACTACATAATGATCAAAGGATCAATCCAAGAAGAAGATATAACAATTATAAATATATATGCACCCAACATAGGAGCACTGCAATAAGTAAGACAAATACTAACAAGTATGAAAGGAGAAATCAGTAATAACACAATAATAATGGGAGACTTTAATACCCCCTCACACCAATGGACAGATCAACTAAACAGGAAATTAACAAGGAAACACAAACTTTAAATGATACAATAGACCAGTTAGACCTAATTGATATCTATAGGACATTTCATCCCCAAACAATGACTTTCACCTTTTTCTCAAGTGCACACGGAGCCTTCTCCAGGATAGACCACATCCTGGGCCATAAATCTAGCCTTGGTAAGTTCAGAAAAATTGAAATCATTCCAAGCATCTTTTCTGACCACAATACAGTAAGAGTAGATCTCAATAACAGGAGAAAAACTATTAAAAATTCCAACATATGGAGGCTGAACAACACACTCCTGAATAACCAACAAATCACAGAAGAAATCGAAAAAGAAATCAAAATCTGCATAGAAACAAATGAAAATGAAAACACAACAACCCAAAACCTGTGGGACACTGTAAAAGCAGTTCTAAGGGGAAAGTTCATAGCAATACAGGCATACCTCAAGAAACAAGAAAAAAGCCAAATAAATAACCTAACTCTACACCTAAAGAAACTGGAAAAGGAAGAAATGAAGCACCCCAAGGTTAGTAGAAAGAAAGATATCTTAAAAATTAGGGCAGAAATAAATGCAAAAGAAACAAAAGAGACCATAGCAAAAATCAACAAAGCCAAAAACTGGTTCTTTGAAAGGGTAAATAAAATTGACAAACCATTAGCCAGACTCATGAAGAAACAAAGGGAGAAAAATCAAATCAATAAAATTAGAAATGAAAATGGAGAGATCACAACAGACAACATAGAAATACAAAGGATCATAAGAGACTACTATCAGCAATTATATGGCAATAAAAGGGACAACATGGAAGAAATGGACAAATTCTTAGAAAAGTACAACTTTCCAAAACTGGATCAGGAAGAAATAGAAAATCTTAACAGATCCATCACAAGCAAGTAAATTGAAACTGTAATCAGAAATCTTGCAGCAAACAAAAGCCCAAGCCCAGACGGCTTCACAGCTGAATTCTACCAAAAATTTAGAGAAGAGCTAACACCTATCCTACTAGAACTGTTCCAGAAAATTGCAGAGGAAGGCAAACTTCCAAACTCATTCTATGAGGCCACCATCACCCTAATACCAAAATCTGACAAAGATGCCACAAAAAAAATAAAACTACAAGCCAATATCACTGATGAACATAGATGCAAAAATCCTTAACAAAATTCTAGCAATCAGAATCCAACAACACATTAAAAAGATCATACACCATAACCAAGTGGGCTTTATCCCAGGAATGCAAGGATTCTTCAATATCTGCAAATCAATCAATGTAATACACCACATTAACAAACTGAAGAATAAAAACCATATGATTATCTCAATAGATGCAGAGAAAGCCTTTGACAAATTCAACATCCATTTATGATAAAAACTCTCCAGAAAGCAGGAATAGAAGGAACATACCTCAACATAATAAAAGCTATATATCACAAACCCACAGCAAACATTATCCTCAATGGTGAAAAATTGAAAGCATTTCCTCTAAAGTCAGGAACAAGACAAGGATGCCCACTTTCACCATTACTATTCAACATAGTTTTGGAAGTTTTGGCCACAGCAATCAGAGCAGAAAAGGAAATAAAAGGAATCCAAATTGGAAAAGAAGATGTAAAACTCTCACTGTTTGCAGATGACATGATCCTCTATGTAGAAAACCCTAAAGATTCCACCAGAAAATTACTAGAACTAATCAATAAATATAGTAAAGTTGCAGGATATAAAATCAACACACAGAAATCCCTTGCATTCCTGTACACTAATAACGAGAAAATAGAGAAATTAAGGAAAAAATTCCATTCACCATTGCAATGAAAAGAATAAAATACTTAGGAATAGATCTTTCTAAAGAAACTAAAGACCTATATATAGAAAACTATAAAACACTGGTGAAAGAAATCAAAGAGAACACTAATAGATGGAGAAATATACCATGTTCATGGATTGGAAGACTCAATATAGTGAAAATGAGTATACTACCCAAAGCAATTTATAGATTCAATGCAGTCCCCATCAAGCTACCAACGGTATTCTTCACAGAGCTAGAACAAATAATTTCTCAATTTGTATGGAAATACAAAAAAACCTCGAATAGCCAAAGCTATCTTGAGAAAGAAGAATGGAACTGGAGGAATTAACCTGTCTGACTTCAGGCTCTACTACAAAGCCACAGGCATCAAGACAGTATGGTACTGGCACAAAGACAGAAATATAGAACAATGGAACAAAATAGAAAGCCCAGAGATAAATCCACGCACATATGGTCACCTTATCTTTGACAAAGTAGGCAAGAATATACAATGGATTAAAAATAATCTCTTTAACAAGTGGTTCTGGGAAAACTGGTCAAGCACTTGTAAAAGAATGAAACTAGAACACTTTCTAACACCATACACAAAAATAAACTCAAAATGGATTAAAGAGCTAAATGTAAGACCAGAAACCATAAAACTCCTAGAGGAAAACATAGGCAAAACACTCTCTGACATACATCACAGCAGGATCCTCTATGACCCACCTCCCAGAATATCGGAAATAAAATAAAAAATAAACAAATGGGACATAATCAAACTTAAAAGCTTCTGCACAACAAAGGAAACTATAAGCAAGGTGAAAAGACAGCCTTCAGAATTGGAGAAAATAATAGCAAATGAAGCAACAGACAAACAACTAATCTCAAAAATATACAAGCAACTCCTACAGCTCAATTCCAGAAAAATGACCCAATCAAAAAAATGGGCCAAAGAACTATATAGACATTTCTCCAAAGAAGACATACAGATGGCTAAAAAACACATGAAAAGATGCTCAACATCACTCATTATCAGAGAAATGCAAATCAAAACCACTATGAGGTACCATTTCACGCCAGTCAGAATGGCTGTGATCCAAAAGTCCACAAGCAATAAATGCTGGAGAGGGTGCGGAGAAAAGGGAACCCTCTTACACTGTTGGTGGGAATGCAAACTAGTACAGCCACTATGGAGAATAGCATGGAGATTCCTCAAAATACTGGGAATAGAACTGCCTTATGATCCAGCAATCCCACTGCTGGGCATACACACTGAGAAAACCAGAACTGAAAGAGACATGTGTACCCCAATGTTCATCGCAGCACTGTTTGTAATAGCCAGGACATGGAAGCAACCTAGATGTCCATCTGCAGATGAATGGATAAGAAAGCAGTGGTACATATACACAATGGAGTATTACTCAGCCATTAAAAAGAATACATTTGAATCAGTTCTAATGAGGTGGATGGAACTGGAGCCTATTATACAGAGTGAAGTAAGCCAGAAAGAAAAACACAAATACATTATACTAACGCATATATATGGAATTTAGAAAGATGGTAACAATAACCCTGTTCACGAGACAGCAAAAGAGACACTGATGTATAGAACAGACTTTTGGACTCTGGGTCTGGGAGAGGGCGGGATGATTTGGGAGAATAGCATTGAAATATGTATAATATAGTATCTGAAACGAGTCGCCAGTCCAGCTACGATGCCCGATAACAGATGCCTGGTGCACTGGGATGACCCAGAGGGATGGTATGGGGAGGGAGGAGGGAGGAGGGTTCAGGATGGGGAGTACATGTATACTGGTGGCGGATCCATCTCGGTGTATGGTAAAAGCAATACAATATTGTAAAGTTAAGCAAAATAAAATTTAATTAAAAAAAAAAAGAATTTATCAAAAGTAACACAATGTAAATAAAACAAAATTTTACAGTTGTTAAACCTCAATTATATATTAGTGTTCATTGTATTTTTGCTCTATTTTCCTTTGAATTCTAAAAATTTTATCATATGATGTTAAAAATTCCTCATAGATTTCTCTTTATTAGAGATGGATCCATGAATTTAATATAGTTATATTTTGCTTTTAAAAGATAAACTATAAAATAGGATCTTTATAAGATTATACATCCACCCATTAGAGAAGAATAACTTTAAACTCATCATCAACATGAATTCTAATACTTCAGAATACATTGTAAAGTTTTTGTTTAAATTTTTACACAAATTAGGTGTATCCTTAATAGAATGTTGTTCTCACAGCTTAAAGAAATGAATTGTTTTAACTTGTTTTCCTAAATACTTATGCATTATACCAGAAAATTCTTTGGGGGAAGCAAATGTGTCTTTTATTTTATTTTACTTATATAATGTAAGATTTTGCTGAGTGATGAAGAAAATATAGAACAAAGGAATAGAACTGGGCTTGGCACAGAATCATTTAGTCTGGGCTATTTTCTTGTGTGCATCTACTAGCAATTATGAATATATACTATTTTTCTTATTAATACAAATGGTAGGTTACTACCTACACATTTCTGTACCTTGCTTGTTTTATTTAGCTCTGCATTTTAGAGATCTCCTATAAGAATATAAAAACTTTCATCATTCCTTTTATTTGGCTGCTTGATGTTCCATATGTATAAATATACCATGTAATTTATTAAACATTGTCCTTATCCACAGACATGTCATCATATTTCTAATCATCCGCTACTTGCTTCTCATGAAATCAACATTTTACTATTATAAATTTCTCTTAGCTATATTTGGGAAAATTAAAGCAGGCTAGATGAGGACTGAACATGCTGAAGCAGAAACAAATTGAGCAGAAAAGAATAATAAAATGAAAACCCAGTTACAAAACAGAAAAATTTTCTTTCAGAATTCTAGGGCAGGCTCATTTCAAAGCAAGGACTGAAAATGGAGGTGAAATCACATCTAGCATGAATTTCTGGGACATCCAAGCAATCATTAGGGACTTCAAGTAATACTTAGAAAAACTAATTAGGTAAATGAATATACTCCTTCATTTTTTCTTGCAGTATGTAAGGTCAGACATTATGTGTATTTACGTGTGTGTGTGTGTGTGTGTGTGTTTGGAGGGGATGTAGTCCAATAGACCAGTAAATCTCAATGAATCTATCCCTGCCCCTTTACCATTTACTATGAATTGATATTCAGTTGCTAAGTCGTGTCCAAGTCTGTAACCCCATGGATTGTAGTATGCCAGGCTACAATAAATTAAAAAAAAAAAAAAAAAAAAAACAATTGACAGTGTCCGCCACTGTCTCCAAGTTTGCTCAAATTCATGTCCACTGAGTAGGTGATGTTATTGAACTATCTTATCCTCTGCCATCCCCTTCTCTTCTTGCCTTCAGTCTTTCTCAGCATCAGGGTCTTTTCCAGTGAGTTGGCTCTTTGCATCAAGTGGCCAAAGTATTGGAGCTTCAGCTTCAGCATCAGTCCTTCCAATGAATATTCAGTGTTGATTTCTTTTAGGTTTGGCTGGTTTGATCTCCTTACTGTCCGAAGGACTACACCACAATCTGAAAGCATCACTTCTTCAGTGTTTAGCATTCTTTATGATTCAACTCTCACATTCATACATGACTACTGGAAAAACCATAGTTTTCACTACATGGACCTTTCTTAACAAAGTACTGTCTCTGCTTTTCAATATGCTGTCTAGGTTTATCATAGCTTTCCTTCCAAGGAGCAAGGGTCTTTTAATTTTATGACTGCAGTCACCATCCATAGTGATTTTGCAGCCCATGAAAATAAAAGATGTCATTGTTTCCACTTTTACACCCCTTCTATTTGCCATGAAGTGATGGGACCAGATGCCATGATCTTAGTTTTATTTTTGTAATTTATTTTTTATTGAAGGATAATTGCTTTACAGAATTTAGTTGTTTTCTGTCAAAACTCAGCATGAATCACCCATAGGTATACATACATCCCCTCCCTTTTGAAACTCCCTCCCATCTCCCTCCCCATCCCATCCCTCTAGGTTGATACAGAGTCCCTGTTTGAGTTTTATGATCTTAGCTTTTTTAATGCTGGGTTTCAAGCCAGCTTTTCACTCTCTCCTTTCATCCTCATCAAGGGGTTTTTCAGTTCCTCTTCACTTTCTTCCATTAGTGTATTATCTGCGTATCTGAGGTTGTTGATATTTCTCTGGCAATTTGCTTCCAGCTCGTGATGCATCCAGCCCAGCATTTCACATGATGTACTCTACATATAAGTTAAATAAGCATGGTGATAAAACACAGCCTGTACTCCTTTCCCAGTTTTGAAACAGTCCAGTTGTTCCATGTCAGGTTCTAATTGTTGCTTCTTGACACACATACAGTTTTCTCAAGAGACAGTAGGTAATCCTGTACTCCTATCTCTTTAAGAATTGTCCATAATTTGTTTGATCCTCATGGGTAAAGGATCTAGCATAGTCAATAAAGCAGAAATAGATTTTTTTTAACTCCCTTGATTTCTCCATGATCCAACAAATGTAGGCAATTTGACCTCGTGTTCCTCTGGCTCTTCGAAACCCAGCTTGTATGTCTGGAAGTTTTCACTTCATGTACTGTTGAAGCCTAGCTTGAAGGATTTTGAGTATAATCTTACTAGCATGTGAAATGAGTGCAACTGTACAGTAGTTTGAACATTCTTTGGCATTGCCTTTCTTTGGGATTGAAATGAAAACTGACCTTTTCCAGTCCCATGGCCATTGCTGAGTTTTCTAAATGTGCTGACATATTGAGTGCAGCACTTCCACAGCATCATCTTTTAAGATTCTAAATAGCTCAGCTGAAATTACATCACCTCCACTAGATTTGTTAGAGTGATTATAATGTCCTTTTAAAATATGTTTTTTAGCAATATACTTCCCCCAAACTTTCAATGTTAGTGGAGACCAAAGCAGACCCCAAAATCTCAAGGGTAATTCTGAGAACAAACAAAAACCAAAAAGGTGCAGGTGCTTGCTGTTGAAAGTGAAATTATATTGAATCTTCCCACCCCCACATCATATTAAACCTAGACAGCATATTAAAAAGCAAAGACATTACTTTGCCAACAAAGGTCCATATAGTCAAAGCTATGGTTTTTCCAGTAGTCATGTATGGATGTGAAAGTTGGACAATAAATAAGGCTGAGCGCCAAATAAGTGATGCTTTTGAACTGTGGTGTTGGAGAAGACTCACAGAGTCAGACACGACTGAATGACTGAACAACTTCCCATTCCCACAGGCTTTCAGACACATTAACAAAGTTAAAATGGAGCTAATGTGATCTCACCAGAACACTTGCACTGTCTTCTACAAAATGCACTTAGAGGGAAAGATACAATTAAAGATCAAGTCTAAGGAAACTCCCACTTTAAGAGGTCTGAGAAAAGCAAAAATATCAATAAAGGTGACTGAGAATGGATGATCAGTAAGGAAGAAGTAAGATCAAACGAGTAGATGTATTAATTTCATAGGGGTGCTATAACAGAGTACCATAAACTGAGTTCCTTAAAGCAACCAAAATTTCTTCTCTCACAGTTCTGGAAATTGGAAGTCCAAAATCCAGGTGTCAGTAGGCCCATACTCTCTCCTAAGACTTAATGGAAGAATCCGTCCTTGTTTCTTCTAACGTCTCATGTTACCAATAATTCTTGGCATTTCTTGACTTATCAACCTGCATCTCCATCTTCACACAGTCTTATTTCCTGTGTGTTGTGTCTTCACATTATCTTCCGACTGTCCATGTCTCTGCTTCCAAATTTCCCTTCTTTTATAAGGACACCAGTCATATTGGATTTAGTGCTCATCTGAATTTAGTATGACTTCATCTTAATTTGCTTACATCTGTAAAAGACTCAATTCCAAACAATGACATATTCACAGGTTCCATATGGAAATGAATTATGTGGTAACACAATTAAACCCAGAACAGTAAAATATCCCAAAAGCCCAGTAAAGGAAGATGATCAAGGAAGGAGGAATGATTAACTGGTTAAGTACCATAGTTAAAAATATCACTTTGATTTAGCTACATTATTTCAGTGATGTATTTGATAAATGCACTTTTACTGATAGTTGGAGCAAAATTCTAACTCAAGTGGCTCAAGAGGAAATGAATACTGAGAAAATAGAAAACCTAAAGAGGCCTGGCATGCTGCCTTTCATGGGGTCCCAAAGAGCCAGACACGACTGAGCGACTGAACTGAACTGAACTTAAACATGGAAGAATTTTGCTAACGAAAGGGAAAAATCATACAGTATTGATATTATCTGGTGGGTTGTTGTTCAGTCACTAAGTCCTGTCCGATTCTTTGCTATTCAATGAACCATAGCACACCAGGTTTCCCTATCCTTCACTACTCTCTGCATCAGGCGGCCAAAGTTTGGAGCTGCAGCTGCAGCATCAGTGCTTCCAATGAATAATCAGGGTTGATTTCCCTTAGGATTGACTGGTCTGATCTTCTTGCTATCCAAAGGACTTGCAAGAGTCTTCTCCAGCACCACAATTAGAAAGCATCGATTCTTTGGTGCTCAGCCTTCTTTATGGACCAACTCTCACATCTGTATTTGACTACTGGAAAACCATAGCTTTGATTATATGGACCTTTGTTGGCAAAGTGATGCCTGTTTTTAATACACTGTCTAGGTTGGTCATAGCTTTTCTTCAAATGAGCCACCATCTTTTAATTTCATTGCTGCAGTCACTGTCTGCATTGATTTTGGAGCCCAAGAAAATATAATATGTCACTGTTTTCATATTTACCCTTCTATTTGTCATGAAGTGATGGGACCAGCTGCCATGATCTTAGTTTATTGAATGTTGAATTTTAAGTCAACTTTTTCATTCTCCTCTTTTACCCTCATCAAGAGGCTCTTTAATTCCTCTTCACTTTCTACCATTAGAGTGGTATCATCTGCATATCTGATGTTGTTGATATTTCTCCCAGCAATTTATTTTCTCTCAGAAATCTTGATTCCAGCTTGTGATTCATCCAGCCCAGCATTTCACATGAAAAGTAAAAGTGTAATCACTCAGAGCTGTCCAACTTTTTTGCTACCCCATGGACTCTAGCCTGCCAGGCTCCTCTATCCATGGAATTCTCTAGGTAAGAATATTAGAGTGGATTGCCATGCCCTTCTCCAGGGGATCTTCCTGACCCAGGAATCAAACCTGGATCTCCTGCATTGCAAGCAGATTCTTTACCATCTGAGCCACAAAGAAAGTGTTTCACATGATATACTCTGCATATAAGTTAAATAATCAGGGTGACAGTATACCACCTTGATGTACTTCTTTCCCAATGAAACAACCAATCAGTTGCTTCATGTCTGGTTCTAACTGTTGCTTCTTGTCTTGCATACAGGTTTCTCAGGATACAGGTAAGCTGATCTGATATTCGCATCTCTCTGAGAATTTTTGACAGTTCATTGTGATCCATACAGTCAAAGGCTTTAGTCAAATCAGTGACTTAGAAGATTTTTTTTTAAATTCCCTTCTTTTCTCTATGATCCAAAAGATATGGGCAATTTGACCTCTAGTTCCTATCCATTTTCTAAATCCAGCTTATACATCTGGAAGTTCTTGGTTCAAGTGCTGTTGAAGCCTAGCTTAAAAGGTTTTGAACATTACCTTACTAGCATGTGAAATGAGTTCAGTTATAGTAGTTTGAACATTCTTTGATATTGCCCTCTTAGTGGCCATCATGGTCAACAAAAGAGTCCGAAATGCAGTACTTGGATGCAATCTCAAAAACGACAGAATGATCTCTGTTCTTTTCCAAGGCAAACCATTCAATGTCACAGTAATCCAAGTCTATGACCCAACCAGTAACACTGAAGAAGCTGAAGTTGAAAGGTTCTATGAAGACCTACAAGACCTTTTAGAACTAACACCCAAAAGAGATGTCCTTTTCATTATAGGGGACTGGAATGCAAAAGTAGGAAGTCAAGAAACACCTGGAGTAACAGGCACATTTGGCCTTGGAATACAGAATGAAGCAGGGCAAAGACTAACAGAGTTTTGCCAAGAAAATGCACTGGTCATAGCAAATACCCTTTTCCAACAACACAGGAGAAGACTCTATACATGGACATCACCAGATGGTCAACACCAAAATCAGATCGATTATATTCTTTGCAGCCAAAGATGGAGAAGCTCTATACAATCAGTAAAAACAAGACCAGGAGCTGACTGTGGCTCAGACCATGAACTCCTTATTGCCAAATTCAGACTGAAATTGAAGAAAGTAGGGAAAACCACTAGACCATTCAGGTATGACCTAAATCAAATCCCTTATGATTATACAGTGGAAGTGAGAAATAGATTTAAGGGCCTAGATCTGATAGATAGAGTGCCTGATGAACTATGGAATGAGGTTCATGATATTGTACAGGAGACAGGGATCAAGACCATCCCCATGGAAAAGAAATGCAAAAAAGCAAAATGGCTGTCTGGGGAGGCCTTACAAATAGCTGTGAAAAGAAGAGAAGCAAAAAGCAAAGGAGAAAAGGAAAGATATAAGCATCTGAATGCAGAGTTCCAAAGAATAGCAAGAAGAGATAAGAAAGCCTTCTTCAGCAATCAATGCAAAGAAATAGAGGAAAACAACAGAATGTGAAAGACTAGGAATCTCTTCAAGAAAATCAGAGATAACAAAGGAACATTTCATGCAAAGATGGGCACGATAAAGGACAGAAATGACATGGACCTAACAAAAAACAGAAGATATTAAGAAGAGGTGGCAAGAATACACAGAAGAACTGTGCAAAAAAGATCTTCACGACCCAGATAATCATGATGGTGTGATCACTGACCTAGAGCCAGACATCCTGGAATGTAAAGTCAAGTGAGCCTTAGAAAGCATCACTACGAACAAAGCTAGTGGAGGTGATGGAATTCCAGTGGAGCTATTCCAAATCCTGAAAGATGATGCTGTGAAAGTGCTACACTCAATATGCCAGCAAATTTGGAAAACTCAGCAGTGGCCACAAGATTGGAAAAGGTCAGTTTTCATCCCAATCCCAAAGAAAGGCAATGCCAAAGAATGCTCAAACTACCACACAATTGCACTCATCTCACACACTAGTAAAGTAATGCTCAAAATTCTCCAAGCCAGGCTTCAGCAATATGTGAACCGTGAACTTCCTGATGTTCAAGCTGGTTTTAGAAAAGGCAGAGGAACCAGAGATCAAATTGCCAACATCCGCTGGATCATGGAAAAAGCAAGAGAGTTCCATAAAAACATCTATTTCTGCTTTATTGACTATGCCAAAGCCTTTGACTGTGTGGATCACAATAAACTGTGGAAAATTCTGAAAGAGATGGGAATACCAGACCACCTGATCTGCCTCTTGAGAAATCTGTATGCAGGTCAGGAAGCAACAGAACTGGTCATGGAACAACAGACTGGTTCCAAATAGGAAAAGGAGTACGTCAAGGCTGTATATTGTCACCCTGCTTACTTAACTTATATGCAGAGTACATCATGAGAAACCCTGGACTGGAGGAAACACAAGCTGGATCAAGATTGCCGGGAGAAATATCAATAACCTCAGAGATGCAGATGACACCACCCTTATGACAGAAAGTGAAGAGGGGCTAAAAAGCCTCTTGATGAAAGTGAAAGTGGAGAGTGAAAAGGTTGGCTTAAAGCTCAACATTCAGAAAACGAAGATCATGGCATCTGGTCCCATCACTGCATGGGAAATAGATGGAGAACCAGTGGAAACAGTGTCAGACTTTCTTTTTCTGGGCTCCAAAATCACTGCAGATGGTGACTGTAGCCATGAAATTAAAAGACACTTACTCCTTGGAGGAAAGTTATGACCAACCTAGATAGCATATTCAAAAGCAGAGACATCACTTTGCCAACAAAGGTTCACCTAGTCAAGGCTATGATCTTTCCTGTGGTCATGTATAGATGTGAGAGCTGGACTTTGAAGAAGGCTGAGCGCCAAAGAATTGATGCTTTTGAACTGTGGTGTTGGAGAAGACTCTTGAGAGTCCCTTGGACTGCAAGGAGATCCAACCAGTCCATTTTGAAGGAAATCAGCCCTGGGATTTCTTTGGAAGGAATGATGCTAAAGCTGAAACTCCAGTACTTTGGCCACCTCATGCGAAGAGTTGACTCATTGGAGAAGACTCTGATGGTGGGAGGGATTTGGGGCAGGAGGATAAGTGGATGACAGAGGATGAGATGGCTGGATGGCATCACTGACTCGATGGATGTGAGTCTGAGTGACCTCCGGGAGTTGGTGATGGGCAGGGAGGCCTGGTGTGCTGCAGTTCATGGGGTCGCAAAGAGTCGACACAACTGAGCGACTGATCTGATCTGATGGGATTAGAATCAAAACTGACTTTTCATATCCTGTGGCCACTGCTGAGTTTTCCAAATTTGCTGACATATTGAGTGCAACATTGTAACAGCATCATCTTTTAGGATTTTAAACAGCTCAGCAAGAATTCCATCACCTCCACTAGCTTTGTTCATATAATGCTTCCTAAGGCCCAAACGACTTCACATTCTAGGATGTCTGGCTGTAGGTGAATGATCATCATGGTTATCCATGTCATCAATGAGATTTTCTGTATAGTTCTTCTTTGTATTCTTGCCACTTCATTTTAATCTCTTCTGTTTCTGTTAGGTCCTTGCCATTTCTGTCCTTTATTGTGTTCATTTTTGCATTAAATGTGCCCTTGATATCTCCAATTTTCTTAAAAAAATCTGTAGTCTTTCCCATTCTATTGTTTTCCTCTATTTATTTGCATTGTTCACTTAAGAAATATTTCTTATCTCTCCTTGCTGTTCTGAACCTCTGCATTTAGCTAGGTATATCTTTTCCTTTCTGCTTTGCCTCTCACTTCTTTTCTCAGCTATTTGTAAGGCCTCCTCAGATAACCATTTTGCCTGCCTATACAGTTAACAAATCTCTATCCATTGTTCAGACACTCTGTCTACCTTATCTAATCCCTTGAATAGAGTTGTCACCTCCATTGTATAATCTTAAGGGATTTAAGTTGTACCTGAATGGTCTGGATGTTTTCCCTAGTTTCTTCAGTTTAAGTCTGAATTTTATTTAAAAGGAGCTCATGATCTGAGTCACAGTCAGCTCTGGGTTTTGGTTGATCTGACTGTATAGAGCTTCTCCATCTTCAGCTGCAGAGAATATAGTCAGTCTGATTTTGCTATTGACCATCTGATGATGTCCATGTGTAAAATCATCTCTTGTGCCATTGGAAGAGGGTATTTGCTATGGTCAGTTTGTTCTTTTGACAAAACTTGGAATATAGTAGTTCTCTGGGTCCAGTAAACTATGTAGTTCTACCAAGCAAATGGGAGAAAGAAATAGAGGAGTAAGAGAGTCTAGTAAATATAGGAGTGGTTATACTGACTATGGAATCAGAATTTCAGTTGTGTAGGAAGTCAGGATATACATGGAATGAGAGACAAAGAAATGTCTACAGAATCAGTAGACTGTAAGTACCAGTGGAGTCAGAGTAGTAGAGGGTGGAAACTTTAACAAGTTGTTATTTTAAAGCTTTGTTGTTATTTTAAAATCTGTTGTTCTGAAGTTTAAATACAGCAAAATATGTTTAGGTTACCTCATTTCACTCTTTTCATTTCCTCACATTCTTTATAAAACATTGTATAAGCATCAGAGATGACTTGTAATAATTACTGTTCATGATTTTTAGAAATTGTCTTCCTCATAAAACTTGAATTGCAAAGTTCTGCTTTCTCTATTAGTCTCACAAGATAAGGAACTTTTGTGTAGGCTTCCCTGGTAGCACAGCTGGTAAAGAATCTGCCTGCAACACAGGAGACCCTGGTTCAATTCCTGGGTTGGGAAGATCCCTTGGAGAAGAAATAGGCTACCCAATCCAGTATTCTTGGGTTTCCCTGGTGGCTCAGATGTAAAGAACCCACTTGTAATGTGGGAGACCAGGGTTCAATCCTTGGGTTGGGAAGATCTGTTGAAGAAAGGAATGGCTTCCCACTCTAGTATTCTTGCCTGGAGAATTCCATGGACAGAGGAGCCTGGTGGGCTACAGCCCATGGGGTCACATGGAGTCAGACATGGCAGCAACTTTCACTTCACTTCACTTCACTTTCTGAAATACTTCTACCACTGATGAATAACTACAAATTAAATATAGCTGTTAAATGATATTTTATTGAGTATTATGAATAGTAGTACAATAGATAATTCAATACTATGTCTTATTCTGTTTTGTATCATTTAATTTTAAGTTTGTTTTGCCTTCTATTTTTTGTTAAAAGAAGATACATTTATCTCTAGTTATGTAGCTAAGGCCCTCTTTTAGCATTCATTTTTTAATCACTAATGTATTTTCCTGTTCTTATATTTGAAAGTTTTTAGTAATTACTTTTGTGTGTACAAGCAATTTTCACTAATTAATAGAGCATTTTGCCTTTGTAATAGTAAACAAACATATGATTTGAGAAAACTAATAGAATTTCAACATATAAACACATAAATAAATATCACTTCAAACTGCATTTGAAACATTTGGTAATGAGTTTCAATACATGTGTGAGTTTGCATTCTGGAATCTTTATTTTTTTAATTTTTAAATTAATTTTTTTGAAGTATAGCTGCTTTACAATGTTGTTAGTTTCTACTGTGCAGCAAAGTGAATCATCTGTATTTATACATATCAGGTCAGATCAGATCAGATCAGTCGCTCATTCGTGTCCGACTCTTTGCGACCCCATGAACCGCAGCACGCCAGGCCTCCCTTTCCATCACCAGCTCCCGGAGGTCACTCAGACTCGCATCCATCGAGTCAGTGATGCCATCCAGCCATCTCATCCTCTGTCGTCCCCTTCTCCTCCTGCCCTCAATCCCTCCCAGCATCAGAGTCTTCTCCAATGAATCAGCTCTTCGCATGAGGTGGCCAAAATACTGGAGTTTCAGCTTTAGCATCATTCCTTCTAAAGAAATTCCAGGATTGATCTCCTTCAGAATGGACTGGTTGGATCTTCTTGCAGTCCAAGGGACTCTCAAGAGTCTTCTCCAACACCACAGTTCAAAAGCATCAATTCTTCGGTGCTCAGCCTTCTTCACAGTCCAGCTCTCACATCCATACATGACCACAGGAAAGACCATAGCCTTGACTAGGCGAACCTTTGTTGGTAAAGTGATGTCTCTGCTTTTGAATATGCTATCTAGGTTGGTCATAACTTTCCTTCCAAGGAGCAAGCGTCTTTTAATTTCATGGCTGCAGTCACCATCTGCAGTGATTTTGGAGCCCAGAAAAACAAAGTCTGACACTGTTTCCACTGTTTCCCCATCTATTTCCCATGCAGTGATGGGACCAGATGCCATGATCTTCGTTTTCTGAATGTTGAGCTTTAAGCCAACCTTTTCACTCTCCACTTTCACTTTCATCAAGAGGCTTTTTAGCCCCTCTTCACTTTCTGCCATAAGGCTGGTGTCATCTGCATATGTGAGGTTATTGATATTTCTCCCAGCAATCTTGATTCCAACTTGTGTTTCTTCCAGTCCAGCATTTCTCATGATGTACTCTGCATATAAGTTAAATAAACATGGTGACAATATGCAGCCTTGACGTACTCCTTTTCCTATTTGGAACCAGTCTGTTGTTCCATGACCAGTTCTAACTGTTGCTTCCTGAACTGCATACAGATTTCTTAAGAGGCAGATCAGGTGGTCTGGTATTCCCATCTCTTTCAGAATTTTCAACAGTTTATTGTGATCCACACAGTCAAAGGCTTTGGCATAGTCAATAAAGCAGAAATAGATGTTTTTCTGGAACTCTCTTGCTTTTTCCATGATCCAGCGGATGTTGGCAATTTGATCTCTGGTTCCTCTGCCTTTCTAAAACCAGCTTGAACATCAGGAAGTTCACGGTTCACATATTGCTGAAGCCTGGCTTAGAGAATTTTGAGCATTACTTTACTAGCGTGTGAGATGAGTGCAATTGTTCGGTAGTTTGAGCACTCCTTGGCATTGCCTTTCTTTGGGATTGGGATGAAAACTGACCTTTTCCAATCTTGTGGCCACTGCTGAGTTTTCCAAATTTGCTGGCATATTGAGTGTAGCACTTTCACAGCATCATCATTCAGGACTTGGAATAGCTCCACTGGAATTCCATCACCTCCACTAGCTTTGTTCGTAGTGATGCTTTCTAAGGCCCATTTGACTTCACATTCCAAGATGTCTGGCTCTAGGTCAGTGATCACATCATCATGATTATCTGGGTCTTGAAGCTCTTTTTTGTACAGTTCTTTTGTGTATTCTTGCCACCTCTTCTTAATATCTTCTGCTTCTGTTAGGTCCACACCATCTCTGTCCTTTATTGTGCCCATCTTTGCATGAAATGTTCCTTTGGTATCTCTGATTTTCTTGAAGAGATCCCTAGTCTTTCCCATTCTGTTGTTTTCCTCTATTTCTTTGCATTGATCACTGAAGAAGGCTTTCTTATCTCTTCTTGCTATTCTTTGGAACTCTGCATTCAGATGTTTATATCTTTCCTTTTCTCCTTTGCTTTTCGCTTCTCTTCTTTTCACAGCTATTTATAAGGCCTCCCCAGACAGCCATTTTGCTTTTTTGCATTTCTTTTCCATGGGGATGGTCTTGATCCCTGTCTCCTGTACAATGTCACGAACCTCATTCCATAGTTCATCAGGCACTCTATCTATCAGATCTAGGCCCTTAAATCTATTTCTCACTTCCACTGTATAATCATAAGGGATTTGATTTAGGTCATACCTGAATGGTCTAGTAGTTTTCTCTACTTTCTTCAATTTCAGTCTGAATTTGGCAATAAGGAGTTCATGGTCCGAGCCACAGTCAGCTCCTGGTCTTGTTTTTGCTGATTGTATAGAGCTTCTCCATCTTTGGCTGCAAAGAATATAATCGATCTGATTTCAGTGTTGACCATCTGGTGATGTCCATGTATAGAGTCTTCTCTTGTGTTGTTGGAAGAGGGTATTTGCTATGACCAGTGCATTTTCTTGGGAAAACTCTATTAGTCTTTGCCCTGCTTCATTCCGTATTCCAAGGCTAAATTTGCCTGTTACTCCAGGTGTTTCTTGACTTCCTACTTTTGCATTCCAGTCCCCTATAATGAAAAGGACATCTTTTTTGGGTGTTAGTTCTAAAAGGTCTTGTAGATCTTCATAGAACCTTTCAACTTCTCTTTTTTGGATTTCTTTCCCATTTAGGTGATAACAGAGCATTGAGTAGAGTTCCCTGAGTTATCCAGTAGGTTCTCATTAGTTTTTTATTTTATGAAATTGGAAGTGAAAGTTGCTCAGTTGTGTCCAACTCTTTGCGACCCCATGGACTATACAGTCCTTGGAATTCTCTAGGCCAGAATACTGGAGTGGGTAGTCTTTCCCCTTCTCTAGGAGATCTTCCCAACACAGGGATGAAACCCAGGTCTCCCACATTGCAGGTGGATTCTTTCCTTGCTGAGCCACAAGGGATATATATAGTATCAATAGTATATATATATGTCAGTCCCATTTTCCCAATTCATCCCACCCCCTACTTCCCCCCGCCCCCGGCCTTGGTGTCCATTTATTTGTTCTCTACATCTGTGGCTCTATTTCTGTCTTGCAAATAAGAGCATTTATACCATATTTCTAGATTCCACATATTATGCATTAATATATGATATTTTTCTTCTCTTTCTGACTTCACTCTGTATGACAGACTCTAGGTCCAAACACATCTTTGTAAATGATTCAGTTTCATTCCTTTTATGAATAATATTTCATTATATATATGTACCACATCTTAATCCATTCCTCTGTTGGTGGACATTTAGGTTGCTTCCATGTCATGGCTATTGTAGGTGGTGCTGCAATGAACACTGGGGTGAATGTGTCTTTTGGAATTATATTTTCTCTGGGTATGTGCCCATGAGTGGGATTTCTGGGTCATATGATAGTTCTATTTTTATTTTTTTTTTTAAGGAAACTCCATACTGTGTTCCATAGTGGTATATCAATGGCATTCCCACCAAGGTGTAAGAGGGTACCTTTTTTCCCATACCATCTCCAGCATTTAATATTTGTATATTTTTTAATGATGACCATTCTGATGAGTGTGAGGTGATACTTCATTGTAATTTTGTCTTACATTTCTCTAATAATTACTTAATTCTTTTCATATGTTTGTTGGCCATCTGTATGTCTTCTTTGGAGAAATGTGTAATTAGATTTTATGCCCATTTTGGGGGGGGGGGTGGATTTATTTCTTTTTAACACATTGAGCTGCATGAGCTGTTTGTATATTTTGGAGATTGATCCTTTGTCAGTTGCTTCATTTGCAGATATTCTCTTCCATTCTGAGGGTTGTCTTTCCATCTTGTTTATGGTTTCCTTTGCCGTGCAAAAGCTTTTTAAGTTTAATTAGGTCCCATTTGTTTTGTTTTTATTTTCATAACTCTAGGATGTGGGTCAAATAAATCCTGCTGCAATTTATGTCAGAGACTGTTCTATGTTTTCCTGTAAGAGTGTTAGAGCATCTGGCCTTACATTCAGGTCTTTAATCCATTCTGAGTTTATTTTTGTGTACGGGATTAGGGAATGTTCTAATTTCATTCTTTTACATACAGTTGTACAATCTTCCCAGCAACATTTATTGAAGAGGCTATCTTTTCTCCATGTGTATTCTTGCCTCCTTTGTTATAGATTAAGTGACTGTATGTCCATGCTGGAGCTCTGCTGGTAAAGAATCAGAATCTCCATGAACAGAGGAGCCTGGGATCACAGAGTTGGACATGACTGAGTGATTCAGCACATGTACATGAGTTCCTCTCTGGACTTCCTATCCTGTTCCATTGGAATCTTTGCTGTTACACTGATTTTTCTCTCTAGAACTGTTCTACTATATTAATTTTGCTATAACATCTTAGTAATTCTGTTTTAAGATAATACTGATTATGGTAGATTGTATTTCTCCACATTTGTATTTTTCTCTCAGCTTCCATAGCGGTCTAAGTGGCAAAGATGCATTCATGTTATATGGGAAGGTGTAAGAGCACACAGACAAACTCTTTCCCATATATGACACTTGGACTTAAGTTCTTGGCTTCTCAACAAACACCACCCACAAACCCATACACACACATTTGCTCTAGGAATTTGGCACAGGTTCCAGAAATTTCTCTGTGAGACTCTTACTACTTTGATATCCTACTGGATAGGTACTATTATTTTTCCCACTTCACACATGAGAAAACTGAAGTTCTTGTTGTTCAGTCAGACTGCAGCACACCGGACTTCTCTTTCCTTCACTGTCTCCCAGAGCTTGCTCAAACTCATGTCCATTGAGTCAGTGATGCCATCCAATCATTTCATTTTCTGTCATCTCCTGCCTTCAATCTTTCCTATCATCAGGGTCTTTTCCTATGAGTTGGTTCTTCGCATCAGGTGGCCAAAGTATTGGAGCTTTAGCATCAGTCCTTCCAATGACTATTCAGAACTGATTTCCTTTAGGCTTCACTGGTTTGATCCCCTTATAGTCCAAGGGACTCTCAAGAGTCTTCTCCAACACCACAGTTCAAAAGCATCAATTCTTTGGCACTCAGAAGTTAATGTGTTTTAAGTAAATGGACCAACTAGATATTATGTCTATCAGCTATATTTTTGTATACTTCAGAACCTACAACATTACTTGTCCATAAAGAAAACAAAAATGTGATCACTGACTTATTATATTCTTCATAAATAAATTCATTATTATAGATTAGAGAATGTATTTTGAAGAGGAAATCAAGAGAACAGTCTTACTATTTTGACAGATAATTATTAGCAAACATCAGAAGAAGCATCTTCTACTGTCTAGTTTGAACGTATAAAATTTAATGTTGTCAAAACCATGTGTTAATTGTCTTTTAGACCAAAGCTGAGATTTGACCGGCTCATAAATGAGGTAGTCATTATTCTGTGTAATCCATTACAAATCAGTAGGTAGCGCAGTGGTAAAGAATCTGCCTACAATGCAGGAGACCACAAGAGACATGGGTTCAATTCCTGGGTCAGGAAGATCCCTAGATAAGGAAAGGGCAAACTTTTACAGTATTCTTGCTGGAAAATCCCATGGACAGAGGAGCCTGGTGGGTTACAGTCCATGGGGTTGCTGAGTTGGACATGACTAAGCACCCACACACATGCAGAGGAGGTTTTCAAGGCCTTTACATAGTTCGGCTGCATGATATACCTGTGAAGCTTGTTTTTAGTCTGAAATTGCACTTATAGACTATTTTCACCCAACTGTTCTGCATCATATTCTATGTGATTATTCTTGCTAAAAAACATATCTCATCTCTGATTACTGCATGCTTAGTTGTGCTCTCTGCCCTTGTGTTTTGCTAGCAATTTATCTAAGAATACTTCATGTGAAGTTGTACTTAAATATTTTAAAAAATTTATTTCCCATACCTCTTATACAATATAATCAAAGTGAAATTGTAGAAGATCACTTATTGGAGATGAAGTGCACTTGAGATAATTCCTTACTGCAGAATCCCAAGTGCATCAAATTTCAGTAAAATGACTGGTACAGAGATGATAAACTGACCACAATATCAGGAATGTGAAAATTCCATGAACACACAAGGAATATTAAAAAGTGTTTCTACTAAAAAGTATCCGACTCTTTGCAACCCCATGGACTGTAGCCCACAGGCTCCTCCGTCCATGGGATTCTCCAGGCAAGAATACTGGAGTGGGTTGCCATTTCCTTCTCCAACTAAAAAGTATAGTTTAGAATTAAATGATACTGTAAAAGTTACTCAACTAACTACTCTTCATATGAATACATATCCAATTTAGATTTGTTTATTCCATTTGACCTCTTTCCTTAAGAGAAACTGTATAATGAGTGGAATGATTATTATGTTGTGAATTATGTTTTCATTCAGGCAAGTTCATACATTCTGGGTTACATGAGAAAAAAGACCTTGGCACTTGATTTCCCTAAGATACCATCCAATCATAGTCTAATGATTTTTTTCCCCTTTTATCAATTTTTATTAAGACTTTTTTCTGATATTGGACATCACAACACAGATTTGTCCTCTCTCATTATTATGTTACCATCCAAGCCAGATTCCTTTATGATAGTTATTATTTTTTCTTAACATCTTTATACTCAAATCAATCACAATGCTACTCTCATTATTCAGTCACATGAGTCTTCCTAACTTTACCCTATCTCCTGAATCTACCTTTTTTAAATAAAATAGAGCTCCCCACAAAGGCAAAATCTTATGTTACTGGGGGCATTAGCTCAATACTCACAAGTAAATAAAAATAGATATGTAAGAAACAGGCCTAGAAAAAAATCAGTAAGTATTGTTAACATCTGTTGATGATGATACTGATCATAATAGTAATTCATTGACCACTTGTTATGTGAGATAAGTGCTATTAAGATGTTGATTTTATTGATAAGAATATAGGCAGAGATAATTACATAATTTAATGGAGCTCATGTACCTAGTTTAGAATAAAAATCAGCTTTGATTCAGAAATCATACTCATTTTGCTCAACTGTCTCAGAATTTTGGGAAGTCAGAGGTAAGATCCCATGAAGGTGTGAAAGACTTGAGAGACAAAACTATGTGTATCTTGGCCTTCTGCACTTGACTTTTATAAGGACTGCTACAAACTGCATTTTCTCATTGACTGCTACAAAGATGGCTAGAATTAAGTGTGTGAACTGTGCATTATTAAAAACAACCAACAAATAACCAAAATAACTTTTGAACCTGTCATAGTATCATATTTGGTGGAGTGGAGATGGAGGCTCTAGATTCCCCAAGATGAAATAAATAGTTGTAAACTCCTGTGCAGATGCACCAATCCCTCCATTCAAGGGTAGCTTTATTAAACATTACAAGGTTTAAGCCTCAGCATGATGCATGACTTATCAGAAGCAGACTTTGAGACCTCTGTGCTCTAGTAAAATTAGCATTGTAGCTGTAGCTGAGCTCTGTCAAGACCCAGCAGATAATAGAATTTATCAATCTTAAAATGTATTGGGAATTGCAGATTACTACATATTTCTCACAAGAATAATATTTGGCGTCTAAGGAAACTACTAGAAACTCCACTTGATCATATCTGTAGCGGTCTCCTTGGTCATTATGACCCCTAAACAGCGTGAACAACTATATTATTTGCAAAGCACTTAAGGTCTGTCATATGGGCCAACTTTTTTGACCCTGTCTTGGAAGACCTGTTTTGTTGCCTCTAATCTTTTTCCACATGGATATAGCTAAGAACGCATTTTGGACCTGTGCCTCAAAAGGATCAAAGAACTGATACCATGTACATGTGGCCAGTAAGCTAATCTGGCATCCAAAGGATGCCATCAACAAGAAATTAGAAATTATCTACTATGAGAATAAAGCATATATTACCAGGTAATATATCCAAAATAGCGACCAGAAGTCCGGAGTTAGTGGAGATCTGTGCTGACGGCTGATAGACTGTGGTGCTCCTAGGAATATAACACATGGATATCCAACAAGAGTGTCATTGACCTATATATTACAGACTATATAATTACAGACCAAATGAGAGTGAGCTGAAAGCTGGTATCTGATATGCTATTTAAAACCCCATCCCTCATCCAGCTTGTGTAGGAATAGGCACACATTTTTATATATCAGTGCTGAATAAAGAGGATCTGGCATAGAAGAGACACTAAATAACAAGGGGGGTAAGATGAATCATTCAATGCAGGTCAGTCAGCTTTAGTCCTTGACTACTCCATACTTGTATAAAGGACCCATGAACAGAGTCATCACTGGTATTTTGACCAATGGAATAAAAGTGACACACTGACCAGGTGTGAAAACTATTATGTTATCTGCAACCTTGCTTCTTTCTCTTCTGTTGCTAGTATGGAAATATCCTTAAAAGGGACTGTACTGTCATACTGGGTCCAAGGTGAAAAAAAGAGAAGCGGTCAGAGAGATGAGGGTACAGCTGACCAATGATGGACATATAAAATATGCAAAAATTAAGCCAGTTTTTTTTTAAGTGACTGAGGTTTTTGAGGTCATTTGCCACCACAGAATTACTTAATTTATTCTGGCTGATCACAGCTATCCACTCTGAGTAATTATAGCAATGATTTATCAAAGAAGAATTAACTATCCCTATTTTATAACCTATAATTCCCAGTGCTTAATTTTCACAAGACCCTGAAGTCTCTCTCACAAGAGACATAGACAGGAGGACATGCACATGTTTCTGGATCATGACTTAATATCTCTTGTTATAAAGAATGAACTTGTTTTCCTTGTGGCAGAGCTAACTGTGCACAAGACTCATTTCAAGAGTAATCCTTGACAGATGTTCAGCCAAGTTAAGTAATAGCTTCCTTATCACCATGTACAATGGGCTACCCATGTAATAGTGCTTTCAAATTCAATATATGCCATCTCAAATGAATTCATGAGGCAATAAGTCAGTAATTTTCCACCTTTGCCTTCAAAATTTTATAAGGGAGGAAAGAGAGCAGCACATTCATTGCAGATTATCTTTCCAGGTCTAAATCAGGATCTTTACCACTCATAGACTGTTATTGTGAGAGAATATTCAGTTTCCTATCAATTTTCAGCAAATTTGTAGACCTATCATTACCACCAATGCAAATGCAGGCTTAGTCTGATTTAATCACATAGGCATCTGCTCATTTGTAAAAAGAAAACAAAACAAGAAAATCTACATAATGTTGATGTAGTTCACATTTCAGAGATTGAAAAGACAGTTTCTGATGACAGAGCCTGATAAATTCAGTGTGGTTTTGAACCTGTAGCCTCAAAGTCTTTGCAACCTCCAAGGTACCTTGGAAGCTCACAAGCCTTTGAACATGCATTAATGTCTATAGTGAAACCAGTAATTCTCATGTGTATTTCATAGAAGGGAAGAATTAATTCAAGGCATCTTCCAGGTGTACCCAGGGGTTGGGTATAGACAGAAGCACAGTATGTAAACAGAATGTAGGATTAATGCCTTCCTTTTTCCTTACTGTGAATCACTACTGTGTATTCTTATGTCATTTTCCTAGGGATGAGGTGATGTGAATAGTCATTTATCCTGGACCATATCTCCACCATTATTCATATAAATATTGCTTTTTTGGTCTAAGACTCACTGAATTACAGTGTACCTTCAACAAATATATATTTTTTAAATTACTTATCTTGCTGGCTCTGGATCAAAATCAGTGGATTGTTTTTTAAAAAATGAAGACAGTTGGTGGTTAGACTCTTGAGGGTGATAGCAGTAAATTCCTATTTGCACACTGCCTGAACTAAAGGAATCACATTTCGCTATAGTCATGGTTACAACACTGCAGCCATCATGT
Source organism: Tragelaphus eurycerus (assembly GCA_935064755.1). Classification (NCBI taxonomy): domain Eukaryota; kingdom Metazoa; phylum Chordata; class Mammalia; order Artiodactyla; family Bovidae; genus Tragelaphus; species Tragelaphus eurycerus. The sequence continues at coordinate 8,783,619 of CAKXYN010000012.1, read as the reverse complement.
TCCGTTTTGAAAGACATGATCATACTGATTTACTCATTGACCTCCAGCATCAGTTTTTAAAATCCCCACAGAAAATGCCCCAGAGTGATTTTTAGCATATTATGGGATATATCCCGGTGGACTTGTGCCACTTCTTCGTATCACAAGCTACCTGGTGGCTTTCCCTACCTAAGTTAGCTATGTGCTCCTATACCTCTTCCAGACACTTAATGCAGGACTTCTTTAGGGAAAGTGTAGTGACCCTATGTGCCAAGAATTCCATATTCTTTATTCCAGTCATGAATTTTATATTCTGACAAGGATCTCATGGTGTCTACATAGAAACTTAAATTCTTTCATGACCCAATAAATAGCAAGACCAATGACTTGTGGACTTGAAATCATTACTTATACTCTTGTAAGATGAGGACCAGAAAGAAAGAATGAGTTAGGCAATGATATATTACTGAACAATTTGGAGAGCAGCTGCAGTGAAATCAGTAATAGAAGCAGAAGCTTTCACTCAAGATGGCTCTTTCTAATAACAGCAAAATCCAACATGAAAAGTTCTCAAGAACATAAAAAGTTAAATCCATAGGCTCCACAGTTATGTTATCATTTTTCTCAATTAACTTACTAAGTGACTTAATACAATCTTATATCCTCCTACATGTCATATCTGTCACATATTAAAATTGTCAGTTTTGCATTATTTTGATTTTTGTATTGTTGGCAAAAGCCACATAAAATATACTGTTTTAATCATATGTAGCTGTACAGTTCAGCAGCACTAAGTACATTCACATTGTTGTGCAACTCTCACCATCTTCCATCTCCTAGATTTTCTACCTTTCTAAACTGAAACTCTGCCCCCATTAAACACTAATTCCCCATTTCTCCTCCCCACATTTACCAATGTACTTTCTGACTCTATGAATTTGACTATTGTAGCTACCTCAGATAAGTGGAGTCAAACAGTCTTTGTCTGCACCTAATGTATTATGGAATCCATTTTTGAGGTTAACTTAATATATGTCCTACAAACATATTATACTTCCCGCCCCTCTCCATGCTACACAGTATGTCCTCATAAGTTATTTGTTTTATACATAGTGGGCTTTCCTGGGGCTCAGACAAAAAAAGAATCTGCCTACAGTGCAGTTGGGTAAATACCTGGGCCAGGAAGGTCCCCTGGAGAAGGGAATGGAAACCCATTCCAGTATTCTTGCCTGGAGAATTCCATGGATAGAGGAGCCTGGCAGGCTATACAGTCCATGGGGTCGCAAAGAGTCAGACACGACTGAGCGACTAATAACACTCACTTTTTTTTTTCACTTTATACATAGCAGTGTATACATGTCAGTCACAATATCCCAGTTTATCCTATCCCCCTTCCAATCCCTTGGTATCCATGTTTGTTCTATATGCCTGGGTCTCTATTTGGATTCTTCATATATGCGTTAATACACAATATTTATTTTTCTCTTTCTGATTTAGTTCCCTCTGTATGACAGTCTCTAGGTCCATCCATGTCTCTGCAGCTGTCACAGTTTTGTTCCACTTTACAGCTGAGTAATATTCTACTATATATACATATATAAATGCACACACCCCCCGCACACACACGTTGATCCATTCCTCTGCTGAGGGACATGAGGTTGCTTCCACCTCCTGGCTATTGTAAACAGTGGTGCGGTGAACACTGAGGTGCATGTATCTTTTGAAATTATGATTTTCTCCAAGTATATGTCCAGGAGTGGGATTGCTGGGTCATATGGTAGTTCTATCTTTAGTTTTAAAGGAACTTCCACACTGTTCTCCATAGAGGCTGTATCAATTTACATTGCCACCAATAGCATAAAAGGATTTCCTTTTCTCCACAACATCTCCAGCATTTGTTTTATTTTGTAAAGATTTGTTTGCTTTTGGCTGTGCCAGGTCCTCATTGCTGTGTGGGATTTTCTCTAGTTGTATCAAGCGGGGGTCTTCTCTCTAGTTGCTGTGCATAGGCTTCTCACTGTAGTGGCTTCTCTTGCTGGGTAGCTCGGGCTCTAGGGCATGCAGGTTTCAGTAGCTGCCACACATGCGCTTGCTAATTGTGGTTCCTGAGCTCTAGAGCACAGGTTCTGTAGTTGTGGCGCACAGCCTTAGTTGCTCTGTGGCATGTGGGCTCTTCCTGGACCAAAGATAGAACCTGTGTCTCCTGCATTGGCAGGCAGATTCTTTACCAGTGAGCCACCAGGGAAGCCACATGTTTATATGTTTTGATGATGGCCATTCTGATCCATGTGAGGTGGTAACTCACTGTAGTTTTGCATTTTGCTATTAGTGATGTTGAGCATCTTTTCATGTGCCTCCTGGCCATCTGTACATCTTCTTTGGGGAAATGTCTATTAAAGTCGTCCACCCATTTTGGGGTTTTTTTTTTTGATGGTTTTTTTTTTTTTTTTTGTATTGAGCTGCATGAACTATTAATTAGCTTCATATTATTGGGAAAAATGTCTCCAATTATCCAAATGGAAATTGATGAGTAATCTATTAAAATTTAGAACTATATGTCCCAATTCCTTCAAATATGCTTTTCAATTAATTCTTTATTTTCAAAATCACCATTATGTTCTATGTTAAAAACAAACAAAAAAATGCAAAAAAACCCACAAAAACCATAAATATGAAGTGCAAATCATGGAAAGTAATTTTTATTAAAATACTGAAGTGTGTACTAAATCTCTCTGGAACTCTTACAAACACATTTCACAGGAATTCACCTTATTATCAGAAATATGTAGTGTTTGTTGTTGTTGTTCAGTCACTAAGTCACATCTGATTCTTTGCAACCCCATGGACTGGAGCACACCAGGCTCCCTTGTCCATCTGCTCAGATTCATGTCCATTGAGTCTGTTATGCTATCTAACCATCTCATCCTCTTCCACCTGCTTCTCCTTTTGCCTTCAAAAAGAGAATATATGAAAAATGCATATTTACACAATGGAAACAAACTTTTTATTGGTATTTCTCAAAAATATCTAGTTTTTTCAAAGTATCAAGTATCTAAGTAAACACAGTATTTCGGTTGGTCAACTGCCAAGCATTTTTGTAATTTAAAAAAAAAAATTGTTGTTTTGTTCAACACCAAAAATTAGTGTACTTTTCCCTATCATTGTTAATAATAGAAAAAGCTCTTATTTGTATTATATTTATAGATTTGTTTTCTCATGCATGGTATGGCAACAGGACTTCTAAGAAGGATATATATTAATAATCTTAGCTCAGACTTATTCTTACTATCTATCTTATGATTTTTAAGGAGCACTAATATGGGTCTCGGGGAAGGCAATGGCATCCCACCCCAGTACTTTTGCCTGGAAAATCCCATGGACGGAGGATCCTGGTAGGCTCCAGTCCATGGGGTCGCTAAGAGTCGGACATGACTGAGCAACTTCACTTTCACTTTTCACTTTCATGCATTGGAGAAGAAAATGGCAACCCACTCCAGTGCTCTTGCCTGGAGAATCCCAAGGACGGGGGAGCCTGGTGAGCTTCCGTCTATGGGGTCGCACAGAGTCGGACACTACTCAAGCGACTTAGCAGCAGTAGCAGCAGCAACATGGGTCTAGAGTCCAGAAATTATTTGTGTGTAGACTTCCCAAAATCTAAATGGTAATCAGTAGTTTTTCTTCTTAAACCAGTGGACTTCTTTTCACTTAAGCTGGCAGACAGAAAACAGTTTCCTCTTCAGAAAATAATCATGGAATAGGATCATATATGGCCATAATACAATTTTATAATAATTATAAAATGATTGTGTAGACTACTATAACAGCTGGCGTCCAATCAGGAAAACAAGAAATCATATTTATTATTTGAACACAGAAGTCAGTATATGAAATTGCTAACACATGTGCTAGAGAACTGAAACTATAAAAATACCAAGGTACCACAAAAGACTTGTCTTGGAAGTAGCCACCATCTCCAGGGCTGAGTAACAATGAGAAGACGTGGATGGAGGGTCCTGAGAGCCATGTCCCTTGTATGTCCGAGGGGTCTGAGGAGTGGGGACAAATACAGGCTGGAATCAACTGTCACTTCTGGGGGTTAAGAGTTATTTCTAAGCCATCTATCAGGACCAGCCAGCAAAGAGGACAGAATAAGTCCCTTTTCCCCTCCACTGTTCCATGTTCTTTCTTAGGACCCTACTGATGGAATCTGTTGATGAGCAGCTGACAGTGTGGTTTGCAAGATCTCCACCCTTGCATCAAAGTATAGAAGGATGGTTTTTAAGTTAAGAGAAAGAATAGCTCAATAACTGATATATTTATTACTGTTATTACTGTGAAATTCTTAAAATCTAAGGATTTAGATTTCATGATTTAAAATATACTTTTAAAAAGTCAACTTTGTACATTATTTGTATACATTTTTATAAACATTGGTATTTAATGATTTTTACTTATAGTAAAATATTACATAAAAAATAAACATTGCATTTTTCCTTTATAGTTTTTACGGTCTGTATTTCTCAACTTGAGGGGAAGTGACAGTAGTGTTTCACATCCATGTTCACTTCTGTGCTCTTTCCCATCAAGAAGGGCAGGTTGACTGGCTGGGCTGTACCAAATGTCAAGTTTGTCAAGGAATGAGTGAGCAGTCCATTCAAACTGTAAGCTGCTCCTCTTCTATCCATGAAAGAATTAATTTATCTATATGTATTGTTATTTCTGCTTTATTGACTATGCCAAAGCCTTTGACTGTGTGGATCACAATAAACTGTGGAAAATTCTGAAAAAGATGGGAATACCAGACCACCTGATCTGCCTCTTGAGAAATGTGTATGCAGGTCAAGAAGCAACAGTTAGAACTGGACATGGAACAACAGACTGGTTCCAAATAGGAAAAGGAGTTCGTCAAGACTGTATATTGTCACCCTGTTTACTTAATTTATATGCAGAGTACATCATGAGAAACGCTGGACTGGAAGAAACACAAGTTGGAATCAGAGTTGCTGGGAGAAATATCAATAACCTCAGATATGCAGATGACACCAGCCTTATGGCAGAAAGTGAAGAGGAACTCAAAAGCCTCTTGATGAAAGTGAAAGTGGAGAGTGAAAAAGTTGGCTTAAAGCTCAACATTCAGAAAACGAAGATCATGGCATCCGGTCCCATCACTTCACGGGAAATAGATGGGGAAACAGTGGAAACAGTGTCAGAATTTATTTTTCTGGGTTCCAAAATCACTACAGATGGTGACTGCAGCCATGAAATTAAAAGACGCTTACTCCTTGGAAGGAAATTTATGACTAACCTAGATAGCATATTTAAAAGCAGAGACATTACTTTGCTACAAAGATTCGTCTAGTCAAGGCTATGGTTTTTCCTGTGGTCATGTATGGATGTGAGAGCTGGACTGTGAAGAAGGCTGAGCGCCTAAGAATTGATGCTTTTGAACTGTGGTGTTGTAGAAGACTCTTGAGAGTCCCTTGGACTGCAAGGAGATCCAACCAGTCCATTCTGAAGGAGATCAGCCCTGGGATTTCTTTGGATGGAATGATGCTAAAGCTGAAACTCCAGTACTTTGGCCACCTCATTCGAAGAACTGATTTATTGGAAAAGACTCTAATGCTGGGAGGGACTGGGGGCAAGAGGAGAAGGGGATGACAGAGGATGAGATGGCTGGATGGCATCACTGACTCGATGGATGTGAGTCTGAGTGACCTCCGGGAGTTGGTGATGGACAGGGAGGCCTGGTGTGCTGTCGCATATTCATGGGGTCGCAAAGACTCGAACATGACTGAGCGTCTGATCTGATCTGATTGTTATTGAATGACTAGTACAAATTTTAAGATTTATTTTTCGATTAATGCCATGTGCACTATTTATATTCCATTAAGGCATAATATTCATGGTTAGGTACTAATGAAAATATTTATATGTGGCAAAATACATGATTAGTTGATATTTTTATTTTCCTATTCAATCAGTATTGCAAATGTCTGTGAAATATAATTATTTTTTCAAAGATATTGAAAAAATTGTAATTAAGGTATTATGATTTAATAAGTTCATACTGAGAGTGACATTCATGACAAGTTTGAGACTGTCTTTTAAGTATACTTTATCTTCATATAGCTAAAAAATATCCTAAGTAAGAAAAGTTTGAATAGGGTCTCAAGAACACTTGCTTCCCTTGTAAAAGATCAGATCAATTTATCAATTTCTATTCTGAATACTGGTGAATTTACCTGTTTGTAAGTGGGATCCTTAGTTAAAATTCCTAAATATTCTTAAAGCAGTCCATATTTCTAAATGAGTGGGGTAAGAGGTTCTCTGGAGTTATATAGCATCTTGAGTACATCCAAGGAATCAGGAACATGAAACTTGAAGAATTTTTATGACTTTATTTTTTGAAAGATACAAATTTATTAAGACAAGCCAAACATCACATTAACTTAGATGTCAAGGAGAATTTAGTACTACAGGAAATCACCATATCTGTAGCATCACCAAAAGTAATTGCAAGACAAATAAGACAAGCAGTGTGTTTCATATAAACCAGTCCACAAACTATTCATAGTATTGCTCTACATTTTCTATTCATATTTTCCCATTATTCATTTCTGCCCCATTTAACTAAATCTCATAAAGATATTTTAAAAGTATATTCTAAAAGACCTTCACATGATATCTGTCATTTCTGAAAATATGACTTTATTTTTAATTAAAAAAATTTTTTGTAAAAGATAACATTTTATAGAAAAGGGTGTAGAACACATACAGTCCAATGAATAACCATAAAGTAATTACATAATCTCCACCAAGGTCAAGAAACTGACATCGCCATCTGGGGCTGGCAAGCTCCATGGACCTCAGTGATACCTGCTTTCTGTTGATTCATGTCCTTGTATGTGTTGGGGTAGATGTGCTTCCAACAAAAAGAATGAGTCAGAGGTGATGGAGAGTCACTTCTGAGATTAGATTATATAAAGGCTGATGTGGCTTCCCTCTTGGCATTCTCTCGCTTGTTCTCCACTTAAAGCACTCACAGTGATTCAAGTCATCTCTAAAGTCACCAGACAGCCCTGGGGAGAGACCCACATGAGTGAGCTTGGAAGCAGAAGTCAGGGGCCTGTCAAAACCAAAGCCCTGAGTCTGGAAGAAGATACTTTAGCTCCAGCTGAGGCTCAAAAAGACTGTCCTGGCTGACACTTTAATCTCATCCATAAGAATAATACTGAAACAGAGGGACCCAGGTAAATTGTGCCCTGATTCCTGATTCATAGAAGCTAATAATTCTAAAACTGCTATGTTTTCAAGCAGAGGATACACCATCACTCAAAAGCCCTTTCTGTCCCCTCCTACTCATTTCCCTTCTCTACTACCTTGTCCCCCATAGTAACTCATATTCCTACTGTTAATTTTTTTAAATTGGAGTGTAATTGATTTGACAATATTGTGTTAGTTTCTGCTGTATAGCAATGTGAGTCAGTTATACAAATATTCACTACTTTTTAGATCCTTATTCCCATATAGGTCATTACAGAGTACTGAATAGAGTTCCCTGTGCTATACAGCGGAGAAGGCAATGGCAACCCACTCCAGTACTCTTGCCTGGAAAATCCCATGGATGGAGGAGCCTGGTGGGCTGCAGTCTATGGGGTCGCTAAGAGTTGGACACGACTGAGCAACTTCACTTTCACTTTCCTGCACTGGAGAAGGAAATGGCAACCCACTCCAGTGTTCTTGCCTGGGGAATCCCAGGGACGGGGAGCCTGGTAGGCTGCCATCTATGGGGTCGCACAGAGTCAGACACAACTGAAGTGACTTAGCAGCTACAGCAGCAGCAGCGCTATACAGTAAGTTCTTATCTATTTTATATATTTTAGTGTACATATTGTCAATCCTAATTTTTCAATTTATTCCTCCCCTGCATTTCTTCCTTAGTAACCATAGGTTTTCTATATCTGGAACTCAATTTCTGCTTTGGAAATGGTTTATTTGTACTTTTTTTTTTTTTCAGATTCCACATATAAGCAATATTATATTTCTTTTTGCTGTCTGACATACTCCACTTAGTATGATAATCTTTAGGTCCATCCATGTTCCTGCAAATGGCATTATTTTGTTGTTGTTTTTTTTTTTTTTTTTTTATGGCTGAGTGCTTTTCCATTTTATATATGTACCACATCTTCTTTATTCATTCATCTACCTATTGATGGACATTTAGGTTGCTTCCATATCCTGGCTATTATAAATAGTGCTTCAGTGAACACTGAGGTGAGTCTACTTTTTGACTTATGGTTTTCTTTGGATATAAGCCCAGGAATGGAATTTGTGGGTCATACCGTAGTTCTACTTTTAGTGTTTTAGGGAACCTCCATAGTGGCTGAACCAATTTACATTCCCACCAACGGTGTTGTGAGAAGGTTCCCTTTTTCTCTACACACTCTCCAGCACTTACGGTGTGTAGGTTTTTTGATGATGGCCATTCTGACTGGTGTGAGGTGATCCCTCATTGTAGCTTGATTTGCATTTCTCTAATAATTAGTGATGTTGACCATCTTTTCATGTGTTTGTTGACTATCGTAGGTCTTTGAATAAATGTATATTTAAATCTTCTGCCTATTTTCTGATTGGGCTCTTCTTTTAACTTTGAGCTGTTTGAATGCTTTGTATATTTTTGGAGAGTAATTCCCTTCTGGTTGCTTCATTTTCAAATATATTCTTCTATCCTGTGGGGTTTCTTTTCATTTTGTTGATCCATAGTCCTACTTTTAACACAATCTTTTTTAATTTTTGGCTTTTGAATGCTTATCTTTCTAACAATACAGATGATATTCTTCTGTGTCTGGCATCCTATGCTCCACATTATATTCATGAGATTCATTTTCATTACTCTATGGTTTCAGTTGGGATTCTTATAGTTATTATTGTTAAAATTCTTATGTATATTGTTTAGTACTCAGATTTATTTCTCACTAGTATAAACCTTCAATTAGAATTTCTGTATAAAAAGTCATCATGTTTATAATGTTTGTGAATCAGCGCAAACTGTTTTCTGGTAGTCGTACTGATTTACAAACCCAACAGCAGTGTATTAGAGTTCCCACTGTCCCACATCCTCACCCAATTTTGCTATTTTAGCTTTCATATTTTAGCTCTTCTTCCATGGGAAGAGTGGCATCTCACAGTGGGTGTAATTTACATCTTTCTGATGACTAATGTGGTTGAGTCTTATTTGAATTCAGTGCAGAGTTCTGCCACTTAGTCTATGGATTTGTCCTTTCCTCATCAATTTGTATGGATACAAACCCTGTCTTAGCTACATGTATTTAAAATCATAAAAACCATTTGTGGGGGGCAGGGGAGCTTGTGCTTCTATTCTTCAAATGGTGCTTTCTAATAAGCAGTTGTATTTTGATTTTTCAGTCTATTCTTTTCTCCCCCTTATTACTGCCATAACGTCCTTTATATAAAATTTACAATTTATATCAGTATAGTTCAGTAGCATTAAGTATATTCATATTGTGTAACCATCACCATAAAAAAGCCTTCCTCAGTGATCAATGCAAAGAAATAGAAGAAAACCATAGAATGGGAAAGACTAGAGATTTCTTCAAGAAAATTAGAAATATCAAGGTAACATTTCATGCAACGTTGGGCACAATAAAGGACAGAAATTTACCCAATAAAGGACCTAACATAAGCAAAAGATATTAAGAAGAGGTGGCAAGAATACACAGAAGAATTATACAAAAAAGATCTTCCTGACTCAGATAACCACAATGGTGTGATCACTCACCTACAGCCAGACATCTTGAATGTGGAGTCAAGTGGGACTTAGGAAGCATCACTATAAACAAAGCTAGTGGGGATGATGTAATTCCAGTTGAGCTATTTCAACTCGTAAAAGATGATGCTGTGAAAGTGCTGCACTCAATATGCCAACAAATCTGGAAAACTAAGCAGTGGCCACAGGACTGGAAAAGGTCAGTTTTCATTCCAATCCCAAAGAAAGACAATGCCAAATAATGCTCAAACTACTGAACATTTTCACTCATCTCACACAATAGAAATGTAACGCTCAAAATTCTCCAAGCCAGGATTCAACAGTACATGAAACATGAACTTCCATATGTTCAAGCTGGCTTTAGAAAAGGCAGAATAACCAGAAATCAAACTAATATCCATTGGATCATCGAACAAGCAAGAAAATACCAGAAAAACATCTGCTTTATTGATTATGCCAAAGCCTTTGACTATGTGGATCACAACAAACTGTTGAAAATTCTTAACGAGATGGGAATAACAGGCTACCTGACCTGCCTTCTAAGAAACCTATACCCAGGTCAAGAAACAACAGTTAGAACTGGACATAAAACAGCAGACTGGTTCCAAATAGGGAAAGGAGTACATCAAGACTGTCCCCCAGCTTATTCGGCTTATAGGCAGAGTACATCATGTGAAATGCCAAGCTGGATGAAGCACAAGCTAGAAATCAAGACTAGCAGGAAAAATATAAATAACTTCAGATACACAGATGACACCACTCTTATGGCAGAAAGTGAAGAAGAACTAAAAAGCCCCTTGATGAAAGTGAAAGAGGAGAGTGAAAAAGTTGCCTTAAATCTCAACATTCAGAAAACTAAGATCATGACAGCCGGTCCCATCACTTCATGGCAAATAGATGGGAAAACAATGGAAACAGTGGCAGACTTTATTTTGGGGGCTCCAATATCACTGTAGATGGTGACTGCAGCCATGAAATTAAAAGATGCTTGCTCCTTGGAAGAAAAGCTATGGCCAACCTAGACAGCATGTTAAAATGCAGAGATGTTACTTTGCCAACAAAGGTCTGTCTAGTCAAAGCTATGGTTTCTCCAGTAGTCATGTATGGATGTGAGATTTGGCCTATAAAGAAAGCCGAGTGCCAAAGAATTGATGCTTTCGAACTGTGGTGCTGGAGCAAACTTTTGAGAGTCCTTTGGACTGCAAGGAGATCCAACCAGTCCTAAAGGAAATCAGTCCTGAATATTCATTTGAAGGACTGATGCTGAGGCTGAAACTCCAATATTTTGACCACCTGATGCAGAGAGCTGACTCATTTGAAAAGACCCTGATTCTGGGAAAGGTTGAAGGCAGGAGTAGAAAGGGACAACAGAGGATGAGATGGTTGGTTGGCATCACAGACTCAATGACATGAGTTTGAGCAAGCTGTGGGATTTGGTGATGGAGAGGGAAATCTGGTGTGCTGCAGACCATAGGGTCACAAAGAGTCAGATACAACTGAGCAACTGAACTGAACTGAACCCTGCATTACTGTCCATCTCCAGAACTTCTCATCCCAAACTGAATCTTTGCACTTATTAAACAATTCCCCATACCTCCCTTCCCCCCAGTTCTAGCTTTTGTCTACTTTTTGTTCTCTATGATTGTTATAGTTTTTGTCTCTATGAATTTGACTTCTTTATGTATCTTATATGAATAGAATACCAATGTTTATCCTTTTGTGTCTGCTTATTTAACTTAGCATAATGTTAAGGTTCATAACATCAAGTTTCATCCATGTTATGTCAAAATAACTGTCTTCCTTTTTAAGGCTGAATAATACTCCACATATATATATATATATATAACCACATTTTGTTTATCCATTCATCCAATACTTATTTGGGTTGTTTCTGCCTTTCAGCTCTTGGGAACACTGATGCTATGAATGTGAGTGGGTGTACAAATGTCTGTTTGAGTTCCTGCTTTCTCTTCTTTTGGGTATATTCCCAGAAGTAGAATTACCATATCACACAACAGTTCCATGTTTATTTTTCAATTGGAAGATAATTGCTTTATAATGTTGTTAGTTTCTTCTGTACAATAAAGTGAATGAGTTAGTAATAGTCACTCAGTCGTGCCCGACTCTTTGTGACCCCATGGTCTGGGGCCCACCAGGCTCCTCTGTCAGTGGAATTCTCCAAGCAAGAATACTGGAGTGAGTTGCCCTTTCCTTCTCCAGGGGATCTTCCCAACCCAAGGATCGAACCCACATCTCTTGTGTCTCCTGCATTGCAGGAAGGTTCTTAACCTGCTGAGCCATCATGGAAGCCATATAGGAATGAGTTACATGTTTACATATATTCTGTCCCTCTTGATCCTCCCGCTCCTAGCCTTAGGTCATCAGAGAGTACCATGCTGAGCTCCCTGTGTTATACAGCAAGTTCCCACTAGCTATCAATTTTATACATGGTCATGCGAAAAGTTGACTCATTGGAGAAGACTCTGATGCTGGGAGGGATTGGGGGCAGGAGGAAAAGGGGATGACAGAGGATGAGATGGCTGGATGGCATCACTGACTCGATGGATGTGAGTCTGAGTGACCTCCGGGAGTTGGTGATGCACAGGGAGGCCTGGCGTGCTGCAGTTCATGGGGTCGCGAAGAGTCGGACACGACTGAGTGACTGATACTCTCCCAATTTGTCCCACCCTCCCCTCCCCTGGCCCCATGTCCCCATTTTGGTTCTCTATGTCAACATCGCTATTCCCGCCCTGCAAATAGGTTCATCTGTACCATTTTTCTAGACTTCATATACATGTATTAATATACAATATTTGTTTTTCTCTGACTTATTTCACTGTGTATCACAGACCCCAGGTCTGTTCTTTATGGTTGTCACTTTAATATAAAAATTATTTTCCTTTCCCAAGGTCAAAATGATTTCCCTCTATTATCTTTTTAAAACTTTATTGATACAATTTTCATATTTTTCACTTTAACCCACCAGGAACTGGCTTATATGTAAGTGTGAGGCAAGTGCCAGATTTCATTTTTTTCTCCTATGGGTATATAGTTGACACAAGATAATTTATTAAAAAGATAATCTTTGCCCCCTGCTATCATATATGTCATAAATCAAGTGACCATAAACAGGTGGTAGGTTTCTGGACTCTTGATTTCATTTCGTTAGCCTACATATTGGTACCTATAACAATACATACTGTCTTAATACCAGACCACCTGATCTGCCTCTTGAGAAATCTGTATGCAGGGCAGGAAGCAACAGTTAGAACTGGCCATGGAACAACAGACTGGTTCCAAATAGGAAAAGGAGTACGTCAAGGCTGTATATTGTCACCATGTTTATTTAACTTATATGCAGAGTACATCATGAGAAATGCTGGACTGGAGGAAACACAAGCTGAAATCAAGATTGCCGGGAGAAATATCAATAACCTCAGATATGCAGATGATACCACCCTTATGGCAGAAAGTGAAGAGGAACTCAAAAGCCTCTTGATGAAAGTGAAAGTGGAGAGTGAAAAGGTTGGCTTAAAGCTCAACATTCAGAAAACGAAGATCATGGCATCTGGTCCCATCACTGCATGGAAAATAGATGGGGAAACAGTGGAAACAGTGTCAGACTTTGTTTTTCTGGGCTCCAAAATCACTACAGATGGTGACTGCAGCCATGAAATTAAAAGACGCTTGCTCCTTGGAAGGAAAGTTATGACCAACCTAGATAGCATATTCAAAAGCAGAGACATTACTTTACCAACAAAGGTTCGCCTAGTCAAGGCTATGGTCTTTCCTGTGGTCATGTATGGATGTGAGAGCTGGACTGTGAAGAAGGCTGAGAGCCGAAGAATTGATGCTTTTGAACTGTGGTGTTGGAGAAGACTCTTGAGAGTCCCTTGGACTGCAAGAAGATCCAACCAGTCCATTCTGAAGGAGATCAATCCTGGAATTTCTTTAGAAGGAATGATGCTAAAGCTGAAACTCCAGTATTTTGGCCACCTCATGCGAAGAGTTGACTCATTGGAGAAGACTCTGATGCTGGGAGGGATTGAGGGCAGGAGGAGAAGGGGACGACAGAGGATGAGATGGCTGGATGGCATCACTGACTCGATGGATGTGAGTCTGAGTGACCTCTGAGAGCTGGTGATGGATAGGGAGGCCTGGCGTGCTGCAGTTCATGGGGTCGCAAAGAGTTAGACACAACTGAGCAACTGATCTGATCTGATCTGATCTAACTACATTTTTATGATAGTTATTGAGTTTTGGTATATGTTAGTGTAAATTCTCTAATTTTATACTTCATCAAATTTTGGTTTTCTTTTTTGCCTTTCCATATTTATTCTTAATCTGTTTGTCAATTTCTCCTAAAAATTACCCTTGAGGAATCTGGTTGAAATTGCATTAAATCCTTAGGTAAGCTCAGGAATAAAGAAGAAAATGGCAACCCATTCCAGTATTCTTGCCTGGAGAATCCCATGGACAGAGAAACCTAGTGGGTTACAGTCCATGGGGTCGCAAAAGTGTCGGACACGACTGAAGCAACTAAACAAGCTCAGGAAAAACAGACAAAGTTACAATAATTAGTCTTCCAATACAGTCCCTGGATTTTTAGGCACTTTATCTTTGATCTTAGTTCTTTGGCCTCCAGCTCTATGTGCTGTTTTAGCATTTAAGACATACACTGCAGGAGAGAGCACTATATCTGAGGTTTCTGAAACCTCTGATTCTTCTATGTGACCCCTCCAATCTCTGTCAGTCACTCTGTCTGTCCTCCTAGTAGCAACCCTGTGTGCAGGTTTAATTGAGAATCTCCATTTGGTCTCAAATCTACAACCAACAAATGCCTTCAAGGATGCTCAGGCCCTTAGCTCTTCTCCACAATGAATCCCCTTGTTGGAATCTTACTCTTTTTAGTCTTTGCAGCTGCTGAAGTTCTCTGATGTCTTCAAGAGCCAGGTGAGTTAACGGCTCTTAATGAATCCATGTTAGAATAAAATATTGTCCAGAAATGAAAAAAAAAAAAAAAAAGAAAATAATTTGGTAACTCTTCTACGTTTTCTGTTTTATAATTGTTTTGATCTGCCTCAAATGCTCCATCTTACCCAAAAGTGAATCCCTTTGAGGATTTATGTCTGATTTAGACCATCATCTGGTGTACTAGCAAGTGGTGATCATCTTAATCCACTTACTGAGCCTGAGACAGTTTAAACTGAGAGTGTCAACCCTTGTTAGGGACAGGATATTTCTTATTTCTGGTTTCTCTCTTCTGGAATGTATCCCTTTGAGGTTCTAATTCAAGTCACAGGGGTTTTCTAGGCTTTCTAATTTGGCTGTCTTATATTTGAATTTCTGTTCCTTAGAACTGTTAATTTATCAAAAGTTCTGCTCAGCTTGTCTCTAATAGAATCTATTGTATGTGTGTCTGTGCTCAATCACTCAGTAATGTCTGACTCTGCGACCCCACAGACTGTAGCCCACCAGGCCCCTGGAATTTCCCAGGCAAGAACACTGGAGTGGGTTGTCATTTCTGATTCCAGCGTAGGAATCTACAGATAGAATCTACAGATGTCTCTAACCCTAGGAAAAAAGTAGCCCCAAATACTGAGTTTACCTCTTGGAGTTTCTATCTCCTCCTGGTTATTGGTCCCATAATTCTTGCCTTGTTAGAACTCCTGTGTTTCAAAGGGATTGTTCTTTATATGTTTTTCCTCAGCATTTCTAGTTCTCCCAATAAGGGAAATTAATATTACCTTGTTAAATTTCTGTAACAAAATGCAAAATCATAGAAACATTCATTAATGAGGTATTTTCACAACAAAGAATATATCAATCTTTGGACTTGGCAGAGTTTGACTTGGTTTGGCAGCACTTCATTTTGTTTCTGGTGGTGGTGGTTTACTTGTTATGCTTTCAGCTATCATGCCAAAGATCTGCTCTGTAAGTTCAAGTATTTGGAATGAGTTTTACAGTTGAAAAATGGTAGCAAGAACACATTAAAATATGAAGGCTAACTTCTTTCTTAATTTTTGAGGTCCTATTTAGAAGTTTCATTGACTGGTCTTCTACCAGTTTAAAAAAAATGAACATTTTAACATGGTACATACTTTGCATCTACAAAGTTGCTCATAAAAATTTATCAAATGTGCTCTCTAGAGATACAAAAGTACTCCCTTTTGCTGTCAGTAATATCTCAGTCCAGATGATACAGTTCTGTTGTATTGCTGAATATGAATGAACTATATGAATGTACATATACAGAACTGACTTTGGGCAGCCTGTATATTAATGCTCAGGGCTATGTTCCTGCATTGCTAGAGAATTAGTGTGGTATGTCTTGGTCTGGAACTTGTTGGCTCTTGGGTGGGGCTTGGTTTCAGTGTAGGTATGGAGGCTTTTGGATGAGTTCTTGTCAATTAATGTTCCCTGGAGTCAGGAGTTTTCTGGTGTTCTCAAGTTTTGGATCTAAGCCTCCTGCCTCTGGCTTTCAGTCTTATTCTTACAGTAGCCTTAAGACTTCTCCATCCATACAGCACTGATGATAAAACATCTAGGTTAGTGGTGAAAAAAATTCTCCACAGTAAGGGACACCCAGAGAGGTTCACAGAGTGACATGGAGAAGAGAAGAGGGAGGAGGGAGACAGAGGTGACTGGGAGGAGAAGATGGAGAATCCAAAGGGAAGAGAGCAATCTAGCCAGTAATCAGTTCCTTGAGTGTTC
Organism: Tragelaphus eurycerus; assembly: GCA_935064755.1. Classification (NCBI taxonomy): domain Eukaryota; kingdom Metazoa; phylum Chordata; class Mammalia; order Artiodactyla; family Bovidae; genus Tragelaphus; species Tragelaphus eurycerus. The sequence goes on along the minus strand of CAKXYN010000012.1, from coordinate 8,767,139 downwards.
TCCATAGCCCAGAATACCCAGAGAGATTCACAGAGTTAAGTAGAGAAGAGAAGGGGAAGGGAGGAAATAGAGGTGACCTGGGGGAGAAATGGGAGAGTCAAAGGGGAGAGAGCAATCAAGCTGGTAATCACAGTCCTAAGTAAAAATGGATACTGAAGATTAGATTCTTATAGGTAAAAAATTGATAACAAATATCAAAAAGCACAGACTAAAAATCTAGAGTAGAGGTTAGACACTCAAAGATATAATATTAAAAATATAAAACAAAATCAATCACAAAAATTATAAAAAATATATATGAAATTTGCTTTTAAAATAGGGTTGTTTTTTGTTTGTTTTTTGCAAGGTAATAGTAAGTTATACGGAGAAGGTAATGGCAGCCCACTTCAGTACTCTTGCCTGGAAAATCCCATGGACGGAGGAGCCTGGTAGGCCACAGTCCATGAGGTCGCTAAAGTCGGACATGACTGAGGAACTTCCCTTTCACTTTTCACTTTCATGCATTGGAGAAGGAAATGGTAACCCACTCCAGTGTTCTTGCCTGGAAAACCCCAGGGACAGCGGGGCCTGATGGGCTGCTATCTATGGGGTCGCACAGAGTCGGACACGACTGAAGCGACTTAGCAGCAGCAGTAGGTTATAAGTTGGAGAGGGAAATGGCAGCCCACTTCAGTACTCTTGCCTGGAACATCCCATGGACGGAGGAGCCTGGTGGGTACAGTCCATGGGGTCTCTAGAGTCGGACACGACTGAGCAACTTCCCTTTCACTTTTCACTTTCATGCATTGGAGAAGGAAATGGCAACCCACTCCAGTGTTCTTGCCTGGAGAATCCCAGGGATGGTGGAGCCTGAGGGGCTGCTGTCTATGGGGTTGCACAGAGTCAGACACTACTGAAGCTTCTTAGCAGCAACTCACTCCAGTATTCTTGCCTGGAGAATCCCAGGGATGGAGGATCCTGGTGGGCTGCTGTCTATGGGGTTGCACAGAGTAGGACACTACTGAAGCGACTTAGCAGCAATAGCAGCAGCCACAGTAGGTTATAAAAATGAAAATGAAAGGAGTAATAAAGAACCTAAACATTTAAAAAAATACAAATGATAATAGTAAAAATATATCTAGGAATTTCTCTGGTGCTGTTGAGGGCAGTGTGGGTTCAGTTCAGTTTTAGATAGTTCCTTGTTCCAGCTTATACTTCTTCTCAAGGTCTATAGGCCCCTTCCAATGCATGGTCAATGCTAGCTATACGGTTTTAACCTGTTGCACCTCTCACTTCCAGATTGGTTCCCTGTTTGTTTTTTTTTTTTTTTTTTTTTTGGCTTCCTCTGTTTGTAAGTCTCTTCAGTGTCTAATTTCCACCATGACACAGGGGGCGAAGGTGGTCACTTATTTAGGCTCATTTGCTCAATTGTGCTGTGAGGAGAAAGGAACACTGCAAACAAATATCACTGGCATGTGTGGGAAATGCTAGCAGTCTATGGACCACACTGGGTTTGCCCCAGCTCATGACACATGTGCTTTGCCGGTCTACACTGCTCAGGCTCCAGGTTGCTCTGCAAGGGAACTGTTCAAAGTGGGCCCTGGGCTTCATGCACTTCCCAGGTCTAAGCTGCTCAGGTTCAGGTTCAGTTTCAGTTTCTGGGGTACTCCACAAAGGCACAGACTCAGTTGGGCGTGTGTTTGTGCCCTTCCCAGGTCCGAGGAGCTCAGGCAACCAGGTGCTTGGTGAGCGCACTGTCCTAGGTGGGCTTTGCATCTTATTCACCTCCCTGGATGTCCCTGGCCTGCCTCTCTGCCTCCAGTGAGGGGATGGGCTGGTCCATAGATGGCTAACTCTCCTTTGATATTCGCTCAATTCTTTGTTCTATGAGTGTTCCAGGCTGCCCTTTAGGTTAGAACTTTTCATGGGAAAGTTCTCTCTCTCTCTTTTTTCTTCTCTCTCTGGCTATCCCACAGTTTGGGTTGCTATCTTAGGTTAGCTCCCTCACATTGTCCTCAGGGCATTCAGGCCTGGTCCTTACCCTAAGAATGCAACCTGTGCCTCCCTGTTCAGCCCCACTCACTGGTGGCTGATGTGAGTGTCTGGGCTACTTCTCCACAGTTTATGCACATATTCTGTGGGCTTTTTTTTTTTTTTTCCTCTCCCAGTTATGTTGCCCTCTGAGATTCCAAAACTTCTCACTGACCCGCTGGTGAGAGGGTTTCCTGGTATTTGAAAACTTCTCCTCCTTTACGCCTCCCTCCCCTGGATGTGTCTCCATCCTTGACTCTTTTATCTCTCTTTGTATCTTTTATATTTTGTCCTATCTCCTTCTGAAGAGAATGGACTGCCTTTCTGGGTGCCTGGTGTCCTCCGTCAGCATTCAGAAGTTGTTTTGTGGAAGTTGCTCAGCATTCAAATGATCTTTTGATGAATTTGTGGGAGAGATAGTGGTCTCCCTGTCCTATTCCTCTGCCATCTTCCCAGAGATCTGAAATGATTTTTTTTTTAAAAGAGAAAATTTGTTATTTACTTGTATTTTACTTTCTCTGCAATGTTTGTGTGAAGACAGGGACCTGCCTGATTTTTATGGCATGATCTAGTAACAACCATCATAGACAAACACTGAAATAAATGTTTGGTTAATGAATCAGTTATTAAGTGAATGAATAAAGGATACATGAGACTCAAATGGGGTCCCAAAATACTGATGGCCTTAGAACTTCAGATTCTGCTGAATTGTTTGTTGTCCTGCATGCACAAATTGTGTGTTACAAAAACCAGGATTCTTGTGTAAGATAACACTAATGTACACTAACTCCCTGATGATGAAAATAGACATGGCTGTGCAGTTTCTGTCACATAGATTATGTTATTCAAGGCAAATAAGCCAGACAATAGACAATGAATTGGACTACTGCATAAATTTGGTATTATGGCCATATGATGGGACATACTCTTGAGTAGGTAAGTGTGAAATTTCCTTTAAGATAAATGGGAAGAAGTTAATTTTGGCACCTATGGCAGTGGATTTTATATTAGGGAAAGAAAGTTTCTCCTGGTCTTCCCAGGACCTCAAGTAGATCTGACTCTGAGATGCAGGAAGGGAAAAACTGCCTTAGCTTCTAGAAGTGGGGTGAGGAGTAAGAGAGAAAGGCCATAAGGAGTATTTTCAACAACCTGCACAGTTGTTGAAAATACTCTTTTTTTTTGAACATAGACCTACTTTGTCAAAGCTTGCTAAAAATGTCATTACAGTTTGCAATGTGAAGCCCATTGGCTGACCATGGAGTATCGGTGAGGTCAGTGCCAAGTTTCGGGGGGGGGTGGGGAGCCAAATGCAGCAGATAGTGCAAGTGGGGCAGGACACACGCGGCCAGCCCCTCCACCCAGACACACAGAGAATGGCATTTGTTGAGGAGTCTGTGAGACATTCTCTCTACCCTCAGAGCTCCAGGACTAAGGATCTTTCCTCTACCTTAAACTACTGTGAATATCTCCTGGAACTAAAGAAAGACACAGTGTGGTGGACCAGCTAGGTGGAGACAAAATGGCAGAGTAGAAAGATGAGGTCACCTTTTACAGAAATGCCAAAATCACAACTAACTATGGATTAACTGCCAACCAAAAAAATTAAAAAATAAATCTTACATCCAAAGACAAAGAAGAATCCATAGAAGTACAAATGGGCATAATCCTGATAAAATCAAATCCTATACCTGTCAGGGATAACCTGGCATCTTTTAAGAAGATAAAAACTGATAAACCTGTAGCCAGACTCATCAAGAAAAAGAAGGGGAGAGCTCAAATCAATAACATTAGAAATGAAAAAGTTATAGTGGACAATGCAGAAATACAAAGGATCATAAGAGACTATTACAAGTAACTTTATGGCAATAAAATGGGCAACTGAGAAGAAATGCACAAATTCTTAGAAAGGTACAAACTTCCAGTACTGTACCAGGAAGAAACAGGAAGTATGAACAGACTAATCACAAATACTGAAACTGAAACTGTGATTAAAAACTCCCAAACAAAAATCCAGGGCTAAATGTCTTCACAAGTGAATTCTGTCAATTTACTTACTCTTCTGAAACTCTTCAAAAAATTACAGAGGAAGAATGGGTGGAAGACCTAAACAGACATTTCTCCACAGAAGACATACAGATGGCCAGGAGGCACATGAAAAGATGCTCAAAGCCCAGAGATAAACCCATGTACCTATGGTCAACTAATCTATGACAAAACAGGTCAGAATATATAATGAGGGAAAGAGTGTCTCTTCAATAAATGGTGCTGGGAAAATAGGACAGCTACATGTAAAAAAATAAAATTAGAACATTTTTTAACACCATACACAAAAATAAACTCAAAATGGATTAAAGACCTGATGTAAGACTTGATGCTATAAAATGTGAAAACAAAACAGTCTTTGACATAAATCACAGGAACATCTTTTTCGATCTGTCTTCTAGAGTAATGGACATAAAATTAAACATGGGACCTAATAAAACTTATGAGCTCTTATGCACAGCAAAGGAAACCATAAACAAAATGAAAAGACAACCCAAAGAAAGGGAGAAAATATTTGCAAACAGTGCAACATACAAGGGATTAATCCCTCAAATTTACAAACAGCTCATGCAGCTCAGTGTAAAAAATAATAATAAAAAATGGGCAGAAGACCTAAATAGACATTTCTCCAAAGAAGACACACAGACAGCCAAAGGCACATGAAAAGATGCACAACATCACTAATTAGTAGAGCAATGCAAATAAAAATTACAATAAGATATCACCTCACACCAGTCAGAATGGCCATCATCAAAGAGCCTACATGGGAGTTCCCTGGAGGCCTACTAGTTAGGATTTCAGACTCACATCTGTGGCTTGGGTTTGGTCCCTGGTTGGAGAACTGAGACCAAACCCTACAATCCATGCGGCATGGTCAAAAAAGAGTCTACAAACAATAAATTCTGGGGGGAGTGTGGAGAAAAGGGAACCCTCCTACACTGTTGATAGGAGTATAAATTGGTAAAACCATTATGGAGAACAGTATGGAGATTCCTTTAAAAAATAAAAACAGAGCTACTCTATGATCCAGCAATCCCACTACAGGGCATATACAGAGAAAACCATGGTTTAAAAGCACAGACTCAACTGAATGTTCAGTGTAGTGCTGTTTAAAATAGCCAAGACATGGATGCAACCACATTTCCACTGACAGATGAATGGATAAAGATGTGGTACATATATACAAAGGGATATTATTCAGCCATTAAAAAGAAATGAAGTAATGCCATTTGCAGCAACATTGATGGACCTGGAGATTATCATAAGTCAAGTCAGACAAAGACGAATATCATATGACATTGTTTATATGCAGAATCTGAAAAACGACTCAGGCGAACCTATTTACAAACCAGAAAGAGATTCACAGACCTAGAGAACAAACTTGTGGTTTCAAGGGGGGAAGGATGGGGAGGACAGATGAGGGGTTAGGGATTGACATGTACACACTACTATATTTAAAATAGATAATCAACAAGTACCTACACTGTATAGCACTTGAAATACTGTTCAATATTCTATAATAACTTGAATGGGAAAAGAATTTGAATAAGATATATGAATATGTAACTGAATCATTTTGCTGTACATCTGAAATTAAGACAACATTTTTAATCCAACTTCAATATAAAATAAACATTTTTAAATGTAATAACAGGAAAAAATTGCAATGTGAACTCTGCCTTATATTTGGAAGAAGTGAACAGATTCTTGAGTGCCCTGGTCATAGTGCCAAGACAGTTATCAGAGAAGTGGTACTACAGCAGCGGGTTGGCAGGGGGCGGGGGGGAAGGGGGCAGTCAACAGAAACAGCCCAGTTTCTTGTACACTGTGGAAGGCCAGAGGAAAAAGTCCCTGAAAAATGCTTTAAAAGATTCTGAAGACATTTAGAAAGTGGTCATTTGGTAACAAGGTACTTCATCTGTAAAATGGGGCAATAATACTTATCTCTGTTTTCCTCTGGGAAAGTTATGAAATGTAAAATAATTCATGACTGTGATATGTTTGAACACCTAGGAAGAAATATGATATATAAGTATATGATATCATGATTACCTCCATAATAAAAAGAAAATATTAAAATAAAAATAATATGTGCATGTTCAACACCTGCAGTTATATATGAAATATGTAACTCTTTTTATTGTTTTCTATCTAATTCACTGCACCTGCATTAAATAATGCACCCCAATGGTCCAATTTTTAAAAATATATAAAATTTAGACAGGTACTTATTCTTTTATTCACCCCATTGTGCCTAGGTCTCACAGAACATATTTTAAATAATATACTACCACAAAGAGACCACTTCAATACAAATCTCCAAAGTGTGGGTTAGTTAAAAAAAATTACTTTTAAAGGAAAACATCTGGCACGTCATAAATATATATCACCTTTCGTCAAGAGTTTCTCAAACTCTCTTCATATATATTACACTTATAAGCATTATTAATTCAGCATATTGTACATTGGTTTGAAAGTAGTCCCAGAGCAGAATTACATATGTAAAATATGTGCTGTAATATCTAGGCCCATGCAGCTCATAAAGAACATTAACCATGGTGCTAAATCCTTTTGATTTAATGTGTTCTGTTAGCTAACAGGGGTGATTTTTTAAAGCACAGATACAAGAAAATACTCCAGTTAAGCTTAAAGACAGCTATTTATTCTGACTAATTTTTTTCTCTTTTGTGACATTTAGCAAATTATTCTAGGCTTACATTTAGCTTGTGTCAAAAATATGTCTGAAATACTTTACTCTGGTTTATCTCTTCATCTAAAAATATTTTTCAGAGGTGACTTCCTTTACAAAGGCTGAATCTGAAACACCTAACTGGTATTTCTCCTTCTTTCAGAGGATACTCTAAAAAAGAATATTCGTTAATGCCCTTCGGCAATTTTTCCTGTCATTAATGATCTTACTGTGAAGTTATTTGTTGTACTTCAGTTTTTGTGTGTGTGTGGTTTTTTTTTTTTTTTTTTGTACAAGTAAATGCCAATTCCTCTTGCTGTGTCTTTAATGATGCTGGAGAAAATACAATCAGGTTTATTGTTATATTTTCATAATGGTGCATATATTTAGTTCATAAATCTTACTACTGGCAAAATAATAACACTCCTTTAGCTGTTTCTGACAAATTAGAGGCATTTTTCTTTTTGTATTTTCATATTTCTCTCAACTCCTTCAAGAAATGAATGCCACAAAATGGGCAGAGTTAAAGCTAAAAGTTGTGAAGTTTTGTGGCCTGAAAGACTAAATGGGCTGTTTACCTTACTCATATCCCTGGTGCCTCATCTAAAAGACGTTCAGGGACTATGTTAGGCAATGGAGATATAGTGACAAAAGAGAATTTCTAACCATATAGAGCTTTCAACATAAAAGAGAGCAAAGAATAAGTAAACAAATAGTTAAATACCTTAAAATTGTTTAAACGCTCCAAGGGAAAAATATAAATGGATCTGCCTCAGAATTAAAAGAAAGGACCTTCTCTGGATGGTCAGAGGTACCCTCTCTTAATACTTGATGTTAAGGGTATCATGCTGATATCTTGATTAAATAATGAGTGAGACATACATTTAAATTCCTTCTCAAAATCATATTAAAAGGACTATCTGAATATACAATATATACAGAGAAAATCCTGTATCCAGCATTAGAAAACATGGAAGAGTAACTGTCTCACACCAGGAACTTCAGGGAAATTCTCTACACAAGGAGAATCTGCACAGACAACGTCTTGTCTACACGCAAATGAATACCTTGCTTGGGAAATAAGTGAAGAGATCCCCAAAGAACTCACTAGCAGCAACTTGCAGAAAAACCAGATATCAGGACAGTAAGATAGTAATTTGTGATTCCATCAGAATTTCAGTTAAGTGCCCAATTTCTGTCTGCCTTGGCAGACATGGCACTTGCTCATGATGTATCCTGGGAAGTGCCCCTGCTAAATAATAGCTGCCATGGTAAACACAGAAAGGTGGTCTTTAAGTGGAGAGAGGCTCCCACTGCAAAGCCCATCACATTGGTCTCTCTCTAGATAACTCTGGAAATGGAGGTCTAAACTGACAATGTAAAACTATGATACATGGGAACTTTATTCTTATCCCTCATTTCAGCTTGAAAGACTCAGTCCCACAACCTCCAACAGGTCCCATTTCACACCAGAGCAGAATGATCCAAGAGAGTTCTCTATAAGGAGAAACTAGTATTTAAAAAATCACTGGCTATAGGAAATTACATGAAAGTTCAAAACAGTGTAACTCAGAAGAGCAGTCAGAAGAGTTAGGTGTTCTGACAAAATCCTAAACATTTTGAAAGTATGTTTAATCAGTGTCCCTTTATAGAAGTCAAGGCAACAGTGCAGACAACCACAGGGAAAATATGAATCAGAAGAAACTACACAGAGAACAATACAATCACTGAATTAGAAACCTCAGTGAAGCAGATATTAGCAGATTGAAAAGGCAGAAACTATTATAATTACCCTCCAATTAAAATAAATAAATTTAAGAAGGAAAAAAAAGGCAGAAACTAATAAAACAAATTTTCACTGTAAGCCAGTCTTCTTAGCACAATGGAAACAGAAATGAAGAGGATAAAGCCCTTCTCTTCATGGACTGTATGTTCCACTGGAGAAAGAGAGACAGACACAATGAGCAATTAAACATCTGCTTTACCGGAAGATGACACATGTAATCAAACATCTATTAAAAAAAAAAAAAAAAAAAAAGAGGGAGTAGAGAGCAAGGATAACAGTGAGGTTGCGGTTTACAATGCCGGAGGTCAAAGAAGTCCTCACTGAGAAAGTGACACTAGAAAGACTTGATGTTGTAGAAGAGACTGTGTGACTTCTGTAGCCAAGCTGTGAAAGACGTGGTAGCTTCTGTCTTCAGTTCTTAGTTCACTCTCTAGGGAGGGCCAGCTGTCATGGCATGAGGACATTCACTCAGCCCATGAAGAGGCTATCATGGAGAAGAAATACTGTTTCCCACCAATAGCCAATATCAACTTGCCACACATGTAAGCAGTTGCTTTGGAAGTTAACCTCCCAGGCCCAATAAATACATGCATACATCAGATGGATACAGTTCCAGCTAACATCTTGCTGTATCCTGTTAGAAGGGAAGATAGAATTTCTCAGCCAAGATGCCCTCGAATTCTGGAGCCAAAGAATCTGTGTGAGCTAATATTTAAATTTTTAAATCACTAAGTTTCAGGGATAATTTGCTAGGCAGCAGTAGATAATCAACACACATGCAGATATCCAGAGGAAGAACATCCAGAAACATAACCAGAAACAGCAGCAAGGGTTAGTCTCTGAGATAATATGCCTGGTGTGTTTGAAGAAGCATAAGGGGGCCAAACTAGCTGGATCTGAGTAAGGAAAAAGAGAACTGGAGTTAAGTGGAGAGGTAGGAGCCAGATGTATAGATCTCCATCAATAAGCCATGGAGAGAACTTTGGGTTTTATGTTGAAAAAGATGAGGAGCAAATTTTAAACGCAGAAGTGACATAACCTGATTTAGAGTTTGAAACAGGAGAAGGCAATGGCACCCCACTCCAGTACTCTTGCCTGGAAAATCCCATGGACAGAGGAGCCTGGTAGGCTGCAGTCCATGGGGTCGCGAAAGAGTTGGACACGACTGAGCAACTTCACTTTCACTTTTCACTTTCATGCATTGGAGAAGGAAATGGCAACCCACTCCAGTGTTCTTGCCTGGAGAATCCCAGGGATGGCGGAGCCTGGTGGGCTGCCATCTATGGGGTCGCACAGAGTCGGACACAACTGAAACGACTTAGCAGCAGCAGCAGAAGAAGAGTTTAAAACAGTCACTCTGGCTGAGGCTCCAAATACACTGCTATTGGGTGAGTGGATGGGGAGTGGGCAGTACGGTGGAGCAGTCAGTGAACAAGTCTTGGGTAGAGATTAGTTAGGAGATTATGGTAACAATCCAGGCACAAATGATAATGACATACCAGACTGGGACAGTTTCCCAGGTGGCTCAGTGGTAAAGAGTCTGCCTGCCAATGTAGGAGACTCAGGAGATGTGGGTTCAATCCCTGGGTTGGGAAGATCCCCTGGAGGAGGAAATGACAATCCACTCTAGTATTCTTTCTGGAAAAATCCCATGGACAGAGGAGCCTGGCAGGCTACAGTCCACAGAGTCACAAAGAGTAGGACACGACTGAGCATGCACACACACACACACAGTACCAGTGGAAGTGGCAGAAAGTGGAAAGATTTTGGACAAATATTGGAGAGAAGTCAAGAACTAGATGCAGGGTGAACAAAAAGGAATCTATGATGATTCCTACATTTTTATCCTTAATAAGTAGAGTAACAGCATTAAATCTGAAAGATAATCATAAAGGATTATCTATAATATTTATTGAAGAAACTACAGGATAATGGGGAAAAACAAGTAGGTTAGAAAAAGACTATACTTCTATAAATAAAAATTTTACTTTGAAATAAAAATTTTTTCCATAAAATAGCATACAGAAGTGAAAAGAGTATTAATGATTAGAAAAAAAATGGATTTAGTAAAATAATACAGAAAATAGCATAGACAGCTAGATAGATAATCTATCACAGATAATATGAGAGATGTTATGAGATAAGGAGGATCTGACATGAATCCAAGGCTGGTAGTTCCATAACACCTAGTAAAGTATTGGTAACATGGTAACTCTTAATAAATATTTACATATTTACTGAATTAGTGATAACACTAGGAAAAAAGTGTCAAGAGAATTTCCTATAACAGCATAGGAATTTCTAGCTCTATCCCAACAAAAACATCACTTTATTAACTATGTGCATTCAAAAATATCTTCATATGAGTGAAAAATTCAAGGTAAAGGATTATAGCACTTGGGTAAAGCAAAAAATAATAAAAGATGAAATAAGAAAGGTTAAGAAGCATATATTCACATTACCTCCATCATCCTTTCCCCAAGCCTGGGCAGCCTGGTATGGACAAAGATATGCTCCCTGTGGGAGATGGAGAGTGAAGCAAGCACTTGACTTTACCATGGAGCCCAGAACAGACTTAACCCAATTCCAGACTAATCCCTGGACCTTAGGTTTCTCTTTGAGTGCTTCTACTAACTCAGGCCCCTCACTTACTCTGGCATCTGCCAATTCCAGTGGCCACAGTGGCTCCTGAAATCTCAGGCAGCACATACAGCACCAGGCTCCCCATAGGCTCCCACAAATCCAGCCCCCTAGCTCACCCCTACTCCTGTCAGATCCTGAAGACATAGGCAGTTTCTGAGGCCCCAGGTGGTTCCCATGACACTACGCTGTCAGTGGACTCTAGCAATCCTAGGCTCCCAACCAAGTGCTGACTGGCTTCTATGACCTAGGGTGCCTCCTATGGCTCTAGGCTTTCAGTGGACTTCTTTGAAGCTAGGCTCTTAGCTTACCTTGGGGCCAGCTGAGTCCCATGGCAACTTTCATGGCACCAGGCTCCAAGTGGGCACCTGTGAATACAGGCTCCCAGCTAAGTCCTATGCCAGGCCAGCTACAATAAAACCAGACTTTTGACCCATACCAGTTGCAGGCCAGTATCTACAGACCTAGACTCTAGACCAGCTGTCTGACCCAGGCTTACGGTGCCAGGCTAGGCCCAGGCCAGCATCTGAGACCCCAGGTTATAAGCTGACTCTTGGAGCCACAGACTCCAGCTCATCCTGCTAGGAGAAAATGATCTCAAAAACCCCAGCTTCCAGACTGGGTCCTACAAAACCTGGATGCCAGTTCATCTCAGTATTGGTTGACTCCTATAGAATCAATATCTAGGTCTGCAACTGCATATCCAGGCACTAGTTGTGCCTGCCCAAAGACTCTGAGCAGCAAATTCATCCATGGACTCCATCAGGTGGCCCACTCAGAAGCTCTGGACAGATTGAATATGGAGGGCTTTGCCTACTGAAGCCAGTCTGTAAAGACTAGGAGAGGTGCCTCTCAAAGGGAAAGACAAACACAAGGCCACAAGGATCACTGCTAATGAAGCAAACAGGACATTGCCAAAGGAAACCATAAAGCTTCCATGACAAATCCTAAGGAAATAAAAATCTATGAATTGTCTGAAAAAAAGCTAAAATACAGGTCATTTGAAACCACACAAAGGAATAAGAAGAAAAAAGAATGAAAGTGAATTTTGGGATATCATTAAAAGAAACAATTTAAGTCTCAGAAGGAGAACTGACAAAGAAAGGAGCAGAAAACTTAAAGAAAAAATGGCTAAAAAGTTCCCAAATCTGGGGACAGATTTCAATATCCAAGTTCATGAAGGTAATAAGTCACCACAAAATTTCAACTCAAAACAATCTAACTCCAAGACACACAATAATACTGAATAAAATAAAAAAAGAGGCACAGGGTAAATCCCTTATAATTTGAGTATGAAGGTTAAAGACAAAAGTAACTACAGAACAATAATTTGTAAGTGGATATACAGTATATATCGGAGAAGGCAATGGCACCCCACTCCAGTACTCTTGCCTGGAAAAGCCCACGGACGGAGGAGCCTGGTAGGCTGCAGTCCATGGGGTCGCTGAGAGTTGGACATGACAGCGATTTCACTTTCTCTTTTCACTTTCATGCATTGGAGAAGGAAATGGCAACCCACTCCAGTGTTCTTGCCTGGAGAATCCCAGGGATGGGGAAGCCTGGTGGGCTGCCGTCTATGGGGTTGCACAGAGTCGGACACGACTGAAGTGACTTAGCATAGCATAGCATACAGTATATATAGAGGAAAAGTGAAATCAAAAACAGAATATATGAGAGGAAAAAAATGTAGAACCTTTCTATGTGTTTAGAGTTATTATCAACTTAAAATAGATCATTATAATTTTTTTTTTCCTGTGAGCCTCATGGCACACAAAGCAAAAGCCTACTGAAGATAATTAATAGATGAAAAGAATTAATATATAACATGGCGCTAGTGGTAAAGAACTGACTTGCCAATAGAGGAGACTTAAGAGACATGGGTTGGATCCCAGCGTCAGGAAGATTCCCTAGAGAAGGAAATGGCAACCCACTCCAGTATTCTTGCCTAGGAAATCCCATGGACAGAGGACCCTGGCAGGCTACAGTCCACAGGGTCACAAAGAGTCAGACATGACTGAAGCAACTTAGCACAGCACTATTAAAGAATCATAAATCACAAAGTAAGAGAGCAACAGAAAAAGGAATAAACAAATTATAAAACAACTACAAAATAACTAAATGGCAATAGTAAATCCATGCCTATCAAAATTACCTTAAATGTAAATGGACTAACTTCTCCAATCAAGAGAGAGAAATGGCTGAATGGATTAAAAAATAAGACCCAATGTTATGTTATCTAAAAGAGTCTCATTTTAAGGACACACATAGGCTCAAAATGAAGGGATGGAAAATGATATTCCAAGTAAATGGAACCCCAAAGATAGTAAATTGCTACACTTATATTAGACCCAGTATCAGAGCACCTAAATATATTAAACAAACACTGACATGCAAAGAGAGAAACAGACAATACGATAATAATAGGGGACCTCAATACCTCACTTAAACTATGGGGAGATCACCCAGACAGAAAATCAGTAATGAAACATTGGACTTAAACTATACCTTAGACTAAATGGACTTGATAGACATGTATAAAAGAATCCACCAAACATCAGCAGAATGCGTATTTTTCTCAAGTGCACCTGGAGTTTTCTCCAGGATAGAGTGTATGTTTATAGATAAAATAAGCCATAGCAAATGCAAGGTTGAAATCACACCAAGTATCTTTCCAACTACAATGGTATGAAACTAGAGATCAATAACAGGAGGAAAACTGAAAAAATGACAAATGTGTGGAAATTAGACCACCACTCCTGAAAAACTGATGAGAGTCAAAGAAGAAATCAAAAAGGAAATAAAATTATTTGAAGACGTATGAAAGTGAAAATACAAAATATAAAAACTTATGGGATGCAGCAAAAGCAACAAATTTTCATGACAAAAACTCTCACTTAAGTGGGTATAGGAGGAACATGCTTCAACATAATAAAGATCATATATAATAAACGCACAGTTAACATCACACTCAGTAATGAAATGTTAAAAGCTTTCCTCTTAAGATGAGGAACAAGACAAAGGTGCTCATTTTACCACTCCTATTCAACATAATACTAAAATTCCTAGTCAGAGAAATTAGGTAAGAACAAATTAAATAAGAGGCATCCAAATTGGAGACGAGTAAGTAAAAGTGTCTATGTTTTCACGTGACATGATCTTACACATAGAAAGTCCTAAAGATGACATCAAAACATTACTGACACTAAACAGTGAATTGAGAAAAGTTGTAGGATACAAACATCAACATAGAAACTCAGCTGTTTCTATGCACTAACAACTAACTACCTGATAATTAAAATAATCATTTAATATAGAATCACAAATAATAAAATACTTTAACCAAGGAGCTTGCATTGTAAGTGCCTGAGTGTTTTTTTCTTTTGTTTTTATCATAATGCAAATGCCTAACTTAAGCTGTGATTAAGAAATCCAGTTCAAAGACAGCTACTAAACACATGGCAGGTCCCATGACTACATAAAGAGCTAGGCTTTGCCCCATGCCCCTACAGCACCAAAGTTTGTTTTAGAGATCTTTGATTCACTTAGATAATTGACTAGTGGCTGGTGGTTTTTCTCTTCTTGCACGTTAATTCCTCATCTTATGCTTTAAATTCACCAATAAAAAGTGAACCCACAAAATCATAGGCCCCTACTACTGAACACAATAGAAGCAGAGCTACCAGGCCTGAGTGCCCACCCCCAACCCCTCCTCATTCCACCTGAGGCCTCACTATGTGACCCCCAGTGTGCCATGTACCCTCCAAGAACTGTGAGTAATAAGCTCTGTTGTTTCATAGTCTCTTTATGTTAATTACTGAAGGCATCTTGCAATCATAAGAACTACAGTGCTGGTCCAGCCACAACAATGGTTCCAAAAGGGGATAGGTCTATGGGAAACTTGCCTCAGGCCCAAATGAGCACCACACCCTGGTATTTCTAGCCAAGATCAATACTTTCAATAGACTGGGATCAGCACAAAAAGAAAGGTGAAAACTCTATATGCAGAAAATTAAAAGACTTGGATCAACGAAATGGAAGAAGTCACATGTAAGTAGAAAGATATCCTATGTTTTATGAATTGGAATAATTAATATTGTTAAAATGTCCATTCACAAAGCCATTTATACATTCAATGCAATCCCTATCAAGATTCCAATGACATTTTTTACAGAACGAGAAAGCAATACTAAAATCTGTATGATCTTTTTAGGACAGACACCAAAAATAATCATAGTATGGAACTGGCATAAAAATAGACGCAAAGACCAAAAAATCAGAATCAAGAGCTCAGAAATAAATACAAGCATGTGCAAAATAAATACAAGCATGTGCAAAATAAATACAAGCATGTGCAGTGAATGAATATTTGATAAGAGAGACAAGAATACTCAATGGTAAAAGCATAATCTCTTCAACAAATGGTGTTAAAAATGTATATTCACAGGAGAAAGGATAAAATTCAACTCATAACACTCACAAAAATTAACACAAAATGGAATAAAGAATTTAATATAATCATTAATTACAAGAAAAAAAGAAATCCTACCTTTTATGACAATACAGTTGGAGTTTGAGAGCATAAGCCAAGTGAAATAAATCATCAGATCAGATCAGTCGCTCAGTCGTGCCCAACTCTTTGCGACCCCATGAATCGCAGCATGCCAGGCCTCCCTGTCCATCACCAACTCCCGGAGCTCACTTAGATTCACGTCCATCAAGTCAATGATGCCATCCAGCCATCTCACCCTCTGTTGTCCCCTTCTCCTCTTGCCCTCAATCCCTCCCAGCATCAGAGTCTTCTCCAATGAGTCAACTCTTCGCATGAGGTGGCCAAAGTACTGGAGTTTCAGCTTTAGCATCATTCCTTCCAAAGAAATCCCAGGGCTGATCTCCTTCAGAATGGACTGGTTGGATCTCCTTGCAGTCCAAGGGACTCTCAAGAGTCTTCTCCAACACCACACTTCAAAAGCATCAATTCTTCGGTGCTCAGCCTTCTTCACAGTCCAACTCTCACATCCATACATGACCACAGAAAAAACCATAGCCTTGATTAGATGGACCTTTGTTGGCAAAGTAATGTCTCTGCTTTTGAATATGCTATCTAGGTTGGTCATAACTTTCCTTCCAAGGAGTAGGCATCTTTTAATTTCAAAGACAAATTTGTTTATTCTTATTTATATATGGAATCTAAAAACCTAAACTCATAGAAAGAGAGTGGAATGGTAGCTGCCAGGAGCTGAGGGGTAGGGGAATGTTGGTCAAAGGGTGCAAACTTCCAGCTATAAGATAAGTATATGCAAATGACACCACCCTTATGGCAGAAAGTGAAGAAGAACTAAAGAGCGTTTTGATGAAAGTAAAAGAAGAGAGTGAAAAAGCTGGCTTAAAACTCAACATTAAAAAAACAAGGTCATGGCATCTGGTCCCATCACTTCATGTCAAATAGATGGCGAAGCAATGGAAACAGTGACAGACTTTATTTTTTGGTGCTCCAAAATCACTGGAGATGGTGACTGCAGCCATGAAATTAAAAGACGCTTTCTCCTTGGGAAAAAAGCTATGGCCAACATAGACAGCATATTAAAATGCATATACATTTGCATTTTGCTAACAAAGGTCCGTCTAGTCAAAGGTATGGTTTTTCCAGTAGTCATGTGTGGATGTGAGAGGTGGAGTATAAAGAAAGCTGAGTGCCAAAGAATTGATGCTTTTGAAATGTGGTACTGGAGAAAACTCTTGAGAGTCCCTTGGACTGCAAGGAGATTCAACCAGTCCATCCTAAAGGAAATCAATACCGAATACTCATTGGGAAGATTGATGCTGAAGCTGAAACTCCAATACTTTGGCCACCTGATGGGGAGAGCGGACTCCTTGGAAAAGGCCATGATGCTGGTAAAGACTGAATGCAGGAGGAGAAGGGAATGACAGGATGAGATGGTTGGATGGTATCATTAACTTGACGGACATGAGTTTGAGCAAGCTCCAGGAGCTTGGTGATATATAGGGAAGCCTGGCATGCTGCCGTCCATGGGATTGCAAAGAGTCAGACATGACTGAGCTACTGAACTGATAAGTAAGTTCTAGAGATAGAATATAAGATAGTGACTATAGTTAACAGTAGTGTATCATACACTTGAAAGTTAAAATGGTAATATTGTAATGGGATGTAGGTATTAGCTAATTTAAAGTCATTTTGCAATATACCTATGTATCAAATCATCATATTATATATACTAATCTTACAGAATTTCAATAATATCTCAATAGAACTAAGAGAAAAATAATGAAAGTGTATATTGCTTGAGAATTTCCACAACAAATCTTTGTATTAACCAAACAGAAAAAAACATGTAATGGATAAATAAAATAAAACTCAAACATTTGTTTAAAATTTCCTAAGAATAAAAACAAGAACTGCATGCAAAGAAGAATTAGATTGAGACCAGAAATTTTTATCAACAATAAAGGCTGAAGCCATATCTTCAAAATGTTGAACTTAGCACTATATACCTACATAAATTTTCATAAAACCAAAAGGGAAATAAAAATATCCTCAGAGAGATGCAAGGAACTTACCTTTTACAAGATATAAAGGAGATACAGATGGCTCTTGAATGACATAGGTTTGAACAGTGTGGGTCCACTTATAGGAGGATTATTTCAACAGTAAAAACAATAGTACTACACCATCTGTAGTTGGTTGAACCTGTGGATTGGAAACCATAGATATGAAGGAACCACAAATAAGCAGTAGCCCTGTATATAGAGGGCCTATTATAAGTTATACTTGGATTTTTAATTGAGTGGAGTTTAACCTGAGTGGAGTGGAGTTTCAACTTGATCCTTGCATTATTCAAAGATCGGATAGTATATCTAAAAAAAGCACACAAAACTAAAAGGAAGGCAGGTAAGTTAGGTCAAGGGCATTGGAAAGCAAGAAAACAACTTTACAAAAGCATTGCCTGTTAACAAATAACAATAATAATATCAACGATGACAAAATAATAATGGCTATTTATGAAATGACATAAAATTAATGACTGAAGGAGATCATCAGAATGAAAAGTATTCTAAGATCCCAAGTGAAAGTGAAAGCTGCTCAGCCATGTCCGACTCTTTGCAACCCCATGGACTGTAGCCTGCCAGGCTCTTCTGTCCATGGAATTCTCCAGGCAAGAATACTGGAGTGGGTTGCCATTCCCTTCTCCAGGGGCTCTTCCTAACCCAGGGATTGAACACAGGTATCCTATATAGTGGGCAGAATCTTTACTGTCTGAGTCATCAGGGAAGCCCTAAGATTCTGACAAATATCAGTCTCAAAACACATAAAGCAAAATTTTATATTTTTAAAACAAAATTTTCCACCAAGGGCTATTAAAAGTGGAAGACAATTGAGCATTTTTAATTTGGTAAACATCCAAATTTGTTTAAATAGAAAGGCATTGATTCATCAGAAGAAAATTATTTTAGTAACACTGATGTTTTGTGTTTATGTTCTAACTTACCTAACCAATGCATATCTCTCTAAGCTTCTGAGTTGTTTACCACAGGAAATACCCTTGCCTTCACAACTTACAGTACAGTTTTATAGCTACTTTACTTCAAACTGTAAAGAAACATATTCTCAGGACCGTAAATTTAGTCTTGGTACTTAGACCTAACAAAGTAACACATAATACATGAAAATAAACTATGGTATGATCTTTCAAAGTTGTCCAAAATACCAGGAAGGACATGTTTTTCAGAAGATTATTAAAAGACTTATATTTCATAATCAATTTTTACTTGTGTGTGTGTATATATATATATATATATATATATATATATATATATATAAGAAAAGGGTGGTCCCAATTAGAAATTTCTTTAATAAAAGTCTTTAATATATTATGTGACACCAAGATACCAAAGAAACTGTCATCTTTAGAAAACCGAATTCAACATGTACAGGACAATAAGTTCTATACTTTTCACTTACCATGCCATACTATTTGAAATTTCTTGTCAGTGTGATAATAGTAGAACTAATCTGTAAAGAAAGGCAGCTAGAATATGTCACTATCTATTTACCTAAAGCTCAACATCTATTTACTTAAAGCTCAACATTCAGAAAACGAAGATCATGGCATCTGGTCCCATCACTACATGGGAAATAGATGGAGAAACAGTGGAAACAGTGTCAGAATTTAATTTTCTGGGCTCCAAAATCACTGCAGATGGTGACTGCAGCCATGAAATTAAAAGACGCTTACTCCTTGGAAGGAAAGTTATGACCAACCTAGATAGCATATTCAAAAGCAGAGACATTACTTTGCCAACAAAGGTTCACCTAGTCAAGGCTATGGTCTTTCCTGTGGTCATGTATGGATGTGAAAGCTGGAATGTCAAGAAGGCTGAGCGCCGAAGAATTGATGCTTTTGAACTGTGGTGTTGGAGAAGACTCTTGAGAATCCCTTGGACTGCAAGGAGATCCCACCGGTCCATTCTGAAGGAGATCAGCCCTGGGATTTCTTTGGAAGGAATGATGCTAAAGCTGAAACTCCAGTATTTTGGCCACCTCATGCGAAGAGTTGACTCGTTGGAGAAGACTCTGATGCTGGGAGGGATTGAGGGCAGGAGGAGAAGGGGACGACAGAGGATGAGATGGCTGGATGGCATCACTGACTTGATGGGTGTGAGTCTGGGTGACCTCCGGGAGCTGGTGATGGACAGGGAGGCCTGGCGTGCTGCGGTTCATGGGGTCGCGAAGAGTCGGACACGACTGAGCGACTGATCTGATCTGATTTACCTAAAGAAAGCAAAGGGAAAAATTAAAAATACTTGGAAAATGGTATATATGTTAGACATAAAATATAAAGAAATAAAAAGTTTCCATGGATACCTAATAGTATGTAAGACGTGAGTCACTATAGCAACCAAGGTCTAAAATATATAGGGATTAATTTATTAAGAAATGTTTATGAAAGGTATCACAAAACTTTGCAAAGGAACAAAGTATTTTTAAAGGCAAATAGAAGAAACACATCAAATTTCTGGATGAAAAGATTTCTATTTCTAAAAATTATCTATAAATATAATGAAATTCCAATCAATATCCAAAAAAGATGTATTTAAAACTTGGCAAAAATGATTTTAAGCCTTATTTGAAAAAATAGTTGGTGCTATCCCCATGCTCTATCCCCTAGAGAAAGTCATGCTTGAGAAAAGTATTTGGATTCTATTTTACACATCTCTGAGGAAGATATTACATATATGGATGGAAAATTGGCATGTTACTGTTATCACATTAACTGTGTATCTTGATAAATGCCCTATTCCACACTAAGTTTTTACAATGCTGCTGCTGCTGCTCAGTCACTTCAGTCGTGTCCAATGCTGTGTGACCCCACAGACGGCAGCCCACCAGTCTCCCCGATCCAGGGATTCTCCAGGCAAGAACACTGGAGTGGGTTGCCATTTCCTTCTCCTATGCATGAAAGTGAAGTCACTCAAGTCGTGTCCAACCCTTACAATGCTACTAAGTAGGAAATCATGTTTCAAAATTTAATGTACACTAAATAGATCTTGATACTCAGAACTGCAAATAAACAGTGCATCAAGTTTCAACATCTTTTTCTGCCATAAATGGGAGATAAATACTGATATTTACTGATATTTACTGAATTATAAGCATCACTTATAATTTTCTAGGGACTTTACATGCATTTCCTCATACAATCTTTATGCAAACATCATGAGATAAACATATCAGTAGTTCCATGAAAAAATTCAAGCTCAAAGAAATTCAACACCAGATTTTCAACTACTTATTGGTGAACTTGATCAATCCCAGGATTTGGAGGCTTTAAATTCAGGTCACTTCATTCTTACTGTTATTTTCTTATGGTTTTATTGCTTCTTTTATCACTTTAATAATTTTTAATAATCTTACAATATTTATAGTTAGGTCATTCTTCTCTTCATACTATGTGCCAATTCTCATGTTACTTTATTTGCTATGTTTAGTTGAAATTCTATTTATTTATTTATTGTTTTCAATATGAGACCCTGAAGTTGTCATAAAAATGTTATTTCGGAGGTATTTTTAGATTGTTTAATTGAGGGAATTTGAAGGACTTCAGTGATCCTAGACCAACTTTCACCTGGAATTTTTGCTATGAGGTTCTCAACCAGGCAAAATATGTGCATTTTCTCTCCATCAGATCAGATCAGATCAATCACTCAGTCGTGTCCGACTCTTTGCGACCCAATGAATCGCAGCACGCCAGGCCTCCCTGTCCATCACCAACTCCCAGAGTTCACTCAGACTCACGTCTATCAAGTCAGTGATGCCATCCAGCCATCTCATGCTCTGGCGTCCCCTTCTCCTCCTGCCCCCAATCCCTCCCACAATCAGAGTCTTTTCCGATGAGTCAACTCTTCGCATGAGGTGGCCAAAGTACTGGAGTTTCAGTTTTAGCATCATTCCTACCAAAGAAATCCCAAGGTTGATTTCCTTCAGAATGGACTGGTTGCATCTCCTTGCAGTCCAAGGGACTTTCAAGAGTCTTCTCCAACACCACAGTTCAAAAGAATCAATTCTTCAGCACTCAGCCTTCTTCACAGTCCAACTCTCACATCCATACATGACCACAGGAAAAACCATAGCCTTGACTAGACAAACCTTTGTTGGCAAAGTAATGTCTCTGCTTTTGAATGTCCTATCTAGGTTGGTCATAACTTTCCTTCCAAAGAGTAAGTGTCTTTTAATTTCATGGCTGCAGTCACCATCTGCAGTGATTTTGGAGCCCAGAAAAAGAAAGTCCGACACTGTTTCCAATGTTTCCCCATCTATTTCCCATGAAGTGATGGGACCAGATGCCATGATCTTTGTTTTCTGAATATTGAGCTTTAAACCAACTTTTTCACTCTTCACTTTTACTGTCATCAAGAGGCCTTTGAGTTCCTCTTCACTTTCTGCCATAAGGGTGGTGTCATCTGCATATCTGAGGTTATTGATATTTCTCCCAGCAATCTTGATTCCACCTTGGGTTTCTTCCAGTCCAGCGTTTCTCATGATGTACTCTGCATATAAGTTAAATAAACAGGGTGACAATATACAGCCTTGACGAACTCCTTTTCCTATTTGGAACCAGTCTGTTGTTCCATGTTCAGTTCTAACTGTTGCTTCCTGACCTGCATACAGATTTCTCAAGAGACAGATCAGGTGGTCTGGTATTCCCATCTCTCAGAATTTTCCACAGTTTACTGTGATCCACACAGTCAAAGGCTTTGGCATAGTCCATAAAGCAGAAATAGATGTTTTTCTGGAACTCTCTTGCTTTTTCCATGATCCAGCAGATGTTGGCAATTTGATCTCTGGTTCCTCTGTGTTTTCTAAAACCAGCTTGAACATCAAGAAGTTCACGGTTCACATATTGCTGAAGCCTGGCTTGGAGAATTTTGAACATTACTTTACTAGCATGTGAGATGAGTGCAATTGTGCAGTAGTTTGACCATTCTTTGGCATTGCCTTTCTTTGGGATTGGAATGAAAACTGACCTTTTCCAGTCCTGTAGCCACTGCTGAGTTTTCCAAATTTGCTGGCATATTGAGTGCAATACTTTCACAGCATCATCTTTCAGGATTTGGAATGGCTCCACTGGAATTCCATCACTTCCACTAGCTTTGTTCGTAGTGATGCTTTCTAAGGCCCACTTGACTTCACATTCCAGGATGTCTGCTCTAGGTCAGTGATCACACCATCGTGATTATCTGGGTCATGAAGCTCTTTTTTGTACAGTTCTTCTGTGTATTCTTGCCACCTCTTCTTAATATCTTTTGCTTCTGTTAGGTCCATACCATTTCTGTCCTTTATTAAGGCCATCTTTGCATGAAATGTTCCTTTGTTATCTCTGATTTTCTTGAAGAGATCCCTAGTCTTTCCCATTCTGTTGTTTTCCTCTATTTCTTTGCACTGATGGCTGAAGAAGGCTTTCTTATCTCTTCTTGCTATTCTTTGGAACTATGCATTCCATACCTACATGTAAGAAATGCCTGGGAGTCCAAATTCCCCTTAAGTGACATTTTCCCTTAAATGCAAAATGCAAAAATCCCTGTACTATTTTTTTTTTTTTTTTTCAAGAAAAGGGATTGGAGTGAGGAATGCTGAATTTTCTGTAGGTGCTTACCTTGCGCAGCCCTGAGGCCATACTGCAAACACTGGTAAATCTTCATGAGATTCAGAGTCCACTTCTCCAGCCTTTACAGGACCTTCTAGAACCCCAGTCTCTCAACTACTTGGCTATCAACCCTGACCTATCACTTTTGCACCAGTTTCTTAACAGTTCAAGTGGGTATGGATTCACTTAATTCTTTTTAGCTTAGCTATTTAGCTGTTTTAATCTAGCATTTCTACATATATTTAAAAGGAAAGGAATATTGCCTTTTCCCTCTTTTCACATGAACTAAATCTTGGGACCCCATGTTCTTCCCTTATTTTTTGGTTCTGTTGACTGAGAACTATTCCTTCCTATTCTCACATTTTTTTTTTTTAAGATTCCTATCCATATATTTTCTGTTGTCTTACTTCTTCCTTATTTATTGATTTCTTCTATCTTCTCCCCTTTCCCTGGGATGCCCCTTCCTCCTTACCTATGTTCAACATCAGCCAAGTCCATTTCTCCATCATTTTTTTCTACTTTTCATGTAACTTTTTATCTTTGAGCTATAAATTTTGTTTGGTTGTCTCCTGTTATACAAGGATAAAAGTCACAGCTGGAATATTATGCTATTTTTTGTGTGCTTCATTGGTTCACTCAGAACACTACAAGAAATTACAACCAAAATGGGGCTTTAGGGATCAAATTATGATGAAAAATTAATTAAGTTAATTAACTGCAACTTGGAGTTTGAATGAATAGAACTCTTTCAGGTAATTAGCATACCTAAAAGCTAGGGACTCTATTATTTAGGGTGTAACAAAGTGTGAAGCTTAAACTGAAATCAGATAATTTATGGAAAACTCTTTTTCAACTGTAAATTCTAAATTAATATCAAGCACTTCATTTTTAAAGATAAGATTTGTTAAATAGGTTAAGATAGTTTCAGAATGCAGATATTCTAAAAATTTGGTTAATTCTAATGTAGAAAAATAGGTAAAAATCACAACAAAGATATTTTAGTTGATGTGAAGATAAGACTGCTCTATCATTTGGAGGTCACCTTTGAGCAATATCTCAGTTTGTATAATAGAAAAGAACAATAGCTCACACCTACTTTGTACTTACCACATGCCAGGGACTATTTTAAGTGACTTTTAATCATTCACCTCCTTTTAAAATGACCCTAAAAATAGGTTGTTTTTATTTCATCTTGCATGTGAGAAACTAAGGCATAGACATGTTAAGTAACTTGTTCAGATCAGATCAGATCAGTCGCTCAGTTGTGTCCGACTCTTTGCGACCCCATGAACTGCAGCACGCCAGGCCTCCCTATCCATCACCAGCTCTCGGAGGTCACCCAGACGGGTTCACATAAACATTGAGATTAGGAGTTGGGATTTGAACTTAGATAAACTGGCTTTGTTCTGGGCTTTAAGGAAATATTACACTTGCAAGAATTTTACTTGAAGTGTATAGCAACCACATTGTAAGAACCATGAGTCCTAGAATGGGCAAAATCAATAGAAATATATCATTCATTTAAGTATATATTGCTATTTTAATGTTATAAATACCTATAGTTGACACAGAGAGATAATACTTGCAGGATTTTTTTTTCAAAACCAAAAAGTATTCCTTAATATATTGTAATTATGAGTGTTTGTTGTTCCAGTGGAATGTAATCATTTTAGAAATACCATGAGAAGAGAGGCAGAGATCATTAAGACAGTTTAAGAAGAGAAATTAGAGGAAAGTCTCGACACTGGGCCATCTTTAACTGGTGTTGGTCCAAGAATTCATTGCAGCTACCTATGGCTTTATGAAGATAAAGGAAAATAGACAGGATAGAAAACAATAACTACATATAAATGAAATTATTTTGAAATACTTATCCTCAGATACTAAAATAAAAACAAAAAGGTTTTAGTATTTCCTATGCAACATGCTTTAATTTGTATATTTTATAAGTACTGTACTATATTTTCTTGATTACAAAAGCAATATATGCTAATTATGGAAAGTTTGGAAAGCATAGAAAAGGAAAAAGAAAAGCAAGAAATAGAAATGAAGGAAGGAAGAGGGAATGGAAGGAAGGACAAGGGAAGGAGAGAGGATGGGAAGGGTAGATAAAGGAAATAGAGAGAGAGAAAGAAAAAAAAAAAAGAAGGGAAAGAAAAAAAACCTCCCCATTTCTCTCAATAGTTTCATGTACATTCTTTCCAATTTATATTATATAATCTCATTAAAAATAGTCACACAGTGGGATGAGTGTATTCATTTATAGTCTACTTTTTCTGTTATGAAACATTATGAATAAAACATCCTATGCCATTGATCAGTTATTTTTCTGTTTAGACTTTTCATTTTAAAATAATTCAGATTTATAAAAAAAACATTTTGAAACTAATACAAAAATGTTGTATCCACATTCTCCAAATATTAACACCATTACACAACAAAATAATCAAAACCCAGAAATTAACCTTGAGACAACACTTGTCAAAAACTAGAGACATCACTGAAATTTCTTCAGTCGTCCCACTAATATCCTTTTTCTTGTCCAGAACCCAATCAGGACCACATATTGCATTTAGATGTCATGTTTCTTCCGACCACTTTAACCTGGAACAATTCCTAGTTTTTATCTGCTGTGATCTTGAATCTTTTGAACAGTATTAGTCAGTTATCTCACAGAAATCTCATGATTTAAGGTTGTCTGATGGAGATCAGCCCTGGGATTTCTTTGATTGGAATGATGCTAAAGCCGAAACTCCAGTACTTTGGCCACCTCATGTGAAGAGTTGACTCATTGGAGAAGACTCTGATGCTGGGAGGGATTGGAGGCAGGAGGAGAAGGGGACGATGGAGGATGAGATGGCTGGATGGCATCACTGACTCGATGGACGTGAGTCTGAGTGAACTCCGGGAGTTGGTAATGGACAGGGAGGCCTGGCGTGCTGTGATTCATGGGGTTGAAAAGAGTTGGACATGACTAAGTGACTGAACTGAACTGAACTGATGGTCAGATTATATATTTGGGGAAGTATATCATAGAAGTGATGTTTTGTCCTTGGTGTATCTTATCAGGAAGCTCAAGTTATTGATATAGTCCATTACTGGCAAATTAACCTTTTTCACTCAAGTAAGATCTGCTAGGCCTTTCCATTAAAAAGTAATCATTTCCCCTTTTGTTCTTATAATTATCTTATGGGAACATACTTGCGATTATGTCAATACCCCATTTCCATCATACTTTCACCCACTAACTTTAGCACCCATTGATAATTCTTGCCCCAAATAGTTATACCTACAGTCTTCAACAAATTTCAATTTTCTTTTTCCATAATTTCTTCTACAATTATAAATTTGAATTGTCATTTTTCTCTCATTTATTTATTCATATATATATGGATATATGTATACATGCATATATATGTACATTCATTATGAACTCATGGATTTTTTTATGCTTTATAATCCATTACTATTGTCATTTGTTTTCTTGCTCTAATTGTACCAGATATTTGGCCACTGGTGCATGTTCCAATAATCTTTTGAGCACTTCCTTACTTTATACCATCATAAGATGTTCCTTTACGATAATGTACTTTCCATTTTCTGGAATCTGCCATTTTTCCTGGGACTTCTGGTTCCATTGGTTGTAAAGTACCATTAAGAAACCAAAAAGCATGTCAGTTGCTATTTGGTTTTGTTTCCAGACCCTTTCAGTAGACAGAGCTAGAAAATACATATATATTATACACATACATATTTATCTCCATGTGTGTATATATACTATTTGTTCACCTAAGTATATTAAACTCTAATTTATATTGATATTTCTAATTCTACTTCAACTTCTAGTCTCCTTTCCTTAATTCTAACTCCTTTTCTCCACAATAAGAAACCTGACACTTACTACCCACACTATTTTCTTATTTGCTCAGTTGAAAATACAGTCTCTCAATTATCAACCCATTTTCCTAGTAGAAATGCTAGTTATGTAAAGTTGTTTTTGTCTGTTTTTAGATTAATCAAAATATTGTTTTGCAAGTTCCTTATATTAGTTCTTTTTTTCTCTCCACCCCTTCAATAAATTTATATTATTCATTTGTAACACTATTAAGTTAATTTATACTCTTTGTATTATATTTTAGGTTCCCTCCCCGAATCTTGTTTTCTTTAATTAATTAAAAATAATTTGGAGTATTTTAACTCAGAAAGACTCATATTTGTCTTTGAGTTCTGTTGTTGCCATGATGAAATTTTTAACTTTGAACCATAGGCCCCCTTTTTTCACTGGACACTCAAATTATGTGGTAGGGCCTGTGTCCTAATGAAGGTATCAATATACTCTTACTAACAGTTTCCATGTCCACCTATTACAACACCTCAAAATAATTCAAATATCTTTCACCATCCCTTACTTGTCATCTACTTCTCCTTTTCAAGGAAGTTTACTGTTGAGTTATTAATTCCACTACCTCCTAGTTCTCAGGAAATATTTTTTGTATACTTAATTAATTATTCCATGTTTAACTTCTTCAAACATAGTCATATGTCTGAAACATAGTGAGCTAAAAAACTATCCTTACTTGATAACTCACCAAGCTCAAATTGTGTTTATTTAAATCAGATACCCCAAGAATGCTTTCATTTTCTTTCTACTCACACTACTCCTTAAAATTTTACCTAGGAATAAATCTAGCTTAGAAAGCAAAATATCTATACTCAGAGAACTATAAAACACTAATAGAAGGAACCAAAGTGGACACAAATGTGGAAAAATACCATGTTCTTGGATTGGAAGAATCAATATAATGAAAATGAGTATACTGCCCAAAGCAATCTACAAATTCAATGCAATTCCTATCAAATTACCAATGGCATTCTTCACATAATTGAAATAAGAAAAACTTCCATTTTGTATAGAAATACAAAAGAAACTGAATAGCCAAAATAATTTTGAGAAAGAAAAATGGAGCTGGAGGAATCAGGCTTTCTGACTTCAGACTATACTACAAAGCTGCAGTAATCAAAATAGTATGGTATTGGAACAGAGAAAGAAATATAGATGAATGGTACAGGATAGAAAGCCCAGAAATAAACCTATGCACATATGGTCATATAAACTATGACAAAGGAGGTAAGAATATAAAATGAAGCAAAGACAGCTTCTTCAACAACTGGTGCTGGGAAAACTGGACAGCTACATGTAAAAGAATGAAATTAGAACACTACCTAACACGATACACAAAAATGAACTTGAAATTGATGAAAGACCTAAATAGGAGACTGGACAATATAAGACTGTTAGAGGAAAACATAGGAAAAGCACTCTTTGACATAAATCACAGCAAGATCTTTTTGACCCACTTCTTAAATAATGAAAATAAAAGCAAAATAAACAATTGGGACCTAATTAAACTTAGGAGCTTTTGCACAGCAAAGGAAACCACATACAAGATGAAAAGACAATCCTCAAATGGGAGAAAATATTTTCAAATGAAGCAACAAATGATTTATCTCAAAAATATACAAATAGCTTATGGAGTTTAATACAAAAAAACCAAACAATCCAATAAAAAAAATGAGCGTAAGACCTGAACAGACATCTCCCCAAAGAAAACACGCAGATGGCCAAGAGGCACGTGAGAAGATGCTCAGCATCACTATTAGAGAAATGAAAATCAGAACTACAAAGGCATCACCTCACACTGACCAGAATGGCCATCAACAACAACAAAATCTGCAAACAATACAGGAGAGGGCTGGTGAAAAGGGATCCCTTTTATTCTGCTGTTGGGAAGGTAAATTGATACAGCCCATGGATCATGGAAAAAGGAAGAGAGTTCCAGAAAAACATCTGTTTCTGCTTTATTGACTATGCCAAAGCCTTTGACTGTGTGGATCACAATAAACTGTGGAAAATTCTTCAAGAGGTGGGAATACCAGACCACCTGAACTGCCTCTTGAGAAACCTGTATGCAGGTCAGGAAGCAACATTTAGAACTGGATATGGAACAACAGACTGGTTCCAAATATGAAAAGGAGTATGTCAAGGCTGTATATTGTCACCCTGCTTATTTAACTTCTATGCGGAGTACATCATGAGAAACACTGGACTGGAAGAAGCACAAGCTGGAATCAAGATTGCTGGGAGAAATATCAGTAACCTCAGATATGCAGATAACACCACCCTTATGGCAGAAATTGAAGAGGAACTAAAAAGCCTCTTGATGAAGGTGAAAGAGGAGAGTAAAAAAGTTGGCTTAAAACTCAACATTCAGAAGACGAAGATCATGGCATTTGGTCCCATCACTTCATGGGAAACAGATAGGGAAACAGTGGAAACAGTGTCAGACTTTATTTTTGGGGGCTCCAAAATCACTGCAGATGGTGACTGCAGCCATGAAATTAAAAGACGCCTACTCCTTGGAAGGAAAGTTATGACCAACCTAGATAGCATATTCAAAAGCAGAGACATTACTTTGCCAACAAAGGTCCTTCTAGTCGAGAGTTGGACTGTGAAGAAGGCTGAGCACCGAAGAATTGATGCTTTTGAACTGTGGTGTTGGAGAAGACTCTTGAGAGTCACTTGGACTGCAAGGAGATCCAACCAGTCCATCCTAAAGATCAGTCCTGGGATTTCTTTGGAAGGAATGATGCTAAAGCTGAAGCTCCAGTACTTTAGCCATCTTATGTGAAGAGTTGACTCATTGGAGAGGATTCTGATGCTGGGAGGGATTGTGGGCAGGAGGAGAAGGGGATGACAGAGGATGAGATGGCTGGATGGCATCACCTACTCGATGGACATGAGTTTGAGTGGACTCCGGGAGTTGGTGATGGACAGGGAGGCCCGGCATGCTGCAATTCATGGGGTTGCAAAGAATCATACACGTCTGAACAACTGAACTGAACTGATACAAAGAACAGTATGCAGGTTCCTTAAAAAAACACACAAAACAGAAAACTATCATATGATATCCCAGCAATCCCACTACTGTGCATATACCCTGAGAAAACCATAATTCAAAAAGACACATGGACTCCAATGTTCACTGCAGCACTATTTACAATAGTTAGGACATGGAAGCAGCCAGATGTCCATCAACAGATGAATGGATAAAGAAGATGGGGGGGGGGGGGTTGTGTGATGGAATATTACTCAGCCATAAAAAGGAAATAATTTTAGTTACTTAAGTGATATGGATGAACCTTGACCCTATCAGATTGAAGTAAGTCAGAAAAACAAATTGTATTTTACCACATATATATGGAATCTATTAATAGAAAAAATGTTACTGTTGAACCTATTTGCAGGGCAGGAATAGAGTTACACTAAGATGTAGAGAATGGACTTGTGGACAAATTGGGGGGAGTTGAGGGAGGATTAATTGAGAGAGTAACACTGACACATATACATTACCATGAGTAAAACAGATAGCTAGTGGGAAGCAGCTGTATAACACAAGGAACTCAGTTCGATGCTCTGTGATGACCTAGATATGTGGAATGGAGGGGTGGTAGGAGGGCTTAAAAAGGATGGGATATATGTATACACATGGCTGATTCACAATGTTGTACAACAGAAACTAATGCAACATTGTAAAGCAATTGTATTCCAATAAAAATAGAGGAAAAAATTTACAGTACAGCTTTAGTTCCTTGAAATTTTATTTTTAAAGCCCAACAATGATCTGATTGCCTAAATGAGCACACTTTCCCTAGCTTTTCATACTTCTTTCATAATGTTGTTAACCCCTGTTTTCTATTTAATCTTTCTCCTCAACTGCCTGTCATGATAAAAATATTCATCTTTTCTCTGATGCTTCCCCTTACCCAGTCTGCTTTTGTGTGGATCTGAATAGGACACATACCTTAAAGCCAAGTCAATCCTCAAACAAAAGAAACTATTAGAAAATCTAAAAACAGGATCCAGAAGTAGAATCCAAAACCAAAAGATGTGCTGGAGAAAAAGCAGAAACTAAGAATTTCCCAGGGCTGAGCTATAGAAACTTGGAATTTCTATTCAGAGTTTTGCTACTGAAGTGCTTCATTCAGGTCATTCCTAATATTCAGGGAGGTTTCAAATTCCCAAAAGAAAGGATCTTATTGAGCTATCTTATGTTTTGGGTCAATCATTTTTGGCACCATACAAGATCTGGAATAGAGTCTTGGTTGGTTCTAGAAGTTAGAAAAGACCATGGTTGGCATCTACTACAAGTATTCATTGTAAATATCTCCTACATTCCTGCACTGAAAATATAATTTCTGGACTTCTATTCCATTCTGTATGATACAGTTTAAAGCAGACACTGAGAACTAGCTAGTTAGTTCACAGAGACATGGCTGAATGAACATAAAATCATATATATATATATATATGTCTCAGATAAGAGTTGAGTTTCAAAGAAGAAAATATACAGTAACAGTTTTCAAGTATTTTAAAATTATGAGTTAGAAAAACTCAACTAATTTTCATACCTCCAGGGAATAGGAATTAATATCACAATGTAAAATATGTGTGATTGTATTTCTGTGGCTCAAAGTAAAGAGGAATATTTTATCTTTTTTATTGAAGTATAATTGAGTTAAAATACTATACTAGTTCCTGGTGTGGCTCACAGTGATGCAACAATTTTTTACATTACAAAATGACCACCAATTTAAATCCAGTTATCAAGTCACCACACAGTTATTACAATTTCACTGACTATATTCCCTGTACTGTATATTATATCCCAGTGACTTAATTTATAACTGGAAGTTTGTACCTCTTAATCTACTTGTCCTATTTTGCTCATCCCGTAACTTCCCTCTCCTCTGGCATCTACTGAGTTGTTTTCTGTTTTAGGATTTAATTTGCTTTGTTTTCTCATTTGTTTTATCTTTAACAAGACCAGATAGCAGCTGTCTTTGTCCTTCTGAATTGTTTAACTTTATAATGCCCTCTAGGTCCATCTACCTTGTTAAAAATGGCCAGATTTGTTTTTATGTTTTATTCCTGTGTATGTATCTCACATCTTCCTTATCAATTCATCTATCAATGAACACTGCAGTGAACTTTGGGATGCATATGTCTTTTCAAATTATGGTTTTCATTTTCTTTGAATAATACCCAGAAGTGGAATGGTTGGATCCATGTTAGTTCTTTTTTTTTTTTTTAATTTTTTGAGGAATTTCTCAACTGTTCTCCACAGTGACTGTACAAATTTACATTCCCACCAACAGTGCACCAATGTTCCCCTCTCTCCACATCATCACCAACACTTGTTATTTATCTTTTTGATAATAGTCATCTGATAGGTGCGAGATTGTATGTCACTGTGGTTTTGATTTATAGTTCCCTGATGATGAATGATACTGAGCATCATTTCACCTGTTTGCAGGTCATCTGTCTTTTTTGAAAAAAATGTCTATGCAGGTCTTTTGTCCATATTTTAAGTAGACTTGGAGGATTATTGAGTTGTATGAGTTCTTTATATAGTTTGGATAGTAATCCCTTATCAAATACATCATTTGCAAATGCCTTCTCACATGCATTAGGCTGCCTTTTTTTGTTGTTGACAGTATGGTTTCTTTTGCTGTGCACAAAAACATTTTAATTTAATGTATTGCCATTTGCTTAGTTTTCCTTCTGATGCCCTTGCTTGAAGAGACACATCCAGAAAATACTGCAAAGACCAATATCAAACAGCAAATTCTGTATGTTTTCTTATAGGTGTTTTATGGATTCAGGTCTTATATTTAAGGTTTAATTCATTTTGAATTTATTTTTGCATGTGATGTAGGAAAATGGTCTTGTTTCATTCTTTTGTGCAGTTGTCCAGTTTTCAGAACTTCATTTTATTAAAGACACTGTCTTTTTCCCCATTTTCTATTCTTGCCTCCTCTGCCAAATGATTAGTTAACTGTATAAGGATAGATTTATTTGCAGCTTCTCTGTTCTATTCCATTGATCTATGTGTATTTTTGTGCCAGTATCATACTGTTTATGGCATGATACCTACAGCTTTTTTCCTTCTCAAGACTGCTTTTGACTTTTTAGGGTGTGTTGTTTCCACAAAGTTTAGGATTGTTTATTCTTGTCCTCTAAAAACTGCCATGGGTATTTTGATCAAGATTGCATTGAATATATAGATTGCTTTGTGTAGCAATGACATTTTAACAACAGCAATTCTGCCAATCCATGAACACAGTCTATCTTTTCATTTGCTTCATCTTCGGTTTCCTTTATTGATGTCTTATAGCTTTCAGAGTACAGATTTTTCACCTCCTTAATTCAATTTATTCCTAGGTATTGTATTCTTTGGTATAATTGTAAATGGGATCTCTTTAATTTTGCTTTCTGATAGTTTGCTACAGAAATAAAACAGATTTATATATATTTACTTTGTATGCTACAACATTACTGAATTCATTTAATACTTTTTTGGTAGCATCTTTAATATTTTCTATATATCTTGTAACTTGCAAAGAGTAACAGTTTACTTCTTCCTTTCCAATTTGGATTTCTTTTATTTATTTTTTTCTTATCTGATTGCTACAGCCAGCATTTTCAATAATGTTGAATATGCCTTGCAAGAATGGGCATCCTTGATTTCTTCCTGATCTCAGAGGGATAACTTTGTTTTCCACCATTTAGGATGATGTTATCTATGAGTTTATCATGTATGACTTTTTTATGTTGGCATATGTTACTCTCTATACCTACTGTGTGCAGAATTTTTATCATAAACAGATGATGAATTTTGTCAAACACTTTTTTGCATCTATTGAGATGATGGTATAATTATTATACTTTGCTTTATTAATGTGATGTATCATGTTGCTTGACCTGAAGATACTGAACCATTCTCCCATCTTTGGAATAAATCACACTTGGTCATGGTACAACTATCCTTTTATTCAATTGTTGAATTTATTTTGCTAATATTGTATTGAGAATAGTTTCATTTTGTCCATTAGGGATAATGGCCTGGATTTTTTCTTTTTTTTTTTTTTGGTTGTATCTTTATCTGGTTTTGGTATCAATCAGGTTAATGTTGGTCTCAGAAAATGATTTCAGAAGTGTTCCTCTTCAATTAAAAAAAATAATTTGAGAAAAATAGGTATTAATACTTCTTTAAACATTTGGTATAAATCACCTGTGAAGAGAAGCCACTTGGACTTGAATTTTTACTTGTTGGAAGTTTTTTTGATTATTGATTCACTGAATTATTAATAATTTGCTCATATCTTCTGCTTTTTCCTGATTTATCTTGGAAGAGTGGGTGTTTCTAAGAATTTATTCTATGTTTCTCAATTTGCTGACATAATTGTTCACAGCAGTCTCTAATGATTCTTTGTATTTCTGTGGTATGGGTTATAATTTCTCCTCTTTAGTTTCAGATTTTATTTACTCAAACACTCTTTTTTTTCTTATTGAGTCTGGCTAAACTTTTATCTATTCTATATTTTCAAAGAACTAGCTTAGTGTCATTGATATTTTTCTATTTATTAGTATCTATTTCATTTTTTGTGCTCTGATCTTTATTATTTCCTTCTATGAACTTTAGGCTTTGTTTCGTCTTCTTTTCTGGTTCCTTTAGGTATGTAGTTCAATTGTTTATTTAGAATTTTTCTCATTTCTTGAGGTAAGGCTGTTCACTATGATTCCCTCTTATAATTGCTTTTGGCATATTCCATTGATTATTCCATTGCAAAATTAAGACTTAAATTGAAGAAAGTAAGGAAAACTACAAGGCCATTAGGTATGACATGAATCAAATCCCTTATTTAGAAGTGATGAAGAGATTCAAGGGATTAGATGTGGTTGACAGAGTGCCTAAAGAACTATGAACAGAGGTACATAACATTGCATAGGAGATGGTGACCAAAACCATCCTTAAAAAGGAAATGCAACAAGGTAAAATGGTTGTCTGAGGAGGCCTTACAATAGCTGAGAAAATAAATGAAAGGCAAAGGAGAAAGGGAAAGATATATCAAGCTGAATGCAAAGTTCCAAAGAATAGCAAGAAGAGATAAGAAAACCTTCTTAAGTGCACAATGCAAAGAAATAGAGGAAAACAATAGAATGGAAAAGACTAGCGATCTCTGCAAAAAAAAAAGATACCAAGAGAACATTTCATGAAAAGATGGACACAATAAAGGACATAAACAGTAAGGACCTAACAGAAGCCAGAAGAGACTAAGAAGAGGGGGCAAGAAAAAAAGGTCTTAACGACTGAGATAACCACGATGGTGTGGTCACTCACCTAGAACCAGACATTCTGGAGTGTGAAGTGTGAAGTTAAGTGAGTCTTAGAAAACATTACTAGGTACAAAGTTAGTGGAGGTGATGGAATTCCAGCTGAGCTATTTAAAATCCTAAAAGATGATGCTGTTAAAGTGCTCCACTCAATAGGCCAGCAAATTTGGAAAATTCAGCAATGGCCACATGATTAGAAAAAGTCAGTTTTCATTCCAATCCCAAAGAAAGGCAATGCCAAAGAATGTTCAAACTACTGCACAATTGCACTCATCTCACACACAAGCAAAGAAATGCTCAGAATTCTCCAAGTGTGGCTTCAACAGTACATAAACCAGGAACTTCCATATGTACAACCTGGATTTAGAAAAGGCAAGGGAACCAGAGATCAAATTGCCAACATCACTGGATCACAAAAAAAGGAAGATAATTCCAGAAAAAATATCTACTTCTGCTTTACTGCGCTAAAGCCTTTGTGTGGATCACAAAACTATGGAAAATTCTGAAGAGTTGGGAGTACCAAACCACCTTGCTGCTGCTGCTGCTAAGTCGCTTTAGTCATGTCTGACTCTGTGCGGCCCCATAGACAGCAGCCCACGAGGCTCCCCTGTTCCTAGGATTCTCCAGGCAAGAACACTGGAGTGGGTTGCCATTTTCTTCTCCAATGCATGAAAGTGAAAAGTGAAAGTGAAGTCTCTCAGTCATGTCCAACTCTTAGCGACCCCATGGACTGCAGCCTACTATGCTCCTCCGTCCATGGGATTTGCCCCCTTACCTGCCTCCTAAAAAACCTGTATGCAGGAAAAGAAGCAACAGTTACAACTTGACATGGAACAATGGACTGCTTCAAAATTGGGAAAGATGTATGTCAAGGCTGCATATTGTCACCCTGCTTATTTAACTTATATACAGAGTATATCATGGGAAATCCAAGGCTAGATGAATCACAGGCTGGAATCAAGATTTCTGGGAGAAATGTCAATAACCTCATATATGCAAATGACACCACATTTATAGCAGAAAGCAAAGAAGAATTAAAGAGCTTCTTGATGAAAGTGAAGAGGAGAGTGAGAAAGTTGGCTTAAAACTCAACATTCGGAAAACCAAGATCATGGCATCTTGTCCCATCACTTCATGGCAAATAGCTGAGGAAACAATGGAAACAGTGAGAGATTTATTTTTTGGGGTTCCAAAATAACTGAAGATGGCAATTGTAGCCATGAAATTAAAAGATGCTTGCTCCTTGGAAGAAAAATTATGACCAACCTAGACAGCATATTAAAAAGCAGAGACATTGCTTTACCAACAAAGGTCTGTCTAGTCAAAGCTACAGTTTTTCCAGTAGTCATGTATGGATGTAAGAGTTGGACTATAAAGAAAGCTGAGGTCCAAAGAATTGATGCTTTTGAACTGTGGTGTTGGAGAAGACTCTTGAGAGACCCTTGGACTGCAAGGAGATCCAACCAGTTATTCCTAAGGGAGATCAATCCTGACTATTCGTTGGAAGGACTGATGCTGAAACTCCAATAGTTTGGTCACCTGATGCAAAGTGCTGACTCACTGGAAAAGATCCTGATCTGGGAAAGATTGAGGGCAGTACGAGCAGAGTGACAGGATGAGATGGGTGGATGGTATCATTTACTCAATGGACATAAGTCTGAAGAAACTCCAGGAGACACTGAAGGACAGAGAAGCCTGGAGTGCTGCAGCTCATGGGGTTGTAAAGTGTCAGACATGAGCAAGCAAATGAAAAACAACAACAACATTAATTTTTCAAAGTTCTGTTTCCATTTTAATTAGTCCCAGGGTATTTTTAAATGTTCTCTCTGATTCTATCCCTTTGATTGCTGAATACATGATTACTGACAGATATGTACTTGCCATTTTATTTATTGTTTTCTGGTTGTTTACGTAGTTCTTCTCTTTTTCTTTCTTATTTTAGTCTCTTCCCTTATGGTTTTAGAATTTTTAAAATGTTATGCTTGAGTTTCTCTTGTGTGTGTCTGTGTGTGTGTATACATATATTATATGTTTATGGTTTGTAGTTATCATAAGGTTCACTAATATTGATCTATATACATTTGGTTTATTTAGGGCTGCTCATCATAAGTTTGAATGAATTCCTCCCTTATATGCTTTTATGTTTTTAACATGATATTTTACATTTTTTCATTTTCTGTATTCCTTAACTAACTGTAGTTATAGTTGACTTTATACTTTCTTTTAATCTTCATATTTACTTAAGGGGTTGATCCATGCCTTTACTATAAAATTGACTTTACCAATGAGATTTTTTATAGATGTTCCTATTTTTATTTATGGCCTTTTCCTTTCTGCTTAAAGAAGACCCTTTAAGAGTCTTTAAGATCCTTTCTTCAGACTGAAATTTTGTGGCCCCCAAGGTTGATTAGTGACAGAACCAAAGTAGAAATACCCTTTATGAATGCTACACAGACCTAGAACAGATTACAGCATCTACAATAAACATAGGAACATACTAGGTCACAAGCCAAAACACTGGTTAATATTAGTCCTTAATGTCAAAAATTTTTCTGACAGGCTGTAAAGTTTGCCAGAGCACTCTGTTCTTCTGTGGGGAAATAACCTAAGCTGGCATTTTTTTCCACTCAGGTTAATAAAAAAAAAAATCTTTATATAATTTTTAAATTGCAAAAATAATATAAAGAAAACAAAAACAGAAGAAAAATTATCCCCACTTGAATACAACTACTTTGGTTTATCTAATTCCAATATTTATTACTTTTAAATGTGTTTTTACATGGCTTATATACACACACTTCCCATATGTAAAATTCAGCACCTTTATTTTTTTCTTTTATCACACATCCTCAAATAGTCCTCTACTTTCCCTTTGAAGGAGTCAAATAATTTTAAGAAAAACATATCTTGTTTTTTTTTTTTAAAGAAGTAGCAGAATATGATTGCATTTTTCTTATAGCAATCTTTAGGTGTATCTATGCTATGCTATGCTAAGTCACTTCAGTCGTGTCCGACTCTGTGTGTCCCCATAGATGGCAGCCCACCAGGCTTCCCCGTCCCTGGGATTCTCCAGGCAAGAACACTGGAGTAGGTTGCCATCTCCTTCTCCAATGCATGAAAGTGAAAAGAGAAAGTGAAGTCTCTTAGTCATGTCCGACTCCTAGCAACCCCATGGACTGCAGCCTACCAGGCTCCTCCGTCCGTGGGATTTTCCAGGCAAGAGTACTGGAGTGGGGTGCCATGGTGTATCTACGTCTCCATATATAACTTGAGAAGATTTGCTAACCACTTGGGATGAAAGGCTATGTCTTTCCTCCACAGTCATTCTCATCTGTGAATAATTTAGGGCAGAGCAGATTTGTGACTATACTCCCACCAATGTCTTGGCCATGTATCACAGGTTCTCTTCATAGGTAATGCTCCTCCTCAGAATGATAGTAATGCTTTTCCTCTCCAGAGGGATACATATGGTACATTGCTTTTCCCCTCTAATCAGATCAGATCAGATCAGTCGCTCAGTTGTGTCCGACTCTTTGCGACCCCATGAACTGCAGCACGCCAGGCCTCCCTGTCCATCACCAACTCCCGGAGGTCACTCAGACTCACATCCATCGAGTCAGTGATGCCATCCAGCCATCTCATCTTCTGTCGTCCCCTTCTCCTCCTGCCCCCAATCCCTCCCAGCATCAGAGTCTTCTCCAATGAGTCAACTCTTCGCATGAGGTGGCCAAAGTACTGGAGTTTCAGCTCTAGCATCATTTCTTCCAAAGAAATCCCAGGGCTGATATAAATGCAAAGTGTCTAATGTAAACTTGCATTTAAACCCTATATAAGATACACATACTTTCCTCTTTGGGAAACAATTATCTTTTTCTTTCTGAAGTGAGTCTATATTTTGGCCAGAATATTATCTCTTTAAAGTTAATCCCTTCATGATAATTAAGCAAGAGATGTTAGGAAATTGTTACTCTGGTAAAAATGAGCACATGAACTGTAAGAAGGGCTATAAGGTTCAAAATAACGGAACATTCAGGTTACTGTTAGAGAAAGATGATGTAACAGAATATTTTTATTTTGAATAGTATCTTTAAGCATATTTGAATACTATCTGTGGACCAA
The DNA here is from genome assembly GCA_935064755.1 of Tragelaphus eurycerus. NCBI lineage: Eukaryota > Metazoa > Chordata > Mammalia > Artiodactyla > Bovidae > Tragelaphus > Tragelaphus eurycerus. The sequence goes on along the minus strand of CAKXYN010000012.1, from coordinate 8,727,456 downwards.
AATATCTAATCATCCAATCATTCATCCTTTATTAAATGTTAACTTATGTTAACTATGTGTGTCACAATGACAAAATCACTTAGTCTGAGTTTACTCATAAGTACACTAAATGATAGTTTCTAAAGATTCCTTCCTGATCTTTAAATGTAGTCTGTTATTCATGAATGCCACTATCACCACCACTTCCAGCTGCTGCTGCTGCTGCTAAGTCGCTTCACTCGTGACCAACTCTGTGCAACCCCATAGACGGCAGCCCACCAGGCTCTCCCATCTCTGGAATTCTCAAGGCAAGAACACTGGAGTGGGTTGCCATTTCCTTCTCCAATGCATGAAAATGAAAAGGGAAAGTGAAGTCACTCAGCTTGTCCGATTCTTTGCGATCCCATGGACTGCAGCCCACCAGGCTCCTCTGTCCATGGGATTTTCCAGGCAAGAGTACTGGGGTGGGGTGCCATTGCCTTCTCCGACCACCTCCAGCAACATATTAAAACCACAAGATTCCTTAGTGAGAATAGAAAAGATTATTAAACAAAGCCCCTCCTGCCAATGGGCCTAAATCTATAGTAATGAAATACAGCTAAATTGGGATAATAAATGACAATAATACATAAATTAAACATTTAACATATACAAATAATCACTCATTCACCAACCTTTCCACATAAGATCTTTTACAAATATTGGTCTTGTGATTGAAATATATTATTTATATTTCTAGTCTTTATTTCTTTGAAATAAGGTGAAGTAGAATGACTATCTATGTGTAAAAAATCCTTCCGTTATTTTTTTATTTTTTTCCAAATCAGTCATTACGGTCTTACTTACACATGGTCTTGTTCAGTTGCTGAGTCACGTCTGACTCTTTCGTGACCCAGTGGACTGTAGCCTGTCAGGCTCCTCTGTCCATGGGATTTTCCAGGCAAGAAACTGGAGTAGGTTGTCATATCCTTCTTCAGGGGATCTTCCCGACTCAGAGATCAAACTCACCTCGCCTGCATTGGCAGGCAGATTCTTTACCATTGAGCCACCAGGAAGCCCCATATATGGCCTTGCTGCTAAGTCGCTTCAGTCGTGTCTGACTCTGGGTGACCCCATAGACGGTAGCCCACCAGGCTCCCCCATCCCTGGGATTCTCCAGGCAAGAACAATGTAGTGGGTTGCCATTTCCTTCTTCAATGCATGAAAGTAAAAAGTAAAAGTCGTGTGCGACTCTTCGCGACCCCATGGACTGCAGCCTACCAGGCTCCTCCGCCCATGGTATTTTCCAGGCAAGAGTACTGGAGTGGGGTGCCATTGCCTTCTCCAATATATGGCCTTACTTATGCATAAACTTAAAGATAATTTTCTTTGTTGACCAAATACTGAGAGCATTGGACTTAGCTTTCAGAGTCCAACATCTGTGACAATTAATAATTAAATAATTATAAAAAGTGATTATATGTAATTATAATGTAATTTTAATTATATTACATTTATAATCAGTTAATTATAAATGTAATAGTAATATAGGATTATAACTGTACATGTAAAATATAAATATGTAATATTTATGTAATATAAATTTTATATGCAATATGCAATTATGCATAACTTATTTATAATTGTTTTAAGTATGTTTGAGAACAAATTTAACTGATTCTTGTTAAGCATATGAGGACCTCATGGGAGCAGAAGTGCACAGGTGCACTAAAGAGAGGCCTATGAGCAATATTCACTAGGCCTTAGACAGTGGTCAGTCATTTGCACAGGCACAGGGAGTTGTTGTGAAACCAGCAGTTAACGCTCAGTGGAGACTGGGCAAGAGAATTTTTTTTTTTTTTTTTTTTTTGGCAGTCTCTTTTTATTTATTTATTTATTTATTTTTAAATTTTATTTTATTTAACTTTACCATATTGTACTGGTTTTGCCATATATCAAAATGAATCTGCCACAGGTATACATGTGTTCCCCATCCTGAACCCTCCTCCCTTCTCCCTCCCCATACCATCCCTCTGGGTCGTCCCAGTGCACCAGCCCCAAGCATCCAGTATTGTGCATTGAACCTGGACTGGCGACTCGTTTCATATATGATATTACACATATTTCAATGCCATTCTCCCAAATCATCCCACCCTCTGCCTCTCCCACAGAGTCCAAAAGACTGTTCTATACATCAGTGTCTCTTTTGCTGTCTCGTATACAGGGTTATTGTTACCATCTTTCTAAATTCCATATATATGTGTTAGTATACTGTATTGGTGTTTTTCTTTCTGGCTTATTTCACTCTGTATAATAGGCTCCAGTTTCATCCACCTCATTAGAACTGATTCAAATGTATTCTTTTTAATGGCTGAGTAATACTCCATTGTGTATATGTACCAGATCAAATCAGATCAGATCAGTCGCTCACTCGTGTCCGACTCTTTGCAACCCCATGAATCGCAGCACGCCAGGCCTCCCTGTCCATCACCAACTCCCGGAGGTCACTCAGACTCACATCCATCGAGTCAGTGATGCCATCCAGCCATCTCATCCTCTATCGTCCCCTTCTCCTCTTGCCCTCCACAGCTTTCTTATCCATTCATCTGCTGATGGACATCTAGGTTGCTTCCATGTCCTGGCTATTATAAACAGTGCTGTGATGAACATTGGGGTACACGTGTCTCTTTCAATTCTGGTTTCCTCAGTGTGTATGCCCAGCAGTGGCATTGCTGGATCATAAGGCAGTTCTGTTTCCAGTTTTTTGAGGAATCTCCAAACTGTTCTCCATAGTGGCTGTACTAGTTTGCATTCACACCAACAGTGTAAGAGGGTTCCCTTTTCTCCACACCCTCTCCAGCATTTATTGCTTGTATACTTTTGGATCGAAGCCCTTCTGACTGGCGTGAAATGGTACCTCATAGTGGTTTTGATTTGCATTTCTCTGATAATGAGTGATGTTGAGCATCTTTTCATGTGTTTGTTAGCCATCTGTATGTCTTCTTTGGAGAAATGTCTATTTAGTTCTTTGGCCCATTTTTTGATTGGGTCATTTATTTTTCTGGAATTGAGCTGTAGGAGTTGCTTGTATATTTTTGAGATTAGTTGTTTGTCTGTTGCTTCATTTGCTATTATTTTCTCCCATTCTGAAGGCTGTCTTTTCACCTTGCTTATAGTGTCCTTTGTTGTGCAGAAGCTTTTAAGTTTATTTAGGTCCCATTTGTTTATTTTTGCTTTTATTTCCAATATTCTGGGAGGTGGGTCATAGAGGACCCTGCTGTGATGTATGTCGGAGAGTGTTTTGCCTATGTTCTCCTCTAGGAGTTTTATAGTTTCTGGTCTTACATTTAGATCCTTAGTCCATTTTGAGTTTATTTTTGTGTATGGTGTTAGAAAATGTTCTAGTTTCATTCTTTTATAAGTGGTTGACCAGTTTTCCCAGCACCACTTGTTAAAGAGATTGTCTTTAATCCATTGTATATTCTTGCCTCCTTTGTCAAAGATAAGGTGTCCATATGTGTGTGGATTTACCTCTGGGCTTTCTATTTTGGTCCACTGATCTATATTTCTGTCTTTGTGCCAGTACTATACTGTCTTGATGACTGTGGCTTTGTAGTAGAGCCTGAAGTCAGGCAGGTTGATTCCTCCAATTCTGTTCTTCTTTCTCAAGATAGCTTTGGCTATTTGAGGTTTTTTGTATTTCCATACAAATTGAGAAATTATTTGTTCTAGCTCTGTGAAGAATACTGTTGGTAGCTTAATAGGGATTTCATTGAATCTATAAATTGCTTTGGGTAGTATACTCATTTTCACTATATTGAGTCTTCCAATCCATGAACATGGTATATTTCTCCATCTATTAGTGTCCTCTTTGATTTCTTTCACCAGTGTTTTATAGTTTTATATATATAGGTCTTTAGTTTCTTTAGGTAGATATATTCCGAAGTATTTTATTCTTTTCATTGCAATGGTGAATGGAATTGTTTCCTTAATTTCTCTTTCTATTTTCTCATTATTAGTGTATAGGAATGCAAGGGATTTCTGTGTGTTGATTTTATATCCTGCAACTTTACTATATTCATTGATTAGTTCTAATCTGGAGACAAAACACAAGCATATAAAGAAGTATGCAAAAATATGGTAGAAATTGCTATAGAACAAGGTAGTGAATATAGAAATACACAATCCAATGCCTAACAAATAAATGGGCACTATATAGTAAACAGTGAGTCCAGAAAGAACTTTTCAAGGTAAAGAGTGTTAGGAGGTAACAGCTCTTTTCTACTCTTAAATACTCCTTCCACATGACAGGAAGTAAAATTAGCAGTGCACTTGTGTTCTCTCTCTGCCTCTTTAATCCTCCCATCCCAGGGGAATTCAATGCATTTTCTCATCAGAAAATTTCAGTGTAACATTTCCCTTCTCTTTTGGGAATTACCTGCATGAGTAGAGTATGCTTGCTCTCTTAAGATTAGGCTCTATCTCAGGTTGTGGAGGGAACTTGCCTCTGCCCAGAGGTGCCTATGGTTTGAAATTTGACATAAGAAGCACACTTGTCTATAGTCATAAGCCACATCCTTCAACCCAGAATCTATCAGTAATAAAGGTGATATTTTGGCTCCCATCTGCTTATTATTCTCTCTTTTTTTTAATTTGGTTCAGAACTTAAGTGAAGGAGATAGTTCTAGAGAGTGCTGGGCCCTTCAAAGGATCCAGCAAGAAGATCAAAGAAGGCTCCAGGGAAGATGTGGAACTTTAGGTGGAGACAGAGAGAAACAGAGAGTCCCCAGTACTCACACATTTCACTGAAATTGCCTTTTAATGGGTCTGTCATTCCCAGCTCTTCAATGATAACTCTTTCCACTCTACTGCAAAAGCCATCCTTCCTAGAAATGTGCCTCCAATTAAATATCTCAGTTACTTCCTGAGCATAATATACCGTAACATTCAAGGGCTGTTATTAGGTGACCATTTATCTTATTTTGTTTAGGGAAATCCCAGTCTGAATCTGTTGTTTTGATATCATTATTCATAGCACCTCCTTTTACTCTTAAAAGTGTTCCAGTTTCAAACAGTTTTATTGTCACCGATTTTATGAAGTAACTGTTACCTAACCTTTCAGTCTCTTTTCCTATTACTCTTTAACTAGCACTTCTAGCTGTACGAATGTAATCCACTCAGCAATTTCAAGTAATGCATGTATGATGTCTCTGGCCCTCTGTCAAAACTGTCCCTTTTCTATGGGCCTTTTCTTCCACCCTCATTTGATAAAATCCTACTTATCCTTCATGGCCCAGATGCAAGGTCATTGCCTCTGTTAAGTCTTCCATGACCCCTCTCTGCTCATCTGAACTCATGCTTAGTCTGCATCTGCCACTGGAATGAAATGTACTTTGAGGCACTAATGCAACCGGTATATTTTGATCAATGAATACAATTCAATTTTTGCTAAAACAGAATATACATAATGTTAAACAGCATCTAAAGAGTGAATATTGCACTGATAGTCCTTCATTGTGCTTCAGAGCTGGGCATAAGATGTGCTCTGTAAGAGTCAAGCAGAGTTTAGTGTTAAGCTGGTGACAGAGAACAAACAGGAGTTAAGCAGAATGTATGAGAACTCTCCCTGGTGAGTATATAACTGCGCTTGTTTAGATGGGCAGTAAACAGTCTGGCTCCAATAGTGGCCTGTGCTAGAGAACAGTGGATTCTTTTATAGATACTGGGAGACATTGTTATGGTGTCGCAGTGACTGCATTGTCATTATTGCTAACGTTTAGTGTTCTTTTGAGTCTTTTAATCACTTCAAGAGTATTGTCAAAAATTCTAGTACTCAGAACTGTGCAGTGATGACCAAAAAAAAAAAAAAAAAAGAGAGAAAGCTACTGGTACAGAAACTAAGAGCATAGGTTTTTGAATAAAGAAGACCTAGAGACATATTCTGCCACCCTCTAAGTATGACTTAAGAGAAATTCTTGAAACTCTGTAAATGAAGTTTCTTTAATCCATAAAAAAGGGACAAAACACCTCTCCTATTCTATCCAATTATGTAAAATCATGCTTGAAAAGGGCATATATAATGAGTATTCAGTAAACGTTAGCCACTCCTTCCTAAAAAATATTTTGTGTACTCTTGTAGGTTGTGATACCAATGGAACTAATCAACCAATGCAACTTCATGTTTGTGGGGAAAAGTGTGCAGAAGAAAACTCAAGTATTTAGAATATAAATCTCCAAACAGCTTTGCAGCCCAAAGCTACTCTGAGCCACCAGTTCCACTTTTTCATAATTTGGTTCAAGCAGGTTGGTCACAGAGGGACTAACAGAAAAACTAGGTCCTCCTTGAGTGTACTTCGGTGGGGATAATTTTCAAACTTGAGTACCTTTATATCATTATATTTTCTCTTTTTCTCTCTGACCTTGTCTCTCCCTGTCCCTCTTTTTTTTTTTTTTTCAAGAAGCCCAAGTATTTACTTGGCAAGGCTCTTTTGCAACCACTTTCTTAACAAAGACTTCTCTATCTTCTGATACAATATGATAAAAAATAATTTCCTGCCTTCTCCCCTCAGTCTCTTCCTAAGCCAAGCAGAAAACATATTGAAGGTTTTATTAAAATGCTATTGTTACTAATGATGACAGAAAGAATAAAAGACTTTATTTCTAATGCTCTCCTCCTTGCTGTACACTTTGAAAAATAAAAATCAAGAATAACATCCCTTCACAAGGCTCCTGGTAGATTTGGGTTGACAAATAATAGAAAGATAGCCTGTCATATTTTTGAGAAGAAATTCATTCTAAGAATACCTGAGCATTTCTTCTGTGCTAAGCTGGGTCAGTGCTTGGGTGGCTCTCTTGGTAAAGTGCAGAGGAAAAGAGGGAGGTAACGGTGGAGAGACTACAGCTGTACTGACTAGCAGTAAAAGCAGAAAGTTAATGAAGATCAAGTTTACAGAGGCATTTTTCTTCCTTTTAGTCCACTGTTCTTGCCCAGATCAATGTTAGTCTTGCCTCATAAAATGTTCTCCTGTTTTCTCATGACAGGGATAATATTATCAACATCTTAGGGGTGCTGTGAGAATTAAACATAATAATAAATGCAAAACACTAAAACAGTGCCTTGCCCATGGAAAACCCAAATGGTGTTAGTCATTATCATTGCTGTTACTTATTTTTTATTATTGACCTTACCCTTGAGGGACACTAAGGTAGAATGAAATACTGGATGGATTATGCAGTGGTGTGAGATGAGATGAAGAGAAAATAATATTTCCATACTGAGACAGGAGTTAGCAGATGAATGAAGAAAATTAAAAATACATAAACATTCTACTAAGTGGAAAAGGGAAGTCCCATATCTATGAGCAAAGGGATATGTTATATGTTCAGTATTTGTTTGATCTCAGCCTGAGAGTCAAAAATACATGAGTCAGATGGAAAGCAAGATGGTGCAGAATACCAAGCACAGTAGAAGCTTCGTGGAGTATAACCTTGGAAATGGGCAGAGATAATTAAGCTAGTTCCAAGCCAATCTCCTGAGATTGAAGGGTGGGTATAAGAGAAAATGGTTCTTCACTGACAGGAATATGGTGGCAAAGCAGCAACCTCAGTGAAAAGCAAAGACAGTGAACTCAGAAGAGATTCGGGTCATCCCAGGAGACACATCAAAAAATTGAAGGAGATCATAAGCAAAAAAGTGTTCACAGTTCAGTCCATGGAAAATGAATCAAGTTAAAATAAGAGAGAAATATAACCTCAGTCAAAAGAGGCTAAGACACCAATATTCTTAAGGAACCAGTGTGATATGAGCTCATAAAAGAATGGGATCAAGTAATTAGCCTAATCTCCCAGGGAGAGTTTTGAGACAGACCTTTGTAACGCAATCAGGTAGTGAAATGTTTCCAAGAACATCTTATGAGTAAATTAATTAACTGGCCCTTTATCGCATAAGAAAATGAGCAGCACATCCTGGAATAAATAAATATGGAGATGTAGAAAAACCTGAATACTACTATGAGAAAAATGCAATTGTATACTGCTACTTCCTTAAAAATAATTAAGATAGTCTTTTCTTAAAACTGTTCTTTGATAGACTTTTCCTTTAAAGGAAAAAGTAGAGAACTATTTAAGAGTGGGTGATGATATCTCAGAGAGAAGTAAAAATAAATCTATATACTTGAATGCCCATCTGACCCACCTGATTGGGGCAAAGATAAAGCAGGTCTTCTCAAATGCTGAAGCACTTACAATCATAGAAAACCACTTACTGAAGTGCTTGTCTGAGTATAAATGCTGAATAAATGTGACCTGTTTCTGAAACGGAGCACATTTACATTTTAACAATACATTTTAATCCAAATAGAGAGTACTGATTCATGGAAGGGGTTTCTAGTACATTGACAGAACTAAGGATGGAGATATTTTGGAGTCAAGAAGTCTTTTTTATCTTGTCAAATCCTACTGGAAATTGGTATGTGGGATGAGCCTAGGATGAGAGTTCAACACCAGCAATTTTTATATTTTCAAATTTCTAGGAGTTGTGAAGGACACCACAATAAATACTGTCCACATTTCCTGGGGAAAATAAGTCAAATAACTTACTATTTGTGGAGAAACAGTCTAAAACTGTTAAGGCTTCATAAAGTCACCAAAGATCTGTCATGGGATCATGTAAGCTCTCAAAATTGTATAACTTGGGGGCTAGAGGATATGTTAAAATTCTTATTAGCTAAAATGAGGGTAAAGAAAACAGGGTGCAGAACCATGCGTGTTTATATAGAAATTAAATATATATGCAATTTGAGGTAACAATGTATTTGGAAGGACTTTCAACTTGCAGGAATTTGAGAAAATGAAGTTCAGGGTTACCTAAGAATAAGGGGCTGGCTTTTTTTTTTTTTTTTTTTTTTCATCACTGTAATGCCGCTGTCAATATCTTTTCAAATAACCTTAAGTTATCTGAACTCTTCTGGATTTTACTCAGATTTCTAATGCCATTTTAACATTTTACACAGTGGTTTAATAATACAGAGTCCTTGGCTCAAAAAAATTAGGAACAGATGGCAAGAATGGACTCATTCCCATTCCTGATGTGCACTTTATTATACTCCTTTCAAAGAATGACTTAAAGAGCTTCCAAAAATGTACAGTAGGTGTGTGGATTGCATATCTTGAGAAATGACTATTTTGTGCAGTTATCCTTTAACTATTGCTATTCCAAGCTCTGTTTCAGGATTAATGGGACAACCTTAGAAAACAAAGTAAATTAATGACTAGTGATGCAGATGCCCAATATAATTATTTCATAAACTATAATGAATCTTAGTATTTGAATCTGTTTTCCAAACAAAAATTCTACTTTCTAATATTTAAAAAGGACTCCTTACAATATGAGTACCAAGCACAAAAATATTTTAATTCTATTTTAGTATTTATTTTTGAGGTATATTGACATACAATACTGTATTAGTTTCAGGTGTACAACATTATGGGTTTGATATTTGTATATACAGCAAAACGAGCCTAGGGCATATTAAAATTTCTGACTTTGGAATTATGAAATGGTAAGATAAAAAATAATAGCCATAGCTAATATTAAGTGAGTGCTTGTTATTTTCCACTCATTATTTTAAGTGTTGTATGTTTCAAAATCTCATTTATTGTTCAAAATTACCCCCATATTAGGGAATACATTTTTAGGGGTAAGTTTACTCCCAATTCATACCTGAGAAAACTGAAACACAAAGATATTAAGTATTTTGCCTTCTCGAGGTTTATTAAGACTTCCCTGGTGGCTCAAATGATAAAGCGTCTGCCTGCAATGTGGGAATCCCAGGTTCGATCCCTGGGTCAGAAAGATCCTCTGGAGAAGGAAATGGCAACCCACACCTGTGCCCTTGCCTGGAAAATCCCATGGATGGAGGAGCCTGGTATGCAACAGTCCATGGGGTTGCAAAGAGTCGGACACAACTCAGCGACTTCACTCACTCACTCACTCAAGGTTTACTAATGACATACTCTTGCTGCCGCTAAGTCACTTCAGTCGTGTCCGACTCTGTGCAACCCCATCAGATCAGATCAGTTCAGATCAGTTGCTCAGTCGTGTCCGACTCTTTGCAACCCCATGAATTGTAGCACACCAGGCCTCCCTGTCCATCACCAGCTCCCAGAGGTCACTCAGATTCACATCCATCAAGTCAGTGATGCCATCCAGCCATCTCATCCTCTGTCGTCCCCTTCTCCTCCTGCCCCCAATCCCTCCCAGCATCAGAGTCTTCTCCAATGAGTCAACTCTTCGCATGAGGTGGCCAAAATGAGCTTTAGCATCATTCCTTCCAAAGAAATCCCAGGGCTTATCTCCTTCAGAATGGACTGGTTGGATCTCCTTGCAGTCCAAGGGACTCTCAAGAGTCTTCTCCAACACCACAGTTCAAAAGCATCAATTCTTTGGCGCTCAGCCTTCTTCACAGTCCAGCTCTCACATCCATACATGACCACAGGAAAGACCATAGCCTTGACTAGGCGAATCTTTGTTGGGAAAGTAATGTCTCTGCTTTTCAATATGCTATCTAGGTTGGTCATAACTTTCCTTCCAAGGAGTAAGTGTCTTTTAATTTCATGGCTGCAGTCACCATCTGCAGTGATTTTGGAGCCCAGAAAAATAAAGTCTGACACTGTTTCCACTGTTTGCCCATCTATTTCCCATGTAGCGATGGGACCGGATGCCATGATCTTCGTTTTCTGAATGTTGAGCTTTAAGCCAACCTTTTCACTCTCCACTTTCACTTTCATCAAGAGGCTTTTGAGTTCCTCTTCACTTTCTGCCATAAGGGTGGTGTCATCTGCATATCTGAGGTTATTGATATTTCTCCCGGCAATCTTGATTCCAGCTTGTGTTTCTTCCAGTCCAGCATTTCTCATGATGTACTCTGCATATAAGTTAAATAAACAGGGTGACAATATACAGCCTTGACAAACTCCTTTTCCTATTTGGAACCAGTCTGTTATTCCCCGTCCAGTTCTAACTGTTGCTTCCTGACCTGCATACACATTTCTCAAGAGGCAGATCAGGTGGTCTGGTATTCCCATCTCTTTCAGAATTTTCCACAGTTTATTGTGATCCACACAGTCAAAGGCTTTGACATAGTCAGTAAAGCAGAAATAGATGTTTTTCTGGAACTCTCTTGCTTTTTTAGATGATCCAGTGAATGTTGGCAATTTGATCTCTGGTTCCTCTGCCTTTTCAAAAACCAGCTTGCACATCAGGAAGTTCACGGTTCACATATTGCTGAAGCCTGGCTTGGAGAGTTTTGAGCATTACTTTACTAGCATGTGAGATGAGTGCAATTGTGCAGTAGTTTGAGCATTCTTCGTCATTGTCTTTCTTTGGGATTGGGATGAAAACTCACCTTTTCCAATCTTGTGGCCACTGCTGAGTTTTCCAAATGTGCTGGCATATTGAGTGCAGCACTTTCACAGCATCATCTTTCAAATTTTGGAATAGCTCCACTGGAATTCCATCACCTCCACTAGCTTTGTTCGTAGTGATGCTTTCTAAGGCCCACTTGACTTCACATTCCAGGATGTCTGGCTCTAGGTCAGTGATCACACCATCATGATTATCTGGGTCATAAAGATCTTTTTTGCACAGTTCTTCTGTGTATTCTTGCCACCTCTTCTTAATATCTTCTGCTTCTGTTAGGTCCATACCATTTCTGTCCTTTATTGAGCCCATCTTTGCATGAAATGTTCCTTTGGTATCTCTGATTTTCTTGAAGAGATCCCTAGTCTTTCCCATTCTGTTGTTTTCCTTTATTTCTTTGCATTGATCGCTGAAGAAGGCTTTCTTAGCTCTCCTTGCTCTTTGGAACTCTGCCTTCAAATGGGTATATCTTTCCTTTTCTCCTTTGCTTTTCACTTCTCTTCTTTTCACAGCTATTTGTAAGGCCTCCCCAGGCAGCCTTTTGCTTTTTTGCATTTCTTTTCCATGGGGATGGTCTTGATCCCTGTCTCCTGTACAATGTCACGAACCTCATCCTATAGTTCATCAGGCACTCTATCTATCAGATCTAGGCCCTTAAATCTATTTCTCACTTCCACTGTATAATCATAAGGGATTTGATTTAGGTCATACCTGAATGGTCCAGTGGTTTTCCCTACTTTCTTCAATTTCAGTCTGAATTTGGCAATAAGGAGTTCATAGTCTGAGCCACAGTCAGCTCCTGGTCTTGTTTTTGCTGATTGTATAGAGTGTCTCCACCTTTGGCTGCAAAGAATATAATTGATCTGATTTCGGTATTGATCATCTGGTGATGTCCATGTATAGAGTCTTCTCTTGTGTTGTTGGAAGAGGGTATTTGCTATGACCAGTGCATTTTCTTGGCAAAACTCTATTAGTCTTTGCCCTGCTTCACTCTGTATTCCAAGGCCAAATTTGCCTGTTACTCCAGGTGTTTCTTGACTTCCTACTTTTGCATTCCAGTCCCCTTAATGAAAAGGACATCTTTTTTGGGTGTTAGTTCTAAAAGGTCTTGTAGGTCTTCATAGACCCATTCAACTTCAGCGTCTTCAGCGTTACTGGTTGGGGCATAGACTTGGATTACTGTGACATTGAATGGTTTGCCTTGGAAACGAACAGAGATCATTCTGTCATTTTTGAGATTGCATCCAAGTACTGCATTTCGGACTCTTTTGTTGACCACGATGCCCACTCCATTTCTTCTGAGGGATTCCTGCCCACAGTAGTAGATATAATAGTCCTCTGAGTTAAATTCACCCATTCCAGTCCATTTTAGTTCGCTAATTCCTAGAATGTCGACATTCACTCTTGCCATCTCTTGTTTGACCACTTCCAATTTGCCTTGATTCATGGACCTGACATTCCAGGTTCCTATGCAATATTGCTCTTTACAGCATCGGACTTTGCTTCTATCACCAGACACATCCACAGCTGGGTATTCTTTTTGCTTTGGCTCCATCCCTTCATTCTTTCTGGAGTTATTTCTCCACTGATCTCCAGTAGCATATTGGGCCCCTACTGACCTGGGGAGTTTCTCTTTCAGTAACCCCATAGATGCAACCCCATAGATGGCCATTAATAGTAACATTTGATCAGTAACAGAATGGAAAATATTTATATGTATACCTACAGAGTAAGATAACTTAGTTGATTTTTTAATGTACTTACTACTAGATTACCATTCAGTTTGTTGTCTACCAGAAATATAGATAGCAATGAAAGACTACCTATTCCCTGGTGACTCACTTGGTAAAGAATCTGCCTGCAGTGCAGGAGACCTGGGTTCTACCACTGGGTTGGGAAGATTCCCTGGAGAAGGAAATAGCTACCCATTCCAGTATTCTTGCCTGGAGAATTCCATGGACAGAGGTGAGCAATAGTCCATGGGGTCACAAAGAGCCGGACGTGACTGAGTGACTACTACTACTTCCAAGTTTTACTCCAGTATTCTTACCATGAAAATCTCATGGACAGAGGAGCCTGGCAGGCTACAGTCTATGAGGTCTCAAAAGAGTCAAACACGACTAAGTGACTGAGCATGCACACACACAAGTTTTCCTCAAAGTACACCACTGGCTCAAGGTACTCCCACTAAATCCCAACAAAGTAACTAAAATTGTGATTAAAATTTGATAGTCTGCTTCTTAGGTCATAGCTATTTTACTAGAATTATACATAGTGCAGAGGCTTCAAGAGGCTGATTAATTTCTATAGTGGTGATATTTTTCTATGAGCACTTGGCTTGGGGGGTGAGGAAAGCTAGATATCTTAGAACGTTAATAAACCCAAGTCTCAATCAAATAGGCCCAGGAGACCAGAAGGGGGAGCTCTTGCTCCCTGTGACAACAGCAGAACCCAACAGGAAGAAAGACTCCTTTCCTGGCAAGGTCTCAGTCCCTGAAAAGCCATGGGTTCTGTTTACTGTAACCCTCCTAACTCCTTTTTCCCCTCTAAAAAAGCATTCTCTGTTCTTTGCTTTGCCGTGACTTGCAAATGGCTTGCGTTGGTTGTAGACCCCAAATTGCAGTTTTGTGCCAATCCAGTATCAACTCCTCCTTGCTAGAGAAATAGCCAGTAGTATTTTTACATCAACAATATACAAAAAAAAAAAAAAAAAAAACCAATGATCCTGTAAGGATATTCCCCATGAATACTACTAAAGTGATCTGTTTGGAGTTTACTTTGGTGTTCTGGAGTCACACATCCTCGGATTTGCAAAATAGCATCTTGTCCTTGAACAGTAAGCCTTTTCTGCGTGTGACTTCCAAAAATCACACTTGCTTGAAAAGTATGAGAGAAATAATTAAGCAAGAGATCTTTATCTTCATTTTACCAAGTTGTCAAGGTTTGGCTTGTACTTCCTCTGGACTTACAATTTAAGAACACTGCATTGATCTCAGCTCTGAATTAGTTCTTGCCAATTTTGCATGCTGTCTGAAGCAGCAGTTCTCAAACATTACTGTGTATCAGAACCAACTGAATGTTTGTTAAAATTCAGTTTATTAGGGACTCTAGCCCCAATTTTTAGGTTCAGTTGGCTTAGGATAGGGCTGAGGAATTTGTATTTCTAACATGTCCCAAGTGATGCTGAGGCTGCCAGTTGGGAGATCACACTTTGAGAAGATAAAGTGGTATGTGCTATACGAGTCTTAGAATCAAGCACAAACCATTTTGATTTGCATTACATTTTTAACGTCTTTAGTTGTTTTTCCTGACAGTTAATTAATATTATTTAATACTTTACATTTGGTTGTAATGTTTAAATTCTATACCTTCCTTTTCAAGGATAGTTGCCCTATATAAATTTCTCTTTTGGGTACTTGAATTTGAAACTTTAAAAAAATAAATAAAATGTAGAATTTAGTGAAGGGATACCTTCACATATGTAAATCTTCCTATGTTACCGTCAGTTTTAGGTGGTTGATTTTACTCAAATGAAATAATTTTTCATTTATTTAATAAATTGGTAATATGCTTCAAGTTGATCTTCTATCTTAATGGATAATATTATATGGACTAATCATTTGTAGCTTTCCACAGTATATACAAAACCATATGAAGTAACCGAGGTACTGTTCTAGATTAGTCCCATGATTTTTTCTTTTATAGAATAGTCACTTCTTTAATAGGGCTTCCCAGGTGGTGCAGTGCTAAAGAAGCTACCTGCCAGCACAAGAGTTACAAGAGACGTGAGTTAGATCCCTGGAGAAAGAAATGGCAATCCACTCCAGTATTTTTGTATGGAAAATTCTATGGACAGAGGAACCTGGCAGGCTACAGTCCATGGGGTCACAAAGACTCAGACATGACTGAGCAACTGAGCATGCATGCCGGCACACACATTTTTAAAATACACTTAGAATATTGTAAATCAAATTCTGCACAGCACAATTCCTATCAGGTTTTGAGAAAAAAAATTTTGGTGCTAGATATACCACCCCTTTTTTCAAGGAAGATTACCCTATAAACCTAATCTTTATTGGCTAATAGTATAAAAAGTGTAAAAGCCAGTAAGAAATTATTTTCCATATTAAATTTTGTTACAGCCACTCATGGTTGTCACATAATGTGGAACTCATTTCACAGATTGTTTGACATGTTATTTTTTAATGTAACCAATAAGAGACTGTCTTTATCTGATAACTCTAAACACAATTATGTTAAGGTATAAGATTTAAAGAAATGCTTACAAACAAAAGACATGCTGAACATCTGTTTGCTAAGTAATTTTGCAGTCACTAAGAGTAAAACTATATTACTATTAGGAGACACAAAAGAAGACCAGAGGAGTTGTATTTTCTTGGCTTGTTTGTATTATGAAGCATAGTTAAACAAATACCATCTCCCTTTCATGGCTCAGAACACCAGCCAACAATATAGCTGAGGCTAAAACTACTTGAAAGAGAGATGTAGATTTTGCAGAGATCTGGCTGGTTGACACTGCTGAGTGGAAAGTCCAAGTGCTGCTGCTTTACCACAGATACTTTACAAGGCAAGAAACTTTAGGGACAGACAATAGCAGAAACTATTAGAAAATTAATGAAGATCCCCAAGGCTTGTTCTTTTATGAATTGTCAGGAAGTCTTTTATCAACCATATTTACTGTGCAAGAAAATCTACTACAAAAATAAGTATGTATAATATATACCTGTATCCATCTATCTATCTATCTATATTTAAAAGGGTTTCCTACAAGTCTGCTGCAAGGTAAGATCCTAAGCAAAAGGTTTAATGATACTTTATCAACAATGAGAGACTCAAGAGGAAAAAAAAAAAAAAAAAACTAAAGGGTAAAAGCTAGGAAAACTTTCATTGTGCGTGCCAGTTAGACATTTTGTCCTTTGATGCCAAAAAGCTTCTTTTGGATTTACTCATAAACATAAAGTAACGTACGATGAAAGTGAAATAAACTAACAATGTATTAGTGTATATGTTAAATTATTTTAAAACTGCTTTACCAGTATTTATTTCAACAACAAAATAAATAAAATACGGACTTATGAATGAATTCATTGCATAAAATTAACAAAAAAATAATGAGCATCATGTATTTTTTTTAATTGTAACTTTCGTATTATATTTATATACTCCCAATATAAACCTTAAAATGTAGACTGAACATGTTTTAATCTGTTAATGGTTTAATAGGAGGAGAATAAGTTTACACTTCAGTTTCCAAGTAAAAATATCAGAATGATCCATGCAGTTTTGGATTCATTTAAAAAACAAACAAACAAAAAAACCGTAAGCAATGCAAGTAGAAAGAGTCCCCTTCTTTTGCAGCACTATACTTTCCCTTCCTTACTGCCTCCTCCTAGGGCAGCATGTATAGCTCTGGCCGAAAATATGCAAGTTAACCTAAACAAGATATATGATAACTCTCTACTAAAGAAGTGTGCTTGGCTCCATTGACGGACAATTACAACAAAGTTGAACTACATTTATGGACTGTTTTGGTAACCATATTTTATAAAATTTAAATATATACTATGTTGCTTTCAAATTATTTGGGATCACTTTATAACATTTCTAAACAAAAGAGTATCCTAAATGTAGATATATATTGACCCAAATGTAATTCACCTATGGAAAGAAACCAAATTAGAGTAATGGAGGGAGAGGAAATGAAGCAAGAATTGTTAGTAGAACTAATCAAATCTCACAATGTAACTCCAGCCACATACCCCTATTAAAGAATATCAAAATAAGAGGAATGTGCTGTATTATACATAGAACACCATTACCAATATCAACGACATAGACTTTGGAACAAAATCCAATACTTACATTTGAGTTATAAGTACGTTTGATCTTTTCAAAATTTATTGCATTTCAGAAATACTACTGCTTACATTGTCACATTATATCCACCAGTTCAACCAAATCCTAAGACCCTCCCAGTAGGTGAAAGAATAGTATTATTTCCAGATTAATGAAAAGTATAAACCAGCAGATCTGTCCTCTCCCTTTCTGAACCTATCCTTCTTTAAAATACAGTAATAAATAAAATGCTTAGACTCCAAAGACCTTCCTTGTTAGGTAGCAGGCAAAATACAAGAGTAATCACATTTACTAAGAATTGAAAGAAGGTAGATATACTCTAAAAATACTAAAAGTAACAAATTTATTTATGGAATTAGAGTCATTTTAAGGACAATTTCTAATACTGTTTTGGCCTTTAATGTAATAATATAATATACAGTATTTTAGTAAAAAATGATTTAAACCAAAGGGTAATATATTCTAATGTTACTGTATTAAATTTATCATAAAATATTTTAATGATATGAAAAACTATTTTAAACACTATTAAAAAATAAGTCCAAGAACTCAGCACCTAGATGTAGCAGTTTTCAGTTTGCTGTATTTTCTTCAGATATCTTCTCTTCCCTCCCTTCCTCCTCTTTCCCACCTCTCTTCCCTCCTCTAGATTAGTAACAAAAACAGATATTAAATGTATCACTGATAAATTAAAATTGTGATTTGGGCCGTAAAGAAGTCACTACAAATTTTGCTGTTTAATGATTAAGCAAATAAACTCAAGGATTAAAAATAAATTTTACAAATAGGTAATCCAAAGTCCTCATTTTAGCCCAACTGTCAGTTCCTTTTTACTTGTCAAAAATACCACAGAATAAATTATTTTTTTAATTGAAAGATGTCTGACATGTAACATTGTGCAAATATATGATGTACAGGCTAATTTGGTAAGTTCATATACTATAATGTGATTACCGAGAGGGAATAATTAGCACCTCTGTCACATTATATAATGATCTCTGTTTTAAGTGTTTGAAATCATTACGTTCTAATCTTTTAGCAATTTGATTATTATAATATAATACTGTGATCCATATCTCTAGGCTTATTTATTACTTGTTGAAAGTTTATACTCTTAAACATCTGTCCTATTCCCCTACCCCTGATTCCTGGAAATCACCATGATACTTTCTGTTTTTATGAGTCTGGCTTTTTCAGATTCCAAATATAAATGATACTGCATAATACTTTGCCTTCTATTTCTGACCTATCTCACTTAGCATAATATGCTCAAGGTCCACCCATATTGTCACAAATGGCAGGGTGTCATATTTTCTCATGGTTGAATAATACTATAGAACAAATTATTAAGCAGGTGAAGGGAAAAAAATACCTACTAGGGTCATGTTCAACATTATATTCTATAATTCAAACAAATTTTCATAAGCTAGCTCTATTTTGTATGAATAGAAGCCATACAAGTTATCATATTATACAATTGCATTGAAATACAAAGCTGGAGATAATGTAAGAAAATTTGAAAATATTCATGTATGAACACCAAGACACTGTTTTGTTTTTTCTTACGTCAGTTCAAACAGAACCCTTGTACTACCAGAATTCTTGGCATATTAGGGGTTCTCAATAAGTAATTGCTGAATTAATAAAGAAAATTATAAAAATATACATTGATTCTGTCAGCTTTCTACTTAATGGCCCACTGTCTGCACATTATTCTTTAAATACTCAATAAATGTGTTGTGTAAATGACACTAGTGGGTCCCCTAAAAGATCCATCTGCTTCCTAATACTGGAAACCTTGCATGTGACCTAACTTGAAAAGTGGTCTTTGTAGATGTTAACTAAGGCTCAAGACAAGATCATCTGGATTGTCCAAGTGGGCCCTAAATCTCATTGTAAGTATTCTTATAAGAAACACACCTAAAAGACACAAAGAGAAGAGAAGGTGGCCATATACAGACAGAATTAGAGCTGAAAGTTATGTAGCCATTAACCAAAGAATATGTGAAGCTACTAAAAGCTGGAAGAGGCAAAGAAGGCTTGATTCTCACATAGAGCGTTCTGAAGGAGTGTGGCACATTAATTTTACATTGTTGGCCTCAAGATTTGGAAGTGAATGTGTTTATATTGCTTTAAGTCATCCAATTTGAGATGGTAGTCCGAAAAGGTTTTCAAGGCTGGAAAGATTTGGATTCTAAACCTGTCTTCATTATTCTTATTGGTGTTGTTACCTTGAACAAATGACAAAGAACAGTGACTAATACAAACAAATTAGTATCTTTATCTCAAGAAGAGGATAACAATTAATCTATATTATTTCCAAGTGTCAATGAAAAAAAAAGCGCAGAAACAGTAAAAATACCATACAAAGAGTGTTTTAATGTCTCTTATAGTCTCCTCTCAAAGATAAAAAAAGAAAAGTCCCAAAGAGATTTATCTTAAGCTGTAAGAACCTCTTGATGAAAGTGAAAGAGGAGAGTGAAAAAGCTGGCTTAAAACTCAACATTCAAAAAACTAAGACCATGGCATCCAGTTCCATCACTTCAATGCAAAAAGACGGGGAAAAAATAGAAACAGTGCAGACTTTATTTTCTTGGGCTCCAAAATTACTTTGGATGGTGACTGCAGCCATTAAATTAAAAGGTACTTGCTCCTTGGAAGAAAAGCTATGACAAACCTAGACAGCATGTTAAAAAGCAGAGACATTACTTTGCCAACAATTGTCTATATAGTCAAAGCTATGATTTTCCAATAGTCATGTATGGATGTGAGAGTTGGACCATAAAGAAGGCTGAGTGCCTTTATGCCTGGAAGAAATGGAAAAAATAGACAGATGGACCTGGAAGAAATGGACAGATTATTAGAAAAGTTCAGTACCAAACCAGGAAGAAATTATGAACAACCCAGTTACAAGCACTGACGTTGAAACTGTGATCAAAAATCTCCCAAAACACAAAAGCCCTGGACCAGATGGCTTCACCAGTGAACTCTATTAAATAATTATAGGAGAGGTAATGCATATCCTTCTAAAGCTCTCTCAAAAAGTTGCAGACAAAGGAACACTTCCAAACTCAGTCTACAAGGCCACCATCACCCTAATACCAAAACCAAAGACAACACACAAAAAAAGAAAACTACAGGCCAATATCACTGATGAACATAGATTCAAAAATTCTTAACAAAATTCTACCAAACAGAAGTCAAGAACACATTAAAAAGCTAACACATTAAAAAGTTCATACACTGTGATCAATTTGGGTTTATTTCAGTTATGCAAGTATTCTTCAATATACATAAATCAATCAGTGCAATACACCATATTAACAAATTGAAAGATAAAAAAACATGATAATCTCAATAGATGTAGAAAAAGCCTTTGACAAAGGCACCCATTTATGATTCAATTCAGTTCAGTCGCTCAGTCGTGTCCGACTCAGCGACCCCATGAATTGCAGCACACCAGGCCTCCCTGTCCATCACCAACTCCCGGAGTTCACTCAGACTCAAGTCCGGTGAGTCAGTGATGCCATCCAGTCATCTCATCCTCTGTCGTCCCCTTCTTCTCCTGCCCCCAATCCCTCCCAGCATCAGAGTCTTTTCCAATGAGTCAACTCTTCACATGAGGTGGCCAAAGTACTGGAGTTTCAGCTTTAGCATCAGTCCTTCTAAAGAACACCCAGGATTCATCTCCTTTAGAATGGACCAGTTGAATCTCCTTGCAGTCCAAGGGACTCTCAAGAGTCTTCTCCAACACCACAGTTCAAAAGCATCAATTCTTCGGTGCTCAGCCTTCTTCACAGTCCAGCTCTCACATCCATTTATGACCACAGGAAAAACCATAGCCTTGACTAGATGGACCTTTATTGGCAAAGTAATGTCTCTGCTTTTGAATATGCTATCTAGGTTGGTCATAACTTTCCTTCCAAGGAGTAAGTGTCTTTTAATTTCATGGCTGCAATCACCATCTGTAGTGATTTTGGAGCCCCCAAAAATAAAGTCTGACACTGTTTCCACTGTTTCCACATCTATTTCCCATTTATGATGAAAACTCTTCAAAAAATGGGCATAAAAGGCACCTACCTCAACATAGTAAAAGCCATGTAGGATAAGCCCACAGCAAACATTATTCTCAATGGTAAAAAACTGAAAACATTCCCCCTAAGATCAGGAACAAGACAAGTGTGTCCACTGTCACCACCATTATTCAACATAGTTTTGGATGTCCTAGCTACAGCAATCATAGAAGAACAAAAAATGTATCCAGACCAGAAAAGAAGTAAAGCTCTCACTGTTTGCAGATGACATGTTCCTAAAGACAGTATCAGGAAATTACTAATCAGTGAATTTAGCAAAGTCACAGGATACAAAATCAATACACAGAAACCACTTGTATTCCTATATACTAACAATGAAAAATCAGAAAAAAAAATTAAGGAATCAACCCATTCACCATTGCAACAAAAAAATAAAATATCTAGGAATAAACCTACCTAAGGAGACGAAAAAAATTTTACACAGAAAATTATAAGACACTAATGGAAAAAATCAAAGATGACATAAACAGATGAAGAGATATTCCAAGTTCCTGGGTAGGAAGAATCAACACTGTGAGAATGACTATACTACCAAATGCAACCTACAGATTCAGTGCAATCCCTATCAGATTTCCAATGGCATTTTCCATAGAACTAGAAAAAAAAATAAAAAAAAATTCACAATTCATATGGAAACACAAAAGACCCCAAATAGCCAAAGCAATATTGAGAAAGAAGAATGGAGCTGGAAGAATCAACCTTCCTGACTTCAGATTATACCACAAAGCTACAGTCATCAAGACAGTATGGTACTGGCACAAAAATACAAACATTAACCAATGGAACAAGATAGAAAGCACAGAAATAAACCCATGCACCTATGGGTACCTTATTTTTGAGAAAGGAGGCAAGAATATACATTGGGGCAAAGACAGCCTCTTCAACAAATGGTGCTGGGAAAGCTGGACAGCTACATGTAAAAGAATGAAATTAGAACATTTCCTAATACTATATACAAAGATAAACTCAAAATTGATTAAAGATCTAAATGTAAGATTAGGAACTATAAAACTCTTAGAGGAAAACATAGGCAGAACACTAGATGACATAAATCAAAGCAAGATCCTCTATGACCCACTTCCTAGAGTAATGGAAATAAAAACAAAAACAAGTGGGACCCAATTAAACTTAAAAGGTTTTGCACAGCAAAGGAAACTATAAACAAGGTGAAAAGACAACCCTCAGATTAGAAGGAAATAATAGCAAATGAAACAACTGACAAAGGATTAATTTCAAAAATATAAAATCAGCTCATACAACTCAATACCAGAAAACCAAACAACCCAATCAAAAAGTGGGAAAAAGACCTAAACATACATTTCTCCAAAGAATACATGCTATCCTATGCTATGCTAAGTCACTTCAGTCGTGTTCGACTCTGTGTGATCCCATAGACGGCAGCCCACCAGGCTCCCCTGTCCCTGGGATTCTCCAGGCAAGAACACCAGAGTGGGCTGCCATCTCCCTCTCCAATGCATGAAAGTGAAAAGAGAAAGTGAAGTCGCTCAGTCATGTCTGACTTTTAGCGACCCCATGGACTGCAGCCTACCAGGCTCCTCCGTCCGTGGGACTTTCCAGGCAAGAGTACTGGAATGGGGTGCCATTGCCTTCTACAAAGAATACATACAGATGGCTAATAAACATATTAAAAGATGCACAACATCACTCATTATTAGAGAAATGCCAATCAAAACCACAATGAGATATCACCTCACAGTGGTCAAAATGGCCAAGATCAAAAAAGTCTACAAACAATAGATGTTGCAGAGGGTGTGGATAAAAGGGAAACATCTTCCATTGTTTATGGGAATGTAAATTGATACAGTCACTATGCAAGACAGTATGAGATTCTTTAAAAAACTAGAAATAAAACCACCATATAAGCCAGTAACCCCACTCCTAGGCATATACCCTGAGGTAACCAAAATTGAAAAAGACACATGTAACCCAATATTTACTGCAGCATTATTTACAATACCTAGAACATGGAAGCAACCTAGATGTCCACTGACAGATGAGTGGATAAAGAAGTTGTTTTCCGTATAGACAATGGAATATTACTCAGACATAAAAAGGAATGCATTTGAGTCAGTTCTAATGAGGTGGATGAACCTAGATCCTATTATACAGAGTGAGGTAAGTCAGAAAGAGAAAGAGAAATCTCACATACTAACACATACATATAGAGTCTATAAAGATAGTACCAAAGAATTCATTTCCAGGGCAGCAATGGAGAAACATGGACATGGGGAGAGGGGAGGAAAGAGTGAGATGTATGGAGAAAGTAACATGGAAACTTACATTACCATATGTAAAACAGATAGCCAATGGGAATTTGCTATATGTCTTAGGGAATTCAAACAGAGGCTCTGTATCAACTTAGAGGGGTGGGATGGGGAGGGAGATAGGAGGGAAGTTTAGAAGGGAGGGGACAGATGTATACTTACGGCTGATTCGTGTGGAGTTTTGACAAAAAACAACAAAATTCTATAAAGCAATTATCCTTCAATTAACAATATATAAATTTTTAAAAAAATATATGAAAAAACTAAGATCATGGCATCTGGTACCATCACTTTAAGGCAAGTAGAAGTGAAAAGTAGAACCAGTGATAGATTTTTATTTTCCTAGCCTTCAAAATCACTGTGAATGGTGACTGGAGTCATGAAATTAAAAGACACTTGCTCCTAGGAAGGAAAGCTATGACAAACCTAGAGAGCATATTAAAAACCAGGCTAGACATCACTTTGCCCACAAAGGTCCATATAGACAAAGCTATGGTTTTTCCAATAGTCATATACAGATGTGAAAGCCAGACCATATGAAAGGCGGAGAGCCGAAGAACTTATGCTTTCAAATTGTGGTGCTAAAGAAGACTCTTGATAATCCCTTGGACTGCAAGAAGATAAAACCAGTCAATCCTAAAGGAAAACAACCCTGAATATTCATTGGAAGGACTGATGCTAAAGCTCTTTGGCCACCTGATGCAAAGAACTGACTCATTGGAAAAGCCACTGATGCTGGGAAAGATTGAAGGCAAAAGGAGAAAGGGGAAGCAATGGACATGAATTTGAAAGAACTCCAGGAGATAATGGAGGACAAAGGCTGGTGTTGTACAGTCCCTGGGGTCAAAAAGAGTCAGACATGATTTATAGACTAAAAATGACAAATCATAAAACCACAGCCAATGTAATACTCAACAGTGAAAAGTTGAAAGCTTTCTCACTAAAATTTGGAACATGACAAGGATGCGTTCTTTCACTTCTATTCAACATACTGTAAAGTCCTAGCAATAGCAGTCAAGGAAGAAAATAGCAATAAAGTGAATCAAAATTCATAGAGAAGAGGTAATATTTATATTCTACACAAATAACATGATACTATTTATATATTGAAAACAAAAACTACTAGAACTGTGAAATGAATTCAGCAAGGTAGCAGGATATAATATTAACATAAAGAAATTAGTTGCATTTCTTTACACAATCAATGAAATATCAGAGGAAATGCAAGAAAAGAAGCCCTTTTAAACTTGCCACAAAAAGTAAATACTTGGGAGTAAACCTGACCAAGGAGGTTAGGAGTTATATGCTGAGAACTATAAAACATTAATAA
Organism: Tragelaphus eurycerus; assembly: GCA_935064755.1. Lineage (NCBI taxonomy): Eukaryota > Metazoa > Chordata > Mammalia > Artiodactyla > Bovidae > Tragelaphus > Tragelaphus eurycerus. Next base: position 8,702,493 of record CAKXYN010000012.1, on the reverse strand, counting down.
AAGAAATTGAAAATGATTAAAAGAAATGGGGAGATATCTCATTCTCTTGCATTTGAAAAACAACATTGTTATAATAGCCAAACTATCCAAAATAATGAAGATTTAATGCTATCCCTATCAAATTACCCATGACCTTTTGTAGAGAACTAGAAAAAATTAGTACTAAAATTTATGTAGAACAATAAAAAACCAAGAGTTGCCAAAGTAATCCTAATAAAAAAGATCAAAGGAGACTAAACTCTCCCAAACTGCAGAGAATACTACAAAGCTACAGTGATCCAAACAGCATGGTATTGAAAAAGCAGATATATGGATCAACGAAACAGAATAGAGAGCCCAGCAATAAATACACAATAAAATTTTACTGAGAATGGCCGTGCCCACCAGAACAAGACCACATTTACCGCTCCCCCCACCATTCCCTCCCATCAGGAAGCTTGCACAAGCCCCTTAGTCTTATGCAACAGAGGGCAGACAGAAGAAGGAAGCAAAACTAAAATCCCACAGCCTCCAGAAGGAAAACCATAGTCACAGAAAGTTAATCAAAATTAAAAGACAGATGGTATTATCTCAGGTGAAGGAAGAAGATAAAATCTCAGAAAAGTAACTGAATGAAGTTAGGCCAACTTCCAGAAAAAAATTCAGAATAATGATAGTGAAGATGATCCAGGATCTTGGAAAATATACAAGATGCAAGAAATGTTTCCTGAAAACATAGAAGAGCTAAAGAACAAGCAAACAGATTAAATGCACCAAAATGCACATTACAGGGGTCCCTGAAGGAGAAGAGATGGAGAAAGCACCCAAGAATATATTTGAAAAGATAAAGCTGAAAACTTCTTTAATATGGGAAAGGAAATAGTCAACCAAATCTAAGAAGTGCAGTCCCAGACAGGATAAAACCAAGGAGGAACACATTGAGACACAAACACTGACAAAAATTAAAGACAAAGACACAATATCAAAAACAAGGGAAAATGACAAATAACATAAAAGGGAACTCCTATAAAGTTATTAGTCAATTTCCCAATAGAAACTCTACAAGTCAGAAGGTAACTGCATGATATATTTAAAGTGAAGAAAGGGGAGAACCTACAGTCAAGAATAGTCTACCCAGCAAGACACTCATTCAGCTTTGATGGAGAAATGAAAAGCTTTACAGATAAGCAAAAGTTAAAGCACTACCAAACTAGCTTTAAAACAAATGTTAAAAGAACTTCCCTAAGAAGGAAAAACAAGAGAGGGAAAAGACCTACAAAAATAAATCCAAAACAATTAAGAAAACAGTACTGTGTGTGTTCAGTTGCTAAGTCATGTTTGACTCTATGACCCCATGGACTGCAGCATGCCAGACTTCCTTGTCCTTCACTATCTCCAGGAGTTTGCTCAAATTTATGTCTATTGAGTTGGTGATGCTATCTAACTGTCTCATCCTCAGCCACCCTCTTCTCCTTTTGCCTTCAATCTTTCCCAGCATCAGGGTCTTTTTCAATGAGTCACCTCTTCACTTCAGGCAGCCAAAGTTTCATATATATCAGTAATTATATTAAATTTGAATGGATTAAATGCACCAATCAAAAGTCACAGACTGGCTGAATGGATTCAAAAGCAATACCCATATATATGCTATCTACAAGAAACAGACCCACCGCTGATGTAGGGACACTTACAGACTGAAAGTAGGGAGTTGGGAGAAGGTATTGCACGTAAATGGAAATAAAAAAGAAATTGGAGTAGCAACACTCATATCAGAAAGAACAGACTTTGTAACAAAAAAAGTTATAAAATACAAAGAAGGACACTACATAATATGCAAAGTTTTAATCCAAAAAGAAAATATAACAATTATAAATACACATGCACCCAACATAGCAATACCTCAATATCTAAGGTAAATACTAGCAAACATAAAGGGAGAAATCAACAGTAACACAGTAATAGTGGAAAACTTGATCACCCCAATTTCATCAATGAACAGATCTTCCAAACAGGACATTAATAAGGAAAAACAGGCCTTAAATGAAACTTTACACCAGTTAGACTTAATTGATATTTATAGAGCATTCCATCCCAAAACAGCAGACTACACATTTTTCTCCAGTGCACATGGAACATTCTCCCATACTGACCATATGCTGGGCCACAAGGCGAATCTTGGTAAATTTAAGGCTGCTATCCAAAAGTCTATAAGCGACAAATGCTGGAGAAGGTGTGGAGAAAAGGGAACCCTCTACACTGTTGGTGGGAATGCAAACTAGTACAGCCACTATGGAGAACAGTGTGGAGATTCCTTAAAAAACTGGAAATAGAACTGTCTTATGACCCAGCAATCCCACTGCTGGGCATACACACCGAGGAAACCAGAATTGAAAGAGACACGTGTACCCCAATGTACATCGCAGCACTGTTTATAGTAGCCAGGACATGGAAGCAACCTAGATGTCCATCATCAGATGAATGGATAAAGAAAGCTGTGGTACATATACACACTGGAGTATTACTCAGCCATTAAAAAGAATACATTTAAATCAGTTCTAATGAGGTGGATGAAACTGGGACCTATTATACAGAGTACAGTAAGCCAGAAAGAAAAACACCAATACAGTATACTAAAACATATATATGGAATTTAGAAAGATGGTAACGATAACCTTGTATGCGAGACAGCAAAAGAGACACAGATGTATAGAACAGTCTTTTGGACTCTGTGGGAGAGGGCAAGGGTGGGATAGTTTGGGAGAATGGCATTGAAACATGTATATTATCGTATATGAAATGAATTGCCAGTCCAGGTTCAATGCATGATACAGGATGCTTGGGGCTCGTGCACTGGGATGACCCAGAGGGATGGTATGGAGATGGAGGTGGGAGGTGGGGTTCAGGATGGAGAACATGTGTATACCCGTGGCAGATTCATGTTGATGTATGGCAAAACCAATACAATACTGTAAAGTAATTAACCTCCAATTAAAATAAATAAATTTATATTTAAAAAGAAATATGAGATCACATCAAGTATATTTTCTGATCACAAAACTTTTAAACTAGAAATAAACTACCAGAAAAGAACTATAAAAAAACCAAAGATGTGGTGGCTAAACTATATTCTACTAAACAACCAATGTATCACTGGAGAAATCAAAGAGGAAAAAAAAATACCTAGAGACAAATGAAAACAAAAGCACAATGGTCCATAACCTATGGGATATAGCAAAAGCAGTTCTAAGAGGGAAGCTTAGAGCAATACAATCTTACCTCAAGAAACAAGAAAAATCTCAAATAAACAACCTAAACTTATATCTAAAGCAACTAGAGAAAGAAGAACAAATGAAACTTAAAGTTGGTAGAAGGAAAGAAATCATAAAGATCAGTGCAGAAATAAATGAAATAGAAACAAGGGAAATAATCACAAGATAAATGAAACTAAAGTTGATTCTTTGAAAAGATAAATAAAATTGATAAATGTTCAGCCAGACTCATTAAGAAAGAAAAGGGGGAGGGGAGAAGTCTCAAATCAATAAAATTAGAAGTGAAAAATAAGAAGTTAAAACTAACTCCATAGAAATACAGAGGACCATAAGAGACCACTATGAGCAACTATAGGTAATAAAATGCACAACCTGAAAGAAATGGACGAAATTTTGGAGTGGTACCATCTTCCAAGACTAAACTAAGAAGAAAAAGAAAATATGAACAGATCAATCACAAGCACTGACATTAAAACTGTAATTTAAAAACTCCTGACAAACCTGTATCCAGGACATGATATATTCTCAGTTAAATTCTATCAAACATTAGAGAAGAGTAAACACCTATCCTTCTGAAACGTCCAAAAAACTGTAGAGGAAGGAAAACTTCCAAACTCATTCTTAGGCCACCATCACCCTGATACCAAAACCAAACAAAGATGTCACAAAAACAGTTAGTTACAAGCCAATATCACTAATGAACATAGATGCAAAAATCCTCAACAAAATCCTACCAATCTGAAATCAAGAGTACATTAAAAAGATCATACACCATGATCATGCAGAATTCATCTCAGGGATACAAGTATTTTTCAATATCTGCGAATCAATGTGATACACCACATCAATAAATTGAAGAATATAAATCATGTGATCATCTCAATGCATGTAGAAAAATCTTCTGACAAAATTCAACACCAATTTATGATAAAAATTCCACGAAGCAGGCATAGAGGGAATATACCTCAACATAATAAAGGTCATATATAAGAAACCTACAGCAAGCATCTTACTCAATTGAAAGAACTTCCTTTAAGATCAGGAACAAGACAAAGACATCTACTCTCACCACTTTTATTCAATAGAGTTTTGGAAATCCTAGCTAAAGCAATCAGAAAAGAAAAAGAAGTATAGGGAATCTAAATTGGAAAAAAAGAAGTTAAACTGTCACTATTTGCAGATAACATGATACTATACATACATCTTTAGAAATACTGAAGATATTACAAGAAAACTACTAAATCTCATCAATTAATTTGGTAAAGTTGCAGGTTACAAAATTAATACACAGAAAGCTGTTGAATTTTTATACATTAACAACAAAAGATCAGAAAGAGAAACTCAAGAAACAATTCCATTTACCATCACATCAAAAAGAATAAAATACCTAAGAATAAACCTACCTAAGCAGACAAAAGACCTTACACTGAAAACTACAAGATGCTGATGAAAGAAATTAAAGAAGATACAAACATATGGAAATATATACCATGTTCTTGGATTAGAAGAATCAATATTGTCAAAATGACTATACTACCCAAGGCAATCTACTGATTCATTGCAATCCCTATCAAGTTACCAATGGCACTTTTCACAGAACTAGAACAAAATGTCTCAAAATTTGTGTGGAGACACAAAAGACCCCAAATAGCCAAAGCAATTTTGAGAAAGAAAAACAGAGTTAGAGGAACCAGACTATATATAGTACAGACTTCAGACTATACTACAAAGCTACTACAATTAAAACAGTATGGTACTAGCATAAAAATAGAAATGTAGATCAATGGAACAGGCTACAAAACCCAGAAATAAACCCATGCGCTTATGGTCAATTAATATATGACAAAGGAGACAAGACTACACAATGTTGGAAAGACTAGTCTCTTTAACAAATGGCACTGGGAAAACTGGACAGCTACATGGAAAAAAAATGAAATGTGTTTTGTTTGTTAAAGATCATTTGTTAAAAAAAAATTTTGTTTGTTAAAGATCATTCTTTAACACCATCCAAAAGAATAAGCTCAAAACAGATTAAAGACCTAAATGTGAGATCAGATACTGTAAAACTCTTAGAGGAAAACATGGGCTGAACACTCTGACATAAATAGCAGCAGTATCTTTTTCAATCCATGTCCCAGAGTAATGCAAATAAAAACAAAAATAAACAATTGGGACCTACTTAAACTCAAAAATTTTTGTACAGCAAAGTAAACAATAAATGAAGCTTAAAGACTACCCACAGATTGGGAGAAAATATTTGCAAATGACCCACATGGTGTTAGTCTCCAAAATTTACATGCAGCTCTTGATCTTTAACAGAATCAAAACAAATAAGCCAATCAACAAATAGATAGAAGACCTAAGTAGACATTTCTCCAAAGAAAACATACAGTTGGCCAAGAGGCACATTTAAAAATGTTCAATGTCTCTAATTATTAGAGAAATGCAAATCAAAACTACAAGAAGATTATCACTTCACATCAGCCAGAATGGCTATCATCAAAAAATCCACAAACAATAAATGCTGGAAAGGGTGTGGAGAAAAGGGAAACTTCCTTTACTGTTGGTAGAAATGTATTAATAAATTGGTACAGCCACACTGGAGAACAGTATGCTGCTGCTGCTGCTGCTGCTAAGTTGCTTCAGTCGTGTCCGACTCTGTGCGACCCCATAGACGGCAGCCCACCAGGCTCCTCTGTCTCTGGGATTCTCCAGGCAAGAATACTCGAGTGGGTTGCCATTTCCTTCTCCAAGGAGAACAGTATAGAGGCTCCTTAATAAACTAAAAACAGAGTTACCATATGACCCCACAATCCCACTCCTCAGCATATATCTACAGAAAAACATGATCTGAAAGGATACGTGCACCCAAGTGTTCAATGCAGTACTGTTTACAATAGTCAAGACATGGAAGCAACCTAAATGTCCATTGACAGACGAAAAGATAAAGAAAATGTGGTACATATACACAATGGAATATTATTCAGCCATCAAAAAGAATGAAATAATACCATTTGCAGCAATATGGATGGACACAGAGATTGTCACACTGAGTGAAGTAAGTCAGAGAGGGAGAAATATTGTAAGACATCCCTTATATGTGTAATCTAAAAAGTAATGATACAAATGAACTTACTATCAGAACAGAAAGAGACTCATAAACTTAGAGACTGAAATTATGGTTTCCAGGGAGTAAGGATAGTTAGGAAGTTTAGCATGGATGTATACACACTGCTATATATAAAATGCATAACAAACAAGGACCTACAGTATAGTACAAGGAACTCAGCTAAATGTTAAATGGCAGGCTGTATGGGAGGGGAGTTTGGGGGAGAATGGATACATGTACATGTATGACTGAGTCTCTTTGCTATTCCTTTGAGACTATCACAAGTATAGCCAGTTGTTAATTGGCTATACCCCAATACAAATAAAAAGCTAAAAAATCCACACACCTACACTCAAATAATCTTCGACAAAAGAGACAAGAATATACAATGGGGAAAAGAGTCTTTTCAGCAACTGGTGCTGGGAATGTTGACAGCTGCCTGTAAATAAATTAAGTTAGAATACACCCTCACACCATGCACAAAATAAACAAAATGAATGAAAGACTTACATATAAGACATAACATCATAAAACTTCTAGAAGAGAGTATAGGGAAATTTTTCTCTGACATAAATCATACCAATATTTTTTTAGGTCTTATAAACCAAATTTATAAGCCTTTGTATAACAAAGGAAACCATAAATAAAATGAAAAGATAATCTATAGGCTGGGAAAAAAGTATTTGCAAATGATGTGACTGACAAGGGCTTAACTCCCAAAGCATATGAACATCTCATACAACTCAATAACAACAAAAACAGCAATCCAATCAAAACAGAAAAGATTGGGTTAAACAGACATTTCACCCAAGAAAACATACAGATGCCCAAAGGGCACAGGAAAACATTCTCATTATCACTAATTTTTAGAGAAATGCAAATCAAAACTACAATGAGGTTTCTTTTTACACTGGTCAGAACAGCTATCATTAAAAAGTCTACAAATAACAAATGTTGGAGAGGGTGTGGAAAAAAGGAACCCTCCTACATTGTTGGTAGGAATGTAAATTGGTGCAAACACTATTGAAAACACATTGGAGGTTCCTCAAAAAAGAAAGAAAGAAAGAAACTAACCAAGAATATACTTGTCATATGATCCAGCAATCCCAATCCTGGGTATATATTCAGATGAAACTATAATTCAAAAAGACTCATTGCCCCCTATGTTCATAACAGCACTTTTTATAGTAGCCAAGAGATGGAAACAACCAATTGTCCATTGGCAGATAGATAAAGAACATGTGTATATATGTACACATACAATGGAATACTAATCAGCCATAGAAAAGAATAAAATAATGCCATTTGCACCAACTTGGATGGACCTAGAGAGTATCATACTAAGTGTAGAGAGTATCATACTAAGTGAAGTAAGACAGAAAGCAAAGACAAATAGCATATGATATCACAAATGTAGAATCTAAAATATGACATAAATGAACTTATCTGTGAAACAGAAACAGACTAACAGATATAGAGGACAGACTTGTGGTTGCCAAGGGAGAAGGTTGGAGATGGATGGATTGGAAGTTTGGGGTTAACAGATATAAACTATTACATATAGAATGGATAAATAACAAGATCTTACTATATAGTACAGGGGACTATATTCAATATCCTGTAATAAACCATAATGGAAAAAATAGGAAAAAGAATGTGTATATGTATAACTGAAGGTCTCATCATGACCTTATCATATTATACATAAAATGTCCTTTCTCTAGTTCAAATACATATTTGTATCACTTTGCTGTACAGCAGAAATTAACAGAGCATTGTAAATTACCTATATTTCAATAAAATAAATTTTAAAGTTAAAAAAAGTTATCTTCCCACAGAAGAATAAATTTGACTATTCTGAATATTAATTCTATATCTAATGATTACTAAACAAACGATCTCTATCACTAGGATGGATAATGTATATTCTTGAATAATGTATGGCTACTCAGTAACTCTACCTGGGTGCCCTATAGGCATCTCAAAATTAATGAGTTCAAAACAGGAATCTTGATGCAAGCTCAGCCTCAAACTTACCCTACCCCCAAACCATTTCTTTTAGATTTCCTGAGTCTTGGTCAATGATTCCTAGATGATCACACCTAGGCAATATAAAGTTATAAAAGGTAAAATTAATTTGTCTCTTTCATCACTTCTCACATAGAATCCACCAGAAAGATCCAGTGGCTATACTTCTCACATATATGCCAATCTGACCATTTCCATTGAACCCTGACAACTTAGATCATTACCATCTTCTCTCACCAGGATTACTGTAATAGCTTCCAAACCAATTTCCATCATGGTTTTTCACACGGCTCATTTTCTACATGATGGTCAGGCAAATTTTCAAAAATGTAAATGAAATCATGCCAATCCTATGCTTAGATCTCTCCAGTGTCTTCCTGTCACAATTACAATAAAATCTAAACTCTATGTCTTAAGCCCAAAATTTACTGCCTTCATTTGACTTCTCTGTGCCTATCTAACCATTCACCATCCTCCAACTAAATAGATCTCCCTTGCTAAGCTCATTCTCTCATCAGAATCTTTACATATTCTACATAAAATTTCCTTTATCAACTTCAAAACTTAGTCCTTTCTAATAATTAAGATCCCAGCTCAAATATTACCTCTTGTATGAGATCGTTCTTGCCCATTTCATTTAAAGCAGCTCTCCTTTCTGTTTCTACCCTAGACAATCCTGATCCCAAATTTCAGCTTTATTATTATAGCACTTATCATATGAATGTGTCTTGTTTAATTATTTGGTTTTTGAGTATGTGTTTTATCTGCTCTCTCTATTGCAAGGTAATCTCCTTAAGCGAAATCACCTTTCGGGACTTCTTACACTAACTTCATGGAGTCAACTACCAGACATATAGTAAGTACTCAGTGAATGCCATCAAATATTCAAAAAAGCAGATGGCGGCAATAAAACAACAAAAAATGTGATGATTAAGGGAAAATGTGCAAATAGTCACAAATATATTTAAGTGCTCTGACTGAAATAGAGAAAATAAAGTGAGACAATTACTTCAAAATTCTAAAACAGTGGAAGAAATGTCAGCATTTTGAAGTATTGATTTAATATCTTTATTTTCCTTTCTAAAATCCTCTTTGCCACACATTGAAAAATAGTACAGAATCTAATTAGTAATAATAAAGATATAATATTAAGCAATAATAATATAATTATTATGACTTAGGTTATAACAGAAGAAATATAACCAAAATAATACGCCCTAATAAAATTTTAAATCACATAAACATTTAAAGATCTAAACAACTATACAGCAGGCTGATTCATATGAGCAGTATAGAGTAATTCCAGCATTAATAAATTAATAATAGTCATTGCCTTTAATGAAGGTCATACAATTTCCTTCTTCAAGTCAACATAGTAATTCTGAAGCTTTATAACTCAAGGAAAAATTATATGAAGGCTTGAAAACTATTCAAGCAAGTCATGAATATCAAGGGTACACACTTTACTCCTGGAAATTTTATCTGTATAAAATGAACATGATTATGATTTGATTTCTGCAGATTTGTATCTGTAATTACTCCAAATGTTATTAATTCTTAGAATTATATTGAATATACTGAAGGAAGATTAGTTAATATCTCTTGAGATTTCCATGAGAAACAAATGTCTTTTTCATTTGGCTAGCCAGGTGGGAAAATATGAATACACAACAGATACTAATTTACATAACATGTTGTGTTGTTTTCGAAAGGCTCCAGAATATGCATTTTTTCAAATAGTAATAATCCCTTCCACTTTATAGCTTGTAAATCACACCACATACATTATTACATTTTGGCCTGATAAAAATCATTTAAAATAAGTATAATGGTGTATTATTTCATTTTTATAAATGAGAGTAAAGAAAGATGAAAATCAAAAAATTTAAGTAATTTTTCCAAATTGCATGGCTAGAATGTGGACTAACCAATAAGAGCCCAGGTTTGAAATTTCTGTTTCAGCACACTTTTCATCATACCATCCACCCTTGTTAATTTATTGACAGGTAGGACAGGAAGTAATTAAAGAAAAGTGTTTTCAGCTATTGCTACCCAAGGAAGCGTCACGAAATCCACATTTCCCTGCAACAGGAGAATCAGTTCTGCTTCCAAGCAGAAAGTAGCTCTTAAAAACAAGGGGCTTAAAAACCCTTCTTGCATCACTAAAAACACTAATTCTACAAAGAGAAAGCAGATGCCAGTAGACACAGAGTTCTCAGAATAGAAGGGCAGAGACACAGAGGTATCAGAATAGAAGGACAGAGAACAGCTGGAAACTACTCCTAGACAGCAGTTTTCAAAATATATTAAGGGGAAGTACAGCTTTCTAAAGAAATTAACTGATAAAAATCCAGTACTTAAAGATTATACACTGAAGAAGAAAAATAGAAAAAGACAAATGACTGTTATATTAAGGACCCTGAAGCTAGGTCAGGCAGATTTGGGCAAGAGAAACTTGAGAAAGAAAGATCAGAACCCAGACTGGACCATGTCACATGGTTGAAAGAATATTACAAGTCTTCTGTGAAGGAAATTTGGAAATATCAGAACTTCTGTATTGCCTATTATAGATCTTAGCTGACTACACTGTAAATTGTACAAAACCTTTCTTTGGCTTATGGGCTCAGTTACTCCAGAAAAGTTGCTAACTGCATTAAGTTTCAATATGAAAAGACTTCTCTGTATATGTTTATATGAAAATCCAACGCAGCTCCTTTTAGAGTTAAATCTCTGAAGACCTATTTAGTTCAGTTCAGTCGCTCAGTCATGTCCGACTCTTTGCGACCCCATGAATTGCAGCATGCCAGGCCTGCCTGTCCATCACCAACTCCCAAAGTTCACTCAGACTCACGTCCATCGAGTCGGTGATGCCATCCAGCCATCTCATCCTCTGTTGTCCCCTTTTCCTCCTCCCCCAAACCCAATCAGAGTCTTTTCCAATAAGTCAACTCTTTGCATCAGGTGGCCAAAGTATTGGAGTTTCAGCTTTAACATCAGTCCTTCCAAAGAACACCCAGGACTGATCTTTAGAATGGAACAGTTGGATCTCCTTGCAGTCTAAGGGACTCTCAAGAGTCTTCTCCAACATCACTGTTCAAAAGCATCAGTTCTTCGGTGCTCAGCTTTCTTCACAGTCCAACTCTCACATCCATACATGACCACGGGAAAAATCATAGCCTTATCTAGACAGACCTTTGTTGGAAAAGTAATGTTTCTGCTTTTGAATATGCTATCTAGATTGGTCACAACTTTCCTTCCAAGGAGTAAGCGTCTTTTAATTTCATGGCTGCAATCATCACCATCTGCAGTGATTTTGGAGCCCCCAAAATAAAGTCTTGACACAGTTTCCACTGTTTCCCCATCTATTTCCCATCAAGTGATGGGACCAGATGCCATTTGTTTTTTGAATGTTGAGCTTTAAGCCAACTTTTTCACTCTCCTCTTTCACTTTCATCAAGAGGCTTTTTAGTTCCTCTTCACCTTCTGCCATAAGGGTGGTGTCATCTGCATATCTGAGGTTATTGACATTTCTCCTGGCAGTCTTGATTCCAGCTTGTGGTTCTTCAAGCCCAGTGTTTCTCATGATGTAGGGTGACAATATACAGCCTAGGAGAGCTATTAGGGCTTCCCAGATAGCTCAGTTGGTAAAGACTCTGCCTGCAATTCAGGAGACCTGGGTTCAATCCCTGGGTTGGGAAGATCTCCTGGAGAATGGAAAGGCTACCCTCTCCAGTATTCTGGCCTGGAGAATTCCTGAGGTCACAAAGAGCCAGACACAACTGAGCAACTTTCACACACTTCACTCTGGAGACCAGATCAGATTAGTCAGTTAACCAATGGTATACTATTTAAATGAGGTTATTTCTGTCTTAGGCTGTGTCCCTCCACAAATGGTCACTGATTCTCTCTCAGACAAGATGATATATGACAGTATCCTTCATGCTCCCCAAACTTCTTCCCCTGTTCCTCCTGGACCTAAGCATGGTAATATGCTTAGTTTGTCTGCTAATATATCTAAGATAACTGCAACAATCTTTGTGATTACCATATACTTACACCTTTATAATTAGTATCACTATAAATAAATCATTCTAGAATTAATCTATTTCATGTGTGCCATCTGTTTCCTGCTGGCTGTCTAAAGGTATAAATTCATGGTACAAGACTTTGTTACCTAGTTCTCATCACAGCCATGACAGATGATGAATTTTAGTATTTCCTATTGACATTGTTGTAACTTGGGCTTGTATAGTTCAAATAATTTACCTAATGTCTCACAGTAAGGCAACACTAAAATTTTAATATAGAATTATCTGAGGCCAAACGTCTGGTATTTCTACCATACTGCATTTTCTCTTGAGTTTATTGTTATATATTTCCACATATGTATATCTGATTTCTAAACAAAGTTTGCTACAAAATGACAGGACACTTGAGTGAAAAAGATAGTACAGATAGCCTATCTTAAAATCTTTATAAACAAATGAGGTAAGAAAACTGGGGAAAATAATTTGCTCAAATTCACAAAGGTACTGACTACCAGCCAAGAATACCACACATTCCTTAGATAAAAAGATACATGATATTCAATGACATACTGATGTAGAAAGGTGAAATGACTTGGCAAAGGTGTATTCTCAAAGGTTGAGACATATTCTCAAAGGTTGAGACATATTCTCAAAGGTTGAGATGTATAATTGTTTCTTATTCTCAAGCAAATGTTACAAAATTATAGCTGTGGGGCAGAGTAGGTGCTCATAACTCTGCCTTATAGAGAGAAAATCAATATATTATTACTAATAGAAATCATTCATCAATTGATTTATCTGACCATCTTATAGATTTGATTAGAAATAATGACTCAGTTTCTGAAGGAAATGGTATTCTGGGGAACATATTTGACATTTTGAAATGCTGTAATTCTTATTATCCTCACATATATTTAGAGAATCACTATCTGATCAAGTAAATAATTCTGATATTTTAGGCAATTTTGAGTAAACCTTGCTAGTGACTTTAAAATGCAAAATAAAATGATAGCTAAAGCATAGCTAACTTCATACTAAATATAAAGCACTAATAGAATCAGATGCAAGAATTTTCCAGTAAAAATGTAACAATTTTCATGCTTTTGAAAGTTCTAACCAATACAATTAATCAAAAATAGAAGTTAAGCAACAGAAGACAAACTATGGGAAAAAAAACAAAATTATCAATTTGGGGATGATACGATTATATAGCTGGTAATAGCAAAAGAATGAGAAACACTACTAAATTGACAAGAAAATATAGAAAGGAGGCTAGAAATAAAATTTTAAAAATGAGAGTTTTCTTGTACACTGGTGTTAAATAATTAGAAATATAATTTAAAAACATGTATACTAGTACTCAAATACAAGGTACTCTGAAGGAAAATGAACAAATGAGATCCATGTGAAATCTACTGCAAACTTTCTGAAAGCCATAATATTTGTATATATTAAAAGTTACACACTATTTTTAAACCAAAATACAAAGTGTATAGATGTATAATTGTTTCCAAACTATAGTAAACTTACAATTTTAATAAAAACTCTAAAGAGATCCTATCCTAATTAAAAATAAATTATACTGTTCATGAACATACAAGCAGAAATCAAACAATTATGAGGGGAACTTACATACAGGAATTAGTTTACAGAAGGAATATATGATAAAGAAAATATGGAAATGATGAAGAAAGAATAGATTAATTGACCAATTATTTGAACAAATGTTAAGCTAATTTAAAAGTGTAAACTAAGAGTTTTTCTTGATAATACATACCAAATTACAGTATAGATTAATAATTTTAAATATAAAATATCAAGCCATAAGAAATAGAAAATATGATTAAAACTTTCCACTTTTAAAGTCATTGAAGAAATTATGAAGGATACAGTTAACATATGGACAAAATAAAAATATAAAACTGAATGTTAAAAGTATCATAAATTTTATTAAAAGATAAATGGAAAAAAACATTTGCAATAGAGAAAGGGTTAGTGAATTTAATAGAGTTCAGTCAAGCAATTAAAGAAAAATTTCAGACAATAAATAAATTAATAAAGAATATGAAAGAATTAATGAAAAAGAAATTTTATGTAATAAATATATTTGAAAAGGCTGAATGTCAAAAATAATGAATGATATCTTAAACAACAATTTTTCAACAAATTGATTTGCAAATTTTTTTTAAAGTTAACATTTTATGTGGTTGTGGAGCAGCCCCATGCCTCCACGCCTGAGGCCAGGGGCAGCGGCCCGGAGGAGCAACCCCATGTCCAAGGAGCGGTGGCTGCTGGGCACAGGAGGGCCTAGAGGAGCTAACCCACGTTGAAGGTCAGGAAGGGCAGCGGTGAGGAGATACCCCTCCTCCAAGGTAAGGAGCAGCAGCTGCGCTTTGCTGGAGCAGCCGTGAAGAGATACCCCACGCCCAAGGTAAGAGAAACCCAAGTAAGATGGTAGGTGTTGCAAGAGGGCATCAGAAGCCAAACACACTGAAACCATACTCACAGAAAACTAGTCAATCTAATCACACTAGGACCACAGCCTTGTCTAACTCAATGAAACTAAGCCATGCCCTGTGGGGCCACCCAAGACAGGTGGGTCATGGTGGAGAGGTCTGACCAATGTGGTCCACTGGAGAAGGCAATGGCAAACCACTTCAGTATTCTTGCCTTGAGAACCACATGAACATATGAAAAGGCAAAATGATAGGATACTAAAAGAGGAACTCCTCAGGTCAGTAGGTGCCCAACCTGCTACTGGAGATCAGTGGAGAAATAACTCCAGAAAGAATGAAGGGATGGAACCAAAGTAAAAACAATACCCAGCTGTGGATGTGACTGGTGATAGAAGCAAGGTCCGATGCTGTAAAGAGCAATATTGCATAGGAACTTGGAATGTCAGGTCCATGAATCAAGGCAAATTGGAAGTGGTCAAATAAGAGATGGCAAGAGTGAATGTCGACATTCTAGGAATCAGCAAACTATAATGGACTGGAATGGGTGAATTTAACTCAGATGACCATTATATCTACTACTGTGGGCAGGAATCCCTCAGAAGACATGGAGTAGCCATCATGGTCAACAAAAGAGTCCCAAATGCAGTACTTGGATGCAATCTCAAAAATGACAGAATGATCTCTGTTCGTTTCCACTGCAAACCATTCAATGTCACAGTAATCCAAGTCTATGCCCCAACCAGTAATGCTGAAGAAGCTGAAGCTGAATGGTTCTATGAAGACCTACAAGACCTTTTAGAACTAACACCCACAAAAGATGTCCTTTTCATTATAGGGGACTGGAATGCAAAAGTAGGAAGTTAAGAAACACCTGGAGTAACAGGCAAATATGGCCTGGGAATACGGAATGAAGCAGGGCAAAGACTAATAGGGTTTTGCCAAGAAAATGCACTGGTCATAGCAAACACCCTCTTCCAACAACACAAGAGAAGACTCTACACATGGACATCACCAGATGATCAACACCAAAATCAGATTGATTACATTCTTTGCTGCCAAAGACTGAAAGCTCTATATAGTCAACAAACACAATACCAGGAGCTGACTGTGGCTCAGATCATGAACTCCTTATTAGCAAATTCAGACTGAAATTGCAGAAAGGAGGGAAAACCACTAGATCATTCAGGTATGACCTAAATCGAATCCCTTATGATTATACAGTGGAAGTGAGAAATAGATTTAAGGGCCTAGATCTGATAGATAGAGTGCCTGATGAACTATGGAATGAGGTTCGTGACATTGTACAGGAGACAGGGATCAAGACCATTCCCATGGAAAAGAAATGCAAAAAAGCAAAATGGCTGTCTGGGGAGGCCTTACAAATAGCTGTGAAAAGAAGAGAAGCAAAAAGCAAAGGAGAAAAGGAAAGATATAAGCATCTGAATGCAGAGTTCCAAAGAATAGCAAGAAGAGATAAGAAAGCCTTCTTCAGCAATCAATGCAAAGAAAGAGGAAAACAACAGAATGGGAAAGACTAGAGATCTCTCCAAGAAAATTAGAAATACCAAGGGAACATTTCATGCAAAGATGGGCTCGATAAAGGACAGAAATGGTATGGACCTAACAGAAGCAGAAGATATTAAGAAGAGGTGGCAAGAATACACAGAAGAACTGTACAAAAAAGATCATCACGACCCAGATAATCACGATGGTGTGATCACTGACCTAGAGCCAGACATCCTGGAATGTGAAGTCAAGTCGGCCTTAGAAAGCATCACTATGAACAAAGCTAGTGGAGGTGATGGAATTCCAGTTGAGCTATTCAAATCCTGAAAGATGATGCTGTGAAAGTGCTACACTCAATATGCCAGCAAATTTGGAAAACTCAGCAGTGGCCACAGGACTGGAAAACGTCAGTTTTCATTCCAATCCTAAAGAAAGGCAATGCCAAAGAATGCTCAAACTACCACACAATTGCACTCATCTCACAGGCTACTGAAGTAATGCTCAAAATTCTCCAAGCCAGGCTTCAGCAATATGTGAACCATGAACTTCCAGATGTTCAAGCTGGTTTTAGAAAAGCCAGAGGAACCAGAGATCAAATTGCCAACATCCACTGGATCATGGAAAAAGCAATAGAGTTCCATAAAAACATCTATTTCTGCTTTATTGACTATGCCAAAGCCTTTGACTATGTGGATCACAATAAACTGTGGAAAATTCTGAAAGAGATGGGAATACCAGACCATCTGACCTGCCTCTTGAGAAATCTGTATGCAGGTCAGGAAGCAACAGTTAGAACTGGACATGGAACAACAGACTGGTTCCAAATAGGAAATGGATTACATCAAGACTGTATATTGTCACCCTGCTTACTTAACTTATATGTAGAGTACATTATGAGAAACCCTGGACTGGAGGAAACACAAGCTGGAATCAAGATTGCTGGGAGAAATATCAATAACCTCAGATATGCAGATGACACCACCCTTATGGCAGAAACTGAAGAGGAACTAAAAAGCCTCTTGATGAAGGTGAAAGTGGAGAGTGAAAAAGTTGGCTTAAATCTCAACATTCAGAAAACGAAGATCATGGCATCCAGTCCCATCACTTCATGGGAAATAGATGGGGAAACAGTGGAAACAGTGTCAGACTTTATTTTGGGGGGCTTCAAAATCACTCTTGATAGTGACTGCAGCCATGAAATTAAAAGACGCTTACTCCTTGGAAGGAAAGTTATGATCAACTTGTCCAACCTTCCAAAATTGAACCTGGAAGAAAAGGAAAATATGAAAAGACCAATCACAAGTAATGAAATTGGAACTGTGATTAAAAATCTTCCAACAAAAAAAAAGTCCAGGACCAGATGGCTTCACAGGCAAATTCTATCAAACATTTAGAGAAGAGCTATCACCTAGCCTTCTCAAACTCTTCAAAAAATTTGCAGAGGAAGGAACACTCCCAAACTCATTCTGTGAGGCCACCATCACCCTGAGACTGAAACCAGACAAAGATATCACAAAAAAGGAACATTACAGGCCAGTATCATTAATGAATATAGATACAAAAAACCTCACAAAATACTAGCCAAGTGAATCTGACAGCACATTAAAAGGATCATACACCATGATGAAGTAGAATTTATCCCAGGGATGCAAGGATTCTTCAGTGCATGCAAATCAATTAATGTGATATACATTGTGATATACAATGTGATATATCAATGTGATATATTAACAAACTGAAGAATAAAAACCATATGATCATCTCAATAGATGCAGAAAAAGCTTTTGATAAAATTCAACAAATACTTATGATAAAAAAAACTCTCCAGAAAGTGAGCATAGAGGGACTCTCTCTCAATATAATAAAGGCCATATATGACAAACCCACAGTAATCATTATTCTCAATGGTAAAAAACTGAAAGCATTTTCTCCAAAATCATGAATAAGACAAAGGTGCCCACTCTTGCTACTCTTATTCCACATAGTTTTAGAAGTAATTAGAGAAGAAGAAGAAATAAAGTGAATCCAAAATGTCAAAGAAGAGATAAAACCGTCACTATTTGCAGATGACAAGACACTACACACAGAAAATCCTAAAGATGCCACCAGAAAACTACTAGAGCTCATCAATAAATTTAGTAAAGTCACAGGATACAAAATTAATACACAGAAATATCTTGCATTCCTATACACTAACAACAAAAGATCAGAGGAAAAAAAATAAGCCAGGGTTTTTTTAAAGCAAGATTGATCTGCAAAACCATGTAAGTTCCTGGTACACAACACAGTGATTCAGTGTTTCTATACATCACAAAATGATCAGCATCATGTCTCAAGTCCATATGTCATCAATACAAAGCTATTACATTATTGACTATATTTCCCAGTGTGTACATTTTATTGACACATCTATTTGTTAATTTTAAGTTTGTACCTCTTGATCTCTATCACCTGTTTCACTCAATGACTCCACCCCTTTCCTCAAGCAACCACTTGTTTGTTCCCTGTGTTGATGATTCTGTTTCTGTTTTATGTTCTTCATTTGTGTGTGTGTGTGTGTGTGTGTGTGTGTGTGTGTGTGTGTACTTCACTTAGGATAATACCATCTAGGTTCATCTATGTTGTTGCAAACATCCATGCTTCTTTTTTTTTTTTTTTAACAACTCAGCAATATAATATTCCATTGTGAGTGTATGTGGGTGTGTGCATGCCACAGTATATCTTTTAATCTACTGAAGGACACTTAAGTTGTTCCTACACTAAGGCAATGGTAAATAATGCTGCAATGAATACAGGGTTTCATATACCTATTTGAATTAGTGTTTTTGCTGATCTCAGAAAAATCCTCAAGAGTAAAATTTCTGCATCTTATGGAAGTTCTATCTTTAATTTTTTGAGAACTCTCTCTACTGTTTTCCACAGGGGTAGCACCAATTTACATTCCCACCAACAGTGCATAAAGGTTCCTTTTTTTTCATATTCCAGCAACACTTGTTATTTGCTGTCTATCTGATAACAGCCATTCTAAGAGGAGTAAAGTAGTATCTCATTCTGGCTTCTTTCAATTTGCATCCTCCTGAGAATCTTTCATATGTCTGTTGGCCATCTGTATGTCTTCTTTAAAAAAGTGTCTATTCAGGTCATCTGCCACATTTTTCCATTAGATAGTTTAATTCTTTGATACTGAGTTATATCAGTTCTTTGCATATTTTGGATATTAGTCCATTATTGAACATACCATTTGCAAATATCTTCTCCCATTTGGCAAGTTGCTTTTACATTTTATTGATAATTTACTTTGCTGTGAGAAGGTTTTTAGATTGTTATAGTCTCAATTGTTTTTGCATTTTTTCCCTTGCCTGAGGATACATTAGAAAAAAATATTGCTCAGGCTAATTTTAAAGAGCATATGGCCTATGTTTTCTTCTAGAAGTTTTATGGTTTCAGGTCTTACATTCAAATCTTTAATCTATTTTACTTTTATATACTGTTGGAGAAAGCAGTTTATATTGATTTTTTTATATACAGCTGTCCACTTTTCCCAACAGCATTAATTGAAGAGGCTGTCTTTCTCCCCAATAATATGGTCTTGCTTTCTTTATCATAGATTAATTGCCCATGTAAGTGTGGGTTGATTTCTGGTCTCTCTATGCTGGTGTGTTGATCTATGTCTGTTTTTGTGCCACTATCACACTGTGTTGATTAGTCTAGTTTTGTAGTATAGTTTAAAATCAGTTAGTATGATACCTTCAGCTTTTTCTTTCTCAAGATTGCTTAATCTATTCAGGGTCTTTTATGTTTCCATATAAACTTTAGATTTGTTATAGTTCTGTGAAAAATGCCATGGATACTTTGATAGGGATTGCACTGAATTTGTAGATTGCCTTGAGTAGTATGGTCATAGTTGTTCAGTTGCTAAGTTGTGTCTGACCCTCTTGACTCCATGGGCTGTAGCCCACCAGACTCCTCTGTCCACGGGATACCCCAGGCAAGAATACTGCACTGGGTTGCCATTTTTTTCTCCAGGGAATATTTCTGACCCAGAGATTGAACCCGCAACTCCTGCTTGGCAGGCAGATTCTACTAATCCTTCTAGCCCATCAGCACAGTGTATCTTCTTATTTGTTTGTGTGCTCTTCAATTTTTTTCATGAGTGTCTTATAGTTTCCCTTTTACAGATCTTTTACCACCTTAGATTTACTGCTAGGTATTTTATTATTTTTGATGCAATTATAAATGGGATTATTTTCTTAACTTCTTTAATAGTTTGCTGCTAATATATAGAAAAGCAAAAGATTTCTGAAATTTTAATCCACTTTATTGAATTGATTTATTAGTTCTAATCACTTTTTGGTGGTGTCTTTAAGATTGTCTATGGAGAAGGCAATGGCACCCCACTCCAGTACTCTTGCCTGGAAAATCCCACGGAAGGAGGAACCTGGTAGGCTGCAGTCCATGGGGTCGCTAAGAGTCGGACATGACTGAGCGACTTCACTCTCTCTTTTCACTTGCATGCATTGGAGAAGGAAATGGCAACCCACTCCAGTGTTCTTGCCTGGAGAATCCCAGGGTCGGGGGAGCCTGGTGGGCTGCCGTCTATGGGGTCACACAGAGTCGGACACGACTGAAGTGACTTAGCATAGCATAGCATAGCATTAAGATTGCCTATATATAATATCATGTCATCTGCAAGTAGTGACAGTTTTAGTTCTTCCTTTTTTCTAGTTTGGCTTCCCTTTCTTGTTGTTTGCTGTTGCTAGGACTTCCATACTATGTTGAATAAAACTTGTGGGAATGGTCATTACCGTCTTATTTCTGGTCTTATAGGAAATGTTTTAAGCTTTTAACTGTTGAGTATGATATTAGCTGTAGGTTTGTCACATATGTCCATTATTTTCAGGTGTATTCCCTCTATACTCACTTTATGGACAACTTATAAATGATTGTTGAATTTTGCTAACAGCTTTTTCTGCATCTACTGAGATGATCATTGGACTTTTATTCTTCAATTTGTTAATGTGGTATATCACACAGATTTTCAGATGCTGAACCATTCTCATATACATGGAGTATATCTCACTTGACATTGGTATATGATCCTTTTGATGTATTTTTTGTTTACTCAATTGCTAATATTTTGTTGAGGTGTTTTACATCTGTGTTTAACTGATATTCGTCTGTAATTTTCTTTCTTGCGTTAATTATAGAGATAAAGTGGAGTGACAAAGATGGTCCAGGATAGGACTCTTGATGTGAATAAAAATATCTAAAGTAATTTGTATTTCCTAAAATCCCATGGACAGAGGAACCTGGCAGGCTACAGTCCACAGAGTCGCAAGATTCAGAGGTGACTTAGCGGCTAAACCACCACCACTACCGCATAGACCTAATAATGCTGAACAAAATTTTTTGCACTTTTGGATTATTTGCCTTTTTATTACTGAAGTTAGAGTGTTTTATATATATTCCAAATAGCAGGTATATAGTGAAGTACTATTCCATATCCATTAAAAGTTATAATTAAAAGAAACTGACTATACTAAGTATTGGCAGGATGTGAAAGAACTGGAATTCTCATACATTTCTGCTGGTAAGGTGGTAGGTACATACACTTTGAAAAGCAGTTTGATAGTTTCTTAAAATATTTACTATATGATCCATACATACTACTCCTGGCATCTCCTCAAAAGAAACAAAATTATATGTCAATACAAAGATCTCAATATAAATGTTCTCAGAAAATTTATTTCTAATAGCCCCAAACTGGAAGCAACTTAAATATCCATCAATAGCCCAATATATAAATAAACTGTGGTGATTCCATACAAATGAATACTACTCATCAGAAAACAGGAATGAACAACTTACTGATACATAACAACAATATGGATGAATCTCAAAATAATATGAAGTGAAAGAAACCAGGCAAAAACAAGTCATACATGTATATTCTATGAATCTATTTATGTAACTCTTTTGTTCTTGTTGCTGTTTAGTCCCTAAGTCGTGTTTGACTCTTTGCAACAACATGGGGCTGTAGCCCAACAGGCCCCTCTGTTCATGGTATTTCCCAGGCAAGAATAATGGAGTGAGTTGCCTTTTCCTCCTCCATGGGATCTTCCCAACCCATGAATTGAACCTGAGTCTCCTGCTTTGCAAGAGGACTCTTTGACACTGAGCCACCAGAGAAGCCCTACATAAAACTCTAGAAAATTCAATATAATCTATAGAGAAATCAGATGAGTGGCACATGAAAACAGGAGGGAAACAGCAAGAAGAGTGTGGAGAGGGTGAAAAACTGAAATTACAAAAGGTTATGAGATTATAGAATGAAACTTTCCAAAATGTATATTTCACATATATAAACTTTAGTGTATGTCATTTATACCACAATAAAGCTGATAAGAATTTACAGAGACCATGTGCTATTTTTCATATTTAAATTATTTTATGATTGTGAGTACCTTATTTCGTGTTCAGATTCTGATCTTGTAGCAGTAACTTAGTGGTTGAAGAGTTTCTCTCAGGGGAAAGGTTTATAGAAGGAAGTCCTACATGGGCCAGTCTGGAAATGTTATGCAGATGTCTCTCTAGGGCATAGGAGGGAAAACAGAGAAGCAGGAGGGAGGTCAGGACAGAGGATAAAGAAAGATGAACATAGGCTAGTAGGAGGAAATGTGTTTAGAAATGTCCGGGAGCACACTAAGGCCAAGGTCAGTGGCTGAAGATCTAAAAAATTTGCCCAGGCTGGTCACCTAACATGTTCAGTCTAGAGAGTTTAATTAGATTTGTGGGGGAGAGACTAGCATATTTCACTGGACTCAGGTAAGACAAATGACATCTATTCTCTGCTAGGTAATGAATTCACTAGTTAAATAAAGAAGAGATCTCTCAATGGTGTCACTTCAATGGAAGAGAAGTCTACATATATGACTAGGAAGAACACTTCACATTATGTAAAAATGACTGTTGATGAAGTTGGATTGTGACTGCAAAGGAAGATATGTGAACACTTTCATTTCCTACTGTGTATAAGAATAATTGCTCTTTGAAAAAAGTAAAATCTCAATTTAGTGATAATGCTTGGGGATTAAGATGTTCTTGTTAATTGAATTTTTTATTTATACAATCATTGATGACAATCATAGAATTTCACACAGCTGGAAAGGACCTTGGAGATCATTTAGTGCAACCTCATTTTATAGATTAGGTAACAGAAGACCAAGAGGTTAAATAAATGGCCCAAGGTGGCAGTCAATTAATGACAGTACTGGGATTATAAGAGAAATTTAACTAGAACATGCTTTTGTTTCAATCCTTGTGATTGAAAAGTTTTCCACTTAAGATTATGTTCATCTGCTTAAATGTTTTAATATGTTAAGTATGGGAACTCTGAACCTACAAAGATATGTGTCTCTAATTCCTTCCATCAATTGTTTTAACTAATATTTACTGAATTTCTACAGGTTTTGGGCATTAAGTTTTGAGAGTAAACAAATAAAATATAAATAAAAAGAGCTCATAGTCTCAGGAACTGACAGAAAGAAAATGCAATAAATGCTATGACAGTTGTAAACACAGCGACTCTCAAACCACACTAGAGGGGTGACTGGTGGGATGGAAAAGAGTTGTGACAAGTATTGCATTACTACAAACAACATATTAGAAACATTTAAAAAAAGGAATAGCAAGAAAATAATTATCATAAAAATAAGGACAGCAATTATTTCAAGGATGGAGTAAAATGAAGCCATTACCAGGAGTCCATTCAACTGATACTGGTCATGATCTATCT
This sequence comes from Tragelaphus eurycerus, assembly GCA_935064755.1. Taxonomy (NCBI): domain Eukaryota; kingdom Metazoa; phylum Chordata; class Mammalia; order Artiodactyla; family Bovidae; genus Tragelaphus; species Tragelaphus eurycerus. The sequence continues at coordinate 8,678,323 of CAKXYN010000012.1, read as the reverse complement.
CTTAAACTGGATGGGTACATGTGCGGTCATTCTAAGTGACTATTCTAAGTAATAATGCATGCTCATTTGTACACAGGCTACATTATAGCCAGAAAGAAAAAAACAAAACAAACAAACAAAAAAAACACTTTTTAGCAATTGAGAGCTAAAGAAAAAGAGAATGAGTGAAAAGTATGCTACCTCTAATGGGAAGAGAAGAAAGGAGTTTCTATAGGAGTTCAAGGGGATTTTGGGGAGGAAGAAATCAAGTATTTCTTCTTTCTGCTGACCAGTAAGACCCAGACTGAAAATGAAAGAGGACCACATCAATAAACATGGTTAAGAAAATTGGAGAATGTAAAACTTGTGCTTCAGAATGGTGGCAAGCACTTTCTTCTGTTGACAAAAGAAAAAAAAAAGTTTACTGTGAGAAAAATTAGGACCAAGTAAAGGCAGTTCCTGAAGTTCCTCTTGAAGGCTCATGGTTTTCTTAGCAAGAGTTTTTTTCCTTATTTTGCAAGAGAATAAGGGCAAGAGGTGGTAAGGGAGGCATAGAGGAGTGGAACAGGTAGAGATGGGGAAGAATTGTTCTTAGAAGCTGGAAGGAAATGAAAAAAGTATGAAAAAGCCTGTAATGAATACAAACATTACCACTGAAGCCTATCTGAGGGGTAACAAGAAATCTGCAGTTGATTATATTGGCAGTCTTGTGACTTTTTTTTTTTTTTTTTTTTTTGCAATGATAAGCAAACTGGCTGCAGAAGAAGAGAGTGCAGAGAGCTTAGAATAATACATAGTGTGCTATGAAATTGACTGAGGAAGCAAGGAAACATAGGGTGTTGGGACATGTCATGCATTGGACTGGGATATGAGACATGGAGCTCTGATCAGGCAAACACAAGAGTGGAAAGGATGAAGCCATTTGGACCTCAATCTGACCCTACTGTGGTAGAATAGGTGTGGAGATTATCCTTAAGATTTAACAGTTAAGATTTACTTTGAGCCTAACTAGAAAGTGCAGTTGAAAGGGGAAGGGGTGTAGGAGGTTGTGAGGCATGTACAAAGAATGTGATAAACTCAATTTGGATTCAGACAAAAGTCAAAAGGGAGTTTTTGAGAGCAGGTGTTAGATCCCAGCAGGAAGGCAGAGCACAGCTATAATCTGGTTGATGGTCCAGGAAATTTAGGAAGCAAAAAAAAAGTCACTATTCAGAAACAGGTCTGTAGGTGGAAAAATAAAGCCCCATTTAGTAGGTGGGTGTTTAAAAGCAATACTTTTGTACTTCTAGAAGGGGGTAGAAAGGAGACAGGCTGAAAGGAACTACTTTACTAATTAGCCATGTTCTGGGAACTGGACCCCTAGGGATAAAGGTAAATGTGACTCTGAAGTCTATGCATCAGAGACTTTGGCCAGAAGAATGATGAAGGCTAAATGCCTTTGACACTGGTGTCTTCAGCTGTTTAGTAGTTCTTTTATGTTCAGTTGGTTTTGGAACTAGGAAGAAAGAAAGGTGTACTTTGTGTGTACAAGTGGACACAGTTCCATTAGTGAAGCTTAGAACAGTAGAGTCAGGAGAAATAAGGTGTAGGGATTAATTAGGAATTTGGGGGGTTAAAATATACAGACTATTATTTATAAAATAGATAACCAACAAGGACCTACTATATAGCACAGGGAACTATACTCAATAACTTGTGATGACCCATAATGGCAAAGAATTTAAAAAGAACAGATCTGTGCATGATGCTGTGAAAGTGCTGCACTCAATATCCCAGCAAATCTGGAAACTCAGCAGTGGCCACAAGACAGAAAAAGGTCAGTTTTCATTCCAATCCCAAAGAAAGGCAATGCCAAAGAATGTTCAAACTATCACACAATTGCACTCATTTCACATTCTAATAAAGTAATGCTCAAAATTCTCCAAGCCAGACTTCAACAGTATGTGAACTGTGAACTTCCAGATGTTCAAGCTGGTTCCAGATGTTCAAGACAGAGGAACCAGAGATCAAATAGCCAAAATCCACTGAATCATCAAAAAAGCAAGAGAGTTCCAGAAAAATATCTATTTCTGCTTTATTGACTATGCCAAAGCCTTTGACTGTGTGGATCACAACAAACTATAGAAAATTCTTAAAGAATAACAGACCATCTGACCTGCCTCCTGAGAAATATGTATGCAGGTCAGGAAGGGACAGTTAGAACTGGACATGGAACAACAGACTGGTTCCAAATAGGGAAAGGACTATGTCAAGGCTGTATATTGTCACCCTACTTATTTAACTTATATGCAGAGTACATCATGAGAAGCTCTGGCCTGGAGGAAGCACAAGCTGGAATCAAGATTGCTGGGAGAAATATCAATAACCTCAGATAAGACTATCAGAAGACACCACCCTTAGGGTAAAAAGTGAAGAACTAAATAGCCACTTGATGAAAGTGAAACAGGAGAGTGAAAAAGTTGGCTTAAAGCTCAACATTCAGAAAACCAAGATCATGGCATCTGGTCCCATCACTTCATGGCAGATAGATGGGGAAAGACTGAAAACAGTGACAGACTTTATTTTTTAGGGCTCTAAAATCACTGCAGATGGTGACTGCAGCCATGAAATTAAAAGACACTTCCTCCTTAGAAGAAAAGTTATGACCAATCTAGACAGTATACTAAAAAGCAGAGACATTACTTTGTCAACAAAGGTCCATCTAGTCAAGGCTATGGTTTCTCCAGTGGTCGTGTATGGATGTGAGAGCTGGACTGTGAAGAAGGCTGAGCGCCAAAGAATTGATGCTTTTGAACTGTGGTGTTGGAGAAGACTCTTGAGAGTCTCTTGGACTGCAAGGAGATCCAACCAGTTCATCCTAAAGAAATAAGTCCTGGATATTCATTGGAAGGACTGATGTTGAAGCTAAAACTCCAATGCTTTGGCCACCTGATGCAAAGAACTGACTCAAAGAAAAAGACCCTGATGCTGGAAGATGGAAGGCAGGAGGAGAAGGGGACGACAGATGATGAGATGGTTGGATGCTATCTCCAACTCAATGGACATGAGTTTGGGTAAACTCCAGGAGTTGGTGATAGACAGGGAGGCCTGGCGTGGTTGCACATAGTCAGACACGACTGAGTGACTGAACTGAACTGATGTACAACTGAATCACTTTACTTTATACCTGAAACTACAGGTATAAAGTAAACACAATATTGTAAATCAACAATATTTCAATAATTTTTTAAAGGGAACTGAGGTGGATACTGTCAAAGTCAGCATGGTTTAAAAAAAAAAAAAAAAAAGGATTAGCATCAGGTCTAGGAGTGGTGCTAGGGCTAGAGAACCCACCTGCCAATGAGGAGAGGTAAGAGATGCGGGTTCAGTCCCTGGGCAGGGAAGATCCCCTGGAGGAGGGCAAGGCAACCCACTCCAGTATTCTTGCCTGAATAATACCAAGGGCAGAGGGGCCTAGGGGACTACATTCCATAAAGTCACAAAGAGTCAGACACGACCGAAACTACTTAGCATGTGTGCACACACTAGGAGACTGGAAGAATCTGAGTCCAGAAGCCAATGAGGTTTGCTGCTGCTGCTGCTGCTGCTGCTGCTGCGTCGCTTCAGTCATGTCCGGCTCTGTGTGACCCCATAGACGGCAGCCCAACAGGCTTCCCATCCCTGGGATTCTCCAGGCAAGAACACTGGAGTGGGTTGCCATTTCCTTCTCCAGTGCATGAAAGTGAAAAGTGAAAGTGAAGTCGCTCAGTCGTGTCTGACTCTAGCGACCCCATGGACTGCAACCTACCAGGCTCCTCCATCCATGAGATTTTCTAGGCAAAAGTACTGGAGTGGGGTGCCATTGCCTTCTCCGAGGTTTCTCTAGGTATAATTAATTCAATATGTTGGTGGTCTTCAGCTTTCCTATCTGTTCATATCTGTATCCAAACTGTACCAAATGATTTACAGTCACCTGTGTTTTTTCTTATAGACTGAATTCAAGATTACAAGCATCAGAATGTCAGCACATGGGTTAGTGTTTTCAAATACTTATGTTAATCTTGCAAAGCCTGCATATATGCATGCTAAGTCACTTCAGCCATGGGCAATTTTTTCGACCCTATGGACTGTATCCTGTCAGAGCCCTCTGTCCATGGGATTCTCCAGGCAAGAATACTAGAGTGGGTTGCCATGTGCTCCTTCAGAGTATCTTCCTGACCCAGGGATCGAACCCACATCTCCTGCAGCTCCTGCATTGCAGGCAGATTCTTTATCACTAAGCCATTGAGGAAAGCCTTGGAAAGCCTGAGTGTTGCCCAAAACACATGAGCACCAGTACTGTCAAAACTTCTGAAGTATATGAAATTACCAAATACATACATACAACACATTTGACTACACAAAAAGTTCCACCCATAAGTCACGCTTAACAGAAAAATGACAAGCCAGTAATCAACCTTGAGATTGGAATGTGGTCAATCATTTGGAAAGGGTAAAAAGAGAGATGTGGGCAGAGAGCAGTAATACTTGTCAAGACAATTTGATGTGAAAAATGAAAGAAATAAGGTTAAAGAAATGTAGAATCAAATACTCATATAAAATAAAAAGGTGAAATGGATTATTTTCACTCCAGAAAATTTTCTTTGTTAAAATATGTTAAAGTTACTTTAAATGTAAAGGACTGAACCTAAAAGAGCTCTCTATGGAAACTTTACTGTGTAGCTCTTCACTTGGGAACTCTTCATTATAGAAGCAAGTCAGTCTGGGTATCATCTGGAGAGCAAGTATTCAATAAGATACTCAGATCAGATCAGATCAGATCAGTCGCTCAGTCGTGTCCGACTCTTTGTGACCCCATGAACTGTAGCACGCCAGGCCTCCCTGTCCATCACCAACTCCTGGAGGTCACTCAGACCCACATCCATCGAGTCAGTGATACCATCCAGCCATCTCATCCTCTGTCGTCCCTTCTCCTCCCGTCCCCAATCCCTCCCAGCATCAGAGTCTTCTCCAATGAGTCAACTCTTCACATGAGGTGGCCAAAATACTGCAGTTTCAGCTTTAGCATCATTCCTTCCAAAGAAATCCCAGGGCTGATCTCCTTCAGAATGGACCGGTTGGATCTCCTTGCAGTCCCAGGGACTCTCAAGAGTCTTGTCCAACACCACAGTTCAAAAGCATCAATTCTTCGGCACTCAGCTTTCTTCACAGTCCAGCTCTCACATCCATACATGACCACAGGAAAGACCATAGCCTTGACTAGGTGAACCTTTGTTGGCAAAGTAATGTCTCTTTTAAACTATTGCTTTGTAATAAAGAAACATTTTGCAAAAACATGCCATGCTCAGTTTTCTGTTCATTTTTAGGTTAATCTTATACACATAGACACACATACTTACTTAAGAGTGAACAAAACTTATACCGTGTAGTGGGGTACAGAAAAAGTCATTACTCACTTTGAGTTTTATCTATAACATAAGAAATCATGGAAGTAGAAAAGAATCCTATCTGTTATGTTCCCAATAAGAACAGATGTCACACTCAAATTAGGATAATTCAACAGATTACCTGAAAATAGAGCTATTTACAGAGATGACATTATAAGGGAACCACAGAGTATGATGCTGCAATGTGGGCATAGTTATATCTGTGGGGCCGAGGCACCCTGACCCAAGGGAGAAGGGAGGGAGAAGTTATTGTACCATTGAAGAGAGAGCTAAGGAAATCAATACCTGAATTTATCCTTTTCCCTCCCCTGTGACCAGACCCAACCTGAGGCCTCTAAGCACAAGAGCCCTGTGGCTACCAGGCAAGTTGTTCCCCTTCCTTAGGCAGAAAACAGGGAAGAGAAGAGAGAAGAGAAAACCCAGAGGAATGAAACAACACTGTCAAAGTCAAAAATATAAACCATAGAAAAAGACTCTTCTCCTAAACTAATATAAGGTATATAAATTATAATTATTAAATATTATTAGTAATTACAATCAAGAAGCATATGGTTGAATATTTATAATTTCTATTACCATTATTAGACTGAGTTTATAATCTGGCCTAATACAAATCTCGTCGATAGATCATAATTAGAGGAGACACACACACATACACAAAAATTAATATATGCAACAGCTAGGTTCATCATTCTTTTATTCAATCATTAACATGTACTCTGCTAGGCACCAGAGATTAAAAAAGACCTCTGCTTTACAGAAATTCAGTGTAGTAAAAAGGACAATTTTAGCAAGTAATTAGAAGACACTAGGAGTAAAAAGTGGTTAAAGACCTTAGAATAGGGAAGCCTTCATAAAAGCGCTAACAATTGAGACTTGAAGAAATAATTACTCTAGACAGGGGATAAAGCTTGAACAAAAGCATGGAGTGAGAGAGTCTGATATGTATGGGAAGTCACAAAAAAATTCAGAATGATGGTAAATGGTGCAAGTGAGGATGTGAGATGCAGACAAGGCAGAAAAGATGACTTAGGACCAAATTAACACCCTGTTCACCATGAAAAGAGCATAAGTTTCATCCTAGGATAATGTTTTTCAAACTTTTCACCATAAAAATAACAAATACTGAACTTATACACCCATAGGTCTGCCAGAAACATATGCAGCAGTTTCTACTTCAAGCAAAGACATTTTTACAGTCTTAAACCTTACTGTGAAAGCTAGTGAGAATTTTGCATTCTACTTTTTTGTTTGTAATAACATGAAACGGATATTTTGACCCACTTACAAATGAGTAAAGTGGATACCACATTAAGCTCAGTCATAATTAGTTTGGTGCTTCTAATACTCCCAGGAATAAACTAAGAAAACACCCTCTTCAGGAAGTTTGAAAAGCAGGTTTGAAAAATCTCATGAGGCAATAAAGAGGCAATGGAGTTTTTTTTTAAAAAAAAAACACACACACACACACATATATATAAATATATATTGGTGGTATTTAGTCGCTGTGTCCAACTGTTTTGCAAGGTTCCTTTGTCCATGGGATTTACCAAGCAAGAATACTGGAGTGAGTGGATTGCCACTTCTTTCTCCAGGGTATCTTCCTGACTCAGGGATTGAACCCACATTTCCTGCACTGGCAGGTGGATTCTTTACCACTGAGCCACACACACACACACACACACACACACACACACACAGAGAGAGAGAGAGAGAGAGAGAGAGAGAGCTATATATATTTATCTATCTACATAGATAGATAGACAGATAGATATAAAAAGAGAGAGAAAATCAGGTCTAGAGTTCTAAAAATGGTTCTAAACATCAAAAATTAACCATCCTGCAACCAAATCCCTTCTATACAAGTGTTGTGTATGATACACAAAGTGTGAAAATATGTTTTTCAACTAACATTTAAACATTCAGTTCAGTTCAGTTGCTCAGTCGTGTCTGACTCTTTGCAACCCCATGAACCACAGCACATCAGGCCTCCTTGTCCATCACCAACTGCCAGAGTCCACCCAAACCCATGTCCATTGAGTCAGTGATGCCATCCAACCATCTCATCCTCTGTCATCCCCTTCTTCTCCTGCCCTCAATCTTTCCCAGCATCAAGGTCTTTTCAAATCAGTCAACTCTTTGCATCAGGTGGCCAAAGTATTGGAATTTCAGCTTCAACATCAGTCCTTCCAATGAACACCTAGGACTGAACTCCTTTAGTATGGACTGGTTGGATCTCCTTGCAGTCCAAGGGACCCTCAAGAGTCTTCTCCGACACCACAGTTCAAAAGCATTAATTCTTTTGCGCTCAGCTTTCTTTATAGTCCAACTCTCACATTCATACATGATTACCAGAAAAACCATAGCCTTGACTAGACGGAACTTTGTTGGCAAAATAATGTCTCTGCTTTTTAATATGCTGTCTAGGTTGGTCGTAACTTTTCTTCCAAGGAGTAAGCATTTTTTAATTTCATGGCTGTAGGAGTCTGATTTGAATTATTCTCAAAATACATCAAGTTCAGGGAAGCCTGGACCAAATTAACCCATGACACATCTTCCAGTTACTAAGTAAAGGCCGCCCCCTTTTGAAGATGTCTGCACCCTCCTCTACTCCATCTCTCATCAAGAAGGCATGTACACTCACCCCATCTGCCTCATTCATGTCCAGTGTTACTTGTGAGACTTCCATGATGTTTGTACTTGCTGTTTTGGGTCTAGGTGAAAGCTGAAGCTTTTATAGTTAATGAAATCACTAACAGGAGAGGAGGGAAATAGAAAGGAGAAGAGATGTGAAGAGAGACAATGAAAGGGAAAGTGAGAAGAGGGAAAGAGAACATTTTCTCTGAGAAAGAGTTGAACATTTGGAGAAAGACTTGCCAGAAAAGGATTATAAGGATGGTCAAGTTAGTAAGAAAATTAAGATTGTGCTGTTATGGCAGCCAAGTGAGTAGAGATCTCCAACAAAGAAACACAAAGTCCCATGTTGTCAAAAGGGTCAATTCCAATGGATTTGGAACTGTGGGAATTCAACAGAAGTCTGACTGCAACACATTTGGGGAAGTGGAAAGAGAGAAGAGAGAAAAGCAGCCCAAAACATCCTTTCAGTAAATTATTTTTGTATGTTCTTTGAACAGTTTAATCCACAGGATAGAGTGCATTCTAAAATGATTTGTGTGTTATTTTATATTTAAAGGATTGCAAAACAGGAGAAATTACTATCCTAAATTATAAAAACTTTCTTAAAATTTAATTTAAATAAATTTTATTTTAAAGATACATGTATTACCAGAGAAAAGGCATTATTGGTAAAGAGCAATGACTCATACTGAATTCTAGAACAGTGTTTGAATATGAGGATAGATGACGTCTTGAAGTAACCCAACTTCATGACAAAACTGTTTTTTTTTTTTTCTATTCAACCTTGATACTGACTCCTATTTTAGAGGAATGAAAAAATATTAGTGAAAGCATGTATTATGCCCAAGATTTACATAGATTATCCTCTCACTCAAATACTAATAAGTACATTTGTGGAACAGTAATAAATTCATTCACAGCCAATGATCTGTAGGTTATGGCAGAAAACCAAAAACATATCCTACTGGGAGTCTGTGAAGAGAATTTATGGAAGGGACCACTTTACAAAGGCTTCCACACAGTTAAAGACAACTGTAAAGAACGGTATCCCACCCAAATACTCATGACAGTGGAAAGGCAGCCAGCCCCAGGCCTGTTAGAAGAGGGAATATTTACTAGAACCCACTCAAGTAAACTTGTAACTGTAGATGGAAAAAATAATGAACAGGAGCTTCAAGACAGCAATAGCTGCAAACAACCTGAATGATGCCTGACAGGAAGGGAGCTGAGGGAATAAATATCTCAAGTCTATTGTCATCCAGTTTTCCAATTTCCAGTCATTATCTCCCATTTTCTAAACTCAGAATATAAGGGAGACCAGTTGAGTGGCCATTAACACCAGTCTTCCCAGTAGCAGAAGAAGAGAAGGGTTATAAAAAGGTATCTCCAGCATATCCTCCAGACACTAAATAGTTTTCTCTCGGGGAGTTGTCTAGACTCTACATTACAGCATTTTCTCCAACCAACAAGATGGTCCCCTTTTGAAACAACAGGGATGTGTCATTTTCTCTCACTGTTGGGAAGACTGGCACATAAGGCAGCGTTATAGTTAGTGTAGTGGTATTTTTGTTGTTTGCTCATTTATTTATAGCATTAACACTTTTTCTTATGTTGAGAGAATGTGTCACTGTTGACTGTCTCCATGGAGAGGTAGGAAAAAGGTGTTTCTGCCTTAGACTATGAATGCTTGAATGAAAGCCCCTTGCCATTGTGAACCTATCCCAATTTGTCCTATACTCCTTACCCAGCCAATCTCTTGACCTCGGTGACTGATCTGGTCCTTTCTTTGTCCTGACCCTGTCCTCAACTGGGTCATTTCTCTTACCTTATCTACTTATCTTTTAAAATTAGTACTAATTTTTTAGTCTCAATACTTGCCTTTAGAAAAGCTCAATACTAGAATTCATTTAGATGTGTGTACAGGCTTCCAAGGTGGTGCTAGTGGCAAAGAACCCGCCTGCCAATGCAGGAAGCATAAGAGACACAGCTTTGGTCCCTCAGGAAGATCCCCTGGAAAAGAGCATGGCAATCCACTCCAGTATTCTTGACTAGAGAATCCCATGGACAGAGGAGCTTGGTAGGCCACCGTCCATGGGGTTGCAAAGAGTCGGACATGACTGATGTGTAAATAATAGAAGCTTGATTAGACAAACAGTAGATTTTCAGGCGTCAGAGTTCACCTGTAAGTTGAGCTATCTGGGGAACAAGAAGACTATCCTGGCAGTCTTAAAATATCTCAGCAGTGAGATGACTGATTACCCTGCTTAAAAATCTGAATGTGGGACTTTCCTGGTGGTCCAGTGGCTCGAACTCATCTTTCGGTGGGGACCTGGGTTTGATCCCTAGTCAGAGAACTAGATCTCACATGTGGCAACTAAAGATCCTGCATGCAGCAGCAAAGCCCAAGGATCCCGTGTGCTGTGACTGAGACTTGGTGCAGCCAAAGAGATAAAGAAATATTAAATATATATATATGAATACTTAAAGAAAGAAGAAAAACAGCATTTTATACTTGTCTCCTGCAGATCAACCACAACGAGCTAGACACTTTCAGATCACATTATCTTTTTTCATTCTCACAATTTAAACCTTTAGGAAATTTCCCCAAATAATTGCTATTTAGGCACAGAGCTGGGATTTGAACATGTAACTCTTTCCTCAGCTCCTGCCATACTACCACTATGCCTAAAAATCACAGCCACTTCTTTAAAGATTCTGACATTCCAAGTGTGAGAAAATTAGTGGCAGCAGTCAGTTCAGTGACAAAAGTACAAGAGACTATATGGGATCTTATGTTTCAAGATGAATTTTTGACAGCACTAGAGATATTTTATGAAGAAGTCATGAATTTGATTGGGTTATGCTTAGAACATCTACTAGAAAACCACTTCTTAAATTATCATTTTATTTTCTATGGTATTAATGGAAAGGAAACTGTATAATTTGCTTATGTGTCAGAGATTGTTTGTTTACTGTTAATGATAGTCACAATATCTGACATGTAGTAATGTTCTGGTAACACTTAAATCAACCTGATTATATTGGAAACCTAATAAACAATAACTAGAATTTTTTTTAATATGCTTCTGGCTGTGGAAGCACTGCCAATCTGTAAAATATTTGAATTCCAAACCGCAAATGGATGTGTATTCAATTGTATAATCGAAGGGGAGAAAATAAAAAACACAGTTTTGATTAAGTAGCCTTTTAACCTGAAATTAAAGAAAAATAACTGAAAATCATAAAAGGATCCTTCAATTTTGAATTTTAATTTTAGGGAATTAATATTATTTTGTGACCATGATGAGGTTAGCGTAATTGAATTCTTTTTGGTAATCGAGTTTCATAGGTGTGACTAGAAGCAGCTGCAAAAGCAAATCAAGTTTTCTCAGAAAGAATATTAATAGCATTCTGAAATTCCTCATTCCCAAGAGAAAAGTAAAACTTTAAGCTAAATACTTGAAAGAATACACATTTTACATGTTTCTTTTATTAGTGATGAGAGTTGCTTATTAATCAATGTTTAACAATGTAATTACAGCTGTTTTAGTCTCACCAGATAACACAGATTAATAAATGACCTGCAACTAGTGAAGTGTGCAGAAAGGGTAATGAATTCTTTCCATCAGCACACTAATTTATTAGTAATAAACAAAGACCATGATGAATTAGGAGAATTGTAGAGTTTCTGAATATTGAAATCAAATTTCCAGATGAAAGCATTTAATCATTCAGTTTTCCTTCATTTACTTCTCTTCATGTCTGATAATGGGGTGGGATTTGCTTTTCTGGACTGCATTAAATAGTTCATCTACAGCTCATATCTTATACTGTTTGCAAGTTTACATTGATCCAACTTTTATTATTATATATTATTTTTTACCTAACACTGAAAGTAGTGTAATTTTGATATCAACTAATCAAATTATGATGTTGAGAAGAGCTCCTGTTCCAGCTCAATGAGGCACTATTGGATGAGGCACTGTTTTTCCAAAACTGTTTTTAACTATCAGATCAGATCAGTCGCTCAGTCGTGTCCGACTCTTTGCGACCCCATGAACCGCAGCACGCCAGGCCTCGCTGTCCATCACCAGCTCCCGGAGGTCACTCAGACTCGCATCCATCGAGTCAGTGATGCCATCCAGCCATCTCATCCCCTTCTCCTCCTGCCCTCAATCCCTCCCAGCATCAGAGTCTTCTCCAATGAGTCAACTCTTCGCATGAGGTGGCCAAAATACTGGAGTTTCAGCTTTAGCATCATTCCTTCCAAAGAAATTCCAGGATTGATCTCCTTCAGAATGGACTGGTTGGATCTTCTTGCAGTCCAAGGGACTCTCAAGAGTCTTCTCCAACACCACAGTTCAAAAGCATCGATTCTTCGGCACTCAGCCTTCTTCACAGTCCAGCTCTCACATCCATACATGACCACAGGAAAGACCATAGCCTTGACTAGACGAATCTTTGTTGGTAAAGTAATGTCTCTGCTTTTGAATATGCTATCTAGGTTGGTCATAACTTTCCTTCCAAGGAGCAAGCGTCTTTTAATTTCATGGCTGCAGTCACCATCTGTAGTGATTTTGGAGCCCAGAAAAACAAAGTCTGACACTGTTTCCACTGTTTCCCCATCTATTTCCCATGCAGTGATGGGACCAGATGCCATGATCTTCGTTTTCTGAATGTTGAGCTTTAAGCCAACCTTTTCACTCTCCACTTTCACTTTCATCAAGAGGCTTTTTAGCCCCTCTTCACTTTCTGCCATAAGGGTGGTGTCATCTGCATATCTGAGGTTATTGATATTTCTCCCAGCAATCTTGATTCCAACTTGTGTTTCTTCCAGTCCAGCATTTCTCATGATGTACTCTGCATATAAGTTAAATAAACATGGTGACAATATGCAGCCTTGACGTACTCCTTTTCCTATTTGGAACCAGTCTGTTGTTCCATGACCAGTTCTAACTGTTGCTTCCTGACCTGCATACAGATTTCTTAAGAGGCAGATCAGGTGGTCTGGTATTCCCATCTCTTTCAGAATTTTCCATAGTTTATTGTGATCCACACAGTCAAAGGCTTTGGCATAGTCAATAAAGCAGAAATAGATGTTTTTCTGGAACTCTCTTGCTTTTTCCATGATCCAGCGGATGTTGGCAATTTGATCTCTGGTTCCTCTGCCTTTTCTAAAACCAGCTTGAACATCAGGAAGTTCACAGTTCACATATTGCTGAAGCCTGGCTTGGAGAATTTTGAGCATTACTTTACTCAAAATTTGACAAACTGAGTTAACTCAAAGGAGAAAGACACAAATGCATATGCTTTATGATAAATATAACCAAAATCTGATGGGGAAAAAAGTTATTAGTTATATGCACACACAAAATTAACATTATACAATATTTGAGAATCATTTGAAATATGTCTTTAATTCTATCTCCATTTTGAACTTTGGTAGCAGAGAGGTGTTCAAATATGAGCACTACCTGGTGGTATATGTTAATTATAATACACATCCCTTCTGTTGTCTCCAGTTACTGCCATATGCTACTTTGTTATCACTTTTGTGATAACATTCCTAATCACATTCCAAATCTGAGTCACTAAGTTAGAATCGCAATATTGTATTAAAAATAATTAGAAGCATAAGATACCAAGGCTTTTCTTACATTGTTTAAGACAAGAAATGATATACATATACATATATATACATATATATATATAAAGCACATGTATATATGTTGTGTGTATGTGTATAGACAGGTCACATACTGCTGAACTGTATTGTAAGAAGTGGATCCTGAAAGAAAGGCATAAATCCCTTTAAGTCACAGGATAAAGAGTGAAAAAGAAGTGTGAAAAGTCATAGGATAAGAATTTGAAGCAAAATAAATTGTTGCACTAACTTTCTGCTCAGAATGGAAATAATTTAGTGAGAAAATTATTCTCTCCTGATGAGAAAACCTAAATCAGAATTTTTCAAAACCCCAAGGGTTGACACTGATTCCTGTATCCACTTACTGTTGTAGACACCCTCTCTTCTTGTATCTTGAGTCCAGCTAGTAGAACAGAAAGCTTTTTCTTTCATGTAAAGAAGCAAGTAAGTAGAGGGAGTACTAATACATAGGCAGAAGGTAACTTAGTGCTTTTTCTACATACAAATTTCCAAAGGAGGGTGTTAAAAGCTTCAACACTAAGACTGGAAAGTGTAGCCTGCAATGGCTGGAGAAACTGAAGTCATCATACATCATTAAGAGGGATGTGAAAATGTTTCAGGTACTGTCAAAAAAAAGTTTGACAATTTCTCAAAAAAATTAAATGTAACTGTGATTAAAAAGCTTCCAACATGGAAGCAAACTACATGTCCATCAGCAGATGAATGGATAAGAAAGCTGTGGTACATATACACAATGGAGTATTACTCAGCCATTAAAAAGAATACATTTGAATCAATTCTAATGAGGTGGATGAAACTGGAGCCGATTATACAGAGTGAAGTAAGCCAGAAGGAAAAACACCAATACAGTATACTAACGCATATATATGGAATTTAGAAAGATGGTAACGGCAACCCTGTATGCGAGACAGCAGAGGAGACACAGATGAATAGAACAGTCTTTTGGACTCTGTGGGAGAGGGAGAGGGGGATGATTTGGGAAAATGGCATTAAAACATCATATAAGAAATGAATCGACAGTCCAGGTTCGATGCAGGATACAGGAAGCTTGGGGCTGGTGCACTGGGATGACCCAGAGGGATGGTATGGGGGAGGGGGGTGGTTCGGGATGGGGAACACATGTACACCCGTGGTGGATGCATACTGACGTATGGCAAAATCAATACAATATTGTAAAGTAATAATAATAGAGTAAAAAAATAAAACTGAAAAAAAGAACAAAATTTAAAAAATAAATAAAAATTTAAAAATAGCTCCGCTCAAAAAAAAAAAAAAAGCTTCCAACAAACAAAAGTCCAGGGCCAGATGGCTTCACAGGCAAATTCTATCAAACATTTAGAAAAGAGCTAACACCTAAACTTCTGAAACTTTTCCAAAAAATTGCAGAGATAAACACTCCCAAACTCATTCTACAAGACCACCATCACCCTGAGACCAAAATCAGACAAAAATATCACAAGAAAAAAAATTCAGGCCAATATCACTGATGCAAAAGTCCTCAACAAAATACTGGCAAACTGAATCCAACAACACATTAAAAGGATCATACATCATGATCAAGTAGGGTTTATCTGAGGGTTGCAAGAATTCTTTAATATATGCAAATAAATGTGATATACCACATTAACAAATTGAAGAAAAACCATATGATCATCTCAACAGATGCAGAAAGAGCTTTCAACAAAATTCAACACACATGATAAAAATAAACAAAAAAATAAACTCTCTAGAAAGTGGGCATGGAGTGAACCTACCTCAACAAAATAAAGACCACATATGACAGAGCGACAGCAAACATTATTCTCAAAGGTGAGAAATTGAAAGTATTTCCTCTAAAATTAGGAACAAGACAAGGATTTTTTGCCTTCTCAGCAAAAATATATTATTCAGTATAGTTTTGGAAGTCCTAGCCATGGCAATCAGAGCAGAAATGCAAATAAAAAGCATCCAAACTGCCAAAAAAGAAAAAGAAATAAATGGAATTCAAAATGGCAAAGAAGGAAAAGTGTCACTGTTTGCAGATGACCTGGTAATATAAATAGAAAATCTTAAAAATGTCCAAGTAAACTACTAGAACTAATCATTGAATTTACAAAAGTTGTAGGATACAAAAATAATACACAGAAATCTCTTGTGTTTTTATAGACTAACAATGGAAGATCAGAAAGAGATATTAAGGAAACAATCTTACCTACCATTGCTACAAAAAGAATAAATTACCTAAGAATAAACTTACCAAAGGGGCAAAAGACCTGTACACAGAAACTATAAGATACTGATGAAAGAAATCAAAGGCAACATAAATAGATGGAGAGATATACCATATTCTTGGATTGGAAGAATCAATATTGTGAAAATGACTATACTACCCAAAGCAATCTACAGATTCAAAGCAATCCCTATCAAATTACCAATGGCATTTTTCACAGAACTAGAACAATTTGTTTGGAAACTCAAAACACCTCAAATAACAAAAGCAATCTTGAGGATAAAAAGAAAAACAAGTTGGAGGAATTAGGCTTTCTGACTTAAGACTATACTATAGGGTTACAGTGGTCAAGACTGTACAGTACTGGCACAAAAATAGAAATATAGGTCAATGGAAAAGGATAGAAAACCCAGAGATAAACCCACATAACTATGATCACCTAATCTGTGCAAAAGGAGGCCAGAATATAAAATGGAGGAAAGACAGCCTCTTCAAATAAGTTTTGCTGGAAAAACTGGACAGCTACGTATAAAAGAATGGTACTACAACACTCCCTAACACCATACACAAAAATAAACTCAAGAAGGATTAAAGACCTAAAACTCTTAGAGGTAAACATAGAACATTCTTTGATAGAAATCACAGCAAGATCATTTTTGGCTCACCTCCTAGAATAATGAGAATAATGGAAGTAACCTAAATGTCCATCGACAGATGGATAAAGAAGTGGTACATATACACAATGGAATATGACTCTGCCATAAAAGGAACACATTTGACTCAGTTCTAACAAGATAGATGAGCCTAGAGCCTATTATACAGAGTGAGTAAGTTAGAGAAAGACAAATCTTGTATATAAATGCATATATATGGAATTTAGAAAGATGGTACTGATGAACCTATCTGCTGGGTGCAATGGAAACACAGACATAAAGAACTGACTTGTAGACACAGTGGAGGAAGGAGAGGGTAGGGCAAGTTGAAAGAGTAGAGTTGAAATATGTAAAATTAGCCAGTGGAAAAAATTTGCTGTTTGACACAAGGAGCTCAAACCTGGTGCTCTGTGATAACCTAGAGGAGTGGGGTGAAGCAGAAGGTGGGAGGGAAGTTTAAGAGGAAGGAGACATATGTATACCGGTACCATGTTGATGTACGGCGGAAACTGACACAATGTTGTAAAGCAATTATCCTCCAATTAAAAATAAACTTAAATAAAATAAACAAATGGGACCTAATTAAATTTAAGGGTTCTGAACAGCAAAGGAAACCATAAACAAGATGGAAAGACAACCCTCAGAATGAGAGAAAATATTTGCAAATGAAGCAATGGAGAAAGAGTTAATTTACAAAGTTATACAAACAGCTCATGCAGTTCAATTTCAAAAAAAACAACCAACCCAATTAAAAAAAAAAAAAAAATGGGCAGAAGACCTAAATAGACAGTTCTCAAGAGAAGACACAGAGATGGCCTACACACAGGAAAGGATGCTCAGCATCACTAACAGAGAAATGCAAATCAAAACTACAATGAGAAATGCATGATCTCAAACTGCAATGATTCTTACCTCACACTGTTCAGAATGGCCATCATCACAAAGTCCACAAACAATAAATGCTGAAGAGGGTATGGAGAAAAGGGGGACCCTCTTGCACCCCACTCCAGTACACTTGCCTGGAAAATCCCATGGATGGAGGAGCCTGGTAGGCTGCAGTCCATGGTGTCTCAAAGAGTCGGACACGAATGAGCGACTTCACTTTCACTTTTCCATTTCATGCATTGGAGAAGGAAATGGCAACCCACCCCAGTGTTCTTGCCTGGAGAATCCCAGGGATGGGGGAGCCTGGTGGGCTGCTGTCTATGGGATCACACAGAGTTGGACACAACTGAAGCGACTTAGCAGCAGCTTGCAATGTTGGATGTAAACTGACACTGTCACTATGGAGAACAGTATGGAGGTTCCTTAAAAAACTAAAAATAGAACTACCATGTGACCCAGCAATCCCACTACTGGCAAGATAATACCATAATTCAAAAAGATACATGCACCCTATTATTCATAGCAGCACTATTTACAGTAGCCAGGGTGTGTAACCAACCTAGATGTCCATCAACAGAAGAAAGGATAGAAAAGATATGGTACATACATATACAATGGAACATTACTCAGCCATAAAAAGGAACAAACTGGGTCATTTGCAGAGATGTGGATGGACCTAGAGTGTGTCTTACAAAGGGAAATCAGAGAAAAACAAATATTGTTTATTAATATATATATATGTGAAATGAGAAAAAAATGGTATAGATGATCTTATTTAAAAGCAGAAATAGACACACAGATGGAGAGAACAAAGGTATGGATACCAAAGGAGAAAAGTGGGGTGGAATAAATTGGGAGATAGAAATTGGCATATACACACTATTGATACTATGCATAAAATAGATAACTAATGAGGATCTGGGCTTCGCTGGTGGCTCAGAGGTTAAAGTGTCTATCTGGAATGCGGGAGACTTGGGTTCGATCCCTGGGTCGGAAAGATCCCCAGGAGAAGGAAATGGCAACCCACTCCAGTACGCTTACCTGGAGAATCCCATGGTATAGGGATTGAGAATGAGAATCTATTGCATAGGGAGCTCTATTCAATGCTCTGTGGTAACCTAAATGAGAAGGAAATCCAAAAAAAGGAGATATATGTAAACATATAGTTTATTAATTTTCCTTTACATTAGAAACTAACACAACATTGCAAAGCAACTATACACACAAAAAAATTTTTAAGAAAAATAGAAAAACAGTAAAATGGAAGCTTTGTTGAAAAAGTTCAATGAAGAAGATTAAGCTGTAAGAAATAAAATGAACAAGTTAAAAAAAAAAAAAAAGTATACAACTGAGCAATCCACTTAGTACACACCCAGCAGAAATGAAAAGAGGTACTTGAATACATATTCACCCGCACTCACAGCAGCACTGTTCACAGTAGCTAAAAGGTCCTTTGCCAACAAAGGTCCATTTAGCCAAGGCTGTGGTTTTTCTAGTGGTCATGTATGGATGTGAGAGTTGGACTATAAAGAAAGCTGAGTGCTGAAGAATTGATGCTTTTGAACTGTGGTGTTGGAGAAGACTCTTGAGAGTCCCTTGGACTGCAAGGAGATCCAACTAGTCCATCCTAAAGGAGACCAGTCCTGGATGTTCATTGGAAGGACTGATGCTGAAGCTGCGATGCCAATACTTTGGCCACCTGATGTGAAGAGCTGACTCATTTGAAAAGCCCCTGATGCTGGGAGGGATTGGGGGCAGGAGGAGAAGGGGACGATAGAGGATTAAATGGTTGGATGGCATCACTGACTCGATGGACGTGAGTGTGTGTGAACTCCAGGAGTTGGTGATGGACAGGGAGGCCTGGCATGCTGTGGTTCATGGGGTTGCAAAGAGTCAGACAGGACTGAGTGACTGAACTGAACTGACCCATCAAAGGATGGATAGACACCATTATTACAATGTATTGTTATTTAGCAGGAAAAGTAAATGAAGTACTGATAAATGCTACAATTTGGAGGAAACTTGAAAACATTCTGAGTGAAAGCAATCAGCCATAAAACACCACATATTGATGGTATGATATCATATGTGTGAAATATATAGGATAGGAAAGACCCAGAGAGAGAGTGCTGACTGGCAGTTGTCAGCTGGTGAGAGTAGAGAAGAATGAGAATGAGGAGTAATTGGTTAGTAGGTTTCCTTTTGGGTGGTAAAAATGCTTTAGAATCAGATAAAGTTCACAGTTGCACATATTATGAATGTACTAAATACCACTGAATTAACATTTAAAATCCTGAATTTTATGTTATGTGAATTTCACTTCAATATTATTAAAAACAAATCAGGAAATAGATAAAATCATAATAAACAATGGCTAAATAGTGTTTACTCCAGAAAGAATGACCAAAATGAGGATCTCTACTTAAGTAATAAATGTATATAATTATATGAAGATCAATAAAGTTGAAAGAGCCAATAATAACAACAAAAAAAAACCTATAAAAGAAATAGAAGGAAAAAATACAATGATAAATAGTAGTAACAGATATTTAACAAAAACATTATACTGAAGAGTGAAATGTTAAAATAATAACACAAAAGTTAAGAATTAAGACATTTGTGTCAACTATTGCAATTGTGAAAATTATTGTGGACAATTTGGTTAATGCAATTGGACTTAAAGATGAGGAAATTTTTAAATACTGAAGGAATAAAAATATATCTATTTACAAAACAAATGATACATGCCCAAAAAATCCTAAAGATATCAAACTTTCAGAATTAAAATAGAATTCAGTAAGCTGGGGAGAATATCCAAAAAACATGCCAAGTTCCATAAATAATTCCCAATAACAAGTTAGAAAAAAAAGACTGCAAAATAAAAGTTTCAGTCACAATTATTTAAGATTACAAAATACAAGTAGCACTTTTCTTTTTAAAGTACCTATATAAAGGACCTGGAACACAAAGCATTCTCAACACTTAGCCACCAACATCATTTAGATAAGTTTGTGGTAACAGGTTCCCAGGACATTAGGGTAGTGTCCATTCCATAGAAGCATTCAGGGACTGTAGTTCCTCAAACCTACTGCAGATGCATGAGGGTTCCAGCATGGCAGAGATCTGTAACTAGTCCCAGTGAAGAATTTGGGGAAACTGGAGAAGATAAGGCATTCACGAGATATGGATAAGATGGAGTCAGACCCAGGGCAAAGGAAGCTGGGTCCATGTAGCAAATTGTTTTCCAAATCAACTAAGCGGGTAAATGATCAGCAATAATACAATTTGTTAAATGACTACTGATTGAGTTCTTCTGCTGAAAGACAACTATTGTAAAATTTGACTGTAAGACGCCATGGCCAGTTATGTTCAAACTTCAAACTGTTACAATCACTCTGGGAGATACATTTTTATCCCTATTAGACAGATGGTGAAACTGATACTAGACAGTTGGAAGACACCTGCCCTAAATCACAAAATGAATAAGAATAGGGCCTGGGATTTGACCATAGATGCACATGCACTGAAATAAACAAGGCAAATAATAGAGCAAAATGATAGAGTGGGAAAAACTAGAGATCTCTTCAAGAAAACTGGAGACACCAAGAGAATATTTCATACAAAGATGGGCACGATAAAGGACAGAAATCTTAAGGACCTAACAGAAGCAGAAGAGATTAAAAAGAGGTGGCAAAAAACCACAGAATTATACAAAACACAGCAGCGGCCACAGGACTGGAAAAGGTCACTTTCTGTTCCAATCCCAAAGAAGAGCAATGCCAAAGAATGTTCAAATTACTGTATAATTGTGCTCATTAACATGGATGTGAGTCTGAGTGAACTCTGGGAGTTGGTGATGGACAGGGAGGCCTGGTGTGCTGCAATTCATGGGGTTGCAAAGAGTCGGACATGACTGAGCGACTGAACTGAACTAAACTGAGAAGTAATGGGGGAAATAGGTGAGGAAGTAAATGGGAACCCTCTGTATTTTCAGTTTAATTTTTCTGTAAATTTAAAAAACAAAACAAACTTAAAAAAAAAGTTGATTAGTTAAAAGATCATATAAGCTTACAGTCGAATAAAGGATTAACCAAGCCTGAATCATCTACCTCTGGATTTTTTGTTATGAGGGGGGCTATACATTTTTCTTGTTTAAGTGACATCTTTGAGTGAACTCCAGGAGTTGGTGATGGACAGGGAGGCCTGGCATGCTGCAATTCATGGTGTTGCAAAGAGTTGGACATGACTGAGCAACTGAACAGAACTGAACTGAACATGCTTATAAGATTATGCTCAAAATCCTTCAAGCTAGGTTTTAGTACATGAACTGAGAACTTCCAGATGTACAAGCTGGGTTTCAAAGAGGCAAAGGAACCAGAGACCAAAATGCTAATATTCGTTAGGTCATGGAGAAAGCAAGGAAGTTCCAGAAAAACATCTACTTCTGATTCATTAACTATGCTAAAGCCTTTGACTATGTAGATCACAACAAACTGTGGAAAATGTTTAAAGACAGCAATAACAGACCATCTTATATACCTCCTGAGAAACCTGTACACAGGTCAAGAAGCAACATCAGAACCAGACATGGAACAATGGACTGGTTCAGAGTTGGGAAAGGAGTATGTCAAGGCTATATATTGTCACCCTGCTTATTTAATTTATATGCAGAACCTCATGTGAAACACTTGGCTGGATAAATCACAAGCTGGAATCAAGATTATAGAACTATCAACATCTCAGACGTACAGATCAGATCAGATCAGTCACTCAGTCGTGTCCGACTCTTTGCGACCCCATGAATCGCAGCATGCCAGGCCTCCCTGTCCATCACCAACTCCTGGAGTTCACTGAGACTCACATCCATCGAGTCAGTGATGCCATCCAGCCATCTCGTCCTCTGTCGTCCCCTTCTCCTCTTGCCCCCAATCCCTTCCAGCATCAGAGTCTTCTCCAATGAGTCAACTCTTCACATGAGGTGGCCAAAGTACTGGAGTTTCAGCTTCAGCATCATTCCTTCCAAAGAAATCCCAGGGCTGATCTCCTTCAGAATGGACTGGTTGGATCTCCTTGCAGTCCAAGGGACTCTCAAAAGTCTTCTCCAACACCACAGTTCAAAAGCATCAACTTCGGCGCTCAACCTTCTTCACAGTCCAGCTCTCACATCCATACATGACTACTGGAAAAACCATAGCCTTGACTAGAAGGACCTTTGTTGGCAAAGTAATGTTTCTGCTTTTGAATATGTGATCTAGGTAGGTCATAACTTTCCTTCCAAGGAGTAAGCGTCTTTTAATTTCATGGCTGCAGTCACTATCTGTACTGATTTTGGAGCCCAGAAAAATAAAGTCTGCCACTGTTTCCACTGTTTCCCCATCTATTTCCCATGATAGAAAGTGAAGAGGAACTAAAAACCTCCTGATGAAAGTGAAAGTGGAGAGTGAAAAAGTTGGCTTAAAGCTCAACATTCAGAAAATGAAGATGTGCAGATAATACCACTCTAATGGCAGAAAGAATCTGCCTGCAATGCAGCAGACCTGGGTTCAATTCCTGAGTCAGGAAGATCCCCTGGAAAAGGAAATAGCAACCCACTCCTGTGTTCATGGAGAATCCCATGGACAGAGGAGCCTGGTCCATGTGGTCACAAGAGTCAGACACAACTTAGCAACTAAACCACCACCAATGGCAGAAGGTGAACAGGATCTAAAGAGCCTCCTGCTGAGGGTGAAAGACAAGAGTAAAAAAGTTGCACTGAAACTCAACATTCAAAAAACTAAAATTATAGCATCCAGTTCCATCACTGGCAAGATCAGATCAGATCAGATCAGTCGCTCAGTCGTGTCCGACTCTTTGCGACCCCATGAACCACAGCACGCCAGGCCTCCCTGTCCAACACCAACTCCCGGAGGTCACTCAGATTCACATCCATCGAGTCAGTGATGCCATCCAGCCATCTCATCCTCTGTCATCCCCTTCTCCTCCTGCCCCCAATCCCTCCCAGCATCAGTCTTCTCCAATGAGTCAACTCTTCACATGAGGTGGCCAAAATACTGGAGTTTCAGCTTTAGCATCATTTCTTCCAAAGAAATCCCAGGGTTGATCTCCTTCAGAATGGACTGGTTGGATCTCCTTGCAGTCCAAGGGACTCTCAAGAGTCTTCTCCAACACCACAGTTCAAAAGCATCAATTCTTTGGTGCTCAGCCTTCTTCACAGTCCAGCTCTCACATCCATACATGACCACAGGAAAGACCATAGCCTTGACTAGACGAATCTTTGTTGGTAAAGTAATGTCTCTGCTTTTGAATATGCTATCTAGGTTGGTCATAACTTTCCTTCCAAGGAGTAAGCATCTTTTAATTTCATGGCTGCAGTCACCATCTGCAGTGATTTTGGAGCCCAGAAAAATAAAGTCTGACACTGTTTCCACTGTTTCCCCATCTATTTCCCATGTAGTGATGGGACCAGATGCCATGATCTTCGTTTTCTGAATGTTGAGCTTTAAGCCAACCTTTTCACTCTCCACTTTCACTTTCATCAAGAGGCTTTTTAGTTCCTCTTTCACTTTGTGCCATAAGGGTGGTGTTATCTGCATATCTGAGGTTACTGATATTTCTCCCAGCACTGGCAAGGAGATGGGGAAATGTGGAAGCAGTGACAGATTTTATTTTCTTGGGCTCCAACATCACTGCTGACAGTGACTGTATCCATGATATTAAAAGAAGCTTTCTCCTTGGAAGAAAAGCTATGACAAACCTAGACAGCATATTAAAAAGTAGAGACATCACTTTGCCGACAAAGGGTTTGTATAGTCAAAGCTATGCTTTTTCTCGGGGAAGGCAATGGCACCCCACCCCAGTACTTTTGCCTGGAAAATCCCATGGACGGAGGATCCTGGTAGGCTCCAGTCCATGGGGTTGCTAAGAGTCGGACACGACTGAGCGACTTCACTTTCATTTTTCACTTTCATGCATTGGAGAAGGAAATGGCAACCCACTCCAGCGTTCTTGCCTGGAGAATCCCAGGGACGGGGGAGCCTGGTGAGCTTCCGTCTATGGGGTCGCGCAGAGTCGGACACAACTGAAGCGACTTAGCAGGAGCAGCAGTATGTTTTTTCTAGTAGTTGTGTATGTAGGAGAGAGTTAGGTCATAAAGAAGGATGAGTGCTGAAAAACTGACACTTTTGAATTGTGGTGTAAGAGAAGACTCTTGAAAATCCCTTGGACTTCAAGAAGAACAAACCAGGTGATCCTAAAGGAAATCAACACTGAATATTCATTGGAAGGGCTGAAGCTGAAGCTCCAATACTTTGGCCATTTGATGTGAAAGGATGCTGGGAAAGACTGAAGGGAAAAGAACAAGGATGAGATTGTTAGATAGAATCACCAATTCAATGGACATGAATTTGTGCAAATTCTTGGAGATAGTGGAGGACAGAGGAGCCTGGTGTGCTATAGTCCATGGGGTTGCAAAGAATGGGACATGACTCAGCAACTGAACAACAACAATAGTGATGCATGCATACATCATTATTCAACAATGTAGCCCAGAATAAGACTGTAGGAATGATTTTGATGGTTTTCCTGAATGATATTCATTTTCAAGACGTATGCCTGGCACTAAGAGTTGAACTAACTACAAAGATCACATTCAATTAGTGAACAGGCACCATCAATTCTTTTCCATTCATACAATTTTTCTAACAGTGCAGCCTTAGAACTTAGGCCTGAGTTACTGATGCTATAGTTATCATATATTATTATTATAGTTATTGAAGCTGCTTCTTGAGAAAATGGATTATGGCAAATGGTGAGATGGAATAGAAAATTTATTATCAATTTATACATGATGCAAACAGGGGGAATAGAGCAAGTGCTTTGAGAATTTAATAAGTGTTGTTTGAAGTTATTTGCTGATACAACATATATGAAGAAGAGACAAAAATAGAGGGTTATAAGGAAACATTCTTTGAATTGAGATAACTTATCAAACAAACATAGTCCTAAGAAATTTACACCAAAAAACGTAAACCAGGAAAGACCCTCTCCTGGGGAACATGAAATTAAAACATACTTATTTCCCCAGATTGTCCAGATAGCACACATGGCTGATTATGAGTTGATTTAATAATTCTTTTTATCAAAGGTGAAAGTATTTGATAGACAAGGATACATTTACAGCATTCTGAATCTATATTCACTTGCCCAGCTGAGCTCAGACAAGGTTATTAAAAATGATACAGAAGCTATGGGATCTGCAGCAGTAAGAGAGTTGTTTATGGGTGGCTTCCTGGATGTAAAGAACAGGAAACCTTGTTACAGTCACATGGAGTATCTTTCTCTAATCAATTGCTGATAGAATGGAGATGGGGTAAACAGAGATGGCTTTTGCCAAGACATAAATCTCTGATAAGGTGAAAGGATTTTTCTCCACCAAGGTATGAAAGGAAATCCTTTTAGGAACTTCCACTTCAAATCCTTACTTTTGAGATATTTTCCTTGCAAGAAACTTCAGCCTATTCATGGCAGATGCAAAAGGACTTGTTTAGTGGCATATGACCATTTTACAACTTAAAAATGGCCTGGTAAGGACCTAGGACTTGAACTTAATGCAATGTGAAACAATAATGTGTTTTAACTTCTGTAACTACATTATTCAGTGGGCCATCTTTCAGCTTCTTTTCTTTTTGATTTGTTCTACTACATGTTGAGAATAGTGATCAATAAGTACATGTGTAATACAGTCTATTATGAGAGTAACTGAGCTGCTGCTACTGCTAAGTCGTGTCCGACTCTGTGCGACCCCATAGACGGCAGCCCACCAGGCTCCCTCATCTCTGGGATTCTCCAGGCAAGAACACTGGAGTGGGTTGCCATTTCCTTCTCCAATGCATCAAAGTGAAAAGTGAAAGGGAAGTCGCTCAGTCGTGTCCGACTCTTAGCGACCCCATGGACTGTGGCCCACCAGGGTCCTCCATCCATAGGATTTTCCAGGCAAGAGTACTGGGCTCGGGTGCCATTGCCTTCCCCGGAGTAACTGAGCATTAAGGAGTAAAACTAGATTTATATCATGAAGATATGCAGTCTCCTGAAACAGGTCCCAAATTTGGGCCTTGAATGTGTTCCTGTGATTGCTTCATATTATGTCAGATTATATAAAGCTACGGTTATCAAGACAGTATGGCACTGGCACAGAAACAGAAATATAGATCTATGGACCAAGACAAAGGGCCCCGAGGTCAGGTTCCTCTGTTTATAGGATTTTCCAGGTAAGAAGACTGGAGTGGGTTGACATGCCCTTCTCTAGGGGATCTTCCCAACCCAGGGATGAAATCCTTGTCTCTTACATCTCCTGTATTGGCATGTGGGTTCTTTACCACTAGCACCACCTGGGAAGCCCCTTTTTCAAACCTATACTCTCCTTTTTGTTGTTCAGTCACTCAGTCACATCCAAGTCTTTGCAACCCCATGGACTGCAGCACACCTGGCTTCCCTGTCCTTCACTATCTCCTGGAGTTTGGTCAAACTCATGTCCACCAAAATTGATGACAAAAGAGGTAAGAATATACAATGGAAAAAAGACAGCCTGTTCAATAAGTGGTGCTGGGAAAACTGGACAGCTACATGTAAAAGAATGATATTAGAACACTTTCTAACATGATACACAAAAATAAATTCAAAATAGATTAAATATGTGAATTTAAGGCCACACATTATAAAACTCTTAGAGAAACACATAGGCAGAACACTCTTTGACATAAATCACAGTAAGATCTTTTATGATCTATCTCTTAGAGTAATGAAAATAAAAACAAACAAATGGGATCTTTTGCATAGCAGAGGATTAAAAAAACCCCTCAGAATAGGGGAAAAAATTTGCAAATAAAGCAACTGACAATGGATTAATCTCCAAAATACAAAGAGCTCATGCAGCTCAACATATTCAAAACAAACAACCCAAACAGTATGGAGTTTTCCTTACAAAATTAGAAATAGAATTACCATATGATCTAGCCAACTCACTCCTGGGCATATACCCAGAGAAAACCATAATTCAAAAAGATACATACACCCTAATGCTCATACTAATACGATTTACAACAGTCAGGACATAGAAGCAACCTAAATGTCCATCAACAGAGGAATGGATAAAGAAGCTGTAGTACATATACACAATGGACTACTACTCAGCCATAAAAAGGAATGAAACTGGGTCATTTGTAGAGATGTAGATGAGCTTAAAGATAGTCATACAGAATAAAGCAAATCAGAAAGATGAAAACAAATATTGTATATTAATGCATGTATGTGGAATCTAGAAAAAATGTCACAGATGATCCTATTTGCAAAACAGAAATTGAGACATAGATGTAGAGAACAAATGTATGGATACCAAGGGGCAAAGGAGGAGAGTGGGAGGGATTGAGATTCACACATATATACTACTGATACTGTGTATAAATTGGCTAACTAATGAGAATATACTGTATAGGACAGAGAACTGTACTTAATGCACTGTGTTGACATTAATCGGAAGGAAGTTCAAAAGGGAGGGGCTATATGTAACATATAGTTGATTCATTTTGCTGTTCAGTAGAAACTAATATCATAAAGCAACTGCACTATATATGGTAAAGCAACTATATAATACAACATGGTAAAAACAACCAATAAAAATGTTTTAAAAATTAAAAAACCATTGCTTAGTCCTTTTCAGATGGAGTTCAGGCACATACTAGAACAACAAAACTGTTTTTCTGAAATATTCTATATTTAGATCAAAAAAATTAAATGAAAATCCTATTATAAGACATCTATTCTGTGCATATGAACACACACATATATTCATATGCAATAAATAAGGTTTGAGTACATATGAACACTTCTACGTTCATAATCATAGAAGGAAATCAGTCCTAAATATTCATTGGAAGGACTGATGTCAAAGCTGAAACTCCAATACTTTGGCCACCTGATGCGAAGAGCTGACATTTGAAAAGACCCTGATGCTGGGAAAGATTGAAGGTGGGAAGAGAAGGGGACAACAGAGGATGAGATGAGATGGATGGCATCACTGGCTCAATGGACATGAGTTTGAGTAAACTTCGGGAGTTGGTGATAGACAGGGAGGTCTGGTGTGCTGCAATCCATGAGGTCACAGAGTCGGACGTGACTGAGCCACTGAACTGACTAAACTGAACTCTTCTATGTACATGATGAAAATACAGTCAGCTCCCCAGTAATCTTTTCTGTGGATGGATGAGGGAAATAAAATTGACCCTTGAACAGTGATTAAGGGTGCTGACATTTCCAGAGGTCAAAAATCTGAGTATACCTTTACAGTCACCCTCTTTATCTATGGTTCTGTGTTCCTGGAGTCAACAAATTGCAGATGGTACAGTACCTTATTTCTTGAGGAAAAAAAAAATCTGTCTATAAGTGGATCCATGCAGTTCAAGCGCGTGTTGTTCAAGAGTGAACTGTAGGTGAAAATGTTTGTTGAATTACCTGTACCCCTATTATCCTGGTTATTGTCTCCATCTTTTCCTACAGACCCCCCATCTACTCCTAACTCCCTGCAGCTCCCTCTCCCCATCACATCCTACAACCTCCAGATGATGTGCCTCTCTCAGAAACAAGTTCCACCCACAAAAAAGAGGGAAAAGGAAAGACATAGGCAGAAAGAAAACCTTGGGGATGATAGATACCCTGGCTCCAGTTAGTCCTAAAAGAGTCCCACTCAATTCCTTATATGAGTCATGTATTTTTAGCTATTTAAGTTACGCTGCTGTCACTCCTAGCCCTACAGATGCCACAATGTTGCAAAACTTATCATGAAGTCCACTTTTCATCTGCTTCTATTCTTCTTTCATATGCTAAAATAAGATATAAGAAAATCCTGTCCACATATTTCTATCAGCATAAAGTTTCTGTGTGTAAAGCCCAGTCCCGCTTCTCTATCTTATCCGGACTCTCATTCTGCTTGACCTCTTGTCAGTATTTGGCAGAGCTGACCACTTCTTGATGTCAAAGGCAATAGCACCCAACTCCAGTACTCTTGCCTGGAAAAATCCCATGGACGGAGGAGCCTGATAGGCTGCAGCCCATGGGGTCGCTAAGAGTCGGACACGACTGGGCAACTTCACTTTCTCTTTTCACTTTCATGCATTGGAGAAGGCAATGGCAACTCACTCCGGTGTTCTTGCCTGGAGAATCCCAGGGACAGTGGAGCCTGGTGGGCTGCCATCTATGGGGCTGCACAGAGTCAGACACGACTGAAGCAACTTAGTAGCAGCAGCAGCAGACCACTTCTTGAAACACATTGCCCTATTGCATTTTGGGACACCACACTCTCCTTCCTCACTGGGTCTTCTGCTCCTTGACAATCCCTATATATTGGGATCCCTTATGGCCTCTTTTATAACTTTGCTGCACAAATGTTTTTAACAAATGGTTCTGGAGCAACAGGAGCATAGGCCCCCTAAAATAAACCTTTACCTAAATCTCATACCTTACAAGAAAGCATTAACTCAAAAGATTCACAAACTTAAAAGTAAAATGTAGAAGTATTAAACTGTTAAAAGCATATAGAAAAGTCCTAAGTCTCTAGAGCAAGCAAAGAGATTTTATACTTGACAACAAAAGCACAAAGCTCATAAAAGAATAAAAAATGAACCACAGAAAAATTAAAAACCTCTTCCTTGTGGAATACCTTGTGAAGAAGATGAAAAACCAAGCTACAGACTGAAAGGTAATATTTAAAAATCACATATATTTATAAAAGTCTTGTGTGTATGTGTGTGTGTGTGCGTGCGCGTTAGTTGCTCAGTCATGTCTGACTCTTTGTGACCCCGTGGACTGTAGCCAGCCAGGCGCCTCTCTCCATGGAATTCTCCAGGCAAGAATATCAGAGTGGGCTGCCATTTCCTTCTTCAATAAAAGTCTTACACCTAGAATATATAACAAACTCTCAAACCTCAACACTACAAAAACAAATCAGTATATTTGACAACTGGGCTTCCCTGGTGGCGCAGAGGTTAAAGCGTCTGCCTGCAATGTGGGAGACCTGGGTTCAATCCCTGGGTCGGGAAGATCCCCTGGAGAAGGAAATGGCAATCCACTCCAGTATTCTTGCCTGGAGAATCCCATGGACAGAGGAGCTTGGTGGGCTACAGTCCACAGGTTGCAAAGAGTCGGACACGACTGAGGGACTCAGAATATATAACAAACTCTCAAACCTCAACACTACAAAAACAAATCAGTATGTTTGACAAATATGAAAAAGATATGAAGAGTCATTTAACCACAGAAGATATACAGATGGAAAATAAGCATATGGGAAAATATTCAGTATCATTAGGTATAAGAAAAGTTTAAATTATATCCACAGGAGATATCACTACATACTAAATTAGTGTCTGTGCTGTGTTTAGTCAGTCAGTCGTGTCTGACTCTTTGTGATGCCATGGACTGTAGCCCGCCAGGCTCCTCTGTACATGAGAATTCTCTAGGCAAGAATACTGGAGTGGGTTGCCATGCTCTCTTCCAGGGGATCTTCCCTTCCCAGGGATCGAACCCAGGTTTCCCACATTGCAGGCGGATTTGTTATGGACTGAGCCACCAGGAAAGCCCAAGATTACTGGAGTGGGTTGTCATTTCCTTTTCCAGGGGGTCTTCGTGACCCAGGAATCAAACCGTGGTCTCCTGCATTGCAGGATGATTCTTTACCAGATGAGCTACCAGGGAAGCCCTAAATTAGTGGCTAATTTTTCAAAAAACTGTGAGAACACCAAATGCTGGCAAGGATGCAGAAAAATGAGACCACTCATACTTTACTGATTAGAAGGTAAAATGGTACTTTATTAGTCAGAAGGTAAAATGGTAGCAGTTTCAGTTTCCCACAAAACTAAACTTGTGCTTACCATATGAGCCAGTAGTTGTACTCTTGGGCATTTATGCCAGAGAAATGGAAAGTTATTGTCATATAAAAACCTGCACATGAATGTTCATAGTTTTATTTGTAAAGGTCAAAATCTGGAAATAATCCAAATGTCCTTCAGTGGATGAATGGGTAAATAAACTATGGTATATTCATACAATAAAATGCTACCATCAATAAATAGCATAAACTACTGATATACTCAAAAACTTGGATGTTACATGGATAATATTACATTGACTGAAAACAGCCAATCTCAAAAGCTCATGTACTGGATGATACTATTTGTGTAAACATTCCTAAAATAACAGAATGATAGAGATGGAGAAGATATCAGTGATTGCCCAGGGTTAGGAATGGTGGGGAGAAGAGTTGACTGTAACTGCAAAAGAAGAGCAAATAAAGGATGTAAGATCTTTGTGATAATGTAACAGTTCTACATCTGGATTATATTGGTGACTCCATGCCTCTACACACAGGACAAAATTGAGAGAACCACACACACACACTCCATACCCACGAGTGACTCAAGTGACTGTAAAACTGATGACATCTGAACATGCTGTGGATTGTACCAGCATCAATGTCATGGTTTTAATATTGTACAATAGTTTTACAAAGATGTTAACACTGAAGGAAACTGGGTGAATGGTATACAGTCCCTCTGTATACTCTGATTCTGTGAATCAATAATTCTTTGAAAAGTTACAAAATAACTGAAAGTCTATTTAAAAAACCCAAGCCCAGATTTCATCTCAGACCAGTTAAATCAGCATTTCTAATTAAGCCAGGTAGTATCAAACAAGGCAATGGCACCCCACTCCAGTACTCTTGCCTGGCAAATCCCACGGATGGAGGAGCCTGGTAGCCTGCAGTCCATGGGGTCCCTAGGAGTCAAACAAGACTGAGCAACTTCACTTTCACTTTTCACTTTCATGCACTGGAGAAGGAAATGGCAACCCACTCTAGTGTTCTTGCCTGGAAAATCCCAGGGACGGGGGAGCCTGGTGGGCTGCCGTCTTTGGGGTCGCACAGAGTCGGACACGACTGAAGCGACTTAGCAGCAGCAGCAGCAGCAGTATCAAAAAACAGCATGTTAAAAACAGCCCAGGTAATCCCAACAAGCAGCCAGCATTAAAAACCAGTGTGCCAAAGTAGGTTTTTCATGGTGTGATCCCAAAACGAGAAGCAAAAAATGATCTGGAAACTTGTTAGTCATGCACATTATCAGGTCACACCCTAGAGCCATACTAGCTCAGAAAACAAGCAAAGTTGGGTTTTAACAAAACATCTAGGTAATTTTGTACTATCCAATTGGTAGCAATTATTCTCAGCTATGTGTATACAGTGGCATCAATCAAGGAGCTCAAAAAATAAATATATCTACTATCTATACCCCATCACCCCAGACTGATCTATATAAATCAAACTGCTGACAATGCAGACCTGGGGTTGACAATTTTGAAAAGCTTCCTGGATGATTTTAATGTGTTGCCAGGTAGAAGAATCACTGATCTAAAGCTGGGTTCTGAATTTTGTCTGCTTGGATTCTTTCAAAAATTAGATTTAGGAAGCTTCCCCCAGAAAATACACATTCATACACAATTTACATATATTTTCAAGACATTTCTAGGAGTCATATAAAGAATTCCTGCTTTAGGGATTTTATATGGTTTGTTTTTAAGAAACTTGAGGGGTCCCCCCAAAAAAAAGAAAGGAGTTTTAGATAATGATAATTTATGTCCTTAGACCTAGACATTTATCAGCATATTCTGTTTCTAAGCAGGTAAACTGGATTGAGGATGAGCTGTCCATCTTGAGCTCAGAGATAATTTTTGTAATTTACTAAGCATGTATAATGAGAATATATCCTGCTTAATTCTGTCTTATTTCCCCAATAATTATCTGCTATATTTTATTATGTATAGTTCTCTTTAAAAATGAATATACATCCTGTGACATATTGTTCCCTATTTTGAATTTTATATATGAGTCACTCTAATGCTTTTCAAAAATTTGAATTTTTGTCATTAATGGCACTGCCAAAAATCTCACTTTTGGAAAATCTAGGCTACAAGAGATGTCCTGGTGAACCATGTCTCTAGAAATAACTTCACACAGTTGATAACACATGATCAAACTAACTGAAAACTATTCATTCACATATTCAACTATCAAGTATGTAGTATGTGTGTAACCACTGTTCAAGGTACCAAAGAAAGAAAATATTCCCCATTCTCATGCATCTTATGTTCTAGTTTGGAAAGAAAAGATAATAAACTAATGACATCACATATTGAATGGTGATAAGATCTGTAGAAAAAGAAAAAAAATAAGGGATAGAGAAGTCCAAGGAAAACCTTTGTGAAAAGAGACAAGTGAGCAAACTTAAAGGAGGTGAAGGAATCATAGATATAAATATCTAGAGGCATTATCGGAGAAGGCAATGGCACCCCACTCCAGTACTCTTGCCTGGAAAATCCCATGGATGGAGGAGCCTGGTGGGCTGCAGTCCGTGGGGTCGCAAAGAGTCGGACATGACTGAGCGACTTCCCTTTCACTTTTCACTTTCATGCATTGGAGAAGGAAAAGGCAACCCACTCCAGTGTTCTTGCCTGGAGAATCCCAGGGACGGGGAAGCCTGGGGGTTGCCGTCTATGGGGTCACACAGAGTTGGACACGACTGAAGCGACTTAGCAGCAGCAGCAGCAGCAGCAGAGGCATTATATTCCAGGAAGAAGGAATCTGAATGGCTTGATGAAGAAGCTCCCCTGGCCTGTTAGGAGAGCCAGAAATCAGTGTGATAGAAAAAAGAAAGGGGAAAAGAGACAAGAGAGGTGGCAGTCCTGGGGTCATAGTTTGGTGGGCTTTCTTGGGTCATTAATGAACTTGATTCACACCACAAAGTGAGATGGCAACCACTAGAGACTTTTCAGTGGAGGAGTGAAGTATTCTGTGTTGTAAACAGAACCCTCCAGCGCAGGGGTCCCCAGCCTCAGGCATCTAATGCTCGATGATGTGACGTGGAGCTGACCTAATAATAGAAATAAAGTTCACAAAAATGTCCTTGAATCATCCTGAAATCATTCCCCACCCCAGTTGGTGGAAAAATTGTCTTCCAAAGCCAACCAGTCCCTGGTGCCAAAAAGGCTGGGGACCCTGGCTCTAGCAGACTATTGAGAATGAAATGAGAGTATGAGCAATCCTGGAAGCAGAAAGCCCAGGTTAACAGAATCATTTAAATGCTAGGGAACAGGTGATATGTTTGAAACTTAAATGTTGTATTTTTACCTAAGTTTCTAAGTTTCTATAATCATTTTGTTTATAATCACTCTCAGTCTGTATTATGTCCCATGTGGGATAAAGGAGGAAGGCGAAGAACAGGAAGCAGTAGGAATGCATGGCTTCAAGGCTCTTTTTTTCTCTTAGAAAAAATTGATGGACATGCCTTTAGGTAAGGTAAGGTAAGGTAAGGTAAGGTAAGGTAAGTCACTTCAGTCGTGTCCGACTCTGTGCGACCCCATAGATGGCAGCCCACCAGGCTCCCCTGTCCCTGGGATTCTCCAGGCAAGAACACTGGAGTAGATTGCCATTTCCTTCTCCAATGCATGAAAGTGAAAAGTGAAAGTGAAGTCTCTCAGTCGTGTCTGACTCTTAGTGACCCCATGGACTGCAGCCTAGCAGGCTCCTCCGTCCATGGGATTTTCGAGGCAGGAGTACTGGAGTGGGGTGCCATTGCCTTCTCCAGGACATGCCTTTAAAAACTTCTTTATTCTTGTCATAATTCATAACATCACTTGTGGCACTGAATGCTGCTTCCTGTCCAGTGAAACAGGAAGAATTAAGGCAGATGAAACATCTGTAGATTTGTCTTAAGTAAGCAATATATTTTTCCAAAGATCAGGGTAAACTTCAAATGAACAATAACTAGACATTGTCTCAAATTATAACAAAAGGTTTTTGAGGTCCTATCAACAAGAATGAGATCTCTGTGAAGCCACGCAATGGCTCAGAATTTTAAATAGCACATTCCCCCCTTACTCAAAAATAGATAGGTAAATATGCCAGTTTTCTCACTAGTATGGCTTTTTATACAACTGAATATCACAAACACTTAGTAGAATCTTTCACACACATAGTCATCCACCAGATTACGATCAAAGCTCTATTATAGTACAATGCAGAAAAGTAGGTCTTTCGAAGAAATGATGCTGGGTCTATTATATACTTCATGGGGGAAAAATACATCTTGATCTCTGCTGCTGCTAAGTCACTTCAGTCGTGTCCGACTCTGTGTGACCCCATAGACGGCAGCCCACCAGGCTCCCCCGTCCCTGAGATTCTCCAGGCAAGAACACTGGAGTGGGTTGCCACTGCCTTCTCCAATGCATGAAAGTGAAAAGTGAAAGTGAAGTCGCTCAGTCGTGTCCGACCCTCAGCGACCCCATGGACTACAGCCTACCAGGCTCCTCCGTCCGTGGGATTTTCCAGGCAGAAGTACTGGAGTGGGGTGCCTCTACCTTCCACCATAAACAAAAAACAATTCTAGATGGATTGCAGATTCCAGTATGAAAGGGAAAACAATACAGATGACAGAGGAAAACACAAAGAAATATCTTTGTGGCGCCAAATTAGGCAAAGATTGCTTGAACAAGATATTAACATTACTAATCCCAGAAGAAAATCAAGAATTTCTTTGTATCAAAGATTATATTAACAGAGTAAAAAGGCAAACCACAAAGTACACCTGATAAAGGATGCATATCTAGATATATGAACCATCACTATAATCTATAATAAAGAGACAACTCAAAGGGAAAAATTTTTATCAGATGCTTAATAAATGATATTCACATAGCCAATAAATGTATAAAAATGTATTCAAGTTCATTACTCATCAGATAAATACTAAAACCACAATATGTCACTACACAGAATAGTAAAAAAAAATATGGAAAATAATAAGTATATGGAACAACTGAACCCCCATACTTTAGGGCTCTGATGTATGAGGAAACAGACTACTATAAGCATTTTAAGCTGGAGAAAATTAATTTGGAAATTAGACACCCACAAAAGTTTGTGAAACTTCCCGTATTAGTTTCAGACAATTGCATAATAAATTAGCCCCCAAGTCAGCAGCTTAACATAACAACCACCGTTTATTTTCCCAATTCCTGTGGGTTAAGAATTCCGTGTAAACATGGTTGGACCCTCTGGGCCAGCATCTTGTCTTCCATAGGCAGCAGTCCAGGTGCCCACTTGGATTATATTCATCTCAAGGATCAACTCAGAGGTTCTGCTTCCTAACTCACACCTGACACTGTTGTTAGTCTTCATAATATCTACTTTCAAGATCATTCCAATTAAATTTCTTCAAATGTTTGGAAGTTTCTATTCTTCTATAACATGGACATACCCTGCTGTGCCCTTTATATACTATCTCTTCTCTCTGAAATGTTAATCATCAACTGTATGTGACCAGCTATTCCTGCAACCCAAGAGCAATCTGGAATGCCAGTTGCTTCGAGGATGTTCACCCCAGTCTGACTTATTGCTCTGAATATATCAGGGCATCTACCTCATTTAAAAAGCTCCATCTGTTAATTACATTAATGATGTGAATTTCTGTCACATACTAAAATAAATGTTTCTTTTGTGGTGATATTTTACAGTATGCAGAAATGTTGAATCATGTTGTATATCTGAAATTAACTTGTTTGATTGTTAACTATACCTCAGAATCATAAACTATGATAAGCTAGGAAAAATATAAGAACTAGTTGTGACTTCTGAAAATAGAAGTTCACATCATATTTCAATTCTCTCCTCCCCTTTCCCAATTTTTTTTTATCATACCTGCATTCTCAGAATATAAAACTATTATGACATTGGCTGGAACCTGGGCCCCTTTACCTGAATGCTTGCACCTGGAGAAAAGTGTCCTCCAGCAGCAAAATATATAGGACTAAGATTAACCACAGGCACCCAAAGTCTGGTTAATTACAAACAATAAGATACCAAAAGGCCACAAACCTACTGCCACTTCTGAAGTGCTAGGATCAATGGAGGGTACTGTGCATGATCACTGAACACGGCAGCACCAAGGCGGTGGGCAGACCACCAAAGGCACCCCTCCAGCATCCAATGATACACCCATACCCTCACCTCTCTAAGGAAACAATCCCCTGCCACCCTCAACAGCAAGCAAGGGCACTTGTTACTTGCTTTCACTCCCTTGGTGCAATAGGAGTCCCAATAAAGCCCTGTCTGAATTCCTCAGCAGATTTCAATTGATTAAATAGAGTCCAAGGACCCAAATCTGTATCAATTACATACTATTTTTTTTTAAACCTTCCTTTAATCTACACACTAATCTTTACTGCAATGTCTCTTCAGTTATTTTCATTTCTGAAGCGGGTTCTTTCGTAGACTTCTCAAGGAGGGCGCCTGGAACATTTTCATGAAACACTGTCGTATAATCAGGATCAGCACTACTGATTTTTCCTTTTGCTTTTAGGCTCCAGAATGGCTCCGCATCAAACTGTTAATGATTCTATCTTTACAAGTTTGAGATTTTGCTCATCAAGGATTTTTGGCATTAAATTCCCTTTTTGAAGAATTATTGCCTTAAAAATTTCATTTACTTTGATTTCTGAGTTGTTTGGAGCCCCTCAAATTTCGTGTCAGACACCAGTGCCTTTTTTGCTTTTCCTGGTTCCCGATCTGAATTTGAGCTTCCCCGGCGTTCGTCTTCACTGTTCCCATCCTACTTAATTTTGATTCTACTCCTTATTGTTGATGTCCATTGTGCAGTCCAGTCCCAGGGGAACCCTGACAGTTCAGTGTGAGGACGTAAAGACTTTCATGTGTTACTTTAAAGGTCTGCCTCATTCACTGGTGGAGTTTAGCCAAGATCCTCTGCCTTCAACTGCACCTCCTTGCTGGACTCCTTCACTTCTCAAGCTCTGAGCTCTGGTGTGGGGCCCTACATATTGCCTGCACAGAGCATGTGTGGGGCTCTTCTGGAAAGGGGTAGGGCTGGGCTCACTGTGCTACTTTAATGAAAATGTGCCCAGGCTTCAGGTGTCCGGTGACACTGTTGCTTCTTTCTGCTTTCTCCACTTTAAGGGTGACACTGGGCAGGTCTAGTGGTTATTGTCCACCGGTTTGTATTTTGTGATTACCGGGGGAAACTGGAGTGGGTTGCTGTGCTCTCCACCATGGGATCTTCCCAACCCAGGGATCCAACCCTTTTCTCAGGCATCTCCTGCATTGGCAACTGGATTCCTTACCACTAGCGCCACCTGCTTTTGTTGAAATATTGTTAGTGGATATTGGTTTTAATATCTTAATGGCCTTGTGTTATGTGGGAATCATGGAAGACACAAATTATGCTTCCACAACCGCTGCCATCTTCCCATAATTCTTAAACAATTTATTTTTAAAAGAAACTTTAAAGGAAAAAAAGATGGAGAATCGGATTTATTTTTTATGTATAGAAAAAAAACCACCTACAAGATGACTGTTTGCTGGAGGCTTAGATATGTTCTCATTGTTAGCAAGGGAGACTACAACTGGTAGGGATGTGACAGCTCCTGGTTCAGACAAGATGTTGACTAGATAGTCCAAATGCCCTTGTGTTGCAAACATCCAGCCATGTGATGGCCAGGTCACACTCAGAAGAAAAAGAGACAAAGGCTCTGGGAGTGAAGAGAGAAGGGAAACCCAGGGGCAAGTTGTCATCCAATATTTCAGCTACCAGGGTAGGGGTTCTCTTATTGGTCTATTGAGACAGGTGCCTGAATGAGTTGTCTTTTGCTGGGAGAGGAGACAGAAATCTGCAGTGGAGACACACACACACACACACACACACACACACACACACACACACGTCTGATGGTAGATTGTGCCCCTAATAGAAGGTTGACTAGATACAGCAGTCCCCAAGCTTTTTGGCACCAGGGGCCAGTTTCATGGAAGACAATTTTCCACAGACAGGTAGGGGGGCTGTTTTGGGGATGATTCAAGTGCATTAGATTTATTGTGTACTTTATTTCTATTGTTACTTTATCAGCTCCACTTCAGATCATCAGTGTGGGAAAATTAATAAGATGGCGCCAGTTAGGCTCTCATGCCCTCTCACCTCATGTTCTGTAAACAATGACTTTACATGGTTATGTAACAGCTGAGATCACTCATAGCATTGCACATGCATGTCATGAGGTACCCACTTGGCCACAGGCTACTTTTGTTCTGTAAGTATATATAAGCTTCACCTGGAAAAGCCCATCAGGGTTGTGTGCAGTTATGTTGTGCTGTGTCTGCTGCTACAGCTGCTGTGCCAGCCAGGAGAGAATAAACGTGTCTACAGTTCCTTTGGCTCCTTTCATTTTCTTCCAGCCTCTTAGCTCATGCCTTGCCTACCATGGGTTCAGCAAACCATGCACACAGTGAGACACAGAGAGAAAACTGATGCTATGAGCAGAATCAGAAAAACAATCAAGTATTAGATCCCAGAGATTGAGGACCCCTGGACTAGAAAACATTCTAATCATTAAGGAAACTTTATAGTCTGGGCTCTGGATGAGAAAGAAAAAGACTTCTCTGCAGGAATCCCAGGTGGCACAGAAGTAAAGAATCTGCCTGCCAATGCAAGAGACACAGGAAATTTGGGTTCAATCCCTGAGTGGGGAAGATCTCTTGGAAGAGGAAATGGCAACCCACTTCAGTATTCCTGCCTGGAAAATCCCATAGACAGAAGAGCCTGGTGGATTGTAGTCCATGTGGTCTCAAAGAGTTGGAAACAACTGAGTGAGCATGCATACGCATAGGGACTGAATATTTATGCCTCCCCAAATTCATATGTTGAAATCATAACCTCTAAGGTGATGCTATCAGGAGGTGGGACCTTGGGGCAGTGATTAGGTCACGAAGGCAGAGCCCTTATGAACGAGTGCCCTTTTAAAAGTGGCTTAAGAGAGCCCCTTTGCCCCTTCTGATGTGTGAGAACACAGTGATGGCTATTAACCAGAAAGTAGGCCCTCATCAGACACCAAGTCTGCATGTACCTTGATCTTGACTTCTCAGCATCTAAAACTGAGAAACAAATTTCTGTTGTTTATATGCCATTGAGGCTATGGTACTTGTTACAGCAGTCCAAAATAAGACAGCCTGGGATTCAGCCAGCCAGTGTCTGATTATAAGTGTTAAGGGTATAATAAGATAGAGGAAGGTGTGGAGGCTGGGAAAGGGGGACATTTTGTTTTAACTAGGGTGATAAGTGAAGTTTGAGTCAGAAGTAACATTAAGGAAATGATATCTAAAAAGAACACTACATGTTCTTCTCCACAGGGCCTGAAAATGTGCTTGTGAAAAATCAATATTCTTTTGTGATTAAAAATCAAAATCACATTTAACAAAAATGACAACAGGTAAGTATGTCCTTAACATGACCAAAAAAGCACATATATATTTGTATATATAAATATATATATATATATATAAATGTGTGTATGTATATATATATAAGTGTGTATATATCTCAAAACCCCAAAGCTAGCAAGGATCCACCATCACCAAAACATGCCTTGATCTCACCATGAACAATAGTCAGCAGATACTACAAATGGGTGGATTATATCAAGACCTACATGAAATAGACAATTTAATAAAACTATAACTGATAAAAGAAATCCCTGTCAATTGGTTAAAGACATAAAAGATTCATACTGTAACCCTAAATGAATAAGATACTATGAAAAAATAACCGGAAATTAGAAAAACAAAACAAGATAAAAAATAATTTCTAAAACTAAAAAAAAAACAAGCCATGTAAATTAGAATTCTATTGGATGGAATAAATAGCAGATTAATTAGAACTGAAGAGAGGAAAGATAAACAGAAAATAAAAACAGGGCAAATACAATGAAACATCAAAGGGGTGACTATAGAGAAAATTTTAAAAATATTATATTTGAGATATTTGAATACATAGAACTATAATATTCATCCTAAATTTGTGACTGCTTCCACCCCCCACCCCCAACCCAGCTCCTTTTTCATTCAGTATCTTTCACCATCCTGTTGTGTAGCCTTGGGAACAAGTGTAATGGATTGAATCACAGCTGTTATCCTCTAAAATGGACATAGTGAAGTGAGTAAAGTCGCTCAGTCGTGTCTGACTCTTTGCGACCCTGTGGACTGTAGCCCACCAGGCTCCTCCATCCATGGGATTCTCCAGGCAAGAATACTGGAGTGGGTTGCCATTTCCTTCTCCAAAATGGACATAACTACCATTTAAAATGTGATGCTCTACTGGACAGTATCCCATATTGTACCTATTATAGTATACCTTTATTCAAACTTAGAAGGTGATTGTTCCTCAAAATTTAACTCCAAGTTACCATGTAAATATATGATAAATTGTTAAAATAAAGACAGATGTGATTGTATAGAAACATTATATCCATGTTGAGATTTGAAAGAATTCTCATAAGGGGTCTTGTCCTTCTTTATTGGAATGCAGGGTAAATTTCCTTTCCCTGTACTTGTGAGGTAGATAAAGATGGTTTTGCCTTTTCTGATTATCATCTATCCTTAAATGAGGCAAATTTCTGTCGTGTTTTTTACATCTTTAGTTTTACACAGTTTGCCACCAGAGCTTGTTGCATAAAAGACTGCCGAGAGAGTGACTATCAGATATTAAAATACTTAAACTGAGATTGACCTCAGTCATTTCATTAATCTAAAATCAACTAGAGAATGTGTCAGCTTAACTTTGTAGCTTTAGCTAAAGCAAATGCATCTACATAACCAAGCAATGATAATAAATATACTCACAGAATCTTGAGATGGAGTATGGAATGTTCATGATTTATTTATTTTTTTATCTGATCTGAGTGCAAAGAGGGGAAAAGAAAAGACCTTTGGACACGGTGGATGATGATCCTTATTGTGGCATTGAATCACTTTGCAATTTATGGTTAAAAGTGTGACTATGTAGACATCATCATTGTTCTCATGGCTGAAATCAACACTGAGTAAAATTGGCTAGTTACCTATTTCTCTAAACATATGATCTTCCTGTTTCTAAAAGGAAACGTGAATCACAAAGGAATTCTGCTGGTGTTAGGTCTTGAGAGTATTGGGCTATGCTTTGTTCATCTGAATATGACCCCTGTGCCTTTCTAAATATTTAATACTTGAAAATACTATTTTAATCAAGGTTTCTGTCAATATTCTCTTACTGAAATATTATACGTTTTAGATTTTGAATCTGTAATCTATTTGATCCACATCATCAAGGAAAAATATATAGTCACTTGTCTATTTTAATTTGCTCAGTTCAACTGAAAGGGAAATCTAGCATCTCCTTCTTGAGGTTTTCTTTTCTCCACAATTGTCTAAGAACTTCTAGAAGTATAGTCAGTTCAAAGGGATCATATTTCTTCCCAACGATTCATTTGTTCAGTCCGCTAATGTCTTCGTTTTCCTTACTGCCACACTGTATAACATTTGAAACCTAGCTTTACACAGAATTACTGCAGTGAAACCTTGCTCTGTCACTCAACATTTGAGCTCTAATGGTATGTCTCTTTTAGTCCAGACTTAGATAATTAGGACAAACATCATACCTGGGTGGCTGGGTTCAGAGAGCTTCTGAGCCTCAAGCATGTGGGTTCACCCAGCAAATTTTAAGCCCAGAATTTTCATTCCCCTCTCAATGAGGACTCTTTTGAGGTCTTTAGGTGTATTTATGTCTCAGTCAGAGCCATTCTAGTATTTTAGAGCTTCTAATATTGTTGAAATTCAAATGGGACTGCATTAGGAACTTAACACACTTTTCCTCCCAGAAATTTGCCCACTTTCTCCACAGAGAATACACTGTGGGCCTAGTTAAGGGGTAGTAGAAGGCAACCAGAGAAGGCGATGGCACCCTACTCCAGTACTCTTGCCTGGAAAATCCCATGGATGGGGGAGCCTGGTGGGCTGCCGTCTATGGGGTCGCACAGAGTCGGACACGACTGAAGTGACTTAGCAGCAGCAGCAGCAGCAGCAGAAGGCAACACCTTTGGCAGTGTACAGAATTCCACACTTGAAAGTGAAAGTGTTAGTTGCTCAGTCGTATCTGACTTTTTGCCCGCTAGGCTCCTCTCCATGGAATTCTCCAGGCAAGAACACTGGAGTGGGTTGCTATTTCCTTCTCCAGAGGATCTTCCCCATCCAGGGATTGAACCTAGTTCTCCTAGTATTACAGGAGAAGTCTTTACTGTCTGAACTAGCAGGGGAGCACACTTAGTGGAAAAAGTACCCTCAGCTTTATAATTTTATAGCTAGGGCACACTATTTTTAAATTCTTTTCCCTGTAACATAGAAATACTATTTCTAAATTACTTTGATGAATAAGATTACTATTGTTCAGACCTTTTCTTCGACCTCCTTGAGATCAAGCAGGCAAATTTTGACAAAATTTCATTTTTAGTATTAACCATGGCAGAAGACCATGGGTAGAAGTGGCCTATAAAATGTTCCTCAAGCAAGAGAGTCCTGAGCATATTACAGGTTCCTTAAAAACAGTACTATCAAGTCTGAGGGAACACTCCATCCCAGCCTGGCCATGTTTCGAGGGTGAAAGACTTTAGGAGTAAAGTGGGTGGAAAGCAAGAGAGTATCTGAGGTCTACCTGGAGACTGAGAGTTCCTCAGACGTTTGGTTTAAAAGAATCGGAGAGAGCTTTTCTGCAATATAATTCACCTTCTAAGGTGCCTTCAGAATCTATTCAGTTAAATATGGCCTGAACGGTTTGAAATAGGTTATATAGCATCTCACAATTTTTTACAAAGGTGTTTAGTACACTGGTATAGGTACAGAGTATAAGAAACTTAAAAGTGTCAAAGGAACAAATATGTATTTATTA
Source organism: Tragelaphus eurycerus (assembly GCA_935064755.1). NCBI lineage: Eukaryota > Metazoa > Chordata > Mammalia > Artiodactyla > Bovidae > Tragelaphus > Tragelaphus eurycerus. The sequence goes on along the minus strand of CAKXYN010000012.1, from coordinate 8,634,014 downwards.
TATATATATATACACACATATATATAAAGTTATACACACACACACACACACATATATATATATGAACACATAATTATGTATGTAAATAATTTTATAATTACCTCATCCTTATTCAGTGTGGGCTTGGTTACTCAGGACACCCAGAGATCCTGATGCCCCCTGGTGGTCACTGAATTATCACAGATTTCCTTGACATCTGAAAATCCACAGGGTTTGAAGAACTAAAAAGTTGCAAGATGGAAAACCATGTAGCATGTAGAAGTAATTTGCATAATTTAAGCTAGTTCTTCCTCTCAGTGCTGGTGATTTATGGAACAGAGAACTATAAGTAATGGACGAGCCTCCTCCAGCAAAACCAAATTTGGAAAAAAAAAATTCTTAAGCTCAAGTGGGCATGTGTTAATGAATTTGAATATAATGTGTCACATTTCTCTGCTATGTTTACTAATTCTTTTAATAATAATCAAATAATTAAAGTTATTTTATTTAACACTTTTGAATATTTTAAGTGATCAGAAAATTTCAGAGTGACACCTCAGCAATATTCGATTGGACTTATAATTTTGATAAACTGTATTTTTATTTGTTAAGCTCTCTTGAATTAACTCAGTAATTGCAGTTAAAGAATTATAATTTTAATCTTCTAAGTGTAATCAATTTATCCAACCATGCAAAAGTGAATGAACTTTTATAAAGGCACAAAATATAGCCTTGACTTCTGATTTCTGACCTCTGACTTTCTATGCTGCTGCTGCTGCTAAGTCGCTTCAGTCGTGTCCGACTCTGTGCGACCCCATAGACGGCAGCCCACCAGGCTTCCCCGTCCCTGGGGTTCTCCAGGCAAGAACAATGGAGTGGGTTGCCATTTCCTTCTCTACTGACTTCCTATACTACTAGATAAATCTGAAAATCTGAAGACTAAGTAAAATCATTGCTATTTATGAGACTTGCCTATGTACATTTTTTACACTGGGTTACAAGTAAATATTTTATATATACTACATAAATCATGCTAATGTAAACATGTAAGTAATTTTCCTGCACAGTGGAAAGATTGTTTACATTTAGACTGAAATCACAAATAGAGAACCCAATTTTCTATAATATCTATTAACTGAGACATAATTTTTTTTTCTATTTATAATCAGTTTCTTCTGTACAGGACCTTTTCTAATTCAGTTTAAATTACCCCTTTTCTGTGATGAACTTGCATTTCCACATTTACCAGCTGTGAATGCATTTAGAGAGTAAGTGCAAAACTACTAGGTTCAGAAACAGCCCTTTGATTTTGTTGTCACTGTTAACTATTTAGTTTGGCAGCCTTGGGTTTGTAACTAAAGTCTCAGGTTTTTCCTTTCCCCTCTGAAGGCCTGTTTACTATACACACACAATACACACACACAAAGCCTTTTATTCGAAAATTTATGGAACTCACTCCGTGAAGCCATTAGAATTTACTCCTAAGTAACTATTCCTCTCTTAAAATTGAAAAATATCTCCCAGAGATAAATAGTAAGGTAAATATTAGTGTTGAAGCAAGTTAAATGAAGATAATAGCTGTACCCTCATTTGGAATGTTTCTTGAATTTGTACATTTATTTTCATATATGTACAGTTATGTGTGATTATCAGTAATCAGATAGATAAAAATAACAGCACATAACTATTGGGCATATTTTCTTTGAATCTGAAAGCAGGCATTTGTCATCTTTCTGCTATACAGTTAAGACAGATGTTTCGAAAGAGGGTTTATAAATGTAATATTAAAGTTTTGATCTCTTTTTTCCAACGTTATCTAAATATAAGCAGGGTATTCTATTAGCTGCATATCCCAACAAATATATAAAAATTAAAAAACAATTTTTCTAGAATTTCTGCTTTGGCTCACATGTATTGGTTATATATATGCCATTTGGTATTGTTCAGGAAAATGATTTCTAGTACATTTTATAAACATACATACATTTGCTTTTCTAAAATTTGCCTTAGCAATAATATGCACAAATAGATAAGATGCTAAAATAAACCATTTTAAAAGTGATATAAAGGAATTAACTATTTTAAGTTATTATAAAATAGGACAGTTTTGTGAACTGATTATTTTTTTATTTCAATGGCTTCATGTACAAAGAGGTTTATAGGCTTTGCTGTTATTCAACGAGTCTATTGCTAATTTACATAGTTTTTATATATTAAAATATATACTGTATAAAACAGTATAACAATCATCCTTTCCTTGACTAAGTCATTTACATTAAGTTAAATTCCATGACTTTTTCATCACTGTACCTAGATACAAAAGAAAGAAGGTTGGTAAACCTAAAAATGAGTATCACTGTGCAACTCTGCAGGCAAAACTGTCAGCAGTCTGGCACGTGTGCATTTAATGCGAAGTCTCTTGTCTCTAAAAATAAAAGCGAGGCTGAACATGCCTCTATGTCTGATAGAGAGAAGGGACACAATAAGGAGATTCCTTACACCACCTACACTCATCAGAGTGAAGGATGTTACTTCTTTGGTTTCCTGGTCTAATGGAAAGGTATTTGTATTCACATCACTGAGTATTAGTCATTCAATAGATGAAAGGAATATTTTAAACTTTAAAGGCTACCTTGGTGTCATGCTAAGAAGTGGGGATGAGACCCTGGGGAAAGTGTTGAAATTCTGGAGAATTATTTTAACTATTAGAAGTGGTTTAATATCTGTGAGTATGTGAGATTAACAGTTTTATTGCCTACATGTGGGGATCTACATTCTTAGTTCTAATGTTTTACCTTACAATTCTTACTCCTTAAAGCACCCGTTTGTGTAAACACTGCTTAATCTATGTAACAAGTGCACTCTACATCTTTTTATCTAGTTTCAAGGTTACTCTATTAAGCGATTTATATTTTCCATGCATCTTCTAAAGGGCACTAAAGATACTTTTAGTTATAATTTTTTAAATGTTTAATAGGGGTAATGGCTAGGAACAAGTAATATTTAAGAAATAAAATAGAGACCCAAAGATAGGTTAGAGGGGAGGAAATCTCATTTCTCTTTTCTTCATAATTGCATTAGGTAAGTAAAAACTACAGGAGACAATTTTTCATAAAATACAATTTTAAAATCTAGGGATCTGTCATCTCTGAAAAGTCTTTGCTATAAATACCAGAAACAATTCAATTTACTTTACATATCCAGATCGAAAACATAGGGAAAGTATGGAGTCTTAGACGAGGTCAAACTTTTTGCCTCTCTTAAATAGAGGCAAATCATGAATGACATAATTTTTTTTTTTTTGGGAGGAAATATATATATATATATATATATAAAAGGACAGGAAGAAAATGAAGCTCCTCTTAGACATGTGATCAAGTTACTAGGCTTGACCTTCGGATTTGATGATTTGGCAATTAAGGTTTTTAAGTTCTTCATCTTATTGTATTACCCATCTTTTGAATTGCAAAGTGTCTGAAACTAACGGGAATGGGATTCCTCTAGGCAGTAGTCCTCAATATTTTAGTTAGACGAAATCAACCGGCGATGTTGGTGACACTTTTTATTCTTAGTTTGCTTTTGAAAGGTAATTATTGACTAATTATTGAAAAGTACTCAATATGTGCGAAAGAGGTCTTGCTCTTAATTTAAATTAATTGAATGCATGGTAACATTCTTTAAAATTAAATGTAATTTATGCAGCGAAATGGAAAACGATCAAAGTGGGGGGAATTCCAGGAAAATCTCGGAAAATGATACGCATGTAAGAAAAACGTTTCGGAATTTTCAGAAGTTTCTCTTGCAGTGTTCTATTTAGTCCTACCAACTATCGGTAAACGATAGGGCGGGGGTGAGGGGGGCACATAAAACAAAAGACTTCCTTTCTCCACTCCCTTTTCCTCTGGCTCTCTTGCCAGAGCTTGTTGCAAACTCTTGGAAACATTGTTTGAATATAATACATTTGATTCTACTTTTATTCTACCAGAGATTGTGCTGGGTGGTGCCTAAAACTGTCTTTGGACTAACAGAAAAGAGTAGTAAGCCTTCAAGAAAGAAAAAGAACAAAGTTACCCGACCCGTGGAGGTTGTGAGTAACAACAACAAAAAAGTGAAAGGCACTTTACTTAAAGAACAGCTCATTTCACTGTCCCGGCTCCGTGCTTGGTAGCTGAGAGAGCTTTCATCGCTCTGGTTTCTAAAAGAGCGCGAGGATCACTACTATAAACACGACTGTAAATTAGGAGGGTTATTTTAAGATTGATTTTGCTCCGCGAAAGCTGCGATTGCTAAAAGCCAAGCGCCCACAGCAGCACGCACCTCGGCTGCCATCCACGTCCTCCTCGGAGCATCCAGAGCCAGCCGAGAGCTCAGAACCTGGAGGGAATCCTGGATCCGCAACCTGACTCCGCTTGCCGCCGATTGGCCCGCGCCCCTAACCCAACCCCCAAGGTTGGGGCGGCCGTTTCGCTGGGAACCGCCCCTAGGCCCTGGGAATCGCCGCCTGGGAGGCCGGCTACGCCTGCCACTCAACCCGAGTGGCGGAGGCTCTCGGCTCGGAGCCCCGCCCTCTCCCCTAATTGATATTATTGGAGTGTGGAGCAAGCGGCCGGTCTGCAGTCGGAGACTTGCAGGCAGCAAACACAGTGTGAACGAAAGGAGGGGGGAAAAAATTTCAAAAGCTAAACGTGGAGCAGCCAGCCGGAGATCGAGAAGGGGAATCAATGCGTGGAGCGCAATAAAAAATTAAAAGCCCATATACTTCGGAGCAAACAGCATTTAAAAAGCTACGGCTCAACTGAAACCTAAGATAAAACCTGCTCATGCACCATGGTTTTTCAAACTCGGCACCCTTCATGGATTATTTTATGCTACATCTGGCTGCTCCACTTTGCACACACCGGAGAAGCGCAGGCTGCAAAGGAAGGTAAGGTGATGGGAAAGCAAAGTTTGTTCTGACTTATTTATTTAGCTGTCTACCTGCAAGAGCCGGCTGGTCCGCGGGGCTGCCGGCCGCGCCTCCGGCGCCCGGCGACCCTCCCCCGCCGGCTCCCCGCCCCCTCATCGCTCCGGCCGCTCCTGGCTGGCCGGCGGCTAGCCGGGCTCTCTGAGCCGCCTGCAGCCCCAAGCCCAGGGCCGTTAGCCCGACGAGAGTGGGATTTCTGGCGCAGACTGTCCAGAGGGCGTGAGCATCAAAGGAAGGCGGAGGGGGGGGTGGGCGGGGGCTCGGGGGTGTGGGAACCGCCGACGAGCTCGTTCTCCCGGACCCGGGGCAGGTCAGATCTCTTCCTCTAGCCCTCTGCTCTTCCTCCTCTCGCCGTTCGTCTCACTGGGAGTAAGCTGTGGCCAGAGTTGGTCGGAGACCAGGGAGTGCAGCCTCTAGAACCCTGGCCAGCCCGCCGGCGAACGGCTGGAGCCTTCCCTGAGGGGCCGTGACTTGTGTGAGCTCCGAACGCTCGGGTTACTAATGAAGTGCTCACTGCGTCGGAGGAGCAGGCGCGGGCCTGCGGTTGGCGCTCGGACGCCGGCGCGGAACAATAACGCCGCGGAGGTGAAGCAGCGGACGGCGCGCTCCCCGCGCCCCGCCGGCCTGAGACATCTCCATTCAGCGCGCGCCGCGCAGGTCCCGGCGGCCACGGGGACAGTGGCAGACCAGCCGGCTCGGCCCGGCCAAGGGCGAGCGGTGGGAGTCGGGGGCAAGGGGAGGGGGATAAAGGGAGGGCTGGGACTGTGCAGTTGATGCCGCCTGGGCGACCAGAAGTCCTCAAACCTCTGCCCCCACAGTTCTGCAGTTAAGGAATACGACTGATGGAACTCGTATGTGCAAAAGACATGGACCCCGGGGACTAGTTCTGGTTCATGAGAGCAAGGAATCATTGGGGCAGATACGCCTGTATATGGCTTTTTCCGCTCGTCTTCTCCTTTGAACCATTGACAGAAGGTAAAAATACCTTTTGGTGCCTGTAGTTGGAGCTGGGGAAAAATAAATCCTGTCAATGGAAACGTCTTCTGAGCAGTGTCACAATCTACCCACTCCCCTCCGTATCGTGCAGACTGTACGTTTAAAGCTGATTTCCCGATGTTTAAAAGCAGAATACTAGTAATTACTTGTCCCTAAAGTGTGGAGGATGGAGTAATCTGTTACCAGATATAGGTCTGTTACTAGATATAGGTCTTGGGGTCGGGAGTTGAAACGCATCGGTACTCGCTTCATCTATGTCTGAAAACTTCCTGATTTAGTGCTGCTTTTTACGATTCTCTTCTTGGGGCCTTTTTGGTCACTGAAACCTCTCCCCCCACCCCCGCAACCAAACGCCATGACCTACTCTTTGATCCAGCCTGACCTTCTGACCCCAGTTTCCACATCTGCAACCTGTGTTGATGCTGAACCCATTCAGAGCAAACCTTAACTTCCAGCTGTCGGTTTCGCTCTTGCAGATGAACAGACATCTGCTAGAAACACACAGCCATACACACCAAAACCCACATTTCTACTCGCGTGACATCAGAGAATAGGGATATTGAATCCTGCAAACTTATATTGATTGCTTCGGAATTTCGGGACCCGAGGAAAAGTTTGCACCGCCTGGGCGAAACCCCGCGTGCGAGCTAGCGCAGACCCCGGCTGGAGTATGAGCTATAAATAACTGCATCACTAGGGGGAGAGGTTCCTGCAGTCAGAATGGCTTGCTCGCCCGCGTTTCTCTTCTGGGTGCGAAATACGTGGAGAGGATTCTGATTCTAGGAGGCCGAATTCTTTACATGCAGAAGTGAGCTGTTTAAAAGGTGGGCGGGGGTGGCGAAAGCGCTCCTCTTCTCGGTGGCGACTCACCCGGCGAGTCGCGGCGGTCAAGGGCTGCCGTTCTGGGAGCGAGCCAGCCCCGAGGCGACGTCGGGGCACCCAGGGGCGAGCGCCAGGAAGTGCCTGGAGCAGGTGCCTAGCTCTCTGGAGCGGATGGGAATGATTAGAGAAAGATGAGGGACCTCCTTTCTCCACTTTCCCCGCACATGCTCTCTCGGGGAGGTCGGTTCCCGCTACTGGGAGCGCGCATATAAGTCAGTCTAACGCTTGGAGGCGAAGTGCAGCCGCTGTATTTCCTCTCCATTAATGCCGCTGCCGCGGCCCCCTCTGAGGAGACGTTTCCCGATAGCCTCTCTCCTCCTCCCGGCTCCCTCTGGAGCTAGGGCGCCACCGGTTCCCTGGAGTGCCCAGGTCTGGCGGAGGCGTAATGGATGCTCCGCGCGGCAGGCGCGCCCGTCTGGCAGCCCCCGCCCCGCCCCGCCGACGGCCCCGCCCCAGCTTTCGCTGCTGCCCGCGCGGCCGGGTGCCGGCTCCACCGGCGCGCCCGGCATCTCGCTCCTCACCCGCACCCCCCGCATCCCCCACCCCAGCCCGCGCGGCGAGGGCTCAGAGTCCCGGAACCCCAGACCGCACGCCGCGTTCTCAATTGACCGCCAGGCTACGCCTCCGCGGGCGGGAAGAGAGGCTGGTGTTCCGAGCGGGAAGGCAAAAGCGCGCAGTTACCGGCTGGTCCAGAGAGCAGACAGCGGAAGGGAGACGGGCTGAATCTTTACGAGCTAGTTAAATGCTCAGGGGCCGGTTTCCCTTTTGTTTTTATTTGCTCATTTGTTTCTCTCTTAACTTGTTTGACATCACCGCCCCACCTGAGTCCCAGGCTCTCACCCCAGGCTGTGCCGAGGGGTAACGGAAAAGCAGTAAATCATCACTGTGCTTATTTCACCTTCAAAAAATGACCCAAGAAAGTCTCCTGGGTTTAAAATTCACTTGTCACTACGAAAGACGGAAATAATAATATTAATAATAAAATAAATCATCTCTAAAGAAAAGTACATAGAACCCACATTGTTTGTGCATGTCAAGGACAAAAACAAACTTGAAAAATCATTTACTGTAAATTCAGTAGTCCAAACATTTATTGATGTTCCTAGTTCGAAGTACAACTTAGTATTTTAAAAGTGTGGCTTTTAAAATGATTATTATTATTTGAAAGGGTGAGTGCTATCATGGTCTCCCTGAGAGTCTTAAGTATAAAACATTTTAAGAAAAAAGTGTTTGTATATCTATATTCAGTTATAGGGAATAACCTTGACTAGTGTGAAGGAGTCAAACACATTATCAACTGTTTCTCTCTTTTCTTAGAGTAAAAAATTTTCATTACCTTTAACACCACAGTGTTTTACTCTATTAATAGTTATTGAAAAGTTTATTTAAGCATGTATTTCATTTAAGTTCAAATTTTAACATTTTGTTGAGGTTGATGGCAAGCATATTTACATGCCTGAAAATATATTCACCATTATTTCTGGACAGATTGATTCATTTGTTAAAATGCTATGGAATCATGGAAATATTTTTGAAGAATACAAATTCGTAACTCTGAAACTAGTTTGAGCAAAGAGTGAATGCTTTAGGAGATTAATTGTCCTAAAAAGCAGTAAAATATATCAAATTGGAAGCATGGTATATATTAATGTGTGACATTTGAATGCATTATCTTGCATTATATTGTACTGTAAATGCATCCGGAGCATTTATTACATTTATATAAATATTATTTGCATTATACTTTATGGTCGTGTAAAAGCATAATACAACTGTTTTTAAAAGTTAAGTTGAAGTTTGAATATCCCATTTTGAGAATTAGTTAATGCTTTGAAATATTTGTAAATTTAAAAGTAGAAATATTAAAAACAGATGTTTGAATAACCCAGAAATGTATCTTGTAAGTGATAGGCAATTTACTTTTATTATAATAACATTGCTTAATATGATTTTTAATTATATTCATTTTGGCTTAAGAGAAGACATTGTGTGTGGAAACTTAAAAAAATAAACTCCAATTCTCAAAAGAGACTAGGAAATAGTTTTTGAAGAATAGTACAAGTCAGTGACTGAGGAGTAATATGAAATTATGCTTTATTATGTTAATGCTATTTTATTTGACAAAGTTTAGCGTGCTCAGTGGTTTACAGAATTCTTTATAATATACAATTACTACTGAATCAGTATGCATCCCATATCATTTTTTTACTTTTGTTTTCATACTTTCAAGTTTTTAATTAATTTTAATATTTCAATTAAAAAATGTAAATTGGTTTTTCAATATCTTTCTTCCTTTAAGAAAGTGGAATATTTTTGTCAGGTAGGTCTATATTTCATCATTCACCTAATATAAATAACTGTTTATACATTTTAAATCATAAAGTGATAATTGTTTTAAAAATTATATTGACTTTAATAACTTTTACAAACATTTTCACTTTTCATCTAACATTTAGAAATGCAACTTTCTTTTTCAGTACTACTGCTGGATTCTAAAGCACAACAAACAGAGTTGGAATGGATTTCCTCTCCACCCAATGGGGTAAGTGCTTCTCCTCATCAAATACCAACCTCTATTTTTTAAAGTAAGAAATAAAACCTCTTTCCCTTCCCCAGTGGAGTTATTCAGATTCTTCACATTTAAATTGTTTTGATTTCACATATCTTGTTCAATATTTTGTTGGGTTTATAATGAGACATTGAATTCTTGGAGAAGAGATGGTATATTTAGAACTCTGAAAAATAGATTAAAAAAAAAAATCTCTTTAACCATAATCTTTTGAGTTCTTCTGTGAGTGGGACCATATGTCAGTTTCCAGGCTATAAATGTTAACTAATTACAGAGAATATGCCTTTCATGAACTCAAATCCCTTTAGTTACTTTATACTTCTTTAATATAATCACCAGGTAGGTTGTGTGTAGTTCTTTAAAAACAGTAGGTAATTTGTTTTCTTCTTTTGAAAAATGTTTTAGCATTATTCAAAATATACATGAAAGGATAACTAAAAGTCTAATATGCTCAACATTTTAACATAAAATTTGCTATGAAATATGATTTGGATTCTCCAAAATTTGTACTATGTGCTACCTGTTCTTATTAATCAGAAGTGATGGCAGAGCAAGCACATATCAGAGTAAAAATCTGTTACAATAAATGAGTGAAAGCTGTCCAATAAAAGTTTATGAAAATATAAGTAGATTCTAAAAAACTTGCGTTAAGTGTCATGTATCCAGAAAGATACATTACTTACTTAAATTTAGTTCGATGTCAATGTCTTTGAGTATTATTTTAATTGTGAAAGAGGGTACATACTTCATCCCTTACTAAGTAAAAAGGTTCCAAGAAAGGGAATTGTAATCCCCATTGTTACTTAAGTTAATCTTTGGTACAATGAAAAGTTTGGAGTCAAAGAGCACTAAGTATAAGTGAGGATATAAAAAGTTTGCAAAGAATGAAAGTCTGAAAGAGATTTTTGAGTATAAGAACATCATGAAATGAACATGTCATAAGCTGGAAGTTAGTTTAAAAATGTAAAATGTGAACAATGCAAATCTGTTTAAAGTAGATTAGGTTTTTAAAATGAATATTTGAGATGCTTAAGATCATATTGCAGTTATCTGTATTGGTCAGAAAGAACTATGAAAAAAAAATGACAAGTATGTTACAGATTAAATATAAAAAGTAGGCTGAGTTTGAAGTATGAATGTCATACTTAACCTTGAAAGTTGAATGGTTTCTGTGAGTAAAATAATATACATTATAGGAAGGCATTCACAAAAAAATTGAGCACCTTGCTTGCCAATGATAGATGTGGCCCATTTTCCACCCTTCATCAGTTAAAACAAATAGAGATAGAGGATGGTTTTTATCTCGTAAGGAGAAGTAAACTGACATATGTTTCTAATATTTCATCCATGCAATCCATAAAATGATAAACCATGACTTTCTGTGTTATTTTGGACTGAAAGGGACATTTTATCAGTGCAAAATATCTAGAGTGAACTTAACCCTACATATCTTATGAATCAGCAGATAATATTAGACAATGATGATTGACAGTTTATTCCATGTATAAAATGGGTTGGCTTACATGTGGTTAAATATCTAACTGGAAATAAAATATTATTGATATAAGTGTCTAGAAATAATTTTATAAGCATACCATAAAAGCACACTAGCCAAACTAAGATTTCTTTCCCAGTGTAGAAATTACTGCAGTCTCTTAGAAAGTAAGATAATAAACCAAAAGTTGCATTAAATGCATTAATTTTGTCTCAATCCATCTAAAAGTTTCCCTTCAGGAGTAGATTTTTAAGTAAGCATTAAAGTTAACTGAGTTTCATTGGTAGTAAAATTGATTTTTCATACATTGAACAAAATAATATAATTGTTCTTAGAGCTAGAAAAAAGAGTTCTTCAGATGTATTCCTTTCTAATAATTAGCCTTGGCTTCTTCTAACTAGGGAATTGTTAAAAAGAGCACATTTATCCTTGGAGCTTTTCACTTTTTGGTAGATGCTATTACTAGTTTCACTTCTTTTAATAATTTCAACCTAATTAAGAGACTAAAATCTGCTCATCCAAATGGATGAATTTGGTTATATTTGGCTAAGAGCCATTCAAGAAGATTATAAGCAGCTAACTAAAATGGAAAACTATGCACTGCATTAACTAGTCACAAACTTAAGTTGTGTTGAGTAAAAAGCTGAACATGATAATGGGCTGTTTGCTACATTTGAGGACCTTTGATTGTGTGTATAATAAAATTGTAGCAAATATATGTCATCACAAGAAATTTTTGAATTTCAGAATATTGCTACTTTGTCTTGTTAGTTTTCTCAGAGCTGCTTTTAAAATTAGATATTAGTATTTTATAGAATATTTAAGGAAACTGATGTTTCTGATAGAGTTTTATAAATAAAACTCATTACCACATGCTTATTTTTTTCACATTTGCTTTTCTTGAAGCAGTAGTTTAAATATTGTGTGCTATGTGACTTTGGATTAGAAGACTAATAGGATTTTATATTTGGCATTTCCTATTAGGGAAATGAATACAAGTAGGTGACAATGTCACTATTAAGGTATCATAAATACAAAGTTGGAAATTTTGTAATAATGGTAAGAAAGGACATAAACAACAATTGCCTTAGGCTTTTGGATGAAATGAATTTATTAACCAATGAGCAATATAAATAATATTTAGCAAGGTTCAATAAGCTTTAAGTTGTTGCAAATTTAGCTGAGCTTATTATTTTCCTTTTTTGTGAAAATAAATGAGTTTGCTGTACTGTATATCATATCAGCATATGAATGGGTATTTTTAAACATCTGATATTTTTCCTGTCAGAAAGCTTGTTACCTAAATGTGATTCAACGTCCTGGTTTGCCATGGACTTTTTATTGTCCGTTGAATCATACTTTTATAATTATTTATAGTTATGTGGCATTATGGACCATATTATATACAACACTGCAGTAAATAAATAGCTCTATAAAACGTTACTCCTTTATATCTCATTTTGCAAAGATTGTGAAAGATTCCCCATTATGAATATCAACATGTTGTGAAATGCTCTTGCATTTCAGAGTACTTTTGGCATTTTCTTCCCTGTGTTTTTAGGTACTCTCTTAATTTAAATATAACATCAACACTTAAAATGTCAACGGAGTGATCAAAAATTCCACCATGTAGCTGTATGTATATGCATTAAATGGTAATTTAAGTCATTTCGTTATGTGCTTTAGTCTATAAAAATCATAAGCTCAGTGGAGACGTTGGCATAAGCAAACACGTAAAAAGCAACACTAATACACCAGCAAACAGATACTAAGCAAAATGAAAGATTTATTGTATGCATAAACAATATAAGCGACCTAAATGATGTTCTGCCACCAGGATGAAGCTGAACAGAGACTCATTCTAAAGGTTTCATTGTTTGTCACCTTAGGAGTTCACCTCACTTTTTCAAAGATGAGCATTTGTGCTATACTGAAGAGTCCTTAGGCACTTGCAAAACCCTAATTTTATTATTTGATGAATGACTGATGACCTTTTCTAAATTTTACAGTGGGAAGAAATTAGTGGTTTGGACGAGAACTATACCCCAATCCGAACATACCAGGTTTGCCAGGTCATGGAGCCCAACCAAAACAACTGGCTGCGGACTAACTGGATTTCGAAAGGCAATGCACAAAGGATTTTTGTAGAATTGAAATTCACCCTGAGGGATTGTAACAGTCTTCCTGGAGTCCTGGGAACTTGCAAGGAAACCTTTAATTTGTACTATTATGAAACAGACTACGACACTGGCAGGAATATAAGAGAAAATCTCTATGTCAAAATAGACACCATTGCTGCAGATGAAAGTTTTACCCAAGGTGACCTTGGTGAAAGAAAGATGAAGCTTAACACTGAGGTGAGAGAGATTGGACCTTTGTCCAAAAAGGGATTCTATCTTGCCTTTCAGGATGTAGGGGCTTGCATAGCTTTGGTTTCAGTCAAAGTGTACTACAAGAAGTGCTGGTCCATTATTGAGAACTTAGCTATCTTTCCAGATACAGTGACTGGTTCAGAATTTTCCTCTCTAGTCGAGGTCCGAGGGACATGTGTCAGCAGTGCAGAGGAAGAAGCGGAAAACTCTCCCAGGATGCACTGCAGCGCAGAAGGAGAATGGTTAGTGCCCATTGGAAAATGTATCTGCAAAGCAGGCTTCCAGCAGAAAGGGGACACTTGTGAACGTAAGTAATATATGCTATTAAAATTTCTCTTTGCACTTTTTTTCTGTTTCAGTGTCAAAGATTTCAAGTAATAATGATTATTTGAACAGGTGAGTCAGTTTGTACCAGCGGTCCGATTTGGTGGATTTTAAGCAAAGTCACTATTGAACTTATTGATGATTCGCCACAGTGATTTCTGCACTAAGTGTGCAATAGGTATTGCAGTAAATATTGATGATAATGGTATTTCTTACTAAGATTTAACTAACCCTGTGCTTGACGTGGAAGACAACAGTTGCACTTTGGGCTATGAGATTTAAGAAAGGACATTGGGCAGAATGAGGTGACATTAATCAGGATTGAATGATGTGTGATTCCTCTTGTTTTGAAACCCATGTTGTCTGGACTCATGGGTAGCAGGAAAAGGGCATTAAGGGGGCTGCTAACAAGAGTTCTTCTAACAGACAAGATACATACAAATAGAGTTACAAACGTAGAATTTTTTTTATAAGTATTAAAACTTCTATGCAAAAATCATCAGATTTCACTTGCTAAATCTCTGAGGTTGCTTCTGCCAAAGCTGTATTTCTTTCCAGGACTAAACAATAAAAGGAGTGTTCCTCTGATAAGTTTTAGGTAGACTACATTTTTATGGAAGTGGGCCAAAGTTAAGTTTTAGTTATCAGAATATATCAGCTGGACATTTTCTGTTTTGAAATAATAATAGCATATGAATTTGTGAACCTATTCCTTTGTGTAATAAAACTGAATTTTCTCTTGCATAGCTTTATGTAGTCATAATAATTGGCCAGTTTTTTTCTGTTTAAAACTATGTCCAGAGATATTCAAAATCAATAGATATTTTGTGAATATCCTGAAAATATAATCAGGTTATATTAATTCTGTCTCTTATAAATTAGAAAACATAATACATTACGCAAAATAACTTTTATATATTCTTTGTACCCCTAAGGCAGCTGTATAATTTTAATACTTGTACTTCCCAGTTAATTTAGAGGGAATTGTAGTGAAAAATAATTATTGTAACTAAATGTTTTTTGCTAATTTACCATGTGCAGATACTCTTCCATATGCTTTACACAAAAGAGTTCATTTAATGAGATAGATAACATTATCACCTCTATTTTACAGAAAAAAAGAATGAGGCTGTCAAGGCTAAAAGATTACTTGCAGTTACTTTAGTAATTTTCTTAGCTTAGATTCAAACTCAGAATGTTCTGATTCCAGAGCCTGGAATTTTAGTGACAGTACTGCTCTGGCTTCCATCAGAAAGCAAGAAGAATCATAGCAAGTATTATTGTTTCATTGCTGAACGTAAATGCCTTGGTTCTAGTAGTTTGATATGTAAATCACATTACTTTCTTATAATATTCTCATTCTCATAGAATGTTTCTAGAAATTAGCAAATATTTACATCTGTGTTGTCTAGGAAGGTAGACAGTGGCCACATGTGAATCTGAGGTTCTAAAAAAATGGCGATTCTAAGTTAAGATATACTGTAAGTATGACTTATACACTGAATTTCAAAGACTTGGTACCAAAAAAATGTGGCAAACATCAGTAATTTTTTGTTACTTTGATTTTGAAAAACTCATACATTAGAAATATTGGGTTACATCAATATAACATTAAAAGTCTTTCAGTTATTTCTTTTTACTTTTTTAATGTGGCTACTAAAAATGTAAAAATTGCATATGTGGCTTATGTTATATTTCTACTGAACGCACTATTTAGATGGAATAACTGAGTAAATATATTTTTTCTGTCCTGATTGAAGTGTTAAATACTTCATGTGAATGGTCACTAGCATATAAAATGCCTCTGACCCAGCACTCAATTATCATTCCTGCCATAGCTGACATTGTAAAGTGAGCTCTGAGCTAAACAGAGATGATGTATTCCCGTCCCCTAGACCAGTTTAGCAGCCTCCCTGGCCATTCCGTGAAGGAGTCAAACCTGTCTACCCACTGTCATCTTTTCCTTTCCCTTGCTAGTAGTATTTTTTATTAAGTAGAACATCCTGCAGATTGCATATGTATGGAAATCAAAAACTGATGGAGATTTATCACTACTAATAGGCAGAATGCTATTCCACTGGGTAAGTATAGAAATATTCTTAGTGAATTCATCAATTCAGTGAAATGGAATGTTCTTATTGACTTGAGATTAACAACAGGTACTTGAAAATGATGGAGGATTCAACAATAACTATTATAAGAACATTTTAATGACACACTGTTACACTTCAGCTGTGAAAGCAGCCGGTTTCAGTAGTATGCAGATTTTGATTGATGTGAAATTGGAATTTAAAATGTTTGCACAATTAAAAATGGAACACATAAAAATTCATATAAAAGCGCACAATTAAATTTGTCTAAAAAGAAACTGGGAAATAACATTAAAGATCTTGTTCTTTTAAGGTTTAAAGAATTTTAAAGCAAATTATAGTCTTTTTTGTTTTATTTTGTGTAATTTAACTCAAATGATCTCTACATTTACTTACTAAGAATATCAACCAGGAACTGTTTGACTTCTGTACTTCTAAGTATAGAATTTAGTATGAAAAGCAGTCTTTAAATGCAGTGAAGTGATATATTTTCCGTGAAGTCTCCACTTCGAAATGACAAAAATCATCTCATTAAATGTGGTACTATTAAGATTATTTACATTCATTTATTTTGGTTTCAAGAATTGGAACCACATTTGAGTACCAAATTATTGTCGCCTGCAAACTGCGCCAAGGTGCTTAAAAATAAAGTAAAATTAGTTCACTGTCATCTGCATTAATTCTGCATTGGAATAGGTGAAATTAGGTACTAATAGTGAGAGTTCATTAAAAACATGTGATTCAAGGCCTCAAGATTCCTTCTTATGGTTCAAGCTGAAAGAGGATGTGTGCACTGTTTTGTCTACCATGTAACTTTCTTAATTTTTAACCTTACTGATGTTGACAAAGGAATTAAATACCTTATACTTAACCATGGCACTATGTTCATTTGCAAAAACATTTCCCTCCTTGGCATAATTCCAATGCATTGCTGTGAGAGTACTTGCCTCTGGAATCAATCCAGGCCTGCCTTTATAAGTATTTCTCCTGTTTCCTTTCAGTGATCCTGTTAAGAGTTTGAAAACAAATTTCAGTCCCATATTGAGGAAAACTAAAGAGTCTGGGAGAGGATGGTAGTGAGTCCCTAGCCAAGTAACAGTAGTTAGTCACTTAAAGGCAAGTTTATCTGGGCACTTTCTAGAATGGCAGCCTGTTGTGATGTGTGTTATAAGTGTAGTTTGAATTATGGACAATTATGAAAACTGATCACAGTTTTCATCAGTTGATGTAAAAGCTTTTATTTCTTTGTGATTTTAGAAAACATGATTCAATTTTGAAAACCACATGTTTCTTAAATCTACTAGTATATGGAGAACTTCTAATATTTTTATACAGTATTTTTATGAAAATATCTTTATACTCATTTAAAAACATAATTCTAGATAGCATGTTGATTATCAAAAAGTCCTTTTGAAAATATTTAGCATATCAGTTCCATCACTACTACTATGTAAACTAGCCAGTATATTTAGATAGAAGTGTATTAATTAAAAAAAAATGAGAGCAGATGTTATTTTACATATACAAATATCTCTTGAAGACTAGTAAAATTGTATTCTGAAATATAGCTTTAAATTTTTAGAAGTTTTTTAACAATTTTATTTCATTTAAAAAGTATTATCAAAGTGTGGAACTTGTTATTATAACTTGAATTTGTATAAGTAATTTGCAGCTCACACTGAAAAATCATACTCATTTTTCTCATTTAATCCTTATCACACTGCTAAGAGGTGGAAAGTATTTTTTCTTCTCTCTTTCAATTTAGGAAGAAACTGAAGCTTAGGGATATTAATAAATAACAAAATTGGCTGAGAATCCAGGATCCTGTTTATCAGTTCAAGTCTTTTATTTCCCTAATACATCACAACGCTTCCTAAAATTTGTACTGAACTTCAACCATTGGATTTTAGTTACTGAAGAAGTAATGAAATTTTATTCTAGGTCGGGTGACCATAAACTTAGTTTTTTAGAAATAATTGTTTTACTTTTTACACTGTGTCTTTTTGCTTTTAAAAATGTTCTGATTTGGATGATAAAATCTATGGTCAACCTAATTGTAAAAAATCCAAGGATGTGATGCAGTTTACATGCACATACATTGGAACTACTTGCATTATTTATATTGCTTAATTTTAATTTCCTGAATTAAAATGAAGATTTAATAATTTTTTGATGATTTCATACAAAGGAAAATTCAAATAATCATAGGTTTTCTAGTTTTTATTATAAAGGATTTCCCTAATAGCTGCTTCTTAATATTTTCTATATACCATTATTTTACTAACATATAACTTATGGATATAGAACAAATGTTATATATTACTTGAAAAATTAAAACATTCATTAATTAAAATACTCATTCAATTTAATGGCATTAATAATACTTGAAATCTGGTTGTTGATTTTGAAAACTGTGTTTTTCCACAGAAAAGTAGCAATTTGTACCATTACTTTGACAGTAACAAATATATCTTTATGATATATAGTATTTATAGTATATAAAAAGAAATATAAGGTATACTACAGAGTTAATAACTCAGATGCTGGAGTCATAGCTTTTAAATTCTGGCTCAACATCATACCAGGTGCAAAAACTAGGACAATCTTCTAAGCCTTAGTTTCCTTAAGTATAAAATGGTGCTAATAAAAATAGTACCTGTTTCCATAGAATTCTTGTCAGAAGTGAATGAAATAATGCATGTAGAAACCCTACTGAGACATAGCAAATAATCAATGAATGCTTGCTGTTGTCTCATTATTAATAATGCAACAAGGAGTTGTCTAAGTAAAGAAATGTTATGGTACTGGGTAAATGAACATGTTTCCAAAGACATAGATGGTTAAATATCCTTTAGGTCAGTAATCTCATCCCTGGTCATTTGCTGAGGAAGATATATCAATGAAAGAAAATAACTTTTTATATAACCTTTCTTCCCACCAGCCTTGTTTATAATTTGAAATATTAAAAATAATGTAATTGTCCAAAGTTAAGTGCATCCTCTTGATTGAACTTAAAGTATCAGCAATGTGATGTAGGAATTTTGTCATTTATTAATAATTTTAAATGGAAAACAAAGAAACATATGTTGTATATACTGTTATTTAGAATTATGAAAAATATATATATGAAAAAGATAAGAACATAAATATCACAGTGAATGTGTCAGATTGCTGAAATGGTGAGTGATCTTTTTTCTCTGTGTTTTTAAAGTATCTTGAGATTAAAATTTTCTAGCAATGTAAGTTTTATGTAACCTGGTAGCTTATTCAAATACAACTTGAAATGTATCTCCAAAATATGGGTTTTTAAATTAACATCTGTATAAAATCGCTCAGGCAATAGAACAGCAGTAAATCTTTTAAATGATTTAAAAGAGGGGAGATTCACCAAAAGGCATTTAGTAAATGCAGGTCATAGATTTTGTTGGTTTTTAAATTATAAAAAGCTGGCAAGAGCTGTTTTAAATGTTTCATTTTATTAATTCATTTAGTCTTATAGAGAGGCATTCCTAACTCAATCTGGTGGGTAGGCACTTTTTTTTTACCTAGTTTAAAGGAGAAAAACATACTTAGAAGTATGTAAAATGTAAAAGTTATAGATTCTGTATATTAAATTAGATTTACATAAATTATATTTATACACATTTTTATGTAAGAAAACCAAAGCACAGCGAGGGGTGGGTTAACTACCTAAAATCACACAGCACATAGACTGGCCAACTGCCATTTAATCAAGGTAATCTGACTCCAGAATCCCTGCCCATAATTAATACAGTGGATCACATCTTTATAGATGAGCATTTATCTATCAGAAAATTTTTTTAAAAAGATAAGATTTGTTTCAGGATGTCTTAAAATGTGATACAAATTTTCTTCAGTTTATAATAATTTCAAAATATTTGTATCTCTGTCTTTCCCAAACATTCTAAATATTTCATCTGCTTTGCTATTTTCTATTCCAGTTCTTTTATGGAACAGTAAGAATGCACTTTGTAAAATGCGACAGAGACATTGTTACAGTATTACTCAGAAAGCTTCAGGTTTCTAATAACCAATAAAAATTCCCCATTTTTTACAGTGGCATTTTATTCTTTTCTAACTTTCAGTCACATAATTTATCATCCTTGAGAGCCCTGTTCCATCTGCTTGATACTGGTCTCTTTTTCTACCTGAAGACATCTATAGATGTTTTTATGATGCCCTATCACTTAACATTTGGTCCCCAGAAGTGCAAATAAACCATCAGGACCTCTCACAGTTACCTATTATATCTTAATCTCACATATCCCTGGCTTCTTCAGCAACCTCTCTTCCAAATTCTGATGTTAGAAACTGGCTGTACTTCCCCTGGTTTTTACCTTGCCTTTTTTCTACCCCACAATGCCACCTGCCCTGTATCAGACTGTTGAAATTATGCCTTTTCTTACAATTTCAAATTAAATGACATTTATACCTTGTTAGCGGAGAAGGCAATGGCACCCCACTCCAGTACTCTTGCTGGAAAATCCCATGAATGGAGAAGCCTGGTGGGCTGCAGTCCATGGGGTCTCTAAAAGTCGGACAAGACTGAGCGACTTCACTTTCACTTTTCGCTTTCCTGCATTGGAGAAGGAAAAGGCAACCCACTCTAGTGTTCTTGCCTGGAGAATCCCAGGGATGGGGGAGCCTGGGTGGGCTGCAGTCTATGGGGTCGCACAGAGTCAGACACAACTGAAGTGACTTAGCAGCAGCAGCAGCATACCTTGTTAGATGATCCCACTTTGTGGATTCCTACAAGTGCTTTGCCCTTTCCCTCTGGAGATTATCATATATGGTCCGATTTTTATCATTGTAATTTCTTTTTACAAATTCTAAAACTTCTTAACAACCAAAACCTACTTATAGTATGGTACCTATATTTCACAGTAGCTGGCACAGTTCCTTGCACCACCCAAATCTTCCAGTAAATGTTTATCAGATTTCTTAAAGACTTTGAGAAATTTGGTAAATATGCTACCTACTCCAAAGGCAAATATATTCTATTTCATTTTGCTCATAGCACATAGCAAGTTGACATGCAGATAATAAGCAAACATGAATAGGAGTCTGCTCCAGACATGAGGAATTTATTTCTATGAGGATAATGTAACTACTTATATGTATTCATTGTGATATTGCTATTTTCTATTTGTCCATTGTCTTTATGTTTTTCTTTTTAACTTCTCCATCTCCCTCTTTTAATGAAAGGAAAGCCATTTCTCCCTTTTTACTAACATACTATCTATGTCTTAAGAAGACAGCCTTATAGATTTTCCAAAATAAGAAGATCTTTAAGTTTATCTTACATGGCAAAGTGGCATTTGTTTTAAGATTATATTGGTTTTCTTCCAAATTATATATTGTAAATATTATCTTGATTTGCAAAAGAAATGAAAAATAATACAAAGAAACAAAACACAAGAAGTCAATTCCTAAACTAACATTTCACTCTGTATATTGGAAGTTAACATACATTCAGTTTCATGTCCAAATGTATTTCTGCTATTTGAGTTATAACTATATTGTATTATAATTTTTATACACTTCTTAAAATTATTAATTTTCAGAACCTTGTAGTACTTTTTTAAAAGGCTTTTTGAATAGGTAATTTGCAAGATCTGGAACAAGTGCCATCCATGTGTACTCCGGTCCCCAAATACTGCTTTTCCCAGGAGCAACAACTGTTAATCGATTTCTTCTGTCCTTTGCAGAGATATTTGTTCATAATTTCTTTAAAAATATGGGGAAGGATCATTGTGATAATAAGAATCATAGTACAATTTCCTTATAGAACACTGTAGACTTCATTTAAAACTATACTGTTTTTTACTCATCTCTAGTCATCTTTGTATGTACCCACAGTTCATTGAAATGATAACTATTCAAAAAATAAAGAAGGACAGAAAGAAGATCTGATGAAAGTGAGGAAAATTAATCAGAGGAAAGAAATATGAAATTAGTATATGCAATTTAACTCTATATGATTTAGAAACTCAGAATATGATATCAGATGATTTCTAATTATCCTATCTTTATATACCTCTTTATATTTCTAGTAGAAGTTTAAATTGGCATCAGTTTCTAGAAGCTAATGTTAAAATTTAAATCATTGATACCTTAAAATGTTGCAATTAGTTTGATTTTTTAATTGAACCTTGAGTTGTTTTCTGTAAGATAATTATCACTAATCTACAATAGATTTTATTCATAATAATATTATGTATAATATAGTTATTTTGTGCAAATAATGCTATTATTTTAATGGGATAAATTTAACCTAGCCATTACTTACTATTTTTCTCTATGAGCATAAAATCTGATGCAGGATTCAGAGAGGAAAACTTCAGACAATCCTTTTATCCAAATTTTCCTCAGAGTTAATTTATCTCACCCTATGCAAAATATCACACAAATTCATTTTTATGAAAGGATGTCTTCATTAGGATAGTCACATAGTACTGCTCGTGCTGCTAAGTCGCTTCAGTGGTGTCCGACTCTGTGCGACCCCATAGACAGCAGCCCATGAGGCTTCCCTGTCCCTGGGATTCTCCAAGCAAGAACACTGGAGTGGGCTGCCATTTCCTTCTCCAATGCATGAAAGTGAAAAGTGAAAGTGAAGTCGCTCAGTTGTGTCCGACTCTTAGCGACCCCATGGACTGCAGCCTATCAGGCTCCTCCATCCATGGGATTTTCCAGGCAAGAGTACTGGAGTGGGGTGCCATTGCCTTCTCCTCACATAGTACTAATACTTGTTAATTCATATAGTAATAATATGTGGGAAGTAGAAGAGTACATTCACATGTAATATGAGGATTCGCAACAAATCCAGTAACAAAAAAAATCACCTTTAAGTTTAGGTCAGATTAACAAGATAAAGTCGTTAGTTTTTGTTTTCTGCCTATAATATCAACCTCATTAAAAGCTTAGAATCCCTGGGTTTTTGTTTAGTTGCCACGGTGTGTCCAGCTCTTTTGCAACCCCCTCTCTCAATGGGATTTACAAGACAAGAATACTGCCATTTCCTTCTTCACAGATCTTCCTGACCCTGGGATCGAACTCACAGCTCCTGCATTGGCAGGCAGATTCTTTACCATTGAGCCAACAGGGAAGTCCAAATCTGTGTATACACATGATATATATTAATCTGTAATAATAGCATTTCACAGGAACCCAGAATAATACATCAATTGAGATAAGTTTACATTATTTTTCTTAACTTTTGTGGTCTTATTAAGAAGGAAGGTTTATTATTTAGTGTTCTTTGTTTAGTCTAGGGTCAATCAGTAACATAGAAAACAGGGGAAAATACAGTTTGGGGCATAATAGTTTGAAAAATTTTAATAGTTCCATTTTATGTATTATGTATTTTGAATTTTTAAATTTAGTTCATTCACTTATTTACTGTTGATAATTATATTATCTCTTGCTTCCACTATATTAGAAAATTAAGAGGCTTTGAAAGGACACGTAACCGTGGTTTATTTTTTGTTTCATGTGTCATCTAGTTAACATCTCGTTTAACCTCTTAACTATGCTGGTGTCAGCCTTGGACCTGCACTGAAGCTATTAGCACTGAAATAGCCTTTCAAAGAAAACCTAAATCCAAGGCAGGATATTAACATTGCAATGCTTTTATTAATAAAATACAGTATTGATCACATAAATTACATGTCTTTGTCACTTATCAGAGTTGCTTAACAATTTGTCATGTTAATATTACCTGTTATACTTTTTAAGAAGATCATTCTTTTAAAAGAGAAATTAAGGGTGGGAGTGTAAAGATGTGAATATATCTAAAAATCACTAGATATAATAAAAGTTTTTTTCTGAGAAAAATAAATTGATTACTAATTCACTATATTAATCTATGTTTTCTAATGATATATAGATGTTCCAATGATATATATATAAACATATATATATTCATTTTAATAATAGTTTATTATTTTAGCTAAACAGTTCCCATATAGAAGATATTTAATGGTATTAACTTACCTAAATGATATTAATTAATGACCTTAATTTAACTAGTAGATGATCTACATAAACTTAATTGATTTCAAAAATGTTTCTTTGTATCTTCTATCTTAAAAGGTGAAATGAAGTATACTACATAGTGTTCTTATTTTAGTTGACATTTTGCTGTAGTTTTATCCTTGAAAAGAGATGTGAGATATGTATCTTACCCACTCAAATGTATAAATTCATTATAGCACAAATGTTCTGTGGACATTCTTGTACTCCTTGAGGGTATACTCTCTTCCAAGACAATTAGAATCACAAATTCTTGAAGGTTGAGTGTACCTTAAAGATTTATCAAAGATAAATTGAAGGGGTTTTTTTTTTTTTTTTTTGGAGGATTGTAATAAATGGGACAACTAAAAACCTCATTTATAGTTATAAGTTTATTTATGACAAGTCTCAAGGTAAAATCAGAACTTACTGTTTCCAGTCTTCTTTCCACTTCAATATCACACATACACACCTATACAGAAACATTGCCCACCTCGTCCCCTACCAAGAAGAAAACATGCAAGTGAACATAATGGAACAAAATAATAAGATCATTGTTCTCTTTGACCCATTTTTAGATTTCTGAATTGCTGTGCACTAATCTCTTAATTTATAAGTACTGAATATTTAAGATTCTTTTCTCTGTGGAAATCTCAGGTGACAGTTACAAAGAGGCTGAATACTCATATAGGATATTCTTGGATGACTGCATATTTTAAAAAGAAAAAACAAAGTAAAGTAAAGCTACCTCAGTAATGTCTTTAAATTTTGCTTCACAAAGCAAACAATTTATAAATAAATTTTTGCTTCTTTATTTTCATGTAGATTATATTTCCTCTACTATGAGTGAAAGTAAATTTCACTTTTTTTTTTAAACTTACTTAATTCATGTAGTATTTTACCAGATCCTTACAAGGAGGATTTTTGCAAATAATGTGTTTCAGATATTGTGACTGTTGTGGGTAAATATGTTTTAAAATGAGAACAGTGAACACCTCTTCCATTACCAGAAATCTAGAATTTGGGATGCAGCAGAAAGTCTGCTGTATAACTTTGTGGTTTCTGTCTAGATTTCCCTCTGAGAAACCTATAGACTTTAGCCGCTCAGTCTTTTCAAGGACAGGGGATAGTCAGGCTTCATGAAAATCTGTTTCTCAAACTGACCTCTAAAATTAGTACATGCTAACCTTAGACATTCTGCTTGTGATCTGAAGCTAGGAAAACACGTGGCTCCAGGTTTAGTATATAGAGACAGTATTTTAGTTTGCAAAGAAAACCTGACTGGAAAATTTTAAATTTGCTTTTTTGACCATGTTTCTTGCTGTGTCTAATGTTTATTCTGCACAAACATTATGTACTTGAGCACTGTGTGTTTCAAGGCAGAACATAATGGTATGTTCATTTTACCCCTTTGTAAATCTTTCCCATAAGAAGACATTGCTATTTACTTCAAATTCAGAGAGCTCTCCATTGATTTTCAAGATTATTCACCAGGTCTTCACTGTATGTGTAGTCACTCTTCTTTCTAATATTCTTCAGTCATCATTCAAGGTGGCAAAGTGAATGTTCTTTCCCGTTCCAGCTCCCTCTGATTTCCCTTTTATTTTCCCCACATCTTTTCCTATAGTGGCATAGACTTTGAAAATAGCTTTTCATTTACCATTGAAAAAGCTCTGCACTCTTCCTGGGTTTAAAACTTTTTAGAAGGTAGTGAAAGTACATCTTCCTTCCCTCCTCTGTGTTTTTATTGATGAGATATAATATAGCTTGAAACATTTTGCCCTTTTACCTTTCTAACATGACAGTGATTCTATATATTATAATTCAGCATTATTCATATTACTAGTCAATAAATAAAAAAATTTAGACTTTATAACTATTGCTCATTTTCATCGCGAAGTTTTGGTCTCATGATGGCATATCTTTCTGTTTTGAGCTATTATACACCCTTTCACATTTCTGGTTGAATTTTTAAGTAGGTGTAACAGGAAATCTAGTTTTTATCTCTTCCATCATTGATAATGTTAATTCTTTGCAAATGTGTATAAAATTAAGCTTTTACTATTGATCAGAGAAAGAAGTTTTATACTGGAAAGGTATAGTGGTAAATTAAAAATTAAAACCACAAATCACAGTATGTGGCATAATTTGTATTTTAACTTTGTTTTTTTTTTTGAGCTAAAAAAATAAACCACACTTTGGATCAATGTTGAAGGTTATTGTCCCTTTTGTAACATTTAGACTGTATCTAACTCTAGAATTACCATTGTCATTACCACAAAGGAACAGTCAAGATGTGTATATGAATGCTTAATCAGTTAAAAGTTCTTAACCCTGATATTTTAAAAAAGTTTTAACAGTGACTGTTCTGGTATGCTTGAATCTGAGAAAGAGAGATGGAGACACTAAGACTGTAGTAATAATTTAAATAGTTTTCCTGCCAGGAAGGCAGATTAAGGGTACATAATAGAAGAGGTGCAAGATTTGGATACTGACACAACTTCTTCTGATCTTTAGTTTTTTAAGGATCTTCTGTCTTATATACTCTATTACAGAGACAACAAACTACATGTTAGGTCTGTAAAAGACAGCATACACATTCAGGAGGCTGTGAATACAGCTCACTTAAGCTCATATGAAACAAGCTAAGACAAGGTTGCCTTCTTGAAAAGCAAAACACTAATGTATACCAGAGACCTCACTAAGCACATCTTTTATTGCAGCTACTTTTTAAAAACTATTTCCTAATACATGATTAAAAAAAAAAAAAAAAAAAAAACAGCAAACAAATGCAAAAACCAAGTCTGCTTTTGCATATTGGCTAATCTACACTGAAAATAATATACATTTTATTCATGTAAACCTAAAGGGCATGGTTATTTATTATTCATTAGTGTCAACAGATAACTGACTGTCACTTGCTGTCAAAGTGGAATCTGATAGAATGCTGACATTGATTGATAGATATGATCCTGAGAGTCTGTATGGACAGACTTTTTAGATCAGTTCAACATAAAACCCAGATTGGATATGAGGCATCTTTTTTTTTTTTTTTTTAGCGTATCCAGAACTCATTTGATTTTCAAGATTAGTTCTAGATTTTTAGCACCACAATTATAAAATAAGACTACTAACTGATTTGATTTTTAAAATAATTCAGGCTGCTGGTGCTTCTGGCTCACGTTTTGGAGCAAGAATTTTAATTTTGTTCATTCTGTCTTATAGAAAGAAAAATCAATAAAATAAATTTAAAAAATTGATAGCTGTTTTGCATATGCATACCTGAAATAATTGAAATTCTTTGGAGAGATACTGTTTATTTAAGAGAGTAAAAATTAAGAGTCATTGAGGTGCCATATATAAAATAAAAGATAACTGTGTTCTTAAATTTCTCCTTGAATACCTATCAGCACTGTACATTTTTAAATGAACTCCTCTCCCTAATAAGTACACTTCCTTTAGAGATAGTTGTTAATATATTTAGAACAAAATGTTTGGCTCCAAAGATTTTAAGTGATGATTGTTTTTAATCATAATTTGTTTTCTCAACTTGAGTGAAAGCACCAGCACTAAAAATAATATGCATAATTAATGGTTTTTATTTCAAACTACAGGAAAATCATCATATTGTGTTTTGTCTGCAACTTAATAAAAGGGTTAATAAGTTAAAATTGGGACATCCTTATCTTTATTTTTGTGAAATTTATTTTTATTTTTAGTTCTTTTTATTAAGGCTGAGATTGATATTTATATATATATATTTACTACCTAACTCTGCAATTCCAGATATGCAAATATATTATATTTTGCATGGAATAAATAATGTTGATAGTTATGTATAATAATATTTTGGAGTCTCTGAGTTATAAATACATACATAATCAAAATAGTTATTTTTTGTAAAATGTGTTGCATGTAAATCTCTGTAAGAACTTGTCATCATTTTATCATATGTGTTTTGAACATTTGAATTTAGATAATTTCTATCAAATTATTCAAATATCAATAACAAATCTCCAACATATTAAAATAGCTCACAGTCAGGATCTCAAAGAAACATTTAATTTATTATATCATATACCATCTTTGTTAGGCATTAAATATTTTTATGTATTTGTTAGTCAGAGAAGGCCATATTTCACAGTGTCAGCCACTGGTAGAGGTCACAATAGAGTTCTGAAAATTATGTAGACTATTTTCAGGTACATTTGTTCTAAAATATGGTTGTCAAAACTGCTTATATAAAATGACTAGGAACCTTTTTTTCCCCTACTGACTGAATAGTTCTGTGTAACATATGTTACATACTGGTTAGTCATCAAAATGACAAAAGATTTTGATTTTCCATTTAGATAAATACTAAGATTATCTAAGGGTTAATTTCTACAGACAAATGCCATATCTGTTTTATTAAAATTACTTTGGGAAATGGAGATAAGTAGTTCAGCGCTCTCTGTGCGGACATGATGTTTGCCTGTCCGATTGCATCCTTTCCAATAGACAGCAGAGATGGAATTACAAAAAAAGACATCTGTGCCAAGGTTTAGCTAGCCAAAAAGGGCAAGCTCTTGTGTTTAAAAGGCAGAGAATCCAATCGATGAAAATGTCTGGACCTGTTAGCACCAATAAAGCTGAAGGCCACTGGGAAGCTCAGAGAGGGTCTTTTGTTGTAGAGCTAGAAAGAGACCCAAACTATGACAGTTTAGGGGAGCAGGGTCAGCGAGGAAGATCATCCATCTTCTGCAGTGGCAGCTCTCTGTCAGATTCTAACCCTGTTCTGTACAGGAACTAAGCCTCTACTGTTGACACCAACCAATTCTCAGCCAAGTGTAAATGAAGCTAATATTCACTGACCTTATGCATAGCAAATGAAGCTCTATGTGTCACTTAAGAAATAATGTTATCTGACACTTCAAAAAGTGAGTGATGGATAGTGTGTGTATGTGTTTTTTTTTGTGTGTCTGTCTGTCTGTTTTTGTGGATCAAGTCAACAGATATATATTCCTTAAGCACTCTATTTTTAATTGATTTTCATAATAGCCACAGATTTACCATATTGACACTGATTTGACTTTTATTTTCACCTTCATGTCATGAAATTTTACATGCAGGGGTTCACTGTGTTGCAGAACAAAGTCTCATTTGGCTTCCTTTAGATCTGATACAGTACCTAGTCACAGAAAGAGAAGACTCAGTTTCGCTCATAAAAAATTTTTCAAAGAGAATTGAGTTACTAGTTCACATCCAAAACATGATAAATTAGAATATATGTCTTTGTGATTATGAAAAATGTATTTGTCTCATTATAGTATAGCAAGACAGAATTTGACTGTTTTGTTTATCATTTTAAAGCATTGTCTAAAACCTCTTTTGACTTAATAATGCCTGTTACAATATAATAGTCTTTCTTAGTCTCTAAATCAAGATAGTCATATATTATGCTTACTAAGGATTATATGTTAAATTGCATTTTGTGAATTTCTCATTCTGCAGGGTTTTTCATGGTACTTAAAAAAGATGTTCACACAAATGAGTTAAAATGTACCAGTGGTCAGAAATATCCATTACCTCAACAATACTATGTAGCCAGTGTGCTTTGTAAGTAAAACAGTACCACTAAAAAAAAAAAAAAAAAAAAATGAAAAAATAGCCATACTAAACATAAAGAAAAAATTCTAAAGAATGTGAAGAATGCAAAGATTTAAGGGAAAATGAGTTAAAGCATGGGGTTGAATTTTCAGAGAGTTCCATGGAAGGTGATTTATCTGACATGGTGGATTTCATGAGACTCACCAGGACAGATCTGCATCTAATTGACATCAATCATTTTTTAACTGAAAATAAACAGTTGTAAAATATTTGGGATCTGTGTATTGATTTTTGTTCACCTCATCAGTCTTGTTTATTTGTACTTATTAAACGAATGAACATGTTTTTTCCTACCAAACTTAAAAAGACAGCATCTGATCTGTAAGATATTTTTTTCTTCTTTTTTGACAAGTAACTAAAATCAGATGAGATCAAACACGAAGTTTTCTCCTGGCAGTGTTCCTGAATCTAATCACATAAAGACACTAAACATGTGTTTAGTCAATTCTTCTTTATTTTCCCTCACATTTCTGTGAATATAAGCACCCTTATAAGAAAAATGATGCTCAAAAACCAGAGAGAAATTATCCATGTTGACAGTAACTTCACTGAATAAGGACAACTCTTTGTCTGTCATCCACTGTTTATCTTCTACAGGATTTAACAATGATGTCCATATAAAACACAAGTATTAGAGTTGCAGCTTGTTTATGAATTATATGTGATAGAATCTGCATATACGGTTAGTAAATTAGGTCAGTGAATCAATTATTTTCAAAGCAGTGCTCTGACAAAGAATAGCTTCATAAGCTTTGCTGTTAGTGGTGTTAGGGGCTGAGAGGGCGAGTTAGGGGTTACGGTTAGGGTTAGGGAAAGGGAGTGGACTAAATTGAGCTGATTTTCGTATATTTTGAATTGCATTTGTTTGTACAAAGGGTCTTTAAGATAAATACATGCACATTTACTCCAGAATTGACAGGAGCCTACTATTCGGAATATAAATTTGTTGATAGCAATTGATAGAAATTTGTGAAAAGCTCTCTGCAGTACAGATATAATTTTGCTTAGACTTTTTACATTGTTTTGTCATAGATATTATTGATTTCTTCAGAAATGTCATTTGAAGAGTTTTCATAATAGAAGTAAATAAGGACAAACTTATTAAAAGGAAGTATATTTTACTTCATGGAATCACACGTTAATGGATTTAGCCAGGTGTTTGAATCTACATTGAAAAGACCAATTGTACTTTATGATTTGCAGAAGTCCAATTGGATTAGTAACACTGAAGTTTGGGAACCAAAGTGTCATTTTGTGCTACGAAGTAAGACTCAGCTCTTTTGCCCTGAGAGTTTACAAAGTTCCACTCAGTTCCATCCTGCTGGCTCAGTAGAGATTTTTTAACATGTGGGTCAGTGTATTATGGTATCATAAAGACTTCTGGTAACTTTCCAAAATGATTCCTTGTTGAATCATGTGAACTCGTGGTGGTATCATATCATAGGACTGCTAGGCTTCTTCTCACAGCCATTGTTTGAATTGGAAACTTGGAGACATTGCTGCTGTTACCGCTGCTGCTGCTGCTGCTAAGTCGCTTCAGTCATGTCCGACTCTGTGCGACCCCATAGACGGCAGCCAACTAGGCTCCCCCATCCCTGGGATTCTCCAGGCAAGAACACTGGAGTGGGTTGCCATTTCCTTCTCCAGTGCATGAAAGTGAAAACTGAAAGTGAAGTCGCTCAGTCGTGTCCAACTCTTTGCGACCCCATGGACTGCAGCCTCCCAGGCTCCTCCATCCATGGGATTTTCCAGGCAAGAGTACTGGAGTGGGGTGCCATTGCCTTCTTCATGGAGACATTGAAAGTACCTAAACATCTTTCATATACTAGTTTGACAGTCACTGATGGAGCTATATCATTCAGCATCAGATCAGATCAGATCAGATCAGTCGCTCAGTCGTGTTCGACTCTTTGCGACCCCATGAACTGCAGCACGCCAGGCCTCCCTGTCTATCACCAACTCCCGGAGGTCACTCAGACTCACATCCATCGAGTCAGTGATGCCATCCAGCCATCTCATCCTCTGTCGTCCCCTCTTCTCCTCCTGCCCCCAATCCCTCCCAGCATCAGAGTCTTCTCCAATGAGTCAACTCTCAATTCACATCCAATGAGAACTCTTTGTGAGGTCCAAAGTACTGGAGTTTCAGCTTTAGCATCATTCCTTCCAAAGAAATCCCAGGGCTGATCTCCTTCAAAATGGACTGGTTGGATCTCCTTGCAGTCCAAGGGACTCTCAAGAGTCTTCTCCAACAATGTAGCAAATTCACATATTACAATACTGATTTACATTTCAGATTTTTAGGATCCAAAGAATGCCTGAAATAATTGTGATTCCTGGTTTCTGGTCAGAAAGCTGTAGTAGCTGACTGTTGTGGTTTGAGAAAAGATGCCATAGAGGGTTATTAAAAATGCCTAAATAAATCATGCTACTTTAGTATGAATTATAATTTGCTAGAGCAGATCTTAAGATGAGTTTCAAAGATCTTTGCATTCACTCAAGCTGTAGAATCAAAGCAACCTTTTCCAGAGTTGCTTATAGTCATTGTCGTATATTAGTATTAAATGAAATGAGATATTTTGTCCAATTAGTACTGGTTTCATGATTTTCTCTAAAGTAAGGATTGCCATAATTCATTTAATAAGTATTTTTACTTAAATCTTAAACTAATTTCCAAGAAAATTTTTGTTTCTATTTATTTTCAAAGAAAAATGGAAACATATTTCAAGTAAATTAGTTCTTAATTTTATATTTTATGCTTTAATACTTTACCTGGGAAATATGTATATACAGAGAGAGACATTATTGTTTTAAAAATAATAAATGGTGTTGCATTGTGTAAAAGATAGGCTTGACATGCTTATATTTTAAAATATGAATGAAATTGGTCTAGATTCAAAACCCTCTATCCTCTGAAGTCAGTCTTTTCCATGGTATTGACTTTATATGCTGTGTTAAGATATCTTAATCATTGCTTATCTTCAAGGAACACTTTATGGAGTAATCAGGTAAATGGATAGTATTCAGTTTCAAATACTTATATTTTTTCTATTCAAAAAGTGAAGGAAAAAAATGGGACTGGTGATTTGTAGTATAATAGGTTGGAGACCCATCAGGTGAATAGTGACATCTCTAACTTAGAGCTGTGGAAGTCGTTTTTTCCTTTGTGTCAATCTGGAGGGAAAAATAAACCGGCAGTTCCAATACCTGGTCTGACATTTCCCATCTTTTCTTGTGGAGGCAGCTGGGCAAAAAAGCACACATGGTGACTGAAAAGGTAACTGTCCCTTTGAGGGCATGGTTGATTTTCCTTCTGATTCTTAAGGTGCTGTAGGGGTCAAAGATTTCTCGAGAAGCTTGACCTATGTTTGCTGTCAGGAAAGTGGGTGATTTTCACTCTCTCTACCTGCAAGTCTCTGAAGTTATGTGTAGATTGGAGTTTATTCTACACTGCTTTGTCAGCATAGCTGTGGCTTTTTTTGACAGTTGTAAAAGAATCCTGAGATGGAAGGAGCTGAGTGTAAAAATTGCTTTCTTTTGTAGAGCAGGAGACTCCTAAATAATTTATAGAAATTTAGATTGGACTATATACCTTTAACAAAATTTTAGAGTATGCCATTTTATAGTTAATAAAATTCTGTTTAATTCTGAGACTGGTATGCTCCAAAGTACAAATATTATAATGAGTTGAAATCCAACTAAAATTTAGTTCTTAGTTTTTTTTTGTTTATTTGTTTGTTTTAGATCTTCTGTCTTCTAAACCATGAAGAATTTAACTTTTATTCTGTTTTTAGGTAGCTGAAAGTTCAATGAATAAGTAATAGGTTAAAAAAATAGATTGTTTTATTCTGTTTTCCTTATCTTTTAGGTAGTTAACTAAATAACCAATCATCTTCTTCCTCCACTTCTCCCATCCTGCTTTCCCCTTTCCTTCTGTTATTTATTGGTAATCATTAATATACTATAAGTAGTTTATAATGACATAAATGTATTCATAAATATACAGATAGATTTCCCAGGTCAATAGGCCTTGCAGTAAATCCTCTTATGTACATCTTTTCCTTTGTGACGGAGAAATTATTACTTGAGTTTTTCTCTATTCATGCTATTTCCCTATTCATGCTACTTCCTTTAGGCCTCTTCTGACCTTTTCTACCAAGACATGAACGTTAACATAGAAGATCAAGGTGCTATATTTTTATATTAGCAACACAATATAATTATGTTGCATTCTCTAAGTAGTCTAAAATTTTTTTGGATTTTCCTTTCCTCCATTATCAGTTTTCTGTTTCTGTTTATTTCTTGGACAATGATATCATATTGGGAGTTTATCGAGTGAAGATGACGCTGAAGATTTCATTTACATTTTTATACCTGTAATGACCTTTCTTGCTCTCAAAGTAGAGTTGCTTATTTCTACATCTGTTTGAACCCATGAAGGGCTAGTGTGCAGCATAAAATTCCAGAGGGACTGATTTCATTAGAATATACCCATGTGGTACTAGTGGTAAAGAACCTGCCTACCAGTGCAGGAGACATAGGAGACACAGGCTTGATCCCTGGGTGGGGAAGGTCCTCTGGAGGAGTGCATGGCAACCCACTGGAGTATTCTTGCATGGAGAATCCCTATGGACAGAGGAGACTGGTGGGCAGTAGTGCACAGGGTCAGAACGAGTCAGACACAACTGAAGCAACTGAGCATGTGCACATGCACAAGGCTCCAAGGACTAATAGGCTATATTTAAATATGTATTGACAATTTAGATTATTGCTGAAATTTAATGCATTTTTATTGAGGGAAATTTATGAAACTGACAGGAATATAATAGAAAGGGGAATTAAGGATTCTTCAGCACTGCATGGAGAGTAGAAGATCAAACAAAACAAAAATATTAGCCTTAACAGGAATTCATTGGGAAAAGGACTGCTGGAGAAAAATGTTTGGAATATAAAACCAATTCAGTTGAGTTCAATAAATATTTCTTGGATGCTTTTCACTTATAGATAACTATGATAAGCTTATAGAGATAAACTTACATGAGTTTATAGATTGCCAAAAATACTCAATATTCACCAGATGTTGGAGTAAAAGGACATGTGCTCATCTTCTCCTGTGAGAACTCCAAAATTGCAACTAACCTCTGAAAAATCATTAACAGGAGAATCTTCGATCCCACCAAAAAGATACCCCACATCTAAGAGCAAAGAAAAAACTCCAACAAGATGGTAGGAGGGAAAAATCACATTTAGAATCAAACACTATACCTGTCAGAGATGCTCAGAGGGCTCAGAGATGCACAAAATCTTGTGTGCACCAGGACCCCACAATAGACTGAGCGAGACCTGCCTTTAGTGTTTTAGTGCCTTCTGTGGAGGCGGGGGTCACCTGTAGCCTGCCATGGGGGACAGGGGCTCTGGGTGCAGCAGACCTGGGAAGCATGGCATGTGAGCCCTACCATAGAGCCACCGAACAAACAACCCACAAACTGGAGAACAATTATACAAAAGAAGTGCTTGTACTGTTGTGAAAGTTCTAGGGACCACAACAGATTTCCTAACCTAGGGATTTGGCAAAGGGACTGAGAAACCCCCAGGGAATTTGAAAGCCAGTGGGTTTTGATTATAGAACTTCCACAGGACTGGGGAAACAGACACTTGGAGGGCACAAGCAAAACTTTATGCACACCAGGACCCAGAAGAACCACAAAACACTGAGCCAGACTTGCCTGTGAGTGTCCAGGAGTCTCTAGCAGAGGCTTGGGTGGACAGTGTCCAGCCATGGAGTCAGGGCACTGAATACAACAGTGCTGGCATAAGTCCTTTTGAAGGAGATAGCAATTACTACCATTAACCCTAGCATAGTTTGGCTTCAGACCAAACTACAGGGAGGGAACAGAGTCCCACCCATCAACAGAAAATTGGAGTAAAGATTTACTGAGCGTGGTTGTCTAAGGAGGCCTTACAAGTAGCTGAGAAAAGAAGAGAAGCTAAAGGCAAAGGAGAAAAGGAAAGATATACCCATTTGAATTCAGAGTTCTAAAGAATAGCAAGGAGAGATAAGAAAGACTTCCTCGGTGATCAATGAAAACAAATAGAGGAAAACAATAGAATGGGAAAGACTAGGAATCTCTTCTAGAAAATTAGGAAGAGAACATTTCTTGCAAACATGGGCAAAATAAAGGACAGAAATGGTATGGACCTAACAGAAACAGAAGTTAGTAAGAAGTGATGGCAAGAGAATACACACAAGACCTGTATGAAAAAGATCTTCATGACCCAAATAACCATGATGGTATGATCACTCACCTAGAGCCAGACATCCTAGAGTGTGAAGACAAGTGGACCTTAGGAAGCATCACTACAAAGTTCGTGTAGGTGATGGAATTTCAGCTGAGTTATTTCAAATCCTGAAAGGTGATGCTGTGAAAGTGCTGCACTCAATATGCCAACAAATTTGGAAAATTCAACAGTGGCTACAGGACTGGAAAAGATCAGTTTTCATTCCAATCCCAAAGAAAGGCAGTGTCAAACAATGCTCAAACTACTGCACAATTGCACTCATCCCACATGCTAGCAAAGTAATGCTCAAAATTCTCCAAGCCAGGCTTCAACAGTATGTGAACCATGAACTTCCAGATGTTCAAGCTGGTTTTAGAAAAGGCAGAGGAACCAGGGATCAAATTGCCAACATCCGTTGGATCATCAAAAAGGCAAGAGAATACCAGAAAAACATCTACTTCTGCTTTGTTGATTATGCCAAAACCTTTGTGTGGCTCACAACAAACTGGAAAATTCATCAGAAGATGGGAATACCAGACTGCATTATCTGTCTCCTGGGAAATCTTAAGCAGGTCAAGAAACAACAGTTAGAACTGGATATAGAACAGCTGGTTCCAAATTGGGAAAGGAGTATGTCAAGGCTGTATATTGCCACCCAGTTTATTTAACTTATATGCAAAGTACATCATGCGAAATGCTGGACTGGATGAAGCACAAGTTGTAATTCAGATTGCCGGGAGAAATATCAATAACCTCAGATACGCAGGTGACACCGCCCTTATGGGAGAAAGTGAAGAAGAACTAAAGAGGCACTTGATTAACGTAAAAGAGGAGAGTAAGAAAGCTGGCTTAAAACTCAACATTCATAAAATGAAGATCAAGGCATCTGGTCCCATCACTTCATGGCAAATCGATGGAGAAACAATGAAAACAGTGAGAGATTATTATTTTGGGCTCCAAAATCCCTGCAGATGGTGACTGCAGCCATGAAATTAAAAGACACTTGCTCCTTGGAAGAAAAGTTATGACCAACATTAGACAACATATTAAAAAGCAGAGACATTACTTTGCTGAAAAAGATCCATCTAGTCATAGTTATGGTTTTTCCAGTAGTCATGTATGGATGTGAGAGTTGGACTATAAAGAAAGCTGAGTGCAGAAGAATTGATGCTTTTGAACTGTGGTGTTGGAAAAAAACTCTTGAGAGTCCCTTGGATGTCAAGTAGATCCAACCAATCAATCTTAAAGGAAATCAGTCCTGAATGTTCTTTGGAAGGACTCATGCTGAAGCTGAAACTCCAATACTTTGACCACCTGATATGAAGAACTAACTCCTTGGAAAAGACCCTGATGCTGGGAAAGATTGAGGGCAGGAGGAGAAGGGGACAACAGAGGATGAGATGGTTGAATGGCATCACCGACTTGATAGACATGAGTTTGATCATGCTCTGGCAGTTGATGACAGACAAGGAAGCCTGGTGTGCTGCAGTCCATGGGATTGCAATGAGTGGGACAGGACTGAGCAACTGAACTGAACTGTACTGAGCATGGCCCTGCCCCCATACCCAGTCCCTCCCATCAGGAAGCTTCCATAAGCCTCTAATCCTTATCCATCAGAGGGCAGACAGAATGGAAACCACAGTTACAGAAAACTAGCCAAACTGATCACTTTGGTATTATCCTGTCTAACTCCATGAAGCTATGAGTCATGCTGTGTATGGCCACCCAAGATGGAGGGTAATGATGAAAAGTTCTGAAATAACGTGGTCCACTGGAGATGGGAATGCAAATCACTTCAGTATTCTTGCCTTGAGAACAGCATGAACAGTATTAAAAGGCAAAGATACAACAGTGAAAGATGAACTCCCTAGGTCAGTAGGTGCTCAATATGCTACTGGAGAAGAGTGGAGAAATAGCTCCAGAAAGAATGAAGAGTCAGAGCCAAAAAGAAAACAATCAGTTGTGTATGTGACTGGTGGTGAAAGTAAGGTCCAATGCTATAAAAAACAATAGTGCTTAGGAACCTGGAATGTTAGGTCCATGAATCAGGGTAAATTCGAAATGGTTAAACAGGAGATGGCAAGAATGACCATCAACATTTTGGAATCAGTGAACTAAAATGGACTGAAATGGACGAATTTTGTTCAGATGACCATTTTATACACACACACACACACTACACTACTGTGGGCAAGAATCCCTTGGAAGAAATGGAGTAGCCCCCACAGTCAACAAAAGATTCCAAAATGCAGTACTTGAGTGCAATCTGAAAATATCATTTTGAGATCAGAGAAATCATAGAATGATCTTGTTTGTTTCCAAAGCAAGCCATTCAATATCACAGTAATAAAAGTCTATGCCCAACCACTAATGCTGAAGAAGCTGAATTTGTATTGTTCTACAATGACCTACAAGACCTTGTAGAACTAACACCAATAAAGATGTCTTTTTCAACATAGGGGAATGGAATGCAAAAGCAGAAAGTCAAAAGGTGTCTGGAATAGCAGGCAAGTTTGGCCTTGGAGTACAAAATGAAGCAGGCCAAAAGCTAACAGAGTTTTGCCAAGAGAATGCACTGGTCATAGTGAACACCCTCTTCCAACAACACAAGAGATGACTCTACACGTGTATATCACCAAATGGTCAATACTTAAATCAGGTTGATTGTATTTGCAGCTGAAGTTGGAGAAGCTCTGTACAGTCAGCAAAATCAAAACGAGGAGATAATTGTGGCTCAGATCATGACCTCCTTATTGCAAAATTCAGACTTAAGTTGAACAAGGTAGGGAAAACCACTAGTCCATTCAAGTATGACCTAAATCAAAGCCCTTACGATTATACAATGGAAGTGACAAATTTGTTCAAGGGATTAGATTTGGTAGACAGAATGCCTAAAGAACTTTGTTCGGAGGTTTGTAGCATTGTGTAGGAAGCAGTGATCAAAACCATCTCCAAGAAAAAGAAATGCAAAAAGGCAAAATGGGTGTCTGAGGAGGCCTTACAAATAGTTATGAAAAGAAGAAAAGCAAAAGACAAAGGAGAAAAGGAAAAATATATTCATCTGCAAATGCAAAGTTCCAAAGAATAGCAAGGAGAGGTAAGAAAGCTTTCCGAAGTTATTTCAAGTTAAAACTTTTGGTAGGTATATAGTGTAGTTGATACGGTTTATTTTTCACTGCATCAAATCATGTCACATTTTCCTCTTATTTGTGATGCTGTTTTATGACTTGTTTCAGGTTATATATTTCAGATCCTTCTGTTGTAATAGACTGTCTTATCTTTGAAATTAATCAGTCATCTATGCAGGGCTACTTGGAGACGCTATGATTTTCTAATTCCTTGACAATATTTCACCTATGTTTTATCATCCATTGTCACATGGAATCACTTATTACATTGGTAGTTGTAAAATGTTAATTACATAATTTTTTCATTTCTTTTATGTTTGGTAGTTTGTTTTGTTCCATAAGAAAGAGTTTTACCTCCTTTGGCCCAAATTTTATATTTTGAATAATGTTATGAACTCATAGAATCTAGTAAAATACTTCTTTAAAGAGAGTATCTACTTAAATAAGAATGAGTTTTATTAAATGAAGAAAGAAATTGAGTATTAATAATATTTAAATTAATGACTTCATAATTTTTAGGATTTAAATTCTACCCATGTCTTCCAGTTTTTATTCTATAATTTTTTTACATATTTTCCCTCAGAAGAGAAGTTTGCTGCTAAGTCACTTCAGTCATGTCCGACTCTGTGCGACCCCATAGACAGCAGCCCACCAGGCTCACCTGTCCCTAGGATTCTCAAGGCAAGAACACTGGAGTGGGTTGCCATTTCCTTCTCCAATGCATAAGAGTGAAAAGTGAAAGTGAAGTCACTCAGTCGTGTCCGACTCTCGGCGACCCCATGGACTGTAGCCCACCAGGCTCCTCCATCCATGGGATTTTCTAGGCAAGAGTACTGGAGTGGGGTGCCATTGCCTTCTCCAAGAGAAGTTTAATGCATCTTTATTGCTGTGCATCCTTTGTGACAGAATGAATAAATATTTTATTTTCAGATACTTTTTGAGACATCTTTCAGATTGGCAGCATAACCCTATTAAAGTAATTAAATAATGCTTAAAAATATCCCCTCTATACTAAAGATACACAGAGATGCCTGTCCAGAAACCAACACCAATTATCTATATAAATGGGCAAGTTACTTAATCTCTTTAAGACCTTGGTCTCTAACATATAAAGAGGGAAATACTATGTATTTCAAGAGGTTGTGTTGTAGACCAAATGATCTAATAAACAGAAAACACTTGCACAAGGCAAGTGGACAATAAATGTGCATAAAAATGGGGTGATTCTTGTAAAGCATTTAGCACACTAACAAGTGATGAGCAACCCATAGATGTTTAGCTACAATTGTTATTATTCTAAGAATTGCTGTCTGTGTTTCTATTTTGGTTAATGTGCCTGGGAATGTTCGAGGAGTCTTATTGTTTGTACCCCTGTAAAATCTTTCCAATGGACACTCCTCCATCCTAATGCCACTATCTTAGTTTAAGTCTTTTCATGTTTAACTCAGAGAATGTCAGTAGCCTTTTAATTTGTTTGTATTTGCTTTTGCTCCCCTTTCGTATTTTCTACTCACCCTGAAGAGCTTTTTTAAAATGCAGATTCAGTCATTTCAAAACTTTCTTCAAAATGTATAATTGCTTCACATAGTTTCCAAGTTATTTTTTTAACATCCTATTCAAAATCCTTTTAACTTGACTATACATATCTATCTGTTGACCCATTGCTCATTTCCCTGTTGGCTCAGTGGGTAAAGCATCTGCCTGCCATGTGGGAGACCCAGGTGCAATCCCCGGGTCGGAAACTTCCCCTGTAGAAGGAAATGGCAATCCACTCCAGTACTCTTGCCTGGAAAATTCCTTGGATGGAGCAGCCTGGTAAGCTGCAATCCACGGGATTGCAAAGAATCACACACAACTGAGCAACTTCACTACTATACTGAATAATTTGAGGTATCCTAAATACTTTACTTCTCCTTCCGATTTTCGTATATTGTAATTTTCTACCTAGATGGCCATCTCTTTTTGAAGACTTTTCTAATCTTCTTCCACTCTCCTCTCTTCCTCCTTCTTCACAGTTGCATAGCCATACTGGTCAGGCAGGCATTCAATGTACATCAGCTTTTGCTGTATGCACCTCATGGGATTACAGGTTAGTACAAAGTAATGGCTTTTCCTTATGTTCTTCACAACTAGCACCCTACCTAAAGAATCAAACATGTAATGATTGTTTAGTTAACTTGTTTTTGTATAGCAGGGCATAAAGATTACATATCATACCCAATATTCAGTTGTGCCAACAAGTAATTTTGGTGATGATAATTATGATGATAATAGAGATTCTCTTCCTAGACAAAGAATTTTGACTCTTAAAAGGGAAATGACAACCTTAAAGGTCCAAGAATAGGAGACAAAAACTACTATGAAATATCCCTTATTTAAGATGTCATACATGCATGCAAAGTCTCTTCAGTTGTGTCCAACTCTTTTTGACCCCATGGACTGTAGCCCACCAGGTTCTTCTGTCCATCCGATTCTCCTAGCAAGAATACTGGAGTGGATTGCCATGCCCTCCCCCAGGGTAGTTTCCTGACGCAGAGATCTAACCCATGTCTCTTATGTCTCCTGTATTGACAGGCAGGTTCTTTACCACTGAACCAGCAGGGAAGCCCTTTAAGATGTCAAATAGAGTTTCAAATCATATCATTGAATTATAAAGTTTATATGGGGAAGTGTTCACAATATTAGGTTAAGTAAGAGTAGTATGCAGAGTAGTATTTACAATATCATTTTTAGGAAAGACTGGAAAAGTATACATAAAGTTGCTAACATGGATCATCTGTGACCAGTGGGGATATAGGCTATATTTGGTTTTCTTTGAATTAGTCTATGTTCTTTATGTTTACTTACTTGAACATGTGTTACTTTGCATGGATGTATGTACAATATGTATGTATGTGTCTGTATATGCATCTATTGGGGGCTTCCCAGGTGGCTCAGTGGGCAAAGAATCCACCTGTAGTATGGAAGACACAAGAGATGTGGGTTCAATCCCTGGGTCAGGAAGATTCCCTGGAGGAGGGCATGGCAACCCACTGCAGTATTCTTGCCTAGAGAATTCCATGGACAAAGGAGCCTGGTGGGCTACAGTCCATAGGGTCACAAAGATTTGGGTACAACTGAAGCCACAGAACATGCTCACACACATTTATCAATCTATCTCTCCTCTTTAATTTTACAAAGAAAAAAAGGAACATGGAAGCTGCAAATGACAAAATTAACTCATATATCAGCACTTGTGGTCCAAATACTTTTTTTAAAATTGCTGTTTGATAATATGGGGCACCATTCTAGTTAATAAGTGGGCTTCTCTGGTAGCTCAGTTGGTAAAGAAACTCCCTGCAATGCAGGGGACCCCGGTTTGATTCCTGGGTCATGAAGATACCTTGGAGAAGGGAAAGGCTACCCTCTCCAGTTAGAGAGAATTCCATGGACTGTATAGTCCATGGGGTTGAAAAGAGTTGAGCACGACTGAGTGACTTTCACTTTTTTCTTTATTTTCAAGAATATTTTAGTATTAAAGAATTCCCCAAATTTGACTCCTAGTCGGGGAGCCAAGATCTCACAAGCCACATGGCAAGGCCAAAAGAGTAAAATAAAATAAATTATCTAAACCAGTTTAGTAAATGAACCACTGTTAAGTGTATATGGAAAATAAACTTTTGAGGATTTAAAAAGTTATGGTCTTTAACTTTTATGATTTCTTTCTGATTACTAGATGACACAGAAAAGTAGATTATTTAAGCACACTGTATATATCTCTTCCTTTCTCTCTCTTTCACACACACATACACACATATATATGTAATATATATTACATACATATACATGATATGTACACATATATTTTAGTCTTATCGATTACTAGCCCTTGAGCTGTAGCTGTTATTAAGAAGGTATTATATACTTGCAGTCATTTGCATTGTTCTCTGGGGGAAGGCAATGGCACCCCACCCCAGTGCTCTTGCCTGGAGAATCCCATGGATGGAGGAGCCTGTCCATGGGGCTAGAGGCTCCAGTCCATGGGGTCGCTAAGAGTCGGACACGACTGAGCGACTTCACTTTCACTTTTCACTTTCATGCATTGGAGAAGGAAATGGCAACCCACTCCAGTATTCTTGCCTGGAGAATCCCGGGGATGGAGGAGCCTGGTGGGCTGCCGTCTATGGGATCGCACAGAGTCGGACACGACTGAAGCGACTTAGCAGCAGCAGCATTGTTCTCTGGCATTGAATATTACTTACAGAACAAGCTGCAAATGGGTAGTATCAGTTCTAATAGATTTTATTTATTAAATCCCCAAAAGTAAATGTGTCTTTTTGTGTGAGGAAGAAATTGGTATATAATTGCAATTTAATTACAAAAAATG
Source organism: Tragelaphus eurycerus (assembly GCA_935064755.1). Lineage (NCBI taxonomy): Eukaryota > Metazoa > Chordata > Mammalia > Artiodactyla > Bovidae > Tragelaphus > Tragelaphus eurycerus. The sequence continues at coordinate 8,590,894 of CAKXYN010000012.1, read as the reverse complement.
AAACCAAGTTAGTTATAAACTTAAGTGCTAAAAGGAAGTAAATACACAGTAACAATCACCTTCAATAACATATTGAATCTTGCCGTGTTCTATATACTACACATACATTTATATTTGTACTGCAACTGATTTTTGATTGTCTGATATGGCATATTCAAATCTCTGGGTTTCTTAGTTTGAATGAAACTACAGTTTTAAATTTTCGTGCTATTCAGTATGTCTGTTTTAAAGACTCCGCATTAATTTTCATATTAGACTACAGACAATATTTTAGGGTGATAAATCTTCTGGGAATCATATGACTAGAGTATAGTTTGTAAGAGTGTTTTAAAGATGTATGTAAACTTGTGGCCTCTAGATCTGCATGCTGCTGCTGCTAAGTTGCTTCAGTCATGTCCGATTCTGTGCGACCCCATAGACGGCAGCCCACCAGGCTCCCCCGTCCCTGGGATTCTCCAGGCAAGAACACTGGAGTGGGTTGCCATTTCCTTCTCCAGTGCATGAAAGTGAAAAGTGAAAGTGAAGGCGCTCAGTCATGTCCGACTCTTAGTGACCCCGTGGACTACAGCCCACCAGGCTCCTCCATCCATGGGCAAGAGTACTGGAGTAGGGTGCCATAGTCTTATATAATTTTGGCTAGATCAACCTTTTCTACTCAGACATTTAGGAATAAGGTAACATGTCAGAATCTCAATCTTAGAAGCTTCTGCAGCACCAGGAAACTTGTGATTAGTAGATGAAAAATAGATGGAAAAGGCTGCCCACAACTTTTGTTTTCCTGCCACAAAAACTGTTGCCTAGCTCAAAACTTGCATTATGAACACTTCTGCCCCTGCTGACATCTTCCTACCAAATTATATCCCTATCATTAGTTGAAAAAACAAACCAGACAAACAAAGCAAAGAACTGTACTGAAAATCTATTTTGTACATTGTAGGTAAACTTTCTGTTTTCATCAAAATATAAATATTTAAATAGCCAGCAATAATAAAAGTCGGAAAATGGTAAATTGTATATAAATTCTAATTAAGGGTGGAAAGAAATTTCAACTAGAGAAAAAAGGCTTTTAGGAGATAGTATGCATATTGAAAGTGTTAGTCACTTGGTTGTGTCCAACTCTTTGCTACCTCGTGTAATGTAGCCTGCAGTCTTCTCAGCCTATGGAATTCTCTAGGGAGAAATGCTGGAATGGGTTGCCATTTCCTTCTCCAAGGGATCTTCCTGACCTAGGGATTGAACCCAGGTCTCCTGCATTGCAGGCAGATTCTTTACCATCTCAGTCACCAGGGAACAGACGGATGTGAAATCATATAAAGACACTTCCAGGCCTGGTGAGAATGATGAACAAAGATGGTGTATGTATGAAGTTACGGGTCATATTTGTTAATCAGATTGCTGGGGTGAGTGTGGAAAGGAATATAGTGAGAAAGTTAGGAAAATAGAAGATAACTTGTATTGGGTCTTGAGGGACTTTCTTTGTTGTAGTAAGGAAATTGTACTTTAGTAGTTATGAAGAAACCATCACAAATTTGTTAAGTAGGGTATATAATCAAAAGTTGTCCTGTAGTGATAACTTGAGGGGAGGTTGAAGACTGGATTAGAGATGAAAGAGACTGAAAATAACACCTATTTGAGTGACTAGAAAAAAATCTCTGAAGGAAGACCCTGTTACTGAGAATGGGAAGGGAGAGGGGTGTTGGGAAACCTAAGAGACAAAACTAATGCTCAGAAAAACAGCAAGCTGTTAAGGGTGACATATGACATTAGAGTTTTGAGCTTATCTTTTATTACTGTCCTGTTTAAGCCCACTTAGCTTCAGTCTAACTTTATTTGTCAATATTTCCTAAATGTAGTCCTTAACTTTTGGTTTCAGTGTTTTCTGGCATGCTTGTTTCAGATTCCCGATACTCCTTTTCCTCCATTCCACATAAAACATGCATATATTGTATGCCATTCAAACATTCAAGTTAACTACCCCCAGCAGCCCTCTGTGATTTTCATGGTCTAAACAAATTTCTTGCCTCCTGAGGTCCCAGGATATTTTATTTCTGTATTTTTATGAAAAATATATTACTGTCTAAGATAACACATTTCACTGGTAAAGAGCAAGAACTTTGGAGTCAAATTCTTATTCTACTACTTCACTAGTCTTGACTTTGTGCAAATTACTTAATCTTACATAATGTTTCCTCATCATAAATTATGGATTCATAGTCGAATCCATGGAATCCAAGTGATATCTGATATTATTATTAATAATAAATTGTATGGTATATATATATTACTGAATGACATACCAGGAACAAAATAAGTGTTTGGTAAATTTAGTTTGGAGAAGCTATATACAGTCAGCAAAAACAAGACTGGGAGCTGACTGTGGCTCAGATAGTGAACTCCTTATTGCCAAATTTAGACTGAAATTGAAAAAAGTGGAGAAAACCACTAGAACATTCAGGTATGACCTAAATCAAATCCCCTATGACTATACAATGGAAGTGAGAAACAAATTTAAAGGACTAGATCTGATAGAGTGCCTGATGAACTATGGACAGAGGTTTGGGACACTGTACAGGAGACAGGAATCAAGACCATCCCCAAGAAAAAGAACTGCAAAAAAGGAAAATGGCTGTCTAAGGAGGCCTTACAAATAGCTGTGAAAAGAAGAGAAGCCAAAAGCAAAGGAGAAAAGGAAAGATATACCCATTTGAAGGCAGAGTTCCAAAGAATAGCAAGGAGAGATAAGAAAGCCTTCCTCAGTAATCAATGCAAAGAAATAGAGGAAAACAATAGAATGGAAAAGACTAGAGATCTCCTCAAGAAAATCAGAGATAACAAGGGAACATTTCATGCAAAGATGGGCTCAATAAAGGACAGAAATTGTATGGACCTAACAGAAGCAGAAGATATTAAGAAGAGGTGGCAAGAATACACAGAAGAACTATACAAAAAAAATCTTCACGACCCAGATAATCACGATGGTGTGATCACTCACCTAGAGCCAGACATCCTGGAATGTGAAGTCAAGTAAGCCTTAGGAAGCATCACTATGAACAAAGCTAGTGGAGGAGATGGAATTCCAGTTGAGCTATTTCAAATCCTGAAAGATGATGCTGTGAAAGTGCTGCACTCAATATGCCAGCAAATTTGGAAAACTCAGCAGTGGCCACAGGATTGGAAAAGGTCAGTTTTCATTCCAATCCCAAAGAAAGGCAATGCCAAAGAATGCTCAAACTACCTCACAGTTGCACTCGTCTCACATGCTAGCAAAGTAATGCTCAAAAGTCTCCAAGCCAGGCTTCAGCAATATGTGAACCATGAACTTCCTGATGTTCAAGCTGGTTTTAGAAAAGGCAGAGGAACCAGATATCAAATTGCCAACATTCACTGGATCATCTAAAAAAGCAAGAGAGTTCCAGAAAAACATCTATTTCTGCTTTATTGACTATGCCAAAGTCTTTGACTGTGTGGATCACAAAAAAACTGTGGAAAATTCTGAAAGAGATGGGAATACCAGACCACCTGAACTGTCTATTGAGAAACCTGTATGCAGGTCAGGAAGCAACAGTTAGAACTGGACATGGAACAACAGACTGGTTCCAGATAGGAAAAGGAGTACGTCAAGGCTGTATATTGTCATCCTGCTTATTTAACTTATATGCAGAGTACATCATGAGAAATGCTGTGCTGGAGGAAGCATAAGCTGGAATCAAGATTGCCGGGAGAAGTATCAATATCCTCAGATACGTGGATAACACCACCCTTATGGCAGAAAGTGAAGAAGAACTAAAGAGCCTCTTGATGAAAGTGAAAGAGGAGAGTGAAAAAGTTAGCTTAAAGCTCAACATTCAGAAAATGAAGATCATGGCATCTGGTCCCATGACTTAATGGCAAATAGATGGGGAAACAGTGGATGGCTTTGTTTTTCGGGGATCCAAAATCACTGCAGATGGTGATTGCAGCCATGAAATTAAAAGACGCTTACTCCTTGGAAGGAAAGTTATGATTAACCTAGACAACATATTAAAAAGCAGAGACATTTGTCAACAAAGGTCTGTCTAGTCAAGGGTATGGTTTTCCAGTGGTTATGTATGGATATGAGAGTTGGACTGTAAAGAAAGCTGAGCGCTGAAGAATTGATGCTTTTGAACTGTGGTGTTGGAGAAGACTCTTGAGAGTCCCCTTGGACTGCAAGGAGATCTAGCCAGTCCACCCTAAAGAAGATCAGTCCTGGGTATTCATTGGAAGGACTGATGTTGAAGCTGAAACTCCAATACTTTGGGCACCTGATGCGAAGAGCTGACTCATTTGAAAAGATCCTGATGCTGGGAAAGATTGAAGGCTGGAGCAGAAGGGGACAATAGAGGATGAGATGGTTGGATGGCATCACTGACTCAATGGACATGGGTTTGGGTGGACTCTGGCAGGTAGTGATGGACAGTAAGGCCTGGCGTGCTGTGGTTCATGGGGTTGCAAAGAGTCGGACACGACTGAACGACTGAACTGAACTGAAATTTGGTTTAGCTATAGATGGTGTGTGAATTGATGGGAACTGCCTAAAAGCTTTAAAGCAGTGGGGAATAAAGGTTTCCCATCAAATGTTGGGCCAATCAGATTGAGCACTCTTAATGTGAGGCTCTTAAAATCAGATAAAGACTTTGATTAAGTGCAATGGACAAAGAAGGAAAGGATAGTTTCCAGTACCCAGTTTTGCTAAAATCTCATCCTTGGTCAAGACTTAGCTAGTGAATAACAGCAACAACATCCTTGTTCAGGTCAGAAAACCTGACAATATGGGCTTCTCCTTTAAAATGAATGTGGCTGCATGCAGATCGTTGCTGCATACAGTTAGCAATACCCCATACACATAACTTGAATAATCTAAGACCTTGTCAGAGATATTTGTGAAAATGATAGTAGTTGTAGCAAAAGGTGGGAAGACAAGTTAGATTAAATCTAGCTGGCAGAGTTTCTTAGGATGAATCATACAAGGGTAAGTAGCGTCTCAGTCTATCATCTCGATAGTGGTAAGGGCAAAAACCATATTCAAGTGAGCCAAGAAATGAATGGTCAAGTGAGAAAATTGTGCTTGTCATGAAGAAAAGAAAACCAAGACAAAGTAAACTTGTTAGTAGGATGGATAAAACTTTATCTATTTAGTTATTTGGATGGTCCACATAAAAGGGATTCTTTTTCTCTATTGGAGAGTTAATGATGGTACTACTACTACTAAGTCACTTCAGTCGTGTCCGACTCTGTGAAACCCCATAGACGGCAGCCCACCCAGACTCCCCCGTCCCTGGGATTCTCCAGGCAAGAACACTGGAGTGGGTTTGCCATTTCCTTCTCCAATGCATGAAAGTGAAAAGTGAAAGGGAAGTCGCTCAGTTGTGTCCAACCCTCAGCGACCCCATGGACTGCAGCCTCCCAGGCTCTTCCGTCCATGGGATTTTCCAGTCAAGAGTACTGGAGTGGGGTGCCATTGCCTTCTCCGGTTAATGATGGTAGACAAAAGCTTTAAGGAGTTAGTATTAAAGACATTTTATTCAAAGTTTCCTAAAATTATTTGATAGAACGTGCAAACTTGACTTTAAGAGAAATCCTTTTTGTGTAGTAATAATTCTTAGTAATATTTGGAGCAGCGTTTCCAAATGCAGTGGAAGATTATCTATAGTCCTTGAAGGAGAAGGGCAGAGAACGAAGAAAGGAAGGAGATTCAAAGCTGAGATCAAAGTGGGGAATTTCCGAGTTTGTGACTGGGAAATGAAAAACATTTGATTGATGATGATAACTTAAGCATGGCTGTGCTTGTTGACAGAAGGAGCGATTCTATAGGTTTATCCCTCCAAAAGCTGGAGCAGAATTGGAAAGAGAGGATCACAGAGTATAAGAATAAAAGGACAGAGGCAAGGGTGCGGTGTGGAACGGTAGGAGTCGGGGTGGGGAAGGGATGCAGAACTCTGTCTTGGAATTCCAGAATGTAATTATCTTTTCTCCTGAGTTATTAGCTCATTGGTTCTAATGACCTTTGATATAAAGTTTCTAAGCTTTTTAATTTGTGATTTAACTTGTGATTAATTTAATTGGTAATTAATTTGCTAATGTTTGTTAACCAGTTGTTAGAATTACTAAATACATGTGTTAATATTCACAGTACCAAAGGAAGTTGCTTTGTTTGCCCTATAAATCAAACTGAAATGTCCTACCTTTTAAGGGCATATTTTGCAATAAAAAGGATTTTCTAAAATAGAAATCTTTAGTTTGTTTCAGAGAAAGTAGGAAAACTTATGATCTTTAAATACATATTACATCTGATCTTGTGTTTGCCACCACTTCAGTTCTTTATTTGAGAAAATGAGATATGTATCACTTACCTGTCTTATAATGTAATAATTTACTTTTATTGCTTATTTTCCTTTTCACTGAAAATTTATCACCTTAGAATTTTCTCAGTTTGTAATTGTGTTCAAGGACAGTTGTGCATGAAGCACTGTAAGGAGATGAATTTGTAAATAAAAAATATGATCCTTTGAAATGAATATAGTCATGAGTAAAACACTAAATAATCCAGAAAAAAAATGGCTATATGTTTTTTTGCTGAAAAGGGTTTCATTATATTTAAGAGAATACTCTGAAAAATGTTCAGGAGGTAATGCTTAATGTTAACTGAAACACATGAAAAGCAAATGGAAACAAGGCAATCACCTTCTGCAGAGCTTTTAATAGTTACAGTGAAAAATTAAGGACCACCTGCCATGTTGAATTTTATAAGTATGAATGATGCAGCAGTATTTGCCAATACATTCATGAATAAGTGAAAAAAGAGGGGTTTTATATAGTAACACAAACCTTCAAATGGAGTTAATAAAAGACAGGGTTTTTCTTTACTGGGTGGAAAGTTATCTGCTATATAAAAAAAAGGCCTACTGAATGAAACATTTGTCCTCAAATTCCTTTTAATCTGCTGTGAGGTTCTGCCTGTTACCTCACTTGGAATAATGTGCCAATTTTGTAAGGATAAAGAGAATTTTATCCTTTTTTCGTTCCTTTAGCTTCTTGATGCAGCATTTCCTTGAATTTCACAGTACCTGCCTGTTTTTAGCAGCTCTAATTTCAGACTATCACTTTCCTGGACTAAAGTGTAAAAACTGATATTCTCATCCCCTTGATGGAGAATATTCAAGAAATGCAATCCCAGTGAGAATGCTGCTTACTAATGGGTATTTCTTTCTCCAGGCATCTTAAAAAATTCTGTTTCTGTTTCAACTCTTTAATACCCCCAGTTCTCTGCAGAGCTGGATTAAAATGTCTGGTATCCGTGGAAGAACGCTTTTGTAGTAGCAATTGCTTTTGTATTATATATTGTAAGTGGTTATTGTTCACAGCGCACACCTTAATGGTTTGAGTTAAAGGTATTTTTTTTTTTTTCTTGCTCCTACCAAAATATTTGCTTTGTCCTGTGACAGTTTGGAACTGAAGTGCAAGGTATGCAAAGGTATAATAGGGTTTGATTAGTTTGGCATTGAAGCTTGACTTTTCAAAGTTAATTGGGTATTGTTCCTATAGATTGAAAAGATTTAAGTGGAAATAATGATAGATTTGTAAAATGTTATTGGAGATTGAAATCTGTTTGGTAACTATAGCAAGGTTTTCAGGTTCTTAGCACTAAAAAAGTTACTTTAATGTGCAGGAATGTTAAACAGCAACAAAAGCTTTTACAGTTTCCAGTTCAGTTTTAATCAAGTTGTTACTGTGAAATATATTGATTCTAACTTACTTCTAAAAACATTGGTATAATTTCCAAACTTTCCAGATTTCAGAACCTTGATGTATGTCTAAGTTATTTAGTTATTTTATTTTTATGTGAAAGTGAATTTTACTGAGGAGCTCATCACTGTAATTTTAGGAACTCTTAGAAAATCCATTTTCCTTTGTTGTTATCTCATTCTAGTGATTAAGGTGACACTCATTCTGTCGTTATTATTAATAGCTCCTTTTTCACTCTTGAAAAGGCCCTGGTTTGGAGGATAAATTATATAGTCACCTTCCATATAAAGTGTTTAGCTTCATCCTTTTCACACATTTTATGTGTTTCTAAAATAATCACATTTAAAAATATATTTTTGTATGTTTTAGCTTTTTAAAAACATAAAGTTCTTAGTGCCTACTGTATACAAAATAAAATGTATATATGTATAACTGGTAGTTATATCCACTAAGAAAAGTAATTATAATGCCCTAACATTAAGTTATTAAATTATGACTCAAGTCTTCATATTTCATGATATAAACTGACTAATTATAGTTTTTGGAATCAAATTTAGAGCTGAAAATGTGGAGCATCTTATAGGATTACTTGTGAAATGCAACTAAATGGAAAGAAAAATTGTTTTGGAGAATGAGGCAGTTCAAGTTTATTATTATTATTATTATTTTTGCTTCTCTGCAATCAGTGTGTGTTTGGAGTGAACTTGCATGAAGATAAATTTGATTTTTGTAATTCATTAAATATTTATGTTCTGATCATGCTACCTAACCCATGTGAAACATAAGTTTACTCTGGATAATGATAACAGATCTCTTCTCATATCATTCATATTAATATAAATGTTCATTTATGATTTTATTCATCTTGTTATATTCAATATAATATGGGGTTTTGCTCTTATTTTCATTTATATGTATAATGATTAATGAATATACATATACACAGATTAAATTATTAGAAAACATTTGACAGTAATTATATGCCAGAATGAGCAGTATATACAAAACAGCACAGAACTTTGACAGAAATCTCGATCCAGAAAAAACACTCTACTAGAAACAGAACTGGATTCAGAAACTGATGGCTGTGTTCTAAGCCCACTTTTACTCTTTGGTAATATCCCATGGACAGAGGAGCCTGATAGGCTGCAGTCCATGGGGTCGCTGAGGGTCGAACACAACTGAGCGACTTCACTTTCACTTTTCACTTTCATGCATTGGAGAAGGAAATGGCAACCCACTCCAGTGTTCTTGCCTGGAGAATCCCAGAGATGGGGGAGCCTGGTGGGTTGCCGTCTCTGGGGTCGCACAGAGTCGGACACGACTGAAGCAACTTAGCAGCAGCAGCAATATTATAAAGTAGGATGTTCCTATGATGCTTAATCTCTCTGAACTTTGCATCTCATGTCCTATGAAGGAGATTTGCTTGCCTACTTATATGATGTGAGGAACCTCTTACTTATTCTAAATCAAACTGCATTTTAATTTCCAATATTTTAATATCAACTCTGCTGGCATGAGCTAGGTAATTGGAAAGTATAAATGTAGAGACTGGGGAATATCTGGCAAAAAAAAAAAAAAAAAAATCTCCTGATTCTACCTCCCAAGTATCTACTGAATGTCCAAGTCTCTATAAGCAAACTCATGTATTCTCTTCCAGGCCATCTTCTTTCACCTGTATTACTGCAGCAACCGTTTCTCTTTTTCTATACCCTCTAAATCCGTTGTAGCCAGGGTGATCTTTCTAAGTGCAGGCCTTAGCAGAACACTCTTCTTAAAATCCTTCAATGGCTTTCAATTCCTCTTATAATAAAATAATAATAATTATTAACTCTTGCCCCTGCTTCTTTTTTCCAGTTTTATCACTTGCTTCCACTTGTATTCTACATTTCAGCCCTTTGACATTCTGTCATTGCCTCAAACATACCATCATCCTTTTCGTTTCTGCTCTTTCTTTCTTTTGAATAATTTCTTTCCACTCTTCTCTGAATATTTCTTCCTGATTCTGCAGGTTTCTGTTAAAACAGAAAAGCTGTCATTTATCTTTGTTCTTAACAGCAATACTCTTTCTGAACACATCATGCGTTATGATAATTGCTTGTTTAATTATTGGTCTTCTGCTGGACGAGAGCTCTGTGAGGGGAAGGATTTGTCTGTCTTTCTTCCCACAATGCCTACAGTTCTTTACATTAAGTGTATATAGAAGAGTGAAAATATTTGTTGAATGAATAAGTGAATGGCTATTATAGGAAGAGAGTGTAGTAAACAAGATGAACTTGATAAACATTTGACACAGGCTTGCTGTGTTCAGAGTGTCAAAAGAATATGGACAGGAATTAACTTGATATGAGAAGTAGTGGAAAGTAGAAACTGCCAAACTTCCTGCTGTTGATGGAATGACACGTTCAGGGTTTGTTTTGTTCTGTTTTTCCCTTTTGAATTTTAGGTTTGGATAGGCTTTATAAGTAAAGACACTACTCTGTAGCTGGAAATTTGAAATAGGGGGCACCCTGTGAGCAGAGAGATAGTGGTAATAATAATAGTTCTGTCAACCTCAATCCATATGGCACTTTTTTTTGAGTTTTCTAAATTTTTTTACAGAAATTTCAAATGAGGTTAATTTCTAAGCAAATCATCTAGAACTTTAGCTGGAGAACTTCGAAGAAAAATTAAATTTATGAAAGATATACCAGATAAACCTAACTTTTGTAACACAATTGTTTTCTTTTTGTATAAATATGAAAAAATCTAGCCATGGCCCTTTTTTATTTTGCCTAGTTAGGACTAAGCTTCATTAATAAGGAGATGCCTAGGACTTAGAGTGAAACTGACAGATAGCTCTTTGTAGTAATGCAAGGTTTCTCAACAGCAACGTTATTTAAGTTTCATGCCAGATAATCTTTTGTTTTGGAAAGCCCTGTAGGAGGTTTAGGAGCATCTCTGATGTCTGTTTACTATGTGCTGGTAACAGCACCACCCCTTTATAGTTATATTAATAAAAACATACCTGCACACATTGCATAATGTTCCCCAAGATCATAATCACCCCCACTTGAGAAGTATTTCACTGGAGAATTAAAAATTATTTCCCTATGCCATAGATAGGAAAACCTTGTAATATATTGGAGTCTTGTAATTCCCTGGTAAATTATTTCTAGATCTTTATTTGGTGATTATTAGCAAAATGCAAAGGACCAAGGTCACTACTCCCAGATATTGCTAGTAATGTAGAGTGGTGAGTACTGTGGCTACTTATCTCAGAGAGCAAAGACACCAAAGGAGTAGAATAAGAATGGGAATGTAAGAAGGGGAAGGAAATTAATTTACATTTTGAGGATCTTCCTTAAAGGTGGAAGGAGAGAATGTATGTCTGCCTGAGTCTTTGACTTGGGGCCCATAGGCAAGCATTTGGTTACAGGGGTGTATGTACACTTATGTAAATAAGTCTTTGTTTATTCAAAGGCATGGGTATGGAAGACAGTGAATATTTATCTTATAATGGAAGGACATGATTTTTCCAAAAATCAGCCACATATGTTCCTATAGGTGGGAGGAGCATCTCCAGCCTTCTGTTCTCATACATCATTGATCAGTTGTGTTTTCTCAAAGATACCATGTCAGTTGTTTGGCTGCAGACTACCGATATTGTGTCATTATGTGAAAAGGAAACCACAGTTTGTCACCTGATTGCTGCTCATGACAGTAAAGCACGCTTCTGCACTGTGTGCTCTCTCTTTCTCTTTTCTCGTGTTATCTTCAGACTTGTTAATTAGGAGAAGGCTGCACCTTTTTCTGTCCAACTTGCCCTATATCCATAGATTGTGAATCTCTTACTATGAAAGTTCTATTAGGCATACTGGCTAAGAAATAAAGCAACAGAAGTTCTAAAATACTGTTTTTTTTTTTTTTTTTTTTTTTTTGTTTTTTTGTTTTGGAGTCATGAAGGAAGAAAATGCTAGCTTTCATTTTTCTTTGTTGTCTTTAAAAAACATTGGCAGGCTTGGAAGATGTGGATGGAAAGCTGTTTGATATCAAATTGTATATGGATGTTTACATCCCTGTTAAAGGTAGCAAATAAAAAGCTTAACCTGACCTGAAAAAATATGTTGTATGATTATAGAAATCTATTCTTTTTTCACTACTATCCCCCTTTTTTCTCAATGGATATTTCATCTATAATATCTTCCTATAAGTTATCAGAACGTTTCTTGACTTCAAATCTCATTTTTTATCAGACTGTCTTACGTTGTTTTATTTTATTACATGGAAGGTTATACAGATTGAAATGTGTGTTTGGTATATTTCCTTTCATTGTCAATATGGAGCAGAGTTCTGTCTCCACCTAAATAGCATATTAAACCAAGTAAGTTTATCTAGAGCAAAAGAGCAGAAGGGGAAATATGTTAATTTTCAGATGAAGATCTTTTTAGAATAATGTTACTTTAAAGCATCTGATATACATGGTTTCTTTAGTTGTTGAAACTATTAAAGAAATTGCTAAGTTGAAACTTTTACACATTAAGCTACGGGATTTATAAAATGATGAATTTAAACAGATTGTTTGCAAAAATGTTGGAGAATATTCCGAAAGTTTTGTATGTTGTAGTGGAAGCAAAATTCAGTTCAGTTCAGTCGCTCAGTCATGTCTGACTCTTTGCGACCCCATGAAATCACAGCACACTAGGTCTCCCTGTCCATCACCAACTCCAGGAGTTCCCTCAGACTTATGTCCATCGAGTCAGTGATGCCATCCAGCCATCTCATCCTCTGTCGAACCCTTCTCCTCCTGCCCCCAATCCCTCCCAGCATCAGAGTCTTTTCCAACGAGTCAACTCTTCTCATGAGGTGGCCAAAGTACTGGAGTTTCAGCATCATTCCTTCCAAAGAAATCCCAGGGCTGATCTCCTTCAGAATGGACTGGTTGGATTCAAAAAAGACAACTGTCTTTACTATGTTAACATAATGATAATTAAATTAACTGATGTTTGCAGAGTATTGACTATGTGTTAAATACTGTCATAAGTTCTTTAATTTAACCAACACAGCAATCATATTAGGAAATTTTTTTTATTATTATTTCTAGGCATTTTTTGGTTCAGTGGTCTAGTGGTAGCTCTGGCATTTGAACCTAGGGTTTGAATTCAAGGTGTTTGGCTGCATAGCATGCATTTTTAAAGGCTGTCTTCTACTGATCTTAAACTTTTCCTTAGCCATCAGTACATATCCACATATACAAATATTTACTCTTTTGGCAATAAAACTGCAACCTATATAAATATACCTAAAATAGCAACATATCTTGGGTGGTAATAAAAACTTGCTTAGTATTTCATGACACTAGGAAGGAAAGCTTCAAAGGACCAAATTCCTGTGAAATATAAAGGAAATGAAGTTACAGTTCTTACATTTACTTGGAAGAATTTGATAACCATCTTGTAAGATTGTGGTGATAGTATAAAGTACCTAAAATGAATTAGATATATAGATATATGAGAAAAATAAATAGGTAAATGGACAGATAGGGATAGATATAAAGATGGAGATCTTGAATCAGTAAGTGCTTAACTATAGGAAGGGGAAAAGAGAAGAGGGACTTAATTGCCTAAATGTTGGTTGCTCGGTCGTGTCTGACTATTTGTGACCCCGTGGCCTGTAGCCCACCAGGCTCCTCTACCCATGGGATTTCCCAAGCAAGAATACTGGAGCGTGTTGCCTTTTCTTCTTTAGTGGTTCTTCCCAACCCAGAGATTGAACTCGGGTCTCCAACGTTGCAGGCAGATTCTTTACTGTCTGAGCCACCAGGGAAGCCCAGTAACCAGAGGTCAAATATGGTATAACTAAGCAGGTGTGGTTTGAAAATTTAGCAAATATATTTGTAATGAATATCCTTTCAGAAGTTCAGCACCACATACCTTACTCCATGATAAAACTGTCTCTAAATTTGAGCATGAATCTTAAAAAAAAGAGTAATGTTGTGTTTTAATCCAATAGTCTACCATCTTATTATTTCTTCTGACATTTGATATGATTTTCTTTACTTATAGTTATGCTGTTTCTCTTTAGAAGTTAATAGTGGGAGTACTAGTAAAACACCGAGGTGTACTGTAAAGGATTTATTCCTTCATATGTTAGTCTAATATGTAAAATGAAATTTGGAGTAATTTTTTTAACCTTTCACAAATCCACATGCAACAATATATTAATCCATTAATAAATGGTGTGCTTATGCTAAACTCATGATCCCTCAGAAAGAACTGCAGCAAAAGAACAGGGAGAGTAACAGATATAGCTTAAAACTTTGTGGTTCTAGAGAAATGACTTTGGAGACATTGGTGAATCCTGAGAGCTAAGCATAACTCTAATTTTGATAGTGTCATTCAAGCTCACTAATTAAACTATCTCTATAAAATAATACTATGGAATAATATGTGATAAACAGCTGAGAAATCAGTGTTATACCAAATTCATAAGAGACAATTGATAAGAGAAGAATTTCATTTTGGGAAAATCCTAGAACTTTACTGACACTGTGGGCTAGAATATCCTTCAACATCTGTAGCTTGAAAAACTTCACCTTTTAGACTCTTAAAAGACTACTAAGTTAAACTACAAAATAATCTTTTTCAAAAATAGCAAAAAGATTATTCCTTACTGGGTTTGGACTCTCTCCTTTTGTAATTGTTGACATTTGGCAAGGATCACCTTTGATCCAGTCATGTCATATTGTTTTTATTTAGTCACTAAATCATGTCTGACTCTTTTGTGATATGGGGTGTAGCCTGCCAGGCTCCTCTGTCCATGGGATTTCCTGGGTAAGAATACTGGAGTCAGTTGGCATTTTCTTCACCATGGGATCTTCCAGAGATGGAACCCCTGTTCCTGCATTAGCAAGAGGATTCCTTATCACTGAGACACCAGGGAAGTCCCCTAATCAAGTCATAGGTTGTATGTTAATTACAGTGACAGGAAATAGAAGCACATGAATATTCGTAGCCATCATTTTCCCATTGGCATACATTTACTCACAAAGGTGTTTAAGTCATAACTTTGCTGATGCTGCTTCTGTTGCTTAGTCACTTCAGTTGTGTCCAACTCTGTGTGACCCCATGGACTGTAGCCTGCCAGACTCCTCTGTTCATGGGGATTCTCCAGGCAAGAATACTGGAGTGGGTTGCCATGCCCTTCTCTGGGGATATTCGCAACCCAGGGATTGAACCCATGTCTCCTTCATTGCAGGCTGATTCTTAACCACCTGCATTTAAAGTCATACCTTTAATTATCCCTAAATTACATAGAACTGAGTCAGTCACACCTTAGCTTTTAGGTATTTTGTTTAATTTAAACATACATGCAACTACTATTCTTATCAGCCTTTTGTTAAACACTTACTCAAAAGATAATTCAACTTAAATATTGAAAGCAATTATTCTAAAAATATTGTCTGACCTAGTCCACCTGGTTTCCATCCTGACAGTATATTTTCACAGTCTGTCACCTGCTTTTATTTTGTATGTTGTTTACCATTTGACTTGGATATAATCTTTGAACTGATTTTTTTCCTTCCTTATTATCTGAATTAAGATTAGTATAGATTGATATTTCCATACCTATATGTAGGTTTTGAGATGATTTGATTCTAATTAATTAAGAAGATTTAATGAATTATTAGCTCTCGGTATATTATATTATATATAGGCTTCCCAGGTGACACAGTGGTGAAGAATCCATCTGCCAAGGCAGGTAATGCAGGAGATGCAGATTCAATTCCTGGGTTGGGAAGATCCCCTGGAGTAGTATGGCATCCTGCTCCAGTATTCTTGCCTGACAAGTCCCATGGACAGAGGAGCCTGGTGAACTGCAATCCATGGGGTCACAAGGACTTGGACACCCTGAGCACACGCATGCATATAATATTATAGTGCCATTAGTATAGCAATAGAATCAATCATTATATTCTTTTTTGTTCTTTTCTTTGTAAGAACTTTCCACAGATATTTCATTTACAATGTTATCCTTTTCCATGAAAAACAGTATTTCACTTCTAAAGTTCTCAGTTATTTCAGGTTGACATGTGCAGGCATATATATGTTGCTTGATCCTTTGTAGTATTGATGTTACATTCCCTGAAATCACTTTAATGTTAAGGTACTTTATGTTTTTATCCAGTTTTCCTGTTAGGATAAGTTTAGACTTGAAAAAAGTGAGATATTATATGTACGTGTAAATAGGCTTTAACCCTTAGTTTTATCATGCTGCTCTTCTCATAGGTCATAAGCAAAACAATTAATCTGAGATATATGAAATTAAATGGAATAACACAAATGTATAGAAGGTTAGGTGAATGTATATATGTGTTTGCACTCATAATAAAACAAAAAATGCAATATCCCATTGTATTTAGATTAGCTTTTTGTTTACAGTAATTGTTTTTTAAATTTAAAAGAGCCAGTTGGAAATAAATTGAAATCATTTTTCATAATGTAAGGCATCAGTGGTATTTCTGTGTTTTCTGATAGAAACATTAATTACAAGAATTTGTTTTAAAGATGGCCTGTCTAATTCAAAGTTACTTGCAGAAGTGAAAGCATTTGTATACTCTTTAGAACATGGCAATTCTAGATTATCTAAAACTAGAATATTCTTGGTTTTGAGTTTGAATAGATCATATATTTAAAGAAAAGTATTATTCTTTAAGAATATGAAGGGGACTATTATTCTTTAGAGTTTGGTCTTGGAAAATTGCCCTATATTGAAAGTTTTGTCATGATTTATAATTTAGTACTTAGTAGTTTCTCTTCCTTGGACTTTCCTTCTCCCATATTCAAAGAAAATGCTTTTGATTATACTCTTATAAAATATATTACATCTTGGACTTCCTTGGTGGTACAGTGTGATAAGAATTCCTGCCAATGCAGGGTACTTGGGTTCAATTCCTGGTCCAGGAAGATTCCACATGCTGCAGGTAACTAAGCCAGTGTGCCACAGCTCCTGAAACCTGAACATTGTAGGGCCTGTGAGCCACAACTTGTGAACCTGCGTGCTGCACCTACTAAAGCTGTGCATCTACAGCCTTTGCTCCACCACAAGATAAGCCACCACAATAAGTATGTGCATTGCAATGAGGAGTAGCTCCTGCTCACCGCAACTAGAGAAAGCTGCAAGCAGCAATGAAGACCCAGAGCCACCAAAAAATAAATAAAGATGTTACACCTAATTCATACATTTACTCATATTACTATGTTAAGGATGCTCATAGAATCATTTTAGAAATCATCTACTGCATTAATATAAACATGTGCAATTGTTTCACCGTACACTATAATAGGGAAGTTAGGAGTGCAAGTCCGTGAAATGTCTTCTTTAACTGATATAGTCAAGACTGTACCACATTCTACTAAGAATGTATCATGTCATTTCCAGTGGTCTGATTGCTATGAAAAATTACTAACTGGTGTCAGTGAATTAGCCTTTGGTAAGTGGGATGACTATTACCATCATACTGCTGTAGGATGAATAAAGATTCTTTCTTTCAATAAATGTAGGTTAACCTCCTGCTATGTATTAGGCAATATGCTGTGGTTTTGGGATCCATGGATAATATAATCTCTATCCTTGAGATGCTCACAGTGGGCTGGAGGAGACACACAGAAAGAAATAATTATGGCAGTGTTAATACCACAATTGTGACCAGTTTGTACTGCCTCCTACATAGCTTTAGGAGGTCAGGAAATACGGAGGAAGTAAAGCTTTTAATTGATTCATAAAAGATGAGTTACTTATTCTTCAAAAAGAAACTGAAGTAGTTAGAAGTATTTTTACACATCTAACACAGCTTCTTCTGAAGACTTTATTAAGAAACATTAAGTAATATTCTAGTAGTACCAACATTATCTTTTTGCAAAATACTGTGGATGCAAAGTAGATAGGACACTAGAGAACTACATTAGGTTATTTGCTTGGTGTGGATATAAAAATTAGCAACTAACTGCTGCTGCTGCTGCTGCTAAGTCGCTTCAGTCGTGTCTGACCCTGTGCGACCCCATAGATGGCAGCCCACCAGGCTCCCCCCTCCCTGGGATTCTCCAGGCAAGAACACTGGAGTGGGTTGCCATTTCCTTCTCCAGTGCATGAAAGTGAAAAATGAAAGTGAAGTCACTCAGTCGTGTCTGACTCTTGGCGACCCCATGGACTGCAGCCTACCAGGCTCCTCTGTCCATGGGATTTTCCAGGTAAAAGTACTGGAGTGGGGTGCCATTGCCTTCTCCAGCAACTAACTAGTTTTCTCTTATTAAGAAGTTATAAGGGGATCTAGTTCGGAGAAGGCAATGGCAAGCCACTCCAGTACTCTTGCCTAGAAAATCCCATGGATGGAGGAGCTTGGTGGGCTACAGTCCATAGGGTCGATATGATTCAGACACAGCTGAGCGACTTCACTTTTGCTTTTCACTTTCACACAATGGAGAAGGAAATGGCAACCCACTCCAGTGTTCTTGCCTGGAGAATCCCAGGGACTGGGGAGACTGGTGGGCTGCCGTCTATGGGGTTGCACAGAGTCGGACACGACTAAAGTGACTTAGCAGCAGCAGCAAAGGGATCTAGTTAGAGAATTCTTGCTGTTTTGTTTCTCTCTAACCATTCTGTTTATCTGACAATTCTGTGTATCTCATATTATATGTGTATGTATTTATGTATTTGCTTTTTGTGTGTATGTATAGCTAGCTCCTGTTTTGAGAAAAGGATTGAGCTCAACAACATTATTTGTTGTAAGGACTTATTCTGCCTATTATTTTATTTTATTTCTGAGAATTAAGGATTGACTGAATTTCCTCATTGTCCTGATGCATCTTTTTAAAATGTCCTGCTTCAGGGTTAACTGATTTCTTTATGATCTTCAGAAAATTTTCCACTGACATAATAGAAATGATTATTTATTTCCCCACATGTTTAAATTGCCTTAAACTGCTTTAGGGTAATTTGTTTCACATGACTTAGTATTGATCCACATTTTATAACTGACTAAATAAGAAAAAAAAGAGTCTCAATGAAATAGCTAGAAAGATTGCCTTAACTGATGATTTTGTTTTAATCATTATTGAAATTATTGCAGAAAACTAATGGTTAAAAGCCCATATCTTAGACTGCTTGAAATGGAAGGTCTCTTCTTTATTTTTAGAAGTCAAGATGAAATTAATTCTTTTCATTTTGTCTATGGATCTTGCAAACTGTTTCTACATATTTGTAGTTTTAAATAGATTGTAGGAGAAAGATCAATTATTGATGAATTGCTCACAAAAAATCTAATTTTAATTCTTTGAATTTAGCTAAAAATGTTCATTTTGTTAAATATAATGAATCACAAACATTTGTATGTATATACATATTTCTTGTCCACCTGAAGTTTTTTTAACGTGAAATAACCTGTCCTTACAGAGTATTCTTATATTGCCAGATCGCTATTAGCCTCATTGAAAAAAAAAGCCAATAACTGCCACAAATAGCTCTCCAGTTTAAATATAATTGGTCAATAATATGTACTTACACACATTTCCTGCATGTCTACATATACTGAGTAGTTTTGTCCCTTCACATTGATGAAGTGCTACAGCTCTGGCAGGAAAGGTGACTTTTGAGTCTGTGTTCAGCATGGAAATAGAAGATAATTAAGTACATTGTCAAAGATAAAAATTAAGGTACAATATTTATAATTTACATAGGTAATTTCCTATGAAAAATCAGAAATGTAATTAGCTTAAACACATAATTAACATAATTATTCATGCCGTTTGATGCTAGTTCAAAAAGGACTATAGTATTGCGAGATCATCATATTTGTCTTTTAGCATATATAACTTTTGTCCATTACCTGACACAATGCAAAGAGCAGGCAAACAATAATTATTTTGTTAGAGAATAAATGCATACTAGAGCTATATTTGCCTAACAATTAATTTGTGTTTCTTATTTGCATATACATCTGGTCATGGGGAAGTAGTTCATTGTTTATCAGTGGTAGAAACCAGAGTGGGATCAAAATTTCACATGAAATACAAACAGTCTGTCTTTGGAAAAGAAAAAAAAAAACTTCATGTGGAAATTGACATTGTGAAATAACTATGCTGTTGCTGCTGCTAAGTCACTTTAGTCATGTCCGACTCTGTGTGACCCCATAGACGTCAGCCCACCAGGCTCTACTGCCCCTGGGATTCTCCAGGCAAGAACACTGGAGTGGGTTGCATTTCCTTCTCCAATGCATGAAAGTGAAAAAGTCAAAGTGAAGTCGCTCAGTCGTGTCTGACTCTTAGCGACCCCATGGACTGCAGCCCACCAGGCTCCTCCATCCATGGGATTTTCCAGGCAAGAGTACTGGAGTGGGGTGCCATTGCCTTCTCCGTGAAATAACTATAATAGTTTACTATTTATTGAGTGCTTATTCTCTACCAGACATTGTGCTAAGTTCTTCACATGAATCATGAACTTTAATTCACAGCAGTCTTTGGAAGTAGTCTTATTAGATCTCTTTGTTTTAGATATGGAAAATCTCGGTTCAGAGAACTTAAGCAAATTGAAAAAGGTCACACTGCTAGTACATGCTAGAAGGAAATCAGATTCATAATTTATATAAATCAGATTCATAATTTATATAAAGAACAAGTAGTATTGCTTGAAAAAGAGTGTTGGAATGAGACTTATATGATGAAATTAACAATGCCTGTCTTTCAGAATATTAACTTTATCTTTTAAGCAATGTTATTTTTTTTAAATATGATTATGTTAAAACAGGGCTTCCCAGGTGACACCAGTGATAAAGTACTTGCCTGCCAATGCAGGAGACTTCAGAAATGCTGGTTTGATCCCTGGATCAGGATGATCCCTTGGAGGAGGGCATGGCAACCCACTCCAGGATTCTTGCCTGGGGAATCCCATGGACAGAGGTGCTTGGCAGGTTATGGTCCATAAGGTCTCAAGGAGTTGGACATGACTGAAGCAACTTATCCCGCGTTCATGTGTTTAAACAAAAATTGATCTTTCAAAAGAGGAATTCTTGCTTATATACTGTACATTATGTGTCACATATAGAACTTACATTACCTGACTTTTCTTGCTATTTTCAAAACTGTGAGGAGTAATTTAGCATAAAAGGAATGAATAATAAAAACAAATCATAAAAAGTATGATAGCATAATAACTATAAGAGAAATATTTGAAAATAAGCTTTATAGTGGCATAAATGCTAGAGTAAATTGTATCCCCTGTGTGAATCTTCCTAACACCGGTTGCTGTTTGAGAACTTATTGCAGCCTCTTGTTCTTAATGACATGCCCTCAAGGAAATCTTTTAGTAGAATACAGTAATAACTGTGTCATAAATAGGCTATATATTTTTTAGTTACTACAAATAACTAATATAATGTTTGGGTAGCTGGCCTCCCCTAATTTAAGTGTTTTTGGCCCTTGGGAATTTCATAATTACACTATTTTGCTTTAGATGTGAATTAAGGTTAGGATTATTTTAGTTCATTTCCAGTGGGGTTACTAAATCCTGAGACTTCACAATTAATTTGCGTTTTTTATCTGTGGGTGGATCTCTCAGTGGACCTTTGAGGACAATACTGAGTAAGATCCAGAAGGATCTGATTTCATTTTGAATCTTCGTTTTTATGGGAGTTGACTATTAAGTAATTTACATAATTAAAAATTCCACTGCTGGATCCTTACCGGCAGGAACCAAAATGAAAGTGCATGTCTCTGGGAGCACACACAGGGTTTGGCAGCAACGGCACAGGGAGAGCTGGAGGTGAATGGCTGAGCGGAGAAATCTCTGCCTGCTGCTGCCTGTCTGGGATGCATGCAGAGGCATGACAGCCCTTCTAGAACCTGTCTTTCACTCTCTTGCTGAGGCACCCCTGAAGGACTAAGTGGGTGTGAGTTAGCGCGTGCGGTTTTGGAGTGGTGATGGTGGTAGAAATATATGTGTTTTTACAGATAGCATTTCAATGAAAACACTTGCACTAGCGTTTAACAGCTAGATAACCAATTAGTGTGTTGTTAAAACAACCTTTTGAAAATTGGGGAAAAGAAAAAAACTCTTGTCTATAGCTGTTAATAATTAAGAATGAGGAAACGAGGACATTAAAGCTGAGAATGTGAAATGGCTTTGTCTAAATTGCATGCCAGTAAATGGTGGAGTGGATTTGAGCACAGTTCTTTAAGTTAAAATCCATTTCTATTTTGAGAATAGAGAATAAGAAAAAACATTTTAATATTCTAACTTGACATTTTTTTCCCTCTTTTTAAAAATCATTTTGGTAATAAGGTCAGAATTAGGGTGAGATTCTGGTGTAGTAGAGAGTATTTTAATATAAGAGTTCAGCAAAATTCCTAGCATATTTCAAACTGAAAATTTAATAAAGGAAAAAGCTATTTACATAGTGTTTAATTTTATTTCTCTTTACAGTCTAAATCTTAAAAATAAAATCTTTAAGTGATTTTTATTTTATGTTTCCTTTTTACTATATAGAATCAATAAAACATTAATTACTCAAATAACACAAATAAATAACATATATATTTATAATTTCCCCAAATTAGTTTTACTTTTTAGTTTGAAAAAAACCCCAAAATTATTTTCAGCACTTGAGCACTTAATATCAAACTTTATTTTTCTACATCATTTTTTTTTCTAAATTCTTACAAGTTAGTTGTGAGGTGATATGGATGGTGATTCACAAACTGTAATATACTTGTTACATCATGTTGCTTTTATACTCCCTGCCCACTG
The DNA here is from genome assembly GCA_935064755.1 of Tragelaphus eurycerus. Lineage (NCBI taxonomy): Eukaryota > Metazoa > Chordata > Mammalia > Artiodactyla > Bovidae > Tragelaphus > Tragelaphus eurycerus. The sequence goes on along the minus strand of CAKXYN010000012.1, from coordinate 8,568,352 downwards.
TTCATTCTCAATGTGAAAAATCATAGCATGTCAATGACAGGCGGTCTGGCTTTCAGACAGACTTTTGTAATTATTCCCACTGAGGCACTGTCAATAGGATTAAAATACAAATTCTGGATCTGTCCATCCCAGATGAGGTCAGCACTTTGAGCAGTGGGAGTACTATTTCTGCAAGCTGTGCACTCCTCTTTGCATGGAGAAGCATAGACATGAATATGATACAAATATTTGAAAGCTTCTATGGAAACAGCCTAGCTTTTCCTAAATTAAATGTCCATCTGCAATAAATAAAATAACAGCACTCATTAAAATCCCTATGTATGTGTGTAGACTCTACAATAATATTAAGGCCCAGAAAGTTTCAATTATAGAACAATCCACTTATAGTTCATAATTAATAAACTCTTTGCAGCTGTATAACTGTGGCCGGAAACATCTGCAAAGCCTCATATTTTACACACAGACACATACATATAATTCCTTCAGAAAAAGTTTAATTGTGCTTAAAAATCATAGATCTGGAAACAGAGTAAGAACTGAGGAAGCTGAGTCTAGTTGTGTTCAGTTAGCTCTTGGGAGAAGGAGATGGGAAGTAAAAAGGAAACCAGCCCTTGTCTGGCACAGTGAATGTGGGTAAAAAATAAGAATGTTTAAATTCTATTCATATATTCACTCAAAACTAACTTTGTATATAATCCCCCTACATATAACTTCATATTGATAGGTATCGAAGTTATAAAATTATTCAGATAATATTGCTAGTCTTCAGAAAAAAGATAAATTTTTATAAAACCCTAAAGTTAGCAAATGGGTAAAATATATTGATTATATATTTTCCAGTTTTTTGAATTTTTGGCTTAATTTTTTACACCCAAATATAGCTGTATAAAAATAGATGAATACAGAACATATGTGTTAGAAAGGCAAACTAACATATTTTTGACAGATAAAATTTGGTATTTTTTCTTAATGTTGGCTTACTTAAATGTTCAGTTTAAAATTGCATTATCAATGGATTTTATTATGCAAAACAACTTTACTAGATAAAATGTACATACCATACAGTTCACCCGTTGCAGTTAACAGTTTAAAATATTTTGTTAATATAGTTATGGGTGTGCTTAGTCTCTCAGCATGTCCAACTCTTTGTGACCCCTTGCAGCCCACCAGGGTCCTCTGTCCATGTGATTCTCCAGGCAAGAATACTGGAGTGGGTTGCCATGTCCTCCTCCAGGGGATCTTCCCAACCCAGGGATTGAACCCAGGTCTCCCACATCGTATGCGGATTCTTTACCTTCTGACCACCAGGGAAGTCCTAGTATAATTACACAGTTGTGCAACCATCACTACAAATCAATTTTTGAACATTTTCATTATCCCAGAAAGAAACCCTGCACCCATTAACCGTCACTTTCTATTCCTCTCAATGTCCCAGCTTTTAGCAACCACTAATCTGCTTTTGTCTCTATAGACTTGCCTATTCTGGATATTTCCTGTAAACATGGTATATGGTCTTTTGTGGCTGGGATTCCCAGGTGGCTCAGCAGTAAAGAATCCACTTGACAATCCTGGAGATGCAGGATATGCGGGTTCAGTCCCTGCATCAGGAAGATCCACTGGAGGAGGAAACGGCAACCCACTCTAGTACTCTTGCCTGGAAAATTCCAAGGACAGAGGCAGTTAGCAGGTTGCAGTCCATGGAGTCACAAAGAGTCGGACAGGACTGAATACACACACATTGCTGCTATGACTGGATCTATGTGACTGAATTCTTCCACATGGCATAATGTTTTCCAAGTTCAGTCATACCAGAATGTATCGAAATTTAACTTCTTTTGATTGCTGAATAGTATTCCATTGTGTGTATTCATTTATTAGTTGATGAACATTTGGATTGTTTCCACATTTTGGGCTATGATGAATAATTCTGCTATAAACATTTAATTATATTCAAGTTTTTGTGTCAGTAAATGTTCTCATTTCTCGGGTACATACCTAGGAGTGGAGTTGTTGGGTAACATGATAAGTATGTTTAAACTGTTGAGGACTTGCCAGTTTTCTTCAAAGTGGCTGTACCATGTTAGATTCCCAATAGCAATATATAAGAGTTCTAATTCCTCCATATCCTTACTAGACTTCCTTTAGCTGTCTTATTGATTACAGTCTTCTTATTGGGTATAAGTGGTTTATCAGTATAGTTTTGATTTCCTTTTCCCTGATGACTAATAATCTTGAGCATCATTTTGTGTGTTTATTGACCACTTATATGTTCCATAGAGAAGTATCTGTTCAGATTCTTTGCCTAATTTTTGATTGGCTTATTAATGAATGTCAAGTTGTAATTATTTTAAAATTTCAACTTATTATATTCTTAATAATATCTAATCTTATTTCCTTCATCAATTTTATGGTGGGAATATCTTATTAACATATTCGTTCCAGACTTTGATAGTCTTTGAAAAGACATAGAACCTCCAGGATGATGATTCTAAGCACCTGGAAAGTTTTTATAATATATAAATATCTAAGCCTTAATAATGATTCCGTTATTTTTAATAATGCCAAGACTAGTTTCCTTTCAAAGGACACCTCATACTCAGTTATAGAAGACAGCCTACTAAGGCATAGACTTTCAGTGCCTTACGGTTTAGGATGGGGTCAGCTATGTCTGAAATTAAAGGTGGAGTTTAAGATTTCCAAAACATGTGCCCATTAAGGTCAAGGGAATCATTCTTGGCTGTAGAAATCTAAAAGTATGTGGATTTGCTAGAATAACCATTTTGTGGGAGAATGTCCTTAGAAGTATAATCATTTAGGATATCCCCCAAACTTATGCTTGTAGGTCATGCTCCAGGGCAAGTCTGAGTATCTGCACCCTTGATCAGAAAAAAAAAAAAGTATTCCACTTTACCTAATTCCACCTAAAGAGTGGAAATTTGTCTGTGGCTTTTACAATGGTCTTTAGGATGGTTCATTGAGAACAAACAGTTGTTTATACCAGTGCCCTAATTGTTGCACAAACTGCCTCATGTAAGTGTATATTCAAAGGCTTGGCACCCTATTCCTTAAACAGTTGCAGTCCATTGAAGGCGACTATGTAGTGTGCTGTTGTTAGGAGAGTTTAAGAATCAGAATACAAGTCTTTCGTATAAACTCTCTTACATCTTTGTGTTCAGAATTTTATTGCTCTTAAGTAATTTACTTATAAAGTTTGTGTGTTTTTTTAAGAATTTAAATCCCAAATATTCCAATTGTGTTATATAAGATGATATTCTCACTTAAAAATAATTGAAATTAAGTATAATTTTACAGTTATTTCATACTGGAGACAATAAAGCAGATCTTGAAATGTAGTATATTCTGTAATGTAGTATATTCTGTAATGTAATTTAGTATATATATATATACACTAAATTATCTAGCAGTAGATAATCTTGTTACTCTCTAGTAAACAGAAGTTTCATGTACTTAGATTTTCTTTGGTGGTTTTCCATTTAAACAACTGGCTAAGCAAAAACTTGTTTAGTGTATGAAATGTGACAAGATTATGGTTCTTAGCTCTAGGATTAATGAACTTATGTTATTTTATTCACTAAGGCCCATTCATTACTGGTTGGGAAAAAATCAGTCCCAGGTAGGTCTTTGTGGTGACATGGAAAAATACTGTTACTAAAATAATTGGTGAAGTATTACTTTTAAAAAAGTAATTGAATATTGAAAACAAATTTTATACATATTTCTAGTCTTCATCAATACAGTGAAACATTACCTTAAAACAATGTTCAGTTAAAAAAGCAAAATTATTGAAAGGCAGGAAATTAAAATGGTATGTTTCTTACTGTAAATAATTTTATGATAGTGCATACACTATCCACGGAGAAGGCAATGGCACCCCACTCCAGTACCTTGCCTGGAGTTCAAATGCTGTTGAACAAATTGAGAATTGAAGCAAAATAAGAAAAAAAAACTGTAAAACCACTGTATTGCAATTCCTAGAAAGTTATTCTTATATACTTCACCATTATGTATGAAGGGAATTTATCTTTGATTGAGGTTTCAGAAGGCATTTACCATGAAAAACTTTTTTACTAGTACCTTTTTGGAAAACAAGCTGCATTTATAAGAAAGAAGAAATTGCCTTTATTTCTTTGTAGGCTTTTGGGAGCAGTTGGAGAGCTCATTTAAGTCTTCTTTAAGTGGTTAAATCTCAGGTATATCACTTCACCCCAGTTTCTCTTCCTGAGTATTTTACTCAAGCTATTTCATCTAGATATCTTATCTAAAATTTTACTTTTATGAGCATCTGTTACTTCTTTCCGAAACTTTTTACCACCCAATTGCTCAAACTACTATCCTAAGAGATACAGCTTATGTCTTCTTGTGTTCTTGGCTTTCCTCTTCATACTGCAGCTCCCAAGATTTTATACTTATTTTTAATAAATTTAAATTAATGGCTTCCTTAGAGGGTGAGTGAAAATCGTCTTGTTACAACTTATTATTTTCAATATTAACTGAACTGAAACAGAATAGTACTTCAAAAAAAAAAGTGTTAAGACTTTTATGACCACGTTTTTCTGGGATTGCTTCTCTCATTATCTATTTAATGATGGCTATGCATGTACTCCATCATTTTGCAGGCATCCTCAGTGCCAAAATTCATAGTGAAATTGAAGAGATCTATTTAATACACCTCTTCTGTAAGGTGTGCTAGCTAGGATATTATTTCACCATTTTCTAAATTAAAGTAATAGCTTTAAATAGTCAAAGGGTATACTAAAAGACAGTAAGTACCCACTGAAAATTCATCTGGGGGATGCTAAAGCTTCAAGACACATTGAATAGATGCCAGACTTTGGCTCATTCAGCAGTCAAGGCTGAAGCAATAGCATATGGTTAAGTATCAGCAGTCCTGTGTTTTAAATCCAGTTTTAACCTAGACAATAGAATTATTTGAGGAACTCATGTTAACTTTGCTTCAAATCTGTTTTCCCATCTGCTAAAATGGTAACAGAATTTAATGTAATTTGAAAGTTGAGTGATAAGGGTTTTAAATTTCTCTACATTAGGTACCATAGGTATTCTACAAATCATGGAAGTGGAGCAAGAAATGGTCCTTATTTGTGAGAAAAGTGGGAGTAAGCCTTTAGATAGAAGCCTTTATTTGCAACAGGAGGATGAGAATTGCAAGAGATCCCACTAGGTAGTTTGTTGCCTACCAGTTCTGAAAGTGTTACCTAGTTGTTGTTGTTCAGTTGCTAAGTCAAGTCTAACTCTTTGTGACCCTGTGGACTGCAGCTTGCCAGGTTTCCCTGGCCTTCACTATCTCCTGGTGTTTGCTCAGATTCACATCCCTTGAGTTGGTGATGCTGTCTAATGATCTTATCCTCTGCTGCCCTCTTCTCTTTTTGCCTTCAATCTTTCCAAACATCAGGGTCTTTTCCAATGAGTTGGCTCTTTGCATCAGGAGGTCAAAGTATTGGAACTTCAGCTCCAGTCCTTCCAATGAATATACAGAATTGATTTTGTTTAGGATTGACTGGTTTGATTTTGGGTTTCCCTGGTGGCTCAGACAGTAAATAATATGCCTGTAATGCAGGAGACCCAGGTTCGATCCCTGGGTTGGGAAGATCCTCTGGAGAAAGGAATGGCTACCCACTCCAGTATTCTTGCTGGAGAATTCCATGGACAGAGGAGCCTAGTGGGCTATAGCCATGGGGTCACAAAGGGTCAGACATGACTTAGTGACTGAACAACAACAGCAAGGTAAGGCTTCCAGAATTGATAGATAGCAGGCTACCTAGTAGAATCTTGTTGATCTTACCTGCATAGTAAGTCGCATCAGTTGTGTCCAACTCTGTGTGACCCTATGGGCTCCTCTGTCCATGGGATTCTCCAGGCAAGAATACTGGAGTGGGTTGCCATTTCCTTGACCAGGGGATCTTCCTGACCAGGGGCTCTCAAGTCTCCCACATTGGCAGGCAGTTTCTTTACCACTAGCACAACCTGGGAATAGAAACAAAATTTAAAAAAAAAAAAAGAAAAGAAAAAAGCTTACCCAGTAGATGATAAATCTTGATCTTACCTAGTAGATATTAAATCATGTTGCCATTGTGTCCGTTTCCTTGTTCCCTAAGTTCCTACCCCTGTAAAAAGTAAATAAACACACATAATATTATTAAAGACTATCAGCATACACCTCTTCTCTCTGTCTTTATCTTTTTTTTTTTTTTTTTTAATTCTCTTCGACTTTGTGTTATCAAGCTGCAGGCTGTGAATAAAGCATTGAAGTCTCTATATTATGGGTGTTCTATCTGATCACTGAATTACAGATAATACATGGAGCAAGACACAGTGCATACTTAAAGGAATTTCCAGCCTGGGAAATCCATGCTAAATCCTTTATCCTACCAGTTAACCATTCTTTTACGTGGCAAGGTCATATCTTTAGAAACATTTTAAAGTGTTTTTTGATATTATTTCATAATGGATCTCACTGTTCTGTGTCTTGGATTTGTAGTAATTGCTACAAGAACATGTGAAGATGCATTCATCTACTGGCCTAATATGTTTGCCAGTGTTTCCCTCTTGTAGGAATTGAGGAGGCCAACTAAAGGCAGACTGGCTTCTGAGAGCAAAAGTGGATCATATATTTACATAGAGATGATGGTAGTTCTGTTCACAAATCTGTCACTTATCTATCACAATATAATCTATCTTTAAGTTTTTAAGTTATCTAAAATACCTATCTTGTTCATATAAAACAGCCCTGTTTTTTCTTAAAGCTTAAAAGATAATTTGGATTTAATTGCACCAAATTATGTATTAAATATTCAGTATGTGAGCAAAAGTATCACATCAGATCAGATCAGTCGCTCAGTCGTGTCCGATTCTTTGCGACCCCATGAATTGCAGCATGCCAGGCCTCCCTGTCCATCACCAACTCCCGGAGTTCACTGAGACTCACATCCATCAAGTCAGTGATGCCATCCAGCCATCTCATCCTCTGTTGTCCCCTTCTCCTCTTGCCCACAATCCCTCCCAGCATTAGAGTCTTCTCCAATGAGTCAACTCTTCGCATGAGGTGGCCAAAGTACTGGAGCTTCAGCTTTAGCATCATTCCTTCCAAAGAAATCCCAGGGCTGATCTCCTTCAGAATGGACTAGTTGGATCTCCTTGCAGTCCAAGGGACTCTCAAGAGTCTTCTCCAACACCACAGTTCAAAAGCATCAATTCTTCGGTGCTCAGCTTTCTTCACAGTCCAACTCTCACATCCATACATGACCACAGGAAAAACCATGGCCTTGACTAGACGAACCTTTGTTGGCAAAGTAATGTCTCTGCTTTTGAATATGCTATCTAGGTTGGTCATAACTTTCCTTCCAAGGAGTAAGCGTCTTTTAATTTCATGGCTGCAGTCACCATCTGCAGTGATTTTGGAGCCCAGAAAAATAAAGCCTGACACTGTTTCCCCATCTATTTCCCATGAAGTGATGGGACTGGATGCCATAATCTTCGTTTTCTGAATGTTGAGCTTTAAGCCAACCTTTTCACTCTCCACTTTCATTTTCATCAAGAGGCTTTTTAGTTCCTCTTCACTTTCTGCCATAAGGGTGGTGTCATCTGCATATCTGAGGTTATTGATGTTTCTCCCAGCAATCTTGATTCCAACTTGTGTTTCTTCCAGTCCAGCATTTCTCATGATGTACTCTGCATATAAGTTAAATAAACAGGGTGACAAAATACAGCCTTGACGTACTCCTTTTCCTATTTGGAACCAGTCTGTTGTTCCATGTCCAGTTCTAACTGTTGCTTCCTGACCTGCATACAAATTTCTCAATCAGGTGGTCTGGTATTCCCATCTCTTTCAGAATTTTCCATAGTTTATTGTGATCCACACTGTCAAAGGCTTTGGCATAGTCAATAAAGCAGAAATAGATGTTTTTCTGGAACTCTCTTGCTTTTTCCATGATCCAGCGGATGTTGGCAATTTGATCTCTGGTTCCTCTGCCTTTTCTAAAACCAGCTTGAACATCAGGAAGTTCACGGTTCACATATTGCTGAAGCCTGGCTTGGAGAATTTTGAGCATTACTGGTGCCTTCCTTCCCCAACCAGCATGTGAGATGAATGCAATTGTGCAGTAGTTTGAGCATTCTTTGGCATTGCTTTTCTTTGGGATTGGAATGAAAACTGATCATTTCCAGTCCTGTGGCCACTGCTGAGTTTTCCATATTTGCTGGCATAGAATGACTTAACTTTTTTTTCTGGAGAATACAATCGGATTTTCTTAATAAGATAGGATTGTTTTTCCCACCCATGAGTGAAAATGTGATTATGCTACTGAATAAAGCCCAACTTGAGAACATTAAATAAACTTGAATCTAATACATAGAAGTTATAATTGAATTCATGTTAAATATTCAGTAATTTTTCTTTATAGATATGATTTAGTAATTTCCATTAAATTTGAAGGTCACTGAAACTTAAAGAGATATTCATTTAATAAATATGGAGGGCAAATTGAATCTCTTTAATATGTTCAATGTATGGTACCATCAATTAATTTAAACATGTTGAAATAATGAAAATTGAATTTGTTAAATTTTATTTGAAGATAAACATGTAAAATGTCTGGGGATAGTAAATGCTTCCAGGTTACCTGATTTTACAACATGTAGTCTAAGTGAGTAAGGGAAACTCACTGGAAGGTGGTAGATGTCTTGGTGCCTGTCTGTTCATTGCTGAGCTGTGTTACTGTGACTATCCTAGCTTTTCCCAGTAGAGGAGAAAGAGTCATCACCTGTTTGTAGTTAATGCCTTTCTCCTTATTTCTGATAGAATAGGTTTCTCCTATCCGTAGGATTTCATTATTTTTAGTAACAGGGAAGTTTGCTTAGTGGAAAACAGACTGCCTTAGAACTTAAATTGGTTGAAATTATATCTTGAAGTTTCCTGAAAATTGGTAGGGGGAATACATTTCTATCATTTTAAGATAAAAATTTTTGCATCACTGTTATTTCTAGTCAGGTCATAAAATGATTTTAATATTTTTCACTAAGAACCATATTCACACATAAAGACTTAATTTACAGCTGTATTGGATTAAGAAAACAGGACTTTGAAGTGTGTTAATGCAAATCAACAAGCAAGTTAATTATTACTGAAATCAAAGTTCCCCTGAATTAACCATGCTGAGATTTTGTCTAAATAAATTATGTTTGTGTTTAGTTTTGGGCTCTAGATTTTGGACTGATGCCAAGTACAGGTCCAAGTTTGCTGTATCATTTGGGTTCTATTATTTAGTTTTAAAATGTAGTATTGTAAAATAGGTTTACTGATATACACTAAATAGAATTATAGAATTATACCATAAAGGGCATGTTCTTCCCTTTTTTTTTTTTTTTTTTCTATTTAATTAGAGACTTATAGCTTATAGTTAGTGATAGTTGTCAGGAAACATGGCTACAGATATAAAAAGAATATGTTAGAAATTTCTTATTAGAATCCAGGTTTCTATTGAGTCTGATGATAGCACATTTGGAAATCAGATTTCATATTTTATTGTTTGCTAAAAATTATTAAAATTCAGATAGGGTCTGCTTGTTCTCATGTTTCTATTTTTATTTTTGCGTTCTCAGCCTGTGGCCGTGGGTTCTACAAATCTTCCTCTCAAGATCTTCAGTGCTCTCGTTGTCCAACTCACAGTTTTTCTGATAAAGAAGGGTCCTCAAGGTGTGACTGTGAGGATGGGTACTACAGGGCTCCATCTGACCCACCATATGTGGCATGCACAAGTAAGTTCGTAATTATAAAATAAAGACTTTCAGATCCCTTCCATTTGTTTGTAGAATTGTGACATCATTGAGATAAGCCTGAAATTTCTCAGTACATTCTTAATTATTATTAAATACTTAAAAACTTTCCATAAAGTTTTCCAAAAACTTCCATAAATAAGGCTAAACAGTAATATAAAATAGATACACCTTACATCATCATCAGTGTAGTCTTCATGTCTCCCAGGTCTTGCATTTTAATCATAATATACGCATGTATCCAATAGGAATAACAAATAAAATGTAAAAATTATTTGTGTCTTGCATGGCTTTAAATGTAATTAAAAAGTAATGGTTTCTGAATTCAAATTCCACCACTAAATAGAGCAAATCTCATATCTTGATGCTTCAGTGAATGAATGTTTGAGAGACTTAAATCCAAAGCCAATTCCAGATATTACTATAAATCATTCTTGAGCACATTAAGAATGAATAGCTGTATTCTCTCTTATATGGTTAAAAGGAAAACTAATTTTAAACAACTGCACAACTGTTTTTTTAGGTGCATTAACTATTCTTTTTTAATTGCACGGAAGAAAAATAGCTAAAGACCGTGGCAAAACTACAAAGACAGTCGTTATCCTATTTTCATTTTGACATATTAAATGGAAAATAAATAAAGCCTCTTGCCAAGTGAATTCAGCAAGGCTTTTATAAGGTTTCTCTAGGAAAGGTAATGAAATGTTTATGTGAAAGAAAGCATTTCAACCAGTTTTCTGTGTGGTAATTGAGCCACTAGCTTAATGCCCCACGTGGATCCTTTCATTTGTTTGTTTGTTTGTTTTTGGCTATTTTTATTTATTCATTTACTTATTTTTGGTTTCCTAAGGGCCTCCATCTGCACCACAGAACCTCATTTTCAATATCAACCAAACCACAGTGAGCTTGGAATGGAGTCCCCCTGCAGACAATGGGGGAAGAAATGATGTGACCTATAGAATACTGTGTAAGCGATGCAGCTGGGAGCAGGGCGAATGCGTTCCCTGTGGGAGTAACATTGGCTACATGCCCCAGCAGACTGGATTAGAGGATAACTATGTCACTGTCATGGACCTGCTGGCCCACGCTAATTATACTTTTGAAGTTGAAGCTGTAAATGGAGTTTCTGACTTAAGTCGATCCCAGAGGCTCTTTGCGGCTGTCAGTGTCACCACAGGTCAAGCAGGTATGTTTTCCTGTTTGTCTTCACTGAGTGAAAAGTAAGTGAAATCTCGCGCTTGAATATTTCCTTAACTCAGCCGTACAGAACTTGATTACTCCAGCTTGTTGAGTATTCACACCGTTAGCTTTTCTTTGTTATTTCTTCTGTTGTCTGTTAAATCATTACTAGACTCATTATCATCTCCTGCAGAGATCTGGCAGGAGAAATAAAAGGGGATAAATTGTAAACCAGTTAAAGTTGCTCTAAGAGGAGCAATTCTGTTAAGCTTAAGGGGAGGACAGGGAAAATGGACAAAATAAGATGTGGAATATTTCTTGCATTTTTTACCTTTTGGTGTGCTATGTGTTAAGTGCTCGTGATCAAAATTTACATAACTAGGAATAATGAAGGAGTTGGCTTCAATGTCTCAAGTAGTGACAACCACATAAAGTGTGATATTTGTAATAGATGGCAAATCTGCCTTAAAAATTGCTTGAAGGAATTTACATTCCTCCCTAGATTTGTGATCATGTCATGTTAATGTCTATAATATTGGAAAAAGTATTTAGGAGGTCTCCTGAAGATTTAAAAATAAATGAATGAAGAAATATAATAAATATGATGGTTGTGAACTGGTAGCTTAGCCTAAAAGCAGTTTTGACTTGTCTTCTTACTGGCATTTAAGATGCCCTACTTGGTCATTCTTTGCTGTGTTTAAGTCGGTTTTGGAGAATATAAATTGGGAAGGTAGCTTCAGAAATTGGGGACTTTCTAAACCTTCAGAAAAATCTTATGACTGAGGGAAGTTCCAGAAATTGAGGGCTTTTTCAAACTTTTGAAAATTCTTGCTGCTGAAGGATGATGCTGTGCAGTCAATGTAGCCAAGTGCTATGTCATTGGCATTAATAAAATTAGACCTGTGCCAGAGAACCGAGTTGTGTAAGCATCATAATAAGGTTATAAAAAGGTATTCTTACTCTTTGGCTAGCTGTCAACAGACATTATTATCACAAATTCCTGGACATAGACTAATCTATTCTTCATATCTATACCAATTTTAATAAAATGTTATCTATTTAAATCATATCTGTACAATGAAACCTATGCATCAGTCTTATGCTTACCATTTTGAACAGATTAGTGAGTTCCTATTTTAAAGGCTTCATTTTGATGTTTGTTTAAAAGGCTATTGCAAATCACATTTCATAATGTAAAAGCTGACATCTGGAGGTAAAACAGCATAGAAACTTTTACATCTTCAAAAATTGGATAAAAGAAGTAACTGATTTAACTAATACTTGTATTGACTCATTTTATTTACCCTCACTTCATTTACCATTCTTTTAAAATGCTGTTGCCACTGGATATTTTTACTTGTGTTGCTTTATATTGAAATTTGTCATCATAACATTTCAGTGAGTGGTTCTGAAACATTTTGGGTTCTTGTTTGTGACCCTAAAGCTATCTTTGAAATCATTAATAAAAACTCTTAGGTCTGCTGAGCTAGAAAAACTGCTCTATTCCTGCTGATAACAAGTATAAGAAGGGATGTTTTTTATTTATTTTTGAATTCAACCTAAAGATAGTGAACTGATACCACAAGTTGAGTTTGTCAGATAGACCACTTTGGGAATCTGTTTTCTTGCTCTTTAAATGACTATTATTTAACTTTTCAAGCTAACAATTCACAGCCTAAATAGGTCATAGATTTTTCCATAAATTCCTGAATCAACTACCGTATAGTAGTTAAGTAAAATGGCTTTATCCCTTGTTTACCCTGGTTAAGAGTAAACTAGGTTTGTTTGCTTTGGGGAGTAATTTAAATGTATAAAAATTAGATTGCTGTGGTTATACAGCTCTGTAAATATACTTAAAAATGTTGAATTGTGTACTTAAAATGCATAAATTTTATGGTATGAAAATTATATCTCAAAAAAGCTATTAACATTTTAAAAAGAATAAATACAATACAGTTAAAAAAAAAAAACTAGGTTTGTACTTTTATGTTAAAATATTAATTCAAAATTGCCTAGTCCCAACTACATACATTTCAAATGCTAAAAACCCATAAATATATACTTTTAGCTTTTTCTGCTTTCAAAAAGAAGTACATTAATAAGGCAGTAAGCTGTGGTAATTTTTAAAGTTATTATATATTTTTAGCGTAAAATATAAAATACATTAGTGATTATTGTTCAGTTAAATTGATACCCACTTCCTCCTCCCCACATCATCAATATTTTTCCTTTTTCTAAGGGGAGAATGATTTGAAACTTTGCCCATATTTATGATCATCCATGGAAACCTACAATGATCCTTAAAATTCTCATTCTACATTAACCAAACTGCATTACCTCCCACCTAGTTTATGCCGCAGTCACTTCAATAATAAATTTAAGGGTCTCTGGTCAGTTATTACCCTCATCAGCAACCCAATGGGACAAAAAGGATCTGCATGTGTTTGGGCAAGATGAGAGAGTAAGAATGGAAAATCATCAGGCAGTGTTTGAAAAATTGTGTGTATACTTTGTAGTTCTTTTTCTATTAAATTTGAAGTCTGAAGCTCAGGACCCTCCTTAACAGCATTTGTGGAAATGGAAGTGCATTGAAGACCCCTTGTCCTTTCCTCAGGATAGTAGTAGGGTTATAGGTCTTTAAGGACCTGTATACTAGCCCCTGTTGCCACTTACAAGGTAAATACTTTTGGGTGGACCACAGAGGTTCTATGTGAGTAAAATGGAGATAAAATGGTGTTTGTGTTCCTGTATTATCCTGTTAATGAAATGTTGGAGAAAATTTTAAACTCTCTATTGTCATAAAAGTGTTATTTCAGTGAGGAGCATAATGATTGCTGATTAATCCTCTTTTATGCAACAATTTGTGGACCTGCCAAGGCAAAGCACACTATAATCTTTATCTACTGTCATGTGTCTGAGGTGGGGGATATAATTGAGGCCCAGATTTAGCAATTGTGTGTTATAGCATGGCAGGAGGGAGAAATTAATTTTGTTAAGTCACAGTTTATCTTAAGACAGATTCTTATTTAAAAAAATAATTAACTTTAAGATGAGACATGTATAGAGAAGCCTAATATATGATATTTAGATAGTTTTTGTGTTTGCTTATCAGGAACATGTGACCTACACAAGCTGGCTAAAATGTGGTTTTTTTTGTTGTTTTGTTCAGAGAATATTAATCTATTAAGGGTGAAGTCACACAGATCAAACTTGTACACTGGAGATGTGTGTGTGTGTGTGTGTGTGTGTGTGTGTGTGTGTGTGTGTGTGAGGGGGAAAGCACATGCATTTGATTTATGAGGTTATGATCCTCATTCTTCCTTACGGTGGAAGACTCTCTGTAACAGATATGGTCTTGATAATTGCGTAAGTGTTCTGAAGAGGTAACTGTTTAATTGCTACTTTTCAGAACATTAATTCAGACAACTGTTCTGAGTAGTATTGTCAATATAAGTCAATTTATGTCTAGCACTGTGTGGGATCCTGACAACAGGAGAGCAAAGAATGGTCCTGTCCTTATGAGGAGCCATTACTGTAGACAATGTATATTAACTTATACAACTAACGAGAGGGTACCTGAATATAATGTGATACACGCTGTAGAACAAGATTAGGAACAAAATCTAGAATCTCAAAGAAGGAATTATTTTCTTCTGTGGAAAGAAAGGGAGTCTTCACAGAAAAGATGTCAATCAATCTAGAACTTTAGAATGAATATGGTTTTGCCAGAAAGAGGATGAGTAATTCATTTTCTGAGCTGTCGAGAGGACTTGTCCCATGAAAACAGAATAATCGCTACTACCTTCTTCACACAGATCAACTGCATTAACACACCAAAATGGGCTACAGAAAAGTTAGTAAAAACAGCTCACCCTAAAATTACCGTCTCTGTCTGTAATACCTTGATTCACTGTGGGATCCCTTAGACAATCAGATAATTTTTAGCTTTGTTAGAAAACATAAAATTATAATATGTGGTTTCCCGCCTAGAGATGTAAGAGACTTAGCAATTATTCTTCAGGTCAATAATTATGTTATGTTTGGGTCTTTACCATCTAGCACAGTTCTTTCTGTATTACTCATGTAGTGCAGTTAATTCCAATGAGGAAGCTAGTCACATGCAAGAAAAGTTAAGTGATTTTATGAGTGAAAACATTCAGACATGAATGGAAAAGGCATAGGATTTGATATTTGATGACATGATTACTTCATGTTAGATAAGATATTTCACCTCTTTAACTCGAAGTTTTTCCCAAATAGATGGGCTACTTAACTCCTCATATGATTATAAAAATTAGCTTTTAGCTTAATACCTGTAACATTTATTAGAGTAAAATGAGTGTGTCATTATACTACAACAATTATAATAATTGCAAAGAACTGACTCATTGGAAAAGACCCTGATGCTGGGAAAGATTGAAGGAAGGAGGAGAAGGGAATGACAGAGGATGAGATGGTTGGATGGCATCACTAACCCAATGGACATGAGTTTGAGCAAGCTCTGGGAGTTGGCGATAAACAGGGAAGCCTGGCGTGCTGCAATCCATGGGATTGCAAAGAATCAGACATGACTGAGCAACTGAACTGAATGATAAGAATTACTAATGAGTGAACACAATATATTTTTTGGTACTTTTTAAATGTAAAAGGTACACAAAAAGAGTGTCAAGTTGAATCACTTAATGTCTGGATTCATGTAGTCCTCCTAAGTAAAGGAGAGAGATCTGAGACAGAAGACCTCGAAGAGCTCATCTTGTGTCCGTAATTAAATGGACAATCATAATAGAGTACAAACTATACATTGCACAGTGCAAGGTTGACTGCTGATTATTGATAGCTGAGTAATATGTGTACAGATACTATCATTTTTAATGAGATCTATGACTTACAATGTTTAATTAAGGATGAAAGCTGTAACCTCTTAAAAGAGGATTAATTTCCCAAATTGGACTCTCTAGGAAGCAGACACTGTGACAGAGATTCTTACAGGAATTGTGTTAGGGCTTGTAATTGGAATCAGCACTATCTGAAGAGAAAGAAGGGAGTGGAACTGAGCAGAAGAGAAGTTGAGCCATGATACAGTCTCATTCAAATCCTCTGTCAACGCCATGGGAATTCTCCACCTGTAAGGGATCGTCAGATTGTCCTAATGTGAAAAGAGAGTAGCAAGCTTTTATACCTCTTTGTCACACAGGCATTGACTGCAGGCTCCTCTAGGAAGGTGTCATTTTTGAGACAAGGAAATTCTAAAAGGGGACAGGGAACTGAGGTCTGTTTTCGAGCAGCTGTCTCAGCAGCTAGCAAATTCTTTCTTCATTCCTACACTAAAGGGAATGGGGCCATAACTAAATCATGTCAAAGAATACAAGGGGCAAAGTTTAGAGAATAAGTGGTATAAACTGGATGAATAGAGCTTTTTGGGAAGAACTAATGGGAAAGTTTATTTTTAAGAAAGAAGACCTTTCTAATTGGAGGAGGGGATAGTGGGAACAGGATGTTTTGAATAGGCAAGTTACATAACTAACCCTGGTTTACATTTTAATTTTTTGTGTACCTTCACAGAACATTTGATGTATTCCATATAGCAGTTTTTATGGTTTTTAAATACCCTGCTTAGCCTTGATTCCTTTGCTGCTGCTGTTGCTGCTAAGTCACTTCAGTCGTGTCCGACTCTGTACAACCCCACAGACAGTAGCCCACCGGGCTCCCCCATTTCTGGGATTCTCCAGGCAAGAATACTGGAGTGGGTTACCATTTCCTTCTCCAATGCATGAAACTGAAAAGTGAAAGTGAAGTCACTCAGTCATGTCTGACTCTTCGCGACTCCATGGACTGCAGCCTACTAGGCTCCTCCATCCATGGGATTTTCCAGGCAAGAGTACCGGAGTGGGTTGCCATTGCATTCCTTTGGAAAGCAGATATGTAGAAAACATTTTCAGAAAGTATGAGAAAGTATCAGCAAAGCTGACATGTCAAGGTAGAGACCTGTAATTTCTCTACAAAGCTATCTCAGAGAATCTCTATCAAAAAAGTAACTATTTTCTTTTTTCTCGTCTTCAGTTTTGTTGTATATGAATGAATGGTTTTTATGGCACTTATATACATACTGTATCATTAAAATTTGAAGTAAATTTGTAAAGTTAATAAGACAGTTATTAATACCAATTACAGGTAAAATGTTGAAACTTAGACGTAGTAATGTCACATGGCAATTATAAAGTGGTGACCCAGAGTATTGTAATCAAGTATACTGCTTACCTCAGAATTATTATATTATGTAATATTGTCATGGGCTGCTACTTTAAAGAATTTAGCTCTACAATCTTTTACATGGGAATTTGGAGAGTGATTCAATGGTTTGGTGATAGAGTACTCCTCAATGAAAGGGGGACCTCCTATGAAGTTTTGTTTCCTGAAAATATTAATAACACATATGGTCTCTGAGAAGGAAGTATTGGTAAGTGTATTATTTGTCTCCTATCTATGATTTTATGGGCTTCCCATCTGGCTCAGTGGTAAAGAATCCGCCTGCTAAGAAATAGAGGTGTATCGATCTCTAGATCTCCCCTGGGAAAGTCCCTCAGAGAAGGAGGTAACAACCCACTCCAGTATTCTTGCCTGGGAAATTCCATGGACGGAGGAGCCTGGTGGGCTGAAGTCCATGGGGTCACAGAGTCAGAAATGAATTAGTGATTGAATAGCAACAGCTATGATTTTATTACCCCCCCCCCGTTAAGAAACTTCAGAGACATCCCTTCATATCTAGACTAATTTCCCTTGTGTTTTCAAATGCCCAGATCTATTTCTCTGTTAAAATTAAGCTTTGTTTCAGTATTCCCTTTACTTAGATTTTTGAACTTACATAATGTTCCAAATGAAATATAACCATAGAGTTATATTATATACCATTACAGGTGAGTAAAATTCTACCAAAAAAAGAGAACCAAAAATCATTTTCTGTATTTCTCAGAAATATCTTCACTCCCATTCATTTATGTAACTCATCTGTGATGATATTTCTCATATTGATAAATTAATTCAGACCATCTCTTTTCAATGATTTTAAAGAGTAGGCCATCAACTTATGTATCCTTTAAGTAAAAGCAACTAATTCCATATAAGTTTATGTATGTTTAGATTTCTTAGAAATCTATAAGCTTAACTTATATTTTAAGGGAACATAATGTTAAGAAAATATAGTTTCTTGTTTGAGAGATTTACTGAATATTATTAAATGCTGCAATTGCCATAAGGTGAAACAGGATAAAAATGCAAAAAAAAAACAGTGACAAAAATTTTTTAGAAATAGTGTTAATGTTGTTAAAATATACATTACTTATACAGTCTGCAGCAGCAGAATATACACGCTTATAAAATATACATGCTTATGCAGTCTGCAGCAAAAGAATCAACTGAGTGAGATTCCTTTAACAGTAACCCATTCAAAATGTGCATTTCTGTTTCTAGTTATTTTATAAACCTGATGTATCTGAATGGCATAGCAGGATTCAGTCATGCTAATTTTTACTGGAGGGCATGACATTTCAGAAATTTATATGCTTTGCTTAACAAGTACGAGATTTAGACTATGTTAGAGAAATTTAATG
This sequence comes from Tragelaphus eurycerus, assembly GCA_935064755.1. Taxonomy (NCBI): domain Eukaryota; kingdom Metazoa; phylum Chordata; class Mammalia; order Artiodactyla; family Bovidae; genus Tragelaphus; species Tragelaphus eurycerus. The sequence continues at coordinate 8,549,756 of CAKXYN010000012.1, read as the reverse complement.
CTTTATTTTGAGTATTTTTGTGACATCTTTGATTTAAAAGTATACATTTAAGTCCATTTACAGTTTTTCATCAATGTATATCAGTAATTAAGACATCTGTAAAAAAGAAGATTTTTTGGATACTATTTTAGCAAAATTTTCATTATAAGAAATACAGCCATGTGGTATTAATACTGACAACTACAGTTTGCGCAAGCTCCGGGAGTTGGTGATGGACAGGGAAGCTTGGCCTGCTGCAGTCCATGGGGTAGCAGAGTCGGACACGACTGAGTGACTGAACTGAACACTACTGACTACTTAGTGTGTGCTAATCACTTTAAACCTAAAGACCTATATGCCTGCATAGCATCTTCACATCCCAAATTCACAACAAAAATTTGGAAAACAGTCTTTTTGTGATATGATCTTACAGTAAGTATCTCATGCATTTTCTCATAATATCTGTGAAATATTTGTCTTTCCTGTTAGAATTCATAGTGTAAAGGAACAGTGCCATCTTTGGTATTATTCTCTAGCCTCTACTATGTATGGGGCCAAAGTACATGCTTAGTAAACTTGTTGAATTAAATCCATAAATTAGTTATCTATTGTCATGTAAAGAGACTTTCTAAGATTATCAAGATTAATATATAAAGGGTTAGCTTAATTCAAATTTAATAAATTTTTGTTTAAATTATGCAGTGACTATATAAGATAATGATTTGAAGTATAAAATTTTTGTGATTTGGTCTTGAAGCTATAAATATATTTAAAATCTTAAAATGAGTTTTCATCCATATGTTAGTATTTAGTAGAGATTTAGAACAAAAGCTTAAAGGAACCTTATTATGAAATATTAAGATACAAGTCCCATTTAACTTTGAAATCTTATATACTTCTCCATGGGCTTCCCACAGAGCTCTAGTGGTAAAGAACCTGCCTGCCAATGCAGGAGACATAAGAAATGTGAATTCGATCCCTAAGTCGGGAAGATCCGCTAGAGGAGGGCATGGCAACCCACTACAATATTCTTGGCTGGAGAATTCCATGGACACAAGAGCCTGGAAGTCTACAGTCCACAGGGTTGCAAAGAGTCAGACACAACTTAAGTGATTTAGCACACATACATACTGCTCCATATTTTGAAAACTTACTGAAAATAGAGTTGATTTATTTCTTTTTATGTGATATCAAATGTAGTAAAAGCACGAACAGAGACCAACATTGAAGATTTTTTATCAGTGCTTAAGACTACTATTTTAAGCAGATGTTATTGACTTTTTATAGCTTATTTTTAATATTTTTTCATTTGTGTAGTTTTATAACTGTTTAAGACTATAGCACATAGCTGTTCTATGATATTTCTTAATTAAAATATGTGTAAGGAAATGTCTATAAGCACCTGTGTTCTCACCCCATACCTTCATCTTAGTCCCACCTTCCAGTCTCAGTATAAATTGTCAAATCCACCTTTTTTCTGATTTTATAAATATTTGTAATGAACTATTTACACTTATATTGTTAGGACTGTAAGTTGATCTACATACTATTGAATGAAAGAACTCTGTTAACATTTGAGAGAAACCGAGTATGTTTTAAGAGTCATGTTTTATTTCAATACATCTTGATCTTTTCTTAAATTCTTTAATCTCAAAATTGTTGTTTTGTGATAATAATGTTTATGTATCTGAAGAAAGAACTTTATATGTGCAATAACTCAGATATAATACTGCTGTGGACTGAGTTGTGTCTTTCCCCAAATTTTTATGTTGAAGCATTATCCTCAACATGACCACAGTATATTTGAAGGCGGGGACTGAAAGGAGGTAATTAAGGTTAAATGAGGTCAAAAGGTTGGGGCCCTAATCCCATAAAATTAGTGTCCTTACCATAAACAGCACAAGAGAACTGGCTCTCTCTTCATACACTTGCAATGAGGAAAGGTCAATGAGTACATCACCACAACATCTGACTTGATCTACAAGCCAGAAAGAGAAGCCTCATGCAAACCTGAACCCTACTGGACCTTAATCTGGGACTTCCAGCTTCCAGAACTTTGGGAAAATTAATTTGCTTTTTTAAGATAGCAAATTGATGGTAGACTGAGTAGACTAATACAAATACCCATTCCTGAGATAATATAGTTCCAACCTATCATTTGAAGAAAATTACTGGACTGCAAGGAGATCCAACCAGTCCATCCTAAAGGAGATCAGAACTGAGTGTTCATTGGAAGGACTGATGTTGAAGCTGAAACTCCAATACTTTGGCCACCTGATGCAAAGAGCTGACTCTTAAAAAGCCCTGGTGCTGGGAAAGATTGAAGGCAGAAGGAGAAGGGGACAACAGAGGATGGGATGATTGGATGGCATCACTGACTCAATGGATATGAGTTTGGGTAAACTCTGGGAGTTGGTGATGGACAGGGAGGCCTGGTGTGCTGCAGTCCATGGGGTTGCAAAGAGTCGGACATGACTGAGTAACTGAACTGAACTCAATTTATTTTCCATATGAATGACAATAGTTAAGGTGTGAACACAATTTTGTGGCTAGGTCAAGGAGTGGAAGTTGTAGGCATTTTATGCATTTCTGTGATTTCTCCTCATCAAAAAGTACTAAATTAATTTAGTGTGATGTATTACAGTAAGTACTGGAAGGAGCAATAGTAATATTTTTACTTTTAACATTCAAGATAGTTTTTTTTTTTTAACAGAGCAAATTCATTATCTCATAAATTATAGAAAGTGCTACATTGATGGTAGCAGAACATTCAATATGAAATAACTTTTGAATTTTGTCCCTGATTTTCAAGCTTGAGCAAGTTTGTCATGTTCTTGGCAGTTTTAAACTAGCAATTTCTACATGATTAAGAAGTGAGTGCTATTTCAGGATTCTCTAGTGGAAAAAAAAATTATAACTCTATGTTTTGGATATTTAAATTTGTAACTTGTTAAATTTGAGCTTCCTCTAAACAGACTCTGCAAAAAATATGACTGCCCTTTAGGATCATTATCCTGGAATACTCCATAATGATGGAATTATGTAAAGTAATTCTTATTGCATGCATTGTCCTTAATAGAAAATCCTTCATTTTGCTACTGTCAGTTTGTAGATTAGTGATTATAGAACATTGAAAATATATCCACTAGAATATTATTTATAAAGAAACAGCTACTTTTCTTTAAAAGTCAAAAAATTTGTTCAAGTGAGATATAAAAAATCTATTTTAACTGAAACATGACTAACCAAACCACCTACTCTTTACTTTTAGGGAGAAAAAGATGATAAAACAAGTTACAGCAGGGAGTAATGTAAAATGTGCAAATTTTTTTCAGGTTACAATCCTGAGTCAATATATATTGAATTCAGTCTCTTTTTCTGGAGGTATTACATAATCATAAATAATAAATAGAAAAATATATGTAATATAATAAGATTGTTCTGCTGAGAATATAAACTAACATATCGGTAAAAGATTTTCAATATAAATTGAACCAAGAAGTGATTTTTGGTTGATCCTTAGTTGACCAAAACCAGTTACCTAATTTACTTGGTATTGTTCCACAGTACAAAAAGGCTTTGATCTGTGAGTTGTTTGCTTAGTTATTATAGGGCAAACTATTATAACCATTATCCCAAAGGAATAGCATAATGAAGACAGACACAGCTTCAGAAAAACTTCATTTAAGAGCAGGAAATCAATAGGCTGCATTTCTGAGAATGAAAAGCCAATGGGTGGCAATTTCATACATTATTCATATATAGACAAGTACATATAATGTTAATTGGTAATGGTGATGATGATGACGATGTTGATGATGAACATCTGAAGAAACTAATATAATGTTATATGTCAATTATACCTCAATTAAAAAAGCAAAAAGTTCTACCTATAAACTTGAAGTACATATTTAGGTTTTCTCCCCAGTTTCATTTCCTGCACTGCTACACCCAACCACACACATCATTTTAAAGCCCTGGATGAGCTGAGGGACCTGAGACAGGTAGGAGATAGTTTTTATTTTTTATTTAATTATTTGTTTAAAAAATTATTGGAGTATACTTGATTTACACTACTGTGTCAGTTTTTGCTATACAGCAAAGTGAATCAGCCATATGTATACATATATCCCCTTGTTTTTTAATTTCCTTCCCATATAATCACCACAGAACACAGAGTAGAGTTCTCTCTGCTATAGAGTAGGTTCTCATTAGATATCTATTTTATACATAGTAGCATAGATGTATCCCAATCTCCCAATTCATCCCATCCCCGCCTTTTTCCGTTTGTTATCAATATGTTTGTTCTCTAGTTCTGTGTCTGTGTCTCTGTTTTTGCTTTGCAAATAGCATTTGGCTGTTCTGCTTTCAGTATCGGTTTTAAGAGAGTAAATGTTGATTATTTTATTCTTTGCTTCATTGGTGATGATGAATTGAAGCAAATTTGATTCAAACAAGCTACCTGGTGGAATGATGCAGAACCATCCACAAAAGCATCTGTACTAATCAAGCAATGCGGTAAATTAGAGCTATATGGAAAAGACATTGATCCAAGAGGATCATTAACCAACTGACCTAAGTTATAAGGTAAAGGATAGAACACTCTGGAGATCTTGCTTTTCAGATCTGTCAATTACTACTATGAAAGCCTGGTTGCTACTTGTTTCAATTCAAATTGTTTTATGACTTTGGTTTCCTTTATGCTGTTGTAAAGGGCCTCCCAGGTGGCACTAGTGGTAGTGAACTTGCCTGCCAATGCAGAAGTAGAAGACCCAGGGTCAATGCCTGGGTCAGAAATATCCCCTGGAGGAGGACATGGCAGCCTACTCCCATATTCTTGCCCGGAGATTCCCATGGGCAGAGGAGCCTGGCGGGCTACAGTCCACAGGGTCTCAAAGAGTCAGACATGACTGAAACAACTTAGCACATGCTATTGTAAGCAAGAAATAATTAAGAGATAAAAACCCAGAAAAAATTATCCAAATTTCTTGTACTCCATTTACAAAGGAGTCAGTCACAAAGGGAGAAGTGATTGCTGCAACTTAACAAAAATTAATCAGGGAGAAGGCAGGATGGACGATATACCTTCTGAGACAAAGTGTGTAGAGATGTGCATGCAGTCCTGTGGTTGCTTGCCTTTTAATGATGCAAGGACCAGAGAGGATCTGTGAAATGTAGCTTTAACACAGGCAGTTCTTAATTATCCATAGCATGTTGACATCAGATAATTAGTGTCCTGAATTTTAATAATATTTGATCATTAACTTCAGCATATAGAAAGATGCAGAACATTGTCAGAGTATAGCATTCATAATGGTGAATATGCATGATGACAAATGCAAAGATGCTGATTAAGCCATATCCCTATTGCATAGTTTATTCAAATACTGCTAATATTCTTAAACACAACACCCTTAGCTCCTGTTATATCAGGCTATGTCACATGTGATCTACTGTATTTATAGACATGTATATGAACAGTTATAACTATATGTATGTTATAATTTAATACATTTTGTGAGCACATATACATTTCTAAGCAAATGGATGTTCAAATATCAGTGAAAAATGTTAGAGATTTGGGAATTGTAAACCTATAGTTGATGAGTTAATGAATGGCCTTTGAGGGGAAAGTGGGGGTAGAGCTGGAATTTAAAAGTTTGGGAGAGAACTGGTACAATATCAAAAACACATGATGAAAATCAAAAAGGAGTACCTAGGCCAGTTGAATAGGAGGCTGTCACAGTAACCAAAGAAGGAAAATTTCCTGAGTCAGTTGATCATAAAATTAAATGTCACAGGAGGTCATCAGAATGGAGGCGAGAGTAAAGTCCAAGGATTTAACAATTTCAAGCCGTGAGACCCAATTCTGATAGACAACTTGGGGTAGAGAATGTTATAATCGTATTTGTCATGGTTCAGAACAAAGCCTCACACTATGACATATGTGATGTAAGTGCTCAGCCCTGGCTGAATTGAAATGTAATAGATTACTTTTTATGCTGATTTCATACAACATTTATCAGACTGGTAAAGACTCTAAAATAGATTATGAGTCTGAATTTTGTTTGAGAAAAGGACTGCCTTTGTTCTCTTCTAATACATTATAATAACCTTGTTTTCTCCTTGTTTTGTCACTTCATCCTATTTTTACACATCCCTGACATCACTAAGAACCCAAATTTAGCCTCACATAAATTTCATCGTTGAGAACCTGATAATCACAAAACCAGAGGTCATAAGAGAAAAGGTGTTAATTCTTTTAAGATAAACTATGCATTTATGGGTCTCTCATATATTTGTTCTCCTGGGTTCCCTTACCCTACTGCTCTCCACCCGGGTGCCCTTTCCCAATAAAATCTCTTGCTTTGTCAGCACTTGTGTCTCCTTGGACAGTTCATTTCCAAGTATTAGACAATAGCCCAGTTTCCAGCCCTGGAAGGGGTCCGCCTTCCTGCAACAAATGGCTACTCGGGCGGGGACTCTTCTTCGCTGAGACTGACATCCTGACCACTCGGAGTACTCAGGGGCCAGATTGCCTGCCAGTGGACCAGACCCAGTGGCCACAACTGGGACCCTTTTGTCCCTGGTCTCCTGACACGGACAACTGGCCAGAGTGCCCCGACCAGTAAGGAACAAGAGACTTTACTGACCTCTCTCCTTTTCCCTCTCTCTTTCCTCTCCTTAACCCTTCTTATCCTTCCCTGTTTTTCTAGTCCCCCGGTCCCGGACGCAGGAATCTGGTCGAAGGGCCCTCAGCCTGAGCTGAGGATTGGAGACTGATCACCTCCTCTTGGCAGAGAACTCGAATTCTGGTTCTGGTCTGGTCTGATTTCTGGTAGGGCCAAGTTCCAGTCCTCCCTTCTCTGGAGGCCCAGGGTAAAGTCCCATGCTGCTGCTGCTAAGTCGCTTCAGTCGTGTCTGACTCTGTGCGACCCCATAGATGGAAGCTCACCAGGCTCCCCCGTCACTGAGATTCTCCAGGCAAGAACACTGGAGTGGGTTGCCATTTCCTTCTCCAATGCATGAAAGTGAAAAGTGAAAGTGAAGTCGCTCAGTCTTGTCCGACTCTCAGCGACCCCATGGACTGGAGCCTACCAGGATCCTCCGTCCATGGGATTTTCCAGGCAAAAGTACTGGGGTGGGGTGCCATTGCCTTCCCCGAAAGTCCCATAACCCCTGGGTATCTGTAGGTGGCAGGAGACATCTGTAAGGCCACTCCTTTCGCCCCCTTCTCCCGGCTCCTCCCCCTTCTTCTTTCAACATGGCTTTCTTTCCTCCCTTGAAATCTTTGATGTTCGTACTTAGATCTGAAGTTCTGTGTCTCTCTAGAAGGTTTTCTGAGAGACTGTATTCTTGTATTTAAGGGCTTCCCTGGTGGCGCAGAGGTTAAAGCGTCTGCCTGCAATGTGGGAGACCTGGGTTCAATCCCTGGGTAGGGAAGATCCCCTAGAGAAGGAAATGGCAACCCACTCCAGTATTCTTGCCTGGAGAATCCCATGGACAGAGGAGCTTGGTGGACTACAGTCCACGGGTCACAAAGAGTTGGACACGATTGAGCGACTTCACTATATATTTGTTGGGCTTCCCTAACAGCTCAGATAGTAAAAAAAAAAAAAAAATTAGCCTACAATGCAGGAGACCCTGGTTCAATGGTCAGAAAGATCATCTGGAGAAGGGAATGGCAACCCACTCCAGTATTCTTGCTTAAAAAATTCCATGGACAGACTATGGGGTTGCAAAGAGTCAGACTGAATAAGCAACTAACAATTTCACTTTCTCATGTATTTATTATCATTCTTAATAGAGAATAATTCTTAATTATAAATCTATTTTTTTTTTTTTTTTATTTAAGGGCTTCCTTGGTGGCTCAGATGATAAAGAATCTGCCTGCAATGCAGGAGACCCAGGTTCAGTCCCCGGGTGTAGAAGATCCCCTGGAGAAGGGAATGACTACCTAATCCAGTATTGGTGCCTGGAGAATTCCATGGACAGAGGAGCCTGGCGGGCTACAGTCCAGGGGGTCGCAAAGAGTCAGACACAACTGAGCAACTAACAATTTCACTTTCTGTGTTTCCTTTGCATAAAGTAAAGTATATGTAACTGTATATGTATAGTTATATTTTATATTTTGGTTTTTGTAGTTCTTTTTCTCCTTAGTTTCTTTGCTTTCCTCAGAGATTTAAAATGCACCATATCATGTGCTCATCTATAGTTTAGTTCAGTTGCCCAGTTGTGTCGGACTCTTTGAGACCCTTTGGAATACAACACGCCAGTCTTGCCTGTCCATCTTCACCTCCCAGTGCTTGCTCAGACTCATGTCCATTGAGTTGGTGATGCCACCCAGCCACCTCATCTTCTGTTGTTCTCGTCTCTTCCTGCCTTCAATCTTTCCTAGCATCAGAGTCTTTTTCAGTGAATTAGTTCTTCACATCAGGTGGGCAAAGTATTGGAGCTTCAGCTTCAGTATCATCCATCGAGTTGGTGGTGCCACCCAGCCATCTCATCTTCTGTTATCCTCTTCTATTCCTGCCTTCAATCTTTCCTAGCATCAGAGTCTTTTTAGTGAATCAATTCTTCACATCAGGTGGGCAAAGCATTGGAGCTTCAGCTTCAGCATCAGTCCTTGCAGTGCATATTTAGGACTGATTTCCTTTAGGTTTGATCTCTTTGCAGTCCAGGGGACTCTCAAGAATCTTCTCCAACACCACAGTTCAAAAGCATCAATTCTTCAACGCTAAGGTTTCTTTATAGTCCAACTCTCGCATCCATACTAGATGTGACTAGACGGACTTTTGTTGGCAAAGTAATGTCTGTGCTTTTTAATATGTGGTCTAGGTTGGTCATAACTTTTCTTCCAAGGAGCAAACGTCTTTTAATTTCATGGCTGCAGTCAGCATCTGCAATAATTTTGGAACCCACAATAATAAAGTCTCTCACTATTTCCATTGTTTCCCCATCTATTTGTTGTGAAGTGAAGGGACCAGATGTCATGATCTTAGTTTTCTGAATGTTGAGTTTTAAGCCATCTTTTTCACTCTCCTCTTTCACTTTCATTAAGAAGCTCTTTAGTTCTTACTATCTGTCATAAGGGTGGTATCATCTGTGTATCTGAGGTTATTGATATTTCTCCCAGCAATCTTGATTCCAGCTTATGCTTCATCCAGCCAGGGATTTCACATGATATACTCTGAATATAAGTTGAATAAGCAGAATGACAATATACAGCCTTGATATAACTCCTTTCTCGATTTTGAACCAATCTGTTGTTCCAGGTCTGGTTCTAAGTGTTGCTTCTTGACCTGCATTCAGATTTCTCTGTATATAGGAGGCAGGTTAGTGGTTTGGTATTCTCATTCTTAAAAAATTTTCCACAGTGTGTTGTGATCCACACAGTCAAAGGATTTGGCGTAGACAATAAAGCAGTAGATGTTTTTCTGGAACTCTATTGCTTTTTTAGATAATCCAGCGGATGTTGGTAATTTGATCTCTGGTTCCTCTGCCTTTTCTAAATCCAGCTTGAACATATGCAAGTCATGGGTCACATACTGTTGAAGCTTGGCTTAGAGAATTTTGAGCATTACTTTGCTAGTGTGTAAGCTGAGTGCAATTGTACGGTAGTTTGAACAGTTTGACACTCTCTTTCTTTGGGATTGGAATGAAAACTGACCTTTTCCAGTCTTGTGGCCATGGCTGTGTTTTCCAAATTTACTGACATATTTAGTGCAGCACTTTCACAGCATCATCTTTTAGGATTTGAAATAGCTCAACTGGAATTAAATCACTTCCACTAGCTTTGTTCATAATGATGCTTCTTATGGCCCACTTGACTTCACATTCCAGGATATTTGGGTCTAGTTGAGTAACCATACCATTATGGTAATTATCTGGGTCATAAAGATCTTTTCTGTATAGTTCTTCTGTGTATTCTTGTCACCTCTTCTTAATTTCTTCTGTTTCTGTTAGGTCCGTACCATTGCTGTCCTTTAGTGTGCCCATCTTCGTATGAAATGTTCCCTTGGTATCTCTAATTTTCTTGAAGAAATGTCTAGTCTTTCCCATTCTGTTGTTTTCCTCTATTTCTTTGCACTGATCACTGAGGAAGACTTTCTTATCTCTCCTTGCTATTCTTTGGAACTCTGCATTCAGATGAGTATATCTTTCCTTGTCTCCTTCACCTTCAGCTTCTCTTCTTTTCTCAGCTATTTGTAAGACCTCATCAGACAACCATTTTGCCTTTTTGCATTTCTTTTTCTTGGGGCTGGTCTTGATCCCTGCCTCCTATACAATATCACGAACTTCTATTCCTAGTTCTTCCGGCACTCTATCAGATCTAATTCCTTGAATCTATTTGTCACTTCCACTGTATAATCATAAAGGATTTGATTTAGGTCATACCTGAATAGTCTAGTGGTTTTCCCTACTTTCTTCAATTTAACTCTGACTTTGGCAATAAGGAGTTCATGATCTGAGCCACAATCAGCTCCCAGTCTTGTTTTTGCTGACAGTATAGAGCTTTTCCATCTTTGGCTGCAAAGAATATAATCAGTGTGATTTCAGTATTGAACATCTGGGGACGTTCATGTGTTGAGTCTTCTCTTGTGTTGTTGGAAGCGGGTGTTTGCCATGACCAATGCATTCTCTTAGCAAAACTCTGTTAGCCTTTGCCCGACTTCATTTTGTACTCAAGACCAAATTTGCCTGTTACTCCAGGTATCTCTTGACTTCCTTCTTTTGCATTCCAGTCTGCTATAATGAAAAGGACATCCTTTTTTGGTATTAGTTCTAGAAGGTCTTGTGGATCTTCATAGAACCATTCAACTTCAGTTTCTTCAGTGTTACTGATTGGGGCATAGATTTGGATTACTGTGATATTGAATGGTTTGCCTTCCAAACCATGTTGAATGGTTTGGAAATGAACAGAGATCCTTCTGTCATTTTTGAAATTGCACCCAAGTACTGCATTTCGGACTCTTTTGTTGACTATGAGGGCTATTCCATTTCTTCTAAAGGATTGTTGCCCACAGTAGTAGATATAATAGTTACTTAAATTAAATTCTCCCATTCCCATCCATTTTAGTTCACTGATTCTTAAAATGATGATGTTCACTCTTGCCATCTCCTTTTTGACCTCTTCCAGTTTGCCTTGATTCATGGACCTAACATTCCAGCTTCTATGCAATATATTTTTTTTACAGCATTGAACTTGACTTCCATCAACTGTCACATACACAACTGGGTGTTGTTTTTACTTTGGCTGTGTGTATTCATTCTTTCTGGTGTTAATTCTCCACTCTTCTCCAGTAGCATATTGGGCACTTACCGACCTGAGGAGTTCATCTTTTAGTGTCCTATCTTTTTGCCTTTTCATGCTGTTCATGGGGCTCTCAAGGCAAGAATACTGAAGTGGTTTGCCATTCCTTTTTTCAGTGGACCATGTTTTGTCAGAACTTTCCACCATGACCTGTCCATCTTGGGTGGCCTTATAGGGCATGATTCATAGTTTCATTGAGTTAGAGAAGGCTGTGGTCCATGTGATCAGTTTGATTAGTTTTCTGTGATTGTGGTTTTCATTGTTTCTGCCCTCTGAGGGATAAAGATAAGAGGCTTATGGAAGCTTCCTGATGGGAGAAATTGACCAAGTGAAACTGGGTCTTTTTCTGATGGGTGGGGCCATGCTCAGATCAGATCAGATCAGTTGCTCAGTCGTGTCCGACTCTTTGCGACCCCATGAACCGCAGCACGCCAGGCCTCCCTGTCCATCACCAGCTCCCGGAGGTCACCCAGACTCACACCCATCAAGTCAGTGATGCCATCCAGCCATCTCATCCTCTGTCGTCCCCTTCTCCTCCTGCCCTCAATCCCTCCCAGCATCAGAGTCTTCTCCAATGAGTCAACTCTTCACATGAGGTGGCCAAAATACTGGAGTTTCAGCTTAAGCATCATTCCTTCTAAAGAAATTCCAGGATTGATCTCCTTCAGAATGGACTGGTTGGATCTTCTTGCAGTCCAAGGGACTCTCAAGAGTCTTCTCCAACACCACAGTTCAAAAGCATCAATTCTTCGGCGCTCAGCCTTCTTCACAGTCCAGCTCTCACATCGGGCCATGTTCAGTAAATCTTTAATCCAGTTTTCTGTTGATGGGTGGGGCTGTGTTCTCGCCCTGTTGTTTGACCTGAGACCAAACTATGGTGGAGGCAATGAAGGTGATGTGGACTCATTGCTGCCCTCAGGGTCCCTCCCCTGCCCACCTAGGCCTCCGCCAGAGTCCTGGACACTCATAGGCAAGTCTGGCTTAGTCTCTTGTGGGGTCACTGCTCCTTTCTTCTGGGTCCTGGTGTGCACAAGGTTTTTTTGTGTGTCCTCCAAAAGGCCCTCCTGTGTAAGTTCTGGTGGCTCTATAGTGGGGTTAGTGGTGACCTCTTCCAAAAAGGCTTATGCCACACCCATGTCTACTGCAGTGGCCTGCCACAGGGGTGGGGCTCTGGGCAGCAGACCTGGGTGTGGCTCATTTATAAAAATGTAAGGAAACCACCTAAAAAGTTTGGAAACTTTATTTTTCTATTTTTCTGTATGATAATATGAATCTCTCACCTTTTATTTTGAGTCATATTTCCTTTATCTTTAACAATTGCATAGGCAACAAACAGAAATCCATGATGCTCTTTCACCAACTTTGGGTGTTATAATTTATAAGTATCTTCTTGTGCATCTGCTGCATTAAATACTGGTGTTATGTTTGAAAAGATACCAACTGACCTCTTTTACACTGTCTTGTGACTACTTTGATGTTTCATTATTTTCTTCAATCCAGGGATGAAATGGATGAATGGATCCTAATTATAGTGTCCTGGTGACTCTTTTTTCAGATCATTTTTCTGGACAAGCATCAGCTAATCTGACAATCATGAACAGTTTACTTTATAGCGTGGTTGGGATTAAGTTACTAACTGGAACCTGCAGGGAACATAAAAGAACAGTGTCTCCTGATAAAATGCATTGGATGTTTGCCATGCCTGTTTTCAATTTTAATCAGTAACCTTTAGGAATGGAGAACTATAAACAGATAATTCTCCAACAGATGTATTTTTATACATTCACTTATAGCACTTCAAACAAAAACAGGCCCTGGGTATCAGATTTACATATCTAAAATCTTATTGTGTCTTTGCCTGTAAATTTTCTTCCTTTCAATTTTTCACCATTTAGAAAGAGCTACTATGTAATATTTGTTTTTATTTAAAGCAACTTTAGATATAGTACTTTCTTAGAATTAGGTTAGAGTATTTATAGGAGTCTTTCAATTTCCTGAAGGTAATAGCACAAAATAGGTTTTTTAAATTATTTTAACTGTCTTTTAATTTGATGGATATTTTCATGTGATGATGGAATGGATGGATTTTTGAGGAGAATTTGAATTCAAATTCTGTCTTTTATCAAGTTCAAATAAGATAGAAAGTGGAAATTTGGGGGAAGCTACACAATTATTTCAGGATTTATAATAGTAAATCAATATTTATATTGTTATTTAAAGATTTTCATACACCAAAGTCTTTCAGCATTTATGCTGTTAGTTTTTCTGAGAGCAGTTGATTGTTTTTGTAAATTGCATGTGCATTTCACTAGATAACATGGCTTCTTGTTCAGTTTTATGTTTGCTGTTGTAGACAAGAAAACTATCATGCAGTTTCTTTATACAGGTCAATAAATGCAAAATGTGTTCATTAGTTAAACAAATGAGTAACATGTAAAACCATATTTTTCAGTAACTATCATTTAATTGACACTTTGCTTCATCTATCTTCTTTTAGGTATGTAATAAACATACCTAAAAGAAGTCAAAGTAGAAATTAAATTTAGTAATCCTTTTAGGTAACTGAAATTACCCTGATTGTTGTTATAAAACAGTCTTTTTTTTTTTTTTTTTTATTGCTCTTAGACTGTAAAAAAATGTATCGACAGTAAAGCATTAACAACACATCCAGAAAGACTTTATTTAATAATGATGATGTAAAATACATCTGATGCCATTCGATTTATCTAATTTATAACTCTGTTTGATTATCCCAGCATGCCTTTCATCTGTAGGAATTGCACCCTGGGGACTAGTCAGCTTATTCATTCATTGCTTGTTCTTTTATGGTTGCATCCCCATTATAGTAGGAACATGGAATAATACTCTCTTCTGAAAGCTGCCAGCCAACCAGCTCAAATCTAGCTGACCTTTTGTTTGTAACTATAATCCTAATGGTTTTTCTATTGGCTTCTGTTTCTAATAGGTTGCACTACAATCTCCCTTTTTGTCTTACGGTATCATGATAAGGATAGGCCAGCAAGAATGAATTCCACACCTGTGATTACAGTTTTATAAAGAGGAAAGACTTGCTTCAAGTTAACCTGTAGGCTTTTTAAAATGCCTTTTGATTTATCTGTCACCTGATCCATCAGCAATGAATAATTTTCATGGAAGGTGCACTTTAATTACATTCCCATTTGACTTGCATTATCAAGCCCTATCTAGGTAATTAATCTCACCAAGTATCCAATTTCGGCCTTTATTGCTGGCAGGCAGGCCTCTTGAATTATGTGTGCTTGAATGGGTCTTGGGTCTTTTTAACCAGGCAGACCCTGAAAGAGATCTGGAGCCTTCCAAATCCTGGAACCGTGTCTCAGAAAAGTTTTTTTTTTCCCCCTTAGATATTGTGATTAAATTATATTTGACATCAAAAGTACACTTCCATATTTAATGAGGCCTATAGATTACTATAATCATGAAAGCCTTCACTTTTAGGTGTAGCCAATCTGCATGTCATTTTGTATGTGGTGGAGCTGTACTAAACTGTTAACTATAGCTAACATCTGTATCAATCTGCTGATATAAATTTGCCACAGTTACCACCTAAACTTAAGCGTGTTCTTTTAGTTCTGAATTTAAGGTTTATATGAATTTAGGTGAATATTTAGTTAAAAGATGATTAAATCAAAATTAGAATCACAATTATCCTGCTTTATATTTAGTCATATACTTTTCAACAATTTTCTTTATTTTTAATTAAAAAATAACTCATCTTTTATGTTTTCCCTATCTTTTGATTTTGATAATCTTCATTCCTTAATTACTTATATCAGTTAATGCCAGAGTTCAGTGGTTTTACCAAGTTAGTTATATACATACATGTAATAATTCTGAAATATATTATTTGCCTTTCTGTTATAGTCTTATTTTAAATCTACTGCAAAAATTTTCAATGTGCTTTATGATTTTCTAATTTGGAAATTATGTTTATAGGGAATATAGCTTTTTGCTTCTCTCCTCTGAAGACATTACAAAAAACACTGGAAGCTTCTTGAAAATCAAATTAAAATATAGTGTAAATAGACCAGCTGCCTGTTTGAAACTGATGTAAATATCTGACAATTTTTTCTTAGATTTCCTGATTAGTAGAAGAGAAGGCTGTTCAATCTTTTGTAGACTAAATAGGTTATAATATTTACACAGTGAGATATTTTGGAAACTATGGACTGATGATACGGGGGAAAAAGGATGAGTACCTCTCCAACTTCTACTGTAACCTCTATGTGGTTAATTGTATACACCTCTGCCACTTACCCTGAACCCTCTCACAAATTCATACCATGTATCTCAAGACTATAGTTATGACTGAATTTATAAGTATTTTACCATCAAGCCAAACTCCACAGAAAAGAAGCCTATTTTTTAATATGTAACCATTCTTAATACGTAACTTTAATCTGACCCTTTGTTCTTGAGACAGATAGTTGAACATATTTTAATGGAATCCATATTATATATGGATTCCTAAAGCATTTAACATCACTTTGTATGAATCTTATAGTATTTTTTTACCCAAGTATTAGTTGCCCTTGTCATTTAGAAATGCCTTCTTTTTGTTTCAATTGTAAGAGTATATAGAAACATTTTATCATTTACCATATAGTAACATTTTACCAAATAATTCAGTTTAATCTATTTCAGTTATATATGTTCATAATTATGCTTATAAGATATAAGAGAGCTTAAATGAGAATTTAAATTGGCAGGGATATTTGCTACTGAATGGTTCACTATTGTGAGTGTGTGTGCACATGTATATATATGTATACACACATGCACACCCATATATGTACATAATATGTAATATGAATATGTATGAATTCATATTAGACATTTTAAAAGAAATTATTCCCTTTTTG
Organism: Tragelaphus eurycerus; assembly: GCA_935064755.1. Taxonomy (NCBI): domain Eukaryota; kingdom Metazoa; phylum Chordata; class Mammalia; order Artiodactyla; family Bovidae; genus Tragelaphus; species Tragelaphus eurycerus. The sequence goes on along the minus strand of CAKXYN010000012.1, from coordinate 8,533,562 downwards.
AATATACTATTAACATATATGCCCCTGATAATTAGGTATTTAGTGTCCCTTAGTAGTTATATTTCCTCTTAAATATTAATAGCTAACCAAAGAGCTCATGGCTTTTTAACATCTCTCCTTAAATTTGTTTTCTTTTTGGCATTTTTCATTCAAGATGGTTTGTGTGTATGCATGTGCTTAGATGCTTAGCTGTGTCCGACTTTTTGTGACCCCATGGACTCTAGTCCACCAGACTCTGTCCATGGAGATTCTCCAGAGAAGAATACTGGAGTGGGTTGCCATGCCCTCCTCCAGGGGATCTTCCCAACCCAAGGGTCAAACCCAGGTCTACTGAATTGCAGGTGGATTACTGTTGTATTTTTCAGTAATTATTATTGTTCCCTGTAGCAGCATTTTGAACTAGAATATAACAAACATAATTAATACTCACAAATAAAGGAAGTGAGACTTAAATGAGAAAGACTGCTTATATAGCATCATATAGTAAATCAATAGAATCTGGCTTAGAATTTAGGAATAATTTGTTAACTGAAACATTCTATCAGAATTATTTGCTTTTGTTCTGTATAGTCTTAGATGTTGATCTTTTTCAGTATATTGATTTGCCAAAAATATTTATTGCTTAGGGTGTTTACAGAGTCAATAAAGATATCAAAGTAAAATCAGTTTCTGTATAATAGCGCATGTAGAGATAGACTTAAAAGACATCAGATTAGTTTGACTTGCTGCTGCTAAGTCACTTCAGTCGTGTCCGACTCTGTGAGACCCCATAGACGGCAGCCCACCAGGCTCCACCATCCCTGGGACTCTCCAGGCAAGAACAGTGGAGTGGGCTGCTTAGAATGATAGATTTAGAATCTGAATGTTTGACTCCATACTATACAAGTTGCTTTTTGATTTTGTGCAATTAATGCAATCTCTTTATCTTATTAAACAAGTATTATGTGAAGCATTATGTGAAAAAGTTTTATAAAATTAAAACGCTGCAGTTGTCATTTGGTGCTGTTGATATACTAGAATTGAACACTATGTAGTAAATTTAACTGTAGCAAAGCACATTCTTATAAAAAATTAGCAAAATAATGCTGATTATAATACAAACTAATGTTGACTTTATTCTCCCAATATATAGTCCTCTCAGTAGTCAGACCTACAAAAGAAAAGATATTTTAAAAACCTGTTTCTGGGCAAAATCATCATAGTTCAGAAAATTCAAGGAATTAATAAGAGGTGTATTAGATATAATCGATTTCATAAAATGAGCTTTGAATTTATAATATATTGTCTCACAAAAAATTAAAAACCTATTTTTATTGCGAGTTTTCATATTATTTTACTTTTAGAACATGATGTTCGATATCAATATTAAAAGTCTTCCCTGGTGGCTCAGCGGTAAAGAATCTGCCTGCAGTGCAGGAGCCGGGAGCCTCTGGATGTGCAAGTTTGATCCCTGGGTCAGGAAGATCCCCTGGAAGAGAGGATGGCAACCCACTCCAGTATTCTTGCCTGGAGAATATACCATGGACAGAGGAACTTGGAAGGCTATGGTCCATAGGGTCACAGTCAGACTGACTAAAGTGACCTAGCAGCAGCAGCTTCAGTGTTAAAACTGAATATGTTTTTGAAATTTAATTAAACATAAAATTTAATTTTCTAGACATATAAGAGATATTATAACTATATATAATTCACTACTCCATCAGAATACAGGGATCTTCCACTTTTAGGCTCAATTTATATTGTATTTTGAGGGTAAGATAATATAAAGCTAGAAGAGAATGATTTTATAGAAACAAATTGAAAGTATTCTAAAGATCATTAATCTTTAATTTTAAAATATATTAGTATCCATCTTCATAAAATGATAGAATTAAAATGACTTATTTTTGTTTTGATTATTTAATATTCAGATATGATTGAAAGCCTTGAAGAAATTTTAAATACCTGGGAACATCTGTATTTGAAGTTTAAGCTCATTTATGGAAAACTGGGAATAGGAGGAATATCACTTAGAGAGAAAGCTGAATTTCAGTGCTTCAGATATGGTATAGAATTTCTAAGTACCTGAAATTGGTTCTCTCATTTGCTATATTTGATTGATTTCTATTTTTCCAATGGTTCCTTCTCTTTTGGCTAAACCATGAGCCCCTGAATACACATTCTTGTGCACACCCCTCGATTAGATTACTGCAGACTACTTGGGCAGTAATGCAAGAATTATCAGAACTACCTGGGAGGGGAATGCAAGAATTAAAAAGCTAAAAGATGTAAAATACCAGAGAAAAAAAGAAAGAGGAAGGAGGGCATGACTTTGCACATGCATTCTAACTCGGGAATTATATGACAGAAGTTCCAGGCTGACCTTTACTCCAGGAAGTCCTTGTCTCCCTTTTACATTTCTACCTCCAGGGGCTCTTGATGGGTAGTTCTAGCAACATGACAATAATTCTTGGGCTTCCTGGCCTGGAGTTTTATACTGTTTGACATGGCATCTCTTTTTTCTTTTTTCTCTTCTTTTCCATACACCCTGTCCTCTTGCCTTTTTCTCTCTCCTTCCTGTCTTTCCTGCTACTATTTGATTTGGTGGTGAGCAGTAGTAGCTAGGTAGAGAAGAAAGAAAAAAAAGGCTACAATATGAAACCGCGATCCCAATGTCACAAGAGTCATATTTGGCGAACAAAGAACAGGTTGTTCCCTGAGAATTCATTTTTTTGCCTCCAGGATGCTGCTGTTTTTTTTCCATCCTGTGATATTTACTTCTCTTTCTTACGTACTTCTGACTTGAGAGCTGCAGGTCTGAGATCAGTGGTGAGGAAAACAACAGACTTGTCTCTGATACTGTCCTGTTTGATATGGAAAAATATTGGGATATTTTCTTTTTCTGCTAGCTATTCGTGACAGAAATTTTTCAAGTATCGACTGACTACATTTATACAAATATGCATGAGTGGTTTTTAAAAGTAGGTGTTTGAGACCTTTCGAAGCAAGATTTTCTTTCCTTCCGGTACTTCAAAATTCTCTTAAATAAAGAGCATCACTACGTCCAGACTGATTTTATATTTTAAAAGTAACTTTTTCTAAGGGGGGAATTGGTCAGAGAACTATGCACAGAAAAGTAGGTCTCATTTCTAATCTGTATTCTAAAGAATAAAAATAGCCTTTTGTCACAGCCTTATTCAGCCAATGTGTAAATACATTCACTATAAAATCTTGTGATTCTGACCTTTTGGAAATGGTGTGCAGTCACTGGAAGCTTGCTTTTGATCACGAGTAATCTTTGACATTATTAAGCAATCTTATCCTTGAGGATCTTTCTTAAATGTTCTGGGTCAGTCTCCCAGGGGAGAAAAGGGAGATTTGACATTGTAGATTTGAAAGCAAAGCAGCAGTACACTCTTCCGTTGTGTAATGTACTTTTCTGTGAAGATTCTCACTGTAGCTAATGTGCCTTCAATCAAATACAGCAAAACCACATCATCAGTCACTTTTAATTACTCCTTTAAAGTTAATTCACTGATACCTTTTTCATAACCACTCCTAGCCCTATGGATGCCTAACAAAGGAACAAGTTAGCTGATAGAAGCTTCTCTGTTTTTTTCCCTTCCTTTTCTATAATGTTTTTTAAAGGGGATTTAATTTATATAACTCTAAGCACCCTTTCAGATTTATGGTAAAATTTTTAAATTGGAAGAATGATGTCATGCAAAGCAAGAGATTACTCTTGGCTGCTTGATGGGTAGTTGCTACTGGAGCTCGTGATGTGGAAAACTATTTTTCCTGTTCTTAAAAGGTGTAAAAGGTTTTGTATAACTGTCCATTTGACTCACCACTAGGTTTTCAAAGTGATAGGAACACTGTATCAAATAGTTTGTAATGTGCAGCATATCTGAAACTTTCAGGTTTGTTTGCACTTGCATGGTTTACTGAAGCTAAACTCATGGAGGAGAGTACAAGGAGTAGTCTTTGAGCCATCTTAAGAATCAAGAGCAGTGTTGTAAATGAAGTTATGCAGTGGCTGTAGTTTTCTCTCTTATGTTAAAAGGCGGATAGTAGTGGAAAGGCTTGAGTGTTTTGGTACTCAGTACACTACATAAACTTTTTAAGTTTTTTTATTTTTATATTACTACTTTAAGTCCACTTTGAAAAATAGATAAATCACAATTAGACTTTATTCAGTTTATATTGAGTAGCAAAGATAATACAGTGCCTCTTTTCTAGGTTATAGAGAAAAAGCTGTATCATTCATCTTTCATGTCCTGGACAGATATGTTCAGATCTCCATACTACCAAATCTGTAGACTATAAAGAGATGACTAAGAGGGTTTTCCCAAGAGTGCTTCGAATCTTAATAATCTCTTTTAAATTATTAGACAGCTAAATAGTTTCTTTCTAAGTTTTCACCAAATGCAAAGGAAAATTACGTAATTTATAGTGACTCATATTTCAGTAAGAAATAATTGTAGTATGAATTGAGAAACTATAACTAGTTTCCAGCTCTCCTAAAAAACAAAAACTGTGGATGACTATCATAAGATCACTAAATTATGGGTGAATTTATGGGTCCAACAATTTATTTGTCCTTTTCCCCCCTTTTCTTAGTACTCTGTATCTTTTCTGGTGGGCTCCGTTACAAAACACAGGTGCATTTTTAAGTATAATTATTTCATTGCTTTTGTTTAAGTAATTCCTTATGTTCCTAATGACACCCAGAACCTTAACTAATCCTTTGAAATTAGAATATAAATACCAATGAAATTGTAAAATCTTAAATAGAATTCATGTCCCAGGTTTGGTGAGAGCAAAAAGCTTATATTACAGTCCTAGACAGATAATATATCACACATGTAAATGATTATCCTTTACTTTGGATGAAAAGCCTCACTTCATTCTAATACTAAAAACAGACGTAGACAGAATTTTTATAATATTGCTTGAGTACCCCCCCCCCCTTATATTTTGAGACCTAGAAAAAGTAAGACTGGAGTTACATGAAAGGTATTTAGGCCTTTGGTCCTGTCTGTTAACATTTTATTGACTCCCTAGTTTTCTGAGGAATGTGTTATTATTCAGAATGCCAGGGAAAATTAAGCAAAGTGCCCCAGGTAATAAGGCCCTAGATGATGTGTCTGAATGAGATGACCGCTGAGGTCAGACTGGCCCATCCTCTTACCTCCTAGGTTATATTATTCCTTCCTATTCTTGAGTTTTGAGGTTGTATTGCTTTATTTCTAGAGAAAAAGTCCATCCTAATAAACATGATGCATAGACACACTGGAAATTTTCTAAATAGAGTCTACACATCACAATCTGTATACTACTTTTAGATTAAGTGTAAAGGTATGTAACATGCAAATACATTCATGGAATCCAGGGACTGAAATGGATTTGCATTACACTTTTAACCTTAATATTTGTGAATTTGATTCAGAATATCCTAGTTATAATGCATGGAAAACCCACAAGGATACAGATTTCTACCCAGAGTAATAACCATGGTAATGTTTAATGTACTTCTTTGGACATTTTTTCCAACATTATGTGTTAAATTTGCTCTCTAGTAATTGGAAAGTGTTTCAAATTGTGTGTGTGTTAGTGGCTCAGTTGTGTCCAACTCTGTGATCCCATGGACTGTAGCCCGCCAGGCTCTTCTGTCCAGGAGATTCTCCAGGCGAGAATACTGGAGTGGATTGCCATTGCCTTCTCCAGGGGATCTTCCTGACCCAGGAATCTAACCCAGGTCTCCTGCATTTCAAATTGTAGCTGTTATGTATACAGGTCAAAGACTTATCTCTAGAAATATAAAACTTATATAAGTAGAGGGTATTTGCTATGACCAGTGCATTTTCTTGGCAAAACTCTATTAGTCTTTGCCCTGCTTCATTCCGTATTCCAAGGCCAATTTGCCTGTTACTCCAGGTGTTTCTTGACTTCCTACTTTTGCATTCCAGTCCCCTATAATGAAAAGGACATCTTTTTTGGGTGTTAGTTCTAAAAGGTCTTGTAGGTCTTCATAGAACCTTTCAACTTCAGCTTCTTCGCGTTACTGGTTGGGGCATAGACTTGGATTACTGTGACATTGAATGGTTTGCCTTGGAAACGAACAGAGATCATTCTATCGTTTTTGAGATTGCATCCAAGTACTCATTTCACTCTTTTGTTGACCTGATGGCCACTCCATTTCTTCTGAGGATTCCTGCCCACAGTAGTAGATATAATGGTCATCCGAGTAAATTCACCCATTCCAGTCCATTTTAGTCGCTTCCTAAATGTCGACATTCACTCTTGCCATCTCTTGTTTACCCTTCCAATTTGCCTTGATTCATACCTGACATTCCAGTTCCTATCAATATTGCTCTTTACAGCATCGGACTTGCTTCTATCCCAGACACATCCACAGCTGGGTATTCTTTTTGTTTTGGCTCCATCCTTTCTCTTTCTGGGTTTCTCCACTGATCTCCGTCTTTGGGCCCCTACTCCTGGGGGTCTCTTTCTCCTATCATTTTTCTTTTCTACTTTCTGGGGTTCTCAGGCAAGATACTGTGGTTTGCCTTCCCTCTCCACACCACACCCTGTCTATCTCTCCACCTGCCCGCCCATCCCAAGTTGCCCCTCGGGCATGGCTTATCTCTTGAGTTAGACAAGGGTGTGGTCCTTGTGTGTGTTGACTAGTATCTGTGAGTGGTTTAGTGTGCCCTCTGCCCCCTCTTCTTCGTTTCTCACCTTGGGCGTGGGGTATCCCCCGGCTGCTCCTGGCTGCTCCTGGCCAGCGCACGCTCACCACCTGACGAGGGGTCTCTCCTCACCGCCGCCCTCCTGACCTCGTCGTGGGGTAGCTCTCTCGGCCGTGCTTAGGCACTGGCCCTCACCCCTCCTTCCTCGGTCGTGGGGGTAGCTCCTCGGCCCGCTCTTAGTGCGCGACGCAGCCAGGCTTCAGCAATATGTGAACCGTGAACTTCCTGACGTTCAAGCTGGTTTTAGAAAAGGCAGAGGAACCAGAGATCAAATTGCCAACATCCGCTGGATCATGGAAAAAGCAAGAGAGTTCCAGAAAAAATCTATCTTTATTACTATGCCGCCTTGACTGTGTGGATCACAATATGGAAATCTGAGAGATGGAATACAACACCTGATCCCTCTTAAGAAATCTGTATGCAGGTCAGGAAGCAACAGTTAGAACTGGTCATGGAACAACAGACTGGTTCCAAATAGGAAAAGAGTACGTCAAGGCTGTATATTGTCACCATGTTTATTAACTTCTATGCAGAGTACATCATGAGAAATGCTGATGGAAGAAAACAAGTTGGAATCAAGATTGCGGAGAAATATCAAAACCTCAGATATGCAGATGACACCACCCTTATGGCAGAAAGTGAGAGGGGCTAAAAGCCTCTTGTGAAAGTGAAAGTGGAGAGTGAAAAGGTTGGCTTAAGCTCAAATTCAGAAAATCATGGCATCTGGTCCCATCACTGCATGGGAAATAGATGGGGAAACAGTGGAAACAGTGTCAGACTTTGTTTTTCTGGGCTCAAAATCACTGCAGTGGTGACTGCGCCGAAAAAAGACGCTTACTCCTTGGAAGGAAAGAACCAACCTAGATAGCATATTCAAAAGAGAGACATACTTTGCCAAAGTTCGCTAGTCAAGGCTATGGTCTTTCCTGTGGTCATGTTGGTGTGAGAGCTGGACTGTGAAGAAGGCTGAGCGCCGAGTTGATGCTTTTGAACTGTGGTGTTGGAGAAGACTCTTGAGAGTCCTTGGACTGAGAAGATCAACAGTCCATTCTGAAGGAAATCATCCTGGAATTTCTTTGGAAGGAATGATGCTAAAGCTGAAACTCAGTATTTTGGCCACCTCATGCGAAGAGTTGACTCATTGGAGAAGACTCTGATGCTGGGAGGGATTGAGGGCAGGAGGAGAAGGGGACGACAGAGGATGAGATGGCTGGATGGCATCACTGACTCGATGGATGCGAGTCTGAGTGACCTCCGGAAGCTGGTGATGGACAGGGAGGCCTGGCGTGCTGCGGTTCATGGGTTCGCAAAGAGTCGGACACGACTGAGCGACTGATCTGATCTGATCTGATCTGATATAAGTAGAAATATAAAATTAGTTTCTGTTATTTTGATAAACTAGGATATTTTATGTTTAAATTAAAACTTTACATAGTTTGATTGCTTTAAATCTTTGCCAGATCACATTGTTGATCGCATCTGTTTCTTTGAAAATTTGAAATTCAAAAATAATGTAAATAATATTTTTTTTTTACTTAAGTGTATTGAAAATTTAAGGCATTTTTCTGGAACATCTCTTTTGCCTTCAGGAAGTGTATTAATAGAATATGCACATAAACAATACTAATATATTTATGAACTTGCTTACTTTTTGCCATGAACAAGAATATTACACTGTAGCACAAAAATTTAACTTCATCAAAGTTACAGTGTAATTGAGTTCCTGTGTAAACACTGCATATAATAAAAATATAAGCCACTTAGCTTATATTATAAAGAAAGAAATCAAATTTGCAGTATTTATAAAAGTTCATATCAGACAAAAGATTGCCAAGGCTCCCTTGTAAATAGCCATTCACTCATTTTCTTTATAGTCAGAGCCAGTTAGCAGAAATGGAACTTGCCAATGACGGTAAAAGGAGTCATAATATCTAGTTAAGTATATATTTTATGAAAATTATCATTAATTTATTAATTTTCCAAGGATATTTTTATTTATTAATTTTTAGTTTTTGCTTTATTTGTTTTCACTCCTCAGCTCCCACCATGTCCACTGAACTTCACTGTAAAGGTTCCGTGAATCTAGTTCTGTGATAATATTCTTAAGAACTCTTATTCAACACATTTTTTATGGTCATGCATCTAAAAGTGTAAGGCATGTAGTAAATGAAAAATACATACTTCTTGAAAAAGCAGATATATTTTCTTCCAGTTTTATTGAGATATAATTGGCATGCAGAACTATATGAGTTTAGGGTGTACAGCAGCTTAATGATTTGACTTATATACATCATAAAATGATTGCTGCAGTAAGTTTAGTGATTATTCACTATAGATACCAAGTAAAAAGAAAACAATTCTTTAGATACATAATAAAGATACAAAATAAAAAGAAAACAATTTTCCCTATAATGAGAACTCTTAAGATTTACTCTCTTCACTTTTATATATAACATACAGCTGTGTTAACTATACTTATCATGTTGTACATGCTTATTTATCTTGTATGGCACCCCACTCTAGTACTCTTGCCTGGAAAATCCCATGGACAGAGGAGCCTGGTAGGCTGCAGTCCATGGGGTCGCTAAGAGTCAGACAGGACTGAGTGATTTCACTTTCACTTTCCACTTTCATGCATTGGAGAAGGAAATAGCAACCCACTCCAGTGTTCTTGCCTGGAGAATCCCAGGGATGGAGGAGCCAGGTGGGCTGCCGTCTGTGGGGTCGCACAGAGTCGGACACGACTGAAGCGACTTAGCAGCAGAAGCAGCAGCAGTGCTTATTTATCTTGTAACCAAAAGTTTGCATCATTGAACCAACCACCTTCCTCACCATACAAAGATACCATATTATTTTTTAATATGTTCACCACACTGTGCATTGCATTTCTGTGACTCATTCATATTGTAACTGAAAGTTTGCACCTCTTAATTTCCCTCATTTTTCACTGATAAAATAGTGGGTTGGGCAAAAACTAATTGATTTTTCCTGAAGATGATATGGAAAAATCTGAATGAACGTTTTGGCCAACCTGATAGATTTTTCTATTTTAATTGTGTATTAAAATAGATATCACTAATTAGATTTTAGAACATTATTTCTATTTAATTGAACTGTGTGAATAAATATGACTTAGAGTTGTCTATGTTTCCCTTAAAAGAGAGTGTTGATTTAATGAAATCCTCTTCATTCAGTAGCTGCTTGCGGATACTTTGGAAACAACAAAAGACGTAGTGGTTTACAGTAGCAGCTGAAAAGTGGAAAATGTATACCTGTGCAGAAATAATTAATCTACAAACTAAACAAATGTATAAAGAAGTTGCTGACATTTGTCACAGATACACAAATTATATTGAGAAATTTATTGGGTGAAAAAGCAAAGTGACTCAATTGTTTGTATATTTCAAATGAAAAAATTATTTTTTCTCAGTTATACAGATTATCTCTTTAACTGTTCATGATAATTTCTTTGAAAAATGTTTATATGCACATATAAACAAATCTCATATGTATTCCAAAAGGAAATTCTTTTTCAAAGTAAGTTCTGAAAGAAAGAAGAGACTAACATCTATGATTTGAAGGAGTTCCAGGACATGCATTTTATATTCATTTTTAGTTAAAGATGTAATCTTTATATTTCAGGAAGGAACATATTAAAGAGTTGCAGAATTCAGAACGTGTTTATGGGTGGAGAAAACTAAGACATTTGGATTTATTGGGTTGGCCAGATGAACTTTTTGGCCAACCTAATAGCTAGAAGGATATCCATGGAAATCTTAGATAGCATGGTTTTATTATAGTGATGTGACTGTGCTGCATGAGAAATAAAACTAGAGGAAAAATTACTAAGCCATCTCTGTTTACTTCTAAAGTACAGTGAAATTCCTTATTTGTAGTATTCTGATTTATTCATTCTTTGCCAAAAGTTATATATACCTAACTGTGGTGTTCGAGAAGACTCTTGAGAGTCCCTTGGACTGCAAGGAGATCCAACCAGTCCATTCTGAATGAGATCAGCCCTGGGATTTCTTTGGAAGGAATGATGCTAAAGCTGAAACTCCAGTATTTTGGCCACCTCATGCGAAGAGTTGACTCACTGGAAAAGACTCTGATGCTGGGCGGAGATTGGGGGCAGGAGGAGAAGGGGACAACAGAAGATGAGGTGACTGGATGGCATCATGGACTCTATGGACATGAGTTTGAGTGAACTCCGGGAGTTGGTAATGGACAGGAAGGCCTGGCGTGCTGCAATTCATGGGGTCTCAGAGTCAGACATGACTGAGCAACTGAATTGAACTGAACTGAAGATGTTATAGTTTTACTGCATACCCATGTTGCTATTTAATTTTCAACATTACAGGCTTTTCTTCAAATAGCCATGCTTTATTGAAATGTTTGATCTTTATGCCCACTCTTAAATGTGAATATGTTCAGAGAAATCTTCTAATGTAAAACCATTTAAGAAATGGTCAACATTGTGGTTAAGTGTTTGTGTTCATAAAAAAAAGTCCTAAGATCACTTCCAAGATGAGAAGTCAATAAATGTTTGACACTTAATACCCAAGCTAATGAAGAAGAGAGAGAAATATATATATATATATATATATATATATATATATATATATATATTTTTTTTTTTTTGCCCATGAAGAACATACTGTTGATTGCCTTGGATAAACAGTTTATCCATGATTACCAGCTTATGCATTATTTGGAAAAGAATTTAATTACTGTGTTTAGCATTGTATATAAGGATTATTCAAGCTTCCCTTAGCAATCACATCCCCTTATCCCACTGATTATGACATTCTTCTCCATCCCCTCCAAAATGTAGCTTTTCTTTTGGCCAGTGTAAAATGAGAGAGTTTACATTACCGATGACTTAATTCAACAATATAATTGCTTATATCATTACAAGATGAGATCTTTGTATTTGATTTCACTTCAACTGTGGCATGTAGTGGGAAAAAACAAGATGGAGCCCTTAAAGAAGAGAGACGTGATTTTACTTTCCAGTTCTGCCACATTATTATTGTGTGACGTAGATAATGCATAGAGCAAGATTATTTTATACATACCATTATCAAAATTTCTTGAGAAAATTACTAAAAAATATTTGAGAAAATTCAAGAAGTCCTAAGTTTATTTAACGTCAGTCATGCTTTCTAGAGTATGGAATGTACATGTTGGGAAATGTCTGCTTATTTTCAAATGTCTGCAAAGAACAAGTATATTGCAAAAGTACTTGAAAAATCAAATATATCAGGATTCATAATTAATAGTTCAGCTCTCACAGTCTTTGTTAGGTGTGGAGTGAAATTCTTGCAAGAGCTCTTAGACCATATGCTGGTGCTGTGTTCAGTTCAGTTTAGTTGCTCAGTCATGTCTAAGCCTTTGCTTAGTCAAAAGTCATGACTCTTTGCGACCCCATGGACTACAGCAAGCCAGGCTTCCCTGCCCATCAGCAACTCCCTGAGCTTGCTCAAACTCATGTCCACTGAGTCAGTGTTAAAAGTCAATGTCTAAAAATGACAATTTAATTCCATAGTTATGTTAATATTGCTTATGGTCCAGCTTGGATGTTAATGGACAAAACCTTTCAAACTTTTCTGTCCATAATTAAAACTACTGATAATTGGCTATTAAAAAATTACAGTTATTCCTGCTTAAAAGATAAATGGTAATTGTTTAGTGACCAATATCTCCTTCAGAACTTGAGGGATAAGCTCTATAGTTATTTATTTTAGGCATACCACTCTAGTACTCTTGCCTGGAAAATCCCATGGACGGAGGAGCCTGGCAGGCTGCAGTCCATGGGGTCACTAAGAGTCGGACACGACTGAGTGACTTCTCTTTCACTTTTCGCTTTCATGCATTGGAGAAGGAAATGGCAACCCACTCCAGTGTTCTTGCCTGGAGAATCCCAGGGATGGGGGAGCCTGGTGGGCTGCCGTCTATGGGGTCGCACAGAGTCGGACACAACTGAAGTGACTTAGCAGCAGCTGCAAGCCTATTTAAGTTATATCATTACAATATAGATTTGAAGAAAGATATTTGTTCAATCTGACACTAAAATATGAAATTTTTGATGGAAGACAAATGTTGAAAGTTCATGGTAATAAAAATAAACTACCTAACTTCATTAATCTTGTTTTCATGAGGAGTTAACTTACCTGCATGTAGTAAAATGATGAGACTTTCACTGTTGTAGTGTCATCACTGGGGCTTTCCCAGTGAGCCAGATGGTAAAGAATCCTCCTGTAATGCAGGAGACCTGGGTGTGATCCCTGGATTGGGAAGATCCCCTCAAGAAGGGAACAGCTGCCCACTCCAAATTTCTGGCCTGGAGAATTCCATGAACTGTACAGAGTTCTTTGTATATGAGTCATAAAGAGTCAGGTATGACTGAGCAATTTCATTATTACAAGTTCATTTTGATCATGAAAGATGGTTTTGAACATGGATTTTATAATGCAACTTCAGTGATTTGCTTTCCAAAATATTTCATTTTCCTTTTTTAATTTTATCTTTAAATTAGGAACCTATAACTTTGTCTATTGTGTTACATACTCCTGCTCAATCACTCAGCCATGTCTGACTTTGTGACCCCATGGACTATAGCCCTCCAGGCTCTTCAGGGAATTCTCTCCAGGGAATTTTCAGGCAAGAATACTGGAGTGAGTTGCCATTTCCTACTCTCAGGGATCTTTTGACCCAGGTATCAAATCCACATCTCCTTCTTTGCCAGACAGATTCTTTATTGTTAAGTCAGAGTATTGTTTTGTTCATGATGTGTATGTAGTTTGCTTAGGGAGAGCACACCATCTTTCTCCCTAAATTCCCCAGTGAATCTTTCTCCTGTTATTTAAATTTTGTGCTTTGGGGGACACATTGATTATGTGGAGCTTTCTTGGGAGTTCTCTAATGAGAATGAATTAATACCCAGAGTGAATAGTCATCCTATAATCCGCTTCATTTGCTATAACTCAGAAACCAATGTCCTAGGAGAAATCTTGGCATCCAAAGATAATAAAGTCAGGTAAGAACAGCTTATCTCTATTTTGAGTTAGAAAAAGCCAGTAGTGTGATGTATGGTGCACTTCTAGGGAGGTGGTGATTCTATCACACCAGAACTCTCCTCAGTTGGCTGATTGATGAAAATTCACTGGTGACATCAGATCAGATCAGTCGCTCAGTCGTATCCGACTCTTTGCGATGCCATGAATCGCAGCACGCCAGGCCTCCCTGTCCATCACCAACTCCCAGAGTTCACTAAGACACTTAAAACATTCATTCATGGAATTCCCTGGTGGTCCAGTGGTACTTTTCACTAAAATGGCCAGGTTTAATCCCTGGTTGAGGAACTAAGATCCTGCAACCATATGGTGTGGCCAGAGAAAACCCTTTAAATTATTCTTTTAGTATGCAAAAAATCTATATTCACCATATCACAAATTCAGAATATCATAAATTTCACCTGACAGGAAAAACCGACTCAGTGGAAAAGACCTGATGCTGGAAAAGATTGAAGGCAAAAGGAGAAGGGGACAACAGAGGTTGGCATGGTAGATGGTATCACTGACTCAAAGGACATGAATCTGAGCAAACAAACTCTGGGAGATAGTGAAGGAGAGAGGAGCCTTGCATTCTGAAGTACATGGGGCTGCAAAGAGTCACACAAGACTTAACAGATGAACAACATAAATTTAACACATATTTCTAGGTACTAGGAGAAAGGAAGAGACAAAAAAAAAAAATCTGCTGTTAGAAACTTCTAGTAAGAATGAGATGAAGAGTGAAACAGAAATCAATTAAATGTGTGCCATATTTAAAAATTAAATGATCCTGTCTAATTAGTGTCGGTGGCTCAGTGGTAAAGAACCACCTGCCAATGCAGGAGACATGGGTTCAATCATTGGGTCAGGGAGATTTCCAGGAGGAGGAAATGGCAATCCACTCCAGTATTCTTGCCTGAAAAATCCCCTTGGACAGAGGAGCCTGGTGGGTTACAGTCCATGGGGTCACAAAGAGTCAAACATGACTTAGTAACTGAACATGCACATCCAATTAGTGTAGGAAAGGCATGAACAGAATTTCAGAGGGGTTATCTGAAAAAGCTTCTTAAGAGATGATGTTTGAGTATAAGTCTGAGTAAAGTATAGAAGCAAAATCAAAGGAAAGAAGAATGTTTCCATCAGAACCATCTGTGTGAGGCCCTGAGGGAAGAGTGGGCTGGGCATGTTCAATTGGGGAGGAGAGTAATAGAAGGTGTGGATAAATAGAAGAGAGTAGTGGATGCCAGAACTTTATTGGGATTGGAGGATACTGTATTGGTCCTTACAGATCATTTAAACCACTGGCTTTAGATGGAGATGGAATACCATTGGAGAGTTCCAACAATAGAGTGATTTCAGCCTACTTGCATTTTAACAGTGTAATGTTACGAATGGATAAGAAGGGCTCAAGGGTGGAAGCAGGAGGTTCTGGAGGCTATTGCAGTAATCTCGAAAGGAGATGGCATTAGCTTGTGTTTGACTACTAGCAATGGAACGGTAAGGAGTGGTGGTCAGAGTCTGGATACATTTTGAATATAGAATCCACAGATGAACTGCTAGAATGTGGCCTATGAGAAAAAGAGAAAGACTAAGGGTGATTCCTTTGCTTCCCTGGTGGCTCAAGACGATAAAGAATCTACATGCAGTGCAGGAGATCTGGGGTCAATCCCTGGGTTGGAAAGATCCCCTGGAGAAGGGCATGACAACCCACTCCAATATTCGTACCTGGAGAATCCCCATGGACAGAAGAGCCTGATGAGCTCAAGTCCACGCGGTTGCAAAGAGTCAGACATGACTAAGCTTACGGACTAAGCACACAAAGGGTGATTCTGAGCATTTTTACCTAACCAACTGGAAAGATGAAATTGCTGGTAATTCAGATGCAGGAGATTATGAGAGGGACAGGTATGAAGGAGAAAATTAGGAACTCAGTTTTGGATATGCTAAGCTTAAAATGCCTGAGATTGGATATTACAAATCTGGAGTTCATATCTGAGGTCTGTGTTAGTTATATAAATCTGGAATTATCAGCAAAAGGTGAAATTTAAAGTAATGAAACTAAAAGGATAATAAATGGAATGAATATAGCTAAAATCACAAAGAGGGTTCAGATCTAAGTGCCAGGGCAATGGGTGATAAGGAACAGTCAGAAATGACAGAGAATGAGTGGCCAGTGAGGTTAGGAGGAAAATTTAGAGTTTAATGCTCTGAAAGCAAAGAAAGTGTTTCAAGGAGAAGGCAGTGATCTGTGTCAAATGTTAATAGCCCTGCAAGGTGAGCAGTGAGAACTGAACTTTGGATATAATCAACTCAGCGTGAGTCTAGTGGCCATCAGAACATCTCATATGTCTTCGATTGCACTAATCTATCGTCTAAGGGTGGCTGACATTCTGCTTTACTCTACACTAGTCACCTCCAACCGAGTGTATTGTGTCCAGATATGATGCGGCTCGCAAGCCTGTAATATGAATATGACTCAAAAAATGGATTTGACTAACTTGGAGAAAACAGAGGATGATACACCATGGTAATCTTCAAAAACTATGAATC
This sequence comes from Tragelaphus eurycerus, assembly GCA_935064755.1. NCBI lineage: Eukaryota > Metazoa > Chordata > Mammalia > Artiodactyla > Bovidae > Tragelaphus > Tragelaphus eurycerus. The sequence goes on along the minus strand of CAKXYN010000012.1, from coordinate 8,517,226 downwards.
TTTGTATCTAAGAAAATGTTTTTCTTATATTTAGTTTATAATTTGTCTTTTTGTTGTTTCGTCCTATTCATTCATTTATTCATTAAATATTAAGTGCCTATGGGTGTGTCAAACACTGCTGACCACTAGAGATCAAGTAGTGAGCAATGAAAGGAAGATCCCTGTTTCTGAAGTAGATTGTCTGAAGAATTTTAGTCTAAAACTGTGATGTACCTTGATGAGATTCCAGCTCTGTGGGTATTCTGCATTAGTAGGAAACTCACTAAAACTGAAAAGGGAAAAGGAAGTATAATCTCACACTAAAAATTCAAGGAACAAATGATATCTCGGTTTTAAAAATTGCTTTTTTTTTTACTTGCTTCTGCTTATACTATCCAGTGAATTACAGAAAATCATCACATATGGTGGTTTTAGAGCACATGCTCGTCAATCTTTCTTCTAAGGAAGTTCTAGCTGTGCTAGTCATTAAACATTTAATACTCATGTTAAATTCATTTAAAATCACTTCTTATACCTGTTTAAATTACACTGAATGTTTTGGCAGTGTTGTGTTTTGATTTGGGTTGTGTTTTTACTCATTTGTGGAATAAATATTTATTGAGAATTTACTGTATGTCAGGTATTTTTGCTGAGTGCTGGGAATTCTGTGGTCAAATGGATGTAGTGTCCCATGGAACCTAGATTATTGAGGGAGATAGGTACTACTCTCTTTACTGCTTCCACATTCATCTTAACATTATTCTTGAGTGTTATGAGATTTTCATCTAAGTGCTCAGTTGCTCAGTCATGTCTGACTCTTTGCAACCCCATGGACTGGAGCCTGCAGACTCTTCTTTCCCTGGAATTTTCCAGACAAGTATACTAGCGTGGGTTGCCATTTCCTTCTCTAGGGGATCTTTGCAACCCAGGAACAAAACACAGATCGCCTGTGTCTCCTGCATTGGCAGGCAGATTCTTTTTTCCACTCCACCACCTTGGAAGCGCATTATTCTCATTAATGAGTCTTAGTCTATTAATAGAATTATCTGCTATATGGTTAATGTTTGGTGAATATACCAGGCAGTTTATAAATCTAAAATTATTGTTATTGAATCTTTGATGGATCTCACTGATTGTTAAGACAGGATGTTATATGCTTTTTTTTTTTTTTTTCAAGTAAGCGTAGGCATCACTTTACATCTGAGCTAGCAAATAAAACAGGTAATTATTTAATCTCATGTGTTTGATGATAACCATTTATATTGGCAAATGCTTGGATTAAGCAAATTTTATTCATTGGTATCTCTATGATTCAAAGTCCTATTTTCAGCCAATTAAATATATTTAGTGTCTTCAAAGGGTGTCTGAGTAAATATAAACTATTAAAAGTACACCAGTATGTGCAAAACAATCTTTCTACTGCAAGAAAAGTTGGTTCAGTGTACACCTGTTTTCAGTATTAAAGTGGTCATTCGTTTGGTTGGAATATTTTTAAAAATTCCCTTTGCTTATTTTATCTTTTTTGTTTCCTCTGCTGAGTGTCCTAGGTACATGTGTGTAGCAGGAGCAGATGTAGAGGGTAGAAAGCAGCAGAATATAGTAGGATGTTGTAGACTTCTCTACCAGTTTAACCAAAGCTTGAAATTATGGAAAATTTTAGACAACCCATCCTAGCAGATGCTTCCTGTGAGTCAGTTACACATCACTGGTTTGGCCCATATTTTTGTGCAGCTGAATGGGCCTGGCAGTTGTTTTGAAGAAGGGGCATGCTATCTCTTTTAGAAGGATAAAGTAAGAAGTTTCTTACTTAAAGAGTGCTGATGATTAAAAGGAAATAGAAGAAGTGAGATAATATTGAAAAATCTGTGAAATAAAAACCAAGTAGGTCTAATCCTTTTAAATTCCATTGGTCCTCTGCTTTGAACTTAGAATTAAATGTTAACTGTATTTTATACAGATATTTCGGGGAAGGCAATGGCACCCCACCCCAGTACTTTTGCCTGGAAAATCCCATGGATGGAGGATCCTGGTAGGCTCCAGTCCATGGGGTCGCTAAGAGTCAGACACGACTGAGCGACTTCACTTTCACTTTTCACTTTCCTGCATTGGAGAAGGCAATGGCAACCCACTCCAGTGTTCTTGCCTGGAGAATCCCAGGGACGGGGGAGCCTGGTGGGCTTCCGTCTGTGGGGTCTCACAGAGTCGGACACGACTGAAGCGACTTAGCAGCAGCAGCAGCAGCAGTATACAGATATTTCCCTGTGTTCGTATATGAGTCTTGGCAATCCTAATTCTTTTTACCCCTGGTAGACTAAAGAAATTTTAGTCTATACCATAGGTATTTATTTGCATTGTGATTTGGACTGTTTTTTTTTTTTTTTTCTTGCACTTTCTTTTCACCTGGGAAAGTGCAGAGATGTAGGCTAAACAGAGTTTTTCTGATAATATTCTTATCTGAAGAAAATCTTCCTCTCTGCATACTCCTCTTTTCATCTCACTCTCCTTCCGTCCATGCCCATTTTTTTAGCCTACATAACCCCAGTCCTAGAAAAGGTTTATTGATGGGAAAGAATGATTTTTTCATGATTATTATTAATAAGTAGAGAATAAGAAAATGAGTTTGTGTAAGTTTAAGATGTGCAGCATAATGATTTGACTTACATATATTAACGATTATAGATATTGTTAACATGAATCTATTCTTTTCCTGATGATGTTTCTCAAGGTCAAAGAATGGATCCTTCTTGTTTACCCCAACATACTTGCAGATATATGTTTAAATCACAGCTGTCAATTTTATCTAGAAGTAATGTACACAGTTCTGAGAATATACAATTTCCTATTTCCAAACTTTTCATTTTATTCATTAATATATTAAGTGTATGAATTCTGTAATCCCAGTGTTTCCTTATTGATGATCCTGCTATATTTTGTATTTCACGCCTATCATTTGCTCTTGGGTTTCCCAAAATCTAATAGTGGTTTATAGGTTTCCCTTTACCAAACTAAAAAACGTAATAGCCACTGAAGTTTATGGAATACTATTTAGCACCATCTTAATTTCATTTTCAGGTAGAAACTTTAAAAAATTCCTTGAGATTTCACTGACCACTCTATATAACTGAGGTCCAGTGAAAAAGATTCTGATAAATATTATAAGGAATTAATCATAAGAATATTTCTTGATAATAAATGTCATATGTAGGTAAATAAAGTTACCCCAGGGTGAACCTAATGCAGATTTGAAAACAACAACATCAAAAAAATTATTCTATCCATTAACATTAATGTTGTAGCTTTTTTCTAAGCAAACATTTAAAAAAAAATAGTAGCAACATTTCTATTAAAAAATCTCAAAAATATTCCTTGTACTCAAAAAGTCTGTCTCCCCCTTCAAGGATGCTTTTAGATAACTTTTGGCAACATAAAGCAGACCACTAATAATACTTGGAGGTAGTTTTGTATTTGTGATTAAATGCATGTGAAATATATAAGTGGAAGGACTCCTGGAGTTAAGATTTTAATATTTCAGTTGTAGATAACTCTCTTTGAAAACATAGCTTTTTATACAGATTTGGTGTGAAAATGTTTAGTTGAGCAGATGGAGATCCAGCTGGTAGAGTATATGTTTGTCAGGGTATCTGGCATTTAGCTACATCCAAAAATGATATCAAACCAAAAGATGCTAAAGAGCAGCACTGTATGAAAGCCAGTAGGATAGTTAGGGGTAGCATTCCCTCAGTTTTGATTTTATAACCTTGTAGGGATGTATTGTAATCCAGATGGAATTTTCCATTTCAAAAATAAAGTCTGAGAAGATGTAAATAAAATTGTCAAACATCTGCCTTTCCAAAATCATGATTACAGTAGGCCAGGAAACACATGCTTTGTGTGTTGAAATTTGTTATCTAATGAATAGTATATATCTATAAGCATACAAAATCATACACATTTCCCAGAACTTTATATTCCATATACTTAAAGTCATTATTTTGGCTTCATGAGCTAAACTGTAAGAAGTGGCAGAGGATAATGAGTAGAAAAGTAAAAGGAAGATATAAAGCATTTGGAGAATAATGACAGGAGCCCTAAATATATTTGAAAACATTTTACCCTATGGGATAGCAGTATTTAAGCCCACACTGCAGTGGATAAAAAGGCCAGCTTAGTAAGGAATAATAATATGTTTACTCCTAAGTTTTGTAACATATACATTTGGTTGCTTAATATAGTCTACTTATTCATTTCTTTCTCAAAGAGATGAATTTTTAGAAATAAATTATTTTGTCAATATGTACATGTATTCAAGAAGTTCTGTAGTGCACATTTGAAATCATTTGACTCAAGAGTAATGTACAAATGTCATACTTGTAGTTAATAAAAAATTTTACATCCTGTTTTTTGTTTGGTTCTTCTTTTGATACTGTGTTAGTAAAATAGATATTCAAATTTAAAATTCACTGAAAATCACAAATTTGATTGTTGTTTTATGTGAGACCTACATAGCATCAGTTAATATATTTATTTATAGAACTGTTAATACACACATAAGTATGTGCACACAGAAGTAGGGGGTGGGATGTCCCCTAAATACTTAAAACTGCATACCACAGTGAGTTCGAATATCTGCAGGTGACTTTTGGAAGGTTTACTGTAAAAATTTAAATTAATTACTGACTCCAAAGAAAATTTTAGATCCTAATTTGATTTAATGAACTCATAAAATTGGTTTCCATGATTTATAAGTATAAAATCAGAATAAGATAGTCACTAATATGCATCCTTGATTCTGCCATTGATATAATAAGAATTCACTTCACTGCTTTAAAATGTCCCCTTACCAAACATCTTTAGCATGATTTGGTTAGCTCAGATTTAGAAATTGTTTAAGGAAGCTTGTGTATCTACATAATGCTAGTGTATTTATCAGAAAAGCACACATCTGTGAAATAAAAAGTCTTGTGGCTTCTTCAGGGAGCTTCATATTTTATAAAACAAGACCCAAAGAGTAGAGTTACTTTGAGTAGATTATAAAAGATGTTTGCTTTTTATTTCTATGTAATTCTTTATCACAACATTTCTTCCTAAATTTTAAAAAACATTAATGTAATATTATCTTTCATCTCTTTCAGATATTCATCTCACACTTGTTTAAATCATTTTTATAGTATGAATTATATATATATATATATATATATATATATATATATACATATATGTAACATATTAAGAGCTTCATCAAGGGCTTCATTAAGGGCTCCGAGGTAAAAAAAATCTGCCTAAAGTGCATGAGACATGAGAGATGCAATTTTGATCCCTGAATCAGGAAGATTCCCTGGAGGAGGAAATGGCAATCCACTCCAGTATTTTTGCCAAAAAGATCCCACAGACAGAGGAGCTTAGTGGGCTACAGTCCATGGGGTCACAAAGAGTCTTACACAACTGAGCAACTGAACGCATATAATATATAACTTACAGTGCAAATTATGTACGTATATATGTGTGTGTATATATGTATGTATGTATTGTATATAAATATGTGAGTGTGTTCATCAGTGTGATATGAAAACCTGATTGCTTCATTTACTTTATACTGAGTTTTGTTAGGTTCTTTGCGTCATTATTTCAATGAGTTCTAATAGCACCCTATAAAGTAAAGTTAATTTTGCCATTTTACAGATGAGAAAATACAGGTGTAGAAAGTTTGAATAACTCAAAGTTGTATAGAGGCAGGAATCTAACCCCAAACCATATTCTTTATCACTATGCATTAGGCTCTGTGTTAATTTTCTAGTCCTTTTAAAAGTCCAGATTAAGTCTTAAAGGGCATAGTTTAGATATCTGAGTAACTGACCAATTCCTTTAAACAAATTCCCAAACCATTAACCTGTTAATGTTGATCAGTTAATGTTGTGGTCCCCATGCGATGTTGCGTAGACCACGGGGGTCTGCAGAGGGAATGTCTGTCTCTAGAGAGCAGTGCTTCCCACTTCTCGCTGATGATCCACACATTTCCAGGGAGGCCACATCTCAATTCCAGAAGGCAAGCCAGAAACCTAGATTCTTTCAAGTGAAATCTTAATATTTTACAACTTGTGTGTAATAATTTCATTTTAAAATAAGCAATATGCTCACTGGGTTAAAAATAAAATAAGGAAAGGAGAGTGCATTAATTTCTCAACTGTAAAGTGCTCAACTATAAGAAGGAGAGGCAGGTTTAATTCTAATGTTAAACAGAATCTGAGACAAAAATGTGTATGCAGCAAGTTTCTTGGGGACTTTTCTTGAGATCAGCACCTCTAAAGTGCAACAGTAGCAGGACTGAACACAGGTATTCAAAGAACAACCATTGATGCCACTACAGCAGTAGCATTAGCCAATCCCACAGAGCACTTTGGCACTGGATAGGCACTGTAGAGTTGTCCTGGTTAGGGAAAGGAGCCAGGGCTTTACGCCTTCTGTCCTCCCTTCTGCCATTAAGCAGTCATTGGATATGCTCCCACTTAGGGATGTGAGCTTGGGCCATGAGACTCTTTGTTTATTGTTCAGCCCCTAAGTTGTGTCTGACTCTTTGTGAGGCCATGGACTGCACCATGCCAGGCTTCCCTGTCCTTCACTATCTCTCAGAGTTTGCTCGAACATAAGTCCATTGAGTCAGTAATACGATCCAACCCTCTCATCTTCTCTTGCTCCCCTATCTTCCTTCCTTCAATCTTTCCCAGCATCAATCTTTTCCAATGAGTCAGCTCTCTGCATCAAGTGGCCAAAGTATTAGAGCTTCAGCTTCAGCATCAGCCTTCCAATGAACATTCAGGGTTGATTTCCTTTAGGATTGACTGGTTTGACCTGTTTGCTGGCCAAAAGGACTCTCAAGTCTTCTCCAGCACCACAGTTTGAAAGCATCAGTTTGTTGGCACTCAATCTTCTTTATGGTCCAACTGTCACATCTATACATGACTAGTGGAAAAACCATAGCTTTGACTATGTGTACCTTTGTCAACAAAGTGATGTCTCTACTTTTTAATACACTATGTTTGTCATAGCTTTTCTTTCAAGGAGCAAACATCTTTTAATTTTGTGGCTGCAGTCACTGTCGGCAGTGATCATGGAATCCAAGAAAATAAAATATGTCACTGTTTCCACTTTTTTTCCATCTATTTGCCATGCAGTGATGGGACCAGATGCCAAGATTTTACTTTTATTAATGTTGAGTTTCAAGCCAGCTTTTTAACTCTCCTTTTTCACCCTCATCAAGAGGCTCTTTAGTTACTCTTGGCTTTCTGCCATTAGTGTGGTATTATCTACCAGAAGTTGTTGATATTTCTCCAGGAAATCTTGATTCCAGGTTGTGATTCATCCAGCCTGGCATTTCACCTGGTGTACTCTGCATGTAAATTAAATAAGCAGGGTGGCAATATATAGCCTTGATGTACTCCTTTCCCACTTTTGGACCAGTTCATTGTTCCATGTTGGGTTCTGTTGTTTCTTGACCTACATACAGGTTTCTCAGGAGACAGGTCAGGTGGACTGGTATTCCCATCTCTTTCAGAATTTTCCACAGTTTGTTGTGATCCACACAAAGACTTCAGTGTAATCAATAAAGCAGAAGTAGATGTTTTCCTGGAATTCCCTTGCTTTTTCTGTGATCCAGTGAATGTTGGCAATGGATCTCTGGTTCCTCTGCCTTTTTAAAATCTATCTTGTCCATCTAGAAGTTCTAGATTCATGTACTGCAGAAGCCTAGCTTGAAGGACTTTGAATATAATCTTATTAGCATGCAAAATGAGCACAACTGTATGGTAGTCTGTACATTCTTTAGTGTTGCCCTTCTTTGAGACTGGAATGCAAACTTACCTGGTTTTCCAGTCCACTGCTGACCACTGCTGTGTTTATTGAGTGAAGCATTTTAACATCATCATCTTTTAGGATTTGAAATAGCTTAGCTGTAACTCCATTTTAACTTCGCCCTCCAGGATGTCTGGCTCTAGCTGAGTGACCACAGCATTGTGGTTACCCAGGTCATTAAGAGCTTTTTTCTATATTCTCTTGTGTATTCTTGCCACCTATTCTTAATCTCTTCTACTTCTGTTAGGTCCTTGCCATTTCTGTCCTTTATTGTGCCCATCTTTGCATGAAATGCTCCCTTGGTATCTCCAATTGTCTTGACAAGATCTCTAGTCTTTCCCATTCTGTTGTTTTCCTGTTTCTTTGCATTGTTCTCTTAAGAAGGCTTTCTTTTCTCTCCTTGCTGTTTTCTGGAACTCTGCATTCATTTGGGTATATCTTTCCCTTTTTCACTTGCCTTTCACTTACCTTCTTTTCACAGCTATTTGTAAGGCCTCCTCAGACAACCACTTGGCCTTCCTGAATTTCTTTTTCTTTGGTTAATTTCTGTCACCATCTCTTGTACAGTATTACCAACCTCTGTCCATAGTTCTTGAGGGACTCTGTCTATCAGATCTAATCCCTTGAATCTTTTCATCACCTTTGCTGTATAAACATAAGAGATTTGATTTAGGTCATACCCCAATGGCCTAGTGTTTTTCCTTATTTTCTTCAATTAAAACCTGAATTTTGCTATAAGGAGATCATGATCTGAGCCACAATGAGCTCCTGGTCTTGTTTTTGCTTACTGTATAGAGCTTCTCCATCTTCAACTGCAAAGAATATAATCAGTCTAATTTCAGTATTGACCATCTGGTGGTATCCATGTGTATAGTCTTCTCTTGTGTTGTTGGAAGAGGTATGTGCTAGGACCAGTGTGTTCTCTTGGCAAAACTCTTGTTAGCCTTTGCCCTGCTTCATTTTGTACTTCAAGGCTAAACTTGCCTGTTACTCCAGGTAATTCTTGACTTCCTATTTTTGCGTTCCAATCACCTATGATGATAAGGACATCTTTTTTGGTGTTAGTTCTGGAAGATTTGGGGCTTTCTGGTGGTGCAGATGGTAAAGAATCTGCCTGCAATGTGCAAGACCCATGTTTGATCTCTGGGTCAGGAAGATCCCCTGGAGAAGGGGATGGCAACTCACTCCAGTATTCTTGCCTGGAGAATCCCATGGGCAGAGGAGCCTAGTGGGCTACAGTCCATGAGGTACCAAAGAGTCGGAGGCAACTGAGTAACTAACACTTTCACCTTCACTAGAAGGTTTTGTCAGTCTTCATAGAACCATTCAACTTCAGCTTCTTTGGCATTAGTGGTTGGGGCATAGACTTGGATTACTGTGACATTGAATGATTTGCCTTGGAAATAAACTGAAATCATCCTGTCATTTTTGACATTTCACCCAAGCACTACATTTCGGACTCTTGTTGACAAATTCTTGTAATGGATTTTTGCCCACAGTAGTAGATATAATGTCATCTTAATTTAATTTGGCCATTTCCTTCATTTTAATTCACTGATTACTAAAATGTCTTGCCATCTCTTGCCATCTCTTACTTGACCACATCCAATTTACCTTGATTCATGGACCTAACATTCCAGGTTCCTATGCAACATTTTTCTTTACAGCATCATACTTTACGTTCAGCACCTGACTCACCCACAACTGGACCTTGTTTCCGTTTTGGCCCAGCCTCTTCATTCTTTCTGGACCTATTTCTCTGCTCTTTGCCCGAAGCATATTGGACACATACTGACCTGGGGGGTCCATCTTCAGGTGTTATAACTTTTTGCCTTTCCATACCATTCATGGGATCCTCAAGGCAAGAGTACTGGGAGTGGTTTGCCATTCCCTTCTCCAGCATACCATGCTTGTCAGAACTCTCCAACATGACCCATCCATCTTTGGTGACCCTACATCGCATGGCTCCTACCTTCACTGAGTTACACAAGGCTGAGAATCATAAGATCATTTTGGTTAGCTTTCTGTGATTGTGGTTTTCATTCTGAAGCCTGTCAGATTGTACTTGCTTCTCCTGTCTGCCCTCTGATGAATGCGGATAAGTGGCTTGTGCAAGGTTCTTGATGAGAGGGACTAGCTGTGGGGAAAAGAAGGTCGGGAAAATTACTCTTGCTCTGGATGCAGAGCCATGCTCAGTAACTCTTTACTCCAACTGTATGGTGATAGGTGGGGCTGTGTTCCCTCCCAGTTAGTTGTTTTGCCTGAGGTAACCCAGTTCTGGCTTGTACAGGCTCTTTGGTAGGGCTAATGGTGACTTCCAAGGATCTTATTGTTAACACACAGCTCCCAGGACTGCTGCTACCAATGCTGCTGTCCCCTCAGCAGGCCACTTGTCGATTCACACCTCTGCAGGAGACCTGCAAACACTCACAGGCAGATCTAACTCAGTCTCTTATGGGGTCAGTTCTCCTTTTCCCTGTGTCCTGGTGCAGACAAGCTTTTGTTTGTGCCCTCCATGAATCTCTGTTTTCCCCAGTCTATAATCAAATCCTGCTGGCCTTCAAAACCAGATTCCCTGGGGATTCCCATTCCCGTTGCCAGATTCCCAGGTTGGGAAGTCTGATGTGGGGCCTAGTACCTTCACAACACTGTGATAACTTCTTTGGTAGTATTGTTCCCAAGTTTGTGGTTCACCCACCCAGTAGGTATGGGATTTGATTTTAAAGTGATTACACCCCCTCCTACCATCGCATTTGCCTAGAGAATCCCAGGGACGGGGAAGCCTGGTGGGCTGCTGTCTATGGGGTAGCACAGAGTCGGACATGACTGAAGCGACTTAGCACAGAGCACCATCGCATTATGGTTTCCCCTTTGTCCTTGGCTGTGAGGGATCTTATTTTGGTGGGTTTCAACGTCGTCTTGTTGATGATTGCTTAGCAACTAGTTGTAATTTTGATGTTCTTTCAGGAGAAGATGAATGCATGTCCTTCTACTGTTCCATCTTGATGCTGATGAAGCTCTTACTAGACTAGAAAAGTTTTCAGAGGGCCACTCACCCATAAGCTGTCAGGTTAGCTTAACATACTTAGTACTAAAGGAGAAAGCTGTGGGCCTGGGTAGTACACCACAGCAGACATGGCAGCCTGCTAACCACAGTCTAGCCCTGGCCACTTTAACCATCTAAGTAATCCAATAACTGTTCTCAAAGTATCCCCTTATAATATAGACCCTTCACCAGAAATGCCTACTTTCCATCTCTACAAATTCAAATTCTATCCATCCTTAAAGACCTCCTCAAGCCTCCCTTTTTCTATGACTCTTTATGGACCATACCCTCAGCCACTCTCATATATTTCTATGTATGTATATATATGTAATCAAATAACAGTGTATTGATGTTGCCCATTCTTAGCTTCACAAAATTTTGTTCCCAAATTTCATGTCAGGTACTTGTTATAAGTGCAGACACTGGTACCTAAACTTCGGAAGTCCTGATTCTGTAGGTACCTGGGTTGGAGCCTAGTCATGTGCCTGTTTAATGTATGCAACCAATTCTTTATAATTTAACTACATATGCCAGATGTTTCTATAGCAGGTTGAGATATACTGATTTAAAAGAGAGATATATAAATGCAAATTTGATATCTTCTTCAGGTGTAAGTTGTGTCTTTGTAAGCCTTCCTCATAGGGCCTAGGACAAGTAAGCAAAGCAACTGCTATTTTATTTATAAATTATTAGATGAGAATAAAATATATACAAATATATAAATTCTTTTGTAAACATGAGACATTTTACGAGTGAAATTATGTTTCAACTAATCAAAATTATTCTAGAAAACTTCTGACTTGGTAAGCTCCCACAATCCTGTATTTCAGCATTTTAATGCTGCCTTAGGAATGGGCTAATTGTATTGGGCCATCTTGTCTCTAAAGCGTTAAGTACTAGTAAAGCTGTGTAAGCTTTAAATATAATTTTCTAAATTATATTTTCTGACTAATGCCTATGAAATTTCATTTATTATAAAAAATGCAACACATTTTTATTATAAAATATATATATTTTCCTCAGTTGTAATTGCACGTCTGATCTGTGTCTACTATCATCTTTCTAAAACCATTGAAGGGAAAAGTAAGCATTATACTTCCACCGAACCTGATTTTGCTAGCTACATTCTTAAATATATTTACTAAATATGAAAGGGAGTTGTTTTTCTCCCTAGTGAAGTAAAATTGCTCTACAAATCATTTTGTGCTAATGATTGTATTCTTTTAAAATAGCCAAGCATATTCAATCTCTAATCACTTTTCCTATCACTGCAATATAATGTTAATTTTAAAGAATTCTCTTTTGGAATGAAATAGCTAATTTACTGAATCTTTATTTGAATTTTACTTATGTATCAAAATACTTCACTAAGCTTTTGTTGAATCTTCAGAATATTCCAACATGCTGAAGCTTCTTAGTATTATAATACAACATTTATTAAAGCACTTAGGAGAAAAATAAAACCAAGCTTAACAGTGTAATATTGGATAAAATTTCTTCAGTTTCACAGGAAGGTTAATTAATCAATGAAATGGATCAGTGATTTCTCTTCCTTCAGTAGGTAACCTATTAATACTAGCACACAATGTGTGCTACAGATTTTACCAGGAGGACACATCTTTAATTATCTAACATACTTAACTTATTGTAACATTTTACCCAATTTTACACACAATCCATCATCTAAATATCTAGTAAAAATATATTATTAAAAGAGATCCTCATCCTAGAAGATTTATTTTTCAGCTTACCATATGAATTGAAAAAAAAACTAAAATGAACTATTTCATTGCATTAAGGATTTTATTTTCTATGTGAGTTAATAATTATGTTATTGGTTACTAAATAAACTGATTATGTATGATATTATAAAAGCATGATAATACTTGATTATTTGATTATTAATACTTGATTATTTGATTATTAATACCTCCGGGAGTTGGTGATGGACAGGGAGGCCTGGCATGCTGCGAGTCATGGGGTCGCAAAGAGTCGGACACGACTGAGCGATCTGATCTGATCTGATCTGATATGCAGTCTCAGGAAATCCTGTTGACTCTATCCTCAACATATTTATATGTTTAGAAAATATATATGTAGAATCTGACCACTTTCTTCACTTCCATGGCTATTCAGCTATTCCAGACCACCAGCATTTTTTACCTGAATGACAACAAAACCAACATGTCTCTTCTAACAGTTTTCAACACAGCAACTAGATTCTTTTTAAAGCATATACAATTTTATTCCTCTGCCCAGAAAACTGTCATAACACTCTATCTCACTCAGAGCAAAAGTCTACCAGGCCTTCTGTGCTCTGCTTCTCCCCCACCTCCTTAACTACTCTGGTCTCATCTTCTGTGATTGCCCCCTCACTCACTTGTTCCAGCTATGTCAGTTTCGTTGCTGGTTCTAAAACACACCAGAAATGCTCCCAACTTTGGACCTTTGTTTGTGGTATTCCCACTACCTTAGAATTATCTTAACCTGGATATCGGTTTGGCTAACTAATTCATCTCCCACAAATTCTTGTTCAGAGCCTACCTTCTCAATGAGGTCTATTCTGACAACCCATGGAATGTGACAGCTTTTAAATTCTTAGCACCTAACATCCTGACCCTGCTCTTCCGTGTCTTTATGTCAGAACACTTTTCACCTTTCATCTTATATAATTTTTTAGTTGTTGATTTATTGTTTGTCTTTCTTCTGGAGAATGTAAGCTTCAGTGTGGTAGAGATCTTATTCCTGTAACACAAAGAAATGTGTGAACATAGTAAACTCTTAGTAAATATTTGTTAAATTGAATTGAATGAATTGAATTGTGACCAGAAAAATTAGCTGTATTGATCAGAAAAGACCACTAGTTTTTCTATCAGCCACAATAATAGTTTCCTGATTCTAGAATTCCAGGAAACTTTAAAAGAATTTTTTTTTTTTCAAATAAAAATACTAACAGGCAAGGAAGACCTCATGCAGCTTTAATAGCTAATCTTACTAGAATATCATCACTATAAAGATAATAACATGGACAACAAAGCAAGGAAATAAAACAAAAATAAAATCCTGTATAGTTTTATCTCCACTATTTCTTAAAAACAATTGTGCTTAAAAACCGTATTAGCAGAACATAAAATTTCATGATTAAAGACATCTTTTAGATTAAATTATATTGTTGTAACTTAAATTCCATTAATTTTTAGCATTATTTGTCTTTTTCTCATTTTTAATGTAAACTACCTAAGGACTAGCACTGGTCCACAAACCTCCAATGAGAGTACTGTGAATCAGTGAACTTATTGCCTTCATAATTACTGATTCCAAATAGTTTATTTCTACATGTTTCTTTCACTTTCTCACCAAGCAGATGGCAGCATAGTGGCAAGCTATGGAGACATACAGGCCAATTTATTCTGCCATGCACTGAAAACTGTGCTCGAATTTGTAGGCAAAACAAAAGCAAGAGAAAGAAACTAACACTTCTGAGAGCCATATTATATACCAAGCACTGTGTTAGTGTTTTCATACATGTATGTAGATTTCATTTAAGAAATCCAAAATTAGCAAGAGAGAGATATTAGCACATAGAAGTATGATATGTTTATAAATACAACATTTTTCTAAGAAGGATAATGCCATAATTGGCTTAGCTCTTCATGAAGTGTACTATTTTGATCAAAAGAAAACAGTAAAGAATTCCAGATACAGAAAAAATTATGAAGAAGGTACAGAGGTGAGAATAAGAGCTGTGGTTATTGGATAGTTGAAGTGAAGGACGGTGAAGAGTTCAGTTCATATTGTAACTTCATTAGGTAAACTATTTCATTACTTTCTGTAACTAATGACTCTCCAAGGGGTTCTTAAGCCAGCTGTGATGGCAGCAGGAGCTGGTTTCACATATTGAGGTGCTAGACAGGGTCAAGATGTCTGATTTCATAACAGCTGAAGGAGTTAGGGGGTGACTTGGGTTGATATGAAGGAAGGACATCACTTACTTGTTTTTTCTTGCAAAGTTAGTTATGCCCAAGCAACTGATATTTATACTTGTCTTTTTGTATAACCATGAACAGTATTAAAAGAAAAAATGATAGGATACTGAAAGAGAAACTCCCCAGGTCAGTAGGGGCCCAGTATGCTACTGGAGATCAGTGGAGAAATAACTCCAGAAAGAATGAAAGGATGGAGCCAAAACAAAAAGAATACCCAGCTGTGGATGTGTCTGGTGATAGAAGCAAAGTCTGATGCTGTAAAGAGCAATATTGCATAGGAACCTGGAATGTCAGGTCCATGAATCAAGGCAAATTGGAAGTTGTCAAACAAGAGATGGCAAGAGTGAATGTCGACATTCTAGGAATTAGCAAACTAAAATGGACTGGAATGGGTGAATTTAACTCGGATGACCATTATATCTACTACTGTGGGCAGGAATCCCTCAGAAGAAATGGAGTGACCATCATGGTCAACAGAAGAGTCCGAAATGCAGTACTTGGATGCAATTTTAAAAATGACAGAATGATCTCTGTTCGTTTCCAAGGCAAACTATTCAGTGTCACAGTAATCCAGATCTATGCCCCAACCAGTAACGCCGAAGAAGCTAACGTTGAAAGGTTCTATGAAGACCTACAAGACCTTTTAGAACAAACACCCAAAAAAGATGTCCTTTTCATTATAGGGGACTGGAATGCAAAAGTAGGAAGTCAAGAAACACCTGGAGTAACAGGCAAATTTGGCCTTGGAATACGGAATGAAGCAGGGCAAAGACTAACAGAGTTTTGCCAAGAAAATGCACTGGTCATAGCAAATACCCTCTTCCAACAACACAAGAGAAGACTCTATACATGGACATCACCAGATGGTCAACACCGAAATCAGATCGATTATATTCTTTGCAGCCAAAGATGGAGAAGCTCTATACAATCAGCAAAAACAAGACCAGGAGCTGACTGTGGCTCGGACCATGAACTCCTTATTGCCAAATTCAGACTGAAATTGAAGAAAGTAGGGAAAACTACTAGACCATTCAGGTATGACCTAAATCAAATCCCTTATGATTATACAGTGGAAGTGAGAAATAGATTTAAGGGCCTAGATGTGATAGATAGAGTGCCTGATGAACTATGGAATGAGGTTCGTGACATTGTACAGGAGACAGGGATCAAGACCATCCCCATGGAAAAGAAATGCAAAAAAGCAAAATGGCTGTCTGGGGAGGCCTTACAAATAGCTGTGAAAAGAAGAGAAGCGAAAAGCAAAGGAGAAAAGGAAAGATATAAACATCTAAATGCAGAGTTCCAAAGAATAGCAAGAAGAGATAAGAAAGCCTTCTTCAGTGATCAATGCAAAGAAATAGAGGAAAACAACAGAATGGGAAAGACTAGGGATCTCTTCAAGAAAATCAGAGATACCAAAGGAACATTTCATGCAAAGATGGGCACGATAAAGGACAGAGATGGTGTGGACCTAACAGAAGCAGAAGATATTAAGAAGAGGTGGCAAGAATACACAGAAGAACTGTACAAAAAAGAGCTTCAAGACCTAGATAATCATGATGATGTGATCACTGACCTAGAGCCAGACATCTTGGAATGTGAAGTCAAATGGGCCTTAGAAAGCATCACTACGAACAAAGCTAGTGGAGGTGATGGAATTCCAGTGGAGCTATTCCAAGTCCTGAATGATCATGCTGTGAAAGTGCTACACTCAATATGCCAGCAAATTTGGAAAACTCAGCAGTGGCCACAAGATTGGAAAAGGTCAGTTTTCATCCCAATCCCAAAGAAAGGCAATGCCAAGGAGTGCTCAAACTACCGCACAATTGCACTCATCTCACACGCTAGTAAAGTAATGCTCAAAATTCTCCAAGCCAGGCTTCAGCAATATGTGAACCGTGAACTTCCTGATGTTCAAGCTGGTTTTAGAAAAGGCAGAGGAACCAGAGATCAAATTGCCAACATCCGCTGGATCATCAAAAAAGCAAGAGAGTTCCAAAAAACATCTATCGCTGCTTTATTGACTATGCCAAAGCCTTTGACTGTGTGGATCACAATAAACTATGGAAAATTCTGAAAGAGATGGGAATACCAGACCACCTGATCTGCCTCTTGAGAAATCTGTATGCAGGTCAGGAAGCAACAATTAGAACTGGTCATGGAACAACAGACTGGTTCCAAATAGGAAAAGGAGTACGTCAAGGCTGCATATTGTCACCATGTTTATTTAACTTATATGCAGAGTACATCATGAGAAATGCTGGACTGGAAGAAACACAAATTGGAATCAAGATTGCCGGGAGAAATATCAATAACCTCAGATATGCAGATGACACCACTCTTATGGCAGAAAGTGAAGAGGGGCTAAAAAGCCTCTTGATGAAAGTGAAAGTGGAGAGTGAAAAGGTTGGCTTAAAGCTCAACATTCAGAAAACGAAGATCATGGCATCTGGTCCCATCACTGCATGGGAAATAGATGGGGAAACAGTGGAAACAGTGTCAGACTTTGTTTTTCTGGGCTCCAAAATCACTGCAGATGGTGACTGCAGCCATGAAATTAAAAGACGCTTGCTCCTTGGAAGGAAAGTTATGACCAACCTAGATAGCATATTCAAAAGCAGAGACATTACTTTACCAACAAAGGTTCGCCTAGTCAAGGCTATGGTCTTTCCTGTGGTCATGTATGGATGTGAGAGCTGGACTGTGAAGAAGGCTGAGCGCTGAAGAATTGATGCTTTTGAACTATGGTGTTGGAGAAGACTCTTGAGAGTCCCTTGGACTGCAAGAAGATCCAACCAGTCCATTCTGAAGGAGATCAATCCTGGAATTTCTCTAGAAGGAATGATGCTAAAGCTGAAACTCCAGTATTTTGGCCACCTCATGTGAAGAGTTGACTCATTGGAGAAGACTCTGATGCTGGGAGGGATTGAGGGCAGGAGGAGAAGGGGACGACAGAGGATGAGATGGCTGGATGGCATCACTGACTCGATGGGTGCGAGTCTGAGTGACCTCCTGGAGCTGGTGATGGACAGGGAGGCCTGGCGTGCTGCGGTTCATGGGGTCGCAAAGAGTCGGACACGACTGAGTGACTGATCTGATCTGATCTGATCTGATAGAGTACAAATGCTTCCAATATTAAGCCTTCATAAACCAAGACCTTATTAAAAGAAAGTTCATAGTTGGATTTATTGCTTTGCTAGGGTTAAAATGGAATATCCTGAAAAATGCTGGGAATCAACTATGGTCCATAATTCGTACATCAGATCAGATCAGTCGCTCGTCGTGTCCGACTCTTCCCCTGCCCTGTCCATCCCGCTCCAGGGTCACTCGCCGCACCCATCGGTCGTGATGCCATCCAGCCATCTCATCCCTTCTCCCCTTCTCCTCCTCCCTCAATCCCTCCCAGCATCGGTCTTTTCCATGGTCAGCTCTCGCTGGGTGGCCAAATCTGGGTTCAGCTGCATCATAAAAAGTATCAAACAAGCACAAAGCTGAGTCTTAAATAAATGATCCTCTCAAGTTGGTAACCTTCTTTATTGCACACCTTTGTTTCTTGACTACTCCTTTTTATACCATGCATTCCTGGGACATGCCTCCAAGTATCATGCATGGAAAATGTCAATTTATTTCCATAGTCAATTCAGTCATGTCAGACTCTTTACAACCCCATGGACTGCAGCATGCCAGGCTTCCCTGTCCATCACCAACTCCCACAGCCTACTCAAACTCATGTCCATCTAGTCAGTGATGTCATCCAACCGTCTTATCCTCTGTTGTCCCCTTTTCCTCCTGCCTTCAATCTTTCCCATCATCATGGTCTTTTCCAATGAGTCAGTTCTTTGCATCACATGGCAAAAGTATTGGAGTTTCAGCTTCAGCATCAGTCCTTCCAATGAATATTCAGGACTGATTTCCTTTAGGATGGACTGGTTGGATCTCCTTGCAGTCCAAGGGACTCTCAAGAGTCTTCTCCAACACCAGTTCAAAACCATCAATTCTTTGGTGTTCAGCTTTCTTAATAGTCCAAGTCTCACATCCAAGACTACTGGAAAAACCATAGCTTTGACTAGATGGACATTTGTTGCTAAAGTAATGTTTCTGCTTTTTAATAAGCTGTCTAGATTGGTCATAGCTTTTCTTATAAGTAGCGAGCGTCTTTGAATTTCTTGGCTGCAGTCACCATCTGCAGTGATTTTGGAGCCCCCAAAATACAGTCTGTCACTGTTTCCAGTGTTTCCCCATCTATTTGCCATGAAGTGATGGGACCAGATGCCATGATCTTAGTTTTCTGAATGTTGAGTTTTGAGCCAACTTTTTCACTCTCCTCTTTCACTTTCATCAAGAGGCTCTTTAGTTCTTCTTTGCTTTCTGCCAAAAGGGTGGTGTCATCTGCATATCTGAGGTTATTGATATTTTCTCCTGGCAATCTTTATTCCAGCTTGTGCTTCCTCCAGCCCAGCATTTCTCATGATGTACTCTGCATATAAGTTAAATAAGCCTTGCATATAAGTTATATTGGAGAAGGAAATGGCAACCCACTCCAGTGTTCTTGCCTGGAGAATCCCAGAGACGGGGGACCCTCGTGGGCTGCCATCTATGGGGTCACACAGAGTCAGACATGACTGAAGCGACTTAGCAGCAGCAGCATAAGTTGTATACTTATATATACTCTGCATATAAGTTATAAAACCTTGATGTACTCCTTTCCCAATTTGGAACTAGTCTGTTGTTCCATGTCCAGTTCTAACTGTTGCTTCTTGATCTGCATACAGATTTCTCAGGAGGCAGGTCAGGTGGTCTGGTATTCACATCTCTTGAAGAATTTTCCACAGTTTCTTGTGATGCACTGTCAAAGACAGGTGTAGTGAATAAAGCAAAAGTAGATGTTTTCCTGAAACTCTCTTCCTCTTTCGATAATTCAGTGAATGTTGGCAATTTGATCTCTGGTTCCTCTGCCTTTTCTAAATCCAGCTTAAACATCTGGAATTTTATGGATCACGTACTGTTGAAGCCTGGCGTGGAGAATTTTGAGTATTACTTTACTAGTGTGTGATGTGAGTGAAACTGTGTGATAGTTTAAACATTGTTTGACATTGCCTTTCTTTGGGATTGGAATGAAAACTGACCTTTTCCAGTTCTGTGGCCACTGCTAAGTTTTCCAAATTTGCTGGCATATTGATTGCAACACTTTCACAGCATCATCTTTTAGGATTTAGAATAGCTCATCCCATCACCTCCACTGGCTTTGTTTGTAGTGACACTTCTTAAGGCCCATTTGACTTCATATTCCAGAATGTCTGGCTCTAGGTGAGTGATCACACCATTGTGGTTATCTGGGTCATAAAGATCTTTTTTGTATAATTCTTCTGTGTATTCTTGCCACCTCTTAATATCATCTGCTTCTTTTAGTTTCATACAGTTTCTGTCCTTTATTGTGCTCATCTTTGCATGAAAATTTCCCTTGGTATCTCTAATTTTCTTGAAGAGATCTCTAGTCTTTCCCATTCTGTTGTTTTCCTCTATTATTTGCATTGATTGCTGAGGAAGGCTTTCTTATCTCTCCTTGCCATTCTTTGGCACTCTGCATTCACTTGTGTATATCTTTTCTTTTCTCCTTTATCTTTAGCTTCTCTTCTTTTCTTACCTATGTGTAAGACCTCATCAGACAATCATTTTGCCTTTTTTGCATTTCTTTTTCTTGGATATGTTCTTGATCACTGCCTCTTGTACAATGTCCTGAACCTCCATCCATAGTTCTTCAGGCAATTTGTCTATCAGATCTAATCCCTTGAATCTATTTCTCACTTCCACTATATAATCATAAGGAATTTGATTTAAGACATACCTGAATGGTCTAGTGGCTTTCCCTACTTTCTTCAGTTTAAGTCTGAATTTGGCAATAAGGCCTTCATGATCTGAGCCACAATTAGCTCCCAGTCTTGTTTTGGCTGACAGTATAGAGCTTCTTCATCTTTGACTGCAAAGAATATAACCAATCTGATTTTGGTAGTGACCATCTGGTGATGTCCATGTGTCAAGTCTTCTCTTGTGTTGTTGGAAGAGGGGTTTGCTATGACCAGTGCATTTTCTTGGCTAAACTCACTTAGCCTTTGACCTGCTTTGTTTTGTACTCCATAGCCAAATTTGCCTGTTACTCTAGGTACCTCTTGACTCCCTACTTTTGGGTTCCATCCCCTATAATGAAGAGGACATCATTTTTGGGTATTAATTCTAAAAAGTCTTATAGGTCTTCATAGAACTGTTCAAATTCAGCTTCTTCAGCATTATTGGTTGGGACATAGACTTGGATTACTGTAATATTGAATGATTTTCCTTGGCAACAAACAGAGATCATTCTGTCATTTTTGAGATTGCATGCAAGTACTATGTTTCAGATTCTTTTGTTGACTATGATGGCTACTCCATTTCTTTTAAGGGATTCTTGCCCATAGTAGTAGATATAATCATCATCTGAGTTAAATTCACCCATTCCAGTCCATTTTAGTTCACTAATGCCTAAAATGTGGATGTTTACTGTTACCATCTCCTGTGTGATCACTTCCAATTTACCTTGATCATGGACCTAACATTCCAGGTTCCTATGCAATATTGCTCTTTTCAGCATTGGTCTTTACTTCTATCACCTGTCACATCCACAACTGGGTGTTATTTTTGCTTTGGCTCTGTCTCTTCATTCTTTCTGGAGTTATTTCCTCACTCTTCTCCAGTAGCATATTGGGCAACTACCGACCTGGGGAGTTCACCTTTCAGCGTCATACCTTTTTGCCTTTTCATACTATTCATGCGATTCTCAAGGCAAGAATACTGAAATGGTTTGCCATTCTCTTCTCCAGTGGACCACGTTTTGTCAGAACTCTCTGCCATGACCCATCCGTCTTGAGCGACCCTACATGGCATGGCTCATAGTTTCATTGAGATAGACAAGGCTGTGGTCCAAGTGATCAGTTTGATTAGTTTTCTATGATTGTGATTTTCATTCTGTCTGCCCTCTGATGGATAAGGATAAGAGCTTATGGACGCTTCCTAATGGGAGAGACTGACTGAGGGGGAAACTGGGTCTTGTTTTGATGGGTGGGACCATGTACAGTAAATCTTTAATCCAATTTTCTTCTGATGGTCTGTGCTGTGTTCCTTCCCTCTTGCTTGACCTGAGGCCAAATTATGTTGGAAGTAATGAAGATAATGGCAACTTCCTTCAATATGCCCAATGCAAGCACTATTGCACTCAGTGCCCCTGACCCTGGAGCAGGCCACCACTGACCTACACCTTTGCCAGAGACATTTCCATATTAGCTTATTTAAAATATAATTCAATTAGTAAATCTTCTTTAAGTCCCTATAATAAAGTCTAAAGCCAGAAGGTTATAGGTTTTCTGTAAGATTGTTTTATAGCTACACAGGGGAACATACAACTTACACAATAAGAATAAAGCCCCTAAGGACATCTGCCTTTACATCTGCTTTCATCATAGCATAAAGAAAGGAGAGAAGACAGGAAATTCAAAGTGTCCAATATGTTTGGCAAAGATTAGCTCGGGAGAAATGACCCTTAGTAAATGCAGCAGGTAGTGTTACTAAATGTACAATATGAAATTACTACATTCTATCTTGGGCTTCCAAAGTTGTAAAGAATCTGCTTGCCAATACCGGAGAAACGAGATGTAGGTTCAATCCCTGAATCAGAAAGATCTCCTGGAGAAGGGAATGGCAACCCACTCTAGTACTCTTAACTGGAAGATCCCATGGATAGAAGAGCCTGGCATGCCACAGTCCATGGAGTCTCAAAGAGTTGGACACAGCTGAATCTGCATGCATGCACATACATTCCATCTTAAGGTTGTAGTTTAGTATTCTCTTGTCAAGGCTAAGTATTGTTTTCTTTCTGATTTCTAAATGATTTCAATATTTGTTCTTATCGCTACATTGCTTACAAATTTAGAAGCCACACCTAAGAAATACATCCAGAGAATCTTGAAATCAACACCATTGGTTTATGTAATGTAGAAACTCAATAATCAACAAGAAATTTCTGAAAACATATGATTCTGCTTTAGAAGTGAAGTGAAAAAAATATATGCCTTAGGTTTACTTAGTCATTTTTGCCAACTGACATAGAAAATAATTACTTAACTCATTTAGTAGTTTATATGTTGTTGTTGTTGTTCAGTCGCTCAGTCGTGTTTTACTCTTTGTGACCCCATGGACTGCAGCACGCCAGACTTCCCCGTCCTTCACCATCTCCTGGAGCTTGCTCAAACTCATGTCCATTGAGTTGGTGATGCCATCCAACCATCTCGTCCTCTGTCATCCTCTTCTCTTCCTGCTTTCAATCTTTCCTGGCATCGTAGTCTTTTCAAATGAGTCAGCTCTCCACATCAGATGGCCAAAGTATTGGAGTTTCAGCTTCAGCATCAGTCCTTCCAATGAACACCCAGGACTGATCTCCTTTAGGATGGACTGGTTGGATCTCCTTGCAGTCCAAGGGGACTCTCAAGAGTCTTCTCCAACACCACAGTTCAAAAGCATCAATTTTTTGATGCTCAGCTTTCTTTATGGTCCAACTCTCACATACATACATGACTACTGGAAAAACCATAGCTTTGACTATACAAACCTTTGCTGGAAAAGTAACGTCTCTGCTTTTTTATATGCTGTAGAGTTTTGTCATAGCTATTACAAATGTTTAAATTATTAATTTCATATAAAAAAGCAATGTGGGGCCTGATAAGTAGTCATTTAAAAGAGAAGATACTATTTAAAATATGCAGATGTTTGAAATTAAATTATTTCACATATAACGTAAAAATTCTGTGAATGTAATACATAGTCAAAGGCAAACTATAGCTTTCAAGGTCTCTAAAGATATCTGTAGCTCCACAGAGAAAAGCCCTAAATATTTCAAGTTGATTCTCTAAGAGTAACTTCTAATGTTATGAGCTACTTGACACATTCAGGTAATGAAAAACTTATAAGGATTTAGTGTCACATTATTTAGGAAGCTAGAAAGGGTCTGTTATATTCTTGATCTTAAATATAGATAATGTGCTACATATTCATTATTAAATAGAAAAGATTTTTAGAAATCAGTTCCAGATGAGGCAAAAGCTTAGTGCTGTGTAGTAAAAAGTTGAGCAAAGAAAGACCAGCAGATACTCAAGCTGTTGCTGTTTAAAAGGTTGGCACCTGTATTCTTCTGAATAATGCTCACCAACATGATTTTAAGGTTGTGTTTCTAGTGCTTGGTATGGTTATAGGACATGTCTGTAAGTTGGACTTATTACTCTGCTGGCTGAATGAAGAGAGCTAAGTGCTCAGTAGATGCATGTTGTCATTAATAATTGTGAAGTAAGTTAGGACATATGAGAGAGCTGGGCAGGTCTCCGCAAGTGCCTCTGGCCCTTTGCACTCAGATGTCTTTTTATGCTACATTGTTAAATGTTCCCCAGTTCTAAAATTCTTCATTTCCAAAATTGAATCACCATAGCAGTTATTAGGATGATTACTGTGGCAATTAAATAATTGATAATTAATATTAGACAACATAATAGGAGTAATGGTAAAGGGTGTATAATATAGTATTTTTTCCTGTATTAAGCTTCTTAAAAATAAAGCAACTTACTCATATAACAGAAACTTGTCAACATTTTTCTGATGTAATTTATTTTTATTCACCGTATTTTAAAAATTATGTATTCTATAATAACCTAAATGAGAAAAGAATTTGAAGAATAGGTAGACATATATCTATAACTGAATCACTGCTGTACACCTATAACTAACATGTTGTTAATCAACTGTATTCCAATATAAGAAAAAAAATTAAAAATTATTGTACTTTAGATAGTTCCCTTAATGAAAAGAAATATTTCCATGAAATATTTGTTTAGCTTCAGTGTGTTTGTTTAGGCTCAATGTGAACCCAAAAAGATTGTTTCAATATGACTATTTTTATTACTAATTTTCAAAACATTATAAATAGGCTGTACTGTGCATGTTGAGACAGCTGTTGTCAAATGGAACTTATGTTTTATAGAAACCAGACAATGGAATAAGTAAATGCAGGGAAGGATAAGGTAATTGATGGAATAGAAAATAATGGAGAAAAAAGTATAGACTAAAATACAGAAGCAGAAGAACTGAGAAGAGAGATAAAAGGACTAGGAATATAACACAACACAGAAAGGATAGAAAGCATGAAGAGAAAGGCCATCCCTAAAGTCCTCATTTTTTCTAATGTATTTGCTACCATCTGTGTCTGGCTGCCAATTGGTACTAAGAATGGTGCTGTTGCCTCAAAGTTCCCATTTTCCCAGACTGAAACCATCTTCCTTAGTCTGGTTCTCTTCCTTGACCATTACTTTATTACAGGGCAAGGAAATCTCTGCTTGAATATTTTTTTAATAATTTTAATTGGAGTAGACATGGATTCAATGCCTAATCTGAAAAGATGCCCTGGAGAAGGAAAGGCAACCCACTCCAGTATTCTTGCCTGGGAAATCTCATGGACAGAGGAACCTGACAGGCTACAGTAGCCTGTCACAAAGAATGGGACGTGATTTCATAACTGAACAACAACATCAACAGTATAGTTGCTTTACAATGTTGTGTTAGTTTTTACTGCACAGCAAAGTGACTCAGCTATATGTATACATATACATGGGCTTCCCTGGTGGCTCAGATGGCAGAGAATCTGCCTGCAATGTAGGAGACCCAAGTTTGATCCCTGGGTTGGGAAGATCCCCTGGATAAGGGAATGGCAACCCACTCCAGTCTTGACTGGAGAATTCCATGGGCAGAGGAACTTGGCGGGCTATGATCCATGGGGTCACAAAAAGTTGGACACAACTAAAGCAACTGGGCCCAGCACAGCACATACATATATATGGGCTTCCCAGATAGTGCTAGTGGTAAAGAACCCATCTGCCAATGCAGGAGACATAAGAAACACGAGTTTGGTCCCTGAATCAGGGAAGATACCCTGGGGGAGGAAATGGCAACCCACTCTAGTATTCTTGCCTAGAGAATCCCATGGACAGAGGAGCCTGGAGGGCTACAGTCCATGGGGTTGGAAACAGTCAAACATGACTGAAGTGATTTCGTATGCATGCAGCATGTGTGTGTGTGTGTGTGTATGTATACATGTGTGCTGCTGCTACTGCTGCTGCTGCTGCTAAGTCACTTCAGTCGTGTCTGACTCTGCGACCCCAGAGACGGCAGCCCACCAGGCTACCCTGTCCCTGGCAGGCAAGAACACTGGAGTGGGTTTCCATTTCCTTCTCCAGTGCATGAAAGTGAAAAGTGAAAGGGAAGTCGCTCAGTAGTGTCTGACTCCTAGCAATCCCATGCTGCTGCTGCTGCTGCTAAGTCACTTCAGTCGTGTCCAACTCTGTGTGACCCCAGAGATGGCAGCCCACCAGGCTCCCCCATCCCTGGGATTCTCCAGGCAAGAACACTGGAGTGGGTTGCCATTTCCTTCTCCAATGCATGAAAGTGAAAAGTGAAAGTGAAGTCGCTCAGTCGTGTCCGACTCCTAGTGACCCCATGGACTGCAGCTTACTAGGCTCCTCCATCCATGGGATTTTCCAAGCAAGAGTACTGGAGTGGGGTGCCATTGCCTTCTCCGTATACATGTGTATATGTGTGTATATATACATTGCAGCATGTATATATATATATATATACACACACACACACACACACACACACACATACATACATCCCTCTTTTGGATTTCCTTCCCATTTAGGCCACCACAGAGCACTGAGTAGAGTTCTCTGAACTATACAGTAGGTTCTCATTAGTTATCTTTTTTTATACACAGCTCAGTAATGTATGTGTGCCAATCCCAATCTCCCAATTCTTCCCACCTGTCTTTTCCCCTCTTGATGTCCATATGTTTGTTCTCTATTTCTATGTCTCAATTTCTGCTTTGCAAATAAGATCATCTGTACTATTTCTCCAGATTCCACAAATATACATTAATATACATTATTTGTTTTTCTTGTTCTGACTAATTTCACTCTGTATGACATTCTCTAGGTCCATCCATGTCTTATTGAGTCTTTATACTGCTGTACAACATCTCTTTAAGGAATATTTAACTGATTAATATCTTTTTTATTAATTTTGTGTCTTAAAAATGAGAGTCATATGAGAAATATCTTGTGTTTGATTTTGCAATTAAAAAATTAAAGAATACATTTTATTCTGTTTATATATGTATGTTAAATTTTATTTTTATATATTTTACTATACCAAATAAGAATCTTTTACTATATGAGACTTTTTTATAATAACATTTATTGTTTCTGGCTATAAAAGCTACATGTGTTTATTATGGAGAATAGGAGGTTCAGATATGTACAGCATTAAAACAGGAAAAGAAATGATCACCAACTGTTAAAATTTTCCCAAATTTTCATTAATAGTGTTAATTTGATTCTATATTCTACTTTTTCTTCAATACCATATAGTATCATTTTCTTTTGAAATGAAGTATTTCTTAAAAACATTACTTTTAGTGGCTTTATAATATTAATATATGGAGAATATTCAATAGATTGTTTTTAAATCTTCACCACTATTGATAATCCTTTCCTATTTTTCTAAAGGTATAACTTATAGCATCTATTTAGGGTACATTTACAGAAATAAGATTAGTTAGTCGAAGATGTTGTACTTGTTTTTAAATTGTTTAACAAAGGGGTTATTTCAGTGTATTCTCTAACAATATAGGCAAGAACTAGTTGTCATCTACTGAGGAGGTTTCCCTTGCTGATTTTCATTCAATTTTCTGTGTCTTCCACAGTGAAACTGAAAAGTTACTTGGGGGTTGGAAGGTATAATTTTCTCCATTGAAGCCATAACCAAAATTTATATTAACTTGATTCATGTCATAGGCCAAGTAATTTATTCTAAAACTCAGCACCATGAAAATGCAAATTAACTATAATCATTCATCTCATTGAACACTATTCAAAAACATACTCCTTTTTAGTCTTTTTAAATGTACTTGTTAGCTGCCTGATAAAGCAATAAAGCTGTCAAAGACTGTCAACCACGTCCAAAGTAACTAAAATGGTTAAAATTCACCTCTTAAAAACTTGCTTCCCGTACTCCCATACTCCTGACCTCACTTTATTTGGCTTTTAAAAAGTAAGAACTGAGGGATGTTATTTTCTGATGTAAGTGAGGTTTAAACAAAACATCTATCTACATTGTTTATTTAATTGTGCAACTACTCATATTGATTAACATCAGAAGTTACATTAATGCTAATTTTACTTCCTAGTCTCTACATAAACATTTATTTTGTTCTTTACTTACATCTGCTCAAGAATAAACTATCTTATATTTTAATTGTATAGTGATGGGCATCTGGTCCAATCACTTCATGGCAAATAGATGTGGAAACAGTGGCTGACTTTATTTTTCTGGGCTTCAAAATCACTGCAGATGGTGATTGCAGCCATGAAATTAAAAATGCTTACTCCTTGGAAGGAAAGTTATGACCAACCTAGACAGCATATTAAAAAGTACAGACATTACTTTGACCACAAAGGTCCATCTAGTCAAGGCTATGATTTTTCCAGTGGTCATGTATGGATGTGAGAGGTGGACTATAAAGAAAGCTGAGTGCCGAAGAAGTGATGCTTTTGAACTGTGGTGTTGAAGAAGACTCTTGAGAGTCCCTTGGACTGCAAGGAGATCCAACCAGTCCATCCTAAAGGAGATCAGTCCTGGGTGTTGGTTGGAAGGACTGATGTTGAAGCTGAAACTCCAGTACTTTGGCCACCTGAAGTGAAGAGCTCACTCATTGGAAAAGACCCTGATGCTGGGAAAGATTGAAGGCAGGAGGAGAAGGGGACGACAGAGGATGAGATGGCTGGATGGCATCACTGATTCAATGGACATGGGTTTGGGTGGACTCCGGGAGTTGGTGATGGACAGGTAGGCCTGGTGTGCTGCGGTTCATGGGGTTGCAAAGAGTCAGACACAACTGAGTGACTGAACTTAACTGAACTGAACTGATAATGATACTTAGGTAGGTTTGTATTGATTTTCTCATATACTTTTGTTTGATTAAATAAATTATATGACTATAATTTATTAAATTTAAAAACGAATTTTATTTGAATGCTGCTGCTACTACTGCTAAGTCACTTCAGTCATGTTCAACTCTGTGCGACCCCATAGATAGCAGCCCACCAGGCTCCCCCGTCCCTGGGATTCTCCAGGCAAGAACACTGGAGTGGGTTGCCATTTCCTTCTCCAGTGCATGAAAGTGAAAAGTGAAAGTGAAGTCACTCAGTCGTGTCCGACTCCTAGCGACCTCATGGACTGCAGCCCACCAGGCCCCTCCGTCCATGGGATTTTCCAGGCAAGAGTACTGGAGTGGGTTGCCATAATGGCATATATAATAAGAACATCCCTTGGACTGCAAGGAGATCCAACCAGTCCATTCTGAAGGAGATCAGCCCTGGGATTTCTTTGGAAGGAATGACGCTAAAGCTGAAACTCGGACACGACTGAGCGACTGATCTGATCTGATCTGATGATTTCTTATTATCGGCATTTTATATGGTAAAGTATTTGATATACAACACTTTTTAAAGTGGGCTTCTCTGGTGTCTCAGCTGCTAAAAAAATCCACCTGCAATACAGGAGGTCTGGGTTTGATCCCTGTGTTGGGAAGATCCCCTGGAGAAATGAACAGCTACCCACTCCAGTGTTCTGGCCTGAAGAATTCCATGGACGTATAGTCATGCGATCATAAAGAGTCAGACATGACTGAGCGACTTTCACTTCATTTCACTTTTTAAAGTAGCCATCATTTCAAACAGAATTACATAAATTAAAGTTATTCCATTTTGTACCCTTCAAGGAAAGGAGATCTCTGAAATTGAAAGATAGTTTAATTATTTATAAAAATTGCTATATTAATTGGGTTTTAAAAATCCACATGTAAATATCAACTAATTATATATTTTAT
Source organism: Tragelaphus eurycerus (assembly GCA_935064755.1). Taxonomy (NCBI): domain Eukaryota; kingdom Metazoa; phylum Chordata; class Mammalia; order Artiodactyla; family Bovidae; genus Tragelaphus; species Tragelaphus eurycerus. The sequence continues at coordinate 8,487,357 of CAKXYN010000012.1, read as the reverse complement.
TATCTGAATCAATAGTGCATTGATTCTACTAATTATAGCAGCAAAAAAAAATAAATAAATAAAGTCTTTTTCCTCTTATGTATTGAAATCTGTTCTGTGGTAGCAAGAGCAGGTGTTGAAGGGCTTGTGGGCTCAGCTTATTGAACCCCAGAGAAAATATTCTAGCATCCTGAGCAAGTGGATGATTAGAGCCTGTGACAGAGTTATCATGTAGCATATCACTCATTAGTGATTAAACCTCAAAAGATTAAAAATGGCCAGCATTTCATGAGATTCAAAGAATAGCTTTCTCTTTGGATAGCTTCAGGTTTCTGTGACTCTGATACTGTTAGCTTATTCTTTTCCAACACATCTCTCCCACCCTACACCCTTTACCAAGAACACTGCCAGTGGGAGAATTCAGGATAATGTTCTTTCTCTATTCTGAGAGTGCTGACATCCAAACAAAAATGCCCACATCCATATACATCATAAAGGAATATTGATATTTGAGAACTAAGTAGAAATTATTTACTACTTTCCCTACTTTCAGGTTACCATAGAAGGTGCTTTTGTTATTAGTAAATCTTCCTGGTTTCATCCAGACTTGAAGCCTGGATGAGAGCTTTCCCTAGAATGAAGAGGACATGATGGAATTACACAGACCTCAGGAGATAAGCAACACAGTTACAAAGACTGGTCTGTATTAAAATGTAGCATAAGTGCACACATATTTTACCATAATTGTTCTTACTTTTCCACTGTCTGCTAACCGCTTGATCTGAATGCTGTGAAATTTGGTTTGTACTAATCAGACTAAGGGGAGTACAAACAAGCTTGATTCAAATATTGTATACTTTACAGCATGAAATTTAAAAATAATTTTTAAACTTTCATTAAAAATATTCAGCTCCTTAAAACTTTCTATTTTAGGAAGAGAAAAAATGATGAGGTTAAGTACCATTCCTTCCATAATACCTATTTGGCATAGTATTATGGGTGTAATTTAGTCCAGACAGAGCTGAAAGAAAGAAAGCGAAGTCATTCAGTCATGTCTGACTCTTTTTGGACACTATGGACTATAGCCTACCAGGCTCCTCCATCCATGGGGTTTTCCAGGCAAGAATACTGGAGTGGGTTGCCATTTCCTTCTCCAGGAGATCTTCCCGACCCAGGGATCAAACCTGGGTCTCCCACATTGTAGGCAGACTCTTTACAATCTAGCCACCAGGGAAGCAGAGCTGAAAGTGAGAGCAAAAAAACAGTTACTTAAAATATGTTATCAGAGTCAAAATAATTAATTCATTAGCTGAATAGATTTAAAGTTTATTATTTTCACTTTTTCTATTATATGGAATAGATACTGTTTTCACTGGGAATTTGTGCTTATGTTTATCATTATGACTATACAGTGGAAGTGAGAAATAGATTTAAGGGACTAGATCTTATCGACAGAGTGCCTGATGAACTATGGATGGAGGCTTGTGGCATTATACAGGAGACAGGGATCGAGACCATCCCCAAGAAAAAGAAATGCAAAAAAGCAAAATGGCTGTCTGAGGAGGCCTTACAAATAGCTGAGAAAAGAAGAGAAGCCAAAAGCAAAGGAGAAAAGGAAAGATACACCATTTGAATGCAGAGTTCCAAAGAGTAGCAAGGAGAGATAAGAAAGTCTTCCTCAGCAATCAATGTAAAGAAATAGAGGAAAACAATAGAATGGGAAAGACTAGAGATCTCTTCAAGAAAATTAGAGATACCAAGGGAATATTTCATGCAAAGATGGGCTCAATAAGGGACAGAAATGGTATGGACATAACAGAAGCAGAAGATATTAAGATAGGTGGCAAGAATACACAGAATAAGTGTACAAAAAAAGATCTTCACAACCCAGATAATCACGATGGTATGACCATTCACGCTTACCTAGAGCCAGATATCCTGAAATGTGAGGTCAAGTGGGCTTAGAAAGCATCACTATGAACAAAGCTAGTGGAGATGATGGAATTTCAGTTGAGCTATTTCAAATCCTGAAAGATGATGCTGTGAAAGTGCTGCACTCAATATGTCTGCAAATTTGGAAAACTCAGCAGTGGCCACAGGACTGGAAAAGGTCAGTTTTCATTCCAATCCCAAAGAAAGGCAATGCCAAAGAATGCTCAAACTACTGCACACTTGCACTCATCTCACACGCTAGTAAAGTAATACTCAAAATTCTCCAAGCCAGGCTTCAGTAATATGTGAACCGTGAACTTCTAGATGTTCAATCTGGTTTTAAAAAAGACAGAGGAACCAGAGATCGAATTGCCAACATTTGCTGGATCATCAAAAAAGCAAGAGAGTTCCAGAAAAAAAAACATCTATTTCTGCTGTATTGACTATGCCAAAGCCTTTGACTGTGTGAATCACAATAAACTCTGGAAAATTCTGAGAGAGATGGGAATACCAGACCACCTGACCTGCGTCTTGAGAAACCTGTATGCAGGTCAGGAGGCAACAGTTAGAACTGGATATGGAACAACAGACTGGTTCCAAATAGAAAAAGGAGTACATCAAGGCCATATATTGTCATCCTGCTTATTTAACTTATATGCATAGCACATCATGAGAAATGCTGGGCTGAAGGAAGCACAAGTTGGAATCAAGATTGCTGGGAGAAATATCAATCACCTCAGATATGCAGATGACACTACCCTTATGGCAGAAAGTGAAGAACTAAAGAGCCTCTTGATGAAAGTGAAAGAGGAGAGTGAAAATGTTGGCTTAAAGCTCAGCATTCAGAAAACAGATCATGGCATCTGGTCCCATCACTTCATGGCAAATAGATGGGGAAACAGTGGAAACAATGTCAGACTTTATTTTGGGGGGCTCCAAAATTACTGCAGATGGTGACTGCAGCCATGAAATTAAAAGACGCTTACTCCTTGGAAGGAAAGTTATGACCAACCTAGACAGCATATTAAAAAGCAGAGATATTAACTTTGCCAACAAAGGTCCGTCTAGTCAAGGCCAGGATTTTTCCAGTAGTCATGTATGGATGTAAGAGTTGGACAGTGAAGAAAGCTGAGCGCCGAAGATTGATGCTTTTTAACTGTGGTATTGAAGAAGACTCTTTTTTTTTTTTTTTTTAATTTATTTATTTATTTTTTATTTTGCTTAACTTTACAATATTATATTGCTTTTACTATACATCGAGATGGATCTGCCACCAGAATACTCTTGAGAGTCCCTTGAACTGCAAGGAGATCCAACCAGTCCATTCTGAAGGAGATCAGTCCTGGGTGTTCATTGGACGGTCTGATGTTGAAGCTGAAACTCCAGTACTTTGGCCACCTGATGTGAAGAGCTGACTCATTGGAAAAGACCCTGATGCTGGGAAAGATTGAAGGCAAGAGGAGAAGGGGACGACAGAGGATGAAATGGCTGGATGGCATCACTGACTCAGTGGACATGGGTTTAGGTAGACTCTGGAAGTTGATGATGGACAGGGAGGCCTGGCGTGCTGTGGTTCATTGGTCCCAAAGAGTCAGACATGACTGAGTGACTGAACTGAACTTATTGTCATGGTGAATATCAATTCCTTTAAAGTCCTGTGTTCAAATATATTATTTATCATTATGCTTAAAAAGAAGCATATACTATAGTATTCTGTTAAGATTAAATTGAGATATGAACAGTTCTAAGCATGTTGATCCACTATGATATTTTCTGTTAAAATAAGTCTCAAGACAGAGTGGATATATGTATACATGTAGCTGATTCACATTTTATTCAGCAGAAGTTAACACAGCATTATAAAACAATTATATTCCAATTAAAATAATAATAATAAATGCTACAAAAAGAGTTAAATGTTTTGCTTTATTTTTGTAGAGAGACTTTTCATTCCTTCAAGAAGGAATTGATTTCTCTCACCTGATGAACTAAAACCTAGGATTTCCACTGTTGTTCATAGAATTCTGTTCAACTCTTTTTTTTTTTTTTTTTTGCAAAAGCAGAAAGGGGTTTTATTGCTAGCTGGAGCTAGGGCTCCGGTCTCATCCAGCGCAGGGTAATCTGACAAGAGCCCTGAGCTCTGAATCAGAGCTGCTTTTATACAGGCGGTTCTTTGTCTCTGCAAAGGTGTAGCTGGCGGGTGATGATAGGCTAAGGCGCCCGCGAATTTTGAATCCCACATTCCTATCCAGATTGGCTCAAATTTGGCGAGAAAGGGGACTCTCCTGATTGGTTCGGAGGTGTAGTTCCCGGAATCATGACTCAGGTCTATAAGAATCTGAGACTTTAGGCCTAGTGTAGCTTGCTGAGCCTGTCATGGCTCAGGTTGGGTCCTAACACTCCCCCTTGTCTTTTGATCACACAGAGGAATCTTCCTCTTTATTTTGGGGCAGGGCCTGATATTGTTGCCTGAGTACGTGTAGTTGAACGGTATAGATGCGCTGTTCTACAAAGGTTACAAGCTTGTTTAAGATACATGGGCCAACTCTTATCCTAACTGGAAATAAACCGAGGGCTGATGCTCTCGTGCTTTAGAAAATGCAGTTAGACTTATAGGGAGTCTGTGTTATTTACATATTTCATTAATATGTGAACTAACTTGAGCTGTACATGGAATTTACCTTAGGAATCAGGGAAAGAAAAGGCAACTTATTTAACACTGAGGGTATTAAACATTAGAATTAATTTCACAGAAAAAGACTGTATTCAGTTCAGTATAACATAGGTTAGCTTTACGTCTCTGTTTTACTCTAATGCCTCTGGTTTTATAATTTTTAAGTTCATAGTTCTGTGCCATGCACACTTTTAGGGCATTGGATATATCATCAGGAATTGCTATTTACTTTAATTAAATTCATTTGAGTAATTGAGAAAGATATTCCTAAAGCTTTTGGGTACTTTGTAGGAACCTAATACTTGGCAAACTCTGAAGGCATTTTTTATATTTTCATTCCCACAGAAGCAAACATTTACAGTTTCATTATCTCATTAAATGAGATGAAATATAAAGTTTTCAATCTCTGGCATGTCAGCAAAATAAAGAGTCTTCCAACTGGGATTCCTGGAAGAATTTATGAGAGTAGAGAGAACTGTAGGCTGCCTCCACAATTCTCTAGTCAAATCATGTTTTTAAAAGTTCTATTAAAGTTAGAGAGAAGTTTGAACTTATTTAGTTGAAATGAGTGTGATTCTAGCATAAATAGTGATTACCACATAGTTTTTGGTTTTTTGAATATCTGTTAATGTGTGTAATGATGACTGTTTTAAATACCATTACATCTGTGTGAGCATTCAGGGTATATGGGAGCAGTATATTTTTTTAAATCTTTCTGCAAGTTTGCAAAGATGACACTATTTGAGATATTGACAACAGGGAGAAAGAGATTTATTTGGTTTCCAGTATTTATTCCCATAAGAAACAGAATAAATGAATGACTTTGACTTTCATCTGCCTTGGCAGTTTACAGTCTGTTTTTCACCAGTAGCTTAAATATGTCTAATAAGCTTAAATTAACATTAAAATTTATGAAGAATTAGGAGGAAAGCCACTTTAAGAATCAGTAGTTATTGGTCTCTTAATTGCTTGGTATTGTGTATTGTGCTCTTTTATTTTTATTTATTTATTTATCTTGCCATAGAAGTATTTCTCTCTTACATGGACATTTTAGTTTGGAATCATACATGTGGCTTTTGATGGTTATAGAGAAATTGAAGGAGGAAATATTCCTTACAAAAAGTGATTTGTAACCATCACAGGGCATCACGGAATTATTTTTAGGAGATTTCAATCCACTAAATTCTGTACAGCATGAACTGCTTCAACCTCTCGTATGATTCCTTGAACATTTACTTGCATAATTTCTCTTTTCACTATCATCACATTTACATTTCTTTTCCCCTGCTTAATCAAATCTTCTCCCATACTTAAGGTCCAGCTTATGCTTTTCTTCCTAAACTCTTTCCGTTGTTTATTGAGTCCATACATATAGATTGTACATCAGGAAATAATAGAAATAGTGTAGAAATGGAAACTATAGAAATAGTTGTGAAAAAATGCAAAAATTGAAACCCTCATTGGAGCTGCAGTTTATGTTTTAAAACAAAATTTTAAAATTTATTTTAAACTTCTAGAGACATAGAAGGGAGATAACTAAGAAAATTAATAAACTATATGGTGATTTATGGTAATAAATTGGAATAGGGAGTAGGAACGGGGTGGTAAGGCAGAGGTTGATTGACAAGTTTAAAAACAGTTAGGGTAACATTAATAATATGAAGGAGGAAAGGGAGCAAACCATGGGCGGGAAGAATGTTCCAGACAGATGGAACACCATATGTGAGGCCATGAAGCTGGAACATGCCTGGTGAATTCTGGTCACAAGACTATAGCTAAAAAGCAAGGGAGAAAGTAGTAGGCAGTGAAGTTACTTAGTTACTCTGAACACTTAAGCTGTTTTTACTGATGAAGCTGGGAAACCACTGGAGAATTTCAGCAGAGGAGTGACAAAAGCTGAATTAGGGTTTTATTTTTTATGTATGTTTTTATTGGGGTGCAGTTGCTTTGAAATGCTGTATTATTTCTGCTGTACAGTGAAGTGAATCAGCTATGTACATACATATGTATCCTCTTTTTTGAATTTCCTTCTCATTTAGGTTACCACAGAGCATTAAGTAGAGTTTCCTGTGCTATACAGTAGTTTCTCATTAGTTATCTAATTTATACATGTATATGTGCTCAGTTGCTAAGTCATGTCAGACTCTTTGCAACCCTTAAACTGTAGCCCACCAGGCTCCTCTGTCCATGGGATTCTCCAAGCAAGAAGACTGGCATGAGTTGCCATGCTCTTCTCCAGGGGATCTTCCCAACCTAGGGATCAAACCCGCATCTCCTGCATCTCCTGTATTGCAGGTGGATTCTTTTACCCATTGAGATACCAGGGAAGCCCCAGATAGTATAGTGGCAGTCAGTTAGTGATTTGGCATTGACCTGGTGTGGAAAGCTGGAGCAGAACAGATAAAATAATCATTACAACAAGCAGTGGAAGCCCTGGAAATCTTTTTCTACACAGATTTGTTAGTTTACCTTGTAAATACAAGCAGTCCAATAAAAATTGTTTTTCTATCTTCAATCTAGAACTCAAATTACAGACCCTCCGGGTACCTCTGTATTGCCCTTCAAAACACATAATTTGAGCAAGTATCCACAATTTAGGACTTACGTATAACAACCCCTCCATCTTAGAATGTCTATTAAGTCTATACATTTTTCTTAGTGGATCCTGTGATTTAATCAGAAATTTTTCCAGTGTTCTTTTCCTTTGAGTGCAGTGAAGGCTGTCTTTAGCAACAGATGCAGAACCATCTTTCTCCTATTCATTTCTCAGACATTTATGTCTTGCAGCATGTGAGAAGCATATTAAGTGGCAGTTAGGTAGTAGTAGAAAGGTTTCCACAGATAATGCCTGACAATTCAATCAAAGAAAATCAGGAGGAACGATTCATGGAAAGAAAGTGACAGACAAGATAGGTGGAGTTCCTGTGGACATTCACAGAATAAAGAGTGGTCCTTTGCCTTGCTTTTTCATACTTCAGAAATGCAGCTTCATCTCCCATTTTTACAGAAATCAGATATCTACTGATAATATTAAAAATCTCCAATAAAAGCTTATTTAATTTCATTTTAAAATGCAAAGTAGATACTCTGCTGATTGATATCATTATGTATATGCATTTGCCTCCATTTACCTCCATTTTGTTTCTTAAAAAGGAATAAATGGTCAGGTTTTGCTACTCAAGGTGATCTGTACGCTGGATCTAAAATTGCAGCCATCGGCAATATTTCTCATCTTTCTACTCTGCCTTATTTTTTCTTCTTAGCACTTCTCACTGTTATCATATATACACTTGTATATATTTTACTTATTCATGTTGTTTCCTATATATCTGCATCCCACCCGCATTAGGATATAAACTCCTTGGAAATATAGTTTTATGATCTATTTTATTCATTGCTTAATAAACAGAACTTAAAAGAGTGCCTAAAATACAGTAGACACTAAAATATTTGCTGAGTGAGTGAAATAATTGTAATTACAAATTTTATATATATATATATATAATTTGGTGTATATGTATACATATATTTTGTATATACACACACCAATTATTTCCAGTTGTGTTCTGATTTTACATATACCACTCTTTGACACAGAGAAGTTTACCTTTTTATAAGTCTACCTTTAGCTTAATGGTTTGCTGCTGCTGCTGCTGCTGCTGCTGCTAAGTCACTTCAGTCGTATCCCACTCTGTGTGACCCCATAGATGACAGCCCACCAGGCTCCCCGGTCCCTGGAATTCTCCAGGCCAGAACACTGCAGTGGGTTGCCATTTCCTTCTCCAATGCATGAAAGTGAAAAGTGAAAGTGAAGTCGCTCAGTCGTGTCAGACTCAGCGACCCATGGACTTCAGCCTTCCAGGCTCCTCCATCCATGAGATTTTCCAGGCAAGAGTCTGGAGTGGGGTGCCATTGCCTTCCCCATGCTTAATGGTTTATATGACTATTATTTTGCTTTGGGAAACCTTATCCATAACAAATTTACAAAAATACTTCTTCACTATTCTTTTATTAAATGGCTTTGATTTTATATTAATATTAAAATTTTAAAATATCAAGAATATATTTTATATGCAATGTAAAGGTGTTTTTTAACTTTCTCCTCCCATTAATCTTTTCACTTGCTTTGGTATTATTTATTGTAAAATTCATCCTTCTCACAGGGTTTTAAAATTTTATACCAAGGTTATGTAGACCGTAGGGTCTGTTCTGAACTTCCTAATCTTATTTAATTCTTTATTATTTATTTTGTTGGCTAATATGACATTATTTTACTTAATACATATTTAGATTTTTATATTATGTAATTCATGCCACTTAATTATAACTGTCTTTAATTTTATTCATTATGAAGTATTTATTGATACTTGTCCACCTAAAGAGGTTTTTAAAGCCTCTTAGAGTTTTCACTGAGTTTTCATTTTATTGAATTTGTGAATTAATTTGAATAAAATAAAGATCTACTTAACACTGGGTCTTCCTATCTCAAGAACATATTCTGTTCCTTTATTTAATTACATACATATCTGTGTAACTGAGTAAAGGATTATTATTTTCTTCATATAAGTTCTGTTGACTTCTTAGGTTTATTCCTAGGTGATTATTCTTAATGAATTTTTATTCCTGAAGGAAAATAAAATTGCTGTTGACTTTCAGAGTTGTAACACTAAGTCTACAGTAAGAAAGACAACATTTCAATTCATCAAATTTACAAATATGTGCTGCATTTTGAAGGTTATAAAACAGTACACTATAAATAATTGATCATGCACTCAGTCAATTCCCTCAACTGAGCATTTCTAGAAAGAGCCTCACACCATACCCAGTGACCCACCTCTTTAAATTCTGTAGCAAAATGGTACCTAAAAGTGGGAATGGTCTTTGTTTCTGTTCTTTGTGGTTCTAAGATATAGATGAGAGAAGTATTGTCTTGTGGCTGCCCAGTTAGTAATTGACTTACTATCGACTATTTGATGGACAGGGAAGCCTGGCGTGCTGCGATTCATGGGGTCGCAAAGAGTTGGACATGACTGAGCGACTGATCTAATCTAATCTAATCTAATCTAATTGACTATTTGACTTACTGGAAAACCCACTGATCATAATACAAGAAAAACTGAATTCTAATCTACTGATCTGCTAAATTACCATTTATCTCTAACAAGTCACTTCACTTGTTGGAGTTTCAGTGTCCTCAGCTATAAAATTCAAGAACTGAACTGGAAAACGATACTGTAATTTGATTGTGTTCCCCATTGACACCCTAATACTATTTGGCTTTCTGGCTCTGCTTCAGTGAATGAAGCAAAGTCCCTGATGCCATGGAAATCATATTCTTGTGAACCTGCTGCTGCTAAGTCGCTTCAGTCATGTCCGACTCTGTGTGACCCCATAGATGGCGGCCCACCAGGCTCCTCCGTCCCTGGGATTCTTCAGGCAAGAATGCTGGAATGGGTTGCCATTTCCTTCCCCAACGCATGCATGCATGCTAAGTCGCTTCAGTCGTGTCCGACTGTGCAATCCCATAGACAGCAGCCTACCAGGCTCCTCTGTCCACAGGATTCTCCAAGCAAGAACACTGGAGTGGGTTGCCATTTCCTTCTCCAATGCATGAAAGTGAAAAGTGAAAGTGAAGTCGCTCAGTCATGTCCAACTCTTAGCAACCCCATGGACTGCAGCCCACCAGGCTCCTCCATCCATGGGATTTTCCAGACAAGAGTACTGGAGTGAGTTGCCATAATAGTTCTAATTCTAATGCTTTCTGTGTCTATAGTACAAACTGGGATGAGTTCTGGGGGAGAACTAAACTTTAACTTATAATCAAGAAAGATATAGCCACTGAAATTCAAGTACAGTTGACCCTCTGTATCTGCAGGTTCCACATCCAGGAATTCAGCTGGCAAAACTTGAATTTGCAACATGCAGACAACTGTTTGTACAGCTGCTGCTACTGCTAAGTCGCTTCAATCGTGTCCGACTCTGTGCGACCCCATAGACGGCAGCCCACCAGGCTCCCCCGTCCCTGGGATTCTCCAGGCAAAAACACTGGAGTGGGTTGCCGTTTCCTTCTCCAATGCATGAAAGTGAAAAGTGAAAGGGAAGTTGCTCAGTCGTGTCCGACTCTTAGCGACCCCATGGACTGCAGCCTACCAAGCTCCTCCATGGGATTCTACCAGAGTCCATGGGATTCTCCAGGCAAGAGTACTGGAGTGGGGTGCCATTGCCTTCTCTGTATTTGTATAGCATTTACATTTTATTACAGCTATATATATATTGGAAGGAAAGTTATGACCAACCTAGATAGCATATTAAAAAACAGAGACATTACTTTGCCAACAAAGGTCTGTCTAGTCAAGGCTATGGTTTTTCCAGTGGTCATGTATGGATGTGAGAGTTGGACTGTGAAGAAAGCTGAGCACCGAAGAATTGATGCTTTTGAACTGTGGTGTTGGAGAAGACTTTTGAGAGTCCCTTGCACTGCAAGGAGATCCAACCAGCCCATCGTAAAGGAGATCAGTCCTGGGTGTTCATTGGAAGGACTGATGCTGAAGCTGAAACTCCAATACATTGGCTATCTCATGCGAAGAGTTGACTCATTGGTAAAGACTCTGATGCTGGGAGGGATTAGGGGCAGGAAGAGAAGGGGACAACAGAAGTGAGATGGCTGGATGGCATCACCAACTCAATGGACGTGAGTTTGGGTAAACTCCGGGAGTTGGTGATGGACAGGGAGGCCTGACGTGTTGCAATTTATGGGGTCGCAAAGAGTCGGACATGACTGAGCGACTGAACTGAACTGAACTTATATATATATATATATATATAGTATAGCAACTATATTGCATTTACATTGTACTAGGTTTTTATAGGTAATGTAAAAATGATTAAAAGTATATGATATGTGTAAGTTATATGAAATACTATCTCATTTTATATAAGGGACTTGATCATTGCAGATTTTGGTATCCTTGGGGATCCTGAAATCAATTGCCCGTGGCTACCAAGAAACGACTGTACAGTAAATTCTCTATGACTGTAAGCAAACCCAAGAAGCTCAGGAAATACAATCCTGTTATATACTAGCTTTATAACCTGCATATTTTTATTTAAATTCAGTTCAACCAGCTTCTGCATGTGTCTATGGTCCAGTTTCCTCACCATTTCCTTTCCAAATGTCAAAATGCTCATTCTTACAAACTACAATAATAGCCACCTCAGTGGTTTATTTTGTGGAGAGAATGAAATAATATATGGAAACATTTTAATATAAAGCCTTAAAAAATTCTTCTCAACAAATCTTAATTTTTGTCCCTGTTCAACATACTATGAAATTGGAACTTTTCTTCACCTGTGAATTATATCAGATTGAGGTCAATGTAAAGATCACAGTAGGTCAAAAACAGGATGCATAAGTCACAGAAGCAGCTTTTCTGTTTAACAACATGCTGATCTAACAAACACTTCCTGGAAGGAGAATTTCTGAAATGACACAGATCTAAAAGCTAAAGCTAATTTTGTTCCCATCCAAACTAAAGATAATTACAATTCTAATGAATGAGAAATTGGATATGAAATATCATAATGGAAATAAGGGTCAACCAGGGTATTTTTGGCAGAGACATATGCTGAAGTAGAAAATTTAGTGGCTTAAAAGGCATTTAGCTCAAACCTTCATAGTATGTTTTGGTGTAGATTTGGAGATACAGTATATAGGGGCCTCAATTACCGAGTTTCTGTTTTTAGTAAATAGTTGCCCTGTAGGTCACTAAGTGCTATTGCTGACAAGGTTGTATACGAGAAAGCTTTTATTTTAATAACCAGTGGCAGCTTTGCACTTAGAAAGAACCTTCCATTTCTCAGAACCCTTCTTTGGTTCAGGATAGCTATACAGATTGCAGTCACCTCAGGAATAGTAGACCTAAACCAAGTATTAACACAAGAACAAATGGGACATCAAAGGAAAGGAGATTTTTGAGTAGAAACAGAGCACCAAGGCTTGTTCTTATAAAATATGGTTTGTGGTCTTTATGGCCACACTGAATAAAATGCTTTTCTTAAGACCCATATTCAATAACCTGCAAATAATTAGGCTCAGTTTCCTCAGGAAAAAAAAAAAAATTAGTTAGACCTAGTTCATGTAGAATCTATATTGTAGTTGTCAGCTCTTAGTGTTGTAGGTTCAGTGACCTTGGGAAAATTACTTAAATTTTAAAAAATCTACTTTCTATCTGTAAAATGGTGAAAAATCCTTCTGCAAGGACTTTTCATGATTAAATTATGTAACTATATAGAACACCTGTTTCAGTGAAGAGCATACAGTAGTTGGGAAATAAATAATGGCCAGTAAGAAAGCAGAATTTTATTTTTATTTGCAGCGATATGGATGGACCTAGAGATTATCATACTAAGTAAAATAAGTCAGACAGAGAAAGAAAATGGCCATGTGAGAATGCATATATGTGAAATCTAAAAAAAAAATATACAAACATTTACAAAACAGAAACAGATTTACAGATTTAGAGAACAAATTTATGGTTGCCAAGGGGGAAGGGTGAAGAAGAGGGGTAGATTAGGAGTATGGGATTGACATGTACACACTGCTTTATTTAAAATAGACAATCAATGAGGACTTTCTGTATAGCACAGGAAACTCTGCCCAATACTCTGAAATAGCCTAAATAAGAAAAGAACTTGAAAAAGAACAAATATACATATATGTAACTGAAGCACTTTGCTGTACACATGAAACTAACACAACATTGTTAATCAACTATACTGCAGTATAAAATACAAATTAAAAACATGATACCATTGCTGTGTGACTAAATCCAATAAAAGCATAATTTAAAAAATGCAGTTGACAGTTGTAAAAACAAACACAAAAATCTGTATGTGACCATGTGTAATGAAAGGTTTTATAGAGAAAACTACAAAACATTTTCAAATGAGATGGAAAAGACCTCACTCAATGTATAGAAAAGGCCAACAATATTTATCATTTAGAAGTCTTCATGACATAACAATATCAAGATTTGTTAAATGAATTTTTATATTCAATGTGATTATAATCAAATTTCCAATAGAGTGTGTGCATGTTTGTGTGTGTAAAACAATCTGTTAATCAAATTTCTGAACTAAAGTGGAAATGAATAGGAATAGAATAAAACAATTTTGAAGAAGAGATGTGGAGATATAGTATAAAGCTATGGAATTTAAAAATATGCTATCAGCAAAAGACTAAGTAGCCTAATAAAATAGAACAAATATTTCAGACATATACAAAAATATTTAACAGTAGTGATATGATTAATAGTGCTATCAAAACATTTATTGTACTGTAAGTAATAAATATTTCCATAGAATAAAGCAATTGTGAAGAGAAGAATATAACAATTTTGAAGAAAATATGGATTGCTGTCTTTATGACCCTTGATTAGCAAAGGAATTTCCACTAAGCTCAGTCCATAAACAAGAGACTGATAAAATTACTATAAAAGTGAAAATATAAGCCACACAGTGAAAGGAAATGTTATATATATCTGAAAAAGGGGTAGTATCCCATGTTTATTTTTAAAAAAGAAAAATTGCAAAATAATAATAAAGCAACCTTATCAAAAATATGAAACTGAAGAATCAGAAATGGTTCATAAGTTAATTAGAGAAATGCAAAAGTAAACAGCAATAGAACATTTGATACATAAGTAGAATAAGATATTAATTAAAATATAACAGAATATTGTGTTCCCTAAGATATATAAAATGGAAAATTTGATACATTCCTAGTAGAAATAGAAATTTATAAAACTGATTAAAGTAACATAGCAATATTTATCAAAATGAAAATTATCTTATTTTTGAAATTTTAGTACACACAGAAGTTCAAAATGGTTCACTGTATTATTGTCAGTAATTAATTACAAACAAAAATGGACATTAACTTAATGTCTAATAGGAAGTAATGGCTGTTGAATACCATTCTTTCTACTTTTAGAATTTGTGGGATTTAAAAATAATGTAATCAAATTTTGTCCAAAGTTTGTTTCATCTCTCTGTCTCTGTCTCTCAATTTCTGAAAGGAATTACACTTATTTGGCAGCTTTTTTCCCACAAAAAAAGTAATTAAAAAATTTTTAAATCTTACACTTAGAAAAGACCATCAAATTAACCAAAGGAGTTTGAAAATTTTCAGGTAAAATTCAATAAAATATGTGTAAACAAAGATATGTTTGTACTCTAGTTTCTGTAGACCTCCAAAACTTTCACTTATCTTCAGTGTCACCTATTAGCATACACCTCACAAAGCTGGATTTAAACTAAGCATGTACAAATAATTGTTAGAGGTATATAAGTTTTTCAGAGCTGGGAAACTGTAATTAATATAATCATGGATGGTGACCCAAGATGATATACATTATATTTATATATTCTTTGAAACCAAGCAACATTTAAATTTATAACATCAAAATTTTATTTTTAAAAGTGTGTATATGTTGGAAAACAGTCCTCTTAATAATAAAAGTCAAACTAGTTACTTATGAAAAAATATACATTTCTACAACACACATTCTTATTCAATATTGATAGATATATATAAATTAATTTCTGGTACATCAGAGTGGAGTTTATTTTCTTACCTATAATTGTCATTTGATTTAAAGTTAGCCTATATTAGTGCATTGTTTCTGATGCATTGACCATTTAAGAGGGTAAGGAAAATCCTTATAATTACATGGGGAAAAATTTAGTATATTCTATGTAGAGTCCAAAGTTAAAACCCAGACTATATTGTCGTTTCCACATTCAAAATCATAGTGTATTAAGACTTTTTCCACAGCTCGCATCCTTGAGGTTGACATCTTCTTGTGACTGAGTAGATAGCAGCAAGAAATTCAATTACAGCAAGCCGGCTCTGTCATTGCACCTGTCTGCTTGCGCAGGAAATGATTTGTAAATTGGGCTTTATCTTTCCCGTCCCATAAATCTCCTGTCCATAATTGACACTTGTCACCACAGATGAATAGTGTGTGAAAGAAAACAGAAAGTAAATGAGTAGCCCACCTGGGAAAACGATGTCTTGTTGCCTTTGGGAGTCATTTACAAACAGCAATACCTACGGGCCAGAGTTTTTATCCACAAGCAGGTGGCAAATATTTTGCAACTGAAAAATACAATTCCTGAGCTGAATCACAGTGCAGACAAGAACAAAGGAATGATAATTAATATATAACATTTTTCCAGAGCATATAAACTTGTCTTCCCAAGAAAACAGAAGCATTTCTTGGCTATTTGTGATACTCATGTATTGCCGCTACACATTTGTAAATATCAGGTTGGTGTCTGACCTGTCAAATGCATTCATGAAGCAAGCGTTTCGGCTGTCTTGGGAGTTGATATTGTCACTTGTTACACAACTCAACATCAGTTCAAAGTTGTTTGATACCAGTGTCGACAGACTGGTTTTAAAAAGACATAGGAATAACAATGTTTTCTTTCAAATGTAAAAGAAAGAAACGAGATTTCATAAAGATGATCTTGGGAGCAAGCACTAACTGTAAATATATGACAGATAAACCTTTGTATCTGTCTTATTTTCCTAAATGGCTTATTTAATTTCACATTTCTTTCTGAATCTTATCTCATATTGTGAAATACTCATATTTTAAAACAAAATAAAAAGTATTTTACAATTTATTAATAATCTCTTGGTATTAAAATATGTAAATATTCTAAAAAACTGTTCTCAAATTATCACCAAAATTGTATTAAAAAATATAACCACAAGTTCAAATAAATAACAGAGCAAATATTTTACCAACTAAATTATAAAAAACAAAAATCATTATTTATGCATCATGTATGGTTTTGACAGTCTTTTCTACATATTACCTGACATTTTAATAATTCTTTAGTGTATAAAATTTCATCAATAGTTTTAAAAATCTACAACTTGTTTTTAAGAACAAAGAATTTATCATTTCTTTGAGTTTTGCAAGATCCAGAATTATTTCTTTCACTTTATATTTTACAAATATAATCTAACTTTAAAGGAAAACAACTTCATCATTCACTTTGCTCCCACAAATCAGCACAAATATAAAGTTTATTTCTTCTAAAATAAAAGCAAAAGATTAGAAGTGGAGCAATTGCAGAGCATAGATTTAACTTGAATACCTCTCCATTATCAGCTCCTATCACCTGTGGTTCAAAGAGTTGTTGGCCTATATATCTAGTGTTTAAAGAAATTGTCAGCATTTCTGTTATTTTTGTATTGCAAAATGAAAGTTTGAGTGAGGAAGTAGCTTCTCCATAGTTTATTGTTAGTATAAAATAAATGATTTATGTTTGCCTACTTTAGTATTCTGGTCTTGTAAACACAGTGGGGAATTACTTGGATATCGATCTAAAGCAATAGGTATTTATAGCATAATACTGTAGTACTCCATAACTCTTTATCAGGGTCAACTTTGTCATTTGGCAACTTAACCAAAGAAAAAAAGAAAAACCTTTCAACACAAGTAAGGCATTTTACCTGCCTTTTCTTAAGTCAGCAGTTTTCCAATAACAAGTATATCTCTTATTTTTATCTATTGAGTGTATTGGTCTGGACATAGATATTTAAAATACTAAGGTAATATCAACAATATTAGGCAGGATGGAAAATAGAGATGTGGATGCTGTTGCCAGTTTATTTTTAAAACTTCTTTAAGCAGATGCATTGCTTGTCCAAATGTCAAAAAAACCTTTCAATTTGTTCCACAAACATGTAAGTTCCTGCTTCATGTTTGTTCCTGTGCAGGAGTCACAGGATATAACCATGAACAAATACAGTCACTACCCCAGTGAAGCTCATGTTCTGTAAGAGTAGAAGGCATATAAACAGATAATTCCCCTCCAAGAAAGTGTGAGTTGCTCAGTCGTGTCTGACTCTTTATGACCCTGTGGAATGTAGCCTGCCAGGCTCCCTGTCTATGGTATTCTCCAGGCAAGAATACTGGAGTGGGTAGCCATTCCCTTCTCCAGGGGATCTTCCTGATCCAGGGATCCAACCTAGGTTTCCTGCATTGCAAGCAGATTTTTTTATCTTTTGAACCACCATACAAAATACAGAGAAGTTGTCTTAAGTCGTGGACCGGAGCCTACCAGCAGGCTAAAATAAGAGTTTCCATACAGAACAAATTGAACAGTCATAACTATGCTGCTGCTGCTGCTGCTGCTGCTAAGTCGCTTCAGTCGTGTCCGACTCTGTGCGACGCCATAGAAGGCAGCCCACCAGGCTTCCCAGTCCCTGGGATTCTCCAGGCAAGAACACTGGAGTGGGTTGCCATTTCCTTCTCCAATGCAGGGAAGTGAAAAGTGAAAGTGAAGTCCCTCAATCATGTCCGACTCCTAGCAACCCCATGGACTGGAGCCTACCAGGATCCATGGATTTTCTAGGCAAAAGTACTGGAGGGAACTATGGTCTCATGAAATAGCATGAACTGTTCAACAAGACAGAGATTTGCCTGTTAAACTAATTTAAAGGCATCTTGCAATCCTGACAGATATATATGAGAATGAAATGACAGGTAAGTGATGCTGCAGAAGTAAACAGAGGTCAACGAGGACAGACTTGTATGCTGTGCTCATTTTAAGACAGCTATCATTTTTTCTATACTCAGTTTGCTAAGCACTTCTTATCTTTTCTCATTTAATGCTTTTAGTGCCTCCTTAAAATGACATTATTCCTTTGGGCAGATGAGAAAACTGAGGCACAGTGAAATAAAATCAAAGGTTACAGTAGGTGTTATAAAGAAATGTTAAGGCCATCCTTTCAAATAATTTAAAAGAATAGCAAATCAGTGTATTGACAAAGACAATTTTCTCTTATCAGAAAACATTACATTATAATTAATATCCAGAACTTAACATGTAACAATTTATTTAGTAAATATCATTCTTACATTAGAATTTGCATGGATTGTTTCACATTATATAGAGCATTTATCAAGTCACGTTCTCTATTAACACAAATAACAAAAAGAAACAAAATAGGATATAAAAATTGAGTAAGTTAGTACATCTCTGCACCTGAGTCCTGAATATAGTATATTCCTATGGATCCAAAGTAAAATACTCAAGGTTTCAAATATATTGTATTTGGAATGTTTACATTACAAGATGCCAGTTTGCATTAGAAGAAAATAATGTCAGTGAACTGAATAGAAATATTTCTACTCATGCCATTTTGTAAAGTCAATTTGGCATGTTTATTTTTCTTTAATTTCTTTCTTTCTTAATATTAACATTTCTTGAATTATTGCTAGTTGCTAAACATTGTCTATGTGATTCACATTTATTATCTATTAGAATCTCTTTAGTACCCTTACCATTTCAGTTTTGCAGATGAAAAATTATGTGCCTTGGAGCAGTTTAGCAACTTGACCAAAATAACATAACAGAGCTTGGATCAAATATTTTCTGTGTAACTTCGAAGCTTATGAAAGTTGAGTAGGGGGCACATCTTTATTAATATATTTTACATTTATCCTAATTACCCATTTATAAAAACAAAACAATGCCCAATCATATGTTTGGTGAGGGTGGGAGTTAATTTAAAGCATGATAAATCAAATTCACACTGATTTGAAAATATTTTTCCTTCTAATTCTGGTGCATAATGAATTTACATGCCATTTGTGTGTGTGTATGTGTTTGTGTATGTTTAAGTATGTGTATGCATGTCCTCAGTCTCCAGGTGTACTTTTGCATGTTACCTAAGAAATAATCTACAGTTTTTCCAATGGTCAGCTGCTAACAAATAGCTTCTTGTTCCCTGAACACATAATTTGGCAATCTGATACCAGAAGATTATTCCTTGTCTATTATTTAGTGGTGAATTAATCTATTCTGCAAATACTTTATTTGGCCATGTTGTTCGATGCTTAATGGTAATTTTTTTTTTGTCTTTAACTTAAAAAAAAAAAAAAAAAGACACCAGAGCTCTGTTTGATTCAAATGTTCTTATTTTAAAATACTGTAGAAGGAACTTTCAATTCAAAATTAATTCTTAATAGGTGCAAACTGTACACAATCCACCTTTCATTTTTCATTGATACGTAACACAAAATATGTTACACAATTGCTTTTGTTTGTCATCCAAGCCAATTTACAGCAGAAATAAAGGATGTGTTCAGAAATATAAAGGAGTTTTCCAGAGAAGTATACCACTGGTCAGATTTTATTACTGGACAAAAGAGAAATGTTCTCATTTTAAAGAGCAATTAAGCATTTGTTGGTCAGTGAATTGAAAATATTAAGTGAACATCAGCAGGTTAATGCTTGCCACAAAGACAATTAGAAGACATTTCAATATTATATTAATTGCGTGCAGTTGTATTTTTTGTTTTCTTTTGTTTTATGATGAGGAAAAATCAGATTTGTATTAACCAGGAAGTAGAATTACCTTGGCAACCCACTCCAGTGTTCTTGCCTGGAGAATCCCAGGGACGGGGGAGCCTGGTGGGCTGCCGTCTGTGGGGTCGCACAGAGTCAGACATGACTGAAGCGACTTAGCAGCAGCAGCAGCAGCAGCAGCAGAATTACCTTAAATGGATTATTCATATGATTTTCCTAATCCTAATATACCAGGTCACTGGGCATTCTGAAGAGCCTTGCTCTGGCACTGAGTGAGGTAAGACTGCTATGTGAATGTGTAATGGAAGGTGCTCAGAACTCTGCGTTGCTTCACTTCTCAAGAAACAGAAGTTGGTGTTGAGCCTTGGTGCTAGTTTGTGTGTTTGTTGTTGTTGTTCAGTGCTCTCTGACTCTTTGCGACCCCATGACTGCAGCATGCCAGGCTTCCCTGACCTTCACCAGCTAATCTGAGTAATCTATATGTGTGGGTAATCAATTGATTTAAGGCAAAATTTATCTAAAACTGAGTAACTAATCTAAAACTAAGAGAGGAGAGAGAGAGAAAAGAATAAATAATTTTTTTTCTGTTTCAGAGGAAAATTTTAGGTCAGAATTTTGTTATCAGAGTTTTGTAAGCAAAATGAACTATGAGGATGTTAGTCTCTCAAAATTAGACCTGACAAATTGACTCTCAGAGTTGAAGAGACATCTAATACTATTTCTCTTGTACTGGCGTTTGTTTGACTGGAAACTGAAGAGTTATCAATTGCATACCTTTATTAAATATGGCTTAATCTCATTGAGTTAGACTTTACCAACAAAGGTTCGCCTAGTCAAGGCTATGGTCTTTCCTGTGGTCATGTATGGATGTGAGAGTTGGACTGTGAAGAAGGCTGAGCGCCGAAGAATTGATGCTTTTGAACTGTGGTGTTGGAGAAGACTCTTGAGAGTCCCTTGGACTGCAAGAAGATCCAACCAGTCCATTCTGAAGGAGATCAATCCTGGAATTTCTTTAGAAGGAATGATGCTAAAGCTGAAACTCCAATATTTTGGCCACCTCATGCGAAGAGTTGACTCATTGGAGAAGACTCTGATGCTGGGAGGGATTGAGGGCAGGAGGAGAGGGGGACGACAGAGGATGAGATGGCTGGATGGCATCACTGACTCGATGGATGCGAGTCTGAGTGACCTCCGGGAGCTGGTGATGGACAGGGAGGCCTGGCGTGCTGGGGTTCATGGGGTCGCAAAGAGTCGGACATGACTGAGCGACTGATCTGATCTGATCTGATCTGATTAAATATGGAGCTTATTTTTAAGAGAATATGAACCAATAAAATTTCTGAGATTGCCATAGAGCAATGAGAAATATCTTTAATGTATGAGTCATTTATTTCAAAATACTATTCTGTGGTTAGTACATTTGCAAATAAGTAGCAATAAAATTATCAACATATTGATCATAAAGTGCTTTTAATTATAGATATGAAAAGTTTGTATATAAATGTAGTTATATATGCCTGTATATGTATCACATGTTCGTTTATAGGATCAGATCAGATCAGATCAGATCAGTCGCTCAGTCCTGTCCGACTCTTTGCGACCCCATGAACCGCAGCACGCCAGGCCTCCTTGTCCATCACCAGCTCCCGGAGGTCACTCAGACTCGCATCCATCGAGTCAGTGATGCCATCCAGCCATCTCATCCTCTGTCGTCCCCTTCTCCTCCTGCCCTCAATCCCTCCCAGCATCAGAGTCTTCTCCAATGAGTCAACTCTTCGCATGAGGTGGCCAAAATACTGGAGTTTCAGCTTTAGCATCATTCCTTCTAAAGAAATTCCAGGATTGATCTCCTTCAGAATGGACTGGTTGGATCTTCTTGCAGTCCAAGGGACTCTCAAGAGTCTTCTCCAACACCACAGTTCAAAAGCATCAATTCTTCAGCGCTCAGCCTTCTTCACAGTCCAGCTCTCACATCCATGCATGACCACAGGAAAGACCATAGCCTTGACTAGGCGAACCTTTGTTGGTAAAGTAATGTCTCTGCTTTTGAATATGCTATCTAGGTTGGTCATAACTTTCCTTCCAAGGAGCAAGCGTCTTTTAATTTCATGGCTGCAGTCACCATCTGCAGTGATTTTGGAGCCCAGAAAAACAAAGTCTGACACTGTTTCCACTGTTTCCCCATCTATTTCCCATGCAGTGATGGGACCAGATGCCATGATCTTCGTTTTCTGAATGTTGAGCTTTAAGTTTATAGGATACATGACTTTATTAGTTAGATACTGTAGATGAAGAACGATAGTATTTTCTTGTATGAAAAATTACTTAGAATATTAATATATTTTATATATTATATAAATGTGTATCAATTTGAATAAAAATAATTTCTTCTTTTATAATTTGAGGACATTTTGCTTTTTTATCCCAAATGGTTTAAGGCCAGGATAACAAGTATTAACTAAAATCCTTCATGATAATGACCACTGAAATAAAAATTTGGGGAATTGAAGCTAATATTTTGATGGCTTTGTTTTATTAACAAGTATATTATATATAACCAAAATTTTGTATATCCTATGACTTTATATATGTATGTCTTCCCAATCCTGTGCAGACACACAGAACAAGACATAATGAGGGAACTTGATTGCACTAGAAATATTTTAACAAAGTAAAATTACACTCATAATACCATAAGCAAAATTATGCTTATTTGAATAAATAGTTTGAATGTATTGGTATTAAAATTTATCTTACTGATATATTGAAGAATACCAAAAATTAATCACCAACTTTTAAGTTGCTCTAGTATAGGATGGTTTCACCAATTTATTTCTCTTTTTTTTAATCATTTGGCATTTTGTGATGTCTCACACTTAGAGAATTGCAATAGACATGGCAAGTTCAGTTCAGTTCAGTTGCTCAGTCGTGTCCAACTTTTTGCGACCCCTTGAATCGCAGCACACCAGGCCTCCCTGTCCATTCCATCACCAACTCCCGGAGTTCACCCAGACTCATGTCCATCGAATCAGTAATGCCATCCAGCCATCTCATCCTCTGTCGTCCCCCTCTCCTCCTGCTCCCAATCCCTCCCAGCATCAGAGACTTTTCAAATGAGTCAACTCTTCGCATGAGGTGGCCAAAGTACTGGAGTTTCATCTTTAGCATCATTCCTTCCAAAGAAATCCCAGGATTAATCTCCTTCAGAATGGACTTGTTGGATCTCCTTGCAGTCCAAGGGATTCTCGAGTCTTCTCCAACACCACAGTTCAAAAGCATCAATTCTTTGGCACTCAGCCTTCACAGTCCAACTCTCACATCCATACATGACCACAGGAAAAACCATAGCCTTGACTAGACGAACCTTTGTTGGCAAAGTAATGTCTCTGTTTTTGAATAAGCTCTCTAGGTTGGTCATAACTTTCTTTCCAAGGAGTAAGCGTCTTTTAATTTCAGGGCTGCAGTCACCATCTGCAGTGATTTTGGAGCCCAGAAAAAGAAAGTCTGACACTGTTTCCACTGTTTTTCCATCTATTTCCCATGTAGTGATGGGACCGAATGCCATGATCTTCATTTTCTGAATGTTGAGCTTTAAGCGAACTTTTTCACTCTCCACTTTCACTTTCATCAAGAGGCTTTTGAGTTCCTCTTCACTTTCTGCCATAAGGGTGGTGTCATCTGCATATCTAAGGTTATTGATACTTCTCCCGGCTATCTTGATTCCAGTTTGTGCTTCTTCCACTCCAGCGTTTCTCATGGCAAGTAGTAGTCAAAAAAAAAAAATCTGATCTTAATTATTTATTTAACTTTGCAAAGTTCTGCAAGGTATTTTCACACTTTAATTTGAGAGAATAATTAACCTAGAACAAAGAAAAAAACAGATTTGCATCCTAGAGGAGTTTTTTAGATAATTAAGAACTATAATTTGTTCATTAAAGCTGAACTTAACATGTACCTAAAGGCTGGCAACTACAATAAACAGTGGGGACATTTTGTTGTCAAAGCCAAGCATGTTCTCCCAGCCTTATGGAGCATATAGTCTAGTGGGAAAAACAGATATTCATCAAATAATTATACAAACATATGTCAATTTCCAGCTCTGAAATGCTGTAAAGGGAAATTTTTAATTCCGTGCATGCAAAGTTGCCTCAGCCCTGTCCGACTCTGTGTGACTCTATGGGCTCCTCTGTCCCTGGGATTCTCCAGGCAAGAATACTGGAGTAGGTTACCATTTCCTCCTCCAGGGGATCTTCCCAACCAAGGGTTCAAACCAGGTTCTTTACCACTAGTGCCACCTGGGAATGAGCATACAAAATAGGTTGGGTTGTATTCAGTCAGAGAAGTTGGAAAAGATACTCTAAGAGGAGCAATCAGAATGAGGTTTTATCTTTGTGTGAATGGGAATTTGTAACAGCTGAAGAACAAAAGTGTAGGATGCACAGAATGTGGGGATATTTATACATAGTGAGGCTGGAAGGTTGGAGGTCAACAGTAAGTTATGTTAGTTTTGATCCTTATTCTAAAGTCATGGAAAGCCCATTTTTAACAGCTTTCATTAGACATAAATTGCATACTATAAAATTCACCCCCCTTCAAGTGTATCATTCAATGTTTTTTGGTAAATGTAAAGAGTTGTGTAATCATCACTACAATAAAATATTAAAGCATTACCATTACCTTAGTAAGATATCTCCTTCCCATTTTTGGTCTATCCCCATTCCTACCCCTAGACCTACCCAACTATTAATTTAATTTTTGTCTCTGTAAGGATGTCTTTCTAAACATTTTATATAAATAGAATCATACAATGTGAGTCTTATGCATCTGAGTCTTTCAGTTAGCATAATTTTTGAGGATCATTCATGTTGTACCATATAGTGAGTCAATTCATTTTTATGGACTGAATATATACTATTCCCTAGTATATATTTCCCTTGTATAGTATTTCATTTTATTAGGCAACAGTTGATGGATCTTTAGGTTATTTCCATTCTTTGGGCTGCATGAATAAAATTGCTGTAAACATTCTCGTTTAAGTCTTCATGTGGATCTATGTTTTTATTTCTCCAGGGTAGACTACTAAGAGTTTAATTACTGTGTTATATGGTAACTTTATATCTAACTATTTTAAAAATTTGCCAAACTGCTTTTTGAAAATGGCCGTTACATTTTACATTTCCCACCAACAACGTATGAGAGTGCTGGTTTTTCCACATCCTTGCTAAGACTTGTTATTACCTGTCTTGTTGGCTGTAGCCATTCTAGTTGGTATCAAGCAGTATTTTAATATGGTTTCAATTTGCATTTCTTCAGAGAAAGCAGTGGCAACCCAGTCCAGTACTCTTGCCTGGCAAATCCCATGAACGGAGGAGCCTGGTGGGCTGCAGTCCATGGGGTCGCTAGGAGTCAGACATGCCTGAGCGACTTCACTTTCACTTTTCACTTTCATGCATTGAAGAAGGAAATGGCAACCCACTCCAGTGTTCTTGCCTGGAGAATCCCAGGGACGGGGGAGCCTGGTGGGCTGCTGTCTATAGGGTCTCACAGAGTCAGACACAACTGAAGCGACTTAGGAGCAGCAGCAGCAGCAGCAATGACTACTGAATATAAGCATCTTTTTATACAGCCTTCCAGAAATTTCACTATTGCTTGAGGAGAAAGGGCTTGCAAAGGAAACAAAGGAATTAACCACACAGATAGAGAAAACTAGAGTAATGTGTCTTGGGAGCCAAGGATAAAATGAGAAAAAGTTAACAATATTAATGTTGTTGAGAATGCAAGAAAGATGAGGGTTGAGAAAAGTACTTCCATGTGGTTAGACGGAGGGCATTGGTGGCTTATCCAAACAGCAGGATGGAATGAAGTAGACTAAAGCCAGACTGAAGAAGGTTGGAGCATGAAAGAGTTTCAAAGAAAGGGAAAAAAATAATCTAGACAACTATTTGACACATTCAGCTATAAAGGGAAGAAAAGCAATTCTCTGGGAGATGGATGGGGATATAGGTTTGAGAAATAATTTAATTTTCACAGGGGAAACCTGTAAAATCTATTAGGCCAAATGCAATAAAGAGAAAGCGATTGCTTACATAAAAGAGAAAGGGTAACTGGTATGTGATAAATGTATCCATGTACTTAGCATGTACTAAGTGGATAAAATATGCATGGTGGTATGTTCCTTGCTAGTACTGTCAATCAATTTGAGACTCTATTTCACATAGGAATTTCTCATGTCAAATGGTTAAATGAAATAATATCATTTAAAGATGTTCTTACAAAATGTTCTCTGTTAGTTAAGTGCTATTCATGATGTCTAATAAATGGTTTCTCTCAAAAGAAAAAAATGTTTAAATCACGTGATATGACCTTTTCAGACCTGACTGTTGCACTCTTCAGGTTTTCTACAACTGTCTGGTCCTACAAGAAAAAGCCTTACCTCAGGTAACTCCCTCATACAGCCAAACAAGGAAAAAAAAAATTTTTTTTCTCACTTTACTCTTGTGTGTGGGAATGCTAAGTTGCTTCAGTCGTGTACAATTCTTTGCAAACCTATGGAATACTGCCCGCCAGACTATTCTGTCCATGGCATTCACTGGGTAAGAATATTGGAGTGAGTTGCCATTTCCTACTCTAGGGGATCTTTCCAACCCAGGAACTGAACCCAGGTCTCTTAACTTCTCCAGCATTGACAGGCGGGTTCTTTACCACTAGTGCTACCTGGAAAGCCCACCTTACCTTTACATTTGGCTAATAAAGATTTAGTGATATCCTAAATATCTAAGTCCCAGTTTACATAACCGTCTTGTTTTATGCATCATCTAATGCCTTCAGTTAGGAATCTAAATCACTTTCCTCGATCTGTTCTGTTCTATATTCAGAAAAGAAATTAATTGAGGAGGCTGGAAGGATAAGAATCAAGTTAAGAGATTGATCTCCCTTTCTCTTGCTGTGGGGAAGACAAGGCTGGCAGACACCTCTAGTTTCCTCCCTATTATCAAGTCCTTTCTTCTTATTTACTATCCTTTTTTTAGAACAGCAGTGTACCCTGCTTAAATTTTAGAAATCTATGTCCAACTTAGGAAAGAAGATGAATGAGACATAAACAAAAGATTGCCCGAGCTTGCTGAAGAAGTTGCTTTTCCTTATTTAGACCTCGAGCATTCCACACTGCCTTTTCATCGCATGCCTGCAACGTGGATGTTATTGCTGTAGTAGCAGCAACCTTAACACATTGCAACATTGAAAGGCCAGGAGAATCTCTCTCCATCCTTGAGCCACTGAACCCAATATAGCAACAGCCTATCTGTGAAGTATATTCATTTTTGAATGAGAAAAATAAAGAAAAAAACAAACCACTGTTTGTGTGGGTTTTCTTACTTGCAACCAAACAAGCTCTAACTTAGAAGTGAGCAAACTTTCTGAATAGGACCAGATAATACAAATTTCATGCTTTATAGGCCATATTTTCTGTTATAATTCCAAACCTCTTATATTTTAGCACAAATAGCACCCATAAACCATATGTAAGCAGGTAGATGCAGCTGTGTTCTAGTGAAATTTTACTTGTGAAAACAGGTAACTAGCCAGATTCGGCCCGGGGCCATAGACTCCTGCTCTAACTGATGAGAGGGTGAAGCTGGGGACATTATTGTCCTGTGCTTGAGTTCTAGTTAGTCATTGAGAAGGAATAGTGGCAGCAGACTATTTAGAAATAAAGTCAAATCTCCATATATGAAAGATGAGGGCAGGGGAAGAAGCTAAGCAAACATTGATCAGTTTCTGTTTCTGGCTAAGAGACATCAGTATTTTAGGAGGATTCTGGAAGACTTTGATTCCTATATTGAAGTATCTGTATTCAGTGGTAATCAGAATATAGATGGGCATTTGATAAAAATGGGCAAACCCATTTTCTGTTTTTCATATTTACTAGATTAAAGCAGAATTGTTTTTAATTTGTTTTCTATACACATGTACAATATTTTAGCAACATTCTGGGTCAAAGGTGTTTGTTGGCTATCCTGGCAATTTAAATGCTATTTATGATACTGATTTCTATGGAAAATGAAGTCTAAATTATAAACAACTAAACTACAAATTAACCTTTGAAACCAAACTTATTCCTAAATTGGTAAATCTCCCTATATATAGTTATTCATTATAAACCAGATTTTCCCAGTGCATAAAAGTGACTCTTTGAGTATTAATTGGCTGCTTTAAGAAACTGCATTAATTTTGTTTGGGTACTAAAATGTGATTTACTGAATAAATGCCACATGGCACCATTGGTATTATACAGGTTTAGGATATTTAATGCAGCTTTCATTTATGCCTAACTTCCTAGGCAGCAGCAAGAACTTTAAAATACAAGCCACAATGCTAGTCGAAATGTATTTAGCAGACTCTATTAAACTAAGTGCTTAGTTTGTAGTAGGTTCTTGAAATAAAGTAATAAATCTTGACTGGTGGTGAGAACTTATTATTAAGCAATATGAATCTCTTAAGTTTATGCACTTTGGAGATGAAATATATTCAGAGTACCTGGAGCATTTGGGATTATAACATTTTTTAATTGCACATTTTAGGTGAGATAATTTTAGTAAGTTTTGAGACACTTTAGGTTTCCTTCTTTTTCTGCCGCTCCACCTCCTCCATCTTCTCTTCCTCTTCTTTCTTTTACTTTCTTCTTCCTTTCTTCTTTTCCTTCTTGAATAATCAAACTTCGAATGGAGAATTAAAATCGAATTATTTGTAAGGAGCACTAGAGTGATGATTTCTGGAAAAAATGTTAAAAAAAGTGACAGACAAAACCACTAATGAGGAACAATAGCTGCAAAACCAGTATTGTTAGATAATATTTAAGAAAATATATTGACTTGGATACATATGAGTTTTAGGCCTAGAAAGACACAGGCAGAAAAATAAACTGTATAGTGGAAAAGTATGAAATTGATGGGGGCCAGAATATAATGACATTTGCTGTTCTCTTTTAACTATTATCAAGAACTTGGGATAGAGTAAAAGAATGGTGTTTAATAGAAAACTGTCATACTTACTTTTGCTGTATTCTATTTTGTATTGTATCACTTTAACACCTGCATACCTCTTTGTAAACTGATTTGCGCTCAATTAGAAATATGAATTTCAAGTATAAATGGTTTTTAAAATATTTTAAATGTATTTATTAAAAGTAATTCATAGATGCACATTGTTTATCTATATTCTTATATATTTATACATGGGCTTCCCTGGAATCTCAGTGGTAAAGAATCTGCCTGCTAATGCTGGAGACATGGTTCCTATCCCTAGGTTGGGGAAGTTCCCTGGTGTAGGAAATGGCAACCCACTGCAGTATTCTTGCCTGGAGAATCCCATGGATAGAGGAGCTTGGCAAGAAGATTCAGACACTACTTAGCAACTAAACAACAATGATATTCATACATAAACACTCATATATGTGAAACAAACATTTTATGAAACTGTATCATGATATGTAGAGAACTCAGTTATTATGGTTTCATTTTTTGAAATCTTGGTTGTAACACATTATATACTCATTTTGTAATAATGAGAAGTGGTTGTGTACTGGAAAAGGATTTGGGGATTAAAAATTCAGTGTGGTCACATTGTAAGCACACAGTTGGCATTCAGTAATGTAAATTTTATTCTAATGGAAAAATATGATTTATTCTGCATGTATATTATTAATGCACTGCTTTAAGGCAAATCTCACATCTCTTTATTTAATATTCTTTCTATTGACAATGTTCCTCTTAAACAACCTACATGTTATTTAAATAAATGTTATAATGCCTGTGAAGGTAAACTGAATCTTCAGATTTCCAGAATCTTATTATAATGTACAGAACAATATTTTAAATATTATGTACCCATTTAGGAAGAGGAACAAATGAGCTTACTTAGCCGCATAATTATATATGTAAATATTAGTATATATTATTACATAACTTAAGAATAATGTATATAGTTTCATTATATATATAATTTTTGTCATATTGTAAGGAAATAAAGTTACAGCATATCAAATAAAAAATAATTTAGAAGTCTATTTTTAATATAAGCTAAAAGAAAGTATATTCATGTTATAAAAAATGTAAATAAATGGATGTGAAAATTATAATTAGAGATACCTGTAACACAAAGATTTGTAGTATATTAATGTTTCAAAAATCGCTGTCATTATAATATTTCTGTCATTAAAATACAATGTTGTTCTCTATTTATAATAAAACATGTTCCAAGGTCAAAGAAAATGTACACAACTGAAAAGGTTATTCTGTTGACCTGTAAAGGAGGTTTTGGCCATTAACAAATGTATATACATACATGCCCATATATTTTATTCTGTTTAAGCATTTATTTTCATTATTGAAATGGTCTCTTGTAGGCTATAGCTATCCCATGCTTCCTTATAAATCATTTTTATAACTAGTTCATCATTAAAGTAAGAGTAATCACATAGTTGACCTTATAAATAAGGTAGCTTTTAACTCTGGATTCATAGAAAATTAGAGATGGAGTCATATTACTTGACGGAGAAGGCAATGGCACCCCACTCCAGTACTTTTGCCTGGAAAATCCCATGGACTGAGGAGCCTGGTAGCCTGCAGTCCATGGGGTCGCTGAGTCGGACATGACTGAGAGACTTCACTTTCACTTTTCACTTTCATGCATTGGAGAAGGAAATGGCAACCCACTCCAGTGTTCTTGCCTGGAGAATCCCAGGGACACGGGAGCCTGGTGGGCTGCCATCTATGGGGTCACACAGAGTCAGACACGACTGGCGCGACTTAGCAGCAGCAGCAGCATATTACTTGATAGACCACAAGCAAAAGTATATGGATTTTTTTTAAGTAATCAAATTAATAGTTTTCCCATCACATAAAATAGAAGAGATTGCTTCGTTTGTATTTTTCTCTCAACTTAATATATAATATTTTGAAAAGAACATGTGTTTGTCCTCTTTCCATTTTGGTACTCGTTTGATTTTTTTACAGTGATATGTTCCTTCTAAATGACTTAACCTCAATGTCTTTCTGTTTAGCTGGCATGTATAAGGTAGAAAGTATAAATTATAGAAATTGGTCATTTCTAAATTACTGAAATTGAATAAAACCTGTCAATATTGAAAAAGTTCACATTTGCCAGCATTTATTATAGACAATCTTGAAATTCCACATTGAATTGACAGTTTATTTTCCTGCCAAAGCTTCAGAGCAATTGTTCTCAAACTTAGCTGTTCATCAGCTTCATCTGAGTACCACTTGAAATAATTATGCCTGAATCTGACCCCAAGATCAGTGTATTCTGGAATGGGTCCCAGGCATCAGTAAGTCTAACACAAACAAAATAAATGTAGAATAATAATATACATATATGTATATATTTCTTACCATGTCACAGGAATGGTTTTAAACATTTAACATGTAATCATGTATTGATTTCCAAGACAGTTCTGTTTATAAAGTATGTACTCTGATTATAGCTGTTTTAAAGCTGAGAAAACCAATGCTCAAGAAATTTGGTTCATTGTTCACAATTGCATAATTTGCAAATACGTGCTGGAAACCAGGTGCACATTCAGTAGACTAACTCATGATCCCGTGCTCTTCACTCCTTCACTCTACTGCTTCACCACATCTCCTGACTTCAAGGAGCATCAGAATAACTGAGGAGATAAACAGCTATAAATTAATTGTTACATTGTGTAGTACTATCCATGAGGGAAATAGGGTTTTAGAAAAAAAAGATCTCTACTAGCTGAAGCAGATGAAGAATGATTCAATTAATTGTAACTTATTTGTGGAGGCCACCAGAGAAAAAAATCATGGGTCCAGTCTTGAACCTGGCTCTGCTACTATTTGCGATAGAAAGTTATCTCATGCAGATTATAGACACAATATCAACATTCTTGATAATTAACTTATGTAGTTATACCAGTCAAATGGGCCTTCCAGGTAGCACTAATGGTAAGGAATCCGCCTGCCAATGCAGGCAACTCAAGAGACCCATGTCCAATCCCTGGTCAGGAAGATTCCCTGAAGTAGGAAATGCAAATGGCTCCAGTATTCTTGCCTGGAAAATTCCATGGACAGAGGAACCTGGTGGGCTACAGTCCACGGGGCTGCAAAGAGTTGGATGCAACTGAATACAGAGAATTACACCAATCAAACACTGAACTACAGATGTTTTTTTGCAACAATGAAAGTTTTTATGTGTTTTACTCCTTACTGCCTCCTTGCTAGCACTTGGTTCATATTTCATCGATGCTTTAAGTTGTGCGTTCAAATTTTGCATATTCATGTTCTAAATTGTTTCTTACACTAAAATCTCCCTGAAGGTGGGTCTCGTCAACCTTGTAGTCTGTACAATAGTTTGTGCCATGCTTAGATGCTCAGTCATGTCGCACTCTTTGTGACACTATGTACAATAGCCCACCAGGCTCCTCTGTCTGTGGAGATTCTCCAGGCAAGAATACGAATGGATTGCCATGCCCTCTTCCAGGGAATCTTCCCAGCCCAGGGATAGAACCTATGTCTTCTGCATTTCAAGTGGATTTTTTACCGTCTAAGCCACCAGCGTGGTAAAGCCCATACAATACTTTGGTTATACTATAATCAGTAGTGAAAAATTATATGTTAAATTTTAAAATTAATGAAACATCAGAAATCAATAAAAATATTATAGTGATCTTACCTTCTGGGCATTTCAGTGTAACAGTGAAGTGTACTTGAGATTAATGCTAATATACTTTTAAAAGTCATTGCTACTAAAAATGCTAGTATGTGACAAATAGCTTGCACCAAAAAGAGCATGATCAAAGAGCCTGTAAAGAAAAATAAATGCTTCTTTCTTTTTTTTTAATGTTTCTTCTTTAAGAAAGTTCTGTTAAGAAAAAAACGTCATCTGAACAAGAACAAAAAAATGCTTGCTGACTTAGGTGTACCTCTCACATAACTTCATCATCTCCTCATAGGCCAAAGATTTGCTTCTGCAATTGGAGTAGCCAGTCTGCACTTTGAGTGGCACTATCTAAAACATTTTAAGTAATAGTAACTTTATTTAGCCCCAAGTTTCTTTGATAAAGCAATGATTCTAAGTGAGTTTTAATAATGGTATGTTTTACCTATTCAATCCATATAACCTCACCTACCTCTTTTCACCTGCAGGCACTAAACCACTCTGAAATGTTTTATCCTCCTTAGATGATCCATATTAAATACCAATTTGCCAGCAGTTTTATTGCAGCATAATTTATAAGAGAAAGAGATGGGAGGGGAACATGCTTATAAGTGTCTGGTCAAATATATCGATAGTACATCCACAAACTGCTGGTTAAAGAGCAATACATATCTGTATGTGTTAAATGATACAAGTCATAAAATATAGCACAAATGAAAACTATCAAGGCTTTGAACTATTAGAATGATATCATCCCTGCCTTCTAAAATGCATCCCCTAGGGGTCTTTTCATCATTACGGCCCCTCTTGGATTCTCAACTAACGTTAAGTGTGAGGCTTAACAGCTTTTCTGCTTCTAGTACCTGCTCTCAAGAAGTGCCAGCACCTAGAACTGTTGCAGTGTAGTTGAAAAGAGGCATGGGATTAGAATTTTAAAATGTGATTGATTCCAAAATCTTCCCCTTTCTGAGTGGATGCTACTTAATTTCCATAACCCTCAGCTGTTCCATCAATAAAATAGAACAATGGTACCTACCTTCACAGTTATAGTAGGGAAGAAAGGAGGTGATATATGGTGGCTCAGATAGTAAGGAATCCACCTGCCATATGGGTTCATACCCAGGGTTGGGGAGATCCCCTGGAGGAGGGTATGGCAACCCTCTCCAATATTCTTGCCTGGGGAGTTCCATGGACAGAGGAGCCCAGCAGGCCACAGTCCATAGCATTGCAAAGAGTCGGACACAATTGAACCGCTAAGTACAGCAGAGTACAGCACTGCAAAATGTAAATTTATGTAGAAATGCCACCATGCCCTGCATAGACTAAACACCACATATTTATTGACTAGAACTGAACTAGTAAAAAATATTAACTGTTGGTTGAAAACATAGGTGACATGTATGACTCAATATCAAGACCTCCTTAGCCTCGCTGAATTGTCATATTAGATTGAAAGTGAAAGTTGCTCAGTTATGGCCAGCTGTTTGTGACCCCATAGAGTATACAGTCTATGGAATTCTCCAGGCCAGAATACTGGAGTGGGTAGCCTTTTCCTTCTCCAGGGGATCTTCCCAACCTAGGGATCGAACCCAGGTCTCCGGCATTGCAGGCAGATTCTTTACCAGCTGAACCATATTAGGTTATAATTTAGTTATTCTTTTCTGGGTAGGACTGGTGTGAAGAGTACACTTAGTTCTGGACAGCTGCCTAATTTGTACCTACCTATTTTTATATTGGAGAAGGAAATGGCAACCCACTCCAGTGTTCTTGCCTGGAGAATCCCAGGGACGGGGAAGCCTGGTGGGCTACCGTCTATGGGGTCACACAGAGTTGGACACGACTGAAGTGACTTAGCAGAGCATTTTTACATTAGTTTATTTTATTTGCGTTAATAGTTACAATTACATTATAATTCTATGAAAATACAAATACACCTAGAGTTACAAATTAACCCCCTCATCAATTAATATTTTAGGCAGCACTTAACCACAGATGAGCAGGAGTCCAGTTTCATGTTTAGGACTAATGACCATAGTAGCTTTCATGATAAACCTCAGGTCTTTGCCCTTTAAAGCATTTTAATAGAGAATTACTATTTTAATTAGTAATTAGGCTTACTAATTCCTACAGTAGTTAATTAAACATCCAAATAATTGGTTACTAATCAGCTGATGACAGAAAAAGATTTCCAGAAAGATGTATTAGTAGATCATTTTTACGAAGATGTTGACTGTTGTTTAAAGAACAAGGCTCTTTTTAGCTGAGGAGTGACTTTTGTTGTTCCTGTGAAATGTTTTATTACCCTATTGGAATGATATTAACTTTATTCATTTGGCTGATGGGCTTCCCAGGTGGAGCTCATGGTAAAGAACTTGCCTGCCAATGTAGGAGGCGAAAGAAAGGCGTTCCCTGGGTCAGGCATATCCCCTGGAAGAGGGCACAGCAATCCACTCCAGTGCTCTTGCCTAGAGAATCCCTGTGGTCAGAGGAGCCTGCAGGCTACAGTTCACAGGGTCACAGAGTCGGACAAGACTAAAAAGACTGAGCATGCATGCAGGCAATGGGAATCTAAAAAATGTCAATAGATGTAACAACTTTATTTGTGTAGTAAAAGATTCCTACACAACTTCATGCCTGTTGAAGTACTTGTTGACCCATCTTACCTGATTGTATTGTTTAGAAATACAAATATTATTTTCCACTCACCATTCTTTGCTGAAATTCATTGAGAGCATTTAAATGTAGTGAAAATAACAAGTATCAATAAATTACTTCTTTAAGTCCAAAATCGAATTTATGAGCTTCATTGAAGTTCTAATCACAAAAAGAAAGTTTCTTCCAAGTGTATAATGGAGATTTCTTTTCTATAAGATACGTTTTGAGTCCTAATCAAGATCAAAATTCCTTGACTCCATGTTATTTCAGTGTAAATTTTGATACATCACACTAGTAAACTACCCTATCACTAAACTTTTTTCATCAACTTTGTTAAAATCCAGTAAGTCTATTATTCCTTTTCTGTGTATATTAATTTTCTACTGTTACCATACATAGTTACCACAGACACTTAACAACACTCATTTCTTATCCCCAAGTTCTGTGAGTCAGAAGTCTGCATACAGTGGGACTGTGGGGCTCAGCTGGAGCCTCAACGGCCAGCCTAATGGACGGAAATCAAGTTATCAGATGGGTTGGGGGCTCACCGGAAGACTCTGAGGAAGATCCACCTCCAGTCGCATTGATGTTGTCAGAATTCCTAGTCTTTGTGCTTCTATCATGGTTTCTGTTTCTCTGCCTCTAAACACCTGTGGCATGACTTTGATCCTTAAAGATTGCCCTCATATCTTGTGTTTCCCATGTATCCCCTCCAGCGATGGCAGGTTGATTCCTTCTCATTCTTCACATCTCTTTGGCTTCACCTTTTGCAACATCTATCTAACCCTGGGTGGAAAAAAATCTCTCTGTTCATAAAAGATAGTGTGATTAGGTTGAGCCCACTGGAAAAAGTCCAAGAAAATATCTTTATTGTATGATCTATAACCTTAATTATATCTGTAGTGACCCTTTTGCCCAGTAATGTTGCAAATTTACACAGTCCAGAGATTATAGAGTATGAACTTTTGAGTGCCATTGGCTGACTACATTATGTTTTAAAATTGTGTTTCTCCTCAGTTTGTGCTAGGAAATGTTTCCATAAGTATAGGTAACCTTAATATTTTGGTGGGGGTAGGGGGGAAATGGAGCCCTTATATGTACACAGATGGTGATGGTTTAGTCACTAAGTTGGGTCTGACTCTTTGCAAATCCATGGACTGTAACCCTCCAGGCTCCTCTGTCCATGGGATTTTCCAGGTAAGAATACTGGAGTGAGTTTCCATTTTCTTCTCCAGGGGATCTTCCCAACCCAGTCTTGGGTACTGAACCCAAGTCTCCTGCTTGGCAGGCAGATTCTTTACCACTGGGCCATCTGGGAAACCCTATAAGTACATTCCATCTTGTAATTTAAATATATTTTTTAGTACTTGGATTTTAATTGAAAATTGAGATCAAAGATCATGCATGAGTGCTTCTATCTCAAAATCTCTAAAATATTGATTGGTTCAGGTCTGTACATAAACCCACCATTCTTACTGATTATTTTCAATTCAAAGACTCATACTAATGATCCCATTGCCCACAAATTTACCTTTTGGCTTGTTATTCAACTTATGCTTTTCTGTGGCATCAACTTTATTGACTTTGTTTTTACGCTGTTGAGATCTGCCACTTTAAAACACAGAAACCATTTCTGTATTTTCCAAGATCATCATTCACTGTCATGTTATAGACTCCAAATATGTCCCCATATTTGGAGTCTATATTTTAAGTCTTGAAAATAATTAAGGGCAAAATGTTCCATCTGTTCCTTCAGTTGAAATGAATTTTTATATTTGAATATTTCTAGAAACTTAGGTGAGAAATTAATCTGTTAATCATTTTTTAGAAATCCTACTACAAAGTCAGGTTTAAAATCTTGCCTGTTTTCCTACATTTTTCAATGAAGGAAATTTATTATTGCTATTTAATATTTATTAGCTTCACATTAATTACAATTACAAAAGATTTGATTTCACTTTATTTTGAAAATTATAATGTAAATGTCATAATGCCATTTTGGTTCTTAAGTATGGATATAATTTGGTTAGTTGTATGCATATTCTTTTCAAAATGAACTTCAGATTGTAGTTAATTGACTATTTTAGTGTAAGAGCATATTCTTAGTGAAACTGTCACAGTGTGATTAATTTATCAGATAAAATATATTAAAAATATGTTAACCATAGAAATCAATGTGTTTTAAGATTTTTTTCTTCAATTTTACTTCTGTGTATAACTTTATCTGAAAAGAATGAATTCTAGAATCTGATTAGCTTAGAGATAATTTTGTTTATAAACTGTACACCTTGTGAGTTGTATATTCTCTATGAAACACAAGGGAAAATATTAATTTTTAGGTACCAAAACGTTGTATTTGAAGGACATAAGATAGGGAAAGATTTTTCCTATCATGCAGTTTATCTATTCTCAAGGGCTATGTGCTAGTACTTCTGTCTCTGACTCTTAAATGTGTGACTTGATACAGTATCAGCAAGGGATAAATTTTTTAAAATAAGAAATACACAGGAAATCAGGAGTATAGTCACTTACAGATATGATTCCTCATACAAAAGTGCCATGAGCTTCAAAATACTATATATTTCAAGTGCATTTTTGGCATCTTTCCCCCTCAATCCTCAATTATCATCATTTTATTGGTAAATTCTTTTTAAGGGTGAAATAATGAGTATAATATTAATGTATAACTTGCAGAAATCAAGTCTCATTCTGTACTTATATCTTGCTACAACACATCAGAAACTAAGTTAGGTACATTTATACCTCAAGTGTCCATGGTATCTTGCAGGATTCAGTGTCTGCTGCTGCTGCTAAGTGTTTAGTAATAGAAACGAAGCAAAATGCTTTATCGTTTGACTTACACTTCCAAATCATGTGAAGCTTCGTGTGTTCCTAAAAGAGACCTAGAAATTAGTCGTAACCAATTTCCATCTAACCTGTTTCCAAATGGCACACATCATGCCATACACCCTGATGGGAGGCAGCAGCCTTATTGAGTAATTTATGTATTGATTATTGTAGTAGTCTCACCTATGCTGCATTCTGTTTTTTAACTGATAGAACATAAAATACAGGTTTTATGGGGCTTCCCAGGTAAAAAGAACCAATAGATAGCAATGGGACTCCTGGGTCGAGAAGATCCCCTGGAGGAGGGCATGGCAACCCACTCCAGTATTCTTGCCTGGACCATCCCATGGACAGAGGAGCCTGGTGGGCTGTAGTCCACAGGGTCGCAAAGAGTCGGACACAACTGAAGCAATTTAGCACACAGCACGCACAGATTTTACGAGTGGTTTTAAGTAAATTAGACTATTAGAGGTTACTGGCTAAATATCAATGAGACCTTGTCTCACCACTAGTTGAGGTTTGTGTTTCCCAAGGCTGTGGTTTGGGGATGCAACTTCTTGAACCACATAGCTGCTGAGATGCTAAAAATGTTTTGAGTGGAGAGATAAATCACTTTAGAAACAAATATTTCTTCATTGCACATATTAAGGTTTTAAAAGTCATGGAAAAAAGTAAGATTTCTTATTAGAAATTGGCTTTATTGAAAACATATCAGAAACACAGTTAGTCTGTAAACACAGTATGTTGAGTACTTCAGCTGCATGCCCCTAAAGGGAAAGTTGTTCCACTTAATCTGCCCTAGTTATGCTTTTGTCAGTAATCTGAGAGGAAATGGAAGTCATGCATCTTCCAGGTCCTTCCCTCAAAATTGCCAAGCCAGAAAGCTGTGACAAATGTTTTTTCTCAACATTGATATAAGAAAATATTAAGAAGTAGAAGAAACAAAATAAAGCCAAAGGGATAAACATCAGAAGCTTGCTTAAACAGCTTTAGCCCCACTTAATTGCTTTTCTGTCAGCAGGATTATTAACAATTTTGGACATCTGAAAATTAAATTAACAGCCTGAAAATATTTTACAGAATGAGATAGGGCATGATACATGAAACATAATGACCCCACTGAAATTCAGCCAAGCCAGTGTGACTACTCATTTAGACAGAGAAGACAACTAGTTAATCATCACTGAGCAAATTAGACAGAGCAAATTAGTTTCCTACATCCCACAGTCTTAGCTACCAAAAAGAGTGTATGCCACTAATTAGGATGGAAGAATTCTAAGCGTGTTATTATCTGTATAGAAAGAGAAAGCAAAATTGTAGCTTGAATTACTTCTATTAAAGCTTGAAGCCTAGGTTACATAGGTATAAATTGCATGTGCCAGCATTTGTGCGCATGTGCATATGTGTTCACATATACATATTGATATTTAAGTAATAGAAGCCTTAGCATTTTCTTGCATCTTGACCTAATGAAGTATAAATTTTTTTTCAAGGTTAATTAGAATTCTTGGGAACACACTCACACACAGACACATGCATGTCAAACATAAAACCATCTCTTTTAAAGTGTGATTCCTTTCATTAAAGATAAAAGTAGCCATTCCATATACTTTACCTGGCACAGTGTTATTTTTTCTTTTAAAAAGTGTATTGTCATTGTATATGAAATAAATATTTGGACTTAGTTTATCACTGGAGATTAATCTGAAATCATATTTTGTAGCTTTAGTTAGCATTTATTTGCTTAATTGTCGTTCTCAACCCCATCGTTTCCATCTTTCACTAACTTGAACAATGCTATCTTCTGCTGTTTGCACTTTAATTTAAATTTCTATTAAGGTTTATGAACAGTAATAAGGTCCTGTTTGAATATTCATTAGCTTTTGAATTGTGAGCTATGAAAAGGTGCTTTCTTTTACCTTAATGAAACTGGCACAGCATGGGACTGATCAGTTGTGACATTTGATTTGAGGCATCCAGTGAATTTTCTCATTGTTTATTGACACATCTTGTCCAAACAGCTCCCTCGCAAGTGAGCGGAGTAATGAAGGAGAGAGTGCTGCAGCGGAGTGTGGAGCTTTCCTGGCAGGAACCCGAACATCCCAATGGAGTCATCACCGAATATGAAATCAAGTATTACGAGAAAGTAAGTGCTAAGAACTGCTGAAACGCACAGCCACGTATGACGCTCGCTGTGTCTCGTGTCATCCTACTGCACTGTCGACTAGAGCTGGTCATTATAATACCAACTGCTTGGAGCTACTTCAAAATGGATAGTTGATGCTAGCCAATTTTAATAACCCTCTCCCTGAATCTCTGGCTCATTATTATAATGATGGTTTCTGTGAATGAAGTTTTTGTGTTACACCAGTGAAAATATTCCACTAGTAGTGTGTTTAGGTATTCAAGTTTTGATATCCTAATTATTAGATATAGGATGTTTAGTACCACAGAAACCACAGAGCCCAGTGTGTTTCTGAAAATGTTTCTTTGAGGTTATCTATTTGAGCCCTTCATGACTTATTTTATGTATGTGGTTTCATTGATAATGATGGTGGCCTCAAATAATTTAGTAATTTGAAAAAATTAAGACTATTTTCTGTAATAAATATGTAGTCAGGTGATTATATTTCACTCTGTTCAATTCCTCCTGAAGTTATACTAATCATGCGAATTATGTCTATCATTTCTTTACACCCCTCTCTCCATGAAAAAGTAGTATGGCTAAAATTCAAGGGCTGCTCCTTCAGTCACCTGTAATGGCTAAATTTTAGTAAATAGTAATGTAACTCCATGTTTGAGTTTATTTACTTCTGACCCATCTAGAGAAAGACAGAAAGACTGACACACCCCTGTTCACAAATATTCTAGTTTCCGTCTCACAGAAAACCTGATTCAAGGTTTGAAACATGGAACTATTTTTATTACTAGTAGTAATAGTAATAATGCGTTATTATTATTATTGACGTAATTAGCTAAAGTGCTCTAATATACATAGAATTTCACAATAGAAACATGAAGCTCTATAAATATTTGGGGACTGAATTGACTTGATTGAATCACTTAAATGCATACAGTGCTAACCCTTGGCAATGGATACTTGTTTTTCATTTTAATGGAAAAACAGAGTTTTTAAGTTTGTTATATTTCTACTTATTATTTACTTTATGAATACATAACTTCCATGGCCAAAGTTACATTTTAAATACTTCATTTTTGTACTAGAGGATATATTTCTTATCCATCAAATGTATTTCTAAGGGGATCCTTGATTTTAGTTTTGGTATTGTTATGTCTGTTTTCCAGTGAGCTCTGACAGTTACAGTTTCTTCTGAAATTTCATCAGATTTCAAAAACAATGAAATGTGTTTTAAAAATATATTAGGTGGTAAGTGAGAGTAAAGTTTCTTACAGTGCAACACAATATTTTACAAATCTGGAATAAATCTGATTAAATAGTTACTTTTTTACATGGCAGAAACAGAATATCTGTTTACTGAATTTGCAAATTACAAAATAATATTACAAGTAATACTATTGCTTTATAATATATGTAAGCCTGTGAGATATATATATATATATAATTATGTCATCTAATATCAGTTTTTCCTCATTCTTTTAGATAAATATATTTATAATATTTTATATATTTATATATATAACTCTTTTATAAATGATTATAATGCAGAAAGTATAAATCAGCTTTACTAAGTCCAGTTTAAGTATACATTTATTTACAGTTTTGCAAATATTATAATTCAAACAATCAGTTTGACATTTTAAAATTTCACTGAATATTTTTATTACCAGACACAGTTGAGTGCAGGTTTTATTACTGAACAAGTAAGAACCTATCTAGAATCATATATTTTGACAAGTAG
The DNA here is from genome assembly GCA_935064755.1 of Tragelaphus eurycerus. Classification (NCBI taxonomy): domain Eukaryota; kingdom Metazoa; phylum Chordata; class Mammalia; order Artiodactyla; family Bovidae; genus Tragelaphus; species Tragelaphus eurycerus. The sequence continues at coordinate 8,445,300 of CAKXYN010000012.1, read as the reverse complement.
TTTTTATAACTTTTTTTATAAAGAGCACATTAGAATCATATCAACTTTTAAATTTTTATTCATTTAAATATTGTTTTATGGAGTTTTTATATTCTTTGAATTTTTATATTATTCTTATCATATATAACATGATAAACACATTTTTAAATTCTGCAAGTCTCAGTTTTCATATCTGAAAAATGGAGAAACTAAGATATTTAAAAAACTGCTGAATCATAAAGTATCTAATGCTTTGTTTCATATTTAAAACAATAAGTCTTACATTGATAACTTCAAATATTCCATTAAATGCTATTTCGCAAAAGTGATTTTATTCTGTGAGAAGTGTAGGTTTTAGTGAAAACAATTGATGTGTCACTATGCTGGTGGTGTTTAGCTAAATTTCTTGATTTAATACCTATGTTAATTTTTAGCATATGGCTTTTTCCTTGCTGAATAACATTCAGGAATGATATTAAGAGAACTGTATCATGAAGTGAAGATTTCTACTGAACCATAGATTTTACAAGTGGAGTTATATTTTAGTCAAAAGGATATTTGATTATATTTATGACTAAATAGTTTTTGCCAATGTGCCCTCTACCAACAAAGCAACGACTCAAAACATCATAAATGTTTTAACAAAATTATTTCTCTTTGAAATTTGTAGAACAAAGGCATGTGGTCACATTTACATTTTATATTATCTGAGAAACGGCTCAGTGTTCCAATATTCCACAGGGTACAATGTAGTCTTTATAAAAACAATGCAGCAAATTGAAACAAATTGCAAGAATTGGCTGTCAAATTGTCTGGTTATAATCACAATTAAATATTCCCTGTATATATTGTTTCCAGGATCAAAGGGAACGGACCTACTCGACATTAAAAACCAAGTCCACTTCAGCCTCCATTAATAACTTGAAGCCAGGAACAGTGTATGTTTTCCAGATTCGGGCTTTTACTGCTGCTGGTTATGGAAATTACAGTCCCAGACTTGACGTTGCTACACTAGAGGAAGCTACAGGTAAAATGTTTGAAGGTAATTACCACCTTTGGTTTGGATTCTTATCTCTATAACGCTGGCGTAATTTTTATTTCAATATTGAGTGTCATGATTTAGTTCAAGGTGATTTTTACATTTAAAGGTGAATGTATGTGCTGTGCTGTGCTTAATCTCTCCGTTATGTCGGGCTTTTTGCGACCCCATGGATTTTAGCCCACCAGGGTCATCTGTCCATGGGGATTCTCCAGGCAGGAATACTGGAGTGGGTTGCCATGCCCTCCTCCAGGGAATCTTTCCAACCCAGGGAGTGGACCCAGGTCTCCCACACTGCAGGCAGATTCTTTATAGGTGAGCTTAATCAGGGAGGCCCTGAATGTATATGCACATATAAATATATATCTATATACTTTGTAAAGGTTATTCAGAATAATAATTTAAAACTTGCTATTTTGTGATGTTATAAACTTTGATCTAATTTCTTTAATACGTACTGGGTTTAATTTGAAAAGATTAAGTCAGAAGCAGAAGCAAAGCTTGCTCAAAAGTGTATTGACACAAGCTGTCTTCATAGACCCTCAAATGATCTTCTTCTAGTTGTCAGGCAAAGCTGCCACTTCATAGACACCCCTAAATGAAGCCAGAAAGTATACCAAGATGGGCCAGAGAAAGATAATTTATAAAAATCAGGGTTAATTGAAGCTACTTGAATTTTAGCAATGATTTCGAATCTTGCCATTCAGGAGGAGGACTTTGTATTTATTTTTACTTTTGTCATCTGTTTTGTTCAGTTTTACGAAATATTTCAAGCATAGTAAATAATGTATTTAAAGAATATATGAAATATTAAGAAGAATAATTAAATATCTCTGTATATTCCACTCAAGCTTAAAAGTAGAACATCATCAAAATCTCAAGACCCCTTTACCATGTGGTGTTTTATAATGCAACATAGGATCATAACTGGAGAAGGCAATGGCACCCCACTCCAGTACTCTTGCCTGTAAATTCCCACTGACGGAGGAGCCTGATAGGTTGCAGTCCATGGGGTCCCTAAGAGTCGGACACAACTGAGCGACTTCCCTTTCACTTTTCACTTTCATGCATTGGAGAAGGAAATGGAAAACCACTCCAGTGTTCTTGCCTGGAGAATCCCAGGGACGGGGGAGCCTGGTGGGCTGCCGTCTATGGGGTCGCACAGAGTCGGACACGACTAGAGCGACTTAGTAGCAGCAGCAGCAGCAGCAGGATCATAACAAAAAATACATGTAACTAGAGTGTATCACAAATAAACGGATGTATCTTAGGCTGCACGTCCCAGTTTGCTGTCAGAGGACAAGTTTAGAACAGCTTGAGTACCACTGCTGGTTGTTCTTCAGCTAGGTTGAAGCCTCAGGGTATGTTTCTGTATTTTGAAAGTTTTTTATTTCTCTCAATGTTATTCACATACAAGGTTCACCCAGCTATTACCTCCTTTTCTCCTTGCCAATCTAATTTTTCATGGAATTCTACACAAAAATTAGCTTAAAATAGTATATGATTTCCTTTTTTCAATTTTTAATAGGAAGTTTTTTTTAATAAATTAAATCAATGCAACTTTGATTAAAGAGTTATTTTGATTTGGGGAGAATATTTTTCTAGATATTCTAAAAGTTAGAATAAATTGGTATTCTTTTACATTAGTTCATGCTTAGTAAGTTTCTAACAGTAGTCTTTTTTCAAAATATTTTGTTATATTTTTAAATTGAGCAGTAACTCTGGCAACCTCAAATAATAAAACATATGTTGAAATATATTTTAAATGTAAATCAGTTATATAGAATTATAAACAAAAGTCATCCACTGAAAAAGATTTCATATAACTTGATGTGATAAACTTAGTATTCTTTATTATCTTTTTAAAATGGAGTATATAAAATTAAAAATGAGAATATCTAAGTTCAGTGGCCTCCAAAATATTAGTCTTTTACTCTATCAACATTTAAACATTTAAGTGGTTTTCTGTTAAATGTGTTCTAGTAGTTTTCCACTTAGACTGATCTTCTGATATTTTACTTTGTAGTTTCTAATATAATTAAACAATTTAAATGATTTTTTTCATATTCTACTGATTAGTTCAAACTTAAAGAAACATTAGTCAGTTATACTTACCCAATCATTCTTTATCAGTTAAAGCTTGATTTTAAAATCTTTAAAAAATTAGTTTGTATATTTTCCTGACTTTGTAAATTAAGAATATTGGGCCAAACTATTATTTATTGCTTACTGAATCCCAGGGACGGAGGAGCCTAGTAAGCTGCCATCTATGTGGTCGCACAGAGTCGGACGCTACTGAAGCGACTTAGCACCAGCAGAGATTCATAGATCTTTTTTCATTATTTAAAAATGAAATAACTAACAATCATAGAGATTGACATGAAGTAGTATAACCCAAATGAGCACATGAAACAAATGCTAAAAATGCATTTTGCATTAGAAAGGATTTGGTAATTTTTATCATCAGAATATTCTCTCCACTGGAAGGTAAAGTTTGATGAAAGAACAATCCATATCTCCCATTTCTTACTTTAGTCTTACAAGTGCCTAATGTAGTGCTTGACACATAGAAGACACTCATTAAGTAAGCAAGAAATGAATACCTCACATTAATCAAAAAAACAAGTTATCAGTATCAGCTGAAACTAGTAGAAATATCCTTGGTTTCACATTTCAGCTCTGCCATGTCTGGCTATGGGACTTTGGATGAGCTATTTCTCTGTGCCCAGGTTGCTAAGAGAGTGACACCCAACTCTCAGAGCGATTGTTAGGATTGAATAAGTTAATGTACACAAAGTGCCAAGTACTGTGCCTAGCACACAAACAGCTTTGAGTGTCAGCTTTCATTATTTCATACAACCATTTTCAAGTGTTTTGGTCTTGGGAAGCCTTGCTGCTGCTGCTGCTGCTGCTAAGTCACTTCAGTCGTGTCCAACTCTGTGTGACCCCATAGACGGCAGCCCACCAGGCTCCCCCGTCCCTGGGATTCTCCAGGCAAGAACACTGGAGTGGGTTTCCATTTCCTTCTCCAATGCATGAAAGTGAAAAGTGAAAGGGAAGTCGCTCAGTCGTGCCCAACTCTTCATGACCCCATGGACTGCAGCCTACCAGGCTTCTCCGTCTATGGGATTTTCCAGGCAAGAGTACTGGAGTGGGGTGCCATCGCCCTCTGTGGGAAGCCTTACAAGCTATTAAAAAAATACTGAAGTTCCCCAAATACATTTTGATTATTTGGGTTATATTATTTGATATTCACTATTTTAGAAATTAAAACTGAGAAATTTTTAAAACACAAGTATTCACAATACACATTTCATTAGCCAGCAGAATGATGACATTATCACTTGTCATCTAAGTTCTGGAAAACTCAACTGTGCACTTGTGAGCATGTGAGAGTAAGTGAAAGAGGCAAATAACATTTTATTATGTGAAAATAGTTGACCTTGCAGATTCCTTGGAAAGCTTCTGAGGTTTCCCAGACGTGCTTTAAGAACTCCTGATTTAGCACACAGGTTACTGTGTTAGGGATTAGGGATGCACAGAAACACACAAGCACATTTGATGTGCTCAATGAGAGAGACTTGCTCACAAGTTCTGGCCATACAGTAGAGCACAGGTAGAGTGCATGGCCCACTGCTATCATAGTGTCAGGAAACAGTGACTCTTGTACTAGGGAGGAGGGCTAGGAAGACGATCCACCCAAAAGAAGTTACTTGAGCACTGATTGGAGAGGGAATTTAAACATATTATTCCATTTTACATATATCCTAAAATCCCCTTCTACACAGAACCACTGCTACCAATTTTACAATTTTTAAACTGTGGTGTAGTGATTATGACATATAAATTATTTTTAAATGTGTTATCCATGAAATAGATGAAAATATGAATCACAAATAGTAACTATCATAAGATTAAAGTGTGATCCTAACTATTTATAAAAACATATAAGTAAATATTCACAACTTTTAATTCACCATTCACCTGACTTCAGTTTTCTCATTGGAGTTGTGTTTCTGAAGCTAAGGGCAGAAGGGAGTCTAAGACAAGCAAAGAATTAGACCCACGGGACAAACTGAATGGAAATAATTTCAACACATAGGTGTTTAATTTTTTCCTTCCTCGTGAACAAAACTACTCCATTCTTTTTCCTCTCTAAATATATATTAAAAGAAATATAAAAACAAAAAACAACCAAACCAAACCAACAAAATTACTTGAAGATATCTTTTCTCTGTTGAATCACAATAGACTGTAATTCAGAAATTAAAGCTTTAAAGTTGTTTTCTTTTTCTTCTTTTTCCTTTTCCCTTGTTTCATTCTCTCGGGGAGCAAATCAGCAGGTCCTGACTTAAGGAGTGTGTATAATATATCTTTTCAGAAACTTATTACACTGGAGCTATTTTTACTATCTTTTCAACATAAGAGCTATGTATAGTTAGCATAAATATACAAAATTAAGAGACGAGTTGTCCAAAGGAGGGAGACATAGAGAGAGAGAAAGACCAATTAAAAAAAAAAAAAAACACTTTTTTGTTGCCTATTGTGGCAAGACACATTCGGCCTACATATAATTTACTGCTCTGGAGACCAAGTCCCTTGCCACCACTAAGAATGAGTAGTATTTTCCATCCTACCTTAAAGTTTACAGATGTTGATTGTTTCATAAATAAACAAACTATATTAGTTTTCATTATATTAGATATTAATCTGTAACTGAATCATCTATTGGCATATACATTTTCACTGTTTTGTATCCATTTGGTTATTTTACTAGGTTTATACTAGTATTGAAAATAGAATATTCTGGGGAAAATATGACAATTGTGAATTGCCAGATAAGTAAAACTTCACTAATTTGGAAAAATACAAGTGAGAAGGTCATGTGACTTGATGAAGCGTAAGAATCAGAGGCTGCTTTAAAGGACATGTAAACATATACTGCTCCCAGAGAGACTCTCAGAAAGATTCACCTGGGCTTGCCTTAACGAGCATAGAAGAATCATTTAGCCTTGTACAGGAAGTGTCTACAATTGGATACTGCTAAAATGTTTTTTACAGTACTTGCAGAAAGTTGGCTCTTCCATAAACAACCTAGCTCCTCTGTAATCTTAAACTCTCAAATGTGTGCATTGCATACTTTGTCAAATTAATACAAGTAATTCTGTTTATTTTCCTGAATTAAGGTGAATTATAAATTCATATTGATTTGCTATGATTACATCATGATTTTTATTCTATATTGATGATGTGAGAGATAAATCTTTTAAGGTACTTTGAAAAATGCTGAGTGTATGTTATTTGGGTTTTTGGTTTTTTTTTTTTTTTTTTTCCACACACCAGGAAAACAAACACAGTGGGATCAAGTACCTTACTGAGGGGAAAAATGGGGATTTACTAGCAATTGTAAATGAAAAATCTTTATCTCTTAGATCAAAGCTAAGTTTCCAACAATTAAGCAGGGGATTGCCATTCAACAAGGCATTTTGCAGGGATCTTTCCTAGCTGAAGAATATAAAATAGATGAAAGTATTGTTCTTACCACTTACTTAAATGTAAAAAATAAATGTTAATTTAAATTTGTTACAATAGAATACATTTATTTAAGTTAAAGGTGAATTTAATAGCACAGATATCTTGCTTATAAGATTTTGCCTAATCTTTCAAGTTCTTGAATAGTATCGAGTATTTTATTGAGCTTTTTTTTTTTCTGTTTACAGCTACGGCAGTCTCAAGTGAACAGAATCCTGTTATTATAATTGCTGTGGTTGCAGTGGCCGGGACTATCATTTTGGTGTTCATGGTCTTTGGCTTCATCATTGGAAGAAGGTAGAACACAAATGCGTTCTAATCTCTAACATAAAATGTATTGATTTTTCAGAATTATGTCAGCCTATTACTTATTATTTAGTTTAGAATGTTGACTAGTAATAACACTAAAGGTCAATAAATTTTCATTCTCCCAAGGTTAGAAGAGGAATGAGTAGTGTCATTTCTATTGGGTGACTCCTAGTTATTTTCAGAGTTCGATTTTTATAATAAATGTAGGAGACAACTGGGGAAAGATTTACTCTTTTAGTTAATGGTTTGTGGAAGCCATTTAAAATCTGTTGTTGCTGTTTTTCAGGAAAAAATATAAGCAAATATTCACTCATTGGTAAATATAAATCTGTAAAATAGGTCCCTTGCACACTGTCTCACACTTTATATTCTTTGCATTTTTCAAGTCATGTGAATTGCTATATTATTATTGAATTCAGAACTATAGACAGAAGTTTATGTATTTTGTTTATAGCTCTAACTAGCAAGTTCATAAGTAATTACGATATATCATACTGAATTTTAAATACACAAAGCTAGATTATTGACTGAGATCATCAAAAATTTTATTTTTTTCCAGGCACTGTGGTTATAGCAAAGCTGACCAAGAAGGGGATGAAGAGCTTTACTTTCATTGTAAGTGTTTGGCTTTTCTTTATTTATTTACCCCAGTTAATACAGAAATCTGGTTGTCAGTATTGGCATGAATAAATTCCTGATGCATCAGGCTTGAAAATATACCATGAGCTCAAATGTTGCTTTAAAGCATTTGAACAAATACGTAGAATGAAAATATAATGTGAATTCTTTAAAAATATATTCAGAAATGTAATCTCATAAGAAATTTTAATATAACTGAAAGGATGTTCAGCAGCATTTATGTCACAATTGTTCCTTTTGCAATCTTTGCCCAAGTGTTTCATATCATGCTAATAATGATTCATTAAATGTTGCATGCACCCATGTTCTAGCTCAGGAATTCATTTCAAGTTAGAAGGATAGGCCCTTTTTTCTACCAAGTGAGTGATGCTATAATGAAAAACTAGACTACGGAGCCTATCTCTGTCCATCTACTATAAACTGGACATCACAGGTAGATATTTTGAGATACCAATAGTGTAATAATAAGATTCAGTACTCTGATGTTTTCCTGTGAATTTGAGCTACCTGATTCTTAAAGTTCATTTTAGAAATTATATCAGAACATAGCTCAGGGAACCAAAAAAATAGATGCTCAACTCTATTAATCTTATTGTTGTTGCACATGGATAGCAAGTGAAACCCTGAGAGCTTTGCAAGTAAACGTTGACTTTTTGCAGCCAAAGTAAAATCCAATGGATGATGCTCTTATCCAAATCCAGTATTCCTATTTTTAATCCTTGAAAACATTGAAAATAATTTTATGTATAATTTTTCTTAGTAACCATACTCTTTACTAAAATTTCTTATGGGTAGATAAATTTTCTATAAATGGCATAAGAATGACATCTATTTTTGTGTTACTCATCAAATTCTTGTGTCAGTATCTAAGAAGATATTGTCATGTCCCAATTCTTAAGTCACGGAAAGATGTAGCATCAATCAAGGAAGTGTGTGGTTGAAAAAACACAATGTGAACACCATTATTATCCTTCCTAAGTTTCTTCAGCATGTTATTAATTGTTGAACCCAAACTTCCCTTGACTTTAGTTTTCAAAAGAGAAATGTCTTTACATAATACATATTCAAATCAATGATGAAACTGTAGAATTCGAACCACTGAAGGCAGGGAGGGTATTAGGACTCTAGAAATTATACTAAAGGTATATGACCAGAGGGGACTTTATCATGATGATTAAGTTTCAGGGCCCGCAGACTCCTTTCAAAGCCCTGGAAGATTCCTAACAAGTTAGTGTGTAGAATCTTTTTCCTTAAAGAGAATATCCCAAATTGCAGAGGGTTTAAGCCTCACTAAACTTAAATCTGCCCCTGATTATGGCTGAACACACGTGATTCTATGACCCTTCTCCTGGGATTATTGACATACTTCTAATGTTGGTGCTTCTTCTTGCTAACTGGCAGTGATTTTGTGACAAGTCCCAGTGATGAGAGTATCATAGGCTGTTTATAGCTAGAGGATATGCAGAAAAAGTGGAAGTTATATTTTTTTCTCTTTCATGACATGAGAGAATACTTTTAACACTTCCCCAGACAGGAAGGAGAGGATCAAAACTTGAATGCCTTAATTTTTGTGTCGTTTGTATATAGATGACAGTAAACATATATAGAAGAGAGTAACATAAGACTATAGTTCCTGGAATCCCAGATTCTACCCATATGTGAATAATTTGATGGAAGAATCATTTAATAATACCTTAATCAGTATGTCACTTTTCTTTGCTTATTGAAGATATCCAAGACATCCCCAAATGATCAAATACTGCCTCTTAGTTAATTTGCTTTTAGCTTGCAAGTTAATGTTGAAGGTAAATTAAAACATGGCTTACCTAAAACATGTTGTATAGCTTTCTGCCTAACTGTCATCATTCACTTTTAATATTTTGATATCATTCCCTTTTTTCACATTTGACATCCAGTTTGTAATTAGAAAAAATAAAGCTGTGTGTTTTACCTGCTAACATAGAAAAGATAAACTAGAACTTGTTGTGTATATAAACAGTTTTCATCTCTAGAGCAAAATATCAGTGGTGGTTTTAAGATATTTAACATTCATGAGAGATGTAAATGAGATATTACAACACAAAAAGCTCACACTCTTAAATCAAGATAAACAACAAACCAAAATATTCAGAAACTGTGTCAAAATTGTTCTTATTTTAAAACATCCATTTTTAAACGAATAATGAAAGAAATACACTTAAGATATCCTATCTTGGTAAATCCTTGATATTTTTGAATCACCCTTTTTACAAGGATATCTTTTCTTGTCATTTGATGAGAACCAGGCATTTTATTTGATTTTATGACTGTATTTATAGTACATAAAGTACAACACTGTGGTCACCAGCTATTTACAAGTTGGTGTCCTTTTATTACTTTAGTATACAGACAATTTTCTTAGGTGCTAAGACACCAGATTGAATTTTTACAGAAACATGAAAGCAACCGTTTAACTAGCTTTTAGAGCACTGAATCTAATAGAATGTCCAGTGATTTGTACCGGGTGCCCTCCACTCTCCATGGCCCCAAGTGCTACATTTAAAGATATAAACACAATGGAGGAGTTTAGTGAACCAATTCCAATTTACGTTTTGTTTCCTCCTACCATTTCTTCTAACAATGTCTTCGAATCCAAGCTGGGCAGTATTTCATGTTTTTATGCCAAAATTGCTCTGGCCTGTCAAAATGTTTTGTGACAACTTGAATAAAGAACCATCAGAGACCCGTTTGAGATGCAGAAGGTTACCTCCAATCTAGCTCCCTTATCGCAAAATCAAACCAAAAAAAAAAAAATGAAAGAAAAAATAAAAAGGAGAAGATGGCTCATTCTCCATCTGCCTGCCAATCTAGGAGGTTAACCTATTGTTTTCTTCCCTTCTCTCTTTTTCTCTTCCCCCCTCTTCCCTGTACTCCTTTTCTCTCTTTTCTCTTTCTATCCCCTCTCTCTTTTCTTCTTGTGTTTTTTTCTCATGTTCAGCTTTAGTAACAAATGAGCATCTGTCAGTTTTATAAACTGCAACAGTAATTGTTTAAGACAATCAATTTTGGATAAACAATCAACTACAACAGAATAAATCAAGATTTTTAAATCCCATTTTTCCTTTATACATTCTGCTTCTTTTTGTTTGTTATGTGTTTATTTTAAAAATATAATTTCAAGTTGATGTGATGACATAAGCACAGTTAGGCTGCAGTGTAATACATAAAGAAATATATTGTTCTCCAAATAGTAAGATTTAATGAAAAGATTGTTCAGTGGCTTTGTTAAAAAACAATAAAGTTTTTTTTTGAGGATATAGTGTAATTATTTTCATTGCATTAATATAACCAAATATATGCCTATATATCTTATCTTTGTCTTTAACCAAATGATTAGATTTGGAATACATTATTGTAATTGATTTAAAGTTGACATAGCATTTTCTGTTACCTGCATGCTTCTGGGTGCATTTTAAGACAATTTTAACTTTTAAGATGATTCTATGTTGTTTGAATCTTGACTACCTTTTCTGAGGTGTATTGGCTACCTCCTCATAGCAGTTAAGAACTTCCAGAGCCTTATAATTGAAAGTTCATATAAACTATTCCTCTTTCAAATTGCTGTCATACATGGTTAGCAGATCCCAGGAATATTGTAAATTTTCTAACTTTATTCTGCACTTTGTACGTTTGGCTTCTATTGCCCTTCAAGGTGAAGAAGAAACTGTGTCTTTAGTAGATTTCTCTCTGGTTTTGTGATAGCAGTCCCTGACAACTTGTATTAATTTTATGTATATGTCAACGGTGGTTGGTCTTTAAAAAAATAAATCAAAAGAATAAGTAAGATGTCTAAATGTTTTTAATATTACTGTCAGTGTAGTACGCTACCTGTAAATGAAATGTCTTCTTTTCCCAGTGTATTAATTTGATTGATTGACTGACTGATAGATTTACAAATGTGTTTCCAAGTCCATTACAAACCTCAATATGGCTTGAACTATGCCATGATAGCAATGAATTTAATTAAATCTCCAGTCTGATAAGAGTCATGTCAGAGAATTTTGGTGCTGTCTTTTGTTGATTTACTGGAAAAGCAATTCAGTTAGTCACCTATGAGCTGGATCCTATGTTACCTATAGAAGCTTGCAGATAATACCTATACGCCTGCAGACTGAAGTAGTCTGTTAAAACTGCTGTGAATCAGGTGATGTGGAAGCAAGTTCACTGTTCCAAGGAGCACTCTGCATAATGAAATTCCTGGGCTGACTGCACAATAAGTGCTTTGCTTCATCACAGTCATGCTTTCTTACATCATTACAGTTAAATTTCCAGGCACCAAAACCTACATTGACCCTGAAACCTATGAGGACCCAAATAGAGCTGTCCATCAATTCGCCAAGGAGCTAGATGCCTCCTGTATTAAAATTGAGCGTGTGATTGGCGCAGGTAAGGCTGTTGTAGCTTCCTTGTTCAGCTGTTCCATTTAGCCAAGATCGAAAGTCATACATCATAATGACAGGCAAATAATTATACCTCAAGTATAGAACCTTTGCATTTACCTGAAATGTTGGAAGCAATGAGCCTGTACTTGTTTATGAAATCTTAAGAAAAAAAGTGAAAAAGAAGCATGTGGTGCAAAGAATTGTGTATCTTTTGTCTCTTGTTGGATTTTTAAGATATTGTTCTATTGTAAGCTATTTCATAATAGCTCTGGCCCATCCAATAAATGAATTTATATTTAAAATAATTAGAATGTTGTGAATATTGCTGGAATATACATCCTCTGACTTATCTTCCTGCTAAGTGTTCATTTTTTATTATTTTTTGTTATATTTGTAGCTGTTGTACTGTTTAATTTCATGTAGAAAATTAATATGTATTAATTATTTAAAAGGAAAATTATTTTCTATGTGTATAATGTATCTTCACAGTAATTGTACGTTTTTGGATGAAGTCCTTTACATCTAGCAAACTTAGGTACATATGAATTCCAGATTTTTAAATCTTTCAGAAGTATTGGTATTTCAAATCATGAAAACAATAGCAATATGTAGAATTTGCTAATGTGCCCTTATACACCAGTAAACAGTGTACATTTTGCAGTGTATTTCAAACCTAAATGGTGTTTTTGAAAAGAGTTTTTAAGACAGTTAAAAAATAGTAGTTTGTGTAACAGTTTAAAAAAGTTTAAAAGTGCTTTTAAAGAATTTAATGCAGTTACTCTGAGAGAGGAGATATTTCTGTAATTAAAATACACCTGCCTGTTCTGTTACTTTAGGAGAATTTGGAGAAGTCTGCAGTGGTCGTTTGAAACTCCCAGGGAAAAGAGATGTTGCAGTAGCCATAAAAACCCTGAAAGTTGGTTACACGGAAAAGCAAAGGAGAGACTTTTTATGTGAAGCCAGCATCATGGGGCAATTTGACCACCCAAATGTTGTCCATTTGGAAGGGGTTGTTACGAGAGGTACATATTGACAGTATATTTCATTTACCAAATGGACTGTCAGAAATCAGTGTTATTTCACAGATACTAAAAAATCAAATTGTAAATACACTGCATATTTTTCATGAGTTTTTCTTTGGATGTGTAACTGACTAAAATAATTTTCTTTTGTGCTACCATCTCAGGCAAAAAGTGGATAAATGAAGAGGGTTGAGAATTAGAGAATAAATTTGATAGATGGAATGACAGACATTTTCATTTATCTTCAAAAGTCATAAACGTAGTACAGTTTAGTCTTTCCATTTTCTGTAAAGTGTCATTTTCTCTGAGTTTTGTTCACAAAACAGGAGTCAGAAGAACACATTGACTTTTATTGTTTCATTCTATCAATCATGACTATGTTCCAAACAGACAGTTAATGATTCTGTGTTTAGCAGCGGGACTAGAAATGTTAGAAATACTCACCACTCACCCAGTCAGTCTTTCAAAAGAGCACTAGATATTTTATCTGTAATGTAAACTTCCGAATAAATCGGAAGTTTACATTACAGCTTTGGAAGCAACACCTTTTTTTTTCCTTATATATAGATAAATATATGCAATTTTTTTTTTAATTTTAGGGAAGCCAGTCATGATTGTAATAGAATTCATGGAAAATGGAGCCCTAGATGCATTTCTCAGGGTAGGTAACAAAATTATTCTTCCATTCTAAATATACTATACCTATTACCAATGTAATTTTCTGAACTTTTCTTTGCAGTATAAAATGTGAACAGTAGAAACTTGAACAGGTCACAAAATTGTCTTTGAAAAGCAGCTTTAAAAAGTCTTAAGACTGGATTGAGGAAGATTTTTGAGCATTTAAGCGATATAATGTCATTTAAAAATAGTTTCCATTGATATATTACCACAAATACTGAGGATACTAGAAGCCCTGTAATTGGAATACTTGCTGCAGAGTAGTATTTTACTTTTTCAAATTTACAATTATAAATGAAATACAGAGGTAATACAGAGAAAAAGTGAGATAACCGTTCAATTTTGGTAGGATTCTGCTCTATGGAACCATTTCTGCTAATAGTGTTATATGAACATCAAGCTTAAAATAAAGAATTATTAACATTTTAAAGTATGTTATTTTTAATAAATAATAAGTTCTGAATGTAAAAACATACATATTTTTATGTTCAGACTTTTCATCTAAGAACATGAAGAGGTGTTAACCTTTTTTCAAAGGGCTAAGAGAAAATAGTAAGAGGAAGAGAACATGCAGAGATCATACATGGTCTAGAATGGAACATTCAATCCAGATTAATAAGCATTAAGAGGATTTTGACATGCTGTGTCTTGTTAATATACATAGCTGTCAACTTTCTAGAAGAAAGCATCAGTTAGCAAATTCGTCTATACAAACCGCTGTCAGCTTGCATCATATTTGGAATTCAACTGGAGAAATATGTGGGTTAAAAATAAGTTAGAAATATATGGTGGCCAGTTGGTTGCAAAGAGTTCTCAATCCCATTTATTAGCACATCTACCTCAGGGAATCTTTGTTGCAAGTAATATTCCTACCTACAGCACAACAGTGAAAAGTAGAAGATGAAAACAGTCAGCTGGTACAATCCCTTTCTACCTCTTAATTTCTCTCCATTTATACTCAAAAATTTTTTCACCCTTCCTATTTTTACCATTTGGAGAAAAAATTCTAATATATGTGTCTTAATCCTTTTTATATATTTTTAGACTATGTAAATTTTTAGCAAGTGGGTAAAATGCTTAGCTGTCAGGGATATTTTTTTAATGTTTCATTTCCTAACTTCTTGATGATCTGTGCTTTTATTTTGGGGCTTCCCTGACAGCCCAGTTGTTAAAGAATCTGCCTGCAATGCAGGAGACCCTGGTTCAACTCCTGGGTTTCCGCTGAAGAAGAGATAGGCTACCCACTCCAGAATTCTTGGGCTTCCCTTGTGGCTCAGCTGGTAAAGAATCTGCCTGCAATGTGGGAGACCTGGATTTGATCCTTGGGTTGGGAGCATCCTCTGGAGAAGGGAAAGGCTACCCACTCCGGTATCCTGGCCTGGAGAATTCCATAGACTATATAGTCTGTGGGGTCACAAAGAGTTGGACAGGACTGAGCGACTTTCACTTTCACTTTCCCTAACTTTGGCTTAAAAATTAGCATATACTTTTGGATTTGCGTGCTTTGAAGCTATTAATACCAGTTACATATCAATATAAATAAATGATTACTAGAACTCTATTTTATGTTATTTGACTTTCAAGTTAAATCAGCACCTGTTGTTTTTTACAAATGTCTATATTATGTAGAAAATTAAGTAGTAATTCCTCTTATATGACAGAAAATCATTTATGTGCAGACATTTTTCATGGTAATTTTTTTCTCTTTTCAAAGTATGGTTAACTGGACTTTCATTTTTGTCTTCCTGTAGAAACACGATGGGCAATTTACAGTCATTCAGTTAGTAGGAATGCTGAGAGGAATTGCTGCTGGAATGAGATATTTGGCTGATATGGGATATGTTCACAGGGACCTTGCAGCTCGCAATATACTTGTCAACAGCAATCTTGTTTGTAAAGTGTCAGATTTTGGCCTGTCCCGGGTTATAGAGGATGATCCCGAAGCTGTCTATACAACGACTGTAAGAAAAAGTCTATTACCGCACCTCTTCATATTCCTGCCAATTTTCCTACCGAGAAAGCAGGGCTTAATAATACAAAATGAAACAGGAGAAAAGAAGCAAATTGATCTCTACCTTTGTTAGTTGTGACTTTTTTTTCCTTTTGGAAGAATCATCATTGCTTTTACAGTCTTTATATAGACTAGAAGGAGAAGTAATGATAAGAATGTCAGTAGCTTATTTCATATTGGGATGCTTATATATATAATATACATATACAGCATTTGGTTAATAGTGGTCATAGTTGTAGCAGAAAACTATAATCCCACTTTTTAATCAAGATTTTAAGAAAATATTAACTATGCTAATTCTTGTAAGTTTGCAAGATTAGAAAAAAGGAAAATATATGGGGATTTACTTGTATATTATTATTCCAATATTTATTTCCATTTTAGTAGTTATTTTACCTGATTTGTCATTGTCTTTTTGACTAGACTCTGGCCATACAACCATATAAGTTTATAATTAATTTGCCTTAGAATTGAAAACTTAACCATGACATTTAAAAAGCAAGTTAGTAACTTTAAATACACTTGGAGAAATTCAAGATGAATAGACCTGATACTGCTGAATTGTCAACCAAATACACAGGCATTTAGCTTAGCCTTATAGTTCTACTATAAATGATTTATATGTCTTTATATATACCTAAAATGTCAATTTCTTTTAATACAGGGTGGAAAAATTCCAGTAAGGTGGACAGCACCTGAAGCCATCCAATACCGGAAATTCACGTCAGCCAGCGACGTATGGAGCTATGGAATAGTCATGTGGGAAGTTATGTCTTATGGAGAGAGACCTTATTGGGACATGTCAAATCAAGATGTAGGTATTATACTACTTAACAAAAAGGATTTAATACATTAATATTCATTTTATGGGAATATGTAGGTAATGGCTCATAAGAAGAAACTTTTACAGTTTTAAAAAGCATGGTTGATAAGTTTTCACGATTATTACCACAAATTACCACAATAATTACTGACAATGGCACCCCACTCAAGTACTCTTGCCTGGAAAATCCCATGAATGGAGGAGCCTGGTAGGCTGCGGTCCATGGGGTCGCTAAGAGTCGGAAACGACTGAGCAACTTCACTTTCACTTTTCACTTTCATGCACTGGAGAAGGAAATGGCAACCCACTCCAGTGTTCTTGCCTGGAGAATCTCAGGGAGGGGGGAGCCTGGTGGGCTGTCTTCTATGGGATTGCACAGTCGGACACGACTGATGCGACTTAGCAGCAGCAGCAGCACCAGTGGTTCAACTAATTTTCTTTTGTCTTCATTTTGAAGAATTGCTTTTTCATTTAAATTCTCTGGACATAATAGAAGCCGGAAAAGGATATTTCTTTAATAAAAGTAATGATGCTGAGCTTGCACAGCTGTAGTGGGAGAGTCACCTGAGTAAAAGATTCATTTATGGAGAAGAGAGAAGGAAGGCTGTGTGTTATTTTGTCTTTGAAGCTTATCTTTTGCTTTTAATATCCTGATAAAATCTGTTTAAATTATGTTGTTGGTTGATATAGTTAAGTTTTAATTTCATGAGATAATGTAAATTTAACAACCAATATGTGTTTCATAGAAATATTTTAGAACATAATCACAATGGGAATATCTTTTAAAAATAAAACATTAAATGTGTATCCTGTTGCTAAGGCAACAAGTATATTGTTAACCTTTGAGAAAAGAAACTGATGATAGTTCTCGGGTGTGTACATCTCACTCCAAGAGACCATTTATAAAACAATATAGCATAAGGGCTTCCCTGGTGGCCCAGATGGTAAATAACCTGCCTGCAGTGCAGGTGGACCTGGTTCAATCCCTGAGTCAGGAAGATCCCCTGATGAAGAGAATGGCAACCCACTCCAGTACTCTTGCCTTGAGAATCCCAGGGACAGAGGAGCCTGGCAGGCTGCAGTCCGTGGGGTCACAAAGAGCTGGACACAACTGAGTGACTAACACTACAACAATAGCCTAAGTGCAACTAAATATTTACTTCTATAAGTTGAATTTTATAAAATTAACATTTATGTAAGGCAGGAACTTACAAATACTGTCAGATTCATATGCCTTTATTGAAAATGTGAGTGAAATTTAGATAAAAGTAGAGTAAATATAAAATCTAGGAAGGTATCCTGCATTAAACTACAAATATGGAGAAGACCTTGGTTCATAGCGGAGGAGAGAATTCACCAAGGGAACACTTTGGAAAGTGCAGAAACAAAGGCTTAGTGAAGTGTATGTGGACCAACTAGAGTAGAGTCACTGTCCTACAACAGAGATACATACATAATTAGTGATCTGAAATGAAGCTTGTATGCGTGTGCTAAGTCACTTCAGTCATGTCCAACTCTGCGACCCTATGAACTCTGTCCCTGGGATTCTCCAGGCAAGAATACCAGAGTGTGTCGCCATGCCCTCCTCCAGGGGATCTTCCCAATCCAGAGATTAAACCCATGTCTCTCAAGTGTCCTGCAAAAGGCAGGTTCTTTACCTCGAGCTCCTCCTGGGAAGCCCCTGAAATGAAGATTAGGTTGGGGCAAATTGACAAAAAAAGTGTTTTAAGGAGTTTGGAAATGATAAGCATGCGTGTTCTTGAAGAACAGAGTAAAAAAAAAAATAATAAGTGGTACTTGAAGAAAGTCTATATTACCATTGAGAAAAAGCATGTGACAAGCAAACCAGTTTGAAGTACTGAATTCTTGAGATATCATAAACATGTGTAACAACAGAAGCTAAGGTTAAAACTGAGTTATTTTTCAAAAATAGATCATAATCATTGTTATATAAAATTAGTATCTTTTTTTTTAATTTTCCGTATCAAGTTTCTATGTTTCTTAAAACTAGTAAGTTATTTTTAGACAACTAAAATCAGACTGTTGGAAAGGTGCTTTTCAGTACTTTTTAAAACAAATTTCAGCATTGACTACAAAATTCACAGCCAAAAGAAGGAGAGGTTTGAAGAAATCATTTACTATTTTGAGTTGAATAATGACATAAAAATTTTTTAATGGGGGGTTTCTTTTTTTTTTTTTTTTGGTTTTGGTTTTTTGAAGATAAAAGTCTGAATGATGAGTCCGTTTGGCAGAGGCAAAGTTGTTAACTTTGACAGGTCTCAGTGTCAAAGATTTCATGGACTGTCAAAATGTGGGCAAACAAATCCTTGGGGCAGAGAAAGAGAAATATTTACATTCCCTAGACACTCGGTAGAGTTTCATTTCTTTTGACACCTTCCTTCTGTACTAGATTCAAACATAAAGGAATGACAGGAATATAAGATAACTTTAAATTTAAAGTTCACTTAACTTCTAAAAACAAATAATAGAAATGGTTAAGAAAAAAAATATCTTCTATTTTAGATTTAGAATTCCCATTTGTTTTTATTAAAAATTCAGTATCATAAATATATATTTTATCTGTCGTGTTAATATTTTTACTGATCAAATGAAGTTTTAAGAACACAGTGTTTAATTCTAACCTAGAACATTAAGTACCATCTTTCTTCTTTTTTTCAATTGCAGAGGTCTGAATTATTAAATTATTAAATTTAAATGCAAGAGATTACCTAAACAGTTCAGGTTTTATAGTGATGTTGATATTAACATTCTTCTTAAAGGATAATATTCATTATTTTATACTTTTGTTAAACTGCTCTTTGAGCAATTATATATTTCATTTTCAATGTACAAATGGTGGAACAAATTTGAATTTAAAATAATTAATTCCACTGTAGTAAAAATAATTCTCTAGAGAAAGCTTTTTTACTTGGAGTCACCAGGTAGGAGACTGTGGAGAGACTTAAATGATCTGCCAACTCCTTGATGTCTCTGGAAATCCTCTATTTATGTGACTATATTTTATTTTTCTGAAAATTATTCTTTTATCAATTCTTCAGAGATATTAATATTTTAAATATTAGATTGATTGAAAGAATCAAATCACTTTATATGATTTAAATTTAGTTGCTAGAAATTTGTCAAGGATTTTATAAAACCCTCAAATTTTCAAATACCTTGGATTATAAGAGACTTTTCTTAAGACATGTGAAATAAGATAAATCAAGACCTAAGTTGATAATTAAGTTTGTTAGGAACACCACAAAACTCTGGGCAGAAAACTAAATAAAGTGAGGTTTCTGTGGTTACTCTGAAGAAATCAAAAAGGGGGTGCTCCTTATTAGTAGGGGGCTTCTCAGGTGACACTAGTGGTAAAGAATCCACCTACCAATGCAGGAGATGCAAGAGATATGGGTTCAATCCCTGGGTTAGGAAGATCCCCTAGAGGAGGACATGCGTGGGAAAGAGGAGCCTGGCAGGCTACAGTCCATGGGGTCACAGAGACTCCAATATAAATAAAGTGACTGAGCACGAAGTCCCTTAGTATCCATAGGATCTTGGATCTAGGACGCTGGCAGACACTAAAATCTGAGAATACTCAAGTCCCTAATATAAAATGACATTGTTTTTGTACTAAACTTGTGAACACCCTCCTGTATACTTTAAATTATCTCCAGATTACTTACGATGCCTAGCACAATATAGATATTATGTAAATAGGTATAAATACAATGTAAATGCTGTACAAATAGTAACTGGCACATGGCAGATTCAAGTTGTGCTTTCTGGGATGTTCTGATTTTCCTTTTTCTTTTTGAGTACTTTTATCCATGGATGCAGGATCTGAAGATGCAAAGTCTCAGGATATGGAGAGCAACTCTATTGTAAAATCAGTAAGGTAGTTGCCAGGGGGCTTTGGCCACAATCTACATGGGGGAATGAACAAGACCATGTCAGGAAAAAATGATATGCTTATGTATGAAGATACCTACACCCAAATGGTTCTAAATAGGAAAAGGAGTATGTCAAGGCTGTTTATTGTCACCCTGCTTATTTAATTTATACACAGAGTACATCATGAGAAATGCTGGGCTGGAAGAAGCACAAGTTGAAATCAAGATTGCTGGGAGAAATATCAATAACCTCATATATGCAGATGACACCACCCTTATGCCACAAAATGAAGAGGAACTAAAAAGCCTCTTGATGAAAGTGAAAGCGGAGAGTGAAAAAGTTGGCTTAAAGCTCAACATTCAGAAAACGAAGATCATGGCATCTGGTCCCATCACTTCATGGGAAATAGATGGGGAAACAGTGGAAACAGTGTCAGACTTTATTTTGGGGGGCTCCAAAATCACAGCAGATGGTGATTGCAGCCATGAAATTAAAAGACACTCACTCCTTGGAAGGAGAGTTATGACCAACCTAGATAGCATATTCAAAAGCAGAGACATTACTTCGCCAACAAAGGCCTGTCTAGTCAAGGCTATGGTTTTCCAGTGGTCATGTATGGATGTGAGAGCTGGACTGTGAAGAAGGCTGAGCGCCGAAGAATGGATGGTTTTGATCTGTGGTGTTGGAGAAGACTCTTGAGAGTCCCTTGGAGTGCAAGGCGATCCAACTAGTCCATTCTGAAGGAGATCAGCCCTGGGATTTCTTTGGAAGGAATGATGCTAAAGCTGAAACTCCAGTACTTTGGCCACCTGATGCAAAGAGTTGACTCATTGGAAAAGACTCTGATAATGGCAGGGATTGGGGGCAGGAGGAGAAGGGGACGACAGAGGATGAGATGGCTGGATGGCATTACTGACTCGATGGACGTGAGTCTAAGTGAACTCTGGGAGTTGGTGATGGACAGGGACGCCTGGCATGCTGCGATTCATGGGGTTGCAAAGGGTTGGACACAACTGAGCGACTGAACTGAACTGACACCCAAATAGATTTATCACAGGATTACTGCTCATTGTTTTTCTCGTGCCCTTAACGTCCATGAGTTTTAACTGCATTAGAAACAGTTAGAATCTAAGTGTTTGCAGTTAAAGCCAAGAGAGTAGGCTCTCCCATATATCTCCAGCTTTCATTCTTATTTAAAATCTGTAGGTGGTTAGCCCTTTTCATTAATGACTTTTCAAAGAGCAACCGTATGTGTATAAATGCAGTCAAATATAAAAAGTAATACTCAAATTGGAAATACTTACACATGATATTCACAGAAGCCTTTAATTGAATTTATGTCTCAGTTCACATGGGCTTCCCTGATAGCTCAGCTGGTAAAGAATCCACCTGCAATGCAAGAGACCCCAGTTCGATTCCTGTGTTGGGAAGATCAGCTGAAGAAGGGATGGGCTACCCTCTCCAGTTCTTGGGTTTACCTGGTAGCTTAGCTGGTAAAGAATTTGCCTGAAATGCAGATCTCAGTCCGATCCCTGGGTTAGGAAGATCTCCTGGAGAAGGGAATGGCTAACCACTCCAGTATTCTGGCCTGGGGAATTTAATGGACTGTATTGTCCATGGGGTCGCAAAGAGTTGGACACAATTGAGCGACTTTCACTTCACTTTTATGTCTTAGTTCAATTGTAATTTACATAGTCAAATTATGAATTTTTAAAATTCTTATTCTATGGATTACTTGTTTTTTTGTGTTTATCATATTCCACAAAGTTGTTTCTTCTTATTTCAAGGTAGGCCAATACATCATTAGTTTCACTAGTAGGAGTCATAAGGATAATAAAAGATTAAGCTTTCATAAAGAAAGGAGACATAAAGGTAATTCCTTAAAAATGGTCCATGAAAAAACATTTAAAAGCTTTGAAAACATAATATGCTTATAACTAAATTTATTCTCAACTAAATTGTGAGCCCTGAACTTTTCCTATTAAAAGTTATGACTGATTTATTACTTCAATTTGTTTTATATTATGATAGAAAATAAGTGTAAGTTTTTCGGTAAAACTTTGTCATAATTCTGTATTGGGGTCCAAATATTTAATTGCATAAAATATGGGTCATGTTTTTATGAGGTTAATTAGATGAAAATTAGCACAACAGGAGAACAGAAGCCAATCATGTTATATCATATTTTGAGTTGTTACATGCCTATTATCATGGGCTCTGTCCATTCTCCTTTTTGCCTTAATTACAATGGTTATATTTTAGTTGGTTCAGTTCAGTTCAGTTCAGTCACTCAGTCATATCCAACTCTTTGCGACCCCATGAATTGCAGCATGCCAGGCCTCTCTGTCCATCACCAAATCCTGGAGTTCACTCAAACTCACGTCCATCAAGCCGGTAATGCCATCCAGCCATCTCATCCTCTGTCGTCCCTTCTCCACCTCCCCCAATCCCTGCCAGTATCAGAGTCTTTTCCAATGAGTCAACTCTTTGCATCAGGTGGCCAAAGTACTGGAGTTTCAGCTTTAGCATCATTCCTTCCAAAAAAAACCCAGGGCTGATCTTCAGAATGGACTGGTTGGATCTCCTTGCAGTCCAAGGGACTCTCAAGAGTCTTCTCCAACACCACAGATCAAAACCATCAATTCTTCGGCACTCAGCTTTCTTCACAGCCCAGCTCTCACATCCATACATGACCACTGGAAAACCATAGCCTTGACTAGACAGGCCTTTGTTGGCGAAGTAATGTCTCTGCTTTTGAATATGCTATCTAGGTTGGTCATTCTCTCCTTCCAAAGAGTGAGTGTCTTTTAATTTCATGGCTGCAATCACCATCTGCTGTGATTTTGGAGCCCCCCAAAATAAAGTCTGACACTGTTTCCACTGTTTCCCCATCTATTTCCCATGAAGTGATGGGACCAGATGCCATGATCTTCGTTTTCTGAATGTTGAGCTTTAAGCCAAATTTTTCACTCTCCTCTTTCACTTTCATCAAGAGGCTTTTTAGTTCCTCTTCACTTTGTGGCATAAGGGTGGTGTCATCTGCATATATGAGGTTATTGATATTTCTCCCAGCAATCTTGATTCCAACTTGTGCTTCTTCCAGCCCAGCATTTCTCATGATGTACTCTGTGTATAAATTAAATAAGCAGGGTGACAATAAACAGCCTTGACATACTCCTTTTCCTATTTGGAATAATTTTAGTAATAATACTGAAATACATCTCAGCAAGCAAATGAGTTTGTTTTCTGAGTATTTCTTTACTTCTGTAGTAAAGAAGTATCCCCTGATGGATAAGTAAGTGTTCCCTTACAATGTCATTTACCCTGGTCACTTCATATTCTTCTAAGAATGATCTAGAGTTAGAAATTGCTGTCAATGTGTTTCTTTTGTCCTTGACTCTTATTAGAATACTAAGACAAGATCTAGACGGACAAATCCAAGGGGGTTCTAGTAATCTTACAAAAAAGTTGTTTCAAATGAATTCTGTGGATAATTATATAATGCTTTAAGAGGTGTAGGATCAGGGATCTTAGTGTGTGTTTTTTGCTGGTTCCGAGAATATGTAACTGTTTGCAACAGTGCACTTTTTGTTTTCCCAGTTGGAAATATAAGCAGCTCTTAACAGCATCAGCTCTGGTCAGACAGCCTATGTCAAATTCTGTCCCTTCTACTAACAGCTCTATGATGTTTTCCGTGCTTAACTTCTCAGTGCCTCTAATTCTCTGTCTCTGGAATCAGTATAGTAATACTTGCCTAATAAGGTTTCTGTAAAGATTGAATGAGATAATTAAAACAGTGCTAATCATATAGCAAGTATTCAATAAATATTTACTATGATTCTTGTATCCTTAAAAGATAAGTTGTTTTTCTAGCAGGCTAACCAAATAAAACCTGCAGAGCCTCAAAGCTTCAGTCCTGTCTGAATCATCATCCCATGAGGTGGGTTTATCTTCAACAGGCTTGCCTTGAATTATGACAAAACTGCCTTCCCACTGGTTCAGCCCTAAAGAATATGCCTTCCAATGCAGGAGACGCGAGTTCAATCTCTGAGTCAGGAAAATGCCCTGGAGAAGGAAATGGCAATGGCAACCCAATCCAGTATTCTTGCCTGGGAAATCCCATGGACAGAAAAGCTTGGCAGGCTACAGTCCGTGGGGTCTCAAAAGAGTCAGATACAACTTACTGACTGGACAGCAACAACATGCTATATAGAGGTCAAGGTTCTCAGCACGCATCTCTGGTGCCTCTGTAGGTAGGAGCATGACTGTTAATGGGAACTTTAGGGTCCCTAAATCTATTGCCAGTTGAGAATATCTCTTATTTTAAATGTTCTATTTTGCTTCTGCTCCTTTAAAAATGTGTAAACCACTGTGTTTTTGAGAGTTAGAAGTTTCATTTTGTATTGATAAATGTTCTCTGTTATAATAATAGGCATTGTCAAATTTCTACAATGCAATAGGATAACTATAGAAGTTCATTAACTCTTTCATTCCTGTAAGAGTTATTTAACAGTACTCTACATGATTCATTGGCACAAAGATTTTAAGACTATTTTGTGTTCAAAGCCAAAGTATTCTAATTGGAGAGCTATTGAAGAATATTATGTTAGGAGAATCATGGTAAGGTTTAGATGTACTTTTAAAAGATGATTTAGAGAGAAATGAGAAAAGAAAGATTTTTCTACTTGCTTTGTTCTTTTCAGGACTTCTGAGAAAAATCTACAAGTGGGAAATAGGAGGTGGTAGAAAATGATAAACACTGCCCTAGTCTTATGAGTCTGGGGATAAAGTCCTGTGAATTCAGAAAAATACTGTATATATTCAAATACAAGCAACCTCAAATATGAGGAAAGCCACTCTTCCCAGTTAAAAAAAAAATGCTCCCCCCTCAACAGTTGTTTGTTATTTGGTCATTTTAAACATATAACAGAGAAGGCAATGGCACCCCACTCCAGTACTCTTGCCTGGAAAATCCCATGGGCAGAAGAGCCTGGTAGGCTGCAGTCCATGGGGTCGTGAAGAGTCGGACACAACTGAATGACTTTGCTTTCACTTTTCACTTTCCTGCATTGAAGAAGGAAATGGCAACCCACTCCAGTGTTCTTGCCTGGAGAATCCCAGGGACAGGGGAGCCTGGTGGGCTGTCGTCTATGGGGTCGAACAGAGTCAGACACGACTGAAGCGACTTAGCAGCAGCAAACATATAAAGTTTTGCTAGTTATTTACTTATTCACAACTTGAGCCACTGTTTAAATAACTTAATCCAGCTTCCCAAAGCACATTATTTTTACTTTTATCGAACTTGTTTAACATAGAGCAGTTTTGAATCCTAGAACAGTGATGTCCCTGGAGTGTTATACAAAGCCACATGAAATTCTTTGCATTTAAAAGTTTTTTTTTTTTTGTAATTGAATTCCTCCTGCAGTTAAATATTTGTGATCTTTGCAGAGTTCCCATGTGTGTATGTTTTCTAGTGTGCTTTTTAAAAGGATATTTTACAGGAATTTTTGCAATGATATCCAGCATTTGTAGTTATAGAGTCATAAACAGGAAAAAATTTTAAATTCAATCATATGACTTTCTTTAGCATTCAGTATCAATACTGATTAAAGTGACTAAAGGCCAAAGTGTTTTTTTCATAGCTTTTATTCAAAATAAAGCACTGATGGAAAAATCCCATAATGTGAGATTTTGTAAAGACCACCACATAACTATGGGAAAACAGTCCATTGCTACAAGAATATACATATATATACACGTATATATATGTATATTTTTTCTGTGTGTTCTACTTTAATCTATTACATTTGTGGTGTTTTCTACAATACTTCCTCCTATCCCTCCAATACCAATTTAATGAAACAAATATAAGGTAACATTTTAAAAATTGCTGTTTGCAAAATTAATAATAATCTTTAGGGTAAATCATATTTAAAGCAAAAATACATAAGCAGAATGAATTTACACTAACCCACTAACCTAATTTTCAGAATAAAGCCATTTCCAATTACAGCACTGTACGAGATCCATATTGTTGTTGTTTAGTTGCCAAGTAGTGTCGACTCTTTGAGACTCCATGGACTGTGGGCCCCCAGGCTCCTCTGTCCATGGGATTCTTCTCCAGGCAAGAGAAATGGAGTGGGTTGCCATTTCCTTCTCCAGGGGATCTTCCCGACCCAGGGATCAAACCTATGTCTCTTGCAGGCAAACTCTTTACCACTGAGCCACCAAGGAACCCCCAAAATATCGCAGAGAGATCCATATACATATATGAAAAAATGCTTCTATCATTTGAATATATTATATTTAGGAAGTAATATCATCAGAAAGTGGTCACTAATTGGCTATACATATAAGAAAGTCTATATTGTTCTCACTTCAGCTTTTCGGACTGGGATGACTGGAAGTGTTGTTAATTGAAAGACTAAGAGCTTTGGGGAAAAGGTAAAAAACAAAAAAATCAATTTTAAATAAAGTATGAGGTTACTATGGAAAGTCCAAAGGAAGATGTCTAGTAAACTGGTGGACCTACCACCTAGTGATTGGGGAGAATTGGGGCTGAGGATTTTATATTTATGAAAACTTTCAAAAATTACTGTAATTAAGCTTATCTCTTTAACTTTTAAACTTTATCATTTTGCATGTATAAATTTCCCTTAAAGAAAAGTGAACACTGTGGTTCTTATACTAAGGATTTTCTCGAAAAATTGTTGATGCTAGCTACTTTGCTTATTCCATCTTCAGTTGAGTTCAGCTCAGTTCAGTCACTCAGTCGTGTCCGACTCTTCGAGACCCCATGAATCGCAGCACGCAAGGCCTCCCTGTCCATCACCAACTCCCGGAGTTCACCCAGACTCACGTCCATCGAGTCAGTGATGCCATCCAGCCATCTCATCCTCTGTCATCCCCTTCTCCTCCTGCCCCCAATCCCTCCCAGCATCAGAGTCTTTTCCAAGTATTCCATCTTACAACCTCTTGTATTTAAATGTGCTATTTTGGAATGTCAGCAAGCATCTGAAGGATATATTTCCCTGCAAACAATAAGTTCATCAACATTTCTTAAAGCCAGCTTTTGTCTGCCTACTTTAGTCCTATTTTCTTCAGAAACTCAGGGTTACCTCTTTTTTTTTTTTTTTCAGAGTCATTTTTTCCCCTACATTTCTACTACTCTTATGTTAGCATGGAAAGATTTGTTAATCCCCTTTGAATAATACTTTGATTTTTTCACAAGTCCTTATTTTGTTTTTATTTTTCTTTTTGCCTTCCTATTATTTTCCCTGTGCTGCTCAGATTTGTAACAATTTCTGATTTTATGAGAAGTTTAAATGACTGTGTCATGAGAATGGGATGCATACATCATTGGTTTGAAAACCTCCATTTTTTTTTTTTTTAAATTTAGAGTTTAGTCATTAGGAAAAATAATAGTCTAGAGAAATTTTATATTCTGAATATACCTATTTTAAAGCATAACTGTGAGGACTGTGTCTTCTGTATTGCTGAAAAATTCTGCTTTGGAATAGGTTCATCAGTGGTGAAGTTCACAAAATTGCACCTGCTACATGCAGGTGATTTTGAGTAAGGACAGTAAATAATGGAAATCTTTGGATATTGTATTGACATAATTTTCACAAAATCTATCTTAAGGACTTGGCCTTTTTTTTTTTTAATCTTAAAGCAAAAAAAAAAAAGCTTTTGAAGTGATAGAAAGGGTGTTTTATATAGAATAAATAATGACATTTTAATAGGCATTCCCTTTTATAATAGGGGTTATTTGAAAGATACTTTTATGAAGTCTCATTTCCACATATAGCAGATTGTGTTCTCCTCTCTTTACTTATGAGAGGTTGCTAACCCTTTTGAGCTTCTATATTTCTCTGTTACTGAGAACCTTAATCCCTTAGGGACATGATTTTGTGGTACAAACTTTCTGTATGATTTTTCCTATAGTCCAGTTAATTACTAAAAGTTATGTAACTGTAACTTATGATAATTGTATATCTACACAGATAAATAAAAGCGCTGCAAAAGAAAAAAATAAAATAAAATCTACTTTTGCTTTCCACGTAAACAAAAAACCCAAGTCTAAAAAAATAATTTTTGGACTGATTGCCATGCACAATGTTTATGAAGGCTTATTTTGTACTACCATTCAAAGCTTCTTAAGTTGTTATTAGGTAGTAATAGGCAATGGCACCCCACCCCAGTACTTTTGCCTGGAAAATCCCATGGACGGAGGAGCCTGGAAGGCTGCAATCCATGGGGTCACTAAGAGTTGGACACGACTGAGCGACTTCACTTTCACTTTTCACTTTCATGCATTGGAGAAGGAAAAGGCAACCCACTCCAGTGTTCTTGCCTGGAGAATCCCAGGGACAGGGGAGCCTGGTGAGCTTCCGTCTATGGGGTCGCACAGAGTCGGACACGACTGAAGCGACTTAGCAGACAGTAAATAGATAGTAATGTGCTGATGAAGTTGAACAGCCAGGCTCTCTGAGTGGGCAAACTCTGATTTGTAACCTTTCCCTATTTCCTGGTATAATCCTTTCTCTACTGCGTGCCCTGAGGGTGGTTTCAATCTGCCTGTTTGAGGTCACTGGAGTCAGAGTTGAGAAGTGATCAAATAGCTTTATGAACAATACAAATCAGTTCTAGAACAAAAGTGTATCTTATAACACTATACACTCCATAGGCATATGCGCTTCATATTATTTAAAACAGTAGTGTGCTTGGAGCATTTTCCGTCATAGTACATTCACATATTTGGATGTCTTGTTGAAATAATATCATTTGAACTCTGCAGAAAGTGAAACTTTCAGGGCAGGACTACTTCCGGGTAACTCAAAACTTCTTTTTACAACTTAAGGAATTCATAAATGTACAGAAAAATATGTACATGCACAGCTATATACAATAAAATCATTCCATAACATCTTCCCTTTTGAAAACCTCTGGGATGATATTAAAAAATTTTCCATCTGTTGCACCCTGGGTGAACTTAATTGCTGTTCCCTATTGCTGAATTAACTAGGAAATGTCATCATACCCTGAACTTCATGCACCCTTTAATAACATGCTTACTATTCATGGATGTTTTGGGGAAAAAAAAAAAAAAAGTAAGTCTTTCACATAGCAGTGTGCTTTACTCTTATGTGGATAAATCACTCTGCCTCCTGGGCAGTTTATTTTATTCTAGTTGAACCTCAGTCAGTAATATTTTAATATCCTTTGGCTATTAGGTTATAAAGGCAATAGAAGAAGGTTATCGTCTGCCAGCACCCATGGACTGCCCAGCTGGTCTTCACCAGCTGATGCTGGATTGTTGGCAGAAGGAACGTGCTGAAAGGCCAAAGTTTGAACAGATAGTTGGAATTCTAGACAAAATGATTCGAAACCCAAATAGTCTGAAGACACCCCTGGGAACATGTAGTAGGTAAGAAATAGCTAAGGAAATGAAATCTGGGAGAAATTCAAACATTCACATGAACCATTTATCTCCACAGCTTCACCCCAACAGCATATTGACATTTGTGTTAAATTATTCAAGTTCATAATAAATTTGTTATTTTAATAGAAGTTAATTTTTTTTCCTTTTCAGATGGCTTAACTTAGTTAAATCAATTTGAAAGAGACGTATTAATTATTATTATTTTTTGAAAAATTTAGAATCAATATCACTGGTCATCATTTTAGAAAAATTTCTCAACTGGATGTGTGTGATTTAGTGGCATTTTGCATTTTCAAACCATTGCTATTACATGTATTTTTATTGCTGTTACCTTAGTTTTTTATTATCATTATTATTATTATTATTATATCCATACTATGTGTTTGATTGTTTGGTTTCAAGTTTAATAGTAAAATGATTCCATGAAGTTAAAGTTTATAAAGGTAATTCAATACATGATTTAAGAGGTATGCTCATTAAAAGAGCCTAACCACCCCATTTATGTTTTATACTTGGCTTGCTCCATGGTAATGTAGATTAGTAGTTATTTAGCTCCAGTTTTCAGGTAAACCTGTTGCACTGTATGTGTAGTGTAGTCAGGCCCTTATGAATGAGCATGAACTCACAAGGTGCTTACAAGAGTCCCATGAGTGCCGTGGGTGCATTATGTTCTCAAAAGCACCCTCTGAGAAAGTCTGTGTTTTCTTTACTCCCAGTTAGTTTCAGAGAAGCAGATTCACAAATATTTACTGGTTACAAATATAAGTGGCTGTACTTTGAAAAATACATGGAAGATACTATCTGCTAGTCGTCATATCTAAATAAAATAGAAATTTTGGAGTTAGTAGTTTTGTTTTTTTTTTTAATTTATTTCATTTAAGTATAGTTCATTCACAGTGTTGTGTTCATTTCTGCCTTATAGCAAAGTGACTCAGTTATACATGTATATACATTCTTTTTCCTATTCCTTTCCATTATGATTTATCACAGGATATTGAATATAGTTCCCTGTGCTATACACTAGGACTTTGTTGCTAATCCATTTGGAGTTTGTAGTTATTGGCCAACCTTTACACATTAGATTTTTATTAGCATATCTGTTTATTTGTTACTATAACATCAATTAAAATATGTAATTTTATTTCATATATCCTTATTTTTCTGGGGACCAAGACATGCTTTATTTAGTAGTTCAAGGAAAAATTTGCTTTCCTGTTTTATTCTCACCCAGGCCAATAAGCCCTCTTTTGGATCAAAACACTCCTGACTTCACTACCTTCTGTTCAGTTGGAGAATGGCTACAAGCTATTAAGATGGAAAGATATAAAGATAACTTCACAGCAGCCGGCTACAACTCCCTTGAATCAGTGGCCAGGATGACTATTGAGTAAGCTTCAACTTCTAAAATTATACTTGTGAATGTATCACGTCAATTCAAGCATTATACATTAGGTCATCTTCCATCTATTAAAGACATATGAACCCCAAAAGCAGGAAGAAAATTATCTAAGTGCGTACCATGTCCCAGGCATTTCGCTAATCAGACTTCTGAACACATGATATCTTTTTCAACCTTCATGGCAATAATTTTCTTAAGTCAATAGTCAATAGTTTTACACACAACAAGGCTACGGCTCAGAGAATTTAAATATTTGCCCTAAACTGGCTCAGTAGTAAGTGGTGTCTAATTTCTCTCCGTAGTCAGTATTCTGCGCATCAACCAATGAGACTTCCTCTTTTATTATTTAGATTCCTGGTCACTGGGGAAATTTTATCCATTGCAAAAGAGAATTTTTTTTTCATCATGTTTGTATCAAACATTAAAAAATCTCAAAGTTTCATTATCTAAGTACATTATGAAATTCAGTATAATCACTTTCTGAGAAGTTCAAGAAAGCTTAATTCAATTAACCATAATAAGAATTTAACTTAAGCTTTGAAAGTTATGTGATTGATTGACTCATTTGTTTAACCTGAAGAATGACCTGATTAAAAAAAATTTGAAATTACTATGAAGTGGGAATATAAAGAACTAAATTTTTCTTTCCAGCCCCATCACTGATTATGTAGAAATACATTTAGTATCTCTGGACCCCAGCTACCTTAGCTGCAGCATAACTCTTGTGGGCAACGCAGTTTCTCAGTCAGGGTGTTTGAAAATGGGAAACAGTTATCAATGTTCTATTAGCAGGATGCTATTTATGTACTGTTGTGAGAAGTGTTTCACATCTTTTCACGTAAGAAGAAAGCCGGCAATCATGTAGTCTTTCCTGGCGTGTTAGGAAATGGCACATACATGAATATTGGCATGTGCCTGCTCTCTTAATTGGTTTTATGCTAAGTACCACGTGGGTAGAGCTGATGTACTTATACCTGTTTTCCAAAGCAGTCTGCTCCCCTGAAAAATTGTGCTTCTCAAAGTCTTATTAGACCACAGCTAGGAAATACCACAGTATACTGTTGCTATATTTTAACTACTTGTAGATACCTAATGCTAATGCTAAGTCACTTCAGTCATGTCCGACTCTGTGCGACCCCATAGACGGCAGCCCACCAGGCTCCCCTGTCCCTGGGATTCTCCAGGCAAGAACACTGGAGTGGGTTGCCCTTTCCTTCTTCAATGCAGGAAAGAGAAAAGTGAAAGTGAAGTCGCTCAGTCGTGTCCAACTCTTAGTGACCCCCTGGACTGCAGCCTAACAATCTCTTCCACCCATGGGATTTTCTAGGCAAGAGTACTGGAGTGGGGTGCCATTGCCTTCTCCGAATCTCAGTCATTTGGCCTAGTAGGAGAGGTCTGTAGCACAGTCCATGCACAGATACAGCTGACTTATGGCAAATTTAAACTATCAAACACAGGTATTATATACTTTAAGGAATATTTTTTCCCAAAATGTAGTCAAATGATTGAACTAAAGTAAGACTACAACAATAATATGCTCAGAATCACAACATGCTAATTAAACTCAGATAATACTTTGCTTGATCATTGATGATTCTTGATCTGCTAGAGCCAAAAAATGTTTCCATTCATACTGTATCCTATTTTAACAATTAAACATTTTAAACTTCACATACACTTAAGAATACTACATTTCAAATAATATTTCCTAACCTTACCTTCGGGGAAGGCAATGGCACCCCACCCCAGTACTCTTGCCTGGAAAATCCCATGGACAGAGGAGCCTGGTAGGCTCCAGTCCATGGGGTCGCTAAGAGTGGGAGACAACTGAGCGACTTCACTTTCACTTTTCACTTTCATGCATTGGAGAAGGAAATGGCAACCCACTCCAGTATTCTTGCCTGGAGAATCCCAGGGACGGAGGAGCCTAGTGGGCTGCCGTATATGGGATCGCACAGAGTCGGACACGACTGAAGCGACTTAGCAGCAGCAGCAGCAGCAGCAGCAACCTTGCCTTATGGCTCAGCAGTAAAGAATCTGCCGGAAATACAGGAGACGTGGATTCCCTGGGTCAGGAAGATACCCTGGAGTAGGAAATGACAACGCACTCCAGTATTCTTGCTTGGAAAATCCCATGGACAGACAAGCCTAGCAGGCAACAGTCTATGGGGTCGCAGACACGACTGAGCACACACATATATATAACTTGACCTTAAGTTAATAATAACTTTAGGACTTTGATACTCTTTTCTTTTGAAAGCTTCCAAAATATGTTGTAATGTGAAAACCATGTGAAAGTTACAAAACAATTTACACAATATGGCTCTATTTGTGTACAATATTAAGTGTGCATACATATATGCTTATGTACAACAAGAAAAAATGTATATATATATATATATATATATATACACACACACACACAGAAATACACACACACACACAAACATATCATCCCAAGAGGCTCTGGGAAATGGAATATAGGATACTAGAAATGAAACTTTTGCTTCTATAAAGACTTGAAGTAAGGATAGGGAATTTAGGGAAATATTCTTGTCCCAGCTCTACTTTGAACTTGTTGTGGGACCTCAGTTTCCTTCTATTGAAAATGAAGGGTTGAACTCTATGGTCCCTAAGTTTCTTTCAGTTCAAGAATTGTAAAATTTTACTTTTCTGTCATCAATTTGATTTTACTGATGTTAGATTACCTTGTATTTGAGACATCCACAGTCAGAACCTTAGGTAATATCTATTTAATTAGAATGACACTGTTTTGGGGTTTTTTTTTTTTTTTAATTTTGTTCTCTTTTATTCCTAAGAATACTACAGACTTATAGTAAAAAAAAAAAAAACAAAACAGAATTAAAACTGTATAGAAGATACTTTCTTATACAAAAGGTCAAATCAGTTTAAAAATAACTTATCATTGACACATTGAGAGCCTGAGCAGTAGAGTTTTACAAAGGAAAATGTGGATGCAGGTTGCCAATCCAACCCAGTGAAGGAATAGAATCCTAATATCCAAGAACTCTAAGATTAGATCCTGTTCCCCTAAGATAAACAGATTAAAAAAGTTAATGACAGTTGAGTATGAAATAAAATGTTTGTACAATAACTAACAATAAAATGCATTTGTCTTTTTCAGGGATGTGATGAGTTTAGGGATCACACTGGTGGGCCATCAGAAGAAAATCATGAGCAGCATTCAGACTATGAGAGCGCAAATGCTCCATTTACATGGAACTGGCATCCAAGTGTGATAAGCGTCTCTCCCTTATGAGGGAGATTATGGACCACGAGAGAAGAGTACTGGCCTTCAGTATATGCATAGAATGCTGCTAGCAGACAGTTGATGTCCTGGGTCCTTCCTACAGTGAACTGAAGATATAAGAAGCACCTACAGACTTGAACTCCTAAGTGCCACCAGAATATATCAAAAGGGAATTTAGGATCCACCACCGGTGGCCAGGAAAACAGCAGTGACAATAAACAAAGTACTACCTGAAAACATCCAAACACCTTGAGCTCTCTAACCTCCTTTTTATCTGATAGACTTTTTAAAATGTACATAGAGAATTTAAGAAAGAATATATTTGTCAAATAAAATCATGATCTTATTGTTAAAATCAATGAAATATTTTCCTTAAATATGTGATTTCAGACTATTCCTTTTTAAAATCATTTGTGTTTATTCTTCATAAGGACTTTCTTTTAGAAAATTGTTTATAGCTTGGACCTTTTTAGTGTTAATCTATGACACATTACTACACTGGGTACCTTTGAAAGAATCTCAAATTTAAAAAGAAATAGCATGATTGAAGATATATCTCTGTCAGAACATTGGTATCCCTTTTATGTCATTTAATTTTGTTTAATCAGTGCTGTTTTGATATTGTTTGCTAATTGGCAGGTAGTTGAGAAAATGCAAGTTGCCAAGCTCTCTGATATTTTTTAAAAAGAAATTTTTTTGTAAAGATCTGACAACACTATCTTTTCAATGAAAATAGCAATAATGATCCATAAATACTATAAGGCACTTTTAACAGATTGTTTATAGAGGGATTTTACTAGACAGAATTTAATAAACACTCAAATTGTAGGTTTATGATTATATAAAAAAAGATAAGGCACTTCATCTAAAGAATGTTGGTGAAGGCAAATCTCTGAAAGTAAGAACTATCCAGTGTTATCTAAAATTTAATCTGAGCACATCACAATTTTTTCAATATCAAAACATTTAGGAAATTTAGGAGAAATAGTTGGCATATATTTTATATCCTATTCTGTTTAATGCAGTCCAAACATTAAAGGGAAGAATTAAGTTTTATGTTAGAACTCTGAAGCATGATAAAAGGGGCAGTTCACAATTTTCACCTTTCAAAAACAAAGTTGCTGCACAGAATATCACCAATGCAGTTTTAAAAAAAAAAAAAAGTATTTTTATTTGTGAACACTGATGTGAGAAGTTTGTTTAATGAAAGAACTCTTTTTACCATGTCAGGAAGAGGTGAAGGATCTGGCTTTTTTTTAAAGCTTTATTTATTAAACCATGTTATTTGATTACTGTGTTAGAATTTCATAAGCAATAATTAAATGTGTCTTTATAGCTATTTCAGGAATGTATACCTATTGTGAGTAATGCTTTCAAAAGTTAGGAAAATCATGAACTACCCCAGAATTGAACTGTTGTATTTCCAAAGAGAATTGGGCTGTTTATAATAATTATTTTAATAGAGAAAGATCCCAGGGATCGGTCATAATTGGTCTTGTTTGATAATGTGGGCACCCACAAACAAACAAACAACAGAAACAAAACCTGTAAATGTTCCTTTGTAAAACTTGTAAATTTTATTTATACTGTCTTGTTTTGTACACACATTTCTCTGTAGTGGGCTCTGAATACATTGAAAATGCACTATATTTTTCTATTTTACTTGCAGAGCATCACAAAAGAACAGGTATTTTCAGTGCTACATAATGTGTTTTCCCACATTTAGGACCAAAGATGGCTATAGAAAAACTCAAACTGATTGCTTCCCAAGCCCCTCCCCACCCCCTTTTTTCCCTTTTAAATCACTGTACAGTGTTATTTGATATTTTAATTTATTTTTTGATTGACTAGAAAAAAATCATTTTAATTTCACTAAAATGTTTTTTGTCCCTAAGGAAAAATAATCTGTAAAATAATTTTAATTAGCGTAATACAGTCACCTAGACACTTCCATTTGTAATCTTTGTAATAGACTGTAAATATATTTTTGGAACTCTAACACAATGTGCTTGAGGGTTATTTTTCAGTGTCCGCAGTGTATACAAGTGTTTATACTAAGTACAGCACTTTACAATTCTAATCAGTAGCATTGGCCTTTGTGAGAATGAGTGGAAGAGTTTGAGTGAGTGTTCTTAATTCCATTTGGATTCTAGACTCACTAATAATGAAGTTCTTTTCTTGTTCATAGCTTAAGGTGCTTATTTTTTCTATTAAATTAACAAAAAGCCATTCTAGAAATAGACGACATAGTAGGGTACATGCAAACGGTGTCTTTCCTGCTTTTTTCTAGCACTAGATTTATAGTTGAGTAGTCTTTCTTGAGTAGAAGGGCAGAATAAAAGTGTTTTTGAGTTTTTTTTTTTCAAAAATAACTTTTTCCTTCAGCAATATACCTCATCTGCCTTAAATTTTTTACAGCTCTTTACAGGGAAAGGGAGAAGGGATGGGAAAGACACACAGCACAATAGGAAGGGTATGATGCATCACTCTCTCGTTGGTAGGTTTCTTTTCCCAATCAACATTTTGATTTTGAAATACATGTATGTGAACCAGATATTCAGATAAAAATAATTAACCTTGTAATACTGATTGTAATACTGTCTTCCAGAAAGAGATGAAACGGTATAATGATAAGAATGTACAACTTGCACCTTGAAATCTTCTTCTTCTTCTTTTTTATTTTTTTGATAAATTAGTGCTCAGGGGAGGAAGGGTAGAGAAAGCAAATGTTGGCAAGAGAACTCAAACGTTATAAAAATGCAAAAGGAAACGGCCTCCTTGCTTTAACAGAGCCACCTTTTTTAGAATGCTGTCTTCACATGTGACTTGTGTTTTGCATTCAGGACTGAAATAAAAGTAACTTTTATTACATCTGGATCTAACATTTTCTCAGCAGTTGATCTGGGCCTTGTTTTCTAGGACTGGTGGTTTATGCTTGTCAGAGCACTCTGAGTTGAATCATATTGTATACTTATGTAATCTACATTAGCTAGTACTATTTAGGACGCTATTTTAATTGCTCCTCCTATCCGTGTTTTAAAGACAATTAAAATGGTGTAACTCACCTCTCTTTTTTATTTAGGTAATGCTGATATTCTCCCTTTTGTTTTCCTGAGTAGCCTGGAACTGTGCTACTCACTGATGTGCATGTTCAAATAAATTACTGATGTGTATTTTTTTGCTATATGTAGAGAAATCATGGGGAACTCGGGGCGAGATGTGCTTTTTGTTGGTTGAATTTGTCCCTCCTTGCCTAAGAATTACTACAGGGGTCATCCTTTTATAAGGACAAACTGCTTTTGAACAGTGTCTTCAATGTATCAAGCACAAATAACTCTTTCTTCAACACGAATCATAAGTCTCTTTTTACCAGCTTACAATAATAAACAAGTCTATTAGACAATGTAAAGAAAATCCTGTCTCCAATCATTGGTGGATTCCTTTATGTCCCTTATGCATTCTTTATTTTTTTACACAGTATCATGAAAGGAGATGTTTAGAGTAAAGGTTTTATTGAAATATTTCAGGGGGCTAATGAGAATACAAAGAAATTAATATCCTTTGCATCTCCTCCTTCTGCACACAGACTTAAGTCCACTCTAATTATTACAGAATAACAAGACTATGTCATCAAAGAGCCATACTATCAAATATTTTAATTAAAGCTCTTTTGTTCCTTATTGAATCTACAATGGCATAATGCTAACAAGAATATTTGCATGGGAAAGGTAATGTCAGGGTCATGGGACCCTGACAAATATCTTATACATTTAGTATCATGCAGCAACTTGAAGAGTCTCTGCATTTAAGGTGCTGCAGGAGACAGACACAGAGTCCAGAGAAAATGGGAAAAGTAATCAATCTGGTTGTCTGATTGTTTATCAATGACACTAACAGTGATCAGACCAGCTTGCACCTGAAATGAAGAAAACTAAATCTTCCCTTTGCTCCAGCATTACCATTGTAAGGTCTACAAACTTTGAACAAATATCCAAACATATTTCAAAAAATGAGACTAGGCAGATACCAGGTGACATGCCATCACTAGTTATCGCGCCCCTGATGCTGAGGCTCAGGGTTGGCGACGAAATTGAAAGATAATTGTGAGGTCTTGGCTATCCCAACTCTCCAACAAGCAAGGATGCACTTGCTAAGTTCACACAGTGATGATAACATAGCCTGAAACGTTGACCGGCAGTCAAATGATCTCTTAAAGTCCTAGATCCATAAGGGATACAAAAATACACTACTCTACCAATACTCTTCTGTTCCTCCAAAAGAATAAAGCCATTATGATGAATATACAAGTTCTATTGCTAAATAAAAATCAGATTGTAATACTTTCAATAATCAGTAACAATTTTTTTCTTGGAGTATTTT
Organism: Tragelaphus eurycerus; assembly: GCA_935064755.1. Classification (NCBI taxonomy): domain Eukaryota; kingdom Metazoa; phylum Chordata; class Mammalia; order Artiodactyla; family Bovidae; genus Tragelaphus; species Tragelaphus eurycerus. The sequence continues at coordinate 8,406,458 of CAKXYN010000012.1, read as the reverse complement.
TATCTCCTACTGTTACCCAGCTGCAATGAAAACTCAATACCAATTTCAAGAGGAATTTCTGAGAGAAATCAAAGAGGTGATCAAATTCTTAAATTCAATTCAAAAGATTATAGCTACCGACATTAATAAATGATAAAAGACAGTGCATGGTGACTGCAAACATACAAGCTGCTCTGAAGGGAACAGCATGTTCTTGGCTTTATGGCCATGGCCCTTCAGTAGCCCCTACCCAACTGCTCTATTGTCTAATGCATCGCAGCACAGCTTGAAGACTATGAACAGGAGAATAAAATATTTCATTAGGATGCTTCTGTAAGTCTCATTAGAGTGAAGTGCTGTAAGGGTTTTTTTTTTTTTTTCCAAGTTTAGTGATTGAATGTAATTAAATGTATAATTAAATAATAAAAGACCTCTTCTGATTGACCTTGAGGTTAAAATAAATGTAATTAATTGATCTAATTTAATTGGGCCTATTTCACAAAGGTTGGTAAGTAGCAATAAAGTAGCTCTAGTCTAGTATTCCTTGGGTCTGTAACAGTACTAGAAATCCCTTAGGTATGGAACTCTCAAATTGCAGACATTTGATGATTTGGAGAGAGTAACAAGTGAGGTGTTGTCTATTCCAAACTTCCACGAATAACAAAGCTCCATAAGACATACACTACAACATATATTTCATTATTTTAGATATCCCAGGTTTTTACTATTGAAGATTATCTTTGTTTTCCCTTTGAAGTTCATGGACTTTACTTAAGTATATTTGTAGATTTTATATATACCTAAAGAAACAGTATGTTTTTAATGAATGATTGAGCGTAGATCTTAATTAAAGATGCTCAGAGGGAAAAACAAAGGAAGCATTTGTTTTTAAGTAATCCTGATTCTAGTTTAACAGAAGACAAACATTCACTGTTCAAGTCTCACCATTTCACTTCGGAACCAAAACTAAATAAAGTGAATGACTGGAAAACAAACTCGAGAAAAACAAATAGAGATAAATAAGCTTCTTATGTAGAACTAGCATTCATACACATCTTAGTTTCTACATTTTGCAATTCGCAGAAAAGAGGCAAACAACACATACTTTTTTAAAGTGATGTGAATTTGCAGATACTTATTACACAGATGGTAAGACCTATAGCAAATTACAAGAGAAAATTCTGAAGTTAATCTGGTCTTGTCAAATAGCTAGAAATAAGCAACATTAAGAGAAAATCGGATGGAACATGAGGCTAAAATGTCCTCTCCATACAAAAGACCCACATCTTTCTTCAGCTCTGATATTTGCACGGAGTGTTTTAGGGATCTACTGGGCAGGGTATCTGCTGGTCATGTGTTACTGTAATTTCGTGTTTCCACTTAAATAGTCACCACTTGCACGCTGAGCTCCAGGTGTATTCACTGGAACCCAACTTAACAGAAACCACAGGAATCTGACTCTACAAACCTACTTTGCTTGACCTGAGAAATAGGCAGGAGGTAATCATGGGCTCCTGCAGCTATTTCAATGGCTGCACTCTTCATAAAGGAACAAATACCTGTGAGCTTAGGTGTGATGCAGGGCCAGCAGACAGGAGCCATTAAACCTCTTCCGATCTAATTGAAAAACAAAAACCAGCAAACACCAAAGAATATCATCCTTCAGATTTGCAAAGGAACAAGAAATATTGTGTATTATGATATATATAAATGCAGGGATGGGAACTTCCCTGGAAGTTCTGTGTGGTTAAGTCTTCACCTTCCAATGCAGGGGAAGCGAATCTGATCCCCGATCAGGGAGCTAAGATTCCACACACCTCATGGCCCAAAACCCAAAACATAAGAGCAAATATTGTAACAAATTCAATAAAGACTTTAAAAACGGTTCACTTTAAATAAGAAAAAGAAAAAAAATAGGCAGGGATGAACTGCAAGAAACATGGAGAGTCAGCTCAGAGAAGCTGAGTCTAATGGAAGAGGCAATAAACAGCTATTGGCAATTCTGACCAGAAAAAAAAAGGATGTGGTGGGAATGGAGTTTATAGAACCAATGCCTGGCCATGATGCTTGAAGGATGAATTAATTATGCTCTATTTCTGAGTCAAAGCAATAGAATCGATTTCTTTGCTTCTACAGCTTTGCGCTCCTTTCTCGCATTCTCTCTCCACTTTCCTACATGGGAGAATTCCCTCTTTTCAGCACACAACTCAGAAGCTGTTTTCTTCCCAGCCTTCACTGAACACCCAAGAGCCAGAATTCTATCTTCTGTGTTTTGCTTCTGCTGGTGGTGCTGCGACTCCCCGACAGTGTTCTGTCAGATTCTGTATGTGTGTGTCTCTCCCACTAGATCAAGTGCTCTTGGAGGGCAGAAGCCACATGGAAATCTTTGTTTTGTGTCCTTTGGGACTCAGCTGTTTCTGGCACTTGGTAGACACTTTATAAATATTTTAGAATCCTTGAAGTGCAAATTAATTCAAATTGTTTTTTTTTTTTTTTCTTAAAAGGTAGTGTGGATCAGGTGCTCTGAAGGATAAATGGGGTACAGTGAAAGTAGTAGTAAGACGGGAGTTGAGGGAGAAGACTAATTGCTGAGCACGGATGGATGCTTCTGTGATAGGCTAGGGCAGCAGGGAAGCCCAGGAGACAGAGCCACAGGGCACAGCCACGGGGACCCAGGTGAAAAGGGGAGGCAGGGACGAGATAATTAGCAAACAAGGCCAAACAGCAGCACCTTCCTGATGCTGAAAAGAGTCGGAGGTATCACCGGTTGTAAATAACCAAGAAAGATTAAAGAATTTGAAACCAAGTAGAAGAAACTGGACTTGATGTGGGAAACAAGGAAGGGCTATTTACCAATACCTGGTTAGACGAGGCAAAGACATGGTGAGAATGTTTTTTATGGAACAGTAATCTGCAGAAAGATAGGAGCTGTGATTGTGACATTTTAAGATTAGACCTAGACAAGGGGAAAAGAAGATTTTTCTTCTTCTGGAATGGAAAAGTCCACCACTCCAGCTCTCAAAATCCAGACTATCTCAGTAATTCTACAGTTAAATAAAAATTGAATAAAGTGGGATTTTGTGGGCCAACAATGTGAGTCTACTTACCATTTACAGCTGGAAGAGGCAGCATAGTGTGGTGGGTGACGGCAGAGGGTTTGAATACAGGCCACTTCGGGCTAATTCTATCACTCTGTGGGTAATGCAAAGGACACAATTTAATTTCTATGTTTTCTGTCTTCTATGTTACCCATAAAATGGTACTAAACAGTAACATGTCCCGTTTCTAGAGTTGGTACATTTGTTAACTGATGTTTGGAAAGTACTTATCACAAGAATAAGTGCTCAGTACAATTTAGCTCTTATTATTTCCCTGGGAAGTATTTTTGTCTACATTTCTATCTATTTAACACACATACAAATACACCATTGTGAGTTCTGAAATAATTCACTTACAAATAAATTTTAGAATTTAATTTTATATTTTCTTCCCAAATTTTATCCTTATCTTTTTTGTCAGTTTTCAAAAAAGGTGACTACTGATCATATCTCTCAAATCAGTACTCAGAGAGTCAAACTTCACTCATCTGGCCATAAACAATTATTCACTACCTCCAACTGATTTTAGCTTTCCGTTATCACTGGAATCTAGCATCGTTTTCACAGACACTGCCCTAAATTACGTTTTCATCATCTCTCACCTACACTAATGTTACATCCTCCAGTGTGTTTTTCTTTCTCTAATCCTTTTTAATTACGACCTTCAGAGTCATTTCTCTAACACATATATGATCATGTTTTCCCCCAGTTTAAAAGACTTTAATGGCCCCTCCTTGATCAGAGAAGTGAACTCAGCTATATAACATAACATCAACAGTTGGAATCCTGCCTTTTTGATCCTCACCATTATCCCTCCTGCTGGATTTCATAAACCACTTGTGATTTTGACATACAAAGTTCTTTCATACTCCCTGTCATTATGAGTTTTCTGAGGGAAGCAACTAAATGCGTTTTATTCCTCTTAGTATCTACTGAGCCCAGCACAGATTTAAAAGCTGGTGGTAGCTTCAATGCCTGTATCTTTAAAACAAATCCTGGGCAAAAATTGAAATTTGAGGAAAAATACACAAACCTCCTCAATTCACAATTGATATCACAATGTAATTTTATCACTTTTTATTCACCTTCTTTAATGACCAGAAAACACATCTAGAAACTACAGAATACACATCTAGAATCTACAAAACAAATTATGTTGTTAATAAGCAATGCATTCTGAATTATAATAGAAACTTACATATCTATGTGTTTATGTCAAAATTTACATTTTCTCTTATTTAAATATGTGCTTTAAATTTTATCTTTCATTGCTGCTTTTTAGAGAAGTGGTGAGGAGCAGTCCACATGACTTTTTTTTGCCATCTGATCAAGGAGTCAGAAAACCTCTCATTTTCCATTACCCAATGATGTTATGTAATATTTTACACTGTTTCTTTATCTGTCAGTGATATTACCTGACATATAGGAAGCAGAATTTTTGTGTAATTCACATTTCTATTCCAAAGCCTGGCACAGTTCCTAGCAACTTTCAGATTCCTAACAGGTGTGTGTTGAGTGGTTGAGAGTCACATGATTCTCGAGCTCTTCATTGTCTCAAAAGAATCTCGTGTATTAGCAGTATGTCTTAACCTAAGCCATGAAGACCACTCTACCAAACTGAATCACTATCCTTCAATTGAAGTGTCTCTTCTCAATGTCACAGATGTTTCCAGATGCTGTGCTATGACGTGCCTCATGCAATCTTCATCTTCATTGACCTAAGAGATATACGTAACCCCATCTGAAGACTCCAGTCTACAGTATCACAATGATCTCCACACCTTGTCCAGCATGTACTCCAAATGACATCAGCAACTGATGCACACAGCTTAATTTCTGATTGGAGAAAACATCATATTTATATTCCACTAACTGCTCACAAAGTTCTTTGACTGAAACAGACATGGAATTGTAACTACATGATTCTGAAATACCATTCTAATTATTTAAAATATCGCCACTGTCATACATCCCTTCTCCTCACCTTTTTCCAAATAATCGAGCTAAAAATTTTACTTATGTTCCTAGCCTTACAGCTACTGCTTTCCTTTAGCAAGAGGTCTATATGACCTTAGCACAAGGTGATATAATACTTAGTATTTAGCCTGTTTTCTTGACTTTAACATTTTTTTAATTAATTTTTATTGGCATATAGTTGCTTTACAATGTTGTGTTTGACGTTAACATTCTTAAAATGCATACCTTCATGCTTTATCATTGTTTATGCGGGTATGCCAAGTTAAGTAAGTTAAACACATCCCTCTGGAATTCGCAGTTCAGTCGTTCAGTCACGTCCAACTCTTTGCAACCCCATGGACTGCAGAACACCAGGCTTCCCTGTGCATCGCCAACACCTGGAGCTTACTTAAACTCATGTCCACTGTGTCAGTGATGCTATCCAACCATCTCATTCTCTGTTGTCCCCTTCTCCACCTGCCTTCAATTTTCCCCAGCATCAGGGTCTTTTCAAATGAGTCAGTTCTTCACATCAGGTGACTAAAGTATTGGAGTTTCAGCTTCAGCATGAGTCCATCCAATGAACATTCAGGATGATTTCCTTTAGGACCGACTGGTTTGATCTCCTTGCTATGCATGGGACTCTCAAGTCTTCTCCAACATCACAGTTCAAAAGCACCAATTCTTCAGCACTCAGCTCTCTTTATAGTCCAACTCTCATATCGATACATGACTACCGGAAAAACTATAACTTGACTACATGGAACTTGGCAAAATAATGTCTCTGCTTTTTAATATGCTTCCTAGGTTGATCATAACTTTCCTTCCAAGGAGTAAGCATCTTTTAATTTCATGGCTGCAATCACCATCTGCTGTGATTTTGGAGCCCAAGAAAATAAAGTCTGATACTGTTTCCATTGTTTCCCCATCTATTTCCCATGAAGTGATGGGACCAGAGGCCATTATCTTAGTTTTCTGAATGTTGAGCTTTAAGCCAACTTTTTCACTCTCCACTTTCAAGTTCATCAAGAAGCTCTTTAGTTTCTCTTCACTTTCTGCCATAAGGGTGGTGTCATCTGCATATCTAAGGTTATTGATATTTCTCCTGGCAATCTTGATTCCAGGTTGTGCTTCACTCAGTTCAGCATTCCTCAAGATGTACTCTGCATATAAGTTAAATAATCAGCGTGACAATATACAGCCTTGACTTACCCCTTTCCCAATTTGGAACCAGTCTGTTGTTCCATGTCCAGTTCTAACTGTCTTCTTGACCTGCATACAGATTTCTCAGGAGGCAGGTCAAGTGGTCTGGTATTTCCATCTCTTACAGAATTTTCCACAGTTTGTTGTGACCCACACATTCAAAGGCTTTAGCATAGTCAATAAAGCAGACATAGATGTTTTTCTGAATCTCTCTTGCTTTTTCGATTATCCAGTGAATGTTGGCAATTTGATCTTTGGTTCCTCTGCCTTTTCTAAATGCAACTTGAACATCTGAAAGTTCATGGTTCATGTACTGTTGAAGCCTGGCTTATAGAATCTTGAGCATTACTTTACTAGCGTGTGAGATGAGCGCAATTGTGTGGTAGTTTGAACATTGTTTGCCTTATTTGGGATTGGAATAAAAACTGACCTTTTCTCATCCTGTGGCCACTGCTGAGTTTTCCAGATTAGCTGGCATATTGAGTGCAGCTCTTTCACAGCATCATCTTTTAGGATTTGAAATAGCTCAACTGGAATTTCATCACCTCCACTAGCTGTGTTCATAGTGATGCTTCCTAAGGCCCACTTGACTTTGCATCCCAGGATATCTGACTCAAGGTGAGTGATCAAACCATTGTGATTATCTGGTCATGAAGATCTTTTTTGTATAGTTTTTCTGTGTATTCTTGCCACCTTTTCTTAATATATTCTACTTCTGTTAAGTCCCTATCATTTCTGTCCTAGAATTCTCACTCTGCCTCTATTCTCTGCTTCTAGAGCAGCAGAGCAGCGGCAGACCTTGCTCCCTGCCTGGGTAATGTGTTTGGGAAGAGGGCTGAAGAGGGTTCCTATCTATTGCTGAAATGGAGCAAGACCTTGTAGTCCTCGCCCACCTCATGTCCTCCACCTGCCTTTTGTCTGTGGGAAAACTTTGGTGAAAAAATAAGTTTAATCAGAGATGTGAGAAAACAGAAAAACAAAGGATAACAGTCAAAGGAAACCAAATAATAATAGTTTAGTCTTTAAGCATAGTCAGAAAGACTTTCAATTTCTTCCTAAGGACTGTGAATAATATTCTGAGCCATAACCTGTGGGCTGTCTTATATATTCTGAAATCTGTAAAAGGTGCAAGAAGTTAACTACATGATGACCAGGCAAGAGCTGTGACACAAGCTGCCGCAATTCCAAGAACTGGCTTGAAGTAAATGGGAACAAACCAGCTCTAGAACTGAAGATTAACTGTACTTAAAACAATCAAGATGACACTGCTCAGACCTCCACATAACCAATTTCAAGATAACTGTCAGAGATGACTATGTGTTTCTGCATGTAGCTTCCTCACTTCATGTGTAAAAGCTCTTGCCCACTGGTTGTGGTGTGCGGTGGGGTATAGTCAGTTTCTGGGTGGAAGTCTGCCTTCCCACCAGAGTAAAGCAAACTTTCCTTTCTACCAACCTCATTACTTTAATGGCATGTGAGTGCCAAGTAGCTGGACCCCACTTTCAGTTACCCTGTCCTCACACATTCAGTGTGTTAACAATAGGAGCCAAAATCTGTGTTAAAAGACATGCATTTTTTCCATCATTCAGTAGAAAACATATCATCATGTTTTTTACTTTCTTTTCTTACATGAATATTCAATTTTCCATTATAGCAGTACAAATGTTCTCTATGCGTGAGCTATGGCCATGGAGTTATTGTAAGGAATTGTCCTTTCCATATATTTTCTGGCACTGCATTTGGGCTGACTTACATATGGTAGGCACATAATCTATAATTTTGACTGAACGAATAACTGTGTCTGCAATTGAAGCTAAAAAAATATATTTCAGAGATAACTGAAATATAATCTTTCATATACAAGGGACTCAGTTTTGACTACAGAGTTTTAACAGCCATCATGGATATCACCATATGTATTTACTATCAAAGAAAAATCTTTACACTTAAAAAGAATACAAATAACTAAGGTAGAGGGAAGAGTTAGAAGCTCTCGGTATTAGAAGTTCTCAGTTATAGAAGTGTTAGTCCTGGTTCCACCATTTACTAATTCCTTGACAGTGAGAGAACAAGTTAACTCTGTGCAATTCAGTTTTCTGATTTATCAGATTGGGAAAATCTGTTTTGCTTTTTATAAACAGTAACTTTAAGAAGAGCACATGAAATTAAACAGACAAATGAACTTTAAAAAATATAGAACAAATGTTAAATAACATTACATAAACTATTTTTCTTTGAAATGAAATTGCAGATTTCATTCATCTTCTTGCCAAATGCTTTCCCATATCTTCAGTTTAATTTGGTAAAACTCAAATATAGGCATGTAGGGAAGGATTTGATGTTTTCTTATTTTCAATGATTATGGGATACATGCTTCTGATCTGATCCGACATTTTCTAACTTCCTTATCATTTTTTTTTAATGGGGACCATTTGAAAAGTCTTTATTGAATTTGTTACAACCTTGCTTCTGTGTTATGTTTTGTTTTTTTGGCTACAATTTATGTGGGATCTTAGCTCCCCAAATAGGGATTGAACCTGCACCCTCTGCATTGGAAGCCAAAGTCTTAACCACCAGACTGCCAGGGAAGTCCCTTCCTTGTAGTTTTTCAAGCTTCGTGGCCTGAAGTCCAAGAATTTGCCTTTTTGACTTTCTTTCACTTCTGTGGCCTGCACTCAGGCACAATGTCAAATTCAAGTTTTTCTTTGTAACTTCTAAAGCTTCCTTCAGTCTTGCATCATGTAACCTGCAAGGCCTCTTAATCCTATAAACTCTAAATCACATCTCCTACCCTCTAAACTACATACCATTTTTATGCTCTTACAGCCCCACCTGGAGTTTCATGGCCATCGTGAATTCTCTGTGTTGGCCCCTAGGTTACAAGTGGTGGGTGTTAACTCAACACAGGAGTAAGCTGCCTGAATTAAAGACCTGCAGCTTCTGCATGAATAAATGCTGCTTGCTCATTCTGTAGTGCTCCAGGGTATAGTAAATTTTGATTTCTTTATTTTAATCTTGTTTGTACGCATGTATAATTACACTTGTTGGTTTAGCTCTGTGTAGAGAGTGTTGGGTAACGTTATTATCCAGGGTTTACTCATCTTGGAATGTCAGCCAGAGGCCTAGAGTTGAAATAACATGACTAAGGTTGGGTCAGCATTGCTGTTAGGGTCTGTGTAATTTTAGAGATTTATATGTTGGATGTAAATATTCACAATGGACTCAAGGAAGATAGGCATTTTCTCACCAGGTTTCAGGTGATTTGAAAAACAGATAAGAAGATGACTGGCACTTTGGAGACTGTTTTTTTGTTCTTAGGATTTAAAAAAAATTTATTGTAGTATAATTGGTTTAACATGTTAATTTTGCTATGCAACAATTCTTTGGATTTTTAAATGAGTCACTCCCTTTAAAATCAAATAGATTGCATTAGTATTTTCTGATTTTAATATATTTCAGACAGGTAGAAATATGTATGCATATGTATAAATAGCAGTGCTTTAATGCTAACCGCTTCAAAACTATTATGACTGAATAAATTAATATATAACTGCTATTGAGCCTATATATATTGATATATTATTTTTCCGGGGGGCCCGCTTGCCTGGGTCCGGTGGGGGAGCCTGGGGGCTGGGGCGCGGGCGGTGCAGCTATTGAGCTAAAGAAATACATTTCAAAGAGTTACTGAAATAAACTCTGACTTTCTCCACCTTTGACAATAAAATTACAGCTGCTATCATGTGTAAATTCATATATTTTTTTATAATATATGACACATTGTGTCTTGATTTTCATTTTACTGTTTCCCAAATCACCTGTAATTCAGTTCCCCAAACTCACACCTTTTGTTATCAAGTTTCAGCATCTTTTATCAATTTAACTTTTCAAAATCTGATGGCAAATGGTAAGAGTATTCCCCATTTCCATTTCAGAAGAGATGTGCAAAGTTGTTACCTTCCTGCTATTCCAATGTATGACAGCTAAGTCTCTTTTATCCTTAGGAAAACTACAAGTTTGAGCAAGGTAGACATCTACAAGGTAGACATCTACAACGGGGAAGGCAATGGCACCCCACCCCAGTACTTTTGCCTGGAAAATCCCATGGACGGAGGAGCCTGGTAGGCTCCAGTCCGTGGGGTCGCTCAGAGTTGGACACGACTGAGCGACTTCACTTTCACTTTTCACTTTCATGCATTGGAGAAGGAAATGGCAACCCACTCCAGTGTTCTTGCCTGGAGAATCCCAGGGACGGGGGAGCCTGGTGAGCTTCCGTCTATGGGGTCGCACAGAGTCGGACACGACTGAAGTGACTTAGCAGCAGACATCTACAAATACTGGAACTTGGCTGAAGGAAAAGGTGAGTAATGTTTGTTCCTTCCTTAAAATCCCAGTTCTACCAACTACTAGTGGTATGACCTTGGGTTAGTTACAGCATTTTACCTCATTTTCTGTTTTGTTGAATGGGAATGATAAATAGTACCTGTTTCATCAGGTTGTACTTAGAATTAAATTAATACATTGTGTTGGCCAAAAGTTCTTTTGGGTTTTTTTCCTATAACATCTTATGTTCTGGTCAACCCAATATGTAAAGATCTTAGAACAGCACCTGGCTATTATTATTTCAGTCATTAAGTTCTGTGATGGAAGACCCCTCAGTGTTTGTAAGTTAAGTGGCAGGAGCTCATTGGAGGATGGTCTACCTCATTTTGAACTTCTAAAAAGATTCTCTGAACAATAAAGAGCACCTATAGCAGAGCACATGGAAGATAGGGTAAGAAAAAATAAAAGATTTGTTGAAACATTTTAAATACCAAGCATTTTGCTAGACCTCTGAAATCCATGACTATAGAAGAGAAAATGTAAAGAACTCAAAATAGCTTTAGAACAGTTTTGAAAGAAAGATCTGTACCTGGATACACAGATTTCCAGAGCAAAGCAAGGACTCCAGAAAGAATGGGAGAAAACCAGCTTAGGATCTGCCTTAGGGCACAAATGTGGACTGTGGATTTCTTAAATCCCTTCCTAATCAGTTGCAAATGAGACAGACAGTTCCACAGATGTGGGAGGACACATTTTGCTTGCAATGCTGACTTGGCTGCTCACTAATTGTGACTTTGAGGAAATCTCTCAAACTTTCTGAATATGTTTCATCACTAGTCAAATGAAACTAAATACTTGCTTCGTATCTGTGAGTCTAATTCTGTTTTGTTATATATATTTGTTTGTTGTATTTTTTAGATTCCACCTATAAGATATCATACAGTATTTGTTTTTGACTTATTTCACTTAGAGAGCCTAATACTCTCTAGGTTTAAGGGTTACCAATGGGGAGAGGGGAGGGGAGATAAGTGTGAGAGAGAAGGGATTAAGAGACAAACTACTAAATACATAAGTAGTAAACTATACATAAGTAGTAAACTATAAAATACATAAGCATCAAGAAAATACTGTATAGCACAGGGAAATACAGTCCTTACTTTGAAACAACTTTAAGTGGAGTATAATCTATAAAAATATTGAATACTACGTTGTACACCTGATACTAATATAATATTGTAAATCAGCTATACTTCAAGAAAAAATAAAATACTTGCATAAAAGTACTGCTTTGAGAAAAAAAGCGAAAAAAAAAGCACACTGTCTGATAATATAGGACAATGCTTCCCTTTGCTTGACCATGCCAAGGGCTCACTAGGACACACTGAGATAGAGAGTATGCCTTTCCCTTGGTCTACCAAGTGCCTGTCCCCAAGGGTAAAATGCTGGTAGCCCAGGAAGTGATGGTAGTGACTCTGTCTTCACAGTGCAGAAACTCCGGCTAATCTCTTTTTCCTAAGGAAACTGAAGAATCAAATGTTTTCAATTTGTCTCCACCCAAATTAGTCTTCCTAGTAAAGGAGTGGCCAAGGTGTGATACAGGCAAAATCTCTTATAATTACCATGTTTGACTTCTGTTTTGGCTAGCAGAAATTTTTATGGAGAGAAGTGGAAACAAAACATCGAATCCCCACCAAAGGCTCCCAAACCCAAGGTATAATCAGGCTACCAAAATTTTAATGATGTAGCAGAAATATTTGAATTATTCAGAATTAACACTTAGTGTAGTGCTTCCCTGGTGGCTCAGTGGTAAAGAGTCTACCTGACGATGCAGGAGGCACAGGTTTGATCCCTGGTGTGGGAAGATCCCCTGGAGGAGGAAATGGCAGCCCACTCCAGTATTCTTGCCTGGGAAATCCGAGAGCCAGAGGAGCCTTGGGGGCAATAGTCCATGGACTTACAAAGGAGCTGAACATTACTTAGCAACCAAACACAAACAAACAGTGTATTTTAATACTCAGTTGACACCACAAACCACAAATGTATGGAATCTGTGTAGAAAAAGAGAAGGAAAAAAAAAAAGTCAATGTGAAAGATTAAAAAGCTAATTGGTTGTTGAAACAGAGGTACACATTGGACGCACACACACTCACACAAGAAATCCTCATTGAATGGAGCATTTGTGGGTACACATGATAGCCCAGTACTTACAATCATAAATTGATCCCCAGATAGTGTGGATAAGATAGTTTAACTATCTCTCAAAACTTGACAGTATTTAATAGTAAAAAAATGTAAGCCAAAGAAAGAGAAATAACTAATTATTATTTTCATAAACTTAATTTCCTTTTTTTACCCAAATTCCCTTTCTGTTCACTTCCACAACCTGCTGAAAGTTATTTTATTTTTAAGAAAGTGTTCTAGCAGCCTACCTTTCTAAAACTGCATAGATTTACAAAACCCATTTCTTTCCTATTTTCTAAATAGCTGCAGGCAGAATCATGAAAATTATAGAAAAACACAATCTTCTACTTTATCTTGATATGCATTCTATATTGTGTCACCAGTGGGAAAAATAATATCTTGCCTTCATGCACAGTTCAGCATATAAAAGGCAATCTATTTGAATAACTATGCAAAGAGCTACAGCTAAGCAATAAAATGTAAGTCAAGAAAGTATCTGTAGCCCATCCTTTTACGAATGTTTTCAAATGGGAGCACGTATACTTCTAGTCTGATCACAAGAGTCATTAAAGTTATAATCCTAGCCAAGCTCATGTTGTACTGGGCAAAATATTGTGAAAAAGCTTAAAGTTTGTTTTTCAACTTTCAATAGTTGGCCTTCTCAGCTTTTACTAAGTAATATGATACAAAGTGTTGTCATGACTTCTATATTGCAGAATTCCAAATGGGAGTTCCTATTTATTTGGAAGCATGATCGCTTAGTTGGTAAAGAATCCACCTGCAATGCAGGAGACCCCAGTTAGATTCCTGGGTTGGAAAGATCCACTGGAGAAGGGATAGGCTACCCACTAATTTTGGGGCTTCCCTTCCCTCAGCTGGTAAAGAATCCACCTGTAAGGAAGGAGACCTGTGTTCAACCCCTGTGTTGGGAAGATCCTCTAGAGAAGGAAAAGGCTACCCACTCCAGTATTCTGGCCTGGAGAATTCCATGGACTGTATAGTCCATGGGGTCACAAAGTATTAGACATGACTGAATTACTTTAACTTCACTTTATTTATTTATCGAACTTTCATTACAGTGTGTTATCTAATTCCTTTCTTTAATTTGGAGGGTAGTCATTGAGGTTTGCTTGAAATGATTTATTTAAATAATTTATTTTTATAAAACTGTCAGTGTCTTAAATATTTCTCGGGGAATGTTCATTCTAATTTAGCTGTAGGGATCTTAAAAATGAAAAAGAAAGAAGAGCTAGTCTTGTAGTTTTGATTAAAAAAAAATTCACACACAACAATTAAATTACATAGTATTAGATAACCTAAGGGGCTTCCCAAGTGGCTCAGTGGTAGAGAATCCACCTGCCATTGACTCAATGGATATGCGTTTGAGCAAGCTCCGGGACTCGGTGATGGACAGGAAAGCCTGGCGTGCTGCAGTCCATGGGGTCACAAATAGTCAGACACGACTGAGCGACTGAACTAAACTGTCAATGCAAGAGACACAAGAGATGTGGGTTGGATCCTTGGGTTGGGAAGATCCCCTGGAGAAGGAAATGCCAACCCACTCCAGTATTCTTGCCTGGAGAATTCCATGGACAGAGGAGCCTGGTGGGCTACAGTCCATGGGGTTGCAAGACTGAGCACTTGAGCATACACACACAATGGATGATAACCTAAGATCATCTTGAGAGAAGTACAATTTACATTTCACCTCACATAATTTTCATGGCAAATTGCTTATCAGTGTTTAGAAATAAATAGAAACATGATCATATCAGATAAGATCAGATCAGTCGCTCAGTCGTGTCCGACTCTTTGCGACCCCATGAACCGCAGCACGCCAGGCCTCCCTATCCATCACCAGCTCTCGGAGGTCACTCAGACTCACATTCATCGAGTCAGTGATGCCATCCAGCCATCTCATCCTCTGTCGTCCCCTTCTCCTCCTGCCCTCAATCCCTCCCAGCATCAGAGTCTTCTCCAATGAGTCAACTCTTCACATGAGGTGGCCAAAATACTGGAGTTTCAGCTTGAGCATCATTCCTTCCAAAGAAATCCCAGGGCTGATCTCCTTCAGAATGGACCAGTTGGATCTCCTTGCAGTCCAAGGGACTCTCAAGAGTCTTCTCCAACACCACAGTTCAAAAGCATCTATTCTTCGGCGCTCAGCCTTCTTCACAGTCCAGCTCTCACATCCATACATGACCACAGGAAAGACCATAGCCTTGACTAGGCGAACCTTTGTTGGTAAAGTAATGTCTCTGCTTTTGAATATGCTATCTAGGTTGGTCATAACCTTCCTTCCAAGGAGTAAGCGCCTTTTAATTTCATGGCTGCAGTCACCATCTGCAGTGATTTTGGAGCCCAGAAAAATAAAGTCTGACACTGTTTCCACTGTTTCCCCATCTATTTCCCATGTAGTGATGGGACCAGATGCCATGATCTTCATTTTCTGAATGTTGAGCTTTAAGCCAACCTTTTCACTCTCCACTTTCACTTTCATCAAGAGGCTTTTGAGTTCCTCTTCACTTTCTGCCATAAGGGTGGTATCATCTGCATATCTGAGGTTATTGATATTTCTCCCAGCAATCTTGATTCCAGCTTGTGTTTCCTCCAGTCCAGCATTTCTCATGATGTACTCTGCATATAAGTTAAATAAACATGGTGACAATATACAGCCTTGACGTACTCCTTTTCCTATTTGGAACCAGTCTGTTGTTCCATGACCAGTTCTAACTGTTGCTTCCTGACCTGTATACAGATTTCTCAAGAGGCAGATCAGGTGGTCTGGTATTCCCATCTCTCTCAGAATTTTCCAGAGTTTATTGTGATTTACACAGTCAAAGGCTTTGGCATAGTCAATAAAGCAGAAATAGATGTTTTTCTGGAACTCTCTTGCTTTTTCGATAATCCAGCGAATGTTGGCAATTTGATCTCTGGTTCCTCTGCCTTTTCTAAATCCAACTTGAACATCAGGAAGTTCACGGTTCACATATTGCTGAAGCCTGGCTTGGAGAATTTTGAGCATTACTTTACTAGCGTGTGAGATGAGTGCAATTGTTCGGTAGTTTGAGCACTCTTTGGCGTTGCCTTTCTTTGGGATCGGAATGAAAACTGACCTTTTCCAATCTTGTGGCCACTGCTGAGTTTTCCAAATGTGCTGGCATATTGAGTGATAGATCCAAACTTCTCTGATGAGTGATGGGAGGGGGCTCAAAAGGAAGGGAATACATGTATCCACGTAGCTGATTCAGGTTGTTGTACAGCAGAAAGTAACACAACATTGTTAAATAATTGTACTTTAATTAAAAACAAAACAAAAACAGAAACTTCTCTATTAAGTAGCACTTTCTTACACAGTCTCATCAGATTGGGTATCATTTGTCAAAAACCTTGAGGCACAATGGAATGTGAAACAAGAAAAAATTTTGCTTCAGAGAATTCTGAGTCGAATAGTTTTTTGTGCATATGATGATGTGATCACTGACCTAGAGCCAGACATCTTGGAATGTGAAGTCAAATGGGCCTTAGAAAGCATCACTACGAACAAAGCTAGTGGAGGTGATGGAATTCCAGTGGAGCTATTCCAAATCCTGAAAGATGATGCTGTGAAAGTGCTGCACTCAATATGCCAGCAAATCTGGAAAACTCAGCAGTGGCCACAAGATTGGAAAAGGTCAGTTTTCATCCCAATCCCAAAGAAAGGCAATGCCAAAGAGTGCTCAAACTACCGAACAATTGCACTCATCTCACACGCTAGTAAAGTAATGCTCAAAATTCTCCAAGCCAGGCTTCAGCAATATGTGAACCGTGAACTTCCTGATGTTCAAGCTGGTTTTAGAAAAGGCAGAGGAACCAGAGATCGAATTGCCAACATCCGCTGGATCATGGAAAAAGCAAGAGAGTTCCAGAAAAACATCTATTTCTGCTTTATTGACTATGCCAAAGCCTTTGACTGTGTAGATCACAATAAACTATGGAAAATTCTGAAAGAGATGGGAATACCAGACCACCTGATCTGCCTCTTGAGAAATCTGTATGCAGGTCAGGAAGCAACAGTTAGAACTGGTCATGGAACAACAGACTGGTTCCAAATAGGAAAAGGAGTACGTCAAGGCTGCATATTGTCACCATGTTTATTTAACTTATATGCAGAGTACATCATGAGAAATGCTGGACTGGAAGAAACCCAAGTTGGAATCAAGATTGCTGGGAGAAATATCAATAACCTCAGATATGCAGAGGACACCACTCTTATGGCAGAAAGTGAAGAGGGGCTAAAAAACCTCTTGATGAAAGTGAAAGTGGAGAGTGAAAAGGTTGGCTTAAAGCTCAACATTCAGAAAACGAAGATCATGGCATCTGGTCCCATCACTACATGGGAAATAGATGGGGAAACAGTGGAAACTGTGTCAGACTTTGTTTTTCTGGGCTCCAAAATCACTGCAGATGGTGACTGCAGCCATGAAATTAAAAGGCGCTTACTCCTTGGAAGGAAGGTTATGACCAACCTAGATAGCATATTCAAAAGCAGAGACATTACTTTACCAACAAAGGTTCGCCTAGTCAAGGCTATGGTCTTTCCTGTGGTCATGTATGGATGTGAGAGCTGGACTGTGAAGAAGGCTGAGTGCCGAAGAATTGATGCTTTTGAACTGTGGTGTTGGAGAAGACTCTTGAGAGTCCCTTGGACTGCAAGAAGATCCAACCAGTCCCTTCTGAAGGAGATCAATCCTGGAATTTCTTTAGAAGGAATGATGCTCAAGCTGAAACTCCAGTATTTTGGCCACCTCATGCGGAGAGCTGACTCATTGGAGAAGACTCTGATGCTGGGAGGGATTGAGGGCAGGAGGAGAAGGGGACGACAGAGGATGAGATGGCTGGATGGCATCACTGACTTGATGGGTGTGAGTCTGGGTGACCTCCGGGAGCTGGTGATGGACAGGGAGGCCTGGCGTGCTGTGATTCATGGGGTCGCAAAGAGTCGGACACGACTGAGCGACTGATCTGATCTGATCTGTGCATATTTGGAAATAGCGTTTCCATTGCTTAATAAGATATGTTAAAATTATTTTACATGACTATCAGTGTAAGGACTACTTTTCCCAGGCACAATCTAAACTCCTCCTTTTAATGATCTTTTTGGTCCCATCACTGCTGGCACCCCAGGCCTGCTTGTGTCACTCCCAAAGTTTGAAATCTTGCCAGATATACTGGTATCTTTTTAAAAAATCCTCACTTTACTTAAGTATTACTTCATACAAAAGCCAAAATTCATGGACATGAGCCAATCCCAGATGGTTTTGCCTAAACATTTGCTTTAGTGTAAAAATCTTTAGTTAGCAAATTGATGTTATATGTAAGAAAAGAGGGCAGAGTCTAGGGCAGAGGTCTGTAAGCTCACACTTAAATCAGTGGTCAGTTTAAACTTGGACACACAGAAGAATATGCTGGAAGTCTTTTAGAAATGCTGATGCCTTTCTCCCACATGTAACATTTTGATATAATTAGTCTGGGGTGCAAACTGTAGATCACAATCTTTCTTTTCTTAAGTCCAGGTGATTTAATTGTGCAGCAAACTCTGGGGGTCACTGACTTGTCCTATAGCTTTTATACACCTTTGAGATGAGCCCAAATAATACTCTTCTAGCTCTTTGCTCACTTAATTTTTTTTTATAAATGATAAATGCTCACAAGTCTCCTTCCCACCCCCATCCCTCATAACCCCAGGAAAAATGAAATGGTTGCCTCTATCTCATGATTTTTCATAAAGCTTTAGACATGTCTACAATAGGGAAATGTACAGGAAAGGATATTCATCTTGATTATGTTAATCCTCCTTAGCCAAGAAATGGGAAGTTGAGATCATCCCTCTGGATCAACAGAGATATGTTTATCATTGCCTTAAAATTGTTTGGAGGTAATTTGAATACATCCTTTGGGTTTGTAAAAGATTCATGAAATGCACTATATTTCCCTGTGGGTCACTCTATACCACGTAGAATACTAAAGGCTGTGACTTTGCTTTTTATTTTT
Organism: Tragelaphus eurycerus; assembly: GCA_935064755.1. NCBI lineage: Eukaryota > Metazoa > Chordata > Mammalia > Artiodactyla > Bovidae > Tragelaphus > Tragelaphus eurycerus. Next base: position 8,387,688 of record CAKXYN010000012.1, on the reverse strand, counting down.
CCAAATGCTATTATTTCAGAGTTCTCAGTGATTCAGTATGAGTACACCAATTTAACTCTATAATAGTCATCATGGTTTTGCCTCTTCATGGAAAATATTTTCAGCTATATCTCTTCAGCAAGACTTTAAAATAAATGGTAATTTTCAAACAGGTAATAATAGTGCTTTGTAATATCTTCACAAGAAAAATTTAGAAAATGCTTATGAGGTTTGATTGATTCTTATTGGACACCTGTGCATTAAGTAAATATATTCAGGGTCCTTTTGCATGGGCTAAAACGAGGCAAGAGGTATTTCCAGAGATTTCAGAGCACTGACGTTGGTTAGTGACCTCTGATATTTTCAGTATTAGAAGTCTTCTTTAGATATACATAATCAATGTTGCAAATTTAATTTATTGGCTACATCAGGAACTCTAGAGCTTGTTATTCTTCTTTCTTTAAATATTCTTAAACATTTTTCTTAATATATTTAAACACTTAATAATAATAAAATAATAGTTAAAGTACTGTTAGTAATAATAACAGGTAACAGTTTGCCAGAAATATACTAAACATGGTGTGGAATTATTTTAATTAAGTCTTCTGAAGCTAGTAAGGTGAGAATTTTGTTATCTTTACTTCCTAGATGTGGAAATGGGGTTGCCGAGGCTAAATGGATTTCCCTCTGTTACACAGAGCATAAACTGTGAGAGTTAGGATTCACACTTAGGTTGATTATCTCCAGAATCCATGCTCATTATAATGTAACAAAATTAACACCAGAGTTTAGCCAAGTGTGTGACATTTAAACATCCTGAAGAAAAGTTTAAAAGCCAGGCAGTAGTTATTGGCCAAAGTGTTGTGCTATCCAGATATTTAGAAACATGAATGCATATTGATTTTATTTTTAACCAAAAACTTGGTGCCATTTACATGCATCTTTCTTTTTACATAAATGGATTTACATTTAGCGAAATCCAAAATGTTTTCAGAATAAGTATATCAATGTTTGAATATGAAAGACTATGTGAATTACCACCATCTGGATATTAATTAATGAGGCTTTCTTTTCTTAAAAATGTTGAATAAGTTAAATGTAAGGAGATACTCATTGCCTATTTTGAGTATAAACATTATATCCATCCTTTATCTTCTAACTTACAATCACACTATTACCAAGGGTCAGGCTCTTTATAACATCAAGTTCAAATAGCTTAGCCCATAACTGTTTTCTTTCAAGGACATCCCATAAATACCCCCAAACAACACTTAGGTTTTCCTAGTAGCTACATTCACAAGGTGATAAGTGTTCTGATGTGCTAAGGCAATACCTAAAATTGAACAATTCGCTTGTAAATAACTGTCATTCCATAATTGCAGATAGAAACCGGCGTACTTTTTATTTTTAGATGGAATGTCTCATAAACTGTCTATAAATTCTAAGAAGATGAGTTACCATTTAAAAGTGAATATATGGCAATTTGGATACAGTTTGAAAAACATATTGGAAATATTAATAAATATAAACAAAATTACAAGGATAAAAACTGTCCCCAAATCAGAGAAAAAGAGGGGATAGTCAAGGGTGCTGAAAATACAAAAATATGCGCACACACACACATACACCTACATATATACACATTCATATATGTTAGGAACTCATGTAGGATTATGTAGTCTTTTAATGAGAATAAAAAAGCATTTGAATCTAATAGCTAAACTTGAATGGATATTTACTGTTGAAGTCTGTACATAATAGCTATCGATATGGATGACATTGCTAGACTCAGGATGTGGTGTCTTTTTATTCATTATGGTAATTCTATGAAGCAGATATTACTATCATCCTCAGTCCAGAAATGGGAAAGACAACTTCCAGAGCAACTGAGCAACATAGCCACTGTTTTACAGTCTTTGTGGCTATCTTTGACTCTGAAACACCTGACACTTTCCTAAATACCACATTGTGTGTGTGTGTGTGTTTGTGTGTGTGTGTCAGTCACTTAGTCGTGTCTGACTCTTTGCAGCACCATGGACTATAGTCTGCCAGGCTCCTCTATCCATGGGATTATCCAGTCAAGAGTACTGGTATAGGTTGCCATTTCCTTCTCCAGGAAAATACCACATTAACTGAAATTAATTGCTTTTCTTTTTTCTTTTGCTTTCCTGGTTCTAAATGGCCTCTTGCCTGAAGAGGAGAGAAATCCAGGTATATATCTATAGAATCTTGCCATAAATATTTTCCAGAATCATAGAATATAATTGTCTTACATTCTCTGTTATATGGTTGAAAAGACTGTTGCATTAAAAAAATATATTTTATTCTAAATGACCCTTATTTCAGGCTTATTTAGTCATGGGTTTATTTTTTTCAATTTTCAATGATAAGTAAAGGTTACAGTTCTCAAATTAGAAGTATAACTTTAAAATTCTGAAAGAAGATTCAATAAAATTCAAAGAGCACCATGAAATATTTTGAAAAGTGACAAAATTAAGAAAAATGATTTTATCTTCTTAGTATATGTTCTAAAAACCATCTGGCCTTAGTCTTTCAGGTGCTGGGAAGCATGATGCTTTATTGCATTTGAGAAACAAGTATGCTGCTGCTGCTGCTGCTAAGTCGCTTCAGTCGTGTCCGACTCTGTGCGACCCCACAGACGGAAGCTCACCAGGCTCCCCTGTCCCTGGGATTCTCCAGGCAAGAACACTGGAGTGGGTTGCCATTTCCTTCTCCAATGTATGAAAGTGAAAAGTGAAAGTGAAGTCACTCAGTTGTGTCCAACTCTCAGCGACCCCATGGACTGAGATTCTCCGTCCATGGGATTCTCCAGGCAAAAGTACTGGGGTGGGGTGCCATTGCCTTCCCCGAAACAAGTATAAATGGCATAAAATACGAGAAAAATTACAAGCAACTTAAAACTTTAGAGAGTAAAAAAGACTATATTAATACATATAATCACGAATTCGTTCATGCATTTGCGTGCTCAGCTGTGTCTTGACTCTTTACAACCCTATGGACCATAGCCCTCCAGGCTCCTATGTCCACAGGATTTACCAGGCAAGAATACTGGAGTAGGTTGCCATTTCCTCCTTCAGGGGATCTTCCCCACCCAGGGGTAGAACCTGAGTCTCCTGTGTCTCCTGCATTACAGGTAGATTCATTAGCAGGCAGTTCCAAAATGATACTGATGGTGCTGGTCTAGGGACCATATTTTGGGAACCAGTGAATTGGATGACCTCTAAGTTCTCTATTATGTCTAACATTCTGACTTTTCTATGGGAAGATTTCAAAATATTTCCCCCGAATTTCCTTCAACAATATTTTAATCTTGACTTTTTCACAATTCTATACATAAATAATAAAATAGACACATCCTTATCCTTGACACTCATTTGCTTCATAGCATTTTCTAACCTTTTTTTTAAGGAGAATGAAATCTGTACTGTGCCTAATCTGTTCTCTTTTGTCTATTGTTATTATTGACATTTTAGCAGATATGAAGAAAGAGAGGTTAACTTCCTCAAAAGCTTGCTAGTGAAAAACTCTCAGGTTTAACTCAAGTTCTTTTCTCCTGGGTCACTAAATTATGCTTTAGTTCAATCTTGTTTTAGAGATGTGCCTGATATTATATCTTCTACCGAGGAAGGATTTTGAAATTATTTTGGTATCTCTCTATGCTCTAGATATGAATAGATTCAAATCTGAATCAACACAACAATCTCAAGGTGCAATTTTTCTGGGTAATAGTGTGAACACAATGATACCAACCGTCAGAATAATTATCATCACAGCCCAGCATAGTAGTTTGAATGTGTATCTGATGTGTCAGCTTTGATATGAGTTCTGGGTATACATATCAGTTCCATAATGCTTTTTTTTTCCCTTTCAAAAAGACAAGTTCAACAAGAGCTCTTTAGCAGTCATGAGGCTGGGACAAGGTTATATAGTTGCCCGATATCCCAGCCACTCTCTTGTCACCCGGCTTGTACTGTAATACTTAGCAAATAATTGTCAGCAAGGAGCCAGAAGAGAAATCCAAGGGCAGACCTACATACCAGGAGTGTTCCTCTCTCATGGCGGCTGCAGAGCTCAGGATGCTCTGGTCAGTTTGCTTACAGCAGATCCAAATTACCTTTTGCACATGTATAGGTCAACATGAAAACATTACATTGCATTTTGCCCTTTTAACAATCAATCCACACAAATTGTTGATGTCTGAATTTAGACCATCTTATTTCTTCATGAGGAACACAGGTATAATTTAAGATACTGTCTCATCAGGGCAAGAGTCTTTTTATCTCCTAATATTCTGAGGCAGCTGTGAGAGTTGGCTTGTGCAGCCCCATATCCTGGGCTGGCTCTGCCAGCAGGGCTGAGTGGGACGGGTACCACCCTCCCAGGAAGTTAGAAAGTAAGAAAGCCTTGTGCCCTCAACCAGTCTTTATGTTGCCCTTGTACTTGATTTTATATTGCTGTACTGTACTCCGGCTCCTGAGTGCTGACTCGGACATATATTCTTAAAGTTTGGTGTCCATGGGTTTCTGTCTGGCCTTTGCCATAATTGTCTGCTGCTGGTAATTTGGTAGAATTCCTGATTATAAATAACGTTCTAATAAATAATGAAAAATGAAAAGTAAAAACTGATTGCTGGTGATTTCAGACACACTGTGATAGTTTTGGAGGAGGGGATAAATAGGTTCTGACCTCAGAATGGTGGCACAAATTGCGAAGAGTCAAGGGTAATGATAGTTCCACTCATGTTGCTCAGTGTCAGGATATACTCCTATTAGATTATCATCACATGAGTAAAAACACAGTAATTGCCTGGCATGGAGCAAATGTTTAATAAGTGAGGCCAATTACCATGCTTATCCAATTAGGTATATAAACTTATTTGTAATGAAAGTTCTCTGTAATCAGGCTAAATATCACCTCTGGGCACAGCCCATGCTTCAGCCAAACATGTTTCTTGCAAAGGGCCCCTGGACTAGAATGCTCCCATTCCCTTCGTGGTTGTCATATGCATCCTGAACATTCTGGTCCTGCAAAAGTGCTTCTTCCTTCTTAACTGGACAGCCCCCTACCTCCTGTCAACAGCCCCCAGGACATTTTGTTCTTCTCTTACAGGCATTTAAATAGGGTTTTTCAAATTGACTAGTTCAATTCTTAGCTCTACCACAAACTAGCTCTGTGATTGAAAAATTCATTTAGCACTTCTGAGTCAAAGTTTTCTTACCTGAAAAAATGAGGTAATAATACCTGCCACACAAGGAATTAAAATTAAGGTTTATAAGTTATCTGCATAGAGCACAATAAACAGATGTTGTTTATTATTAAGAATAATGGATATGAATAACGAATGACTCAATGGACATGAATTTGAGCAAACTCCAGCAGATAGTGAAGGACAAAGAAGCCTGGTATGCTGCAGTCCATGGGGTTGCAAAGAATCAGACATGACTCAGTGACTGAACAACAAATTATTAAGAAAAACACAGTAGGGCTTGATTATAAAGATTATCATAGAGAGTGGCAGTAATTGACTGAGTAGATCTTCTAATTTAAAACCCTTTGCAGATTCCCCTTCATGTTTGAACTGTACTAGTTAGAGAATTATTATCTCTGGACTTCTCTGGTGGCTCAGACGGTAAAGCATCTGTCTACAATGCGGGAGACCGGGGTTCAAGCCCTGGGTTGGGAAGATCCCCTGGAGAAGGAAATGGCAATCCACTCCAGTACTATTGCCTGGAAAATCCCATGGACAGAGGAGCCTGCTAGGCTACAGTCTATGGGGTCGCAAAGAGTTGGACACGACTGAGCGACATCACTTTCACTTTTCTTTATCAGCATATCAAAGGTAAATCTAGTCATAAGTGCATGCATATGTGTACAGACACATGATTTTATGACTTTTATTGTACTAGGGAAAAATTCATATCTGAAAATATTTCCCTTCTATATTTCATGAATATTCTAGGAGTTAATTTAAGAATGATGGACATTCAGTCTACAGCTTCATATAAGGTTTATGATTCTAAGCACTTTGGGGGTATAACACTGAGCTAACAAGCACACAGGTACCTGTGGCCTTAGAGCCTTTCCCTGAGCAGTTTTTCATAGAGAGATGGCCGAGGGAGAAAGCATGATGACAGAGTATACATAGGCTTGGGACAAAGAAGGCAAGAGTTCAACATTTACACACTTTAAGTTTTGTCCAAAAATGGTCTGATATCCCTCCTGAGGATAATATCCTTCCTCGTTGAGTATTTGTTAATTGCTTTATCCTCCTGGCATTCTATTTCCAAGAGGAAGGCCCTATTTACTTAAACTTTTTCATCTTATCTTATATTTTAGATACACGTTTGCATTAATGGTCCTTGACTTTTGATGCACTCATTTCATTGATCTAAGCATGGTCCACCTCTATACATACAGTTACTTAAATAACTTAATACGGTATTAAGAACCCATGAACCCAATATCTCAAAGACCTAATTGTGAATCTGCTATTATTTTGGTCTTTATCAAAATTTAAATAAATATATCTATTACACCATGACCACCTGAGCACCAAAGAATTTATGCTTTTGAATTTTAGTGCAGGAGGAGACTCTTAAGAGTCCCTTGGACTGCAAGGAGATCAAACCAGTCAATCCTAAAGGAAATCAACCTTGAATATTTGAATACTCATCAGAAGGACTGATGCTGAAGCTGAAGCTCCAATACTTTGGGCACCTGATGTGAAGAGCCGACTCATTGGAGAAGACTCCGATGCTTAGAAAGAGTGTGGGAAGGAGGAGAAGGGGAGGACAGAGGATGAGATGGTTGGATGGCATCACCAACTCAATGGACATGAGTTTGAGTAAACCCTGAGAGATGGTGAAGGACAGGGAAGCTTGGCATGCTATAAGTCCATGAAGTCACAAAGAGGTGGACACAACTTAGAGACAGAAAAACAACCTGATAAATTAGGTGACAGTAGACAAATGACTTATGTCCTCCTACTGTCCACAATCTTCCCTGGGGGAACTGACCCTTATCTACTTCCTGTGATCCTAGTGGTCTACCAATCCAAAGAACCCACACAACTAGCTTACTTCTCAATGACCTCAAGCCATGCATTGACTTTTTCCCTTGTTGTCACTTATCTGCCTTTTGACCTTATCTGCACCCTAACCACCTACAAGTACTTAGGAGAGAGATGGTGGTAGTATGGAGCAGTTCACAGTGATGCAGTTGGTAAGGAGAATCAGATTATGGATATATTTGAAAGATATAAGCAACACTATTTACACTGAATAGAAGTAAGGTGTGAGATAAGGAGGCAGAGCAGGAAAGAATGGCTTGAAGGATGGAGCAGTTGAAGAATAGGAACGCCTATTAACAGGCAGGGATAATAATATTGGAAGAGGAGTCTGTTTGGGGGCTAGGTAGAAATCAGTTAGTTTTGGGAGATGTTAACTCTGAGGGCTATTAGATATCCTTAGATATCCAAGTGGAGGTGGCAAGTAGTTTGATCAATGGGTCTGTGGTTTAGAGCACACAGAGGCTGGGATTTAAGTTTGGAGGTGCAGCATGCAGATGACAGGCTAAGCCAAGAAACCAGATGAGATCATCAGGAATGAATGGAGATAGAGAAGTGGACTAAGGACAAACTTGGGGCAATTCTGAGTCCAGAGAAATGAAGAACCACCCAAGGAGATCAAAGAGTAGGAAGAAGGTGGTGTTTCCTAGGAGATGAGAAAAAGGGGGCTCCACACAGGAAGGAGTTAACAACTCTGTCCAAGTCACCGATGAGTCATGTAATAATGAGAACTGGAAATTGACCAGGAGTGGACTTGATAAGAGCTGTTTGACAGAATCAGTGTAAGTAATAATGATCAATATTGTACTAGTTTCATAGTTGCTGTTCAGTTGCTAAGTCGTGTCTAACTCTTTGTGATACCATAAACTACAGCATGCCGGTCTTCTCTGTCCTTCACTATCTCTCGGAGTTTGCTTAAACTCATGTCCATTTTGTCAATGATGCCATCCAACCATCTCATCCTCTGTCACCTCTTTTTATTCTAGCCCTCAATCTTTCCCAGCATCAGGATCTTTTCCAATGAATTAACTCTTCACATTAGGTGGGTCAAAATATTGGAGTTTCAGCTTCAGCATCAGCCCTTCCAATGAATATTTAGGGTTGATTTCTACTTAGATCTTTGAGATTTGGGATGCATGGTGAAATGTTTATTGGTATAGATTCAGGGGAGAATGAAAGAAGAGAAACTGTTGATAGTCAATATTGATGTTAGGCTTCCCCCTTGAAAGGTCCAGCTTAATCTTTTTGGAAAGATTTACTTGCTTTTAGACACTTTACTAAATGTAAAATTTACATGACAATTAATTTAATAAATTCCTTTCTAGCTTCTAATGAAACATCTGTGCCTTTTTGTCTACTGTGATTACTGAGATGTATGGTATGCAATGGGAGAAGGCAATGGCACCCCACCCCAGTACTCTTGCCTGGAAAATCCCGTGGACGGAGGAGCCTGGTAGGTTCATCCATGGGGTCGCTAAGAGTCGGACACAACTGGGTGACTTCACTTTCACTTTTCACTTTCATGCACTGGAGAAGGAAATGGAAGCCTACTCCAGTATTCTTGCCTGGAGAATCCCAGGGATGGAGGAGCCTAGTGGGGCTGTCTGTGGGGTCGCACAGTCGCACACGACTGAAGCGACTTAGCAGCAGCAGCAGCATGGTATGCAATAAAATTATTAATAATGTTATCCTTTCAAATGAGAATCTACTCCTTGATTCACACCATTAAATAACCTTCTAATCTGTGAGTCAAAATGTCAACCGATACCTTGGACTGGGTCCTAAGGATATTGGTGGGTAAAAAGAACATTCCTTAGCTGGTTTAATTTTTCTTCAGTATTAGTGCTAGCTTGGCTCATCTCTATATTTGTTGTAAGATTGATTTTTACCCAGGAATTTGAAAATAATTTAGCTGGAACATTTCTAACCAGATGTGTGAATATATTTCTTATTAAATTCTGGCTAGAATCCATCAATTTTGGAGCTGTATTGTTTTACAGATTTTGTGACTGGTTTGTCACAGAAAGTAGAATAAAATCCAATCTTTTTCTTTGTTTCTGGGTATCAGTTTCATTTGGCAATGCCAGTATTTCCATAGCATCTATAAGATGCTTGATGTTGAGTTGTGGCTGAGGCTGAGGCACTGTGATAACACACATTCATGGGCCTGAACCCAGTGTATCACCAGACAGACCAGGAAAGGCCAGCTCTTCTCAGCAATGTGTCCCTAGCAATCTACTTGGTTTCAATTTCCAAACAAACAGATGGGTTTCAATAATAAACACAAAACAAACCTACAACTTGAGGATGAATATTTACTTTGTTACCTAAACTGTTGTGGTTAAGCATTAAAGTTTTCCACTTAAAATAATTAGTAAGGACAGACAAAATTATAATTACATAGGTTGTAAGAATTTCAACAAAGGTATTTTAAAATATAGGTATTTGGTGATCTCAAACTATGTGATATCTCTGTTATTTCTAGGGAATTCTAAATTCAAGTATTTATATATATGTATCATTTATGAGCAAGTCCATGAGTATTATTCACTTAGTCATGCCTGACTCTTTGCAATCCCATGGATTGTAACCCACCCCACTCCTCTGTCCATAGGGATTCTCCAGGCAAGAATACTGGAGTGGGTTGCCATGTCTTCCTCCAGGGGATCTTCCCAACCCAGAGGTTGAACCCAGGTCTCCCCCATTGCATGCGGATTCTTTACCATATGCGCCACCAGGGAAGCCCAAGTATAACACAATTATTTTAAAAAGAAAATTACTATTATGAGAAAAGTAAGGACAGAATGTAGAATTTTACCTAAATCTGTATAATCTTCTCTATTAGTTTGCTAGAACTTCTATGACAAATACCATACTGGGTAGATTAAACTACAGAAATTATTTCCTTACAGTCTTGGAAGCCAGCAGTCTTGAGATGAAGCTGTTGGCAAAATTGGTTTCTTCTATGGCTTCCCTCCTTCACTTATAGATAATCACCTTCTCCGTGTGTCTTCATGTGGTCTTACTTTGGCATATCAATATTCTCTTCTTAAAAAGACATCAGTCACATTGGTCACCTTATCGTAAATACCTCTTTGAACATCATATAACCAAACAGTCATATTCTGAGGTTCTGGAGGTTAAGAATTCAACATATCAGTGAAAGGAAGGTTCAATATAGCTCTTAATATTTTCTATCATATTAGACAATTTAAAACTCACATCTAGAGCAATGGTTATTAAATATATTTGAGTGCATAATCTATCAGAAAAAATGTTTTCAACACATACCTCTATACAAGCAAAAATTTCATATTCATATACATGTACATATTATGAATTTTATACATATTATATAATACTTTTATTGACTGATAAATTGACACATCTGGAATATAATAGTGGACAGTTTAAAAAATTATGTGAAGTAATTATTAAAATATTGCAGTTTTCAAAATGTTTTCTTTTTCATGGCTTCATACTGTTGTTATGTTAAGTTTTCAGAGTAATATGCATGTAAGAGGAGATCTGTCATGTCAATAATGAATATAATTTTATATTTCAGATAATCTTGATCTTTTATTCCAGGGAAGCAAATAAATTGTTATTATTTTCATGTCATAGTGTGGATGGAGTCCTGCTCTAGGGGAAAGTCACTGCTTTAGTAACTGGAGATTTGAACAAAATTTCTTGCTTCATGAAACTCACTTTCTAGCAGGAATACAGATTAAACAATAAACAAATATATATACAGTCGACCCTTGAACAATATGTGGGTTAGGGGCACTGGCACTCAGCTGAATCAAAATTCTGAGTATAACTTTTAGTCAGTGGACCTCCTTGTATATGTGGTTCTTCAGTATCCTTGGTTCCATATCTGTGGGTTCAAACAACCCCAGATTATGTGGTATTTCCTATTGGAATAAATCTGCATATAAGTGAACTCATGAAGTTCAAACTGATGTTGTTCAAGGGTCAACTGTGGTTTTTAATTTTTTATTTCTCTAAAATTTTTAAAATTTTATTTGTTTTTAATTGGAAGATAATTGCTTTACAATATTGTGTTGGTCTCTGTCATACATAAACATGAATCAACTATAGGTATATATATGTCCCCTCCCTCTTGAACTTCCCTCATATCTGCCACCCCTTTCCACCCCTCTTGGTGATCAGAGAGCCCTGGGTTGAGCTCCCTGTGTTCATAATTCCCACCGGCTATCTATTTTCCATATGGTAGTGTATATGTTTCCATGATAATTTCTCCATTCAGCCCACCTTGTCCTTCCTCCACTGTGTCCACAACTCTGTTCTCTATGTCTGCATCTTCATTGCTGCTGCTAAGTTGTTTCAGTCGTGTTCAACTCTGTGCAACCCCATAGACGGTAGCCCACCGGGCTCCCCCATCCCTAGGATTCTCCAGGCAAGAACACTGGAGTGGGTTGCCATTTCCTTCTCCAATGCATGAAAGTGAAAAGTGAAAGTGAAGCCACTGCTGCCCTGCAAATAAGTTCATCAGTACCATCTTTCTAGATTCTATATGATGATACAACAAGTGCAAGAAAGACAGACTCAGAGAGATAAAGGAAAAGAGCTGTTTGATTGGGATATGCATGGAGGACCTCTGTAAGGTTACATTAAAGCAGAGAATAAAGTGAAGGACAAAGCCTGGGGAAGGTTCAAGCAGTGCTTGAGGATGGCAGTTGGTTTGCTATGTGATCTATCTCCTCCCTCATGAAACTCTAAGTGTTACAGATGTAGGACAATTGGGCCGTCAGTCTCAAGGCAGATACCTCGGTACCTTAGCAGTGCCTGATACAGAGTAAAAAAATCAATACATAATTTATTAAATAACTCCATGTTCTTTATCTTTTGAAAAACAGTTCAGCGTGATGATAAGTTAGGGAAGAATTGTAAAGATGTAATGGACAAAGAGTCTATGTGAACAAAAATATGAAAACAATTCTGACATAAGCAATGAGAAATCTACAGAAAATAAGTGGAATGCTGATGATTAAAGATACAAGGAAACAAAAAGTAGACAACTAAATAAGTATATATAAAAAAAGAATAGATACCCAGTTCATTCAGTTTCTGTGGGAATGGTTTAGTCCCTAAACTATGTCCAACCTGTGACACTATGGACTGTAGCCTACCCCAGTCTGCATTGACCATGGGATTTCCCAGGCAAGAATACTGGACACAGGCAGTTTCCTGCATTACAGGTGGATTCTTTACAGCTGAGCCACCAGGAAAGCAAAACCCAATTTCCAGATCCAGGGGATTCCTTCTGTGTCATTTGAGTTCTTCAGGAAGCAGAGGCTGAGCTGAAGTCAGGAGTTCACATGCTTTATTGGGGGGGTAAGGCTTGTGAAAGGTAGGAGAAGAATGAAGCAAGAAAGCAAAGAAATCCTTCAGACCTCAATGCAGCAGTGTCAGGCTAATTCCTGGGGCAGGGAAGGAGTATTGAGCAGGGGGCACCTCTGACCAAGTTGTATATCTGAAAGTGTCTCTCTCCTAGCGGGCACACCAGAGCAGAGATTGCCCTTGGAGAGGGATTGCATTGGGCAGAAATAGCCAGGCCCTATCCTCTGGCAGTGCTCTGTTATTGCTGGGCCCCTGGGGGAGAAGAGAAGCGGACCTTGTTGGAGGAATGTCTGGGGGCTTTTAGCTCCTTGCAGCCTCAATGCAAGCTCTTCCTTGAGAAGAGACCAGAGAGGTGTCCCATGCTCACCGCTCTGACAGAGGCAGCAGCAGCCCTGATGGCACACTGGGTGGCCTTCCAGGGGACTCACAGGAGGGGTCTCTACCCAGCATTTTTGTTGTTCTCTTGTGCTGTCATTTTTAGTTTTAACAGCAGTTAGACTTATCTGTCTCTCTATTTTGTGTGTATTGATTTTTTTTTTTAAATTCAAAAATTTAGGCAGTTATCCAGTGTTAAGCTGCAAATATTACAAATGGCTAAAACAAGGGGATGAGTTGTAGTGTCTCAACAGTGTCAGACTTTATTTTTTTGGTCTCCAAAATCACTGCAGATGGTGACTGCAGCCATGAAATTAAAAGACGCTTACTCCTTGGAAGGAAAGTTATGACCAACCTAGATAGCATATTCAAAAGCAGACATTACTTTGCCAACAAAGGTTCATCTAGTCAAGGCTATGGTCTTTCCTGTGGTCATGTATGGATGTGAGAGCTGGACTGTGAAGAAGGCTGAGCGCCGAAGAATTGATGCTTTTGAACTGTGGTGTTGGAGAAGACTCTTGAGAGTCCCTTGGACTGCAAGAAGATCCAACCAGTCCATTCTGAAGGAGATCAGCCCTGGGATTTCTTAGGAAGGAATGATGCTCAAGCTGAAACTCCAGTATTTTGGCCACCTCATGCGAAGAGTTGACTCATTGGAGAAGACTCTGATGCTGGGAGGGATTGGGGGCAGGAGGAGAAGGGGACGACAGAGGATGAGATGGCTGGATGGCATCACTGACTCGATGGGTGTGAGTCTGGGTGACCTCCAGGAGCTGGTGATGGACAGGGAGGCCTGGCGTGCTGCGGTTCATGGGGTCGCAAAGAATCGGACACGACTGAGCGACTGATCTGATCTGATCTGATCCCACCTTACCCTTTTTCAAATTCCTCATATAATCTCCATCAAATATGCTTCAGAACCAAACTTGGGTCCCCTTGCCCACATGCAGTAAAACCAATCTACTGACACCTGTTATGGTCCAGGTGTGGTGTTTATTGCAGAGTCCAGGCTACTGTTGTTCAGTCACTAAGTCATGTCCAACTCTTTGAAATCCCATGGTAATAGCTCACCAGGCTGTTTTGTCCATGGGATTTTCCAGGCGAAAAAAAACTGGAGTGGATTGCCATTTTCTTCTCCAGGGGATCTTGGAGATCCAAAATCAAACCTGCGGTTCCTGCATTGGCAGGGGGATTCTTTACTACTTAGCCACCAGGGAAGCCCTAAGGAGTCCAGGTAAGTCGTGTTTAAAGGACCCAAATTCCATGAAGGTTTTCAGGGAAAGGTTTTTAAAACCAGGGTGAAGGGGAGTGATGTGGTGTGTGTGATCAGCTTGTGAATGTTCTGATTTGTTGGTGGTGAAGTAATCAGGAGTCAACGTCATCAACCTTCTGGTTCCACCTGGTCTGGAGTCTATGTGTTTGTGGGCAGCATACAGTTAACTTCTTCCACACTGTGGAGATTATAGGATCTGCAAAACAACTCAAAGGATATGTCTCAGAATATCATCTTTAGCCCTTGAGGAACTAAAAGTTTAATGGCTAAATTATTATTATTTTGTCTTCCTTGATTGTTTCTTTTTCTGCATTTTCTTACTTCTCTGATTAAATTTACTCTTTGGAAACCGGAGAAGGCCTAAGAGGCTAACATTTTTCTACAGACAAGAGGCAAGTGGAGGACGTGGGGTTGAGGGGTTGGTTTGGGAAGGGCCCACAACTGCTAAGTTATACTCCCACACTAGAGGAGTGAGGGGGTTGGTTCAAGACTGTATGGATATTGGCAGAGCCTATTTTCTTTGTCCTTGTCTTATTTATTCAGAGAAGGCAATGGCACCCCACTCCAGTACTCTTGCCTGGAAAATCCCATGGACTGAGGAGCCCAGTAGGCTGCAGTCCATGGGGTCACTCAGAGTCGGACAGGACTGAGCTACTTCACTTTCACTTTTCACCTTCATGCATTGGAGAAGGAAATGGCAATCCACTCCAGTATTCTTGCCTGGAGAATCCCAGAGACAGGGGAGCCTGGTGGGCTGCCGCCTATAGGGTCACACAGAGTCAGACACGACTGAAGTGACTTAGCAGCAGTAGCAGCAGTAGCAGTCTTATTTATTAAGATGCACACACATGCAATGGGAAATTCTATTTCCTTCCAGTGCCCATTTGGAGAGTGGGAGCTATCTATAACATGTAATGAGGAGATGCAGAGGATGTGGAAGAGAATGAATAGGCCTTGGGAAGGCAGGATTCTGCAAAGGGTTTTGCTCCCTGCAGCCGTTGGCTGCTGATACCAGAGGGAATGAGCACAGATCAAAAGCTACCTTTATCCCTGGCTCAGGTGACTGTTGATATGACAGTTTAACTAGCAGTTTTTGAGGGCTCAGTGCATGTCAGAAACCTCTTATATATTATTTTGTATTCAAATATAGTAGGACTCAAAAGTGAAAATGTTAGTTGCTCAGTCATGTCCTATCCTTTGTGACCCCATGGACTGTAGCCAGCCAGGCTCCTCTGTCCATGGAATCTTCCAGGCAAGAATACTAGAGTGGGTAGCCTTTCCCTTTTCCAGGGGATCTTCCCAACCCAGGGATCAAACCTGGATCTCTTACACTGCAGACAGAGAGAGCCACCAGGGAAGCCCCATAGTAAGATTATTTCCTCCATTTTGTAGATGATAAAATTGAGATAGAAAAAAGTGATTAAATATCTCATGCAAATTCACACAGCTACCTACCATGTGATAGAGCTGAGATACAAATGAAGCAGAGATTCCAAGTTTCAAATTCTACCCACTAATTATATCTCAGAATGAGAACTTACACAGCTTACTAAACTATTATGTTAAAAAATGAAAAAGAAAGAAGAGTATTACTTTTCATCCATAGATTGCATATGAGGAAAGATGCATGTATTTTCCTTTGTTTGGAAATTTTTTTTCTACATCATTACTTTAGATCTTGCTTGTGATGGGCAGGTCCTCTCTCTAGGCCCTATTTATATTTCAAAATCTCTCGATTGCTATGATATTGAGAACAGGTTTCTCATTAGTATTCAGGTGACAATAAGAAGAAGCTACCAAACAATGCACATGATGGAAGAAGGCTGTCATTATACACTGAACTTATGAGAAATGCCAGTCAATACTGGTTGCTTGTAGGCTTTTCTTTCTTTCTTTCCTTTTTTTTTTTTTTTTTTTTAAAGGACTCATTTAGAAGCAGCCTCTGCCTGCATAGTAACCTGCTGTGAGAAATGGGAGTGTCTGGTTAGGTTGAAACCAGAGTAGAGAGCTTAGAAGAGATTTAGGGAGCACATCAGGTCCACAGAGCCAGCCTCTGAATCAGGCAGAGGCACAGTTGACCTTTCATGGAGGGCAACAAGCCCTGGTCTCTTTATTCTTGACAAAATTACTCAGCAGGCCATGTTCATGTTCCTGTTCCATGTTCAGAAATCCCTGGAGAAAGTTCTGCTTCAACACCCTGATAAGAGCAGCTGTTTCTAACAGCTCAGTCTTCACTGAGGGGACAGGGGGCCGGACCCAGAGCAGCGCTTGCTCCCCACCAGGTGGTGGGGATCTTCTCCGGCTGAGATGTATGATTTCTCAATGCCATGCAGTGAGAGCTCTCAGGGAACAGGGATCTTAGACTGGCCTCCGCTGGCTCCTTGGTGTGCTTCTACAGTGGGTGAGGATTCTTCTGCCATCCATTGGGAATGGGTGGCCATCTTGAGATGAGACAAAGACAGGTGGAATGACCCCCTGAATTGGGGGCAACTGTCACAGCCCCAGAAGAACTCTCTTTGCCCACCCTTCAGTATCTGTGCAAGCTTGTGTGGCTGGTGATTGGCATGCGACTCAGTACATCTGCTCTAGAACTTAAATTATGTGAAAGGAATGACTGGGTCTGTCTACCTATGTCTCTATTCAGAGCACCCTGGTGATGACTTCATCATGCTGTTGTTTATTCTCTAAGTTGTATCCGACTCTTTTGTGACCCCATGGACTGCAGCCCGCCAGGCTCCTCTGTCCATGGATTTCCCAGGCAGGAATACTGGAATGGGTTGCCATTTTCTCCTCCAAGGGATCTTCCCAACCCAAGGATCGAGCCCATGTCTCCTGCTTGGCAGGTATATTCTTTGCCACTGAGCCATCTGGGAAGCTGAGTTCACCATAGGCAGTTGATATATAATTATTTTTATGAATAGATAGGCTGAAGGAAGAGCTTTTTATCTGTGCTGGATGGTAAATTGGAATTACCCACATGACAGACTACCTTCAGAACTGCCTGCAAACCCTTGCAGATGTACATAAGGGTCTCCTCTGCTAGCTTGGTATTCACCACTCACCTGGCTCTTTTCTTCGTCCACCTATTACTGGTTCTCTGTTGCCATTTATGTCTCCTCTGACTCTTGCTGATCCTCCAGTCTTTGTCTTCCTGCTTTCTCTAAACTCTCAATCCCATATGTTTCTTAATAATCTGACTTCTGCTTCCACAGTCTTCACTTTCAAGGATCCCCCAGGCCTTTTCATGACATTTTGGGATTTGAAGCTGAGTGACCAAAGCCAACTTTTCCTTGAACAACCACCTTCTTGTCACTTCTCCTTTCCTAATCTTCATTTGTATCTTTTTAGTGGAATGATATCCTGAATGCTGGGAATTTTCTTTGGAAGCAATGATTCTTGCTAACCTGCCACCCTTCTCTGGGAACAGAGACTAACAGGTAACCACATGTAAAGAACACTTGGCCAAGGTAGAAATAAAATGCAGTGTGACTTTCCATTGTCTGTATTTTGAAGATATGCTCTCATTCAGCTGCTGTCTGAACAGCTGTTTTGAACGCATCACCGGGACAGGTTCTGGGAGGAATACAAAGAAGCAGGTTCCTCATCATTCAGTGGCCTGAAGGAAGAGCTGTGCAGCTGGGCGTACATGGCAAACGCCAGAAAAGATAACAGGATTTGGGGTAGATGTGAACACTGCCATTGCAATAGGAGTTTTAGGAGCAAGAACATTGCTAAGAATCTCAAAGACCACAAATAAGTGGTTTACCTCAGGCTGCTTTGGTTTCAGTCCTAAAGAACTGCAGTTATCCTGGGAGAGTTTTCATAGGCTGGAAACATCCAGTGGGACAAATCCTAAAACCTACTGGATTTCAAAAAGAGAAATGAAAAGTATTTCTTTTAAAAGGTGTGCATTAAAATATTTGCCTTTCCAACACCTTACCCTGAAAATATTTTCCCCATGTGTTTTCTATATATATCTCACTTTAAAATAAAAACTGAGGAAAATGACCTTAAAATATATTATTGCTATTTCTAGGAATATTGAATATGCAAACATTTGCACTATTCAGACCACAAGTCATGTGAATAATTCAGTTTTTCTTTCTTTCTTTTTGCAACCTGTGTAAGTGTTGTTTTCCATACTGCAAAGGATTTGGCTCCTTAGTCAACTGAAGTCTCAACTGGGTTGAATATCCAAGATGATTCCCTCACATCTCCCAGATTTAGGCTGGCTGAGGGCTGAGAGATCCTCCAGTGTCTTGACAGGAACACATACACATGGACTTTTGATATAGCTTTGGGGATCCCAATAGCATAGCACTTAAGTTCTTGGAGGGATTATAACCATTACATATAATTTATGATGGTTATCTATGGTATACATTATATATGATTATATCATTACATATATTATATAGTATATTATAACAACCATTTTCCTTGACTCCAAACTTTTTATGTCAAGAATTTGGGAAGAACTTGAGTGAGAGGGTTGCTCCTGATCCATATGATGCTGCTGCTGCTGCTGCTAAGTCGCTTCAGTCGTGTCCGACTCTGTGCGACCCCATAGACGGAAGCTCACCAGGCTCCCCTGTCCCTGGGATTCTCCAGGCAAGAACACTGGAGTGGGTTGCCATTTCCTTCTCCAAAGCATGAAAGTGAAAAGTCAAAGTGAAGTCGCTCAGTCATGTCCGACTCTTAGCGACCCCACGGACTGGAGCCTACCAGACTCCTCCGTCCATGGGATTTTCCAGGCAAAAGTACTGGGGTGGGGTGCCATTGCCTTCCCCGCCATATGATGCTACATGTGGTTGATTCCAAGAAGCTCAAGTAGCACTAAAAGGCTTCTTCTGTTCTAACCTCAGAACCTCCATTATGTCATTTCAATTATTCTCTATTAGCCAATTAAGCCACTGGGACTAGGCCATCATATTTGAGGAGCAGGGAATTAGACTCTACCTCTTTATATGAACCGCAGCCTGTGTTCATGAAGGGAATTTACCTAGCAGTCTGTCCCCTGGTCATTACGATTCACATCTCTCCCACCTGTAGAACACACTCCTGCCACCTCAAAGCCCAAGGTTCCCTTTCCAACATGACAGCTGCTCAAAGTCCAGGAGCTCATCATCTAAATTAGGTCCAAATGTGGTAGAGGTTTCCCAAGTGTGGTTACTCTCAACTTGAGACTGAACTGGAGAGCAGTTATCTCCCTTCCTCACACCCAACATACAATGCTGATACAAGAGTAGGATAAAGTAATAAATGGTCCAGAGCCCTAAGTGGAGGGGTGTGAGATGGGATGTATGTAGCATTATTGTCCTAAAGCATTTCTGAGAATTAAGCAGCCACATGTTGGCTTTTTCTTGACATAGGCTCTGATTCCACTCCCTGAGAAACATTCCCTGTGGATATAGATAGACTCTGCTCTCTGGATTTTGCTCTGTGTTTGCGGTTGTGTGGTTTTCTCAACATACTTCCAGCCCTGGAAGACTGAAGACCCAGAGGTCTTTCTTTCTTTCTTTTTTTTTTTTCTTTTAAATTGAACTGTCTTTTTCAATCCAAACTAACAAGTAAAATTCTCTTACAAACTATGAGTTGCTTAAAAACAACATTGGGGTTCACTTTATTAGACAAAAGTCAGATCTGTCCATCTATTAGATTCAAGTTCCTCTATTCCAAGAATCAGGCTGCTATTGGACAATGCCCTTAGGATCCATAAAAATCCTTTTGTCTATATACAAGCCATATCTTGAGCATATACAAACCATATCCTCAAGATTCTTAAGGGCCTCATTGTTTATTTCTAGAGAATCTTTGAGCAGACCCTTAAAATCTTCTTGAATTCTCAGCAAAGGGTCTTACTGTTATATCTTTTTGTGTGTGTATTCAAGCATTTTACTTTTTATTTTATTTTTTTATTGAAGTATAGTTGATTTACAGGGTTGTGTTACTTCTAGGTATACAGCAAAGTGATTCAGTTATACCTACACGTTTTTTTTTTTTTGATTCTTTTCCTATCTAGGTTATTTTAAAATATGGGTATAGTTTCCTGTGCTATACAATAGGTCCTTGTTGGTTATTTATTTTATATATAGTAATGTGTATATGTTAATCTCAGACTCCTAATTTATCCCTTCTCTTCCCCCTACCCTTTGGTAACCACTGTATCCTAAACTTTATCATTACCCTGAGGCCATTTCTCATTTTGATAATCTTTTCCCTGGCTAAAAAGACTATCCTGAAGCCTCTATAATTCCACTTGAAACTCATTTCTCTATCATGACTCCAAAAAATGTTGATGCTTTCATCATTCTGCCTGAAAATCTCCTTAGCAGAGCATGGCAGGTAGGTATAATTCTATTTTCCATGTTGTCAGAGGTGACAGTGTTGCCAAATATTCATCCATAATATTGGAATATTATTATGACAGAGGGTATTTCTAACAGAGGGTGTCTTTCCTCCAGCTGTGATAACAATGTCTTCATTCTTTACTAACAGTCTTCTCAAGGTTCTTTTATCTCCTGCCTGTTTTATAGTCTCAATCAAAATGCTATTTGTTTCAGAACCTCATTTCAAGACATAATTTGTTTCCATTATTTATTGTTGCGAAATACATTACTTCAGAGTTTAGTGATTTAGAACAGCCATTTTACTTTGCTCACAACTTTGTACATAGGATCTTGGGAAGAACTTAGTTGGAGGTTGGTTTTTGATCCACGTAATGCTATCTCAGATAGCTGGGCTATAAGATGTGCATCAAGGAAGTTTTCCCCACACACATCTAGTATCTCAGTGCTTCTTGTTCTCTTTCTCCCTCTCCATGTGGTTCCTCACCCTTAAGGGTCTTAACCACCTGACTTGAGCTTTTGTTAAACAAAAATCATTTTACATTGGAGCATAATTGTGGGTTTCCATGGTGGGCTCAGACAGTAAAGTATCTACCTGCGATTCAGGAGGCTTGGGTTTGACGCTTAGGTCAGGAAGATCCCCCTGGAGAAGAGAATAACCACTCTTGTATTCTTGCCTAAAGAATTTCATGGATAGAGGAGCCTGGCAGGCTACAGTTCATGGGGTCACAAAGAGTCAGCAAACTAGTACAGCCACTATGGAGAACAGTATGGAGATTCCTCAAAAAACTGGGAATAGAACTGCCTTATGATCCAGCAATCCCACTGCTGGGCATACACACTGAGAAAACCAGAATTGAAAGAGGCACGTGTACCCCAATGTTCATAGCAGCACTGTTTACAATAGCCAGGATGTGGAAGCAACCTAGATGTCCATCCACAGATGAATGGATAAGCAAGCTGTGGTACATATACACGATGGAGTATTACTCAGCCATTAAAAAGAATACATTTGAATCAGTTCTAATGAGGTGGATGGAACTGGAGCCTATTATACAGAGTGAAGTAAGCCAGAAAGAAAAACACAAATACAGTATACTAACGCATATATATGGAATTTAGAAAGATGGTAACAATCACCCTGCTTATGAGACAGCAAAAGAGACACTGATGTATAGAACAGACTTTTGGACTCTGGGACTGGGAGAGGGCGGGACGATTGGGGAGAATAGCATTGAAATATGTATAATATCATATCTGAAATGAGTCAGTCCAGGTACGATGCCCTATAACAGATGCCTGGGACTGGAGCACTGGGATGACCTGGAGGGATGGTGTGGGAAGGGGGAGGGAGGAGGGTTCAGGATGGGGAACACGTGTATTCTGGTGGCGGATCCATCTCGATGTATAGTAAAAGTAATACAATATTGTAAAGTTAAGAAAAATTAAAAAAAAATAATAATAATAATAAAAAAAAGAGTCAGACACGATTGAGTGATTAAACACATAGTTGATTAACAACGTGGCACTAGTTTCAGGTGGACAGCAAAGTAATTCAGTTATACATATACATGTATCTATTCTTTTCCTGTTTAGGTTATTAGAGAATATTGAGCAGAATTCCCTGTGGTATACAATAGGCCTTTGTTACTTCTATATTTTAAATATAGCAGAGTGTACACGTCAATCCCAAACTTCAATCTATCCCTTCCTCCAACTATCCCCACAATAACCATAAATTTGTTGAGTCTGTTTCTGTTTTGTAAATAAGTTCATTTGTATCACATTTGTTTAGATTCCACATATAAGTGATATGATATGATATTTGTCTTTGCCTGGCTTTCTTCACTTAGTTTGATAATCTTCAGGGCCATCTAGGTTGTTGAAAATGACATTATTTCTTTCTTTTATATGGCTGATTAATATTCCACTATATATCTTCTTTATCCTTTCATCTGTTGATAGACATTTAGGTTGCTTCTATGTCTTAGCTATTGTAAACAGTGCTGCAATGAATACTGGAGTGCACATATCCTTTTGAACAATGTTTTTCTGTGGATATATGCCTAGGAATGGGATTGCTGGATCATTTCATAGCTCTATATTTAGTTTTCCATAGTGGCTGTACCAATTTACATTCCCATCAACAGTGTAGGAGGGTTCCCCTTTTT
The DNA here is from genome assembly GCA_935064755.1 of Tragelaphus eurycerus. NCBI lineage: Eukaryota > Metazoa > Chordata > Mammalia > Artiodactyla > Bovidae > Tragelaphus > Tragelaphus eurycerus. The sequence continues at coordinate 8,365,092 of CAKXYN010000012.1, read as the reverse complement.
CCACATCATTTCTAGCATTTATTGTTTGTAGATTTTTTGAGGATGGCCATTCTGACTGGTGTGAGGTGATAGCTCATTTTAGTTTTGATTTGCATTTCTAATAATCAGTGATGTTGAGCATCTTTTCATGTGCTTCTTGGCCATCATTATGTCCTCTTTGGAGAAATGTCTGTTTAGGTCTTCTGCCCATGATTGGGTTATTTGGGTTTTTGATATTAAGTTATAGGAGCTGTTTGTAAATTTTAGAGACTAATTCCTTGGCAGTCTCATCATTAGAAAATATGTTTTCCCACCCTTGGGCTGTCTGACTTGGGAGTTTTACAGCATGGTGCTCTTTGGTAGTGCCACTTATTACATGGTGCATGGCTTCTAAGAGAAAGGAAGCAGGAGATCCCCAGGTGAGGTCAAAGCCTGGAGTTGGCACATCATTATTTCTGCAATTATTTGTGTTTGTTAAAGAAGTAACAGGGCACACTGTGTTCTATGAAGTGGAGAAATAGTCTCTACTTTTTGGTATGCAATGTCAAGGTGTCATTGCAGAAGAGCACGTGGGTTGGGAAATAGACTGTGGGCATGTTTGAAAGTACAGTCTGCCACTTTCTTTGCTGTTACTACCAAAACTGCACTCCATAGCACTTTGTGGCCATATTCTTCCACTTTTTACCCTGCTCAATGCCATACTGAAAAATTGATGCTATCTTACCCCTATTTCGAAGAAGGCAATGGCACCCCACTCCAGTATTCTTGCCTGGAAAATCCCATGAACAGAGGAGCCTGGTAGGCTGCAGTCCATGGGGTCGCTAAGAGTCGGACACAACTGAGCGACTTCACCTTCACTTTTCATTTTCCTGCATTGGAGAAGGAAATGGCAACCCACTCCAGTGTTCTTGCCTGGAGAATCCCAAGGACGTGGGAGCCTGGTGGGCTGCTGTCTATGGGGTCGCACAGAGTCGGATATGACTGAAATGACTTAGCAGCAGCAGCAGCAGTACCCCTATTTGCATGAAAACTAGTTGCGTGAAAACTTTCATGTCACAGAAACATTTTATTGTACTTAAAACTGTATTTTTTAACAATACAATTTGGTGTTAAAAGTAGGTTCTATGCTCTATCAAATACTTGTTCATCTGCAATTCCTCCCAAATGTGATGAAACATCAAGAAACACAAGGAATATCAGTTTAAATGAGATGAGATCAGGTCTTTTCTTGACCTTAGATATATGCAGTGTTACTGTAATATGTAAAACAGTATTTACAAACTTCTGTATGAAAAGAGAAATGTACAAATTCTTTGATAAAACTTGGCATCTGCATTTATTTCTGAAGAAATTTTAACAATCAGAAGATTGCCAAGGAATCTGTGAAATGCACAATATTTAGCATATATCTACATATTTTATTGTAACTTCACATCCTGGTTTTTACTTTTTCTCAACTTCTGGTCTGAAGAATAATTTATTTAAGCAATGATACAAATTTTCCATAGAAACAAAATACAGTTTTGGATTTGAAGAGGATGTTACTATGAAGTGGACACAAATAAACTCACTTTCCTCTGTTTCAACTATAATATTTTGATAACATTTCATAGCTTTCAAAGAATGAAAGAAAATGTGTTTAAACTTTTATCTTTTTTTCCCATTGATCAAGATTCATTTATACTTGTCCCAGTATCTAGATAATACATATTTGTTGTTGCTGTTAAGTTGGTAAGTTGTGTCTGACTCTTTTGCAACTCCATAAACTGTAGCCTGCTAAGCTCCTCTGTCCATGGGATTTGCCAGGTAAGAATACTAGAGTTAGTTGCCATTTCCTTCTCCAAGGGATAGTTCTGACCCAGGGATTGAACCCATTTCTCCTGCATTGGCAGGTAGATTCTTTACCACTGAGCCACCAGGGAAGCCCAAATAATACATATGATTTTCCTTATTTTACATTGGCTAGTTTCAAAACTTAATATTCTTCTGGGCTACTTTCTTCTGAAAACTGCATTTCTTTAGATGTAATCTAAAGAAAATAAGAATGTGTAAGGTATGTTGATTGGAATCTGCTTCTTTATCATAGCCTCCATTAGTAAGAATAATTTATATACAGAAATGCTAGGCTGATATGCACCATCTAAAAAGCAAACTTAACTTTGCCTGGTCCAGTAAAAGACCAGGCTATTATAATTTTAGGGAGTAAAATTTCATAGAGAATTTAGTAGCTTGCATAGGAACAATGGATCAGATAGCTCTGTTGTATAGTGTAAGTAGAGACCATCTGGGATCTGGAAAGCATAATGCCAGACATGTATGTGTGTGTGTGCTCAGTCACTCAGTCGTGTCCGACTCTTTGAGACTCTATGGGCTGGTGCCTGCCAGGCTCCTCTGTCCATAGAACTTTTCAAAAAGGCAAGAATACTGGAGCGAGTTACCATTTCCTTCTCTAGGGTATCATCTCGACCCAGGGATCAAACCTGCATCTCCTGTGTCTCCTACACTGGCAGATGGATTCTTCACCACTGAGCCACCTGGGAAGCCCATAATGCCAGACATTCTACCCTTTATCTTACTGAGTTAAGAGTTTTTTTAAAGATGTTCTTCTTCTGCCTCTTCTCTTCTTCTATCTTGTAAGATTTTAAAATGTTTCTTTAAAAATAGTTGAATTAATGCATAATTTACACACAATAATTTGTACTTATTTAAGGTATAAAATGTGAAAAATTTGGTAGATCTTTACATTCATGACACCATTACCACAATAAAAATAATAAATATCCCATTACTCTAAACTTTCCCCCTTTGTAATCACTCTAAAAACCCACCTCTCCTCCCATCCCAGGCAAATACTGATCTGATGTTACTATGATTATTTTCTAGAATTGCATCAAAAAGGAAACATATAATGGCCGCCAAGGTGGTATTAGAATAAGAATACACCCAGTGTCCCTCACCCCAGGGGCAAACCATACATTATAACTATGTACAGAGCAACTATAGATGAGAACCATGTGACAACTAGTAGAAAAGATCTTCTACAACTAAAGATACAAAGAAAGAACCACATGACCTTCCTTGGTGGTTCAGTGATAAAGAATTGACCCACCAATGCAGGAGACTTGAGTTAGATCCCTAATCCAGGAAGATCCCACCTGCCATGGAGTAACTCAGCCTGTTGGCTACAACTATTGAGCCTGTGCTCTAGAGCCCAGGAACTGCAACTATTGAGCCCACATGCCACAACTACTGAAGCTCCGTGCCCCGGAGCCTGCTCTCTCCCACAAAAGAAGCCACTGCAATAAGAAGCCTGAGCAATGCAATGAAGAGGAGTCCCTACTCACAGCAACTAGAGAAAAGTCCATGTAGCAATAAAGACCCAGCATAACCAAAAATAAACAAATTTAAAAATTAAAAAAAAGAAGAAACCACAATGAAATGGGTAGAAGTGGTGGAGATGCAGTATAGTCAAAACCTATACCCCAAAGGTAAGTGACTCCCAAACAGGAGAATAATTACAATTGCTGATGTTCTCTGCAAAGAGTAAAAGGTCTGAGCTCCACACTGGGCTTCCCAGACCAGGAATCCTGCATCAGGATGATGAAAGCCTAGAATGTTTGTTGCTGAAGTCCAGTGGTGCTTATTTTGAGGAGAGCCAGAGACCTTGAGAAACAGAGACTTCTATTGTATAAGAGCTCATACAAAATTTCACACTTTCTAAGACCCAAGGCAAAAGCAGTAATTTGAACAAAGCCTGAGTCAGACTCACTTGCTAATCTTGAATGTTTCCCTGGGAAGCAGGAGGCAACTGGGACTAACTCTGAGGACTCAGACTTTGGGAGCAGCCACTTCAGGGAACTCATCCTACCATGAAGACAGTAGTGCTGGCAAGTACCATTTTGGAATCCTCCCTCTAGGATATAGTGCCCGGACGCAGTTCTGCTCACCAGCTAGTCTTCACTGGTCCTGAGACGTCCCAGGTCAAGTGGCCACCTGGACTGGCACACAGTTCCATCCACCTTCAGGTAGGATGCCACAGGACACCCCAAACCCTATTCACCCTGGGACCAAGCCCCACCCACAAGAGGGCTCAGGACCTGGCTGTACCATCCAGGGGACCAATACTAGCTCCAAGACCTTCAGTCTAGCAGTCAGTCATCAGGCACAACCATCAAGTGTACTAATGTTTGCATTACAGAATCCCAGAACAGAGAATGGGGCAGAGGACAAATTTGAATACATAATGGCTGAAAACTTTCCTAACTTGGGAAAGGAAATAGACATCCAAATCCAGGAAGCACAGAGCACTCCAGAAAGAATCAACCCTAAGAGGCCCACACCAAGATACATTGTAATTAATATGGCAAAAAAACAAATAGTAAAAGCAGCAAAGGAAAATCTACAAGTTGCATATAAGACGACTCCCATAATATTGTCTACTGACTTTTCAGCAGAAAATCTGTAGGCCAGAAAGGATTGGCATGATCATTTTAAAGTGATGAAAATGAAAAACCAACAACCGAGAATACCTGGCAAGGATCTCATTCAGATTAGAAGGAGAGATCAAATGTTTTACAGACAAGTGAAAGCTCAGAGTTCAGCACCACCAAACCAGCTTTACAAGAAATGTTTAAGGGAATTCTCTAAGTGGAAAAGAAAACTCTACAACTAAAACTATGAGAACTACCAAAGGAAAAATATCCTAAGTAAAAGCAAATATACATTAAAGATAGTGTGTGCTAAGTCGTTTCAATTGTGTCCGATTCTTTGCAACACTATGCACTGTGGCCCTCCAGGCTCCTCTGTTCCTGGGATTCTGTAGGCAAAAATACTGGAGTGGGTTGTCATGCCAACCTCTAGGGGATTTTCCTGACCCAGGGATCAAACTGAAGTCTCATGTGTCTTCTGCATTGGCAGGCAGGTAGTGATCAACCATTTATAAATCTAATAGGAAGATTAAAAGACAAAATCAAGTTTGCCTGAGCACTGGGTCCTGTGCTCTTTAACCTTTTTGTGTTTCTTTCTCTGGTATTGAGTAGTTTCCTTACTCAGGTAGTATATTAACACCATGTTGAGTAATCAAGGATGCCCTGTTTAGAGCTCCAGAATTCTCCCTTGTGAGGCATTCTCTCATTTACTAACTCTGTCTGACATGCTGGTCTCCAAACTCTCAGCTTGATCTCTCCATCTCAGGAAGTCCGCCAGGCTCTGCCTGCATTCCCCTTTCTTGGACAGTAGCCTGCAACTTTCTAAACCAGAGAATTGGGAAAACTGTAGGCTAGAAGGAAGTGGCATAGTCATTATTTCCATCTCTTATAGATCACTGTTCTTTGTGGCCTGATATCCAGTGTCTGGAAATCCATTGTTTCATACATTTTTCCACTGGGGGTTGCTTCAGTAGAAACATAAATCTGTTCCCTACTGTTCCATGTGGACCTGAGTGGAAGTCTTCACATTTTCTTTTACAATTTAGAATACAATGCCCACCTCTATCCAGTGCAGGCAGATTGTGATTTATCTGTTTTCGACTAAGAACATACATAAATATAAACCTTAGTATAACCCAATGTTTAAAAGAGAGTTTTAAAACATTTTGAGCATCTTAAGAGAAATCTGAGAGGAACCAGACATGGAACTCCATTTATTACTGACTTACCTCTTGAAGTCCCCCTTTGGCTGAACACCAACCCCCAGCACAAATTCTGCCCTGGAACCATCCGCAGACCCAGACTGAACAGGATCTTCTTTTTCTTTCCCCACCTACGATGTTTGATGATGTTTGATGTGTCTGCCTTTCTATTGTAAATAAATAAAGACTTTCTAGTCTTCTTTCAAAATTCTCTCTGCTGCCTCATTGATACAGATTAAAAAGACCTGCCTTCAAAAGAAGTAAAAAACAGAAATCTCCTGATAAAGTGCTGTGTGTATATGTGTGAATGTTCATAAGTTTGTGAGAAAAAATTTATAAATATGTCTCCTCTAATTTTTACGTATCCTATACCTTGAAAAGACTCTGATGCTGGGAGGGATTGGGGGCAGGAGGAGAAGGGGACGACAGAGGATGAGATGGCTGGATGGCATCACTGACTCGATGGACGTAAGTTTGAGTGACCTCCGGGAGTTGATGATGGACAGGGAGGCCTGGTGTGCTGTGCTTCACGGGGTCACAAAGAGTTGGACACGACTGAGCGACTGAACTGAACTGAACTGATACCTTAAGTTTAGAAGAGTATCAAACTTAATTAACCACTTGTAATTAGACACATAAAAAGTCTGTCTGATTCTAGTTTCTTGACTGGGAAGATCTCTCCCAGATTTAAACTTTTTTTTTTTTCTCCTCACTGGATGCCTTCCAATCCTTCCATGTGGTTCTGAAGGCATTTTTCAAGGACTGGAAATCTGGAGTGACATGAAGTATTTCTGTGGGGCATGACAGGAAGGCAGGAGTCCTGAAAGACCACTGCATATTTCCCCCTAAGATCACCTTACCTGGGAGAGGTGCACCTGTGTTCATGGCTGCAGGAACTCTTTAGTTTAAAGGTAAAGGCAAGAGTCAGCAGGGGAAGTGTAACTTTGCACTTTGCTGACAGTCTGTGAAATAAATGGCCCTGGCCTGGTCTCTGACACTGAACTCAGCAGGGATAAAAGCCTACTTAAAATGAGCAGTCACAGGCAGCTAAGGTGTCGAGAAACCTTTCCTGGGAGGAACACCTGAAAAGGCAAACAGGGTTGTCATCCTGAAAGCTCTCACATGATTTCATTTCTGTCTTAATATCTGTGTCAAGACTTTTCTACAAAAGAGAATCATCAAACTTGAAAGAGTAAAACAGGCTGTGTTAAGAGTAAATTGAAATTCAGAACAGGAAAGAAAAATATTATGCATGATGGTAAGACAGCACTTAAATATTTTAAATTCATGTCTTTAGGCAGAAACAAATTAAATTCCAGTTTAGTTGTAACAAATCACTCATTGATTCCAGAAATATTTATTGAGTGCCTACCAAGTGCCAGCACTGTTCTCTGCATATGTTCATGGAGCTGGAAGAAAAAAGAGACAAAGATCCTTTCCTCTAAGTGCTCCTATTTGTAATTGTGATTGCAAAAACCTTATCTTAACTCTGTGAAATGTCATAGGGAACAAGAAACTGCCAGTTGACAGGTTTGCCAAATTCTTTCTTAATATTCAAAGAAATGGCAGAAGCAGATTTCAGAAACTCTGTGCCAATGACAACCTTGGATAAAATTAGAAAATAAATTTGAGTCTTTAACACAAGAAAAAGGAATTACCATATACCCAGCTATATGAAGTCATGTGAACAGCCTTGCTTCACTGCGTCATTGAGTTTTTACACAGGTAAATCAGGAGAATTTTATGTGAAAATTATATCTTGATTTCCATAAGACATTTCTTAGCTGTTTCATACCACTTTGAGGGTTGGTTAAAAGGGTTTGGACTGGCTGAGTAAACACTAAGAATCTAGATTTAAAGGATTGATATCAAGTTGGAAGGAGATTTAGAATTTCAGTTGATATAAATATACTTTCCTGTAATGTTACAGGGACTCTTGACCTAAAAAAGGGTTATTAGAATATTTGTGAACCATAGGTATAGGTACAAAGTGAAATAAAAACACTTACTTCAAAAGTTTATATGAGGATTAAGGGTGGCCGTGATTGTTACAAAATAGAAACTCCATAAATATCACTCTGATGTCTCGCTCCCTGGTTCAAAACATAATGTTTACTTTTCATCCTCTTCATGAAGATATGCTTAGATATCACCATCACTAAAGCAAAATATATACATATTATGATTCTAACTTTGTTAATATTTGGTGTTCTATTAGCTTAAAAATGAAGTAAAACCACTCTCCATATATTATACTATATAATGTTGTTTATATTTTGAATGTTGGCTACGTACTTATTTTGAAACACAAGTAGCTTAGTTACATTTAATAATTAATATTTATGCTTTTTGATGAGAGAAAATAAAAAACCAACTCATTCTTTTACATACCTACATTTTCTCATAAAATGAAAATAGAAAGCATATCTAACCATGTTCTCATGACAATCTATGTCTTTGGTTTCTCTTTCTGTGAGTCTTAACTGTAGAATGATGGCCTGCAAAGATAAATGTACAAGAATGCTTTTTACAGCGCTGTTTGAAATTGGAAAAGTAAAATAAAATTGTGCTTTTAGGGGAGTGGTTATATAAGTTAAAGTACATCTATACAATGGAATTATATGTAACAGTAAACAATAAGGAGATGAGCCTATAAAGATTGACTTGAGATCTCAAGACAGCTTAGAAAATAAATAAAGCCTTGGTACTGTATACTTCCAATAATATAAGTAAAAGGACAATGGACATATGAAAGTAAGTGTGTGTGTGTGTGTGTGTGTGAGTGAGTGCATAAGAATAGGGGCTAGAAGATGGTAGTTACTCTATTTAAATTTTATTTTACCTTTTACATTTTTCAGTAAAGTATAGTTGATTTATGCTGTTGTGTATTTTCTTGTGTACAGCAAAGTGATTCTGTTATATATATTCTTTTCCATTATGTTTATTACAGAACATTGAATATAGTTCCCTGTGCTGTAGAGTAGGAACCTACTCTTTATTTTATATATAGCAATTTATATCTACTAACCCAAAACTCCTAATTTATCCTCACTTCCCTTCCCTCTTTGGTAACCATGAGTTTGTCCTCTATGTCTGTGAGTCTATTTCTGTTTGAAATAGACTTATTTCTGAATGAAATAAGTTCATTCAGTACTTACTCTTTTGATAATATGATCTCTGATGAGAAAATAGGGAATTAGTACTAGTGAAATGAATGGGACATTTATATTTTATTATTATTATTTCTATATTGATCAAGACTTTTAAACAAAAATGTACAAATGTGTATCTAGTATAAAAATAACAAATAATGAAAAATAATACTGATATTATTTGTGGAAGTTTAAAGTATAAATTAACAAACACAGGGCTTCCCTGGTGGCTCAGATGGTAAAGTGTCTGCCTATAATGCAGGAGACCCAGGTTCGATCCCTGGGTTGGGAAGATCCTTTGGAGAAGGAAATGGCAACCCACTCCAATATCCTTGCCTGGAAAATCCCATGGATGGAGGAGCGTGGTAGGCTACAGTCCATGGGGTTGCAGAGAGTCGGAGATGACTGAGTGACTTCAGTTTCAGTTTCAGAGTCATTGGTCAAGAGATGGATTCTTCTTTAAGCCAGGTCTCAAAGAGCATGATAATAACCGGATGAAAAAATGAGGACTCAAATCCAAACTGCAATTTGTTTGTTTAAAGAGAATAATGAAATAATATTCTCATGATTAAAATTTTCTTTAAAAGTTTAATTTGCCTGTACAAAGAAGCAGTTTTACCATTTGCAATTAGTCTTCTTTAAACACTAAAGAGCAAATATAATTACTGTATTTCCTTTTTTGCAACCATTCACATGAAAATATCTAAACCAACAATATAAAAGAGGGAGATTCATTAACTAGGTTTTATTTTATATTATCATTACAATTAATTTGTCTAGATTGACCCCCTCAAAATAAGAGCTCATCTTCTACTTTTGATATTCACAAGAGGGATTCGGGCTCTAACGTTGATTGTGATCATGATAGTCTCCTCTTCCACCTCCTGTCCCTCTTCCTATTTTTCCCTTTATCTTCCACCTTCTTTTCTTCCCCTCCACTTCCTCCTGCTTCTCCTTTTTTTCCCTTCCACATTTTCAAATGGTACTTTTTGTTCATTTAGTTACTGAATCAGAATGCATAGAATGGATTTGCCTGTTAACTGTACTAAAGGATAGGTATCAGTGAAAAACAAACATTCTTTCAAAGAAACCTTGAATAGAGCATCCTCAAGCTCAGTGTCCCCAGGAATACCTCAATCACATAGTCCAACCTTTACATTTCCCATTTTTGACCCATGCAATTTCAGAGACTGCTGGGTGTAAAATAAGAGGTCTGATGCCAATCAGTCATTGCACTTGCATTTAGATATATTCCAGAGAACTAATTGGTCTTTTTTTAGGGCAATACTTTGATGTTGCTGGTGTCAAAAACCTCATCCCCTCCTGCTAGAGACCAGTATCCTTCTAAACAGGTCGTAACTTCTCTGTCTATCTTGGCAAGTTATATCTGCTTTTAAAGAGGCTGTCAGTTTGGTCATAGGTCACTTAAAGCACTTATTTTGTAAATTGCGGGTGTTTGATTCTCTCAGAGGTGTCAGAGCACTTTGTTCTTATTTCTTTCTAAATTTTGCCATGAAGAAAAAGAGCTGTCATAAATCACCTTCTTTGACTTTCACTGGGTAAGGACTGTGTCCTTCAAATTCAAGGAACACTTACTACTACGTGAATTTCTTTGTTCTGCCTATTAGAAAGAAATAGACAAATATTTGTAAAATCATATGTAACCATCTGTATGATAAGCTCATTCTTAGTACAGTAATTGTGTAGTGATCCAGGCCAGCCTGGGGCTTTCCAGATGGCACTAGTGGTAAAGAACCCACCTGCCAATGCAGGAGACATGAGATGCAAGTTCAATCCCTGGATTGGGAAGATTCCCTAGAGAAAGCCATGGCAACCCACTCCAGTATTCTTGCCTGGAGAATCCTGATGGGCCAGAGTCCATAGAGTTGCTAAGAACTGGATACAACTGAAGTGACTTAGCACGCAAGCACACCATGCCAGCCTGTATGGAGAAGGCCACCCTGTCCCATTAAATAGGGGTGGGAACAAGACCTCTACATTTTTAACATCTCATCCGTGAAGATTCCACCAAGGTTCTTTATCTGTTTGCAACACACTCTTCTATGAACCCAGATGTAGAAGGGAGAGACATTCTAGATTTTAACTTGACAAGTATTCATCTTTGTTTGGGTTCCATTTTGAAATGTGCATGTCTGAAAATCATTCTTATGTTAGTTTAGCTCAAAATCTATGCCATGGCTCAGCATAGATCTTTATGTCTTGAATTTGTCTTGCTTCCAGCCCCTGACACACAAATCTAGTGAAAAAAAGTGCTACATGACTGAGGTTAAATTTTCAGCCATCTCATTTGAAATCAGATTTAGTGTAGTTAGAGAAGATAAAATGATGCTTTATGCTGTCAACAAATATTTAGTATCTCCTCTGTTTTAAGTACTTTTCCTGGCTTTTGAGAAAGCAGATAAAAGCACTTTTTGCATGGTTCATAAGAACTAGCTGTCAAAGCAAAGGAATTCCAGTCCTAGGTGGTGGGTGTGCTTCTTCATGTGCCTTTTATGTGTTGGCCAAAGGCCAGGATAAGATTAGGCTATTGCAGAACATTAGCCCATAACCAAGAATCATCAGCCTCACAAAGAAGGTCAATATCATGAAAAAGACATTAAAAATTCCATGGAATGCCCTATGAAGCAGAGTTAATATGCTAAGCACCTCATTAAACAGACTTAATAGGCTAAATACTGAATAAAAAGGAGAAATATCTTAAGTAATAAAGATATATAAAATATAAAAATATGTAGAATTATATGTCAAAGTTAAAAATACGGGTAAATTTTGGAGAAATAACACAATGTTCAAGTTGGTGCAAGAAAAAATATTAAATATGAATAGACTGAAAATAAAGAAATCTGAATGCAATAAAAAGTCATACGCCTCAAATAGTTCTAGGCATAGAGAATATTACAGGTAAACACTGTCAAAATGTCAATAAGTAGATTTTATGTCTTTCTCAACATGCTTCTGTAAGTTAAATCCATATATTAAGTTGGGCACAATGTCCAATTATTTTAATTATGTATGTTTAATCTTGATACTAAACTAAGAAAACAAAATTATAGACAAATTTCAAAATAGACTGGTACAAAAGTAATTATGGTTTTGAACCCTGATTTTAAATCATTTAAACTAGGCTCAAACACTTCTTTATTAATCAAAATAGGAACTATTACACAATCAACACAAATCTGCCAATGAGAAATAAGTTTGTTTATTCATGTAGCATAAAAATCGGTAGCTTCCCAGGTGGTGCTAGTGGTAAAGAACCCACCTGCTAATGCAGCATACATAAGAGATGCGGGTTTGATCCCTGGGTCAGAAATATTCCTTGGAGAAGGGCACAGCAACCCACTCCAGTATTCTTGCCTGGAGAATTCCATGGACAGAGGAGCCTGATGGACTATATAGTCCATAGGGTTGCACAGAGTCAGACATAACTGAAGTGATTTAGCACACACAAAAATCCATATTTCAGAATTCAGTGAACTCTTAAGAAGATTTTCTGTGTCCTGCTGATTGTGGAAACATTTTCCCTGCAAAAAATTGTTGCAATGGCAAGAAGTCAGGTGAATATAGAAGATGAGGCAAAACTTCGTGGCCCAATTCATTCAATGTTTGAAGTATTTTCTGTGTGACATTTGGTACTAGTGATAAAGAACCCGCCTGCCAATGTAGGAGACTTAAGATATGCAGGTTTGATCCTTGGGTCTGGAAGATCCCCTGGAGGAGGAAACAGCAATCCACTCCAGTATCCTTGCCTGGAGAGTCCCATGGACAGAGGAGCTTTGTGGGCTACAGTCCATGGGGTCGCAAAGAGTTGGACACAACTGAAGTAACTTAGCACAGCACAGCACATTGTGTGACCTGTGATCAGGTTTTACTGTGGAGAAATGAGACCTTTCCATGGAACAATACTGGGTTTGCAGGAGTTGCAGTTTTCAGTGTATCTCATTGATTTGCTGAGCGTGCATCTCAGATGTAATGGTTTCCCTGGGCCTAATAAAGCTGTAGTGGATCAGAACAGCTGCAGACAACCAGTGACCATGACCCTTTTTAGGGTGCAAGTTTGGCCTTGGGAAGTGCTTTGGAGCTTCTTCCCAGTCCAGCCACAGAGCTGGTCATTGCTGGTTGTTGTATAAAATCCAATTTTCATCACACATTGTAATCTGATCAAGGAACTGTTCACTGTTGTTGTGTAGAATAAGAGAAGATGACACTTCAAAAATCACTTTTTTTGATTTGTGATAAACTCATGAGGCTTCCCTGGTAGCTTAGCTGGTAAAGAATCCACCAGCAATGGAGGAGACCCCGGTAGATTCCTGGGTCAGAAAGATCCACTCAAGAAGGGATAGGCTACCCAGTCCAGTATTCTAGGGCTTCCCTGGTAGCACAGCTGGTAAAGAACCCACCTGTAACGTGGGAGACCAGGGTTCAACCCCTGGGTTAGGAAGATTCCCCTGGAGAAGGGAACAGCTATTCACTCCAGTATTCTGGCCTGGAGAATTCCGTGGACTGTATAGTCTATGGGGTCGCAAAGAGTTGGACATGACTAAGTGACTTTCACTTTCATGAGGCACGCACTTATTGAGCTTTTTCACCTTTCCAATTTGCTTCAAATGCCAAATTACTGCAGAATAGTCAACATTGAATCCTTACACAACTTCTCATGTAGTTGTAAGAGGATCAGCTTCAGTGATTCACTCAGCTGGTCCTTGTCAACTCCCAATGGCCAGTCATTGCGCTTCTCATTTTCAAGGCTCTAGTCTCCTTTGCAAAACTTTTAGAATCACCACTGCACTGTACTTTCATTAGCAGTTCCTGGGCAAAATGCATTGCTGTGAGTTGTCTCTGCTACCTTATGACCCGTTTTGAACTAAAGTAAGAAAATTGCTCAAATTTGCTTTTTGTTTAACATCATTTCCCTAGTCTAAAATACATATAAAATAAACAGCAAATAATAATTAATTAGCAAAAACATAAAGCAAGAAATGTGCATTGAAATGATGTACAACAAAACCACATTTAAGAATATATTCCAATATCAAATGGTGAAGTTCAACAATGCAAAACCAAAATTACTTTTGCAACAATCTAATAGATACAAAAATTCTAATTTAACACTAGCTGATATACATTATAATGAAGTGTATTTTTTCTTGGAAATGCAAAATTAACTAGCAGAGTAATTCCCAGTATTTTTCAACACATTAATGGAAAAGAAAATACTTTTTCATACATGCAAAAGTCATTTGAAACTTTTCTGCACTTATTTGTGCCTATAGAATTTGGGCTTATAGAAAGCAAGAATAGGGCAGAAATTCCTTAACTTGGTAAAAGTTGTATTTCCAAAATTCAAAAATATGGCCAAGGAATTTTAGAAATATTATCTAAGGTTTGGAATAATAAATGGATCCTTGCTATTGCCCCTATTTTACAATATATTGTGGAAGTTTTCAACAAAAGGTAGTATGATAACCCATATAGAATATAAAAGATTATGTTGTTATTATTCCTAGAAAATTTGGTTGTTTTATCTAGAAACCAAAAGTAATAAACAGAAAAGCTATTAAAACCAATAAAATACTTCAAGACCAATATTTGAATTAAAAAAGTAACACAAAGTCAGCAATATCCTCCTACATCAGCAATAATCAGATAATATAATAGAAAAGGTACAATAAACATGTGACATTTAATCTAACAAAATTCTATTAAAGCACATTATATAAGGTCTGAATAAATGGAGAATTACATTATGTTCATAAACTGGCCAATTTAACATCAGAAGAAGTGAATTTTTTGGAAGTAGGGAAGGCTTTTAAAATAAGCCACAGTAGTACAAGTAATGAAAAAATCTGCATTTATTCTACCATACTAGAAAAAATGCCCCATTTAAAATAAAAATCTAAAGATAAGTGACAACTAGAAATTATCTGTAATACAGATGACACAAAGAGTCAGTATCAATACAATATAAAACTTAAATAAGAAAAAGAAAGCAATCTGTTAGAAATATGGTCAAATGATATAAAGAGCCAGTTGCAGAAGACATTAGAATGCCAATAAGTGTATGAAACTATTATCAACCTCACTAATATTTAGAGATACTAATTTTAAGAACATATTTTCACCTATCAGATCACCAAAAGCTATAAATTCTGACATTATTAATGTGTTGGCAAAGCTATAAGGTAGTGATTCTCAAACATTGCTGCACACGGAAATCACCTGGGGTCTTTGATGCATCCTAGTGCCTGGTTCACACCTCAACATTCTGATTTATTTGAAATAGACTTTCACATGCATGCCTATGATTTCACCTTGTAAAGACATATCATGTGCGATGTGCTATAAAATTTATAATATTCAAAGGAATATTAAGAGGAAGATTAGATTGCCTATTGAGAATCTAATAGGAAGACAATTATTAATAAATGGGGTAAGCAGAGACACATTGGGAAAAACTTTGGGAAATAGTGTCCAAAGAAAGAAGGACCTGTTTCATGATATAGAAAGCCACATGTTAGTGGAAATATTAAAGCACGTGGTGGACAAGCACTTGGTACAGTTTGTAGAGAAAAATTCAGGCTATTAGACCGATAGATGGAGTAGATGACCTTACAATGACCTGTGAAAATGTGATACTAGGACAGCTGCTAGCAGTTCAAACTGAATCTTCCTTTTCACCTTTTTTTTTTTCTTTTTACCTCTAAGAATTCCTGACTCAAGGCTTTCTCCTGAAAAAAAAAAACCAAAAAGCAAAAAACATCGTATTCAGAATCTGGTTGTACATTCATTGCTTGTTTCTACATGGTTTCACTGATCTCTCCAACTATGGACTTGGAGAATAGGAATGTACCATTCAGGGTGCATTTAACCAAATACTTTCCATCTTGGGAACGAGCGGAGATTTTCCTTCACCTCTTGGAATCTACCACACTTCTGCTTTAGAGCTCAGACACTTAGCGGTCCCGCTGTCACTTAGTTATTTCAGATGCTTTGGCACATTGTGACACATCCTCCTACAGGCCTGAGGTTTAGTAATATGCAGTTTAAAAAGCCCTCCATTTCTGATGCTTCAATTATTTGCTAAGAACAAAGATGACTAAATTTTCTGATCCTATGTGCTGAAACTTTTACTTGGGGTCTGGCAAGAACAGAGGTTTCGAGGCAAGTAAGCATATGCCATCATTCAAACAGCTCATCGTATTTTATATATATATATATATATATATACACACAAACACACACACACATATATATTTCAATGATTATATAAATAATGATTTTCCTACTAAGAACATGGAAAATTCCTTATAATACTTAGTGAAAAAGAAGATTACATTTGGTCCACATATGTGCATGTATATTAATATATGTATAATGCTCTGTACATATCCCTTTCCTGATGATAATTTACTCCAGGTGTTTATAAATATAATTATGGGCAGCAGAAAGAAAATAAGGTATCTTTGAGTACCAAAAGAAAAATACTCAAGTTTTTGAAATGGGTTATGAATCAGTAGGCAGTGAAACTGTCGATTTGATTATCATCTTTAAAAAAAAAATTAGGGGGGTCTTCCCTGGTGGTCCAGTGGCTAAGACTCCATGCTCCCAATGCAGTGGGCTCAGGTTCATTCCCTGGTCAGGGAAATAGATCCCACATGCTGCAACTAAGGGTTTGCATGCTGCAACTCAGAGTTCATTGCCTCAATTAAGACCTGGCACAGTCAAATAATAAATAAATAAGTAAACAAAAATATATTAAAAAAAATTTTTTTTTTGGTCACACCACAAGGCATGTGGGGTCTTATTTCCCAACCAGGGATTGAACTCGTGCCCCTATATTGGAAGGGCGAGTCTTAACCACTGGACCACAAGGAAAGTCTCTTGACTATCTTGACTCCCTCATCTATTTGATCATTCAGTCGCTCGGTCGTATCCGACTCTTTGAGACCCCATGGACTGTAGCCTACCAGGATTCTCCATCTATGGGATTTTCCAGTCAAGAGTACTGGAGTAGGTTGCCATTTCCTTCTCCAGAATATCTAGTCAAACCAGTCAATCCTACAGGAAATCAATTCTGAATATTCACTGGGAGGACGGATGCTGAAGCTGAAGCTCCAATACTTTGGCTACCTGATGTCAAGAGCTGACTCGCTAGAAAAGACCCTGATGCTGGAAAGATCAGGAAAGAAAGTCAGGAGGAGGAGGGTGTGACAGAGGATGATGGCATCACTGACTCAATGGACATGAGTCTAAGCAAGCTCTGGGAGATGGTGAAGGACAGGGAAGTCTGGGGTGCTGCACTTCATGGGGTTGCAGAGTGGGACATGACAGCAAGTGAACAATAGCAATATCTAGTTTACCTAAACTTCCCAGTTTCCTCATTTTTAAAGACAGTAACCTCAAGTTCTTGGCTAGTTGAAGAAGAGAGGCAGGCAGAGGAGGAGGAAGACTAACCGGAGAGAGCTTTCAATGTGAATTATACTGTGGTGGGCATTTGCAAAAAACTTCACAACAATTTTTTATTGGAACCTTACAACTCCTCCATCAGGTGTTACTATTATCTTCCTTTTACATGAGGAAGATGAAACTCAGAAAATTAAATAATTTGCCCAAGATCACATAGGGTATGACAAAGTGTGGTTTGAACCCAAAGATCTGACTTTGCCATGAATCTATTAGTCTATAGGAATTTGTTAAACATCAGTAGAAGAGAAATTTGAAAAAGCTCAGTAATACCTATAAAAAGAGATGGGACCAAGTATTTATCAAATAAATTCAGTTTTATGTGAAAATACTTTATAAAGAAGTTTTTATTGAATTTTATAAAATACTCAACAGTGACATAAACCTGAACTCAAACACTGAAAGATATCATAGATTCATAATACCTTAATTCAGAATTTGTAATTAATTATACCTAAGCTAGATAAAACTTACCTGTGCCCATTTTGAAGAAAAGAGCATTGTATGTAAAATAACCATAAGTGATATCTTTAATAAAGTTAAAGGAACTCTTTGTGTGTATTTCAACATACTCATTTGCCACCAAATGGCACTGCTAAATTCAATACATTTTATTAAATTTAGGCCTGACATGATCTTCTTTTGGAAACATATAACAACTATTTCAAATTATGCTAAGTACTTTAAAGTAATAAAATATAATTCATTGGAAAATATTTAATAGCTCAGACATTTTTCAAAATCAAATGAAACTTCCATTCAGTAATTTTAAATTAATGAGGTTTTATTACACCTATTTGAATGAATGTCTATAATTTCTGTTACTTTTGAAGAGATACCGGGGTTTGTTAAGATGTTTCAATTGTAGGATGCAATAAATGTTCATTTTCCTTTTAATAAGCATTTCATTTTATTAGTCAAAGATAATGTTACAGTATTTCTTCATTTTCAGTTTTCTATTCAAATTGGTTTTAAGTTCACTCATCTGAGACCAAAAATACCTAGTATTCTTAAACTCCAAATGATACAGAAGTTTCTAAATTTGGAACATGTTGTTTTTCCTCCCATTTGGGGGATTTTGTTGTATAGATGTACAATAACTTGCCACAGCACTTGAACAAAATTACTAATGCCATATCCAACGATGTTCTTATTATGTTATACCCCTGACACCAAAAGCAATTGTATGGGCTTAGGCACAGCATAGGTGCTTGTTCTCAGGCTGATCAAACAAGCTTAATTATGACCTCCAGATAAAGGCACTGCCATTAAGCCATTGAATTATCACAGATAAGGCTGAGTCTCCGTTACTGTCTGATGATAAATCACAGCTCACAATGGGCAGAGGAGTCAGAGCTCACACAGTTAATCCTTTGAGGGCTTGGATGGGCTCGTTCTCCTACTGTTTTGAATCTATTTATATTGCACTCAGAACCCCCAAATGGCCTCTGCTTATCTCCAGCTTTAGATAATTTATGCTTTTTGGTGTGTCACCTCACTGCTGAAGCTGTTATCAGGAATGAGGAGGTTTAGGAAATCGGATCCAGTGAAATACTAATCCTCCTGCCAATTACTACACAAAAACAAGTTTTCTGTGCTGATTTGCTTTTGTTTATTTGATACTGCAAATGTGGATTTTATGATTACAGTTTAGGACAATTGTTTAGCTCCCAAACAAAATAAGCGTTTAATTTGACTAGCTTCCTCTTTTCACAAGAGTGGTTGGGCAATTTGCACTGATTCAAATGGCCAGATGGTTTCCCCTCTGTTTGTCACTGGCTAAATAGATGTGTAAATATTTTTATTTTCATGGAGGGTTGGTCTTGAGAAGAGCATTTGTTGAAACCCCTCTCAATGGTGGACTTCTGGTCCAAGAAGCACTCACCCTCATTTAGATTCTTCCATGTGAAGTGTCTTCTATGGGAAACTATTTCACATAGAAATATGATGCCTGTCTTGGAACTGCATTAAGTTGAAAAATTTTTTCATCCCTTACTGCTGTCCAAGTTTTATGAAATCTTATCTCTGAGAATTTTATGAGGTTGTTTGACTGGTAGTTAAATGTATTACTTTCAGTGATATGAAACATTCCTAAATGAGTAACTACCAAGCCCATAAAATTCTCATGTGCTTATTAGCATAGTATAATGAAAATTTGAAATGCAAGGTTAGACCATACTTTTAAACAGGCGAATTAAATTCGTACTGAACATAGCTATGTTTGTCTCTTCACTCCTTTCTAAATAAGATCTCTAAGGTTTTAAGGTTTAGGGAGGATGCAGTCACCTGGTTGTCAAGATTGATCACCAATTATTCAACTCTTCCTGTGTTCACCATTGATGCCAGTTATTGAGATAGTAATCTTTGGAGTGATAAGGGATGCTACAAAATTAATTCAACCTTGAGATTCCATTACACTTAATGTCACCTAATACAACATTTGATATTTTTAATCCTAGTTAAAGACTTTCTCCCTAAGCAATTGCTGATGGCAGAAATGATGGAAAAGAAAAATATCTGAATTTATAACTTCCACAATTATTTTTTCTCTTTGTTCAAGTGCTGCTCTGGGTATATTTCTGGGTACAGCATAGATGTAGGTGGCTTCTCAAATGGCTCCTTGATTCTACTATAGAAATGCAAGGTGTCTGTATTTCAAACTGAAAATGAAATGCTCATTTTTCTCTCATATATGAAAGCTTCTTCTCTTAAAAGACTTGCTTCTGCAAGGTATCCTAAATGTTAACTTAGAAACTTTCTTACCTTTTTCTCTAAAGTACCAGAATTTAAAAAAAAAAAAAACACACAACACAAAAAACAGATAGAAAAGAAACCTGGACTAGTAGATCCATGTCATTCTAGAAACTTAATAGTTTTGATTTTAACAAATCAAATTTTAGGTAAGATTTAATTTATTAGCATGTACTTTAAGATTAAGTCACCAGCCAAATAATAAACTTCACTGCTTGTTTTATATTTATCACCTGTCACATTCCTTTTGAAATAGTCATTTTTGGGGGGTTTTATTTTGTTTATTTCTCTCCCATTTAACCATATTTTTGGTATCAAGTTCAAATTCTTCAAGGACCAACAGACTGCACTATGAACTTTCATACACGTTTTACTGGAAACTATGGTCCTATAGCTTACTGCTCTTTGTGGAAACACATAACAATAATTAAATGGAGCTGTCACATTGTTTACTTCTCTATACCTGGAATGAAGTTCAAGGACAAAAGCAAAACCCCTCTCCATTTTGTGGCACAAGTAAATGATGCTGTGAGTGGGAAGTTGAGATCACTATGATTTTAGAAATAACATTATCTGTTGCCTCATTTGGCTGTGACTCAAAACAAATAAAAATTAAGTAGCATTAAGGAATGTGTGTGGGCTTCCCAGGTGGCACTAGTGGTAAAGAACCCATCTGCCAATGCAGGAAACATCAACTTGGGTTTAATAACTGGGTCGGAAAATCCCCAGGAGAAGGAAATGGGAATCCACTCCAATAATCTTGCTGGGAAATCCCATGGACAGAGGAGCCTGGTGGGCTACAGTTCATGTGATCGTAAAAGAGTCAGACACAACCTCAGTTCAGTTCAGTTCAGTTCACTTCAGTCGCTCAGTCGTGTCCGACGCTTTGCCCCCACGAAGCACAGCATGCCAGGCCTCCCTGTCCATAACCAACTCCCGGAGTTCAATCAAACTCATGTCCATCAAGTCGGTGATGCCATCCAGGAATCTCTTCTTCTGTCGTCCCCTACTCCTCCTGCCCCCAATCCCTCCCAGCATCAGAGTCTTTCCCAAGGAGTCAACTCTTCACGTGACGTGGTCAAAGTTTTGGAGTTTCAGCTTCAACATCAGTCCTTCCAATGAACACCCAGGACTGATCTCCTTTAGGATGGACTAGTTGGACCTCCTTGCAGTCCAAGGGACTCTCAAGAGTCTTCTCCAACACCACAGTACAAAAGCATCAACTCTTCGGTGCTCAGCCTTCTTCACAGTCCAACTCTCCCATCCATACATGACCACAGGAAAAACCATAGCCTCGACTAGACGAACATTTGTTGGCAAAGTAACCTCTCTGCTTTTGAATATGCTATCTAGGTTGATCATAACTTTCCTTCCAAGGAATAAGCGTCTTTTAATTTCATGGCTGCAGTCACCATCCGCGGTGATTTTGGAGCTGAAAAAAATAAACTCTGACACTGTTTCCACTGTTTCTCCATCTATCTCCCATGAAGTGATGGGACCAGATGCCATGATCTTCGTTTTCTGAATGTTGACCTTTAAGCCAACCTTTTCACTCTCCCCTTTCACTTTCATCAAGAGGCTTTTTATTTCCTCTTCACTTTCTGCCATAAGGGTGGTGTCATCTGCATATCTGAGGTTATTGATATTTCTCCCGGCAATCTTGATTCCAACCTGTGCTTCTTCCAGCCCAGTGTTTCTCATGATGTACTCTGCATATAAGTTAAATAAGCAGGGTGACAATATACAGCCTTGACATACTCCTTTTCCTATTTGGAACCAGTCTGTTGTTCCATGTCCAGTTCTAGCTGTAGCTTCTTGACCTGCATATAGGTTTCTCAAGAGGCAGATCAGGTGGTTTGGTATTCCCATCTCTTTCAGAATTTTCCACAGTTTATTATGATCCACACAGCCAAAAGATTTGGCATAGTCAATAACACAGAAATAGATGTTTTTCTGGAACTCTCTTGTTTTTTTGATGATCCAGTGGATGGTGGCAATTTGAATTCTGATTCCTCTGCCTTTTCTAAAACCAGCTTGAACATCTGGAAGTTCACAGTTCATGTATTGCTGAAGCCTGGCTTGGAAATATTTGAGCATTAGTTTACTAGTGTGTGAGATGAGTGCAATTGTGTCGTAGTTTGAGTATTCTTTGGCATTGCCTTTCTTTGGGATTGGAATGAAAACTGACCTTTTCCAGTCCTGTGGCCACTGCTGAATTTTCCAAATTTGCTGGTACATTGAGTGCAGCACTTTCACAGTATCATCTTTCAGACACAACTTAGCAACATTTAAAGCAGTGATAATAGTCTATCTATATATTTGGGGATAGATGGAGATGGAAGGATCAGAACTGAAGATCAGTGGACAGTTGCTCAAAGGTGGTGTCTGCAGGACATTCTGGGGTCTTGGCCTCAGGGATGATACATGTCTACAAGAGGAGTTTAAAGGAGATGGTAATAAAAATAATACATTTTGATTGTTCTGATAGATCAAGTGATTAGACAGCAGAGAGTTGGAAAACCATTGTAGAACTGTTTAGGATATATGATTCCATTCACAGCCTGTACAATTTAAACCCACAGCCACAAGTACCTGAGACAAAACAGAATTCTACTCAGATACTTCCTTAGTATTTCCCTATAGACACTTTTGGCAATTCAAAATAGAGCTGTTGTGTGTTATGTAAAAATACATAACTAAGAATAGAGACCTTGAAATGTATATTTAAACCAAGAGGAATGGGAGCACAAATTTTGGTATCAGCCACAGAGAGTGAGGATT
This sequence comes from Tragelaphus eurycerus, assembly GCA_935064755.1. NCBI lineage: Eukaryota > Metazoa > Chordata > Mammalia > Artiodactyla > Bovidae > Tragelaphus > Tragelaphus eurycerus. Next base: position 8,342,316 of record CAKXYN010000012.1, on the reverse strand, counting down.
TTTGTCATAAATATTTGTATCTAGGTCTATAGTGTTGCAATAATCATAAAGTCAAACAAAACCAAATGACCACATGTTGTGGTCTAAGTTAGGCAAACGGGTATGTAAAACATGGAAATCACCAGATATCTATGTCCACTTGCAGTTTGTTCTTGTTTTATGCACGTATATTCATGTGGGACATTGACTCTATTTTATGAAAGCCTGCTGAGAAAAAAAATTTATATATTGGCTTTTGGATTTTATGAGATTTTTTTTTTTTTTCCAGAGGCAAGAAGTCCAAACCTTTTACAAATCCTGCCAGCCTCTCTAAGTCTGTGAAAAACATTAGAATACTCTGGAGCAAAGGTGAAAGTACTTGTGTTTATTTTTTTTTTCCTCCTATTTTTCAACAGGGAAATCTCAAAGGCAAAGATATTTCTCTGCCTCTCACGTTAGTGTTTGGTACATTGGTATGGAGCAAGGACTGCTTCTCTGGAGACTCTGGTTCCCTTTTCCAATCTCTCCCACATTTGATTTCAGGAGATATCAAGTTAAAGAACAACCTTGAGTAGAGGAAGGACAAAAAAAAAAAAGACACTAAAACTCAAAAAGGCGAGCAGAGAAAAATGAAGACAGGAAGAGGCAGCCAGTTGGATGGAAAGCTGGAGCTGGAAGGGACTTCAGCAAACTGATTCCCTGACTTTACAATGAAAGAATCTGAAGTCCAGAGCCTAAAAGCAACAAACACACTCATGCAAGTCCTCGGTCAGTGACCAAGATGAAACAGGATCTCATTTTCTTAGTTCCTACTTTTAAACTTTTCTTCTAAATCAGGTTATCTTTCTCCTTTAGCTGATGTGTGAAGGAGAGAAACCACACAGTTTAGAGCATCTTCTAGATTTTTAAACTCTTTGCTTTCAGAAATCTGAGCTCTGCCTCTTCTTGTCACTACTGGGAATAAGTCTCCAACCCAACTGATGGTCAAATCTCATAATTCACTCTAACCTAAAGAAAGTTTGGGCCACAGGCTAAACAAAGAAGACTGGTAACCTGTGGAGTGACTACAGATTAGTTTGGAAAGTGAATTTACACTTGCTCATCCCTCCTGAAATAGGAAACAGACTGTGTTGTGCTGTGTTGTGTTGTGTTGTGTTGTGTAAATAGCTCTAGAGCTGGTCTGTGTGTTGTTCAGGACTGGTGAGCAGGTGTTTAGACCTGTTTTGGGTAGCAGAGTGAAAGCAGTATCAAAAAGGAAGACTTGGCAGCCAAGGCTCCCTGGACATCAAAGCATAGAGAGTTGATGAGGTGGTTCCTTGTGCTTCTGTATTCCAAAAACTCATGGCAGTGAACAGAAAAGATGAACTTTTTTTCATATAAAGAGCAGGAGAACATGTGAAAAGATTGCACTGACAAGGTTGTGTGATAGTGCGGAAAGAAGCATATAGTCAAATCTTTGCATGATATGCCTAGTCAATTTTGGAAGAGATGGGATAATATAATGAAGCTTCATCCCCAGCCTAAGTGAGAGATAGCTGACCAAGTCACCAATATTTTAAGCATTTACTATCTTAGGTGCATGGGCTCAAAGGTAATAGAAAGCCAAAAACTCACGATCATTTATCTTTCTGCATTAATGTGTGATGTGGTTGCATGCATCTTTTTGATCTTTAAAGCAAATAGAGAGGAAGGTGCTGCCTCTCCTTGCCTTGTGAACACTCTGGCACCAAGCCCTTGGGTCCTGCTGTGCCTGATGTTAGCTGTGTGCCTGCAAGTGCTGCTGGGGTGTAACCAGATCAAACTACCCACAAAAGAAAGAAATGCCAGTGCTCTTAGTGCTGCCTCACTTTGATGTTTTGTTTTGGTTTTTTGTTTTGTGAATGGTTATTTACTTTTTACTATTTTAATTGTTTTTATTTCAAACATTATGAAATACACATAACAAATCATGAACACTTTTTTTAATCCTGTCCCAGATATCATGGTTTGGTATATACACATTTAGCCTTTTAAATGTTATATATTTAGCAAAAAATGAAACATAAACTTTTCTTTGTAACTTACATTTTCCCTTACAATGTTATGGATAATTTTCTAGATCTGTACATCCCAATGTGCTTTATTCTTAATATTAGTTGAAATATTACTGAGAATCAAAAGAAAAAAGTTGCTCATGATCCCACCATGATTATTTTTTAAGTAAAAAAAAAAAAAAAAAATCCCAGTTAACCATCAGGTGAAAGTTTGCTCTCCACGCATCCAATACACATGTGCTTTCCATCACACATGAATGCTGTGATAGTAAATACGAGTAACAGTTGGGAGAACACGCTTCCAGATTGTGACCACATTGATACTGACATATCTATATACACATCTGCATATATATGCATTTTTAACATATACGTGTATTTCATTTTAAAATGAAACAGAATTTTCTTAGTGAAAAATAGTAGTTTTTCTTTGGTTTTAAGTTTGCAAAATAATTTGGTTAACTGTCAATATGAAGGCAACCTAAACCCAAAGAAAAGAACATCACGTAAAAAGGGAAATTTCTCTTTAGTGTCTGCCTAACGACATTTTCAAACTTATGGAAATTAAACATAGAAGCTACATGGGACCAACAGGAAAGTATTTCCTCAGTCACTCATTCATTTACTTGTCTGTGTTACTATCTATTTGATGAGCCACACGTTAGATCTCACCCAAAAATGAGATCTGATAGGTGTTTCACATTAAGATTAAGAAACATGTAAAATGAGTTCCTGTGTTTTCTGTTCCCTGAAAAAAAGAGACAAATGTAAAGTAATAGGGACATCGGTTATGTTTCCTCTCAAAAGTACATTTCCTCTCTCTCTCTCTTAAAGAAATCCTTAATCATTGTTTCCTGTTGTGTCATTGAAAATGATGCTGCGGGTGGAGAGGAGGAAGGAATATTTAATGAGCATCTGCAATAGATTCTGACTCCAGTTTTGATGTCTGGTTGCTGATAGCTTTCAAAATCCTCTCTTTTGCTTCCTTGCCTCACTTCTGGGAAAATCAATAAAAAGCTCTCAAGCTGCCTGTCTTGTACCAGTGGGAATTTCGGACTAGCAAACTACTTGCCTGTGTTTGGGACCCCACAGCCAAGACTCACCCGCCAAGTCAATTGTCCCTCTCTGCTCTCTAGTCATTTTCAAACTTGCTTGGGAGCACCAATCCTCCCTGGAAAGCCTCATGATGAGATAACAAACTTTTTCAGATCCTCTTGCTGCATGCATGGTGTCATTTGTTTCAACATCTGAATAAAATTTGGGGTGAGGAGTTGAACCACTCACCCCATGGGGTAACCACAAGGTAGTATTTAATACATGCAGGCATCTATGGAGTTTTATATAAACTATCAAACATAATATTTATCACAAACCAATGAAGTAGGCAAAAGAGCAGATGATGTGATCAAATAAGTAGCAGAGCTTCCATTTAAATTTAGATCTGATCCAACATCCATATTCTTTTTATATAACATGTGTTACAGACATTATTTTTGGCTGCAAGGCTCAGAGGATCCATACAAATGCTCAGATAATAAAGAGTTCACAGAAGAAGAATAGAACCAAAGTTGATAAATTCAGGAAGTATTTGCAGGAGACACAATGATAGCTTATGAATAAGAGGGACCTTTTCCAGCCTGTATCTATTTTTTATCAATGACCAGAACTTTTCAAGAAGGTATTAAGCAAATTTTGTCTCCCTGAATAGGAATCACATTTGCAAGCCTTAACCAGATACTGGCAGAGGAACAGACACTACCTTTACTAGCCCACTTAGGCAATGGTCACTCTGGGAGGAGGAAAGATTCTCTACACCTAACATGCGCCAGGGTAACCATTTGAGAAAAATAGAGGCTTTGGCATCAAGAAGGAAAGGGGGTGCCTCTCAGATACGTAATCCACTGTGCCCACTATTCTGTTTTATTCTGCCTTTTTGTGCCATGCTCATGTGAACTCTAATACTCTAGGTATTATATATTTCAGTGTATTTTAAATGACATTTTTACTAGCTCATATCTCCTCAAGTTAAACAATAATAACAACAATGAAGGAATGTAAAGACCCCCCTTTCCTCATGTTCTCAGTTTCAAGCCATTTGTCACTCTGAGCCTGGTAGCTCCTGAGGTTAGTAGGTGATCGGGTCTGGCCACATCTCTGGCTCTGTGTGGGTCTGTCTCCTATAGGCTCCTCCAGTGACTGAGGAAAGATAGCAAAGCCCAGAGGATGGGGAGGAAAGTGGGGGGGTCTTAAGAAGACCTGGGCGTGTGGGAACCCGTGGACTCTGTCAACAAAGAAAGTTGATGATCACTCCTTTTAAATGATCCTGGTCAACTTGACCCCTAAAGTCCAAAACTAGATTCTTGGCTGATTCTTTCCTGATCCAGCCTATGTGAAAAGGCAGGGAAAACAAAACAGAGAGACTGCTTTGTGTATTTTGGGAAGAGGCTGATAGCCTGCTATTAAAGATACCACAAGATAAAAATAAAGAAGATAGCCCTTTGGCCTTTTATCCTGTGGAGAATCCCTATCCTAAATAAGTTCCAGCCATCAGGGCTGAGCTGCAGTGAGCTGCTTGAGAAAATAACCTCCCATTCATTTAAGGAGCCATAGCAGCCGGAGAGAAAAGGGTCAGGTTGAAATACAGATTACATGCCCAGTGACATACGAGCAAATGAGAAACTGAACTGTTTTTAAAAGAAAGGAAGGAAGGAAGGGAAGAAGGGAGGGAAGAAGGGAGGGGAAAATGCATAAAAAACATACAGATGCAATGAAATAAGTACAAGAATATCTCAAAACACAGGAAAGAAAGAGAAAGAGAAATCACAAAGAAAAGAAAATACATGAGAATAGCTTTAAGAGCAAGAGCAGCAAAAGGTGATTTAGAGGAGGCAAAGGAGGGGATGGGAGTGAGGTCATTATGAAACAACTTCTAGACACAAATTTTCCTGACCTGAGAATATATTTGATTCTAACAATTAAGAGAGCTGAGTAAGTTACAGGCTGATTTAATAAGAAGACCTACAACACTATGTAAATCCTTGCAAAATGTGTGAACTCCAAGGATAAAAGAAAAAAATAAATGTCTGTTTCCAACTTAAGAGAATAAGTTGCCAGAAAGGAAAAATAATCATAGTAGCATAGGCATTATTATTTGACATTGGAAGGTAATAAATAATAAGGTTATTTTTCAAGAGAAATAAAACCCAGCATGCCAAGAATCTCATACTCAGTTACTTATTTTCTTGAAATGACTGAAATATTCATTATTCACTGGTATTTGGCTGAGGCCACTGGAAAAGATTGCACTTTGAAGTTTAGGCACGGCAACTGGCTTTTTTGGTCAGTGAGATGTGACAGTCTGTAATATGTGTCAGTGTGGAGGAAGCATTTATTGCTAGTGTGTGTGGATTTCTCTCATTCTTCTCGGCCATGGCAGTGGTGGAAATGGGTTTAAATACCACCACCGTGGGATGATGGAAATTCCTGGGGGGCAAAGTCAGTGGTATGACATCTAGACAAACCCATCTTTTGATCCACTGTGGTCTTAGAGCATGAGAAAGGGAGAAACTCTGTTTTTTTCAGAACTGAAGTTTGGGGCTGACAGTGACACCTCACCTATTCTGAATGATTCAACTAGTCATCAAAGGGTCAGTCTGCAGAGGGCCCTCAGACCAGATTGTTGTCTTCTGATTCCAGGACAAAAGTGAGGTCCTGGCAAATTAGATCGCCTCAATGAACAGGGAAGAAAAAGAAAGGGGGAGAATCTGAGAGCTAGCACATTTTAAAAGATGAGAGACAGAGTGTTCAACCAGAGGCAACTGTGTTCATGAATTAGCAAGATTAAATTTCTCAAGATCAGCAGAAATGGAGACAAAGAATAACATTCACTGAGTTACGGGAAAATAAAGGTCATCTCCACACATCCTATTTTAGGCATTAATCTGGCCATGAAACATTATAAAGTACCTATTGTAAATCATATTGCTTAATGACATGATTGATTTAATTCAACTGTATTTGTTGTTGAATAAGTCCTGCCAACTTTTAAGAACAAACTATTAGAGTGAAATTGTGATATTATGATAACACATTGTTACTATTTGGCATTAAGTGACCTTCTTTAACAAAGAAAAAACCTTTAAATTGGGCTCCCTTGTTCATAATCAAAATACCATGTCCAGGAAAGATAGTTTAAAACAAAAGAGTATGTAGAGGAGCAGAGAGAGAGAAAAAAAAAAGCTACCTTATTTTTTTTTTAATGAATGACTGTTGAGGTCTAAATTTTATAAATATTATCACTGGCTTAAAAGTGTTTGAAAATGGTAAATAGGTAGTCAGCAATGGGCTTACAATAAGGAACAGAACCTACAGTGATTGGCATAAAATTCGCAGCTGTTCCGAAGGCCATCGATATCCACATTGGTGGGGCAATTTCCAAGGTTAGTAAATTCTATCCTCCTATCATCCTTTACCAAATAAGCATTCTCACTGTTGCTATAATTACTAGCTTTATTGGATATACAGAAATTCATCTAACATTTTCTAAAAGAAATATTATTATTTTATACAAATATTTACTATATGATTTTATCATATTACTTCAGTTCAGTTCAGTGGTTCAGTCGTGTCCAACTCTTTGCAACCCCAGGGACCGCAGCATGCCAGGCTTCCCGGTCTATCACCAACTCCTGAAGCTTGATCAAACTCATGTCCATCAAGTCATTGATGCCATCCAACCATCTCATCCTCTGTGGTCCCCTTCTCCTCTTGCCTTCAATCTTTCCCAGCATTAGGGTCTTTTCAAATGAGTCAGATCTTCACATCAGGTGTGTGGACCACAATAAACTGTGGAAAATTCTGAAAGAGATGGGAATACTAGACCACCTGACCTGCCTCTTGAGAAACCTGTATACAGTTCAGGAAGCAACAGTTAGAACTGGACATGGAGCAACAGACTGGTTCCAAATGGGAAAAGGAGTATGTCAAGGCTGTATATTGTCACTCTGCTTATTTAACATCTATGGAGAGTATGTCATGAGAAACATTGGGCTGGAGGAAGCACAAGTGGAATCAAGATTGCTTGGAGTAATATCAATAACCTCAGGTATGCAGATGACACCACCCTTATGGCAGAAAGTGAAGAGCAACTAAAAATCCTCTTGATGAGAGTGAAAGAGGAGAGTGAAAAAGTTGGCTTAAATCTCAACATTCAGAAAACTAAGGTCATGGCATCCGGTCCCATCACTTGATGGCAAATAGATGGGGAAACAGTGGAAACAGTGACAGACTTTATTCTTCTGGGCTCCAAAATCACTGTGGATGGTGATTGCAGCCATGAAATTAAAAGACACTTACTCCTTGGAAGAAAAGTTATGACCAACATAGACAACATATTAAAAAGCAGAGACATTACTTTGCCAACAAAGGTCTGTCTAGTCAAGGCTATGGTTTTTCCAGTGGTCATGTATGGATGTGAGAGTTGGACTATAAAGAAAGCTGAGCACCAGAGAATTGATGCTTTTGAACTGTGGTATTGGAGAAGACTCTTGAGAGTCCCTTGAACTGCAAGGAGATCCAACCAGTCCATCCTAAAGGAGATCAGTCCTGGGTGTTCTTTGGAAGTACTGATATTGAAGCTGAAACTCCAATACTTTGGCCACCTTATGCAGAGAGCTGACTCATTTGAAAAGACCCTGATGCTGGGAAAGATTGAGGGCAGGAGGAGAAGGGGACGACGAGCATGAGATGGTTGGATGGCATCACCGACACAATGGACATGGGTTTGGGTAGACTCCGGGAGTTGTTGATGGACAGGGAGGCCTAGTGTGCTGTGGTTCATGGGTTTGCAGAGTCAGACATGACTGAGCAGTCCTTCCAATGAGCATTCAGGACTGATTTCCTTTAGGATGGACTGGTTGAATCTCCTTGCTGTCCAAGGGACTCTCAAGAGTCTTCTCCAACACCACAGTTCAAAACCATCAATTTTTCAGTGCTCACCCTTCTTTATAGTCCAACTCTCAAATCCATACATGACTACTGGAAAAACCGTAGCCTTGACTAGACGGATCTTTGTTGACAAAGTAACGTCTCTGCTTTTTAATATGCTCTCTAGGTTGGTCATAGCTTTTCTTCAAAGGAGCAATCGTCTTTTAATTTCATGGCTGCAGTCACCATCTGCTGTGATTTTGGAGCCCAAGAAAATAAAGTCTGTCACTGTTTCCACTGTTTCCCCATCTATTTGCCATCAAGTGATGGGACCAGATGCATGATCTTAGTTTTCTGAATGTTGAATTTTAAGCCAGCTTTTCACTCTCCTTTTTCACTTTCATCAAGAGGCTCTTTAGTTGCTCTTCACTTTCTGTCATAAGGGTGATGTCATCTGCATATTTGAGGCTATTCCAGCTTGTACTTCATACAGCCTGGCATTTTGCCTGATGTACTCTGCATAGACGTTAAATAAGCAGGGTGACAACATACAGCATTGATGTACTCCTTTCCCAATTTGGAACCAATCTGTTTTTCCATGTCCTGTTCTAACTGTTGCTTCTTAACCTGTATACAGATTTATCAGGAGGCAAGTAAGGTGGCCTGCTATTCCCATCTCTTAAGGAATTTTCCACAGTTTGTTATGATCCACACAGTGAAAGGCTTTGGCATAGTCAATAAAGCAGAAGTAGATGTTTTTTTCTGGAACTCTCTTGCTTTTTCAATGATCCAGCGGATGTTGGCAATTCGATCTCTGGTTCCGCTACCTTTTCTAAATCCAGCTTGAACATCTGGACGTCATGGGTCACATACTGTTGAAGCCTCACTTGGAGAATTTTGAGTATTACTTTGCTAGTGTTTGAGATGAATGCACTCCTGAGGTGGTTTGAACAGTCTTTGGCATTGTCTTTCTTAGGAATTGGAATGAAAACTGACCTTTTCCAGTCCTGTGACCACTGCTGAGTTCTCCAAATTTGCTGGCATATTGAGTGCAGTGCTTTCACAGCATCATCTTTTAAATTTTGAAATAGCCCAACTGGAATTCTATCACCTCCACTAGCATAAGCGCTCTTGGAGGAGGTCATCATTAACCCTATCATATAGCCACCAAGCAGACAACTCACAAACTGCAGAATAATTATAATACCATATATGATGTAATAATAATTATCAATAAAATTATCATTATTATTTTACATTATTGATACATTTAATACTTCTTATTTGAAATTAATTTGCCATGTATACATTTAAAATTTTCAAGATACAAATGATAAATTAGAAATAAAAATCTTAAAGAATGAATATTACAGAAAGCAAGAGAGAATTGACATTTGTGAGTACATGGATGTTCCTTGTGGGCATTGTACTAAGTGAAATAAATCAGACAGAAAGACAAATACTCTATGATCTCATTTATATGTGCAGTCTAACAAGGCTGACACACTGAAACAGAGAGCAGAATGGTGGTTATCAGGGGAAGCAGGGAGATGTTGGTAAGGGGATACACATTTTCAGTTACAAGATGAATGGTGACTATAGAGACTAATACTCTATTACATACTTAGAAGTTTCTAAATGAGTAAATCTTAAATGTTCTGACCACATACACACACAGGAAATGACGTGAGGTGAGAAGTGAAAACTAATCTTATTATGGTGATTAATTCAAAATATAAATATATATTTGTATATATATATATATATTTCAAGTCATCAAGTTGTACACCTTAATCTTACACAGTGTTATACATCAGATATATCTCAATAAAACTAGGTGGGAAAAAGCATTTCAATACACACTCACTCAAATGAAAACTCCCAAATAGAATTGTTAAAGCCGTGGATGGCAAAAAGATAATTAAGAACCTGTCTTTAGTTTAATGAAAATATCATCATTCACAGTCTTCAAATATTCATCACTGAGCAACGTACTTGTTGCTTTCGATTAAAAGTGTCCTGAAGCAAGTATCTCACTTAATTTCTTAAACATAGTACTCCATATTCCATATTTTGGTGGCATATTTAGTTTTCAGTTCAGTACAGTCACTCAGTCGTGTCCAACTCTTTGTGACCCCATGAACCGCAGCATGCCAGGCCTCCCTGTCCATCACTAACTCCTGGAGTTCATTAAGACTCATGTCCATCGAGTCAGTGATGCCATCCAGCCATCTCATCCTCTGTCGTCCCCTTCTCCTCCTGCCCCCAACCCCTCCCAGCATCAGGCTCTTTTCCAATGAGTCAACTCTTCGCATGAGGTGGCCAAAGTACTGGAGTGTCAGCTTTAGCATTATTCCTTCCAAAGAAATCCCAGGGCTGATCTCCTTTAGAATGGACTGGTTAGATCTCCTTGCAGTGAGAAATGATCCATTTTATTAGTTAACTTTGGTATAAAAATATTCATTATATAAAGAGTGGCATCATGTTATTAATTTTAAAGATTTCTTATTTTAACATAAATTTGAATGAAAGCTAAGTGTGTGCATATACATGCATGTATTAATTCGCATAAGGAAAAGGAAGAAAACATATTTGTTGTCTGAAGTCAGCTATCTTTATCGTTTATTTTGATTCTACTGAAAATGTGATCTATGAATTGTTGTACCTAATTGCTGGTAACATGTTTACAAAAATTGAGAGCAAGAGTTTAGATACTTTCATGTTTGGCACTGCTCATGACATACAAACACAAGATCAGGGGACTCATTTCACAAAACAAGATATAGACTAGTTTCTGTTTTGTTTAAATTCTGTGTGAGTCACAAGTTAAATCAGTCGAAGACAGACTGGGGAAAAAAAATTAAAAACTGATTTTTCACTTTGAATAATTTGAGCAGCACTGGTCTTCATCACCTAAGGTGGTAATCTGAGGTTAATACTATTTACTTTTTATTTTTTGTTATTAGTATTTGTTTAAATGATTCTCTCAACTAAACTGTAGCTGATTACCAGTGAGTAAGGTGCTTTACAAAATTCTGCTTATATTCCTTGTATATAATTGGTATATTCTTGAATATAGTTATCAGTGAATTTATCAAGTTATACATGAATGGTTTTAATAACTAATAATAATAATAAATATAATAAAATAGCTAGTAATTATACAGCACTTACAACATGCCAGATTAAACACTTTAAAATCATTATGTTCTTTGCTCTTCACAATAACCTTAGATGTTAAGTACTATGTGTGTACTGTATGATCATCTAATTATTTCAGAAGTCAAAGCACAGAACAGTTAAGTGAATTACCCAAGGTCACAATATTTAGGAGGTAGTATTCCAGGGGTTTGAATCTTAGCAATATGTAGGCTCTGTACCTTCTAACAGTGTCTCTAAATTTTAGCAGAATTTTAAAGATATGCCTAGTCCAGTAAGTCTGGAGAGGTTCAAGAATTTGCATTTCTAGCAAGCTCTCAGGAGATGCTTGAAGATCACGTGGGGAGAATGCCATGGTTTAGTCAGAGAGCATTACAGAATATTCTGCTAGAAAGAAGCTGAACAGTCAGGGGTGTCCCTCTCTTCTTACCAGATATGCTATCCATTGTCAAAACCAATGAGACCATCACACAATACCTAGAATAAATAGCACAAAACTATTTATCGCAGGAGAGCTATGTCAGTCAGGTACAGTCTTTTGGAGCAGAACAAAAAACTTATCTCATATGTCTTTAGGGGAAGCATTGAGTATGCCTGCCTGCTGCCTGCTAAGTTGCTTCAGCCGTATCTGACTCTTAGTGACCCTACAGACTGCAGCCCAACTCCTCTGTCCATGGGAATTCTCCAAGCAAGAGTACTGGAGTGGGTAGCATAGAGTATAGGCACTGACAAACATTCACAAATGCAAGTGGATTGACAACATCTTACATACCTAGTTAGTCCTTACTTTTAACCATGGCTAACAGAATAATCAGACTTTTCCTGAATCTATGGCAACTTTTTTATTTTCACTACCAAACCTATATTTGCTTACCATAAATATACTGTCATCAAATTCAACCATGATCTTCTTCATGCCACTGTCCCTTATTTTTACAAATGCAGTTGATAATTGAACCTAGGGGAGCACACAGCTAATTTTATGACTCAGTTTTTCAGTTCAGTTCAATTAAGTCACTCAGCCATGTCTGACCCTTTGATACCCCATAGACTGAAGCACTTCAAGCTTCCCTGTCCATCACCAACTCCTGGAGCTTACTCAAACTCACATCCATCAAGTCAGTGAAGCCATCCAACCATCTCATCCTCTGTTGTCCCCTTCTCCTCCCATTTTCAATCTTTCCCAGCATCAGGGTCTTTTCCAATGAGTTGGTTCTTTGCATCAGGTGGCCAAAGTATTGGAGTTTCTTATAGAGTTTCTCGTAGATTCCTAGTAGATGCTCAATGGATGCTTACTGAAGTTATAAATGGGGTGGAATCTGAAACAAAGTAGGATTCCTGAGGCTCAAATACAGGAATCAGAGAAATATCCACGGGCATACTCACAGATACAAGAAAATGAAGGCTCTTCCAGAAGCTATTTGTATATTTCATAATTCCATATCTGAAATGAATTTAAACATTTTTATTCTTCTGTTCATTACCAATATAAACACTGATGTACTCAGGATGCTGTATGTGTGCATGTCTATAAATATATGTATATTTATACGTGTGTGTATATGTATACATAGAAATTCTGTGTACCATATAGTTAAGGTTACTAAATGGCATCACTGATTTGTTCTAGTTTTTCTTACAGGTTTAACTGTGTAACGGGACTTCCTTTTAGGAATGTAAGACCAATGTTTGAAGGTGACAGATAAGTTAACTCATAATTTCTATAACTACATGTTTTGCTGTAAGACTAATCATTTTCTCTATGAATTGTAATTTTGTAATTATTTTCCTATTTAGTCCTCTGTGACTGATTAAATGTTTTTATGTGTCTTATGCAAGGATTACCCTGGAAACAGATATCCAGAGAGAAAGCTTGCTATAACTAAAATACCAATTTATTCATAGCTACTTAGGTAATATTGCCATTTCACCCATTCTGAACAGATAAAGAGAAAAAATGTAATTTGTAGACCATCAATAAGTAATTATTGAGTGCAAGGCTTCTCTATTTGTTTAAATTCTGCTTCACCAAAGAATTAACAAGGATAATGCATCAAAATTTTCTGTAGAAATAATGTACTTTATTTGTTTATGGACACTGGGGCTTTATCTCAACAGCCCAACTAAAGCTATGATTTTTATCTATATTGAGAAGAGCCTAGAAGAGTGTCAGCAAATACTAAGTGCTCATATATTGAATGAGTTATTGAATGAACTTAGGAGTAGTCACCTATGAGAGCCTAAGCCACAGAATCCATGAACACAAAGGCAGTCCCATTATGGAGAAATCAGAATGGGTTTATTTAGTCATGTGCTTCTCAGACTTTAATGTGATTTATAAATAACCTGGTGGTCTTGTTAGAATGCAGATTCTGATTTAGTAGGTCTGGGACCAGGCTTGAGAATGTATTTCTAATAAGTTCTCAGGTGATGCCTGAGAACCTGAGCCATAATTTGAATAGTGATGATTTAGCCACTGCTGCTTGAAACTGGTCCTTTCACAGCAGCGCTGGCAACTAACTTCATTATAAAAAAAAAAAAAAAAAATGGCAACTAAATTCTATGCTGGGAATATCAAAGTAAATCAAATACAATACTGTGTGATTGCTCAGTTCTCTTTGTAAATCTACTTGGTTGAACTTGGTAGTCTTGAAGATTGACTTATATGCACTGCCGTGTAGGAAACAAATAGCTGGTGGGAACTAGTGTTCAGTGCTCTGTGGTGACCCAGGGGTGGGGAGGAAGGGTAAGAGGGAGGGGAGACCCGTGTACATGTAGCTGATTCACTTTCTGGTACAGCAGAAATTAACACAACACTGTAAAGAAACTATATGCTAATTAAAATTTTTTTTAAAAAGCCATGGAGAAAGTGTACTCTTTCTTCCAATGAAGGGATATGAGTCCTGACTGGGAAATATTGGAGCTGCTGTCAGTTGAGTTAATTGATGGTTCATACTGGAACCTGCACATTTCCTTGGTGAGCTGAGCAGAAAAATCACTGTTTTAATAAATACAGTTGATTCACATTTTCAGTCATCACTCACTCTTTCTTCCCATAAACTCAAAAGTTTGTGTAACTTGTGCTTCATTTCCTTTATCTCTTTGAATAAGAATTCCTTATTTAGGAAGTTTTTAGAGAGTATAGACAGTTAGCAGAGCTGGCCAAAATTTCTTTTGCATGAATGTAGAGAAAGTAAATGTTTTGTGTTGGCAAAACTGTACCCATTCCAAACTTATGGAACAAACAAGAGCTGTAAAATATAGTCGTCTGGAGTGAAGTAATCGTTTTCAGCATGTAATATGCCAAAGAGGAATCCCTGAGCAGGCTCTGTGAAATGTTCGATCATCCTAAAAACAGGATTTGAAAACAACTCTATAACATCCTGCTGCGTTTAAAGTCTGGGTGGCTTGAAGATGCAGTCTATTGAACAATACACCAGATAATCCTCTAGCTACCTCTTTTTCAAGGTCAAGTCCACACTAGCAATTACAGTAATGTTTGTTGAAGTTACTTGAATGGCAGGTATAAAGGCTGCCATTTAACCAAACTGGTTGATCGGGTGACTTTGTTTGTGAATTTTGCTCCTCACTTTTGCTTTAAAAGAATCACTTGTGTGGAAAAGAAAACAAGTTATCAGCCTAACCCAATTAACCGTAAAACTAACAGTTACTTGCAGATAAATCTATCAAGCATTCTCACAGAATTAAACAAAATCCATTCACATTTAGTTGAACACAATCTCTAGATTCTCACCATATTGACACTCCAAGATTTAGGAATAAAAATAGTCACTGGTATTCTTCTTGTAATCATATCAACTAAAATAGGAACCAATGAGAACTTAAATCTCAAAACAGGGGATTAGATTTTTAAATTTGGGAACAAGCAGGGATTTCTTTTGTTTGGGACTCTTAAATCCTGACATTTTCTTTTTTTCTCCCTGTCAGCTCTTAGATGCCTATATCTATTAGATGATCAGGGAATAAAATGTGCCCTGATTAGCACGCGGCAAAAACAAAACAAAACAAAAAATAATAATTTTTGGAAAATACTACTTTTTCTGCATTAAACAAGTATGTTAGGAGCAATGATATTTTAATAGCGATCTAAATGAGAAAAACAAATCTTTGAAACAAATTTGACATTTCTTATGAGTTACAATGTTTATTTTAATATAATTTACTAAATTTAAATTTAGTAAATAAGGCTTGTAAATTTGTAAAATAAGGCTTGATTATCAATATTATCACAGATCATCATTTGATTGAATAGGTTTTATAGGACATTTATAAATATTTATCCATTTATCCAGAACAAAAACAAACATTTGTTCTGAGTGTCAGCTGCTCATTACATGCTTTGTTAATATGAAAGATGTTAAATTCTTCTTGGGATAACCAAAAGATACTGTTGCTTGTGAAAGCAAGTTGTAGATTAGTATTCATACTATCATCTCAATTTTGAAGAAATAGAAATAAAAGTATTTTTATATAGTCTTTGTCTTTCTCTATATGTATGTTATATACACAGGTATATTAGAATAGCAAAGATTTTTCTAGACTAATATATAGTCTTTAAATCTCAGTGACTTAAAACAATAAGAACTTAGGACTTACTGTCATAAGTTCATAAGGTTGTGGCCAAATCTAGAGTGCAGTTGTCCTCCCCACTGACTTGGTGATCCTGACCATTTAATCCTCTGCCTTCTCTGCTACCTGAACAATAGGCTTGATTGGTTGATCTAAGCAGGAGGAAAACAGCCACTGAAAAATTGAAAGGGCTTTCAATTCTTCCAATTCACTGTCTTTACTTAAAAGGGATACAGTATTTCTCCTTATATTTTACAGACATAATCAGTCAAACATACTTGCTAAATACAAGGAGGCTCAAAAATGCAGAGGAGTCCATGGAATGCTTGGTACCCTGTATTTCCACAAGAAGAAAGGGTTAAAAGGGGCCAAGCCTAATTGCTGAAGAGTAGATAAGTTTGAGGAGTGGAAGACAAGTGGTAAAGGAGGACCACATTTTATTTTATTCAAATCTAAATACCTTGTTTTTTCAACAATGCTATATTTTGTTTGATTTGATTAAAATATATTTTCAATTTTATGAATTCTTAAAATCACTACTTAGAGACCAGGAGAATCCTCTGGCTTAATTTTTGTAATAAGGTTGTGACTAGTTCAGTGTCTGGTAGGACATTTAGACCTCTTTTCATTCATCATTCTCCTTTTAGTTATCTTTCTTACTTAACATTTTTGTAATGTTATCAGTTCTCTTTTGGTAAGTAAAATGTTCTGAGCTTTGCTTTCATAGGTCAATGATTTTCAATATCTAATTTGCTCCTAAGTCCTTAATAAAATAATCAGAAAGTAGACTCCTCTAGTAAGTGAAGTGGCTCAGTCATGTCTGACTCTTAGTGACCCCATGAACTATAGCCTACCACACTCCTCCATCCATGGGATTTTCCAGGCAAGAGTACTGGAGTGGGCTGCAATTTCCTTCTTCAGAGGATCTTCCTGACTCAGGGACTGAACCCAGTTCTCCCAAATTGTGGGCAGACGCTTTACAATCTGAGCCACCAGGGAAGTCCTCTAGTAAAGCCTTCATTAATTCCAATGGAGTTCCATCAAAATAAAGAGTGGCCTGTAATCATGGAGGCATGTTTCCAATGATAAAAAGTTTCACATGTATTTTATAGATAATGTGATTAAAAAACTAAGAATCTAAAATTGTCTAAGTTGGGCAAAGCCCTAGGAAACCATAGGCTCTCACAGGCTCACAGTAGGGAAGAAAGAGCTATTTGGTGAATTTGCTTAGAAAATGGCTTCAGGGAAATCCCTGTTTGTCTTTGGTTAGCTAATTTAGGAGTGTGTGACCTTTTCTAGGCTTTTATGTTTCCCTGGCTCACTTTGAAGGTATATAATTTGTTATTCTTTTAGAAACATATTCTTTAGATGTGAACAGTTTCACATGGATGTAATTCTTAACAAGTGCTACATAACCATAGTTATTTTAGGTATAATATAATTATTAAACAATTGCCACTCCCAAGCTTTAAAAAATATATATAAAGTCAGGCAAGATAGGACAGCTGAAGGTAAAACAGTCATGAAGGAAATTTGAGAACTCAGTGTTCTTCAAAGGATTATTTGCATGAACAAAAGAAATATTAAGCTGAGGTAACCATAGGAGGAAGCGTAGGATGCATTCAAAAGCAAACCAAGACTTAAAAGTGCAAGCAAAATGCAGGTTAAAAACCTGCACTTAAAATAAGAGTGTGACTTGAAGTCTGATGTCTCCCTTACCATTGGATAAAATTATCAGCTACAAATTTTCATAGAACCATATTCATTGCAGAAAACAGACTTTATTGGAGCTAGTATAAGATAAAAAGGGCTATACAGTTCAAAAAATCTTCAGGACACTCAAAGAATCAAGTTTAGACACCAGAGCTTGAAGTTACACAGGAAAAAAAAAAACACACACACACACACACACACACACACAACTAGAAAAAATGCCCAACAACCCAGAGTAGTGGCCCTCAAGGTGTGGCTTGTGGACCAGCCACTAATCCACATACTGTTGCGAGTCTGGGGTGAGAAATGAAGACAAGAGGCAGCACTGTTTCTTGGTGCGCCACTGCCTTCACCATTTGCTGCATGTCACTGATGCTTCTGCAAAATGGAGACTAAAATACTTCAACCTAGCAACCCCAGGAAGAACCACATGAGTCCATCACCTTACTCCCCAGAAGATTCAGTCCTCTTTTGAGCTACAGAAGTTTCCCAAGGCTCCCTTTGGCTTCCAGATCTGATGACAATAAATAATAATAAACATAAAGTCTACTGGTTTGATCAAATATTTTGAGAAATGAAAAACCTATCATCTAGAATCTTTGTCAGGTCATGAATTATTTTGAGACTGTGATAAGAACCATGGATGCAGACTTCTCTGGTGTTCTGGTTGTAAACAATCCAACTATCAATGTCAATGACACAGGTTCAATCCCTAGTCCAGGAAGATTTCGCATGTCGTCAGAGCAACTAAACCCTCACAGTGCAACTACAGAGCATAAGTGCTGGGCTTAGAGAAAGCCCATGGGCAGCAATGAAGACCTGGTGCAGCCAAAAAAAAAGAACCATGGATGCTTATTCCTAGCAAATTGACATACATGCAATTGTACATGGACTCACAGAAGATTTATGGATACTGCAAAGGCTGTCTTCAGACTCTAGGTTAAAAAATCCTGATCCAGAGTAAAGTAGAAATTATCAACTTTATCAATAATTTGATTTTAACATATAACTCTATTTTACATAAAATGATTCTTCAATTTGGAGCTGAAAATTGCAATTTGATTTACAACTCTTACTGGCAATATAATCTAGGCATATAAACTCTTTGGATCTCAATTATCTTACTTGTCAATTGAAGATAATAATAATTATCTCATAAGATTACTGTATTTCCTTTGGTATATATCTAAAATAGCACTTGTCATAAAAATATTTAATAAATGTTCATTTACTCATTCATTCTTTACTTATTTATTTTTGATGTATAAATAAGATTGACTTCCCTGGTGGCTCAGACAGCAAAGCGTCTGTCTACGATGAGGGAGACCCAGGTTTGATCCCTGGGTTGGGAAGATCCCTTGAAGAAGGAAATGGCAATTCACTCCAGTACTATTGCCTGGAAAATCCCATGGATAGAGGAGCCTGGTAGGCTACAGTCCGTGGGGTCGGAAAGATTGCTTACAATCTCCTGATTATTTTCTGCTTTTACAATTATGTTCAATACATATTTATTAAATGCTCACTTTGTACCAGAAGCTGTGTTAAAGGGTGTGCATAGATAATTAAGTAGAAAACTCTGCTCTAAAGTAACTTACAGTATGGTGGCATGTTAAGAGAAACTATTGATATATTGTAGTAAGTGATATAAGAAATAAGCATAAGATTGTATGGGATCCCAACAAAGAAGCAGTGGAACAGATAATGAGGATTTACTGAACAATTCATGATGGAGATGATAGCAAGTTGTGCCAATATTAATTAAACTTTCTAATTGCTTTCTGTATGTTGATTATTTTGCTAAATATTGTTAAACTAATATTTAACAAATATTTAAATGTTTCTAAAATATAAAATTTTTTAACTTAAGAAAATTTAAAAACTTAACAGATGTGGCTACTAGGCTGAAACAGAATATCAGTGAGAGAGTTGGAATTAGCTTTGACTTCAAATCTATGTTCTTTAGCAATTAGTTTAAGAAAGTTGGAAATATTGTTTCAGTCAGGGGGAAGTAACCTTAAAAATTACTAGAATGGAGATATGGCATGCTTTTCGTATGAAAGAAACTACACAGACTAACTATGATAAAATTGTTATGAACACAAACAATAATAAATTATAAAACATAATTAAGAGATAACCTAGCATAATATCAAGTTTGATTGTAAAAAGAAAAAGAAAAAAGAGCAAGTAGTCATAATTGAATTATAAGTATCTAATGTGTGAGTTCTAGATCTACTGGGGCAGAAACTAGATTAGGTGTGGGAAGATGATGTATCCAGGTGTTAAGAAAATTAGGATATCCAGGAGGTAGTCAGAGATATATGTTTTTACTCCAGAGATATGGTCAAAACTGGAAACTAATTTGGTTGGCATTAGTATAAAAATAGCAAAAAAAAGAAAAGAAAAAGAAAAGATCATTACAGTGTATTAAAACATCCAGTAATATAGAAGGAACATGGGGCATTTTACTGTGCTTATTTTGAACAAAATATACCTGCATTTCAAAGCATACACATTGTAGTTTCTTATTCCTTCTTTATGAATTCACTTTAGTCACTCAGTTGGGTTCGACTCTTTGTGACCCATGGACTGCAGCACGCCAAGCTTCTCTGTCCATCACCAACTCCTGGAGCTTGCTCAAATTCATGTCCATTGAGTCAGTGATGCCATCCAACCAATTTCATCCTCTGCTGTCCCTTCCCCTCCTGCCTTCATTCTTTCCCAGCATCAGGGTCTTTCCCAATTTGGAACCAGTCTGTTGTTCCATGTCCAGGTCTAACAGCTGCCTCTTTACTTGCATACAGATTTCTCAGGAGGCAGGTAAGATGGTCTGCAAGGAGATCCAACCAGTCCATCCTAAAGGAGATCAGTTCTGGGTGTACATTGGAAGGACTGATGTTGAAGCTGAAACTCCAATACTTTGGCCACCTGATGCAAAGAGCTGACTCATTTGAAAAGACCTTGATGCTGGGAAAGATTGAGGGCAGGAGAAGGGGATGACAGAGGATCTATCCTCCATCAGAGGATGGTATCACCAACTTGATGGACATGAGTTTAGGGGAACTCCAGGAGTTGGTGATGGGGAAGGCAATGGCACCCCACCCCAGTACTCTTGCCTGGAAAATCCCGTGGACGGAGGACCCTGGTGGGCTGCAGTCCATGGGGTCGCTAAGAGTCGGACACGACTGAGCGACTTCACTTTCACTTTTCACTTTCATGCATTGGAGAAGTAAATGGCAACCCACTCCAGTGTTCTTGCCTGGAGAATACTGGGACGGTGGAGCCTAGTGGGCTGCCGTCTATGGGGTCGCACAGAGTCGGACACGACTGAAGCGACTTAGCAGCAGCAGCAGCAGCAGGAGTTGGTGATGGACAGGGAGGCTGGCATGCTGCAGTTCATGGGGTTGCAGAGAGTTAGTTGGACACGACTGAGCAACTGAACTGAACTGAACTGAAGGTGGTCTGGTATTCCCATCTCTTTCAGAATTTTCCACTGTTTGTTATGATCAAAGGCTTTGGCATAATCAATAAAGCAGAAGTAGATGTTTTTCTGGAACTCTCTTGCTTTTTCTATGATCCAGTGGATGTTGGCAATTTGATCTCTGGTTCCTCTGCCTTTTCTAAATACAGCTTTATGAATTACCTAAAAATTATTTTATATTGTCTGTTTAAAAAAAATATGGTAAAACTAGAATCTATAGCTAAGGAAACATTTAGCTGAAAATTAGTAAAATTAGCAAAGTAACAGCTTATGCAGTAAGGCTATGCTCAACTAGGAGAACTCTATAAATGAGTTTATTGAAGTTGATATTATAATAAATACCAATTAAAAAACAAACAAAACAAAAATAAAACTAGCAACAACAACAACAACCAAACTCCCTGTGCTTTTTACTTGGAATTTAAACTAAACTGGTGATTGACAGCTTTTTTGGAAGGGATGCAGGGAATCAGTTGTGCCCAAATTTATTTAGATGACAGAGTCAATATTTTTATTTATAAATCTCTTATGATGTTTTAAAAATTTTACATTATTTTTAAGAATATCTGAAGGTCCTATCAAGGGCCAATATGCTACTGGAGATCAGTGGAGAAATAACTCCAGAAAGAATGAAGGGATGGAGCCAAAGCAAAAACAATACCCAGCTGTGGATGTGACTGGTGATAGAAGCAAGGTCCAATGCTGTAAAGAGCAATATTGCATAGGAACCTGAAATGTCAGGTCCATGAATCAAGGCAAATTGGAAGTGGTCAAACAAGAGATGGCAAGAGCGAATGTCAACATTCTAGGAATCAGCAAACTCAAATGGACTGGAATGGGTGAATTTAGCTCAGATGCCCATTATATCTACTACTGTGGGCAGGAATCCCTCAGAAGAAATGGAGTAGCCATCACGGTCAACAAAAGAGTGTGAAATGCAGTACTTGGATGCAATCTCAAAACAACTGAATGATCTCTGTTCGTTTCCAAGCCAAACCATTCAATGTCACAGTAATCCAAGTCTATGCCCAACCAATAATGCTGAAGAAGCTGAAGTTGAATGGTTCTATGAAGACCTACAAGACCTTTTAGAACTAACACCCAAAAAAGATGTCCTTTTCATTATAGGGGACTAGAATGAAAAGTAGGAGGTCAAGAAACACCTGGAGTAACAGGCACATTTGGCCCTGGAATACGGAATGAAGCAGGGCAAAGACTAATATAGTTTTGCCAAGAAAATGCACTGGTCATAGCAAACACCCTCTTCCAACAACACAAGAGAAGACTCTACACATGGACATCACCAGATGGTCAACACTGAAATCAGATTGATTATTTTCTTTGCAGCCAAAGATGGAGAAGCTCTATACAGTCAACAAAAACAAGACCAGGAGCTGACTATGGCTTAGACCATGAACTCTTTATTACCAAATTCAGACTGAAATTGAAGAAAGTAGGGAAAACCACTAGACCATTCAAGTATGACCTAAATAAATCCCTTATGATTATACAGTGGAAGTAAGAAATAGATTTAAGGGCCTAGATCTGATAGATAGGGTGCTTGATGAACTATGGAATGAGGTTCGTGACATTGTACAGGAGACAAGAATCAAGACCATCCCCATGGAAAAGAAATGCAAAAAAATAAAATTTGCTTTCTGGGAAGGCTTTACAAATAGATGTGAAAAGAAGAGAAGCAAAAAGTAGAGGAGAAAAGGAAAGATATAAGCATCTGAATACAGAGTTCCAAAGAATAGCAAGAAGAGATAAGAAAGCCTTCCTCAGTGATCAATGCAAAGAAATAGAGGAAAACAACAGAATGGGAAAGACTAGAGATCTCTTCAAGAAAATTAGAGATACCAAGGGGACCTTTCATGCAAAGATGGGCTCGATAAAGGACAGAAATGGTATGGACCTAACAGAAGCAGAAGATATTAAGAAGAAGTGGCAAGAATACACAGAAGAACTGTACAAAAATGATCTTCATGATCCAGATAATCACAATGGTCTGATCACTGACCTAGAGCCAGACATCCTGGAATGTGAAGTCAAGTGGGACTTAGAAAGCATCACTACAAACAAAGCTAGTGGAGGTGATGGAATTCCAGTTGAGCTATTCCAAATCCTGAAAGATGATGCTGTGAAAGTGCTGCAGTCAATATGCCATCAAATTTGGAAAACTCAGCAGTGGCCACAGGACTGGAAAAAGTCAGTTTTCATTCCAATCCCAAAGAAAGGCAATGCCAAAGAATGCTCAAACTACCACACAGATGCACTCATCTCACATGCTAGTAAAGTAATGCTCAAAATTCTCCAAGCCAGGCTTCAGCAATATGTGAACTGTGAACTTCCAGATGTTCAAGCTGGTTTTAGAAAAGGCAGAGGAACCAGAGATCAAATTGCCAACATCCACTGGATCATGGAAAAAGCAAGAGAGTTCCAGAAAAACATCTATTTCTGCTTTATTGAATATGCCAAAGCCTTTGGCTGTGTGGATCACAATAAACTGTGGAAAATTATGAAAGAGATGGGAATACCAGAGCACCTGACCTGCCTCTTGAGAAACCTGTATACAGGTCAGGAAGTAACAGTTAGAACTAGACATGGAACAACAGACTGGTTCCAAATAGGAAAAGGAGTACGTCAAGGCTGTATATTGTCACCCTGCTTATTTAACTTATATGCAGAGGACATCATGAGAAACGCTGGACTGGAAGAAGCACAAGCTGGAATCAAGATTGTTGGGAGAAATATCAATAACCTCAGATATGAAGATGACACCACCCTTATGGCAGAAAGTGAAGAGGAACTAAAAAGCTTCTTGATGAAAGTGAAAGGGCAGAGTGAAAAAATTGGCTTAAAGGTCAACATTCAGAAAACGAAGATCATGGCATCCAGTCCCATCACTTCATGGGAAATAGATGGGGAAACAGTGGAAACAGTGTCAGACTTTCTTTTTGGGGCTCCAAAATCACTGCAGATGGTGATTGCAGCCATAAAATTAAAAGACACTTACTCCTTGGAAGGAAAGTTATGACCAACCTAGATAGCATATTCAAAAGCAGAGACATTACTTTGCCAACAAAAGTTCACCTAGTCAAAGCTATGGTTTTTCCAGTAGTCATGTATGGATATGAGAGTTGGACTGTGAAGAAGGCTGAGCGCTGAAGAATTGATCCTTTTGAACTGTGGTGTTGGAGAAGACTCTTGAGAGTCCCTTGGACTGCAAAGAGATAGAACCAGTCCATTCTGAAAGAGATCAGCCCTGGGATTTCTTTGGAGAGAATGATGCTAAAGCTGAAACTCCAGTACTTTGGCCACCTCATGCGAAGAGTTGACTCATTGGAAAAGACTCTGATGCTGGAAGGGATTGGGAGCAGGAGAAGGGGACGACAGAGGATGAGATGGCTGGATGGCATCACTGACTCAATGGACGTGAGTCTGAGTGACCTCCAGGAGTTGGTGATGGACAGGGAGGCCTGGCGTGCTGCGATTCACAAGGTCGCATAGAGTTGGACATGACTGAGCAACTGAACTGAACTAAACTGAAGGTCCTATCTAGAGGCTGAAAGAAATTTGAATTGCTTCCTAAAAATTCCCTTAGTAGACTATTCTATTTACCAGACAGTTTGGTTAACAAGACAGGTTAACTGTTAATAAGTGTTTCCCATTTTTATTGTTTAATTAGATGTCAAAGAAGATAATGTGAATAAACAGTTTTTATTTTACCATTGTATTTATTTTCAAACAATCTCAATCTAATAGCAGTCAACCTCATTGAAACAGAAATAAAGATGACTTGTAAAGAAGACATTTTCTGTGATTATATGGTTAGCTTCATTCAAACTTACTGATCATTTCAGATACATGTGTTGGTCCATTGACTTAAAATTCACTGCACTGTTAAATGAACAGATGCACAGTTACTAATTTTGGATGGAATCCATCTGTATCTTCAATAGATATCAGAGAAGGCAATGAGAACACGTAATTGCATCCTGTGTTAAGACTTCAGCAATGCCAGGGCAACACAGATGTATATCTCAAAGTACCAGGAAGGAAAATCTGTCATCATTTTTTTCTTTTCTATTAATTTTTTAATCCTAAAGCAAAAATTTCACCTGCATAAGTAGTTCAAACATATATGTACTGACTAGAACTTTACCTGTTTACAAATGTATAATTTGCATGTTTGCTAATGTATGATTTCTCTTCAGCTTCTTAAAAGTTATGTCTTCTAACTCTCAAGTTGTCCCATGGTTTTCATTGTTTGGGCACAGGGAATGGGAGGAAAAAAGATGATTATTCTGTCAATGTTTCAGTTCAGTTCAGTCGCTCAGTCGTGTCCGACTCTGCAACTCCGTGAACTGCAGCACGCCAGGCTTCCCTGTCCATCACCAACTCCGAGTTCACTCAGACTCATGTCCATCAAGTCCGTGATGCCATCCAGCTGTTTCATCCTCTGTCGTCTCCTTCTCCTCCTGCCTCCAATCCATCCCAGGATCAGAGTCTTTTCCATTGAGTCAACTCTTCGCATGAGGTGCCCGAAGTATTGGAGTTTCAGTTTTAGCATCATTCCTTCCAAAGAACACCTGGGATTGATCTCCTTTAGAATGAACTGATTGGATTGCCTTGGAGACCAAGGGACTTTCAAGAGTCTTCTCCAACACCGCAGTTCAAAAGCATCAATTCTTCAGCATTCAGCTTTCTTCACAGTCCAACTCTCACATCCATATATGACCACTGGAAAAGCCATAGCCTTGGCTAGACAGACCTTGTTGGCAAAGTAATGTTTCTGCTTTTGAATATGCTGTCTAGGTTGGTCATAACTTCCCTTCCAAGGAGTAAGTGTGTTTTAATTGCATGGCTGCAATCACCACCTGTAGTGATTTTGGAGCCCAGAAAAATAAAGTCGGACACTGTTTCCACTGTTTCCCCATCTATTTCCTATGAAGTGATGGGACCAGATGCCATGATCTTTGTTTTCTGAATGTTGAGCTTTAAGCCAACTTTTTCACTCTCCCCTTTCACTTTCATCAAGAGGCTTTTGAGTTCCTCTTCACTTTCTGCCATAAGGGTGGTGTCATCTGAATATCTGAGGTTATTGGTATTTCTCCTGGCCATCTTGATTCCAGCTTGTGCTTCTTCCAGTCCAGCATTTCTCATGATGTACTCTGCATATAAGTTAAATAAACAGGGTGACAATATACAGCCTTGACGTACTCCTTTTCCTATTTGGACCCAGTCTGTTCCATGTCTAGTTCTAACTGTTGCTTCCTGACCTGCATATAGGTTTCTCAAGAGGCAGGTCAGGTGATCTGGTATTCCCATCTCTTTCAGAATTGTCCACAGTTTATTGTGATCCACACAGCCTTAGGCTTTGGCATATTCAATAAAGCAGAAATAGATGTTTTTCTGGAACTCTCTTGCTTTTTTCATGATCCAGTGGATGTTGGCAATTTGATCTCTGGTTCCTCTGCCTTTTCTAAATCCAGCTTGAACATCTGGAATTTCACAGTTCACATATTGCTGAAGCCTGGCTTGGAGAATTTTGAGCATTACTTTACTAGCATGTGAGATGAGTACCATTGTGTGGTAGTTTGAGCATTCTTTGGCATTGTCTTTCTTTGGGACTGGAATGAAAACTGATCTTTTCCAGTCCTGTGGCCACTGCTGAGTTTTCCAAATTTGCTGGCATATTGAGTGCAGCACTTTCACAGCATTATCTTTCAGGATTTGAAATAGCTCAACTGGAATTCCATCACCTCCACTAGCTTTGTTCATAGTGATGCTTTCCAAGGCCAACTTTTCTTCAGATTCCAGGACGTTTGGCTCTGGTTAGTGATCACACCATCATGATTATCTTAGTCATGAAGATCTTTTTTGTACAGTTTTTCTGTGTATTCTTGCCACCTCTTCTTAATATCTCCTGCTTCTGTTAAGTCCATACCATTTCTGTCCTTTATTGTGCCCATCTTTGCATGAAATGTTCCATTGGTATCTCTAATTTTCTTGAAGAGATCTCTAGTCTTTCCCATTCTATTTTTTTCCCCCTCTATTTCTTCGCATTGATCACTGAGGAAGGCTTTCTTATCTCTCCTTGCTATTCTTTGGAACTCTGCATTCAGACAGGTATATCTTTCCTTTTCTCCTTTGCTTTTTGCTTCTCTTCTTTCCACAGCTATTTGTAAGGCCTCCCCAGACAGCCATTTTGCTTTTTTTGCATTTCTTTTCCATGGGGATGGTCTTGATCCTTGTCTCCTGTACAATGTCATGAACCTCATTCCATAGTTCATCAGGCATTCTATCAGATCTAATCTCTTAAATCTATTTCTCACTTCCACTGTATAATCATAAGGAATTTGATTTAGGTCATACCTGAATGGTCTCGTGGGTTTTCCCACTTTCTTCAATTTAAGTCTGAATTTGGCAATAAGGAGTTCATGATTGAGCCACAGTCAGCTCCCAGTCTTGTTTTTGCTAACTGTATAGAGCTTCTCCATCTTTGGCTGCAAAGAATATAATCAATCTGCTTTTGGTGTTGACCATCTAGTGATGTCCATGTGTAGTCTTCTCTCATGTTGTTGGAAGAGAGTGTTTGCTATGACCAGTGTATAAGAGAAGAAATTTCAAAATCAGGTGAGAAAGATATTAAGCCAAGATCAAGTAGAACTATTTATGAGGTTATTAAAAAGAATAAATAAAAAACAAAGACCTCGGTGACATGTAAGTCTCTTTTATGAAAGATTAATATTTCAGATAGGAAGTTGGCTACATAGGTAGTGTAGTAAGTACAATGCTATGTACCCAGAAAGCTCCAAATGTGAACTTACTGAAAACATGTTGAATGTGCATTTATAATAAAAATAAAATAATCAGTATGTTCTGCCAATGTAATTATTCTAACTGGGAAACACTTTTTAAAATGATACTATTTTCTTGAGTCTTAATATAGCTAAAAGCTGTTTGTGTGTTTGAATTACAAGTAAAAAAATCAAGAGAATGTACCTTATTTACAATGTTGATTTTTGGCTCTTTGACAATCTGACACAGTGCAGGAATCTGTATTGGCACAAATGATTGGCAATAATTAGAAGATAAGTTAACTTTTTAAAAATTGTTTGATGCTTTAGACACAAAGCTAATTACACTTTTAAGCACATTTATTTCTTTTATATGTTTTTAATCTTTCTTCTAACAAAGTTCCCACTGAGATTCATGATTAGTGAATATAATCCTAAAAGAAGAGGTCAGGGAGATTAATTTGTGTGGAATCGTCTCACTGGGGATCTCAGTGGCAAAAATTCCAAGCTGATAGACAGGTTGTTTATCCCCCAAATATGCATGTTCTATTTAAGCTTCTTGGCTACTTAACAGAAAAGGGCTGTGCATAAAAAGAAGGATCCAGAATAGGTAATATTTGGGAGTAGATAGACCTGTGGGTTTATAAAAGTTAATTAAGGTTGGGCACTCAATGGGAAAGCCAATTATTTACTAGCTATTAGAAGCTACTTCCCTGGTGGCTCAGTGGTAAAGAATCTGTCTGCCAATGCAGGAGACGTGGGTTCAATTCCTGATTTGGGAAGATATCCTGGAGAAGGAAATGGTAACCAACTCCAGTATTCTTTGCCTGGGAAATCCTATGGACAAAGGAGCCTGGCAAACTACAGTCCATGGAGTTGCAAAAGAGTAGGACATGACTTAGGGACAAAACAACACAACAACAATAAATTAGAGTCTGAAAATCTTATCTGCTAAGAAACTAAGGTGTGAAAATATTTAAAGTTTCAATAATAGACAAACATTATCTGTTCAGTTCAGCTCAGTCGTGTCTGACTCTGTGACCCAATGGATGGCAGCACGCCAGGCTTCCCTGACCATCACCAGCTCCCGAAGCTTGCTCAAACTCATTTCCATCGAGTCAGTGATGCCATCCAACCATCTCATCCTCTGTAATCCCCTTCTCCTCCTGCCCTCAATCTTTCCCAAAATCAGGGTCTTTTCCAAGGAGCCAGTTCTTCACATCAGGTGGCCAAAGTTTTGGAGTTTCAGCTTCAGCATCAATTCTTTCAATGAATATTCAGGACTGATTTCCTTTATCTGTAAATTATCTGTAATAAGCTTTATTACAGAACTTTAATCTTTATCACTTATATTTAATATGGATAACATAAATGTAATGACAAATATCAACTATATATATATATATTAATAAAGATATCCTGCTTGTATAAGTTGTCTATTAGTGTTTAGAGCTAGCTAGCATTATATGATTCCACCTATTCTCTATACACTCCCACCCCCATCAAAATAGAAGGGAGTAATAACTAAAGGGTTTTTACACATAAGTGTAGAGATTTTTTTGTAGAAATGTATAGACAAGTTTGGAGAAGGCAATGGCAACCCACTCCAGTACTCTTGACTGGAAAATCCCATGGATGGAGGAGCCTGTTAGGCTGCAGTCCATGGGGTCGCTAAGAGTTGGGCACGACTGAGCAACTGCATGTTCACTTTTCACTTTAATGCATTGTAGAAGGCGATGGCAACCCGCTCCAGTGTTCTTACCTGGAGAATCCCAAGGACAGAGGAGCCAAGTGGGCTGCCGCCTATGGGGTTGCACAGAGTCGGACACAACTGAAGCGACTTAGAAGCAGCAGCAGCAGAGACAAATTTATTGAGTTTGGTTAATGAAGGGATAATGTTATAGATCAGGAGGACGTTAGCTAGCTAACTAGTACAATTTTATACATTACATTCCTTAGTAATTAATAGACTTTGTTTTGTCTCTCTACTATGATATGTAGTCATTATGATATTCCATCCAGTAGAAATCTCTTGCCCTCTATAATTGCACATAAAACACTTATGTAAGTCATGGCTGTATAACTAGAACATATTTGCTTGGGACTTTAACTTAGGTATTTATTGATTTGTTTTCCAGTTTTACTGAGATATATTGACATATGACACTGTACAAAATTAAGAATTACAGCATCATAACAATTTGACTTACATCATAGAATGATTATCAGATAAGTTAGGTGAATAGCCATTGTATAGATCTAAAATTGAAGTAGAAAAAAATTTCCTTTTTATGAGAACTTAGGATTTACTCTCTTATCTTTCATATATATATATATAAAACCTAACTTTTGTATATAATATATATATAGCCTATGGCAGTATTAATTATATTTACCATGTTGTACTTTATATCTCTAGTACTTATTTATCTTATAACTGTGTTTGTATCTTTTGACTTTTTCTCTTTCTTCCCACCACCCTCCTTTTATAACCACAAACCAGAACTCTTTTTCTATGAGTTCGTTTGTTTCTGAAGTATAATTGACCTATAACACTCTGTTAGTTCCTATTACACAAAATAGTGATTCAATATTTCTATACATTTCAAAATGATCACAGTGATAAATTTAGTTATGATTTGTCACTATATAAAAGTATTACATGGTTATTGACTATATTCTCCACACTCTATATTTCATCCTCTCGACTCTTGTAACTGGAAGTTTGCACCTCTTAATTTCCTTCATCTTTTTATTTCCTCTCCCATCCCTCTTCCCCTCTGGCAATCATCTATTTGTTCTCTGTATTTATAACCCTTTTGCTTTTGTTCTTTGTTTGTTTGTTTGTTCCTTATATTCCCATATAAGGAAATCATGCGGTATTTGTCTTTGTCTGACTTATTTAACTTACATAATGCTCTCTTGGTCTATCCGTGTTGTTGCAAATGTCAAGATTTCATTCTTTTTTTAATGGCTAAGTAATAGTCCATTGTGTATGTATATATATCTTCTTTATCCATTCAGCTACTGTTGGGTACTTAGGTTGTTTCCATATCTTGACTACTGTAAACAATGCTACAATGAACATAGGGGTATGTATATCTTTTCTAACATAGGTAATTATACATGTGGAACCACAGAGTTCCAATAATCTAGGAAATATTTGATCTATTAAATATATATAAAAGCATTTCTTAAGCATCTAGATTAATCAAATTTTACTTCATGATTTTGAGACTTTTCAGACAAACCTAGTTCCTTATCCTTTATAACTTCTTTCTAAAATTATTCACTTATTTATTTTTGATTGTTCGGGGTCTTCATTGCTGCATGATGGCTTTCTCTAGTTGTGGCAAGAGGGGCTCCTCTCTAGCTGTGTGGTGCTTCTCATGCAGGTGGCTTCTCTTGTTGCAGAGCACAGGCTCTAGGCACTCGGTCTCAGTAGCTGTGGCACCCAGACTTAATTGCTGCATGGCATGTGGTGGGATCTTCCTAGATCAGGGATTGAACCCCTGCCGCCTGCATTGGCAGGGGGATTCTTAAACACTGGACCACTATGGAAGTCCTATAACTTCTTTTTTCAAAGTATTTGCAATGGTTTCAACATCCTTTCAATGTGCAAGTTTATCTTTTCTCTGTGTTTAGCGTCTCCTGATAATGAAGTTATTGCTTAAACTGTCTATAAGGAGAAAGGATCACAAAGGCAAGAACAGCAACATTCTTGCTTTGAACCTGCAGATAAGACAGTAGAAGCTAAGTTACCACTGCAAAGAGAAAGTAGAAAGAATATTCTCAATTTGTTTTACTTTAAATTCTTCTCAGCAAACCATAAGATTATAAAACTAAAAAACAAGAAATTAAAAAGGAGATTGCAATTAAGACTCTATGAACAGCTGACTAATGTGAATGTTTTAGACAATATGATTCCCAGAGATACATTTGGGCACATCAATTGGATTGAATAGCTGTTTATTTGTAATTTGTTTTCTTTCAGTCACTTAAGTGTGGAGAAGGCAATGGCACCCCACTCCAGCACCCTTGCCTGGAAAATCCCATGGACAGAGAAGCCTGGTGCGCTGCAGTCCATGGGGTCGCTAAGAGTCAGACACAAGTGAGAGATTTCACTTTCACTTTTCACTTTCATGCATTGGAGAAGGAAATGGCAACCTACTCCAGTGTTCTTGCCTGGAGAATCCCAGGGACGAGGGGAGCCTGATGGGCTGCTGTCTATGGGGTCGCACAGAGTTGGACACGACTGACGCGACTTAGCAGCAGCAGAAGCAGTCACTTAAGTGAAAAATTGGAATGCATATTTTGGAAGGAAGGAGATTTGTGTAAAATTTGGGATATGTGTGATGTCACAAATAAAGATGTGAAATATTTTTCATTATTTTTATTAAGACATAAGATATTTGTTCAATGTCACATTTGAAAACCAAGGGCTGTCTTTAAGGAGAAATGCATTAATTATTCTTAAACTATTGTTTTACACTAAAAGAGTCTCATTCATGTAGACACAGACAAAATATGTAAAATCTTCTATCCTTGTAACTATGTAGTCCCTATACTCAGCTTTATATATAACAATTTATGTGTAACCATATGACTCTAATAGATTTTTCTTGCAATCTAATGGGAATACTTTGACAATTGTAAATAGCTTCAAAGTTAAACCTCTGTAATAATGATGGGTAGTAAAGTTTAGTGATTATAATCTCTATTGTTAGGAAAGGCTGTTAGCTTTTACTAAAACCACATTTCCCTAAAAATTGTAAAGAGTTTATGGTTAATTTAAATAATGTATTAGCATCCATTAAATGTAATGAATAAACTTTGGGAGAATTTCTTCTTATATTACCCCTACTTTTGTTTTTTAAACATTATTCCAATTATTCTTCCACAAAGTTTTTTCTGTCTAAATTTGTCCATTTTGAAATAGTCATTTTAGTGAAGGTGAAATTTCTGCATCTTTCTTTTTAAAAAGGTATTTAATTAAGAGAAAGTAGTCAAGAGTTGAAAAGTAAGTGTGTCTGGTTTTCCTGTGTCTGACTAATACCACTGTCTGGCCTGGGGATGAGGCCAGTCAGGAATCATTATACTTCTGAAAGCAGACCACAGCCATGGATTTCCATTATCTAGCACAGCATCTCTGCCTATGCGTGCTTCTTAGATTTTAGAGAAGACACACTTATAAATAGAAACTTCTAACATAAGAAAAAGACTAACATCAATTAACAGATGCAGAATCTGAGTGACTTCAAACCCCCAAAAGATATATAATTTAAAATATTTATATCAAACAGTTGAAATAATTGACCAAAGATCTATCCTAACATAATGTTGTGATTTAAATCCTTGCATTTAGTACATGAATATAGACGCTGTTACCTGCCCAACAAATTAAAATATTTTAAAGCTATTAATATATGCTTTATCTATTTTGCTCTTTTTCTCTTTCATGGAATTAATTTTGTTTACCTATTCATAAAATATCATAGTTTTAAGATAAAAGAGCTATATTTAGGTGTTAACTATAGTGTAATGCATAAATGTATCAAACCAACATGTTGTACACCTTAAAAAAAGTATTAAATTTAGCCCTTCATTCATAAAAGCCATTGCTATCTACCATTTATTGAATAAATTACAGGACTGTGTTGACTGTGGGAACAAGCAAGTTATATAGGGTATAGTCATTGTCATAGAGAAATTTATGAATAGAATGAGTCCTAACTGAAAGGAATACTTTTTATATTAACTCTTAATTTTAAATGTAGTTCTGTAATTTTCTTCACCAAAGAACTAAAACATAGAAGTGGCATTCAGAGAAATCTTTTAGATTTCTACAGAATAATTCTTGATTCTTAGTATGACATCCTTGTGCAAAGCTACTCTGATTTAAGTTTTAAAAACATATATAATAATTTAAAAATTATATAACACATTTAACTTTAGGGTTAATGATACTATTCTGATGAAGTAGGTGGATACTGAATATGGATGCTTCCATTAACTGTTGCTTGCATATAAGGTAAACATGAATGCATGGGGTAATATTGTTGAGAAATCTCCAGTGCCTGATAAATTGTCATAAGTGGCTTTGTTCAACTTCCTAGAAATGTATTTCATTCTGTCATCACCTCTACATTCTTTCATGCTGCCTAACTGACATGCTAACTCCTGGGAAAAAGATGGAGATATTTCAAATGGAGAAAGATGTAAAATGTGATTTTAAAAAAAGCATTTAAAACCTATGATCCATTATTACCTATCAAATCATTGCCTTTCATTAAAAATGGATGCTTAGTTTTGTATATTTATGGTATCTAATGAATAATAAAAAGCTATGACTCACTTAATAGACATACTACCAGACAATTTCAAATGAAAATCCCTCCAATGCTCCAAGTAGAATACGGTATGATGGAAACAGAAAGACTCAAGTTTTCCAGTCCCCTTTAGGTAGCTTCTGGTAATTGAATCACTGGAAAAGTGCCAAGAGGTCATCTGGCTGGCTGCATTCAAGAGTATGCTGACCTGCACTAACTAACTGCAAAACAAGTAGCTTCTTAAACTTACAGCCAGAGTAGTTCTCTTGATCTCACTTAACAAAAAATGTATGAGGTCACATAGCCAGTATCAGTATGATGGTTCTATGGTGATTACTCTATGATAGAAACCAAGCAGGTTTTCAAGGCACAGATGAAAACAAAAGTGATACTGGTTTTTCTTCCACCTGATGTAATTTTGAGCCAGTCTCCTGGCACAGTTTAATGCATGAGATTCTGACTGGTGTGCTCATTTCCTTTGCATATGAGGCTAATTGTAATGCAAGTTATCTTCCTATGGACATAAAGAATGCTTGTACAAACAGGTTACTGATGTTTCCTCCCTTTGGAGATGTTGGTTGATGCTATGTAAAGCAGAAAAATGTTGTGAAAGAAATGATTGCAAACAATTTCATAGGAAGAATATAATTTCTCATCAAATAAACAATTATTCTGAGGGGGTAGCAGTAACTGATAAAACTGAGCTATCAGTTAGGATTCTAACTAGTCTAACTTTTCTTTTGCAAATCCCAGTATCTCACATACTTTTATTCTAGTCCATATTTCCCTAACAATTATTTAATGGATCAACAATAATCTGTACCATAAGACACTATGGTCCCACATATTTATTAAAATAACTTTAGAAGCCCTATTCTACTCTCATTTCCTATTTCCTTTGTTCTCTTTCCTACATCAAGTGGTTTATACTTTGTTTATCTGATGAGGCCTGACTTTCCATTGAGAGAACAAAAACTAACAGTATATTCTGTGTCTTTTCTGTAGCCTCCATTATCAACTTTCTTCTATTAATGGATGGCACATTGACTTTTTCACTAATAAAACATTACATGTGGAAAGGCAGTTCTTTAATAATAACATATGCTGTCTTGTTGTGTTGGGGAAATATGAGGAAGAATATAAGATAAATGAATATGAGTTTTAAGTGTGGAAAAAACTGTCTGAAGATGTGGGAAAATGACTAGAGAAGGAAAATATGAGAGGTTATTGAGCTTGGAGATGTAGAAGAAGAGATCTTGAAAAAAAATTTGGATTTGATGTAAAGAACCATAGTTTTCCAACTGATGTGGAAAACAATATCCTTGAGCAGTCAAGGACAAGCATTTTGTCAAAGAGATCAGGACAAATACATTGTTCATTAAAAGAACAGGAGGAGAGGACTTGTGCGTCAGTCACTCTCCAAAGCTCTAGTAAATTAAACACAGGCTGCTGTCTGTCTTCTAGAAGGAAACAGATAGGCTTATCAGTAAATGGGAGCCCAGAAGGGAGGTGTGAGTCATTGGGAAGGGCTGGTTATAAGGAATCTCCCTATTCTCAAAAACCTAATAGGTCTTCAGGAGGCCAGAAGTAATCCAAGTATCTTCTGAGAATCCAATCAAGCTTCTTTCAGAACGTCAAGGGGTGAAGTTAGAGCATTCCCCTAACATACCAAAAAAAAAAAAAAAATCTAAGACCCCAAGTTACTAATTTAGGACTTGAACTATATGTTTCAGGATCTTTTGACTATTATAGTCTATGGCAAAAGAAGAATGGAAAGTGTTACTCACTCTGTTGTGTCTGACTCTTTGTGATCCCATGGACTGTAGCCTGCCAGGCTCTTCTGTCCATGGAATTCTCCAGGCAAGAATACTGGAGTGGGTAGCCATTCCCTTCTTCAGGGGATCCTCCCAAAACAGGGATTGAACCTGAGACTTCTGCATTGCATGCTGATTCTTTACCAACTGAACCACCAGAGAATATAGATTCAATTAAAAGTTTTCAGGTAAAATCTATGATAAATTCATTTTAACCCCAACTCTAACAGTTAACTCAAAATATTAAGACAGATTTTATGTGTATGTAGAATTTATCTTTTTCCTTTGCATTCTTGGTTATGGCTCTCCTAAATAAGTCATTCCCAGTTGAAACCTCTTATTTCTATTACTACAGAAATGAATTATGATTTAAAATATTCTCATGATTTAAAAACAAAACAAACAAAAAGAATTATAGCCTAATTTTCAGTCAGTTTTGCTCACCAGGCTTTGACTTACAACAAGCTTATAAGTCTGAATAAGTTCATAAGAAACCATTCATGGGGACTTCTCTGGTGGTTCAGTGGTTATGAATCCACCTTGCAAAGCAAGAGGTATGCATTCAATCTTTTGTTGGGGAACTAACATCACAGATGCCTCAGGGCAACTATGCCTTTGAGCCGAAAGTACTGAACCAGATCATCACAACTAGACAGTCTGTGTGCCACAAGGAAAGATCGTACATGTTGTAATTGAGACCCTACGCAGCCAAATAAAGATTAAAAAACACATCTGCAACAACTTTACTAAACAGCACAACTACACAATGAAATATTATCGCATTTTCAGTTAAGAACTTGCCTTGTGTGCTCAGTTGTGTCAAACTCTGTGTTCCTTTGGACTGTAGCTCACCAGGCTCCTCTGTCCATGGGATTTTCCCGGCAAGAATACTGGAGTGGGTTGCTATTTCTTCCTGCAGGAGAACTTCCCAACGTAGGGGTCAACTCCATGTCTCCTGCGTCTCCTTCATTGCAGGCAGATTCTTAACCTGCTGAGCCATCAGGGAAGCCCAACACATCTGCATACACCCTTTAAAAAAAAGAAACTATTGGAAGAACATGTATCTGTCCACTTAAAGGGTTAAAAAATTGTAAAATGATATAGCATCCTAAAATGAATCGATAACATGCTGACTCCTGCCTTTATTGTGTGACTTTGTCGGTATTTGGTTGTATGTTTGTGCAATTCTTGAGAGTGAAAAGAGGGATAGAAAAGAAGAAAAATAAAAGGATTAGAGCCTTAGGTCACAGTGAAATTTCAATGCTCCTTTTAGTATGTTGACCAATTATAGACATCTGAAACCACGTGTACGATATTATAGAATCATTAACATGTTGACAATACTGGCAAGACATTAAAGATCTAGTTTGTGCCTGCACCTGTCTATGCCTGTTTGTTTGTTAAATATTAGGAGGAAATAAATTATTTAGCCTAACTCTATCAGGATATTTTTCTCCCCTCCAACTCTTTGGCAGTAAAGGGATTCAAATGAGTGTAGGTAGTTGTTCTAAGCATTTTAAAGCAGATATTTAATGTCTAAAAAATTGTCTTACAATTACTGTATAAAAAAGCTGAGAGCATTTTCTTAAAAAGGAATAATGATTGAATACATTCTGCATCAAAGTGAAGGATTAATAGCAGTGAATAAAAGTTTTCTACAAAGTTTTGTTCAGTGTGCCACAGAAATTCATTTCCTTCTTTTTGCTCTCTCAGATGTGTTGGCTCCTTGCCCTTTATACAGCTAACACATTTAGTATTGCCACATTGTGGAAAGCACAGTAGATCATTTTATATGTGAACTAATTTCTGTGGAAAAGTGTATGCTCTTTTGTTGTCCCACAATAAGAGTCCTCCACTTGTTATTTATTTGTTTATTTTTTGCAAGCTCTTGCATTTATTGTTTATGTGATGGGTAGAATTTCATCATTGAGGTGAAAATTTTCAGTATTATTTTCTGAGAAATTTAGAGATGCTCACTGGACATTTTAAAGGCTTTTATGTGGTCTCTCTGATTTACTAGCTTCAGATAATTTATTTTAATTAAAAGCAGATGGAACTTCAACTCAATGGATGGGAGAGACATTTAACTGGAAAAAGTCTGAAGTAGTCATTTTTAACTATCCTTAATTTTATTTCTATGAATTTAAAATTATGACTGTATTATTCAGGGTTCTATATATTAAAATTCCCATGCAAGAGAAAATAATAATTTATCTCACTAGGTGTGAAATAAAAGAATTTTTGCAGTGAGACAAAACTTCTCTTTCTGGTTAAAGATGTAACAATTTAAAGAAGATGATCCTTTTTTAAGACTACTTTGGTATTCCCAAAGAGTCTATTGTTTAATTTGCCAAGAAATTCTGTTCCTGCATCAATAGACATTTTAAAACTCCAACACGACCATACTATTTCCTCAGTAATAGCAAGGGAATTAACTTTAATGCAGTAAATTCACAAGAAAGTCCTATGATAAAAAGATGTCTCTTGCTCCTATTATTTAATTGATCTTTTTGGAACAGTTCATTTGTACTCCAGGAAAAAAAAAATAATTAAGTGGGTTATTAAGTTCTTTCAAATGTATGAAAACAATGATGACTAATACCCAGATATCTTTTTATGAAAGGCTTTTGTGTTTGAACTTTCTAACTTCTAATCTCTAATAGGTGGTTCTAAGCTTACTATTATTATTATTTTAAGCCTAAAACTTCCTTAGTAGAATTGAAATCAATTTAGTTTAAATTCCTTTTATTCATTTAAGATCATATGAAATGGATTTTACTTGCACAATGTGAAATATGTTAAATTTCAAAGCTTTATACTTTACTCTTCATTTCCTGCCTAGTCATTTAGAGAAAACCACACCGTGTGGCAGGAAAAACACCACTTGAGCAGTTAGGAGGCATGGGTTCTAGCTATTTGACCTTGAATTAAACTTCAATTAACTTCTCTGTGCCTCAGGGTTCATATCTGTTACATAAAGGAGCTGTCAGAGGTTGCAAATCTGCAGTTCTAGCTAGATTCACTTCTCAGCTGTTTTGCTTGACCCACATGGTATTAAAAAAAATGAATGAACATGGTTGTATCAACTTACATTCCCATCATCAGTGCATGTGAGTCACTACTGCTCTATCTTCTTACCAATACATTGTCAACTTTTCTCCATCATATATTTTGGTGAGCGTAGTTGTTTTTCACTATGAATTTAATTTGTATTGTCCTGGTGACTAATAAAGTGAAGTGCCTTTTCATTCTCAGCCATTTGGATAGATCCTTGGGTGAGGTGTCTGTTTGATTTTGGGGCCTCTTTTTTTTTTTTTTTTTTTCTTTTAAATTGGATTGTTTGTTTTCTCTTATTGATGTGTTAATCAGTTTTCAGATATCTAGCTAAGAGTCTTTTGTTGGATAAATGAATTCAAAGCATATTCTCTCTCTTTGTCTCTTCACTTTCTTAAAGGTGACTTTTGATAAACTAAAATTCTTAATTTTAAGGAAGGTAAACTTTTCAAACTATTTCTTTGTATTTAGTGGTTTATTACAATTTTAAAGACACTTCTTCTTCTTCCCATAAAGTTATAAAAATATACTCCTTCTACACAAATCATTCTAGAAAGTAGTATCTTCAATAAGCTGTCTTCTAGAAACTTTATCTATAAATCATCTTGATTGATATTCTTAATAGAAACTCCTTGAAACAGCCTCAGTTAAGTTCAGTCACTCAGTCCTGTCTGACTCTTTGTGACCTCATGGACTGCAGCATGCCAGGCTTCCCTGTCCATCACCAACTCACAGGGCTTGCTCAAACTCATGTCCATTGACTCAGTGATGCCATCCAAACATCTCATCCTCTGTCATCCCCTTCTCCTTCTGCCTTCAATCTTTCCCACCATCAGGGTCTTTCCCAATGAGTCAGTTCTTAGCATTAGGTGGCCAAAGTATTGGAGTTTCAGCTTCAGCATCAGTTTTTCCAATGAATATTCAGGACTGATTTCCTTTAAGATTGACTGGTTGTATCTCCTTGCAGTCCAAAGGACTCTCAAGAGTCTTCTCCAACATCAGTTCAGAAGCATCAATTCTTTGATGCTCAGCTTTCCTTATAGTCCAACTTTCACATCCATACATGAGTACTGGAAAAACCATAGCTTTGACTAGATGGACCTTTGTTGGTAAAATAATGTCTCTGCTTTTTAGTTTGTTGTGATCCACACAGTCAAAGGCTTTGGTGTAGTCAGTAAAGCAGAAGTAGATGCTTTTCTGAAACTCTTGCATTTTTGATGATCCAACAGATTTTGGTAATTTGATCTCTGGTTCCTCTGCTGAAGCCTGGCTTGGAGAATTTTGAACATTACTTTGCTAGTGTGTGCTGCTACTGCTGCTAAGTCACTTTAGTCGTGTCCGACTCTGTGTGACCCCATAGACGGCAGCCCACCAGGCTCACCCGTCCCTGGGATTCTCCAGGCAAGAACACTGGAGTGGGTTGCCATTTCCTTCTCCAATGCATAAAAATGAAAAGTGAAAGTGAAGTCGCTCAGTCGTGTCCGACCCTCAGCGACCCCATGGACTGCAGCCTTCCAGGCTCCTCCACCCATGGGATTTTCCAGGCAGAAGTACTGGAGTGGGATGCCATTGCCTTCTCCAGCTAGTGTGTGAGATGATTGCAATTGTGTGGTAGTTTGAACATTCTTTGGCATTGTCTTTCTTTGGGATCGGAATGAAAACTGATATTTTCCAGTTGTGTGGCCACTGCTGAGTTTTCCAAATTTTATAGCATATTGAGTGCAGAACTTTCACAACATCATCTTTTAGGATTTGAAATAGCTCAACTGGAATTCCATCACCTTCTCTGGCTTTGTAGTGATGTTTCTTAAGGCCCACTTGGGTTTCCATTCCAGGATTTCTGACTCTAGGTGAATGACCACACCATAATGGTTATCTGGGTCATGAAGATCTTTTTTGTATAGTTCTTCTATGTATTCTTGCCACCTCTTCTTAATATAGTCTACTTCTGTTAGGTCTATACCATTTCTGTCCTTTATTGAGCCCATCTTTGCATTCCCTTTGTATCTCTAATTTTCTTGAAGAGATCACTGGTCTTTCCCATTCTATTGTTTTTCTATATTTTTTTGCATTGATCACTGAGGAAGGCTTTTTTCTCTCTCCTTGCAATTCTTTGGAACTCTGCATTCAAATAGGTACATCTTTCCTTTTCTCCCTTGCTTTTGTTTCTTTTCTTTTCTCAGCTATTTGTAAGGCCACATCAGACAACCATTTTGCCTTTTTGCATTTCTTTTTCTTGGAGATGGTCTTGATCACTGCCTCCTGTACAATATCATGAACTTCTGTCGTTAGTTCTTCAGGCACTCTATCAGATCTAATCCCTTGAATCTACTTGTCACTTCCTGCCGAGGTCCAGCCCCGGCTGATCCAGGGAGTTTGAAGCAGGGATGGCGTCGGTAAAGGTCAGGAAACAATTGCTTAAATAAATATTAATTAAAGATATAAAGAGTAATAGAATGAGGATAGCTTAGTAGGAAAATTCAGTGGAGAAAAGAGGCTGAGTAGCTTGGTTTACGCGGGAGACCAATAAAACTTCAAGACAAGAAGTTTGTACCACTT
Source organism: Tragelaphus eurycerus (assembly GCA_935064755.1). Classification (NCBI taxonomy): domain Eukaryota; kingdom Metazoa; phylum Chordata; class Mammalia; order Artiodactyla; family Bovidae; genus Tragelaphus; species Tragelaphus eurycerus. Next base: position 8,300,877 of record CAKXYN010000012.1, on the reverse strand, counting down.
ACATAGGCCGCAGGTGTCCTTCCATTCTCCTGAAGGAGAGGAGACACTGAGGCCTCCCCGGTCGAATCTTAGAAGCCCAGGCATAATTAGTAAGCAGGGTGGGTTCCGCGCTCCAGATGGAGACTCAACCAGAGTTTGAGAGAGAGAGCGACATGGGGAGACCAGTATTTCGAGAAACTGATCCCAATTCTTTATTTTCCATGGTCTACTTTTATACACTGAGATGGTATACAAAAGTCACGTGGGGTCAGCAGTCCTGACTTTTATCAAAGTCAGGTGCTTCATACAAATGTATACAGAAGTCTTAGGGGTGTTACATCATCTTCTGGCCAGGGGGCGTGCTGACAATTTATGACCCTCTCCTTGTGACAGCAGTCAGTCAACCAGGACACTTATTTTTCCAGGGGTGATTATTCTTAAAACAGACGCCACCTTATGAAGGTACCAGATAAAGTTACATTCCTATAGGGTAAGGGTGTTGTGGGTTTTAATTAAGGAAAGAATTTATTTAGCCTAAGGTCTAACATGATTAATATCAAAGGTTAATACTTATTTCTTCTATATATTCATTAATGTGTGTAAGGGCAGGAGATGTGGAGACTTAGCAGCAAACATTGGCTCAACAAATGAAAAACCTTTCACCAATACAATTTCTAATCAGCCCACCATACTTATACTAATAGTTTTCTAACTTCTAAAGAAACTGTTTTTAGAAGATTTAAAGCATCTCGTGTCTCTCATGGTTGGGAGGCTGTGAGCAATCACATGTGGCCAGGCAAGCCTGTCAGGTAGGCTAGAGAACCTTCAGAGTAGTTTGTAGGTTAAAACACTCCTGTCATGCCCAGGAATTTTTATTAACTGGAGCTCTAAGTTAACTCTTTTTTCAGAGAGAGGTAGTGGGGGACAGCCCCCCGTAAAGTCAGAGGTGTAGGTGAGAGCACAAAGTAGTAAAGTAGGCAGACTCTGGTTATGGGGGTAGATGCTCGAGGATTTCCAGGGGGACTCCTGAGGCTAGATCCCGCCTTTGCATATGTCGAGCCTCCTTCCTCATGACCTCCATGGGCGGAGGTCCTCTTGCTGGCTCCCGGCAACTTCCACTGTATAATTGTAAGGGATTTGATTTAAGTCATACATGTATGGTCTATTGGTTTTCCCTACTTTCTTCAGTTTAAGTCTGAATTTGGCAAAAAGGAGTTCATGATCTGAGACACTGTCAGCTGCATGATTCAGTAATTTAGTTTCAAGGGATTTGCTCAGTAGAAGTACATATACTCGTGCACCAAATAACATGTACAAAAATTTTTACAGCAGCATTATTTATAACAACCAAAATTTGGAAACCTGTATTTATCATTTTTTAAATGTAATATATTCATGCAATGAAATAGCACACACACAGCAAGAAGAAGGAAGTCTTACCATTATAAGGTTTTAAAGCTATGCACTGAAGAGTAAATGCTGTGTGATTTTATCTATATAAAATGCAAAACCAAGCCAAACAATATGATGATGATAACTGAATAGTGGAGAAGAAATATGGTATGACATCCCTTATATGCATTGTCTAGAAAGAAATGACACAAATGAACTGATCGACGAAACAGAAACAGGCTCACAGTCTTAGAGAATGAACTTACAGTTGCCAGGGAAGAATTGGGGAAGAGATAGAGAGTTTGGGATAGACATGTAAACTCTGTTACATTTAAAATGGATAACTGACAAGGACCTACTGTACAGCATAGAGAACGGCACTCAGGGTTATATGGCAACTTGGATGGGAGGGGAGTTTGGAGGAGAATGGATATATGTATATGTTAATATATGGTTGAGTCCCTTTGCTGTCCACCTGAAACTATTACAACATTGTTAACTGGCTATACTCCAATATAAAATAAAAAGTTAAAATGCAATAAAAATTTTTGAAAATGAAATCTTTTGTAGAAGGGAAGATTAATGCTGTGAGGCACCAAGAAGATTTCTGAGGGGCTAATAATGTCCAATATCTGGATCTGGGTTGTATGTACACAGGTTTGTACACTTGATAAAATTCATCAAGTTATATGTATAATACCTGCCTTTCAATCATTATTGATTATTAAGAAAATAAAATATTTGATGGAGTCAATAGTTTAGGCATATATATATAGATTAAATATCATTTATATATGGAGCAGAACTCAGCTATTAGTTGAGTAATTGCTACTCACCTAAGTGAATAGAAGGTTTCTAACCAAGATTGCATCTTCTACTTTTCCTGCACAATGAAAGCAGATTAATCTTTTAAAAAACACCCACTTTTGAATATATTGCTTGCCTATTTAGAAATCTTATATAATTCTCCTCTATGCTATGCTATGCTAAGTCACTTCAGTCGTGTCCGACTCTGTGTGACCCCATAGACAGCTCTACCTAGACAATAAACTGCAGATTTTAAGCATTTAAGTTATCTGTTGCTGCTGCTGCTGCTGCTAAGTCTCTTCAGTCGTGTCTGACTCTGTGCGACCCCATAGATGGCAGCCCACCAGACTCCTCCGTCCCTGGGATTCTCCAGGCAAGAGTACTGGAGTGGTTTGCCATTTCCTTCTCCAATGCATGAAAGTGAAAAGTGAAAGTGAAATCACTCAGTCATGTCCGACCCTCAGCGACCCCATGGACTTCAGCCCTCCAGGCTCTTCCGTCTATAGGATTCTCCAGGCAAGAGTACTGGAGTGGGGTGCCATGGCCTTCTCTGTAATGGGAACTAATTATATACCATGTACACTGAATTAATTACTTTAGTGAATGTAACCCTTATATCAAATCTATATGTTAAGTAGCATTATGCCATATTGTAGGTGGAAGACTCTGAGTTCCTGAAGTTAGTTAATTGGGAGAAGCAATAAGATAAAAATATACATCTCTATGACTCCAAAGTACATACTATTTTTATTGTACCATGTTGCTCCTACAGTCATGTATATATTTCCTATCTACTTTATCCAATTTCTTATCTTCTTACACCCTCCATTCCAGACCAATTTAGCTCAAAGTCTGCCTCCCTCAATCAACTTTACATTTTCTAATCCTCTAATTTTTCCTAATCCTATTCCTTTAAATCTTTTTCTATTTGCATTCATGTTATTCCTTCTCTCACATGACTTTTAAAGTCTACCTTTATTTTAAAGCTTTGTTTAGCCACCACAGTCTGAGTAATTTTTTTCTCCTCTGAAACCTTAAATGCAATTATTGTTACAAATCATTCATGATGTGTAACATGGTGACATTTTTCTAAGTTGCCTTGAAATATTTAATTTTTTCCTTAATGTTTGCCTTATTTCCATAATTATGCTACAAGCTCCTGAGTACAGAGAAAATATTGATACTTTTTCATCTTCTCCCTCAGAAGTATTAAATATAATGGAGATTGAAGTATAGTGTAAAAAATATGAGTTTGTAAGATTAGGATAAAAATAAATTTTATTAGGGTTAGTCTTATAAGAGTACCATTAGGCTCTTTATTTAGATAGATACATGAATGTACATGATAAATAGACCAAGATCCTAGAGATTTTTTCTAATCTATTAAAAACCAATTCTTCCTAATTTCCTATTTATTCTCTATTTCACTCCTATTTGTCTTTGACCTCCACCATCGTGCTGATATAGATTGCTCTTCTCAAGATCAAAAGCAGGACTTCCCTGGTGGTCCAATGTCTAAGACTCTGGGCTCCCACTATAAGGGGCCTGGGTTCCATCTCTGGTCAGAGAACTAGAGCCCACGTGCCACAACTAAAGATCCCACATGCCACAAGGAAGATTAAAGATACCACCAGCTGCAAATATGATCTGTCACAGCTAAATAAATAAATATTATTGAAAAAAGAAATGTGTGTGCTCAGTTGTGTCTGATTTATTGTGGCCCCATGGACTGTAGCCTGCCAGCTCCTCTGTCCATGGAATTTCCCAGGCAAGAATACTGGAATGCATTGCCATTCCCTACTCCAGGGGAGCTTCTAAGACCCAGGAATGGAACCCTCATCTCTTGTGTCTCCTGTATTGGCAGTCAGATTCTTTACCATTGGTATGACCTGGAAAGCCCCTCTCCAGAAAAAAAAGAAAAAAGATAAACAGCAAAGGCCATTTCAGTCACTCAGTCAGACATGACGCTTTGGGACACCATGGACTGCAGCAACCAGGCTTCCCTGTCCATCATCAACTCCCGGAGCTTGCTCAAATTCACGTCCATTGAATTGGTGATGCCGTCCAACCATCTCATCCTGTACTGTCCTCTCCCCCTCCTTCCTTAAATCTTTCCCAGCATCAGGGTCTTTTTCAATGAGTCTGTTTTTCACATCAGCTGGCCAGAGTATTGGAGCTTCAGCTTCAGCATCAGTCTTTCCAATGAATATTCAACATCAATTTCCTTTATGATTGACAGGTTTTATCTCACTGCAGTCCAAGGGACTCTCAAGAGTCTTCTCTAATATCACAGTTTAAAAGCTTCAATTCTTCAGTGTTCAGGTTTCTTTCTGGTCCAACTCACATCCATACATGACTACTGGAAAAACCATAACTTTGACTAGTTGGCCTTTGTTGGCAAAGCTTTTTAATATGTTATCTAGGTTGGTCATAGCTTTTCTTCCAAGGAGCAAGTGTCTTTAATTTCAAGGCTGTAGTCACCATCTGCAGTGATTTTGGAACCCAAGAAAATAAAGTTTGTCACTGTTTCCATTGTTTCACCATCTAGTTGCCAAGAAGTGATGGGGCCAGATGCTATGATCTTAGTTTTTTGAATGTTGAATTTTAAGTAATTTTTTTCACTCTCCTCTTTCACTTTCATCAAGAGGCTCTTTAATTGGTCTTCACGTTCTGCCTTAAGGGTGATGTCATCTGTGTATCTGAGGTTGTCAATATTTCTCCCAACAATCCTGATTCTAGCTGGACATTTCGCATGATGTACTTTACACAGTAGTTAAATAGGCAGGGTGACAATATACAGCCTTGATGTACTCCTTCCCTAATATGGGACCAGTCCATTGTTCCATGCCTGGTTCTAACTGTTGCTTCTTGACCTATATACAGGTTTCTCAGGAGGCAGATTATGTGGTCTGGTATTTCCATCTCTTTAAGAATTTTCCACAGTTTGTTGTGATCCACACAGCCAAAGGCTTCAGATCAGATCAGATCAGTCGCTCAGTCATGTCCGACTCTCTGCGACCCCATGAACTGCAGCACGCCAGGCCTCCCTATCCATCACGAGCTCTCGGAGGTCACTCAGACTCACATTCATCGAGTCAGTGATGCCATCCAGCCATCTCATCCTCTGTCATCCCCTTCTCCTCCTGCCCTCAATCCCTCCCAGCATCAGAGTCATCTCCAATGAGTCAACTCTTCGCATGAGGTGGCCAAAATACTGAAGTTTCAGCTTTAGCATCATTCCTTCCAAAGAAATCCCAGGGCTGATCTCCTTCAGAATGGACTGGTTGGATCTCCTTGCAGTCCAAGGGACTCTCAAGAGTCTTCTCCAACACCACAGTTCAAAAGCATCAACTCTTCGGCACTCAGCCTTCTTCATCGTCCAGCTTTCACATCCATACATGACCACAGGAAAGACCATAGCCTTGACTAGGCGAACCTTTGTTGGCAAAGTGATGTCTCTGCTTTTGAATACGCTATCTAGGTTGGTCATAACTTTCCTTCCAAGGAGTAAGCGTCTTTTAACTTCATGGCTGCAGTCACCATCTGCAGTGATTTTGGAGCCCAGAAAAATAAAGTCTGACACTGTTTCCACTGTTTCTCCATCTATTTCCCATGTAGTGATGGGACCAGATGCCATGATCTTCGTTTTCTGAATGTTGAGCTTTAAGCCAACCTTTTCACTCTCCACTTTCACTTTCATCAAGAGGCTTTTTAGTTCCTCTTCACTTTCTGCCATAAGGGTGGTGTCATCTGAATATCTGAGGTTATTGATATTTCTCCCAGCAATCTTGATTCCAGCTTGTGTTTCTTCCAGTCCAGCATTTCTCATGATGTACTCTGCATATAAGTTAAATAAACATGGTGACAATATACAGCCTTGACGTACTCCTTTTCCTATTTGGAACCAGTCTGTTGTTCCATGACCAGTTCTAACTGTTGCTTCCTGACCTGCATACAGATTTCTCAAGAGGCAGATCAGGTGGTCTGGTATTCCCATCTCTCTCAGAATTTTCCACAGTTTATTGTGATCCACACAGTCAAAGGCTTTGGCATAGTCAGTAAAGCAGAAATAGATGTTTTTCTGGAACTCTCTTGCTTTTTCCATGATCCAGCGGATGTTGGCAATTTGATCTCTGGTTCCTCTGCCTTTTCTAAATCCAGCTTGAACATCAGGAATTTCACGGTTCACATATTGCTGAAGCCTGGCTTGGAGAATTTTAAGCATTACTTTACTAGCGTGTGAGATGAGTGCAATTGTGCGGTAGTTTGAGCACTCTTTGGTATTGCCTTTCTTTGGGATTGGTAGTCAATAAAGCAGAAGTAAATCATCTTACTTGACCCTTTAGTAGTTTTCACATTTAACTACTTTTCCATTTGAAAAACTTTTCTCTACATTTTCATTGGAAAAATACTCGATTTTTCTCCCATACACTACTTTTATCAAAGTCTCATTTACTTCCTGCTGCTGCTGCTAAGTTGCTTCAGTCTTATCCGACTCTGTGCAACCCAATAGACGACAGCCCAACAGACTCCCGTGTCCCTGGGATTCTCCAGGCAAGAACACTTGAGTGGGTTGCCATTTCCTTCTCCAATGCATGAAAGTGAAAAGTGAAAATGAAATTGTTCAATCGTTCCGACTCTTCCATGGACTGCAGCCTACCAGGCTCCTCCACCCATGGGATTTTCCAGGCAAGAGTACTGGAGTGAGGTGCCATTGCCTTTTCCCATTTACTTCCTACTCTCTCTTAATTCTTGTGTTCATTCAATCATTAATTTATTCTTTCATTCAAAAATCCTTACAAAGAACCTATAATGTGCCAGACATATAGGCAGTGGAGACACAACAGTGAACAATATTTTTAATATCTTATTTCCATGAAATTTTGATAGAGGGAGACACAAATAAAATAATTAATTATGATAAATTAGAAGTTGATAGGTATTATGGAGAAATAACTATACCCAGATGGAGAGTAAAGAAAATAGAGTGGATTAGAGCTGTTCGTTACAGAACTGATTATGGAACTTCTAGGATCTGGAGCAAAAATTATAGTACAGGGCCTTTGTTCAGATATTGTTCAGCATTTCAAGACAACAGGAGAATGTTAATCCAGAATATGAGCCCTTTTATTAATCTGATCCTGTATAACAACAAAGGTCACACCCCTCATAAAGATGATCTTGAGTGGTTGTGGAAATCATTGAGTTCATATATGAGTGGCATATACAATTCTAGGAGAGGAGTGCTCCATACAGAGGAATATTAAGATCAAAGGGCTTGGAGCAGGAGCACATCTGGTGGATTTGGGCAGTAGTGAGGTGAGCAGCATGCCTGGTTGGAGCAGAGAAGATTTAAGGGAGCATAGAAGGTGATTAAGCCCAAGATCTAACTGTGGGCCAGATCAGGTAGGGTCTTACTGGTCACTGTAAGGATCTCCTTCTTTCATCTAAGTAGAGTTTGGGGCACATCTGACTTAGTTTTCCTCAGGATCATCTTTTACTTGTCTTTTGTTACGCAAATGTTATTGACTGGAGTGTGTTTCAATATTCATTTACATAGCAAGTTGCCAGCAAGTCACAGGTGTCGGTTTCTGCAAAAATCCCCTGGTCAATAAGATCAGATCAGATCAATTGCTCAGTCGTGTCCGACTCTTCGCGACCCCATGAATTGCAGCACGCCAGGCCTCCCTGTCCATCACCAACTCCCAGAGTTCACTGAGACTCACGTCCATCGAGTCAGTGATGCCATCCAGCCATCTCATCCTCTGTCATCCCCTTCTCCTCTTGCCCCCAACCCCTCCCAGCATCAGAGTCTTTTCCAATGAGTCAACTCTTTGAATGAGGTGGCCAAAGTACTGGAGTTTCAGCTTTAGCATCAGTCCTTCCAAAGAAATCCCAGGGCTGATCTCCTTCAGAATGGACTGGTTGGATCTCCTTGCAGTCCAAGGGACTCTCAAGAGTCTTCTCCAACACCACAGTTCAAAAGCATCAATTCTTCAGCACTCAGCCTTCTTCACAGTCCAGCTCTCACATCCATACATGACCACAGGAAAAACCAAAGCCTTGACTAGGCAAACCTTTGTTGGCAAAGTAATGTCTCTGCTTTTGAATATGCTATCTAGGTTGGTCATAACTTTCCTTCCAAGGAGTAAGCGTCTTTTAATTTCATGGCTGCAGTCACCATCTGCAGTGATTTTGGAGCCCAGAAAAATAAAATCTGACACTGTTTCCACTGTTTCCCCATCTATTTGCCATGAAGTGATGGGACTGGATGACATGATCTTCGTTTTCTGAATGTTGAGCTTTAGTCCAACTTTTTCACTCTCCACCTTCACTTTCATCAAGAGGCTTTTTAGTTTCTCTTCACTTTCTGCCATAGGGTGGTGTCATCTGCATATCTGAGGTTATTAATATTTCTCCTGGCAATCTTGATTCCAGCTTGTGTTTGTTCCAGTCCAGCATTTCTCATGATGTACTCTACATATAAGTTAAATAAGCAGGGTGACAATATACAGCCTTGACGTACTCCTTTTCCTATTTGGAACCAGTCTGTTGTTCCATGACCAGTTCTAACTGTTGCTTCCTGACCTGCATACAAATTTCTCAGGATGCAGGTCAGGTGGTCTGTTATTCCCATCTCTCTCAGAATTTTCCACAGTTTACTGTGATCCACACACTGGTCAATAGAATATTAAATAAATAGCAATGATAGGTTGTAGGAAAGAAGAGCAAAAATAGATGGGAGATGATTTGTGGTTTGAAATAATGCAAGCGAGAGATGACTATGATAGCACAGATTAGATGAAAAGAAGTGGTTGTATTTGGGATATAATCTGAAGAACCTTGGTGTCTGGTTCCAAGACTTCTTTTCTTTTCTACGTCTACCTGATAAGACCTCAGTCTCATGGTCTGAGGTATTTTTTCAGGATTTAGCAGTTCTCACTCAAGCCAAACATGTCAACTCCTATCTGACACATTCATTTGGATTGCTCATAGATATTTCAAATACAAAATGTCCAATGAAGGAGTGATTTTTTTCTCTTCCATCTTCCTTTTATCAGAAAAATGGTTATAAATATTTGTTTTGTTATTCAAGCTGGAAACCTGGCTTGTTTTTCTTCCCTAATCCTACATGACTAATTAATCAGAAGCCTTATGACTTAAGTCCAGAATAGAGATCTCAAATCCATTCCCCTGTCCATCTTTACTTCCATTTTACTGCCCTAGCTACAGGTTTCTCCTCACTGCAGTGACCTCCTAACACTGCCCTCTACTTCTGTTCATGCTCTTTGTAGCAGCTCAAGTATTCATTTTAAGATGCAAATCTTAAAAGTAGATCTTTCTCTACTTAAAACCTTTTAAGTATTTCTCACTGTATTTGGAATATAATTAAAACCGCATTCCACATTTTACAAGGTTCTTCAGGGTCTGGTCTCCTGCCCATCTCATGCCCGTCTCTGTTAGCAAACTCATGCTCCCATTCAAAGTGCTCTTTTAACATCTTTTACACAAAGAGAAAATCTATAGAAATAGTAGTAATTGATGCTTTTGAACTGTGGTGTTGGAGAAGACTCTTGAGAGTCCCTTGGACCGCAAGGAGATCCAACCAGTCCATTCTGAAGGAGATCAGCCCTGGGATTTCTTTGGAAGGAATGATGCTAAAGCTGAAACTCCAGTACTTTGGCCACCTCATGCGAAGAGTTGACTCATTGGAGAAGACTCTGATGCTGGGAGGGATTGAGGGCAGGAGGAGAAGGGGACGACAGGATGAGATGGCTGGATGGCATCACTGACTCGATGAATGTGAGTCTCAGTGACCTTCGGGAGTTGGTGATGGACAGGGAGGCCTGGCGTGCTGCGATTCGTGGGGTCGCAAAGAGTAGGACACGACTGAGCGACTGATCTGATAGCAGGTAAAAGCTAAGAGAAATTTTTTTTTTTTTTTCCCACAAATATCTGGCCACATTTTTAACCATTTAAAAGGCTTAATGGTAATAAGAAACATCTCTCATTCACCATTGTATAACTAGTCAGTTTAAAGTGAGTACCATATTGTAAGGATTCTATATCATACAGGGACTGAATAAATAAATGAAAAGGAAGTGCTTATTAATTCAAACACTAGTTCTTTCTGAGGCATGTTCTATTTCATCAAAGTAATACACTTATTTTATGTCTAAGACTTTAATTTGTGATATATTTTTTCAAATTACAGAGCAATACAACAACAATATTCTCTTTAACCTCATGAATGTGTGATCTACTTAAACTGCCTGAAATATTTGTCATAGCTAGTTTTCATTTATGAACCTGAGAATAGTTTAAATGGCAGTAGACTGGTTTATAAATAAAATATTTTATAATAACTATCTTTTTCAGTTCAGTGATCTGGGGACATGAATAATCAATACTCCTGAAATGAAATACACTTTTGTGATATAACAATTAAGTTTTATAATAAAGAACTGCCCTTCCCAGGTGGCACAGAGGTAAAGACTCCACTTGCCAATTTAGGTGACGCAAGAGACGCAAGTTCAATCCCCGGGTCAGGACGATCCCTTGGAGGAGGAAATGGAAATCCCCTCTGGCATTCTTACCAGAGGATCCTGGTGGGCTATAGTCTGGGGTGGGGGTCGGGGGGTCACAGAGAGTTGGACATGACTGAGCATGCACACAGACAATAAAGAACTAGGGAAAGATCGTTCCAAATATTTTCAGATTAGCCATAAGTTTAATAACAGAGTATCATACTTATGGATGTAATTTTAAATTTGATCTGTAAAATTCCCTTCCTTTCCATTTTGATTCCTTAGATACAAAACAATACCGAAGGGGGAATTTTAAAAGTATTAGAAATAAAACTGAGATAACTTTAACATTTTTTTTCCCCAGGAGTAGGGGAGTATGGAGGAGGGTGTGAAACTACATCTTGACCATTTGGTCTTGCCTTCTATCTCTATTTCAGTTCAGTTCAGTCACTCAGTTGTGTCTGACTCTTTGTGACCCCCTGAATTGCAGCGCTCCAGGCCTCCCTGTCCATCACCAACTCCCAGAGTTCACCCAAACTCATGTCCATCAAGTCGGTGATGCCATTCAGCCATCTCATCCTCTGTCATCCCCTTCTCCTCTTGCCCCCAATCCCTCCCAGCATCAGGGTCTTTTCCAATGAGTCAACTCTTTGAATGAGGTGGCCAAAGTACTGGAGTTTCAGCTTTAGCATCATTCCTTCCAAAGAACACCCAGGATTGATCCTCTTTAGGATGGACTGGTTGGGTCTCCTTGCAGTCCAAGGGACTCTCAAGAGTCTTCTCCAACACCATAGTTCAAAAGCATCAATTCTTCAGCACTCAGCTTTCTTCACAGTCCAATTCTCACATCCATACATGACCACAGGAAGAACCATAGCCTTGACTAGATGAACATTTGTTGGCAAAGTAATGTCTCTGCTTTTGAATATGCTATCTAGGTTGCTCATAACTTTCCTTCTAAGGAGTAAGCGTCTTTTAATTTCATGGCTGCAGTCACCATCTGCAGTGATTTTGGAGCCCCCCAAAATAAAGTCTAACACTGTTTCCCCATCTATCTCCCATGAAGTGATGGGACCGGATGCCATGATCTTCGTTTTCTGAATGTTGAGCTTTTAGCCAACTTTTTCACTCTCCTCTTTCACTTTTATCAAGAAGCTTTTTAGTTCCTCTTCACTTTCTGGCATAAGGGTGGTGTCATCTGCATATCTGAGCTTATTGATATTTCTCCCAGCAATCTTGATTTCAGCTTGTCCTTCTTCCAGCCCAGTGTTGTACTCCATGATGTACTCCATCTCTGTTTACATATACCTTTATACTCCATATACCTTTTACATCTACCTTTTACATATACCTTTATACTCCAGCCCAGTGTTGTACTCCATGATGTACTCCATTTCTGTTTACATATACCTTTAAACATTGAAAGGAAACATAAGGCAACAAGACACTGTGATATTAAAGCCATAGGTTTGTTTGTTCCTCAGCATATCTGGTATTATCTTATTAGATGATGGCTGTAGTCTGTGGCCATTTCATGTCACTAGTGGTCATGAAAGGTAAAGATACATTGAACAGATGAATATGCCCAATATCTACCTCTCACAGATTCTAAAACACCTGTTAGCAAACTGAAATGATCAAGTGGAAATGTTTCCATTTGTGGATCAGGATTGAAAACTTTTAGGAAAGTTTGATCTTACAACATTCAGCAATCTTTTCCCATACCTACAATAGCAAAAGAATTTGAGAATTATAAACATTAAAAACACAGCCAGTGCCCTTGAAGAATTCTCAGTCTAATAGGGAATGGGGTTAGCAAAAGTTACAATGGTAATATGGTTTAGTAACTAGAATATACAATAGAGGAGAATCTATCTCAGTCTGGGGAGGATAACTTGAGGTCAAGAAAGTCTCTGTAATAAGATAATAGTAATTTCTTTAAAAAAAAAGTATGAAGAAAAGGAAAAAGAGAAGTAGAGAAGGAAGAGTAGGCATTGCAGTGAAAACCACATTAATAGATGGTCCTTGGGGACGAGAGATCAGGACATGTTTGAGAAAGTGAATTTTCACTGACAGGTGAGAATGTGGTGATGATAGAAGATGGAAAAGAGATTCTGAAAGATAAGGTCCTAAGGTCAAGCTGCCTACTCCATATCCAAACAGCCTCCTTTTTGGAGCAGATAAACAGTATCCTCTTAATGACACTCCTATCTTGGCTTTCTTAGAACAAGGGTGATATGAAAAATGCCCTTATTTATTGCCACCCAGTTCAGAGAGGGTAAAATTCCAGTTACAACCGAGTCTGCAGTACTTTTTTGTTCTCCTATAGCTCTGCTTTGATAGTTTCTATTTTTTTTTCCCTACAGTGTCTCTATTCCAATACTAACAAGTCAGAACGTACACTAAAAAGGATATTTTACTGTTGCAAAGTCTGTAATAATAAGATTATACATTTCAACACCTAAACATGACACCTTCCAAAAAGAATTTCAATTGGTCTTTATTAAAGAATCACACTAGGAAAAAAAATGAAATTTGAATGCCTCGTTTTTTTTTTAGTTTTATCATGCTTTTTGGAAAGAATGCTACACTTTCATTGAAAATTATCCTTTGATCTTCAGTGGAGTATAGACATTCTCTACCCCATTTATACTTAAGACAATGAAACATGTTTGTTTTGTCATTAATACTAATCTTGCTTTGATTTCTTTGAACTGTTGGCAACAGGTAATTCAACTTGTCTTTTCTAGACAGATTTTGTTCCTTGTTGGATAATGAAATTTCTCTGGTGTTAACACCTAAAAAAGACTGTCTACTTTCCCTTTCCTCTAATTATCAGGTATACAGTTAGACTGCATCCAGGAATCAGATTTAGCATTTAAACTGAGGAAGAACATATTCATTTAAACAAGTTCCTGACCTTTCCTAAAAATGAAAATTCAAAAAGCAATCAAAAAATTAAGTCAAAAGTATTAGGATTAAAAAAAAAAAAAAGCTTTTTAGCAGATATTTCTGGGTATATCACTCATACATCTTTTTCTTCATTTTATATTTAATACTGTTGTGCTATAGATACACCAGAAACTTCCAATGTAAAATATCTTACAAATGAATCGTGATCTTGGTTAAAGTATTGATGACTTGGCAAACATGTACAATGGTGAGCATGGATAAATATGTTTTCAGGTTTTTCTAAACCAGTCCTCTGTACCAAAATGAAGTCTTCAGATCAGATCAGATCAGTCGCTCAGTCGTGTCTGACTCTTTGCGACCCCATGAATCGCAGCACACCAGGCCTCCCTGTCCATCACCAACTCCCGAAGGTCACTCAGACTCACATCCATCGAGTCAGTGATGCCATTCAGCCATCTCATCCTCTGTCGTCCCCTTCTCTTGCCCCCAATCCCTCCCAGCATCAGAGTCTTTTCCAGTGAGTCAACTCTTCACATGAGGCGGCCAAAGTACTGGAGTTTCAGCTTCAATATCAATTCTTCCAATGAACACCCAGGACTGATCTCCTTTAGGATGGACTGGTTGGATCTCCTTGCAGTCCAAGGGACTCTCAAGAGTCTTCTCCAACACCACAGTTCAAAAGCATCAATTCTTCGGTGCTCAGCCTTCTTCACAGTCCAACTCTCACATCCATACATGACCACAGGAAAAACCATAGACGAACCTTTGTTGGCAAAGTAATGTCTCTGCTTTTGAATATGCTATCTAGGTTGGTCATAACTTTCCTTCCAAGGAGTAAGCGTCTTTTAATTTCAAGTCTCATTTGTTCTTATGATTTCCCAGGCACTATATAGTTGCGGAAACACACGGCAAATTTCTAGATCAGATCAGATCAGATCAGATCAGTCGCTTAGTCGTGTCCGACTCTTTGCGACCCCATGAACCGCAGCACGCCAGGCCTCCCTGTCCATCACCAGCTCCCGGAGGTCACTCAGACTCGCATCCATCGAATCAGTGATGCCATCCAGCCACCTCATCCTCTGTCGTCCCCTTCTCCTCCTGCCCTCAATCCCTCCCAGCATCAGAGTCTTCTCCAATGAGTCAACTCTTCGCATGAGGTGGCCAAAATACTGGAGTTTCAGCTTTAGCATCATTCCTTCCAAAGAAATTCCAGGATTGATCTCCTTCAGAATGGACTGGTTGGATCTTCTTGCAGTCCAAGGGACTCTCAAGAGTCTTCTCCAACACCACAGTTCAAAAGCATCAATTCTTCGGCGCTCAGCCTTCTTCACAGTCCAGCTCTCACATCTGTCTCACATCTCACATGACCACAGGAAAGACCATAGCCTTGACTAGGCGAACCTTTGTTGGTAAAGTAATGTCTCTGCTTTTGAATATGCTATCTAGGTTGGTCATAACTTTCCTTCCAAGGAGCAAGCGTCTTTTAATTTCATGGCTGCAGTCACCATCTGCAGTGAATTTGGAGCCCAGAAAAACAAAGTCTGACACTGTTTCCACTGTTTCCCCATCTATTTCCCATGCAGTGATGGGACCAGATGCCATGATCTTCGTTTCTGAATGTTGAGCTTTAAGCCAACCTTTTCACTCTCCACTTTCACTTTCATCAAGAGGCTTTTTAGCCCCTCTTCACTTTCTGTGTATCACAAAGGTAGGTGTGGAAGAAATTCATTAACTTCTAAGTATGTATGTCTGCCAGAGCTTAGATACCACAGACACTTATTCCTGACAGCAGCCATTTATTCCTTGCCAGTTCATAAGTGCTTCCTTATACCAGAGAATTGCATTTCCACTGGTATTTGAAACACTGGTGACCATATCGCTATATATTAGAATACATGCCCAGAGATTACTATCATTCCAGAAGAGCAGAATAAGAACTGCCTTTTCAAGATGGTTGTTGAGCTAAAGGTCAACAAAGGACTATTGGCTTTAGGGAAAGAATTCTAACAGGGGAAGGAAGTACATTTACATCACTGAAGGGCCACTTCTTGAGTATTTGATTATAGACAAAAATAGGCTTACTTAAAAGGTCTTTTATAAGGGGCAAGATAGGAGTCAGTCAGTCTGATAACAGAAAAACTTCTGCTTTCTACTTTAGGGTTTCTCTATAAGCAACTGGAAAATGTTCCACAGTTTCTTCAAGTGGCCATGTAAGCAAATGTTTATCATGGAAGCCATTCATAGATATGACTTAGGTGCCAGGAAGAAGGCTTGACAAGGAAATGTTTTGCTTCAAAGTAACCCTGAACAAAGAATATAAGAAGTCCATTGTTCTGTTGTCTTTCTTAAGTTCTCTTTCATTCTCTGTCTGTGTTTTGAAGAGACTGATGCTCTATGACTAAAGTAACTGAATGCTTATATAATTCCTTATATGTAAGAATGGCATAATGCAATTTATAACAGATGGGAACAAACTATATATAGGTATACGTATGTATATATTCCATGTTTAACTGTAAAAATTACTTGTCACAAACCATGATTAAAATAATAAGGTGGTAAAAATAAAAGTATATGTACCATCAGTGACCAAGTCTGTTTCAGTCATTTTTTAATTCCAGAATATATGCTGAAAGCACATGAAACCAATTTGCTTCCATTCTTGTAAAGAATGTCATCTTTTGTGTACACTCTCCAAATCATCCCAGAAAAAAAAAAAAAATCTCTTTTTGGCCTCTCTATGGTTTAGTTACTTAGAAAAATCATCACAAAAGTGCTTGTAATAGTATACATATATTCATTTGTATACAATAGTCCTGGTTATTTTAAAGTTCAGTGATGAAGAGATTTCATGTGTGACACAATGTTGAATTTTAATGAGTTAGTAATGTCTACTGTTGTCACCAGATGTGAAATAGCTAGTTAAATAAGATTTGGCTTGACACATGAAGTACAATGCTATCATAAATTATCTTGGACTCACTAGGGAGGTTTTGCTTATATCGAATGCCAAAATAACCAGTCATGTAAGTAAAACAACTGTCAATTTACTGAAAATGCCAGTCAAAATTGATGTTTGCCTCAAATTATGTAGCAAATTAAATAAAAACACAACCAAATAGAATTCAATTACATATTGATGATGTACAGATCAAAACTCTCTTACAAATTAATGCAAGCATATAAATTGGTTGCCATGATGAACATCAGAAAGGTCCTAGAAATTTATTTAAAATCTAATTCTTGAAGAAATCATTTATAGGAATATGTATTTTGGAGAGACACTTAGGGACTTTTTAAAAATTGGAGTATAGCAGGGACTTTTAAGCCCCAGAGGTGACACAGTTACTTCATTAGTTACAAAGTAAAAAAAAAAAAACATATACAAAAGTCAGAATTTTGTTTGGTGGAAAGTTTCATATGATGAATTGTAGAAGCTGGTCTTAATTTGTTCATAACTCAGTCACTTCAAATTTTTATCTCAGTTTTCAAGTGAATCCCTTTCTGTAGAATATTTTACAGGAAAAACAAAACACTGTCTTAGACCTAGGATTCTAAGACTAGACAAAAAAGCATGTCAAAAAATGTAAAAAATTTGGAATGATAAGTAATTTAGATATTGTCTTTGTACAGTTGCTCAGTTGTGCCTGACTCTTTTAAACCCCACAGACTGCAGCATACTAGACTTCCTTGCCCTCTCTATCTCTCAAGTTTGCTCAAACTCATGTTCACTGAGTCAGTGATGCCAGGCAATCATCTCATCCTGTGTCATCCCCCTCTCCTCCTGCCCTCCATTTTTCCCAGCATCAGGGACTTTGCCAATGAGTCAGTTCTTTGCATCAGGTGGCCAAAGGATGGGCAGTTCAGCTTCAGCATCAGTCCTTCCAGTGAATATTCAGGATTGGTTTCCTTTAGGATTGACTGGTTTGATTTCCTTATAGTCCAAGGGACTCTCAAGAGTCTCTTCCAGCACCACAATTCCAAAGAATCAATTCTCTAGCACTCAGCCTTCTTTATGGTCCAACTCTCACATGCATACATAACTACTAGAAAAACCATAGGTTTGACTATATGGACCTTTATAGACAAAGTGATGACTCTGTCTTTTAATATGCTGTCTAGGTTTGTCATAGTTTTTCTTCCAAGGAGTAGGCATCTCAATTTCATGACTGCAGTTACCATTCACAGTAATTTTGGAGCTCAATAAAATCTGTCACTGTTTCCATTTTTTCCCCAACTATTTGCCATGAAGTGACGGAACCAGATGTCATGATCTTCATTTTTTGAGGGTTGAGCCTTAAGCCAGCTTTTTCCCTATCCTCTTTCACCTTCATCAAGAGGCATTTTAGTTGCTCTTTGCTTTCTGCCATAAGGGTGGTGTCATCTACATATCTGAGTTTATTGATATTTCTCTCTACAATCTTGATTCTAGCTTGTGTTTCATCCAGCCTGGCATTTAACATGACATACTCTGCATAGAAGTTAAATAAGCATAGTCAATGAACCAGAAGTAGATGTTTTTCTGGAATTTTCTTGCTTTTTCTAAGATTCAGCAGATGTAGGCAATTTGATCTCTGGTTCCTCTGCCTTTTCTAAATCCAGCTTGAACATCTGGAAGTTCTTCATTAACATACTATTGAAGCCTAGCTTGGAGAATTTTGAGCATTACTTTGCCAGTGTGTGAGATGAGTGCAATTGTGTGGTAGTTTGAACATTCTTTGGCATTGCCTTTCTTTGGGATTAGAGTAAAAACTGACCTTTTCCAGTTGTGTGGCCACTGCTGCATTTTCCAAACTTGCTTGCCTATTGAGTTGCAAACTTGCTACACATTGAGTGCAACACTTTCACAGCATCATATTTTAGGATTTGAAACAGATCAACTGGAGTTCCATCACTTCTACTAGCTTTGCTTATAGTGATGCTTCCTAAGGCACACTTGACTTTGAACTCCAGGATGTCTGGTTCTAGGTGTGATCACACCATCATGGTTATCTGGGTCATGAAGATCTTTTTTGTATAGTTCTTCTGTGTATTCTTGCCACCTCTTCTTAATATCTTCTGCTTCTGTTAGGTCCATACCATTTCTGACCTTTATTGTGCCCATCTTTGCATGAAATGTGCCCTTGGTATCTCTAATTTTCTTCAAGAGATCTATAGTCTTTCCCATTCTGTTGTTTTCCTCTATTTCTTTGCATTGATCGCTGAAGAGGGCTTTCTTATCTCTTCTTGCTATTCTTTGGAACTCTGCATTCAGACAGGTATATCTTTCCTTTTCTCGTTTGCCTTTTATTTCTCTTTTCTCAGTTATTTGTAAGGCTTCCTCAGGCAACCATTTTGCCTTTTAGATGTGGTAAGTTCATAAATAATTTCTAAAGGTGGGTTCATATGTAATTTCCAATGTGACATATCCCCGTAAAGAGATGATAACTTGAGACATTTCCATAGAGATTTTTAACATTTAAAAAATCATTTTCATGTTCTCTGTTCAAGTGTCCCAAAGTCCATGAATTACATAAATAAAACTGGTCATTAGGTGATGGGAAATTTGGAGCACCTCTGACTTCAAGAGATCTTCTAATTCTTTCTCTGTAAGGTACACCCTATTGGAAGCTGCAGATTTCCTTTTAAATCTCAAGCTTTGGCTCCAGCTTCCTTACTCTTGCTGCCTATTTTTTGTTTGTTTGTTTGTTTTAGTATTTGACTTCATTTAAAATATTTATTTATTTGGCTGCATTAGGTCTTAGTTGCAACATGCAAGATCTTTTGTTGTGGTGCACAGACTCTCTAGTTGTGGCACACAGGCTCCAGAGCACAGGTTCAGTCATTGCTGCACATGGACTTAGCTGCTCAGAGTCATCTGGGCTCTTAGTTCCCCAATCAGGATTCATACTTACATCTCCTGCAATACAGGACAGATTCTTAACCACTGGACCACCAGGGAAATGCCCACTCTTTCCGATTATACTGAACATAGTTAACATTCTATTATATCATAACTCATACTCCAGCTCCTCTCAGAAGATAAATTTACCTCTAATCTTCCAAGAAAATGAAGAGTATGTAATTTGAGCTAAATCAATGTCTGCCTTCCATAACTATCTATTCTTCAAAATCTGTTTTGTTCCTCTTTTATCTTCTTTCATTATGGGCTTCCCTGGTGGCTCAGACAGTAAAGAGTCTACCTGCAATGTAGGAGACCTGGGTTGGGAAGATTCCCTGGAGAAGGAAATGGCAACCCACTCCAGTATTCTTGCCTGGAAAATCCCATAGACTGAGTTGGCTGTTGGGCTACAGTTCACGGTGTTGCAAAGAGTCAGACACAACTGAGTGACTTTCATATACATACATAATTTGAGCTAAATCAATTTCTTCCTTTCTAAGCTATCTATTCTTCAAAATCTATTTTATTCCTCTTTTTTCTTCATTTCAGATGAAGAAATTGTTAATTTCCCATGATAAGCTAATACCTCTACCTGCATTTGACTCAATCTCCCAAAGATTTCCTGTCTCATAATTTATTTCTTTCCAGTTATCTTTCCAGTTTTCAATATTTCACTCTGTATTTGCTACCTGCTCCAATCATTAATTATCTCAGGGTTCTTTTTTTTTTTTTTAAACTTCAAGGGACAACATTAAGCAAAGGAAGAGACCTTACCATCACCACTGAAACAAACAATCACTATGATAACAAAATTCAGACCCTTATTCTGACCCTCGCTCTATGGTCATTTCTCCCTATGCCCATATTCTCATTGTCTGGGCCATCTCAAACCTGTTAAAATTTGGCTTCTATCTTTGACTTCAAAGAGATTGCTTTGCTGCATATATCCCAGAGGATCTTTTTATTTTGTATGCCTTTTCTGAGTAGACTTATTTAGTCCCATAAGTTCATTAATAATTCCAACATTATTAATTTAATCTCCAGAACCAGAGTATACATCCAACTAGTTGTGGATATCTTTGTGCCCCATGTGTGTGTCAAGTGAATACATTTGTAAGACTGAGGTCATGGTCTTTTGTCCCAAATCTGCTCCTCTGCCTGGGTTCTCTACCTTAGCTAACAGCCCCACTTTTTTTACCCAGTAACCCACATGAAAACTGAGCCTCAGTCTTCTGCTTTATTTATTTATTTTTTACTCTCTAAATCTAATGAGACTTCAGGTCTTCAAGATATGACCTCATTCACATATCCATCTTTCTCGTTGGTCCTCTACACTGATGGCAAAACTCATCTTTCTGAAAAGTTCCTAAAATTTCTTTAGACTACTCTCTGCTCGAAACCAACAGTATCCACACCACCTACCAGAAAAAGCACTCAAACATTGATAATGTACCATTTGCTGATCTGAACCTTTGTACCTCAGCACAATATTCTCTTTGATTTTAAGCTTCCCCTACCCAATACATTCAGTTTTGTGTGTTGAGTACGACTCTTTTTAATACCCAGCTCAAAAAGCACCAATATCACAAAGTCCAATAGAAAGAGATTACTTTTAAGAAAGAGACCCAAGTTTTAAACATAGTTCTACATCTTAATGGTTTTTTAAACAAGTTTTCTTAACATTTATGAATCTGTTTCCTCATCTCAAAATGAGGAATTAATTCTTCTATAATGCAGAGATTGTGAGTAGTTCATAATATGGTCATTGTGAATAGTAAATGGGATAATGTAAGTAAAGTATCCATCAGTGCACCTGATATCATGGAACACATGCTAGTTTTCACTTGACTCCCTCCCAGTAGTGATCTCTCCCCAGACACAGATTCAAGTCTCAGCCTTTCCTGCATGATCCTGGCCAAGTTACCTAATCTTTCTGCATCTTTGTTTCCTTACTCGTGAAGGTGGATAGTAAGGGAATATGCTTCAGAGAGGTGTTCTGAGATTTAAATGATGTGATGAAAGTAGACCCATGGGTTGTGCTTAGCATATTGAAAGTACTATATACAAAGTGCCTATATTCTCATAGGTGTATGGTACTTATTTATTTTCTCTTTTAATTGTAGTTAATTGTACAAATATTATTTTTGAAAGCCCTTGTCTGTAGTGATGCCATGTAAACTAATATAGAATAAATTGGTTTGATGAGTGAACCAGAAGCATTCAAACAGTATAGTTAATAATGATTAGGAATAAGTTTCATTTCATTTTTCTAGAAATGAATAATAATAATTAATTTTAATAATAAAATGAATTTTAATAATGAAATGAAATAAGTTTCATTTCATTTTTTTTTTTTTCTTCTTTTTTAAATTATTAATACATAGAAATAGAGTTGAGCCAATGGGGGAAAGTTAGCTAGAGAAATGTTGGAGACAAGCAGGATTTTATTGTCACAAAAGGGAAATTACCTCTTTTGTGATCAATGAAGGTAGTCAGGGAGACTAGTCAGAGCAAAGTACAGAAAAAAGCTATCAGGAAAACTTTGAAGGTCATATTAGTTTGGAAAGAAAGAGTAAAAACTTGTGGCAAAATTAACAGAAATATGATTCAAGATGAACAAAATTAAAATTATAGAGAAAATACATATGTGTGTGTAGATAGGTAGATATTAATACATAGAAAGATAAACAGATAGGTAGGTAGATAGATCAATGTAAATAACTAGGCTCTTCAGACTTGTGAAAGTCTCCTCCTAAGTATCAGATCCTGGTATGTATTACACACAAGGCTCTACATTGTATAGTTGGTACCTGGTGGTGATGGTTTAGTCACTGTCATGTCTGACTCTTGTGACCCATGGACAGTAGCCTGCCAGGCTCCCCTGTCCATGGGATTCTTAAGCCAAGAATACTGGAATGGGTTGCCATTTCCTTCTCCAAGTTGGTGCCTAGTTGTCTAAAGTAATTGTCACTAACTAGTTTACATTGCTACATAAAGGAATCCTTAAAGTTAGTTATACCCCATAAGCAGTATAAAAAGGCAAAAATATAGGACATTGAAAGATGGACTCCCCAGGTCAGTAGGGGCCCAATTTGCTACTGGAGATCAGTGGAGAAATAAGAATGAAGGGATGGAACCAAAGCAAAAACAACACCCAGTTGTGGATGGGACTGGTGATAGAAGCAATATTTGATGCTATAAAGAGCAATATTGCATAGGAACTTGGAATGTTAGGTCAATGAATCAAGGCAAATTGGAAGTGGCCAAACAGGAGATGGCAAGAATAAACATTGACATTCTAGGAATCAGCGAACTAAGATGACTGGAATGGATGAATTTAATTCAGATGACCATTATATCTACTACTGTGGGAAGGAATCCCTTAGAAGAAATGGAGTAGCCATAATAGTTAACAGATGAGTCCAAAATGCAGTACTTGGATGCAATCTAAAAACAACAGAATGATCTCCTTTCATTTCCAAGGCAAACCATTTAATATCACAGTAATCTAAGTCTCTGCCCCAACCAGTAATGCTGAAGAAGCTGAAGTTGAATGGTTCTATTAAGACCTAGAAGACTTTCTAGAAATAAAACCCCCAAAAGATATCCTTTTCATTATAGGGGACTGGAATGCAAAAGTAGGAAGTCAAGAAACACCTGGAGTTACAGGTAAATTTGGCCTTGGAGTACAGAATGAAGCAGGGCAAAGGTTAACAGAGTTCTGCCAAGAGAACACACTGGTCACAGCAAACACCCCCTTCCAACAACACAAGAGAAGACTCTACACATGGACATCATCAGATGGTCAACACTGAAATCAGATTGATTATATATCCCTTGCAGCCAAAAATGGAGAAGTTCTATACAGTCAGCAAAAACAAGACCAGGAGTGAACTGGCTCAGATCATGAACTCCCTAGTGCCAAATTCAGACTTAAATTGAAGAAAGTGGGGGAAAACCACTGGACCATTCAGGTATGACCTAAATCAAATCCCATATGAATATACAGTGGAAGTGAGAAATAGATTTAAGGGACTAGATCTGATAGAGTGCCTGATGATCTATGGACGGAGGCTCGTGACATTGTACAGGAAACAGGGATCAAGACCATCCCCATGGAAAAGAAATGCAAAAAAGCAAAATGGCTGTCTAGATCAGAGATCAGATCAGATCAGTCGCTTAGTCGTGTCCAACTCTTTGCGACCCCATGAACCGCAGCACGCCAGGCCTCCCTGTCCATCACCAGCTCCCGGAGGTCACTCAGACTCGCATCCATCGAGTCAGTGATGCCATCCAGCCATCTCATCCTCTGTCGTCCCCTTCTCCTCCTGCCCTCAATCCCTCCCAGCATCAGAGTCTTCTTCAATGAGTCAACTCTTCGCATGAGGTGGCCAAAATACTGGAGTTTCAGCTTTAGCATCATTCCTTCTAAAGAAATTCCAGGATTGATCTCCTTCAGAATGGACTGGTTGGATCTTCTTGCAGTCCAAGGGACTCTCAAGAGTCTTCTCCAACACCACAGTTCAAAAGCATCAATTCTTCGGCGCTCAGCCTTCTTCACAGTCCAGCTCTCACATCCATACATGACCACAGGAAAGACCATAGCCTTGACTAGGCGAACTTTTGTTGGTAAAGTAATGTCTCTGCTTTTGAATATGCTATCTAGGTTGGTCATAACTTTCCTTCCAAGGAGCAAGCGTCTTTTAATTTCATGGCTGCAGTCACCATCTGCAGTGAATTTGGAGCCCAGAAAAACAAAGTCTGACACTGTTTCCACAGTTTCCCCATCTATGGGGAAATGGCTGTCTAAGGAGGCCTTAAACAAATAGCTGTGAAAAGAAGAGAAGTGAAAAGCAAAGGAGAAAATGAAAGATATATCCCTCTGAATGCAGAGTTCCAAAGAATAGCAAGGAGATATAAGAAAGCCTTCCTCAGTGATCAATGCAAAGAAATAGAGGAAAACAACAGAATGAGAAAGACTAGAGATCTCTTCAAGAAAATTAGAGATACCAAGGGAACATTTCATGCAAAGATGGGCTCAATAAAGGACAGAAATTGTATGGACCTAACAGAAGCAGAAGATATTAAGAAGAGGTGGCAAGAATACACAGAAGAACTTTACAAAAAGATCTTTACAACCCAGATAATCATGAAGGTATGATCACTCACAGTCACCTAGAGCCAGATATCCTGGAATGTGAAGTCAGGTGGGCCTTAGGAAGCATCACTATGAACAAAGCTAGTGGAGGTGATGGAATTCCAGTTGAGCTATTTCAAATCCTGAAAGATGATGCTGTGAAAGTGCTACACTCAATATGCCAGCAAATTTGGAAACCTCAGCAGTGGCCACAGGACTGAAAAAGGTCAGTTTTCATTCCAATCCCAAAGAAAGACAATGCCAAAGAATGCTCAAACTACCGCACAGTTGTACTCATCTCACATGCTAGTAAAGTAATGCTCAAAATTCTCCATCCAGGCTTCAGCAATATGTGAACTGTGAACTTCTAGATGTTCAAGCTGGTTTTAGAAAAGGCAGAGGAACCAGATATCAAATTTCAACACCCACTGGATAATGGAAAAAGCAAGAGAGTTCCAGAAAAACATCTATTTCTGCTTTATTGACTATGCCAAAGCCTTTGACTGTGTGGATCACAATAAACTGTGGAAAATTCTGAAAGAGATGGGAATACCAAACCACCTGACCTGCCCTCTTGAGAAACCTATATACAGGTCAGGAAGCAATAGTTAGAACTGGACATGGAACAACAGACTGGTTGTTAATAGGAAAAGTAGTACGTCTAGGCTGTATATTGTCACCCTGCTTATTTAACTTTTTGCAGAGTACATCATGAGAAATGCTAGGCTGGAGGAAGAAGAAGCTGGAATCAAGATTGCTTGGAGAAATATCAATAACCTCAGATATGCAGATAACACCACCCTTATGGGATAAAGTAAAGAAGAACTAAAGAGCCTCCTGATGAAAGTGAAACAAGAGAGTGAAAAAGTTGGCTTAAAGCCCAACATTCAGGAAACTAAGATCATGGCATCCAGTCCCATCACTTCATGGCAAATAGATGGGGAAAGAGTGGAAATAGCGGCTGACTTTATTTTTCTGGGCTCCAAAATCACTGCAGATGGTGATTGCAGCCATGAAATCACAAGACGCTTACTTCTTGGAAGGAAAGTTATGACCAACCTAGACAGCATATTAAAAAGCAGAGACATTACTTTGCCAACAAAGGTCCATCTAGTCAAGGCTATGGTTTTTCCAGTGGTCATGTATGGATGTGAGTTGGACTGTAAAGAAAGCTGAGCACCGAAGAATTGATACTTTTGAACTGTGGTATTGGATAAGAGTCTTTGTGAGTCCCTTGAACTGCAAGGAGATCCAACCAGTCCATCCTAAAGGAGGTCAGTCCAGAGTGTTCATTGCAGGGACTGGTGTTGAAGCTGAAACTCCAATACTTCGGCCACCTGATGCGAAGAGCTGACCCATTGGAAAAGACCCTGATGCTCGAAAGATTAAAGGCAGGAGGAGAAGGGGATGACAGAGGATGAGATGGTTGGATGGCATCACCAACTTGATGGGCGTGAGTTTGAGTGGACTCCGGGAGTTGGTGATGGACAGGGAGACGTGATGTGCTGCGATTCATGGGGTCGAAAAGAGTCAGACACGACTGAGAGACTGAACTGAACTGAATATATTCCAAAGAGTGAAACAAGTCATATGTATCCTCTTTCCCATTTGTTTTTTATTCACTTGCTCCTCCCCTATATATGTTCTCCTTTATTAAAAAAAGGTGGCTCCAGAAGGTTTTGCAGGCCCGTGGGATTGAATATGGCCTCACTCTGCTGATGCGGGTGACAAATCAGCTGTGTAGCTGCATTCTTTCTCCTAGTTGAAAGACAACTACTTTCTCTTATTTATACTCAGAAAAATGTTCTTAGGAAGAAAACTCACATATAACTTAGAGTCCAAGTTAGCAATACTTAAAAATTATCTTTTATATCATTAAGTACCACTGGTTCCTAATTGCTGAAAGAGACACAACCCACACATCAAATGGTAGCCTGCTGTGTAATATTCAAGAGTGAAAAATCTTACTGAGATAAGTTCAGCCGAGAATTTCTGAGTTCATTTCCAACTGGCACCCCACAGATTCAGTGATAGGAGCCACAGAGTACAGACCAAGATTTAGTCGGAAGTGCACTGAAAATTTAGCAATCAGATGAAATTTAGCCAGAACATACACCTACCTTCTGAACCTGTGGACAGAATTTTGAGATTGAAAATTACCACTTTACCGAGTCACTTTTGAATTCCTAGCTGATTAAAAAAAGGTTTGGCAATTCTGTCAAATAAAATCTAAATTAATTATTTTCTTTGGAAAGTTTTGGTACATTAATTAATTAATCATCAGGAAATGAAATGTGCAAAGTTTGCTCAGGCATAGAATGTGTTGGTGAAAGTTCTGGTGTGCTCAGTACTGGCATAATCCTGATAATGACCACTGAGGACCAAAGGGAAAATTTTTAGCTACAGACTCTGAAGCTGAAAGTGTTAGTTGATCAGTTGCATCTGAGTCTTTGAGACCCTATGTACTATAGCCCACCAGGCTTCTCTGTCCATGGAATTCCCCAGGCAAGAATACTGAATTGGGTAGCCATTTCTTTCTCCAGGAGATCTTCTCTACCCAGGGATTAAAACTGGCTGTCCCTCATTGCAGGCAGATTCTTTACCATCTGAGCCATCAGCAAATGACTTTTAAGCTGAAGGACTTCTAAGTCCTTATTCCAGAACTTTCACTGCAGGTTGCCTAGGGCCAGGAAGCTCACAACAGAAACAAGGCTTTTGTACCACTGAGTAGTAGGAATGCAATTACTGAGAAAAGAGCATCTTGTTCAGGCCAAGTTTCTCACTAGACTTAGTGGAAACATGGGACATGAGGATTTCACTGTAGAATTCTTCCAATACAACAAGTATGTTGTATCACTTACTGTGTACTTGGCAAGTGATATAATAACAAACAACTAGATTCTCAGCTGACAAGGCTTTTGACTCTTCTGTAATTTTAATTCTTACTAAAGAAAGAAAGACAGAAATAAAGCATATTTGAAGAATGCATCCTTTATATTAGAAGACATTTTGCAGAAAATAAAACTTGCCCCATAAATGTTTGGGTTTGGTCACTGGTTCTTGGAATCTGAACAAATGTAAACTAAAGAGTTAGAATTCAGAGAGTGAAAGCACGGAGTAAACGAAGACACATGTAAAGAATTAGGAAATCATTCACCCCAATGTTCATTGCAGATCTATTTATAATATCCAGGATATGGAAGCAACCTAGGTGTCCATCAACATAGGAAATGGATGAAGAAGATGTGGTACAGATATACAATGGAATATTACTCAACCATAGAAAGGAATGAAATTGGTGCCAATGCAGATTTAGATGGATATAGAGATTGTCATACAAAGTGAAGTAAGTCACAAAGAGGAAAACAAATACTGTATATATTAATGCATGTATGTGGAATCTAGAAAAATGGTATGGAAGAACCTATTTGCAAAGCAGAAATAGAGACACAGAGAACAAACATGTGGACACCAAAAAGGGAAAGAGGGGACATGGGATGAATTGGGAGATTGGGACTGATGTATATGCAGTACTATGTATAAAATAGATAACTAATGAGAACCTATTGTGTAGCACAGGGAACTCTACTCAGTATTCTGTGGTGACCTAAATGTGAAGGAAATCCCCAAAAGAGGGGATATATGTATATGTATAGCTGATTCAATTTGCTGTACAGCATAAACTAACACAACATTGTAAAACAGCTATGCTCCAATACATTTTTTTTTAAAGGAAATCATTCAAAGATTGGTTTGTTTTGGGAAAATAGCAGAATTAAAGAGAAATACAGGGCATAAGACAACCCTGTCTTACTCTCAGAAGTGAGGACAGCAAAAATAGACCCCAGTAAGCCATAACTCCTGGTATTTATGCATCATTGTTCCTACCCCTTCAGTCTAGGCTGGGCCTGTGACTAGCTTCAACTAGTAGAATATGGAGGAATATGTTGGTTCTGGGCTATGACCTAATAAAACCCCCAACTCCCACTTTTGCATTTTGGGGAGCCCTGAGCCACCATGTAAGGAGTCTGACAACCCCGACTGAGAGATTATGAGAAAAGACTACATGGAGAGAGTTCCTGAGATTATGTTGACATGGATAGAGGTTTGTCCATTAAGCATCCCAGGCAAATGGCCAGACGACTTCACCCTCAGCTGATATCTGAGGGTTAAGCTCCCCCCATATGGCCCCAAGTCGAACAACAGATAACTGCCTACGTGGACCCAGTCAACCCATAAAACTGTAAGAGTTAAGGAAGTTGTTGTTTTCAGATATTAATATTAAGTTTTAACGTATCTTTTTTGGCTGTATAACTAAAAGAATAGCATTTTGTTATAAGAAACAGAGGCAGAATAGTGACATGCTAGTTAGATATAATCTTTCCCCATATATTCTATTTCTTATGAACTACTTTGAAGTGGGAATGGAGTTGGTTTACTAAAAAAAGTTCATACAAACAGAAAGCAATGAGTCTTTAGAAGAATTTAAAAAAGACATAAAATCCATTTAGAGGTAGGCATTGTTTTATTTTTCTCTTTTTATTTGTATTTTAAAGGCTTTGAGCCATATATACTTATGATAACTTAAACTTGAAAGAAAGACACATTAAAAGTTGACCTGTTTTGATCAAGTGATACTGTAGCCTGCCCACAGGTCCACTCCTCCCTCTTCATAGAACCACTAAGATGCCACAGAACACAAATTAAAACCACAGATTTGGAGGATAGAAATAAATATTTACACTGTGAACCTGGGGTTAACTTATTTAAACCTAGATTAAACAACAAATGTTGGTTACCCAAATCTACTTCCCATAAGAAAGAGAGGGAACACAATATGTTACAAATCATTGACTGATGAAAAGATTTCAAATTTGTCTGAAGGAACAAGCTTGATATGGATTGAATTATTTAATTATGGGAGGATTTTGTAACATATATCCTTTGTAAAGATCGTATGTAAGTCGTGTCTAACTTGACAATTAAAAGTGATTTTTGTTATAAGTAGATAAGTTTTGTCAGTAGCCAAGATCCAAATCTCTCCTTGTATCTTGCAAATAAACCATTAAGAACAATAGAAGAACAAACAGAATCACAGAAACACTTTCCGTATAATCAAAAGACAACAAAACTAAAGACTTCAAATTACTTAAGTTAAAAAAAAAAAAAAATTCCAGCAGAGCTAATTCTGGAGCTCCTCTGCAAACCTTTACAGATTACTGAGGTGGGATGGGGGAGCTGTGCGGCAGAGAGAAGACAGTGAATAAAATCATATTCCAAAGAAATTAACCTTGAGTGCAAAAATACTGAAAAAGGAGTCCTGGTAAATTAGCACTCTGACCATACAGAAGGGGCTTAAAAGCTACTTGTGATTCAATAAATTAGTCTTGATAAGATGATGCTTCTGATGAAGAAGGTAAAATGAAAGGAATAGGCAATTTTAGAGACTGCTTAAGAAGATGAGAAAAGAATAATAGTATGCTCTTGAAATATACAAAAGTTAACTTAAAAGATAGCCCTTGTTTTGGATCTGATGACTCAGCATCATAAAGATGGCACATCTCTCTAAGTTAGTTTGTACATTTGACAATTCCCAATAAAAACAGCCCAAACCCCTAGCTTCTTATGGACCCTTAGCTGATACTAAGGTTCTTATGGAAAATAAACATTCTAAGAGAGCTAGGAAAACAGTGAGAAAGACAAGCTCTGAGGGTGGATTGGTTTTGGTAGATATTAAACATACTGTGAAGGCTCCATGGATAAGTGCCATAATGATGCATAAATGGATACAGATTAGTGGATTTTTTAAAATGCAAAAATAGATCCAAATACATAAATTTTAGGGCTTTCCAGGCAGTGCAGTGGTAAAAAATCTGCTTGTCAATGCAGGAGATATAAGAGATATGGGTTTAATCCCTGAGTGGGGAAGATGCCCTAGAGAAGGAAATGGCATCCCACTTCAGTATTCTTGCCTGGAAAATTCCATGGACCATGGAACCTGGTGGGCCATAGTCCAAGAAGTTGCAAAGAATTGGACATTACTGAGTAGAAACACTCATGTACACATCTAGTTATTTATTATAGCTCATAGTTATTTATTATAGAATAGGAGAAGGCAATGGCACCCCACTCCAGTACTCTTGCCTGGAAAATCCCATGGATGGAGGAGCATGGTAGGCTGCAGTCCGTGGGGTCGCAGAGTCGGACACAACTGACTTCACTTGCACTTTTCACCTTCATGCATTGGAGAAGGAAATGGCAACCCACTCCATTGTTCTTGCCTGGAGAATCCCAGACACAGGGGAGCCTTGGTGGGCTGCTGTCTATGGGGTCGTACAGAGTCAGACATGACTGAAGCGACTTAGCAGCAGCAGCAGCAGCAGCAGCAGCAGCAGTTATTTATTACAGCACAAACACATACACATGTGTGTGTGTATATATATATATATATTCAGATATTTATTGCAGCATTATTTAGAATTGTAAAGTTTGGAAAACCACCTAAGTACCCATATATAGAAGAACGATTTAACAAGCCATTAAATAGAATGGAGTGCTATGTCGCTGTCAAATAGAATGAGGAAACTATCTATGAACATATAAATAATAGTTCCCAGGTTATATTAAATAGAATACAGCAAAGTGGATAAAAATACCAATAATAAGCAAATTTTGTGTAATAATGGACAGCATATATATATATGTATATATACACACACACACATATATATACATATACACGTATATACATGTATAAATATATATACAGGGTGGTTTAAATGTGGTGTAATGTAAAATATATATTATATCTT
The DNA here is from genome assembly GCA_935064755.1 of Tragelaphus eurycerus. NCBI lineage: Eukaryota > Metazoa > Chordata > Mammalia > Artiodactyla > Bovidae > Tragelaphus > Tragelaphus eurycerus. The sequence continues at coordinate 8,269,428 of CAKXYN010000012.1, read as the reverse complement.
ATAGAGTGGTTTAAAAGATGGTAGAAGCAATGAGAGGATGAAAACAAAATGGAAGGGAACAGGAAGTAAGAATGAGTGGAAACAAGGGGTGGAGGAATACTTCCCTGAGTCCACCTTCTAGTGTAGTGGCTCCTGGAACCATAATGTTATATATATTCACCACCAGCACCACCAACAGTAATACATCAACAGAGGTAGGGAAACTCTAATATTAAATACCAATAGATAAGAATAATTCTAACTCCATTTCAAAATAATTATATAACCACATTGAAAATGTAGGAAAAGAACCAAAACTAAGACAAATAAAGTTGAAAAAGTGTTTTATACACACTTGGCATAAAGGCAGAAAGAACTATAAGCATATATTCAACTCGAGTCAGTAAGTTTGATTTTTGCAAGTTTTGAAACTACTTTCAGTGTATTCTAGGATTGAGCAAACAAGTAAATCTATTGATGATAATGAAAGCCCTGTTTTAATGTCAGAGATGAGAGAAATAAATATTAAGAGAGGGCAGGCTAGAATAAAATTTCCAGTCTCAGGTTGGAATTGGAGGTATCAGCATATACTTATGGCATAGATAGATACATAGATGATGGATAGATAGATGGATAGATAGATAGAAGAAATTGAAATAATAGATACACTTGTGCTTCCCTGATGGCTCAGTAGGTAGAGAATCCGCCTGCAAAGGAGCAGACTCAGAAAACCCGGGTTTGATCCTTGAATTGGAAAGATCCCCTGAGAAGGAAATGACAACCTACTCCATTATTCTATAAAGTGAAAGTGTTGGTCACTCAATTGTGTCCAACTCTTTGTGACCCTCATGCACTGTAGCCTTTCTCTGTCCATGGAATTTTCCAGGCAAGAATACTGGAGTGGGTTGGTATTGCCTGCTCTGGAGGACTTCCCAACCCAGGGTTTGAATCCAGATCTCCTGTATTGTAGGTACATTCTTCACCGTCTGAGCCACCAGGGTGTAGCTAAGAATAAGGAAATATCAGACAAGCTCAAACTGAGGAGCACTTACAAAATAATTGCTCTATATTGTTCCAATATATCTAGGTCATGAGAGTCAAAGAAAATCTGTGGAACTAAAGACTGAACAGTTGAATCTAATGTGATACTGGATTGGATTCTGGACCATAATTTTAAAGAAAAAATAAGACTCTTGAGAGTCCCTTGGACTGCAAGGAGATCCAACTAGTCTATCCTGAAGGAAATCAGTCCTGAATATTCATTGGAAGGACTGATGCTGAAGTTGAAACTCCAATACTTCGGCAACCTGATGCGAAGAACTGATTCATTGAAAAAGACCCTGATGCTGGGAAAGATTGAAGGCAGGAGGAGAAGGGGATGATAGAGGATGAAATGGTTGGATGGTATCACCTACTCTATGTACATGAGTTCGAGTAAGCTCCAGGAGTTGGTGATGGTCAGGGAAGCCTGGTGTGCTGCAGTCCATGGGGTCACAAAGAGTTGGACACAACTGAGCAACTGAACTGAGCTGATGAAACACAATATTGCTATGATTTTAAAAATTTGAATAATATCTCTCCATTACATAATCAGATCAGATCAGATCAGATCAGCTGCTCAGTCGTGTCCGACTCTTCGCGACCCCATGAACCGCAGCACGCCAGGCCTCCCTATCCATCACCAGCTCTCAGAGGTCACCCAGACTCACATCCATCGAGTCAGTGATGCCATCCAGCCATCTCATCCTCTGTCGTCCCCTTCTCCTCCTGCCCTCAATCCCTCCCAGCATCAGAGTCTTCTCCAATGAGTCAACTCTTCGCATGAGGTGGCCAAAATACTGGAGTTTCAGCTTTAGCATCATTCCTTCCAAAGAAATCCCAGGGCTGATCTCCTTCAGAATGGACCGGTTGGATCTCCTTGCAGTCCAAGGGACTCTCAAGAGTCTTCTCCAACACCACAGTTCAAAAGCATCAATTCTTCGGTGCCCAGCCTTCTTCACAGTCCAGCTCTCACATCCATACATGACCACAGGAAAGACCATAGCCTTGACTAGGCGAACCTTTGTTGGCAAAGTGATGTCTCTGCTTTTGAATATGCTATCTAGGTTGGCCATAACCTTCCTTCCAAGGAGTAAGTGTCTTTTAATTTCATGGCTGCAGTCACCATCTGCAGTGATTTTGGAGCCCAGAAAAATAAAGTCTGACACTGTTTCCACTGTTTCTCCATCTATTTCCCATGTAGTGATGGGACCAGATGCCATGATCTTCGTTTTCTGAATGTTGAGCTTTAAGCCAACCTTTTCACTCTCCACTTTCACTTTCATCAAGAGGCTTTTTAGTTCCTCTTCACTTTCTGCCATAAGGGTGGTGTCATCTGCGTATCTGAGGTTATTGATATCTCTCCCAGCAATCTTGATTCCAGCTTGTGTTTCCTCCAGTCCAGCATTTCTCATGATGTACTCTGCATATAAGTTAAATAAACGTGGTGACAATATACAGCCTTGACGTACTCCTTTTCCTATTTGGAACCAGTCTGTTGTTCCATGACCAGTTCTAACTGTTGCTTCCTGAACTGCATACAGATTTCTCAAGAGGCAGATCAGGTGGTCTGGTATTCCCATCTCTCTCAGAATTTTCCACAGTTTATTGTGATCCACACAGTCAAAGGCTTTGGCATAGTCAATAAAGCAGAAATAGATGTTTTTCTGGAACTCTCTTGCTTTTTCCATGATCCAGCGGATGTTGGCAATTTGATCTCTGGTTCCTCTGCCTTTTCTAAATCCAGCTTGAACATCAGGAAGTTCACAGTTCACATATTGCTGAAGCCTGGCTTGGAGAATTTTGAGCATTACTTTACTAGCGTGTGAGATGAGTGCAATTGTGCGGTAGTTTGAGCACTCTTTGGCATTTCCTTTCTTTGGGATTGGGATGAAAAATGTTAACTTTCTGACTTTAGTGAAGTTTTATAGTTAGGGCTCCCCTGGCGGCTCAGACAGTTAAGAAACTGTCTGTAATGTGGGAGACCCAGGTTCGAACCCTGGGTCAGGAAGATTTCCAGAGAGAGGATCCACTCCAGTATTCTTGCCTGGAGAATCCCATGGACAGAGAATCATGGTGGGGTACAGTCCATGGGCTCACAAAGAGTTGGACACAGTTGAATAACACAACAACAACGATAGGAAAGTATCTTTGTATTTACAAAATGTACATAGAAGTAGTTAGGGTTCAAGGGGTACCATGTGGCTTTCCAAACTTCAAAAAGTGTAAAGAATGCTAATATCTTTAAATATATCTCAAAAGAATAGGAGCCTAAAAATTGAGATGCAACTAAACATTTAAATCAGAATTAATTTCCTAAAAAAAAGCAAGCAGAAGATATTTTCTAGGAGGTTGAACAAAATGCGTCCTTCTTTGCAATATCAAAGTGAATAATAAATAGCTTGTAAAAATATATAAAATGTTAAAAGTTATACCAGTGTTCAATTTCTGTAAAGCATGAGCTTAATATAGGTGATATATCCACCTTTTTTAGCAGGGCCAATAATATCTATTTTGATACCTACATTAATAGATTTTCTCTGCTTTTTCATGCAATGTCTTCCTGTTATGTTAACTGAGATTTTCTTGTTAAGATTTAATTTAACATTCACAAAACTCTCCTCACAGAGTAAAATCTTATGGCAAAGGGAATATTTTGCTCTTAAGTGGCAAATGGAAAGTTGGATAATGCCTGTCATCTCATGTCATAGTGAAACATTCTTATGATTTTTTCATAGCCACTTAGTAAAACTTTATTCTATAAAGGTATTTACTTACTTATGCATTCAACAAATACTATTGATCTGATATAAAATGAAACAATTTAAGCAAAGGGGAAACTTAAGACTCCCCTTCACTTAAAAACAAGCAAAATGAGTCTCAAGATTATTATGAAAAAGGAGCTCTTACTAGAAATCTATTAAACTGGTCTATGTAAAGGCTACCAAAAAGACCAGAATTCTAATCCTGAGGCATATAACACAATCTGTTTTATTGGAGGGTGCTGGGAACAATTATTTTACCACCACAATATTAAGAAAAGGTCCATCTCTTTGTGACCCCATGGACTGCAGCACACTAGGCTTCCCTGTCCTTCACTAGCTCACGGAGTTTACTTAAACTCATGTCCATTGAGTTGGTAATGCCAACCAGCCATGCATCCTCTGTCACCCCCTCTTCTCCCCAAATCTCTTAAGAAGGAAAGAATTTCAGAATCTGTATCCTGAAATTCTACATATATAAAGACATACTGTACATAAGATTGCAATTAATTAATTTATGATATTGTTGAAATAAGAAATAAATGACAATAAAAAGAATTTATTGTGTTGAAAAGAAAAATGGCACCCCACCCCAGTACTCTTGCTTGGAAAATCCCGTGGACGGAGGACCCTGGTGGGCCACAGTCCATGGGGTCGCTAAGAGTCGGACACGACTGAGCGACTTCACTTTCACTTTTCACTTTTATGCATTGGAGAAGGAAATGGCAACCCACTCCAGTGTTCTTGCCTGGAGAATCCCGGGGACGGCGGAGCCTGATGGGCTGCCGTCTATGGGGTCGCACAGAGTCGGACACGACTGAAGCGACTTAGCAGCAGCAGGATATATACATTTATATATAACAGATATATATATATATAATCAAGAATTGCCTTGGAAGCCAGGAAAAGATGACTAGGGCTTGCATAGTGGCTTCCCTTGTGGCTCAGCTGGTAAAGAATCTACCTGCAATGCGGAGACCTGGGTTCTATTCCTGGGTTGGGAAGATCCCCTAGAGAAGGGAAAGGCTACCCATTCCAATATTCTGGCCAGCAGAATTTCATGGACAGTATAGTCTTTGAGGTCACAAAGAGTCAGACACGACTGAGCAACTTTCACTTCACTTGCATAGTAAGAACAGAATCCTGGCCTGAGGACCTAGGTCAAAAGAGTCAATTAACACAAGGAAAACAAAAGCCATCTATTTATATTCCTAATGTTAAGATGATGAACTCAGATAAATTGTATCAGATCAAAGGCTAAGCTGCTTAAACAAAGGGATTTTAAACTGTGGTGTCTTAAATATGATTAAACATTACTTCTCTCACACATCAACCTAAAGATGATCCAGCTCAGTGGGGTACCATGTTCCCCACGATCATTTAAGGATCCAGATTTCTTCTTTTGCTGATCCAGCTTTTCCTAAGGTGTTTCTTTTGCTTGGCCCAAACCATGGGCTGCAGCCAGATAAGAAGACAAAAATGTGAAGTCCAGGTATTTCACTGCACCCATTACTTCCATATCTCATTGTCCTGGACTTAGTCACATGGCCACATATCATAAATATGATGGAGAAATGGAGTTTTAAACTGCACAGACATGTTTCCAGAAGATCCTAAAGCCAGAAGGGAAAAGAGGACTGTAGATCTTAGAGCTAATTAGTAATGCCTGACTCACAGATTATTCCATAAGATAGAATCTTATAGAAATGTTAGTTCAAAAAACTCAAAGTGGGAAAGAAAGTAAATCCAACAATTTACTTTCAGGCTTCAAAAGGAACTTAAATCCTAGAATCAGACAAAGGGAAAAAAACTGAAGATATGATGTGAGCATTATTAGGAAGTTTGAAAATTATTCCAGCACCCATAATTATTTGGTATAACGACTTACTGAAATTTAAGTATCTTAAAATAACTCCTTTAAGTACTTCTTTTTTTCTTTTCACCTTAATTAAGCTTATTACTAGATCTAAAAATTCCAAAATACTTTTTAAAACTAAAAAAAAAATATCAAGCTCTCCCACCTGGTGAATCTGCTCCATAAAACTTGTAACACTTGGTATCATTCAGATTGAACTCACATTAACACATATTTTTAAAGATACCATGCTGATCATGTAAATGCAGTTAGCTTTCCGGGGGAAAAAAAAGAAAGAGAAACCACACAAATTGTAACTGATTAGATGCTACTGCAATCATGCAGAATTTGGTCTTTTGGGAGGAGGAAGGGATTGCATATTATTTCTACAGGAATATAGATAAACTTCACTTTACTTAAAGGTTATTTTGTCCTTATAGAGGAGAATGAAAATGTGCAGTAGGGGTTTCATGCTTTGTAACCCCTCCAGGCTTCTCTTTGAGGACGACAGTCATGATGCAAGCATAACAGTCTGGTCTCAAGTACACTCTATTCAACTCAACAAATATTAATTTAATTCCCATTCTGGACATGGAATCTGAAAACAAAAAACTCAGCTTTCCACCTGTGTAGGGAAACCCCAATTCTTCCCTACTGTGTGTTTCTTCCCTGTGAACCTCTTTTACTATTCACATAAACTTCTGGTCACCAAATTGTGAACCACGCAGTTTTCTGTGGTCCCAGCTTGGAGTCCTATGAGTCAACTCAATTCTGACACTTTCTAGGGTTTCAGGAGCTCTATATTGGGAACTGAAGTCAAAGACCAGTATTAAAACAAGAGATGTTCCTAGTGTTCTTATCACTTAGGAAATTACAAGTATTTTATGAGCTCTGTACCAGAACTGGGAGCAGAGACCAATATATATTTTTTATTATCTCACAGCCCAGCCCTGGTCTCTGGCCAAGGGCATGGTACAGCAAAACAACATATAACTCAAAAGATATCAGCACTTTACTAGAATCCCGTGCAGTCATTAATGATCATTTTAGCTCCTCCTCATATAGAAAAGAAAGACATATTGAAAATGTCTCCCAGGGAAGGTCAGTCAGGTTTGTAGGCTGCCATTCCATTTTGTCAGGTTCCAAAGGCAGGAGTGATCCAGACAATCCCATAGATTCACCCTTTCAAGGCACTTGATATAATTGAGCTAAGAGACAATATCATCTTTTTCTCTAACCTTCTTTTGAGGTATTAATTTGATATTGGATTTCATTTTCCTTATTATAAAACCCATTTACCTGTTACTTTACTCAGCGCCTATTCTTCCTTCTCACCGTTTATATTCCAACTCTTTCATCTTTAAAATAGACATTAGGTTTGGCCACTGTTCTGATCTAGCTTGCTGGTAGCAATACTAGTCTACAAGTGTTTCACCCTTGGTCCACTCCTGTTCACACAGGGATGGTGATTGCAGCCATGAAATTAAAAGACGCTTACTCCTTGGAAGGAAAGTTATGACCAACCTAGATAGCATATTCAAAAGCAGAGACATTACTTTGCCAACAAAGGTCCGTCTAGTCAAGGCTATGGTTTTTCCAGTGGTCATGTATGGATGTGAGAATTGGACTGTGAAGAAAGCTGAGTGCCGAAGAATTGATGATGTTGAACTGTGAACTGTGAACATTTGAACTGTGATGTTGGAGAAGACTCTTGAGAGTCCCTTGGACTGCAAGGAGATCCAACTAGTCCATCCTAAAGGAGATCAGACCTGGGTGTTCATTGGAAGGACTGATGCTGAAGCTGAAACACCAATACTTTGGCCACCTCATGCGAAGAGTTGACTCATTGGAAAAGACTCTGATGCTGGGAGGGATTGGGAGCAGGAGGAGAAGGGGACAACAGAGGATGAGATGGCTGGATGGCATCACCGACTTAATGGACCTGAGTTTGGGTAAACTCTGGGAGTTGGTGATGGACAGGGAGTCCTGGTGTGCTGCAATTCATGGGATCACAGAGTCGGCCACGATTGAGTGACTGAACTGAACTGAACTGAACTGAAGGTTACACAGGGACAAGACTGGTGAGCTATCTTTACCATCAGGCATTCTGGTTGCTTTTACTCTTACAACAATTTTTCCAGAATGCTAAAGGCACCTCCTGCCCATCAGGCCTTTAGGAATTCTGATGTAAGATTTAAAATATAGCTACAATCTCTTGCTTAAGAATCATTTTTACTTCCAGCCCTGGAAGTTGCAGCCCTGGTCATGTGACCACTGATCAAGTAGGGGAAAATGTTGAGATGATATACAGAAGAAAGTATGCCATCATCATCTTCCCCACGCACTTTCTCCCAGATCCAACAGAAAAACAGAAATATCCAGTTAGGATATTCCCTAATCCTGCTCATGTTCATGTTGAGTGCAAGCACACACTCATGAAGGTATGTGTAGGCTAGACCTTCCTGCCTTTATCTCCTGCAGTTCTAGAAGACCAGTGTGTTGCCATTGCCCATTCTAATTCTCCATCAAGCTAGTACTCTGAGGAGGATGTCTCACTGCTCATTGTTAGACATTCTGATTTGCAAGTTGTGTTCTTTAGCCTGAAGAAATGATGGCCAGTTATCCAGATTGGGGCAATATTTTCTATTTTGATTATTTTATAATATTCTGAGCATTTGCATCTATCACTGGGTGAACAAAGCCTGGTCCAGAGATAATGTCTATTTCTGCCAGGGCCCAGGGCCACCAGCACCAGTCCCACTTGCCAGCTATGAACAGAACCTTTCTCCTTGGAAATCTGCCACAGAGGTAGCTGCAGGCTCTATCACTTTTGTTGGTAAATAGAACAGATTTTATTAGAATCTTTGCCTCAAAGGGGCAGAAGGACTGTGTGTAGATTCAGCTCATTTCTGCACTGCTGCAATATCTTCAGGTCCACTCATTTCATGGACCCAGGTGGCCACCTTAAGTGAGCAAAAAGGGATAACTGCTTGTTGATTCTGTAAGGAAAAAAAAAAAAAAAAAAAACACACACACCCTTTCCCCTCTCTTGGTTCTTTGGCTGTGAATAATTAAATTGACACAAGAGAAAAAAACACACAAATTTTTATTTTACAAGTATGGTATCTCATAGAAATATGAGACTCAAAGAAATGACCAAAGCAGGCAATTTTTATACAAAGAAACAATAAATTTGTTAGGAATTGACATGACAAAGAAGTATGGGGCTTGGGGTAGAAATTAGTGAAGGAGTAATAAGGTTTGTTTATATAGGCTTCTCAGCCTAAATTCTCTATCTCCAGTGACAAGGATGCCTTCTCCCTTCTGGTACAAGGAGAGTACTTTTCACCTGGGAGATTTATTTCCTGCTTTCAGGGGAACAAAGGAGGGCCAGAATGTCTTTGTACTGGTTGCTTCTTAGGTGACTTTTGTTCAAAACAGTTAATATGCCAAAGTAGCATACTTGGGAGTGGCCTGCCCTGGACCCCATCAATTCTAATCATCTTCTAAGTCTGGATGGGCTATTTTGGATGAGCATTGATACATCCTTTTTTAATGTACCCCCCAAATTCCTACAGAGGTTTCTGTAGGGATGTGCCCAGATGGACCAGGTTTCCATTGTCCTCCTGCTGGACCATATGGCCATGTCAACGACCACCACCCATGAATCAGTGAAAACCCAAACATAGGGGCTTTTTCTTTTCCACTATTGAATTCTTCCATCAGTGCTAGAAAAACAGAGTGAAGTTCAGCCCACAGAGCTGAGCTGATTTGTTTTTACCTTCTTCGATTAGAATGGTGACTTTTCAAATAAGCTCTCCATTCACTGTGGAACTGCCATCCACAGTTGGTTAGTTGAGAGCTGTATGAAGGACACTATTCAAGTGATAATAGACTCTAGTAGCTCCTCCTAAAGGGGGAGTGACTCCTTGCTCATGAGTATCTCTGCCTTGCCTTTCCTCAGGCAACATGTTTGTCGTTGTTCAGTTAACAAGTTATGTCTGACTGTTTGCGACCCCGTGGACTGCAACATACCAGGCCACCCTGTCCCTCACGATCTCTCAGAGCTTGCCCAAGTTCATATCCATTGAATCTGTGATGTTACTTAACCATTTCATTCTCTGCTGCCCTCTTCTTCTGCCTTCAATCTTTCCCAGAATCAGGGTTTTTTTCTAATGAGTCAGCTCTTAGTATCAGGTGGCCAGAAGACTGGAGCTTCAGCTTCACCATCGGTTCCTCCAGTGAGTATTCAGGGTTGATTTCTTTCAGGTTTGACTGGCTTGATCTCCTTGCTGTCCAAGGGACTCTCAAGAGTCTCCTCCAGCTCCAGTTTGAAAGCATCAATTCTTCAGCGCTCTCCCTTCTTTATGATCTAACTCTCACATTCATACATGACTATTGGAAAGACCATAGCCTTAACGACATAGACCTTTGTCAGCAACATTGCTCTGTATAAATAATTTCCATTATATTATGGAACTCTTTGGGGGTATTTCCATCCCTATTAGAGCGTTTTTCTGATATTGCCCTAGACATTATGAGTATTGCAGATATCAAGATCATTTTATGTCTTTCAGTCATTGGGTAGCTTCAATTAAGGCCTGATAGTGAGGTAGAATGGGCTTCCCTGGTGGCTCAGTGGTAAAGAATCTGCTTGCAGTGCAGAAGCCACAGGAGACATGGGTTCAATCCCTGGGTCAGGACGATCCCCTGGAGGAGGGCATGGCAACCCACTACAGTATTCTTGCCTGGAGAACCCCATGGACCGAGGAGCCTGGCAGTCTACAATCCACAGGGATGCAAAGAGTTGGACATGACTGAAGGGCCTTAGCATGCACAGTGAGGTAGAAAATACCTCTCAAATAAAAATTCTCTAATCCAGAGTTCCAGTAATAGTTGCTGGAGGTTTCTGCCATAAGCTTCAGTCCCCAACCACCTCCCACTCCAGTTCTCTAGCTTCTATTCCACACTGTGAGAGCTCAATCAATCTTACTAATTTCTATTTACAATGTCCTAGTCTGTTCAATTAATATCCCTTGGAAGGCAGATTTACATGCCTTCTGTATTTCAATAGAAGTAGGGGAAACTTTCGGAGAAAGCAATGGCACCCCACTCCAGTACTCTTGCCTGGAAAATCCTATGGACGGAGGAGCCTAGTGGGCTGCAGTCCATGGGGTCACTAAGAGTCAGGCACAACTGAGCGACTTCACTTGCACTTTTCACTTTCATGCATTGGAGAAGGAAATGGCAACCCACTCCAATGTTCTTGCCTGGAGATTCCCAGGGACAGGGGAGCCTAGTGGGCTGCCGTCTATGGGGTCACACAGAGTTGGGCACGACTGAAGTGACACAGCAGCAGCAGCAGCAGCAGCAGCAGGGGAAATATTTCCCCCAAACACAAGCTTCATCCGTGAATATAATCAAGTTTAAAAAAAAAAGATCCAACCACTTCACTTAAAGTCTGTCCAAACATATCAATTCTCCCATAAACTTTTACTATAATTCCATCAATTCTTATATTCCTAACTGTAGCCTCTATTAGGATTTCATCAACAGGGTTTTGCTTTACAATATTAGATAGAGGACGAATTTCCCAGTCAGACCTAGTATCTATCCCCATAAAACATTCAGGTAAGGAAGACACAACCACTTCGTATAAAGTCTGTTGAAACATTCTAACTTATCAGGATACAGAAGTCTTACTAGCTCTCACATTTTTCTGTTTTCTCAACCCAATTTTAGCCTGTGCCAGGGCTTCACCAGTGGGTTTTGGTACCAAAATTTGGGGTTCCTATATCAAGAGGTCTTGGAAAGTCTTCCTTCGTTCCCTCCTATTTTACCCACATTTGTACAAAAGGCTTTGGGTCCCCAGTAAGAAGTCAAGCCAAGGGACCACTGGATCATTTGTCAATCTTTAACTTGATTCTTCTCCTCAACCCCTGCCACAAGTACAAATGACTGTTGGTCAGATTTCTAATTATAATCCCTGTATTCAGGCTTTTAATTTTTTTTTCCAAAGTGGGAGAAATGAATTGGACTTGTCTGAGACACTTTAATATTGGGGGACAAGTCGGGGTCCCTTCAACCCCCTCAATCTTTGATAGTGCTGTACTTAAGCTTTTGTTTTAACTCCATCAATGTGTTTTATTTATCCCAATTCTTGCTGCTACTGCTGCTGCCAAGTCGCTTCAGTCGTGTCCGACTCTGTGCGACCCCACAGGCGGAAGCCCACCAGGCTCCCCTGTCCCTGGGATTCTCCAGGCAAGAATACTGGAGTGGGTTTCCATTTCCTTCTCCAATGCATGAAAGTGAAAAATGAAAGTAAAGTCGCTCAGTCGTGTCTGACTCTTAGCGACCCCATGGACTGGAGCCTACCAGGATCCGCTGTCCATGGGATTTTCCAGGCAAAAGTACTGGGGTGGGGTGCCATTGCCTTCCCCGATCCCAATTCTTAATAGTCATTTAAAAATTTCCACCCTGCTGGGGTGAGTCTCATGACTCTTTTTCCTCTTGCTTCATTCCTATAAATATTTGCTTTATTACTTTTTTCCTCAATAACCATTTAAAAATATCCACCCTGCTAAGACAGTCTCTTGATTGTTTTCTCTGCCCTCTCCCATTATCTTATTATTGAGCCTATGACTCAGTGGGTAAAGAATCTGTATGACGGGCAGGAGACACAGGATATTCAGGGAACCATCCTGGTCATCATAAAGCCAGTCCTATATAGCTTTCGTACAAAGCATATCAGCTGCTTCTTCTGGCGTACTGCACTTGGCATTCATAGGGGGAGGTGGACAGTCGCTCTTCTCAGAATGAATAGACCTTATAGTGGCTTTGTTTTGAGACTGGAATACCATCCTGGCTATACCTGCAAGAACAGCCTTCTCTCGGTCTGGATCACGCAATATCTATCTGTGATTGTTCATTACTGAGCTTTGGGACTCGTATCAACCCAAACATGCTCTTCCACTCTGCAGCATCCCAAACCAAACATTCAGTCCCTAATTAGTCATGCTTACAGCCCATTTCCTTAAAGGTTCTGCAGGAAGCTGATTTTGCTGACAAACAAAATGAAATAACTCCTTCACACTGTTCCCTCAGATTTCAATAGTTTCTTGGTATTTTCCCCTGATGTTGGTTATCTTCTTGGTAACCAGAGTTCTCAGAAGTGCTTTCTGTTCTCCCAGTACTGTTTTTACCTTGGGCATGGGGGTACTGGTTAAAGCTCAGGCTCATTGAAATCTGAATCTGGTCTAATATTGAGATCCAACTCAGCATTTTTGTTTTTTTCAAGTTAGCTATTACACATAATAATAGCCAAGGGATAGGTTATTTTGCCTTTTTATTATTAGTTTGTATTTTCTTATGCACCAAATGAACCAACTCCCCTGAAGTTGGACCCATGTCTAAAAGTTTCATTAGTAATTTTTACCTTTAGCAAATGATTACAACACAGCTGCTGCTCTATAGCCTGGTGACTGTGAAGGAAAGACTCGGTTTTTCTTTTCTATGTAGGGAAAAGCAGGAAAAACCTACCGGGGATCACTTGTGTTTTTCAACTCCTCTAGATGAAGCTTGTTTATATAGTCAAAATGAGAGATTGGAAAATAAAAGTAGTGGTTTCATTTTTTGAATGGCTGTAAGAGTAATGCTGTTGGAGTTACTGAGCATGGGTTAATTAAGTGTAGACTTAATGTATTAATCTATGCATACCACATAAATTTACTGAACATTTAATATATGCACTGCTGCTGCTGCTGCTAAGTCGCTTCAGTCATGTCTGTCTCTGTGCGACCCCATAGATGGCAGCCGAACAGGCTCCCCCGTCCCTGGGATTCTCCAGGCAAGAACACTAGAGTGGGTTGCCATTTCCTTCTCCAATGCATGAAAGTGAAAAGTGAAAGTGAAATCGCTCAGTAGTGTCTGACTCTTAGGGACCCCATGGACTGCAGCCCACCAGGCTACTCCATCCATGGGATTTTCTAGGCAAGAGTACTGGAGTGGGGTACCATTGCCTATATGCACAGCACTCCAGTACTCTTGCCTGGAAAGTCCCATGGATGGAGGAGCCTGGTAGGTAGCAGTCCATGGGGTCGCTAAGAGTCGGACACGACTGAGTGACTTCTCTTTCACTTTTCACTTTCATGCATTGGAGAAGGAAATGGCAACCCACTCCAATGTTCTTGCCTGGAGAATCCCAGGGATGGGGGAGCCTGGTGGGCTGCCATCTCTGGGGTTGCACAGAGTTGGACACGACTGAAGAGACTTAGCAGCAGCAGCAGCAGGCAATTTTTTGACTTTTGATATTACATTCAAGGGTTGACACTGATCCAATAGGGTTAGTATTCTACATTACTATGCTGTGAATTCTTGTGCTCTTTACTGGTCCCATTCCTTCATTCTTTCAATAGATTTTCACTTTCATTATTTCCAGTTATCTCATCAATAAATCAAAGTATTTTGCTGGAAGAAATTTGAGATAGATGGAAGTGAATGAATCAGACATTCTGATTTCAAGGAATCATTAATCTTGAAAAGATAAGGAATAAAACGGATGGTATATGATTAAATGCTAAATGCATTAGGTGACATGAAACTTTAGAATAGGAGTGAACAGTGTACATTTAAAAAGCCAATGGAGTCTGAGCAAGATTTTGAAGGATGGGAAGGATGTGGACAGGAGAAGGACTGAGAGTACATTTCTTTTGAAATCAACACAATTAAAAAGAATGGAAAAAGAAGTACACATTGTCATAGAATACTGAGAAAATAACTTGTCTGGAGAGGAGATTTATCATAAGGATCTCTCTAATTCATTCATCAATAAATAAATTTGTCTTCAGTGAATATTGTAAACAAGATGGCATGCAAGGATCTTGAGGTAACGTTATGGAACTAATATTCCAGCAAAGGAAAAACTAATTAAACAACTAATGCAAATTAACCAAGATTGGAGGGGGAAAATAGCTAACTATAAAGGGCAAACCAGATCAAACCCATTGGTTTCCAAATATACCCTAGCAGCTACCTAATGGGATTATGTAAGATATAACAATAATTTTTGAATACAGGTTTGTCTTTAAGCACTTTTAAAGTTCACTTTCCTATTTTTTTCCATCTTTCCTTCCCTGTGAAAACATGTGCCAAAGAGAGCCAGTCATAGAACAGCTTGATGTCTCTAACAGTTCAATATATTGATGCATTTTGTTGTTTCCACTTTGTCCAGAATTCCTTTAGGTTGAAGGGATATGTTTTAGAGGTTTTTTTTTTTTTTTTTTCCTTCTCACTCAATACTAGTTGTCAGAAGGCTCTGGTGGAACAGGGGAAGCACTTTGGACTTGAACTTAGATCACTGACCAAATTTCTTCATGTGAACAGCTATCTGATCATCCAATTTCTAAACATGAGTTTTGGTGTGTATATTTATTAAAAAAATAAAAATAAATAAAAATGTGAATGAAATGTATTTGAGATAATACTTTTTTACTATAAAGGGTTATATAATTATACATGTAGGGAGCTGCCAGTTCTATCCATGCCACTCTCTGCTTAAATTTCTTTTACTGCTTAAGCTGGTTTCATCAAGACTGTTCTGCTCCTCTCCTTCCTCTGTGACTTTCCTTTATCTACTGTTACAGTGTTCTGGTAAAATGTAGGCATCTAAGGACCAGGGTGCCCACAGTAGCAAAGGGGAAGAAGTTTATTCAGGGCTATCCTAGGCAGGGTTACAAGGTCATGATGTAGTATGTGATATGTACAGTGTATCAACTCAAGAGAGTTGGGGATAGAGGGAGGGGGAGGCAGGGCTTGAGTTTAGCTACCATTTGCTGAAGTTGGGGCTGAGTGAAGGGGGAGCCTGTTAGACAAACATTTTTATTGACTACTCTACATTGCAGGTACTTAATCAGATGGGCAAAAAGGGAATTATGAAATCAATGTAATTTTACTAGATGCAAGGTAATATTAGGTAGCTAGACTATAGAAATGGTTTATTTTTCTCTCTTGGTATTATTATTGGCTAGAAATTATTATTTAGTGAAAAAGGAGAGTAAACAAAATTAAAGACAAGTAACTATAGCTCTGATCTTTCATAGCTCCTACCACTAAAAGATAAAATAGAAATTGAATGGAAAAAACTAGGCTACCTAGATTTATTCTAACCAACAGAAAACTAACATGTTTTCCCCTATAAAGACTCAAAGTAATGTTCATTACTTCAGAGAATTTACTGTAGTTTAGCTTAGAGTTATCATCATTAGCAATAAATAAACAAAACAAAAAAGGACACTTTTATTTAATTTAAAATAAACAACAAACACACACACATATACATGCATACATAGGTCCAAATATTATATGGAGATATTTATACTAAATACATGTTTATGTACATATATATGTATTTATAGGTTTATGTATATATAGTCAATATAAATACATCTCATGGAGTATTGGGAGCATATTTACATTTTATTCCTTGTTTATCTGAAATACAAACTCAGCTGTGTATGATGTATTTTATCTGGCAAATCTAGACCAGCATTCTGTCTTTAGTTCTCTAGGCTGATAAACAGAATGATGTTGGCGTATTGACAGGAGATCAGGTCCTTGGGGGGACGCCTCACATTAATGAGTGCTCAATATTGATGCATTCAAGTGCAGTTCAGATTTATCACTTGTATGATGAGAAAAATAGCAGTAACAGGAATCCTAATACTCTTGTTTGCTTTACCTCTGCAATCCATCAATATGTCCACTGGTACCAACTTGGTTCAAGTCACCGTAATTTCTCACTTGTAATATTCAGATAGTGCCCTAGCTCCCTGCTTCTACTTTTCATTTATTTATGTATTCAATCAACAGGAATTTAGCAGGTGCCTGTTAAGTGCCTGGCACCATTCTAGGCTGAGGATATAGAAATGAATGAATGAATGGAAAGTTGTTTTACTCAGGGAGGCTATTTTTAAGTTGGGGGAGACAGGTAAGTAAAATGTATAGTATGATAGATGGTGAAAAATAGAATAGAAACAAAATGGCAAGTGCAGTTGGGGGTGTCCATTTCATATGATGATCAGTGAAGGCCTTCCTGAAGAGATGACATTTGAATGAGGCCTGGAAGGAAGAAAGGGAATGAGCCATGCTGCTCTCTGGAAGAATAATATTTGAGTTTGAGAAAAAATTAGGCTAAAATTCTCTACCAAGAACATTCTAGGAAGAACATGGCATGTACCAAGGAGTAGGTTGCACAAAGAAAGTAGAAGATGTTTTTTATTTTAAGCTATTGTAAAGAATTTGGGCTTTACTCTAAGTAAAGTTTACTCTGAGCTTTACTGAGTTTACTCTGAGTTTTCTCTGAGCTTTACTCTGAGAAAGACAGGGTGGGTTTGAAATAAAGGTATAATGTTATCTGACTTATCTTAGTTATCTGAATTAATTTAATTTGGACCATACTTGCTACAGTATTAAAAGACTATTGCAATAATCATGCAGAATAGGTGGTTATCCTGGACCAGGTAATAATGGTAGTGGTGAAGTAGTAATGAGAATTTGTTTTCTTCAGAATTTACTTTGAAGATAGAACCAAATTATATGCTGACAGATGTGGATTTTGTGACTGGGAGGAATGGAGGAACCCATAATGACTTCAAAGCCTGTGGCTAAACCACTGCAAGGATAGAGTTATCATTTGCTAAAATAATTAAGACTATGGGAAGAGGGTTAGGTTTTGGGGAGGAAATATCGTGAGTCTGATTTTAGATCAAATAATTTTAAATTATGCTTTATTTTTCCAAGTGGAATGGTTAAGACTAAAAAACAAATAGCCCTGGGCTGGAGATGTGAGGTTGGAGTCATTAATGCATATTTGGTACTTAAAGCCCTTAGACCCTCCAATGAGTAAGGAGATGACTGTAGATTTTAAAAGACTAGCAGATCAGCAAATGAAACTTGTCATTTTCTAGCATTAGAGTTGTAGGTGTGAGGGCTAAAAAGGGCCCAGCATTGTCAGGTAGAAAGGAACCAGGGAAATATGATATCCTGGAAATCAAGTGAAGAGATGTTACATGAATGAAAGAGGGAAATTAGGCCAGAATTTTAAGAGAAAGTTTGAGAAAAGGCATGAGATTTATCAACCTGGAAGTCATAGGTGATTTTGACAAGAGCAGGGTTAGAGAATCTCTGAGGATGAAAGATGGACTAAGTATGTGTGCGTGCTGTCGCCTGAGTTATGTCTAACTCCTTGAGATCCCGTGGGTCATAGCCTACCAGGCTCCTCTGTCCATGGGATTGGACAGGCAAGAATACTGGAGTTGATTGACATGTCCTCCTCCAGGGCACCTTCTCAACCCTGGGATTGAACCTGCGACTCTTATGTTTCCTGCGTTGGCAGGCAAGTTCTTTACCACTAGCATCACCTGGGGTTTATAAGGTGACAATAAAGGAATTGAAGAAAGCCAATATCAGTGACTCTAGCTAGATGTTTTACTGAAACAGGGAAAAAAAATGTTGGTGTGATAACTGGAGGGGGAAGTAGACCAAGAGATTATTATTTACTCAAGGGATTATTAAGTGAATCAAAAGATTATTATTTGCTACCACATGTGTGCACATGCTGGTTTCCTTTATTCACAAATTTTGAGAAGCTGTCTTGCTGAAGCAAACTAGTACTGATACACAATGTTTAAGTGATAATAGTATCAGAGACAGAAATTTGGCTGTACAGATCACCAATTTAGCAGATAGCAAAGAATTTATTGTATTCCTACATAATTAATGACTCAATGTTAAAATATTGTTATTTAAAATTATTGTTTAAAGAATAAATACCTTTTAAAATTGTATTTTAAAATCAAATAAAATGATTTTATTTGGTGAATAAAACTTTTCTAAAGCTGTAGTCTTGGTCTTTGTTTAAAATATGAGCTCAACTCTATTTCCGTGGGTCTAGGGTGATATGTTCTCATGACTGGACACTCAATTCTGATAAGATGGAGATGTGCCTTTGTTATCAGCATTCAGCATAATACCCCAGCTCTCTCCTGGCCCTATTCCCAGGATTTCTACTGTTGAGTAACTTTTAAACAAATACCAAGAGCATCAACAGGCTAAATTTAGACCTATCTCAGTGGGGAGGGAGTTTGAGCCAGGGCTGGCAGCAGGAGCATGGTAACTCACCTCTGCCAAGCCTTCGATTTCCCAAAGAATATTAATAATCAGGCCAAGGACTCGACAGATGGAGAGTGGCTATTGAAGAGGATAAAAGAGGAAGACAGGAAGGGAGATAGTTGGAAGAGGCCAAAAGGCAAATGTTATCTTGTCCTTACAGCCCTACAGGTCTAATTGTGTATTCTATGTAAATTTAGCATCTATATTTGCAGGTTTGTCTCTAGAATTATAGTTTGATTAGTTCTCTTCTTTCTAAGTCTGGGAAGAAGAGCTCGGCTACAATAATCCAGCCCCACTTCCTCCCAAGCAGGATAAACTCCCTTGCCTGGCAGGAATCATGCCGATAAAATGAACATACTAAGTGGGTCCGAGAGTATTTGTGGGCTCCAGAAAAGAATTGCACTAGATTACCAACTCAGCAGTAAAAGAGTCCACTTGCAAATGCAAGACATGCAGGAGTTTGATCCCTGGGTTGGGAAGATCCGAGGGAGGAGGAAATGACAACCCACTCCAGTACTCTTGCCTGGAGAATTCCATGGACAGAGGAGCCTGTCCATGGAGTTGCAAAAGAGTCAGACATGACGTAGCAATTAAACAATGACCAGTGTACTAATATGTATCTTGAGTTCATCTTATCATGCATCTATTTTACAGGCTAGTCAAAAACACAGCAATTTGTCCAAATATTAATATGTTAAGTTAGACTTTTTCCCCCAATAAAATGAAGAGGAATTTGTTTCGGGTATGTAACGGAAGAAAGGACACCTGAAAACCAAAGAAGGAAACATGGGGTTAACATTACAACTGGGTCCCACAGAAATACTGCACTAATTAAATCATCAATAATAGGGTAAAGATTAAGTGAATTTTCTTATCTTCCTATCATGTAGCAATCTGAAATTATGCTTTATAAAAGAATAAAGCAACACAGGAAATAATATGTTAAGGGAAAATGACCGAGTGTAGAGTTTCATGTTACTTTATCTTTAATCTATGCACAAGTTTTTATATAAAAATCTGTAAAAAGTACTCTAAAATGATCTAGTAGTTATATTACATGGAAAATTAGTACAGAACATTGTCTTTTTTTAATTGTTCAAATTGCTGTAACATATACTTTTTGGAAGGAAATGTATCTAGGAAACAAACTGAGTGGGTTAAGCACAATTATTTTTCTTGAGGACTAAAATCCTTTGTCTTATCTAACCTGAGTAACAGGACTAACTTATAGTCAACTGATGCTTAATGCATCTCAACTCCCAACAAACAGAAAAGACCCAGGCTGTGTGAAGGCTTTATGGAGCTGAGCAGATGTCTGAAGTGGCTGACAAGACAGAAAGTGCCTTCTAGCAGATAACAATACCAGAGCACACTGTTTAGAAATGTCTTGTCTCACTCTGCTCCACCAGCAAATTCAGGGAGTTAACAATCAAAACTGCCTCATGTATTTAAACTGTGTGCAGTGGGTCATATAAACATTCTTTGAGTTAAATGGTGTAATAGATCTAAAAATCTCATATCCACTTTCCTTTCTCTCTCAGATTTATCATGCTGCGACATAAATACCCACAGTATTTTACAAGACAATGAACTTGGTGTTTTCTAAGGCCAATAATTTTTGCTGATGAGTGGAAATCTAGAGAGCTGTAAAATGGCTGTTTGACACAATCTTGGGGCTTGTAAAAGTTCATCCTTAGAATATATTTTAAATTACAGTATGATCATATTTCTAAAACTGAAAATATCTGAATATGCATAAATAGTCATAGGAAGGATAAAACATACTAAACACCTAAGTTTTAAGGAAACTTCTAAACCCTGACAGTAGCTGACCCAGAAAACTTGTAACATTTACTTATCTTCATCTGTTTATTTCTCAGTTCATATCCTTCTAGGGGATGGGCCAGTTGGACTGAAGTTGGAGAGGATGGCTTAAAAGTCATTTCAACATACTTGCCCCAAAGTATTGATAATTTGTCATATATGTGTCCATTGCATTGTTGCCAATACTAGTTGTGATCCTCTGGGGAATTTCATGGTTTCTGGGCACTTTTTCCCTCTTCCTTTTCTTCTGTTTGTTTCAGCCCAGAACATGCGATGTTATCACAGCTCCATTAGCTCTACCATGACAATAAAAGCATATTATCATAATAAACGTGCTCCAGTGCTCATTATCAAGGAAGTGACTTGGTTCAGGAGTTGCCTCTTGTCTGTGGAGACTACCCCTGCCTGCCAGGTCTCTCTGGAAGGAGTCCTGGAAAATGAAGACATCAAACGCTGTTGGGATCCAATGGCATTCCTCTCCTCTGTCCTCACAGACTGGGCTTGAAAAGCGAGTCTCTACTTATTTTGGTTCCAACAAAGATGGAACAATGAGGGAGCTCTAGGCAAAAGCCTTTTTTTCCTGTCCGATTAATAGGCATTATACCAGGCATCTCCATTCAAAGGAGGGTAGTGCGCGGGGCCTTGCTTCTTGTTTAGACTAAGCTCACTCTATCTTAGGTCTCCTCTCATTTTCTTTTTGGCATTCTAATCCTCAGACTTACAGAGTTACTCAGGAATTAAATAAACTAAATAAGAAAAATACTGATGTAGCCAAGTCATGGAATTATAATGAGGCATCTCTTTTTTTGTTTTTCCTCCTCCAGATGCTAACTGTATTTGTGTTAAATACCTTCAGTGGAAATGGGTATGATCTTTAGGGTCATATTTTCCATGCCAAATATTATCTAAATGTTTTTATTTTTAATTTACTCTCATCTGGCAACAATTCTTTTTGTGGGGAGGGAATTTATTTTACAATTAAAAAGTTAGGTTTCCTCTAACAAAAGACGTGATGATATTTTCGAGGAGGCCCCTTATTATATATTTGAGTTTTTAAAGTTTGGTTTGTCAATACTGAATTTTCTGATAGAAAT
Organism: Tragelaphus eurycerus; assembly: GCA_935064755.1. Classification (NCBI taxonomy): domain Eukaryota; kingdom Metazoa; phylum Chordata; class Mammalia; order Artiodactyla; family Bovidae; genus Tragelaphus; species Tragelaphus eurycerus. Next base: position 8,247,709 of record CAKXYN010000012.1, on the reverse strand, counting down.
AAATGTGTACATTTTTGTAGGTGAAGAGCATGGAACAAATGTTGCAGCTTCGGGGAGCACTGTTACATTTATAAAATAGCCAACAAATTCTATAAAAAGAATTTCAAGTATGTACTTAAATGGTTGAATTTAGAAGGTAAGTTGTCCATCAGCTGATATAGTAAATAATACATAATTATAAACTGTATTATTCTGGAGATTGAAAATAATAATAGCAACCGAGTTTGGCCAAGCATCTATGACTGATTTAATTATAACTCAGTTTCTTTTGGAAAGTTTTCTGGGCTCTTGATTGTTAATATAATAAGCTATGAATCATTCAAGGCAAATTATAGATTATATGGATTCAGTGAACTCTGGGTATGTCCTCTTTCTATAGGCACTTAGTCTTTTCAACAAAAGAAGAATGACTCTAAAAGTTTGGTGAAATTACAACTCAGATTCATGCAGAATAATGTTCACCACTTAGATATGTATTTAGCACCCTAAAATTTGGAATTTGTATAAAATATTTAGTAAAGAGCATGAAAGTATTTGATTTTAGTATAGATTATGAATTTTTCTGGGGAAATATCTATTTGTCTTTAGTTCTTTTGTCTTGCCCTCACATGGATGGTTGAAAGTTGGCTCTAGTAAGAATCAGAATAAATCATTAACAAAATTTCAATTTCAAAATAATGCCTATTTTTATAGTGCACAATCTTACTTGTTGGTCTCCATGGAATTATTTTAAAATGCAGCCCAAAAAAGTTATCAGCTTGACATGTCTCAGTTTTTATGTGTGGAAATGAAGAAACCTCTAAAGAACCACTTTTCATTCTTCAAAAAATTATATTCTATTTGTATTGGCTGCATAGGAGAGAAATTCAATTTAAAATAGTTTAATTGAAGAGGAAGAAGACAAAGAAAAAGAAACAGAAGTAGGAGGGATGGTAGAGGAAGCGGGGGAAGGGAGAAGAAAAGCAATTTATGAACCTAAGTAAAAGTCCTGAACTAAGTAACTGAACCTAAGTCCTGAACCTAAGTAACTGAAGTGGAAACAGTGGCAGACTTTATTTTTGGGGCTCCAAAATCACTGCAGATGGTGACTGCAGCCATGAAATTAAAAGACTCTTATTCCTTGGAAGGAAAGTTACGACCAACTTAGATAGCATATTAAAAAGCAGAGACATTACTTTGTCAACAAAGGTCTATCTAGTCAAGGCTATGGTTTTTCCAGTAGGCATGTGTGGATGTGAGAGTTGGACTATAAAGAAAGCTAAGCACCGAAGAATTGATGCTTTTGAACTGTGATGTTGGAGAAGACTCTTGAGAGTCCCTTGGACTGCAAGGAGGTTCAACCAATTCATCCTAAAGGAAATCGGTCCTGTACATTCATTGCAAGGACTGATGTTGAAGCTGAAACTCCAATATTTTGGCCACCTGATGCAAAAAGCTGACTCATTTGAAAAGACCCTGATGCTGGGAAAGATTGAAGGCAGGAGGAAAAGGGGATGACAGAGGATGAGAGGGTTGGATGGCATCACTGACATGATGGACATGAGTTTGAGTAGGCTCCAAGTGTTGGTGATGGACAGGGAGACCTGGCATGCTGCAGTCCCTGGGGTTGCAAACAGATGGACACGACTGAGTAACATAACTGAACTGAACTGAACTGAAGTCCTAGGGTAAAGCTTGTTTTAGTCAAGGCTGGTACAGGTCCTCAAAGCTTGCCTTCTACCTCTCAGCAATACTCTGGCTGTATATTTGCCTCATGGTCTTCTAGTACAGAATGCTCTGCAATAAGGGAAGTTGATAAATGGCAACTGCAGAATTACATAATTTGTAAATTAAGAGGAAAAGAATTTATTTCTCTTGTTTTAATACCTGTGTATCGGTAGCAGGAAGGAGAGCATAAGGGTCACTTGGTGATGTCAAAGAGTATAAAGTTCAATGACTACTCAAGATCATATCACATGGACCTCCTTTCTGGTGTAGAAAGATACTTTTAACATTGTAAAAAGGTGGAGAAGACAGTATGCTGAGGAGCCAAATTCAAGAGCAACTTCTAATAACTCACATTATGAATCTAAATAACTGTGGAAAATTCCTAAGAGTTTATCTGTAGATCACTTTCCATTTGGAATTAGTCTTTGCCATCAGATTAGATCAGTCACTCAGTTGTGTCTGACTCTTTGCAACCCCATGAACTGCAGCACGCCAGGCCTCCCTGTCTATCACCAACTCCCGGAGGTCACTCAGACTCACATCCATCGAGTCAGTGATGCCATCCAGCCATCTCATCCTCTGTCGTCCCCTTCTCCTCCTGCCCCCAATCCCTCCCAGCATCAGAGTCTTCTCCAATGAGTCAACTCTTCGCATGAGGTGGCCAAAATACTGGAGTTTCAGCTTCAGCATCATTCCTTCCAAAGAAATCCCAGGGCTGATCTCCTTCAGAATGGACTGGTTGCATCTCCTTGCAGTCCAAGGGACTCTCAAGAGTCTTCTCCAACATCACAGTTCAAAAGCATCAATTCTTCGGCGCTCAGCCTTCTTCACAGTCCAGCTCTCACATCCATACATGACCACAGGAAAGACCATAGCCTTGACTAGGCGTACCTTTGTTGGCAAAGTAATGTCTCTTAGATATGCATCTAGCATCTCAAATTTAATAAATTTAATACTGAGATTGCCCAAATCTGCCCTTCCCACAATCTCCCTTTTAGTAGATGCTTGCAACATTTTCCCATGGATATTTAGACCAAAATCCACATGGTCATCCATAACTCTTCCTTCTCATGGCAAATCCATCAGCAAAATCGATAGGTTCTATCAGAATCCAGTGATCTCTCACCATTCGCACCAGCACCACTCTAAGTGAAGGCATCATTATTTTATGTTTGGATTGCTCTAATAGCCTCACAACTGGTCTGCCTACTCTTGGTCCCCTTCAATCTGTGTCCACCACTCAACAGTCAGGATGTTTCTTTAGGGCTTCCCTGGTGGTTCAGATGGTAAAGAATCTACCTGTAATGCAGGAGAACCACGTTTGAACCCTGGGTCAGGAAGATCCTCTGGAGAAGGGAATGGCTACCGACTCCAGTGTTCTTGCCTGGAGAATTGCCCGGACAGCAGACCCTGGTGGGCTACAGTCCATGGGGTTGCAGAGTCAGACATGACTGACTGACACTCTTTTTAGTCATTTAATTCCTCTGCATAAGACTCTCCATCTCATCTAGAGTAAAAGCCAAAGATCTTCAGTGACCAAACCAGGTCCTTTAGGTACTTGTCCCCAGGGACTTTTCTGACCGCATCGCCCATTCATTCCTTAGGTTCCCTCTACTCCAGTCCCATGGGGCTTCTGATCCTTGAACATAGCAGCCTTGTCCCTGCCCTATGGCCTTGCATTTACTGGAATTTCTGACTGAAATGCTTACCCCTGGCAAGTAGTGATTTCTCTGCTCCATCACGTCCATAAGATTCTTTACTTTCTTAACCCACGTACTGCTTGGCTGCTCTATTTTAAAATCGCACCCCATCAGCTTCTGACCTTTTTTAACCTAATTTTTCCCCATAACACTAACCAGTATCTGACATTCCATGCCTTTTACTTAATTATTTTGTCTCTTCCATTTAGGTACCATATCCAGAATAATGCCTATTGGTCCTCAATAAATATCTGCAAAATAAAGGGTTAAGTAAATGAATAAACAACTGAGGGAGAGGTGTTGAAGACAGTTAAAATCAGATGGGGTTAGGCCACTGGAACAGGAATTCACTTCACAGTGAACCACATGGTTCTGGCCACAAGGCACAGGGGACAAGTGATGAAACTGACCCATGTACAGTGTACAGTGATAGAGAAACACTTACATAGCTATACTTGTCCTGTTTCTTTTTCTTTCCTATTATTAGTGTTTCTCAGTGATGTTTGATGGAGAAAATTTCTGCTTCGATTTGTTTGTATTTATTTACTGCAGCAAATAAGCATGTGTAGCATTTATAGTTGGAGAAGAATGTGAGCAAAATATGAATGGAGAAAGTAAATTTGATAAAAATTTTATAGTTATAAAAAATTGCAGTTATGTTGTTTGTAAGGCTGATCTAACTATATGGTTTTCATTTAAATAGGAAGTAAGGTGCTATCATAACAACTGTTGTTCTACTCTTATGACTCTCAAGAACATCTCCAAAATTATTCATTGATGTGTGTGTGCTAAGTCACTTCAGTCACACTTGACTCTGAGAGCCTATGGACTGCTGATAGGCTCCTGTAGGCTTCTCTACCCATGGATTCTCTAGGCAAGAATACTGGGGTAGATTTCTGTGTCCTCCTCCCCGGGATCTTCCCAACCCAGGGATTGAAGTAGTGTCTCATGTCTCTCTGCATTGGCAGGTGGGTTTTTAACCATTCGCACCACCTGAGAAGCTCTTAATCATTGGTAGCATATTACAAAATAAGGGCTGCTGCTGCTGCTGCTAAGTCGCTTCAGTCGTGTCCGACTCTGTGCGACCCCAGAGACGGCAGCCCATGAGGCCCCCTGCCCAGCCCCGTCCCTGGGATTCTCTAAGCAAGAACACTGGAGTGGGTTGCCATTTCCTTCTCCAATGCATGAAAGTGAAAAGTCAAAGTGAAGTCGCTCAGTTGTGTCCGACTCTTCGTGACCCCATGGACTGCAGCCTACCAGGCTCCTCCATCCATGGGATTTTCCAGGCAAGAGTTTTGGAGTGGAGTTCCATTGCCATCTCCGAAAATAAGGGCAGCTTTATTTAATTTCTTATTTTCTTCTTATTATTATTGTTTGGCCACCGTGTGGTATGTGGGATCTTAGTTCCCTGACCAGGGATCACACTTGTGCCCTCCTTAGTAGAAGGATGGAGTCTAAACTACTGGACCACCAGGGAAGTCCCCAATAATGACAATTTTAAAGATTAGTGAAGTGGTTTTAAAAATGAATTGCCTTTCTTTATTTTAAAGTATTTTTTTGTTTGTTTGTTTTTCCTTGGCCACACTGCTTGGCATGGGGAGTCTTAGTTTCCTGACCAGGCATTGAACCCGTGACCCCTGGAGTAGAAGCATGGTGTCAACCACTGGACTGCCAGAGAAGTTCCTCACCTTTCTTAATTTCCATTTATTATTGAACTTTTCGTCTGGTAGAGGTTGTCACCATAGTTAACAGAGAACTAACAATACTGTACACCCATATAATCTCTATACTTTGCTACAGCTCACTGACCATTTCCATGCATGGATCAGTTTGAGAACTGCAGCTGGTGTACCTTAATCTGCAGCAGCTTTTCTGAGGATATTGACTTAAGAGCTTTGCAGAACTCTTTTGATGCCTAATTTCATCCACCCTCACAATTTGCCAAGTTCCATTCTTCTATCTTCTGGCAAGTGCATAGCCTACTAGCTCTGGACCCCTACCCCTGAACCCCCACACTTTAAAAATTGTCTCTTGACCTCTGTTTTTCCAAAGTTTTACTAAGATATACCTAATGTGATCTTCTTTATATTTATCCTGTTCAGGTTTATAGGGCTTCTTGTCTCTGAGGTCTGATATCTTTTGACAGGTGTGGAAAATTCTCAGCCAGTGACTATTCAAATAGGATTACTGTCTGTTGTCTTTCTTTTCCTCTTCCAGGACTCCAGTGATATTTCTTATTGGAACATTTTATTAAGACTTATATATCTCTTACCTCTTTTGCATATTTTCCAACATTTTTGCTCTCTGAGTAAGCCTGATATTTTTCACTGACCTATTTTATTTTTTTATGTATGTAGGCATCTTTATTACAATTCATGAATACATTAGAAATTGACATGGATTTCTATTAAGACATCTAGATTCTCACAGGCATCTGCTTTCCATTTATTAGAAAATCCACGGTTTACTTGAGAATGGCAAAAAAGGTCAATATCTTCATGTCGTTATGACAAGTTTCCACCTCATAGAATACCTGAAAGTGTCTGTGGGCCTCCCAGCTCACTATACTGTCTTAATAGACCTGCCCATACTCAAGTGTCTTCAAGAATTCCTTATAAATCTCAAAGGGCACCTGGACAACAGAACATTCTATTAGTCTGCTGGTTTTTAAGGTGAAGTTCCAGGGTTAAATATTGTGCCCAAATGTAATATTTTCAAATTGTCTGGGTTTATCTTCCAAAAGGTCTTACCTGGTGGCTCAGAAAGTAAAGAATCTGCCTGCAATGCCGGAGACCCAGGTTCGATCTCTGGTTCAGTAAGATCCCCTGGAAAAGGGAACAACAACACACTCCAGTATTCTTGCCTGGAGAATTCCATGCACAGAGGAACCTGTTCAGCTACAGTCCATGGGGTTGCAAGGGGTCAGAAGTTTAGGTTTCAACATATGCCCTTAGGGAGAATACATTCAGACCATAACATGAGTCATCTATAGATCTGTTGATTATTTCTTCCCTTTATATTCTGTTCCTTCACATGCATAGTAATTTTTAACCAAAGAGCTAATGTGTGGATGCATGCTAAGTTGCTTCAGTCATGCCTGAATCTTTGTTACCCTATGGACTATAGCTTGCCAGCCTCCTCTGTCCATGGGATTCTCCAGGCAAGAATACTGGAGTGGGTTGCCATGCCCTCCTCCAGGGGATCTTCCCGACCCAGGGATCAAACTCACATCTCTTACATCTCTGGCATTGGCAGACAGGTTATTTACCACTTGCACCACCTGGGAAAACCCCCCAAAACTAATATTATGTACAAAAAAATGTAGAGGCTCTGAATGGCACTATCTTTTCCCAGAGAGTTCATTCCCTTCTAACAGATAGAGTTGGGGGCTCTATCTACCCAGATTGGAGTAGGGTTTTCCTAGGACTCCATCAAACTCTGTTTCTTAATAGGGTCTGGTTCTCCAGGGATTCTAGTAGGGAACCTGGAGTCTTTATTATGACACCATCTTTTGGGCATCTCCCAAAAGGCCAGCCTTTACTTCCTTAGAGTCCTGAGACGGCCAACAACTTCATTCTATTTTTCAGACACTTTCTTTTTAACTTTTTAGTCTTCTGCCTTTAAACAGTTTAAGAATCTGGCAAACATGTAGACTGGAAATTGACTACAGTTGGGCCCACTTCTTTATTATTCCCTTCTCTCCAAGATCTTGGATTTCAAATCCTAGATGCTTGGAAGTTCTAAACCACAATTTTTGTTTTTGCAGTCTTTTAAGATGGTCAAAAGCTCTGTGGCCTTCCTGTCTCCCAGCAAAGGTTGCCTGGTTCCCTGATGCTTGTATATTTCAGTTCTCACCTGAACATTGGACATCCTCCTGGGATTCTACTCTCCAGTATGTGTTGCTTCATTATACCTCTGATGTCTTCAAACACCTTTTTTGTTGTGGCGTGAGGGATGAGACATAATAAACTTGGTTTCCATAGTTGTTCTTAACAAGAGAAATATACCACTAGATTTTAAAGTAAGATTTGGGGATTAAATTTCTCTAGGGAATTCACTGGTGGTTCAGGGTTAGGACTCTGCACTTCTACTGTAGTGAATTGGGTTCAATCCCTGGTCTAGGAGTTAAGATCATGCAAGGTGAGTTGGGCACACCCCCGCCAAAAATTTTTTCTCAACTAAATTTTTATTTTAAAATTCCATTTAAGTGAAGGTTTTTTTTTTTTTTTTAAATAATAGTAATGTTACACTTCTATTAGTCTGCTGCTGCTAAGTCGCTTCAGTCGTGTCCGACTCTGTGCGACCCCATAGACGGAAGCCCACCAGGCTCCCCCGTCCCTGGGATTCTCCAGGCAAGAACACTGGAGTGGGCTGCCATTTCCTTCTCCAACGCATGAAAGTAAAAGTGAAAATGAAGTCGCTCAGTCGTGTCCGACTCTTAGCGACCCCATGGACTGGAGCCTACCAGGCTCCTCCATCCATGGGATTTTCCAGGCAAAAGTACTGGGGTGGGGTGCCATTGCCTTCTATTAGTCCAGAGCAGCCCAATTCAATAGAAATAGGAGTCACATATGCAAGTCATACATGTAATTTTCTATTTTTAGGAGCTACATTTTAAAAAAGATAAGCAGGTAAAATTAATTTTATGTGTTTTATTGAACCCAAAGTATTTTCAACATGATATCAATATAAAAAACATTTATGTTACTTCACAATGATATAATTTACATCTTTTCCTTCAAACTAAATCTGAAATATGGTGTGTCTCTTACTCTTAGTTGGATCTCAACTTATATCAGCCGTATCTTAAGCACTCATTTGCTACATGTTGTTAAGGTGGCTATTACCTATGACCATGTCAATCTAGACAGACAAGAATGAGTAAATAGTCAATTTTATTTTGAAAGAAATTTGTTACTTTTGGCGATATTTCAGTGAGCTAATTTGGGGTTTTATGTTCTCCAAATCTCTTAGAAGCTAGAGAAAAAAAGAGGTAGAATTTATTGAAAATCTCAATACTAGAATAAGAATGATAAGAAAAATGTAAATGAAAGAGTGCAAAATAAAAATCTTTTCTTGTCAGACATTAAAATAATTATTTTTGGAAAACACAGGCTGACCCTTATATTTTAATGCTTTGATATCTGATTTCCATTCCTGTAAGTGTTTGGACTGGGCAGCCTGTATGTGGAGGTGGAATAGTAATGTAGGACCATGTACTCTGTGTCATGAAATCACACCTCTGGGCATGAAATACCTTCCCAACTCATTCGGAGCTGCTGCTGTATCTGTGACAGATGGCAAACCTTTAATTGCACAATTAGAGGGGGGAAAAATACCCTCAAGAGTTAAATAGCACTAAGAGAGGTAACGCACTGACTTAGAATTCTAGGAGAAAAATAGAATCCGTTTTGACCTTTCTTCCTTACACGTGTGGATGGTGATACAGGATGATCAAGTATTTAAATAACTGGCTATGGAAGATAAGATGGAGCCTGGCTTGGTGAAGATGAACTGTCAAATGATGTTTGCTATTATTTATTTGGGCATGTGCAATGCCCTACCTTATATTTTAAAATTTGACATTGTCTTACAGGTTCCTAACAATCTCTAAAAGAGGCACTATAATTATGCTTAACCACATTCTGCAGATGAAGAAATCAGAACACACAAAAAGGTACTTGTTTAAAGTTCCACAGAGAGTAAGGAAAGCAGAATTTTGGCTGAGATTGACTCATTCCAAAGTCTGATATCTGAATTACATTGCCTTACTCTTCCCTGCATATAACATGCAATTTTGATCACCTATTTCTATTAGATATTATATGAATCATTATATTTTAGCTTCATGATTTTAAGCAATATTTGAATTTCACAGGTATTAAAAAGAGAGAGAGAGACAAAGGGTGTCAATCTCTTAAGTTTTGAATGGATAACTGAAAAGTTGCTCCTATAATTCAGGGCTCTCTGACCGTTAAATCAGTGTTAAACATATTAGGGTTAATATTCCTTGTCCTGTAGTGCTTGAGAGGACGTTATGTAGTAAATGATTCTACATTTATTCTCCAAGATAGTCTGTTATCAGGCAGATTCAACTGTAGCCATCACTTCCTTAAGATGTAGTGGCTGTAAGCTAGCCACAGACTGGACTGCAGAGTGCGAGTAGTGAAACGCTTCTTCTCTTTTTTTTGCTAAACTTTGTTCATGTGTATTGGTCTTGTATTTCATCTTAACGTTTCATAAGTCACTCCAGCATTAGTAATGAGCGCTTTCAACAGAAACGTCACTTTAATTTTCCACACTGTGCTGCCTCCTGTATCTTCTAGAAGTCTCATTTCCCCAGATGACTGCTATACACAATCACTTTCTAATGAAGATCCTTTTCCATCTCTCATTTTCGGGTGGATTTTGTGCCTGTGAAAGGTGCCAGACTGACAGATGACACAAACCTCTTTGTCTCCCAAGTCAATAGAGGAGGCAGACACCCGTCTGTGTGGTAGCCTGCCAGCAGGACTGCCCTTGGCCAGAAAGAAAAGAGGCTCCATCGTCGCCTCTTTGCCAAAGGTATCTTAGCAAATGCCAACTGTAATTATGTGTCTGTTAGTCTCAAGCTCCAGGACTAATACAGAGGCATAAACTAATAAACAAAAGGCTTCCCTGGACTCCAGTCTGACTATCTTTATGACCTCCTGCTTTAACAAAGCATCCTATTTTAGAAACACTGCCAGTTCCACAGCTGGCCCGACTGCTGTTTCACACCTGTCTCTTCAGAAGAACAGATACCTCCTAAGACTGCAAAGCTGGCTCTGAGTGCTGACTTTTAAACTGAAGAGATGCTAAAAGAAACCTCATTATTTATCATCAGTGAGTACTTCTTTATTTGACCTCTTTTGTAAACTGGAAGAAATGATTAAATACCAAGAAGATATGAGGTCAGCTTGTTTTTAAATAAAATGCCAAGAAAGAACTTGAACTATACATTGTAGGTTGACTACAGCAGGGTAGCACTTGCAAACTAATTCAGCACTGAGATAATTGCATCAACACGAAGCAGTCTCAGAATGGGAGGACTTGGACAGTGTTGTAAAATCAGTTTTTCTTTGTATGTAACTATGAAATGAATAAATAAAATGAAAGTCAGTCAGGTGGTTCCATAGAGATAGCAGTCTCTTTGGTAACATATAAAATATATTTTATGCAACTGCTACTGCTAAGTCACTTCAGTCGTGTCCGACTCTGTGTGACCCCATAGACGGCAGCCCATCAGGCTCCCTCTTACCTGGGATTCTCCAGGCAAGAACACTGGAGTGGGTTGCCATTTCCTTCTCCAATGCATGAAAGTGAAAGTGAAGTCGCTCAGTCGTGTCGAACCCTCAGTGACCACATGGACTGCAGCCTTCCAGGCTCCTCCATCCATAGGATTTTCCAGGCAAGAATACTGGAGTGGGGTGCCATTGCCTTCTCCGTTTATGCAACTAAACATGTGTAAATACATCAGAATATATTTCAAATCTTTGCAAGAGGAAAAGTTGGGACTTCCCTCATGGTCCAGTGGCCAGGACTCCATGCTCCCAATGCAGGGGGCCTAGGATTGGTCCCTAGTGAGGAAACTATATCCCACATCTGCTACTAAGAGTTTGCCTGCCATAACTAAAGAACCCATATGCCAATGAAGATCAGAAGTCCCAAGTTCCACAACTAAGATGTGGCACAGTCAAATAAATGAATATTAAAAAATAAAAAAAATAAGGAAAAGATGCAGATGACACCACCTTTATGGCATAAAGTGAAGAAGAACTAAAGAGCCTCTTGATGAAAGCGAAAGAGGAGAGTGAAAAAGCTGGCTTAAAACTCAACATTCAGAAAACTAAGATCATGGCATTTGATCCCATCACTTCATGGCAAATAGATGGGGAAACAGTGGAAACAGTGTCAGATTTTATTTTTGTGGGGGGCTCCAAAATCACTGCAGATGGTGATTGCATCCATGAAATTAAAAGACACTTGCTCCTTGGAAGAAAAGCTATGACCAACCTAGACAGCACATTAAAAAGCAGACATTACTTTGCCAACAAAGGTCCATTTAGTCAAAGCTATGGTTTTTCCAGTAGTCATGTATGGATGTGAGAGTTGGACTATAAAGAAAGCTGAGCACCAAAGGATTGATGCTTCTGAACTGTGGTGTTGGAAAAAACTTTTGAGAGTTCCTTGGACTGCAAGGAGATCCAACCAGTTCATCCTAAAGGAAATCAGTCCTGAATATTCATTGGAAGGACTGATGCTGAAGCTGAAACTCCAATACTTTGGCCACCTGATGCGAAGAGTTGACTCACTTGAAAAGACCCTGATGCTGGGAAAGATTGAAGGCAGGAGAAGAGGACAACAGAGGATGAGATCATTGGATGACATTACCAACTTGATTGACATGAGTTTGAACAAGCTCTGGGAGTTGGTGATGGACAAGGGAAGCCAAGCATGCTGCAGTCCACTGGGTCACAAAGAGTCAGACATGACTGAGTGACTGAACTGAATTGAACTGATTTGATAGAATATTTTTCAGCTCTTTTTATGTATAAGGGAATCCCATTTTGATAATTATAATGATTAAAAAAAATAACCCTTACAACCACAATCCCTTTATATGTACAAACAATGTCCTTATCTGAGCATGGAGAAGGACATCAGATCAGATCAGATCAGATCAGTCGCTCAGTCATGTCCGACTCTTTGCGACCCCATGAACTGCAACACGCCAGGCCTCCCTGTCCATCACCAGCTCCCGGAGGTGACTCAGACTCACATCCATCGAGTCAGTGATGCCATCCAGCCATCTCATCCTCTGTCGTCCTCTTCTCCTCCTGTCCTCAATCCTTCCCAGCATCAGGGTCTTCTCCAATGAGTCAACTCTTCGCGTGAGGTGGCCAAAATACTGGAGTTTCAGCTTTAGCATCATTCCTTCCAAAGAAATCCCAGGGCTGATCTCCTTCAGAATGGACCGGTTGGATCTCCTTGCAGTCCAAGGGACTCTCAAGAGTCTTCTCCAACACCACAGTTCAAAAGCATCAATTCTTCGGCGCTCAGCCTTCTTCACAGTCCAGCTCTCACATCCATACATGACCACAGGAAAGACCATAGCCTTGACTAGGCGAACCTTTGTTGGCAAAGTAATGTCTCTGCTTTTGAATATGCTATCTAGGTTGGTCATAACTTTCCTTCCAAGGAGTAAGCGTCTTTTAATTTCATGGCTGCAGTCACCATCTGCAGTGATTTTGGAGCCCCGAAAAATAAATTCTGACACTGTTTCCACTGTTTCTCCATCTATTTCCCATGTAGTGATGGGACCAGATGCCATGATCTTCATTTTCTGAATGTTGAGCTTTAAACCAACCTTTTCACTCTCCACTTTCACTCTCATCAAGAGGCTTTTTAGACCCTCTTCACTTTCTGCCATAAGGGTGGTATCATCTGCATATCTGAGGTTATTGAGATTTCTCCCAGCAATCTTGATTCCAACTTGTGTTTCTTCCAGTCCAGCATTTCTCATGATGTACTCTGCATATAAGTTAAATAAACATGGTGACAATATACAGCCTTGATGCACCCCTTTTCCTATTTGGAACCAGTCTGTTGGTCCATGTCCAGTTCTAACTGTTACTTCCTGACCTGCATACAGATTTCTCCAGAGGCAGATCAGGTGGTCTGGTATTCCCATTTCCTTCAGAATTTTCCACAGTTTATTGTGATCTACACAGTCAAAGGCTTTGGCATAGTCAATAAATCAGAAATAGATGTTTTTCTGGACATAGAAGGATACAATCCAGGTATAGAAATATCCATGCATAGAAGGTAAGAGAACTTAGGGAAAATCAAAATCTTTTTTAATTAAAAAATAAAAACAAAAAGATACTTCTATGAGAAGGCTATCTGCATGCTGGCATCACAGAATGTCTTAAATATTGCCTGTCAAAATGTCTTAATTTTCCACTGCTAGAATAATTTCATTGGTTTTGTTAGTTTATATGTGCAACTCTATCTTTGAGTCATTAGATTGATAAAAACAATCTGTTTTTATCACAGTAATCTGTCAGGTAGGTAAGTGAGATTGAGAATATCTTCAACATAAAGTGTTCCTGGGAGGTCAGTCCTAGAATCAGAGGCATCTGGGACAGATCCCGGCACCTCAAACTCACTTGAGAACTTTCAAAATAAGATGAATATTCAGCTGATATGCCATTTTAGAAGAAAAAAATTCCCAGAATGTGTTTCTAACATCTTATTGGCCTGGTTTGTATCACATCTGATACTAAACTAGAATTGTCAAGTGGAATGGAATTATCCTGATTTGCTTAGGTTAATTAACATCCTACCCCTGGAGCTGGGGTAGAGGGGGAGTGCATGAAACAGATGGCTGCCCAGTATCTGAACTAAATCAGAGGGCTTAGTAAGGAACACTGCTGCAGTAAATCTGGAGTATTTTCCAAGACTATCAAGCAAATCTCTAATTCTTAGTGGACAGCCCACTCAGTATCTTACAAATTTAACTCAATTCTGATACTATTTACCTGGATATGGCATCTGTTTCTGTTGGTTGAGGACTCAGTCCTGCAAAACTGCCCCCCACTTCAGACACCAGTTGCAAGTTCAGGTTGTCACTTGTACTTTGGGCCTATGAACTATAAATTTGGTTTCCACATTCTGATCTTGGGTTTGATAATGATGCTGAGAAGGACCCTGTGGGGCAACTGGGCAAAGAGACCTTTTTTGTCCCCCATTTCTCATAGGCAACTTCAGCCTCCATAATTTTCCCTGAGTTCAAAAGGGCAGATTCGAACAAGGGTGGAATAACCAGGAAACCACCTGAGGCCAGAAAGTCTCATCAAGACAAGGAGACCTGACCACCTAGGACTCTGCATACATGCTAGTCCTGTCAATAGCCCCATGCTTTTGAACTTTACAGAAGAAAGAAGAATGCAAGACTGTTACTGCCTTGATCCTTATCACATACTCCTTGTTGTTATTGTTGTTCAGTCACTCATTCCTAACCTACTCTTTGCAACCCCATGGATTGTAGCATGCCAGCTTTCTTCCCTGTCCTTCACCATCTCCTGGAGTTTGCTCAAGTTCATGTCCATTGAGTCGATGATACCATTCAACTATCTCATCCTCCCTTCTATCTTGCCCAGAATCAGGGTCTTTTCTAATGTGTCAGCTCTTTGCATCAGTTGGCCAAAGTGTTGGAGCTTCAGCTTCAGCATCTGTTCTTTCAATGAATATTCAGGGTTGATTTCTTTTAGAATCTAGATTTCTTTTAGAATTTGGTTTGATCTCTTTGCTGTCCAAGGGACTTTCAAGAGTTCTCCAGCACCACAGATCAAAAGCATCAATTCTTTGGCGCTCAGCCTTTGTTATTGGCCAGTTCTTATTCCTACCTGACTTACCTCTCCCTGGGCTTCTCTGGAGACTCAGTGGTAAAGAAACTGCCTGCCAATGCTGGAGATGCAAGTTTGATTCCTGGATTGGGAAGATCCCCTGGAGGAGGAAATGACAACCCACTCCAGTATTCTTGCCTGGGAAATTTCACTGTCAGAGGAGTCTGGTGGACTACAGTCCATGGGATCACAAAAGATGTCAGACATAACTTAGTGACTGTTGGCTAAAAATTATGTGCAACATGAGGACTGCAGCCTGGGAGACAGCGCCTCAGATGGCTCTGAGAGACTTCTTTAAAGAGGCAGTGGGGGAAGTCAATGTATAAGGTTTTGGTGAAGGCAGAATTCAATGCAATCAAGAGCTACTTTATAAAGGTTTTCTGCTAGTTACCCTGAAGGGATTTAGTGCTTTTTGAGATATGAAGAGATGCAAGGACTGGGATCACGAAGTCAGTTCCTGAAAATATCTAACTATCTCAAGCCCTGCTCCACCAGTTTCCCTGGAGCACAGAGTGCCTCACTCTCCACCCTGAACTGCCTTCAGGGCCTGTTGAAGGTCAGCAGCTACAGCAGCACAAGGTTCAGTCTCTGCAGAGACAGATGGCAAATACCATGGCAAGCACCAACATGACTAAACAACAAAATTCACCAGGGAGGGGAGCACAGTTCTTGAGATGCCAGCCTACTGCTTCCCCCCTTCAAGGAAGTTAAGTCACTTTTTCTTTCTCCTCCATAACTCTGTCTTCTGTTTGGCATTGGTGCACAGACAGCCAAGATTGAGGCAACAATAATTTGCTAGAATGGCTCACCTAGACCAGGAAATCGTTTACTTATGCTTACCAGCTTATTATAAGGGATATGATAAAGAATACAAACAAGGAGCTGAACGAAGAGGTGTGTAGTGCAAAGTTCTGAAGGGCCCCCAAGCACAGGAGCTTCTGTCCCCGTGGAACTGGGGTGCATCACCGTACCAGCATATGGATGTATTCACCAACCCAGAAGCTCATCAAATCTCATTATTCAAGAGTCTTTATGGAGCTTAATCTCCAGCTCCCTTTACCTTTCCAAGAAGTTGGTTGGTGGGGATTAAATACAAACCATTAATCACTTGGTTTTTCTGGTGATCAGCCCCTTTCTGAGGCCACTTAAGGGGTCCCACCCTAAGTCACCTCATTAACATAAACTCAAGTGAGCTATCAGATCAGTCGCTCAGTCATGTCCAACTCTTTGCGACTCCATGAATCACAGCACACCAGGCCTCCCTGTCCATCACCAGCTCCCGGAGTTCACTCAAACTCATGTCCATCAAGTCGGTGATGCCATCCAGCCATCTCATCCTCTGTCGACCCCTTCTCCTCCTGCCCCCAATCCCTCCCAGCATCAGTCTTCTCCAATGAGTCAACTCTTGGCATGAGGTGGCCAAAGTACTGGAGTTTCAGCTTTAGCATCATTCCTTCCAAAGAAATCCCAGGGCTGATCTCCTTCAGAATGGACTGGTTGCATCTCCTTGCAGTCCAAGGGACTCTCAAGAGTCTTCTCCAACACCACAGTTCAAAAGCTAGTTTATGTTAAAGTTCTACATTCAATATGCCAGCAGATTTGGAAAACTCAGGTTCTTGATTTCTCATCAGAGAAAGAATTCAGTGATAAACAAAATGATACGTAGACAGTGTATTTATTTAGAGAGAAACATACTCCAGAGTGTGGGCTATCTCAGAAGGAAGAGCAGCCTTGAAATATGCTATGGTTAGCTTTTATGGGATGGGTAATTTCATAGGCTTATAAGTGGGAGGATTACTCCAAGTATTTTGGGGAAGTGGGCAGAGGTTTCTAGGAGTTGGGCCATTGCCCACTTTTTGACCTTTTTATCCATACTTGCAACTGTCCTGGTGCCTGTGGGTGTGTCATTAGCTTGCTGATGTGTAACAGTGAGTTATTCTGAGGCTCAAGGTCATTTTTAATCAGTTTGTCTTTCCTGCCATTCTTTTAAAAGTGTGCCCTGTCCCCTTCCGTCCTGTTTCAGTAGCAAGCCCTCTCCCTTTCTCCATCACAGTCAAGAGCCCCACTGGTTGAGCCTTGCAAATTTCCCAGCCATCTCCATGAAGAGATATCAGACTAGGAACTCCCATTAAGTGACCTACAGAGCTGGGGTTTGGGGGGCCACTGGCTGTTCCTCCTCGAGTTCTGTTTTCCTACTGGAGGAGCCAGAGGCTTAGGAGAGACTCTACATGGTGCTGTGCTGACATGGGGGAGCGGCCAGATGGTCAATGAAGCCTGCTTCACTTACCCTTCTAATGCAGTCTGTCTTGTCTCCATGATGCAGGGGGCATGCTTCAGCCTCACCTCCATGTTCTAGGAGACTCTCAGTGGTGTCTTGTTCTTGAGTGGTTGTTAGTTGTTCTTCTTGGAAGGGGGAGTGAAATCAGGAATGACATATAGTACCATCTTGGTGATGTCATTTTCTAACAAGTATTCTTTTTCAAGGTTATATCTGGGCATTTAAATTACTTACCATACTTAGTCTCATAATTTGCCAGGATCCTGATAACTTCCAAGGAGGGCCTTTAGATGAGTTCTGACTTCTAATTTAAAAATATTGGATAGCTAATGAGTTTTAATAACAAAACAAATACTGGATTAAGCTTTAGATAAATGGTTTTCAGAGAAGTCAAAATACTTATCTGTGCAGAGCTTGTGTCATATTTACTTTTGATATAAGTTTTAAATCAATATTTATTGCATTTAAGTTATGCTAATCTTTATTTTGAAAGCCAAATAATAAAAAATAAAAATAGCTGACAAAAGCTCATCTATTTAGATAAAGTGTGGTGGGTGGAAAATTGTTTTAAATGTGTTTCAGAAAATGAAAGCCAAAATTATAGTTTTCTGTGTGTATATTTCATAAAATAAATTTTATTTGAAACATACAAATGATACAAAAATTTGTATTCAAATAAAAGTAGTTAAAGTGGCACACTTACTAAACTTTCTCTTAATTCCTTTTTATGAAAAGCATGTCATGTTTTAGTGCTTTCTCCCTCTCTCTGTCTTTATTTATTGGTAATCTTGTCAATGGTAAACTTGAATATGGGTAATGGGGAAATCCTTAGTTTCTTAGAACATATCTACTTAGGATGAAACAAAGAGAGGATCAAATCTCTTGGAATTCCGAATGATAAACCATAAAAATATGTCACATACTGCAGTACAGACTAGCTGGGTTCTAGATTCTTGTTGAAAGTATAATATTGAATTCAGTGGTTTCCAGTATCTAACAAAGTTCCACTAAAAGAAATAATATTAATGTAAGATCGCCTGAAAAATATACAGTACATCTATTGTTTTAGAGAGTAAATAATATATTCCTGAATTAAGCCAAGCCATCCAAAGCATACTAGCCCACTTGCGGGTGGCATTTACTGAACTGGGTCTTGGAAGGAAGCCATGAGACTAAAGAGAAGACAAGTATGACAAAAAAAGCTATAAAGTTCTTAGTGGTGCTTTCTTTGTGGTAACTGACACTCTTGAATGAAATGACACAGTGTCTTTATTTCTTTCTCATTCTATGATCACATATGCCTGTGTTTCCTTACTACTTGCTTTTGCTCCTTGTAAAAAACAATGAGAATATCATCAGACGACCAGAAAAACTTTTTTTATCCTACTGAAGGTCAGTTTACAAACAACTTTCAGGAACGGTATTGGATAATGGCTTTCATTTTTCTTTTTAAAATATTTTTAAATTTGTTTATTTGGCAGTCCCAGGTCCTAGATGAAGCATGTGGGTTGATCTTCATTGTAGCACATGGAATCTTTAGTTGTGGCACATGAAGTCCAATCCCCTGGCCAGGGATGGAACCTGGGCCCCCTTGCAGTGCGAGCACAGAGTCTTAGTCCCTGGACCACCAGAGGAGTCACAGCTTTCATTTTTCAGGGATTTCATTTCTAGCTATTGTTCTTTTCCTTGGCTTCATCTTTTCGTGTATTTGTAATTTACTTTATTTTGCTTTATTTTGTTTGTATTTTAATTTTCTTTAGATTTATTTTGGATAAAAGTGTCAAGATATATAGTTTGGGAGAGGAGAGTAAGAAGGAGAAGAATTTGCTTTGCATTCCTCATAGCATGAGGCAGAGTACTGTGCAACAGAGGGCAGAATAGAAATAGCATTGGTTGTTTTTCCTCCAATTTGCAATAAGCATATTTTCTCCTGTGGAAGCTCTAAGAATGTCAATTTGGTAAATGATACTGAAATTAACTTTTGAGAAAGCTATGAGGTTGGATCAAAATAGTTGGAGTTTCAGATGAAAACAAAACTGGAAGTTTTAGTAGTTGATGAACAGGCTTTATTAACTATGGGTTTGGACAGGCTAAACTTTGGAATTAAAAGTCAGTGTGAATTAGATGAAATTTATGCTCTTAAGCAATATCTGGATAATTTTCAGTTTCAGATTCTGTCCTCTCTGTTTGTGATCTTGGCTGTAAAAGAATCTGAATGAAAGGTTTTTCATTGAAATCCATTACCATACTGAGGGAAAAATCCTTTAAGAAATTGTTGAAGTATATGACTTTTTAACACAATACAAAAAACAGCAATTTATTAGTTAATTGTTGGCATAAGCTTTACTGATAACTAAGATTTTTAAAAAGACAATGGTTTTGTTTGGATAGGATCAAATATATCTCAAGCAATTTATATTTTTTCCCCAAGACTGGAAAACCTTGGCCTTGTTCCAAAAATAGAAAAAAAAAAAAATCAGCTACAATGTTCAATCCTAAAGCATTCATGAGAGAGATGCTGTCATTGGAGAAAGCTGAGTTCAAAACAGGAGAAAATGAAAACCACAGCCTTCCAGACCACTCCCTCCTTCCACCTTCTCATATTGCAAATACAATATTTCCATTATCAGAAGATCCATTTTCAAGTAAGAGCTGCTGCTCAAACAGCCTAACGGGGGAAAAAAATAGTAAAATGGTAAAAGAAATGCTTTGTAAATCATCCTTCAAAAGCTGTCCTGGGAGGAATGTGATATACCTCAGCATCTTAAGTGTTTAGCAAATAATTTCAGCTGTGCATTCTAAATGGAGCTCTCCCTCCTTTACCTAATTACTGAAATATGTGCTGCAGTTTGCAGAACTTTGCCACTGTCATAACTTTTCTTGAAGTTCAGCCAACCAATGATAATAAAGCTGTCACGAGATTAAAGGGGGCTACAAGTCATTGCTTCTGACATTTATATGTAACATGGGAAATGCAAACAAGTATGTGGAGTTATTAGTAATATTATGGGCTTTGAATCCTTAAAATAGAGTGCTTAAGACATCTGCCTCGCCAAGGAGAGTGAAAGTGAGGTAAATTCAAATTGCGTCCTCCTTTTGTTTAGATCAGGCAACCAGCTCTGAAAAAAGCAGAGGGAGCCATTTATTTCATTTTCTGCATGTAGCATCAGTCTGAAGCATATGTCTCAGACACCCACCCTCAGAAGGAATCATCTTGAAATCTTTTTTACCATCAAGAAAATTGTAAAAGTTTATGAACAGCCCTGGGGCCCTTTTCTGGAGCTCCTTCCTGGTCTGGTATTCTGCCCTGGATTTCAACACCAGCTCTGGGCTTGGAGCAACTCAAACGAGTGTAGGGGAAAAAAAAAAAGTCTCCTTTGAGTTTTACTGCTGTTTCAGTTTCTCGGGTTTGTTTTTGATAACTGAAGGATACTACATTACAAAAGTTGAGTTTAGAGGGGAAAAACTGTGTTTTAAAAACTCTGGGGAAAACTCCAATTTTACCCTTGTTTTTAAATCTTATTCTTACCTCTCTTCGAGAACCACTGAAGGTCTGGACCATTTGTCCTTTGTTCTAATATGCAAAAGAGGCAACAAATTTCATTATCTATGATGGTGATAGATCGCCAAAATCTAGGATTAGGCTGATTTAGAGTTTTACTTCAATGAACACAATAAGAATACTTGAACTTTTAAAATTATTTTGGCACTGATTCAGCTCAGTTCAGTCACTCAGTCATGTCCTACTCTTTGTGATCCCATGGACTGCAGCACGCCAGGCTTCCTTGTCCATCACCAACTCCCAGAGCTTGCTCAAACTCATGTCCATCAAATCTGTAATGTCATCCAACTATCTCATCCTCTGTTGTCCTCTTCTCCTCCTGCCTTCAATCTATCCCAGCATCAGGCTCTTTCCCAATGAATCCGTTCTTCGCATCAAGTGGCCAAAGTATTGGAGCTTCAGTTTCAATATCAGTCCTTCCAACAAATATTCAGGACTGATTTCTTTTAGGATTGATTGGTTTATCTCTTTGCAGTCCAAGGGATTCTCAAGAGTTTTCTCCACAGTTCAAAAGCATCAATTCTTCAGCACTCAGTTTTCTTTATAGTCCAACTCTCATATTCATACACGACTACTGGAAAAACCATAGCTTTGACTAGACGGACCTTTGTCAACAAAGTAACGTCTCTGCTTTTTAATGTTCTGTCTAGGTTTGGCACTGATATTCAGGTAAAAATTTGGCTTCTGGAAATAAGCCAATTGAAGAAGAAGAATGGCTACTTGTGGTTGAAACCGAGTAGGACCCTTTGAGAACCTCCCAGGCACAAAAGCCCCTCTGTGTCCCCCATTTCTTATTTGCAGAAAATGTATTTAGTCTCCTAGGCCTTCCCTGAGTTACGGAGAGCTGAACAGGAAGTTACCGAGTAGGAAAGTGAAGGAATGCAAAAAAAGGAAAATAATTCAAGCAAGAAAAGTAATGATAATAGTTCAGTGATAAAACAGAAACCTAAACCTAGTTCTTTCTAAGGGAATATACAGAACAATCTGACACTTATCTTTGAGTAGTTCTTGGGGAGCTACAATACCCCTCCAGCCACCACACACACACATCCAGGTGGAGGAAAGTGACTAAGTGCTGAGCATAAGCATGTGGAACACAGACGGTTTGGAACCAGAAGGCTGATGATTAAGATTCCTGAAACACCACCTTGTTACTTCCTTACCTCCAAGCAATCAGGAGAAAGTCACGCATCCTGCAGCCCTCACCTCCAAATGCTGTCTTTAAAAATGCTTCCCTGAAAACCATCTGGGGAATTTGGTTCTTTTGAGCATAAGCCACCCATATTCCTTGCGTGGTGCCTGCAATAAAACACTATACTTTCACCATAAACTTGTGTCAATAAATTGATTTTGCTGTACAGCAGGTGAGTGAACCCAAAGTTCGGTCTGGTAACATAGTTGAAACAATAAATATTTGAAATAAGGTCCTTTTTAAGAAGGCCCATGATAAGGCATGAAGTCTTCATGATTTGTTTATCTCTCTCCTGGCCCTGGAAACTACAGTTTGAGTGGGATTAGATCAAGGATGATAAATTGCAGAGAACAAGGTGCTGGAAGTTTATAAGGGGAAATGGGATGTGGGGAAAGGGACTGGGAGTCCTGAGCATTTGGTCTAGTTCTAATTCTGCTAATAACTATAATTGTCACCAAGTGAACACCTACTACATGCAAGGCACTAAGCTGGTGCTCCCACAAATGGCAGCCCACTCCAGTGTTCTTGCCTGGAGAATCCCAGGGACTGGGGAGCCTGGTGGGCTGCCGTCAATGGGGTCACACAGAGTCGGACACGACTGAAGTGACTTAGCAGCAGCAGCAGCAGGAGGACTTAATTTTTATCTGCTATGATCTTATTTTAAAAAGTAGCTATTTCTTTTTTTTTAAATAATTAAACATTGCTGAGAGTAAGTTTTGTTTTAAATTTAAGTTCAGGACTAACTAGTTTCATTTAGGGGATTAAAACAAATCTGAGTGATTGCACATAATGTTTGTTTTATATCCCACCTATTGAGATGAATGAACTATAATGGACTTGAGTCTACCAGTGATCAAGGAGAAAACTGCTTACTTGTAAAAGTCTATGAATTGTTCTCATATTTAATAAATTATTTCTAGTCAAATAAATGTTGTACTATGTCAATGGTATAATTTAGTATGTGTCTAGGCAATGGCACCCCACTCCAGTACTCTTGCCTGGAAAATCCTATGGATGGAGGAACCTGGTAGGTTGCAATCCATGGGGTTGCTGAGGGTCAGACACGACTGAGCTACTTCACGTTCACTTTTCACTTTCATGCATTGGAGAAGGAACTGGCAACCCACTCCAGTGTTCTTGCCTGGAGTATTCCAGGATGGGGGAGCCTGGTGGGTTGCTGTCTATGGGGTTGCACAGAGTTGGATACGACTGAAGTGACTTAGCCTAACACAGCATAGCATGAAAAACTATTGAGTGTAAAATAGATGAGACTAACAGGAATGTGGCAATTTCTTATAACATAGTGAACATACTGATACCAAGCAGGACCCTGCGGGGCTCTCCTGGGTACCAAAGGACCTTTGTATCCCCTTTTTCTTATTTGTAGGAAAAGACTTCAGCCTCCTAGACCTCTCCTGAATCTCCGAGCACATAGATTTAAGCAGTTACTAACTGGAGAAGGTGATGGCAACCCACTCCAGTGTTCTTGCCTGGAGAATCCCAGGGATGGGGGAGCCTGGTGGGCTGCCATCTATGCGGTCACATAGAGTTGGACATGACTGAAGCAACTTAGCAGCAGCAGCAGCGACTAGGGATGGAAAGGAATACAAAAACAAAGGAAAAGCAGTCAAGAAACTATAGTGCAGCAAGCACTAAATCAGAGTTCTAGTTCCTCCTCTGGGGATATACAAAACAATAAATCTTTGAGTTCTTCTGTAGGAACTAAGAGCCGGCTTCCCAGGTGGCACTAGTAGTAAAGAACCCACCTGCCAATGCAGGAGGCATAAGAGACACAGATTTGATCCCTGGGTTGGAAAGATGCCCAGGAAGAGGGCATGGCAACCCACTCCAGTATTCTTGCCTGGAGAATTTCATGGACGGAGGAACTTGCCAGGCTACAGTCCATAGAGTCACAAAGAGTCAGACATGCCTGAAGCGACTTAGCACATACACACATAGGAACTAATACCCTCATCCAGGTGAAGAACAAAAACTTCAAGCTGAACACAAGATTCCTGGAACACCACTCCGTTATCTTTACCAACAACCAGTCAAGAAAGTTGCACACCTGCAGCCCTCACCCCAAGGGAAATTTGCCTTTAAAAATGCTTCCCTGAAAACCATCCTGTAGTTTATTTTTTTAAGCATAAGCTACTTGTTCTTGGTTGGTCCTTGCAGTAAACTTTTCTGTGCTCTAAACTCTAATATTTTGGTTTGTTTGGCCTTACTGTGCATCAGACATGCTAACTTAGGTTCAACAACAATAACATAATAGTTATGTTATCATCACTGACTTTGTTGACTTAAAAAAACCCACATATTGTGAGACCTATGTGTTCAGTTATATTTGGGGACTTGCTGAGGACAATAACAAGATAAATTCTCTCAGATACCTCTGAAGAACTGTTATGAAGAGGTAGGAGAGAGGTCAATATATATGTAATTTACATGAAATCAAGCACACATCTCAGTAGAAAGTTGCTGCTAGCTATGAAGAGCAGATATCTTAGTTAATGGTTTGAGGGCATTTCTAAGTATGGGAAGATGCAAGAATTTGAGTTCATAAAAATACTTCTCCCGAAAATGTTTATCTGAAGGGCTGTTCTGCCAATTTTTCCAGAGCACAGAGTGCCTCATTCCTGATCTCCATCCTGAAGTCCTTCCTTTCATGGTGTGTAAAAGGTCAGTGAGTACAAGGGCTTATGACTTCATTCCCCTAGAACCAGATGGCAAATGACATTTTTTAGTTGTCAGTTTAGTATCTAAGATTGAAATTTGACTATGGTCCAGAAAAATTTGGGAGGTGAAATATAGATCGCAACCACTGTGAAGATCCTACTGCTGGTGGTCTTGTTAAATGGCATCCTGCAAGCACACCCTTCTCCCATCCTAAATCTACACATCTCTCTCCCTCTGTAGCTCTCTTCCTTCATCTCTCTGTGTGAAATGATGGTCAGTGCACACTGTACTCTAAATACCTTTTAAATTAATCCACACTGTTTTGTTTTATGAATTTATTATTTTTAATTGAAGTATAGTTGATTTACAATATCATGTTAGTTTCAAGTGTACAGCACAGTGATTCAGTTATATATATAGTCTTTTCCAGATTGCTTTCCCTTACAGGTTATTACAAATTATTGAGTAGAGTTCCCTCTACTTGTTGGTTATTTATATATAGTAGTGTCTCAGTTCAGTTCACTCACTCAGTCGTGTCTGACTTTTTGTGACCCCATGGACTGCAGTATGCCAGGCTTCCTTGTCCATCACCAACTCCCAGAGCTTGCTCAAATTCATGTCCATAGAGTCAGTGATGCCATCCAACCATCTCATCCTCTGTCGTCCCCTTCTCCTCCTGCCTTCAATCTTTCCCAGCAACAGGGTCTTTTCCAAGGAGTTGGTTCTTTGCATCAGGTGGCCAAACTATTGGAGTTTCAGTATTGGAGTATAGTAGTATCTACACTATTTTTATTTTATTTATTTTTGGCTTCCCTGGTGGCTCAGAAGGTAAAGCATCCGCCTGCAATGTGGGAGACTGGGGTTCAATCTCTGGGTTGGGAAGATCCCTTGAGAAAGAAAAGGCAACCCACTCCAGTATTCTTGCCTGGAAAAGCCTACAAGGCTCCTCCATCCATGGGGTTGCAAAGCATCGGACACGACTGAGCAACTTCACTTTTTCACTTTACACTATTTTTAAAAAGTGATATTAAACCTGCAGAGTCTTACTATGTGAATAAACTACTGTCAAATGAAAAATTTCAGGGAAATTACATTGTAATTTTGAATTCAGATTGTTTCAAGGAGAAATGAGATGGTTCAATAAAGTTTACAAAATGACTGAGAACTATCAAATACTAATTTTAAACAAAGTTATAGCCAGTTATGTTTTTGTGCCAATTTAAGTAAATTAAGGTTCTCGGGTCTTTCAGGAACACTGAAATGTTAAGACTTCAAACTCTTAGAGCAAAAGCCCTCTGAGCCCTCATTCCAGCAGCCAGGCCTGTCTCTTACATGCTTAATGTGCATTTTCACATGACCTTTTCAGGGTTAGAACTAAGACTAAGAAGTTCTACCAATAAGGGAGAAGAAAAGAGTCAGGCAGAGGAGCAAAGCAGAAGTGTAAATAGTGAATAAGGTTTGGAATGAAGATATTTGAATCTGAATGGTGAGTTAATGATTCAATTAGTTTTTCACTTTGTTAAACTACATTAATCCTCCTTTACCGGGTCTCCATATTGAAGCCCTTTGAAAAGAAAAATGCAAAGGATCTTAAGGAGAAAAATTCTAAGAACCAGAACCTTTTAAAATCATTAATGCTTCCCAAATACATGCTGCCTATTGGAAACAATGTGGATGGA
Organism: Tragelaphus eurycerus; assembly: GCA_935064755.1. Classification (NCBI taxonomy): domain Eukaryota; kingdom Metazoa; phylum Chordata; class Mammalia; order Artiodactyla; family Bovidae; genus Tragelaphus; species Tragelaphus eurycerus. The sequence goes on along the minus strand of CAKXYN010000012.1, from coordinate 8,221,483 downwards.
GGACAGATATTGTTTTAGAAGTCTCAAGACTTGAATAAGGATAGTTCCAGTGGTCATAGAGCAGTGGTGAAGCTGTTTGTGTCTGAAGGAGCCTTGCAAAATATATGCTGTGTTTTTAACCCAGAGAAGGAATCAGTTAAGGTGAAAAAACAAAAACACAAAACTGGTGGAGAAGGTAAAGGAATATACCTATACTCAGAATATTTCAAAAGTTAATACTAAAATGGGAAGGCACAAATGACAGTGCTGAGAATTTTTCCCCTCTTTTTATATTCTGTTCTGCCTTCAGACTATTTTAAACTTATAAAGTAAACCTATTGATTTAAAACCTCAAACTCAAATTATCACTGTCATTTTATCATCCTTATAGTCATCATATCAAGTATGTTATTAATCATTCAGGCATTCCCAATACTAGTCTAACAAGTAAAAAGGAAGTCCCTATCTTGAATATTTACAGCTAAACAGATGTTAAGTTGATTCATTAAATATATTAAGGACATGAAGAGAAATGGAAATTACTAAAGAAAATTACCCATAGGATAGTGAAACACAACCACAGCAGTCTAATGATATGGGGTCAAATTGCCAGTTGGAATTAATTGAGATTCTGAATTTTTAACAGAAATGGGTCTTATTTCAAATTCAAATCTAAAACTCCAACCGTGTTAACAAAGATATGGCAATGGTCTGTTGGAATCCATTTTAGCTTGGTTACTTTTAAATTATGATATTGTTGTAGGAAAGGGGATCCCTTCCAGGGCCCAAAACTGGGCTCTTGTCTAACACTCGGAGATGAATTGTCCGAGGAAACACATGTGCTGACAAGGCGAGATATTTTATTGGGAAAGGGCACCTGAATGGAGAGCAGTAGGGTAAGGGAACCCAGGAGAACAGCTCTGCCATGTGGCTTGCAGTCTCGGGTTTTATGGTGATAGGATTAGTTTCTGGGTTGTCTTTAGCTAATCATTCTGACTCAGAGTCCTTCCTGGTGGTGTACGCCTTGTTCATCCAAGATGGATGCCAGAGAGAAGGATTCTGAGAGGTGGTTGGACCTGTGGTGTGTCTCCTTTTGATCTTTCCCAAACTCTTCTGGTTGGTGGAGGCTTATTAGTTCTGTGTTCCTTACCAGGACCTCCTGTCGTAAAACATGCAAATAGTTAGTATGGTGCCTGGCCAAGGTGTAAGGTTTCAATCAGTGTGCTTCCTCTAACAATATAGTTGGCTCTATGTTTTTGTGTAGATATATGTATTTGATAAACATTTGCTGTTTTTTAGTATGCTGAGCATTTTAGTGAAATACTGTCAATATCATTTATTTCCTAAGTTATTATTTCAGTTGGTCTATAGGTCAGCCCAATCCCATTCTAAAGGATCATAAATTAGAATTTTGATGATTTTTGATAATGTGGAAGTAGCAAATAAATTAATAGGTAGAGGATAAAGAGAAAGAAAGGGAAAGAAAAGAAGAAGAAGGCTAAAGGAAGAAATAAATAGAATGCAAACTATGAAATTAGCATATTTTGAATACGAAAAGAAAATCTCTTACTTGTTAAGGCAAGTTTTATGTGTGTGTGTTTTGCTGTTATTGTTTTAATCTATTAGCTGGAATATCAGAGTTTCTTTTGAATAGAGTCAATTTTACAGTGTTTTTCCATATAATTTTCATATATACTATCTGATCTGGCAAAGTATTTTGCATTCCATGAGGTACCAAGATATTAAATGATGCTTCATTGGTGTAAAGGCAGATAAGGGAGGACATGCAAAGGCAGACATGCAAATAAGGAAATTGAATAAAATTACAAACAGTTTAGGTGAAGTGTGTATCTACATGTGATTCATAATTAATACAAGTAAAAGAAATAGTGTCTCTGATTTTACAAAACTGAAGACTGCAACCAAAAATATGGATTCTGAAATGTGCCATCTTAATGGATATCAAGCAAGTCATTTATACCCTCTTTGACTCAGTTTCCTCATCTGTAATGTGAGGATAATTATAATCTACCCCTTAGACTTGTTCTGTGTATAGAAGGAGATTACAAATGTGGAGTTCTTAAATCTGGGTCAATGACTTATTGACTGCCTGATAAATGTCAGCTGTTATTATTATCTAGATTTTCTTGAACTAAATATACCATTTCTCATTTTAGGAGTGAAAATTATGACTCCAATAGTGTATGTGTTGGAAGAGTGGAAAGGAACAAATTCTCCTTTCTTTTTTTTTTTTTTTCCCAGAAAATTCAGTGTATATATCAAATATATACAGACAGTGGGTACAAGTTCTGAATTTACATATTAAGATGTTCTGCTACTTAATTTGTTAAGTTTTGGGAAATAAATTGTTCTACTCTTCTCAATATCTTAAGAACTCTAACCATCATGTTTTTCATTAGGTGTTTTTGAGTCTTTAAAATGTCACCATTTTTTAGGCAAACAAGAAATAATTTTAGAAGTTTAGATCTGTAAAAAATTTTAAGCCAGACAAAAGGCTTTTCTCTTCAGTGATTAAGTTTGGGAAAAGACAATCTAAAACTAAGCTAATATATGCTATTTGCAAAATCTTTATAAAAAATACTTTCCAACTTTCTTATAAACCTTCTAATTATATTTGCCAAGTTAATTATGTGTTACATTTGTTTTTGATTATTTTTCTCTCTACTGATCATATAGTTCCTATATCCTCCATTGTATAAAACTGACTGGAAATCAATTCTGTTCTTTTTTCCTGGCTCAAATATGGGTTATTGCACTCCATTTTTGCCTCATAACAGCTTTTTGAGTGATCAAGCTACTTTTCTTGTGATCCCAAAACCCAGCGTAAGATGAGTAAGTAACATGTCTTTGATCCCTACAGAGCAATTAGGCTTACAAACATCAGATCCTGTTATTCTATCAATGTAGAGTGTGGAGCATAGTTTATAATACATGTTTCCAACAAATCTTACCAGAGTAGTCCCTGGAAACTCCAGCACCAAACATTTACAACTTTCACCAAATTAATAATCCTTAGCTTCTTTGAGAAAACAATTATAAATGTGGAACTGATTAACTTGCAATCGGTTTTTATCAAAGTGACTTTAACCAAGACTGAATACTTTCTTTGGAAAGAAAAAAAAAAAAAGACTGGAAACAAAACAAAGGATACAAAAATCTATAATTGTGAGTGTTCTTTGAAACATTGTAATAATTCATCAAAAGTTAACTTTGCTTAGATTGCCATTTGCTAAACATTAAATCATTGCTGAAGAGTTTTACAATGTGAATGTTGAATATTTGGTTTTTGGCCCAAGGCAAACACTTTACATCCCTGCTAACCTATCCCAGATTAAAACAGTTAAAAAAGAAAACACAAGTCCGACCTTCTTTTTCAAAAAGGAGAAACACATTCTTTCATTGCTGCAGAGTGATCCTTTCAGAATTAAGGGAAGAAGACCAAAAGGTCTCAAAACTAGATAACTTCAGATGAAACCTTGGGAATTATCCTTTCTTCAGACCCTTGCAATCGTAGTTCCAAATGCTGAAAGCGCCAGTCACACCTGTAAATAGCAAATGCGTTTGAGGCTGACTCTGGAGTTACCACATATGTGAAAGCATCCTCCACACAAAAATTCTATCAGAACTTTCCTTTTCCATTGTCCTCAGGGTGATGCCCCAGAAAAAAAACAGGCCTTACTGACAAGATTGTTATTTCTGCTTTAGTGCTTCCCAGGTGAGACCCTGAATTGTGGCTTATTTTAACAAAAACCAAATCTTATTTGCACTTCAGGAATACCTCTTCAGCATTTCTTAATATCCATGCCTGTTTTTGGAGAAGGAAATGGCAGCCCACTCCAGTATTCTTGCCTGGAGAATCCTGTGGACAGAGGAGCCTGGTGGGCTGCCGTCTATGGGGTTGCACAGAGTCGGACAGCTAAATCTGCTGCTAAGCGACTTAGCAGCAGCAGTAGCAGCAGCAGTATGCCTGTTTTTGGCTTCTGCATGTTCAGCCAGTTAGTTGATTAGCGTCTATATGTTTAAGGCTGATCTTTCATGTGTGACCCTTGGTAATGAATTCTCCTTTATGAATAATATTCCTTTAGAGGTAGACATAGAGGAAGAACAATAGGCATCCCTTCTATAAATGGAGCTTTTTTTTAAAAAAATTATTGGAGTATAGTTGCTTTACAATGTGTTAGTTTCTGCTGTACAGTAGCGTGATCAACTATACTTATGCATATATGCCCTCTTTTTTGTATTTCCTTCCCATTTAGGTCACTGTAGAGAACTGTGTCGGAGAAGGCAATGGCACCCCACTCCAGTACTCTTGCCTGGAAAATCCCATGGAACTGAGGAGCCTGGTAGGCTGCAGTCCATGCTAAGGGTTGGACACGACTGAGCGACTTCACTTTCACCTTCATGCATTGGAGCAGGAAATGGCAACCCACTCCAGTGTTCTTGCCTGGAGAATTCCAGGGACGGGGGAGCCTGGTGGGCTGCCGTCTCTGGGGTCACACAGAGTCAGACACGACTGAAGCGACTTAGCAGCAGCAGCAGAGCGCTGTGTAGTGTTCTCTGTCCCATACAGTAGGTTCTCATTAGTTATCTAGTTTATACACAGTGTCAGTAGTGTGTATATGTCAGTCCCAGTCTCCTAACTCATCTCACCCTACCTCCCCTTCCCCAGTTGGTGTCCATGTTTGTTTTCTATGTCTGTGTTTCTATTTCTGCTTTGCAAATAGGTTCATTTTACCATTTTTTTTTTTTTTTTTAAGGATTCCACAATACCTCATTTCTTTTAAACAGTTGTCTTCACAAATAATATTTTCTGGTATTAATCTGTTCTACACTGTGATTAATTTTCGGTTGAATTCTTTGCAGTCTTGTAAACTTTGGCTTTTTGGTTATCTCCCAGCAATGAAATGTTTGGGCCCAGGCATAGTGGCTTGCTGTTCCACGTACAACCCTGCATCTTGGAGCAGTGGGTGTGTTTGCATTACTTTAAGGACATGTAGTGGGGGCAGCTGGAGAGGTGAGTAAAGCAAGATGTATTTCAAAGGAGCTCTTGAATTCCTCTTGGAAAGCATTTTATTTCTTATTAATTATTTTGAACCTTACGGCACATGTTCCTCCTTACCACCAGATAAGACTGACCCCAAAAGGGTAGTCATCATCAGTGACTGCACTTTATAAAAATGCAAAGGTCACGGAGAGTTAAAGATCCATCACAGTTCTTGAGACAGAGAGGAAAGGTGGACAGGAGGTGAGAGGGAGGGAGCTCCTCTTGCCTAGCAAGCACTTTGAAGATAAAAAGCTCTAATGAGTGTTAACAATGACAATGATAACTAAAATAACACATTCTTAAACATTTAGTTAGTTACCTCCTCCATAACATTTTTGGGTTGTGGAATAAAGTGGTCTTGATTTTTTTTTTTAATGGTACAATGGCTGAAGAAGAAAAATTAGATTACTTAAATCATTAATAAGTATCCAAGCCAAAGTCTCAAGGACCCTTAATGTTCAGCTTCAAAGAAGTAGGTAAGATAAGCAGGAGCAGCCCTGGATAAAAGGTAAATACAGCAGCCAAATCCCTACCTACTCCAGTGAAGTTACAAGGAATGAGGGAAACACTTGTCATGTTTCGTCTATAGAAATATTTTTTATTGTTATGGCTGAACATGGGTATCTTTATACAAATGACTTTCATATCATTTATAAGTAAAAGGAGAAGCATATGTTTTTGTATCATCTATTAGTTTTAGCTATTTACAAAAACCCCCACTGTAGCATTAGACTCCAGGATGATTACTAACTGATCATTGGGAGGATCATGTCCACTTAAGGGTGCTGTAGGATTCAAACATTAATTATATCTATTAAAATAAAAGCCTATTATAATTAAACTCAAATATGCAAGTTAAAAGAAAAGTGAGTTAATAAACTCTTAATGAATTAAATTTTAAAAAGTTGCTTTAGCTTAATAAACTTAAAACAACTTAGCTTTTAAACTCATAATTATATCATTGAATTTTAATAAAATGTAATTGCTCATGATAATAATGCTTATTAACATTTTATTTCTGGATTAAGTGTTTTGAGTATGCGAGTACATCCTATTGGCCAATTTACAACTGAAGTGATTTGTGTGAATCTTCTTTTTTTTTAAACAAATACATTTAAAGGAAGGGGAAGGAGTGATCCTTTCCTGATCCTAATAATTACTTTCCTGAAGAATAACGTCTATTAATGGATCTCTCTCTCTTACCTGGGGAAGTAGACAGAATATTGTGGAACTCAGGAAACACGGGTTGAGTTACACTGGTCTCAGGAAAAGAGCTACTATTGATGAAGAGGACTTTGTAAACAGTTTTCTACAGCTTGATCTTTAACTTCATAGATGCCAGCCTCTTAATATATATATTCAGGCTCTCCAGGAAACTTTGCAGACCCAAGCATGCTCCACAAGCTGAAATAAATGTGAAGTCAAGATCTAATGGGTAAAGGTCCCTTTTCTCTATAGGTCTTTATGTAGATGGTACAAAATTTATTAATTTTAAGCCACAATGATGCTGAGTTCTGTTTTGAAGTAGAGCACAGATGAAATTCCAGAATGGAGTTGTTAGTGTCAGGCACAGGTAGCCAGGACACAGAAGAAATGCAAATCAAGATTAGTCAGTATACTGGTAGAGAAAGAAAGACACCTCCAAGGTATTTATCTGAGACACCTCTCAGATTTATAAACATTTCAAGATATCTCCAATATAACAGATACTATTGACGGGGGAGCCTGGTAGGCTGCAGTCCATGTGGTCGTGAAGAGTTGGACATAACTGAGCGACTTTACTTTCACTTTTCACTTTTATGCATTGGAGAAGGAAGTGGCAAACCACTCCAGTGTTCTTGCCTGGAGAATCCCAGGGACGGGGGAGCCTGATGGGCTGCCGTCCATGGGGTCACACAGAGTTGGACATGACTGAAGCTACTTAGCAGCAGCAGCAGCAGCATTCTTAGAGGAGGCATGCTCCCTCTAATTTTCCCCAGATAGTGGAATAGCAATTGTGCAAAAATTAACATCTTGCTCAGAGAATTCTCCCAGTTAAATAAATTTACAGGCAATTAGCGAATACTGACTAGCATCCTCCTGAGGCTATAACCAGAAAGGTTTTTCTTTGTCCTACTTCACTCAAGCACTTCTGAGTCATTGCTAGTCTTTGGAAACATATGTGTTGTCTTTTAGGAATATCACTGCCTCCTGGATAATCACTTTGGACACTGGGGAATGACTTCCTTTGAGGCCAATAATATGATTATCTTGCACATTCCATTAATTTATTGGAGTTTCTAAAAAGTGTGACAGAGCAGAGGTTTGGCATTGGGTGAACTCAAATTCTGAAGTCTTTAAGGAAGCACATTTATTTCCACTGAAGATGGTGTAGTTGCATAAGAAACTTCAGCTTCACCTAAGCATTATCTCTATGGTTGAAATAGGATAATAATAAAAGGCATGTGTTTGTGTATGTATGTGTGTTTAATACCTTGGACTTCTAGCTCATAACAGGAAAATAATTTGTATATTAGTTTCCTTTAATCTTTGAATTTGGTCTTATAAACAGTTTTTAAACTTGATCTCTCATAGAATATGAAAAAGAGGGGTGTTTTATTCAAATGTGGAGCTTCTTTCTGTTTCTGACATTATTTTATTATAATGTTTACCATATTATTGTTGGAATGTCTCTATGATATTATGATACTTCATATTATAGAGCTTCTAGTGAGATATAATGAAAAATGCAAATAGATATAATTTAGGATTTGAAATAGAGCAGACAATGCAGTTTAACTTTGGGTATAGAGTGGTCTTGTAGTTGATTTAATGTACTGTTTAATAACTTTTGAGGGTAAGTCTATATTTTCCTTAATATTTTCCCCAAGAAAATACCAAGGAAAGTAGGGATTGGCATGGACCCAAAAAGGTACCAAGGAACCTGTCCTGATAGTTTGTTCTCCATTCAGTCCCCCAGGGTAATGGGCACCCCTTAGGAGATAATAGGCAAAATGAGGCTAAGGCTTAATCAAGGGGTTAAACTGGGAAATCCTAATTAGTGGTGCATTTAATTCTACTGTCAACAGTTCCTTAACACCTAAAAACATATATTAGCATAATCCTGGACCTCTCTCCATCCCCTCCCTCATGCCTTCCTTGGCTATGAGGAGATACTAGGAGATACTATAGGTAACTCAAAGAGAGAAAGTAGTCAGGTCCCCCTCTCTTTCCTTTCTTTAGGAGTAAGCTCCCTACAGAGCTCTCCTGCTGTGCTACACACTGGGCCCCTTCACAGCTGGCGGTGGAGGTGAGAGAGAGTTCAGAGACTAGGAAGGGCTGGGGATGCGTGCGAGCCAAATTGCATCAAGAGGCTCAGTCATGCTGCATCTATATCATATTCTTTAATCTTTGCTTTACCAGTAATGAAGGTCACCACTCCCATCTTCCTTATTTTCTTTATTTCTCAATTTGCTTTCAGTCTGGTAGGAGAATAGAAGTATTATTATTATGGGGGCCCTCAAACCTCCAACAGTATAAATGTCATATTGAAGACGCTACCAATCTTGCACTAGTATTCAGTAACAGACCTAAGATAGGAAGCCTGTTGCTTAGTTTGGTGGAGAAGGCGATGGCACCCCATAAGTGGGTTCTCCTACCAAATCAATGAAGTAGATCAATGGCCAAGGTTAGAAATATATTGATTACAAAAGAGGAAGACTAGTAATCAAATTGCAAACTTATTAGAATAAGAGAAGCGGAATACCTTCTTCTGATCATATTTCATTTCATTTAATGGCTTTCGTTCCAATAAAGGAAAAAGAGATGTGATTAAGAAGTTGATTCCCAGGGTTTAGTGTTTCAAAGTAAGGAAAAAAAACTGAAAAATTGATGGAATATTTTGGTAATGCTGTGTCCCCCACCTATGAGTTTTCTCCTCTTTAATTCCCTCCCTCTACACACACACTATTAATATTAGCTAATGTGTATGCAGTTCTGATCATGTTCAGACAGCATGGTAAGTGCTCATACATATATCACCTCACTAAGTATCACCATTCTTCAAGTATGTACCATTTACTTTTCAAATGAGACACCTGAGGCTTCGAGAGGTTACATAAATTGTCTGTGGTTGCAAATATGGTAATCGACAGAGCTGTATTTAAACCCAGGTTGCCTGAATCCAAAGCCCAAATACCAAACCCCTCAGCCAAACTGCCTTTTGGATTCTATACCAATGAAATTAACATGTGCAATGGCTGCAGCTGAGATTTCTTGCACCACCTGTGATGTTATTTTTTTCAGTTACTTTTTTCATCTACATAATATGCTACTGAAGAGAGAGTTCAGCCTTTTTTGATATACACATCCACCTAGTATCTCAAGTCCCATTTCTTCTTGGCTCGTAAAGGTTCAGATTTCCTGAGTTCTGTCTCATGCATTTTTTTTTTTCCAGCCAGAAGAAAACAGAGATTTTATATATACCCTGTCTTTTACTAAAATAAATCAAGGACAATTGTCTTGACTAGTCTGACATAAGATCTGATCACAAGGACATAACTGTGTAAAATGATTAAACAAGAACAATTCCTGAAAAAGAGATGAATGATTATACAAAAACTTTTCTAAGGTTATTATAAAGGAAGTAGAATAAAATCAAGCAAAATCAGCATGGCACAGGCAATTTGAGCTCTCTCCCATTTGTCCCATAACCAAATTTAATAGAAATGTAGGGCTTCCATTAAAAATTTAACTTCACATGTTTCATTCTATCTTGAAAATGCATTTGCTCATCATATGCAGACTAATGGTATGCATAAAAAATGCAGTTTATAATGTATTATGGAATACCACTAAATGCTTTATACTCTTAAAAATGTTTCCTTTTAATAATACAATCCAGCATACATAATTTAAACTCAATGCCTATGCTAAGTGTGTACAGTTAACTTTAATTTAGATTTGTCACCTAATAGAGGACACAGAGAATTTTGATTTTGAATCAATTAAAAAATTATCTGTCATAATACATTATGACATATTTTATTTGGTCTAGCATTTATTGCCTATATTGCTGATCATATATCAGAAACAAGGTATTATTAAACATTTCCAGCAATATTTTGAGATATATTTTCTTTATTATTGTTTATAGAAAATAAAAATTTTATTTTAGAGAAGCAATATGAAAATGAGCAATGTCACACAGCTGGTTAGCATCCAAGAGGATCCACAAAGGGCAGATAGTTTATGCTCTCATTTACTAGGCTGTCTTACCTCCCCAAATGCTAAGGATTGAATCTCATTAACCTTATTTTAGTAGTCTACAGTTGCTACCTCTTTTATTTTTTAATTGCAGAGTTTCAATCCTTATGAGGTTTTTAAGTGTAATTTCTTTTTTCAGCTTTTTATCTTTCAGTTCTATCCCCAGAATCCTTGTAACTACTAAACTGGATTAAAGACTTGAGTGTAGATGAGATTAAAGATTAAGAAGCTTGAGGATAACAAGATAAACATTTAATAACTTTTATCTTCAGAGTAGAAATATGTAAAGCTTAAGAATGCAGAGAGATGGACAACAACAAGATGGCAACTGCTTTGGGCCTTTTGTGAGTGTAGAACTATTTCAGTATCTTAACAATTAAAGCCATTATCTCAGGCTGCAATTCAGCCTCTTAGAATCTGATAGATTTCTGCACAAGCCTAGCATCGGTGAACTTAATCTCCTTAAGAGAAAGTAATGATTGCCACTTAGAAATGATTTCCAATTGTCTTAATCCTGTAGCATAGGTATAAAAACATTTCTCCTATCCTTATCCATAGTTTTCCTTTCCTTTCTTTATTTTCTCTCTACCTAAAGGAAAGAATAAGTTAAAAAGCCAGCTCATGGAAAGCTCTGCTTTAAATTCAGGAGGTGGTTTTATGAGAACCCAGGGATTAATTTTTTTTGTTTTTAATTAAAAAATACAAATTTTATCTACCCATTCTCACGAAAAATAGTTAAACGATTATAGCAGATTAGTTTATAATGTTTAACTGTAGCAAAAGTGAAAGTGAAAGTCACTCAGTCCTCTCTCACTCTTTGCGATCCACCCCATGTACTATACAGTTCATGGAATTCTCCAGGCCAGAATACTGGAGTGGGTAGCTTTTCACTTCTCTAGGGGATCTTCCCAACCCACAGATCAAACCCAGTTCTCCTGCATTGCAGGCAGATTCTTTACCAGCTGGGCCACAAGGGAAGCCCAAGAATACTGGAGTGGGTAGCCTACCCCTTCTCCAGTAGGTCATCCAGACCCAGGAATTGAACCAGAGTCTCCTGCTTTCCAGGCAGATCCTTTACTAACTGAGCTATCAGGGAAGCCCAATTGTAGTAAAGTCCAAAAATAATAGCAGTTTTTCTTTATTTTATTATATTCATTGTTTAGAATTGTTGCATTGTTTTCACCTAACATCTTTAGACTTTCTAGAACAATGTCGATTAGTAATGGCAATAGGAAACATCATCAACTTGTTTCTAACTTTTACTTTCAGCTTCCTAAGAGACCATCAGGCTTCCCAGGTGGCTCAGTGGTAAAGAATCTACCTGCCAAGCAGATGTGGGTTTGATCCCTGAGTTGGGAAGATCCCCTGGAGAAGGATATGGCAACCCTCTCCAGTATTCTGGCCTGAGACATCCTGTGATCTTGGTGGGCTACAGTCCATGGGGTCACAAAGAGTCATACACAACTTAGCAAATAAACAACAACAAAAAAGTGAGTATTTCTCTTTCTCTAAAATTAGAAATGGATGTCAAGTTTCATCTAATATGTAATCAATATCTATGAAGATAACCACTTTTTCACCTTATATGGTCACAGAGTTGGACATTACTGGGCAACTGAGCATGCATGCACATCGTAATACAGCAAATAGCCATATTGAAATATTTTTCTATTTCTGGAGTAAATCAACCCTGGCCAATTTTCACAGCAGACTAATGCTGTTGTTGTTTAGTTGCTCAGTCATGCCCAGCTCTTTACAACCCCATGGACTTTAGCCTGCCAGGCTCCTTCTGTCCATGGGATTCTCCAGAAAAGAATACTGGAGTGGGTTGCCATTTCCTTCTCCAGGGGATCTTCCCAACCCAGGGATCAAACCCTTGTCTCCTGCATTGGCAGGCAGATTCTTTTACCAATGAGTCACCAGGGAAACCCAGACTAATGTTAGGATGAGTCAAAATATTAAATAATTTTTCTATACCATGGAATAATTGAAAGGATAATTATTGCCTGAAGTTTTGATAGACCTTATCTATACATTTACCTTCATTTTCTGTCTTTTATAGTAGATCTTTGACATTTTCCACTTCTTCTTTAGTATTGGTCTGATTAACTTTTGTATTTTCATTTTTCTTGGTCCAAGTTTGATCACCCACATTTAAATGCAAAATTCTTCAATTCTTTTGTTTTTCAAGTACACATACTGAAGTATATCTATTATTCCCAGAATTTTAAAAAATCTCTTATTCATCTCTAGCTTTGTCTGTGTTCTTCTTAATGATATGCTTATGTATTTTTTTTAATAATTACCTTGTCAGAATAGCAAAAAAAAAAAAAAAAATCAGGAAAAAAATCAGCTTTTGTTGTTTTCTATGTTATTAAATTTTATTTTTAAGACTTCCCTGCCACATTTTCTTACATTATATAGTTGGGTCATTACATTTTTATCTTTCTTGTTTTCTAATAAGATTATAATATATCACTTCCCTGCTCTTCCATTAGTTGACTAAATTCAATGCTTAATTTGGAATTTTAATTCTATTTTATTGTATGCTTCTTAGTTTATTATATAAAATTATCTTATATATCTTAAAATTATAATTTATTGCATATTTTATATTTATTATATACATATATATTTATTTCTTATTTTATTGATTTGTATACACTTTATACTTAATCAGAAGTGTCAGTTTATTTCATTTTATTTTTCTCAGTATTATTTCTTATAATCCATGCCTTCCTTTTTCTGAATTCATATTTAAATTTTGAATTGTTTTGTTACTCTTTTAGAATGGTGTATTTGTATGAAGTATAAGTTCTTTCATTTGAATAAAATATCTACAATTTATCCTCACATGTGAAAGCTAATTTAACTGACCATGGGATTTGAGATTCAAATTCACTTTGTCAGGAGCCATTGTTTCTCTGACTTACAGCCTCTAGTCAGTGAGAAACCTAGGGTTAATCTGAATATTAATCTTCAGTAGATAGCTTTTAAATTTTTATCTCATTGCTAAGCTATTATTGTTATTATTATTATTGGTTAAAAAAAAAATCCCACTGGTATATTTTAGTATTGGTCAGTTATGGTTTTCATAGAAATTGATGAGCCTTTTGATCTTTGCTATCTCTTCAACTCTAGAATGTTTTTATTAAATTGTTGTTTTATTTTCGGCTGTGCTGGGCTTCGTCACTGCATGGCTCCTTCTCTAGTTATGGTGAGCAGGGGCTGCCCTCTAATTGCGGTGCAGTTTTCTCATTATGGTGGCTTCTCCTGTTGTGGAGCACAGGCTCTAGGACATGTGGGCTTCCGTAGTGTTTCCAGGGCTCGAGAGCACAGGCTCAACAGTGTGGGCCGTGGACTTAGTTGCACTGAAGCATGTGGGATCTTCCGCGATCAGGGATTGAACCCCTATCTCCCACATTGGCAGGCAGATTCTTTACCACAGAGCCCCCAGGGACGCCTGACTCTAGAATATTTTTTCTATTATTTTACTTTCTACTCTCTTTTCTGTCTTGTCTATATTCTTTCCTTCTGGAAACTCTATTATATAGATTTATTTTCTGACTCTTGAATTTTCATATATTTTTCAACCCTTTTTAAAACATGGTACATTTTGGAGGGCTGGCTGTCTTTTTCCTTACTAGCTAGCTTTTCTGTTGTCCCATTCTATTTTTAAACTTGTCTTTGACTTTTTTCTCACTCATTTTGCTAATCAAATAATTTTATTTCCAATATCATAATCATTTCTGTATTATTTTATGGAAACATTCTCTCTGAATGTCTCTAAAGACAACATTGATTATTTCTGCCTTTTTAAAATGTATCTCTTGGGCTTCTCTGGTGGATCAATGGTAAAGAATCCTTCCAGTGCAGGAGATAGGTTCGATCTCTGGTCCGGGAAGATCCCACATGCCTCAGGGCAACTCAGCCCATGTGCCATAACTGCTGAACCCATGAACTTTTCGGAGCATAGGAGTTCATGCTCTGAAACAAGAGAAGCCACTGCAATGAGAAGCCTGGGCAGCGCAGCTGGAGAGTACCCGCTGCTCGCCACAAAGAGAGAAAGCCCTAAGGCAGCAAGACCCAGCACAGTTAAAGAAAAAAAATTACAAATAAACAAATGAAATGTATCTCTTTAAAAAAGTATTTTTAAGTTTTGTGCCTCTCTGTCTTGATGCTGGCCTTCCTTCACTATTTTCTGGTTCATGGTTAACTGTTAATATCTTGTGTGTAAAGACTTTTGCCTATCTTTGGATGCTGGATACAATGATGGAATATACCTTGTTAGTTGAGGAGAAAACACAGGCATGTATGTTGTGACAGGGACTGATAGTGGAGGTTCTGAGTTTTTGAAATTCTTGCAGGGTCCGTGGTTACTCAGGCACATTTATTTAAACATTCTTTACATCAAAAACATCTTTACAACAAAAATTTGTTTTATTTGCATGTACACAGTCACAATATCCACTGAAGATAATTTAATGGATCAGAATATAAATATAATTTAAGATTTAGTTTTCTCCTATAATACAGTGTTAAAGCAAAGTTTATTATTCAGTATCCAGATAGACAATCTCCAGGGTTTAGAACTGAAAATAATTGTCTGAATCCTAATCCTAATTTTTTTACATTACTAGCTATGAGAATTTGAGCATCACTTAACTTTTCTGGATCTGTTTTCTTGTCTGTAAAATGCGGTTATAGTAGTAATTAGTCAACACTATGTTTGAATATGAAAATCAACACTATGTATGAATATAACAAATGTAACATCCAGAATAGTGCATAGACTATATTTGTTGCTCAGCTGACATCAGTCACCTTTCCAGTATGCAATTAGGTAGATGAAAATAGCATAATCTAGTATAAGAAAGTTAGCCAGTTTGGGAATAGGGACACCTCTTCTATTAGGAATTTAAAATTTATTAAACTCATAGATATGTCTATTTTTACATGGAGAAAAGTGCTTACTTTTTTCTTTATGTCTTGTGACTGGCTCTTTGAAAAGAATAAAAAGATAGCTATACAAGCACCTGTCAAAACTCAGCTGTCATTTATCGAAAGGTAGTTTCCAAACATTAGAGACATTCAGCAAATAGTTGATAAATGAAAATTATGTTATAGACACTGTTCTAAATTTTGGAAGATTGGAGTATTAGTAAATATGTTGATTTAATTAAGATACTTTGTTTGCAAAAGAAACAAAGTAGATTTAGATTCTAGGATTGCCATTATTTCTATTCACATTACCTGTTCAGCTATCCAGTATCATATGACGACTGCTGGAAATGCTCTTTTCCCCAAAATATTATCCCATAATATATGTATATGATCACTTATATATTAAGATTTCTGTAGAAAATAGTGTGAGCTCACCCTGTTGCATTGTCTTGCAGTTACAGGCTCAGAGTATTCTTTATTATTTAGTGAAATATTAGTGAAGGCATTTAGTAATCACAGGTTAATGCTAATTGATTTGTCACTTAATTATCTTTCTTTATGTCATTGGAGACCTAGGGAAGCCTGAAGGCATTACACTTTTTGAGGAAAAAAGAGCTGAAAATTTGTAATGAGGTGAACAAAGGAGATATAGCACGGTCTTATGATGGTTGTGAGGATTATACTGAATACAGATTTTACCCAATTCTTAATTGCTTTGTTGAATTCTTTGGGATGCTGAATGCATGTAGGGTCCACATGTGAATCTCTTTCCATCCACGAGCCTACATTTCTTGCTCTTGCCTGAGAGGGCTCCTGAAGGGTTTGGAGGTCCCATCCTGATATTTAACCTTTTATCCCCTTTCAAAGCATGTGGGTTTATTTACCCCTTTGGAGTATGCCAAAACAAAGTAAAAAAATTCCCTGCTCCTTGCTCTAAAACAAGAGATTTATTAGAAAGGATACCATGTAGCAGAGATAAAATATGTGATTAACTGAGGGCAAAGTGATTCCAGATGCTGTTCTATTGGCCATTTGGCCTCCTTGAAGGATCACTCATGGGTTTCTGCCACAGTTTTCCTGGCCTTGCCATCACCCCATGCAGTTTCTAAAAAGCGCAGTCAGAGGGCTCAGTGGACAGGTGACATGCAGATCTAATTCATAATTTTGGTGAGTCTCGATGGGATCCCTTTGGAGTCTCACAAAGCAAAATTATCTTTGCCTTTGGTTTTTTTCCCTACTCCAACCAGTGCCACCTGCTTCTCTAGGTATGCACTCTAGTCATTCTTCAAATCAACAATGTGTGAGAATTGGGCCCCCAAAGACCAATATTTTCTGGACTTTTGAAATAAGGACTCTGTGATCAGTTGCCTTCTACCCAAGCAGCAGCTTCTCAAACAGACATGAGGCTACAAGGAGGTGCTAGGAAGCTAAGATTGCACAATTTATTCAAGGAACACAAGGTCTAGGAGAACAATAAATCATTGTTCCCATAATCACCTTCAGACTAAAACCAGGGCTTTTCTCTGTTTACAAAGGGAGATTTATTTGGTAAAGGGCAGGAGGATGTAGCATAATGAATGCTTTGGAAAAAAATTTCAGAGTGTGTATTTGTTAAGTATTTCAAAGAGGCCTCTTGGACTACTTCAGGTGTGGGGTTCACCAACTCTCCTTGTCCAGAAGGAAGGACATATAAAGGACGTTCCTTTCCAAAGAGGAGTGATGTTAATATCTGTTAGTTAAATTTCTTTAAGGAACATTTCCTTTCATATGGTTTATAGTTTTGATTTGGATGTTCTAAAATATGCCATAGTAATCACAGATTTAAAATAACTACTTATGATGACTCACTTTTCTTGTTTGCTACATTCTTTTTTTTTTTTTTTAATGTAAAAATATTGTGTACTGGGTATGTGAGTCACAATGGGCTAGGTTATGCTGCCTAACTGAAATCTCAAAGACTTTGGATACTAGAGCTCATGCAAACTCTGCTGTATGTTCAAAGGCTTCCCAGGGTAGCTTTCAAGTGAGAACTCAGGAATCCTCCATCTTTGGCTCCATGATCTCAACCTGTAGCTTTGTGGTTTCCATAGCAGGAGAAGAGAGTATGGGACTCAAATATCCTCTTAAATGCTTTGACTCATAAATGACACACATTATTTTTGTACAAAGAAATGATCACATAACTCTATCTAACTGAAAGGGGCTGGAAAATATGGAGCAACATATAGATACTTGGTAAGTGGTAAATCCCTCTACCTTATTGAGCAAGCTATTTCTCCTTTCCTTCTCAGTATTTACCATATCTTTAAATATTATTCCATGTAAGTCTCCTTACTATTTATTTGTGAACAAATGATAAGTAGTAAACTTGTTCATTCAGTTTAAAGAGACAATCAGCACTAGTGACAGTAATAGAATGATTTAGAAAACAGATTTCTATGGGATTCTGTCATACAAGATACATGCTTCCTCAGAATAGAGATGAATGATGACCACAAAGGACATCTGGAAATTTATTTTGAAATAATTAATTTTAGGAGAATAACTCTCAGGGAATAATTTTCCATTGCCCTCTTCAAAAAAAAAAAAAATCCAAACCAAATACATCCTGCTCTAAAATTTCCTCATTCACTGCAGTCTGGGCAACTTCCTATTACCCATCCTTCTTGATGACTCAACATTTATGTGAATGATATCTTGGCTCCTTAGTTCACTGCTATCACATTGCCAATGATTCTCCAACCACATTATCTACACATCTCCATGGTCTCATTCAGTGTATTGTCAACACCAGAATATGCACTACATTAAAATTCATGAATTTAAATATTCTTCAGTAGTCATATAATATCCAATTTGGGAAAAATTTGAGAATGAAGGGATATCCTATTAATTATTTTACTAATCATATGCTGAAACAACAGGAATAAACAAGGATTATTCTCAACAAGAAGGAATATCATCCTTCTAAATATATGACTCTGACTCCATCTTTCTGTCTCTTCAGTTCAAGTGCAAGTGCTGACTTATATAATCTTAGATCTTAGATATTGAGTTAATTGATTGACTCCTTTTTGTTCTTAGTGTTTGACATGGTTCAGACAGTAAAGGGTCTGCCTACAATGTGAGAGACCTGGGTTCAATCCCTGGGTTGGGAAGATCTCTTGCAGAAGGAAATGGCAACCCACTCCAGTATTCTTGCCTGGAAAACCCCATGGACGGAGGAACCTGGTAGGCTATAGTCCATGGGGTTGCAAAGAGTCAGACACAACTGAGTGACTTTCACCTTCACTTTCTTTCTGTTCTTTAGCATCCTCCTGCTGTTGATTCTCTCTTCATTGCTCTTACAGTCCATAGTTCATCACTGTAATTATTTCATGTAAAATAGATTAATTTACATTATCCTCATTTTTCTCTATTTGGAAAAATCCCCAAATCTGTCTTCTATGGGTCTGGTCAGTTCTACAACACATATGGACATTACGTCATGATCTCTAACCTCAGATACACCTTACCACTCTATTAAGTAATGTTCCTTTTCATTTATTTTAGAACATCTAAATATTACTAACTCCAATGGACATTTCCCTCACCATCTGATTCATCTTCCCTTTTCCTCCCAACAGTGGACAATTCCGTGGGGCCACTCCAGATTCAGAGGTCTCTGTGGGGACTGCAGAGGCATCCACTGAGACAATATCAGCCCAATTTCTCCCTGAGACAGTTCAGCACACTTGCTTCCTTGTATAGATGTTGAATTTCTGGATACCAATCTCCATCTCTAAGTCTGCTTTCCAGAGAACACAATCTGTGTTACTAACTAATTTAACCTCATTTTTCAGGTCCCAGCTTAAATGTTACTTCCTATAACAGCACTTTCCTGTCCTCTTCTCACATAGACTCAAACGCCTCTCCATAGAAATGCTCTTGCGTGGAATTCTACTGTTTCTGCTTATAGTTCTTATCATACTTTGTGATTTTACATTTCTTATTTACTATATATTTATTTGCTTCTTGAGGAAGAGGGCAGGAGCAATGCCTGTTTTGTTTGCCAACATATCTGTCCCAAGTACTTAGCATATGGTTTAAATAATTGGGAGAATAATTAACCCATCATTGCTGATAGCTGGTACCCAAAACTTTTCTTAAGAATATAACATTTTAAAGCAAATATATATACACGTCCACATATATATATACACATATATATATATTTAAATAAACAACTAAGAATGAATCTAGTTGCTTCAGATCAGATCAGATCAGTCACTCAGTCGTGTCCGACTCTTTGCGACCCCATGAACTGCAGCATGCCAGGCCTCCCTGTTCATTACCAACTCCCGGAGGTCACTCAGACTCACATCCATCAAGTCAGTGATGCCATCCAGCCATCTCATCCTCTGTCGTCCCCTTCTCCTCCTGCCCCCAATCCCTCCCAGCATCAGAGTCTTCTCCAATGAGTCAACTCTTCGCATAAGGTGGCCAAAATACTGGAGTTTCAGCTTTAGCATCATTCTTTCCAAAGAAATCCCAGGGCTGATCTCCTTCAGAATGGACTGGTTGCATCTCCTTGCAGTCCAAGGGACTCTCAAGAGTCTTCTCCAACACCACAGTTCAAAAGCATCAATTCTTCGCTACTCAGCCTTCTTCACAGTCCAGCTCTCACATCCATACATGACCACAGGAAAGACCATAGCCTTGACTAGGCGAACCTTTGTTGGCAAAGTATCCTGCATTTGTGATTAGTTGGATCTTTTTGAGTAATTAAATACTTATTTACATTAAGTAAAACATACTAAATTCCTTACAGTAATGACAATAAGCTTCACAGCCATGAGATAATAGATTTCAGTGAAGTAACTCATATCTTGTCCTTGATTCATTAGTTAGTAAATGACGCAAGGAATTTTAGATAATTTGTTATAGAAAAAACAGAAAGTAAAACATTCCTGGACTAGCTGGATCTTCTTGCAGTCCGAGGGACTCTCAAGAATCTTCTTCAATACCACAGTTCAAAAGCATCAATTCTTCAGTGCTCAGCTTTGTTTATAGTCCAACTCTCACATCCATACATGACTACTGGAAAAACCATAGCTTTGACTAGATGGTATTGTAGCAACTAACTCATTGCTGAATATCAGACTAAGCCCAATATCTGGCCAATAGTTGGCATGCAATTAATGTTTATTGAATGAATATAGGAACATATCAATCAAAATAGTATAAATAAATGTGCTTTCACATGCCTTATTTAAATTTATTATAGTAAACTATGAAACAAGCAGCAAACTTGCTATAAAATCCACTTAACAATGAAACAACTGAGAATCAGATCACATAAATTCAATGTCTTAGTCAGACATTGTTGGTTGAAATGAAGAGAAACTCATTAAATGTAGCTCAGAAAGAAATGAGAACTCTTTCCAAGGACACAAGTAAATATCATGGAATAGTGAAGTTGAGAATAGAGCCAGGCCTCAAAGAAAACTGGAAAGTCACAAGACAGTTAATCACATGCTCTCTCTGTCCCTCTGCATTTCCCTCTCTTTCTTTCTCTCTCTCTCTCCTTAGCTACACATTCTCTTCTCTCTCTCTGCTTCTTATTGCATCTTTTTCTTTCTGTAGAACAACTCCTGCTTTCTCTTGGTTTTGTTACTCAATGATTTTGGCTTCTTGGTATATTTGTCTTGTCATCGTTCCAAACTGGGCTTTGGTGGACTCCATATGACTAGAAGCTACCACCATTTGAATAGAACCTTTGATTTTAGTTATGATAAGAAAATACATGACCTTTACATTAGACAATGAATGTGGGGCATGTACCATTGGTGTATAATCATAGGGCTGGAATGTGCAGCAGTACCCCTTCTGTGGTCTGAGGATAAAGCACACGTAGTAGTCCAAGTTCACACTCCTAATAAGTAATCAAGTAAAAACTGAGTGCAGAGATTTCAATTCCTGGTTCAGTTCTAATTCAAATATAGCATGTATTAATAAGCAGCTGCTATGTACCTGTAACTATGCTAGGCACCAGGGTATAAGTCTGCTTCATTG
The DNA here is from genome assembly GCA_935064755.1 of Tragelaphus eurycerus. NCBI lineage: Eukaryota > Metazoa > Chordata > Mammalia > Artiodactyla > Bovidae > Tragelaphus > Tragelaphus eurycerus. Next base: position 8,200,197 of record CAKXYN010000012.1, on the reverse strand, counting down.
ACTACACTAAAGCCTTTAATGTGTAGATCACAATGAACTTGTAGAAACTTCTTAAAGAGACAAGAACACCAGACCACCTTTCCTGCTTCCTGAGAAAGCTGTGTGCAGGTCAAGAAACAACAGTTAGAAATGGACATGGAACAAGGGATTGGTTCAAAATTGGAAAGGAGTACATCAAGGCTGTATACTGTCACCCTGCCAATTTAACTTATATACAGAGTACATCACAAGAAATGTCAGACTGGATGAAGCACAAGCTGGAATCAAGACTGCCAGGGGAAATATCAACAACCTTAGGTATACAGATATACCACTCTAATGGCAGAAAGTGAAGAGGAGCTAAAGAGTCTTGATGAAGGTGAAAGAGGAGAGTGAAAAAGTTGGCTTAAAACTCAAAACTTAAAAAACTAAGAGCATGTCATCTGGTTCCATCACGTCATGGCAAATGGATGGGGAAAAAGTGGAAATAGTGACAGATTTTACTTTCTTGGGCTCTAAAGTCACTGTGGATGGTGACTACAGTCACAAAATTAAAACACACTTGTTCTTTGAAAGAAAAGCTATGACAAACCTAGATAGCATATTAAAAAAAACAGAGACATCACTTTGTCAACAAAGGTCCATATAGTCAGAATCATGATTTTTCTAGTAGTTATGTACAGATGTGAGATTTGGACCATAAAGAAGGTTGAGCATCAAAGAATTGATGCCTTTGAACTATGGTGCTGGAGAAGACATTTGAGAGTCCCTTGGTCTGTAAGGAAATCAAACCAGTTAATCCTAAAGGAAATCAGTCCTGAATATTCAGTGGAAGGACTGATGCAGAAGCTCCAATACTTTGACCACCTGATGCGAAGAGAGACTTATTGGAAAAGACCCTGATGTTGGGAAAAAGTGAGGGCAGAAGGAGAAGGGGATGACAGAGGATGAGATGGTTGGATGGCATCAGCCACTCAATGGACATGTGTTTGAGCAAACTCTGGAAGATACTGAAGGACAGGAAAGCCTGGTATGCTGCAGTCCATGGGATTGCAAAGAGTTTGATACGACTTAGAGAGTGAACAGCAACAACAAAATCTATAAGCATGATCCAAGCCAGACTCTCTTTCTATATTCATGAAGCTTATAAGGAAGGTAGAGAGTAAAAGTGAAATAAAAAAGATAAATATGGTAAGTGTAATGAAGAAAAGGCACATGGGTGCCTTGTGATAGAGGCAAAGTTGGCAGTTACAGGGTTTACAGGAAGGGATGTTTGAGGTAGAGGTAAATATTTGAGCAGTGAGGATATTTTAGAAAAAGTAATAAGACAAAAGGTAAGCAACATGAGAATTTGTCCTGAGGGTCTTAGACGACGGTGTATTTTGAATATGGCAATGTTTGTATCTTGGAAAGGTCACCCTGAATACATCTGAAGGACAAAGGGAAGGTCAGCAAGCAGGATGCAGACTGTGAGGGTTACCTGAGTGGTAATGGAGATGTTTAGATGAAGCTTTGCAAATTAGCTACAGTTACTGAAAGACTGAATGATTTCCAAATGATGCCATGCATGCAATCAGATCAGATCTAATACATAATCTGGTTTATGTTCTTTTCCCTATTAAGTGATTATTAATTTGATAATTGTTATTATTAATGAAGTGATATGAAAGTGAAGTGGTGTGAACAATCTGCTAAAAAAGCTCTCATGTATAATGCAGAAGGCAACTAAATCACAAATTCCTTGATGAGGAGGAAGAATGTTTCATCACTGTTAATGGCAATAGAATTTTCATAATAAAGGACTTGACTACTCTTGTAAACTCAATTTTCCATACCACCAAATAACTTTAAATGAAGTTATTTAATATGTTCAGTAACTCAATTTTGCCCAACTCTTCTGTGACCCTAGGGACTGTACCCTGTCAGGCTCCATGGAATTCTCCAGGCAAGAATACTGGAGCATGTTGCCATTTCCTCCTCCAGGGGATCTTCCTGACCCAGGGATTGACTATGAGTATTTCTTACATTTATTTGCAGTTATTCATTATATATAAATATTCTCCAAACCAGGCTTCAACAGTACTGTGAACTTCTAGATGTTCAAACTGGATTTAGAAAAGGCAGAGGAACAAGAGAGCAAATTGCCAACATATGTTGGATCATCAAAAAAGCAAGAGAGTTCCAGAAAAATATCTATTTCTGCTTTATTGACTATGCCAAAGCCTTTGACTGTGTGGACCACAACAAACTCTGGAAAATTCTGAAAGAGATGGGAATACCAGACCACCTGACCTTCCTCTTGAGAAACCTTTATGCAGGTCATGTTAGAACTGGACATGGAACAACAGACTAGTTCCAAATTGGGAAAGGAGTACATCAAGGTTGTATATTGTCACTCTGCTTATTTAATTTATATGCAAAGTATATCATAAGAAACACTGGACTGGATGAAGCACAAGCTGGAATCAAGATTGCCGGGAGAAATATCAATAACCTCAGATATGCAGATGACATCACCCTTATGGCTGAAAGTGAAGAACTAAAGAGCCTCTTGATGAAAGTGAAAGAGGATAGTGAAAAAGTTTGCTTAAAACTCAGCATTCAGAAAACTAAGATCATGGCATCCAGTCCCATCACTTCATGGCAAATAAATGGGGAAACAGTGGAAACAGTGAGATACTTTATTTTGGGGGGCTCCAAAATCACTGCAGATGGTGACTGCAGCCATGAAATTAAAAGACACTTACTCTTTGGAAGAAAAGGTATGACTAACCTAGACAACATTTTGAAAAGCAGAGATATTACTTTGCCAACAAAAGTCCATCTAGTCAAAGCTATGGTTTTTCCAGTAGTCATGTATGGATGTGAGAGTTGGACTATAAAGAAAGCTGAGCACCAAAAAATTGATGCTTTTGAACTGTGGTTTTGGAGAAGACTCTTGAGAGTCCCTTGTATTGCAAAGAGATCCAACCAGTCCATCCTAAAGTTGATCGGTCCTGAGTGTTCAGAGGAAGGACTGATGTTGAAGCTGAAATGCCAGTATTTTGGCCCCTGATGCAAAGAAACGACTCATTTGAAAAGATTCTGATGCTGGGAAAGATTGAAGGCAGGAGGAGAAGGGGATGACAGAGGATGAGATGGTTGGATGGCATCACCAACTCAATGGACATGAGTTTGAGTCAATCCGGGAGTTGATGATGGACAGGGAGACCTAGTGTGCTATAGTCCACAGGGTCGCAAAGAGTTGGACATAACTGAGCGACTGAACTGAAATATATGTAAATTACAGTTTTTCAATTAAATCTGGTGTCTTCCTGAGTTACAGGAGAAATTTACTTTCTCCAAAGAATATCTTCCAAAGGGTCAGTCTTTTATTTCTCTATAGAATTTTTTTCCATGGACAGAGAAAGCAGACTGCTTATTGTTGTTGTTGCTAGTTAACATATTGTAAGCTTTCACACTACTCACAGAAGAATTATGTCAATATTCCCTATCTAAATAATAGAAAAAGCCATTTCAGTATTTTCAGTCAAAAGCTTTATTATTAAAAAGTGGCAGAATATGGGACTCCATAATTAGACAGTAACAGCTGCAGTTGTTATTCCTTTTTCAGACTAATGGATAAATAATCTGTTGTCAAAATTAATTCATATATAAGCATATGTATTTACATGATAGGCTGAAGTGACTTTGAAGAATTATTTTGGTCTACTGGGTAATTAATACATTTAAAAATTGGCATAATATGCAAAACACATAGATCTAAATGGCTAGCAATATGCTTTATTCTTGGTTAATTTGGTACACGTTAATATGTATATTGATACTTGGCCTTGTCAGTAGACTATACAAAGGTCAGTAGAAAGTTATGGAAATAGAAAAAAATTTCCTGTCAAAGTGAATTTAAAATTTGAAATATACTAATTGAGTTGCATAAGATTAAGATGACAAGCAGAGATAAAATATAAACAAGATCAATAAGTCAATCAGCAAATGGTTATTGATTGACAATTCTGTTCCAAGGGGTATTGTTACTCATTGTTTGGTGCTATTTCTAGAATTGGAGACAAAATAGAAAACACCAAAAGTAATGAGGTTGTAATGTGTTCCTAACTTAGTGGTGACAAATTTGACTTAATACATATCATATTCTGTGAGGAGTTTATAAGAAAACTTGAGAAAATACTTTATAGGAGGAATTACTGTAACTATCAAAGAAGATTGTTTATGCTAAAGATCTTTGAGTGGAAACTACATACAAAATAAGAAATTTTGAATTAGGAAAGAAGTTCATGTTATATTGAAACTTGGTGTGATTTTGCTCCTTTATTCCTTAAATAATTGTGTTTCTGCACATTTTTCTGCATTATTTCCAACTGTTCATCATAGTGTTATATTAAAGGGTTCTATGTCAAGACTTCCTCACCTTCCTCAAGAAAAATAAATTCAGAAATTGAAGCTTTCTCTAGAGAAAAAGAATTAATTTTTTATTAATAATGAATGAAATTCTTATATATCTCTTATGTGCCCAGCATTGTGAAAGACCTTAAGCACACAAATATGGAAAAGCATCTCTTCTCTCAAAGGCATTCAGTGGACACAAATTCCACTAAGAAACCAGTCTTTCTATACAGTTCAGGTCTTCGATTTATGTTTTCATAGTCATATGACTTAAAATGATTTGTCTGTTGGCCACCACTTTATTTCAGGCTTGAGAGAGTTGGGGACTCACCTGATGCTCTCATAGACCCATAAGCTTCCTATGCTCTAATCATCATCTTTATAAACTATCCTGCTCATAATTCAGAATACAATAGTATTCCATAATATGGAAAACCTGAACAAACTTTTTGGCCAACCCAATAAAATCCTCAACTTCCCTTATGAATTCCTAGATAACTTTTATAAATGTGAATAAATGAAGAAAAACTGTAGTGAATTGTTTAATATCTGCCTCTATTGAGGTTATGAAACACAATGCTTCATAAGGGCATTGATCATGCCTGTGTTAATTTCTTCCAATTCCTTGGTTCCTAGCTCAATGCTAGGCACAACATAGGTGCCCATTAAACATTTGATAAATGGACCAATGATAAATAGAACAGAACCTGGCTCAGACCACATAAATAGAAACCAGATTTTCATGAAAGGCAACATGGTTTTGATTATTATTTGCAATACCAAAGAAATTGCAAATAAACTCCTAAAATTGAAGTCGAATGCATTTGTTTGAGTAGTTGATTGAGCTCATTAGTTTCACTTAGTTGTCTTATATTTTAACATTTTTTTATTTGAGTATTTATTAAGCATTCACCATGTGGTGTGCAGTGATGCTGAGAAGATGAATAAGGTTAACTCTAGTAGTTCACGAGAAACTCAAAGCCTAGTGAAAGAATAAAAATCATTACAATTTAAGACAGAAACTGCTGTGGGACTCATATACAAATTATTGTTGGACCCAGAGGAGCTAATAATAAGTCTGAGCCTTGAATAATCAGAAGGATTTTACTGGTCTAGCCATAATGGAAAATAGACTTTAGGCAGAGAAAACAACATATGTACAGACATGCAGGTGTACTCCATTTGTAGGGCTATGTGCTCAGTTACTGCAATGCTTTAAAAAGGAGCATGGCAGGAATATACACTTTCAAATAGATGAAGGCAGCTTCCAATGTGATAAATGCACAACAAAGCTATCAAAGAAAGAGTATAATAATGTTAAAATGTGATTCAAATAAGTGATGGGCAGAAAATCCAGAAAAAAGAACTGGCTTCAAATAAGCATAAAACTTAGCTCTGAATTTTGGGGCAGCAAAAATAAAAATATAATAATTTAAAAGGAAAGAAAATGATATTTTACATATAATGTTATTAATTAAATCATCAGGAGAGTCTAGCTTTTCACTAACACAAATTTAAAGAAGAAGGTATGACACAAATCTTTATTCATATTTTTTAACACAAGAGTCTAGATCTGCAAATATAATTCTTAGAGTTTGTGGTAAAGTTCTCCACAGGCATGCTTTAAAAAAACTTCTTTAAAAGATTGCCTTCATTTTCTGATTATAAATAAATGCAGTCCTGCTACAGAATACTTGGTAACTATGACTGACTTGATGGGTATGAGTCTGAGCGACCTCCGGGAGCTGGTGATGGACAGGGAGGCCTGGCGTGCTGCAGTTCATGGGGTCACAAAGAGTCGGACACGACTGAGCGACTGATCTGATCTGATCTGATGAAACGATAAAGAAAGATAAGTAACGATAAGGAAAGAAAGTAAACTCCTGAAGTCATACCACTTAGAGATATCACTGTCAACATGTATATGTATTCACTTCCTGTCTTTCTTCTCCCTAAGTTATTACTCCATGAAAGTCTACATTATCTAAATGAGATTTCCTTTAACCTCATGGCTGCTTTTCAGACTAACCCCAATTTTGATGCAGATTTAATGCTTTCAAAAAATACCCCAAATTTCAAACCCAAGAAAGGTATATGTACAATGACAATGTTTAGAGAAATGCAGAACGCTTCGTCATAAATGTTTTTACAACTTAACAAACGCTGATGGCCTTACCAGAGATGGGTCTCATTGCACAGGGCACAGCATTCTACTTGGTACATTCACAGTAACGTCCTCTCCCAAACGTGCTCCTATCTCTCATTGCCCGTTTCTATCTAGATATCTAACTCCCAAAGTCAAAAACCACTGCCACAGAAGTATACACACACATTTGGTCAACACACCAGAGGTTTACAAAGTGTGAGAAATTATAAAGATATTAATCCACATATTTTAATCATCAACTCAATGGACATGAGTTTGAATAAACTCCAGGAGACAGGGAAGGACAGTGAAGATGTGTGTGTTGCAGTCCACGGGGTTGCAAAGAGTTAGGCAAGACTTAGAGACTGAAAAACAACCACAATCCACATTTCTACTTTCTCATCTTCAAAGATAGACTTTCAATAATCTATACAACACAATAGGAATGTACAAAATATATATTAGCCATTCTCTTATTCTCAAGAATGATGCAACAAAGACTTTGTGTTGTGTTTTCCTTACAGTAATAAATATCATTATGAAGAAATTCTTGTGTATAAAAGTTGAAGGCAGTTCTGATATCAGTATAAAGCTCTTCACTACTTGTTAGAAAGATAAGATGTAGCATTTTTTCTAGCATCATAGGGATTCCTATTCTTAAAAATATATAATAATACATATACACAATCATTGATTTAACTTTTTATTGCTTATGAGGATAAAGTTCTTTTCAGATCAGATCAGATCAGTCAACTCAATCGTGTCCGACTCTTTGTAACCCCATGAATTGCAGCATGCCAGGCCTCCCTATCCATCACCAACTCCCGGAGTTCACCAAGACTCATGTCCATTGACTCAGTGATGCCATCCAGCCATCTCATCCTCTGTCGTTCCCTTCTCCTCTTGCCCCCAATCCCTCCCAGCATCAGAGTCTTTTCCAATGAGTCAACACTCCGCATGAGGTGGCCAAAGTACTGGAGTTTCAGCTTCAACATCAGTCCTTCTAATGAACATTCAAGACTGATCTCCTTTAGGATTGACTGGTTGGATCTCCTTGCAGTCCAAGGGACTCTCAAGAGTCTTCTCCAACACCACAGTTCAAAAGCATCAATTCTTCAGTGCTCAGCCTTCTTCAGAGTCCAATTCTCACATCAATACATGACCACAGGAAAAACCATAGCCTTGACTATACGGAACTTTGTTGGTAAAGTAATATCTCTGCTTCTGAATATGCTATCTAGGTTGGTCATAACTTTCCTTCCAAGGAGTAAGCATCTTTTAATTTCATGGCTACAGTCACCATCTGCAGTGATTTTGGAGCCCAGAAAAAGAAAGTCTGACACTGTTTCCACTCTTTCCCCATCTATTTCCCATGAAGTGATGGGACCAGATACCATGATCTTCGTTTTCTGAATGTTGAGCTTTAAGCCAACTTTTTCACTCTCCACTTTCACTTTCATCAAGAGGCTTTTTAGTTCCTCTTCATTTTCTGCCATAAGGGTGGTGTCATGTGCATCAGAGATCAGTCACTCAGTCGTGTCCGACTCTTCGCGACCCCATGAACCGCAGCATGCCAGGCCTCCCTGTCCATCACCAGCTCCCGGAGGTCACCCAGACTCACACCCATCAAGTCAGTGATGCCATCCAGCCATCTCATCCTCTGTCGTCCCCTTCTCCTCCTGCCCTCAATCCCTCCCAGCATCAGAGTCTTCTCCAATGAGTCAACTCTTCGCATGAGGTGGCCAAAATACTGGAGTTTCAGCTTTAGCATCATTCCTTCTAAAGAAATTCCAGGACTGATCTCCTTCAGAATGGACTGGTTGGATCTTCTTGCAGTCCAAGGGACTCTCAAGAGTCTTCTCCAACACCACAGTTCAAAAGCACCAATTCTTCGGCGCTCAGCCTTCTTCACAGTCCAGCTCTCATATCCATACATGACCACAGGAAAGACCATAGCCTTGACTAGGCGAACCTTTGTTGGTAAAGTAATGTCTCTGCTTTTGAATATGCTATCTAGGTTGGTCATAACTTTCCTTCGAAGGAGTAAGCGTCTTTTAATTTCATGGCTGCAGTCACCATCTGCAGTGATTTTGGAGCCCAGAAAAATAAAGTCTGACACTCTTTCCACTGTTTCCCCATCTATTTCCCATGTAGTGATGGGACCAGATGCCATGATCTTCGTTTTCTGAATGTTGAGCTTTAAGCCAACCTTTTCACTCTCCACTTTCACTTTCATCAAGAGGCTTTTTAGCCCCTCTTCACTTTCTGCCATAAGAGTGGTGTCATCTGCATATCTGAGGTTATTGATATTTCTCCCAGCAATCTTGATTCCAACTTGTGTTTCTTCCAGTCCAGCATTTCTCATGATGTACTCTGCATATAAGTTAAATAAACATGGTGACAATATGCAGCCTTGACGTACTCCTTTTCCTATTTGGAACCAGTCTGTTGTTCCATGACCAGTTCTAACTGTTGCTTCCTGACCTGCATACAGATTTCTCAAGAGGCAGATCAGGTGGTCTGGTATTCCTATCATCTGCATATCTGAGGTTATTGATATTTCTCTCGGCAATCTTGATTCCAACTTGTGTTTCTTCAAGTCCAGCGTTTCTCATGATGTACTCTGTATAGAAGTTAAATAAGCAGGGTGACAATATACAGCCTTGATGTACTCCTTTTCCTATTTGGAACCAGTCTGTTGTTCCATGTCCAGTTCTAACTGTTGCTTCCTGACCAGCATACAAATTTCTCAAGAGACAGATCAGGTGGTTTGGTATTCCCATTTCTTTCAGAATTTTCCACAGTTTATTGTGATCCACACAGTCAAAGGCTTTGGCATAGTCAATAAAGCAGAAATAGATGTTTTTCTGGAACTCTCTTGTTTTTTCCATGATACAGCAGATGTTGGCAATTTGATCTCTGGTTCCTCTGCCTTTTCTAAAACCAGCTTGAACATCAGGAAGTTCATGGTTCACATATTGCTGAAGCCTGGCTTGGAGAATTTTGAGCATTACTTTACTAGCGTGTGAGATGAGTGCAATTGTGCGGTAGTTTGAGCATTCTTTGGCATTGCCTTTCTTTGGGATTGGAATGAAAACTGACCTTTTCCAGTCCTGTGGCCACTGCTGAGGTTAACAAATTTGCTGGCATATTGAGTGCAGCACTTTCACAGCATCATCTTTCAGGATTTGTAATAGCTCAACTGGAATTCTATCACCTCCACTAGCTTTGTTCGTAGTGATGCTTTCTAAGGCCAACTTGATTTCACATTCCAGGATGTCTGGCTCTAGGTCAGTGATCACACCATTGTGATCATCTGGGTCCTGAAGATCTTTTTTGTACAGTTCTTCTGTGTATTCCTGCCATCTCTTCTTAATATCGTCTACTTCTGTTAGGTCCATACCATTTCTGTCCTTTATCGAGCCCATCTTTGCGTGAAACGTTCCTTTGGTATCTCTGATTTTCTTGAAGAGATCTCTAGTCTTTCCCATTCTGTTGTTTTCCTGTATTTCTTTGTAGTGATCTCTAAAGAAGGGTTTGCCAAATTCAGACTGAAATTGAAGAAAGTAGGGAAAACCACTAGACCATTCAGGTATGACCTAAATCAAATCCCTTATGATTATGCAGTGGAAGTGAGACATAGATTTAAGGGCCTAAATGTGATAGATAGTGTGCCTGATGAACTATGGAATGAGGTCCGTGACATTGTACAGGAGACAGGGATCAAGACCATCCCCATGGAAAAGAAATGCAAAAAAGCAAAATGGCTGTCTGGGGAGGCCTTACAAATAGCTGTGAAAAGAAGAGAAGCAAAAAGCAAAGGAGAAAAGGAAAGATATAAGCACCTGAAATATAAGCACCTGAATGTAGAGTTCCAAAGAATAGAAAGAAGAGATAAGAAAGCCTTCTTCAGTGATTAATGCAAAGAAATAGAGGAAAACAACAGAATGGGAAAGACTAGGGATCTCTTCAAGGAAATCAGAGATACCAAAGTAACATTTCATGCAAAGATGGGCTCGATAAAGGACAGAAATGGTATGGACCTAACAGAAGCAGAAGATATTAAGAAGAGATAGCAAGAATACACAGAAGAACTGTAGAAAAAAGATCTTCAGGACCCAGATGATCACAATGATGTGATCACTGACCTAGAGCCAGACATCCTGGAATGTGAAGTCAAGTTGGCCTTAGAAAGCATCACTACGAACAAAGCTAGTGGAGGTGATAGAATTCCAGTTGAGCTATTCCAAATCCTGAAAGATGATGCTGTGCAAGTGCTGCACTCAATATGCCAGCAAATTTGTTAACCTCAGCAGTGGCCACAGGACTGGAAAAGGTCAGTTTTCATTCCAATCCCAAAGAAAGGCAATGCCAAAGAATGCTCAAACTACCACACAATTGCACTCATCTCACACATTAGTAAAGTAATGTTCAAAATTCTCCAAGCCAGGCTTCAGCAATATGTGAACCGTGAACTTCCAGATGTTCAAGCTGTTTTTAGAAAAGGCAGAGGAACCAGAGATCAAATTGCCAACATCAGCTGTATCATGGAAAAAGCAAGAGAGTTCCAGAAAAATATCTATTTCTGCTTTACTGACTATGCCAAAGCCTTTGACTGTATGGATCACGATAAACTGTGGAAAATTCTGAAAGAGATGGGAATATCAGACCACCTGATCTGCCTCTTGATAAATTTGTATACAGGTCAGGAAGTAACAGTTAGAACTGGACATGGAACAACAGACTGGTTCCAAATAGGAAAAGGAGTACATCAAGGCTATATATTGTCACCCTGCTTATTTAACTTCTATACAGAGTACATCATGAGAAATGCTGGACTGGAAGAAACACAAGCTGGAATCAAGATTGCCGAGTGAAATTTCAATAACCTCAGATATGCAGATGACACCACCCTTATGGCAGAAAGTGAAGAGGAACTCAAAAGCCTCTTGATGAAAGTGAAAGTGGAGACTGAAAAAGTTGGCTTAAAGCTCAACATTCAGAAAACGAAGATCATGGCATCTGGTCCCATCACTTCATGGGAAATAGATGGGGAAACAGTGGAAACAGTGTCAGACTTTATTTTTCTGGGCTCCAAAATCACTGCAGATGGTGACTGCAGCCATGAAATTAAAAAACGCTTACTCCTTGGAAGGAAAGTTATGACCAATCTAGATAGCATATTCAAAAGCAGAGATATTACTTTGCCAACAAAGGTTCGCCTAGTCAAGGCTATGGTTTTTCCTGTGGTCATGTATGGATATGAGAGCTGGACTGTGAAGAAGGTTGAGCACAGAAGAATTGATGCTTTTGAACTGTGGTGTTGGAGAAGACTCTTGAGAGTCCCTTGGACTGCAAGAAGATCCAACCAGTCCATTCTGAAGGAGATCAGCCCTGGGATTTCTTTGGAAGGAATGATGCTAAAGCTGAAACTCCAGTACTTTGGCCACCTCATGCAAAGAGTTGACTCACTGGAGAAGACTCTGATTCTGGGAGGGATTGAGGGCAAGAGGAGAAAGGGACGACAGAGGATGAGATGGCTGGATGGCATCACTGACTCGATGCATGTGAGTATCAGTGATCTCCGGGAGTTGGTGATGGACAAGGAGGCCTGGTGTGCCATGATTCATGGGGTCGCAGAGTCAGACACGACTGAGCGACTGATCTGATCTGATCTAATCTGATCCAACATATGTGACCACTGGGAAACTATCCCTACTCTACATCTAATAAATAATAAATGTTCTTTGTACTCTCATTTTATCTTTATGTAAATATCTATAATTAAAATAAATAAATATGAATTAGAAAAACTAAAAAATTAACTTAAAGTAAAATTTTGTCTATTTTCAAGAATATATTTCATCCAGCAGTGAAACTACTTTGTTTCCTGGGGACTTTAGTGCTACTATCCCTAAAGACTTGGAAGTTTCTAGAAATACTTTTTAAATAGGTAAGTATGTTTCTCTCTAATCGAGAAGGAGAGCTTTCCTGGTGGTTCAGTGGTAAAGAATTCGCTTGTAGTATGGGAGATGTGGGTTTGATCCCGGGGTCGGGAAAATTCCCTGGAGAAGGAAGTGACAATCCACTCCAGTACTCTTGCTTGAGAAATCCCATGGACAGAGGAGCCTGGCAGGCTATAGTCTATGGGGTTGCAAGAGATATGATTTAGTGACTAAAAAACACCAAACAATCAAGAAAGAACCGAGTGTGTTGGGGAGGGAACTTGCCTAAGCTTTTCAAAGATTCCTGTGAAAACCTTCAGAAATGGAGTTCTTAGAAACCTTAATTCCACTCTCCCATTTCAAGCAGGTGGAAGCCACTACATAGGTTTTCTCACAGCTTCCTTTCCTGCCCTTTCTTTGGATTCCCCTCTTGCCTACCTGTCACATTTCTTCTCCTTATGCACTTCATAGTTGAAGTTTACTCCACTTGGCTCCAAAGACAGACTTCACAGTAGAATACGGCAAGAGGGAACAGGTATCATTACTTGGAGCCAATAATATTTTTTCTTCCCCACTATGCCCAGAAGAAATATGGCAAAACGATTAGAAACAAAAGTAACAAATTATTTTATGTTGCCTGTTTCTTTGCTGTCCTGAGATTCTGTAGACGAAGGTGAGATCAATCGGTCTTCCATCAAGTCTGCATGTTCAACTACCCATTAAATGACACTCCTCGAAGTTTTTTTTTCCCCCAACTTGGAGTATTCATATTGATATATACATTACTTGATCAGTGTTTATTTTCCTTATGATTTACTTTAAATTGGTTTAATTTAAATTGACTCAGTTTAAATGATTAGTTACAATTTATAAGGTTTTTAAATGCTCTGGTACAAATATCTCATTTCTAAAAGTTTATTCTATGGAAATGATTTATATATTGGGTTCCTCATTGCGATTTTATTTCCAGTAGTAAAATTAAGCAAATAACCTAATCATCCAATAAATAGAACTTAGTTTAGAAAGCATGGCAGACATCTTTACAATCATTTAGAATGATGAAAAAATATATCAATCAGTATACAGCTAAATGAATAATATTGCTCTCAAAATATGTGTGCTCTGAAACCATACAAAAACACAAGTTTAGAGAAGCATGGATAGTTTGTTATGTTGCTGTTTAGTTGATAAGTCATGTCCAACTACTTTGCAACCCCATGGACTGTAGCCTGCCAGGCTCCTCTCTCCCTGGGATTTCTCAGACAAGAATACTGGAGTGGGTTTCCATTTCCTTCTCCAGAGGATCTTTCCTACCCAGGAATTGAACACAAGTCTCTTGCATTGGCAGGCAGATTCTTTATACTGAGCCACCAGGGAAGCTAGGAAAGTTTTATAGAAATAGTAATTTTTTATGTCTGGGGTATGGTATTTCAAGTAATCATATTTTTTTTAACTGTCTTAAAATGAAAAACATCACTTTGGCAAACACAGAAAATAAAATGACAGTAAATGTCACAAACATTACTTCTCTGTGTATATGAATGTATGTGTTTATATAAAAGTATAACAAACTTTCTTTCAAGCCACATTTTCTGAGTTATAACAAAAAGAGCAGGGGAAATAAAAGTCAATGTAGTAAAATTATCTTTAGGGATACTTTTCATCTTTTCCTCTCTCCATCCAGATCATAATGACCTTTTTGAAACACTCTGCCATGGTTTTCTGAAAATTAATATTTTCTAGCTATGTATCTTTTTTTCATTTTCTTCCTCCCTCTTCCTTCACCCTCTCTTGCTTTTTTTCTTTCTCTATTTCTTCCTTTCTTTCCTAGCTCTTTATTTGTCTGTTACTAACTATATGTAATAACTACCATATATTAATAACTAATAATATTGTTATATGCTATAAATATGCAATTTTATCTTAGTAACTCTGAAATTTTTATGTTCTCCCCAGTTTATAGATTAGAAAAGTGAGGATCAGAGAGAATAAGTAATATGCCAGAGTTATGCTAATATTTACTCCTTGGAAGGAAAGTTATGAACAACCTAGATAGCATACTGAAAAGCAGAGAGATTACTTTGCCAACAAAGGTCTGTCTAGTCAAGGCTATGGTTTTTCCTGTGGTCATGTATGGATGTGAGAGTTGAACTGTGAATAAAGCTGAGTGCTGAAGAATTGATGCTTTTGAACTGTGGTGTTGGAGAAGACTCTTGGGAGTCTCTTGGACTCCAAGGAGATCCAACCAGTCCATTCTGAAGGAGATCAATCCTAGGTGTTCATTGGAGGGACTGATGCTAAAGCTGAAACTCCAGTACTTTGGCCACCTCATGCGAAGAGTTGACTCATTGGAAAAGACTTTGATGGTGGGAGGGACTGGGGGCAAGAGGAGAAGGGGACGACAGAGGATGAGATGGCTGGATGGCATCATCGACTTGATGGAGGTGAGTTTGAGTGAACTCCAGGAGTTGGTGATGGACAGGGAGGCCTGGCTGTGATTCATGGTGTTGTAAAGAGTCGGACACTACTGAGCTACTGAACTGAACTGAACTGAATTTGAAATTAAACCCTATTCAACCTCATTGCAAATATTTGATACATTACTTGTATTTCATGTTAAATGTGCTTCCCTATTCTTTATTAAATGTGCATATACTAGAGCATTGAGACTTGACATGTGCTTTTCTTATTGTACTGTTTTTTTTTTTTCTTTTTCACAAAAATCATTTATTTTCATGGCTTCACCAACTGTTATAGATTCTTAAAACTTAAGACTATGCAATACGATTATCATCAAAAATATCCACAAACAATAAATGCTGGAGGGAGTGTGGAAAGAAGGAAACTGTCTTGTACTGTTGGTGCTAATGTAAATTGATACAGTCACTATGGAGAATAGTATGGAGGTTCCTTAAAGAACTAAAAACAGAGTTATCACATGATCCTGCAATCGCACTCCTGGGCATATATCTGAAGAAAAACATTGTCTGAAAGGATACATGCATCCCAATGTTCATTGCAACACTGTTTATAGTAACCATGCCATAGAATCAAGTTAGATATCCATTGGCGGAGGAATGGATAAAGAAGATGTAGTACATATGTACAATGGAATATTACTCAACCATTAAAAAGAATGAAATAATGCCATTTGTAGCAACATGAATAAACCCAGAGATTGTCATACTGAGTGAAGTAAGTCAGACAGAGAAATAGCTCTTAGCCCACATAGTCTAATGTGTATCGTGATGTTTAACTTTCAATTCAGGGATCTTATGAATGACCACAGATAACTTTGAGTCTATCAGCCAAGACCTCTACACCATGCTGGGTACTGGGGAAACAGCAAATGTAAAAGAAGTTTCCTGATCTCATGTAGCTTCAATTTACAACCCCAGTAAAGCCAATAACATGTGCATTCATCCCAGTTCCTTCTACCCTCCAGGCCAAAATAAGACAGGCAAGAATTTATGTTACTTTTATGTGCCTTCTTAGACCTTGTGCATAGCATAGACCCAGATGATGGCCCCTGAAGCAGACATGGCTCATTTCATAGAACTTGTTTATTTATTGGCAGCTAATTAAATTATATTATTGTGTATTTCATGAAGTTCCCTATTTTAGGTAGGTTTTTTGGACAGCAAGGAGATCAAACCAGTCAATCTTAAAGGAAATCAACCTTGTGTACTCATTGGAAGGACTGATGCTAAAGCTAAACCTCCAGTACTTTGGCTACCTGATGGGAAGAGCCAACTCACTGGAAAAGACCCTGATTCTGGGAGTAATTGAAAGCAAAAGAGGGTTTCAGAGGATGAGATAGTTGGATGGCATCACCAATGCAATGGACATAAACTTGGGCAAACTCTGGGAGATAGTAAAGGACAGGGAAGCCTGACGTGCTTCAGTCCATGGGGTCATGAAGAGTCGGACATGACTTGGTGACTGAATAACAATAACATAAAATAAAGAATTTACCCAAATATTTCATCAAATTTTGATATTTGTCAATGACTATGGAAAACTATATTCTATTCTTATTAACACTTTTTTCCCCCATAAATTATTAACAAGCAGTTTGAGAAAAGTGATGAGCCATTTATTGGAGTATCTATAATGTTACTTGGGATTCCTTGATAACTCAGTTGGTAAAGGAGATGCCTGCAATGCAGGAGACCCTGGTTCAATTCCTGCATCAGGAAGATTGGCTGGAGAAGGGATAGGCCACCCACCCCAGTATTCTTGGGCTTCCCTTGTGGCTCATCTGGTAAAAAGTCCACCAGCAATGCAAGAGACCTGGGTTCAATCCCTGGCTTGGGAAGATTCCCTAGAGAAGGGAAAGGCTACCCACTCCAGTATTCTGACATGGAGAATACCATGGACTGTATAGTCCATGGGGGTTGCAAAGAGTCAGACATGACTAAGTGACTTTTACATAATGTTACTTAAGATGATATTTTAGACTCCCCTGGTGGTCCAGTGGTTAAGAATCCTGCTTCCAGTGCAGGAGCTATTCGTTTGATCCCTTGTCCAGGAAGATCCCACATGCTGAGGGATAGCTAAGCCTGTGTGCCACAACCATTGAAGGCCATGTGCCTAGAAGCCGAGAGCTGCAACAAGATAAGCCACTCTGATGAGAAGCCCATGCTCTGCAACTAGAGAAAGCCCACCTACAGTAACGAAGACCTGCCACAGCCAAAAATAAAAACAAAAAATACAAAGAATGTATTATTTTTAAAAAAGATAATATTTCAAGAAGCAACAATCTTTTTCAATAGCACAAGCACATCAGAAACTCATGCCATGGACTATTTCCCTTATTTTCATATTTCACAGACAGATTATTCTTCTCTTGAAGAATTAACATTCCTCTTTAATTCTTAGAAGATACCCACTATCAGAGACTAATAAGGAGGCCTGAATTTTGGTGGTTTTTGCTTGTGTGTGTGTGTTATTCATTTTGTTTTTGACAGAGCAGCCAGTATTCTTTATTATTAATTGATGAATATTTTGGTTCAACATTAATCATTGATTCACCCATTATAAAGTAGTTGTGTTCACTACATAATGCTCTTAAATCAAATGAATATTGAATAGTACTGTAGAGTAGAAACTTGTCATTAAAAGTTCTTCTATTTGGATGCAATGGTCAAAGAATTATTATAAACTGCTTTCTAAGACAGACTGAGAAAAGGTAGGACAAAAATAACATAAAAAATACCAACAAAGGTAGTTAGTTGCAGTTTTAATCCCATATTCCTCAAATAAGTATTTTTTTTTTCTTTTTTCTTTTCTCCCTTTGTTTCAATAGTATTATGATTCAAAGTAGATATTTAAGTTAAAACACACATAATAGATTTAGTGGTCATTTGCATTGCAAAACTCCTACTTAAAAAAAGAAATATATCTGTTGGAATTTTGCTACAACTTAATCCTGGGGTCAGTTCTGTGGGACTGTTTAATAGGTGAAAGGCTCTGGGTAAAATAAACAAGCCATTGTTCTCCCCAACCCCTTTCTTCAAAACTTGATGGAAATACAGGTATTGTGAAATGGGAAACAAAGAAATTTTAAATTATAGCCCTTGTGTAGAGCAAAGATAAGCTTTGTTGCACTGGTTTACAAATATAGGATATTTTCTGAAGAAGATATTAAAATGGCAAAACATAGTAGAAATATTTTCTAACCACACAACTTGTAAGTATGAAGTAAGCTGATGTGATTTTTTGGGTCTGTTCCTCAGATATAAGAATCTACATATCTTATGGTTATCAGTATAAGGTGGAACTTGCCCTTTAAGTTTTTTAAAATGAATACCAGGAAATCAGCATTTTCATGAGTATCATTAACAAATAAATAATTACAAAATGATAGAATAAATATTCTATTATGTTGATCTGTAACAAATATGAAGCTGAAAGGGAGGACCTGTTTCTTTCTCAGCAGGAGATAGTTTGAGGCTCATGAAATACATATTGCAATAAGTTTTTGTGGCATGTACCTACTTACACATGTGGTCGTGATGCCATAAAAACTGATCCAGACTTTATTTTCTATAGGTAAAATTCCACATCAGGAAGAGAGAAATAAAATATAACTGTATAGAAATTACTTCAGATCAAATTCCTGATTTCCTTAGATCTACTCTGACGTTTTTCACTCTAATTTTTGAATATTTGTTAATGGCTTTGTATGGGTATGTTTTCTATTGTGTACCATGTGGCTCTTCAGGGCTTCCAGGATCAAAGCATTGCCCATGACAAAATTCCAACTTCAGCAGTGTATATATTTTAGATTATATACTTATAAATGCACACATATGTGTGTATAAATATGAATATATTAACAAATATATCTACACAGATATATGTGCATATACGTTCATATACTTTAACATAACAGTCTTCAAAAATATTAAAAATAATTTCTACAATGTTCCCCTGTAAATAAATGTATTTAAAATACTGAGGAAAATTAAAACAGTTCATCGGCTATCATCAATCATGCTGTTTCTGTGAACTTCCAGAAACAGTGGACAGTATTTCAAAGGTTTTTGAGGAGAAGTTTGAAGATAAATTGTGCAATTGGAAGAGATGAGCACATCTTCAGATTTTAACCCAATTCATTTTACTTTTCTGAAGTGTTTTCTTGCTTAGCTATGCCTATGGGTAGGGGACGTTTAACCCACCCAACTCTGGTAAACCAAGTAACAAAATTTCAAGGGAAAGGGAGTGCCCAGGATTAATATGTGGCTCACATAAAGACATTTTTCCTCTTCTAAGTTTGCCTTTTAATTAGAGAAATATAATTTGCTTATTTTTTGTTTTCTTTTCTAATTTTCTTTTGTTTTTATTCCTTAGAAGTTATTGATTTCACTTTGGAAATTGGAGGAGGATAAAACCAGTTTTAGTTAAACATGGAAAATTTCTTGTAGTTAGTTTCTAATATACAAGCATTTCTGTTTATAAGTCCATAAGAGCAAGTTTCTTGGTTTCTTTCTTTTACCATATTGATATCATAAGAGTTTTTCATCTCTTTCTTTTAGGGAGAACAGCTTTCCCTTTTCTCATATTTTCTAATTTGTCATGCTAAGAAATGTCTAAAGAGAAATAAAAATTGAATTAGAAACCTTTTTTCTTATTTTGATAAAGTTTAAGAGCCATTTGTTTTATATTTTTGAGTAAGACATTGCTTTAGGGTTAAATGAGTTTTGAAAGGGCGTAACTAATCATAAAGGCAACATTAAATGTGGAATTTTATTTGCACTCTTTTGACCTTTATTTTATATTAGTCTGTCCTGTGTTTTTTCACTTTGTGCCTCAGCCATTTTACTAGCTGTATGACTGCGTGAAAGTTAATAAACACTTCTAAGCTTCAGTCTCCAGTTTCCTCAGCTGTAAAATAGAGATGGCATTATGATATAATGCATGTAAGAATATAAAGCATGATAAATTCCATATGTGCAAGCACAAATGCCTCACATATATGTATAATAGTGTGTGTGTATTCACTATACATATATAGTGAATATTTGTGTATATACACATAAAAAACATATACTCACATTTATATATATAAATGTGTATATAAATCATATATGTCATTTATTGGCTTCATTTATTTTTCTTAGTTTCATTTATTTTTCTGGTAATCTTATTTTTAATATAAGGAAAAATTTTTTCCTTATATTGCTATTTAATAAGGTGTTTGAAAATTATTATATCCAATTAAAAAATCAATAAAACACTTTAAATATATTACACTCAATGTACACTTTCCCTTTATTGAGGGAAAATATGTGGCTTTGTTACTGATCTGGAGATTTTAGTTTTAAAAGATTTTCTAAGAAATTTGAAATGATAGAGAATGATGGCCTGTAGAAAAATAAAAGACTACAAACTTTTGAAACTAAAAGAATATTTCTTCAACTTGGTGTTGTTCTTTCTCTCTCTTAACAATTTAAAAGGAAAACAGAAAAAGGAGATAAAAGTAAAAATTTGTTAAAAATAATAAAATTGTAAAAATAGTAAGGAGTCCTTTCCGGTCATCACTTCAAATTGAATTACATTCCAACTGAAGTTAAGAAATCTTAGAAATTCCCAAATAGCCTACAGAAATTCACCCTCAGACTGAAGCCAGGCAATCTTTGCAGATTTAGGCCCTTAATTAGGCATAAACGAATCGTGCTGTGAACTCTAGAGAAGAAATGACATAATTGTTAGTACTAATGTCTTAATTGTTAGAAAGTGATACTTCAGTGTGTGCTTCATCCAGCAAGAATGATCTGCAGTGTGGCATCACTTCTCTCTACATGCCAACAATTTGCATTTAGAACATATCAAAGAAAGAACACTTAACAATGTACTTAATTTTCTTTACTGTGTCTTCAAAACAAATATGTTCTAAAACATAACCCCCTTTCACTCATGGAACAATTAATGTGCCTTTTCAGTGTTGAGAATGGGAAATCCAATCAGAACGTAGAAACTCTTTTTCATATGAAAACACTAGTGCTAAATTATTCAATGTTAAGTCCAAATGGCATCAGAAGACAGAAATATCTATTGGACACATCAATTTTTCTAACTTTTCTCCATGTACGTTCTCTTAAAGAAAGAAACTGGGATAATAATTAAAATCATTATTAATTCATATTCATTCTATGCTGTGACTTTAAAAAGGTTAAGAAATCAAACACATAATGGAAATCTGATTTCCTTCCTTTGAAAGAGAGTGGGATTTCAGGAAGACTACAGCCATTACAAGAAGTGCTTTACTTGCATGTTCTTAAATAAGTAATGAAAAATATGGAATTAAAAATTCTAGAAAAGGGCAGTTAGAAAAGTGAGCGTGTGAACAAAAACAATATTGTCATTGCATTTGTTGGTTAATAAACAATGAGATCTTTCTAGTAGGAACCAAGTAAGAGTTGTTCTTGTGCTCTGGCCCATTTAGTTGGCATAAACATAGAGGTGGAACCACGTATACTTATTGGAGAAAAACTCTGTCTTATATTGTCCATGGAAACCATCATACAAGCTCATATATGGTAATACATTCCCTTTTTCCTTCCCAACTCTGACCCATTTGTGCTACTGAAAGGACCTGAAAGGAATGAAAACAGCCTAGCAGGAAGTTGGTTTTTATATTAGACTGAAATTAAAAGGAAAAAACAGACTTTTAGGCTACGTTATTAGTAAATTTTAATACATTGTGGTTTGCAAATATAGAATTGTTGCTATTTTTTATTCAAACTTCATTTCAGTGAGTTTTTGCTTTCACTAACAGGACAACAGTGTGCATCCATCTGGTGATAACAATATCAGAGAACACATCGAGAGTTCTGAAGGCCGAATATTCCATGTCCCGAGAGAAGTTCCACCCAGCTCAAAGCAGGCAAGAGAGTTTGAGTATAGTCTGTGTGCCCAGACTAAGATGCAGAGATGGGCCCCTAGGGGTTCCCAGGCTTGAGAGGTGCCTTTTCTCCAGAGTAAATGATAGTTATGAGAACCACACAAGACCTACCTGCACAGTGTTCAGCGAGTAGAGGCAAAGGAGAGACACTTGTCTTTACATATCCTTATCTATAGCACACCCAACGTCCTTACAATGTGTTGTCCCACTGTCCCAGCTTCCTAACAAACAATTAACCTTGCATATGAAAATGTTTTCAACATCGGTATTTCTCTTTTCTAATAATTTACCACTATTATATGATCTTTTCTGTTTTAGAAAGCCTATTCTATTCTTTACAGAAGTCCAGTTAAAATGTTTCATTTTAGCAGTCTTATAGTATGGGCACATTTCCTATGAATTCACTCCATTTTGATCCTGATGCATATTTTCCAAGAAATAAGATCCTCTCCTTTATACTTATTTTCTTAAAGGTTACATTTTAATTTACATTCTAATTTCCACATATTTGAAAAAGTCTTTATTAACATTAATAATATGTGTAGTGCTCAGTGATACAACATATTCCAGATTATAGCCATAGTGAGAAGGCAATGGCACCCCACTCCAGTACTCTTGCCTGGAAAATCCCATGGATGGAGGAGCCTGGTAGGCTGCAGTCCATGGGGTTGCTAAGTCGGACATGACTGAGCGACTTCACTTTCACTTTTCACTTTCATGCATTGGAGAAGGAAATGGCAACCCACTCCAGTGTTCTTGCCTGGAGAATCCCAGGGACGGGGGAGCCTGATGGGCTGCCGTCTATGGGTTCGCACAGAGTCGGACACAACTGAAGCGACCTAGTAGCAGCAGCAGCAACAGAACAAATTGTGGTGGTCTGCCCAGGCATACTCCTATCTGAGAAAATTAATAAACCATGGAAAATAATGGAGTTAAAATACATAAACATCATGAAAGTCTAGATATAATGAACAAGGTATGTGTTTTTAGGAGATTAGCTAAAGCAAAACTTAGATATAATGATGTAAAATACATTCATGGTTTTAAATAGCATGTTTGTGTAACACATTAATGCCCTCAAAGAGCTAGAAACCTCATTATCAGTAATATTTACAATATATTCAGACACTTAACATATCACCATAAGATTTCTTTCCTCTAAATAGCCTGGTGTGATCTGTGTATATATTCTGTCCTATACTTTATAACAAGTTCATTTAGGTTTCATAAATAAAGCAATGATATACTTAATAATGATTTACAAATATGCATTAATTGTGTATTTATGCAAAACTCTACCAGATTTCCACTTATTGAAATCACTGTCTACACTAGATATTTACTCTATTAACCAATTAATCCAACTAAAATGAGATCTGGTAAAAATCATCTTTGCATACTTCCAGAATCTGATATTTGAAACTACATGTGATTTTTACTTACATTGTTTCACAAATCACTACACTGTTCAACTGGATTATTAACGTTTATAATTGATTTTAAATCTAGTATATCTTATATCTGAAATCTATATATTCATTAATTGTTGACACTCAACTGTTGTTTTACCATAAGGACTGGTTCATGTAGCAAATTGTAACTACAGGCTTTCCAGAGAAGCCATTTCAACTCAATTTGATCAATCTTAACAAATATTTTGGAGAAGGTGATGGCACCCCACTCCAGTACTCTTGCTTGGAAAATCCCATGGACGGAGGAGCCTGGTAGGCTGCAGTCCATGGGGTCACTAAGAGTCGGACACAACTGAGCGATTTCACTTTCACTTTTTACTTTCATGCATTGGAGAAGGAAATGGCAACCCACTCCAGTGTTCTTGCCTGGAGAATCCCAGGGACGGGGGAGCCTGGTGGGCTGCCATCTATGGGGTCGCACAGAGTCGGACACAACTGAAGCGACTTAGCAGCAGCAACAAATATTTCTTAAACATTCCAGAGTCTTCCAGAGGCTAGGTGAATAAAGATGGGTAAATTTTAATTCCTGTCTATAAACATGTTTTAAACAATAATTCTAGAAGAAAAGTGTGTTGCTGCAGTACTATTATTTAAAAGCTGAAGCAATCGTTTGTCTCTGGAAATGGAGATTGGAATTTACCTTTGGGACAGAGCTCCTTCAAAATCGACAAAACTGTGGGGCCCTGTTACTCATGTAGCTGCAGAGAAGACATCTCATTTTTCCTGAAGGTCTTCCCAAATGCAGATACTGAAAAATAAGTTATATGTTTAGCTTCATAAGGTGAATTGGGGGCTTCTAATGATTTAGAATGATTTTCCTTATTTATATTTGGAATTAGACTTTCCAGTGTCTAATTTATTCTACTTTTATTCTTAGAATATACTTTAAAACTTTTGTCCTTAGTTGTCAGAGATTGGAAGCTAGAACCAGAAATGCTAGTGAAGATTAAACCTTTTACTCTCATCCTTCAGAAAAGTCCATGAAAAGAACTGTGTTGGTTTGGGTTCCCCTTGAAGCAGACTTGGAAGTAAGATTTTTGAATCCAAGTAGTTGATTTAGGAAGTGATACCAAGTGTGACAAATCATCAATAGGAGAGTAGACATGAGGCATGGGGGAAAAAAGTAGAGGATGAATGAGGAAGCCAGTGAACACAGAGAGCAAGTGGAGCTCAACCCTGTTGGCAAAGTGTGAGATAGTATAGACAATGCCTAGGAGTTACCTAAGTAGGTAGAAGTTTGGATGTTTACTATTAACATCTTGTCTGTTAACAGCCTGCTTACCATTAACATCTTGTCTATTAGCAGTCTAGGGGAGTTTTGGGAATATTAACTCTTTGGTATTTTCAGCTCACCTTGCATGTGAGTTGAACATGCTTCAAGGCTGAGAAAAAGCCTTCAAGCCAAAAGAATCATGGTACTTACGGGGAGCAGCCTTTAGTATGCCAATGTGTACTCAAGAAAAATAAAAACTAAAGATACCAAAGATTGAGCCCTGAGAGTACAAAAAAAAAAAAAAAAAAAAAAAAAGAAAGAAAGAAAGTTTTACTGCCAAGCAGAAAACCTCATGTAATATGGAGTTCAGAAGACTTCTGAAGGGAACGAACAGGGTGGAAGTGGGATGGGTCTTTTAAACCCCCAAATTCCAAACTGTTTCTGGCCCATATTAGGGAAGCAGAGTCTCTGATTGTGGCTGAGGGGCCAGTTGTACTGGAGTTTGTCATTATTTAAGCTTGGAGTTAGCTGGAGATGGTCGACTGTGCAGTGCTCACTTTGAGATGGTGGTGTCCAGGTGCTTCTGCTTTGTATGTGAGATCTCCACTGTGCGTGACTCTGCTTTGGGTGGAAACTCCCAGAGTAGGGATTACGGTGCCAGTCAGGTCTGTCCCAGTATCAGCAAACAGTTGTTATTGTTTAGTTGCTAAGTCATGTCTGACTGTTTGGTGGTGCCATGGAACTGTAGACTGCCAGGCTCCTCTGTCCATGGGATTCTCCAGGCAAGAATACTGGAGTGGGTTGCCATTTCTTTCTCTAGGAGATATTTTCAATCCAGGGATTGAACCCACGTCTCCTGCATTAGCAGGCAGATTCCTTACCACTGAGCCACCAGGGAAGCCCTCATCAGCAAACTGAGAATTAATCAGGTGAGTGTCAGGGAGAAAATAGCACCATTTTCAAGAAGGGCTGTATTAACTTAGACAGCATCTGGGGAATAGGTCACATCCTTCTTGATAGAATTTGCAATTGGTCCTGAAAAAAAACTGTGTCCCCATAATTAATCATCATGGGATTTGGAAGGTTCAAGGAAGAAACTAGGTGAGATTTCCTGTCTTAATTATGTGATTTCTAGAAATTAAATGTTAGTGGTAATGTGAAACCTGTCCATATTGTAGAATTCTGGGATAAAACACAGGTAACTACTTCTGTATGGAGATAGGTTTAACAAGGTTTGGCCTAAAAGCATTTAATTTTTTTTTTTTTTTTTTTTTTTTGCCTACAAATTTAGCAAAGAGAAATTAAGATTAGTGTAAAGATGATGATGGGAAGAAAGAAGATAGCACCAATGAATGTTTAATAGGTACATATACACATCAGTAGGAATGTGGGAGAAAGACACATATTTTCTCTTATAAATGCAATAACCCTAGTTATATAGATTCAGAAATATGCATTTCCTAAAGACCTAGAGATAAAAATTTAACCCAAGCCTCTCAAATGCCAATCTGAAACTTTTTATAATTATACCACACTACCTGACATTCCAAATAGACCCAGAAACCACAGCAGCTGTACTTCAGATGTTCCATCAATTTAATTAATTTTGCATTTCTAATAGTTTCTGCATCAGAAGAACCTGTAGGGCCAGTGAGATGCTGAGTCTGTCAACAAACAGTTCTGGGTCAGACCTCCATGTGTACTGGTAGAAAAGTGCAGTTTGTGTAGAATACTTCCATTCAGAGAGAGGGTGTCTCAGATGACCTATCTTATTGAATATTCCATCAATTAAATATTATCTGGATCCATGTAGCTGAAACATTCAATGACAAGGATGAAAGTCCCTTCTCATTTCTAAAATCAAAAAGTATATTTATAATATGAGAGATCATTTTCTTTTGTTCTATTTAAACAGAGAAGACCCCTTGGTCTTATAAAAACAATATATTTCTTTATACTGCAAAAAGTTTTTTATAGTAAAGTAATTTTAGATTAGTTTCTGTGTCTGTTTTTGGAAAAGAAATATAAATTAAAAATGAAAGAAAACTGAAGCAAATGCAAGTTTATTTCAAATAAATCTTAAGCAAACTGAAAGAAAAGGGAAAAAATAAATCCAAGTAGTTTACGAATATATTTCAATCTTTAGTGATGTCTTGTTGGGGAAAATTGCAAGCAAATCTTGACCTCTTTTACAGTAGAGACTTTTTTTTTCCTCTTTTTTAATGGTATGGGCATAGCAACTCTGAAACTGTAAGATATGTTATGCTGCTCCTGCTTTTAAGTCACTTCAGTCGTGTCTGACTCTGTGCAACCACATAGACGGCAGCCCAACAGGCTTCCCCGTCCCTGGGATTCTCCAGGCAAGAACACTGGAGTGGGTTGCCATTTCCTTCTCCAATGCATGAAAGTGAAAGTGAAATCGCTCAGGTGTGTCAGACTCTTCACAACCCCATGGACTGCAGCCCACCAGGCTCCTCCATCCATGGGGTTTTCCAGGCAAGAGTATTGGAGTGGGGTGCCATCACCTTCTCCAAAGATATATTATCAGATCAGATCAGTCGCTCAGTCGTGTCCGACTCTTTGCGACCCCATGAACCGCAGCACGCCAGGCCTCCCTGTCTATCACCAGCTCCCGGAGGTCACCCAGACTCACACCCATCAAGTCAGTGATGCCATCCAGCCATCTCATCCTCTGTCGTCCCCTTCTCCTCCTGCCCTCAATCCCTCCCAGCATCAGAGTCTTCTCCAATGAGTCAACTCTTCGCATGAGGTGGCCAAAATACTGGAGTTTCAGCTTTAGCATCATTCCCTCCAAAGAAATTCCAGGATTGATCTCCTTCAGAATGGACTGGTTGGATCTTCTTGCAGTCCAAGGGACTCTCAAGAGTCTTCTCCAACACCACAGTTCAAAAGCATCAATTCTTCGGTGCTCAGCCTTCTTCACAGTCCAGCTCTCACATCCATACATGACCACAGGAAAGACCATAGCCTTGACTAGGCGAACCCTTGTTGGTAAAGTAATGTCTCTGCTTTTGAATATGCTATCTAGGTTGGTCATAACTTTCCTTCCAAGGAGTAAGCGTCTTTTAATTTCATGGCTGCAGTCACCATCTGCAGTGATTTTGGAGCCCAGAAAAACAAAGTCTAACACTGTTTCCACTGTTTCCCCATCTATTTCCCATGTAGTGATGGGACCAGATGCCATGATCTTCGTTTTCTGAATGTTGAGCTTTAAGCCAACCTTTTCACTCTCCACTTTCACTTTCATCAAGAGGCTTTTTAGCCCCTCTTCACTTTCTGCCATAAGAGTCGTGTCATCTGCATATCTGAGGTTATTGATATTATATTATAGGGTTACACAAATAAGTCAGAGAAGGCAATGGCACCCCACTCCAGTACTCTTGCCTGGAAAATCCCACGGACGGAGGAGCCTGATAGGCTGCAGTCCATGGGGTCGCTAAGAGTCGGACACGACTGAGTGACTTCCCTTTCACTTTTCACTTTCATGCATTGGAGAAGGAAATGGCAACCCACTCCAGTGTTCTTGCCTGGAGAATCCCAGGGAAGGGGGAGCCTGATGGGCTGCTGTCTATGGGGTCTCACAGAGTCGGACACGACTGAAGTGACTTAGCATAGCATAGCATACACAAATAAGTAAATATGTTGATGTTTTAGATTTCTCACTGGGAAAAGGAGCACCTAAATAAGAAATAGGGGAAAGCAAAAAAAGAATTTTGTGAGAGTGGCATGGAATTCCAAATACTGGTATGGGTTCATGATTTCTAAAATACGTGTATATGTATATATGTGTGTTCATGTGACATGTATGTATATAGCATAGTGTATAGTTACTTTGTTAATTATATATACATATCTCTCTATATTACATAACTATAGCTGTATATGCATAGCTCTAGTTAGCAGCTAGGTCTAGAAGCAATAATGCCCCAGCAGTAATGAGTATACCCACTGCCCCACATCTCACTCTTTAATAGCACCCATCTCCCACTGAAAGGAAGCAAGACTTCTGGACTCCAAGACTCCTAGACTGGGGCAAGATGGGTATAAGATGAGGCTGGAACAACTTGTTATGCCAAGAAAATTAGGATGTGCTCAAAAAAGTCATGGGCATCTCACAAAAACACTGGGCCAGTTTGAACCACACCCCCAGCCAAATATAATCTATGCCCAAAATAATTAATGACAGTAATGAACTGTTAGATAATTTCTGGAAAGCAAGCATTCATGATTCTAAACCATAGTAAGTAGGCAGGTAAATAACTGAGAGAGAAGAGCAGGATTTCCTTAGTGTAAAATGCCAAGGGCCAACTGGCAGATATGTACAAGTGCTAGAGCTGGTTCGGGAAAGCATCAATATATGCTAAATTGAGAGAAATGAAGAGGTGTAGGATATTTGTATCATTGTGAGGCATCTTCCCAGAGATTGTTCGGTAACTCAAGAGGAAAAACAATATGAGAAATAGGATGATACTTTGACAATTTTGTCCAAATTAGCATC
This sequence comes from Tragelaphus eurycerus, assembly GCA_935064755.1. Classification (NCBI taxonomy): domain Eukaryota; kingdom Metazoa; phylum Chordata; class Mammalia; order Artiodactyla; family Bovidae; genus Tragelaphus; species Tragelaphus eurycerus. Next base: position 8,171,113 of record CAKXYN010000012.1, on the reverse strand, counting down.
AGCAAAATCCTGTGCACCTCCCATGTAATGCCCCAAGAAGGATACCTCTCACTATTACAACATTGCAGCCCATATGCATCTGACTCTAAATATGAAGAAATCTCAGACAGACCCCTAATGAGGAACATTCCAAGAAATGAGAGGGAGAGGCTATATTACTCAAAAATACCAATGTCATAAAAAACAAAGAAGGCTGTGGAAAATGTTCTAGATCAAAGGAAAAGATACAGACATACCAACTAAAGGCATACCTAATTCTAAATTAGGCAGAAATTTTACTAAAAAGAATATTACTGAGTCAACAGAAAAACACTGGAATATGGTTGTACACTTATATAAACATTTGTTAATGTTAAAGTTTACTGAAGTAGATATCTGTACTTTGGTTATCCTAAGAGGATATCCTTATTCTTAGAAAAGACATACTGAAAGTTCAGATTAAATGGCCATTATGTATGACTTTTCCCTCAAATGGTTCAGGAAAAATATTATATATGATATATATTAACTTTAATATATAAGTATATTCAGTTCAGTTCAGTTCAGTCACTCAGTTGTGTCCGATTCTTGGCAACCCCATGAATTGCAGCACACCAGGTCTCCCTGTCCATCACCAACTCCCGGAGTTCACCCAAACTCATGTCCATCGAGTCGGTGATGCCATCCAGCCATCTCATCCTCTGTCGTCCCCTTCTCCTCTTGCCCCTAATCCCTCCCAGCATCAGTCTTTTCCAGTGAGTCAACTCTTTGCATGAGGTGGCCAAAGTATTGGAGATTCAGATTCAAAATCAGTCCTTCCAAAGAACACCCAGGACTAATCTCCTTTAGAAAGGACAGGTTGGATCTCCTTGCAGTCCAAGGGACTCACAAGAGTCTTCTCCAACACCACAGTTCAAAAGCATTAATTCCTTGGTGCTAAGCTTTCTTCACAGTCCAACTTTCACATCCATACATGGCCACTGGAAAAACCATAGCTTTGACTAAACAGACCTTTGTTGGCAAAGTAATGTCTCTGCTTTTGAATATGCTATCTAGGTTGGTCATAACTTTCCTTCCAAAGAGTAAGCGTCTTTTAATTTCATGGCTGCAATCACCATCTGCAGTGATTTTGGAGCCCAGAAAAATAAAGTCTGACACTGTTTCCACTGTTTCCCCATCTGTTTCCCATGAAGTGATGGGACCAGATGCTATGATCTTAGCTTTCTGAATGTTGAGCTTTAAGCCAACTTTTTCACTCTCCACTTTCACTTTCATCAAGAGGCTTTTGAGTTCCTCTTCACTTTCTGCCATAAGGGTTGTGTCATCTGCATATCTGAGGTTATTGATATTTCTCCTGGCAATCTTGATTCCAGCCTGTGCTTCTTCTAGCCCAGCGTTTCTCATGATGTACTCGGTATAGAAGTTAAATAAGCAGGGTGACAATATATAGCCTTGACGTACTCCTTTTCTTATGGAACCAATCTGTTGTTCCATGTCCAGTTCTAACTGTTGCTTCCTGATCTGTATATAGGTTTCTCAAGAGGCAGGTCAGGTGGTCTGGTATTCCCATCTCTTGAAGAATTTTCCACAGTTTATTGTGATCCACATAGTCAAAGGCTTTGGCATAGTCATTAAAGCAGAAATAGATGTTTTTTTATGGAACTCTCTTGCTTTTACCATGATCCAGTAGATGTTGGCAACTTGACCTCTGGTTCCTCTGCCTTTTCTAAAACCAGCTTGAACATCTGGAAGTTCATGGTTCACATATTTCTGAAGCCTGGCTTGGAGAATTTTGAGCATTACTTTACTAGCGTGAGATGAGTGCAATTTTGTGGTAGTTTGAGCATTCTTTGGCATTGCCTTTCTTTGAGATTGCAGTGAAAACTGACCTTTTCCAGTCCTGTGGCCACTGCTGAGTTTTCCAGATGAGTGCATACTGAGTGCAGCACTTTCACAGCATCATATTTCAGGATTTGGAATAGCTCAACTGGAATTCTATCACCTCCACTAGCTTTGTTTGTTGTGATGCTTTCTAAGGCCCACTTGACTTCACATTCCAGGATGTCTGGCTCTAGGTGGTTGATCACACCATGGTGATTTTCTTGAAGATCTTTTTTGTACAGTTCTTCTGTGTATTCTTGCCACTTCTTCTTGATACCTTCTGCTTCTAATAGTTCCATACCATTTCTGTCCTTTATCGAGCCCATCTTTGCATGAAATGTTCTCTTGGTATCTCTGATTTTCTTGAAGAGCTCTCTAGTCTTTCCTGTTCTGTTGTTTTCCTCTGTTTCTTTACATTGATCACTGAGGAAGGCTTTCTTATCTCTCCTTGCTAGTCTTTGGAACTCTGCATTCATATGCTTATATCTCTCCTTTTCTCCTTTGCTTTTCACTTCTCTTCTTTTCACAGCTATTTGTAAGGCCTCCCCAGACAGCCATTTTGCTTTTTGCATTTCTTTTCCATGGGGATGGTCTTGATCCCTGTCTCCTGTACAATGTCACAAACCTCCGTCCATAATTCATGAGGTACTCTATCTATCAGATCTAGTCCCTTAAATCTATTTCTCATTTCCACTGTATAATCATAAGGGAGTTTATTTAGGTCATACCTGAATGGTCTATAAGTATATACTATATTATATAGAACATAAATATATGTATAATATTTATAACCAGTACTTACATGTTATTAACATAAGTTAATATATGTTTATTACATGAACAGAGAGAGAAAGAGCACATGCAAAGCAAATGGCATAAACTTAACAAGAATTGAGTCTGGGTACTGGGTACCTGAGTATTCTATGTGCCTTCTTATTTTTGCCACCTTCCATATATTTGCAACTACTTCAAAATAATACTTAAAAAATAATGAAAAATTTTAACGCAAAAAGAAGCAAGTTGGAATCCTGAGTGGTCTTAAGTCAGCTACTTTATTTTCTCTATATCAATGTTCTGTTCCTTGAAACAGAGATAATCACATCCCTTCCCAATATTATCATGAAATAAAATGAGCTCCTCTTTCAAATGTAGCAAATAGGTGATCAGCAATGACTATCCCTTCCCTCAGAGCCCGAATTTCTCTCCCAGATAGCTATCATCATTAAATCTAGTTTCCACAAGATTGATTAAATTCTCAGGTCTTTTAAATAATTTTACCTAACAATTTAAATTTAATTTAACCTAATAATGCTTTTAAAATTACACAGTGGTAGAGATTTTAAGTCTAAATTATGGTCTTACTCTGATAGAATAGGAATTCTTTCAAGTTCAGCTATATTTTGTATTCATGTTGGCATTCCTAGCAGTATAATTCTTGGCACTTAATAGATGCTCATTGTGTGTTTGTTGAAGTGAGTTCAATAATCTATGCAGATATAACCAAAATTTGACATAATTATAGGATTCAAAAGATGATATTATTTCTGCATTGTAATATCTGCATCTGAATGCCTTCATGATTGAAGAGCCATGTGGCTGGTCTGAAGTGACCTGAATTGACTGAAGTGCCTTCTTTAGTTTATGCCCTAACCATTCAGATCTATACCACATACCAAGCCATTTTTCTTTCTCCTGCACCCCCATACTGTTTCTTTCAAAGAGACTCAATGCCAAGCATTTTATGCAGTCTGCAAGTCTCATTCCTTAGAACAGCTTGTTTCTAACATTTTCTTAAACTTTCTGTCTTTTTTTTTTTCTTGAGGCAAACAATGTTTAAATTGAAATCACTCTTTGTTTTTCTATTTCTCATTTTGAGTCCAAGAAATGTTTTTAAATGGAACCAGTGAAGGCAAATATTGATTGAAGTTGCATGTGTTTGATAGTTCATTTAACACAGAAGTTCTTAACAAGCATGATTCTGCCCCCAGGAGACATAGGGTAACTTTTGGAGACATTTTTGACTGTCAGAACTAGGGGTGGTTGTGACGCTGGCTTCTAATTGGTAGAAGCCAAAGATGCTGCTGAATATTCTACAGTGAACAGGACAGCTACCAACCAGGAAGAGTTAGCTAGTCCCAAATGTCCATAGTGTTGGAGTTGAGAAATCCTGAGATAAGTGAAAAGATTGCCATTATGACATTTAGGCAGATTCAGATTTGATTTTCAAACAGAGATGAAACTTCAAATTACTGGAGTCATACTTGTATTTGTAGACAAGTGTAATTACATTTCAGCCTTCCATTTTGCAATTATAACAGGTCCAGCACAGATGCTTACAGATTATCCATACTATCGCATGACAGTGATTCTTTCCATTTGCAATAGCTTTCCTAAGCCTTGTTCTACTGTTTTTCGGAGCCATCTAGAGTTTGAAACTCAAATTCACATGACTTTTTTGAAAATTGTTTTAATTTCTCATTGATTTCCTATATTTCCCACATCACATTTGGTGAAAATGTTTTCTCTTTTCTAACCTTAGTATAGAGGTTCTCAACTTAGGATCTATGTTAGAATCACCTAGGGAGGTTTAAAACTCCTAATGTCTGAGTCTCACCCCAAATATTTTGATTTGCTTGATTTGGGGTGAAGCCTGGATGTTGGTATTTTTAAGAAGATATTCAACTGATAATATACAGCCATATTTTAGAAACATCCTTTAGAATAGTCTCTTCAACTTATTGCAAAAATAGTATTTTAAAATCAACAAAATAAAATAATACAGATTCTGAGAAATAAGTCCTTAACTACCAGGGTCTACTCTTGCTCCAGAAAAACTTAATTTTTATTAGCCCTTTCCTCCATCATGTTAATGAGTATGGGGATGATGTTACTAGACTGAGTTCCTAAAATAAGCTATAATTTTCTTTGAACCTTAAGTTTTTGTCTCGGTACCTGATTACTTTCTATATGCCATCAATATCATGGAGTATATACACCACCTTAAGTTAATTTATAATTCCTAAGCAGTCATGGAACAACAGACTGGTTCCAAATAGGAAAAGGAGTACGTCAAGGCTATATATTGTCACCATGTTTATTTAACTTATATGCAGAGTACATCATGAGAAATGCTGGACTGGAAGAAACACAAGCTGGAATCAAGATTGCCGGGAGAAATATCAATAACCTCAGATATGCAGATGATACCACCCTTATGGCAGAAAGTGAAGAGGAACTCAAAAGCCTCTTGATGAAAGTGAAAGTGGAGAGTGAAAAGGTTGGCTTAAAGCTCAACATTCAGAAAACGAAGATCATGGCATCTGGTCCCATCGCTACATGGGAAATAGATGGAGAAACAGTGGAAACAGAGTCAGACTTTATTTTTCTGGGCTCCAAAATCACTGCAGATGGTGACTGCAGCCATGAAATTAAAAGACGCTTGCTCCTTGGAAGGAAAGTTATGACCAACCTAGATAGCATATTCAAAAGCAGAGACATCACTTTGCCAACAAAGGTTCGCCTAGTCAAGGCTATGGTCTTTCCTGTGGTCATGTATGGATGTGAGAGCTGGACTGTGAAGAAGGCTGAGTGCCGAAGAATTGATACTTTTGAACTGTGGTGTTGGAGAAGACTCTTGAGAGTCCCTTGGACTGCAAGGAGATCCAACCGGTCCATTCTGAAGGAGATCAGCCCTGGGATTTCTTTGGAAGGAATGATGCTAAAGCTGAAACTCCAGTATTTTGGCCACCTCATGCGAAGAGTTGACTCATTGGAGAAGACCCTGATGCTGGGAAGGATTGAGGGCAGGAGGAGAAGGGGATGACAGAGGATGAGATGGCTGGATGGCATCACTGACTCGATGAATGTGAGTCTGAGTGACCTTTGAGAGCTGGTGATGGATAGGGAGGCCTGGCGTGCTGCAGTTCATGGGGTCGCAGAGTCGGACACGACTGAGCGACTGATCTGATCTGAAGCATGTTGTAAATTTTACGGTAAGCACTTATAGACATCATGTCATCCAGTTTTCAGACTATCTCAGTGAGGTGGTCATTATTTTCCTCCTTTACAGATAAGAATTATTGTTTAACTTTCAACACCTCTGTTGCCTCTGACTGGATCCAACTAGATTCTTCATCCCTCTTTTCACTCTTATCTTTCTAGAAGTGTTGGAACTAATACATCCAGATGTCCTTTCCACAGAAAGCCCACATCTGAGATCAAGAGGGCAAGTCACTATAACCTCTTCTGGAGCTGATCTGAGCTTCCACATGGTTCTTTGTGCCAAGAACTTGTACATGACCCCTTGGGCTTTCCCTTTGTATGGCCTCTTTCTGAGCATTCAGTTTCTATCCTTCCAGACTACCAATTTAGCCCATGAGGACATTTGCCACTTGTCCTGGCCCATGTATCTGAAAGCCCTTTAGACTTTGCTATTGGCCCTTTTTCTAATAAGTAAAGCCAAAATTCATCCCCTAGCTGGTCCTATGAGGGATTGTGATTCTACACAAGGCCACGAAGGCACTCGCTAAGGATTCCATGCACCTATTATCCCAACTTCTTCCCCTGATGGGCAAATCATCTGTGTTAGGTTATGTGTGGCTTTTGCAGCTGATCTGTAGAAATTCCACCACAGACAAGATGTTTATTCATCCAGTAATAGTGCAATAGAGCCAACAGTCAGCTTTATGTATCTTTTTCTTTTTTTTTTTCAATCTGGACTTTAAGCAAAAAATTTAAATATTTATTTATTTGGCTGCACAAGGTCTTAGTTGCGGCATGAGGGAGCTTTGATATTTCACTGTGGCATGTGAACAAGTGGCATGTGGGATCTAGTTCCTGGACCAGGCATCAAACCTAGGCCCTCTGCATTTTGAGCATGAAGTCTTAGTCACTGGACCACCAGGGAAGTCCCAAGCAAGCATTTTGGAAATATATGAGGACTATAACCTGGGTCTCCAGCATTGCAGGCAGATTCTTTACCATCTGAGCCATCAGGGAAGCCTCCAGAACAAAATTTATTATGTCATAGCCACAGAACTTTTTTTTTTTTTTTTCCCTGACAAATGGAATGAAAAGATTGCAAAACCGAAGAGTTACAGAATAAAGTGAGCAAAGTGTCTTGGAGAAATCTTTTCTGGAGAAAGCAGAAGGGTTTTCTCTACTGTTCAAACTTGACAGCACTGTGGAATGGGCAGCCCAAACAGGCAGTCCAGTTCACCCTCAACTTTGTGGCTCCTTTCCAGTGGTTCTTTAGTAGTTCCAAAAATTGTCTTAAGTGGCTCTGTGGAAACATGGGGATCTGTGGGCAACTCTAGGAAGGGAGTTTGTGTAGGAACCTTGTCAGCCAGGTTCACGGAATCTCGAGGACATACGTAACCCTCCTGAGCTATGCTAGCAACTACCTTGCCTTCAAGACAATTCTTTGAAAAGTCCTATTGTAGAATCGGTCACTATTCATTCACTGAACATCAAAAAAAGCAGTTGGGTGGTGTGTAGAAGCCATGCTTTATGAAAAAGAGGTAATTTAAACATTAGATTCATCTCCAGAGTGGCAAGTTGTTTTCACTGATATTGGGACATATGCTTGTGGAATAGAATGGCTAGGGGTGATGGCTGAGAATATGCCTAACATTTAATTTCTTCTAAAAAATTTAAATGTATTGAATATATGTGAATTATATATCACACATGCATGCGTTTATAACTATGTTGAGGAATAAGTCTTGCTCCCTAAGATGGAACCATTTTTAAAGAATGTCTTTTCCTCTAAATATGCTGGGTAACCATTTAAACACATAAATAGTAGCAAAAGTTTCTTGTTTTAGCTCTCTTGGGAGTCCTGCATGAGATGAGATTTGGCTTTTGTGCTTAGGTAGGCTAATTAGATGAAGAAATAAAGAAAAAGTAAAAACCCACTGACACATCCATGTGTGAGCAGGGGTTGTGGGTCGGGGCTGATGCACGTGATCGGAGCCATCTGCCTGCTTCCTGCCATACAGGTCAATTCATTTTGATAGCCTTTGACTTGCAGGTCTGTAGGTAACTTTCATCAATAAAGCCTACATTTCAGAGTTCAGATTAAATAAATTATGCACTATTTTAAAAAAATTGTCAATCCAGACTAAAATGGGAAAATAGAATTTTTTGCCTTTGGCTATAACTTTATTTTCTCTTTATTTGTGTTATGCTTCAATTCTACCTTTTTGAAAATAAGCTTTATTCCTATTTTCACCACTTTTAATGGCTTATATATTTGTATTCAAACTATTTGAATAATACCTTGCTGTAAAACTGCTATAAATTCAAACAAAAAAGAGCAACAACAGCCCCAATTCTTCCTTTCTTTTGAACCTTTGCTCCAGAATTTTGCAGTCCACAGAGGTCATGACATCTAGAGAATGTTTTATCATTCTTTACTCCAAAGGATAAAGAGAAAGAATACAAGGTGAAACAAAACAGAATTTCAAGAAGAGCCATAGAGCTAGAAGAGGTCTGAGAGGGCAGAATGTCTTGGAATCTTTTCAGAAACCTGTTCCAGCTCCTTCCTGAGAGCAGTTACTGTCCCTGCACATATGTGAGTACACAGGGCTGCAGAGAAATGGCAGGACAGGGAAGACTGATAATTATGCTACAGACACAGACTTATAAAGGGACTTATTTAAACTATTCCTTGGGGTTTGATTAAGTATTGGCTTATTGCTGGAGACAGTAGAGAGTGACCAGAACTGGTATTTTTAATGGAGAAAATGAAAGAACAGTTGGACAGTTCTTAGTAGGGGAGAAATGATGCACTAAAGATGTAAATGTTTTGGATTTGTCTCCTTCCTCTCAACTCCCAGCTCCGGGAGACCTTGAGCTTTCCTTGGCTGCTGTAGTTTGCAATGAGACATTCAGTGCTCAGATGAGGATGCTAATCCCATTTGTTACATTCCATTTTAAAGCTATTTGGGGCAGCTAGATTACCAGACAGTAATCATGCATAGTTTACCACCATGCGGTTTTAATAACCCAGGCATTTGTGTTTATGAGTTTAGTGTGGATTAGACTATATTTCAGCTGAATATTAATGGATTTAATCAATCCTTTCTTAATTCATGAATTTTTTACACTTGTAAGTCACATTTAGGCTTTGACTTTTGTCCAAGACACTTTAGAAAAAACCAACTGAGAAGAATAATTTTATTATATCATCATCAGCGTCATCGTTGCATGTTCTCATTTAATTTATCATGCTGGCTGCTGTGTGAGTGTCTACAGATGCTTTGTTTTTTCTGTCCCCTAGATCATGAACAGAGGCCTCATTTATACTTCTGGTCAGGCTTCAAATAAATATGAAATATTGGCCTAAAGCAAGAAATCTTTTACTATTGGAGAAGGAAAAAATACAAACAACCCTCTGCTGATAGAGAGTGGACACATATATACATTCACACCCATTCCTGTAGACATAATGTCAGAAAACATCACACAGAATGAGCAAATCCAAAATTATATAAGAAACATTGTTTACTTTGGTTTCTATTACCTTGTTCAAAGGAGTGCCACAGATTCTAAATAAGACTCATTCAGTGCCAAACTCTGTGCCAGGTTTTAGGAGTAGAAAGAGTAATTGAGCATGGATTCGAGCTCTGTAGACCTTCAAGTGTCATGTGCATTTAGGAAGTGAGGAACTTGGTTCACTACTTGAGAACTGCACACACACTACAGTTATTGCTATTGCTCAGTAACAATATTGGTTTTTCAAATTAGTGACTTGGGGAAAATAAACAGAACAGAACACTTTAATGATGAGAATGGAAGAGATTTCATTTTATGGTAGGTAACCTTCATCAACGAAACCCACATTAAGTTCTTCAATACTTAGAACAATGTCCAAAAGTATACAGTGGATACTTCTTGTTATTTCCTACAAAAGAATTGGTGACTAGCATTATTCAGTGATTCAGTTAATGCCAGACTAACAGATTCTGTGTGTGTGTGTGTGTGTGTGTGTGTGAGTGTGTATTTCCAAGTCACTATCCATACATGGCCATTTGTGTCCATTTCCTATAATATTAATAGCTGTGATAAATTACCACAAATTCGATGGATTCAAACAACACAAATGTATTATTTCTCAGATCTAGAAGCCAGAAGGACTAAAACCAGGGTGTAAGTAAGACTATGCTCCTTGTGGGGCTCTAAAGGAGGATATGTTTCCTTGACTTTTTTAACTTCTAAGGGAATCCCTCATACCTTGGCTCATGACTACTACCTTATCTTCAAAGGCAATTGGATCTGCTAGCCCAAACTTGGTCAAACAATAGATGGCAAGAGTGAATGTTGACATTCTAGGAATCAGTTAACTCAAATGGACTGGAATGGGTGAATTTAACTCAGATGACCTTTATATCTACTACTGCAGGCAGGAATCCCTCAGAAGAAATGGAGTGGCCATCATGGTCAACAAGAGAGTCTGAAATGCAGTACTTGGATGCAATCTCAAAAATGACAGAATGATCTCTGTTCATTTCCAAGGCAAACCATTCAATATCATAGTAATCCAAGTCTATGCCCTAACCAGTAACGCTGAAGAAGCTGAAGTTGAACGGTTCTATGAAGACCTACAAGACCTTTTAGAACTAACACCCAAAAAAGATGACCTTTTCATTACAGTGGTATAGAATGCAAAAGTAGGAAGTCAAGAAACACCTGGAGTAACAGGCAAATTTGGCCTTGAATACAGAATGAAGCAGGGCAAAGACTAATAGAGTTTTGCCAAGAAAATGCATTAGTCATAACAAACACCCTCTTCCAACAACACAAGAGAAGACACTATACATGGACATCACCAGATGGTCAACACCAAAATCAGACTGATTATATTCTTTGCAGCCAAAGATGGAGAAGCTCTATACAGTCAGCAAAAACAAGACCAGGAGCTGACTGTGGCTCAGACCATGAACACTTTATTGAGAAATTCAGACTGAAATTGAAGAAAGTAGAGAAAACCACTAGACCATTCAGGTATGATCTAAATCAAATCCCTTATGATTATACAATGGAAGTGAGAAATAGATTTAAGAGCCTAGATCTGATAGATAGAGTGCCTGATGAACTATGGAATGAGGTTCATGACATTGTACAGGAGACAGGGATCAAGACCATCCCCATGGAAAAGAAATGCAAAAAAGCAAAATGGCTGTCTGGGGAGGCCTTACAAATAGCTGTGAAAAGAAGAGAAGTGAAAAGCAATGGAGAAAAGGAAAGATATAAGCATCTGAATGCAGAGTTCCAAAGAATAGCAAGAAGAGATAAGAAAGACTTCTTCAGTGATCAATTCAAAGAAATAGAGGAAAAAAACAGAATGGGAAAGACTAGGGATCTCTTCAAGAAAATCAGAGACACCAAAAGAATATTTCATGCAAAGATGGGCTCGATAAAGGACAGAAATGGTATGCACCTAACAGAAGCAGAAGATATTAAGAAGAGATGGCAAGAATACACAGAAGAACTGTACAAAAAAGATCTTCAGGACCAAGAAAATCACCATGGTGTGATCACTCACCTAGAGCCAGACATCCTGGAATGTGAAGTCAAGTGGGCCTTCGAAAGCAGTACTATGAACAAAGCTAGTGGAGCTGATGGAATTCCAGTTGAGCTATTCCAAATCCTGAAAGATGATGATGTGAAAGTGCTGCACTCAATATGCCAGCACATTTGGAAAACTCAGCAGTGGCCACAGGACTGGAAAAGGTCAGTTTTCATTCCAGTCCCAAAGAAAGGCAATGCCAAAGAATGCTCAAACTACCGCACAATTGCACTCATCTCACACGCTAGTAAAGTACTGCTCAAAAGTCTCCAAGCCAGGCTTCAGCAATATGTGAACCATGAACTTCCTGATGTTCAAGCTGGTTTTAGAAAAGGCAGAGGAACCAGAGATCAAATTGCCAACATCTGTTGGATCATGGAAAAAGCAAGAGAGTTCCAGAAAAACATGTATTTCTGCTTTATTCACTATGCTAAAGCCTTTGACTGTGTGGATCACAATAAACTGTGGAAAACTCTGAAAGAGATAGGAATACCAGATCACCTGATCTGCCTCTTGAGAAATCTGTATGCAGGTCATGAAGCAACAGTTAGAACTGGTCATGGAACAACAGACTGGTTCGACATAGGAAAAGGGGTTCATCAAGGCTGTATATTGTCACCCTGTTTATTTAACTTATATGCAGAGTACATCATGAGAAACGTTGGACTGGAAGAAACACAAGCTGGAATCAAGATTGCCAGGAGAAATATCAATAACCTCAGATATGCAGATGACACCACCCTTACGGCAGAAAGTGAAGAGGAACTCAAAAGCCTCTTGATGAAGGTGAAAGTGGAGAGTGAAAAAGTTGGCTTAAAGCTCAACATTCAGAAAGTGAAGATCATGGCATCTGGTCCCATCACTTCATGGGAAATAGATGGGGAAACAGTGGAAACAGTGTCAGACTTTCTTTTTCTGGGCTCCAAAATCACTGCAGATGGTGACTGCAGCCATGAAATTGAAAGACGCTTACTCCTTGGAAGGAAAGTTATGACCAACCTAGATAGCATATTCAAAAGCAGAGATATTACTTTGCCAACAAAGGTTCGTCTAGTCAAGGCTATGGTTTTTCCTCTGGTCATGTATGGGTGTGAGAGCTGGACTGTGAGGAAGGCTGAGCACTGAAGAATTGATGCTTTTGAACTGTGGTGTTGGAGAAGACTCTTGAGAGTCCCTTGGACTGCAAAGAGATCCAAGCAGTCCATTCTGAAGGAGATCAGTCCTGGGATTTCTTTGGAAGGAATGATGCTAAAGCTGAAAGTCCAGTACTTTGGCCACCTCATGCGAAGAGTTGACTCATTGGAGAAGACTCTGATGCTGGGAGGGATTTGGGGGCAAGAGGAGAAGGGGACGACAGAGGATGAGATGGCTGGATGGCATCACTGACTTGATGGACGTGAGTCTGAGTGAACTCTGGGAATTGTTGATGGACAGGGAGGCCTGGCGTGCTGCGATTCATGGGGTTGCAAAGAGTTGGACATGACTGAGTGACTCATCTGATCTGATCTGATCTCAGCCCAAACTCCCACAGCAGAGGCAAACTATTACGTGCAGGATGGATAGAAAACAAGGTCACACAAGTAACTATTTTCAATATTCTGTGACAAACTATAATGGAAAAGAATATGAAAATATATTTATACATGTTGGCAACCCACTCCAGTATTCTTGCCTGGAGAATCCCAGGGACAGGGGAGCCTAGTGAGTTTCTGTATATGGGGTCGCACAGAGTCAGACACGACTGAAGCGACTTAGCAGCAGCAGCAGCAATGGAGTCATAAGAGAAGGCAATCGCACCCCACTCCAGTACTTTTGCCTAGAAAATCCCATAGACAGAAGAGCCTGGTAGGCTGCAGTCCATGGGGTTGCTAGAGTTCTACACGACTGAGTGACTTCCCTTTCACTTTTCACTTTCATGCATTGGAGAAGGAAATGGCAGCCCACTCCAGTGTTCTTGTCTGGAGAATCCCAGGTACAGGGAAGCCTAATGGGCTGTCATCTATGGGGTCGCACAGGGTCGGACAAGACTAAAGCTACTTAGCAATGGAGTCATAGAAGAAATCATTAATAATACAACATAGTAAATCAACTATACTTCAATAAAGTAAAAAACAAACAAACAAACAAACAAAAAGCCAATCATAGTATCTTCAAATCTCATCCTCCTACTCTTCTATCATTACTACTTCTTCCCCAACTCTGACCCTTCTTCCTCCTCTTATAAGGACCCTTGAATTAATTAATTACATCAGTCTCACATGGATCAGATCAGATCAGATCAGTCGCTCAGTCGTGTCCGACTCTTTGCGACCCCATGAACCGCAGCACGCCAGGCCTCCCTGTCCATCACCAGCTCCCGGAGGTCACTCAGACTCACATCCATCGAGTCAGTGATGCCATCCAGCCATCTCATCCTCTGTCGTCCCCTTCTCCTCCTGCCCTCAATCCCTCCCAGCATCAGAGTCTTCTCCAATGAGTCAACTCTTCGCATGAGGTGGCCAAAATATTGGAGTTTCAGCTTTAGCATCATTCCTTCTAAAGAAATTCCAGGATTGATCTCCTTCAGAATGGACTGGTTGGATCTTCTTGCAGTCCAAGGGACTCTCAAGAGTCTTCTCCAACACCACAGTTCAAAAGCATCAATTCTTCGGCGCTCAGCCTTCTTCACAGTCCAACTCTCACATCCATACATGACCACAGGAAAGACCATAGCCTTGACTAGGCGAACCTTTGTTGGTAAAGTAATGTCTCTGCTTTTGAATATGCTATCTAGGTTGGTCATAACTTTCCTTCCAAGGAGCAAGCGTCTTTTAATTTCATGGCTGCAGTCACCATCTGCAGTGATTTTGGAGCCCAGAAAAACAAAGTCTGACACTGTTTCCACTGTTTCCCCATCTATTTCCCATGCAGTGATGGGACCAGATGCCATGATCTTCGTTTTCTGAATGTTGAGCTTTAAGCCAACTTTTTCACTCTCCACTTTCACTTTCATCAAGAGGCTTTTTAGCCCCTCCTCACTTTCTGCCATAAGAGTGGTGTCATCTGCATATCTGAGGTTATTGATATTTCTCCCGGCAATCTTGATTACAACTTCTGTTTCTTCCAGTCCAGCATTTCTCATGATGTACTCTGCATATAAGTTAAATAAACATGGTGACAATATGCAGCCTTGACGTACTCCTTTTCCTATTTGGAACCAGTCTGTTGTTCCATGACCAGTTCTAACTGTTGCTTCCTGACCTGCATACAGATTTCTTAAGAGGCAGATCAGGTGGTCTGGTATTCCCATCTCTTTCAGAATTTTCCATAGTTTATTGATAATCCAAGGTAATCTCTCCATATCAATATCCTTAATTTAACCACATCTTCAAAGTTTTTTTTTTTTTTCCTCTCTCTGTGTAAGGCAACATAGTCACAAGTTTCAGAGACTAGATATGGCCATCTCTAGGGGCCATGGTTCTATGCATGACACCTATAATATTAATGGTGCTTGTATTTTTCCCCTTCTATTTCAGGTCCTTATTTTTAACTGCAGAAAGTTTTCTTTATTTTTCACTTGTCTAACATATAAACTTTTAGTATCAAATCTTTGTTATTTCTATATTTTCTTCAAATATGCTTTACAAGTTGATAATTATATATTTTATCAGTGTATTTTGGTGCTTCAGACGGTAAATAATCTGCCTATAATGTAGAAAACTTGGTTCAATACCTGGGTGGGGAAGACCACCTGGAGAAGGGATTGGCTACCCACTCCAGTATTCTTGCCTGTAAAATCTCACGGATAGAGAAGCCTGTCAGGCTACAGTCTAGGAGGCGTTAAGAGTCGGACATGGCTGAGCATATGCTCTATCTGGTACCAGAAGCACACATGCCTGTCAGTTTTGACTTCCTATTTGGAATCAGCTTCTCTTGCGACAATTGACAGCCTCTCTCTTTGATTTCCTTAATCCTCATTGGCAGGAAGAAACACAATGCTTGGAGCTTGTTCTGAAGAAACTCCATATTGCACAGTAGCAGGTACGGTATTATTGATTCTCTCCCTCCTTGCTCCCCTGACCATACAATCTGCAGCATTCAAAGGAGAGTGGAGAGGTACTGAGCACTTAATATTTCCATTCACTGTACAGCACACTTCAATAGTATGAACCCATTGAATCCCTACAACCTTCTGTGAGGTAAACACTGTGGTTGTCTTCCTTTTGTAGATAAGCCAATAGTCACATATGGATGTGAGAATTGGACAATACGGAAAGCTGAGTGCCAAATAATTGATGCTTTTGAACTGTGGTGCTGGAGAACACTCTTGAGAGTCCTTTGGACTGCAAGGAGATCTAACTAGACCATCCTAAAGAAAATCAGTCCTGAATATTTATTGGAAGAACTGATGCTAAAGCTGAAACTTTAATACTTTGGCCACCTGATGTGAAGAGGTGAGAAGACTTATTTGAGAAGACCCTGATGCTGTGAAAGATTGAAGGTGGGAGGAGAAGTGGACGACAGAGGATGAAATGGTTGGATGGTATCACTGACTCAGTGGACATGAATTTGAGTAAACTCTGGGAGTTGGTGATGGACAGGGAGGCCTGGTGTGCTGCAGTCCATGGGGTTGCAATGAGTCGTGCATGACTGAGTGACTGAACTGAACTGATTGAAATTCAGATAATCTTTCTCTAAGGACCATGTCTGCACTGCTATATTCTACAGCCTCCTTATTTTAGAAAGTTATCATTTAATCAGTTTATGTCCTTTTTAGTCATTTTATTTTATAAAGTAAACAGCAAGAAAGAATATCCATGGACAAAACTTTTATTTGGAGCAGTAGCCAACAACTTTAATACTGGGCAAAAAAATGGAACTTGCCACTGTTTGCCAACATTCCACTATTAGGAAAAATTTTCCTTGTTTTCTTGACTCTTTTTCTTTAAATTCTGCTTATAGTTCACAGAGATGGTGTTAAGATATTCAATTTCTAGTACTGATAAAGAGTAAGAAGACAAGCAAATATATTAACCTTAAGATGAACTTACCCTTTTCTTAACCATGATTATGGTCTTTGGTTTCCTTCTCGCAAACCATTTTGCTCACTATCATCTCTTTTGGGCACTTTCTCTAGAAGGAGGCAGAGGAGCGTCTCTTTTGCTCACATTTCATAAGGAATGACCTTAAACACAGACTCACTTGGCAATTCCTTTGTGTAGCAAATGGAATGGCAGTTAGAATGCTAGGTATTACATCAACCAAGTATAAAACCACTTTAAAGAGAATTTAAATAAGAGATTGGGAGACTACCGAACTTTGGGGATGGGAATAAAAGAGAAACCTTGGCAAAACCATACAGTGCTTTAGACATTCAGTATTTGTGTGTTCTGAGGGATTTGCTGATGGTGTAAAATTTTTCTTAACATTAACTATATTGAACTTATTTGAATATAAGCAAATTGTATTGAGTATTAAATAAGAATAAATACACAGATCTTATAAGGGGAGAAGCCATCTGCTAATTTAAGATACAGGTGAAGAAAGAGAAGAAAGAAACATTTCCAGTTATTTTTTATAGTCATATGCAAATGAGTGACAGAAACTAGTGGTTCATGCCAAGTGGAGTGAAATGAGCCAAAGAATTGTCTTGGTATGAAATTTTCTTCACATTTTTTATCCATAAGTGGATTTGGTGACATCAAAGATGACAAGTATGATAAATGAAAGTAAGCAGTGCTTTATCTTTTGCTATGTTTGTGAAATGCAAAAGAAATTGTAAAAATAGAGCCATACATTTAATTTTTAAAATCTTAAATTCTAATATAAGAAAACTGAAATGTTAAAATGAAAGCTTTAGGATATTGATCTATCACATATATATTTGGAATGAGAAATGTCAACTGGAAGATCATTATATATCATTACTCACATGTTAATTTGTGACTAGAAAGTATAGAAATGAAAAGAAGATTATTTGAAAAAAAAAAAAAATAGATACTAAAGAAATAGATGAGTCCACTGGCACAGTTGAAGACTTCAACACTCTTTATCATAGACAGATTCAGCAGGCAGGTCAGTAGGACATGAATGAACTCAACCAACACAGTACTTCACACAGCTACAGAAGAATAATCATTCTTCTCAAGCTCACATGGAATATTCACCAAGATAGAGTACATCCTGGCCCATAAAGCACACCTTAATAAATTCAAAAGAATAGAAATCATAGTGTCTTTTCTCAGACCACAATGGGATTAAACTAGAGGTCAATAATAGGTAACTGGAAAATATCAAAATACATCAAAAAACACATTACTAAATAACACATAGAAGAAATCTCAGAATATGGTGGGAGAAATGGCAGAGTAGGAAGATTTTGGACTCACTTCCTTCAAGGGACATACCAAAGTTGCAACTATCCATAAAGAAACTATCTCTGAGAATGACCTGAAGACTAGCAGACAAGCTTTTCCACAACTAAAGATAGAAAGGAGAACCCACACTGAGATGGGCAGGAGAGGCAGGGATGCAATCTGGCCAGGACCCACACCCCTGGAGCAGCAATCTAAAGGCAGGAAGGATATCACAACCCTGGACGTTTCCCATGAGGAGTGAGAGCTCTGAACCCCTTATCAAGCATCCCAGCCCTGGGAAATTGCATCAGGAAGATGAAGCCACATAATATCTGGCTTTCAAAACTAGTGGGACTTTTGTCTGTGAGTGTTGGAGGTCTTTATATTACCTAGACTTGGCTCTGAAAAAAAGGTGCACACAAAAACTCACTTGCTCTCAGTTCTAGCAAAAAGACATACTGATATTTGAAGTGTGTGGCCGAGAGGCAGAGACCTGTTGGGGCTTTTTCTAGGTATGGAGAATCTAGTGGGTGCTAGCTTTCTGTTTGTTTGTGGCCCACCCTCTACTAACCTGGTACTAGCAGGCACCATTTCTAACTCTTCATCTCTAACCTATTAGCATCACTTGCCCCACTCTGCATTCACAGGCAGATCCAACACTCTAAGTACCTGGCCCTCTCTGCCAGACCTGGCAACAGCCCTTAGCCAGCAGCAAAATCCCCTGAAGTAGTCCCCAGGCTCATCAGACCTGGTGAGTCCCCTTGGCTGGCACCAGAGCCCTTTGAACATCGCCACTGTCTCACCACTCCCAGTGGATGCCCTTGGTTGGCACAGAGATCCTCCAAAGCAACCTCCCGCCACACCAATCCCAGCAGAAATCCTCAGCCAGCACTGGAGCTCTTTGATTTTCTGCCCCAAAAGACCGAGTGGATGCCTTCAGCCAGACTTGCATTCTTCCAAAGAGAGTTCCTCCCAGGG
This sequence comes from Tragelaphus eurycerus, assembly GCA_935064755.1. Classification (NCBI taxonomy): domain Eukaryota; kingdom Metazoa; phylum Chordata; class Mammalia; order Artiodactyla; family Bovidae; genus Tragelaphus; species Tragelaphus eurycerus. The sequence goes on along the minus strand of CAKXYN010000012.1, from coordinate 8,152,369 downwards.
GCTGGCCGTACACATCACAGTTCCTGCAGTAATCACAACCAGGCCCATGGCCAGCTGCACCAGGGGTCAGCTTTACCAGCAAGCACAGTCCAGTCAGAACAGGAGGACATACACAGCTCACACAGGGGACAATCTTGGAGCACCTGGCTCTGGTGATCAAGGCAGACGACACTACTGGGCCACAAAAGACATAGTCTACACAAAGCCGCTCCTTCAAGACCAGGAGACATACATGATATACCTAATGCACAGAGCGGACACATAAAGTTAGACAAAATGAAGACAAAGAAGGTAGGCAAAAAAAGACAAAGAAGAGGTCTTAAATAAAAGGGTGAGACAAAACCTCAGGAAAAGTACTAAATGGAATAGAGATGAGCAACTGTCCAGATAAAGAGTTCGAAGCATTGGTCACAAAGATACATAATGAACTCAGGAGAAGAATGGAGTAACACAATGAGAACTTCAACAAAGAGATGGAAACTATTAAAAAAAAGAGATCACCAGAGGTGAAAAATACAATAATGCAAGTGACAAATACACTGGAGGGAACCTATAGCAGATTAGATGATGCAGAAGAAAGAATCAATGTGAAAATCATCCAATCAGAATAGCTAAAAGAGAAAAGAAACAAAAGAAATGAAGATCGTTTAAAGAACCTGTGGGACAACATTGAGCATGTTCATATTTGCATTATTGGGTCCCAGAAGCAGGAAAGAGAGAGAATGTGACAGAGAACATATTTGAAGAAATATTGGCTGAAAACTTTTCTAACTTGGTGAAGAAAACAGACATCTGAGTCCAGGAAGCACCAGGAGTCCCAAAGTGAAACAAAAGAGACTTACACTAAGACACATTATATTAAAGTGTCAAAAGATAAGGACAGCTTGAAAATGAAAGTCACTCGGTCATGTCCAACTCTTAGCAACCCCATGGACTATACAGTTCGTGGAATTCTCCAGGCCAGAATACTGGAGTGTGTAGCCATTCCCTTCTCCAGAGGATCTTCCCAGCCCAGGCATCGAACCAGGTTTCCTGCTTTGGGGGCAGATTCTTTTTCAGCTGAGCCACCTACAGAGAGAATCTCAAATGCAGCATGAGACAGCTAGTTACATATAAGAGAACTCTATTTCATGGCTGGTAGAAATGCAAAATAGTACCACCACTTTGGAAAAAGATTTCTTACAAAACTAAATATACTTTTACAATATGATCCAGGAATGACACTCTTTATTATTTACCTACAGAGATTAAAAATCTAGGTCCATACCAAAAAACTGCACACAGATATTTATAGCCAGTTTATTCTTAATTGACAAAATTTGTAAGCAACTGATATGTCCTTCAGTAAGTGAACTGATAAATAATCTGTGGAAAATTATTCAGCACTAAAAAGATGCTACCTATCAAGGCATGAAAAGACCTGAAAGAAGCTTGAATGCATGTCACTAAGTGAAAGCAGTCAGTTTAAAAAGACTATATATTTTATGATCTCAACCATATACTGGAAAAGGAAAACTATGGATATGTTAAAGAAAAAAAACAGTGTTTGCTTGAGGTTGATGAGTGGAGGAGGGATGAACAGTAAAGCTTGGAGGATTTTTAGAGCAGTGAAAATACCTTGCATGACACCATAATGATGAATACCTGTCATTATACATTTCTTCAAACCCACTCACTGTACGATATTAAGTGTGAAACGTGGTGTAAACTATGGTCTTTGGGTAATTATGATGTGTCAGTGTACATTCATCAGTTTTAACAAACGCACTACTGTGGTGAGAGATGTTGATAGTGGGGCAGGTTATGCATGTGCGGGGCAGGGGCTATGTGGGAACTCTCTGTACCTTCCTTTAAGTTTTGCTGTAAACCGAAAACTGATCTAAAAAAAGTAAGTCTTGGTAAGAAAACAGATACTGTATTTTGATGCAAATTGCATTATTTTTCCTTTCTGAGACTGTAAATGAGAGTTCAAAGAAGTGTATATTTAGGAATTAAAAACAACCATAATAACCTCTGGCAGGGGTGTGGGAAAAAAAAATCATACTGCTTCTTGTGTAGGAGAAATCAACCTCCTGGCTTAAGCCCGAGTTTCCAGCTTTGTGTAAGAAATCAGTGAGAAAGACATTTATAGAATCTTCTACAAGGTTTAGGTAAAGTTGAATGCTTGAATGTTCAGACAAAAATGTTACATAGCTTATGAGTGAATTGTAATAAGTCACTCACAGGAATTCTATTGCTATCATCTTTTGATTAACACTTACCACAAACTGATTGCATCTGATTTCCTACAAGGTGGGAAAGAAATACTAAGGTATTAAAGAAACAATTGGAAGTCTTAATACAGAGATTGATTAGACGAGTTGTTTTCATTTGTTTGGTAAGTTGGATTGCATTCATTTTTTAGGAAATAAATTATTCTAATTTAATATATCCTTACATATCTTGAACAGCTAAATATTTTGCAAAAGTAATACCTAGAGATGAACAAGTTTATTTCCAAATCACTTCCCTGGTGGCTCAGATGGTAAAGCGTCTGTCTACGATGCAGGAGATCCGGGTTAGATCCCTGGTGTGGGAAGATCCCTTGGAGAAGGAAATGGCAATCCACTCCAGTACTCTTGCCTGGAAAATCCCATGGACAGAGGAGCCTGGTAGGCTACAGTCCATGGGGTCGCAAAGAGTCGGACACGACTGAGTGACTTCACGTTCATGTTTCAATTTCATATATATTTTAATGAAAGAACTGAAGATAAAAAGATTATTTTAGCAGCTGAAAGATAAATATTTAAAATATTTCTTTCTAATGTGCAGATTTTTCAACTATAAGGTAATTATTAAAAATATATACATTAGTCTAATTGTTAACTTAATGTTTAAAATGTGTGTATATATGCATATGCATATTCATATTTACATAAGAACATATTGCAATGTTACTAATGACCTGAAGAGGCAAAATGGGAGCAAGTTATCTTTCTTACTTTACCTCTGTTGCTATGCTTCTCTTATTGTCATTGAAGAATTCATAAAATAATAATAGTAAAATGAAAGGTTATTTCCTAAGTTAAGACCACCACATTTTGGCCACTGCAACTTTATTTTAAACTACAGAAGAGATTCATTTAAAATTTGTCCTTAGACTATTATTAATTATTTAACATAATTATTATATAAAAAGTGCTGGACAGGGTGAATGGAAATTATGGCACAAGTAAAGTGCAGCATCTAGATAAAGGCACAGATTTCTCTTTATAACTGTGGGCACAGAGGTTTGAATTTTGGCTCTAAAATTTACTAGTTACGCAACACTGCATTATCTGTTCAAACTCTCTGACTCTACTGTTGTCCTCTGTATCTCCTCACGAAATAGCATTAGGTCGTATAAGGCTGTTGAGAGGTTTTAATTAGATAATGCCTGTTGAATATTTATTCTTGTATCTTGTACCTAGTAGGTAATCAAATAATATTATTTCTGCCCTTAGGAGCAGAGGCAGTCTTCTTTCCACATCTTATTCTTTATGGGTGAAATTGTGCTTGTTTGATAAACAATTTGGTGCTGATAACTTTTAAAAAAAATGAAAAGGGACAGGATATTTTGACTGTTTTAAATTGTGCAACTCCATATTCCTTGAGACAGTGATGAATTTCTGATTTCAGAATTCTGTTTTCACTACAGGTTAGAACTGGAACATTGATATATTAAATTGGATTTCCTTTATTTAATCTTTTCGTCGGCAGCAGCAAAATATGCTTGAATTTCCCTGTTGAGAATAATGTACACTTGCTTTGCTATTTACTTGCCTAGGAAAGACATTAAAGTACTTTTGCTTAGCAAATGTTATATTGTTGGATTAGAGGCAACCCTACAGATACACTGTAAAGTATAATTTAATATCAGAATGCAATAATACCTACTCCAGTTCATCACCATGCGGCTGCTTCTACACAAAGCCTCTTAATATGTGTTGTAAACTGGCAGTCCTTACTAAGGAGTCAGACATGACAGCAGCTGAACAACAACTAGTGATCATACACCACGGACTCGGCGCCCATGACAAGGGACTCCCGTCTACGCTCAATGAAGGTGCCCTCATTTTAGAACTTCAGATCTAAATTTCCGTTGGAAGGTACTTAATTGAGGACAATTCCTGGCAATTTTCAATCTCTAGCTCAATAAACTCTGATAATGTATCCATGGGCGTCCCAGGTACTCAGTAAGGAATCTAGCCTGGCAATGCAGGAGATGCAGGTTCCATCCCTGGTTTGGGATGATCTCCTGGAGAGGGAAATGGCAAGCCACTCCAGTATTCCTGCCTGGAAAATCTCATGGACAAAGGAGCCTGGTGGGCTGTAGTCCATGGGGTCTCAAACAGTCAGACATGACTTAGCAACTAAACAACAATATGTCTATATGGCAATACTCAACTCAAAAGTGGGAATGCACATCTTTTAAAACTATTCTAAGGTACTTCATATATATATATACACACATATATATATATAGTATCTATAATATTTGTAATACATATGTATAAAATCTACTATATATTTTATGTATATATTATGTAGAAATAGGCTTTATCATGTCATGGCATGCCCTCTGGTCAACAACTTACAAATGCTTTCTTATTGCCACTTAATTTCCATTGAAAACCAGGTAGAAAAAGGTTTGACAAACATTTTAAATTACCATGTATACATTTCCAAGTACATTAAGAGTTTGGAGGAAAATTGAAAACCTTAATCCCCAAAATGCTCTGGTGGAAAATCTTGGGAAACTCGAATGATGAGAATGTGAGAAGAGACCAAACTCTTCACATAGTGCTTAAATTTCTGTGTCTCTCTTACCATCAGAGCATAGATTCTTTTCCTTTGTTTCTGGGCAGGAAACAATAAATTTTAGCTTTGTGAAAGATTGGAGCAGAGGGTATTAAGAACTTCAGCTATGGAATCATAACACCTGGCTTTGAGTCTAGCTCTGCCACTGCATCGGGGTGTATATTTGAACCTGAGCATGCGGCTGCTGCTGCTAAGTCGCTTCAGTCGTGTCTGACTCTGTGCGACCCCATAGACGGAAGCTCACCAGGCTCCCCTGTCCCTGGGATTCTCCAGGCAAGAACACTGGAGTGGGTTGCCATTTCCTTCTCCAATGCATGAAAGCGAAAAGTGAAAGTGAAGCCACTCAGTCGTGTCCGATTCTTAGCGACCCCATGGACTGGAGCCTACCAGGCTCCTCCGTCCATGGGATTTTCCAGGCAAAAGTACTGGGGTGGGGTGCCATTGCCTTCCCCGGAACCTGAGCATAATTCAAGCTCTTTAAATCTCAAATTTTTTCATCTGTGAATTGGCACAATAAGACCCACATTTTAGGACTGTTCCACATACTCAATGAAATAAAGTGAAGAAAGTACACACTGTACAGTAAATGCTCTCAATAATGATTGCTGTCTTGATTATTACATTGGCTGACAGAATGAGTCATAGTGAAATAATAAAATGGGGCTTCCGAGTTGGCTCAGTGGGTAAAGAATCCTCCTGCAATTCAGGAGACTCGGGTTTGATCCCTGGGTTGGGAAGTTCCCCTGGAGGAGGGCATGGTAACCTACTCCAGTATTCTTGCCTGGAAAACCTGAGAGAGGAGCCTGACGGGTTGCAGTCCTTAGGGTCACAAAGAATCAGACATGACTGAAGTGACTCAGCTAGCACAAAATAATATTACTGAGCCATTAAAAAGAATACATTTGAATTAGTTCTAATGAGGTGGATGAAACTGGAACCTATTATAAAGAGTGAAGTAAGCCAGAAAGAAAAACACCAATACAGTATACTAACACATATATATGGAATTTAGAAAGATGGTAACAATAATCCTGTATACGAGACAGCAAAAGAGACACTGATGTATAGAACAGTCTTTTGGACTCTGGGAGAGGGAGATGGTGGGATGATTTGGGAGAATGGCATTGAAATATGTATAACATCATATATGAAATGAGTCGCCAGTCCAGGTTCGATGCACGATACTGGATGCTTGGGGCTGGTGCACTGGGACGACCCAGAGGGATGGTATGGGAAGGGAGAAGGGAGGAGGGTTCATGATGGGGAACACGTGTATACCTGTGGCAGATTCATTTTGATATATGGCAAAACCAATACAACATTGTAAAGTTAAATAAAATAAAATTAAAAAAATAATAATAAAATACTGTATAAAACTGTGTGCTTTGGTTCAAACCTATATAAGGAAGGAAGGCCAACACTTTGTTATCCCCTGAGATATCATTCCCTTTCTTTCATCAATCCCAGTTAATTCTATTCTCCTTCTGAAATAGAATTAAATAATAGTATTTTCCATACTTCTGCCATGTAGACCTGTAATTTTAAAGAAAAGGGTAAGTAAAGAGAGAAATTTCCAGAAAAAGCTAAATTTTTAATATATTAAACATTTAAAATTTTTTATTTCAAGTCTGATTTTAAAAAATCCAGCTGTTCATTGCATTATCTCTTTGCAGTAGAACACAACACTGTCCTCCATGAATGGCTTTTTTCATTCACTATGTAAGTAATTACATGCGTGAATGTATGAACGTGAATGTAATTACATGCGTGAATGCAGAACCTGCATTTTATCCCTAGTCTACAGTCTAGCTAACAGAGGATCTCCCTAACATCCATCACTGAGGAAGGATCAATCCAGCCACAAAGAAAATAATCCCACATCCATATGCATGTATCTGTTCCTCTCAGAAACAGAAGCTTACTTTACCCAAACTGCCCTTGAGACTTGGTGGTTCAGAACTTGGTATGAGTTCTTTCCTCCTTGGAAGTAATCCAAAACATCTAGTTATAAAAAATTCCAGAAGGCCTTAAAAATTAATAGTATATCTATAGCGTTTTCCTCTGTGTTTGGTTGACTATCTTCTTCAGTCATTTTGGGGTTTTTAAAAGCACTTTTATTACTAAATAGTAATTCCTACATTGGATGTCCATCTCCAAAATGTTTCCCATAAATTTCCAGTGTTAACTATCCCAACAGCACTTTATGAACCAGGTTTAGGATGGAAATACTAAGGCTATGATTTCCTTTTACTTCCTATTATCCCAAACTGGGTAGAAATACAAGCATTTCTTTCAAAGATTTTAACTTTTCCCCACTGATTGAAGTTTTACATAGGCAACTTAACATAAAACTCTTCCTTTGCAGAAAATGGGAAGATGAGTCAGAGCAGGGTGGGTGGAGTAAAGGAGGAAGACAGGTGAGGCCTGGTCCAGAGTTACACACAGGAAGAAAACAGGACTTCCCTTATGGTTTAATGGTTAAGAATATGCCTGCCAATGCAGGGGATGTGGGTTCGACCCCTGATGTGAGCAGATCCCACATGGCATAGAGCAACTTAGCCCATGGACCACAACTGCTGAAGCCTGTGCTGTAGTGTTTGTGAGTCACAACCACTGAGTGGGCACACCTAGGGTCTGAGCACCGCAATGAAGAGTAGTCCCCGCTCACTACAACTAGAGAAAACCTGTGGACAGCAATGAAGACCAGCGCAGCCAAAAATTAAATAAGTAAATAAAAAAAAATTTTTAAGGGGGAAAACAGACATTTTAATTTTTTTTGTTAAGAGGAAACAGATTGATATTCTATTACCTGGTACTTCTATTGTCCTGGAATCTCTACTAACCAGCTACTGGATGAATCTAGACAGGTAGGAACTGGTTTCCTAAAATCCATCACTTTAGAGGAGGGCTCTGTTGTAGTTCTTCACCCAGCTGCCTGGTTCCAAAATGAGGGCCAATTCCAGATGTAGATTTAAAGCACATGCCTTTTTCAGAGTCTGGCTCTAAAAGTTGTAACTGGGGTCTTACCAGTTATGACCACCCCCATTTAAAATTCTTGAGAAAATGTTTCTACAATTCTCTTTAGATTAAAGCAGCCCATGTAAGTTTGACAACTTACCTGACTTGCCATTTATATTCCATTACAGTGAATTGAGCCTCTACTAAAATATACCCTTTTTAACTTTTAAAGCAAACAGTATTGACTGCAGAACATACAATTCTGAAACAATACAGAGCTGTAATAATAATAATAATAATGCTTTACCTATAATTTTTGAATCACATTTTTATATACTTCTATTAAACTTTTTTCTCTATTTTTAATAACTAAGTCCCTCCTCACATAGCATCAAGAATCTAGCTCATTATGATCATTCTTATCAGCATTTTGCCAATATATCATTTTGTTTCAGATGGCTATATAGAATATATATGTTATGCATATAATTTATAATTTGTTTGTCTTGTGAATTTTCAAGCAACTTGCCTCAGCACTTTTTTTCTGTGTGGATCATCTTAGCCTTATACAAGCTGATTTAATTTCAATTTTTCTTTCTCAAATAAGTCATGTACCTTCAGAATCATAGCATTTCAGAATGGAAGTGAGTTTAGTTATCATCTAGTTCGATGAACTATTTTGGGGAGAAGAGAGTGGAAGTGAGGGTATAAATTCTAAATCAATGACAAGATATATCTGCCTATTGGGATTTCCACAAATATGGATGTCAAAAAATTATTAAACTATTTGATTACTTATTTTTACCTGGTCAAGTAAGTTAGCCCTAAATTCAGTGGAAATCTGTACATAAGATGATTAAAATCAGCACCTGATATATAGCCAATAATGAATATGTGCTGTAAGTTATAAAAGAAATAGTATGAGTGAAAAGGTTGGCTTAAAGCTCAACATTCAGAAAACGAAGATCATGGCATCTGGTCCCATCACTACATGGGAAATAGATGGGGAAACAGTGGAAACAGTGTCAGACTTTGTTTTTCTGGGCTCCAAAATCACTGCAGATGGTGACTGCAGCCATGAAATTAAAAGACGCTTACTCCTTGGAAGGAAAGTTATGACCAACCTAGATAGCATATTCAAAAGCAGAGACATTACTTTGCCAACAAAGGTTCGCCTAGTCAAGGCTATGGTCTTTCCTGTGGTCATGTATGGATGTGAGAGCTGGACTGTGAAGAAGGCTGAGCGCCGAAGAATTGATACTTTTGAACTGTGGTGTTGGAGAAGACTCTTGAGAGTCCCTTGGACTGTAAGAAGATCCAACCAGTCCATTCTGAAGGAGATCAATCCTGGAATTTCTTTAGAAGGAATGATGCTAAAGCTGAAACTCCAGTATTTTGGCCACCTCATGCGAAGAGTTGACTCATTGGAGAAGACTCTGATGCTGGGAGGGATTGAGGGCAGGAGGAGAAGGGGACGACAGAGGATGAGATGGCTGGATGGCATCACTGACTCAATGGATGCGAGTCTGAGTGACCTCCGGGAGTTGGTGATGGACAGGGAGGCCTGGCGTGCTGCGGTTCATGGGGTCGCAAAGAGTCGGACACGACTGAGCGACTGATCTGATCTGATCTGATCTGATCACCTTTATCCTCAAGGAAAGCAATCAAACAAACAAAAGGAAAACTTTTGCATTTCAAGCCATTAGAGAAAGAGTTGGCTTATGTACTCATAGCAAATAGAGCAATACTAGAAAGGGAAAATCTAAATGGAGCAGAATATCATGGAAGAAGAAAGATATAAACTGGTTTTTTTATGGGCTGAAAAATTTTGATCGATAAATGGGTGAGAGGAGGTAATTTTTATAGCCAAGTGAAATAGATATTATATATGCCATGTATTGTGTGTTATATGCAGCTGGTAGTAAAACTGCGTGTATGTGTGCATGCTCAGTTGTGTCAGACTCTTTGCTACCCCATGGACTGTAGCCCAAGAGGCTCATCTGTCCATGGAGCTTTACAGGCAAGATTACTGGAGTGGGTTGCCATTTCCTCCTCCTGAGGATCTTCCTGACCCAGGGGGTGGAAGCTGCATCTCCTGTATTTCCTGCATTGTAGGTGAATTCTTTACTACTGAGCCACCTGGGAAGCCCCATAGTGAACGGACAGTCTGTATAGTATTAGTTGCTCAGTGGTGTCCGACTCTTTGCAATCCTGTGGATTGTAGCCCACAAGTCTCCTCTCTCCATGGGATTCTCCAGGCAAGAATACTGGAGTGGGTTGCCATTTCCTTCTCCAATAATCTTTATATTAGGGAGTAACAATGAAAAATAATATTAATGTCAGGAAAACCAACAATGTGAAATCATCACACATTCTTGAGCAGAGAGTTGATCCATTAAAAATAGTTTTTTTAAGACAGCTTGCTTAAGTGAGAAGTTTAGAGATAAATGATTTCAGAATACTGAATTTAAGAAGAGTAAATAGGAGAACACCAACTGATTTGAAAATGTGGTGATGAAGAATGGGGCAACAATGGACAGAAATATGATCACATAAAATGGAATACATAATTTAAGAGAAATAAATATAAGACTGTTTCTATACATGTAAGTGATTAAGATATGAAGGAGATAAACTATGAATTCTTAATTAAAATGAAAGAATGGATGTTTCTCTTGAGATAAAGGTGGTTTTCAAGAGTTGAAAAAATTCTTTGTTCATCACAATTTTAGGACCAAAATGCCCTTTAAAGTCTACTGAATTGGAAATGATGGCAGATATATTCAATAGCAATGGAATACATGTATGAGATAATGAGTGATACCTAAATTTGTCAGTGACCTAAATAGAGGTGATAATTGAAGTCAAAAAAGTGTATAACTTTGATGTGCCTATTTAACTCTAGATTTCAATGTTCATTTTCCTTTCTTCTTCCCTGGTGTTATTTTATCCAGTGCTGCATCCTGACATTCTCCAACTCCACCCCAGGCTAGTCAGAAATGTATCCCAGTAGAGTTGATTGGAGTCCAAGGTGCTCTTGGGCACATTCTGAATCCACTATCACTCTCTTCAACTATGAAACCCAATTCTTGAGTGGAAAAATTAAGAAACATCATGTACCCCTTATTAAAAATCTTATCTAATATATTCCCTCAACCATGAATATTTACATGTTAAGCTTTATCTGTATTAGTATATTAAAAAGTATCTGTCCCCTGGTAAAATCACTTCAAAGATTTCTGAGCAGCCAGGTGTAGCCTAGGAGAGGTGCCTCTGAAATCACACTAGTAGTAAGACAACCCATGTTTCACTCTGGGCCCACGGTGGATGACTCCTATAGAGCTAACTGTGAGGTAGCAAAGAGATGAACTATCTTCTGAATTATTGAATATTTATTAAAATGTGCTTAATGTATTTTCAGTGGCTATGCATTTTGATGCTTTGAAAAATACTATCTTAACAAATTAAAAATTAAGTAATTGAACAGAAAAATCCCACTCAGATTTTATGCCACAATATTTACTATGATTCTTTCAAAGATTCTGTAACTGTGTATCTATACATGAGGGTCAAAGGGTCAACCACTTGTCCATATTTTGATTCATAGTTATTGTTTTTTGCCGTTGATGTGTCAACATTCAATTTCCTTTATTTTAATTTTATCTTAGTCTTTATAGCCGATCTTGGTTTGACACTTTTTCACATGAAGCCTGATGTTATAAAGAAAAAAAGGTTTAAAAAATGTTCTAGTGATATTTGGTATAATCTAGTGAATTGTTGTAACTTTAAAACTGATTTCTGTTATCACAAAAATGGCCACCATAGAAAAAATATAAATATTTTCTACATTTCTGCTGTATTCAACATGAAGACTCTTCTATCCATAATTTCATCATAAAAACTTAATGGACTTTGCTTTTTCTGATAATTTACAGATGTAAACACAGATATATATTTTTGATTATGTAATTATTTTTCTCTAAATTTTTCACTGAGCATCATTTCTTGCGATTGCATAAAGAAGTTTCTCTAAATAAACTAAAACAACTCTATAGGATGCCTGCGGCATATGTAATCTGCAAACAAAACTGACAGTTATATTATAATGCAAGCATATGGTAGCTATATTGCTTCTCAAATTATGATGTAATTTCATTACTTTCACACCAATTATACTGGCACTAAGCAAGTTCAGTGTAAAATGACTATCAAAGACTCTAACCCATTTACTGACAGGCATGCTGAAGAAGTAAAAAACAATATTGAATACTAGTTTTGTTTGCTACTGATATTTATTTATGGAAAGTGGCAACTATAATTAATGTAGTCAAAGTTCATAACATGTAAATGAGCTGTTAAAACACAGTGAAACTAGATATATTTCAAATATTTCCACCAACTTGCCTCCTAGAGGCAGAATTGTATTGTGCACTCAACTCTAAAATGGCACTCCTTGGAGGTTTCAGAATCCTTTTTGAATTACCATTACTGCTTTGTATTTTCAGCATTAGCAAACTGGAATCCAGAGCAGTGACCAATAGATTCAGATATCACTTAATTGCAAACAAAGTCTAACATGATTTCTACAATAAATCTGGATTCTTAGAGTCTGTTCCCTATATAAGTGAACTAAACCATTTATTTAGATGCCTATTACCACTCCAAGAAAGCAGAGGACCATGTAGTTATTGGATAATCCACTAAAAACACTAAATAATTCACCAATTATTTACTGAGAGCTCCTTATGTGGAAGAAAGACACCTATGAACCTGAAGAATCAGAATGGATTCTCTTATGAAAATTAAAGATTGTGGAAGGCTATAACACAGTTAGTCTCTGCAGACAGACTCAAATCTTGATCTGAGCATTTGTGAAATGTATAGATGTATTCAGCTAAGTGTTTAGCCTTCCAGATTCCAAGCTTGCTTCTCTGTCCAAAGGACATAAACCTAATAGCAAGATTTTGGTCTGAATTTTACAAGGTAATATTCATAGACTATATAACACTGTGCTTGTTATAGAGTGGATGCTGAAAAATTGCTGCTTTTGGTGTGAGTTTAAAGAGATCAATGCTCATGAACATTATACCAGTAGAAGTGTAAAGGTTCATCCACAAAGAATGAAAGACTTTATCCTATGAAACGGGTAAAATTGAGAAAGAAGAGTTCAAATAGAATAAGAAGAGTCATGAAAACGTGTAACTTTGCCTGCATTCTGGCTTTCCTACATGGATATGATCATACAATGTGCTTCATCAAAACAATGGGAGAATAACTTGTATATATCACTTCGGAATAAACACATGCAAGAGTCAATACAAATGTTCCCTGCTCCCAGCTGTTCCTTACGGGTGTGATCAGCCTGCATGCCTGAGTTAGGAGGACAAGAAGTAGAGTCCTCTGTCAACTTGTAATGATTGTGAAATAAATCTTTGTTGTTTTAAGTCACTGAGATTAAGGAGTTTTTGTTCAGTTCCAACAATTCAACAACAACAAAAAGCAAACAACTCAAACAAAAAAATGGACAGAAGACCTGAACAAACATTTCTCCAGGGAAGGCATACAGATGGCCAATAAGCACTTAAAAAGATGCTCAATATTACTAATTATTCAGTTCAGTTCAGCCGCTCAGTCGTGTCCCACTCTTTGCAACCCCATGAATCACATCATGCCAGGCCTCCCTGTCCATCACCAACTCCCAGAGTTAATCCAAACCCATGTGCATTGAGTCAGTGATGCCATTCAGCCATCTCATCCTCTGTTGTCCTTCTCCTTCTGTCCTCAATCCCTCCCAGCATCAAGGTCTTTTCCAATGAGTCAATCTTTGCATGAGGTGGCCAAAGTATTGGAGTTTAAGCCTCAGCATCAGTCCTTCCAATGAACACCCAGGACTGGTCTCCTTTAGGATGGACTGGTTGGATCTCCTTTCAGTCCAAGGGACTCTCAAGAGTCTTCTCCAATACCACAGTTCAAAAGCATCAATTCTTCAGCACTCAGCTTTCTTCACAGTCCAACTCTCACATCCATACAGGACCACTGGAAAAACCATAGCCTTGACTAGATGGACCTTTGTTAGCAAAGTAATGTCTCTGCTTTTGAATATGCTATCTAGGTTGGTCATAACTTTCCTTCCAAGGAGTAAGCATCTTTTAATTTCATGGCTGCAATCATCATCTGTAGTGATTTTGGAGCCCCCTCAAAATAAAGTATGACATTGTTTCCACTGTTTTCCCATCTAATTGCCATGAAGTGATGGAACTGGGAACCATGAACTTCCTGATGTTCAAACTGGTTTTAGAAAAGGCAGAGGAACCAGAGATCAAATTGCCAACATCTGCTGGATCATGGAAAAAGCAAGAGAGTTCCAGAAAAAACATCTATTTCTGCTTTACTGACTATGCCAAAGCCTTTGACTGTGTGGATCACAAAAAACTGTGGAAAATTCTGAAAGAGATGGGAATATCAGACCACCTGATCTGCCTCTTGAGAAAGTTGTATGCAGGTCAGGAAGCAACAGTGAGAACTGGACATGGAACAACAGACTGGTTCCAAATAGGAAAAGGAGTATGTCAAGGCTGTATATTGTCACCCTGCTCATTTAAATTCTGTGCAGAGTACATCATGAGAAACACTAGACTGGAAGAAACACAAGTGGGAATCAAGACTGCCAGGAGAAATAACAATAACCTCAGATATGCAGACGACACCACCCTTATGGCAGAAAGTGAAGAGGAACTAAAAAGCCTCTTGATGAAGGTGAAAGAGGAGACTGAAAAAGTTGGGTTAAAGCTCAACATTCAGAAAATGAAGATCATGGCATCAGGTCCCATCACTTCATGGGAAATAGATGGGGAAACAGTGGAAACAGTGTCAGACTTTATTTTTGGGGACCCAAAACCACTGCAGATGGTGACTGCAGTCAAGAAATTAAAAGATGCGTACTCCTTGGAAGGAAAGTTATGACCAACCTAGATAGCATATTCAAAAGCAGAGACATTATTTTGCCAACAAAGGTCTGTCTAGTCAAAGCTATGGTTTTTCCAGTGGTCATGTATGGATGTGAGAATTGGACTGTGAAGAAGGCTGAGCACCGAAGAATTGATGCTTTTAAACTGTGGTGTTGGAGAAGACTCTTAAGAGTGCCTTGGACTGCATGGAGATCCAACCAGTCCATTCTGAAGGAGATCAGCCCTGGGATTTCTTTGGAAGGAATGATGCTAAAGCTGAAATTCCAGTACTTTGGCCACCTCATGCGAAAAGTTGACTCATTGGAAAAGACTCTGATGCTGGGAGGGATTGGGGGCAAGAGGAAAAGGGGACGACAGAGGATGAGATGGCTGGATGGCATCACTGACTTGATGGACGTGAGTCTGAGTGAACTCTGGGAGTTGTTGATGGACAGGGAGGCCTGGTGCGCTCTGATTCATGGGGTCGCACAGAGTCAGACACGACTGAGTGACTGAACTGAACTGAACTGAACTGATGGAACTGGGTGCCATGATCTTAGTTTTCTGAATGTTGAGCTTTAAGCCAACTTTTTCACTCTCCTCTTTCATTTTCATCAAGCAGCTTTTTAGTTCCTCTTCACTTTCTGCCATAAGGGTGGTATCATCTGCATATCTGAGGTTATTGATATTTCTCCCAGCAATCTATTAGCACAATTCTAGCTTGTGCTTCTTCCAGCCCAGCTTTTCTCATGATGTACTCTGCATATAAAGTTAAATAAGCAGGGTGACAATATATAGCCTTGATGTACTCCTTTTCTTATTTGGAACCATTCTATTGTTCTATGTCCAGTTCTAACTGTTGCTTCCTGATCTGCATATAGGTTTCTCAAGAGGCAGGTCAGGTGATCTGGTGTTCTCATCTCCTTCAGAATTTTCCCCAGTTTACTGTAATCCACACAGTCAAAGGCTTTGGCATAGTCAGTAAAGCAGAAATAGATGTTTTTCTGAAACTCTCTTGCTTTTTCCATGATCTAGCGGATGTTGGCAATTTGATCTCTGGTTCCTCTGCCTTTTCTAAAACCAGCTTGAACATCAGGAAGTTCATGGTTCACATATTGCTGAAGCCTGGCTTGGAAAATTTTGAGCATTGCTTTACTAGTGTGTGAATTGAGTGCAATTGTGTGGTAGTTTGAGCATTCTTTGGCATTGCCTTTCTTTGTGATTAGAATGAAAACTGACCTTTTCCAGTCCTGTGGCCACTGCTGAGTTTTCCAATTTTGTTGGCATATTGAATGGAGCACTTTCACAGCATCATGTTTCAGGATTTGAAATAGCTCAACTGGAATTTCATCACCACCACTAGCTTTGTTCATAGTGATGCTTTCCAAGGCCTACTTGACTTCACATTCCAGGATTATAGGCTCTATAATTTCTTGCTCTGTTGACTGGGTAGGTGTTAATGATGTTAACTAGGTAACAGAGGGAAATCATTAACTAAACACATATGATTTTAAAAGCTCTATCTTTGGAAATTTAAGGATACTTACAAATCATCGTGTATATTGACAATAGAACACCTTTAGTTAAATTATTGGGCTTTTGCAATGTAGGAGACCTGGGTTTGATTCCTGGATTGGGAAGACCCCCTGGAGGAGGGCATGGTAACCCACTCCAGTATTCTTCCCTGGAGAATTCCATGAACAGAGGAGCCTTGCAGGCTACAGTCCACAGGATCGCAAAGAGTCTGACACTAGTGAAGTGACTTCACGCACACAAAGAAGTACATAAACCTCCTTAGTAAATATCACAAATTGTCACTTAAAATTTTTGAGCTATCAGTCATTTATGTACTAGTGAAATAAACAGGAAAGATAGACCCAAATGGACATGAAAGTAATCGATTATGAAGATTTTGATCATGGGTTCTGTGCCTAATGATTCCCATAATCCCATTTAGAAACTATCTGAAGTGAGATATTAAATCAAAATTTGTTATGTATGTACAGAGCATTGATTTTCTAAAGTAATCAATTGGTTAGAATATAATTTCTCTTCTGGAATATATATGTTATTATTATGGGCCTGCATAAGCAATTTAAATAACAGTGAATTCTTTAGTATGATACTAATTGGTTGGTTCCCAAGTGGTGTTAGCGGTAATGAACCTGCCTGCCAATGCAGGAGACATAAGAGACGTGGTTTGATCTCTAGGTCGATAAGAGCTCCTGGAGGAGAGCATGGCAACTCACTCTAGTATTCTTGCTTGGAGAATCTTATGGACAGAGGAGCCTGGTGGGCTACATTCCACACAGCCGCACAGAGTCAGAGACGACTGAAATGACTTAGCAGGCATGCACACAATTGGATGGTAAAAAAAATATATTTAATCAGAAAAAATGAAATGTACATTATATAAGTCTCTAATTGTTAAAGTGTTGTTTGAATATATACTGGTCTCTCTTATTGGGCCTTGAGCTTACTGATTTTAGGAACTATATGGTTTTCCTTCCTTGAAATTTCGGCTTATAATAAGTACTCAGTGCTTGTTGGTCATGGGAACTGACTCAGTGATATTTGTTGATGCAAAACATTCAAAGACGTTTTCATATGCCTAGCATAAATCTCCTGAAAAATAATTTCACGGTAATTTGGAGTCCATGAAAAGAATGGTAAACAACAAATACTGTTAGAAGTATCCATAGTATGAAAATGTAATTATGTTCTAAAACATCAGTATGAATACTATAATGGAGAGTCAAAGAGTTGAGCTAGTAATATGGAGCAATTTTATTTTTCCTAATAATTGCCATCAAGTGCTTATGGCTACCCCTCTTTCACTCCGAGAAGCAGACTTCATTAATAATGAATATATCCATTTCTGACTCTAACTTTTCATTTTCTTCTTCATTTACTAGATCAGTATAATTACACTTTTATGACTGTTTTTAGTCATTTAAAATCATCAATCTAATATTTGAATCACACCAGACTCAGAGCTTCAACAGCTTGGGACTGGGTAGGGCTTCTCCTTCTCTGAGGCATATCTCCTCCCCTGTGTTAGCATCATCTAGAAAAATTATCTACATGTTTAATTTTTTTGTTCTTGTTGCCAGTGAAAAATATCTCCTGTCAAGGGCTTCTCTCCAACACTGGTGGTCCTGGGACTACATTTATGGACTGAAACTCACTTAGGAACCTCATACCTGGTGGCCTCATGGGACTGAGATTCCAGGCAAGACTGGAGCCTCCAATCTTATTCACTTTCCACAGCACCAAAATTCACATACAATGAGCACAAATACAGCTCATCTTATATATCATTTGGAAACTGAAAAATGGAGAGGGTGTCCTGTATTTCTTTTTGGTCAGCCACCCTTTCTTCCATGTTCCAAGGCTCCATTTCTCTTTGTACTAATCCAACAGAAATTTTCTGACCTTTCTGGAGGCTCACAGCCAAGATGTGGATGCCTGTATAGTTGTGTTCTGGTGAGAACTGTCATCTTGGCTTGCTGAAGGCCACCTTTTCTCTGAGTCCTCATATGGCAGAAAGAGAAAGAGTGAGAAAGAGAAAGAAAGAGAGAGAGAGAGAAAGAGAGAGAGAGAGAAAAAGAGAGAGAGAGAGAAGTGGGAAGAGAGAGAGAACACACAATCTGTCCTTGGTGTCTCTTCTTAGAAAGCCACCAGTTCCATCATTAAGGTCCAAGCCTCATGACCTCATCTAAACCTAATTACTGTCCAAAGGCCTGACCTCTGCATCCTATCACTTTGGGTATCAGAACCTCAACATACAAATCCGGGAGGACACAATGCAGTCCACCAGCACGCTGCCAGCAGCAGTGTGGGTGCCTTGGCGACATCCACTCAGGCAACAAAAAGTCAATAGCTTTCGCCATAATTATTTCCTAATTTTATGAGCAGTTCATTTTTCTTTTGGGCTCTGTACCTGGCTCTCTTATAGGGAGAGGATGCACCACATTTCCTTTCGTCATCAGGGGTGTGAGGAGAGAACATTCTCTTTTCACAAATACTGCATTTGCTTAAAATGTTAGATTACTCTCCAGTGTTCTCCTCAGTCCTGTCCTGTGCTGCCCAGAGAGTGTGGTGAGCTGGGGGACAGTGCTCATCTCTTGATGGGCCTGGGCTCTCAGCAAAGGTTGGTCAATCTCAGATCTATCTTGGACTTTGGTGTTCCTCGGGCTGCCTGTTCTCAGCTATGATCTCCGAGCAGTGATTCTTGAAAAGAGGATCCCATTTAGAATTAAACATGATTCATGTTAAATTTGAACAGAAGAAAATGCTGATATTTGACTTATACAAATGGCAGTGCCATACAGTGTACCCCAATCCACTGGTATCAGGATGTGTGATCTGTTCATGTTTTGAACTGTGTAGGGACCAGGTAGACAGAAGAATTATTGTTAGAACATTTCCTTGTTTGGTGACTGGAATCCATGAAATACAACACTGTTGCTATTCATGATAATACGCAGATCACCTTCCTCTACCCTGGTCCCTAACGAAGTGGGGAGCATCAATTTGCCATAGTTTAACTGTAGCAGATGTGCTACATGTGACAAATGACAAACATATTGGAAATTCTCTATTAGAGCAATGCTGCCTCTGTGCTCTGAATTTACATCCTAAGACAGTGTCATCATCAATAGGAAGTGGTATAATAACAAAACAACTGCATTCTATCTGTCTCTACTTTAACTCAGTTTGCATTAAAGCCTTCTCCATACCAAAATCACAGCATATTTATAAGATATTTCCAGATGCCACTTTTAGTTTCAATACGAGTGAATCAAATACTTACTTGTCAGTTTCCCTTTGGAGTGTGTTGTCCTCGTGCTCATGGCACGCAGCTGTAAGCTGTCTCTCTCACAAGCAGGGCGGCAGGTCAGCTTGACTACGAAAATAGTTTTCAACTAAAGAATCACTGGGGTTATCTCTCTCTCTAGTCATTCATATTATAAATGGATTTCATGAGTTCCACTTTTATTGTTAAAAACCTGATCATTTTGTTATTTTATATTTAGGAAAATCATATTTCTTGAACTAGGTTTAAAATACAATAATTTGTTTCTAAAAGAAATGATATTTGGCAGAACATAGGAAATAAATCCCATAGCATATAGGTGTTGTAGATGATGGAGAATGATGAAATCTTGATAATCTTTGAAATAATACAATGACTGATGCTTTCTCTTAATGTTTATTATTCTGCTTCCCACTGAATAAATCATATTCACATTTGACCCAATTTAATAAAAATTTACAGGTGGGAAAAAAAAGGGGGAATTTTCAGATAGTTAAAAAGTTGTAGATGAAGCTGCTCTTGGCTATTGTAAAACAAATTATTTTCTTGTTTGTGTACAAACACACACCAAATTTAATAACCATGAAACTAAAACTCTTGTAAATACCTTATGCTTTGGACCCTTCTTTCCTCTGACTTTGTAATACAATCTTTTTTTATTTACAGATATTTTTAATGAATGTTTTCTATTCTAAGATGATTTCTATATAATTGTGATATATTTGTTATGATTAATTCAAGAACCACACCCTACCCATGCTGGTATAATAATAACGAAAACTAGTACAGTTCTAAACTAGAAAGTGAGTTTTCTTAAGTTCAGCCAAAATAAACTGCTGGTGAGTTCTTATAAATTAGCATGAAATGGTAATAGAAATATAATTAACTAAATGAGTCTAAAACCAGACTTCTGGTGTTTCTGTTCAATAGTACTCTGTTAGCTGAAGTTTAAAAGATAAGAATAGAAGTAACTCATTTCTTTTTTATAGATTCAGATAATTCTATGTATAATAGTTTTTCTCCAATATTATATATCATATGTCAGTATTTTAATGATTATTTTATCCAATAAATTATCTCTAGTTCTAGAACTATTTATAACATATTAAAATTGAAACTATGTATTTAAATGTCCAGATTAAGCAAAGGTTTTTGCCATATTTCAATGTACTTGCCAATATAAGCCCCATATCTATTTCATATTAATTTTTTCCTATGACATTTCACTAATGGTTTGGCTTTGTATGATAGGTATTAACTGATTTCTTAATGATAATTAGTTTTATTATAATAAGATTCACTTAATAAAAAATATGTCATGATTTACTTGGAGGTCATTGGCAAAAAAATAAATAATAAAACACTAAAAATAAAGCATATATACCTTCATTATGTGAAGATATAATATATAACCAGATGCTGAATTGACAATCCATAACAGCACTGAATTTTGAGACAGTATCAGAAATTGCCAAAATTTATCCAGCTTGTTTCTCCATTTGGTCAAATGAAGAAATCTGGATAAAGAAGTGTATCTAAGAATTAAATATGAGTAGGGGTTTTGGATTCAAACTCTTGACATTATCGAATGTGATTAACTGTAAAATTGCAATAATTCACTTTGCTTCCCTCACGTAACTGATAATTTTGGAGGTATCCAAAAGCCATAAAATTTTGCCTAGTAAATATACATTCATCATAAATTATAAATTTTGACATTGTGAAATTAGTTTTAAAGAATGAAATCTAAAATTTTTCACAGGAGCAAATGACACACTCAATTTTTTTAATGTATATTCACCATATTTGGCCACTGGATGTTTCATAACACATGTAAACTAATAAACAAACCTTCCATAGAAAATGAAATTAAAAGAAAAATACTTTAAAAAGAAAAATGTAAAAATTTTATAACTCTTTAAAATAGTCTCAGTTCAGTTCAGTTCAGTCGCTCAGTCATGTCTGACTCTTTGCAACCCCATGAATCGCAGTACGCCAGGCCTCCCTGTCCATCACCAACTCCCAGAGTTCACTCAGACTCACGTCCATCCAGTCAGTGATGCCATCCAGCCATCTCATCCTCTGTCATTCCCTTCTCCTCCTGCCCCCAATCCCTCCCAGCATCAGAGTCTTTTCCAAAGAGTCAACTCTTCGCATGAGATGGCCAAAGAACTGGAGTTTCAGCTGTAGCATCATTCCCTCCAAAGAAATTCCAGGGCTGTTCTCCTTCAGAATGGACTGCTTGGATCTCCTTGTAGTCCAAGGGACTCTCAAGAGTCTTCTCCAACACCACAGTTCAAAAGCATCAATTCTTCGGTGCTCAGCCTTCTTCACAGTCCAACTCTCACATCCATACATGACCACAGGAAAAATCATTGCCCTGACTAGAGGGACCTTTAGTCTACTCTTTTTATTTGTTTAATTTAAGATTAATATCAATATTGAAGATACATTTGAAATAGACACATTTTGATAAGTTTAAATACAAAGAAATCTGTCCATTTCTTTCTAGTCTGACACAAAATTATCACTCGTACAAATCCAACAATAAAAAAAAATGTGGCTATTCCATTCAACAGATGGTTTTCTGTTAGGTGTTGACAGATATTGGAGGGAAAATTCAGTCAATAAAAACAGAGAAAGGTAGCCAAATTGTCTCTAATTAGAGACTATCTGGGAACATCTTCTGGAAAAAAGTTCTGCATAAGATTTCAAAGATATTATTTCTATTTGCCTTCTAACTATATTCTTTCCCTATCTCAGCTCAGGCCATGATGCTTTTATAAACACAAATATAAAATAGGTTTATAGATTGCTCTGAATAATCAAGATAATTATTATTTTGTTTTATCATGAAAAATCCACTAGAAGCCTGAACAATGCTAACCCCTAACATGATCTCAGTGAGTCCTTCTACCCAAGTATTTGTTCTGGGGTAGTTTAAATGTTAAGAATATTAATGACACAATTCTGATTGAAACAAAATGCAGAGTCCTCATTGTGTAATGTCCAGACAGAACAATATTCAAGAAAGACTTCATTGTAATATATATAGAATTACAATGGCACCCCACCCCAGTACTTTTGCCTGGAAAATCCCATGGATGGAGGAGCCTGGTAGGCTCCAGTACATGGGGTCACTAAGAGTCGCACACGACTGAGCCACTTCACTTTCACTTTTCACTTTCATGCATTGGAGAAGGAAATGGCAACCCACTCCAGTATTCTTGCCTGGAGAATCCCAGGGACGGGGGAGCCTGGTGGGTTGCTGTCTATGGGGTCGCACAGAGTCGACACAACTGAAGCGACTTAGCAGCAGGAGCAGCAGCAGCACAAATCTATATGGATGGATCATTTATGAACATTTGTAAATGTATAAAACTATTTAAAAATTTATTAAAAATTATTTATGCACATTATTGAATTTTTTAAAATTCAACATATATAGGAGAGTACATTTTAAAAATTTCTTTCTTAAACTTACTTTAAAAAGCCCTAAGATACTTCAATGAAGAGCTTCAAATAGTTCCATTCTCTTATAAATTTGCCTATTCTAACTCCAGTACTCTTGCCTGGAAAATCCCATGGGCGGTGGAGCCTGGTAGGCTGCAGTCCATGGGGTTGCTAAGAGTCAGACGCAGCTGAGTGACTTCACTTTCACGTTTCACTTTCATGTATTGGAGAAGGAAATGGCAACCCACTCCAGTAGTCTTGCCTGGAGAATCCCAATGATGAGGGAGCCTAGTTGGCTTCCATCTATGGGATCGCACAGAGTTGGACATGACTGAAGAGACTTAGCAGCAGCAGCAGCATAAATTCTAAAACTTCAAAGACAGTAAATCTAAATAGACAAAAATCTCATCAGTTTATAAATTACATCTGTGGCATTTATTTGTAAAATTTTTATGTATTAAACATTTATTGTTGTCAACCTAAAAATTACATTTTAGATAATCAGGTGTTATAGACTTAGTGTGGAACATCTTTCAACATTTGAAAACTGACTAGTAAGAAATGTAGTTACCATTTGCAATGCAAAGCACAATTTTATTACAATACTTACAGGATAGATATTGAGTTCTTTATTGCAAGTATTTTGCACAGTTTTCTTTTCACCCTTCATGATCATTCATCTTCGAATAAAAGCTACAATATTTTATTCTTGCAATTTCCTAGGGAATAAAAAATGTAGCCAATGTGGTAAACTCTGAATTAAATTAGAGTTGCCACATATATCTTCTAATTTAGAGAACCTGTTGGTATTTGAAATAGGTTATAGCACCTCTAGCCTGATTTTTCTGTATGTGTGTGTTTGTAATACATCTCCTTTAAGCAAATGTGAAAATTTTTTTTTTCATTTGAAGGAAGTAGTTTATTGTGACTAGTGTTTGAAGGCAATGGCACCCCACTCCAGTACTTTTGCCTAGAAAATCCCGTGGACAGAGGAGCCTGGTAGGCTACAGTCCATGGGATCACTAGAGTTGGACACGACTGAGTGACTTCACTTTCACTTTTCACTTTCTTGCATTGGAGAAGGAAATGGCAACCCACTCCAGTGTTCTTGCCTGGAGAATCCCAGGGACGGGGAAGCCTGGTGGAGTGCTATCTATGGGGTCGCACAGAGTCGGACACGACTGAAGCAACTTAGCAGCAGCAGCAGCAAACTTCAATATGTGGAATCTAAAGTAAAAAAAAAAAAAAAAAAAAAAAACTTGCATTAATTCATCTTGAATAAATCATAAAAATGCAGAGAATGGAAAATGCGAAAAACCTGCAACTTATCTAGTCTATCCCCTGAGGCTGTAATAAAATTGTTGCGTGAAATACATCCTCTAGTGCTTTATCTCCCTCATATTAAACTGTTTAATGGCCCATGTTAAATATATGTTCTGAGTAATTGCAACACTTGACTCAGCACAAAAATCACACGTGACAGAGTTATAGTCTTCAGGGACAGTTTTCAGGTTGTTGGTTTATCACATATACAAATACTGCAGCCAAAAAAACTCTCAAACAGGAATTTGCTTTTCAAGAAGTAATGTAAACCTGTGTAGAGCAGGGTTTGGCCAACTATGGCCGGTGGCCAAAGCTGGTCCTGCTGTGTATTTTTGTAAACAGGCTAGTGGTTACAAGAGGGGAGAGAGAAGCTGCTGCTGCTAAGTCGCTTCAGTCGTGTATGACTCTGTGCGACCCCATAGACGGCAGTCCACCAGGCTCCCCCGTCCCTGGGATTCTCCAGGCAAGAACACTGGAGTGGGCTGCCATCTCCTTCGCCAATGAGTGAAAGTGAAGTCGCTCAGTCATGTCTGACTCGTAGCGACCCGATGGACTGCAGCCTACCAGGCTCCTCCATCCATGGGATTATCCAGGCAAGAGTACTGGAGTAGGGTGCCATTGCCTTCTCCGGGAGAGAGTAGAGGGAGGGGTAAATTAGGAGTATAACATTGAGATATACATACTACTGTATATAGAACAGATAAATGACAAAGATATAGTGTATAGGACAGGGAGTTACAGCCATTATTTCATAAAAACTTTTAATAGCATATAAATACTGAATCCCCACTATGCTGTACTAAATCACCTGAAAATAATATAATATAACATTCCAAATTAACTATAATAAAATCAATTTTAAATTAAAAAAAAGGAAAGAGTAAAAACAGATTTAAAAAATCTTATGGTCTTATGATACTACTGGTTCCTTTTATTTCACTATACTGATTGGGGTACATTTAGTATTGTACATTTATTATTGTATTATAGATTTATTATTATTCATTGTTTATAAGTTTAAATAAAATAATTCATGATCATTTTTCTTGCTGATTGGGTGATGTTCATGTGAAGAACAGATATGACCTTAGGCTTTGTCACCCTCCCTCTAGTGCCTAATCTTGTATTTTATACATAACAGGAACTCAATTAACATGTATTTAAGTTATGTCATTTACATTTTAAATTGATTTCTCTGATAGATGGAATTCTGGCGTATTTTGAAAATAAATGCTTTATTTCTGTAATTTCATTAGATTTCCATAAACTATCTGGTATTTAAATAACTATTTGAAATGCAAATATCTCACTGAATAAATACAAATGGTGAGAGAAGAATGTGCTTCTCTAATAAAAACTTTTGGGGGTAACAGGGTAGAGAAGTTCTGTTTTGACCTAGTCTGCAACCCACTATTCATTAATTCTCACAATCCCCTTAGATCACTTAGATCAAGAATACTTAAAAGTAGCCTTTCAAGTACTGTTGAATCCCCACAGGTTTTACCTATACTGTGATGTTTTATTATTTTTTTTAAAGAACAACTTTTCCTTTCACTTTCCAGCAAAGTTTAATTCTTTTATTAAAAACAAGAAAGCCCTCACTGTGGATATTACATGCATATAGCCTTTCTAACATTGTAAGGGATGAAAGTTCACACATGATGCTCACAGCGGGAGAAGTTGCATCCAGAATGGGAGAGAGAGAGGTCATGGCTCCAACCCTAGAACATTTTCTATAGGAGTCTTTGACTTGAAGTTACACCATTTTTACTTTTCATGTGAACATGTTAGCAATTTGGAGAGGTTAGATGCAATGTCTCCATGCCAATACTTTAAACTGCGAGTATTAATACAATTCTAATGATTTCAACTTATTGTGACCAATGTATTTTAACTATGCAAATTAAGTTTTGCTTCTTCAATTGCTATGATTATCTGGACACTTATATTTTATATTTTTTGCTCATTTGAACAACAAGAAAAACCTGTCCTAGGCAGATGCAATTATTGCCAGTTTGTGATGTTTACAACACAGGTTAGAAGTCATTTCCTATTACTAGGTGTGTGAGGTTCATGGGGACATTGCAAAGCTTCCAAGAATCTAGCTGCCTGAGAAGATTAGAATAGGGATATGGGCTTGCTACAGTCTCACCAGGTAAGGAGAAAATGTACATAGTATGTGATCACATTCTCACAAAGCTGAGTGGATTATCTATGACATGGATCTTTTCCCTAGGTGTCAGGGTTCAGAAACCATTAACTTTTTGGGTTCCCTCTTACCTCATTAAACAAAGGCAGAAACAGACCTCACCACTCATTTGTATGTTCAATTTTCAGTTTAAATAATGTGGTCAAAATCTAAAGCATGCTCCTCCAAATAGTAATTATAAGGACAATTTTATTTTTTAATGAAAAAGATTAACAAAATATCCAGTAATAAAGCATAATTGTGGTGGATATCATAGAGTGATAATGTGCCATCAGTTCTCAGAACTTCTGCATTTTATTCTCAAATATTACTTTGTTGTTTAGACACTAAGTCCTGTCCAACTCTTGTGACCTCATGGATTGTAACCCTACAGGCTCCTCTGTCCATGGGATTTCCCAGGCAAGAATACTAGAGTGGGTTGCCATTTCCTTCTCTAGGGAATCTTCCCAATTCTGGGATCGAACCCATGTCTCTTTCATTGGCAGACAGATTCTTTACCACTGAGCCACCAGGGAAGTTCCCAATATCACTTAAGAGGTAGAATATTAAAAATAGATTTAGGAAAGAAGTAAAAAATAACTGGGGGAAAAGTTTCATCTAAGTTACACCTTTTGTTTCAGGTTTAATACCCAGGTTTGTTACATTTTGTCCTAAATTTCCTAATCCAAATACCATCAGAAGAATGAGAAACCAGGTAAGTTTGATGCTAAGTTAAGAGGAGAATGTATTTGCCTTGTGTTTTCCACGTGCTCACTTCAGAGAATAGTCTGACATTCATATTCCAGCTAGTTATCTCTGCCAAAAAGCTCCCTAAATCTGTGTATAAACGATTCCTGAAGAAAATGACTTTCGGGGGTGTTTTCTATCTTGTAGTTCTTTTGGGGAATAAAAGAACACATTTATGGTATTTTTCTCAAATCGGACTAAGGCAGTTATTTGTTGTGAATGATGCTTTTAGAATTGCACACTGGATTGCTTCGTATTACAGGACATAGGACATAGACGGCAGTGGAGCCAAAAGCAACAAAAATAATGAAAAATAGGCAGAACTGCATGGCCACACTGAATAGCACTGATACATTTTGGAACACTGGCAGACTCTGCAAGTAAAGGCAAGGAAACAGAATTATTTCCACAAATACAGAGGCTCTATAGGAGGCAACAATTGCGAGGTATTCTGAAAGCAAACAGTTTCCTCTTTTAAAGGCAATGTTTGTGTGTCAACTTCAGAGTGACTCACTAAAGAGAACAGTAACCCCAAACCTCAAATTTACAAAATTAAGCATTGTTTTAACAAATTTCATTCACAATTCTCCACAACAGACAAAATATGTTTACTCTCTCTTAAGGTTTTTTTTTCTCAGAAAATTGAACAAAGTAGTGTTTTAGAGCCATGGTTTTCAAACTTTAATATACCTTCAGATAGAGATCTTTTTAATATGCCCAGTTGATTTTGACTAGGTAGTTGTAAAGGTGGGGCTGAGATCCTGCATTTTTATAAGTTCCCAGGTGATTTTGGAGCTGTTGGTTTTTAGGAATACATTTTTAGCAGCTATATTTAAAAGGCTATCTGAGGTCTTAGTGGTTAAAATTAGATGCTGGTCAAGGGGTATAATGTTTCAGTTAATGCAAGATGAAAAAGTTTCAGAGATCAGCTTATAGTTAACAATACTGTGTGTGCATTCTTAGTCATGTCTTTTTGACCCCATGGACTATAGTTGTCTAGGCTCCTCTGTTCATGGGATTTTTGCAGGCAAGAATACTGGAGTTTGTTGCTATTTCCTCCTCCAAGGGATCTTCCTGATTCAGGGATCAAACCTGAATCTTCTGTGGACCCTGCATTGGCAGATGGATTCTTAACCACTGAGCCACCTGGAAAGTCCAACAATGTTATACTGAACACTTAAAATTTGTTGAAGGTAGATCTCATGTGATTTTTTTTTTTTTTTTTGCCACAATATATTAAAAAAAAAAAATGTTCATGTAGGTCATTTTCTCCATAGCTACAAATACAAACTGATGTCTTGTCTGTTCTGGTAACTCACCTTAAGACTGGCAAAGTGAGCTACAACAATTTCTAGAACAACTCTATGTCCTATTGACTATGTTCCTATAGAGGCTGAAAAATCTTCAGGCATAAACAAAAGAAGTCATAAAACTTCAGTATGGTAAGTTAATCAAGGAAACATGGTTGCCCTTTTCTGACCTTTTTTGTCACCAATGTACCCTGAGGTACACACACCTTGAACATGTTGGTCTGTGTGTGGGTAGGACATACAGATCATTTGTTGATACAGGTCAGTATATATTTGGTGCAGAGAACATTTAAAATATAATTTTGTTTGCTTGTTTGAAGGAAGGTTTTCTAGGGACTTCCTTGGCGGTCCAGTGATTAAGAGTCCACATTCTGATGCTGGGGATGTGGGTTCAATCCTAGACCCAGAAATTAAGATTCAACATGCTGCAGAGCACCTAACCTCCCCCCAACCCCCACCACCCCCACCAGCCAGCCCCCTGCTTTGCAGGAAGGGGGAGAAAGCCTGAACACCACAATGAAGACCCAGTACAGCCAAAATAATAATAATAAATAAACAATAAAGATTTCCCAGATTTGGCAAAATCTTCCCAAACAACACAGAAAAATGACTCAATCTATTCCATGCCTTTTATATACTCTTATAATGATACTGTATATGTACAGAGATAAATAGATTTCTTTTTTTTTTTTTATTTAACTGATCTTTAGCTATATGGAGTACTGAATTTACTTTAAAATGTTTATTCCTGAAACCAAATTTCACATAATCAAGCTGTTTTCCTTCATATGTACCCCATTTCCATGTACATATCATGAAGTTACTCATCTTGCCAAAATATAGTTCAAAACCCAACTCAAAGTATTCTGTTATATTACAAATAGTCATCCTGAAAAACCAACAGGACACAGAACAGCAAAAAATAGCTAGATATAGCTTTATTTAAAATTAGTTTTATTAAAATAAAGTTTTAAATACCCATAAATTCTAAAGTAACCATATAATTAATTCACGTTGATAATAAAGGAATACGTATCTAGAGAGGGTTTTATTTTGATGAAGTCAGGTGAAGATAAAAAAAGAAAGAAATTCAAATGCTGAGTATGCTCTACAAGTCATAAAACATAAGGTTTTTATTACATAAAATGGTCATTTCTTTTATGAGAGAGAAAAGGGCAAAGATACTTTCGGAGAAAGAAATTGAATGTTATAAAATTTAACTAAAAATTTGAATAACCACTCAAATATGCATTACAAAAGCTGGTTTAAAAAGAAAACACAAAATGAACACACGTACATGGAGGTTTTAAACAACATATATTTAGAGGCTAGCATTGTATATGTGTCACACATGATGCTGAGTGGGAAATCACTAAAAAGAGTTTCATCCAGAATTGTTGAGGCCAAAAGTCTGTTTAATGTTATCATTCAAGTTCCATAGAACTTGCAATGGTTTCCATGATTCTGGCCACTGGGGAAAATCAGATTTAAATTTGGATGCCAATCAGGAAATTAGTTGCTTCTCAAAATATTATTAAACATAGATCCCTTCTCTGTAGTCTTATCAGAATCATAGACTAGGAGACACTGCAGGGAGATAGGCAAGAAGCCAATATGCCCCATAAACATAAACAGAAAAGCACAAACCAACAGAGGTGAAAGCAATGTGAGACACAGAGAGAAAACAGCAGAACTTGGAAGAAGTGGAGGACTACTCCTGGAATAAGAATGGAAAGAATATTCCTAATGTTAGTGGGTTACTCAATTTTTTTAATGAGTGACTGGGAAACATATATTGACATTAGGACTTAATTATGTATGGATGTGAGAGTTGGACTATAAAGAAAGCTGAGCACTGAAGAATTGATGGTTTTGAACTGTGGTGTTGGAGAAGACTCTTGAGAGTCCCTTGGACAGCAAGGAGATCCAACGAGTCCATCCTATAGGAGATCAGTCCTGGGTATTCATTGGAAAGACTGATGTTGAAGCTGAAACTCTAATACTTTGGCCACCTGATGCGAAGAGCTGACTCATTGGAAAAGACCCTGATGCTGGGAAAGATTGAGGGCAGGAGGAGAAGGGGACGACAGAGGATGAGATGGTTGGATGGCATCACCGACTCAATGGACATGGGTTTGGGTGGACTCTGGGAGTTGGTGATGGACAGGGAGGCCTGGCGTGCTGCAGTTCATGGGGTTGCAAAGAGTTGGACACAACTGAGCAACTGAACTGAGCAGTCAAATTTTGTTTGGTATATTTATGCTTAAATTAATTGCATTATAACTGGGGCAATCCTTGGGCAAACTGAGCAAGTTGATCCCCCTAAACAGATCTGAGCATTTTGAAACTCTGGGATCTGTTTTTCTCACATAATTTAGTGAGTATGTTATTTTTTTTCCCCTAATTCTAAGCTATTATTTCATTCGGACCAAAGGAAAAATGTAGAGTAGGTGATTATTCACTTTGAAGAGATAATGAGAAGGAAGAGACGTATTTAAAAATCCCATCGTACTGACTTGTTGAGTTTTTGGGTGTCACTGTGCTGGTGTTTTTGTCGACCATGTTGACTGGTTTGCTTCTGTAAGCACTCAAATCACTGCTTTTGTCTGTAAGGTTTAATTACCTTTTATCAAAAAGAAGCCCTGCTGTTAAGCAT
This sequence comes from Tragelaphus eurycerus, assembly GCA_935064755.1. Taxonomy (NCBI): domain Eukaryota; kingdom Metazoa; phylum Chordata; class Mammalia; order Artiodactyla; family Bovidae; genus Tragelaphus; species Tragelaphus eurycerus. Next base: position 8,121,129 of record CAKXYN010000012.1, on the reverse strand, counting down.
CTGGCCAGTCTCTCATCTTTATAAAATGAAGGGAATACAGGATTCCAGCCACATATCTTGGGCCCAGTTGGTTCAGTAATATGATGTTGCCATTCTGTGCAGCAACTCTGTCGCTTTGTAATTAAAACTCTGGTGAGTTAAGTCCGTCAGGCCCGGTAACTTAGAGATCACGGAAGCAAAAAAATCAAGAGAAATTTACTTCACCACATGAGTCAAATAGCTAAGAAAGCAGTGGAACAAAGATGCAACCCTGAAACTGCACTTACCTTTCAGTGTTGTTTCTTAGAGTCACATTGATTTATTTGAGCTTGCCAGGATGTTCCTTTTTTAAAAGACCTAATTTACTAACAGTGTGGGATTTTCCAAGTTGTTCACTCCCCTTGGATTGCATTTTCATTTGCTCTAGCAATAAAGACCTCTAATATAGAGACATCACAATTGAACTCAGTGTGGGAGTCTCTCCAAGGCAGAGAAATTCCCATATATCTTTTGCTCTTGTATGGAATCTTTTCAGTCTTTGGGTCCTAAAAATGGAGAGCAATTTGGCACTTGTTACAATTTATTACTGATATCCACCTCCTTTGCTTTTCTTGGTTGTTGTTGTTCAGTTGAGGAAGTTATGTCCAACGAGTTTAATTTTTTAATAGACCAGGTTAAATGACCATAATAACTCATCAGAGGGGAAAAAGCTATAATTGGACTTCTGCCTGCTTGACACTAGTTCCTAAAAAGGGTAAATTTCATTTCTTCATTTTGAACTTGGAGAACCCTGACATTTTATACAGGGTGTGAAAAAGTTCAAGCATGGTGGCCTCAAACAACAGTAAGGGCACTGTATAATTTGTTATCTAACCCTGGGCACTTTTCAGAGGGAAAGGGAGTGCTTTTAACAATTTTGCTTGGACACCCAGTGCAAACCAAATTCATTCCAGGCAAACCAGGACTTGTGGTCACACTTGAGAACCTCTAGAATATCACAATGCTCAGTTCTTAGCTGGATTAAAGGGTACAAGGAAAAGACAGGGAAATGGAAGAATTATTGTTCACACTACTTATCAATCCACTCCTACAGGGCAAAGGTACACGGAATTCTATTTTCCAAACACTCTCGGTTTATAGAAACAAAAACAGAAAACACATTCATTTAACAAATATTTATCAGTTACTTATCATATGCTAGGTATTGGACTAGGTTCTGGAAATATATCAGTGAGCGAAAAAACAGATGGTTTGACATAATTTTTTGACTTTACAATGGTGCTAAAGGAATAAGCTTTTAGTAGAATCTGTACTTCTAATCTGAATTTTGATCTTTATAGGGTATCCATATGTGGTATGACACTCTCTCATGATGCTGGGCATTGCCAGTAAGCCACAGCTCCTAGTCAGCCACATGATCTTGAGGGTAGAAAAGTGATACACTCACAATCATTCTTTAGCCATGCTACCATTTTGTTTTTCATGTTCAGTACAGTATTCAAAAAATTATGAGATATTCAACAATTTGTTATGGGCTTCCCTTGTGGCTCAATAGTAAAAAATCCACCTCCCAATACAGGATGTTCAGGTATGATCCCTGGATCAGGAGAATCCCCTGAAGAGGGAAATGGCAGCCTACTCTAGTGTTCTTGCCTGAAAGGACATCCCATGGACAAAGGAGCCTGGTTACAATCCATGGGTTCTAAAACTAAAAAATAACAGTCTGTTAAAAATATAATAAAGTATAACAAAATTTATAACTATGTTAGGCTTTATGTTGGATGATTTTGTAGGCTACGTAAGTGTTCTGAGCATGTTTAAGGTAGGTGAAGCAATGATCCTCAGAAGGTTGTATTGTGTTGTGTGTTTAGTCGCTCAGTCATGTTCAACTCTTTGCAACCCCATAGACTGTACCCCACCAGACTGCTCTATCCATGGAATTCTCCAGGCAAAAATACTGGAAGTGGGTTGCCATTCCCTTCTCCTAAGGATCTTCCCAACCCAGGGATTGGACCCAGGTCTCCCTCATTGCAGGCAGATTCTTTACTGTCTAAGCCACCAGGGGATGCTTTTCTGACTTAAAATATATTTAATTTACTGGGGGTTTATCAGGACAAAATATCATCATAAGACTAGGAATATATATGGCATCTTTGCCTTCACAGAGATTGTAATTTTATTAATAATATATGAATTAATGAAATAATCACAGATGTAAATACATCCTTAAAAAATGAGATTAAAAGTATAAACAGTAGTGCACAGTCTTGTGAGAACAATAAGGGAAAGCCAGACCAAATCTAGTGCTCTAGGAAAGGTTTTTCTGAATTGGAGTTGTGTGGTTGAGGGGGTAACCATTTTAGACACTCAAAGGTGGCAGACACCCTCCTGGCCAAACTTGTGTTCTGCTCACTGGGACAAGCCCCGCTATCAATTGCTCCCCAAGGCTCTGGGTTCTGCTCACTGGAAGTTTCTGGGTTTTCAATTTGTCTTCTTGGTTAAGTATGAAGGGAAACTAGAAAATATGTCTTCCTTGGGGGCTGAGATTTCTCAGCTTGCTTTAAGCCAGTACAGATTAGGAATGCAAAAGTCCTTTTGTGATTTAGTAGGTCTTCTATTTTGATGGTTCTTTTGACCATGTCAATTTTCCTAAGATAGCAACACTTTCAATTTCTTACTGGCAACATGGGATTCACTGGGTGTCTAGAATCCCATGAAATCTTTTCTTTCTACCTCTCTTCTTTTTTAGTACTTTTTTTTTTTTTCTTTCTTTCTAGGAGTTACATGTATGCCTTGATTTGCTGCATATTTCCAAGGACACTGAGTTTTAATCAGCCATTGCTTTTCAAAGGCCTTCTTATTTTATAACCTTCACTTGTAGGAGATGACAACTAGTTACGTCTTCCTGGAATTTCAGACTTTTTCAATTGTCTTTCAAATGTGTTTGCAATCTGTTCAAGTCTTTTCTGAACTCATTTCATTTTGTCTTGTCAAAGGCTAACAACTCAAGCTATTAATATCCTATTTTCCCACTTCTGCAACCAAAGCCAAAATGTACATTAGGTCCATTATTGGCTTTCTAAGAAATAGCAGATGATAGTTTTCCCAGTTGTTTTGCCACTGCAAACATATGTTACCATCTTTCCAGCCTTCACAACAGTTTTCTCAATACCACTATGGGATACTCCAAAGCCAATATTTTGTTTTACTTGCATTAGAGCAGCATTTCACTTTTGAGCATCACTTTCTATTTAACCACCTTAGATTAATTAGACTGTGGCAATAAATGACACCCCAAATCTCAGTGGCTCAACAATAGCCATTTATTTCTCACTCATGCTGTTATTCGTCATGTATCAGTTCAACTCCTCACTCCAGAGCTCAGTAATAGAACATCCCTCATCTTGGATATGGGCAAATAGAAAAGTAGATTGACCAATGGAATATGCCTTTAGAGCAAGAGACCCGGGTTTGATCTCTGGGTAGGGAAGATCCCCAGGAGAAGGAAATGGCTACCCATCCAGTATTATTAGCAAGAGAATTCCATGGACAGAAGAGCCTGGCGAGTTACAGTCCATGGGGTCACAAAGAATCTGACAGGACTGAGCAATGAACACTTTCCTTTCACTTGGGCTTCCCTAGTGGCTCAGACTAACTTCACTTTCACTTTTCACTTTCATGAATTGGGGAGGGAAATGGCAACCCACTCCAGTGTTCTTGCCTGGGGAATCCCAGAGACGAGGGAGCCTGGTGGGCTGACGTCTATGGGGTCACACAGATAAAGTGACTTAGCAGCAGCAGCAGCAGTGGCTCAGACAGTAAAGAATTTGCCTGCAATGCAGGAGATATGGGTTTAATCCCTGGGTCAGGAAGATCCCTTGGAGAAGGGAATGGCTACCCACTGCCATATTCTTGACTGGAGGATTCCATGGACAGAGGAGCCTGGTAAGCTACAGTCAGTCAGACATGACTGAATGACTAACACTTCAAGTTCCGGGGCTTTCCAGGTGGTGCAGTGGTAAAGAATCCATTTGCCAATGCAGGAGGTATAAGAGGTGTGGGTTTGAACCCTGAGTTGAGAAGATCCCTAGAGTAGAAAATGACAACCCACTCCGGTATTCTTGCCTGGAGAATCCCATGGACAGAGGAGCCTGGCAAGCTACATTCCATGGAGTTGCAAAGAGTCAGACACAACTGAGCACAGAGTATAACATACACTTACAAAGTTCCCTCAGGAAAGCACTGGATGTTATAGTCCAGATGAAGGAATAATTATTTCCTCATCAGCAAGGAGCTTCAAAAAAGAGAAACTTCAAATTTTATGGAAATGGGTCTATAATGTCACTAAGTGTTCTTCCCCACCAACCCCCTGACTATCATTTCATTCTCTGCTTTTCCTTTGAGAATTGTCCCACTCTCTTTCCTTTATTCAATAAGGCAGTTTCAAGATACCATGCACAGGTTAAAATGAGTACCTTTAATATAAAAAAAATTCACCCAAGTCTGTTTACTGGTAGTTCAATTTCCTATTAGATGATAAAGAACTAGAAAAGTCAATGAAATTTATATTCAGCTTTATTCTGTTCCATAAACTTTATAGACTCTAAAAGATTGGGGAGATTTATATTTCCAATATATGTTTAGAAAAGGACAAATGTGATTCATGCATTTGGATAAGGAAAATATAAATAAATGGAGAAAAGGAAGAATATAGCTAAATACAATATGAACCAATATTTCATTAAATTGAGTGAATATTTATAATTTTATATGTATATTTGTATAAAAACTATTTAAAGTACTTTTCTGTTTAAGCACTACACTATTTTTAGACCATCTGGCCTTCAATTTCTCACTTCAGAAAATGGGAGCAACAATATTGACTTTATATTTTAAATTTAAGGTAAATAATATATAGAAAGCACACAGTTCCTGTATGGTTTATTATAGTTGTTTAATAATTGTTCGAAACTATTATTTCAGTAAAGTTTCCATTGTAGGGTTCATATGCATAGGGGGAGAAGGCAATGGCACCCCACTCCAATACTCTTGCCTGGAAAGTCCCATAGGCAGAGGAACCTGGTAGGCTGCAGTCCATGGGGTCACAAAGAGTCGGACACGACTTCACTTTCACTTTTCACTTTCATGCATTGGAGAAGGAAGTGGCAACCCACTCCAGTTTCTTGCCTGGAGAATCCCAGGGATGGGGGAGCCTGGTGGGTTGCCGTCCATGGGATTGCACAGAGTTGGACATGACTGAAGAGACTTAGCAACAGTAGCATGCATAAAAATAAAAGAAATTATAAATATTGGGCTTCTGTGGTGGCTTAGATGTTAAAGAATCTGCCCGCAGTGCAGGAGACCTGGGTTCAATCCAGGTTGAAAAGGTCCCCTGGAGGAGGGCATGGCTAAACCATGCAAGTATTCTTGCCTGGAGAATCCCCATGGACAGAGGAGCCTGGTGGGCTACAGTCCATGTGGTTGCAAAGAGTTGGACATGACTGAGTGACTAAGCACATAAATATTCAGAGACGGTTAGAAATGCAATAATGTCAGGCCACAGAAGCTGTGGTGGTGGTGTTTAATCTCTAAGTCATATCCAGCTCTTGTGACCCCATGGACTGTAGCCCACCAGGCTCCTCTGTCCATGAAATTTCCCAGGCAAGAATACTGGAGTGGTTGCCATTTCATTCTCCAGGAGATCTTCTAGACCCAGGGATTGAGCCTGTGTCTCCTGCATTGCAGACCATCTCCTACATTGTAGGTGGATTCTTTACTGACTGAGCCAGCAGGGAAGCCTCATAAAAATAAAATAAATTCTAAATATTCAAGGATGGTTAGAAATGCAATAACATCAGGCCAGAGAAAGTGTAGGACCCATGAAAGATTCAAACATGGCCATCCTTATGAATCACATACCCTTTATACAGTTTCCTTATTCTTTATCATTCTATTGCTACTACTGCTGCTGCTGCTAAGTCACTTCAGTCGTGTCCGACTCTGCGTGAACCCATAGATGGCAGCCCACCAGGCTCTCCTGCCCCTGGGATTCTCCAGGCAAGAAAACTGGAATGGGTTGCCATTTCCTTCTCCAATGCATGAAAGTGAAAAAGTGAAAGTGAAGTCGCTCAATCGTGTCCGACTCTTAGCGACCCCATGGACTGTAGACCACCAGGCTCCTCCATCCATGGGATTTTCCAGGCAAGCGGGGAAGGCAATGGCACCCTACCCCAGTACTTTTGCCTGGAAAATCCCATGGACGGAGGAGCCTGGTAGGCTCCAGTCTGTGGGGTCGCTAAGAGTCGTACACGACTGAGCGACTTCACTTTCACTTTTCACTTTCATGCATTGGAGAAGGAAATGGCAACCCACTCCAGTGTTCTTGCCTGGAGAATCCCAGGGACAGGGGAGCCTGGTGAGCTTCCGTCTATGGGGTCGCACAGAGTCGGACACGACTGAAGTGACTTAGCAGCAGCAGCAGTACTGGAGTGGGGTGCCATTGCCTTCTCCGTCTATTGCTACTAAATACTTTGTTTCTCTCAATTCTGTACAACTTGTGTCTATCTCTAAGCCTCTTCTTATTTGGAACTTCTACATCTTCTTTCATATATATCTTTATTCCTCATAATTTTGTCATTCACAGAAGCTAGAGAGGGTACTTTCCTGGTAGTCCAGTGGTTAAAAATCCACCTTTCAATGCATGGAATATAGATTTGATCCCTGGTTGGGAAACTAAGTTTATACATGCCTGGGGCAACTAAACTCAAGCACTGCAGCTAGAGCTCACATGCTTTAGAGCCCATATTCCACAACAACAGAAGACCATGTGGGACGTCAAGCTCATGGATTTTCTTTCATTGCTTTGACTTTTGGCATAGTCACGGCAAACTTCTGCATTGATTTCCCAGGTATAGCTTCACTCAGAGATTTTTACTCCTCTGCACTGACGATGGCCTATTTTGAGCATGTCTAATGTAGCTACTGGAGAAGGCACTGGCAATCCCCAAATCCCATGGACAGAGCAGCCTGGTAGGCTGCAGTCCATGGGGTAACACAGAGTCAGACACAACTGATGTGACTTAACAGCAGCAGCAGCAATGTAGCTACAAGATCAAGGCACACTGTGTGGAACATTTTACTCCAAGTTTCATGTATATCTGTATACACTACCAAGTGATATCTATATACACTACAAAGTGATTACCACCACAAGTCTAGTCACCATCCATCTTCATACAGTGAATCTCCTTAAATGATTTTGCCCACCCTTCCAACACTCTTCCCCTCTGGTAACCACTAATCTGATTGCTGTATCTATGAGTTTGTTTTTATTTTATTTTACTTCTTCAGTTTTATAGATTCTACATATAAATGAAATTGTACTATATTTGTCTTTCTTTCTCTGACTTATTTCACTTGGTACATTTTGGTCCATCCACATTGTTACAAATGGCATAAAATCATTCCTTTTTATAATTTTCCATTGTGTATATTTACCACATCTTATTTATCAGTTCATCCAACAATGGACACTGGTTTTCATATTTTTGTCTATTGTAAACAATACTGCAATGACCATTGGGGTGTATACATCTTTTTGAATTAGTGTTTTCATGTTCTTTGGACAAATATTCTAAAGTGAAATAACTGGGCAATGTGATGCTTCAATTTTTCATTTTTTGAGGAATCTCTAAACTGTTTTCCATAGTGGCTGATGTTGGCTTACATTCCACCAACAGTGTGTGTACATTACTCTCCTCCACATCTTTACCAACACATTTGTTGTCTTTCTGTAAGTCATTCTGACATGTGTAAGGTGATTTCTTGTGTGTGATTTTGATCTTCAATTCTCTATCAAATCACTTTACTACCATTCATTCTCTTCAGATTTTCTATTTATTCACAACTCAGTCTTGAAGATTGTATGTTTCTAGAAATGTATCCATTATTTCTAGGTTATTCAATTTGTTTATGTATAATTTTTGTAGTTTTCTTATAATGCTTTGTGTTTCTATGGTATCAGTTGTAACTTCTTTTTCATTTTTTATTTTGAGTCTTCTTTCTGTTATTGGGTAATCTAACTAACATTTGTCAATTTTGTTTGTCTTTTCAAAGAACAAGCTCCTAGCTTTGTTGATCTTTTCTCTTGTTCCTTTTTTTAGTCTTTGTTTAAACTATTTCCACTGTGATCTCTATTATTTTCTTTCTCCTATTAATTTTGAGGTACATTTTTTACTTCTTCATCTAGTTACTTTAGGTAAAAGTCTGATTTTTTCATTTTTCTTCTTTCTTCTTTCTTGAGGTAGGTCTGTATTACTACAAATGTCCCTCTTAGAACTGCTTTTGCTGCATCTCATAGGTTTTGGGATGTCATCTTTCTGTTTTCATTTGTCTCTAGGTATTTTTTATTTATCTTTTTATTTCTTTGATGGGCCTTTTGTTGTTCAGTAGCATGTTGTTTAATCTCCATTTTTTGTGTTTTTTACCATATTTTTCTTGTGATTGACTTTTAGTTTTATAGTATTGACTGAATGAAGAACACTTTAGGGGAAAGTTTTCTTCATGGATAAAAAAAAGAAGAGAAGGGAGAAAGTAAAAAGTGTGAACAACAACAACAAAAAAACTAAAATCTCTATCTGGATTTTAATTACTTCAAAAACAAGATGGATCTGTGTAACTGGGGAGCATAATAAAAAGACATTAGAGGACTTCTTCTGGAATTTTGGGGCTTTTCAGATGGTGCTGGTGGTAAAGAATCTGCTTGTCAATGAAGGGGACACAAGAGACATGGATTCACAGGGCTGCAAGAAATAAAGTTTCCAAGTCCTCCAGAGATTGTTCCACAATACAGAAGCAGGAATTTAGGGATTAGACAAACAAGGAATCCATCAAGGTATATGTCAAACTTCTGGTACCAAAAGGAACATGAAAAAAACTTGACCTAAGGGGATTCCTTGCAAGCACAAAGCTGGTCTTGGGAAATATCAGGGATTTATAGATTGGTTAATAGCCAAGTTTTGAGTTGTCAGCAAGATAACTGACCCTCAAGGATACTTTTTGTATGCCATGATGTAAAAATCCCTTACATTTCTTTTGTGAGAGATGTACTGAGTGGGATAGACAAGTTGGAAACCATATGTACAAGATGGAATGATTCTGGGCTTGGCCTATTACAGTATGTCTTCTCTTTCCCACCACAGTCCCTAGAAGTAACTCCAGATTACAGGAAGATTAAGAGGAACATGGGAAGCAAAATACAACTTGAACACTGCGTGGACTGAAGATGCATCTTACAAATAAAGGCACAAAGTTGCTCAGCAGTCTAATTTTATTTTGCCGAGCTTCATGTTTGTTTTGACTCATAAAAGAGAGGACCCTAGGCCATTCTTGACATTGATATTTGTGTGTGTGCGTGTTTTTTAATTTTGTGCATGTGAAATGGCTCAAAGTAGAATATTTCCAGGAGCTTTAATCAAGCAGTTTTTGGCAATTTCCATAGGTGATCTTTTGCTGCCTTTGAAAAAGCAGAGCACACATGAATGTTTCCAGTCCTCTGGCATGTCTCCATTTCATAAGCAGTTTATTCATGGACTCTTTAAAAGTCCCTGGAAGATAGAGTAGCCTTGACACCACAGAATTATTTGAAGTATTCAAATAATCCCTTTATGGTCTCCTTTCTACCTTGTTTTTACATTTCTTCTTCTGTGTTGCTCTAATGTCTAGATTCGGAGAAAGCAATGGCAACCCACTCCAGTACTCCTGCCTGGAAAATCCCATGGACAGAGGAGCCTGGTAGGCTGCAGTCCATGGGGTCACGAAGAGTCGGACATGACTGACTGACTTCACTTTCTCTTTTCACTTTCATGCATTGGAGAAGGAAATGGCAACCCACTCCATAGCTCTTGCCTGGAGAATCCCAGGGACGGGGGAGCCTGGTGGGCTGCCGTCTCTGGGGTCGCAAAGAATCAGACACGACTGAAGCGACTTAGCAGCAGCAGAAGCAATATCTAGATTATATCTATGTAAACTCATGTCATCTAGTTTCTACATAGACCATTTAGTTAAGAAATCATGTTCAGTTTTCTACATAAAGTATCCTTTCATTTTATGTAAAAATATAATACATACTATTAAAACTTTTCACAGTTCTCGTGGAAACAGTGTCAGACTTTATTTTTCTGGGCTCCAAAATCACTACAGATGGTGACTGCAGCCATGAAATTAAAAGACGCTTACTCCTTGGAAGGAAAGTTATGACCAACCTCAATAGCATATTGAAAAACAGAGACATTACTTTGCCAACAAAGTTCTGTCTAGTCAAGGCTATGGTTTTTCCTGTGGTCATGTATGAATGTGAGAGTTGGACTGTGAAGAAGGCTGAGCACCGAAGAATTGATGCTTTTGAACTGTGGTGTTGGAGAAGACTCTTGAGAGTCCCTTGAACTGCAAGGATATCCAACCAGTCCATTCTGAAGGAGATCAGCCCTGGGATTTCTTTGGAGGGAATGATGCTAAAGCTGAAACTCCAGTTCTTTGGCCATCTCATGCGAAAAGTTGACTCTGGAAAAGACTCTGATGCTGTGAGGGATTGGGGGCAGGAGGAGAAGGGGACGACAGTGGATGAGATGGCTGGATGGCATCACTGACTTGATGGACATGAGTCTCAGTGACCTCTGGGAGTTGGTGATGGACAGGGAGGCCTGGCGTGCTGTGATTCATGGGGTCGCAAAGAGTCGGACGCGACTGAGCGACTGATCTGATCTGATCTGATGCTCATCTAAATATAATTTCTCTGCCTATGCCAATCCATTTAAGTATAAATCATTTTCTATCCGAAAAAAACTTTGATGTCATAACATATTGTGTAATGACTGAATTACAAAAAAGATGATAAACTGTATTTTTACTCTTGAGATTATCTTAGATTTTACTCTTCCTTGTGGATGGCATCACTGACTCGATGGACATGAGTTTGAGCAACCTCTAGGAGTTGGTGATGGACAGGGAGGCCTGGCACGCTACAGTCCATGGGGTCACAAAGAGTTGGGCATGACTGAGCGACTGAACTGAACTGAACTGAATTCCTTGTGTTAGACTATTTTTTAGTTTTAGAGACTAGCTTTTACAAATTAGATCCTTAATGAGTTTTAAAACTCTGAGAAGAGTCAGACTTTCATCTCTAGCAGTACTTTCTGAACAATATGGGTTTTCTGAAGTGGGGAGTGGGTGAACGGGTACGAGAGGGAGGTGATATTTGTCAAAGAGCAGTATTCCCTGGAGCTTACATGCTGTTTCCCATCAGTGCTTAAAACCAGCAGGGTTGTTAGAACTAGTTACAGTATTACAGATGTTTCAAGCCATTAACATATGGTTTAAATATCATTGTGGTAGAATTCACTACAGATATATTTTTTTGTCATTTAACTGGAAGTTAAATGTCTTTTCATTAATCCACAAATGCAATGTTTATTTGTCCCCAGAAAAAATAAAGATTTAGTTTGCTACACTTTGTTCTCAAACACAAGAGAGGTGACAAGGGTTGACATGTGTCAGTCCTTTCCATACCAAGTATGTGAAAAGATTCCCTAGGAAATTGTTAGCTGGGTACTACATCTATTTGTGAAGTGAATGATAAACTATTGTTCCTCTTGTTTCATGACCACTAGGGAGATGAATGCAATTTGCACAGTGCAGTGGTAATAACTAATGTGACATTTTCAAAGGAATCTAATCATGGATTCTAAATATTCATACCCAGAGCCTCTGTTGGGAGATTTTTTTTTTTTTTTTCCTTTTAAAAGTGTTCTTTGAGTAGACAAACACATTGCATGCCATGAGATAGGTAAATATTGTACTTTTAAACATATGGGTTTTAGAGCACTATTCCTGCAAGTTGCTTTGCTACATTTAGTGCTAGTCATCTAAGCCTTGTACCTAGGTGACTGTACAACTTATCATGAAACCTTTTGAGGGTAGAAGGCACCTTTCATAATTATACAGAAATAAGAATCTTAAACTAGTACAGTCCTAGGCAAACCAGGAGGAACAATCAGCCTACACATAATGGATTTTGAAAATTGCTGACATTTTAGACTAATTATTTTGTGAAGATAAATAGCAGAGGATAGCCCTGCAATTAGGACAGCAAGACTTGTTACTTCTAAAGACAAAACCGTACTACTAAAGTAATTTGTTAAACTTCAAATTAGAAATTGTCTTTATAATTATTATTTCATCTTATCTCCAAATAAAAATGTACTAATTCTAGTCTCCAATGCTGGCATTCATTCGATCTTCAAAGAGGTATTGAGTTAACACAATGTGCCAGGCACTGTGCACGCTTCCCTTTTATGGTTCATTCATTCCGTCCTCCTGTGTTCCCTGTCTCTGTCTTGGTCTTCTTTACCATCTTCTCACATATTCATTTTGTCTTTCTACTAACTCGTGTATGTTTGTTACATATTGATTAATCCTTCAGCTGCCCAACTGATTTTTTTAAGCAACTTTTATTTCATTTAGCAAATATCATGTTCATTCAGTGAACACTTGTCAAGTATATATTTCGTTCCAGGTACTGAAGATACAGTGGTGAGCAAATAAATGCTGCTTCTGCCCTCATGGCATTTATGGTCTAACTGAGCAACTGTGTAATTAGATAATTATATAAGCCAATGAAATATTATAACTATGCTCACTTCAATTGAGAATTTGTGTACTGTGAGCACCTATAAAATGGGAAATAAAGGTTGAAATAATAGCTGATGGAAGATATGACCTCAATGATTAAAGAAAAAAAATTGATCTATCAGAATGAACCCTTCAACATACGGGCAAATGTGGCCAAGTGTGGAGAATGTAAAGAATGGACAGAAAGAACAGATGAGACTAAGCAAAGAGACCACAAAGTTCAGTTCAGTTAAAAATCTATTACATTTTTTTCATTGTTGTTAAAAAAGATTGGAGGAAGCCATTGTAATATTATATATAGATAAGCTGATTAGATTTGTATTTTTAGAAAAGATTCACTGTGATTATAATGGAAAGAATGGTTTTCCATTCTTTGTGTGGCAGATAGATCAGTTAGAATGATTTGGAGATACTGTGCAATATGCCTGCAATGCAGGAGATGTAGGAGATGCAAGTTCAATCCCTGGGTCAGGAAGATCCCGTGGCAACCCACTTCAGTATTCTTTCCTGGAGAATCCCATGGACAGAGGAGTCTGGGGGGCTATAGTCCTTAGAGTCACAAATGGTTGGACACAACTAATGTGACTGAGCACAGGCAAGAGCACGTGCAACAGCCTGGGGCTGGCCCTGTGGCTCAGCAATAAAGAATCTACCTGCAATGCGGGAGGCTTGAGTTCAATCCCTGCGTTGGGAAGAACCTCTAGAGAAGGAAATGGCAACCCATTCCAGTATTCTCGCCTGGGAAATCCCAGGGACAGAAAAGCCTGGTGGGCTACAGTCCATAGGATTGAAAAGAGTTGGACATAACCTAGCAACTAAACACCAACAACATGCAACAGTCTAGGTTGAGAGAAGATATTATCTCGAACCTATATGGAGCTGGTAAAGTTGAAGTGAAGTGGAAGTAATAGAGAGATATTTAGGAAGCAAAATTCAAAGGGCTTGAGAAGGATTTACATGGGTGGTAATAGTGAGAGTTGACAGGAACATATTCAAGTTTCTGTCTTACTCATTTGCTTGACAATGATTATGCCATTTATTGGGATAAGGACCTCTGGAAGAGAAACACATTGTATTGCACTAAAGCTCAAATTTTAATATGTTTTTGAAGTTCTTTGATATAATCCCAAAAGAGATATCAAATAAAGAGTTGATCTAGAGCTTAGTGTAAAGTTTAGCATCATAGACTTGAGGAACTGCAGATTTAACAGTTTAGAAGAGGAGGTTGGTCATGTGAAGGAAACAGAAAAAATGATCAGAAGAAAACTAAGAGAGTGTTGTACTTTCAAAACCAAGAAAAGAGGTTGTTTCAAGGAGTGAGTGTTCCAAGGTTGGCAAGCTGCTTAAAGGTTCAGAAAAAGATGGAAAAATACATTGGAGAGATCTGAGAGTCAATGGAAACTATAGCAAAATCTTGGTACAGAAGGTTGTGAAAGTTGCTCAGTCGTGTCTGACTCTTTGTAACACCATGGACTGTAGCCTGCCAGGCTCCTCTATCCATGGGATTCTCCAGGCAAGAATACAGGAGTGGGTCGCCATTCCCTTCACCAGGGGATCTTCCCAACCCAGGGATCAAACCCAGGTCTCCTGCATTGCAGGCAGATTCTTTACCTACTGGTAGCCCACTGGTACAGAAGTTTGGTTGGGCAAAAAACATTATTGATGGAGGCAAAAGAATGAGCTGCAGATAAAAATAAAGTAAGCACAGATAATCTTCTTTTATTTCTCTTAATTGATTAATTCATAAAATATTACTGAGAATTTGCTATGTGCCAGGAAATGGCTAAGAACTAAGAATTCTTAGTGAATAAGACAGTATCTGTTCCCAAGCAGCTTATAACCTGGTCAAATGTCATAAGTGAGTGAAACCTACTATTACATTTGCTTCTTCATTAACTCTCAGATTCCTAGAATCTCACTTCCACTTTGAACAAATTGTTGAAACTTTTTTTCTGGCTTCCAAAGAACTTCCAGTTATCATATTCAAGATTTCCTCAGTGTTCAGGTTCATTATCATCTGGGAATATAATATCGATCACTACATCTTTCTAGAAAAGCTCTCTAAGCTATTGCATTTTAAACCTTCCCATCTGATAAAATGATACACTTCTTTGTGTTTTTTTCTATGGTAAAATTCTGATTTTTCAAAAATATTTTCATATCACTAACAATTTTATATCATTCTTTCTCTGTGACCAGATATTTTTGGATATATTATCCTAAAGGTATTTTTATGAAGTGGCAAATGCTCAGTATTAAAATTTAAACAATGCAGGAAAAGTGTTAAAAAGCAAAGGCAGACATTACTATCTTACCACAAATAATTATCATGTCTAATATTTAGTGAAGCAATGTTTCAGTCACTTATCTCCACAATTTACAAACTGAAGTACAGACAGGCAGACATGAAAATCAAATTAACAACATAAAAATGAGAGCATGCTTTAATGGATTTTAATGAAAATATTAAATTTAATTTGTATTTGAAAGTGAAAAACATGCAGATGTGAAACTCAAAGAACCCGTTGTTGTTTAGTTGCTAAGCTTTGTCTGACTCTGCAGCTCCAAAGACTGTAGGACACCATGTTCCTCTGTCCTTCACTATCTCCCAAGTTTGCTCAAATTCGTGTGCACTGAATTGGTGATGCTATCTAACCATCTCATCCTCTGCTGCCCCCTTCTCCTTTGGCCTTCAATCTTCCCCAGCATCAGGGACCTTTCCAGTGAGTTGGCCCTTTGCATCAGGTGGCCAAAGCACTGAAGCTTCAGCCTCACTCAGATCCTCCAGTACACATTCAGGGCCGATCTCCCCTAGGATTGACCAGTCCGGTCTCCCTGCAGTCCAAGAGAGCCTCAGAAATCCTCTCCAGCACCACAACTCAAAAGCATCAAATCTTCAAACAACCTAGACTGTGTTTTACCAAGAAAATATATTGCTGTCTAAAATACTTATCTTAGGGTAAGTAAAATAATATTAAGAACATAAAGAGTTTGAGATCATTCTGGTTTTCTTTTCATTACATGTACCCTTTTAACGTGCTTTTTTTACCTGTTCCCAAACTAGTTCTCAGACACATTTTCTCTCCGTCATTCCTCACTCCAGGTATAGCGCAATATTTCAAAATATATCACATCTAGATTTTATTCTTCAAACACAAACATCTGTAGTTTTATTTAAGTTCTATTTTAAAATGGTTCCTGGTTTCACACTCAGCTTATATACCATGGTTTCTTCTTTCCTGAATTATATACTTTATTCATCTATTTAACTGACTTATTTTTGCCAAGTGATTTTTCAGTAGGGACCCCTGGGTCGTATTTCTCTGAGTTATTTCATCTTTAGAATGCCTGTCTGTTGATTTATATCCTGAGTGACAATTTGACTAAGTATAATACTCATGGATCAAATTGTCTTCTTCTCAAAACTGGGAGACATTGTTCAGTTTTCTTTGGCATACAGAGCTCCTGTACCAAAGTATGAAGCTTTCTTTATTTTTCCCCTTCTTGTAGTTGATCTATTTTCTTTCTACTCAGATCTCTAGGTAATTTTCTTCAGTGTTGAATTTGAAAAAGAAACAGGTTATGTCTCATTAATAGTTTTATATTTTTTCATTTCTACTTGAATGCAAGGTATTCTTTACATGTTCAAATTTGGCATATTTCATTCTTTATCTGTTTAAGAGAAATGTCACCTTATTATGTCTCTAAATATATTTTCTGTTCAAAATGCTTTTTGCTGTTAATTTTATCATTATATCTGTCTTTTTCTCTCCACATTTACATATATTTATATACATGCAAATATTCATACATATGCACATGAACAATATACATATGAATGTGTCAACGATTGTCTGAAAATATTTATTTTTATTTTTCTTCTATGCTCATTGTGATTACCTCAAGCCTTTCACCTACTTGTATAATTTGTTTTTTAACCATATCCATTCTAGTTCTCACTGTCTCCAATTATTAATTAGTTTTATAATCAGAGTGTTGTATTCTAATTTTTCATCTAAATTAGTTGCTTTGTAATCTTCCTGTTTTATTGAATTTCCATTTTTATTAGACTCTTCTTAGCACAAAGATTATAGAAGCTTACTTTTCTGTTATTTACATTATATTTTTAAGATCTTTTTTCTTTTTATGTTCCATCTATTTATAAAACTGCAACATCATGTTTCTCCCATAGGCAGATATGCTAAAATCTTTATTTTTTAACAGAGATATTTGTGAATTTTCTTTGACCTACATCATGTAAGAGCAGTATTAAAATATTGTTTGAGAAGGAGCAGTTATAAGTATAAATTCACTTTCTATTGACTTGCAGGGCAAAGTTGAGGCGGGGGAAGAACAATGGCAGTTTGCTAGGATTTTCCTTCACCCCGTTATTTGTGAATCTATCACAAAAAGGCTCATCCTTCTTCACCAAAAGTTGACTAGTAGAATTTTGTTTTCATATTTGTGTTTACATATTTTTAATTTGGTTAAGGTTGTATAATTTTTTTGTGTGTGTGCTGTTATGGTGGATTTTTGCTATTCAAAAACAAGGAAAATAAATCAATATTATTTGAAGTCATAATAATAGTTCTCCTTGGGGAGGAAAGAGGAAGTAATGACTACAGGGCCACATAAATGAGCTTCAGGGGCACTAAGAAGCTTATACTGTTTAGCCTGGCACCATTGCCATGGATGTGGGATAAACCATTGGGTTTTACATTCCTTTTGTGAATTTATGAGTTTATACTTCAAATTAAATGGCCTTCATATTTTACATAACTAAATATTTTTTAGACTTAGGGGCAAAGATTTTAATTTGTGACTGTTAAAATAGAGCTAATAATGTTATTTTCCAAATCCTGGATATCCTTAATTACTTCTACTAGCTTAACCTGCTTAGGACTGAACTTATTAAAACCCTCTATGCTTATTCTACTTCTAATCTTTATTCCATATTTTCTCCCTCCTGACAGCTTTGCCTTTATGTCTTCCAGCACAGTGTTGTTATTTGATACATTCAAGTTGTTTATGATTGTTTTATTTTTGATATGTATTAGCCTGTTTTTTCTTGTCTGCTTAACTGCTTAATAGTATTTTGTTCAATAGTAATTTCTGATTTATTTTAGTTTACATTTTCCTAGTATATTTTTCTTAGTTTAACTTTGCTTTTTTATTTCTATTATTTAGCTTTATCTTTTTTAAAAATTACGACCTCTTTTTCACTTTTATATTTTGTAATGCTCTGGAAGTTCTAGGTCCTATTTAAAATCTATAAGTGGTTACTTTTATCTTTTTCAAATGCATTCCATAATTTTAATCTTTTAATTTTCAGAACATATATTGAAATTGTATCTTTTCCATCCTTTTCCTTTCTTTTTACTACATTCTCTTCTCTTAATCTGATTCCTATTCAGTATTAAAATATAAAACTTGATTTCAGTGCTTACTAGTGGTGAATATATGTTTTTCACTTTTGAACTACTAATTTTACTTTACATCTTGTTAGCTTAGCTTCTATGGTAATTTTAAGAAATTGTTTTAAGGAAATGTATATGAATAATCTATTTTCTGTGGGCTTAGTTATAAAAGTTATGTTTCTTTCTATGTTTGTTAATATTTGCTTCACTTTAGTTTTCTGTTTATAAGTTCTTAGGTAAATAATTGCTGTGTCTGCTTGGTACTTGAACCAGATGTGGTATACTGTCTGGTTTGTTGACTTGAGTGGTTGTTAAATATTTTTGGATTAAGGGTTGGAATAGAGTGTAATGTGCACAGGTCTTGGTCTACTCCCAGAATGCACTGCATTCAAACAGCTCCATTCTACCATAAGCTTTCTTTACTGTTGGTCTCCATGACAAGCATCCTTAGAGGATGTGGTGTGGTATTCCCAGTGCTTTTCCTCCATCTCACCCTTGGAGTTACCTCCAGAGACTCTGAAATGATGAATATAGATGGGTTTAGATACAGTTCTATATTGCTCCAGATTGTGGCATTAGTTGTTTCATCCATATCCTCAGAACATAAGTGTTAACACAGTTTTAAAAGTATGTATTTAGCTTTCTTTCTGGACTCTCAGGGTTGTTTTTTTTTCTTGGAAAATTAGGAGATGCTGTGTTTTACCCTCCTATAAATACACTATTCAAAAATAATACAAGTCTACTTTAAAAGGAAATTTATATTTTAACTTTAGAAAAATAAATGTCTCATACCATAAGAATCCACAGAGAGAGAGGCGACAGGGGAGAAATGTCAATGTAGGGGAAGGGAGGTTGCATCTGCTTTTTGACACTTAGCAGTCAGAGTAAGTGACAATGAAAAGTAGATAATGCTTGTGACAATAACAGCAATACACACTGAAAATGATGGGGCCACCTGAGAAAAATCTGTAGCTAGGAAGAATATAGTATATAATTAGGAAAAAAGAAAAGAGAAGAAATTAATGAACTGGAAAATAATTATTCATAGGCTTTGCTTTTTACATACTTGCTCATATTAATTGCCCACAGTATGCTAAGTACTTATAAGCTTTATTTAATTTCCATAGTAATATGGAAAAGATATAATTTCTCTGTTCTATAGGAGAGAAACAAACAGTTAAAATATTTTCTAAAAGTCACAGAGGTACCTTCATTTCCTGTCTATGATCTGGAAAAATAGACTCTTCCATAGTCAGCCTGACTCTTTCTACCTGATGACATTAATTTTGAAAATATTGTTTATTAAGTATAAAATGAAGCTATAAAGGATATATTTTATTTAAATTTAGGTGTAAAATGTGTATTTGTCAGAATTATGGTATATGTCTATGCTTTTCTCACTCATGTAACTAAAGTAAATGAAATCAGGTCCTTCTTGATTATTCTAGGACAATGAATCACCTGTTGCCAGCTCTCTTAGGTGAAGACAGACTTGTATAAGAAACTGGAGTATCTCTTGGACTTTCTTAGAAACTACATTAGATTTCTTAGAAAGTAGACTAAAACTGGATTATTTCACAGCTAAAGGAATGGTAGCTATATTACTAATACAGATATTAACTTTGTAAGGGCAATAGGTACTGAGTTGTAGTTCATATTCAATTGCTCTGATTACTCATATTAAATACATTAGTATGAGTCTGGAAGCCCTACTTAATTATTAACCTTAATAGAGGAGTTGATGATATTACCTTAAGAGTTTACTTGGCTGGAAAATGACACTTGGCATGCATCAGGAACTCCGTGGTCTGCAAAGAAGAGCAATGTTAACACCCATATAATGAATTATAATAAGCTGGTTATGTGCTACATGCCCATATTTCTACTTGAAACTCCTCAAACGAACCATAAAATCAAGGCCATTAGGAATACCTTTAACATCTTTGGGAGAGTGAAGATCAAACTCTTTATGTACTGTAATTTCCAGTTCCATACACATAGGATAAAATGTGGAGCTTCTAGTAAAAGTGTCCTGTCCATAATTGACCAAGTATTATTTAACACTGAGCACCTCTAGGTGTCACATGACACTTGCTGTTGGGGTGCTATTTGTGTACCTGAGCAACTGTGAATCCATTGGTAGGGATGGAGTTTTGAATCAGGGATGTAGATTTTAAAATTATTTTGCTTTCTTCTGTGCCTGATAATAACAGCTCTACCTTCTTAATAGTTTCAGAGAGGGGAAGGGGAATCTAGTTATCAGGCTAAGGGCAAAACACTTTAATTTCTACAGAAAGATATTTCTCTACACACTTTTCTTCCTATCTATCATCTTTTTCCATGTGAACACACTGGAAAATAATACACGGATGATACCAAGAATGATTCAGGGATGTCTTGCTTTTCCTTAACCTTAGCTTAGAAAATATTTTCTTAAATCTAATAGTGTCAAAGTGGGAGGCCAAATATCAGGCATAAGTGTGCTCTCTTACCATGCAGTTGTACTTTCCTATCGCACCACAATGACCCTGGGTTTAATGAAGACTGGAGATGGAAAGGAGGAAGGAAAGAAATCAATGGCATTTTCCACACCAGCAGCTGGTATGCATATTACCTGGACTCATGTGCAATGTTGAGTAAGGTTTTATTTATTTATTGTTATTATTTTTAATCAGTTCACAAAGGAAGGAAACAGTAAGGGGTTAGAAACAGGGATCTGTAGGGGGAACCTGGGCACAGGTGAAATTCATTATAGCTCCTTGCTACTCTTTTTTTTTTTTTTTTGTAGCAGAGCTTGCTGCTGCTGCTGCTAAGTCTCTTCAGTCGTGTCCGACTCTGTGTGACCCCATAGACGGCAGCCCACCAGGTCCCCTGTCTCTGGGATTCTCCAGGCAAGAACACTGGAGTGGGTTGCCATTTCCTTCTCCAATGCATGAAAGTGAAAAGTGAAAGTGAAGTCGCTCAGTCGTGTCTGACTCCTAGCAACCCTATGGACTGCAGCCTACCAGGCTTCTAGGTCCATGGGATTTTCTAGGCAAGAGTATTGGAGTGGGTTGCTATTGCCTTCTCTGTAGCAGAGCTTAGGTAGCTGCAAACAAGAGTAATTTATGTTCAGTTCTCCCAGCAAGACCTACCCTGAGACAGACTGTCTGGTCAGCACTCCATTCCAAGAAAAAAAAAAAAATCACAGAAAGGAAGAGGTAAGACTCCATTTATTTCCTAATGTAGTCTTTTCTCCAAGTTTCTTACCAGTAAACCTTTAGAATGAAAGTCCAATGGAGAAACTAACTTTACCTCATGATGTGGCTAATTTAGGAGAAGCTCAAAGGCTTGATCACTGTCATCTATTTCTGGCTCTCTGATTTAGCAGACAGATGAAGTGCACTTATAGCTGACAGATGTGGAAATCCATATATAGCCAGACAAATCTCTAGTGGCTACTGATGCAAAATAATATGAGTTGTTTCCGCAAAGGTCAGTTGAAATTTGCATTTGAATTTTTCTTCCTGGGGTGCTTTTAATGATAGGATCAGATCCTCAGGCTCTTGTAGTAAAATATGCTCTCTAAATTTGTCAATTATGTTGAGGTAAAATCTGAGTTGAGGAAATGCTAAAGGAAAAAAAAAAAGTGCTCTGAATATTTACAACATACATAGAGAGTGGCTGTGAGATAACTGAATGAGAATTGTGACATTAATCTACCCTTGCAATTACTCTGTTAATTGGCAACTCGATTATCAAAATTAGAGTTCATTAAAGGTAAAATGTTTCTTCTGTAAATTTCATCTCCAGTACAAGATAATACAAAATATGATGCTCAGTGGGGAGACTATTTTATCCACTTGATTCCTTTTATAGCTTACATTTCTGAATACTAAATTGTGATTATCTGTATGATTCATTCTTTTTAAAGAATTCATCATTGCTATTGTTTTTATTTATATAAAGTTAGATTGCTTTCATAAACTATCTAATCCCAGCTCTCTGCACTGTAGAGTGTATGAGTACACTTAATTTAATTCACATTTTCACTTTTTATTGCTCAAGAAAATAAAACAAAAATCCAAGATTATTAAAAGTCAATTTAGATCTATATACCATTCTTTACTGACCCAATTTAATAATATTTTTATTAGTTATTTCAATAGCTTGACTCTAGAATTAAAGAAGTGTTGACTGTATAAAAATAAAGGAGTATAATCAATATTATAACTTAGCGTGAGTCAATTTGTTTTGATTATATGGGGTACTCATTGTGAAACACCTTGAGATTTTGTGCAATAAAGAGTATATGGGCTTTTTCTCTCATTTCCATATTTAAGACTGTTTGTTCAAAAACAAGAAAAAAAGACAAGCTACATTAATAAAGTAGGTCCCTTAGTCATTGCCAGATACAATACATAAAGAAATATCTCAGGGCAGTAAGTTTTAGTTGATAATCTTTTCCTAAAATATATTGTAGGTTACCTTTGTACCTCCCAGCAACCATCTCAATGTATAGTCTACAACTCATATTTCATGAGTATTTTATGAACCCATTAGTAAACATGTAAGCAAATTCTGTTTTTATAACTGTAAAGATGTTTTGTAAAGCTTGATAAGTAGGTATGGATGCATATCTATAGATGTCTATGCACATATATTTATTTATTTATTTTCTAAATTTATTTACTTTAACTGGAGGTTAAAAGGGGAAGGCAATGGCACCCCAACCCCGGTACTCTTGCCTGGAAAATCCCATGGACGGAGGACCCTGGTGGGCCGCAGTCCATGGGATCGCTAAGAGTCGGACACGACCGAGCAACTTCACTTTCACTTTTCACTTTTATGCAGTGGAGAAGGAAATGGCAACCCACTCCAGTGTTCTTGCCTGGAGAATCCTGGGGACGGTGGAGCCTGGTGGGCTTCCGTCTATGGGGTCGCACAGAGTCGGACACGACTGAAGCGACTTAGCAGCAGCAGCAGCAGGAGGTTAAAAAATTTGCAATATTGTATTGGTTTTGCCATGTATTGACATGAATCCGCCACAGGTGTACACGTGTTCCCCATCCTGAACCCCCCTTCCACCTCCCTCTCCATACCATCCCTCTGGGTCATCCCAGTGCACCAGCCCTGAGCATCCTGTATCATACATCAAATCTGGACTGAAGATTCGTTTCACATATGATATTATACATGTGCAATGCCATTCTCCCAAATCATCTCACCCTCGCCCTCTCCCACAGAGTCCATAAGACTGTTCTATACATCAGTGTCTCTTTTGCTGTCTCGCATACAGGGTTATTGTTACCATCTTTCTAAATTCCATGTATATACATTAGTATACTATATTGGTGTTTTTCTTTCTGGCTTACCTCACTCTGTATAATAGGCTCCAGTTTCATCCCCCTCATTAGAACTGATTCAAATGTATTCTTTTTAATGGCTGAGTAATACTCCATTGTGTATATGTACCACAGCTTTCTTGTCCATTCATCTGCTGATGGACATCTAGGTTGCTTCCATGTCCTGGCTATTATAAACAGTGCTGTGATGAACATTGGGGTACACATGTCTCTTTCAATTCTGGTTTCCTCGGTGTATATGCCCAGCAGTGGGATTGCTAGGTCATATGGCAGTTCTATTTCCAGTTTTTAAAGGAATCTCCACACTGTTCTCCATAGTGGCTGTACTAGTCTGCATCCCCACCAACAGTGTAAGAGGGTTCCCTTTTCTCCACACTCTCTCCAGCATTTATTGCTTGTAGACTTTTGGATTGCAGCCATTCTGACTGGCTTGAAATGGTACCTCATTGTGGTTTTGACTTGCATTTCTCTGATAATGAGTAATGTTGAGCATCTTTTCATGTGTTTGTTAGCCATCTGTATGTCTTCTTTGGAGAAATGTCTGTTTAGTTCTTTGGCCCATTTTTTGATTGGTTCATTTATTTTTCTGGAATTGAGCTGCAAGTACTGCTTGTATATTTTTGAGATTAATTGTTTGTCTGTTGCTTCATTTGCTATTATTTTCTCCCATTCTGAAGGCTGTCTTTTCACCTTGCTTATGGTTTCCTTTGTTGTGCAGAAGCTTTTTAATTTTAATTAGGTCCCATTTGTTTATTTTTGCTTTTATTTCCAGTATTCTGAGAGGTGGGTCATAGAGGATCCTGCTGTGATTTATGTCAGAGAGGGTTTTTCCTATGTTATCCTCTAGGAGTTTTATAGTTTCTGGTCTTACGTTTATGTGTATGGTGTTAGAAAATGTTCTAGTTTCATTCTTTTACAAGTGGTTGACCAGTTTTCCCAGCACCACTTGTTAAAGAGATTGTCTTTTCTCCATTGTACATTCTTGTCTCCTTTGTCAAAGATAAGGTGTCCATAGGTGCATGGATTTATGTCTGGGCTTTCTATTTTGTTCCATTGATCTATATTTCTGTCTTTGTGCCAGTACCATACTGTCTTGATGACTGTGGCTTTGTAGTAGAGTCTGAAGTCAGGCAGGTTGATTCCTCCAGTTCCATTCTTCTTTCTCAAAATTGCTTTGGCTATTTGAGTTTTTTTGTATTTCCATACAAATTGTGTAATTATTTGTTCTAGCTCTGTGAAAAATACCATTGGTAGCTTGATGGGGATTGCATTGAATCTATAGATTTCTTTGGGTAGTATACTCATTTTCACTATATTGATTCTTCTGATCCATGAACATGGTAGATTTCTCCATCTATTAGTGTCCTCTTTGATTTCTTTCACCAGTGCTTTATAGTTTTCTATATATAGGTCTTTAGTTTCTTTAGGGAGATATATTCCTAAGTTATTTATTCTTTCCATTGTAATGGTGAATGGAATTGTTTCCTTAATTTCTCTTTCTGTTTTCTCATTATTAGTGTATGGGAATGCAAGGGATTTCTATGTGTTGATTTTATATCCTGCAACTTTACTATATTCATTGATGCGCTCTAGTAATTTTCTGGTGGAGTCTTTAGGGTTCTCTATGTAGAGGATCATGTCATCCGCAAACAGTGAGAGTTTTACTTCTTTTTCAATTTGGATTCCTTTTATTTCTTTTTCTACTCTGATTGCTGTGGCCAAAACTTCCAAAACTATGTTGAATAGTAGTGGTGAAAGTGGGCACCCTTGTCTTCTTCCTGACTATAGGGGAAATGTGTGCAATTTTTCACCATTGAGGATAATGTTTGCTGTGGTTTGTCATATATAGCTTTTATTATGTTGAGGTATGTTCCTTCTATATCTGCTTTCTGGAGAGTTTTTTTTTTTTTTAATCATAAATGGATGTTGAATTTTGTCAAAGGCTTTCTCTGCATCTATTGAGATAATCATATGGCTTTTATCTTTCTATTTGTTAATGTGGTGTATTATATTGATTAATTTGGGGATATTGAAGAATCCTTGCATCCCTGGGATAAAGCCCACTTGGTTATGGTGTATGATCTTTTTAATATGTTGTTGAATTCTGATTGCTAGAATTTTGTTAAGGATTTTTGCATCTATGTTCATCAGTGATATTGGCCTGTAGTTTTCTTTTTTTGTGTGGCATCTTTGTCAGGTTTCAGTATTAGGGTGATGGTGGCCTCATAGAATGAGTTTGGAAGTTTACCTTCCTCTGCAATTTTCTGGAACAGTTTGAGTAGGATAGGTGTTAGCTCTTCTGTAAATTTTTGGTAGAATTCAGCTGTGAAGTCATCTGGACTGGGGCTTTTGTTTGCTGGAAGATGTCTGATTACAATTTCAATTTCCATGCTTGTGATGGGCCTGTTAAGATTTTCTATTTCTTCCTAGTTCGGTTTTGGAAAGTTGTACTTTTCTAAGAATTTGTCCATTTCTTCCATGTTGTCCATTTTATTGGCATATAATTGCTGATAATAGTCTCTTATGAGCCTATGTATTTCCGTGTTGTCTGTTGTGATGTCTCCATTTTCATTTCTAATTTAATTGATTTGATTTTTCTCCCTTTGTTTCTTGATGAATCTGGCTAATGGTTTGTCAATTTTATTTATCCTCTCAAAGAACTAGCTTTTGGCTTTGTTGATTTTTGCTATAGTCTCCTTTGTTTCTTTTGCATTTATTTCTGCCCTAATGTTAAAGATTTCTTTCCTTCTACTTACCCTGGGGTTCTTCATTTCTTCCTTCTCTAGTTGCTTTAGGTGTAGAGTTAGGTTATTTATTAGACTTTTTTCTTGTTTCTTGAGGTATGCCTGTCTTGTTATGAACCTTCCCCTTTAGGACTGCTTTTACTGTGTCCCACAGGTTTTGGGTTGTTGTGTTTTCATTTTCATTCATTTCTATGCATATTTTGATTTCTTTTTTGATTTCTTCTGTGATTTGTTGGTTATTCAGCAGTGTGTTGTCCATCCTCCATATGTTGGGATTTTTAATAGTTTTTCTCCTGTAATTGAGATCTAATCTTATTGCATTGTGGTCAGAAAAGATTCTTGCAATGATTTCTTTTTTGTTGAATTTACCAAGGCTAGATTTATGGCCCAGGATGTGATCTATTCTGGAGAAGGTTCCGTGTACGCTTGAGAAAAAGGTGAAATTCATTGTTTTGTGGTGAAATGTTCTATAGATATCAATTAGGTCTAACTGGTCTATTGTATCATTTAAAGTTTGTGTTTCCTTGTTAATTTTCTGTTTAGTTGATCTATCCATAGGTGTGAGTGGGGTATTAAAGTCTCCCACTATTATTGTGTTATTGTTAATTTCCCCTTTCAGACTTGTTAGCATTTGTCTTACATATTGTGGTGCTCCTGTGTTGGATGCATATATATTTATAATTGCTATATCTTCTTGGATTGATCCTTTGATCATTATGTAGTGTCCTTCTTTGTCTCTTTTCACAGCCTTTGTTTTAATGTCTATTTTATCTGATATGAGTATTGCTACTCCTGCTTTCTTTTGGTCTCTATTTGCATGGAATATCTTCATGGATATGAAGATGAAGGGCATGGAAAGCCCTTCACTTTCAGTCTGTATGTGTCCCTTCTTTTGATGTGGGTCTCTTGTAGACAACGTATATAGGGGTCTTGTTTTTGTATCCATTCAACCATTCTTTGTCTTTTGGTTGGGGTATTCAACCCATTTATGTTTAAGGTAATTATCGAGAAGTATGGTCCCTTTGCCATTTGCTTTATTGTTTTGGGTTTAAGTTTAAACCCTTTTTGTGTTTCCTGTTTAGAGAAGATCCTTTAGCATTTGTTGGAGAGCTGGTTTGGTGGTGTTGAATTCTCTCAGCTTTTGCTTGTCTGTAAAGCTTTTGATTTCTCCTTCATATTTGAATGAGATCCTTGCTGGGTACAGTAATCTTGGCTGTAGGTTATTTTCTTTCATCACTTTAAGTATGTCCTGCCATTCCCTCCTGGCCTGAAGAGTTTCTATTGAAAGATCAGCTGTTATCCTTATGGGAATCCCCTTGTGTGTTATTTGTTGTTTTTCCCTTGCTGCTTTTAATATTTGTTCTTTGTGTTTGACCTTTGTTAATTTGACTAATATGTGTCTTGGGGTGTTTCACCTTGGGTTTATCCTGTTTGGGACTCTCTGGGTTTCTTGGACTTGAGTGATTATTTCCTCCCCCATTTTAGGGAAGTTTTCAACTATTATCTCCTCAAGTATTTTCTCATGGTCTTTCTTTCTGTCTTCTTCTGGGACTCCTATGATTCAAATGTTAGTGCATTTAATATTGTCCTGGAGGTCTCTGAGACTGTCTTCATTTAAATAGTTTTTCTTTTTTCTTCTCTGATTCATTTATTTCTACCATTCTATCTTCTACTTCACTAATCCTATCTTCTGCCTCTGTTATTCTACTATTTGTTGCCTCCAGAGTGTTTTTGATCTCATTTATTAAATTATTTATTATATATTGACTCTTTTTTTATTTCTTTTAGCTTCTTGTTAAACCTTTCTTTCATCTTCTCAATCCTTGTCTCCAGGCTATTTATCTGTGATTCCATTTTGTTTTCAAGATTTTGGATTATTTTCATTATCATTATTTGGAATTCTTTATCAGGTAGATAAAAGCCTCTTGATGAAAGTGAGTGGAGAGGAAGGGGCTAAAGCTCAAACTGCATCTGTCCTCACTGCATAGGAAATAGATGGGGAAACAGTGGAAAAGTGTCAGACTTTGTTTTTCTGGCTCTCACTGCAGATGGTGACTGCAGCCTGATAAGCGCACTCCTTGAGGAAGTTCCCTGATGCATATCAAGAGACATTACACAAAAAGTTCGCCTTCAGGCTATGGTCTTCCTGTCTGTTGGATGTGAGAGCTGGACTGTGAGAGGCTGAGCGCCGAAGATTGATGCTTTTGACTGTGGTGTTGGGAGACTCTTGAGGTCCCTTGGACTGCAGAAGATCCAACCAGTCCATTCTGAGGAGATCAATCCTGAATTTCTTTAGAGGAAGATGCTAAAGCTGAAACTCAGTATTTTGGCCACCTCGCGAAGGTTGACTCATTGGAGAAGACTTTGATGCTGGGAGGGATTGAGGGCAGGAGGAGAAGGGGACGACAGAGGATGAGATGGCTGGATGGCATCACTGACTCGATGGATGCGAGTCTGAGTGACCTCCGGGAGCTGGTGATGGACAGGGAGGCCTGGCGTGCTGCGGTTCATGGGGTCGCAAGGTCGGACACGACTGAGTGACTGATCTGATCTGATCTGATCAGGTAGATTCCCTATCTCTTCCTCTTTTGTTTGATTTGGTGGGCATTTATCCTATTCCTTTACCTGCTGGGTATTCTTCTGTCTCTTCATCTTGTTTATATTGCTGTGTTTGGGGTGGCCTTTCTGTATTTTGGCAGTATGTGGAGTTCCTTTTATCTTGGAGTTTCCTTGCTGTGGGTGGGGTTGTATGGGTGGCTTATCAAGATTTCCTGGTTAGGGAAGCTTGTGTCGGTGTTCTGGTGGGTAGAGCTGGAGTTATTCTCACTGAAGTGCAATGAAGTGTTCCGTAATCAGTTATGAGATGTCAGTGGGTTTGAAGTGACTTTGGGCAGCCTGTATATTGAAGCTCAGGGCTATGTTCCTGTGTTGCTGAAGAATTTGTGTGGTATGTCTTGCTCTAGAGCTTGTTGGCTTTTGGGTGGTGCTTGGTTTCAGTGTAGGTATGGAGGTGTTTGATGAGCTCCTGTCAATTAATGTTCTCTGGAGTCAGGAGTTCTCTGGTGTTCTCAGGATTTGGACTTAAGCCTCCTGCTTCTTGTTTTCAGTCTTATTTTTACAGTAGCCTCAAGACTTCTCTATCTATACAGTATGGATGATAAAACATCTAGGTTAAAGATGAAAAGTTTCTCCACAGTGAGGGACACACAGAGAGGTTCACAGAGTTACATGGAGAAGAGAAGAGGGAGGAGGGAGATAGAGGTGACCAGGATAAGATGAGGTGGAATCAAAAGAGGAGAGTGCAAGCTAGCCAGTAATCACTTCCTTATGTGCGCTCCACAGTCTGGACTGCTCAGAGATGTTCACAGAGTTATACAGAGAAGAGAAGAGGGAAGAAGGAGACAGAGGTGGCCAGGAGGATAAAGGGGGGGAATCAAAAGGAGAGAGACAGATCCAGCCAGTAATCAGTTCCATAAGTGTTCTCCACCATCCGGAACACACAAAGAGATTCAGAGAGTTGGGTAGAGAAGAGAAGGGGGAGGGAGGGAGACAGAGGCGATCTGGTGGAGAAAAAGGAGAGTCCAAAGCGAGAGAGAGCAGTCAAGCCAGTAATCTCGCTCCCAAGTAAAAATGGGTACTGAAGATTGGGTTCTTGAAGGTACAAAAATGATACTAAATACCAAAAAGCAAAGATTAAAAATCTAGAGTAGAGGCTGGATTTTCAAAAATACAATATTAAAGAAAATGAGAAAAAAATTTATAAAATATATATATATGAAGGTTGCTTTAAAATATACGGTCTCTCTCTTTTTTTGTGTGAAGCAATAGTAGGTTATAAAAATTAAAATTAAAGGAGTAATAGAGGACTTAAAAATAAAAAAATTAAAGAATGATAGTAAAAATAGTAAAAATGTATCTAGAACTTTCTCTGGTGTTGTGGGCAGCGAGAGATCAGTTCATTTTTTGATAGTTCGTTGATCTGGCTTATATTTCTCAAGATCTATAGGGCCCTTCCTATGTAGTCGGTACTATCTACAGGGTGTTAATCTATTGCACCTATCACTTCCAAGGAGGGTCCCTCTGTTTTAGCTTCCTGTTTGCTGGTTTCTTCAGTGGCTAATTTCTATCCTGGCACAAGGGGGCGGTGGTGTACACTTTTTTAGGTTCTCTTGTTCAGTCGTGCTGTGGGGAGGGAGGGACGCTGCGAACAAATAACACTGACGTGTGCTCGCAGTGTCTCGGCCTCACTGGGTTTGCCCCGGCTCACAGCGTGTGTGCTTTCCCTGTCTACACTGCTTAGGCTCTAGGTTGCTCTGCTGGAAACTGTCTGAGGCTGGCCCCAGGTTTACGCACTTCCCAGGTCTAGGCTGCTCAGGTTCAGGTACTCGGGTAGTCCTCACAGGCACAGACTTGGTTGGGCCTGCATTTTGTGCCCTTCCCAGATACGAGCAGCTCAGGTGACCAGGCGTTTGGCGAGCACGGTTGCTGTGACTTATTGCCTCCTCTGTCCCTGCTGCTCGGTTTTCTGGGTGTACAACTGGCGCACCTTCTCAGGCGGATGTTGACCGTCCAGAATCCCAAGAAGTTTTGGTTAGCAATTAAGCCTGCTTGCAGTTTGGTAGATAATGCCTCTCTGGGGCCGCAATTGCCCCCTTCCGGCTCTGGCTGCCCTCGCCTGCCTGTCTCCGGAGGGGGATGGGCCAGCCTGCAGCCGCTGGCTTGCTCTGCTTCATCCTTTGTTCTGTGAGAGGGCCTGACAGAATCTTAGATTAGGGCTTTTCACGTGGTAGTTATCCCACAGTCTGGTTTGCTAGCCTGAGTTAGTTCCCTCAGATTGCCCTCGGGGCATTCAGGCCCGGTCCTTACTGTAAGCAATGCAGCCTGCGCCTCCCTGCCCAGCCCTGCTTGCTAGTGGCGGGTGCAGGCATCTGCACTGCTTCTCAGCTGAGGGAGTTACCGTTGGGCACGTAATCTGTGGGTTTTAATTATTTATTTATTTTTCCTCCTGGTTATGTTGCCCTCTGCAGTTCCAAGGCTTGCCACAGACTCAGCAGTGGGAGTGTTTCGTTGTGTTTGGAAACTGCTCTTTTTAAAGACTCCCTTCCTGGGATGGAGCTCTGTCCCTACCTCTTTTGTCTTTCTTTTTATCTTTTATATTTTTTCCTACCTCCTTTTGAAGACAGTGGGCTGCTTTTCTGGGTGCCTGATGTCCTCTGCCAGCATTCAGAAGTTGTCTTGTGGAATTTTCTCAGCGTGCAAATGTTCTTTTGATGAATTTGTAGGGGAGAAAGTGGTCTCCCCATCCAATTCCTCCACCATCTTAGGACCTATGCCCATATCTTTAATTTCTTACTGTAAAGTATGATATTATTTGCTTAAGTTATAAGTGACTTTTGTTAAAAAACAAACATTTAGAATCAGAATCAGAAGTTAATTCAAATGGAAAATCCAAATTCCTCTTTCTGCTGTAGGAAAACACTCTACTATAGTCTTCATTGTCCTCAGAAATTTCTAGGAAAACAGATTTTTTCTTCTCGTCAAAAAAGCATATTTCAGTTAGAGTTGAGATGCCATTCTAATTTTTTAATTGGAATTCCATCTGCTGCTCCCTTAACCTGCTTCTCCTTGTCTTTTCAGTGTAATCATAATAGTCTTCACTCATAATTACTTATGAGTATGATGACTTCAGATAATTCCTGCATTGTTCTCAGATAGACTGTGTCAAACTATGAGCAACTGTTGCTTAACGAAAATCTTTTTCTCACTTTGCTAAAATGATTTTTGTGAAGGCTGATTTTTTTAGAGATATGATTTGCAAAATCTGATATAGCAATAAAAATGTAAAATTTTTATATGCAAAACCTAAGTTTGCATTCATTGTATTGGGTCAGTGATCATATTTATTTTTTGGAGAATAAGGTCATGTATAAGGCTATAGTTAGCTTCCTGTTTTTCTTAATTATGAGACTACTGAATATGAGGGGAAAACCAAATTTTCTAAAATTTTTTCTCTATGCTTTACTGAAGTTTGGTGTTTGGGATCAAGTACTCTTAGCTATTGTCTATGAGGTATATAACACATAGCACTCTTTTATTGAAGTATAGTTGATCTACAGTGTTAGACTAGTTTCAGGTATACAACATAGTGATTCAATATTTTTATAGAATATACTCCATTAAATGTTATTACAAAATAATGGCTATATTGCCTGTGCTATATAATATATTCCTGCTGCTTACTTTATACATAGTAGTTTGTGTCTCTTGATTAAGAGAGAGACACAATTGCTATTGCTATTTGACCCTCCCCATATCCCTCTCCCCACTGATAACCACAAGTTTGCTGTCTATATTTGAGTCTGTTTCTGTTCATATATAAATAATAGCATATAGTATTCGTCTTTCTCTGACTTATTTTACTAAGCATAATACTCTCTAGATCTACCCTTGTTATTGCAAATGGCAGAATTTCATTTTTTTTCATGAGTAATATTCCATTGTACATATATACCACATTTTCATTACGCATTTATCTACTGATAGAAAGTGAAGTCTCTCAGTTGTGTCTGACTCTTTGCAACCCCATGGACTGTAGTCTACCAGGCTCCTCTGTCCATGGGATTGTCCAGGCAAGAGTACTCAAGTGGGTTGCTATTTCCTTCTCCAGGGGATCTTCCTGACCCAGGGATTGAACCCAGGTCTCCCACATTGTAGGCAGACACTTTACCACCTGAACCACCAGGGGATCACCAATCCCCCCCACCAGGGGATCACAATAGGTACTTAAGTTTCTTCCATATCTTGACTATTGTAATTAAGTGTGTTATTCACTCAGTTGTGTCTGACTCTTTCTGACCCCATGGACTGTAGCCCTCCAGGCTCCTTTGTCCATGGTATTCTCCATGCAAGAATACTGGTGTGGGTTGCAATTCCCTTCTCCAGGAGATATTCCTGACCTAGGAATTGAACCCAGGTCTCCTGCATTGCAGGCAGATTCTTAATGTCTGAACCACCATGGAAGCCCTATTGTAAATAATGCTGCTATAAAGATTGGTGTACCCAATCTGTACATATCTGGTCTAATTAGTGTTTTTTGTTTCTTTGGATATATACCCCAGAGTGGAATTTCTAGGTCATATGGTAGCCCTATGGTTACCATATGCTAGGTCATATGCAGCCATGATGGAATTTTTTGAGGAATCTCCATACTGTTTTTCATCATGGCTGCACCAGTTTACATTCCCACCAAAGTGTACAGGGGTTCCCTTTTCTCCACATTCTCTCCAAATATTGTCATTTCTAGACTTTGATGATAGCCATTCTGACAGGTGTGAGGTGATGTCTCATTGTGGTTTTGATTTGCATTTCTCTGATGATTAGCAGTGTTGAGCACCTTTTCATGTGCTTGTTGGCCATCTGTATATCTTCTTGAAGAAATGTATATTCAGACTTTCTTCCCATTTTTAAATTAGTGTCTTTGATTTTTTTTAATTGAGTTGTGTAATCTGTTTATTTCCTTTTATTCCTAATTATTCCCTTATTGGTGATATCATTTGCAATTATTTTCTCCCTATCATCTCCCCCATGTTGTTTTTTTGTACTGTCAGTTTTTTGCTATACAAAACTTTTAAGTTTAATTAGTTCCTGTCTTCTTACTTCTGCTTTTTTTTTTGTCTTATGCTAATGCTATGCTATGCTAAGTCACTTCAGTCGTGTCTGACTCTGTGCAATCCCATAGACAGCAGCCCACCAGGCTCCCCCGTCCCTGGGATTCTCCAGGCAAGAACACTGGAGTGGGTTGCTATTTCCTTCTCCAATGCATGAAAGTGAAAAGTGAAAGTGAAGTCGCTCATTCATGTCCGACTCTCAGCGACCCCATGGATTGCAGCCTAACAGGCTCCTCTATCCATGGGATTTTCCAAGCAAGAGTATTGGAGTGGGATGCCATTGCTTTCTCCATTTGTCTTATGAGACAGATACAAATATATATATATATATATATAGCTACAATTTATGTCAAAGAGTAGTCTGCCTGTGTTCTCTTTAAGAGTTTTATGGTTTCAGGTCTTAAATTTAGGTCTTTAATTCATTTTGAGTTTATTTGTTGAATATGGTATCAGAAAATGTTCTAATTTTATTCTTTTACATGTAGCTCTGCAGCTCTCCCAATATCACTTATTGAAGAAACTGTCTTTTTCCCATTTTATATTCTTGTCTCCTTTATTGTAGATTGATTTGACATAAGAGGGTGGATTTATTTCTGGGTATTTATTCTATTAATCCCCATCGACAGTTCACGACTAAGTGACTAAGCACAGCACAGCACATTCTGTTCCATTGGTCTATGCATCTGTTTTTGTGCTAGTAATATGCTGTTTAATGACAATAGTTTTGTAATATAGTTTGAAATCAGGGCAGCATGGTATCTCCAGCCTTGTTCTTTTTTCCTCAAGATTCCTTTGGCAATTTGGGGTAATTTGAGGTTTCATATAAATTTTAGGACTATTCTAGTTCTGTGAAAAATGTCATGGGTATTTTGGTAAAGATTTCATTGGGATATAATCTTATTTCTTTGTCTTATCTTCACCTTCTTTCATCAGTGTCTTAGAGTTTTCATCATAAAGGTCGTTCACCTTCTTGGTTAAGTTTATCCTAAGCATTTTATTGTTTTTGATGTAATTTTAAATAGGATTGTCTTCTTGCTTTCTCTTTTGATAGTTCATAAATAGTGTTTAGAAAAACACCAGGTTTCTGTATTTTAATCTGGTTTCTTGCAACTTTATTCTATTAGTTCTTTTAACTTTTGGTGGATACTTTAGATATTTTTTTATATATAGTATCAGTCTTGGACAGTCGCATGTTTTTAGTAATTTGTTTAGTCATTTCCTCTGTGTTGTCTAATTTGTTGGCATATGACTGTTAATGATGTTTTCTTATGATTTTTGTATCTCTGTGATATCAGTTGTTAGTTCTGTTCTTTCATTTTTTTACTTTGTTTATTGGGTCCTTTCTATTTTTACCTTGATGAGCATGGCTAAAGAATTATCAATTTTATTTTTTTTTAAACTTTTAATTGATCTTTTCTTTCTTCCTTTCTTTTGGTCTCTGCTTTATTTCCTCTTAATCTTTATTATCTCCTTCCTTCTGCTGACACTGGGTTTTGTTTGCTCTTCTTTTTTAATAACTTTAGATGGTATTTTAGGTTGTTTATTTGAGATTTTTCTTGTTCCTTGAGGTATGTATCACTACAAACTTCCCTCATGGAACTGCTTTTGATGCATCCCATAGATTTTGGAAAGTTGTATTTACATTTTCAGTTGTCTCAAGATATTTTTTGATTTCTTCTTTCATTTCTTCATTGACCATTTTTTTTTTTTTTTTAGTGGAAGTTTCTTTAGTCTCCACTAACATAGAACTCTCTTAATCAATAGAATATATTACAGAAAAAGTAAGAAACCTTTTACTGTGTTTCCTTTTTCTTTTCCAGGTGTCTTATGATTTGTTTAATGTTAATTAAGGTCACAATTATTTCTATAAGACATTTTTCCCTCTATTAGATGACAAACTGCTAGAGAATGGAACTTGTACACAGTTCATTTGTATATATTTATATTCCGTATCATCAACCACAGTACACTCCCAGTGATGAAAAAGTACTTATGGAACAAAATCAAAGCAAATATGTTTATTTGGCTTCTATTTGTTATAGGGAAAAGGAAGTCAAGATAGTTTAAGTTGGTAGTTATTTATTATAAAGACAAATGTGACAGTAAGAGAGAAGCTAATTAAAAGCTTAGGTTGCAAAATATATTAGTATGTGGCCTTAGAGCTACAGCAAGTAGATGAGAGTTCTCAACCTATGACAGTTCTAGCAATTTCAACAGCAGGAATTCATAAATCTTCACTCTAGTGCTTCATTATTTCTGCTTCTTAGCAACTTGCCAATGTGTCTATCTTTTTCACTTTCTATTCTGAATCTCTTGCAAGATATTTTCAAGCTTTTTCCAGCCACATCCTGAGAGTCTTCTTTCACAGATTGTATACCTACACTCCTGCCCATTGAAAACCACTGTTATAGTATATTTTCTTTCAATATTTCATTGTTTATTTTATACATAGTTTTTTAAATTAATTTTTTACTCATCTTGCCTCGCTGAATGCAGTTTATGCATTTTAGATTTTATAGCTAACTACTTGATTCTCTTTTTATTTCTATGTTCAAGAGTACAGATTAATTGGTTCCAATAACTTAGAGAAGAACTTTCAAACCAACCTGGGATTAGGCTGTTCTTGGGTCACATGATCTCTGTCCAGGAGGAGTGAGGGGCACTAATACAAACTACTTGTGATACTCCCTCAGTTGGCACTGGGTGGAGAACTCTCTCCTAGAAGCAGTGTTAAGTATGACAATATGTCAAATACAACACTTCTTGTGAAATGTTACTTAAAGATAAAAAGATCTCAAACTACCTATTTATCTTGTATTTGAGTTTCTAATCATAGAATATTTATATTTTTTAAAACAATGAGAGTTTAAATTACTCTCTGTGAAGAAGTTTATGTTAAAAGGTCTACTAATTCTCAAACGCTATATTATTTATTATTTTTCCAGTATTGGCTCTTATTTTCCCAAAGGAGATAAATAAATAATTAGGGCCCAATTTACTACTTCATTTAACCATTTAATATTTCAAGGATATTTAACATAATATTAAAGGGGATATCTGACCAAAACCAAAAGATTTTACGACATAAAGAACAGTTGCATGTATAAAGAGAGTTAGAGAATAGCCCATGATAGAAGACTAGACTATGGTGAAGATACTATAATTGCATCATGTGAATTGAGTTAATTTAAAATATCTCCTTTGTTGATAGTATATGTACACACACACAACACACACACACACACACACACACACACACACACACATATGTGGAGTTTAAATACTTCCCATAAGAGAAGTGGAACGTGAACCAAAGAAGAATTAAGGTTTGCAGGAAATTTAATAGGCTGCAGAAAGTTAATAAGAAAAAAAAGAAGTCTGAGATAAGGAAAGTGAAAAAGCATTGAAGAGAAAAGATGAGGTTTTACAATCATATCAGTAAAAAGAGAGATAGAAAATAGGCTCACTAATAAATTAGGAGACATATGAAACTAAAGAAATCAATGATAACCTCAAATGACTGAGGTGCTAAACTACTTTAATAAGAAAAATGAAGAAAATTAATATGCATAATTAGAATACAATGGAAACCTTGAAAAAGTAGAAATTTACAAAAGCAGAAAATACACACTTGAGAAACGTGGTAAACTGGGTAAAACACATTGACATAATCTATTCTGCATTAGTTTCAGGAGAGAAACATAGACTTCACATATATTAACCCCATTGTGCTTAAAATACTCCTTTGATTAAATTGAAATATTATCCCATAATGGTCAATAGACACAAAGTATGAAATTCCAACTGCTAAAATTCCTTGACAGGAAATATAATTTTGAGTCATTAGTCACTAAATAGATATGTTACTTTTTATAAATCTTCCAATAGTTCTTATTGTCATAGCATTGATAAATATAGGAAGCTAGACATAATTTGGGGCTTCCCAGGTGGTGCAGTGGTAAAGAATCTGCCTGCCAATGCAGGATACACGAAAGATGCAGATTTGATCCCTGGGTGGGGAAGATCTCCTGGATAAGGAAGTGGCAACACACTCCAGTATTCTTGCCTGGAAAATTCCATGGATGGAGGAGCCTGGTGGGCTACAGTCCATGAAGTTGCAAAAAGTTGGATGCAACAGAGCACACATGTGTGCACAAACACACACATATAATGTATGAATCAATTCCAATAAAGATTCTGCTATAGTGATACAAATTCATAATCAAGAAGAGAACAAAGGGAAGAACAAAGTATGAGCCACTGAGAACGTTTGAAATGTTCTAAAGAAGTTACATTTAAAACTGTAAAAAGCATAACTTTTTTCCTATTCCATAAGCTTGTTTAGTAGGTTATGATCATAAATGCAGCTTATATAGACATTATTTGACATTGTTCTGGCTAACTGAATTTAGGAAAGCCAAACATTTGATCTTCAGTTTCTTTATCTGAAAAGTGGGCTATTAGAGAACCAGTATTAATCCAAGAAATAAGAAATACACAATAGTCTTTGTTATTTCTAATTATCAGTAACATTTTCCCAATCAAGTAGCAATCCATTTCTTAAAATTTGGAATTTTATTTCTTTTATATATCTCTTTTATTTTTGGAATTCTTGTTATTTTTCATTACTCCTGACATTTTAACAACATTCTGCATAGTTTTTTTTTTTGCCTTTGGTTAAGTTTTTATTTTTATTGTTTTTAACCATCATTTTAAACACTGAATTGAACACAGTCCTCCCTGTAGTCACATGGCATCACAAAGCATATGTTTCACAGATTTTCAGTGTATAGCCAGAATCATTTTGACTATGACAAAAGTTAGGCATTGAAAAATGAAGTTAACTATTCAAGGTCATTTTAATTATTTCTAGCCAGTGCTATTTAGTGGCAATTGATGTTTAGAAATGATATCTCTATGAATATAGTCAATTTTAAATAGCTAATATCTTTTGTTAGATTGTTTCACCCAGACTAACAGTACTTAATATACCTTTGCTGGATAATGTTAAAACACTGAACTTTTAGTTTTATGTACTTTTCAATTAGATAGAAAACCACTCAGAATGATTTAGCATTTTGATTTTTTAAACTGTTGTTGTGATCAT
Source organism: Tragelaphus eurycerus (assembly GCA_935064755.1). Classification (NCBI taxonomy): domain Eukaryota; kingdom Metazoa; phylum Chordata; class Mammalia; order Artiodactyla; family Bovidae; genus Tragelaphus; species Tragelaphus eurycerus. Next base: position 8,082,183 of record CAKXYN010000012.1, on the reverse strand, counting down.
TGGATCTTCCATTATAAGCTGAATTTATTCTACATTCATTCTAAAATCCTGGAGTTGTGTTAGCACCTATAAACTTAGGAAATATAGTGATTCTTGTAAACACAAATTACCCACAACACATAGGCAAATCAGATGAACCAACTTTGGAGACTGATGTAGGAAGGGAGGATGATGCTTAAGAAGATCTGTAATCCTAAACAATCGCCTACAGAATCTTTGCTTGTTAATTTTAAAAGCAGGGGTTCAAGGTAAAGGTAAAGCTTTCCAGTATAGCAGAGGTTCACATAGGACAGTCCTCAGGTGGGCAGTACCAACATCACCTGGAAACTAGGTAGAAATGCAAATTCTCAGGCTCTTCCCTGGACCCACAGACAGGGCCCAGTAATCTGTGTTTTAACAAGCCCTTCAGGTGGTCCTAATAATACATTTTAATGTTTGAGAAGTACTGTATGAGTTTTTAAACGTGTAATAACATTTTAGCAAAATTATTACATTTTAAGGGCTTTCCAGGTGGTACTAGTGGTAAAGAACTCACCTGTCAATGTGGGAGATGTAAGAGACTTGCCTACAAAATCTCATGGACAGAGGAGTCTGGCAGGCTACAGTCCAGGGGGTCACAAAAGAGTCAGACATGACTGAAGTGATAGTACAGCAGGAACAGCACATTTTAAGTTGGACAGAATCTGGGCTGTCATTTGTGTGTGTGTGTGTGTGTGTATCTATACTATGTGTATATGTGTGTGTGTGTGTGTGTGTGTAGAGAGAGAAATTTAGTTAATTTTGAAAAAACACATATGTGTTTAAATCAAGTACTGATAATTTATAATAGCATAATTGTTAACCCCTATTTTTGTGTCCAGCATTTTTGGTTATTATATTTCTTTTTCATAAGCAATCACACTATATCTACATATATCAATTTTAGATTACTACAGAAATATTTTTCTTAATTTTGAATAGAGGTAGAATTAATTTTAATATTCAAAATTTAAATTCTTAAGTAAATAACTTCCTGGTGATTTAAATACAAAAAAGAAAAATATCTTAGTACATTGATGTCTTATAACAAATTCATAGTTTATTCATTCATTTCCTCCACATGTCTGTAAGAATCTGCCATGTGTTATGCCATATTTTAGGTTCTGGGATTAAAATAGTACAAAATAGCCTTCCTAGTAATATTTATAGTAATATATATTCCTTTTTAAAATTTATTTTAAAAAATTTTTGGCTGTATTGGGTCTTTGTTGCTGTGCCTGGACTGTCTCTGGTTGCAGCTTCTAGTCTGTGCAATTTCAGCAGCTATGTTGTACAGGCCTACCCACCCCATGGCATGTGAGATCTTAGTTCCCTGACCAGGGATCACACTCACATCCCCTGATCTGGAAGGCAGACTCTCAACCATTGGATCACCAAGGAAGTCCCAGTAATACATATTCTTAATTCATCATTTAGAAATAAAAATTAAGGTATATTAATTGATCATACTGCTCTAATTTTTCATCTGCTTGAAAACATTTTGGTTCTAATTTACTTTCAGTCAAGTGTCCTTTATATTAGTGTTTGGATTGGTTAAGAAAAATCTCAAAAGGACAATATTTGGACAATCATCTCAAAAGGACAAAAATCATCTTAAAAGGACAAATGCATCTCAATATACAAAGTGAATGACATTGAAAAAGTCAATGTTCTAAACCCCATCAATTTTATTTGCATAATGGTAGAGATAACAGCTTTGAACTTAAGCCAAAAGATTACTTGAAGAGCAAACTAGATAATGAACATGTAAATTCACTGTAACTGCTATAAAGTTTTACATGTGTTGTGTGTTTTTTTAATTGTTATAAGAAGCCACCATTTATAAATTAAGTATTGAAATTCTGGCTCTGATACTTACTTGTTCTTTGACCTTAAGGTAAATTGCTTTATGTCTTTGTACTAGAATTTCCTTGAATTAAAATGGTGGTAACATTATGGGACTCATAGCAATGTTTTAAAAAACAACTGATATAACCAGTGTGCTTAGACTACATTTTATTATACATTACTTAGATATATTTAACACTTAACTATCTTCGTTGTTAAACGATTTCAAAAAACCTTACCACTAAAAAGTATTCAGGTTAATCTTAACTATTAATTCTTAGAATTCTGTATTCCATTATTCCCATTAATGAACATTAAATTACTTATTGCAAGTTCAGTTTCATTTAAACCTCTTTGACACATTTTAGGATATTTTGTTTTGAAGAAAAGAATAGCAATTTTAGCTATTTCCTTGGCTTTTTCTGATGAAGCAAAGTCTAAAAGAAGATGAAGTTATTTGAACTCTTTGGTCTTTTTTATTTCAGATGAACTTTTAGCTATAGGGTTTAACTAAAATCTTTCCCATATAGATAGTTTGTTTGCTATTTACTTATTTTGCTCATATATCTCAGAGATATATTAGATATATCTAATGAGATATACTAAGGCAGGAATCTGCAGCAGAATAACTGAAAAGCAAGTATAAGTTTTAATGATGGAATTAGATTTTTGGCCCAATAATATAAACTTAATTGTATTTAGTAATATAAATTACTTCCCTGGTGGCTCATACGGTAAAGCGTCTGTCTACGATGCGGGAGACCCGGGTTCGATCCCTGAGTTGGGAAAAACCCCTGGAGCAGGAAATGGCAATCCGCTCCAGTACTATTGCCTGGAAAATCCCATGGAAAGAGGAGCCTGGTAGGCTACAGTCCATGGGGTCACAAAGAGTCGGACACGACTGAGCGACTTCACGTTCTAGTTCGCGTTCACATTAATATAAACTAAATGGTTGTACTGTTCTCTAGCTACAGGTAGCCCATGAAACCAGTCACACAAAAATTATGTTAAGCCTTTTCTGGAGCTGTAGAAGGTGACTGTGAGTGTGTGTATGTTTGGGGTACGTGGGGTTGGGGGTTGGGAGCAGGGATTGAATGGCTGTACCAGACAGAGAATCATCTCTCCTTTGCGGGTGCCTTCGCAGCCTCATGATCTGGTGAGCTCATAGACCACAAGAGGTATGTTTTGTTCAGTGAGAATTTTAGATCTAGCCTTTGACAGGGTGCACAGCACTGAGCTAGCCTGTGATCGCCAGCCATCCCTGGATAACCAGGGAAATGACTATTTCTTGTCTCATAGAGACAACTTATCCACCAGGGTTAATAGGGTAGCTCTTTGATGGATAACAATCTGGAAGGGAAACAGCAGGAACCACACACCTGCAGTTGAAATCTCAGAAGGTTTACTGTGGTTTTTTTTTTTTTTTTTATGTTCAATATTCCAGTGTCTATGTGACTAGGGTTTTTAACCCCCTTGAAAAGTTTAAGATTTTTGTTTGCATCAAGTTTCATCATTCTCTGATAAACTCAGCTTATATTTATTTATTTTACTCAGATATTCCTACAAATTTCCACATCTTTTTTTATCTTTTTCCATAATACTATCTATCTCATTAGAACCCAGTGAAAATGACTGCAGGCTGACTAACTTCAGGCTGATTGGAATTAGCAGAGCTCTGAATTATTCCCTGGCCATCAGCCGATTTCAGCGTACTTAGGTGAATTGCCTTTGCTCTGAATGCAGTCTTGAATTGATTGTATCCCCTCGGTAAGCTGGTTGTTCTGAACACACAAAGTGTGAACATACTATCGTCTAACAGTTGAGATTGTGCTCAAGTATCACAGAAAGGCATCTCTACAATAATCAGCATGGTTTCAAACCTAAGTACAGTGAAAGCAAACGTACATCTCTATGCAAGTACATCAGCAACAGGCAAAGTGAAAGTGAGCTCACTCAGTCGTGTCCGACTCTTTGTGATCCCATGGACTGTAACATACCAGGTTCCTCCATCTATGGGTTCTTCCAGGCAAAAATACTGGGGTGGATTGCCATGTCCTTCTCCAAGAGATCTTCCCAACCCAGGGATTGAACCCGGGTGTCCGTCATCGAAGGCAGACGCTTTACCGTCTGAGCCACCAGTACAGTGGAAAGAAACATGTGTCTCCATGCAAGTACATCACCAACAGGCAAAGCAACCCCAAAATTCAGGAAAAAATAAACCAAATGTGTACATTAGTTTTTTTATTATTACTTTAGGATCATAATTTGGAACTTGCTATTAAAAGTTGAGAAAGTGAGTATTTCCTATGCAACAATTATCCTGCTGCTGCTAAGTCCCTTCAGTTGTGTCCGACTCTGTGCGACCCCACAGACGGCAGCCCACCAGGCTCCCCCATCCCTGGTATTCTCCAGGCAAGAAAACCGGAGTGGGCTGCCATCTCCTTCTCCACTGCATGAAAGTGAAAAGTGAAAGTGAAGTCGTTCAATCATGTCCGACTCTTAGCGACCCCATGGACTGCAGCCCACCAGGCTCCTCCATCCATGGGATCTTCCAGGCAAGAGTACTGGAGTGGGGTGCCATTGCTTTCTATCCTAGCAGCTCTTTATTCCTTCAGATGAGCACAAGTTTTAGGGGAAAAATGCCTATGTTAATATTAACTGCAGTAATATTTGTATTGGGGGAAAAATGTAAACCACCCACTGCCTACCAATAAAAATACATTAAATCAACTAATCAAGTAGTTTTTGAAAAGAATGAGAAATGCATTAATATATTGGTATGGAAATATATTAATATATTGGTATGTCTAAGAGAGTTAAAGCAAAAGTTAGAGAAGAGTATCTTACAGAATGAGAGTGGTGAAACTGTTTATCTATTAATCTACTTATCTCTTCATTCATATTTCTATCTAACCATTCACAAAAATACATAAAATAACAAGAAGTATGAAAAATAACAAAAGATTATAAATGATACTTTCTAAAAAGATGAAGTTAGGAGAAATTCTATGGCGAGAATTTAAGCTGTTGTTTTATGCTTTTCTACATGTGTCCGTTGTCCATTTGCGGTCTAACAAAGCACCTCAAAACTTGGTAACTTCATATAACAATCTTTTATTTGCTTCCAACTCTGTGGGTAGCAGTTCAGACAAGGTTCAGCTGGGACAGCTTGTCTTTTTGCTCTGTCATGTCAAGATTCATTCCTGTGGCAACAGTGAGTTGGTAGGTTAGTTAGGGACTGCTAGTCCTGAACGACCTCACTCTCATGTCTAGAGTCTGTACTGGAATGGCTGAGATGGCTACACTTCTCTCTGTGAGCTCCGTTCACAGGCAGTAGTTTTCCAAGAGAACAAAAAATAAACAGACATATAAGCCTTCTTGAAGCCAAGGCTTGGTAGTAGTAACCCAGCATCACTTCTGCTATTTTATTTTGGTCAAAGCAAGACCAGCCAAGATACAAAGATAGGGAAATTCAACTGCATTCCTTTTTTTCTGTTATGTTTTAGGTAGTCAAACCTTTTATTAAACTTCATTGGTGATATCTGCCTTTGACTTATGTATAGAAATCCACCCTAAGATATTTGATTAACAGCTACTTTATTTTTTCTTGTATATGGTGTTTTAAAAATGAGAAAAATGTTTATGAAATAGAAAAGGAAAGAGAAGTGTATTGAAACAGAAACATTTCTGATACTTGGCTTAACCCTGATTTCTTGATGAGAAGAGCAGAAACAAATTTATAGCCATGTTTAATCCACATATTCTACTACTTGAATGTTCCATAATAAGCATTGTTTTAATAACAAGAACAAAAGCATTAATACCATAAATTACTGATTTGTCTAACTGCTATCTCTTTGAACTAAATCTAAGCCTATTGCTATTTTAACAACTAAATGTGATAACTAGTTAACTAGGATCCTCTGATTTATACAAAAATTGAGGAGTTAAGTTTCAGTCTCTGCAAAGAGATCCATTTCAGATGTGAAATTTCAACATGCATATGAAATGCACATATATTTTTATTTACTGGTAGGCACTAAGAACTTGTCCAAACAGAAATAGCCTTATATGAAATTGCATTATCTTTTGCTGATCTGGGCGTCTGAGGGTAGCTTTAATATAATTAAAAATCTTTTCTCTTTACAAGCATTTATCATTCAGCATTTTAATAGTACAATGCTCTCTACGCAGTAATGTCCTACTAAAAGAAAATTTAAATAGAGAAGTTATGAATTTATTTTCAATGGCTATTGTAATTATTCTTTAGTTTTCTACCTAAATGAATCCAGTGATTAATGGTCTTATTAAAGTTAAGCAAGCCCAAATTGTTTAGTTTCTACTGTGGAAAAGGATTATTCTCTCCTGCTTCATTTTTAGAATTTACCTGCTATCCCACAACTCCTGTACTCCCCCCTCTCCTCTGCCTCAAATTTGAGTTTCCTCAGTTATACAAATTTCTAGCATTACAAGAAACCTGGGTTCAATCCCTGGTTTGGGAAGATCCCCTATAGTAGGACATGGCAACTCACTCCAGTATTCTTGCCTGGAGAATCCCTACAAACAGAGAAGCCTGGTGGGCTACAATCCATGTGTAGCAAAGAGTTGGACACGACTTAATGACTAAGCACAGCACAGCACAGAGCAATGTAATATGAATTAATTTTGTCATGACAGAATTGTACCTCTAGCACTTGTCAACTCTGTATCTACCTTTGCTTCCTTCTCACTGGCACACCAAAGTGAGTTTCCTCTTCTAGTCCTCAGCAAAGCAGGAACAAAGAGACAGAAGCAAAATTTCAAAGGAACCATTAGCCAATGAGCCATATGATAAGACTCAAAAGCTAGGCTCTTGCTTGAAGAGCCTAGATTTTTGCTCTGTTTATCTCTGAAATTAGATATGCTCCACCATGGAAAAGAGAAAAGACAAACTACCCAGTGGTGAAGCTAATGTTAGTGTAAGAAAGCACAGAAGGGTGAGGAGTTCTTACGGTTGGAGCTAAAATTTTCTGTTTCTCAGCAGAAAGCAGAAGCCTCAAATTAGGACAATGCAAGAGCAGGATGGTAAAATCACTGTGTTCAAAGATTATGGTCTACATGTGCAGAGAAACTGCAGGGTAGTGCAATACTCTGGGACTTTTTTTTTTTCACTCTAGACACAAAGCAATGAGGAAGGAGACTTTGTGGTTCATAGGTTCGGGGGCATGGCCATCTAGAGATGACCCAGCAATGTAAGGAGCTGAGGAAATAAATGCTCTGAGCTCAATTGGTTCCCCTCTTTCTACTCCTGGTATGGCTTTCCATTGGTCATACCCAAATGCAAGCTGGAGGTCAAAGAAGTATTTTGATGTAGTCTATTTAGGATCAATCTCCCAAGCCAATAGGGCAGAGAAGAGCACAGACAGGTAGATTCCTAAAAGGCAAAAGAAGACAGATTGTCCAGAAAGGAAAGAGCAAATAGGAGGTAGGGTGGGAATGAAAAAAAAAGAAAAGAAAGGATGTTGATGAGAAGGAGAAGGAATAGGAGAGAATGAATGCCTGAGACTATATCTATTTGTCAAGCTTTTCCTTATGAGTCCTAACAGTGGCTTTCACTACAAGAACTGTGAAAACTGATTTTCACTTGCTATTTATTAACCTTACAAATGTTTGCATACTACTTCCCTTCCTAGTTTATACTGTAAGCTACCTGAGGGAAAAGATCCTGCTGACCTTATTTACTATCGTATCTTCATTGAATGATAAGTGCATTTTACTGATTTTAAGTGTTTTGAAAAATCAAGAATAACTTGCATTAAGATTTTTAAGGCTACATATCTTGTTTCCAGTGATACCATCTTGCAACAGATAAGACTATTACATCCTATCAGCTGTCAATGTTGTAATCATTAATCTACCACAATTTTGCTGACAGCAGAGAATCTCTGCTCTGATAACTACAGTATTAGTTGGTTTGCCAGAGAAGTTTACCAACAGCTTGAAACTTTCATGATGAAATGACTGGTCAAGTTAGTGTTCGCGGCATTTGGCCGGAGCCATCCATCATTAATCCTGGGAAGCAGGACTATCTAATGGTCCCAGTTTTATTCAATCTATTACATGCAGCCATGCTTGACTATGCAACCAGAGACCTCAGGGTTGATATTAGGATATATTTTGGCCTCCTAAAAGACTTTTCCACTTCAATAACTTGCAATCCTCCTCAAAAGTCCTTGAGGCAATCGTTCATGAACTACTGCTTCCTGATGACAACATACCCAACATGACCTAAAATAGATTTCAGAAAACGTTGTAGGCTTTGTGTTAGAAGTTGTCTATATGCTGAAAGTGCCTTAGTACATGCCAGATTTCACTAACAAAATCCTACAACAGTTCAACAACGTACCGTTTTTTGAAAAACTGTAACTTTGTCATTTTACTAATAATCACCAGGTAGATAAGTAAATTCAAGGTAAGAACTGTGATTAGCAGTATCATCAATAATTATCACTTTTCATGATGAAGTAAAAGAAATTTTATCTTCCTGAGTGCATAAATTGGGAAGCATTTATTGACTGACTATACACTGAGTTTGACTGAATCTTAGAATTCTCTCCCTGATAGGTGTATAATCGCTAGAAAGTGAAATTAAAATGGGATGATCCTTCACTCACACAATATTCAAGTGATCTAAGAGTTTATTAACCAAAGTCTTTCATATTGAATATGAAAGGTAATTGACTGGTCAGTATCTGAATTGTGCTCCAAGTATCTTGACCACCTCAGTATTATTTTCATTATTCTAATTTGAATATTGTGGTAGCTAATTTCCAAGATGGTCCTTAGTGATCCCTACCAGGTGGTAATCATGCCCTTGTGAAATCTCTGATCACACTGTACCAGAGCTGGTGCCTGTGACAAATAGAGTACAACAGATTACTGCACTTCTGTGCTAGGTCATCAAAGATACTTGGGCTCCCTCTTCACACTGGTCTTGTTTCTCTTGGGAGAAGCCAGCTGGCGAGTCTGAGGAACCCTATAAAGAGGCCCATGTGATAAGGAGCAGAAGACTACAGCCAAGGGCCAGCAAGGAACTGAGAATTCTTGCCATTAGCCATGTGCATGAAAGCAGATATTCCTGACCCAGTCAAACCTCAGGATGAGTGTAGCACCAGCCAATATCTTGTCTGCAACCTCACGAGAGACTGAGCCAGAACCACTAAGTTCAGCCACTCCAAGATGCCTGACCCTCAAAAACGATGGGAAATATTGCATTTTGTTGTTTTTAGCTGCTGACTTTTGGAATAGTTAAGGTTTATGTAGCAATATAACTAGTACAATGTGATAGTAAAAATTCCCTCAGTATGTCAGGCAGCTATGAAGTGAGGAATTGCAGCAGTTAAATAGGTCTAGAAAGACCATCCAAGCAGTGGTTGTAATCTGTGATCCATGAACCCTTGGGCCCATGGATAAATTTTAGAGATGTGTAAACCCCCAGAAGTACATGTGAAATTATATGGCTATCTGCAAATGTCTGATGTGTGCCTTTTTTTTTTTTTCCTAACAAAGGTCTCATAGTTTTTGTTTGACGGTCATATATATATATGATTTCTTGCATAATGAGTCAGTAGTCTATGGTCCTATTATACTATTATGTCCTGGGCACATACAGTGCAGTCAATCACATTTTTTATTATAACTTTATAAACTTTATATAGTGCCTTACATAATGGGCCCTCAAGAGATAGTGTTAGTTGAAGGATTGAGTAGGTTCATATATTTGTATGTGCATATACCTACTATGGGCTTCTCTGGTGGCTCAGTCAGTGAAGAATCTGCATGCAATGCAAGAGACCACCTGCAGCTCAGGAGCCCTGTGTTCCATCGTTGGATTGGGAAGATCACCTGGAGAAGGAAATGGCAACCCACTCCAGTATTCTTGCCTGGGAAATCCCATGGACAGAAGAGCCTGGAGGGCTACAGTCCAAGGGGTTGCAAGAGTCAGACATGACAGTGAATAAACCATACCCACTATGTTTGGCAAACTTTGTAGCCACATACTCTCAATTCTTTTCCAACTATGGTGCATCCCTCATGTCTTATCACCCTTTTTAGATAAATAAGGGTGTTTAACTCATGGCTTTGGAATGATCTGAAGCTAAGTGGCTCAAGCTGAGATTGCTTATTTGGTTTTCTTAACATGGTACATTCAAAAGCTAGAAAGTGAAGTAGCCTAATGTTAAGTAGGCATAAAATACATTTTCTGGATGCATTGTTGACCATTTTTTCTGTACTTTACACACAAATAGTTTGCTGTAACAAATGTTGACTTTCTCTTAATGTTTTTCTTTGACTTTCAGCAGTGCAGGAAAACCATTACCTCCCCAATTAAAAAAAAAAAAAAAAGTCAGTCATTTGCTGTTTTGACTGCTTATTGCTTTTGTCACAACTTTAGAATTGAACCTACCACATTTACCAACATCCTGCCTGTCGTTTGTAAGTAGTTAATTATAATCTCATGCAATCTTTCTGGGAACCCATATCCATTAACAAAATTGGTTTTTCTTTCAATTGTGGCTATACATTGATGGATCCCAGTTTCACCTATGTTTTCACTAAGGGTAATGTTGCTCAGGCCCATACAATGGACCTCAGTGTGTTTATTTTAAGAACTTTGTGGAATTATACCCACTTCCCTCTTCAAAGTAATGTTTGAAGTTCATGTTGCAATCTTGATGAGTCCTGTACTCATTTACTATTTAGCATTGTGTAGGTATTTCACAGGCCCTTGGTAACACATACCTCTTTAATTCAACAAAAATTAGTTTTCATCCAAAAGTTACCTTTATGAAATTTCCCTTTGAAAAACTTTATTTTCTTAGTTCTATTATCTTCAACATATTTACCTACATCTGGGAATGTTTCCAAAAGGAGCTTTAAGAAATATTGTACACTCACTGGGGGCAGGGGGAATACTTCTGTTGGAAGTTCAAAATGCTGCCACATGGAGAATAAATGAGGGCAATTAATCCTGGTAATTCTCAAAGTGAAAATACTTTATAACATGAAAAATATAGATTTAGCAAATTGATTTTTCCATTTGAGATATGCTTTCTCCCTTATCTTGAAGAAGTACATACAATTGTATTTTTTTCTGTCAAGATACTAGTTAATACAAATGCTTAGATAAAAAAAAAAAAAGAGAGAGAGGATGAAAGCAGATACATATGTTTAAGCCATATAAATAATTTATAGCCTCACAATAATGTTTTATAATTTAGCCCAGATTCAGCATGGTAATTAAATTGCTCATTAAGTGTCTGTTAATGCACACCCACGTGCCTCTAAGTCCTATAGACCATTCACAGTTCTGTTCCTTTAGGCCCAAGGTGAATTACCCACTATTTAATACCTTTAACTCTATTCATTCCTCCAGTTATGCGTGCACATAGTCAACCATTTTTGTGCTGCCTATTCTATGCTATTTGCTCTAGGCTGGGTTGTGGGAACACAGAGGTAAGGTATGAGAAAATAATATGAACTTGAAGACTGACTTAAACTTTAGTCCAGCCTCTGCTGCTGCTGCTGCTAAGTCACTTCAGTCGTGTCCGACTCTGCGTGACCCCATAGACGTCAGCCCACCAGGCTCTCCTGCCCCTGGGATTCTCCAGGCAAGAAAACTGGCGTGGGTTGCCATTTCCTTCTCCAATGCATGAAAGCGAAAAAGTGAAAGTGAAGTTGCTCCGTCGTGTCCGACTCTTAGCGACCCCATGGACTGCAGCCCACCAGGCTCCTCCATCCATGGGATTTTCCAGGCAAGAGTACTGGAGTGGGGTGCCATTGCCTTCTCCAGTCCAGCCTCTACTGTGTATGAAATAAGCAAATGGTGCAAAATATACCTAGGAAATTTCTTTTGTGCACTTTGAATGCTTCCTTCAATCTCTAATTAGCACTGCCAGGAATGGCAACCCACGCCAGTACTCTTGCTTGGAAAATCCCATGGATGGAGGAGCCTGTTGGGCTGTGGTTCATGGGGTCGCTAAGAGTCAGACACGACTGAGCAACTTCACTTTCACTTTTCACTTCCATGCACTGGGGAAGGAAATGGCAACCCACTCCAGTGTTCTTGCCTGGAGAATCCCAGGGACGGCGGAGCCTGGTGGGCTGCCGTCTATGGGGTTGCACAGAGTCGGACATGACTAAAGTGATTTAGCAGCAGCAGCAGGAACTTTTCACTGCACCATGATTGAAGAATTGACTGAAATTTTCCAGGAAGAATTTTCTAGAACTCACCTCCATACCCATTACCTTTGTTCTTAATAATTGAGGCTCAGGGCAGTGAGATGGGTTACTCTGAGAACCTTTTCATGTGGTTTTTATATTAGCCAAAAATATATCCCTAAATTATTTGATAGACTACACTGTCTCCTTCTGTTTATAATGTCTAAAGATCAGTCCTGGGTGTTCACTGAAGGACTGATGCTGAAGCTGAAACTCCAATACTTTGGCCACCTCATGCGAAGAGTTGACTCATTGGAAAAGACCCTGATGCTGGGAGGGATTAGGGGAAGGAGGAGAGGGGGACGACAGAGGATGAGATGGCTGGATGGCATCACTGACTCAATGGACATGAGTTTGGGTAAACTCCGGGAGATGGTGATGGACAGGGAGGCCTGGCGTGCTGCGATTCATGAGGTTGCAAAGAGTTGGACACAACTGAGCGACTGAAATGAACTGAACTGAACTGAATTTAATTTGAGGACTTTTTATATCAACTTCCTTGATAGCTCAGTTGGTAAATAATCTGCGTGCAATGCAGGAGACACTGCTTCAATTCCTGGGTCAGGAAGATGCCCTGGAGAAAGGTAGACTACTCACTCCAGTATTCTGGCCTGGAGAATTCCTTTGACTGTATAGTCCATGGGGTCGCAAAGAGTTAGACACGACTGACTCTACACATGGACATCACCAGATGGTCAATACTGAAATCAGATTGATTATATTCTTTGCAGCCAGAGATGGAGAAGCTGTACATAGTCAGCAAGAACAAGACCAGAAGCTGACTGTGGCTCAGATCAGCCACAGTCCTTATTGCCAAATTCAGACTTAAATTGAAGAAACTAAGGAAAACCAATAGACCATTCAGGTATGACCTAAATCAAACCCCTTATGATTATACAGTAGAAGTGACAAATAGATTCAAGGGATTAGATCTGATAGACAGACTGTCTGAAGACCTACGGATGGAAGTTCATGACATTGTACAGAAGGCAGTGATCAAGACCATCTCCAAGAAAAAAAAAAGCAAAAGGGGAAAATGGTTGTCTGAGGAGGCCTTACAAATAGCTGAGGAAAGAAGAGAAGCTAAAGGCAAGGGAGAAAAGGAAAGATATACCCATTTGAATGCGGAATTCTAGAGAAAAGCCTTCATGAGTGATCAAAGGAAATAAATCAAGAAAAATAATAGAATGGGAAAGACTAGGGATCTCTTCAAGAAAATTAGAGATACCAAGGGAATATTTCATGCAAAGATGGGCACAATAAAGGACAGAAATGGTACAGACCTAATAGAACCAGAAGATATTGAGAAGAGGTGACAAGAATACACAAAAGAACTATACAAAAAAGATCTTCATGACCCAGATAACCACGATGGTGTGATCACTCACCTAGAGCCAGATATCCTGGAATGTGAAGTCAATTGGGCTTTAGAAAGCATCACTACGAACAAAGTGGAGGTGATGGAATTCCTGTGGAGCTATTCCAAATCCTGAAAGATGATGCTGTGAAAGTGCTGAACTCAATATGTCAGCAAATTTGGAAAACTCAGCAGTGGCCACAGGACTGGAAAAGGTCAGTTTTCATCCCAATCCCAAAGAAAGGCAATGCCAAAGAACGCTTAATCTACCACACAGTTGCGCTCATCTCACATGCTAGTAAAGTAATGTTCAAAATTCTCCAAGCCAGGGTTCAGCAATATGTGAACCGTGAACTTCCAGATGTTCAAGCTGGTTTTAGAAAAGGCAGAGGAACCAGAGATCAAATTTCCAAAATCCATTGGATCATGGAAAAAGCAAGAGATTTCCAGAAAAACATCTATTTCTACTTTATTGACTATGCCAAAGCCTTTGAATGTGTGGATCACAGCAAACTGGAAAATTCTTAATCAGACAGGAATACCAGACCACCTGACCTCTCCTGAGAAATCTGTGTGCAGGTCAATAAGCAACAGTTAGAACTGGACGTGGAACAATAGACTGATTCCAATTTGGGAAAGGAGTATATCAAGGCTGCATATTGTCACCCTGCTTATTTAACTTATATGCAGTGTACATCATGAAAAATGTCCAGCTGGATGAAGCACAAGTTGGAATCAAGATTGCTGGAAGAAATATCAATAACTTCAGATAAGCAGATGACACCACACATATGGCAGAAAAAAAAGAACTAAAGAGGCTCTTGATGAAAGTGAAAGAGGGAAGTGAAAAATGTGGCTTAAAACTCAGCATTCAGAAAACTACGATCATGACATCCAGTCCCATCACTTCATGTCAAATAGATGGGGAAACAAGGAAACAGTGTGAGACATTTTTGTGTGTGTGTGTATGAGGGGGAGTGGTTCCAAAATCACTGCAGGTGGTGATGGCAGCCATGAAATTAAAAGACACCTGCTCCTTGGATGAAAAGGTATGACCAACCTAGACAGGATATTAAAAAGCTGAGACATTACTTTGCTAACCAAGGTCCATCTAGTCAAAGCTAAGTAGTGATGTATGGATTCACATATAGAGTTGGACTATACTATACATACATAGAGTTGAACTATAAAGAAAGCTGAGCACTGAAAAATTGATACTTTTGAGCTGTGGTGTTAGAAAAGATTCTTGAGAGTCCCTTGGACTGCAAGGAGATCCAACCAGTCCATCCTAAAGGAAACCAGTCCTGAATAGTCATTGGAAGGACTGTAGCTGAATCTGAAGCTCCAATACTTTGGCCACCTGATGTGAAGAACTGACTCATTTGAAAATTTCCTGATGCTGGGAAAGATCAAAGGCAGGAGGAGAAGGGGACAACAGAGGATGAGATGGTTGGATGGCATTACCGACTCAATGGACACAATTTTGAGTAAAGTCCGGGAGTTGGTGATGGACAGGGAAGCCTCACATGCTGCAGTCCATGGTGTTGCAAAGAGTTGGACACCACTGAACCAATGAACTGAACTGATTTATATCATTTTCATTTCTGGAACGTTTATGCATTATGCTGACATTTAGAAATATAAATTTGATGGAATATATATGGGGGGATAGATGAAAGGCATCTGTTGTCTAGATGGTATAAATGGGTAAACAGTGGTGAGCAGTGATTTTAATGGTTGCTTAGAATTTTTGAAGTTGAGCCATATGCTGTATAGAATATATTTTAAAGTAATTATGACCATGCTAAAATCAAGGTAATCAATTTCTGAAATTTGAAGCTGTAATGAAAGAAACAGAAGTGGGAAGGTGAATAAATGTAAGACAGAATTACAAAGAAAAGAAAATCATTCATTGCCTAGAAAACATTGTACTCTTAGAAAGGTAAAAGACTGATAAAGTTATCAACTGAAAAGCCATGATTTAGATGTATAAGGCTAAATCTATATAAGAAGCCCAATAATTGGTTCTGAAATTTTTAGATTTTTAAAAATAAGAAATATAAGCCAGATGTTTGAAGATTTTCTATTTACACACTTTAGACTGATTTTATATCATTTCACTCATCCTTGAGGAGATTGTACATTTGTAATATTTTTACTTTGAACTATGTAATATTTGTAGAAAATCTGAAGTCTGTATAATTCATTGAATTTTCAGAAGTTAAAGGCAATTGTTGAACTAGCACCAAGATCAGAAAGCATCATCAGCCACAGGAGCCCTCATCACGTTCTTTCTAGTCACTAACCACATCCCAAGGGTAACCACTCTCCTGGCTTCTAACACTACAGATGATTTTTGCCAGTTTTCAAACTTTACATAAAAGGAATCATACAGTCCACACCCTTGGCTCAGGATTCTGTTTTCTGCCTGTGAGACTCACATATTTGAAAATGTATTTGTAGATCATTCATTCGCATGACTATATAGCCTACTATTCTGTGAATATGCCACCTATGCCATTATCCATTCTACTGCCAGTGGGCAAAAACGAGCACTTTGGAAGCTACCAGTTTGAGCCTCTTGAGCCCTATGCTGCTATGGAAATTTTCTGGGCCATAGGGTAAGCACATTCTCAGATACAGTGGATACTGCCAAAGAGGTTTAAAAAGTAGTTGTAAAGTTGTTGTTTTTTTTTTTTTTTTTTTAGTACAAAGAAGGTGACACAGATTGGTAGATGTGTATTGGCTAAATTTGCAGACTATAGATAAAATTGTGTGAGGGAATTAATGAAACATCAGCTTATAAATGATTCTTCCTATTGTAGTCCTATTATATTTTCTCTCCAAAAACACATCTCTTGAGGAGGAATATACAGATAACTGGAATATATAGATAATGTCATTACTTTCCTCTCAACCATTTGGTACCAGCACCTGGGAAAGAGGTTCACTGAAACAGTCTAAATATTTGGAAGTGCATCTATGTCAAAATACACCTGAAGTTGGAGATAAGGGGGAAAAAGAGCACATCCTTGTAACCTATACCAAGTGAGTAAATAAGTAGAAATATTTTTCAGCAAACAATAAAGTTAGCTGCACACATATTATCTTTAGATTTGAAATGTTAAAATTGTGAAATGGAATAAGTACACAGGAGATATTTTCAAAGGAAAAATAATGATGATCTGGAACTTTAAAAATAGTTATATCCCACCATTATATTATAAATTTTCTATGTCACCAAGCTATGGGCTTTGAATTTATGAGGAAAGCTCTTATATAATCCTAGTTATACACTCTGTTGTGTTACACTAGACAATAATTTAGTGTTCATTTACTTAATTCTTATAAACATAGCATCTTGAGGTCTTATTATGATGGATAAGAATAAAGGATGAAATCAAATATTTTGTGCAGATGGTCACCACTTGGGCACTTGGATTGAAGGTGGGGAGTAGAGGTCTTCTGTCAAAGCGGAGATTCAGCATTTTAGTTCTGGAATGCATCACAGGTTTTCTTTCTTCAGCTAGCACTCTAAATAAAGTTGTTTATGATATGACAATGCACAGAAATAGATCAAATGTCCTAAGCACTAATAGTTGCTGCAAAAGAATGATAACAGTTAAAAGTAACTTAAAACACACCTTTGCATGTATACGTGAATGATCTTCACATAGTGACTACTCAAATTTGAAAAGCTATCGTGTAAATTTTCTTGTTTCCTAATGGCAGCAGTTGGGTGAGGAATCAATCAATTAAGCCAATAGAGTAAAATTGTTTTAAAAACACGCAAATGATTTTGAAGGAATAGTCCCCCTTACCATATTTTAGCTTTGTTAGGTTATGCAATCTTTTTTGGTTTGTTTATGCTATGAATTAAATTGTGTCCCCCAAAATTCATGCATTGAAGTCCTAAACTCCAGAATGACTGTATTTGGACATAGGGTTTTTAGGAAGTTATTAAGTTAAAGGAAAGTCACTCAGTCATCTCCAACTCTTCGACCCCAAGAACTATACAGTCCATGGAATTCTCTGGGCCAGAATACCCAAGTAGGTAGCTGTTCCCTTCTCCAAGGATCTTCCCAACCCAGAGATCAAACGCAAGTCTCCCGCTTTGCAGGCGGACTCTTTATTAGCTGAACCACAAGGGAAGCCCTATTAAGATTAAATGAAGTTTTAAGGGTGGGGTACTGATCTGATAGGATTAGTATCCTTATAAGGCAAGACACTAGAGACCTCTCTCTCTCCCTGTTCTGTTTCCACTGGCATGTGAAGATACAGCAAGAAGGCAGCCATCTATAAGCCGGAAAGAACTCCCACCAGGAATTGGTACTGCCAGACATTAATTTGGGACTTCTAGCCTCGAAGGCGATGGCACCCACTTCAGTACTCTTGCCTGGAGAATTCCAAGAATGGGGGAGCCTGATGGGCTGCCATCTATGGGGTCACACAGAGTCAGATACGACTGAAGTGACTTAGCAGCAGCAGCCTCTCACAGAAATGTGAGAAAGTAAATCTCCATTTAAGCCTTACAAGCTGTGGTATTTTGTTTTCTCAGTCCAAGCATACTAAGACAGTTCCTTGAAAAGATGAATCTTTGGGCCTTCTCTTGTTGTTCTGTGATTAGGACTTGAGGCATACACTGTCTGGGGCTTGGGTTCAATCCCTGGTCTAGGAACTAAGATCCACCATGCTGAGTCAATCAAAAAAAAAAAAAAAAGAAAGAAAGAAAAAATGAGCTCATATTGCATAGTACCTAAAGAAAAAATTAAAGTTGGCACTTGAAATGTAGTAATAGCCTTTTCACTTAGCCTTCTGGAGATCTTAGGAAATGGCCAACAAAGATCGGAAATAGAATCTCCTCACACAGTAGGCTGTTTGTTAATTTTTGGCTGATTTGCATACATCTAGCTCTTTGGTCTCTGAATGATCACTTCCTTTGTGGTGGTGAGGGGTGGGGGTGGGGGCAGGTGAGGTGAGAGACTGAATTCTCCGACAGTGACATACAAACATTTGATTTAAATTTTATGCTCTGTAAAATCCACATTATTTATGGTAATAATACATCTACAGCATTTATACTCACAAAACTCTTTTATTCCCCTGACTGTATTCCAACTAAGCATGAAACAGCAATGTACAAACTGACTCCTTTCCACTCCCATCTGCCATCCTTCTTCTATCCAGAAATATATCTCATTACAGAAATTCCAGCTTCTGTCTCAGAAGTCCTGATGTTTCAGTCTTTATTTAGCTCGGCTTTTATACAAAGATATTTTGAAATGGTAATATCACTTGTAAAGAGTCCTTCCTTCAGCTGGGACTGGTAATCGTGTTTTGTGTTGTTTCTGAAGTGTAACACTGGAAAGAGGTAATATATCTTTCAAGCTGAATGCTTTCATTGTCACTGGTTTTCATTTTTCACACAGACGTTGACATATTTCAGTATTGTTGGTCGTGATGCTGTGAAAAGCTGGGAGCCTGGTGCATCAACATCCTTGGCTTCCCCTCTCTCTCTTTTCATATAAAAATTGTAAAACTTAACGGATGATGACTAGCTTAGTGGTGTCATTCTTCTTAAATTCTTTGTGAACTTTGTATTTCAGCTGGTATTGATTTCCTTTGCCATTGTCTGCACAGCATATTGAATCATTTTTGTGCATTTATCCTTCAAAGATCAACATGTAACATTTTCTAAAAATTTGGGGGTAGAATCTAATGATCCAAGACGTATATGTGAAATCACACCAAAATAGTTACTGGGGGGTCATTGGATAAATTTAAGTAAAACTGTGGATATAAGTATGAAATATCAAAAGATAGATGTCTGTTTTGATAAACCTAAAAATTTTATAATTTTAAGTAAGCATAATAAAGTACTATCTGCAAAGAATATAATTATCATCTAAGTTTTCAACTTAAAAATAGTTCATATGTAACAGTGGTTAAAAACTATATCAGTGAATGGACAGAACGAAGGATTTATTGTAGCATTATGTGAAACTTTAATAGTAGACAATAATCATAATTCTGTAACTACTTTAATTTTAAACAACCTTCTGTTGGCTCTTAATTTTACTATTCCTATTTTTATACTAATTTTTCAAAGGTATTTATAAAGCTTAGGGTGCCATTTTGTTTTTCACTATTTACATCTTTAATTAGAAAGTTTATACCCTAAATTTTTAAAATTTTATATTTATTTTGATAAGTATTTATACATTTTACCTAGGAACATCTGATTCTTTCAGTGGCAAATATCAGTCTATGTATAATAGCCTGGGCTTCTCTGGTAGCTCCGCTCAAAAAGAGCCCATCTGCAGTGCAGATCAACCTGGTTTGATTCCTGTGTCAGGAAGATCCCCCGGAAAAGGGATAGGCTACCCACTCCAGTATTCTTGAGCTTCTCTGGTGGCTCAGATGGTAAAGAATCTGCCTGCAATGCAGGAGACCTGGATTCGATCCCTGGGTTGGGAAGATCCCTTGAGGAGGGCATGGCAACCCACTCCAGTATTCTTGCCTGGAGAATCTCATGGAGAAAGGAGCCTGGCTGGCTACAGTCCATGGCTTCATAGAGAGTCAGACTTGACTGAATGACTAAGCACAGCATAGTGCATAATAGCCCATCAAACAATCACAAACAGCAGTGCCACATTCTTTTTATAAAATAAAATGAGTGGTCTACAATCCAATAAAAGCACATTGTGAAATTATTTGTATTTTCTTATTAGCTATGGATATGGCATGCTTCGGAGAAGGCAATGGCACCCCACTCCAGTACTCTTGCCTGGAAAATCCCATGAATGGAGGAGCCTGGTAGGCTGCAGTCCATGGGGTCATGAAGAATTGAACATGACTGAGCGACTTCACTTTCACTTTTCACTTTCACGCATTGGATAAGGAAATGGCAACCCACTCCACTTTTGTTGCCTTGCCCAGGGACAGAGGAGCCTGGTGGGCTGCCGTCTATGGGGTCGCACAGAGTCGGACACGACTGAAGCGACTTAGCAGCAGCAGCAGCATGGTATGCTTAAGGGTTTCCTTAGCCAACATCAGTTTTGTCATGTGAAATATTACCTTACTTAGTATAGCTTCTGTCACATTGCCCCAGTCCATAACTAGTGCCAGCTTGCTTTGCTCATTTTTTTGCTGTTACAAGAAAATGGAGTTAGAATTCTTTAAGTTCATAATGACTCAAAATGAGTGTCTCTTACAATATCTAAAAGATTTGAGCTCAACAAAAAAAAAGATTATCTTAGTCATTCTACTGTAAAAACACATATTCATAGCAATTCAGATACACTTTATGCTGATGGTCTGCTTGAAATTAGGGAACATGGGTTTATTTTTTAATTTCAAGTTACTTTCTTTTCAATACAGGAAGTTTCTTTTCTCATAAAGTGATACATTTTTGTTTTAATTTTTATTATAGTTGCTTTACAATGCTGTGTTAGCTTCTGCTGTACAGCAAGGTGAATCATTATACATATACATATATCCCCTTTTCTTTAGATTTCCTTTCAGTTTAGGTCACCACAAAGGATTGAGTCGAGTTCCCTGTGCTGTACAGTAGGTTCTCACTAGTTATCTATTTCATACATAGGCATGTATATATATCAATCCCAATCTCACAATTCATCCCACCTCCTTGCCTTTAACTGATTTAAGTTTCTTTTAGTGATAAAAAGAAACCTCTACCTGCAATTTTAGTCCTGCTATGTTCACCTGAAGTACCATTAAAAAAAGCTTTTCCACAAATATCTCATTTAGAGGATAGACATTGAAGAAACGCTCTTCCACAACAATTTCAATTAGAGATTTATGTTTTGACATAAATACACTGCCATTTGTTTTTTCTAGTGCAAAAATAGGCAGTTCCAACTTCAGATACTCAGGATTTTTTTTGACTGCATGGTGATATGAAAGCAATACGAAGTCAGCAGAAACTGTACTTCAAAATTTGAATTTTGATATTTTCCCATGTTTGTGGTATGCAGTACCTACTCTCCTGATGTGGGCAGAGGCAGTGAGCTACAGCACCCAGTCAGCCTTGTGATTCCCAACATAGACATCTGATACTCTTACAATCATTACATATCTGTAAAGCTGTTCTATTTTTCACTTTCAGTACAATACCCAAGAAGTATCTGAGAGAGTCAACACTCTGTTATTATTATTTTAAATCATTTATGTATTTGGCTGTGCCTGGTCTTAGTTGTAGCATGTGGAACCTTTATTTGTGGCATGAGAACATTTAGCTGTGGCAACTGGGATCTAGTTCCCTGATCAAGGATTAAACCCAGGCCCCCTGCACTTAGAGCATGGAGTCTTAGCCACTGGATGACCAGGAAAGTCCCAATACTTTATTATAAAATAAGATTTGTGTCAAATGATTTTGCCTCACTGTAGGATAATGTTAGTGTTCTGAACTTCTTTAATTTTGTTTGGGAGGTTAGTTATATTAAATACACTTTCCACTTATGAGATTTTTAACTTGCAATGGGTTTGTCCAGACTTAACTCCATTGTAAGTCAAATAAGATCTGTAAAATAATGATAATAACATATTGCTCTTAAATCTGCAGAATGACTACAAGGCATGGTATTATAGGACATAGAACTTTAATTTCTTAATTATATAGGTAAAACATTTACAGATTCACTTGGGAAATATGTATATATATGTACATACAAATATAGAAATATGTTTATCAGTTCAGTTCAGTCGCTCAGTCGTGTCCAACTCTTTATGACCCCATGAATTGCAGCATGCCAGGCCTCCCTGTCCATCACCAACTCCCAGAGTTCACTGAGAATCATATCCATCGAGTCAGTGATGCCATCCAGCCATCTCATCCTCTGTCGTCCCTTTCTTCTCCTGCCCCCAATCCCTCCCAGCATCAGAGTCTTTTCCAATGAATCAACTTTTTGCATCAGGTGGCCAAAGTATTGGAGTTTCAGCTTTAGCATCAGTCCTTCCAAAGAACATCCAAGACTGATCTCCTTTAGAATGGACTGGTTGGGTCTCCTTGTAGTCCAAGGAACTCTCAAGAGTCTTCTCCAACACCACAGTTCAAAAGCATCAATTCTTCATCAGTTCAAAAGCATCAAAAGCTTTCTTCACAGTCCAACTTTCACATCCATCCATGACCACTGGAAAAACCATAGCCTTGACTAGACGGACCTTAGTTGGCAAAGTAATGTCTCTGCTTTTGAATATGCTATCTAGGTTGGTGATAACTTTTCTTCCAAGGAGTAAGCATTTTTCATGGCTGTATAATTTCATTGCTGTAGTCACCATCTGCAGTGATTTTGGAGACCAAAGAAATAAAGTCTGACACTGTTTCCACTGTTTCCCCATCTATTTGCCATGAAGTGATGGGACTGGATGCCATGATCTTCGTTTTCTGAATGTTGAGCTTTAAGCCAACTTTTTCACTCTCCTCTTTCACTTTTATCAAGAGGCTTTTTAGTTCCTCTTCACTTTCTGCCATAAGGGTGGTGTCATCTGCATATCTGAGGTTATTGAGATTTCACCTGGCAATCTTGATTCTAGCATGTATATCCACAAATATTTAAAGTATCTATGTACTTGTGTGAGTGCATGTATCTATATATACTTTTAAACAAAGTTAGTGCTATGTGTATATTTTTCAGTTGTTATTACCTTTTGGACAATTTTGTGCATTGTCTAAAGTTTTCAAGAATATACTTTTAATGACTTCATAACATTTTAGTTTATTCATATACCTTTATTTGTGCACTTTCTATTATTTAAACAGTTTTCATTTATCTTTTCATTATTGCAAATAATACAATGTTGTCTGTAAAATCCAAATTTGATATTTATGCATTCATAAATAATTTAAACATTGATTGGATGCCTTTGATTTGTCAGGCAATCTTTAGGGGCTTGGCACACAAGTATGGAAATAAATTTTTAAAAATACATAGAAATGCTTTGAAAATAATCTGAGTAAGGATCAAGAATTTATGTGCCACCTCTTTTTAATTATTATATTCTCTGTGTTGTGGATTTCCAGAATATTTTGATCAATACAGCTCAGAAACTCAAAAAGAAAATAAGCAATATCATGAAATATTACTTGAAGGTGTTTTCTCCTTCGCATTCAGCAAATCCAATAAAAAGCATATATGTCCTTCTTTCCTTACAATTGCATTTTATGTCTAAATAAAACCCTGAATTTGTTGGGCTTTGGACTGTATGGGTCCCCAAACCTAACAAAGTTGTGTTTTACAGTTGCTATTTGTCAGTGGGCCTGTGTGTCATACACAGGATCCTACAATCACTATGGTACTTCCTCTTTAGTTTCTTAGAATCTAACATTTGCTTCTTTATTTTTACATAGGGGATAGCCATCAGCCATTAATATTAGAACTCAATTATTTTATAACTTTTAAATTCAAAATACCTATGCTTATAGCCTGAATAAAAGATAACCTTAAAAAGAACACAAATTAGTGTGATACATATACTTAGAAGGAAAATATTACATTTATATCCCTTAAGAATTTAGTGCATTGTACATAATCCAATTTCCAGAAATACATAGTATATTGATCTACCAAAGAGATTATTTCTACCCTTTATTTTTGTGAATCTTTGTTTTTTCAAAATCTATCAAGGAATTCGATCTCAATTTTAAAATGTTGCCTCCTGAAAATCACACTGTCTTTTGGCTGTGTCTATTACAATATCAAAAACATTCTGATTAGTCAGTAAAATGATTGCAAATTCAGATTAAATAGTTGAGAAAGCCTTTGGCAAAAAGAGACTGAAGATCACAAATAGGGCTTTTGCTATGGATATCACTTCAGTTTTTTACTGTTCAATAGCCATTATGTTCTAAGTTGTGGAGATACAGAAATCTATAATTCAAAGTTAATAAACTTAAAACTCAAAGAGTGTAGGCCATTTAAAGGATGTTCAAATAATCACACGGGAAAATGTTTACAATACAGTGTGATGAATTTCCTTGAAGATTTCATGCAAAGTACCTCTGGAGTACACCAATGTTCTTAGTAGCATCATAGTAGTCAAAAGGTAGAAACAACCCAAATGGCCATAAATGAATGTATGGATTATAAAATGTGATAGATACATTCAATGGCATATTATTCAGCTTTAAAAGAATGAAATTCTGATACATGCTCCAAGATGGAAGAACTGTGAAAACAGTATGCTAAATATAAGAAGCCAAATACAGAAGAACAATTATTTTATGATTCCTAGAATAGTCAAATTCATAGAGACAGAAAGTAGAATAGTGGTTACCAGGGCCTGAGAGAATGGGAGAATGGAGAATTATTATTTAACGGGTACAGCATTTCTGTTTGGGATGATGAAAAAAATTCTGGAGATGACTGGTGGTGAAATTTCTACAGCAATATGAATATACTTCATGCCACTGAATTGTACAGTTGCACACTTAGTGGTTAAAAGGGCAAATTTAATTCTATGAATGATATATACCATGATGTAATTTAAAAATACTAAGAAAATCCCTCACACCTCTGGGTTACAGAGAAACACTCACTTTGAAGAATAAGGCAGGCTGAATGTAAGACAGTTGATTGCTGAAGCTTAATAGGGTTTTGCTGAGTAGATACAAAATAAAAAGGACAACTTATGCAGAACCAACAATTCAGTGGCCAGGAGATATGCAAACACATAACAATATTTTAGAATGTTAGATAGTTCTCTGTGATAGATGGTTGTATATGAAGAAAGGGAAGGAATTAACCCTCGCAAATATTAGCTGGGGCCAGGCTATGAACAATATCTCTGGCTGATAGTAATTTTTTGAAGACAATAGCACTCTTTCCTGTCTCACGTACTCAAACAATTCCTTACCATTCCTCCACCTAGAAGTGTATCATAATCCCTTTGAATTTAGGAATATTTGTGACCTACTCAACACAGATTTGTGACCTGCTTATAAATAATGGAACATAACAAAGGTAACGTGCAGGATTTCTACAGGACTAAGTAATAAAAGGTGAATCATTTTCCACACAGTTCACCAGAAAGATTCCCACTGAAATCTTCCCACTGTAAGCCATTTGACTCCCTGATGGCCACCATAGTATGAGGAAGCCTGAATTAACCCATAAACAGTGACGACATGGAGAGGACCTAACACAAATAAGTAGGCCAGATGCTCAGCCAGCCCTCAGCTTCTCCAGCTCCCAGTTACTGAAACTTCACAAGAGACCATGAGCCTGTACTGTCAAGCAAAGACCTTTCCCAATTTCTGACCCACAGAAACCATCAAAGACAAGAAAATGATTGCTGTTCTAAGGTACTGAGTTTGGGGGTACATTGCTACATAGTACATAGCAATATCTAGCCTGAACAAAGACAGATGTCAGGCTTTGGAGTTGAACTTGACTATTTACTATCAATATTTTATGTGCATTCCTTGCTTTTTACCTTTGTTCATGCTCCTTTCTTCACCTGAATTGCTTCCCACTGAGATTTCTGTTAAAAAGTCTTTATATTCTTTAAGGTTCAGTCGCAAAATATACTGTGATGACCCCTAGCTTTTCTAACTGAAAATCACCGTGCCTTCTTTTGAATAATAGTTTTTTTCTTACTGTGCAAGTCACATGTATTACATCCTACACCATTTTTGGACTATCTATGTTGCCCTTTAACAGAATGTGGGAGACTTGAGGCCAGGCATCGTACTTTACCTGTCCTTGTGGTCTTTGCAATGGCCAGTATTGTGCTTTAGAGTTAATGTATAGAAATTGTTTGAAAATAGTTACTGAAGGTATGGAAAATTCAAAGGACACTGAAAAATTTAATTTGTAGAAAGTTATTTTCATTTATTTAGATCATACTATGGACTATCATGAACTTATCCTTGTTCTTTATTCACATTTAAACATACACACACACACACACACACACACACACACACACATATCCTAAAGTATATTAGATAAAGCCAACTTGCATAAAAATCGAGGATATGTTATTTGACCTTTATCTAAGATGGCTAATTTGAAAAAGTAGCCAAAATGTTCAGAAAGGTCAGAGAATTCCCGAGAATTCTTGTCCTAACTATATAATCAGAACTTTTGTGTCTTTGTAAACCAGACAGACTTTACTTTTAATAACAACTCATCTAAATTTTGGAAACGGTCCAGGAAAACACCGGCTGTCCTGACAGCCCAGTTTCCCACCAGTTTTCTGGCAGCAGTGAATGCTGAGAAATGAATGCAGGAATTGCTTCTATATTCTAAGGCCTCATCATCCTTTAAGCTAAACAAATGACAATCAAGCACACTTCCAGCAAATACACTTTCCTCATACTGACCTCCACAAAATCATTTGTGAGGCTGAAGCCACACTTTTTATTTTGATTAAAAAGTTCTGCTAGACTTGAGATAATTAGTAAAGTAATAGAGATATCTAGCAATGCAGCCATAAAATAATAAAAGCATCAAAGATCATAAGATTTAAGAAACTCCAATCCGAGTTCTACTAGGAGTTGTGACTTCACACTTTGACGAGAATTATAAGACTCGTTTAATGCCAGCATTGGATGAGGGAAGTTAGGAGACTTGCTCATTTTTTAGACAAAGGAGGAAAACAAAGAGAAATGCAAAATCTGGAATTCCTGTATCTTTCACTCCTGGCTTTCAAGTTTTATTTCAAGGTCTTAACTACTAGTCTGTTGTGTCTAGAATTAATCTGTGAGGAGTCTGTTTAAGAAGGTGACGTTTGAGATGAAATCAGTTTAATTTATAATGCAGGTTGGAAGGGAAATGGGAGAAGTACAAAGGAAGCCAGTTACATCCACAACTTTCATGGAAGTTAAGCATGGTTCTCAAGGAACACTATCCAACATCAGGCCTTTGCTGTTCCTCCACGGTATTATTGCAATGGCAGCACAACCTAGAGACAGGCTGATGCACAATATTTGGCCTTGCTTTTATTTTACAAAATAAAAGATGGTGAAACTATTGTCAGAGGGTGAGTTTTACTGTCTCAATAAAACATTATTTTATATTTTACCTTGTCCTCATCTATTTTTCCTAGAAGCTAATTTTTTTTAATTGTGATGTAAAAAATGTTTGATATTTACTTTTTGTCAGTATGATGATCAGTGCCCCCATTCCCCCACCAACTGAAATGTGATTAATATGTCTCTATATACTGGTGTACATGTGTACATGGCTATATGAGATTATCTCTGTTTTCTGTGTTCTCTACCTCCCTAATTGTAACACAAACTAAGAAAATTTAAAAATATAATTAGAGAAAATAATGGATGAGAGGTTATTTGTGAGGATTTTGGAATGGCATCAATTCAAATCTTATGTGTTCTTTAAAGCTGGTTTGGATAACATGTTATTTCTGTATCAATGGCCCAACTGGTCTACTTAGTCCTTCTTTAAAAGTTACTCAGTATCTACCTTATAAAAGTATGCTAGTGTTAGTCAGTGGCACCCCACTCCAGTACTTTTGCCTGGAAAATCCCGTGGACAGAGGAGCCTGGTGGGCTGCAGTCCATGGGGTCGCTAAGAGTCAGACATGACTGAGCGACTTCACTTTCTCTTTTCACTTTCATGCATTGGAGAAGGAAATGGCAACCCACTCCAGTGTTCTTGCCTGGAGAATCCCAGGGACGGGGAAGCTTGGTGGGCTGCTGTCTCTGGGGTAGGACAGAGTCAGACACAACTGAAGCGACTTAGCAGTGTTAGTCACTCAGTTATGTCCAACTCTTTGCGACCCCATGAACTCTAGCCCACCAGGCTCCTCTGTCTGTGGGATTCTCCAGACAACAGTACTGGAGTAGGTATCCATTCCTTTCTCCAGGGTATCTTCCCAACCCAGGGATTAAACCCAGGTCTCCTGCATTGCAGGCAGATTCTTTACCATCTGAGCCATTATAAGGGCAGATTAATAATACAGGGAATATGCTGAATGCTTTGCAAAAATATAAAAAATGCTTACTAAAATGCACTTGAAAACTGAACTATTTTATAGATGAGAACATTGGAGGTATTAAGTCTTAACATTATTAATTATCTTTTACGACATTGCCTTTTCTACTAATACACATTAGAAACATCCTAATGATTATATTTTAAATTCTCTGGGTATGTGTGAATGATTTATTGACTTAAGATTTCTAAATAGGAATCTTAAATGTAAATGATTTGAGAAAAGGTATAATTTAAGACCTCATTTGTGTTAGAAGATTACTAAACTTTTAAAACTAGAAGAAAACAAAGATTATCAGCAGAGATATCCAGAAACTGGGACAGAACATTTGGAAATCAAGCTGGTTATTCCAATCCTCTGGTCCTTCTTAAACCAGACCTTGGTGGTAATGTTGCAAATTTGTGTCTTATGAAGAGATTCAAGGTTAAATAAGTTAGAAAAGAAAATGAGTTTACTTCTTTCAGATTCAATCCCACTGCTGGGCATACACACTGAGAAAACCAGAATTGAAAGAGACATGTGTACCCCAATGTTCATAGCAGCACTCTTTACAATAGCCAGGACGTGGAAGCAACCTAGATGTTCATCCACAGATGAATAGATAAGAAAGCTGTGGTACATATACACAATGGAGTATTACTCAGTCATTAAAAAGAATACATTTGAATCAGTTGTAAGAAGGTGGATGGAACTGGAGCCTATTATACAGAGTGAAGTAAGCCAGAAAGAAAAACACAAATACAGTATACTAACACATATATATGGAATTTAGAAAGATGGTAAAAATAACCCTATTTACGAGACAGCAAAAGAGACACTGATGTATAGAACAGACTTTTGGACTCTGGGACTGGGAGAGGGTGGGACGACTGGGGAGAATAGCATTGAAATATGTATAATATCATATCTGAAACGAGCCATCAGTCCAGGTACGATGCCCGATAACAGATGCCTGGGGCTGGAGCACTGGGACAACCTGGAGGGATGGTGTGGGGAGGGGGAGGGAGGAGGGTTCAGGATGGGGAACATGTGTATACTGGTGGCGGATCCATCTCGATGTATGGTAAAAGCAATACAATATTGTAAAGTTAAGCAAAATTAAAAAAAAAAAAAAAATAAGAAGCTTGCAGTGCTGTAGTTCACGGGGTCACAAAGAGTTGGACATGCCTTAGCAACTGAACAAAAGCTTTGTCTCAGTATCTACACCACTGATTATTGTTAAAAGTAAATAAGGAGATCTAGTAAAAATGTTCTCAGGTAAAATACTGATGTTTATTGTAAAGAAAAAAAAAAACTAGAAATGAGCTTTATTCCAGATTTTATTGGTATTCTAAGCAGACAGAAAGACTATAATTCTGAAAAGACTTTTTAGAAAGATAAAAGTCATTTAAATAAATTCAAGCCTATATTGAATCTTCTGATTATGACTCTTACAAGAGGAAGTTTATCTTAGCCTAGACCTCAGTATCCTTATTCCTAGAGCATATTTCATTCTGTTGTCTATAAATCCTGTCCCAGGAAATAAGTAAGATGGCAACCATGCTGGTTTTGAACTGAGAGAGAAATATCCTTTTCTTCAAATATCCACATCACTTGGAATTACTGACAGCTGCCTTTGTACTTACACAATGGAATTACTGTAAGAAATGTTACCTTGGGAATTTTAATAGAAAGGATTATAACTTGAAGATCTGCATGAAATTTATTATGCATTATTATGAAATTATTTCTGAATTATCTAGGGAAATTTGAAATTATTTCTGAATTACCCAGGGAAATTTGAAATAGGCCCTATGAGAATTCTCTTGTAAGTCAATTTTACTCTTCAGATGAGGATGGGCTGGAATGGGTGGAGAAGAAGAGTTAAAATAGTGGTCAAATAAATCATTCCCATGTAAGAAGTAGGTCACTTAACAATGGTTATCTTTTTAAAAACTAAAAAATGTCTATTGCCATGACAAAATGTTCTATGAATAAAACTCATATTGGAAAATCACTATGTCTTGATTGCATTCATTTACCCATCAGGGATTTATAACTGAGGTATAAATATTTCATTGAATTTTTAATAAAACCTTAATGTGCATGATATACAGAGAGTACAGTACTACTTGAAAGCCCTGATATATGGAAACTCCAGCAGTTTTGAGGTGGATCAATAAATTTCATGACTTTGTGTTAAGAGGGTTTAGTATCATCTTGTCATTTACCATCCATTTCTTGAAAGAAAATAACTACAATTAGAGTCCTGGACTGCGTTTTTGGTAAGAAACCAAATATCTCCCAGACACATCACTGAGGCTGTCTGGAATATCCAATATGTCTGTTGCCTGAAAATTAATTATTTTTTTTAAATTTCAGTTTGCTCAGATGAAAATCAGGCCAGTAGGATACAGCAAACCCCTTTGGTGTGTCATAAAACAAGACAGTAAATACAGCCAGAAAGTTACTCAGTGAGGAACTAGAACTTCTACAGTATATCCAGTATGATGCAATGGGTCAGATTTTACGACATCAAGTGACAAGATCCTTTGAATTTCAAGTGTCCTTATTAATGGCACATGGAAAGTAAAATCACAATGTTTCTAATGATTTCTATTGGAAAGCTGTCTAATGTTGAATTTATCCATTTGTAAAGTGAGTCTTTTGAACTGTGGTGTTGGAGAAGACTCTTGAGAGTCCCTTGGACTGCAAGGAGATCCAACCAGTCCATTCTAAAGAAAATCAGCCCTGGGTGTTCTTTGGAAGGAATGATGCTAAAGCTGAAACTCCAGTACTTTGGCCACCTCATGCAAAGAGTTGACTCATTGGAGAAGACTATGATGCTGAGAGGGATTGGGGGCAGGAGGAAAAGGGGACGACAGAGGATGAGATGGCTAGATGGCATCACCGACTCGATGGATGTGAGTTTGAGTGAACTCCGGGAGCTGGTGATGGACAGGGAGGCTTGGAGTGCTGTGATTCAAGGGCTCCCAAAGAGTCCGACACAACTGAGCCACTGAACTGAACTGAAAATGAGTCTTGAACTAGATTATTTCTAGATTCTTTTCTTGAATGAAATGCATTTTCCCAATGTTTGTGAATAAGAGCAATACATGAAATTTAAACTACAGTAGACTCTAGTAGCAGAGAAGGCAATGGCACCCCACTTCAGTACTCTTGCCTGGAAAATCCCATGGACGGAGGAGCCTGGAAGGCTGCAGTCCATGGGGTCGCTGAGGGTTGGACATGACTGAGCAACTTCACTTTCACTTTTCACTTTCATGCATTGGAGAAGGAAATGGCAACCCACTCCAGTGTTCTTGCCTGGAGAATCCCAGGGACGGGGGAGTCTGGTGGGCTGCCCTCTGTGGAGTCGCAAAGAGTTGGACACGATTGAAGTGACTTAGCAGTAGTAGCAGCAGCAGACTCTAGGAGAAAGATTCCAATCCCTTGAAAAATTCTATTTTATTTTTACTCTTGTAGAAAGGCCCTGTATACAATAAAAACTCCCGGGCCAAGAGAAGAAAGCAAGCTGATAAATTACCAAGCTTTCCTTAAACACTAATGTGTATTTTTTCACTGTTTAAAATTGGAGAGATTTTCTAGAATTCAGAATCTGGCTGATCTATCAGTAGACTTATACTATGTTTTAATGAGACGCCAAACATTTATGTATGATGCTCTGTGCTCTGTAAATTGGGTAACATTGCAAAGTACTTCACTGGAAAATATGAATTATTTATGTACTTCATTTATTTTGACCTAAATTACCCAATTGACTTAGTATGTTTGCATGGATATTTATTCTTTTTCTTTTCTTTCTTTCTTTTTTTTTTGGTATATTGTCATATGCTGAAGGGTAGCTAAACACCTATCACATACTTTTGTTCTTTGCATAATAGATATTAATTTATAAGGTCACCTTGAATTAAATAACACACACAACAAGTCTTCAGTATATTGTGCCTTCAGTATATTGGTTTGCACATGCTATTGACATCATCTGGAGATTAACCAAAGTTTAACACTGAATTTAGTGTATTCTCTGGGAGCTTAAGTGTTGGACTGGTTGTTATTCAGTTTTTTAAAGTGTATTAAAATACCCTTAAAATTTCTTTTGAATAAGTTTACTTTTGTATCATAAAATCTGGAGAATGAGTGACAGTTGGAAAAAAGTACAGTGTTCAGTGAAGATTCAAGCAATCATCAGATTTAAATACTCTGATACTATCAATCCTGTTTTAATCTTAGATTATTCAATGCATTATAAAAAAGTCAATACAAGATTTCCTTACTTGGAACTCTATTTCACTCTTGATTCCTTCTAATTCATTGTAAACCTATTTAATGTGAGTCAGGAGGTGTTTTGCAGTGCTTTTAGAAAGGAAAGCGCTATCTTTCCTGGGAAAATTTAATTTCTAATTTCGTATTAATTATTCTCTTGAAGTGAGCTTTAAGTCTCTTTTTTAAAGGTGTCACATTCAGTTTTTGGACTTCTTTAAAGTTTAAATTTCTTCTATATGTATTGAGAATGTTCTTTCTGGGGCAGGGAATATGATAACAAATTTAGGATTGATTGGATAGCCTCAATTAAATAGGGGAAAATGATTTTTTAAAATGTCTTCTCAGGCTTTGCACAGAGATTGGCACTTCCTAGGTACTCAAAGGTATTAAACTATTGAATTAGGTTCTCCTCAAGGATTTTGACTTTTATGGTTCAGGCATGTGGTCCTGTGTTATCATCTCAGTTTTTATTTTAATGACCACACTTTGTGAATGTGCTTAGTCACTCAGTCATGAAACTTTATTGATATAATGTGTACATGCTCGCTAAGTTAGTGGTGTCAGACACTTTGTGACCCCTTGGACTGTAGCCCACCAGGCTCCTCTGTTCATGGAGATTCTCCAGGCAAGAATACTGGAGTGGGTTGCCATGCCTTCCTCCAGGGGATATTCCCAACTCAAAGATCAAACCCAGGTCTCCAACATTACAGGCAGATTCTTAACCATCTGAGCCACCAGGGAAGCTCATACTTTGTGAATATTTGACTATAAATATGGAGCATGCATAGTGTTAAAAACTGTCTCCAACATTACAGGCAGATTCTTAACCATCTGAGCCACCAGGGAAGCTCATACTTTGTGAATATTTGACTATAAATATGGAGCATGCATAGTGTTAAAAACTGTCTTCAATATTAAACGTTAATATGGATACAGCTCACATTTTGAGACTTCAACAGTAATTCTCAAAGTTGTGAGTATTACAGTCATTCCTGACCTTAATATTGCAATAGCTAAACCATTCTAACTGATTGTTTGTGTTATCCTCAGTAATACTCTGAAAGGAAGGAAATCAAGTATCATGGTCGCAACTTTTGGTCCCTGGAAAATAAAGAAAGCAGATGGAGTAGACTAGTTAGGAGGTGATGTGAGGGTCAATGATATCATCCAGTAAGGGAAATAGGAAAGATGACCAAGCCAGGGGAGACTGCTATATCCAGAAGCATTGAAAATGGCAGCTAGGGAAAGGTTTAATTTTCAGAATAATATGGCAATCATTCAAAGGAATAGGAGTTCTGTTGAGGATGGGAAGAGAAAGTTTCTTTTGGAACTTGAAGAGAGAGAGATGAGGGAGGCGGGAAGAAAAAATAAGGTAGGCTGCAAGGCTGGTAAGTATTTAGAGATCAGTTTAATGGTTATTTAACTCTAGTCATTTGGCCTTCAGTCCCAACCCCTTTACCTTTCCTGGAGGAAAGAGATGAAGCTGGGGAAAGAGACACACTAAGTAAAATGTAAATGATTGGTGAGATTATTTTTTACTTCTTTGCTCTACTCTTTTGTCCATTTTTGCATCTCAGGACTCTTCCTAGGCTCTTCTTCCTTGGCTACTAGCCCCTCCTCCTTCTCAAGTCCTTTATTAGGCAGAATCCTAACTTCTTTCTTGTTTTTGCAGTCGTAAGGTTTTTAGAGAAATTTCATCACATTAACTACAAAGAATTCGTTTTCAGAAATTCCCAAGGCAAAACATTTCAAAACTCACTAAAAAAATTGAATAAAAACAAATTCTGACCTTAGAAATGAAAGATATTCTTCAAATAAAGTAAATTACTGTTGGCCTTGTCTTGTCTAGTTATCACCAGCTATTGTCTCTCCTTTGCTCAACTTGCTTCACTGACATACATTTGAAGGACAATTTCCTATTTTGAGATTAGTTTTTAATTGTATTTTTGTTGTGGTAAATATTATTTGGGCTTCCCTTGTGGCTCAACTGGTAAAGAATCTACCTGCAACGCGGGAGACCTGGGTTCGATCCCTGTGTTGGGAAGATCCCCTGGAGAAAGAATACCCACTCCAGTAGTCTGGCCTGGAGAATTCCATGGACTGTACAGAGATTGTAAATTGATCAGGATAGGAGGATAATGTTTGTTCATCAACATATACACATACCCAGGCTAGTGTGGTACATGGTAAAGCATGACATTAAAGGATGCAGGAGCTGGAGCCATACATCAAGGGCAGACTCTGGCTCCACCATCTTGTGACCTCAGGCATCTAATTAACCTCTCTCTGTCTCAGTACAATGATATACTGAGAACCCCAATAATACCCTAGTACCAAATGGGGATAACAACAGTTCCTACCAGGCAAGGTTGTTATAAGAGTTAAAAGATTTAAACATGCAAAGTTTTAGAAACTTCCTTCACATGCACTACTTTCATTCTGCTGATTACCATTGTTATTGATGATGGTAAAGGTAGAACTTGATAACTATTTAAGTAAAAGTGGAATAGAGAGTTTTCATAGACTAGTTAGAATTGAACAAAATAGCATTTATGTGCTCAGTCGATTCAGATCAGATCAAATCAGTCGCTCAGTAGTGTCCGACTCTTTGCGACCCCATGAACCGCAGCACGCCAGGCCTCCCTGTCCATCACCAGCTCCCGGAGGTCACTCAGACTCGCATCCATCGAGTCAGTGATGCCATCCAGCCATCTCAATCTCTGTCGTCCCCTTCTCCTCCTGCCCTCAATCCCTCCCAGCATCAGAGTCTTCTCCAATGAGTCAACTCTTCACATGAGGTGGCCAAAATACTGGAGTTTCAGCTTTAGCATCATTCCTTCCAAAGAAATTCCAGGATTGATCTCCTTCAGAATGGACTGGTTGGATCTTCTTGCAGTCCAAGGTTCAGTTGTGTCCAACTCTTTGCAACCCCATGGACTGTAGCTCACCAGGCTACTCTGTCCATGGGATTATCCAGGCAAGAATACTGGAACAGGTTGCCATTTCCTTCTCCAGGGGTCTTCCCAACCCAGGGATCAAACCCATGTCTCCTATGTCTCCTGTATTGATAGGAAGGGTTCTTTACCACTAATGCCACCCAGGAAGCCCTGAAATAGCACATAACAAGTGGGAAAATTGTTAGTAGTTGCCACGGACAAGAATATTCATTTTGAGAACTAGTGTCAAGAATCTTTGCCCTTCTTTGTTTACACAGAGCTGGCAGAAGCATATGACTTTGTACACACCTTGCCTTTCCCCTCTACTGTATCTAAATACCTCTTCTTCCTGACATGTTTGCAATAATGCCTCAAGAAAGGAATCAAAAATCTTTTTCCTAAGACCACATCCAAGATTTCTTCTACTCCCCATGTGTTATTCTTATCATGTCATGTTACAGCTTTTCTCATGGTAAGATATGGAATGCTCACCCAAGATATTAATAGTGTTTCATTTTTTAAAATTACCATTTGCAAATCTGGCATACTAGACTTGATTCTTAAAATTGCAGGATTTCTTGGAGTCTTCGCTTTAATATATGTGAAGATTTATTTTAAATTTTTTTAAAATTTTAATTTTATTTTGCTTAACTTTACAATATTGTATTGCTTTTGCCATACATCAAAATGAATCCGCCACAAGTATACATGTGTTCCCCATCCTGAACCCTCCTCCCTCCTCCCTCCCCATACCATCCCTCTGGGTCATCCCAGTGCACCAGCCCCAGGCATCCAGTATCAGGCATCATACCTGGACTGGCGACTCATTTCAGATATGATATTATACATATTTCAATGCTATTCTCCCAAATCGTCCCACCCTCTCCCTCTCCCAGAGTCCAAAAGACTGTTCTATACATCAGTGTCTCTTTTGCTGTCTCGTAACAGTAGGCATATTTCCCAAATTTACTTCAGCCTGTAACCTTTTCTAATTCTTGACATCTTTTAATACCAATTGAAGTAGTGTAAAATAGAAATTAATCCAATAAGTTGAGTGCATGATTTCTGCTCTCCTTATGGAAAAGTAAGCTGGTTTGTAAGATCTCTTGGAGTAGGAATTGGCTACCAACTCCAGTGCTCTTGCCTGGAAAATTTCATGGATTTGGGGGTTGCAAAGAGTTGGACCCAACTGAGCACACACACCTTTGTACTTTTCTGATTCTGTTGTCCATCTAATGTATGAACATCTTTGAACACTTTACCCAATAATGATTGAGTGATAACTATATGCTAGGCCAAATATAAGACACTGGGAATACAAAGATAAATGAAGTATGATTTACATCCAATTGAACTTATTTTCTAAAGCAGTACTTCTCATAAAATCATTATAAAAATAGGCGTTGTTGTAATCTTGATTCCTAAAACTACTTCGGAGAGACTTAATCAGTGAGTCTGGCTCAAAGCTATTGGTTCTGAGTAGTTTCTGATCCACTTCATTATAATGACACTGGTGCATTAATTGGGACATTTTAGTTACAAGTACAAAAAAAAAATCTACTCAAAAACAGAAAATTTTACCCAAAAAGATGGTAAAGTCTAGGCATTGCTATGTCAGAGTCTTAAAATAATATTGTAAGGAAATTATCTCTTTCCTTCGGTTGGCTATTTACTTCCTCTTTGTTGGCATAGTTCTCAGGCAGGCTCTTATGTTCTAAAATCCCTAAGCAGTTTTAGGTGTACATTCTCACAGCTGAGCAAAAGGAGAGCAATGAGAATGTTTCTTTTTTGAGTGTTTCAATACAAATCATGAATTAAGTTTCATTGACCTGGCTTTGGGTGCATGCCTAACCGTGAAGCTGTTTGGTAGCATCAATCCCATAGATTTAGGTTGAGAGAATGGTGAATTTGTAAAGAAAACTAAGATGATGAATTCCAAATCCTCCAATTCAAAAGAAAAAAAAAAAAGAAAGAAAAGAAAAAAGAGGCATAAATAAATGCCAAGTGGGCAAATACTATTCAAGAGGATCGGCTGGTATTTTAGAGAGCCTGATTAATCAATAAAATTATTTTGTAAGTGTATGAGAGGAAGGATAATTTAACCATGTTTTCCAAATAGTGATAATAATTTTTATTTTCAATTCCTTATATAATTTCTGCATCAAGGTCAAGACAGTAATATCTATTTCCTTAAAATTTTGTTTTTTTCATTTCACAAAACATTTTTGTCAGTGAATTAAAGGGTTATAATTTATAATCAAATTTTACAGCTAAATGTTATTTTAAGAGAAGAGAAACTGAGTGACCTAATAAATAAATACTAATGGTGGCTTGTATTCCAACTATATTCACCTTACAGAAACTGCTATAAACCACTGAGGAAATTATCATTTTTTCCCTCACTCAGTACTGAGAATGATATCAGAAAATAAAGGGGTTCAAATATACATTCTGACAGGGATAAAACGTATGGACCACTCGCTCCTTACCCAACAAATACTCTTTTCTCTATCTTGTGCTTCATTTGATTCTGATAACAACTTGTTCATCTGAGGAATGGAAGAGCCTGATGATTCTATTTTGAATATCATGAGCATGTATGCTAAGTTGCTTCAGTCACGTCCAATTCTTTGAGATACTATGGGCCATACCCTGCCTGGCTTCTCTGTTCATGGGATTCTCCAGACAACAAAACTGGAGCGGGTTGCCATGCCCTCCTCCAGCAGATCTTCCTGATCCAGGGATCTAACCCATGACTCTTTCATCTCCTGCATTGGCAGGTGGGTTCCCTAGTGCCACCTGGGGAAACCCTTGATTATCACAAATCTATTCAAATAGATATAATGCTATGTTCCTGAGATGTTTATCCAGTATACATGTCTATGGGAAGATCTGACCTGATCCAGGAAACCAACAATTATTAAAAATTTGATTATAACGTTGGGTGAAGAGGAAAATCTAGCTTTAGTTCATGTTTGCAATTATGAACTACTGTCTTTACCAAATTATTATTTACCTACTTCTGAAGAAAAACAACAAAACCAACAGCATACCAAGTAAGTTAAACACAAGTCTTTCTACCAGAACCACTGCCAAACTGTGTCCTGTTTCTTTCATAAACTTTGCTTGGAATGCTACAAATGCCAAGTGCTGAATGTACAGAAAATACTTCTGTTGTTGCTTTTAGTGTATTAGTTTACAATTTATATCCCAAAGGGTTGTGGATTTGTTGCTTGAGGGAGGAAAGACTATCAGTACAGTACTGGGAAATAATATTAGAAATCAAATGCTTGCCCTTAGACATGAAAAGGCATCTAGAAACAAAGTTCCCACTTTTGAAATGAAACATTAGGGTAGAATAAGTTAAAATTTCCAAAGGAAATCAAGAATTATAGTATATTAGGTAGTCGGGGAAATATAAATCAATCTATCTTTGCAGCTGATACTGTTTTGAAAATTCCACCAAATTTGGAGTATTAAATAAACAGAGAGACAGAAAGAGAGAAAAAGAGAGAGAATTGAGAGGCAGAGAGAAGGCTAACAGTGAAATATGCTTTACATTACAAATAAAAGGATCTCTTCCAGGTCTAGCCAAGATTGCTTTAGCATTTTCTCCATGTTTCAGTAACTAATCCCTAGTCTTGCTGGCTTGAGATCTTTGTCAAAACCTTAGAGTCGATTGGATTCACACTGAATTTTTTTTTCTTTATATTGTCTCATTAATTTATTTACTTGAAACTGCTTAGTGTTTAATTTCAAAACTTCTTTTTTTAATTTTTTTGTGACTGTAAATCTGTTCAAAATTAACTAGTCAAGCCGGTCAGAGAGTCAAGCAAACTGAAGGAAATTAAAATATACTGGTTAACTACTACTCTTGAGAAACTATGATAGAGTCTTTGAAACACTGTGCCTCACATAATCCTACTGACAGCTCTCCAAGATAAGTATTACAACCCCACTTTTTAGGTGAGAATGCAAAGGCTCCAGGAGTTGGTGAACTGATAAATAAGTTCACTTACTTAATAGTGACAGACTCAAAATTGAAATCAACAGACTAGTTTAATTAACACACACACAATTCTGCCAGTACCACAAAATAACAACAAAAAACCCTAGAAAGAGAGTCTAAATTTTTTCATTTAAATATACATACTGAATATTAAGTATCCATCACTCATCATTCATCCTACAATTTCATGCCTCGACATGTAACTTGTTTCCTCTTTGATTATTAACATCCCATTAACAACCCCCACTCTAGTACTCTTGCTTGGAATATCCCATGGATGGAGGGGCCTGGTGGGTTGCAGTCCATGGGGTTGCTAAGAGTCAGACATGACTGAGCTACTTCACTTTCACTTTTCACTTTCATGCACTGGAGAAGGAAATGGCAACCCACTCCAGTGTTCTTGCCTTGAGAATCCCAGGGACAGGGGAGCCTTTGGGCTGCCATCTATGGGGTCGCACAGAGTCAGACACAACTGAAGTGACTTAGCAGCAGCAGCAACAATCCTTTGCCAACAAAGGTCCATCTAGTCAAGGCTATGGTTTTTCCAGTGGTCATGTATTGATGTGAGAGTTGGACTGTGAAGAAAGCTAAGCGCCAAAGAATTGATGCTTTTGAACTGTGGTGTTGGAGAAGACTCTTGAGAGTCCCTTGGACTGCAAGGAGATCCAACCAGCCCATCCTAAAGGGGATCAGTTCTGGGTGTTCATTGGAAGGACTGATGCTAAAGCTGAAACTCCAGTACTTTGGCCACCTCATGTGAAGAGTTGACTCATTGGAAAAGACCCTGATGCTGGGAGGGATTGCAGGCAGGAGGAGAAGGGAACGATAGGGAATCAGATGACTGGATGGCATCACCCACTCAATGGACGTGAGTTTGAGTGAACTCTGGGAGTTGGTGATGGACAGGGAGGCCTGGCATGCTGTGATTCATGGGGTCACAAAGAATTGGACATGACTGAGAGACTGAACTGAATTGAACTGAACAAC
Source organism: Tragelaphus eurycerus (assembly GCA_935064755.1). Taxonomy (NCBI): domain Eukaryota; kingdom Metazoa; phylum Chordata; class Mammalia; order Artiodactyla; family Bovidae; genus Tragelaphus; species Tragelaphus eurycerus. The sequence goes on along the minus strand of CAKXYN010000012.1, from coordinate 8,041,523 downwards.
TCTTTCTGACACACTTTTTTTCTCTCCTTTTCATCTAGCCAAACTTTACTCATTCATCAGATTACAGTTTAGATGTCATATCATTGAAAGAAATCCCTCCCTGCCAAATCTGGTTTATTATCTCTGATTTGTGCTTCTATGATCCCTCTGTTCTTCCATGACAATGAATTGTACTTATTGCATGGAATTACAATTTCCTCTTTAATTATCTCATTCCTACATTAAAGTCGAAGCTCTCTGAGAGCAAGAACTGTGTCCATTACATTCACCATTGTATCTCCAGCACCTAATGTGGCAGCTATAATGAGAAATTGTTAAATGAAGTACTAAATGCATATAGTTAAAGAAAATTCCCAAATACATACTGGATTTTGACTGATTTCATTAAATCAGAAGTAAAACCAAATGTTTTCTGGACTGCTATAAGAAAATAACCTGAAATTTGGGTTTATTCTGTGTACTACATACAGATTCATAAGGTACACCATGATCTTTCCATCAATTCATTTTTTTTTTAAGCAAAGAGAAATGTAAGAATTCTAGAATTCTCCAGGATGCTCTTTCATTATCACACTCTTCTATTTCTCTCCTTCTGATATTCTAATTTCTTATTATGGATTTTCCTCACCTCATGATTATTTTAGGATATTATACCTTGGGTATCTATTTTGATTAACCCTCTATTTTGAACCCATACTCACAGGCAGCAACTGCAATTGTCTCTACAGCCTAGCCAGGGTGCCTGGAAGAACCAGTTTCCTTAATTTGGGGGAAAATATTAGCTCCTTTTATTATTGTAATAGGTAGGTATTTTCTTTCAATTACTTAAAAAAAAACTTTTTATTTTATATTGGAGTATAGTCAATTAACAATAGTTTCAGGTACACAGCAAAGTGAGTCATACATATACATTACATGTAACCATTGTTTCTTTTTTTGCATTTTTTATTGGAATTCAGTTCTTTTACAATAATGTGTTAGTCTCAGCTATAAAATGAAGTATATTGGCCATATTCATACATCTATCCCCTCCCTCTTGGACCTCTCTCTTAGCCCCAATCCCCCCTCTCAGGTCATCACAAAGCACTCAGCTGAGCTTCCTGTGCTTTGTAACAGGTTCCCACTAGCTGTCTATTTTACACATGGTAACAGATGATGAGATGGTTGGATGGCATCACTGACTCAATGGACATGGGTTTGGGTAAACTCTGGGAGTTGGTGATGGACAGGGAGGCCTGGAGTGCTGCGGTTCATGGGGTCGCAAAAAGCTGGACAAGACTGAGCGACTGAACTGAACTGAACTGAATGTATATATGTCAATCCTAATCTCCCAATTCATCCCACCCTCCCCTTCCCACCATGTCCACTTTTTTTCTCTACATCTGTGTCTCTATTCCTGCCTTGGAAATAAGTTCATCTGCACCATCTATGAAGGATATGAGAGACTATCACAAGAAACTATATGCCAACAAAATGTACAACCTGGAAAAAATGGACAAATTCTTAGAAAGGTATAACTATCCAAGACTGAACTGGGAAGAATTAGAAAATATAAACAGATTAATCACAAGTAATGAAATTGAAAGTGTAATTCAAAATATTCCAACAAGCACAAGTCCAAATGGCTTCACAGGAGAATTCTATCAAACATTTAGAGAAGGACTAACACCTATTTTTCTCAAACTCTTCTAAATACTTGCATAGGGAGGAACATCCCCAAATTCATTCTATGAGGCCACCATCATATTGATACCAAAACCAGACAAAAATATCACCAAAAAAAAAAAAGTAAAAGACCAATATCACTGATGAACATAGATGGGAAAACCCTCATTTTGTACTCATTACTTTGAATGGCGCTTACAAACTGAATCCACAATTCTCAGCATTCACCTGATAGGACTAGACATGGGTACCTTTAGGAAAGAACACTTGTGATTATGTATCTGTTTCTATTATTTGAAGTGAGACCAAAGAATTACCATTTCACTTTCATTATTAAGAGGGGAATTTGTCCTTTCTCCATTTTACATGTTTCTGACAAACAAACAAACACTCCTTTAACACTCCTATGGACTGAGGTTCATGGCATTATACAGGAGGCAGTGATTAAGACCATGCCCAAGAAAAAGAAATGCAAAACAGCAAAACTGCTGTCTGCCTTACAAATAGCTGAGAAAGAAGAGTAGTGAAAGGCAAAGGAGAAAAGGAAAAATACAAGTATCTGAGTACAGAGTTCAAAAGAATAGCAAGGAGAGATAAGAAAGCCTTTCTGAGTGATCAACACACAGAAATAGAGGAAAACAATAGAATAGGAAAGACTAGAGATCACTTCAAGAAAATTAGAGATACCAAGGGAACATTTCATGCAAAGATAGGCTCAATAAAGGACAGAAATGGTATGGACCTAACAGAAGCAGAAGATATTGAGAAGAGGTGACAAAGAACAGAAGAACTATTTAAAAAAAAAAGATTTTTTATGAACCAGATAACACAATGGTGTGATCACTTACCCAGAGCCAGATATCCTGGAATGTGAAGTCAAGTGGGCCTTAGGAAGCATCACTATGAACAAAGCTAGTGGAGGTGATAGAATTCCAATTGAGCTATTTCAAATCCTAAAAGATGATACTGTGGAAGTGCTGCGTTCAATGTGCAGCAAGTTTGCAACTCAATATGCCAGCAAGTTTGGAAAATGCAACAGTGGCCACACAACTGGAAAAGATCAGTTTTCACCCCAATCCCAAAGAAAGGCAATGCCAAAGAATGTTCAAACTACTGCACAACTGCATTCATCTCACATGCTAGTAAAGTAATGCTCAAAATTCTCCAAGCCAGGCTACAGCAATATATGAACCATGAACTTCCAGATGTTCAAGATGGATTTCGAAAAGGCAGAGGAACCAGAGATCAAATTGCCAACATCTGCTGGGTTGTCAAAAAAGCAAGAGAGTTTCAGAAAAACATCTACTTCTGCTTTAATGACTACACCAAAGCCTTTGTCTGTGTTGGTCACAGCATACTGTGGAAAATTCTTAAAGAGATGGCAATCCCAGACCATCTTACCTGACTCTGGAGAAATCTGTGTGCAGGTCACGAAGCACCGGTTAGAACTGCACATGGAACAACAGGCTGGTTCCAAATCGGGAAAGGGGAACATCAAGGCTGTATATTGTCATCTTGCTTATTTAACTTATATGTAGAGTTCAATTCAGTTAAGTCACTCAGTCATGTCCAACTCCCTGCGACTCCATGAACCACAGCACACCAGGCCTCTGTGTCCATCACCAACTCCCAGAGTTTACCCAAACTCACGTGCATTGAGTCGGTGATGCCATCTAACCATCTCACCCTCTGTCGTCCCCTTCTCCTGCCTTCAATCTTTTCCAACATTAGGGTCTTTTGAAATGAGTCAACCCTTTGCATTAGATGGCCAAAGTATTGGCGTTTCAGCTTCAACATCAGTCCTTCCAATGACCACCGAGGACTGATTCACTTTAGGATGGATTGGTTGGATCTCTTTGCAGTCCAGTGGACTCTCAAGAGTCTTTTCCAACACCACAGTTCAAAAGCACCAATTACTCTGTACTCAGGTTTCTTTATAGTCCAATTCTCATATCCATACATGACCACTGGAAAAACCATAACCTTGACTAGACAGATCTTTGTTGACAAAGTAATGTCTCTGCTTTTTATTATGCTGTCTAAGTTGGTCATAACTTTCCTTCCAAGGAGTAAGCATCTTTTAATTTCATGGCTGCAATCACCATCTGCAGTGATGTTGGAGCCCAGAAAAATAAAGTCAGCCGCTGTCTCACTGTTTCCCCATCTTTTGCCATGAAATGATGGGACCAGATGCCATGATCTTAGTCTTCTGAATGTTGAGGTTTAAGCCAACTTTTTCACTCTCCTCTTTCACTTTCTTCAAAAGGCTCTTTTGTTTTTCCTCACTTTCTGCCATAATGGTGGTGTCATCTGCATATCTGAGGTTATTGATAGTTTTCCTGGCAGTCTTGATTCCAGCTTGTTTCATCCAGCCCAGCATTTCTCATGATGTACTCTGCATATAAGTTAAATAAGCAGGGTGATAATATACAGCCTTTTCCTTTTTGGAACCAGTTTGTTGTTCCATGTCCAGTTCTCACTGTTGCTTCCTGACCTGCATAGTTTCTCAAGAGGCAGGTCAGGTGGTCTGGTATTCCCATCTTTTACAGAATTTTCCACCGTTTATTGTGATCCACATAGTCAAAGGCTTTGGCATAGTCAATAAAGCCAACATAGATGCTTTTCTGGAATTCTCTTGCTTTTTCAATAATCAAGTGAATGTTGGGAATTTGATTTCTGGTTCCTCTGCTTTTTCTAAATCTAGTTTGAACATCTGGAAGTTCATGGTTCACATATTGCTGAAGCCTGGCTTGGAGAATTTTGAGCATTACTTTATTAGCCTGTGAGATGAGTGCAATTGTGTAGTAGTTTGAGCATTTTTTGGCATTTCCTTTCTTTGGGATTGGAATGAAAACTGACCTTTTCCAGTCCTGTGGCCACTGCTGAGTTTTCCAAATTTGCTGGCAAATTGAGTGCAGCACTTTCACAGCAATATCTTTTAGGATTTGAAATAGCTCCACAGGAATTCCATCACCTCCTCTAGCCTTGTTCATAGTGATACTTCCTAAGGCCCACTTGACTTCACATTCCAGGATGTCTGGCTAGGTAAGTGATCACAACATCGTGGTTATCTGAGTCATGAAGATATCTTTTTTGTACAGTTCTTTTGTGTGTTCTTGCCACCTCTTCTAAATATCTTCTGCTTCTGTTAAGTCCATACCATTTCTGTCCTTTATTGAGCACATCTTTGCATGAAATATTCCCTTGGTATCTCTAATTTTCTTGAAGAGATCTATAGTCTTTCCTATTCTATTGTTTTTCTCTATTTCTTTGCATTGATCACTGAGGAAGGCTTTCTTATCTCTTCTTGCTATTCTTTGGAACTCTGCATTCAGATGCTTATATCTTTCCTTTTCTCCATTGCTTTTCACTTCTCTTATTTTCGCAGCTATTTGTAAGGCCTCCTCAGACAGCCATTTTGCTTTTTGCATTTCTTTTCCTTGGGGATGGTCTTGATCCCTGTCTCCTGTACAGTGTTACAAACCTCGGTCCATAATTCATCAGGCACTCTGTCTATCAGATCTAGTCCATTAAATCTATTTCTCAGTTCTATTGGATAATCATAAGGGATTTGATTTAGGTCATACCTGAATTTTCTAGTGATTTTTCCTACTTCCTTCAATGTAAGTCTGAATTTGGCAATAAGAAGTTCATAATCTGAGTCACAGTCTGTTCCCAGTCTTGTTTTTGCTGACTGTATAGAACGTCTCCATCTTTGGCTGCAAAGAATATGATCAGTCTGATTTTAGTGTTGACCATCTGTGATGTCCATGTGTAGAGTCTTCTCTTGTGTTGTTGGAAGAGGGTGTTTGCTATGACCAGTGCATTCTCTTCGCAAAACTCTATTAGCCTTTGCCCTGCTTTATTCTGTACTCTAAGGCCAAATTTGCCTATTAGTCCAGTTATTTCTTGACTTCTTACTTTTGCATTCCAGTCCCCTATAATGAAAAGGACTACTTTTCTGGGTGTTAGTTCTAAAAGGTCTTGTAGCTCTCCATGCTGCTGCTGCTGCTAAGTCACTTCAGTCATGTCCGACTCTGTGCAACCCCATGGACTGCAGCCTACCAGGCTTACCATCCATGGGATTCTCCAGGCAAGAACACTGGAGTGGGTTTCCATTTCCTTCTCCAATGCATTAAAGTGGAAAGTGAAAGTGAAGTCGTTCAGTAGTGTCTGACTCTTAGCGACCCCATGGACTGCAGCTTACCAGGCTCCTCCATCCATGGGATTTTCCAGGCAACAGTACTGGAGTGGGGTGCCATTGCCTTCTCCCTGTAGCTCTCCATAGGACCATTCAACTTCAGCTTCTTCGGCATTACTGGTAGGAGCATAGACTTGGATTACTGTAATATTGAATGAGTTGTCTTGGAAATGAACAGAGATCATTTTGTCGTTTTTGAGATTACATCCAAGTACTGCATTTCTTATTTTGACTATAACGGCTACTCCATTTCTTCTAAGGGATTCCTGTCCACAGTAATAGATATAATGATCATCTGAGTTAAGTTAATCCATTCCAGTCCATTTTAGTTCACTGATTCCTAGAATGTCTATGTTCACTCTTGCCATCTCCTGTTTGACCACTTCCAATTTGCCTTGTTTCATGTACCTAACATTCCATGTTCCTATGCAATATTGCTCTTTACAGCATCGGACCTTGCTTCTATCATGAGTCACATCCACAACTGGGTATTGTTTTTGCTTTGGCTCCATCCCTTAATTCTATTCTGGAGAAGGGAATGGCAAACTACATCAGTATTCTTGTCTTGAGAACCCCATGAACAGTATGAAAAGCGAAAAGATAGGACACTGAAAGATGAACTCCCCAGATCGGTAGGTGCCCAATATGCAACTGGAGATCAGTGGAGAAATTGCAGAGTTCATCATGCAAAATGCTGGACTGGATGGAACACAAGCTGGAATCAAAATTCCCGGGAGAAATATCAGTAACCTCAGATATGTAGCCACGACTACCCTGGTGGCTCAGATGGCAAAACGTCAGCCTACAATGCAGGAGACCTGGGTTCAATCCCTGGGTTGGGAAGATCTCCTGGAGAAGGAAATGGCAACCCACTCCAGTATTCTTGCTTGGAAAATCCCATGGATGGAGGAGCCTGGTAAGCTACAGTCCATGGGGTCGCAAAGAGTCAGATAGGACTGAGTGACTTCACTTTTACTCTCAAACATGCAGATGACACCACCCTTATGGCAGAAAGCAAAGAGGAACTAAGGAGCCTCTTTATGAAAGTGAAAGAGAAGCATGAAAAAGTTGACTTAAAGCTCAACATTCAGAAAACTAAAATCATGGCATCTGGCCTATCACTTCATGGTAAATAGATGTGGAAACAGTGGAAAGAATGAGAGACTTCATTTTGGGGGGCTCCAAAATCACTGCAGATGGTGATTGCAGCCATGAAATTAAAAGATGCTTGCTCCTTGGAAGAAAAGTTATGACCAACCTAGACAGCATATTAAAAAGCAGAGGCATTACTTAGCCAACAAAGGTCCATCTAGACAAAGCTATGGTTTTTCCATTTATGGATGTGAAAGTTGGACCATAAAGAAAGCTGAACACTGAAGAATTGGCGCTTTTGAACTGTGGTTTTGGAGAAGACTCTTGAGAGTCCCTTGGACTGCAAGGAGATTCAACATGTCCATCCTAAATAAAATCAGCCCTGAATATTCATTGGAAAGACTGATGCTGAAGTTGAAACTCCAAATACTTTGGCCACCTGATGCGAAGAAACTGACTCATTTCAAAAGACTCTTATGTTGGAAAAGATTGAAGACAGAGAAGAAGGGGACAATAAAGGATGAGATGGTTGGATGGCATCACTGACTTGATGAATATGAGTTTGAGCATGCTCCAGAAGTTGGTGATGGACAGGGAAACCTGGGGTGCTGCAGTCCATTGGGTTGCAGAGTCAGACATCACTGAGTGACTGAACTGAACTGATACTTACATTGTGACACATTGACTTATTTGCTCCTGGTAAATGAGACACAGTTGCTGAAGAAGCTTGACCTTTGTGCTAACTTGAAGTTTGTGCTAAGGGTAAGAGAGACATAAATAAATAAACTAACATGGATTTTAGTGTAAATTTTTTGGGGGCCCCCTATGTCTGTGAAGATCATAAAAACAACAAGTGGTAGAATAAGTGATAGCATTTCATAGCCTTAAGTAAATTTCACCTGTCAAAATAGCATCCTGGATTGATAAAAATAGATGTGAAAGAAGGGAACACATTTGATGATTAAAACCACATTGTTTTTAACTTTTAGAGATCAGTTGAGGAATAATAAGTGTGACCTGGAAAGAAGAGCACTCAGATTGTTTGGTTTACTTAGTAAGTGTGTGTGTATGGGAGAGATGGTAATGGGAGACTAAAGGTATTTACTCCTTCAGACCAGTAGATTTCCATTTGTTGTAATAAAAGAGGCAATTTAGCAAATGGACACTAGTGGCTCATCCAAGATAATGTGCTATCACAGTGAAGAATGACTTTAGTTTTTAAAATCAACTTGATCAAGCCCGTTAGATGATTTGTCACAGTCACATTGCTATCACTTCCCTTTTTCGTCCCAAGAGTCTAAAAATCCGATAACTGTGTGATGGTGAAGCAGGGGACAACAAAAGACATGCAAGATAAAATGATGAAAATGTAACCAGACAACAAGAAAAGTCTTAAGTTTTCATGTCTAAAAGGGTCAAATTAAATGTAAGTTTCCTCATTTGTTTTAGCTTTCCATCTGGGATATAGCACTGATAATGCTCTACTGGCTTCATGCATTATTAACTAATTAATTAGTTCCTACACTGTGAAAATCTTTGAAATTAAACCTGCCTATGTAAAAGAGCTAAATTTGCAGTTTAAAAGGATAAACCTCTCAGAGCCATTCTTGCATTTGCTTTCATTTTGCTATAATTATAACTTTGGCATATTTAATTTTGAAGGCACTTGCACAACAAGTGCTGCTATAAGAAATGTAAATGGACAGTTTAATATGTCCAACTGGGGGAGATATTTTCAAATGAGTAGACTTTAAGTTTCAATATTTTAAAGCAGGTCAAGTGGGAAAAATGCAAGTCATATATAGTAAACTATAGCATTTATATGTAGACATACTTATAATACATATTAAATAAACTGAATGTGAAAATAAGAAACCATATATATTTGTTTGGACAGATTACAACAAAACAAGGGCAAGACATGGTTGAATATTGTCAGTAAATATCCCTCTGATCTTTACATACGAATGTATGCAAGTAAATATATATATACTTACAAGAATATCCCCTAGAAATAATTTGAAAACATAGCATCAGGGTTTCCTCTTTTGTGTCTAGACTTGACTAAAGATAAGAGTCTTTCATCCTTCCGATTAGAATTGTAGAGCACTATTACCAAAAATTTAATTATCATGTACAGTTATTACTCTAAAAACAAGAATGATAAATCCTTGCTTTTAGACTTACAGGAAATATTTTAGTCAGAAAGCCTGTTGTTTATATAAACTATTCTTCCTAATTAACTAAATAACCACAAGCCACATTAACAAAACCGCAGCAATGCAGTAAAGAAAATCTGTGTTTCCAAGTGCCCTCAGGGTCATCTTCCAGACTTTTCCAAATCACTATAATTAAGAGGCAATTGACAGCTCAACTTCTCGTTGGCCATTTTTGATTTGCAAAACTTATTGAATCAATTAGCAGAGCTAACATAAGAAGTAAATTTAAAGGAACCATATAAAAGCAACTCTACCAAATCCCTCTTTAAAAAAGTTGGCATTGTGTTATTAAAATAAGAAAGCTTATATTAAATTTTATAATCCTGTGTGTTTTTATTGCATGATTAAATATAGAATTTCAAAGAAAATACCCTTTCTTCATCACTCATCACATTGTGGTCGTGTTAGGTAAACTGTTCCTTTTGATTTGTCAGTTCTTTATGTTTTACTGTTGTGAGCATTCTGGACTAAAAATGTTTTCTCTTCTCTATATCTATATTTATGAGTTATAAATGTATTATGCTTGCATGTGTGAAAAAGGTAATGTTCAAATATTAATTCATTCATCTATGATTGCAACACAAAACTATCGGGCATCAATTATATCCTAGGTATTATGCTCTTTTCCTGTCTACAATGTCAAAAATTGTTTTCAAATTTTTTAGGACTTAATTTGAGAATTAGAGAAATACTTGTTTATAATAATAAAGTGTGGTAATTGCTCTTTTAGAGGTTTCTATAAACTGCACTGGGGAAAGACTTTTCAATCCAGATAGGTGACCATGAAGAGCTTGTACTGAGTTGTGGGAAATGAGTAGATATCTTTTAATGGAGTCAGGATGGAGGTGAGAGGACTTCTCTGAGCTTCCAAACAAGTAAGTATCTTAAAATAAGGAACTGATAACTGATGAATGGTACTTTGTGCTAAGTAATGACATTTTAATGCCCTGGAAGCTGCATTCAGTCACTACAGGATTTTTAAATATCTAATAAAATGATCAGATTTGAGTGTTTAAAAAGTTCACTCTAGGAGCAGGTTGGAGGACGGATTATACTTGGGTCCAGGCTGGAAGGAGACAGTAAAGCTGGTACTTGACATCATTACTTCATGGGTAATGAGTTTTAAATGTAGGTATTAAGAATTGAAGAAGGCAGTGGCACCCCACTCCAGTACTTCTGCCTGGAAAAATCCCATGGGTGGAGGAGCCTGGAAGGCTGCAGTCCATGGGGTCGCTGAGGGTCGGACACGACTGAGCGACTTCACTTTCACTTTTCACTTTCATGCATTGGAGAAGGAAATGGCAACCCACTCCAGTGTTCTTGCCTGGAGAATCCCAGGGACGGGTGAGTCTGGTGGGCTGCCGTCTATGGGGTCACACAGAGTCGGACATGACTGAAGTGACTTAGCAGCAGCAGCAGCATTAAGAATTGGGAAAGGGATAAAAGAGATAGGACAGATCATAGATGGATAGGTGATTGACAGGAAGATAAAAATATAGCTAGCTAGATAGCTAGATAGGACATAGATATACAAGTTTAAGGTATAAATAAATGTTGATTCAGAAATATGAACTTTGAGATATTTGCATAATTTTTGAGAAAAAGCATCTATTGTCATAAAGTTATATGAGGCTGCCCTCAGAGCAAAGGTATGCAGATATTAAAAGCATCAGCCAAGGAAGACAACAGATTGCTGAGGAAGGTGACTGACATCTCCTTACAGGAGGCTATTGCAATGGTTAAGAACCCACTTGCCAATGCAGGAGACACAGGAGACGGGAGGCACAGGAGGCAGAGGAGACACAGTTCCATCCCTGGGTCAGGAAGATCCCCTGGAGAAGGAAACGGCAACCCACTCCAGTATTCTTGCCTGGAGAATCCCATGGACAGAGGAGTCTGGTGGGCTACAGTCCATGGATCACAAAGAGTTGGACATGACTGATCAAACATAGACACACACACACACACACATGCACGCACAAGTGGTCACACAGGTAGAAGGTAAATTCACAGACGCCAATAGAGCAATCATTTTTGCTAACAGAATTTCTCACAGTAATACCCCAGAGAGGAAATTTCCTACATCTTTCCCAGGATAGTTAGTCCAAAGTTTTACTTTTTCTACCTGTGGTAATGATTCTACTAGCAAGCATCCTACAGTGATTTGTATTAAAACTAAGAGCAAAGTAGCCTTGAAAATTCCATAAACTGACAAATTATCCCCTAAAAATAGAGTCTGACTATAAAATTGGAAGATACTATGGTGAGAAAAAAAATCTCTAAAATATGTCAATCAATTTATTAGAAACCTAGACACATTATGCTAGACTGATTCTAACAAAAATAAATTTACATTAAACATAATATGATATCTCGGTAGACTTACCTTTCTGTGAAATTTAAATTAAAAAAATTTATTGCATTCAGAATTATCTTGATTATACCTAAATTGATATAAGAAAGTTGTTATTGTAAATCTCTCAGGAGACATCACCCTACACTTTAAATGTGTGACTGTTTTGTTGAAGACTGTGTCGTGAGAACTGGTCCCAAATCAGGAGGCCTGCCGAGTCCCAGGCCCTTCTGAGCCTAGATCAAAAATTTTTCATTCCTGATAACAACCCCTAAGCCCCCACTGTATACACCCTCATGGATACTCACTGGCTACAAAGAGGGAGGTCTTCCCAGGTGACTTTGTGGTAAAGAATCTGCCGGCCAATGCAGAAGACTCAAGTTTAATCCTCGAGTCAGGAAGATCTCCTGGAAAGGAAATGGCAACCCACTCTAGTATTCTTGCCTGGGAAACCCACAGACAAAGGAGCCTGGTGGGCTACTGTCCATGGGGTGGCAAAAGAGTTGGACATGACTTAGCAACTAAACAACAACAACAGAGGGAACCTTTTCTTCCCACCGTCCACATCCGTGTTTCCCCAAACTGCTGCTGCTGCTGCTAAGTCACTTGAGTCCTGTTCAATTTTGTGCGACCCCATAGCCGGCAGCCCACCCGGCTCCCCGTCCCTGGGATTCTCCAGGCAAGAACACTGGAGTGGGTTGCCATTTCCTTCTCCAATGCATCTAGGTGAAAAGTTAAAGTGAAGTCACGCAGTCGTGTACAACTCTTCGCTACCCCATGGACTGCAGCCTACCGGGCTCCTCCGTCCATGGGATTTTCCAGGCAAGAGTACTGCTGCTGCTAAGTCACTTCAGTTGTGTCCAACTCTGTGTTACCCCATAGATGGCAGCCCACCAGGCTCTGCCGTCCTTGGGATTCTCCAGGCAAGAACTCTGGAGTGGGTTGCCATTTCCTTCTCCAATGCATGAAAGTGAAAAGAGAAAGTGAAGTTGCTCAGTCATGTCCGACTCTTAGCGACCCCATGGACTGCAGCCTACCAGGCTCCTCCGTCCATGGGATTTTCCAGGCAAGAGTACTGGAGTGGGGTGCCATTGCCTTCTCTGTAATGGGAACTAATTATATACCATGTACACTGAATTAATTACTTTAGTGAATGCTATTACTTTAGCATAGCATATGCTATGCTATGCTATGCTATGCTATGCTAAGTCACTTCAGTCGTGTCTACCTGTATATAAAGCTTTCCCCCCAATTTCTGAAGGTTTTCATTCTACCATTTACTGCAAAGAAACATATAGGTGATCTTAATAATTGCAAACCAGAGAGATTACAAAACTACCAAGAACACACATATTCTTTAAAACAATTATGAATGAGAAAAGACAACTTTTGGACCCCTATTTATCTGCTATTTTTATGCTACATTTTAAGCACATGAATCTTTTAAGAGGCTGTCTGAACACACCATTTTTTTTTCTCTGGGATTTTGTCACTTTCCTGAAGATGCAGTTGGTGAGGTTTGCTCTGCTCTGGGAAACTACAGAAGTGCAGCTTGGGAGAAAGATAATCCAAAATAAGCCAAGTTTCACAAAAAAACTGAACCCATACTTGACCCTGGTCTGTCCTTAATTGCATTAAAGTGATGTGTTGCATATTAGTGAATAAAAGGAAACCCTCTCTGGTGGAAGGTAACACCATCAAGATTCTCCACAACTCTCATCAAGCAATCTATCTCAAAAACAAATTAGAAAAATTCAGATCAGTGCACTTTAATCCAAGGATGCAAGATTAGATTAAGATTTATGAATCAATCAATATAATTCTCTAAAAAAGAGAAAAATCACACTTATTTCAATATTTCAACATATGCATGAATATAATTTGATACAATTTAAAAACTATTTGCTATAAAATTTCTTAGCAAGCAATAAACAAAACCAGACACCCTTTACATGATTAATGAGTTGTTAACAAAGACTTAATAACCTTCACAATTAATATTGGAAACTTTCACTCTGAGCTCAACTGTGAGGCAAGCATATTGAATATCGTACAGGATGTTGAAAAAAAAAAAAAAAGAAGTCATAGGAATTTGAAAGGAAGAATGAAACAATTGCCATGTTCAGGTGGCAGTATTGGTTGTTGTTTAGTCACACAGTTGCATCAGACTCTGTGAGCCCATGAACTGTAGCCCACCAGGCTCCTCTGTCCATGGGATTTCCCAGGCAAGAATACTGGAGTGGGCTGCCATTTCCTTCTCCAGGGGATCTCAATCCAGGGATCAAACTTGCGTCTCTTGCATTGGCTTGCTAATTCTTTACTTCTGAGCCACCAAGTACCACTGGTAGTACTGGTGATGTAGGAAATAGAAAAGAATATACTGTTTATATTTAAATTTTTGAGTTAGCAAATTTTTTCTAAACAGGGAACAAAAAGCATGAACCAGAAAGGGAAAAAGAATGATGACTAAATTAAGAACTACTGATCATCAAAAGACATCACGAAATGAATTAAAAAGCAAGCAACAAAATAGGAAGAGGTATTTGCAACAAATCCATGATAAAGTTCCCTTATCCAAAATATATAAAAGAATTCTATTTTACAGTCAGTCAAAGTCAGACCATTTAATAGAAATCAGCAAGAGGGTTGATTTACTTAGAGGAAGAGGGCACAAAACATAAGAAAATGTCCTTGATCTCATGAGCCATCAGGAGAATTTAAATTAAAAACAAGACAATTAATTTAAAAAACAATTAAATTAAAAGACACCAGTGCACCCACTTGAATGGATAAAGGTGTAGGTGATAGAAACTAATAATGACATAGTTACTCATGTTCCATCTCTATGTATGGCATGGATACCAAAGTGTGTTCACTTTATGAAAATATTAAGAACTACAGAGTTATGATCTGTGCACTTTTATCTATGTGTGTGCATGTGCACATTCTCAGTCACGTCTGACTCTGTGACCCCATGGACTATAGCCTGTCAGACTCCTCTGTTCATGGGATTTTATGTATATATTATACATCAATAACCATTTTAAGAAAAAGTTACAGTTGAGAAATCAAGTGGCAAGCATGGCTCTAGATGAGATTTGAAATTGATTATAGAAAATTTATATTGATAGGAAAGAAGGCTTGTGAAATTCCAGTCATTCTCCTGACAGAAGATCTGGGCTTAGATTACAGATAGCAAGAAAAGAACAAAAGTGAGAGTGCAGTGCAGAGAACTACAACGAGAAATATCCAGTGTATATCAGGAATGCAGAAACTTGGGTCTTCTTATGATGGACATGGAAGCTGTGTGGCATAAGAAATTTCAAGAGAAAGATTTTGTGCAAGAAAAAATAACTTAGAAGAGGAAATATGAGCATTTCATTTTCTCATTTAGGGTGTAATTTCCAATGGATTCTCATTTCCCATAATGTTAGTGCTAGGTGCTTATACTTTTCGCATGCGTTGGGGGTGAGATCTAAAAAATAATAAGGCAAGAGTGGAAAGAAACAGTATTTGAAGATGGTTGTTCAATTTTCTTCCCATAAAATAATGCAGACCTCTACTGATCTAGCTTTATGTGGCACGTCTCCTTTCATTAGCTCTAAAGCTATACTTCTGTGTTTCTGTATAAACCAAATACATAAAATGAACTAAGTGACTAAGGTAGCTATTTTTTGTTAAGTGTTGACAGTTTTTAAAAGAAAATTCTTAATGGAAACTAGTCATTACCATCCTTTATTAATAAGACAGTTTCTACAAACCACAAGGCAATATCCAAATACTCCATTATAAATAATATACAATTCTTTACAAGCCTGAAATCTGCATACGTTTGCAAAAATCACCCCCAAAGACCTCCTGTTTTCAAATCTTAACCAGACTTTTAAAAAACCTTCTTCAAGTTAAATAATATTTTACATTAACCTCAAGATTTCATCTGCTTTTTTGTGAGCTCTTTTTAATAATATTTAAGTACTGGATTTTATCAAGCAGTTGAAATAATCTAAGTAGTCTTGTTCCTTAACCATAATTGTAGCAACTTTTGGGGTGGTGCAGTGGAAAAGAAACTGCCTGCCAATGCAAGAGATGTGGGTTCGATCCCTGGGTCAGAAAGTTCCACTGAAGTAGGAAATAGCAACTCACTCCAATATTCTTGCCTGAGAAATTCTATGGACAGAGGAGCCTGGAAAGCCACAGTCCACGGGGTCACAAAGTGTTGGAAATGACTAAGCACAAAGTGCTTAATTTATCCTTAAAGTTTTATTTACATCCTAGGAGAAAACATTCACTTTATGACCATTTGAAACTGACAAACTGCATTGAAGGTATTCATTCATTCAACTATTATTTATTTATTCACTGTAGACAGGCAGATGATAGGTAGATAGATGGATAGATGATAGTTAGATAGGTAGATAGATAAATAATAGAAAATATGTATTGATCAACAACTATGTACCAGGGACTAAGGCTATGTTACAGTCCTAACCCTCGGAAGTATTGACAGTATTGTCACCTCTTTGTCAGTTTATTACTAGAGCAAGTTAACTTAACATTTACCATGTATCTGGGCCTAAACAGAAATTCAATAAATGTTTATATATTTAAGGAGTCTTAGAAAGAGAGGAGAAAGCTAACAAGTTTTGTGACTAAGTCAATCAAAGAAGATTTTAAAAAAAGAAAAAAAAAGTAAATTAACATCTCTTTTTATAGTCTCTGCTGCTGCTGCTGGTAAGTTGCGTCAGTTGTGTCCGACTCTGTGCGACCCCATAGACAGCAGCCCACCAGGCTCTGCCATCCCTGGGATTCTCCAGGCAAGAATACTGGAGTGGGTTGCCATTTCCTTCTCCAATGCATGAAAGTGAAAAGGGAAAATGAAGTTGCTCAGTCGTGTCCGACTCTTCGCGACCCCATGGACTGACCGTAGCCCACCTGGCTCCTCCATCCATGGGATTTTCCAGGCAAGAGTACTGGAGTGGGGTGCTATTGCCTTCTCCAGTTATAGTCTCTAATACTGTTTTAAAAGAAAGTCCTTATTCACATATACCCTTAGGTATTGTCTAAGTTAATTCGAAAATAATATCACAAATATTTGATATTTGATTATGCATAATTAAATAATTTTCTTGAGATTTATATACATTACGGTTATCAGAAAAATTCAATTATGCATGTTGGAAAGAATGAGATTTCCATGGAATGGTAAGCTTTGTTTGTTATGACTGAGTAATATGACCAAGACATATGCTAAGAACTGGGTATTCCTGGATCACCAAAGCATGGTTTTACCAGATGATTTGGCTGCAGAAAATCCAGCCAACCATAAGTTACGGTGGATTTGACTGTATACTCATCTCAGTCTTTTGTTCTGCTAAGTCTGGCTCCAAATCAAGTGGTAAACAATTAAACAAATATACCACCTACCAACTTAGCTGGGCAAACTCTTATAATTATGCCATTGACCCTAAAAAAGGCAAATTTAAAGACATAATTGCCTTCAAGGGATCTGTAGTCTGTCAAAAGGAGGAACACACATGGTCTACAAAAGAAAATAATTTAAACCAAAATGTCATCAGCACTGAGGCCTTTATATATTTTGTGGGTTTTTTTCACTGAAGCAGGAAGAGTATTACAATTTGTAACATATTGGTATGATTATCTTGAACTGAGTTGATCTTTGCTGAAGAAACCTGATGCTGCTCTTTCTTTATATGTGAGGATTTCACTGTTCATATGGGGAAAAATCCATTTGAGTCCTGTTTATCAAATTTTAGTATATCCAGGGCAAACTATATAATTGTATAAGTTTTTCTAATGAAAGAAAAGAACTAGTGTTATTACTAGAAAAGGAAAAGTCAAAGAAGGCTGCTGCTGCTGCTAAGTTGCTTCAGTCGTGTCCAACTCTGTGTGACCCCATAGACGGCATCTGCATACAAATATACAGTGGCAGAAAAAAAATAGCTACGAAAAAGAGGCAAAAGCTTGTAGGTTTTGTATTTGGTTGTTTAGTTGTTAAGTCATGCCCAATTCTTGCCGTCCTAGGGACTGTAGCCACCCTGGCTCTTCTGTCATGGGATTCTCCAAGCAAGAATACTGAAGTAGTTTGCCATTTCTTTATCCAAGTTTTTATATGATGTCTATTTAAAAAAAAAAAAAAAGGTCTAGGTTAAATCTTTATAATTAATTACTCCTGATAGCTGTTGGATCTTTGCTTGCAATTTTTTTGAAAATTAGGCCATATTTCTAAAAGTAGAATGCTTATTTCTATAATACTTCAACACAACATTTAGTTTAATCACAATAGTATTTGGAGAAAAATTACTTGGTTTACCATAGTAAGATGTTCTGGCAAACACTGACCATCTGTGTTGTCTGTTGTTCAGTCACTAAATTGTATTCAATTGTTTGAAACATGAACTGTAGTCCACCAGGTTCCTCTGTCCATGGGATTTTTCTAGGTAAGAATACTGGAGTGGGTTGCCATTTCCTTCTCCAGGGGGATCTTCTGGCCCAAGGACTGAACCTGTGTCTCCCACATTGGCAGGAGGATCCTTTACCACCGAGCCACATAGGAAGCCTGAGCATCTGTGAGTCTTACTTGAAATAGTCAACTTTTACACTTTTTGTAATGCAAAGGATTTATCTAGTTAACAATTAGTTTTGATGAGTGTTAAGGAAGGCAATGGCACCCCACCCCAGTACTTTTGCCTGGAAAATCCCATGGACGGAGGAGCCAAGTTGGCTCCAGGAGTCCATGAGGTCACTAAGAGTCTGACACGACTGAGACTTCACTTTCACTTTTCACTTTCCTGCATTGGAGAAGGAAATGGCAACCCACTCCAGTGTTCTTGCCTGGAGAATCCCAGGGGCAGGGGAGCCTGGTGAGCTTCCGTCTATGGGGTCGCACAGAGTCGGACACAACTGAAGCCACTTAGCAGTAGCAAGGACACTGAAAGTAAGTGAGAGCCTACTGTCCTGTTTCAGAAAAAAAGAAAAGCAGAAAGATATCTAAGTAGTTTGGCTACCCTCCCAATATAAAAACTGGAGTTACTAACATTAATTCAGATCCAAGCAAAGCTATTTTTAGTGGAGACCCTTTTAGTAAAATAATCATGTACAGATCTGAGCTAGAAGGATGCTTAGAGATCTTGCAGATGAAGTCCTTTATTTCACAGGTAAACCTAGCCTTGAGGCAGTTGTGACTAGATGGAAGCATAGAGCAAAGTGAGCCAGAGTTCATGAGAATCTTGGTCTCCTATCTCCAGGGATCCTGTGGATTTTTGTCTATGACAATACTTTCCCTTCCTAATTATCAACATGTACAACTACATTTTTAAATTTTAAAATATTATTTCTCCTTTTTTCTTAGTATGATGGGAAATATAAAAACATAAAACCAAAGAAAAAGTCATACCTCTCCTAAAGGCTTTCTATTTTAGATCAAGCAAATGTTATTTTAAAATGAACAATTATTCTACTTATTTGTTTACTTTGTTTATATGTTTGTATGTCAACTGCTTGACAGTAGGCACAGCCCAAGAAAATCCATATTCTTAGCTACCTCTTCTCTGCAGGAAAACCTGTGAGTTGGTGCCCTCCATATGGGGAGGTAGGGACTTGCCTTTCTTAAAATGGTTTGACTTCAAGACAATAATGAGCTAAAAAAAAAAAAAAGTTGGAAAAAAATCTATAAGCAGACTTGAAGTAGCTAATTATAGATTTTTTAAAAGATATATTTTAAAGATAATCATGAAAATTGCTTTGTGGACATAGCTAGATTGTACCTTCTAGCATCAATACAAAACATCAAAAATAGATTTTGATTTTACATTCATATTAGATTCTGGGGCTTCAATGCTATTATAATTCAAACTATAATGATGTAAAAGAGTTCAATGTAATATTGGTTCTCATAGTTCATAAACTATTACTCAACTATTAACCCAATAAAAATTGAAGATGAATTAAAATTAATTCATCAAATGAAAAAGAGGTGAAACCTTCATTGTGTACAACTTTCCTATAAAGAAAGTGGACCTCAGTCAGAAAAGATATTCTGGGATAGCAAATATGAATTTTGAGATTGAGGCAAAGATTGGCCAACTTGAAATTATAAAAAAGAAACTAAAGTGATTTTTAAGACTTAGGCATGTGTCATAACCCTATTTTCCATAATGATTAAGGTCAACATCTACATATATAGTAACATACATATATAATATTTCATATAAGTAATATACATATGTCATGAACTATAATGGAGAAGGCAATGGCACCCCACTACAGTACTCTTGCCCAGAAAATTCCATGGACGGAAGAGCCTGGTAGGCTGCAGTCCACGGGGTCGCTAAGAGTCCGACACGGCTGAGCGACTTCACTTTCACCTTTCACTTTCATGCATTGGAGAAGGAAATGGCACCCCACTCCAGTACTCTTAACTGGAGAATCCCAGGGACGAGGGAGCCTGGTGGGCTGCCGTCTATGGGGTCGCACAGAGTCGGACATGACTGAAGCGACTTAGCAGCTGTAGCAGCAGCATGAGCTATAAATACCTATCCACATAATATATTACATATTCTATTTGGTACATATGTTTGAGTTGAATTATTTATCATTCATATAGAAACCTATATGTAACTTGCATACATTGATATATATGCATATACAAACCATTACCCGGGTCTCCTAAATTGCAGACAGACACTTTACCGTCTGAGCAACTAGGGAAGCCCATTACATATATTACAGAGGTATATTACTATGAGTGAAAGTGAAGTCGCTCAGGTGAAGTCGCTCAGTCGTGTCTGACTCTTCGCGACCCCATGGGCAGTAGCCTGCACCAGGCTCCTCCATCCATGGGATTTTCTAGGCAAGAGTACTGGAGTGGGTTGCCATTTCCTTCTCCAGGGAATCTTCCCGACCCAGGGATTGAACCCAGGTCTCCCATATTGTAGACAGACGCTTTACCCTCTGAGCCACCGGGGAAGTCCTATATTACTATGAAGGGAATACTAATTTCCTTCAAACATGTAGTTATTTAGGTAAAAATAATCTTTGATGTTCTGTTATAAAGTCATCTTTTGTTGAGCATTTTATTTGAAAAATGAAGATAATAGTGTCTCAACAAAGAGATAAACATTTGGAGATAGGTTAAACAAATTTATACTTTGACTTTTATTAATTATACCCTTGATACTAATAATTGAAAGTTATTTTTGTTGCAAGAGAATAAAAAGGATATAATTTAATGGTTCTATGAATATATATATATCTTTTACATTAAAATTTCTAAATTAAACTACAAAAAGCTCTTTCACTTAACCCAAAGTATACTAGGTATTTTTTTTTAATATAGAAAACTAACCATGTTAGCATCTTCTCAGAAATTAATATCATGTCACCCCTTAGATAAACAATGATAGTATAGAGAAGGAAAACATAAATTCCCTCTACCCTCTTAGGTATTTTACCTGGGCCCTGCAAATTAAATTGACAAAAGATAAACAGAAGAAAAGACATGCAAAATGTATTAACACTGCTTTGTTTATGGAAACACCACAGCAAGAAGTGAAAATCCTAAGAAGTAGTTAAGTTTGGGGACTTATATATCATATTAGCAAAAGGCAATAGATTGTGGAAAAATGATTAGACAAAAGAAAAGGGAGTTTGGGCCCCTAGAGGCAAGTGTGAGAATGTCCATAGCAAATGTATGGTAGATAGGGTTGTTTAGTAAGGTTTGTTATCCAGACTCAAGTTATTTGGGATAATAATTCTTCCCAGAGTAATTCTCCTCTTTCTGGTATGGGAAAGGGAGACACCTTTACAATTGGAAATTTATATCACCTTTTTAATAGGGAAATATATGCTCTGCTTTTAGACAGAAAGGGGGACAACAGAGAGCCTCTCCTGTGTCTGCTGTTTCTCAGTTGCCTTTATTTCAAAATAATCCTTTTGCATTTTGGGGCATATTTGGGAATGATATATTCTAATTCTTTTAAACAGCGACCTATCTCATCTGTTTCCCACCTTAGATGTGTATGTGAACAGGCAGAATAAAGAGGGATGGAAGAAAAAAGAAAGAAATTCACAAAACAAACTACTGGTTCATTTAATACAATTACTAAAAGAAAAATGTCTCCTGTTTTTGAGATTGATTATTTATGGGCAATTTTAGCAAGCCATTTGTTTTTATATAAGGATGGCCTACCAGAATTCTGTTTTCTTTCCTTTCTAGTTGATTATTTATTGTCACAGATAAACATTACTACCTGTGCTCTTTCACTTCATTCTCTATATTTTATGTAAGTAATATATCTTTCTCAATAAGTAAATAGAAATTAAAAATGCATAAGCATCCTTTGTACCCATTCTAATCAAAATTAGAATTTAAGCTGATCCTTTATCAGTGAACTCAATTATACATGATTCCATAAAGCTTCATTTATTGACATACATTTAAAATTAGTTTGGGTAGATTTCCTTAAAGGAAAGGATCATGCTAATTATTTTTAATCTGTGGATGCTTGCCTGTCTTTGTTTGTGTCTATTTTGCATGTGTTAAATCAGTTTGCAGATATTTTTATTTGTAAAATGTTGATTCTATACATTCAAATTATTTAATAGGAAAAAATTCCATTTGGGAACTTAGAAGAATTCACATTATTTCTTTCTCTCTCTCTCTCTTTCTTAAAATTTTTTTTTTCAAGCAAAGAAGAAGAAAATGAGTGCCCTTAGAGAGAGTTGTTGTCAGTGCTAGTTTTTGGAAAGTTCATGTCACACAGTATGACTTTCCTAATAGCTGCTTTCAAGAGTTATGATTGATTAGGGCTTACTAAAAATTCCAGTGTCAGTTGCAGCCTTAAAGGCAACAATTCCCCTGTATTTGTAAGAAAAACAGTCTAACTCTTCAGATCTTGACATTCTTTTCTCTCATCTTGAGGAGAAAGGTAATACTGTCTCCATCAAAAGCATTGCATGAACTGGTTGTAATTTTTAGCCTTAAGTTTATTCATATTTTTTCCACAAATAACATAATCTTTTCACTAAAAAAAAAAGTTTCCAAGAAATAAATGAGAATTTAAAACACCAATGAAAAATCAAGGTTTTATTTATTTTAATCTGAACATGAAGCTTTTTTGTGGCGTGAGGGGAGAAAATTTGGCAGGCGAGTTTGAGGGTTTTTGGTGGCTGTTACTGTTTTCTTTGGAGTTTTTTTGTTTAGCTTGTTTTGTTTTTTGATCAGTCTTCTTAGATCTCTTTAAGTTCTACTTTATTTTCCTGAAGATAAACATGGACAAATTATTATTATTAAAGTCAAAACAGACTTTTCTAATGTAAGACAAAACTTACTAATAACGAAGCAAGTTATTAGGGACTGGCAAATTTAGCCAATTATTAACGACTGGCAAGTTAATGACTGTCAAGGTATATTAATGAATTTGATAACTAATAACATGAAAAATAAAAAAATGAAGATAAAAGCTGGTACTGATTAAATAGAAATTGTCAGTGGGAATCTATCAAATTTAATTATAGAGTTTCAATTTTTTTAATATGAAAAAAAATTGACAAACAAGAAAACTTTGGGATCAAACTCTCGTTATAGTTACTTTAGATGGAGACAGAAAAATTGAGAGCAATCATGCAAGCAGCACCATAAAACAAGGACATTGCTCTGTTACTGAAAAACTTTGCTCCTTACTATAATGTGAATTTACAAAGAACTTTACTGTGTTAATGATGTTATGAACTGTTGATTCTAATGATGATCTCTTGAGAGGTTAAGCTAGTTCTTATATTTAGCAGAAAGTAGAATTACTGGAGGGCATGGAACTACAAATAAATTACCACTTAAAGTTATTTCATGAGTTGAAGAAAGCAGATTCTGGAGTATTTATCTAAGGTAAAGTCTTCTTCAGATTACCCAGGGATTAATATTCAGAATGAAAAAAACAAACAAACAAACAAAAAAAAAAAAAACAAATGTTAAGCCTCTTCTTCAACAATTGCCAAAGTGCAAGAAACTTCAAACATAATAATGTGGTCTTTTCAGGGTTAAGGATATCTTTATTAAAAAAATGCCTTTTTTGTTTTCTATAATGGGAGTGGTGCTTTCTTAATACTAAGGAAAATTCATTCTATTAGAATCCAGAAGCTGGAATAGAGCTCGTAGCTAATTTTCATGGACCAAACCTTAATTCTCATTAGGTTAGGGAAAAAAAAAAAAAAAAAAAACTTGTTCATGTTGATAATGTAGTTTTACTGCAAATGTGAATAAAACTGTAAATAAGTCTATTCTGAGAAATATCTAATATGTTCCTTAAAATTAGCAAATATTTTACTAATACTCTAATGCATGTGTAGAACTTATTAATGCTCAAATTCTGCCTTACAGTCAGCAAAAACAAGACTGGGAGCTGACTGTGGCTCAGATCATGAACTCCTTATTGCCAAATTCAGACTTAAATTGAACAAAGTAGAGAAAACCACTAGATTATTCAGGTATGACCTAAAGCAAATCCCTTACAATTATACAGTGGAATTGAGAAATAGATTTAAGGGACAAATCTGATAGACAGAGTGCCTGATGAACTATGGACTGAGGTTCGTGACATTGTACAGGAGGCAGGGATCAAGACCATCCCCATGGAAAAGAAATGTAAAAAAGCAAAATGGCTGTCTGAGGAGGGCTTACAAATATCTGTGAAAAAAAGAGAAGTGAAAAGCAAAGGAGAAAAGGAAAGATACACCCATTTGAATACAGAGTTCCAAAGAAGAGCAAGGAGAAATAAGAAAGGCTTCCTCAGTGATCAGTGCAAAGAAATAGAGGAAAACAATAGAAAGGGAAAGAGTATAGATCTCTTCAAGAAAATTAGAGATACCAAGGGAACATTTCATGCAAAGATAGGCTCAATAAAGGGCAGAAATGATATGGACCTAACAGAAGCAGAAGATATTAAGAGGTGGCAAGAATACACAGAAGAACTGTACAAAAAAGATCTTCACGACCCAGATAATCATGATGGTGTGATTACTCACCTAGAGCCAGACATCCTGGAATGTGAAGTCAAGTGGGCCTTATGAAGCATCACTACGAACAAAGCTAGTATAGGTGATGGAATTCCAGTTGAGCTATTTCAAATCCTAAAAGACAGTGCTATGAAAGTGCTGCATTCAATATGCCAGCAAATTTGGAAAACTCTGCAGTGGCCACAGGACTGAAAAAGGTCAGTTTTCATTCCAATCCCAAAGAAAGGCAATGACAAATGACAATGACAATGACAAATGCTGTTCAAACTATTGCACAATTTTACTCATCTCACATACTAGCAAAGTAATGCTCAAAATTCTCCAAGCCAGACTTCAGCAATATGTGAACCATGGACTTGCAGATGTTGAAGCTGGATTTAGAAAAGGCAGAGGAACCAGAGATCAAATTGCCAACATTCGGCTTGATCATTGAAAGCAACAGAGTACCAAAAAAAAAAAAAAATCTATTTTGGCACCCCACACCAGTACTCTTGCCTGGAAAATCCCACGGACAGAGGAGCCTGGTAGGCTGCAGTCCATGGGGTCGCTAAGAGTTGGACATGACTGAACGACTTCACTTTCTCTTTTCACTTTCATGCATTGGAGAAGGAAATGGCAAACCACTCCAGTGTTCTTACTTGGAGAATCCCAGGGATAGGGAAGCCTGGTGGGCTGCCATCTATGGGGTCACACAGAGTCGGACACGACTGAAGTGACTTAGCATGCTTTATTGACTATGTTAAAGCCTTTGACTGTGTGGATTACAACAAACTGTAGAAAATTCTGAAAGAGATGGCAATAACAGACCACCTGACCTGCCTCTTGAGAAACCTATATGCAGGTCAGGAAGCAACAGTTAGAACTGGACATGGAACAACAGACTGGTTCCAAATAGGAAAAGGAGTAAGTCAAGGCTGTATATTGTCACCCTGCTTATTTAACTTATATGCAGAGTACATCATGAGAAACGCTGGGCTGGAGAAAACAAACTGGAATCAAGATTGTCGGGAGAAATATCAATAACCTCCAGTTTGCAAATAACACCATCTTTATGGCAGAAAGTGAAGAAGAACTAAACAGCCTCTTGATGAAAATGAAAGAGGAGAGTGAAAAAAGTTGGCTTAATGCTCAACATTCAGAAACTAAGATTGTGGTATCCAGTCCTATCACTTCATGGCAAATAGATTGGGAAACAGTGTCAGACTTTATTTTGGGGGGCTCCAAAATCACTGTAGATGGTGATGGCAGCCATGGAATTAAAAGACGCTTACTCCTTGGAAGGAAAGTTATGACCAACCTAAACACTTTACTTTGCCAACAAAGGTCCATTTAGTCAAGGCTATGATTTTTCCAGTAGTCATATATGGATGTGAGATTTGAACTATAAAGAAAGCTGGGCCCTGAAGAATTGATACTTTTGAACTGTGGTGCTGGAGAAGACTCTTGAGAGTCCCTTGGACAGCAAGGAGATCCAACCAGTCCATCCTAAAGGAGATCAGTCCTGAGTGTTCATTGGAAGGACTGATGTTGAAGCTGAAACTCCAATACTTTGGCCACCTAATGTGAAGAGCTCACTCATTGGAAAAGACCCTGATTCTGGGAAAGATTGAAGGTGGGAGGAGAAGGGGAAGACAGAGGCTGAGAAGGTTGAATGGCATCACCGACTCAATGAATGTGAGTTTGGATAGACTCCTCGAGTTGGTGATGGACAGGGAGGCCTGGTGTGCTGCAGTCTGTGGGGTCGCAAAGAGTCAGACATGGCTGAGCGACTGAACTGCACTGAACTGAAGACATAAAACCTACTATGGAAGAATTAGATACAGGAGATAAAAACAACCTAAACAAGCTAAAATATCTATTCAAGCAAACATAATTTTTCCCTCAAAATTCATTTTTCCAATTTAATGTCCTTATAGAATAATTATATATTTTAGTATAAATATTCTACAATGATATTTTAATAAACTATCAATAGGATGTTTTGAGTGAAATTTATTGAATTTTATTTCCACATTAATTGATATACATAGTGAGATAGATACACAACTATATGTGTCAAAAACTTACTTTGGGTACTAGTTAGGCTTTTAGATAAAAAATAAGTTATGTCTGACTCTTATCCCAAAGGTTATTTAATATCAAACAACTAACTCTATAAATACTTTTCCATATTATTTATTTTAGTTATGTTTGTATCTCTTGAACTTCCTTCTTCATACTTTCAAAAAAATAGATTTGGGGGTTTATTCAGTTGGCAAGGAGAATGCAATATTTGAACCAGCAAAATAAAATAAAATTTTTGCTTTAATTTTTATACATGGTATTAAATAAAGAATTTAATGAATTAATATAGTAATATAACTTGGAAATTATGTTTGTATATTTTAAACCTATAAATAGGTCAATGAAAACTTCCAGAAGACCAAACAAAGATTAAATAAAATTGTTCATAAATACAAATTAGTTTGTAGAATCATAGAATCTTATGGCAGGAAAATTTCTTAAATATTAATAAATTTATTCCATACACTGTGGAGTAAATTTTAACAGGACAAAGCACTATTTTAGCAGCCATCTAGATAAACATGATAAAATCTTTTTTCCTTATGTTTACTTAAAGAAAAATTTCCACTTGTTGATTTTATTAATAGTTCCACCCTCCAGAAGTTTCCAAGTTATGCATAATCTCTTTTCTGCTCTATGATCTTTCATATATTTTAAGACAATTTTGTATTTTCTCACACATTTTTCAGCATAAACAATTCAGCTCTTCTAATTACTATGTAAGTCTTTAGAAAAAATGAAGGAAAGTTATACTTAGAGATATGGACTGAAAGGAGATCCAACCAGTCCATTCTAGAGGAGATCAGTCCTGGGTGTTCTTTGGAAGAAATGATGCTAAAACTAAAACTCCATTACTTTGGCCACCTCATGTGAAGAGTTGACTCATTGCAAAAGACTCTGGTTCTGGGAGGGATTGGGGGCAGGAAGAGAAGGGGAGGACAGAGGATGAGATGGCTGGATGGCATAACGGACTCGATGGATGTGAGTCTGGGTGAACTCCGGGAGTTGGTGATGACAGGGAGGCCTGGCGTACTGCAATTCATGGGTTCGCAAAGAGTCGGACACGACTGAGCAACTGAACTGAACTGAACTGATACTTAGAGGAAGGAGGCTTATGTATGCAGGTAAAACCTGAAATGTCTCAAAGCAGTTTGATTGCATCATAAGGCTCACAATAATTATAAGCAAATCTGCTTAGATGTACAAAACCTATGTGAATGGCTCCCACTTGTAGAGTGAAATAAATGAGATCGCCTTAAATGCACGTTATGAGAGTATCCACCCCCTAAATGCTCACTATCTCAGTATCAATAAAAATGTCTATCATTCCAGCTATTTACCTATTTTACCTGTCATCCAACATCCCAGATGAATCCCTTTCTGAGATTTATCTTCTCTTTAGACATTGTCACACCATCTGAACCACCAGTCACTGGCAAATTTGAACTATATGCTCCCATTGATATTCCCATCCTTGAGAGAGATTGTGCTTGGATTTAATTAAGATCTCATCTAGCAAGTTAATCGTTCCTCCTATTTTGTGTCATCTTTAAATTTAATAATCATGCTTCATATGTCTTTAGTCATTCATAAGTCATTAATATAAAAAAATGACGGTCTGTAAAGTGAGGCATCCTCATCCCAAGGATTTTACATGATGACTTGAGCCATTGGACTGGAGAAGATAATATTAAATGACTTTTACTTATCTATTTTTTATTGTAACAATTAAATGATGTTAATTTTTACAAATATTTATCATATTAATCAACTGGTAATCCAACTAAACTCTGATGTCATAAAGAATGAGAGTTCTTTAATATAGAGGTTTTGGTAATGACACCCTGAAGAGTTGATTCATATTTAATATACTGACACATATTGCAGTTTGTGTGCTGTAAGTGGATTTCCTCATTATTTAAATGTACTAGTAGCTTAAAAACATTTCTGCCAAAATACTGCAAATGGAAAAACATATTATTTGTAAATGCAAGAAGAAAACAGCATAGCTAATATTCCTCTTCTACTATAACCTTATAAACAGGCACATCACACACATCATGAGACACAACAAATTTGATAAGAAATTTGCTCCCAAATTCTGTAATTATTGAGAAGATTATTTCAAATATAGTTTTATATGCTCAATGGTTGAGAATAAACACAACAATAAATGTACGTTGTGTCTTGGGATATTGCTTAATAAAATTAAGTGAAAGCATCACAGATAAAAAGACATTTAAAAAGAAAGAATTCAGAACATTATTCATAATATATATATTGGTTAAAACAATCCTTACATGTTCATTCATGAATCAAATGTTAATTTGTTCAATCTTTATCTGATTCTTGTCAATTTCAGCATTGTATAGGTTTCCTATTCAACATAATTTTAGCCCTGAAATATATGAATCATTCATGTATGAACAAACACAGAGTGAATTGCTGTGTTGTGTTGTTTTTTTTATTCCTTTCTATGTTCCAAACAAAAAAACGTTTGATGATCACCACTTTCAGAAAGTTCCCCCAACTAAATGATAAAGTTCTAAAGAGATATATTGGTCAGCCAACTACAAATTTTCACAGCAGTCCATATTTATTTTCCTGACAGCAATGGTCTGAGAGGCTTGCCAGATATTCAGCTGAAACCCAGCTAGGTGGAATTTCCTGATTTGCTAGCTTGTTATCTTAGTGGAAAAATATGCTAATTTAGAACTGTATTGTTCTTATAGGTTATTCTTAAATATTCACAAATCATCTATTTAGTTATCAGGGTTAAGACTGTTCTAGGACATATTATCAAACTCACTGAATAGTTTTCACATACTACTTTTTCCTCTCTGGATTGGGAGAAGTATTTCTCATTTTTAGTCTTTTATTGTTTCTCTTCTTCTTCACAGTCCTTAAAACATACTAATAATAGTTGTATTACCCAATCCAGGAAACCTGGATTCATTTCAAATTACTAAATGTATGTTTTAAGCTTTCTTTCTCAGCTGTTTTCAATGTTCATTCCACTTTTCAGTGAAGAAACATTATAGCTATCATACAAAGTGCTGAGTAGTCTTCCTTTTGCTATCATACAAAGTGCTGAGTATGTCTTTTCACTGTAGTGTTGGGGCTTCCCTGGTGGCTCAGACAGTACAACATCTACCTCCAATGTGGAAGACCTGGGTTTGACCCCTGGTTGGGAAGATCCCCTAGAGGAAAGCATGGCAACCCACTCCAGTATTCTTGCCTGGAGAATCCCCATGGACAGAAGAGCCTTACTGGCTACAGTCCATGTGATTGCAAAGGGTTGGACACAACGGAGTGACTAAGCACAGCACTGTAGTATTTAATTATATGCCTCGTCCTCTTTCCCTGGTGACAAACTCCTTTGAATATTAGTTTGAAAAACAGACACTATTAAAAACCAAAAAATAAGTTGGGCAGATATATGTACTAACTTAAGCAACAGATAATGTCCTCCAAATAATGAAAACATGCCTTCAAATTATAAATTTCTGGTGAATGAGCAAAGGACAAGAATTGCAATTTTCCCATGAAGGTCTATAAATAACTAAAAAAAAAATATATATATAAAATATTCAACATTTCTAAGAACTGGACAGTTACAGATTAGAAAAATAAGATATTTTTAAGCCTCAGACTACTCAAGATTTAACAAATCTTTATAATTTATAAGATAGCATTTTAATACCATTGAACAAAAGATGTTCAAATTTCTGTATAAGTATAGGCTCAGCACTGGTTGCTCTAAAAAGTTCTTCAGTCACTCAGTCATGTCCGACTCTTTGTGACCTCATGGACTGCAGCACTACAGGCCTCCCTGTCCATCACAAACTCCTGGAGTTTACCCAAACTCATGTCTATTGGGTCGGTGATGCATGCCATCCAATCATCTCAGCCTCTGTCTTCCCCTTCTACTCCCACCTTCAATCTTTTCCAACATCAGGGTCTTTTCAAATGAGTCAGCTCTTCACATCAGGTGGCCAAAGTATTGGAGTTTCAGTTTCAACATCAGTCCTTCCAATGAACACTCAGAACTGATCTCCTTTAGGATGGACTGGTTGGATCTCCTTGCAGTCCAAGGGACTCTCAAGAGTCTTCTCCAACACCACAGTTCAAAAGCATCAATTTTCAGCCGTGTTCAACTTAGCAACCCCATGGACTGCAGCACACCAGGTTTTCCTGTCCTTTACTACGGAGGATAATGTTTCTGGGCTACACAACAGGGAAGACAGAAGTTTGGTTTAGTGAGATAGATCATTTATGAGATGAAGGAGGTTTTCCAGGGGAGGCAATATATTCATTTGAGGGGTATAGTCTGGCTGAAGTGGTGGTGCAAGCAAACATTCAAATGTGCAGTTGAGTTTGATACATGAAGATATCATTTCTTTGCTGTTTACCATTTATCCTTCTGGGGGCTTCCCAGTGGCTCTATAGGTAAACAGTCCACATGCAATGCAGGAGATGCAGAAAATGTGGGTTTGACCCCTGGGTCTGTGGGCTCCTCTAGAGGAGGGCATGACAACCCCCTCCAGTATTCTTGCCTGGAAAATCCCATGGAAAGAGGAGCCTGGTGGGCTACAGTCCATGAGGTCACAGAGTTGGACAAAATTGAAGAGACTGAGCATGCAAGGACAGCTGTCAGTCTCAGAGATACTTCTAACTATATACCTTTTTTCAAGATATCCACTGCTTTCTGATATGAAGTCACATCATGCCCGAAAATGGAGCAGCTTTTTATGCATCACCATAAGCTGTTCTAAACCTGAGTTTCCTATATAGACCTCAGGTAATTGCTCTCAAACAGAATTTCCATGAAATCTTATAGGGTTATTCAGTTTTCCTAAGCAAAAACCTACTTGAAGAATAGACAGCAAAATGTGCACTGAAAATAAATTTACTAAACAACTTCTCTCTCCTTATTGTTTCTTTTCTTCTGACTCCTGATGGTTCTCTGAGTTTTCATAACCTGCTCCCAAAAGCAGCTGCTGCATCCTATAGATGTGATCCTATTAGAGAGAAAAGCAGCTTCAAAGGATCAGATGCTAATGCCCATGAAGTATGGCTTTTCACTTTGCTTCAGGTTTTTATGTTATTTTATTTCTTGAGAATAACTAGAATTTTGAGACTGGCATGAATATGAAACATAGAGCTCTGCCTATGTGTAAAATAAATTGAAGATTTCATTTTAATGAGGGTTTAGTGTCATTTTCATAAACACACAAACACACATAAGCGTAACAAACCCTCTTTATAATGTGACAACCAGAATGCAAATTAAACTAATAATAAAAAATGTAGACAACTTTGAATTAATGAGAGTGTCTTGATGATCAGTTTTCCTATTAGCCATATTTTGCTTTAAAGTAGAGAAAATAGAATCTCAATGGGAAAACCTTATTTGTTTCTCTAAAATGACTACTGATCCATAGCTCTACACTATTTAGTTGACACTTAAAGTATCTCAGCAGTATAATTATTCCTTTGTTTAACAAATATCAATTAAGGAGACATGATCATGATAAATTCATCAGCCAACCACATGTTTCCTGCCATAGTTTATTTGAATCCCTCTTTAAACCATATTACTCAGTACAGATTTTCTGTTGATAGAGCTCACTGTGATGAAGGTGATTAGTAATGTCAGAGCTGCTCTCACATTTACTTTATTCTAGAATAAAAAATAAGTTACACCATGCAAACACACAACTGAGAGCAGAGGCCTTTTTCTTAAGCTTAACTTTGGAGTTGATTTGGCCTATTACATGCCTTATTGCGTTTTGTTCAGAATGTTGTATAACTCAGTTTGCTATTATCGCTTCTGTTCTGCTGAGAATATTCAGACAGTGTAATTTATCCTTTGGTGCCAGCGACAGCGTGAATAATATGCTGTCTAGAATACAACAGGAAGAAAATCATCTTCATCACTTTCCTGGAGTCTTTCCTTGGGCTGGTACCCTGGTTGTTCAGGCTGCCACAGAGCATGCTACACGCTGTGGTCCCCAGGGACCAGGCTTTAGCCTGGAGGGAGACTCCAGGTTTGTCTGACTGCTCACTGCTCCACCTGCTCCTCCTCCTTCTCTGCTAGGACATGACAAGCACCAGGAACAAACGAAAGAAATTCATAACAGTGGGCAAAGTTTGGTGGGAGAAACAAAACTACATAGTAAACAATAGGACAAATGAAGGACATAAAGCTAGTCTTCCTTAAGGTCACCTTTTCTCCTACTGGTTTGTAGCTCATGATGTTAAAGGGTAGCATGGGGACAGAGTTACTTCCTGCTAGGGATGCCGCCCTAACATTAGGAAAATAATGTAGCGGTAGGAGGTGCTGTAACAGTCTTTGCCTTGGGTTTCAAGGGAGAAAGTTTTTTGTGGTCTCTTTCTTCTTATACTCAAATAGTTAAAAACCAGAGGAACAAATAAGAACAGATGAGATTCTTTCTTAGGGCTGCTGCTAAGTCTTCCTTTTTTTCAATTGGGGGATAATTGCTTTATAATGTTGTGCTAGTTTCTGCTGTACAACAGAGAGAACTGTCTATATGTATACATATATCCCCTCCCTCTTCAATCTCCTATCCCACCTTCCTACCCCATCCCATCCATCTATGTCTCATAGAGTACCGAGCTGAGCTCCCTACACTATACAAAAGGTTCCCACTTGTTATCTGTTTTACACATGGCAGTGCACATACATCAATCCCAGTCTCACAATTCATCGCACACCCCCTTCTGTGTCCATATGTCTGTTTCCTATTTCTATATCTCTCTATTCTTGCCCTGAAAATAGGTTCATCTAAACCATTTTTCTAGATTCCACATATATGTGTTAATACACAATATTTGTTAAACAAAAATAAACAAATGGGACCTACTGCTGCTGCTGCTAAGTCACTTCAGTCCTGTCTGACTCTGTACAACCCCATAAGACAGCAACCCAAGAGGCTCCCCCGTCCCTGGGATTCTCCAGGCAAGAACACTGGAGTGGGTCGCCATTTCCTTCTCCAATGAATGAAAGTGAAAAGTGTAAGTGAAGGTGCTCAGTCGTGTTCGACTCTTAGCGATGCCATGGACTGCAGCCTACCAGGCTCCTCCATCCATGGGATTTTCCATGCAAGAGTACTGGAGTGGAGTACCATTGCCTTCTCCAAAATGGGACCTAATTAAATGCAAAAGCTTTTGCACAGCAAAGAAAACCATAAGTGAGACAAAAAGACAGCCATCAGAATGGCAGAAAATATTTGCAAATGAAGTGACTGACATGAGATTAATCTCTACTCTGTCTTTGAAGAAATGAGAAGAAGGAACCTCACCACTTCTGTTATCTAGGTCACTAGAGTAAAAAGAGATCTAGGTGGTAAAACAAGAGAGTTTACCAGTCTCAGAACAATAGGAAGACAGGAACTGATAACTCTGCTATATTTCTAGTGCTAAGCATACACAGCACCTAGAATGTTGCAGGAACCCAGTATGTTTTCATTTAATTAATCATATTATCTGGTTGTGGGTTCATCAGTTAAATGGTTAATTGTCTGCTATATGGTGAACTAAATCTGTTTCAGAAGGAGGCTATTAAGTGAATGAATATAAATCATTGGAATATTGGTATTTCTGGTTCTAACTTCTTATACACAAATGGTTAAAAACTGACTGTGTCTAACTGACACAACTTATCACCTGAAAAGTAAATGTTAGCTAAACTGATCATACAGGGTACAGTGATGACTCTGAAACATGTTAGCCATCCTCCAACCAAAGATGAACAGTTCCCAGTCAGAAATGTATGTTTTGCCTCCTCTTGTTAGTTATGATAAAAAGTAGGCCCTATTTTGTCAAACTAAAGTAAGACCTGTAACCCTTGATAAAGCCATCACATGAACCTAAGCAGAAAAGGTTATCACTTACACGGCTTGAAAAGGATACGGGTGAAAGTGTCCATCCCCCAATATTTTTCTTGACAACTATCAACGTGCCTATAATTCCACAACTACAGACTTTTTCACTTTAGCTAAGTGAATGTTTTGGTTTTCAAGTGTCCTCTTTTATAATGTCAAGACCTCAAATTGTTATTAGACAACCTCTTATTTGGAAGATGGCCTTTTAGGAGTGATTAGCACTGAGAGCAAACTGATTCTATGAGACTATTTGTTTCCATTTTTGCAGTGGCCATTAGTTGGCCAGTGAGGTACTGATAATTCCATCTATGTTTTCTGGCATGTTTTATATTTATTTTATGGACTTTTTGGACTATCTTAGATAATTATGAAGTCCAGTCATTTTTCAAATCCTTAAATAGTAGCACAGTGTTAAAACATCAAAATGTTTAGATAAAAAAAAATATTTGATTTGTGATTATAGCTTTATAGATTTTTAAGTAGAAGGTAACTTAAGGTTTGTCATACAGTCATTGTTTCTGGGGCTTTTCATTAAATTCAAGTATAGTATGTTGTCTAGGTGCTTTATTTTGGGGCTTTCCTGACAGCTCAGTTGGTAAAGAATCTGCCTGCAATGCAGGAGACTCCAGTTTGATTCCTGGGTCAGGAAGATCCTCTGGAGAAGGGATATGCTACCCACTCCAGTATTCATGGGCTTCCCTTGTGGCTCAGCTGGTGAAGTATCCACCTGCAATGCAGGAGACCTGGGTTCCACCCCTGGACTGGGGAGATCCCTTGGAGAAGGGAAAGGCTACTCACTCCAGTATTCTGGCCTAGAGAATTCCATGAACTGTATGGTCCATGGGGTTGCCGTCGGCTATGACTGAGAGACTTTCATTTTCAGGTGCTTTCTTTTACAAATAAAGCAAATAAAGTACATAGAGATTGTCGTTGCGGTTGTTTAGTCACTAAGTTGTTTTTGACTCTTTTTGTGACCCCCATGGACTATGGCCTGCCAGGCTCCTCTGTCTGTTGGATTTCCAGGCAAGAATACTGAAGTGGGTTGCCATTTCCTTCTCCAGGGTGTCTTCCCAACCCAGGGATCAAGCCCACATCTCCTGCTCAGCAGGTGGATTCTTTCACACTAAGCCACCAGGGAAATCTGTGTAGAGATTAAGTCATTGCTTTAACTTTATATAGACAGAGAAGCTGAATGCTTTTGGGTAGTTGTGTCCGACTCTTTGAGACCCCACGGACTGTAGCCTACCAGGCTCCTCCCTCCATGGGATTCTCCAGGCAAGAGTGGAGTGGGTTGCCATTTTCCTTCTCCAGGGGAATCTTCCTGACTCAGGGATCGAACCCGGGTCTCCCTTATTCCAGGCAGATGCTTTAACCTCTGAGCCTACTGGGAAGCCCCCAAGAGAGGCTGAGCCCATGACAAAACTAGATCAAGAATTGACAGAGAAGGAAGGAAGTTTTCTTCTGATTCTCCCAGTTTCAGTCTCCCTTTCTACAATTTTCTCTTATTAAAGATTGCTGAGTTTAGTGTACTAGGGTAACCATTCTCTTCTTATTCCTGCTCTATCTACTACAGTTGTTTGCAGTAGTAAGAGTGAGTGATAGTTGCTCTGTCATGCCTGACTCTTTGGACTGTATGTAGCTTGCCAGGCTCCTCTGTCCATGGAATTCTCCAGGGAAGATTACTGGAGTGGGTTGCCATTTCCTTCTCCAGCTGTAGTAAGAGTCCACATGGATATCCCTCTGTTGCTAATAGCAACTAGTTATTTTTCCTGGTTGCTTGATTTTCTGTTTGGAGGCCAAAGATTGGGGAAAAAAAAAAAAAAGGAAGAAGAAAATATGCAGCTTTGGGTTCATAACACTTTCAATTAGCCTAATTGTTATTGTTGTTTGTTCGGTCACTCAGTCGTGTCTGAGTCTTTGCAATCCCATGGACTGCAGCATGCCTTCACTATCTCCTGGAGTTTGCTCAAAGTCATGTCCATTGAGTTGGTGATGCCATTCAACCATCTCACCCTTTGTTGCCCCTTGCTCCTCCTGCCCTCAATCTTTCCCAGCATAAGGATTTTTTCCAATGAGTCAGCTCTTTGCATCAGGTGGCCAAAGACTTGAGGTTCAGCTTCAGCATCAGTCCTTCCAATGACTGTTCAGGACCAATTTCCTTTGGGATTAACTGGTCTTATCTCCTTGCCATCCAAAGGAGTCTCAAGAGTCTTTTCTAGCACCACAGTTCGAAGGCATCAATTTTTCGGCACTCAGGTTTCTTTATGGTCCAGCTCTCATATCTGTATGTGAATTCTAGAAAAAAATCATAGAATTGACTATACAGGCCTTTGTCAGCAAAGTGCTATCACTGCTTTTTAATATGGTATCAAGGTTTGTCATTGTTTTTTTCCAAGAAGCAAGTGTCTCTTAATTTCATGGTTTCTGTCAACATCTGCAGTGATTTTGGAGCCCACGAAAATAAAGTCTCTCACTGCTTCCATTTTTTTCTCCATATATTTGCCATGAAGTGATGGGACCAGATGCCATGATCTGAGTTTTTTGAATGTTGAGTTTTAAGCTAGCTTTTCCACTTTCTTCTTTCACCTTCATCAAAAGGCTTTTTAGTTCCTCTTTGCTTTCTGCCATTCAGGTGGTGTCATCTGCATATGTGAGGTTATTGATATTTCTCCCAGGAAGCTTGATTCCAGCTTGTGATTCATCCAACCCAGCATTTTGCATGATGTACTCTGCACATAAGCTAAATCCAGTACATTTTTCCATGTCTAGTTCTAACTGCTGCTTCTTGACCTACATATAGGCTTCTCAAGAGGCAGGTAAGGTGTTCTGTTATTCCCATCACTTTCAGAATTTTCCCCAGTTTGTTGTGATCCACACATTCAAAGGCTTTATTGTAGTCAATGAAGCAGAAGTAGGCACTTTTCTGAAATTCTCCTTTTTTTCTATGATCCAGTGGATATTTGATCTGATTCCTCTGTCTTTCTAAACCCAGATTGTACAGCTGGAAGTTCTCAGTTCATGTACTGTTGAAGCCTAGCTTGAAGGATTTTGAGCATTACCTTGCTAGCATGTGAAATGACTGCAATTAATCATATTATTTACTGACTCATTTGAAAAGACCCTGATGGTGGGAAAGATTGAAAGTGGGAGGAGTAGGGGACAGCAGAGGATGAGATGGATGGATGGCATCACTGACCCTATGGACATGAGTTTGAGTAGTCTCCGGGAGTTGGTGATGGACAGGGAAGCCTGGTGTCCTGCAGTCCATGGGGTCACAAAGAGTCAGACACGACTGAGCAACTAAATTGAACTGAACTGAATCAAATTACAAGAATTCAATTTGTAAAAGATTAGAAAAGGTAATGCAAGGGAATATAGACCTGAATTCTAGGACTGAGTTAACCAGTAGCTATAATACATACCATAACTTGAATCCTGTCATTTTACCTCACTTTTAATCCTATTTAAAAGATGGAAACTGGGAGCAAGTGATCTTTATTTTTTTATCTCTAAAATATCACAGCTTGTCCTAAATGTGACAATTTACACAGAGGCCCAGTATTGAAGATTTATTTCCTCTCTCTAATTCAATATAATATCAACTAAATTTAGAGATAGGAAGCTGGCATGTGTCAGTCTGTCCGTATCAGGGATATATTTCTCCAATTATAGTTAACTTAAAAAGATTATTATACAATGCATTCGAAAATATCTTCATTTCTCAATTTCCGTATATTCCCTGATCAAGTAATTTTCAATCTGTTCTCCTAAAGACCCTGAGGTCAGAAAATCCTGACTTTGTCCTGAGGGGAAAAAAGAGGCGTCTACCAATGCTGGCTTCAAAATGTTAAATCATAAAATTTGTCTCAAGTCTTTCTTTTATACCTGAAAAATTGTGTAAATATTACATTTGATTTGGTGACATCCTTTTTTAAAATGAAAGACGATGTTTTTAGTAATTGCTACCAAGTAAAGTCCATGTTTCTAAAAGGTATACAGTATTTATTCTGAGGCTTTCAGCACCAATGTTGGCTCACACACAGTCTGTTGCTGTCTTGTGGGGTTATTTAGACCTTATTTTGAGAAGTATTATATGGACATTTCTCCTTCCTTTCTGGAACTCCATTCCATGCAGGTCAAGCAGAGAATGGACCATACCAAGTTTATTTTATTTTTTAATCTGAATACTTTGGTAAAAGCAAAATTAATGATAACTAGATTTTGAAGAAAGTGATTATTTTCTAAAATGTTGATTTTTTGGAGCACTTTAATTGGAATGAATGTTAAGTAAATAGACCAAAATATCAGGCAAGTTTTCAATATTTTATAAAGAAGGATAAGTTGATAATGGCCTGAGAGCAAAGGTACATTAACACAGAAGCAGCTGGGGTTTTAGGAGAATTTCTGGACACTCTGAGAAGAGGGCAGTTGAACAGGAAGGGGAGGTATGCCAACCTCTCTTCCTTCAAAATTCTGCCAAGGCCAAGAACAAACCCAGCTTCTATGTACTAGTGAAAATCAAATACATTACATACTCTATGAGGACAAGATGAAGAGCTATTTTGAAAACCTCTTTAGATAACTCAAGCACTCTAGTGTTGACCAAGGAACATTAAATATTTTACACAGAGAGAAATACACTGTCGTGGTTAAGAGCACAGGTTCTCAAGTTCAACTGACTCACTTCAAAGACTGGTTCAGCCAATTATGGCTCTCTAAACTTTGATAGTTTTCCTGTTCTCCAGGGGCTTAGTTTCTCATTTGTAAAATGAGGACACTGAAGAGACCTCTCCCCTACAGAGCTGCAAGCAAGGTTACATGAGATGTGACAAATAAAGCATTTAGAATGGTACCTGGTGCCTGACACAGTTATTAGCATTAGCTGTTATTACACACTGCTTAAAACCCCAGAAATAGGATATAAAAATATATGCCCATTTGTTTGAAAGATCATGTCATGTTTTTCATGAAATTGACATATGCATTTACAGTTTTCCATATTATGTTTGGAGAAAATATGTTTATTTTCAAAACAGATTTTATTAAGGCTTTGATTTGACATAATATAATATAGGAGTACTTCTAGACTTCCTGGAAAATGTTAACTTCATTAATAAGAGATATATTAGTCTGTGATCCTTTTAAGGGATAAATAGGAAAAATAAACCTCATGATCATAAAGAACAGGTCTTTATTTAATTAAACAGTGGGCAACTCTGTTACAGCAAGTAAGAGTATACATACATTTTTTTAAGGATGCATATGGATTCTTGTGGAGAAGGCAATGGCACCCCACTCCAGTACTTTTGCCTAGAAAATCCCATGGACGGAGGAGCCTGGTAGGCTGCAGTCCATGGGGTCAATAGAGTCGGACACTACTGAGTGACTTCACTTTCACTTTTCACTTTCATGCAATAGAAGGAAATGGCAACCCATTCCAGTGTTCTTGCCCGGAGAATCCCAGGGACGGAAAGCCTGATGGGCTGCCGTCTATAGAGTCTCACAGTAGGACACGACTAAAGTGATGCAGCAGCAGCATGTTCTTGTATAACAATTCTGTACTCAATGTTATAAATTCTTAAACTTATACATAAAGCATGTATTGAAATGAATTGTAGAACATTGTCTGAGCACCATATTTATTTTTAAGGTTTTAAAATTAAATGGTTAATGATCCAAGTCTCATTGGTGTATTTAGTACTTTGAATTTCTGCTAAAGAAAATTTAATAGATGCTATTAACTCTGATTCAAGCTTTGTATTAGTGTCTAATATCAGTGCCTCTAAGAACAATGTATCTTTGTCATAAAGCATCTTGGAAGAAAATTTTTATAGCATTCCTCTCAAATTGGTTTTAGTTAGATATTCTAATGGAGAAGGCAATGGCACCCCACTCCAGTACTCTTGCCTGGAAAATCCCATGGATGGAGGAGCCTGGTAGGCTGTAGTCCATGGGGTCACTAAGAGTCGGGAACGAATGAGCGACTTCACTTTCACTTTTCACTTTCATGCATTGGAGAAGGAAATGGCAACCCACTTCAGTGTTCTTGCCTGGAGAATCCCAGGGACAGAGGAGCCTAGTGGGCTGCCGTCTACAAGGTAGCACAGAGTCGGACATGACTGAAGTGACTTAGCTGCAGCAGCAGCAGCAGATATTCTAAAGTTGAAATGTTAATCAAAACTGATTTTTTGGAACAGACTTCAGAGTTTCTTTTCCTGTTGGGGAAATAAAATTAGGAGATTTATGATTTTAGAGTTGAAAACTTGCTTTGAAAATAGAAACAGAAGATGAACATGTATTCCCTTTTTATATGAAGAGAGTTTGGGCTCTAATCTTATCATCTTTCTGTATAACTCATGAATTCAATCTGAAATATACTGATTTCATTAAATTGATTACAATTTACCCAAGTTGGTATGATTGTTTTTATAATAAGTTTGTACGCTTAATATGACTTCCCTGGTGGCTCAGATGGTAAAGAATCCACCTGCAATGCAGGAGACCTGAGTTTGATCCCTGGGTTGGGAAAATCCTCTGGAGAAGGGAATGGCAACCCACTCCACTATTCTTGCCTGGAGAATTCCATGGATAGAGGCGCCTGGAGCCCTACAGTCCATGGAGTCACAAAGAGTCAGACACGACTGAGCAACTAAACACACGACACATACGCTTAGTATACTATTTTCCAAAAGTTGAATTTTTAAAACATTATAAAATACATATTTATGTATTTATACCCCAGGAAAGTGAGTTATTTAAATACTAGACCTGCCTGCTAATTTGCTATGTTATTTCTTTTATTCTTCATATGAATAGTTTTCAAATCCCATTACATAAAATTTTTATTTGCAAGACTGAATACTTTTAGTAAGCTGCTAAAATTGGTTAGAATCTTCTAGCTTAACTTGAATATTATAATATTTTAATTTTATTGCCTTGTAGATAAAAATGTGATCCTAGTTTTCCTTTTTAAATGCAGCTGACTGGTGTAAAATTTAAGAAAGTGAAATGAGAACTCTGCTTAATAATGCTAATTCTTACTTCTTTCAATGATATTGTCTTTCTGTAATAGTCATGATAACCTAGCAAACATGTTAGCGTCTCCTTGGTTCTTGAATCTTGACCTATATTTCATCCCATACTGTTAAGGTTAGCATACTTGAGAGTAATTAGCTTAAAACTCTAAGAATATTCATTTTTCCTGATTACTCTCCTTGATTATATAGGTAGACCACAGATGTTTGAAGTCTGAATATATACATAGATACATTCAGAAATTTACTCTATTTTTGAAAATATGATTTTTAATCATATGGAAAACTATAGCCTGTGTTTTATAAAGTGTATTTTTCTGTGGCACTTACTTTATATTCCCTGACTTTTGTGAAGTAGAAAGAAAGAATATGCCATTAATTTCATTTTTTATCGAAATTGATTCAGATTTGTCCAAGTTGACAAGCCCAGTGATTCCATTGTGCCTTGCAGCTCTTTATTCAAAAGTTTAATCTGAAGCAATTTTAGGTACCCGTGTATTTGGTTCTATCAGACACTGTGCTGTTAATATGTCTCATAAATCAGAACACTGTACTGATTTTTAAAGCACCAGCCTAGGATGATGGTGAACCAATTGCCCTATCTATGAACTGAAAGAAATGAGCAAATATAGGAAGACTATTTATATCTATTTGAGCAAGCTCAATGTCTTTAATGCACTCATTTCTGGAAAAAAACATGTAAATAATTTAACTATGATTATTATAAAAAATGGGAGACAGTAAGAGTATTTGTTAAAATTCAAATAGATTTAATTGATCACAGTGAAATGTTTCCTTTCAGGAAGACATGTAGAATTTGCCAAATAATTTTTTACATTAATACGGGACTTTCAATCATTGTTTACAAATGGGAATGTGATTATTTCTCTGTTTGCATTATACACACTTTAGTGTTAATAGCCAGTGAATTATTATAGCCCTCCTCCTCAAGTAAGTAAGTGTCAGTTGCTCAGTCATGTCTGACTCTGTACGACCCCATGGACTGCAGCCCATCAGGCTCCTGTGTCCATGAGATTTTCCAGGCAAGGATCCTGGAAAAGGGTTGTCATTTCCTTCTCCATGGGAGTAACTATCAAACACTAGTTCAGGTGACAAGAACTAATTTCTAATTTGGTAGTAGTAGTAATATCCCTAGAATGAAGTAGAATGATTAAGATGCTTCAATTGAATTACAAATGCTACGCAAAGTTATGATTAGACAAAT
Organism: Tragelaphus eurycerus; assembly: GCA_935064755.1. NCBI lineage: Eukaryota > Metazoa > Chordata > Mammalia > Artiodactyla > Bovidae > Tragelaphus > Tragelaphus eurycerus. The sequence goes on along the minus strand of CAKXYN010000012.1, from coordinate 7,998,734 downwards.
GATATCAGATCAGTTGCACATTATAACTCTCCCTTTTCTATATGCCTTTTTCATTTTTAAGATTTTTTATGTGAACGATTTTTAAAATCTTTTTTGAATTTGTTACAATATTGCTTTCGTTTAATATTTTTGTTCTTTTTTGATTGCAAGGTATGTGGGATCTTAGCCCCCAACCAGGGATCTAACCTGCATCCTCTGCATTGGAAGTGAAGTCTTAACCACTGGATTACCAGAAAAGTTCCCTTTTTCTTTGCTTTTCTTTTTTTTTTTTTTTAATTTTCATCTCCAACTCATAAATTAAGTAAAGCCCAAATAAAAAGTATTGGAGTAATGCTATCATTTTATTCATGAATGTAAAGTACATATTTACCATTCAGTTCAGTCGCTCAGTCGTGTCTGACTCTTTGCAGCCCCATGAATCGCAGCACACCAGGTCTCCCTGTCCATCACCAACTCCCGGAGTTCACTCAGACTCACGTCCATCGAGTCGGTGATGCCATCCAGCCATCTCATCCTCTGTCATCCCCTTCTCCTCTTGCCCCTAATCCCTCCCAGCATCAGTCTTTTCCAATGAGTCAACTCTTCGCATGAGGTAGCCAAAGTAATGGAGTCTCAGCTTTAGCATCATTTCTTCCAAAGAACACCCAGGACTGATCTCCTTTAGGATGGACTGGTTGGATCTCCTTGCAGTCCAAGGGACTCTCAAGAGTCTTCTCCAACACCACAGTTCAAAAGCATCAATTCTTCAGCGCTCAGCTTTCTTCACAGTCCAGCTCTCACATCCATACATGACTACTAGATTGACCTTATTTCTTAACGTTTTGATGAGAATTTTACCTTATCATTAAAATGGTATTACTTATCAAAAATAAACTTACAATAGCAAGAAGCATAGAGAGCTTACATAAATGAATAGAAGAAGAGGTTTGAACTAATTCCAAAGATCCCCTGAAGTAGGAGAAATCATGGAACAAAGTGTTTTCAATATTTCATAAGTGCACATGGTCTCCTTGGAGGGATGTCACAAAAACTTACCTGAAAGTTAGTATCTGATAATGATAGATTTTGCTTTCAGTACTATATTTAATTGGGCTTTCCAGGTGGTGCCAGTGGTAAAGAACGCACCTGCCAATGCAGGAGACATAAAAGGCATGGGTCCCATCCCTGGATCAGGATGATCCCCTGGAGGAGGGCACTGGCAACCCACTCCAGTATTCTTGCCTGCAGAATCCCATGGACAGAGGAGCCTGGCAGACTACAGTCCCCAGGGTTGCAAAGAGTCAGACACAACTGAAGCGACTGAGCAAACAGGTGTTATATTTAATAAAATGTAAAATAGCTAAATAAATTATTGAATAGACTGTGAGAAGTCTATATACATAGTTCTGATTCATCTTCCTATCTCTCCACAGGTCTTGTACAGTGGCTAGTGAGAGCTGGAGACATCACTATTGGTAGGAAGAGAAGAGAAGAAAAACAAAAAATGAAGGGAAGAGAGGAAGAGAAGGAGACCAAGAGGGAAGGAAAGACAGAAAGAAGAGGAAGTATTCACACAAACAACTTGTTTCTTTTAAGAGTATTCTGAAGAGAATAATTTTAAACACATTATTAGAAGGACAAATACCATTTTATTTCATGAATCTATATTTCTTATGCATAGACGTGTGTGCATGCTAAGTCAATTCAGTGGTGTCAGACTCTTTGTGACCCTATGGACTGTAGTCTGCCAGGTTCCTCTGACCATGGGATTCTCCAGGCAAGAATACTGGAGTGGGTTGTCATGCCCTCCTCCAAGGATCTTCTCGACCCAGAGATCGAACCCACATCTCTTATGTCTCAGGAATTGACAGACAGGTTCTTTACCTCTAGAGTCATCTGAGAAACACTACACATAGACAATGGATTCTAAAAACAAGCTAACTCGTGGCTAATTTTAATTCAGACACAGGAGTGCTCAGGTTCTGCGCTGAATCCATCCAAATAATTGGAAATGTCTTAGAGTTTATAAGTATGCATCTCAGTTTTATCTAATATATAGTTAACAAAGGGAAGCTCAGAGATATGATGGCCAGTATAAATGTCATTATTCATCATTAAAATGCCTCTTCTCAAAAATTCAAAAAGAAAAAATAATTTGAGGTATATATATGACCGAGATTCTTCAAGTGGTTCATATTATACTTTTCCCCAGGTGGAATGATTCTGAGAGTGTGTGTGAATGTGCTTACCTAGCAACTATCCTGCCTTTGTTATATTTTTTATAGCACAAGAATATAAGATTGTTTTTCACATTTACATGAGAGAATCTTTTTCTTTTTTCTTGTTTTGCTCCTGGCATGTGTATGCAGTGATGGTTGTTATCATTTTTTAGTACTGAGAACAAATACCCCCGAGGCCCCAGAATTTAACCCTCATGTCTAAGCTTACATCACAAGACTTTAAAAGTTGTCCCAGAGAATTCTTACCCAGAAAGATAAGGCTGTAAAGTAGATACAACTTTAGTGCTTCTTCTATGTCTTTAGAAAAAGTCATTTATCTAAACAATAAAGTGTTCAACCAACCCCTTTCCCAAGACAGTAGATCACTGGACTGGTCAAACCCACTTGCATATCAAAGATATGTTTATTCACCAATATTCACTCCGTGCCTCCCTGTGTCTCCCTATCCATCACTCTTATATTGAGAACTATGATCAATAATGTCAGTTCAATCCCACACTGAAATACATGCCTTAAACCATTGGCAAGGGGATCCCAAACATTAAAAATATCAGCTTTAAAACCTCTTTCAAGAAAGTACTAAACTTCAGTCAAAATAGTGTTTTCCCAGTTGTAGTCAGTAAAAATGTCATTCTGGAGTTCTCTTTGGAGGGTAGACACCACTTTTATTATTTATTATAAAGAAGTATTGAATTTTAGTGGGAGCTCCCTAGGAGAATAGGCTCAGAATCTAGACTTAGTCTGTGAACAGTGTCTAATATTAGTCAATGGACTATATGTATTAGTGTGAAGTAATCATTAATTATGAACATGTATTAACATAAAATATAATCATTATTTCAATAATGAAAAATGAAAAGATAGCTAAAGAAAATATGAGTGAAATCTTTGGTATTTATTTACTTAATATTTTCCTAATTTGGCTATAAATGTAAATGTTTTTAATATTTTAAATGCCAATTTTCTTTTAATAAACCTGAAATATCATGTTCATTCATGTTATATAGGAAGAGAATGTTGAAATCAATTTAAGCTAATTGATCATTCTATTTTATGTAGCTGTAAACAGACTTTCAGTTATAAGAAAAATTTATTTTCATCAAACTGCTTGTTCTTAAGCATTAGTTTTAAAGACCTTTGTTTATATTTCAGTGAATCTACAATGTATAATACTTTCTTCTTGAACACATTTAAATGGCTTTTTAAACTTTAGGGCTCAAAGAAGGGGAAATCTTATTAAATTTTATAAAATACAAGGTGCAACTTAAGATCTTGGGACTTTCAGAAGACCTGAAGTTCAACGGTATTTTTTCACATGGTATCTATTTTTTACAGTATCTATAAAACCCACCATAATTGAATGTGGCTTTCAATGTGGACTGCTATGATTTTGTAAACTTTTCCTCACACAGAGTTTTGGTTTTGAGCTGAAGCTAAAAGAATATGCCACCTCTGTAATTGGTTTTACATTTCTAAAGAAGATAAGTAATAAATGTTTATTCCCTTAAAAAAAATTGAACTGAAGGCATGCTACTTTTAAACTGAACCTAAATTTTTTTTTATGTGAACATAGAATTCTTTTTCATATAATCTTTTGAAAATTGAGATTTTAAAAAGAATAACATTATTAGGACCATATTTATAATGTCACGGGATAAATGTGTTTGATCCTGCAAATTCTCCCCTTTCATAGAGCTCCACTTATTTACCAAGGAAGTCTGATTATAGTCAAGGTTATTGAACTATTCCCCAGTTCACATATTAAAAATAGTGAAGTCTTTTGTTCAAAATTATGTTCCTAATAAATACAATCATTACTCAAATTACTCATAGGACATTTAAATTAATATCCAATAATTCTTTGTTTTGGAATTCTACATACATCTCAAAAGTGGGCATTTCACTTTACTCTAAAATAAAAATGCTCACCTAAGTGTTGAAATTGCCTTCAAAAGATAATCACATCAATTATAGGTGGCATTTTGTGCATTTTGTAATGTCAGCATTTTTCAAATTATTATTTTTCCTTAACAAGAACCCTAATTTGCACTGTATTTTTTAAATATGCAGAATAAGTTGAACAAGTTTTTCTTTTGTTTGTTAAGCATCATCAATTTAAACAAGAAGCAAAATGCAAAACCTGGGAAAACAAACTGGGAAAACTGTTACACAATTACCCCAGGGGCGATGGGGTGGGTTGAGACAGACCCTTGCTTTTGCCAGTAATAGGCAGATTGTACACCATTTTTCAAACTAAGTTCAGAGTATACTTTTCTTTTAAATTGTCACATCAAATAAGTAAATTGAACACAATAAATAATTTATATTATTCAGGATAAAATTAGCAATGAAAGAGCAATATGATATTGCTTAGGATGGCATGTAGCTAATGGAAAATATGGTAATGGATGTATCTTGAGTGTCACTTCTAGACTAAATTCAGTTTACTAAATAATCGCAATAATAATTCCCTTTTGGTTTTTCACTACCAGCTTCTTCTTATGCTTTATTTTTGCATTGTTTCAGAATCATTGCTTATATTTGCTGCTGACTCACTTCAGCTGTGTCCGACTCTGTGCGACCCCGTAGGTGGCAGCCAACCAGGATGCCCCGTCCCTGGGATTCTCCAGGCAAGAACACTGGAGTGGGTTGCCATTTCCTTCTCCAATGCATGAAAGTGAAAAGTGAAAGTGAAGTTGCTCAGTCATGTCTGACCGTCAGCGATCCCATGGACTCCAGCCTTTCAGGCTCCTCCATCCATGGGATTTTCCAGGCAAGAGTACTGGAGTGGGGTGCCATTGCCTTCTCCATTGCTTCTATTTATAAAATCTCAAATGTCATATTTACATGTGACCTGGAAGAAGGATCAGACTTCATCTCTCCAAGAGAAAGATAATTATTTATGATATATTTCCAGCCATTTCTTGATGAGGTATTGCATTTAATGTTCACTTCTTTAGGTGGGTATGCACAGCAGAAAGACAAGGGAGGCAAAATAGAGTTACAGTGAATGTCAATTGTTCAAAGAAGGGAGAAAAGGACCAGTCTTTGTAAAAGCTTGTTTCGAACATGCAAAGTAAGATGTCCAAACACTTAGGGCTCCCATTTGCTTTTCTTAACAAAGTTAAGTCTATTTTAATGATGTAAAAATGGAAATTAAACATTGTTCTCTTTTTGTTGTGATTTATAACATACTACTAAATTTAAAACTCTGAATGTTCAAGTTTGAATGCTGATACTGATCAAGAGATAAAACAAGAGGTAGGAGGTTATATGCTTTGTTTTAAAAATAGAATAAAAAAATAAAATAAAAATAGAATAAATCTTTGAATTGTGATTAGAAATCAACTATTTATCATCCTGTTTGGGGATAAAAACTACTTCTTTAAGAAATGTGTAGTAATTTTATGCTTCAGTTGGATAAGTTCTATTTTATCTATTGATCACTCTTCTTTTAAAACTTTTTATTTTATATTATAGTATAACCAATTAACAGTGTTGTAATAGTTTCAAGTGGACAGCAAAATAACTCTGTCATACCATATACATGTATACATTCCCCCTCAAACGCCTCTCTTGTCCAGGCTCCCCCACAACATTAAGCAGAATTCCCTGTGCTATACAGTAGGACCTTGTAGGTTATTCATTTTAAATAGAGCAATGTACATATGTAGATCCCAAATTCACTAATTACCCCTTCCCCCATTTCCATTAATGTTATTGATATCATTACCTTCACATATGTCTTAATTTCAGTGTCAGATAATATGGATGAAGTATAAAATTTGTTGAGTACCTATTTATGTGTCAGATGCTATTGAGTCCTTTTCTTCTTTAATTTTACAACCATCTATCAGCAGAGAAAGTGTTAATTCCGTTATATGGCAAAGACACTGAAGCTCAAAGAATTCAAGTAAACTATCTCTAAATATAATTAAAGCATATGGTGGAGACGAAATTTGAACTAAGGTTTACTTAATTCTAAAAACAATTCTCAATACAGCAGACCTTCTCCCAGGAACTTTTTCTGTTAAATTACTGCTTACTTTTGCCTTGATTCTATATTTATTGTTCTTTATTTCAATGGTCAGTCTTAGAATACATTAAAATTCTATAATTTGTTTTTTAAGAGGACTTCTCTCTTGACTGAAAATAACTAAATTATACTTTTATAACATGACTTTTTAATATATTTTTATATTTAATAAATATATGTATTTACATAATGTGCATTTAAATTTTGTTTTAGTCTATAATTTTATTGTTATACATTTGCATATTCTAGTTTTATATTAAATTCTACTTTAAGTTTATATTTTAATTTTTTTCAGGCAACATGGACTCTTATCAGTTTTGTGTGTGAATAGTGATGAATGTGGTAGGTAGTTAGAATAGGAAAAAGGAGTCCAGAATAGAGGTGGCTAAAAGACAAGGGAAAAACCCGAGAAAATAGAACAAAGGATGGTTAGAGGACTGGAGTGAGGACCTCAGGTAGAACAAACAGCACTCCTGGCTAGCCCAGTTTACATAGGGCAGGCCCAGGGGGAGGAAAAAACTTATAAAAAGAGGAGCCAAAGGGCCAGGGGAATGGAGGAGATTACACTCCCCTGACAAATCTGATATACCAGCGGGGCTTCCCTGATGGCTCAGCTGGTAAAGAATGCATGTAATGCCGGAGACCTGGGTTTGATCCCTGGGTTGGGAAGATCCCCTGGAGAAGAGAAAGGCTACCCACTCCAGTATTCTGGCCTGGAGAATTTCATGGACTATATAGTCCAGGGTGTCACAAAGAGTTGGACATGACTGAGTGAATGTTATCCTATCCTATAGAGAAGCAATGTTCTTGGTGTCAGAGTTGCAGTCATCATTGTTTTTGCCCTCCACAATCTCACAGGTCCAGGAGAAGAGATAGTCCTGCAAGTAGTTAATTGTGGCATCATGGATGTAGCTATAACAGAGGTCCTGATCAAAAGGGAAGCATACATGAACTTGACCATTCAGGCCCCAGTGTGAGATATCAGAGGAGGTTAAGAATAGCTTTGATTAGGTAGATCATAGAACAATAATAAATAGGGTATTTTCAAAAAATTATAAGTAAACTTATATTCTTGGAGTGCTGAGTGAATGAATGTGAAAGGCCAAAGAGTCTAGAGAATTTGATATAGGTAGGACATTTTGTACTTGAGTGCTAAACTAAGGTGTTTGTGGGCTTAATCCCAAAGGCAAGAAATGGGAAATTTTTTTTTTTTTTTTTTTGCTTGATATATGGTCACTTAAAAGTAGCAGCTCATCTTCATACCTTGGGCAGAGGCCCCTCCAAAGTTACCTATGCAGAATGTCTGGGCCTCTGGCATTTGTTCTGAACTGTTGACTCAGTTCAGTTCAGTTCAGTTCATTTCAGTAGTTCAATCGTGTCCGACTCTTTGAGACCCCATGAATTGCAGCACACCAGGCCTCCCTATCCATTACCAACTCCCTGAGTTTACTCAAACTCATATCCATCCAGTCAGTGATGCCATCCAGCCATCTCATCCTCTGTCATCCCCTTCTCCTCCTGCCCACAATCCCTCCCAGCATCAAGGTCTTTTCCAATGAGTCAGCTCTTCAAATGAGGTGGCCAAAGTATTGGAGTTTCCGCTTCAGCATCAGTCCTTCCAATGAACACCCAGGGCTGATCTCCTTTAGGATGGACTGGTTGGATCTCCTTGCAATCCAAGGGACTCTCAAGAGTCTTCTCCAACACCACAGTTCAAAAGCTTCATGGGTGCTCAGCTTTCTTCACAGTTCAATTCTCACATCCATACATGACCTCTGGAAAAACCATAGCCTTGACTAGATGGCAAAGTACTTTGTTGGCAAAGTAATGTCTCTGCTTTTTAATACACTGTGTAGGTTGGTCATAACTTTCCTTCCAAGGAATAAGTGTCTTTTAATTTCATGGCTGCAATCACCATCTGCAGTGATTTTGGAGCCCAGACAAATAAAGTCTGACATTGTTTCCTCATCTATTTCCCACGAAGTGATGGGACCACATGCTCAACTGTGTACTAAACATGTTTGTATTTTTTGCAGTCTTTAGGTGGCATGACTTGGTGCTCTAAGTATTGAGAAATGCCTCCAGCCCTCCTCTATGCCCAACTTCTTTGTCTGGTTTAGTGACCTTGATGCCTTTGCTCAATGCCTACACCTATATATTACATTACATAGTCCCCTGCATCTAGTAGCTTCTGCCATTTGTGAAACCATAACTGACCGAGGAAGTCCATTAGCTCCCTGGAAAAGAACATCAGCCTTTTGTCCAGAAATTCTGATTCTTAGGACACTTTGGCAGTGATGAGAGCCAAGAAAATGGTTGAAGTGGAATCTATTTTTAGTGCTAGGCAAGACAGTATCATTAGATTAAAAACACAAAACTGTACATTTAGTTGGATTTGCAACTCAACATATGTAATGACAGAATACATTAATTTGTATTTGCGAAATCCTGAGAGAACATGGAACTTGAAACAGTGATGCTTTGACTCCTTTGGAGAGTCAAGGGAGATTACAAACCAATCTGGAGAGAAGAGGAGGTGGCAACCTCTTTTCCCTCCTCCAGGTTAGGGTCTTTTCAGGCTGTAATAGAAGAAGGATTTTTGTAATGTGACTCATGTTCAGAAAAGGAGACTCCGTATAAGTAATGCTCAAAGATAAGCTAGCAGGAAATTAAACTTGGCAATATGAGAGGGCCATTCTTTTAGATTTTTATTTTTATTTTTTAATATATATTAACCTGGGGCTAGACTACCTCTCCTAATACTGCTTCATTCCTCTTTCAGCAGTTAAAAAAAAAGAAAGAAAGAAAATAAAGCATAGATGAGAGGGGCTGTGATTGAAGGGTGGAGATGAAGGGATGGAAGGTATGAGGAAGAAGGTCCAGAAGGAATTTTTCTGCTGAGGGATTGAGGGTGTGGGTCTCTCAGAGGTCCATGCATGGGGTACCCTCTGATGTCAGTTTGATTCTGAATTGAGGGCTGATTTTATACTCTTCATAGCTGAGTATGTGTGTGTGTGTGTGTGTGTGTGTGTGCGCGCTTGCGCACGCAGGTATGTAGTGTCTCTGTGTATGTGGATATCATTATTAGATGCGAATCTGATAAAGACAGAACCTAAAATTTCTCCTCTAATCTCCAGTAACTGCAGATGTCTTTATGACTAGTATTAGATAGGGTGACTCTAAACCCCAGTGTTCCCAGGATGGTCCTGATAATACATGTTCCAGTGTGTTTAGTAGCATTTTTTCTGAACCTGCTGAATCAGAAACTTTAAAGGCCAAGCAATCTGTTTTAACAAGCCCTCCAAGTGATTCTGATGCACTTTCATGTTTGAAAAACTACATATTAGGTGATATGTGTAATGCTATGAGGTCCATTTTTGTTTGATATATTCTGATAATTGATTGTGGGGAAACTAGAAGAACTAGTTTCAGGCCTTGAGCTGTCATTGGAACTGCTCATTGTGTATGGAAAACTCTAACTGAGCAGCCTTTGACAAAGGGATTGATAACAATTAACTTTAAGCACCAGTGATTAACCTTAAGTAGCCTAGGCTGCTCCCCCAGGAAACACAATTTTCTCAGAGTTTAAAGAGAAGCTGTAGCTATTTAGCATGTGGATTGGACCAGGCACAAACATTTTTTGAAGATTCCATTGTGGCTTCTGTCAAATACTATTGTTTTTTCTTTTTTAGTGTAAGTACAACATTCAGAGGAAAGACAGTGGAAAATCAACTCTAATGAATCCCTACTATGCTTTCGGCACATACCTAATTTAACAGAAGAGGTAGTTGATTCTCAAAACGGTTCAGTAAAAAGCCCTCGATAAACTAGCACAGATAGAAAATTTTCTGTAAATTCAAAACTCATGCCAACTATTGAAGGGACAGAATAGGATGAAAACTCTCTCCATCTCATAACAAAATAATGATTTCATGTAACACCATGAGAAGCATTAGTCAAATCAATGAACCTATAGTATCCCCAGCTCCTTTTTCTGGCTTAAGTATGAACAAAATAAAAGCATTACTTGATCTACCATATAGCACAGGGAACTCTTCTCGATACTCTATCTGGGAAAAGAATCTTAAAAAAAAATTGGATATATGTATGTGTATGACTGATTCACTTTTCTGTACAGCAGAAACACAACACTTTACATCAACTATACTACAAAAATTTAAAGAAAAATAAAAAATAGAAAAAAAATATTATTTGACAATTACTGAGTGTTTTCTGTCTGGCACAGCGCTACATATTTGACACATAAAAGCTCAACAAATCTTTACAACATATGTAGAAGGTAAATTCTGCCACCATCATCACTCTCTTATTGCAATAAGCAATAAAATTACTTATTCACAGTCATTCAGCAAACTAGTCTAGGAACTGGGATGTGAGTCTAGACAACCTGCCTCCTCCATGCTCTTAATATGGATGACACCTCACCCCTGAACTCTTTTCTAACTCATATAACCTGATACTGTTGCAGGAAAGGGGACACTTTCCAGGGTCCAAAATTGGGCTCTTGTCTAACACTCGGAAATGAATTGTCTGAGGAGACACATGTGTGGACAAAGCAGGATATTTTATTGGGAAGGGGCACCCAGTTGGAGAACAGTAGGTTAAGGGAACCCAGGAGGACTGCTCTGTCATGTGGCTTGCAGTCTCAGGTTTTATGCTGATAGGATTCGTTTCCGGGTTGTTTTTAGCCAGTCATTCTGACTCAGAGTCCTTCCTGGTGGTGCATGCATTGCTTAGCCAAGGTGGATGCCAGAGAAAAGGATTCTAGGAGGTGGTCGGACGTTTCCCAAACTCTGCTGGTTGGTGGTGGCTTATTAGTTCTGTTAGGTAGGTAGAATAGGGAAAAGGAGTCCAAAATGGCAGTGGCTAAAAGACTAGGAAGGGAAAAGCCCACGAAAATAGAACAAAGGAAGGTCAGAACCAGAGTGAGGACCTCAGGTAAAACAAACCACACTCCTGGCTGGCCCAATTTACATAGGACAGGCCCAGGGAGAGGAAAATATATAAAAAGAAGAGCCAAAGCTAGCTCTCTCTCTGCCCCGCGCCCTGGGGCACACTTCTCTTCACGTCTTTGGATCAACGTGCCCTCATGCCTCGAAGATGGATTTTCCTGCTATCTTCTAAATAAAATAGAGCTGTAACACTGAGCTGTAACTTTGATTTGTCTAAGAGCTATAACACAGTCCTTTCATGACCTGAGGGCTAGAACACAGTCCATCCAAGACCTGAGAGCTGTGACACGCTAAGGGGGCTTTAGTGTCCATCGTTCCACATCTTTGTTGTGACGAGACAAAGAACCAAGAAACATACACTCATGTGACAGTTCCATGTTCCTTATCAGGACCTCCTGTCATAAAACAACTCAGGCGAATGGTTACTAGGGTGCCTGGCCAGGGCGGGCGGTTTCAGTCAGTGTGTGTCCCCTAACAATACTGTAAGGACTTTCCTCAAGCAATAATGCCCAGGGCTCCCTGGAGAATTAATTTTTAAGGGTCTGTCTCTTTCAAGAGCACCCATAGCACACCCCCAAGAAATGATCCTCTTCTTTTCCCTTCACAGGGTGGCGATGCTTGTGACCTCTAGATGCTAAAGAAATATCCTACTTTGTCCCAAGTTCCCCTCTGTAATCTGGGTGTCACCACACTGTGATGCAACCAATGGATTCTCCCCCAGGATAAGCATCATCCACACAAAAGTCTTGTACACACTTGCCTTTCTCCCCTTTCAGAATACTCTCCTTTTTCTGGAAAAAGACAAATTTGTGGTCCTGATAACTTAATGGCTAAGAATGATTTAGTTAATCTAGGGACTGCAATCTGATCCCAAACATCTGATCATTTTCCCCTTCACATCTTAATCCCTAGTGAGAAAAGGCTCATGGAGGTTCTGTCTCACTAGGTGTTCACAGGGATGCAAGTCTGTGTCAGCAGCTCTCACCCTGAGGAAAAAGTGTGTGGATTTTTCCTCATTATTTCTGGGAGGCCTAATTGCACTTCTTCTGCAAGAATGTCCATTTATCATGACTAGCTCAATCTTTCACCTAGAGATAAAAGAGTCTATGGGGAGGAAAATAAGACAGATGTACTTGGCTGGGCTGATGAGAAGAATTGGGATTGGAAGGGTTTGGCCATAGCTATGGGAGGTTGTGGCAATATGGAATATTGGAATATTGTCCATCAGGATAAACCCTCCTTGACCCCATGGGGGAGTGTGAACAGGGATATGGTGGGGGAGAGAAAGGCAGTCAAAATCATAGTATAGTCATAGTATTTTTAAGGAAAAATGTCATTTTGATATTAATAGTAATGGAAAAGAGTGCAGAATAGGAACAAAGGCATGGTTATAAATTATTGTGACTGTTTAAAAAGTCACCTACTATTACTTAGACGGTGCTTTAAAATAAATGAGTTCTATGTTTGCTTATAACCATCTCTTTTGACTTTATAATTATGTATGAAAAGTATTTCTGTCACTTGACATTCTAAGGAATATTTAAGGGTGTGGGATTTAATGCTGGTTGCATGAAGGTATTGTAATCTGAGCTCAAATCAATAGCTAAGTATAATTATTTGGTATAATGCTCAAATGTGTGTGTGTGTGTGTGTGTGTGTATACTTTGACTTAAGTTTTAATGTGTCAGTTTTAACCATGTCTCTATATAAATAAATTATGTGGTGCAGTGGCATATAGAATCTTAGCTTAAAATATTGTCATATTGACATATTGAAATAGGTACTATTCAAAATTAATTTATTTTCAATAAATTTTTAATTATGTCCATGAATACATACATTCTTTAAGACTATAGGATCAAAGGACACAGAGATTTTTAAGACGTTAAGCAGATTATGATAGTGAGTTATAAAATAGTGTAAGAGTTTTAGTTTCATTTAAACTAATTTGGCCATTTTATAAAATATCATATTTAAATTAAAATAAGTAAAACTTTTAGTATGGGCCTCCCAGGTGGTTCAGTGGTAAAGTATCTGCCTGCCAAAGCAGGAGTCACCAGTTTGATCCTTGGATCATGAAGATCCCCTGGAGAAGGAAATGGCATATCACTCCAGTATCCTTGCCTGGGAAATTCCAGACACAAAGGAGCTGGCAGGCTACAATCCATGGGGTCATGAAAGAGTCAGACATGATACGGCAACTAAACAACAATGACAAAATTTTAGCATAATGATCAAAATTAATTTTTTAGAAAATTAAATGTTATATGTAAAATTTTTAATTTGAAAAATATACTTCCAAAGATTGAAAACTTCAACAGCTCATGATTTTTGCTGAGTCTCTGTGATCTATAGACCTAAGACTAGATCCTAATGACAATTGTATCTTCTTAGAAAACTCATTGTTTGAAAAAACTGAATTCTTTTCACCTAAGGTTCCACCACAGTATAGATGAATAATTTTTCTGCCAGCAACTTGCTCTGTCATTGCCAGGTGTAAAGTTTTCTGGACTTATGGAGCATGTCCTATATCAGAGGTACCAGATAGAATCTCTTTACCTTTAAAAAGATGTAGGATAAAATTTGACATCTCATTTCTAAGGGTGTTTGTGAACAGCTGATTATACAATTGCATCTTTGTTCTACTGTGGTTGCCACTGCTTGTCAATAAATGGAGCTTCTGGGACACTCACTGTCACCTAAATATTAATTCACATTAAGTACAGTTTTAAGGTATTTATTTTGCACATGATAATAAACATAAGCACTACTAACCCAATAATCCAACCACCAGTGATCAATTTATCTTTGAACAGATGGTATAGTGACAAATGAGCCAAAATGTAGGAACCATGGCAAGATCCTGGGAAATGCAAACAGATGTTTACAGCACAATGATTGTGATCACATTCACTTACACATTCATTGAGTGCTGGTGCCTTCTGCCGCAAAGGGATCTTTATTTTGTAAAAGGAGTTTTAATGTCTGCATGAGTGTAATCAACAGTTCCCTCAACATTAGGAACACTCACTTGATACCAGTGTAAGCATCTCATATACTATAAGTGTGTCTACAGGACAGAAATGTAGCAAATACTCAGTGTTCAGCCTTTACTCACAGGTGTCATGTAATTTGGGTTATAGATTTCTTCAACTGCATTTCCAATTAGCCTAACAAGAAAGTAGCAGTCATTCCATGTTATTGCTGTTGTTGTTCAGTCCCCACTTGTGTCCAACTCTTTACAACCCCATGGACTACAGCATGCCAGGCCTCCCTCGCCCTCACCATCTCCCAGAGCTTGCCCAAGTTCATGTTCATTGCATCGGTGATGCCATCCGGCCATCTCATCCTCTGACACCCTCTTCTCCTTTGGCCCTCAAACTTTCCCAACATCAGGGACTTTTACAATGAATAGTCTCTTCCCATCAGATGACCAAAATACTGGAGCTTCAGCTTCAGCATCAGTCCTTCCAATGAATATTTAAGGTTGATCTTCCTTAAGATTGACTGGTTTGATGTCAAACCAGTCTATACACACACACACACACACACACACACACACACCGGTATATGTATATATATATATATGCACCATGTATGTTTACATATATGAATACCCATACATGAATAAATGTATGGTTGTACATGTATGTCTACACATACATGAATAAATTGAACCTAAAGAAAAATAAAGTAATATGACTGATGTTTATTTTGTACATTTGTTTCCTGAGGCCACTACAACAAATTATTAAAAACTGGGAGGCTGAAATCAACAAAAATGTACTTTCTCACAATTCAGGAGGTCAGAAGTCTGAAGTCAAAGTGTCAACAAAGCAATGCTCCCTTTGGAAGCTCTAGAAGAGGATCTGTTTCTTCCCTTTACAGCTTCTGGTGGCTACAGGCATTCCTTGGCTTGTGGTGCCATCACTCTAATCTCTGTCTTGACAGTCACACTGCTTTTTCATCTTTTCTCTTCTTCTATGTGTTTCTGTCTCAAAACTTCCTATAATGAGAATGTATATGATTACATTTAAAGCCCATTTGGATAAACCAGAATAAGCTTTTCTTCACTTAGTCATATCTTTCGTCACATAAAGTAATATTCACACTTTTGTTAGGGGAAGCACACTGACTGAAATTGCCCACTCTGGCCAGGAACCATACTAACCATTTGCATAAGTTATACAATAAGATGTTCTGGTAAGGAACACAGAATTAATAAGCCACCATCAATGGGAAGAATTCAGGAAAAATCGAAAGGAGGCACCATGTGTCCTTCCACCTCCCAGAATTCTTCTTACTGGCATCCATCTTGGCTGAGCAATACATGAGCCACCAGGAAAGACCCTGAGTCATAATGATTGGCCAAAGACAACCTGGAAACTAACCCCATTGCCATAAAACCCAAGACTGCGAACCACATGTCAGAGCATTTATCCTGGGTTCCTTTACCCTACTGCTCTCCACCTGGGTGCCCTTTCCCAACAAAGTCTCTTGCTCTGTCAGCATGTGTGTCTTCTTGGACAATTCATTCTCAAGTGTTAGACAAGAGCCCACTCCTGGGCCCTGGAAGGGGTCCCTCTTCCTGCAACCCTCTTGTCATATAAGGTAATAGGGCTTTCTAGGTGGCAGAGTGGTGAAGAATCTGCCTGCCAAGAAGAAGATATAGGTTTGATCCCTGGGTTGGGAAGATCCCCGGAAGGAGGAAATGGCAACCCACTCCAGTATTCTTGCCTGAGAAATGCATGGACAGAGAAGCCTGGTGGGCTACAGTCCATGGGGACACAAAGAGTCAGACACAATTTAGCAATTAAAAAACATCAACAGCAAATTACATTTTCCAGGGATTAGGAAATGAATGTATCTTTTGGGGGACTGCCATTTGATCCACAATTTATTAATTCAATTATCCTGATAGCAAGGGAATACATTTTGTTCAGCTGAAGATTTCAGTTCTTATCACACTAAAATAATTTCCACATAGACATTTTTAAATCCATTATTTGATTTAAATTCAGTGTACGTACTAAAACGTTATGCCAAGAATTTTACTTTTCATCTTTAAATCTTTTTTCTTTCACCTCTGATTCTAGAAGGATGATTCCTAATTCTAAGTTGGCAAATGGAAACCGTCAGAAGAGCATAGCCACATGTGTCCTGAGTGGCCAGGCAGGACTGACCTTAAAGAGAATGAAGGAAGCAGCAAAGTCCCATACAAGTACATAAGCTGGAAGTTCAAAATCAGAGTTCAAAGGGAGAAAGACAGAGACAGGGGGACTTAGATGAAGAATATCGTAGGTAAAAGCACATGTTTAAACACACAGGCTTGTTCTGGAGAGTGAATAGCACTGCACCACTTGAAACTGCTCCCCAGATTGCTTCCTTCTCAGCTTTACACAGGCTCACTTGACAGCATTTGTGTCCCATACTGTGTTTCATGCCCCATTGGTGTTCCCCAGGGCTGAGGTATCAGTAATTCCTATTGCTTCCCCATTGCAAACTGGGGGAAGGAAATTTTCTTTCATTTATGACTACATTGCAAAACAGTGGTTGATATTTCAACTTGTCCAACTGGTACATCTTTTTCTTTGTAATCGTGATACACAGGGAGCCAGAAGCATATTCCAGGTTTGAAGACCTCCCAAAGGCAAACAGACTTACAAAATGCTTCATTTCACGTTATGTGACCTTCTATCAGAAGTGTGGAAGAGAAGGTGACCAGAGAAGAACAACCAAAGCATCCCCAAAACATGGAACATGACACAGAAGACAAAAGAAATTCCTCTAGAGCACATTCTTGCACACAAAACTGGGAGGAAGTGCAAATTATACAAGGCCACATCTTACGTCTTGAAGCAATCTCTTGACCCTGCCTCGTTCCTCGGTACCTTTCTGTTTATTTCAATTTGCTGACAAATTTCTTGAAGAAGTTGTTTACTCATGGTGATGAAATTTCTTATTTATTTACTAGTTATCCAACTTCGAGCAATATGGCTCTTATCCCAAATTCCACCAAAATTGTTTCATCAACCATATATTTATTCCTTCAACAAATATCTTACGCCAGAAATTCTGCTTTGTGCTAGTATACAGCAATGAGTACAACAATCTCCACACCCATGGAGCTTACAGTCTATTGCAGCCATTCAAAGGATGGGATTTAAATATTGAGGACCCCAAAGAGCTTTACTTATATGGATTATAACTGTCAATATTTACTAAGTTAGAAGTTATGTCATATATTTTAAACTATGATGTGGCCTGGATTAAAGTAATAGTAGTAGAAACAGAAGAGTTTTAAAATATATCTTGAATGTAGAATCCATATGAATGATAGATTGAGTATACTGAGGTTGAACTCCAGATGACAATGATAATAAAATAATTGAGTTGTTTTATACTGAGATACAAAAGAAGGATTCACATTTCCACATATATATTTTGAAATCCTACTTTTGTTGTGTACTTTACATGTATTTGTTTTATATTAGAAAAAAAATCCTTTAAAATTATTTAAAAAGTAAAATAGTCACCTTTACTTTTCTTTTCTTATAGATCTATGTTAACATTGTTAATAGGTAGCAACAGAGCATATCCTAAACTCTAGCCTGTTACCATAAATTCAAGTTACATCATGTCCTCTCAAAGACCTTGATTGGACTCCTATAGGAAGATTTTCCATTCGTAGTTTCCTAGTACTTCTCATGGCCTATATATACAGCTTTAGTAGCATTTGGCCAACCTTTCCAACTTAATAGCCAAGAGTGATAATCAGGTTAAATGCATGTGTTTTAGCCAAATCCCACATCTTTTGGTGTATCCTAAAAATTCCTCTAAGTAGGTCACCTTTTTGGTTCAGTTGTTCAGTTAAGTTCAGTTCAGTTGCTCAGCCATGTCTGACTCATTGCAACCCCATGAATCACAGCACACCAGGCCTCCCTGTCCATCACCAACTCCCAGAGCCTACCCAAACTTATGTCCATTGAGTCAGTGATGCCATCCAACCATCTCATTATCTGTTGTCCCTTTCTCCTCCTGCCCTTAATCTTTCCCAACATCAGGGTCTTTTCAAATGAATCAGCTCTTCTCATCAGTATTGGGACAAAAGTATTGGAGTTTCAGTTTCAACATCAGTCCTTCCAATGAACACCCAGGACTGATCTCCATTAGGATGGACTGGTTGGATCTCCTTGCTGTCCAAGGGACTCTCAAGAGTCTTTTCCAACACCACAGTTCAAAAGCATCAAGTCTTCTGTGCTCAGCTTTCTTTATAGTTCAACTGTCACACCCATACATGACTATCTGAAAAAACATAGCCTTGACTAGATGCACCTTTGTTGGCAAAGTAATATCTCTGCTTTTTAATATGCTATCTAGGTTGGTCATACCTTTCCTTCCAAGGAATAAGTATCTTTAAATTTCTTGACTGCAGTCACCATTTGCAGTGATTTTGGAGCCCCCCAAAATAAATTCTGCCATTGTCTCTACTATTTCCCCATCTATTTGCCATAAAGTGATGGAACTGGATGCCATGATCTTAGTTTTCTGAATGTTGAGTTTAAGCCAGCTTTTTCACTGTCTTCTTTCACTTTCATCAAAAGGCTCTTTAGTTCTTTTTGCTTTCTGCCATAAGGGTGGTGTCATCTGCATACCTGAGGTTATTGATATTTCTCCCAGCAATCTTGATTCCAGCTTGTGCTTCTTACAGCCCAGCGTTTCTCATGATGTACTCTGCATATAATTTAAATAAGTAGGGTGACAATATACAGCCATGACTTACTCCTTTTCCTATTTGGAACCAGTCTGCTGTTCCATGTCCAGTTCTAACTGTTGTTTCCTGACCTGCATACAGGTCTCTCAAGAGGCAGGTCAAATGGTCTAGTATTCCCATCATTTGAAGAATTTTCCACAGTTTATTGTGATCCACACAGTCAAAGGCTTTGGCATAGTCAATAAAGCAGAAATAGATGTTTTTCTGGAACTCTCTTGCTTTATCCATGATCTAGTAGATGTTGGCAATTTGATCTCTGGTTCCTCTGCCTTTTCTAAAACCAGCTTGAACATCTGGAATTTCATGATTCACATATTGCTGAAGCCTGGCTTGGATAATTTTGGGTTCAGTTAAGATACTTGTATAAAGAATCCTTAAAAATTTTAACCAAAAATACAAATTATTTTTTGAAAGCCGAGTTACTATTATCATAGGCTTATAATTGACATTTTAGATTATATAAAGCTGATTTTTAAATTTATTTTAAACTTCTTAATATATAATAAATAAACACTTGCTCAATCTTATTATTCATTGTTCATACTGATGATTCAATACTTCTAGGCTTGAAATCCTCCAATGATTTTTCCATTGCCTAGTGACCGATTGTGAAATTAATCTTTGCTTTCATAGATCTACATGATTCTATTCTGTCCTGCTTCTTAATTTATGTGTCTCTGGTATTGTATATCATTGAGTTAGATGACTATAATGGCATCTTTCTAATGCTAAAATGATATAATTTCATCTCCCTGGAATAGAATTGTGGATCAGGATTGATGGGGAAATGATAATTGTTTTAGATACTTAATATAACTTAAAACTTACTATATATGAAATATTCCATCTGAGGTGCTTAACCGCTTTCATGGAGAGTATTGAGCTACTATCTCCATCCTCTGAGGGTTATTGGAACCCTGGAATGTTAGTGGAAAATTGTACATGGACAATTGCTCATAATTTCAGAAGAGGAGAGTTTCATGTTAATCTCTGGTATATTCATAATTGGATGTTTTAGAAATATTTTATAAAATATCATCAGAGGCCTTCATAGCTTCAACATGAAAAAGTATATACCTATGTTAGATTAAACCACCTTCTGTTTTTCCATTTGTTAAAATTATTTGCTTGATAGAGATGCCTAATTTTTCTGAAGATAATCACCCATACCTTTATTTATTACAAAATGCTTCTACATTTTCATCTGGATAAGGTCATTTTACTATTAGTGATAAAGTTAGAAGTTAGAATCTGTTTAGGTTCCTGACTCAGAGATCTTTCTTTAATCTCATGTTTGTCAGTGCACTTGGACACTCTGATGGTTTTCACAGATGTCTACAACTTCTTTGAAATTCCTTTTATCAAAAGGTGAAAAATGTTCCCAAGGAATTAGATCATCCAGCTGAGGAGATTTCCAGGGAGGATGCTTAGGGTATTGCCCAGCTTCTTCTAATTACTTAATATGAGTGGGGAGGGAAAAGTTAAAGAAAGCACTGTTAAATATAAAGGAGCCTGGGCTTGCTGGATTTAAAAATAAAATGGTTCCTTATTCCCAGACTCTCCAGATTGCAAAAGATGCTATAATTAAAAAACAGCTTCCAGGCAAAGATCAAATCTAGGGCACTCTCAGAAAAACATGATCTAAAGATAAAACCTAAGATATAACTGTAAAATCCTTTGTTAAGACCTTAGAAAGATTTAAGGAGGTGTCATATAGATGCTTTCAAACAGACAAAAGGCCCTGTAAGAGTCTTGAGAGAACTGTCTCCACAGTAACATTCCAGGGAACCCTAAAGTAGAGCAGAACTCATCTTGAAGGGATTTTTTTTTGAGGGGGTGAGTGTCTTTTGCCTAGGATTTTTTTTTTTTTTAATTGTATCAGCTTGAACTAAAAAAGGAAGAAGCATTACGAAGTTAAAAGCATCCCTTGGGCTCCAGAACTCTTACAGGCAGTAAGAAGACTAAGGAAAATAATCAGCTACAAACAACCAGCCATGTTCCATGTAAAAGGAAGGAAAACTCAGAGGGTGGAGCCAGGAACCTAGAGGGCAGCTCTAAAACTTTGAGAACTGTTCCAAGAAATTAGGACTAGCAACATGCGCCTAGCTAGAATTCAGAATTACTATGGGCCATTGACTACTTTATACCTCCTGTTCTATTTTTTTCAAATGAGTTTGCCTTGAGACACTATTCTATGTCTGTGCCACCATTGTATGAGGCACCATCTGTCTGGGTATCAGATAACTTTTATTTAATTCAAGACCTTTAAACTGAGAGAAACTACTCAAGCAGCTATAGTCAAGTGATGACACCCAAGAGTCTCATGTCACCTTGACCTGATATGAGTAATGAAATCCTGGACCTCAACTTTCAGCCCAATACTGAAGGGCCTGTTAGGAGCTCTTATAAGGGGATGAGATATTTTTCATGTTGAAGACATGTAAATAATTTGTGGCTCACAGAGGAAGGGCTATGGTGGCTTAAAACATGTTCACATTCCTCCCATAAAAAAAGATAGAGATTGCTTACTCTTCCCTGGAATATGAGTTATTGTTTTCTTCTAAAGAATGGAAAATGGCACCATTGAAAATGTATGACTATGAGGCTAGAAAAGTCACCACAATTTCTATCAAGCTTTCTCTTGAGATGCTCTTCCTTGAAACTAGCGTCTCTATCACATGTCATGAGACAGGTAAGACCACATGGAGAGGTCACACTTAGGCATTCTGGCCAACAACCCCAGTCAAGGTCATAGTCAACAGCCAGACATAATCCCCAGGCTTGTGATTGAATAGACTTCATTTGACTCCAGTCTTCCAGCTGTTCTGGCTGCCACCAAAAGGAACAGAGGAAGAGGCTTACCAAAATTACAGATTTAGGAACAAAAGATACAGCATCATCAATTCAATGGACATGAACTTGGACAAACTGTGAGAGATGGTGAGGGACAGAAAGGCCTGGTGTGCTACAGTCCCTGGGGTCACAAATAGTTGGGCACAACTTGGCAACTGAACAACAACAAACATGGTATTTGAGTGAAAGTTTCAGGATGTTTGTAACATAACATCAGATAAGTAGAATAGACATGAAAAGTTAAGTTTAATAGAAAAAATAGGTTTTATACTATAGTGCATGTAAAAAAAGACACAGAGGTATTTCACTTGTGCCAAGCATATTAAGAATAATTGTATATTGTAATTTTATTCACAGTTTTATTGCTTCCTTGAAGGTTAGGTCCTTGAGGACAAAGGCTAGGTCTTATTTACCACAGATCCCCTGGCACCAAATAGTTCCTAGAACACTACAGCTGCTAAACCAAAGAAGTCTATTTTCAAGAGCTTACATTCTACTGTGAGATAAAGAATAAAAATAGACAGAAAGAAAGAAAATAAAATAAAGGACAAAGGGAAGGAGAGGGTAAGGATCAGATCAGTTCAGTTGCTCAGTCATGTCTGACTCTTTGCGACCCCATGGACTACAGCATGTCAGGGGCTTCCCTGTCCATCACCAACTCCCAGAGCACACTCAAACTCATATCCATCAAGTCAGTGATGCCGTCCAACCATATCATCCTCTGTTATCCCCTTTTCCGCCTGCCTTCATGTTTTTCCCCAGTGTCATTGAAGAGAGTAAGGATGGAAGGAAGGAGAAAAGGATGGAATAGAGAGAAAAATGAGAAAAGAAAAGAAAGAAGGAAAGGATGGTAAGAAGGGAGAAAGGAAGGAGGAAAGAAAAAGGGAGTGGGAGGGAAGGAAGAAGGAAGGAAGGAAAGAAGAAAGAAAGATCCACCTTAGTGATAAGTGCCATAAAAGAAATTACAAAGCTTGACTTGATAATGAATGTCTGGTTGTATTAACAGCACTGGTTCTTCAAATGTTCTCTAAAGCTCAAATTAAAAAAAGAAACAAGAAAAGTGTGTATAATGAACAATCATCGATAGTTATTAATTCTATCCTTAGACCAATGGATGTGGATACAATAGCAGACATCACTGAGTTAAGTCTCTAGGCAAGTCATGATCTCCAAATGTTAGGAATGGCACTCCTCCTATTTCAGTAAATCCCTCTTGTCTTTTTGGTCAGGTTGAACACAGACCACTGCAGATTCCTCTCAGCTCTGACTTCCTCCACTTATCCTTTCCAGCTCACAGAATAATGAGAACATCATCAAAACTAGGAATTATCTAAAATCTGAAGCAGAGAAGGCCCAGGCTTTTGGAGGTAAGGAGTTAGTCCATGAGGCCCAGAGCAGTTGCATCCATTTTCCTAGGATTTCAAACCTTTACTAATCTTGTCCCCACAGGGCACCACTAGCAAAAGTGAGATTCAAAGAAAAGAAGAGTAGCAGCCTTACTAGCAGCCCATTTACTCAAGGGACAGAGAGGAGTCTTAATCTGAAGCATGGATCAACACAGGAATGTGACTCTCCTGAATAGTTAATTCACTTGTAGAATTTGTGAGTAGACTACAGTATCAGAAAAAATGGAGTCAATGACCCCACTCTATTGCTTGTCTGACCATTTTGAGAGGGATTTATTAAACTATGAGTGCCGTGGATTGGGTAGCCATTCCCTTCTCCAGGGGATCTTCCCAATGCAAGGACTGAATCTGTGTCTCCTGCATTACGGGCAGATTCCTTACCATCTGAGCCACCAGGAAGGCCTCATGAGTGCCATAATCTAACGAATATATGTTAAGCCCTGTGGCGTACAGGATCTTAGTTCCCCAACCAGAGACTGAACCTCCTGCTTTGGGAGCATGAAGTCTTAACCACTCAACCACCAGGGAAGCCCCCTAAAAAATATATGAATTCACTGCTGAAAAGCATAAAAGTGATGATTCAAAATACTGTCCTATAAAAGTAGTCAAAGGACCTGGTCATGGTTAGACTGGAAAAGAGGATTTTGTAGAAAATCTGAAGCATAAAAATACATCTTAAAATATGCAAAACATACTTATGAGCTAGAGCAGGGGTCAGCAAACTATGGCCCTTGGGCCAAAACTGACCTGCCATCTATTGTATAAATAAAATTTTAAAGAAACAAAGCCGCATTCATTCATGCTGTGTATTGTCTATGACTGTGCTTGCCCTATAACAGCAGAGCTGGGGAACTATGACAGCGGCCATCTGGCCTGGGAGCCCTAAAGTATTTACTATCTTAACCTTTAGCTTTTTAATGTTTGTCACAGGTTTGACTTCAAACTTCTCCAAAAAATTACCTCGGAATCCTTATAGTTTTTTTCTTCACCACAATTTTGGTTCTTAGCATATGTGATACTTATATGGTCCTTTACTCTAGATGTGCTCAGCTCAGATGGAATTTCTTAGGTCTATATTTAGAATGGAGGTTCTTGGCCTATACTTGGAATGAACCTTCTTGATTCAGAACATGAAACAGGTTCATTAGCATGTTTTAGTTCATGTTCCCTGTGTCTGGCGTGCTACATAGCCATAGAGGCTACATGATACAAGTTCATAGATGATAACAAAATACTTTCCTTTTTTTTTTTTTTTAAAAAAAGGGATACTAAATTTAAAATATTTTTTTCAGGGTTTTCTCTCTTCTTCATCCCTCAGTTCAGTTCAGTTAAGTTCAGTCGCTCTGCTGCTGCTGCTGCTGCTGCTGCTGCTGCTAAGTCACTTCAGTCGTGTCCAACTCTTTGTGACTCTATGAATCGCAGCATGCCAGGCCTCCCTGTCCATCACCAACTTCCGGAGTTTACTTAAACTCATGTCCATTGAGTGGGTGATGCCATCCAGCCATCTCATCCTCTGTCGTCCCCTTCTCCTCCTGCCCCCAATCCCTCCCAGCATCAGAGTCTTTTCCAACAAGTCAACTCTTTGCATGAGGTGGCCAAAGTATTGGAGTTTCAGCTTTAGCATCAGTCCTTCCAATGAACATCCAGGACTGATCTCCTTTAGAATGGACTGGTTGGATCTCCTTGCAGTCCAAGGGACTCTCAAGAGTCTTCTCCAACACCACAGTTCAAAAGCATCAATTCTTCAGTGCTCAGCTTTCTTCAGAGTCCAACTCTCACATTCATATACAACCACTGGAAAAACCATAGCCTTGACTAGATGGACTTTCGTTGGCAATGTCTCTGCTTTTGAATATGCTATCTAGGTTGGTCATAACTTTCCTTCCAAGGAGTAAGTGTGTTTTAATTTCATGGCTGCAATGCCTAGGGACAACTTTACTAGATAAGGAACTTAAGAATTAGAGTCCCCCCACTCCTTATTTTCTCAGCTGAAATATTTATTAATTGCATAACTGTGGGCAATTAGTTTAGCCCCTTCATGCCTGTGTTTTCTTATTTGTAAAACAGAAATAATATGTAGTTTATAGGGATATTGTGAAGCACAATTAATGTTTGTAAAGTGTTTTTTAACAACTTCCGTGTCATAGAAATGTAAAATAGCCTTAATTTAAAATTTAAAAATATGTATGCATAATGATTTATTTAATAAACACAGAAAGAACTGTTTATATGAATTTACATGTATGAATCTGGTTTGCAATATTAATAATTTGTTTTAACTTGGAAATAGACTTTGCTCATTTCTGACATTTTGCATTTGCATTTTGATATCTTCTCCTAACA
Source organism: Tragelaphus eurycerus (assembly GCA_935064755.1). Classification (NCBI taxonomy): domain Eukaryota; kingdom Metazoa; phylum Chordata; class Mammalia; order Artiodactyla; family Bovidae; genus Tragelaphus; species Tragelaphus eurycerus. The sequence goes on along the minus strand of CAKXYN010000012.1, from coordinate 7,973,130 downwards.
ATGAATACTTATGTGATTCATGTGGGTCAGTGATTCTCCTCTGTGGCTGCACCTTAGTGTGTGATGATGGCCATACTTCACTGAATTAAATAAACTGTCTGGGGATGGGGAGCCTAGGTATGGGTATTTTTAAAAGACATCTCAGGTGATTCTAATATGCAGCCAAGATTGAGAATGGCTAATGTCTGTCTCAATGTGTATGTACATTATCATAAGACTACTTGATGAAAATATTCATCTATAATGTATTTAAATATATTTTGATTGACATTTTGAACTGCATGATGAATTTGTACGAAAAGATCTCAAAATTCCCTTTTGACCATAATATTCAATGAATCTATGATGCCATTTTTGAGTTTGTCAGATGGAATAGCATAGACCCACATGAGTAATCCTTAACTATTACTTATTGGAGAAACAGTGGTGGTTATTCTTGCTTTCAGATACTTATATTTGTCTGCTTATACACAGATACATGCTGGAGCAAAATGTGTATATAAAATCATATGTCATAAAGTATATAATACACCTCACAGTTATATTGTTTTTACATGGAAAGTGTAATTTTGTAAATCACCTTTTGCACTTTTTAATGCAAGTTGATTTTTTTGTTCTCACTAGGTTGATTGCTATCTTTTACTGCTATTGGTAAATGATGAAAGTTTAAAAAGAAGGTTTTTAAAATATAATTAGATAGGTAAAACTTATAAATAATTATATTAATGTATGATAAATCTTGGGCTTCCTTGATGGCTCAGTGGTAATGAATCTGTCTGCCAATGCAAGAAATACGGATTCAGTCCTTGAGTTGGGAAGATCCCCTGAAGAAGAAAATGGCAACCTGCTCCAGTATTCTTGCTTGGGAAGTCCCACGAACAGAGGAGCCTGGAGGGCTCCAGTCCATGGGGTAGCAAGAGAGTCAGACCTGATTTAGTGACTAAACAGCAACCACAACGATGACAAATTTATTATTTTATTGTCAAGTCTGATACTCCATTTTCAAGTGGATTTTTAGAAAGTTAGCTTTAGACTTTATTTTTAAATGAACACAAGTTGAGAGATATAAGTGTAGGTTGTAGGCACGTGTGTGTATAAATAAAATAGACCTTTGAAAGTCCAGGACTTTTTCCAGTTAATAAGTTCTAAGAATTTTTCTCACAGTTCTTTAATGCATAAAGGGATCAAGAATCCAGCTAGAATATAGCCAGGTTTAAATCACCTACTAACTTTTCAAATTACAGTTCAAAGCAGAGAGAAATTTGAATCCTGATGAGGAAAAATGCAGCTCTTGTTCATCCTGGGGTGAGTACATTGATTTTGAGTGTTTCAGTTGCTCTTTTGCTCCAAAGGCTTAACTTTCTACTTTTGACGGCACAATATTATCTCTTCTCTTTAGTATTTTTTCTTAATAGATGATCTAAAACTTCAAAGTGTCTAGCCAGAAGTGTACAGTATTTTAATAAAACACTTTCTGAATGATCTCAGATCATGCTCATGGTTCCTAATTATTCATCATGACATTTAAAACCAATCCACTGGCAGTGATAGGACAGTATTATATTGTGATGTTCAGATTTGCCCGAGATGACATTTTTCTCCCTTTGTTACATTCTGTTAACAACCTGTCCAGTATAGCATAATTTTTGCTTGGATACCAATTAAGCAAATTGCAATGCATCCATAATCCAATTGCTGATGAATGATGTGAAACCAGAGTTTATTATAATTCAGTGACATAAAATAACCAAAAAGAACAAATGGGCTGCAGCAGTATGGATGATATTTGTTGAACTATTTACGTGATTAATGCTCTTATAATGTTTGCCTTCTCATTGTCCTCTATCATCTATATGTTTTAAGTTTTATTTTTTTCCTGAATAAGACAACTTCAATGTTGTAAAATGAAAAGCAGTGTATTTCAAAGTAAAATTGTGCTGGAATAATAAAACAGTACCTGAGTATTGCCTATGTAATAAGCATATCTCTCCTAAAATAGTTTAATTCTAACTTAATTTAGGTCCAAAGACACTGTTAAAAGTGGTAGAATTTTATTTCTTTGGAATAACAGAAACTCACTTCATATTTTTTTCACCAAACAACTGGATTCATTTCAAATGCAACCTGTAATAGTTATACTATATTAATGAAATCATTTATTAAATATAATAAACTATTATATTTTAATACATATCCTTAATAAAATGGTATCTTTAATAAAAAAACTAATTATATCTTCCTAGTAGTGTTTTATTATTAAAAAGAAATAGGAGCTTTTTGAAACAATTACAGTTAGAGTTTGATTTATTAAGCCATGGTTGTGAGCTGACTTTTTTTTTTAACTCCTGATCAGCCCCAACAGAAAGCTGTCAATGGTCTGCTCATGGGTTTATTGTGATTTAGTATTCTTGGAATGTTAAGTTACATATTTTTCTTTACTTAGAATTTACTGTCAGGAATTAATAACTGGTAAAGGTTCTAAGACCTCTAATGCTCCTGTTGTAGGCTACTGAATTTATACCTTGATTGTATTTCTTTTAATTTTGTTCATCCTTGTACCTTATTGCAGGTAGTTCTTGAACCCCATGTTGTGCCAAACATATACATTTCTGAATGTCATCACATTTTGCAGAGGTGAATTGATGACATATTTATGCATGAAAGCAGGTATTATTTTTTTAATTGATCTCAAACACAGCAAATGTCATATATATTTTCTGTCTAAAGCTCTCAGTTCTGCTGTGTTTTGAGACTCGAAAATGTTTCTGGACTTATCAGCATCTCTTCCTCCTCTTTTTCTTCCTCGTTATTCTTGCTGATTTTTTATACTCTCAGAACAAGGAGTCTGTTTAGTGTTAGAATGTAAATCCCTTTCCAACGACACTCTGAAAGAAGGCTAGATTTGCTCCCTGGAAAGTAAGCATTACCCACTTCAAGCCAAAGAAATGACAGTTATGGAAAAGGCAGGCTGGGAACAACATAGATTTGGCTATATTTCATCCCCACAAATGCAACACTTCATAAATATGGAGGAATGACAATGTCGAGAAACTCCTCGTGTTAAAGGATGCTACATGATTTGGCTTGCTGAGAGACAATAGCAGCAGAAACAGTCTGGCACTGAGCAACCAGAAATGAGTGGTTCTTTACGAACAGAGCCATTGACCATGATTCAAAAAGGCAGAGATGAAGACTGTGCCAGGTTACTCACAGAGTAGCTATGGCTCTGAACCCAAGGATAATATTTTCCTCTGCACCACATGGGATGGACCTTTGGACCCTTCAGTTAGGCCCCAAGCACGTCTAGGATCAATTCTTTGAAAAAGGGAATTGTTAAATGTTAATATCAGGGACTTACCCAGAATTACAGAGTCTTTCCAAGTTCAAGATTGACACAGCCAGATCAAGATTAGAACTCAGAAATGTTTGACTTAGAATAAAAATTTTTAAATGCATGTCAGTCATGCAATGCTATAAGCACTCAAATATTTCTTTATGTGATACATACTTGTGATTTTTAACATAGAATAAAGACAGCATGATCCTTTAACAATAACTCAACAAGTAGTTATTGAGTATAAACTATGTACAAAGAATTAAATAATTCCTGGATTTGGGGAATCAATATCAAGTAACCTAATTTTTAGACACAATTCTATTATTTTTTCCCAAATCTACTTTTCTCTTTTGGGGTTTCTGATTCCTGAATGATGGAATGAGATAGTTAAACTAGATGATTTCTAAGGGAAATTTCCGGGTAAAACTTTTGCAGCTCTATTCTATTTGGAACTATTCACTGTATAACCATGCCCTTATTTATATGGTGTGTAATTTTAGGTTTTTCAGGTGTCAAGTTTGCATGAAATATATAAAATCTCCTTTTTAAAAGATTGATTGTAGCAACATTTGGTGAGATTGTGGGCAGTAGCACATAAACATTTGGTGTGCATTAAGAGAGACATTAGATACTTATATGTCAGTCTTTCTCTAACTATACCCTCTATAGGAGATTAAATTGTAGCTTGTCATATTTCCAAGGTCAGGTGTTGAAAACATAATAAGAAGAATTCCAAATAGTCAGTCTTATCCAAAATAGACTTGTCTGCAATATCTACACACACACACAAAGTAAACAAAAAGAAACTTTTTTTGGGGTAATATTTATTTACAAGACTATATATGCATGTAATTAAAATATTTAATGTTTTATATAATAAACAGCAAATATACAGAGATATATAGAGCTAGAATAAGTTTAATGATAAAATTACAAAGAAAAAAAGAAGGTAAGAATATCATTTAGCAAACAACAGATGATTACTGAGCCCATGAAACATTAAATATTTATTCAATTGGTTGGGATTTTTCAAATTATACTAGTATGAAGTGGTTTTTTGTTTACATTTTATGTTTAATATGGTTATATTTAGTAAACATTAATTGAAATAAAGACAAATTAAAACAGTCAAATTAGGAATTGTGAGTACTCTATGAGCCCACCTAGCATCTCATCTAGAAATGATGAAGTTATGACATTCCAAAGGATATAACTAACCTTAGCAGATAACAGATAATTTAGTGGATAAATACCAGAAATAAGGCACTATACATGTATTCGAGAATAATCATTGAGCACTTTGTATATGTAGGCAGTACTGTAGACCCGGAAGTACTACAGAGCAGGGTGCAAGGCAGGCAAGGTTCCTGCCCCTGTGGAGCTTCCACTCTGAATAGTAGAAGAAAGGAAACAGGTAATAATTTAAACCAAATAATTTAAAATTTTTTAATCATTTAATTTAATAATTTAATTTAAACCAAAACCAGGAAGTAAAGAAGAAAATATATTTTATTAATGACTGTTATGTAGAGAAATGAAATAGGGTGATGAACTGAATTGAAAAAAAGAAGCCTACTTAAAATCAAGGGATTAAGGAAATTTTTTACCAGAAAATTAAGATTAAACTGAGATCTAATGACAAGAATCTGAAGGAAGGGCATTCCAGGGATGCAAAAATCAGGATGAAGTTCACCTTAGGGAAAAACACAACTAGTAAATAAATCCCAGGTTAGAAACAAGCTTTTCTTATTTCAAGAATAGAAATGGCTGAAGTTTAAGCCATAAGGGCATAGGAGTGTGAGATGAAAACAGAGGAACACAGGAGCAGATTACACTGGGATTGAAATACTGGTTAAAAAGAGAAATTCAGATGCTATTCTAACAACCATTGTTATAAAAAGGTTTAATGCGGGGGAATTAGAAGAGGCTCTTACATGAAGATAACTGGCTCTTGGGTGTGGGTATGGGGATGGTGTGGGGTAGGGGTACTTCAGGAAGCCAGAGTGGAAGAAAGGTGAGCAGCAAAGAGATGATGGTGATGTACACACAGATATTTTAGAGGAAAGAAGAGAAGAGTGGGTTTTGGGACATGGTTTGGAGATGAGTGGAAAATTCTGAAAGAGATGGGAATACCAGACCACCTGACCTGCCTCTTGAGAAACCTATATGCAGGTCAGGAAGCAATAGTTAGAACTGAACATGGAACAACAGCCTAGTTCAAAATAGGAAAAGGAGTACGTCAAGGCTGTATATTGTCACCCTGCTTATTTAACTTATATGCAGAGTACATCATGAGAAACTCTGGGCTGGAAGAAGCACAAGCTGGAATCAAGATTGCCAGGAGAAATATCAATAACCTCAGATATGCAGATGACACCACCCTTATGGCAGAAAGTGAAGAGGAACTAAAGAGTCTCTTGATGAAAGTGAAAGAGGAGAGTGAAAAAGTTGGCTTAAAGCTCAACATTCAGAAAACAAAGATCATGGCATCTGGTCACATCATTTCATGGGAAATAGATGGGGAAACAGTATCAGACTTTATTTTTGGGGGCTTCAAAATCACTGCAGATGGTGATTGCAGCCATGAAATTGAAAGACGCTTACTCCTTGGAAGGAAAGTTATGACCAACTTAGATAGCATATTCAAAAGCAGAGACATTACTTTGCCAACAAGAGTCCATCTAGTCAAGGCTATGGTTTTTCCAGTGGTCATGTATGGATGTGAGAGTTGGACTGTGAAGAAAGCTGAGTACCAAAGAATTGATGCTTTTGAACTGTGGTGCTGGAGAAGACTCTTGAGAGTCCCTTGGACTGCAAGGAGATCCAACCAGACCATTCTAAAGAAGATCAGCCCTGGATGTTCATTGGAAGGAATGATGCTAAAGCTGAAACTCCAATACTTTGGCCACCTCATGAGAAGAGTTGACTCATTGGAAAAGACTCTGATGCTGGGAGGGATTGGGAGCAGGAGGAGAAGGGGACGACAAAGTATGAGATGGCTGGATGGCATCACCGAATGGATGGATATGAGTTTGAGTAAACTCAGGGAGTTGGTGATGGACAGGGGGGCCTGGCGTGCTGCGATTCATGGGATCACAAAGAGTTGGACACGACTGAGCAACTGAACTGAACTGAACTTGGAGATGAGTACCGTTCTTGATCTTCTTCATTGATTGAATGAGTCTAGTGAGGTCAAGAGGAACCAAAGTAATCAAAGTTGAGTCTTAAATGATATAATTTTCCACACTATCTATAAACAGCTTTTGTGGGTCACACCATTTCTGTTATAGCTAATAAATTTGTTCACTTCATCTGTTCATTTACTCTTTTTTTTTTTTTTATTTTTCTGAACTCAACCCTGTAATGCTTCTATTGGCATCTGAACTACAGCTACATACCCTGTCAGAAGAGTCTCTACTATGTTTCCTACTGAGATCTGCATACAGAATGAGACCAAAAATTTATTTTATGTCAGGAAGCACACTATTTTGGAAGGAAAGCACTGATTTATTGACTGAATTAAAGCAGGAAAGCCATTATCCTAGGAATCAGCATTTTAATCTATATCTCCTGAGTTTTTCCCTTTTAATTATCTCTAGGGAAAATAAGAGGAAAGACTCAAACCCAGGATAAAGAGAATAGCAGAAAAGGTCATTCATTTTTGCTCACTACAGTGTATTACAAAATACACTGTGGATATAATGAGAAACAAATGAAAATGTAAATGCAATGTATATTTTATGAAACACAGTGTAATGAATTGATCATTTATGTTAAACTATAGAATTGGGAAGGGAAATAAAGAACAACCATGTGCAATATCGCTCAGGTAGAAAAAGTGAGTTTACAGGCAAGATTTCTGAATAATATTCAGTGCTTCATACAAACATAAAAAGGTGATATTATTTTTCAACCATTGACACTAATGGAGTAATTTTCATGATTCCTGCTCGTGGCTAGAGCATTGACTATGAGAAGCAAGAACAGCTCTCTTTTACCACATACAACTTAAGTCATTTTGTTAGAGCCACTCTGCCTTCAGATACCACCTTAATTAGCTACTTCATTTAACAGTGTCTTTGAATATTAGAAGTTACTCGAGAAATTTAATTAGTGGGACTTATCTGTACCAAAAAGAATTTGTCATAAGTATTCCACATATTTATATTTGATTATTTAAAAGAAACTAGGTAGCAAAGAAATGAAGCTAAAGTGAGAGATGATAATGAAAGTGATAGGAAAAAAATCTACATCTGATATTTTAAGGGAAATCAGTGTGGAAATTTCTACCCTTTTCAAAGACCATTTCATAGATAATTTTTAAAAACATTGAACGGGTAAAAGATGAAGTACTTGTACTTCTATGAAAATTGTTTGGTGTTGTGATAATCATTTTTATGTTGACATTTTGATTTTAAGTAATTTTTTATTAAGAAAAAGGCATTAGTGTACCAGTGTTCTTTCTTTTTTTTTTTTCACCCAAACACATAGTTTATATTAGAGTTCATGGTTGAGAGTCTTACATTTCACGAGTATGGACAAATTTAAGAGTTACATTCTATGAGTATGGACAGATGTATAAGTATGGATAAATGATATGTCTCAACTATCAGTATCTGTAGAAAAGTCTGAGATCCTGAAATCCTCTATGCTCATACTAAACAGTACTTCTCCACTAAAGTATAGAATAATATGTATTGTTTATTAATTTACTCGACCCATTTATCTCTAAATCTAAAGGGCATGATAACAGTTTGTACCTGCCCATGGGCCTTACCCTGAGAGAAGTCTGGACATCAATACAGTCTTTCTAAAGGTTTCTCTTTAATCCAGGGGTTAATCACACTATTACAACATCCTGTTGTGCTAATTCCCTTTATTCTCTTAGCAAATTTGGACAGCATTCTTCCTCAGTGAAGTCTTTGTTGAGATCATAATTTAAACTAAAAACCTGAAATTTGTCTCCTATTGGAAGATCTTCATATGGAGATATGTTTGAATATTATGAAATTCTATAATACATAATATGTATCTGTTTTACTCATTGTTTGTTGTAAAGTAGAAGTTATGTTCAATATTTCCTCAGTGTTGCTGAGAAAGCTGGCTTATTTCCTAACCAACAATGGTTTGTGCTTATGAGGGGGTTTTTTTTTCCTATTTATATATGCATTATTTAAAATCACTATTATCCGAACATTGAAAGAATTTGTTAGCTGCCTATTTCACAACAATTTTTCAGGAAAAAAATAAAAATGCTATCCCATTCATTGTGCACAGCAATTTTGAAACTTTTTTCAATTTCAAGCACTTTAAAATGTGATTAAGAGAAGTAGGAACCTCTTGGAACTTAGGAAATAGAGTAACTTAAATCCATTATCACTTTTATTCACAAATACCACTAACTTTATGCCTGAGAGCAAAGATCAGGGAAAAAAAAATTAAGATTTCATCTAATTATACTTACTAATTTATGCTAATACCAGAATCTTTAAAATGCTATAGTTAGTATCAAATAATGAGATTGAGTAATGCAGTGTCTAAAATGCTTCTTCAGAAAAGTAATTATAATTCTGAACAATCTGGTCTTCCTTGGAGAAATGCTTCCTCCTCTTTGGGAAAGCAAGGACCACCTCAAGTGCATCAGATAAGGGAGAAATGGTAGCCATGGTCCCTAACAGTGGCCTGCCAAGCATATTATAGAGGGACAGACAGCTCTCTGATGGACTGATTATGACAATCATTGCTGCCATTCATTAGGCATGTACTTTGTGCCAAGTATTCTGTGATGTCTTTGACATATCACCCAAGCTCTCGCATCTGTCATCCTGACTCTCAATAGTTTCCTGACTGGTCTTCTGGGTTCTAAACTTGCCTTCCAGTAGCTTATTCTTCACATGTTAGCTACAAACAATCTTTTCAAAGGCAAAAAAATATATCATCTTACTTCTTAAAACCCTACAGTAACTTCTCACAGCCCTCAAAATAAATTAAACCTTCTTACAATGCCTTGCCTGGTAAGCTGCAGTCCACAGGGTCACTAAGAGTCGGACACAACTGAGCGACTTCACTTTCACTTTTCACTTCCATGCATTGGAGAAGGAAATGGCAACCCACTCCAGTGTTCTTGCCTTGAGAATCCCAGGGATGGGGGAGCCTGGTGTGCTGCCATCTATGGGGTTGCACAGAGTCGGACACGACTGAAGTGACTTAACAGCAGCATCAGCAGCAGTAAGGCTCTGTGCCATTCAGTCCATGCATCTCTCTCTGACCCTGTTCTATATCACTTTTCCCTTACACAATGGCTTCCTAGTATTCAGATGACACCGTGTGTAAGCTCAGACTCTGCCCTTGTTTCCTCTGCCTGTGCAGTCCTTCCCTTGACTTTTTGGGTAGATGTCTCCTTCTCATTCATGCTTCAACTGATATATCACATCCCAAAGCAAAGCAGATCTAACCCGTCTCTCTGTGAAACTGGAGATTTTGTCCATCTTGTTCCTCACTGGATCCATGCCTTAAGTACAATCAGCACATGGAGGCACGCAAATGTTTGCATAGTGAGAAAAGTTTAGAGTTCATGCCAGCTTTATATCCCAGCAGAGTAACCACCTTGCAAACCACGTGATTTTGGGGAAAGTCACATAACTAGCCTGTCTCCTCATCTGTGAAATAAGTTGATAATAATAATTTTTGTCCTGTAGAGTTGTTGTAAGAATTAATTGAGAAGTTACACAAAATGTTTTTAACAGTGCTTTGCTATGTAATTATTAGTGTTAGCTATATTTATTATACATTTTTCTCTACTCCAACAATTCTGAAAGTGTGCTTTTCAAACTAGTAGCATCAATATCACTTCATAATTTCTTAAAAATGGAAACTCTTCTATCCTGCCCCCAACATTGAGTTAGAAACTCGGAATGAGGGTCAGCAAGCTATAGTTTGACATGAACTTCAGGCAGTGCTGGTGCCTGCTAATATTTACTATCATCCATGTACTTTTCAAAAGAGGTCAGGAGGATTAAACAGACAAATCTACAAATACCCTTAACATGACACCTGATAAATTGGCAATAAAATATAGCTGTTATTTTTATAATATGATAGGCTTTCCTCCCCTCAAATCTAGAGAATTGGTAGTTAAAGGACAAGGATTTTGTCTGTGTTTTAACCTTTAAATTTTCAGTTTCTGAAAGATTGCCTACCACATGATAGTTGAGTGAATGATTAAATGATGAATGAATGCTCAGTAAGATGCTGCCTAGGAGCAAAATATAACAAACTCTTTTTCTTTTTATCTTAACAATAGCACTTTTTCTTTTTTTTCTTCTTATTTTATTTAGAGGACAGGTAGGTACATTTGCATAAGATTTCTCAAGATCTCTTGGGAGATAAACTCCAATACTTCCCAGGATTCAGACTAAGAAAGATTTTTTTTTTTCCTTGGGACAATCACGGTTGTTGAAAGTGAGGCTAAATGGCAGGGCAGGAGAGGTACTGGAAATAAAAGGAAATTTAGCCTATTGATGATCCCTTGATGAAAGGATCTAAGTGTTTATGTCCTGTCATGTTTTGGGACAGGTGTTGAAAGCTTTCCTAAACCCACTGATTCTAGTGCATTTTTGAGCTTGGAAAATAGTGTTTTTATTAATTAGAAAAGCTACAACTTCAGAACTCCAGATTGAGGATCCTATGTAACCAGGGCATTGCCAGAAAGGAGGATTCTCAGTAAACAACCGAGAGTCTTGTACTAACACTTCCAAAGGGTCATAAATTCTATTGCAGTTCACATGCAAACTCAACTTTTTCAAATTTAAAAGCCCAGGATCTTTATAAAACATTGCATTGTCAGAGAACACAAGGAGGCTTGAGGAACAGTGGATAGAATCCTTGCTTATGCTTTTCAAATACTATAGTTCATTTAAAAGATCTACAGATCCTTAGGGAAAAAAAGATCTATAGAATATAGGAACGTAAGTTCAAAGCTGTGTTTGATGCTCTGTGTCAGGAACTTGAAAGTTTCACAGCAGGGCTAGAACACCTGCATAGCCAGCAGCCTGGGACCCACGCAGGCCACTCAGAGTGAAAGGTCCGCTTCTGTGGATGCAGAACTGCCCTGACCCCACTGCCAGTGTGGATAACTGGTCCTCCTCCTAGGTCCAGATGGCTTTTCACTCAGCTCATCCCTTACTTGAATAAAAGTCATGAATATGGTCCAGAGCAACAGCCTCACTTCGCATTCTTGCTGGCATCAAGCTCAACATACTGAGAGTAGAAGTTTAATAATGCAGAACAGCTTCTTTAGTTACCCGTAGTAAGCAGTTTCTTCATTTGAAATATCCCAGTGAGCAATTTCTATTAGGGGCTGCATTTTAAAGGTTTATTTGTTAGTTTATTTATTTATGGCTGTGCTGGGTCTTCACTGCTACACATGGGCTTTCTCTCCTAGCAGCAAATGGGAGCTACTGCCTATGTGCGATGTGCGGGCTTTTTATTGCAGTGGTTTCTCCTGTTGCAGAGCACAGGCTCTAGGTGTGTGGGCTTCAGGAGCTGCGGCTCACAAACTCTAGAGTGCTGGCTCAGTAGTTGTGATGCACAGGCTTAGTTGTCCTATGGCATGTGGGATCTTACCACACCAAGGATGGAACCCATATTCCCTGTACTGGTAGGCAGATTCTTTATCACTAGGCCTCCAGGGAAGCCCTAGGGTCTGCATTTTAAAATCTTAGCTCAGCCTTCTAGAAATTTTTCTAGAAACGAGCCTTAATGATCTTCAGTAACCAGTCTACTCAGCAACCTGAGAGATAGTAGCATGTGGAATTGGGGCAACTAGGGATAGGTGGGGACTGGGTGTCTGGTTAGATTGGGGGTTATAAAAATAAAAGGAATTTCAACCCACAGGTCTTAATGATTTTATTCATGTTCTCCGGAACTGAGGCTATCTAAAGTCTTTCTCCAAGGAGTGGCCTGGGTCCCAGAGCAGCTGCTTGGCATCCCTGGGAGCTTGTTACAAATGCAGAATCTCAGACCCCCTCCCAGAACAACAGAAATAGAATATTCAGCTTAACAAGATTCCCAGGTAGTTATATACACATCAGAATTTGAGAGGTTTTGTTCCAGGCCAACATTTCTCACTATTATTGTGCAAGAGAATCACCTGGGGAACTTTCCAAATTCCTATGCCCAGGTTGATTGTAGACTGATTAAATTAAAATCTCCAGATGCAACCCTAGACATCTTTTTTTCCTTAAAACATGCCAGATGATTTAGATGATTTCAATATGTGGCCAAGACTAAAAACCATTTTTCTGGATTATAAAAAGTTCCTCTAGTTTTTATACTATTTATAAAATTACTGAGATGCACATGATCTATTTGTGACAAGAGAAACATTATCCACTCCTTCAGAATTTTGTTATTACAAAGTGAAGTATATTAGATATATTCCTATTATATCTATTTTATATAAACTGTATCTTTATATCTTTATTTTTCTATAAAAAACAAAATTAAAATAAAGAGAAAATGTATATTTCAGCAAATGTAGCATGTACTTTTTCTCAAGGACTATATTCCTATGTGTAGGTTGTGCAGAAGTATATTTGATGACTTAAAGTTGATCATTGCTATTTTTAAACTAATTCCACTGTGTTCTTTCCACCTGGGCATGGCAGCTGGGGACATTTTTTCACTCTAACTCCAATCCTGAATAGACACCCAGCGACAAAATGTTGAATAAAAATTTACTAACAACCATTGTAGCTTGGTGGAAGAGATGAACCTGAGTGGCTGAAATGTCAGATGCAACCCCATAAGTGGGCTGCTTTTAAAAGTCTCCCCCGCAGGGTTACCTTCTCTTCTACCCAGCAATTGCATTAATAGGTGCTTTTAAAAGGTGGCTGGTCCTCTCAAGATGTTAGCTTCTTTTAAAATTCTTTTAATCAAGATCTGCCTCTAATGGTCTTCATTTACTTTCTTAAGTGAAAGTCTAACATGAAAGCCAATTCCAAGCCACTGTGGGGGAGAAAAATAACTGCTATAGGGGCTGGGCCGAAACAGAGACCCAGTGCCTGTCTTTGAAGTGTGGCCACCTGTGAGCTGCCATTGATCTTGGGCAGCCAAGCTTCAAAGGCATAAGGCGGCATTTCTCCCCCACCTGGCCACTGTGTGTTATAACACTTCTGAGTTAGCAGGTGCTACTTTCAAGTGAAAATTTGGATTAAAAAGCTAAATTGTGAGTGGTGAATAGCTCGTAAGATAGCTTTTAAAACATAAATATGAATTGCGATCTGCTCAGCAGTGTCTTCTCCACCTCCTTCCTTTGCCCTCTTGTCACCCTCAAAGGTCAGGCTTCTTTCAAATTAGCTTCTAAATCAGAATTTAATGAAGTCACTAACATGAAGGTGAATAGTTGATAGATCTAGGGCAATCAGGAAACTGAAAAGCCAAAATAGTTTCCCACCTACATCTATTGGCCTTGTCATGAAAAAGAAAAGGTGACTGAGAAACTAATTTTTTTTTTCTTTTCTTTACTCTTGACTGAAATTGAATGGTGATATATTTACAGAAATAAAATTGAAGAGTTGCATTTTGTGATTCTACATATTTACTAAAGTATGTGAATTGGGACTGTTTCTAATAACATGTTTTAATCCTAAAGGTTCCCTACTCTTTACCAGGTCTTTTTAGTATGTGAGAGTCAAAGGAGAAGAAAGAGAGCATAACCAGAAAAAATTGTAATATTAAGATTTAGTGGTTAAAGATATTTTCCTTGTATTCTTTGATATTAGAATGTAGTTAAGAATAAAAGAAGGGCTTCCCAGGTGGTGCTAGTGGTAAAGAACCTTCCTGCCAATGCAGGAGACATAAGACACGAGTTTGATCCTCGGGTCAGGAAGATTACCTGGAGGTGGGCACGGCAAGAGACTGCAGTATTCTTGCCTGGAGAGTGCCATGGAGAGAGAAGCTACAGTCTACAGGATCACAAAGAGTCGGATACGACTCAAGCAACTTAGCATACACGCACGCATAAGAATAAAAGACTATTCTCTTTACATCAATAATGATAGCATTTTCCTTTAAACTGAACTATTATGTTAAATATATTTTTAAGTATGCTATCCACTAAGAACATGCTAACCTTTAAAGATTTTGTTTCCCATTTTAAACCTCAGAAAAGGACTATTCTTATGTTACTATGATTTGAAAGGAATTGTTTCCTGGATGAACGTCTTATTCATGGAGGATATGCGTCTGGTGTGGTAGCAGAGTTCCTCTATGCAGATATTCTCCCATTTGAAAGGATTCAGATCCACTTTGCGTAAAACCAGAATGCCCTGAAGACTTGGCCCAAATCAGTTGCTGGAAAAATGTCAAAAATGTATCCAAATCTACAATCTGGTTCCAAGATTAATTAATAACAATTTATTCTACTTTTCCATTAGAAAAGTAGTCAAAATCATCTGAAAGTGGCAACTGCCATTCAGAATAGGGAAGACTGTAGTCCTAGATGAGGACATGGGAGATAAATGGAAAAGTCAGACAAAGGAAAAATGTAAAATCACTAACTTTTGAGGTGATCACATCACGTATAAACGACAAAGGTTACTAGAAACTGTATTATCTATTGCACAATTTGGGCAATTTGCAATTATTTATATATTAAACCTATCTATAGATACACATTTTCAAAGCACTCTTACATTCTGCATGTTTTATACACAAAATGTTAATAAGAGTCTGCACTTTTAGAAGGGGAAGAACTGTCAATTTTATGCTGTGGAAGTAACATTTTATTTTTGCCAGCACTAGCAAACTATGAAACAAAGCCCTCACTTTTTCTTTTTAACATTTTAGAGTTATATGGCAATCACAGTGTTTTGCTTAGTCTCTGATAACAGAAATAATGTCAGCTATGCATTTTATATGCACAAGTAACATTTCCATAAAAGTTTTGTGCTGCTGCTTCAATGAGGCTTATTCCCGATTTCATATGATAAGGAAATGACCTCCCATGTCCTTTTCTGATTAAAGATCTTGGCAGGAGAAAATATAAGAATACCAACCCTCTGTCAATATTCCTTTAATCTGTGACCCTCTATTTATTGGCTTTTATTTATTTGAACTACCATCTATGACAAGGATTATAATTGTGAAACATACATGTGCCTGAAGCATAAAAATAAAAATTTTTTGGAATCACTTATTGGATGCTGTTTTCTCCCAAGTGATTAAGATTTAGAGCACTTTTTGTGATTTGTGTGTGTGTGTGTGCGCGCGCGTGTGTGTGTGTGTGTGTTCAGTCATGTCTGACTCACAACCCCATGGACTGTAGCCTGTCAGGTTCCTCTGTCCATGGGATTTCCCAGGCAGGAATGCTGGAGTGGGTTGCCATTTCCTTCTCTAGGGGATCTTTCTGACCCAGGAATCTAACCCAAATCTCCTGTTTGGCAGGCAGATTCTTTACCATTGAGCCACCAGGGAAGTCAAACACTGTCTTAATTATGAAATATCTTATTTATCAGTAAATGAGTCATAAGTTCATGAAATAAAAGAAGATATTGAATTTATGAGCTGATTTTTTAAAAAAAAGGTCAACGTTTTATTTCAAAAATTTAAATACCATATTAAGTAGAAAACTCTTAGGAAGAAATCTAAGAAAAACTTTTGACAAAGGAAATAGAATTTCTTAAGTAAATACACTTTATACTAAAGCACAAAACAATATTTATGAAACATTTAAGTTGCAAAAGATGGGTGACTACTAAAGTCTCCTTTAGCAAATATGAAAAATTGGAAGATCCCCAAGAGAAAGAACTGAAAAATTTAGGTGAAGATCAATATACACTGGGCTTCCCTGGTAGCTCAGATGGTTAAGAATCTTTCTGCAATGCAGGAGACCTGGCTTCAATCCCTGGGTTGGGAATATCTCCTGGAGGAGGGCATGGCAACCTACAACAGTATTCTTGCCGGGAGAATTCTATGGACAGAGGAGCGTGGTGGGTTACAGTCCATGGGGGTCTCAGAGTTGTACATGACTGAGCTACTAAGCACAGCACAGCACATTCATTACTTCCCACATGTCTTTATTTTGTTTATACTGAAATTCTCATTAGATATTTTTGAAAACTGTGAAATCTATTTACTAGAAAATTATCTTAAGTATTGATTTAATTAAAAATCTATGAGCACTAAAGCATAGATAAATTATAATTACAGAATAATTGGCATTTTAGTGATTCATATATGAAAACAGATCTTTTTCTTCATGTTCCAGGATAATATTTCTTTGTATTCCTGGGAAATATACAAACTATTTATTCAAAATTAGAAATCATTTTCTTTCAGTAATACCTGCTTACCATATATAGTGAAAGGGCTATTTCTCAGTTTAAAAGTAATCATTTTTACAAAGCATTATGGGTTCAAAAATAGACGATGCTTTATGTTGCCTCACATGAGTACCATGTGTCTTTCATCTGACTTGCAAAAAATGAAAATGACTTAATCTCACAGTGTTATTAACTGTTATTAATTGTTATTAACTGTAGGAGTGATATTGTTATATTATTAGCACTTTATTTTATAAATCTTTTTTATCCCAGAAGATAAAGAACAATAAAAAATTAAATTATCATTTTCTTCTCCTTATTGTCATATAAGCAATCATATAGCAAGTGACAAAATGGGGGATATTTGCCTTTCATTTCATTCTCCTTAGAAACATGATCTAAGTAGAAAAATGACTCTACATAGGTCTAAGAATTCTTTGAATGTAGGAAGGACAGACAGAAAATCCATTCCAAATTGGAAGCACACATCACTGTTTTCGGAGTCAAGATAAGCAGGAATAATAATCAGAAATAGTGTGAGATAATATTGCCACTAGCATCACTTATACTTAAGTATCATATCAATAAAAATTGAACACAGAAGGCACGTCTCTTGTTCAAGGTTCTGATCACCAACCTGGCCTTTGATTCTCTTGCGTGAGTTAGACAGAAGTTGTAATCTGCTTTGGGTTGAATGACCGGCAAAGACCGGGTTAAACACAGAGAGTGGTACAGATGAGATTTATGGAGCTTTTGCAATAATTCCATTAACTCTCAGGTTGAAAAATGCTAATTGTCCAACTTAATCAATTGATTAAGTAAAATCAGTGCATACTTTGCTCATCTCTTTGTTACAAATATAATGTTTAGCCTCAACAATTGGGATTCTTTTTATTTATATGTTCTAATAAAAGGGAAAAAAAAACCCACCATTGTATCTTCTTTAAAATTTCTACCATGTTGTTACTTATTTGAAGAGCCAAAAATGAGAGGAGTGGGGGAGATGAGGGTTTAATATACTATATTTAACAGGATCTTGATCTCCTTTTTACTTATATGGTTATCTTTCTTAGCTCTAAAATATGTTTAATGCTTTCTTGGAAAGATGAATATAAAACTATGATGAAAACAACATTACCTATACTACTTTTCAGTTCATATATCTTGAGTTACATGAAGACAACAAATATATATGAAACACCAACACAGCTTTTAATGACAGACCTACAGACAAGTTTTTATGGGAGCAAATAGCTAACATATCTAACTCACTCTAGAGGTTTAAGGAAGTCCTTTTGCAGAAAATGATGTTTAAGCTGAGAGTTGAAAGAGTAACAAACCTTAACCAGGAAAAATTAAGGAAGACAATAGGACTTGCTTGAGTGGAAATCAAAGGAGGAAATCAGCAAACTGAGTCTTGAGTGTCCACCTAATAGGATACATGTCCTTTTATAAGGTACTTGGGACTGTGTCTGTTGTATTATCCTCTTAGCACCGGGCCAGATAAATCACAGGTGTTCAATAAAAGAGTTTTTAAAAAATGGGTAAAAGCAGGTTAGAGGCAAGGAAACAAACCTCTTATTCCCCAAATAAAAATATTAAATAGCTACTACAGGTCAATGATACTTGGGAAAACCATGAGGATAACAGTGACTCAAACAATAGAGAAAGGAAAAGTGAAGGAAAATATAGTGATGGGAAAGAATTACAGAGAAAGAATAAAAAGCAAGTGAGAGATGAACAAAATACATTTACTTCATCAATTAAACACATTCTGTGCCATTTGGTCTCCTGACACCCTGCTGTCACCTTTTTCTTTTTTATCTGATTACTTATCATAGTTTGTCTTATTACAAACTTACCATTTAAGATATAATTTCATTCATAGGTAAAAGTGTAATAAATCCTGTCTTGATAGCACACCAGATGGTTAGTGGACATATGTTTAAGTTACTTCTTTTAACTTTGGCTTTCATATACAGAGTAGGATTATTGTTAATAGTGATAATTACCCATATTCTTCTAAACAATTAAAAAAACTGGAAATTGAAAATGCAAAGATTTATCAATCTACCTCAAACACTTACTGGAGAAATAACCATTTGTTGTAGTTGTTCAGTCACTAAGTTGTGTCCAACTCTTTGTGACTTCTTGGACTACAGCACACCAGGCTTCCCTGTCCTTTACTATCTCCTGGAGTTTGCTTAAATCCATGTCCATTGAGTTGGTGATGCTATCTAACAATCTCATCCTCTTCTGCCCCCTTCTCATTTTGCCTTTAATCATTTCCAATGTCAGGGTCTTTTCCAATGGGTTGGCTCTTTGCATTAGGTGTCCAAAATATTTAAACTTCAGCTTCAGTATCAGTTGTCTCAATGAATATTCAGAGTCACTTTCCTTTAGGATTGATTGGTTTGATCTCCCTGAACTCTAAGGGATTCTCAAGAGTCTTCACCAGCACCACAATTTGAAAGCTTCAATTCTTTGGCACTCAGCCTTATTTATGGTCCAACTTTCACATCCATACACGACTACTGGAAAAGTCATAGCCTTGACTATAAAAATCTTTATCAGCAAAGTGATGTCTCTGCTTTTTAATACACTGTCTAGGTTTGTCATAACTTTCTTTCCAAGGAGCAAAGTGAAAGTGTTAGTTGCTCAACCATGTCCAATTCTTTGCAACCCCATGGACTGTAGCCCCCCAGGCTCCTCTGTCCATGGGAATTCCCAACCAAGAATACTGAAGAGGGTTGACATTTCCTTCTGCAGGGGATCTTCCCAACCCAGGGATTGAACTGGATCTCCTCATAATTTTAATTTCATGGCTGAAGTCACCATCGGCAGTGATTTTGGAGTCCAAAATAACCATAATCCTTATTATTGTTATGGACTTCCCTAGTGGCTCAGATGGTAAAGAATCTGCCTGCAGTGCAGGAGACCCAGATTCAATCCCTGGGTCAGGAAAATTCCAGGGAGAAGGGAATGGCTACCATTCCAGTGTTCTTGACTGGAGAATTCCATGGAGAGAGTAATCTTGCAAGCTACGGTCCATGGAATTGCAAACTGTCAAACACGACTGAGTGACTAACACTTACCATTAACACACTTTGTGTGTCTGCTGTTTTTCCATCTTGTGTAAGCACAAAGCTAAGATGGCATGAACATTAAGAGAGTATTAAGCAACAGAGCAGCAACAAAGGGTCTCCCTGCGTGTGTGTTTACTGGAGATTATTCATAATGCTGTGGACTCAGAAGTGCTTTCTTTCCTTATCAACTTCTCTCTCCTCTTCATCAGTTTCAGAGTCCATGCACTTTGTCATCCACATCATCATCCATTATCCATTTTTCTGCCAGGGTGAAGGATGAAAACACTTTGAACTGACATTGGCAAAGCTAAATAACACACTGACCAGGCAGTTGTGCAGGGACTTGATTTCTTCCCAGGGTGTAAGTGACTGCTGCCACGCTGTTTGGTAGATTGATAGAAAGATAAGGGGACAGCGTCGCCTACTTCCCACCAATCTATTTCAAAGGTGACTAGACCTTCACAGCCTTGTAAAGGACATTTCTATTTCTTCTGTTTTTATACTAGGCTGTTTAAATATTAGTAAAGGGAACTGTTGGAAGCATTTAGTAGGATACAAAAGGAGACAATCTTAAAACTATCATCTTTAGTTTAGTGTGGAGAGCCTGCGATTTTTCAGCTTTTGGTAGTAGAAAATAAAAGGAGGTGTTTCTATGAAGCCTAAACAAACAGAGATTCACTCTAATTGAAAAATAATGTGGAGTAATCTTTTCTGTTTTCAGGGGAACCACTGTAGAGAGCAGCACATGGAATCAAACAAATGTGCTCAAATTTGCCAACGTTCTCAGGTTTATTTACCCAATATTGAATAATGCAAAAGGAAATCTTATGAGAAGCAACATGATATTTGAGTTGATGTCAAATTTGTCATGAAATATTTTATGAAAATTTTAATTTTAAAGTGGAAAGTGAAGGTGCTTGCATCTTTGAAGTTCCCAGGTATTTAATGCTTTGTTTGTAAGTTCTTAGAAGATAGTTTCAAGTTAAAAAGCATAACTGGAGTTGACCAAGGAAGAGGTGGCAGATTTAATGTTACTCTTCAGTTTATAATCATATTAAAACAATTCCTTCCTCCTGAGAATCAGAGCAAAGTGACTGTTGAATATTTCTTTTGGTTCAATAATAGAATCTCTCCAGGAAACAACAAAGAAGACAAATCAATATACCAAAATGGTGCAAATAATTTTCCCTTGAATAGCAGGCAATAACACCAAATGTCTGAATTCTGACAGACTCTCAAGTTATTAAAGGTATTTGATGTCAAACAGTTTACATAGTATATCATTTGGCTAGCACTATGAAATTCAAAGGTGTAGTCAGTAAAAGAATATCAAATGTAATCCAATCCAACTTTCAACCCACTGCTTCTGACAGTAATAGTAACATAGCCTTTATGAGAGGACATCGTTTGCTTTTAAAGGATAGACAAAAAGAAGATGAACATTGGAGTAAACTTTAGCTCTATAAATAAATCTTTTAATGTTCTAATAACACTGATGAAAAAGCTATTTTCTAAAATTATTTTTATGGAAGTTACTGATATCTGGTACACTTTTATAGCCATACTCCCCCTAGGAGAGCACAACAATAAAATTACTGAGTCAAATGTTCTTGAAAACATAAGTAAATAAATCTAATACAATTCTAGAAAATATTGAATATGGAAATTGCTGATAAGTAATTCAGTAATTGATTTTATTCCATCCTGTTAATATTTACCTTTGTAGAAATCTAGAAACAGGATTCAATACAAATATTGACAAGACTTTTCCCCGTCATTCAGTCTGAGGAGTAGATATTGAGAGTGGATGAAGAAGAGGTGGGGGGTAAGTGGATTTGGGCATTTATTGTAATCATAGCTGGCTTAGAACCTGACTCCATTTTTCTGTTACTGATGTATAGTTACAGGCTGATTTTATTTTTTAAAAGCAACCAAACATCACATATTCAGTTCAGTTCAGTCGCTCAGTCGTGTCCAACTCTTTGTGACCCCATGAATCGCAGCATGCCAGGCCTCCCTGTCCATCACCAACTCCCAGAGTCCACCCAAACTGATGTCCATCGAGTCGGTGATGCCATCCAGCCATCTCATCCTCTGTCGTCCCCTTCTTCTCCTGCCTTCAATCTTTCCCAGCATCAGGGTCTTTTCAATGAGTCAGCTCTTTGCATCAGGTGGCCAAAGTATTGGAGTTTCAGCTTCAACATCAGTCCTTCCAATAAACACTCAGGACTGAGATCCTTTAGGATGGACTAGCTGGATCTTGTTGCAGTCCAAGGGACTCTCAAGAGTCTTCTCCAACACCACAGTTCAAAAGCATCAATTCTTCATCATATATTTGGGCTCTGCAATTTATAAATGCTGCCAATAAACCTAATTTTTTGGGTTCAACTTGATGAACTGAAACAACAGTATAAGTCATTTGTTTCAGCACTAAACAAGGTTTTTTCTTTCTTCCTTTCTCTCGCTCTCTTTCCTTTCTGTCCTTCTTTTATTCCTTTATTCTGTTTGTCTTCTTTTCCCTTCCTTCCTCCCCCTTCTTCTACTTTCCCATTCCTCTTCTTCCTTCCTCTTTTTTTTTTTTGGTCTCTCTCTCTTTTTGTCATTTCACATTACTTACAACTCAGATACAAAGATAAACTAAGTGAAATATGTTAGACAGAGAAAGACAATATCATATGCTATAACTTACATGTGGAATTAAAAAAAAAAAGATACAAATACATTTATTTACAAAACAGGAACAGGTTCACAGACACAGAAGATATATTTATGGTTACCAAAGGGGAAAGGGGAAGGAGGAGGGATAAATTAGGAGTTTGAGATTAACATACAAACACTACTGTTTCTATATATAATAGGTAAACAAAGCAAATGCAGGCCTCTCTTCTCAGGTAGTGTCCACAAGGGGTACCATGATCTCAGAGAAGAAATGGCTGTGTGGTGTGCCTTAGGCAGAGAGAACCCAGACAGCCGCCCAGAGTGTTACTATGGCTCAGCTTCCTCTTCAGTGAAGGGAGAATTCTGACCTGAAGAAGGCTCCTGAGTGGTTCTGAGGTACTACAGGGTTTTGGCTCCACAGACTGACTCAAGGCTGAGGGAAGCACAGGAATTCTGTACATTCAGCAGAAGCTCAGACATAAAAAGGAGGATCCCTGGACCTGGTGTGGAATGGGGATTAAGGTGGCAACGATCCATGTGGACCAGTGACCAAGGTCCAGAGCAGATTTTGGAGACTTTAGCAAATACAAGTGTGGCTAATTGACAACCTAGAGTAGACCCCTTCCCATCTCAATCCCATGCCCCAGGAATGTTGTCAAAATCCTCATTACCTGGATTACCTCATTACCTACATTTCCTACTGTATAGCATAGGCAACTATATTCAATATCTTATAACAAGCTATAGCTTCCCTGGTAGCTCAGCTGGTAAAGAATCCTCCTGCAATGCAAGAGATCCTAGTGTGTTTCCTGGGCTGCAAAGATCAACTGGAGAAGGTATTGGCTACCCACTCCAGTATTCCTGGGCTTCCCTTGTGGTTCAGCTGGTAAAATATCCGCCTGCAATGTGAGAGACCTGGGTCTGATTCTTGGGTTGGGAAGATCCCTTGGAGAAGGGAATTTTTTCCATTATAGGCTATTTCCATTACAATAACCTATATTGGAAAGAAATATGAAAAAGAATGGATTCATATATATATATATATATATATATATATATATATAAAATCATATCACAATAACTTTGCTGTCTACCTGAAACTACAACAACATTGCAAATCAACTATATGGCAATTAAAAATAAATAAACAAAAGGAAAAAAAAAAGAATGCAGCTGTAATGATGACTCTTAATACTTTTCCACATCTAAAGTTGCCAGGTTAATTTAAATTCATGCAAATATCAAGAATATGAGTTTCTTTATTGAGGTCATTTTAGTCACAAAAAGAGAGTTGCTTTATATTTAAAATGTCCAACAGTAAGGGGAGAGTTTTTTTCATCTTTCTTTTCATGTATTATTTTCCCCAAAGAAGATTAGCCTTATAATATGCATGTGTTCCTTTGTTTTTCTTGTACTATTTTAATATTCTCTTCTGTTCTAAACTTACAATTGAGATATCTCTATTTTTTCCAAACTTATTTAACTTCCTTTATATCAGTCCATGCTATAGAATCATCCTCAATATTTATTTTCAAAACATAGGAACATTCAGTGTAATAAATCTAATTCTACCAAAATCTACTTCAGCTGCAAAATCAAAACACATTCCTGCTCTGTGATTTTTGGTTCTCACTCCATTGTGCTGATCTAATCGAGTGTTCATTTTCTTTCATCATTCATATCTCTGTATCATTTAACAGTTTTACTTGTAGTCATTTCATTATACTATTCTTTTTTTCTAAGAGAAAACCCTTTGTATGTTATAATAAAGTCAAAAAAAAAAAAAAAAAAAAAAAAAGGAAAGCTCAAAAATTACATAGTTTTACAGGTAAAATGTGAAGACAGATTTGATTGTATCTCAGCCAGATTGTAAGAAACAAGTTTTGGGATGAGATCTGCAGAACTCTTAAACCTGCACAAAAACTTGTGGTTTCAGATTAGAAGATTTCCAAGATTAAATATGAAGGATTCTGCATAAGGGTGAGATAAAAAGGCAAGTCCTGTCATCTCTTAAACATTGGAGACTAGGTCTTCTAAGTCCTAATCATTTCATGTCTGGCCCTCAGTGTTCAAATAACAACCATCAGCTGCTTGTTAGAGGGATATGTGGGTACTACTCTGGAACAGAGAAATAGTGCTTGAGTAAGCTAAGTTTGGAATTCTAACAGTACATGGAAAATCCTAGCAGATATTTTTTAGGCTCAGTTGATCATGCATCTAAGCTCTTCAAAAACCCTCAACATGGCAGGCTCTTGTTTTTGACCAATAGTGCTATGGTCCAAAACTATTTGGTTACTGAACATGCTCATTGCATGACTAGGTAACCATTTTCTCTCTCAGTAATATACTTTCTGTAAGGAACTGAGGCATTCCAAAATGTTCCAGCTGAAACTTTTCCTCCTAGTGCAAAAAATAAATAAATGAAAGTTACCCTTAACTAAGCCTCTGCTGCCTAGAACAGCTTTCCCCTCAGTCCTTCAACAATCATGTCACAGGTTCCACTTTTACCCCTGGCATCATGTCTTTAGCTTCACTCACACACTTGATAACACAGAATTAATTTTCCCCTGAATTTCCTTCGTATGCTAAGCAACCCTTTAGGCCTTTCCCAAAAGTAGCAAAGCGAACAAGAGCTACCTAGAGTGTTGGCCTAAAATTTCCATCTCCCTGCTAAACCTCTCAGTTTGGTTCTTTAGATCATTCTAGCCACTTCACTTGCTCCTTTGTCATGGCAGTTTGGCAGAAACAAACAAACAAACAAACAAACAAACTAAAACCCAGAAATTTGGGTTGGTTCCATGTTTTTTGTGTATCAGGACTTAGATGATCAACATGGGTCACCATCACTAGACACTCATCAGCTGTCCTTTTCTACATGAACAACCTCTGCAGGAGACTCTAAATTTAGCCCCCCAAATCAGGATTAAAAATATATATATAACTCAGGGTCGTGTTCCTGCTCCTACTAAATATTTCTATTAAAAGCAATACATGAAGTCACCAAACACTCACCAGTGCAGGACAGTTCCAAGCAGGAGACCAGAAGTTCCACAGGGAAAGTCATAGGTTTGGCTGAAGCTCTTTTTTTCTTTCCCCCATAAAAGGACAGCTTGCTCCAAGATACTGATGTGGGATTACAGAATGTCGCCAGGACTAAGCATAAGCTCACTGCTGTCAAACAATGTTATAAATCCATTCATTGCTTTATGCACATTTTTCATCCAGTCTTTCAAAAATGGTTCTAGAACTACAGAAATGTGAGGCCCTCCATCGTGTCCTGAGCACTCACACGCCGCCAGGTAGACCTCCTACTCCAGACATAAGGCTGGACAAACCCATCTCTACCTGGAAGTCCTGAGACTGGGAGCTGTCCGAAGGTTGCAGGTCTGAATGGAGTTTGTCCACGTGATGGAGCACTGGTGGAGGAAAGGCCCATGACTTTCAAAGTCAAGTTATCCAACGTGGCACGAGCTGCCTATAGTCTCCCAAAGCCATCAGCAGACACCAGAGCTTGACTACTTGACTGTCCCACGCATCCTCCATGGTGCTCCAGAACGCACCTGCTCTTGGGATTCCCTCTGAATCCTGTATAACAGGAGTTTGGTAAGCTGCTTGGAATTAGACATAGAGGGAATATCTTTTCCTTTCGTGTTCATGGTCCTTCAACTTCTGCAACTTGCCCATCTCGCTCCATTGAGTAGGAAGCAGCTGACACTGAGTTTCAGATTGGTTGCCAGCCACAGAGATGCCTCCACTGGTGAGGCAGTGTGAAAGAGTCCTGAGTCACCCTGAAACAGTAGGTCTTTTCCCAACTGAAGTTTGGGGTAATGGTGACAAGCTCCTTCTCTGTCAGAAACTTTAGCTCTGTTACATCCCCAACATAGGACTCTCTGCCTCCAGTTCACAAAAAGGATCTGTATACACCCACCTTTTCCCCACCACAGCACAGGGACCACTTCATTAAACTATTCTTCTATTTCCTCCCTCCTTTCCTTTTCTAAAATATTTGATTTAGATAATGGACGGCTTCCCTTGTGGCTCAGCAGGTAAAGAATCCGCCTGAAATGCAGGAGACCTGGGTTCGATTGCTGGGTTGGGAAGAGCCCCTGGAAAAGAGAAAGGCTATCCACTCCAGTATTTTGGCCTGGAGAATTCCATGGAAAGTCCACTGGGTCGCAAAGAGTCAGAAACAATTGAGTGATTTTCACTTACTTACTTAGACAATGGATACTGTTTAGCCCCCTGGAACATTTCATGCAAAGATGGGCTCAATAAAGGACAGAAATAGTATGGACTTAACAGAAGCAGAAGATATTAAGGGGTGGCAAGAATACACAAAAGAACTGTACAAAAATGATCTTCACAACCCAGATAATCACTATGGTGTGATCATTCACCTAGAGCCAGGAATCCTGAAATGTGAAGTCAAGTGGGTCTAAGGAAGCATCACTATGAACAAAGCTAGTGGAGGTGACAGAATTCCAGTTGAGCTGTTTTAAATCCTAAAAGATGATGCTGTGAAAGTGCTGCACTCAATATGCTAGCAAATTTGGAAAACTCAGCAGTGCCACAGGACTGGAAAAGGTCAGTTTTTCATTCTAATCCCAAAAAAAGGCAATGCCAAAGAATGCTTTCAAACTACCGCACAATTGTACTCATCTCACATGCTAGTAAAACAATGCTCAAAATTATCCAAGGCAGGCTTCCGCAGTATGTGAACAGTGAACTTCCAGATGTTCAAGCTGGTTTTAGAAAAGGCAGAGGAACCAGAGATCAAATTGCCAACATCCACAGGATCATCGAAAAAGCAAGAGAATTCCAGAAAAACATCTGTTTCTGCTTTATTGACTATGCCAAAGCCTTTAACTGTGTGGATCACAATAAACTGTGGAAAATTTTGAAAGAGATGGGAATACCAGACCACCTGACCTGCCTCTTGAGAAACCTGTATGCAGGTCAGGGAGCAACAGAACTGGACAAGGAACAACATACTGGCTCCAAATTGGGAAAGGAGTAGGTCAAGGCTGTATATTGTCACCCTACATATTTAACTTATATACAGAGTATGTCATGAGAAATGCTGGGATAGATGAAGCACAAACTGGAATCAAGATTGCTGGGAGAAATATCAATAACCTCAGATATGCAGATGATACCACCCTTATGGTAGAAAGTGATGAAGAACTAAAGGGCGTCTGATCAAAGTGAAAGAGGAGAGTGAAAAAGTTGGCATAAAGTTCAACATTCAGGAAACTAAAACCACGGCAACTGGTCCCATCACTTCATGGCGAGTAGATGGGGAAACAGTGGAAAGAGTGGCTAACTTAATTTCTTTTGGCAGGGGGGCTTTAAAATCATTGCAGATGGTGACTGCAGCCATGAAATTAAAAGATGCTTACTCCTTGGAAGGAAAGTTATGGCCAACCTAGACAGCATATTAAAAAGCAGAGATATTACTTTGTCAACAAAGATTTGTTTAGTCAAGGCTATGGTTTTTCCAGTTGTCATGTATGGATGTGAGAGTTGGACTGTGAAGAAACTGAGCACTGAAGAATTGATGTTTTTAAACTGTGGTGTTGGAGAAGACTCTTGAGAGTCCCTTGGACTGCAAGGAGATCCAACCAGTCCCTACTAAAGGAAATCAGTCCTGATTTTTCATTGCAAGGACTGATGTTGAAGCTGAAACTCCAATACTTTGACCACCTGATACAAAGGCCTGACTCATTTGAAAAGACCCCGATGCTGGGAAAGATTGAAGGTGGGAGGAGAAGGGGACGACAGAGAATGAGATGGTTGAATGGCATCACCAACTCAATGGACATGGGTTTGGATAAACTCCGGAAGTTGGTGATGGACATGGAGGCCTGGCATGCTGTAGTCCATGGGGTCGCAAAGAGTTGGACATGACTGAGTGACTGAACTGAACTAAAATGACAAAACTTAGTTCCAAAAGTGACTGCAAGCTCTTGTTTTAAAAAGAAACACGAAAAAGCATATTTAAACATTGCATGTTTATACTTGTGACAGTGGTAGTTTAGTCCCTAAGTCTTGTCAGACTCTTTGAGACCCCATGGACTATAGCCCACCAGGCTTTTCTGTCCATGGGATTTTTCCCAAGTAAGAATACTGGAGTGAATTGCCATTTCCTTATCCAGAGGATCTTCCACTCCCAGGGATTGAACCTATTCCTCCTACATTGGAGGGCAGATTCTTTACCACTAAGTCACGTTACATCAGACCCTGTGGCTCAGGTTACCTCCAGATAATTCTAACAAAAATAATGGTACAGTAGCTCTCTTATGGTAAAAAACTAATGGAGTAAAATGATTTATTTCTGAAATTTTCATCTTTAATTTGCGATATATTGGGACACCCATAATTCTGCATGGATGTCTTTTTTTTTTTTTTCTGTACATCTTGCAAGCAGGGGCACTGACTGCCTCTTGTTCCAAAAAATTTTTTAAATGATATGTTTTATAGAGAATAGACTTGGATAGTAGATTTAATGTCTCCTTAAGAAGCAAGTAACAGGTTTGCTTACAGCCCTGGAAGATAGAGATGGTCATTTCCTTCTAGAAGAAAGGTCAGCTAGGCTCAGTATCTAATATAAAATATTTAAGTTCTCTAATCTCAGAGCTCTTCTTCTGTCATATAAGGCGTGATTCGTGTCACCTATGTATGACCCAATTCCTGTCGCCTTTTAAGAACTGAAGCTCAGAAGAATGGTACAAGTACTGATTTTTTTGGTACTTGATTTGCAATAAACTCACCTTTATGTCTGCCCCAGGAGTTTTCTGTCATCTGCCATGAAGTGTGGCAGGCTAGCTGACCTCTCAGAGATTGGTTGATGGTTTTTGGCAATATAGGTGTTATGCTTCTAGGGATCTGGCTTTTGGGAAGAGGAAAGATGTGGACCTTGTGGGCTAACTAATGGGATTTGAATAAAATTCATGGGACTCAGTAGTGACATGTTAAAAAACTGCATGGTCAACTGGGCAATGAATGGTCCTCTGCTTTATTGCCTGTTGATGAGGAAGAACTGGGGAGATGGTTGGAAGATGAGTATAAGGAAGAGAGTCAAATACAGATGCCCAAATACTGTCTGGGTGTTGCTATCTTCTCAAATCAAGATTGCCGGAGAAATATCAATAACCTCAGATATGCAGATGATACCACGGTTATGGCAGAAAGTGAAGAGGAACTAAAAGCCTCTTGATGAAAGTGAAAGTGGAGAGTGAAAAGGTTGGCTTAAAGCTCAACATTCAGAAAACGAAGATCATGGCATCTGGTCCCATCACTACATGGGAAATAGATGGAGAAACAGTGGAAACAGTGTCAGACTTTATTTTTCTGGGCTCCAAAATCACTGCAGGGGGTGACTGCAGCCATGAAATTAAAAGACGCTTACTCCTTGGAAGGAAAGTTATGACCAACCTAGATAGCATATTCAAAAGCAGAGACATCACTTTGCCAACAAAGGTTTGTCTAATCAAGGCTATGGTCTTTCCTGTGGTCATGTATGGATGTGAGAGCTGGACTGTGAAGAAGGCTGAGCGCCGAAGAATTGATGCTTTTGAACTGTGGTGTCGGAGAAGACTTTTGAGAGTCCCTTGGACTGCAAGGAGATCCAACCGGTCCATTCTGAAGGAGATCAGCCCTGGGATTTCTTTGGAAGGAGTGATGCTAAAGCTGAAACTCCAGTATTTTGGCCACCTCATGCGAAGAGTTGACTCATTGGAGAAGACTCTGATGCTGGGAGGGATTGGGGGCAGGAGGAAAAGGGGACGACAGAGGATGAGATGGCTGGATGGCATCACTGACTCAATGAATGTGAGTCTGAGTGATCTCCGAGAGCTGGTGATGGATAGGGAGGCCTGGCGTGCTGCAGTTCATGGGGGTCGCAAAGAGTCGGACACGACTGAGCGACTGATCTGATCTGATCTGATCTGATCTTCTCAAATGCGGGTAGGGAAAGATTACTAATGGAGTTGGCAATGAGCCTCAGATCTGCCCATTGTACCAACTAATACTAAGATTTGTTTGACGGTAGGGAAGGCCAGATATTTCTGACACTCTGAAGAAAACTATTATAGAAATGTGCTCTCACACAGGTGAAACAAGGGATTTCATGATTTCTGCTGCAAAACCAAGCAAATCATTCAAATCTTGGCAGGTTTGCTTGGGAGATGAGGGGACTAGGCACATAGGTTCCAAAAAACATCTATTTCTGCTTTATTGACTATGCCAAAGCCTTTTACTGTGTGGATCACTATAAACTGTGGAAAATTCTGAAAGAGATGGGAATACCAGACTACCTGACCTGCCTCTTGAGAAATCTGTGTGCAGGTCAGGAAGCAACAGTTAGAACTAGACATGGAGCAACAATCTGGTTCCAAATAGGAAAAGGAGTATGTCAAGGCTGTATATTGTCATCCTATTTATTTAACTTATATGCAGAGTACATCATGAGAAACGCTGGGCTGGAAGAAGCACAAGCTGGAGTCAAGACTGCTGGGACAAATATTAATAACCTCAGATATGCAGATGACACCACGGTTATGGCAGAAAGTGAAGAAAAACTAAAGAGCATCTTGATGAAAGTCAAAGAGGAGAGTGAAAATGTTGGCTTAAAGCTCAACATTCAGAAAACGAAGATCATGGCATCCAGTCCCATCACTTCATGGCAAAAGATGTGGAAACAGTGGAAACAGTGGCTGACTTTATTTTTGGGGCTCCAAAATCACTGTGGATGGTGATTGAAGCCATGAAATTAAAAGATGCTTACTCCTTGGAAGGAAAGTTATGACCAACCTAGATAGCATATTCAAAAGCAGAGACACTACTTTGCCAACAAAGGTCCATCTAGTCAAGGCTATGGTTTTTCCTGTGGTCATGTATGGATGTGAGAGTTGGACTATAAATAAAGCTGAGCACCGAAGAACTTTTGAACTGTGGTGTTAGCGAAGACTCTAGAGAGTCCCTTGGACTGCAACGAGATCCAACCAGTCCATCCAAAAGGAGATCAGTCCTGAGTGTTCATTGGGAGGACTGATGTTGAAGCTAAAATTGCAATACTTTGGCCACCTAATGTGAAGAACTGACTTTTTGAAAAGACCTTGATGCTGGGAAACATTGAAGGTGGGAGGAGAAGGGGATGACAGAGGATGAAATGGTTGGATGGCATCACCAACACAATGGACATAAGTTTGGGTAAACTCCGGGAGTTGGAGATGGACAGGGAGCCCTGGCATGCTGCAGTCCATGGGGTCACAAAGAGTCAAATAGAACTGAGCGACTGAACTGAACTGAACTCAGGCACATAAGGCTTGTTAAAAAGGACAGTAACAGTCGACCTGTCTTAACAATTCAGGCCCTCCTACAATCTGTGATGCCAACCTTAAATTCACTTTTTCTCTGGGTTTTTCTTTTTCTTTTTCTTTTCTTGCAATGGATCTTACTGCTGTAAGAGAGCTTTGGCACTTTCAGAAGAAATCCATGAAAGATATGAGTTCCCATGGGAAATTATAGATTGGGTATTGGCGGAAATTTGGCCTCTTACAGTGCAGATTGAGTTAATCATGCTATAAAGGTGACCCACTAGAAAATCAGAAACGGACTCCAGGAATGTAGATAAATGAATTCAATTAGGCTTGTTCACCTAGAAAACTTCCTAAAGTAAAGAGAGCCCAAATTTAAGTTTAATGATTAAGGGAGAGATATTAAAATGGTAACAGAAAAACAAAAATCATGTGAATATCCCAAGTCTAGAATTCCTTTGCAACATTCACACGGGCTAAAGCACTTTTATATGATAGAAAAGATAGCAAAGTCACTCTCTCTATTGAGAGAACTTAAAAGATTTTTTTAAAATTTTTGTAATAACAACAAATGCCAAGGTTAAGATGGACTCCTAAGCCTTAAATCAGAAAACCAAGATCATGGCATCTGGTCCCATCTCTTCATGGGAAATAGATGGGGAAACAGTGTCAGACTTTGTTTTTCTGGGCTCCAAAGTCACTGCAGATGGTGACTGCATCCATGAAATTAAAAGACACTTACTCCTTGGAAGGAAAGTTATGACCAACCTAGATAGCATATTCAAAAGCAGAGACATTACTTTGCCAACAAAGGTTCGCCTAGTCAAGGCTATGGTTTTTCCTGTGATCATGTATGGATGTGAGAGCTGGACTGTGAGGAAGGCTGAGCACTGAAGAATTGATGCTTTTGAACTGTGGTGTTGGAAAAGACTCTTGAGAGTCCCTTGGACTGCAAGGAGATCCAACCAGTCCATTCTAAAGGAGATCAGTCCTGATTGTTCTTTGGAAGGAATGACGCTAAAGCTGAAACTCCAGTACTTTGGCCACCTCATGCGAAACGTTGACTCATTGGAAAAGACTCTGATGCTGGGAGGGATTGGGGGCAGGAGGAGAAGGGGATGACAGAAGATGAGATGGCTGGATGGCATCACCAACTTTATGGATGTGAGTCTGAGTGAACTCCAGGAGTTGGTGATGGACAGGGAGGCCTGGCGTGCTGCAATTCATGGGGTTGCAAAGAGTCAGACACCACTGAGCAACTAAACTGAACTGAACCCTAGAAAAGCCTTTGGATGAGCTGAAAACATGAGGAGTTTGTTTAGTTGAGTCACAAATCACTCCCATGCTCCCTGATACTAGGAGTGAATACAAAGCCTTGCTCACGGGCTCAGAACTTCTCTCTTCATGCCCTTGGTCCTCTCTGCTCTGTACCCTGAACTTGTACTCCCATACCTGGAATGCAAACTAAATGTGTTTTAGATTTTCTAACTCTTCACCTGTACTTCTTAAACTTTCTTGCATTTTTTACTTTTTCTTTTTTTCCCCTGTGTGTGTGCCACTTTCAGAATTCTTTTGGCTCCACTTTCATTTTTATTCATTCTCTCTTTTTGTCACTAATCTGCTGCCACACTCATTCACTGCATTTTAAATTTCAGTTCTTATATTTTTCACCTCAATTACTCTAATTTTCTTTCAATAATGTATGCAATTTTAAAAATAATTTCCTATTACATGCTGATTCCTCTAAGCTTATTTTTTAATCTAATAATGAACAAATAATCTTTTCCTTTTTTTCCCTCTTTTTCTCTTCTTCTTTTTTAAATGATCTATATTTGAGTTAATTATCTGAATTTTTTGTTTTGTTTCTGTCTTCTGTTGTCTCTGGTAGACTTTATACATGTTAATTTAATTATTTTGCCAGCTCAATTATTTTCCAGTTTGAGTTTGTTATTATAAGCATTTTCTTAGGAGCATTCTCACAAGAAAGGCCAAACAAAATAGAGAAGATATCCCCCAGAAGGAGTATACTCATTTTTCCCAGCACTCATCGGCACTAGCAGTTCAGGAGCATTTTAAACTGAATTACAGCTTGTGGCTATTTGGAAACAATCCCTACAAAGACAAGTGGTGCTCTATAACACCATAAGGGTTACATAATTATTAGAAAACATATTCTATTTATTGTCTAATATATAGACTTCTTGAACATAGTCTATATAAAGGCTTTGTTTCTTGTCTAATATATAGATTTTTTGTTAATATTTAACTAGTTCATCAAAAAGAAGTATGCTTTTTAAATGCAACATCTCATTTATATAATAATATTCTATATTTTAAAATGGTAAGAAAATATTCTAATGTGATTTGGTTTTGATAAAATGAAGGACAAATAATATTCCATTAAGGAGCTTAGCAAAACATTTTCAACTATGATTTTTAGATAAAACCAACATATTACTAAACATTACTGTTTACAAATTATAACTTCAATGAGTAGATTAGATCACATCATTTCATTAATCAGAAAATATTTCTTTAATGCCCAGTATGTGTTTGGCACTTTATTGGGTAATGGAAACTAGATCAAACAAGTATTTCACATGGTTCTGATCTTCTGAGAACATATAGTTGGCTAAAAAGTGATACAATTTCTAAAAATTTAAGTATAGCTATATAATACCTAATAATGCATAGCAATTTCCAGGATGACTGCTACAAGCTATAAGAGCTTAGGAATTCAATTAATGCTGGAGCATTTAAGTAAATAATTGTGGATTAAGTGGATGGAGAATTGGTCTTCAAAATGCATGGACTTCAGTTGAGAGCAGGCAGGAGAGGCAGCAGTCAAAGAGGAGATAAGGAGCAATTTACTTCAACTTCCTCTTTAAAATAATGTAATTGAATGTCTATACAGTTATGTCTCCTTAAAAGCCTCTAAGCTTCTATGTTATTAGAATAATAAGAACATGTATCCCTAGAAATGTTTATTTTATCTAAAGTTTTAATTTGCAGTAAAATTTCTTTAATAGATTATTAATTAAATAATCTAAAACCATTACAACATTATAAAGCAAATTTCCTTCAATTAAAAAGGAAATAATCTATCAGTTACTGATAATTAATAACTTACTAACATTTGTTTTAACCAAATGATGTTAAGCATTGAGCCTCATATTATTTTTAAGTCTTTATCTCTTAAGTGTTTTAAACTGCTTTTTCCTTAAACTTTATTTTTTATTCCAAGTATATCTTGCTAAAAATATTATTACAATGAAAAAAGTAGAAATTCAACGTATGAAAATTAAATTTCAAATATCTGTTATTAATGAATATGTCAGGGAGTATTTGTAGTATAACTAAACTTAAAGACTTTATTTTCTGCCACTCTTCAGTTATCTTGCAGAGCTAACCCATGTCTAGATAAAAACATCTGAGATTAGTATGGAAAATAAAGATGGGTATAATATTTTTTACACACTCAAGGTGGAGGAAGAGAAATCTTAGTTCTAACCTGCAGTGCTTTCTTGTTATGTTGAGAGTCAAGCTGACTAAAAGGGACTGATTTTCAGCATCTTTGAAAGTAACTATTTTTAACTGGAAGAGTTGAGAACGTTTCTGTATTGGTGCAGTAATTAGTGGGGGGAATGCCCCAAAATAGAAAAGCATTGAGGAGAAATCAAAAGGATGTTGTGTAACCGTTGTTCCACATTTTTAAAATGAAAATAATTGTAGTGTCTTTTCTTATGATTTAGAATGGGTTACTTTTCTTAAAGTAGATTTTATTTTTTAAGACAATTTAGTTTTAAAGAAAAATTGAGAAGATAGAATGGAGAATTCCCATATATCCTGTATCCAGTTTCACATGTTATGAACATTTTATGTTGTTATGATACATTCCTTATGCCTAATAAGCCAATGCTAACTTGATTGCTAACTAAAGTCTATGTCATTCAGAGTCACTTAGCTTTACTGAAGGTCCTTTTTCTGTTCCAGGGCACCATCCAGTACTACAGGGCATTTAGTTATCATGTCTCTTTAAATTCCTTTTGGTGGTGACAGTTCCTCAGAATTTGCTAGTTTTGAAGACATTTTGTGGAGTATTGGTCAGGTATTTTGTAGGATGCTTCTCTGTTGGAATTTGTCTGTTTTTCTAACAATGAGATTGGAGTTATGGGTTTTAGGAAGACCATAGAGGTAAAGTGCCCTCTTCATCACATTATATCAATAATACATACTATCCACATGATTTATTATTATTGATGCTGATCTTGATCCTCTGGCTGAGGTAGTGTTTGTCAGATTTCTCCGCTGTAAAGTCACTAGCCCCTGTTTCCCTACTATACTCATTGAAAGGAAGTCATTACACACGGCCCAGGCTGAAGGGGCAGACAGCAAGTCCCTTTCTCTAGGGCAAAGAGTCTTATAAATTATCCATAATTCTTCTGCATGGAAAATTTGTTTCTTCTTTCCCTTCCATTTATTTATTCAGTTATTTATCAATATCAATATAGATTCATAGGTATGTATTTTAAACTACTTTACAAATTTTGTTTATCAAATTGTTCTTTCTGGAGCCACTGGGGGCTCTTTCAGTTTACTTCTATATCCCTTTGACATATGCACATCATTGTGAGATTTTTCTGATGATTTACTTACTTTTAGACTCTACAAGATACTTTAAACACATCTTGTATATACCCTGCCCCAGTCCTGGAATCAGCTGTTTGAGTAAGATTTGCTAGTTCCTTTTACTGAAGAAAGGTTTTTGAAACCAAGATCTGTATGCTAAAGTATGCTGATTGCTAATGTGATGTCACTGTTTTCATACCCTCTTATTTGACAGAACAAATAAATATCTGTGCATATACTAACCTGTGTATCTACATATACCTGTAAATATTTCTGTATGTAATTATCAGTGGTAAAGAGTCCGCCTGTCAATGTAGGAGACCCAGGAGATGTGGGTTTGATCCCTGGGTTGGAAAGATTCCCTGGAGGAGGGCATGGCAACCCATTCCATGCACAGAAGACCCTGGCAGGCTATGGTCCATAATTTCCCAGAGAGTAGGACATGATTGAAGCAATGCAACACACACACATTTTTAATAAGCTAA
Organism: Tragelaphus eurycerus; assembly: GCA_935064755.1. NCBI lineage: Eukaryota > Metazoa > Chordata > Mammalia > Artiodactyla > Bovidae > Tragelaphus > Tragelaphus eurycerus. Next base: position 7,936,293 of record CAKXYN010000012.1, on the reverse strand, counting down.
AGATGGGTTCACTCTGATGTCTCCTAGTCTGTTTCCACGTGGATCATTCTAACCTCCTTCCTTGCTTATATGTAAACTCTTACTTGAACAGTAAGAAATCTGATTCTCATCACCCACAGTTCATTTTCACTAATTGCTCAATTCCAGTATACATGGACAACAGTCTTATAATTGTTAACTTGTGCCTCCATGGGAAGCAACTTTTTAAAATGGAAGACAGGGTTATAGTTCCTTTGCCTTCAGTCAAAGAATCAGTTCATTTCCAGTTATGTATTCAGCACCTTCCCCTCCCCTCAACTCCCTTAGTATGATTTGTTTATATTTTGTAAAAATGTAAGATTCTCAGATAACAGTCTGCAGTCCTTTCTAAGATCCCCTAACCTCCTAAAGGTTTTTTTGACACATTGAGGTTCACTCTTAATCTGTAAAATGCTATGAGAATTGACAAATGCACATCCACCAATACAATATCACAGACAATATTTTTATCACCCTAAAAATTCCTCTGTGCTTTATCTATTCAACACCTCTCCTTCAAACTGCTGGCAATCACCCATCTCACTGTTTATAATTTCACTTTTTCCAGAATGTCATAAAATTGGAGTCATCAATCTGAAATTTTTTCAGATTTCCATCTTTTACTTAGCAATAGACATTAAAGTTTACTATGTGTCTTTTCATGGCCTGATAGCCCTTTGCTATAATTCTTGAATAATATTCCATTCTGTATATGTACATGGTTTGTTCACACATTGACCTGTTGAAGGAGACATTGCCTCCAGTTTTTGAAATGATGAAAAAAGTTACTGTAACCCTTCACATACATGTTTATTTGTGAACATATGTTCTCGGATCAGTTGAGTAAATATCTAGGAATGTGACTGTTAGAACATGTGGTAAGACAGTGTTTTGTTTTGTAAGAAATTTCCAAGCTATCTCCCATAGTGGTAATAGCATTTTGCATCCCCACTTACAAAGAATGAAAGTCCCGGTTCCACAGCCTAGTCAGCAAACTGGTTTTGTCAGTTTTTAAAGTTGTGGCTATTCTGATAAATGCGTAGTGGTAGCTGGTTGTTGTTTTAATTTGCAGTTGCTTAATTTAATTTGCAACTGCCTGATTCTTTTTCTGAAGGTTATGACAAATAATGTTGAGCAGCTTTCATATGCTTATGTGCCATCTGTAGAGTTTCTTTGGTGAGATATCTATTCAAACTCATTGTCCATTTTAAAATTAGATTGTGTTTTCTTATTGCAGAGTTTCCAAATTCTTTATATAGTTTGGATATAAGTCCTTTATCAGATAATGTGCTGTTTTCAAATACTTTCCCCAGTATTTTTTATATTAATCCTTTTTTCTGTAAGCTTATTAGTTCCAAGATTTGTTTTGTTCACTCCTTGGAATTTTGCATCTAGACAATTATGTCATCTGTGCACAGAAACAGTTGTATTTACTTCTTTCCAATTTGTACAGATTTTTTGCTTAAATTTCTTATCTTACTACACTTCCTAGGGCTTCAAGTATGATGTTAAATACAATTGAAAAGAAAGGACATCCTTACCTTGTTCCCAACTTTAGAGGAAAAACATCCAGTTTTTCACCATTAAATATGATGATGCTAGTTGTATTTTGTTTTTTAAATAAATGTTCTTCATCTTTTTTACCTTCGTGTTTTCCAGTATATGAATTTAATTATTTCACTCCAAGTTCTACTTTGCTGCATTTCATAAATTTTTATCAGTATCATTTTCATTTGGATTTAATGACAACATTTAAAAATTTCTCTTGAGACTTGCTGTTTTGACACTAATGTTGTTTAGAAGTGTGTTATTGATTAATCTCTAAATATTAGGGGATTTTTAAGCTATTTTTCTGTTATTGACTTCTCTTTTAATTTTAGGTGGCTGAGAAGCAAAATTATGATTGCTTTTCTATTTTTTAAGTCTCTTTTGTGGCCCAGCATGTGGTCTATATTGGCAAATGTTCCATGCAAGGTGGAAACAAATGTGTGTACTACTGTTGTGGGATGGAGTATTCTATAAATGTCTATTAGATCAAGTTAATTAAGTGTATTTTTCAGATCTACTATGTCTTTACTGATTCTCTTCCTGTCTATTCTATCAATTACTGAAAGAGGGGTATTGAAGTCTCTTAAAATAGATTTGTCTATTTATCCTTGCAGTTTTACCAGTTTTGCCTCACATATTTTGATGCTTTGCTTATAACCGCATACACCTTATGGAATAATAATATTTTCCTGGAGAATTTCCATCTTTATAGCAAGAGTGAATGTCGACATTCTAGGAATCAGTGAACTAAAATGGACTGGATTGGGTGAATTTAACTCAGGTGACAATTATATCTACTACTGTGGGCAGGAAGCCCTTAGAAGAAATGGAGTAGCCATCATGGTCAACAGAAGAGTCCAAAATGCAGTACTTGGATGCAATCTCAAAAATGACAGAATGATCTCTGTTCATTTCCAAGGCAAACCATTCAATATCACAGTAATCCAAGTCTATGCCCCAACCAGTAATGCTGAAGAAGCTGAAGTTGAACGGTTCTATGAAGACCTACAAGACCTTTTAGAACTAACACCCCCAAAAGATGTCCTTTTCATTATAGGGGACTGGAATGCAAAAGTAGGAAGTCAAGAAACATCTGGAGTAACAGACAAATTTGGCCTTGGAATATGGAATGAAGCAGGGCAAAGACTAATAGAGTTTTGCCAAGAAAATGCACTGGTCATAACAAACACCCTCTTCCAACAACACAAGAGAAGACTCTACACATGGATATCACGAGATGGTCAACACCAAAATCAGATCGATTATATTCTTTGCAGCAAAAGATGGAGAAGCTCTATACAATCAGCAAAAACAAGACCAGGAGCTGACTGTGGCTCAGATCATGAACTCCTTATTGCCAAATTTAGACTGAAATTGAAGAAAGTAGGAAAAACCACTAGACCATTCAGGTATGACCTAAAACAAATCCCTTATGATTATACAGTGGAAGTGAGAAATAGATTTAAGGGCCTAGATCTGATAGATAGAGTGCCTGATGAACTATGGAACAAGGTTCATGACATTGTACAGGAGACAGGGATCAAGACCATCCACATGGAAAAGAAATGCTAAAAAGCAAAATAGCTGTCTGGGGAGGGCTTACAAAGAGCTGTGAAAAGAAGAGAAGCGAAAAGCAAAGGAGAAAAGGAAAGACATGAGCATCTGAATGCATAGTTCCAAAGAATAGCAAGAAGAGATAAGAAAGCCTTCCTCAGTGATCAATGCAAAGAAATAGAGGAAAACAACAGAATGGGAAAGACTAGAGATCTCTTCAAGAAAATAAGAGGTACCAAAGGGACATTTCATGCAAAGACGGGCTCGATACAGGACAGAAATGGTATGGACCTAACAGAAGCAGAAGATATTAAGAAGAGGTGGCAAAAATACACAGAAGAATTGCACAAAAAAGATCTTCACAAGCCAGATAATCACGATGGGGTGAATACTGACCTAGAGCCAGACATCCTGGAATGTGAATTCAAGTGGACCTTAGAAAGCATCACTACGAACAAAGTTAGTGGAGGTGATGGAATTCCAGTTGAGCTATTTCAAATCCTGAAAGATGAAGCTGTGAAAGTGCTGCACTCAATATGCCAGCAAATTGGGAAAACTCAGCAGTGGTCACAGGACTGGAAAAGGTCAGTTTTCATTCCAATCCCAAAGAAAGGCAATGCCAAAGAATGCTCAAACTACCACACAATTGCACTCATCTCACACGCTAGTAAAGTAATACTCAAAATTCTCCAAGCCGGGCTTCAGCAATACGTGAACTGTGAAATTCCTGATGTTCAAGCTGGTTTTAGAAAAGGCAAAGGAACCAGAGACCAAATTGCCAACATCCGCTGGAACATGGAAAAAGCAAGAGAGTTCCAGAAAAGCATCTATTTCTGCTTTATTGACTATGCCAAAGCCTTTGACTGTGTGGATCACAATCAACTGTGGAAAATTCTGAAAGAGATGGGAATACCAGACTACCTGGCCTGCCTATTGAGAAATTTGTAGGCAGGTCAGGAAGCAACAGTTAGAAGTAGACATGGAACAACAGACTGGTTCCAAATAGGAAAAGGAGTACGTCAAGGCTGTATATTGTCACTCTGCTTATTTAACTTATATGCAGAGTACATCATGAGAAACGCTGGGCTGGAAGAAGCACAAGCTGGAATCAAGATTGCTAGGAGAAATATCAATAACCTCAGATATGCAGATGATACCACCCTTATGGCAGAAAGTGAAGAGGAACTAAAGAGCCTCTTGATGAAAGTGAAAGAGGAGAGTGAAAAAGTTGGCTTAAAGCTCAACATTCAGAAAACGAAGATCATGGCATCCAGTCCCATCACTTCATGGCAGATAGATGGGGAAACAGTGGAAACAGTGTCAGACTTTATTTTTCTGGGCTCCAAAATCACTGTGGATGGTGATTGCAGCCATGAAATTAAAAGACCCTTACTCCGTGGAAGGAAAGTTATGACCAACCTAGACGACATATTCAAAAGCAGAGACATTACTTTGCCAACAAAGGTTCGTCTAGTCAAGGCTATGGTTTTTCCTGTGGTCATGTATGGATGAAAGAGTTGGACTGTGAAGAAGGTTGAGGGCCGAAGAATTGATGCTTTTGAATTGTGGTGTTGGAGAAGACTCTTGAGAGTCCCTTGGACTGCAAGGAGATCCAACCAGTCCATTCTGAAGGAGATCAGCCCTGGGATTTCTTTGGAAGGAATGATGCTAAAGCTGAAACTCCAGTACTTTGGCCACCTCATGCGAAGAGTTGACTCATTGGAGAAGACTGATGCTGGGAGGGATCGGGGACAGGAGGAGAAGGGGACGATAGAGGATGAGATGGCTGGATGGCCTCACTGACTTGATGGACGTGAGTCTGAGTGAACTCCGGGAGTTGTTGATGGACAGGGAGGCCTGTTGTGCTGCGATTCATGGGGTCGCCAAGAGTCGGACACGACTGAGTGACTGAACTGAACTGAACTGAACTGAATATCTCTATTTATCCCTGATAATTTTCCTTGCTCTAAAATTTTTTTTTCACTAAGTAGCACAGTTACTCCACCTTTCTTTTATTACTGTCAGTATAATATAATTTACTCTACATATTCAGTTTTTAAGCTATCTAAATCTTTATATTTAAAGTGGGTTTTTGTACACAGTATATCTGCTTGGTCGCTCAGCTGTGTCTGACTCTTTGCAACCCCATGGACTGTTCCCCACCGAGCTCTTCTGCCCACGGAATTTTCCAGGGAAGAATACTGGAATAGGTTCATATTTCCTTCTCTAGGGGATCGTCCCAATGCAGGGGCTGAACCTGCATCTCTTGCTACTCCTGCTTTGGCAGGCAGATTCTTTACCCCAGCACCATCTGGAAAGCAGACAGTATGTAGTTGGGTCTATTTCTTTTATCCATGCTGACATTTTCTGTCTTGTAATTGGTGTAGTGGGAACATTCAATTTAACATGATTATGATATGGCTTAATTAATATCCAAATGTTTGTAACTATTCTCTATTTGCTGCAGGTATTCTTTGCTTCTTTTTAATTCTCTGTTTCTTCCTTCTCTGGTTTTAATTGAGCATTTTATGTGATTCATGTTATCTCTTTGTATATTGATTTTACTTCTTTTAAAGAGTTTGTGGTCATTGCCCTGGAATCTGAAATATACATTTACAACTAATTCAACCCACATTGAAATAATGCTATATCACTTCTTAGGTAAGACAAATACCTCATAACAGAGTATTCCCAATCCCCAACCCCACATACCCTAAGAAATTGCTGACATCCATTTCACTTATGCACATGCTATAGTTACTCAATACATTGTTATTATTATACTTTAAACAAATGGCTATCTTTTAGAGAAAGTAAGAGGAATTTTTTTTTGAATTGTACTTTATCTTCATTCATTCTTTTTCCAATGCTCTTTTTTGTTTGTGTATATCTGAGTTTCTAAATTCTATAATTTTTCTTCTCCCTGAAGAACTTATTTTAATGTGTCTTTCAGAGCAGGTCCAGGGGTGGGGATTTTTCTTGGCTCTTCACCATGAGAACCTGGTGGAATTCCTGAAAACAACCACCTGCCCTCTACATACATATGTTGGCCTCCCTATGACTATGGTCCCCAATAGTTTCTTATTCTGATGCTTAATCTCCAGCAATTTGTCAACATTACCACTGAGTATTCCCATTTGTTTATGGTTTCTGCTCCAAATAAACAGATTTTGACTATCATTTACCTGTTTCTCCATGCGGAATAGAGAAACATTTGGGGGTGGCTGATGCTTTGCCTTGAAGCCTCAGTACTTCTATAGGTTCAAGAAAAGTTTCTGGTTTTTGGTTTGTTCAGATTTTTGCTTGCTGTAAGAATGGCAATTATTACCTTTAAGCTTTATATACATCAAGGTTGAAACTGGAAGGCCCTTGCTTCACTTTTTTTTTTCTTTTTTTAATTGGAGAATAATTGCTTTACGATATTGTTTTAGTTTCTGCTGTATAACAACATGAATCAGCTGTAAGTATACTACATTCCCCCCCCCCCCCACCCCCGTAGCCTCCTTCCCACCCGCCTCCACACCCCACCCCTCTGGTTCATCACAGAGTGCTGGAGCTCTGTGTTATGTAGCCACTTCCCATTAGCCGTCTATTTTACATATGGTAGGGTATGTATGTCAGTGCTACTCTCTCAATTCATCCCATCTTCTCCTTCCCTCACTGTGTCCACAAGTCCACTCTCTACACTTGCGTCTTGGTTCCTGTTCTCCTTGCTTCACTTTTTTTTAACTGAATTGGTAAAAGAAGTCTATGTGTGTGCTGGGTAGGGCAAAATGTTTATTGATAAGATAAATCAACTGAGTTATCAGAGATTTTCTTAGAAAATGATGGGCATGGAAAAGAAGTTTGGTGAATTCATATGAATTTTACTGGTATTTACATTTTAATTAAAAAAAGTGCTTGGAACTTGATTTACTCAAGAGGGTATATATCTAATATCGATTTAAATAAATTAGAATGTATAGATATGCTGGTCAATAGGCTCTATTATATTTTCTGTTTAGCATAATATTGCCAGGAAACTAAATGAGAAGTTCCTGCCTCCCTTAAGAAGTTATTAGCTTTCTTTTTCAGGGAACTAACAGGACTTTGCTTATACATTTATAATAGCACTCAAATCAATCTACCATAATTATGTGTTTGTGTCTGTCTGCCCTTTGAGAATAAGTTCTTTGAAGGCATGGATCATATGTCTTTTTTTTTTTTTTTTTTTTTTGTATTTCCAGCACTTAGCATATTTCTTGGCCCATCATAAGTGCTTAAGAAATGTCTCTTAATTGATTGAATGAATAAATTAATGAATGAAAAATGTTTTCCATACACTCATATTGTGAGAGTGATTCTTTGGGAGATTTTAATGAAATTTCTAATATATTTGTATTATTTTGATATGTCTCATCTGAAAGTAGTCCAATGAAATGTTGGTATGATTATAACTATTCCTTCATTTCATCATCTCCACTATGTCTAAAATATCAAGATGTTTATTATCTTTTGAAGATTTAAAGCATAGGCTTTTAGAAAAAAGAAATCTTACATTCTCAAACATCTGATTAAGTTTATCAATGTTAACATTTATTTGTGCTACTACTTTTGTGACTTCTTTGTCACTTAACACTTTTCAGTACATTAGTTCAATAGCTCGGTCATGTCCGACTCTTTGCAATCCCATGTATTGCAGCATATTAGGCTTCCCTGTCCATCACCAACTCCTGGAGCTTACACAAACTCATGTCCATCACATCGGCGATGCCATCCAACCATCTCATCCTCTGTTGTCCCCTTCTCTTTCCTGGGAAGTCCCTTCAATGGAGAAGCCTGGGCAGGCTACAGTCCATGGGGTGGCAAAGTGTTGGACATGACTAAGCACTCATGCACCTATTAAGTTATCTTATTATCATTTGTTATAATTCATGTGAAACACTTAGACTTCTTAAATGTGATGTCCTATAGCCATAAGTTCCCAATAAATGGTTACTGTCATATTTTGTTATTTGTGTGGCTATTGTGGTGTTCAATACCACCATATGGTAGCCAACATCCCCACTGCCTTCTAGTACATCCATGGAGATGCAATTATCTGAGAAACTAAAGTTGCAGAATAAATATTATGAGTCCCAGCAGAAATTGCAAAATAGAGAGGGCTATTAGTTCAATAGGGAAAAACTCTTCAGAAAACTGAAGGAAATTATTAACATATCTAAAGAAAGTATCAATCTACTAAGTAGGGCATTGAGCAGCTTTGAAAGATAGAAAAGGAGTAAGAGTAAGATAAAGTTTGGCACTGATATCCTAAGGTTCTCAAATATTTTGGTGCTTGAGGCAAAGTCAAACAGATTGTTGAAGTGACTAGGGAATCATACCTTAAAATTGTCTTAAAATGTCTTTGTCCTCTTGACAAAATGGTCCCTAGTTATAAATGTTTGTATCAAGCTATCAACCTATCTTATCCTGTTGTCACTAAATACTGGATTTATCTAACTTCTTACACTGAGTTAGTGTGTCCTCAAAATTAATATCAACTTGGAATCTGTACTATGATATTATGTGCAAACAGGGCCTTTTTTGATGTAATCAAGTTGAAATAATGTTATCTGGATTAGGCTGGTCCCTAAACCAATACCATTGGTTTCTTTTAAGAAAAGGAAAATTTGAATTCAGGAACACACAGGGATTCAAGAATGCCATACAAAAACAGGGCAGATGCCAGCGATGCATCTACAAGCCAAGGAACATCAATTCCTTTCCCAGCCGGAAAGTTCAGATCAGATCAGTTGCTCAGTCCTGTCTGACTCTTTGCGACCCCATGAACCGCAGCACGCCAGGCTTCCCTGTCCATCACCAACTCCGGAGGTCACTCAGACTCACATTCATCGAGTCAGTGATGCCATCCAGCCATCTCATCCTCTGTCGTCCCCTTCTCCTCTTGCCCTCAATCCCTCCCAGCATCAGAGTCTTCTCCAATGAGTCAACTCTTCGCATGAGGTGGCCAAAATACTGGAGTTTCAGCTTTAGCATCATTCCTTCCAAAGAAATCCCAGGGTTGATCTCCTTCAGAATGGACCGGTTGGATCTTCTTGCAGTCCAAGGGACTCTCAAGAGTCTTCTCCAACACCACAGTTCAAAAGCATCAATTCTTCGGCGCTCAGCCTTCTTCACAGTCCAACTCTCACATCCATACATGACCACAGGAAAGACCATAGCCTTGACTAGGCGAACCTTTGTTGGCAAAGTGATGTCTCTGCTTTTGAATATGCTATCTAGGTTGGTCATACCTTTTCTTTCAAGGAGTAAATGTCTTTTAATTTCATGACTGTAGTCACCATCTGCAGTGATTTCGGAGCCCAGAAAAATAAAGTCTGACACTGTTTCCACTGTTTCTCCATCTATTTCCCATGTAGTGATGGGACCAGATGCCATGATCTTCGTTTTCTGAATGTTGAGCTTTAAGCCAACCTTTTCACTCTCCACTTTCACTTTCATCAAGAGGCTTTTTAGTTCCCCTTCACTTTCTGCCATAAGGGTGGTGTCATCTGCATATCTGAGGTTATTGATATTTCTCCCAGCAATCTTGATTCCAACTTGTGTTTCTTCCAGTCCAGCATTTCTCATGATGTACTCTGCATATAAGTTAAATAAACAGGGTGACACTATACAGCCTTGACATACTCCTTTTCCTATTTAGAACCAGTCTGTTGTTCCATGATCAGTTCTAACTGTTGCTTCCTGACCTGCATACAGATTTCTCAAGAGGCAGGTCAGGTGGTCTGGTATTCCCATCTCTTTCAGAATTTTCCAGTTTCTTGTGATCTACACAGTCAAAGGCTTTGGCATAGTCAATAAAGCAGAAATAGATGTTTTTCTGGAACTCTCTTGCTTTTTCATGATCCAGTGGATGTTGGCAATTTGATCTCTGGTTCCTCTGCCTTTTCTAAAACCAGCTTGAACATCAGGAAGTTCACGGTTCACATATTGCTGAAGCCTGGCTTGGAGAATTTTGAGCATTACTTTACTAGCGTGTGAGATGAGTGCAATTGTGCGGTAGTTTGAGCACTCTTTGGCATTGCCTTTCTTTGGGATTGGTTAGGAAGAGGCAGGAGAAGGCAATGGCACCCCACTCCAGTACTCTTGCCTGGAAAATCCCATGGATGGAGGAGCCTGGTAGGCTGCAAGCCATGGGGTCCCTAAGAGTTGGACATGATTGAGCGACTTCACTTTCTCTTTTCACTTTCATGCATTGGAGAAGGAAATGGCAACCCACTCCAGTGTTCTTGCCTGGAGAATCCCAGGGACGGGGAAGCCTGGTAGGCTGCCGTCTATGGGGTCACACAGAGTCAGACACGACTGAAGTGACTTAGCATAGCATAGCATAGCATAGGAAGAGGCAATGAAAAACCTTTCCCTGGAGCCTACGGGGCGTGTGACCCTGCATGAATCTTGATTTCAATTTTTAGACTAGAGAACTGTGAAAGAATACATTGTTTTAAACCACTAAATTTGTGATAAATTGTTACACCAACCCTGAAAAATTAATTGTTCTTGTTGTTGCTGTTTAGTCATGAAGTCATGTGCAACTCTTTGTGACCCCATGAACTACAGCCTGCCAAGCTCCACTGACCATGAGACTCTCCAGGCAAGAATACTGGAGTGGGTTGTCATTTTCTTCTCCAGGGGGTCTAACTGACCCAGGGGTCAAACCCACATCTCCTGCATGGCAGGTGGATTCTTTGGCACTGAGCCACCTGGGAAGCCCAGAGAAATTAATGCAGTCACCTCTGTTAGGACATCCTTTTCATTAAGTAGTTCTCTGAAACAAGTTTCCCAAGAGGGTAAGCATATATATTGGAAAAAAAATATATTTAGGTAGGTATACATAAATTTTTCCAGTTCCCATCTTTATGGTAATTATTTTGTATTTGTAAATTGGCATTGTAATTTTTTTCCATCAACCTTATGTACATTTTAAATGAAATCTGCCACTGAAAGATAAATTCGCTCTTATAGGAGAAGGCAATGGCAACCCACTCCAGTGTTCTTGCCTGGAGAATCCCAGGGATGGAGGAGCCTGATGGGCTGCTGTCTATGGGGTTGCACAGAGTTGAACACAACTGAAGTGACTTAGCAGCAGAAGCATTGCAAGAGAAAATGAACGAGGCCTCTTTTAGAGCCTCTAGGACTTGCAGTCTTGCTCTTGCTGATCCTAGTTCTCTGTTTGGTATCACATGCTCTATATGATAACTTTGTTTTCAGAGCAACAAGAAATTTTTCTTTAACTATATATATATATATTTAACTTATATGCAGAGTACATCATGAGAAATGCTGGACTGGAGGAAACACAAGCTGGAATCAAGATTGCCAGGAGAAATATCAATAACCTCAGATATGCAGATGATACCACCCTTATGGCAGAAAGTGAAGAGGAACTAAAGAGCCTCTTGATGAAAGTGAAAGTGGAGAGTGAAAAGGTTGGCTTAAAGCTCAACATTCAGAAAACGAAGATCATGGCATCTGGTCCCATCACTACATGGGAAATAGATGGAGAAACAGTGGAAACAGTGTCAGACTTTATTTTTCTGGGCTCCAAAATCACTGCAGATGGTGATTGCAGCCATGAAATTAAAAGACGCTTACTCCTTGGAAGCAAAGTTATGACCAACCTAGATAGCATATTCAAAAGCAGAGACATCACTTTGCCAACAAAGGTTCGCCTAGTCAAGGCTATGGTCTTTCCTGTGGTCATGTATGGATGTGAGAGCTGGACTGTGAAGAAGGCTGAGCGCTGAAGAATTGATGCTTTTGAACTGTGGTGTTGGAGAAGACTCTTGAGAGTCCCTTGGACTACAAGAAGATCCAAGCAGTCCATTCTGAAGGAGATCAGCCCTGGGATTTCTTTGGAAGGAATGATGCTAAAGCTGAAACTCCAGTATTTTGGCCACCTCATGCGAAGAGTTGACTCATTGGAGAAGACTCTGATGCTGGGAGGGATTGAGGGCAAGAGGAGAAGGGGACGACAGAGGATGAGATGGCTGGATGGCATCACTGACTCGATGAATGTGGGTCTGAGTGACCTCTGAGAGCTGGTGATGGATAGGGAGGCCTGGCGTGCTGCAGTTCATGGGGTCGCAAAGAGTCGGACACGACTAAGCAACTGATCTGATCTGATCTGATATATATATATATATATATTTATTTTTTTTGCTGCTTTCCTGTTCAGAACTCCCAGATGGGTTTAATTACCACTGACGTACCTTTCAATGTCACAGTAATGCTAGTCTATGCTCCAACCAGTAATGCTGAAGAAGCTGAACGGTTCTATTAAGACCTATAAGACCTTCTAGAACTAACACTCAAAAAAGACTTCCTTTTCAATATAGGGGACTGGAATACAAAAGTAGGAAGTCAAGAGATATCTATAATAACAGGCAAATTTGGCCTTGGTGTTCAAAATGAAGCAGGGCAAAGGCTAACAGAGTTTTCCTAAGAGAATGCATTGGGCTAGCAAACACCCTCTTCCAATAACACAAGAGATGACTCAACACGTGGACATCACCAGATGGTCAATACTGAAATCAGATTGATTATATTCTTTGCAACCAAAGATGAAGAACCTCCACACAGTCAGCAAAAGCAAGACCAGGAGCTGACTGTGGTTCAGATCATGAACTCCTTATTGCAAAATTCAGACTTAAATTGAAGAAAGTAGGGAAAACCACTAGACCACTCAGGAATGACCTAAATCAAATTCCTTATGATTATACAGTGGAAGTGACTAATAGATTCAAGGGATTAGATTTGATAGACAGAGTGCCTGAAGAGCTATGGATAGAGGTTCATGATGTCATACAGGAGGCAGTGATCAAGACCATCCCCAAAGAAAAGAAATGCAAAAAGGCAAAATGTTTGTCTGAGGAGGCCTTACAAATAGCTGAGAAAAGAAGAGAAGCTAAAGGCAAAGGAGAAAAGGAAAGATATACCCAAGTGAATGCAGAGTTCCAAAGAATAGCCAGGAGAGAGAAGAAAGCCTTCCTCAGTGATCAATGCAAATATATAGTGGAAAACAATAGAATGGGAAAGACTAGCGATCTCTTTAAGAAAATTAGAGATACCAAGGGAACATTTCCTGCAAAGATGGGCACAAAAAAGAACAGAAATAGTATGGGCCTAACAGAAGCAGAAGATACTAAGAAGAGGTGGCAAGAATACACAGAAGAACTATATAAAAAAATATTAATGACCTATATAACCAAGGTGGTGTGATGATTCACCTAGAGCCAGACATCCTGGAATGCAAAGTCAAGTGGGCCTTATGAAGCATCACTACAAACAAAGCTAGTGGAGGTGATGGAATTCCAGTTGAGCTATTTCAAATCCTGAAAGATGATGCTGTGAAAGTGCTGCACTCAATATGCCAGCAAATTTGGAAAACTCAGCAGTGGCCACGGGACTGGAAAAGGTCAATTTTCATTCCAATCCCAAAGAAAGGCAATGCTAAAGAACTCTCAAACTACTGCACAGTTTCACTCATCTCACACACTGGTAAAGTAATGCTAAAAATTCTCCAAGTCAGGCTTCAACAGTATGTGAATCATGGACTTCCAGATGTTCAAGCTGGATTTAGAAAAGGCAGGGGAACCAGAGATTAAATTGCCAACGTCCGTTGGATCATCGAAAAAACAAGAGAGTTCCAGAGAAACATCTATTTCTGCTTTACTGACTACATCAAAGCCTTTGACTGTGGATCACACAAACTGTGGAAAATTCTTAAAGAGATGGGAATACCAGATCTCCTTACCTGCTCCCTGAGAAATCTGTATCCAGGCCATTACCTTCCCTAGGTGTTTTTCCCGATCCAGGGATTGAACACATGTCACCAGCGTTGGCAGGCAGATTCTTTACCACTAGGCCTGGGATGCCCAACTTAATAAGTATTCATTTCCTTATTCTACATTTTAAGGAATTGAAACTACTAAATAATTTGCTGAAGGTTATTTAACTAGTAAATAGTAGATTAAGAATAGATCTGGCTGTGTTACTCCAAAAATTTTCTAATTTGATACAATAATCTAAACTAGTAACCCTGTGTGTACTGGGATGATCAAACTGAATCTGTCTCCATCTGTTTGTCTCTTTTGCTTTCCTCTTAATTTTAAACTACATAATATTTTGAAATTGTTATATATTCATAGCTTCAAGTAAAGTATTACAGATTAGATTAGTTGACCAGAGAACCACTTTTCCTAAAGAATTTTTTCAAGAACTATTGTTCTTTGAACCCCATGCTGGAAAACACTAGTTTGAAAGCTTTTGATCAGTGCCTGCATTATTTTTTTTTTCATTCTGTACTCTTGTCACTACTTCCTTACAGGCAATGTGTTTCTGTTACTAAAACATTGTTTTTCATTCATCTTCTGCAAAGTTGTAAAAACTGAGTTCATTAAATACTGGCCTGCTCCAAGAGTCTGTTAGTACGATGAAAACGGAACAGTTAGAAAGATCCCATTTCTAATTATGTCTTCTGAAAATGGTAGCACAGTAATGAATCAATTGATGTAGTTATATCCATTAAACAATTGCTTGAATTAGTTTGCCGATAAGCTGGCTCACCCCTTTTGGAGCCAAGAATCCTGAGTGGTGCAGGTGTTGGTGTTGGAAGGGTGAATGCAATTGTTGGCATGGAGGCGAGTTAGTGCAGGTGTTGGCACTTACTGGTGTTGGCGTTGGGTGCGCCTGAGCCTACTGCAAAAAGACATGTAAATTAGTGTTGGGACACTATTTAGGTTGGAGGGAGTATTAATTTCCTAGGGCTGCTGTAACAAATACCACAAACTGCTTGGCTTAAAACAATTGAAATTTGTTTTCTCACCATTCTGGAGGCCAGAAGTTTGAAACTGGCAGGTTTGTGTTCTGTTATCAGCAGAGCTGTGTTCTCTTCTGAAATCTCCAGGAGATAATCTTTTCTTACCTCTCAGTTTCTGGTGGCTCTAAGACTTTCCCAACTTCCTTGGCTTCATAACTCTAGTCTCTGCCTCTATCTTTATATAACATCTCCAGAAAATACGCATTTTCTGTGTGTATTTCTCTTTTATGTCTCTTATAAGGATGCTGTCGTTAGATCTGGGGCCCAGTCATCCAGGATGATCTCATCTCAACATCTTCAACCTATTTATTATATCTGCAAGGTCATTTTCCAAATAATGTTACATTTACTAACTCCAGGGTTGAGGACGCAGACATATCTTTTGGAGACCTCTGTTTAACCCTCTACAGAGGGTAAGGATAACATATGTTTCACTTAATTCCAAATTTTTCCTAAGGCCAACCTTGCCACTATAACCATGAAATTTTCAGGCTAAATGGAAAACTGATGATTTGAACTAAGTATTCAAAACTATCAATACAGTCCTTAAGGCTCTGAAATGTCTGAAGGAAAGGTGGAAATCTGAGCAGTATTGAGATCTTTTAAGGAGGAACGTGAAATGAATAGTTGGAGGATTATGAACACTGTGTGTTAGTACAGCTTCTTCATGATACTCTGCATTCATTTTGTTCCTTTCTTTAATAGTTAGTATATGTGGGAACTCATATCTATGTTTCTTCCAATTTCACATCAAATTGTCATGAATTTTAGTACAAGCAACACTATCACAAGTTAGTAGAAACATAATTTAATTTTCATTGAAATGATAGCATATTTATAGGCTTGTTTTTTATCTAATATGTCATATTTTTCAATTTTGCTAAATGTTATAGTGAAAAGTATTCTCTGATTCATGAGTTCACATGACTCTTTATTTCCTTTACCATAATATTCATCAAAGTGTATTGTAGTTTCATGTCCCTGGCAGCTAGTGAGGAGTCAATAAATATTTCTCACATGAATAAATATTGAGAAATAAAGACAAAATGTGAATGAATAATTTAGCTAAAAGTCATATGTGTTTGTTCATGGTAAAAATACACCCCTATCATCTCAGTTCTGGTCAATTACTATAATTGTTAATAAACAGATTGAGAGTAACATAGTTATATTATCTTTACTGCAGTAACATGGGGAAGAATAAAAGAATAATTAGATAACATAATTTGAGGATTTGGGGGCTCATAAATATATACAACAAATATTAATCGACTCCTTATTCCAAGTGAGACATCATCTTAGAATTTCTGACAGTGAGAGTGGTGGAAAGAAACTTCATCTGTGGTAGTTGACAGCAAAATGGTTCCCAACAAACCCTGTCTCCTGGATTCACACAGTTATGTGATCTCTTTCCACATGGTCTGAGTTCTGAGTTCAGTTGCTCAGTTGTGTCCAGCTCTTTGCAATCCCATGGACTGCAGCACACCAGTGCTCCCTATCCATCACCAACTCCCGGAGTTTACTCAAACTCATGTCCATTGAGTTGGTGATGCCATCCAACCATCTCTTCCTCTGCTGTTTCCTTCTCCTCCCACCTTCAATCTTTCCCAGCATCAGGGTCTTTTCAAATGAGTCAGCTCTTTGTATCAGGTGGCCAAAGTATTGGAGTTTCAGCTTCAACATCAGTCCTTCCAATGAATATTCAGGACTGATTTCCTTTACAATGGCCTGGTTGGATCTCTGGGATGTCCAAGGAACTCTCAAGAGTCTTCTCCAACACCACAGTTCAAAGGCATCAATTCTTTGATGCTTGGCTTTCTTTATAGTCAACTCTCACATCCTTACATGACTACTGGAAAAATTATAGCTTTGACTAAATGGAATTTTGTAGGGGAAGTAATGTCTCTGCTTTTTAGTATTCTAAGTTGGTCATAACTTTCCTTTTAATTCACGGCTGCAGTCACCATCTGCAGTGATTTTGGAGCCCCCCCAAAATAAAGTCTGTCACTGTTTCCATTGTTTTCCCATCTATTTGTCATGAAGTGATGGGACCAGATGCCATGATCTTCGTTTCCTGAATGTTGAGCTTTAAGCCAATCATTTCACTCTCTGCTTTCACTTTCATCAAGAGGCTTTTTAGTTCCTTTTCACTTTCTGCCATAAGGGTGGTGTCATCTGCATATCTGAGGTTTTTGATATTTCTCCCAGCAATCTTGATTCTAGCTTGTGCTTCATCTAGCCCAGCATTTCTCATGGCATACTCTGCATAGAAGTTAAATAAGCAGGGTGACAATATACAGCCTTGACGTACTCCTTTTCCTATTTGGAACCAGTCTGTTGTTCCATGTCCACTTCTAACTGTTGCTTCCTGACCTGCATACAGATTTCTCAGAAGGCAGGTCAGGTGGTCTGGTATTCCCATCTCTTTCAGAATTTTCCACAGTTTATTGTGATCCAAACAGTCAAAGGCTTTGACATAATCAATAAAGCAGAAATAGATGTTTTTCTGGAACTCTCTCACTTTTTTTATGATCCAACGAACGTTGGCAATTTGATCTCTGGTTCCTCTACCTTTTCTAAATCCAGCTTGAACATTCTGGAAGTTCACGATTCACATACTATTTGAAGGCTGGCTTGGAGAATTTAAGGGCTTCCCTGGTGGCTCAAAGGTTAAAGCGTTTTCTTGGAATGCAGGAGACCTGGATTCTATCCCTGGGTTGGGAAGATCCCCTGAGAAGGAAATGGTAACCCACTCCAGTATTCTTGCCTGGAGAATTCCAAGGAGGGAGAAACCTGGTAGGCTACAGTCCATGGGATCACAAAGAGTCGAACATGACTGAGCAACTTCACTTTCACTTTGCTAGCAAGTGAGATAATTCCACATGGCCTATGTGAGTAATAAAATAGGGTAGAAGTGCTAATTTTGTCTGTTTTGTGATTGGGTTATACAACTAACTATGGATTCCTTCTAGTTATATCCCTGTCTCTCTCTTTCAACAGCCTGCTGTAGCTGAAGCTCCTTTTGTCAGGAGCCACCATACATGGTGGTCCACATGGTGAAGAATTGAGGTCTCCAACTACTGAGGAACTAAACCAGCCCAGGTAATGACTCCCGATGACTAGAGCCCTGACTGACAGCTCTCCTGAACTCCCATGAGTCACATTAAGTTAGCCACCCAGTTAAGCCATGACCAGATACCCAACTGTCAAAAACTGGGTGAAATAATAGATGGTGTTTTAAGCTGTTAAGTTTTGGGATAATTTGTTTTGCAGCAGGAGATATTAATAAATGATGGAGTTTTCATAGTAATAGGAAGGAGACTGTGAATGGGTATAAACATTCACATAACAAGATAGCAATCAGTAGCTTCAGAGATACTAGTTTCCAAATAAGTGGCATACAGGAACTTCCCTGGCAGTCTAGTGGTTAAGACTCCATGCTTCTAATGCAAGTATCGTGGGTTCGATTCCTGGCCAGGGAAAGATCCCACATGCTGCACAGCCAAATAAATATATAGATAAATACATAGCATGCGAAAGAAGTCTAGAGGAGAGAATCATGATGTTCAGCTCTGTTGCAATGGGTAAGTAGTATTGCACTGATCTTCTAAAATGTTTTCATAAATCTGTACACTTTGGGTAGATCCAGATAGACAGGATTTCTTATGTATGTTTTGTGGAGACCAAGTTCATTGCTTTATTGTTGAGGCACAGGAGTCTATGCAATATTTTAGTAATTCCCCCAGGTCATTAGTTTCCAGGAATATTGCTGGGTGCCTTATTTAACTCTTGCTACTTTGCAGTGCTCTGGGAAAGATGTGAATTGTAGGATATATAGTTTTGTCAGAAAGTGATACCAAGAGGGTTAATTCACAGAGAATAGGTAACATGTACAATCCAAGGATACGGACATACATTGTGTAGAGACACTGAGAACTCCCTGGGGACTGTAGTCAGCCTGGCCTATTGACTTCTCTGATGGTTCTTAATGGCTTGTTTCTTTTCCTGCATTGATACAGGAGACTTTGGATTTAGCATTCTTGACCTTTCTGGAAAGTTAACTGCCCATGCAGAATCTGGAAGGGGCTGAAATTTCCCTTTTAGTTTTTCTTGAGTTGAAATGAAACCTTTCTTTACACTCTGAGGTGATGATTCTGGTTGTGCCACCCAGGTAATGACCAACTATGATCTCTTTGCAGCCTGGGAAACCCTCTCTAAATGTAGCCTCTTCCAGCATCCTTGTATCCAAGCCATGAGAATGCCATGACCAGGGAAATCATTAAGAATTTCTGCAGTGGTTCAGAAGGAAGATGGGGTAGAAGGAAATAGAATATAGTATTGATCCAATTACTTGGAAAAAGCCATCTTGTTATTATGTGTTCTCTAAGACCTACTCCTTTTCAGCCAGAAAACTGATCTTTGGCCCAATTACGTTTTCCAAGAACTGTTCTTCATCAATTAGAGCTGTCTTCTCAGACTGAAGTGAAAGATTGCAACACTGTATTGGGCTTGCAGGTAAAAGCTACAGTGCTTTCTAAACTTGTGTTAGGAGGAATTTATGGGAAGAGTCCCAAATTCTCTACTAAAACTCCAGATAAATGAATTTATCTAAGTAGGGAAGTCGCTCAGTCGTGTCTGACTCTGAGCGGCCCCATAGACTGCAGCCTACCAGGCTCCTCCATCCATGGGATTTTCCAGGCAAGAGTACTGGAGTAGGGTACCATTGCCTTCTCCAAAATTATATTTAGGATAGTTGAAATGTACATTGTTAATTAGATAGACTATGTAATTAGTATGGACACCTAATGTAGATATTTTAAGCCAATCATGTAAAATGTAAGAAATACCTTTTTTTTAAAATGAATTTTCAAAAGAGTCTTTTCCCAATGTATTGAATTCTTCAGTTTTGAGGATGAAAGAAAGACTGTACCCATCTCTTGTCTCTAGTGTTTGGTTCACTGGTGTGATTTTTGCTTTAGTTGGATGATATTTTTCTTCTCTACCTGTGCTGCTGTATAAGAGGGAAGAGCGAGAAGGATAAAAAGGAAAAGGGGGAGGGAGGAAGAAAGAGACAGAGAAAGAAGGAGGAAGAGGTTGGAAAAAGAAGAGAGGGAGAGGAAGAGACAGTGCTTTAGAATATATGAAAGAAAAAGTATGTGGGCAAGAAGATTGGGTTATATTTTAAAATAGATATCCTATTAAACAGTACTTCTGCTGCTAAGTTGCGACAGTCATGTCTGACTATGTGACCCCACAGATGGCAGCCCACCTGGCTCCTCCTTCCCGGGGATTCTCCAGGCAAGAACACTGGAGTGGGTTGTCAATTCCTTCTCCAATGCATGAACGTGAAAAGTGAAAGTGAAGTTGCTCAGTCGTGTCCAACTCTTCCCGCAACCTCATGGGCTGCAGCCTACCAGGCTCCTCCGTCCATGGGATTTTCCAGGCAAGAGTACTGGAGTGGGTCTTCAGTGCCTTCTTCAATTAAACAGTACAATACTCCACAAACTAAGTTCCTATTAGCTGTCATAGAAGTAACTGAATAAATGCTTCCTCACACCCGTAATCATTATGCTATTTACTGGTACTTGTTAAGAACTGATCAGCGCATCAGTGCTGGGGGACATCTTAGAGGTACATATGACATATTGAAAAATCCTTTTGACTCTTCAGAGTCCTTCCAATCTCCACACAAAAAAAGCAGGGGCAAAAAGCAGCCTTTTTGCTACAGTTAAAAGGGATGGTTCTTCTGCTTTCTCTTTTTGGCTCTTGAACACTTAAAACCCTTCAATCTCACTCTTCCATTCTATGATAGAAGGCATTTCAATGCCCCCCTGCTCAGGGAATTGCCCAGGAAATTGCCAGCTAGCAGGAGGAAAATGAGCTAACTAGTTACCGTGGCATAAACATTTCTGTTTAGCAAAAATAATTGACTGGCTTCTGCATTTGTCTGTGCGGTTGTCTTGCGCTTGACTCACTGCTTTGTGGCTGGAGCTTGTCATCCTGGCTTGTGGCCAGGACACTCATTACCTCTATGAGGCATCCTGTGTACGTCCTGGGAAATACTAATGCCCCAGCTTTGTGTGCCTTTGTTTGTCCATACGGCAGCTCTCAGTATAGAATAATTTATAAGACGTGGAGGGGAGAAGGTGCTCCCACATCCTTCAAAAAATGAAATTAGTATACTGTGGGAGAAAAAACATGATCCAGTTCTAATATGTATTCTTGACAATTGGTCTTTTCTTTTCATGAAAGATATTATAGAATTGCTTTGAGCCAGCCATCCATTTTCCATTTTTCATTTGTTGGCCTTTTATTTCTTTCATCTGTATGCTCCTTTTCCCACAGCTTCCTCCTTTCTCATCACCCATCTTCTGTCTTCCAGTGAGATAGCATTTTACCAAGATCTTCTTTTTTTTTTTTTTTCATTTTAACAGGACTGTGTCAAGAAACTTAAGCTCCAGATCTGGCTTGGCTCAATATTACAATCAAAAAAGAGACCTTCTAGATTAAAGGGTCTATTTTTCAAATATAGTATAGGATTTCTCCCAGGATGATTATGACATACACACTGATGACTTCTGTTTATACATACCTATCAAATTCTAAGCAATTGCAGTGACTAAATTAAGCATCCTGCATATGAAACACAAGCTTCATCTTTAATGTCATGTCAACTAGAAAGGCCAAATGATATTTCAGATTACTGAAGTAGCTTATTAAATAGATATCAGAATGCATTACATGAATTTCTTCCCATCTTATAACCTCAGCTATGCTAAAGAGGTTTAAAAAGTTTCAGATTTTTATAAATTTCCCTAAACTTGATGGAAATAAGAAATAAATCAAAATCAGATAAAAATAACTTAAGCTTGTTAGGTGCTCTGTTATTGATTGAAGGCTTTTACACATATATTTTGCACGAGATTTGATTAAGATTTATACATTCCTTTGCCTTGTTCTGATGTCGGTAATTAACATATTTTGTGACTAATTTATTTTAGCTGAGCACAATATGGAAAAAGAGTATTTTGAATTTTCATAGCTTGGCTTTCACAACTGATAATTTTCTCTAAGATTTCTAAAAGGACCAAGAAATCTCTGCTTAACCTCCTATAGCTTTTGTAGTTTCCACTAAAGAGAAACAAAATACGAATTAGAGTAGCATATTTATGTATGTGTCTTTCTGATTTCATTTTCCAGAAGGCTGGAACCACTTGTATTTTTTTCTACAGCTCATTGTGGACAATGAGTAAATGTATGAAGTAAATGATCAATAACTGAGTGCAGTTCTATTTCCATCTGTTTATCTCAGAAAGGCAAGATAAATGTATTGGCTCCATTGTTTATAATTTGTGCAACACAAAGATGAGATAGAGAATAATTGTTTCTTTTTTTTTTTTCCTTCCTTCTTGGGATCTATAGCCTCTTTATGGATGATGAGCTGAGCTGATAATTTCAAGCTTCTGTTTTGAGCTTCTCTTTTTCACGCTTCTTCAATAATTCATAGTGTAAACCAAACTCTGAATAGTTGAGTTGGGAAGGATTTGTGTGTGTGTCTGTATCATGGGCATTTCCTTTGCTCTATAATGTGCACATATTTCCCTAGGAGAAATTGGAAGGCCAGCTAGCTTTATGTGCTTCTGAAAGCCTGGCATTGTGAGCCTCTTTTATACATAATAACTGCAGGTGCTTTCTGGCTCAGAAATGATCCTGTGATCTGATAGCTGTTTTTCACATTCTGTGATCATGGCCAGTTCACAGAATACAACAAAGGGTGGAAGATTGTTGTCTTCCCCTGGGTTGCCTAAAGTTACAGTGCTGATCTTTTGACCCTTAATTTCAGCAAGTTTGATTGCTCAAGAAACCCTAGCGTGCATATTTGGAGCTGTTGCAGCATTTTGCTGTTGAGTTGATTGTCAATATCCTAACAGGCTTGTAGGATTTAGAAGGGAGATAGAGTCTTTTGTGTAATTGTCTTGCATTTTAAAGAGCTAAATGTATCCAATGTCACAAACTAAAACGTCGTCTCACCTAGCAAAATATTTTAGGCCTGGTGATATATTTCGACCAATGATAGCTGTGATTAGAGTGTCATCACTTCTCCTGCTTGTGAAGTATAACCTTGCCCACCCTAAAGTGATGGGGTCCCAAAAGAAATGCAGTCAGTCATCACTGGAATGAAGCCAGTATATGAATTCTGATTTTTTAAAAAAATGAAATTATTCTAATAAGGGATTTTTAAATAAGTAATGCAACATGTTATTAAAAATTGCTAATCTTGCTTCATTACTAATCTTGTGCCACATTTAGATGAATTGGTTGTACTAAGTATTTTAATTGTTTCCCCTTCTGATTTTCATTTCCTTACTCATCAGTAGCATCTCTCATCAACCCGAGTTTAAAATATTCTCTGTCCTTGTTCATCCTGTGGAAATTGATCCGGTATTTAAACTATGAATTAGTTTTTCATAAGAACCAGATTTGATTCTACTTGCAGATCATTTAATTTAAGACCCATGTTAATTTTTGCCTCACTAAATACTGCCTTGTTCTTGATTCCCACTTTGTTTCTCAAAAGGTGACTTGGTTGATGGAGTTAAATGCCTTTTAACCACTAGAGGGAAACATACCAATCTACTATGAGCGATGCAGTGTCTTCAAATGGCTAATATCCTCCTGAAGCTGCAAGTCCTGCAGTTTGTTTTGTGATGATCTTTTCCCTCTGAATATTGGCAGCATTATAATGAAGAATAAACCAAGGGTATCTATTAATCAAAAATTTAGAGGAGATGCTTTCCTTTTTATTGAATAATTTGGGACCTATTCCTTACTGTAGTAAATTTATTTTTGAACTGAACAAATATCCCCAGGTCACTAAGGACATGCTTCTATGATACACGCATTTTCTTGCATATTATATCTGGAAAGCAATGTTCTTTAAATGTTGATATACTCTACTCATACAAAACATATTGAGTGAGTAAACAAGAATTTACTGAGTATTATTTCATCATTACAGGGGAAAAAAAATCTTTTAGACAAATAAGATTCTGCTTGCATCCCAGAGTCATGCTTTTAAAAGTCTTCCCTGGTGGTCTTTTGGTTAAGACTCCATGCTTCTACCTCAAAGGGCATGTATTCTATCCCTGGTCAAGAAACTAAGATCACACATATCATGCAGTGTAGTCAAGAAAAATTGCTAACTTAAAAAGTTTCTTGGGGGCTCAGTTTGTTTCTGTATCAATGCACCTAGGAAAAAAGTCAGACAGCACAGTCACATAGACATTAGGCACCTTTTGCTTTAGTCTGCCTAGCATTCTGGCCTGTCCCATTTTCAGGCAAACTCCCGCTGTAATTCAACATAGTTGCAGAGGAGCTTCCTTTTCCTTACAAATCACTCCACCCTGCTGCACACACACACACACACACACACACACACACACACACACACACACATGCATGCGCACACACACACACACACACACACACACACGCTTTTGGCCACAATTAATTGGTACAGACATTGACAATTCACCAAAGTTGGCCAAATTCTCTCCTTGGTAAACATGGTATGGAAATCAAGATGGAGGGAATGAAGCAGAAGGAAAGGTAACTGATGATACTGGAAACCCTGTTAGACAACTGCACTCCTATTCTTCATTGCATAAGACCTGAATATTTGTAAATCTATTTGCATTTTGGTTGAAGCTTGTTGGATTTCACTAACTTGTGATGAAGCATCCCAGTAGGCAACTGTCTTTCTTGCTTAAAAATAGAATGCAGAGTTCTGTTCAAAAACAGCATGATTGCATTGGATATACAGCTAAAGATTCTCTGTTCAATAGGGGTTAATTTCAGGAATCTGAGTATCTAGAGAGGAAAGGGAATAAGAGGTCCCCTTAGTGCAGTTCAGTTCAGTCACTCAGTCGTATCCGACACTTTGCGACCCCACGGACTGCAGGCATGTCAGGCCTCCCTGTCCATTACCAACTGCAGGAGTTTACCCAAACTCATGTCCATTAAGTCGGTGATGCCATCCAACTATCTCATCCTCTGTCATCCCCTTATCCTCTTGCCCTCAATCTTTCCCAGTGTCAGGGTCTTTTCAAATGAGCCAGCTCTTCGCATCAGGTGGCCAAAGTAATGGAGATTCAGCTTCAACATCAGTCCTTCCAGTGAACACCCAGGACTGGCCTCCTTTAGGATGGACTGGCTGAATCTCTGTGCAGTCCAAGGGACTCTCAAGAATCTTCTCCAACACCACAGTTCAAAACCATCAAGTCTTTGGAGCTCAGCTTTCTTCACAGTCCAACTCTCATATCCATACCTGACTACTGGAAAAACAATAGCCTGGACTAGAAGGACCTTTGTTGGCAAAGTAATGTCTCTGCTTTTGAATATGTTGTCTAGGTTGGTCATAATTTCCCCTCAAGGAGTACGCATCTTTTAATTTCATGGCTGCAATCACCATCTGAAGTGATTTTGGAGCCCCCCAAAATAAAGTCTGACACTGTTTCCACTGTTTCCCCGTCTATTTCCCATGAAGTAATGGGACCAGATGCCATGATCTTAGCTTTCTGAATGTTGAGCTTTAAGCCAACTTTTTCACTCTCCTCTTTCACTTTCATCAAGAGGCTCTTTAGTTCCTGTTCACTTTCTGCCATAAGAGTGGTGTCATCTGCATATCTGAGGTTATTGATATTTCTCCTGGCAATCTTTATTCCAGCTTGTGCTTCTTCCAGCCCAGTGTTTCTCATGATGTAGTCTGCTGCTGCTGCTGCTAAGTCGCTTCAGTCGTGTCCGACTCTGTGCCACCCCATAGATGGAAGCCCACCAGGCTCCCCCATACCTGGGATTCTCCAGGCAAGAACACTGGAATGGGTTGCCATTTCATTCTCCAGCGCACGAAAGTGAAAAGTGAAAGTGAAGTCGCTCAATCATGTCCAACTCTCTGTAACCCCATGGACTGCAGCCTACCAGGCTCCTCCATCCATGGGATTTTCCAGGCAAGAGTACTGGAGTCGGGTGCCATTGCCTTCTCCGATGATGTACTCTGCATGTAAGTTAAATAAGCAGGGTGACAATATACAGCCTTTATGTACTCCTTTTCCTATTTGGAACCAGGCTTTTGTTCTATGTCCAGTTCTCACTGTTGCTTCCTGACTTGCATATAGGTTTCTCAAGAGGCAGGTCAGGTCGTCTGGTATTCACATCTCTTTCAGAAGTTTCCACAGTTTATTGTGATCCACACAGCCAAAGGCTTTGGCATAGTGATTAAAGCAGAAATAGATGTTTTTCTGGAACTCTCTTGCTTTTTCCATGATCCAGAGGATATTGGCCATTTGATCTCTGGTTCCTCTGCCTTTTTAAAATCCAGCTTGAACATCTGGAAGTTCATGTTTCATGTATTGCTGAAGCCTGGCTTGGAGAATTTTGAGCATTACTTTACTAGCATGTGAGATGAGTGCAGTTGTGCGGTAGTTTGAGCATTCTTTGGCATTGCCTTTTTTTGGGATTGGGATGAAAACTGACCTTTTCTAGTCCTGTGGCCACTGCTGAGTCTTCCAAATTTGCTGGCATATTGAGTGCAGCACTTTCACAGCATCATCTGTTAGGATTTGAAATAACTCAACTGGAATTCCATCACCTCCACTAGCTTTTTTCATAGAGATGCTTTCTAAGGCCCACTTGACTTCACATTCCAGGATGTCTGGCTCTAGGTCAGTGATCACACCATCATGATTATCTTGGTTGTGAAGATCTTTTTTGTATAAGGCTTAGGCATAGTGGAAACAGTGTCAGGCTTTGTATTTCTGGGCTCCAAAATCACTGCAGATGTTGACTGCAGTCATGAAATTAAAAGACGCTTACTCCTTGGAAGGAAAGTTATGACCAACCTAGATAGCATATTCAAAAGCAGAGACATTACTTTACCAACAAAGGTTCGCCTAGTCAAGGCTATGGTCTTTCCTGTGGTCATGTATGGATGTGAGAGCTGGACTGTGAAGAAAGCTGAGCGCCGAAGAATTGATGCTTTTGAACTGTGGTGTTGGAGAAGACTCTTGAGAGTCCCTTGGACTGCAAGAAGATCCAACCAGTCCATTCTGAAGGAGATCAATCCTGGAATTTCTTTGGAAGGAATGATGCTAAAGCTGAAACTCCAGTATTTTGGCCACCTCATGCGAAGGGTTGACTCATTGGAGAAGACTCTGAGGCTGGGAGGGATTGAGGGCAGGAGGAGAAGGGGATGACAGAGGATGAGATGGCTGGATGGCATCACTGACTCAATGGGTATGAGTCTGGGTGACCTCCGGGAGCTGGTGATGGACAGGGAGGCCTGGCGTGCTGTGGTTCATGGGGTCGCAGAGAGTCGGACATGACTGAGCGACTGATCTGATCTAGGCATAGTGAATAAGGCAGAAATAGATGTTTTTCTAGAACTGTTTGGCTTTTTCAACAATCCAGCAGAGAAATGAAAGTGTGTTTGGTTATTGACTGGACATTTGTTCACCTTTTAGGAAGAGAAATTAAAGTAGGTTTGGTTATTGACTGGTGACTCATTCACCTTTTACTACTTATAACTTCTTATACTTTTATACTGAAAATAGAACATGGAACCACACTAGCTTCACAAAGTCTTCCACCCATTCACATGTCCCTGGCTATATTCAACCATTATTCTCTGAACCCCAACTATGTGGCAAACCCTGTTCTAGCATTTAGGAATGCAGAGAAATTTTAAATTATTTTTCTGAGACCTAAAAGAGGAGATCAACAGTTAACAAGGTGAAGAGTTGATGAGATATCATCCATATGTATATTTAGCCTTTAAGATCACAATCTGTGGCCAAATTATAGAAATGTGTTTCAGTTTTAGTTTAGGCTCCATTGGTTCACTATATATTTGATTTATCTGTAGTATTTTTAATTATATTTTTATTCTATAAAACACTTAATATGAGATCTATCCTCTTAACAGATTTTCAAGTGTATTGTTATCTCTAGGCACAATGCTGTAGAGCAGATCTCTAGAACTTATTCATCTCACATAACTGAAATTTTATACCTCTTGGTTAGCAACTACCCATTGGCTCTCCCCAACCCTGTCTTTGACAACCATCATTTTGTTCTTTGCTTCTATGAATTTGGCCATTTTAGATACTTACATTAAGTGAAATCATGCAGTATTTGTCTTTCTATAACTGGCTTATTTCACTTAGCATGATTCCAAAAGATTCATCCATATTGTCATGGTCACACATTGGAAGAATTTCCTTCCTTTTTAAGGTTTAATATTACCTTGTGTGTGTGTGCCATATTTTTAAAATCCATTTTTCTGTTGATGAACATTTAGGTTGTTTCCACATGTTAACTGTTGTAAATACTGCCTCAGTCAATATGCAAGTGCTAACATATCTTCAGAAAACAGAAAACTAAGATCATGGCATCTGGTCCCATCACTTCATGGGGAAACAGTGGAAACAGTGTCAGACTTTATTTTGGGGGGCTCGAAAATCACTGCAGATGGTGACTGCAGTGATTAAGAAATTAAAAGATGCTTACTCCTTGGAAGGAAAGTTATAACCAACCTAGATAGCATAAGAGATCTTACTTTGCCAACAAAGGTCCCTCTAGTCAAGGCTATGGTTTTTCCAGTGGTCATGTATGGATGTGAGAGTTGGACTGTAAAGAAAGCTAAGACTCTTGAGAGTCCCATGGACTGCAAGGAGATCCAACCAATCCATTCTGAAGAAGATCAGCCCCTGGATTTCTTTGGAAGGAATGATGCTGAAGCTGAAACTCCAGTTTTTTTGGCCATCTCATGCGAAAAGTTGACTCATTGGAAAAGACTCTATTGCTGGGAAGAATTGAGGGCAGGAGGAGAATGGGATGACAGAGGATGAGATGGCTGGATGGCATCATGGACTCGATGGACATGAGTCTGAGTGAACTCCGGGAGTTGGTGATAGACAGGGAGACCTGGCATGCTTCGATTCATGGGGTTACAAAGAGTTGGAAATGACTGAGTGACTGAACTGAACTGAATTGAACTGAATATATCTTCAGCATCTTGATTTTAACTCCTTCAAATATGTACCCAGGAGTTGGATTACTGGATTACATAGGGACATTATTTTTAAGTTTTTGAGGAAATTCCATACTGTACAATTTTGCACTCCCACCAACAGTATGCAAGAGTTCAAAATCCTCTACCTTCTCACCAATATTTTTTGTCCCTTTCTCTCTCTCTCTTTTAATAATGGCCATTCTGACAGGTATCAGGGATATATCTCTTTGTAGTTTCAATTTGTATTCCCTAAAGTATTGTGTTAGTGAAGTTAAGCATTTTGTTATATAACTTCTGGTCATTTGTATGTCTTCTTTGGAGAAATGCCCACTTAAGTACTTAGCTCATTTATTAATCAGGTTATTAGTTTGCTATTGAGTTGAAGGTGTTTTGTATATGCTTTGGAAACTTACCCCTGATCAGGCATATGGTTTGCAAATATTTTCCTCTATTCCCTAAGTTGCTTCTTCCTCCATCAACTATTTGCTTTGCAGAAGCTTTTTAGTTTAATATAGTCTATTTTTGCTTTTGTTGCCTGTAATTTTGTTGTCATGAAATTATTGCCAAAACCATTGTTATGAAGCTTTTCCCCAATTTTTCCTTTTAGGAGTTTTATAGTTTCAGTTCTAATGTTTATTTCTTTAATCCATTTTGAGTTGACTTTTGTGTATGGTATAAGAGTACAATTTCATTCTTTGGCATGTGGATATCTAGTTTTTCTAACATTATTTGTTGAAGAGACTATCTTTTCCCCATTGTGTATTCTTGGCATTTGTGTTGAACATCAGTTGAACGCATATGAGTGAGTTTGTTTCTGACTATCTGATACTGTTAAATAATAGAGAAGTGATCTAATCTATATATTTTAACCAAGAAAATTAGAATAGGTCTCCTGTTTATTTGGACTTCACAAAATCCAACAGGTTAAAATCACATTTTATTCTTTAAGCAATGCTAGTTGGTGGGTGTAACTCTCTACCATTTCTCTCTAATCCTTTGTGACTTACTTAATCATTTGATCATTTGTTTATTGGATTGTATGCATAATGCAGTCTTTCTTTTTTCCAGTTCTCTCGTTTATTTTTCCTGTTTCATTTGAAACCCATGAAATAACTTATATACCAAAGATACTGTTTTTTTAAATTGGCTTAGATGTAATAAGACATATGCCTCTGCAAAGTTGATACTTATTTTTTGAAATTGCAGTAATTTCTTCTACAGCCAGCATTGCAGAAATATCTTAATACTATTCTAGAGCAATGTTGTACAGTGGAACTGTCTGAAGTGATGTCAGTATTCTATATCTTTCTGTCCAATATAGTGGCCAATAGCCACATGTAGTTACTGAGTACTTGAAATGTGACTAACATGACTGAAGAACTTAATTGTTTATTTTATATAATTGTAATCAATTTATTTTTAACTTTAAATGGTCACACGTGACTAGTAACTAACATATTGGAAAATACGGGCTTAGTTGCTAAGTAGTGTCTTACTCTTTGTGACTCCATGGACTGTAGCCCACCCAGGATCCTCTGTACATGGGATTTTCAAGGCAAGAATACTGGAGTGGGTTGCCATTTCCTTCTCCAATTGGAAAGTATAGGCCTAGGGTATTTGGTTATTTTTTTAAAATTGCTTTGTGTATGTTTACAGAGGGGAGAATTGTTGATTTGGGGGTGATGTATTTACTAAGTTTACTAATAGTGTGATTTAAATCTTCTATCACCTTATAAATTTGTTTTCTACTTGGCCTATCAATTACCTGACAGAGTTGAATTTTAATTATATATGATGAATCTTATATTTGTTCTTGTAATTATCTCAACTTTTTACTTATATACACTTTAATTATGTTATTTCATGCATCTATGTTATTCATGCAATCTGTTTTTCTGTTAAAATCAAATTTTATAATTATATATTTATCCAGTTTGTGATGAATATTTTTCTTAAAGTATATTTATATGGTAATAATGATGCTAAAGCTGAAACTCCAGTACTTTGGCCACCTCATGCAAAGAGTTGACTCATTGGAAAAGACTCTGATGCTGGGAGGGATTGGGGGCAGGAGGAGAAGGGGACAACAGAGGATGAGATGGCTGGATCGCATCACTAACTCGATGGACGTGAGTCTGAGTGAACTCCGGGAGTTGGTGATGGACAGGGAGGCCTGGTGTGCTGCGATTCATGGGGTCACAAAGAGTCAGACACGACTGAGTGACTGAACTGAACTGAACTGAATATATTAAAATAATTTTCTTTTGTTTTTTCCTTTTAGTGAACTGAAGTCACTTAGTCATGCCCGACTCTTTGTGACCCCATGGGCTGTAGCCTACCAGGCTCCTCCATCCATGGAATTTTCCAGGCAAGAGTATGGGAGTGGGTCGCCATTTCCTTAGATCTACTTTTATTACTTTACTTTCAACTGTAATGTACTCATTTATCTTGACTGTTTCTGTTTTAAACCTTTTTATTTATTGAGCTCAGTGATATGTGTGAATTCATTTCTACTATAGTATTTTATGCTTTTTATTTGTCTTATTTATTCCCTGCTTCTTTTGCATTTCACCTATTTTTCCCTCTTTATGAATTAATTGAATTTATATTTCCATTTTTTATGGACTGGTGTAGAATTAAAAAGATGATTTTTATAGGGAATTTACCTAAAAATGTTTATACACAAATTTTACTTTAACAGTGCCTAAATTAAATCAATTACTGGACCATCTCCTTGAATGATCCAAGGACATAAAAGACCTTTTCTTTGATTAAATATCTTCTTCATCTTACATTGTTGTTCAGTATAGAATTTACCAGTGTTTTAACACCACAAAGTACATATTATCATCATTTTATATGTTACTGATGCTAGTTATGATACCCCAATTTATTTGCTTGTTTTCCTATTCTCAAACATTCTTTCCACAATTATTTTCTTTCATAAATTATAGCTTTTATTAATGATATGTTAGTGATAAAAATATGAACTTTTAAAAATTCTATGTATTTAGCACTTATTCTTTACTGAAAATGAAAGACAGTTGGTGATGACTATGTCCTCTCAACACTTTGAAAATAATTTTCATTGTCTTTGAAGGAAACTTTTTTCTCTTGGAAGTTTTGATCCCTTCTTTTTGTCTATGGTGGACTACAGTGTTACTCTGACAGTTCTCATTATAAGTTTCTATTTTAATTTTTCTACTTAATTTACTTTATATATTTCCTGACTGAGTATTCATATTTTTCATCAAGGTTTGTAAGGTTTTAAGCATTATACTATTGAATATATATCCCCTTTATTCTTTCCATTCAATTTTAATTCTTATTTGATTTAATTCCTATTTTTTATATTTTATTTTGTTCCTTTAGTTCGTTGATACATTTTCAGATATTTTATCTTTTAGTTTATCTTGTATTCTAGTTGTTTCCCTCAGATCTCTTTTCCAGATCACAAATGCTCTTTAGTTTTAGTCTAAATGGCTTTTGATGCATTGACATTTCCTATATTCAATTTTTTTATTTTTAAGATTTATACTTTTTTTAATTGCCTTTTTTTCAGTGATATCTGCTTTCTTGTTCATTTAGAACATATATTTTCTTTTTACAAAACATATTATACATATGATTTTATATTCATGATCCATGAATTTTAATATCTTCAGACATTGGGGGTGAAAAATCTGCTTTTATTCAATTGATTTTCCCACTTTTTTATGTTGATTTGTTTTCTTAGGTATTTTATAATTTTGGATTGTGAATTCAGGTTTGACTGAGTTTATGTTTGGGAATACCAAGGCTTGTTGTGAGGCTATGTCTCTCCAGGAAAAATGTGAATTTCTTTCTGTTAGGTATACAGAAACTTTACCAATCTAGGACCAATTTAATTTAACTTAATGTTCTCTTGAGGTATCTGAGACCAATACTCCAATTTTAATATATTAAAAGTTAGCATGTCTGTGAGAGCAAGCCTAGGGCAATACATTTTCAAAATCGGCTTTCTCGGATAAAGAAAAAGAAATCTTTTGCTCATGAGTGATATTTTATCCAATAATTTCTTTTCCTAAAGGTGTATACTTTCTAGGGTTCTGACTTTATGCAGAAGTCTCTGTCACAGTTCCCTAAATTATGGGGTTCAAGGGCTTATCTCCTGACCCCAAGCAGACACGAAGCCCAAAGCTCTAAATTTTTTATATCAACAAACTCTCCTTGGTCACTGTGACTTGAAAGCCTATTTATCACTGTGCTTTTCATTTTACATTCTTGGTGCCTATGGAGTTTTGTTTCTGTTTTGTGAACACAAATAAGCATTTGCAATAATATTTTGTAATGTTTTATTTAGAGTTTCTAGGTGCTTTGTTGTAGGAGGATTTTATAGGATATCTAACCTTGCCTGTAAACATCCCTATATTTTACAAATCTAACTTAGTAGCCAGAGGCTATACTGTAGCTATATAGATTTCTCCCTTTCAATAAATATTCCAGTCTGATTTGATCATAAACTTCTCTGAGGGAAAGAATAAACTTTTCTATCTCTTCAAATAAAACAATAATTATGGGGAAAAGAGATTTAGATTATAGTCTTTATTTATAATACTATAAAAATCACATTTTATTCAGAAAAGTGACATATATGTGTGTATGTATGTATATATATATATTTATATTTATATACAACTATTGATAAAATCAGGAAGAGTCTGTATATTCCCTAAACATAGGTACCTCCCCTGTTAGCAGGGCCTTAGGCAAGCATAAATATTAAGCAGGTTATATCCTTCCAAAGTTACTTATCTCTTACTTTGTAAATCCTACTCCATATGTTCTACTTTTGTCACATACCCTCTTCTTATTAGATTAATTTTATGATAGAGATGAACCAGTCCTAAAGGAAATTAACCCTAAATATTCATTGGAAGGGCTGTTGCTGAAGCTCCAATA
Organism: Tragelaphus eurycerus; assembly: GCA_935064755.1. NCBI lineage: Eukaryota > Metazoa > Chordata > Mammalia > Artiodactyla > Bovidae > Tragelaphus > Tragelaphus eurycerus. Next base: position 7,902,304 of record CAKXYN010000012.1, on the reverse strand, counting down.
CTTTAGCCACCTGATGCAAAGAACTGACTCATTGGAAAAGACCCTGATGCTGGGAAAGATTGAAGGCAAAAGGAGAAGCAGGCAGCAGAGGATGAGATGGTTAATAGCATCACTGACTCAATGGGCTTGAATTTGAGCAAACTCTGGGAGATAGTGGAAGACAGAAGAACCTGGCGCGGTACAGTCCATGGGGTCACAAAGAGTCAGACACAACTTAAGTGTTTAAACAACAACAACAATAGATAATATTACTATTTTATTATACATTAAATTATGAGTTATGTATCTTTGCATTTGACCTACATTGTTGGAGTTAGACTACATCAGTTTCTCCTTTGGTTTAGTTGCTAAGTTATAATGCCTGTCAGAGGCAAGAAAATTGGAAGTTATTACCATGCTCCTGAAATCTAATTGGATAGTTATAATAAAGCTTATTTTCTTGTGAGTTAATACCTGACACTATATATTTTAAAATTTATACTTCTGATGAAATATCACAACAAATTATCTACTGTAAAAGGATTGAAAAATCACGTTTGATATTATTCTATTATATAAATGATCATCAATATAATAACATTTTCAATGAAATAACATCACATCAAACAAAACAAAAAAAATACAACATAATCATGCACAATAAACACTATCATGTTATATGTACAAACCTCAATTTCAGAATGTTAACGTCTAAACACATATATATTGAAATTGAGATACCATAAGGGATTCCCATGAAAAATGACTGCATGTCACATCCAGTGAGCATCTTCACATCCAGTGATAGTGTCCTATAGCATAGAGTTAAAGTAGGAGAGTTTTAATCTTCATTGAGTGAGATTTTACACATTTGATGCTATAGGATAGGTATATAAAGAGGTTTATGTACTTGTTCTAATTCTGGTGACTAGTTATCGTGCCTGGAGTTATGGTTTGCAGAGGGTTTTGAACTGAGTGCAGACATAGGAAAGAAGAGCTTGTTGATCATAGATGCAAAACAGAGGATCGGTGCAAGAACACTACAGGTTTGCCATTTGTGTCCACAGTGATTGCCTTATGGCAGATTGATTCTTCTACATCTTCTACTGCACAGTGAAACACTGAACATCAGGCTGTTCTTCCATATGAAAAGGTAACAAAGTGTCCTTATTCTTGTACTAAAACCATCCTAGCCCTTCCAAAGATTTACTTAAGGCATACAACTACATTCCATGGTAAACAGTAAGATTGAGCATACTCAGAATTTGTTTGTTAGGAATAGAATAGAATACACTTTGCACTTGTCTGTGGACTGTGCTGACCGCTAGGAATCATCTCAATTTGATTCAGGGAAGAAGGATTGTGTCTCCTGCTTATTTCCATACCTTTCTAAACCCCAATGAGAAAATTAAATTTAATGCCTGTGATTAATATTAATGAGCAGTAGGGCATAATTTTATGAGTTTGGCTATGACATGGCTTGTTTTTAAAAAGGTGAAACTACTAAAGAAACTTAAATCAATATTGATCTTAAGTAGAAACTAAATTGAAGCTTATATGCTATTGGGAAAAATAATTAAAAATCAGATTAATTTTTATGCCTTTGGAAAAGACATAAATCTCTTGTAGTACTCCAACTGCTGTGAGAGTGACACGTGGGAAGAGATAAATCAAGAAGGAACAATACTGTCCAGTGCAATTTCATTTAATGTAACAGAAGCAAAATGACAATGATTATTGATTCTGGCAAATGACATCACCTCTTATAGATTACTACATGTGAATATCTTAAATTTTATGCTAAACTAGAGGTGAAAGATTTAGTTCATTTATTCAAAAGGTAGTAGTACCTTTAATTTGGCAGGCACTGTGCCAGTTTCTGAGAACATAGAGATGATTAAAAAACAATTTTAACCTAAAACAGTTTATAGATTAGCAGATGAGACAGATGGGGAAATTATATTAAAGCAAAGAAATGATGGGAGTATGGAAGCAGCTTTTAAAAATTAAAGAGTGCCCAGGTAAGCCTGGGGGAGCCACAGAAACTTTTACAGCAGAAGCTTTGATCAAAGGACATATAAAATTAAAAAGCAGCTCAATTTAAATGATTTTAAGAGAAAGAAATATAAAATTGTTAGCATTATATAAACGGACACTAGGGAACACTAGGAAACTTAAATTGAAAGTGTCTTCATTCGTACATTTGAGGATATGAGGGGATGAGGAACATGTATGAGTGAGTATGCAGAGGAAGGGAGATGAAAGAAGCTACTATTAATATAAAACCTAGGAGAAGGGGAAGGGGGAGAGAAAAAAAGAAACTATTTTTAGTGTGAAGTGAACCTGGGCTACACCCTGCCTTTCAGGGTTCAGAGTAGCTTGTCTGCATCATCACTGTTATTCATGGATCTGCATGAAGTTAGTGCCCCCTCTCTCTCATACTGATGAGCAGACTTTGATCTTTTTTTTTTCCTGCATAAAAAGTAGCACATATATTTTTAATTATAAATTGAATAATATTTGGGCTCCTTAGGCTTGCTCTTAAGACTCTTCATTATATGGGTACAGAGCTGTATCTGCTCCAAAGCTCTGTTCCAAACAGATGGGTCTCCTCATTGTCCTCTGGGCATGTTTTTGCTTATTTGGGGCTTACGTCCTGCATGGGAAGTCTTTTGAGGGCTTTGCTATTTCCAACATCCATGTGTTAGACTTTCTCAAATTGTTACCGACTGGTAATTCAAATTCCTTTGATTAATGAGGACTTTGTAAGAGTTAATGGGCAGGTAAAAGGCAGAAACAAACCCCAGTAGATTCAAGCCAGAGCTCATTGGTAACTGATACTTTCTGCATGCAAAGGCAACAACTCAGCCTGCGATGATCTCAGATAACAAAAGCAGCAATTTTGTTGGTTTGTGTCCTGAGAAAGGGATGTCCTAATTTAATGTCCCACTGTAGTCCTGTCTCTGTTTCTTTTAGACTCTTGACTATGGTTTTCAACATCATGCCTTTGATTTCTGGATTTCCTGAATCATTATTTCTACTTATTTCTTTATTTATGTTATCTTTTCTATTTTGTATGATTCTTTTATATACTAACTCTCTCATATAATTAAACTCCTTCAGAAAGAATATTTTATTGAATTCATATATAACCATCAGGAATGCAGTAATTTGAGGTACTGTTCTAGGACCCATAAGACTTTGACTCAAGTATTATAGGTTTTTAAACATCCATGGCCAAGATAATAAGATTTTGGTAATAAGTAGGATATCTTACATAAAGAAATATCTCCCATAAAGGGAGACTTTGGGAATAGCAAGCATTCAAATTTCTCTTTTTTTTTAATTCCAAAGCACAATTTATATCACTTATTTGGCAAATTATTCCCAAACTGTTTTATGACATTAACTCTTTTCATGATTGTAGGTCTAATTTTATAGTATTATATAATTTTTCATAGGTTTGGATCCTATTTCTCAAACTAGAATGTAGGACTTTTGAGGGAGAGAATTTTTAAGTATGTGTATATATATATATAAATACATATATATATATACATGTTCATTTTTAAATCAGATATTTTGGCTACTGGATTATGAGTTCCTTATATATTCTGGATGTTAATTCCTCATCAGATAGATAGTTTGCATTTTTTTTCATTCTGTAGACTGCAAATTGCTTACTTTGGCTTTATTTATATCAAATATGTTTAATAATGTTTTTTGATTTAAACATACAACTCAATCTATTTTTCTAGAAAATTTCTGTACATGTGTATTATTTCATTTGTATTTTGGAATAACAAAGTACTCAAGACAAAAATCACTGTTAATCACCATATTGATAATGATAACCCAGATTAATTGAATCTGAGTTGATTATTAATGAATTAAATTAATCTTGGTTAACTGACTTTTTCTATTTTGTAAGACATTTTATTACATCTTTCCAAATATTTTAATTTTTAACTGTTCATAGAAATTTTATGAATGTCAAGAACTATGAAATGTCTGAGATTTCACTCCATTTACAAACTAACATGTTTATCTTCCATAGTTTCATGGATACTGGCCGTAAATTCGGCTCAGAGGCAAAGGTCAGTATAACACTCAAATAATAGCATTTGCTAGAGTAACATCACTTGTGTCAGTTTCTTGAGCCCCAGTTCCTAGGGCAATGCAGCTAGGGCCAGGTGGCATCACATTCAGTTGCTTGCATTACAGGAGAAGAACCCTAAGGTTCAGGGGGAAAAAAAAAAATACTGCTGGCAAAACTCTTCAACATTTGCCCCACTGGGAGACCTTATCTTTATTATCCTGGACCACAAATAATTCTTGTCTCTTCTCCATAGAGATTTTTTAAACTTCGAATGTTATTTGCTATACAAACATTCCCAGAAAAGTAATCCAGAACACAAGCTGCCACTGCCTTTCTCAAAAGATATGCAGAAATATGAGAGATTCATTCAGTTATTTCCCAAGATAAGATAAATACTTTTAAGCCCTAAATTATGAATGAGAAAGCTATACTTCAGAAAATTGAAGAAGCCTATCTCATATCAAAAAACTTATAAGTAGCAAACACATAGTGAGACCTCACGTCGTATGACTCCAGGTTTTTTTTCACATAGTAAGACCTCACGTCGTATGACTCCAGGTTTTTTTTCACTTGGTCATCTACCTCTTAGACCTCTTAGTAGGTCTAAGACTTAGTAGACTTCTTAGACTACTTACTGCTAACAAAGCTGGTAGTAGCCTAGCCTTACTCTGCTCCTCTTTATATCACACATATTTGGGGATTGGAAATTGTTTCTACCTTAGCTGTAGACCCAGTCATCAAGAATTTACTTCTTTTGATTGTTTTGGGTTTTTTTCTGTGTCAGTGTTGCCCTTAAATGAGTAAGATCATTTCATGCAGCCAAAATAAATAGAGACCTACATGAACCTTCTCATGTTCATGTAACAATAAAGAATTTGGCCTTTGTTGTTAAAAGCACACTGATTTTTCAGGAAATTTTTTTTTTTTTTTTTTTTTTAAGGCAGACATGGACTTTATTTCAATTAGAACTGAAGGTTACAAGCGTTAATCCATCGATATCGCAAGACCCAGGGTTAACACTGGGGAGGACTTCTGACACGTGTATTTGTAGTCATTTCTCATGTAAAATATAGCAGAGTGTTTCTAGAGAGAAAAATGTGCCTGGATTATTTCAGCAACATAATTGACTGTTTTTATGTGTGTCATGGCATTTCTTAGAACTTTGGCTGAGATTGTGGCATTTCACATCACAGAAAAGGAAATAAAGCTGTATTGTAGTTTGCTTACATCAGTACCTAGAAAAAATTCCAATTTCAAAGGAGCAAGAGTTTTTCCTTGTAGAAGCTGGGGTCTGGGTAACATTTTCATTTCCTGTCTTTTTGACTTCCAATGCTCCCCTTCAAAAAGTTCTGAATACAGAAAGCAGAACTTGCCTCCAGCACAAAACCAGAGCCCAGTTTTATTATTGTTGTTGTTTCAGGGCTCCTGGATCTCATGCTGAACCTTAAAAACCTATTCGCAGCTCAGCTGCCAGCATGCTGTGAGCAGAGCCGTGAAAAGTAGAAGAAATAACAGGCTTTACCATGCAATCAGTAGTTCCCTACCGAAACCATATGTCATGCATAGAATCCAGGAGACTTGAAAAATCTTGAAAAACTGCAATGCCACTAGTGCTCCTAATGGGAATTAGAGATGGGCAAGTGCCTGTCAGAGGGCTTAGAAAAGTAGAGATAACTGAGAAAAGAACAGCTGTCACGGGCTAAGAGAAGTGATCAAAATACTTTTCCTCTATGGACTCAGTCATTATAACTTCTATCTGTGAAATGCCTTTTGACCCTAGCATGCAAATTCTAAGTGCCTAGTGCTAAATAAAAAAGTGACAAAAACCCTTTCTACTAATGTAGCTACATGTCAGAGTAACAATCAGGTAATTATCATAACTACTATAATGAAATTCTTCCTCTCTCACCAAATGCTATTTTTAAAAAGTAGTAGTATATCATGGTGGTTAAGTACAAAGGCTTTAGAATCAAGGAGAAACAGGATCAGATCTTCACTCTGTTCCTTCTAGTTGTGTGATCTTGGAAAATGGTGTCCTGAGCCACAATCTCATCTGTAAAATGGGAATAATGATCCTTACCTATAGTTTTGTTCTGATGATTTAATAAGAAAAATAGGATGGATAGCACTACACAGGGTCAGGCATATAGAAATATTCAGTAATTACTGCTATTAATAATTATAGAAATAAGCACAACTGTTTTTTTAATGTTGCATAAGAAAATTTCCTCAAAGGAATCAAAAATCTATACACTTAATATATTTATACTCAGTATCATGTTCTTAAAACATTAAAACTGCTTAGTTATATTTTGTATGTGGCAGAAAGATTATCTTATACCTTACTTCATCTAGAGGTAGTTTAAATTAGTGCTAACTTATTTGCATGCTAAGTCACTTCAGTCATGCCTGACTCTTTGAGACCCTATGAACTGTAGCGTGACAAGGTCCTTTGTCCATGGGATTCTCCAAGCAAGGATAGTGGAGTGGGTTGCCATAGCCTCCTCCAGGGGATCTTCCTGACCCAGGAATTGAACCGAAGTCTCTTATGTCTACTGCATTGGCAGGTGGTTCTTTAATACTAGCATCACCTGGGAAGCCCAGTGCTAACTTGGGTGAACTTAACAGAATTTATTAGTTGTTGCTGCTGCTGCTGCTGAGTCGCTTCAGTCGTGTCTGACTCTGTGCGACCCCATAGACAGCAGCCCACCAGGCTCCCCCATCCCTGGGATTCTCCAGGCAAGAACACTGGAGTGGGTTGCCATTTCCTTCTCCAATGCATGAAAGTAAAGTCAAAGTGAATTCGCTCAGTTGTGTCCAAGTCTTAGCGACCCCATGGACTGCAGCCCACCAGGCTCCCCCATCCATGGGAGTTGTTAAGCAGCCCTAAAATTTATCAGTATTTTCCTTTTTAAAGTATAATTAAAATGGGTGAACTTCCCTGATAGCTCAGTTGGTAAAGAATCCGCCTGCAGTGTGGGAGACCTGGGTTCGATCCCTGGGTTGGGAAGATCCCCTGGAGAAGGGAAAGCCTACCCACTCCAGCATTCTGGCCTGGAGAATTCCATGGGCTCTGTAGTTCACGGGATCGCAAAGACTGAATGACTTTCACTTTCATTTTCTTTTAAAATGGGTGGAAGACATGAAATCTGGAATGAGGGAGACCCAGATTCTATCCCTGGGTCGGGAAGATCCCCTGGAGAAGGAAATGGCAACCCACTCCAGTACTCTTGCCTAGAGAATACCATGGAGGGAGGAGCCTGGTAGGCTACGATCCACGGGGTCTCAAAGAGTTGGACACGACTGAGCGACTTCACTTCACTTCACTTCACTTTGAAAGTAATGGTCATGATATCCCAATGTATAATGAAAATTATCTTTTATCAGTGATAATTTCTAAATAATCAAAGTTTGGTTTATATTATGGATAAGACTGAAAATAAATTCAAATGTGTAGTTATGGTGAAAATAGTAATCTTTCTGAATTGCAATTATGTTTATCTTTACCAGCTTTTATGTATACCAATAAAGGTACAAAGTTCACTTATTTCTGTGTTTTATAGAAATTTATTTAAAGCAAATATTCATAATACACATCCACACATACATTTGGATTTTTGTGAAACTGAAACTACACTTCAGGCCATTTAGACCTGTAATTGGATTGTGTTTTAAAGAGTTAGTTTGAAAAATCCATTATTGGGATTTTAAAACCCATTTTTTCTTTGAAATAATGCTATAAATTGCAATGAAACTCCCTGACCAGCTCTGATAAGTCCTTTAACCTATCATATTTCTAAAATATTGTGTTAACTGAACTATTCTCCATACATCTGAGCATTATATAACCATTTTTTGATAGGAAAATACCTCCTAATCTCCTGCTTTTAGCTATGAAAACATTTTTTTTTTCTTTTGGATGTGGCTATTGTTCCCATAGCTGGGAGTCACTGTTTGGAGACTGAAGTAAATTATTTTATTAATGTTCTCTCTATCAGTAAATATAAATACATATACAGTTGACTGTATTAGATATCAATTATATATTATATTAAAATCTTGCTTCTTTCTGCATTTATAATTACATAGAGAATACAGTAAAGGGCAGCCACCTCTCTGAGTTAAGCCTTAGGACTTCATAGCCAGCTAACATAGTTAGCATAGATTCATTAAGAAGACTGACAGCAAACCAAATCCACTTTACATATGATTGCTTGGTACAGAGGAAGGGCATAATTATTATGCTATTTTCAGAAATATTTGGATACAGCATTCTAGTCTATCCTTGTGAATAAGATGATAAAAGTATGAACTGGATGAGAAACCCATCATGTAGCTTCACAGATGTGTGTGCAGTCTCTCAGTACTTTGTGAGAATTGTATCTATGACTTGAGTGAAACACGTGGTACCCACTTTGCAGATAGAAAAGTCCAAAAAGATGTCTGACAAAATTCACATTCCAAACTATGTTGGAAATGAATGAACAAAGATGAATTTTCACTAGAATAAATGTAAATTTCTTCCCATAGATTCATGTGAATACTTTACTTTGTTTAAACTATAATATACTGTAGGCCAAAGCAATCTGGCTTGGTGGCATTACAGATGGAAAAGTATAATGATTTTAATTGCTCAAATAATATATTGAGTTAGCCATAAAAATTCAAAGTTTGTTCAAATGCTTCCATAAGATGGTACAGAAAAACGTGGGTGAACATTTTGACCAGTCTAATATATACAGTTTTTTCCAGACTAAGCTGCACCTTTCTCCTCTGCATCTTCACCTCCATGAGTCTATACTAGCTGCTGTCTGTTCCATTGGATCAGAAGCTACTCCAAGAAGAGACTGTGTTTTATTTACTTTATAAACAGAACTTTTTCAGTTGTGTCTAATTCTTTGCAACCCTTTGGACTGTAGCCCTCCAGGATCCTCTGTCCATGGGATTCTCCGGGGAAGAATACTGAAATGGGTTGCCATTTCCTCCTCCAGGGGATCTTCCCAACCTCAGGATCAAACCTACATATCCTGTGACTCCTGCATTAGCAGGCAGATTGTTTTTCACCACTGAGCCACCACAACATTTATGCCAATACATGGTAGCTTTTCAACAAATATCTGTAATGAATAAACTGAATTTATTATGTGGTTAATAAAATGGTAAGTCTATTCTTAGCCCTCTTTAATAGATTTATAATTCCCAGATCATGAAAAATTATGATCCAATAAATTTATCACTGACTGTATCTAGAATATTTAGCTCTAAGCAAAACATTTAAAAATAGCATTCACCAAATGCACATTTAAAATATAAAAATTAACATGGCAAGGGGGCTAAAAATATGTTCTATGAAAAGGAAGAAATAAATAAATTGGTTGTGATAACAAGAAAATTTCAGGATTCTCTTATAAGGTAGATGGGCAGATTTATGTTATCCCCAGAGGACAGCCCAGTAAAATGAATCTGTGAATGATCGACTGCGGCCTCATGAGGGAATTTTCCAGTGAATGCCATAGTCTATAAAGAAAATGTGCTGCCTCAGAGGTAGTCAATTCTTGTTGATAGGAAGTATTTAAGCAGATAACATCTGTCAGAATGCAGCAGAGGGAATTTCTCAGTGGATCTCAAAGTCTTTCCTAGCTCCAGCTATCTGTCCTTTTTGTTGGCAATTGCTCTCAGCAAGAGCCATACCCTCTTCAGGGGCTTCCCTGGCAGTCCAGTTTAAGATCTAGCGTCTCCACTGCAGGAGGTTCTGGTTCAATCCCTGGTGAGGGAAGTAAGACCCCACATGATGTGAGGTGCAGGCCAGAAAAACAAAAACAAAAAAAAGCCATGCCTTATTCCAGGTGTTGAATGTGTTGAATGTGTAGTAGCTGTGGATAGAATGGAAGAAATGAGGTCCCTTCAGAAACGACTTTTTGTCAGTGAAATATTGTCAAATTCATTCCTGGTCAAAGGCCTGTGCCTTTGATGGTTTTCTTTCTCTTCCTTGTCAGTGAAATATTGTCAAATTCATTCCTGGTCAAAAGCCTGTGCCTTTGATGGTTTTCTTTCTCTTCCTTTCTGCCTCCCCCTCTCCATCTCTTCTGTCTCCTTCTCTTTGTTCCTGCTGAACATTGTTATTATTATTTCTCTTCTTCTCCTCCTCTCCCTCCTTCTTCTTTGCCCTCCTCCTCCTGCTCTTCTTTTTTTTCATTCTCCTCCTACTTTTTCTCTCTCTATTCTTCTTGGTAAATATCAGTTGAAGGAGAAATAATACCTGGTCTACTAGGTATTATCTGTCTACTAGATAGAAGACCTATGTACTAGGTTTTCTCCCAGGAATACAGTTTTAAATATTAGCAGTTTCATCAGATCATTTTTTTTTGTTATTTGTCTATCAATATACATATCTTATGAGACAAATTATCTAGTTAGAATGTTTAGTCTGCAAAGCCTCACATTGGAAGTGTTTGTATTCCTAAGAAAAGAAATAACAGAATTTGGAAATTGTGCTTCACATCTATAAAATCCCAGGTTTGCAGAAAATATTCTTAAAAAGAATAAGGAATGACCAATTATAAAATGTAATGTGTGTTCCTGAAATATATTGCAATGAAATAATATTTGCATTGTATATACAAATGCAATATAATACAAATACATTGCAATACAAATAAAATAAAAATATATCACAATGAATTATATTACAATCACAGTATGTTACATTGAAATATATTACAAAGAAATTGTGAGAACTTTGAAACCTGTGTAAATGAAACCACTAAATTTGATGTTCCTGATCCATTCATATTGCTACTAAATGATAGAGACTTTTTCTTTTCAAAACTAAAGATACCAGATGTTATACAGTCATCCTGTCTGATATCATAGCCAATAGTCAGGTGTGGTTATTGAGTTCTTAAAGTGTCATATTGATACTTTAAAATATGGATTACATGTTGAAATTATAATATTTTGAATCTATTCAATGAAGTAAAATCTATTAACAAAACTGTTTTCCACTGTTTCTTTTCACTTTCTTTAATATGTCTGCTAAAAAGTTTAATCACATATGTGGTTTGGACTTGTGGCTTGCATAATATTGCTGTTATATAATTCTGATCTATAGTGTGTTGAAATAAAACATCCCAAAATCTTAGTTTTGGAACTTGATGGAACTTAGCTTGAACAATCAGAAAATAATGAGAATTCAGAGATATCAAAATAAAATTAATAGCTTAAGTGAGAATAGGATTAGTCTGTGTATACCCATACAGGGCTCTTTTGAGTATACATTGTATATTTTTCAAAATCTCTAGAATGCATATAAGCATGATCTCTAACTCCTCATCATTTAAAAAAAAAATGTATGCCTTGCTCAGTGATGTCTAAGTAATTCTTCTAAGTGATGTCTAAGTTTTTTGATGTTGTTACAATCATTATATTTGGACTCTGCAATAATCTGACAATGCAGTAGTGAGCTCACCATATTCTTATTTCATGAGGGTGGCATACATGCACCATTCTCTTTTTCTCCCTCCTAAAGATTATTTCAACATAAACATTTCCATAGGGAGCCACAAACAGAATGTGTACCAGCTCCAGTTCAACAGGGCTTTCTCTGATTGTTATCAACTCTCTTTTCCTGAATTGTCCTCCAAATAGAAACAACAGCAGAAATGCCTACTGGCACCAGGAGCCATCCAGCTATGGGCCATCAGATCCCGAAAAAGAGCATGACTTGAAAGTGCCAAAAGCGAGTGTCTAATCTACACAGATAATTTTTGCCAAACAGAGCATAAAACTTTCAGAACCCTTGTTATAATGCTATGCTCTCTTATCTCCGGTCTTTATATCCCTAGTCCCCTCCCAAAGTGTTCTTTCAGAGTTAAGTAAAAATTGTAAATATTTCATGATATTTGATTTCACCTAAAGTACTTGGGAACAAAAGTTTGAATGAGATCCTGAGGGCCTAGATTTTTTTCTAAAATAGCTACAGTAAAATAATAATAGAGCCATTCTGCCACCTTAGGAAATGGCCTAGAGGAAAAAGAGCTAGGAAGATCATTTTGCTGGTTAGACACGAAGCCCAAAAGGAATGGCAACTTCATAAATTATTCCGTGGGTATTGCTGAAGTCATTCTTCAGAGTTAGGTATTCTAGTGAGTCTACCATTACACAAAGGAAGTTAAGACTAGGGACAAAGATCTGAATATTTCAGGCCTCTTGGAAGCTTATGCTAAATTCTAGAAAATAGTGTTCCTATAATTAGAATAGCTGTGCTATCAATGTATAAAATCTGCAAATAGAATTTTCAGCATAAAAGGTGAATTCTCCATTTTGCTTGGTTTATATCCAAGACATAAGAAACTGCCTCCAGCATATGAACTCCTGCCAAAAATAATGCATGGACAAAGTAAATAGGGCATGCTAAATAGTGAAAAAGTGACATCACTCAGTCATGTCTGGCTATGTGAACCCATGGACTGTAGCCTACCAGGCTCCTCCATCCATGGGATTTTCCAGGCAAGAGTAGTGGAGTGGGTTGCCATTTCCTTCTCCAACTAAATAGTAACCTCCCCCCACCAAACTGAAAAACATTGTTTGATTAAACATTTTATGATCTATGTGTTACTTGCTTTCAAAAAGAAGGGCAGTGCTTGATCGATCAATATAATCTGTATCTGGGTGTGTAGATAAAGCCTTTTTCAATTTGTTTAAAAAGTGTAAATAGTACTGTTGGACATAACTTTAAAAACTTGGCCCATGTAGTTTTTCAAAAGGGTTCCTTCATCCTGGGGTTTTTCTGTATAGGCTAGGGGAAGTAGACCTGTTTCAAACTTGATGTGCGTTTTCTCTAATTGTATTGTGTAAATTTGCAGAAAGGAAAAGTGGTATTTCTTTAGAGATAAAGTATTAGAATAGCCCATATATTATCAAAAAATCATTACATTCCTATCAGTAAGTTATTCAGATCCTCTAGAAGAGTGCTTACACTCAAGTATATTTTAACTAGAATGTATGATTTAAAGGAATGGCAACCCACTCCAGTATTCCTGCCTGGAAAATCCCATGAACAGAGGAGCCTGGCAGGCTACAGTCCATGGAGTCGCAAGAATCGGACATGACTTAGCAACTAAACCACCACCAGCATGATTTAAAGCCACAAAAATCCCCTTATAAAAACACACCCAAAATGAAAAGTTGTTTATCTTGAGCAGTAGAAATGGTGCTATAAGCCTAGATCATCAACTTTACTTCTTCTCTTGGTACAGAAATATTCCAAGACTTTCTTGAGGTTGAGTAAGATGATGTGCCTACATTCTGGTCACTGTAATATGGGTGAAAATGATGTATGCCACTTCTAGACCTGGTTTCCTAAGCTTTACATTCTTTGCAACTTTCCAGTATACAACACAATAGTATCAACAATAATCACTATGCTGTACATTAAATCCCTAGAATTTACTCATCTTTTAGCTGGAAGCTTGTACTCTTCAACCAACTTCTTTCTTTTTTCCCCACCTCCATCCCCTGGTAATGACCATTCTAGTCCCTGATTCTATAAGTTTGGTTTTTGTGAACCCATTTACAAATCAATCATACAATATTTCTCTTTCTCTCTCTGGCTATTTCATTTGACATAATGTAAGTTCCTCAGTGTTCACCCACATTGCTGCAAAAGTCAGGATATCCTTTCTTCTCGTGGCTGAATAATATTCCATTATGTGTGTGTGTATATATATATATATATATATATATATATACACCCATAATTTTAATATATATATATATATACACATTATATATAATCCATTCATCTGTTGACAGACACTTATTTCCATGTCTTAGCTATTGAGAATAATGATGGAATGAACAAGGGAGTGCAGATATCATTTTGAGATCCTGTTTTCATTTCCTTTGAATAAACACTCAGAAATGGAATTGTGAGATCCTATGGTTCTATTTTTAATTTTTCGAGGAGGCTGTATAAGTTTTCACTGATATAGAAATCAGTGGTGTCAGTTTATTTCCCACCAACTGTGCACAAATGTTCTCTGTTTTCTATATCCTCACTAATGTTTGTCATCTCTTGACTTGTTAATGATAGCCATTCTAACAGTTTAGATGTGGCCTCTTATTGTAGTTTTGATTTGCATTTCCGTGATTATTAGTAATGTTGAGCACCTTTTCATGTACCTGTTGACCATTTGTATGACTCCTTTGAAAAAATGTCTATTCAGTTTTTCTGCTATGTATTGAAAATATGACAGTTAATAAGGCCTCTATTCTCATGGCACTTACTATACTATATCAAAAAAATCCAATTAGTTACACACAAAACAATATAAAATTTCAGCTGTGTTTAAGAGCTTCATATCTGAGATTCTCAATACCATTAAGCTGTACAATGGGGGAGCAGTTGCATAGTACATAAGATTGAGGAAGCTGTTTTTGAGAAAGGGATTATTGAGCTGAAACTGAAGGATAAATGTAAATTTACTATTTGAAGAAGGAACTGAAGAGTATGTTCCTTGAATAATATAGTGTAAACTCTTGGAACATGAATAAACATGATAAAGTTAATGGTTTGAGGGCAGAACACCTGTGGCATAGAGGAAGGGAGGGGGAGACTGAGATTAAGTGAAATAAATTAGTGCCAAATCATTGCAGACTATGGAGGGTAGGAATGAGTTTTCTCTTTATCCTTAGTACAATGAGAAGCCATTAAATTATGTTCAGCAGGGGATGGTCATATTTGGATTTGGATTTCAAAATTAAAACTCTAAAAAAATTACTCTGGCTCTTTTGTGAAGGACAAACTGTACAGGAGCTACAATGGAGGTAAGTAGAAGAGTTAGGAAGAAATCTCAGTAGCAGGAATGAGAAAAGATAGTAGAGAATTGGGAGACAGAGGGAGAAATGGTTAGATTTAGTTGATCATTGGGTTGCTATAGTGTTTGTGTTGGGAAAAATCTTGTTATTTTGTATTTTGAAAGATATTACACTGTTATCTTCTAGTATTCACTGTTGTTGATGAGAAGTTCCATGACAAGTCAATGATAAAGTCTAGAGTGAAAGAAGGAAGCAATATTCAGATGAAATGAAATACTTTTCTAAAAAAGGCAGACATGCTAATAAAGCTAAAGGGGATATTTCTAGAGCAACTGATATTAGGTTGGTGCAAACATAACTGGGGTTTTGGACCGTGAATTTTAAACCATTACAACTAGACCCAAACATATCTTTATTAATCAAAATAGGAACCATTGCAATCAACACATGTTTGCCATTGCAAATAAGTTTACTTCTGTAGCATAAAAATCCATGCTTTAGGATTTGATGAAGTATTTTCTGCATCTTGCTGGTTGTGGAAGCATTTTCCCTGCAAAAAGTTTTTGAGACGTTTGAAGAAGTAGTAGTTAGTTGGTGAGAGGTCAGGTGAACATGGCAGATGAGGCAAAACTTTGTATCCCAATTCATTCAACTTTTGAAGCATTGGTTGTGCGACGTGTGGTCAGGCGTTGCTATACAGAAAAATTTGGCCCTTTCTGTTGACCAGTGCTGGCTGCAGGTGTTGCAGCTTTTGGTGCATCTTATCAATTTGCTGATCATACTTCTCAGCTGTAATAGTTTGACCAGGTTTCAGAAAGCTATAGTGGATCAGACCAGCAGCAGACAACCAAACAGTGACCATTGATGTTTTTTGGGTGCAACTTTGGCTTTGGAAAGTACTTTGAAGCGTCTTCTTGATGCCTTGTGACTCAGCTGGTAAATAATCCACCAGCAATGTGGGAGACCTGGGTCAATCCCTAGGAAAAGGGAGAGGCTACCCACTCCAGCATTCTGGCCTGGAGAATTCCATGGACCGTATAGTCCATGGGATTGCAAAGAGTCAGACATGACTGAGCGACTCTCATTTTTCACTTTCACTCGATCCATCCACTGAGCTGGTCATCACCGGTTGTCCTATAAAATCCACTTTTTGTCACATGTTACAATACAATTGAGAAATGGTTCTTTGTTGTTGCATAAGATAAGAGAAGTAACTTTTCAAAGAAACAATTTTTTTGATTTGTGGTCAGCTCATGAGGCAACCATTTATCAAGCTTTTTCATCTTTTCAGTTTGCTTCAAATGCCAAATGACTGTAGAATGGTTGATGTTGAGCACAATGTTTTAATTTTTCAAGATTAAGAATAAGATTCTTTGTGAATTTTTCAGTTAAATGGAGTTTGCTGTGCTAGTCTGTGCTTAGTCATCCAGTCATGTCTGACTCTGCAACCCCGTGGATTGTAGCCTGCCAGCCTCCTCTGTCCATGGGGATTCTTGTCCAGGCAAGAATACTGTAGTGGGTTGCTATGCTGTCCTCTAAATGGAATTAAACCATTTATAAGTCTTCTTTTTAAAAAATCTGTAGTGACTTTGGATGTGATGGGAAACATTTTTTTTTTCTTTTTTAATTTTACTGGTATATTCAGGAAATAGTAAACTGCTACGAATAGATACTAACTTGATCTTAGTCAAAAGGTATAGAAGTGATTTTCAGAGGGAATTAAGTTGTTTTCCTTCTTATTTAAAATTCACTGTTTGTTGTATCTGATTTTTTAAACATTGCTTTCTTACTGGCTGTCAAAAATATGTCAATATTTTATGCTTCCAGTGACACTTTCAGTGGCTATTTTGAAGTTTTAAAATAAGCACATTTAGTGTCTGAATGAATGATATATGTCTTTTATAAAATAAATTTTGTACCTCAAAATATTTTTTTTCTAGAGTGGTTAACATTTTTGTTGAATTTCTGTCGATAATATACTTCAGATATGTAGTAAAGACCAATTAAATTATTTCTATGATGTCAGGCAATTTATCTTTATAAAAATAGTAAATTATTACAAAGTATCACAATTTTGCTTCGATATTTTAAAAAAATTTTAGAAAACTGATTATGAATTTTATTTATTTGTTATTCTCTTTATTTTCATTTTTCCTTTGAAACATCATTTGGTTATTACTTTCCTAGATTTGTATAATAGTTTGGTGTCACTGATGTTCACTACAACTTGGTTTGGGAAATAAGATTTGAGGAGTTACTTCTCAGTGTATAATATATTTGTCATGTTGATTGATGCAAAATGAAATGTAATTGGATTCCTGGTGTCATATATTGCTTAGTAGTGATTAGGACAATTGGACAACAGCATTAAAGTGAAATGTGCTCATTGTCCATCTAAAATTGGCCACTGCTCTTTCTTGGTGGCCTATAAATTCATATTTCCTAGAAAATATTTAACAGTATTCTTGAAAGGATAAATCATTTCCAAAAGAATAAATCTTCAGTTACAGTTCCATTTCTGAAGTCAAGCTTGTAGGCAGACTTCATTATTTGCAATCTATGGGATATTCAGCATTTTATTACATACCTTTCTAAGCTGAGAATCTTCACAAAAACCTCTCTTCTAATGTCATTAGTGGCATTTCTAGAGATGGTATATATTAAGGGCCTACTATAGGCCAGGTGGAGAAGGAAATGGCAACTCATTCCAGTATTCTTGCCTGGAGAATCCCTTTGACAGAGGAGCCTGGTGGCCTGCTGTTTATGGGGTCACAAAGATTCTAACATGACTGAGTGACTAAGCACCATAGGCCAGGTATATAGACTATATTTAATAAATATTAATTGTTAAATTTTACTTATTAAGTAATTTATTTTTAGCAGTTCATAGAGAATTATGTCTTCATCTTTTATTTCTAGCAATGGGTCAAACTAGATAACATCATTTGAATCTCTCCTTGAAAACATTTAAATACAATGAACAAAATTTTAATTATTTTAGATGCATCAGTGAGCTTATTAGAAATCAAAGAATATTAAGAAGCCAAAAAATTAAGTGAATTTAGTACCTTGAAGTGGTAAACAACCACTGAATCTGAATTTTTTGTTAGGTAAACTTGAGCTTTCCTTTTCTGACCATATATGGAAAATGGAGTATAGAACTCAAAGACTAGAAATGGTTAAAATTATAGAACCTACTTGAAGATGTGCTTGCATAAATCTGAGAACCAAAATGACATCTTCACCAATTTAAGAGTAAACTTGACTAAACTTAACCTTCCAAAAGCATAAAACAGAAAATTGCTTATTTAAAACCTTAGCAATGAGTTGCAAAAAAAGAGTTCTCCTCTATGAATACCAAAACTCATATACCCTTAACATGACCTTTAGCCTGTAGTCATAGACTCCAAATTGAAAATCTTTTCATGTAGTTGAACTGGTTATTCCTGATGACTAATGTTACCAGCAGACATGTAGAAGCAAATGCAAATCTGGTTTTGCAAAAATTTGCCTTCATAAAATTCTCAAATTATTTCAGTGGAAGGTGTTACATGAACTAGAAATACCTAGTCAAAAAGCAAAAATAGCCAACAAAATAAGATATAAAGAGTTTTACCCAGCAGATAGAACATTCAGAACTGACAACTAATTTTAGAATTAACAGATAGAAAATATAATTGGATTAGCTTAAGGAAATAAATTAAATCATAAGCAACTCCCCCCAAACTAATATAACCATGTGAGTTTGAAGAAAAGTCACAGACTCTATTAGTGAAATATAATTATTAAATAATTTCAAAATTGAAAGAGACACGTGTACCCCAATGTTCATTGCAGCACTGTTTATAATAGCCAGGACATGGAAGCAACCTAGATGTCCATCAGCAGATGAATGGATAAGAAAGCTGTGGTACATATACACAATGGAGTATTACTCAGCCATTAAAAAGAATGCATTTGAATCAGTTTTAATGAGGTGGATGAAACTGAAGCCTATTATACAGAGTAAAGTAAGCCAGCGGGGAAGGCAATGGCACCCACCCCAGTACTTTTGCCTGGAGAATCCCATGGATGGAGGAGCCTGGTGGGCTCCAGTCCATGGGGTCGCTAAGAGTTGGACACGACTGAGCGACTTCACTTTCACTTTTCATTTTCATACATTGGAGAAGGAAATGGCAACCCACTCCACTGTTCTTGCCTGGAGAATCCCAGGGACAGGGGAGCCTGGTGAGCTTCCGTCTATGGGGTCGCACAGAGTCAGACACGACTGAAGTGACTTAGCAGCAGCAGCAGCAAGTAAGCCAGAAAGAAAAACACCAATACAGTATACTAACGCATATATATGGAATTTAGAAAGATGGTAATGATAACACTGTATGCGAGACAGCAAAAGAGACACTGATATATAGAACAGTCTTTTGGACTCTGTGGGAGAGGGCAAGAGTGGGATGATTTGGGAGAATGGCATTGAAACATGTATAATATCATATGTGAAACAAATTGCCAGTCCAGGTTCTATGCATGATACAGGATGCTTGGGGCTGGTGCACTGAGATGACCCAGAGGGATGGGATAGAGAGGGAGATGGGAAGGGGGTTCAGGATGGAGAACGCATGTACACCCATGGTGGATTCATGTCAATGTATGGCAAAACCAATACAATATTGTAAAGTAATTAGCCTCCAATTAAAATAAATAAATTTATAGAAATAAAAACAAAACAAAAAATTCAGTTATGCTGTAGCTGAATATTACATTAGTGAACTAAAAAAAATATATCTTAGAAAAATTTTTATGTAGTGGGAAGGAAATATGATAAATATTAGAGTTATTAAATATACAAAGATATGAGAGGAATGAGAAGGTCTAACATATATAATTAAAATTCTCTGATCAGAGGAGAGAGAGAATGGGGCAGAAACAATACTTGAGGGGATAATGGATTATAATTACAAAGAAATTTATTCATTCATTCCATAAATATTTATTCTGTCAACCATAGTCCTGGCTATATAAGAGTGAATAATACAGATACGAATCTCTCTCTACTCTCCTGGAACTCACAATCTAATCACTAGTAGAAGATAGACACCTACTGATAAATGTTTCTTCTTTCTTTCCTGCCTGATGATCCTAAGATGTCTTTCAAAAGACTTTGCAAAAAATTTGTAACCTGCCAGCATAGCCAAATTGATAATACATTATTTATTTATTTATTTATTCTGCTTCAATCTCTCTTTTCATTTTTCCTTTTCCTCAGTCACACTTCTATTTAAACTTCTCATAAGTATAGCTTTCTCTGAGACTTTGATTTTGGGGAATCCAGGTTGTACGAAAGTGACCCTAAAATCTTGACCAACAGGAGATTTGGAACTGGCTTACTTACAAACTAAATGGCTATAAAAACCCAATAAATTTAACAGTAAGTAAATTGCTATGAAAAGCAATATGGTGTGTTTATGTGCATACTCAGTCATGTCCAACTCTTTGCAAACTCACGGACTGTAACCTGCCAGGCTCCTCTGTCCATAGAATCTTCCAGACAAGAATATTGGAGAGGGTTGCCGTCCCTTTCTCCAGGGGATCTTCCCAACCCAAAGATCTAACTCGCATTTCTTGTGTCTCCTACACTAGCAGGCAGATTCTTTACCAGCTGAGCCACCAGGGAAGCCCTTGAGTAATAAAAAAATTAGAAACAGGATTGCCATGTAAATTCCTTGGCAGTCCAGTGGTCAGGGCTCTGTGCTTCCACTGCATGGGGCATTGGTTCAATCCTTGATTGTGGAACTAAGATCCCATAAATTTTATATCATGATCAGGGGAAAGAAAAAAAAACCCTCCCATTGATCCATCAGTCCAACTCCTGAGTATTTATCCAAAAGAATTAAAGTCAGATTCACAAAGAGATATTAGAATTCCTATTTCCATTGCAGAACTGTTCACAATACCCAGGATGTGGAACCAATATAAATAATCCACTGATAGATGGATGGATAAAGAAAATATGGTGTATAAATACAATGGAGTATTTTTCAGCCTCAAGAGAGAAGGAAATTTTACTATATGCAGCAACATGGATGATACTTCAGGATACGGTGCTAAGTGAAATGTCTTTCACGGAAGGATAAATACTGCTTGATTCCACTTATACGATATATATAATATAGTAAAATTCTTAGAATCAAAAACTGAAATGTTGGTCGCCAAGGGTTAGAGGAAAAAGGAAATGAGAAGATATTGACCAAGGGGCACAATATTTCAGTTAGGAAGGTGAATAAGCTCTAGATACCTTCTGTAGAATATACTGCTTATACTAAATAATACTGTATTATATAGTTATAATTCTATTGAGAGGGTAGATCTCATGTTCACTTTTCTTATCACAGTAAGGTAAAAGTTAAGAAAGCATAAATTCAAAAGGTGAACAAATCCAAGCCTTTCTGCCTTTTGGATCAATGTATACTGACAAGAGAATTGATTAATCATATATAAATATATTAAAGGAGATTCTTACTTCATGCCATAGATTAAAATGTAAATAGGAAGTAAAAATTATAAAACTTCTTGAATAAAATGTGGGAGAACATCTTCATATTTTCTGAGTAGGAAAATATTTACAAGACAACACACAAACCATTAAGGAGAAATTGATAAAGTTTACTTCAGTAAAACTAAGAATTCTTCCCATCTAAAGACACCATAAAATTAATAATATACAATAAAGTGAGAAGATATTTGCAATCTATATAACTGACAAAGGATTAGAATGCAGAACTCTTACAGATCATTATAATAAAAAAAAAAGAACCCAGTAAAAGTTTTTGAGTATTTATTTCAAACAGGATAAAACTTAAATGGCACATAAATCTATAAAAATATGCTTAATATCATTAGTACTTAAGAATAGGTAAAATAAGTCTATAATGAGACATAGTTTCGTGCCCACTAGATTTGCAAAAATATTGTACAGGACAATATCAAACATTGGAAAAAGTGTAGAATGATGACAAACTCTAATTTGATACTCATAAGGTACAAATTGGTATGAACACTTTAGAAGAGTTGTACATTACTTAATAAACATGAAGATGAACTAACCCTAAAGCAAGCATTTCCACTCCCAATTAGAGACCTAAAGAAACTCTTTCAAACATGAACCAGATGGCATGAGCAAGAATTTTCATAGCAAAACTTTTAATAGCAAAATCAAAACAGATCAAAACTGAACATTCAACAGCTCATCAATAGTAAAAGGAAGAAATAATCAGGGTTACCTGAAAGGAGTTCATACCACTGCCTGGTGCCCCAGATTTTGTGCCACAGGTCACCTCTACATCACCTCACTCTGGTGGCCGGTGGGGCTTATGCCTGTGGGTCTCATATGACTGTAACCAGCAGGGAAAGAATTCTTAAACAGTTGCCACTACTGGAGCACGACTAGAGGAAACAGAACAAGAGGTTGGTTTTTCTGTGAGGGAGGCCATTAGCTAATCATCATGGCTGAGGCCTGAGGGGCTGGTTTACAATTAAACATTCATCTAGTGGCTGACTGTAACCCTTTGTAGAGATTTGCCATCTTCCTGAGAGTCAGCAAGGGGAACTTCGTATGTATCAGGTATCCTGATTTTTCAGTCTGGGGCCCTGTTTTTTGTTGTTGCTGCCCAGTAGATGCTCCTTGATTGCCTTGCTTTGGTGGCTGAGAAGACTTGGATTTCTGGGTCCCAAGGGACTGTAAAAATCAGAGAGAAAGGGTACTTTGTAGGTTCCTAGGGCATGGCACTACATTCCAGTACTCTTGCCTGGAAAATTCTATGGATAGAGGAGCCTGGTAGGCTGTAGTCCATGGGATTGTAAAGAGTCAGACACGACTGAGCGACTTCACTTTCACTTTTCACTTTGATGCACTGGAGAAGGAAATGGCAACCTGCTCCAGTATTCTTGTCTGGAGAATCCCAGGGATAGGGGAGACTGGTGGGCTGCCATCTATGAGGTTGCACAGAATTGGACACAACTGAAACGACTTAGCAGCAGAAGCAGCAGGGCTTCCCAGGTGGCTCAGCAATAAAAAGTCTACCTGCCAATGTAGGAGACCTGGGTTCAATCCCTGGGTCAGGAAGAACCCCTGGAAAATGAAATTACAACCCACTCCAGTATTCTTGCCTGGGAAGTCCCACTGACAGAAGAGCCTGGAGGGCTACAGTCCATGGGGTCACAAGAGCTGGATATGACTTAGAGATTAAACACCACCACCACAGCTTCTGTGGCCTGGCATTATTGCATTTCTAACCCTCTCTGAATATTTATGTGCTTAGTCACTCAGTCATGTCCAACTCTTTGCAACTGCATGGACTGTAGCCCACCAGGCTCCTCTGTCCATGGGGATTCTCGAGGCAAGAATAAGGGCTGGACTAAATGAGTTGATATAGCATAGGAACAGCTTTCCTGGCACTTTCAAAGTGCGTTTTATTTTTCTATCTTTTAGGCATCTGTTATTAGATGATGAAGAACATTAAGTTTATAATTATAGAATAATTTTCAAATGCTCTCAAACTAATAGACTGACACAAGAAACACAACTGTGTCCTAGTAAAAAAGACTGGGCTTTATTTGTTTTAATCTCTCAAACAGGCTACTCACCTGTTTAATTTTAACAGGAATCAATGACTTGACTTCTTCATGAATTCTAGAATGTGGAAAATTTATCTGACTGCAAAAGCATGGTGAAAATCAATTTTGAATTTTCCCGTAGATCAGGTAAATATATTACATCGACACTGAAGACACATCTATCTGTCTTTTTTTCTAACTTAACCCAACTGAAAACAAGCAAGTAAATTGAATTCTGAGCTAGGCAATGAAAGAGAGGTTCCCATGGTATCAAGCATTATTTTCACCTCTTTCTTTAGGAGCCTTGGGGGAGTGGAAAACCTTCCATGTTAGCAACCTTTCCTGTAACTATTCCTTTTATTACTTATAGACTTCCCCAAAGGCTCAGATGGTAAAGAATCTTCCTACAACACAGGAGACCTGGGTTTGATTCCTGCGTTTGACCCTTGGGTCGGGAAGATCCCCTGGAAAAGGGAATGGCAGTCCACTTCAGCATTCTTGCCTGGAATCATTTATCCATGAAGAGCATTTGATATGGAACCCTATTTGCTCTGTGTCTCCAAATAGATCAAAGCAACAAAAACTCTTTATTGCTGATAGTGATACTGTCATGCTCAGCTTTTCTTTTTAACCCCTGGTTTTGCAGGTAAATCAAAACTAAATTTCACTTTCAATAGATTTAATTTATGACTAGCTCCAGTAGGTATAGCTTGGCTTAACATTGTCACATGTCATTGGGGAAAAATGGTTATGGAGAAGGGTTGGGGTTATGTTTCAGGGAAAATTATCTAATTTTGGAGATAGATGTTATAAAGTAAAAGTAAAATATGTCATAAGAAATAGCCATTGTTATATGAGTTGCTAACTGTATCATTAGCAGCCTTCAGCAATGTTTGGGTAGGAACAATGGAAGATGGAGATGAAGTAAAGATTTACACTACACTGTGCATTTACTTAGGGCTTCCCAGATGGTTCCTTGGTAAAGAATTTCCCTGCCAATGTAGGAGACACAGGAGACGCAGGTTCAATCCCTGGTCTAGGAAGATCCGTTGGAGTAGGGAATGGCAATCCACTCCAGTATTCTTGCCTGGGAAGTCCCATGGACAGAGGAGCCTGGTGGGCTACAGTCCATGGGGCTGCAGAGAGTTGGACATATATTTATTTAAGTTGCAGGGAAGATCCTGCATCTTTATGATAGTAGCTGAAGAGCTACTCATTGACTAACAATTTAAAATAGTTTTCTTGGAAAATATTCCAAATTCTTTAACACACATTATTAGCCCAATTCTTAAGTTCAGACTAAACTTAGACATTTTAGATTATGCTAATTTGGTCTGCTTTCTAAAACTATTAAACATAGTTTTTTGTTGTTTTTTTTTTTAGAAGTTCTTCTGTGAGCAAAGTAATGATGAAAGCATGACTATTTTAAAAAATATATATTACATGATTTTTAGATGGAAATCAAAATGCTCTGAATTAAGGAAAAAAACTTTGTAATAATGAATAATCTAATAATGTCTGTTTAAAAATGAAAGCACTATCTTACCTCCAAAAAGAATATGCCAAGTTGCTTACAGTATTGATGTTCTGAGAAGTTTCTAAAGCTGGATTAACTTTGTCCCATATTAAAAGGTATATTTGATTTGTTATATTTGCTAAATGATGTTCACAGGTTTAACTAAAATATGCATTAGTGATGTATGTATTTACCACTGGAAAGAGGGACGTTAACACCAAGACCTTTCCCCTGTTCTATTTTAGTTTAATGAACTACTGCAATTGGATTTAGATATTGACTGAATGTATTTTGTAAAATAAGGCTTGAGTCCGTGCATGCATGCTCAGTTGTGGAACACTCTTTGTGACCCCATTGGTTGTAGCCTGCCAGGCTCCTCTGTCCATGAAATTTTCCAGGCAAGAATACTAGGGTGAGCTGCAGTTTCCTCCTCCAGGCAATCTTTCCGACCCAGGATTGAAACTGCGTCTCTTGCATCTCCTGCTTTGGCAAGCAAATTCTTTACCACTGTGCAACCTGGGAAGCTTCCTAAGACTTGAGATCACTAGATAAAAGTTAAATAATGATTTCTAAACATGATTAACTGACAAGCTAGTAAACTGAAAAACAAACCAAACACTGCAGCATATTTTGCCATACTAGTTTATGATTCTAAAAGAACAAAAAGAAAAATATTTTATCAGTTTGATTATATCATGAGTAGGACCCACAATCATTTGAAGATTCCTGTTTGGGAGTAGTTATGGTTCAGCTCATGAGCATGTGAGGATGATTGCATATCTTGGGCTTATTTGTTTTGCTGGAACTATGTCAGCTTGATAATTGTTCTATACAATTCATCACTTTTTTAATGTCAGGTAATGACTTGGATAATCATTTAATTCTTCAAGTTTCTTCTGTAAGATATTTTTCCATGGTAACAGAAGAAGTACATTGGATTTTGCTTACTTTGTAGAACATGATACTTGGTGTTCATCATGTAAAGAAAAAGAAGATAATTTAATCAAGAAAAACCTATATTTCAAAGCTTTTAGAATTGTATGTTATGTTTATGTAAGAGGGTATATGAAATAGGGCTTCCCTGGTGGCTCAGACAGTAAAGAATCCATCTGAAATGTGGGAGACCTGGGTTCGATCTCTAGGTTGGGAAGATCCCCTGGAGAAGGGCATGGCAACCCAGTCCAGTATTCTGGCCTGGAGAATCCCATGGACAGAGGAGTCTGGAGGGCTCAGTCCACGAGGTCCCAGAGTTGGACATAACTGAGTGACTAAATGCAGCACAGCACTGTATGAAATCACGTTCATTAAATAGGTAAGCTTCCAAATATAATGTATGACTAGTATATCCTTCTTTCACCGATATGTCTAACATGAAACTATTCCTAAATAAATTAGGATATAACTGCTAAGTCTGCTAAGTCGCTTCAGTCGTGTCCGACTCTGTGCGATCCCACAGACGGCAGCCCACCAGGCTCCTCTGTCCCTGGGATTCTCCAGGCAAGAATACTGGAGTGGGTTGCCATTTCCTTCTCCAATGCATGAAAGTGAAAAGTGAAAGTGAAGTCGCTCAGTCGTCTCTGACTCTTAGCGACCCCATGGACTGGAGCCTACCAGGCTCCTCTGTCCATGGGATTTTCCAGGCAAGAGTACTGGGGTGGGGTGCCATTGCCTTCCCCAGGATATAACTAATAAAGCTTTAATGAGGAGATAAATTACATGACTCAGAGTTTGTGATGTTTCTTATATCTTAGCTTGCTATCCTAAATTTTCAGGAAAAGAAATCTCTTTTAAACCTTTATCAAACCAATGAAGACTCTCCTAACTTTCTAAATTCCAAATGTAAGGCTGTTCCTAGCAACAAAACTTTCCTCATTTGACCCACATACTGCATGCTTCTTTACTAAGAACCATTTTAAAATGTGGTTTCTTATTGTAACTTTTTTTTTTATGATGAAACTATACGTGAACAGCTCCAAACTGTACATCCTATATGAAGCCTCTCCTCTCAATGAGTTTCTTATTTCTGTGTGGAATTTTATATCTTGCAGTGTCCTATAAATAAAAATTAAATTCCACCCTTTAAAAAGTGCCTTGTTCTTCAGAGTGTTTTTGATGCACTAAAGATAATAAGGTAAAGCAAAAACTTTTATGAAGATTCTTTTTCCTAGAAGATGCTTTTTAGATTGAGTCCAACATTTTGAAATAAGATAAAAGCATTAAACAATGGGGAGAATGTTGAAATTAATTTTGCTATTTAACTACTATTTAATTTTGCTATTAAACTAATGCTGACAACAGCATTGAAGGTACCATTTTATTAGATCATCTCTTTCATTTTAATAACTGGTGATTAATTATTTCAGCAGGTACTCTAATAATTGTTGTTTCTTATAGACATAGAATGTTGGCACAAATACGGTTGCTATCAAGATTATCAACTCACAATGCCTGGAATGCCCTTTTGTCCATTTGCCACATCAAGATGTATGTTAATATATGCATGGTATGTAAATGATTGCCATTATAGGAAGTCAGTAAGTAGTTTTGTGTTCAGATCTTTAAAAAATATTCTGCTCCTAGCATAGCTCAATGACAGGTAACATCTTGGTACTCCCAGGAGACTGGCAAATTTTCATATAAACTGATAGCATATCTTCCCTTCTTATGCCCCTTCTTTCCTCAGTAACATTTTACATTGAAAGACAAATTATATGGATATAATGCTGTATTAGTCACAGCTTTATTTCTATATAATTTAAAATTATATAGGGATAACAAATTCTTATCACAAAGACTTGTAAGCCTTCATCAAATTCATTGTTGAAATTTGTAATTTTCTCAAAGTATGGAGACTAACATGCATATATGGTTTGTAAAGCAACAAAAAGAACTATCTGCTTTCAAATGTATTTAGGTTTCATTTCTTCACACGTCTAGGACACGTATTTTTTTAAACCATATCAGTCTGAAATACATAAGACATATCACTGGATTTAAATGAGGGTTTTGTTCTGTTAACACTTCACTGTGTGTTGTTAACAATGTTCTCTAGCTTCCCCAGGCCATAGTGTTTTCATCTGTAAAATGAGAAACGCGTGCTCAACAGTTTCTAAAATCTCTTCTGGCTGAATAAATTGTCTAGTTCTAAATTTTGATTCTCTGTAATGCTCAACTGGACTAAGGACTAGAAATTTTGTTTAATGTATAATGATAATATCATCGTTTCATATTCCAGCATGAAATTTGACATCAAGAAACAGTTAAGTGATTTCTAGTAGTTGACATTTTTGAAAGGACAAATGTAAATTACTAACTAAAAAAAAAAGAGCAGACTTGATTGTGAAGATGACTGACTCACAGCATATATTTAAGGAAGTTTGAACTAAAGTTTCTGTTGTTTTGCAAACAACTTGAACTGATAATTTTCATGCCTTCAGGCCCTCAAGTTCAGCAGAGGGATTCTAGGCCTGCCTTACCCAGTATAGCCCAGACTGGAAAATAAGCTCTGGGTTATAACAAGAGAGGTTTCCCAGGTGGCTCAGTGGTAAGAATCAGCCTGCCCCTGCAGGAGATGTGGGTTTGATCCCTGGCTAGGGAAAATCTCCTGAAGAAGGAAACAGCAACCCACTCCCATATTCTTGCTAGGGAAATCCCATGGACAGAGGAACCTGCCAGGCTATAGTCCATGGTCCATGTGGTTGCAGAGAAATTGGATACAACTTAACGACTAAACAACAATAAGAGAATCTCCATTTTATTTGTTCTTCAAAACAGCATTTTGCATTTGATTTTATGTAAAACGTGCTATTGGAAGACTCTGATGCTGGAAAATATTGAGGGCAAGAGGAGACGGGGGCGACAGAGGATGAGACACTGACTCAATGGACATGAGTCTGCACAAACTCCAGAGATAGTAAAGGACAGGGAAGCCTGGTATGCTGCAGCCCATGGGATTTCAAAAAGTTGGACACAGCTTAGCAACTGAACAACAAAAAGTGCTAGGGATCCTAAGTAAAAAATGAATTGGATGTTTAGAAATTATTGCAGTAGTCAATAATCCAGTCCGGTGAGTGAGAAAGTTTTTAATGTGAGTGTGTTGTTTCACGCATTGGTGACCACTCTTGTTGGCATTCTTTGGACAAGTTTTATTATCTTTAGTATACTCAGTTGCTAAGTTATGTCTGACTCTTTTGCAATCCTATGGGCTGCAACCCACCAGACTCCACTGTCCCTGGGATTTTCCAAGCAAGAATACTGCAGTGGGTTGCCATTTCCTCCTCTAGGGCATCTTCCTGACCCAGGGATCAACCTGTGTCTCCTGCATTGGCAGACAGATTCTTTACCACTGTGCCACCTGGAAAGCCATTTTATTTTATTCACCCTTTAACCATGACTTTATTTAAGATGTCCAGGGTGTTTATTCAACTGTGCAGCATACATAACTCTAGGAAGGAAATTGCATCAATTTAGTTAGGGAATCAATATCCCAAAAGCTTTCAGTCAGCTTGGATTATATCCAGTAAGGTGGAGTTTAATGAAGCCACACACATATTTAAAATTTTATTTTTCAAATTAAAAACAAAAGATTGAAACATAGATTGATAAAACAACTTAATAGTACCAATGGGCTTTCCAGATGGTTCAGTAGTAAAGAATCCACCTGCTAATGCAGGAGATACAAGAGATGCCAGTTCGATCCCTGGGTCAGGAAGATGCCCTGGAGGAAGAAATGGCAACCCCACTCCAGTATTCTTGTCTAGAAAATCCCATGAACATAGGAGCCTGCCATGCTACAATTCATGAGGTCAAAAAGAGTTGGACATAACCTAGCAGCTAAATAGTACACTGCTGCTGCTGCTAAGTCGCTTCAGTCGTGTCCAACTCTGTGTGACCCCATAGACGGCAGCCAACCAGGTTCCCCCATCCCTGGGATTCTCCAGGCAAGAACACTGGAGTGGGTTGCCATTGCCTTCTCCATTGTGTGAAAGTGAAAAGTGAAAGTGAAGTCACTCAGTCACGTCCGACTCTTAGCGACCCCATGGACTGCAGCCCACCAGGCTCCATCCATGGGATTTTCTAGGCAAGAGTACAGGAGTGGCTTGCCATTGCCTTCTCCGAAACAGTACACTACTAGTAGACTATGAAAGAGACAATAGCAGTACTTCTAAAGCAAACTAAAGCAATGTTCTTGCCTGGAGAATCCCAGGGACGGGGGAGCCTGGTGGGCTGCCTTCAATGGGGTCGCACAGAATCAGACACGACTGAAGTGACTTAGCAGCAGCAAAGCAAACTACAGGACTGATCTTAGCCATAGAGCTGCTAACACTTGAGCCCTGAGGGGAAAAGATAAACACTACCTTAGAGTCTTTTGGTTGTCCATCAAGAAGACCTGAGCAGGCAGAACTCTTTTTCTGGATTGATTCTATCCATGCTTTTTCCCTAAAGTCAGCAAGTCTCTTGCCAGTAAGGGAATTCCTTTTAAAATTTTGTTGTTTTTCATTTGTTTGTTTGTTTTGCTTTAATTAGTCAATGACTCTAGCCAGCCAGCACTTCATGAGTTTAATATCAAAGGGGTTGAAGTCCTCTACTTGCCCCAAACACAGATCTCTGATTCAGCATCTAGGTCAGGGGGCCACGAGGAATTTTAAGATTCATTACACACAATGCTCTATGGAAAAGATGATCAGCATTATGGGAGAGAACCCTGATAGAACGTCATGAAAAATCTGAAATGATGACACCATTGACAGCGTTGTTGTTTTAGAAAAAGCCACGAATGTCATTAACCCAAAACAATAAATTCTTGCTGAATAAAACTATGTCCAGATGTGCATAACTCTACTGGATTTAGGACACAGCCTATCAAGGAAATCATGAACAGGATTGTGACTATGTAAGTGTACATACATATATATATATATATATATATATATATAGAGAGAGAGAGAGAGAGAGAGAGAGAGAGAGAGGCTGAAGTGTTTCAAGATATGAATCTGGGAGAAATTCAAGAGCTGGTAGACATCACATCACAGGAATTTACATAAGATAGGTTAGTGAAGATGAGTGCTTCCAAACCAATGCCAGATGAGGAGGAAAAAGACATAGAGAAAACAGGGCCAGAAAGAAAAAAAAAAACCTTGACACTAGAAAATTAACTTCTTTTATGATATAGATCCTCCTGTGAAATGAGCACTGAAACTAAAGCAAATAGTGGAAGGAGAAACATTTTTCTTGTTTCATGTAGAAAGATTTTTAGAGAAATGAAAAAGCAAAAAGTTCAAGCAGAAATTATAATGTACTTATTTAAAGTTATACTAAGTGTGCCTACTCTCCTATCTCCCCATTTAACTCTTCCACCTCTTCTACCCATGAAACAGCAAGATCAGGTCTTCCTCATCCTCCTCATTCACAGCATTCTCAAGATGAAGTCTATGAGGATGAAGACCTTTAGGATGGCCCACCTCTATTTAATGATAATCATCATGTCCTACAGTTAATAAACTTATCTGTTGTGTATGTGTGTAAGTCTTCCTATGAAAATCTAATAACTGTACGTCAAGAACTGTATGAGACATTACTGTGTCATCGTCATTGTCTAAGTATTCATCCTGTAGAAGATCTTGTGCAAATATTTATATTGAAGTGGAAAGCCTATTCTTACATAGGCATAAGGTTAGTGCCATTTCATATAAATGAATAATGTTTTAGCTTTCTTACTGTTTATAACTTTGCTTTCAAAGAATTAAATTATTATAGAGTATACGTCTCATAATTGAAGGGATTATCAGCCTATTATCACAGGTGCTTTTTAAAATGTAGCAATGTTTTCAAAATTACATTATGGATAAGATTCTATGCTATAGAATTTTATTCATGGAAAAACCAATACAACATTGTAAAGCAATTATCCACCAATTAAAAATAATTCTATACCATAATAAGTTTGCAACAATTCAATTTACTAGTGTATAGGTTAATCTACTGTGAATCATTATACTTATAAATACATGTGAAGTTATTTTTCACAGTACCCTATGTCTAGTATTAGTAATTATATACAAAGTGTACAGTGTTTTGTATCATATAAGATAATATTGATGTAAGTACTGACAGATGATTCATCTTGTAAACAGATTACATAAATGGTATAGATACAGTGTGTGTATGCTTAGTAACTTCAGTCATGTTCAACTCTGTATACAGTGTTGTAATTGTATATTCTCTTCCTTATGTTTTTTAAAATATTTTTTATTTACCTTGTATTCTTTATACAATTCATTAAATTGTAAGAATATAGTATGGCTATGACCAACCTAGATAGCATATTCAAAAGCAGAGACATTAATTTGCCAACAAAGGTTTGTCTAGTCAAGGCTATGATTTTTCCTGTGGTCATGTATGGACTGTGAAGAAGGCTGAGCACTGAAGAATTGATGCTTTTAAACTGTGGTGTTGGAGAAGACTCTTGAGAGTCCTTTGGACTGCAAGGAGATCCAACCAGTCCATTCTGAAGGAGATCAGCCCTGGAATTTCTTTGGAAGGAATGATGCTAAAGCTGAAACTCCAGTACTTTGGCCACCTCATACAAAGAGTTGACTCACTGGAAAAGACTCTGATGCTGGGAGGGGTTGGGGGCAAGAGGAGAAGGGGACAATAGAAGATGAGATGGCTGGATGGTATCACTGACTCGATGGACATGAGTCTGAGTGAACTCCGGGAGTTGGTGATGGACAGGGAGGCCTGGCATGCTGTGATTTATGGGGTCGCAAAGAGTCAGACATGACTGAGCGACTGATCTGATCTGATAAGCTGTTTGCCAACATCCATTGGGTCATCAAAAAAGCAAGAGCGTTCTAGAAAAATTTCTACTTCTGCTTTATCGACTGTGCCAAAGCCTTTGACTGTGTGGATCACAACAAACTGGAAAATTTTTCAGGAGATGAGAATACCAGACCAACTGACCTGTCTCCTGAGAAATCTCTATGCAGGCCAAGAAGCAACAGTTAGAACTGAACATGGAACAACAGACTGGTTCCAAATTGGTAAAGGAGTATATCAAGGCTGTATATTGTCACCCTGCTTATTTAATTTCTATGCAGAGTATATCTTGTGTACTGCCAGGCTGGATGAAGCACAAGCTGGAATTGAGATTGCTGTGAGAAATATCAGTAACCTCATATATGCAGATGACACCACCCTTGTGACAGAAAGTGAAGAGGAACTAAAAAGCCTCTTGATGAAAGTGAAAGTGGAGAGTGAAAAGGTTGGCTTAAAGCTCAACATTCAGAAAACTAAGATCTTGGCATATGGTCGCATCACTTCATGGCAAATAGATGGGGAAACAAGGGAAACAGTGACAGACTTTATTTTGAGGGGCTCCAAAATCACTGTGGATGATGACTGCGGCTATGAAATTAAAAGACACTTGCTTGTTGGAAGAAAAGTTATGACCAACCTAGACAACATATTAAAAAACAGAAACATTATTACTTTGCCATCAAAGGTCCATCTAGTCAAAGCTATGATTTTTCCAGTCGTCATGTATGGATATGAGAGTTGGACTATAACGAAAGCTGAGCATGGAAGAATTGATCCTTTTGAACTGTGGTGTGGAGAAGACTCCTGAGAGTCCTTTGGACTTCAAGGATATCAAACCAGTCCATCCTAAAGGAAATCAGTCCTGAATATTCATTGGAAGGACTGATGCTGAAGCTGAAACTCCAATACTTTGGCTACCTGAGGCAAAGAATTGACTAATTTGAAAAGACCCTGATGTTGGGAAAGATTGAAGGCGGGAGAAGCAGGGGACAGCAGAGAATGAGATGGTGGGATGGCATCACCGACTCAATGGACATGAGTCTGAGTAAGCTCCAGGGATTGGTGGTGCACAGGGAAGCCTGGCATGCTGCAATCCATGGGGTTGCAAAGGGCCGGACATGAGTGAGTGACTGAACTGAATTGAACTGGTAAGCAATTAAGTTTTTAGAGAGTCAAAATTTATACATAGATTTTTGACAGCATGAAGGTCAGTGCTATAACCATGTGTTATTTAAGGGTCAACTATATATTGAAGTAAAATGAAAAAGAAAAAAAAAGCAATTTTCGTTGAAAATAAACTGTAAAATTTAAAAGTGAATTGTGATGGTTTATACTACAGACAGGACCTTTTCTATCAATGGACATGTAGTATCTAAGCATGGTGATGGGAAAAATTGGATCGGATCACACCTAGAAGATACTATTTCTTTTCAGCAACAAAATTTTAAGAGAAATACTGATATAAACAGGACTCTTACACAGCCAGGCTGATGAAGGGATCAGATACTAAGCCATAATAGAATTTGGGGTGTTTTTTCTATCCCAGGGCATAGATTGTAGCTGTCTTTAAATATTCTCAGAGTTGAAATAAAGACAGAAATTAAAATCGTTCTATATAACTTAGAAGGAGCTGGATTTTACCAAGCAAATTAAAATATCATGCAAGGTGAAAAAAAACTGGCCTGTATAAAGAAGATATTTTTAATATTCAGAATTTAACGAAGATTGGACAAGTTTTCAAAAATATTGGGTTCCCCCAACTTGAAAATAGGTGAATTTAGAAAGTTATTGTACATAATATTTAAAGCAATTTATTTTTTTATTCTGAATTTTATACTATAATGAGAATATTTTATTGCATTTAAATGTTTATGAATTTTTGTCTATCACCTCAATGAATTAGGGAACTTTTCCCTTATTTATTAAGCAAAATGACATCAAAATTTTATCATTCAGTGAAATTATGCATACTTTTTCAGCAAACATGCATTGCCATTTAGAAATATTTGGGAAAATGATGACTGTTTTGTTTGACACTAAAGAATACTGCCTTTTGAAGCCAGGAGTAAGCAAAATTCTCATCACAAAAATGTCCAAATATTATCATTGCCAGAAAAGAAGAACTGATGAAAATGGTATAAGCCTATATCCTCATTCTTGAAAGCTACACCTTATTTGCATCAAGTAGAGATGCTGTTGTATAAAGGAAAGGGAAATAACCCAGCAATTTCTCTTGAGCACAGTAAGTCCTTCTTATCATTGTAACTAAGACTTGTAGAATCATATCTCCCAAATGCTATGGACCAAAATGGTATTTTATGAATAAAATTGTTCAAAACATGCACACTCTTGACATTAACCCTTGATTAGATTCTGTGCTAAGATGAAATTGAACAAGGAATATATACATATGAAAGGTACAACATTCCTTATAAAATTCCCACTCTACACACCCCAAAAAGTATTTCTGTGTGAAATATAAGTTTTATATAATTTTCATGAGGCATGATGATGGGTGGTAGGCAGATAAGTACTCCCCTCCTTACCCTAGGAAAGACGTCCTTATATCAATTCCTAGAACCTGGAAATATGCATGTTACCTCATAAGGGGGAATTAAGATTTCAGATGGAATTAAGTTTATCAATGTGATAATCTTCAAGAGATTGTTGTTGTTCAGTCATTTAGTCCTGTCCAACTCTTGGACTTCAGCATGCCACACTTCTTTATCCTTCACTGTATCCCAGAGTTTGCTCAAACTCATGTCCATTGAATTGATGATACCATCCAACTCATCCTCTGTTGCCCACTTTTCCTGCATTCAATCTTTCTCAGCATCAGGGTCTTTTCCAATGAGTTGGCTCTTGGCATCTGGTGGCCAAAGTATTGGAGCTTCAGCTTAAAAAGACTATCCTTGATTATTTGAGTGGATTCAAATGTCATTACAAGTGAAAGAGAGAAGCAGAAGAGTCAGGGCCAGGATGCAATTTGATAAATATCCCACTGGCCATTGTGACTTTGAAGGAAGAAAGCCAGGAGCCAAGAAATGTGGGACTCTTTAGATGATGGAAAACACAGGCAATGGATCCTTCTTTAGAGCCTCCAGAAAGTAATGTAGACCTGCTGACACTGATTTTAGCCCAGTGAGATGTGTGTCAGACTACTGACCTCTAGCACTGTCAATTAATAAATTCATGTAGTTTTGAGTCCTAAGTTTGTGACAATTTGTTACAAGAGCTATAGGAAATGAATACAGTGGCTAATAATAGCAGAGTGACTTTGGTTTGTTTTTCCCCACATAAATTTCTTTTCTCAGAGACGCTAAGTCTTCTGCAGTAGCCTTTTTACCAGTAATTCACTTGACATCATGAAAAAAAGAGAATGTTTTACAGCATGGATTGTCTACTAAACAACCTAATCAAAATATTATTAAACAATTACACTGCAGTAGGCTGTTTAATGAAGTGTTTTTAGTGTGGTTTGAACACTAATATCAACAGTGTTAAGCAGCTTTGTGCTCTGTGTATCAAAGAACTTGTAATAATGTGAGTCAGTGAAGAGCCAAATAAATCTTGAAGCACCTTTGACAGACAATATCCTTGTGCCAGTCTAAATCTTGTCAGGTATTGTTATTGTGCATGAAAATGGGGGGAAAGAAAAACAACAAAAACATAAAACTCTCAAGAGCTTCCATGTCCTGTATATCATGTTAAACTCCCTGATAACTAGAGTTCCACACTTTTCTCATCAGATTAAAGGCCTATTGGCTTGATCTGAATTTGAGTCTAAGTATAAATGTGAAAGAACACAATCTAAAGTTAAATCAAGTACTCTAGAACTACTCTTTATATCATGGCCTATTTAGAAGAAGTGGTACCCCTAGTGGATTGAAAAAAAAAATTAGAATTGAGGAAATATAGTATGATTAATGAGTAAGTCTAAATAAAACTAATACAGATAAACTTGAAGATACACTAACAGTGTGCTTTGGCTGGTTTTCCATATGACCAATTATGTTTTTTTCTTTTTTTGTACTTTTTCATGTTTTAAAAATCCCAAGTCTGAAAGCCTTACTATTCTATTCTCTTCACTGAAAAGATCAAATATAAATTTAAAAATAACCACAATACTAAGAAAATCCCACGGGCAGAGGAGTCTGGCATGCTACAGTCCATAGGGTTGCAAAAGAGTCAGACACAACTTAGCAGCTAAACAAAAACACAATAGTAAACACTGTTGATAGTCACAGAGAAATGTAATTAGGGATTGAACTTAAAATTCATGTAAATGGCTTCAAAATTATGAACTTAAAACTGTTTCTAGTCTAGTTCTCTGGTTTTTCTGGTAGTTCTTTTTATGAACAAGAAACTGTATTAGTGTTGTTACTCTAAAAACAAAAACCCAAAAATCTTTTCTGAATGAAAGAGACTTTTCTTTCTCATTATTGTTCTAAGAGAAGTGACACCTTAAGGAGGTGGTACTTTAGGAGTATATTGCAGCACATATTAGATTATAGAACTTGAAGACTGAAATTCATCACATCCAAGACTTGGAGAACCTTCTGGAGGAGCATAGACTAGTGATATTCTTTTCTGCTATGACTCATTGCCTGACTACAGCCCCTTGGAAGAAATCTGTGTAAATTCTTTGCATTTTCTGCATTCACTGATGCTCCAACAGAACAGTGCCTGCCACTCCCACTCCTTGCAATTTATCTGCTATGTACCAGTAACAGGAAATTACTGCTTCGCGATCTGTCAGTTCTCTCTGGCCCTCTTGATCCTTCTCTTCTGAGATATTTGAGTCCACGCAACTGCTCTCCCGGGGAAGGCAATGGCACCCCACCCCAGTACTTTTGCCTGGAAAATCCCATGGACGGAGGATCCTGGTAGGCTCCAGTCCATGGGGTCGCTAAGAGTCGGACACGACTGAGCGACTTCACTTTCACTTTTCACTTTCATGCATTGGAGAAGGAAATGGCAACCCACTCCAGTGTTCTTGCCTGGAGAATACCAGGGACAGCGGAGCCTGGTGAGCTTCCGTCTATGGGGTCGCACAGAATCAGACACGACTGAAGCGACTTAGCAGCAGCAGCAGCAACTGCTCTCCACGCAGTCATCTCCACCTATCATTGTCTTTGTTTGTACTTTCCATCGCCTGTCATCCTAAATGCAGAGGTATTTTGACAAGTGGGATGAATTCCGATTAGTTGTGATTATCAAGAAGTGGACAAGAAAAGTTGAGGGCAGTGGATGACACTCTATTTCACATTTTCCTCTCATCTAATTCATAACTATCAAGCAGATCTTAGAGTGTTATCCACTCAGCATTCTCCAAATTGAGTCATTTTCTTTAATAGTATCAGTTCTGCTGACATTTCTCTAAGTCCAGATGATTATTGAAGAACCAGACTTCAATTGTTAATGAATAAAGAGCTTTTTGTTTTGAGACTAGTGGAACAAATTTTTGTTTATTTTTCAAATCAGATGGCAAAATTTTCCTATAATCCTCCATATTTGTCAGGCTCAACTTTGCTTTTTAAGTAAATGTTAAACTATGAATCCATTGATAATTTAACAGTGTCTAAGCTTCTGTTTGCGACTGAGTGACTTCCCTTTCACTTTTCACTTTCCTGCATTGGAGAAGGAAATGGCAACCCACTCCAGTGTTCTTGCCTGGAGAATCCCAGGGAAGGGGGAGCCTGGTGGGCTGCCGTCTATGGGGTCGCACAGAGTTGGACACTACTGAAGCGACTTAGCAGCAGCAGTAGCAAGCTTCTGTTAGCAATGGGAATGCTATTAGAAGAATCATAGATTATTCACTTATACCCATGATGTTTCACAGAAACAAAGAAAGCAGCTTATTTCTAAATGTGAGGATCCAAGATATTAATATATCTTGGATATATTAATACCTAAACAGGTACACTAGTATATATAATCTTTCTAGAAGAAAATCAAATGAAACCAGCAAATTAACTTTTAAATAAATAATAAATATATATGTATCATTACATCTTATCAGATGCTGAGATCTGATATATTTTCTGGAGGTTTAAAAATATTTACTATTGCTCTAAGGGATTCAATATTTACAGTTCCTAAAATATATAATTTAAAACATAATTAAAGAATGCCAAAAGCCAAATGTTTATTTTATTGTATATATTAACTAAATACAATTAGGACTTGATGTCTTTTAACTTCTCTTTCTTCCCAGAATTTGGAACTCCATGAAATCACACACAAAAAAGAGCTTCTTGATTCCCAAATATTTTATTGAAAGTCTTACATATGGACATATAATTTCCCAAAGTTGTTTATAAATTTCTTATGTATTTGCTCCTTTGAAGTTCCAGTGTTCTTTTTTACTTATTTTCTTTTTCTTTAGTTGTGCACACACAAATTCCATGTTATGTTAGTAAAAATGATGTTTTGGTGATGGTAGAAATAAAAGATAGTATAATTTTCTAATTATCTTAAAAGACTTTGCTGGGCAAAGATATATTTATCTAAAATAAATGTTCTTTTCTTTTTCTTATAGGTTAGTTGGGCCTGAGGTCAGCTCCACAAACTCTGAGTCTGTTTTTCAAATGAGTCTTTTCATTCTCAAAACACACACAGCATCGTTCATTCTTTTTTTGTTTTTCTTTATTTTATTTTATTTTTTTCTTTACAATATTGTATTGAAAGCCCACAGTTACTAGTTGCTGTTTTAATTTGTTAGGTTCCAAATGTATTCTGTGCTGAAACTTTTAAAATAAGCCTTAGTTCTTTACAAATGCCAGTAGCAATGACTATAGACTACAAAGGAGGTAAAAGTAAACTTCAAGTTTTGAAATTTGCATCTGTTCATTATATATTGAAAAGTTATTCTCAAGCAGAGGTACTATTGAAACCACGTGCTTTATAGACAAGTGCAGGTCTCCAAGGACAAACATTAACTGTAATATTTTAGAAGTAATAGAAATCTTATTTTGTTTTCCTTGTTTGAGTTTAAGAAACTTTTATTTTAGAAGATAAAAAAAATGAATGTGTTCAATTACTGCCATGAAGAATTTGATTGCTGATATTTACTAGTTTTTTTTTTTTTTTGAATTTTACAAGTGCTTTAATTTGTTCAGAAAAAAAAAAGAATTTTACCATTTTCAGATACTCTCCCCTCCCTAAATATGATCAAGTTTTACAAACCAGGAGTAATTCAGGTATTAACACCTATATGATACAGAAAGGGAAAACATCCATGACAATAAAGAGTATAAAATATTTATGTTGTATTTTCTTGAATATATAACTATATTATGTAATAAGTTATAAAATAGTAATTACTATGCTATATCCTCACTCGTTT
Source organism: Tragelaphus eurycerus (assembly GCA_935064755.1). Taxonomy (NCBI): domain Eukaryota; kingdom Metazoa; phylum Chordata; class Mammalia; order Artiodactyla; family Bovidae; genus Tragelaphus; species Tragelaphus eurycerus. The sequence goes on along the minus strand of CAKXYN010000012.1, from coordinate 7,862,119 downwards.
ATTCTGATATTTTTATTTTTCAGGCCAAGTAATAATGGTTTGAAAATAAATGTATTGCTCAAATTTCAGTTTACCTCTAACAATGCAGACACAATAAAAAGAGAAGCTGATAGCATTTTGCATCAGAAGTTGAAATTAAATGAAAACTTCTTGAAGATAGATACTTCATTGCCCTATCTTAAAGGCAAGAAATACCATTTTTCTTTCTTCGTTACAGTTTATCATTTTAATAGTCTTCTCATCTACAGAGAAATCGTTATTTAACCATAAAAGTAAATCACTTTTATTTGTAAGTCTCTTATTTACTTGATAATAAACAAATCTCCACACAATCAACACTTCCTTTGGTTAGTATGGACACAATTGTAAAACAAAGATAATATGATAATCCAAATAGAGTAGTATGTCTTACTCTTTAAAAAATATTTTAGTGAAATTTTTTGAACTAATTAACCATTGTTGTTTTTGTTCAGTTGCTGTCTTGTCCAACTCTCTGTGACCCCATGAACTGCAACATGCCAGTCTTCCTTGTCCTTCACTATCTTCCAGAGTTTATTCAAATCTGTATCCATTAAGTCTGTGATGCCATCCAACCATCTAATACTCTGCTGCCCACTTGTCCTCCTGCCCTTAATCTTTCCCAGCATCAAGGTCTTTTCCAATGAGGTGGCTCTTCACATCAGGTAGCCAAAACATTGGAGTTTCAGCTTCAGAACCAGTCCTTACAGTGAATATTCATGATTGATTTCCTTTAGGATTGACTGGTTTGATCTCCTTAGTGTCCAAGAGATCTCAAGAATCTTCTCCAACACCACAATTCAAAAGGATCAATTCTTTGGCACTCAGCCTTCTTTATGTTCCAACTCTCACATCTGTATGTGACTACTAGAAAAACCATAGCTTTGACTATATGGACCTTTGTTGGCAAAGTAATGTCTTCTGCTTTTTAATATGCTGTCTAGGTTTGTCATAGCTTTCCATCCAAGGAGCAAGTGTCTTTTAATTTAGTGGCTGCAGTCACTATCCACAGTGATTTTGGAGCCCAAGAAACTATAATCAGTCACTGTTTCTACTTTCCCCCATCTATCTGCCATGAAGTGATGGGACCAGATGCCATGATCTTAGTGTTTTGAATATTGAGTTTTAAACCAGCTTTTTCATGCTCCTCTTTCACCCTCATCAAGAGGCTCTTTAGTTCCTTTTCAATTTCTGCCACTAGAGTTGTATCATCTGTGTATCTGAGGTTGTTGATATTTCTCTCAGCAATCTTGATTCCAGCTTGTGAGTCATCCAGCATGACATTTCACATGATGTACTCTGCATAGAAGTTAAACAATCAGGGTGACAATATATAGCCTTGATATGTTCCTTTCCCAATTTTGAACCCGTCTGTTGTTCCATATCCGGTTCTAACTGTTGCTTCTTGTCCTGCATACAGGTTTCTCAGGAGACAGGTAAAATGGTCTGGTATTCTCATCTCCTGAAGAATTTACCAGTTTGTTTTATCATAGTCATAGGCTTTAATGTAATCAATGAAGCAGAAATATATGTTATGCATATGATAAAAATCTACTCTCTCCTTGATATGGTAATACTTAGTGCTTGGGTCTTTCTGATGCAATACTCTCTCCAATCTGAATTCAAAATGTAAGAATGGTCTGCACACAGATATCATGATATGGGAGGTACAGCATGATTTGGCTCCACTGAAAAGAAGTCTTATATTTTTTCTTGTATTCCCATAACCTTTTCTAGGCATGTAGGATAGGACTGGCCTAGGGAATAAAAGGAAGAGAAAATGACACACTCTGATAGTACCTGTCTCAGGCATAAGGACACCGTCTCATTTACAACAGATATATTTCTAGGTGATGAATGTTTGGGAACTGAGATTAAGCAAAACTTATTATAATTTGAAGACTACTGTTAGCCTTCTATACATTAACTTTGTTTTTTTGTTTTTTTTTGTTTTTTTTATCAAGAATCTCTTTTATTGATTATCAGAAACATTACAAACATCTAATATGAGCAAATTGTAACATGACAGTGTTTAGTTTGAACGATTAATACATTTCAGAGATAATATTATATATATTTCAATGTTAGTTTCTATATTGCTTTTGTAAATCTGTGAACTTTGTGATTTAGATGCTATGCTATGCTATGTTAAGTCACTTCAGTCCTGTCCGATTCTGTGTGACCCCATAGACAGCAGCCCACCAGGCTCCCCCGTCCCTGGGATTCTCCAGGCAAGAACACTGGAATGGGTTGCCATTTCCTTCTCCAATGCATGAAAGGGAAAAGTGAAAGTGAAGTCGCTCAGTCATGTCCGACTCTTAGCGACCCCATGGACTGCAGCCAACCAGGCTCCTCCATCCATGGGATTTTCCAGGCAAGAGTACTGGAGTGGGGTGCCATTGCCTTCTGTGATTTAGATAACCAAAACCAAAATTTAAAAATATATATGTATACTTGTACTTTTATTAAAGTACCTAAGGTGTTATGAATGTATGCTACATGGATAGTGTTTTTATACAAAGAAAAATATGATATATCCAAAAAATTACTTAGAACCAGACCTAAAGTCTGGCAAAATCTCCTACATAATTGGAATGCAATGATTTTTTTAAAATTATGATCTTTAAATTTTTTTAATGTAAATTCCCTCATAATATTTAAATTTTTAAAATGTTTTCACAAAATTCTGAGCCTACAATAAACGTGGAAAAATTCCTTAACATTTTGCCATATTGATCTTATAGTAAGAATAATTGTATTAATTCTGGTGGGTGTATTTATTTACTTTAATTAAAATTAGAAGCATAAGTCCAAAGATTTTTTCCCAAAGAAAATGTGCAAAGGCACAGAATATATTTTTTAAAAGGTATTTGGTAAATGTTAAATGTGTTTGGATATTCTCTTACATATCCATTTTCTAGATTAAAAAATGTGGAAATATCTAGTGACATGGAAATTTCTGTGATATATATATGGAGTTTTCTTATGCAGGAAGAATCAATTACTTGAAATAATTGAAATGACAGGTCTTTTATGTTGATGCTGAAAGAGGAAGGTGCTATTCTTTATGTTGAATATGGGCTTTTAAAGCATCAAACAGCTGAAAGGGAATAGGAAGAAATGTTTTGAAATTATAAACTCAAAAAATGTCACCCCAGAAAGTTTATACAGGTTTAGTACCTCTCTGAAAAGACCAAAAAAAAAAAAAAAAATTAGGACATTTTAGAAGAAAAAGAAAAGACAAAACACTGGAAATATGAAAATAACTAAAATAATAGAGAATGATTGTCCCTGGTGGCTTAATAGTAAAGAATCACCCTGCCAATGCAGGAGACACAGGTTTAATCCCTGGTCCAGGAAGATCCCACATGCCTCGGATCAACTAAGCCTGAGACCACAATTACTAAGCCTGTGCTCCATAGCCTGGAAACTGCAACTATTGAGCCCATATTCCACAATACTGAAGGGTGAGTACCGTAGTGTCCATGCTGTGTAACAAGAGAAGCCACTGCAGTGAAGCCCACGCACTGCAAGGAAGAGTAGCTCCCACTTGTCACAACTAGAGAAAAGTCCATGCAGAAACGAAGACCCAGCATGGCCAAAGATAAACAAAGAAACAAATAAATAATATGAAATGTGTATAGTGTGCATTAATTTTTTCCTTTCAGTTTTTTGAGATATAATTGGTATGTAGCACTGTATCAGTTTAAGGTGTACAACATAAAAAGTTCACTTGTATAGATTATGAGTGAGTACTACAATGTTTAATTAATATCCACCATCTCATATAATTAACCAAAAAAAGAATAAAATATTTTTTTCCTTGTTCCAAGAAATTTTAGGATTTACTCTCTTAGTAACTTTCAAATGTATTATATATCAATGTTATCTATATCTTCACATAGTATATTATATTCCACTACTTATTTATTTTATAACTGAAAATTTGTGCTTTTTGATATCCTTCATTTAATTACCACCCTCCACCTTTGATAACCACAAATCTGATCTCTAATATTTATCAGTTTTGGTTTTTTTTTTTGCTTTTTAATTCCACATATAAGTGAGATCATATAGCATGTGTCTTTTCCTGTCTGACTTATTTCACTTAGCACAATGCCCTTGATATTCATTCATGTTGTCCCAAAAGGCACGTTTTTTCTTCATTCATCTGTTGATGGACACTTGAGTTGTTTCCATATCTTGGTTATTGGAAAACAACACTGCAATGAACATGGGCATGCATATACCTTTTTAACATAGTGATGTTGTTTCCTTCAGATATATATAAATGCACAGAAATGGAATTGCTGAATCATATGGATCAACCTAGATAGTATATTGAAAAGCAGAGATGTTACTTTGCCAACAAAGGTCTGTCTAGTCAAGGCTATGGTTTTTCCATTGGTCACGTATGGATGTGAGAGTTGGACTGTGAAGAAAGCTGAGCACCGAAGAATTGATGCTTTTGAACTGTGGTGTTGGAGAAGACTCTTGAGAGTCCTTTGGACTACAAGGAGATCCAACAAGTCAATCTTAAAGGAAATCAGTCCTGAATATTCATTGGAAGGACTGATGCTGAAGCTCAAACTCCAATACTTCGACCACTTCATGCAAAGAGTTGACTCACTGGAAAAGACCCTGATGCTGGGAGGAACTGGGGGCAGGAGGAGAAGGAGACAACAGAGGATGAGATGGCTAGATGGCATCACCGACTCGATGGACTTGAGTTTGAGTGAACTCCGGGAGTTGGTGATGGACAGGGAAGCCTGGCGTGCTGTGATTCATGGGGTCGCAAAGAGTTGGACACAACTGTGTGACTGAACTGAACTGAACTGATGGTAGTTTTATTATCAACTTTTTAAAAAACTTCCATGCTGTAAATTGGTTCTCACTGACAATGCACAAAGATTGTCTTTCCTCCACATCTTCACCAATACTTGTTATTTCTTATCTTTTTGATAATAGTCATTCTAACAGGTCTGAGATAATGTCTCACTATGGTTTTGTGTTGCATTTCCTTAATGATTAGTAACACTGAGCACCATTTCATGTACTTGCTGGACATCTTGGAAAATGTCTGTTTAGATCCTCTGCCCATTTTTAAATTTGAATCTTTGCTTTTTTTATTTTTTTTTTCTTGCATGGTATGATCTCTTTATATATGTTGGGTTGTTGTTGTTGCTTTGTCACTAAGTTGTGTCTGACTCTTTTGTGCCCCTATGGACAGTAGCCCACCAGGCTCCTTTGTCCATGGGATTTCCCAGGCAGGAATACTGGATGGGTTGCCATTTCCTTCTCCAGGGGATCTTCCTGACCCAATGGATTGAACCCAAGTCCCGCTGCTGGAGCCACCAGTGAAGCCCATATTAGACCCTTATCCTATATATGATTTGCAGGTTTTTTTTTTTTTTTTTTTTTCCGTTTTATAGTTGTCTTTTCTTTTTGTTGATGGCACTTCCAATACCTTAATTTTGTCTATTTGACTTGACATTTAAACTGGATTGTCTAAACTTTATGGCTTTTGATTCTACTCTATCACTGAAAAAATTAAAATGGATGAGAGTACCTCTGAAAAGAAATATAGAAATACTTGAATGTTCTCCTGTTAAAATGATTCATGCAGAAAGTCAAATCTTTGGCCCCTTTTGGAGGAAAATGTAACAATTCTGATGGTACTACAGATTACCTTGCCTCATAAACTGGAGATGACCCAGGGAGCCTTCCCCTGATATAAATTTCTGAATGGCTAACCTTTTTACCCCATTTGTTTGGTTAAAATATTGGATATAAATTCCAATGGGGAAATACATGAATATAAATAGAACCCGCAGATATTCTAATGCTATATGTTTAAAGGCACAAAAATAAGCTTTCTAGAAAAATTTAAAATGAGAAAATAATTATTTATGAAGGCAAAGTAACTAGGGGATTTTCCTTCACATTTTGTTCAGTTATATATGGATTTTTTAAAGCACACTTTTTCATATACTCTAAAATCACTTCTCTTATTTTCACCCAACAGTCAACAAATACTTTTTGTGTGGCTCTTTGTCAGAAGGATTGGATGATAATGGCATCTAGTAGGCAATGAGCACTTAGCACGTGACAGGCATGATGCTCAGCTTTTGCTGAAGTACTTTTTACTTAGAACAAGCACCTGAATTAAGTACTAGGATTATTCAACTTGACAGATAATTGATTCTTAGAGAACTAAACTTCTCTCATTGTCACACAACTAGTCAGTATGGGCTATATTTGAAGACAAGCAGAATTCTCCTTACTTTATGGAAACAACATTTTTAAAACTGCAAAAAAAAAAAAAAAAAATAATGTACACTGCAGTGAAATTCCATGGATCTATTATCTAATCCTAGATCTGAACTAAAAAAAAAAAAACTATGAAAATTTGAATAATGTATTTCATATATTTTAAGCTTTAGTTTCTTTAGCTGTACTATGATAGATTGAGATTTGTCTGTTCCCTAGGTCACTTCTAGACATAATATTCCAACACTTTTGTTAAATGAAATTAGTGATACAAGGATAACATTTGAAAATGTATTAGTAGAAAAAAGAAAGATAAAGTTATTTCATAAAATATGCAATTACTTTTATTGACTCATATGCATTTATACATTAAATGCAGTACAACTTAAAATACATACTTTTTCAAATCTTTTGTATATTGAATTGTATACTGTAGAGTGAGTCTTTTGTAATATACTATAATGATATAGCTAATGAATAATTACTACCAAAATTGCAGAATCAGTGGTAAATTCAACATTGTAAAAATGGCCTGGATTAACTTGGGTAATAAGGCTACTGTGCAATTAAAATCTTGTTTCAGGCTTCATAAATCTTGTTATATCCCTAACTTACATAGAAATTCGTCTTATGCTGTGAAGGTTAGAATTAAATCTTTTAAAAATGCATTTTTATATAAAACCAAAACATCCCCATTTTTCTCTCTCCACATACCTATTTGCTTTAATATACAACTTTAGAAACACTTTTAATTTACAGACCTCTGAGAAACTGTGAGTTTTCTTAATGAACTTATAGATTTTCTTTCTCAACTCTCCATGGAATTACACAGCCTATTAATCTTAGGTGATTTTAGTATCTATACTGACAATGTTGAAGATGGATTTTGTATAAATGTTATTTCCCTCTTTGATTCTCTGGGCTTCACTTAGCCCATCTCTCAAATGACTATGATGTGAGGGACAGACCATTTCCAGCATTTCTATCTACTCACATTTACTGAAACCTATTTGTAAGAAAGTCTCTGCTCAATACTCCATAAGCTCCCCCAGTTTTAGATATTTTATTTATCCTTGTGAATTCATGTAAGTTGATGTCTTTAGCACAGAATATTTATCATTCGTTTGATTTCAGAATAATCCATCTCTCTTACTGGTATTTCAGTCCAAAATAATTGTTGGTTTCCCATGTCATCCACTCCTGATTTGTCAATAATTCCCACTGTACATTCTAACAGGACACATTTCTCAGTATCTTTGCTTTGGAAAAAAAAAGAAAAAAGCTCATGTTGTTTCTGATGCTATAGGTATTTATACAATTATGTACTTTAAATTTACCTGCCCTCACCAAGTAGTTAAAGTATTTTTCCGGTATATATTACACTCATAAATTTACCATTTCAACTGTCTAATAGAATAATAAAGATGTGCTTCAATTTTCAGGAGATATGGGAACGTTTTATATTTATTTGTTTTTTTAATTAAAATGTTTTCTATGAGGAATCTATCAGATATCCTTTCATGGAGGAGAAAGAGTGTGTGCGTGTGTGTGTGTGTGTGTGTGTGTGTGTGCGCGCGTGATTTCTTTGCAATGTAATTATGGACTGATAAGTTTGAAGAATTTTGATAGTTCTGTTTCATACCCACAGTAGAAAGCTAAGTGAATGAGAACCCAATTTATTGGATTACTAACACTCATTTTCAGGGGGAAAAAAAGTAATATTGGGATGCACATTAATCTACAGAGTTGAATTTTAACTCTAGCCTCATGAGGAACAATTGTTTCTAATCATTATCAAGTTAGTAACTTTTCCTAATTCTTAAATGCCTTAATTAACATTTACAGCCACCATTGTCCCTTTACTTTTATTTATATTGTTCTTAAGTTTCTTCTTAGATATAGAAAACAAACAGCTTACGTCATATTCCTTTAACAAATCATCTAAATACCACAGATGAAAAATTCAGGATATTCAGCTTCTTTCCCACCTTTCTTACCATCACAATTTCCAGCATACTAGTATTATGGAAATATTTGATTTTTATTTTATATGAAGTATTAGATCATTTATATGTATTTGAGTAATGTGATAATACTTTTTATTTATATTAAATAACTTCCCCCTGGAGACTGCAGAATGAATTTCTATGTTTTTTCATTTATCCTCACAGCATCTCATAGATGTTAGGGACTAATTTTTATTATCTTTATTGATTGGTAAATATAGAACTTATTATTACTATTCTTATGTACAGAAACAAAATGACTAACTCTATACAGGCAAGTCTCTAGGACTGAAAATAAGGGGTTTTGGTGATGATGGTTAACTGAGAATATAAAATGTGTATTAGAGTTCTCTGGAGAAATACAACCCATGGGTGATCTCTTTCTTTCTCTTTCTCTATATGTAATATGACAGAGATAAAGAAAGAGAGAGAAATTCATTTAAGGAATTGATTCACAAGACTGTGGAAGTTGACAAATCCAAATGAGGTAGGATATTCCGACAGGCTGGAAGCTGAGCTAAGAGTTGTTGCAGTCTTGGATCTGGTTCTGCCAGCCAGCAGGCTAGAATCTCAGGCAGGGTTTCTATGTTTCAGTCTTGAGGAAGATTCCTTCTTCTTTTGAAAACCTCAGTATCTGCTCGAAAGGCCTTTAACTCATTGCATGAGGCTCACCCATATTATGGGTGATAATCTAGTTTACTCAAAGTCTACTAATTTAAATATTAATCACATCTAAAAAATACCTTCACAGTAACATCTAGACTTTATCAAAGAAAAAAAAAAATTTTCAATGCTTGATCAACCTACCAGGTATCATGGCTCAGACAAGTTGATGCATAAAATGATCCTAATATGATAAGTTGTAGGTTATCTTTTCAAACATGTGACATGTTTGATATATTCTGAACATCTCTACAGTAATAATGATGTTCTTGAAACACCTATAGCAGTATGCATCTATACACTCATGCTGTATTGTTGTGAATGTATGATGAAAATGCATGTGTATTTGTGAATTTAAAAGGTCTAGCTCATCCACACAAAATATGTGCCTGACATTTTATCAGTTCTGGTCATAAAATATGCAGTTTTTGAGAGCCAGGTACTCTGCTAGGAAGAAGAAACCATGAGTAGTAGAATGGATGCAATCTTGTACAAGTGGATCCTGCTGCTTGTTATTCAGATTCAGAATAATTACTTTTATAAACATGTCTGTGACTCACTCCTAGAAATTTTTTAAAGACTGGTCACATTCTGGACACCAAAAGGGTAATATGTTGAACTAATGTAAATATCTTAAATATATTTTAAAATTATATTTAAAACACAGTACAGAAAGGGAATAGATGTGTTTACTTAACAATTAGAAGTTGTATACCACAGTTGTGGTCTTCTTTAATCATCATACTCTTTTCTCATTAGCAAATGTTTTAACCAGGGATAATTGGAGACAAATCATCTTGCCTGACTTTTTAAAAATGTGTATATGTTTTCCTGTGTCTTAGCCCTAAGTTATCTGTTTCTTGGACCACACTAAGAACTTTACTGGTTTACCATTGATATGTCTGGGCTGCTTCTGCATTCTTTGTGTCTGATTACTACCCTGACCACAAAAAAGCACCAGCCTTGATTATTATTGCTACATATACAGTTCTACTCTGCCTTCCCTGGACCTCTGTATGTTTCTGTGTTGGAGTATGTAGTGCTGAGATCATCCTTGTGTTCTTACTTGCTTTTGCTTTGACTGGCATTCAAGTCTGCACCTCACCTACTAGACATGGGTAAGGGCTCAAGCACGTTGTCCTATTCAGAATCTTGGCACCAAGTTGTCATGGAATCACTAGTCTCAGATGTTGCACTTCTGAATATACTGCCTATACTATATACAGTCTTGTTCCTGTCCTGTGAGTGATAATAAAAGTCTTATTCCATTTCCCAGAATAATTGGCCTCTATAGAGGACCGTATGTGGCACCTACAGCTGGGTTAGATGCATCTCAGCATTAGCTTCTGTGTTTTAAGCACAAAAAGATAGCTCTCAAGCAGAGGACATCATTAAGGAGACTGCCTCAGAACAAAACTAAGAATGGATAATTTTATTGTCTTTCACTGTTACTTTTTCAAACTTTACAAACTACTGCACTCACAGTCAAGATGTGTACAGTATATGTAACTGATAAGCATATAGTTCTGGTTTTGGTGTCATCAAATAGTGCTCCCAATATCATGTTTTCCTTCTTTCCTGCTTTCTATAACCAAGGGAATGGATTTCAATTAATATTGGTCAGAAATCATCAGCACCCAGAGAAGTGCTCAGCATCAGTTCAGTTCAGTTCAGTTCAGTCGCTCAGTCATGTCCAACTCTTTGCGACTCCATGAACCGCAGCACGCCAGGCCTCCCTGTCCATCACCAACTCCCGGAGTTCACCCAGACTCACGTCCATCGAGTCAGTGATGCCATCCAGCCATCTCATCCTCTGTCATCCCCTTCTCCTCCTGCCTCCAATCCCTCCCAGCATCAGAGTCTTTTCCAATGAGTCAACTCTTCGCATGAAGTGGCCAAAGTACTGGAGTTTCAGCTTTAGCATCATTCCTTCCAAAGAAATCCCAGGGCTGATCTCCTTCAGAATGGACTGGTTGGATCTCCTTGCAGTCCAAGGGACTCTTAAGAGTCTTCTCCAACACCACAGTTCAAAGCATCAATTCTTCAGCGCTCAGCCTTCTTCACAGTCCAACTCTCACATCCATACATGACCACAGGAAAAACATCATTAGCCATCAAAAAGTCAAACTTCCCATCCCCATTGGGATGGTTGTAATCAACAAGATGAGAATTGGCAGAAATTGAAATCCACATATACCACTGGTGAAAATATAAAATGGTAAAGCTACTTAGGGAATGTCTAGCAGTTCATCAAAAGGCTAAACAGGGTTGCCATATCATCCAGTAATTCTACTGCTAGATATACACCTAAGGGAAATGTGGACATATGTTGTTTTTTTTTTTTTAATTATCATACAAAGATAATGGCATCATTCATAATGGCCAAAAGTAGAAACAGTCCAAATGTCAACTAGTGAATGGATAAATAAAATATAGCCTATCCAAATAATGGACGATTACTTAGCAATAAAAAAAGGAATTCAAAAAAAAAAAAAAGAAATTCAGTACTGATACCTGATAGACCATGGACAGACCTTGAAAATCATACTAAATGATAGAAGCCATCACTAAACTAGGTATTATATAATTCCATTTTTGTAAAATATCCACAAACAGCATATCCATAGAGACAGAAAGTAGATTAGTGTTTGCCAGAGAAAGGAGGTGGGGGGTGAGGAGAGAGTGACCAGGAATGAGGCCTTGTGGTGATTATGGCACGCTGATGTAAGTCTACACTTTAAGAGGGTGATTTGTATGGTATGTGAATTATTTCTTAATGAAGTAGTTCTAAAAAAAAGAGAGATATTATAACACTTCTCATATGGGGTAGGAAACTTACAAGAGCAAACTTCCCTTTCTCTCCTCCTGACCTTGTGCTATTGCTCTCACATATCGCTTTGTTTTTGTTTAGTCACTAAGTCATATCTGCCTCTTTACAACCCCATGGACTGTAGCCCACCAGGCTCCTCTGTCCATGGGATTTCCCAGGCAAGAATACTGGAATGAGTTGTCATTTTCTTCTCCAGGGGATCTTCCCAACCCAGGGATTGAACCCATGTCTCCTGCATTGGCAGGCAGATTCTTCACCAGGGAAATCATCATATATCTTATATAAATATCATAAGCCTCATCTTTTTAGTGAAATATATAAAAATAAATGAAATGTTATGTGTGTAATGGGTTTAATTCTGCTGATGCACTAAGTCGCTTCAGTCGTGTCCGACTGTGCGACCCCATAGACCGCAGCCCACCAGGCTTCCCCGTCCCTGGGATTCTCCAGGCAAGAACACTGGAGTGGGTTGCCATTTCCTTCTCCAATGCATGAAAGTGAAAAGTGAAAGTGAAGTCTCTAGGTCATGTCCAACTCTTAGCAACCCCATGGACTGCAGCCAACCAGGCTCCTCCATCCATGGGATTTTCCAGGCAAGAGTACTGGAGTGGGGTTCCATTGCCTTCTCCGGGGTTTAATTCTAATCATTATCAATATCTTGATATCTGTCATGGCCCATTCAGGCTGGTATCACAAAGTATTATAGACTGAGTGACTATAATTCATTTCTCACAGTTCTGGAGCCTAGGAGGGCCAAGATCAGGGTGTTAGCATGGTGTGTGAGGGCCATCTTCCAAATGGCAGATTTCTTCTTGTATTTTCCAATTGTAGAAGCAGATTTTTCCTTGTATTTTCCAAAGGTAGATCCATTTTCTCTTGAATCTCTTTAATATAAGCACTAATTCCATCCATAAGGGCTCTGTCCACATGACTAATCATTCCCAAAGTTCCTACCTCCTCATTCTTAATGTTGGGCATTAGTTGTCAACATATGAGTTTTGGGAGTACGTAGACTTCCAATCTATTCCAGAGAGATATACAAATGTAAAAACCTTTGTAATGGGTTCTTCTTTCCTTCTTTCTTCATCATTGGAAACATGTCGGATCTACAGTCCTCCAGCTCAACTATCGAAGGGTGCGCCATTGGAAACTAGACACTCATAGTTAAATTCTATTAGATGCTATTAAATACTGTAATAGGTTATGGGGATACAGAAATGAGGTTGTTTGTGTCTCTAAGGTAGGTAGACTGATGACGGGTAGCCAGATCACACAACCAATAGAGACAGAAACATATAGTTGTAATAGCATTGAGTGGGATTCAGGAGAGTTGTTTTCTACTCTCAATTTCTAGTGCTTAACAATGCAATACTTGGGCAAGTCATCAAAAATCTATTGAGCTTTAATTCCAGACAACAAGACTGTAGTAACCTAGAAATCCTCTTTGGACCAAAGCCCTTTGTCATTTTAGATTGACAGCTTTCTACTCCTGATAACTTGAATGATATTTATTCTTAAGTCATAGGTGTGATAGTATTTTTTTTTCTTAATGACATAATTTCTCTTCTCTTTTTAAATAAAATAAACATTCATTTTTAAATAATTTTTTATTTAAAAACTTCTATTTGTCTTAATAATGTAATTGGACACAATCAAATGTTAACCTGGGAGAAGAGTTCTTTCTACATTTAATTTTAACAGTGGTGTGTTCGTAGATAGAATTAAACATTACTTTCAAGCCGTATTTCACATCCATTATCCCTCACCTCTCTAGAAGGATAATGATGATGGAAAAATTCTATATCATTGTTGCCCTACTACGTGTTAGCTACAGGTGGTCACTGGGAACTTGAAAGGTGGTCAATGTGACCAAGATTATTAATTTTTTAAAAATTTATTATTAAGTATTTAAATTTAACTAACCACATGTATAATGGATAGAGTAAGCCTAGATTTCACTGTCAGCACTCTTGAACCTCTTCCAGTCCATTGTTTTCATCACAGTGATCAAAATTTTTTTTTTTTTCTGTCATAGGTTAAATTACATTGATCATTTATAAAATACTACACTGGCTTTACATTGAACTTAGATCTGGTCTTTGTTTATGTCTTTAAACTCATACCACCTCTCTCCTCTCTTCATTCCAGCCACTGTTTTTTTGTCTATTTCTTGAATACTCTATGATCAGTTCCATCTCAGGGCTTTTTCCTACCTGGAATGCTCATCTCATATGTTCCTGCCTATTTTTATTTAGGCCTCATCTCATATGTCCTTACTTTGGAAAGGCTCAGGGTGATCACTCTACAAAATGAAACTCCTCCCTAGACAGTCTCTCAACTAGAACTTGTTTTGTTTTGTTCCTGGCATCTACCACTACTTGAGATTTTTTTGTTACATATTAAGCAGAAATAAAATTAAAGCTCTTAAACTGTAAACTGTGTGTGCTCAGACATGTTTGACTCTTTGTAACCCAGTGGTCTTTGGCCCACCAGGTTCCTCTGTCCATGGAATTTTCCAGGCTATAATACTGGTGTGTGTTACCATTTTCCTCCGCCAGGGGGTCTTCCCAACCCAGGGATCAAACTTGCATCTCTTTTGTCTTTTGTATTGGTAGGCAGGTTCTTTACCCCTTGCATCACCTGGATTATATTTAGAACAAATTATGCATATAGTGATAAACTTTGCCTGTGATAATGATTTGACAGTAGTTTACGCCTTACTCCTTTACTTCTATCATTTGGATTGAATTGTCTTCTGTCATTCATTTATAGTAATGAGATTGATTTCAATGTTTAAAGCACTTTTCAGAGAGCTAAGAAGGTAATTGTTTGTCATTTATAGTCTTTGTGGAATTGCATGTGTGTGCTCAGTCATGTCTCTTTGTGACCCCATGGACTGTAGCCCATTAGGCTCCTCTGTCCATGGAATTTTCCAGGCAAGAATACTGGGGTGGGTTGCCATTTCCTTCTCCATGGGATCTTCCCGACCCAGGGATGGAACCCATGTCTCTTGCCTCTCCTGAATTAGCAGGTGGATTGAATTGTTAGCTGCATGTTAAATTGGTCAGACAAATGCCTTTTCAATGAAGACACTGAGCAAAACCAAGGTAGCTGGTTGAACACCTCAAGGGAATGATAGATTCCTGACAGTTCTTCTGCTGTTGTTCAACCTTCACCGGACCATGTGGCCATCACTAGATGCTTCTCATGTCATCCTCATCACTACTTCTGACACTCCTGGGCACTGATAAGTGCATACTCTGAGGAAGACATTGTGGCAATATTTTCATATTTATGTGTAAATGAAGTCGTTCTCTGACCCCAAAATATAGCCTATAGATAATGGTTGATCAAAATTTCATATAAACAGTCTATAAATCAATAAATCGATAAAACAGTCTATAATCAACAAGTTAGTGTAAGTTGTAAAGAACACACCTGCCAGTATAGGAGATATAGGAGATGTGGGTTCAATCTCTGGGTCAAAAGGATCCCCTGGAGGACGGCATAGCAACCCACTCCAGTAATCTTGCCTGGAGAATCCTCATGGACAGAGGAACCTGGATGGCTTTAGTCCATAGCAGCACAAAGTATTGGACATGACTGCAGTGACTGAGCATGCATGTGTTAAAAACTTTTGTGCCTTGCATAAAATGCATGCTTAGTAAATGTTAATGATTGCTTTTTTGTTTTTAATTTATTCTTGATTTGAATTTGGAAAACTGAAATATAATTTTATTCAACGAAAGCCAAGTACATTGCAGAAGATAATATATGTATAAGTGTATGTGGTTACCAAATAGTAGTTGGTTAATACATGCTGAATCATTTAGGGTCTAATACGATGTCTTAGATAACATCTGGCACATAACAGGTACTAATTTTTAAAAATTAGTATTTAAAGAATAATTATCTTCCAGGAAATAATGACTTTTGTATTATAGACTGATAATATTAACTTTTACTTTCAGATTAGTGATAAAATATAATAATATCCTGATTTTAATTTTCTCAGATGTATGAGCTTTAAAGAAAAACAAGAAATTGGGAGGTTGGGATTGACATAGATACACACACATTTGGTAACCACATACACTTATACATATATTATCTTCTGCAATGTACTATCTATAAAATGGATAGATAATGAGACCTTACTGTATAGCATCAGATCAGATCAGTTGTGTTCAACTCTTTGCGACCCCATGAATCACAGCACACCAGGCCTCCCTGTCCATCACCAACTCCCAGAGTTCATTCAGACTCACATCCATCGAGTCAGTGATACCATCCAGCCATCTCATCCTCTGTTGTCCCCTTCTCCTCTTGCCCCCAATCCCTCCCAGCATCAGAGTCTTCTCCAATGAGTCAACTCTTCGCATGAGGTGGCCAAAATACTGGAGTTTCAGCTTTAGCATCATTCCTTCCAAAGAAATCCCAGGGCTGATCTCCTTCAGAATGGACTGGTTGGATCTTCTTGCAGTCCAAGGGACTCTCAAGAGTCTTCTCCAACACCACAGTTCAAAACCATCAATTCTTCGGCGCTCAGCCTTCTTCACAGTCCAACTCTCACATCCATACATGACCACAGGAAAAACCATAGCCTTGACTAGGCGAACCTTTGTTGGTAAAGTAATGTCTCTGCTTTTGAATATGCTATTTAGGTTGGTCATAACTTTCCTTCTAAGGAGTAAGCAGGAGTAAGCATCTTTTAATTTCATGGCTACAGTCACCATCTGTAGTGATTTTGGAGCCCAGAAAAATAAAGTCTGACACTGTTTCCACTGTTTCCCCATCTATTTCCCATGAAGTGATGGGACCAGATGCCATGATCTTCATTTTCTGAATGTTGGGCTTTAAGCCAACCTTTTCACTCTCCACTTTCACTTTCATCAAGAGGCTTTTTAGTTCCTCTTCACTTTCTGCCATAAAGGTGGTATCATCTGCATATCTGAGGTTATTGATATTTCTCCCAGCAATCTTGATTCCAACTTGTTTTTCTTCCAGTCCAGCGTTTCTCATGATGTACTCTGCATATAAGTTAAATAAACAGAGTGACAATATACAGCCTTGACATACTCCTTTTCCTATTTGGAACCAGTCTGTTGTTCCATGTCCAGTTCTAACTGTTGCTTCCTGACCTGCATACAAATTTCTCAAGAGGGAGATCAGGTGGTCTGATATTCCCATCTCTTTCAGAATTTTCCACAGTTTATTGTGATCCACACAGTCAAAGGCTTTGGCAGAGTCAATAAAGCAAAAATAGATGTTTTTCTGGAACTCTCTTGCTTTTTCCATGATCCAGCGGATGTTGGCAATTTGGTCTCTGGTTCCTCTGCCTTTTCTAAAACCAGCTTGAACATCAGGAAGTTCACGGTTCACATATTGCTGAAGCCTGGCTTGGAGAATTTTGAGTATTACTTTACTAGCGTGTGAGATGAGTGCAATTGTGTGGTAGTTTGGGAACTCTACTCAATGCTCTATGGTGACTAAATGGGAAGGATATCCAAGGAACAGGGGGTATATGCATACATTTGGCAGATTCACTTTTCTATACAGCAAAAAGTAACACAACAATGTAAAGTAACTATACTCCAATAACAATGAAAAACAAGGGGAAAAAAGAAATGAAAATACTTTAAAAGTAGAGCTAATGGCAGAGCATTAATACTTGAAATGAATGTTCCTAGTTTTCCTCTAGTGCTACATCATAACATACTCATTTATTTGTGGATGTACTCAGTGAAATTTAGCTATATCATAACCTATTTAGTGGTATGAGTTAAAAAAAATGTTTCTTATAGCTCTCAAGATATGGTCTAGAAGTCATAGATCTTCCCTTATCTGAATCATAATTGTTTGGCTTCCTAAAATTGTGATTTTCTATTGTACAGAATAAGAAATTTTCTTGTCTTCAATAAAACTAGAGTCAAGGACATAGTCCATTGGGTTACTCAGTGATCTTCTGCACATCCCTTAAATACCTATGAAAATATTGATTTTTAAAGAGGAGCTTGCAGATTTTCTTCACCAGACAAGTATCATAGCACATCTCTTCCTAGTATTCTTATATGTTAAGTACTTGGATGATGTAATAGACTGAATTGTGTGCCCACCAAAGTCATATGTTGGAGCCCTAATCCCAGTGTGACTGAATTTGGAGATAGAGTCTTCAGGGAGATAAAGTTCAATGGTCATAAGGATGAGGCCCAAGTTTTATCAGGCTGGTGTCCGTATTATAAGTAGAGTCACCAGAGTTCCCTTGCACTTTCTCTCTCTTCAAAAGCACACAGAGGAAAGGCATATGAAGATGCAGAAAGAAGGTAACTGTCCCACAAACCAGAAAGAGAGGCTTCACAAGGAACTGAATCAGCTGTCACCTCATTCTGAGACTTAGAGCCTCCAGAACTGTAAAAAAAAAAGTCTCTTGTCTAAGCACAGCATGGTATTTTATTATGGCACCAAGCTGACTAATACAAATAAAGAGAGTTACATGGAATTTAGACCACACTTTTCATTCTTGGAGCCATCATTTCTTCTTTCTAAATGTTCTTTATCCCATTTTACATTTATCTTTTTGAAGACTGGGCTTTCTGCATGTGAGTATTTGAATGGCATAAGACACTTATTCAGGTAGACAGGAGATTTTGTGTGTCTCTGATACTTCCTTTCCTTATATGTAGGAGATATAATAGTTCTCATAGAAGGGATGTTTGTGAGACCTGAGATATGTACAAAAAACACTTTATGGCTGGGACATACTAAATATTATGCTACGTTGGCACTTTAGCAATTATTATTTGGCAAAAATAATTTAGTACAAGTCATTATTCTTACTAGGTTTTATGTTTAAAATACGATATAAAAACATGTTCTTGCACAAAAATCTATTCCATCCTGGATTTTGTTTTCAATTTGATATATTTTGCACCTAAAACAAAGGTCTGTCTAGTGAAGGCTATGGTTTTTCCTGTGGTCATGTATGGATGGGAAAGTTGGACTGTAAAGAAGGCTGGGTGCCAAAGAATTGATGCTTTTGAACTGTGGTGTTGGAGAAGACTCTTGAGAGTCCCTTGGACTGCAAGGAGATCCAACCAGTCCATTCTGAAGGAGATCAGCCCTGGGATTTCTTTGGAACGAATGATGCTAAAGCTGAAACTCCAGTACTTTGGCCACCTCATGCGAAGAGTTGACTCATTGGAGAAGACTCTGAGGCTGGGAGGGATTGGGGGCAGGAGGAGAAGGAGGAGACAACAGAGGATGAGATGGCTGGATGGTATCACTGACTCGATGGACGTGAGTCTGAGTGCACTCTCGGAGTTGGTGACGGACAGGGAGGCCTGGCGTTCTGCGATTCATGGGGTCACAAAGAGTTGGACACAATGAGTGACTGAATGAACTGAAATGCCTCTTATGAAGAAATGAGTACATGTCGCACCCTTTCTCTCCCAGACACATACACATGAATACTTGAGAGAAAGAGTAACTTTATAATTAAAATTGTGTACTTTGGAACCAGAGTATCTAGATTTGAAATACATCTCTGATCTGTGTGAGCTGGGATTGCTTAACCCCTCCATCTCAGGTTTTAAAAGTCTGTAAATTAGAGATAATAATAGTACTTAGTTTTGGGACTGTTAAGTGAATTAATTCATTAAACATACTTTGAATAGTACCTAACATATAATAAGTATCATAAACATTAATTACTCTTCGCAGGTAAAAATCCTGATATCTTTTTATATGTCCTGCTTTGGAAGCCATGCGGTTAATTTACTTCTGACTAACTTCTACTTAATTTAATGAATAGCACACTGTTTTAAAAAGTGGCTGTTCCCTTTTGCAGAAGTCACCGACTAAATGTATTTTATTTATGGACTCAAAGGAGAGAAATAATTTTATTCTAATGTGTATCTGTGATACTGCCAACTCATAATGTTTGCTAATGAATTATTCCAGAATAATGGAAAACACACAGCAAGAGCCTTGGTCTTTGCCAAACTCCCAAGGAAAGCATTTTGAGTTCTTTATGTCTGTACAAGTATTCAGGAAAAGGACATTTGCCCTGTATAACCCCAGTTGAGGCTCTGTTTGAGTGCATTTTCTAAGTGTGATCTATATTAGCATGCCTTGATTATGTTAAATGAATTCCAGTCATCCCTCTGGCCCTAATGTTACTTACTGAAAAGACAGTGACCTAATGGTCATAGTGAATTGTGTTTAATTGCACTTATTACAGCTTGTATGTAATTTGCAATTATTGAAGGGTTTTTATTGTGGATATTGTTATTGTTGCTTAGGGCAGTTTAAGGAACAGACTCTGCCAGGCAAAAATGACATAAAATTGTCCGGATGTTATTTTCTGTCCTATGCTGCGGATGGTGGGAGGTAGGTAAAAATGATGTGGAAAAGATTTACTGAGTAGTAAGATGAAGCAAATCAATTGGCAGAAAACTTTATTGCAGTTAACCTGGAATAAAACAGAGTTGGTTGATAGTGATGCTTATTTGCAGGAAAATGTATAGATAAGGCAATGATTATTCAGTAATAGTTAATTATGACAGGATAAATAATATAGCTGTTTTCTACCTGCACATGAATTTAGGAGAAAATCACTGAGGATAGCTTCCTATTTTGAAACACTGAGCTTTTAAAAAAGTTTTAAATTTCTTTTAATCTAAAAAACTCATTATAAATATAGAATCATCACCTCTACCACACCACAACAACACAACTACTGCCACTGCCTTTGTGAATTTATCATCTTATGAAGTGATGAAATGTGAAATTTACAGAACAACAAGCAGGAAGGTAAACATCATGGTTCACATCTTAAGAGAATTTCAGCTGGCAGGGACAGCTGTTTTCAGGTGAAATTGTTAGACAGCTTCACAATGTGACCAAAAGATAAAGGGAAGAAATCTTCACCCACAAATATCTTCAAACTTTTGAATAATCCTTGAAGCTGTAGGGTAGTAGCAGTTCTATTTTGTTGAATTGGAAAGTCAAAAATAGTTGTTAATTATTTAGATACTGGTACATTTCTGAATGTCCACTATTTCTAAGAGAATCAAAGAGTCTCTCCAAGTGCTAACAGTACTATAAAGTTTGCTAACATGTATGTTGGCTTGTGATCATTCTATAAATTTAACATTTCAGCTTTTCAAAAAGATGGTACCTTCACCAGTAGTAGTGGTGGCTTTGCATATAGCACATAGCTTAGACACAAAAATACATTTAAATTGTTGGCCAAATATATTACATAAAGACACTGAAGTCTGGATACTGAGCAACCACTGTCTTGACATATATCATTAAATATATTGTATGGAAGAAAGTGAAGAGGAACTAAAAAGCCTCTTGATGAAAGTCAAAAAGGAGAGTGAAAAAGTTGGCTTAAAGCTCAACATTCAGAAAACAAAGATCATGGCATCCGGTCCCATCACTTCATGGAAAATAGATGGGCAAACAGTGGAAACAGTGTCAGATTTTATTTTTTTGGGCTCCAAAATCACTGCAGATGGTGACTGCAGCCATGAAATTAAAAGACACTTACTCCTTGGAAGGAAAGTTATGACCAACCTAGATAGCATATTCAAAAGCAGAGACATTACTTTGCCAACAAAGGTCCGTCTAGTCAAGGCTATGGTTTTTCCTGTGGTCATGTATGGATGTGAGAGTTGGACTGTGAAGAAGGCTGAGCGCCGAAGATTTGATGGTTTTGAACTGTGGTGTTGGAGAAGACTCTTGAGAGTCCCTTGGACTGCAAGGAGATCCAACCAGTCCATTCTGAAGGAGATCAGCCCTGGGATTTCTTTGGAAGGAATGATGCTAAAGCTGAAACTCCAGTACTTTGGCCACCTCATGTGAAGAGTTGACTCATTGGAAAAGACTGATGCTGAGAGGCATTGGGGGTAGGAGGAGAAGGGGACGACAGAGGATGAGATGGCTGGATGGCATCACTGACTCAATGGACGTGAGTCTGGGTGAACTCCGGGAGTTGGTGATAGACAGGGAGGCCTGGTGTGCTGTGATTCTTGGGGTCTGAAAGAGTCGGACACGATTGAGCGACTGAAGTGAACTGGACTTAACTGAATACACACACATTAGAATATTATTATACTTGATTTGATTAATTACAATAATCAAAAGAAAATATATTATTAAATTCACCACTAGGATAATTGACCAAACATTTGTAATGCTTTTGTTTTACTCTAAAATAGAGCAGTGATAATTATACAGTGTTTGTGAAATTTCAACACAAATAAGGAATATAAAATTATTAATACTTTCATCTGCTGCTAATGATCACTTAACATTTTTGTGTTTTAATCTAATATATGTAGAAAATGTAATTTTATAAGTATATGAGTTACTGACAAAATTGGAATAATACACTGCCTAAAACTTGCTTGGCCCTCCCTAATGGCTCAGCTGGTAAGGAATCCACCTGCAATGCAGGAGACCTTGGTCCCCTTAAGTAGGGAAAGACTACCCACTCTAGTATTCTAGCCTAGAATATTCCATGGACTGTGTAGTCTGTGGGGTCACAAAGAGTTGGAAACAATTGAGTGATTTGCACTTCAAAAAACTTGCTTTGATTTTTATCATTTGTTCAAAAATATTATACATTCTATGTACTGCCTCATGTGATTATGTCTCCAAATACCACATTACAAGCTGCAATAATTGATGATATGCACATTTTTGCTTTATTCAACTCTACATATATTGTTAAATATTTATTTTAAAAATAGTTTTTATTGTAAAGTTTTATAAGCATTCTAACATTTAGATATTGTTTTCTTAAGGTAGACTTCTAACAATGAAAATAGCTATCTTGAAATGAATATATTTTTAAGGACTTTGAAATACAACTAATGTTCTCATGTTATTCAGCATATATGTTCTTGGATGTGGGGCTTTCTTCAACTGAATCAGAGCTACATATGTCCTTATTGCATAGACGCCATTGAAAACCTTTCTTGATATACTATGTTGTCAACTGATCTCTCATTCTACATGCCTCAGATTATAATTTCCCAACTTCTCTTCATATGATTGTTGATCAGTCCTCCCATTCTGAGCTCAGATGTGATGTGCTTCAAAATGTTAAAGAATCCTCACCTATCCTAATTGCTTGCTAATCTGTATCTTCTGTTTCCTCCTTGTATTTAGGTTAATTAACATAAAGATTTGTAGATTTATACATTTTCTTTGCTCTTTTGTATTATCTACTTTTATAGTTTTATCAATCAATATGGGATAAAGGAAGTAAATATTGGAATGAAAAGTCATAGTAAGGTATATATTGCAAATTTTAAATCACATGCAACTCCAAAAAGAATAATGCAGAGCTTTTGTGAGTAATAGTGTTTGTGATGCTCTAATATTAATTGGAAAAAAAGCATATATTAGTGTCTGCCTTGCTAACTCTCAATGTCTCAAAGCATTAAATATCATCCAGAACACACACACACAAATATATATATATATATATATATATATATATATATATATATATATACACACACACACACACACACACACACACACACATTAAAGTGAAAAAGTGAAGTAGCTTAGTCGTGTTTGACTCTTTGCAACCCCATGACCCCATGAACTGTAGCTTGTCAGGCTCCTCTGTCCATGGGATTTTCCAGGAAAGAATACTGAAGTGGGTCACCAAATTAAGATTATGCTAAAAATGGAGTATCTGATAGGGCACAGAATGAAGGGACAAAATAGTTGATTAAATAGCTAATCCCCCTAGGGGATTATAAGTACAAAAATATGAGAAACTCCTGTAAGTTAATGATTACTCTAGAAAGCAAGTTTCCTTAACCACAAAACCAAGCAGTCTTGCTTAGCAAGAGAACCACGCAACAGAAGCCTGGAACATACCCTGACACATTAAAACAATGGTAGCATGAAGCCCACATCTGCCCAGTTTGCTCAATAAGTTAATGACCCCCCAAATAGGCTCTGTCCACACAAAAAATCATTTATGGGAAGATGACTTTTGCAAAATAGGAAGACCCTCATTGTGCTGAGACCTGAAAATATTTTTCTGAAGTGCTATGACGGTCCTGGCTAACCATATACAGAGGGACAAGCAAATTTTCTTGCCTTATCTGGAGGAGGAGGAACTGATGGTGGAAATGTGACGTGTACTCAGGAAAGACAAAGAAGGTCTTCCCGTACTCCCCACTTTTCCTTTGATTAAAAAACTGTAGCCCACTAAGTTCTCAGTGTGGCATTTCTCATTTGGCCCCTTATAAACCTTACAAGTGTCCTATTCTACAATAAGAAATCACTTATCTACAACTTTGCTCTCTCAATGCAATTCTGTGCATTGAGACATAAAGGACTGTGGTGCCAAAGCTCTTCAAAGCCCCACTGAAATGACACCTATCGGTTTCATATCTACTTCTATTTATAGTTATATCTATTCCTCTTTCTCTCATCTTTCCAAGGAAATTACCTTAGAAACAGATACATTTACAGATTCATATGGTAAGGCCTCATATTAAACAGAGTATGCCCGCTTTGCTTAAATAGTTCAAAAAAGTTCTTATCTTCACTCCTGCCAATAATATGTGAGAGCTTATCTCACTGAACTCTTCCAAGAATATTTATTATAGTTTTGTCCTGTTTGCTTCAACTTGAAGGATAAAAAGCAATAAAAAGCAAAACAGCAAAGCCTTTTCTTGATGACTATTGGTAGAAGTTGAGAACTATTTACGTTTATTAGCTTTGCATATCTTCACCTCTAATTCCTGTATTTGTGGCTTCGCTCATTGTAATTAAAATTTTAGTAAAGTTCGTGGTATTAGACTTACCAGAAATTAACCCAAAGAATATTTTCAAGTGTTGTTGTTAAGATTTTGTTCATAATGTAAGAATAAGTGTTATAAATTACTTTTTAGTCAAATTTGTAAAATTTTTAATGACATTATACTTATAAGTTCTTCCATGACCCAGAGAATAAGTATAGAACCATAAACATATGTTTTATATTTTTCTTGTTTTTAACATGCAAGGACTATTTTCCAAATGGTCAATGAGATGTTCTTCACATCTGATAGTTGGTCCAGTGCTAGTTTTGGGTCCAACACATTGTCATTTTTCCTGCAGTAATTCTCAAAGATAATAAAACAATCATAGGCTGAGCACTTGCTATGAAAGAGTTTACAAGCTTGATTACCAACTCTCATGAAGTTTGAAAAATAGAAAGTATTAATGATTTTCTTAATAATTAAAATAGAATTAGTATTTTTCTAAATTTTAATAGTAATTACACATTACTCACTAGTTTCACAGATATATTTGTATTTGTTCCAAAAATTATTTAAAAATCCCAATGCTTCACCATGGCTGTCAATTTCACTTTTCCCTCCATGTAGAATGTCTCTAAAGCTATTAGAATCTTTGGTTATTAAATTCAGGTATAAGTTCTGGCACTTGGGATTGGGCTAGAACCATAGAAAAATCCAGTGAAGCTGCCTCTACTTTGATTCCATATTAAGAAACATTGAACTATGTAAAAAAAAAAAAAAAAGAATTTAGAGACATTCAGAAAAAGAAAAATATTCAGAAGAACATTTTCCAGTTACAAATTAAAATCAACTTTATTATACTTTCTTTATAGCCAGGAAATGAAAGTTCTCAGGTAAGATCTGATATTATGGATTAATGAGAATTCTAAGCTCAATGAATTAAATAAATGTCTATCTCTTCCCCTTCCATATGTTTCCTATTTAGCATTTTACTTTCAGTCAGTTAGAAGTGTTTTTAGTTGTTTTATTACTTAAGCAATGGTTTCAAAACCTTTAACGTCCCTTACAGTATTAAAATTATAGAATATCATCTTCACTATATGTGTTGTGTGTATATATACCTATATATATGTACTGAAAATCATCTAAGTGTTGTGCCTTTAGGTCTGAAAGAATAAACGTGTAGAAAGAATAGCTTTTATAGTATGTATTTGCATATATGCAGGTTAAAAAATATGGACATTTTGAGCTTAGTGGCATGAAGAACGATGATCCTAGTGAAGAAATGAGGCAATTTCAGATGGTTGCTGGAAGAAGAATTTGTAAATAATTGTCTCCCTACCAGTAGGATAGTTGCCTTCAAAGTCATTTGATATGTGTTTCTTTTCAATTTTCCTCTTCCTATCTGGACAGGGAGTTATCTAGTGGATATGAGTGTAGATTGAAGGAGAGAAACATGATAAAAGACAACTTTTTCTAGTCCACCCCATCACTGCTGGGAAAACCCTTCAAGTATCCAGATTTATATAATGACATTGGGGTGGATTCCCCATCTCATCTCCATCTCCTATAACCACTGGGCAACTGAACCAAAGCCCCCACGATTCTGGGAAAGGTACGCCTCCTTGGGCTACTGCAGCACCACATGATTGCTCTCTGCTTTGATGTTTCTCTAATTTGGGGCCTCTGGGACTTTTCTTTTGGAAAGATCATCTATGCCTTTTAAGGATGCTTTGTTACATTTTAGGCAGCTTTTCTAAGTTTTTATTCTGTTTTATTTGTTCTTTTTATTTTTCTATCACAAAGATTTGTAGGTAATCTTTTCACTATTATTGTCAGAGCATGTGGAGGGTTTTGACCATTTTTCTCAGCCATCTATTTGAATGTAACTCATGCTGGTTTGGTCTTCATCATTTCCATAAGAATCTAGCCTCTACTTTACTTATTTATTTTTAAAGTTTGAGGATCTGCCTTTGAGTATTGGCACAGAATGCCTTTAATCCAGGTTCTTTCAAGAGCATATAACTTTGAATTACTTTTGCCTGCCTGGGAGAAATAACATTCGAGGATGAGTGAAAGAAAAGTAATCCAGTGCTCTCAGAATTCAAAACTTTAACCACAGTTCAAATCAGATCATCAGGGAGTACAAATTCAAAACTCTTGTTTCAACTTTTATGACATTTGATTTTTATATCTCACTCTTCAATTGTATCAATGGATGCTATTAATAACTGCATGGAAATCTTTATTTTTGGTACTATAGGCAGGATATTGAGGTTATTTTCCACAAGATCACTTTTGCTGAGCAATTTGATTATTGTTATTTCATGTGTGCAATGAATCTTAAAAGTGATCGTGTTTTCCTTATTCTTTACCTATATGTAAGTACAACTTATTTAGCTTTTTAGGCCTTATGAGTACATTTACACATTATAAAAATATATTTGTCATATTTTAAATACATCTTTACTTATTAGTTTATTAATTATTAATGCTAATATTTAGGTCTTCCCTGGTGGCTCAGATGGTAAGGGATCTGCCTGCAATGCAGGAGACCTGGGTTCAATCCCTGGGTTGGGAAGATCCCCTAGAGGAAGGCATGGCAACCCACTCCAGTATTCTTGCCTGGAGAATTCCCTGGACAGGGGAGACTGGTAGGCTATAGTACATGGGGTTGCAAAGAGTTGGACATGACTAACACTTTCATTACCAATATTTAAAATATTTTATACTTACAAATGAC
Organism: Tragelaphus eurycerus; assembly: GCA_935064755.1. Taxonomy (NCBI): domain Eukaryota; kingdom Metazoa; phylum Chordata; class Mammalia; order Artiodactyla; family Bovidae; genus Tragelaphus; species Tragelaphus eurycerus. The sequence continues at coordinate 7,834,807 of CAKXYN010000012.1, read as the reverse complement.
TTCAAATACTGAATTAAGTAGAATAATAATAAATAAAATATTGGCATCATATAAAATCACAAATTTGAGATTGTTGGGGAATTATAATCAAAAACAATATCTTCCCTCAACCTGAAATGCCTCTCCATGAAGAGAGTAAACAAAAATAACACAATTTATTATTGAATAAACATTAAACCAGAATGTGATGTATACCACAGACAATCTAAGAAGAGATTGTAAAACAGAAAGATTACAGAGACACTTCCTTACATAGACAAGAAGATACAACCCACTGCATACATGTTTTCAAATAACCGTAACTAGTCCTCAGGTAAGAGGACTTAATGGCACCACTGATAGCATATAGTTTATCCTGATTTTACCTGGTAACTGGAGTAAAAATCTGTTGGTTTTAATCAGAGGAAAAATAAGCTTCTCAAATCCTCCGTCCATGGGATTTTCTAGGCAAGAGTACTGGAGTGGGGTGCCATTGCCTTTTCCAGTGTTTATGACAGGAGGTAGTTTTGCATCAGTTCAGTTCAGTTCAGTCACTCAGTTGTGTCTGACTCTTTGCAACCTCATGGACTGCAGCATGCCAGGCCTCCCTGTCCATCACTAACTCCCGGAGTTTACCCAAACTCGTGTCCCATTGATTCAGTAATTCCATCCAACCATCTCAGCCTCTGTCATCCCTTTCTCCTCCCACCTTCAATCATTCCCAGCATCAAGGTCTTTTTAAAAGAGTCACTTCTTTGCATCAGGTGGCCAAAGTATTGGAATTTCAGCTTCAGCATCAGTCCTTCCAATGAACACTCATAACTGATCTTCTTTAGGATGGACTGGTTGGAGATCCAATCAGTTTTGCATAGTTAGGTTCATAACGTTCTTCACAAACTGGAAGATAAGGGCACTATCTTCCTTGATGTTTGCATTTCAAAGAGATGGATCCTAGGTTCTTGAGAAAGACATTTCTGAGTCCCAAATCTGACAAGGCAGGAGAAGGGGATGACAGAGTGTCAGGAAGCATTTAACAGGAGGCTTCCTGTGTGCTGTTTTGGATCTATCAAGAATTCTCTGCTCCTTATTAATTCCTTAATATTCAGGAATTAAGAGGAGAGGCAAGCCTCTCCCAGGACTGAGGAATCCAGGCATTTCCTTCATTAGTGTTTCTATATGGTAATAAGTACCCTCTTCCTTCTTGTGAACCGTAAGGTAAAAGTGATTGTTTACAAATCTCTTTCTTTAATATGGATTACCTATGTTTTGTAAGTCTGGCATTTTAATCTTTATCTTTGCTGAGAATAACTACTTTGTAAGACAGTATATATGCCCACACCATGTTGATTAAAACACCTTTGCTCCATCAGAGCTCTGGTCCCCGTGTCTTTCTCTCTTTCTCTCTCTCTCTCTTTCTCCCTTTCTTTTTCAGGCTGATCCCCTGGATTGCAGAGGCCCTCTGGGTTCACTTTCCTGCCTGGGCTTCTGAGACCCCCTTGAGAAGGTGCTCTGTGACTTCATCCCATCGAGAGGGCGCCTGAGGCCTCCGTCAACAGAGCAAGCCCCGTTCAGGGGATTTATTGGCTTTCTGTGTAAACCAAGGAATATCAGCCTCTTTCTGTCCTTTACCTTCTTATCATTGACTCCGGACCACCAAGTTCCAGTCCATTAAAAGACCTCAACAACAGTGGATGAGATGGTGGATGGAGTCACTGATTCAATGGACAGGAGTTTGAGCAAACTCTGGGAGATAGTGAAAGACAGGGAAGCCTGGTGTCCTGCAGTCCATGGGGTCACAGAGTTGAACTGAGCCACTGAATAAAGACAAAAGCCAACAAAAGCTTATGTAGTCTTAAGCATTTTCTAAGGTAACTGCTCTAAAAAAAGGAAGGGAGGAAAGTCTTTCCTTATTTTCAACAGAGGATTAAGCTTGTTGTTTTTAATTTGCATTTTTACCCTTACAAATTCTTAAAGAATATGTGCTCAGTCATGTGCAACTCTTTGGGACCCATTGGACCAGAACCCACCAGGCTTCTCTGTCCATGGCATTCTCTTGGCAAGATTACTGGAGTGAGTTGCCTTGCCCTCCTCTAGGGGATCTTTCAAACCCAGACATTGAACCCAGGTCTCCACTTTGCAGATAGATTCTTTTCTGTCTGAGTGAATTAATATTGGGTTGGCCAAAAAGTTCACTTGGGTTTTTCTGTAACATCTTATGGAAAACCTGGATGAACTTTTTGACCATCCCAATAAATAAAACTAATTATGTATTTCACAAAATATAGTTAATTACTTAAGTAGTTAAAATAGCACAAAATAACAAATTACAGGTAATTTCATTATATCATTACCTCATAAAAAAACATCATTAAATGGTCTGGAATATTGGGCACATTTTTCACTTACAAATGAGAACATAATCAACTGATTGGATCATAGGCCAACCCAAAGATGACCTAATCTACAACTTGAATGAATTATATCAATAGCTCAAATTCTGGTTCCTAACAGGAGAGGTTAATGCTACAATGGCCTGGTGATAAGGAAACTCTCCTTCTTACTCCCCAGCATAAAACCGAACTTGAGAGTATGAAAAGTGGAAGTTTGTCATGGTATACTGCTGTTTCTGTGTTCCTCCATCACTTTCTTAAAAGATAAATTGAGGCATATTAATATTTTTAGAAATTATTTGAGCAAAAGTTGATTTGAAGTGGGTAGTTCACTCTGCTGATGGGAACTGCGGGAAAATTTTTATAAAGATAAAGCAGAAGAAATTAAAAAATAAAAAAGACTATTGACTGGCTATAGTTTAAACCCTTGCTGGCTCTTTGTGATTGATTGTCTTTAGGTTTCAATTTCATAACCTTGAGGCATTTACAGGCTTGGATTTTGGTTTGGGTGTCATGACATTAGAGACACCTGACTCCCGTGGCCTTCTTGTTTAACAACTTCCTTTTATGCCTCACTTCAATACTTTATCATATTATGTGAAACTCAATTCGTGTTTTTCTATCCCCCATTTAAGCTTCCCTGATGGATCAGTGGGTAAAGAATTCACCTGCAATGCAGGAGACACAGGAAACATAGGTTGATCTTTGAGTAGGTAACATCCCCTGGGGGAGCAATGGTTACCCACTCCAATATTCTTGCCTGAAAATCCCACTGACAGAGGAGCCTTATGGGCTACAGTCCAAAGGGTTGCAAAGAGACTCAACAAAGCACACGCATACATCGCCCCTCAACTATTCAATGTACGTAATAACTAAATGTGCCTGCTACCCTTTTCTATGTTAATCTCCACCCCACTTTTTTTTTTTTCTGTGCATCTATCTAAGCTAAATATGGGAAGAAAAGCAATCTAATTAAACAAATTCAAATATATGTTTGAATGGCTGAAAAAAACCTATACTCCTCCCAGACATATTATTTTCTAAAGAAAGATTCACTACACCAAATGAATCCCGAAGCTTTAAAAATAAAGCAGTATATGAAAAGGATGCAGATAAAGATAAGTGTCAGAAGATACTGTGGGTGCAGCAGTATTAACAAGAAGACACATTAGCTCCATTCGGTATCTTCTTTGTCTTCAGTTAAGTTTGTCTAAATTATTTTTGGCTTTCCTGGCTTACAGGCATGTGCCTCTTTCCTACTCTTGTACTTGAAACACAGATTTGCCCAAGATTTTCCTTGCTTGTTAGGTTCATTGCTTCTCCAATGAAACTAAGCAGTCAGAAAGCAGGGCAGAGTAGAAGTGGTTACTTGTGAGAGCACATTTTTGGTAATTTTGGTAAATGACTATAAGTAAATGACTCATCAAACACATACCCAAGAAAATGAGTTTTTCTATCAAAACATGAGTAAATGCTGATGGGAAGATTTTTTTTTTCTAGAAAAATTACATATAGTTGGTCCTCTGTCAAAATTAATTTAATTGAAGGATAGAAAACATTACCCTTCAATTCCACTTTAGAGTACAAAAAAATGGTAACTGCTTTCCTTTGTAATTGTCTTTATCACTCATGTTGCAATTAGTTTAGGCTAATCCACCTCTCCCTTATTAAGAGCAGATATATTACAAAGCAGAGAGAAAAGACCACTCATGTGTTGAAAAAATTATGTATGAAATTAACTGTCTAAATCTAAATTCTCTTTTGTTTTAATAATAATAATAAGAGCTTAAGTTTCCTTTATTTCCAAAGAAATAGAAAGATGCTGCTGAGTTTTTGAAGGTATAGCAAGACATGAGACTTCATTTACTAGACAATTAAAAATGCTGTAGTGAATGAAGAACCATGCTAATAATGTTTTTCTCCCCTTGAGGCAAGAAAGTGAAAAAAATTAGTGCAGGCTGATGAAAATTAGATTTTTACCCTATCCTTTCACCAACACAGTTTTTGTACACATAAGATGCCATAGAATGAAAATTAAATCACAACATAATTTATTTCACTGTTTTAAGTGTACAATGTTTTATTATTTATAAAGTAATTGAAATCCATATATTGGGGCTCTTCCATCTGCATGAGAAATGGCACATTTTTCTATCAAAAAAAAAAAAAAAAACACTTTGGAAGTATAAGTTTTCTACTTCCTAGCTCATTTTAAACTCTTTCTTAGAGTCTTTTAAAAAGATAGACTTAAATATCAGAAGAAATGTTTTTATACTTATATAGAAGACAATAGATGCAATAATTGAAATGCAAACAAAAATGTAAATGTTGATTACAGTTTAGTGGTCAGGTGACTTTTATGGACTGTCTTATGAAAAACAGGTTTAATTTTAGAAGCACAGATGGGAATGCTGAGTGTTTCAAGCAAGTGCATTGGAGGCCACAGTGCAGTTTGAAACATTGAATGGTTTCATGGATCTGCTTATGTTTACTTCTAGACTTGTACACATCCTCTACATCAGACAGAATAACTTCAAACAGCAATGAGATTGTGCTTCTTTCCCATAGCACTTCAGTGGGCTGCTCTAATCCTTGTAGTAGAATTCTCTAGACAATAAGACCCTACATGATTTAGCTCTTCCCAACCTCCCCTTCCTGCTTGCAGCCCTCCTTTCTCTGTACTCCAACCACACCCAGACGCTTTCATTTCCTCTAATATAAGAGCTTTGTATATTTTCTTTCTTTGTAATACTCTAGACCCGGCTCTGTGTTTGGTTTTCTCTATTGTTTAATTTTCATTGTTCAGCTTAACCTTAACCTCCTCAGAAAAAGGGTTAAATCACTTTCAAGGCACCTGCCACCATTTATTGTCCTCCTAAGTACTCATTCACTTATTGATCAACTAGCTGATTGACAGATTCATTGCTTTCCTGTCTCTCTCACAAAATGTATAGCTCCATAAATACAGGCAACATCTTTGTCTGGTTAGTTCAATATTTAGTTCAGCACTACCATGGAGTCAGGGTTCTGAGAATATGTGAAGATTTAACTATCATTGTATTTAGAGAATGATGACTTAGACTAGAGAGAGGTTTTAGAATCTGTTCAGTGAAATACTGTTCTATTGAAGACAGAAAATGACTCGAGGGATTGAAATGAGATAGAAGACCTCAGGGAAACTACCAAGATAATCCCCAGAATGTTCATGGAGGGTTGCCCAAGAGACACAGATTACAATCTTGTCCAGTCAGGCGAAAAGGAGAGTGGCTCTGCCTACAATCCAGACAGAGATTCCAGGAGAATGAGCAGGTTTAATTTACAAAGATCAAGGCCACTTTTCCTTTTCACCTCAAAACTGATTCTGGCAGTAAATCCAGGTAGAGATATCCACAGGTGTTTGGCATTAGGAGGTAGATTTTCAGGTAAGTGGGTAAATTAGAAAACAATTGGATATTGTGTTGAACAAGTGAAATGCCCCTAAAGGTAATTTTCTATAGTTTAATGTAACTTCAGCAGAGTTCAAGAAACACTGTTCACTGATTTGTATATAATTCTGTTGTTGCTATTTAGTTGCTAAGTCATGTACAACTCTTGTGCTACCCCACTGACTGCAGCCTGCCAGTCAGCCTGCTACTGGAGTGGGTTGCCATTTCCTTCTTCAGAGTATCTTCCCAACCCAGGAATTGAACCTGCATCTCTTGTATTGACAGGCAGATTCTTTACCACTGAACCACCAGGGAAGCCATATATAACTACAGGCTTGTAATGTCTCTGATCCAGTAGACTCAGATTCTGTTAATTATATGTGTGAACATGAATAGATGTAAAAACATTACTCTTAAGTTTTTTTGTGCTTTCTTTGGCAGCATGTTTGGGAAAACTGAAATATGCTGCTAAGTCACTTCAGTTGTGTCCGACTCTGTGAGACCCCATAGATGGCAGCCCACCAGGCTCCTTCATCCCTGGGATTCTCCAGGCAAGAACACTGCAGTGAGTTAGGTATTCTTAAGAATTTGGACTTCAGTTAGAGGATTTGGTTTAATGCCACCCATGTCAGTCTTCTTATTCCCATTTGTCAATCTACAGATCAGTGCATTACTGTTCAAAACTGTTCAGAAGCTGAAGGCAGCACTTGCCGAAGAGATATGTAAAGACAAAAGACTAAAGATGCCATGATATGCATTTGTTACAAGGAAAAGGCATATGTTAGTAGTAAAATTAGTAAAATGTGGACACTTATTAAGGAATAATTGAGATCAACAAAGGCAGTCTTCTAAGAGCACAGTAAGGACCTGGGAGTTGGGGCTCCAGTGAATGCTGTTCTGAAGAACATCAGATTCTAGAAGAAAATTCAATGCATTTTGAATGTTTTTAAAACTTGGAAAGCCCATTTTCTTGTGTAGTGCAACTCTGCATCCTGCTGGGAAAAAAAAAAAAAAAAAAAACTGCTTAAGATAAAGGGTCACAGAAAGAGCAGTTAAAGGAGCAAATTGCACAAGAAAGGGGCTAAACAAAGGAAGATTTGGCATGCCTAGGAGAACCACATCTCTTCTGGGTAGTCTGTCTTGCACCAGCTTTATCAAAACTAGATATGCCGTGTATGATTGGTAGATACAGCGATAGCAATGCTGTTTGTATGGTTTTCTTAACATAAAACTAATTTTTGTGGTGCCAGTCTCTGTAGAGCACCTGCTCACATTTATTGATGTGTAACCCATTTGGATTTGGGGAAAAATAACATTTGCTCTCTTTCCTTTTTAAATTTACTAGTTTAGGTACAGAACAATGGTCTTGTTTATATTCTGTGTTTGTGGATATGCATGAACATGCCCTGTGTTTTATTTATCCTCTACCTATTTTTTAATAACCAAAACTCAGTTAAGTAACTGTGGCTTGTTTGCCCTTTCATATTACTGTGAAGTCCTTTCTGCCCTGAATCTGTTAAAATAGTTTTCTCCTAATGACTTTTCCCTCTTGTAACTAGCATTTCTCTCCTATGTACCTGATATTTTCATTTTTTTCCCTTTGAACTCACAACTCCAAGGGTCACAGCCCAACTGAACTGCATTAAAGGCCATGTTTTCTTTGCCCATTCCATGTGTTATATCTGACAGTAATTCTGTGAGGCAATGAGAAAGAATCTTTCAAACTATTTAAGCTCAACCTGAAGATAAGTTATGTGTGGGTGTGGACTCAGTAGCTTCAGTTTTGTCCAACTCTTTGTGACCTCATGAACCATCGCCTGCAGGTTTTTCTGTCCATGGAATTTTCCTGGCAAGAATACTGGAATGGGTTTCCATGCCCTCCTCCAGGGGATCTTCCCAACCCAGGGATCGAACCCATGTCTCCTGCATCTCTTGTATTGCAGGAGGATTCTTTATCGCTGCACCACGGGGGGAGCCCTAAGATACTGACATCATATTTCTTTGCTCTACAATTCCTTGCTTTTTTCCCTTCTACACTTAGATCTTTATTTTCCTATCTTACTTTTCTTAAAGATTAAGCTTACTTTATTTTCTTACTTTTCTTAGAAATTAAAGCCTTTAGAAATCTTTTTTTATAAAATTGTTTTGTTCTTATATTATGCAAGCATACTTTCACACTGTGCAAGGCAACTTTCATCCTAGTCAACCTATGTCAGAGGGAAAAGAAAATATTCTTCCTAGATTGGATGATTGGTTTAGATTTAGAAATACACAGAAAAGTACACATATTTTGGAGAATTTTTCTAATTCAGTTAAATAAATGTTGTCTACTTGTTTAGCCTTGTCGTTGTTCAGTCACTCAGTCAGGTCTGACTCTTTGTGGCCCCTTGGACTGCAGCATGCCAGGCTTCCCTGTCTTTCACCATCTCCCAGAGCTTGCTCAAACTCATGTCATTGAGTCGATGATGTCATCCAACCATCTCATCCTCAGGTTTATCTCTCAGTGAGGAAATTCTAAGTTGACTTCAAGATACAGACCTAAAGTCTCCATACTTGCTGCATGAACAAATCTGGGACTTAGGTCTTTAACTTCTGCAGTTAATAGCCCCAATGAATTTCATATTGTTATTATATTATAATAAATGTTTTGTTATCGTCATCATTTTTCAATGCAGTTTCTTTCCACAACTGTTCTGCTTTCTCACCACTTTATTGTCACATTATTTTTCCACAGTTAACTTCCTGGACAAATACATGTGGTGGATTTATGCAACTGTGCTTTGGAGCAAGACTGGCCATTTTAGCTAAGACTGCACTCACTGGTCATCCTGTGAGAAATGGCATATTCTTTGGCAAGAGTTTCTGAGGCTTTTGTGATTCATCACCCTGACTCAGTATGGTCTCCACCACCTTATGGCTTTCAGATGATATAGAATATGGAAATGGAGACACAAACAGATGACTAGAAAAAAAGAATTGCAGAACCCTGTACAAAAGTTTTATGATTGTGATACTTTCATATTTATTATCAGTCAGTTAAGAACATTTTACTAGTAAAAAAAGATCTTTGAAATGTGCTTTCAGTTGGAAAATACTTTGAGTATTTTGAAGAATCTTTGGCATTATCATTATATGAAGAAAAAAATAACCAGACCACAACTTTAGAAGATAGAGCGTATTTACATGGTGTAAAGATAAAACATCTGCAAGATCATTTTCTAGTTTTCTTGAATATCATTACTTGATACCCTGCCAAGCTTTAATGTAAGTTTCCTTTAATACAAAGGGACCTTAGCTGTGCCTCAGAAAGACATAAATGGGGCTATACAGCTTTAAAAAACCAAGAAATATTTTTCTATTCAAATCTACGATCTATTTTCATGAATTTGTTTTGATTTCTTATCTAGTAGAGGAAAGCTAGTCTATCCGTGAAGCTAGACAGACTTCAAAACATTGCAAAGTGGTTCTTCATCTTTAATGTGGACCTGGGAACATGGGTGTCCACTGGAGCCCTGATGGTGACAGTTTGGCACTGTAGGAAAAGATTAATGACACAAGAAACCGCCAGCATGGTGCTTGCTGTGTCTTTTCTATATTAAGGCACGAACTATTTGTTTTCCCTTTTGCATTACTCTTTGCTTCTTGATTTAGTTGGAATTTCAAATAGCTGATGAGACTACCATTTTTCCTTAATGACTGATGTCTAGCAAAACAAATTTCCCTTGAAAGGAGTAAAACAATTTCTATTCACTAGGATTTTTAAGAATATGTCTCGTTAATCTGACTTATAAACTTGATCTTTGGTAATCTCTAAATTAGCCTCTAATCTCAATGGGAAAAAATGAGGCTAGCCCTAAACTAAAATGCTAGACCCATTCTAGCCTTCAGTAGATGTAACCAAATGTGTTTATATCTCTAAAAGAGTTTCTAGGGGAACTAGTTATTTCTGTGCCATGCTAAAAATAACATGAAATACAAAGGGGTTAGTAAGAGAATATGATTACTGGAAAGAAATGTGGAATGTTGTATTCAATAAAGTTAGAGGAGAAAAGCTTTCTGGTTACTGGCTGCACACATGTCTAATACAAACGCTGGTCCATTTAGTCACATATTTGCACTTGTAATGGATTTGGTGAGTGAAACAGCATTCTGTCTGTGTAAACTGAATAGCTTGACAAAACACTGCATGCTTGTCACTAACTACCCTTCAGAATTATAATTGGGAGGGAAGGTTGTAAAACCAACATGACTTTAGATGTCTTAACAGCCAGAGGATGACTGTGACATACTTTATAATAAAGTGTCATTTTCCAAGATACATAGAAATCAGTTGTATTTACTGTGCACCAAATCTTTTTTTAGACCCAACCAAATGACAATGTCATGCCTATACTGCTGCATGCATAATTCAAATCATTTTTTACCACGTCTTACTCTAGTCAGACCGAGGTGGGTGGTCCCTCAGGGAGCACTGCTCTCTCTTTGACCTTGGTCATGAATTACCTGTCAAAGGTGAGACTTGATATTTTAGCAGAGATTATACAAGGTTTTCCATAAATAAGATCTGGAGAAATTGAAACCATACCTTTACATTTCTAAAGCTTTCTGTAAATTGAATTTGGTATTAATCAAAAGGATCATCAGAACTCCTAGAGATAAACAAGGAAATGCTGTGCTCTGGGGAATTTTTAATACATATATGAATTATACCGAATACCAGTGGCCTGTGCAACTGCAGAAAAGAAAATTGGAAAGGACTATAGCTTACCTTACAATCATCCTGCTCATTTCCTTGCTCTTCTCATTAGTCACACAAGAGAGTGTAAAATGAAAGTAAGTAATGTTAAATGGCCAACAATGTTAAATGATGCAAATAGACTTCTAGTAAAAAAAGTCTACTACATGAAGACAGATTTTCATTGGTATTCTTTATATTTCAGCTTTTTAAAATTATATTTGCATTTTTAAGAATTCATAGTACAAATTTCTTTGTTCCTGAATGTTAACATGATGATGATATGTAAATACTTGGTACCAGAAATTCTGCAATTAAGAGGTTCCATGTTAACTGTAATTTTTGATAGGTGTCTACTTGCCATACTACCAGTTCAAGGAGCATTTCTTAATGTTAGAATATGAGTTTAAATACTCACTGTAAACCAAAAGAATAGAGTTTTATTTTTTGTATGAAAATATTATATCATGCTAAAAATTTCAGAAAGTATATGTCAAATGTAATTTCCAAATATTTTTCAAGTGCTATGACAAGGCTACATTCAAAGGCAAGGATTAGAAATTATTTAATCTATACATGCTTACCTGATGAATGATAGATGCTTCAGTGCAAATATTCATGTTAATACCTGTTGCATTGTTAATAATTTTATTGTTTAGAAAATATTTATATGGATTAATCAGTACAAGATCCATGTTACTGAGATTAACAAATTAGCTTTTGCTTAATGTAACAAATGAAGTAGTATTTAAAAGTCTAGGTTTGTCCAAAAGCAGACACCATATAAAAAGTTGCTCAATCCCATGGGTTATAAAGGAAATGTAAAATAAATTAAGGGAATACTTTTACTTATTAGACTTTTAATATGCAAATACATATATGTATATATATACATATATCAGTTCAGTTCATTTCAGTTGCTCAGTCATGTCCGACTCTTCGTGACCCCATGGACTGCAGCATGCCAGGCCTCCCTGTCCATCACCAACTCCCAGAGTTTACCCAAACTCATGTCCATTGGCTTGGTGATTCCATCCAACCATCTCATCCTCTGTCATTCCCTTCTCCTCATACCTTCAATCTTTCCCAGGATCCGGGTCTTTTCAAATGAGAAAGTTCTTCAAATCAGGTTGCCAAAGTATTGTAGATTCAGCTTCAGCATCAATCCTTTCAATGAACACTCAGGACTGGTCTCCTTTAGGATGGACTGGTTGGATCTCCTTGCAGTCCAAGGGACTCTCAAGAGTCTTCTCCAACACCACAGTTCAAAACCATCAATTCTTCTGCATTCAGCTTTCTTTATACTCCAACTCTCACATCCATACATGACTACTGGAAAAACCATAGTCTTGACTAGATGGACCTTTGTTGGCAAAGTAATGTATCTACTTTTTAATATGCTGTCTAGGTTGGTCATAACCATCCTTCCAAGGAGTAAGCATCTTTTAATTTCATGGCTGCAGTCCCCATCCACAGTGATTCTGGAGCTCAAAAAATAAAGTCTGACACTGTTTCCACTGTTTCCCCATCTATTTCCCATAAAGTGATGGGACTGGATGCCATGATCTGCATTTTCTGAATATTGAGCTTTAAGCCAACTTTTTCACTCTCCGCTTTCACTTTCATCAAGAGGCTTTTTAGTTCCTCTTCACTTTCTGCCATAAGGGTGGTGTTATCTGCATATCTGAGGTTATTGATATTTTTCTGGCAATCTTGATTCCATCTTGTATAGTGCCAAATTTTGATAACCATTTGGGAAGAGAAGATCGTTCACAGTGCTGGTGAAATATAAATTGGAATGGTAAGTGTAGAGAGCAATTAGTAAGATTCATAAAACTAAAGATCGGCATTCTCTCAACATACAAAAATATTAGTTGTCAGTACATAATGCTATGGGTTTTTTTTTTTTTTTTCCCAATCTTGATGAATTTGATGGATGAAAAGTAACTTCATGGCCTGAATGTTTGTCCCCTTCCCTAAAACTCATTTGTTGAAAATCTACCCCTCAAGGTGATAACATTAAGATGTAATAGGATTAGATGAGGTGAGGAGGACTGACCCTAATGAACAGGGTTGGTGCCCTTCTGAGAGTGAGGAGAGAGCTTATTTCCTTTTTCTCTCTTCCATTACATTAGGATACAACATATCAGCCATCTGTAGCCTGAAGAGGACTCTCTGGAGACCCTGACGTAACTGGTACCATGATCTTAGACTTACAAACTACAGAACTGTGAGAAGTGATATCTCCATTCTGTTTCTGATTTCTTAGTTTTACTTAAATTATAATCTTTACACATTTATTATATATTAGTATTTACTTCTCTTTGTTTTCTTTGCTTATTTTTATACTGAGCTTTCCTTATAATTTCTTAATGTTTGGAAAATTACATTGTATAAAAGAAACCCTCTAGGAACATACCCTTTCAATGGATGCATTTTTTTAACAATCAATTTTTACACTTTGTTACATAATCTATTTCATTAAGCATCAGTATCATTATTTTTTAAAGAAAAATTTTATTATAGAGAAATTTCAAACATAAAAAAATACTGCATTGTGTTGTATTGTATTAATGGTGTAATTAATGTATTACGTTTCATAAAACTGATTAACCTATCCTAAATTTATTTCTTATATACTGTCCTGCATGAGCTCTTTCAATATTATTTCAAATTCAAAATATCACATCAATAATCATTGTCCCATAAATATATTTGGTTTCTGTCTCTAAGTAACAAGGACTCTTAGTTTTTTCTTTTAACATAATTATATCATCATTTTAATATACCTGAAAAAACTATCAATAATTCCTAACATTATTCACAGAGATTCAGTGTTCATATTTCCCCATTGTCATATATATTTTAAGTGAAGTCGCTCAGTCGTGTCCGACTCTTAGCAACCCCATGGACTGGAGCCTACCAGGCTCCTCCGTCCATGGGATTTTCCAGGCAAAAGTACTGGGGTGGGGTGCCATATGCTTCCACAAATATTTTATTTAATTAAAGTTAAAATTTAGGTTCATATATTAGAAGTCATTTAGCATATCTCTTAAACTAAAGGTTTACATTCATCATGTTTCTATTTTGCATTATTTTGTTATCACTGACTCAATGGATATGGGTTTGGGTGGACTCCAGCAGTTGGTGATGGATAGGGAGACCTGGCATGCTAAGGTTCATGAGGTCACAGAGTCGGACATGACTGAGCGACTGAACTAAACTAAACTGAACTGTTATATCAAAATAATTGTTTTCAGAGCAGAGACTGCCATAGACTGCATGTTCAGTTCAGTTCAATTCAGTCGCTCAGTCATGTCCAACTCTTTGCAACCCCATGAATTGCAGCATGCCAGGCCTCCCTGTCCATCACCAACTCCTGGAGTTCACTCAGACTCACGTCCATCGAGTCAGTTATGCCATCCAGCCATCTCATCCTCTGTCGTTCCCTTCTCCTCCTGCCCCTAATCCCTCCCAGCATCAGAGTCTTTTCCAATGAGTCAAAAGTTCACATGAGGTGGCCAAAGAATTGGAGTTTCAGCTTTAGCATCATTCCTTCCAAAGAAATCCCAGGGCTGATCTCCTTCAGAATGGACTGGTTGCATCTCCTTGCAGTCCAAGGGACTCTCAAGAGTCTCCTCCAACACCACAGTTCAAAAGCATCAATTCTTCGGTGCTCAGCTTTCTTCACAGTCCAACTCTTACATCCACACATGACCACTGGACAAACCATAGCCTTGACTAGACGGACCATTGTTGGCAAAGTAATGTCTCTGCTTTTCAATATCCTATCTAGGTTGGTCATAACTTTTCTTCCAAGGAGTAAGTATCTTTTAATTTCGTGGCTGCAGTCACCATCTGCAGTGATTTTAAATCTTGGTATTGCTTATCATATTTTTCTGTCATCTGTATGTTCCTTACATGGGTAGTTTAGTTAGTCCTAGAGGATTGATCAGATTCAGGTTTGATTAATAAGTGTGTACCTTCATAAGAAGACACATAAATTTTCCATCATTGTTAATATTTATAATTTATATTACTATTTTCATTTGATATCTATAAGTAATAATTATATATTTCCCATGACTTGTTACAAAAATCACTTTATGTATGGAGTAACAAAACTATTCTTTATCTTTTTCCAATATGTATACTTTTGCTGTATTATTATTCTGTGATTTTGCTTTTTTATTAACATTTCTGTTGAAGTATAATTGGCACATAATACCTACACAAGGTGTACAATGCTTTAAGTTTTAATATCGGTATGTTCTGTGAAACCATGACCACAATCAAAATAATGAACATAGCCATCACCCTCAGATGTTTTTTTAATGTTCCTTTGTCATCTCCTATTTTCCATTCTATTGCTATATACCAACTGATATTTTCTAGAATCTTAAATAAATGGAAGCACAGCATTTTCCATTTAAATATTTACAATATTTTCTCTATTTTTTTCTGGTTTCTTTCACTCAGCATAACTATTTTGAGATTTAGCCATTGTAGCATGCAACAATAATTTATTTCTTCTTATTGCTGAGAGGTATTGCATGGATGCTTCACTCTGTTTATTTGTTCAGGTGTTGCTGAGCATTTTAGTTGATTCCAGCTTTAGGCTGTTATAAATAAAGCCACTATCAACATTAGGTACAAGTCTTTGTATGAACATATGCTCTTATTTCTCTTGGGTAAATACCTAGCAGTGAAATGGTTAGTTCAAATGAAGGGTGAATGTTTAACTTTTTAAGAAAATACAAAACTATTCCAAAGTGATTGTACCATTTTAACAGCAATGTATGAGAGTTTTAGTCCCTCCAAATCTTTGCCAACACTTGTAATGATCCATAGTTGTCTGTAATCATTCTGATAGGTGTGTCTTACATAATTTACTTAATTTGCATCTTTTAAAATGTTGAACCTATTTTCATTTCTGTGTTCATGTGTGTATGTGTGTGTGTGTGTGTGTGTGTGTGTGTGTGTATGTATTCTTGTATGTTATATGTATGTTTGCTCAGTCCCTGAGTTTTGTGTGACTCTCTTCAGCCCCAGGGGCCATAGCCTGCCAGAATCCTCTGTTCATGGGAGTCTCCAGGCAAGAATACTGGAGTGGGTTGCCATGTCCTCCTCCAGGAGATCTTCCCAAACCCAGGGATTGAACTGGGTCCGCTGTATTTCAGGCAGATTCTTTATTGCTGGAGCCACCAGGGATTCAATATTCTTGTATATTTCCATGTAAGTAAATATTTAAGGGGAAAACTTCATTCAGAAAATGAGACATAAGTTTGTGGTTTCATATGTCTAAGCAAGATTTTTATATTTTTATTATTTAAAAAAAATTTTTTTCCCAAATCTTTGGTAACATTTTAAAGTGAAAGTGGAAGTCACTCAGTCGTGTCTGACTTTGTGACCCCATGGACTATACGGTCTATGGAATTCTCCAGGCCAAAATTCTAGAGTGGGTAGCCTTTCCCTTCTCCAGGGGATCTTCCCAACCCAGGGATCGAACCCAGGTCTCCCACATTACTAGTGGCTTCTTTAACATTTGAGCCACCAGGGAAGCCCAAGAATACTGTAGTAGGTAGCCTTTCCCTTCTCCAGGGGATCTTCCTAACCCAGGAATCAAACCGGGGTCTCTTGCATTGCAGATGAATTCTTTACCAGCTGAGCTACCAGGGAAACCCCCTAATTTTTAAAAAAGTATTTCATTTTTGAAAATCATTATTGTATAAAGTTTTCAGATGGTATGGATCCCACCAATTTATTTCAAAGATTACTGCATTTTGTTGAAAGAGTTTCTGATATCCAGCCTAATTTTATCTTAATTTCTTTTCCAGAACATTATGCTGCCTCTATCATAAATCATTCTGCTCCCTGCTGAGCACTTAATGTATCCAGTATAGGTAGAAAATTATATCTCTTCTTTGTTTCAGCAAAACTAGTGTGTAGCACTTTTTCACTTAACTGGCAAGCCTAGTGCCTTAATCTTTGTTGTGTGGAAATCTTGGTTATGATTTGCATGTTGTATGTCTGTATTTTCGGGAAGGCAATGGCACCCCACCCCAGTACTTGCCTGGAAAATCCCATGGACGGAGGAGCCTGGTGGGGTCCAGTCCATGGGGTCGCTAGAGTCGGACGCGACTGGCGACTTCACTTTCACTTTTCACTTTCATGCATTGGAGAAGGCATGGCAACCCACTCCAGTGTTCTTGCCTGGAGAATCCCAGGGATGGGGAAGCCTGGTGAGCTTCCGTCTATGGGGTCGCACAGAGTCGGACACGACTGAAGCGACTTAGCAGCAGTAGCAGCAGCATGTCTGTATTTTAAATAAAATACTAAGTTCATAAATGTTATTTGATTCATTTAAAATTACCAAATTTTGTTTCTATTGAGTAATCAACAATTATAAAGATTTCTATTTTTTATGTGAAATTGAATTTACTGATTAGATTGCCAACTGGCATGGGTATATTAATTTCAGGTTTATGACAATTTATGCTCTAAATTGTTTACTATAATTATATTACACTGTTATTTTAATGTCCACAAAACAAATTTTAAAGGTCTATGATAAAAGTGTTACATTAGTTTTCTAATGTTACTTTTAAAAATTACCACAACTTCAGTGGCTTCCGGGGAAGGCAATGGCACCCCACCCCATACTTTTGCCTAGAAATCCCATGGATGGAGGATCCTGGTGGGCTCCGTCCATGGGGTCGCTGAGAGTCGGGCACGCTGGCGACTTCACTTTCATTTTTCTCTTTCATGCATTGGAGAAGGAATGGCAGCCCACTCCGGTGTTCTTGCCTGGAGAATCCCAGGGACGGGGGAGCCTGGTGAGCCCCGTGGGGTCGCACGGAGTCGGACACGACTGAGCGACGCAGCAGCAGCAGCAGCAGTGGCTTCAGTTCAGTTCAGCCACCCAGTCGTGTCTGACCCTTTGCTACCCCATGAATCGCAGCACTCCAGGCCTCCGTGTCCATCACCAACTCCCAGAGTTCACTCAAACTCATGTTCATCGAGTTGGTGATGCCATCCAGCCATCTCATCCTCTGTTGTCCCCTTCTCCTCCTGCCCCCAATCCCTCCCAGCATCAGGGTCTTTTCCAGTGAGTCAACTCTTCCCATGAAGTGGTCAAAGAATTGGTGTTTCAGCTTTAGCATCAGTTCTTCCAGTGAACACCCAAGACTAATCTCCTTTAGGATGGACTGGTTGGACCTCTTTGCAAACCAAGGGACTCTCAAGAGTCTTCCAACATCACAGTTCAAAAGCATCAATTCTTCAGCACTCAGCTTTCTTCACAGTCCAACTCTCTCATCCATACATGACTACTGGAAAAACCATAGCCTTGACTAGATGGACCTTTGTTGGCAAGGAATGTCTCTGCTTTTGCATATACTATCTAGGTTGGTCATAACTTTCCTTTCAAGGAGTAAGTGTCTTTTAATTTCATGGCTGCAGTCACCATCTGGAGTGATTCTGGAGCCCCCAAAATAAAGTCTGACACCGTTTCCACTGTTTCCCCATCTATTTCCCATGATGTGATGGGACCAGATGCCAAAATCTTAGTTTTCTGAATGTTGAGCTTTAAGCCAACTTTTTCACTCTCCTCTTTCACTTTCATCAAGAAGCTCTTTAGTTCCTCTTCACTTTCTGCCATAAGGGTGGTGTCATCTGCATATCAAGAACACAAAGGTGTTATGTAAGTTGTTGTAGGTTTTTAATAGTTTTGTAGGTTATTATCCTGCAGTCATGAAATTAAAAGATTCTTTCTCCTTGGAAAGAAAGCTATGGCAAACCTAGACAGTGTATTAAAAAGCAGAGGCATCACTTTGCCAACAGAAGTCCATGTAGTCAAAGCTATGGTTTTTCTAGTAGTCATGTGTGAATATCAGAGTTGGACTATAAAGAAGGTCAAGTGCCAAAGAATTGATTCTTTTGAATTGTCGTGCTGGAGACTTCTTGAGAGTCCCTTGGACTGCAAGGAGATCAAACCAGTCAATCCTAAAAGAAAGCAATCCTGAATATTCATTGGAAGGACTGATGCCGAAGCTGAAGCTTCAGTACTTTGGCAACCTGATGCAGAGCTGACTCATTGGAAAAGACCCTGATGCTGGGAAAGATTGAGGGCAGCGGGAGAAGGGGGCAGCAGAGGATGAGATGGTTAAATAGCTTCACTGACTAAATGTACACGAATCTGAGCAAATTTCATGTGAGATAATGAAGGACAGGGAAGTCTGGCATTCTGTAGGCCTTGCAGTCACAAAGAGTCAGAAATAACTTCTGTGAAAAAGTCACAGAAGAACAAAAGTTATTAATCCAAAATTTACAGGACTCAAATCTTACTGGGATAATATAATGTTTTAGAAGGGCTGTGTTCCTTTCTTGAAGTTGTAGGAACAAATCTCTTTCTTTACCTTTTCTGCCTTTTAGAGGTCGTCACATTCCTTGACTCATAGCACCCTTCCTTCATCTTCAAAACCTATAACGTTGACCCAGTTTCTGTCATCACATCTTCTTCTCTGACTCTCTTCTGCCTCAGTCTTCCACTTCTCAGGACCCTTGTGATTATGCTGTGTTCATCTGCATAATCTAGTATAATTTCTCTATTTTTAGATCTGCTGCTTAGCAACTTTAATTCTCCTTTGCTGTGCAAACTTTGTAGTTTCCAAGGATTAGGACATGATCATCTTGGGAGGGGTGGCATTATTTTGCTTACCACAGTAACTGAATAGAAAAGTCCACTTGAGGAACATAGGTGAGTCAGGAAGTAGCCTCTCTGTAGCAACTCATGAGAGATTAATGCTGTGGGAATTTGTTTTGTTTTTAATTTATTTTAAATTTATTATTTATTTTAGTTTTAGTCCTTTTATGAATAAACTCTCTAGCTTATTTATGATTCAACTGTATCAGGTCAACTCTAGGTATTACAAATCTCAGTCAAATTAAGATAGAATTTCTGGGAATGGGGCTTAATTTCTTAAGTGATTAAAATTTGTCACCAGGGTTGAGAATTTAAGAATGATATAGTAGATAATATGGTGACCCTTCTTTAGTTAGTGAGCTTTAATCATTGCATCAAAGGCAAATAATAGCACAGATATACAAATTAAATAATTATGATCCTCAAATATATGGAGTAGAGTTAAAATTCTACTAAAAGCTACAACATCTGCCTCTATATCTGATTCATGAAACTGGAGAATTTTCTTCTGAATTTCATGGAATGCCTTCATGTGTTTTGATGAATTGTGGAGATGAGATGAAGAATCACAGTTGAAACATACAAACCTGGAGTGAAGAGAATTTTGTTTTGTTTTTTGAGTTGTTTTGAATCACTGAATGTAGGTTAGAGCATCAGTTCTACTCATATAGTTTTCTTATGCAGAAGCCCTTGCTTCCTTCTTTAGAAAAAAATGTATCTACCAGTAGATTTAGTATTTTCTTCCTTGTTTGACAAACAATAAGGAATTAAACATGCAAATGTGAGTCTGTTGTAAACAGAGATCTCTGGAAGCTTTCAGAAATCAAGCATGCCCAGTAGAGGCAAGGTTCAAGACCAAAACAGGCAGGGTACAGATCTGCAGCCAAGATAGCTGGCAGTCCAAATTCTCGACTGACTGTAGCACAGGGAGGGGAAATCTTGCCTACGGTAGACAGCGGGAGAGTTGGCAGATAAACTAGAACACCATTATGTGACATGATGGGGAAAGTATGTTGGCTATGAGGACAGAAATTCTTTCTTTCTTTCTGTTTCAAAATTTCTTATAATACTGAGTGTTTTTATCCCCTATACATAAAGGGACTAGGAATGGAGATTTATTTCTAAAGTATCCACATTTTAACAATCTCCAAAATCTGAATATTTGTATACTTCTTATACTTTTTTTTCAGTAACTGAGGTTTGCTTTATAGCCCTAGGAATGTATTAAGTTGCTTATGAAAAATACTTTTTTTCTCTTTTTAAAGTTTTGCATAGTAACATGAATGCTTGTACTTTTCTTCTGATCTTCTTCATTTCAAAAATTGTTATTTGGCCTCCTGGGAATAAGTTAGATTTTAATATGTTCACTTTTTCTACAACTTTATTTGTGTATAGCAAGCAAAGAAGCTATTTCTACAATGTGAGGAAAAGTTTCTCCTATACAGTTTATGACAGATGAACACCAGCAGAAAGGTTGTTCTTGAAATGTTCTACAGAATAAAGGGATATATATCAGTATTTTATACATATCTTTTCTTGGTGTTGAGAAACCTAGAAGGATGAGGAAAAAATTTGAAAAAATAATTGTGAATCCAGATACACAGACACAATAGGTCAAAATAAAAGCCCAGCTGAACAAACCAGCAAAGATTATACACATAATCCTCTCTACAAATGTCTATAGCAATATGTGGATACGTTTCTATCTGAATAGATATAGAGACTGATACTTTCCTAGGTGAATATTTCTTGTTCTTTATGGGTAACCGTACTCATTTTCAAGTTATACAATAAAAATTTAAAAATGAATGTGCAGTATTTATATGACCTCTAGCTTAAATTTAGATCCCATCTAATGGTACCTTAGTTTACCTGGTGTGAACTACCTTAGTTCTTTCCTTTTCTTTTATATCTACATCTTCTGACTATGACTCTCAGAAAGGACTTTCACTCTCCTGACCTTTTTCTTGCTTCAGTGACAACAGCTTAGAGAATGAAGTGAAGGATGCAGATCTTCATTTCAGTTCAACTGTTACTAATTTCATATCCCTAAAACTGGTAGTATTGTGCAAAGAAGATGCAGATTCAGTTAGAATGCCTGCAGCTCTGGGTCAGGTAGGGTTACTATATTAATATTAATACAGATTGGAAAAGTGGATATAAAGCTTGGAGCTGAATGTCAAAGAAAATCTATCTGAGCATAATTCTAATCATCACTTTTTACTCATTGCAAGGAGAACATGGTTTCTTTAGAATTACAGGCACAGTCAGTAATGGAATTCTGAATGTCACATATATCTCCATAATGCTAGCTTTGTGTAATCTCTTTAATAGATAGATGGATGGATGGAGAGAGGATAGATACATAGATAGATAGGTATTAGTGATGGCTAGATAAACTGGAAGTCAGGCATTTTATGATACAAGCATAATTTTATGTATTCTTTGGCTTCCCTCATGGTTCAGTGGTAAAATAATCTGCCTGCAATGCAGGAGACACGGGAGATGCAGGTTTGATCCCTGGGTTGGGAAGATCCCCTAGAGGAGGGCATGGCAACCTACTCCAGTATCCTTGCCTGGAGAATCCCATGGAAAGAGGAACCCAGTGGATTTCAGTCTGTGGGGTTGCAAAGGGTTTAACGTGACTTAGCGACTGAGCACACATGCACGCAGCTTTTATAGTTAGTTGGGCTACAACTTTATCTTTATGCTATTCCACATATAATGATGATTTTATATTATCAGTTATCAGAAAAAGACCAACCTTAATTTCACTGCTCTCTTAATCAAGGGCTTCTCTAATAGCTCAGACAGTAAAGAATCTGTCTGCAATAATGCAAGAGACCTGGCTTTGATCCCTGGGTGGGAAAGATCCTCTGGTGAAAGGAATGGCTATCCACTCCAGTATTCTTGCCTGGAGAATCTCATGGACAAAGAAACCTGGTGGGCCAGAGTCAGAAAGGACTGAGTGACTAACACGTTCACTTTTTTTTTTTTTTTCATCTTCTCTTCGTCAAATAATATGAGACTTTGAAGAAATTCAGATTTATATGTAGCTAAGTTCTCCAGTCATCAGAAAGTTTAAGATTGCTGGAATTTACACATGATGAATTGATTGTTACAAGTAGAATGTTAAGGAATCATCCTCTCCTCCGCCTGAGCTGTGGGCATCTTTCATTTGTGTCTCTTTCCTCTGGCCCACACTGCTTCTGGAATTCCACTCTCTTCTGGAACCCTGAGAGATAGGGAGCAGGTCTAACTTCTTAGAAATTCTTATATCAGCCAATGTGCCTTTGTCTGGAGAAGATTCCCTCACTTCTCCATGACACCTTGAGTAATGCCATTATCAAGGGGGGAGCAAAGCTTGTAAAATTTCATTAATACAATGCTTACAGTTTTCTAGAAAAACAAAGACAATTATTCTCCTACTCTTTTGTAGCTCAACCTAATAATTCAACCCTAACTATGTCTAAAATTATGCCATTTTATCCTATGGGTTTAAGAATGAATTCTGATGGATAAGAAAATGATATATATTTTCTTATATAACCATGACATACTATTTATATTTGATGCAGTTTTCTAAAGTTCTTGGTTCTCAGTTTAAAGGTGTTTATAGCCTGTATGTGAAAAATTGACTTTAATATGAATGTAGTAAATATCTTTTAAGCTTGTATTTTCTTTCAAATTATATTCTGATGTAAAATTTTAAGCTGCACTTCTGTTGGATTCTGAAATTTACAAGAATAGCAGATGATACTTCTTGAACTGTTTATGTAAAACATTCTCTGAGTGGCTTGGGAGACATAAAACAAAGTCAGCTTGGTTAATAGGAAAAATCACTTTTGTATCTTCAATAAACTCATTTGTCAAGAAAACACTCAATGTTTGTGGCCTTACATGCCAGGAACATTACAGCAATGTCTAAGAATTTGAAATATCATATTTTCAGATTTAATTAGAAGCCAGTCATTTCCCTTCTCTACCATTTATATAAAGTGTTCTTCTCAATTTTGTACTATTTTTAGTTCTCATATCACATGCATAATCTTCCAATATGTCTTACAATGTTTGAAAATACTTTTAGCTCTAATATTTTTATTTCATTTTAGTTATTTGTCAGTGAATCTTTTAAATATTTCTGAAATCATCACCCTTAAGGAAAGCAATGTAATTAGTAAGCAACAAGTATGTTCTAATAGCCTGAGAATTCCATGTTACAAAAGCATATAAACCAGAAATTTTCATGAATACTGGGAGAAATTGTGATTGGGAAAAACAGCACCATTAAGAGGATAAATATCAATCATCCAGCTTAACAAATAAATGTAATTAAATGTCTGTTTTATTCCACATTCGGTGAAGAAGAAACATACATTTAAATGTCAGCAAGTACTTCCTAGGCCCAAATCTTTTTAATAGAAACACTTCTTTGGCTAATGTTTGTCATCTGAAGTCAAATATTTCATTAGTCAATATCATTATTCATAATCAGAATATGTATAAACAGGAACTATATTTTACTGAAAGTGGATAATAATTTTATCTTTATAGGTCAACTCAACATTCAGAAAACTAAGATCATGGCATCTGGTCCCATCACTTCATGGCAAATAGATGGGGAAACAGTGGAAACAGTGTCAGACTTTATTTGGGGAGGGCTCCAAAATCACTGCAGATGGTGACTGCAGCCATGAAATTAAAAGACGCTTACTCCTTGGAAGGAAAGTTATGACCAACCTAGACAGCATATTAAAAAGAAGAGACATTACTTTGTCAACAAAGGTCCGTCTAGTTAAGGCTATGGTTTTTTCAGTGGTCATGTATGGATGTGAGAGTTGGACTGTGAAGACAGCTGAGCACCAAAGAATTGATGCTTTTGAACTGTGGTGTTGGAGAAGACTCTTGAGAGTTCCTTGGACTGCAAGGAGATCCAACCAGTCCATCCTAAAGGAAATCATTCCTCAATATTCATTAGAAGGACTGATGCTGAGGCTGAAATTCCAATACTTTGGCCACCTGATACGAAGAACTGACTCATTGGAACAGACCCTGTTGCTGGGAAAGACTGAAGGCAGGAGGAAAGGGGGACAACAGACAATGAGCTGGTTGGATGGCATCACTGACTTGATGAACATGACTTTGAGCAAGCTCCGGGAGTTGGTGATGGACAGGGAAGCCTGGTGTGCTGCAGTCCATGGGGTCACGGCGAGTCAGACATGACTGAGCAACTGAACTGAAAGGTTATTATATTTATATATCACTTTATGTACCATAGTAGCATTTTTTGCAGGGCTAGAATTCCAAGCAAAAGGTTTATTTTAATGTGATTATTCCAGAGGATTTACTATATTATGCTTAAGAATTTTTATTATCTGACTTAATACTAAAGGGAATGCAATTGTCACTTTGTGCTTTTCAAACTTGCAGAAAAATTCAAGTTTTATGTAATTATTTAATCACTGAGTATTTTAAAAAATTCTCATCAGAAATAGCTGACCAATACTTGTTTACTTAGTTTTTATTTCTCTGAGGAGGCATATTTGAACAGCAGTGTTTTCATTCTATCATGCACACTGAGATTTATAAATGTGAATACATCTCACCATTATTGCTATTTCTCAACAAAATATATTTTAATGGTAAATCTATCCTGAAAAATGTCAATGGCCTCATCATATACTCTTTGATAACACTTAAAGTGAAAGAAAGGAGCCTTATTTGTTTTGTTCAAGGAAAAATGCATCAATTCATGTCGTATATATTTATAGGACATTCAGCATGCCAGGTGTCATGCTAGTTGCTGTGGTAATGATTTATTTCATCAAAAACCTTGAAATCAAGTAGAGGTCTTAAGATGTATATGCAAATAATTATAAAGTAGAGTAATATGATTAAAATGATATATTCATTATGCTGAAATAACTTCATAAGCAGCTAAAAGAAAACAGTCTATGAACCCTTCAGAGTGGGGAGGCACTTTGTCTGGACTTTGAAAAATGTGTGGGATTTATGTTTAGAGTATTGTGTGGGGAGTGTAGTGTTGAAGAAATTAAAAAAAAAGAAAGAATACTAGTATGAAGAAAGACATGGAGGTTTTAAAAACCACACAAACACAACCATATTTGAGGTTGGCAAATAGCTTGTTTGGAATGAGAAACTGTCAGAAAAAAAGGTAAAAATTAGATCTGCCATGTTTGTCCTTGAATGTCAACTATAAGAGTTCTATTGTTCCTTAAAATTACAGTGAGTCACAAAAGTTTTTGAGGAGGGGAATAAGAAAATAAAAAGTATGCGTTAGAAAACCAAGCAGGTAGCATCATGTAGTATTAATTGGATGGGAAGAAGTCTTCAGTCAGAGAGGTTAGCCAGGGCCATACTGTAGTACCCAGATATTAAGCAATACCAGAGAAAGCTAAGCTAGAGTAAGGAAGAATAAAAAGAAATTAATCATAAAATGTTCGTGAGTGTAGAAGCTCAATTGCCATTCCTTTTTGTATTTTGTCTGAAGAAGAAGGGGTTGGAAAGGAGCATAAATGATTCATAAATCTGTAATCTGGTTGCAGAATTAGATTAGAAAGCACTCTATACCTCACTGAGTTAAAATCTCTAGTTTTCCTGTTCAAATAACTAAAAAGGAAGAAATTGAACTGCATTCTAGAATCACACAACTTATGCTAAAGGTAGATTTGAACACAGTCTTATTTTTTAACACAACTTTTTTAAAAAGATTTATTTACTTATTTATTCAGCTTTGCTCTGTCTTCATTGCTGCATGTGGACTATCTCTCATGACACTGTTGCTGTATACGGGCTTCTTATTGCAGTGGCTTCTTTTGTGGAGCACTGGCTCTAGGTGCGTGGGCTTTAGTAGTTTTGGCATGCAGGTTTAGTTTTTCTGTGGCATGTGGGATCTTTCTGGATCAGGGATGGAACCCATGTACCTTGTATTGCAAGGTGGATTCTTAACCACTAGACCATCAGGGAAGCCCTCACACAATCTTTTGATTCTGTCTTAGAGTTAGCTTCATTACACTGAAATATTTCCCAAGGGCAAGAGTAGGTTAAAAGCCAAAAGATTTGAGTGGAAATATGAAGGAGACAGGTGGAAATATTGAACCAGAACTTAGGAGACATCAGAGATGAGAAAGAAGGTTTTGTGATGACTCAGAGGAGGTGAAATTGACAGTATAAAGATTAATGTTAACTCAAAAAGAGTGAGCATAGTGATACCATAATAATAGCTAGCTTTGTGTGCATGCTAAGTTGCTTTAGTCATGTCTGACACTTTGCGACCCTATGCACTATAACCCGTCAGGCTCCTCTGTCCAAGAAATTCTCCAGGCAAGAATACTGGAGTGGGTTGCCATTTCCTTCTCCAGGGGATCTTCCTGAGCCAGAAATCGGACCCACATCTCTTAGGTCTCCTGCATTGACAGGCAGGTTCTTTACCACTAGCCCACCTGGGAAGCTCAGTTAGCATTTATGAAACAACTAATATGAGTCAGTTACTATCACAGACCATTTATGTGCATTATTTCTCAGTTCAGAAGAACACTAAATTATCAGCATACACATTGTACAATAAGCAAATGTAGATTTCGAATTAATAAAGAGCCTGTGTTCTGGAGTTGACTGGAAATGTAATTTGACATGTAAAAATATTTTACCTTAAAAAGTAATATATAAATACATTTTAAATGATAAGTAATAAAAAGGCATATTGAGAAAAAAGTAAAAACCCAATTTTGGCCATTTTTATTGCATCTAAAACACATGCTTTTCTTTCTCTCTGCCCTGTGATGAAGGGGAAGAGACTTATGGAAGCTTCCTGATGGGAGAGACTGACTGAGGGGGAAAGTGGGTCTTGTTCTGATGGGTGGGGCCCTGTTCAGTAAATCTTTAATCCAATATTCTGTTGATGGGTGGGGCTGTGTTCCCTCCCTGTTATTTACCTGGGGCCAAACTATGATGTTCAATTGTACTCATCTCACATGCTAGTAGGCAACAAAAAGAGCAGCACAGCAAAGTAATGCTCAAAATTCTCCAAGCCAGGTTTCAGCAATACGTGAACCATGAACTTCCCTATGTCCAAGCTGGTTTTAGAAAAGGCAGAGGAACCAGAGATCAAATTGCCAACATCTGCTGGATCATGGAAAAAGCAAGAGTTCCAGAAAAGCATCTATTTCTGCTTTATTGACCATGCCAAAGCCTTTTGACTGTGTGGATCACAATAAACTGTGGAAAATTCTGAAAGAGATGGGAATACCAGACTACCTGACCTGTCTCTTGAGAAATCTGTATGCAGGTCAGGAAGCAACAGTTAGAACTGGACATAGAACGACAGACTGGTTCCAAATAGGAAAAGGAGTATGTCAAGGCTGTATATTGTCACCGTGCTTATTTAACTTACATGCAGAGTACATCATGAAAAACGCTGGACTGGAAGAAACAGGCTGGAATCAAGATTGCCGGGAGAAATATCAATAACCTCAGATATGCAGATGACACCAGTTTTATGGCAGAAAGTGAAGAGGAACTCAAAAGCCTCTTGATGAAAGTGAAAGTGGAGAGTGAAAAAGTTGACTTAAAGCTCAACATTCAGAAAAAGAAGATCGTGGCATCCGGTCCCATCACTTCATGGGAAATAGATGGGGAAACAGTGGAAACAGTGTCAGACTTTATTTTTGGGGGCTCCAAAATCACTGCAGATATGACTGCAGCCATGAAATTAAAAGACGCTTACTCCTTGGAAGGAAAGTTGTGACCAACTTAGATAGCATATTCAAAACCAGAGACATTACTTTGCCAACAAAGGTCCATCTAGTCAAGGCTATGGTTTTTCCTGTGGTCATGTATGGATGTGAGAGTTGGACTGTGAAGAAGGCTGAGCGCCAAAGAATTGATGCTTTTGAACTGTGGTGTTGGAGAAGACTCTTGAGAGTTCCTTGGACTGCAAGGAGATCCAACCAGTCCATTCTGAAAGAGATCAGCCCTGGGATTTCTTTGGAAGGAATGATGCTAAAGCTGAAACTCCAGTACTTTGGCCACCTCATGCAAAGAGTTGACTCATTAGAAAAGACTCTGATGCTGGGAGGGATTGAGGGCAGGAGGAGAAGCGGACAACAGAGGATGAGATGGCTGGATGGCATCACTGACTCGATGGACATGAGTCTGAGTGAACTCTGGGAGTTGGTGATGGACAGGGAGGCCTGGCGTGCTGTGATTCATGGGGTCACAAAGAGTCGGACACAACTGAACAACTGAACTAAACTGAAACTATGGTGGACTTCCCTTGCGGCTCAGCTGGTAAAGAATCTTCCTGCAATGTGGGAGACCTGGGTTCAATCCCTGGGCTGGGAAGATCCCCTGGAGAAAGGAAAGGCTACTCACTCCAGTATTCTGGCCTGGAGAATCCCGTGGACTACTGTCCATGGGGTCGCAAAGAGTCAGAAACGACTGAGCGAGTTTCAAACTATGGTGGCGGTAATGAAGATAATAGTAACCTTCAAAAGGTCCCATGCAGGCACTGCTACATTAAGTGTAGCTGCCAACCCTGCAGCAGGCCACCACCCACTCCTCCACCTGAGACTCCTGGGCACTCACAGGTAAGTCTGGATCAGTCTCTTGTGGGGTTACTGCTCCTTTCTCCTGGGTCCTGGTGCACACAAGATTCTGTTTGCACCCTCCCAGAGTCTATTTCATGGGCGGCTGCGACCAGTGCACATAGTGCGGCCTAGAGGAGCTACCCTACTTCTGAGGTCAGGGTCGGGAGGACCCCATGCCAGAGGGGCGGCGGCCATGAGGAGTTAACTCACGTCCGAGGCCAGGGGCAGCGGCCAAGCGTGCCAGGCTGCAACGGCGCGGGAACAGCCGAGAGGAGCTACCCCACATTCGAAGCCAGGGGCGGTGGCCGGGAGGAGCTACCCCACCCCAAGGCCAGAGGCGGCAGCCGAAAGGAGCAACCCCACGTCCAAGTAGCGGTGGCTGTGTGGGCGCAGGAGGGCCTAGAGGGGCTATTCCATGTTCAAGGTCAGGAGGGGTGGAGGTGAGGAGATATCCCTCCTCCAAGGTAAGGACCAGTGGCTGCGCTTTGCTGGAACAGCCGTGAAGAGATACCTCACGTCCAAGGTAAGAGAAACCCAAGTTAGACAGTAGGTGTTGCAAGAGAGCATCAGAGGGCAGACACACTGAAACTATAATCACAGAAAACTAGTCAATCTAATCACAGCCTTGCCTAACTCAGTGAAACTAAGCCATGCCCACAGGGCCACCCAAGATGGGCGGGTCATGGTGGAGAGGTCTGACAGAATGTGGTCCACTAGAGAAGGGAATGGCAAACCACTTCAGTATTCTTACCTTGAGAACCCCATGAACAGTATGAAAAAGCAAAATGATAGGACACTGAAAGAGGAACTCCCCAGGTCAGTAGGTGCCCAATATGCTACTGGATGTCAGTGGAGAAATAACTCCAGAAAGAATGAAGGGATGGAGCCAGAGCAAAAACAATACCCGACTGTGGATGTGACTGGTGATAGAAGCAAGGTCTGATACTATAAAGAGCAATACTGCATAGGAAACTGGAATGTCAGGTCCATGAATCAAGGCAAATTGGAAGTGGTCAAACAAGATGGCAAGAGTGAACGTCGACATTCTAGGAATCAGTGAACTAAAATGGACTGGAATGGGTGAATTTAACTCAGATGACCATTATACCTACTACTACAGACAGGAATCTCTTAGAAGAAATGGAGTAGCCATTATGGTCAACAAAAGAGTCCAAAATGCAGTACTTGGATGCAATCTCAAAAATGACAGAATGATCTCTATTCGTTTCCAAGGCAAGCCATTCAATATCACAGTAATCCAAATCTGTGCCCCAACCAGTAATGCTGAAGAGCTGAAGTTGAACGGTTCTATGAAGACCTACAAGACCTTTTAGAACTAACACCCAAAAAAAGATGTCCTTTTCATTATAGGGGATTGGAATGCAAAAGTAGGAAATCAAGAAACTCCTGGAGTAACAGGCAAATTTGGCCTTGGAATATGGAACGAAGCAGGGCAAAGACTAATAGAGCTTTGCCAAGAAAATGCACTGGTCGTAGCAAACACCCTCTTCCACAACACAGGAGAAGACTCTACACATGGACATCACCAGATGGTCAACACTGAAATCAGATTGATTATATTTTTTTCAGCCAAAGATGGAGAAGCTCTATACAGTCAACAAAAACAAGACCAGGAGCTGACTGTGGCTCAGATCATGAACTCCTTATTGCCAAATTCAGACTAAGTTGAAGAAAGTAGGGAAAACCACTAGATCATTCAGGTATGATCTAAATCAAATCCCTTATGATTATACAGTGGAAGTGAGAAATAGATTTAAGGGCCTAGATCTGATAGAGTGCCTGATGAACTATGGAATGAGGTTCATGACATTGTACAGGAGACAGGGATCAAGACTGTCCCCATGGAAAAGAAATACAAAAAAGCAAAATGGCTGTCTGGGGAGGCCTTACAAATAGCTGTGAAAATAAGAGAAGTGAAAGGCAAAGGCGAAAAGGAAAGATATACCCAAGTGAATCCAGAGTTCCAAAGAATAGCAAGGCAAGATAAGAAAGCCTTCCTCAGTGATCAATGCAAAGAAATAGAAGAAGATAATAGAATGGGAAAGACTAGAGATTTCTTCAAGAAAATTAGAGATACCCTGGGAATATTTCATGCAAAGATGGGCACAATAAAGGACAGAAATGGTATGGACCTAACAGAAGCAGAAGATATTAAGAAGAGGTGGCAAGAATACACAGAACTATAAAAAAATGATCTCACGACCCAGATAATCACGATGGTATGATCACTGACCTAGAGCCAGACATCCTGGAATGTGAAGTCAAGTGGGCCTTAGAAAGCATCACTATGAACAAAGTAGTGGAGGTGATGAAATTCCAGTTGAGCTACTTCAAATCCTAAAAGATGATGCTGTGAAAGTGCTGCACTCAATATGTCAGCAAATTTGGAAAACTCAGCAGTGGCCACAGGACTGGAAAAGGTCAGTTGTCATTACAGTTCCAAAGAAAGGCAATGCCAAAGAATGGCCAAACTGCCACACAATTGTACTCATATAACACGGTAGCAAAGTAATGCTCAAAATTCTTCAAGCCAGGCTTTCACAGTACATGAATCAGAAACTTCCAGATGTTCAAGCTGATTTTAGAAAATGCAGAGGAACCAGAGATCAAATTGCTAAAGTGTCTGCCTTCAATGCAGGAGACCCAGGTTCGATCCTTGGGTTGGGAAGATCCCCTGGAGAAGGAAATGGTAACCCACTCCAGTATTCTTGCCTGGAGAATCCCATGGACAGAGGAGCCTGGCAGGCTATGGTCCACGGGGTCGCAAAGAGTCGGACATGACTGAGTGACTTCACTTCACTTCACTTTGGATCACTGGAAAAACCAAAAGAGTTCCAGGAAACATCTATTTCTGCTTTATTGATTATGCCAAAGCCTTTGACTGTGTGGATCACAATAAACTGTGGAAAATTCTGAAAGAGATAGGAATACCAGACCACCTGACCTGCCTCTTGAGAAATCTGTATGCAGGTAAGGAAACAACACTTAGAACTGAACATGGAACAATAGACTGCCTTCAAATCGGGAACAAAGTATGTCAAGGCTGTATATTGTCACTCTGCTCATTTAACTTACGTACAGAGTACATCATGAGAAACTCTGGGCTGGAGGAAGTGAAAGCTGGAATTAAGATTGCCAGGAGAAATATCAATAATCTCAGATATGTAGATGACACCCCTCTTATGGCAAAACGTAAAGAAGAACTGAAGAGCTTCTTGAAGAAAGTGAAAGAAGTGAGTGAAAAAGTTCGCTTAAAACTTTACATCCAGAATACTAATATGGCATCTGGTCCCATCACTTCATGGCAAATAGATGGGGAAACAGGGACAGATTTTATTTTGGGGGGCTCCAAAATCACTGCAAATGGTGACTGTAGCCATGAAATTAAAAGACATTTGATTGTTGGAAGAAAAGTTATGACCAATCTAGACAGCATATTAAAAAGCAGAGGCATTACTTTGCCAACACAGGTCCATCTAGTCAAAGCTATGGTTTTTTCAGTAGTCATGTATGGATGAGAGAGTTGGACTATAAGGAAAGGTGAGGGCTGAAAAATTGATGCTTTTGAACTGTGTTGTTGGAGAAGACTCTTGAGTGTCCCTTGGACTGCAAGGAGATTCAACCAGTCCGTCCTAAGGGAAATCAGTCCTGAATATTCATTGGAAGGACTCATGTTGAAGCTGAAACTCCAATTCTTTGGCATCTTGATTCAAAGAACTGACTCATGTGAAAAAATCCTGATGCTGGGAAAGATTGAAAGCAGGAGGACAAGGGCACAACAGAGGATGAGATGGTTGGATGGCATCACCGACTTAATGGACATGAGTTTAAATAAACTCCAGCAATAGGTAATGGACAGGGAGGCCTGGTATGCTGCAGTCCATGGGGTCACAAAGAGTCGGTCATGACTGACTGAACTGAAAACACATGAAAATATATACACATGCACACACATATATATAACCTTCCCTTCTCTTCCCATAAGTGCACATTCTAGAGGCAATAACATTGTTGCTTTAATATGTATTTTTTTCTGTGCTTTTACATGCATTTACATGATGGAAAGGGAGACATCACAGATGATTCTTAGATTGCTGTGATATGAGCAGGATTGAGTGTGTGATGTGAATGCAGTAGTTCCATTTAAACATATTATGCTTGGAATGCCTTTTAGAAATCTATGTTGAAATTGAAAGAAAGTATTTGGATATAAACTTTTAGCTTTCAAGGTAAAGATGAGGACCAGTGATATAAATATTTACATTATTAGCATTTGGATGCTATATAAAGCCCTGGTCTCAGATGCATTTACTTTGAGAAGGAATGTAGATACAGACAAGAGTGAGATGCATGACAGAGCTCCAGTGAACTTCAATGTAAATAGATCAGGCAGTGAAGTAAAACCTACTAAAGGGGGCCTAAAGGGACTGGCCACTGGGAAAATAGGGCAATCAGAAGTTGGGCATGTAACAGAAATCTGTGATATAAAGTTTCCAGAAGCAGATAGTGTTCAACTAGTTTTGCAAGCTCTTGAAACACTGACTGTAGAGGAGACTGAGAATTAGAGATTTGATTTGGCAATATAACAGTCACTAGTGACCTTGGACACATTATTAACCTCTCTGTGTCTCATTGACCCACTGTAGTATGGAAGCAATAATGTTCTGTTATTGACACAAAATATTGTTGACATCTAAGTACTTCATGGGTTTCACATGGGTTAATTCATGTAAAGCACTTAGAATAGTCCCTGGCACATAGCACTCACAAAACCTTAGTGAAGAGATGGCTAAGGAGAGTCCAGGGATGTTGTGACATGTGTATCCCTACCAGCAAAAGGAATTATGAAGATAGAAGATTAAGTGTTTGCAAACATTTCCAGCTTTGTATTGTCTTATCAACTTGAACTTAACCACTAAGTTGAGGACAGTGACAGCTGTGTGTCCTCATTCTGAAAGGAGAAAATCAACAAAGTGCAGGGGAAGCCATTTTCCCACTTCCACAAAGTGCTTCCCTAATACCAACTATTTCTTGTTCAGTGATATTGAGGCTGTATAGATTTTGGCCTTAGGAGGCTTCACTATGGGTCAAAAATATAGTGTAATTAAATTACCCAAGGCTGAAAATCCATTCCCTATTATATGTCTCATCACAAATTGTACCCAGTCATGTTAACTGATAGAACCTCTCAGAGATACTAAAGTGAAATTAAATGACAACATTAATACAGTCCAAATGTATAAAGATTCTTCAATAATAAAGTGCTAACAAAGTAGATTGCTTCAAATTCAAATGTAATGTCCTCAAATTAATTCCAGAAAGAAAATAAAGTTCAGAAATTAAATTCTTCTCAGTTAACATCCAAAAACCTTAAAATCAAAGGTATTAAAGTCTGAAATCATACACTGTTGTTCTTATGAGTTAAAGTTCAAAGAAATTAAAGTACAAAATTCTTTATCCTAATTTCTTATTCTATTTTTAAGCAAAGGTATTTGGGATGTCTGGGTAAAGTTATCCTTTACAGATGCATGCATGATTCTTTCAGGGCTCTTAGGTTGGTGTTGATTCAATATCAAGTCACCAATGAAGGAGGTACATCCAAGACCACAAGAAAAGAAAGTAAATGGTTTGATGTCATGGACTTTGAAAATTTGAAGGGTTTTTTTTTTTGAGGAAAGTTGCTGGAAAATGGTTTGAAAGAAGCAAAAGACAGTACTTTTCACTGCAGATTTTGAATTTCTCTGTTTGGGAAAGGAGGAGTAAAAGAGCCTTACTCTGGGAGATTTCGAGAGAAATAATCTCCCTGGGAAGCAGCCAGGTTTATGTCATGGCAACAATGTGAAATAAACAGGGAAGAGTTTAAGTATTAACTGTACATTTCAAAGAGCACAGGACAATAGTTTTGGAGAATGAAGATGTGAAGATGTGTGGAAGATGGGAAAAAAAAAAAAATTCAGGGGCCAGTGATCACAGGTGACTGGGAAAGCAGAATGGAGGTCATATTAGATAGAACGTGTCTTAAAGGAAGATCAATATTTACTTAAACCCTAAGCTTAATCAGCATTGATGAACATAGGTCTTATTTTCCCAGGGCAGTCTCATTTTGTGTTTATTGTTAAGGTTTCCTATCTTTTTTATCTTTGGTCTAGATTTTTCATGGTTTTAAATTTATTAATAGCTTTATGGAAGTGTATCAAAATTGGCCTGGGATTTTATATTTTCAGTTTCTGATGTGGTCGTTTCTATTAATATATGCAAACGTGCAAAAATCCAGTGCTTACTCTGACACATGATTAAATCTGAAAGACAATTAGCATTAGCCAGTTTCTCTCCAGTACTTTCCAAATGTAGTATATCTGACTTTTCCTTTCAATGACAGCACTGTAAAGTGTACACTGATAAAATGAGTGGCCCTTGAACAGCAGTGGTTACAGAGAGTCAACTCTAATGCAGATGATGATGGGAGAAGCAGTAGACATTGCTGTCCCTCTCAGTCACTTGAAATACTGACCAATAATTCTATGACCCATGCCGCACTGGAGAGATGCAAGAAGGCTGCCAGGAGGGTGAGTTGTAAAACAATCACTGGTTGAAGGCATGTGTGAAGTAGAAGCTGATCAGGCTTCTAGCAAGTTCATGTTGATATTGCTGAGCACAGCATACTCAGAATACAAGTATTTTCTAAAAATAGAAGCAACTCTACCCTAAAAGTTAGTAGTTACTATAGTTGTTGTTGTTCAGTTGCTAACTAGTGTCTGATTCTTTGTGACCCCTGAACTGCAGCATGCCAAGCTTCACTGTCCTTCACTATCTCCCTGAGTTTGCTCAAATTCATGACCGTTGAGTTAGTGATGCCATCCAGCCGTCTCATCTTCTGTTGCCCCCTTCTCCTACTTCCCTCAATCTTTCCCAGGACCAGGGTATTTTCCTAATGATGCAACTTTTCACATCAGGTGGTCAAAGTATTGGAGCTTCAAATTTAGCATCAATCATTCCAATGAGTATTCAGGGTTGATTTCCTATAGGATTGACTGGTTTGATATTCTTGCAGTCCAAGGGACTCTTAGGAGTCTTCTCTAGCACCACAGTTCAAAAGCATCAGTTCTTTGGTGCTCAGCCTTCTTTATGGTCCAACTCTCACATTCATACATGACTACTGGAAAACCATAGCTTTGACTATACATCATATAGACATATATAGACATCAAAGTGATGTCTCTGCTTTTTAATACACTATCTAGGTTTGTCATAGCTTTTCTTCCAAGAGGTAAGCATCTGTTAATTTCATGGCTGCAGTAACCACCTTCAGTGACTTTGGAGCCCAAGAAAATGAAATCTGTCACTGTTTTCACTTTTTCTCATGTATTTTCCATGAAGTGATGGGGCCAGATACCAAGATCTTAGGTTTTTGAATGTTGAGTTTTAAGCCAATTGTTTTCATTGTCCTCTTTCACCCTCATCAAAAAGCCCTTTAGTTTCTCTTTTCTTTCTGCCATTAATGGTGGTATCCTCTGTAGTTTATTTTTGGATCAGTCTAAATGGCCATCAAAAATATGCAGCTGCATAAAGTGTGGTGTATTTCACTCTATGAAGCATGACCTTTCATTTAGATCAAACTACTTCATCTATTTCAAATTACTCAGATATGCAGATGACACCACCCTTATGGCAGAAAATGAATAGGAACTAAAGAACCTCTTGATGAAGGTGAAAGATGAGAGTGAAAAGCCTGGCTTAAAATTCAACATTCAGAAAACTAAGATCGTGGCATCCAGTCCCATCACTTCATGGCAAATATATGGGGAAACAATGGAAACAGTGACATACTTTATTTTCTCAGGCTCCAAAATCTCTGCAGATGGTGATTGCAGCCATGAAATTAAAAGACATTTCCTCCTTGGAAGAAAAGTTATGACAAACATATACAACATATTAAAAAGCAGAGACATCACTTTCATGATAAGGGTCCATATAGTCAAAGCTATGGTTTTTCCAGTAGTCATGCACGGATGTTAGAGTTGGACCATAACAAAGGATGAGCACCAAAGAATTGATGCTTTTGAACTATGGTGTTGGAGAAGACTCTTGAGAGTCCCTTGGACTGCAAGGAGATCCAATCAGTCAATCCTAAAGAAAATCAACCCTGAATATTCATTGGAAGGACTGATGCTGAATTTGAAGCTCCACTGCTTTGGTCACCTGATGTGAAGAGCTGACTTATTAGGAAAAGACTGTGATGCTAGGAAGGATTGAGGGAAGGAAGAGAAGGAGACAACAGAGGATGAGATGGTTGAATGGCATCACTGACTGCATGGACACTGAATCTGAGCAAACTCAGGGAGATAGTAAAGAACAGGAAAGCCTGGCGAGCTGCAGTCCATGGGGTCTCAAAGAGTCAGACACAACTGAGCAACTGAACAACAACTTCATCCAAATTAATTTTGTCCATTTTCAATTCCTACATTTTCTTATACCTTTATGAAATATGAAGCAATAACTGTGAATATATTGTCTATCTAAGGAGCATAAAATATGTAGTTAAATACACCAGCAATTCTGTGGCATCAGATGCTTCAAATAGAGAAACCACTTATATTAATTATGATAATTGACATATTTAATTCAAATTAGAGTATTATAGCAAAGCTTTTTGAAATTATTCTGTTGAAAGTGAATGTTGAAATATTTTTCCTAATATTTCTTTATATGGAATGATGCTCTGGGTGAAATCACTTATTATATGTTTTTTAAACATTTTATCATTTTCTTTCCTTCTTTGTATGAAAACATATCTGTCTTATAACAAATTCTATAGTATTATGCAAATAAAGAAATCCAAAAGATTTTAATTTAAGAAATTTTTTGCCTCTCATTTGTTCCTAAAAAGAATAAAAAATAAACATAAAGGAGTTGCTCAATTCCTCCATTTCATTTGTAATTTGAAGTTAAATACACAGATGTAGTTTAAATGGCTTGAGCACAGTGTTGGGTTCTCTGTGAGAATTCTCTTATGACCAAGGATCTCCTTTCCTAATAATTGCTTTTCCCTTTTTCTCTTGTCGGAGGTTTCTTTGGCTGTGGGAAATGTGGGACAGTATTGGAGGTATTTATCATGGGTACAGATAATGTGAACATTTCTGGAAGGAGAGATTTGAGAGGAGTGCTCATCACAATGTTTGTTATATTACAATGTCCCATTTTATCTTCACTATTAAAATATTTGATTAGTCTCAAATAAAGACTGTATCTCTAAAGAACAGATACTTTATTAAGACTGAATAAAATGTTATGTTATAAAAATATGTTATTTGTGCTTATCATAAATTGATATGGAATATCATGCTGTTGTTTTAGAACTGGCAGATATGTTATTTGTTTTTTTCAGTATCAAAAATTGAATTGCTCATCTCTGTGCAAGATAGATAAATTGGTCCAGGATCATAAGTTCATCAGTTTTGGTTGAGTTACATTGATCTCCTTGACAGCTACATGAATAGACCCTGAAAATACCAATTTCCTCTGCAGTGATATAGTTAAATATTATTCTTCCTCCCAACTCCTCACTATTGTGTTCAGCAAAATTCACTTTGCAAATACAATGGTAACCTAGTTGTAACTTAAAAGAGTTTGATTCACATTGTTGTATGGCACAAGCCAGCACAATATTGTAAAGCAATTATCCTCCAATTAAAAATTTAAAAAAATAGAGTTTTGGATAGTAAGCAGAATATATTTATTTGTACTATTGTCAATGGAAATAAATGTGTAAGCAGTAAGATTTACAGATGTGCATAAACAACAAAATGAGTTTTAATATCATCCAGGGGAAGCCTTCTTTTAAGTGCCCTAAATCTGAGGAGCATATTGAATATTTTGTTTCTACAAAAAAAAATCAATTGTATTCAATACTTCACCTTAATTATTTTCATGCTCAAGTATTTAGAGTTCAGGGAACTATTCCAAAACAAAGTATAGCAACAGATTTCAAACAATTATGTTACACTTATTGAGCAATCAGCAAGTGTGAGATATAAAGAACATAACCAAATTAGACACAGCCTGGAAAACACAAGGTAATACACTTGGGGAAAACTAATCTCAAGAAAGAGCTCAACTGGGGCTTGAATCTGGAGATACATGATGATATAGATGAAGCAGTGAAAATAGTATATACCAAATTTGATACAAATATGATGCACGGTGACAATAAAGGCAGTGCAATTTAGAGCTACAAAAGGCAGGCATACCCTACCAAGATTTAAAGATAATAGCTTTCTGTACACAGCATCTGAAGTGTTGACCTGAATTAGGTCTAAGCCAACAACCGAGACAAATATGGAATAAGTGTGTAGAATCCAAGAGGTATAGAACAGTAATTTAGGGCTTGATCTGGCAACGGGCAATGTGGCTGTGATGATGGGCCTTAATCACATGACACTCATTAAAGGTTCACTTTTTTCCCCTTTCAAATATTGGATTCTCTTCGGCTAAGTATGTTTTACCTATTCATGGTGAAATTTGATCATAGCCCTCCCTGATAACTTTGAATTATTGCGAACATCCAGATATTCAATTCCCTTGTATGCCTAGGAGAGACTTGAATACGTTCTTAGGTAGTTAGTTTAGTATATATAGTTTAGTAAATAATAAAATATAAATATAATATATATTTATATTATATATATTATATAAAATATATTTATACAGTATATATATAAATAAAAATATATTGTTTAGTAAATTAAATTTTGCTGCCTATTTTGTTTATATTTTTTGACCTAGGATTATCACACTGAGGATTTTATAGGTAGGAATTAATTTAACAGTAGCAAAAAGCTTTATCTGGAATATGTTCACTGCAGTATTATCTGAAATTGCAAAAATAAATTGGAAACAATTTGAAAAACAAATGATATAAAGAAAAGCTTAGTAAATTTATGGTTCAACAGTATGAAAACAGATTGAAAATTTGAAGGCATATGTTCATTTAAAGTGGAAAAAATACGTGATGCTTAAGAGTTGTTGTAGATATTTGTAGATGCCTTCTTTGGACTTTTATTTTTGTATTGCTAGTTTGCTTTTTGGAGATATACCTGATGTGTTCCATTATTAAATTAATATATGCTAATTTTAGAAATGGAAAATAAAAGAATACATGAAAAAATAATACATAAAATCAACTCCTTACTCAGAGAAAGAGTTGTTTACCTTCATATATAGTAAATGCACTCTTATATGAAATATGATTTTAATGACTTTGTATACTGCTTTGTAACCAGCTTATCATTTAGTATTTTAAGGTTGTACTGGTCAAAAAGTTCTATATGAATGTTTGAATTTAAATGGCTTTGAACCCTCCATCAAAATTCAAAATATCTTGGTATATGCATTTAATCCCTAAATAATTAGTTTGTTTCTAATGTCTAGATAAAGAAATATTGCTACGTGAAATGCTCTTTCAGATAAGGTTATTTTCATATCTCTGATTAGTTTTATAGGAGAAAACCCTGGAAACTGCAATATTTGATAAAAGGTTATCCTTTTTTATATGTGTGTTAGTCATTTAGTCATGTTGGACTCTTTGAAACCCAATAGACTATAACCCTCCAGGCTCCTCTGTCCATGGGATGCTCCAGGCAAGAATAGTTGATAGCCATTCCCTTCTTTGGAGTTCCCTGTGGTGTTGGAGAAGACTCTTGAGAGTCCCTTGGACTGCAAGGAGATCCAACCAGTCCATTCTGAAGGAGATCAGCCCTGGGATTTCTTTGGAAGGAATGATGCTAAAGCTGAAACTCCAGTATTTTGGCCACCTCATGCAAAGAGTTGACTCATTGGAGAAGACTCTGATGCTGGGAGGGATTGGGGGCAGGAGGAGAAGGGGACGACAGAGGATGAGATGGCTGCTTGGCATCACTGACTCGATGAATGTGAGTCTGAGTGACCTCTGAGAGCTGGTGATGGACAGGGAGGCCTG
This sequence comes from Tragelaphus eurycerus, assembly GCA_935064755.1. Lineage (NCBI taxonomy): Eukaryota > Metazoa > Chordata > Mammalia > Artiodactyla > Bovidae > Tragelaphus > Tragelaphus eurycerus. The sequence continues at coordinate 7,793,971 of CAKXYN010000012.1, read as the reverse complement.
GCGTGCTGCAGTTCATGGGGTCGCAAAGAGTCGGACATGACTGAGCGACTGATCTGATCTGATCTGATTGACTCAGATGGTAAAGAAACTTCCTGCAATGCAGGAGACCTGGGTTAGATTCCTGGGTTGGGAAGATCCTCTGGAGGAGGGCATGGCAACCCACACCAGTGTTCTTGCCTGGAGAATCTCTGGACAGAGGAGCCTGTTGTACTGCAGTCCATGGGATCACAAAGAGTCAGACACGACTGAGCAACTAAGCACAGCACATTCCCTTCTCTAGAGGATCTTCCCAATCCATGAGTCTAACCCAAGTCTCCTGCATTGCAGGCATATTCTTACCATCTGAGCCACCAGGAAAAATCCCCTGGAGAAGGGAATGGCTACCCACTCCAGTATTCTTGCCTATAGAATTCCATGAAAGAAGGAGTCTGACAGTCTACAGCCCATGGGGTCACAAAGAGTTGGATATGACTGAGTGACTTACATTTTCTTTACTTTTTAAAGCTTTTTTACTAGATATTATCCAATTGTTTCCAAAAAATTAGCATTGATTTCTGTTCCTTTAAGTGAAATTATAAAATATTTCTTTCCTTATTTCTAACTATATATATTGTTCTAAAAAAATTAAGTTGATAGCTAAAAATTGTATTCCATTGAATATTTTTCCTTTTTTAAATTTAAATGTTATATGATATGCTTATAAGTCTATGGGTTTTATAAAGTGAATAAACCTGTGTAACCACTATCGACATCAAGAGTTAGAATATTGTTAGCAACCTGATGTCTCTTGCTGCCATTTCCTAGTTACTCCCCTGAAAGCTAATGGTTATTCTGACTTCTAACTCCATTAGTCTCCACTGCTGTTGAATCAAAGTCATATAAGATGAAATCATACAGTGTGTTTTTATTGGTGTCTGGCTTCTTTCACCTAGCATTATAATTATGAAATTCATCCACATTGTTACATGTAGTCATAGAGAATTGCTTTGCATGAAAATACACAGTTTATCTGTTATTGGACATTTGTGTTCTTTCTAGATTCTGTCTATAAAGAATTGTGATTCTGTGAGCGCTCTCATATATATGTCATTTGATGAACATATGTATACATTTCTGCTAGTATATATTTAGAGTAGGATTGCTGGGTGATGGTTTACATGAAAATTCAGATAAACTAAATAATGCCAAACAGTTTCCCAAAGAGCTATAAGCAGTATATGAGGATTCCACATGTTCTATATCTTTGTCATCACTTAATATTGTTATTACGTTCAATATAAACATTCTGGCACGCATGTGATGTGGCATCTCCTTGTGTTTTTTAATGTAGCTATCCCATAATTAATGAAAGTGAGCTACATTTCAATGTATTTATTAGATACTTGGATATTCTTTTGTATGAACCATCTGTTCAAACACATTTCTCTACTGGATTACCTATCTTTTAAAATTGACTTATAGGAATGTATTAAATGCACTAGATATGAATCAGGTGAGTTATGTTTTGCAAATATCTTTCACTTTTTATGACTTGCTTTTTTTTTTTTTTTTTTGATCTCTCTTAAGAAACCTTAACCTACTTCAGTACATAAATGTATTCATTATGTTTTCTTCAAAAAATCATGGTAGTTTTAAATGTAGTTTATATGTAATTTGTTAGATTTAATTTATATGTAAATTATTTTTTGTACTGTGTGGAGTAGCTTAAGATTTATTTTTTTATATAAGGGAGGATATTGTGGGGATTAAAATGTTAAATTTGGACTGGCATCATTTATAGAAAGTTCCATTCGTTCCCTACTGCATCACAGCTGCACTCAATTAAAAAAACAACAAAATGAAACTAAGGTGATTGTTTACATGGATCTTATTTTATTTTATCTTTTTCATTAGCCTATTTTATCTCCTTGCACTAGTAGTCTACTGTCCTAATTAATATATTCTGGAAATTATTCTGAATGCCTAGGGCATAATTCTTCAAGTTTTGTTCTTTTTTCTTCACTATTGCCTTGGTAATTGTTGTCTCTATATATTTTAGGTGGGTTTTAGAATCAGCTTATTAACTTTTGAGTTTATTGTTTATGTTGAGAAATCAGCTCTGTTATTGTTGCTACTTTGCAGTTAATATGCTCTCTCAACACAGCTCCAATGCCTGAAGATCTTCATTTTTACTTTGGTTTTCAATTTTTTTTTTTTTTCAAAAAAGATTTGCATTTATTTGATTACTAGAAAAGCAAGCATTTTATAATTTCTGTGATAATTTGCATACCCTTTAAGTTTTTGCTATGTAGGACTATTTTATGATGATTAAAATTTATCATAGATATAGCAATATGTTGGAAATTTTCCATTTGTGTTTAATTTGTGCTTAAGCTTTGCCTAAGAAAAATATATATTTGTAAAATAATTTATGTCTTCATATAAAGCCACTCAAACTCTATAGGAAAATGTAAAGGAAAGAAAAACGACAACCAAAAAAATCCATAAACCCACCATCCAGAGATAATTATCATTAACATTATGTGAACATTATTCCAAACATCCCTTTGTATATAAAAACTTAGAGAACAAAATATAGAAAGAGGTCCTGGGGCTGGATAGTGTTATCCATTAATTCCTACTGCGAGAGAAAACCAAAGACTCTGCATACGTGACTGAGCATCTGTGCAGGGCTTTTGAATTTTCAAATTACTTTCAGAGCAACCATTCCATTTACATTTTACTATGACATGCAGAATATGTGGCAGCCTCAGTACTGTCATAAAAACAGAGATGATGAAACAGACATGAGAACTTGGTGGCTGGCCTATGGTCCTGAAGCAAGGCAAAGGGCTGATCTGGGATCAGACAGTATTCTGATTGATGGATTACACTCCCACATGGAACGTGTCTTTAGAATATGAAGCGTAGCAGACTATGCCACCCCATAATATTTTAACTTATTAATTATTTGGAGCTATAGGCTCTTGAAAAACAATAAATGAGGGAAAAGGCCTTCTCTGAACTCTTTTTATTGGCCTGAAGACAGATCCTCTAAAAGAACTGGTTGTCTTTATTCCCCTCTTTGGGAGTTATATCAACAGAGTTTGATCAGAGAAAAAGAGATTACAAGTTGATATCACACCCAGACAAATTTCATTACAAACTGTCCTACCTTCTACCTTCTAAGGGCCCCTCATCTTTCTTAAAAATCATTGATTTTCCTAAAAGGCATGCACTCACCCTAACATATCCTCTTAAACTGTCACTTATTCCTGAATTCTAAGTCCCTCAAAGATATATTCATTTTTCCCTATCTCCCATGTACAGATCAGGGTATTTGTTAATAAAGTTCTGTTTGTTTTCCTCTTATTGAGGATGGGATGGTTGGATGGCATCACCAACTCAATGGACATGGGTTTGGGTAAACTCGGAGCTGGTGATGGATAGGGAGGCCTGGCGTGCTGCGGTTCATGGGATTGCAAAGAGTTGGACACGACTGAGCAACTGAACTGAACTGAACTAAATATCCTTAATTATGGTGGTCTCAGCTAAGAACTCTGGAGAAGGCAATGGCACCCCACTCCAGTACTCTTGCCTAGAAAATCCCATGGATGGAGGAGCCTGGTGGGCTGCAGCCCATGGAGTCGCGGAAGAGTCGGACGTGACTGAGCGACTTCACTTTCACTTTTCACTTTCATGCATTGGAGGAGGAAATGGCAACCCACTCCAGTGTTCTTGCCTGGAGAATCCCAGGGACGGAGGAGCCTAGTGGGCTGCCGTCCATGGGGTCGCACAGAGTGATACACAACTGAAGCGACTTAGCAGCAGCAGCAGCTAAGAACTCAGTAGAATTAAGGGAAATGTACAGGATTCTTCTTCCTGTACATTGCCTATTCTACCTGGGTCACTAATCGAGATGTCAGCATTCACTCTCCAGGCAATTACTTTTACAAAATTAAAATAAAAACTAGACATCTGCATATTTAACCACTTTATTTATATTTATATTTTGTTTCGTTTATTAAGTTTAGAGGCGGAAAGCAAAGCTGATAGTTTTTTCTTCACTTGGAGCTTCCAAACAAAAGGAAAACACACTCTGGACACATATGTGTGTACTTGTGTGCGTTTAGTCTGCACTTTTGCAACCCCATGGACTGTAGCCCACCAGGCTCTTCTGTCCATGGAATTTTCCAAGCAAGAATACTGGAGTGAGTTGCCATTTGTTTCTTCAGGGGATCTTCCCCACTACTTGACTGAACCCATTGTAGGTGGATTCTTTATGGCTAATGCTACCAAGGAAGCCCCCAACACACGCATATTTCCTTAATACCCATGTTAAAGAATGAAATGTAAATCGTAAAAAGAAAGGAGTGGTTTCTAGTTGCCAACATTAACATAAATGAGTTTTCTTTGTTCCCAAGTCACAATGCATCCTTAAGCATCACTGATTTCAGAATTTTTTTTTGTTATTTCGTTTCAAATCTGGAGATGCCTAGTGGATATGTGAATCTTAAGTGTTCATAATAATTTCAATATTTAAAAGAAAAATAGGTATAATAGAAAATTAAGCTAAAACTTGAAAACTTAAGGAACCGAAATCATTCTGACTCATGTCTATATTAAGAAGCACTGAGCTTATTTTTCTTGAGTTTTGGCCTTTCCCCTTCACACTTATTTAAAAAACACTTGGGAGTAAGGTATCTGTAAATATAAATTGGGATGCTCCAGTGCCATTTTTGTGACACACATTTTAAATTGGTGTACTGTGCATTTAAACACAAGAAACTGTGGAGTTTTCTTCCCTGAGGTAAGCAGATGGTGCCAGAAACACTAAGAGTACTTTGGAAATAAATAATTGTTGAAAGTATCAAATTTTATATTGTAAAGCAACCATATTTATACCATTTTGAATTTAAGTGATTGCAGTTTTAGTGCTTTCCATTTTTCTTCTTGCGTTAATTAAGATTTTTGTAAAATCTTTATGGTAAAAGGAAGTCTTTATAACAGATTACTTTTATATTTAAGTTGGGAATTTTATAGGTTAGAGCAGCCCGAAATTTAGGAGACTAAAAAGATGATCTTTTAAAATAATCTTCCTCCTTAGGGACTGCCCCAGAGCTTGTAGCAGAATCTGAGTGTTGGTAGAACATAGATAATATTCATTTAAATCTACCCCTGAAGGAAAGACCCAATTTTCAGCAGAAGTATGAGGAACACATTTGAGGTCCAATGGAACAGAGTAGTGGGTACTGGAAAGTAAAACACACACACACACATACACACAACCTAGTGCTCCCAGCCCCTACCCCAAATGCAAAGCAAAATGTCAAAATATGAAGGGATGTCAGAATACAGAATGAACTTCATCCAATGAAGATATGGTTGAGGCAACTTCAACAAAAAAGCTGGCAGTAAGCATTAATAATGTTTAGTTGAGAATCTAAGAATAAAATAAACATGAGTATGGGGATGGGAGAGTAATATGTTATTTGTTGTATAAAGTGTTAGTCACTCAGTTGTGTCTGACTCTTTGTGACCCCATGGACTGTAGCCAACCAGGCTTCTCTGTTCATGGAATTCTCCATGCAAGAATATTGGATTGAGTTGCCGTTTCCTTCTCCAGGGGATATTCGCGACCCAGGGACTGAACCCAGGTCTATCGAAATGCAGGCAGACTCTTTACCTACTGAGCCACCAGGGAAGACCATTAGTTGTATAATCTAAGAAAAATATTGCAACTAAAAAATAAAGGAAGAAGAGAGAGAAGAAATGGAAAGCAGAATTAGCTATATTGTCTCTGAGATAAAAGATGAAAATTAAAGGAAATAATTTAAAGGTGAGAAAAGAAGTAGAAGCCTAAGTAAAGAGGTCAGCAAGCTCTATGTAATGACATTATGTAAAGGTAACATTAACATCAAAATATCAACTTTCTTAAAATCAGAAGAAATGCAAAGAAAACTAAAGGCATTTATCAAAAAGAAAAAAGAAACAAACAAAAAAAACAGAGAAAAATAAGCCCATAGTCAGAGAACCAAAGTAAATATTGTGGGAAACAGCAAAATAAAACTTGAGGCCAAGAATATGCATTACATAAATAAATAAATGATATAACTGGCTTAACACACCTAATAAGTAAAGGATTTCAGATTGGGTCAAAAAGCAGAACACAGCTGTATGATTTATACCATACATTCATCTAACAGTGATTTCAAAAGCCTAGAAATGAATCAATGAGTTGAAGTCAACTCACAATGAGATGAAATGAAACCAAGGCTTGTGATCTTCACATCTGACATAGCAGAATGCATCACTAAGAGCAATAAAAAAGATAAAGGATTATTTATAATGTAAAAAAAGCTTCATTTCAACATGAAGATGTAAGACTTATCCATGCAACAAATAACATGGATTTTTGGTGTCACATTAATAATAATGAAACCAAAGGAGAGACAAGGAAAAATGCAAACAAACTAAGACAGAACTTTGAAATACCTCTCTCAATCTAAGATAAAAGTGAAAGTGAAAGTCACTCAGTAGTGTCTGATGCTTTGTGACCTCATAGACTAGTCCAAGGAATTCTCCAGGCCAGAATACTGGAATGGGTAGCCCATCCCTTCTCCAGGGTATCTTTCCAACCCAGGGATAGAACCCAGGTCTCCTACATTGCAGGTGGATTCTTTACAGGTCTCCCACATTGCAGGTGGATTCTTTATCAGCTGATCCACCAGGAAAGCCCAATCTAAGGTAAAACAAGTGTGTAAACGTCATGGGGCATATGGGAGAACTAGTAGCCTTATATTTAGGCCTTATATTTAGCCTTATATTTAGTAGCATTATATTTAGGTTTATAATGACCTAAATAACACAATGAGTGAGAAAGATTTTTATGAACACATATATACTACGACTATTGGAAAACACACATCTTTCAAGTTTTCATGAAATATTTATGAAAATCAATCCTATTTAATGTTCTATATACCTACATCTACGTCATAACAAAAAGAATAGTTCAATAAGGTCTATAGTACAGAAGTCATACAAGCAACACTAATGGCAATTCAAACTAGAAATTAATAAGAATAAAATTTTTAAAAGATATTTTCATCTGACAATTAAAAAAAAAAACCTAGTGTCTATTAAACATTGGTAGGTCAAGGAAGAATACAAGTCAAATGTCCAAAATTGCTAGAAAATAATTGTCATGCATTCATTTACATGCACACTCCTTCATGGAACAGCTAGAGCAATGCTCACAGGAAAATGTATGGAATTTTAAGTAATTAATAAAGACATAAGACTGAAATAAACAGATTAAATATATAACTCAAAAAGATAGGAAAAAAGCCAAGTAAGTAGGAGTCAGGATTTAAAGTCAAAGATTAAACAGGTTGAAAACAGAAATAATGAAATAAATTAAATAAATTAAAGAGCTGAGTTTTTGAAAAACAAGCAAAATAAGAAAACCACTGATTAAAGTAATTGATAAGAAATAAGAGAACAAATACACAAACAAAAAAAGAGAAATAAAGGGAGATAGTGACCTTTGAAACACAGCAAGTGAAAAAAATCACAAAATCAAATTTATAGTTTTAGGAAAATAAGTTTAAAAACCTGAAGGAAATGGATGACTCTCCTATAATAATAAACAATCATAGCTGACTCAAAAACATTAAATAAAATTCTGTGAGTTTTGGGAGAGATTCCAAAAAGAGAATTAGGATACAGTTATCCATGAACATCTATGCTTGATGCCAAACACTCACTTCGGTACTTTTTAGTTATGTAAGGTGTTATTTTCCATTTTCAGGTTCAACAAATTTGAATTTTCTTTCTTTTAATGCAACTTAGAGTTTAGACAGACATGAAGGCTTATTTTGGTAAATACAGAATTTTATTTGCATATGTCCTCTTCATGTATCCTGTTTACATATAGAAAACAATGATTATCATGAAAATTTACTGTTATAGTGAACTAAATGCTTGAATGAGGAATGTTAAAGTGTGCATGTATGTACACAGACATGTATAAGACAGTTCTGGGACATTGTATTTTTGCATCCAGCTTTTCACAAGGGAGAGATTTTCACCAGTACCATGAAATTCCCTGCAATTTCAACCTATCCCTTCTCTGAATAGCTCAAAGTGTTTGAAAATATTTCATAAGAGACATATAAAAGCAGCTAATAGTGTAAAAGACATCTGCAGACATGTGGTCAATACATGTAGATTTTTTAGAAGATATATTTCCCCAAGGTATGCCTTGTGATTTTCGTGTCATATCAAAAACCAACTCTAGATCCAATTGCTATTTCTATAGAAGTGCCTGGACAGCGAACACTAAGTTAGTCCAGGGATCCTGCTAAGGAAATAGAGTTTGAAGTTTCAGCAATAAATGTTGTAACATATGTGATTGCTTGAGCAGGGAGAAACCAGCTGTGTACCTCAGAGCCGTTCACACTAATCGGTTTAGGTAGAGGTATGAACAAAATGTGATAAAAATGCTCAGACACTTGCTTCTTGCCACCTCCACCCCTACTCTTCAAGATAGAATTAAATAATGGGTAGTAAACAAAACGCCCCTCCCCGCTCCGCACCCCCAACCCCACAGCCCCCGCCTTCCTTCTCATGTCTTAAAATCAATTAATTTATTTAGGCAATGGAGCTGTTTTTGCTTCATTTCCCTCTCAATGAATGCTTTGCCTGCAATACTCCAGGCAATTCCTGCCCTGAATTCCTCCTGAGAATACAGCTCAGGCTGAGAAATGCTGCATTGTCGGCATGTTCAGTAATATGGAAAAATACATACCAGAGTCAGACAGCATCACTGGATCAATATGTAATATGAATTTAAATTGCAGAAGATACTGGACTTTAATCTGAAGCTGCCTTTCATAAATACAAAATAGAATAGTGCAAGTAAAACTCAAAATACTATTGATAGCTTTTTTGTTGTTGTTACAGGGTAGTGGTGTCATTAAGGGCACTATCTAATGAACATTGTACCCATAATAGAAAGGAATGAACGAAAAATTGAAGAAGGAAGGAAGGAAGGTTAGTAGCAGGATTAAAGAAGAAAACGAGGTGTAAAGAAAAGAATGCTGTAGTTCTTGAGTTTCCTCTCTCCCTCCCTCTGGCCCTCCCTTCCTTTGTCTCTTGCTTGCTTCCTTCCAATGTAAAGGATAATAGTAGTATCCACATTCTGCAATTATTGTGATGCTTATGTGAGTATCTATTTAGTATAGGACTTCCCTGGTGGCTCAGGTGGTGAAGAATCTAACTGTGGTGCAGGAAACTCAGGTTCAATCCATGGATCAGGAAGATCCCTTGGAGAAGGAATGGCTACCCACTTGAGGATTCTTGCCTGGAGAAACCCACAGACAGAGGAACCTGGCAGGCTACAGTTCCTGTAAAGGGAACTGGGCTGCAAAGAGTCAAACACGCCTAACACAACCGAGGGTACATCCATTTAGTACAGTACATGGCACATGTTAAATATTTGGAAAATGGCATTGTTTCCATCATAATACCCTCATCTCTAAATGTGTGATTACAAAAAGCCTTTAGGCAAATCTTTCTCTGAACTCATGATACTTTGTTTACCATATACTTCCTTTCTTCCTTTCTTTCCCTCCTTTTATCTACCCTAGGCTGCTTGAGTTCTTCAGCTCTGGAGTTTATTCTTTCTTCAGCTGAAAAATAAACTAAGTGAAGTGGTTGAACAATCTCACTTTACATTTAAAACAAGATTATTTTAAAATTAAAATTAAATTATTTAGAAAATAAAAGCACATAAATTAGAACACGTTATTTCGTGGCAACAGAATTTTACTGAGTTTTTTAGTTTCTATAATATATAATTGTCATAGTATTAGCTGCTGAAAGTTTAAGAGTAAAATCATCACTTGTTAAATTTAAGACAGTAATGAAAATTCCCTATCAAATGATCTTTATTATTTGGGTAAGGCTGAATTGCCTTTAAAGATCCTGGAAATCATAATCCAAGGGAGATCTGAAAACCAAGAAACATTCAAATATAGGCACTCTATGACTGTGTGGATCACAATACTGTGGAAAATTCTGAAAGAGATAGGAATACCAGACCACTTGACCTGCCTCTTAAGAAATCCGTATGCAGGTCAGGAAGCAACAATTAGAACTGGACATGGAACAACAGACTGGTAGGAAAAGGAGTATGTCAAGGCTGTATATTGTCACCCTGCTTAATTAACTTATATGCAGAGTACATCATGAGAAACGCTGGGATGGATGAAGCACAAGCTGGAATCAAGATTGCCAGGAGAAATATCAATAACCTCAGATATGCAGATGACACCACCCTTATGGCAGAAAGTGAAGAGGAACTAAAAAACCCCTTGATGAAAGTGAAAGTAGAGAGTGAAAAAGTTGGCTTAAAGCTCCATCATGGCATCTGGTCCCGTCACTTCATGGGAAATAGATGGGGAAACAGTGGAAACAGTGTCAGACTTTATTTTGGGGGCTCCAAAATCACTGCAGATGGTGACTGCAGCCCTGAAATTAAAAGACGCTTACTCCTTGGAAGGAAAGTTATGACCAACCTAGATAGCATATTCAAAAGCAGAGACATTACTTTGCCAACAAAGGTTCGTCTAGTCAAGGCTATGGTTTTTCCTGTGGTCATGTATGGATGTGAGAGTTGGACTGTGAAGAAGGCTGAGCACCGAAGAATTGATGCTTTTGAACTGTGGTGTTGGAGAAGATTCTTGAGAGTCCCTTGGACTGCAAGGAGATCCAACCAGTCCATTCTGAAAGAAATTGGCCCTGGGATTTCTTTGGAAGGAATGATGTTAAAGCTGAAACTCCAGTACTTTGGCCACCTCATGCAAAGAGTTGACTCATTGGAGAAGACTCTGATGCTGGGAGGGATTGGGGGCAGGAGGAGAAGGGGATGACAGAGGATGAGATGGCTGGATGGCATCACCGACTCGATGGACGTGAGTCTGAGTGAACTCCAGGAGTTGGTGATGGACAGGGAGGCCTGGCGTGCTGCGATTCATGGGGTCGCAAAGAGTTGGACATGACTGAGCAACTGAACTGAACTGATGCTTTTTAGAAATAGTTTTTTTTTTTTTTTTTTTTAATGTGATTCTGTGAATCCTGAAGTGAGTTTTGATGACAGCAAGACTTCCTTTTGAAGAAGATTCCCTGGTTTATTCTTAAAGAACAAATGGTATCGATGTGAACACAGCTACAAAAATCATTCAATTTTATTCCTCATGTTACTGCAACCAGTTTAAGGATAAGACATAAATTAGTGACATACAGTTCCTTTGCAGTTGACTGGCTGAAAGATGATAGTTGTATTTGTGATTTAATCTATGAAGAATAAGGTGCATTTTGCAAAGACATAAAAGATTATTTACTATTCAGATAACACCCTCAGTAATTCATTTTTGCAAAGTTTCCCAGTAAATTGATAAATTGCTCATGTCAGATTTACAATTGTTAATGTCAAATATTTGAGTATTTGATGTTGTAGAATTCTCTACCATCCTTTGACTGTCTAAGAGACTTCTATTTGAAACTATTACACTTCAAATAAGTGACGTTCCCCGGCATGGTGAAGAGCAACAGAGTATTAACCTGATTAAACATTTATAAGCACTCGACTGTTTTCTTACTCTATAGAGTCATCTTCCCTGAGCAACCAAGCTGTAACAACTACTTTGTGCAGAAAAATTCTATGATGTTCCTAATAGAATATATTCCTACACTTGAAAATGTCATTATTACCCATCCATCAACCCTAGTGAAGTTATGAAACTTCATTTCACTAGAGGCCCTGACATTACATTGCTCACTGTTTGTTCTGCTTGTCAGCACTTTATGTCACTAATGGACAGGCAGTCGAATCCAAAATCTCAATTTTTTTCTTAATGGAGATATTTTTTTCCCATTCAATCATCTGCTCATGTGGTTCATAATGTGTCTGAGGGTACACAGCCAGATCTAGGTAATAAGTTCGGTTGAGCTTGACTGAAGAATGCTATTGGCTGATGGGGCTAAATTCTATGACCCTGATAATGAATTTTTCTGTTATATGTATGCTAGGCAGTTAATTTAAAAAAGAGCTTGGATATGTGATAGTGTATTTTAATTTCTTTTACTGTACGCTAAGTAGTTATAAAAGCAGAATTATGGATTTATTTTGTGTAAAGAATGTGGATACAATTGAAGGAGAGTAATTTTATTAATGCAAGTAAATGGATATTTAGAAAGATAAAAATCTCTGAAACTCCTGCTATAAAGACAAGTGATATACAATAAAGTCTTTCTTAAATATTTTTTAACATTTGAAGTATTTTATGGCAAAGTGACATTTGCATTATAATTTAAGAAATCGAGAGTGAGTATGGTATACACACACACACACACACACACACACACCTCTCATGAGGCTTTCCAGCTGAGTATCTGAATATTATTTTGATTTTAAAAACTAAAATTCCACATCCATTCATATTTTTTTAAGATTAGTTCTGTAGTGTTTTCTTTTTTTATTTTCAGTTAAGAGATAGGATAGGATTTGAATTTGGGAGTTAAATTTGAAAAGCCTAGAAGGAATCAGGTTTTAAAATGATATATTAACCATTGATAGCAATGATGGTTGTCTCTTAGGTTTGGGGATAATGGGTGATTAATTGTTGCTTTTTACATTTATATGTTTATAGTTATCTGCTATGACCATGAATTACTTGGAATATTAGAAAGAAAACATTAAATGTCCTTAAAAATAAAATAAATACTATATTAACAGTGACTTAAATATTAATTTATTACATTTTTCCAAAAGTCTATATTTTAAAGGGAAAATAAAGTTTCTTTAGGACATGGTGGTAGAAGTACTATGAAAAAAATGCCTCATAAAGGTAAAAGGATTTAACTTCATATTGTATTTTAATGCTCTCTATATGTATATGTATCTATGTGAAAGATAGATATAAGACAATTTTTGTGTGTGCGAAATTATAGTTGGCATCACTATGTGGTCTTACTCCAACACATCCTACTCCTGGATACAGGAATTGGCCTCAATTTTTTAAACTTTTTAAGAACATTAAATCTGGATTATCTCTCTCTTTATAGGCATCTTTTCTTTCTGTATGTGCTTTTTGGGAAAGAGAAGAAAATGTTGAAGATAGTGAGGATGGTGGAGATGGCTGTTGCAGATGGTGATGATAATGTTATTGAGCACCTTACATATCTATATTCTAAATATATTAATTCACTTAATCCTCACTCAAACTTTAAGAAATAAGAGATATTATTATACATCATTTTTTAAAGATGAGGACATTAAAGCATACAGGGATTAGATCAGTTATTTTCTTTTCAAAGAATCTTAGCATCACCACAAAACAAATCTTCCCTAAATAGATTTTAGCCATATCTCATACACCTTAACCATCTCTGATGTGTTCAGTTGCCTGCTTCCACAAACTGAGATTTTCTCTTCTCTTTTCAAGGTCATCTATCATTGAAGGGGAGGGAGGGGAGGAGGAGGAGGGGAGGAGAGAGGATGAGATGGGTGGATGGCAACACAGAAGAGATGAGGACCCCGGGGGGGGGGGAAGGGAAGGGAGGCCTGGGGTGCTGTGGTTCATGGGGTCGCAAAGAATCGGAAAAAAATGAACGAATGATCTGATCTGATCTGATCATTTGGCTTCATTCTGTATATTCATATTTTTCCTTTACAACTTTCTAGCATACATCCGCGGGGAAGGCAATGGCACCCCACCCCAGTACTTTTGCCTGGAAAGTCCCGTGGACGGAGGAGCCTGGTGGGCTCCAGTCCATGCGGTCGCTAGGAGTCGGACACGACTGAGCGACTTCACTTTCACTTTTCACTTTCCTGCATTGGAGAAGGAAATGGCGGCCCACTCCAGTGTTCTTGCCTGGAGAATCCCAGGGACGGGAGAGCCTGGTGGGCTTCCCCGTCTATGGGGTCGCACAGAGTCGGACACAACTGGAGCGACTTAGCAGCAGCAGCAGCAGCAGCATACATCCGGAGAAGGCAATGGCACTCCACTCCAGTACTCTTGCCTGGAAAATCCCATGGATGGAGGAGCCTGGTAGGCTGCAGACCATGGGGTCGCCAAGAGTCGGACACAACTGAGCGACTTCACTTTCATGCATTGGAGAAGGAAATGGCGGCCCCTCCAGTGTTCTTGCCTGGGACCCGGGGGAGAGGCCTGGTGGGCTCCGTCTGTGGGCCGAGCGGGCCATGCACTGCAGCAGCAGCAGCAATTCCGGGCAATGGCACTCCACTCCTGTCTCTCCTGAAATCCCATGGATGGAGGAGCCTGGTGGGCTGCAGTCCATGGGGTCGCTAGAGTCGGCGTGACTGAGTGACTTCACTTTCACTTTTCACCTTCACACAATGGAGAAGGCAATGGCAACCCACTCCAGTGTTCTATCCTGGAAAATCCCAGGGATGGGGGAGCCTGGTTGGCTGCCGTCTATGGGGTCCACAGAGTTGGACACGACTGAAGTGACTTAGCAGCAGCAGCAGGAGCATGCATCCTCTGCAGTCAAGTACCCTTTCCATGTATTAAGTTGAAGTATGGACTATATGATTCTTTAGTTTCATGGTACATGCAAACATATATACATACAAATTAGAAAGAAAAGCAGGTTGGGATGTTAGAAGAAAGCCTATTTGGAAAAATGATGTGAGACTTGTTTCTTAGGATTCAATGGGAGAGTTGACCTCCTTTCTCAGTGTGGTACACAGTCAGGTCACACAACATGCAACTGGCCTCCCCTGCCATATGCACCACATGTACACACAGTCATTTACCCTAAGGCTCACACAGGATGGCTTGGTTGGGAGAAGTTCCAAAGTGATTCAGTCTTAATAAAAAGGAGTTCTCATTTAGAGCCTGTACCCTGGAACACATCAGGAAGACCATAACAGACTTTTATGGTAAGTTTTCTTGGGGAGTGGAGAACTCTTGTCCTATTTCTCCATCTTCCTTTAGAAATAGTCTAAAGCATTGAAGCTCAAAGGGAACTAGTCCCCACCATACTCTCCGAGACAGCCAAGATAAATGTGCACATACAAGAAATACGCTGAGTAAAATGGAACTGTCTTCTTTTATCCACTTCTCATATGTTTTTTCTAAAGCTTGTGCTTTATTCTCTCTTATCCAGAATATCACTGTTTACCTTGTGTTACATTTATGGAACTGAAAACAGACAATAAAGATGTTTTCAGAATAAATAAGTTCTTCTTTAATGTGGTATCTCTATTGCTACAAAGAGAAAAAGCTCAAGTTATAAGTGGCCAGAAAGGTAGAGAAATAGGTGGGTAATCAATAGAGATCATGTATACTTAATCGCTCAGTCATATCTGATGCTTTGTGACCCCATGGACTGTAGTCCTCCAGGCTCAGGGATTCTCCAAGTTAGAATACTGGAGTGGGTTGCCCTTTCCTTGGCCAGGGGATCTTCCTGTCCCAGGGATCAAACCCAGGGCTTCTGCAATGCAGGCAGATTCTTTACCACCTGAGTCACCAGGGAAGCCCAATTGATAGAGATTAGATATTATTAAATGCTTAGATTAGAACAACATGTCATATTTCATTTTGGCACACTCACCTCTGTTTACTTGGTTCAAGATCAGATCAGATCAGTCGCTCAGTTGTGTCCGATTCTTTGCAACCCCATGAATCGCAGCACGCCAGGCCTCCCTGTCCATCACAAACTGCCAGAGTTCACTCAGACTCACATCCATCGAGTCAGTGATTCCATCCAGCCACCTCATCCTCTGTCGTCCCCGTCTCCTCTTGCTCCCAATCCCTCCCAGCATCAGAGTCTTTTCTAATGAGTCAACGCTTCGCATGAGGTGGCCAAAGTACTGGAGTTTCAGCTTTAGCATCATGCCTTCCAAAGAAATCCCAGGGCTGATCTCCTTCAGAATGGACTGGTTGGATCTTCTTGCAGTCCAAGGGACTCTCAAGAGTCTTCTCCAACACCACAGTTCAAAAGCATCAATTCTTTGGCGTTCAGCCTTCTTCACAGTCCAACTCTCACATCCATACATGACCACAGGAAAAACCATAGCCTTGACTAGACGAACCTTTGTTGGCAAAGTAATGTCTCTGCTTTTGAATATGCTATCTAGGTTGGTCATATGCTGTGCTATGCTATGCTAAGTCACTTCAGTCGTGTCCGACTCTGTGTGACCCCATAGACAGCAGCCCACCAGGCTTCCCCGTCCCTAGGATTCTCCAGGCAAGAACACTGGAGTGGGTTGCCATTTCCTTCTCCAATGCATGAAAGTGAAAAGAGAAAGTGAAGTCACTCAGTCATGTCCGACTCTTAGCGACCCCATGGACTGTAGCCTACCAGGCTCCTCAGTCTGTGGGATTTTCCAGGCCAAGAGTACTGGAGTGGGGTACCATTGCCTTCTCCGAGGTTGGTCATATACTCACCTCCTAATGACTGCTCTAAAGGAATGGGCTAAAAAGAGGCAGCTGTGCTTGTAAATGTAACTTTGTTTATCATACTCAGAGTGGTGATTTTAAAGAAACTTTAAATGAAATTAAGAAATAAGAGGTTGGCTGCACAATCTGGTGAAGGTGTGAGCATGAAAGTAAATGAGAGGGGATCTTCTTTAAAGAGTTTTCTTGGTGGTGGTGGTGATGCTGTAACTCTCTGACTTTCCCATTTCTAAGAATCTTTCCTTTGTCTTACCAAATCCTGTAGTGCCAGAGTCTGGGTTGAGTTTTCAGGTCCTAGCTGACAGGACTATTTCAGCACAAAATGCTGTTTATATAGCTTTAAATCTTCTAAGACCCTGTATGTAAGCTAGGGCGCCTCACAGTGTCCACTGAGATTTTGCAGCAAAAGGCTCACTATTAATACGCTTCACTTAAATCTCACTATGGGAGAGAGTGGTTGAGCCAGCAATGAGCCAAAGAAAGGGAAAAATGGTTGCCAAAAGAAAGAAGCCCGGAAGTAAGTGATTATACCAGGAAAGAATTAAATACTGTCTTTTTTAAGGACATCTTAGAGGAACAGAATAACAGTCTTAGCTAATCTTCCCTCATTTTTGCATGAGTGATGGGCAATGTTGGTAGAAATGACTAGAGATATTTTTCTTCTGAGAATGAAAATTGAGCTGAAGCTAATTTTCAAGCTTTCTCTGAAAATTTGACTTGGGTAGTCTGGTGAAAAGCTATGAGACTGTACCTTCTAATGACTCAACTAAATGACAACTCTCACTTGGTTCACGGTTCATGGGCTAAATTTACCACTTTGGTTCTTTTGAAGGAAATCAGAGAGAGTATTTCTGTATCAGATGGGCCAGAAATTGTACAATAATTAAGGGCCTGTGCACTGTGTGACTGAACTAGACTGACATCGTGTTAGGGCAGTTGGCTGGATGCAAGGAGTGACATATTTTTATAATTCACTTTCATATGCTGAAATTTAGTCTGCTTGTTTCCATAATTTGTCAAAAAATTAATGTGATTGGAACTCAAAATCAAATAATAAAAGGTGTTGAAAATGAGAGCTATATAAGGGTGTGGAGTGGGTTGAACTGTGACCCTCAGAAAAGATATTCTCACATCATAACTCCTAACTTATGTGGAAAAATGGGTCTTAGGAAACATAATTAAGGATATGGAGATGAGATCATCCTGGACTCTATGTGAAAGTTGCTCAGTTGTGTGCGACTCTTTGCAACCCCATGGACTATATAGTTCATGGAATTCTCCAGGCCAGAATACTGGAGTGGGTAGCCTATCCCTTCTCCAGTAGATTGTCCTGACCCAGGAATCAAACTGGGATCACCTGCATTGCAGGCAGATTCTTTACCAACTGAGCTATCAGGGAAGCCCTTGGACTATATTGGTGGACCCTAAATTCAATGATAAGTGTCCATATAAGAGACACACAGAAAGAAGGTCATGCACAGATGGAGGAAGACTAAGAGTGATGCAACCAGAAGCCACGGGCTGCCCAGAGACATGTGAAGCAGGAAGAGCAAGAGAGGATTCTCCTCGAGAGTCTTTAGAGGGAAAGAGATCCTGTAACACCTTGATTTAAGACTTTCAGCATACATATTGCCAAGGCTATAAACTTCTATTGTTTTAAGGCATTCAATCTGTGGTCATTTGTTACATCAGCCCTAGGGAATTAATACAAGGTGATAAGGTGATGACAATTTCTCTTCTCTGAAGTTTCAAAAAAGTCGATTGAGAGAGGCTTCAAGGCACATAAATACATGCACAATTGACAGTCTCCTAGGAAACATAGTATTGTTTAAATGCATGAAGTCTATACAAAAGGCATTCACCATGACTGAGAGTTTAACATCTAGGCAGGTTCACATGGAGGCATCTCTAACACAATTCTGTGATAAGCTCCTCAAGGCTTGGACAGATAATGGCCTATAGTAAAATGGAGATGTTGATAAAGTGAAAGAAGACTCAATATTTCCCTTTGTGAGTTGTTTGAATTGGAATGCATAGGTTTTGTCATATTTAGTGCAATTTTTGTCACTTTTCTGTTATTTCTGTTGTGATTTCATCTTCGAAATTACCCAGTTGGGGAAGTGTGATTTGTTTTGTTTCTTGGCTAAATTTTTGTTGTCAATTTCCAAATGTCTTCTATTATGGTTGGAGAATGTGTCCTATTAGTTGTTTTTGTTGTATTTGTTGAGCTGTCCATTAAGGCAAAATTATGATCAATTTTTTTTTGTATCCTCTAAAGGTACTTGAAAATAGCATGCTCTTTTTGTTGAGTGAATCCTATACTGCTGTTGCTTTGTTATTCAACTCTTCTGTATCCTAATTTTAGGAGGAGTTCCATTCCTTCACTTGGTTTCTGAGAAGTGTGTAAAATCTTCCCTTCTGAGGGTATACTTGCCAACTTCTTCTTGTGCTAGTATCAAACTTTTTGTCTCATAAGTTTTAAAGTTATATTGATGATGCATTATCTAATTAATTGTTTTATATTCTTTTGAATTATATTCCTCTGATCAATATGAAACACCTTTCTTATTTCTCTCAAGAATTTTTCACTTTGTATTTCATTTTTCTGGTACTATATTATTATATCAACTTTTTTAGTATTTCACTGGTATACTTTGCCCCTTTAAATGTGTCTCTTGTTACAAAATCTATGCTTAGAATCCTTTATTTTTAACTTTTTAATAGGCCAGCATCTTTATTTAAGCAATGGCTGGGTGAGGGCCAGCTGGGCAATGAAGGTTGTATTTGTGTGTGTGTATATGTAGAGAGGAGGTGCTCAGGGTTGGGTGGGTGGGTGAACAGAGGGCAGACCATTAGAGAGAGCAGTGCAGGGATGCAGGTGTGCGGAGAGTGATGGCACGGCTGCCTTGCTGGGGCCTTAGCCCTGTTAACAGATGGGAGATCTCTCTGCCTCAAGCCCCAGCTGGTGGGTGGAAGGAGGGGGCTCCAACACTCAGGGATGCATTGGAGAGGAGACCCACCTGAGCCATGGACTGCAGGCAGCCTATACCAACCCAAAGGCCCCAGGTCCTTGCTTATGGCCCTACATTCCTAGCTTTCCTGATCTGTTGGTCCCTTCATGGATATGCTAAAGAACTGAATCCTGGAATCAGAGGCTAGGCCAAGGAGCCCTCCAGGCCTCTTGACCTGGGAAGGGTCATCAGGACCAGCTCTACCTTTCAGCTCCATGAGCAGCTTAGAGTTGGCTCCTGTTCCCCCCTGGCCAGGACCTGTCCACCCATTCTCACAGACCTCAAGCAGCTCCCCGACTGGCCTGCAGGCTGGAGGGAACCCGAGTCCTCAGAGAGAGACCAGGGAGGGAGGAGGGGGAGGGGACGGCACTTGGGGCCTGTGGCCTGTGCCCTATTTCCGGTGCTGATCTCCCTCGGCCGGCAGATGGCAGCCTCCATTGTGCTCCTGGCTGCTGTCCGCACTGCCCTGCTCTGTCACGTGGAGCCTGTGGACGGGAGCCTGTGGGTGGCGGTGCTGCCGGATGGCATGCACACGTCTCTCTGTCTCTCCGTAGCTGAGCCGGGTGCTGCCCCTTATGCAGAAGCCTCCTGGCTGTCCCCAGCAGGGTCTGGGCTGCAGGGCGGTTGGCCAGGCTACTGGGCACGCGCTTCTCGATGACGGCTTCAGCCAAAGCCAGGCCTCCATAAAGGTGTACCCAAAGCCTAAGTCATTGCTGCTGTGGCCGGCGTGGACTTCCCCAAGGGCCTTGGGCATTTTCTGTCAGGGCCTGCAGGCTTCCAGCAGGATCTGCAGGAGCTCGGCCCCACCTTTCCTAGTGTGGCTGGCCCACCCCCTCACCATGGCCCCCTCCTTGACCACGCAGGGTTAGATTGGATGAAATCCCAGGGCTCAGAGAGACCCAGTGGCCATGGACATCAAAATGCGCTGTGACCACCAGAGCCACGTCCACCAGGCCAGCTCCTAGGATGTGGGCTTGGTGGCAAAGAGAACAGCTCCGCAGCACTGCTCGGCTGGAGTGGGTGGTCTGACAGCCCTGGGCCCGAAAGCGGGAGAGGTTCATGTAGGCTTGGACTCTAGTCAGGGCGTGCTGAGCCTCAGCCGTGGCAGCTCTGATGAGGCTCAAAGCAATGGTGTCCACCCTGTGGTCCGCGCCCAGGAAGGAGGGACTTTTCTGTCCTCACTTCGCCCAGACAATCTTAAACATCTGATCTGAAAGGTAAGTTCAAGGAAATTCTAGTCAATTTTTTTTTTCCCCAAATTTTGTCTCCTCTGTGTTCATACCTACATCTTCCTCTTCTGTATCCCCTCTTAGAAGGATGTGGAAACTTCACATCTGTTCTGCATTTCTCTTAGTCTCTGTTTATTCGTGTAACCTTATAAAAATTCCTCGGTTCAGCATCCAGCTTGCTAATGAGTTCTTCAAGAGGGACTCTTCTGCTTTTGATGACATTATTTGAGTGTTTATTCATTTGAGTGTTCATTCATAGTATGTTTCTCAAAACCTCTAACAGATTTATGTTCATGGCTGTTCCCATTTTGTGTAACCTCCTTTATCTCAGTGATATTTACAATGGTTATTTTAATATCTTTTTATGATTTCCTAGTAAAGTTTTAGTGGGAGTCAATTTTTTTTGTTTCCTGGGTTTTGAGTTCTCTCTTTTATGTAATTTTGTTTCTGTAAATAGTTTTGATGCTGTTTTTATCTTCAATGAAATGATTCCCTGATATTTTCCTAATTTTTGCTTTCTGGCTTATACTTCTAATTTTGGCTTACAGTTATGGGTTTTCCTTTTGCTTCATTCTTTTAAGTGAAAGTGAAGTTGCTCAGTTGTGTCCGACTTTTTGCGACCCATGGACTGCAGCCACCAAGCTCCTCCGTCCATGGGATTCTCCAAGCAAGAATACTGGAGTGGGTTGCCATTTCCTTTTCCATTTCCTTCTTCATTCTTTTAAGTATGTCTCAATTACTTATACAATGTTTTTGACATTGTTATGTGTTTATTAGCTTTAATATATTTTCTAATATTTCTATAGCTCCTATGGGAAGGCAGACCTTTTATTATATGTTCAGTCCATTATCTTGAAATTTTAAATGGTATCAACATTTGAATCAAAGTTGTTTTCAACGAGATAAATAAAAATAGTCTTAAATACTATTTTTAAATTATAATCCTCTAGAAATAATGATAAATTTATTACAGTCCAGTTGCTGATTAATCAGACGTGTTTAATGGTACTTCACTAAAAATAAGTGCTGTGATGATTTGCTTTTACAGTTTACTAAACCCAAAGGTTTGATCACATTTTGGCTTACAGTGTCTCCCAATATTTATAATGAGACTCGGTTAGGGGCCAGGAGACTAGAATCTCCTGTTTCAGCATCTGCTACATTGCCAATATGAATAAATATAAACTAGGAAGGTGATAGCATCAGGAAATGAATTAAAAAACAAATACATTATGTAAAAAGTAGAAAGAATGCCTCTGTATAGATGATGTAATTGTGAATCACAGTTATATTTCTGTTTATACTAATAGCAATCTCATTTTCTTGGCCATGAGATGAAGAATGCCAAACATGGTCATTGTAAATGACACAGGGGTTCTTGAGAGAATATTTATGTGGAATTATACACTATCCTGGAATTACCATGTTTTTCTTAACACATTTATTATCCTGAAAAGACACTGGAACTAGGCTGAGCTTATAAATTACACTGGCATAAAGGGAAAATGGGCTCTGAAAAATAGTGTAGAGCTACTACAAGAATATCAGCCAGAAAACCTTAGAGGATAGAAACACAAGCAAAAAGGAAATGAATACTTTTCATTTTGATAGTCTGCTGAATCCTGATGAGTAAAAGGTATTGCTTCTGATGTCTCTGAACACAATCCAAGAAAACCAAAATAAGTAACACCAAAAAGTTTATGATCAGAATAAGGCAAATGGTTCTGCCAAAATAATGGTGAAAAAAGAAGGTGGCCAATGCAGTAGGAAGGTGAAGGAGATGAACTTTCACTCTCAGCCCCTGCTCTGGATGGCCACTGCTGAATGCCGGAGTCAAAAAGCTAAGCACAGATCACCACTTGGGCAGTAAACAAAGGAAGCAAGCCAGTTGGTACCGAATAGGAAAGACTGAATGTATTGTTCACAGACCTGAAACAGAATTGATGGAGCTGAAAATGTAGGTGATATTTATATGTTGCAAGGATATAGCTGTTTAGTACTTTTATTCTCACTTCACTTAGTACATGGGACTTAGAATTGTTTCTCTTTTAATAGAATATATGGGAAGAAACTGGATGATTTCTGCCAAGTTGAATAATAATAGATTCAATAATAATAGTAAATAAATTCTGCCTTGTTGAATAATAGAAAGACCTCAGAAGGCCTGCGTGGGATCCCACATGTGCTTTCACTTGCTGTGGAAACGAATAACTAACTGAATCTCTCTAAGGCTCAATTTCCCCAGTTAGAAAAGAGGGTAGTAGAAATACCTTATAATGTTTTGAGGATTATGGAAATAGGCTTATTGCCATTCCTGGCCTCTGTCTTAAATCTTTCCCTGTAGTTTATCTCAAGTATACGTTGCATGCGTAAATTCTCTGATGATAAGTGGCCATTTGAACATTCTATGACCTGCTTTCAAGACTTATACCTTATTAGTATTCATTTTCATGATATTAATTTAATACTCTTTGCTTATTTCCCTATTCATCCCAATTCCAAAAAGAGATTCATTTGCCTACTTTTTAAATAGACATTTTTCTGCTTCATCAATTAGCTGTAATTCTCTACTGTGTTCAGAATTGAAAGATTATACTGCCTTTGATATTGGAGAGACTTTTAAAGATTTTTAAAATCTTTTAAAAATAAATATTTAAGAAAGTTAGAGTTGTTTGGAGTTGAAATCCCAAATCCTGACTCCTATTTAGATCCACAAAGTGAGTCTTTTTTTGTTTGTTTTCTTATCATTAGCTTTGGATGAAAACACTTATTTCAGGAAAATGAATTTTGGTCAAGATTCAAACTATTGTGATTTGTATACTTTGGTTTTAAGCCAATAAGTTGTGAAATATTAAGTTAATGAGCACAATTCACTGAAATAAACCTTGAAGTGAATTTTGCTTTTCCTTTTCACAAAACTGTGCTATTACTTCTAGTATTTTATGTTTTTCTTAGTTATTGCAAACCTGTATGATGATGGTTTCATATTACTACTAAGTACTGGGGTTAATTGACCATTTTATAGTTAATGGATTCATCCTTGCTTTCCCCTATCCTGATGAACATCATTAACTTGTCATCTCCTTCTATTTATTCAGGTACATCTTTAGTTCACCAAAACAGAAAGTAAATTGCTCTTAAAGATATTATAATACACTTTCCCTCACAGAAGGCTATAAATAAAGAGGATGCCAGATCTTTTAGTTATGTTTGATATTTTTTCAGACATGTAGATACAATTTAATATGCACACTTAATGTACTATTTAATTATAAAAGTATGTGCATTAGGGTAATCTCTTTGCTCTAATAGAAAATACAATATTTTAAATGAATTCATTTAAAAGGTTTAAATAGCTTCAGTTAAAATTTTGGTATAAAATTTTACTAAAGTTTAATGCTCTTTTATTAGCAAAAAGGACAAACTATATTTTATACATTACTCAATTAAACCAATGATGTATTTCCATTGTTCATCTATTTAAATTGAAAAACTATCAAGTATGAATAATTATTCCATTTTTCTCCTCTATCAGCCTTTTAGGTATCATTTTTTATTATTCTTTTAATGGTTACCTTAGAGATTACAATATACATCCTTGACTTATTACAGTCTACCTTAAATTAGTTCTTTACTTCCACAAAAGGCAAGTACGTTAGAAGAATTTAAGTACATTTTACCCTTTCCTATTTTGCTTTGTATATATTGTAAACCCCTCAGGACATTATTATTTTTGTTTTAAACATCAATATGTATTTATTTGGGCTTCCCAGGTGGTTCTAGTAATAAAGAATCTGCCTGCTGATGAGGAGACATAGAGATATGGGTTCAAACCCTGGGTAGGGAAGACCCTCTGGAGTAGCAAATGGCATCCCAGTCCAGTATTCTTGCCTGGAAAATTCCATGGGCAGAGAAGCCTAGAGAGCTACAGTCAATGGGTTGCAAAGAGGCAGACATGACTGAGCGCGTACACGCACACACACATAAACACATACACACACACACATTTATTTTACCTGTATCATTACCTTTCTTGGTGTTCTTAATTCTTTTCAGTGATTCCTAGCTTTTGTTTAATATCATTTCTTTCAACTTGAAGAACTAGCTCTGATATTTATTGGATTGCAAGTTTGCTGGTAATAAATTTTGCTGATTGTGTGTTTCTGAAAATATCCTTATATTTCCTTCATTTTTGAAGGATGTTTGCAGGGTAGACTTTTAGATAAGAAAAACATTTTTATTTTTTCTTTAAAATATTTAAAAGATGCTATTTCTTGTCTTATGGTTTCCATAGTTTTCATTGAAAGTCAAGGATCATTTTACTCCTGTTCCTGTGAAATTAATATGTTTTTTTCTCTTTTGAAAGATGGTCTGGTTTGTCTTCATTTCATTGTCTTATTTTTTTTTTCCAGAATTTTAATATGAATTGCAAGATATGTTTTTTTTTTTATTTTATTTTCTGTTTAGAGTCAGAGTTTCTTAAGTCAGTGAGTTTAAATTTCCATATGTTGATGCATCTCATCAATGGAGGGAAACTTATAGCTACTACCTCTTCAGATATTGCTTATTCCCATTCTTTCCTGCTCTTTCCATGGACCTAGGGCATTATTATTTTAGAACTATTAACTAGGTTCCATGTATTCTTTTTATTATTACCATTCTCTTTCCCTCTATATTTTAGTGTTGGTATATTTTTAGGGTTTTCCTTTTCACTAATCCTCTCTTTAACTGTGTTCAGTTTTTTGTTAAGCCCATCTAACTGATCATTAACTTCAGATATTTCATGTTTTATTTCTAGAATGTCTATTTGATTCTTTTTTTATAGAGTTAAATATACCATTGAAATTTATTATCTTTTCATCAACATAATGTTTTCTATTTATTTTCTCAAATATATTAATCATGGTTAAAGTTTCTATCTGTCAACTCAAGTATCTATTTCCAGTTTCTATTTTATTTCATTTTAGTCATTCTACTTCATTTTATTTAATTTAGTTCATTTTATTTCATTTATGTATTTCTGATATTTAGCACATCTGTCAAATTTCTATTGGCTGTTGGACATCATGGATAAAATCTGAAGAGGTTCTTGATGATGGTTAATTTTCCTTTTGGCTGGCAGATATTATACTGGTAGTACAACTTGATTCTGTGAAGAGTTGGTTTTAGGTTTTATTAGAACTGATCTACTTCAGTTTTGTCTGTACACCTAAGGCATGATGTCCCTTACTTTGGATTCTTATCCTTCATCCTAGGGTGTAACCTTTATTCCTAACTCAGAGCCCTTTAAGATTTCAACTGAAATCCTCAGCTGTTTACTCCAACTTGTTGGAGTTCAAATTCCAGAATCTTTGCTTAACATGCATAGCTGCTGAAATCATTGCTTAGCTCACTGATATTATACATGTTTTCTATTAGGTCCCATGAGTAAAATTTAGACTCTCAGCAATGATTTTAGGGATACCTGTGGGATTCTTTTCTACTGGTCTGTTTGTTGGGGGTATTTGCCTATCAAGTCCCAGACCCTTTGCCAGACCTGAACACTATGCTCTTTTTACTGAGACTGCTGCTTTTACTTGGGCTTTATTTTACTGATTTTATTTGGAAAATACCCTGAGATAAAAATCTGTGATGAATGCAGAGCTCAAAGTATGTGCTTGTGTTCTCTAAAAAATGTATAACTTCTCTCTCTCTCTTTTATTTATTTTATTTTTTCTGAATAGCACTGCAAGAGAGTTAGTCTGATTTAAGCATTATAATAGTAGATGGAACAAAAAGTAACTCGTGTGGATAATTGATACACTTATAAATATTTATTTTCAATACATTTTGTACAATTTCCCTCTGTACTTATTCTGATATTTTGTTTATAAATATTTTGCTCTTATAGAGCTTAAATTGATTGTGAGAGGAACTTTTGCTTTTTACTCACAAACTTTGGTGCATATAGCAATTTATGCTTAATTTCATATTAAAGGTGGTATCTTTTTAAATTTGTACACTTAGTCTTAAAGATTGATATAAAGTTGAAGAAATCATGAACAAATTGATACTTCCAAAGGCACATGATTGGTTACCCTCTTGAACTAGAACAAAAATGAAGTACAATTCTGCTTTAGAATTCTTAACAACAAAAAGAACCAGTAATGCCTGCCATAGTAAGACTCTATCTAAGCCATGAAACACAGCTACTGACAAATAAATTCACCTTTGAGATGGGTTGTGCTCTCATTATTTGTAAATTAGGTTGTACATGGCATATCACTTACAAAATTACCTGTATAATGTTTGTTTATTGAAGTGATTTAGACTACACAGAGAAAACCCACACTCAGGATTGTAGGTGGTATACTTTTTTTATCCCACATTAGATTTTATGAATTATTGGAATTGATTAGCATAGTGAGCATTGTTTGTCATTGAAATGCCAACTGATTTTTAATAAAAAGACATTTTGGCTCATAATCCAAAAAGTCTTTGTACAGATATTTGTTTTTGAAGTTTCTCCCCTTATATACTCCTATCTCATACTTTCATCCAAATAACAAGCAATATAGTGAAATGGAGAAAATGACTTATATTATAACCAAAATATTTGTATAGTATAGTGCTTGTGGTAAAGAACCCACTCACCAATGCAGGGGACATGAGAAGCGGGTTCAATCCCTGAGTTGGGAAGATACACTGGAAAGGAAATGGCAACCCACTACAGTATTCTTGCCTGGAGAGTCCCATAAACAAAGGGGCTTTGCAGGCTGCAGTCCATGGGATCTAAAAGAGTTGGACACAACTGAAGCAACTTTGGATTTATGTGCTGTGCACTTGCTCAGTCATGTCCGGATTCTTTGAGACCCCATGTACTATACCCTGCCAAGCTCCTCTGTCCATGGGGATTCTCCAGGCAAGAATACTGGAGTGGATTGCCATGCCCTCCTCCAGGGGATCTTCCCAAATCCAGTATCTAACCCAGGTTAGATACCTTCTGAGCCACCAGGGAAGTCCAAGAATACTAGAGTGGGTACCCTCTACCTTCTCCAGGAGAACTTCAAGACCCAGGCATTGAACTGAGGTCTCTTGCATTGTAGGTGAATTCTTTACCAGCTGAGCCACCCAGGAAGCCTCAGTGTATATAATTACATATAAAGTGTGTCTATATATTCATCCATCTATGTAGGTATATGGAAGTATACATGTAGATTCACACATATACATGTAGATACTCATATACATGTAGATACACACACAAATATTTATACATCTGCCAATATATAACTTCAATATGACCTTGTTTATTTGTTTGGAAGTTCAAAATACACTTCTGCTTTCTGAGTTTTTCTTTACCTATATCAGTTTTCTTCTCTCTAAAGATCTTTTACATTTCTTTAAGGTCAAGTCTAATAGCGAGAAATGATCTTAAAGTTTATCTCCTTAACTTTACTTCTCCTGTTTTGAAGACTAATTTCATAGGGTACACAATTTTAGGTTAATAGTTTTTTTTTTTTTTCTCTCACATTTTAAATATTTCAGTTTGCTCTCTTACTTACATGTTCTCTGACCTTCTTGAGCCTGTAGTTTGGTGTCATTAACTTGGAAAAATTTTTCAGTCATTATTCCTTCACATATTGCTTCCATTCCTTTCTCTTTCTCTCCTGGTATTCTCCTTATATGTATGTTACAAATTTTGTATTTATCCTGCAGTTCTTGGATATTCTGGGGGTTTGGTGGTGATAGGGGGTTCAATCTTCCTTTTCTTTGTATTTCCATTTTGGAAGTTTCTATTGAGATATTCTCAAGGTAGACATTCTTTTTCAGCCACATCTCCTCTAGTAAGGAGCCCATCAAAAGTATTCTTTGTTTCTACTACAGTGTTTTTTATCTTTAGCATTTCTTCTCATTCTGTCTTATAATTTCCATCTCTGTGCTTCCGTTATCAATGTATTCTTTGTGCTGTCTCTCTTATCCATATTAAACATAGTTTTCTTATATTCCTAGTCTGGTAATTCCAACATCTCTACTATATCAGAGTCTGATATATAAAAACCTGCACACAGATGTTTATAGAAGCTTTATTCATCATTACCAACAGCTGGAAGCTTCCAAGATGTCCTCAAGAAGGTGAATATGGTACACTCAGATAATGTAATATCATTCAGTGCTAAAATAAAATGGGCTATGAATCCATGAAAAGACTTGGAAGAAATGTAAATGTACATTAAATGTTAAAGAAGCCAGTCTAAAATGACTACATGTTGTATGATTCAAAAAAAAAAATGACATTCTGGAAAATAAAAACTAGCGGTGGTGAGAATACACAGAAGAACTATCCCAAAAAAGGTCTTAATGACCCAGATAACCACAATGGTGTGATCATTACCTAGAGCCAGACATCCTGGAATGAGAAGTCAAGTGGGCATCAGGAAGCATCACTATGAACAAAGCTAGTAGAGGAGATGGAATTCCAGCTGACCTATTTCAAATCCTGAAAGATGATGCTCTGAAAGTGCTGCACTCAGTATACCAGCAAATTTGGAAAACTCGGTAGTGACCAAAGAACTGGAAAAGATCAGTTTTCATTCCAATCCCAAATAAAGGTAGTGCCAAAGAATGTTCAAACTACGGCACAGTTGCATTCATCTCACACATTAGCAAAGTAATGCTCAAAATTCTCCAAGCCAGGCTTCAACAGTATGTGAACTGTGAACTTCCAGATATTCAAGCTGGATTTAGAAAAAGCAGAGAAACCAGAGATCAAATTGCCAACATCTGTGGATTATCAAAAAAGCAAGAAAGTTCCAGAAAGACATCTATTTCTGCTTTGTTGACTACGTTAAAGCCTTTGACTGTGTGGATCCCCACCCCCCCCAAAAAAATGTGGAAAATTCTTAAAGAGATGGCAGTGCCAGACCACCTACCTGCCTCCTGAGAAATCTGTATGCAGGTCAAGAAGCAACAATTAGAACTGGACATAGCACAACAGACTGGTTCCAAATTGGGAAAGGAGTATGTCAAGGCTGACATGGTCACCTTGCCTATTTAACTTACATGTGGAGTATCTCATGTGAAAGGCTGGGCTGGATGAAGCTCAAGCTAGAATTAAGACTGCTGGGAGAAATATCAATAACCTCAGATATACAGAGACTATCACCGTTATGGCACAAAGCAAAGAGGAACCAAAGAATCTCTTGATGAAACTGAAAGAGGAGAGTGAAAAAGTTGGCTTAAAACTCAACATTCAGAAAACTAAGATCATGGTATCCAGTCCCATCACTTCATGGCAAATAAATAGGGAAACAATGGAAACTTTATTTTCTTGGGCTCCAAAATCAGTGCAGATTGTGACTGCGGTCATGAAATTGAAAGATGCTCCCTGTAAGAAAAGCTATGACTAATGTAGACAAGATATTAAAAAGCAGAGACATTACTTTGCTAACAAAGGTCCATATAGTCAAAACTATGGTTTTTCCAGTAGTCATGTATGGATGAGTTGTTCCATAAAGGAAGATGAGTGCTGAAGAACTGATGCTTTTGAACTGTGGTGTTGGAGAAGACTCTTGAGAGTCCCTTGGACTGCAAGGAGATCCAACCAGTCAATCCTAAAGGAAATCAGTCCTGAATATTCATTGGAAGGACTGATACTGAAGCTGAAGCTCCATACTTTTGCAACCTGATGTGAAGAACATACTCATTGGAAATACCCTGATGCTGGAAAAGAATGAAGGCAGGAGGAGAAGGAGACAACAGAGGATGAGATGGTTGGATGGCAACACTGACTTGATAGTCATGAATTTGAGCAAACTCTGGGAACTGGTGATGGACAGAGAAGCCTGAAGTGCTGCAGTCCATGGGGTCTCAAAGAGTCAGACATGACTGAGTGAACTGAACTGATGGAGACCAAAAAAAGACTAGTGGTTATCAAGGATTAGAGAGAAGGGAGCCATAAATAGTCAGAACACTGAGAATATTTAGGGCAGTATAGTATTCTTTATGATAGTACAGTATTTGATACATGTCATTATACATTTGTTAAAATGCAGAATATACAACACCAAAAGTTAATCCTAATATCAATTATGACCTTTGGGCAATAATGATGCATCACTGTAGACTGACTGTAACAAATGTACTTCTGTAGTATCAGATGATAATAGTTGGGGAGATTACTTATGAGTGCTAAAGTTATATATGAGAGCTCTGTACTTTCTTCTCAATGGCTCTGAAAAACCTAATTAATTTTTTAAAAGAATATTTATATTTAATATATTATGTAGTTTATTCTAGCAGCCAAGATTACTCTTCATAATCAGATTCTAGTGCATATCACATAAAAATAATGGCAAATCTCACAAAAACAACACCAGTCAAACAAATCAGTAAAATGAACCCTTTTAAATAAAGGAAGGTGCTATCGTTTTACTGTTCTATCTCTTAAGAAAACTGAGATATAGTAAATAATTTATGTGAGGAAGTTTCATAATGGATACATGATGTATTACCTTTTTATAATGCCCTGTAGAATAATTGAACATGGGAAAATTACCTTTTCTTTTAAAGGCTGGTAATTTCATTGTAAATAAAACTAAGGCTTTATAAATCAAATACAGTTGGCCCTTTGTATCCATGGGTTCAAACAACTAAGGGTCAAAGACATTCAAAAAGAAATTTCCAGAAATCTCCAAGGAATAAAACTTGAATTTGCTACATGGCAGCAAATATTTACATTGTATTTACAGCATAGTAGTTACATTGTATTAGGTGTTATAAGTAATTTAGAGAATTTAATTTATATAGGAGACCATGCACAGGTTACAGACAAATGCTATGTCATTTATATGAGGACCTTGAGTACCCATAGCTTTAGGTATCTGCAGGGAGTGGGGGCCTGGAACCAGTTCCCCATGGATAACATAATGAAAAATGAGTCTCATTGTGTTTGTTAGCTTGGTAAAGGTTTAAGAAAAAGATTATGATTGACCTAATCCTCAACATTTAGATTTGAATTTGTACTTTTTTCTCAAAATGAAATTTAGAAATTTTTAATCTGTTTGTTGTAAAGTGACAATGGAAAAATCAGTAGAAATTTATCAACAAAATATGTACACTAAAAGCTTGTCATCCTGTATCACATATTTTGGCCATGAGGCATGCCTGAGAAACACATAAATTTTTCAGGGTTCATGAGACACTTATACATGGCATCTATCATTTGGAAAATGTTAAGTTCAGTTTGATGCTAAAGTTTGGTGGCAAAGAATTAATTTTGCTACTTTCAATGTATTCAGTTAAAATTTGCTCAATATTCATTAAAGGTTTGCTCATTTAAAGTTTACCTAAACATCAATATTTTTAAGTATTTAATAATTTGTTTTTGAGGGATTTGTATAGACTTTTTTAGTATAAGTGTTACTAGTTTTCAGCATAAATCAAAAACTTGGATGTGCTACATTGAATTTTTAAAAATGAATGTTGCTTTTATCATGAAAATAATTAAAACCAGACATATTTAGTGATATAACTGGTAGCTGAATGTAAAATACACTACCAGAAAACGAAAAAAAATTCTGATGCTTATTTGTTGTTAGCATAATTACTTTTGTTCAGACAAATGATGAACAAAAGCAGTGGAATTGACGCATTGCCAAATACTGCTTTTCCCCAAGACGAAAATATTTTTTACAAAAAGAAATTGCATATTCTAGACTGCTCAGCTCTAGCTGTGATAATATCAGTTGCCCATATGGAGTAGACTGAAAGAAATATTTTCTTTTTGTTGTTGTTGTTTCTAATTTGAAAGATAAAAGTTCACTCATAACATAGGAAAGCATATGTTGCTTTCGAAAAGCCTAGGCTATGACTTTTCAATGCCAAAACAATTGGATGAAAATGAATGATATAGTCAATTAACTAGTTGTTCCATCTGTATGAACTCAAAACTACCTGTCGAATTGGTTGACTCAACTCATTGCTTTTATTTCCACTATATAAGTAAAGCTTTTGAAAAAAAAAATCACTGGATACCGTAATGAAGATATTTCAACAACCTCTGGCATAACTAAATTAAAAAAAAGAAGGCACAGTGGGTATTTTTTTCATATAGTCAACCAGGTTCCCCAGAAGTAACAATTTTGTGAAACCATGCCTAAGTTTCGATAAGATGGAGACCTTAGTGAGTTCATTCCCAGTTCTTTCATTTGTTAATCATCAGAAACTTAGACACTAAAATTAAGAGAGAAAATAGAAACAAAAAATAGAAACAAAAATCTCGAGGTAAAATACAAAGCTGTTAGTTTATTCTCTCTAGTCTTTCTTCTTTGATTTCTAAGTATGGTTGAAGAATATCTTTAAATTAAAATAAAACAGTAATCAAAAGTAGGGTGTGAGAGGTGGGAACTGATGAAATAGTGTGTGAGTCACATACATATGTCTGAGAGCAAGGCCCTCTTAAATTTAAAATGTTAAAGGTATCTTTAAAGTATAAAATTAGAAAAAATATATTTCATTGAGATTATTTACTCGTAAGAAGCTACCACAGAAAATGTACCTGTAGAGTTTAAAAAAAAAATACAAAGATTCAGTGAGTTGGGAGTTGTCCCTTGAATATGAGTAAATTCTAAGGTAGTATTAACAGTGATTCTTTGGCGTCAGACTGCCTGGGTTTCAATCCTTACTTTGTCACGAAATGTGAAACTTTGGGAGACTGAGCTTCCTCAATTTGGCTATTAAGCGAGTTATGATAGAAATACCTAACACATAGGATTGGTAAGAAGCTTAAATGAGATATTATCTATGAAGATACTAACGCAATGCCAGGCAAATGGAAAGCATAAAGATCAGTAACTGTTATATTACATAATCTTAAACTATAGTGTAGTCTTGTGTATTCCAGTGTAGTCCTTTAACCATTGATATCTGAATCACATTCTGTTTCATGATGGTTTGTAGTGAGCAGATGTTTTTTTGCATCTTAAGCATGAGCTTAGATGATTCTTAAATACAATACAGTGACATTACATTTTCATTTATTCATTCCTTCATTTATTCAAGTACTTATTGACTGACTACTATGAGACTTTTATTTGCTAACTCTAAAATTGCAAAGCAAAATATAGTCCATTAAGAAGATCACTGATGAGAAAATCAGTGATCACCCAAAATTCAAGTGTACATTGAAAAATCCTAATATAATGGTGATACACACACACACAAGCTTTAATCATGGAAATAATGGCATATTATAGGTTTCTATCACATATATTTATATAAGAATTTTGCATGATTTTAAATAAATTAAAGACCATATAGACCTACAAAGATGTAATTTACTTAAGGATCCATTACTATCTATATTATTTAATATATCCATAAGTGAAAGTGAAAGCGTTAGTCTCTCAGTGGTGTCCAGCTCTTTTGCCACCCCATGGACTATAGCCCGCCAGGCTCCTCTGTCTATGGAGTTCTCCAGGCAAAAATCCTGGAATGGGTAACCATTTCCTTTTCCAGGGAATCTTCCTGACCCAGGGATCAAACCCAGGGTTTCTTCATTACATAGATTCTTTACTGTCTGAGCCACCAGGGAAGACTCCATATATCCATAAATTATGATGAATTTTTTTTTTTTTTTATCTGACCTGTCTGTGCAATAGTTTTAGGATAAAGTTCTAAGAAAATAACTGTGTACTAGGGGAAGAGAAAAAGTCACTGGAAGGACTGTAATGTGTACTGATAACTAAACTTCTATAAAGTCTGCCTTTATTTACATTCTTACTAGTGTGGGAGATTTCATGACTACCCCAAATTATTTGGTCTCTTGGGTAAGAGGATTCTATACCCTTTGACATTGCCATGTCTTATGCAGTGAGGTGTCCCATGATCTCCATTATTTAAAAGTGTGTGTATGTGTGCTTCTGTTTTGAATATTACCATGATTTTTGTACTTACCAATGGATATTTATATTTTGGTTAATTTTTGTTTTTTTTTTTTTTTTTTTTTTTATGTGCAGCGTCCCCTCCAGTGGGAAGTATGTAATTCCAACCCATTGACCTCTGACTTAGATGTATAACTTGTTTGGTCAGTGAAAAGTGAAGGTTAAGTGCTGAGCAAAAGCTTTATGAGTTTTTACCTTGCTTTTTCATCACCTGTTCCTTCTAGCATATGAACAAGTACCCAACAATGTCTGCTGCTTCATCCTGTATTGCAGAATGAAGAAGTCAAGTGGAGAAGAGAAGCCTAGTCCACAAATAATATGAATTTTGTAATCTATTGACATTTTGATGTTGTTGCCAAAACCCAGACAAGAAAAACCTAACCAATACACAAAGATTACATGACAGAGTTCACTTTTGAGCACTTTTACCAATATTGGACATGACCATTTTAAAACAAAATATTTACTTGTCTTGTTATTAGCCATCTTTCTGCTGTTAAAACTCTCTAGTTTATTTTTCTTTTCAATTTACTTTTTTTTTTTTTTACCAAGTCTGAGACTGTGTTTTTTAAACTTGAATATAATTTATGGAATTTCATTTTCATTTATATATTTTGATTTTTATGACTATGCATTTTTTATCATTATTATTACATGGCATTAGTTCTCAATCTCCTTTCCTCTTTTTAAATTTTTTTTCTAGTGATTAAGGAGGTATACATGCTTACCTGTTTAATTCAATTATCATCTTCCTTAATAGAGGTTTAAAACACATATACTTACATCTATAGTTTTTTTTTAAATATCAACTTCAAAACATAAGTAATATCAACTTATTTTCTGCTAGCAAATCTGAGAATGTAGTTGTCCTATGGATACAACAGATTTTCTGGATTTCAGATGTTTTAGCCCAAAATTGGAAATGTATAATCGAATTCTAATTATATTCATTTATTTATTCAATAAATACACTTCTGACAAATGACATCCTACTTTCATCTTTTTTTTTTTAATAAACTACCTTCAATTTTACCTTAAATTATTTCTGTCCTCACTCTTGATCCTACGTGTAGTGACTCACCTGCTCCTAATGCCTTTATTTTCGTTCCGACTAAAAAACACTCCTTCCAGGAAACCTCTGTGATTAAAGGTAACTTTTTTCAGCTCTTGCCCATCTACTGTTATCTTTCTTTGCTTTCCTATGTGAATGACAATTAGTGTTTATTATACAACTCTTTGTTATATACCTCAAAACTTTTTCATTTTTAAATGAAAGTCTAATTTTTGTGCATTTCTAAATGACTTGATTGAAATATTTCATTCCGGGATGTCTAAATTCCTATCTCATTTAATTTCTTTTGATGGTATATAGTGAAGAATGTGTATCTGATCACTTAATTTTCTTTCATTTCAGGAGAGAACCCTCCTACAATGTTCTTGATTATCATTTCTGTTCTGTTTGCTCTTGTCAAGTGCAGAAATTATACTAGTGTTGATTAATCTGTGTACTTTGTTCTCTTCATCTTTGATTTTTTCCAACTTTTCCCTATCTTCCACAACCTAGGATATCCTCCCAGCTCTCTTCAATATATATTTAAGTTTATGCATTCCAGTTCTGATTTAACAATCCCTTCCCTGTCCATCACCAACTCCCAGAGTTCATTCAAACTGACGTCCATCGAGTTGGTGATGCCATCCAGCCATCTCATCCTTTGTCGTCCCCTTCTCCTGCCTCCAATCCCTCCCAGCATTAGAGTCTTTTCCAATGAGTCAACTCTGCATGAGGTGGCCAAAGTACTGGAGTTTCAGCTTTAACATCATTCTTTCCAAAGAACACCCAGGGCTGATCTCCTTTAGAATGCACTGGTTGGATCTCCTTGCAGCCCAAGGAACTCTCAACAGTCTTCTCCAACACCACAGTTCAAAAGCATCAATTCTTCAGTGCTCAGCTTTCTTCATAGTCCAACTCTCACATGCATACATGACCACTGGAAAAACCATAGCCTTGACTAGACGGACCATTGTTGGCAAAGTAATGTCTCTGCTTCTGAATATGCCATCTAGGTTGGTCATAATTTTCCTTCCAAGGAGTAAGCGTCTTTTAATTTCATGGCTGCAGTCACCATCTGCAGTGATTTTGGAGCCCAGAAAAATAAAGTCTGACACTGTTTCCACTGTTTCCCCATCTATTTCCCATGAAGTGATGGGATCATGATATTCATTTCTGAATGTTGAGCTGTAAGCCAACCTTTTCACTCTCCTCTTTCACTTTCATCAAGAGACTTTTTAGTTCCTGTTCACTTTCTGCCATAAGGGTGGTGTCATCTGCATATCTGAGGTTGTTGATATTTCTCCCGGCAATTTTGATTCCAGCTTGTGTTTCTTCCATCACATGATGTACTCTGCATATAAGTTAAATAAGCAGGGTGACAGTATACAGCCTTGAAATACTCTTTTTCCTATTTGGAACCAGTCTGTTGTTTGAACTCTGGGAGTTGGTGATGGACAGGGAGGCCTGGTGTGCTGCAATTCATGGGGTCGCAAAGAGTCGGACATGACTGAGCAACTGATCTGAACTGAACTGAATGTAGTCAACAAGTCAGTAATTGAGCTTTTTTAAAAAATTTTGTGTCCTGTACTTAGATATTCTCTTCATTTTTTTTTCCTGCCTCTCCTTCAGCTCCCATTTTCTCTGTTTGCTTTGTTTCCATAGCTTGGCTCTTGTGAGTAGTGCTGCAATGAGCATGGGAGTACAAATATCTCTCCAGGATCCTAATTTCAATTATTTTGGATATGCCCAGAAATTGAATAGCTAGATCATATGGTAGTACTGCATTTAATTGTTGGGAGAAATTCATACTGTTTTCCAAAGTATCTATACTAATTTGCATTGCTGCTAATGGTGTACAAAGGCTTTTTTTTCCTCCACATCCTCTACAAAATTTGCTATCTTTTGACTTTTTGATGATAATTGTTCTAGCCAGTGTGAGGTGATAACTCATTGTGGTTTTGATTTGTATTTTCCTAATCATTAATATGGAGAAGGCAATGGCACCCCACTCTAGTACTCTTGCCTGGGAAATCCCATGGATGGAGGACCCTGGTGCTCTGCAGTCCATGGGGTCACTAAGAGTTGGACACGACTGAAGCGACTTAGCAACAGCAGCAATCATTAATAATGTTGAACCTATTTTCATATAGTATGTTTTTGCTATTTGATGTCTTCTTTGGAGAAACACGTAAGACTTTTACCCATTTTTTAGATTGGGTTGTTCATTTTGCTGTTGAATTGAAGGAGTTTCTTATACATTTTGGAAATTAACCTAAGTTCAGATACATGATTTGCAAATATCCTCCTATTCTGTAGATTGCCTTTTCGTTATGTTGATATTTTCCTTTGTTTTGCAGAAACTTTTTAGTTTGATATAGTCCCTCTTGTCTATTTTGGAGTTTGTTGCCTGTGCTTTTGGTATCATATCCATGAAATCATTACCAAGACCAATGTCAGACAGTTTTCTTTATGTTTTATTCTAGGGGGTACACAGTTTAAGCATTTATGCACTTTGAGTTGATTCTCTGTATGGTCTCAGTTAATAGTTCAAATTTACTATTTTGCAGGCGGTTATCCAGGTTTCCCAGTACCGTAATGCCTGTGGTTAACAATAAAATGTTGTGTACTTCTGAGTTTGTTAAGAGGATAAATCCCACGTTAAGTGTGCTTACCACACACACACAATAAGAGACACAGGAAACTTTAGGAGATGTTAGCTATGTCTTTTTCCTTGAGTGGTGATGATATCTCAAGTGTTTTCATATGTCCAGACTCATCTGGCTGTAGGCAAGAAAATAGTGTAGTTCTCTGAATTGAATTGCATAAATTATTAATATACCTCAGTAAAGCTATTTAATAAGAAGTTTGACTTCTAAAGTCAGACTGTTTATTTTAAAATCTTGGGTTTAACACTTGCTAATTATGTAACACTGAACTTTACACATATTTATTTATATATAAAATACTAAATAATTGCATTAGGTATCGTAAGTCAAAGTGTTGGAGCCAAACCAGGCAAATGTAGGTACTCCACAATGTTTACTCATGTGATATTGATGATAACACTGATGATGAGGTGCTCTTCTACACCCTCCTCTGTGCTTTGTATTCCTGTGTCCAGTGTCTCTCAGTTTCTGGATTTTTTCTTGTTGACTTTTTTTTCTGTTTACTCATTCTTAAACATTGAAAATATAGCTCCCCAAACTTCCAACACCACTTCCTGAAAAAAACAATGATGACATAATGGAAAATAAATAGAACAGAACTTGAACCTGCTAAACTGATTGAAAAATCCATAAGAAGTGAGGGCCAGAAGGCAATAAATGAGTAGTATTCAACTTGCAGCAATGTTGCTACTGCAGATTGGAAAAAACAATGGAAAAATATTGGATTGGGAATTCAAATGTCAGAGTTACTATCGCAAATATTAATAAATGGATAACAGGTATAGCTATTGATAGTAATATGGACCTGGAAGATTCCATTAAGCTCCTATAGTTAGATTGATGGCTCTCAGAGTAGGTGAAACACATAAACATTTATCATATTTAATTAGAGCATTCCCTACATATGAGATAAAATCTTCCATAAAATGTTCTTTGCCTTCAGCCTAAGGTTTCAGCTTTGAATCTATTTTCTATTTCCCAAACTATTTTCATCTGTCTTGTCTAATTACTCATTATAGTCCCCTTAGCTTGGAGACTGAATTTTGATACCTCCCTGATCCCAAGGTCTTGAAAATATTAGACTCCTTATATTTTTTAGGGACTGCTTTAATCAGAACCCAAAACTTTATCTAGATTTCATTATATGATCCCTTTTTTTTTTGCTCATGACTGCAACCAAAGGGCAAGGAGATCAAAGCAGAGGCCACTATGTACTTCATTCCCCTAGATGGGAAATGTAAACACTTTTAGCCAAGTTTATTTTTGCTCAGATTGATATAGATCTGTATTGTCTTCAAATGTCTGAAGGGTTATTATATAAAATAATCATCAAAGAGAACAAGAATTAGATAATAGGAAATGTTACTTGGAGGTTTAATATAGGGGATACTATTATTTCATGATGATTGAAACATTTCCAGAAATTGTATCATGTCCCTGGAAGTATTACAGATGTGACACTATGATTATCTAGCAAAAAATATTTTTAAAAGTCTCTTGAGTCAATTGGGCAAATTACCTAGATCAGTGGTCCTCAAACTGTGGTTTGAGGGACCTTAGAGCTCTGCTTCAGGAGATGAGGCCAAGAATACCTCATTTAAACCAGAGCTGCTGCACTTTGTTTGTTTCAAATTTTGGGGTTCCATGAAAGTTATGAGCAACCTAGATAGCATATTCAAAAGCAGAGACATTACTTTACCAACAAAGGTTCGCCTAGTCAAGGCTATGGTCTTTCCTGTGGTCATGTATGGATGTGAGAGCTGGACTGTGAGGAAGGCTGAACGCCGAAGAATTGATGCTTTTGAACTGTGGTGTTGGAGAAGACTCTTGAGAGTCCCTTGGACTGCAAGAAGATCCAACCAGTCCATTCTGAAGGAGATCAAGCCTGGAATTTCTTTAGAAGGAATGATGCTAAAGCTGAAACTCCAGTATTTTGGCCACCTCATGTGAAGAGTTGACTCATTGGAGAAGACTCTGATGCTGGGAGGGATTGAGGGCAGGAGGAGAAGGGGACGACAGAGGATGAGATGGCTAGATGGCATCACTGACTCGATGGATGCGAGTCTGAGTGACCTCCGGGAGCTGGTGATGGACAGGGAGGCCTGGCGTGCTGTGGTTCATGGGGTCGCAAAGAGTCGGACACGACTGAGCGACTGATCTGATCTGATCTGATCTGATACAGTGCTATTTGGAAAAAAAGAGTTCTCTTGGTAAAATAAAGTTATATAAAATATATAAAATCTAGTCACTGGGCTAGATGACTTTTAAATGTCCTTTCATCCCAATAATTCTGTGATATGATTTTGAGTGTTTATGTGTGTGTGTACTCAGTTGTGTCTGACCCTGCCAGCTCCATGGACAGCCTGCCCAGCTCACTGTCCATGAAATTTTCCAAGCACGAGTTCTGCAGTGGGTTGCCATTTCCTACTCTGTTGAGTGTTTATGAATCAATGTGTAATGAGAAAATATAAAGTTACAAAACAATTACAAAGGTAAGCTTGCTATTCTTTATTGTTTATTACTTCCTCACTTCAGTAGTACAAATAGTTAATAGAGTTTTGAAACAGTGTGGCAAATGTGCTATCCAGGATAAAGGGATATCCTAAGTTTGCATACATGTCAAGAGATAAATTAAGAATATTAGTAACATATGAAATCCACAGAGTACAAAAATTATTCCCTAAATATGTATTTATATGCAATATATCCTCTAGGCACTCAGTGTATTACTTAAGATATTCTTTATAAATATTCAGATTCATCATGATTCAACTTTAAAATAATGTACTTCTTTTCAAAGGAACAATCATCATATTTGTGGTAAATAAATTTTCCTTATAATCTGATAAATGCTCACAAACTATGTACTATACATTATGTAACAGCAAGATTTGACCTTCCATTACAAAGTTTGAAGTAGTAAAAGCTAGATTTTTACCCTGGTGTACTTGAGGAATACACATTTCCATATGAAAATCCATGATTGTGAATTTCAGTATGAGTAAAATCCCCAGTTCCATAAGATGGAAACATCCAATTACTTAAGTATATTTGTCATAAGGAAAAAATAAAATAAGAATTCAAGTCAGCATTTATTGAGCACAGATGATGTAGAGGAAGTATGGATGCTGGTTTCCATTTTCCTATTTTCTGTTGGTAACATGAAACATTCTCAGCATTTCAGCTTCTGTGTGTTACAGAATTGATACCACTCTGTGACTTCAGATAACTATGAGAATCATAGTTCTTGGATTCTTGCATCATATTCTTTCATTAACATTTTATCTCATTATGGTCTGGTATTTTCTTTGATTACTTGATAAAAATGGAGAATGGATTAAAGAGGTAGCCCTGTGTGTGTGTGTGTGTGTGTGTGTGTGTGTTGTGTGCGCGCTCATGTGTGTTCAGTCGTGCCCGACTCTTGTGGCCCAATGGACTGTAGCCCACCAGAGTCCTCTGCCCACGGGATTTCCAATACAAGCTTAATGGAGTTGGAGCCATTTCCCCACAGAAATAAAGTTATGTTCTGTGACTATATATGATTATTGCTGTAGCAATGAGAGACTATGTCCAAAGAAGGAATTTCAACATCTCATTTATGATGAAGACTTGATGTTGAAATTTCCAGATTTTTATGTAAGTTTAAAGTGGGTTTTCCTTGATTCATAACTCTCAGTAAGTATGGTTGTGAATGAGTATTAATTTTAAAAATCCTGGTACATCACATGCTTCTTTGGTGGCTCAGATGGGAAAGAATCCACCTGCAGTATGGGAGATCTGGGTTTGATCCCTGGTTTGGGAAGATCTTCTGGAGAGGAGAATGGCTATCCACTCCAGAATTCTGGCCTGGAGAATTCCATGTGCTGTATAAGGGTTGCAAAGAATCAGACATGACTGAGTGACTTTCACATGCATTCTTTTTTGTTTTACTTTTTCCACTTCTATTTATGTGAAACCTTTGCAAATTTTGGGTCAGGCCCCATAGCATACTACTTATAAGACCAAAAATAAGGTTCTTCTTGATGACTGTTTAGTTGTCATAGGTTGTTTGGCACCATCTTTCTGATGTTCAGTAACTTGGCAAGACTGGATTTTATTATCAATCATGTTTGTCCTTCTTAAACAAACTTGATCATTATGCAAACTATTCATATTAGTATGAATAAAATGACCAAATAGTGGCAATTAGTAATTTTATCAGTTGCAGTGACCAAAGTAAATAACCATCCAGAAGATACATATACATGCATGCAATTGGGTTTTGTTATTATTATTATGTATTAGGAAATTGCTATATTCAGGCAACATCTTTAGATCACATATTGATTTAGTAATTACCATATCAAGATACCAGATCATTACCTGTCACTTCAATGAGATCTTACAATCTTAGAAGGCACTCAGATGGCTCATATGAGAGTAATAGGTACTCTAAGAGAGTTATGGCAAAATTCCTGTGAATAATTAAAAAAAAAAAACATGACTGAAGTAGGTTCATAAGTTTTTATGAAAAAGATGACATTGGAATTTGGCTTTAAAGAATGAAAGATTTTGGAGAAGGAAAAGAGATGATGAGGGGAAAGTCGGAGGAAAAACACGTACTAGGTAGAGAGAAACATGAAGACATGAAAAAAAGAATTGTAGACGTAGTCCTCCCCCAAAAAGTTATGAGGTCAATGCCAAGTTCTTCACTATATCACCCACAAAATTAAGTCCAATAATAGGCAGATAAAGGAGTTTTCAGTATATAAATTTTAAAGTAGAACTGTTTTCTATGACCATTTCCTATCCTTTGAAAGGAGCATAAGTACAATGTCTCTGGGACACAGCCTACTTTGAAAACACCCCACACTAAATATGGCACCAAACACTGAATGTGGTCCTCTAAATCTGACCAAAATATACAAATAAACCGACTTTGATTTCATGCTTATATGGATTTTGCAAAATACAATAGCTTTTTGTTTAAAAGAGTGGTTTCATAAAAATAAGAGTAAGCAATAAAAGAAAGAGTGCTTTCTTTGAGATAGCTATACGCCATCTTAACAAGAGTGTTTCCAAATGTCCTAAATTCTTACTGGGCAAAATATTTGTGGGCATAAGGACTGACTTAGCCAAAAAGTAATTTTGATTATTCTTGGTAGATGGGGAAAAGGCATTAAGTTATGATGTAAGCATCTCATTTAAGTAGACTACTGTTTATTTGTATTTGAAATTACAACTTTTATTCAGACATAAACATGTGAATTATATGGTCAGGTAGCCCTATGACTCACTGTATTCCTATTCAGCTTCTGCATTCTGTTAAAGTATTTTAGACAATTAATCTGAAACTTTATGATAAAGGTCACCTTATCAACATATCTGAGCTTTCAGTTATTTAGTTATAATCAAAATCTGTTCTGACACATAAAAGATGTTCTCATTATGCCAAAAAAATCTGGACAGGCATATTAATTTGAAAGCTACCCAAGAATCCTTTCATGAGTAGCATTGCAGCATCACCTTTTATCCCCTCGTAATTGACTCTGTGTACCCTAAGTTGTGGTATATACCCCACAATCTCTCTTTTTCTTTGCTGCTCTCCTCATGAGGAGTTCACCCAGAATTCATCATTAGCCTGATCAACATAATGAATTCTTTATGAAAACTTATTTCTCTAATAGAAAATAATCATAAAAGTGATCAAAATAGCATTGTGTACATTTATCTTTTTTAAAAATGGGAGTAAAATTATCTTACAATGTTGCGCTAGTTTCTGCTATACAACAGTGTGAATCAGCCATGTGTATGCACATGTCCCCTCCCGTTAAGCCTCCTTCCCACAGCCCCCTATCCCACTCCTCCAGGTTGTCACAGAGCACTGAGCTGAGCTCTCTGTGCTACACAGCAGGTTCCCAGCTCTCTGTTTTACATATGGTAGTGTACGTATGTCAGTGCCGCTCTCTTGGTCTGTCCCACCCTCTCCTTTCCCCACTGTGTCCCCAAGTCTGTTTTGTACCCCTGTGTCTCTATTCCTGCCCTGAAAATAGGTTCATCTGTGCCACTTTTCTAGATTCCATATATATGCATTAATGTATGGTA
Source organism: Tragelaphus eurycerus (assembly GCA_935064755.1). NCBI lineage: Eukaryota > Metazoa > Chordata > Mammalia > Artiodactyla > Bovidae > Tragelaphus > Tragelaphus eurycerus. Next base: position 7,749,539 of record CAKXYN010000012.1, on the reverse strand, counting down.
TTTGTTTTCTCTTTCTGACTTACTTCACTCTGTATAACAGTCTTAAGATTCATCCACATCAGTGCAAATGACTCAATTGCATTTATATGTTAATTGTTCTCAAAGCCCTACTAAAGTGTCAGCTTACCTTTTTTTTTTCAAATTACTGATCTCTAAGGATTTTTAAAAAGAAATAAAAAGATGTTAGGATAAAAAAAATTACAAGGGAGAAAAAGAATGAGGGAGAAGATATTAGAGAGAAAAAAATCTGAAAATGATTCTTGTATATATTCTTTTCTTAGCAGTCTCTGTTGACTCATTCTGATTTACTAAGTTCTTTAATTTTCTTTTAATGTTGAAATAATGTTTGTCACATTATATATTTATAGCATCAGAAACATTAGTAGGTCCTTATAAATGCACTAAAATAGCTATGAAATGATGATTCAAAGTGTTAATTTACTTCTGAATTTTGGCATATTCTAAAACATTATAATATAATCTCCATGAATTTGGTAGATTATAGACTCAATAACCACTTTAAATGATACAATTGCTTTTCTAAACAATAATGAAGGTAAAAGGAAGGGGAAATTTTCCACACATAATGACTTTGTGAGGATAATTTTTTAAATGATGTAGAAAGAAGACAAATAAGTAAATTTTCTGTGACTGCTCTTGAAGGACATAAACCAAACATAATCAGAATTAGTCTACTGCAGTCAAATTACAGCTGTTCTACACAATAGTAAACATGTTTATGCCTTAAAAAAAATGCCATACAGGATCTGATTCTAGCTTATGTTTTTTTCTGGTTAAAGAAAATGAAAAGCATGTTTCATCTTTGGAAAGAAATGTACAAAAATTAACAATATTTTAAAAAACATTCCCCTGGTATAACTATTCTGAGGTCAGATAAGGACTCTGCTCCTTGTTTTTCAACTCATTTTATAGCACAAAACATGAAAACGTTATGTACCTGGGTCATTGGACTGGAGAAGAAGATATGTAAGGGTACTGCTGAGGTAGGGGTTTTTATTTTGCTGGAAGATGTTAGCTACACTTTATTGCAAACTTCCTCTCTTCTAGACATGATCCAAGCATTTAATATGCATAACATTGTTTCATCTGCACAACACTATTAGGTAGTTACTATTATCATCTTTGTTTTACAGATGATGAAATTTGAGTTCAGCAAGGTCAAATGATAACTCTAGGTAACAGAGCCAGTAAAGTGGCAAAATGAGGATAAACTCCATACACATCGTATATTTTCTCAGAACTATCTGGCTTGGCTTGTTCAGCCCAGTGCTTCCTTAACAGAATCCCAGGAGAGTGAATGTTGGCACAAAGGTCTGCCCAGTCAGTGGCGTCAACCCTTGCAGCAGGCCTCAAATTTTGCAGAATATTTGAGATGGAGGGAAGAAAGTAGGCATAGGGAGGTGGAATCAATTTATACTATTAGGAGCATGTCATTTCAGTGCTCAAGTAAGCGAGCTAGAGCAACATGGCAGGTATGCCTAACTTCTGGCAGAAGCTAGAAAACCCACAGTCCCTAATCCCAGCTCTAGTCCACATAGAGTCTTCATCTGTGACTAGAAATTCAAAGGTATGTCCAATATTCAGATCACCCAACAGAATAGTCTAGACACTGACAATATTAGATTGAATGACTGATTGGCTTTCAGCCATCTTACCCTCAATCTTCTCTGTATAGAGAAGATGTTTAATCATTTTCCCAAAATTTCAACTGGATATGGTTTTCACTTGACCACACCAGCTATTTGATACACAAGCTGCTTGTTGTCACTGGACATCTCTGTCTGTGAATATACAAGCTAATGGGCAAGTGATGTCTATTTAAAAGACTTACATCCATTTTTGAGTTTATATTTGTTTCCTCTTTTAGAATTAAACATAAAGTTGTTACTTAGGCATATATACTTTGACTTCAAGTGTACATTAAAATCATTATTAGCATATTTTCATTGATGAATCTAGCAAGACTCTGATGTTAAAGAGGCTCTGCTTATACCATCTAAATTCTTTATTTAGTCATGAAACTCTTCTTTATTTTTGAAGAGTGTGTTTATTTAATTCCATGCCATTTTCCAAAGGGGCAACTGAAGCGCTGAGGGATCAAGGGATTTTTTTTTTTTTTTTTTTGCAAAACCATAATTTATCTCTGCCTCCCTTTGCAAAACATATTTCCAAACTTCATACTCTCTACTTACTCCTTTTTCTACATAACTAAGCTTTCAATATTTCAGTTTTGTTTCAACAGTGAACTAGGAAATGAAGGGGAAAGCCACAACTGTATGCTTGGGTTGGGACGTGCTGACATATGGAGCCAGCAGTAGTGGGATGTCATTGATCAACACAAGGTGTCAAAAGAAGTCAAACCTCATGGGATGAGAGTTAGCATTCTAAAGTCCATTTACTCCCCTTGTGAAGAGCACATCACTGAATATGGGAATATGTGAATTGTGTTTTATTATGAGAAACAGCTGTAGGGAACCATAGTCAGACTAGTTGCATGCCCAGTGATGCTGAAGAAAATGAACTTGGAAATTTATAATCTTAAGGAAGCAAGAATTTTCTTATATGGAAATAAGACCTACTCTGAGTGCTAAAGCTGCCTTCTTCAGCCTAGAGAGAGTAAGTCTAAAATAATTTTGTGCTCCTCATAGCTGTAGATTAACAACTGAACTTTAAGAATCCTTTATAAGAAATAAATAAAAAACAAACCATTCAATGTCACAGTAATCCAAATCTATGCCCCAACCAGTAATGCCGAAGAAGCTGAAGTTGAAAGGTTCTATGAAGACCTACAAGACCTTTTAGAACTAACACCCAAAAAACATGTCCTTTTCATTATAGGGGACTGGAATGCAAAAGTAGGAAGTCAAGAAACACCTGGAGTAACAGGCAAATTTGGCCTTGGAATACGGAATGAAGCAGGGCAAAGACTAATAGAGTTTTGCCAAGAAAATGCACTGGTCATAGCAAATACCCTCTTCCAACAACACAAGAGAAGACTCTATACATGGACATCACCAGATGGTCAACACCGAAATCAGATCGATTATATTCTTTGCAGCCAAAGATGGAGAAGCTCTAGACAGTCAGCAAAAACAAGACCAGGAGCTAACTGTGGCTCGGACCATGAACTCCTTATTGCCAAATTCAGACTGAAATTGAAGAAAGTAGGGCAGACTACTAGACCATTCAGGTATGACCTAAATCAAATCCCTTATGATTATACAGTGGAAGTGAGAAATAGATTTAAGGGCCTAGATCTGATAGATAGAGTGACTGATGAACTATGGAATGAGGTTCGTGACATTATACAGGAGACAGGGATCAAGACCATCCCCATGGAAAAGAAATGCAAAAAAGCAAAATGGCTGTCTGGGGAGGCCTTACAAATAGCTGTGAAAAGAAGAGAAGCGAAAAGCAAAGGAGAAAAGGAAAGATATAAACATCTAAATGCAGAGTTCCAAAGAATAGCAAGAAGAGATAAGAAAGCCTTCTTCAGTGATCAATGCAAAGAAATAGAGGAAAACAAGAGAATGGGAAAGACTAGGGATCTCTTCAAGAAAATCAGAGATACCAAAGGAACATTTCATGCAAAGATGGGCACGATAAAGGACAGAGATGGTGTGGACCTAACAGAAGCAGAAGATATTAAGAAGAGGTGGCAAGAATACACAGAAGAACTGTACAAAAAAGAGCTTCAAGACCTAGACAATCATGATGATGTGATCACTGACCTAGAGCCAGACATCTTGGAATGTGAAGTCAAATGAGCCTTAGAAAGCATCACTACGAACACAGCTAGTGGAGGTGATGGAATTCCAGTGGAGCTATTCCAAGTCCATGATGATGCTGTGAAAGTGCTGCACTCAATATGCCAGCAAATTTGGAAAACTCAGCAGTGGCCACAAGATTGGAAAAGGTCAGTTTTCATCCCAATCCCAAAGAAAGGCAATGCCAAGGAGTGCTCAAACGACCGAACAATTGCACTCATCTCACACGCTAGTAAAGTAATGCTCAAAATTCTCCAAGCCAGGCTTTAGCAATATGTGAACCGTGAACTTCCTGATGTTCAAGCTGGTTTTAGAAAAGGCAGAGGAACCAGAGATCAAATTGCCAACATCCGCTGGATCATGGAAAAAGCAAGAGAGTTCCAGAAAAACATCTATTTCTGCTTTATTGACTATGCCAAAGCCTTTGACTGTGTGGATCACAATAAACTATGGAAAATTCTGAAAGAGATGGGAATACCAGACCACCTGATCTGCCTCTTAAGAAATCTGTATGCAGATCAGGAAGCAACAGTTAGAACTGGTCATGAAACAACAGACTGGTTCCAAATAAGAAAAGGAGTACGTCAAGGCTGCATATTGTCACCATGTTTATTTAACTTATATGCAGAGTACATCATGAGAAATGCTGGACTGGAAGAAACACAAGTTGGAATCAAGATTGCCAGGAGAAATATCAATAACCTCAGATATGCAGATGACACCACTCTTATGGCAGAAAGTGAAGAGGGGCTAAAAAGCCTCTTGATGAAAGTGAAAGTGGAGAGTAAAAAGGTTGGCTTAAAGCTCAACATTCAGAAAACGAAGATCATGGCATCTGGTCCCATCACTGCATGGGAAATAGATGGGGAAACAGTGGAAACAGTGTCAGACTTTGTTTTTCTGGGCTCCAAAATCACTGCAGATGGTGACTGCAGCCATGAAATTAAAAGACGCTTACTCCTTGGAAGGAAAGTTATGACCAACCTAGATAGCATATTCAAAAGCAGAGACATTACTTTACCAACAAAGGTTCGCCTAGTCAAGGCTATGGTCTTTCCTGTGGTCATGTATGGATGTGAGAGCTGGACTGTGAAGAAGGCTGAGCACCGAAGAATTGATGCTTTTGAACTGTGGTGTTGGAGAAGACTCTTGAGAGTCCCTTGGACTGCAAGAAGATCCAACCAGTCCATTCTGAAGGAGATCAATCCTGGAATTTCTTTAGAAGGAATGATGCTAAATCTGAAACTCCAGTATTTTGGCCACCTCATGCGAAGAGTTGACTCATTGGAAAAGACTCTGATGCTGGGAGGGATTGAGGGCAGGAGGAGAAGGGGACGACAGAGGATGAGATGGCTGGATGGCATCACTGACTCGATGAATGCGAGTCTGAGTGACCTCCGGGAGCTGGTGATGGACAGGGAGGCCTGGCGTGGTGCGGTTCATGGGGTCGCAAAGAGTCGGACACGACTGAGCCACTGATCTGCTCTGATAAGAAATAAAGGGACACCAGGCATGGGAATTATTTACGTATTCCTAATATAGGGTATGTGGGCTTCCCTGGTGGCTCAGATGGTAAAGAATCCGCCTGTAATGTGGGAGACCTGAGTTTGATCCCTGGACTGGGAAGATCCCCTGGAGAAGAGAATGGCTATCCACTCCAGTTTTCTTGCCTGGAGAATTCTATGGACAGAACTGTACAACTCAATGAAACTGCGAGCCATGCCCTGTAGGGCCACCCTAGATGGATGGGTTGTGGTGGACAGTTCTGACAAAATGTGGTCCACTGGAGAAGGGAATGGCAAACCACATCAGTATTCTTGCCTTGAGAATCCCATGAACAGTATGAAAAGGCAAAAAGATAGCACACTGAAAGATGAACTCCTCAGGTTGGTAGGTGCCCAATATGCTACTAGAGATCAGTGGAGAAATTACTCCAGAAAGAATGAAGCTGCTGCTGCTGCTAAGTCACTACAGTTGTGTCTGACTCTGTACGATGCCATAGATGGCAGTCCACCAGGCTCCCCTGTCCCTGGGATTCTCCAGACAAGAAGACTGAAGTAGGTTGCCATTTCTTTCACCAGTGCATGAAAGTTAAAAGTGAAAGTGAAGTCGCTTAGTCCTGTCCAACTCTTAGCAATCCCATGGACTGCAGCCCACCAGGCTCCTCTGTCCATGGGATTTTCCAGGCAAGAGTACTGGAGTGGTTTGCCATTGCCTTCTCCTGAAAGAATGAAGAGAAAGAGCCAAAGCAAAAACAACATCCAGTTGTGGATGTGACTGGTGATGGAAGCAAAGTCTGATGCTGCAAAGAGCAGTATTGCCTAGGAACCTGGAATGTTAGATCCATGAGTCAAGGCAAGTTGAAAGTGGTCAAACAGAAGATGGCAAGAGTGAACATCAACATTTTAGGAATCAGTGAACTAAAATTGACTGGAATGGGTGAAATTAACTCAGATGGCCATTATATCTATTACTGTGGGCAAGAATTCCTTAGAAAAAATGGAATAGCCATCACAGTCAACAAAAGATTCAAAAACGAAGTACTAGGATGCAGTCTCAAAAACGACAGAATGATCTCTGTTCACTTCCAAGGCAAACCATTCAATATCATAGTAATATGAGTCTATGCCCCTACCAGTAATGCTGACAAAGCTGAAGTTGAACAGTTCTATGAAGACCCATAAGACCTTCTCGAACTATACCCCCAAAATACATCCTTTTCATTATAGGGGACTGGGATACAAAAGTAGGAAGTCGAAAAATACCTGGACTCACAGGCAAATTTGGCCTTGGAGTACAGAATGAAGCAGGGCCAAGGCTAATAAAGTTCTGCCAAGAGAATGCACTAGTCATAGCAAACACCATCATCCAACAACATAAGAGAAGACTCTACACATGGACATCACCAGACGGTCAACACTGAAATCAGACTGATTATATTCTTTGCAGCCAAAGATGGAGAGGCTCTATACAGTCAGTAAAAACAAGACCAGGAGCTGACTGTGGCTCAAATTATGAACTCCTCATTGCCAAATTCAGAATTAAATTGAAGAAAGTGGGTAAAACCACTTGAGCTCAGGTATGGCCTAAATCAAATTTCTTATGATTATACAGTGGAAGTGAAAAATAGATTTAAGGGACTAGATCTGATAGAGTGCCTGATGAACTATGGACAGAGGTTCATGACATGTACAGGAGACAGGGATCAAGACCATCCCCAAGAAAAAGAAATGCATAAAAGCAAAATGGCTGTCTGAGGAGGCCTTACAAATTGCTGTGAAAAGAAGAGAAGCCAAAAGCAAAAGATAAAAGGAAAGATATACCCATTTGAATGCAGAGTTCCAAAGAATAGCAAGGAGAGATAAGAAAGCCTTCCTCAGCAATCAGTGCAAAGAAATAGAGGAAAACAGTAGAATGGGAAAGGCTAGAAATCTCTTGAAGAAAATGAGAGATACCAAGGGAACGTTTCATGCCAAAATGGGCTCAATAAAGCACAGAAATGGTATGAACCTAACAGAAGCAGATGATATTAAGAAGAGGTGGCAAGAATACACAGAAGAACTATTAAAAAAAAGATCTTCATGACCCAGATAATCATGAAGATGTGAACACTCCCCTAGAGCCAGACATCCTAGAATGTGAAGTCAAGTGGGCCTTATGAAGCATCACTACAAACAAACCTAGTGGATGTGATGGAATTCCAGTTGAGCTATTTCAGATCCTAAACGATCATGCTGTGAAAGTGCTGCATGCAATATGTCAGCAAATTTGGAAAATTCAGCATGGCCACAGGACTGGAAAAGGTCAGTTTTCATTCCAATCCCCAAAGAGGACAATGCCAAAGAATGTTCAAAGTACCACACAATTGCACTCACTTCACAAGCTACTAAAGTAATGTTAAAAATCCTCTAAGACAGGCTTCAATAGCATGTGAACCATGAACTTCCAGATGTTCAAGCTGGTTTTAGAAAGGGCAAAGGAACCAGACATAAAATTGTCAACATCCATTGGATCACTGAATAAGCAAGAGATTTCCAGAAAAACATCTATTTTTGCTTTATTGACTATGCCAAAGCCTTTGACTGCATGGATCACCACAAACTGTGGAAAATTCTGAAAGAGATGTAAATACCAGGCCACCTAAACTGCCTCTTGAGAAATTTGTATGCAGGTCAGGAAGCAACAGTTAGAACTGGAAATGGAACACCAGACTGGTTCCAAATAGGAAAAGGAGTACATCAAGGCTGTATACTGTCACCCTGCTTATTTAACTTATATGCAGAGTACATCATGAGAAACTCTGGACTGGAGGAAGCACAAGCTGGAATCAAGATTGCCAGGAGAAATATCAATAGCCTCAGATATGCAGATGACACCAGTTTTATGGCAGAAAGCCAAGAGGAACAAAAGAGACTCTTGATGAAAATGAAAGAAGAGATTGAAAATGTTGGCTTAACACTCAACATTCAGAAAACTAAGACTAATGCATCCGGTCCCATCACTTCATGGCAAATATATGGGGACACAATGGCAACAGTGGCAGACTTTAGTTTTTTGGGGCTCCAAAATCCCTGCAGATGTTGACTGCATCCATGAAATTAAAAGATGCTTGCTCGTTGGAAGAAAAGTTATCAGCCTAGACAGCATATTAATAAACAGAGACATTAATTTGCCAACAAAGGTCCGTTTAGTCAAGACTATGGTTTTTCCAGTAGTCATGTATGGATGTGAGATTTGGACTGTAAAGAAAGCTGAGTGCCAAAGAATTGATGCTTTTGAACTGTGGTGTTGGAGAAGACTCTAGAAAGTCCCTTGGACTGCAAGGAGATCCAACCAATCCATCCTAGAGGAAATCAGTTCTCAATATTCATTGGAAGGACTGATTCTAAAGCTGAAACTCTGTCAGTAATGCCTAACGTGGCTCCCTTTCTCCTTATCTCTCAGGCACGGCCCCAGGATGAAGAAAAACTCCCATACTTTGGCCACCTTATGGGAAGAACTGACTCATTGGAAAAGACCCTGATACTGGGAAAGATCGAGGGTGGGAGGAGAAGGGGACGACAGAGGATGAGATAGCTGGGTGGCATCATCCACTCAATGGACAGGAGTTTGAGTAAACTCTGTGAGTTGGTGATGGACAGGGAGGCCTAGCATGCTGCAGTCCATGGGATAGCAGAGTCGGACACGACTGAGCGACTGAACTGGACTGAACTGACTTGACCTGAATTTAGAGTATACCACTTGAACAAGCAGACAGAAAACAACCCCCAATTGGGCCTGAATCATCATTCTTTTACTAATAGTGGATCCAAGACCAGCCTTTGTGGTCTGTCTTAGCTGATCAGCAGTTTCCTTCCCTCTTAGATTTGAGCAATCTGGATTCTGTCCAAGTTCAGTATTTTATTATCTCACCACTATTTTGGCACTAATCTCTTGGCTCCTGAACTGGCTATAAATCAATGTACTTCATAACTGTGTCTGAGTCAAAAGAATGTTTTTTTTTTTTTTTTACTCGGGCATTACACAGAGACAAAACTAAACAAACCATAGTCTGGAGGATGAGAGGCAATATTTTCTTTATAATGGATAACGAAAATGAATAACATTAGCAATTCATACTCAGTCCTTCTTATGAAGCTATCATTTATAAGTAATACTTACAGTCTCTGTGACTCAGTCTATACATAACATCATTAATAATCTCCTAAATTCAAAACTGCCATGTTGTAGGCTTCTTTGCCACATTTTTCTATTTTCAGACCACGTGGAATGCTACTTTTATAATTACATCAGAGGCAGAAGAATTATAAAATTGTGTCATATGCTTTTCCAACCAAATTGAATCCAAGTCATTGAGTTGAATAAATTAATATATTTTATTTTATCTCTTACCATAAGCAAATCTTGACAATTCAAAGATGTTTTAAGACCTGAAGGCAAATGTGGAGAAAAATTGGACTGGATCTCAGGTGAGCCCACTGTTACTTACTTTAAGGCAACATTTGAGATCAGTCAGGTAACATTTCATAAATTCCTGTCTAAATCCTATGGGATTTTAATGCTTTGATTTAACACTAAAATAGATGTCTTCTCAAGTTAATATTTATTCAGCATTATGTTTAGACCAAGAAACAAAAAATTTGTTTTACTGCTATAACCAAATTTAGAATTTATACTGTCTGCTAACAACTCAGCCCAATAACACATCTGGTGAAGATGTTTTATTCATTCATTCCCACCTAAAATTTTGCAGCCTAAATTTTAACATGTGTTCTTGATAAGCAAACTAAGAGTACATAATTCTTCATTTTGATTCTCAATAGGAGGTAAAACATTTTGAGATAAATTTCATGTACAACCTGACAAGCTTTCCTTTGCTAAGTGACAATTAAATCTGTTCTTCAATCATAGTGGGAAAGCTTTTAGTCTTCTATTAAACAGAATTTTAAAACAATATTATATTTTGGAGAAAGAGAAAAAAATCTCTTCCAACCCATTTTAAGTCTGATGCCTAGTTGTCCCACAATCATTTGATATAGTTACCTTTACAATGGTTCATGGACAATAGAAAGGGAAAAAGTAGAAACAGTGACCGATATTACTGTCATGGAGAGTTCCAAAGAAAAGAAGAAAGTATAAGAAAGTCTTCTTCAGGACTTCCGGTTAAGATGGCGAAGGATTAGGACGGGGAATACGCTTTCTCCTCCAAAATTCATCAATGGGACATCTGGGCGCCGAGTAAATACCACAAACACTCGGGTGCTGGCGGAGGACGTCGGACACCCAGAACAACTCACTGCCTTCTAAAGGAGGTAGGAAAGAATATAGAAGCAGAGAGAGACAAAGAGGGAGGGCGGACCTCTGTCCGGGGAAGGGAGTCTTAAAAGAGAAGTTTCCAAACACCAGAAACACTCTCCCTGCGGAATCTGCGCCGAACCTGGGAAACACGGAGACTATCATAACAGGGAGGAGAACAGTTGGCAATTAGAACCCACAGACTGCGGGCCCTGCGGTAACTTCCGCAGCGGAAAGCACCGCTGCAAACGCCCGCATCTGCCATTGGGGAGCCAGGGCTGGGCAGGGAGACGCCTTGGCCGTTCCCACGCGGGACGCTCCGCTGCCGGCGCTCCCCAGAGGGACGCTCCCCCGCGGGACTCTCCCCCACTGGACGCTCCCCCGCCGGCCACTCCCGCGCAGGCGTGCCCCCGCCCGCTGTGCCGGCGGCTCCCACGAGGGCCACCCCATCCCCTCCCCCACCCGCCCGCCCGCCATTCCCGTCGCCGACCCCCTCCCCCTCTGCGGGCCTCAGCGCAGACTTCGTTCGCCTGATTGTCTGGGTGCTGCCTAACTGGAGTAGTTTGGGCGGGCAATCCAGATTGTGCAGCGCCGACCACACGAGTGGCGGGCCTTGGCCCAGAACACCGCCGAACCGTGCACAGAACAAAGAACTATACAGACCAACTACAGAGAAAGGGGCCTATAGATGTTGAGAAATTTAGCCGGAACAAGGAACTAGCTGAAAATGAACTGAACCCACAACAATAATGCTCTTATTATATTGTTACTATTTTTACCATCATTATTTCCTTTTTTTTTCTTTTCTTTTTTTATATTTTTTTTTTAAATTTTTATTATTTTTTATTGGAAAAGGAAACAAAAATTTTTTTTTTCCTTTTAATTTTTTTTTTGTTGTTGTTTGTTTTGTTTCTTTTATTTTTTTTTATTATTATTATTTTTATCCTCTAGTACTTCTTTAATCTCCACGTTTAGATATAACTTTTGCGACCCTGTTTTGTTTTTTTTTTTTTTTCTTTTTTCCTTTTGTCCTTTGCTTTTTTCCTTTCCTTTTTTCTTTTCTTTACTGATTACTGACTAGATCTGTCTCTCTCCTTCACACTCCCTCCTTTTATCCTCCTGACCACCTCTGTCTCCTTCCTCCCTTTTTCCTTCTATGTTTTCCGTGACATCTCTGGGTCCAGTTGTGGTGCATTTAGGAAGGTTTTTACTCGGTAAAAATAAGACAATAACTGGAACAGGGGCTTATCCATACCCTGATCCCACGAAACACTAATTGACAGGAGCTCATTAAACCTCCATACCTCTCTGACAAGCATCACACAAAACCAGCAAGTTCCACACAAGACATACCAACAATTCTCCAACACACCTGACTCCATCCACTACACCCCCCCTAGACATCTCTACTCACTACTAACACTCCACTCACCCCAGAGAGAATCAGCTCCACCCACCAGAACACCGATACAGCTTCCATAAACAAGAAACCTCGACAACCACCGGTACAAACCCACATATAGTGCAGAACGCCACAATAAAGAGAACTCCACAACTACAGAATACAGTAACCCCCAAACTACAATTTAAAAAGATGAAAGCAGAAGAATTCCCAGCAGGTAAAGGAACAGGATAAAGCCCACCAAACCAAACAAAAGAGGAAGAATAGCGAACCTACCTGATAGAATTCATATGTAGTTAAATTATCCAAAATCTGAAAGCAAATGGAATCATGGATAATAGTCTGGAGAAAAGCATTGAGAAGATGCAAGAAAGATTTAACAAGGACCTAGAAGAAATAAAAAGAATCAACATATAATGAATAATGCAATAATGGTCCAAAAACTCTGGGCAACAAATAGTAGAAAAGAGGCAGAAGATAGAATTAGCGAATAAAGTAGATGGCAGAATTAAAGGAATAGAGGAGAAAAAAGAAAAACGAATTAAAAAAAAGGACAATCTCAGAGACCTCAGGAAATATTAAACGTTACAATATTCGAATCATAGGAGTCCCAGAAGAAGAAGAAAAAATAAAGACATGAGAAGATACTAGAGGAGATAATAGTTGAAAACTTCCCTAAAATGGGGAAGGAAATAATCACTCAAGTCCAAGAAACCTAGAGAGTCCCAAATAATAACCAAACAAACACCCCAAACACATATTAATCAAATTAACAAAGATCACACAAAAACAAATATTACAGCAAGGAAAAACAAACAAGGAATTCCATAGGAAAGCTGATCTTTCATACTCTCGCCAGGAGGGAATGGCAGACATACTTAAGTGATGAGAAGACACAGCGAATGTACAGCAGATCTCATTCATTGATACCTTTAGAACAAGCTGAGAGTTCAGCACCACCACACTCTCCAAAAATACTAAACATTCTCAGGACACAGAACACAAAAAAAATGCAATGATCATAATCATACTAATGTATGGGGAGCCCAACAAAAACAGAGACTGGCTGATGGATACAAAAAGACCCCTCCATATGAATGAAACTAGACACTTTCACACATACACAAAAATACTCAATGGATAAGAGCTATGTAGACAAACCATACTCTAGAGGAAACATAGGCAAACACTCTCTCTACATCACAGAGATCCTCTACCCACCTCCCAGATATTGAAAAACAAGACAATGGGACTAATCAACTGCTTTTGCACACAAGAAACAAGCAAGGTGAAGACAGCCTTCAGAAGGGAGAAAAAAGCAAAGAAGCACGATAACATCTCAAGCATTAAGTCATTCAGAAATAAATGACCAATCAAAAAATGGGCAAAGAACTCAATAGAATTTCTCCAAAGAAGACATACAGATGGCTAACAAACACATGAAAGATGCTCAACATCACTCATTATAGAGAATGCAAATCAAAACCACTATGAGATACCATTTCACTCCAATCAGATGGCTGCTATCCAAAAGTCACAAGCAATAATGCTGGAGAGGGTGCGGAGAGGGGAACCCTCTTCACTGTTGGTGGGAATGCAAACTAGTACAGCCACTTGGAGAACAGTATGGAGATTCCTCAACTGCAAATTGAACTGCCTTATGATCAGCAATCCCACTGCTGGGCATACACTGCAGATGAGAGACACCTGTACCCAATGTTCTAGCAGCACTGTGCAAGCAAACGTGGAGCAACTAGATGTCCATCCACAGATGAATGGAAGCAAGCTGTGGACAATACCAATGGAATATTACTCATCCAATTACATTTGAATCAGTTCTAGGAGATGGATGGAACTGGAAACGCAAAGATGGGCTCAATAAAGGACAGAAATGGTATAGACCCAACAGAAGCAGAAGATATTAAGAAGAGGTGACAACAATATGTTGGAGAACTATACAAAAAAGATCTTCACAAACCGGATAATCACAATTGTATGATCAGTCACCTAGAGCCTGAAATGCAAAGTCGAGTAGGCCTTAGGAAGCATCACTACGAACAAAGCTAGAGAGATGATAGAATTTGAGTTGAGCTATTTCAAATCCTGAAAGATGATGCTGTGAAAGTGCTGTATACAATATGCCAGTAAATTTGGAAAACTCAGCAGTGGTCAAAGGACTAGAAAAGATCAGTTTTTATTCCAATCCCAAAGAGAGGCAATGCCAAAGAATGCTCACACTACCACACAATTGCACTCATCTCACATGATAGTAAAGTAATGCTTAAAATCCTCCAAGCCAGGCTTCAACAACACATGAAACATGAACTTCCAGATGTTCAAGCTGATTTTCGAAAGATCAAAGGACTCATTGGAAAAGACTCTGATGCTGGGAGGGATTGGGGGCAGGAGGAGAAGGGGACGACAGAGGATGAGATGGCTGGATGGCATCACTGACTCGGTGGATGTGAGTCTGAGTGAACTCCAGGAGTTGGTGATGGACAGGAAGGCCTGGCGTGCTGCGATTCATGGGACCGTGACACGACTGAGCGACTGAACTGCACTGAACTGAACTGAAAGTAACCAGAGATCAAAATTGCCAACATTCTTTGGATACCTGAATAAGCAAGAGAGTTCCAGAAAAAACATCTATTTCTGCATTATTGACTATGCCAAAGCCTTTGACTGTGTGGATCACAACCAACTGTGGAAAATTCTGAAAGAGATGTGAATACCAGACCACCTGATCTCTTGAGAAATCTGTATGCAGGTCAGGAAGAAACAGTTAGAATTGGATATGGAACAACAGACTTGTTCCAAATTGGGAAAGGAGTACGTCAAGGCTGTATATTGTCACCCTGCTTATTTAACTTACATGCAGAGCACATCATGCAAAATGCCGGGCTGGATGAAGCTAGAATCAAGATTGCTGGGAGAAATATCAATAACCTCAGATATGCAGATGGCACCACCCTTATGGCAGAAAGTGAAGAGGAACTAAAAAGCCTCTTGATGAAAGTGAAAGAGGAAAGTGAAAAAGTTGGCTTAAAGCTCAACATTCAGAAAATTAAGATCATGGCTTCTGGTCCCATCACTTCATGGCAAATAAATGAGGAAACAGTGGAAACAGTAAGAGACTTTATATTTTGGGGCTCCAAAATCACTGCAGATACTGACTGCAGTCATGAAAATAAGATGCTTGCTCATTGAAAGAAAAGTTAATGACCAACCTAGACAGCATATTCAAAAGCAGAGACATTACTTTGCCAACAAAGGTCTGTCTAGTCAAAGCTATGGTTTTTCTAGTAGTCATGTATGGATGTGAGAGTGGACTATAAAGAAAGCTGAGTGCTGAAGAATTGATGCTTTTGAACTGTGGTGTTGGAGAAGAAACTTGAGAGTCCCTTTAACTGCAAGAAGATTCAACCAGTCCATCCTAAAGGAAATCAATCCTGAATATTCATTGGAAGGACTGACGCTAAAGCTGAAACTCCAATACTTTGGCTACCTGATGCAAAGAACTGACTCATTTGAAAAGACTTTGATGCTGGGAAAGATTGAGGGCCGTAAGAGAAGGGGACAGCAAAGTCTGTGGGGTAGTAAAGTGTTGGACATGACTGAGCAACTGAACTGAACTGTGCAAAATCACTTTTGATTGAGGCTGCAGTCATGAAATTAAAAGGCACTTGCTCCTTGGAAGGAAAACTATGACAACCTAGACAGCATATTAAAAAACAAAGGCATCACTTTGCCAACAAAGGTCCATATAGTCAAAGTTACAATTTTTCCAATAGTCATGTACAGATGTCAATGCTAGATTGCAAAGGAGTCTGAGCACTGAAGAACTGATGCTTTCAAATTGTGGTGTTGGAGAGGACTCTTGAGAGTCTCTTGGACAACAAGGAGATTAAACCAGTCAATCCTAAAGGAAATCAATCCTGAATATTCATTGGAGGAACTGATGCTGAAGCTGAAGCTCCAATATTTGGGCCACCTGATGTATAGAGACAACTCACTGGAATATACCTCACTGGGAAACATTGAGGGCAGTAGGAGAAGTGGGCAACAGAGGATGAGATGTTTAGATGACATCACTGACTCAGTGGACATGAATGAGCAAACTCCGGGAGATGGTGAAGGGCAGGGAAGCCTGGAGTGCTGCAGTTCATGGGTTGCAAAGAGTCAGACATGACTTGTGACTGAACAGTAACAAAAATACAATTATTATTGTTGTTTCTCTCCTATATCATAGCCTAAACTTTGGCAAAGCAGTGGTGAAAAATTCGTAAGAACTCAGGACTGAATTGTTTGATATTACTCTTGTTTCAAGGAGGAAAGTGTGAGTTTGAAGTTCAGCAGAGTTATGTTCTTTTTCAAAATAATACTAAGAAAAGAAGCATAGATTTTTTTTATCTCAACCTTCATATGTGAGTTGGCAAGCAGTATATATATAATTCATAGAGGCTTAAAGAATCAGCAGCATCAAACTATACAGAAGAAATGTGGATAGCATAGCAAAAGCCCAAGGAGGAGAGAGGAATATTCTCATCTGAACAGTCTCAGCTCCACAGGGAAAATAAGAGGAGCAAAGGGAAGGTGACAGTAGCAGTCAGTCACCTTTTATACTGCAACTAGCTGATGGTGAATTAATTGATATCTTGTCTATTTTTTTGCTGCTACAGTCTCAGGAAAAAGTGATGAAAAGACCATTTTCCCTGTAGCCCACAAGAAGGATGCTTAGGGCTTTTTGTTTTGAGTTATGAAATCCCTAATCTTCTGTAGAGAGGACTTCCCCTGGATGTGAGGGATCCAGGAGGGTTGAAAAGGCCAGGATCCCCCTCCCAGGCAGGACTGTGGAAGAGGCGATTGCTCAGTAGCACTGTCTGCAGAGCAGCCATGCCTGTGGCCATGGGAAGGGCCAACAGAGGGTGCTGCTTTGTTTTGGGGAAGAGGAATGGGAGCCATATGGGCCATTTTGGATGACCCAGATGGGCTCTGGGGCACATAGGACAGGATGGGTGGGAAAAGGGAATTGACATCAGACTTCTCACTAACTTTCGTCAGTGGAAACTCAAAGCCGTATTTAATTTGATTTTGAAAAACCAAACCAAACAAAGTATATTTCTTATACCAAGTGTCCTGGAACAGTCCATCTGGTTGGTGACACTGTCAGCACCTCATTAAGCTGACTCAGCTCTCATAAATAATCTTAAAAACAGACCTACTTTTCCCTGAGTTCCTGGGTGCTCCCCCAAAGTTACCAGGGTTTTTAGAATGTTTGTTAAGGATTCCAAATACCTTAGGAATCTATTTCAAACACCAGAGTTCCTACTGATGTACATGACTCTAAGTTATGTTTGACAATTCAAATCATGAACTGAAACATTATTTATGTTGCATAACCATCTCTGCTGTTATGTTTACTCTGTGCATAGCTGCTTTATTGTTCTGGGAGCCCATTAAGTTTGCAATAGTTTATTTTTTAACTATGAAAAGTTGATAAATTATTTTTGAAAGAGAATGTGTATTTTCCAACAATGGGAATGAATGATATGTCCACTATAAAAAATTGTAATGAACCCAACAGGCTTAAAGCAAGGACTGTTTTACTTGTTAAGATAGCTAATAAAGAATCAGGATAAGAGAACTCACACAATTCTTCTCGAATTAATTTGTCAGATACATGATCATACAATGCTATCTGTCAGTGTGAATCCTAAGACATGTACAAGGTTCTTTGTTAGTACACCAATTTGGGCACAAAGCTATTTAAATATGTGACTTGTCAACCAGTTGTCTTGAAATACTTTTTGAGCTACATGCAAAGTGGCATATGGACAGGATAGAAAATGGCCCTTACTATTGCAGTGGAAATCAGCCAAATTGTTCCATGAAAGTGTACAGAATATATTTGATTTTTCATTGTATTTATTCAGGATAGAAAATGGCCTTTACTATTGCAATGGAAATCAGCCAAGTTGTTCCATGAAAGTATACAGAAATATATGTGATTTTTCATTGTATTTATTCCTTTTTCCCTTGAAAAACATATTTATCAGATATTAAAACAGAACTAAAAGAAAATGGCAACCTTCCAGTATTCTTGCCTGGGAAGTGCCATGAACAGAGGAGTCTGGCAGGCTACAGACTATGGAGTCACATAAAGAGTGCAACACAACTGGGCAACTAAACAACAACAGCAGCAATATATTTAAACGATATGAACGAGTTTTTACAAAAATATTTGTGTACATTTAAATCAGCTATAAAGTGAGCATCATTTCATTGCTATTCTTAGCTGAAAAAATTAAGATAATAGAGGCATTTATAAAGATGATCTAGTAAAAATGGTAACTTTGAGATTTTTTTCTAAAACAACAATAGAAATTATTCAATATGTCTCATTCAAATGAAATAATTTATAAAAGGATGTTTCTTTCCATGCATGTAGCATTCGTTTACATAAAACCCTGACCTAACGTCTGATTTTTAATAGTTATTTATAAATTAATTAACTATACTCACAGAGAAGCTGTGCACACCTGCTAAATTATGAAGTCAATTGTTCATTTTGCCCCCTTATTGAGTGGAGCATGGCATCCTGAGCAAGCAATTCAATTATGCTTCAGGGCTGCAGGTGAAGTCACAGGTCCACTTGAGATGGTTTCCAAGCTTTGGCCCCATGACAAAAATTAATCAAGATCTGATATTCAACCTTTTCCCACTCAAGCCATATTTTTGAATTGAAATTGAATGTACAAAATGTGAAATTATGTTGCCTTTAAACTTCAGGAAAAATATCATATTGCTGCTTTTACAAACATAACATTGCTTGCTGGGTGGTGTTATGGTGGGATTCTATATGTGAAGTGACAAGCTGAGAAACATGACTCCCCTGCACGTTATTATGTCTTACGAAATGAGATGCACTGATTGAAAGAAAAACAGTTATGTTCAATCTTCATCCAAATATCCACTGAAAAAAGTTAATACCCACCTTCTGTTTTTCCTAAACAAGCTTGACAGTCTTGGCTAACTTATACCCAATCAAGGCATATTTGAACTTTATGTAAATCATAAATCATATGAATGTATATGATTATTGTCAGAGAAAAAGAAAGCTAAGCAAAAACTTCCCAGGTTAACCGCTTCCATATTTTCTAAGACAGAGCTGCAGACTTTTATTTGCTTGAGAAAGAAAGGGAAAGCTTTGGGGGAATTAAAAATATTTCTTTTGATATTATCTTTGATAATAGTTGTGTTCATGAACAATGGAAAAGCAAGGGTCTGTTGTTAATTCTGGTAGCAGACGTGCTCAGTTGCTTCAGTCTTGTCTGGCTCTTTATGACCCTATGGACGTTAGCCCACTAGGCTCCTCTGTCCAAGGGATTCTCCAGGCAATAATACTGTAGTGTATTTGCCATGCCCTCCTCCAGGGGATCTTCCCAACCCAGGGATTGAACCCAGGTCTCTTATAACTCCTGCATTGGCAGACAGGTTCTTTACCACTAGCACTACCTGGGAAGCCCAATTCTGGTAGACAGGTGTAAAGGGAAAGCTCAGCTCAACTGAGAAGAGAAAGCATCTACCATTCTTAGTAAGGACTCTGGAACAAAGTGAGCAAAACTAGCCGTGGAGATGACATTAACTCCCAGTGAATGTTTCTAGGAAACCAGAAAAACCTTGAGCTGTATGCCAGGTGCCCAGATCAAATGATATGTGTATTAAATGGTACACAAATGTAGGGCAAATATTTTTAATTTTTAAATCTTATGCTATAATCTGTTTCTTTATATAGTAGGATAAAATTATGCACGTATTTCTTATAACAATATCACATCTAATTTTGCAACTCAGAGATTTACTCTTAATACTAATGACTGGAATCTTTGAAAATTTCCCAGATAGCCACCAAATATTTCAAAAAGTTCCCAAGTTTCAGATCTTATGTTAATATACAACTGCCCATGGATCCCTCCACATGGTTGTCCCAGTGTCAAATTAATCTACCAAGTTCAAAATTGAAGTTTTGGCCTTCCATCTCTCTTTTTCCTCCTAATTGATGTAGTTATTATTAGACCATTAAGTCGCCTATGTTTCCCTGTACTTCTGCCCAACTCTTCCCTGCTATCCTCTATTCATGATCTCCTACCTATTTTTCTTCCTGGAAAGCATTCAATTTCATATATTTCTCTCTGTTTTAAGATAGTCTTACACTCCTTTTGTGAAGAAATTATAATCTTTAACAAAAAATTATTATAAAATTAATGCATATTCATTAGAAAACCTTGGACCATGGAGAAATTCATACGAACAAATGTAAAAGGAGCTTCCCAGGTGGTGTAGTTGGTAAAGAATCCACCTGCTAATGCAGGAGATGCCAGAGACTCTGGTTCAATCCCTGGGTTGGGAAGATCCCCTGAAGTAGAAAATGGCAACCTACTCCAATATTCTTGCCTGGAAAATTCCATGGACAGAGGAGCCTGGCTGGGGCTACATGTAGTCCATGGAGTTGCATAGAACAGGACATGACTGAGAACACAGTGATTTACTTAAATAGCTATACAAAGCTATTTGATAAGAGACCTCTTCTTCCCCTCAGTAGAAGAATCTGTAGCTCTTAATGGTTTAGGTGTGTCTCCAGTTAGAACAGATTTGAGAATTTGCTTTGTGCCCAACAAAAAAGGCATATCCACAACACAACTGAAACTTATCCTTCTGTTGTTAAAGTCAGGAGGGAAAGTGCCAAGTTTATCAAGAGCACCATGAAACCAGGCCCTTAGGTCCGTCCCTGAGAGAAAGAGACTTGCTTCTCATTGTCTTCACTGTGCCCTCCCATTCCCTGACTAGTTTCAGAAATACAGTGGTTTTTGCTGTCGTTAAAATAATACTTAATATAAATCATTGATGGACAAACAAACAAACAGAGAACCCAAAGTTATTCTTGTGATAGTGTTATGTGATCACCCTACTAGTCTTGATTCCTATCCTGGTAAGAATAAACCCCACTCTTTTATAACCATTAAGAGACATAGATTAGAACTGAGCTAAAGTTCCTAATCAATTTGTGGCCACAGCATTGACATCCTCAAAAAGGTCGCCAATACCCCTAAGGCTCTCTACACAAGGTTTTGGAAAAAAATAGGAATTTTCAGATGAAATACTATGGCTTAATTCTGCCTACTCCTCAAGTAAAATATTGACCCAGATATGTGGGTAAAAAGTTATCAAGAAGCAATAGGATCAGACTTAAAAGTGAATTTAAATACATTAATAGGATTTTCATTATCTAGAAATAAAGTTTTCCCCATTAAATACTTCTTCCTTGCAGGATTATATATTTGGTAATTGTGGAGGATCATGATTACCCTGCTGACTGGTATATTCTTAATGCATATGTCATTCCCAAAACATCATCGGTAATCAGTGAACATATGTTGAAAAAGATGATAGTGTACAAACCTTCTAGTCCATGAAGATTGATAAACAGATGAAAATTAGAAGAGCTCATGATTGAGTACCACCTTAAGCAAGCTAGTGAGAAAGCTTTGTACTCCAAGTTTTAGCAGTGTATTGTTTTGAACTTAATTTGCATATTGTGTTCAATAGTGTGACTAAACTCCATGTGTATTATCAGTTTGTTTTCTTTTATGGGGAATTGCTCATAGTAATATTTGCTAGTTTTTCGTAAGAAGTTGTTGGTAGTATTTCTTTTTAAATTTTATGTTGTCTCTACACAATTAAAATTTTAATTTTTAAACACTTTTAGCAGACTTTTACTCAGTTTTGAGAAATTGATAGTAATTTTATATTAGCTTGGCTTAAGTATTTTCACATGAATTTATGCATACTTTTTTTGGCCATACTTATCTATTTTCAATTTAAGATTTCTTTAAAAATGTGTGTGTTTAGAAACTCTTTTAACTCAAGATATGAGATAAATATTTGCCTGCATTTTCTTTTTATCATTTTTAATGAACTTGGTTTTAAATATTTAGTCATCCTCATTTATTTTGGATTACCTTAATCACCTCTTTCCTGGACTATTAAAATTGCAATTTATTTAATATATTTGCTTCAATTCTGCCCTCCTTAAATCTCTCCCCTCCCCTAAGTGAACCTTCTAGATTATAGGACTCATTTCTCTCATTCTATAATGTATTTATAAAGGTTCAAGTTTAAGTGCCTTTGGATAAAAGACAAAAGCTTCTTTTCAAGATGGACTTTCTGAACTCCACAGTCATATTTTCCTCTGTCCCCTTCATGTAAATACCTTTCAACAATGGCCCTAAGGTTAATTATTAAACATATTATGTAGTTTCAAACTTTTGTTTCTTCATACTGCAACAAATTCAATGTTTCAAATTTTTTTTTTAAATTTTATCAGATTTTAGGTAAAATACAGGAGGAATTCCAAGGAGATAAAAGATTTGTTATTTTTTAAAAATGAACATTTTATTGCACTTAGAGAAAAAAATCCTTATTAAAAAATATGCATCTGAAATGAAAGGTTTTATTTTGGGACAAAAACATATTTTTTAATAGTTTTATTGCTTTTAACTTGTGAAAACATCTTTACCAGATGAACTTAGTGGGGGGAACTAAAGTACAAATTTTCTTGCTGAAGTAAAGAAACACATTCAATGACATATCTCATGGATATTGATTTGCAAAATGAATTCAAATTGACCTAGATCTGAGCACTGGCACATGAATAGTAAGTTGGTTGAATAAGTATAAACATAAGATAATGATAGATGGCAACATACAAAGATAAAAAGAGCTTCATGTTGGACTACCATAGGGACCAGCTTTAGACAGTTCTTAAATGAACTTAAGGCAGCTTAATGTTCAAAGAGGAAAGATATTTTGACAAACAAATGATATCAGATTTCACAGCTCAGTTGCTATATATTGAAGTAAAGATGTTGAAAGAAAGTAAAAAAAATATATATATATATATATGTATATATGTAAAACTATGACAGAAATCTTAAAGGAATAGACCCTAAATAAGTCTCTATATATTAACTATCCTTGTTAGTCAGCTGTCTATGCAATCTATTTAAAGCACAAGTAGATAAAATATATTAAATGTTGGGTCCAGAAAAACTGGAAAAAACTTTTAATCTCTAATTTTAGACCACAAAAATGCTCAAATTAAAAATAAATTTAAAAGTTTATAGGTAGCATATAGATGAATTTTCTACATTTCTCCATCCTTTGTTGACATAATTTAGATGAATTATTCTTGTGAATTCATTGTTGAAATACATTATGTCTCAAAATATTTCAACATTTTATAGATTGTATAATTTTGTAGGTGACTAATACATAATTGCATTAAATCTGAATACAGTAAGAGGTTAATACGTAAATTATCTAATAGAAAAAATCTTTTTCTAAGAAAGAGTCCTTTAATTTATTTGATTGTTGCTGAATTTTTAATTTTGTTGACAGACTACATGTGTATTGAGTACAACAAAAAAAAGAAACTGATAGAAACCAAATTCCTACTGATCTTATCTGAAGTTTACCCTTTAAAACAAAGAATCATTACTTCTGCATTGATAAAATCTAGGCCTAAATTTCAGAAGTATTTCAACTAAGGAAAAGACTGAAAAATAAAGTTCTTCAAAGTAAAAATAAAAAATGAAGTTTTTCAAAATAAAGTTCTTGAAAAATGAAGTTCTTGCAAGTTCTTAAATTACTAAAATTTAAGTAATTACCTCCTTTGCATTCTTTGTTTTATTCATAACATACTTTAATTTTTATGTCTTAAATTAACTGAAATCGATTTTGAATTTGCATAAGGTATATTGTTATGTCAGTGTATTCTGCAAGAGGAAAATTAACTAATTCTGTCTTCTTTATCTTCTAGAATTCTTTCTCAATATAAAGTTCTCTGATCTCAACCCTTCCACTTTATCATTATTTTGTGTGTGTATGTGTGTATACACAGTCAGTTGAACTGACTCAATACTTGCATATTGAAAGTATGTATAAAGTACACTACAAAAGTGCACTTTTTTTTTTCTACAAACTAATACACAAACCATTAGATGTGCTTCATTTTCTCTATCAAATTCCTGAAAGTACATGGGGAGACACAAGGAAAATGTGTTTTCAGTTACAGGATCATTCAGATCAGATCAGATCAGTCACTCAGTCGTGTCCAACTCTTTGCGACCCCATGAACTGCAGCACGCCAGGCCTCCCCTATCCATCACCAACTCCCGGAGGTCACTCAGACTCACATTCATCGAGTCAGTGATGCCATCCAGCCATCTCATCCTCTGTCGTCCCCTTCTCCTCCTGCCCCCAATCCCTCCCAGCATCAGAGTCTTCTCCAGTGAGTCCACTCTTCGCATGAAGTGGCCAAAGTACTGGAGTTTCAGCTTTAGCATCACTCCTTCCAAAGAAATCCCAGGGCTAATCTCCTTCAGAATGGACTGGTTGGGAATTCCAGTTGAGCTATTCCAAATCCTGAAAGATGATGCTGTGAAAGTGCTGCACTCAATATGCTAGCAAATTTGGAAAACTCAGCAGTGGCTGCAGGATTGGAAAAGGTCAGTTTTCATCCCAATCCCAAAGAAAGGCAATGCCAAAGAATGCTCAAACTACCGCTCAGAATCATTACTGTGTTAGTAATAATAGTAGCTAGTATTTGTTTAGGTTTACTTTGCCATAGATTCTCTTCTGTTCAATACTTACTAAGCACATAGGTTAGAGCATTTGCTACTCTTGCAAATACAATGGACTTTTGTCATGTTTTCTTGCCTCCTGTTAATGGTCACACAGCTCCTGAATTCTGGATTCACGTACCTGCCTACCTGATTTAAAAGCTTATCCTTTTTCTCATACATGTCAATCATGAATTTTGTTAGGTTGTCTATTCATGTAAGCACATTCTAGAAAACTGAGATGACGATCTCAGTTACATAAGAAGAAAAAAAAAAAAAATTACATTCCATCAGAGATTTTGGTCCGAAGAGGAATTAATGAACTAGCAGCTACTTATGGCAACAACCTCAATTGTTCTACAGGTGAGGCTGTGTTAACTACAGGTCGTGATCTCTCAGGAATGGGAGACTAGAGTTGCCAAGCAGAGGAAACAGTACCCTGATTATTCTCCTGAAAGGGAACCTTTTCAGGTTAGCTCAGCCCAGCCACAAAGAATTTGGATGAAACTCTTAGACTGTGGCCTAATGTGAATTAGCTGGGGACAATGGACAAGTGAAACCTACATCCACTTTGCCTGCAGGAAATAAAGGGACTCATGCCATGCTGCTCTAAACTATCAAAAAGTAAAATTTTCAGAATGTTTTTCATTGTGATTTATTTTCTACAAAAGATTATCAATATGCGATTACTCATTAGTACTTAAACCAGATTTAATCTCATGATAACGTTCCAAGAAAAATGTTCCTAAATATAACCAGTGATACTTCTCAAGTTGGCATTATAATTATTAGTGAAAATAATGAGTAATAGTGGCCAAAATGCAGGAATGAAACATGGGTTGCAGATATATGTACCAGACTTAAAGAAACCATCATACAAAAAAGTCTTATTCCCAGAACAGCAAAAGATGTTTCATGGAAAATCAGGACAGCAGAAAACTAGCAGTCAAATATCAAATAGAATATTAATGTGAACAGCCTATACTAAATAAAGAATGGCATATCTACTTTGCAGTGCTGTTTACATATAACTCATAAACACATTTCAAAATGTATAAACATTGATTCTAATAAAGCATTTTGAGTAACTAGAGATGAAAACTAATTCCATTTTTTGCTTGTATTGCCATTATTTTACAGTATGTATATTTCAGAAAGTTCTAATTGCCCTTTAGTGAAAGGCAATTAAAGTAAAACAAATCAAGATCTCCAACACTGATCGTGATGAAACATATTTATATAACCAGAAAGGACAGTGAAGAGATTTTGTCTAAGCAGATCTGTAAAGTTAAGAGAAAATTGTCACATGTGCTATCAATGGTGCTGCTGAATATAAATACTCAAACTATTATTAAGTTTGGAAACTATTAAGATCAAGTTTTGTTTTTTTTTTTGAACTTTACAAAATCAGGTCATTTAAAGAAGAAAAATTACCTCTGACTGAGTACTTTTAAATGCTATCAATTTGTGAAATAGGATCTCTAAAAAAATCACCAAGTTACTGACAGTGACTTATCTTTTTAATAGACAATACTTTCAGAACAGAGTTCAGTTCATTTCTGAAGATAAGTTCTTTGCAGTGAAATTCAATATTGATTAAGCCCACAATTAATAATTTAATTCTAAAACAATGATATTTTTCTTATTCTTTAGTGAATTTTTTTGCAATTAATAAATATGAATTTAAATTCACTTATTTGTTTTAAGAAAAAGTCAATGAATGATGAATTTTACAGCTTGGTAAAATTTGAGTTAATCTTTCTAACAGAACGTTTCTCCCTTCATGGGAAATTACATATTCATTTAAAAATTACATATACATTTTGTTATATGTATATATTTATTAATAGGTAGTTAGATGTACACACTCACATACATTTTTTAAAAAGGCTAGTTTTTAGAGCAGTTTTTAGTTTACAACAGAATTAATAAGGAGGTACACAAAATTTTAATCCCCCTATGCACACACATGCATAGCCTCCTTGATTATAAAGGTCACTTACCAGAATGGTATATTTGTTTCCAAGGATGAACACAGATTGACACATTAAAATCACTGAAAGTCCATAGTTTATCTTAGGATTCACTCTTGGTGTTGTTCTATGGATTTCGACAAAGATATAATGACACATGTCCATCATTATGGTATTATACAGAGTATTTTCACTGCCTAAAAATCCTTTGTGCTCTGCCTATTCATCTCACTATTTCCACTCCCTTTCCTGGCAGCCACTGAGACCTTTTAACTGTCTCCATAGTTTTGACTGAATCCACAAGTAATATGTATTTAAAGTCTCTTTATGTCTTCTTATAACTTCATAGCTCCTCCCCTTTTTTCTTCTTCTTTTAGCACTGAATAGTAGTCAATTATCTGGATGTACTACAGAATATTTATCCATTCATCCACTGAAGATCATCTTGGTTGATTCTAAGTCTCAGCAATTATAAGTAAATCTGCTATAAGTATATACGTTCAGATTTTTGTGTGGACATTAGTCTTCAACTCTTCTGGGTAAATGCCAAGGGGTGCAATTGCTAGATTGTTTGGTAAGACGTTGTTTAGTTTTGTAAGAAATTAATGGTCTTTCTTCTAGAGTGGCTGTAGCATTTTGCATTCCACCAGCAAGGTATGAAAATTCCTGGTGCTCTACACCTTTGGTGTTGCGAGTGTTCTAAATCTTGTTATTCTAATAGATGTGTCATGATATCTTGTTGCTGTTTAATTTGCATTCCCCTGATGGCATGATGTGGATCATATTTTCATATGCCTATTTGCCATCTATGTATCTTCTTTGGTGAGGTGTCAATAAAGATCAGTGGCCTATTTTTTTTTTTTTTGGGGGGGGGAGGTTGTTTGTTTTCTTATTGTTGAGTCTTAAAGAGTTCTTTGTTGGATAACAGTCCTTTATCAAATATGTCTTTTGGGAATATCTTCTCCTGTTCAGTGGCTTTTCTTCTAATTCTCTTGACTGTCATTCTTAAAGCCAAAGTGTTTAATTTTAATGAAGTGCAGCTTATTGATTCCTTTTTTCATGAGTCTTTCATGTTTCCTATCTTTTCTATTGTATCTAAAGGCACTACTCCACTGAAGATTTTTTTCCAATGTTATCTTCTAAAGGTTTTATAGTTTTGTGTTTTACATTGAGGTCTATGATCTATTTTGAGTTAATTTCTATGAATGGTGCAAGATCTTCATCTAAATTTATTTTTCTGCAAATGGACATCCAGTTGGAGCACCATTTGTTGAAGGGAATATTTTTACCCCATGTAACACACACATATATATTTGTTGGAAAGTGATTTATTTCACCCTTACCAAAATCAGTGTGTTTATAAAGACATCTGAAAATACCTTAATCCATCACAGCAACAGTGTTCAGAAAGAAGAGTTGATTTTAGTGTTCAGCTTTTTAATTTTTCTCCATCAATAATAGATAATCGATTCAAATCGATTTTCTTCTTTTCTAATGCATTTACTTTCCAGTGATTTATGTGCTCATTCCAAACAGTTCGACCAAAGCCACCTCCACCCTAAGCATTAAACATTTGATCAATATAAGAGTTTCATTGTAGAAAGTAGTGTTAAAAGTTTATTCATTCAGCGCACTCTTTAGAGATGATTAACTGTCTTTATTATATTAAAGCAAACCCAAAGCCATCTGCCAAAGGCGATTGTGTCCAAGCACTGAAACCATTTCATGTGAAAACTCATTTTCAGGCTCCTAATTATTTTTCATTATAGTGGCAGTGTGGAATAGATTGGAATTGGACAGTAATTGCCAGGTCTGAGCAGTGTGGACCATTGCAATGTATCAGTTTAGATGAAGTGTGACAAGGATACATCTAGCTACTATATAACTTCCATTAACCAACTTCCCTGTCCCTGATCATGTAACACTTCATAGAATGTGGTCAGCACAAGGTCATCATAATGGCTTTCTGACTGACTTCAAGTATTTTGTACAAGTGCAAGCTGTTAACCCTCTGTGCTAGCATTGTTCTAGTAATGTCCAGTTATTACAGGTGTCAAAAATATCAATTTCTGAAAAGAAGGAGAAGAAAACTTTTAAAAGTGCAAGTTTCAAACTCAAGCTTGACTTCTTTCACATGTCATGTTCCAAAAGGAAAGGCATGTCGAAATTTAAAACAATAATTTCATATAATATAGTTTTAAGGGATAATTACTCAGTGTTCTTCAGTCAATCCAGTATACTGATCATAAAGTTCTATCCAAGCGGAAAACAGTCTCAAATTATTTCTACATGTGCAACCGAGAAGATAATTTTTAAGCAAATTGACTAATAAAGTAAAACAGCTATATCTACAGAAAAACCCTTTCCATAAAGAAGTTTCCCCCACAGTAGTAACACTAAAAATATATTCGATTGATTCTCAACCAGGTAATCTGTCCCCTTACCCCTACAAGGGACTTTTATCAATGTCTGGAGACGTTTTTGGTTGTTGCAGCAGGAGTGTACTACTGGCATCTAGTGGGTAGAGTCCAGAGATGCTATTAAACATCCTAGAATGCACAGGACAGTCTTCCCACAACATAGAATTTACTTGACCCCAAATGTCAATAATGTCAAGACTGAGAAATCCTGGAATATATGCATTACTTTTAAATTGTTTCCCTGATCCCTAAAATACAAAAATTATTCTTTCATGATTGACTCTTCCTGAATGTTTTGTCTCTGTGGAACATTAAGCTATCAATATCATTTATGAATAAATTTTCTTCTATATTATAGTTCATTTTATACTTGATATGAGTTCATAGCACTACAAATAGAATTTTTGACTTATGGTCTTTTGATTGCCTTTCTGAACTGATAATATCATACGATCCTAGTCTATATGTACAATGGCAAAAGCCTCCTAATGAAATTCTTTCTTTTCCAAAGAGAGTTAAGTCAAATGCATTTGATGAGTAGTCATTCTGATTTGATATGAATCTCCAAGATGCTCTACAAGTGATGGGACAAATAATTCACGTTCATGTCATGCATATGGCCATGGAAGGAGTATTTTAACTTGGGAATTTTTATTTTATACTTTTTAAATTTTATATGTTTTTGTTACAGTCATCTAGTCATGATCATGCTTAGCTAGCATTGTAAGAATTTCTTCTATACGATAGGTATATTAGAATGATTTATTTTCTAAGTGAGAAAATATTTTGTCAGTTATTCTTTACCTTTAAAATGATCAATATCTTTGTAAGTATTTCACAGGGTTCTTACTTCTATAGTCTGATCCATTATGCTATAAATTCTTTTAAAATGCCAAAGGCCTCTAGAGATAATTATCTTAAAATTCATTTCAAAAGTTAGTGTGTCCCATATGGTTTTATGACTAAAAATATGGTAAAATTTGAGACATCTCCACAAATTTACAAATGAAACAGTTTTTTTCCTTTTCAAACAAGCTTAAGAATATGATTGAATTTATGTAATTGCAGCTATTTAAATAATTCAGTGAGAAATGAACTTTTTGAACCACTAATTGAGGAGACTAGTTTTGATGAACAGAATTGCCCAAGTTAGAGAACCATAAATCCCCACTTTCATTTAGTATTTCCAACTCTCTTCATGACCTTGTGCTCTGTTCTGGGCAGTCTATTAAGAGTTTAATCATAGGTTATAAATATATGTCACAGTTGAGCTGATTAACACGTGGATCTACCTATGTATAGCAGGAAGGAGCATGACCAAATGACCCAGCTAGACTGCTGTAGCCCACAAAATGCACACTGCAGACCCCGCATACCAGTCTGGCATGTTTAATTCCACTTTATTCACGGAAATCTAGCCATGCATCTGACTCATGGTAAATTATGTTTGCCTTATTAGTGTATAGCTCAGGGATTCATTATCTTTTTCACACACACTCACACACACACACACACCCTATTTGTACTTGCCACTGTGTAAAGCTCAGTGGACAAAGAATCTACCTGCAGTGCAGGAGACACAGGTGTTGCTAGTTTGGTTACTGGGTTGAAAGATCCCCTGGAGGAGGGCAGGCAACACACTCCAGTATTCTTCTTGGAGATCCCATGGACAGAGGAGCCTCAGGGGCTACAGTCCATGGGGTTGCAAAGAGTCAGACAGGACTGAAGCAGGAGGACTCACAGAGCACTCACTGTGTTAAGCAGTTCAAAAAGACCTAAGTGTCTGACCATAGAAATTCCCAGTCTGTAAGATGGCAGCAATGCTGCTAAGAAGGATATGATTAACAAATAGCAGTAAAAAAGTGAGTAAAGAGAGGACAATGATTGAAAAAAAAGGTTTATATTAATATATTTAACCAACATATCTATTCTTGTGCACTAGCAAAAACAGTCAATAGAAAAATTGGTATATAATATGAGTAGTCATTTCTGAGTAAAATATATATACATGGCCAATAAAAACATGAAACTAATTTCTGTCTCACTTAACCAGTAAATTAGAAATTTACAATTTAGAAATAATCGTTTTTATCATTAAGTTGACATTGTGCAAAAGATAGAAACTAGTGTTGATAGAACTATAGGGCTGGAAATTAACAAAAGCAATAGAAGTAAAGTAACTTGGTGATACATCTGTCCAGCTTTTTTTGAAATGTATTTAATATTTCACCTAGATAATATAGTTCTAATAGTATATTTAAAAATCCTTGCCCATTTGCAGAAAGATTTTTATCAAATGATGTTCAATGTAGCTTTAGTCACAAAAAATCACAAACGATGACAAAAAAAACCAGGAAACAATTGAAAATGTTTCTTAGGTAATATTCAAACAAATTATAGTATATTTGACTAATGTAATTCTGTACAGAAATTAACACATAAGTATCTACTACCCTGGTGGCTCAGTTGATAAAGTATCTGCCTGCAATGCAGGAAGCCCAGGTTCAGTCCCTGGGTAGAGAAGATCCCCTGGAGAAGGAAATGGAAACCCACTCCAGTATTCTTGCCTGGAAAATCCCATGGACAGAGGAGTCTGAAGGGCTACCATCCATGTGGTTGCAAGAGTCGTAAAGATGCTCAGACTGAGTATCTGAGCTTATATTTATATTTTAGCCAAATTGTTAGTGCTTTTTATGGTGAAGAGAGAGTAAGGAGAAGAATAAAGGGGGAACGTTCACTTTATTGTTTATTAGCTTTCAGTTTTCATTTATTTTTATTTATTTATTTTTTTAAATTTTATTTTGCTTAACTTTACAATATTGTATTGCTTTTGCCATACATCAAAATGAATCCGCCACAAGTATACATGTGTTCCCCATCCTGAACCCTCCTCCCTCCTCCCTCCCCATACCATCCCTCTGGGTCGTCCCAGTGCACCAGCCCCAGGCATCCGTTATCAGGCATTGAAACTGGACTGGTGACTCGTTTCAAATATGATATTATACATATTTCAATGGTATTCTCCCAAATCATCCCACCCTCTCCCTCTGCCAGAGTCCAAAAGAGTTTTCTATACATATACATCAGTGTCTCTTTTGCTGTCTCGTATACAGGGTTATTGTTACCATCTTTCTAAATTCCATATATATGCATTAGTATACTGTATTTGTGTTTTTCTTTCTGTATTTTTTACAGTAATATTCTTTACCACCTGAGCTACAAGAGAAGCCCATGTGCTACATTATGTAATTTGAAATGAGAGATGGAAAGACAGGGAGGATGTGATCCTTGCATTTTAGTGGTATGTCCTTGTACAAGGAGTGACTTACTTTCCTGCAGGTTTCTGGTTTCCTTTTACTGTTTAAAGAGCAGGTCTTGGATGTAAGAGTGGGATCCTGTGTTCCTAACACGCTTGTTTCCTAAAGCAGACATTTTTCATCGACAGGGAGGTCGGCCTGCATTTCTATTTCAATCTCTTTTTCCTTCAGCAGCTCAACATAACTCCTCACATGTAAAATCACAAAACAGTATTGAAAGACTATACACAGCAGTATACAACTCTTTTTTATATCTTCCGTTTTTAATTGTGACACACTAAAGCTCCCATTTATCTTGGTTTTATCCAGACTCTGACTAGAATGCTTTTTTATAATTTATCCCAAATCTTAATTTAAGATTAAAAGCTCTTGCTGGATTCCCAGCCTTACTTTAGATAAAGCTGCCATTGACTGTGGTCTTAAATCAGGACACAATATCCCCTTAGCAATAGGACCTTTGAAAGCAGGGTTATGCTACACTTCAAACTTCTCCTTTTTTTTTTTTTTTTTTTTTTAAAGGAAATCATTTTTCTTTTGGGCTGAAACCACTAAAAACATACCCCAAAAGGATCAAAGAAATAACTACAAATATCATCATAATAGGAATATATCTCAACTCTCAAGATTTAGAAAACTTGAGAAAACAGATGGGATTTCAGGGGATTGTTTGTCATTAAGTTGAGCTACTGAGGGAATCATAAGCATAAAGTACAGAAAACAATTTTAGGATGTCTGATATAAGAAACTGAGGGTTTACGAGAATGACAACCTTTGTTTATATCCTGTCCAAGTTTGGGGCTAAGTTGGTGATCTTGACCACCGTTTAAATGCAGCTAAAATCAGTACATGCCTCATAGAATTAAATCTAGGGAATTGTCGGCACTACTTAATTACTTTTATTATTAATGTGATTACTTTAAAAAAAGCTTAAAGCTAGAGTTAAATGTATTTTTAGATGTAAACTTCCCTTAAATCAATGGAAAAAAAAAATCTGAGAGGCTATATTCTGTTCCCAGGGTACTCTCCTAGAAATGGGCAGTTTTGAGCCACAGGTTGTCATATGAAAGAGCTACATGTTTTGTCAAAGTTATTTTTAGGATTCAAATTCCATATTAGCTTTTTGGCAAAAGTGAAATTATATTTTAGAATGAATAAAAGTATTATACTAAATGTCCAGTTATTTAATATTACCAAAGTTCCTAAAAACATTGCAGTCATTAGAATGTAGTAAACTTGAGCAGTATACCTTTTGAGAGATTAAAACAACACACCACCACCACCAATAGCAGTACAAATCATAAACCTCCACCTCCAATATCTCTAAGTAAACTCCATACATGTAGGAGCATTTGACACCAGTGTAATTGTAAAGAGATGCAAGTGTACTCCTGAGTTCATGTAAAGATACCCAGTCCGGACAAGTCTCTCCTTATGTTTACTATTTGCATTAGGTTCTTAGATAATTTTACAAAATGAGCTATATATTTTAAAGATTCTTACAACTTACAATTGTTCTTGTGGCTATCAATTTCCTGCAGCAGAACTTCAGTGGGTTCTGACAGTGATTTTCTTACTGTTTTTGCGAAGGTTATTTCTTCTCCTAACAGGAGTATGACAAGATAGTGCTTCAGAAGATTCTGACAGAGCCAAGTCATCTCTTTTGTGACATGGTTAACCAGATCATGTTCTCCCTCCTGGGTAAAGGCTGGCAGTAATGCTCAATTTCTAGAAGAGTTTTTTTTTTTTTTTTTCAATAATGGAAATGGGTTTTTGACAGGAGGAAAGAGGAAAGAAAGAAAAAGATTTGAAAGGATCTGAAGGTAAAGCAGGGAAGTGGAAGACTAGAGTGGAAACTTCCAGAAATTTATTCAAGATTTACCTGCAATAAAAAGTGATTTGCAAAATCAATGAAGTTGTTCTATATTCTGAACTTCTTATTTTCTCATAGTTGTCTTTGTACAAATATAATCTTAGTCTCATTGAGACATTGAGACATAATAGAGAGAATATAGTTTACATGAATGAATAAGAAGTTTGTTAACTAAAATATCTTAAATGTTCAGTCATTAGGGAAGTCCATTATTGACAACTATTATCTTATTTTTTTAAATCTTACTCCTTTTGGCATTGTGCAAATCAGTGAATTGGGTGAGTTGCACACACAGAAGCTGCTTTTAAGGAAATAAAAGAGACACATTTTATTTTATTTAATTAATTAATTTATTTTAATTGGAGGGTAATTACTTTAAAATATTGTAATAGTTTTTGCCATACATTGACATGATCAGCCATGGGTGTACATGTGTTCCCAATCCTGAACTCCCCTTCCAACTCCCTCCCCATCCCATCCCTCAGGGTCTTCCCAGTGCTCAGGCCCTGAGCACCTTATCTCATGCATCAGACCTGGACTGGTGATCTATTTCACATATGGTAAGTAATATACATGTTTCAATGCTATTCTCTCAAATCATCCCACTCTCGCCTTCTCCCAGAGTCCAAAATCTGTTCTTTACATCTTTGTCTCTTTTGCTGTCTCGCACATAGGGTCCTCGTTACCATCTTTCTAAATTCCATACATGAATACTATCTCATGCAGGACCCTCCAGGCAATGATACCACTAAAGCCATTTGTAATAAGGGGAACAGTCTAGCTGTGACTTTTGGTCCAGTGTACTCAGTTCTTTGAACTTCAGGTCCCTGTGCATAAAATGAAGTGAGGATACAATTTACAGATTTGTACAAAAGAAAAGATATATGTGCATAAATGTATATGTATTTAGGTAACATCTGATATACTGCTGAGCAGCCTAGCAGAATGAAGAACCTCAATAAAACTCCGTAAACTTTAAATTACTTCTCAATTCCTCTATGACCACAGTGATCAATTTGCCTTTACCTGACAGGGTTTGGTATTTTCCTTTGAAGTGATCTTTATGTGCATCAAAACATACAGACTTACCATGTTCTTATTTGAAGAAAGAAAGAATTTTAAAACAGATTTTCCTTTGCTTCTCCTATAATAATAATAATTCAAAAACTGTTTTAAAATTCAATTATAAATATACACAGTTTTTATGCTAGAGAGAAAGTGGGAAAGACCTCAGAAATTCACTTAATGAAAAAGGCAGTCATCAATGATCCTGTAAATTGGAAATACTCACAAATTGTACAAGATAGCTTGTGAACTCATTAAGATATTTTAAATCTAAGCATCAGTCAATTTTCTCTGTAGTTTAACCACTGCAATACTTTCAAAAAGCCCTTTTTAATAGATAATTTCACCATTAAGCTCTTACTAAAAAAGTTATCTAAAATGGTTCAGAATGCAATTATAATTATAGTTAGTATTGAATTATTTCTGAAAAGTAGTTTATTTCTAAGTTATCGAATATAAGAATGTTGAGATATCATTTTCTCTATTTACATTCTTAGTTAATGATTGTGCTATTTATTGGAATAAATATAGTTTAGATTCTGCAACCCAAATACGATAAGTAATGTAGCATAACTCTTGAAAAAAGTTATTTCCAAGATGTCTGCTGCGAAAAAGAAAATTTAGACAATTATTGAATGAAAAAGTAGTATTTTCTGTTTCTCTTAGTAAACACATTTACAGAACTGACCAAATAAGATTCCTCTGTTTCTAAGAAATTACAAATTTAGCCATTTAATATCCTACATAAAATTCTAAAGCCATTATATAATTTGAGGGGTTTGATTAATTCAAATATTAGTATGGAGAAAGAAAACTATGTTCTGTGGTGCTCTTTATGTTCAAGGGATTTATTCAGTCCAAAAATAGCTTTAGAATATTGTCATTTTAGAATATCTAAACTTTAGAATATTCTAGGTTTAGAGTATTGTTATTCTTTAATATACTCATACCTAACAAATGAATGCAATAGTATAAAAGAAAATCCCTATAATACTTACAGTTCCAAAGTGCTGAATAATGGTAACAGTTGTCACCATCACCACACCACCTTTGCCTAAGAAGGTCAGCCACTGAGGGCATTCTATCTCTGTTTTTAACCTTATAAGTAAAAAATATTGTTTGGGGTCAGCATTAATCTTTTTTACTCTTGAATAGCTTCCCTTGGAACTTGTTCTGTATTTCTTCATCAAGGTTATTGATATAGCAAAGGTCATTATGAAAATGTATATAGAGAGAAATAGTAATTTTCATCATTTCATTCCACCCCAAATTTTATCAAGATGACTTGATTTTTATGTGACCTAACCGAAGGCAATGGCAACCCACTCCAGTACTCTCGCCTGGAAAATCCCATGGATGGAGAAACCTGGTAGGCTGCAGTCCTTGGGGTCGCACAGAGCTGGACATGACTGGGAGACTTCACTTTCACTTTCCCTTTCATGCATTGGAGAAGGAAATGGCAGCCCACTCCAGTGTTCTTGCCTGGAGAATCCCAGGGATGGGGGAGCCTGGTGGGCTGCCGTCTATGGGGTCGCACAGAGTCAGACACAACTGAAGCGACTTAGCAGCAGCAGCAGCAACTGTTCTATAACTTTGAAAATTCCCATATGTTCCTGATTATATTAAAATTGACTGTATGTGCCCATCAGCAAGATATTATGGTTTATATGCAAAATTGTTTATTTTTAAAATTAGCTTTAACAAAAAATTGAATACAAACAGTATGTATGTATGTGTGTGTGTGCATATATATATATCAATTACCAAAGTCAATAAATCTGGCCTCCATAGGGATTTACTGTAGTCATAATCCAGACAGCTGTATACACAATGTACATGTTGAAATTTCTATTAATTGTTATTCTCAGCATGTACTGAAGGCTAAATGTTTTTCCTGTAGTAGTTGTTTTTCAAAGTCCTACAAATTTTCCAAATGAAAAATGAAGATCATATATATGAGTTGATTAAATTATATTTCTGTATAAACAGGGCAAGCCAAAGCAAATATTGATCTTCCTAAAACCAAAAAGTTAACTCTTTAATAATGAAAATGATCTTTTCCCCCAATACAAAGTTTTTTAAATCATAAAAACATAAAAGACTGACTTTAAATAGAAACATAAAATCAAAAGTCACAATAAAACATTAAGACAAAAGTTGATGGGAATAAAAAGAAATATAATAAACAGGGGGCTTCTTTGGTGGCTCAGAAGGGAAAGAATCTGCCTGCAATGCAGAAGACCAGGGTTCAATCCCTGGATGGGGAAGATCCCCTGGAAAAGGAAATGGCAACCTATTTTGGTATTCTTTTTTTTATTTTAATAAATGATCCCTTTGTATTGTAAGCAATGTGTGACACTGGCCTGGCTTTGCACTGCAAACCCTCGGTCAAGATATAGTCAGATAACTACACTGCAGGTTCTTCTGCACGATCCACAATTCAGACGCACAGAGCTGGGGTGGGTTGGAGGGCAGTGGAGAGAGGACTGTCCCCAGCCCTGACCTCTCTGTGCTGGGTTAGCCAAGACTGACATACCCCACGGAATGATAAACAAATGGTGGCATGGCCCTTCCCAAAGCCAGCCTGGGGCTGCTAAGAGCTGCTGCTGGCTGCTAGGAGACTGCCCTTCAAATCCTTTGGGCCAGGCCATCCTAGGCCCCACAACCTTTCATCTCACTTCAGTATTCTTGCCTGGAGAATTCCATGGACAGAGGAGCCTGGCCAACTACATACAGTCCGTGGGGTCACAATGAATCGGACATGACTGAGCGTTAACACTTTCACACTTTTCACAAAATAAATATATAATTGAATTTAAAAATAAATTTCTAAGTAAGAAATTATTACATTAGAAAACAATAATTTTCATAAAAATATTTCTGAAACAAAAATAGTGTCATTGCTCATAACTTTACATACAGTTTTTCTTTTGTTTCATAAGCATATGATGTCAAATTCATCTAAAAAAAATCTTGACTCCACAAAATCTCTTGAGTTTTTAAATATTAAGATTTAAAATATAGTATATTCTAACAATAACTCTTTGTTTAAACTCACTTTTAAAAACAACAGAAGAATATTAGGTATGTTTGGATTGAACTGAGCTTTGAGCTTCATTACTTTATTGTGTTGAAATATTTTTCACTTAATGTATTCTCATCAACCTTAATGGCTATTAAGTCTACCACCTCTATTGTTACTTTGAACTATCTCCCAAGTGACACTGTACTTTTATGCTCCGCATACATATATTTGATGTTCAACTCCAGCTGAACATTCTTGGCTTTACCTCAAAATCATGACCCATCTCATGAAAGTTCTCCTAAAACTCCTTTCTAAATTCTTTAGTTTTCTGATTGCACTGCTTCCCTAAATCCCAAAGCCTAAATAAATAAATGAATGACTCCTAAATCATTTTAATATGACCTCATCAAAACAGTCTATTGGAATTTGGTAATAGACTTCTACTTATATTGTTTTTTTTTTTAATTTACATTACATGTATTGTAATGGAAACCCAAGAACACATAACCTGCATAGTATTATATCTGCTATATCTTCATACTGTGTCAGTTTAACTAAGTTGGATTCAGATGCCAGGGAAATGGACATAGACTGTTAACCAGAAACAGGGATCTTGCATGATTCCAGAATTCCCTTCTCTGGTTTTCAGTTAAAATTGGATACAAGAGACATTTGCATAGGATTTGGGAATGAAAATAGAGTAGCCGATGCATTTACACTTAGAAGGATCAATCAGGCACTGCTGGGTTCACTCACATTGTAGCAAATCTGCTAAGTCACTCTGCTGGCAGACAGCAGCCCTGCCTGCAGATCTTGCAGCCCCAACCAGATCACCCCAACCAAATCACCGCAGCCAGATCACCCCAACCAGATCATCTCACTGGATCCTGAGCTGGAGAAAGGTGAAGCTCTGTAATGAGTAAACCAGCCCTACTATAGGCCATCTGCACCATCCAAGATGAAGGCTTAGAGAGAAGCTGGGACAGATGGATGTGGAGCTCAATTCATTCTCTTATGTTTCAGTTCATCCTTTTGGGTTCTAATTTGCCCATACTCTTCCCTAATTTCACATTAAGATGCAGGGGCAAGAGTCTTCCATAAGTTGCCTTACCATTTCCCAGGATCTTAGAAGAATGAATCCCATGTATCACTCATGGTAGTTTTGCTTTTAATTCTGATACACTCGCTCAAAAATTTCAGTAATGAGTGTAGATAATTTGAATTTTAAAGTCACTCTTCTATTTAATTTTCAGTTCTATCTTTTCCCAGTCATTCCCATGAACCTTAGTCTGAGTTGCATCATTGTTTCAAGGGCAGTTTCTTAACTGATCTATCTTTATTCCTAAGAATTGGCAATATATACACAAAGGCTAATCAGACTTTTTTTTTTTTTTTTTTTTTTGAGGATTTTAGGTCATATATGAGCTTAAAGCCACAATGTAGGGACAGTCAGGATGGATCAGCTATGAGTGATCAGGTAGTGAAACTTATCTATTGAAACATTAGCCATCTTTTTGTTTTCTGTCATGTTTTAGCAAAAGAAATGTGAAGATTAAGATTTTGTGGAAACACTAACTTCTTGCTTTGGGTCCAGGGATATATCAAATGTTTTATCCTGATAGGTTATCATCAAGAACTTTTGGTATCTGTCTAATCATTTCATTTCTCTATTATGTGATGACCGTACTATGCTGTTTCTGTATGTTTAATATTCAATAAATTGTCCTTTAATTACCAGATATCTGTAATCATAATGGTTCTTTCTCTGGCTTCTATCCTCAAACTGCTCCAAATAATTTTTTTCTATATCCAAAAAAAAAAAAAAAAAAAAAATGATTGCCAACTAAACACTTTATTGAGGTGGATTAAAGTGGTTGCTTTCTTTCTTTTCACTTGAATAATATATTTCTAACATAGGCAATGTCCTTTGCTTTTTTCCTGCCAAAACATAGCTCAAAGCTTTTATCACAAATCCTTAATAATTAGCACAAATATGAGCAATGTCTGATCTGGCAAGATTCAAGGGACTTATGAGTATATGTTAGGGACCTTGAAAGGTGATGGGAAGTAAAAGAAAGAAATTAGTCATGTAATGTCCTAATTCATTAATCTTTATTTCAACCTAGGTTTATAATGTTTGTGATATGCACTTAAGTGGATTTCAAACTACAGTTTTTATTTTATTTTATTTTTTTGCTTACGTGTCCAACCGGATTTTCTTTTTCTTTCTTTTTTTAAAATTTTATTTTATTTAACTTTATAATATTGTATTGGTTTTGCCATACATCAAAATGAATCCACCACAGGTATACTTGTGTTCCCCATCCTGAACCCTCCTCCCTCCTCCCTCCCCATACTATCCCTCTGGGTCGTCCCAGTGCACCAGCCCCAGGCATCCAGTATTGTGCATCGAACCTGGACTGGCGACTCGTTTCAAATATGATATTATACATATTTCAATGCCATTCTCCCAAATCATCTCACCCTCTCCCTCTCCCAGAGTCCAAAAGACTGTTCTAAACATCAATGTCTCTTTTGCTGTCTCATATACAGGGTTATTGTTACCATCTTTCTAAATTCCATATATATGCATTAGTATACTGTATTTGTGTTTTTCTTTCTGGCTTACTTCACTCTGTATAATAGGCTCCAGTTCCATCCACCTCATTAGAACTGATTCAAATGTATTCTTTTTAATGGATGAGTAATACTCCATTGTGTATATGTACCACTGCTTTCTTATCCATTCATCTGCTGATGGACATCTAGGTTGCTTCCATGTCCTGGCTATTATAAACAGTGCTGCGATGAACATTGGGGTACACGTGTCTCTTTCAATTCTGGTTTTCTCAGTGTGTATGCCCAGCAGTGGGATTGCTGGGTCATAAGGCAGTTCTATTCCCAGTTTTTTGAGGAATCTCCATACTGTTCTCCATAGTGGCTGTGTTTGCATTCCCACCAACAGTGTAAGAGGGTTCCCTTTTCTCCACACCCTCTCCAGCATTTATTGCTTGTAGACTTTTGGATCGCAGCCATTCTGACTGGCATGAAATGGTACCTCATAGTGGTTTTGATTTTCATTTCTCTGATAATGAGTGATGTTGAGCATCTTTTCATGTGTTTGTTAGCCATCTGTATGTCTTCTTTGGAGAAATGTCTATTTAGTTCTTTGGCCCATTTTTTGATTGGGTCATTTATTTTTCTGGAATTGAGCTGTAGGAGTTGCTTTTATATTTTTGAGCTTAGTTCAAACTACAGTTTTTAAATTAAATTAATAAACTAACACTAGAAACAAAAATTAATCTTACAAAATAATTTTTAAAATATGCATTGTGGAAAATCATAGAAAGCTTGAGTCCTAAAGAAATAATTCCTTGGGAAAATATTAATGTTCAGGTGTATATTTATTTTTCTATATAATTCTCTCTTTTTGGATGGATCATGAGAAGAGATATGTGTTCAGGGAATACTGGTTGACTAAATGACTGAATGGATGATTCAACTATCAGATCAGATCAGTCGCTCAGTCGTGTCCGACTCCCTGCGACCCCATGAACCGCAGCACGCCAGGCCTCCCTGTCCATACTACTTTAATTCGGCTTATAAAAGTAAACATCAAGAATTCTTTTCTGCAGTGACTTTCCACTGTGTATGAAATCGGTTCAGTGCCTTAGCCTGGCATCTAAAACCTTGAATATAATGGACCTAATTTTATGTGAATAACCCATTATTTTCTTTGCTAGTATTTAAGCTGACTTCCTTTAATATCTTTAGGTCTTGTTATTTTCACTCTTTAAACTTGTGCTCATTCATTGTTCTACTTTCATATTTAT
This sequence comes from Tragelaphus eurycerus, assembly GCA_935064755.1. Lineage (NCBI taxonomy): Eukaryota > Metazoa > Chordata > Mammalia > Artiodactyla > Bovidae > Tragelaphus > Tragelaphus eurycerus. The sequence continues at coordinate 7,707,371 of CAKXYN010000012.1, read as the reverse complement.
TTCACTTCTGGTCATTATATGAGAAAAGCTTTAGATTAGTTATTTGTTTGTGTGTTTCTGTGTGTGTGTGTATGCATGAGTGTTGGTGTGTATATGTATATTGACACACATATAAATCAAGGTTTCATCATGTTTATATGGTGTTTTTAAAGGAATCAGTAGTTAGGAAGCAATTGAATACATATAAGAGAAAGAGAAGGGGATGGGTGATGATTGATTTTTGAGGACTTGAGAGAAATTATGATCAAAAGCATAGGAAGGATAATTAGCTTTGAAGGATAGAAATATTTCATTTAACTGAGAGTAGTGGGAAATGATAGGGATTGGAGAAGATACGGAGATTATTCGCTTGGTAAAAGGTTTTTTGCTACATTAACTCTGATAAACTGAGTTTTTGTTTTCTCCAGGAATTATGGGGAACAGTATCTCCTTAGAGTGAGGGCTGCAAAGATGTGATTAGATATTATGTTATGATTGAGAAATATCTGGAAAATATTAATGTCCAAAGGCACTTAAAGTTAAATATATCAGATATAAATTAGAAATTTTCTCTAAAATTTTTACATTCTGATTAATAGCCCAAGTTTCCATTCAAGTGAATCAAAGCAGAAAATTATAAGTATTTCCATTTTTCCCTTTCTTCATATTGAAAAATATTAATAATGGCATTTTTTCCCCACAGACCGGTAGATTGGCTGGGGGTGCCACAACCAGGGTGTGGCTGGATGTTTCTGCCAATCAGGGCAAATCCATTCATGTGTCTACAGTTTCCTGGGTGGATATGTTTTATGTATTTTTCATTTTCTCCTAGACTGGTAACTCTTTCTCATGGTACTGTCAGAGGTGCAAGAGAGTGATTATTTTTCAAACCCTGATTACATCATGCCCATCAATATCCATTGGCCAAAGCAAGTCACATGGCAAAGACCAGAGTTGAGATATAAGGGTTATTCTTTGTCCACACTGGGAGAGCCCTATAAAGTTACATGGCAAAGAGCAGATATGCAGAAATCAGTGGAGAATAGATAACATTAATACCATCTACTGCTAAGAGTTAGAGCCCACCCTCATTCAACATGTGCACTGTAGTGTATACGGCTGGAAAGATCAGTGGTTTTGGAATTTAAACAACCTGGATTTACATCTTGGCTTTTCCATTTTATTATTTCTAATATTTGGATTGTAACAATATCTATGTTTTTCCTCTACAATTTTATTGAGATATAATTGACATATAATATTGTATAAGTTTAAGGTGTATAGCCTGTTGATTTGATTCATTTGTATGTTGGAAAATCAATGTATTTAGCTATGACCTCCATTGTGTCACATGATTATCATCTCTTTTTTTGTGGTAAGAACATTTAAGATCTACTAAGGTAATAACTTTTAGTTATATCATATAGTATCTTTATTAGCCATAATCACTGTACTGTACATTAGACCCTCAGGACTTATTCCTCTTTTGACTGGAAGTTCATACCAGTTTTGCCTGGAGAATTCTATGGACAAAGGCACCTGGTGGGCTACAATCCATGGGGTTGCAGAGATTTGGACATGACTGAGCAATTAACACTTTAATTTTCACTTTTCATATCATTTGACTAATATATCCACACTTCCATCATTATTCTACTCTATATTTTTTATGAAATCAACTTTTTCAGATTCTATATATAACTGATACCACAGAACATTTGTCTTTCTCTGTCTGCTTTACGTCACTTAACATAGTACTTTGAAGATTTACCCAATTGTAGTAAATACCAGATTTTCTTCTTTCTCAAGGCAGAATAATATTTTATTGTATATATGTACCACATCTTTTTATTATAAATTTATTTATTTTAATTGGAAGCTAATTACTTTACAATATTGTATTGGTTTTGCCATACATTGACATGAATCCACCACGGGTATACACGTGTTCCGCATCCTGAACCCCCTTCCCACTTTCCTACCCATCCCATCCCTCTGGGTCATCCCAGTGCACCAGCTCAGAGCATCCTGTATCATGCATCGAACCTGGACTGGCGATTCGTTTCACATATGATAATATACATGTTTCAGTGCCATTCTCCCAAATCATCCCACCCTCGCCCTCTCCCACAGAGTCCAGCAAACTGTTCTATACATCTGTGTCTCTTTTGCTGTCTCACATACAGGGTTATCGTTACCATCTTTCTAAATTCCATATATATGCATTAGTATACTGTATTTGTGTTTTTCTTTCTGGCTTACTTCACTCTGTATAATAGGCTCCAGTTTCATCCATCTCATTAGAACTGATTTAAATGTATTCTTTTTAAAATGCCTGAGTAATATTCCATTGTGTATATGTACCACAGCTTTCTTATCCATTCCTCTGCTGATGGACATCTAGGTTGCTTCCATGTCATGCCTATTATAAACAGTGCTGTGATGAACATTGGGGTACACGTGTCTCTTTCAATTCTGGTTTCCTCATGTGTATGCCCAACAGTGGGATTACGGGGTCATATGGCAGTTCTATTTCCAATTTTTTAAGGAATCTCCACATTGTTCTCCATATTGACTGTACTAGTTTGCATTCCCACCAACAGTGTAATGCAAGGGTTGGTTCCCTTTTTTCCACACCTTCTCCAGCATTTATTGCTTGTAGAGTTTTGGAAAGCAGCCATTCTGACTGGCATGAAATGGTACCTCATTATGGTTTTGATTTTCATTTCTCTGATAATGAGTGATGTTGAGCATCTTTTCATGTGTTTGTTAGCCATCTATATGTCTTCTTTGGAGAAATGTCTGTTTAGTTCTTTGGCTTTTTTTTTTTTTTTTTTTTTTGATTGGGTCATTTATTTTTCTGGAATAGAGCTGCAGGAGTTGCTTGTATATTTTTGAGATTAATTCTTTGTCAGTTGCTTTGTTTGCTATTATTTTCTCCCATTCTGAAGGCTTTTTCACCTTGCTTATAGTTTCCTTTGTTGTGCAGAAGCTTTTAATTTTAATTAGGTCCCATTTGTTTATTTTTGTGTTTATTTCCAATATTCTGGGAGGTGGGTAATAGAGGATCCTGCTGTGATTTGTGTCAGAGAGTGTTTTGCCTATGTTCTCCTCTAGGAGTTTTATACTTTCTGGTCTTACGTTTAGATCTTTAATCCATTTTGGGTTTATTTTTGTGTCTGGTATTAGAAAGTGTTCTAGTTTCATTCTTTTACATGTGGCTGACCAGTTTTCCTGGCACCACTTGTTAAAGAGATTGTCTTTCCTCCATTGTATATTCTTGCTTCCTTTGTCAAAGATAAGCTGTCCATAGGTGCATGGATTTTTCTCTGGGCTTTCTATTTTGTTCCATTGATCTATATTTCTGTCTTTGTGCCAGTACCATACTGTCTTGATGACTGTGGCTTTGTAGGTAGAGCTTGAAGTCAGGCAGGTTGATTCCTCTAGTTCCATTCTTCTTTCACAAGATTGCTTTGGCTATTCGAGGTGTTTTGTATTTCCATAAAAATTGAGAAATTATTTGTTCTAGCTCTGTGAAAAATACCATTGGTAGCTTTCTAGGGATTGCATTGAATCTATAGATCACTTTGGGTAGTAAACTCATTTTCGCTATATTGATTCTTTTGATCCATGAACACGGTATATTTCTCCATCTATTTGTGTCCTCTTTGATTTCTTTCATCAGTGTTTTTATAATTGAGTGTGTAGATCACAATAAACTGTGGAAAATTCTGAAAGAGATGGGAATACCAGACCACCTGATCTGCCTCTTGAGAAATCTGTATGCAGGTCAGGAAGCAACAGTTAGAACTGGTCATGGAACAACAGACTGGTTCCAAATAGGAAAAGGAGTATGTCAAGGCTGCATATTGTCACCCTGTTTGTTTAACTTATATGCAGAGTACATCATGAGAAATGCTGGACTGGAAGAAGCACAAGTTGGAATCAAGATTGCTGGGAGAAATATCAATAACCTCAGATATGCAGATGACACCACCCTTATGACAGAAAGTGAAGAGGAACTCAAAAGCCTCTTGATGAAAGTGAAAGTGGAGAGTGAAAAGGTTGGCTTAAAGCTCAACATTCAGAAAACGAAGATCATGGCATCTGGTCCCATCACTACATGGGAAATAGATGGGGAACAGTGGAAACAGTGTCAGACTGTTTTTCTGGGCTCCAAAATCACTGCAGATGGTGACTGCAGCCATGAAATTAAAAGATGCTTACTCCTTGGAAGGAAAGTTATGACCAACCTAGATAGCATATTCAAAAGCAGAGACATTACTTTGCCAACAAAGGTTCACCTAGTCAAGGCTATGGTCTTTCCTGTGGTCATGTATGGATGTGAGAGCTGGACTGTGAAGAAGGCTGAGCGCCGAAGAATTGATGCTTTTGAACTGTGGTGTTGGAGAAGACTCTTGAGAGTCCCTTGGACTGCAAGGAGATCCAACCAGTCCATTCTGAAGGAGATCAGCCCTGGGATTTCTTTGGAAGGAATGATGCTAAAGCTGAAACTCCAGTATTTTGGCCACCTCATGCGAAGAGTTGACTCATTGGAGAAGACTCTGATGCTGGGAGGGATTGGGGGCAGGAGGAGAAGGGGACGACAGAGGATGAGATGGCTGGAGGCATCACTGACTTGATGGATGTGAGTCTGAGTGACCTCCGGGAGTTGGTGATGGACAGGGAGGCCTGGCGTGCTGCAGTTCATGGGGTCGCAAAGAGTCGGACACGACTGAGCGACTGATCTGATCTGATCTGATATATAGGTCTTTGTTTATTTAGGTAGATATATTTCTAAGTATTTATTATTTTTGTTGCAATGTTGAATGGAATTGTTTCCTTAATTTCTCTTTCTGGTTCTCATTATTAGTGTATAGAAATGCAAGGGATTTCTGTGTGGTGATTTTATATCCTGCAATTTTACTATATTCATTGATTAGCTCTAGTAATTTTCTATTGGAGAAGGAAATGGCAACCCACTCCAGTGTTCTTGCCTGGAGAATCCTGGGGATAGAGGAGCCTGGTGGGCTGCCTTCTATGGCATCGCACAGAGTCGGACACGACTGAAGCGACTTAGCAGCAGCAGCAGTAATTTTCTGGTGGCATCTTTAGGGTTTTCTATCTAGAGGATCATGTCATCTGCAAACAGTGAGAGTTTTACTTCTTCTTTTCCAATCTGAATTCCTTTTATTTCTTTTTCTGCTCGGATTGCTGTGGCCAAAAATTGCAAAACTATGTTAAATAGTAGTGGTGAGAGTGGGCACCCTTGTCTTGTTCCTGACTTTAGAGGAAATGCTTTCAATTTTTCACCATTGAGGATAATGTTTGCTGTGGGTTTGTCATATATAGCTTTTATTATGTTGAGGTAACTAAAAACCTCTTGATGAAAGTGAAAGTGTAGAGTGAAAAAGTTGACTTAAAGCTCAACATTCAGAAAACAAAGATCATGGCATCCGGTCCCATCACTTCATGGGAAATAGATGGGGAAAGCATAGAAACAGTGTCAGATTTAATTTCAGGGTGGTCCAAAATCGCTGCAGATGGTGATTGCAGCCATGAAATTAAAAGATGCTTACTCCTTGGAAGGAAAGTTATGACCACCTAGATAGCATATTCAAAAGCAGAGACATTACTTTGCCAACAAAGGTTCATCTAGTCAAGGCTATGTTTTCTCCTGTGGTCATGTATGGATGTGAGAGCTGGACTGTGAAGAAGGCTGAGCGCCAAAGAATTGATGCTTTTGAACTGTGGTGTTGGAGAAGGCTCTTGCGAGTCCCTTGGACTGCAAGGAGTTCCAACCGTCCATTCTGAAGGAGATCAGCCCTGGGATTTCTTTGGAAGGAATGATGATAAAGCTGAAACTCCAGTACTTGGGCCACCTCATGTGAAGAGTTGACTCATTGGAAAAGACTCTGATGCTGGGAGGGATTGGGGGCAAGAGAAGAAGGGGACAACAGAGGATGAGATGGCTAGATGGCAACACTGACTCGATGGGCGTGAGTCTGAGTGAACTCTGGGAGTTGGTGATGGACAGGGAGGCCTGGCATGCTGTGATTCATGGGGTCGCAAAAAGTCGGACACGACTGAGCGACTGATCTGATCTGATCTGATGTTCCTTCTATTCCTGCTTTCTGGAGGGTTTTTTAATCATAAATGGATGTTGAATTTTGTCAAAGGCTTTTTCTGCATCTATTGAGATAATCATATAGTTTTTATTTTTCAATTTGTTAATGTGGTGAATTACATAGATTGATTTGTGGATATTGAAGAATCCTTGCAACCCTGAGATAAAGCCAATTTGGTCATGATGTGTAACTTTTTAATATGTTGTTGGATTCCGTTTGCTAGAATTTTGTTAAGGATTTTTGCATCTATGTTCATCAGTGATATTAGCGTGTAGTTTTCTTTTTCTGTGGCATCTTTGTCTGGTTTTGTTTTAGGGTGATGGTGGCCTCATAGAATGAGTTTGGAAGTGTACCTTCCTCTGCTATTTTCTGGAAGAGTTTGAGTAGAAGAGTTGTTGCTCCTGCTAAGTCGCTTCAGTCGCGTCCAACTCTGTGAGACCCCATAGACGGCAGCCCACCAGGCTCCCCCATCCCTGGGATTCTCCAGGTAAGAGCACTGGAGTGGGTTGCCATTTCCTTCTCCAGTGCATGAAAGTGAAAAGTCAAAGTGAAGTCGCTCAGTTGTGTCTGACTCGTAGCGACCTCATGGACTGCAGCCTACCAGGCTCCTCTGTCCGTGGGATTTTCCAGGCAAGGGTACAGGAGTGGGGTGCCACTGCCTTCTCCTTTCTAAATGTTTGGTAGAATTCAGCTGTGAAGCCCATCTGGTCCTGGGCTTTTGTTTGCTGGAAGATTTCTGATTACAGTTTCAATTTCCTTGCTTGTGATGGGTCTGTTAAGATTTTCTATTTCTTTCTGGTTCAGTTTTGGAAAGTTGTACTTTTCTAAGAATTTGTCCATTTCTTCCATGTTGTCCATTTTAATGGTATATAGTTGCTGATAGTAGTCTCTTATTATCCTTTATTTTCTGTGTTATCTGTTGTGATTTCTGCATTTTCATTTCTAAATTTATTGATTTGATTCTTCTCCCTTGTTTCATGATGAGTCTGGTTAATGGTTTGCCAATTTTATTTATCTTCTCAAAGAACCAGCTTTTGGCTTTGTTGATTTTTGCTATGGTCTCTTTTGTTTCTTTTGCACTTATTTCTGCCCTAATTTTTAAGATTTCTTTCCTTCTACTACCACTGGGGTTCTTCATTTCTTCCTTTTCTAGTTGCTTTAGATGTAGAGTTAGGTTATTTATTTGACTTTTTTCTTGTTTCTTGAGGTATGCCTGTATTGCTATGAACCTTTCCCTTAGCACTGCTTTTACAGTGTCCCATAGATTTTGGGTTGTTATGTTTTCATTTTCATTCATTTCTATGCATATTTTGATTTCTTTTTTCATTACTTCTTTGATTTGTTGGTTATTCAGCAGCGTGTTGTTCAGCCTCCATATGTTGAAATTTTTAATAGTTTTTCTCCTGTAATTGAGATCTAATCTTACTGCATTGTTAGAAAAGATGCTTGGAATGAGCTCAATTTTTTTGAATTTACCAAGGCTAGATTTATGGCCCAGGATATGATTTCTCCTGGAGAAAGTTCCATGTGCACTTGAGAAAAAGTTGAAATTCATTGTTTTGGGGTGAAATGTCCTAAAGATATCAATTAGGTCTAACTGGCCTATTGTATCATTTAAAGTTTGTGTTTCCTTGTTAATTTTCTGTTTAGTTGATCTATCCATAGGTGTGAGTGGGGTATTAAAGTCTCCCACTATTATTGTGTTATTGTTAATTTCCCCTTTGATACTTGTTAGCACTTGTCTTACATATTGTGGTGCTCCTATATTGCTGCTGCTGCTGCTGCTAAGTCGCTTCAGTCGTGTCCGACTCTGTGTGACCCCATAAATAGTAGCCCATTAGGCTCCACCATCCCTGGGATTCTCCAGGCAAGAACACTGGAGTGGGTTGCCATTTCCTTCTCCAATGCATGAAAGCGAAAAGTGAAAGTGAAGTTGCTCAGTCATGTCCAACCCTTAGCGACCCCATGGACTGCAGTCTACCAGGCTCCTCTGTCCATGGGATTTTCCAGGCAAGCGTACTGGAGTGGGGTGCCATTGCCTTCTCCAATCCTATGTTGGGTGCATATATATTTATAATTGTTCTATCTTCTTCTTGGATTGATCCTCTGATCATTATGTAGTGTTCTTCTTTGTCTCTTTGCACAGCCTTTGTTTTGAAGTCTATTTTATCTGATATGAGTATTGCTAGTCCAACTTTATTTTGGTTTCTATTTGCATGGAATATCTTTTTCCAGCCCTTCATTTTCAGTCTGTATGTGACCCTTGTTTTGAGGTGGGTCTCTTGTGGACAACATATAAAGGGGTCTTGTTTTTGTATCTGTTCAGCCAGTCTTTGTCTTTTGGTTGGGGTATTCAACCCATTTACATTTAAGGTAATTATTGATAGGTATGATCCCATTGCCATTTACACTATTGTTTTGGGTTCGAGTTTATACACCCTTTTTGTGTTTCTTATCTAGAGAAGATCATTTAGCATTTGTTGGAGAGCTGCTTTGGTGGAGCTGAATTCTCTCAGCTTTTACTTGTCTATAAAGCTTTTGATTTCTCCTTCATATTTGAATAAGATCCTTGCTGGGTACAGTAATCTGGGCTGTAGGTTATTTTCTTTCATCACTTTAAGTATGTCCTGCCATTCCCTTCTGGCCTGAAGAGTTTCTATTGAAAGATCAGTTGTTATCCTTATGGGAATCCCCTTGTGTGTCATTTGTTGTTTTTCTCTTGCTGATTTTAATATTTTTTCTTTGTGTTTGATCTTTTAATTTGACTAATATGTGTCTTAGGGTGTTTCACCTTGGGTTTATCTTATGTGAGACTCTCTGGTTTTCTTGGACTTGAGTAATTATTTTCTTCCCCATTTTAGGGAAATTTTCAACTATTATCTCCTTAAGTATTTCTCAAGGTCTTTCTTTTTGTCTTCTTCTTCTGGGACTCCTATGATTCGAATGTTGGGGCATTTAACATTGTCCCAGAGGTCTCTGAGGTTGTCCTCATTTTTTAACATTTGTTTTTCTTTTTTCCTCACTGTTTCATTTATTTCTAACATTCTATCTTCTACCTCACTAATCCTATCTTCTGCCTCTGTTATTCTACTGTTGGTTCCCTCCAGAGTGTTTTTGATCTCATTTATTTCATTATTCATTATATATTGACTCTTTTTTATTTCTTACAGGTCCTTGTTAAACCTTTCTTGCATCTTCTCAATCCTTGTCTCCAGGCTATTTGTCTGTAATTCCAATTTGTTTTCAAGATTTTGGACCATTTTCACTATCATTATTTGGAATTCTTTATCAGGTAGATTGTATAGAGCTTCTCCATCTTTGGCTGCAAAGAATATAATTGATCTAATTTCGGTGTTGACCATCTGGTGATGTCCATGTATAGAGTCTTCTCTTGTGTTGTTGGAAGAGGGTATTTGCTATGACCAGTGCATTTTCTTGACAAAACTCTATTAGTCCTTGCCCTGCTACATTCGGTATTCCAAGGCCAAATTTGCCTGTTACTCCAGGTGTTTCTTGACTTCCTACTTTTGCATTCCAGTCCCCTATAATGAAAAGGACATCTTTTGGGATTGTTAGTTCTAAAAGGTCTTGTAGGTCTTCATAGAACCGTTCAACTTCAGCTTCTTCAGCATTACTGGTTGGGGCATAGACTTGGATTACTGTGACATTGAATGGTTTGCCTTGGAAATGAACAGAGATCATTCTGTCATTTTTGAGATTGCATCCAAGTACTGCATTTCAGACTCTTTTGTTGACCATGATGGCCACTCCATTTCTTCTGAGGGATTCCTGCCCGCAGTAGTAGATATAAAGGTCCTCTGAGTTAAATTCACCCATTCCAGTCTATTTTAGTTCACTAATTCCTAGAATGTCGACATTCACTCTTGCTATCTCTTGTTTGACCACTTCCAATTTGCCTTGATTCATGGACCTGACATTCCAGGCTCCTATGCAATATTGCTCTTTATAGCATCGGACTTTGCTTCTATCACCAGACACATCCACAGCTGGGTATTCTTTTTCTTTGGCTCTATCCCTTCATTCTTTCTGGAGTTATTTCTCCACTTATCTCCAGTAGCATATTGGGTCCCTACTGACCTGGGGAGTTTCTCTTTCAGTATCCTATCATTTTGTCTTTTCATACTGTTCATGGGGTACTCAAGGCAAGAGTACTGAAGTGGTTTGCCATTCCCTTCTCCAGCGGACCACACCCTGTCCGATCTCTCCACCATGACCCGCCCATCCTGGGTTGCCCCACTGGCATGGCTTAGTTTCATTGAGTTAGACAAGGCTGTGGTCCTAGTGTGATTAGAATGACTAGTTTTCTGTGAGTATGGTTTCAGTGTGTCTGCCCTCTGATGCCTTCCTGCAACACCCACCGTCCCACTGGGGTTTCTCTTACCTTGGGGGTTGGGTATCCCTTCCAGGCTGCTCCAGCAAAGCACAGCCATTGCACCTTACCTTGCATGAGGGGTCTCTCCTCACCGCTGCCCCTCCTGACCTTGGAGGAGTGCTCCTCACCGCCGCCCTTCCTGACCTTGGAGGAGGGGTATTTCCTCACCCCGCCCTTCCTGACCTCTGTCGTGGGGTAGCTCCTCTTGGCTGAGCTCTTAGTGCGCAGGTCGCAGCCAGCGAGGCGCTCTTAGATCAGCAAAAACAAGACCAGGAACTGACTGTGGCTCAGACCACGAACTCCTTATTGCCAAATTCGGACTGAAATTGAAGAAACTAGGGAAAACCACTAGACCATTTAGGTATGACTGCAATCAAATCCCTTATGATTATACAGTGGAAGTGAGGAATAGATTTAAGGGCCTAGATCTGATAGATAGAGTGCCTTATGAACTATGGAATGAGGTTCGTGACATTGTACAGGAGACAGGGATCAAGACCATCCCCATGGAAAAGAAATGCAAAAAAGCAAAATGGCTGTCTGGGGAGGCCTTACAAATAGCTGTGAAAAGAAGAGAAGCAAAAAGAAAAGGAGAAAAGGAAAGATATAAACATCTGAATGCAGAGTTCCAAAGAATAGCAAGAAGAGATAAGAAAGCCTTCTTCAGCGATCAATGCAAAGAAATAGAGGAAAACAACTGAATGGGAAAGACTAGGGATCTCTTCAAGAAAATCAGAGATACCAAAGGAACATTTCATGCAAAGATGGGCTCGATAAAGGACAGAAATGGTATGGACCTAACAGAAGCAGAAGATATGAAGAAGAGGTGGCAAGAATACACAGAAGAACTGTACAAAAAAGATTTTCATGACCCAGATAATCATGATGGCATCATCACTGACCTAGAGCCAGACATACTGGAATGTGAAATCAAGTGGGCCTTAGAAAGCATCACTACGAACAAAGCTGGTGGAGGTGATGGAATTCCAGTGGAGCTATTCCAGATCCTGAAAGATGATGCTGTGAAAGTGCTGCACTCAATATGCCAGCAAATTTGGAAAACTCAGCAGTGGCCACAGGACTGGAAAAGGTCAGTTTTCATCCCAATTCCGAAAGGCTATGCCAAAGACTGCTCAAACTACCACACAATTGCACTCATCTCACACGCTAGTAAAGGAATGCTCAAAATTCTCCAAGCCAGGCTTCAGCAATATGTGAACCGTGAACTACCTGATGTTCAAGCTGGTTTTAGAAAAGGTAGAGGAACCAGAGATCAAATTGCCAACATCCGCTGGATCATGGAAAAAGCAAGAGAGTTCCAGAAAAACATCTATTTCTGCTTTATTGACTATGCCAAAGTCTTTGACTGTGTGGATCACAATAAACTGTGGAAAATTCTGAAAGAGATGGGAATACCAGACCACCTGATCTGCCTCTTGAGAAATCTGTATGCAGGTCAGGAAGCAATAGTTAGAACTGGACATGGAACAACAGACTGGTTCCAAATAGGAAAAGGAGTTCGTCAAGGCTAGTTCGTCAATGGTCTGTTTATTTAACTTATATGCAGAGTACATCATGAGAAACGCTGGACTAGAAGAAACACAAGTTGGAATCAAGATTGCTGGGAGAAATATCAATAACCTCAGATATGCAGATGACACCACCCTTATGGCAGAAAGTGAAGAGGAACTCAAAAGCCTCTTGATGAAAGTGAAAGTGGAGAGTGAAAAGGTTGGCTTAAAGCTCAACATTCAGAAAACGAAGATCATGGCATCTGGTCCCATCACTTCATGGGAAATAGATGGGGAAAGCGTGGAAACAGTGTCAGACTTTGTTTTTCTGGGCTCCAAAATCACTGCAGATGGTGCCTGCAGCCATGAAATTAAAAGACGCTTACTCCTTGGAAGCAAAGTTATGACCAACCTAGATAGCATATTCAAGAGCAGAGACATTACTTTGCCAACAAAGGTTTGCCTAGTCAAGGCTATGGTCTTTCCTGTGGTCATGTATGGATGTGAGAGCTGGACTGTTAAGAAGGCTGAGCACCGAAGAATTGATGCTTTTGAACTGTGGTGTTGGAGAAGACTCTTTAGAGTCCCTTGGACTGCAAGGAGATCCAACCAGTCCATTCTGAAGGAGATCAGCCCTGGGATTTCTTTGGAAGGAATGATGCTAAAGCTGAAACTCCAGTATTTTGGCCACCTCATGCGAAGAGTTGACTCATTGGAGAAGACTCTGATGCTGGGAGGGATTGAGGGCAGGAGGAGAAGGGGACGACAGAGGATGAGATGGCTCATTGGCATCACTGACTCGATGGATGTGAGTCTGAGTGACCTCTGGGAGTTGGTGATGGACAGGGAGGCCTGGTGTGCTGTGATTCATGGGGTCGCAAAGAGTCGGACACGACTTAGCGACTGATCTGATCTGATCTGATCAAGTAGATTCCCTATCTGTTCCCCTTTGGTTTGGTTTGGTGGGCATTTATCCTATTCCTTTACCTGCTGGGTATTTCTCTGCCTTTTCATCATGTTTATATTGCTGTGTTTAGGGTGGCCTTTCTGTATTCTGGCAGTTTGTGGTTCCTTTTTATTGTGGAGGTTCCTTGCTGTGGGTGGGGTTGCATGGGTGGCTTGTCAAGGTTTCCTGGTTAGGGAAGCTTTTGTCTGTATTCTGGTGGTTGGAGCTGGATTTCTTCTCTCTGGAGTGCAATGAAGTCTCCAGTAATGTTTTGAGATGTGTTTTGAGTGTTTTGAGATGTCAGTGGATTTGGTGTGATTTCAGGCAGCCTGTATATTGAAGCTCAGGGCTATGTTCCTGTGTTGCTGGAGAATTTGCATGGTATGTCTTGCTCTGGAACTTGTTGGCCCTTGGGTGGGGCTTGGTTCAGGGTAGGTATGGAGGCATTTGATGAGCTCCTATTGATTAATGTTCCCTGGAGTCCGGGATTCTCTGGTGTTCTCAGGATTTGGACTTAAGCCTCCTGCCTCTGTTTTTTAGTCTTATTCTTACAGTAGCCTCAAGACTTCTCCATCTCCTTTCAAAGACAATGGGTGCCTGATGTCCTCTGCCAGCATTCAGAAGTTGTTTTGTTGAATTTACTTGTCGTTCAAATGTTCTTTCACTGAATTTGTGGGGGAGAAAATGGTTTCCCCATTCTATTCCTCTGCCATCTTAGGACCACTCCACATCTTCTTTATATATTCATTCATTGACAGACACTTAGGCCATTTACTTATCTTGACTATTGTGAACAGTGCTGGAATGAACATGGAAATACAGATATCTTTTTGAGGTTCTGTTTTTGTTTTCTTTGGTTATATACCCAGAAGTGCAATTACTGGGTTATATTGTAGCTCTATTTTTAATATCTTGAGAACCTCCATATTGTTTTCTATAGTAACTGCACCAATATACATTCCCACCAAGAGTGCACAAATATTCCCTTTTCTCTACATCCTCCCCAACGTTTGTTATCACTTCCAGTTTTGATGATTCCATTATAACCAGTGTGAAGTAATATCTCATTGTGATTTTGAGTTGCATTTCCTTGACAATAAGTGATATTGAGCATCTCTTCATGTAACTGTTGGCCATCTGTATGTCTTCTTTGGAAAAATGTCTGTTCAGTTCCTCTGCCCGTTTTTAATCACTTGTTTTGTTATTAAGTTACAAGTTATACATTTTAGATATTAACCCTTTATTAGATATATGATTTGAAAATATTTTCTCCCATTTCTAAAATTGTTTTTTCATTTTATTGATGACTTATTTTTCTATACAAAAGGATTTTAGTTCAACACAGTCCCACTTGTTTATTTTTGCTTTTGTTGATTGTGTTTTTATATCATATCCAAATAAGTTGTTGACAGCACCAATGTTAAGGAGATTTTTGCCATATTTTTTCCTAGGATTTTTATGGTTTCAGGTCTTATGCTTAAGTCTAACAATTTCAAGGTATTTTTGTGAGTGCTGCAGGATAGGAACCTAATTGGACTTTTCTGCATACAATTATCCAATTTTCAACACTATTTATTGAAGCCTATCCTCACCTGATGGTCTCTGTCATAAATTAATTTGTGCATGAGTTATATACCAGTTTGTGTTCTGTTCCATTGGTTCATGTGTCTATTTTAAAAGCAGTACCATATTATTTTTGATTATTTTAGTTTTGTATTATACTATGAAATCAGGATGTGTGATGCCTTCAGCTTTGTGTTTCTTTCTCAGGATTGCATTGGATATTCAGGGTTTTCATGGCACCATAAAATTTAGAACCTTTTTTAAAAATATATATTTCTATGAAAAATGCCACTGGGATTTTGATAGAGTTTTCCTCGACTCTACAGATGGCTTTGGGTATCATGAACATTTTAACAACACAGTATTCATTCATCTGATCCATGAACATGGGCAATTTTTTTCACTTATTTCTGTCTTCTTCATTTCTTTTATCAAAGTCTCATAGTTTTTAGCATACAGATCTTCAGCTTCTTTGTTAAACTTATTCCTCAGTATTTTACTATTTTTGATGCTGCTGTGAATGTGATCATTTTATTTATTTTTCAGATGTTTTGTTATTAGTATATGGAAATGCAACTGATTTCTGTGTGTTGATTTCTACAACTTCACTGAATTTGTTGATTAGTTCTAAATGTTTTTTGTGAAGTCTAGGATTTTCTCTATAGAAGATGGTGTCGTCAGTAAGCAAAGACTGTTTTTCTTCCATTACAATTCAGATGTCTTTTATTTTTTTGTATTGCCTGACTGATATGGCTAGGACTTCCAATACCATGTTGAATAGGAATAGTGTGAGTGGTAACCCTTGACTTCTTGATCATGGAGAAAATTTTTCAACCTTTAATCATTGAGCTTAAGGTTAGCTGTAGACTTGTTAGATATGGACTTTATTGTGTTGAAGAATCTTCCTTCAATACTCCAATTTAGTAACCATTTTTATCATGAAAGAATGCTGTATTCTGTCATACTTTTACAGTATCTATTGACAATTATATGATTTAATTTTTTATGTTATTAATTTAATGTTATCACTTCTATTGATTTACGTATGTTTAACCATCATTACATCCCAGGGATAAATCCCACTTAATCATGGTGTATGGTTCTTTTAATGTGGCATTGAACCTGGTTTGCTAGTATTTTGTTGAGAATTTTTGCACCTGTATTCATCAGGGATATTGGTCTGTAATTTTGTTTTCTTCCATTGTCTTTGTCTGGCTTTGGTATTAGGATAATGCAATTCTCTTAAAATCTTGTCTGCATATCTAATTCATCTTTGGATATTCTCAAGTCTTCTGAAGTTGGTCTTTCCTGATATCTGCCTTCTCACTGCCACCTAGAATCCCAACACTGCTTGCGTGAAGGTATTCTTGCCTAAGGTTTGCTGTGCTGTATGCTGTTCTGAGTCGCTCAGTCATGTCTGACTCTTTGCAACACCATGAACTGTTGCCTGTAAGGCTCCTCTGTCCATGAGATTTTTTTCAGGCAAGAACACTGGAGTGGGTGGCCATTTCCTCCTTCAAGGGATCTTCCCCACCCAGGGAACAAACCTGCATCTCTTGCATCTCCTATATTGGCAGGGAGATTCTTTACCACTTGTGCCACCTGGGAAGCCCTTAGGGTTTGCTGCTAACCCCTAATTTATCATTATCTCACATTCTATCCCAAGCTCCTTATCTTGGTGCTGTACCATTCTTTCTTTCCAAAAGGAATTCAGTGATAATTTTGATATAATACACTTTGACTTCTATTACATTTGTTTATATGACAATCGCCTCCATTTGAGTTTGTGTTCCTTAAGGGGTGTTTTTCATCTCATACAGTTAGCATCAAGCCCATGGTAGATAAGTCAAAACAGTCATTAAATTAAAAATGCATTTTCAGGTCTGATATTTTAGTTCTAATTATATTATAAAAGGATTTTATGAGACAAAGGGGTAATCTTTCTTAGAGTAAAATAAAGGTGTATCTTGTATCACACCATTGAAGTATAAGCAAGAAACTCTTTTCTTCTTCATATTTTCATTGTGTTAACACCCCTCATCTTGCTAAACAGTAGACTCCATTAATGATCAAATCCCATAACATTTGAATCATGCTAATTCCATTTTAAAATTTGAATTTCCACCTCTAGGATAGGTGAGATTTGTAAAAGAGAAATGGAAAGAAGGCTTTTATTCTTTCCCAAATACTCTTTTCCTCATTGCCTGTGCCTTTCCAATAATATTTCTTTTTGTTATTGACATTGGCAAATATGCTGTTCTGTTCTTATTAAAGTCCTAACTTTAACTGACTTATTTAAAAGATCCCACATAAATGACCCTTGAGCTTCTGGGCTCTTTAGCTTGTTATCAGCATCTATCTAGATGGGCAACCATCACATGTAAGAGACTAAATTCCAAACAGTTCTCTTTGGCATCTGTGGTTTCTTCTAAGATTTATTGTGACTTAGCTGCTTGGCATTAATCCCCTTTCTGTATGTGCATGCTCAGTTGTTTCAATCTGTCCACTCTTTGTTACCCTGTGGACTGTTGCCCCCGAGGTTCCTCTGTCCAAGGGATTCTCCAGGCAAGAATCCTGGACTGGGTTGCCATACTGATATCCAAATACCTACCCCCCCCCCCCAACCACCCCTGTGTTTTAGCAATGCCACTGTGCTCATTGTCCTTGTTTCCTTTGACCTTTAGGGAACTAAAAACCCGAGAGAATAACCCTTATCTCCTCCCTGTATTCACCACTGTTTTTTTCTCTATTCTTAAAACACAAGAAAACCAAAAATTAAATTGTCTAGCAAAATGAGGAGGCAAATTACAACTACTGGAGATATTTTTCTAATAAAATCCTCTCGTGGTCAATATAATGAAAAATAATACATCAGTTATGTATTAAACAAGACAACATGTCACATATTTAATATTGCTAAGATTTAGTCTTTTAGGGTTTGAGGCTATGCAGACAGATGTCAAATGAAAAAAGCTTGACTTTGTGAACCTCTTCTTTTTAAAGTTTAATTCCATCCCTATTTTAAAGGAAATTTAATTTAAGGGAATTATATCCATATGATTTAAGTTCATTTGTATTTAACTGATCAATGTGTTGTTTTACAATGCCTGTTTGATGTCAAGAAAGCAAAGTGAGTCCCTTTTCCCCCTAGGCTCTGAAATGCATTTTTCCCCCTTAGAAGTATTTGGCAGTTTATAAATCCCACTACCAAAGACTGCACTTTGGTTTAAAACTCAGAGCATTAAAACATGGCAGAACATCCAAATGAGCAGTAAATTTCAGTTGAGAAAATAGCCTTTAAAATAATGATTTTTCATGATTTTCTACTTATTTTCATTTTTAATTACAAAACCAATTTCTTAAGGAAAAGCAACATTTTAATGGAAGCATTAGAGGAGAGTTCCCCATAATGTTAGCAAAAGAAAAGTTATAAATAATTCACTAGATAAAAGAATTTTGAAAAGTTGGTGTCTTTGCCTTTTTTAATCATCTCCTTCCATGAAGAGAAAACATGCTATATTGAGAAATACTTAGACTTTGAAGTTAGTGTGTACTACTCTAACTTAAGAGACACATGGGTCCAGGAGAGTTTCAACCTTTGTTTCAAGACTATAAAAGAGTGGATAAGATCACTAATCTTTAGAAGTGCTCAAATATGGGTCCTTGTCTTTCCCTCCATCCATCATTCCCTTTGTACCTGGGATGGATTCTACATTAATCTTTAATTTTGTATCCCTTGAGTCCTCCCCAATATGCATGACTTTGAGAAATTTTTCTCAGAATGTTTTCCACATTTGTCCTTTTGGAGGATGGGGGATAGACTTGCTAAAATTACTTACATATTTTTGTTATGTATTATAGAGACAAGTGGAGAGTGAAAAGTTTGGCTTAAAGCTCAACATTCAGAAAACGAAGATCATGGCATCTGGTCCCATCACTACATGGGAAATAGATAGGGAAACAGTGGAAACAGTGTCAGACTTTATTTTTCTGGGCTCCAAAATCACTGCAGATGGTGACTGCAGCCATGAAATTAAAAGACGCTTACTCCTTGGAAGCAAAGTTATGACCAACCTAGATAGCATATTCAAAAGCAGAGACATTACTTTACCAACAAAGGTTCGTCTAGTCAAGGCTATGGTCTTTCCTGTGGTCATGTATGGATGTGAGAGTTGGACTGTGAAGAAGGCTGAGTGCCGAAGAATTGGTGCTTTTGAACTGTGGTGTTGGAGAAGACTCTTGAGAGTCCCTTGGACTGCAAGGAGATCCAACCGGTCCATTCTGAAGGAGATCAGCCCTGGGATTTCTTTGGAAGGAATGATGCTAAAGCTGAAACTCCAGTATTTTGGCCACCTCATGCGAAGAGTTGACTCATTGGAGAAGACTCTGATGCTGGGAGGGATTGAGGGCAGGAGGAGAAGGGGACAACAGAGTATGAGATGGCTGGATGGCATCACTGACTCGATGGGTGTGAGTCTGAGTGACCTCCGGGAGCTGGTGATGGATAGGGAGGCCTGGCGTGCTGCAGTTAATGGGGTCGCAAAGAGTCGGACACGACTAAGCGACTGATCTGATCTGATCTGATATGATCAACCTTGAAGCTGATTGTGTGTTCTCCACTCACTTTATTACTGCTACTGCTACTGCTTCTAAGTCGCTTCAGTTGTGTCTGACTCTGTGTGACCCCATAGAGGGCAGCCCACCAGGCTCCCCTGTCCCTGGGATTCTCCAGTCAAGAACACTGAAGTGGGTTGCCATTTCCTTCTCCAATCCATGAAAGTGAAAAGTGAAAGTGAAGTTGCTTAGTCGTGTCTGACTCTTCGCGACCCCATGGACTGCAGCCCACCAGGCTCCTCTGCCCATGGGATTTTCCAGGCAAGAGTACTGGAGTGGGTTGCCATTGCCTTCTCCCCACTTTATTACAGGAATGCTTAAAGGTACATGTCAAAACAACATTTGACAACTCTAAAGAAACACATAAGCTCTATTTCTATGTGTTGTCTTTAAGTTCTTATTCTAGTATTTATTTCTTTTTGACTTTGATTCTCTTTATTATTGTGTAAATCAGACATATTTAAGGTCTTTTGGGTAAGTCAGGGTAAAAATAAATGAAGAAATGCACTTACATACATAAAAATTCTGTGGCTAAACCTATACACTGCAGGGCAGGCTACCTGAGAATTCAGACTATAATATAGCAAGGACAGAAATCTGAGAAAAAGTGATTAAGATAATTTTATATTGAAAGCTAATATTGACTGCTCCCATCCATGATTTGCCAAAACATTTTTTTAACTCTACCTTAAAATGTGGCTTTTTTCCCCCCTTACATCCATGTTGACACATTTTTAGAGAAAGATCTACCAAACTCCAAATCCAGATAGCTCAGGTACACAGGCAATCAGTTGGCACTACACTGGGAGCCTGGGCAGGCTCATAAGGAAACAAATATCTGAGATAACAGATGCCACTTGTGACATTCTACCTGGGGTGGAGCAGGGGGAGAAGCAGCTCTCTGCAGGAATTTCTCTTTTTATTTTTCTTTTTAGGCTCATTTTATTGTGATTATCTTATTGTCTAGTAGGTAGGAATTAGAAGATAAATGTTGATTGAATAAAAAAATGAGCACCAATAAAGAATATTTCTATCATGAGTATGGCTCCGATGCCAAGAAACTAGATCCCTAAAAGATAAATAAGAATATTTGATTTATTGGTCAATGTTCTTTTCCTGAGAACTTTGAAGTTCAGTGGAGGAAAAGATATAGGATAAAGGTAAATCAAATTGAGAAATTCTGTAAGTGGGTGGATCAGGAAACTGGCTACTCCATTTTTTTTTTTTTTTTCTAATCATCTTGAGTGCAGTTTGCCATTGGTAGTTCTCCAAACCACTTTTTGTGTTCCAGCAGATTTTGTCACTTTAGTTGCCTTCCTTTTTGTTATTCCTTCCTTTGGACCCTCTGTGACTGTTGTGCTTGTGTTGATGTGTATTTTGTAGTAAGTGAAAAGGATACTAAGGAGTTACAGTTATATGATTTACAACTGTTACTATGTGCTAGAATATATCCTAGACTTTGTAAATACAATAGTATCTTTCTTATTCAAATTCCATTAAACAACTGGTCAGATTAATCAAATTTCTTATTTTCTGATTTAAAACATACTAATTGATACCAACAAGGCAGTTAGCAGGTAGCTCACTCATATAGCTACACATTTCTTCTAGTCATTAAGTTTTATCTATAAAGATACTTATTCCAGATGTACTTACTATTGTTATTTTAGATTAAGTAACACATAAATAAACTGTGTAAATAAATATCCTAACTATTAGTATGAAAAGAGAGACTATTTCTATTAATGTGATTGCTTTGGAAAAAACTCAAAGCCAAATGACTAAAACAAAACAAAAAATAATATTGATTTTGATGTGGACAAAAGAACTAAAAAATTCTTTAAGACTGTATCATCTTTCCTTATAAAAATCCTCTGCTTTAACCAACTTATTTGCTTAACTGACCAACCAGTGGTCCCAGTTGTGCTGGGGAAGACATGTGCTCTAAGTATTTGGTGATGTAATGGAAATAATTGATTCAATTCATTCATCCAGAGCAATGTAACAGACGCTCAACAAGCAGTCGATCATATCAAGGCACATTTGCTCTCTTGCCAGCCTAGACAATGTCTGATTAGACATAGCTCGACTGTACCCAGCCATGCATTTCAGAAGCCATAAAAAATGAGTGTTCTGCATACATATTTCACTCCTCAAGAGATACTTTTTAAGTAGAAGATTTTTGAAACTTTGGTCAGATATTGGAGTATTTGCTTTTTTGGTCTCACTAACAGTTTTACACTCTGTCTTCACTCCCGAATATTAACCTATTTTGTTTTTCTTTTCACTGTCAAAGGAATCCTAGTAATGTATACTTGAAATCTGAGGATCTTTGGAATCCTCCTTCCATCACATGCATTGCACTTGTGTATAGTTGCATCCCCTGGATTCAAGTTCTTATCTGATGTCACTCGCATCTTACTGTTTAATTTTTATCCTCACTTCTTGTTCACCTATTGATTCTCCACATAAGAGAACCAAAGGTAAATTTGACTTACAGGTATAAAGATGGTGGAGGTATGTCCATAAACAATCCAACTAAGAAAATTTATGAGATAAAGGGACCAAAACACCATCTAATTCTAATACCCATGCCTTTGGCCATACTTTTCTTTCTATTGGCCTAGCCAATTCAGTCCTCTCAACTGAAGGCAGGAGGAGAAAAGGATGATAGAGGATGAGATGGTTGGGTGGCATCACCAACTCGATGGACATGAGTTTGAGCAAGCTCTTGGATTTGGTGAGGGACAGAGAAGCCTGGCATGTTGCGTCCATGGGGTCACAAAAAGTTGGACATGACTGAGTGACTGAACTGAACTGACTCAGTCCTCAACTTCAAGCTCCCTAAGCTTAGACCTTTCACTATGCCTCCTCATAATGAAGGAAGTACAGCTTTCGGTATGTGTCTCACGACATATTTTCAGCTCCACCTCTTATTGCCTCTTAGAACTAATTTTTTTGTTTTGTTTGCCCTGGCTTGTAAGCACACTCAGTACGAACTTAATAATTTTATATCTCTTCTTAGCCCAACAGATTTAAAAATTAGCTTATCTCTTTTGATCAACTAGCCTCACCACTGAGTCATTTAAGTTCCCACTCTGTTGAGAGTTCCATAGCCACAGGCTAGCTCCGCCACTTTCTCTTCCCAGCTTAACTTTTAGAATCCCAGCCAGTATTATTCTTATTTTTCTTTCCCCAAGGTTAGTATTAAGAAAGTTCTCCCTGAAGGAAATGAACCCAAAGTGAACTTGAAGAAAGAATTTAAGTCAAACATGATATTTAGTGATAAGGGGAAGATACCTCTGTCCCCAGTGTCTTATTAAGGAACTTCTGTAAGAACTCTGTGCTGTGCCATTAATGGTAAAATTCTCTTCTTTCTCTCCAGTCTGGCTCTCCTTTCCACAACATTAAATACCATCTGTAGGATGAATACTCTTCTGAGTTATAGAATTTTTATTCTAAATTCCTCATTGACATCTTCATTTGGATGTCTCACAAATCTCACACTTAATACATCCCAAACTTGGTTTTGAATTTCCCCTAAAAGGTATTGTTCACTGCTGCCTTCCCCTTCTCAGTTAATGAAATGAACATCTACACCATGAGCATGATTGGGTCTCAGATCTAGGGTTTATCTTTGACCATCATCATGTAAGCCATTGTACCACCAAATCAAAAAACTAGATGTCCATCAGTTCAGTTCAGTTGCTCAGTCATGTCCAACTCTTTGCAACCCCATGAATTGCAGCATGCCAGGCCTCCCTGTCCATTACCAACCCCCGGAGTTCACTCAGACTCACATCCTTTGAGTCGGTGATGCCATTCAGCCATCTCATCCTCTGTTGTCCCCTTCTCCTCCTGCCCCCAATCCCTTCCAGCATCAGAGTCTTTTCCAATGAGTCAACTCTTTGCATGAAGTGGCCAAAGTACTGAAGTTTCAGCTTTAGCATAATTCCTTCCAAAGAACACCCAAGACGGATCTCCTTTAGATGTCCATGATAAATCTCAAATCTATTCACTATTTTTTTCTAATCCTCTATCACATTTCATAACAGTTATCTATATGAGAAATGATATTATTATTTTACTTTATCTATTTCTCCAAACTAGAATGCAAACAGAGAGCAAGGCTTCTGTCTGTGCTCTTCATTTTCAATTTGTACGTGCTTAAAAACAAGACAAAATCTGACACAAAGTGAATTCTTATTAGTAATTATTGACTGATTGGGTATTGCTGTGCAAGTCAAAGTTGCCGTCATCCTCCCCAGGATTTGTACCTTGTCCACTGTGTGTTTCCATACCTTATACTCTTCAAAGCCATTCTTCATGCAACAAACAAAATGAACTTTACAATCACGACAGGATGTTTAATAGGGACATTTACTGCCGCCTTAGGAAAAGCATAATGGCCCAGAGCCAAAGGCCACAAATTAACAAATAGCCAAACAAAAAACGGGCACCAAATCCCCAAAGAGTGCCCTACAGTTGAGCTTATTTAGCCAGGGGCTTATTAAGCACTGCCAGAACTGGCCCCACCAAAATCAATTCCTTCACCAAGTCTTTCAAGTTAAGATTTGTTGGCCTGACAGGAATTTCAGGGACTTTTCTCTGGTATGAAAAAAGGAAGGAGTATATTCCAGCATCATAGAGGCACATTGACTAGTATCCCACCCAGGATGCTTTTCCAGCTTGAGGGGCTTTAGGGAAGACAAATGAATTTGGGAGTCTGAGGAGGAGGATGAAAGACTTGAGCAGGAAGTGGATTCTCCATGTGTCTGGACACTGAAGTGAACAGGCTCTTTAGAGCCTTTGGAGAATCTACACCTCTGAAAAAGCTAGCATTTGTTGTCCTGACTTAGAGAAAGCATTGAGAGCCAATGTGTTGGCTAAATAAGCAGCAAAAACTGCTGATGAATGAAGAAGAGTGGACTGTGAAAAGAAAAGGCTGAAGTGGAACCAGTTTCCCTCAACCTCAACTCACTGTGTGCATTTCAGGAGTGTGCTCCAGCCCACACTTAAATCAAGGGAAGAGAGGCAAAACAAGTTCGAGAATCAAGATCAAAGCTGACCTAGGCTTTTACTATCCAACCTCCTTGCTCAAGAGTTTTTTGTTTGTTTGTTTGTTTTCCAGAGGACAGAAAAGGTGTTACTAGAGTATGTTGGAGGAAGAAATAAAAAGAAAAATAAAGTTTTGTGATCAATAAATCAATTAAAAAGCAAATTATTCCATGCTCTGGC
Source organism: Tragelaphus eurycerus (assembly GCA_935064755.1). NCBI lineage: Eukaryota > Metazoa > Chordata > Mammalia > Artiodactyla > Bovidae > Tragelaphus > Tragelaphus eurycerus. Next base: position 7,682,999 of record CAKXYN010000012.1, on the reverse strand, counting down.
TCAAAATTCTATTGCTTTCCATGGCTTCCTATTGCTTTTAGAAAAAATCAGTCTCCTGGCCAGGCTGGCAGCACTGATGTCATCTGAACCCTGGGATTATTACAGTAGCCTGCGGTCTCTGTTCTCTAGTCAGACTGGCCGCCTTCTGATTCCCTGATCCCCCCACAAGTTGTTTTAAACCCCCATAGCGGGGGTTTTGTCATGTTTTCCCATTGACTTGAGTATTTGCCTCCCCTGATTTTTTTTTTTAAGCTTGTTCCTTAAGGATCTAGCTTAAATGTGAATTTCTTAAATGCTTCCTATGACACCCTCTTCCCCAACTTGAACCCCATCAATTTCCCTTTGTCTGGATTCATCCTGGGTCCCCATTTAGCATCAGTACCTGACAAAAATGTAGATTCAATCAATAGGCAAAAGGAAAGACTTGAGCATTTGTCACCTTGAAAGAAAAATCATCTGAAGCTTCATTTCTCATATAAATTTTCAACAGAATCTACTCTCTAAATTTATTTCTTGAAAAAGGCTTAGCATTTCTGATAAGGCATTTAATTTTCTGTTGGGGGTAAATGATATTATGACCTAATAATAAGTTAATGACTTCAACTCACAGTGATTTTCTGCATTATTTTTTGTCTTACCTTTAACTTAACTATTGTGTTTCAAGAGTCAGGTATGACGATAACTAAATAACAACAATCATTATCTAATTGTCTTCTTTTCTTATAAAATTTCCTTTCCAAGAAGAAATTTTAATATAGGACTGCATAGGGCTCTTCTCTTGCAGCAAACTGGAACAAAACTTTTGACAGGTACAAATAATTAATTTGTCAAAGACTTTTTTTATACTGTTATGAACGTCTTATAAATATTCACTTACTTCACAAGGAGCCATTCAAGTAAAGCCGGGGCTATGCCTGAATGGAAAAAAATCACAGGAGACTCACTGTTGAGATTATTTTGTGTTTCATCAATTTTTCGGATGTTGAGATCAACTAGTGAGGATTTGCTAACACTCAACAAAGTTGGCTTATTTCCACAGTCCTTGTTAATCAAAGTCTTGTGACTATTTTAAGAATGTTCTGTTGAATATGAGACCAATCCAATTAAGAGTCTACAAAAATGATTTAATATTGAGGGGGAGATATTCCATAGGGGCTTTGGGTACTGAAAACAATAGGTTTTTTGTCAGTAGTTTATGTCTAAAAAAAGATTCCTGGACCTTTGAGGAGTCATATAACTAATTATATCTGGCCAGTGTTTTATATTTGAGAAGTTCCATGATTGTGTTGAAGAATCCCATGGCTGAGATCATATTGTTATATTGTTATATTCTCTTAGTGAGAAATGACCAAGTACTTAAAGAGACCAGGATGTTGCATAATTATATTCAGAAATGTTTTGGCTGCAGAAAATTATTTTGTGTTTTGTCTGCAGGGTTTTGCTTGTGTATGTATTTATGTCTGTTTTTGCAATTATCTTTAGCTAATTGTATAATTGCTTCGGCAGTTTTCTGTATGTCTGACTGTCTCTGTAAGCAGTTATTTGGGAGTCATTTATTTTGATGGCCAGTGACAGTTTTTGGACAGCCTTATATTTTCAAGTTAGGTCCCCACATAACCAATTGAATAGAGAACCAGAATGAGGGGTTCTAAGAATTTTTAGACTTTTTTTTCATAACCTTGTCTAACAATGATAGGAAGCCATTTCCTTTTATGGAAAATGCCCCCACGGAAGAACATATTTGAATTGCCCTATTTATCCGTTTCTTCTTGTGACAGTCTTGAAAAGAATAGCACATGCCAACAGTTTCTTCATGTGCCTAAAATGTTGTTAGATGTTTGTTTTTATTCTATTTTTTTTTTTCCAGTTTGTGTGCTTGCTCTTTTTTTTTTTTTTTTTTTCTCGTTTAATTGAAATAAGCTGTTTACAACTCTCTCCACTCAAATGGAGTATAAACTCCTCTAGGTCACTGGCTATAATTTAGCCCTCATTTATCTCTGGTGCATAGTAGGTACCCAGTAAATATTTATTGAATAATTTATTGTTGTTTAGTCGCTAAGTTGTGTCCGACTCTTCTGTGACCTCATGTACTATATATAGCCCTCCAGGCTCCTCTGTCCATGACATTTCCCAGGCAAGAATACAGAAGAAAGTTGTCATTTCCTTCTCCAGGGGATCTTCCTGACCCAGGGATTGAATCCCCATCTCCTGCATTGCAGGCAGATCTTTACTGTCTGAGCCGCCAGGGAAGCCCTAAAATCCATCTGGTAACTGCAAAATCCTGGAAATATATGTCAAGCATAAAGTTGTCCAGTGGTGCTTGTATCCTGCTGAAGATATTGATGTTACAAGTAAAATGTGGAGTTCCAAAAGGAAAGGAAATTTAATTGTGTAATGAGCAAAGAACAACAACATCAAAAATAACCAAAGAAAATTATAGAGACAAAGCTACTTTAAGATTGTTCAAAAGAAAGGAAATGTATGGAAAATATGGATATGACAATGTAGCCAGATGGGATATAAGGTAAATTCAAGTCTGATAGACTTTACTTCCTCATAGAAGGTGGTACTGTAAGCAGAATAAAGGAATAGAGACAAAATGGTCCATGGAAACTTAGAAGAATTGCTAAAATTTAAAAAAAATCTTAGTAATATAAAATTGAAGGTATTAATAAATTATTTAAATTAATTCATTAATAAATAAATTAATTAAAGTATTAATGAATAGCATGGCTTTTAAAACTTAAAACTTCTCAACAAACCTTAGTGAGAAATGTTCACTTCCCTATATCATATCCACCTCAAATATAAATAAATGAATAAATAAATATGTATAAACATATGTAATGCTGCTAAGTCACTTCAGTCGTGTCCAACTCTGTGCAACCCCATAGACAGCAGCCCACCAGGCTTCCTCACCCCTGGGATTCTCCAGGCAAGAACACTGGAGTGGGTTGCCATTTCCTTCTCCAATGCATGAAAGTGAAAGTGAAGTCGCTCAGTCATGTCTGATAGTTAAATATATACACATATACACAGAAGGGGGAAGGCAGTGGCACCCCACCCCAGTACTTTTGCCTGGAAAATCCCATGGACGGAGGAGCCTGGTAGGCTCCAGTCCGTGGGGTCGCTAAGAGTCGGACACGACTGAGCCGACTTCACTTTGACTTTTCACTTTCATACATTGGAGAAGGAAATGGCAACCCACTCCAGTGTTCTTGCCTGGAGAATCCCAGGGACAGGGGAGCCTGGTGAGCTTCCGTCTATGGGGTCGCACAGAGTCGGACACGACTGAAGCGACTTAGCAGCAGCAGCAGCATACACAGAAGGAATGATTTTCTCAAGCTTTACTAACAGAATAAGCAATAAATTTTCATGCCATTTTCATACTTTCAACAGTCATGAAAACTAAATTTAATTATATTCTATTATACAAATGATTTTATAGTGTGTAGAAACAAAATGCTTATAAAAATGTTTACAAAAAAGGAAATATGTATAACATTTGTGAAGATATAATTATCTTCCAGATTTCTTGTAACTTATTCCTGTCATTGTAAAAATCACATAAATAGACCAGAATACTGTAACGTTGATACCAATACTTTTAAAACAAGTTAAAAGTAATCAAAGTAAATATGCTCTAAGCAATCTTTAGGAATCTGAATAAAGATCCCCTGGAAAAGGAAAAAGCAACCCACTCCAGTATTCTTGCTTGGAGAATCCCCATGGACAGAGAAGCCTGGCAGGCTACAGTCCATGGGATTGCAAAGAGTTGGACACGACTGAGCAACTAAGCACATGGGGAGGTGAGAGTAGTATGCAGATTAAGGGTGGTAGATGTTGAAATGTGTATTTCTCTATGGACATGAGCAACCCTGCATTTTTTATTAGAAAAGTTTTTAAAGAGGAAGCTGTATGCTCCATGATAATGACAAATGAAACAGTAAACAAGGTAAAAATTTTAGAGGGAGAACTAGCTATTCTGGTGTTGAAAAATGCCTGGAAGACTGTCTCTGCAACTGAGCTTGAATTCAACTGGATCAAACTGTATAACAATTTATGTCCTAGTTCATTTCAGTTCAGTCACTGAAAGTTGTGTCCAACTCTTTGCAACCCCATGCACTCCAGCACTCCAGGCCTGCCTGTCCATCACCAACTCCCAGAACTTACTCAAATCCATGCCCATTGAGTCAGTGATGCCATCCAACCATCTCATCCTCTGTTGTCCCCTTCTCCTCCCACCTTCAATCTTCCCCAGCATCAGGGTCTTTTCAAATGAGTCAGCTCTTCACATCAGGAGGCCAAAGTATTGGAGTTTCAGCTTCAACATCAGTCCTTCCAGTGAACACTCAGGACTGATTTCCTTTAGTATGGACTGGTTGGATCTCCTTGCTGCCCAAGGGACTCTCAAGAGTCTTCTCCAACACCACAGTTCAAAAACATCAATTCTTCTGTGCTCAGCTTTCTTTATAGTCCAAAACTCACATCCATACATGACTACTGGAAAAACCATAGCTTTGACTAGATGGACATTTGTTGGCAAAGTAATATCTCTGCTTTTTAATATACTGTCTAAGTTGGTCATAGCTTTTCTCCCAAAGAGCAAACATCTTTTAATTTCATGGCTGCAGTTACCATCTACAGTGATTTTGGAGCCCCCCAAAATAAAGTCTCTCACTGTTTCCATTATTTCCCCATTTATGTCCTAAAGTGAAAAGTGAAGTCGTTCAGTCGTATTTGACTCTTTGCGACCCCATGGACTGTAGCCCACTAAGCTCCTCCATCCATGGAATTTTCCAGGCAAGAGTACTGGAGTGGGTTGCCATTTCCTTCTCCAATTTATGTCCTAAGGAAGTCTCAAAAACAATAGAACAATGTGCTAACAATTAGTGGACACTTACTGCTGCATGTGGTGCTAAAAGCAAATTAGCTTGAATCTTACTAGAGACATGAGAGACAGGGAGTCAAGAAGAGACTAGCTAAAATCACTAGCATCCCTGGAAGCAACGGTTAGAGTGACTGTGTGCACAACCAAAGTTGCATGTCCTTAGGAGTGACATTAGAGTCATTAAACCACATGGAAATAAACTTCATTGAAATAGTCCAGCTAAGTCACTAAACAAATAAATGTTAGACTGTGTGGGTATTCAGGGTTACAACAATATATTACCTTAAAGGACTAATTTTCTATCAAAAAGAGAGAGAGAGACTTGAAAAAAAAAAAAGTGTGAAATATACAGGAAATAATGCAGGCAGCAGATATTGTCTTAAATAAGGCCCAGATGTCAGACATAGCAGACAAAGAAGTCAAGAACATATTGTAAACATGTTCAAAGTGTAATAAATATTTTTAAGGAGGTAAAAGGAGGTATGATGACAATGACTCATCAGATAGAGAATATCAGTATCAAAACTAAATGGAAATTCTGGATTTGAAAAATGCAATAGCAGAAATGAAAAAAATCACTTGCAGGTCTCAGCAGTAGTTTATCTGAAAGAAAAATAAAAATTCAGTGAATTGGAAGGCAGATAGATAAATATGCAATATAAAGAACCGAGGGAAAAAGAATGAAAGAAAGGGAGATAACCTCAAAAAAATGTAGGATATCATTAAGTATGGTAACATATATGTATTGAAGTACCAGAAAGAGAAGAGGAAAAAAGATCAGGAAAAGTATTGGAAGAAATAATGGCTGAAAACTTCCCAGAATATAAAGAAAAGATATTACACATCCATGAAGAACAACAAACTCCAACTTGAAAACAAAGAAATCCATACTCAGATATTTCAACTGTTGAAATGTTTAAAGACAAAGGAAAAGAAAAAATTTTTGAAAGACTGGAGATAAAAAGGACCCAATTAAATGTCTCTAATAAGATCAATCAATAGCTTACTTCTAATCAGAAATAGTGGAAATCAGAATGCAGTGAGAAGTTATATTTAAAGTGCTGAAAGAAAAAAAAAAAGCCAATAAAGAATTATACATAGAAGACTATCTTTCAGTAATGAAGGTAAAATAAAGTCATTCCAAGATGAGCAAAACTGAAAAACTTTGTTGCTAGCAAAGACTCCTTACAAGGTTAATAAAGGAAAATATTTGTTAGATAAGCAACAAGGATAGATTGTGCAGCACAAAATATTGTAGCCATTATCTTACAATAACTTCTAATGAGGTATAATTTGTAAAAATGCAGAATCACTATGCAGTATTCCTGAAACAAATATAATATTGTAAACTATATTTCAATAGAAGAACAAATAGAGAAAATAAGATATAATAAAGGAATTGCTTCAGAATGGAAGCAAGTGACATAAGAAAATTATTTTAATCCCCATGAAAAATAGAGTGCTAATAAATGTAATTATGTAGGAAATGATAAAGGACAATATAATTGCATTATCCTTTCTTTCCTTTGGTGATTTAAAAAATAATTGTATAAAATGTCATGTATGCAACTCTATTGTTAGGTCTGTATCATAGATTTTCTATAACGTAGAAAAATGTAATATATTGACTGTAACAGCATGAAAGAGATCAGTGGGAATACAGTTGCATTGGAGGAAGTGTATGATGGTAACTTGAATCCACTTAAATCCACAGGTTGAGAAAGAACAGTATATGTTAAATAAGAAGGTTAATACAACAAACTCTCTAAGTTTACTTGTTCTTTTATTCTCTCAGCTTCTTTAAAATACATAAAATTATATATAGTAATCATCACAACAATGTATTGTTGAAATTTCAATATAGGTCATTAAGCAAACCATAATAAATTGAAAAGCAGTGAAATAATGCAAAGTATGTTCTGTGACCACAATGAAAAGAAATTAGAATAGAATACCTCAGGGGAATTTGAGAAGTTAACAAATGCAAAGAAATTAAACAAAATACTCTAAATAAGCAATCAGTCAAAGAAGAAATTAAAAGAGAAATCAGATAATATTATGAAGTAAATGAAGTTGAAACACAACATACCAAAGTTTCTGGGATATAGCTAAGGCAGTGCTTACAAGGAAATGTATACTGTAAATGCCATATTAAAATGTTTTAAGTATGTATAGAATTATTTCAAATCAATTGCTAACTTTTCCTATAGCTCAGTGGGTGAAGAATCTGCTTGCAATGCATGAGTGCAAGGTTTGATCCCTTGGTTGAGAAGATCTCCTGGAGAGGGAAATGGCAACGCACTTCAGTATACTTGCCTGAAAAATCTTATGGACAGAGGAGCCTGGCGGGCTACAGTCCATGAGGTCTCAAAGGTGTGACACGACTTAGCAACTAAACCCACCCACCTTAAAACTTTGTAGAAAGCAGAAAATCAGGCTTAAATCCATAAGGAGAAAGGAAAAAATAGTTTAGAACAGGTATCAATGAAATAGTGAATAGAAAAACATAAAAGACTGACTGAAACAAAAGTTGTTTCTTTGAAAATAATTAACAAAACTGACAAAACTTTAGCTAGACTAACCAAGGAAAAATATAGGAATATTTAAATTGCTAAAATCAAGAGTTAAAGAGTAACAATAACTATCAACCTTACAGAAATAAAAAGGAGCATAAACAAACACCATGGAAAATTGTATGTCACCAAATTAGGTGACTTGGATGAAATACACAAATCCTAGGAAGCCGCAAAGTATTGAAACTGTTTTCCCCCCAAAATAAAAAATTTAAATTGATCTATAACAAGTAAATGATTTAATCAGAGTATTAATTTTCTAGAGTTGCTGTAACAAATTTCCACAAATTGAGTGGTTGAAAACAACATAAATTTATTCTCTCACAGTGTGGAAGGCCAAAAGTTTGAAGTAAAGGTGACAGCATATCCATGCTCCCTCTGAATGCATTAGGGAATAAATCTGCCCTGCTTCCTTCTAGTTTGTGTTGGCCACTGGCAATCATTGATGTGCCTTTGCCTGTTGCTGCATTTACACAGCCCTCCCTGTGTGTGTCTTTCTATTATTCTTTCCTTCTCTTATAAGGATGCCATTTATCTCTGATTTAGGACCCCATGCTAATCCACTGTGGGCTTATTTTAACTAATTATATATTCAGAAACGTTATGTCCAAATAAGGACAGATTGTGAGTGGGTGGACATGAATTTTGAGTGCACACTATTCAACTCAGACCAATTAGTGATTAAGATGGTATGGGGAGGGAGGAGGGAAGAGGGTTCAGGATGGGAAACACATGTATAGCTGTGGCAGATTCATTTTGATACATGGCAAAACCAATACAATATTGTAAAGTTAAATAAAATAAATAAAATTAAAAAAAAATTCTCCTGCAAAATAAAGCTAAAACCCAGATGACCTCAATAATAAATTCTGTCAAATTTGAAAACAAGATGGTTGCTAATTCTTCAAAACTCTTCCAAAACATAGAAGAGAACACTTTCCAAATCATTCTATGAGATCAGTATTACTTTGATACTGAAAACAAACACTGATATCACAAGAAGATTATACACCAAATATGTCTAATGAAAATATACGTAAAATACTATCAAACTGAATCTAGCAACTTATAGAAAGGGTTATATACTATAATCTTTATCTCAGAATTTCGCCATACTATATCAATAGCATAAAGGACAAAAGCCATGTTACCATCTCAATAGATGAAGAAAACACATTTACAAAATCTAACATCCTTTCAAGATAAAACACTAACTAGGAATAGACGGGGCTTTTCTTGATCTGATGAATGGCATCCACAAGAAATCTACAGTTAACATCATCTGATGCTCTGACACAATTCTCTGACCCCAGTTGGTGTCCTACAATCCAGTTCAATTCTGACATGAACTACCTGGAGTTAGCTCAGATGATACAAGCTAAGGGCAAAGACCTTAATAAGATTGTTCAGACTACAGACACTAGTCACAAGTGTTAGTGTCCTCAACCAACTCATACTTCTGTCCAGGAAGCTAGAAATTTCAAAATGTTTCATTTCCATCCCAACTAAGGTGGACTGCAGTACAATTCTGATGCTAATCACCTAGAGTTAGCATCACAAGTCACAATTTAAGGAGTGCCCTAACTTCAGACACCAGCTTGTCTTGGTGCTACTTAAACTTCTGGGTAAAAGTCAGGGACCTCTCAGTTCACTATTTTACTAGAACAACTCGACCTCATAGAATCCAAGAATGGGCAATGATTATTACTACATTTTTGTTGTAAAGAATACAATTCAGTAATAGCCAGATTGAAGAGATTCATAGGGCAAGGTCTGGCAGAAGAGGTAGATGTGAAGCTTCTATGCTCTCTTGTGGTATAATCTGGGCATTATCACCTTCCCAACATATGATTGTGTTCAATGACTATGAAGCACCACTGCACCTCGGTGTCCAAAATTTTTATTGAGGTCATTTAAGTAAGCCTGATTTATTACCTACATTGAGTACATCTAGCCTCCTCCTCTTCCACAAAAGTTGGGCTGGACCAGATTTTTAACCTTCTGATCATATGGTTGGACTTTCTGGTGAACAGTCCTCCTGAGCTATCCAGGGAGCCCACCACAAGTCACCTCATTACCATGACAGACACTCCTATTTATTACTCAGGAAATCACAAGGTACTTTGACATTCTGTGACAGAAATATTTGAAATACTTGGAATTTGCTAAGAGGATGGAGGTCAAAAGTTCTTAGCACAAAATATAAAAAGAAAAAAATTGTAACTATGGGAGTTGGTCACATATTAGTTTAATTCTGTGTGATCATTTCATAATGAATGTGTATATCAAACCATCAAGTTGTCCCCTTACTTAATTTGAATAGAACTTAATCTTAAGGCTAACCCTAAACTTCTTAAGAGCAAAGAATGATAGAATTTTTGAGTCATAGTGATCATCTTTACTGAACAAAATCTCCCCTTAGTAACTAAGTATATTGTTGTTTAGTCACTAAGTTGTGTTCAATTCTTTTGTGACCCCATGGACTGTAGCCCCACAGACTCCTCTGTCCATGGGATTTTCCAGGTGTTGTCATTTCCTTCTCCTCATGATCTTCCTGACCCAGGGATGGAACCCATATCTCCTATATTGGCAGGCAGGTTCTTTATTACTGAACCATCAGGGAAACCTAAGTAGGAATATACAGATTAGAAAAATAACAACTGGATAAATAAAACTGTAGATGGTATAGATTAAAGATCTAGAAAGTAGATCCGTGACTTACAGTGGTAGGCAGAACCACATATCAGTACATATTTACTCTTGTGTGTACACTGGTTAATGAAAAGCCACACAAATGTGGTTTGAAATGTTGTCACACATGATAAAACTGTCACAGAAATTTTATCATAACATGACTAAAGCACAGAAAATTTTCTCAGGGTCATCCTTCCAAGTTTCATCATTTCTCCAGATTCTTGAGAGACTATTTTAATAGGAAATGTATTCACAGGTCATTGACATCGTTTTAATATAAATCAACCCCATGTCCAGTCTCTGGGTTTCTTAAGGGCTAGATAATCACAAGATTTTGTTTGCTTGTTTGTTTATTTTTACAAGGCTTTAGTTGCATGATAGTTGTAAACAGTTATTTTTCGGGACAATTCTGCATCATTATTGACTGCCCTGAACATCTCTTTTCAAGACAATTTGATAACAATTGGGAATGCTTTAACTTCTTCAGACTAGATTTCTTGGCTTTAGACCAGATTTACAACATCGTTTTAGATGTAAGAGCTCCTTAGTATTTACTCTCTGTAACTTATTCTAATAATGACTGTGCCTGATGTAAGCAGGTCAGTTGGAAAATTGGAAATAACTCACAGAGCTTAAAACAGTGGAAAAGTAAGATTTTGAGTGTCATTAATGTGGAGTACAAATTACATTGGGAAAGACTGACTGATTTGGTTTATTTATTCATTTAGTTATTTGTTTACTTTAATGTGCTCTGAATAAAAAAAATCTTCATTTTATTCATCTGAGAGTGTGTATGCTGCATGTGACAAAACTACAATGGAAACTGGCTCTTAAGATAGAAATGGATTTATTTGCTCAAATGACTGAAGAACTCAAGTTAGTTTGACTTGATCCAGGACTTAATTGTTGTCCCTGGAAACTAGTCTCTCGCTCTCTCCCTGTTTCCCTCTTTGTTTCTTACTTTCTTCCACTTACTCAGTTTGACTTTTATTCTTAAGTCTCTGGTACTCATAAGAATTATATAGCTCTTGTTGCTATTGCTCTCTTAGGTTAAAATTTTGGAAAGAAAGAGCGATGCTTTCTTTTCCAGAACTTCCAGGAAAAGTCTTGTTTAATTTCATTGGTAAAGAAGCATATGAATAATGGGCCTATTCCTATCAAATTGATATATGAGATAATCTGGTTGTTTAGTTCTGAGTAACCAGGGATAAAGGCTTCCCAAGTGGCTTAATAGTAAAGAATCTGCCTGCCAAGTGGGGAGATGTGGATTCGATCCCTGGCTCAGAAAGATCCCCTTTAGAAGGAAATGGCAACCCACTGCAGTTTTCTTGTGGGAAATACTATGGACGGAGAAGACTGGCAGGCTATAGTACATGGGGTTACAAAGAATCAGACATGACTTAGCTACTAAACAACATCAACAAACCAGGGATAAAGTCAAATCCATCAGGAACATATGAGATAAGAATGGGAATAGAATTGATCTCAAAGGGAAACCTACTTAAAGCAGCAATAATGAAAAGTCTGGTTGGTGTGGGAACAAACAGAAGTTATTCATAGAGTCCACTATTTTTTATGTCTCTCTTATACAAACATACACACATACATACTCAATGTACATATCTACAGAAATACACATACATACACTTTCCATAAATTCACCTAAAAATTCACATCTCTAAAAAGCATTTACTAAGTCCTAGTCTAGATCACTGGGAGTCTCATTCCATTCCTGTGTATAACTCCAAATGTCAGAGATCTCAACACATCATGTAGTTTTTATAGGCACCTTAAAACACCCAGCATACATTGTAAAGAGAATAATTAAATGTGATAGTGTCATTTGAAACAGGGGGAAACATAGGGGATAACATGATAGTCACCAGAGCATAGCACATATCTTATCATGCTGGACAGAAGTGAGAAGGAACATTCTTCTGGCAGTGGATTTACCTTAGTGACCAGCCAGTTTGCCCATGTTCTGGATATCATTTCTGAGAGAAACTTTTTATCATGTCCATGGCCACATTGAAGTATCTTTTCTGGGGTGTCTTTTTTGGGGATATGTGCTCTTTTAGAGGCCATCTCACTTTCAGTTCAGTTCAGTTCAGTTCAGTCGCGCAGTTGTGTCCGACTCTTTGCGACCCCATGAATCACAGCATGCCAGGCCTCCTTGTCCATCACCAACTCCCAGAGGTCACCCAGACTGACGTCCATTGAGTCAGTGATGCCATCAAGCCATCTCATCCTCTGTCGTCCCTTTCTCCTCCTGCCCCCAATCCCTCCCAGCATCAGAGTCTTCTCCAATGAGTCAACTCTTCGCATGAGGTGGCCAAAGTACTGGACTTTCAGCTTTAGCATCATTCCTTCCAAAGAAATCCCAGGGCTGATCTCCTTCAGAATGGACTGGTTGGATCTCCTTGCAGTCCAAGGGACTCTCAAGAGTCTTCTCCAACACCACAGTCCAAAAGCATCAATTCTTCGGCGCTCAGCCTTCTTCACAGTAAGTCAGATATCTCATTTAACAATTATTGTTCTAGCATGAAGTTTTTCTCATAGGACTCAATACATCTTCCTTAAAAGTCTTATGGTTTCAATTAATTTTCATGTTTTGAGTATCAGAAAATAAAAGTGAAAAAATTTCTATTGAATTTTAAACATGGAAATCTTACTAGAAATATTTAGTTCCCAGAAAACAACCTTGGCCACAGTACTCCACTGATCCCCAAGCCCTCATTTATATGCTGACCATCCTAGCTTCTGTCTTAGAACAGTTTTTGGGGAAAAAAAATACTGGAGTGGGAATACTAAAGAATACTAATCTATTTCTCATGGATACATTCCAGTTGCCTCTTGTCAGCAAGAGTGATTGTCGCCTTAATCTGGCAGAGAAGCCAAGCAGGAGGTTCTTGAATGTGATTTGCCAAGACTGGCATGATTTTAAAATAAAGCGCCAGATAGTAAATATTTTAGGCTTCTCTGTCCACATAAGGTCTCTATCTCTTATTCTTAGTTTTATTTTATACTTAAAACATGTAAAAGCCATTATTATCTGTGGGGGTATACAGTCAGACCCAGGACTCAATCCAATATGATATGAACTGGCCACATCATATCTAGAGGTGTGGATAAGGCTTCTTCTAGGACCCAAATATATCTTCTGCTAGAGAACCCCCCCCCCCCAACAGTCCCTGTTAACAATATTTTTAGTTTAGGATAAAGAGTTATTTTATTCCAACACAAATCAATGGATTTGCAACCATCCTAGATTACAAAAAGACAGAAGGGGAGACTCTTATACTAAAATTGTATTATTTTTTTCTCTTTGACTTGAAATGCGATAGGTTCAAGTTTTTTGTCATGTAGGGTTATTGAAAATGGTTATAGATACTCAGTGCATTCCAACTTTGAATGTATCTTACACAATCACCTAATGAAAGGAACATTGAAATGACCAGGATCTGATTCTCCAAAAATTGGAGACACCTATTTAACTGGTTTTATACAGCATAAAAAGGGGTTGTCAATATTCAGCCCAGCCTAGAGAGTTCCTTTTTGCTGTCTGACTGACTCCAGATAATCCAAATCCACATATTAGAAGCTATATTTAGCATCCTGTTTCTGAGGATCTGAATCAATGAATCGATTAGGGTCTTTTTGCTTTCAAGTAATAGGAAACACAGCTTTTAAGAGAAAGACAGACACAGATAGATAGATAAGGGAGAGAGATTGAGAAGGAGAGAGGGACAGAACCTAAACCTATTGGCTTATAAACATGGACCATTTCAGTCCTTGACTAGATTCATGAGGAACTTGATGCTAGATTCAAGTAATGTCATTCAGAACTCATTTCTGTAATTCTCAGTCCTGCTACCTCAGTTTTACCTCCATTGTTAAGCCTCTTACCACAAGATGACTTCTGAAGACAATCAATGTTCCTTGGTAAAAATGCCCCGACTCCTTCAGATCTCAGACTTGGCTATACAGCGTAGACAAATTTCTTTTAAATTTTAAGAGTTTTATAAACAAGAGCAACATTTATAGTTGTACAACACCTAGAGATTTTTAAGAGTTCAAAAAGAAAACACTTAAGTGCAATAAGGGTTATTCTTGTGGACTTAAACTCACTACTCATCTTAGCGCTCATCCAACAAACCTGTATGCACGTCAAAAAGCAACAGTTAGAACCGGACATGGAATAAGGGACTAGTTCAAAATTGGGAAAGCAGTATGCCAAGGAAGTATGTTGTCACCCTGTTTGTTTAATTTATATGCAGAGCACGTCATGCGAAATTCCAGGCTAGATGAAGCTGAAATCAAGATTTCCAGAAGAAATATCAATAGCCTCAGATATGCAGATGATTCCACCCTAATGGCAGAAAGTGAAGAGGAACTAAAGAGCCAGTTGATGGTGGAAGAGGAGAGTGAAAAAGCTGGCTTAAAACTCAACATTCGTAAAATGAAGATCATGACATCTTGTCCCATCACTTCATGGCAAATAGATGGAGAAACAATGGAAACAGTGAGAAACTTTGTTTTTCTGGGCTCCAAAATTACTGTGGACAGTGACTGCAGCCATAAAATTAAAAGACGCTTGCTCCTTGGAAGAAAAGCTATGACAAACCTAGACAATGTATTAAAAAGCAGAGATATCACTTTGCTAAGAAAGGTCTGTATAGTCAAAGCTATGGTTTTTCCAGTATTACATGTATGGATGTGAGAGTTGGACCATAAATAAGGTGAGCCCCAAAGATTTGTTGCTTTCAAACTGTGGTGCTGGAGAAGATGACTCTTGAGAGTCCTTTGGACAGTATGCTCAGCCTCTCAGTCGTGTGTGACTCTTTGCGACCCCATGGACTGCAGCACGTCCGATTTTCCTGTCCTTCACTATCTCCCAGAGTTTGCTCAAATTCACCTCCATTGAGTCAGTGATACAGTCAGTCATCTTATCCTTTTTGTCTCCTCCTCCTCCCTTAATCTTTCCCAGCATCAGAGTCTTTTCCAATGAGTCAGCTCTTTGCATCAGGTGACCAAATTATTGGAGCTTCAGCTTCAACATCAGTCCTTCCAATGAATATTCGGGGTTGGATTTCCTTTAATATTGATTGGTTTGATCTCCTTGTTGTACAATGGACTCTCAAGAGTCTTCTCCAGCTCCACAGTTTGAAAGCATCTATTCTTTGGTGCTCAGCCTGCTTTATGGTCCAACTCTCATTTCCTGGATCATAGAAAAAGCTAGGGAATTCCAGAAAAACATCTACTTCTGCTTCATTAACTACTCTAAAGCCTTTGACTGTGTGGATCACAAAAAACTATGGAAAATTCTTAAAGAGATTGGAATACTAGAACACCTTGCCTGCCTCCTGAAAAACCTGTATGCAGTTCAAAAAGCAATAGTTAGAATTGGACATGGAACAACAGACTGGTTCAAAATTGGGAAAGCAGTAGGTCAAGGCTGCATATTGTCACCTTGCTTATGTAACTTATATGCAGAGTACATCATGTGAAATACCAGGCTGGATGAAGATCAAGCTGGAATCAAGATTGCAAGGAAAAATATCAATAACCTCAGATATGCAGATGACACGACCCTTAGGGCAGAAAGTGAAGAAGAACTAAAGAGCCTCTTGATGAAAGTGAAAGAGGAGAGGGAAAATGCTGGCTTAAAACTCAACATTCATAAAATGAAGATTGTGGCATCTGGTCCCATCACTTCATGGCAAATAGATGCAGAAACAATGAAAACAGTGAGAGACTTTATTTTCTTGGGTTCAAAAATCACTGCTGATGGTACTGCAGCCATGAAATTTTAACAGATGCTTGCTTCTTGTAACAAAAGCTATGAGGGACCTAGACAGTGTATTAAAAAACAGAGACATTACTTTGCCGACAAAGGTCCCTGTAGCCAAAGCTATGGTTTTTGCACTATGGTATTCCCCCCACTCCACCACCCCGCCCCAGTCCTGGACAGCAAAGAGATCAAAGCAGTCAATCCTAAAGAAAATCAGCCCTGAATATTCACAGGAAGGACTGAGGATGGAACTGAAACTCCAGTGCTTTTGTCACCTGATGCAAAGAGCTGACTCATTGGAAAAGACCCTGATGCTGGTAAAGATTGAAGTCAGGAAGAGAAGGGCGACAGAGGATGAGATGGTTGGATGGCATCATCGACTCAATAAACGTGAGTTTGAGCAAACCCAGGAAGTTACTGAAGGACAGGGAAGCCTGGCATGGTACAGTCCATGGGGCTGTAAAGACGTGAGACATGACTGAGTGACTGAACAACACCTTATTTCTTCAGTTGCTCCTTTCAAATTTTATTCCTCTCCAAGTAACCTCAGTATAAGTGAATCTCTCATTATCTCAATTTCCTTTTTACTGTATGAGTACAGTTCCAAAGTTTGATTCATTCTGTCTGGCTAACACCCAAGGGACTTCACCAGTACAGTCTATAATTCCTGTTGACCTCCAAAATTCTGAAGAGTGAAGAGTGTGAAGTTTTTTGTTGTTGTTGTTGTTTTGATTTAATATGTATGTGGGCTATTCCATTTATATCTAAACTTTATCTTAACTGATTCCAGTTAGTTTGCCTCTTTGCTTTTTAGGAATTCTAAATGCATTGTGATTATGTAACCATAAACTAATCATCCAGAGCAAGTCATTTATGGGAGTGAAAGGACATATGTAAATCCTACTGCCCTGGGCTAAAGAAACACAAGATTACCTTACTTAGAATTTGGCAAACAACAGCCCCTTCCATAAGCCCATTAGTTTATAGTAACACAGAATAACGTCTGTTTTCCTGTTTCTAATTAGACCTGTTTGAATAATAGAAGGGCTCTTTTATTCTTTAATTATAAGAGATTGATAGACCATGCTATTCAGCACAGCATTATAATTTGGCCCAATACCCCTTTTTCTCTTCTAGTCTTCTTTTTAAGTAATAGAAGGATGAACAATACCTCTAGTCTTATCTATCTATCTATCCATCTAGCAATCCATCTATCTATCCATCCATCTGGGCTTTCCCAGTGACACAGTGGTAAAGAATCTTCCTGCAATGCAGGAGGAATGGGTTTGATCCCTGGGTCAGGAAGAACCCCTAGAGAAGTAAATAGCAACCCACTTCAGTATCCTTACCTGGGAAATCCCATGGACAGAGGAGCCTGGCATGCTACAGTCCATGGGGTCAAAAATGAGTCGAATACAACATTAGCAAATCAGTTCAATTCAGTTCAGTTGCTCAGTCATGTCCAACACTTTGCGACCCCATGAGCTGCAGCACGCCAGGCCTCCCCATTCATCACCAACTCCCAGAGTTTAGCCATACTCATGTCCATTGAGTCAGTGATGCCATGCAACCATCTCATCCTCTGTCATCCCCTTCTCCTTCCACCCTCAATCTTTCCCAGCATCAGGGTCTTTTCAAATGAGTCAACTCTTCACATTAGGTAGCCAAAGTATTGGAGTTTCAGCTTCAACATCAGTCCTTCCAATGAACACTCAGTACTGATCTCCTTTAGGATGGACTGGTTGAATCTCCTTGCAGTCCAAGGGACTCTCAAGAGTCTTCTCCAATACCACAGTTCAAAAGCATCAGCTGTTCAGGGTTCAGCTTTCTTTATAATCCAACTCTCACATCCATACATGACTACTGGAAAAACCATAGCCTTGACTAGATGAACATTTGTTGGCAAAGTAATGTCTCTGCTTTTTAATATGCTCTCTAGGTTGGTCATAACTTCCTTCCAAGGAGCAAGCGTCTTTTAATTCCATGGCTGAAGTCAAAATCTGCAGTGATTTTTAAGCCCCCCAAAATAAAGTTAGCCACTGTTTCCACTGTTTTCCCATCTCTTTGCCATGAAGTGATGGGACCAAAAGCCATGATCTTCGTTTTCTGAATGTTGAGCTTTAAGCCAACTTTTTCACTCTCCACTTTCACTTTCATCAAGAGGTTTTTTAGTTCTCTTCACTTTCTGCCATAAGGGTGGTGTCATCTGAATATCTGAGATTATTGATATTCCTCCTGGCAATCTTTTTTTTTTTTTTTTTTCCTTAATACTGTCTTTATTTTATTTATTTATTTTTTGCAGGGGAAAATGGACAAAGGAAAGGATCAATGAGGGTGGGAGGGAAATGGGAAGAAAGAAGGGGAGTGATGGTGGGGAGGAGTATATGTAATTTTTTAACTAATGGCTTTCTGTTTTTAATCACAAAGAACACTTTAAAAAAAAAAAAAAAAAACCCGTTGAATTCATCCTATATTAGGAGGTTTGATCTGAGAATGAAAAGTTCAGGAAACTAAAAGTCCAGTTTGGGTGTCCTCATCTTAGGCACATCTTGGTATTTTGTATTGGTAGGTCTATCTTCACCACAATATATTATTTAGGACAGGATCACATTTGTCACTTCTTCCTCCCTACTACCCAAAGTGGTACCAGTCCCATAAAATAGTCAATAAAGCTTTACAGAGTGAACAAATAAGTCAATATTTTTTTTTTTTAACTCTCCCGAGTGAACTGAATTTTTTGAGGCTCATAAGTGAATATGTTTTCCTCTTTACTTTGTCTATTACAGCCAGATTGTATAAGTATGAGTGGGGTAGTAAAGTCTCCCACTATTATTGTATTGTTGCATATTTCTTCTATCATATTAACTAATGTTTGTCTTAGATATATCAATGCTCCAATGTTGGGTGCATATATATTTATAATTGTTATAACTTCTTTTTGGATTGTTCCTTTAAGTCATATGTATAACCTTGATTGTCTCCTTTTCAGGATCTTTAAAGTGAATTTTATCTGATATGAGTATTGCTACTCCTGTTTTCTTTTGATCCATATTTGCATGGAAAATCTTCTTCCAGCCCTTCATTTTCAATCAGTATATATCCCGTATTTTAAGGTGGTTCTCTTGTAGACAACATATATAGGAGTCTAGTTTTTGTATCCATTTGACCCATTTTAGTCTTTTGGTTATCACTTGTAGACAAGGTATGTAGGTGTCTTGTTTTTGTATCGATTTGGCCAGTCTTTGTCTGTTGATTAGGGCATTCAGCCCATAACGTTTAAAGCAATTATTGATAAATAGGATTTACTTTATTGTTTTGGGTTCAAATTTATACACCCTTTTAATGATTCCTATCTAGAGAATGTCCTTTAGTTTTTGTTGGAGAAATGGTTTAGTGGTACAAAATTCTCTCAACTTTTGCTTATCTGTGAAGCTTTTGATTTCTCCTTCATATTTGAATGAGATCCTTGCTGGATACAATAATCTAGGCTGTAAGTTATTTTCTTTCATCACTTTAATTATGTCTTGCCATTCCCTCCTGGCTTGGAGAGTTTCTATTGAAAGATCAGCTGTTATCCTTATGGGAACTCCCTTGTGAGTTATTTGATGTTTTTCCCTTGCTGCTTTCAATATTTGTTCTTTATATTTAATCTTTGTTAATTTGATTAATATGTGTCTTGGGGTGTTTCGCCTTGGGTTTATCCTGTTAGGGACTCTCTGGATTTCTTGAACTTGAGTGGTAATTTCCTTCTCCAATTTGGGAAGTTTTCAACTATTATCTCCTCAAGTATTTCCTCATGGTCTTTCTTTTTATCTTCTTCTTCTGGAACTCCTATGATTCGAATGTTGTAGCGTTTAATGTTATCCTGGAGGTCTCTGAGATTGTCCTCATTTCTTTTGATTCGTTTTTCTTTTTTCTCCTCTGATTCATTTATTTCTAGGATTCTATCTTCTAATTCACTAATCCTATCTTCTGCCTCTGTTATTCTACTATTTGTTGCCTCCAGGGTGTTTTGGATCTCATTTATTGCATTATTCATTATGTGTTGACTCTTCTTTATTTCTTCTAGGTCCTTGTTAAACCTTTCTTGCATCTTCTCAATCCTTGTCTCCAGACTCTTTAACTGTGATTCCATTTTGATTTCGAGATTTTGGATTAATTTCACTATCATTATTTGGAATTCTCTATCAGGTAGATTCCCTATCTCTTCCTCTTTGGTTTGGTTTGGTGGGGATCTATCCTGTTCCTTTAGCTGCTGGGTATTCTTTTGTCTTGAGAGTCCCTTGGATTGCAAGGAGATCCAACCAGTCCATTCTGAAGGAGATCAACCCTGGGATTTATTTGGAAGGAATGATGCTAAAGCTGAAACTCCAGTATTTTGGCCACCTCATGCGAAGAGTTGACTCATTGGAGAAGACTCTGATGCTGGGAGGGATTGGGGGCAGGAGGAGAAGGGGACGACAGAGGATGAGATGGATGGATGGCATCACTGACTCAATGAATATGAGTCTGAGTGACCTCCGGGAGTTGGTAATGGACAGGGAGGCCTGGCATGCTGCAGTTCATGGGGTTGCAAAGAGTCGGACACAACTGAGCGACCGATCTGATCTGATCTGATCTGATTCTTTTGTCTCTTCATTTTGTTAAAATTGCCAAGTTTAAAGTGTCCTTACTATATTCTGGTAGTTTGTTGAATTATCTTTCTTGAGGCGGTTTACTGGTCTTTTCTATAGAGGGGTGGAGATGAACACCCAAATTTAAGCCTGTCAGGTTCAAGCACTCGGATAATCCTCAGAAGCACAGACTCACTTGAGTCTGTGTTTTATGCCCTTCCCAGATCCGAGTAGCGCAGGTGATGAAATGTTCAGCGAGTGCAGCTGCTGCGACTTATCGCCTCCCCACCGCTCAGTTTTCTGGGTATACAACCGGCCCACTTTCTCAGGCAGATGTTGACCATCCAGAGCCCCAAGAAGCGTGAGTCAGCACAGAAACCTACCTACAGTTCTGTAGACAGTGTCTCTCTAGGGCTGTGATTGCCCGCCTCCGGCCCTGGCTGCCTGTCACTGGAGTGGGACGGCCTGCAGCCGGCTATCTCCGTGCAGTCCTTTGTTCCGTACGTAGTCCTGGTGGTGTCTTAAGTTAAGGCTGGCTTTTGATGTAGAAGATAACCGACAGTCTGGTTATTTCGCTCAGATAGCGCTGGAGATAGCCAGGCCAAATCCTTTCTCAAAGCGATGCAGGCTGCACCACTCCTCTTAGCCCAGCCCCCGCTTGCTAATAGCAAATGCTGGTGTCCGCGCCACTTCTCCGGAAAAGGAGTTACCGCAGGGCTCGTTTTCTCATTTTGAAGACAATGAATTGTCTTTCTAAGTGCCTGATGACCTCTGCTGGCATTCAGAAGTTGTTTTGTAGAATTTATTCAGCATTCAAATGTTCTTTTAATGGATTTGTGGAGGAGAAAGTATTCTCCCCGTCCTACTCGTCCGCCATCTTAGCTCCTCTCCCTCCTGGCAATCTTGATTCCAGTTTGTGCTTCATCCAGCCCAGCATTTCTCGTGATGTTCTCTGCATATAAGTTACATAAGCAAGGTGACAATATGTAGCCTTGATGTACTCCTGTCCTATTAGCAACTAAACATCAACAGTGCACCTAATTATTAAGGGGAAATTTAAGGGCCTCCCTGGTGGCTCAGACAGTAAAGAATTTACCTGCAATGCAGGAGACAAGCATTTGATCTCTGGGTCAGGAATAACCCTTGCAGAAGGGAATGGGTACCCACTCCACTATTCTTGCCTTGAGAATCCCATGGACAGAGGAGCCTGGCAAGCTATATACAGTCCATAGGGGAGCAAAGAGTCAGACATGACTGAAGCGATTGAGCGGGCACACATCCATCTATCTTTTTTCCTCTTCTCTTCATCTATCAATCATTATCTTTAGTAATCCATGGAGCATACAGATGCATTATTCAGAAATGTCCTATTGAAATTTGAATAATTATTTATGAAGAACTTCCTTAATATGATTCAAAGAATGATAGATAATTTTTAGTTAGGAAAAATCTTTAAAAATATTTAGAAGTTACAAATTAATATTTAGTCTAGAGGTGAGGAATATAAGGAAGAAAAGAAATCATATGCACAATGGAGAATGTGGCTCCTTGTTTTTGTTTTTATTTTTTTTCTGAAAGCAAAACCTCCCCTCAAGTGCAGTAAAGAGACTGAGTCTAATTATAGTCATGACAAACTGCAATCATAGAAGAGGGGCTTGTGTTACTTATAAAGAGACAGTAAAGAAATATTCGTTTATAAGCACCAATTACAAACATTTTCTGTTCTGGAATATAGAATAGTCAGGCTTAGAATAGCTTAAACTGAATAGTTGTACCAGATATGACAGTGGGACAGATAGTCAATTTTAATATGATCCACACATTATAAAGAAAATGCTAATATTCATAGTCAAAGGACATGAATGAATAATTAGAAAAATTCAGCTTAAAGGCCTATAACAGTTGAATAAAGTTCTCTGATATATGGAAATTAAAATAAAGCAAATTATTTTTTTAGCCAAATTAGGTAGACATTGACTTTCATGAAATGATGAGGGTATTAATCGGTATAATTTTTCCAAAAACAAGCTACCATCACTTATTATCATTTATTAGAAGTGTTAAAAGGCTCATACCTTTTTTTTCCCCCCAGAGGTTTGCCTGTAGGAATCAGTCTTGAGGATTGAGATAATTTGTCTTTTTTCTGCTTTTCTATATTTTCTAAGTGCTACATCTTTAAATCAGAAGAGAATAATAAACACTGCATTGAAACCCCACAGCAAATATCAACATCTACTTTAACTGATGCCCCTCAAGAAAATTAGGCAATAGATCTATAAAAGGTACTTTCCTGTACTGTTATTGCCTTTACATTATATGTTAAGTGGAAAATATCTAGACATATAAATGCTGGTAACTACAGACACAAACCCACAGTAAAACCTTTTCTGTACAGAACTTTTTGAAAGTGAGACAACTCTTCCAGGCAATGAGATTTAGCTGAGTTTCCAGTTGGTGAAGATCAGCTCTGTACTCTTGAAGTGCTTTTTCAAATATAGCCTCCCATGCACTTATCACTGAGGAAATAGTAAATAATGTTTGACTGGTGAAAATATATGACAAAGTACTCAGACCCGGATAGCTAAAACTGTTTATTCAGAGTATGTGTCTTATCCTATAAGTGATAGTAACAATAGTAGTAGCTATTATTAGTTAAAATCTATCATATGCTAGGAAATTTGTGTACACTAATTATATTCAAAAAAATACTGAAAGTGGATCTAAAAAATCTGAAAGTGGATTTTCAGATATCACTTTTATAAAAAAATAAACTAAGTCAAAATGACTTTTAAGAAGACTGACTTAATTTATACAAGCATTAGCACGCAGGCATGCATACAACTATTACAGGGCTTCCTGGGTGGTGCTAGTGGTAAAAACCTTTCTTGCCAATACAGGTAGACATAAGAGACATGAGCTCGATTCCTAGGTCTGGAAGATTCCCTAGGAAAGGGCATGGCAACCGACTCCAATATTCTTGCCCGGAGAATCCCATGGACAGAGGAGCCTAGCAGGCTACAGTCCATAGGGTCACAAAGAGTTGGGTACGACTGATGTGACTTAGCACTGGAGCACATACAATTATTAAATAATGAAATCAATATTTTAGAATAGGTCCCTTCCTTCTGAAGACAAGAGTGTTTTTTAGATCATTTTCTGCAGGCTCCTAGAGGTTTGTAACATGGGCAAGAGACTTAGTGGGTGATTCTTTGCACCCTGCTGCTGCTGCTGCTAAGTCACTTCAGTCATGTCCGACTCTGTGTGACCCCATAGAGGCAGCCCACCAGGCTCCCCCATCCCTAGGATTCTCCAGACAAGAACACAGGAGTGGATTGCCATTTCCTTCTCCAATCCATGAAAGTGAAAAGTGAAAGTGAAGTTGCTCAGTCGTATCTGACTCTTAGCAACCCCATGGACTGCAGCCCACCAGGCTCCTCCATCCATGGGATTTTCCAAGCAAGAGTACTGGAGTGGGGTGCCATTGCCTTCTCCGTCTTTGCACCCTAGTCTACCCCAAACCTACCCTCCTTCCCTCCCACACACACCTTTCAGCAGAAAGAGCTCCCTTTTACCCACATTATATATGGTGTTTTGGGCAAGATTCAGATGAAAAATAAGGAAATCAACAGACACAAAGCAAACACTCTAACCAAATGCCCCCTCTCTGTTCATCCTCTCTCTCTCTCCAGCACTCCCAGCTTTCATGCTTCCCTTTCCTCCTTCCCCTGTTTCCCCTTCCATATTTCTTTGCTCCCTCATAAAGCTCCCTAAAACCAAAACAAGTTCTTAGGTATAAAAATAAAATCAGTAAGCATAGATCACCAAGGAAATATGGAGAAAAATATTTATTACTGAATTCTGCTTGTTTCTAAAACTTGGGATTCAGTTTAGTTGTCCATCTCAATAGAAGCTTTGCAGCAGCTTTTCTGTTAGAAATTATTTGTTTATCTGATCTGGGAGCCATGGTTGAAAATTGTAGCTTTATTAAATGTCATTGAGGTCAATGCAAGATTTGTGTGTTGATGGAAAATATGTGTCTCCAAAGTCTTGCCAAAATAACAATTAGGAGTGCAATTAGAGAGGCTTGGTGAGCTGCAACTAGATTTAGGGTTCAGATTCATGTATTAAAGTAGATGCACTTAAATCATCTATGACATAGAACAGAGGTTCTTAATGCCGAGGGGTGTATCAGAATTATCTGTGACACTTTTAAAAAACAAAAGCTTGTGATTCACCCATACCCACTGAATCAGAATTCTGAGAATTACCTTTTTATCCCAAAATCTCTGCAGGGATTATGATATATAAGATTGAAAGCAATTTAAATGTAAGATCAATGAAAGTGGTGCACACCTCAGTGTTATAAATAAATGTATATGTGCATCCGTATGAACATATAAGGTTTACATTGAACTTCTATAGTTAATATATTAATTTATTTTTTCCTTTAGTTGGAAATGATCCACCTTTCACTCTGCTTTTACTTTGTTCTTAATAACTCAGATTTAATTTCGACCCAAGCTAAAATTTTAAATTGACAAGGTCAGTGATAATTATAATGAGGCAGATTCTCACTGAGATGTTAATGTGTTGAACTGAACTTCCTTTAATATTAATGGGAGCTCAATGGAGAGATGACAGTGATAAATATGTAATGAGTCTTCCTCCTAAAATAAAGACCAGTTTAAAATGTGAAAGCATTTTATTTGTTTGCAGCATAAAAAGAAATACTTATATCATTTTAATCATTATTTTAGAGAATTAACAAAAATTCTGCAATGACAAACATTTACTTCTTGTGTCTAAGAGTTCTTTTATTCCATCATCTTAAATTAATATGCAGGCATAGATTATTAAAGATACAAACTAAAGAGGTGTTGGATGATTGAATATATCTTCATGAACCACCATAATAGAAATCTAGAAAGAGGGCAAAAGTTCTATTAATTTAGTAGTTGAATTTACTCTGGTGTGAAAAGAAAGCCTATTTTCTAAAACCTAAAATTAGGACTCTACTTTGGAATTCAATTTATAAGGAAGGTTGCAGATAATTTTTAGATATCTTGTTACTAATTATTCAAAGAATATTTAGATCTAGCTATTTCATCTTCTATCACATAATATTTCATTACATTTCCACTTGATTGATAACATAAATTACATTTGTATGATATTTATAATTCAAGAAATGGGTTTCTTTTTGTTGCTACATTTAATTCTCATGAAGATTCTGTGAAGTAGGTAGACAGATATCATTAACACTACTTTATAGATTAAGTAAAAAGGCCCAGTCTTCCAGCTAAGAAATGCAACAATGAAACAGAAGTCTTCTGACTCCAAGTCTATAAAATGAAGGGCCAAGATTATAAAGAGAAATCAATTAAATGTCATTTTTAACTTACAGAAAAGTTTTAAATGGTAATGAATGAATCATAACATCAATTAATTGTGAAATTATCTTTGATAATTATCTTGTTTACCTAAGTTCTCTTTTCCTGTTTTCCTAAATAACTGAGTTGGCTGGTAGCAAGTTGACATTATATAAAAGATTACACAGGTCAGTAATTTCTTCGTGTTATGTTTATCAACTTGTTCTTTTCTTCTTTTCAAGGTTAATATTGCTACATAAACTATTAAGTACTTACTGTCTGTTACAGAGAAAGTTCTCAAATGTTTGAAATGTGATCTAATTAGATTATTGATCATTTGAGGTATCCATGACCTTTCATTAACTGTATCTATGGAAGGAATGATAGTAAAGCTGAAACTCCGGTACTTTGGCCACCTCATGCAAAGAGTTGACTCATTGGAAAAGACTCTGATACTGGGAGGGATTAGGGCAGGAGGAGAAGGGGATGATAAAGGATGAGATGGCTGGCTGGCATCACCGACTTGATGGACGTGAGTTTCAGTGAACTCTGGGAGTTGGTGATGGACAGGGAGGCTTGGTGTACTGCAGTTAATGGGGTCACAAAGAGTTGAACACCACTGAGTGACTGAACTGAACTGACTGAACTGATGGATGTTAATTGAAACCAGTCTTCTGAAAGGGAATTTACCATGATTTGTTGGCATGCTGGCATACTGCATATGAATAGAGTTTGGTATTATGTGTTGTATGCAGTATACTGTATCAAGTATATACTAGACAACGCTTGAACCCAAGGAATATGAAAGATGTCACTGTGATTCTATTCCAGAATTTATCTTTATATCCATCAGTGAGAAAGGTATAACAGAGAAGACTTCTTAGATAGTCTCAACTAACCTATCCAACTATCATTCTTTCTATCTTTACCATGAATTTTGTCATCATATGCTCAGAGATTTCAGTGACTTCTTAATAAAGTTAATTTTTAATAGTGATTTTGTTTATCCTTCAATAACTTTAATCAGTAGTAAAGTGTCTTGCCTACAAACCCCAATTAAAAATAAATAGGCAACAAATAAATGAGTAATGATTTTGAGTATAAAATTAAAATTTATACATTTCACAAAAATTCTATATATATAAAATAATTAGTGTTGAGGTGAGTTGAGAATTGAGGCTAAGAAATGAGAAAGGTAGCATTTATAGGCTGAAATTTAGATATGAAGAAAGAAAAAAGATAAGGTGAATAGTAGTTAATGCTTAACTTTATATAAAGTGCATCCTCCTCGAATGTGAGCTTTGATACTGTTGTTTTGTTAAAAAATTAGGATTTATTTATTTGCAGTATAAATAATTTTAATACACAGCTAAAGCTAGAATTTATAATATTGAAAGATATTATATGAGATTTCCTATATAAAAATATACTTAATTATATAATTCAACGTGCTTATGGGCATAAAAATGGAAATTAAAAAATTCTTGCAATAAAGTGCACCCAGAGGATAGGAGAAACTATAAAGCTACTTATCACAAGAGAACATACAGGTACAAGATCCAACATCACTTTGCAGTGTGTAGTTTCTCATATATAAATAAGAAAACTGGGTTAGAGTTGAGACTCTTAGTATTAGCTAAAAGGAAATATGTTAATTTCATACACATGTGCACCCCATACACAATATTAGCTTATATGAATAAATCAGATATTAAAGGATAAAAATAAAGAAAAAATTTAAATTCACTCATCAATTTTTCAGTTTTTAAAACCAAACATCTTAGTAGGTATATCCAATAAAGAGTTTGTTCTGAATTGTGATAACTACAATCACCAAACATTGTTGGAGAGCCAGAATTGTCATATTTAACAGCTATTCATTTCAGATGTACTTTCAAAGACTTAACATGTGTTTATGGAATACTTATATGATTACCACATTTTTAAAAAGCAGGTTTATGATCTAAGCTGAGGATGTATTTCAGCTACCCAAAATAGTGCATATAGTGAGTTATTGATATCCAAAGCACAATTAATGCTCATGAATAGTGGCTGATTTCTCTTAGGACCCTGCATACCTTTGATTATGCTTAACAAGTACTGCTTTGGTCTGTACACACATCTTTACATTCTTATAATTGCTTTATTTAATTATGTAAAGCAATGAAAGATTTATGCAAAAAGAGAGAGACTTGTTACTCATGTTGTTCATGAGTTATGAGCAACATAACTCATACTCTGTGAGTTATGCTGAGTTATTTTTAAAGACTAAAAGGACAGGATATGACTTTAAAAAAATGGTGCGGAGATATGTATGGGTGAGATATAATAGGGGAAAAAATATGGATTTATAATCTGGAAGGATTTACCCTTCAGATATTTTTATTTGACAATTCTCCCTTCACATTAAAAATACAGCATTGGGATTTGTTGAGCTGGAATTATGGGTGAGGTTTATGAGAATAATCAACCAGGTTTCAAAGCAGCAAATGCACACCAAAAGGAAAGGCCATGAAAATTTTGGTAAGTGAATTTTTAGTTACAAGGTTTTATGTGATAAAAAGTTAAGGGTCCAAGTCTATATTTGTCCAAATTAATCAAAAGTGACTTATATTTAGCAAATGTCCAGTCTTAGTCACTGGAATAAAGAAATTTACAACTGTAATTGTGTTCCTAAAAAACATCAAAGTGCAACTAAAAAATGCTATTATCAGGAGCAGTAAGTGGGAAGTTTCTGAAAAGTCAGTTACAAAGAATATGGCATCTGAACAATAATTCTTTCATGATTGTGATTGGGTGTGGGGAAAAAAAATTTAGAGTGTTCTAGAAAGTGTGGCACAGTGGGATACTGTCTCAAGAAATAAGATGCTCTGGCACTAGACACTTGTGAAGCATGTTAAAATCTGTGCCACTACTGAGTTAATCAGTGCAATGCTGCCCAGCTCTTTTGCTCTCTTGTTCTTTCAGCACTTCTAGAGTATTTTGACCTTTGCTGCTATGCACATTAGTTACAAACTATTGACTGTAATGTTACCCAATAAAGTATGAAGAATTTTCTTGAGTAGAAAAATAACTATTGTTTATAATTTTTATTTCCTCCTTTTCTTTTTCTCTTTTCTCTCTCTTTTTTTAATATAGCTATAGGGATTTGTTACACATATGCCATAGCACATCATCATTCATCCAAACAGTGGCCCACTGTTGAGAATGCGTTTGTGTCATATACAAACTATTGTTTGTAGTTTTCCACTATTTTTTCATCCTTCTAAAGCAGCCAGAAGCTATCCTAATATTTTTACAATATATCCTTTTCTTTATATGTGTGCCTTAGAATGTATTAGTATGTGTATTGGTGAGATTAGGGTTGATTTCTAAGGACAGTATCTCAGACTGATGGAGTTCTCTCATATTCAAGTCCTTGTGGTTGTTCCAGATCTAAGTTCCAGGTTTTCAAAAGGATATTTAGAAACCAGGATTTCAGGATGGGGAACACATGTATACTTGTGGCGGATCCATCTTGATGTATGGCAAAAGCAATACACTATTGTAAAGTTAAGCAAAATAAAATTTAATTAAAAAAATAAAATAAATTGAAGGATAAAAAAAAAAAAGAAACTAGTCTTCCCTCATTGTGTATACCTGGCATCTTTGTAAAAAATTCATTGATCATAAATGCTTCTGATTTTTTTCTGAATTTTCTATTCTGTTCCATTAATCTATTAATGTGTCTCTTTTCATGCCAATAACATACTATTTGATTTTCAGAGCTCTGGAAAATAATTTGAAACTAGGGTGTAATGTCTGAAGCTTTGCTGTTCTTGCACAAGGTTGCTTTAGCTATTCTGGGTCTAATGGTTCTATATGGATTTTAGATTCTGTGAAGAAAGTCATTGAGATTTTGATAGGGATTTCATTGAATCTCTATATGTTTTGGGGTAGTATGGCCATTTTAATAATATTAATTCTTCTAATCTAATCCATGAATGCAAAATCTCTTCTTCAATTTTTTAAAATCAATATTTTAGTTTTCAGTGAACAGATCTTCACTTCCTTGGTTAAATTTGTCTGTTTATGAAAAAAATGTTCATAAGTAGTGGGTTTTCAATGTTCAGCCATGTTTGCCATGTATCTTATTTCAGTTTGTTTCTTAAAAGTATTTCTATTTTTTTCTTTTCTCTTTATTTTTTAAATTATGAAAGAATGATAACACATTTACAGGTGACTTGGAAAAAGCAGAACAAATTTACATATAGTTCTACTATATATTACAATTAATTTTTAAGTAGATAAATTAAGATTTTCAGTTGGAGTTTCAATTTCAAACTCTGAAAGATTAATAGAATGAATAGACAGAAAAGTAAAAGGATACAGTAGACCTGAAAAGTCCTATGAACCAATTCAACATAATTAGGATTTATACAATTTTCATACAATAGTAAGATACAAATTCTGTTCAGTTCTCATAGACTATGAACCAGAAGACACTGGAACATATCCAGACACATAAAACAAGGTGCAAACATTTCATGGTCTAAAGATATTGAAATCATGCAGAGTCTGTGCTCTTACCACTGTGAAATTATGTTAGAAATCAATCTTAAAAGATACTTGAAAATAACCCACATATTTCAAGCACAGTGTGACATTTTCCAAGAGAGATCTTTGATATAGCCATTGAAAGCCTCAATAAAGTTAAAAGACTGAAAAAAAAAAAAAAGCCACAGAGGATGATTGCAGAGAAGAAAGCACTTAATTGAGACATTAATATCAAAATGAGATATTAATATCAAAGATACTTTAAAAAGCCCATGTATTTGGAAATTAAATGTCTACTTTTAAATTATGGGTGTATCTAAGAAGCAATAACAAGGAAAATTAGAAAATGTTTGTCACAGAATAAAAAGCAGAAAGAGATTTTATCAGAATTTGTTACATGGAGCTGACATTGCTCAATGCAACTAAATACAATATGGAATATTGAATAAGGTATGAACACAAATAATGGACACTAAAATAAAATTTTGAACAAAATCTGTACTTTAGTTAATACTGTATCATGTGTTAATTTCTTGGTTTTTTTTTTTTAAACATAGTATTTCTTTATATTCTAATAATTAGATTCAAAGTTTCAAGCCTCATTCAATTTTTTAAAAAATCACTAAGATAAGCTTCCTAGACTTTTAGCAGTAATATTAGATGCCCAAATAAATGGAACTATATCAAAGTTTTGAGTGAGTATAAATTAGAAATCTAGCATTCTATTTCATACTCAGTCAAACAAATGGAACAAAAATGTCATAAATATTTTAGGTAGGCAAATATTCATAAGTTATCTAAAATACATATTATACATACTATTTATACATACATGTATGCAAAAGCTTTTCTACAGCACTTGATAAAGGCTTGAGAAACAACAACAACAAAGAGACAGAGGAATAGGAGAACATAAACTAAATGGAATGGGAGCACTGAATGTGAAATAGAAAAAGTGAAACACATGAGGTAAAAATAAAAGATCATCACACAGTCCAGTTGTTTTTAAACATGGCTGCTCACTAGAAAGAAACACCTCTGGAGTTTTGGAGGAAAAAAAAAGCCATACCAGGGCATTTGTATTTTCAAAAATATTTGTATTTCCAAAAAAATTGCAAGATAATTCTGACATGCATCTGGATTTTAAAAAGTGATTACAGGCTTTTCTATTAAATGAGTTTTAGTGATATAGAATTCTATTATTTTCTGTTGACCAATCATGATACAGTGGTATTAACTGAATAAATAGTTACATAATCACAATAGTGATCCCAGGTGGTGTTAGTGGTAAAGAACCAGACTGCCAATGCAGGAAACATAAGAGACATGGGTTCAATCCTTTGGTTGGGAACATCCCCAGAGAAGGGCATGGCAACTTACTCCAGTATTCTTGCCTTGAGAATCCCAAGGACAGAGGAGCCTGATGGGCTACAGTCCATAGAGTCACAAAAAGTCAGACAACTGAAATGACTTAGCACACGCATACAATCATAATAGTAAAAGATGTTTATTAGTTTTCACAATCAATAGCCAGACAAAAAAATAAGATAATTATAGTTGTATGCCATAATGGAGACATTATTAACATTATTAACCTAATATTGTAGAACAACACATACAATTTGGGGGTTAAGTAGAGTGATATGGTAAGTGGGAGTGCCTGCATGCACATGGTTCATCCACACTGCCAGTATACATCTTTTGATTGGTGCATTTAATCCATTTACATTTGAGGTAATTATCAATATGTATGATCCTATTACCATTTTCTTAATTGTTTTGGTTTTACTTTTTGTAACTCTTTCCTTGTTTTGTTTTTCCTGCTTAAGGAAGTTCCTTTAGCATTTGTTGTAAAGCTGATCTAATGGTGATGAATTCTCTTAACTTGTACTTGTCTGAAAAGCTTTTGATTTATCCATCAAATCTGAACAATAGTTTTCCTGGGTAGAAAATTCTTGGTTGTAGTTTCTTCCCTTTCATCACTTTAAGTATATCATGCCATTTAAATATATCAAGGCCTTCTGGCTTGTAGAGTTTCTGTTGAGAAATCAGCTGGTAACCTCATGGGAGTTCCCTTGTATGCTATTTGTTGTTTTACCCTTGGTGCTTTTAATGTTTTATCTTTGTCTTTAATTTTTGTCAGTTTGATTACTATGTGTCTTGGTGTATTCCTCCTTGGGTTTATCCTGCCTGGGACTGTGAGCTTCCTGGATTTGGTTGACTATTCCTTTTCTCATATTAGGGACGTGTCCAGTTATTATCTCTTCAGATACTTTTTTGCGTTCTCTCTCTCTCTCTTCTCCTTCTGCAATCACTATAATGTGAATGTTGGTGCATTTAATGATGTTCCAGAAGTCTCTTAGGCTGTCTTCATTTTTTTTTTTTTTTTCATCCTTTTTTCTGTATTCTGTTTTGTGGCAGTGATTTCCACCATTCTGTCTTCCAGATCACTTATCCATTCTTATACCTCAGTTATTCTGCTGTTGATTCCTTCTAGTGTATTGTTCATCTCTGTTTGTTTGTTCTTTAGGTCTTCAACTTCTTTGGCAAACATTTCTTGCATCTTCTCCATTCTTTTTATGAGATGCTGTATCATCTTCATTATCATTTTTCTGAATGCTTTATCTGGAAGGTTTCCTTTCTCCACTTCACTTAGTTGTTTCTCTGGGAGTTTTATCTTGTCCCTTCATATGAGAGACATAATCCTCTGCCCTTTCATTTGGATTAACTTTCTGTGATTGTGGTTTTCTTTCTGGTGGCTGAGGGATTGTAGTTCTTCTTGCTTCTTCTGTCTAACCTCTGGTGGATGAGGCTAAGAGGCTTGTAAAAGTTTTCTGATGGAAGGGACTGTCTGTGGGGAAAGCTGAGTCTTGCTCTGTTGGGCAGGGCTGTGCTCAGTTACACTTTAATCTGATTATATGCTGATGGGTGGGCTGCACTCCTTCCCTATTAGTTGTTGGTCTTGAAGTGACCCAGCCCTGGGGTCAGTGGGCTCTATGGTAGGGTTAATGGTGACTACCAAGCAGGCTCAGGCTTAGGGCACCTGCCATGACTGCTGCTGCTAGTACCCTTGTCCCCACAGCAAGTGACTGCTGACCCAGACCTCCACAGAAGGTCTGGCTCAGTCTCCTGTGAGGTCACTGCTCCTTTTTCCTGGATACTGGTACAGGCAAGCTTTTGTTTGTGGCCTCTAAGAGTGGATTGTGTTTCCTCCAATCCTATGGAAGTTCTATAATCAAATTCTGCTGGACTTCAAAGTCAGATTCCCTGGGATTTCTAGTCCTTTTGCCAAATCCCTGGGTTGGGAAGGTTAATATAGGGCTCAGAACCTCCACGACAGTGGGAAAACTTCTTTGGTATTATTGTTCTCCAATTTGTGGGTCACTCACCCAGTGGTTATGGGATTCAATTTATCATGATTGTGCTCCTCCTACCATCTCATTGTAGCTTCCCCTATGTCTTTGGACATGGGGTATCTTGTTTTTGGTGGACTCCAGAATCCTGTTGGTGGTTGTTCAACAGCTAGTTTTGATTTTGGTGTTCTTGCAGAAGAAAATGAACACATGTCCTTCTACTCTACCACCATGAGCCAATGAAACTCATTCGATTTTATTACTAAATAATATTCCATCTTATACTTTTATTCATCAGTTCATTAGTTGTTGGTCATTTGCTTTATTTCCATTTTGAGGTAATAAGGATAATTCTGCTGTGAACATTCACTTATAAATTTCACAGTCTCATTTCTCTTGAATAAATACCTAGGATGGAATTGCTGTGTCATATGGATGTGGTAATACTACATTTAATCTTTTGAGGAACTGTAAAACTGTTTTCCAAAATGGTTGCTCTACATTACATTCTTACCAGAAGTATACTAGACACATAGTGGCCAACATTTGTTGTGATCTAACTATCTAATTATAACTACTTTATTGATGTGTAGTACTGACTCATTTTGAGTTTGATTTGTATTTCCTTGATGGTTAATCATACTGAGTATCTTTTCAAAATCATTTACTTACTGGACATTTTCAGTATCGTTTAATTATTGGACATTTATATGTCTTTTTTGGAGAAATATCTCTTTAAATCCTTACCCATATTTTAATTGGATAACTTGTCTTAGAATTGGTTTCTTATATCAGAAATCTTGCTAATATTAATCACCTTTCCTTTCTTGGACTGTACCCTACTTGGTCATGGTGGGTAACATTTCTAATTTAATATTTAATTTTCTTTACTAATATTTAACATGAAAATTATAAATATAAAAGCTTAGGAGTGAGACTGTAATTATTTTTAAGCTATAAGTGTCAAATTTTAATATCAGGGATGTGCTAATATTTTAAAATTAATTTGATAGATTCCAATTTTTTTTCAATGTGTGACATTATTAAAAATTTTTTTTTGTTTGATTAAGTTCTATGTTGAAACAATCTATACAAAGAATTTTCTTTAGCAATAATTGAAATATTCAGTAAACTATAATTAGGGAGACCTGAGGTGAATCTGAGACAATGAAAAAGTCTACTAGACCCTGGGAAAATGAAGTACAAATGATTACAATCACTTTTTAACTTCAGCCTTGGAAGCCACCTGGGTCAGCAGCTCTAAAAGGTGAAAGCATCACTTTGGAGGTTTGTAAAGGGAGAGGAACTGCAGTGAGAACTCCCACCACCTTCCAACATTCAGCAGGGTGATAATAAGGATGGCAGTGTTCTAAAGAGAAAAGCCTGTGGGGAGACGGAGGGTGGGGTGGGCAACCATATAAAGTATGCATTTTTAACCAAGGAAAATATTTCTAAAAATTCATAGATTTTAATTTATGAAAGACTAACTAATATTTGACATTTATTTATTTCTCTTTCCCTCAACCTGGCTAATGCTAATTGTGCTACAAATTAGATCATAAATAGTGGATTTCTTTGAGTAGTGTGTGAGGTAAAATTTTCAGTCCCATTAATGCTGTGCTCTCCAAATTTAGAAGAGGGACTCTCTGTACAATAGTAATTATAAACTTTGTAAACCAAATTATAATGATCCTCTTGGATATTTATGTCATTTTAATGTAACTGTAGGGCTTTAGTCTTCAGTGACCAAAAAGAATTAAAAACAATTATCTCCCCACTAAAGGCAAAATATACTACTATATATAATATATATAAAAGTATATATATATATATTTGTAAAATATGTATATGTTAAGTGTATATATATACTTTTGGAAACTATATATGTATACTTTTATAAAATATATATATTAAAAATATATAAAAGTACTTAAGTGAAAACTTTAATGGGCAAACTAATCATGTGAGTTTCTCTTAAAATGCAGATTATGCAACAGGGTCTGAGACTCTGCTTTTTTAACAAGGTTCCCCATTGATACTGCTATTGGTGGTCAGTATTTTGAATACTGAGGTTTTATAGAAGGTAATTTTAATGAAATTATATTAACAGAGTTATCTGAAGAACCATTTCTAAAAGTACATAACTAACCTCATCTTTCCTACATTCTTCACTTACCTAAATACAAGGTAGAAGGCTTCTTAATAATGTCAGAGATGGGGACCTGGTCACATGTATTTTGAAAAAAATAAAAATAAGTAAAAATATCTGCATGATTCTAATATGATACATCTTCACTAAGGATTAGAATCATTGCTTAGAAATCAAAGTCATACACAAAATCCTCAGATCCTAGATATGAACCTGTAATTAACTGGGTTCAAAACAAATTTGCCTAATTTGGGATGACTATACAAAAAAGATCTTGACCCAGATAATCCCAGTGGTGTGATCACTGACCTAGACCAGACATCCTGGAATGTGAAGTCAAGTGGGCCTTAGAAAGCATCATTAAGAACAAAGCTAGTGGAGGTGATGGAATTCCAGTGTAGCTATTCCAAATCCTGAAAGATGCTGCTGTGAAAGTGCTGCACTCAATATGCCAGCAAATTTGGAAAACTCAGCAGTGGCCACAGGACTGGAAAAGGTCAGTTTTCATTCCAATCCCAAAGAAAGGCAATGCCAAAGAATGCTCAAACTGCTGCACAGTTGCACTCATCTTACACACTAGTAAAGTAAAGCT
Organism: Tragelaphus eurycerus; assembly: GCA_935064755.1. Taxonomy (NCBI): domain Eukaryota; kingdom Metazoa; phylum Chordata; class Mammalia; order Artiodactyla; family Bovidae; genus Tragelaphus; species Tragelaphus eurycerus. Next base: position 7,646,438 of record CAKXYN010000012.1, on the reverse strand, counting down.
CAAAATTCTCCAAGCCAGGCTTCAGCAATATGTGAACCGTGAACTTCCTGATATTCAGGATGGTTTTAGAAAAGGCAGAGGAACCAGAGATCAAATTGCCAACATCTGCTGGATCATGGAAAAAGCATGAGAGTTTCAGAAAAGCATCTATTTCTGCCTTATTGACTATGCCAAAGCCTTTGACTGTGGCCTTTGACTGTGTGGATCACAATCAACTGTGGAAAATTCTGAAAGAGATGGGAATACCAGACCACCTGATCTGCCTCTTGAGAAATTTGTATGCAGGTCAGGAAGCAACAGTTAGAACTGGACATGGAACAACAGATGGTTCTAAATAGGAAAAGGAGTTCATCAAGGCTGTATATTGTCATCCTATTTATTTAACTTATTTGCAGAGTACATCATGAGAAATGCTGGACTGGAAGAAACACAAGTTGGAATCAAGATTGCCGGGAGAAATATCAATAACCTCAGATATGCAGATGATACCACCTTTACGGCAGAAAGTGAAGAGGAACTCAAAAGCCTCTTGATGAAAGTGAAAGTGGAGAGTGAAAAGGTTGGCTTAAAGCTCAACATTCAGAAAATGAAGATCATGGCATCTGGTCCCATCACTTCATGGGAATTAGATAGGTAGACAGTGGACACAGTTTCAGACTTTATTTTGGGGGCCTCTAAAATCACTACAGATGGTGACTGCAGCCATGAAATTAAAAGACGCTTACTCCTTGGAAGGAAAGTTATGACCAACCTAGATAGCATATTCAAGAGCAGAGACATTACTTTGCCAACAAAGGTTCGTCTAGTCAAGGCTATGGTTTTTCCTGTGGTCATGTATGGATGTGAGAGTTGGACTGTGAAGAAGGCTGAGTGTCGAAGAATTGATGCTTTTGAACTGTGGTGTTGGAGAAGACTCTGAGAGTCCCTTGGACTACAAGGAGATCCAACCAGTCCATTCTGAAGGAGATCAGCCCTGGGATTTTTTTGGAAGGAATGATGCTAAAGCTGAAACTCCAGTACTTTGGCCACCTTATAGGAAGAGTTGACTCATTGGAAAAGACTCTGATGCTCGGAAGGATTGGGGCCAAGAGGAGAAGGGGATGACAGAGGATGAGATAGCTGGATGGCATCACTGACTCGATGGACATGAGTCTGGGTGAACTCTGGGAGTTGGTAACGGACAGGGAAGCCTGGCGTGCTGCGATTTATGGGGTCGCAAAGAGTCGGACACGACTGAGCGACTGATCTGATCTGATCTGATCTGATAGAATGAGTAATTCTGATTTTGTTAGAATGATAAATTGAAAATACGCTCCCTAGAAAATAGAAAAAAACACCAAGAATTATGGAGATAAATGCTAAACTGAAGAAAACCCAAGAAAAGCATGTGTTCCACTAATATTCCATCATTCATATGATTCTAATTCTAACCACTGAGGGTGTGTTAATGATTTTAGCTTCATATACATTACAATGGCATTCAATGACAAATTAGATTATCTACTTATAACTTTATTTAGGAAGAAACATATTCCCATTAGGAACCACCTCCCATTTTTCTCATCAGAGTAAGGAGAAGTTACTTGGTCAACGCCAGCAGTCTGCATCAATTTCCTACTATCCAGGGATTCTGAGATTCAAACATCTGTGAAATTTCCAATGGCTTCTTCATGCCAGTGGAAAGTAAAAAATTTCTTGCTTTGATGGTGTTTCCAGATGTTCTTAATGCTGCACATATGGCAAGGGCCATTCTTTCCTAATAAGCTGAGGTTTTCAAAGAATCACACTAGGCAACTGAAATGCGACAGACCCTGAAATCTATCCATAGATTGGCTTTATCTGAAAAGCATTTATATTCCTGACAACCAATATAATTATCCCAAAACCGATATGCAAGCTTTTACACAGTCATAATGATAGAACAATTTGTAAAATACCCTTGGTTTCTGGCACAGAAAAGCAGCTTAATTACTGAAAAGAAACTTGAGTTTGCTAAAATTTCCTTTTGAAATTGTATGTTGTTCTGTTGTTATAGACTTTGAGGATTAGCTATTGGGAGATACTTTGGGGGCATATAGCTGGTAAAGTGAAATTGCCTTTAGTTTGTTACTTTCTTTTTCATGTGCCCTTATCCACATCCTCAACTGTTTTACCCAGTTAATTGTTGGTACATTTTAATAAAAATGTAATAAAATACAAATTTAATAATTTAAAAAAAACAGGGTAACCTTTTCCAATTCTATAGCAAATTGATTGAAGAGGCTGTTATCTTTACTTGAGCTATTGAAATGGCTTCCTAAACTTATTAGAGCAGTGTTTTTTAAAATATAGTTCTAGGAGCAGCAGTGGAAAAATCACCTGGAAACTTATTAAAAATTAAAATTCTCTGGCACTCCTACAGGTCTATGGAATGAGAAACTCAAGCAGGACCCAGTATACACTGTATTTTAACATGACTTACAGGTGATTCTGATGCATAGTAATGTTTGAGAACCACTGTGTTGGACTAGAGTGCCAAAATAGAGCAGTCATCATGAGAGAGTAAGGGAGAAGTCATCTACAACAAAAAGCATCAAAGATGACTTCACAGTAAATATGGACTGTAAACACCACTTCCAAAAAGCATCTTTTACAAGTTCAGGAGGATTTTGTTGAAATAAAGGGTTGCTCCTGCTGCTAAGTCACTTCAGTTGTGGGCGACTCTGTGCAACTGCATAGACGGCAGCCCACCAGGTTCCCCTGTCCCTAGGATTCTCCAGGAAAGACACTGGAGTGGATTGCCATTTCCTTCTCCAATGCATGAAAGTGAAAAGTGAAAGTGAAGTTGTGTCCAACTTTTAGCCACCCCATGGACTGCAGCCTACCAGGCTCCTCCATCCATGGGAATTTCCAGGCAAGAGTACTGGAGTGGGGTGCCATTTCCTTCTCTGGAAATAAAGGGTATCAAAGTTGAAAAGAACATCAAGTTTTCAATAGGAATGCATTGTCTACTTGGAGCATGTGAAGAAAGTCTGAGTGGTTAACTAATAGAACTACTTAGTAGGAAGCAACTTAGTAGGAGAAGATGGAGAGTCATTTGCCTCACTTTGTGAGAGGCTGTTTATGGATTTTATCTTCTCAGCATAAAGAAGCCTTCAAAAGTTATCAACCAGAGGAGTGACATCAACACATTTGCTTTGTAGGAACATAAATTTGGCCTCAGTGTAGTGGATTGAGTTATGCAGAGAGTGAGAAAGAGGCCAGTTATTCAGTTGTTTTGATTTCAAGCTGAGAAATGATGAGGTTTTAAATTACAATTATGGTAATAGGAGTTAATTTTAATGGATTTTCAAGGTAACATTGTGCCTAATTAAGGTACTAGAGTGAAGGTCCCCTCCTAGTTAAGGTGTAGAAATAAACTAAATATAATTACATCATCTTAACAACCAGAAAAAAGAAAAAAACAGATAAACAAAGATCAGTCTTTTGTTAAAAATCCTCAAAGAGTTGTGGACATACATAAGTTTAAATTAACTAATTTAAAAGAAAGACAGATTCTATATAGGTGAACAAATAATAGACATACTTTACTGATTTTTTAAAAATCAGTTGAAACTGAAAGGATGAACAAAAACATATGTAAAGAATTATTAATTTAAAAGGTTAAACTTTGCTAAAAGAATTCTGTAAGATAAAAGAACTGCATGGGCAGAAAGTGGTTACTACCTCTGGGCTGAGGGAGAATGAACTGAGACAGGAACTAAGAACTTAGAAGAGCCCTACAAGGACCCATTGGATAGGGTGTGGCTGCCCTAGGAAAATGAGATTTAATAGTAGTGGAAAAATTTTCTTGAGACTGTAGATGAGCAAGAGTTGATTGTAGATATAGGTCTGCCTTTCAGAATGAGGTAAGAAGGTGTGTCACATCAGGGTATGCATTAAACTGATAGATGAGGATGAGGTAACTCACTGGTAGAATAAAACATCTAGAAGAGGACCCAGGGGAAACAATAGGTGAGAAGAGGCCCCTTGTATTAAGAAAGAATGGAGCAAAAGTAGAAAAGTGTTGTCTCATAAGTCAGAGAAAGAGAGCTCAACATGCAACACACCATATTTACCAACTTTTTTTTTTAAGGTGGCAGGAATATCTGTATATAGAAAGAAGAACCTTCTTTTGTAATGCTGGGGAGGATATGCTATTTACACTTTTTAGAGAAGGAATGTAGCAGATACTTAATAATATCAAAATACTCACATACTTTCACATGGTGAGTCCCCTTCCAGAAAGAAATAGCATAAAGATTTCCTCATAGCACAACTTGCAGTGAGAACAAAGTGAGTTGCCCAAAATAGGGGAATGATTATACAAATCATGGTTAATCTATACACTAAGTTAATATGATGTAGCACTTCACTTTCACTTTTCACTTTTATGCATTGGAGAAGGAAATGGCAACCCACTCCAGTGTTCTTGCCTGGAGAATCCCAAGGACGGGGAGCCTGGTAGGCTGCCGTCTATGGGGTCGCACAGAGTCGGACATGACTGAAGCGACTTAGCAGCAGCAGCAGCAGCACTAAAATGATATTGTTACAGAATCTATAATGACAGGGAAACCTAACAATATAAAGTAAGTGAAAAATGTGATATATAATACATAAGAATTATAATCTCAAATAAGTTAAGTTTTTAGGAAAAAGTCAAATCTTTTTACTTGGTGTGTTACAAAATTATAATTATAATTAACTGAACTTGATTCTACAATTCAGCTGGAATAGTAATCATGGAAATTCAAGTATATTTTAACAGATATATGGGGATATTAATAGTCAACATTGTCAGATAGTTCTAAGAATTCTTAGCAACCAAAACTAGGATGCTAACATGCTGGTGAAGAATCACACATGAAGACTTCTGTGGTGGTCTAGTGGTTAAGAATCCACCTGCCCATACAGGGGACTCAGGTTCAATCCCTAGTCTCAGAAGATCCCACATGCTACAGGGCAACTAAACCTGTGTGACATTAACTACTAAGCTGGTGAGCTCAGAGTCTGTGCTCTGCAACAGGAGAAGTTGCCACAAAAAGAAGCCTGCACACTGCAACAAAGAGTAGATACCCACTCACTGCAACTAGAGAAATGCCATGTATAGCAATGAAGACCAGTGTAGACATAAATAAGTAAATAATATTTTTAAAAAAATCACATATGACCCTTGGGAGACAACCCTCAGTAGAGTGGCAGGAGTAGAAACCACATGGAGATGGGTTCAGAGAAAAAGTTAAAGTCAGTTATAACAGACTATATAGTGAAGATATTAATCTGTTATTTAGAAGGGGAGAAGAGAATAACTGATTATAATCTACGAGAGTATGTGTGGGTACATTAAATATATTCCATGCTGAAGAAAATGGACCAAGGGAGAAGGCAGCTTAAGGGCATAGGAAAAGGGACAATTGTGCATCAAAGTCCTAAGGGAACAGGGGACAAGGAATTCAGTGCTCATTTGAGGCATTGCTAGTGTTCATTGCATATCTGTTTCTATAAAGCAGTTGTATACTAATACATTAGATCAGCTGTATTTTCATACATATATTTGTATCATATTATATCATAATTTAATATTTTATTGTGTTTGGCATAGTGTCTTTCACAATAGCTATTCTATTCTGTTACACTGACTTAAGTAACATGGGGGCTAGACAAGCTATATCTGGATAATTATTGATTGACAGCTGAAAAATTAACAATTTTCTATAAAGGCAGTCTAATTTTTAATTAATCAGAAGTAAAATATTGCACCAATTTCATGTGTGTGAGAGAGACATGTTAAGTACAACCTACAATGTACAGAATTCTGACAGGTATTTCTTTGACCTGAGTGTCACTTTATTAAGCTTAACTCTTTCTCCTTAAGCTCAAGCCTTAGTACGTAAACACACCTCTTAAGAAGAATGGTTTTTTTAGGTCCTTCATTCGGATCAAGGGGCTATCGATACAAACTAGAAAAAGTTCACTGGTTGTCACTGTACAGGTTGGGAAAGAAAGAGGAGAAGGAAAACGTGAAGAGAAAGAAGAGTTAAAAATAAAAGAGAATGGAAAGGTAAAGAAAGGAAAGGAAGGTTGGGAGAGAGGAGAAAATGTCTGAGTTGTGTGTGTATATCAGGGAAGGTAATGGCACCCCACCCCAGTACTCTTGCCTGGAAATTCCCATGGACAAAGATCCCTGGTGGGCCGCTGTCCATGGGGTCGCTAAGAGTCGGACCCGACTGAGCGACTTCAATTTCACTTTTCACTTTCATGCATTGGAGAAGGAAATGGCAACACACTCCAGTGTTCTTGCCTGGAGAATCCCAGGGACGGGCGAGCCTGGTGGGCTGCCGTCTATGGGGTCGCACAGAGTCGGACACGACTGAAGCGACTTAGCAGCAGCAGCAGTGTGTGTACATATGTGCATGTGCACCGGGAAGGGGCAGCCTCCTAAGTAGGAGGAGAAAGAGAGGAAGAACATGTCCCTTACAAGCCCAGTGTGGACACATGCTGTTGGCGGTGCTGGAGACAGAGGCTGGGATGCTGGTAACCAGATGTGCCATTGTCATGACTCCTGGAGCAGAACCAGGGTTGGGTCAGTTTTCCTTGCATCTGGGAATCATTTAATCTCTTGTGACATGAACACTCACCTAATATGTTCACTTGATCTTTTGAGTGTGTGTGTGTTGAAAAATACAGCTTACTGTTCTCTTAAACCATGACAATTTATATTTTGGGTTCCTCTGTAATGGTGGAAAATGTTGGGAAAGAGACAAAAAAATAAACAATAAAATTTGGAAGAAATAGAAAAAAGGTCAGGATGTAACAGTATAAGCCATATCCAGTATGGTTTCATGGAAAGAACACTTCACGGGCAAGGGATCTAGGAACTTTGCTTCTATTTCAAGTTCTGTCATTTTCTTCTAACTGTGAGATCTTGGTCAAGTCACTATCTTCTCTGGGTAAAATTTATTCACAGATTAAATGGGAAGGTAGACTAGATGCAAGAAACTTAGACATTGATGTGTGAAGAAGATAGGTGTTTGATATATTTTGGCTGTTCATAAAATTTACATTTTTTTTCTGACATAAGGTTAGAAAAAACATATAGAGACCCATGTGAAATCTGTCAAAAAATTTAGAGTAACATGTGTGGAACAATAATAGCAATGATAAAATGAGCTGACTTTCACTGAATCACTGACTATAACTGTAGTTTGGTCCTGAGGAAGGCTGGTGATGTTTTCCTCTTTTGTACTCATATACTTATTTGGTCTCAGCCCCCGAAGGCTAGGGTTTTTCCTCGTGGCTCAGACAATAAAGATCTGCCTGCTGTACAGGAGACCTGGCTTGGATCCCTGAGTTGGGAAGAACCCCTGGTAAAGGGAATGGCTACCCACTTCAGTATTCTTGCCTGAAGAATTTCATGGACAGAGGAGCCTGGGGGACTGTAGTCCCTGGGGTTTTAAAGAGTTGGACATGACTGACTGATGAACACTTTTCACTTTCCTGAAGGCTATGTTGTAAACCTTTCCTATTGTACTGAAAATCCAGGTGTGTGTTTTACTAATGTATATTCAATGCATTGTTGTTCTGTCGCTAAATTGTGTCTGACTCTTTGCAGCCCCATGGACTGCAGCACACTAAGCTCCTCTGTCCTACACTATCTCCTGGAGTTTGCTCAAATTCATGTCCTTTGAGTTGGTGATGCTATTTAAAGACCCTGAGGTGGGAAAGATTGAAGGTGTCCCAGAGGATGACATCCCAGAGGTTAGTCAGCATCTTCAGTATATAGCATAGTGCTATTCTGAAGAAATCCTAAAGAAGTTGATTTTTTATAAATTAATGGATTAATACATTCTTAGCTAAAAAAACCTCTTTGTCAGACACTGATATAAATATCTATTAATATTTACTGAAACAAAAAAAGTTCATATGAAGCAACACGGAAGTATTTTTCTTAAGTGATTTCTCATCACTATCATAGTATTTGATTCCAGCTTGTGTTTCCTCCAGTCCAGCATTTCTCATGATGTACTCTGCATATAAGTTAAATAAACATGGTGACAATATACAGCCTTGACGTACTCCTTTTCCTATTTGGAACCAGTCTGTTGTACCATGACCAGTTCTAACTGTTGCTTCCTGACCTGCATACAGATTTCTCAAGAGGCAGATCAGGTGGTCTAGTATTCCCATCTCTCTCAAAATTTTCCACAGTTGATTGTGATCCACACAGTCAAAGGCTTTGGCATAGTCAATAAAGCAGAAATAGATGTTTTTCTGGAACTCTCTTGCTTTTTCCATGATCCAGAGGATGTTGGCAATTTGATCTCTGGTTCCTCTGCCTTTTCTAAAACCAGCTTGAACATCAGGAAGTTCATGGTTCACATATTGCTGAAGCCTGGCTTGGAGAATTTTGAGCATTACTTTACTAGCGTGTGAGATGAGTGCAATTGTGCGGTAGTTTGAGCACTCTTTGGCATTGCCTTTCTTTGGGATTGGAATGAAAACTGACCTTTTCCAATCTTGTGGCCACTGCTGAGTTTTCCAAATTTGCTGGCATATTGAGTGCAGCACTTTCACAGCATCATCTTTCAGGATTTGGAATAGCTCCACTGGAATTCTATCACCTCCACTAGCTTTATTGGTAGTGATACTTTCTAAGGCCCACTTGACTTCACATTCCAGGATGTCTGGCTCTAGGTCAGTGATCACACCATCATGATTATCTGGGTCGTGAAGCTCTTTTTTGTACAGTTCTTCTGTGTATTCTTGCCACCTCTTCTTAATATCTTCTGCTTCCGTTAGGTCCATACCATTTCAATAACCTCAGATATGCAGATGACACCACCCTTATGGCAGAAAGTGAAGAGGAACTCAAAAGCGTCTTGATGAAAGTGAAAGTGGAGAGTGAAAAGGTTGGCTTAAAGCTCAACATTCAGAAAACGAAGATCATGGCATCTGGTCCCATCACTACATGGGAAATAGATGGAGAAACAGCGGAAACAGTGTCAGACTTTATTTTTCTGGGCTCCAAAATCACTGCAGATGGTGACTGCAGCCATGAAATTAAAAGACGCTTGCTCCTTGGAAGGAAAGTTATGACCAACCTAGATAGCATATTCAAAAGCAGAGACATCACTTTGCCAACAAAGGTTCGCCTAGTCAAGGCTATGGTCTTTCCTGTGGTCATGTATGGATGTGAGAGCTGGACTGTGAAGAAGGCTGAGCGCCGAAGAATTGATGCTTTTGGACTGTGGTGTTGGAGAAGACTCTTGAGAGTCCCTTGGACTGCAAGGAGATCCAACCGGTCCATTCTGAAGGAGATCAGCCCTGGGATTTCTTTGGAAGGAATGATGCTAAAGCTGAAACTCCAGTATTTTGGCCACCTCATGCGAAGAGTTGACTCATTGGAGAAGACTCTGATGCTGGGAGGGATTGAGGGCAGGAGGAGAAGGGGACGACAGAGGATGAGATGGCTGCATGGCATCACTGACTCGATGAATGTGGGTCTGAGTGACCTCCGAGAGCCGGTGATAGATAGGGAGGCCTGGCGTGCTGCAGCTCATGGGGTCGCAAAGAGTCGGACACGACTGAGCGACTGATCTGATCTGATCTGATCTGATCATAGTATTTGAAGATATGTGAATAATTACTATTGGTTTATTTCACTGAGCCATTGTTTAAATTGATGATCTTATTCTGTATCCACAGATTTATGTATAATATGCCAGACATATTACACAACAGACAATAATGTTCTCATTTAATCTACATCACTATCTTGGAAATATTATCCACCTCATTTTTAAATGAGAGAAATGGAATCCCCCATATTTCAATAAACTAGCCCAAGAGTCTTAGTTTTCAGTCCTACCGCATGATTCTGATTCTTCTTTTACCACACTATAAACTAAAATCTGTTTCAGCATATCCACAAATTGTCTGTTTTTATATCTCGGATTACTTGTTGTTGGCTTCCCTTGTGGTTGAGCTGGTAAAGAACCTACCTGCAAGGTGGGAGACCTGGGTTTGATCCCTGGGTTGTGAAGATCCCCTGGAGAAGAGAAAGGCTACCTATTCCAGTACTCTTGCCTGGAGAAATCCATGGACTGTGTAGTCCATGGAGTCACAAAAAGCTGGACACAACTGACAACTCTCACTTTTACTTTCACTTGTTGTTGATGCACCTGTCCTAAACTCCTGGAATAAGCCTTCTCTCAGGCAACCCTTGCCTTCAGTCAGACCTACTCATCAGCGTGTTGTAGGTCAATATTGTCAAGTCAGGGCAGCAAAGAACTTGCCTATGGATCTTGTCCACTGAGTTAATACAGTAGACCATATCTTTGTGCAGCTGTGTTATGTGGCTAGAACTGCTCAGTCTGTCTTTTCCTAATCCTTTTCATGTAAAGATAGGAACGCTTTCCCTAAGTTTAAACTTAGTCTTCTTACTTCTCTTAATCTTTTCTAAATTTGGCTAGGAATAAAATGCTGATTCATAATATGTAGAAGACAGTTTCAACATTAATTCCACCAATTTGTGGTATGACCTTATAATCAGTTGGTCAAATGTTTAGCTTAATTTTGAGTATATATGTATTTATAATTGAAAATGACATCAACATTTTTAGTAAAATATATGAAAGCTCGGAAATGCTTTGGAGTTAGATAAGAATGTACGTGTCAGAAATCATCACTATTTTGTGTAACTGTTGTGTCTGTGCTCAGTCACTCAGTCATGTTGGACTCTGTGACCACAGGAATAGACCACCAGGCTCCTCTGTCAATGGGATTTCCCAGGCAACTATACTGGAGTGGGTTGCCATTTCCTCCTCCAGGGGGTTTTCCTGACCCAGGGATCAAACTCATGTCTCATGCGTATCTTGCATTGCAAGTGGATTCTTTATCACTGAGCCATTGTTTAAATTGATGATCTTATTCTGTATCCACAGATTTATGTATAAGCATATTAGAAATAGAAGGAATTAGAAATTAGTGCTATACATCTGTGTCCATCACAAATAGTGAACTATCCTCTGTGAATACAAAAAACTATTTTTCATGTCGTTCAAAAGATTCCCCCAGCTATACTACTGAGAGTTACAAGATGACATGAGAATATTTGTCTGCAATATGGACTTTCCTGTTAACTGATGCTTGTTGTAAAAAGCTTAATATTGTTGTGAAGAAAAGGCATGATGAACACTGGTACTATGGAGATAACTTTTGGAATTTTTGTGGGTTTTATGGTTAAAGGTGGAGTGAGATTTTCAGAACGATTGATTGCTTTGTTTCATCATATCTGCTAGAGCCATGTGACCTGAAGGAGTTCTAATGGAGTCAGGAAAATCTATAGACTTTTCTTGCTTCCTGTTGCACCACAATGAGCTATTTGGGATTTGGCACTTTCTTTGTTATGTCTTATAGGATGAACACAAAGAGAGAGTCAAAGGTAAGTCATTCAGTTGAGTTAAAAGGAATAGATTTTTGGCTGTGTATAAACACAGCTACAGGATTGATTATTCTCATTGAATTGACTGATCAATTTGGTCCAACAACAAATTTGAGTTTTATCTTCTTTCAGTATATTGATTAAGTACACTGGTTGCTTTTGTATGTTTGCTTGTATGTGGACAACTGCAACATAAATAGTTAACATGGGGAGTGGTGTCAGATAACCTCAACTTATACCCAGCCTCCTCCAGAAATAACTGGATTATCTCGTCTCAGTTTTCTCATATGTAAAATGGAGACTATAACAGAATGAATTTCTTAGGGTTAATAAGGTAAATCAATTAGATAATATAGCTAACAAACTTGAACAGTACCTGGCACAAAGTAACCTTATTTACTATTGTTTTTATCATCATAATTAAACTTATATTTACATATATATGCACACAAGCTCTGTTATGCACACAGGGTCAAGCTATGTATGTATATAATACATATTCACTTAATGTATTCAGTTTAAAAACTCATTAAACTAAGTAAAATTTTTAATTAATTTAATTTGACTTGTTGCTTAAAATCATGTGAAGAAATTAACCAGATGTTTGACAACCTATGTTGTGTCAACTTGCCACAAATAGCCAATTCAATTAAAAATGTAATTATTCATTCCAGTGGTCTGTTTACACAGTACAAGGCATTTAGTTTGGCCACATTTTTACTTAATTGCTCAAATAATTGGACTTTGGGTAGACAGAGCCTAGAATGGTCAAATTTGATGCTACTGAATGATTTGGTTGTTTAGATTTGTCATGACTCATTAACTATAAGTAGCAACAGAATTATTTCTGGTTTCCTGCCATTCACAGGACTGTGTAGTTAGGTTGCAGACAATTTTAGCAGGGAGAATATTTAGTTATAGTATCTAATTACACTTCATCCATGAAAATACAACATAAATTAAAGAAAAATTTACTATTATATTTTAGAGACTGCATATGTCATATAATATAATATAGTCCCCAAATGGCGCATATTTATATGTAAATTATGTGTGTACACACATATACACAATTATACTCATTACCTGGAATTTTCTTAAATTCTTAATAAGAAGTGTGATAAATGCCAAGGAGTAAAGTCTGATTAGTGCACTAAAGACTATCTGTCCTTCAATCTATCTAGTGAAAATATTTTCAAATATTTAAAAGGCAAATACTCATTTATTTAAATAATGTGATAGTGTGATATTTTTGTCTTTCAGAATTACACATATAGGGCAACAGTGATGAAGGAATAGAAATATATGAGAAACAATTTATTGAGCATTCAATTACTAAAATCAAAAGTTGTCACTAATGGGAATTCAAATATGTACAACCCATTAATTCATATTTATTTAGGAATTACAGTTAGCTTTACCACTGGAATCAATATTTAGGCATTTCTTTTGTCCCCAAACTATTCCTGATGTTTTCTGATATAAGTTGTAATGTAAAATAGACAAAACCACAAAGGAATTTCCTCTCTATCAAGAGCTTAAATGAGAAATTACACAGTTTGAAAAATCAGTTGTGCATTAACTCACTTCAAAAGAAATTTAAAAGAGGAAGGAAAGTTCCAGGCAATAAAAAAACCCAATTAAAAAAACCATGAGGAACTCTGTGCAGTTTCAGGTTTTATATTTTTCTTTTGTTCTTTTGTCTTTCTTTTTTTCTGTTAACCATTGAGAAACATGGAACGCTTTTGTAGTTGTATTACTAAATATATACCAAACTGTATATATTTACAGTGTGTGTCTTTACTCACTACGTGAAATATTAGTAATACATGGTAGAGAGTGTGAATTTGCTTGCTATACCACAGCTGCCTAAGCAGAAAAATAATTTCTTTTTACTGAGAAATACCTCATTTCTTTCCAGCGTGTGGACAGGGTCTTTGGTGACCATCTTAACCCCAAGTGGATCTGAGGTGAATAAAGAATATCATTTAAGTGGAGTTGTTTTCCTTCAAGGCATGAAATAACTGGTAAGAATCTGTACCTTTTTACCTTTTCAGCTGGAGTTGAATGTGTATGAATCTGATGTGTCAAAAAATATTTATAATAGATGACTTGGGGCCTGATGCTGCAGCCCTCAGGCAGTCAAAACTCCACTTGACTTCAGTGAGAACTTTACTTATCCAAGGTCCAGCTGCCTTGTGCCTGCAGGGGAAAAGGAAAAGCTTAAGTGAAGCATTGGTTCAGGGCTTCAAGAACTATAGACAGAAAGTCTTAGATAATGGGAGAAAGAAATCTGCAGCTGGTTTCCTGTTTGAGAGCTGTAATTGACAAAAGTGACTTGGTCTACTAAGAATAGTTTTGATTGATTCTCATCCACTTACTTATCAACATAAAGTCTGTGTGTCTGAGTAGCAAAGTAACACCAGTGCTACCACACTTCTTAATTCTATTTAGATGTCAAATGCCCTTAATAAGTATTCATGAAGAGCGGGCCCATAAACTCCTATATCCCAAAGATTTATTGATTATATATGAGGCATGACAAAAGAAATATAGTAAGTATAAATCAAAGGTCAAAAGATTATTGAATAAAATGTTCAAGAAGACTTTCCATTCATTGAAATTAGAGGTAAGGTGAAATGCAGGCACTTTAAAAATCTACTAGTTCTAACACCTCAGTATGTGTATGCAGTAACTGGAACCCAGAGGTGGGAAAACTCTACTATATTATAATAATCTCTTCCTTTGCCATACTCCAGTCTCATCTGTTTTTCCTTACTCCCCTCACCCTCCAAAAGATTACTTTTTCTTGGGGAAATTTTTCCATTTTATTTGAAAGGATACCAACAGGGTTTAAAAATGAAACAATCCTTTAGCTGTTTTAGTTATAGCATCTTAGAGACATTTTCCTTATCTATTGAGTAGATGTGCTAGATTGTGCTAGATTGTGCTAGATTACTTTAGCAATTAACTACTGGCTGCATTATAATTTCATCTCTCTTTTTTTAACCATAAAGTTTATACTTCTATATTTTCCTAATAGAACTTCTCCTGGAGAAAACCACTTAGTAATAATGTGTTTGGTGAGTTCTTTGTTTTTTTCTGTAATATTTTTCTGCCCTACTTTGAGCTTTCCTGGTGACTCAGTAAAGAATCCATCTGGAATGCAGGAGACCAGGATTCAATTCCTGGTTCAGGACGATCCCCTGGAGAAGGATTTAGCAACCCACTATTCTTGCCTGGGAAATCCCATGGAGAGATGATCCTGGTGGGCTACCCATGGGTGGCAAAGAGTTGAACATGACTTAGCGATTAAACCACCGTTACCCCTTACATTAGATACCAGTACATTAACACTGCCCTGTCAAGTGCAACGAGACATTCAGTGGCATCCCATGATTCAAACAGTTTGATATATAGATACTCCAACATTTCAGTATCATTCAAAATAAGAAACACATAACTCCCCTCCCATTCAGTGTACACACCCACACACACATACTTGAAAGAACATTTTTCTAAAACTTATGTGTGTTATGTGTAATATAATGTTTGGTATTAACTAGGATTTCATCCCCAGGGAAGGCAATGGCACCCCACCCCAGTACTCTTGCCTGGAAAATCCCATGGATGCAGGAGCCTGGTAGGCTCCAGTCCATGGGGTCGCTAAGAGTTGGACACGACTGAGCGACTTCACTTTTACTTTTCACTTTCATGCATTGGAGAAGGAAATGGCAACCCACTCCAGTATTCTTGCCTGGAGAATTCCGGGGACGGAGGAGCCTGGTGGGCTGCTGTCTATGGAATCACACAGAGTCGGACATGACTGAAGCGACTTAGCAGCAGCAGCAGCAGCAGCAGCAGGATTTCATCCCATTGAACTTGCTGGGTGGTTATCAATACATTGATTTTACACTCCACTAGTGAATTGCAACCTGTAGTTCCTGCGATAGTAAACTCTCTGGTACTTTTGCAACTGTTAAAGAGACAGGCTGGGTTTCCCTGGTGGCTCAATGGTAGAGAATCCTCCTGCTAATGTAGGAGACATGGGTTCAATTCCTGGGTTGGAAAGATTCCCTGGAGGAGGGAATGGCTACCCACACCAGTATTATTGCCTAGAAAATCCCATGGACAGAGGAGCCTTGTGGGCTACAGTCCATAGAGTTGCAAAGAGTTGGACATGATAACATACACAAAGAGATAGGCATATTGGTCACATGTTTGCACTTCTGAAAAGATGGATGGAGATCTGGTACTTTTTAGGAGTTGATCACCTTCTTAGTATGAGTTTAAAGGACATGGGATAATGGTGAAAGGGAAATTTGAGTGCAAGAGGCATTTTTTCATTGTAGACTGACTCCTAGGCACTCACAGATATTGATAACTCCTTCATGATCTTCACTGACACATCTTCATGTGCTGTTTCAGACATTTGAAAATATTTGCTGTATTTAGTTGGGAACACATGAATCTAGATATCAAGAAAGGTTCTACTTTACCCAGTAGTAGATTTCTCATAGAGACTGCCACTGAATTAACAATCCAGATATTTGAAACACTTTGATTTTGTTTCTCAGGCATGGCTTGATTCAACATGTTCTGTGTTCTTACAATGTGTCTAAAACAACAGTGAAGCAAAGGCCAACCTCTTTCTTTCCCTCAAGATTTCTTTGGCCCCTGGCACCTTTATAGGTGTTCAGATAAGTTATGAAGTCTGTATCAAGGAAAAACATCTGAGGGGATTAATTATTTTTATTTATTTATTTATTTTTTTGCTACACATTTGTTAAGGGATAGACCTCTGCACTCATCTCACATGCTAGCAAAGTAATGCTCAAAATTCTCCAAGCCAGGCTTCAGCAACATGTGAACCAAGAACTTCCAGGTGTTCAAGCTGGTTTTAGAAAAGGCAGAGGAACCAGAGATCAAATAGCCAACATCCGTTGGATCGTCGAAAAAGCAAGAGGGTTTCAGAAAAGCATCTATTTGTGCTTTATTGACTATGCCAAAGCCTTTGACTGTGTGGATCACAATAAACTATGGAAAATTCTGAAAAAGATGGGAATACCAGACCACCTGATCTGCCTCTTGAGAAATGTATATGCAGGTCAGGAAGCAACAGTTAGAACTGGACATGGAACAACAGACTGGTTCTGAATAGGGAAATAAGTACGTTAAGGCTGTATATTGTCACCCTGCTTATTTAACTTACATGCAGAGTACATCATAAGAAACGCTGGGCTGGAAGAAGCATAAGCTGGAATCAAGATTGCTAGGAAAAATATCAATAACTTCAGATATGCAGATGACACTACCCTTATGGCAGAAAGTGAAGAAGAACTAAAGAGCCTCTTGATGAAAGTGAAAGAGAAGAGTGAAAAAGTTGGCTTAAAGCTCAACATTCAGAAAACGAAGATCATGGCATCTGGTCCCATCATTTCATGGCAAATAGATGGGGAAACAGTGAAAACAGTGGCAGGCTTTATTTTGGGGGGCTCCAGAATCACTACAGATGGTGACTGCAGCCATGAAATTAAAAGATGCTTGCTCCTTGGAAGGAAAGTTATGACCAACCTAGATAGCATATTCAAAAGCAGAGACATTACCTCGTCAACAAAGGTCCGTCTAGTCAAGGCTATGGTTTTTCCAGTGGTCATGTACAGATGTGAGAGTTGGACTATGAAGAAAGCTGAGTGCTGAAGAATTGATGCTTTTGAACTGTGGTGTTGGAGAAGACTCTTGAGAGTCCCTTGGACTGCAAGGAGATCTAACCAGTCCATTTTAAAGGAAATCAGTCCTGGGTGCTCATTGGAAGGACTGATGTTGAAGCTGAAACTCCAATACTTTGGCCACTTGATGTGAAGAGCTGACTCATTTGAAAAGACCCTGATGCTGGGAAAGATTGAGGGCAGAAGGAGAAGGGGATAACAGAGGATGAGACGGGTGGATGGCATCACTGACGCAATGGACGTGGTTTGGGTGGACTCCAGCAGTGGTGATGGACAGGGAGGCCTGGCATGCTGTGGTTCATGGGGTTGCAAAGAGTCAGACATGACTGATTGACTAAACTGAAACTACAGCTGAGACATCTGAAGATGAGAGAGTCTTTGTATAAAAGAGCAGCCAAGTCACTATCACCAATAACCAGTAACTCTCTAAAGCCGGTAGACAAGAAGCAATCATTCATCAAGAGTCAACTAATTTTTACATGAGCTATTCACATGTGCTTGAGAGTCCACAAGGCCACAGTTCATGGATTGAAAGATATATGAAAACTATCAAAAGTATACATTTGCAATGTCATTTATTTTTAAATGATTCCTTTTTGAGCATCTAAACCTGCAATGTAAGTGCTAAGTGCTAGGGAACCCATGATTAGTGAAAGGCATGTTTGCAGAGTGAAAAGATTGAAAAGGAAAGAAGTTCTAAATATACTTCTAAGTAGCATTAGAACTAATTCTAATGAAGAGACTTGAGTATACAAGAACGAAAGAGAGTTGTTTCATTTCTTCTGTTTTGTTATGAACTTCAATAATGTGGCTAACAGAAAAAGAATGAAGCAGAGAGAGAAACCAAGCAATAATTTTATTTTATGCTGAAAATTACAAAGCCATCTTTATTTTGCTATAAGAGTAATTAATTTAAAATAACAAGTGGAAACTCTGCAGTTACTCAGGACCCATTATTCAGAATTCATTGTCCACCAAAGCATTTAAAAGAAAGGTTTTGGCAATATAAAATAAGGAAAATAAGGCTTAAGAGAGAACAGCTACTGATGGGAGGTATAGGTAATGTTTCCTAGTAGGAAAATATATTATCATAAGAAGAAACACTTACCATAAAACATTCCAGAGGGGAGCAATTGGAATTATGTCCCCTTCCATTGTGTTGACATAATGTGAAAACAGCCAGTCAAATCAGTTCTGATTTTTAATTGCACATAATAAAACACCCAGACAAGCATTGATGGGATCAGTCACTTTTCAACTTGTTTTACATTAGGAAGAAAAGGCTTCAAGTCTGTCTTTTAGCCAATTCTTTATACAGGTTCATTTGAAAAATGTCAAAGGTTGGTTTAGTGTATGGATTTTACATAGGATACATATCCATTTTCAGTTAGAGATGATTCCTTTTCTTGATTACTTGTGACTTTAATTGTATGCAGGGTTGTCCTCCTGGAAAGGCAAATTGATGCAATTGCCCACAGACCCTCAGGAGCTATGAGGGAAGGGGGAAAACTAAGGCAGCCAGCAGCTGGTGGCTAAAATATAATTAGTGTCAATATGTAAAATACAATTAGCATCAGCATGCAGCCTGCTCCCTAGGCCTGCCTCAGCTGTCTTTGGTCATCTGTGACACCTCTTCCCTCAAATTATCTACCTGCCAACCAACTGCTGTTCTTCATGTCAGTGATTGCTAACTATTGGTTAAAATACTCACAACACAATTTCCAAACTTAATCTGCATAAAATATTAAGCCTATAAATAGATGACTTAAATTATATATTTTGGGCCCTGTACCTCCACAGACAAGGCCTCCTTATACCTGAACTTGGCTATTAAAACCTATCTTGTTAGGACATCTTAATTTGTCACAAGAAATCACTGTAGTTTAAAACTATAGGAACAGTTACTGCCATCCTCACGTTATCAAAATCAGACCATTAAGTCCTAGAAATTCTTATATTTATAAAAGAAGAATAATATTTGATAAAGAATTCATACTAAAAGTTGCTAAATTTTGATTTATGGAATGAAAAGAAGCCTGTTTGACATCATTAAGATGAAGGAAGATAAGCAACTACTAAACTGTTTTCCTTCAAGAAAAGTAATAGTCATTTATTAACTTAGGAGTGGATTGTACTTTACCTATTTATATGTGAGCTTTCTGGTTGGAACTTAGAATGTGTTTTCTTAGACACATTGGGTTTAACATGGGTTTGAGTTTACAAGGAAATCAAGAAAAATCTCTGATATCTATAGCATAGCTGCGGATAGGCCATAACACAACAAATAGGACTTTTTTCTAAGGTTTAGGATCTTGCAATTTCTTACTGTTGTAAAACTCTCACACATCTCAGAGTTCATACTGAAACTCTTTTCCCCTCTCTTCCTTCTTTCCTTATAATTATTATTTTTGGACAGCATTTCAAATTGAATAATTTTCCATTGATTTACATTATAATTTCCCCAATGATTTCTTTTCAATTTTATTGACCCTTGGTTAATTCCTACCTCTATCCATATGAGTTTAAAATTTCTTATCTTAACTCATCATCAAAGAATTTATTTAAAAAGAACATTAATGCACTGGAGGACTTTTCCCTTAATGGGATTTTAGTGACTCATTCCTATTACAAGGGGAAGAGGCCTTATTAAATGCAAAGATAAGCCATTGATTATCAATTTATCTTCTCCAAAACTGTGGATATTTTAACATGAATACCCAGTAAGTTTTGAGAAGTACTTCCTTAAGCAATGTCCTATGTGATGCCAGTCACTCCAGAACATCAGGTGTGGGTGCTGGATCCCACTGTCATTTTTACACAACGTCAGTATTAATCCTTCATCCTTTGTGGGGAGCTCTGTTATGGGAGCTAGTTCTTGAAAAGGTTATTCAGGCTCAGCTAGAACATTTGTAAGGTTTCACAGCTGCAAGATGGAGGTCTATATTGGCCTTTATTGTTCAGTTGCTCAGTTGTGTCCAACTCTTTGCGACCCCATGGACTGCAGTACACCAGGCTTCCCTGTCTTTCACCATCTCCTGGAGCTTGCTCAAACTCATGTCCATTGAGTTATTGATGCCACCCAATCATCTTGGCCTCTCTCTTCAGATCAGATCAGATCAGTTGCTCAGTCATGTCCGACTCTTTGCGACCCCATGAACCGCTCGATAAAGGACAGAAATGGTATGGACCTAACAGAAGCAGAAGATATTAAGAAGAGATGGCAAGAATACGCAGAAGAACTGTACAAAAAAGAGCTTCACAACCCAGATAATCATGATGGTATGATCACTGACCTGGAGCCAGACATCCTGGAATGTGAAGTCAAGTGGGCCTTAGAAAGCATCACGACAAAAAAAGCTAGTGGAGGTGATGAAATTCCAGTGGAGCTATTCCAAATCCTGAAAGATGATGCTGTGAAAGTGCTGCACTCAATATGCCAGCAAATCTGGAAAACTCAGCAGTGGCCACAAGATTGGAAAAGGTCAGTTTTCATCCCAATCCCAAAGAAAGGCAATGCCAAAGAATGCTCAAACTACCGCACAATTGCACTCATCTCACATGCTAGTAAAGTAATGCTCAAAATTCTCCAAGCCAGGCTTCAGCAATATGTGAACCATGAACTTCCTGATGTTCAAGCTGGTTTTCGAAAAGGCAGAGGAACCAGAGATCAAATTGCCAACATTCGCTGGATCATGGAAAAAGCAAGAGAGTTCCAGAAAAACATCTATTTCTGCTTTATTGACTATGCCAAAGCCTTTGACTGTGTAGATCACAATAAACTGTGGAAAATTCTGAAAGAGATGGGAATACTAGACCACCTGATCTGCCTCTTGAGAAATCTGTATGCAGGTCAGGAAGCAACAGTCCTCTCTCTTAACTACTTGTAAATAGATGTCAATTTTATGTGTGTGGTATGGACGGGGCTGGGGTGGTGACAGAAGTCAATTAGAGATTAGTTAACCAAGTATTCCATTATGGTTGAAGCAGAATTTTGTCAGTGACATAACCTAAAAGCCCTAGTTACCAAATACCGTATCAACTTAAAAAATTATCAACTGTAGCAAATGTCAGTTTCACTTAAGAGCAACCAGTATCATGGTTTCCTGCTTGACATCCATCTCTTGTTTACTTCAATTTTGTTATCTAGTAGTTATACAATGCTAAAGTATATATATATTTTTAAAAGATAAAGCTGCAACTCTCATAAAAATAGAAAATATATAGGCATCAATGAGTTTATTTAAGTAATTATTCAAAAGGAGAACTAATAAGCTGTTATACTAATAGGTTCAAAGGAGAATTGAAAGATATATATGCCATCATCAGGAATGCTGGAATGAATTAAAATATAGATGAAGAACAGATCAGTACTGACAGGCCAATAGCCACTTGCATTCCACCAGACACAATTCATTTTGCATTTTTGTGGACAAGCCTCACTTGCATTGTTGTCAAACTTCTATAATGTACAAAATGATAAAATAGCTCAAAGATGATGAAAGATAGAAGTGAACACTAAAAGGCAGCCCAGATAGTACACCCAGTAATCATTATTTTGTCCCACTTTAAAGTCTTTCACAATTTTTCTTAATAGAAACATAAGTCTTTTTGACTATTAATCCTAGATTTAGAGTCAGTGTGAAACAGAGATGTGTGAGGTGATATATATATTTATTTTTTCCTAGTGGGACGATGTCCTCAACTGACATATATCTTCTATCAACATAATGGCCTTGAGCCTGAGCTCTGAATTCAGTCTCTGACACTTAGCTTAGGGACCTCAGGCAAGTTACTGTCCTTCATAGTTCTGTGCTTATAAAGCTGCTATCACAATATACATTATTGTATAAGTTTGCTTATACAAACTTTATAAGGAGGGTTTCTACTTTATTTTGGATTAACTAAATATTTTGGGAATCTATTTTTATTTCCTTTGTTGGTTGCTTTGGGGTTAAGCATCTTTATCTTTTCACAGTCTACCTTCAAGGTATATGTCTATAAGAACATAACATATAGTATAAAAACCTCACAAGAGTAGATTTTCTTTCTCCCCTCATGACCTTGTCATATTGTTTTCATGTATTTTACTAATACATATTCAATAAATTCATTATTATAATACATTACAACTGCAGTATACATATTAATTTTGTTGCAATATTTAATTACATTTTAAATGTTTTTAAATAATAAGAACAAATCTTACAGATATTTCTACGTTTTCGATTCCTATGTGTACATCCACATTTTCATCAGGCATGCTTTTTCTTCTTCCTGAAAGGACTCATTTTTACATTTTTTTTTGTTTTTAGTGCAGGTCTGTTGTGATGAATTCTTTAAACTTTTGTGAAAGTGAAGAAAAGTGAAGTCGCTCAGTTGTGTCTGACTCTTTGCAACCCCATAGACTGTAGCCTGCCAGGATCCTCTGTCCATGGGATTTTCCAGGCAAGGATACTGGAGTGGGTTGCCATTTCCTTCTCCAGGGGATCTTCCCAACCCAGGGATTGAACCCGGGTCTTGCGCACTGCAGGCAGAATCTTTATCATCTGAGCCACCAGGAAAGCTGAGGAAATCTTTACTTTGTTATTTTTGAATGATATTTTACAGAATATGCAGTTCTAGATTGTCAGAACTTTTTTTTTCCCTTCAGCACTTTAAAGACATACCATTTCCTCCCTTTCATTCTTTCCAGTGGGAGATCTGCTGTCATCTGGATGTTTGTTCTAATGTACAAACTGTGTTTTTTTCTGCTGTTTTTAGGACTTTATTTTTATCACTAGTTTTGAGCAATCTAATTGTTTTGTTACTCAGTGTTGTTTTTTTGGCTTCTGATGCTTGAGATACATCAAGCTTCTTGAAGTTATGGTTTACAGTTTTCATCAAATTTGAAACATTTTAGAATATTGTTTCTTTATTTTTTTTCTATTCTAATTCTCTCTCTTTGAGGGACTCTTAATACATGTGTACTTGACAGCTTAAAGTTTTCCCACAGAATACTTTGTTCATTTAAAATTATTTTTTTCTGTCTTTATTTCAAGTTCACTAATCTTTTCTTCTAAAATATCTACTTGGGTAATACAATTCAGTGTGTTCTTTTTTTTTTCCATTTCAGACTTTTTTTTTTCTATTTCTAATAGTTTGATTAATTTTTTAAAAATACTTTCATGTCTCTTTCTGAAAATAATGGAATACATGCTTACGTTCACTGCATATTAAAACATGCTGCTGCTTGGTCACTCAGTTGTGTCCAACTCTTTGCAACCCTTTGGACTATAGCATGCCGAACTCCTCTCCATAAGATTTCCAGACAACTATACTGGAGTGAGATGCCATTTCCTGCTCTTCCCAACCCAGGGATCGAACCTAAGTCTCGTATGTCTTCTTCATTGCTGGCAGATCATTTACCACTGAGCCATTGGGAATGGTCATTAAAACATATATGATAACTCTTTTAACATCCTTATCTACTAATTTTAACAAATGTCATTCTGGGTTTGTATCAACTGATTGATCTATTTCCTCATTATGGATTATATGTTCCTACTTCTTTACACATTTTTTTTTTTTTAATTTACTGCCAAGCATTGTGAATTTACCTTAGTGGGCAACAGATATTTTTGTTTTCCTGTAAATATTCATCAGTTTTTTTTCTGAGTCACAGACTAATTGCTTGGAATCATTTGATTCTTTCAGATCTCACTTTTAAGATATGTTTACTAAGCCAGAGCAGTGTTTAGTGTTTGCCCTGAACCTGAGGCAAGATTCCTCTGCATATTTCATTCAATGCCTGAGAATTATAATAATGTTTCAGTCTGGCTGATGGGCCCAGACACTATTCCTGACCTGTGTATGTACCAAGTGATATTCTCTCTAATCCTTTTGGGTTGTTCTTTTTTCAGTTTTATCACATTCATCTAATAATTAGTACCTGACTGGATGGTTGAGGATTATACAAACAGATCTCCATGTTCTTACCTGCATAATTCTCTCCCCCATATTCTTTCCAATGTATTTCATTCACTTCTGTTTTCCTAGATCTGCCTTATCTCTTTAAACTCAGGAAGTCTGTTGGGCTTTGCCTAGCTTCTTCTCCTCTATGCTGCAACCTATACACTCTTATGAAGGAAGTAAATTGTCCTAATCATAGGGCTCACCTCTTCTGTTTCCCGTTTCTCATGTACCACTGTCCCTTGTTGCCAGATGTTCGATGGTTTAAAACTATTGTTTCATACATTACCTTCCAGTGTTTCATTGTTTGAGGGGACAGGGTAAATCTGGTCCCTTTAACTTCCATCTTTGGATAAAGCGGAATTTTGTATTTTAACTCTTCATACAGTAATTAAAACAGTAGTCCCCAAACTTTTGGGGACCAGGGGCCAGTTTTGTGGAAGACAATTTTTACATTGACCTGGGAATGAGGGGAATGGTTTTGGAATGATTCAAGCACATTACATTTATTGTGCCCTTTATTTGTGTTATTGTTACATCAGCTCCACCTCAGATCATCAGACATTAATCAGCTCCACCTCAGATCATCAGGCATTAGATTCTGGAGATCAGAGACCCCTGCTTTAAAATATATCCTAACTGAATAGAATATTTTGCAGCAATCAGTACAGAGAACTTCTGAGAGAACGCTGGCAAGAGATAGACAAGAAATTCCAAGTTAAGCCTACATGAAAACAGGAACAGAAAAACAGAAGACATTTTGAACTAAGGACAGATGTACTAGCAAGACTGCTGAATTTTGAAACTCTGTTACAACGCCCCACATACCTATAGAAGAGGGTGCTGTTGATATGCTCAGTCGTGGTCGACTCTTTGCAACCCCATGGACTGTAGCCCGCCAGGTTCCTCCATCCATGGAATTTTCCAGACAAAAATACTGGAGTGGATTGCCATTTCCTTCTCCATAGAAGAGGGTATATATAGGTAAATGAATATACACTTCTATCTAACTATACTTCCCAGTCATTTCCAGTTAGAGATGCTCTGTTAAATTTGATCTCAAAAAAATAGTGAAGTCTCCACATGACAATAGTGGTATTCTTTGTATTTGTTGATTTAACAATTACAAAATGAGAAAAGGTGACCATGAATTTAGTGACACTGAATTTCTTCAACTTTATTAAACTTACTAACATCTATCTGTTACCAAGTCCGAGGTTGTACTACTCTGCAAATGACAGGCCAATAAATCAAGAGACAAGTTGGGATAAGGAATAGTGATTTTATTTGGAAGGCAAACCATTCGTGAGAAGATGATAGACTAGTGCCCCAAAGAATCATCTCACTAGAGTTAGAATTCAGGGTATTATTTTACTAAAAGGGAAGGAGTTATGGTTGGTTGTTGCAAGCTTCTTGGTGCAAGAATCCTTTGTTCTGCTGCTGCTGCTGCTGCTGCAGCTGCTAAGTCACTTCAGTTGTGTCCGACTGTGTGACCCCAGAGACAGCAGCCCACCAGGCTCCACCATCTCTGGGATTCTCCAGGCAAGAACACTGGAGTGGTTGCCATTTCCTTCTCCAATGCATGAAAGTGAAAAGTGAAAGTGAAGTCGCTCAGTCGTGTCCGACTCTTAGCGACCCCATGGACTGCAGCCTACCAGGCTCCTCCGTTCATAGGATTTTCCAGGCAAGAGTACTGGAGTGGGGTGCCATTGCCTTCTCCGTCCTTTGTTCTAGTGACAGTTATTGTAGCTCCAGTAACAGTGTTCCTATAAACCTCCAACAAGATAAATATTATTCTGTCTTTGCTACTTTTTATTAAGATATGAAAGGAAAAGTATTATGTGGAAAAGATAAGAACATTTAGAATGGGCTACCCTGTATTATCCAGGTTATGCTGCTGCTGCTGCTTGTAAGTCTCTTCAGTCGTGTCTGACTCTGTGTGACCCCATAGATGGCAGCCCACTAGGCTTCCCCGTCCCTGGGATTCTCCAGGCAAGAGCACTGGAGTGGGTTGCCATTTCCTTCTACAAGGCGTGAAAGTGAAAAGTGAAAATGAAGTTGCTCAGTCGTGTCCGACTCTTCGAGACCCCATGGACGGCAGCCTACCAGGCTCCTCCATCCATGGGACTTTCCAGGCAAGAGTACTGGAGTGGGGTGCCATTGCCTTCTCCGATTATTCAGGTTATAAGCAACATTATTTCAGAAAAGCTACAGAGTCAGCATAACTAAGCACAGACAACAGAGCACAAAAGTTAGAGATAAAGGAATAAACTCAATACATATTCAAGTTTGTTCTTGCTTACATATCTACATGAACACCAGGAGCTGTTCATTTATTTATCAAAATGTTTATCTACATATAATTCCTGACACATAAAGTGAAAACTCCTTAAAAATTTCAGAGTCCAATAGAGGCTTGAAGTTTGGGGGAAAAAAATCAAGAAAATAACTGAATCAATTAAAATATTAATTGGTTGCACATAAATATATAGAGGGGCTACCCTGCATCTGAGGTCGGGGGGAGGAGTGTGGCTGAGATGAGATACCCCGTGTCCGAGGTCAGGGGCGGCGATGAGAGGAGATACCCCACGTCCGAGGTCAGGAGCAGCGACAAGAGGAGTTACCCAGCATCCAAGGTCAGGGGCGGCGGCTGGGAGGAGCAACCCCACGCCTGAGACCAGAGGCGATGGCCGGGAGGACCAACCCCATGTCCAAGGGCCTAGAGGAGCTATCCGATGTTGAAGGTCAGGAAGGACGGCAATAAGGAGATACCCCTTGTCCAAGGTAAGGAGCAATGGCTGCGCTTTGCTGGAACAGCTGTGAAGAGATATCCCACACCCAAGGTAAGAGAAACCCAGGTAAGATGATAGATGTTGCAAGAGGGCATCAGAAGGCAAACACACTGAAACCATACTCACAGAAAACTAGTCAATCTAATCACACTAGGACCACAGCCTTGTCTAACTCAGTGAAACTAAGCCATGCCCGTGGGGCAACCCAAGATGGGCGGGTCATGGTGAGAGAGATCTGACAGAAAGTGGTCCACTGGAGAAGGGAATGGCAAGCCACTTCAGTATTCTTGCCTTGAGAACCCCATGAACATATGAAAAGGCAAAATGATAGGATACTGAAAGAGAAACTCCCCAGGTCAGTAGGTGCCCAATATGCTACTGGAGATCAGTGGAGAAATAACTCCAGAAAGAATGAAGGGATGGAGCCAAAGCAAAAAGAATACCCAGCTGTGGATGTGACTGGTGATAGAAGCAAGGTCGGATGCTGTAAAGAGCAATATTGCATAGGAACCTGGAATGTCAGGTCCATGAATCAAGGCAAATTGGAAGTGGTCAAACAAGAGATGGCAAGAGTGAATGTTGACATTCTAGGAATCAGTGAACTGAAATGGACTGGAATGGGTGAATTTAACTCAGATGACCATTATATCTACTACTGTGGGCAGGAATCCCTCAGAAGAAATGGAGTGGCCATCATGGTCAACAAAAGAGCCTGAAATGCAGTACTTGGATGCAATCTCAAAAATGACAAAATGATCTCTGTTCATTTTCAAGGCAAACCATTCAATGTCACAGTAATCCAAGTCTATGCCCCAACCAGTAACGCTGAAGAAGCTGAAGTTAAACGGTTCTATGAGGATGTATAAGACCTTTTAGAACTAACACCCAAAAAAGATGTCCTTTTCATTATGGGGGCCTGCAAAGCAAAAGTAGGAAGCCAAGAAACACCTGGAGTAACAGGCAAATTTGGCCTTGGATTACAGAATGAAGCAGGGCAAAGACTAATAGAGTTTTGCCAAAAAAATGCACTGGTCATAACAAACACTCTTCCAACAACTCAAGGGAAGACTCTGTACATGGACATCACCAGATGGTCAACACCAGAATCAGACTGATTATATTCTTTGCAGCCAAAGATGGAGAAGCTCTATACAGTCAGCAAAAACAAGACCAGGAGCTGACTGTGGCTCAACCATGAACTTCTTATTGCCAAATTCAGAAGTAAATTGAAGAAAGTAGGGGAAACCACTAGATGATTCAGGTATGACCTAAATCAAATCCCTTATGATTATACAGTGGAAGTGAGAAATAGATTTAAGGGCTTAGATCTAATAGATAGAGTGCCTGATGAACTATGGAATGAGGTTTGTGACACTGTACAGGAGATAGGGATCAAGACCATCCCCATGGAAAAGAAATGCAAAAAAGCAGAATGGCTATCTGGGGAGGCCTTACAAATAGCTGTGAAAAGAAGAGAAATGAAAAGCAAAGGAGAAAAGGAAAGATACAAACATCTGAATGCAAAGTTCCAAAGAATAGCAAGAAGACATAAGAAAGCCTTCTTCAGCAATCAATGCAAAGAAATAGAGGAAAACAACTGAATGGGAAAGACAAGATATCTTCAAAAAAATCAGAGATACCAAAGGAACATTTCATGCAAAGATGGGCATGATAAAGGACAGAAACGGCATGGACCTAACAGAAGCAGAAGATATTAAGAAGACATGGCAAGAATACACAGAAAAGCTGTACGAAAATGATCTTCACAACCCAGATAATCACTGACCTAGAGCCAGACATCCTGGAATGTGAAGTCAAGTGGGCCTTAGAAAGCATCACTATGAACAAAGTGAGTGGAGGTAATGGAATTCCAGTTCAGCTATTCCAAATCCTGAAGGATGATGCTGTGAAAGTGCTGCAGTCAATATGCCAGCAAATCTGGAAAACTCAGCAGTGGCCACAGGACTGGAAAAGGTCAGTTTTCATTCCGATCCCAAAGAAAGGCAATGCCAAAGAATGCTCAAACTACCGCACAATTGCATTCATCTCACACGCTAGTAAAGTAATGCTCAAAATTCTCCAAGCCAGGCTTCAGCAATATGTGAACCGTGAACTTCCTGATGTTCAAGCTGGTTCTAGAAAAGGCAGAGGAACCAGAGATCAAATTGCCAATATCCGCTGGGTCATGGAAAAAGCAAGAGAGTTCCAGAAAAACATCTATTTCTGCTTTGTTGACTATGCCAAAGCCTTTGACTGTGTGGATCACAATCAACTGTGGAAAATTCTGAAAGAGATGGGAATACCAGACCACCTGATCTGCCTCTTGAGAAATTTGTATGCAGATCAGGAAGCAACAGTTGGAACTGGTCATGGAACAACAGACTGATTCCAAATAGGAAAAGGAGTCAGTCAAGGCTGTATATTGTCACTGTGTTTATTTAACTTATATGCAGAGTACATCAGGAGAAACACTGGACTGGAAGAAACACAAGCTGGAATCAAGATTGCTGGGAGAAATATCAATAACCTCAGATATGCAGGTGACACCACTCTTATGGCAGACAGTGAAGAGGAACTAAAAAGCCTCTTGATGAAAGTGAAAGTGGAGAGTGAAAAAGTTGGCTTAAAGCTCAACATACAGAAAACGAAGATCATGGCATCCAGTCCCATCACTTCATGGGAAATAGGTGGGGAAACAGTGGAAACAGTGTCAGACTTTATTTTTCTGGGCTCCAAAATCACTGCAGATGGTGACTGCAGCCATGAAATTAAAAGATGCTTACTCCTTGGAAGGAAAGTTATGACCAACCTAGATAGCATATTCAAAAGCAGAGACATTACTTTGCCAACAAAGGTTCATCTAGTCAAGGCTATGGTCTTTCCTGTGGTCATGTATGGATGTGAGAGTTGGACTGTGAAGGCTGAGTGTCGAAGAATTGATGCTTTTGAACTGTGGTGTTGGAGAAGACTCTTGAGAGTCCCTTGGACTGCAAGGAGATCCAACCAGTCCATTCTGAAGGAGATCAGCCCTGGGATTTCTTTGGAAGGAATGATGCTAAAGCTGAAACTCCAGTACTTGGGCCACCTCATGTGAAGAGTTGACTCATTGGAGAAGACTCTGACGCTGAGAGGGATTGGGGGCAAGAGGAGAAGGGGACGACAGAGGGTGGGATGGCTGGATGGCATCACTGACTCAATGGCCATGAGTCTGAGTGAACTCTGGGAGTTGGTGATGGACAGGGAGGCCTGGCGTGCTGCGATTCATGGGGTCGCAAAGAGTCGGACATGACTGAGTGACTGATCTGATCTGATCTGATATCTAGTAACTACCTAAATAGCTAGCTAGCTAGAGAGACAGCTCTTTATAAAAACCTAAATACCTAAGCATTTGGATTCTTCTTACATAATTTTTTATGATTCTTTGTGAAAAGGAAAAAATGACAATAATTTTCTGGATATTTTAACTTGAAGTACATGAATTGGAGTAGATCTAGTCGATCACAGTCAGCTCCCTTTCCCTATTTATAGTCAAGTGTGGTTATTCAGCGGGAAAGGCAATGGCTCCCCACCCCAGTACTCTTGCCTGGAAAATCCCATGGATGGAGGAGCCTGGTGGGCTGCAGTCCATGGGGTCGCTAAGAGTCAGACATGACTGAGCGACTTCACTTTCACTTTCCACTTTCATGCACTGGAGGAGGAAATGGCAACCCACTCCAGTGTTCTTGCCTGGAGAATCCCAGGAACAGGGGAGCCTGGTGGGCTGCTGTCTATGGGATCGTGCAGAGTCGGACACAACTGAAGCGACTTAGCAGCAACAGCAGTGGTTATTCAAATTGCCAACATTTATTGGATCATGGAAAAAACAAGGAAATTCCAGAAAAACATCTACTTCTGTTTCATTGACTACACTAAAGCCTTTGACTGTGTGGATCATAGCAAACTGTGGAAAATTCATAAAGAAATAAAAACCAGACTACCTTACTGATCTCTTGAGAAACCTACATGCAAGTCAAGAAGAAACAGTTAGAACAAGACATGGAAAAAAATGATTCAGAATTGGGAAAGATGTATAACAAAGGTGTACATTATCCTGGTTTTTTGAACATTTTATATTCAGAGTACATAATATGAAATGCCCAGCTGGATGAATCACGATTTCAGCAGTCAATATTGCTGATAATTATCAACAACCTTAGATATGCAGATGATATGACTCTAATGGCAGAAAGTGAAGAGGAACTAAAGAGCCTCTTGATGAAAGTGAAAGAGTTGAATGACATTAAAAACTAAGATCATTACATTCAGTCCTATCAGTTCAGTTCAGTTCAGTTGCTCACTCCTGTCCGACGCTTTGCGACCCCATTAATCGCAGCACGCCAGGCCTCCCTGTCCATCACCAACTCCCAGAGTTCACTCAGACTCATGTCCATTGAGTCAGTGATGCCATCCAGCCATCTCATCCTCTGTCGTTCCCTTTTCCTCCTGTCCCCAGTCCCTCCCAGCATCAGAGTCTTTTCCAGTGAGTCAACTCTTCGCATGAGGTGGCCAAAGTACTGGAGTTTCAGCTTTAGCATCATTCCTTCCAAAGAAATCCCAGGGCTGATCTCCTTCACAATGGACTGGTTGGATCTCCTTGCAGTCCAAGGGACTCTCAAGAGTCTTCTCCAACACCACAGTTCAAAAGCATCAATTCTTCGGCGCTCAGCCTTCTTCACAGTCCAGCTCTCATATCCATACATGACCACAGGAAAGACCATAGCCTTGACTAGGCGAACCTTTGTTGGCAAAGTAATGTCTCTGCTCTTGAATATGCTATCTAGGTTGGTCATAACTTTCCTTCCAAGGAGTAAGTGTCTTTTAATTTCATGGCTGCAGTCACCATCTGCAGTGATTTTGGAGCCCAGAAAAATAAAGTCTGACACTGTTTCCACTGTTTCCCCATCTATTTCCCATGTAGTGATGGGACCGGTGCCATGATCTACGTTTTCTGTATGTTGAGCTTTAAGCCAACTTTTTCACTCTCCACTTTTACTTTCATCAAGAGGCTTTTTAGTTCCTCTTCACTTTCTGCCATAAGGGTGGTGTCATCTGCAAAATCAAAGGCTTTGGCATAGTCAATAAAGCAGAAATAAACGTTTTTCTGGAACTCTTGCTTTTTCCATGATCCAGCGGATGTTGGCAATTTGATCTCTGGTTCCTCTGCCTTTTCTAAAACCAGCTTGAACTTCAGGAAGTTCACAGTTCACGTATTGCTGAAGCCTGGCTTGCAGAATTTTGAGCATTACTTTCCTAGCGTGTGAGATGAGTGCAATTGTGTGGTAGTTTGAGCATTCTTTGGCATTGCCTTTCTTTGGAATTGGAATGAAAACTGACCTTTTCCAGTCCAGTCCTGTGCCAGTGCTGAGTTTTCCATATTTGCTGGCATATTGAGTGCAGCACTTTCACAGCATCATGTTTCAGGATTTGAAATTTCAGTCCTATCACTTCATTGCAATTTGAAGCAGGGAAAGTAGAAAGAGTGATGGATTTTGTTTTCTTGGGCTCTAAAATCATTGTGGACTGTGACTGCAGCCATGAAATTAAAAGACACTTGCTCCTTGGAAGGAAAGCTGTGATAAACCTAGACAGTGTATTAAAAAGCAGAGACATCACTTTGCTGACAAAGGTCTGTTGATTCAAGAATGAAGAAAAGAAAGTGAAAGTCACTCAGTCATGTCCAACTCTTTGTGACTCTGTGGATTATACAGTCAGTGGAATTCTCCAGATCAGAATATGTGAGTAGCTGTTTCCTTTTCCAGGTGATTTTCCCAACCCAGGGATTGAACACAGGCTTCCTGCATTGCAAATGGATTATTTACCACCTGAGCCACCAGGGAAGCCCAAGAATACTGGACTGGGTAGTGTATCCCTTCTCCAGTGGACCTTACTGACCCAGGAATGAACCAGAGTCTCCTGCATTGCAGACAGATTCTTTACCAACTGAATTACTAGGGAAGCCATAGATTCAAAACTATGGTTTTTCAAGTAGTCATGTATAGATGTGAGAACTGGACCATAAAGAAGGCTGAGCACCAAAGAATTGATGCTTTCGAACTGTAGTGCTGTATAAGACTCTTGAGAGTCTCTTGGACTGCCAGGAGATCAAACCAGTCAATCTTAAAGGAAATCAACCTTGAATATTCATTGGAAGGACTGATGCGGAATCTGAAGCTCCAATACTTTGACCACTTGATAGGAAGGTCTGACTCACTGGAAAAGATCTTGATGCTGGGAAAGACTGAAGACAGAAGGAGAAGGGATGACAGAGGTTGAGATGGTTGGATGACATCACTGACTCAAAGGACATGAGTTTGAGCAAGCTCCGGGAGTTGGTGATGGACAGGGAAGCCTGGCATGCTGCACTCCATGGGGTCACAAAGAGTCGGACAGGACTGAGTGACTGAACTGAACTGAACTGAGGATTGAGTAGAATGATTTCTGGCCTCAAACAATGTTTAGTTCACCAGTGGTATAGAAGCTGGAAGCCACATTTATAATTTATGTATCCAACTTATGTTACATACATGAGGTATTTTTGTTTGTTTGTTTGTATTTGTTTGTTTTGAGATCTGCAATATGAAATAAAGATTCCTGAAAATTGGAGTAGTAGTTTCTTTCTTCAAAGAATACATTTATTCTGCTTAAATCTTTTATTTTATTCAAATGCCTCCTTAAAAATGTTCTCAGGCTTTTAATGGAAATCATCAAAATAATTAAATAGAGCACCTACAAAGATTAAAGCAGAGCCAGCAGAGAAAAACAGGAGAAACATTTTGGCGAAAAAACAATAGAGAAAAAAGTCAAAGATGTAAGATCTGCTCACAGAGCACTTCCTAAAGGTTACATATCAGCTCCAGGCAAAGAGCAATAGAGAATCACCCTTAAATCTTGTTAAAGATTACGACCCATAACAAATTAAGCAATAAAAACAGAAGGAACACTTGCAGATCTCCGTACTTCTCTAAATCAAATAATAACAACAAAAACATAGATTGCACTAATGTCTGTTGAATCAAACAGCCTTTTCTCTCCCTGCACTGCCTTGTACGTTCAGCTTTTCAGTTAGCTGACCTTTTTCTGTTATTATTCTCTGATATATTTAGCATCTAGATGCTTATTTACAGACTCGTTTCTTGAAATGATGCTGACACATTTTAAAACTGCTGCTAAGTCGCTTCAGTCGTGTCCGACTCTGTGCGACCCCATAGACGGCAGC
Source organism: Tragelaphus eurycerus (assembly GCA_935064755.1). Taxonomy (NCBI): domain Eukaryota; kingdom Metazoa; phylum Chordata; class Mammalia; order Artiodactyla; family Bovidae; genus Tragelaphus; species Tragelaphus eurycerus. The sequence continues at coordinate 7,612,253 of CAKXYN010000012.1, read as the reverse complement.
CCACCAGGCTCCACCGTCCCTGGGATTCTCCAGGCAAGAATACTGGAGTGGGTTGCCATTTCCTTCTCCAATGCATGAAAGTGAAAAGTGAAAGTGAAGTCGCTCAGTCGTGTCCGACTCTCAGCGACCCCATGGACTGGAGCCTACCAGGATCCTCCGTCCATGGGATTCTCCAGGCAAAAGTACTGGGGTGGGGTGCCATTGCCTTCCCCGCATTTTAAAACTACATACCATGATTTTATTTTTAGAATATTTCTTTGTTTTTCTTTAATATGTCAGCAATTCTTGTTTATTGGTTGTTTTCTAGAGCTTGCAGAAATCTGAAAAGAAAGTGGCCTATTATCCTTTTTTTTTTTTTTTTTTTTCATTTTGCCTGGGGCTGTCTCAAAATTTGTGATAATTTTTAGGTTTATTTACTTTTTCAGTGTATTTTATTTAGCTCCTACTGGCGAGTAATATATAGTTGCTGCCTTTAAAACATTTATTCCTTATTGGAGTGATAAAATAGGTATTATAAGTAGTAAACTGAAATACTAATAAGTGCTGGAAAAGCATTTTTAGGTGGGATTTCTGTAAATAAAAGGAAAATAAAAGTGAGAAAACAGAATTGGATCATATAAAATTTGGTCACTATCAAGTTTTATTACTCTATACTTCTGTTACTTAAGTCAATTTTCTTAAATCTCTGAGGTATATTTTTTTTATTATTAAATTAAGAAGAACATGTATTCTATAGAACTGTTTTAAGGACTAACTTAGTCTATTTAAAGATCCAGGTATTTAGTAGGTACAAAATTTGATGTTACTTCTGTATTAAGGGCTTCAGAAATTTCACATAAAAAACCAGTATTTTCCTCAAAAGAGTGGAGTTGTTATGTTAAAAGTAGTATGTTTTTATATAGCATGATTAAGCCTTTTGTCAAAACATAATACATATGTTTATGTTATATGTATATATACACATATATATGCACACATATACCAAATGTATCATGTTACCACTACATTATGCAATTTAATATTGCCATATATTCTCTTAGAAACTTATTTTTACTTTTCAGAATGACACAAAACATAAGGCATAGCTTTTATTATTTGAAGGAATATAAAGTTAGTACCAGTCATTATGTTTTATTACTTTTACCATCATTATTATACCAAACTTTAGGCATCTAGTTTTTCTTAATGTAACATGTGTATATAAAAAGCTTGAACATTTTTAAAAATTAACTTTTATTGGAGTATAGTTGTTTTACAATATTTTGTTAGTTTCTCCTGTACAGCTAAGTGCATCAGCTATATATATACATATATTCCCTCATTTTTGAATTTCCTTCCCATTTAGGTCACCACAGAGAATTGAATAGAGTTCCCTGTGCTATAGAGTAGGTTCTTATTCATTATTTGTTTTATACATATTAGTTTTTACATGTCAATATCAATTTTCTGATTCATCTTGCCCCCTTTCCCCATTGGTATCCATATGTTTGTTCTTTACATCTGTGTCTCTATTTCTGCTTTACAGATTAAGTTCATCTGTATCATTTTTCTAGATTCAAAATATAGACAATATTATACAGTATTTGTTTTTCTCTTTCTGACTTACTTCACTATGTATGGTGTCTCCGGGTCCATCCATGTTTCTGTAAATGGCACAATTTTACTCCTTTTTATGGCTGAGTAATATTCCATTGTATAACACACACACACACACATATTTATATATACCATATCTCCTTTATTCCCCTGTTGATGGATATATAGACAGCTTTCATGTCCTGGCTATTGTAATTAGTGCTGCAATAAACACTGAGGTAGGTGCATGTATGTTAATGAATTATGATTTTCTTCAAATATATGTTCAGGAGTGGAATTGCTAGGTCATACGGTAGTTCTATGTTTAGTTTTTTAAGGAAACTCCATCCTGTTCTCTTATTGTGGTTGTCTCTATTTACATTCCTGCCAGCAGTGTAAAAGGGTTACCTTTTCTCCACACTCTCTCCAGCATTTATTGTTTGTAGATTTTCTGATGATGGCCATTCTGAGCCAGTATGAAGTGATACCCCATTATAGTTTTGATTTGCATTTCTCTATTTATTAGTAATGTTGAGCATATATTCACGTGTTTTTTGGCAATCTGTATGTCTTCTTTGGATAAATGTCTATTTAGTTCTTTTGCCTATTTATTTTTTTTTATTTTATTTAGATCCATGAGCTATTTGTGTATTTTGGAGATTAATCCCTTGTGAATTGCTTTGTTTGCAAATATTTCTCCCATTCTGAGGGTTGTCTTTTCAGCTTATTTATGGTTTCATACCATATTAAAACATAAATTTGGCTATTTGAATTGACATATAATTAACCCATTCAAAGATTATTCAGTATTATTATGATTGAATAGAAATTCATAATATGTATTCAACAATGTCCACAATTTTCCTATTCCTATATGTGAAGGGTCTTTTATTTCACAAGAAATGAAAAATAAATATATATTTAAAAATAAAAACTAGAAATATGGAGTAGAATAATCTACATAGAGGTATGTGTGAATAAAATTATAGACTAGCAGCAAAGTATAGGTCAGGCCCAAAGACACAACAATCACATCACTTAGAGGAATCATATACATAGGAAAGGCTTTAGAGAAAAATATGAAATAGAAAGCTGAGGCAACAAGAATAAAATTCTCAAATGCCAATTAATGTACATGAGTGATATTTAGTTGGCAAATCAGAAATATTGCATATCTTAAACTGGCTTTATCACATAAGTAACCACAGTGAAAGCACTTCAGGGGCTAAAGAACCAAACTGGCCTCCAGTTATGCTACCTGATACATAAAAATGTCCATGACATAAGGTTTTTTTTTCCATATTCTATATGCTTTTTAAAAAGTAATTATATTCTTAGTATGTTGCATATGTTCAGTGGCTTAGTCATGTCTGACTCTTTGAGACCCATGGAACAGTAGCCTGCTACGCTTCTCTGTTCATAGGATTTCCCAGGCAAGAATACTGGAGTGGAGAGCCCTTTCCTCCTCCAGAGGAGCTTCCCAACCCAGGAATCCAACCCATGTCTCCCGTGTCTCTTGTATCGGCAGGCAGGTTCTTTACCACTAGTGCCACCTGGGTAACCAGTTTTATTCTTAGCAGTAATATTATACAATGTACATCTCATATATGTATTAACAGGTAGAGATTACACTCAAATATGTCTTTGGACATGGATGGTATACTTTTTAATTTACATAGCAATACCCAGATCAGTGCCTAGCATGACATCAGTATTTAAGAATAAAATTTGATGCAGAAAAAAATACACTAATTTAAAAGCATTCCAAATAATATCTGGTTCCAAGTTTATTTTTCTCTCAAAAAAAGTGTTTTGACACAAAACCTGACTTTCTATGTGCAATTTCAATATGTGATTTATTTTGTCTCTCTTTGACAAGATTTTTAACTAATATTTGTTAAATGTTCTTTTATAAAATCATGCATTATAAGAGGGAAAGGCTTGAAAATTTCTCCATACCTCACCTTTGAACAGTATGAAAAAATCCCACTGGACTAGTATGTTGAAAAAATAGTGACGGTTTTAAAATGTTTTGATAAGTGAAGATAATGGAAGACAAAATGAAAACTAATATTGCCTGCTGCTGCTCCTGCTGCTAAGTCACTTCGGTCGTGTCCAACTCTGTGTGACTCCATAGACGGCAGCCCACCAGGCTCCCCCGTCCCTGGGATTCTCTAGGCAAGAACACTGGAGTGTGTTGCCATTTCCTTCTCCAATGCATGAGAAGTGAAAAGTGAAAGTGAAGTCACTCAGTTATGTCCGACTCTTAGTGACCCCATAGACGGCAGCCCACCAGGCTCCCCGGTCCCTGGGATTCTCTAGGCAAGAACACTGGAGTGTGTTGACATTTCCTTCTCCAATGCATGAAAAGTGAAAAGTGAAAGTGAAGTTGCTCAGTTGTGTCCGACTCTTAGTGACACCATGGACTACAGCCCACCAGGCTCCTCCGTCCGTGGGATTTTCCAGGCAAGAGTACTGGAGTGGGGTGCCATCACCTTCTCCTAGCAGTTTCCAAATATAAGGAAATCTACATGCATAAATCCACTTAGGTTTCTCAATGTTCCTATATTTTGGGACACTGGGGCCCTTCCACAGGCTCTTCCATCCATGGAATTTTCCAGGCAAGAATACTGGAGTTGGTTGCCGTTCCCTTCTCCAGGGGATCTTCCACACCCAGGGATTAAACCGAGGTTTCCCTCATTGCAGACAGACTCTTTACCATCTGAGCCACTAGCGAAGACTCCCTATATTTTACATGCTGATAACCCCATTTCAGGGCTTTCTTGGTGGCTCAGCAGTAAAGAATCCGCGTACAGTGCAAGAAACGCAGGCGACCCACGTTCGATCTCTGGGTTGGGAAGAACCCTTGGAGAAGGGCATGGCAACCCACTTCGTATTCTTGGAGAATCTCATGGTCAGAGGAGCCTGGCAGGCGATACAGCCCATGAGGTCGCAAAGAGTCAGAAACGACAGAAGCGGTTAAGCATACACGCAACCGGGTTTCACAGAACAGAAATCTCAAGGTTCAGGAGTTTAACATATGAAAAGTAAAATAGAGGATACAAAATTCCAGTTAGATATGACTGACTCAAAACTGTTTACTTTTTGATTAGCCATTCTGTCTCCTAAAATTTTACCTAGTCTTACTATCCTGTGTGTGGGTGCCTGCGTGCATGCTAAGTCACTTTAGTCCTGTCTGACTGTGCGACTCTAAAGACTGTAGCCTGCCAGCCTCCTCTGTCCTGTAGGATTCTCCAGGCAACAATAGTGGAGTGGGTTGCCATGCCCTCCTCCAGGGGATCTTCCCCACCCAGGGATCAAGCCTGCATCTTGTGCAGCTGCTGCATTAATTGCAGGCAAATTCTTTACGGTTGAGCCATGGTGGCGGGTTGAGGAGAGTGAAAGTGAAAGTCACTCAGTCTATCCGACTCTTTGCCACCCCATGCATGGAATTCTCCCATCAGAATACCTGAGTGGATAGCTTTTCTCTTCTCTAGGGGATTTTCCCACTCCAGGGATCAAAATCAGGTCTCCCACACTGCAGGTGGATTCTTCACCAGTTGAGACACAAGGGAAGCCCACCCAGGAAGCCCCATCCTATGTGTACACAGGCTTATATAGAGATTAAATGATTTATCTAAGATGTCTAAGGAAATAGCTTCAAAAATATGACAGTCATGGTAACTGAACCAAATTTTCACCCAGCAGAGCCAAGTGGAAGGTTCAAATATACTAATATTGGTTTCAAGCTCTTCTATATGTTGACAATTCACATATCATGAATTGAACTTGGGGCCAAAATGATCCTATAGGATATGATGGTGTTTCTTCTTAATAAGTATTTTTTTTACCTTACTGGGTTGTACCTGCGAGCATTCCTTGTTAATCACAGCTAGACACATGTACATTTATTGAGATACATAAGGCATATCACCTAAGAAATTAAATTCATAAATGATAATTATGTCAGAAGGATTTTCCCCATATTATGAATATAAAACATCATTCTTCTGCTTATGTTATTATCTATCCTATGATGCTAAGGGGAAAAAACTCAAAATATAGCACAAAAAAACTCAGATACTGGTTTTCACTTTATCTTATGGAATGTTCCAGAGTCATTTGTTTTATGGGTGAATTGAAACAATATCATGTTGCAGATTCTTAAAAACAAACTTAACATGTACTTTGGGAAATAAAAGCCAACAAAATATTTTTCTGCTGACACTTAATTTCACCGTAGTTAAACCAGAGGAGAATAATAGAGTTGTCAAATGATATTGCAGTGCAAAAGAAACTGCAGCATGATAGATTTTTTTTTCCATGATAACATTCCTGATGATACCATAACCCAGAGAACATATCCAAAGTGCCTAACATGGAAACAAGTACATATTCTGAGTCAGGAATGGTCAGACTAGTTCATGTTGGGGTGCGCATCAGTAACAGAAAGGGGTTAGTTGGGAAGATTTTTAAATACATCACCTTAAGTCCAGTGAATACATGGTGGTCAGGTACCAGAGTCGAGCCAGATCCTGTGTAAACACACACAGGGAGAGAGAGAGAGAGCTAGAATTTGAGACAGAAATACAAACAATTCAAACTCAAACTCAATGAAATCAGAGATGGGTATATTTAAATATAGGAAAAAAAGGCAGCATGAGCAGAGACACTGAAAGAAAAAATAGGATACCTACAAACTAATATATATTTAAAAATCTTTTTCTAGAAACATGTGTTAATATGACTTGTCATAAGACCACCAGGCCAAATCTGTCATCTGTAAGATATAGGTCAGAGGCTAAAATAGAAACACTAGAGCATTAAAGCTTGTAACAGACAAAGTAATTATAAATATGTTATTATTCCTAAAACCACTGAAGCACATAAGCATCAAAACTACTTGTGAATTAACAGAAATAAACCCTAAGAAAATCATCTCATAATAAATTGTGCAATTTATAACTACAACAGCATCATTAAGAAATAGATATGGGTAGAGACATATAACTACATGGTGAAATTTTATTATTATTGCAACATAACATTTAAAACAACTGGAGTCAGAACAGATGTGGGATTATCTTTGACAGTAACTACTTCCTAAGAAACAATAGAATGAACTTGCATAAAATCAACTATTATACCCAGTCATTTATTATTCATATTTGAATTCAAAGAGAGCTTCTCAGATTTTTGGTTTCAGAAAAAAATTTATTTGCCTCAGGATTTTATTTGCAAGCTTCAGATCCTTGAGAGGTACTCTTTTAAAGAAGAAATGTACAATCCATTTGTTTTCACTAATTATTACCCGATCTTTTAGATACTTAGATAAATAAATTAGAGAACCACCTGCTAATGAGAAATGAATTGCTGCTTATTAGCTTAACTAATGGATATAGTTATTGACAAAAAAATGTCACATATTGTTCCATTATAAAAAGAAAATCAGGTAATTTTAAAAGATTTCAAACTCATAGACTACATTAGTGAAGAAGGAAAAAGGATCAAGAGAGGTAGATTTAAAAGACAAAATTCCAAGACTTACAAGGCAATACCTCAAAAACGGTTTTTATTGTAAAAATAATAATAGATAAGTATAGAACTTTGAATGGGAAACATGGTAAATTGAAGTTTGCTAAGATGGTCACAATTATTTGCAGTTGTTGTTCAGTCACTAAGTCACGATCAACTCTGCGACTCATGAACCACAGCCCATGCCAAGCCCCTCTGTCCTCCACTATCTCCCAGAGTTTGCACAAATTCATGTCCATTGAGTCGGTGATGCTATCTAACCATATCATCCTCTGCTGCCCATTTCTCCTGCCTTCAGTCTTTCCCAGCAGCAGGATCTTTTCCAGTGAGTCTGCTCTTCGCATCAGGTAGCCAAAATATTGGCTCTTCAGCTTCAGCAACAGTCCTTCCAATGATTATTCAGTGTTGATTTCCTTTAAGATAGACTGGTTTGATCTCCTGGCAGTCCAAAGGACTCTCCTGTCGGTAGGTAGACACTGTTTCCTTGACCCTTGAATCTGGGCTGGCCTGATCGCTTGGTTAACTGATAAAGAATGTGACACAAATGTTGCTGTATGAGTTCTGAGCCTCAGTCTGTAAAAGCCTGGCAGCTTCTGCGAATATTTGCAACCCTGCTGCCACAAGAGAAAGTGCCGGCTTCCTTGTGACCATTACAGGTCGGGAAAATATCCAAAGTGAGAAATGTTTCCTGGAGTCCATATCTTTTCCCAGAGGAAAATTACTCAGATATTAGAAGGCACAGCGGCAACAAAGTGAGTGGACACTTAAGAACTGGTAAAGAAGAATGAAATCAACCAAAGAAGTCAATTCAGTTCTCAACGTGTTGGCCTGTATTTATTAACTAACAAAGTTCTGTTCCAGATGACATCTGCTTAGGAACAGCACAATGCCCTGCCCATCTGATGTGTCTGAAGAGATGTTCAAGAAATAAGCATTTTAAAGCAAATTCAAAACAAAGTGCAAAATATATATCCAAAATAAAAGAACCCTAAACAAAAATATCAAAAGAATTAAGCCGTATAGTTCAAAAATGCATAAAATGTAATGATTAACACATTTGAAAGATTCTGCTGTCTTTGAGATATAGTTTTAGGAATTTAGGAAATAATAAAAAATAGAACAAAACAATCTATGCTATCAAGCATAGACAATACCATCAAATACTAGAATGCATTGAATTCATCACTAGATTCCTAAATTATGGAAAATAAAATCTGAATCTGCACTTCTGTAAGAAGCAAGTCCTTTTACAAAATAACACAAGTTTAAAGAGTAGAAAACAGAGGGGAAAAGTACTAGATGTTTCATAACACCATCCAAAGATAGCTGCTACTGCTGCTGCTGCTGCTAAGTCGCTTCAGTCGTGTCCGACTCTGTGCAACCCCATAGACAGCAGCCCACCAGGCTCCCCTGTCCCTGGGATTCTCCAGGCAAGAACACTGGAGTGGGTTGCCATTGCCTTCTCCAGTGCATCAAAGTGAAAAGTGAAAGTGAAGTCACTCAGTTGTATCCAACTCTTAGCGACCCCATGGACTGCAGCCTACCAGGCTCTTCTGTCCATGGGATTTTCCAGGCAAGAGTACTGGAATGGGGTGCCATTGCCTTCTCCATCCAAAGATAGAGTAACTGTTAAATTTTCAACATCTATTCTTACAGTAGTTTTCTTTCTATATATTTACATGAAGCATAATCTCCGAACCCTTATTTTTTAACTTTTAATTTTATTTAGGACTGCCCAGAATATCCTCAGTACTTAGAATCCAAATCTAGTATGCAAAGTTCCTATGCAAAAATACTCTCATGTAGTTGATGAAAGTGCAAATTGGTACTATCTTTGTGTGTTTTGGAGAAGGAAGTGGCAACCCACTCCAGGATTCTTGCCTGGAGAATCCCATGGATGGAGGAGCCTGGTGGGCTACAGTCCACGGGGTCGCAATGTGTTGGACCCGACTGAGTGACTTCACTTCACTTTGTGTGTTTGTCTCTGTGTGTGTGTGTGTGTGTGTGTGTGTGTGTGTGTGTGTGTGTGCGTGCCTTCTGTAGTGTCCAACTCTTTGCGAACCCATGATACTATCTTTAGGAAGGGATATTTGGCAATATATATCAACATTTTAATGTTTATACATTTGGTCCAGAAATTTTGGGAATTTACCTTAAGAAAGCTGTGACAAATATATGCAAAAGTGAGCTATAAATACTGTGACTTAAATAAAACACATTTTAAAGCATATTTTAAAATTTTAAAGCATATTTATTCGAGGAAAAAGCTTTGCTAGGTATTCTCTAATCCAGTTGAATATAATTCAATCACCAAGATAATGTTGTGGGAAAAAAGTAGTGATATTTCTACATGATATATTAGGTGAAAATGTTGAAAATATGTTATTTAATATTCTAGGCTCTTTTTAAAGGATTTCATTCATCTAATATGCTCTTACTATGTTAAGTACTAGTCTAAGCACTTTATAAATCTTAACTCAATTTTGAATCTTTCTAATACTCATTGAAGAAGGTATTATCCTTTTTCCTGTTTTACCAATAAACACATTGAAGAATGAACAAATTAAGTATTTTTTTTGAGTTCACATAACTACTAAAGATCAGACATTTAAACCCAGCCACTGCACTCCATAGTTGCTGCTTTTAGTCCCTTACTGCATTATGATGCTGCATATTTATGTGTGTGTAAGTGCATGTGTATATCAACACACTTATGTAGATTATTTAGCTATGTAAAATACACTTAATATATGTACATATACACTTGTAATCATGTTAAAGTAGTTTGTAACTTTTTCAAATGTTATATTGCAATTTAAATCAGGCTATATCACTAAACTTTGTGGTTGTTTTATTTGTTGTTGTTGTTCAGTTGCTCAGTCCTGGCCAACTCTTTGAGACCCTGTGGAGTGCAGAATGCCAGCCTTCCCTGTCCTTTACCATCTCCTGGAGCTTGCTCAAACTCATGTCCATCTAGTCAGTGATGCTATCCAACCATCTCATCCTCTGTTGTCCTCTTTTCCTCCTGCCTTCAATCTTTGCCAGCATCAAGGTCTTTTCTAGTGAGTTGGCTCTTCACATCAGATGGCCTAAGTATTGGAGCTTCAGCTTCAGCATCAGTCTTTGCAAACAAATATCAAGGTTGAATTCCTTTAGGATTGACTGATTTAATCTCCTTGCAGCTCAAGGGACTCTCAAGAGTCTTCTCCAACACCACAGTTCAAAAGCATCAATTCTTCAGCACTCAGCCTTGTTTATGGTCCAACTCTAGCATCCATACGTGACTACTGGAAAAACCAAAGCTTTGACTATACAGGCCTTTGTCAGCAAGTTAATGTCTCTGCTTTTTAACACATTATCTAGGTTTGTCGTAGCTTTTCTTCCGAGGAACAAGCATCTTTTAATTTCATGGTTGTGGTCACCATCTGCAGTGATTTTGGAGCTCAAGAAAATAAAGTCTGTCACTGTTTTCATTGTTTTTCCATCTACTTGTCATGAAGTAATGGGACCAGATGCCATGATCTTAGTTTTTTGAATGTTGTTTTAATCCAGCTTTTTCACTCCCCTCTTTCACCTTCTTCAAGAGGTTCTTTAGTTACTTTTCACTTTTTGCCATAAGGGTAATGCCATCTGCATATCTGAGATTATTGATATTTCTCCTGACAATCTTGATTCCAGCTTGCGCTTCATCCAGCCTGGCATTTCGCATGATGTACTCTGCGTGTAAATTAAATAGGGTGACAATATATAGCCTTGACATTCTCCTTTCCCAACTTTGAACCTGTTCCTTGTTCCATGTCTGGTTCTAACTGTTGCTTCTTGACCTGCATATAGATTATGGAGGAGGCAGGTAAGGTGGTCCAGTATTCCCATCTCTTTAAAAATTTTCCACAGTTTGTGATCCACACAAAGGCTTTAGCATAATCAATGAAGCAGAAGTAGATGTTTTTTTTTTTCTGGAATTTTCTTGCTTTTTCAGTGATTCAACATATGTTGGCAATTTTATCTCTGGTTCCTCTGCCTTTCCTAAATCTAGCTTGAACATCTGGGAGTTCTTGGTTCAAGAACTTTTGAAGCTTAACTTGGAGAAGTTTGAGCATTACTTTGTTAGTATGTAAAATAAGTACAATTGTGCTCATAGTTTACTGTTAGAATCTGCTAAATAAAATTTAAAAGGCTATACAGTGATTACTTAAGAAAGTAACTCATAATGCAAACGGGCTCTACTGTTCTTCCCAGCACTTTATATTAGCTGGTATAATATTGGTAGAATATAAGGAATCATTCTCCATATTTCTTTGTAGCTATAGGTGAAAACATGTAAAGAAAAAGGATGGAATAACATTTGTGTGCATAATATATTATTTGTACTTTACCAGTGTTTTTTGCATGATTTGCATGTAGTTTCAAGTTACAATCTTTATAAAACTCTTGGGTTAATAGCATTATCCTTAACTTACAATGAAAAACATGAGGTTCAGACATATTTGTGTCTCTGAGTCACACAGTAAGTTAACAGCTAGAGTTTCTTTCTGTCTCTACATTTCTTGTTCGTTTTTGACTTTTGTGTATTTTTCAGTTCAAGTCTTAGAATTCTCTCCATCTGATTGAAGGCTGAGATGAGATCCAGAATTGTCCAAAGCACCTCACTGAAAATAAATTGCTTTCCAGTAAAAAATGTTACCGTTTTCAACTCTAAAGGGAAAGAGAGTCTGATATTTTAAACACAACATGTGTGTTCCCCCTTCTCCTAGTGTTGTAACTGGTATATATTTATTCTGTGGGAAAATGCAGTATTTAATAGGAATGTTTCAGATGCCTTCTGTGATTGTTCCAACATGCTTAATTGAAATAAAGAAAGCATCACTCTACACTACTCCTATTAAGGCAAACCAACTTAGAACAAAACCAATGCTATTCTCTTATATCTGTAATAAATAGGCAGCTCCCTGGAAGCAGCACTGGGAGATAACCAAGAAAGAAATGAAGTAGCTTCAATTGCGTCACGGGTTACACATGCATGTTCTTTAGCAAATTTCTCAAAGATGCTAACAAGCACAAGTTTCTTCTGATTTTTAGAATTCATCTCTATTGTATCTAGTTATCAATGAGTTCCTAATTTTTTTACCCAAAACAATTGTCCAGAAACTCAATGTAAAATCTAAGTGTAATCTCTGAGGTCAATTTGAAATAGTTTGCAGTATCAGTGGCCCAGGAGAAGGCAATGGCACCCCACTCCAGTACTCTTGCTTGGAAAATCCCATGGACGGAGGAGCCTGTTAGGCTGCAATCCATGGGGTTGCTAAGAGTTGGACACAACTGAGTGACTTCACTTTCTCTTTTCACTTTCATGCATTGGAGAAGGAAATGGCAACCCACTCCAATGTTCTTGCCTGAAGAATCCCAGGGACGGGGGAGCCCAGTGGGCTGCCGTCTATGGGGTTGCACAGAGTCAGACACGACTGAAGTGACTTAGCATAGCATAGCATAGCATCAGTGGCCCACTGACCGTCTTTCATCCTTTTATATTCTGATTACTTGGTTTTCACTTAACTGATAATTTATGAGGATTTTATAAGCTGTATTTAATTGTGTCATATTGTGTGTAATCACAACTGGAGGAATAATGTTAGGCTTCAATATGTGGGGTTGAATGTTATATGAACTAAAGCAATAGCCTTAGGTCATAAAAAGTCAGGACTTCATCTGAAACATGATTGACAGGTATGTCAGGAATTATATCAGTCAGTAAAGATATGATGCTTCACTTATTTAAAAGGAATGTACCTGTAATTGCTATTCATGAAGTATTTAATTGAGGTATCATTTCTTTTGCACTTCAGCTATGAGATAATAACAATAATGTGTCCCCAAAGCCTAAGTATCATAATACTCTATAAATTTAACCTAGCCTAACCTCTGACTTCCCTGGTGACTCAGAGGCTAATGCGTCTGCCTGCAATGCGGGAGATCTGGGTTCGATCCCTGGGTCAGGAAGATCCCCTGAAGAAGGAAATGACAACTCACTCCAGTATTCCTGCGTGGAGAATCCCATGGATGGAGGAGCCTGGTGGGCTACAGTCCACAGGGTCGCAAAGAGTCAGACACGACTGAGCGACTTCACTCACTCACTCAACCTCTATCTACATACAGTTTCATATTTGCTGATAAACATTTAAACTTGAGGCTTCATTGCATTGGACTTGGATTGAAGTAAGATTGTTTTTAGCCCACTTGCAACATGAAAATATGAAATTATAAGGTTTAATGCAATTAGAGAAGTACTTATTCTTCAACTAATGAAATTCATTTGAAAAAGTGATCTGGAAAAAATAGTATCTAAATAAACAGAATTTAACATTGTTTAAACTCTAAGAAGCTGAGCTCTTTGGTAAATATTCTCAGTTTTTCTCACTTCTGGGCATCTGGTAGATATGTACTTAATAGTCTTCTTGTAGTTGGGTGAGTTGTAACCAGTTCTGGCAGATGAGTTTCTAGTATCACTTTCGTTCAGAGCATCCAATTGCTCATATGAGAACTCCAAAGTTGTATTTCTGCTTTGACACAGAGGTTGTGAACATGAGACATTGTTATTGTTCTGTTAGTCTCGATACCTCTAAGACTATGTAAGGTGCTTGTTCCTACTGACCTGGAAAGACATGTAGCACAAGCAAGAAAAGAATATTATTTTAAAACTTTTATATTTAGGAGTTGTTTATTATTACAATATAAACTATCTTATATTGACCTGTATACAATGAGTACCTAGAAATGAAGTACTGCTATACACATAACTAAGATGTGTGTCATTGGCTTGGAAACCAGGCTATAGGTAGTAGAGAAATGAACACTGAATAGCCAGATAATGAACATGTATTTACTGCCCTATACAGTGGCAAAACATTTGGTAAAATTGTTGCTTACTATAACTTGCAAGGCAGGTAATTCATCTAATGATAAATATGCTTATACATTTACACACACAGTTACACTCAAACATAATGATACATTATAGAAAAAGAGATGGGAAAACAGGTTAGTAGCATGTGTTGCTAAGAGTTGGACATGACTGAGTGACTTCACTTTCACTTTTCACTTTCATGCATTGGAGAAGGAAATGGCAACCCACTCCAGTGTTCTTGCCTGGAGAATCCCAGGGATGGGGGAGCCTGGTGCACTGCCGTCTTGGGTCGCACAGAGTCGAGCACAACTGACGTGACTTAGCAGCAGCAGCAGCAGCAGCAGCAGCATGAGTTGGTGAATGTTGGTGGCATTGACCAAGTGCTTGTATGAATGATGAGAGCTCATATAGAGCAGCACCTGGTTTGCAAGCAAGAAGAAGAAAAAAAAAAAAAAGCATTCAGAAATTCATAATTTTCTAAGTGGTTACTTCTTATACCAACCCAATAAAAGTGCAATGAAAATGGCCATTGAGTAACAAAATCTTATTAGAACTCACCGTATGGCAAAGATCAAATAAAGAATATGATTGTCACACCCACTATTAAACTTCTGAATGAATTAATGTGGCACCCAGTAAATCTTTTCAGTTGGAAAATAGCTCTAGGAAAAGAGATTGATCTCTCTGAAAGCATGCTAAAAAAGCTGTTCAGTCCTTCCAGGAAATATATTCCCCAATGCCATTTCAGATGGAGGCAGGGAAGTTAATGAAAAAGGGTCTTATGGGGGGTTGAACTTGGATGGGATGCCCTACTAGAGAACAAGGAGGAGCTCGATTCCTAACCTGCATGACTGTACTTTCATTCACCTGTGCAGGTGAATTTCAGAATTGCTATGGGACAGTGACTCTTGTGTGTTGCTCATTGTTTTCCTTTTAAACAGAAACCAAAAAAAAAAAAAAAAAAAAGTGGTTATCCTGACCCTGTTTTACCATTATACACTAAATTTTTAGTTTATAGATGTCCAAACCAAAACTGATCCTTTTACTTCATAGATTTCCAAATTAAAATCAGCCACATTTGAATCTGAGCATCAGCCAGGGATTATGAATTTTGACTTTGATTCTGGGACTGAATGAAGGCATATTGGATGTCTCCTTTGGGAAATGGGTGAGTAACTTATCACATGGTAATGAGATTAATGGAATGTTTGGTTGTCAGAAGTGACCTTTATTAGTAATTATCACAGCTTATCAAAACTTCCAATTTAGAATATGACATTACTCTTAGAATGTGACATCATTGAGTTTCCTTTGTAACTAGTTATATTTGCCCACATAACTAGTTATATGCCATGAAATAAAGCCTTTCCATTGTCCTTTGTTAGCATGTAACAGTAATTTTGGCTATGTCCTACCTTTGTTTCATTACTGTGATGCAATGTATTCTTTTAGCAGTTGAATGAGAGATATAAAATGAGTATCAGTATATTTTTGGGGAGGAGGGACAAATCCTTTCTTATTCTTTCCAGGAAATTGAAGCTATCTTTTTTTGTTGTTGTTGTTCAGTCATTCAGTCACAGCTTACTCTGCGACTCCATGGACTTCAGGCACACCAGGCTCCCCTGTCCTTCCACTGTCTCTGGAGTTTGCTCAAATTCTTGTCCATTGAGTCAGTGATGATGTCTTTCTTTAGTAGTTGACTGTATTTCTGCTTCAGGTGAGTTATAGGAGATTATCATGAAGTTTTAGTTTGCCCACCTGCAGTTAGCATTGTCTCCTGGCGATTATGATGACTGTGTCACACAGTAAGTACAAGCAGCTCAACATATCAAGGTTGTTTGGATTAGTCCACCTTGCTGTTACAACTCAGCCTGTTCTGAGCAGCAATCCAAAATTTTCAGATAAGAAAACTATAGGTTAAAAGTGAAGTTGAAGAGATCTTAAGATGAAATGATTCATCTTGGAGAGGTTTCTCTCTAATAGTAAATGTTTTAAGAAACAGGAGCAAGAAGGAATAAATGGATAGGGCTCTAGGATCCAAGAGAAAGCTACCAGAATGTCTGACAGATATGGACTCGGTCATATAAATTACGTAAAGGTCATAAGACTTTGGTCTGGATTGATTTATACCATAGAAAGGCAAGTCAAATTGTATCTTAAGTGTAGGACCCCTGGAAAAGTGCACAAAACAGATTCATTAAGTGCTTTAACTCTAAGCCAAACTTTGTATAGTACTAAGTGCTGTAGTATACTATTCAGTCTTTATACAGTTTGTGTTCCTCACAACTCCAGTTTACTGAAATCATCATAGTGAGATGCCCATTTGGATTGCCTGTGGAACTAAAATGTGTGATAGTTAACAAAGAAAGGCAAGGAAGTATTGGGAAAAGTGTAAGTTAAGTTGCTCAGTCATGTCCGACTTTCTGTGACCCCATGGACTGTAGCTTACCAGGCTCCTCTGTCCATAGGATTTTCCAGGCAAGAGTACTGGAGTGGGTTGCTGTTTAGGTTATATCTTTAAGGTCTTTGTTTCTGAAAGGAAACCTTCAACTTCCCCACACACCACTGTCTGGTTGATGACAATAAAAATTTTATAGCAATAGAAACTCCCTTAGGATTATTATCTATTAGAGGAAATCACTTAGTATATGTCTGTTTTTATCATAGTTGTTCAGATAGACTTTATTGATAGATGATTAATAAGGAGAGAGGGAAGAAGGGAGAGAGAGAAAGAGAAAGGGAGACAGTGATATTTGCATGGTAGAAATTCCATTTAGTCCCTGGGATATAGAGAAAGCAAAAATCTGTTATAAGAGAAACAAACTGGTATACTGACTACGTGCAATACCAGTTCTTGAAATTAAACTTTAAAAATGTAGAGGGGTATATAAGTGTGTGGGCATGTGTTTGGCAATTGATGTGACTTATACTAATTTATCATTTAAAAATGCAGCAGTTAATTAAATCAAAGAATTAAAATCAATTGGTTCTGTTTATTAACAAAAGAAGTTACAATGTATATTACAGGTGTTTAACACAAATTTTTGAGTCTATTGATAAATATACAATTTATATTAGTTTGACACACTTTGAGTCATTTTATACATTGTCTAGTGTTGCACTAATCCCCACCTCTTTCTATAGGAAGAAAATTGCCTTAAGTGATACTCAAGATACTTAAGATACTCATATCTTCTGATGCTCAGACCATTGCTTCACCCAATAGGCTTACAATTATGTGGAATCAAAGAGCATTTACAAGTAAAACTATAATGCATAAATCTTAAACATTCAACAATACTGGAGTGAAACAAGCTTGTTTTGTAATTCAGTTAAACTTTGAATCAAACACCAATAGGATCATTCTGCCTTGATATACTTTTATTTAGAAAGCTAAGTGAGTATATATCTTAAGAAACATCTTGTCTTAATGTGCTCTAGACAGAACGTTTTGTCTGTGTACTGTTGCAGGGGATTGGCAGGCAGTCTCATCCTTTTTTTTTTTTTTTCTCTTTTCTTCCACAACCCACCCCTCCTTGCCTGCTTTTCATTAAGCTCTTTGTGTATATGAACAAAGCCATTCTGGTGGCTGATAATGAAAAAAAAACAGAGATATGTAACATGGTTTATACGATTTGTCAACCATAACATGAAAACATGTTTCTGCTTTTAAATAAAATTAAACAATTTGCACATGACCAACTTTTCTTCACTTTTGTATGGAATTATTACAAAGACATTCTTTAGGTAAACTTTGTAATTTCTCTTCCTATCTCATATTTACTATTATATATATATATATATATATATGCTGCTGCTAAGTCACTTCAGTCGGGTCCGACTCTGTGCGATCCCATAGACGGCTGTCCCTGGGATTCTCCAGGCAAGAATACTGGAGTGGGTTGCCATTTCTTTCTCCAATGCATGAAAGTGAAAAGTGAAAGTGAAGTCGCTCAGTCGTGTCCGACTCTTAGCGACCCCATGGACTGAAGCTTACCACGCTCCTCTGTCCATGGGATTTTCCAGGCAAGAGTACTGGGGTGGGGGTGCCATTGCCTTCCCCGAGATATATATATATATATATATATATATATATTTTTTTTTTTTTTTTTTTTTGCTTTCGCTTTCTACCCCCAAGAACCTTGCTGCAAATATTCACAGCAGCTGCTGGCACCATCTCTCCTGTGGGAATGTACAGACTTTACTTATATTTAGTGAGACGTTTTGAGGAATAAGACTTCCCATTTTACTAGGAACTGAGAAAGAATAACTTAGAAAGTGTATATATTCCTTGATCTCTGAAAAATCTATTTCATTAATATAAAATGCTTGGGTGCAAATTAGCCTCCTCTTGTAATTTGGTTCTCTGCCCATTCATGTAAGCTCTAGAGAGAGAAATGATTTGCCATATTAAAAATATGAAAAAAGTCATTGAAGTTTAAATTGCAAAGCAAAACAAAAAAAAAAGTATTAGGTGGTTTCCCCCTTTAATTTTGCTGATGGAACAATTCTTGTACATTATCCCCATGATGATTTCTAGTGCTATTAAGAAATCTAATTAGCTATTTAGGACTATATTTGTGAAGAAATGTTTACTTAATAAAGAAAAGTAAACAATTGACATTGTGTATTTTCAATTTGTGGCAAGAAACCTGTGAATTTTATTATTTAAGAAGAAAATGTGACTTTTGCTGTTAATAGTAAAAATTATAGCTTGATACTAGAAGAAAATGTAATAGTAAAGATAACATTTTTTGGTTATTTTTCAGAGATAAGTTCATCTACTTTACCTTATGTAAATATTCAGCAACTTAAATATATACCTAAAATATAGTATGGGAAAATTATTAATATGATATATTGCTGTTAATTTTTGTGTCTCACTTCACATTCATAGAGATTTCTAATATTTTTATTGGCCTTTTAATGTTAAATATTTAGAATCCTTTTTATTAGTTATTTTGGATATATCCTGTACAAAAAAAAACATGACTGATTCTGGGTGGAAGATATTTTTCACGTATAAGCTTTTTATTGTTTAAGTCTGAAAAAAATACATAATTTAATTCTAAAATGAATTTACAATTTTTGTGGCACAGCTACTATGCCATTTTTGTAGATTTTCACACATACACCAGTGTGCTTAATTACTATCCCATATCTTCCAGAACTTTGCAAGAACAGGTAAAGAGAGTGCCCAAGAAAAAAATACAGGAAATGAAGTGTGATGGCAGATCCAACTAGTTCAGAAAATAAATATTATCAAATATCTGAGTTTGTTGTTAAGAGATTTGTGTAAGAAAAAGATTTGTATAGTCCTTACCAATCCTATCCTACAGCCGTAGGTCACCTACGAGACAAAGGGAAAATAGGTAAATACATATATCACCATATTTTGAGAGTAGAGCTCCCAAATTAGATATAGTGTCTGTGCAAATGACAAGTTAATTTATTTGAGTACATACAAGCAAAGCTCTTTTTATTGAACTATATATATATATATATCATATACATATGGAATGTATATAATATATATATGATAGTTCACTAACAGTTCTGTATAAATTCCTTTGCAAAAACATATCACAATTTATTTATTTATTCTACTTTTGACAGAAAATACTTTAAAATTTGTTAAGACTTTTTATGACTCAGAATATTTTTCAGTTTTGACAAAGATACTCTGTGTATTGGAAGGAAAATAAAGTTATGCTATAGTTAGTTGGAATTTTTTTTTTCAAATAAGCCAGTTGGTCTTATCTATTTTACTGAATATTTTTTTATGTTTATTTTACCAGTTACTGAGAAAGGCCTATTGGAATACACCACTATGATTGTGGATTTATCTACATCTTTTTATTTTTATTAATTTTTGCACTATTTAATTGAATTCATGGATCCCCTGGTGGCTCGGCATTAAAGAATCTGCCTGCAATGCAGCAAAAAAATCCCAGGACAGAGGAGCCTGGTGGGCTACAGTCCATAGGGTCACAAAGAGTCAGACACAGGTAACAACTGAGCACGCACAATTGAATTCATACTGTTAGGTATCCCTTTTATAATATAATAGCTGGTCTCCATAATGGACAGATCATTTTGAGGTTATTGTCTTTAGCAATGCTTATACATCACTTGGTTTCCTTTGTGGCTCAGCTGATAAAGAATCTGGCTGCAATGCGGGGGACCTGGGTTGGATCCCTGGGTTGAGAAGATCCCCTGGAGAAGGGAATGGCTACCCACTCCAGGAATCTGGCCTGGAGAATTCCAGGGACTGTATAACCCATGGGCTCACAATGAGTCAGACATAACTGAGAAACTTTCACTTTCACAGACATAACTTGAAGCATGTAATATCAGATTTAGGATATTTATACTACCTTTTTGGAAGTAATATTTGAATGGAAAGTTGTTTTTTATCTTTTCTTTTCAATCTTTCTGTGTACTTATATTTAAAGGGTTATCTCTTGTAAGCAACCTATGGAGTGTTGATTGGTTTGTTTTCCTTGTATGAGTTTCTTAACTTTGGATATTTAGTCCATTTATATTTAATAAATTACCAATATATATGTATCCATATCAACCATCTAAATATTTGTTTCATATCTCTTTCAACATTCTTTCATTATATTTTATTGACAAGCTTTGTATTAATCAATATTTTTATTATTAACTATTTGGCTCCTTCACTTATTAGCTTTACATGTTTTATTAGGTTTTAGCAGTTGCCTTCACATAAATCTAATTCATTAAAATATAATATTAAGTCACTTGTGCTATAAATTACTAACTACTATTACCCAGGCAGTTAGGATCTTAGTGAGCATGTAATTACTATTTTCCAGCTCTTACCTTTTGTTTTATTATTGTCATGCATTTAAATTCCACACAAGATATTAGAGCATTGTTTTGTATAATCACTATTAATATGCATTTACCCACATATTCCCTAATTTTTTTGTATTTGTTATCTGCCTTTATTTGCCTGTTTCCCTCTTGGATCACGTTACTTCTTCCTGTTGAGTTCTCTTTAATATTTATTTTGATTTGGGTTTTCTGGTGGTAAAGTGCATTCGTTTTTGGTGATTTGGAAATTTTATTTCACATCACTGTTGGAAATGTTTCACTACTACCCTATGAAGCAGCATATTTAAGTGGAATTCCACATGAAATTTCTGCTCTCATGTCCTGGCTCTCTTAGATACTACTGAAATTGCTGCTTCCATAGAAGGCTTCGATGGCTGCTGAACTTGCCCTTTGCCTGGCTTCTGTGTCTCTTGCCCAGAAGCAATAGCTGGTAAACACTGAAAAGGAAAACCCAATATATCGAAATCTGGGTTAAGCTCAGTGAGATTTTTTTCTTTGGAGATCTCTGTCCCTCATGTTCTGACTGCCTTAACAGATATCAAATGTTAATGACTTCTTCAGTTATTTTCTAAAGGTTTGCATTTTGTCTATATTATTTAGATGGAAGGATTTCTGTGTTTTATCTGGCTTTTATTGATAGGAGGATTGTTTTTATATAAACTTTCATATTATAATGCAATAATATTCTTAAACCCTTCAGTTCAGTTCATTTCAGTCACTCAGTCATGTCCAACTCGTTGTGACCCCATGAATCACAGCACACCAGGCCTCCCTGTCCATCACCAACTCCCGGAGTTAACTCAGACTCACGTCCATCGAGTCAGTGATGCCATCCAGCCATCTCATCCTCTGTCGTCCCCTTCTCCTCTTGCCCCCAATCCCTCCCAGCATCAGAGTCTTTTCCAATGAGTCAACTCTTCACAAGAGGTGGCCAAAGTACTAGAGTCTCAGCTTCAGCATCATTCCCTCCAAAGAAATCCCAGGGCTGATCTCCTTCAGAATGGACTGGTTGGAGCTCCTTGCAGTCCAAGGGACTCTCAAGAGTCTTCTCCAACAAACCCTTAAACAGTACTAAAAAGTGTTATGTCTATTCTTTAAGCACTCATGTGACTTCTTTGAATCCAAAGCAACTTATGGAACTCTCTTTCTATAGCTATAAAATCATCCTTTAAAGATAAAAATTAATACTATAAACAGAGACTGTAGTGGAAAATGGGTGGACCTAGTAAGGAATGCTGATAAACCAATAACATTCAACATCCCTTCAAAATAAACATGCAAGTTAACACTTGTGTTTGTTATTATGTAATCATAGTTATGTAATCATAGTTATGTAATCATAGTTTCAGGACATGCTTCTCACCCTGTGACATGAAGACCTGACTCTCACTATTTTACTTATTATATTAATTTAAAATAACAACAAACAAACAAAAAAAAAAACTTGTAGTGTTACTGAATTCATTTTTTATTTAAATATCCATTTTTTTTGCACTGATAAAATATTCTTTATTGCTGAAGATTTCTTCTTTATTTCTACAAATAGTTCATAAAGCCTACATCATATATTATATGAATTAGGACTACACAGAAAGGCAAAATTAGAGTTTTGGAAATATCTTGACTATTTATTAAAATAAGTGGTAAACCTTTGCCTTTGACAGTTTATGGTTCTTATTTCATGAAGAACCCTAAGACTCTTATAATTCTACTCTTCTTTATGCTTAGTAGGATTGGAATTTAGTTAACTACTGACAGTGGAATATTTATAAAAACCATTTTGTCCACAATAGTCCCATAACTTAACTATCTAGGTGGTAGCAAAAAAATTCATAAAACTTATTCTGTAAGACTTTTTCTGATATCCTTATTTTATAAATTAAATTGGATGTATTTTAAGACTTTATAGCATTGAAAAGAAGAATATAGGGGAATAATTCTATTATAGTTGTGAAATAATATTTTATTTTTGTAACTTCTTTCTAAATAAGTAAACTTTACTTAAAATAGCTCATGACTAATTCTCCATGCCTAGTTGATTCAATTCCCTATGCTATTAATATTGGTTATATCCTCAATGCCCTTTATTTTAAATATACCAAAAGTTTATGTAATTGTTGACCCAAACCTCCTCTTAGTGGGAAGGGAAATAACATTTTTTTTTTTTTCAATTCTTCAAATAACCATAGGGATAGGTTTTGATACCTGAAAACTGTGCTTGGCTTTTATTATGAAAGAGGTTTATAAAAAGGATTTGATTAGGTCTACATAAGATAAAGTGATGTCACTCAGTCGTGTCCGACTCTTTGCCATCCCATGGACTGTAGTCTACCAGGCTTCTCTGTCCATGGGATTTTCCAGGCAAGTGTACTGGAGTGGGTTGCCATTTCCTTTTCCAGGAGATCTTCCTGACCCAGGGATCGAACCCAGGTCTCCTGCACTGCAGGCAGACGCTTTACCCTCTAAGCCACCAGATAACAGTGATATAAATACCTAGGATTAGAGATGCACTAGTAAGACAAAATTTCTTGATCTCTTAAAATAGCTAATGGTAATAACAATGGCAATTGATTATCAAGTAGTACTATATCAACATTCCTTATATAAACTCAATGTTAACTTAGGGGAAAATTAAGAAAAGTATAATTATATCCTGTTTTTTTATGATGTGAAAATTGAGCTTCCATGAAATGTTGTTTATGTAATCTCACTAGCAAAATATGTGACTGGAAACCCATTGAATCCCAAATTTATATTTTCCACTATTTTATACAAATCAAATCATCACTAGAATATCAACAAATCCCTAGAGTCAGAACAACTTAAAAATATCTCTAACTCAAACACTAAAAGATACAACTGGAATGAGATGAAAACACATTACTCTCTTGCTCTCTGATTTCTGCCAGAGTATTAACTGGTTCTTCAGTGTAAATATATCCTTGTAATCCAGATATCTATAGGGACCAGAGAAGTAATATAGATTAGTGAAATAGGTCACACATAACAATAAGAGTCATGGTCATGGTGGGAAGTTCTGACAAAATGTTGGAATGGCAAACTACTTCTGTATTGTCGCCTTGAAACCCCATGAACAGTATGAAAAGACAAAAAGATAGGACACTGAAAGAGGAACTCTCCAGGTCAGTAGGTGCCCAATATACTACTAGAGATCAGTAGAGAAATAACTCCAGAAAGAATGAAGAGAAAGAGCCAAAGCAAAAACAACACCCAGTTGTGGATGTGACTGGTGATGGAAGCAAGGTCTGATGCTGCAAAGAGCAATATTGCATAGGAACCTGGAATGTTAGATCCATGAATCAAGGCAAATTGGCAGCATTCAAACAGAAGATGGCAAGAGTGAACATCAACATTTATAAATCAGCGAACTAAAATGGCCTGAGATGGGTGAATTTAACTCAGATGACCATTATATCTACTACTGTGGGCAAGAATCCCTTAGAAGAAATGGAATAGCCATGATAGTCAACAAAAAAGTCTGAAATGCAGTATTTGGATGCAGTCTCAAAAATGGCACAATTATCTCTGTCTCCTTCCAAGGCAAACCATTCAATATCACAATAATCCAACTCTATGCCTCGACCAGTAATGCTGAAGAAGCTGAACAGTTCTATGAAGACCTACAAGACCTTTTAGAACTAACACCCAAAAAAGATGCCCTTTTCATTATAGGGAACTGGAATGCAAAAGTAGGAAGTCAAGAAAAACCTGGACTCACAGGCAAATTTGGCCTTGGAGTACAGAATGAAGCAGGGTAAAGGTTAATAGTTTTGCCAAGAGAACGCATTGGTCATAGCAAACACCTTCTTCCAACAACAGAAGAGAAGACTCTACACATGGACATCACCAGATGGTCAATACCGAAATCAGATTGATTACATTCTTTGCAGCCAAAGATGGAGAAGCTCTATACAGTCAGCAAAAACAAGACTGGGAGCTGACTGTGGCTCAGATCATGAACTCCTTATTGCCAAATTGAGACTTAAATTGAAGAAAGTAGAGAAAACCCCTAGACCATTCACGTATGACTGAAATCTAATCCCTTATGATTATACAGTGGAAATGACAAATAGATTCAAGGGATTAGTTCTGATAGAGTGCCTGCTGAACTATGGACAGAGGTTCATGACATTGTACAGGAGACAGGGATCAAGACCATCCCCAAGAAAAAGAAATATGAAAAGGCAAAAGGCAAAGTGGTTGTCTGAGGAGGCCTTATAAATAGCTGAGAAAAGAAGACAAGCTATAGGCAAAGGAGAAAAGGAAAGATATATCCATCTGAATGCAGAGTTCTGAGAAATAGCAAGGACAGATAAGAAAGCCTTCCTTAGTGATCAGTGCAAAGAATTAGAGGAAAACAATAGAATGGGAAAGACTAGAGATCTCTTCAAGAAAATTAGAGATACCAAGGGAACATTTCATGCAAAGATGGGCACAATAAAGGACAGAAATGGTGTGGACCTAACAGAAGCAGATGATATTAAGAAGAGGTGGCAAGAATACACAGAAGAACTGTACAAAAAGATATTCATGACCCAGATAACCACAATCGTGTGATCACTCACCTAGAGCCAGAAATCCTGGAATGTGAAGTCAAATGGGCCTTAGGAAGAATTACTTCAAACAAAGCTAGTGGAAGTGATGGAAGTCCAGTTGAGCTGTTTCAAATACTAAAAGATGATGCTTTGAAAGTGCTGCACACAATATGCCAGCAAATTTGGAAAACTCAGCAGTGGCCACAGGACTGGAAAAGGTCAGTTTTCATTCCAATTCCAAGGAAACACAATGCCAAAGAATGCTCAAACTACCGCACAATTGCACTATCTCACATGTTAGCAAACTAATGCTCAAAATTCTCCAAGCCAGGTTGCAATAGTACATGAACCATGAACTTCACGATGTTCAAGCTGGTTTTTAAAAAGGCAGAGGAACCAGAGATCAAGTTGCCCATGTCCATTGATCATAAAAAAAGCAAAAGAGTTCAAGAAAATCATGTACTTCTGCTTTATTAACTATGCCAAAGCCTTTGACTGTGTGGATGAAAACAAACTGGGGAAATTTTTTCAAGAGATGAAAATACCAGACTGCCTGATCTGCCTCCTGAGAAATCTATATGCAGGTCAAGAAGCAACAGTAAGAACCAGACATGGAACAATGGACTGGTTCCAAATTGGAAAAATAATAGGTCAAGGCTGTGTATTGTCACCCTGTTTATTTAAGGTACTTTGAAGAGTACCTCATATGAAATGCTGGGCTGGATGAAGCACAAGCTGGAATCAAGATTGCCAAAGAAATATCAGTAATCTCAGATATGCAGTTGTCACCACCCTTATGGCAGAAAGTAAAGAGTAACTAAAGAGCCTCTTGATGAAAGTGAAAGAGGAGAGTGAAAAACTTGGCTTAAATTTCAACATTCAAAAAACTAAGATCATGACATCTAGTCCCATCACTTCATAGCAAATAGATGGGAAACAGTAGAAAGAGTGAGAGACTTTATTTTCTTGGGCTTGAAAGTACTGCAGATGGTGAATGCAGGCATGAAATTAAAAGATGCTTGGTCCTTGAAAGAAAAGCTATGACCAACTGAGACAGCATATTAAAAGGCAGAAACATTACTTTGCTGACAGAGGTCCATACAGACAAAGCTATGATTTTCAGTAGTCACCTATGGATGTGAGAATTGTACTATAAAGAAAGCAGCAAAGAATTAATGTTTTAGAACTGTGATTTGTAGAAGACTCTTGAGAGTCCCTTGGACTGTAAAGAGATCAAATCCGTTAATCCTGAAGGAAATCAGTCCTGAATATTCATTGGAAGGGCTGATGCTGAAGCTGAAACTCCAATACTTGGCCACCTGATGTGAAGTACTGACCAATTGGAAAAGACCCTGATTCTGGGAAAGATTGAACACAGGAGGAACAGGGGATGACAGAGTATGAGATGGTTGGAGGGCATCACCGTCTCAATGGACATGAGTCTGAGTAAGCCCCTGGAGTTGGTGATATACTGGGAAGCCTGGCATATGCAGTCCAAGAGATCACTAGGAGTCGGACATGACTGAGCAACTGAACTGAACCAGTTCAACTCAACTAAGTTGCAAGAGATACTAAATATTCACTAATCTACTAGGTGAAAAAAAAAAAAAAAAGCTGACTGCCACCTTTCTCTAAGGATTTGGAAAGGGTTGTAAAGGGTCATATATTTAAAGATGAGCCAAAATAAACAATACTATTAAAAGAAAAATGTAGTAAAATTTTGACTTGTAGATATGATAGTTACTGTTTTAGAGACAGAGACACAGAAACATGATCAAGTTCAGAAGAACTTAGAAACAGTTTTGTAAGATTTATTCTGAGATTGTCATCTGGTTTAATTCACAATGTTTTATATTTCTATAAAATATTCCTACCAACTGGTAATGTGACAGGGAACATATTATCTGCTGATATATTACATTTCATTTTAAAAAGATCTAATTCTTGGAAATGTCTTTCATATGACTAGCAGCATATTTATCCTTTCCTTCCTATATATCAGATTTAGTTTGATTTAACTCTTTAAATTTCCTTAGACTAAATTCAGTCCCATACCAAGTGAAATCATTGACTTATGTGAAAGGAATAGGTTAGATTCCCAGTGGTGCTCACATCTCTGGGTTGAAAAATTTCAGTTCGTATAATACATTTATGAATCTTCTCCCTTTCTGATGCTTCTTCACACTTTTCACATGTTCACAAGTATGGCTGACAGTTTTGAAATGAGAAGTACAGTCTAGGAATGGGAGGGTGGAAAATTATGGCCAGACAATGAGTTCAATTGAATATCTTGAAATCAATCATGAAATTTGCCTAAGATGTTGATAATGAGTAGGTGAGATATTTAAGACTGTAGGTTGATAATGTAACTATTTAATCAACAAATATTTGCTAAAGACATATTATGCCAAATCAATGCATTAGGCCCCAGGGATATAGTGGTTTTGTTTACTAATTTTAAAAAATGTAAAAGGAAATAGAACAAAAGAAAAAGAAAGTATTGCCGCCAATACAATCAAGGAAGGAAAATAAACAGAGTGGGAAAGTCAAGGAACTCAAATTCTAGACTATTGATGCCCTAATCTGAGAAATCTGCATATGTTTAACTCACACAAATGCAAATTTTTAAATTTCTCATTAGTTTTGGCCATCTAAAGGAAGGGGCCAAAATTCACCCTACTGATGTTCATAAAAATATAACTCTTTTTTTAAAAAATTGGAAGATAATAGATTTACAATGTTGTGTTGGTTTCTGCCATACAACAACGTGAATCAGTCATAATTGCAAATATATGCCCTCCCTCTTAAACCTGCTTCACCCCTTCCACCGCAACCCCCCAGGACATGTTCATAAAAGCATAACTTTTTAAGTAAGCTGAATTAAGTATGTATTCCTTGGTTGTATATTATTTAAAATACCAAATCGGAACATAGATTTAAAAATAAAGGTGTCACTGACACCTTAAGGGATTCTTTAGATTGAGTGCATAATGAATTAAATCAATCTTCAAGAAAGTGGACATTTAAATAGAAGAAAACGTATAACAACCATGGTAAATTTTGTAGCTGATGTGCCTTGGAGGCTGAGCTGTAAACATAAGAGGAATATGTAAATAGCATCTGCTTTCATAAACCTGGGAAAAATCTTTCTGAAATACACAGTAGAAAGATGGTAGCCTGTTCACATATAATAAGAAAAAAAAGACATATATTCTATATATGCATAAATAGATATTCTACATATGCATATGTATTTATGTCCATATACATAAATTGGACGTGACTGAACACCTAAACAACAACAATATGTATGTGGTATGTGTATTCATACACAGTATATGGATTTTCTTTCCCCCATGATTCTGTCAAAAGCTCTACTAGGAAAGTTAGTTAGTTCAGTCGCTCAGTTGTCCAACTCTTTGAGACCCCATGGACTGCAGCACACCAGGCTTTCCTGTCCATCACCAACTCCCAGAGCTTACTCAAACTCATGTCCATTGAGTCAATGATGCCATCCAACCATCTGATCCTCTGTTGTCCCCTTCTCCTCCTACCTTCAATCTTTCCCAGCATAAGGGTCTTTCCTAGTGAATCAGTTCTTTGCATCAGATGGTCAAGGTATTGGGAGTTTCAGCTTCAACATCAGTCTTTCCATTGAATATTCAAGACTGATTTCCTTTAGGATGGAGTGGTTGGATCTCTTTTCAGTCCAAGGGACTCTCAGGAGTCTTTTCCAACACCACAGTTCAAAAGCAGTAAGTATTAAGGTTATTGAGTTAGCTGTTTATCATGTTATTAGTTTATCGCCTATTACTAACATGTGCATTGATGAAAACCTCCTTGTCTGTACATTGGTTAACTAAGGAATTTGTGTTTATTACTAACAGTGAATATAACATAAAGTACTTTCATATTGCTATTATGTATTATGTAGATTATTTTACTGTCATCCTGCTATATATATAGGAACTTGACAGACTGCAAAGGCTAAACTTGACAGACTGCAAAGGCTATATAAGCTACTTGGGACTTGTATTTTTTTTTTTTTGTCTTTACCACCTTCCCTTGTGGCTCAGCTTGTAAAGAATCCTCCTGCAATATGGGAGACCTGGGTTCGATCCCTGGGTTGGGAAGATCTCCTGGAGAAGGGAAAGGATGCCCATGCCAGTATTCTGGCCTGGAGAATTCCATGGACTGTATAGTCCATGGGGTCACAAAGTGTCGGACATGACTGAGTGACTTTCATCTTCTTTCGCTTTCACCACCTTCATGCTACTTCAGATGACTTTCAGTTGCAATAAGATGTCTAAGAAATGTCAACCTATCTTCAGTATTTCCAGATGTGTGAATTTATAAAGATCTTTAGTTTTTCAGTGGCTTTTATTTTTCCTTGCAACAGAGAAGCATTACAAGCACACCATCTGAAAGTAGATTTCTTTTTGCAGACTCATGAATTATAGCCTCCTTTGTTAGCAAGCATATTTTTGTAAGTCAGTAATGATAAGATGCTCTAGCCTGGCTCTATGGGCAAAGGTTAGAATCTGTGGATCCTAGACTGAAACAGCTTGTTATGTCCCATCTCTGTTTGCATGCACCAATGTGTGTATTTTCTGGACTAAGTCAGAACTAGTAGTTCTAATTCCAGCCTCAA
The DNA here is from genome assembly GCA_935064755.1 of Tragelaphus eurycerus. Classification (NCBI taxonomy): domain Eukaryota; kingdom Metazoa; phylum Chordata; class Mammalia; order Artiodactyla; family Bovidae; genus Tragelaphus; species Tragelaphus eurycerus. The sequence continues at coordinate 7,582,171 of CAKXYN010000012.1, read as the reverse complement.
TTAAAATAATCAATTTGATCATTAGAACAGAGATATTGTTGGCAAATTACATTCATTAGTGATTTTAGTATGAGATAATGCCTTCAATTTCAAGAAATCTTCAGTTTTTCTATTTCCTAGGCAGTCCTCTAGGCATCATTACAAATAAAATAAAACAGAAAGAAAATACCTACATCACACTACAGGTTTCTGTAAAAGCTAAATATCGTTAACTTCCACAATCTTATTGTGAATAAGAACTTTGTTTATAAAGTGGTGATTCTCATTGCTTATGTTATATCTTGTGTTTGTGTTTACTTCTTTTTTATTCTCAAATCCTTCCAGTACCCTCACCCCAAAACATTAAAATAATAAAACCTTTCCCTTAACACTGTTTCCTCCTGTTGCTACTACCTCCTCTCTGTTCTCCATTGCAAGTACACTTTTTAAAAACTTTTTGTTTTATATTGGAATATAGCAAATTAACAATGTGGTGATAGTTTCAGGTGGACAGCAAAGTGACTTGTCCATATATATACATGAATCCATTCTCCCCCAAACTCCCCTCCCATCCAGACTGCCACATAACCAGATAAACTTTTAAGCGAAAGAGATTTCTAAATGCATCCCCATTTTTTCAATTCCTCAGCTTATTTGTCAGTTTGGAATCTCTAGCGCAGACACTGAAATGGAGTTTGAGATGCAAGATACTTTTTCGGGCTCAACACCTGTGAAAAAAAGAGAAGACACAGGATTGGGTAGAAGGAGAAACAAGTGGATGTTAGCTGGTTGAAATCTCAGTCAAGCCAGCAAGAAATCTGGCAAGCCTGTTGCCTACCAGGATGGGCTTCCCTGGTGGCTCAGTGGTAAAGAATTCGCCTGCAATGCAGGAGACGTAGGTTCTATTCCTGGGCTAGGGAGATGCCCTGGAGAAGGAAATGGCTACCCACTCCAGTATTCTTCCCTGGAAAATCCCTTGGAGAGAGGATCCTGGTGGGCTCCAGTCAATGGGGTTGCAAAAGAGTTGGACATGACTTAGTGACTAAACAACAGTTTCCTATCAGGACTTCACACATTGGGCTGAAAATACCTCTGCCTTGCTCAGCAGCCTGGTGTGGGGCCCCTGGCTCATGGGGTTTCTGAAAGTGATCCTCACTTTGAAATAACTAATAGCCCAAGCTGTCTGCTGACTAAACACCCCTAGAATATGGGTCTGACTAGAAGTTCCTCCTACCACATTATTTCATTACGGCTTTTAGACGTTTTCAGCATAGCTTCTCTAGCAAAGGTCACCAATGACCATCTCTCTAAATTTGAGAAACAATTTTTAGCCTTGAATTATTGTCTCAAGCACAAGCTTTGTATTCATTCTGTCTTGGGCTATTCAAGTTCATCACAGGGAAGGGCTTAGTTTACATTATCAAAATACACTCTTCAAGATACCCATGCATTTCTGTATGTGCAATTCAAGAAATGGAAGTATTTATATCATCTTCTGCAATTTTCCTTCAACCAAAATGATAGATTTTTCTTTACTTTTTTCAATTTCTAAAATGTACAGTAATCTCAGGAAAAGTTACCCATTCTGTATAGGATATAGTTGAGGAGAACAGTGTTTGTATGGCAGTTAAAACATAATCAATAGAAAGATTCTGCAAACCCTGATTTGAAGTAAACTTGGTTTAAATTTCATGACATTTCTTGCATTGTTCATTTGGCTGCTTTTATTGAACTATTGCAATAATTCTGAAAAGAAGTTTCCTTAGGACATTTCAGCACTCATGAACATTGCTTCTGGTTTGTTTCTGCCTTGTTCAGTCAATGGAAGTTGATATAGGACACCCAATTTCATGAATATTGCTTATGCTAAGCACAAGCATCCCATAAATTTTGTTTCATTAAATAGGGAAACCAAAATAGATGATATCTAACCCAGCATTAAATATTAGGCTGGAACAAAGAAGATTTATGTAATTGCTGCTGCCTCCAAAGTGTCTGATATGCAAAACAGTTATCTCAACAGTCATCTCTATCACTCTAAGCTAGACTTTCCCAGTGTCTATGTAATATTGGCATATGGGTCCAAAGAATTACTTGCTAAAGCTCTGCATTGTAGGATATTGAATGGCTTTCTTTGCCTGTGCTCCATAAATGCCCATAGCATTCTACTCTCTCCAAGTTCAACAACCAAATGTGTCTTCAGACACATTGCCAAGTGTTCCCTGGGAAGAAATTCTCCCCCTGTTAATAATTACTGCTTTAACCACCAATTTGCCAGACACTTAATACATAAAAAGAACCTACAAGTATCCTCTTATTTTTGATATTTACCCACTCCTTTTAAATGTCACATTTTATTTGTACTTAAAATATGTATTCCTGCTATTCTCCTGTAAATTTTACACATCTTGCAGATCTTTAAGATAAGATTCAAGAAGAAACTCTGAATTAAGAATTTTTTACACACTTGATTACTGTCTAATCAACACTATAAAAATGAGGTATTCAGAACGGAGTAGTTTATTTTTCTCATTTCTGTCTTTCAGTAAGTGGAATAATGTAGCATGTGAGATGGATTTTTGAAACATAATATAAGAGCTAAAGTATTACGCAACTAGGAATGATGGAGTTCCTAGTTCAATAGAGTGGAACTCATAGTCTTGGTAACATTATTTTAGTTCTTTAATTCAATGGTAATAATACTAATTTCCCCAGAAATATGTATAAGTTTTCTTTTTCATAAATGATTCCTTTTTTGGTTTTGTAAGGTAGTTTGTATTTACAGTTTAGCATAATTGAGGCCAATTATAAAGGAGAAGTAAAATGTTTCTGATACTTTTATTATTATTAATAGAGAACAATAGTCAAACCTGTATTATGAGAACAGGAGGTTGATCAAACATACTTAATCTATTTGAAATGTAATTATGTGTTGAAAAGAAATCTTTAAAATGGATTTGCTTATTAAAATCTGCTTCACCTTATTTTTAGATTCTAGCTAAATAAGTCTTGTTAAACAAATGGGATATATTCATATAATACATAAATACATATGTATCTATCAGTTCAGATCAGTCGCTCAGTCGTGTCCGACTCTTTGCGACCCCATGAACCGCAGCACGCCAGGCCTCCCTGTCCATCACCAGCTCCCGGAGGTCACTCAGACTCGCATCCATCGAGTCAGTGATGCCATCCAGCCATCTCATCCTCTGTCGTCCCCTTCTCCTCCTGCCCTCAATCCCTCCCAGCATCAGAGTCTTCTCCAATGAGTCAACTCTTTGCATGAGGTGGCCAAAATACTGGAGTTTCAGCTTTAGCATCATTCCTTCCAAAGAAATTCCAGGATTGAGACTGTGTGGATCACAATAAACTATGGAAAATTCTGAAAGAGATGGGAATACCAGACCACCTGATCTGCCTCTTAAGAAATCTGTATGCAGGTCAGGAAGCAACAGTTAGAACTGGTCATGGAACAACAGACTGGTTCCAAATAGAAAAAGGAGTACGTCAAGGCTGCATATTGTCACCATGTTTATTTAACTTATATGCAGAGTACATCATGAGAAATGCTGGACTGGAAGAAACACAAGTTGGAATCAAGATTGCCGGGAGAAATATCAATAACCTCAGATATGCAGATGACACCACTCTTATGGCAGAAAGTGAAGAGGGGCTAAAAAGCCTCTTGATGAAAGTGAAAGTGGAGAGTGAAAAGGTTGGCTTAAAGCTCAACATTCAGAAAACGAAGATCATGGCATCTGGTCCCACCACTGCATGGGAAATAGATGGGGAAACAGTGGAAACAGTGTCAGACTTTGTTTTTCTGGGCTCCAAAATCACTGCAGATGGTGACTGCAGCCATGAAATCAAAAGACGCTTGCTCCTTGGAAGGAAAGTTATGACCAACCTAGATAGCATATTCAAAAGCAGAGACATATGTATCTATATGTACATATAAATATGTACAATGCACACATCATTAATCATACTGGATCTCATTATTTATAAAATATGTATTCCCTTTGTTCTCTCCTATCAGATATTAAATACATATGAAAACCAAGTTTATGGATATTACTCAGATTGTGTTGAACTGCCCCATGCACGTACATGAATTTCTATGTGTTCAGCATATGACACACAGACTGCCAATTTGAGCATTAGGAAAAATGCAACAGATTTTCCAATAAGTATGCTCCCTCAGTGAACACCCTCTGTTTTTCTGGCAGGACCCAGCAGGGTCTGAAAAATAAGTAGCATATTGGGAACAATAATGAATATTTATGCTTTATGGAATCCTTTTTACATTCATTTCCATCTGTACTTCTAGACCCCAAAATACTAAAATAGTAAAAGGGATAAGGAAAATCATGGTATAACTCCTTAGATTAGTGATAGGCAAACGTTGAGACTAAGCCAACTGATGCTTAGGTTACCTGGAGGCACAATCCATGCAAACTCAACATATTGGTTATTTGCATCTCTATTTAACATCTCTGCACTATGTGATTTCTGTAAAATGAACTTTGATTCTATAGTGGCATAGAAGCTTAGATGAATAAACAAATATTATTTAATGAAGAAGAAAAAGTTATTATCAAAAATGTATAAGGTGAGGAGAGTCAAAAAAGGATATCCTGGGAAAAGTAATGGTTTGAGGGTAAAACAAGATACTTTCAAGGCAGAGTTTTAAACATGAATATGTTCATAAATAGATTTATGTGAAAAACAAAAGCAAGAGTGAAAAGCTGTGGATGAACCTCTGTTAACTTACAGTAGTTTACAAACATAAACCTAAAAAGTGCATATTGTCCTGGAGTTTTTTTTAATTAAAAAAAGTATTAAACTACTTCATATTATTTTAAGGGGCCTGCTGATTAAAGTGTTTATGGCAATTTCTTGCTTAAATAGCCAGTGATCTAAATTTGGTAGTGGATATTGGTCAGTCTTGCTTCTAAGTAACCCCCAGCTAGGAGCAAAATAGTACAAAACATATGGATAAATTAGAATTTATTTTCTGACAACCTATTATTTTACAATATCCAGAGGATGGCTGTCACCTAGAATTATTTATTGCTTTATATTTGTAGTCAGAGTTAGATAGTAGAACTCTGTATTTTTTTTTTTTTCCTCGCAAATGTTATCTTTGATGAACTGAAGTGGAAAACAACAATAACAGTTAAGAAACTTCCGTTTTTAAAATAATACATGTGAGCATTTTACCAAAATGTAAGTTTAATAAACACTGTCTCCTCAATTTCAGAATTTCGCCTAATTTGAGGTACCTCCAGAATTATAACATAGTGCTAGAATAGTAATATATTAGAGAGAAACAGTTTTCAGCCTATTTAAAAATCCTAAATCTTAGGGATGGTACCCATAGTTCATTTCTCAATACTGAAATGGTGGCTCAGATAGTAAAACATCTGCCTACAATGCGGGAGACCTGAGTTCAAACCCTGGGTCGGGAAGATCTCCTGGAGAAGGAAATGGCAACCCACTCCAGGATTCTTGCCTGGAGAATCCCATGGATGGAGGAGCCTGGCAGGCTACAGTCCATGGGGTCGCAAAGAGTCGGACACGACTGAGCGACTTCACTCACTCACTCACTCACTCCACTCCTAGACCATGTGTATGGAATCTCAAAGCAGCCAGTTTGAAAAATGAACTTTTGCCTCTGAAGGGCTGTTAGAGCTTATAGAACATGGTTCTCCTTTCACTCTTTGAACAAGAATAAAATAAACTAGAAAGGAAGCTTTCTCCACTTGGCATTTGGTGTCTTCTTAAATGCAAAACTGTGACTTGATCATGTTCAGAGCTTAATTAAAGACTACGCACTCAGGAAAGAAAGAATTCCCTTCAAGGAATTTGCAGCTGTGGTGCCAGCGTCCTCTGTCCTGTTATAAAGAAAAATAATTGAACAGCAAAGACTGCAACAGAAAAGTCTAAATGTTCTAGGGACTCTCTCAGACATTTGTTTGAAGTTTTTCTCAAGTATTTTAAGCTTTAGCCACTGCTGGATTCTCCCCGTTGGGAGGATAGGAGGGTTGGAGATCACATGCCCAGGATTGAACCCAAGATGTGCGGCATCAAACTGTTTACCCTTTGACCTCCTCTGCCTCCTCTGGTGGGCTACAGAGTCCGCTTCCTCTAGATTAAGAAAAAAAATCAATTTCACCAGTGAAAAAGGCTTTTAACTTAAAGCTAAATTCCCTGAAGTTAAAAAAAAAAAAAAGACGAAATCTCTCAACTTTTTCATAAACTGTACTAAAGACCAAATTCTTGTAACATTATGAAGAAACTTTTACCTCTATGTCTGATTCTCTGTTTCCTACATTTTAAAATTAAACAGAACTAGGTTTGAAAAGAATGAAACCTCTAATACCTCCATAAATGAAAAGCCTATTACTTTCACTTTGAAGCTGTATATTCTGTCACCAAAGTGTAACCTTTCAACTTAGCTGGACCTTTCCTAATCTTTAAAAATGCACTGAATATCTTAAACAGTTTAAGATATTCAATTCAATGACACATTACCTCAAATTCTCTTGCAATAATAATAGTAAAAAAAATGACTGGTGTTCTCATCACAGTAACTTGAAAGGCTCGTGTTTGTAGACTGAGGAAAAGTGAAGGAAAATAAAAAACTAAAACCCTAAGAGCATGAGAAAATCAGTCATCATGTTTTCTCCAAGCCTGTTTGGAGAGCTCCACATGCACTGGTTTGTGTACCTAACCACAGCAGAATCGATTTGACTAAAATATTCATCATGTTCAAACTGTTTACATTCTTAAAGACTCTTGCAAGACAAGCCATGGAGCATGGAGTGAAGTTTTAGTAATATTTGTGAACATTTAAAACTGACCAAGGTTGAGTGTGTTATACTATTTAAGATCTTATGTACTTGGTTTTACTAGTCAGAACTCAGTTACCACCTAGTTATCAAAATGATGGTTCTGGACAATGTCTGAACCAGACATTCCTATGTTCTTCTGCTTCTTTCTGGTTCTTCCTATGAACCAGAAATACTGGCATATCATGAACACGCTCCTTATTTAAAATTCTATATTGTCTTTAAGTTTGAGGCACAGGATTTGATGCAATTAAACACAGACACACATGCACCCACATCTGCATGCACATAGGGTGCGCCTGTTATGTAATAAGAAATATTCTAAAAGTGCTATTTTTATAGATAATTTCCATATTTTATAGTATGGTTTTACCCAAATCGTATTTTACTCCTCATATTTTCTATAGCTAATTAGTAATACTTTGAATGATTTAAACATGAATTGCCTAAAATAAAGTTAGTCCTTTGAAGATCTATAAGCCTTAGCTTTTCTGCCTTAAGCCCTGGATGCTCATGTCATAAAAATTATTCGTTTTTTTCTAAAGGGGGATGCTTCCATGAAAATGATGTTACTGATTAGCAAACAGGAGCATCTTTTAAAAGTAACCTCTTTCAAAATAGAAAAACTAAAGAAGGAACAAGTTCATAGGAAAATTCTATATCCCAGTTCAATAGTTAGTGGCAATTAGTAAGCATTTGATACATAATGAATAATCGATTGATGAATAATTGAAGCAATATGTTACAAAATTTTTGTTCTGCTATACTTGGAACAAGTTAATAACAATGATTTCTGAGCTTGAAGTAGGCTACTCAGGAATTCTGTTAGCAACTTGTGTGTACCTAAAATCACCTTCATTCTCTATAGTGAAGTGAAGTCACTCAGTCGTGTCCGACTCTTTGCGACCCCGTGGACTGTAGCCCACCAGGCTCCTCCATCCATTCATTCTCTATACCTGGGAACAAATACAAGTTAAATACACATAGTCCAAGAGTGAGAAATTCATTTAAATTTTTTGTTTGTTGTAACATTTGTTCTGATATAAAGTTCATTAAATATAAGTATAAAATATAACATGGTCTTTCTTTTCAGCTCCAATATTTGAAGCTCTCAAGTTGTTATTCTCTTCTTTAAAACAAGAAAAAGCTGAAGAAACTGAAAATCAGTGACTTTTCTTGGACTGATCAGAATGTGAGGATGCAGAGCAAAAGGCAAAATGAACTGCATATAAGCACGATTTTCAAGTTTTGAGAAACCGTAAGGTTGTTTCCCATAGGGGTAGAGGTTAAAATTCCTGTCCTGCTAATCACATATACTAGAATTGAGCAATTCAGTAAATGCATGGCAGATGGCGGGAACCAGGTTCTTCCCACTGTTGGAAAGTTTAGATAAGCAAAAGAATGAGTCTAAAATGATCCAGGTATAAATGGATTAAAGTCAGAAATATCAGTATAAACTCTATTATAATTGGATATGGTTGCATAAAAAATATTTATAGATAAATGTGTACATGGGTTGGTATGAAGGGGCTTCCCTGGTGGCTCAGACAGTAGAGAATCTGCCTGCAGTGCAAGGAGACTCAGGTTCAATTCCTGGGTCAGGAGGAGCCCCTCGAAGAGCAAACAGCAACCCACTCCAGTATTCTTGTCTGGGAAATCCCATGGACAGAGGAATTTGATGGGCCAAAGTCCATGGGGTCTCAAAGAGTCAGACCTAACTGAGCAGTGGTCAGTATACATACATACATTTCCTTGCTCTGTCAGTTGAGCAAGCCTAGAGGCAAAGATTCACACATTAGTGGTAATGAGCACACCTAGATGCTAGATTTTAGGTTTATAATACCATTCCCCAGTAAAAAGAACCAAAGCTCTTTGGAGAAATGGATGATACTAAAATGAGGCAGAAATTATACAAAATAGGCCTAGAGCATATTGGAGTGCAGGAAAGTAAGGACATGTTGAAGGATGTTGGAAAAGATCGAAGGCATTGATCAGTTCAGTTCAGTTCAATTGCTCAATTGTGTCCCACTCTTTGCAACCCCATGGACTGCAGCATGCCAGGCCTCCCTGTCCATCACCACCTCCCGGAGTTTATTCAAACTCATGTCCATTAAGTCAGTGATGCCATCTAATTATCTCATCCTCTGTCGTCCCCTTCTCCTCCTGCCTTCAATCTTTCCCAGCATCGGGGTCTTCTCAAATGAGTCAGCTCTTCACATCAAGTGGCCAGAGTATTGGACTTCCAACTTCAACATCAGTCCTTCAAATGAACACTCAGGACAGATTTCCTTTAGGATGGACTGGTTGGATCTCCTTGCGGTCCAAGGGACTCTCAAGAGTCTTCTCCAACACCACAGTTCAAAAGCATCAATTCTTCAGTGCTCAGCTTTCTTTATAGGCCAGTTCTCACATCCATACATGACTACTTTTTTTTTTTTTTTAATTAAATTTTATTTTGCTTAACTTTACAATATTTTATTGCTTTTGCCATACCTCAAGATGGATCTGCCACAAGTATACATGTGTTCCCCATCCTGAACCCTCCTCCCTCCTCCCTCCCCTCCCCATACCATCCCTCTGGGTCATCCCAGTGCACCAGCCCCAGGCATCCGTTATCAGGCATCGTACCTGGACCGGCGACTCGTTTCAGGTATGATATTATACATATTTCAATGCTATTCTCCCAAATCATCCCACCCTCTCCCATTCCCAGAGTCCAAAAGTTTGTTTTATACATCAGTGTCTCTTTTGCTGTCTCATAAACAGGGTTATTGTTACCATCTTTCTAAATTCCATATATATGCGTTAGTATATTGTATTTGTGTTTTTCTCTCTGGCTTACTTCACTCTGTATAATAGGCTCCAGTTCCATCCACCTCATTAGAACTGATTCAATGACTACTTTTAAAACCATAGCCTTGACTAGACGGACCTTTGTTGGCAAAGTAATGTCTCTGCTTTTGAATATGCTATCTAGGGTGGTCATAACTTTCCTTCCAAGGACTAGGCATCATTTTATTTCATGGCTGCATTCACCATCTGCAGTGATTTTGCAGCCCAGAAAAATAAAGTCTGACACTGTATCCACCGTTTATCCATCTATTTGCCATGAAGTAACGTCACCAGATGCCATGATCTTGGTTCTCTGAATGTTGAGCTTTAAGCCAACTTTTTCACTCTCCTCTTTCATCAAGAGGCTCTTTAGTTCTTCTTCACTTTCTGCCATAAGGGTGGTGTCATCTGCATATCTGAGGTTATTGATATTTCTCCCTGCAATCTTGATTCCAACTTGTGTTTCTTCCAGCCCAGTGTTTCTCATGCTATATTCTGCATATAAGTTAAATAAGCAGGGTGACAATATACCTCCTTGACATACTCCTTTTCCTATTTGGAACCAGTCTGCTATTCCATCTCCAGTTCTAATTGTTGCTTCATTACCTGCATGCAGGTTTCTCAAGAGGCAGGTCAGGTGGTCTGGTATTCCCATCTCTTCCAGAATTTTCCACAGTTTATTGTGATCCACACAGTTAAAGGCTTTGGCATAGTCAATAAAGCAGAAATAGATGTTTTTCTGGAACTCTCTTGCTTTTTCCATGATCCAGCGGATGTTGGCAATTTGATCTCTGGTTCCTCTGCCTTTTCTAAAACCAGCTTGAACATCAGGAAATTCATGGTTCATGTATTGTTGGAGCCTGGCTTGGAGAATTTTGAGCATTACTTTACTAGCGTGTGAGATGAGTGCAATTGTGCAGTAGTTTGAGCATTCTTTGGCATTGCCTTTCATAGGGATTGGAATAAAAACTGACTCTTTACAGTCCTTGGCCACTGCTGAATTTTCCAAATTTGCTGGCATATTGAGTACAGCACTTTCACAGCATCAACTTTCAGGATTTGAAATAGCTTAACTGGAATTCCATCACCTCCACTAGCTTTGTTCATAATGATGCTTCCTAAGGACCACTGTACTTCACATTCCAGGATGTCTGGCTCTAGGTGAGTGATCTCACAATCATGGTTATCTGGTTTGTGAAGATCTTTGTTGTACAGTTCTTCTGTGTGTTCTTGCCACCTCTTCTTAATATCTTCTGCTTCTGTTAGGTCCACACCATTTCTGTCCTTTATCGAGCCCATCTTTGCATGAAATGTTCCCTTGGTATCTCTAATTTTCTTGAAGAGATCTCTATTCTTTCCCATTCTGTTGTTTTCCTCTATTTCTTTGCATTGATCACTAAGGAATGCTTTCTTATCTCTCCTTGCTATTCTTTGGAACTCTGCATTCAAATGGGTATATCTTTCCTTTTATCCTTTACTTTTAGCTTCTCTTCTTTTCACAGCTATTTGTAAGGCCTCCTCAGATAGCCATTTTGCTGTTTGGCATTTCTTTTTCTTGGGGGTGGTCTTGCTCTCTGTCTCCTGTACAATGTCATGAACCTCTATCCATAGTTTATCAGGCACTCTGTCTATCAGATCTAGTCCCTTAAATCTATTTCTCACTTCCACTCTATAATCATGAGGGATTTAATTTAGGTCATACCTGAATGGTCTAGTGATTTTCCCTACTTTCTTCAATTTAAGTCTGAAATTGGCACTAAGGAGTTCATGATCTGAGCCACAGTCAGCTCCTAATCTTGTTTTTGCTGACTGTATAGAATTTGTCCATCTTTGGCTGCAAAGAATATAATCAATCTGATTTCGGTGTTGACCATCTGGTGATGTCCATGTGTAGAGAGTCTTTTCTTGTGTTGTTGGAAGAGGATGTTTGCTCTGACCAGTGCATTCTCTTGGCAGAACGCTATTAACCTTTGCCTTGCTTCATTCTGTACTCCAAGGCCGAATTTGCCTGTTCCTATAGGTGTTTCTTGACTTCGTACTTTTGCATTCCAGTCCCCTATAATGAAAAGGGCATCTTTTGGGGGTGTTAATTCTAGAAGGTCTTGTAAGTCTTCATAGAACCATTCAGCTTCTTCAGCATTACTGGTCAGGGCATAGACTTGGATTACTGTGATATTGAATGGTTTGCCTTGGAAAGGAACAGAGATCATTCTGTCATTTTTGAGACTGCACCCAAGTACTGGGTTTCAGACTCTTGTTGACTATGATGGCTACTCCATTTCTTCTAATGGATTCTTGCCCACAGTAGTAGATATAATGACACAGGATCTGACAGAAAGGGTCCAATCTCAAAGACTATGGCTAGAACATTTTGAAGAATAAAATAAAGCAGCACCAGATTATAGCCCAAAGTATAAATTAAATATCCATGAATCCATACTGATAAAAAGAAATGACTGAATAATGGGTAGAAGATGCATAGATCTCCTATGCAGCAGAGTTCCAAATTATTATAGATATACTTTGTCCTCAAGGGAGTGAAGCATAAATCTTTATTTCTTGAGTATGGCCTGTGCATAGCAACTTTCTACCAAAGAACACTCTACAAAAAAATGGAGTGTGGAGTATGTTTACAGTGGAAGAACCTGACAAACACTGTCTGAAAAAGCTGATCAAGGTCAACATGCTGCTGCTGCGTAGCTGTTCTGTCATGTCCACTTCTTTGTGAGCCTGTGGACTGTAGCCTGCCACCCTCTTCTGTCCATGGAATTTTCCAGATAAGAATACTAGAGCAGGTTGCCATTTCCTCCTCCAGGGGATTTTCCCAACCCAGGGATGGAATTTGCATCTCTTTTGTCTCCTGCATTGGCAGGTGAATTCTTTACCACTACAGCCACCTGGAGAGTGATTGGTCATGTCAATAGTGTGTACACTTAACATAATGTGCTGCAAGTAGCACTCTACCTCTGTAGTCTTCCTCGCCCAAAACACATAATACCAGCTGAATCATGAGAAAATTCTAGTACAAATCCCAACTGATACATTCTATGAAGTACTTGACTATTGCTCCTCAAAATAGTGAAAGCATCAAAAACAAAGTCTGAAAAGTTGCCACAGCCAAGAGAATTTTAAGGAGACATAACTAGACTAAAGAATGTGCTATTCTGCATGAAATTCTAGAACAAGAAAAAGGTAAGAAGTAAGGAATTCTGAATCATTAAAATAATTGATTTTATTTACTGATGTATCAGTATTGTATCATATTTTATCAGTATGTATCATATTTTATTAAATAAAATAAATGAACTGTGCTAATGTAAAATGATAAAAATAGAAGGAATTAAGTCTAGGATATAGGGAAAATCTGTAATAGCTTTGTTCAGATCAGATTAGTCGCTCAGTCGTGTCCGACTCTTTGCGACCCCATGAACCGCAGCATGCCAGGCCTCCCTGTCCATCACCAACTCCCGGAGTTCACTCAGACTCACATCCATTGAGTCAGTGATGCCATCCAGCCATCTCATCCTCTGTCGTCCCCTTCTCCTCCTGCCCGCAATCCCTCCCAGCATCAGAGTCTTCTCCAATGAGTCAACTCTTCGCATGAGGTGTCCAAAATACTGGAGTTTCAGCTTGAGCATCATTCCTTCCAAAGAAATCCCAGGGCTGATCTCCTTCAGAATGGACTGGTTGGATCTCCTTGCAGTCCAAGGGACTCTCAAGAGTCTTCTCCAACACCACACTTCAAAAGCATCAATTCTTCGGCGCTCAGCCTTCTTCACAGTCCAGCTCTCACATCCATACATGACCACAGGAAAGACCATAGCCTTGACTAGGCGAACCTTTGTTGGCAAAGTGATGTCTGCTTTTGAATATGCTATCTAGGTTGGTCATAACTTTCCTTCCAAGGAGTAAGCGTCTTTTAATTTCATGGCTGCAGTCACCATCTGCAGTGATCCTGGAGCCCAGAAAAATAAAGTCTGACACTGTTTCCACTGTTTCTCCATCTATTTCCCATGTAGTGATGGGACCAGATGCCATGATCTTCGTTTTCTGAATGTTGAGCCTTAAGCCAACCTTTTCACTCTCCACTTTCACTCTCATCAAGAGGCTTTTTCGTTCCTCTTCACTTTCTGCCATAAGGGTGGTGTCATCTGCATATCTGAGGTTATTGATATTTCTCCCGGCAATCTTGATTCCAGCTTGTGTTTCTTCCAGTCCGCATTTCTCATGATGTACTCTGCATATAAGTTAAATAAACATGGTGACAATATATAGCCTTGATGTACTCCTTTTCCTATTTGGAACCAGTCTGTTGTTCCATGACCAGTTCTAACTGTTGCTTCCCGACCTGCATACAGATTTCTCAAGAGGCAGATCAGGTGGTCTGGTATTTCCATCTCTTTCAGAATTTCCCACAGTTTATTGTGATCTACACAGTCAAAGGCTTTGGCATAGTCAATAAAGCAGAAATAGATGTTTTATTTGTCTGTAAATCTGAAGCTCTTCTAAAGAAATAATTTATTAAAATGTAACATGTTCTGAATGAATATGTAACATCACACTGTGGGAAAAAAAAAAAAACTCTTAACAATCCTATACCAATATGGCTAAAATACTTGCAAGGAACTGTTGTCAGCCATAAATGTGACCCTTGAGAACTCAAGGGAATAACCTAGTTCCAAAGACAGTGTTGTCTAAACAATTAGAGCATAAATTGAACAGGAAGAGAGGGCACAGATGGACGTGGTGGCAAATAATCTTTAAATGTTTCCAATATAGGGAGAGGCTTATACCCAGAACCCAATTCTTGAAGGGGAAGAGAAAAGAGAATTTAAAACATCCAACAAAATATTTGAGTTATTGATATCTTGAAGTTGGTAGATGATGATACCTGCTAAATTTTGATAGTCTTTACTGGCTGCCACATCATTTACATCACCATCTTTGGTTTATGAAACTATTTGCCAGGAGTATGTCTAAGAGATTTAACACTAAGCAGTTGAATATTTTTTAATGTAGTCAAATATTTAACATGTAATGAACAAAAGGTTATTTAAGATATTACAGCATCTGAAATTTTTAATTTTTTAATCACTTTGAATTTCAAATAGAGATTGAATATATTATCAAAGGAGATATTCTGTGTTTCAATTCAGTTAAAATTTTGATTAGCATTATGCTTTACACGCTTTGTCAAAACAGTCTACAATACTTTTGCATTCCTCATGGCAAACTGAAATTAATTTCAGCTCCGTAGAAAAAGAAAATTATTTAACCAGGTTTTTCATTTATTGTAAATATATTAAGAGTTATAGAAATCAGTGTTTAGACATAAGATGCAAAGCAAAGAGCTGAAAGAAGTTATGAATGAATGAGCACAATCTATTGGGCTTGCAAAATACCCTCTCTTCTACACTAATTTAAATATTTACTGAATGTTAGTATTCAGATTTAGATGTGACTGTTTTTTTCCTGAAGGTCTAGGAAAGAAATGATGAATGTTGAGCTCAGAATTAAAATAGTCTGTTTAAGAGAGAAGAGGATTTTGCTGTGCTGTTATTGTTCTTTTATGAAATGTGATTTATTTTCCCCACCGATCTCTTCCCTGTTCTTCTATTTCAGTGTTTTAACTACAAACTTTAGATTAAAAGTGTATTCATGCGTACTATAGTAAGGTATGAGTATTGGTATCTGATAATATAAATGTGAAATACATAATAGACCAAAGTGTTTGTGGAAAAAGAAACTTGGAATGAAAGAAAATTGAATTTAAGATTTCTTTCAAGTTATCTAAATTAACAAGGAGGGAAGGTTACTGACTTTGATCCAGGTTAAAAGGTGTAGTTCACAAATGTTTCCTGCTCCACATTAAAGTGAATTTTCTTTTGTTCTCTTAGAATAATTATATGTGCAGGACTTCATAAAATTAATTACAATATTAATTTTCATATATTTGGAAAAGTGTATCCCCCCTAATCACCTTTCAATGAGAAGAATATTTTTAAAATTTATTTTTAGTTGGAGTAAAATTGCTTTCAACATTGTCTTGGTTTCTGCCATACAACAATGAAGATTAGCCATAATTATACATATATCACCTCCTTCTTGACCTCCCCGCCTCTCCCCCGAGTCCTTATTTGTAGGGAAGGAATGGAGATGCAGATATAGAGAACAGACTTGTGGACACAGTAGAGAAAAAAATATTTACATATATCTTAAGATATTGGTCCACAATCTTATGTCCAATGACCAATGATCTTCACACAGAAAGTGCTGCCCACAGACCCAGAAAATAAGAACCCTTAAGATCCAAGTCCCATATTTTCCAAGTCTTGGTTCTGGTCCTCCTTTAATTGTGCTTTGCTCCAGTCTTTGAAGCCTGGGGTATGTTCTCCAAGATCTCACACCTGTATGGAATCTTGCTCCAATTCTAGAAAGAGCAACCAAAGCCATCCTCCAGGTCTGCATCTCATCACTGCCCTTCAAGTGTGACAGTGGCATTTGCATGCTTATTTACAGCAGTGAGTACAAGGAGCTTGGACACTCAGACAAGGAAACCTTAAATGTGTAAAGAGCCCACCTGCTACAGAATAGAGTCAGTTATAGGAAAAGAAAAGGTCATGAACACCTCCATTTGTAGGCACTGAAATGTTAAGGGTGGATTTTTTTTACAGTTAAATTTCTCCCTTCTATTTGAGGAATACTTTATTGCATGGGAAATAGATGGGGAAACAGTGGAAACAGTGTCAGACTTTGTTTTTCTGGGCTCCAAGATCACTGCAGATGGTGACTACAGCCATGAAATTAAAAGACGCTTACTCCTTGGAAGGAAAGTTATGACCAACCTAGATAGCATATTCAAAAGCAGAGACATTACTTTACCAACAAAGGTTCGCCTAGTCAAGGCTATGGTCTTTCCTGTGGTCATGTATGGATGTGAGAGCTGGACTGTGAAGAAGGCTGAGTGCCGAAGAATTGATGCTTTTGAACTGTGGTGTTGGAGAAGACTCTTGAGAGTCCCTTGGACTGCAAGAAGATCCAACCAGTCCATTCTGAAGGAGATCAATCCTGGAATTTCTTTAGAAGGAATGATGCTCAAGCTGAAACTCCAGTATTTTGGCCACCTCATGCGAAGAGTTGACTCATTGGAGAAGACTCTGATGCTGGGAGGGATTGAGGGCAGGAGGAGAAGGGGACGACAGAGGATGAGATGGCTGGATGGCATCACTGACTCGATGGATGCGAGTCTGAGTGACCTCCGGGAGCTTGTGATGGACAGGGAGGCCTGGCGTGCTGCGGTTCATGGGGTCGCAAAGAGTCGGACACGACTGAGCGACTGATCTGATCTGATCTGATCTTATTGTGCAGAAGTACATTTTGAACGTAACCCCAATGTTACAGTATTTAGGTATTTTTGACTTGCCTATGAAAATTTGGTGTTGTTGTTGAATACTTTTTCTAAATTTATGTCTCCTCAATTTAATGTCACATGAATTTCTTGTGGATCCTGTTAAATTCGGATTCTGTTAAACAGATATCTGGGACCTGGGATTCTGCATTTCTAATTAGTTCATCTAGAGCAAATTTTGAGTAGCAAAGTTATAGAAGATGCAGCAGAAAAGGCTGGTTTTGTCTGGGTATTGTTACTTCTAACGTTTGGTACAAGTGATATGATCTGAAGCCATTATAGGGACGGTGATGGTGGGAGAATAGCAATTCACATTTAACTTATATTCTTCTTTAATCAGTGAAAATATGACTATTCCAAAAAAATGTACATTTATTTTACCCTTTTGCTCCTAAGACAACCAATCATTGAAACTTGTTTATAGTTGGCTAAGAGATTTCACACATTGCTGTCATTCATTAACAATATAAACCTAAATTCTAAAAAGTCACATGTTAATTTTTGTTGAGGTTCTTATTTCTCTCCACAGATTTTATTAACAATATAATACCATCTAAGTAATTCAGTCACGTATGAGGTTTATGGAACTATTTATTTCAGATTTAACAATAGCTGTGTTGCTTTTTTTTTCTTCAGGGTAAAAAGGATTTATTATAGCTTTGTGTAAACAATGGTGAGCAAAACAAAGGAAATATTATTCTATAAGAAAGTATTGTTGAAAATCCAGATCAAACAAGTAGAAGGCAGGAAAAAATGAAAGGAGAATGGAAGAAATTAAACAATGTCAAAATTACAAGACATTTTGATGTTGAACTCTGGACAAAGCTGGGCCCTTTGGGCATTCATATGGTAACCTCTTAATTTCTGTTTATGATCCCACCTTCCATATAATAGTCTCATGTAATACTTTATGAACTTCAGATTAATTCATTTTGCTGTATCATCTGTTGCTGTGAAGAGAATTTGGTGACTAAAAACATAAAAATATTACCTAAAGAAAATCTGATATTCTACCAATTCTGCAGTTTAGATGTACAGGTAGTCTAGATTTTGTGTCCATTCTGATTCTGCCATTATCAGTAGTTTGGTGCATGCTAAACATTTTATATAATATTCTGTCCTGCACCTCCCAAATTAGAATCCTCTAAATTTGAATGGCTTATTCCACTCCTGTCTCCTATTGCCCTAAAAGAGATTATTGAAATATGTGTTAAAGGATTACTTGAATTTAATCTACTGTAGAATATTTTATGAAAAAAACTGAAAGGCCAGGCATTTGAAATATTAAAGGTAAAATAGAATTTAATATACATGTTCTATCACATTCTTATCACAGACACCATGGAGTGCATTATCTAAGATGATTTCCTTAAATCCTCAAAGAAGAATATAGCTAAATGGATTGTTGTTTGTTTTTTTAAGATGGAATATTTCTTTTTTATATTAATACAAAATACAGATAAATTTGACTTTGGAAAATAATAACTAGCAATTATAGACTTCATAAAAATATTTTTGAAATGTAGGATTAATAAAGTGTGATCAAGCATGCTATTATATTTCATGATTAACTCAATTTGCATATATATATTTTTAAGTAGGTGATATGGTTATTGTTTTTTGTCACAAATTATATTTTTATTGGTATGAAATTTGTGTGATCTCATTTTATATATTCTTTATATGTTTATAAGGTAATTTTTTATATAGTCACTGATATTTGAGCAAAGTATATATTTAAAGACTTAAAGCCTTATAAAATTACAAAAAAAAAATGAATCCTTTCATGGCTTTAGGTGGTTTAACTTCTATTATACAGTTCTTTAAAGATTTCAGTCTACCTCTGAAGCCCTACAGGAAGAATAACAGATATGAAGATATATAAGAAAGATGTGAAAAGAGAGGTAAAGACTTGAATATATTAATAGGGTATATGTGCAGTTAAGTGATACAGCATAAAAAACCACTCTATCCTATGCAAATTACCCAAAATTTATATTGTTACTTTAAACAGGATATTTCAAAGTATTGAAAGATACTCAAATAGCTGAATTAAACTTAGAATTATTTATGTCTAAATGCGGAATTATTTTGCATATAATATATTAAATAATTATATGCAAACACATCATCATTTTGTACATCAAGAGAAGACATTCTTTGTACTTCATTTTTCTCCTATGTCTTGAGGAGAACTGTTCTGGAATATAAGTTTTTGATATCTCTGTATTTCTAATTTAATAGTTCCGAAGTTTGGTTTTAAACCCTGATACTCTTTTTTGATTATTTTTTCTCAACAGTATGGTTGCATATTATTTAATCAATGGACACTTCCTAATTTATTTATTAAATTTGCTAGTGATACCATTTTGGTTGTTTTTAGTTTTTGCTACTAGAAACACTACTCTAGTCTTTGCCAATTCGTCTTTGGCCAGTTGTTTATTATCTCCTCAGATAAACCCAAGGAATGGAATTGATACGTTGAATCAAATGTGCATCCAGAAAGATGGTACCAATTTTCACCCACCCACCAAACATGCAACCGTGTCAGGGTCTCAACATTTGGCAATGGCATTTCAAGCATTTCTAACCTGTACTAGTATAAAAGGCTAAACAAACAAACAAAAACTCTTATGGTTATTTTAACTTGGGTTTTGTGTTTTTTAAATTACTATACACTTGCATTTTTCCTTTTGTGAATTACCCATATGTTCCATTTATTTTATTTTTTTCCTAGTTTAGTGTTACTGTTTTTCTTTAAATTAACAATAGTATTTTATATTTTAAGGATAACCCTGTATCTTTCATATACTTTGAAGATTTTTTTGCTTGTCACTTATACAATATTTTAAAAATATCACTTTATGTATAAATTCATTTGTGTATATATACATATACATATATGTATTTGTGTATATATATGTATATATGTATAATATGTGTTATAATAATATATATTATTTTAAATGATATATTACATTTTAAAAATATCATTTATATATATATACATTTGTGTATATATACATATATATGTATAATATGTGTTATAATAATATGTATTATTTTAAATGATATATATATATTTTAAATATCATTTGTATATACACAAATGATATATATATATGTATGCCTTACAAATAGCTGTGAAAAGAAGAGAAGCAAAAAGAAAAGGAGAAAAGGAAAGATATAAACATCTGAATGCAGAGTTCCAAAGAAGAGCAAGAAGAGATAAGAAAGCCTTCTTCAGTGATCAATGCAAAGAAATAGAGGAAAACAACAGAATAGGAAAGACTAGGGATCTCTTCAAGAAAATCAGAGATACCAAAGGAATATTTCATGCAAAGATGGGCTCGATAAAGGACAGAAATGGTATGGACCTAACAGAAGCAGAAGATATTAAGAAGAGATGGCAAGAATACACGGAAGAACTGTACAAAAAAGATCTTCACAACCCAAATAATCACGATGGTGTGATCACTGACCTAGAGCCAGACATCCTGGAATGTGAAGTCAAGTGGGCCTTAGAAAGCATCACTACGAACAAAGCTAGTGGAGGTGATGGAACTCCAGTTGAGCTATTCCAAATCCTGAAAGATGATGCTGTGACAGTGCTGCATTCAATATGCCAGCAAATCTGGAAAACTCAGCAGTGGCCACAGGACTGGGAAAGGTCAGTTTTCATTACAATCCCAAAGAAAGGAAATGCCAAAGAATGCTCAAACTACTACACAATTGCACTCATCTCATTGCTAGTAAAGTAATGCTCAAAATTCTCCAAGCCAGGCTTCAGCAATATGTGTATCATGAACTACCTGATGTTCAAGCTGGTTTTAGAAAAGGCAGAGGAGCCAGAGATCAAATTGCCAACATCTGCTGGATCATGGAAAAAGCAAGAGAGTTCCAGAAAAGCATCTATTTCTGCTTTATTGACTATGCCAAAGCCTTTGACTGTGGGGAATCACAATCAACTGTGGAAAATTCTGAAAGAGATGGGAATACCAGACCACCTGATCTGCCTCTTGAGAAATCTGTATGCAGGTCAGGAAGCAACAGTTAGAACTGGACATGGAACAACAGACTGGTTCCAAATAGGAAAAGGAGTCAGTCAAGGCTGTATATTGTCATGCTGCTTATTTAACTTATATGCAGAGTACATCATGAGAAATGCTGGACTGGAAGAAACACAAGCTGGAATCAAGATTGCTGGGAGAAATATCAATAACCTCAGATATGCAGATGACACCACCCTTATGGCAGAAAGTGAAGAGGAACTCAAAAGCCTCTTGATGAAAGTGAAAGTGAGAGTGAAAAGGTTGGCTTAAAGCTCAACATTCAGAAAATGAAGATCATGGCATCTGGTCCCATCACTTCATGGGAAATAGATGGGGAAACAGTGGAAACAGTGTCAGACTTTATTTTTCTGGGCTCCAAAATCACTGCAGATGGTGACTGCAGCCATGAAATTAAAAGACACTTACTCCTTGGAAGGAAAGTTATGACCAACCTAGATAGCATATTCAAAAGCAGAGACATCACTTTGCCAACAAAGGTCCGTCTAGTCAAGGCTATGGTTTTTCCTGTGGTCATGTATGGATGTGAGAGCTGGACTGTGAAGAAGGCTGAGCACCGAAGAATTGATGCTTTTGAAATGTGGTGTTGAAGAAGACTCTTGAGAATCCCTTGGACTACAAGGAGATCTAACCAGTCCATTCTGAAGGCGATCAGCCCTGGGATTTCTTTGGAAGGAATGATGCTAAAGCTGAAACTCCAGTACTTTGGCCACCTCATGTGAAGAGTTGACTCATTGGAAAAGACTCTGATGCTGGGAGGGATTGGAGGCAAGAGGAGAAGGGGATGACAGAGGATGAGATGGCTGGATGGCATCCCTCACTCGATGGACGTGAGTCTCAGTGAACTCTGGGAGTTGGTGATGGACAGGGAGCCTGGTGTGCTGTGATTTATGGGGTGGCAAAGAGTCGGACATGACTGAGCGACCGATCTGATCTGATCTCTGATGATATGTATTATTTTAAATGATATATATGTATATATACGTATGATACGTATTATTTTAAAGTGATCAAGACTCATATTTGTGGTGCTATTGATTTTGGTGCTATTGATTTTAATGCTATTTAAAAATTATCTTTCTATTCCTTCTATATATAGATTATGTAGAACAATTCCGTATACTTTCAGTACTTTATACTTTTCATATATATAGTCACATGATTAATTAGACTTATAGCATTGTGTGTTTGAATCCAAATACAATATTGACCTTATGACATTAGACTAATCTTATTGAATTTGATGCTATATTTTAAACTAATTTTGTTTTGAATATTAATCATCATTGCTCTTGGCTCTGTTTTGTTCTAATTCCCACTCAAATTTTTAATAAAATTATACAGCATCGCAATACTTCTGCATGCAAGAAATCTCAAAATACTTCATGTTATAAACATCTGCAGGATAAAATGTCAGATAATAATCATAGGAAATTAAAATTCAGTTAACCACATCATATTGAACCTATATTTTGCCATTATAGCTTACTAAATTTGAACCTTTCTATGTGTTATTTTTTGATTTTTTTAAAATAAACAACCTTATTCGTATCTGTCACTTTTTCAACATCATCCTTTTCCTTTTCAAACAGGTACCTCAATGAGTTTGTTTAAATCTTGATTATTTCCAGTCTTTAGATAAATTACATGAAGTATACACTTGAAAGGAGGAAAAAAAAAGCCACTGGGCAAGTTATTTTTGTCCTGCTTCTCCATTGTCTATTATGACATGACAGTCACTAAACTGACTTCTCATCCTTTCTTCTCCAAACCCTGTGAGTGTGCTTGGCCATGATGTTTTTCTCTCTGAAATTTTGCTCATCCTACTCAAGAGTCTAGAACATCACCACCTGCCCTGTGCACCTCAATAAATATTAATTACTACTACTAATTAGAAATGTTGACACATGCATTTCTAATTGCAATTGAGGTTACATCTGAAGAGAAGATGGTTTCAGTTAATTAAATATCAGGGAATATTTTCACAAGATTGGAGACATTTGACAAAGCAATCAAGTCCAAAGCATACTGTGAAAGTTTTTGAGACTTAAAACACTGCTTTAAATCTTCCAAACTAGAAATATCCCTGCTTTGAAACAGTCTGATTAACACCCTAGAGGCATATGTTTTCCATTTCTAGAGCCTTCTATTAACCTTATGGTGATTTAAGAGCTTAAACAGAAAATGGTTATACATATAATTCATTTTTATTAGTTTCAAGTGTTAAAATATTTGTTGTGCCGCCAGTGTTCTGAAGGCATCAAGATAATGCAAAGTGAAATGAATAATTAAAACGATCCACAATATTTGTCAAAAATTTGAAAAATAATATTCTTCTCATCTGATGAGTCAAATGTCCAATTGTGGTTTCAAGGAATCTTCCTTGTCGGGTAGAAAGGATCATTTTCCTCAGTGTTACAGGGTTAATTTAGAATTTTGATGAACTTTCCAATGATGTGATATGTGCTGGAATGCAAACCCTATTCCCCTTTAGCTGAGACAAAAGTTCTTAGACAACTGAACTTATGAAACATGATTGTGTGATCATATAGATTAAATAGGAAATCATCCATTGGATCTGTTTGGAATTGTGTTATTGAATTTCCATTATGGCAACCAAAGCTTAGACAAGATGCTAAGATATATTGTATTTATATATCAAGTGCCACTGCTGTATGTATGAAAGAGCAAGAGGGGTAGATGAAGAATGAGAATTGAGTACTATATTATACAACCATGTGGGGGACTATCTCTTGTCTGAGAATTATCACTTAACTCCTGTTTTAAAAGGTATCTACAAATTCGTCACATCCTTAAATCAAATGTCTTGATGTCTTGAGAGTGTAGTACCTAACAGCATTTGTTCTGAGCTATATTTTCAAGCATGTTTACATTGGAAACAGCTTTGATGGATAGAAATAGTGTCTTTCTCAGGAGCATAGAGCATGTTCTTTGTTCAGCATAAGGATAATGTTTCCCCCTGGATTAAAGTTTGCTTGTAGCCCGATATGAAGTTTAGAGTTTCCTAGCTTTTGCTGTTTTCGTTGTTCAGTTGTTCAGTCATGTCAGGCTCTTTGCCACCCCATGGAGTGCAGCATCCTAGGCTTCCCTGTCCATCACCAACTCTAGGAGCTTGCTCAAACTCATGTCCCTTGAGTCATTGATGCCATCCAACCATCTCATTCTCTGTCATCCCTTTTTCCTCCTGCCTTCAGTCTTTCCCAGCATCATGGGCTTTTTTCAGCGAGTTGGCTCTTCACATCAGTTGGCCAAAGTATTGAGGCTTCAGCCTCAGCATCAGTCCCTCCAGTGAATATTCAGAATTGATTTCCTTTAGGATTGACTGATTTGATCTCCTTGCTGTCTCCAAGGACTCTCAAGAGTCTTCTCCAACAGCACAGTTCAAAAGCATCAGTTCTTTGGTGCTCAGCTTTCTTTGGTCCAACTCTCACATCCATGCATGACTACTGGAAAAACTATAGCTTTGACTATACTGACCTTTTGTCGGCAAGGTAGGGTTAATGTCTCTGCTTTTTAATATGCTATCTAGGTTTGTCATAGCCTTTCTTCCAAGGAGCAAGGATCTTTTAATTTCATGGCTGCAGTCATTGTCTGCAATGATTTTGGAGCCCAGGAAAATAAAGTCTCTCACTATTTCCATTGTTTCCTCATCTATTTGCCATGAAGTGATAAGACCAGATGCCATGATCTTAGTTTGATGTTATTCAACTGTAACACAAATGCACTGTTTAGCATCCAACTGGGCTATTCCCTGTCCACCTTGTTTGATTTTGAGAGCAAGGGGTACTGAAGAAAACATAAATTGTATTCTGTCTGCTACCCTGAGTAATCAAGTCCATTGTCTCTGACATAGGGGTCTCACATCTTCTGTTAGTGTCCATGAAACTATGGCAGGTCTAACTTGTTGGTGTGTATTTAGGATGAAACCTTGCCCTTCCCCTTCACAGTTCTTGGTAATTACATTTAGAATATATGTTCAGTTCTCTCAGATGTATTTAATGGGATAATTGAAAAGGGTAAAATATGTCTGGAGTAGGATGATAGTCTAAAAGCCAAAAGAAACAGAATCTAAGACATGTTTCTCCTAGAAAATAGGAAGTCTTGAAATGTCTGGGCTTCTAATCTTTATAGATTAGAAGGATTGCTATGTAAAAGAGGGATACAATTTTTCTGAATCTTTTCAGAATCGAGAAAGAACAAGAAAACACATTCTCTCTTAATAAGATGAATAATAATTGCAACAATTGATACTGAAAATATTGTCTAAGTTACTACAGTAGTAATGTTGCTTCTGGTCAAAATGGGATCTTGTAACATTGTGCTAGGAAGTGTGAGATCAGATCAGTCGCTCAGTCGTGTCCGACTCTTTGCGACCCCATGAACCGCAGCACGCCAGGCCTCCCTATCCATCACCAGCTCTCGGAGGTCACTCAGACTCACATTCATCGAGTCAGTGATGCCATCCAGCCATCTCATCCTCTGTCGTCCCCTTCTCCTCCTGCCCTCAATCCCTCCCAGCATCAGAGTCTTCTCCAATGAGTCAACTCTTCGCATGAGGTGGCCAAAATACTGGAGTTTCAGCTTTAGCATCATTCCTTCCAAAGAAATCCCAGGGCTGATCTCCTTCAGAATGGACCGGTTGGATCTCCTTGCAGTCCAAGGGACTCTCAAGAGTCTTCTCCAACACCACACTTCAAAAGCATCAATTCTTTGGCGCTCAGCCTTCTTCACAGTCCAGCTCTCACATCCATACATGACCACAGGAAAGACAATAGCCTTGACTAGGCGAACCTTTGTTGGCAAAGTGATGTCTCTGCTTTTGAATATGCTATCTAGGTTGGTCATAACTTTCCTTCCAAGGAGTAAGCGTCTTTTAATTTCATGGCTGCAGTCACCATCTGCAGTGATTTTGGAGCCCAAAAGTGATTTTGGAGCTACTGAAATCTCAGAACATTTGTCTTTGAGGTCAAACTGAGTTGTGAACTATTATGTATTTATATGTAACACTGGCATAAAATTGATGCTAAGCAAAGATATTTAAATGTTAGTATGGCAGATTGTGAAAAGATAGATTTTGATATAAGCTTGGAAAATTAAGAAATACTTCATGTAAAGATGAAACTTATAATTATACCTCAAGATTGATCAGGTTCACTAGAAGGAATGGGGTGACCAAGAATCCCACCTGTATCATTGAGTGGAACTTGTTTTATGCATGAAAAACTAACCAGAAATGAAAATGTTGGGAAGGAGTAGAAGGACTACTATTAACATATTGAAAACAATTTCATATGAGTGAAATGAATTTTAGCAATTGCTTATAGTGTTATTTGATTTGGAGAAGGCAATGGCAACCCACTCCAGCACTCTTGCCTGGAAAATCCCATGGACAGAGGAGCCTGGTAGGCTGCAGTCCATGGGGTCGCAAAGAGTTAGACACAACTGAGCGACTTCACTTTCACTCTTCACTTTCATGCACTGGAGAAGGAAATGGCAACCCACTCCAGTGTTCTTGCCTGGAGAATCCCAGGGGCGGGGGAGCCTGGTGGGCTGCCGTCTCTGGGGTCGCATAGAGTCAGACACAACTGAAGTGACTTAGCAGCAGCCTAGTGTTATTTGATTACTGCCTGATTTCTTGCAGGTGTGAACATCATACATTCTTCTAAACTTAAGGACATGAATTGCAATTTTGCAAAAGGGATGTCACTATTTTTACTTATTTATATTTAATTCACTTCATAATATATTTATCATAACCTCATTACAATAAATCATATTAAAGAACTGCTTAAGCACTTGTTAATTTTGGTGAAACTATGCATTATCTTTTAGTCATCATTTAACTTCTTTGACTTAGAAATATTTCTGGTTAAAGTAGAGACTATGTCCTCTAGGTTTCCTGTAATATTTGGGGAAACTGTTACAGTGTTCACCAATACTTAATGTTTTTCAAAAACTAATAATTACCTGAGGAAATGATGCTGATTTTGTTGCTCTTTTGAAAGAGGCAGCAATGTCTTTTGAACAGATAGGCAATTAGTAATCCTAAAGTGAAAGTGAAAATAACTCATTCGTGTCTGACTCTTTGCGACCCTATGGACTATTCAGTCCATGGAATTCTCCAGGCCGGAATACTGGAGTGGGTAGCCTTTCCCTTGTCCAGGAGATCTTCCAAATCCAGGGATCAAACCCAGGTCTCCTGCATTGCAGACTGATTCTTTACCAGCTGAGCCACAAAGAAAGCCCAAGAATACTGGAGTGGGTAGCCTATCACTTCTCCAGCGGATCTTCCCAATCTAGGGATCTAACCAGGGTCTCCTGCATTGCAGGAGGATTCTTTACTAACTGAGCTATCAGGGAAGCCCAGTGATCCTAAAAGGATATGCAAAGATACAAATTAACAATTCTTAAAAAGGAAGAACTCTGTAAACTCATTTAAGAAATTATCTTCACTACTTCACAGTAGTAGTGGTTGTTGCTAGTAGTTCAAGAAGCATCACCTTGAGTTACCTGATATATTCTGAAGCATACAAAATAAACAGTTATCCTGAATGCAGAGAGCTCAATAGCAAAATTAAATTTAATTATAATTTCTTGAGATATGTATTCTTAGTAGGTATTTTTATAGGTACAGCCAATAGTATGACTCAAATAAATTTACATTTGTGAAATATTTATTTTTAAGGTTTTATTTAAATCCAGAGATTAACTAACTAAAGGACATCTACTCTTACAGATATGAATATGTGATCATTTAACCATAAAATGTTTAAAAATACTGTTTTTATCATTTAGGTCTGATCCCTAAATATTAGATTATAAATACATTTAGGAATATATTTGGCTTAATGGAAGAAGAGGTTTGGACATGTACAGAGAGAATCAGAGGCACAGTGTTTATTGAAAGAGGTTACTGAAAAGAGATGAATTTATTAATCAATATATTGGTTTATTTGGAAAATGATAATTTCACCTTACCTTTTATTTGGTTCTAGAGTTTCTTAAGAATCATTCCTGGTGACTAATTTTTCTTGATGTTCTTTCAATAAGGGGACATACCAGGGATTCTATTAGTATTTGTGATTTTCATAGTTTGTTACTAACTTTTCCTAGTCCTTTTTTTAGCAAAAGACAAGATGTGAATATTAGGCAAGACTTAAAGACATCTGTCACTCTTTTTCACTTTGCACATTCCACTGATGATACAGTATGTTGATATATATAATAAATTTTGACTAAAAACTTATAGTCATAAAAAATAAACTTAAATGTGTATTCACCTAACAATAAGTTCCAAAATACATGAAATAAATGTTAGATAAAAGGGAAATCAATAGCCTTAGCTGAAGATTTTCATACCACAGTGTTACTGGTTGAAAAAATAAATAAATAACTGGGATGAAAGGATCTGATAAGCATTGTCAACTTACTTGAACTTATAATTACGTTAATAAAGCTAAATGTAATAACTGTAGGAAAAAATTAAACTCTTTCAGGTAAACACATTCTGGGCCTCAAAACAAGTCTAAATATATATTATAGGTTTAAAATAATTCAGAGAGTTTTGTCTGACTAATGATTTAAATTATAAATTAATAAAAAAGATTCAGATATTTAACAAATATCTAGAAATGAATCAACAATTACATAACGTGTTGGTCAAAGAAGAAATCAGAGGTAAATAAAGTTTGAGTTTGAATGAATATAATGATAATACAACATATTAAAACTTGCAGGATGCATCTAAATTGGTGCTTAGAGAGGTATCTCTAACTTTAAAACCCTACATTAAAAATAAGAAATGGTTAAATTCATTATCTAAATGTTTTACTTTAAGAAGAGAGAAAAATAAAAGCAAACAAGCTAAAGAAAAAAAAATAAGAGCAAAAACCAAAGAAATACAAAAAGAGAAAAAAATAGAGAAAATCAGTAAAGCCAAAATCTTAAAAAAAAAATACTTCAATCAACCTCCAGGAAGATTTCTCAAAAAAAAAAGTTAAAAAGAGAAAAAATACAAATAACAAACACTAATAATGAGAGAAGCATATTTATACATATTCTCTATGTATAAAATCCAAAAATGGATTTTATAAGCAACTTTGTGTGAATAAATTTGATAATTTATCTTAAATGGATAAATTTCTTATAAAAAAGAAGTTTATCCATCTGATATGTCAAGAAAGGAGAAAAAATAGAATTGCATAAAATATGCAATTAAAACCACAAAGAGCAGGAAAAAAGTAGAAGACAAAAACTGGGGACAAAGAATAAGAGCAACAAGTAGAAAACAGTAACAAATATGGTAGATATTAATTCAACTACTTCAATACCCACTTTGAACATAAATGGTCTACATTCACCAATTAAAAAAGATTCAAAGTGGATCAAAAAATAAGACCCAACTATATGTTGTCTCTAAGAAACCTACTTTAAAGATAAAGACACAAATTAATTACAAATAAATGAATGAAGACAAAGATAAGATACTGGCACTAATCAAAAGAAAGCAAGAGGAGCTCTATATTAATTTCTGACAGTGCAATTTTAGTCAAAGAAGGTTTTCTGGGATAAAGACATTACATATTGATGAAGGGGTCCATACTTAAAGAAAATATAATAAAGCTTAATATGCAGAGATTAATAATAAAACCTTAAAATATGTGAAGCAAAAACTAATAGAGTTGCAAGAGAATCAGATGAATTCATATCACAGTTGGAGATTTCATCCCTCTACCAGAAATGGACAGATTTTATAGACAAAAAATTCAGTATAGACATAGTTGACTCAACAAATCAGCAATAGCAAAAGTAAGCAACCCAATTGTAAAAAGGGCTAAAATCTTAAGCAGACATACTGCAAAAGCTATACAAATAGCTAAGTACATGAAAATGTGTTGAACATCATTAGTCATCAAAAGTACACAAACTAAAACTAAATTGATGTATCATTTCTAAACTCCTGAAATTGCTAAAATGAAAACAGCAGACAGATTCAAATGCTGACAAAAATTTTGTATTCAGTGGAACAGTCATAATTTATAATGCAAATGTAAAGTAGTATAACCATTGTAGAAAAAATTGAAAAAATTATTATAAAATAAAGCATATTCATGATCATATATTTCCAACTCCAGGTATTTTTTAAGAGAAGTGAAAACAGATGTCCATTAACAGAATTTGTACATGAATTTCCATAGAACTTGAGAAGTTAAGAACTGGCAGCAAGCTAAATATCTATCAAATATAAGTGAATAAATAAATTGTGGCTTAAATAAACAGTGCAATGTTCCTCAGAAGCAAAAAGGTATGAAATACTGATACATGTAACAATATGGATAGCTCTCAAAACATTATGCTGAGTGAAGGGAGGCAAGGAGAGAAGGACTATATACAGTATTATTCATTTATTTGAAGTTATAGAACAGGCAGTACTAATGTTTAATGATTAAAGTTGAAAATGTGATTGCTTCTTGATAGAAGATGTAGTGGGAGATATAAGGAGATTCTGTACAGAGAGAAATGCTCTGTGTCTTGTTACGGATCTTGGAAACAGAATTCTATATCCTTAATATTTGTGTGTTTAATTTTACCATAATTATACATCCATTGCAAAATTTAGCAGTTAGGGAAACTCCTTCATAATATTAGGAACTCAGCAAGTTCATAACAAATTACTCAGAGGTTCCTAAACTACTGGTGCTGAACTCCAGATAGACTCATGTATTATATAAGGGATTCTGTAAATCTGAAAATAAACAATGTGTTCTGTTTAGATTGAATAAATAATATATTACCACACTATTTTTTTTAAGTTTTAGAAGATTCATAACATTGTGATTCATTAAACTGAAATTTATATAAAGTGGTTTATCAGTTCAGTTGCTCAGTTATGTCCAACTTTTTATGACCCCCATGGACTGCAGTAGGCCAAACTTCCTTGTACATTACCAACTCCTGGAGCCTGTTCAAACTCATGTTCTTTGAGTTGGTAATGCCATCCAGCAATCTCATCCTCTGTCATCCCCTTCTCCTCCTGCCTTCAATCTTTCTCAGCATCAGGATCTTTCTAAGGAGTCAGTTCTTTGCCTCAGGTACCCAAAGTATTGGAGCTTCAGCTTCAGCATCGGTCCTTCCAATGAATAGTCAGGACTAATTTCCTTTAAAATTGACTGGTTGGATCTGCTTGCAGTCCAAGGGACTCTCAAGAGTCTTCTCCAACACCACAGTTCAAAAGTATCATTTTTTCAGCACTCAACCTTCTTTATGTTCCAACTCTCACATCCATACATGACTACTGGAAAAGCCATAATTTTGACTAGTCAGAACTTGGTCAACAAAGTAATGTTTTTGCTTTTTAATCTGCTGTCTAGTTTGGTCAAAGCTTTTCTAAAAGCATCTTTTAATTTCATAGCTGCAGTCACCATCTGCAGTGATTTTGGAGCCCAAGAAAATAAAGTCTTTAACTGTTTCCATTGTTTACCCATCTATTTGCATGAAGTGATGGGACTGAATGCCATAATCTTGGTTTTCTGAATGTTGAGTTTTAAGCCAGCTTTTTCACTCCCCTCCTTCATCCAGAGGCTCTTTACTTTTTCTTCGCTTTCTGCCATAAGGTGGTGTCATTTGCATATCTGAAGTCATTGATATTACTCCCGGCAATCTTGATTCCAGCTTGTGCTTCATCCAGCCCAGCATTTCACATGATGTACTCTGCATATAAGTGATATAAGCAGGGTGACAATATACAACCTTATCATGCTCCTTTCCCAATTTAGAACCAGTCCATTGTTCCATGTTCGATTCTAACTGTTGCTTCTTGACCTGCATACAGATTTCTCAAGAGGCAGGTAAGATGGTCTGGTATTCACAGCTCTTGAAGAATTTTCCAAGTTTTTTGTGATCGATACAGTCAAAGGCTTTGGCATAGTCAGTAAAGTAGAAGCACATGTTTTTGAAACTCTCTTGCTCTTTCAGTGATCCAATGGATGTCAGCAATTTGACCTCGGGTTCCCCTGCCTTTTCTAAATCTAGTTTGAACACCTGGAATTTCTCAGTTCATGTACTGTTGAAACCTAGCTTGGAGAATTTGGGGCATTACTTTCCTAGCATGTGAGATGAGTGCAATTGTGCGGTAGTTTGAGCATTCTTTAGCATTGCCTTTCTTTGGGATTAGAATAAAAACTGACTTTTCCAGTCCTGTGACCACTACTATGTTTTCCAAATTTGATGGCATGTTGAATTCAGCACTTTCACAGCATCATCTTTTAGGATTGGAAATAGCTCAGCTGGAATTCCATCCCTCCTCTAGCTTTGTTCATAGGGATGCTTTTAAGGCCCACTTGACTTACCACTCCAGGATGTCTGGCTCTAGGTAAGTGATCACACCATCATGGTTATCTGGGTCATTAATATCTTTGTTCTATAGTTCAGTGTATTCTTGCCATCTCTTCTAATATCATCTGCTTCTGTTAGGTCCATACCATTTATGTCCTTTATCATGCTCATTTTACATGAAATGTTCCCTTGGCATCTCTAATCTTCTTGAAGAGATCTCTAGTCTTTCCTATTCTATTGTTTTCCTCTATTTCTTTGCATTGTTCACTTAGGAAGACTTTCTTATCTCTCTTTGATATTCTTTGCAACTCTGCATTCAGATGGATATACCTTTCCTTTTCTCCTTTGCCTTTAGCTTCTCTTCTTTTCTCAGCTATTTGTAAGGCCTCCTCAGACAACCATTTTGCATTTTTGTGTTTCTTCTTCTCTTCTTGGGGATGGTTTTGATCACTGCCTCCTGTACAATGTCATAAACCTCACTGTCCATAGTTTTTCAGGCAGTCTATCTGATCTAATCCCTTGAATCTATTTGTCACTTCTACTGTATAATCACAAGGGATTTGATTTAGGTCATACCTGAATGGTCTAGTGGTTTTCCCTGCTTTCTTCAATTTAAGTCTGAATTTGGCAATAATGAGTTCATGATCTGAACCACAGTCTGCTCCTGGTTTTGATTTTGCTGACTGTATAGAGCTTCTCCATCTTTGGCTGCAAAGAATATAATCAATCTGATTTTGGTGTTGACCATCCGGTGATGTCCATTGTATATCTTGTGTTGTTGGAACAGGGTGTTTGTTATGACCATTGTGTCCTCTGGCAGAACTCTGTTAGCCTTTGCCCTGCTTCATTTTGTACTCGAAGGCCAAACCTGCCTGTTATTTAGGTAACTCTTGACTTCGTATTTTTACATTCCAGTTGCCTTTGATGAAAAGACAACTTTTGGGGGGTGCTAGTTTTAGAAGGTCTTGTAGGTCATAATAGAATTGTTAAGCTTCTTTGGCACTAGTTATTAAAACATAAACTTGGATTACTGTGATATTGAATGGTTTGCCTTGGAATTAAACAGAGATCATTCTGTAATTTTTGACATTGCACCCAAGTACTGCATTTAGGACTCTCTTGTTGACTATGAGGGCTACTCCTTTTCTTCCAAGGGATTCAAGCCCACAGTAGTATATATAATGGTCATCTGCATTAAATTCACCCATTCTGGTCTATTTTAATTCACTGATTCCTAAAATGTTGATGTTCACTCTTGATATCTCCTGTTTGACCACTTCCAATTTACCTTGATTCATGGACTTAGCATTACAGGTTCTTATGCAATATTGTTGTTTACAGCATCAGACTTGACTTCCAGCACCAATCACAACTCAGCGTCATTTTCACTTTGGCTCCGTCTCTTCATTCTTTTAAGAACTATTTCTCCATTGTCCTCCAATAGCATATTGGGCACTTACTGACCTGGACTTCCCTTGTAGCTCTAACAGTAAAAGCATCTGCCTACAATAAGGGAGACCTGGGTTCAATCCCTCGGTCTGGAAGATCCCTGGAGAAGGAAATGGCAACCCATTCCAATACTGTAGCCTGGAAAATCCCATGGATGGAGAAACCTGGTAGGCTACAGCCTATGGGGTTGCAAAGAGTCATACATGACTGAACAATCTCACTTTCACTTTTTTACTGACCTGGAATAGTTCATCTTTCAGTGTCGTATCTGTGTGCCTTTTCATTGTGTTCATGGGGTCTCAAGGCAAGAATACTGAAGTGGTTTGCCATTCCCTTTTCCAGTGGACCATGTTTTCTCAGAACTCTCCACCATCACCCATTCATCTTGGGTCACCCTACATAGCATGACTCATAGTCAAGACTGATCCATGTGATCAGTTTAATTAGTTTTCTGTGATTGTGATTTTCATTCTGTCTGCTCTCTGATGGATAAAGATAAGAAGCTTGTGGAAGTTCCCTGATGGGAGTGACTGGGCATGGGGGGATATGGGTCTTGTTCTGATGGGTGGGCCATGCTCAGTAAATCTTTATCCAATTTTCTGCTGATGGAGAGGGCAGTGTTCCCTCCCTGTTGTTTGGCTTGAGGCCAAACTATGGTAGGGGTAATGGTGGTAATGATAATCTCCCTCAAAAGACTTATGCCAGCACTGTTGTATTCAGTGCACCTGACCTCACAGCAGGCCACTGTCGACCGACGCCTCCACTATAGACTCCTGGACTCTCACTCAGGCAAGTCTGGCTCAGTCTTTTGTGGGGGTCACTGCTTTTTTCTCCTGGGTCCTGGTGCACACAAGATTTTGATTGTTTCAAATTCCTTGGTGGTTCTCAGTCCCTTTGCTGGATCCCCAGGGTGGGTAATCTGTTGTGGGTCCTAGAACTTTCATAACAGTGTGAGAAGTTCTTTGGTATAATTGTTGCCCAGTTTGTGGGTCATCGGCTCCATGGCTCTGTGATAGGACTAATGCCAACCTCCTCCAAGAGGACATGTGCTACATGGCATGCCTCCTAGTTCTGCTGCAGCCAGAGCTCCTGTCCCCATAGAAGGCCACTGCCTCCATAGGAGATACTCACTCAAAATCAGGTCTGGTTCAGTCTCTGTGGGGTCTCTGGGTCCTGGTGCACACAAAGTTTCATTTGAACCCTCTGAACATCTCTGGTGGGTATGGAGTTTTGATTATAAATGAGATTTTGCCCCTGCTACTGTCTTGTTGGGGCTTCTCCCTTGCCCTTGGACGTGGGCTACCTTTTTTTGGTGGGGTCCAACATTCTCCTGTTGATGGTTGTCCAGCAGCAAGTTGCAGTTTTGGACATCTTTCAGGATAATATGAGCACACATCCTTCTACTTTGCCATCTTTCAGTTCATTTCAGTTTAGTAGTTCAGTCATGTCCAACTCTTTGCAACCCTATGGACTGAAACATGCCAGTCTTCCCTGTCCATCACCAACTCTAGGAGCTTGCTCAAACTCATGTCCATTGAGTCAGTGATGCCATCCAACCATCTCATTATCTGTAGTCCCCTTTTCCTTCTGCCTTCAATCTTTACCAGCATCAGGGTCATTTCCAAAGAGTCAGTTCTTTGCCTCAGGTGGCTAAAGTATTGAAGCTTCAACTTCAGCATCAGTCCTTCCAATATATATTCAGGACTGATTTCCTTTAGGATTGACTGGTTTGATCTCCTTGCAGTCCAAGGGACTCTTAAGACTCTCCTCCAATACCACAGTTCAAAAGCATCACTTCATAACTCAGCCTTCTTTATGTTCCAACTCTCATAGGCATACATGACTACTGGAAAAGCCATAGCTTTGACTAGACAGAACTTTGTCAGCAAAGCAATGCCTGTACTTTTTAATATGTTATCTAGGTTGGTCATAGCTTTTCTTCCAAGGAACAAGTTTCTTTTAATTTCATAGCTGCAATCACCATCTGCTGTGATTCTGGAGCCCAAGAAAATAGTCTCACTGTTTCCATTGTTTTCCCATCTCTTTGCCATGAAGTAATGGGACTGGATACCATGATCTTGGTTTTTTGAGTGCTGAGTTTAAGCCAACTTTTTCACTCTCCTCTTTCACTTTCATCAAGAGGCTCTTTAATTCCTCTTCACTTTCTGCCAGAAGGGTGGTGTCAACTGCATATCTGAGGTTATTGATATATTGATATTGAAAAGATTCTCCCTGCAATTTGATCGCAGCTCATGCTTCATCAAGCCTGGCATTTAACATGATGTACTCTGCATATAAGTTAAATAAATATCTTAGATAAACTATAAAGTGGTTTATAGTTCATTTGTAATTTATTTAAAAGTATCAACTGATAGTAAGTTACAGTTGCTATATTTACATTTATTTTACATTGCAAAGAGTATTGAGAATGATTGAGTTCAGGAAAATTAAAACATTTTCTGAACCATAAAGCACTGCACACATCAAAAGGTGCATTGTTGTATTATCACCTGTGACTTCTGAGACTTGGGAATTACTTGCACCCATCTATTTTAGTCTCAGAAAGGAAAACATGTCAGCAGCTAAGCAGTTGGGGAATAATAATTAATAGGTTTCTATCTCTAAAAAAGACATGATGGTGTTTTTGGAAGTTCCAGACTCATTCAACATATTTACTGCCCTAACACATATGTGTTTCTCTGATACACGTACAAGAAGGAAATATGGGCACATTAAGAAACAAATAGTCAATGAAATATCTTCTCAGCTGCATTCTACGTGGAGTAGCTAGAAGCTATGCCTCTACGCCCAGTTGTTCTACCAAACAACTGTGTGATAACGTGGACAAGTTAGTTAAATTCCTGTGATTAGGTTCTCCATCTGTCAAAACACATGAGATTAAAAAATTCTGTGGGATTCAAATAAATATGTTTTTTCCCCTGTGCCCTGGGCCACCCGTTTGGCTAATCCATGGGTATTACACACCATACAGTATATGAGTAAAAGTTCTCCTGACTAAACAATGTAATATAGGAAAATAAATTTTGTCTCATGTTTGACTTTTAATTCTTCATCGTTTCATTTTAATGAGAAACATGCAATCCCCCAGCCTCTGGAAGCAGAGCCAAGGCCAACTAAATCCACCAGTTAAGCAGAGAGGTAATGATGATGCTTGTTCTGCAAGCAGCTGCAGAACTGTGCATTTGGTTTATTGAGTAAGATATTTTCAGTGCTATTACTGCATTTTCCAGGCTGAATAATCTCAAAGAAAGTTAATCCCAAAGGAAGAAAAAACAGCTGTACAAAACAATTTATTTGGACAATCATTATGTCTTTGTTCACTGTTATGATTCTGAGTAAATTTGAATAAAATCATACTTCTTATAATTTACTTTTTTATGAAAAAGAATCCCATTTTTATTTATTTTTAATCCAAATGTAG
Source organism: Tragelaphus eurycerus (assembly GCA_935064755.1). Classification (NCBI taxonomy): domain Eukaryota; kingdom Metazoa; phylum Chordata; class Mammalia; order Artiodactyla; family Bovidae; genus Tragelaphus; species Tragelaphus eurycerus. Next base: position 7,544,782 of record CAKXYN010000012.1, on the reverse strand, counting down.
AAGAATGAATGTTTCTTTTCCTATTCTCTAAACAAAGATTCAAACATGACTGAGCAACTAACACACACACACACAGATTGAAAAGTCTGAGAAAAGATCATCTTCACAATCAAGTATTGTATAGTATTATGTTTTAAAAAATGCTGTTTTAAAATCTATGTTTTAAATAATTCAGAAATAATGAGAAAATGAAGAATTATTCTGTAAAAAGGAACATGCGTGTGCTTAGTCATTCAGTCATGTACGCCTCTTTTTGACCCATTGGTCTATAGCCCAATGGACAGGCTCCTCTGTCCATGAAATTTTTCAGGCAAGAGTACTAGAGATGTTACTGTTTCCTTCTCCAGGGGGTCCTTCTGACCCAGGAATTGAACCCCTGTCTCCTGTGTCTCCTTCATTGCAGGTAGATCTTTTACCTGCTGAGCCATCAGGGAAGAGCAGAAAGGGACAGAGTATGAATGATAAAAATAATAATAATAATAATAAACTTTTGGATGTTCACTAAGTGTAGCACATAGCAAAATTTTATTTGCTGAGGATATGTGCAATATATATTAAGTACAAAACAAAAGAGACCAATTTGATTTATTTTAAACATGAATCACCATTATATTAATTTGCAAATTAAATAGAGATGTAGCATATTTTCTAAATATTCCAGATTGATTGAAGGAAGCAAGTTAATTTTTGATATTTTGTCTCAGACACCTTAAAACTACCTTTAAGGAGTTGTAGCAAGATATTAATATATTTTAGCTGGATTTACAAATCAAAACCTAGAATTATCCTTCCATTTGGACCTATAAAGGAATTTTGCAATTCTACAATATTCAGTCATTTTCTCATTGTGTAAAGTTCTTTATGTTTACTCAAATGTATAAAGAATATTTTCAAAATATTCAATATGAAGATTCCTTGAGAAAACATTTTTTCATTGGGAAAATTTGATGATAGTTTTGATGTTATACATTAAGGGTAGCAAGCATACTTTATAGAAAAATGGTTATCATAGTTCATCTGCCATTATCTTTAGAAAGCAAAATGTCAAATGTCAGATAAATTGTCTTGAGATAATTCAGATTTTAACACTTTTCACTATGCACAGTTTGATCTTATCTGGCAGAAAGAAAGTTAATTGGCCCAGATTAACTTACCTTAGAATCAGACTAGGGCTGTGTCTGTAAAACACATTTCATGTGGAGATATAACATTATGTCACTAACCACAGTATTGACCATCTTTGTAAATCTCTGTCCTTCTTTCTGACTTAATCAGTTTCTCATCCAAGGCTCCAGCATGGGTTGAACTTCTGTTCCTTTTCGGTCTCCTCAGGAGTGGATGCTAACATCCACTGGTCTCTCAATGTCTTAACATCTTTATCTTTCTTTCACCTTGCCTGTAAATCATCAATTTCTCTTTAGGATCACATTTCAGTGCGTCTTCCATCTCCTGCCAAGATCCTGAGTGATATAGTATGGCATCTAGATAGAGGAATGCAGTTTTACAAATAAAGACCTGAATTTCAGGAGAGAGGCCTAGATCTAGATCTAGATTTCAGTTTAGTATATAGTTGGAGAAGGCAATGGCACCCCACTCCAGTACTTTTGCCTGGAAAATCCCATGGATAGAGGAGCCTGGTAGGCTGCAGTCCACGGGGTCGCTAGAGTCAGACACGACTGAGCGACTTCCCTTTCACTTTTCACTTTCATGCATTGGAGAAGGAAATGGCAACCCATTCCAGTGTTCTTGCCTGGAGAATCCCAGGGACGGGGGAGCCTGGTGGGCTGCTGTGTATGGGGTCGCACAGAGTCAGACACAACTGAAGTGACTTAGCAGCAGCAGCAGCAGCATATAGTAGTAATTGGAACCAAGAGCATCATTTTTGTTACCCAAGTGCAGACTATAGGGTATGTAGAAAAAGCCAAAGAAAGACTATTTAGAGAAAACACAAGAAAAATGTAATTGCAGCACAGAAGAACTAGATAAGAATGGTATTTGAATAAAAATGGAGCAAAGGTCTATAAATAAGATTGGCTTATGAAAACTTATAAATAATGAAAAAGATCAAATGGTATGAATGTTACAAAAAAACTGTTGGATCTCATCATAAACATTTTCCTTTTTCATGGCCAGAGAATTGCAAGAAAGCTGGATATCTGGAAAACATTCTTTATTCTTTAAAGTAGATAAGTGGAGTTTAGAAGAATCATTTATGAATGCCAGTGTTTGAGAAAATAAAAAAAAGAGATGGAGTGATAGGTTTGCAGTGAATAGGAACTAGGGAAAGAGATTTTGGTGGGAAAGGAAGGATAATTAGATTTTAGGGGTCATGATTCATTATGTGAATTTTTAAAATTTCTGTCTATTCCTTCTGTTAAAAATCAAAAGGGAGTATCTAAATTACTTCATGCATTGGAGAAGGAAATGACAACCCACTCCAGTGTTCTTGCCTGGAGAATCCCAGGGATGGGGGAGCCTGCTGAGCTTCCGTGTATGAGATCGCACAGAGTCAGACACGACTGAAGCTACTTAGCAGCAGCAGCAAATTACTTTTGCTCTCAGCTCAGCATGTGTTCACCAAGAACCCCCCTTCTTTGGGGAAAAATGTCACAGGCTAATCCAAGCTTCAACCCCTGTCCCCCCAGTACTCAAAGGCAGAAATTCAGAAACCATATAAAACCTATTAAAATATTTACAAAATGTTGTCCCTGTCCTAAATACCATTCCCATAAGTCTGCATGATGATGTTGAAACTTTTTATCTTATAAAACTATCAAGAGTCTCACAATTCCATAAAAAATGTGTTCACAGGCTTCTTGTACACACACACATACATGCATGCATGTACAGAGTAATGTGTAATACAATGCAGGATGACTGTAACATATGAAAAAAAAGTCACAGTCTGTGTTTTGGTCAGGCATTTGTCTAGTCCAGCAAACTTTTCTCATGCTTTCCTACAGAACGGGTGTTGGGCCCTGGGAAGTTTTGTTTATATTCTAAACAAGTCAGTTGGCCAAAGTTGATTAACATCTGTAACTTATTTGCACTAGAATCTCAGCATTTATTTTTAAATGTAGCATCATAGGCTGTTTTCCAGACAATATGAATTAAAATCTCTTGGTGGGATCAGGGATCTACACTTTAATAAACTTCTTGGTCTATTCTTGTGCACACTAAATTCTGAGAAATATGGCCATAGAGCAGAGAGGAGTGTAGACAACTGAGTCAGCGTGGAACTCTCCTTTTGTGGGTAGTTGTTCCTCCTCTCTGAGAGATTCTGGTACATTTTTGCTTTCTTTAAGTAAAACTTCTGTTGAATTCTATTACAATCTAAGTTAAACACCAGTTATAAATTAGAGTCAATTGTCTACAGAACTAAAAAAATCTGTGTTTTCTGGAGCAAAGATTGACGTTGTAATAAAGAACGATGTCTGTATAATGGTTGTGGATTTTAGAGTTTCAAATCACTCTTGTCTGTGGCTCCTGCTTCCTTATATCTCTCTTCTCAGTATAATGAGTATATCTAGAGGAGACAGCATGGTTCTAACAATGACTAGAGGAGCAAAGGGAAGTTTCTGGAATGTGTTAGTATTACCCAACAAGCATCAGGTTTTCCTAAATTCCTAGATATTGAGGTTACTTTGCGGCTCTTCTATAGACCACAGGTATGAAAAGCATGAAGGTAAAATGAAAAAATAGAATTATTTTAGTGACAGCTGACAAGAGTAAAATGCCTTAGAAACAATAACTTTTTAAAATAGTACAATATCACATTAAAAGTTAAATATATCTACATTTAGGAATAGTTTAGTAGCTCTAAATGATGAATGCACTATTAGGTTTCTTACTTATCTTATGGGTTTCAGGGCCCACTTACTTGAATAACAAAAATGAGCATAGTGCACTGATTCCAGTAAGCTTATCTGGGGTTCAGATGCCATGTGAAAACCATCTGAACTACTCATTATAGTTTATGCTAACCAGAAAACCTCAATAAAATAAAAGCATATCATTGGTACAGTTGCTCATAGTTTATTCATTTAGAAACGCATTCTGACCTTAACTACTTGCACGCCCATTTTGTTGAAGATAATGGGATTTGTTTTGGGTAATGAAAGTCAGAATATGGCTTAGTAGACATTATGGAACTTATGGAACTCCTTGAGCATATATCTTCATTCTTATATAAAGAGAAGATACTTTTTCTTTCTGTGATCAGTTACCGTCTTATCATTCCAAAAATTGAACAAAGTATGGTACATACAGTATAAGCCAATATGAAATATCTGAACAGTAATGACCTCTATTACTGTTGTACCATCTGCCCTTTTTATGTACCATCATTTCAACTAATCACTTATAATTGTTTTCAAGATGTCTAGACTGTCTGAAGTTAAATCATCAAAGCAGAATCACTGGTAGGTGGAACGGTGCCAGAGGTGAACAATGTTGAGAATGTCTAGAGAGCCCTGAGTACTAATAGGGTTAGGACCTTCTGCTACTCCCCTTCCTACTCCCTTCGAAATAGTACATTGTGTTCAGTTGGGGTGAGCACTTGCAAAATGGAACAGAGGGTTCAGGCCACTGGCATAAATCTTCATCTTTCCATATAATCCTCAGCTACATGCCTCACCTCTCCTTTCACGCATTTCTCTTTGTTACATAACTCAGATCACTTTTACAATGAAGACTAGTTACTCCAGACAAAATATTGAAAATTGAAAATAATACAAGTCCATGTCATGGCATATATGATCATGAATGCTCTTCCCGCATCAACCATAAAACAAAAATTTAAGTACTTAATATGTTCTGCCTACGTTTTTTCCCCAAGTTATATTCTTCATCAAGTATTTTTAAATGATTAATGCACAATTAGGTTTTTTCCATCATCTGTTATGTTTCTTCTGCTTACCCAATTCATTTATTTATATTTATTGGTTTCTATCCCTTCTAAAGTTCTTACTCAATATTACTGAGAAAATTTACAAAATAAAAGCTATGAGTACTTCATATTCTTCTGGTTACATGCTAAATATTTAATATATCCTTTTGATAAAGGCACCTTTATTTGTTTGCTTGTTTGTTTATTTCCACCCATTTCTCTCACTTCCACTCCTCTCCTCTCTTTTCCTCTCCTCCTTGTTGTCTTACTTTGTTTTATTTTTTTGTAGATTCCACATATAAGATAAATTGTACAATATTTTTCTTTCTTTGACTTATTTCATCAAGCATTATGTCAAATTGCATCTACATTGTATAAAATGGCAAGATTTTGATCCTTTTTATGGCTAAATAATATTCCATTGCACATATAAGCACAGTTCCTTTATCTATTCATTCATCTATGGACACTTAAATTGCTTCCATATTTTGGCTATTGTGAATAATGCTGCAATGAACATGGAAGTGCATGTATCTTTTCAAATTAGTGTTTTTGCATTCTTCAGATAAATACCCAGAAGTAGAAGAACTGGCTTATACGGGAGTTTCATTCTTAATATATTTTGGGGAATCTCCATACTCTTTTCCATAGTGGCTAAACCAATTTGCATTTCTAACAGTGTTCAAGGGCTCCCTTTTCTCCTAATCTTGGCCTACACTTGTTATTTCTTGTCTTTTTTTGATAATAGCCAGTCTGAAGGATGTGAGTGATATTTCAATATGGTTTGATTTGCATTTTGGTGATGATTAATGATGTTGATCATCTCTTCATGTACTTGTTGGCCATCTGTGTGTCTTCTTTGAAAAAAGTCTCTTCTGATCATTCACCATTTTTTTAGTCAGATTTTCATGACTTTGCTATTGGGTTATATAGTTCTTTATATATTTTGCATCTTAACCATTTATCAAACATATGATTTGCAAATATTTTCTCCTGTACAGTATATTGCCTTTTTATCTTGTTGGTAGTTGCCTTTGCCATCAGTTCAGTTCAGTTCAGTCACTCAGTCGTGTCCAACTCTTTGTGACTCCATGGACTGCAGCACACCAGGCCTCCCCATCCATCACCAACTCCCGGAGTTCACTCAAACTCATGTCCATTGAGTCAGTGATGCCATCCAACCATCTCATCCTCTCTTGTCCCCGTCTCCTCCTGTCTTCAATCTTTCCCAGCATCAGGGTCTTTTCAAATGAGTCAGCTCTTCACATCAGGTGGCCAAAGTATTCGAGTTTCAGCTTCAGCATCAATCCTTCCAATGAATATTCAGGACTTATTTCCTTTAGAATGGCCTGATTGGATCTCCTTGCAGTCCAAGGGACTCTCAAGAGTCTTCTCCAACACCATAGTTCAAAAGCATCAGTTCTTTGGTGCTCAACTTTCTTTATAGTTCAGTTCTCACATCCATACATGCCTACTGCAAAACCATAGCTTTGACTAGATGGAATTTGTTGGCAAAGTAATGTCTCTGCTTTTTGATATGCTGTCTAGGTTAGATATCAAAAGAACATTTCATGCAAAGATGGGCTCGATAAAGGACAGAAATGGTATGGACCTAACAGAAGCAGAAAATATTAAGAAGAGGTGGCAAGAATACACAGAAGAACTGTACAAAAAAGAGCTTCACAACCCAGATAATCATGATGGTGTGATCACTGACCTAGAGCCAGACATCCTGGAATGTGAAGTCAAGTGGGCATTAGAAAGCATCACTAGGAACAAAGCTAGTGGAGGTGATGGAATTCCAGTGGAGCTATTCCAAATCCTGAAAGATGATGCTGTGACAGTGCTGCACTCAATATGCCAGCAAATTTGGAAACCTCAGCAACGGCCACAGGACTGGAAAAGGTCAGTTTTCATCCCAATCCCAAAGAAAGGCAATGCCAGAGAATGCTCAAACTACCACACAATTGCACTCATCTCACACACTAGTAAAGTAATGCTCAAAATTCTCCAAGCCAGGCTTCAGCAATATGTGAACTGGGAAATTCCTGATGTTCAAGCTGGTTTTAGAAAAGGCAGAGGAACCAGAGATCAAATCGCCAACATCCGCTGGATCATGGAAAAAGCAAGAGAGTTCCAGAAAAACATCTATTTCTGCTTTATTGACTATGCCAAAGCCTTTGACTGTGTAGATCACAATAAACTGTGGAAAATTCTGAGAGAGATGGGAATACCAGACCACCTGATCTGCCTCTTGAGAAATCTGTATGCAGGTCAGGAAGCAACAGTTAGAACTGGACATGGAACAACAGACTGGTTCCAAATAGGAAAAGGAGTACGACAAGGCTGTATATTGTCACCTTGTTTATTTAACTTATATGCAGAGTACATCATGAGAAATGCTGGACTGGAAGAAACACAAGTTGGAATCAAGATTGCTGGGAGAAATATCAATAACCTCAGATATGCAGATGACACCACCCTTATGGCAGAAAGTGAAGAGGAACTCAAAAGCCTCTTGATGAAGGTGAAAGTGGAGAGTGAAAAGGTTGGCTTAAAGCTCAACATTCAGAAAACGAAGATCATCCCCTCAGGTCCCATCACTACGTGGGAAATAGATGGAGAAACAGTGGAAACAGTGTCAGACTTTATTTTTCTGGGCTTCAAAATCACTGCAGATGGTGACTGCAGCCATGAAATTAAAAGACGCTTGCTCCTTGGAAGGAAAGTTATGAGCAACCTAGATAGCATATTCAAAAGCAGACACATCACTTTGCCAACAAAGGTTTGCCTAGTCAAGGCTATGGTCTTTCCTGTGGTCATGTATGGATGTGAGAGCTGGACTGTGAAGAAGGCTGAGCGCCGAAGAATTGATGCTTTTGAACTGTGGTGTTGGAGAAGACTCTTGAGAGCCCCTTGGACTGCAAGGAGATCCAAACAGTCCATTCTGAAGGAGATCAGCCCTGGGATTTCTTTGGAAGGAATGATGCTAAAGCTGAAACTCCAGTATTTTGTCCACCTCATGCGAAGAGTTGACTCATTGGAGAAGACTCTGATGCTGGGAGGGATTGGGGGCAGGAGGAGAAGGGGACAACAGAGGAGGAGATGGCTGGATGGCATCACTGACTCGATAGATGTGAGTCTGAGTGACCTCCGGGAGTTGGTGATGGACAGGGAGGCCTGGTGTGCTGTGGTTCATGGGGTCACAAAGAGTCAGACACGACTGAACGACTGATCTGATCTGATCTGAGGTTGGCCATAACTTTTCTTCCAGGGAGCAAGCATCTTTTAGTTTCACGGCTGCAGTCACCAGCTGCAGTGATTTTGGAGCCCATAAAATCTGTCACTGTTACCCCCTCCTTTGCCATGTAGCCATTTTATTTGATATCATCCCACTTGTTTATTTGTTGTTGTTGTTGCTGTTGCTTTAAATTTTAGTGTCAGATTAAAAAAATTGTTAGCAAGACATCTGTCAAGGAGCTTAGTTCCTGTTTCTTTCTCTGATGTCTTATGGTTTCAGGTCTTACAATAGATTAAAAATATTGTAGTCCAACCAGTTGCTTCTCTTAATCTGAACTTTCAGATAATGCCACATAATATAATGCTAGTAGAACTTTGAAACAATTAAGTATAACACTCAACAATGAATAAAGCAAAGTTAAATTTTTTACTTTATTTGTAAAAATTGAATTCAATTTGTCATTTGTGACATATTCTCTGGTCAACAAATTTGTATTGTGAAATGATGTCTTCTCTATCAGATTTAGTATTGTCTCCTTAATCTCATGCCTCTGGAGGAATATGTAAAAGAAATAAAATGCAGGATGTTTCCAAGTCATGGAGAATGACCTGCTGGGCCTATATAATCACACAGAGTTTCTGGTCTTCCCTGTCTCCATTTAGGACCTTAAGGCTGTAGACAGCCCATACTAATAATCATAGTCCAGTAGTAATTCTGAATTAGGGGAATTTACCAATGACTTGGGACACTTCTTCATTCTCACAACTAGAAGGATATTACTAGTGTCTAGTTTTAGCAGCCAGAGTTCCTGCTAAATAACCTTCAGGACACAAGCAAAGAATTATCCAGTAGTGCCAAATCTGAAAATCTCCCCAAATATCTCCAATGACTTGAAACAGATATTTTCTTTCATTAAATATTTTAAATTGTATACAAAAGTAGAATGTAAACTATTGGTAACTTGAGCATAGCTCAAAAAACCGTTTGATTTTAGTTGTTGTATTACCTATGCTTGCATTATAACATAAAAATGCTTTGAAAATGAACAGGGATGTTATGCATTTTAATATAAAGTTGAATTAGCTCATGTTTGTCATTGAATTTAGTTGACAAGGTGCCTACTCTGGAGTATTTACAACCCATAGATCTGTGTCAATTCTCTGGAAGGAGGATTAAGACCTACAGTAAATAATTTAAATTGATCATCTACAACCTGATATCAAAGTATAGATTTTAAAGAACTAGTCTGTACTTCAGCAATTTCTTTTTTTAGAGGCATTGAGGTTTGTTGAAGTCTTTTAGTCTTTTTCTTAGTAACAGTCCCTCCCTCTTCCTGTGGATGCTAAGAACCAACAAATTCTAACTTAGAAACAGGTCAGGCTCTCGTAATAGTGTGAAACAGGGAAATATTGCTTTTGGCTTCCTAACCCCTTAGAGACTGAGTGTTCTCACAACATTTTTTCCTCAGGATCTATAGAAACCTGTTATGTGAGAAGGACCTAAATTGGATGTACCTGGAGCTGAAAGCGACTGCACCAGATTGGGTTGCTAGGTGAGAATTCCCTCTCCAGGTAGCTGAAGTTACGAAGCTCCTCACCCATGTTTGTGTTCATTGTATGTAAAGGCTCTTCAGCTTTCCTTGGTAGATATAGGTAAGTGGGTCTGTTCCTTTATTTCATAAATGTTTATTGTGTGCCCGATAGTTTTAAGTCACTGTGCTCAGGACGGGTGAAGAGGAAGTGAAACTGAAGTATGAGGCTGCCAGGGAAGGCTGGTTTAAGGATTATGTGAATGAAGGAGCTCTGATGAACAGAAAATCAGGGTAGTTGTCAGTGGGAGATTAGAATTGTTGGGCTGGTGTACAGCAAAGTGAGAAAAGAGGGATAAGGTTGAGGGCAGAGGATGAAGGAGGAGGCCTGTCTGTGTTACACTGTGCTTAAGAAATAAGTCATTCTGTTATGATGCATTGCGTCAAAGAGATAAGTTGTGTAAAAGTACAGAAACAAGGGTTGTTGTTTACAGTGGTAATATTAAGGAGGCCACTGGAGGAAGATGAACGAAATGTTTAAATTGTAATGAACAAAGCTGCATTTTAGTCTGTCCTTGCTTTGGAAGAGAGAACTGGTGATACCACTGTTAGCAACTTGGGGACCCAAAATAAACCAGAATGTTCAGAGATACATGTGGTTTAATACATGTGGTCTCTGTGTATTCTAAGTACTATCCAGAGACCAGCAACTACCACCACTTAAGAGTAGGCGTGAATGGCTCAATGTTAGCATTTTTCTTTCCATTAAACTGAATTTTTTTTTTTTTAACGGTTAAGAATTTATTCATCCACCACTTTAAATCTGTCTCCTATGCTCCTGGGAGGTTTCCTAAGTGGCTCAGTGGTAAAGAATCCGCCTGCTAAGCAGGAGACACATGTTTGATTGCTGGATCAGGAAGGATCCCCTGGAGAAGGAAATGGCAGCCCACTCCAGTATTCTTGTCTGGGAAATCCCATGGACAGAGGAGCCTGGCGGGCTACAGTCCATGGGCTCATGAAGAGTCAGACATGACTTAGCAACTTAACAATGACAATGCTTCTGGGAAATTCTCATTGACTCTTTTCAGTTTTTATTCACTCTCGCTAGCTCAGCCTTGTCATCTCAGCACCACAAAATATAATTTCTTTGAAATTCATCACTGACATTATTGAGTCAACATGGAATGTAGAAGACAGTTGGGTGCAGCATCAGAGGACTCCCAAAAGGGTACTTGGGATTAAGTTTGGGCTTTTGCAAACTGTGTTTCTCCCTTTTGTCTGTCCTCTTAATCTCCTGCCTATCTTTTGAGGATCTTTGGCCATTAATCATTATCTTAAACATGATTTGTTGCTAAAAACTAGATTTTGCTCAATCAGGTTATGTTCAAGAATAATCTAATTACTTTGCCTTGGAATAATCTGCCTTAATGACTTGATCACTTAGGTCATTCTCCTTCTAAGAGTGAAGTTCATCCAAAAAGAAGCTATCCACAAAATTTTCTTAATTGATCTCATCTCATAAACAGAACAAACCTGATAATGTATTTTGAACACACAAGTGTTTTTCCAATGAAAAAGTCCAAATTCTACAGCTGACTGGAATCAAAGTAATATCTGCGAATAGTAGACTTTGGGGCATCATTCATCCAGCTAATATTTGGCAGAGAATCCTTTTCCTTGTCTTCCAGCCTATTTGAAAAGCAGAGTCTGCCAAACTTTGGGTTAGAGTCTTTATGACCTTGACTGAGGAGGTCATTATTTTAAGATTTTCTACTTGGAAGTGATTCATACTTGTTGGCTGCTAGGGAAAAGGAGGTAGTTTTGTTTTGTTTTTTTAAGGGGAGGCTTCATTATTTAATGACTATTATTGCTACTTTTGGAGAAGGCAACGGCAACTCACTCCAGCACTCTTGCCTGGAGAATCCCAGGGACGGGGGAGCCTGGTGGGCTGCCGTCTCGGGTCGCACAGAGTTGGACACAACTGAAGCAACCTAGCAGCAGCAGCAGCAGCACTGCTACTTTCCTTTTCAACTGTTCACAATTCTGGAGTCATCATCTTTGCTTTCATGCAACCAAGATTGTATGCATGCTTGCTCAGTCACTCAGTCTGACTCTTTGCAGTCACCTGGACTGTAGCCCACCAGGCTTCTTTGTCCATGGGATTTCCCAGGCAAGAATATTGGAGCAGGTATCCATTTCCTCTGCCAGGGGGTCTTCCCGACCCACATCTGTTGTGTCTCCTGCATTTGTGGGCAGATTCTTTACCACTGCACCACCTTGGAAGCCTACAACCAAGATTGTTTTTTAAACATTATAAAGCAATAAAGTGCAGTGGCTAAGACTATGGTCTCCATATTCCTGATGGGTTTTATATATAGTTTTACCAGTTATTAGGTGAAAAATTAGTTTATCTCTTCCCTGGTGGCTCATATTTTAAAGCGTCTGCCTGGAATGCGAGAGAGTCGGGTTCGATCCCTGGGTCGGGAAGATCCCCTGGAGAAGGAAATGGCAACCCACTCCGGTACTCTTGCCTGGAGAATCCCATGGAGGGAGGAGCCTGGTAGGCTACAGTCCATGGAGTCGCAAAGAGTCGGACACGACTGAGAGACTTCACTTTCACTTTATCTATGGTACTTAATCTCTTTAAAGGAGTGATAGTTGTACTCTGCTCATAGGTCGTAAGGTGCTTAAGACAATGTCTGGAATTCAGTATTTGCTTAGTGCTGCTGCTGCTGCTAAGTCACTTCAGTCGTGTCCGACTCTGTGTGACCCCATAGACAGCAGCCCACCAGGCTCCCCTGTCCCTGGGATTCTCCAGGCAAGAATACTGGAGTGGGTTGCCATTTCCTTCTCCAATGCATGAAAGTGAAAAGTGAAAGTGAAGTCGCTCAGTCATCTCTGACTCTTAGCGACCCCATGGACTGCAGCCCACCAGGCTCCTCCATCCATGGGATTTTCCAGGCAAGAGTACTGGAGTGGGGTGCCATTGCCTTCTCCGATTTGCTTAGTAAATGCAAGTATTTATATCTTTCACCAAAACACAAGATTTGTAAGGGCAAGGATTATTGTCCATATTATTTTTTGCTTTACTTCTGATGCTTACAAGTCTGGAACAGAGTTGGAATTCAGGGAATACTTGTTAATAGATTTGTCAATGGAATATGGTGGTATCTCTCTCTCTCTCTAACACATACACACACAAACACACACAGTAAAATCATCTTGTCTCTGAATGAGCTGGTTGGGCTGACTTTGACTGTAGGTAACACGTTCGTCTTCTTACTCAAGTATGATCAGATTATCACCACAAATTTCACAGCTGTCAGTTCATTAACCCACTAAGTGTCTAAGCTAATATCAATGTGATATTATTGGTACACCTGCTACCCACATTACAAATTTAAAAGTACCCCTTTCTGTGTTGCTAATTGACTCAATCATTACCTTCATGAACAGACGGTGATGTTTTCCTGGACAGAGAATAGCATGCATTTAAATATACTCTAAAATCACACAGTGAAAATCAATTGAAGTATAATGGAAATGAGGAACACTGAGGATGTTGGTGATGCCATTTTAAGGCTTTTACATTTCTTTTAAAATTAATCTCCAATGTGATAGAAGAGCTTGAATATCTTCTAATTTTACCTATAAAAATAATCATTGTTCTGATTATTTCAGGACTCTTATTTACACTAAATCCAATATTACAGGTAAGGTAAAAGTTATGATTCTCAGACTTTAGCAAATTATCAGTCAACTGGATGTGAAAGTCGCTCAGTTGTGTCCAACTCTTTGAGACCCCATGGACTCATCCATGGAATTCTCCAGGCCAGAATACTGGAGTGGGTAGCCTTTCCCTTCTCCAGGGGATCTTCCCAAATCAGGGATCGAACCAAGGTCTCCCACATTGCAGGTGGATTCTTTATCAGCTGAGCTACAAGGTAAGCCCAAGAACACTAGAGTGGGTAGCTTATCCCTTCTCCAAGGGATCTTCCGGCCCAGGAATCAAACTGGGGTCTCCCACATTGCTGGCGGACTCTTTACCAACTGAGCTATCAAGGAAGACTGGAAATCTTGTTAAAGGAGTTTGCGGGACACCACCCACCAGTTTCTGATTTAGTACTTTGGAGGTGAGACCTAAGAGTTCACTTTTCAAATGTGGTCCACGGGATGCTGATGTTGAAAGTCCAAAAAGGTCACTTTAAGAAAGACTGGATTAAAGGGTCATATCATATGATATATTGATAATAAACTGCAAATATTTAGTCTCAATAATGTTAAGATTTAGGCAGTTGTTTTCAATTTTTTGAAGGACCACAAATTGGGAAAAAGACTAGACATGTCTCTTTAGATTTTAATCAATGAGTGAAAAACTACAAAAATTTCAACTCAGACTTTTTTCTAAAAATGGTTTCTTTCTAGTAGACAGAGCAGTCCAAAGGCGAAATATATGAACTGAGGAATAAGGGTTCTTTGTTGTTTGAGATGTTCATATTGAAGGTCTAGGACAATGGCAAATTCAAAGACGGGGTAAGGATTTGGCACTATGTGGTGCTGGGGATTTCTTTTAATCCTGAGCTCGTGATTCTAAGGGATTTCTTAAAATGATCCATCAGAATTACTGTCTCCAAGCCAGAAGGTATCTAAAACATTTATCACTTGCTGATTGATTAGTGATGAATGGTATATCAGTTTCCTGTGGCTGGTATAAAAAATTAACACAAACTTGGTAACTTAAGATAACAAATTTATTCTCTTAGGGTTCTGACTTCTTCGGAGGCTCTAGAGCACACTCCATTTCTTACTTTGTCCAGATTCTTTGTCTTGTGTCTGTGTCCCGCCAATCTCTGCCTCGTTAATGACAGTGCCTACTCCTCTTCCATCCGTGTCAAAGCTCCTCCTGCCCTCCATGATAAGGGCAGGTGCCACTGCATTTAGGGCCTACTCAGACAATCCAGGATAACCTCCCCCTCTTCAGATTCTAAATTTAATCACATCTGCAAAGACACCTTTTCCAAATAAGGTAACATTTATAGATTCCAGGTACTAGACCTAATATCTTTAGGGAAATTATTTAGTTTACTACAAATAGTGATCTCTTTCTTATACCATTATGATATTAATTTACTATTTAAAATATTCTTATTATATAAGAAGTTTTTCTACTTTATAATATTTTTGCTACAGTGCAGGTAAGAGAAAAGACAGAGGACAATATTTACTCTTCAGTTTTCCTACATGAGGACAATTTAACACTTTTTTCAAAATGAGATTTTATATAATATATATATAATGTTAAATATTTCTTGAAAAGTATAAAGGAGGATATTTCACTATATCTCCTTTTGGGGATATGCAACAACTAATCTCAATAAAACTGACCTAATTTACATCTCAGAGCAGATATACTCATGAATAAGTGTACAAGCGGCTGATTATTGACCTAGTTTTAACAAGTATATAAAAAATTTTGAATTATTATAAATCTAAGTTTCAATATTCATACTTAGTAAATGAAGTTTGACATATTGAATTCATTAAAATTGAAAAATATTGCTGCACCTAGCTTATTTAGGGACCCAACCACGAATTATATTTCTCTGAAGACTGGGAAAATGAAAACAGAGATTATCAAATTTTCCAAATGTCGGCCAAGAATACTGAAAATTTAGAGAATTGAATACCTCAATTTTTATTTTCAACATATAGTAGAAAATTTTGCAGATATAGCCTTTGTTGCTGCTGCTGCTGCTGCTAAACTGCTTCAGTCGTGTCCGACTCTGTGCGACCCCATAGATGGCAGCCCACCAGGCTGGGATTCTCCGAGCAAGAACACTGGAGTGGGTTGCCATTTCCTTCTCCAATGCAGAAAAGTGAAAAGTTGAAAGTGAAGTCACTCAGTTGTTTCCAACTCTAGCGACCCCATGGACTGCAGCCCACCAGACTCCTCTGTCCATGGGATTTTCCAGGCAAAAGTACTGGAGTGGGGCGCCATTGCCTTCTCCATAGCCTTTGTTAGGCTTAATTTTTATCCTCTTGCTTATTAGCAATACCAAAACTTAATTAAAACTTAATTAGCAATACCAAAACTTAATTAAATCAAAGACAGAAATGGTATGGACCTAACAGAAGCAGAAGATATTAAGAAGAGGTGGCAAGAATACACAGAAGAAATGTACAAAAAAGAGCTTCACAACCCAGATAACCATGATGGTGTGATCACTGACCTAGAGCCAGACATCCTGGAATGTGAAGTCAAGTGGGCCTTAGAAAGCATCACTATGAACAAAGTGAGTGGAGGTGATGGAATTCCAGTTGATCTATTCCAAATCCTGAAAGATGATGACGTGAAAGTGCTGCACTCAATATGCCAGCAAATTTGGAAAACTCAGCATTGGCCACAGGACTGGAAAAGGTCAGTTTTCATTCCAATCCCAAAAAGTGGAGCGTGAAAAGGTTGGCTTAAAGCTCAACATTCAGAAAACGAAGATCATCCCCTCAAGTCCCATCACTACATGGGAAATAGATGGAGAAATAGTGGAAACAGTATCAGACTTTATTTTTCTGGGCTCCAAAATCACTGCAGATGGTGACTGCAGCCATGAAATTAAAAGATGCTTACTCCTTGGAAGGAAAGTTATGACCAACCTAGATAGCATATTCAAAAGCAGAGACATTACTTTGCCAACAAAGGTTCGCCTAGTCAAGGCTATGGTCTTTCCTGTGGTCATGTATGGATGTGAGAGTTGGACTGTGAAGAAGGCTGAGCGCCGAAGAATTGATGCTTTTGAACTGTGGTGTTGGAGAAGACTCTTGAGAGTCCCTTGGACTGCAAGGAGATCCAACCAGTCCATTCTGAAGGAGATCAGCCCTGGGATTTCTTTGGAAGGACTGATGCTAAAGCTGAAACTCCAGTATTTTGGCCACCTCATGCGAAGAGTTGACTCATTGGAAAAGACTCTGATGCTGGGAGGGATTGAGGGCAGGAGGAGAAGGGGACGACAGAGGATGAGATGGCTGGATGGCATCACTGACTCGATGGATGTGAGTCTGAGTGACCTCCGGGAGGGAGTTGGTGATGGACAGGGAGGCCTGGAGTGCTGCAGTTCATGGGGTCGCAAAGAGTCGGACACGACTGAGCGACTGATCTGATCTATCTGATATAAAGAACTCTTAAAATTCAACAAGAGAAAAACAGGCAATCCATTTAAAAAATAGGCCAAGACTTTGACACCTTCCCAAAGGAGATATACAACATGGCATAGAGGCAAATAAAACAATCTTCTACATCATAAAATGCAAATTAAAACAATGATATGAACTATACACCTATAAGAATGGCTAAAATCCAAAATACTGACAATCCCAAATGCAGGTGAGGATGTGGAGCAAACAGGAATCGTCACTCATTGCGTGTAAGAATACAAAATAGTACAGACACTGTGGAAGACAGTTTGGCATTTACTTATACAACTAAACATATTCTAGCCATATAATCCAGTAATGTGTTCCTTGGTATTTATCCAAAGGATTGAAAAATTATGTTCACACAAAACTACACACAGATGTTTATAGCAGCTGTATTCCTAATTGCCAAAACTTGAGAGCAACAGGGATGTCCTTCAGTAGGTGAATGGTTAAAGTATGACACATCCAGATAACGGAATATGATTCAGTGCTAAAAAGAAATGAGCTATCAAACTATGAAAGTTATCTCTTTCTGACAAATAGATAAATCATTTAAACGAGCATTTACTAAACATATGTAGCCTCATCTCCATAGTATATAACCTGGTAAAAGTAACATATTAATAGGTTCATCAGTATCCATTAATTTTACTCAAGTGCTACAAAAGACTACTTTTATTAAATAAGTGCAAAATTGTGCAAAGTTCACTCACCATATTTCTACGTTAAGCTAAAATGTTGAACCCAAGTGCAAATACCTGCAATTTTGTTAAAATTTTATAACTATTACATATTTGAAAGATACAATATTTTAAAAGTGAACTTTAGACAAACAGAATCATGGTACTCACCTTGTTTTTGTTGTATCATGCTGAAGTCAGAATATAGCAATTCTTGCTGCTGCTGCTGCTAAGTCGCTTCAGTCGTGTCCGACTCTGTGCGACCCCACAGACAGAAGCCCACCAGGCTCCCCTGTCCCTGGGATTCTCCAGGCAAGAATACTGGAGTGGGTTGCCATTTCCTTCTCCAACGTATGAAAGTGGAAAGCGAAAGTGAAGTCGCTCAGTCGTGTCTGACTCTTAGCGACCCCACGGACTGGAGCCTACCAGGCTCCTCCGTCCATGGGATTTTCCAGGCAAAAGCACTGGGGTGGGGTGCCATTGCCTTCCCCGATAGCAATTCTTAGTCACCTCCTATTCTCAAACTCTATTCTTATGATGCTTTCTTTGGATTTCTATTGTTCCTAGGAAACCAAGACTAGATGCTTAATCAAATCCTGTTTCTTATCCCCCTGGAATTTGCTCAGTCTGTCATGTTGCTTTAACCACCAGATGTTAATGCCCAGAATTAAGACATTATTTGACCACAAGTTGTCACAAAGTGTAAAAATACAGTATGCAATTGTATATGCTTTCTTGCATCTTCTATGCATTCTGTAATGCTTTTCCATTTCCCTTCTTCCTATGGTTGTAGATTTCAAGCATCTGAATTTTATTTTAAGTCAGTTGGAAACATTAGGTTCATGTGGATTATACACAGGGGATCTGAATGGGAAACTTGTTTATTTCATCCATATGGGTTTATTGTAACTTCACCAGAAAAACCTACAAAAGAGCACCTCAGTGAGAGAGAAAATGGCATTATTTTTGTTTTCCGCTCCAAAGGGGGAAACTAAAATTTCATCCCAGGGAGCATTCCATCTAACCAGATCACTCTTATGTTAACAGAATCCAAGCCACGTGGCACTGCCTTGCTCTGCTGAACTTAAAACTACTTATTACTGTGCTCCCCTGGAAATCTAATAGAGTTTGAAATTCAGAATACTCAACATCACCTGACAGGTTTCTCATTTCAAATGGTCAAAACTTCATAGAAATGCACGAATCTATGACTTCTTTATTTCTGAACCGATGATGTTTATTCTACTTGGATGCACAAAGGGCCTTGGACTCTGGTATTCCTACAGCTGCAGAATCTGGCCAAGCAAGGGCATGTTTCTTTGCAAAGCTTTCCTGATGCTTCGATTACGGTCATTTGTTACAAGGTGACATTGTCTTTAGTATGTGAGACATTAAATTCTCTCCTGAATGAGTCATACAGTATCTGAGATAAGCAGACTGCTTCAGACTGAGTTATTTTTCCAATCTAATTCTTTTACACATTAAGTTATTTGGAAAACTCTGAGTAACTGAAAACGGTGTCATAATCTCTGGTTTTCATGCATTGTCAGAAACTTTTGAGAGAGTGTACATCAAAAGATTTAAGCATTTAGCCATATCACAAAAGGAAACCATGGATTTTAAAACATCATAGAGAGAGAAAACAAAATACATTAAGTGATGGTGAATTTCACAATTTCTGACATTATGGAATGAAGTCAAAAAGGTTAGTCATTTCTTAACTCTTTGAAGGCAGACATTGTTTTAGGGGTTGATTCCTAAAAGCATACCTTATCAAGTGCTAGTTCTAAAGCTATGTATATTATTTCACTGAAAATCGCAACTAGTCTTTTTCTAAATTTAAAGAAAAAAAAAATGCAGGGAAAGGAAGAAAAATATTCCTGATGCAGGAACACATATATAGCTAGGTTGCTAAGTCTTTCAGTCAATCGAGAAGGACTGCAACATACCAAGCAGAGAAGGCAATGGCACCCCACTCCAGTACTCTTGCCTGGAAAATCCCATGGGCGGAGGAGCCTGGTGGGCTGCAGTCCATGGGGTCATGAAGAGTCAAACACGACTGAGCGACTTCATTTTCACTTTTCACTTTCATGCATTGGAGAAGGAAATGGCAACCCACTCCAGTGTTCTTGCCTGGAGAATCCCAGGGACGGGGAAGCCTGGTGGGCTGCCGTCTATGGGGTCGCACAAAGTTGAACACAACTGAAGTGACTTAGCAGCAGTAGCAACATAGCAATAATTATAGTTGGAAAGCTTAGGTGAGAGGTAACATTTATTCATAATAATAACATTGATAACAAACGGAGCACTTCATCTGTGACTATATTTTACCATATTATTTAACTTTGGTTCTAGCCCAGTAGTATAGATTTTATTTTGTTTCACTTTGTATAGATCAGAAAAAGAACCAAAGGACAGAAAGTGTCTGCTACATTGACCAAAGTCATACAGCCAGTAGATAGTAAAATGGAACTCAAATCCTGGCTGCTTTAGTTAACTTGGTTTACTCCTTGAAGGGAGGATTTATACATTTTTTTTAGAATTAATATTTCACATATGTCTAGAAGGTGCATTTTGCAAACACACAATAGCTATTCATTCTCAGGTCAAAGTTAATAGACAAATTTCCTTTGAATTGATTGATAGAAGTCAAATTGACTGTTCACCTTTTAGATATTATGAAAAGCCCTAGTAACTGACCTAAGGCTAATTGATTTAGTAAGGCTGAGAAAACATTACCTCTCAGAGAAGGGCTAGTTTTGAAGAAGTAAATTTATCTTCCTGACAAACAATTCTGTAATGGATCAATTAGATCCTGAAGTCCTTATATTACTAGAAAAACCTGCCTTCTCTAGTTAGATTATTAATCACCTGCCTTTTACTTTCCTTGCCTTAAAGCAAAGAGTGACAAATTTTTCTGCAAAGGGCTAGATAGTAAATATTTTAGGCTTTACAAGTCACATGTGGTCTCTGCCACATATTCTTATTTGTTTCCTTTCTTTCTTTCTTTTTTACAATTTTTTTTTTTTTAAGTTAGCTAGAAACTGTACAGAAACAGGTCATAGGCAATATTTGGATCAAGAGCCCCTGGTGTGTAAATCTCTGCCATAGAAGATAGTGTTTGCCATCGACCCTAGAAGTTGTTCCAAGATAATGACCGTTCAAAGTTCACTCCATATGGCTTAAATTCTAAATACCTGTGTATATGCATTTACATATACATATAAAACAGAGTATACAGTGATATGTATGGGGATTAAAATTTTTTGACCTGCAAATTTTTATTTTCATAGAGCTAATTTATTTCAGAGTTCAATGTTTCACA
Source organism: Tragelaphus eurycerus (assembly GCA_935064755.1). Lineage (NCBI taxonomy): Eukaryota > Metazoa > Chordata > Mammalia > Artiodactyla > Bovidae > Tragelaphus > Tragelaphus eurycerus. The sequence continues at coordinate 7,523,929 of CAKXYN010000012.1, read as the reverse complement.
TGCCATGGGACAATCTGCCTATTTTTCTTACTATATTTATCATGTATAGCCTCTATAGGTGGTATTTGAAGATCAGGAAGAATTATTTTAGTATCTTTATGTCCATTTTAGATACTTTTACACAGTGGACAGTCTGAATGCAATTAAGTAGAATACATATTGTTGTAAGAAAATTCACATTAAACACTCCTGAATGATCTTTCAACTTTTTTCTTCTCTAAAATGTCACCTTTCCTGTGCTGCCGGAATGACATCACTGAACATGGTGCCAGAGTGAGACATGTATAATCAGCTTTTATAAGCTGGTGCAAACTGGCTCTAGCACATCACTGGCTTTAGTCAATATTTGTGCCCTCAGACCAAAAAGTAAATATACAAAAGCTAGTAAGGCCTCTTATAGTCAACAGTTTCTAGCTGGACTACATGTTGTCATTTGTAATTTCTCTGTTCAGAGCATATCCAAAAGAGTGATTTGCCGTGGGTGCTGAGTGATAACACTAAAAAATATTCTTAAACGTACCATGTTAACATTGGACTTGGTCGAGTCTATGAGTCATTGCCTGGAAAATCCCGTGGACGGAGGAGCCTGGTGGGCTGCAGTCCATGGGGTCGCTAGGAGTCGGACACGACTGAGTGACTTCACTTTCCCTTTTCACTTTCATGCATTGGAGAAGGAAATGGCAACCCACTCCAGTGTTCTTGCCTGGAGAATTCCAGGGACGGGGAAGCCTGGTGGGCTGCCGTCTATGGGGCCACACAGAGTCGGACATGACTGAAGCGACTTAGCAGCAGCATGAGTCATTTAATAAGATTTTTGTTGAATGGGTAGGAAGGACCTTGATGTCCGAGCTGTACTTCCTTTTGGGTTATCCCAAGTAATCTCTTGGGGACATGGGTCTCTTCTATTATATAATCTTTCAGGGGATGCCTGAGAGGTGTTTTTTTTTTTAATGCCAGGAAAGAAAGTATTATTAATACTAGTGAAGGTTCAGCAAATACCTTTCTTTTATTTCAGCAATTTAAGCAGAACTCATATAATAATATTTTCAATCATTTTTCATGTCTTTAAGAATTATTTGCATGTGTGAATTCGGATATATATGCTCCTTGTATGGAGGAATTTCATCTTTTTATAAAATCTCTTTATTTCTAGTATCTGTCACACTGGGTGACATGGAGAGGACTTCAATGAATATTTTGTTATATTTATGAATGTACAGAAGATATCAGTTATATATGTATGTGAGAAAATGTAATACAAATGGAGACTTGATTGCAGAAATAAATGTGTTACCTATTAACACTTCTTTTTCATATCCTTGGCATTCATAACAAAACTATCATAAGACATTCTAATCAAGTGGCAAACAACAGATCAAAGTACAGATGCATTCTTTGTTGTACATGAAATCCGGCTTCTGATAATGAATCTGCCAATGCTAATTGATTTGCAGGTGCACTTATTTCTGAAGTCTTAATAACATTCTGGGAAGATGAGCAGGTAGATCCCATCAGACTCCTTTTGAGATAGCAATAAGATTGTTTCATTTTAATTATGTACAACGAGCCAAAAATATGATTGAGGAAAACCTCACATCTATAGGCAATTCCCAAGTCTGTTTATATATAATTTGGTTTGGCTAATGGCATTGCTTTGAATGTACCTAAAATAGTTTTCTAGTTTATTGTGAATGTGTAGAACAAGCAGGTTTCAACTTCAGCCTCTCATAATGTCTGCCTCAGACAACTAAAAAATGGGCCAAAATATGTACCACCTTTAAAAAGCAAAAACAAGATTGATAGAAAACTGTAGGCAAAAATGAAAAGGTGAGCATCCAGGGACGTGATCACAGCATTTGGAACCACCCCTGTCTCATGTCCATTTAGAATAAGTAGAATACTGCTTTTTGTTTTTTGAGGTTCTTTTTCAGTCAAGTACATGTGGGCACAAGAGAAGACTCTATACATGGACATCACCAGATGGTCAACACTGAAATCAGATTGATTATATTCTTTGCAGCCAAAGATAAAGAAGCTCTATACAGTCAGCAAAAATAAGACCAGGAGCTGACTGTGGCTCAGACCATGAACTCCTTATTGCCAAATCCAGACTTAAATTGAAGAAAGTAGGGAAAACCACTAGACCATTCAGGTATGACCTAAATCAAATCCCTTATGATTATACAGTGGAAGTGAGGAATAGATTTAAGGGTCTAGATCTGATAGATAGAGTGCCTGATGAACTATGGAATGAAGTTTGTGGCATTGTACAGGAGACAGGGATCAAGACCATCCCCATGGAAAAGAAATTCAAAAAAGCAAAATGGCTGTCTGGGGAGGCCTTACAAATAGCTGTGAAAAGAAGAGAAGCAAAAAGAAAAGGAGAAAAGGAAAGATATAAACATCTGAATGCAGAGTTCCAAAGAAGAGCAAGAAGAGATAAGAAAGCCTTCTTCAGCGATCAATGCAAAGAAATAGAGGAAAACAACTGAATGGGAAAGACTAGGGATCTCTTCAAGAAAATCAGAGATACCAAAGGAACATTTCAGGCAAAGATGGGCTCGATAAAGGACAGAAATGGTATGGACCTAACAGAAGCAGAAGATATTAAGAAGAGATGGCAAGAATACACAGAAGAACTGTACAAAAAAGAGCTTCATGACCCAGATAATCACGATGGTGTGATCACTGACCTAGAGCCAGACATCCTGGAATGTGAAGCCAAATGGGCCTTAGAAAGCATCACTACGAACAAAGCTAGTGGAGGTGATGGAATTCCAGTGGAGCTATTCCAAATCCTGAAAGATGATGCTGTGAAAGTGCTGCATTCAATATGCCAGCAAATTTGGAAACCTCAGCAGTGGCCACAGGACTGGAAAAGGTCAGTTTTCATTACAATCCCAAAGAAAGGAAATGCCAAAGAATGCTCAAACTACTGCACAATTGCACTCATCTCACATGCTAGTAAAGTAATGCTTAAAATTCTCCAAGCCAGGCTTCGGCAATATGTGAACCGTGAATTTCCAAATGTTCAAGCTGGTTTTAGAAAAGGCAGAGGAACCAGAGATCAAATTGCCAACATCTGCTGGATCATGGAAAAAGCAAGAGAGTTCCAGAAAAACATCTATTTCTGCTTTATTGACTATGCCAAAGACTTTGACTGTGTGGATCACAATAAACTGTGGAAAATTCTGAAAGAGATGGGAATACCAGACCACCTGATCTGCCTCTTGAGAAATCTGTATGCAGGTCAGGAAGCAACAGTTAGAACTGGACATGGAACAGCAGACTGGTTCCAAATAGGAAAAGGAGTTCGTCAAGGCTGTTTATTGTCACCCTGTTTATTTAACTTATATGCAGAATACATCATGAGAAATGCTGGCCTGGAAGAAACACAAGCTGGAATCAAGATGGCTGGGAGAAATATCAATAACCTCAGATATGCAGATGACACCACCCTTATGGCAGAAAGTGAAGAGGAACTCAAAAGCCTCTTGATGAAAGTGAAAGTGGAGAGTGAAAAAGTTGGCTTAAAGCTCAACATTCAGAAAACGAAGATCATGGCATCCAGTCCCATCACTTTATGGGAAATAGATGGAGAAACAGTGTCAGACTTTATTTTTCTGGGCTCCAAAATCACTGCAGATGGTGACTGCAGTCATGAAATTAAAAGATGCTTACTCCTTGGAAGGAAAGTTATGACCAACCTACAGAGCATATTGAAAAGCAGAGACATTACTTTGCCAACAAAGGTTCGTCTAGGCTATGGTTTTTCCAGTGGTCATGTATGGATGTGAGAGTTGGACTGTGAAGAACGCTGAGCACCGAAGAATTGATGCTTTTGAAGTGTGGTGTTGGAGAAGACTCTTGAGAGTCCCTTGGACTGCAAGGAGATCCAACCAGTCCATTCTGAAGGAGATCAGCCCTGGGATTTCTTTGGAAGGAATGATACTAAAGCTGAAATCCAGTACTTTGGCCACCTCATGCGAAGAGTTGACTCATTGGAGAAGACTCTGATACTGGGAGGGATTGGGGGCAAGAGGAGAAGGGGACGACAGAGGATGAGATGGCTGAATGGCATCACTGACTCAATGGACGTGAGTCTCAGTGAACTCCGGGCGTTGGTGATGGACAGGGAGGCCTGGTGTGCTGCGATTCATGGGGTCGCAAAGAGTCAGACATGACTGAGTGACTGATCTGATCTGATCTGACATTTGGGGATAATAAACACATAGTAAGATCCATTTATTTGGAGTATAGTAGATAAATATATAGAGCAATATAACTATCAGTGCTGTAAGGATATAGAATCCCATCACTGAAAATTTTTCTGTGCTTCTTTATTATCACTTTCTTTCATCACCTCCCTGCACCTAAAATCCCACTATCTGGTTTTATTTCTCTAGCTTTATCTGTTAAAAAAGGTTGTATAGATGAATTAATGCTCTATCACTTTATGTCAGACTACTATGTTTAGCAAAATGTTTTTACATTTATCCAATGCTTCTACTGCATAAATGGGCCATAGTTTGTTTATTCCTTCACCAGAAGATAGAAAAGGGTTTTTCACAGGTTTTGATTGTGTCAAATAAAGCTGCTATAAACAGTATTGCACAGATCTTTACATAAATGTAAATTTCATTTCTCTTATTAAACATGTGTCATTGTGTTTGTATATCATATGATACATATATGTTTAAGTGAACATAACTTCATGCAAGAGACTATAGTGCTGTTTTTCAATGTGGTTCTACAATTTTTCATTCCCATCTGCAATATATGAATAATCCAGTTGTTCTGGGTCATCACCAATACTTGGTATTGTCGATTTTCCTTTCTAACTGCAGTCATTCTAATGGTTGTGTAGTACAATCTCACTGTGGTTTTAATTTGCATTTACTGAAAACTAAAGATCCCATGGATGGAGGAGCCTGGTAGGCTGCAGTCCGTGGGGTCGCTAAGAGTCTGACACGACTAAGCGACTTCACTTTCACTTTTCACTTTCATGAAGGAAATGGCAACCCACTCCAGTGTTCTTGCCTGGAGAATCCCAGGGATGGGGGAGCCTCATGGGCTGCCTTTTATGGGGTCGCACAGAGTTGGACATGGCTGAAGCGACTTAGCAGAGATACTAAGCATCTTTTTATGTATTTGTCATTTCTATAGTATTTCATGGTGCAATATTATTTCAAAGCCTCTACCACCACCTTTCTTTTAAACCGTGTTTGTTTTTTTCTTATCATTGAGATGTAAGAGTTCTTTACGCATTGGGTAGAAAAGTTCTTTATAAGGTACATGATTTGTGTATCTTTCTTCCCAGACACTGGTTTTCCCTTTCATTGTTTTAAAGTATCTTTTGAAAAATATAAGTTGTTAGTTTTGATGCAGTCTAATTTTGGTATTTGTTAAATGACTCAAGTGACTATTATTCTAGTTGAGAAATCTTTGTGAAACACATGGTAGTAAACATTTTCTCCTATGATTTCTACAGGAGTTCTCTGATTATGGATTTGTTTATTTTTATATACAGATGTATAAATGTTACAGCTCCGTTTGTTAATGAGACTATATTCCTTCATGGAATTAACTTTATACTTTTGCAAAATATGTCAAAATGCATCAACTATGTGTATGTCTATTTCTGGACACTCTGTTCTGTTCCACTGATTGATACAACTGTCATTTTATGAACGTAGCACCATTTTGAGTATGATACCTTTATACAAAGGTTTCAAATCAGGTCCTGTAAGGTCTCTAACTTTGTTCTTATTTTCTCAGAACTGTTTGGCTATTCTATTTCCTCAGACTTTCTATACGACTTTAGAGTCAGTTTATTGATTTCTATACAAAATCCTGTGGGATTTTTGTTGAAATTGACTGCTTCTCAGATGTGCTGAGTCTACTGATGAGCCAATTAAAGTAATAACTTGTCTCTAATACTGTATTGCCTGTTTTCGTTTCTAGCTTTTCCATTTGATTCATACTTAATATTTCTTTATTCTGATGAGTTTCCACATTTGTTCATAAATATTTACCACTTTTCCACTGGATCTTTTACCATATTAATTATAGTTATTTTAAAATTCTCTGATAACGTCAATTGTTGCTTCATATCTAAATCTGATCCTGTCAATTGTTTTTTTCTCTTAACAATAGTTTTCTTTTATTGCCTTGTAATTTTCATATCTTCATAAAACTTTCCCTCTTGTGCACTCCTGTAAGAAAAAGAGCCTTCTTTGTCTCTTTTAATTCAGCTCGTTTCGACCTGACACTGTTTTACTTGCTATGTCTTCTTCTGGAATGTTATTAAGCCAGATAGTAGTATATCTGCTTCCTTGTCATTCAGGTCTCAGGTGGAATGTGTCCACAAAAAGAATTTTGCTGACCATTCAAATGCAAGTTGCCCACTGGATATTCTTTAACAAGTAGAATGGTTTTATCTTATTATTGAAAATATTAGTTATTGTCCCTTAATAGTATGCTTTCAAGAGAGTATAATGTTAAATATTGTTTTAGTCCATTCAGGCTTATAAGCAATAGAAATTTATTTCTCACAGTTCTCTAGGTTGGAAGTATGAGATCAGATTACCAGGAATGTTAGATGAGGACCCTCTTCTGGATTTCAGACTTCCTGTTGTACTATTATATCATGAAAGGGATGAGCTAAGTCTCTGGGGCCTTTTCTATCAGGGCATTGATCCAATTTATGAGGGCTCCACCTCATGACTTAATCATTTCTCAAAGTGCCTCCCTTCTGGTACTATCACATTGAGCATTAGTATACAACATATGAATTTGGCAGGGGGACAAAACCATTCAGGTCATAGCAAATATGTTATCTACTTTATCCCCAGTGCTTAGAATAATAGAAGGCAAATAATAGAAAGTCAATAAAAAATTAAGTGAATGATTTAAGCAATCTTTCTCAAGCAAGAAAACACCATCTTTTACCTTATACAAATACTCTTTGATGTCTCATTCAATTTATAGTTTCCTCTGTATAAGTTCTATATAATAATTATTAGATACTTTAGTTAGTTAAATTCATTTCTGGACATTTTATGTTTTCTATTGTTATTTTGCATGGAATTGTTCTTCAGTTTGTTTTCTTTATGGATATAAGGAAACTAATGATATTGTCTGTAATTTTTGGTAATACTCCACTTTATACAATATAATACTAGTTCTAGTTTGATTTTTTTCAATTTTGTATTTTGAATTTTGCATAGTAAGTCAATTAGAGTTATTCTAAATTGGAGAGATAAATCCTCACTAGAGTACAGATGGAAGTAAGGAATAATCCCATGAAGGTCTTTTTTCCTAAACACACAAGTTCCTGTATAATTTCCTTATTTATGTTGATAATAAGAAAAGACTGAAGAAGTACTGAACAAAAAGCACTATCACAAGAGTGATATGAGTGAAATTAAACATGTCTGAATTATTTCAGACATAAAACAAGTTCTTCTATTTTTTTCCCTAAAGTGCTTCTTTAGTTATATTTTTTAGAGCTTGTATTTGTCATGTTAAATAGTCATTTTAATTAGACTTTCTTTTCTTCAGGAATTGTTTAATTTTGTCAAATCATCTTTTGCAAACTTTTGGGGTAATCTTTCTCCTTTGATTTAGTTATGTGATGAATGCTACAAATAGGCTGTAGAACATTAAACATTTTCTTTTAATTTTAATATGTTTGTGGATTCGAGTTTTTAGTTACCTATTAAGGGTTTTTGCATATACAGCAGAAACTCCCATGCTTTCCTTGTTACAGTGGCTTGGTTTCTTTGAATGTCAGTGTGCTCAACTAAATGATTGCACTGCTCAGACTTTCTTGAATTTCTATGTGGCTAGAATTCAGATGATGTATTACAAGCAGAAGTGCAACTTCACTTCTAGGATGTATTCTTAAAGGGGTCTAAGTTAGCCAGCATATGTACCGTTTTGTTCTTTCTCCTCCCCCCCCACCCCTTTTTTTTAGGCATAAATTTCTATGTTGGAGCTCCAGCAGCCCTTCTAGAACATGATCTAAAAAGGAAGCCTCCTATGAAAAGACTAGAAGAGAAAGATGCCAGAAACCTGGGTCTCTGATGTTTCTGCAGCTGGTATACCAGCCCCCACCTGCCTACATTTGAATTCATTTATGTGAGAAATAAACTCCTACCTTAAGTGACTGTACTTTTGCATTTTCTGCTGCTTCACCTAAACCTAATCTTAGTAGATTAGGTTTATCCATAGTCATAAGTGAGATAGGTCTGCAATTTTCGACTTTTTAAAATCTAATGTTTTTGATACAAGATATGCTAATTTTGAAAAGTAATCAGGATTCTCTCAATCTTTTCCTTAATTTTGAAGATTAAGCATTTACTTGCCATAGTCAAGGGTAGTTTTAGAAATACTTTAGGACAGTTTTTTCTTGGTTCAAATATTTTTCTTCTCCCTGTGTTAGCATTAGTATTTTAAGAAAATTGTCCATTCCATTCACTTTATTCAAGTTATGTGCAATTCTAATATTTTACCTTTTTCTGTACTATATACTGCATTTGATATAATATGGATGAGTATTTTAGCTGGTCAGACTTTAAATATGATTATAAAAATTATGTATCCAGATTTTTTTCAAATAAGTTAAATTTAGTATAGACATCAATTTGTTTTTTTTATTGGATGTGTTCAGTGTGTGGTTTAAAGATTCAGCCTCCTCAGAAGAGCTATGGGTTTCTGGTGAGTCACTTCTGACCTAGTCCAGAGATTTGAGTCACAATTGATTTAAGCCATTCTTTGTTCCAATCATCTTTCCATTACTTGACTTGGGAGAAAGCACGGGATATAACTGAGTCTGCCTACAGTGTGGGAGATCTGGGTTCGATCCCTGGGTCAGGAAGATCCTCTGGAGAAGGAAATGGAAACCCACTCCAGTATTCTTGCCTGGAAAACCCCATGGATGGAGGAGCATAGTAGGCTACAATCCATGGCGTCACAAAGAGTCGGACACAACTGAGCGACTTCACTTCACTTCAGGGGATATAACTATGGCCGAAAGATATGAAGTAAACTATACTGGGAAGTTCCTGGGATTAATTGTCCTGTTCTTCAAAAGAGATACAAAGAATACACATTTAGGTATCCTCATGTCTGAAAGAGACCTCTAGGAATTCTGTAACCATGTTGTAGAGCTGGCCTTTGATGAAATTGTGTACAGAGAAGGGTAGAGTGAAGAGCATCACCGGATCCCTTGCAATGTAGTATGTGGAGCAGCCCTATATTTGAACTTCATATCTTGTGAGATAATACACTTTATCAACAATGATGTCAATGAATTAGAGTTTACCTGTGACTAAAAGCTTCTTTACTAATATACATTTCTAGAATTTTTTCTAATATTTTTTCCATTTTTATGTTTCAAAGTAGTTTATGCAGTTATTATTTTTTTTTGTATTCTCTAAGTTCTCAAGTTGTATATGAATTCAGTTTGTTTTAATGCTTCTGTATTTAATAATGAAAAGCTTCCTATAAGTGTGGCTTTAGTTATAGATCAACATTGCATTAGCCTTATTGTTAAAAACTTTTATTATTTAACAATTGTATATAAATATATAGACTTATATTTTATAATATATATATACACACACATATGTCATGTGCATGTTGAAATGTTTAATTAGAATATTAATATCCACTTTTAGTCATACTGGATTCTGAATTTAAGAAAAGTAGTGTAGAATTATTCCTTGGAGAGATGAAGGTATACGTTTCCTACTATAGTGACTAGTTTGTCCCATGAATATATTCACTTAATAATACAAAAAGTTCAGTGCATTTTTAAGCAATTTATTCGGAGAAGGCAATGGCACCCCACTCCAGTACTCTTGCCTGGAAAATCCCATGGATGGAGGAGCCTGGTGGGCTGCAGTCCATGGGGTCGCTAAGAGTCGGACACGACTGAGCGACTTCACTTTCACTTTTTTGCTTTCATGCATTGGAGAAGGAAATGGCAACCCACTCCAGTTTTCTTGCCTGGAGAATCCCAGGGGCAGGAGAGCCTGGTGGGCTGACGTCTATGGGGTCACGCGGAGTCGGACACGACTGAAGTGACTTAGTAGCAGCAGCAGCAAGCAATTTATTTTATTCTCAACTTCTGTATTATTTATTTTTTGCTTTCTTGGCCTTTCAAAGATTATTTTTTCTGGTAATTTACTATGTTTAAACTATTTTAACTTTATCAATTTTCTTATATAAAATATATGTGATAATATTGCTGATTGTCTTTACTTGATTTCTTTTCCATTACATACATCAGATCAGATCAGTCGCTCAGTCGTGTCCGACTCTTTGTGACCCCATGAACTGCAGCACACCAAGCCTCCCTATCCATCACCAGCTCTCAGAGGTCACTCAGACTCACATTCATCGAGTCAGTGATGCCATCCAGCCATCTCATCCTCTGTCGTCCCCTTCTTCTCCTGCCCTCAATCCCTCCCAGCATCAGAGTCTTCTCCAATGAGTCAACTCTTCGCATGAGGTGGCCAAAATACTGGAGTTTCAGCTTTAGCATCATTCCTTCCAAAGAAATCCCAGGGCAACTCCATATAAAAATATGCCACGAAATAATTGAGCCTCCCAAATTATGTGTTATTTTTACTTTACTCCATTATTTCAAATACATTAATCTCTTCGATGTGTATATTAAGCATCAGAAATTCTCAGAATAATCAACAGAACCATTTGTTTATAGCTACTGCTATACACAATGAATTTTATCCCAAATGTGAAAGGGTATAGTTGGAAGAGAAATAAAATATCACTACTGACATTTTTCTGAAGCTTTCTTTATAATGAGTTTAATTTAATTTGTTGTTGTTCAGTCACTCAGTCATGTCCAACTCTTTGGGACCCCATGGACTGCAGCACACCAGGCTTCCTTGTCCTTCACTATTTCCGGGAGCTTCCTCAAACTCGTGTCCATTGAGTTGGTGATGTCATCCAACTGTCTCATCTTCTGTCATCCCCTTCTCCTCCTGCCTTCAACATTTCCCACCGTCAGGGTCTTTTCCAATTATTCTGCTCTTTTCTGCTGAATGAATACCACATACATAATTTCTAGGTACTATTGGGAAAAACTTGAGGTATTTGTGGGTTTATTAAAGTACATGCATCTATGCTAAGTTGGTCATATTCCTCTTTGCAACCCTATGGCCTGTAGCCCTCCACCATCCTCTGTCCATGGAATTCTCTAGGCAAGAATACTGGAGTGGATTGCCATGCTCTGAGGGACTCTTCCCAATCCAGGGATTGAACCCACACTCCTGTGGCTCCTGCATTGCCACTGAATTCTTTACTGCTGAGTCACTGGGGAAGCCCTTATTAAAGTCCTGGGGAAGGCAATGGCACCCCACCCCAGTACTTTTGCCTGGAAAATCCCATGGACGGAGGATCCTGGTAGGTTCCAGTCCATGGGGTCGCTAAGAGTCGGACACGACTGAGCGACTTCACTTTCACTTTTCACTTTCACGCATTGGAGAAGGAAATGGCAACCCACTCCAGTATTCTTGCCTGGAGAATCCCAAGGACAGGGGAGCCTGGTGAGCTTCCGTCTGTGGGATCGCACAGAGTCGGACACGACTGAAGCGACTTAGCAGCAGCCGCTGCTGCTGGAGTGGGTTGCCATTTCCTTCTCCAATGCGTGAAAGTGAAAAGTGAAAGTGAAGTCGCTCAGTCGTGTCCAACTCTTAGCGACCCCATGGACTGCAGCCCACCAGGCTCCTCGGTCCATGGGATTTTCTAGGCAAAAGTACTGGAGTGGGGTGCCATTGCCTTCTCCGTATTAAAATCCTAGACAACTCTAACTCTTATACCAAAAGCAGTACTTAAAATACTCACTATATGTATATAGTCTAGTCCTTTGTTATGTGTGATTAACCACATTGACTGTGAAGGAAAAAAGGAACAGGATGTTTTACTCTGACACTGATGGAGTGTTTATTGTTGTTCAATCACTAAATCTTGACCGACTCTTTGTGACCCCATGGACTGCAGCACACCAGGCTTTCCTGTCCTTCACTGCCTCACAGTGTTTTGCATTTTTGTCTTTTCCTAAAACAATGTCTATTTGCTGGTAAAGAAACATGAGCTCACTAGTGTTTCAAGCTATTTTCTTTTCATTTTCTGCTTATTTATTTTTAAAAAAGGTATATTATGTTTGTTTTTCTTTAAAAACAGAAGAAAATAGTCCAAACATGTCCTTCATGAAAAACTATTTAGTACTTTTGTAATTTCTATAAATCTCAGAATTTTAATGAAAACATTTAAACTGAAGGTAAATTAAATCTAACACACCTTATTGTGTCTCTTAACAGAGCAACTAGAGGGAATTATTTCAAAGATACCTGCTTCAGCCTCTCAGGAGGAGGACCTAGACACTGCTTTGCTTATATGAAGAAGCTCTGGTTCCATTTCTCTCTCCTGTCGGTCATGACTCAGCCGACCTAATTGGTAAGTAAAGCTTCTTTTCTCTTAGGTTATTCATTCCCTTAATGTGGTGATAGATGTAACATTTCAGGAACAGGCATTAATATTAAGTTTTGCAACTTGTTGAAGTCCTGCACTGCTTGTTCTTCATTGTTCATTAGTTGAGATTTAAACTGCGTGGAGTAGGCACATCATTAATCCTGTCTGTGGAACTTAGTACCTCAAGCAATGTCACTATCTTGGTAATATTGTTATAGAGTCAATTTTATAGACACACACAGAGTAAAAGCAAGTTCACTAGATATGCCCAGGAAGCAATCTGAAGAGTGGATTTCATAATGTCATTGAGGGCTGGAGTCAATAAAGAAGTTCTGATGACTAAGAATAGTATCTGCCTTTTGTTGGTATAAACCTATAGCTCATAAAGGACATATATAAAAATATAATAGTAAATGACAATAACTATCAAGTTGGTAATTCTTAGAAGTTGCACAAATGTTGATTATTAATAAAATTAACTTTGCTTTAATTTATTTTGTTTGGATTTGTTTCCTTGCCTGAACTGATTGGCCTTATAATGTTGAAATACAGATAATGGACCATAACATTCCACTTAAATACTTTTGTTCTAGGATTTTATAGTAGACATCACCCAGCTGCTTCCTCTCTTGCTCTTTATTGTATTCTTCTTCACTTGATTAATGGTGTGATTGTACCAAACACTAAGTATTAAGAGTGTTTTTATAAATAATCTTTCATTACTGTGATACATTTCAAATATTTTTCTCTATTGTAAAATGTTTATTTTATGATCGATTTTGTTTGTATTTATAAAATTGAGAAATCCCGTTATCTGGATAATAGTGATGATCATCCGGACTCCCACAGTTTTAACTGAGTTTCCCTCTATCCCATCAACAACATGTAAGGATTATTGTTTACTAGTATCCTAGCCATTCAGAGTTCTTTAAATATACTCCTTTACTTATTCATGCATTCTATTTACTATTCCAGGCAACAAAACTATTATATGTTCTACTGAAGCAATTGATTGATTAATTAATGTATTCATTCAATAACACTGCCTGATTGTCTACTATGTAATTACAGGAATATCTCAGAGACATTATGGGTTCAGTTCCAGACCACTGCAATAAAGCAAATATTGCAATGAAGCATGTGTGTATGCTAAGTCACTTCAGTCATGTCTGACTCTTTGTGACCCTATGGACTGCAGCCCATTAGGCTCCTTTGTCCATGGGATTTCTCCAGGCAAGAATACTGGAGTGGGTTGACATCCCTCCTCCAGCAGATAGTACCACTAAATTTTTGGTTTCTCAGTTCATATAAAAGTTGCTTATACTGTACTGTAGACTATTAAGTGTGCCAGTAGCATGTCTAAAAAACAATGTACACAGGTTAGTTAAAAGCACTGTATTGCTAAAAATGCTAACCATCATCTGAGCCTTTGGTGAATTATAGTATTAAGAGTATCATAAAAGATAACTGATTACAGACTATCATGACAGATATAACAATCATGGAAAATTTTGAAATAGTGTGCGAATTGCCAAATGTAACACAGAGATAGGAAGTGAACAAATACTGTTAGAAGAACAGTGCCAATAGACTTGTTTAAAGCAGGGTTGTCACAAATTTTCAATCTGTAAAAAATGTAATATCTGCAAAGAGCAATGCCTGTATAGGATAAATCACATATGTTAATGAAGTAGTAGTGGAAAAATATGTAATAATCTCCCATTAGTTTTTTAAACTGTATTAATTTCAATATGAATCTCTTTTTCAATATGCCAGACATCTTTATGTTGTGAATACTACTACCTACTCTTCACTATCTGTAGCCCTCTTTTTAAAGCATCTTTTATACCTGTGTCCCAGTCACTATTCCATTTCTGATATTCTCCTCTCTCTACTGTATATTTTCCTATAAAAACTCTTTTCCTTTCCCATATCCTGAATTATCAATTACTTTCTAATTTGAAGGGGGAAAAAATCAGTATGTATCAATTTGCATTTTTAATACATAAAACTCCTGAAGACCTGATTGTTGAAAGAGCATCTCACCAAAAATATGCTTTGAACAGTATTTTTCATCCTGGCATAATTTAATTCTGTGACATAAATAACCAGGCACACAGAGATTAGCCAGTAATGTCAAAAACTGTACTGCTGCTTCACTTGCCAAGATATCTTTCAGATCTTTGATTGTTTTTATGAGTTGAATTACCTCTCCCAAAAGTTGCTGAAGTCCTAATCCCCACTACCTGTGAATGTGACCTCAGTTGGACAAAAGATGTTTGCAGATGATTAAGAGGTCATTAGGGTGGGCCCATAATCCAATGAGATTGGTGTTCTTATGAAAAATTTAAACACAAAGATGGCAGGTCTGTCAGGCTATCACCAAGTGATGATGAAGACAACTACAAGCCAAGCAAATGTCAAAGACTGCCAGCAAAAATCAGAAGCTAGGAGAGACATAGAACAGCTTCTTCCCCACAGAGCTCAGAAGGAACCAACCCTGTTCTGACACTTTGATCTCAGACTTTTAGCCTCCAGGACTGTGAGACAAAAATTTCTGTTATTTTAGCTGCTTAGTTTGTGGTACTTTATTATGACAGCCCTAGGAAACAAATACAGTTGTTTTCTGGATTCTGCCATGAAACACATGCTGAGATTGGAATGATGGCTCATACAAAGGAAATTTTGTCCAGCATTTTAAACTCTTGGTATTGTGGAATTCTTCCTCTGCATTTCACCAGATGATTTCTGGCACTCCCACATTCTTGCCCTCTGCTGAAATGAGGTTTGCTTTTATTCAACCCAGGAAATCATTAAGGGTCATTAGTAGCAGAAGGCTGTTTACTGCAGTCAGACTCACTGGTAAGTGGAGCCCTATCAACAATACGGCACTGGAAAAGTCAATTTAAGAAATAATTTTTAGGATTTCTTTCCTTCTACTAACCTTGGAGTGCTTCATTTCTTCCTTTTCCAGTTGCTTTAGGTGTAGAGTTAGGTTATTTATTTGGCTTTTTTCTTGTTTCTTGAGGTATGCCTGTATTGCTATGAACTTTCCCCTTAGGACTGCTTTTACAGTGTCCCACAGGTTTTGGGTTGTTGTGTTTTCATTTTCATTCGTTTCTATGCAGAATTTGATTTCTTTTTTGATTTCTTCTGTGATTTGTTGGTTATTCAGGAGTGTGTTGTTCAGCCTCCATATGTTGGACTTTTTAATAGTTTTTCTCCTGTTATTGAGATTTACTCTTACTGCATTGTGGTCAGAAAAAATGCTTGGAATGATTTCAATTTTTCTGAACTTACCAAGGCTAGATTTATGGCCCAGGATGTGGTCTATCCTGGAGAAGGTTCCGTGTGCGCTTGAGAAAAAGGTGAAATTCATTGTTTTGGGATGAAATGTCCTATAGATATCAATTAGTTCTAACTGGTCTATTGTATCGTTTAAAGTTTGTGTTTCCTTGTTAATTTTCTGTTTAGTTGATCTATCCATTGGTGTGAGTGGGGTATTAAAGTCTCCCACTATTATTGTGTTATTGTTGATTTCTCCTTTCACACTTGTTAGTATTTGTCTTATATATTGTGGTGCTCCTAAGTTGGGTGCATATATATTTATAATTGTTATATCTTCTTCTTGGATTGATCCTTTGATCATTAGGTAGTGAAATTGAAACTGTAATCAGAAATCTTCCAGCAAACAAAAGCCCAGGTTCAGACGGCTTCACAGCTGAATTCTACCAAAAATTTAGAGAAGAGCTAACACCTATCCTACTCAAACTGTTCCAGAAAATTGCAGAGGAAGGCAAACTTCCAAACTCATTCTATGAGGCCACCATCACCCTAATACCAAAACCTGACAAAGATCCCACAAAAAAAGAAAACTACAGGCCAATATCACTGATGAACATAGATGCAAAAATCCTTAACAAAATTCTAGCAATCAGAATCCAACAACACATTAAAAAGATCATACACCATGACCAAGTGGGCTTTATCCCAGGAATGCAAGGATTCTTCAATATCCGCAAATCAATCAACGTAATACACCACATTAACAAACTGAAGAATAAAAACCATATGATTATCTCAATAGATGCAGAGAAAGCCTTTGACAAAGTTCAACATCCATTTATGATAAAAACTCTCCAGAAAGCAGGAATAGAAGGAACATACCTCAACATAATAAAAGCTATATATGACAAACCCACAGCAAACATTATCCTCAATGGTGAAAAACTGAAAGCATTTCCTCTAAAGTCAGGAACAAGACAAGGATGCCCACTTTCACCATTACTATTCAACATAGTTTTGGAAGTTTTGGCCACGGCAATCAGAGCAGAAAAAGAAATAAAAGGAATCCAAATTGGAAAAGAAGAAGTAAAACTCTCACTGTTTGCAGATGACATGATCCTCTACGTAGAAAACCCTAAAGATTCCACCAGAAAATTACTAGAACTGATCAATGAATATAGTAAAGTTGCAGGATATAAAATTAACACACAGAAATCCCTTGCATTCCTGTACACTAATAATGAGAAAATAGAAAGAGAAATTAAGGAAACAATTCCATTCACCATTGCAATGAAAACAATAAAATACTTAGGAATATATCTTCCTAAAGAATCTAAAGACCTATATATAGAAAACTATAAAACAATGGTGAAAGAAATCAAAGAGGACACTAATAGATGGAGAAATATACCATGTTCATGGATTGGTAGAATCAATATAGTGAAAATGAGTATACTACCCAAAGCAATTTATAGATTCAATGCAATCCCCATCAAGCTACCAACGGTATTCTTCACAGAGCTAGAACAAATAATTTCTCAATTTGTATGGAAATACAAAAAACCTCAAATAGCCAAAGCTATCTTGAGAAAGAAGAACGGAACTGGAGGAATCAACCTGCCTGACTTCAGGCTCTACTACAAAGCCACAGTCATCAAGACAGTATGGTACTGGCAGGAGGACAGAAATATAGATCAATGGAACAAAATAGAAAGCCCAGAGATAAATCCACGCACATATGGTCACCTTATCTTTGACAAAGGAGGCAAGAATATGCAATGGATTAAAGACAATCTCTTTAACAAGTGGTTCTGGGAAAACTGGTCAACCACTTGTAAAAGAATGAAACTAGAACACTTTCTAACACCATACACAAAACTAAACTCAAAATGGATTAAAGAGCTAAATGTAAGACCAGAAACCATAAAACTCCTAGAGGAAAACATAGGCAAAACACTCTCTGACTTACATCACAGCAGGATCCTCCATGACCCACCTCCCAGAATATCGGAAATAAAATCAAAAATGAACAAATGGGACCTAATCAAACTTAAAAAGCTTCTGCACAACAAAGGAAACTATAAGCAAGGTGAAAAGACAGCCTTCAGAATGGGAGAAAATAATAGCAAATGAAGCAACTGACAAACAACTAATCTCAAAAATATACAAGCAACTTCTACAGCTCAATTCCAGAAAAATAAATGACCCAATCAAAAAATGGGCCAAAGAACTAAATAGACATTTCTCCAAAGAAGACATACAGATGGCTAACAAACACATGGAAAGATGCTCAACATCACTCATTATCAGAGAAATGCAAATCAAAACCACTATGAGATACCATTTCACACCAGTCAGAATGGCTGCTATCCAAAAGTCCACAAGCAATAAATGCTGGAGAGGGTGCGGAGAGAAGGGAACCCTCTTGCACTGTTGGTGGGAATGCAAACTGGTACAGCCACTATGGAGAACAGTATGGAGATTCCTCAAAAAACTGGGAATATAACTGCCTTATGATCCAGCAATCCCACTGCTGGGCATATACACTGAGAAATCCAGAATTGAAAGAGACACATGTACCCCAGTGTTCATAGCAGCACTGTTTGCAATAGCCAGAACGTGGAAGCAACCTAGATGTCCATCCACAGATGAATGGATAAGCAAGCTGTGGTACATATACACAATGGAGTATTACTCAGCCATTAAAAAGAATACATTTGAATCAGTTCTAAGGAGGTGGATGGAACTGGAGCCTATTATACAGAGTGAAGTAAGCCAGAAAGAAAAACACAAATACAGTATACTAACGCATATATATGGAATTTAGAAAGATGGTAAAAATAACCCTATTTACGAGACAGCAAAAGAGACACTGATGTATAGACCAGACTTTTGGACTCTGGGACCGGGAGAGGGTGGGATGATTGGGGAGAATAGCATTGAAATATGTATAATATTATATCTGAAATGTATTAATTGTTCAAACTAAACACTGTCATGTTACAATTTGTTCATATTAGATGTTTGTAATGTTTCTGATAATCAATAAAAGAGATTCTTGATAAAAAAAAAAAAAAGAAATAATTTGCCATTCAGTCCTACAGTTAGGTTCTGAATATAAAAAATTTCAAAAAATCTTTGAAAAAGATTTTACATGATGTTGTCTGCTAGTTCAGTGATACAATTTAATGGTAATGAAGAGGGAGGCAAGACAGGCCTTACTGATTTCCTCCTGCAGTAAGACCTTTCAGGTAGGGGCATAGCATAATGACATCTGTAAACAAGGGAGAAATAGCCAAGAAGTTTTGAAGATAAGGGAGAGTTTATTGCTTTGTTGGGATGATTAGCTAGGGAGGTACTAGAAAGTTTAGAGTTCTTTTATGTCTTTTGACTTGCTCAACCATCCCTATTTTTCCCCTATTCTGTTAGCTAATGCTCAGGTTTTATATAAGATGCAGATAGTGATTGCAGCCATGAAATTAAAAGACACTTACTCCTTTGAAGGAAAGTTATAACCAACCTAGATAGCATATTCAAAAGCAGAGACATTACTTTGCCAACAAAGGTCTGTCTAGTCAAGGCTATGGTTTTTCCAGTGGTCATGTATGGATGTGAGAGTTGGACTGTGAAGAAGGCTTAGCACCAAAGAATTGATGCTTTTGAACTGTGGTGTTGGAGAAGACTCTTGAGAGTCCCTTGGACTGCAAGGAGATCCAACCAGTCAATCCTAAAGAAAATCAACCCTGAAAATTCACTGGAAGGACGGATGCTAAAGCTGAAACTCCAGTACTTTGGCCACCTCATGCGAAGAGTTGACTCATTGTAAAAGACTCTGATGCTGGGAGAGATTGGGGGCAGGAAGAGAAGCGGATGACAGAGGATGAGATGGCTGGATGGCATCACTGACTCGATGGACATGAGTTTGAGTGAGCTCCGGGAGTTGGTGATGGACAGGGAGGCCTGGAGTGCTGAGATTCATGGGGTCGCAAAGAGTCAGACACGACTGAGCAACTGAAGTAAACTGAACTGAACTGAAATGCCAAGACTGTGAATTCTGCTGAATGTCTAAGAAACCTATAGAAAGGAATTCTGGACTTTGGTTTTAACTCACTTGGCCCAGCAGATAAAGAAATAAGAAATTATTTTCCAGTAAGAGAACTCTCTTAGCTTCCTTCTTTGCCTTAAGACAAGAAGATAGAAATTGAATCTTGGCGTTCTTTAAATTATCTAAGGCCTTAAAAGCAATCTCTTCTGTTCTATAATTCCTCATCCCTTCAATTCCTATCCTAGTGCACTCAGGATCCCAGAGTCCTGCTCTCAGTAGGACTGTAGTTCTAGTTACATTAGGTAATAATTAAATTAGGCATTTAACCACAGCATGCTATGGGCATTTAGGTTACCATTGTGTAGTATGAGGCAGTTGACCAGATAACTTATTTCTAGTATCCTACACTTTTTTGATTTTTGGCTGACAAAACACTTTTCTGTTTTTGGCTGGCAACTTATTTTCTGATTCTATTTCCTGTATAAAATGTTGTGTTCTGCTTTTGTGATTTGGTTATGAGTAGCAAATCATGATTTCCTTTGATGTAAAAGAAATTTACTCAAAGGATATGAGGGGACACACTAGACTAAAGGGAAAGCTGAACAGACTGGCTTGGAACAGAGAGAAAACAGGGAAATTCAGGACTTTTATAAACAGGAAGTGTTCATTTGTTATTAATAAATATGCATAAAATTAGTCTAGGCAGATAGAACTCTGTTATTACTAAAATGTGTTTGCAAAAAAAGCTAATTACTTTTCTGGATTTACTAAGTTGGCTAACATGAAACTATGGAGATTATTCTTTAATATATGCTGCTGCTGCTGCTGCTAAGTTGCTTCAGTCATGTCTGACTCTGCACAACCCCATAAACGGCAGCACACCAGGCTCCCCTGTCCCTGGGATTCTCCAGGCAAGAACACTGGAGTGGGTTGCCATTTCCTTCTCCAGTGCATAAAAGTGAAAAGCGAAAGTGAAATCGCTGAGTCCTGTGCAACTCCTAGCGACCCCATGGACTGTAGCCTACCAGGCTCCTCTATCCATGAGATTTTTCAGGCAAGAGTACTGGAGTGGGGTGCCATTGCCTTCTCCACTTTAATATCTAGACAGGCCTATAACTTCTTTTTGCCTGGCACAGTGAACCTTCCTATAAGAAAGAACCATACTCATGTTATCCAAATAGGCAAGTCAAGGGAGACTGAATTTCAAAATTGCCAAGTAAGCAAAAAAGAAAGCAGAGAGCACTTGTGCCCCCACACTAAAATATTATGCCTTTTCTTTTCCCAGAGAAAATTCCTATATTAATGAATACCTTAAAATCCATGCATGTGCATTAGGATATTTCTATTTGCAAGAAATAAGCCCAACATGAATGAATAAACATAAAAGGGATTTATCAGCACTATTTACATTGTTGTGTAAGCAACCAGTGACAGCAAAATGGACCTGGGCAATAAGAATCAGAAACCAAAGTAAGATCAGAATTCTTTCTTCTTGTTGTTAATATTCCCTTTTATTTGTATTATATCTTAATTGCTGAGATTAAAGTAAAAGTCACACAGTCATGTCCGCCTCTTTGTGATCCCATGGACTGTAGCCTGCCCGAGTCCTCTGTTCATGGAATTCTCCAGGCAAGGAAGTACTGGAGTGAGTTGCCATTTCCTTTTCCAGGGGATCTTCCTTACCCAGGAATCAAATCCTGGGTCTCCTGCATTGTAGGCAGATTCTTTACCAACTGAGCCACCAGGTAAGCCCAAATTCCACACATGGTGTGTGACAAAGTCTAAGACAACTTCAAATTCACAATCTTACAGCTCTGCATTGACAAAAACTCTCTCCTTACCTAGACAGAATTTAAAAAAAAAGTTCAGAAAAAAAAGTAAGCCCTAATCCCATGCCATCACTTATGCTGGAAGACCACAAGTCCCAGTTTCATAAGAATAACCCAGATGCCTTGTTTATATTTATTATTATATGTTTGTGAAAAGACTTTCCTTTCACCCTCAAGGACAGATGGGTTGAGACAATAAATGCTATAGTCAACCCTATGTCCTACAGCAGGCAGCACCTGCCATAATGTAAAGAAGCTTGCTTTTGTTCTAGTAAGTCCAAAGTGGATGCATTCACCATTCCATCCAGGGAAAGTCTCTGGTTCCAAGGAAGGGTCATGTATTTGGGTAAAGAACTTGCTGATTTCTCTAGAAACCACAATTTACATTATTTGACACTAATTTCCTAGTGGAACTTATGTAATACATGATCAAATAAACCAAATGGACTTTTAACGTTTTTATTGACTGTCATGAAGCAAATAAAATTAAAAGCTTATAAAATACCCAAGTATCCTGTGTCCTGTGAGAATGCCTACATATCTTTTACACAAACAGCTTCTTAAGTACTCTTTGGTGAAGATTATTCAGTTGCAGTGTGCTAATATTTGCTAAAAAGTGGACCAAAAAAAAAAAAAAAAGATACATCTACTTGGCATAATACCCTGACAAGAAAGGTGTGTGTTTTCATTTCTCTTTCAAAACTGGTAAAGTAGAGATTTACTTCTTTTTGTTTGTTGTAAAATATCAAACCTAGGGAATAAAGTGTAAATAGAAATTCTCTCAATTGGGAAATGTCCTTTTAAGCTTTCATTCTAGTTTTTCTGATCTGAGAGCAAAGAGGATTACAAAGAACTCTTATTTGAAATTGAAATATATATATATATATAATAGTAGCTCAGGGAATAAGTACAACTGGGAGCTTTGTCAAAACTGCCGTCACCTGAGAGTGAAATAAGTTAGGAAAGAAAGAACTAGTCAAGTTTTAAAGACAAAGAACCAAAAAGGGCATTTTAATACTTTGCTTAGAATCCAGGAAAAAGGTGAAAACAAACAAATGATTAGCAAGGCAGGTGTTCCACTCTTCAGATTGTGTTTAGCAACCAAAGCCCTTAGAAAGCATGAGAAGAGAAAATTCCAAATCTGAAAATTCATCTTGGGACCACATCTCATTCATTTTTTACATGCCTGGCACCTAGTAGGATCTTTGTTAATAAAGTTTCAATGAAGTAATGGAGAGTTAACTTGTCTCATAAGTCTGAATACCAGTTTGTAGAGTGTGCCATATTTTTATTAAGATACAGATATAACTTCAGTTTATTCTTCCATAAATTTACAACTGCTGTTTTTAACTCAATAAATATAAAATTTTCTATGATAACTGAGCATAAATAATGCTAACAAAGTCTGAGGGGTTCCTTTTGAGAAACTGATAAAACTTTGGAAATCTCAAGGTAAAACTTTGGTGATAAATACAACTCCTGGCAATTCAAAGATGGCCCAAAGATTCTTCATGAGATCCTTTGGGATTCTAAGGAAGCCATGTTTACATAGGAGTGTTGAGAGGCAACTATATAAAGAATCATGTCCAATGAACCAGGTTTGGTTCTGCTACTAACTGTGTAATTTGGAACAAATTAATATCTTGTCTTTGATTTTTCATTTTTATGGTACAATCCTTCCTCAAATTTTTTTCTGAATGGGATAATAGCAGGCTGCCTATTTTAACAAAGATTTGGTAGTAACTAAAGAAAGAAAGATGTTACTGTATCTGTTCTGGTTAGAACTCCTAGCATAAAGGGAAAATTCCCATAGGTCTATGAGGTCTGTACAGAACTCCAGGGCTACTAAGTATATAGCTGTTCCAGTCATCCAGTTATCCACAGCTGTGCAATACCTATCTCAAAATTCCAGGGCTGTTACACAAAAACACTCATTTATTTTGCTTACCAATGTGTAATTTTGTCAGCTAATCTCTACTCAACATGCTGTCAGCTGGAGCAGTTCACCTTGGCTGGAGGACCTACTTACAAAATGATTTAATCTCCTGACTGGCAATTTGATGCTTATTCTTGAGCCTCTTCATGGGACAGCCAGCATGGGCTTGTTCACTGCTTAGGGACTGATTTTTAAGAGCAAATATCCAAAAGACAGGAAATCAAAGCTATCAGTTTCATAAGGATTGAATATAGAAACTGGCACAGTATCATTTCCACCATATTCCCTTAGCCAAGCCATGATGTAACTTGGAATTAAGGCAGAGATTCAGACCATCTGGAGAAGTGAATGGAACCCACTCCAGTACTCTTGACTGGGAAATCCCATGAACAGGGAAAGCTGGGGGCTACAGTACATAGGGTCTCAAGAGTCAGACACAAGTTAACAACTGAAACCACCACCACCACAGACATAATGGGAGAAATGTTGAAAAATACTGGAGCTGTCTTCAAAACCACAACCACAGTAATTGCCCTGCTCCCTGAGACAAGCTTTGTTTTTTATTTTTTTACTCAGGCAATATTATTTTTAATGTTTGGCTAAACATTTTACTTTGGAGATGAAAGACAATCCCTGCAGAAATGGATTTTTCAAAAGGAAAAAAGACAGACTAGCACTAAGGACAGACTAGCACTCTGTGCTGATTTGAAAGAACTCATCTGTATTAAAATGCACACACACACATAGCATCCTTATTCTATTATACATCCCCAGAAAGCAAGTTGATCAATATTCAGGTTTTAGCATTGGTTCTAGTAACTTAACATCATTCTCACCAACTAAATCTCATCTTTAACCAAGTAACCCTATAAGTAGGCCATTTTTGTTACTTTATCCCACAGTGTGACTTTTCTTAAAATCTTTTTTCTGCTGATAATACTATCCCACAGGCTGTCTCTCATCTACATCCAAATCCACTCTCTCTAGCTGGGTTGTATTTTTTTTTATTATTTGTAATTGAAGGATAATTGCTTTATAGCATTGTGTTGGATCGTATTGTTTTGTAGTGTTTCTTACCTGCCATTTCCCAGTGAGCTTGCAGCCAAGTTAGAACACTTGTGAATTCCTTGATCATGCACAGTTGAGCTCATCATGAACTAAATAAGCCTTCCTAAGTGTACGGATGGTAAAAGATCAGCATCAGGAAGTTAGTTAGGTTCTGGTAATATCCCAGTAGGTTAGTTAGGCTCTAGTAATATCTCTGTGGATCAATCACTGCTTAATTAGCTTCTTCTGAGGGCTGACCTTGCTAAGAAAGGAGAGCTCTTGCAATTCAAAATGGCTTCTCTCCCCTCTGCCTGGTGAAGCTTGAGAGGATTCTTCTCTTATATTTACTGAGAGCTCCTATAGGCAAATCTTGCAAAACTGTGGGGGCCCGTGTGCTTGGGTCTCCCTGGAGTTTTTACATTTCCGAGTTGGCCAGACCAAGCCTCAAGCAAGTCACTAACTACACTTCAAGCTTTCCTACCCCAAAACTGGTTCTGAGGCCAACTCCACTAGTCTCAGCTCTTATGAGCTGCATTTGCCTATTTCTAATGAATACTAAGTAAGTTGTTGCTTTTCAGTCTGCTCAGCTACTATCTCTTTTACATATCAGTGTTTAATTTGCTAACCTTTTGTTAAAAATCTTTGAGACTGTGTTCACAAGAGGTATTAGTTTACAGTTTTCTCTTATGCTTTGTAATGCTATTGGACAAAGATTGGCTTCATAAAATGAATTGCTGTGGTCCTCCATCTTATACTTCTAACATGCATGTATAAATTTGGCATTAGTTTTAAATTTGTTTTGCCTAAATGTTTAGTAGATTCACCAGTGAGGCTGTGTGGGCCTGGAATTGTTTGTTTTGTTGGAAAATTTTAACCTAAAAATTGAAATGCTAGAATGAATATAGGACTATTTAGGTTATCTATTTCTCCTTAAATGAACTTTGGTGATTTCTTTCAACCAATTTGCCCATTTCACCTAAGTTGTAAATGTTAGGAAATTTAAGATAGAAGTAGTTTGGTTCAGGCTTCAGAGACAATTTAGGCATCTGATGAATTTGTTCATGACCTTGCCTGGACTACATGTGAAGTGAAGTCACTCAGTTGTGTCCGACATTTTGCGACTGCATGGACTGTAGCCTGCCAGGCTCCTCTATCCATTGGATTTTCCAGGCAAGAATATTGAAGTGGGTTGCCATTTCCATCTCCAGGGGATCTTCCCAACCCAGGGATTGAACCAGGATCTCCCACATTACACACAGACTCCTTAACGTGTGAGCCACCAGGGAAGTCTGCTCCTAGACCTGGTGGCACTTAACATAAAATAAGGGAGTTAGTTGTGGAATTTCTTGAGCTTTGAGAATCTGGCTACTTCCTGAATTTGGATTGAAAATTTTATGATACTATGGTAAAATGAACAATGTTGTTGATGAAAACCAGAGCTGCCCATTTACACTCAAATTGATAGTTTAGGGCCTGATATTTTATGTGAGACTCCCCCAAACTACAGTTTAAGTCTCAACCTTGGGGTGAAATCATTGCCTGGGACCACCTCCCAGTTGGGACTTCAGATTGCCTATTATCAGGAACTTCCCAGCAATTGCTCAAGTCTGGCTGTAGGGTTCAGCCCAATATTGTAATCTAAAATGCTCTTTCTTTCCTTCTAATGACTGTATATTGAAATTAAGTTCAATGACTTTCTATTAAAAAAATTGAAACTGTTTTTTTGTGTGTGTCTGTGTTAACGAATGGTAGCTTTTTGTTATCAAATACTTTGAACCTAAAACAAATGTAAAACTTTCAGCAAAACAGTAAAATATATTAGCAGAGAGTGGTTAACAAGGGTAAATTTGTGATTTTTTTTGCTCTGATTAGTCTGGATAGAGGCTTATCAATTTTCTTGAACTCATTAAAGAATTAGTTGTTTCTTTGACTTCGTTGGTGATTTTGTTTTCCCCATCATTGTCCAATATTAACTTCATTATTTCCTGTTTATTTGGGGTACTTTTATTATACTTATAAAGTAGAAACTTATATGATTGACTTAATATTTTTCTAAGCAGTAAAAATGCTTTAAATATGTTTTGCAAATGTTATTAATATGTTGAGTTTTGATTTTAATTTACTAAAATTTTTTAATAATATTCTATAATGTTTTTTATTTGAGTCATGGGTTATTTATGAGTATCCGTTCAGTTCAGTTGCTCAGTCGTGTCTGACTCTTTGCGACCCCATGAACCACAGCACGCCAGGTCTCCCTGTCCATCACCAGCTCCAGGAGTCCACCTGAACCCGTGTCCATTGAGTTGGTGATGCCATCCAACCATCTCATCCTCTGTCATCCCCTTCTCCTCCTGCCCTCAATCTTACCCGGCATCAGAGTCTTTTCAAATGAGTTGGCTGTTCGTATCAGGTGGCCAAAGTATTGCAGTTTCAGCTTCAACATCAGTCCTTCCAATGAATACTCAGGACTGATCTCCTTTAGGATGGACTGTTTGGATCTCCTTGCAGTCCAAGGGACTCTCAAGAGTCTTCTCCAACACCACAGTTCAAAAGCATCAATTCTTCTTTGCTCAGCTTTCTTTACAGTCCAACTCTCACATCCATACATGACCACTGGAAAAACCATAGCCTTGACTAGACGGACCCTTTTTGATAAAGTAATGTCTTTGCTTTTTAATATGCTGTCTAGGTTGGTCATAACTTTCCTTCCAAGGAGTAAGCATCTTTTAATTTCATGGTTGTAATCACCATCTGCAGTGATTTTGGAGCCCAGAAAAATAAAGTCTGGCACTGTTTACACTGTTCCCCAATCTATTTGCCATGAAGTGATGGGACCTGATGCCATGATCTTAGTTTTCTGAATGTTGAGCTTTAAGCCAATTTCTCCACTCTCCACTTTCACTTTCATCAAAAGGCTTTTTAGTTCCTCTTCACTTTCTGCCATAAGGGTGGTGTCATCTGCATATCTGAGGTTATTGATATTTCTCCCAGCAATCTTGATTCCAGCTTGTGCTTCTTCCAGCCCAGCGTTTCTCATAATGTACTCTGTATATAAGTTAAATAAGTAGGGTGACAATACACAACCTTAACGTACTCCTTTTCCTATTTGGAACCATTCTGTTGTTCCATGTCCAGCTCTAACTGCTGCTTCCTGACCTGCATACAAATTTCTCAAGAGACATATCAGGTGATCTGATATTCCCATCTCTTTCAGAGTTTTCCACAGTTTATTGTGATCCACACAGTCAGAGGCTTTGGCATAGTCAATAAAGCAGAAATAGATGCTTTTCTGGAACTCTCTTGCTTTTTTGATGATCCAGCGGATGTTGGCAATTTGATCTCTGGTTCCTCTGCCTTTTCTAAAACCAGCTTGAACATCAGGAAGTTCACGGTTCACATATTCCTGAAGCCTGAATGTAGAATTTTGCGCATTACTTTACTAGCGTGTGAGATGAGTGCAATTGTGTGGTAGTTTGCGTATTCTTTAGCATTGCCTTTCTTAGGGACTGAAATGAAAACTGACCTTTTCCAGTCCTGTGGCCACTGCTGAGTTTTCCAAATTTTCTGGCATATTGAGTGCAACACTTTCACATTTATAAGTATGTTAACTTCCAAATATTTTGTGATTTTTTTTTAGAGATCATTTTGTTGCTGATTTCGAATTAATTCTAATTATTATATATGTGCATGATTTGAATATTTTAAGTTTTATCAACACTTGTTTTATGGCATAGAATATTATCTATCTTGGTGAATGCTACTATTATTGAATGCATGTTTTGTGGTTGTTGGTTGAGGTGTTCTAATATTAATTAGGTCAAGTTGTTCAGATCATTGGCCAAGCCTCCTGTTTGTCTTAAATGTTCTATTAATTACTGAGAGATATATGTGGTGTTCTGTATTTTTCCTTTCATTTCTATTCACTTTGTTTTCTGTGTTTTCTTGTGCATTGTCAGTAGTATATATTAAATGCATTTAGAAATGTCATATCTTCTTGATGACTTTATCATTGTAAAATATCTGGTACCATCTTTACATCTGCATCATTTTATATTTATACAACCATTCTAGCTTGCTTTTTATATTTCTAGGGAAAACTTTGTTCTACTTACGTTAACTGCATCTGTATCTTTGTATTTTAGCAGTCTTGATAGTATAGAACTGGGTCTCCTTTTTAATCAAGCAGTTAATAATCTTGCCTTTTAATTGAGGTGTTTAAATGTTTAAATTTAATGTATTCATTAATCTTATTTTCTCAGATTTTTTTTTTTCATTTAAAATCTCTTCTTGCTTTCTGTTGGATTAAATTTGACTTAATGAATGATTTAATTGCTTTGCACTATTGACATATTCTGTATTTTGTTTATAATCTTATTAATGGTTACTTTGGAATTTACAATATGTACTTTTATTTCTTCACAGTTTACCTTGTGATAATTTTGTCAGTATGGAAAATTCTGAAAGAGATGGGAATACCAGACCACCTGATCTGCCTCTTAAGAAATCTGTATGCAGGTCAGGAAGCAACAGTTAGAACTGGTCATGGAACAACAGACTGGTTCCAAATAGGAAAAGGAGTACGTCAAGGCTGTATATTGTCACCGTGTTTATTTAACTTATATGCAGAGTACATCATGAGAAATGCTGGACTGGAAGAAACACAAGTTGGAATCAAGATTGCTGGGAGAAATATCAATAACCTCAGATATGCAGATGACACGACTCTTATGGCAGAAAGTGAAGAGGAACTAAAAAGCCTCTTGATGAAAGTGAAAGTGGAGAGTGAAAAGGTTGGCTTAAAGCTCAACATTCAGAAAACGAAGATCATGGCATCTGGTCCCATCACTGCATGGGAAATAGATGGGGAAACAGTGGAAACAGTGTCAGACTTTGTTTTTCTGGGCTCCAAAATCACTGCAGATGGTGACTGCAGCCATGAAATTAAAAGACGCTTACTCCTTGGAAGGAAAGTTATGACCAACCTAGATAGCATATTCAAAAGCAGAGACATTACTTTACCAACAAAGGTTCGCCTAGTCAAGGCTATGGTCTTTCCTGTGGTCATGTATGGATGTGAGAGCTGGACTGTGAAGAAGGCTGAGCGCCGAAGAATTGATGCTTTTGAACTGTGGTGTTGGAGGAGACTCTTGAGAGTCCCTTGGACTGCAAGAAGATCCAACCGGTCCATTCTGAAGGAGATCAATCCTGGAATTTCTTTGGAGGGAATGATGCTAAAGCTGAAACTCCAGTATTTTGGCCACCTCATGCGAAGAGTTGACTCATTGGAGAAGACTCTGATGCTGGGAGGGATTGAGGGCAGGAGGAGAAGGGGACGACAGAGGATGAGATGGTTGGATGGCATCACTGACTTGATGGGTGTGGGTCTGGGTGACCTCCGGGAGTTGGTGATGGACAGGGAGGCCTGGCGTGCTGCGGTTCATGGGGTCGCGAAGAGTCGGACACGACTGAGCGACTGATCTGATCTGATCTGATGTAATATAAATTTAATCACAGTATTTTTTCATTGTCTACATCACCCTTTTTTGTTGCTATAAATTTTATTTTTATATAAAACAATTAGCTTTTAAAGGAATTACAATATAGTTTGTTTTTCTTTTCTTTTTTTTTGTATTTTGCCCACATACTTTGTTTAGATCCAAATTTCTAACTGCTATAATTCTTCTGCTAGGAGAAATTCTTTAGTATTTCCTTTAGTGTAATCTGTTGCAAATGAATTCTTATAAGATCTGTGTTCTGAGAAAATCTGTTCTTATTTATTGTGATTTTAAAGGGCAAAATTTCTAAATTGACAGTTTATTTTTTTTTTTCAGCATTTTAACATTATTGCTCCATATTCTGTTTTGCACATTTTATGATGATAATTCTGGTGTAAATTTATAAATTCTTTTCTCTGTAAATAATGTGCCTGTTTCCCCCCCGGATGCTTTTGGTGTAGGCTTTTTAAACATTAGATTGCAGTAAATTCTGATGTCCCTTGGGATACTTTTCTGTTTGTTGGGCTGGGAATTCATTAAGCTTTTTAAACCTGTAAATTTATTGTTCTCATCATCTTAAGAAGCTCTTAAACCTTTGTTTCCTCAAGCTACCGCTTCTCTTTCTGGGACCCCCAATTATATCTTAGAACAATTGCTTTGATTCTTTTAAAATCTTCTGTTTCTGTCCCTATTATACTCTTGTTTTTCCTACATTCTTCAACACACAGAGCATTTTATTCCTTTTTTCACATGCTTATCTGCTAGTTCCATCATCAGAATCTGTTTCTAATGATTTGATTTTTTTTCCTGTTACATTTTCCGGCTTCTGTGCATGTCTAATAATTCTTCATTGGCTTTCAGGTGTGCCAGACATTAGAAATAATGTTCTTGGTTTTTTTTTTTTCTTTTTTTTTGGTCTGCCATGAATTTAAGTTATTTAGGGTGAGTCCAAAGTAGTGTTTTATCCAAGACAAATTTATCCCAGCGCTACAATGCTACATTTCTGTGAATCCTACCTAATTCTCTGTATATGACAAGGTCTTTTCCTCTTGGCTGTTGTAAATGTAAGCTATTACAAGACCTGCGTGGACACTAGAAAGTTTTCTATTCATTTTTTCAGTTTATTTTAACCAAGATTTTAGTAATTTTCTCTCAGATTTGATCAAATTAGTTCTAGACCAAAGACTTGAGGGGACATTAAACTTCCTTTAAAATTTTCAATTTGTTAACAGAGAATTCTTTGTAGAATTCTCTAAATAAATATTATATGTTGTATTTAGTTATGTCTCTTATTCTTGAAAAAAAAATTTAATGGTCTTGTCAAAGAAACAACTTCATTAATTCTCTAACTGCTATCTCTGTTTTCCATTGTGTTAATTTCTGATCTTTTTATTCCTTCTATTTTTCTTTGAATTCTCTTATTCTTTTCCAAATCATTTAAGCTGGACAGTTGGCTCATCAATAGTAAACATTGTTTTCGAATATAAGTATTTATATAGATGAATTGCTCTCAAATTAATTTTTAGCTATTTCCCATAGAGTTTAAGATGGCATATTTTCATTAAAATTCTATTCCAAGTTTTATTTAAAATTTGTATTATATCTTGATCCATGAATGACTAAGGTGCATTTAAATATATGTTTATACATTTTTATATTATCATTTTCATTTTTCTCACCTTATTACCATTAGCATAGGGAGTATCTTACATACTAGTTTTTTAAAACCTATTAGAACTTTTTATATTTGATGAGCATGTGACAAATTTTATAATAGTCTAAGGGCTTGAGAAGAAGTTATTTTTTAAAAAATATGCTTTAAAAAATTTTATGCCTATGCCTTAAATAAATATTGATGATTTTGTTGCACAAATCTTTTATTCTTAATTCATTGTTTACTTGCCTTATCAAATATTATGGAATATATTTTAATGTCTTTCACTATGACAAAGATTTTCCAGTTCTTTCTTGTTATTATTTAATTTTTGTTATTCCCCCCATATTATGAGATGAATATAGGTATTGTACCCAACAGTTAGTACCTCCCACTTCTGTACTCCTATGTTTTCCCCCACCCCCACATTGGTAATCACTAGTTTTTTCTTTGTATCTATAAGTCTGCTTTTTTTTTTTTTCTTAATTGAAGTATAGTTAATTTACTTCCTTTAAATTACTAGTTTGTTGTATTTTAAGTGATATCACTCAGTATTTATCTTTCTCTACCTGACTTATTTCACTTAAGCATGACACCCTCTAGGTCCATCCATGTTTCTGTAAATGGCAAAATTTCACTCTTTATGTCTGAGGAATATGCAAAGTATATACTCTTAATGCTTCTGCCCTGAAGTGATATATGATATTTCCATTTAGATTTCAATACTCAAGGCAAGTTGTATAGTGAAACTCATACAAATCATAGTGTCCAATCCTACTATGTGTCATGAATAACAAAAAGCCTGCAGTATCATATATGATAATTAGTTGTATACAGGAGCTTGCACATTCTCCATGCCCCTGAGAATGTTTCATATCATATTTTGTTTCTTTTTTGTTATATTTTTTCTTATTTCCCAAGTTAGGTGATAAGGGGGAAAAGTTAGATATAACATTTCCCTGTTGTTATATAAATCAATAGAAGTTTAGGATTAGAATAGTTGGTTTTGCCCTTTACTTGTCTTTATCTGCAAAAAGACATCATCAATCATCTGTTTATTTTAAAGGCTCTGACAGTTTTCTAAGATTCAAAGTTCAAATGGCATGTGGTTATTGGTTCAGACATCACAGATACGAAAAGAATGTGTGAGTTTTAGTCAGCTATAACCTGCAGCTGTCTCCGTGGTTCCAGATGTACTTAGGGTACTTTCTGTGCGGACTTATGAACTGTACAATCACATGAAATGTGACGGAAATGTCACATGTTGTAATGGGGATAGTGACAGGAGCGTGGGTGACTAAGGAAGCATCGTGAGTCAGTTTGATTCTAGCTCAACATCTTAAAAGATACAAATCAAAACACATCACATAAGCAAAATGCATGAACTATTCAGCCTAGAGTCTGAATTCCACATAGGAAAAAAAAATTGTCACAGCATTTAATGATATTCTCAGTATGTATTTCTCTGAAATTTGCAAAGAACACCGAAGAAGAAAAAGAGCTCTGCTTTTGTTAAAACTCATACTTAAATAATAACTTTTTATGTTAGTACCTGCTAGTTAAGTCTTAGGTAAATTATTTTTTGGCTGTCATATGATAGCTTTTATGATACACCTTAAAAGCACTAAGATAGTAAGTGAAACTGAATGTTTTAAGTGGCATCAAAAAAAATCTACTTTTTGAATGGTCTTTGGTAATTGTAGTCCTTTTGTGCTAACATTAGAGATTGCTCAGAACTTTGACAGCATTGAAAGCCTCTGATGCATAGTCCAGAGATTTTGGGTGCTCACGTGTCTTCTGTTAGTTTCTGGTCCCTGATAATGTAAATAAATAATAATGTCCTCAGGACCCAGCATCAGAATCTGTGACATTTCATTCAGTTCAGCTGATGTTTATCAACCACATACTATTTCCTGCTTCATTTTCTTCTATTAATCATGCCTATATTTTCCATCTCCAACACCACCAACTATTTGAGTCTTCACTCTATGCCACAAACTAAGTTGTGTAGATATAAAGTTCACAGATCTGGCCTTTAGGAGGGTTCATGGTAAGGGCTTCTATTGCATTCTCAATAGGAAGTTACCCTTCCTCATGTCTCAACCACTATATGGGACACTCACTTATTCATTAGTCCCTCATTCATGTCCAACTCTTTGTGACACTGTGAACTGGAGCCTGCCAGGCTCCTTTGTCCATGGGATTCCCCAGGCAGGATCCTGGAGTGGGTTGCCATTTCCTTCTCCAGGGGATCTTCCCAATCCAGCAATTGAACCTGAGTCTCCCACATTGCAGGCAGATTCTTTACAGACTGAGCTACCAGGAAAGCCTACTTAGAAAAAAAAAAACAAACAAAAAACTGTTGTATATGTAAAATTCAAATAGAACTAGTTCTTTCTTTCCCCCACCTCCCCCAAATCACCCAAACTGTGAGGCATTGAGAGCAAGGGTCTATAAACTTGACTTCTCTGAAATATAAACTAATAAAAGAAAAAAAAAAACCCGAAAAAGAGAAAAAAAAAAAATATTTCCTCTCTTTTTGTCCTTTCTCTTGTGACCTGTTAAATCTCACTCTCACCCCGGTATTTTACCTTTACCAAACAAAAAAAAAAAAAAAAGAAAAAAAAACAGACACACTTTATTTTTAGGGGAAAAGACAAATAACAGGAAAAGACAATGAGACAAAGGAAAGGATCAATGAGGGGGAGGGAAATGGGAAGAAAGAAGGGGAATGATAGTGGGGAGGAGTATATGTAATTTCTTATCTAATGGCTTTCTGTTTTTAATCACAAAGAACACTTAAAAAAATCATATTGAATTCATCCTGTATTAGGAGGTTTGATCTGGAAATGAAAAGTTCAGGAAACTAAAAGTCCAGTTTGGGTGTCCTCATCTTAGGCACATCTTGGTATTTTGTATTGGTAGGTCTATCTTTACCACAATATATTATTTAGGGCAGTATCACATTTGTCACTTCTTCCTCCCTACTACCCAAAGTGGTACCAGTCCCATAAAATAGTCAATAAAGCTTTACAGAGTGAACAGATAAGTCAATTTTTTTTTTTAACTCTCCTGAGTGAACTGAATTTTTTGAGGCTCATAAGTAAATATGTTTTCCTGTTTACTTTGTCTATTACAGCCAGATTGTATGAGTGGGGTATTAAAGTCTATAACCTTGATTGTCTCCTTTTCAGGATCTTTAAAGTCAATTTTTAGAGAATGTCCTTTAGTTTTTGTTGGAGAAATGGTTTAGTGGTGCTAAATTCTCTCAGCTTTTGCTTATCTGTGAAGCTTTTGATTTCTCCTTCATATTTGAATGAGATCCTTGCTGGATACAATAATCTAGGCTGTAAGTTATTTTCTTTCATCACTTTAATTATGTCCTGCCATTCCCTCCTGGCTTGGAGAGTTTCTATTGAAAGATCAGCTGTTAGCCTAATAGGAATTCCCTTGTGAGTTATTTGTTGTTTTTCCCTTGCTGCTTTTAATATTTGTTCTTTATATTTAATCTTTGTTAATTTGATTAATATGTGTCTTGGGGTGTTTCGCCTTGGGTTTATCCTGTTAGGGACTCTCTGGATTTCTTGAACTTGAGTGGTAATTTCCTTCTCCAATTTAGGGAAGTTTTCAACTATTATCTCCTCAAGTATTTCCTCATGGTCTTTCTTTTTATCTTCTTCTT
The DNA here is from genome assembly GCA_935064755.1 of Tragelaphus eurycerus. Lineage (NCBI taxonomy): Eukaryota > Metazoa > Chordata > Mammalia > Artiodactyla > Bovidae > Tragelaphus > Tragelaphus eurycerus. Next base: position 7,488,452 of record CAKXYN010000012.1, on the reverse strand, counting down.
CTGGAACTCCTATGATTCGAATGTTGTAGCGTTTAATGTTATCCTGGAGGTCTCTAAGATTGTCCTCATTTCTTTTAATTCGTTTTTCTTTTTTCTCCTCAGATTCATTTATTTCTAGGATTCTATCTTCTAATTCGCTAATCCTGTCTTCTGCCTCTGTTATTCTACTATTTGTTGCCTCCAGGATGTTTTGGATCTCCTTTATTACATTATTCATTATGTGTTGACTCTTTTTTATTTCTTCTAGGTCCTTGTTAAACCTTTCTTGCATCTTCTCAATCCTAGTGTCCAGACTCTTTAACTGTGATTCCATTTTGATTTCGAGATTTTGGATTAATTTCACAATCATTATTTGGAATTCTTTATCAGGTAAATTCCCTATCTCTTCCTCTTTGGTTTGGTTTGGTGGGCATCTCTCCTGTTCCTTTAGCTGCTGGGTATTCTTTTGTCTCTTCATTTTGTTAAAATCGCCAAGTTTAAAGTGTCTTTACTATATTCTGGTAGTTTGTTGAATTCTCTTTCTTGAGGCGGTTTACAGGTCTTTTCAGTATCTGATCTCTGCCCTGTTACAAAGGGGACAGAGATGAACACCCAAATTTAAGCCGGCCAGGTTCAGGCACTCGGATAATCGTCAGAAGCACAGACTGGTTGAGTCTGCGTTTTATGCCCTTCCCAGATCCGAGTAGCGCAGGTGATGAAATGTTTAGCGAGCGCAGCTGCTGCGACTTATCGCCTCCCCGCCGCTCAGTTTTCTGGGTATACAATGGCGCACCTTCTCAGGCAGATGTTGACCATCCAGAGCCCCAAGAAGCGTGACTCAGCACAGAAACCTACCTAGAGTTCTGCAAACAGTGTCTCTCTAGGGCTGTGACTGCCTGCCTCCGGCCCTGGCTGCCTGTCACCGGAGTGGGATGGCCTGCAGCCGGCTATCTCAATGCAGTCCTCTGTTCCTAACGCAGTCCTGGTGGTGTCCCAAGTTAGGGCTGGTCCTTGATGTAGTAGATAACCAACAGTCTGGTTATTTCGCTCAGATAGCGCTTGAGACAGCCAGGGCAAATCCTTTCTCAAAACGATGCAGGCCGAGCCGCTCCTCCTAGCCCAGCCGCCGCTTGCTAATAGCAAATGCTGGTGTCCGCGCCGCTTCTCCGCAAAAGGAGTTACCGCAGGGCTCGTTTTCTCCTTTTGAAGACAATGAATTGTCTTTCTAAGTGCCTGATGTTCTTCTCTGCCGGCATTCAAAAGTCGTTTTGTAGAATTTAGTCAGCATTCAAATGTTCTTTTAATGGATTTGTGGAGGAGAAAGTATTCTCCCCATCCTACTCGTCTGCCATCTTTTTTTTTTTTGGGGATATAAAAAAAAAAAAATAAAAAAAAAATAAAAAAAAATAATATATTTATAAAAAAAAAAAAAAAAAAAAAAAAATATTTTTTTTATTTTTTTTTTTTTTTTTTTTTTTTTTTTTTTTTTTTTTTTTTTATTTTTATAGACAAAAAAACAAATATTATCATTTTCAAAAAAAAAAAAAAAAAAAATATAACATTTTCATTACCATCTCTCCCTTATTTTTTAATTTTAAAATAATTTGCATGAATAAAATTAAACAAAAAAAATATATCAGCTACCATAGTTTTCTAACATCTTCTGTTTACTGTCTTAAGTAGCAGATATGTTGATAATAATTGGCATGAAATGATTATGAGAAACTGACTTGAAAATTGCAAATGTATTTTGAATGGTAAGCTTCCTTTAAGAAGACATATATCTAGAGTTTTCAATATATGCATTAAAGTGGCATGAAAAACCTTCAGGATATCTGAAGTAGTTACAGGCCTGATTTGCTAATTTCCATCTCTAATATCATCATATCTCTTATCTCTTTCCTCCTGAATTATTCACTTAGGAATGGCGACTGTGTCCCAATTCTGCCTAATAAAACATGAGAGAAAGTTAGCTGAGGGCATCTTGGAAACTAGTTCCCTCTCATAAAAAGAGAGATTAGACAGAGAAAGAGTCATCCTCTGAATATAATGTCATGTCGGATTATAACACCTGGAACTGTTGCCATTTTACAGTCATGAGTGGAAGCAGCCTAAGGGCCATCGCCACACACAGTTGGTTGAGAAGACATATTCAAAATCCTAGGTTCTTGATAATCTGAACCTAAATGGAGATTTTTTTTTCTCTTGGACCACATTTCATAGAGTTGTGAATATTAAAACCAATTAGCATCACTGTTTTCTGTAACATGAATATATATAAACCACCAGAACCGAAAACCAGGAAGCCCTCAATACATGTTAGCTATCTTCTTCCTCATCCTCCTATGTATTTCTCCTCAATATCAGCATCATCCTTCAATCCTTAACACAAACTCTATCCCCTGCAGGGCAGGCAGTGACCTCAAGTCTTCTCTTGGTGGCTCAGTTCCTTTCTGTCCACCCTTCAAGGTGGACCAAAGGCTATCTCAGATCTGCTATTTTCATAGCATTCTGTCCTGTTCTTCCTTGTCACTGATGACAATTGTAATTGAATCATTGTCTATGAATTGCTTGTTTGTCTCAGTAGATTATAAACTTGTAAGGGTAATAAACTTTCCTGCCTTATTCAATATTGTCTATCCAGTATAGCCCTGAAAAGTAGGAATGAAGTTTTTATGGTAAAACGAAAAGAATGAATGGGATAAAATTGAAAATATTAAATAGGAGGACTCACTATTGTTCTTCTAAATACACTTAATCATTCATTCTGAAAATATGTCTAATAAATAGGCTACTTACAACTGGATGAAGATTTGACAAAATTTGATTGACTCTGAAACTGTCCTATAAGCAGTATCTTTCAAAGAAAGGAAAGGGATTGAGAATGACTAAAACTGAGGGAACTGAGAAGGGAGCTGTCAGGTATACCAAAAATTATGGTACTCATGGGGTTAATGGCTTTTATTTGACAGTTGTGTCTTGCCTCACTTTAATTGGACATACAATTTTCTTTGCGTTTTGCAGTTGACAACTCTTCAAGGACAAATACTGAACCCTGTGGGGGGAAGAAAAAAAATAACAGATTGCCAGATAGACTAAAAAACAATTTAGCACTCAGCAAGGAAAGAAGTGAGAACTCAGGTTGAAACAGCCCATGTAGACAATGTCACCACAGCACTTCTAGGTAAAAAGGAAGCAAAACACCCCCTGAACATCTCAATTAGGGAATCAAGGTGAACTGAAACCTTTTCCTGAAGCCCTGACAAATATTTGACATAAACTTCAACTTTCAGCAACAAGCTTCAAGACATCAATTAGAACTAAAATTTTCTTTTCGAAAAATAATCCAGGAAGGAGTCCGCTTAATGTTTTCTCTCATAAAGCTTATTTTGTTTAATTGATCCGAGGCTCTATCTACTTAAATATAGACTTGTCTGTTCTTAAGGGATATCAGATTCTCTTTCCTGTGCTGTGATCTAAAGAAAACTTTATACAGATAAGTGTGTGTGTGTGTGTGTGTGTGTGTGTGTTATGTGCACACAACTCATTATGTAATCAGACTCCAGTCAGGGAGAGTTGAAGATTAGTACCTTTATGAAGATTCTTCTTAAGTGCATACAATTTTTCTCAGCTCTTTAAATCTTTTCTATTACCAATAACTGTATTTAATTTCAGAGTGCTAGAGTATCCCTAAGTATTCCTAAGTATTTTCTCCCTCTCTCTAAACTCAACTTGAAAGTCTAATTGCACTGGAAAGTAAGGTATTGCCATGTTTTTATGCTTAACTCTTAAGGAATTTACCAACTGTTTAGGCAAGTTCTCTTCTATGTAGGAAGCCAATCTCAATTAAGGAATTATAGTCACTTTTCACTCCTGATGCTAGCATCTGAGCAATGCTTCCACTTGCCAGCAACATACAATTTGAAATTCTAATTTTTCTAATCTATTCTTATTTTAAGATTCCCAATACCAGTACAAACCCTGAGTGTACTTCTACTATTAATTCAAACACATATATGAAAATGAAAAGCAACAAATAGTTCTAAAATTAGAAATGGTTAAAAAAAACCTACTCATTATAACTTTCAAAAAATCATTTTGTATAACTATTTAGCTGTATAATTAGAATAATTTCAGGAGTAGCATTCTTGGTTGAAGGAGAGAAAGTTAACAGTACTATCACAGGAATTTTATAAAATAAAACAAAGAGGAAGGGGATAGCATTCTGACATAACCAGTCATCTAAGGCTGTATTTGACTACAATATTTGAAATGACATTTATCTTTAAAATAATCATTTTTTTTACAATGGCATTTATTATGCATCTCTTAGATACTTACTTGAAGGCAAAGGGACACACAAGTAAATATGCACATTGCACTTCATAATAGTGTGGACTTTGAAATCATTGCTGTGGTTTACCAGATGATACCACCTCTTGCCTCTTATCATGTATGTGACCTTGACCAGGTTACTTAAACTTGCTTTGCTTCAGTCTCCTTATGTCCAAAATGGGGATTACCAGAGTGCCTTCCTTTCAGGATTGTTGTGAAATTTTTCTCAGGTTTTTTAAATTGTCTGACACACACTGAACTTTAAATGTTAATTGTGATTCCTACTACGATTCAGTTCAGTTCAGTTGGTCAGTCATGTCTGACTCTTTGCAACCCCATGGACTGCAGCACACCAGGCTTCCCTGTCCATAACCAACTCCTGGAGCCTACTCAAACTCATGTCCATCGAGTCAGTGATGCCTTCTGACCATCTTTTCCTCTGTCGTCCCCTTCTCATCCCGCTTTCAATCTTTCCCAGCATCAGGGTCTTTTCAAATGAGTCTGTTCTTCACATCAGGTGGTCATAGTATTGGAGTTTTAGCTTCAGCATCAGTCCTTCCAATGAACACCCAGGACTGATTTCCTTTAGGATGGACTGGTTGGATCTCTTTGCAGTCCAGGGGACTCTCAAGAGTCTTCTCCAACACCACAGATCAGAAGCATCAATTCTTCAGTGCTCAGCTTTCTTTACAGTCCAACTCTCACATCCATACATGACTACTGGAAAAACCATAGCTTTGACTAGATGAACTTTTGCTGGCAAAGTAGTGTCTCTGCTTTTTAATATGTTGTCTAAGTTGGTCATAGCTTTTCTTCCAAGAAGCAAGTGTCTTTTAATTACATGGCTGCAGTCACCATCTGCCGTGATTTTGGAGCTGAAGAAAATAAAGTCTCTCACTGTTTCCACTGTTTTCCCATCCATTTGCCATGAAGTGATGGGACCAGGTGCCATGATCTTGGTTTTCTGAATGTTGAGCTTTAAGCTAACTTTTTACTCTCCTCTTTCATCAAGAGGCTTTTTAGTTCTTCTTCATTTTCTGCCATAAGGGTGGTGTCATCTGCATATCTGAGGTTACTGATATTTCTCCCAGCAATCTTGATTCCAGCTTGTGCTTCACCCAGCATGGCATTTTTCATTATGTACTCTGCATATAACTTAAATAATCAGGGTGATAGTATACAGCCTTGACATACTCCTTTCCCAGTTTGGAACCAGTCTGTTGTTCCATGTCCAGTTTTAACTGTTATTTGTTGACCTGCATACAGATTTCTCAGGAGACAGGTAAGATGGTCTGGCATTCTCATCTCTCTAAGAATTTTCCACAGTTTATTGTGATCCACACAGTCAAATGCCTACTACTATAGAATGTATAAATTAGTGGGGCATTTGCTACATAAGTTTTTTATACTACCATGCAAGCTATGTAGACATATTTTGTGTTCCATGGACACCTACTTGATCCTAAATAATTCAAGGAAAGTTTTAGTGGAAAAAAAGATGAAGTTGGCTTTTGGCTAAGGGAATCGTCTATTTCACCATCTGGGCAACTATGATTCTGAGTGAAAGAGAGTGATATTTCTGATTATTTTGAAGCAATAGATGTAAACCAGAAATCACAAAGGGAAATCCAAATGTGTGATGACCTTACTTTGACCTGACCTGGACATTTCCATTTTCTTCCCATGGAAAAAGAAGAGAGATAAGGTCAAAGATAGTTGGATGGAAATCTGAGGGTCATGAAATGGATGGGATTTTTAAGGGACAGCAAAGAATTTAGCCCAGCTGGCATATAGAGACAAAGGATATGGAGAATTAAAAGAAGAAAGGCTGAGGATATACTTGGCCTCAAAGTGGCATTTTATCTTAGAGATTATGAGAAATCATTGAATAGTTTGGCATGATTGAATTTGCACTTGGAAAGATAATGCTAGCTGCTTCATGTGGATGAGAATGGTGAAGAAACCTAGTAAGGGAAATCAGCTTTTGTAATCTAGGCTGAAAATGAAAGAATCAGTTAATCCAAGGGCTATAAGAGGGGAGCATATAGATGGGATTCTGAGTCATTTCAAAAATGGATTTGATAAGATGTATCAGCCCTGGGATTTCTTTGGAAGGAATGATGCTAAAGCTGAAACTCCAGTATTTTGGCCACCTCATGCGAAGAGTTGACTCATTGGAGAAGACTCTGATGCTGGGAGGGATTGGGGGCAGGAGGAGAAGGGGACGACAGAGGATGAGATGGCTGGATGGCATCACCAACTCAATGGATGTGAGTCTGAGTGACCTCCGGGAGTTGGTGATGGACAGGGAGGCCTGGCGTGCTGCAGTTCATGGGGTCGCAAAGAGTCGGACACGACTGAGCGACTGATCTGATCTGATCTGATTGAGTATTGTTAGGTGCAGAAGTTCAGAAAATGGAAAGAATAAAAATGATCCAAATTCCAGCGTGCATTAGTAGATAGCTGGTGATTAAACAAGACAGAATACAGAGTAGGAACAAGGTGGGAGGAGAATATAAAGAGGTGTACCTTGAACAGAAGTCCTGTGTTTGAGATGTTGCTAGAGAAAGAGTCCAAGAGATGCTGAGTACATGCCCATGTATTATGATGAGTAAACCTTTTATTTGAGATAACAAGAGTTATGACATTGCACTTATGTTCTGTTGAAACAAATTGAAGAAAGAGCCTAGAGACATGCTCTATACTGCTGCTGCTGCTGCTAAGTCGCTTCAGTCGTGTCCGACTCTGTGCGACCCCAGAGACGCCAGCCCACCAGGCTGCCCCGTCCCTGGGATTCTCCAGGCAAGAACACTGGAGTGGGTTGCCATTTCCTTCTCCAATTCATGAAAGTGAAAAGTGAAAGCGAAGTCGCTCAGTTGTGTCTGACTCTCAGCGACCCTATGGACTGTGGGCTACCAGGCTCTTCTGTCCATAGGATTTTCCAGGCAAGAATTCTGGAGTGAGGTGCCATTGCTTTCTCCGTGCTCTATACTAATTGCCCTCAAAAAGTTAAATGGCAATTTTATTTTTCTCTGAGAATAGAAAGGTATTTTTAAGTGAAATTCTCTTAAACATGCTACCAGTTATAATCCAGTAAGTAACTTACTTTCCTTCCTTGAACAGAAAGCAATAACTAAATATTTGTTCTTAATTGATTGAAATAAATGCTCAGACTGAGGAGAGAACAAACTGAGCGGAACAAAATGAGAACCTGTAAAGGAATCACATTTCTTTCCCTTTTTACTGCCCTCAAACTGTGCTAGCTGATGACTCTGGAAGGCAGGCAAGAGCACACATATCCTCTGTGAATAATTCATATCATATTTTAGGGGCCCTTGTTGGGGCAGAGGGGTGGGTGGATGAGTATTCACAGAGCAGGTATTAGGCAAAAGACACCAAACAATCCCAACCAAAATGGACATTCCTCTCTTGGCCTTGCAAAGTGCCTGGACTGGGGAAGTTCTTTTCCACCAAACCATGTTTCTTGGCTCTCAGCTTAAGACAAAGTACCACAAAATGTAAATTGCTTTGGAATATATGATCTTGTTTATTTATTAAGGCAGATTCTTAAAACTTTAAAATTATATCTTAAAATTGCACTGCCTTACAAACATGTCTCTTTCATTAGCTTGTTTTTTAAAATATTTAAATATAAATCTAATTATCTTAAGCTACATATTAAAATCAGTAAGAAGCATAGTCTATTTATAATGAGAATAGAAGTCTTTTTGGTGTTCTAAGGGATTCTTGTTCAGTCACTCAGTCTTTGAGACCCCATGGATTGCAGCACACCAGGCTTCCCTGTCCTTCACTATCTCCCAGAGTTTGCTGAAACTCATATCCATTGAGCTGATGATGCCATCCAACCATCTCATCCTCTGTTGCCCCCTTTTCCTAAGGGATTCTGCCCCAGTGACTTTTGTTTTGTTTTAAATGTGAGATGTCTGCTTGGTTCCTCTTCTGCTGAGCTGCTGCTGCTGCTAAGTCGCTTCAGTTGTGTCCGACTCTGTGCGACCCCAGAGACAGCAGCCCATCAGGCTCTGCTGTCCCTGGGATTCTCCAGGCAAGAACACTGGAGTGGGTTGCCATTTCCTTCTCCAATGCATGAAAGTGAAATGTGAAAGGGAAGTTGCTCAGTTGTGTCCAACTTTTGGCAACCCCATGGACTGCAGCCCACCAGACTTCTCCATCCATGGGATTTTCCAGGAAAGAGTACTGGAGTGGAGTGCCATTGCCTTCTCCGTCTGCTGAGCTACTTGTTTCCAATTCTCAGAGCTATAGATGCTAACACTGATAGTTTAAGAACCCTGCTTCCTGCAGATAATAAGAACAATAAGCAGGTAGCCCATGTCACCCTTCCCATGATATCCCTCCTAATGAATTATTTCGAGAGATAGAGACCAGAAATGATTGCCAAATGCTTGGAAATGCATGTCTAGTTTTAAATATTGGCTACAAGATGTTTTTCTGATCTCGCAGTCCTAGTCAGCATTAGGAACCCATGCTCTTTTTCTTCACTCTCCGGAAGACTCTGTCCCTCCTTTCCAAGACAAAGTCTGGGCACCACAGCATGTGCATTTGTCATATCCAAGTCATATTAAAATAATGTGGGAAAATCTAGGTTTGGCAGACAGAGAGAGTTGAAATCGGGACAGTGTTACTCAAGTTCAGATTGATGCTGGCACTGACCCCAAATTACTTCAATTTTCCTCTAACTTGGGCTGCTGATTAAAAATACCTGTGTTCTGTGATAATATAGGATACATTAGGTCTGATGCCCAGAAAAAGGCCTGGAAAGCATAGAGGAGATAGAGAAAGATATAGGCAGAACTGTTCTCTGTTGGGAAATTTTAATCATCATGCAGTTGTAAAAAGGAAGCAGGTTTCATAATTTAGAGATTTTTCTTCTAAGCACAGGAAAATTTCACCATCAGCCTTGCATTCCTTTCCTTTGTACCATTTATGAGGAAAGCATATATGGAAACTTTATTCTTTTCTTAGGCTTTCCTGGTGGCTCAGAGGTTAAAGCGTCTGACTGCAATGCGGGAGACCTGGGTTCAATCCCTGTGTTGGGAAGATCCCCTGGAGAAGGAAATGGCAACCCACTCCAGTACTCTTGCCTGGAGAATCCCATGGACGGAGGAGCCTGGTGGGCTACAGTCCACAGGGTCACAAAGAGTCAGACACGACTGAGCGACTTAACTCATTCATTCTTTTCTTAACTGTGAGAACTCTTGGATTTCTCTTGAAAATGTTGAGGATTTATTGAAGTAAATAGTTTCCAAGTATCATTTAGCTTTAATTTTTTTTATTGTGCTCCTTAACATATATATTAACCTACATATATCAGTGAATGATACTACTTATCCTTCTTCAGCTTCTTTATATAGCATTGCCTACCGTGCTAAAATCATAAAAATTTGACTATGACAAATACAAATAGACCATGTCTGACAAGACCAATGGTAAGATATAAATAAGCATGAATCTTATTGCCTCAATATTCAGACAGCTTCCTCTCAAAACAAAATATTTTATAGGAAACTTTCATGAGTATTTTATTATGTGGGGAGTAGAGTTTGACTCATATTGTTGATGGGGTTATTCTTATATTAATTCTCTGAATCATTTATCTTTTTTTAATGGATAATCTCCACTTATTTATGAGAAATGAATCAGCAAATCAGGCATAGTCCATACAGGGATATCTACAATTACCATAAATATATAGACTCTGCTAAAGTACTCTTCAGGTATAGATTAGGATATGTATATCACTTGCAAACCAATTACAGTTGTTTCCTAATGTTGTTGTGATAAATTGCCATGAGCTCAATGGATTAAAGCAACACAAATTTTCTTACAGTCAATCCACACTTGTCCAAACTAGGTTCCTCTGGGCTGAATTCAAGGTGTCTGCAGGACTTTGTTCTGATCTAGAGGATCCAGAGGAGAATACTTTTGTTTGCATTTTCCAGCTTCTAGAGGAAGCCAACATTCATTAGCTCCAGGACCCCTTCCAACTTCAAAGCCAGTGATGGCAGGTCAGGTTGAGTATCACATCTCATCATTCTAACATTGACTCATTTTCTTCCCTCTTCCACTTCTAAGGATTTGTGATTGTTTACACAGGACCCACCTGGGAAATCCAGGCTACTACTCTTCCCTTTTTTAGGAAGGTCATTTTTAAGGTCATTTAATGACCTGACCTTCCTTTTTAAGGTCAGGTCATTAGCATGTTTGGATCCATACACGCCATGTTCTCTCTTGCCATGTAACTAACAATTATCCGTAGGGTCTGGATATTAGAACATGGAAATTTTTGGCAGTTATTATATGGCCTACCACTCCATGCTAAGGTGTTGTGTTCCTTAGCCACAGTAGCTGCAGTAGAAATGTTTTGGTTGTGCCCACCCTAAGCATGCATGCATGCTAAATTGCCTCAGTCTTTTCCAACTCTGTGTGACCCTATGGACTATAGCCCACCAAGCTCCTCTGTCCATGGAATTCTCCAAGCAAGAACACTGGAGTAGGTTGCATTTCCTTCTCCAGGGGATGTTCCCAACCCACAAATCAAACCTACATCTCTTTCATTTACCTGCATTGGCTGGTGGGTTCTTTACCAAGAGTGCCACCTGGGAAGACCCACCCTGAGTATACTCTTTCTCAAATGTTTGCCCATCTCCACTTGTCACAGCTGAATGGAACTAGGGGAACATCTAACTGAAGAAAGAGCCCATTTACCAATTAGCCAATAATTCATGATATCTGAAAACTAGTAACAAAAATAGGCTGACCAATTATCTCCTTGTGGATTTGGATCTAGAGACAGAAAATATCAATTGTCTGCTGATTCAGGAGCTACAAAGTTATGCAGACTTGGAAACTAGATGTCAGTCACATTTTTTTTTTTTTTTTTTTATATTTAATCAAGCTAAGGAAGCTGGCTGAGAAAAGGAATAGAATAGAGGTTGTTGCTGTGGTTCAATCACTAAGTCATGTCTGTTTCTCTGCAACCCCATGGACCATAGCATTACAGGCTTCCCTGTCTTCCACTGTCTCCCAGAGTTTGCTCAAATTCATGTCCATTATGTCAGTGATACTATCTAACTGTCTCATCCTCTGCCACCCCCTTCTTTTGCCTTCAGTGTTTCCCACCAGCAGGGTCTTTTCCAATGAGTCAGCTCTTTGCATCAGGTGATCAAAGGAATGGAGCTTCAGCTTCAGCGTCAGCCTTCCAGTGAATATTCATGATTGATTTCCTTTAGGATTGACTGGTTTGATCTCCTTGTTATTCAAGGGACTCTCAAGAGTCTTCTCTAGCACCACAATTTGAAAGCACCAATTCTTTGGCACTCAGACTTCTTAATGGTCTAACTCTTACATCCATACAAGACTACTGGAAAAACCATAGCTTTGACTATATGGACATTTGTTGGCAAAGTGATGTCTCTACTTTTTATTACACTGTCTAGGTTTGTCATAGCCTTTCCCTCCAAGGAGCAAACATCTTTTAAATTCATGGCTATGTCACCGTCCTCAGTGATTTTGGAGCCTAAGAAAATAAAATCTGTCGCTGCTTACACTTTTTCCCTTTCTATTTGCCATGAAGTAATGCAAGGAAGCTGGCTGAGAAAGGGGATATATAGAATAGAGGCACTAAAAAACAAAATGAAATCTATGAAGTGACCTTAGGAGATAACATGTGCTTACCTGGATACTTTAGCTCCTCCCATTGTTTCTTTTTTAACATATTTTAAAAATTTATTTTTAATGGATGATAATTTCTTTACAATGTTGTGTTGCTTTCTGACATACAACAAAGTGAATCAGCCAAAAGTATATATATGTCCCTGTCCTCTTGAACCTCCCTCCCTCCCCTCACCCCATCCCACCTCTCTAGGTTAGTCACAGAGTACCAGGTTTAGCTTCCTGTGTTATAGAGCAGCTTCCTATTAATTTTGATGATGATATTTTTGAGGAGTACAGGTTAAGTATCTCATAGAGTGTCCTCAAATTGGTATTTGTCTGATATTATCTCATGACTGGACTAGAGTCTTGGATTTGCAGGAAGGATGAGGTAAAGTGATAATCTCTTCACAGCCTAGCAAAGATACATCTTGTCAGTATGGCTTACTGTTGATGATGCTAACCTTAATTACTTGGCTGAGACAGTATAAGTTTTCTCTGCTGTAAAGACAAAGAGTGGGGAGTTATCCTCTACCTTCTTGAAGGTGGAATATCTACATAAACTATTTTGAATCCTTATCCATCCAGCATTCACTCACTGTCCTTAAAAGTAATTTATTTTTTAAATCATTTTTGTGCTAATATGGACTCATAGATATTTATTTTATTATTTGGCTTACAATTCAATTTTCTCTTTTAAACTCATCATCTGATTATTAACTACATTGCCTAACTCTTTTCTCACTCTGTACACTTTCTAAAATCAGTTTTGTGCCCATTGCTTTAATTGTTGTTTGTGCTCAAAAGATTAAAAGTATCTATCTCCCAACTTCTCCTAACTACTGAAAACTTTCTCATGAATGTCTTGATGGCATCTACAGTGAGTACCACGTAGGCCTGTTGTGTTCACTTCCTCCTAAACTTCCTTGTAACAGAACGAAGCTGTTGATGACTAATCTTGCATTTCTGTAAGCACACAGACTAGTCATCAGTGAAAAATTGCAACACATATATACATACATCAACTCTATTGATAATTATTTAATCCAAGGGCGATGTTGATAAGTTAGCACCAATACAGACTTAGAAAGTGTGTATAGAACTTGATAGTTAGGTCTATGAGACACAATCTGTGATAAAAGAAGCTTGTTAAAGTTAAACCCTTATTTAATACATTCTATGACTTGGCAGCACCTCACCAAAAGCAAGTAAAATGCCATCACTGTCAAGGGGAACACGTAACCCAAGAGGAATTTAGAAGATTCAGTAGGCTTTGTTCTCCAGTCTCCTTAATCCTAATAGCCTTTAATATGCCTGGCTGGAAATGTGATTTTTATAATAATGAAAAAACCAAAACTTACCTAAGACTTACGTTACAGCACTCATTTTTGTTACCTGTCAAAGCCAATCATTTTGGGAGAATTTCAACAACACAAAACTCAGCCTGTCCATAATGAAACATTAGTATTTCCTTCTTACCAAATTAGATCCTCTCCCCTTCCTTATCCCATTAGATGGCATCACAATTACAATACCAATCTTTCCCAGAATATTTTACCAATTTATGGAAGAGTTATCTTTGGTTCTGCATTCTCCCCTTTCCTTCATTTCTAACTCAGTGCTGGGTCCTAGATATTGCTTGCTATATAGGTACCTATTTCATCAAACTATATTCCTTTTTATCACCAGTGTACTAATGCAAATTATCCTCTTTTCTGTTTAGTTCTACTCTGGAAATGTTCTGTCACCCACGTTCATTCTTGACCAACCTGTTTTGTCTTCTCACTTGAGTCAAGCAGCATTGTTAAAGCAAACATATGAGCACCTTACCTTCCTGTTTATAACCATGAATGAAATTTCACTGCTCTCAGGATTATGACAAAATCTTCCAACCCAGTTTATAGATCTTTTGTAGTCTGTTTTCTTTTTTTTATTTATAAGAAATATTTTTCTTTTTTTTAGTATATTTTTAATTAATTAATTTATTAATTTTACTTTACAATATTGTATTGGTTTTGCCATACATTGACTTGAATCCACCACGAGTGTACATGTATTCTGTATTGATCCTCAGCCCCTTCTAGGATTATGTTTTATCCCTCCCTCCCCTTCTTGCTCTTTCTCTTTCTCTCATTTTCTCTCTGAACCCCATCTTCTTGCTCATCCTTTAGGATAGGTCATACCCCTTCTGTCCATCATGCCTATATTGGCCCTTTGCATGAAGTTCTTTGCTTTCTCTTCCTCACCAGGCAATGCCCATGATCATTCTTGCGATCTCAGCTCAGCCATCACATGCTGGAAAGCCTTGCCTTATCTTTCTGATGAGCTCAAGTTGTCAATGTGCTGTGATCCTCTGCCACCACAAGCACCACCGTGTTTCTCTTTCATAGCACTGACCTCAGTGACAATGCTATATTTAATTGGGAATTTAATTAGCTTTTCTTTCTTCCACTATACTGTAAATTTGGTAAGTGTAGAAATTTGATATTTATTCATTTCTGTGGATTTTCCAAGGTGGCCCCAGTGGTAAAGAATCTGCCTGCTAATGCAGAAGACTTGAATTTGGTACCTGGGTCAGGAAGATCCCCTGGAGAAGGAAATGGTACCCTACTCCAGTATTCTTGCCTGGGATGTTCACCATGGAAGGAGGAGTCTAGCGGGCTACAGTCCATGCCATTACAAAGAGTCAGACGTGACTGAGTGACTGAGCACACACACACACACACACACATCTCTGTATCTCTGCTATTTAAAATGGTATCTGGAATACGTTGTTGCTGTTTAGTCACTCAGTTGTATCTCTTTTGCAACCCAATGGACTGTAGCCCACCAGGCTCCTCTGTCCCTAGAGTTTTCCTGGCAACAATATTGGAGTAGGTTGCCATCCTAGTCCAGTGGATCTTCCCAACCCAGGAATTGAAGCCACATCTTCTGCTTTGCAAGCAAATTCTTCACCACTGATCCATCTAGGAAGCCCTTCTGGAACATGTGCTTAATTTCTCAGTTGTGTCTGACTCCTTATGACCCCATGGATTGTAGCCCACAAGGCTTCCCTGTCCATGGGAATTCTCCAGGCAAGAATACTGGAATGGGTCACCATGTCTTACTCCAGGGGTTCTTTCCAACCCAGGGATTGAACCCAGGTCTCCTGCACTGCAGGTGGATTCCTTACCATCTGAGCCACCAGGAAAGCCCAATACTGCACATAAAAGTACTAAAATTTGTTTTAATATTTCTTAGTAAATCCAGAAATAAGTAAATCTGTTATTTTTCCAAGTGAAGAAACAAAAGCCTAAAGGAATGCTAAGTGCAAGATAATCAACTTGTTAAGGTAGAGACTAGAACAGTTCTGAATTTTGAATCTTATTCTGTTATTCTCTCATCCTTGCTCCTTTGTAATTGAATTTAAAGAAAGGAAGGGCAAACCAAATAAAATTCAGGTGCAAAACATGCAATAAACTTTTATGCTGTTTCTAATACAGCAGATGTTTTTTCACAGCTACAGCTTGATTTACTTATATATTTATTTTTCCTCAGATACATTGAATTAGCATAAATGTAGTCTTTGATTAATGACACACATTATTTTTTATGAATGTCCTTTTTAAATTTAACTGGATGGACTTTGTTTTTAATAAAAGAATAAACATTCACTAAACCACCATTAAATACAAAAACTAAAATCTTTCAGATCTCTTCCACTTCCCTTACCTGTTTGTCACCTTACTGATATACTGTGGTAACAATTTCATGCCTTTTCATGTGAGGATGTGTGTTTACCTCATCCCCAAATGAAGAAATCCTATGCATTCACATACTTTCTGACATTTGTTTTATTGTATGATTTTTATTTTTTCCAGTAAAATGTGTACAAAATGTAACTTGATATGATCTTCATTTGCATTTGTTCAATCTCCAAATAGGCTTAAATCATCAGATATTTATTGTCTATTAATTCCCTTTTATTCTAAGTTGTATAGACCAGAGCTCATATGTCTACTTATAGAATAAGTTATTTCACTGAAAATCATGAAAAAGAATTATCTTTCAAATCACTTTATTGTGATATACCATTTTATTATTGTGACTCAATAGATATTGTTTGGAAAATGGGAAATGGAAATTACTAAAGATTAGCATATTTTCACCCCACCTAATTTTTTCTTTTCACATTTGGTGACTGTAGAAGAATGGGTTTAACTTAACAATCTGTTCTACAAACAAGCAGGTGGAATTCTATGGGCATAATAAAACTGATATTTAGGATGAAATACCTAACTGAAATGAGAGGAATGATTACTTTGATTACATATGTATCTGTATGTCTTTGTATCGGGAACTCCTAAGTATGTATATTGTAATAAATTCAATTTAAGGCAACACCCATCTGTTACTTGTTCCATAACATTATTAACTAACACTTAGTGGCAACATATCAGAGAAGGCAATGGCAACCCACTCCAGCACTCTTGCCTGTGAAATCTCATGGACGGAGGTGCCTGATAGGCTGCAGTCCATGGGGCTGCGAAGAGTTGGACACGACTGAGAGACTTCACTTTCACTTTCATACACTGGAGAAGGAAATGGCAACCCACTCTAGTGTTCTTGCCTGGAGAATCCTAGGGACGGCAGAGCCTGGTGGGCTGCCATCTCTGGGGTCGCACAGAGTCGGACATGACTGAAATGACTTAGCAGCAGCAGCAGCAGTGGCAACCCCATAGATGGCAGCCCACCAAGCTCCCCCATCTCTGGGATTCTCCAGGCAAGAATACTGGAGTGGGTTGCCATTTCCTTCTCCAATGTATGAAAGTGAAAGTGAAGTCTCTCAGTCGTGTCCAACTCTTAGCGACCCCATGGACTGCAGCCTACCAGGCTCCTCCATCCATGGGATTTTCCAGGAAAGAGTATTGGAGTGGGGTGCCATTGACTTCTCCAACATATGTATAACTTAATCCAAATAGAATTTTGCAAAGATGATCTACATCTTGGGAACTTTTCCTCTTAACGAATTATTGCCAAAATATTCCATCAAAAATCAAAATAATAAAAAAGTCTAAAAATAAAATTTTACTCATTTGTCTACAGTTTTTTTAGCAGATATATATGATTTCCAGTCATTTCTGGGAAATTGTTGTGGAGCTCAAACTGATATGGTATTACTAGTAAGTAAAACTGATGCTCTGGAAGATGAGTCCTGTTTATCTTGGGACCTGTGATATTAACCCAGAAGTACATATGTAGTCTAAAATCAACAAAAGGTCTCTAAATTATTTAAATCTATATATTACTTAAGGAAGGGAAAATATTTGGTTTTTACACATGAAACTACTTTAAATTTACTCTAAAATCCAGATAGTATTTATTCCTAAAGCTATTTTCCAGAAATTCATGAGGTTTCACAAATGTCACTGGAAATTCTATAATTCCTTAGACTGCAAATGTTTTATAGGAGAAGACATTGGTCAGTGTGAATTCTGGTAATAGTGTATATGCTGGATCAAATGTCTGCATTCCCAGCCAGTTACTAAAGTCAACTCTCATCAACAGTCCCAGGCTGTTTAATTTTTTACCATGGCAATCATCAAGGTTTCCCTCTTCCTTCTGATGTATTTACATTAATAATGGAACTTTTAGCTACTACACTCAGAAAGAAATATGCTTCTCAGAAATAGTTTAAGGAGCCAAACTTCTTTTCAGTGTCAAGCAGAGCTCAAACCGTTGACTCATTGTTTTTGTTTTCCCAGATAATATCAAACATGTGTCCCAGATCATGTAGAGGGAACCTGCTCAGAAAAAATTCTGACTGCATTTGGTGTACAAAGTTTGATACCAGCTGCCAGGAACTATGTATTTCAATGTGGGCCAGATGTTAGGTATTTGTGCATAAAAATGATGGAAAAAAATATGCTTCCATCATATTCCAAGGTTTTGCCAGCCATTGTTCTGCAGGAGATTTTGATATTATATTTGTAGTACAATGGGATCAAATTATTAAGTGGGAAGAGTAGGTAATCCCACAAAATTGGCTCTTCAGAAGAATTATTATAGGAGGGGAATAAAAGCAATATAATTTCCAATCATCTGTGATTGATCTTGTTTCACATCTCCAAGTCAACTTTTGCCATTCTTCATTTAAATCTATGTACTCTACTGTCAAACGTTGAGGTAATATGAGATCATTTTATCATTTTCATTAGAATGTTATAGGAAGTATATCACAGATACAGAAACAAGACATGAAACATTGCTAGACTGGTGAATTGGGGAGAGTTTGGATGTTGAGTTGTAATAATTTAAACAAAGTACATCTTCTGGCGTAAAATATCTGAATATCATACCTTAATTCAATTAGGCTACTCATACAAAGCTTTATATGATGGAGTTCTCATTTGCATTTGGTACCTGAGGCAAAATTAATTTTCCTTTCAGATGGATATATAATAAAATCCTACTAGCATTGTCTTTCTTTAAATCTCTTTTATATAAGAAATCCTGGGAGCATTTCGAGCCCCTTAAAATACTTGATGGAATGGATGAAACCAAACTCTGAAGAACTAAAGATAGTCAGTTAACACATATGTCAGTATTAAATAGCCTCAAGAAATTAAAGATCAAATGTGGATTTGACAGATAAGGATCTCTGAGAAACATGGGGAAAAAAACCTGGAAAAAGTCATAACTGCTTTGCTTCAGAAAGTTAAAAATTTAAACTAAAAACCTTAATCATTTTTATTTGTATATAATATAGGAAGAGATGCAGAAAGTGCTGTAGGCAAATCCTTTTGCTTTTAACTAGAGAGAAATACGTCAACTGAGTCAAAATTAAGTAGTTAATATATTCAAAAAATAAAAATTCTGTATGTCTACATTGAAATTTTTACATATTTTTAAATCAGGGAAATAAAGAATCAATATTTACATAAACAGAGACTGCTTGAAACTTGAGTATACTTTGATATAGAAGGCCTCGCCTTCCCGCGACCGGCACACTAAGAGCGCCTGGCCTTCCCGCGACCTGCGCACTAGGAGCGTCTCGCCTTCCCGCAACCGGTGCACTAGGAGCGCCCCGCCGGCTGCGCAGCGCACTAAGAGCGCAGCCAAGAGGAGCTACCCCACGACCGAGGTCAGCAAGGGCGGTGGTGAGGAGATACCCCTCCTCCAAGGTCAGGAAGGGCGGCGGTGAGGAGAGACCCCTCGTCCAAGGTAAGGTGCGATGGCTGTGCTTTGCTGGAGCAGCCGGGAAGAGATGCCCCACGCCCAAGGTAAGAGAATCCCAAGTAAAACGGTAGGTCTTCCAAGAGGGCATCAGAGGGCAAATACACTGAAACCATACTCACAGAAAACTAGTCAATCTAATCAAACCAGGACCACAGCCTTGTCTAACTCAATAAAATTAAGCCATGCCCGTGGGGCAACCCAGGATGGGTGGGTCATGGTGGAGAGATCTGACAGGGTGTGGTCCGCTGGAGAAGGGAATAGCAAACCACTTCAGTATTCTTGCCTTGAGAACCCCATAAACAGTATGAAAAGGCAAAATGATAGGATACTGAAAGAGAAACTCCCCAGGTCAGTAGGGGCCCAATATGCAACTGGAGATCAGTGGAGAAATAAATCCAGAAAGAATGAAGGGATGAAACCAAAGTAAAAAGAATACCCAGCTGTGGATGTGTCTGGTGATAGAGGCAAAGTCTGATGCTGTAAAGAGCAATATTGCATAGGAACCTGGAATGTCAGGTCCATGAATCAAGGCAAATTGGAAGTGGTCAAACAAGAGATGGCAAGAGTGAATGTTGACATTCTAGGAATTAGCGAACTAAAATGGACTGGATGGGTGAATTTAACTCAGAGGACCATTATATCTACTACTGCAGGCAGGAATCCCTCAGAAGAAATGGAGTGGCCATCATGGTCAACAAAAGAGTCTGAAATGCAGTATTTGGATGCAATCTCAAAAACGACAGAATGATCTCTGTTCGTTTCCAAGGCAAACCATTCAATGTCAGAGTAATCCAAGTCTATGCCCCAACCAGTAATGCTGAAGAAGCTGAAGTTGAACGGTTCTATGAAGACCTACAAGACCTTTTAGAACTAACACCCAAAAAAGATGTCCTTTTCATTATAGGGGACTGGAATGCAAAAGTAGGAAGTCAAGAAACACCTGGAGTAACAGGCAAATTTTGCCTTGGAACACGGAATGAAGCACGGCAAAGACTAATAGAGTTTTGCCAAGAAAATGCACTGGTCATACTCTCTTCCAACAACACAAGAGAAGACTCTATACATGGACATCACCAGATGGTCAACACTGAAATCAGATCGATTATATTCTTTGCAGCCAAAGATGGAGAAGCTCTATACAATCAGCAAAAACAAGACCAGGAGCTGACTATGGCTCAGACCATGAACTCCTTATTGCCAAATTCAGACTGAAATTGAAGAAAGTAGGGAAAGCCACTAGACCATTCAGGTATGACCTAAATCAAATCCCTTATGATTATACAGTGGAAGTTAGAAATAGATTTAATGGCCTAGATCTGATAGATAGAGTGCCTGATGAACTATGGAATGAGGTTCGTGACATTGTACAGGAGACAGGGATCAAGACCATACCCATGGAAAAGAAATGCGAAAAAGCAAAATGGCTGTCTGGGGAGGCCTTGCAAATAGCAGTGAAAAGAAGAGAAGTGAAAAGCAAAGGAGAAAAGGAAATATATAAACATCTGAATGCAGAGTTCCAAAGAATAGCAAGAAGAGATAAGAAAGCCTTCTTCAGTGATCAATGCAAAGAAATAGAGGAAAACAACACAATGGGAAAGACTAGGGATCTCTTCCAGAAAATCAGAGATACCAAAGGAATATTTCATGCAAAGATGGGCTCGATAAAGGACAGAAATGTTATGGACCTAACAGAAGCAGAAGATATTAAGAAGAGGTGGCAAGAATACACAGAAGAACTGTACGAAAAAGCGCTTCACGACCCAGATAATCATGATGTGATCACTGACCTAGATCCAGACATCCTGGAATGTGAAGTCAAGTGGGCCTTAGAAAGCATCACTACAAACAAAGCTAGTGGAGGTGATGGAATTCCAGGGGAGCTATTCCAAATCCTGAAAGATGATGCTGTGAAAGTGCTGCCCTCAATATGCCAGCAAATCTGGAAAACTCAGCAGTGGCCACAAGATTGGAAAAGGTCAGTTTTCATCCCAATCCCAAAGAAAGGCAATGCTAAAGAATGCTCAAACTACCGCACAATTGCACTCATCTCACACGCTAGTAAAGTAATGCTCAAAATTCTCCAAGCCAGGCTTCAGCAATATGTGAACTGTGAACTTCCTGATGTTGAAGCTGGTTTTAGAAATGGCAGAGGAACCAGAGATCAAATTGCCAACATCCGCTGGATCATCGAAAAAGCAAGAGAGTTCAGAAAAACATCTATTTCTGCTTTCTTGACTATGCCAAAGCCTTTGACTGTGTCGATCACAATAAACTGTGGAAAATTCTGAGAGAGATGGGAATACCAGACCACCTGATCTGCCTCTTGAGAAATCTGTATGCAGGTCAGGAAGCAACAGTTAGAACTGGTCATGGAACAACAGACTGGTTCCAAATAGTAAAAGGAGTACACGAAGGCTGTATATTGTCACCATGTTTATTTAACCTATATGCAGAGTACATCATGAGAAATGCTGGACTGGAGGAAACACAAGCTGGAATCAAGATTGCCGGGAGAAATATCAATAACCTCAGATATGCAGATGACACCACCCTTATGGCAGAAAGTCAAGAGGGGCTAGGGCTAAAAAGCCTCTTGATGAAAGTGAAAGTGCAAAGTGAAAAGGTTGGCTTAAAGCTCAACATTCAGAAAACGAAGATCATGGCATCTGGTCCCATCACTTCATGGGAAATAGATGGAGAAACAGTGGAAACAGTGTCAGACGTTCTTTTTCTGGGCTCCAAAATCACTGCAGATGGTGACTGCAGCCCTGAAATTAAAAGACGCTTGCTCCTTGGAAGGAAAGTTATGACCAACCTAGATAGCATATTCAAAAGCAGAGACATTACTTTGCCAACAAAGGTTCGCCTAGTCAAGGCTATGGTCTTTCCTGTGGTCATGTATGGATGTGAGAGCTGGACTGTGAAGAAGGCTGAGTGCCGAAGAACTGATGCTTTTGAACTGTGGTGTTGGAGAAGACTCTTGAGAGTCCCTTGGACTGCAAGGAGATCCAACCAGTCCATTCTGAAGGAGATCAGCCCTGGGATTTCTTTGGAAGGAATGATGCTCAAGCTGAAACTCCAGTATTTTGGCCACCTCATGCGAAGAGTTGACTCATTGGAGAAGACTCTGATGCTGGGAGGGATTGGGAGCAGGAGGAGAAGGGGACGACAGAGGATGAGATGGCTGGATGGCATCACTGACTCGATGGATGTGAGTCTGAGTGACCGCCGAGAGCTGGTAATGGACAGGGAGGCCTGGCGTGCTGCAGTTCATGGGGTCGCAAAGAGTCGGACACGACTGAGCGACTGATCTGATCTGATCTGATACTATACTATGGGCTTCTCTGGTGACTCATACAGTAAAGAGTCTACATGCAATGCAGGAGACCTAGGTTTGATCCCTGGGTTGGGAAGATACCCTGGAGAAGGAAATCGCAACCCACTCCAGTATTCTTGCCTGGAAAATCCCATGGACGGAGTTCCCTGTTGGGCTACAGTCCATGGGGTCTCAAAGAGTTGGACATGACTGAGTCACTTTCACATAGACATGCATACACTGTACTAATTATTACTGAGAAGTTCAGTTATAAAATGCTCTTCAGATCAGATCAGATCAGATCAGTCGCTCAGTCGTGTTCGACTCTTTGCGACCCCATGAACTGCAGCACGCCAGGCCTCCCTATCCATCACCAGCTCTCGGAGGTCACCCAGACTCACATTCATCGAGTCAGTGATGCCATCCAGCCATCTCATCCTCTGTCGTCCTCTTCTCCTCCTGCCCCCAATCCCTCCCAGCATCAGAGTCTTCTCCAATGAGTCAACTCTTCGCATGAGGTGGCCAAAATACTGGAGTTTCAGCTTTAGCATCATTCCCTCCAAAGAAATCCCAGGGCTGATCTCCTTCAGAATGGACTGGTTGGATCTCCTTGCAGTCCAAGGGACTCTCAAGAGTCTTCTCCAACACCACAGTTCAAAAGCATCAATTCTTTGGCACTCAGCCTTCTTCACAGTCCAGCTCTCACATCCATACATGACCACAGGAAAGACCATAGCCTTGACAAGGCGAACCTTTGTTGGCAAAGTGATGTCTCTGCTTTTGAATATGCTATCTAGGTTGGTCATAACTTTCCTTCCAAGGACTAAGCGTCTCTTAATTTCATGGCTGCAGTCACCATCTGCAGTGATTTTGGAGCCCAGAAAAAGAACGTCTGACACTGTTTCCACTGTTTCTCCATCTATTTCCCCATGTAGTGATGGGACCAGATGCCATGATCTTCGTTTTCTGAATGTTGAGCTTTAAGCCAACCTTTTCACTTTGCACTTTCACTTTCATCAAGAGGCTTTTTAGCCCCTCTTCACTTTCTGCCATAAGGGTGGTGTCATCTGCATATCTGAGGTTATTGATATTTCTCCCAGCAATCTTGATTCCAACTTGTGTTTCTTCTAGTCCAGCATTTCTCATGATGTACTCTGCTTATAGGTTAAATAAACATGGTGACAATATACAGCCTTCATGTACTCCTTTTCCTATTTAGAACCAGTCTGTTGTTCCATGACCAGTTCTAACTGTTTCTTCCTGACCTGCATACAGATTTCTCAAGAGGCAGATCAGGTGGTCTGGTATTCCCATCTCTCTCAGAATTTTCCACAGTTTATTGTGATCTACACAGTCAAAGGCTTTGGCATAATCAGTAAAGCAGAAATAGATGTTTTTCTGGAACTCTCTTGCTTTTTCCATGATCCAGCGGATGTTGGCAATTTGATCTCTGGTTCCTCTGTCTTTTCTAAATCCAACTTGAACATCAGGAAGTTCACGGTTCACATATTGCTGAAGCCTGCCTTGGAGAATTTTGAGCATTCCTTTACTAGCGTGTGAGATGAGTGCAATTGTGCGGTAGTTTGAGCATTCTTTGGCATTGCCTTTCTTTGGGATTGGGATGAAAACTGACCTTTTCCAATCTTGTGGCCATTGCTGAGTTTTCCAGATTTGCTGGCATATTGAGTGCAGCACTTTCACAGCATCATCTTTCAGGATTAATAACAGCAAATCAAGTGAATACACTGGAGAATTTTTGTTTTGTTAACTTTTTGCATTGCGTTGAAACAAAATTTTTATTTTAGAAGCACCATCACCATCATTTAAGGTACATGGTTAGATACCTCAACCATGCCTAGTAAAATATCAAAATTTCTGAAAGCTGACTTCAAAATAAGGATCAGATTCATAGGTTATTATTTTTTTATAAATGAGCTTACTGCAATTAAGTGTAATGCTACTTATATTCACTTTTGGAGTAACTCAGAAAATAGTAGAGTTTACAGTCTGATGTACTCAAGAGAGGAAAATCTACAGAAGTAAACAAAAATTGTCTCAGGATGTTTCTAAGAACAGGATTAAAGGATATGTTTTCAACTTTACCAAATAATAAACACCTACAGAAAATAAGTGAAGGTTGTGAATCTAAATCACAATTGAAATAGTGGTGTAAGGTTTCTAAGTCCCTTGGGATGAGGCATCTAGCCTTTATTTTATTTATTTATTTATTTTAGTTGGAGGCAAATTACTTTACAATATTGTAGTGGGTTTTGCCATACATTGATATGAATCTGCCATGAGTTTACATGTGTTCCCCAATCCTGAACCCCCATCCCACCTCCCTCCCCATCCCATCCCTCTGGGTCATCCCAGTGTACCAGCCCTGAGCACGCTGTCTCATGTATTGAACCTGGACTGGCAATCTGTTTCACATATTATAATATACATGTTTTAATGCTATTCTCTCAGATCATCTAACCCTTGCCTTCTCCCACAGAGTCCAAAGACTGTTCTATACATCTGCGTCTCTTTTTCTGTCTCTCATATAGGGCTATCATTACCATCTTTCTAAATTCCACATATATGTGTTAGTATACTGTATGGGTGTTTTTCTTTCTGGCTTACTTCACTCTGTATAATGGGCTCCAATTTCATCCACCAGAAGTGATTCAAATATATTCTTTTTAATGGCTAAGTAATATTTCGTTGTGTATGTGTACCAGTGCCTTCTTATCCATTCATCTGCTGATGGACATCTAGGTTGCTTCCATGTCCTGGCTATTATAAACAGTGCTGCAATGAACATTGGGTACACATATCTATTTCAATTCTGGTTTCCTTGGTATGTATGCCCAGCAGTGGGATTGCTGGGTCATATTGCAATTCTATTTCCAGTTTTTTATGGAATTTCCACACTATTCTCCATAGTGGCTGTACTAGTTTGCATTCCCACCAATAGTGGTAAGAGGATTCTCTTTTCTCCAGACCTTCTTCAGCATTTATTGTTTGTAGATTTTTGGATAGCAGCCATTCTGACCAGCATGAGATGATACCTCACTGTGGTTTTGATTTGTATTTCTCTGATAATGAATGATGTTGAGCATCTTTTCATGTATTTGTTAACCATCTGTATGTCTTCTTTGGAGAATAACATACTGTTTAGTTCTTTGGCTCATTTTTTGATTGGGTCATTTATTTTTCTGGAATGAGCTGCAAGAGTTGCTTATATATTTTTGAGATTAATTCTTTGTCAGTTGCTTCATTTGCTATTATTTTCTCCCATTCTAAAGGCTGTCTTTTCACTTTGCTTATAGTTTCCTTCGTTGTGCAAAAGTTTTTAAGTTGAATTAGGTCCCATTTGTTTATTTTTGCTTTTATTTCCATTACTCTGGGAGGTAGGTCATAGAGGATCCTGCTGTGATTTATGTCGGAGAGTGTTTTGCTTAAGTTCTTCTCTAGGAGTTTTATAGTTTCTGGTCTTACATTTAGATCTTTAATCCATTTTGAGTTTATATTTGTTTCTTGTATTAGAACGTGTTCTAGTTTCATTCTTTTACAAGTGGTTGACCAGTTTTCCCAGCACCACTTGTTAAAGAGATTGTCTTTTCTCCATTGTATATTCTTGCCTCCTTTGTGAAAGATAAGGGTGCATAGGTACGTGGATTTATCTCTGGGCTTTCTATTTTGTTCCATTGATCTATATTTCTGTCTTTGTGCCACTACCATACTGTCTTGATGACTGTAGCTTTGTGGTAGAGCCTTAAGTCAGGCAGATTGATTCCTCCTGTTCCATTCTTTTTTCTCAAGATTGCTTTGGCTATATGAGGTTTTTTGTATCTCCATACAAATTGTGAAATTATTTGTTCTAGTTCTGTGAAAAATACCGTTGGTAGCCTGATAGGGATTGCATTGAGTCTATAGATTGCTTTGAGTAGTATACTCATTTTCACTATATTGATTCTTCCAATCCATAAACATGGTATATTTCTCCATCTATTTGTGTCCTCTTTGATTTCTTTCATCAGTGTTTTATAGTTTTCTATATATAGTTCTTTTCTTTCTTTAGGTAGATATATTCCTAAGTATTTTATTCTTTTTGTTGCAATGGTGAATGGAATTGTTTCCTTAATTTCTCTTTCTGTTTTCTCATTATTAGTGTATAGGAATGCAAGGAATTTCTGTGTGTTAATTTTATATCCTACAACTTTATTATATTCATTGATTAGCTCTAGTAATTTTCTGGTAGAGTCTTTAGGGTTTTCTATGTAGAGGATATTGTCATCTGCAAACAGTGAAAGTTTTACTTCTTCTTTTCCAATGTGGATTCCTTTTACTTCTTTTTCTGCTCTGATTGCTGGGGCAAAAACTTCCAAAACTATTTGAACAGTGGTGGTGAGAGTGGACACCTCTGCCTTGTTCCTGACTTTAAGAGAAATGCTTTTTAATGGCTGAGTAATACTCCATTGTGTATATGTACCACAGCTTTCTTATCCTTTCATCTGCTGATGGACATCTAGGTTGCATTGAAACATGTATAATATGATATATGAAACGAGTCGCCAGTCCAGGTTCGATGCACGATACTGGATGCTTGGGGCTGGTGCACTGGGATGACCCAGAGGGATGGTACGGGAAGGGAGGAGGGAGGAGGGTTCAGGATGGGGAACATATGTATACCTGTGGCGGATTCATGTTGATATATGGCAAAACCAATACAATATTGTAAAGTTAAAAAATAAAATAAAATATATATATAACAAAAGGAAAATGCTTTCAATTTTTCACCATTGAGGATAATGTTTGCTGTGGGTTTGTCATATATAGCTTTTTATTATGTTGAGGTATGTTCCTTCTATCCCTGCTTTCTGGAGAGTTTTTTTTTTTTTCTATCATAAATGTATGTTGAATTTTGTCAAAGGCTTTTTCTGCATCTATTGAGATAATCGTATGGTTTTTATCTTTCAGTTTTTTAATGTGGTATATTATAGTGTTTGATTTGCAGATATTAAAGAATCCTTGCATTCCTGGGATAAAGCCCATTTCATCATGATGTATGACCTTTTTAATATGTTGTTGGATTCTGATCGTTAGAATTTTGTTGAGGATTTTTGCATCCATGTTCATCAGTGATATTGGCCTGTAGTTTTCTTTTTTATTGTGGCATCTATGTCTGGTTTTGGTATTAGAGTGATGTTGGCCTCATAGAATGAGTTTGGAAGTTTACCTTCCTCTGCAATTTTCTGGAAGAGTTTGAGTCAGTTAGGTGTTAGCTCTTCTCTAAATTTTTGGTAGAATTCAGCTGTGAAGCCGTCTGGTCCTGGGCTTTTGTTTGCTGGAAGATTTCTGATTACAGTTTTGATTTCCGTGCTTGTGATGGGTCTGTTAAGATCTTCTATTTCTTCCTGGTTCAGTTTTGGAAAGTTGTACTTTTCTAAGATTTCATTTGTCCATTTCTTCCATGTTGTCCATTTCCCCCCCCACTCCTCCTCCTTTCTCTCCTTTTTCCCCTCTCCCTCCTCCCTCCCCGTTTAATTCGATTTGCTTTTACCAAAATTTCTTCAAAAAAAAAACAGAAGATCTCCTTCAGAAGGAGGGTTGGATCTTCTTGCAGGCCAAGGGACTCTCAAAGTCTTCTCCAACACCACAATTCAAAAAAATCAATTCTTCGGTGCTCAGCCTTCTTCACAGTCCAACTCTCACATCCATACATGACCACAGGAAAGACCATAGCCTTGACTAGGCGAACCTTTGTTGGTAAAGTAATGTCTCTGCTTTTGAATATGCTATCTAGGTTGGTCATAACTTTCCTTCCAAGGAGCAAGCGTCTTTTAATTTCATGGCTGCAGTCACCATCTGCAGTGATTTTGGAGCCCAGAAAAACAAAGTCTGACACTGTTTCCACTGTTTCCCCATCTATTTCCCATGAAGTGATGGGACCAGATGCCATGATCTTCATTTTCTGAATGTTGAGCTTTAAGCCAACCTTTTCACTCTCCACTTTCACTTTCATCAAGAGGCTTTTTAGCCCCTCCTCACTTTCTGCCATAAGAGTGGTGTCATCTGCATATCTGAGGTTATTGATATTTCTCCCGGCAATCTTGATTCCAACTTCTGTTTCTTCCAGTCCAGCATT
The DNA here is from genome assembly GCA_935064755.1 of Tragelaphus eurycerus. Classification (NCBI taxonomy): domain Eukaryota; kingdom Metazoa; phylum Chordata; class Mammalia; order Artiodactyla; family Bovidae; genus Tragelaphus; species Tragelaphus eurycerus. Next base: position 7,459,782 of record CAKXYN010000012.1, on the reverse strand, counting down.
TCTCATGATGTACTCTGCATATAAGTTAAATAAACATGGTGACAATATGCAGCCTTGACGTACTCCTTTTCCTATTTGGAACCAGTCTGTTGTTCCATGACCAGTTCTAACTGTTGCTTCCTGACCTGCATACAGATTTTGTTAAGAGGCAGATCAGGTGGTCTGGTATTCCCATCTCTTTCAGAATTTTCCATAGTTTATTGTGATCCACACAGTCAAAGGCTTTGGCATAGTCAATAAAGCAGAAATAGATGTTTTTCTGGAACTCTCTTGCTTTTTCCATGATCCAGCGGATGTTGGCAATTTGATCTCTGGTTCCTCTGCCTTTTGTAAAACCAGCTTGAACATCAGGAAGTTCACGGTTCACATATTGCTGAAGCCTGGCTTGGAGAATTTTGAGCATTACTTTACTAGCGTGTGAGATGAGTGCAATTGTGTGGTAGTTTGAGCACTCCTTGGCATTGCCTTTGTTTGAGATTGGGATGAAAACTGACCTTTTCCAATCTTGTGGCCACTGCTGAGTTTTCCAAATTTGCTGGCATATTGAGTGTAGCACTTTCACAGCATCATCATTCAGGACTTGGAATAGCTCCACTGGAATTCCATCACCTCCACTAGCTTTGTTTTTAGTGATGCTTTCTAAGGCCCATTTGACTTCACATTCCAAGATGTCTGGCTCTCGGTCAGTGATCACATCATCATGATTATCTAGGTCTTGAAGCTCTTTTTTGTACAGTTCTTCTGTGTATTCTTGCCACCTCTTCTTAATATCTTCTGCTTCTGTTAGGTCCACACCATCTCTGTCCTTTATCGTGCCCATCTTTGCATGAAATGTTCCTTTGGTATCTCTAATTTTCTTGAAGAGATCCCTAGTCTTTCCCATTCTGTTGTTTTCCTCTATTTCTTTGCATTGATCACTGAAGAAGGCTTTCTTATCTCTTCTTGCTATTCTTTGGAACTCTGCATTCAGATGTTTATATCTTTCCTTTTCTCCTTTGCTTTTCGCTTCTCTTCTTTTCACAGCTATTTGTAAGGCCTCCCCATACAGCCATTTTGCTTTTTTGCATTTCTTTTCCATGGGGATGGTCTTGATCCCTGTCTCCTGTACAATGTCACGAACCTCATTCCATAGTTCATCAGGCACTCTATCTATCAGATCTAGGCCCTTAAATCTATTTCTCACTTCCACTGTATAATCATAAGGGATTTGATTTAGGTCATACCTGAATGGTCTAGTAGTTTTATTGGCATATAATTGCTGATAGTAGTCTCTTGTGATCTTTTATATTTCTGTGTTGTCTATTGTGATTTCTCCATTTTCATTTCTAATTTTGTTGATTTGATTCTTCTCCCTTTGTTTCTTGATGAGTCTGGCTAATGGTTTGTCAATTTTATTTATCTCCTCAAATAACCCGCTTTTAGCTTGGTTGATTTTTGCTGTGGTCTCTTTTGTTTCTTTTGCATTTACTTCTGCCCTAATTTTAAAGATTTCTTTTCTTCTACTAATCCTGAGGTTCTTCATTTCTTCCTTTTCTAGTTGCCTTAGGTGTAAAATTAGTTTATTTATTTGTCATTTTTCTTGTTTCTTGAGGTATGCCTGTATTGCTATGAACCTTCCCCTTAGCACTGCTTTTACAGTGTCTCATAGGTTTTGGGTTGTTGTGTTTTCAGTTTCATTTGTTTCTATGCATATTTTTATTTCTTCTTTGATCACTTCTATGATTTGTTGGTTATTCAGAAGTGTGTTGCTTAGCCTCCATATGCTGGAATTTTTAGTAGCTTTTTTCCTATAATTGAGATCTAATCTTACTGCATTGTGGTCAGAAAAGATGATTGGAATGATTTCAATTTTTTTTTTTTAATTTACCAAGGCTAGATTTATGGCCCAGGATGTGATCTATCTTGGAGAAGATTCCATATGCGCTTGAGAAAAGGGTGAAATTCATTATTTTGGGATGAAATGTCCTATAGATATCAATTAGGTCTAGCTGGTCCATTGTGTCATTTAAAGTTTGTGTTTCCTTGCTAAGTTTCTGTTTAGTTGATCTATCCATAGGTGTGAGTGGAGTATTGATGTCTCCCACTATTATTGTGTTATTGTTAATTTCCCCTTTCATACTTGTTAGCATTTGTCTTACATATTGTGGTGTTCCTATGTTGGGTGCATATATATTTATAATTGTTATATCTTCTTGGATTGATCCTTTGATCATTACATAGTGTCCATCTTTGTCTCTTTTCACAGCCTTTATTTTAAAGTCTATTTTATCTGATATAAGTATAGCTACTCCTGCTTTTTTTTGTCAGCATTTGTGTGAAATATCTTTTTCCAATCCTTCATTTTCAGTCTGTATGTGTCCCTTGGTTTGAGGTGGTCTCTTGTAGACAGCATATATAGGGGTCTTGTTTTTGTATGCATTCAGCCAGTCTTTGTTTTTTGGTTAGGGATTTCAACTGATTTACATTTAAGGTAATTATTGATAAATATGGTCACATTGCCATTTACTCTGTTGTTTTGGGTTCAAGTTTATACACCCTTTCTGTGCTTCCTGTCTAAAGAAAATCCTTTAGCATTTGTTGAAGAGCTAGTTTGGTGGTGCTGAATTCTCTCAGCTTTTGCTTGTCTGTAAAGCTTTTGAATTCTCCTTCATATCTGAATGAAATCCTTGCTGGTTTTAGTAACCTGGGTTATATGTTTTTCTCTTTCATCATTTTAAGTATGTCCTGCCATTCCCTTCTGGTCTGAAGAGTTTCTATTGAAAGATCAGCTGTTATCCTTATGGGAATCCCCTTGTGTGTTATTTGTTGTTTTTCCCTTGCTGCTTTTAATATTTGTTCTTTGTGTTTGATCTTTGTTAATTTGATTAATATATGTCTTGGAGTGTTTTGCCTTGGGTTTATCCTGTTTGGGACTCTCTGGTTTTCTTGAACTTATGTGACTATTTCCTTCCCCATTTTAGGGAAGTTTTCAACTATTATCTCCTCGAGTATTTTCTCATGGTCTTTTGACATCTAGCCTTTAATGTAAGGAAGAAAGGACATAAATAGTCATCTTAATTCATGCCTAGGAGGGGCATGAGAAGCATGTTACTGGACGAGAAAAAATTGCAAATTAATTTACATGATTTTTCTCTTCTATTTGCTTCTGTCAGGCACTCCAAGACCTCCAGAAGATCAGTAAATAGTAATACAACAGAATGGACAAGACTGGGCAACTCATTAAATGTAGGGACTAAGAGAAGAAAGGATGGAATAAAAACTGTTCTCTTTTTATTTGGATGATGGTTGTGGGTTCAGGAGCATGGTATGAAGGCACCATTTATAAAAATAGTGGTTAGAGGGGGGAAGGTGTGAATGGGCAGTTAAAGAGGCAGCATTTGGATCTAGGACTGTAGGACTCAGAATAGAAATGGGAATAAATACATTCGTTTATTAGGAAATCCCCCCTAAAGTAAAGATAAATAAAGCTATGATTTTAGGATAATATTACTAAAGGGGAGATTTTTTTTAAAAAGTAAAATAGGCCCTTTGCTACAGACTTAAGGACACTTCCACTTAAAAAATGAAAAGTAACTACAGATATATATGTAGAAAAGACAGCTAATTATTGAGGAAAAACCAGGAGAAGCCAGTGGATAATCTCAACTGAAGATAATGAGAAATGAAATAGGTAATCAATAAAAGGTTGAGAGATGAGAAAAAAAAAAAAAAAAGGTTGAGGGGATAGATCAAGAGGAGAGAGGAACTGAAGATGATGACATGGGGTCATCAGGCATGCAGCAGAGTTCTGAAGGAAACTTGAAGGGAATAAGCCTCGGTGTGTGGACCACACAATCCTCTGATAGTGTGTCAGATGTAGATTCATAAAGACTGGAGGGAAGGGTGAGATGGAAAGGGAAATTGAAGGTCCTCTGTTTTTTTCTTTATATGAGGATTGAAATGGGACACGTTTGGAAAGGTGATGTAAAAATATAAGCAAGTGTAAATGAGGAATGATAAGGCATTTTTAAGTGAAGATGAAGGCCATATGCATGAGTTTGCCTATTTCTTGAACCCTAGTCTCTAGCCTGTGAGTAATGGATAAGAAGCTATGGTATATGTATACAATGAAGTATTACTCAGCCATTAAAAAAAATACATTTGAATCAGTTCTAATGAAGTGGATGAAATTGGAGCCTATTATACAGAGTGAAGTAAGCCAGAAAGAAAAACACCAATACAGTATACTAACGCATATATATGGGATTTAGAAAGATGGTAACAACAACCCTGTATGTAAGAGAAAAAAAAGAGACACAGATGTATAGAACAGTTTTTGAACTCTGTGGGAGAGGGAGAGGGTGGGACGATTTGGGAGAATGGCATTGAAGCATGTATAATATCATATAAAAAACGAATTGCCAGTCCAGGTTCAATGCAGGATACAGGATGCTTGGGGCTGGTGTACTGGGATGAGCCAGAGGGATGGTACGGGGAGGGATGTGGGAGGGGGATTCAGGATGGGGAACAAGTGTACACCCGTGGTGGATTCATGTTGATGTATGGCAAAACCAATACAATATTGTAAAGTAATTAGCCTCCAATTAAAATAAATAAATTTAAATTAAAAAAAAATAAGTAGGAGAGAAGTGTAAGAGAAGGAGAGTAAGGCCCAAGGGAATCAAAATCTCAATTAGTGACTGAAATAGCTGTCAAAGGACATCAAAGGGAGAGAGTCCACCCCAAGGCCTGGGTAGCATTTAAGCAGTGGAGTAGGTCCTGGGTTAAGACTTACATCCTTTCATTTATTCAATAAGCACTAACTTTTTGATCAACTGCAATCCACTAAAACTGTGATGAAGATTCTTCAGCAATGATCTTCACCCATCTAGTGGGGGAAGTGTTGAGTCTCCCAAGGACCATTTCAATCTTTTTTTAAAAATGTGAATCTAATTGACTTAAAGTAAAACATGAGAAACTAAGTCAAAAAATTTCCTCCAGTTTATAACGAGGCAGGGAAAAACCCATGAAATGGCATAATATTATTTTTTTATGAGCATAGAAGTCTAACTTTCTGCTAAAAATGTTCACATATTTCTGAGCTGATAGAATTTTCTGATTTTTAGAAGTAATTTCATTCATACATCTAGAACTGAAGTTTTCTTACAATGCTTGGGGGAGAACACTAAGAAGTATTTTTGTTGTTTATCCCTGACAGACTGTTTCAATTTTATTGGCTTCATGATTTGGGAAATATTTGATAACAAGGCAAAACTCAAAGGGATGAAGTTTATTACTCTCATTTATTTTGCTTCAGGGTCAAAGAGAGTTGAAACATTTATCTCTATAGTGCATCTTCTGCACATGTTCCTACCACGGGTGCTGACACATGTTCACATGTGGAAAGATTCACACTTCTGAAGAATGTATGTTCATGGATGCCTACTAAATCATTGGGCCATGGTACTTTTTAATTACTATAAACATTACTCATAAACAGGTTGATTTAGTAGAAGATAGTTAGAAATTGTTGAGACCTCTGCAAATAGTGATCAAAATGGATTTAAAAAATCATCTGTAAGACTTGTTTATAGCAAAAATCAGTTTTCAAACTGAAAAAGTTAGACATTTGAGGTTTATAGATTAGAACACAAAAATAAAATAAGGCATACAATGATGGCGGAAGAAATTGTAACTAGAATTGAAATCTTTAGTTTCCTAGAGACAGACTTTTTTATATTCTCCTCAAAAGTGGTGATAATTTTAAAGTAATAGTGGAAAAAAAATACCCCACCAACTGTGAACTATTTTAATAAACAAAGTCAAAACCCACAGTCAAATAATCATTATGGAAACTAGAAACAGTATCCAGTATTTTGAGTACCTAACATTATTGAACTTTTGATTTTGTTATTTCTGTTTTTAAAAGCTGCATGATTCATAGTGTCTCACAGGTACATCAATTTCTACCTTTTATGTGCAAATTTAACTGGTGTACTGATTTTATTCTTACTTTTGTATGATACCTGAGCAGTTGAATTTTATTTTGTATTTTCTACAGCTATTATATCAAAGTTAGTTATCAAATCCAAAACAAAAGGATGCTAAATTAGAGAACTCATTTCACCCCAACTTATGTTATTTTCTAGTTATTAAATTTTTTGCAAGCATTAGGTAATAGACTAATTGTCTGTATTAATAAAGCCAAAAATCATACCAATAGTCACCCAGTCATCAATATTAGAAATTTTATGTTTCTTAGTGCTAAGTTAGCCAACCTTCTCTTTTAGTTATGAAAACTGAAGAGAGTAGATGGCTACCATATTTGAGATTAGAGTTCAAGCCTTGTAATTCCTCCAGTTCAGTCGCTCAGTCATGTCCAACTAATTGTGACCTCATGAACTTCAGCATGCCATGCCTCCCTGTCCATCACCAAATCACAGAGTCCACCCAAACCTATGTCCATTGAGCTGGTGATGCCATCCAACCATCTCATCCTCTGTTGTCCCCTTCTCCTCCTGCCCTCAATCTTTCCTAGCATCAGGGTCTTTTCAAATGAGTCAGCTCTTCACATCAGGTGGCCAAAGTATTGGAGTTTCAGCTTCAAGATCAGTCCTTCCAATGAACACCCAGGGCTGATCTCCTTTAGGATGGACTGGTTGGATCTCCTTGCAGTCCAAGGTACTCTCAAGAGTCTTCTCCAGCACCACCGTTCAAAAGCATCAATTCTTTGGTGCTCAGCTTTCTTTATAGTTCAACTCTCACATCCATACATGACCACTGGAAAAATCATAGCCTACTAGACAGACTTTTGTTGACAAGTGATGTCTCTGCTTTTTAATATGCTGTCTAGGTTGGTCATATCTTTCCTTTCAAGGAGTAAGCATCTTTTAATTTTATGGTTGCAATCACCATCTGCAGTGATTTTGGAGCCCAGAAAAATAAAGTTAGCCACTGTTTCCCCATCTATTTGCCATGAAGTGATAGGACCAGATGCCATGGTCCTAGTTTTCTGAATGTTGAGCTTTAAGCCAACATTTTCACTCTGCTCTTTCACTTTCATCAAAAGGCTCTTTAGTTCTTCTTCACTTTCTGCCACAAGGGTGGTGTCATCTGCGTATCTGAGGTTATGGATATTTCTCCTGGCAATCTTGATTTCAGCTTGTGCTTCCTCCAGCCCAGCATTTCTCATGATGTACTCTGCATATAAGTTAAATAAACAAGGTGACAATATACAGCCTTGACATACTCCTCTTCCTATTTGGAACCAGTCTGTTGTTCCATGTCCAGTTCTAACTGTTGCTTCCTGACCTGCATACAGGTTTCTCAAGAGGCAGGTCAGGTGTTTTGGTATTCCCATCTCTTTCAGAATTTTCCAGTTTATTGTGATCCACACAGTCAATGCCAAAACCTGAAATCCTTTTTATTTGTTATAATCTTCATATTATTTGCTTATTTCTCTTCTATATGTGAAGAGAACACACCTTTGTAAAATGAAAGTTGCAGGTGAATTCTTTACCAGCTGAGCCACTAGAGAAGGTTGAACACACCTTTAGTAAGCTGCTATAATGTTCTAGACAATGTGTTTAGCAATTTGCTTACGCTTATCATTACGTTTTTTTTTTTTTTAAATGTTTTATTTATTTTTAATTTACTTTTTTTTTTTTTTTTGGCGATAACATGTACCCAGTCAGAGATTGAACCCACACCCTCTGCACTGGAAGAGCATAGTCTTAACCACTGGATTGCCAGGGAAGTCCCTGCTTACCATTACTTTTTAACTCTTAAAGGACTCACTGATATGCTCTTTATCCCATTTTTCCAGTTTTAGAGACAAAGATTCAGATTACTAAACTTCTCCCTACTAATATTGACAGTAAAGGGGCGTGAAGGTTGTACCAAGTTGTTTTTGCTTCACACCCCATTCTTATTTTCTCTGTAGAATAGCTCTTCCCAGATCCTCTATAATCTCCTTTTCATTGTTAATTATGTAATCTTTCATAACACTAATGCTTCCTTCATCAACTTATGTTCAAAGCAATGTATTTTTTGGCATTTATTTATTTCCTGAGGAGTATTTTGTTCTTTAAGCTGCTCAGTGGCATAAATATCACTTCATTAGAAAAAATGTTCAAATTTTTTTCTTCTTTATTTCTTGAAATAACATCTGGAAGAACAATATTATGTTGACACTGAGTTCTTAAAATAAAATCTCATCCTAGATGATGTACGAGAAGTAAATCAGCAATTCAGAGAACTTGTCTTCATTATTGGATAACAAACTCATAATTAAGCAAAGATTTTCCTGAGATGAACCAGAGACTCATCCTTAAATAAAATAGGCTAACTTTTCATTTATGACAACTTTTTATTTCTGAAATATTGAGCATGATGCTTCATGGCATTTTTGTTAATGTAGTATCTCAAATAACACTTTGTAAATATGGAGAGACCCATTTAACAGATGAGTTAACCAACACAAGGAAATTAGATGCATGCTTGGAGTTAAAACAAATTATAAACTATTCAAAATTTAAAGGCTTTTGAGCCTCTAACTATTGTTTAGTCAACAAACTAATGAGAAACTAATAAAGATATACATGTAAGCCTGAGGTGATAGTTTCAGATCCATTAATATGGTGCCCAATCCTAGAGAGTCAGATACATATTTTCAAAGGTATTACTGACAAATAATATAAATGAGATATTTCAAAGATGTGATAGCACATGCTGTGATCCCATGTATTCTCCACATACTGGTTTGACATATTTTTCTAATTAAACAGTAAAAGGCAATTGTCAGTTAATTGATTTTTAAGAAGTTAATTTTAAATATATACTATTACATTGATTTAAGAAGTCTATAGCATAATTTTCTTCCTTTTCGGCATCAAGTGCTTTCACTCTCTCTCTATTTTCTCTCCATACACACACACACACACACACACACACACACACACACGATACCATCCTTTTCCTATTCATCAGCGATTTGACACTCTGGTTTGAGATAAAATTCTCACACTGAAAGTACTATTTATGACTATAAGCAACAAAATACAGAATAGCAGATCTGGGATAGATTGACAATCATAATAACAACTATTATCCTCTAAAGCTGTTTGCTGCTACTTAAAGGGGCAGTATCCATTATAGAAAGAATATATGAGTCATTCTTTAAAGTATGGCTCCACTGGAAAAATGTTTTGTTATGGTGATTGTTGCAAATATAAGCCTATTGCCTTTGGCTCTTTGAAATGAAAGCTGCTTCATTTCACTTAAGAAGGTTATGTGAACACGTTTAAATTGGTTACATTTGAATCCACATGTGGTTAAATCTTTATTCCAGAGAGAAAAGAAAAGTTATTCATCTCCATTTCTACTACAACAATCTTAAACCTGGATTTTTCTATCTCACGTTCTGAGTACAAAGTCCTATTTGTGTTCTTTGTACCTCAACCACACATATCATTTAAATTTATGAGTATAATCATTTCAAACATTATAATGGCCATATTTTCCCTGTTCATGAACCTCCATTCATATCCAGTAGTTAAGCAGATAAAATATAAACCCTATTGTCTTGCCATTCAATGAATTAACATACACTACCTTGGGAAAAATATTTCCTCATTCCCTTCCTCTCAGACATGGATGTCTGAAAAAAGTGATGTGAGGAAGTAAAAATTGAACATTTACTCTGCTGTCATGGTATATTCTATATTACTATTAAGATAAGCATTTGTACAGACTGGATAATAAGAAGATATCTATAGTGATCATTAGCTTTTTGGCTTCTTTCTTGCATTTTCTTGGGGAAAACTTGTTTCTCTAGTCTCAAAACTTGCACTGAATTCTAGTTTTTGAATCAGAGTACACCTCATTTCAGAACACAGACATTGGCTCAGGCTTGGGTATTGTGGCTCATCTTTGGCAGTTTTGCCAGAACTATATAGAAAAAGATACTCTCCTCCTGAGTTCACTGATAAGAAGAACCATGGAAGCCTAGAGAGACTGGAAGCCTGGAGAAACCAGCAGCTATCTTTACCAACACATGGAAAAAGGAAAGACCTTACCTGAGGGGGAAAAAAAAATCAGGAAGACAAGAAAAACATCTCCAATGACTTTTTGAGCAGCAGGACTAGGTTGTTTGAAACTATCTGAATTGAAATTTATTTTACTTTTTTAAAGTAAGTTTTTTTTTTTTTTTTTTAATTTACAACTATAAAACTAAAGAAATGCTGTTATTAAACATCTGACTAGGGTGACTTGATTAAAGATATTATGTATCATTCAAGAGTCTTTTGAAATAGTTTTCTATCCATGTCCATGCTCAGTCTTGTCCGACTCTTTGTGACCCTATGAACTATAACCCACCAGGCTTCTCTGTCCATGGGATTTTTCAGGCAAGAATATAGGAGTGGGTTGCTATTTCCTCTTCTTCCAGGGGATCTTCCTGACCCAGGGATCAAACCCATTTCCTGGGGCTCCTGCATTGCACTCAGATTCACTGGGGAAGCCTTGAAGTAGCTTTAAACAATGTGAATTTATAGTAAATGATACTTGATTTACTGTATACAAAGTGATTTTAAGTAAATATAATCCTCAAAATAATTATAACAGAAGATTCATTTTAAAATGCTTTTTTAAATTCCTTTTTGTTTGTAATAGTTTGTGTCTTAATTTTTCATTAGAGTTATTTTATTTTAAATTAATAGTATCTTTAATAACATGCCTGTTATTTCTTGAGACAGAAGATATACCATCAGTGTCTCCCTCCATACCTTGCCCAGTTCCAACCCATCACCAAGTGGCACACTATTAACTAGATTTCTGTATGTAGATTTTTATGCATATGTATTATGTATATTTCTAAAAATTTTATCCATATACAAGTAAATACATATCCCACCCCTATTTTTACCCAACAAGGAACATATTTTACCCAACAGGCAGCACTCTTTGCCTTACTGAATTTAATGTCTAGGCTGAAAGCTCCCAACTTTATTTCTATAGGCCAGACCTCTCCCCTTAGTTCTAAACCCACATGTCTAACCACTTAATTGGCATCTGTAATTGGGTATATAATAGATAGCTCAAAGTGAGCTAGCCTAAAATTAAACTTGAGACCTCTTTTCATAACACCTCTATTTCTATGTTTCTTCATCTCAGTCACTGACATCTGCATTCTGCCTGTTTAGGCAAATGATATCACATATCAATAACCTCAGATATGCAGATGATACCACTCTTATGGCAGAAAGTGAAGAGGAACTAAAAAGCCTCTTGATGAAAGTGAAAGAGGAGAGTGAAAAAATTGGCTTAAAACTCAACATTCAGAAAATGAAGATCATGGCATCTGGTCCCATCACTTCATGGGAAATAGATGGGGAAACAGTGGAAACAGTGTCAGACTTTATTTTTCTGGGCTCCAAAATCACTGCAGATGGTGACTGCAGCCATGAAATTAAAAGATGCTTACTCCTTGGAAGGAAAATTATGACCAACCTAGATCAGATCAGAGATCATATCAGTCGCTCAGTCATGTCCGACTCTTTGCGACCCCATGAACTGCAGCACGCCAGGCCTCCCTATCCACCACCAGCTCTCGGAGGTCACTCAGACTCACATTCATCGAGTCAGTGATGCCATCCAGCCATCTCATCCTCTGTCGTCCCCTTCTCCTCCTGCCTTCAATCCCTCCCAGCATCAGAGTCTTCTCCAATGAGTCAACTCTTCGCATGAGGTGGCCAAAATACTGGAGTTTCAGCTTGAGCATCATTCCTTCCAAAGAAATCCCAGGGCTGATCTCCTTCAGAATGGACCAGTTGGATCTCCTTGCAGTCCAAGGGACTCTCAAGAGTCTTCTCCAACACCACAGTTCAAAAGCATCAATTCTTCGGCGCTCAGCCTTCTTCACAGTCCAGCTTTCACATCCATACATGACCACAGGAAAGACCATAGCCTTGACTAGGCGAACCTTTGTTGGCAAAGTGATGTCTCTGCTTTTGAATATGCTATCTAGGTTGGTCATAACCTTCCTTCCAAGGAGCAAGCGTCTTTTAATTTCATGGCTGCAGTCACCATCTGCAGTGATTTTGGAGCCCAGAAAAATAAAGTCTGACACTGTTTCCGCTGTTTCTCCATCTATTTCCCATGTAGTGATGGGACCAGATGCCATGATCTTCGTTTTCTGAATGTTGAGCTTTAAGCCAACCTTTTCACTTTCCACTTTCACTTTCATCAAGAGGCTTTTTAGCCCCTCCTCACTTTCTGCCATAAGGGTGGTATCATTTACATATCTGAGGTTATTGATATTTCTCCCGGCAATCTTGATTCCAGCTTGTGATTCCTCCAGTCCAGCATTTCTCATGATGTACTCTGCATATAAGTTAAATAAACATGGTGACAATATGCAGCCTTGACCTACTCCTTTTCCTATTTGGAACCAGTCTGTTGTTCCATGACCAGTTCTAACTGTTGCTTCCTGGCCTGCATACAGATTTCTCAAGAGGCAGATCAGGTGGTCTGGTATTCCCATCTCTTTCAGAATTTTCCATAGTTTATTGTGATCTACACAGTCAAAGGCTTTGGCATAGTCAATAAATAAATAGATGGTTTTCTGGAACTCTCTTGCTTTTTCCATGATCCAGGGGATGTTGGCAATTTGATCTCTGGTTGCTCTGCCTTTTCTAAAACCAGCTTGAACATCAGGAAGTTCACGGTTCACATATTGCTGAAGCCTGGCTTGGAGAATTTTGAGCATTACTTTACTAGCGTGTGAGATGAGTGCAATTGTGCGGTAGTTTATATTCCAAAGCAGAGACATTACCTTGCCAACAAAGGTCTGTCTAGTCAAGGCCATGGTTTTTCCAGTGTTCATATATAGATGTGAGAGTTGGACTATAAAGAAAGCTGAGTGACAAAGAATTGATGCTTTTGAACTGTGTTGGAGAAGACTCTTGAGAGTCTCTTGGACTGCAAGGAGATCCAACCAGTCCATCCTAAAGGAGATTAGCCCTGGATGTTCATTGGAAGGACTGATGCTGAAGCTGAAACTCCAATACTTTGGCCACCTCATGCAAAGAGTTGACTCATTGGAAAATACTCTGATGCTTGGAGGGATTAGGGACAGGAGATAAGGGGATGACAGAGGATGAGATGGCAGGATGGCATCACCGACTCAATGGACATGAGTTTGAGTGAACTCCAGGAGTTGGTGATGGACAGAGAGGCTTGGTGTGCTGCGATTCATGGGATCGCAAAGAATCAGACACGACTGAGTGACTGAACTGAACTGATTCCTTTCCCCCTGTTTCTCTCACAACAGTTCCAACAATAAATCCTATTGGCCCTACTTGAAAATGCTATCACATGTCAACTGAAGCTCACCATTTCTGTTTGCCACATTTCTAAGTTTCTAGTAATGTTAATAAACTAATAAGTTTTGAATAATTGAAAGAGCCTTTGAATTCATTCTCTCTCAGTCTTACAGTATAGGGAAATAAAGTTTTATAAAGGAAGTCCAATAATTGTTACTTAATGAGGAGAATAAATTCAGAAAATTTATAGGTATTTCAAGAGAACTAGTGTGATATTTATTTTAATGCATTTTCTACAAAGAATAAAGTGCACTTAATGTTTAAGCAACTCTCATATATTTGGGCTCAGAGTTGGGCTTAAACTCTGTGGTATCAACTTAACCAACTGGGACATTGTCAGAAAGCACAGTGCTCCTGTACACGCATCAGTGTGTGTGTGTGCTCAGTCATGTCCTACTCTTTGCAGCCCCATGGACTGTAGCCCACCAGGCTCCTCTGTCCAAGCCATAAAGAGACAAAAAAAATCAGTAAGGGTTCTTCTTGGTTAATCCCACAGAATAGATTTAATCCTGGGAAGTTAGGATAAAGGAAGCTGTTGTGACATACTGTAAAGCTTACAGGAGCCTGTCACTGTTCTATGTATGCGTGTATGAAATATGTGTGAAATTGCCATTATTAAAACATTGGCTATTATAGTAAAAGGCTAAAAAAATGTTTAAAGCATGAGTCCATTAAAACTTAAAATTTCTCTTAGAAGGTTAAAGGATATGTTCAGATGTTTAATCTGGAGATATTATGGGGCATTGCACCAGAGATGTATGAAATAGCATAAGATCAACAATCATGTTATTATGAGGAGTTATTGTGCTACTTTCAAATTTAAAGATTTTACTTTGTGTCAAATAGCCAAAGATTATGTTTCTCCTGTTTGACTTAGCTGCTAATTACCTACAGATTATTTACAACACACACATCATCAGAATTTGTAGTCTTCTGCATTGTCATATTTTATTCTTTCATACCTTCACTTTCACATTCATTTTGATTCACTTGCACCCATTACAGGAAGTGAACTGTGACACCCTGTGTCTGTGTGGAATTGTAAAGGTATTGAATTATGAATGATTTAAATTGAAATCTAAACAGTCTCAAGGAACATCATCAAATAGTTACATACTGAAACTGGGGGAGAGAGTATTCTTTGAAGTGTTTGCTTTATAACTTATATATGCTTTGAAAGTGAAAGTGAAGTCGCTCAGTCGTGTCCAACTCTTTGCGACCCCATGGACTGTAGCCTACCAGGCTCCTTTGTTCATGGGATTTTCCAGGCAATAATACTGGAGTGGATTGCCATTTCCTTCTCCAGGGATCTTCCCTACCCAGGGATCGAACCTGGGTCTCCCGCATTGTAGACAGACGCTTAAGGGTCTGAGCCACCAGGGAAGTCCTGGTGGCTTTACATGTATTCATTTAAGTCCTGGTGGCATTACATGTATATGCTTTACATGTATTCATTTGCCTGAACATTTCATTAGTGATTGAATGAGAGGAGCTTGGTTTCCAGGATAGCTGAGTAAGCTTCTACTGTGCCCACTCCAGCTGCACACATACACACACACACCCACACACACATTTCTCCAATAAGTAGAAATAACATATATTCCATCCTAAATACATAATCTCTTCTTGAAATAATTATGAAGCCCACAGTCCTAAAGTTAAACAAGTTTTATCCATATCTCCCCCTGGTAAATGATTGTTCTTAATTCTTTGATGCTGTTTAAACTGTCTGAAACACAACTTCTTCTTCTGTAAAATGAAAGTGATGTCACGCAGTCGTGTCTGACTCTTTGCGACCCCATGGACTGTAGTGTACCATGTTCCTCCGTCCATGGGATTTTACAGGCAAGAGTACTGGAGTAGGTTGCCATTGCCTTCTCCAGGGGATCTTCCTTACCCAGGGATCGAACCTGAGTGTCCCGCATTGTAGGCAGATGCTTTACCGTCTGAGCGACCAGGGAAGTCCTCTGTAAAATGAATGGGTTTAATTTTCTTTCCAGTTTTAAAAATTTGAAATTAAAACATTTTGAGACACAAATAACAAAACAAAAGTAAATGTAAGCAAATATTTTGTATCTACTATGTATGCATTCCACTCTTAGCTAAGTTTTCTCTTATCCACACTCAGTAAGTCTGCAGTGACCCTCCTGTTAAAAGCACAGATGGTCTAACAGCCTTTGGGTCTAACAATTACAATCAAGTATTTCTATATATCTTCTTAGCATTCAGATCTTTATTTATAATGTTTCATTATTTTTTTAAAGAAACATATCTCAAGTAATATTTTTATTTTTCCCTCAAGTGCCCAATATTTTAGGATTAAAATAATATTAATAATTACATTAAAATGAGAAAAATATTTCTTCCTAAAAACAGTGAAGCTTAAGATAATAAAGAAACATTTAATCAACCTGTATTGAGTCATTTGGAGAAGGCAATGGCACCCCACTCCAGTACTCTTGCCTGGAGAATCCCATGGATGGAGGAGCCTGGTAGGCTGCAGTCCATGGGGTCGCTAAGAGTCGGACATGACTGAATGACTTCACTTTCACTTTTCACTTTCATGCACTGAAGAAGGAAATGGCAACCCACTCCAGTGTTCTTGCCTGGAGAATCCCAGGGACAGAGGAGCCTGGTGGGCTGCCATCTATGGGGTCACACAGAGTCGGACACGACTGAAGCAACTTAGCAGCAGCAGCAGCAAAGTGAGTATTAAGTAATACTTAATCTTGTACTATACAGTGTTTACTATAGGTGCCAACTTCATAGTAGAGCAGCAAAGCCAATGTCTGTACCACAATTAACCTGAATGTAAGCTATGCAATTAGAAGGCTATTTGCAGTATTATATGAGCATGGTTACAACCATTCTGGGGGTTTTCCTTAAACAGATTCTAATTACCCATTCATGTGGTATCAATAATAACTAAATTTTATGCCTCTGTAAGAAGCAACACTACGAAGGTGGCTACATATGTTATTTTTAAGTGAATTCAGCATTTGTTTTACTTTTCAGAGCAATAAACTATAATTGTACAATTTATTTTCTGCACTAATGCAGTGGCTTTTCTCTCCCTTTTTGGCGTAGAGGGAATTTTTGCTTTAGAACATGTGAAAAAAGGAATGTTACAGATACACTAAATTTTTATTTTAACAATGATTGTTTTTATGTGAAAGTTTTTAAATATGTGAAATATAAATAATGAAAACAACTGAGGAATACTAAAGCATAATTAGGTTATTTCAAAGATGAAGGAGAGCCATTACAGTGCATTTTTCAATTTCATCTGCTCTTATTTATACCTGACAGGAAATTCTGGAGGGCAATTAATGGCATTTTTTACAAGAGAATGTGTATCATTTTTTCTTTTAGCAATGACCCTGATCTCCGTGCCAAACAGAGGAGACAGATGAATATTTAGATGACAGGGTTGAATCCCAGTAGCTTGTGTGGATAACTACTTTTTTCAAAAACTTCTGGGAACAAGGATTGTCTTTAAAATATTAAAGCTGTAGGCCCAATAAGACAGTATGATGAATTGATAATTTGTAAACTATACATATAAATACTGCCCAAGGACAGCAAATCAATAAGGTGCAACACAGGGAGAAAAACTGGGATGGGGAACTTTTTTGTCAGGAAAATAATAATAGAAAGCATCAAAAGAATGTACTCAAATAAATGAAACACAACTACAAGATTGTCTTTAAAATAAGACAAAACTTTATCCACATGTTCAATGGAGAAGCTTCCATTTTTTGACTACCCAAATTATGTAAACTCTTGTTTACCTTATAGTCTTGAAAAGTGGTTCTGAATTGGAAATGAAAATAATTACCCTTTCCTCCATTTTGAGCCTTAATGCTGAAGCTGAAACTCCAGTACTTTGACCACCTTATGCGAAGAGTTGACTCATTGGAAAAGACCCTGATGCTGTGAGGGATTGGGGGCAGGAGGTGAAGGAGATGACAGAGGATGAGATGGCTGGATGGCATCACTGACTCGATGGACGTGAGTCTGAGTGAACTCCTGGAGTTGGTGATGGACAGGGAGGCCTGGCATGCTGCAATTCATGGGGTCGTAAAGAGTCGGACACGACTGAGCGACTGAACTGAACTGAACTGATAAGCACTTTCCAAGTATATTTAATTCACAATTTGAACAGTAAGATTATCACATAAAAGTCTAATGGAAGAAACATTCTCAAAACATAGCCGCAAAATCCAGAGTTTTAAACAAATTTCAAGGTTCATATGCAATGAATTTTTTCTTAGCTCCATAAAGACTATCAACTATGAAAACATAATGGAGTTAATGATAGTACGTTTCAAGATGGTACTGCACAAAAAATGTATTAGGTCTAAATATGAATATATATTCATATTTCTATTACAATATAAAAGCCAACAAATCATGACACAAGCAAAGTAAATTGCTAATAAAGGAGAAGGAGTTCCTGGGCTTAGTTGTTAAAATGAATGCCCTCAAACTAACAGACGATAAATCCAAACACAGATTTCTATTGCCATCAGATCATCTGTTACATATGTACATATGGAATCTAAAAATCTCTTTCTCCAGTACCTCATCTGAGGAATTACTTTAGATTGAGCAATGCACTTTTTTGCCTTTAGAAAAATGGAAAAGAAGTTCTGAGTTTGCATACTTTTCCTAATTCAGAATGTGCTCTGCTTAGTTGCTCAGTTGTGTCTGATTTTGCGACCCCATGGACTGTAGCCTCCTAGGCGCCTTTGTCCATGAGATTCTCCAGGGAAGAATACTGGAGGGCGTTTCCATACCCCCCTCCAAGGGATCTTCCCAACCCAGGGTTTAAAACCAGATCTCCCGCATTGTAGGTGGATTTTTGACCATCTGAGCCACTTCAGTGTTCTTGCCTGGAGAATCCCAGGGACGGGGGAGCCTGGTGGGCTGCTGTCTATGTGGTCACACAGAGTCGGACACGACTGAAGTGACTTAGCAGCAGCAGCAGAGCCATCAGCGAAGCCCCTGATCTAAAATATGGGCTCAAAAATATGCATTCAACCAATTCATAAATGAGCTATAATCATTTTAAAACCATGCAAGACAGTTGAAACTTCAGGTATAGAAGCCTATCAGGTCAGTTCAGTCACTCACTCATGTCCAACTCTTTGCAACCCCATGGACTGCAGTACGCCAGGCTTCCCTGTCCATCATCAAATCTCAGAGCCTACTCAAACTCATGTCCATTGAGTCGGTGATGCCATCCAACCATCTTATCCTCCATTGCCCCATTGTCTTCCTGCCTTCAATCTTTCCCAGCATCAGGGTCTTTTCCAATGAGTCAGTTCTTTGCATCAGGTGGCCAAGGTATTGGAGTTTCAGCTTCAGCATCAGTCCTTCCAATGAATATTCAGGACTGATTTCCTTTAGGATGGACTGGTTGGATCTCCTTGCAGTCCACGGGACTCTCAGGAGTCTTCTCCACCACCACAGTTAAAAGCATCAATTCTTTGATGCTCAGCTTTCTTTATAGTCCAACTCTCACATCCACATGCGACTGCATGTCACAGAAACAGTGACAAGCCTAACACTTCAGTTCAATTCACTCCCTCGGTCATGTCTCATTAATTGCAACCCCATGGACTGCAGCATGCCAGTCTTCTCTGTCCATCACCAACTCCCGGATCTTGCTCAAACTCATGTCCATTGAGTTGCTGATGCAATCCAACCATCTCATCCTCTGTTTTCCCCTTCTCCTCCTGCCTTCAATAATCTGTCCCAGCACCAGGGTCTTTTCCATTGAGTTCTTCGCATCAGGTGGCCAAAGTATTGGAGTTTGAGCTTCAATATAGAAGCCTATCAGATCAGATCAGATCAGTTGCTCAGTCGTGTCCGACTCTTTGCAACCCCATGAATTGCAGCACACCAGGCCTCCCTGTCCATCACCAACTCCCGGAGGTCAATGAGGCTCACATCCATCAAGTCAGTGATGCCATCCAGCCATCTCATCCTCTGTCGTCCCTTTCTCCTCTTGCCCTCAATCCCTCCCAGCATCAGAGTCTTCTCCAATGAATCAACTCTTTGCATGAGGTGGCCAAAGTACTGGAGTTTCAGCTTTAGCATCATTCCTTCCAAAGGAATCCCATAGATATGCATAAACTCCAATCTATATACCAGGTCAGCTAACTATGTCTGTTTTTATAAATAAAGTTTTATTGCAACATGGCCATGCTTGTTCATGCTTGTGGCCTGCTACTGTCTTACAATAGCAGAATTGTTTAGTGGCTATAGAACTACATGGCCTGCAAAACTGAGAATATTTATCAAATGCCTTTTATAGAAAAAGGTTGCTGATTTCTTGTTTAAACATAAATTTCTTAAAATTATAAAAATTTTCATTTGCTAAATTCTCTTTCAATAATATGTACTATTTATTTTTTCTGATTACTCACCTCCAGTCAGTCTCTGAATCCAATGTTATCCATGATAAATGGGTTTTACAACTATACTAATATTGACCATTATAGTGTATGTGCATGCTCATTCATATCCAATTCTTTGAGATCTCATGGACTGCAGTCCACCAGGCTTCTCTGTCCATGGGATTTTCCAGGCAAGAATACTGGAGGGGGTTGCCATTTCCTTCTCCAGGGGATCTTCCCAACCCAGGGATACAACTCATGTCTCCTGCATCTCCTGCACTGCAGGCAGATTCTTTATACTCAGCCACCTGGGAAACTATGCCAGTATCTTTTCCCAAAGTAAAGTGGAATCAAATAGTTACTGAGGAAGAAAATTGTTTAGAGTCTTCTGTAACTTACAGTTGGTCCTAATTTTTATAGACACGATTTAATTATATGACAAGTTGAATGTGTTAAATATTTGTTTTAGTAATTAATAACTTAAAAACTTTCCTTGAAAGAATGTGAACAGTTTCTAATCAGCAAATGAGATCCTGATAGACTTGTTCACATTTTACAAATAATGTTAGATCACGGTTAGCTTAAGCAAAAACAAATGAATTAGAAAAATATTACATATTTTACAATCAAAGGAAGACCTAAAATGACCAGACCAGGTGAATGATGTAAATAAATACATTTCAAAGAATCTCAATAGTGAGTTTTCTGAACCCTTCTATGGGCACACTGCCAAGGGGGGCGGGGGGAGGGAAATACTCAAATTGCACTTTCTTGGAATATCTAATTGAGATTCAAAGTTTGGATACAGAGTTACATTTGCTTTGCTTGGCTTTTATTTTTAACCAGAGAGACTAAAGTTTATTACCCACAGTTTATCATGCCAAAGTGGTCATAAGGAGGAGCCTCTTAAAGAATAAAAAAAAAAAAAGTAAGGAAAGCCATATAAAGAACTAAACAAAAGACCTCCACTAATGCATTTTAAATAAATAAGCACGGTGACAATATACAGCCTTGACGTACTCCTTTTCCTAATTGGAATCTGTCTGTTGTTCCCTGTCCAGTTCCAACTGTACCTTCCTGACCTGCATATAGGTTTATCAAGAGGAAGGTCAAGTGGTCTGGTATTCCCATCTCTTTCAGAATTTTCTACAGTTTATTGTGATCCACACAGTCAAAGGCTTTGGTATAGTAAATAAAGCAGAAATAGATGTTTTTCTGAACTGTCTTGCTTTTTCGATGAGCAGAGTACATGATGAGAAACGTTGGGCTGGAAGAAGCACAAGCTGGAATCAAGATTTCTGGGAGAAATATCAATAACCTCAGATATGCAGATGACACCACCCTTATGGCAGAAAGTGAAGAGGAACTAAAAAGCCTCTTGATGAAAGTGAAAGTGGAGAGTGAAAAAGTTGGCTTAAAGCTCAACATTCAGAAAATGAAGATCATGGCATCTGGTCCCATCACTTCAAGGGAAATAGATGGGGAAACAGTGTAAACAGTGTCAGACTTTATTTTTTGGGGCTCCAAAATCACTGCAGATGGTGACTGCAACCATGAAATTAAAAGACACTTAGTCCTTGGAAGAAAAGTTATGACCAACCTAGGTAGCATATTGAAAAGCAGAGACATCACTTTGCCAACAAAGGTCCATCTAGTCCAGGCCATGGTTTTTCCAGTGGTCATGTTTGGATGTGAGAATTAGACTGTGAAGAAACTGAGCACCAAAGAATTGAAGCTTTTGAAGTGTGGTGTTGGAGAAGACTCTTGAGAGTCCCTTGGACTGCAAGGAGATCCAACCAGTCCATTCTGAAGGAGATCGGCCCTGGGATTACTTTGGAAGGAATGATGCTAAAGCTGAAACTCCAGTACTCTGGCCACCTCATGCGAAGAGTTGACTCATTGGAGAAGACTCTGATGCTGGGAGGGATTGGGGGCAGGAGGAGAAGGGGACGACAGAGGATGAGATGGCTGGATGGCATCACTGACTCGATGGATGTGAGTCTGAGTGAACTCTGGAAGTTGGTGATGGACAGGGAGGTCTGGTGTGCTGTGATTCATGGGGTTGCAAAGAGTCAGACATGACTGAGTGACTGAACTGAACTGAACTGAACTGAAGGCATTTTAAGCAAAGAGAAAAACATGCTTAAAGCTGAAGTTGTGTGAAAACATATGATATACTGTAAAAAACAATGAGGAATGTTCTAAGACAGAAGCTCCAGATATTTGGAGATTGAGTGTTATTGGTAGCAAAACAATACATAGAAGATAGGTCAGGGCTTTGCAGACCACATGGGCATTTGTTAAGTGCTCATTATTGTAGTATGAAAGCAGCCTTTGACACTATGTAAACAAATGTGCATATGTTTCAGTAAAACTTTATTTTTTAGGTCACATTTGATTTTATCTGCAGACCATAGATGCTGACCCATGGTCTAGGTTCATGGTTGCCACAGGAGACTGAATATGTGCTAAGTTATACAAGATGAACCCCTAGAATGTAGGAAAAACAAAAGACTTTCATATATATTTTTTCTTATCCTTTTGAAATCCCTATATTATATATGTACATAATTGTATAGAATATATGTGTAGAATAATGTATTACTACAATTTAAATATAAATATACATATACAGTGGATGTGCTTGTTCAGTACTGTTCTACTAAGGCAGATATTTGATAGAAAAAGAGATATACAGACAACTGCTTTAGGTAATAGAGAATAATTGCACAAAGAGCCTCTTGATAGAAGTGAAAGAGGAGAGTGAAAAAGTTGGCTTAAAACTCAACATTCAGAAAACTAAGATCATGGCATCTGGTCCCATCACTTCATGGCAAATAGATGGGGAAACAGTGGAAACAGTGTCAGACTCTATTTTTCTGGGCTCCAAAATCACTCAGATGGTGATTGCAGCCATGAAAGTAAAAGATGCTTACTCCTTGGAAGGAAAGTTATGACCAACCTAGACAGCATATTAAAAAGCAGGGACATTACTTTGTCAACAAAGGTCCATCTAGTCAAGGCTATGGTTTTTCCAGTAGTCATGTATGGATGTGAGAGTTGGACTGTGAAGACAGCTGAGTGCCGAAGAATTGATGCTTTTGAACTGTGATGTTGGAGAAGACTCTTGAGAGTCCCTTGGACTGCAAGGAGATCCAACCCATCCATCATAAAGGACATCAGTCCTGGGTGTCCATTGGAAGGACTGATGCTGAAGCTTAAACTCCAATATTTTGACCACCTGATGCGAAGAGCTGACTCATTTGAAAAGACCCGGATATTGGGAAAGATTGAAGGGAGGAAGAGAAGGGGATGACAGAGGATGAGATGATTGGATGGCACACTGACTTAATGGACATGAGTTTGAGTAAACTCTGGGAGTTGGTGATGGACTGGGAGGCCTGGCATGCTGCGGTTCATGGGGTTACAAAGAGTCGTACACAACTGAACAACTGAACTGAACAGAACATTTTTAAAATCAGCGAAGTAAGCTAATCAGATTTTTGAGAAGGATACTTTTTCATGCTGTATTTTTATCATATTTTTTTTAACCTTGAGTACAGCTGTCATTTCTTTTTTAGTTCAGAAGTTTTAATTTGCTTTCTTATGTCTATGATTATCTTAGTTTTATCAAATATAGTGTTTCCTGATGGTTTTCCCAAATTGAAGCCTTAAAAAAAGTGTTAGTATTATAGACAATAATGATAACAAAATAAATAATAAAGAATTTTAGCAACTTGAGATCTTATTGCACCAACCTAACTCAGTACAGTTTCTGGTTTTCCTTAGAGAAAACAGTGAAACCATTAAGTAGAGCAAGTCTAATCTTCATGATAAAAAAGATGAAGTAATTAAATGGTGAAATATCTGAACTACTAATGCCAAAAGAATATAAAAAGGAGTTATGTCAAATGATTGTCATGATTTAATATAATGGAGAAAATGTATTTTTAAAATTTAACTAAAATAGGAATTCTTCCTATCAGAGTGAAATGCACATTTCAGATTTAATATAGTACAACAAAGACAATAGAAAATAGCTTATCAGGCTAAAGGACTGTTGAAAGATCAAGGAAACAGACAAATTCATATGATTTTTAAGACAAGAGAAGATAGTTTCTAGAAAATAATGGAAAAAAAGTTCTTCAGACATTTATTGGGAAAGGTTTGTTCTCAAACGGGGAACAAAACAAATATAAACTATTTACATAGAGTTTGAATTTAAACATAGGAAGTAACCAAATCTGGCATTTATGATCTATAGAAAGAATACAGTAGAAGCTTAACCAAACCAGAAAAAAAAAAAAAAAAAGAGACACTTAGACAAAGTGAGAACAGATATTATACTCTTGGCCATCAAAGAATGTGCTAGAAAATTATGCTATCCTGAGGGGTGACCCCTCTTGCATTCTGCCCTTAATATCACTGCCTCCCCATCTAAAGCTCTACCCTATGTCTTATCCTTCAGGTTGGTAAAATAAAAAAATGTGCCAACCGGAAAATGACCATCCACTTCCATTCATCTTATTCATTTGCTCAATATTCCTCTACAATAATCTTTCCACCTTATTTTATTCAGTTAAATTATAATTGACTTGCAATATTATGTTAGTTTCAGGTGTACAAAATCAAGATTCAATATTTTTATACATTATGAAGTGATCACTATTCTAAGTCTAGTTACCATGTGTAATCATACAAGTTATTACCAATATGATATTATTGATTATATTCCCTATGCTATATGTTGCAGTCCCACCAGTTCAGTTCATTTCAGTCATTTCAGATCAGATCAGATCAGATCAGTTGCTCAGTCGTGTCCGACTCTTTGCGACCCCATGAACCGCAGCAGGCCAGGCCTCCCTGTCCATCACCAACTCCCGGAGGTCACTCAGACTCACATCCATCATTCAGTCGTTTAGTCATATATAATTCTGCAGCCACATGAACTGCAGCATGCCTGGCTTCCATGTCTATCACCAACTCCTGGAGCTTGCTCAAACTCATCTCCAATGAGTGGGTGATGCCATCCAACCATCTCATCCTCTGTCGTCCCCTTCTCCTCCCACGTTCAGTCTAACCCAGCATCAGGGTCTTTTCCAATGAGTCAGCTCTTCATATGAGGTGGTCAAAGTATTGGAGTTTGAGCTTCAGCATCAGTTCTTCCAATGAATATTCAGGACTGATTTCCTTTAGGATTGATTAGTTAGATCTCCTTGCAGTCCAAGGGACTCTCAAAAGTCTTCTCCACCACCACAGTTCAAAAGCATCAATTCTTTGACACTTGGCTTTTTTTATGGTGAATCTCTCACATCCAGGCTTGACTACTGGAAAAACCATAGCTTTGATTATAAGGACTTATATCGGTGAAGTAATGTTTCTGCTTTTTATATGCTAAATTTTTCATAGCTTTTATTCCAAGGAGCAAACATCATTTAATTTCATGGCTGCAGTCACCATCTGCAGTGATTTTGGAGCCCAAGAAAATAAAGTCTTTCACTGTTTCCACTGTTTCCCCTCTGTTTGCCACGATGTGATGGGACTGGATGCAATGATCTTCATTTTTTGAATGTTGAGTTTTAAGCCAGCTTTTTCACTTCTCTTTCATTTTCATCAAGAGGCTCTTTAGTTCTTCTTTGCTTTCTGCCATAAAGTTAGTGCCATCTGCATATCTGAGGTTATTGATATTTCTCCCAGCAATCTTGATTCCAGCTTGTGCTTCATTCAGTCCAGTACTTGCATAATGTACTCTACATATTAAATAGGGTGACAATATACAGCCTTGATGAACTCCTTTCCCAATTTTGAACTAGTCCATTGTTCCATGTCCGATTCTAACTGTTGCTTCTTGACCTGCATACAGATTTCTCAGAAGGCAGGTAAGGTGATCTGGTATTCTCATCTCTTCACAGTTTATTGTGATCTACACAGTCAAAGGCTTTGGCATAATCAATAAAGCAGAAGTAGATGTTTTTCTGGTATTTTCTTGCTTTTTCGATGATCCAGTGGCCACTGGTAATTTGATCTCTGGTTCCTCTGCCTTTTTTAAATCTAGCTTGTACATCTGGAAGTTCACAGTTCACATATTGTTGAAGCCAGGCTTGGAGAATTTTGAGCATTTCTTTGCTGGTGTGTGAGATGAGTGCAATTGTGTAGTAGTTTGAGCATTTCTTGGCATTGCTTTTCTTTGAGGTTGAAATGAAAACTGACCTTTTCCAGTCCTATGGCCACTGCTGAATTTTCCATGTTCAGTTCTAGCTGTTGTTTCTTGACCTGCATACACATTTCTCAGAATGCAGGTAAGGCAGTCTGGTATTCCCATCTCTTAAGAATTTTCCACAGTTTGTTATGATTCACAATATAAAATACTTTAGCGTTGTCAATGAAGCAAAAGTAGATGTTTTTCTGGAACTCTTTTTTCTGTATGTTTTTCTGGAACTCTCTTGCTTTTTGTATGATCCAATGGATGTTGGCAATTTGATCTCAGATTCCTTTACCTTTTCTAAATCCACTAGAACATCTGGAAGTTCTTGGTTCATATACTATTGAAGCCTCACTTGGAGAATTTTGAGCATTACTTTACTAGCATGTGAGATGAGTACATTTGTGTGGTAGTTTGAACATTCATTGTCATTTCCTTTCTTTGGGATTGGAATGAAAACTGACCTCATCCAGCCCTGTGGCCACTGCTGAGACCTTCAAATTTGCTGGCATATTGAGTGCAGTATTTTCAGAGCATCATCTCTTAGGATTTGTAATAGCTCAGCTGGAGTTCCATCACCTCCACTGGCTTTATTTACAGTAATGCTTCCTAAGGCCCACTCGACTTCACAGTCCCGGATGTATGGCTCTAGGTGAGTGATTACATCATCGTGGTTATCTGGGTCATGAAGATCTTTTTTGTATAGTTCTCTGTGTATTCCTGCCACCTCTTCTTAGTATAACCTGCCTCTGTTAGGCTCATACCATTTCTGTCCTTTGTGCCCATCTTTGCATGAAATGTTCTCTTGGTATCTCTAATTTTCTTGAAGAAATCTCTATTCTTTCCCATTCTATTGTTTTCCTCTATTTCTTTGCATTGTTCAGTTAGGAAGACCTTCTTATCTCTCCTTGCTCTTCTTACAACTCTGCATCCCAATGGGTATATTTTTCCTTTTCTCCTTTGTCTTTCATTTCTCTTTTCTCAGCTATTTGTAAGGCCTCCTCAAGCAACCATTTTGCCTTTCTGCATTTCTTCTTCTTGAGGATGGTTTTGATCATCACCTCCTGTACAATGTCACAAACCTCCATCCGTAGTTCTTCAGGCACTCTATCTATCAGATCTAATTGCTTGAATCTATTTGTCACTTCCACTGTATTGTCCTAAAATTTGATTTAGATTATACCTGAATGGTCTAGTAGTTTTCTGTACTTTCTTCAATTTAAGTCTAAATTATGCAATAAGGAGTTCATGATGTGAGCTACAGTCAGCTCCTGGTCTTGTTTTTGCTGATTGTACAGAGCTTCTCCATCTTTGGTTGCAAAGAACATAATCAGTCTGATTTCGGTATTGACCATCTATTGATGTCCATGTGTAGAGTCATGTCTTGTGTTGTTGGAGAGGGTGTTTGCCATAACCAACGTATTCCTTTGGCAAAACTCTGTTAGCTTTTGCCATACTTCATTTTGTACTCCAAGGCCAAACTTGCCTGTTATTCCAGGTATGTCTTGACTTCCTACTTTTGCATTCTAGTCCTCTATAATGAAAAAGACATCTTTTTTTTTTTTTTTTTTTTTTTTGGTGTCAGTTCTAGAAGTTTGTAGGTCTTCATAGAAATATCAAAAACCTCAGATATGCAGATGATACCACCCTTATGGCAGAAAGTGAAGAGGAACTAAAAAGCCTCTTGATGAAAGTGAAAGTGGAGAGTGAAAAGGTTGGCTTAAAGCTCAACATTCAGAAAACGAAGATCATGGCATCTGGTCCCATCACTACATGGGAAATAGATGGAGAAACAGTGGAAACAGTGTCAGACTTTCTTTTTCTGGGCTCCAAAATCACTGCAGATGGTGACTGCAGCCATGAAATTAAAAGACGCTTACTCCTTGGAAGGAAAGTTATGACCAACCTAGATAGCATATTCAAAAGCAGAGACATCACTTTGCCAACAAAGGTTCGCCTAGTCAAGGCTATGGTCTTTCCTGTGGTCATGTATGGATGTGAGAGCTGGACTGTGAAGAAGGCTGAGCGCCGAAGAATTGATGCTTTTGAACTGTGATGTTGAAGACTCTTGAGAGTCCCTTGGACTGCAAGGAGATCCAACCAGTCCATTCTGAAGGAGATCAGCCCTGGGATTTCTTTGGAAGGAATGATGCTCAAGCTGAAACTCCAGTATTTTGGCCACCTCATGCGAAGAGTTGACTCATTGGAGAAGACTCTGATGCTGGGAGGGATTGGGGGCAGGAGGAGAAGGGGATGACAGAGGATGAGATGGCTGGATGGCATCACTGACCTGATGGATGTGAGTCTGGGTGACCTCCGAGAGCTGGTGATGGATAGGGAGGCCTGGAGTGCTGCAGTTCATGGGGTCGCAAAGAGTCGGACACAACTGAGCGACTGATCTGATCTGATAGTACTTTTCAGCCACTTTGGCATTAGGGGTTGGGGCATAGACTTAGATTACTATGATATTGAATGGTCTGCCTTGGAAACAAACAGTGATCATTCTGTCATAGTTGAGACTGAACCCAAATACTGCATATCTTTTTGAGTTATCATTTTTGTTTACTTCACATTAATACCCAGAAGTGGAATCCTGCATTGTATGGTCATATTATTTTTCTCTGCTGCTGCTGCTATGTCATTTCAGTCATGTCCGACTCTGTGCGACCCCATAGATGGCAGCCCACCAGGCTCCCCCATCCCTGGGATTCTCCAGGCAAGAACACTGGTTTGGGTTGCCATTTCCTTCTGCAGGACATGAAAGTGAAAAGTGAAAGTGAAGTCGCTCAGTTGTGTCTGACTCAGCGACCCCATGGACTGCAGCCTACCAGGCTTCTCCATCCATGAGATTTTCCAGGCAAGAGTACTGGAGTGGGGTACCATTGTCTTCTCCATTAATTCTCTGAGGAACCTCCATAATATTTTCCTTAATGGTTGTACCAATTTATAACCCACAGAGAGTGCACAAGTGTTCCCTTTTTTCCACATCCTCACCTAAACTTGATTTTTCTTCTTTATATACAAGACATTTTCCATTCTGACAGATGTGAGGTGATATCTCACTGGTTTTGATTGCATTTCCCCAATGATTAGTGATGTTGAGCATCTTTTCATGTGTGCATGTTGGCCATCAGTATTCATTCTTTGGACAAATGTCTGTGCAGGTCCTCTGCCCAATTTTTAATTGGATTTTTTTTTTTTTTTTGAGTTGTATGAGTTTTTTATATATTTTGAATATTGATCCCTTAACAGCCAGAACCTCTGCAAATATTTTCTCCCATTCAGTAGATTACTTTTTGTTTGTTTTTAATTTCTTTTGCTATGTTGATTCTCTCTACCTCGTTTAGAATTCAAATCAATTGTGTCCAATAAATTGTTTTGTCAGTTATTTCTTTCTGTATTAGATTAAATTTTATGAGTCATCATTATAATCACTCTTGTGTACAAACACTAGTATCTTAAAAATAACAGATTATCAATCAAGTCTTTATTAAATAATTACTTGTATGTATTACTGTTGCAATACCACAGTCTGTTATTTTAGTAAAATTGTATGAAATGGATGAATGATATTTTTATGGAGGTAGAAGAGGATGGTGATAATGGTTGGGAGCTTTCTGGAGGCAGTGCAGCTTGATTAAGAATTTCAAAATGTACAGAAATTGAATGGATAACAGTGCATTCTCTCATTCTGATGAGAGTGAGTTGACAAAAATATGAGGTTAGGTTGAAGGGATAAGTGATTCCTTATTTTTTATAAGTAATTAGCCATAAGAATTCTGAAAATACTTTAAAAATTTAAAGTTTATCTTTGTGCATACCAGTTATAAAGTTTGCAAAAAATTTTATAGCAGAGATCATTGGACAGGACATGCTTTAACAGCAATCTATGGTTTAGGATGCTTTCTTAGTCAAATAATAACACCTTTCTTAGGTAGTGAGAACATTATTTTTTCAACAAAAATATCTCTGAAGTTTATATACTTGATTATATTTAGTCTCAGGCATTAATTTATATGTATGAAAATTATAAAATTAATTAAGTTAAATGTTTAGTATTTGATTAAGTCTCTTTTCTATAATGTCATACCCAATCATTTTTATGACCTCAATATATTTAACATGACATAGTAAACAAGATTAAAAGCACAAAAGCTACTTACTGATCTCAATCAGCATTTTCCCCACGATCTGCATTTATTACAGACTTTCATTTGCAACTTGGTATAAATTGAAATCTAAGTGTATATATTAAAGACAATTAATCATATTATGTTAATGTCTTCTTATATCTTGATCTATGACAGCCATCTTTGCATTCATTAATCCTATGTTCTATTTTAGGACCTAAAAGCTAATTTCAGACTTTGGGACTAAATTCAAGATTTTCACAGTTACATATCAAGAAAGCTTTCTTAGTAGTGGGCAAATAATTGTTGCACTTAGGAAATAAAGTAATGGCATAAAATGTTCTAGATTTTCCTTCTAAAGAAACACACACCAGATTTATAGAATACAAACTTTGCAAAACAAAACAAATCTCTTCAGTACACTAACCCCAAACATAGATATTTTACTTAAAATAGGGTGGTAAGAAGGAGAAATGAGTCTACTTTTCTATCAATAGCCATACATTTCATTCTAAAAGACCTATGCTATCATTATTCTCAGTAATATATCTAAGGATCTGGGAACTGAGAAGAGAGGATGCAGAAAGAGAGACAACTGATTCTTTGTCTGCTGCTAAGTTGCTTCAGTCGTGTCCGACTCTGTGCCACCCCATAGACGGCAGACCATGAGGCTCCCCTGTCCCTGGGCTTCTCCAGGCAAGAACACTGGAGTGGGTTGCCATTTCCTTCTTTGTCTAGCCCGGTAGATTATTAATGGCTATTGTAGAAATTGATCTTTCTCTATACATTTTATAATCTATTATTCATTCTGAATAAACATGTATTACTAACCAAATATATCAGAATGTGCAATCTACTACTACTGTTAAGTTACTACTGCTACTGCTACTGCTAAGTCACTTCAGTCGTGTCCGACTCTGTGCGACCCCATAGATGGCAGCCCACTAGGCTCCTCCATCCCTGGGATTCTCCAGGCAAGAACACTGGAGTGGGTTGCCATTTCCTTCTCCAATGCATGAAAGCGAAAAGTGAAAGTGAAGCCGCTCAGTCGTGTCCGACTCTTAGTGACCCCATGGACTGCAGCCTACCAGGCTCCTCTGCCCATGGGATTTTCCAGGCAAGAGTACTGGAGTGGGGTGCCATTGCCTTCTTAAGTTACTACAGAGGTGTCCAAGTCTTTGAGACCCTGTGGACTGTAGCCCAGTGGGTTGCTCTGTCCATGGGATTCTCCAGGTAATACTGGAGTGGATTGCCATTTCCTTCTTTAAGGATCTTCCCAACCCAGTGACTGAACCCACATCTCTTCTGTCTCCTGTATTGGCAGGTGGGTTCTTTACAGCTAGTGCTACCTGGGAAGCCCATGCAATCTGCCAGGTTCAAGTAACATGCATGTATAGTTCCAGATTCACTGAAAATGTTGTTCAAAGAAGGCAATGCCACCCCACTCCAGTACTCTTGCCTGGGAAATCCCATGGACAGAGGAGCCTGGTAGGCTGCAGTCCATGGGGTTGCTAAGAGTCGGATACGACTGAGCGACTTCACTTTCACTTTTCACTTTCATGCACTGGAGAAGGAAATGGCAACCCACTCCAGTATTCTTGCCTGGAGAATCCCAGGGACGGGGGAGCCTGCTGGGCTGCCATCTCTGGGGTCGCACAGAGTTGGACACGATGGAAGCAACTTAGCAGCAGCAGCAGCAGAAAATGTTAAGAGCTAAAGGAGCCAAATTTGGATTAAGAGTAACAGTTTGCTTACAAGCATATAGACATAAGTCACACACATGTACACACACACACATACCCTTTTAGAGTATTATCAATAAACAGTCCAGATTACAGGAAAATCATAAATGTAAGAACAGAGCTTTAATGTATGGACATTGAAAAAGAATCCAGAATAAATTGAGTAGAAGTGAAAGTTTTTCTGCTGCAAAAATGAAACTGACTTTCATATGAAAAAGATCACCACTTTTCTAATATAATTAAGACAATAAAATCCACAATTCTAGTATACTTGAAAAATTACATTAAAATCTTAACTTGCATACAATTTTAATAACAAAAATGCATACAAATAAACTCCTCCTACATTAGCCTTTCCTTTTTCAATAGTGAAAATTGAAAGAAAACATGTTGGTTGTAAGAAGCATAGTTCTGAGAAAATGTGCTTATTAGTTGAGATTCTATATTCATTTCTATATAGCTTACATATGAAGGACAATAGGAATTCATTATTAAATATGTAAGAAATGAGACTATATGTATATTTCTATATGTGCACAAGCATGTGTGCTCAGTCAACTTCTTGCGACCCATGTACTATAACCTGCCAGTTTCCTCTGTCCATGGAATTTTCCAGCTAAGAATACTGAAGTGGTTTGCCATTTCCTACTCTAGGCAATCTTTCTGACCCAGGAATGGAATTCATGTCTTCGAACTTGTGTCTCCTGCATTTGCAGACAGATTCTTACCACTGAGCCACCAGGGAAGCCCATATTTCTATATGTATACCTACATTAATGTATTTTCAAATTGTATCGATGTAAATGTATATAAGCATGAATGCAGAGTATAGATATAGTTAGATATTTGCATATACATAGAATCAACTATAATAAGTAAGATGAAATAATAACACCGAAAAGTCCTGTTACAAACAAAAATACATAAGAGATAAGCATCAAAATACATAGATATAGATATTCTGGAATAAGTAACAATAAAAAATGTGGGAAAATTAAGACAATAAAATCAAAATGAATTTTTGAAAGAGACTGTATTTAAGTATTATTGTATTTAACAATATTGTATTATTGAAAATAACTACCCTCTGGACTTCTGTGATGATCTTTAAGACTCTGCACTTCTGGGGAGGAGCTAAGATGGCAGACGAGTAAGACGGGGAGAATACTTTCTCCTCCACAAATCCATTAAAAGAACATTTGAATGCTGAATAAATTCGATAAAACAACTTCTAAATGCCGGCAGAGGACATCAGGCACTTAGAAAGACAACTCATTGTCTTCAAAACGAGAAAACGAGCCCTGTGGTAACTCCTTTTGTGGAGAAGTGGCGCGGACACCAGCATTTGCTATTGGCAAGCGGGGGCTGGGCTAGGAGGAGGGCGAGGCATGCATTGCTTTGAGAAAGGATTTGGCCTGGCTATCTCGGGCGCTATCTGAGCGAAATAACCAGACTGTCGGCTGTCTATTACATCAAAAGCCAGCCCTAACTTAAGACACCACCAGGACTACCTACAGAACAAAGAGCTGCACAGAGTTGGCCGGCTGCAGGCCATCCCACTCCGGTGACAGGCAGCCAGGGCTGGAGGCGGGCAATTACAGCCCTAGAGAGACACTGTCT
The DNA here is from genome assembly GCA_935064755.1 of Tragelaphus eurycerus. Lineage (NCBI taxonomy): Eukaryota > Metazoa > Chordata > Mammalia > Artiodactyla > Bovidae > Tragelaphus > Tragelaphus eurycerus. The sequence continues at coordinate 7,426,323 of CAKXYN010000012.1, read as the reverse complement.
AACGGAACTGTGAGTAGGTTTCTGTGCTGACTCACGCTTCTTGGGGCTCTGGATGGTCAACATCTGCCTGAGAAAGTGCGCTGTTTGTATACCCAGAAAACTGAGTGGCGGAGAGGCGATAAGTCGCAGCAGCTGCGCTCGCTGAACATTTCATCACCTGTGCTACTCAGATCTGGGAAGGGCATAAAACGCAGACTCAACCAAGTCTGTGCTTCTGAGGATTATCCAAGTGCCTGAACCTGGCCGGATTAGATTTGGGTGTTCATCTCCGCCCCCTCTGTAACAAGGCAGAGATCAGATATTGAAAAGACCTGTAAACCGCCTCAATAAAGAGAATTCAACAAACTACCAGAATATAGTAAGGACACTCTAAACTTCGCAATTTTAACAAAATGAAGAGACAAAAGAATACCCAGCAGCTAAAGGAACAGGATAGATGCCCACCAAACGAAACCAAAGAGGAAGAGATAGGGAATCTACCTGATAAAGAATTCCAAATAATGATAGCGAAATTAATTCAAAATCTCAAATCAAAATAGAATCACAGTTAAAGAGTCTGGAGACAAGGATTGAGAAGATGCAAGAAAGGTTTAACAAGGACCTAGAAGAAATAAAAAAGAGTCAACACATAATGAATAATGCAATAAATGAGATCCAAAACACCCTGGAGGCAACAAATAGTAGAATAACAGAGGCAGAAGATAGGATTAGTGAATTAGAAGATAGAATCCTAGAAATAAATGAATCAGACGAGAAAAAAGAAAAACGTATCAAAAGAAATGAGGACAATTTCAGAAACCTCCAGGATAACATCAAACGCTACAACATTCGAATCATAGGAGTTCCAGAAGAAGAAGATAAAAGAAAGATCAGTGACTTCCGGTAAGATGGCGAAGGATTAGGACGGGGAATACGCTTCTCCTCCACAAATTCATCAATGGGACATCTGGGCGCCGAGTAAATACCACAAACAGCTTCGGAGTGCTGGCGGAGGACGTCGGACACCCAGAAAAGCAACTCACTGCCTTCTAAAGGAGGTAGGAAAGAATATAGAAGCCAGAGAGAGACAAAGAGGGAGGGGCGGACCTCTGTCCGGGGAAGGGAGTCTTAAAAGAGAAGTTTCCAAACACCAGGAAACACTCTCCTGCGGAATCTGCGCCGAACCTGGGAAACACGGAGACTATCATAACAGGGAGGAGAACAGTTGAGCAATTAGAACCCACAGACTGCGGGCCCTGCGGTAACTTCCGCAGCGGAGAAGCATCGCTGCAAACGCCCGCATCTGCCATTGGGGAGCCGGGGCTGGGCAGGGAGACGCCTTGGCCGTTCCCACGCGGGACGCTCCGCTGCCGGCGCTCCTCAGAGGGACGCTCCCCGCGGGACTCTCCCCCACTGGACGCTCCCCCGCCGGCCACTCCCGCGCAGGCGTGCCCCCGCCCGCTGTGCCGGCGGCTCCCCGGGGCCACCCCATCCCCTCCCCCACCCCCCGCCCGCCATTCCCGTCGCCGACCCCTCCCCCTCTGCGGGCCTCAGCGCAGACTTCGTTCGCCTGATTGTCTGGAGTGCTGCCTAACTGGAGTAGTTTGGGCCGGCAATCCAGATTGTGCAGCGCCGACCACACGAGTGGCGGGCCTTGGCCCAGACACCGCCGAACCATGCACAGAACAAAGAACTATACAGACCAACCACAGAGAAAGGGGCCTATAGATCTTGAGAAATTTAAGCGGAACAAGGAACTAGCTGAAAATGAACTGAACCCACAACAATAATAGAGAAACTCTTATATATATTGTTACTATTTTTACCATCATTATTTCCTTTTTTTTTTCTTTTCTTTTTTTAATATTTATTTTTTTAAATTTTTATTATTTTTTAATTGGAAAAAGGAAAACAAAAATTTTTTTTCCTTTTAATTTTTTTTTGTTGTTGTTTGTTTCTTTTATTTTTTTATTATTATTTTTTTTTTATCCTCTAGTACTTCTTTAATCTCCACGTTTAGATATAACTTTTGCGACCCTGTTTTGTTTTGTTTTTTCTTTTTTCCTTTTTGTCCTTTGCTTTTTTCCTTTCCTTTTTTCTTTTCTTTACTGATTACTGACTAGATCTGTCTCTGTTCTTCACACTCCCTCCTTTTATCCTCCTGACCCCTCTGTCTCCTTCCTCCCTTTTTCCTTCTATGTTTTCGTGATCTCTGAGCGTCCAGTTGTGTGTATGGAAGTTTTGAGACTACTGTATAACAATAACTGGAACAGGGCTAGTCCATACCTTCCCACAACACTAATTGACAGGAGCTCATTAAGCCTCCATACCTACTCTGACCAAGCATCCCAATTCACAACATACCAAGCAATTCTCCAAAAACACAGCCTAGCTCCAATACCGGCTACACAAACACCCCAAGCATAACATCTCATAACTCACTACTAACACTCCACTCACCCAAAATCCACTCCACCCACCAGAACACCACAACTTCCATAACAAACCTCGACAACCACTGTACAACCCATATAGTGCAAACGCCACAATAAAGAGAACTCCACAGACTACCAGAATACAGTAGACGCCCCAAACTTAGCAATTTAAACAAGATGAAAAGACAGAAGAATTCCCAGCAGGTAAAGGAACAGGATAAAAGCCCACCAAACCAAACAAAAGAGGAAGAAATAGCGAACCTACCTGATAAAGAATTCCGAATAATGATAGTGAAATTAATCCAAAATCTGGAAAGCAAAATGGAATCATGGATAAATAGTCTGGAGAAAAGCATTGAGAAGATGCAAGAAAGATTTAACAAGGACCTAGAAGAAATAAAAAAGAGTCAACATATAATGAATAATGCAATAAATGAGATCCAAAACACTCTGGAGGCAACAAATAGTAGAATAACAGAGGCAGAAGATAGAATTAGCAAATTAGAAGATAGAATGGCAGAATTAAAGGAATCAGAGGAGAAAAAAGAAAAACGAATTAAAAGAAATGAGGACAATCTCAGAGACCTCCAGGACAATATTAAATGTTACAATATTCGAATCATAGGAGTCCCAGAAGAAGAAGACAAAAAGAAAGACCATGAGACGATACTAGAGGAGATAAAGTCTTCCCTAAAAGGAAGGAAACCATCAAACACCCAAAAAAAAAAAAAAGAGAAAAAAAAAAAAGGCCATAAAAGCTGATCTCAAACTCTCCCCAGGGGAGGCATGTGCGCCAATGACCAATCTCTCTAAGGGAATAAACCTTTAAAAAAAAGCTGAGAAACCACAACTCTCAAAAATCAAAGGAAAAAAAAAAAAAGCAGGGAAAAACCTGTAGGGGTCCAACTGGCTGATGATACTCTTGAAATAAAACTTTCCAAAAAAAATCAGAAAGAGCAGAAGAAGAAATAAAACCTAGGAAATAGCAAAACTCTGAAATAACCTCTAACCCACCTCCCAATGGAAAATAAAAAAAAAAGGGACCTAATAAACTTAAAAGCTTTTGCACAAAAGGAAATAGAAGGTGAAAAGACAGCCTTCAGAATGGGAGAAAAAGCAAGAGAACTGAAAAAATAATTAAAAACTTTAAGCTCTTCAGAAAAAACCCAATAAAAATGGGCCAAGAACTCAATAGACATTTCTCCAAAAGAATAAGATGGCTAACAAACACATGAAAAGATGCTCAACATCACTCATTATAGAGAAATGCAAATAAAACCACTATGAGATACCATTTCACGCCAATCAGAATGGCTGCTATCCAAAAGTCCACAAGCAATAAATGCTGGAGAGGGTGCGGAGAGGGAACCCTCTGCACTGTTGGTGGGAATGCAAACTAGTACAGCCACTTTGGAGAACAGTATGGAGATTCCTCAAAAAACTGCGAAAGAACTGCCTTTGTCCAGCAATCCCACTGCTGGGCATATACACTGAGAAAAATTGAAGAGACACCTGTACCCCAATGTTCATAGCAGCACTGTTTGCAATAGCAGAACGTGGAAGCAACCTAGATGTCCATCCACAGATGAATGGATAAGCAAACTGTGGTACATATACACAATGGAATAACTCAGCCATTAAAAAGAATAATTTGAATCAGTTCTAAGGAGGTGGATGGAACTGGAGCCTATTATACAGAGTGAAGTAAGCCAGAAACAAAACACAAATAAGTATATACGCAATATGGAATTTAGAAAGATGGTAAAAAAAACCATTTACGAGACAAAAAAGAGACACTGATGTATAGACCAGACTTTTGGACTCTGGGACCAGGAGAGGGTGAGATGATTGGGGAGAATAGCATGAAATATGTATAATATTAATCTGAAATGTATTAATTGTTCAAACTAAACACTATCATGTTACAATTTGTTCATACTAGATGTTTGTAATGTTTCTGATAATCAATAAAGAGATTCTTGATCAAAAAAATAAAAAATAAAAATAAAAAAAATAAATTAAAAAAAAAAAAAGAAAGATCATGAGGAAATAGTTGAGGAGATAATAGTTGAAAACTTCCCTAAAATGGAGAAGGAAATTACCACTCAAGTTCAAGAAATCCAGAGAGTCCCTAACAGGATAAACCCAAGGCGAAACACCCCAAGACACATATTAATCAAATTAACAAAGATTAAATATAAAGAACAAATATTAAAAGCAGCTAGGGAAAAACATCAAATAACTCACAAGGGAATTCCCATAAGGATAACAGCTGATCTTTCAATAGAAACTCTCCAAGCCAGGAGGGAATGGCAAGACGTAATTAAAGTGATGAAAGAAAATAACTTACAGCCTAGATTATTGTATCCAGCAAGGATCTCATTCAAATATGAAGGAGAAATCAAAAGCTTCACAGATAAGCAAAAGTTGAGAGAATTTTGCACCACTAAACCATTTCTCCAACAAAAACTAAAGGACATTCTCTTGATAGGAATCACTAAAAGGGTCTATAAACTCGAACCCAAAACAATAAAGAAAATCTTATTTATCAATAATTGTTTTAAACGTTTATGGGCTGAATGCCCTAATCAACAGACAAAGACTGGCCGAATCGATACAAAAACAAGACCCCTACATACCTTGTCTACAAGAGACAACCAAAAGACTAAAATGGGTCAAATGGATACAAAAACTAGACCCCTATATATGTTGTCTACAAGAGAACCACCTTAAAATACGAGATATATACTGACTGAAAATGAAGGCCTGGAAAAAGATTTTCTATGCAAATATGGACCTTAAGAAAACAGGAATAGCAATACTTATATCAGATAAAATTGACTTTAAAGATCTTGAAAAGGAGACAATGAAGGTTACACATAACGACTTAAAGGAACAATCCAAAAAGAAGTTATAACAATTATAAATATATATGCACCCAACATTGGAGCATTGATATATCTAAGACAAACATTAATTAATATGATAGAAGAAATATGCAGCAATACAATAATAGTGGGAGACTTTAATACCCCACTCATATAATCTGGCTGTAATAGACAAAGTAAAGAGCAAATCATATTTACTTATGAGCCTCAAAAAATTCAGTTCACTCAGGAGAGTTTAAAAAAAAAAAAAAAAAAAAAAGACTTATTTGTTCATTCTGTAAAGGTTTATTGACTATTTTATGGGTTTGGTACCACTTTGGGTAGTAGGGAGGAAGAGGTGACAAATGTGATCCTGTCCTAAATAATATATTGTGGTAAAGATAGACCTACCAATACAAAATACCAAGATGTGCCTAAAGATGAGGACACCCAAACTGGACTTTTTGTTTTCTGAACTTTTCATTTCAAGAACAAACCTCCTAATATAGGATGAATTCACCATGATTTTTTTTAAGTGTTCTTTGTGATTAAAAACAGAAAGACATTGGTTTAGAAATTACATATACTCCTCCCCAGCATCACTCCCCTTCTTTCTTCCCATTTCCCTCCCACTCTCATTGATTCTTTCCTTTGTCCATTTTCCCCTGCAAAATAAAAAAAAAAAGACTCTGCACTTCCAATACAGGAGGCATAGGTTTGATCCCTGGCCAGGGAACTAAGATCCTGCATGCTGCAAGCTGGGAACAAAAAAACATGTAAACAAAACATCACACAGGCACACAAAACACACATGAGAAACTACCCTTCCTATTATAGACTCATACAAAATTAACATAGTTTCCAAATGAGAGAAAAAAGTGATAACACACCAAATATCTCATCTTAAATGGGAGGAAGAGAAATATTATATCTTTTTCACTTTTATTCAACAAAAGGAGAATCTAAACCAATACAAATGTCCGTCTAGGCAAGGCTATGGTTTTTCCAGTGGTCATGTATGGATGTGAGAGTTGGACTATGAAGAAAGCTGAGCACCGAAGAATTGATGCTTTTGAACTGTGGTGTTGGAGAAGACTCTTGAGAGTCCCTTGGACTGCAAGGATATTCAACCAGTCCATTCTGAAGGAGATCAGCCCTGGGATTTCTTTGGAAGGAATGATGCTAAAGCTGAAACTCCAGTACTTTGGCCACCTCATGTGAAGAGTTGACTCATTGGAAAAGACTCTGATGCTGGGAGGAATTAGGGGCAGGAGGATAAAGGGGTGACAGAGGATGAGATGGCTGGATGGCATGATTGACTCCATGGACGTGAGTCTGAGTGACCTCCGGGAGTTGGTGATGGACAGGGAGGCCTGGCGTGCTGCGATTCATGGGGTCACAAAGAGTCGGACACGACTGAACTGAACTGAACTGAACTGAAACCAATAGAACTGACATAAGATCACATACATCAGATATGCCATCCAATGGTTTAAATTTACTATCGTGAGCAGGATTGTAGAATAGTGGCTAAGAACAGGATCTGGAGCAGAAAACCTGAGTGTAGAGACTTGATCTGATCTAATGCTTGCTAGTGTCTGACATTGTTTAAAAACTGGGCTTTAGTTTCTTCATCAATAAAAGGAGGATTATAATATACTCTCCCATAGGGTTATGAGGATGATTCGATTAGTTTCAATAAAAAAAGCTCTTAGGACAGTGCCAGCACATAGAAAACTTGTAAGTATTTGCTGTTGCTAATATTTTTGCTAAAAGAAACAAAGGATATCAGATTGTATATTACTTATAAGAGACAAATTTAAACACACAAGATGTTAAAAGTCCAGCTAAAAGTTTGGGAAAATACATGTCAGTCAAAATAAGGAAAAAGAAAAGATATGAATATTAATATCTAAGAAAATCACACACCCATGAGAAATAAAGGGAAATAATAAGGTGAGTAAAAGCCAGACAGTAGTGTTTATAATAAGGATTTATGGATCAAGACTCTGTATATTTAAATATGTGGCAATAAAATCTATTTTTAAAACAGCTGGAAATTCAAAGAAAATGGACAAATGCATAAATGTATAAGGAGATTTAGACACGAAACTACGGGTCTTTGAGTATAATAGATTAAATTCATAAAAATAAAGATATAGCCAATTTGAATAATTTAATGAGGTTGAACTTTATGTATACATCTTTGATGTCTGTGTTCTATCACAAATACATTTCTTTTCAAGGCAAAACCTGAAAAAAAATTGCCAAAAGGATTATAAGATATTTATCCCAACAGGAATAAATGCCACACTCAAATTATAATAATTTAAAGAGTTTTTATTTACAAAAAGTGACTATTTATAAAATGGGTGTGGGGTCTATGAAACCACAAGGAATTCTGTAGTAACCCAAGGCCAGAAGCAGCAGGCCTCAGAGGACCGAAGAGAGATGTTATACATCCAGAAGGATAATTGGATAATAAACACTCAATTACTTTTGTTCATTCCTCTGCTGTGACTTCTTGAGGGTCAAAGCCAGCTCAAGGTCAGAAAACTGAGGAGTTCAGTGATATAATTCCATATAGTTCACACATCTGTGTCATAAAGCAGAGGGGGTTAAGAATGAACTTGTGAAGACAAACAGAAGATATCAGCTAGAAAGCCACAAAAAAGCTCAGTAAATTACAAAAACGAGGGAAAGCTCATACATTCACTCTGATCTCAATAAAATAAAAATTTTAATAATAATTTAAGCTAAAAATTCAGAGAAGGCAATGGCACCCCACTCCAGTACTCTTGCCTGGAAAATCCCATGGGCGGAGGAGCCTGGTAGGCTGCAGTTCATGGGGTTGCGAAGTCGGACACAAGTGAGCAACTTCACTTTCACTTTTCACTCTCATGCATTGGAGAAGGCAATGGCAACCCACTCCAGTGTTCTTGCCTGGAGAATCCCAGGGACGGGGGAGCCTGGTGGGCTGCAGTCCATGGTGTCGCACAGAGTAGGACACTACTGAAGCTACTTAGTAGCATCAGCAGCAAGCTAAAAATTGTATGCACATTAACTGATTTCTTGGCTCACCATTCCTTCTTGAAACTTTATTTCCTCGTGTTCCCCCCCAAAACCACATTAGTTCCTTTTATAGTTTGCTAGTAGTTTCTTCACAAAAGTCTTATTTTTAAATTCTGTCTTTGTATGTGGGAGCCAATGGTAGACACAGAAATTAATCCAGGAAGTAACACCTTCATAAAACTAATAAATATTGAGTATAAAAGTACTTATTTGTTGAAACTAATTGTAAAACTTTTGAAACAATAATATGGAAGATAAAATTAGGGAGGTCTATGTTAAAGCACTCTAAGATGGTCACAGCCTTCAAGAGAATAATGGTATTGACACCTCATGATTTAATATGTGCGTTAAACAATTTATGGCAACTGAAAAAGATTAGGACATCTAAGGCAATAAATAGGAGAAAAGAATAAAAGCATACTTGGTCAATCAGACAGAAGGTAGGGAAGGAGGAAGAGCAGACAGAAAAAAAAAATGAGATAAATAGAAGATAGAAACTAGTATGTGAGAACTAAATCAAACTAAATGAAGACATTTAAATAGCTTATTAAGAAAAATGTATCTAATTAAAATAAAATATAACTCAGTTTTGTGCTATTTACAAGACTTACATTTGAAGCCAAATTAAATAAAAGAATGGAAAAATATCTTCTAGGAGGAATTGCCATAGTCACATTTGGGAAACTAATAAGTCTATCAGTAGGATATACTTATGTGTATGTATATATGAAATATATCTATAAAGATATATTTATAAATATATTTATGTATATAAATATATTTATAAATATAAATATTTAAATATATATTTAAATATTTATTTAAATATATATTTATATTTATGTAAAGAATATAAAAATGTGAGTTGAATCTATATAAAATTTGAGTACAGTTTATCATGGCTTTGAAAAACCATTTTGCTTAGTCATACATATGACAAAATAAAATTTATATTTATTTAAATCCATAAATCAAAAGTATGATATAGTTTTCTGTAATTAAAACATGAAGGTTAACACTGAAAACATACATATCAAATTAATGACCATGATACTTATCTGAGAGAGGGAGGTAAGCCAGTTGAGAGAGTGAGCAAATGATTCTTTAATATAAAATAAAACTGACTGCTAATATTTGTTATTTATAGATATTTAGTAATTAATGTTTGTAGTATTACTCATTTTGTTTGTGTTTTTCTACTTATTCCATTTTTTAAGGCAGACTATGAGGAGATTTGCAAGAGAAATAGAAGAATATGGGGAGCCGAGGAGGTTAATACTATGCATTCTTCTCAGTGCATGGTTTGTGAGATATGCCACAAAAGTGAGATCTTGACAGAAGTAAAAATCAGACATAATGGACACAGAAGATAAAGTTCTAGTGCTCAGAATCTCAGCCAATATGTAAATCTCTACACGTGGCATTAGAGCTTGTAAACTTTTCAGCTTATTATTTCTTTACAACATAGACTAACCTCTCTTTGTTTCATTTGCCCTGTATTACATGAAAGACATTCAGTTCAGTTCAGTTCAGTCATTCCGTTGTGTCTGATTCTTTGAGACCCATGAATCGCAGCATGCCAGGCCTCCCTGCCCATCACCAACTCCTGGAGTCCATCCAAAGCCATGTCAATTGAGTCGGTGATGCCATCCAACCATCTCATCCTCTGTCCTCCCCTTCTCCTCCTGCCCTCAATCTTTCCCAGCATCAGGGTCTTTTCAAATGACTCAGTTCTTTGATCAGGTGGCCAAAGTACTGGAGTTTCAGCTTCAACATCAGTCCTTCCAATGAACACGCAGGACTGATCACCTTGAGGATGGATTGGTTGGATCTCCTTGCAGTCCAAGGGACTGGTCATAACTTTCCTTCCAAGGAGTAAGTGTCTTTTAATTTCATGACTGCAGTCACCATCTGCATGATTTTTGAGCCCCGCCAAAAAATAAAGTCTGACACTGTTTCTACTGTTTCCCCATCTATTTCCCATGAAGTGATGGGAACATGATCTTAGTTTTCTGAATGCTGTGCTTTAAGCCAACTTTTTCACTCTCCTCTTTCAATTTCATCAAGAGGCTTTTTAGTTCCTCTTCACTTTCTGCCATAAGTGTGCTGTCATCTGCATATCTGAGGTTATTGATATTTCTCCCGGCAATCTTGATTCCAACTTGTGCTTCTTCCAGCCCAGCGTTTCTCATGATGTACTCTGCATATAAGTTAAATAAGCAGGGTGACAATATACAGCCTTGATAGACTCCTTTTCCTATTTGGAACCAGTCTGTTGTTCCATGTCCAGTTCTAACTGTTGCTTCCTGACCTGCATATAGGTTTCTCAAGAGGCAAGTCAGGTGGTCTGGTATTTCTATCTCTTTCAGAATTGTCCACAATTTATTGTGATCCACACAGTCAAAGACTTTGGCATAGTCAATAAAGCAGAAATAGATGTTTTTTCTGGAACTCTCTTGCTTTTTCGATGATCCAGCAGATATTGGCAATTAGATCTCTGGTTCCTCTGCCTTTTCTAAAACCAGCTTGAACAGCTGGAAGTTCATGGTTCACGTATTACTGAAGTCTGGCTTGGAGAATTTTGCACATTACTTTCCTAGCGTGTGAGATGAGTGCAATTGTGTGGTAGTTTGAGCATACTTTGGCATTGTCTTTCTTTGGGATTGGAATGAAACTGACCTTTTCCAGTCCTGTGGCCACTGTTGAGTTTTCCAAATTTGCTGGCATATTGAGTGCAGCACTTTCACAGCATCATCTTTCAGCTTTTGAAATAGCTCAACGGGAATTCCATCACCTCCATTAGCTTTATTCATAGTAATGCTTTCTAAGGCCCACTGTACCTCACATTTCAGGATCTCTGGCTCTAGGTGAGTGATTACACCATCGTGATTATCTTGGTTGTGAAGATCTTTTTTGTACAGTTCTTCTGTGTATTCTTGCCACCTCTTAATATCTTTGCTTCTGTTAGGTCCATACCATTTCTGTCCTTTATCGAGCCCATCTTTGCATGAAATTTTCCCTTGGTATCTCTAATTTTTTGAAGAAATCTCTAGGCTTTCCCATTCTGTTGTTTTCCTCTATTTCCTTGCATTGATTGCTGAGGAAGGCTTTCCTATCTTTCCTTGCTATTCTTTGAAACTCTGCATTCAGATGCTTATATCTTTCCTTTTCTTCTTTGCTTTTCACTTCTCTTCTTTTCACAGCTATTTGTAATATCTCTGAAGACAGCCATTTTGCTTTTTTGTATTTCTTTTCCATGGGGATGGTCTTGATCCCTGTCTCCTGTACAATGTCATGAATCTCCGTCCATAGTTCATCAGGCTCTCTATCAGATCTAGTCCCTTAAATCTATTTCTCACTTCCACTGCATAATCATAAGGGATTTGATTTAGGTCATACCTGAATGGTCTAGTGGTTTTCCCTACTTTCTTCAATTTAAGTCTGAATTTGGCATGATCTGAGCCACAGTCCGTTCCCGGTCTTGTTTTTGTTGACTGTACAGAACTTCTCCATTTTTGGCTGCAAAGAATATAATCAATCTTGTTTCAGTGTTGACCACTATGTGTATGTTCATGTGTAGAGTCTTCTCTTGTGTTGTTGGAAGAACGTGTTTGCTATGACCAGTGTGTCTCTTGGCAAAACTCTATTAGCTTTTGCCCTGCTTCATTCCATATTCCAAAGTGAAATTTGCCTGTCACTCCAAAAACTCTTCCCTGTTGGCTCAGATGGTAAAGTGTCTGTCTACAATGCGGGAGACCGGGATTCGATCCCTGGGTTGGGAAGATCCCCCAGAGAAGGAAATGGCAATCCACTCCAGGACTATTGCCTGGAAAATCCCATGGACAGAGGTGCCTGGTAGGCTACAGTCCATGGGGTCGCAAAGAGTTGGACATGACTGTGCGACTTTACTCACACGGTGTTACTTGACTTCTGACTTTTGCATTCCAGTCCCCTATAATGAAAAGGACATCTTTTTTGGGTGTTCTAAAAGGCCTTGTATGTCATCATAGAACCGTTCCACTTCAGCTTCTTCAGCATTACTGGTTGGGGTGTAGACCTGGATTACTGTGATATTGAATGGTTTGCCTTGGAAACGAACAGAGATCATTCTGTCGTTTTTGAGATTGCATCCAAGTACTGCATTTCAGACTCTTTTGTTGACCATGATGGCCACTCCATTTGTTTTAAGGGATTCCTGCCCACAGTGGTAGATATAATGGTCATCTGAGTTAAATTCACCCATTCTAGCGCACCGGCTGCGACGGACCCGTGCAGATGCGTGGCGGAGAGGAGCAACCCCTCTCCGAAGGTCAGGGGCGGTGGCCAAGAGTAGCTACCCTACGTAAGAAGAGATCAGGGGTGATGGCTGAGAGTGCCAGGCTGTGACAGGGCAGGAGCAGTGGAGAGGAGTTACACCACATCTGAGGTCAGGGGCAGCGGCCGGGAGGAGCCACTCCTGACCTTAGATAATGCAAAAATACTTGGACAAAAAATGGCCTCGGAGAAGAAAAGGATAATCAATGGCATATACAACTCTCTAAGGACAAAACAAACAAACAAACAAGGTTTTTTTGGCCTGGGAGGATGAAGGGGATCTTGAAGTAAATCCCTTACTACAGCCCTCTAACTTGAAAATGGTTTAGATAGACTTACTTAAGGGCAATAGGTGTCACACTGATTGCTAGTGGTGATCCTAATGTAAAAGAGAGAGGTAGGCCAGACAACCTCAGTGTATCAGGACCCCCAAGAAGTGTTAGAGGCTCCTTCTGAACAATCATCTCTATTCAGTTGCAACTGATGTTTTTCATTTAAAAACTAGTCTTAATGTTGCTGTGCCACTGGTTTCTCAATGAAAAATAAAAATTTTGATGGTTATGAGAAATCTCCAAATTCTTTGAATGCCAGGAACAATTTGACATTTACAGCATCATGCTGGCAAGCACTGTGAAACAAGTAAACCCTGGCTTTGGGCTACAACTGGCCACCAGTATGAGACCAATTGAGTTAGCCCAGGTGGTTTTTCTTAGAATGAAGTTCTGGGAAGCCATAGTCAGAGCCCCAGAACAAAAGCTGTGCCCTCAACCAAACAGGACTGTCAGTAAAGAAAATTCCCTACCTGCACAACCACTTCATTGTGTAGGCAGTTCTTTGTTTAGCACACTGTATACTTTGTGCCTGGCTCTAGCCCTAAGAACTTCCCTTAGCACTGTTTAGCTCTGTGGCATCTTTAATCCTATTGAAGTGTATGCACAAAACTGGGTTGTAGTAGGTTGAGAACCTTTTCCATGCTCCTGAAAGCTTTAGGTGCATTCATGGCACTAAGAGTCTAAAACCTATGATGTTAAATATTTGTGTGTGAGCATCTAAAAGCTTGAAGGTAACCATGTTCTGGATTATATTGTAAGTAAAAATAAAGATAATAAAAACCTTACCTGAGGAGATTTAGAATGAGAACAGTTCCCAGGTTATATGCACAGGAATGGACTCCATTGTGGGAAAGATGTTGAGCAAAGAATAACACTTATGGTAAACACAAATTGCAAGAACTTTTTTTGTGTGTGTGCTCATGGTCACATGTCATCAGGGCTGAGTGTATATCAGGGTACCCACCACAGGAGGACTGAAAGCTCTCCACCAAGAATGGAAGTCCTCTAAACCAGAAAACCTCAGGTTTTCACAGCTGAGCCAAATACCTCTTTGAGAATGTTAAAGCAAAGGTTTTCTCATTCATTTAATTTCTCTACAGTTTTCATATTAACAACCTACCTTCCCTATACATTCATATCTTTTAATCAATTTTATTTTTAAAATTAAGTTTTATTGGAGTATGGTTGCTTTATAATGTTGTATTAATTTCTACTATATAGCAAAAAATGAATCAGCCATATATCTACATATACCCTATAACTTTCTGACTTCCTTCTCATTCAAATCACCACAGATCATTAAGTAGAGTTCCCTGACCTAAACAGTATGATCATATTTTATGTTGTTATTGTTTAGTGGCTAAGTTGTGTTCAACTGTTTTGTGACCCCATGGACTGTAGCCTGCCAGCCTCCTCTGTCCATGGGATATCCCCGGGCAAGAATACTGGAGTGGGTTGCCATTTCCTTCTCCAGGGAATCTTCTAGACCTAGAAATCAACCTGTGTCTCCTGCATTGGCAGGTGGACTTTTTTATCACTGAGCCATCAGGAAAGCCATATCTATTTTACACATAGATTGTAAAATAGTATCAACAGTGTATATGTGTCAATCCCAGTCTCTGAATTTATAATAAGTTTTAAATCAGGTTAATAGTAGATTACATGAAACAAGCTCATTTCAATGTTTATCCTTCATACAATCCAACCATCAATTGAATCTGTTTTTTTAATAAGCACATTAAAATACAATAATTTAGTCTATAAGTTGAATAGAGACCAGAGAACAATATAGGGTAGAGAAAACAAATGCCTTATGAATTAAATTATAGAAACAAGTGAATAAATAGGCAATATGCCACCACAATTAAGTGTGTTGACATTCTTACCGCCCTGATTTCCCAGACTGACATTACCATAACAGTTAACATGAAAAAATAATCATAGTAAAATCATGTAGTTACTTCAAGGAAATAATCATTAATGAATAGCTCTTAGTTAGAAAAGCAAATGAGTCATGGAGAGTATTTCAATTTTAACTTTATGATTGCCCACTCCTGTCTTAAGTAGGGTTGAACTGGCATGTGAATTTCCACTTAGCAAGTGTGCAGTAAAATGAACATTATCACTGGAAATTTCATCAAGACTTCACTATTGAATCAACAATTGGGTTAGTGTTTGGTTGTATGTGTTTAATGAATAAATGGCTTAGCTTTGCTTAAATGCCATGTAATTATGTGATTGATTTATCATACACATAGTATGTTTTGACTACCTTTATTATTTCTGGTTTCTATTTGCTTTAAAGGATTAAGAGCATATGAAAGGTAAAGTGTATTGAAGGACAAATTTACGTGCCACTTTCTTATGAAAGCATCATGAGAGGCTGTATCATAACACTTTCAGACTCCTGACAACTTTATGGTGTATATAGACAATAGAGATTTTTAAAAACTGATATAACTGTATATTTTCTGAATTAGAATGGTTTCAGAGAGCTGCTTCACTAAAATTAAAGTTGAATTGCTTTTATTGCTGTTATATCTGGTAGAATCAGTAAAAATCAATCAGTTAAAACAGAACTACTCCATTTACTGGAGAAAAAATATTCTGACTAAATATGAGGGTAAGTGAACTTTATTTGTATTTGTCTAGATTAAATTTTTATTTTTTGTTCTTGGTATTCTATTTTGGCTAATATATGTCATTAAAAGATTATATATTTTAATATACAAGGATATTTCAAAATAAAATATATATATAAAATGAAGAATATATCTTGATATATTCCTTCCTCTAGTTTCTAGTACTTAAATTGTTATTTTTAATTAGCTTATAAATATGAGAGAGATTTGTTAAACATAAATTCTGAATAACTCCTGGTGGATTTTTATTGAACTGTCCTTTTATTTTTTCATTTATGCATTCAGATCAGGTCAGTGTGCACTATTTGGTTAATAAAGTATTATTATTTTTTTTTGCCTAAAACCCCAAAATCTATAATTTGCTTATAGTTTTCAATTTGCAGTGATTCATTATACCGTTAGTTGACTACCTTCCCTAGAAGACATCCAACTATTGAATTTTCAGTGCTTATTTTTCTTAAGATTCTCTACTATCTCCAAGGGAATTGTACACAGTGCAGTTTCTTTTTGGAGTGATATATATGCTCTTTGGTAGTTAAACTTTCACTCAGTTCTTAATATAACTGAAGACAGAGCTCATTAATCATACCCCAAAGCACAGAACTATGGTTATACCTCTGTTGTTTCAAGGTAATAAGTAAGGTCTGTTATCTTTTATGTCCAAGGAGGTTTACTCAACTGGTCATTATACAACTTTATCCATTAACTTACCTTCCATTAACTATTGTTCTGTACTTCAAAACCAATAGTTAATTTGACTATGGTTATATGTGTATTAGAAGACTACACAGAAATAAAATTGGTAAAATATTCAGTAGCCTAAAATCTTTTATAAAAACTTTAATTAGTTTTTGAGGTATTTGAAAGGATTCCATTTACCAATCTTTTAAATCATATTAAACTTGAAAAATAAATTGACCACTGAAAAACCTAAAGTATTTCAATTATACTATCTATATATATATATATATATATATATATATATATATATATATATGAACATACATGGCTATACACAATTGAAAACATTTTTTAAGAAGAGCTGCTAGTTTTAATTATCTTAAATGATTTTTATCTTTAGTCTACTAATAAATATGTTTAATGGACTAGGCTCAATTCTTCAGTCTCCTTGCAGTCTGAATCCATCCTGTCTCCATTCTTGTTTCCACTCCTCGCCTCCCACACTGTAAGCCCTTCTGATAATCAGAAATAACCCACTGCCCCGCATCCTCCTCTACTGCAGACATTCTTCCTGCCCTGTCTCCAAAACACTTCCAATATGTTTTTTGAAAATCTGATTCCTTATTTATCAAAATCCCTGATATGTTCCCCCATTTCTTTAAGAATGTTCTTCCTTCTCTCATGCTTCATGGTATGATGCAGGTGTCTCATTTCCAATCCATCTTCATTCATTGGATCAAATACCTTCCAGTTTTATGTGACTGTGAGATTATATATATATATAGTTCCTGGCACAGAACTCCTAAAACCTTTATAAATTCCTAAACAATAAAAACACTAGGAACATCTTGTTCTAAGAAGGTGATTCAGGGTGGCTCTTGGATGGGGCTGGACACTAGGAATATCAAGCCATAATTAGAAGCTTGGGATTTTCAATACCACCACTTCTCCTCCAGAGAATGGAGGGGCTTTACAAACAGACTTGATAATTGATCATGCCTACATGAGGAAGAGGTTTCCCTGGTCACTCAGTGGTAAAGTATCCACCTGCCAATGCTGGAGACCTGGGTTCGGTTCCTTGGTCAGGAAGATCCCTGGAAAAGAAAATGGTAATCCACTCCAGTATTCTTGCCTGGAAAACCCCATGGAGAGAGGAGCCTGGTGGACTACAGTCACAAAAGAGCTGGACATGACATGGAATCTAAACAACAACAATATGGGAAGACTCCATAAAATCTTAATAGGACAGTGTTCAGAGTGTTTCCAGGCTGGTGAACATGTCCACAAGGGGAGGGTGATGCACCCCATCTCCATGAGAACAGAAGCTCCTATGCTGGCCCCTCCCAGACCTCACCATCTGTATGTCTACATCCAACTCTTCATCTGTATCCTTTATCACATTCTTTAGTAAACTAGTAAAGGTGTGTTTCCCTGAGTTCTTTGAGCTGCTGTAGTGAACTAATAGACTCCAAGGAGAGGATTGTTTACACCTCTGATCTATAGCTGTTTGGTCAGAAGCACAGGTTACAACCTGGGTCTAAAGTGTCTGTGTGCATGTGTGTGTCTGCATTGAGGGGCAGTCTTATGGGATTGAGCCCTTAACCTGTGCAATTTGACACTATCACTAGGTAGACAGTGTAACAGTTGAGTTAAATTGTTTACAGGACACCCATGTGGCACTGAAGAAAATTGCTTGTTGTGGGGACAAAACAACACACAAAAATCACACATTTGGAGACCAGAAGTGTCAGGAGGGACACGTTCTGTGTGAGTAGTAAAGAAGACTCACAGGAAACAAAGACACAGGAGGGAGTACTACCTTAATCTACTCTGCTCCCTGCTCTCTTTCTTTCTACTTCTCATTCTTAACTGTCCCCTCCTCTCAGCCTTCGTATGTGCTGTAGGATGACATCCAAAGCACGATCTGAGTCCTTTTCCTTTCCATATCTCCGTTTCCGCACATAGTCAATATCACCACCTCCTGGGTCACTAATTTTTTGTTTACCATTCACCCTTCAGCTTATTCAACCAAAGGTTACAAGACTAACAAAACAAATCAAAAAGTACAAGTAGTTAAATAGATAAACAATAAATCATTTTTAGTATAAACACATTCCAAATATTGCATATATTTTATCTGACTACTCTAATTTCCCAAATACCCATCTTTGCTCATGAGCCAAAACTGCCCTTGTTTTGATCATAAATAATATTTGGTTGTTAATCCAACTTTCTTAGAAACTGAGAAGACCTCTTCACTCACCTGGAACAGCCTGAGAGTGCCAGATAATTAACACTTTCTGGAAGTAGCCATCTCCAATGGCAAAAGGGTTTTAGTGAATAAATATTTCAGGTCCTGTGCCCTTCCATAGGTTAATTCTGAAGTGTGTGACTGACATCATTTCTAAGAGCTGCACCATAGGATTAAGCTCAAGTGTAGTAGCTGACTTGAATAAGGTGCCTTGTGTTCCCTGATTCCTCCTCCTTAGGTCATTTCCTTACTCATTTGTCAGTGTTCCTAACACTTTTCAAATACATCACTTGCACTTGAATCCTTACCTCAAAGTCAGTTTCCAGATGAAGCCAAACACAAGGCTCAAGGGTGTGCCTATTTCACTTTTCAGTCTGTTTCTTTTTCTTGTTTAAAAATACTTCTCTTGGCTGTATCACCTGGTAAGTGGGACCTTAGTTCCCCCACCAAGAATTGAACCCATGACTCTTGCATCTGATTCACAGACTTTTAACCACTGGACCACTAGGGAAGTCTCCTCAGTTTATGCCTTTGACAATCTCTTCACTTTCCTGGCTTTGCCAAACTCCTCTAGATAAATTCATATTTTTCAAAATTGTATATCCAGCTTGGACCATTCCTTCTAATTTTTAGGCTTATAAAACAAATAGTATTTGTGATCCATCAGAATTTGTCTCAAACATCACAAAATTAACATGCTCATTTTTTACTTTATATGTTCTTCCTCTTCTTTATCAATAAACGGCTTCCCAATCAACCCAGTTATTTATGTAAAATCTTAGGAAGAGGCATTCTTAGCATTGCTCTTTCTCACCAACACAGCTCATCTATTACCATGCCCCAGAAACTGCCTCCAAACTGTATTTCTATAGATCATCACGGGACTTCCCCAGTGGTCCAGTGGTTAAGACTAGGTGCTTCCAATGCAGAGGGCATGGATTCAATCCTAACTGAGATCTCACATGCCTTGTGGCTAAAAATAAAGTAAATTTAAATAATAGTAATAACAGGTCATCGCTCCCTTGTGACTGCTGTCAACTTGGCCCACATCACAGAAACGCCTTATAATATCCTCCAACCAAGCTCCTCTCTTCTGGCTTTGCCCTCTTCCAATCCATTCCCCAAAGAGCAGACAAAGTGATTATCTAAAAAGATAAATTATGTTTTGTACTACTCTGCTGGTAAGACTTCATTGGCTACCTATTTCCTTCTAAATAGGGTTTAAATTCTTAATCTGGACAATAGGGGCAGACCTGTGCAATCTGGCCTCAGAGTAGGTCTTCAACTCAAATATAATCACTCTGACACATTAATATTTTTGATTAATTGAATCATTAAGCTCATGCTATACCGTAAGTGTAATATTCTATTTCTTTAGCTCAATCTTTGCCAATTTAGCTACCAATTTTTTTAAAAAAAAAATTATATCACAACCCATAATGATATATTTATTTTCATGATTAGTTGTTAAATGTGTTCCTTCCCTACCAGAATGGAAGGGAGGATAAGACAGGGCATTTGTTCTCATAAAAGATAGAGACCCTCTTTTGTTCCATACTGCCCACACAATTTCCTGGGACATATTATTGTTTCTGATTCCTGGTACAGCTTGATAATTGATTGAATGAATAAACTAAAAGAGTCAGAAAATGCATATATGATAAGCTATGCATAGTAAAGAGTTTTAGCCTAATTTACTTTTTACTAATGTACAGAATCTAAGGGAAGCCATGGCATCTAACCTTCATTTAACTTCCATTATGCTTTTGGCATTTTGCTGGGCCTTTTGTATGCTTCTCATTTGATCTTCATAAGTCAAACATCATTATAACCATTTTAAAGATCAGGAAAATGAGTCTCAGATGCTCAAAAAGATTAAGTGACTCATATAAATCTAATAAGTCTTATAAATGTCAGAGCTGGAATTAAAATCTATATTTGTTCTCAAAATACATCTCTTTCCAGTGAGATTCTAAAAGTTTCATTGAATGATATCTTATTCCATCTTGGTGTTGTAATGTTAGGAACTGATCTCAGAGATTATAGAATCTATTAAGTTTAAAAGAAGTTTTGTACAGTAGCATACAACTTACTTTATCCAATGTTATTTCTTAGCAAGCTTTACTATAGAAAGACATTTTCCCCATGTTTTTAATAGTGAAAATTCTTAGAAATAAGATGTTATTATTTATGTGTTAGAGTACACAGCAATCTTAGATAAGCACCATCATATAGACAGATATCCATAGCAACACAGAAAACATCCCTGTGTTAGGAGAAGCAAAATTATCACAGTACAGCACTTAAAGCTATGTACCCTAAAGCCAGCTGGGTTCCAATTTCTGTCCACACTTACCAGTTGTGGGGCATTTGGCAAATTACTTATTCTTTCTTTACATTTGTTTGATCTTTGATAAAATATGGATAATAATAGTACCTACCTGATGAGTATAATTGTTAGGAATAAATAAGTTAAAACATATACAATGCTTAAAGTAACCCTCAGCTTGTAAGAAGTGCACAAGAAGTATTAGCCTTGGTTATCTGCCTCTGAAAACTCATTATGAATAGTTTGTTAATTTATTCAACCATATTAAGTCACCACAAAATAGATTTTAAAAATCAATTAAAAGACTGGTAATATCTCTGCCTCTCCCTCTAGATGGGGAAGACAAACACTGAAATAATAAATAAACTAATATGCTATGCTATGCTATGCTAAGCCACTTCAGTCGTGTCCGACTCTGTGTGACCCCATAGACGGCAGCCCACCAGGCTTCCCCGTCCCTGGGATTCTCCAGGTGAGAACACTGGAGTGGGTTGCCATTTCCTTCTCCAATGCATGAAACTGATAAGAGAAAGTGAAGTCGCTCAGTCATGTCCGACTCTTAGCGACCCCAGGGACTGCAGCCTACCCCACAGGCTCCTCCGTCCATGGGATTTTCCAGGCAAGAGTACTGGAGTGGGGTGCCATTGCCTTCTCCGGAGGTGGTATTAGAGGTGATGAAATCTCCTGGCCCAAAGTCATTTAACCATTCCCACCTTCCTAGCATGCATCCTGCCTTGTTTAGGACCCTGCTCCACTAGGATCCCCCAGGAAGCCTGGGACAGTCACCCAGTTATGGTTTTACATTTTAAGATCAGGACGAAATCTTGAACATCATCAAATCCCACTGTGTCGTTTCATCAGTGAAGGAACTGAGGCCCAGAGAAAGATTAATTTGCCCAAGGACACGGTTCTTAGTCCTGCCCCTGCCACTAACGAGATGTGAAGCTATGGGCAAGTCACTTTCCCTTTCTAATAAGATAATTTCAAATGGTGACAGTTGCCATGAATAAAATGAAACAGAAAGTTATGATGTGTAATGCAACAGGTTTGAAGGTTACAATCCCAGATTGTATGAACTAGAAAGCCTGACATTGAGCTGAGCCCTCAATATGAAGCCATGCAAAAATCTTTGGGACTCAATTTATGAGGACAAATCAAACCTATTTTTTAAATTGTAATCAGTAAGTGATACATGAAAATAGGGCCTTAGACTGAAACTGATAATATTCTTGGTTCATACTTCCCAGAGTTTCTACTCCTAGATTTGGTGAGGAGCCTCTGTCTTCTCTGACACTCCATCAGGATGATCACACTCCCTTAAACAACATTTTTATTTACTGGCAAATAGAGTCAAAGAAGCATCAACACAACAACAGTTAGAGAAGAGTAGAAGGGTAAAAAGGATATCAGGTATTAAAATGATTGTTTTGTTCCATATACTCTTTTATAATAAATACTTTAATATATATTTTCATTTAGCCTTTTCACAAAAGCTCAGGTTATAAAGTATATTATCTTCATTTTTCAAAAGTGGCTCAGAAAGATAGCTACAGGACTAGAGATTTCAGTTTAGATTTAAAGTCTACCTGATTTTACAGTCTCAGTTCATAGCCTGCTGATGAACACTGCCACAGCCCAAACTTACCACATTTGTTTCTTATCCTGTTGCTATTGTTGCTTGTGGTGGTGAGGTGATTATATTTTTTGAAAGCCTTTGCTTTCCATTAATTGTAAATTAACTTTAATTAACTATATTATCTATAGTTTGATTTGAGCCTTTCCACTTTACAGAGGAATGTACTGATATTGGTATCTACCATTACACTATCCTCTTTTACATTTTAATCCAATCATTATTCTGATAATTCTCTCATTTTTTACTTAATGTAAAGAACACTTTGTACTCTATATCTGCAAAAAGCATTTGAATTTTAATCATAAAATCCAACTTGATAATCATTCCCACCTTCATTTTGTTCTGAATGTCTTTAAGATGAAAAAAAAAAAAAAATGTTTGTCTGGATAGCTTTATTTCATTAAAAAAAATTCAAGCAGCCCACAAGCTTTGTGTTAAAGTTAAACAATATAGATCATTTGATTTCTGAAAGTATATTTAAGTGACCAGATGTTTTATCATTGTATAGTCATAGCCTTTGTGTCATCCTCTCATCTATTTATCGAAGGGGAGAAGAAGGAGTGAGAATGTACACGGTGTCAATAATAGACTCTAACTAGACTGCATGGTTTGGAGAAGGAAATGGCAACCCAGTCCAGTATTCTTGCCTAGAGAATCCCAGGGATGGGAGAGCCCGGTGGGTTGCCATCTATGGGGTCGCACAGAGTCGGACACGACTGAAGTGACTTAGCAGCAGCAGCAGCAGCAGCATAGAGAGTTTATTGTGAATATTATTTATTCCCTTTCTGAAATCATTCTTATCAGACAGTTTTAGTAAGCAACCCAAATGGGTGAAATAAACTTGTCTTAGAAAAATTTTCTTATGACTTCACTTATTGCTTTCAAAATAAATACAAAGAATATGGTCTGAGCTATATATTACCACATTTCACAAAACAGACAGTAAAACAGTTCTAAAAATGCTGCTTTTTACTAACTCTCTTCAAACAATTAGTAAGACTAAACATGCTTAAACACTTACAGATAATATCTGAAAATATGTAACAAACTTAAGCAAATTAATGTTAAGTGTTTTTAAAACCTGAAGATGCATGATACTGGATGCTTGGGGCTAGTGTGCTGGGACGACCCAGAGGGATGGTATGGGGAGGGAAGAGGGAAGAGAGTTCAGGATGGGGAACACATGTATATCTGTGGTGGATTCATTTTGATATATGGCAAAACCAATACAATATTGTAAAGTTAAAAAAAAAATAAAAT
The DNA here is from genome assembly GCA_935064755.1 of Tragelaphus eurycerus. Lineage (NCBI taxonomy): Eukaryota > Metazoa > Chordata > Mammalia > Artiodactyla > Bovidae > Tragelaphus > Tragelaphus eurycerus. The sequence continues at coordinate 7,402,525 of CAKXYN010000012.1, read as the reverse complement.
AAATAAAACCTGAAGATGTAGACCACATATACTGAGATTCTATTAACAACTGAAACTATAATTGGTCTGGGGAACATTGGGCTGCTTTTCTAGTCACAAAAAGAAAAAAAAAAGATTTTTAAAAAATAAGGTCATTCGTCTCAAGGAAATTTTAATTAAAAAGGAAAGCATCAAGAAATAAAATTTTATAACATATGTATTAGGGAAATACTTTTGAAAAAATAAAAGCACAACTTCTTTCCACTTCATGTGTCAGCAAATAACTCATTTTCCCATTCTGATTTGATAACATTTGGGCTCAGTCAAAAGAAAATATAAAGTGTTCATTGGAAGTGTGAAGAGGTCATAAACTTAAACCATAAAATATTTGGAGATTTTGCTCTTTGAGTTCTGGTTGCATAGTTCAGTTATGACACAATTAATCTCCTCTTAAAGAAGAAAAATAATATTTATTCTTAAAATTCTTGTCTGTTCAGTGGCAGGTCCTATCATCTTGACTTTCCTCTTACCCAATTGTCTTTGTCTCCAGATACAGAGATGTGAAAACAAATGAGTTAGGAATTCCTTTGTTCTAAATGCAAAGAGGCATTGCCTTCCACGTAATTGAAAGCTAATTCGTCTCCCAGTGCTCAGCCTCCCACTCCACCAATTAACATGTTCAGAGACTTTGCTCTAGCTAATAATTCTTTTCTCTGCATTATCGACAACATTTTGGTCATCATTGGTTTTTTCTTCTTATGAATGTGTTCAATTTAATATTAAAAAGTAATTCTCTTGATTCTGTATCCTTCTGCATGCATGCTAAGTTGCTTCAGTTGTGTCTGACTCTTTGGGACTCTATGGACCACAGCCACCAGGCTCCTCTGGCCATAGGATTATCCAGGCAAGAATACCAGAGTGGGTTGACAGTCTCTCTTCCAGGGGATTTTCCCAACACAGGGATTGATCCCATATCTCTTATGTCTCCTGCACTGGCAGGTGGGTTCTTTACCACCAGTGCCACCTGTCTCCCTCTAGCTAAACATAAAACTTAAATGTCTTTGCAACTTTTGAGGCCCCGTCTGTGTTACTATCCTCTTGCTTTCTCCCCTTTCTTACTCTCCTTGACTGGAAGCAATGTGGTAACATGTCTTCCAAGTCATTAAAATTGCTTTGTTAAGGCCATTAGCAATTCCATTTGCTGACTGCAAAGACCAGGTTTCAGTGAATATTCTGACCCCTTTTCAACTGAAATGCTAAGATGAATGTTCAAGTTGTTCTCAGCAAACACATCAACCACCCAGTTTGGCACGAGAGCAAGAAAATGACACCAACTGATGCTTCTTCTGCAGTACATTCTGTGTCATGACACAAGTGAACACAGGAAGGAAAGGGTCTAGGTAATAGTCATTGTTCATTGACCAGTTAAAGTAAGTGATTACTTTACCTTGCTGTACTTTATTTACATGATTAAATACTTACCAGATACCATATGATATAAACATCTAAAGCATGTTAAATAAGTAGGTCAGAAGAAGATCAACAAATTAAAGGGACTGGTAGCAGCATTTAAAAGATGAATGTCTATTAGTCTAAAAATTAAATTTACTTTTCTCATTGATTCAATTCATTTTCTTATAAGATTTTCATTAGCAATTAATTAAAAATACACCAAGAAAAAATACACATGAAAATAGAATCTGAAATGCTATATAGTGTATTTTATTTTTTTGATCCCTTAAATATAAAATGCAATAAAATTCTAATTCCATTAATGTAGAAAAATGTTTTGCATAAATTAAAAAAACCCTAAAAGCTATAGCAATGATCTACTAATATCACCTTCTCCAAATATCATTTAAACAGAGCTAAAAAGTAATTTTAAAAAATGCTAACTTAGTTATATATATATATATATGCATATTTCATGCAAATTCAGATAGATTTCACCAATCAAAACCGAAGATGTTAAGCTCTAAAGCATGCCTCTGGTTCACAGCTTTGGTCTGATCTATTTTTAGAAAAAAAAAAAAAAAAGCAGCATGCTGTTATTTATTTCCAGGTGCAATAAAATCTATTTAATTCGAAGACTGATTAAAGTAGAGAAACTTCATGACAAAGAGTGAACTGCTGCTCTACCAGTCAAACTCAGGTCTGACACAGACTGCCAAACAGAGCAGAGAAGAGTCAGCAGGGGAAAATGTCAGCAATGATATTATGCACTTATACAAAGTTTGCTACTGCTATAAGTCATGAAATTAATTTAAATAATGTATTGATAACATTTTGAACTCTAAGATATTAAGCCTATACTTGATATTTTCCTCTAAAAGAATTAACCCATTAAAATGTGTTAGTAAAAATTGCCACTTAATATTCTCTTGTATTTGTTTTATTATATGTTTCAGAGGACATGAATAATTATATAAAACTTAATTTAAGAATAAATTAGAAAATTCATCACATATACCCTTTATGCTCATATATAATTAATTTCCAAGTCGAATACTTTGATATAAGCGATGCTATGACTCGATTTTTTAAAATTTAAAATTTTTGTTTGTTTATGACTTGGAGATAAATGATGAGATTGGGAGGATTTAACCTAACATAGAATCCCAGGGATGGGGGAGCCTGGTGGGCTGCTGTCTATGGGGTCGCACAGAGTCAGACATGACTGAAGCGACTTAGCAGCAGCAGCAACCTAACATATCCTACTTAGAAAATTTTGAAACATTATTATGCTAATATTATTTACATGCTCAAAATACTAGAAAATGTAGAAATTTCTCTTTGAAAGTAAATTTCTATTAGGATTTATGAACCTAAAAATAAAAAGTTTAAGTAATTCAAAATTTTCTCACTGCTATTTCAATTATTATGCCACTATTATGCCATTATTATTTTAGAGTGATCATGCTTAACCTTTAAATTCTAGGTAATAGATATCATTAATTAGGCCAAAGAATGTAATTTAAAATTAAAGATGTGGATTAAAGTACAGAATCTACTGTCTTCCATGAGAAATTTATTCACTTTCCAGAGACTTCGTTTCCTATATGTCAAATTGTTAAAACACCTATCATATGATTGTGTCTTTATAGTAAAGGTAGTAGGATTTCAGAAAATACTGGTTTTCTTTGTATTAATGACTAGGTTAGAAAAATTAATTATGAATTTAATATTTTATTCATAAATTACATTTAAGTATTATGTATGAAATTTTGCAAAATATTACACATAGAGGTAGCATAAGATTTCTAAACACTTAGTAGAAAGCCCTCTGATAGTGATTTGAAATTTATGTGGCACATTGTTGAACATGTCAATATTTTTCTTGTATAAGCCTGAGTATATAACTATAAAAATCAACAGGAACTAATGACCTTTAGGAAATAAAATTTTACCCCACTCCAGTACTCTTGCCTGGAAAATCCCGTGGACAGAGAAGCCTGGTGGGCTTCAGTCTATGGGGTCGCTAGGAGTTGGAGACGACTGAGCAACTTCACTTTCTCTTTTTAACTTTCATTCATTGGAGAAGGAAAAGGCAACCCACTCCAGTGTTCTTGCCTGGAGAATCCCAGGGACAGGGGAGCCTGGTGGGCTGCTGTCTTTGGGGTCACGCAGAGTCGGACACGACTGAAGCGACTTAGCAGCAGAAGGAAAAAAAAAGCTGTTCATTTGATTTTTTTTTTTTTTTTTAATTTAGCACCTTTCAATGCTATGAACAGAGGAATCCATTTTTCTCCTCAATTACCAGCAGCTTAGTTTGAGGTATTATCTGTTATAGTACTATGTCTCTTTTGGTCACCATCTTATCTCAAATCCATCTTTCCTACAGTTGGTAGAATCTTCTAATAAAATGCGAATTTGAACTGTGGTGTTGGAGAAGACTCTTGAGAGTCCCTTGGACTGCAAGGAGATCCAACCAGTCTATCCTAAAGGAGATCAGTCCTGGGTGTTCATTGGTAGGACTGATGTTGAAACCGAAACTCCAGTACTTTGGCCACCTGGTGTGAAGAGCTGACCCATTTGAAAAGACCCTGGGAAAGGTTGAGGACAGGAGGAGAAGGGGATGACAGACGATGAGATGGTTGGACAGCATCACCAACTCAATGGAAATGGGTTTGGGTGGGCTCTGGGAGTTGGTGATGGACAGGGAGGCCTGGGGTGCTCGGGTTCATGGGGTCGCAGAGTCGGACATGACTGAGCGACTGAACTGAACTGAATGACCATTTCACCTCCCCATATGCATCTTCTCATTGCCATAACACATATTTCCATGTTTCTTATTGTAGCACATAGCTTCACTCTTTTCTAGTATCTATCTACCTTTTTCAATCCCATGTGTTGCCACTGTCTATCTCACCATTTTAAGCTCCAGCACATTAATTGTTTATATTTTCTATGAGCACTCCATGTGACTGCTCATCACTACTCCTTTACTCACATAGTGAGTTCTCTCCAGAATACCTGTCTCCAACATCACTTGGTGTGAATAAGCTCTGTTTATATCTATAAATTCAGTTGTGCTATTATCACCTCCATGAAGGTTTTTTGATGTTTCCTTTACACAGTCAGGGATATACCTCAAACATAAAGGAATGATTGGCAAATCATAAGCATATATCCAAAAACAAAGAAAAGAAAGACTAAGTCAGAAAAAATATTAGTGTGTGTATACAACAGATGAAGGGGTTAGTGTACAAAATATAGAGATTCTTTAAATAATAGGAAAACATTTGCGAACTAATGTGAAGTGGGAAACAAATACATTTAAGTAGTTCAAAAAAGAAGAAACTCAAGTAATTAGCATGGGGAATGAGCAGATTGTCAACCTTCAGTATTATCAAAAAATCAAAAAAAATTCAATCCTACTTTTTACTTATTACTTTTGAAAAATGTTTGAAATGATCAATAATATACTGTGTTGGGGGGAAAAAAAAGCTGTGTAAACCAGCTCTGGTACACTAACTCCTTGAGGAGGTCAATTAAAATATACACATAGTTTGATGAGTCAATTTCCCTTAAAAGAACATGTGTATATGAAGATATTTTTTATATTTTTTAAGTAACAAACATTTAAGAGCCTATGTGCCCATTCATTTTTATATGGTGAAATTTAATACAGTGCATTCTTACTTTGAAATATCACACAAATAATGGGAAAAATAGATTATTTTATGTATTTGCAATAATAGTAAGCATAATGATTATGTCACAGAACATTAAGAATAGTATAATATTCTTATATTGATATATATTTTTATTTTAAGTATGAGTTAAGGCAAGAAGAATGGGATAGTTAGTTAAAACATAGATTCTGTTAAGACTGACTGTGTTTAATTCCCAGTTACACCCCTTATTAATTGTATGACTTTCAACCAGTTACTTAACCTCTCTATGTCTTGCTTTCTTCATTTGTAAAGTAGATATATATATTTTTAATGGGTAATGAAAAGCTTGAAAGATATACATGGATATATCATTTATGAATATTTCTGTATTTATAAATAATCTATATTAGGCATGTTATTTTTACTATTGTAAATTTTTTTCAATGTGGAGTTGTTCATATCTATAATAAGAACAAATCTTCCTTGTGAGCCAGGTAAACACAGGCAAGCACAACAAATTCTGTTGTTATGACAAGGACCCAAGTCACAAATGACAGCATATAGGCTATGAGTTTATTTTCATGGATATGCCACAGCATGTACAGTAATAAAATTCATCCTTGTCCACTTATACAAGATAAAAAAAATGAAGTTTAAAACTAAATTAAGTGTATACTGATAGAAATAGCTTTGAGAAGCTATCAATTTGCTCAGGTGCTGTTCACCTAGTTTGACAAGACTGGGCAGTAAAATCCTGGAAACAGTTGTCAGTTCAAATGACTTTGTCAAGATATCTATCTGAATCAATATAGTTATTTTATTTAAAGATCTAGATTTTTAAAATACAGGATTGAAGGCAATTTTTGGTTCCAATAGTAAGAGTGAAAAACTAATAGAGAAATGATTAAACATTAACCTTATAACATAGATAATATGGTATACAAGTTGATTTTTAATTCTTCCTCACGCATATTAGTAAAGCATTTATTCCTATATAGTGGGTATAAGTATTTTCTTCTTGTTTTGTCTTTATTTGCACATTCATGATAATCTGATTATTTTATTTCTTTCAAGTAAGTCTGCAGAAGAATTGTTGCTTCTACTTATCAAGGTTTTCCCTAAGAGTGCAAAGAATTTGGTCTCCCTCTCTACATCTGTACAATGCTGACACTCAAAGTAGAGTTTACTATATTCTAAGGAAGGTTTCTATTTTTGGGTCACATGTTCCCTGTATAGGGAAGTATATCTGGAGGTCACTTTTCTCTTTCCATAATCAGAAAATGAACATGACTGGACCACTTGTCTCACTGGGTCTGATGCCCCTCCACCTCCCCATTGAGCTGCACTATAACAGTCCTTGTCTTCATGGTCTCTGCTCTGCCCTGTGATCATTGCAGTTTTATAGTTTTCCCACCTTGTGGCAGGAAAAGAATTGCTTTCAGATTGAATGCTTAGTCGCTCAGTCATGTGTGAATCTTCCCAACCCTATGGACGGCAGCCTGCCAGGCTCTCCTGTCCATGGGATTCTCCGGACAGGAACACTGACTGAAGTGGGTTGCCATTTCTTCCTCCAGGGAATCTTTCCAACTTAGGGTTGGAACTCACATCTCCTGTGTCTCACATTCACAGGCAGATTCTTTACTACTGAGCCACCTGGGAAGTGATGAGATTGAATACGACCTTCTAAAAAGATTTCTTTAGTGGAATGTCATTGATTCTGCAAATTTTCCTAAGGTCTATTTGCCAGCATTTCCCTGGTCACAGGAACCTGTGATCTCACTGTTTAAATGCTTTTTCCCCTTCTATATGAACTACACTTAAGAATATAAGACTAACTAATTAAAATAAAATGTAGTTAGAATTGACTGAAGAAAACCTTTTGGTGCTAAATAGATATATCTTACATGCAATAAAAAATAACTTGAACATTTCACTGATAGTTATACATAAATGAAAAACCCAGTTAAAAAATCTTGAAAAATCACAGGTTATTCAAGCTCTGACAGAGTCAGTTTTGACATATAACCATTGGGTTATATAGGCTAAAATAATTTCATAGTAGGAATGAAATTTTTATTAAATAATTGAACAGATAGATGAAAAAGGAATTAAGTGAAATATATATATATACAGATAGATAAAAGGAAAAGGAAATGAAATAAAGGAATTAAGTGAAATATATATATATATATATATATATATATTATATATTGCAAATTATCTCACTACTGCTGCCTGGGATCTTGTCCAGCTTTCATTCAATTTACTCTGTGTGGATAGTGAAAATTTTATCTCTGAGGATGAGATGGCTGGATGGCATCACTGACTTGATGGACATGAGTCTGAGTGAACTCCGGGAGTTGGTGATGGACAGGGAGGCCTGGTGTGCTGCGATTCATGGCGTCACAAAGAGTCGGACACGACTGAGTGACTGAACTGAACTGAACTCTACTAACTCTGAAGATGGCTATTCTCTCACAGAGAGTAATATAATTTTGACATTCGGGCAGTCTGCAAATAAAATCTAGAAGTAACTTTGCTCTTTGTATGATCAGAAAAGACACATTCTCAGGCACCCAGGGAAGAATTAAAATCAACGTAATATTTAACAGCTATAGGAGTACCTAATAACCCACTTTGATTGTCCTCATGGGAAATGCAAATTTACCTTAATGTCTTTTATACTGATTTCTCCAATCAATCAAATGACTGAATTTGGAATAGCCTAACCTTTTGATTGATCTAATCTATCAAATGATGGAACTATGGATTCTCATTCCTCTAAAAGTGTTTTATTTTTCTCTTTTCTTTTTCACAGACTGATTTACAATCTTTTCTTCTGTTGCTCCCTCTGGTACACTCTTTCCGTATATTCTACCAGCTTTTGTGTTAAACAGTTTAACTAAATTGAATGAAGGCTCATCCTCTCATTAACTTTAATCCCTGCCTTCCTACTTTTAAATTAACAATGCTCAACTATCAAGGGAGTTTTATGACCATCAACCCATTTCTTTCTTTTCATGATTATATAAATACAGTTATTATATTCCCAATGAGATCACTATTAGAACACATTTTCTCTGAGATTAAAACAAAGCCATTCTGCCTAAATTTCTTTCACTGTACATATTTTTACATTTTAAAATTGATTCCACATTAGAGAGAAGCCAAATAGCATTGCAAATATTAAGTATGTAACTTCAATTCTTAATATTTTAAATTTGCATCAAATCAATATTTTATAATGCTAAAGACATCATTTTGATTTTATAATTATTTTCCCATACCTTGAAATAATACTAATAGTTAAATAAACCTAGGTATGTTGCTTAAAACAAGTTGCTATTTCACACATTTTTATCATGATATGCTTTTTGATTTTGACATTGAATTTTTTTAACTAAATAACATTCTATTAATGATTCTCACATTTGCTCAAAGACACTTACTGTGAAATTTTATCATTTAATTTTTTAAATACATTTTTCAATGCTTTAAAAAATTTCTTATTGGTGTTTCAAAAGGAAGGTCACCATAAAGATTGTGAGTGACCATATGTGGTGGCGAGTTACCTAATGACCTAAGAAAGGATTGATGAGCCACAGGAGAGGGAGTGGAAACACGTTCATTCAGCATTGTGTGTGATGTTTTATACTAAATGCTGTAGATATCAGGATTACTAAAGCACAACCTCTGTCCACAGATACAATCAGAGGCTAGTGGGGAAGATAGAATGTAGCTACTAACCGTAAGTCAGGAATATTACACAAAAAATGTGAAAGAAGCATAAAGTGATTTGAGAACAAAGAGAGGCAACAAATGACAAGTGAGGATGAAAAGAACATTTACCAAGTTTTCCATCCATTTAAAATCAGGTATTCAGTGATGCTACACAATAGACACGTTGCTAGGTGTCATGTAACAAATATCTATAAAAAAATGTTTAAAACAAATTATCCTACTCTCATGGTGTTTAAAATTTAGTGTGTGATATTTAATTTACATAGTCTCAAAAGGAAGACATGCAGGAGGCAGAGAAATGTATTTCAAGCATAATAAGGAGGAGAAACAAATAAATTTGAGATTATAAGATAATTATAAGTACCCAGAATCATGTGTATGCATTTGAGTGTAGGGGAAAAGATGAGGGTAGAAAAAGAACATCACCCTACAGGGTGAGAAGAGAACATAAAGGAACTGGAGGCCCCCATTAGAATTATTTTTAAATTTTATTTATTTGGCTGTACCAGGTCTTAGTTATATCTCACAGACACTTTGATCTTCTTTGCAGCATGCAGGATTTTAGTAGTGGCATGTGAACTCTTAGTTGTGATATGTGGTATCTGTTTCCTCAAACAGGGATCAAACTTGGGTCCCTTGCATTGGGAGCTCAGTCTTAGCCACTGAACCCCCAGGGAAGCCCCCTCCCATTAGGATTTCAACCTCACTTGTTTAATCAGTAAATTGTAATTAAAATTTTTTGAGAAGAGATATTGACAGATCAAATTGCCAAAAAACAACTGTTAGATCACAGAAAAAGCAAGAGAATTCCAGAAAAACATTTGCTTCTGCTTTATTGATTATACCAAAGCCTTTGACTGTGTAGATCACAACAAACTGGAAAATTCTTAGGTGGAAAATTTCTTCAAGAGATGAGAATAAGAGATTAACTTACCTGCCTCCTGAGAAATCTGTATGCAGGTCAAGAAACAACAGTTGGAACCAGACATAGAACAACAGTCTGGTTGCAATTAGGGAAAGGAGTACCTTAAGGGTGTATATTGTCACCCTACTTATTTAAATTATATGCAGAGTACATCTTGCAAAATGCTGGGCTGGATTAGGCACAAACTGGAATCAAGATTGCCAGGAGAAATATCAATAATCTCAGATATGCAGATGACACCATCCTTATGGCAGAAAGTGAATAGAAACAAAAGAGTCTCTTGATGAAAGTGTAAAGGGAGAGTGAAAAAGCTGGCTTAAAACTCAACATTCAAAAACTGAAATCATGGCATTCAGTTCCATTCAGTTCAGTTCAGTTCAGTTGCTCAGTTGTGTCCAACTCTTTGCGACCCCATGAATTGAAGTACACCAAGCCTCCCTGTCCATCACCAACTCCCAGAGATCACTCAACTCATGTCCATTGAGTTGGTGATGCCATCCAGCCATCTCATCCTCTGTCATCCCCTTCTCCTTCTGCCCCCAATCCCTCCCAGCATCAGAGTCTTTTCCAATGAGTCAACTCTTCACATGAGGTGGCCAAAGTACTGGAGTTTCAGCTTTAGCATCATTTCCTCCAAAGAAATCCCAGAGCTGATCTTCTTCAGAATGGACTGGTTGGATCTCCTTGCAGTCCAAGGGACTCTCAAGAGTCTTCTCCAACACCACAGTTCAAAAGCATCAATCCTTCAGCACTCAGCTTTCTTCACAGTCCAACTCTCACATCCATACACGACTACTGGAAAAACCATAGCCTTGACTAGACGGACCTTTGTTGGCAAAGTAATGTCTCTGCTTTTCAATATGCTATCTAGATACACATGTCTCTTTCAATGTAGGATACAGGATGTTTGGGGCTGGTGCACTGGGATGACCCAGAGGGATGGCATGGGGAGGGAGTTGGGAGAAGAGCTCAGGATTGGGAACACATGTACTCTCGTGGCGGATTCATGTTGATGTATGGCAAAACCACTACAATATTGTACAGTACTTAGTCTCTAATTAAAATAAATAAATAAATAAATTTTTTTAAATAGCTATCTAAGTTGGTCATAACTTTCCTTCCAAGGAGTAAGCATCTTTTAATTTCATGGCTGCAGTCACCAACTGCAGTGATTTTGGAGCCCCCAAAATAAAGTCTGACACTGTTTCCACTGTTTCACCATCTATTTCCCATGAAGTGATGGGACCGGATGCCATGATCTCAGTTTTCTGAATGCTGAGCTTTAAGCCAACTTTTTCACTCTCCATTTTCACTTTCATCAAGAGGCTTTTTAGTTCCTCTTCATTTTCTGCCATAAGGGTGATGTCATCTGCATATCTGAGGTTACTGATATTTCTCCCAGCAATCCTGATTCCAGCTTGTGCTTCTTCCAGCCCAGGGTTTCTCATGATGTACTCTGCATATAAGTTAAATAAGCAGGGTGACAATATACAGCCTTGACATACTCCTTTTCCTATTTGGAACCAGTCTGTTGTTCCATGTCTGGTTCTAATTGTTGCTTCCTGACCTGCATATAGGTTTCTCAAGAGGCCAGTCAGGTGGTCTGGCATTCCCATCTCTTTCAGAATTTTCCATAGTTTATTGTGATCCACCCAGTCCCATGACTTCATGGAAAATAGATTCAGAAACAATGGAAACAGTCACAGACTTTATTTTTCAGGGCTCCAAAATCACTGCAGATGGTGACTGCAGCCATGAAATTAAAAGACACTTACTCCTTGGAAGAAAAGTTATGACCAACATACATAGCATATTGAAAAGCAGAGACATTACTTTGCCAACAAAGGTCCACATAGTAAAAGCTATGGTTTTCCAGTAGTCATGTATGGATGTGAGAGTTGGACCATTAAGAAATCTGAACACCAAAGAACTGATGCTTTTGAACTGTGGTGTTGGAGATAACTCTGAGAGTCCCTTGGACTGCAAGGAGATTTAACCAACCCATCATAAAGGAAATCAGTCTTGAATATTCATTGGAAGGACTAAATGCTGAAGCTGAAGCTCCAGTCCTTTGGCCACCTGATGCCAAGAGCTGATTCATTTGAAAAGACCCTGATGCTGGGAAAGACTGAAGGCTGTAGAAGAAGGGAATGACAGAAAATGAAATGGTTGGATGGCATCACCAACTCAGTGGACATGAGTTTGAGCAAGCTCTGGGAGTTGATGATGGATAGGGAAGCCTGGCGTGCTGCAGTCCGTGGGGTTGCAAAGATTCAGACACTATCGAGCAACTGAACTAACTATTGACAGGACTTTCTGGTGAATTACTGGTGCAGAAAAGAAGACTAGTGATGATATCTATTATAATCATCCAGTAGAGACTGAAGTATCCTTTTAAATGTGGAATAAGGTAGCAATATAGAATAAGTGAAAGGACTACAGGGACAAGATGGGAATACAGGAGATGGCAAGAGTGAATATCGACATTTTAGAAATCAGCAAACAAAACTGGACTGGAATGGGTGAATTTAACTCAGATGGCCATTATATCTACTACTGTGGGCAAGAATCCCTTAGAAGAAATGGAGTAGCCATCATGGTCAACAAAAGGGTCCAAAATGTAGTACTTGGATGCAGTCTCAAAAATGACAGAATGATCTCTGTTCCTTTCCAAGGCAAACCATTCAGCATCACAGTAATTCAAGTCTATGCCCCAACCAGTAATGCTTAAGAAGCTGAAGAAGACCTACAAGACCTTTAGAACTAACACCCCAAAAAGATGTCCTTTTCATTATAGGGGACTGGAATACAAAAGTATGAAGTCAAGAAACAACTAGAGAAACAGGCAAATTTGGCCTTGGAGTACAGAATGAAGCAGGGCAAATGCTAATAGAGTTCTGCCAAGAGAATGCACTGGTCATAGCAAACACCCTCTTCCAACACAAGAGAAGACTCTACACATGGACATCACCAGATGGTCAACACCAAAATCAGATTGATTATATTCTTTGCAGCCAAAATGGAGAAGCTTTATACAGTCAGCAAAAACAAGACTGGGAACTGACTGTGGCTCACATCATGAACTCCTTATTGCCAAATTCAGACAAGATTTAAGAAAGTAGGGAAAACCATTAGACCATTTATGTATGACCTAAATCAAACCCCTTATGATTATTCAGTGGAAGTGAGAAATAGATTTAGTGGACTAGATGTGATAGACAGAGTGCCTGATAAACTATGGACAGAGGTTCTTTTTTTTTTTTTTTTTTACTTTTACTATACATCGAGATGGATCCGCCACCAGAATACACGTGCTCCCCATCCTGAACCCTCCTCCCTCCCCCTTCCCACACCATCCCTCCAGGTCATCCCAGTGCTCCAGTCCCAGGCATCTGTTATAGGGCATCGTACCTGGACTGACCCGTTTCAGATATGATATTATACATATTTCAATGCTATTCTCCCCAATCGTCCCACTCTCTCCCAGTCCCAGAGTCCAAAAGTCTGTTCTATACATCAGTGTCTCTTTTGCTGTCTCATAAGCAGGGTTATTGTTACCATCTTTCTAAATTCCATATATATGCGTTAGTATACTGTGCTTGTGTTTTTCTTTCTGGCTTACTTCACTCTGTATAATAGGTTCCAGTTCCATCCACCTCATTAGAACTGATTCAAATGTATTCTTTTTAATGGCTGAGTAATACTCCATCGTGTATATGTACCACAGCTTGCTTATCCATTCATCTGTGGATGGACATCTAGGTTGCTTCCACATCCTGGCTATTGTAAACAGTGCTGCTATGAACATTGGGGTACACGTGCCTCTTTCACTTCTGGTTTTCTCAGTGTGTATGCCCAGCAGTGGGATTGCTGGGTCATAAGGCAGTTCTATTCCCAGTTTTTTGAGGAATCTCCATACTGTTCTCCATAGTGGCTGTACTAGTTTGCATTCCCACCAACAGTGTAAGAGGGTTCCCTTCTCTCCGCACCCTCTTCAGCATTTATTGCTTGTGGATTTTTGGATCACAGCCATTCTGACTGGCGTGTAATGGTATCTCATAGTGGTTTTGATTTGCATTTCTCTGATAATGAGCGATGTTGAGCATCTTTTCATGTGTGGTTGAACACTTGTAAAAGAATGAAACTAGAACACTGTCTAACACCATACACAAAAATAAACTCAAAATGGATTAAAGAGCTAAATATAAGACCAGAAACCATAAAACTCCTAGAGGATAACATAGGCAAAACACTCTCTGACTTACATCACAGCAGGATCCTCTATGACCCACCTCCCAGAATATCGGAAATAAAATCAAAAATGAACAAATGGGACCTAATCAAACTTAAAAAGCTTCTGCACAACAAAGGAAACTATAGGCAAGCTGAAAAGACAGCCTTCAGAATGGGAGAAAATAATAGCAAATGAAGCAACAGACAAACAACTAATCTCAAAAATATACAAGCAACTTCTACAGCTCAATTCCAGAAAAATAAACGACCCAATCAAAAAATGGGCCAAAGAACTTAATAGGCATTTCTCCAAAGAGGTTCTTGACATTATACAGGAGACAGGGATCAAGATCATCCCCAAGAAAAAGAAATGCTAAAAACCAAAATGGTTGTCTAAGGAGGGCTTATAAACAGCTCAGAAAAGAAGAGAGGCAAAAAGCAAAGGAGAAAAAAAAGATATATCCATTTGATTGCAGAGTTCCAAAGAATAGCAAGGAAAGATAAGAAAGCCTTCCTCAATGATCAGTGTAAAAAGGAAAACTATAGAATGGAAAAGAATAGAGATCTCTTCACAAAAACTAGAGGTACCAAGGGAATATTTCATGCAAAGATTGGGACAATAAAGGACTGAAATGGTATGGACCCAACAGAAGCAGAAGATATTAAGAAGAGGTGGCAAGAATACACAAAAGAACTATACAAAAAAAGATCTTCACAACCCAGATAATCACGATGGTGTGATCACTCACCTAGAGCCAGACATCCTGGAATGTGAAGTCAAATGGGCCTCAGGAAGCATCACTATGAACAAAGCTAGTGGAGGGGATGGAATTCCAGTTGAGCTATTTTAAACACTAAAAGATGATGCTGTGAAAATGCTGCACTCAATATGCCAGCAAATTTGGCAAACTCAACCATGGACACAGGACTGGAAAAGGTCAGTTTTCATTCCAATTCCTAAGAAAGGCAATGCCAAGCAATGCTCTAACTACCACTCAACTCACATGCTAGTAAAGGAATGCTCAAGATTCTCGAAGCCAGGCTTCAGCACTACGTGAACCATGAACTACCAGATGTTCAAGTTCATTTAGAAATGGCTAAGAAACCAGAGATCAAATTGCCAACATCCACTGGATCATCAAAAAAGCAAGAGAGTTCCCCAAAAAAGTCTATTTCTGCTGTATTGACTATGCCAAAGCCTTTGACTGTGTGGATCACAATAAATTGTGGAAAATTCTGAAAGATATGGGAATACCAGACCACCTTACCTCCCTCTTGAGAATTGTGTGTGCACGTCAGGAAGCAACAGTTATAACTGGACATGGAACAACAGACTGGTTCCAAATAGGAAAAGGAGTGCGTCAAGGCTGTATATTGTCACCCTGCTTATTTAACTTATATGCAGAGTACATCATGAGAAACACTGGGCTGGATGAAGCACAAGATGGAATCAAGATTGCCGGGAGAAATATCAATAACCTCAGATATGCAGATGACACCATTCTTATGACAGAAAGTGAAGAAGTAAAGAGCCTCTTAATGAAAGTGAAAGAGAAGAGTTAAAAAGTTGGCTTAAAGCTCAACATTCAGAAAACAAAGATCATGTCATCTGTCCCATCACTTCATGGCAAATAGATTGTAAACAGTAGAAACAGTGTCAGACTTTATTTTTCTGGGCTCCAAAATCACTGCAGATGGTGGTTGCAGCCATGAAATTAAAAGACACTTACTCCTTGGGAGAAAAGTTATGACCAACCTAGACAGCATATTAAAAAGCATTACTTTGCCAACAAATGTCCGTCTAGTCAAGGCTATGATTTTTCTAGTAGTTATGTATGGATGTGAGAGTTGGACTATAAAAAAAGCTGAGCATGGAAGAACTGATGCTTTTGAACTGTGGTGTTTGAGCAGACTCTTGAGAGTCCCTTGGACTGCAAGGAGATCCAACCAGACCATCCTAAAGAAAACCAGTCCTGAATACTGATTGAAGGGACTGATGTTGAAGCTGAAGCTCCAGTCCTTTGGCCACCTGATGCCAAGAGCTGACTAATTTGAAAAGACCCTGATTCTGGGAAAGATTGAACTTGGGAGGAGAAGGGGATGACAGAGGATGAGATCATTAGATGGCATCACTGACTCAGTGGACATGAGTTTGAGTAAACACCAGGAGTTTGTGATGGACAGAGAGGCATGCAGCAGTCCATGGGGTCACAAAGAGTTGGTCAGGACTGAGCGACTGAATTGGACTGAACTGACAGAATAAGTGATAGGAATACAGGGGCAAGATGGTACAAGTTTGGGTGTTAGGATGTGATGGTAATAAAATTACTCACGAAACTTCAATATAGTGAAATTTGACAGCCCAGTTCTCTGGTAGACAATTTGGATTTGAGACTTTGTGGTTAATATTGGTTGAGAAACCAAGTAAGTAGCTAGAAGGAAGGAAAGCTAGAATGGAAGGAAGGTTCAGAAATAAAGATTAATATTTAAATGACATGAATATTTGTTAATAGTTAAAACAAAGGTAATGGATGAGATTGCCCAAGGGGTGGGAGCTAAAGTAGGAAGGAAATGGATAAAAGGAGAGAGTAATGGTGAACAATTAAAATAAAGGGGTAAGAAAAGAAAAAAGGAGATCCTGAAGGGTCTTTTTAAGGATCCTGATAGTTAGAAAAATCACTAAAATATTTCCAGAAAAAAAAAAAGAATATTAATAACAGTGTATAATAGAATAATCTAATACACTTGTAGACTACTAAAGAGCTTTGTAGAATCAGAGTCAGTGGAATATAGGACAGCAATCATTCTAAAGCAGAGTGAAGAGTGAGTAGGAGATAATGAGGTAGTAGCAGCAAATGACATACTAAGGGATTTTTCTGGTGATCCAGCGGTAAAGGATCCACTTTCCTATGCAGGGGATGTAGGTTCTATCCATGGTCGGGGAACTAAAGCTCCCACAGGGCAACTACAGGTAAAATTCTAGAAATTATATTAGCAAAAACATGACATTAAGGTTTATCACAGAAGTCGGACCTGACATAGTGAGTAAACCACCACCACAGTAGAACTGAAAACTTGATTTATTCTTAAAATTGGGCACAATTTAAATGCTACAGTTTATCAGTTTAAAGTTTAAAAAAAAAAAAAAAAGGTTTTCTCAATAGGCTAAAAAATATCCTGCTAAAATTTAAAGATGCTTACTCCTTGGAAGGAAAGTTATGACCAACCTAGACAGCATATTAAAAAGCAGAGACATTATTTTGTCAACAAAGGTCTGTCTAGTCAAGGCTATGGTTTTTCCAGTGGTCACGTATGGATGTGAGAGCTGGACTGTGAAGAAAGCTGAGCGCCGAAGAATTGATGCTTTTGAACTGTGGTGTTGGAGAAGACTCTTGAGAGTCCCTTGGACTGTGAGGAGATCCACCCAGTCCATCCTAAAGGAGATCAGTCCTGGTGTTCATTGGAAGGACTGATTGTTGCTAAAGCTGAAACTCAATACTTTGGCCACCTGATGCGAAGAGCTGACTCATTTGAAAAGACCCTGATGCTGGGAAAGATTGAGGGCAGGAGGAGAAGGGGACACGACAGAGGATGAGATGGTTGGATGGCATCACTGACTCAGTGGATATGGGTTTGGGTAGACTCCGGGAGTTAGTGATGGACAGGGAAGCCTGGTGTGCTTTGGTTCGTGGGGTCACAAAGAGTCTGACATGACTGAGCAACTGAACTGAACTGAACTGAAAACTTAGTTGTGTTGCTGGGTCATTAAGTGAAACAGTCATCTATGTGCTCAGTCGCTCAGTCATGTCTGATGCTTTGTGACCCCATGGACTATAGCCCAACAGGCTCCTCTGTCCATATCTCCAGGCAATAAAACTGTAATGGAGAGCCATTCCCTTCTCCAAGGGATCTTCCTGACCCAGGGATGGAACCTGAATCTCTTGCATTGCAGGCAGATACTTTACTGTCTGAGCTACCAGGGAAACCCAACATTTTTGCTCCCTATTTCACTTTTTGCTTTCCCTTTATTTTGGCTATGGAGAAACACACACACACACACACACACACACACACACACACACACACACACACACACACACACACCGTGGGACCTGCATCCTCTTGTATATTAGTTCAACATGATAAGGTACTACCCTCCCAACCAGAGCTATGAGTGAGTTTTTAAAATTCCATTTCATATTTCCCTTTGGTTTGCTGCTCATGGGTGTTGCCATATCCTACTGGGAATGATCATTAAATGATCAACCCACTCCCTTTCTTCTCTTGCCAAATGCTGAATTCTTTAGTTCAAAGCAATATTGTGTAGAACTTTCTAACAATAAATAAAGCTTTCTAATTCCTTAAGAGTTGCTACTGGCAGAGGTAGACAGGAAGACCAAATCCATATCTAGTGCAAGGATCTACTGCACTAGGGAATGTATTCTGTCTGCTATCTTCTCTAAGATAAAAGAGGTCTAATAGAATCAACTTATCACGAGGTGACTGGACATTGTTCTCTGCCCCTGAAAGGTAGGGCACTCAGCAATGGCTATAGCCAGATCACAGATGAGGTGTGGAAGGGGTGCAGTGAGGATTGGGCAGGGATGGGTTACTTGTTGAAAAGTTAATGAAAACATCTCTTTTGGCTTCTTCCTTAAAAAGTTCAATGATCAGGTATCCAGGCTGATAGTGAAAGAGAGTGATATTGATGGGATATCTTTTTTTTTTACACCTGATTATTGAGTGTCTCCTCATGCACACTGAATGTTTATATTGGAAACAAGTATTTTTACTCCTTAGGACTCTTCTATATGATTCATCCGTATAATCTAGGCATACCCAACTTGATGGCTTGGTAGATGAGGTAATATATGCAGTTCACAAGGAGCCTATCAGGATTTTTCCTCAGAGAACCTGAATTTCCTCCCAAATACCCTTGTTCTACACTGCAATTCCCCATCAGCCCTTGACATGATATCCAGAGAATGTTGCTATCTGACAACAAGCACCTTGAACACTTTTGGTTTAGACAGATCGTAGTCAGAAGTGGCAGCACTCTTTACAGCCTGGATCAACTGGAGGGCATACACTGCTCTGAGCCCTATGCAAAGCTCTCAGTGTTCTGCATTACTAAGTAAATAGAGTAGCATTTCCAAATATGTATATCAGTTGAGCAACACACTAAATTTTGGCATATGTCATATACAAAGCCAAGTGATCCAACAGGCATTGTTCTTTTTTCCTAGTTAGGGGATGCAAGGTGCAAGTTATCTGACAGTTTGCAAGAGGCATTCCAACATACCCTAGATACTTCAACAGCCAAAAAACATATTTAAGTGGCAAGTACCTAAGAGTCCTTTATTTTCCATTGTCTAGTATGCATATATCTTTCAAAGTATTTTGGATACCTGCTACTTACCAATCAATATACCCTATCAACATAGACAATCAATGTGTTAGACCAGCATGATTTCCTATAGGAAACAAGACAATTAAGGTCCCACTGAGCTAAATGATAAGGACAAGCCCAGGAACTGATGGAGCCTTTGTGGCAAAACAGTGCGGTTTTACCTTCCAGTTGCAAGTAAGTGAATTCTGGTATTCTGGTATTCTTTGTTTTTTGACATTAAGGAAAAAAATGCATTGATCAGCTTGATATTTAAGTTTGCATGTGTCATGGATTATATTCACTATTTCCATTAAGGAGAGAATATAATCGGAGACATCTCTGATTGAGCTTATGGATAGCTCACTGTCATTCTCAGTGGTCCATCAGTCTTCTACATAGGGCACAGTTAAATGGGACTGCAATGGAATAATCACCTTAGTGGATGGATATTGCATCTTTCCAATTCTTAGGGAAAAAACTATGGAATCATTCTTCACTTCTTTCCTCTCACACGCACATCCAATTTTTCAGGAAATTCTATTGGCTTAGACGACTGTAATAGTCTTCAAACTGCTCTCTTATTTTCATCTTTGTCCTCTACCATTGATTTTCAGTGTAGCAACAAGAAATACTTGTAAAATATAAGGCAGATCATGTCATTCTTTTGCTCAAAATGCTGCTGTGTTTCTTCACTTCATTCACAAAAAGGAATGGCATCCTTTCTGTGGCTGGAAACACTCTTTGGGTTCTGGGTCCTCATTCAATCTCTGAGTTCATCTCCTGTGCTCTCTATTCACTCAGCTCCAACCACAGTGTCCTCCTTGCTGTATCTCAAACACACCAGCCACACTTTTGCCTTAACTTCTTATTTTCTAGTTATTTCTGGTACGTGAAATGTTCTTCCCCTGTAAATACAGATTTCTAGTTCTTTGTGCATGTATGCGTGCTAAATCACTTCAGTTCAGTTCAGTTCAGTTGCTCAGTTCAGTTGCTCAGTCTTTGCGACCCCGTGAATCGCAGCATGCCAGCCCTCCCTGTCCATCACCAACTCCCGGAGTTCACTCAGACTCAGGACTATTGAGTCAGTGATGCCATCCAATCATCTCATCCTCTGTTGTCCCCTTCTCCCCCTACCCCTAATCGCTCCCAGCATCAGAGTCTTTTCCAATGAGTCAACTCTTCACATGTCCAATTCTTTGTGACCCCATAGACTGTCACCTGCCAGGACCCTCTGTCCATGGGATTCTCCAGGCAAGAATACTGGAGTGGGTTGCCATTTCCTTCTCCTTTCTAGCTCTTTACTTTATTTAAAACTTTGCTTAAAATCATTCACTCAATGAGGCCTCCTCTGGGCCCCCTATTTAATACAGCAAACTTACTTCTTTCCTTATTGCTTGCCTAGTCCTGCTTATTCACAATTCCTGCTTTATATTTATACAAACATAAATTTATATTTTATATAATGATAAATCAAATATCATTTTTCCTTCTACTTAAATATGTATTAAAACATCAACTCCCAAAGAAAGAACAAGATGGCGGAGGAGTAGGTGGATGTGGAGTACATTTCTCTCCACGGATACATCAGGAATACACCTTCAGATACAGAAGTGCATGCAGAACACCAGCTGAGAGCAGACAGGAGGACCTGACCAGAGGAAAAGAATATATAGACCCAAGCAAAACTCAATTGGATGAAGGAACTGGGGAGGGGGGCAGGGGGAACAGGAGTGTTAGTAGGACTGGACCTGCCCTCAGCTGGTGGGGGAACTGAAGTAGGGGTCCAATCCCCACATCAAGGCAATTGTCTGAGTCAGAGGAGAAACATTTAAGGCTGAGAATGAAACAGCTGATCTGTGGCAGCCTAAATAGGATGAGAATCAGACAGTCCTTGCTGCAGCCATGCATACCCAGGACAGGGACATAGATCCCCTGGAAGATGCAATGGCTGGGAGCTGGAGTTTAGGGATTGTGGAGCAATCCCAGGGCGAGGGCTACTGTGACTGTGGAGAGACAGATGAAGGGGATTTGAGGGAGGAGATGGTAGTGGGAAAGGCCTGTGGAGGAAAGCGGGGCAGCAAGGTGATACTACTGCGTCATGTGTAGGGGGTGGAGCCATCACCCTAGCCTCTCTCCCCCCCAACACACAAGCACTGGCAGCTGTACAACAGACAGGCTGGCCCATCAAACGCCTGATGCATTGAACTACACACAGTAAGACCCAACCTGGGTGACCCCTTAAGTGCCTGACCTGCTGATCTACACAGTAGGATCCCAGCCAGGGGGGCTCCTCTATGTGCCTGACACACCAAACAACAGAGAAGGACACCAGGCAAGGGAGCCCTCTAAGTGCCCGAATGGATGGAGCTATGGAGAAGACTGGCCAAAGAGATCTTCTGATCACCAGCTACAAGAGGTTCAAATAAAGATGCTGATAGAGCCATAGCTCCTGCAGTGGAGGCAGTTCATGTCCCTGCACACTTGGCGCTGGCAGGGTTCCCAAAGCCAAGCACCTGCATCGTCTTCACGCTGAACTCTCACTGGGGCAGAGCTGCCACAGGCAAAAAGAGTCTTGTGTCTATGTGCACAGAGTCGCTTGGGTCATGTCTGACTCTTTGTTACCCTGTAGCCTGGCCTGCCAGGCTTTTCTGTCAAGGAGAGGGGGTCTGCAGATAAGAATACTGGAGCATATTGGCCAATACTGGTTGCCATACCCTTCTCAGATCAGATCAGATCAGATCAGTCGCTCAGTCGTGTCCGACTCTTTGCGACCCCATGAACCGCAGCACGCCAGGCCTCCCTGTCCATCACCAGCTCCCGGAGGTCGCTCAGACTCGCATCTATCGAGTCAGTGATGCCATCCAGCCATCTCATCCTCTGTCGTCCCCTTCTGCTCCTGCCCTCAATCCCTCCCAGCATCAGAGTCTTCTCCAATGAGTCAACTCTTCGCATGAGGTGGCCAAAATACTGGAGTTTCAGCTTTAGCATCATTCCTTCCAAAGAAATTCCAGGATTGATCTCCTTCAGAATGGACTGGTTGGATCTTCTTGCAGTCCAAGGGACTCTCAAGAGTCTTCTCCAACACCACAGTTCAAAAGCATCAATTCTTCGGCACTCAGCCTTCCTCACAGTCCAGCTCTCACATCCATACATGACCACAGGAAAGACCATAGCCTTGACTAGGCGAACCTTTGTTGGTAAAGTAATGTCTCTGCTTTTGAATATGCTATCTAGGTTGCTCATAACTTTCCTTCCAAGGAGTAAGCGTCTTTTAATTTCATGGCTGCAGTCACCATCTGCAGTGATTTTGGAGCCCAGAAAAACAAAGTCTGACACTGTTTCCACTGTTTCCCCATCTATTTCCCATGCAGTGATGGGACCAGATGCCATGATCTTCGTTTTCTGAATGTTGAGCTTTAAGCCAACCCTTTCACTCTCCACTTTCACTTTCATCAAGAGGCTTTTTAGCCCCTCTTCACTTTCTGCCATAAGAGTGGTGTCATCTGCATATCTGAGGTTATTGATATTTCTCCCGGCAATCTTGATTCCAACTTGTGTTTCTTCCAGTCCAGCATTTCTCATGATGTACTCTGCATATAAGCTAAATAAACATGGTGACAATATGCAGCCTTGACGTACTCCTTTTCCTATTTGGAACCAGTCTGTTGTTCCATGACCAGTTCTAACTGTTGTTTCCTGACCTGCATACAGATTTCTTAAGAGGCAGATCAGGTGGTCTGGTATTCCCATCTCTTTAAGAATTTTCCATAGTTTATTGTGATCCACACAGTCAAAGGCTTTGGCATAGTCAATAAAGCAGAAATAGATGTTTTTCTGGAACTCTCTTGCTTTTTCCATGATCCAGCGGATGTTGGCAATTTGATCTCTGGTTCCTCTGCCTTTTCTAAAACCAGCTTGAACATCAGGAAGTTCACGGTTCACATATTGCTGAAGCCTGGCTTGGAGAATTTTGAGCATTACTTTACTAGCGTGTGAGATGAGTGCAATTGTTCGGTAGTTTGAGCACTCCTTGGCATTGCCCCATACCCTTCTAGAGCACTGTATTTCCTGTTGCCCTAGCTGCCAACTCCCCAGAGTACCTGGTGTTGCCAGAACCCTTGCAACCCAAGCAGCTGCACCATCTCCACACCTGGTCTTCACAGGAGCAAACCCAAGTCCTCCCGGGCAGCCTCAGGAGCAAACCCCAGTGGACGACCCACTTGCAGAGGTGGAAATAGAACCACAATTGAAACCCAGGGGAAGTGTGACTAAGGAAGAAAACCCCAAACCCTCCCACCAGCTGTACAAGCTGCACACTAAATCCACACAATCAACTAAGCAGACTCTGTGTCTATGGAATATATAAAAGGTCATTGAGAATGCCCCAAAAGAGAAAATGCACAGTTCTGATACTGTGGACATTGGAGGCAAGAACACAGAGGAGTAGGACCAGATTAGAATCTGAGCTGCCCCCACAGCAGGTCCAGAGATCAGCACAGTGTTGGAAGGCATCCTAGGAAGATGAGGTGGACTGTGACTTCCAGTGAGGCAAAGGACTCTGACAGCAGTGACTCAAGAAAAACATTTATTATTCTTATTTTTGACTTGTACTGTAGATTCTTTTGGATTTTTTTATTCCTTTTTTCCTCCTCTCTTGTAGTTGTCAATTTTACTGGCACTATGAAATCTAATTAAGCTTTTGAGCTTTTTTTTAATTTCCTTCTCAGTCACATTTTTTATTGTTGTTATAAACCCCTGCCTCTACATTGGGCTTTTGCAGTTCTGGGGAGTTTTCCTTGTACTCTCTTTTTTTTTTTAATTTAAATTTTTTTAAACCTATTATTATTTTTCTATATTTAGTCCTTTGTTTGCTTTTCTTACTGTTCTTTCCCCCTTGCTGTTAATCTTTAATGTATATAAATCTTTATCTACCTCTATTTAACCTTGCATATCTATTCTTTCTTTCTGTCCTTTCCTCTCAACATATTTGTTAGTTTTATTTTCATTGCTTTATTCCCCAGTTGGCACCTTGCTTCAGTTTTGTTTTCTAGTTTGTGTTTTAGTCAGTTTCGTTCTGGTACACTTAGTTTTTGGTTTCCTTTGTTCACTGGGTCAATCTATTGTACTTTATTTTGTTGGACAGTTTTGATTTTGGTTATGGGGATAAATGTATATGTGTATATTCAGTCACACTTTTTATTTTTGTTATAAACCTCTGCCTCTATTTTGGGCTTTTGCAGTTCTGTGGAGTTTTCCTTTTTTTTTTTTTTTTTTCCTTTTTTCTATAATTTAAATTTTTAGTTTCTTAAAACCTATTATATTTTTTCTAGATGTATTCCTGTGCTTGCCTTTTCTACAGTTCTTCTCCCCTTGCAGTTAATCTTTAATATATATAAACCTTCTTCATCTACCTCTATTTAACCTTGCATATCTATTCTTTCTTTCTTTTACTTTTTCCTTTCCTCTCAACATATTTGTTAGTTTTTTTTTTCATTGCTCAATTCCCCACTTGGCACCTTGCTTTAGTTTTGTTTTCCAGTTTGTGCTTTCGTTAGTTTTGTTGTTAACTTTTAAATATAATTTTTGACTTCCTTTTATTGGCAGATCAATTTATTGTACTTTATTTTTGTTAGACTGTTTTGACTTTGCTCATGGGTGTATATGTATATTCTTTTATTCCATTATTTTAATTAGTATTTGGCTGATTTTGTAACTGCCATTTGTCTGGGGTCCATCTTTGGTTTCTCATTTTTGGCTATTTGTTTTAATCTCACTTAATGCTATAACAGATCATGTGTGAAATCTTTATTCCTGAACAGAGATAAAGGTCTGAGCCTTTGGAGTGGGAGAACTGACTCCAAGACCCTAGACTACCAGAGAACTAACCCTAGGGATTATCAGATAGTGAGAAGTCACAAGCAAAAAAAACCCACTTGAATACAAGACCTGGCATCACCCAACCACCAGTAGCACCCTGTGCAGGACACCTTATCTATCTAAACAAAACAGAAAATACAAACCCAATCATCAGCAGACAGGGTTACCACCTCACTCAGCCTTGCCCATCAGTGGAAAAACAAACAAACAAAAACTCAGCACAAATCTCACCCTACAGGAAGCTTATGCAAACCACTGGACCAACCTTAGGAGGGCAGAAACTAAAAGGAAGAAAGAATTCAACCTTGAAGCCTGGGAAAAGGAGACCTCAAACACAATAAGTTAAATAATAATAATAATGAAAAGGCAGAGAAATACTACACAAATGAAGGAACAAACTAGAAACACAGAAGTCCAAATAAATGAAGAGGAAATAGGAAAACTACCTGAAAAAAACATTCAGACTAATGATAGTAAAGATGACCAAAAACCTTGAATACAAAATGGAGAAAATTCACAAAGACCCAAAAGAATTAAAGAATAAACATACAAACAACATAACTACTGAAATTAAAAATACTCTAGAAGGAATCAAGAGCAGAATATCTAAAGCAGAAGAATGAATCAGTAAACTGGAAGATAAATGGTGGAAATAACTTCTGAATAGCAGAGTAAAGTATAAAGAATGAAAGGAACTGAGGATAGTGTCAGAGACCTCTGGGACAATATCAGACACACCAATATTTGAATTATAGGGGTCCCAGATGAAGAAAAGAAAAATAAAGGGTATGAGAAAATTTTTTGAAGAGATTATAACTTAAAATTTTCCCAACATGGAAAACGAAATAGTCAATCAAGTCCAAGAGGCACAAGGAGTCCTGTACAGTATAAACCTAAAGAGAAACACACCAAGACACATAATAATCACACTAACAAAGACTAAACACAAAGAAAGAATATTAAAAGCACAAAGGGAGAAGCAACAAGTAACATACAAGGGAAACCCTCTATGCTTAACAGCCGATCTTTCAGCAGAAATTCTGCAGGCCAGAAGGGAAAGACAGAATATATTTAAAGTATTGAAAGGTAAAAATCTACAACCAAGATTACTGTACCTGGTGAGGATTTTATTCAAAATTGATGTAGAAATAAAAGCTTTTCAGACAAGCAAAAGTCAAGAGAATTCAGTATCATCAAACCAGCTTTACAAAAAATGTTAAAGGGAATTTTAGAGTCAAGAAATACAAGAGAAGAAAAAAGAGATACAAAATCAACCCCAAACAATTAAGAAAATGACAATCAGTTCAGATAAGTTCAGTTGCTCAGTCCTGTCTGACTCTTCGTGACACAATGAATCGCAGCACGCCAGGCCTCCCTGTCCATTACCAATTCCCAAAGTTCACTCAGACTCACATCCATCGAGTCAGTGATGCCATCCAGCCATCTCATCCTCTGTCGTCCCCTTCTCCTCCTGCCCCCAATCCCTCCCAGCATCAGAGTCTTTTCCAAAGAGAGCTCTTCCCATGAGGTGGCCAAAGTACTGGAGTTTCAGCTTCAGCATCATTCCCTCCAAAGAAATCTCAGGGCTGATATTCGAATGGACTGGTTGGATCTCCTTGAAGCCCAAAGGACTCTCAAGAGTCTTCTCCAAAACCACAGTTCAAAACCATCATTCTTCCACTCACCTTCTCCTCCTCTCACTCATACGCCACTAGACGGCCCTTTCTAGCTGCGTCTCTCGGCCCAAATCTCTTCCCCTCTACCCTGGTGTGGGCCCTGACTGCGCGCGGCCTCCCTCCTACCCTCTCAGAGGTCCTCAACTCACTTTCGAGTCAGTGTCCTCCACCTCTCTCCTCTTCGTCCCCTTCTCCTCCTCCCTCTCCCTCCCAGCATTAGTCTTCTCCTGAGTCCCCCGAGGTGGCCACTTCACTGCTCATTGTCCCTTCCTATGGACTGTTGGATCTCCTTGCAGTCCAAGGGACTCTCAAGAGTCTTCTCCAACACCACAGTTCAAAAGCATCAATTCTTCGGCGCTCAGCCTTCTTCACAGTCCAGCTCTCACATCCATACATGACCACAGGAAAGACCATAGCCTTGACTAGGCGAACTTTTGTTGATTTGCAAAGTGATGTCTGCTTTTGAATATGCTATCTAGGTTGGTCATAACCTTATTTCCAAGGAGTAAGCGTCTTTTAATTTCATGGCTGCAGTCACCATCTGCAGTGATTTTGGAGCCCAGAAAAAGAAAGTCTGACACTGCTTCCACTGTTTCTCCATCTATTTCCCATGTAGTGATGGGGCTGGATGCCATGATCTTCGTTTTCTGAATGTTGAGCTTTAAGCCAACCTTTTCACTCTCTACTTTCACTTTCATCAAGAGGCTTTTTAGTTCTTCACTTTCTGCCATAAGGGTGGTATCATCTGCATATCTGAGGTTATTGATATTTCTCCCGGCAATCTTGATTCCAGCTTGTATTTCCTCCAGTCCAGCATTTCTCATGATGTACTCTGCATATAGGTTAAATAAACATGGTGACAATATACAGCCTTGACGTACTCCTTTTCCTATTTGGAACCAGTCTGTTGTTCCATGACCAGTTCTAACTGTTGCTTCCTGACCTGCATACAGATTTCTCAAGAGGCAGATCAGGTGGTCTGGTATTCCCATCTCTTTCAGAATTTTCCACAGTTTATTGTGATCTACACAGTCAAAGGCTTTGGCATAGTCAATAAAGCAGAAATAGATGTTTTTCTGGAACTCTCTTGCTTTTTCGATGATCCAGTGGATGTTGGCAATTTGATCTCTGGTTCCTCTGCCTTTTCTAAAACCAGCTTGAACATCAGGAAGTTCACGGTTCACATATTGCTGAAGCCTGGCTTGGAGAATTTTGAGCATTACTTTACTAGCATGTGAGATGAATGCAATTGTGCGGTATTTTGAGCACTTCTTGGCATTGCCTTTCTTTGGGATTGGGATGAAAACTGACCTTTTCCAATCTTGTGGCCACTGCTGAGTTTTCCAAATTTGCTGGCATATTGAGTGCAGCACTTTCACAGCATCATCTTTCCGGATTTGGAATAGATCCACTGGAATTCCATCACTTCCACTAGCTTTGTTCCTAGTGATGCTTTCTAAGGCCCACTTGACTTCACATTCCAGGATGTCTGGCTCTAGGTCAGTGATCACACCATCATGATTATCTGGGTCGTGAAGCTCTTTTTGTACAGTTCTTCTGTGTATTCTTGCCACCTCTTCTTAATATCTTCTGCTTCCGTTAGGTCCACACCATTTCTGTCCTTTATCGAGCCCATCTTTGCATGAAATATTCCTTTGGTATCTCTGATTTTCTTGAAGAGATCCTTAGTCTTTCCCATTCTGTTGTTTTCCTCTATTTCTTTGCATTGGTCGCTGAAGAAGGCTTTCTTATCTCTTCTTGCTATTCTTTGGAGCTTTAAGCCAACTTTTTCACTCTCCACTTTCACTTTCATCAAGAGGCTTTTTAGTTCCTCTTCACTTTCTGCCATAAGGGTGGTGTCATCTGCATATCTGAGGTTATTGATATTTCTCCCAGCAATCTTGATTCCAGCTTATGCTTCTTCCAGCCAGCGTTTCTCATGATGTACTCTGCATATAAGTTAAATAAATGGTGATAATACACAGCCTTGCTGCTGCTGCTCCTGCTGCTATGTTGCATCAGTCGTGTTCGACTCTGTGCAACCCTTTCGACGGCAACCCACCAGGCTTCCTCGTCCCTGGGATTCTCCAGGCAAGAACACTGGAGTGAGTTGCCATTTCCTTCTCCAATGCATGAAAGTGAAAAGTGAAAGTGAAGTCGTCTAGTCGTGTCCGAATCTAGCAACCCTGTGAACTGCAGCCCACCAGGCTCCTCTGTCCATGGGATTTTCCAGGCAAAGTACTGGAGTGGGGGTGCCATTGCCTTCTCTGATACAACCTTGACGTACTCCTTTTCCTATTTAGAACCAGCCTGTTGTGCCATGTTCAGTACTAACTGTTGCTTCCTGACCTGCATACACATTTCTCAAGAGAAAGGTAAGGTGGTCTGGTATTCCCACCTTTTTCAGAATTTTCCACAGTTAATTGTGGACCACACAGTCAAAGGCTTTGACAAGTCAATAAAGCATAAATAGATGTTTTTCTGTAACTCTCTTGCTTTTTTGATGATCCAGTGGATGTTGGCAATTTGAAATCTGGTTCCTTTGCCATTTATAAAACCAGTTTGAACATCTGGAAGTTCGTGGTTCATGTATTGCTGAAGCCTGGCTTGGAGAATCTTGAGCATTATTTTACTAGTGTGTGAGATGAGTGTAATTGTGTGGTAGTTTGAGCATTCTTTGACATTGCCTTTCTTTGGGATTGGAATGAAAAGTGACCTTTTCCAGTCCTGTGGCCACTGCTGAGTTTTCCAAATTTGCTGGCATATTGAGTGCAGCACTTTCACAGCATCGTCTTTCAGGATTTGGAATAGCTCAACTGGAATTCCATCACCTCCACTAGCTTTGTTCATAGTGATGCATTCTAAGGCCCACTTGGCTTCACATTCCAGGATGTCTGGCTCTAGGTCAGTGATCACACCATTGTGATTATCTGGGTCATGAAGATCTTTTTTTACAGTTCTACTTTGTACTCTTGCCACCTCTTCTTAATATCTTTTGCTTCTGTTAGGGTCATACCATCCCTGTCCTTTATCAAGCCCATCTTTGCATGAAATGTTCCCTGGGTATCTCTAATTTTATTGAAGAGATCTCTAGTCTTTCCCATTCTGTTGTTTTCCTCTTTTTCTTTGCAATGATCGCTGAGTAAGGCTTTCTTATCTCTTCTTGCTGTTTTTTGTAACTCTGCATTCAGATGCTTATATCTTCTTTTCTCCTTTGCTTTTCACTTATCTTCTTTTCACAGCTATTTGTAAGGCCTCCCCAGACAGCCATTTTGCTTTTTTGCATTTCTTTTCCATGGGGGTGGTCTTGATCCCTGTCTCCTGCACAATAGGAACATATATATCAATGACTACTTTAAATTTAAATGGATTAAATGCTCCAACCAAAAGCTCAGTCGTTTCTGGCTCTTTGCAACCCCGTGGATTGTAGCCCACCAGGCTCCTCCGTCCATGGGATTCTCTAGGCAAGAATACTGGAGTGGTTTGCCATTTCCTTCTCCAGGGTATCTTCCTGACCCAGGGATCGAACCCATGTCTCCTGCATTGCAGGCAGACACTTTAACCTCTGAGCCCCCAGGGAAGCCCTAACCAAAAGACACAGACTGGCTAAATAGATACAAAAACAAGACCCATATATCTGCTGTCTACAAGAAACCCACTTCCGACCTCAAGACACATATAGACTGAAAGTGAGAGGATAGAAAAATATTTTCATTGCAAGTGTGAAGCAAAAGAAAGCTGGAGTAGCATTCCACATATAAGACAAAATAGACCTTAAAATAAAGAAGATTACAAGAGATAAGGAAGAACACTATATAATAATCAAGAGATCAATCAAAGAGGAAGACATAACAATTGTAAATATTTATGCACCCAACATAGGAGCACTTCAATATATAAGACAAACACTAACAGACATAAACGGAGAAATTGACAGTAACACAATAATAGTAGGAGATTTTAACACTCCATTCACACCAATGGATGGATTATCAAAACAGAAAATTAATAAGGAAACACAAGTCTTAAATGATACATTAGGTGAGATGAATCTCATTGATATCTTCAGGACATTCCATCCAAATGCAGAAGAATACATTTTCTTCTAAAGTACACATAGAACATTCTCCAGGATAGAACACATCTTGGATCACAAATCAAACCTCAGTAAACTTAGGAAAATTGAAATCATATCAAGCATCTTCTCTGACCATAGTGTTATGAGACTAGATATCAGTTGCAAGAAAAAAACTGTAAGAAACACAAACACATGGAGATTAAACAACACATTCTAAATAACCAACAGGTTACAGAAGAAATCTGAAGGGAAATAAAAAAATTTCTAGAAACAAATGACAATGAAAACACTACAACTCAAAACCTATGGGATACAGCAAAGACAGTTCTAAGAGGGTAGTTCAT
The DNA here is from genome assembly GCA_935064755.1 of Tragelaphus eurycerus. Lineage (NCBI taxonomy): Eukaryota > Metazoa > Chordata > Mammalia > Artiodactyla > Bovidae > Tragelaphus > Tragelaphus eurycerus. Next base: position 7,371,166 of record CAKXYN010000012.1, on the reverse strand, counting down.
AGCAATAGAATCCTCCTCAAGAAACAAGAAAAACATCATATAGACAATTAACTTTACACCTAACATGACTGGAAAAAGAAGAACAAAACCCCCCAAAAATCAATAGAAGGAAAGAAATCATAAAGATCTGAGCAGAAATAAATGAAAAAGAAATGAAAGAAACAACAGTAAAGATTAATAAAACTAAAAGCTGGTTCTTTGAGAAGATGAACAAAATTGACAAACATTTAGCCAGACTCATCAAGAAAAAAAGAGCAACAAAATTAGAAATGAAAAAGAAGAGGTTACAACAGACAATGCAGAAATACAAAAGACTATAAGAGAATATTGTGAACAACTATATGGCAGTAAAATAGGTAACCTAGAAGAAATGGACAGAGTCTTAGATAAGCTCAATCTTCCAAGACTGAAGCAGAAATAAATAGAAATTATGAACAACACAATTACAAGCACTGAAATTGAAGCTGTGATCAAAATCTCCCAAAAAGCAAAAGCCCAGGAACAGATGGCTTCACAGGATAATTCTATCAAACATTTAGAGAAGAGCTAATGCTTATCCTTCGAAAACTTTTTCAAAAAATTGTAGAGGAAGGAACACTTCCAAACTCATTCTACAAGGCCACCATCACCCTGATATAAAAAAAAAAAAAAAAAAAAAAAACAGACAGACAAGACACAAAAAAAGAAAACTACAGGCCAATATCACTTATGAACATAGATGCAAAAATCCTCAATAAAATTTTAGCAAACAGAATTCAGCAACACATCAAAAAGGTCATACACCATGATCAAGTTGGGTTTATTCCAGAGATGCAAGGATTCTTCAATATACACTAATCAAAGTGATACATCATATTAACAAATTGAAAGATAAAAACCATATAATAATCTCAATAGATGTAGAAAAAGCCTTTGACAAAATTCAGCACCCATTTATGTTAAAACTCCTCAAAGAATAGGCATAGAAGGTCCCTACCTCAACATAGTAAAGGCCATATATGATAAGCCTATGGCAAAAATTATTCTCAATGGTGAAAAACTGAAAGCAGTACCCCTAAGATCAGGAACAAGACAAGGGTGTCCACTTTCACCACTATTATTCAACATAGTTCTGGAAGTCCTAGCTACAGCAATCAGAGAAGAAAAAGAAATGAAAGGAATCCAGATCAGAAAAGAAGTAAAGTTCTCATTGTTTGCAAATGACATGGTTCTGTACATAGAAAACACTAAAGATAGTATCAGAAAATTTCTAGAGCTAATCAGTAAATTCAACAAAGTTGCAGGATACAAAATCAACACACAGTAATGACTTGCATTTGTATATACTAAGAATGAAAAATCAGAAGGAGAAATTAAGGAATCAATCCAATTCATCATCATACACACACAAAAAAGAATTAAATCTCTAGGAATAAACTTACCTAAGGAGACAAAAGAGCTGTATACAGAAAATTATAAGACTCTGATAAAAGAAATCAAAGACAACATAAACAGATGGAGAAATATTCCATGTTTCTGGGTAGGAAGAATCAATATTGTGAAAATGACTATACTAGCAAATGCAATCTATAGTTTCAATGTGATCCCTATCAAATTACCAATGGCATTTTTCACAGAACTAGAACAAAATATTTCACAATTCAAATGGAAACACAAAAGACCCCGAATAGCCAGTCTTCAGAAAGAAGAATAGAGCTGGGGGTAATCAACTTTCCTGACTTCAGGCTATACTACAAAGCTACACTCATCATGAAAGTATGGTACTGGCACAAAAACAGAAATGTAGACCAATGGAACAAGATAATAAGCTCAGAAATAAACCCATGCACCTATGAGTACCTTATTTTTGACAAAGGAGGCAAGAATATACAATGGGTCAAAGACAACCTCTTCAATAAATGGTGCTGGGAAAACTGGACAGCTCTGTTGTAAAAGAATGAAATTAGAACACTTCCTAACACAATACACAAAGATAAACTCAAAATGGATTATTAAATATCTAAATGTAAGATCAGAAACTGTAAAACTCTTAGAGGAAAACATAGGCAGAACACTCGATAACATAAATCAAAGCAAGATCCTCTATGACCCACCTCCTAGGGTAATGGAAGTAAAAGCAAAAGTAAACAGGTGAGACCTGATTACACTTAAAAGCTTTTGCAAAGCAAAGGAAACTATAAGCAAGGTGAAAAGACAACCCTTGGAATGGGAGAAAATAATAGCAAATGAAAACAACTGACAAAGGATTAATTTCCAAAATATACAAGCAGCTCATTCAACTCAGTACCAGAATAACAAACAACCCAATCCAAAAAATGGGAAAAATACCTCAACACACATTTCTCCAATGAAGACATATAGATGACTAAAAAACACATGAAAAGATGCTCAACATTGCTCATTATTAAAGAAATGTTAATCAAAACCTCAATAAGATGTCACCTCACACTGGTTAGAATGGCCATCATCAAAAAGTCTACAAACAATAAATGCTGGAGTGAATGTGGAAAAAAGGGAATGCTCTTGCACTGTTGGTGGGAATGTAAATTGATACAGCCACTATGGAAGACAGTATGGAGATTCCTTTAAAAAATAGGCATAAAACCACCATATGACCCAGAAATCCCACTCCTAGGCATTTACCCTGAGGAAACCAAATTGAAAAGACGCATGTATCCTGTTGTTCATTGCAGCACTATTTACAATAGCTAGAACATGGAAGCAAACTAGATGTCCATCGACAGATGAATGGATAAAGAAGTTGTGCTACATATACACAATGGAATATTACTCAGCCATAAAAAGGAACACATTTGAATCAGTTCTGATGAGGTGGATGAACCTATACAGAGTGAAGTGAGTCAGAAAGTGAGGTAAATATTGTATTCTAATACACATATATGGAATCCAGAAAAATGGTACTGACACATTTATTTACAGGGCAGCAATGGAGAAAGAGACATAGAGAATAGACTTATGGACATGGGCAGAGGATGAGATGTATGGGAAGAGTAACATGGAAACTTACATTACCATATGTAAAATAGTCAACAGGAATTTGCTGTATGAATCAGGAAACTGAAACAGGGGCTGTGTATCAACCTAGAGGGATGTGATGGGGAGGGAGATGGGAGGGAGGTTCAAAAAGGAGGGGATATATGTATACCTATGGCTGATTCATGTCGAGTTTTGACAGAAGCAACAGAATTCTGTAAAGAAATTATCTTTCAATAAAAAAATAAAAGCAAAAAAAATCAATTACCTCTTTGAAGTAACTTGCATCCCTTGCCTGAATTAAGTTTTCCTGCCTATACCCAGCATAACTACTATTTTGGCTTGATTATGATTCCTTTATTTTCATCATAGGTTAACATATACAGATGAGTTGCTAAATAACATATTACATATATTTTATATTTTTCTGTATTTTTCCTCTATTCTATATGTTTCTCCTTTAATATGAAACACATTGAACTTATTTCACTTCCTTGCATCTATTACTATTTATTTTCTTTGCTATAATGTTGTCCCCAAATTGATAGAAACTTTGTCTGCTTTGGTCATTGATATACCCTCAGGATATAGAATAGTGTGTGGCATATAGAAGATGCTCACAAGATATTTAAGGAATCTATGAATAGCTAACTGGACAAATCCTTAATGGAGATTAAGTGAAATAAAGCAAGTTGAAGAAAATGTGTATCATATATCCATTTACATAAAAAAGGAAATGAAAACTATAATATGTTGTTTAGCAACTCATCCATGTGTTAAATTACAAAGAAAAACAAAGGAATTATAAGCACGAAGTCACAATAGTTATTCCAGGTATAGCGAGGAAAATGTAATTCAGGTGAGAGATACAAGTTACTTTACAGAGAGAGATTATATACTTAACATATTTGAGTAGAAGACAAAATGGTATTTCATTTATTGCTCATTATATGTTCTTTGCTTCATATTTAAAAAGTAATTAATATCATCATATATTAATTTTTAATTTTATAATGCATTTGTATGAGATTTTTTTAAGTAAACATTCATTTAGATGTTAGATACTATCCTTGATTTGAACAAAACAGGAAAACAAAAACAAGCAAACAAACAAAATGAAAAACCTTCATCATCCCATAGTTTAATTCTAGTGAGGGAGATAGTAAAAAATGCGTATGTTGTTCTGTGGTCTCTAAGATATTCATAAATATAGTGAAAGTGTCATTTTACATGTGAACATCAGGGAAGACCTCAATGAACTAAGGCCTGAGAAACAAGGGAATCTCGATCATGGAGACATCTTGGAAAAATTATTTTAGACAGATAGGCAAGCTGATATGCATGTCCAGACTTGAAAGTATTTAGAGATTAATAAGATGGCTTATGTGACTCAAGAACAGAGAAGTCAAAGGACAGAGCTATACAATATGAGACCAAACTCTACCATAAGGACTTCAGATTGTCCTCTGAATTAGAAACCTTGAAGGTTTTGATCAAAATGATACCATAACGGAACATTTAAAAACAAGGTCGTTCTGACTGCTGTGTTGGGAAACAACTGTGGGAAGATAAGGACAGGGTTAGGGAGAAGACCTGTTAGAAGACTACTGTAGTAAACCAGGCAGAGATAACAAGGATGGGGACATGGACCAGTTTATCACAATAGAGGTGGTGAGGTGTGGTCAGATTCTGGGCACATTTTGTAGTTTTTCCTGATGGATTGGATATACGTTGTGAGAGGAAAAGAGAAGTCAAGAATGACATCAAGGTTTATAACCTGAGCAATGGTAAGATGGAGCTGTGTACTGACAGGGCTTCCCTGGTGGCTCAGGCATAAAGAATCTGCCTGTCAGTGCAGGAGATGTGAGTTCAATCCCTGGTTTAGGAAGATTCCCTGGAGAAGGGAGTGGCTACCCACCATATTATTCCCTGGGAAATCCCATGGACAGAGGATCCTGGAAGACTATAAGTCCATGGAGGTAGCAAAAGAGTCAGCCACGACTTAGCAATTAAAAAAAAAAAAAAAAATGTACTAATAGGGAAAACTGTATGTGGAACAGTGCCTTAATCTTTTGGGGCTGGTATCCACTGTGTGACTTTCAAGTTTATTTCTCACAGTTTTGGAGGATGGCAGTATAAGATCAGGGTGCGAACAGTTTAGTGTCCGGTGAAAGCCCTCTTCCTGCTTTATAAATAGCTGCTTTTTGTTGTGTTCTCACATGGCAAAAGGAGTAAAGGGTTCTCTGAGGCCTTATTATTTTATAAGGGCACCAATTCCATTCATGTGCTATAATCACCTCCCAAAGGCCCCACCTAGAAATACAATCAGAATGAGAATTTGGCTTCAGCATATGAATTTTGAGAGGACACAGACTTCAGTCCATGAAAATTAGGATTCAGGTTCAGATTTAGATGTGTCCAGTTTGAGACATAACTTGGGTTGTTGTATAGTCACTAAGTCATGTCCTACTCTTTGCAATGCTATGGACTGTAGCCCTTTAGGCTCCTCTGTCCATGGGATTGCCCATGCGAGAATACTGGAGGAGGCTGCTCTTTCTTTCTCTAGGGGATCTTCCTGACTCAGGAATTGAACACGTGTCTCCTATATTGACAGGCAGATTCTTTACCACTGAGCTACCAGCAAAGCTCCATAATATGTATTAAGCAATTGGTTATACAAGCCTGCAGTTCAGAGAAGAGATCTAAAGATAACAATTTTACTGGATGGAATAATCTCAGGTAAGTGCATAGACATGATTTTTCAAAGACTAGGCTCTGAAGCCCTCCAACATTTGAAGTCAGAATTTGAGCCAGTAAAGAAGTTTGAGGGTGACTGGCTAAGGAAAATGACCAAGAAGTTGTGCTGTTCAGTCCCAAGTACATGCTAAAAAGATGAAACTGAAAAATGAGTGATCAGCTGCTGTTATGCAAAAAAAAAAAAAAAAAAAAGAACTTAAAATTGCTTCTGGAGTAACATGGAGAAAACCTAGGTAGCAACAGTTTGTGTGTAACACTGAGAACAAAATTAATATGAGTAGAAGCATGGAAATGATGTGTATAGCCACCATAAAGATAAAACAATTTTTAGTTTCAATAAAAGATAAAAAAAGTTTAAATTCCCTTGAATCTAGGTAAGAAGTTTACTTATTAATATTTCTTGATCATGCTTCTGAGAATGGTCATATCTTTACTTGGACCCTGGTTATTTGGATGGTTTGGATTAAGTTTGTGAGAGTATTTGGTGAGTCATTCTACTTTGTTCACCACAGGAGAATATTTTACAATCCATTTGCATTCCCTTCCCTCCATAGAATAAAAATGTTCTTGGCGTGCACCATTCCTCGGAACACACCAGGGCACAGTATACCAGTTTCCTTGTGGGAAACTTCTGCGATCAGCCACCAGCTGTAACAAGGACAGTGTTTCAGTGATAGAGCTGAAGCCAGTTGGAGAAGAGATCTTGAGTTTATTATTCCTTCAAGGATTTTGATGCTAGTGAACCAGCATGATATTCTTTCTTCCAGGATTTACAGTCATGATAGTTAAAACATTTCTTTTTTTACTACCATATCATTTATAATCAATTTTCTCCTGAAAGGAGATTGGATTTACTGCACACACAATGCACCACATCATTTGCAAGACCTACACACTCATGAATTTAGTCAATGTAGAAGGGGAGATTTTCTTTGCTTTTACACAGTGTTATCAATTTTATCTGTCACTAACTTTCTACTTAGAGTCCTTAACAACCCCACTGATTCTTTCCCTGGTTGTTTGCTTCTTTTATTGATCTGTCTTTTCCAAAGCCATAGGCAGTACCAAGCACAACAAACAATCTAAGGCCTTTGTTTGTCTCTTGAGTCAAACAGTTTCAAATCCATCTGATGATATTATCTCTTCAGCCCATAAACTTCATAGTGGGCCTCAATAACAAAACTTTATGTTTTCAAAACATAATCGCATTCTATTTTTTTTTTTTTTCTGTTGTCTCACAAGACCCTACCTTAGGTTCCCACTACATTTATTCTATCAATTTGCTAAACAGTGGCATATAAACATACATTGGTTTTAATTACCCATATCTCACTTTCTTATGCATTTGTTCCTTAAAAACACATTAAATATACAGCTTCCTGCTTTCTGGTAAAAGTTTTCTGAGGTACTGTTTACTCACATTTAGTTATATCCTCAGGGTTATCATTTGTTATTCTGCAGAGTTCAGTAATGTTCTAATTCTCTAACTGTTTTCTAAATGCATAAGGAATTTTCTAGATTCTCTTTATGTTTGTGACTCTGAAATAAAATATTTCATCTGACAATGAAGTTAAGACTCACTTTATCAAATAATGTATTTTTGTATCCCCTGACATCTAACTGCTGCTGAATTTTTAAATATATTTTTTCTTTTCCCCCCAAATTTCAAGCTCTACCTTCATGGGAATCATTTTTTTCCCATGTAATTTCTTTAACTAGGGCTAAAGGACTTCTTGGACATGGGATTTCTTTATATATCAAACTATAGGTTATATGCCATGCAAGGAGCTGGTGATAATGTAGTGAACAAGATAGACACAGTTTCTGCTGTCACAGACCATTAATCAGAGATGCAATCAATAGAACAGGTAGAGTGAGCAATGGAGAAGTATAGGATGCCAGCTAACCCATTAGGCTTCACTATTTCTCCACGCTTCACTCTGATGCCACTCAATGCGCCATGGTAGAATGCTATTCAATGAATATTCACATTCCCTGCATTTAAGAGTCTTATATTCAAGGAATGAGACAAAGAATAAGTGTTTCATGAGCACCAGGTATCTTGAGGTCTGAGAACTGGTGAAAGAGCAGTAGGAACAAGCCAACTACAACTCTGCCAATTTCAGAATTTTGCTCAATGTTAGAACTATGGGATTATATTGTTGGAATTCAAGGAGGATACTTTAGTATAATGGTTTTGTATGCCATCAGATCCCCATCTTTCACTTGTCATCCTGAGATTATTTCAAACCTTTATGCCAACCTTTACCTCTGAAACCTGTCTGTATTAAAAGGAGGTTGATCAGAATATTCTCTAGTAAATCTACATCTTTTTAAAATAATTTTATTCATTTTATATTTTTATTGACCATGCTGGGTCTTCACAGCTGGGTGGGCTTTTTTCTAGTTGCTGTGAGTGGGGCTACGCTCTAGTGTGGCTTCTCATTGAGGTGCCTTCTCCTCCTGAACATGGGCTCTAGGGTGCACAGGCTTCAGTAGCTGCAGCGCAAAGGCTCAGTCGTCACAGGTCCCAGGCTCTAGAGCACAGGCTCAGTAGTTGTGGTTCGCACGCTCAGTTGCTCCACGGCTTGTGGGATCTTCCCAAACCAGGGATCAAGCCCATGTCTCCTGCATCGGCAGGCAGATTCTTTACAACTGAGCCACCAGGGAAGCCCAATCTACTTCTTTTAATTTTCTGTTAATAGCCAATGTGAACATACCTCAACCACTATCACTATCCAGAATCCAAAATTTGTATAGAATTTGGGGAGAGGACAGGGACTGAATAGAGAAAACCGTGATGCACTGTGATAGCCTTGATGTACTCCATGTGTAACTGAGGCTATATTACACCAGACCAAAAGGAGTGGCACATGAAGTCCAGATAAATCCACAGCGGCAGGATAAGGGATAGTAAAATGAATAATGTGAAAGGTCCAATTAGATGGGAAATATAGACAGAAAGTTCCAACAATAAACATTTAGTAGAATTTACATAAAGCATCTGGAGCACAATATTTAGGAGTTTTGGAAGAAGAAAATACAATAATATGTGTTGGTTTTTCAGGGTAAACTACCTATCTTGGTACCAACATAATGGCTCAATCTTAAAGGACATGACTTCAACCTGTTGATTAAAATATGAGTTTTGTCTAGGGAGTCAGACAATAAATAATTCAAAAGGAATCAACAATGAAACTAAACTGATCCTGGACCAATGTGCTAAAGCCCTATACTGTATATTTCATTTTCCTATGACAGAGGAGGAGATTTACAATAGAAAAAAAAAAAAAAAAAGTGCTGAATGATCTCCATTTATAAAATTGGGGAATTACAAACAAGATTCAAGGTAAAGAAAACTCAGAGATGATCTTGAATGAATACCACCTTCATAATAAATACACTTTTGGTCATTTTTTATTACAGAGTTGATGGAGTGGCTCTAAGTCCATGGCATTGACAAAAAGTTTCTCCTCAAAGTCAAGTGACAGGAGATAGTCACAGCATCAGTAACTTTTACTATGTAAGAAAGACTTCATTGGAAGAACAACCTCAAGTCCATTTCTAAAACTTTAAAAATCTATATATGAGTTCAGTTAATAATAATTAGGTTCAATCATAACATTCCCTTCATAAATTATGCAGAGTTAGGATAAACCCACATTCATTTGAAATAAGTTATCTGTTTCTCTCTTTTCACATTCCTTTAGTAGTTTCGTCTTTGGTCCTTCCTGACTTGACATTCTCATTATGCAACTTTGGACACTCATTTATCCACTTTTCTTAAACTTACTTCTTATTTCTAGATTGTACCATTCTTCAGTGCCTAGAGTGCTGACTGATTATACTTCCATTCCTGGAAACAATTCTGGGCAAGCCACTCACAGTTCTGTAAACCTGTCTATCCTTCAGGGAGAAATATTTGATCTTATGATTTCCTGAAATTTATCTATTTTCAATTTATAAATTGAGTTAGTTTACAAAAAACTAACTAAGCTTCTGCTTCAGGGGTTCAATGATGTCTCTACTTAGGAGTAGAGAATTAGTCTTTGATTCTTTATCTGTTTTCCCATCAATGGAACACTCTACTTTTATTAAAGTAAATCAGACACATTAGTTATAAGATTGCACAACTCATTTAGTGAATTCAATGAAACTTCAATTTGTCTTTTACTGTTAGTTATTTCCTTCCATGTTTCTAAAATCTGATTTAAAGAGCAAGAGAAAGAAATAAAGAGTGAAAATAAAATACAGTAAAACAAAAATTGAATATTTGTATCATCTAATGCATGATTTATATAGCTTGGAGTATTAAAATCAGTATTGTCCTGAATGCTAGCTTTATGTATTCATGAAAATTATCTCAAATTGTATACATTTTAAAATTTGCTTTTGCCTTCAATGTTTCCCTTTTGAATTTCATAGAACTATAATAATTTTTGAAACAGTAATTTTAATTTACTTTTAATATTAGTAAGAATGTTTAATATTTTAACATGTTTCTAAATGATCTGATGCAAGGCAGGAAGAGGGAACTCAAAAAATTCTGATCTCAGGCTTTTCTTCTAGTCAACTGGATGAGTTTAATTTTGAATACACAAATAATGATGTGATCTCTAATTTCATCGAAAAACTCACATCTACTTATAAATCCATATTTTTGGATCTTTCTTTGTTAATTTAAAATTCCCTCTATAGTCAAGTAGATGTGCATCAATAATTTAATTCCTTTGGTATATCAAAGAAGATTTACTTGGACAAAATGTAGAAGCATTTTCAAACTTTAAATATGTGTGGCCAAATTGCTTTTAGGAAAGATGGTATTAAAATCATATAACACACCAGTAATGCACATTTTATAGTGTCATCATTAACACCAAGTACTTATATACTTTATCAATAGGTAGGCAAAATTAACCACTTGATTGTTTGAATTGGCTTTTCTTTGATAATTAAATAGAAGAAATGCATTTTAAGTTAATTCTTTCATCTAGAAAATCTATTGAGGCATTTATATTTTCACTTATCTTTAAGATTTTTGCCCAAGTATTAAACAATTTTATAAACTCATTTAAACTCTTTATGAAGACATCATATAAAAAATGAAAACAAAATTAAACATTTGTAAATAAATTCCTGAATATGACCTTTTATTCTTACTAAATAAAAAGTCAATATCGTGAGATTAAATTGTATCCATAAAACCTGGTGGCCAATTCTACATTGTGAAAAATGAAGCATGTATAAGTGTGTGAATATGTTTATAATGTACAGAAAGAGAGAGAAACAGGTTATGCCAAAATATTTTTGTCTTATTATCTATACGGCAAAAAGAAGCATAATTTAAAAAAATAATAATAAAATGAATTTGAAGGAATGACTATCAGTAACTTGGTAGCTCTGAGGTTTTTGGTAATCTGTGAGACTCTGGCAAGTCTATTTGGCATCATTAAAATTTATGCATGTAGAACTCAGTGAAAAACCCTTCCATCACTCACTCCTGGTGTGTGAGAACCAGCCCTGCTAACTCTAAAAAGGTAGAGGGAGAATCCCTTTTACATCAGTGAGGGAGTGACCACTATCAAGTCCTTTACACAAAACAAAATAAAGGATGGTTGTTGTTGGTCAAGGTTTGTGAGCCAGAGAATGGGGTTAAAATATTCTTTATATTATTCAATTGATGCTTATCAGATTTTATAGACTATATTTCTTGCAATTACATTTATAATTTTGCTAATTTATTTGACATAAATAAAGCAAGAAACATGGGTGCAATCTTGATAATTTGAATAGAATAAAAAAATAAAAATTTTCTTTATCAATGCAGAGGCATTATCTCATCAAGGAAGACCAAAGCAGAGCATATATGATGTCGTTGGATAGCACTAGATTTGGACCCATATTGGATATGGAAGCTCTTGTGAATTCCTAGTTTCTCATTTCCAAGTGGAAAATAGCAGTAGTAACCTCTAAGAAATAGGGAATGGCTTATTGCATTATAAATCCATCAGTAAACCTTACAAAAGAGCTTCCCAGGTGGCTCAGTGGTAGACAATCCCCTTGCCGATGCAGGAGACACAAGAGAGTTGGGTTCAATCCCTGGGTCAGGAAGATCTCCTGGAGGAGGAAATGGCAACCCTCTCCAATATTCTTGCCTGGAAAATTCCATGGGGAGGAGCCTGGCAAGCTACAGTCCATGGGATTGCAAAGAGTTGGACCTGATTGAACACACACATATTCATAAAACTTTTAAAAAATGGACTTAGACAAAATACTATATTTATCATTTCACCTAGATGCCAACACACATACCAATTAATTAATTTAACCATTACTAGTCCCCAAAAGAAACCTGGGAAGGTGCACGGTATTGACTACTGCTCATTGGTCATTGATTCTAGCTGATCTAGATGAGGTAGAAAGTTGTATCTACCCTGGAGGCAGTAAAATATCTCAACCAGAAGCAACAAGAAAGATACTCAGAATTAAAAGTAATCTCATGTATCTCAGCTTCCTTCTACTGTTGTGACAACATACAAGTCTTCACTTACAAATCAACTTTGATTTTTCTCTGGTAGAGACTCTAAATTTGGACTGTCTCCCATGTATAGAATTAAAATAATTTATGAAAATGCAATGTAAATCAGCAACAGAAAGTATTTGAAATGAGGAACTGATAGTATATAACTTAAATAAGATATAAGATTAGAAATAAGATTTAATTTTTTCTTAAAGAAACATGTCAAGAATTCAAATAGTGTGATAGGATGAACATAGAGAAAGGTCTTCTTAAATAATACAAATCTACTTTATTTGCAAACTACTTATTCTATAGTGAAATCCTCCTGAGTGTAATAGCCAGATGACAGAGCCTACAGTGGTGTGGTAGGTACACATATTCATTCCCATACCTTTATCTACTTCACCTTTGGTGTCCACCTTCTATCCCGTTAATAGTAAGCTAATTAGTGACGCGTTTTGATTGATGCAATATAAGTGTATTTGAAATACACTATAGGTAGAAGTTTAGATATGATTGTAAGTTTGTCATGTTGCTTTTATTTAGTCACTAAGTCATGTCCAGCTCTTTGCAACCCCATGGACTGTAGCCTGCCAGGTTCCTCTGTCTGTGGGATTCTCCAGGCAAGAATACTGGAGCAGGTTGCCATTTCCTTCTCCAGGGTATCTTCCTGACCCAAGGATTGAACCTACATTTCCTGCATTGACACATAGATTCTCTACCACTGAGCCGCTCAGGGAAGTTCCAGGGCTTGTCTTAGTCTCTTGCTAATTCCCACTGTCAAAAGAATGGGTATGCTGTAAATAGTGTCCTCTCTTTCAGCCTTGATCTTAAGGGAGATTTCTTGAGCAGAGCCATGCTAAATGAAGTTGAGTCACAGAAGTCATAGATAACCTGCAATCACCAATGCTTAAGGGGTAAGAACTAATCTTGTAATATAGTATGGGTTGATTGTTTAGCAACAAAGCTAACTAAAACAAGTGTAGATTCAAGTAATGGTTAAATAAATGAGTAGATTCCTCTTTTTAAAGTATGATTTAGTAATAGGAAAAAATAAACACAAACATATTATTAACTATTGTTTTTTAAATATTTTATGTATTCTATGAAGTCCTAATAATTCTTTCTTTACCTTATAACTCCTGAAGAATGGTTCTTCCATTTCTAATTATGAGAAGAATTTTAATTATAAAGAAAGAGGGATGCTGTTCAAATAGTGGCCAATTTTCTATAAATATTGTGGTTCAGTCATGTAATGAGAAATGTACTATTTACAGAGAGAAAGCATTCAGATATTTCTTCATTACAAAATTAATGAAATAGGAATAAATGTTATGACAATATTAGCCTTATTTCCAATATTTATCAACCTACCATGACTTCCAATTAGCTTTGCAACTCAAAGTTGAATAAATGTCCTTCAGGAAAATGATGAGCACATGCAGATTAATATTAAAAACGACTTTGTTCATTAGTTAACAACTTTATTCAAGTCACCTCTAGGCTGATTGTAGAAGATTCAGGCAAGTTTTCTGACATTAAAATCATACACAGAAATGCGCCGTGCCTAAATTCAAAATATAGCAAAGTTTTTGGATTTAAAAAATGTTTAAACAGGAAGATATTAAGGAAATCTAGTCAAAATTTAATATAAATGACAGGGATGTGTGCAAGTCAAGCAATTGGCATTATCTGAACAAGGCCTCAGATTTTGTTTCCAGTTTCATCATTTGCATTAATTATGTATTGGCAGTTTATTTTTTATGCATGAGAACTGAGAGAGAGATACCGATCCAACTGCGAATCATAATTGTACTTTCAGAAGCAAAAACTGTCCAATAGCAAATATAGCAAAAGATTAAGGACCCCATTTTAGCTTTATGTTTCTATGATTGTGTTTAATCTCATTTTTTCCCCAATTCACTGCCGAACTGATATGCAGTACTATTATTTCATAAATTCTACTTTTCAATTTGTTCAATGAAGATGACACCATGCATTCTGAAATTAGCTTCTTATTTTCAAAAAGTTTTTGAAGCTTGTGATTCACTGCTTTTAGAAATGTGCACATTTCTAGGTGTCATTGTCTTCAACCATAAGATGACAACATTTTAAATATGTCATTAAAATTCATTCTACCTGATTTGCAGAGAGAATAAATATTCAAAGACGTTATCCATGTAATCCTATTAAAGCAGTGTTTGCAAGGAAACGTGTCACATGCTCTTGAATCTTTGAAGCTCATGATGATTGTAAGCCATGCTATGGCTCTGTTGTTAAATTTTCCCAAAGCAGTTAAAGCTAATGGCAGTAACAAATGAAATGCTGTAAATCCAGGAAAGCATCAAGCCTGCTTAATTCCTGAGGCATAAATTTTAATCATTGAAATAGAATTTTTTTTTTCTGTTTCCTTAGCTAATCTCACTTTCCTTTGTTTTTTCCCAAGAGGATTTGATGTTTTGTTAAGAATGAAATCAATTATAGTACAACTGCAATTTATAAGGGATTTAGCCCTAGACAGAAGTCACGAAGATGAGAAAGAGGTGTTTCACTCTGTTTTTCAAGCAGGTCTTTCTCTGATTATTTCTATCTCTCATTTGTTTGATTTTTTTTTCTTCCTTGTATTTACATTGAGAGATTTTTGGCAAATTAAGCATGTTGGCTTCCCATGTGGCTTAGCAGTAAAGAATCTTCCTGCTAATACAGGAGACACAAGAGAGGTGGGTTCGATTAATGGGTCAGGAAGATCCCCTGGAAGAGGGTATGGCAACCCAGTACAATATTCTTGCCTGGAAAATTCCATGGACAGAAGAGTCTGGTGGGTTACAGTCTATGGCGTCACAAAGAGCTGGACACGACTGAGCACACAGGTACACAGAGCGGTCACTTGTTCAGAGAGTCATTTTTTGAGTACTCTTTAATTCCTTTTCTGGAAAGTAAAAACTGTTACATGTAATTTATGCAGTTTAACTGGGGTTTGTATATGGACTATATAGGTTTGCTTTGCCTGGTGTAGTATTTGAATCACCTCTATCAAAATTCTCTGGGATGTTATCTAAAATGCAGATTCTTGGGTTCTCACTAAAATTTACTGAATCAGAATATTTACAACCATGTCTGCATATTGACACCACCCTTACGGCAGAAAGTGAAGAGGAACTAAAAAGCCTCTTGATGAAAGTGAAAGTGGAGAGTGAAAAGGTTGGCTTAAAGCTCAACATTCAGAAAATGAAGATCATGGCATCTGGTCCCATCACTACATGGGAAATAGATGGAGAAACAGTGGAAACAGTGTCAGACTTTATTTTTCTGGGCTCCAAAATCACTGCAGATGGTGACTGCAGCCATGAAATTAAAAGACACTTACTCCTTGGAAGGAAAGTTATGACCAACCTAGATAGCATATTCAAAAGCAGGGACATCACTTTGCAAAAAAGGTTTGCCTAGTCAAGGCTATGGTCTTTCCTGTGGTCATGTATGGATGTGAGAGTTGGACTCTGAAGAAGGCTGAGTGCTGAAGAATTGATGCTTTTGAACTGTGGTGTTGGAGAAGACTCTTGAGAGTCCCTTGGACTGCAAGAAGATCCAACCAGTCCATTCTGAAGGAGATCAGCCCTAGGATTTCTTTGGAAGGAATGATGCTAAAGCTGAAACTCCAGTATTTTGGCCACCTCATGTGAAGAGTTGACTCATTGGAAAAGACTCTGATGCTGGGAGGGATTGGGGGCAAGAGGAGAAGGGGACGACAGAGTATGAGATGGCTGGATGGCATCACTGACTCGATGAATGTGAGTCTGAGTGAACTCCGGGAGTTGGTGATGGATAGGGAGGCCTGGCGTGCTGCGATTCATGGGGTTGCAAAGAGTCAGACACGACTGAGTGACTGATCTGATCTGATCTGATGTCTGCATATTTAACAAAGTTCTCAGATGCCTCTGAAGTTTTTGAACCATTGCTATAAATGAAGAAGTAGATGATGATATAGTTACTGACTTTTTCTACCCTTTCCTTATCATTTGGCTTTTTTTTTTCTATTTTCAACGTTATTTGCTGTAACGAACTTTCTTCAAAGTTGAGCTTCACCTTTCATCAAGAGAATCATAGTACTGCTAGTTAAATCTGAAAAAAAATTTTTTTGGCCCTAAGGTAATGTTTATTTTTCTTATTTTACTACAATTGTTATGTTTCCAAATAGGAAATCAGTTTGTTTGTTTTGTACATTAGTAACTTGGACTTGTAGAATATTAAATATAAGTAATTGGAAAAATTGTCTACACTGAGTTTTTAATAACTGGAGACTCTTCCTTCCAAAAGAATGAAAATAATTCAGTGAGAGTTTAGCTGGGATATCTGAATAATTAATAGCTGGAAAGAAAAGAGTACAGTTATCAAAAGATGGACTTGCTTGTTTAATATTTTAAAGACAACTACATTCAAGTCAGAGCAGCATAGAAGGAAAAACACAAAACAATAGAGTAGTAATAACAATGTGTGCTGGAACACTGCCCCAGTATACAAATGGGCAAAATCTTCAAACTACGTCACATTAGCCCTGTACTCTTGTGTACACACGTGGCACAGTTCAAGTTAAACGGGTGCTGATTTCATGCATTATACATCACACTAGGAGATTGAAATAACTATTATTTTCTAAACTTCTACCTGAATTACAATAAATTAAAAGCTTATATACTGCAAAAAACTGGTTCAGTGTAGAGGGAAAACTCAGGAAAATTTAATGTGCATTATTAAATATATTGTATTAATCAGAGTCTATGTGCATGTGTCCCATCACTTCATGGGAAATAGATGGGGAAACAGTGGAAACAGTGTCAGACTTTATTTTGGGGGGCTCCAAAATCACTGCAGATGATGACTGCAGCCAGGAAATTAAAACATGCTTACTCCTTGGAAGAAAAGTTATGACCAACCTAGATAGCATATTCAAAAGCAGAGACATTACTTTGCCAACAAAGGTCCATCTAGTCAAGGCTATGGTTTTTCCAGTGGTCATGTATGGATGTGAGAGTTGGACTGTGAAGAAGGCTGAGTGCAGAAGAATAGATGCTTTTGAACTGTGGTGTTGGAGAAGACTCTTGAGAGTCCATTGGACTGCAAGGAGATCCAACCAGGCCATCCTAAAAGAGACCAGTCCTGGGTGTTCTTTGGAAGGAATGATGCTAAAGCTGAAACTCCGGTACTTTGGCCACCTCATGCAAAGAGTTGACTCATTGGAAAAGACTCTGATGCTGGGAGGGATTGGGGGCAGGAGGAGAAGGGGATGACAGAGGATGAGATGGCTGGATGGCATCACCGATTCGAGGGACGTGAGTTTGAGTGAACTCTGGGAGTTGGTGATGGACAGGGAGGCCTGGCCTGCTGTGATTCATGGGGTTGCAAAGAGTCAGACGTGGCCGAGCAACTGAACTGAACTGAACTGATTTGATGTGCATGCGTGTGTATATAAAATCAGCAAATTGTCTTAAGAGTAATCTTTAAAACTGAATCTTCAAAGACTAGGAAAAATAACATAAAAGTCATTTTGAACAGACCTGAGCATAAAAGAAAAAAAAAAAAAACAACTCAACTGCTGAACAGTTGTTGTAGTTTAATTCTCAATCATAGTAAACAGCAATAAATGATCTTGTGACAGATGTGCTTGTCTATATCAGGTATTTTCTTTTAGATTTTCTGGATTCTTCTTTCAACTCCCCATTTTATTTCATTTCATTTGATATGATTTCTGTAATCTTGAAATTACATAGTGAAAGTGAAAGTCGCTCAGTTGTGTCTGACTCTTTGTGATCCCATGGACCATAGCCTGCCAGGAGCCTCTGTTCATGGAATTCTCCAGGGCCGAATATTGGAGTGGGTAGCCATTCCATTGTCCAGGAGATCTTCCAAACCCAGGAATTGAACCCAGGTCTCCCACATTGCAGGTGGATTCTTTACCACTTGAGCCACTAGGGAAGCCCAGGGATACTGGAGTGGGCAGTCTATCCCTTCTCCAGGGGTTCTTCCCAACCCAGGAATCAAACCATGGTCTCCTGCATTGCAGGGAGATATTTTTTACCAGCTGAGCTACATTGATAATTAGCTGACATTATATAGGTCTCCACCGATGTTTTTGGAATCCTCTATATCTCTTCTATCATTGAAGAAATGATCATTGAATGCTTATAAATACTTGAGTGATATTCAGCTAATTTCTTAATCTACCACTAATTAGGAATTGTAAATAACATAAAAAATATGAATATCATTTTCTTTACTCCTAAAATAAAGGTGCTTATTTCTTTCATCCCTAAGTGTTCTTCCCAGGTCAAAATTTGATAATCCTTTGGGACTGTTTTTGCCAGAACTCAAACAGAACTGATTGTTAGAATTTTCTTCCTTATATTGAGAATATAGGTGATCAATCATGATTCTTACTCTTTTTGGAACAATACTCAATAGGATCTTTTCAGACATAGATGAGAGAAATTCAAATCAAAGTGATTTTAGCAAATAGGGAATTAGGAGTCCCATAAAACTGGCATGGTTGGAGCCAGGTGCTCAAATAATATAATTAGAGTTATATCTCTCTCCATCTCTATTGTCTTCTGCAATACTTTTTGAGAAAGTAGTGTCCAGATGGTGACCATGAGGCCAAACAGCAGTTCCAGCCAAATAGTCCAGTGGTTTATCAACCTCATCTCTTCTCCAAATCTTCTTGCAAAAGCCTGAGGATTGAGCTTCATTGGCTTGTACCCATTTTTTGATTAATCACTCTGACTATGAGGAGCAGATGGGGCTTATGAAAAATGTGCATGCGTGCTCAGTCACTGAGTTGTGCCTGACTTTTTGAGAACCCATGTACTGTAACCTGACAGGCTCCTCTGTCCATGGGAATTCCCAGGCAAGGGTACTAGAGTCAGTTGCCATTTCCTTCTGCAGGGAATCTTCCTGACTCAGGGATCAAACCCACGTCTCCTGCATTGGAAGGTGGATTCTTTACCACTGAGCCACGTGGTAAAGCCTATGAAAAATGTACTTATTGGCTATGCTCAGGTAAAATATCTACCCCTGCATCTAAGGGTTAAGATAGCCCCAATTAAAATAAAGAAGCAATATTACTCCTAAGAGGATAACTGATGTGATTTTACCAAGAAATTTGGAATTGGACGCCACGCAGGTAAACAGGTAAACACAAAAGATGTCCAGGGTAGTTTCTCGAACACTTAATGACAGCTAGCATGTTGTTTGGAGAAGGAAATGGCAACCCACTCCAGTGTTCTTGCCTGGAGAATCCCAGGGACAGGGGAGCCTGGTGGGCTGCCATCGTGGGGTCACACAGAGTCAGACACGACTGAAGTGACTTAGCAGCAGCAGCAGCAGCATGTTGTTTCATTATTCTTCTATTAGGTTTATTTAAGCGAACACTTCTCAAGTGTTTTGGTCTCAGGACTACTTTAAACTCCTTAAACTGTTGAGAACTTCTAATGATTTTCCTGTATTTGAGTTATATGTACTGATATTTACCATATTAAAAATTAAAACACAAAATGTAAGCACCATTAATTATTAATTCCTATAAAACAAAAATAATAAACCTGTTACCTATTAACACAACTAGAGTACTTTTTAGAATAAATAACTATATAATCATAAAAATTAAATTTGTGAGAAAATGCCTTTGTTTTTATACATCTCAGATTTCTTTAATATCTCCAGATGGCTGGATTCTCATATCTTCTCTGCCTTCAATCTGTGTTGTTTTGATGAAAATCTAGCCTTACACAGTTGAAAAGGGGAAGGATATTTTAAAACAGCCTCTTCAAGTATTTTTGAATGTTAAACTTTTATACTACTCTCAAATTTGACAGTTCCTTAAAAATTGTAACATGGAATCCAAAAATGTACTCATTAACTTTTATTTTATTTTTTTTTTACCTTTTTATATTACAGTGTAGCTGATTAATAATGCTGTGATAGTTTCAGGTGGATAGCAAAGGGACTCAGGGAAACATAGACATGTATCCATTTTTCTGCAAATAATAAACTTTTAAATTTTGTTCCATTATGATCTATTGGTTGAACTTTTATTTTGAATGGATCTTTACCCATTTTCTTTTGGAAACTTTGAGACATCATGCACTGTATATTTGAAAATTACTGGTTCACTTTTGTATGTAGCAAAAATGCTTTATGTATACTTCTCATTTTAGTGCCCAGAAATAAGGAGACATGTACTAAAGGGTTGATATTTAGTACATTTAGTCCAAGGAAAAAAATTCTTCAGTGAGCCTGGCATTTCTTTCTTGTGAGTACTTGGCAGCGAATAATAACAATGACTAGTAGGATAATTTTGTACCATTGCTTTGATTCAGGCAGAAGCATCAGAAATTTCACCCACTGTTGCTTTTGCATCGTCAGTAAAAATGTCAATACAGTAAATGTATCAATACATTGAAAAAGGGTAAATAATTTCTTAATATTATTATGAAAATTCATTTTACTTTTCAATCCTCTCAATGAAACTTGGAAACTCTACGTCCCTATTTTAAAACCTAACTTGCTGCCTCAAAGCTACTGACTAAAGTGTTTTATGCTTTTTTTTGTTTGTTTGTTTTTTGTTCCCTCTTTTTTTTTTTCGGTTTCCATATCATTTATTTTATTATGCTCTCCCAGATAATACAAATTCTTTTAGCATCTGTGCTAGTCAGTCAGTTCAGTTCAGTCGCTCAGTCATGTCCGACTCTTTGCGACCCCATGAATCACAGCACGCCAGGCCTCCCTGTCCATCACCAACTCCCGGAGCTCACCCAAACTCATGTCCATTGCGTTGGTGATACCATCCAGGCATCTCATTGTCAGTCGTCCCCTTTTCCTCCTGCACCCAGTCCCTCCCAGCATCAGTGTTTTCCAATGAGTCAACTCTTCACATGAGGTGGACCAAGTATTGGACTTTCAGCCTCAGCATCAGTCCTTCCAGTGAACAACCAGGAGTGGTCTCCTTTAGGATGGGTGGGTTGGATCTCCTTGCAGTCCAAGGGACTCTCAGGAGTCTTCTCCAACACCACAGTTCAAAAGCATCAATTCTTCGGCGCTCAGCCTTCTTCACAGTCCAACTCTCACATCCATACATGACCACTGGAAAAACCATAGCCTTGACTAGATGGACCTTTGTTGACAAAGTAATGTCCCTGCTTTTTAATATGCTGTCTAGGTTGGTCATAACTTTCCTTCCAAGGAGTAAGCGTCTTTTAATTTCATGGCTGCAATCACCATCTGCAGTGATTTTGGAGCCCAGAAAAATAAAGTCTGACACTGTTTCCACTGTTTCCCCATCTATTTCCCAGTAACTGATGGGACCAAATGCTGTGATCTTTATTTTCTGAATGTTGAGCTTTAAGCCAACTTTTTCACTCTTCTCTTTCAATTTCATCAAGAGGCTTTTTAGTTCCTTTTCACTTTCTGCCGTAAGAGTGGTGTCATCTGCATATCTGAGGTGACTAATATTTCTCCCGGCAATCTTGTTTCCAGCTGGTGCTTCTTCCAGCCCAGCGTTTCTCATGATGTACTCTGCATATAAGTTAAATAAGCAGGGTGACAATATACAGCCCTGATGTACTCCTTTTCCTATTTGGAACCAGTCTGTTGTTCCATGTCCAGTTCTAACTGTTGCTTCCTGACCTGCATATATGTTTCTCAAGAGGCACGTCAGGTGGTCTGGTATTCCCATCTCTTTCAGAATTTTCCACAGTTTATTGTGATCCACACAGTCAAAGGCTTTGACATAGTCAATAAAGCAGAAATAGATGTTTTTCTGGAACTCTCTTGCTTTTTCCATGATCCAGCGGATGTTGGCAATTTGATCTCTGGTTCCTCTGCCTTTTCTAAAACCAGCTTGAACATCAGGAAGTTCACGGTTCACATATTGCTGAAGCCTGGCTTGGAGAATTTAGAGCACTACTTTACTAGCGTGTGAGATGAGTGCAATTGTGTGGTAGTTTGAGCCTTCTTTGGTATTACCTTTCTTTGGGATTGGAATGAAAACTGACCTTTTCCAGTCCTGTGGCCACTGCTGAGTTTTCCAAATTTGCTGGCATTTTGCTAAAATGTGTGCAAAAGTGAATTTTACACTAATAATTTACTGGTATAATAATCTATTATAATTATCATTATCACAGTTTCTCTGCACAGACTGGAGGAACAGAAGCATGGTTCTTCTATCAATGCTGTGACCACGTGCACTAAATTCTAGCAACTGTTTTATAGTACTGATACCGAGTTTGTAGTTAACACACATTTTATCAGGGTTTTGTGCACGTATGAAATTTTAAGTATTCTCTTGTCTATGTTTTCACAGGTAATTTTTTTAATGTTCAAAATTTTATTTTAATTTAATAATGATTTGGGAAGCTGTGCTCTTTCCTTCTGGATAAAGTCCTGACTTCATAATCCAACATATGTCTAGTCTGGGTTGGCATGTGTCAGTTCTGTATTCTCCACTAGAAATCACCACTGCCTTTGAACCTGCAGTTTAAGAAAAACAGTGTCTTTTATATGTGCAAACAATACACTAATACACACACATCTGCAGAATGAAATGAGGAGAATGTAAGGACACCTTACTGTCTGCCTTAAGCACCTTAAGGTCAATGAGATATTTAGAACCTCCCTGTCATATTTTCTCATGGTCCTTCAGTTCTTATCCCATTGTCCTTTGCAATTGAGCAGGTTATTTTTATAATTCATTATGTCACTAGCCTTGTGGAAACTTTCAAAACTTTCTTTTATTTTATACATAGAATACATCACAAAAATTAGATTTATTTTTATTGTACCTTCTCTGTTGCCACGTCCTATTTAAGACTTTAATCACCATATAACTTTACCCAATAGACATTAAGTCTTGGCCCATCCACTGACTTTCTGGCACACTCTCAGCCAAAACTAAACTCCAAAAGAATTAACTCTTCTGGGTTGCCTAACATCTGAGTATTTTGAAGCACATAGATGACTAATACTTTATGTACTATCCTGAAATAATGTAGATAAAACCTGGCTCTGTAACTCTGTAATAGGTATTCAGATAGGAACAAAATCAAATAAATACATCACAAACACAAATCTAGCAATATTTACATCTGACAGGTAGACTCACTTGCTTGAAGACTGTTTTTACATTCCCCTGTTAGGTGGAATGAATGTGGAAACAAATTTCTACTGAACAAACCAGAATTGTATCTAATATGGCCTTCCTGCAAATACAAAACTAAAGCACAAACAAATGCTTAATTAATATTACTTAGGATTGAGTTGGTAGCAATTGTACATTATTTAATAAAATTTAAAAGTTAATTTAGAAGTCCCAGCATACAGTTTTATTTAATATATTTCCTAATATATTTATTGCTAATACCTAATATATTAGAAATAAAACCCATTTTTACTCAGTTATGTTATTATATACTATGTGGGTTTATGTGGGGCTTCCCTGGTGGCTCAGATTGTAAAGAATCCACCTGCAATGCAGGAGACCCATTTGATCCCTGGGTCAGGAAGATCTCTTGGAGAAGAGAGTGGCTACACACTTCATATTCTTGCCTAAAAAAATGTTGACTTATTATATACTGACAAAATAATAAAAATCTCATTTTTCTATTTACACTGGATGTTTAGTTATAGAGAATTACATTCCTCCAATTTCATATGGCATCAATATAAATAATAATTTCCCCTTGTAATAGCATAGAAATAATGTCTAATAGCATTATTCTGTTATGATATATAAACATCAACATATGATGATATAAATGAGGGGATCACAAAGGAAAATTTGGGGAGTCACTTATTAAATGATAGAAATAGGAAATACTTTAATTTTGAGAAACATATGCCCTAGTTGCCAAATAAACCATATTAAATGAGAACATAATAGCTGAGTGAATCAGCAAGTGTATGCTGAACTCTTTTTTTTTTTTTTTTTTTGAGCTTATATATTTATTTATTTATTTTTTTTTTTAATCAAGAATCTCTTTTATTGATTATCAGAAACATTACAAACATCTAGTATGAACAAATTGTAACATGATAGTGTTTAGTTTGAACAATTAATACATTTCAGATATAATATTATACATATTTCAATGCTATTCTCCCCAATCATCTCACCCTCTCCTGGTCCCAGAGTCCAAAAGTCTGGTCTATACATCAGTGTCTCTTTTGTTGTCTCGTAAATAGGGTTATTTTTTACCATCTTTCTAAATTCCATATATATGCGTTAGTATACTGTATTTGTGTTTTTGTTTCTGGCTTACTTCACTCTGTATAATAGGCTCCAGTTCCATCCACCTCCTTAGAACTGATTCAAATGTTTTCTTTTTAATGGCTGAGTAATATTCCATTGTGTATATGTACCACAGCTTGCTTATCCATTCATCTGTGGATGGACATCTAGGTTGCTTCCACGTTCTGGCTATTGCAAACAGTGCTGCTATGAACATTGGGGTACAGGTGTCTCTTTCAATTCTGGTTTCCTTGGTGTATATGCCCAGCAGTGGGATTGCTGGATCATAAGGCAGTTCTATTCGCAGTTTTTTGAGGAATCTCCATACTGTTCTCCAAAGTGGCTGTACTAGTTTGCATTCCCACCAACAGTGCAAGAGGGTTCCCTTCTCTCCGCACCCTCTCCAGCATTTATTGCTTGTGGACTTTTGGATAGCAGCCATTCTGATTGGCGTGAAATGGTATCTCATAGTGGTTTTGATTTGCATTTCTCTGATAATGAGTGATATTGAGCATCTTTTCATGTGTTTGTTAGCCATCTGTATGTCTTCTTTGGAGAAATGTCTATTGAGTTCTTTGGCCCATTTTTTGATTGGGTCATTTATTTTTCTGGAATTGAGCTGTAGAAGTTGCTTGTATATTTTTGAGATTAGTTGTTTGTCAGTTGCTTCATTTGCTATTATTTTCTCCCATTCTGAAGGCTGTCTTTTCACCTTGCTTATAGTTTCCTTTGTTGTGCAAAAGCTTTTAAGTTTGATTAGGTCCCATTTGTTCATTTTTGATTTTATTTCCAATATTCTGGGAGGTGGGTCATAGAGGATCCTGCTGTGATGTAAGTCAGAGAGTGTTTTGCCTATGTTTTCCTCTAGGAGTTTTATGGTTTCTGGTCTTACATTTAGCTCTTTAATCCATTTTGAGTTTATTTTTGTGTATGGTGTTAGAAAGTGTTCTAGTTTCATTCATATGGAGGGGTCTTGTTTTTGTATCCATTCAGCCAGTCTCTGTCTTTTGGTTGGGGCATTCAACCCATTTACATTTAAGGTAATTAATGATAAATATGATCCCGTTGCCATTTACTTTGTTGTTTTGGGTTTGAATTTATATATCCTTTTTGTGTTTCCTGTCTAGAGAATGTCCTTTAGTATTTGTTGGAGAGCTGGTTTGGTGGTGCTGAATTCTCTCAGCTTTTGCTTGTCTGTAAAGGTTTTGATTTCTCCTTCATATTTGAATGAGATCCTTGCTGGGTACAATAATCTGGGCTGTAGGTTCTTTTCTTTCATCACTTTAAGTATGTCTTGCCATTCCCTCCTGGCTTGGAGAGTTTCTATTGAAAGATCAGCTGTTATCCTTATGGGAATTCCCTTGTGTGTTATTTGTTGTTTTTCCCTTGCTGCTTTTAATATTTGTTCTTTGTGTTTGATCTTTGTTAATTTGATTAATATGTGTCTTGGGGTGTTTCGTCTTGGGTTTATCCTATTTGGGACTCTCTGGGTTTCTTGGACTTGAGTGATTATTTCCTTCCCCATTTTAGGGAAGTTTTCAACTATTATCTCCTCTAGTATCTTCTCATGGTCTTTCTTTTTGTCTTCTTCTTCTGGGACTCCTATGATTCGAATATTGTAACGTTTAATATTGTCCTGGAGGTCTCTGAGATTGTCCTCATTTCTTTTAATTCGTTTTTCTTTTTTCTCCTCTGATTCCTTTAATTCTGCCATTCTATCTTCTAATTCGCTAATTCTATCTTCTGCCTCTGTTATTCTACTATTTGTTGCCTCCAGAGTGTTTTGGATCTCATTTATTGCATTATTCATTATATGTTGATTCTTTTTTATTTCTTCTAGGTCCTTGTTAAATCTTTCTTGCATCTTCTCAATGCTTTTTTCCAGACTATTTATCCATGATTCCATTTTGCTTTCCAGATTTTGGATTAATTTCACGATCATTATTTGGAATTCTTTATCAGGTAGGTTCGCTATTTCTTCCTCTTTTGTTTGGTTTGGTGGGCTTTTATCCTGTTCCTTTACCTGCTGGGAATTCTTCTGTCTTTTCATCTTGTTTAAATTGCTAAGTTTGGGGCGTCTTTACTGTATTCTGGTAGTCTGTGGAGTTCTCTTTATTGTGGCGTTTCTGCACTATATGTGGGTTTGTACAGGTGGCTTGTCGAGGTTTCTTGTTTATGGAAGCTTGTATCGGTGTTCTGGTGGGTGGAGCTGGATTTCTTTTCTCTGGGGTGCAGTGGAGTGTCTAGTAGTGAGTTATGAGATGTCTATGCTTTTGGGGTCGCTTTGTGTAGCCTGTGTAATGGAGCTCAGGCTGTGTTCTTGTTTTTCTGGAGAATTTGCTTGGTATGTCTTGTTGTGGAACTTGCTGGTCTTTGTGTGATGCTTGGTTTCAGAGTAGGTATGGAGGCTTTTAATGAGCTCCTGTCAATTAGTGTTTCGTGGGATCAGGGTATGGACTTAAGCCTCCTGGTTCCAGTTATTGGTCTTATTTTTACAGTAGTCTCAAAAACTTCTTCTTCTATAATGCATTCCACAACTGGACTGCTCAGAGATGTTCACGGAATTATACATAGAAGGAAAAAGGGAGGAAGGAGACAGAGGTGGTCAGGAGGATAAAAGGAGGGAGTGTGAAGGAGAGAGACAGATTTAGTCAGTAATCAGTAAAGAAAAGAAAAAAGGAAAGGAAAAAAGCAAAGGACAAAAAGGAAAAAGGAAAAAAAAAAAAAAAACAGGGTCGCAAAAGTTATATCTAAACGTGGAGATTAAAGAAGTACTAGAGGATAAAAAAAAATAATAATAATAAAAAAATAAAAGAAACAAAACAAACAACAACAAAAAAAATTAAAAGGGAAAAAAAAATTTTTGTTTTCCTTTTTCCAATTAAAAAATAATAAAAATTTAAAAAAATATATATATATTAAAAAAAAGAAAAGAAAAAAAAAAAAAGGAAATAATGATGGGAAAAATAGTAACAATATATATAAGAGTTTCTCTATTATTGTTGTGGGTTCAGTTCATTTTCAGCTAGTTCCTTGTTCCGGCTTAAATTTCTCAAGATCTATAGGCCCCTTTCTCTGTGGTTGTTCTGTATAGTTCTTTGTTCTGTGCACGGTTCGGCGGTGTTCTGGGCCAAGGCCCGCCACTCGTGTGGTCCGCGCTGCACAATCTGGATTGCCGGCCCAAACTACTCCAGTTAGGCAGCACTCCAGACAATCAGGCAAACGAAGTCTGCGCTGAGGCCCGCAGAGGGGGAGGGGGTCGGCGACGGGAATGGCGGGCGGGCGGGTGGGGGAGGGGATGGGGTGGTCCTCGTGGGAGCCGCCGGCACAGCGGGCGGGGGCACGCCTGCGCGGGAGTGGCCGGCGGGGGAGCGTCCAGTGGGGGAGAGTCCCGCAGGGGAGCGTCCCTCTGGGGAGCGCCGCCAGCGGAGCGTCCCGCGTGGGAACGGCCAAGGCGTCTCCCTGCCCAGCCCCGGCTCCCCAATGGCAGATGCGGGCGTTTGCAGCGGTGCTTTTCCGCTGCGGAAGTTACCGCAGGGCCCGCAGTCTGTGGGTTCTAATTGCTCAACTGTTCTCCTCCCTGTTATGATAGTCTCCGTGTTTCCCAGGTTCGGCGCAGATTCCGCAGGGAGAGTGTTTCCTGGTGTTTGGAAACTTCTCTTTTTGAGACTCCCTTCCCCGGACAGAGGTCCGCCCCTCCCTCTTTGTCTCTCTCTGGCTTCTATATTCTTTCCTACCTCCTTTAGAAGGCAGTGAGTTGCTTTTCTGGGTGTCCGACGTCCTCCGCCAGCACTCCGAAGCTGTTTGTGGTATTTACTCGGCGCCCAGATGTCCCATTGATGAATTTGTGGAGGAGAAAGCGTATTCCCCGTCCTAATCCTTCGCCATCTTAACCGGAAGTCTGAACTCTTATACCATAGAAAATTGAGCACTCTGCCAAATGCTGTGGGTGGGACAGAACCATAAAATGGTCCTGCTTTCAAGATCTATATGATCTTATGAATAACATAAAAATCAATGGGGGAATTATTTGATTGCCAACTCATAAAACATTAACAATATATGTTCCTAGATTTTGAAATTTCAGCTAAAGTGATTAGAAATATTTTCTTTTTTCATTTTGATTTGATCAAGGAGAAGAAAAGCCAGTATTGTATCAGACAGAAAACTGACAGGAAACTGATTGCACACTCAGATATATTATTTGAGTAGATTTCAACGAAAGGTTTCTATATTCATATGAACAAGATTAAGGAAAATAATTAAGGAGCAATGCAATGCTCCACACCTAAAAATAGAGAGTAGTGTTAACACTCACAATGACAAGGAAGGGAAAAACAGCTTTCCAGTAAGAGCAAAAGTGGGCATAGTGGTAGGGGCCAACAACTTATTAGGGACTTTACGTCATAAAAAGCCAGGGGTGAATGCATTGCAATGTCATGCTCATTCCTGCTGGAATGGCTCATTGGTCAAGTCCACAGAAAGCAAGAGCACAAAAGAAATAATTATTCATCCAAAATGACCAGAGTCTCAGGGTGGACAAAGATGAAGAATAGATATAGAGGGAAAAAACAGACAGTATACAACATAGTTGTCAAGGAGGATTACAGAAGTACGTTAATATTGGAGATCTCCTAATGTAAAATTATATGAAATGTCACTTTAGTTACTTTTCACCAACAAAACAAGATCAATGTGAACCAGAGTATTCACCAATGATAAAGAAAAAGTTACATTGCCAGCACCCTAGAATCCCTTGTGTCCCCTTTCCTGATGATGGGCAAAATCTTCATCATGATTTTGAGAAGATTTCTTTGTTATTCTTTCAATTTTTACTATTTATGTGTATGTCTCCAATAAAATGATTTAGTCTTCCTTGTTTTGGAAATGTTTTTGAATTAAATCATATCACTGTATTATTTTGGGTCTAGCTTCTTGTGCTCAACACTTTGTTAATAAGATTCATCCATGTTATTGTGTAGCCAATTTTCATTTTTAAAAAATATTCAGTGTCTTGCAGCTTATATGTTTGTAAATGTTTGAGTTGCTTTTGGCATTTGGCTATCATGAAAAATGCCACCTGGAACATTTTGCACATATGCCTTGATGAATATTTGCATATTTCCCTAGAATATATACCCAGAATGCAAACCCTAGATCGTAGGGCTTGCATAGCTTTGTCTTTGTCAGATGATGCAGACTATTTTCTAAAGTAGTTAACAATAGACACTTCCACCAAGAATTAATGAGAGGTACTATCATTTCATCTCAGTTAACAATAGACACTTCCACCAAGAATTAATGAGAGGTACTATCATTTCATCTCAGTTAACAATAGACACTTCCACCAAGAATTAATGAGAGGTACTATCATTTCATCGGGGAAGGCGATGGCACCCCACCCCAGTACGTTTGCCTGGAAAATCCCATGGACGGAGGATCCTGGTAGGCTCCAGTCCATGGGGTCGCTAAGAGTCGGACACGACTGAGCGACTTCACTTTCATTTTTCACTTTCATGCATTGGGGAAGGAAATGGCAACCCACTCCACTGTTCTTGCCTGGAGAATCCCAGGGACGGGGGAGCCTGGTGGGCTTCCTTCTATGGGGTCGCACAGAGTCGGACACGACTGAAGCGACTTAGCAGCAGCAGTAGCAGTATCATTTCATATTCACATCAGTGTGTTCTTGTCCAAACTAAAATTTTGGTTGAGTAGATGTCTCTTCTTTAAATAGTCTCTATTTTTTTTAGTTGTAGGATAATTGCTTTACAATATTGAGTTGGTTTCTGCTTTACAACTCGAATCAGCCATAGGTATACAAAAATCCTCTCCCTCTGAACCTCTCTCCCATGCCTCCATCCCACCTGTCTAGGTTGTAAGAGAGTGCTGGACTGGGCTCTCTGTGTTATGTAGATGCTTCCTACTAGCTGTCTGCCTTCCATATGGTAGTGTATATGTGTCAGTGCTACTCTCTCAATTCATCCCACCTTCTCATTGCCCTGCTGTGTCAAGTCCATTATCAATGTCTGCATCTCTATTCTTGCCCTACAAATAGGGTTCATCAGTACCGTGAACTGATGAACCCTATTTTTTTCTAGATTCCATGTATGAGTTAATATATGGTATTTGCTTTTCTCTTTCTGCTTTCTTGACTCTGTATAACAGGATCTAGGTTCATCCACTTCAGTTCAACTGACTCACTTTCATTCCTCTTTATAATTGACTAATAGTCAATTGTATATATGGCTTCCCTGGTGGTTCAGATGGTAAAGCGTCTGCCTGCAGTGCAGGAATCCCAGGTTCGATCCCTGGGTTGGGAAGATCCCCTGGAGAAGGAAATGGCAATCCACTCCAGTACTCTTGCTTGGAAAATTCCATGGACTGAGGAGCCTGGTGGGCTACAGTCCCTGGGGTCGCAAAGAATTAGACACGACTGAGTGACTTCACTCACTTCTTTATACAGTTCATCTGTCGATGGACATCTAGGTTTTTTCTGTGTCCTTGATACTGTAAATATTGCTGCAATGAACATTGGTGTACATGTATCTTTTTGAATGATGGATTTTTCAGGGTATATGTCCAGTAGTGGGACTGCTGGGCCATATGGTAGTTTTATTACTAGTTTTATAAGGAGTTCCCTTTTTAATAAACTTAACCTCTTAATTTTAATAGAAGTTCTCAATGCATTATATTATGGTTAATTCATCTTGTATCTTTTTTGAGAAATCTTCTTTACCTTCAAAGTCATAAAAATGATATCCAGTATAGCTTCTGAAAAGTGTTTTCATTTTGCCTTTAATATGGAAGCCTTTAAGCTATCTGATATTATGTTTTGTGTATGGTGTAAGATTAGTGAGTGACCTATTTCTTTTTTTTTCCTCCTTTGAGATACCCAGTTTTTCCCCTGATGATCTGCAGTTCTGCCTCTGTCACATATCAACAATGCATGGAAGTATATCTCTTGTAATGGAGGATCTAATATTTTTAATCCTTACAAAACAAAAACAGCAAAAGCAACAAAACCTATGAGATAGTATTACTCTGTGGTAGAAATGAGGAAATAGATTCATAGAGTAATCATGTTTTCTAGCACCAAACAACTAATAAATGATAGATTCAAAATCAGGTCCCATTGAGTCCAAAAGCAAGGCCCTCACCACAACAACACTCTGATGGGAGAGAAGAACTCTACATTTTAGGCCATGATTCCACTGAACTTCCTCCTTCTAGAGTCTGGTTCCTTCCTGTACTTAGTCCTAGCGTATTCATCTGTTTTGCTTTTCCTCATCTGTTTTGGTCTTAATCTCTACTTATAATGGTCTATAGAATTTGAAGTTATTATGTAAGGAATTTATTTTCAACTGCTTCCCCCCTTTCTCTTCCATTGCTTCTATTTCTTTATAATCCCATAGATCCCCAGGGGTGGGGCCTTTTACTGACAGTGTAGCCATGAAATTAAAAGATGCTTACTCCTTGGAAGAAAAGCTGTGACAAACTTCAAAAGTATATTAAAAAACAGAGGCATTACTCTGCTGACAAAGGTCTGTATAATCAAAGCTATGTTATTTCCAGTAGTCATATATGGATATGAGACTTGGACCATAAGAAAGCTGAGTGCTGAAGAATTGATGCTTTTAAACTGTGGTGTTGAAGCAAACTCTTAAGAGTCCCTTGGACTATGGGAAGATCAAACCAGTCAATCCTAAAGGAAATCAACCCTGAGTATTCATTGGAAGGACTGATGCTGAAGCTGAAGCTCCAATATTTGGGCTGCCTGATGTGAAGAGCTGACTCACTAGAAAGACCCTGATCCTGGGAAAGATTGAAGGCAAGAAGAGAAGGAGATGATAGAGGATGGATGA
Source organism: Tragelaphus eurycerus (assembly GCA_935064755.1). Lineage (NCBI taxonomy): Eukaryota > Metazoa > Chordata > Mammalia > Artiodactyla > Bovidae > Tragelaphus > Tragelaphus eurycerus. The sequence goes on along the minus strand of CAKXYN010000012.1, from coordinate 7,338,759 downwards.
TTGGCTGGCATCACTGACTCAACGGACATGAATTTTGATTAATTTTGAGTAATCTAGGAGATGGTGAAGGACAGGGAAGCCTGGGCTGCTGCAGTCCATGGGGTCGCAAAGAGTCAGACACGACTTAGCAGCTGAACAACAACTAATGTCTATACAGTGTACATCACATGTTCAGTCTTGCCCTCCTTGTGCAGCCCATCCAGTCATACTAGAATAGCTGCTTCAACTAGCAAAATAAAAAAAAAAAAAGCTCCTCTGAGGCCAATTGACCACTTCTACTAGTTAGGTAGAAGAATAACTGAGTTACTCTATTTTCAAATCATATTCTCTGAAGGAAGGCAATTGAGCACATGTTTTTTGTTACTGCTAAATGTTCCAATTAGACCAAGGAGGGAGCATGGGACACAATCAAGTGTGTCTTCACCTAGAGACTTTTGAACTAGAACTGCTAGATAGACTATCATTTTCCTCCAGAAAGGAAACCTTGAGAATGCAAGTTACAGTTTCAGATGGTATTGTGCTCTAAAGTGTAAAGAATTTTATCTTCAGAAGAGAGAATGAAGCTAATCTGAAAAGAGAAACAGAAATCCAGCAGAAGGAGAGAATCCTATGTGATGATTTCCTTGTGTCTGTTGTGGTGACTCCAGAACCGTCCTGGTTCCAGCCCTTTCAGATATTTGCTTTTGCAGCTTCTCTGTAACGGTCTAAAAACATCCCTGTAGCGACTTCACTTTCACTTTTCACTTTCACACATGGAAAAGGCAATGGCAATCCACTCCGGTGTTCTTGCCTGGAGAATCCCAGGGACGGCGGAGCCTGGTGGGCTGCCGTCTATGAGGTGGCACAGAGTCGGACACGACTGAAGTGACTTAGCAGCAGCAGCAACCTTAAGCTAGTTTGTGTTAACTTTCAGTTTCTTGCAACCAGAAGTCCTAATGGGCTTACCAGCGCTCTAATCCAATGCTGGGTCATGATGTTTTTGCCATTTCTTCCCTCCTTCCTTCCTTCTTTCCATCTTAATTTGAAAACAAGTAGATCATTTATGTTGATAGTTGATATAATAGGTTTGTTCTTTTCAAATTTATTTGCACTTTAACAAAGAGAAATTATTTAAACCCCAAATTCCGTGATTTTTTAGTGTAATATAAAGACCTTCTGGAATCAGATAGCCTGATATTTGATTCCATTTTCCCTTACTAGCTATGAAACCTTGAAAACCTTGCCTCTTTGATAAAAATTATTTCAATAACACATGGACTGCTTAACCTCACCAGTTTTGAAATATGCTTTGTAAAATCAATTTTAAGACTCTAAGTCTTGTAGAACTATTAATTATTTAAAATTTCCTACGGTGCTAAAGCCACTGTATGTCAGATATTGATAAAATTAGGAGAAAGATATTCCAGAGAAAACACCTTTCTATTTTCCTCTAAATGCCACATTGTTTCAGCAGCTAAATCATCATCTTCCAGCTTTCAAAGTTAGCACTGGGACAGAAGCTGATTTTCATCCCATTGTTGAAGTCCAAAAGCTCTGTTAACCTGCATGGACTCTCCTCAGTATTTCATCAAGGTCTGTGCTCGAATTTACAGAACAATGATACAAATGTCACGATTTTACACAATATCTTGCAAATTGAACTTTAATATTCTCTTCAGACAAGAAATATTTATTTTACTATATTAAGAAGAAAGATACATAAACTGTGTATACTGAGAAAATAAAATGATGCAACATTAATTATTTGCTAAACTAAAATGTGACAATCCTAAAACTAAAAGAAAACCAAATGCATACTCAGACAAGAAACTTACAATAAGGGTATCAGAATTCACTTGAGTCTACCATTTTTCAAACATCTAATTTTACCTTGAGGTCACAAGAAAGTTCCATCTTGGGAGGTTTGAAATAGTAAGACGACCTGTCCTGACATTGTCATAATACTAAAGGTTTCATGAGTTGAACTCCCAAATCCTCTCATGACTTCATTAGCCACTTTTTGTTCTCTTCTGTCAAAAACCCAATGAAGTAATTCATGCCAGTGTGTCATTCCAGGTTATACCCCTGACATGGAAGTATGCTTTCTTTGTGTTTTCAACTGTGCTTTAGGGTAACATTAGCCTTTCTTTTCCTTTCCTGCTGCATTGGTGGTGACCTAGTGTTTTTTTATCATTTGACTTCCAGGTGGAAATAAGGCAGCTTAGGACTGAGGAAATGAGATTAGAAAATACAAACAGCGCCATGTCTTCATAGGAGTTCTGTTGTCCTGTTGCAAATGAAGAGATTCACCAGCTCCAAGAGAACAAAAAGCTGTCGCAAAAAAACTGAGGAATGACGAGCTCTTCATTCCTCCTTGATGCACCAACTAAGCTCTTAAGGTCCACTGTAGACATATCATCCTTGTGAGGAAAACGTTAGTAGTTTAGCCTAGGGGGAAATCAATTGTTTGTGCGTAAAAACAGAGACACGGTCCGTGTGTTTAACATTTTTTTAAATAGGTTTTTCAGGTTTAATTTCCTTTTGCCAAGTTCCCAGGGCTCTCTGAATCAGAGACACATTAAGAATGTCATTTTCCTTTCATACATGCTGATCAATCACTTCAACCATTTAAACAATTGATACTGACAACAACCGAAACAACAGTTTACATCTTTGTAAGTTCAGTTCAATTCAGTTGCCGAAAGAATTGTTGTTGTGTCCGACTCTTTGCAGCCCAATGGACTGCAGCATGCCAGGCTTCCCTGTCCATCACCAGCTCCTGGAGTTCACTCAGACTCATGTCCATTGAGTCGGTAATGCCATCCAACCATGTCATCCTCTGTTGTCCCCTTCTCCTCCCCGCTTCAGTCTTTCCCAGCATCATAGCCTTTTCAAATGAGTTAGTTCTTTGCATCAGGTGGCCAAAGTATTGGAGTTTCAGCTTCAGCATCAATTCTTCCAATGAATATTCAGGACTGATTTCCTTTGGGATGGACAGGTTGGAACTCCTTGCTGTCCCAGGGGCTCTCAGGAGTCTTCTCCAACAACATCCCTATAAACTTGGCCACAAAAACAAATGCAGTATGCTATGTTCAAATGTTCATTATACATATGTTAGTGTGTGTTTGCATATATATAGGTGGCAAGTAGATTACGTACATATCTGTGTGTATTAGTGCATATTTTCTATTTATTATATTTATTATACATCAATATGGCTAATTTATCTTATTTTACTTGAGAAATTTCTTTAAAGCAAAGAAATTAAATGAAGAACCACAATTTAAAAATAAACTGGTATATAACAATTTTACATCATAGTAATTATGCTGTCTACTGAATATTTAACATACTGAATGAAACCATGAACTGTATTTATGAATATAATTCATAGGGACCTGGCATACTTCATGGTATCCTGGCATATTAAAGTAGAGAGAACAGTATATGACCGTAAATGGGACTCAACAAGACATGTTTGAAAACGTGAAGGAACTCCTGTATGTTGGAATAGAGAGGTGGAAATATTCTCTATTTGAGGCTGGAAATCTTGGAGACCAAATTTATTGAGGAAAGGTAAACAAGAATTTTTAATTTTATCTGGTAAGCAGTGGTGTGTGGGATACTAAACTGAACAGGGTGGAATTTCTTGTAAATAGACTAATCTGGCTGAAATATGAAAAATGGACCTGAGGGACATTAAAGACATAGAAAGCTGTTAAGAAACTGTATCAGGGGATCAGCCTTTCTTTTAGGGATTTGTAATGTACTTCTAGGCAGACAGTATTCTTGCCTTGAGAACCCCATGAACAGTATGAAAAGGCAAAATGATAGGATACTGAAAGAGAAACTCCCCAGGTCAGTAGGGGCCGAATATGCAACTGGAGATCAGTGGAGAAATAACTCCAGAAAGAATGAAGGGATGGAGCCAGAGCAAAAGGAATACCCAGCTGTGGATGTGTCTGGTGATAGAAGCAAAGTCCCATGCTGTAAAGAGCAATATTGCATAGGAACCTGGAATGTCAGGTCCATGAATCAAGGCAAATTGGAAGTGGTCAAACAAGAGATGGCAAGAGTGAATGTCGACATTCTAGGAATCAGTGAACTGAAATGGACTGGAATGGTTGAATTTAACTCAGAGGACCATTATATCTACTACTGCGGGCAGGAATCCCTCAGAAAATATGGAGTGGCCATCATGGTCACCAAGAGAGTCTGAAATGCAGTACTTGGATGCAAGCTCAAAAACGACAGAATGATCTCTGTTCGTTTCCAAGGCAAACCATTCAATGTCACAGTAATCCAAGTCTATGCCCCAACGAGTAACGCTGAAGAAGCTGAAGTTGAACTGTTCTATGAAGACCTACAAGACCTGTTAGAACTAACACTCAAAAAAGATGTCCTTTTCATTATAGGGGACTGGAATGCAAAAGTAGGAAGTCAAGAAACACCTGGAGTAACAGGCAAATTTGGCCTTAGAATACGGAATGAAGCAGGGCAAAGACTAATAGAGTTTTGCCAAGAAAATGCACTGGTCATAGCAAATACCCTCTTCCAACAACACAAGAGAAGACTCTACACATGGACATCACCAGATGATCAACACCGAAATCAGATCAATTATATCCTTTGCAGCCACAGATGGAGAAGCTCTATACAATCAGAAAAAACAAGACCAGAAGCTGACTGTGGCTCAGACCATGAACTCCTTATTGCCAAATTCAGACTTAAATTGAAGAAAGTAGGGAAAACCACTAGACCATTCAGGTATGACCTAAATCAAATCCCCTATGATTATATAGTGGAAGTGAGAAATAGATTTAAGGGCCTAGATCTGATAGATAGAGTGCCTGATGAACTATGAAATGAGGTTCATGACATTGTACAGGAGACAGGGATCAAGACCATCCCCATGGAAAAGAAATGTAAAAAAGCAAAATGGCTATCTGGGGAGGCCTTACAAATAGCTGTGAAAAGAAGAGAAGTGAAAAACAAAGGGGAAAAGGAAAGATATAAACATCTGAATGCAGAGTTCCAAAGAATGGCAAGAAGAGAAAAGAAGTGATCAATGCAAAAAAATAGAGGAAAACAACAGAATGGGAAAGACTAAGGATCTCTTCAAGAAAATCAGAGATACCAAAGAAATGTTTCATGAAAAGATGGGCTCGATAAAGGACAGAAATGGTATGGCCCTAACAGAAGCAGAAGATATTAAGAAGAGGTGGCAAGAATACACAGAAGAACTGTACAAAAAAGATCTTGATGACCCAGATAATCATGATGGTGTGATCACTGACCTAAAGCCAGGCATCCTGGAATGTGAAGTCAAGTGGGCCTTAGAAAGCATCACTACGAACAAAGCTAGTGGAAGTGAAGGAGAACCAGTTGAGCGATTTCAAATCCTGAAAGACAATGCTGTGAAAGTGCTGCACTCAATATGCCAGCACATTTGGAAAACTCAGCAGTGGCCACAAGATTGGAAAAGGTCAGTTTTCATCCCAATCCCAAAGAAAGGCAATGCCAAAGAATGCTCAAACTACCGCACAATTGTACTCATCTCACATGCTAGTAAAATAATGCTCAAAATTCTCCAAGCCAGGCTTAAGCAATATGTGAACCATGAACTTCCTGAACAGCTTAAAAGCTGGTTTTAGAAAAGGCAGAGGAACCAGAGATCAAATTGCCAACATCCGCTGGATCATGGAAAAAGCAAGAGAGTTCCAGAAAAACATCTATTTCTGCTTTATTGACTATGCCAAAGCCTTTGACTGTGTAGATCATAATAAACTGTGGAAAATTCTGAAAGAGATGGGAATGCCAGACCACCTGATCTGCCTCTTGAGAAATTTGTATGCAGGTCAGGAAGCAACAACTGGACATGGAACAACAGACTGGTTCCAAATAGGAAAAGGAGTACATCAAGACTGTATACTGTCACCTGGTTTATTTAACTTATATGCAGAGTACATCATGAGAAATGCTGGACTAGAAGAAACACAAGTTGGAATAAAGATTGCTGGAAGAAATATCAATAACCTCAGATATGCAGATGACACCATCCTTATGGCAGAAAGTGAAGAGGAACTAAAAAGCCTCTTGATGAAAGTGAAAGTGGAGAGTAAAAAGGTTGGCTTAAAGCTCAACATTCAGAAAACGAAGATCATGGCATCCGGTCCCATCACTACATGGGAAATAGATGGGGAAACAGTGGAAACGGTGTCAGACTTTATTTTTCTGGGCTCCAAAATCACTGCAGATGGTGACTGCAGCCATGAAATTAAAAGACGCTTACTCCTTGGAAGGAAAGTTATGACCAACCTAGATAGCATATTCAAAAGCAGAGACATTACTTTGCCAACAAAGGTTCGCCTAGTCAAGGCTATGGTCTTCCCTGTGGTCATGTATGGATATGAGAGCTGGACTGTGAAGAAGGCTGAGCGCCGAAGAATTGATGCTTTTGAACTGTGATGTTGGAGAAGACTCTTGAGAGTCCCTTGGACAGCAAGGAGATCCAACCAGTCCATTCTGAAGGAGATCAGCCCTGGGATTTCTTTGGAAGGAATGATGCTAAAGCTGAAACTCCAGTATTTTGGCCACCTCATGCGAAGAGTTGACTCATTGAAGAAGACTCTGATGCTGGGAGGGATTGGGGGCAGGAGGAGAAGGGGACGACAGAGGAGGAGATGGCTGGATGGCATCACTGACTCCATGGATGTGAGTCTGAGTGACCTCTGGGAGTTGGTGATGGACAGGGAGGCCTGGCATGCTGCGATTCATGGGGTTGCAAAGAGTCAGACACGACTGAGGGACTGATCTGATGTGATCTCTAGGCACACAGGAGGAAAAGGTAATCACCAGTGATAAAGACAAAGGAAAATGCAAACAAAGAGAAAAGAAAGTGGATCCTAAAAGCTGAAAACTGTAAACAAGGAAGAAAGGAAGGCATGCACTGAGAGCAGATGACATCAGAGCTCAAGAGACCAGTTCTGAGACATTGACGAAATGGGGACTCTGAACCTCAGGCTTCTGTTTTAACCTTGGGATCTGGAACTAAAGAGGAAATAAAAAAAGAAACTATGGCTGAAATCCATGTGAAAATTTTAACTTAACTTTAGGTAGTGATAGCCAGGGTGGAGAAAATTGAACAAATTCTATAATATTTTAAGTAGAATAATGGAATAGAGTGATGGATTATAATGTGAAGGGAAAAAGGGAGGGGTGTGTCAGGGGAAAAACTTTGGTTTCTGTCCTAACGTTCGAGGTAGATGGTAGCATTTGTAAGGATGAATGAAGAAGAAGCTAGCAATTTTCATTATCTTTTGAGTATTCCACTTTCATTGTCAATGAACTATCAACATAAATTGCATACATTAAATGTGCAGGTTGTGTGTCTGAAACTCCCCAGAAAAATAGAGTCTTGAGTTATGGATTTGACATTTAAATTCACGGTACAATATGTATTTCTTACCGTAAATCTCACAACTACCCTTTTTTTTTTTTTTCTGTCCTATTATTCCTGTTTACTTTCTTATTTTCTTACTTGTTCCTGTTTATTCTTCCCTTTACCAGTCAACTCCTTTCCTTAATATCACCCCAGCAGAGTGCTGTTGCAGGGTACTACTGGTTAAAGTGATGTGAAACATTCATTATTTACTTTGGATATATTTGTAAAAATGTAAAATTCAGATGTCATTAGATCCAGTAATTATATCTCTAATAAATTATATTTAAAAATTCACTCTTGTTAACAAATTGTGTATGCATAAAATATTCATGTTAGATCTGTTTATAATAGCTAAATACAAGAAAAAAAGCTGACCTTTGTGGGTAAAGGATTGTGATCAATGCTTTGGGCAAATTTGTACAAGGGAATACTATATAGCTTTAAAAAAAATGAGAAGCAAGTTCAGGATTTCAGATTTTATTAGTACATATCTGCCAGAAACCATAAAATTCAGCAAAAAAATAAAAATTAAACTTTGAATCTAATTCATTGAAAGTCTGTTTCTTATTTATTTATACCTTGAGAAAATATTTTGGTTTTGGTCATCTAGATAGGCTTCTATAGGTTTTATCCTTTGCTTTTTATAAACTAGATCTCTCATAAATAGTATACCTTTGAAATGGAAACTTGCCAACTTTTAGTGAAGACTAAAATAATTTAATACAAAAATCATCAATTTGACACACTCAAACATTTTCTATCTAGTTATACCAATTTTTATTTGACCTTCAGGATTTAATCAAATCGTATGAAACTATATATTCAGAATACATTTTGAAAATTATTATAAGCTGTTCATAGCTTTGTAAATCTGTTTTGGGTTTTATCATTGTATCATATTTAGTTCACCATCTCTAATAAAGTCATTGTCCCTATTTCCTCCAATTTTATTGTGCTTAATTGCTTTAACTGTGGCCAACTCTTTGAACCCCATGGACTGTAGCCCACCAGACTCTGTCCATGGGATTGTCCAGGCAAGAATACTGGAGTGGGTTGCCATCTCCTCCTCCAGGGGATCTTTCTGACCCAGGGATTGAACCTGGGTCTCCTGCATTAAAGGCAGATTCTTTACTATCTGAGCCACTATAGAAGCCCCTGATTTCATCATTAAAGTAGAAAAAGGAGCCTTGCTGACATAGATTCTATAACTTTTAACAGCATGGTTTAGTATCTGAGAGTAACAAAAGACTATTCTGTGAATCAGGTAACAAGTTATGATCCAAGTATTTTAAAAATTTACTTGTTATTGTTATATTCTGTATATTTTTTACTCTGAAAGCAAAAACAAACCTGAATATCACACACACATTCTAGCCCGTACCTCCTATCCAAATAGAATACCTCCTATTTGGATATATTCTATCCAAATATTATAGGATTAATGATTTTCTGATCAACAGAAAAGACATCCAGTATTAACCATTCTTTGCCCTTGAAAAGAACTCTTCTTTTCCCCATCTTCCTTTTACCTGTCCTCTCAGAGAGAAGAGCTGGAAAACAGTTTCAGTTCAGTTCAGTTGCTCAGTTGTGTCCTGATCAAGTAAGAATCAACCAAAAAAAAAACATGTGGATGTGAACTTGGCTTAGGAGAAGAGGAATTTTAAGATGAGAAACTTACCTAGCAGAAAAACAAACCAAATTTTGAAGCACTTGGGTTTTGGCTGTGCTTGGAAGGTCAGAAAGTGAAAAACTGCTAAATCCATGAAACTGAAGTTATTGGAAAGTTGAGTCAGACTGTATTGTAGCTTTCTAAAGCCCTCTAAATATCACTTTATGCCAGAATATAAATTAGTAATGACCTTAGTGTCTCGAAAGAAAGGAAAAAAAAATCTCTTTTCAAAATAGAGAGAAGGATGATGTTTAAGAACCAAATGAGATTTCAAGCCCACTATAAATATTTTTAGCACTATTCCCTTTGCCTGAGATGCTTTCCCTCTGTTCTTCTATCAGCTCCTCTTTGATGTTCTCCCTGATCCTCTTGTGGGAATTCCACAACCCTCACCTCCTTCCCACGCCTTTAATAACTCTCACCATAGTAAAATTTTACAAGTCTGTCTCCCCAGTTGAATTCAAGTTCCTTTAGGGCATGACTGTGTCTTAGACATTTTTTTTTTCCTTCCAGCATCCAGAACATTCCTAGAACATAATAGTAAGCAGCATTGATTGAATGATGCTTGCTATGATATTGTTTTGCCTAATTTTACTTAGTGTACTTTACTAAGATTTGAGTTCCCTAATTAAAAAAAAAAAAAAAAATGCTTGCTTAGGCATAAACTCTATTTTCTCCCTAACTTGATACTTTTCAATGGCCAATCAGAAATATGGCTACTTTAGTTCTTCACAGTACAAGAGAAAACAATATTGTTTTCCTATTAGAGATAGTAAAATTTGCAGACAATAGGAGCACTTGAATGATTACTAAAGACTCTAAACATCTACTAAGCAGTTAGATGACCCCTGGAATTCCCACCCTTTTCCCACCCAAAGTGTCTATCCCTGAGTTTCTTAAGTGGTTCTTGATGAATTTCAGACACGTGAGAAACTGTCCAGGTGAGCCTGGGAAAGGCAGCCATCATAATCGCAAGAGTGGTGGTTAGAATCTGCTCTTCCCAGAAGTAACTTCCACTTACAGAAATGCCAAGACAAAGGATTTAGCTCTTTATAAAAGTAAGCATGTCTATAACCATTTTCTGTTACTTTCTCCAACCCTCTTTATTCCCCCTCTCTTCCTCTCCAACCAGGATTTCCAGAAATGTAATTTAGCAATTCTCCCACCACCACAATATTGATATTTATGTAAAGAAGTCAGATGGCTACCCTCCTGCCTGAGCAGAGTAGACTATGGTAATGCTGAATAATTATGATGACCTAACCCCTAGGAAAGTTATCCGTTTGATAAATATTTACATAGGGCTATTTGCCTCATTCATTAATAATTGATTTTTCAAAATGATCCTGCCAGTTTCGTTTCTATCTTCTTTTAATTTACTATTTCCTAAGTCTCAAGATGATCAGGGTTGTGATTTTTCACCTTCTGCCTCACTTGATTGAAGTGGTTTCAAGCATAATTTGGGCTGCTCCTGCTTGATTGCTCTATTTACAAGTATACTATATTCTTGTGCTTATATTTAGCTGAAGTCTTGAGGCTGTGATGACTATAGCTTCAGTTTGTAAAAAGTAACCTTCACTACTTGTACAGAATTTATAATGTACATGATTTTACATGGGGAATTTTCTTTAGTTGTGTCTTATTTTTCCTCCTAATAACAAGAGGGTATCCTTGATTTCTTACAAGTTGATAGACTAGTTTTTTTAATAGTATGTTTGCTTTTGGGATTGTTTTCTTTAGTGCTATGAATACTAGCTAGCTTCAGGATAATAAAGACATATTCAGAAGATTTAACTTACATAGATAGAAAATTCTGTTTTCTCCCAAGGGTATCATATACTTGGTTTCAGAAAAACCAATAACAATACTCCTCTAAGAAAGGAGATTGAGCACTTTTGAAAATATTTAGAGCACTTGCTCCTGTAATCAGAAGCCCCTCCTGTCTCCAAAAATGAACTTAGACTTATATTTTTACCTATTAAAATAATTATTGTTTAGACTAAAATGTAGATGCTTCTTTATTCAAACTAATATTTCTAATACATCATCCTTTAATATTTCCAAATGACCAAGTGTTATCTCTAATATCTTAATAATATTATTGACTTTTTATTTTTTTAATTTAATTTAATTTAATTTTTTAACTTTACAATATTGTATTGGTTTTGCCATATATCAAAATGAATCTGCCACAGGTATATATGTGTTCCCCATCCTGAACCCTCCTCCCACCTCTCTCTCCGTACCATCCCTCTGGGTCATCCCAGTGCACCAGCCCCAAGCATCCAGTATCACGCATTGAACCTGGACTGGTGACTCGTTTCATATATGATATTATATATGTTTCAATGCCATTCTCCCAAATCATCCCACCCTCTCCCTCTCCCACAGAGTCCAAAAGACTGTTCTATACATCGGTGTCTCTTTTGCTGTCTCGTATACAGGGTTATTGTTACCATCTTTCTAAATTCCATATATATGCGTTAGTATACTGTATTGGTGTTTTTCTTTCTGCTTACTTCACTCTGTATAATAGGCTCCAGTTTCATCCACCTCATTAGAACTGGCTCAAATGCATTCTTTTTAATGGCTGAGTAATACTCCATTGTGTATATGTACCACAGCTTTCTTATCATCTGCTGATGGATATCTAGGTTGCTTCCATGTCCTGTGGAGATTCCTTAAAAAACTGGGAATAGAACTGCCTTATGATCCAGCAATCCCACTGCTGGGCATACACATTGAGGAAACCAGAACTGAAAGAGACACGTATTGTTGACGTATCTCTTTAAATTATTTTAAAATAATTTAAAAATTATTTGAAATTACAGTAGCAATCTATCTGTCCATATAGAGAATATAGAAGATACTGAAAAACCATAAAGAAGCAAAATTTATAATACTCAGAGACAGTTGATATTACTTTTATTTTTCTATATGCATGTGTGCATATTTATAAATCTTTATACACAAGATAAAATTAAGATAATACTCTATAGACAATTTTTCATTCTATATTTCTCAATCAGCATTGTTCTGTGGATTTTTTCAAGATCCTTTTTTATTCCCTGGAACACAATTTTTAGTAGTCTGTATAGAATTATTATGGATATTTCATGAAAGTGAAAGTGAAGTCGCTCAGTTTGTGTCCGACTCTTTGCGACCCCATAGACTGTAGCCTATCAGACTCCTCCGTCCGTGGGATTTTCCAGGCAAGAGTGCTGGAGTGGATTGCCATTTCCTTCTCCAGGGGATCTTCCTGACCTAGGAATCAAACCTGGGTCTCCTGCATTGCAGGCAGACACTTTACCTTCTGAGCCACCAGGGAAGCCCTTTTAATAAATATCTTATTGCTAGATAGGCTATTTTTCAAGGTTATATATAAGAGAATATTATATATTATTTTTGTACCAAAAAAAAATCTGCTTTTTTCATCATGATATACTTCTGAGTCAAAGGACATAAACTATTCAAACTTTTTTTATACATATTACTAAATTATTTTTGAAAAGGAGGCCAATATTGTATCTTATCAGTTTTAAATTTGTTTTTTTGACTGTTTATTGAAGCTAGCCTAGTTATTAGCTAGTTGTACATCTTTATATTGGAGCTGCCACCTGATGAGTTTATTTTACTTCATTAGACATTATTCTTACTTTTTGGATTATAAGAACTCTTTACTTATGAAGGATTAAAAATTTAAACTCTACTTTTTAAATTGACAACCTAATTATGTGTTATGTGCATTGTAAATAAGACAGGGAAAATACCTACTTTTAGAAAACTTTTTTTTAAATTTTATTTTGCTTAACTTTACAATATTGTATTGCTTTTGCCATACATCAAAATGAATCCACCACAAGTATACATGTGTTCCCCATCCTGAACCCTCCTCCCTCCTCCCTCCTCATACCATCCCTCTGGGTCGTCCCAGTGCACCAGCCCCAGGCATCCATTATCAGGCATCATACCTGGACTGGTGACTCATTTCAGATATGATATTATACATATTTCAATGCTATTCTCCCAAGTCATCCCACCCTCTCCCTCTCCCAGAGTCCAAAAGACTGTTCTATACATCAGTGTCTCTTTTGCTGTCTTGTAAACAGGGTTATTGTTACCATCTTTCTAAATTCCATATATATGCGTTAGTATACTGTATTTTCGGGGAAGGCAATGGCACCCCACGCTAGTACTCTTGCCTGGAAAATCCCATGGATGGAGAAGCCTGGTGGGCCGCAGTCTATGGGGTCACACAGAGTCAGACACGACTGAAGCGACTTAGCAGCAGCATACTGTATTTATGTTTTTCTTTCTGACTTACTTCACCCTGTATAATAGGCTCCAGTTCCATTTTAATTTAGAGCCAAAGGTAAAAGATAAATAAAAGTAAAAGGTAAATAAGTCAAGTTTTTATTTATATAGAAATAAATAAATAAGTTAATTCAGAGAGTGATAACAGTGTTTTAGGGCAAGTGATACTTGAATTAACATGCCTAGAAACATGGTAAAATCTGCTACTCTCTCAAATCATCTTTACTCAGTTCCTTTGCAATTCATGCCATATTTCTTTTTCCAGACTTTACTGATTCTTATTTTTCCTAAAAATTTTGTGACAGTATTTTATTACTAGAAAATTAGTATTTTTCTATGAAAGACTTCCAATGTAAGCCTTAACCTTGATCATGCACTTGATAGTTACTGCTCTTCATCAAAGTTCTGGATTACCTGTGTTTTCCAATGGTAGTTTCTTGCGACTGATAGTTGTTAAATGTTTATGAACAACGTGCAGTTCTAAAATAATTTCAGGATGAAAAAGTAGAAACATAAAATATATAATTGATCTGAGGATGCATCATGTAGTTTTGCTGCAATAAAAATCAGAATGGAGAGATATTTGGACTTGGTGAATAAGTCTGAAGTGAGTTCTTTGGTGTACCCACTAATACAGATGCCATATTGGTGGCAGTTTGTCTGAGAAGATCATCTCCTTTTTTTCTTATGTTCAATAGATTTGACCAATAGCACTACACCTGAAGAAGTAAGAATGAAATAGGGGACTCACAGAGTGGTATTTCGGAGTAATGGAGAACGGGGAAATGGGTCATGGGCAACAAAGTAGGTACTTATGTGACCCTCTTTGTCTCTGACTCAACATAGGCATTCCCACACATAGGTCCTGGAGAATTATACCCATGTAGAAAATGAGCATATGAAAGAGTCTCTAGATTACTTTGCAGGACAGAAAATAGAAACTGTATTTGAGAATTCTCAGGTATGCAGATGATAAATTAGATTACCAACACTATGCAAAGCTTACCTTAAGATCTGCAATTACTTAAAAGGTAGAAGTAAACATATAATCAATCTTGGTGTTTAATTAGATTTTTATAAAGATTTGTGTTGTGTTAATAATTTTGTCATAAATAAATAAGCTTAAGTTCATTGGAAGTTTTACTTTTCTATGGAGAGTGAAAAGCAAGGAACATGTGAAGTGAAGTGATGCATAATAAATATGAAGAGGATGAATCTCAGGAGTTCTTGGTAGAGAATTGGAGGAAATAATTTAGGCAAAAGAGTGTATATTTCCATTACTAGAGAAGAAATAATTAGGAACTTCCAAACACTAAACACAAAAAATGAACTACAAACTGAGACATCTATCAGTCACATGATTGCTTGTTTTCCTGGGTGCAGGTAGATGAATTCAGGTAACACAGCCTGATAGCCTTTCTCAACAGACTTGCCACATTCACGGGTACCCCACTCCCCACAAATAATTTAGGAAGATGGAGTCACAGGGCCTCTTCTGTTCCAGAACATCAAACTCTATCATTATGGACTTTAAATAAAGTATCTATGCTTGGGAGATGAACTCTGAAATAACATTCTCACAACCAGTTTTAGTTAAAGAATTTCCATTGACATATGACATCGCTTACTGAAATTTCCAAACAAATATTTTTAATATAATAGCTTATTTTTAAAATATTTTTAATAAAATAGACATTGTTTCACTATTTCCAAAAAAAAACAACAAAAAAAGCTGCTTGGCTGAACTGTAAGTGTATGCTGATATACTTGCAGATACTGAACTTTATATTTTATCATTTGGATTCTCAAAGAGCTCAATCCAAAGCCAGTGGTAAATATGACACATTTCATAAAGAATGCTGAGTTAGTCTATCTAGCATCTATAGTGATTATGATAATAATGAGGATGACAATGATGAGAGTAATGATTTGTGTTCACAAGGCTACCATTTATTGAACTAGTAGTGACTGGGACTGTACCAAGTACAACATGAATCAATTACTTGTGTAGTTCCTTACCAATTCAATCTTTAGTGTTAGTTGCTCAGTCATGTCCAACTCGCGGCAACCCTGTAGACTCTAGCCACTAAGGTCCTCTGTCCGTGAAGTTCTCCAGGCAAGAATATTGGAGTGGATTGCCTTGCCCGTTGATCTTTAAGGCACCATAAATAAGACTTAGAGATGTGAAGCATTATAATCCTTAAAATCATAGCTGACTAATGGAAATAAAAATAGTGATGATGCAGTGTAAGGTGAGGGATGGAAAATAGATTTGGTCTATGTATAAACAAAAAATAAATCCATACTTCATTGTAAACATTCCAAATGAGACATAGAGAAAAAAAAATCCATAAACCAAAACAGAACAGATTCAGAGAAGTCAACCACATTAAAAGGTGTAGAGGCAGGGAGTGATATTACTTTGTCCCTTTCCAGTCACTTTTCAGATCAGATCAGATCAGATCAGATCAGATCAGTCGCTCAGTCGTGTCCGACTCTTTGTGACCCCATGAATCACAGCACACCAGGCCTCCCTGTCCATCAACAACTCCTGGAGGTCACTCAGACTCACATCCATCCAGTCAGTGATGCCATCCAGCCATCTCATCCTCCACCGTCCCCTTCTCCTCCTGCCCCCAATCCTTCCCAGCATCAGAGTCTTCTCCAATGAGTTAACTCTTCGCATGAGGTGGCCAAAGTACTGGAGTTTCAGCTTTAGCATCATTGCTTCCAAAGAAATCCCAGGGCTGATCTCCTTCAGAATGGACTGGTTGGATCTGCTGGCAGTCACTTTTAACTACTGTCTATTCATTACCATAATATGTAAATATGTAAGATATAACACAGAAGTAACATTACTTAGACTCCAAAATATTTAAGGTTGATGATAGCATTACATTTTAAAAAAACTGTCATGAATATTTATTTTTAAAAATTAATAAAATCAAAACAGTGAATCTTTGTCCAAATTTGTGTTCCATTATTGATTTCTGAGCAGCAAATTAAAAATTTCTACCTCATTTTCACAAAAATAGACAAGCTTTAAACTAGTATAAGAATGGGATACGGTTTTGGAGCTAAAAGTTAAGATCCACCGAGCATATTTTCTATTTCTAAAACTAAAAAATGGGGTGATATCTCCAGTGCACAAGAAGAAATTAAAATAACCATTTGGATAATTCAAACTGTGATTAATTGAAAGGCTTATATCCTTAGAAGCATAAGAAACTACATTAAACTCCTATAGATATTACCCTGAACCTATAATTACAACAGCACATTTTTGCTTTCTTTTGGGATCATCACAGCATGGAAGAAAGAAGGAGTAGAGTAGGAAATATAGTATTCATTACATTATTCAGAATAGCTACTCATATAGTAAACAAGCTGATGATCAGAAAGCTGTTCAGATAAGAATGTTTCCTATTTATAATTATGTGGTCTTAAAATCTGATGAAAGGCAACTGACAGACTTATGCATCAAGAGTATTTGAGTAAGAACAAATCCTCTTAATAAAATAAAAATATTTGAAAACAAAAGCAGAAAAACATTACAACTAGGATTTTAGCCTTTGATTTTACATTTCTGTTTCATTATGAAACATACTTGAAGCTAATCATATCAAAACCTAAGACTCCCTATCATCAAAGGTATTTATGTAAAATAATAACAATATAAAACACCAAGCTCTATTCCAGGACAAAACAATATGCAATTCTAATCTTGCTAGCTTTAACAATAAATCATAATAAAGGTCAGGCCCAAGGTTTTTAACATACTTTCCATTGTACTATTTTAGAAAAAAAATATCAGAAAATGCCACTCTTTGGGGAGATGGTAAACCATTATATTTAGATAACAACTGATATGATACAGACAAAAAATTTCACTCAAATTCTTCCTTACAAATATCATTATCTTTATTAACCTCAATAACAATCCCAGTTCAGATTAGAGTTGTTACTTTTACTTGTATACAAGTAAGGGGCAGAGAGTGAAGAACTAAAGAGCCTCTTGATGAAAGTGAAAGAGGACAGTGAAAACGTTGGCTTAAAACTCAACATTCAGAAAACTAAGATCATGGCATCCAGTCCCATCACTTCATGGCAAATAGTTGGAGAAATACTGGAAACAGTGGCAGATTTTATTTTTTCGGGCTGCAAAATCACTACAGATTGTGACTGTAGCCATGAAATTAAAAGACACTTACTACTTGGAAGAAAAGTTATGACCAACCTAGGAAGCATATTAAAAAGCAGAGACATTACTTTGCCAACAAAGGTCCATCTAGTCAAGGCTATGGTTTTTCCAGTAGTCACGTATGAATGTGAGAGTTGGACTATAATGAAAGCTGAGTGCCGAAGAAATGATGAATTTGAACTGTGGTGCTGGAGAAGGCTTGTGAGAGTCCTTAGGACTGCAAGAAGATCCAACCAGTCAATCCTATAGGAGATCAGTCCTGAATGTTCATTAGAAGGACTGATGTTGAAGCTGAAACTTTGAAACTTTGGCCACCCCATGCGAAGACGTGACTCATTTGAAAAGACCCTGATGCTGGGAAAGACTGAAGGCAGGAGGAGAAGGGGACAATAGAGAATGAGATGGTTTGATGGCATCACTGACCCAGTGGACATGAGTTTCAGTAAACTCCAGGAGTTGGTGATGGACAGGGAGGCCTAGTGTGCTTCAGTCCATGAGATCACAAAGAGTCAGACACAACTGAGCAACTGAATTGAACTGAACTGAAGTGAAATGCATACAGAGAAGTTAAGTATTTTTTTCCGGGGTTACCCAAAATAATTACAGTCATTGTTTAATTGAGTATTATATATATGTTTATCTGTATTTATATGGAGAAGTATACACAAATATACTGAACTGCACATATATGTGTGTGTATATATATATAGTAAGTATATATACCTACATAATATATATATAAACTATATATATAGTTTATATATGTGAATGTATGTATATATTAAATATGAAAGTGAAATTATGTGGGTATTGCCAGGACCTAGATGAAATACAATGTAGTTAATCACAATTATTAAAGATGGGACGAGTTCACCTGGGTTGGAATAGCCCAGTATATTTGCTCATTCATCTCAATTAAGTTCTTCTTCAGAACCACTGATAAAATGCATCATAATTTAGAATAATATGGATTTAAAACCTCTGGTGCTATAAAGAGCACAAATCTAAGAGGTTTAGAATGCTGAGCAAGTGCTTGGAATATAGCAGTGGGAAAAGAAATAGAGATCTCTTCAAGAAAATTATAGAGACCAAGGGAACATTTCATGCAAAGATGGACTCGATAAAGGACAGATATGGTAGGGACCTAACAGAAGCAGAAAATATTAAGAAGAGGTGGCAAGAATACACAGAAGAACTGTACAAAAAAGATCTTCATTACCCAGATAATCACAACGGTGTGATCACTCACCTAGAGCCAGACATCCTGGAATATGAAGTCAAGCGGGCCTTAGGAAGCATCACAATGAACAAAGCTAGTGGAAGTGAAGGAATTCCAGTTGAGCTATTTCAAATCCTGAAAGACAATGCTGTGAAAGTGATGCACTCAATATGTCAGCAAATTTGGAAAACTCAGCAGTGGCCACAGATTGAAAAGGTCAGTTTTCATTCCAATCCCAAAGAAAGGCAATGCCAAAGAATGCTCAAACTACTGCACAATTGCACTCATCTCACACACTAGTGAAGTAATGCTCTAAATTCTCGAAGCCAGGCTTCAGCAATACGTGAACTGTGAACTTTCAAATGTTCAAGCTGGTTTTAGAAAAGGCAGAGGAACCAGAGATCAAATTGCCAACATCCACTGAATCATCAAAAAAGCAAGAGAGTTCCAGAGAAACATTGATTATTGCTTTATTGACTATGCCAAAGCCTTTGACTGTGTGGATCACAAGAAACTGTGGAAAATTCTGAAAGAGATGGGAATACCAGATCACCTGATCATGTCTTGAGAAAACTATATGCAGGTCAGGAAACAACAGTTAGAACTGGACATGGAACAACTGACTGGTTCCAAATAGGAAAAGGAGTATGTCAAGGCTGTATATTGTCACCCTGCTTATTTAACTTATATGCAGAGTACCTCATGAGAAATGCTGGGCTGGAGGAAGCACAAGCTGGAATCAAAGATTGCCAGGAGAAATATCAATAACCTCAGATATGCAGACGACACGACCTTTATGGCAGAAAGTAAAGAACTAAAGAGCCTCTTAATGAAAGTGAAAAAGGAGGGTGAAAAAGTTGGCTTAAAGCTCAACATTCAGAAAACAAAGATCATGGACTCGGATCCCAACACTTCATGGCAAATAGATGGGGAAACAGTGGAAACAGTGTCAGACTTTATTTTTCTGGGCTCCAAAATCATTGCAGATGGTGATTATAGCCATGAAATTAAAAGACACTTACGCCTTGGAAGGAAAGTTATGACCAACCTAGGCAGCATATTAAAAAACAGAGACATTACTTTGCCAACAAAGGTCCATCTAGTCCAGGCTATGGTTTTTCCAGTAGTCATGTATGGATGTGAAAGTTGGACTGTGAGGAAGGCTGAGCGCTGAAGAATTGATGCTTTTGAATTGGAGAAGACTCTTGAGAGTCCCTTGGACTGCAAAGAGATCCAACCAGTCCATCCTAAAGGAAATCAGTCCTACATGTTCATTGGAAGGACTGATGGTGAAGCTGAAACTCCAATAGTTTGGCCACCTGATGTGAAGAACTGACTCATTGGAAAAGACCCTGATGCTGGGAAAGACTTGAAGGCAGGAGAAGGGAAAGACAGAGGATGAGATGGTGGATGGCATTACTGACTTGATGGACATGAGTTTGAGCAAGCTCTGGGTGGTGGTGATGGACAGGGAAGCCTGATGTGCTGCAGTCCATGGGGTCTCAAAGAGTCAGACAGGACTGAGCAACTGAACTGAATTAAATAAATGAATACAAGTCAAAAAACAAGTCAATTGTGTTTCCATATACTGTAAGCAAGCAAATACAAGATGCAATTCACAAAATTCTTTCTACTTATAATTGCACCAAACAATAAAATATTCCAGAATAATTTTAACCAGAGATGTTTAATGTTCTTACACTGAGAATAATAAAACTTTGATAAGATAAATTAATGAAAATTAGATAAATTGAAAGATATTCAAGTTTATAGATTAAAGAACTCAATATCCTTAAACTGACACCTGCTGCTGCTAAGTCACTTCAGTCGTGTCCGACTCCGCGTGACCCCATAGACGTCAGCCCACCAGGCTCTCCTGCCCCTGGGATTCTCCAGGCAAGAAAACTGGAGTTGGTTGCCATTTCCTTCTCCAATGCATGAAAGCGAAAAAGTGAAAGTGAAGTCGCTCAGTCGTGTCCAACTTTTAGTGACCCCATGGACTGCAATCCACCAGGCTCCTCCATCCATGGGATTTTCCAGGCAAGAGTACTGGAGTGGAGTAAAACTATTAGATTCAATATAATCCCAATAAAATTCCCAGTATATTTTACAATAGAAATTTGCAAATTATTTCTAAAATATAAATGAAATCATGAAGGTCCTCTAGTAGCCAAAACCATCTTTTAATACAAACAAATAATAAATTGGAAGATAAGTAGTATTGAACTTTAAGGCTTACCATAAAGCCTACTCTAAAGTCATTATGTGACTGATGTAAGGATAAGCAAATGTATCAAGGGAAAAAAGACTGTCAACCTCTCTGTTCAATGGGAAATGAATATTTTCAATAACTGATGCTGAATATAAAAAAGCTGACATTTACTTTATATCATACTGAAAAATTGACGTAAATAGAACAGGCTATTTAAAGTAGCCTGTTTTATTTTATTTTAAAATAAAAGCTAAAACTGCATAACTTCTTGGACAACAAGGAGATTAAACCAGTTAATCCTAAAGGAAATCAATCCTGAATATTCATTAGAAGGACTGATGCTGAAGCTGAAGCTCCAATCCTTGGCCACCTGATGTGAAGAGCCAACTCGTTGGAAAGGACTCTGAGGCTGGCAAAGATTGAAGGCAGGAGGAAAAGGGGACAGCAGAAGATGAAATGGCTAGATGGCATCACTAACTCAAGGAACACGAGTTTGAGAAAACTCTGGGAGATAGTGATGAACAGAGAAGTTGGCCGGCAGCAGTCCATGGGATTGCAAAGTGCTGGACATAGCTCAATGACTAAACAACAACAAAACTTCTAGAAGAAAATATAGTGGAAATATCTTTCTGGCATCAGTAATAGACAAATATTTCTTAGTTCATTGGAAATAATACATTTTTAAAAATAAAATAAAAATCAGATCAGATCAGATCAGTCTCTCAGTCGTGTCCGACTCTTTTTCTTTTAATTTTATTTTATTTAACTTTACAATATTGTATTGGTTTTGCCATATATCAAAATGAATCTGCCACAGGTATACATATGTTTCCCATCCTGAACCCTCCTCCCTCCTCCCTCCCCATACCATCCCTCTGGGTCGTCCGAGTGCACCAGCCCCAAGCATCCAGTATCGTTCATCGAACCTGGACTGGCGACTCGTTTTATATATGATATTACACATATTTCAATGCCTCTCCCTCTCCCAGAGTCCAAAAGACTGTTCTATACATCAGTGTCTCTTTTGCTGTCTCGTATACAGGGTTATTGTTACCATCTTTCTAAATTCCATATATATGCGTTAGTATACTGTATTGGTGTATTTCTTTCTGGCTTACTTCACTCAGTATAATAGGCTCCAGTTTCATCCCCCTCATTAGAAATTATTCAAATGTATTCTTTTTAATGGCTGAGTAATACTCCATTGTGTATATGTACCACAGTTTTCTTAGCCATTCATCTGCTGATAGACATCTAGGTTGCTTCCATGTCCTGGCTATTATAAACAGTGCTAAGATGAACACTAATGTATACATGTCTCTTTCAATTCTGGTTTTCTCAGTGTGTATGCCCAGCAATGGGATTGCTGTATCATAAGACAGTTCTATTTCCAGTTTTTTAAGGAATCTCCACACTGTTCTCCATAGTGGCTGTACTAGTTTGCATTCCCACCAACAGTGTTAGAGGGTTCCTTTTTCTCCACACCCTCTCCAGCATTTATTGCTTGTAGACTTTCAGATCGCATCCATTCTGACTGGCGTGAAATGGTACCTCATAGTGGTTTTGATTTTCATTTCTCTGATAATGAGTGATTTTTGAGCACGTTTTCATGTGTTTGTTAGCCATCTGTATATCTTCTTTGGAGAAATGTCTATTTAGTTCTTTGGCCCATTTTTTGATTGGGTCATTTATTTTTCTGGAATTGAGCTGTAGGAGTTGCTTGTTTATTTTTGAGATTAGTTGTTTGTCTGTTACTTCATTTGCTATTATTTTCTCCCATTCTGAAGGCTGTCTTTTCACCTTTCTTACAGTTTCCTTTGTTGTGAAGAAGCTTTTTAAGTTTAATTAGGTCCCATTTGTTTATTTTTTATTTTATGTCCAATATTCTTAGAGGTGGGTCATAGAGGATCCTGCTGTGATGTATGTCGGAGAGTGTTTTGCCTATGTTCTCCTTTAGGAGTTTTATAGTTTCTGGTCTTATGTTTAGATCTTTAATCCATTTTGAATTTATTTTTGTGTACAGTGTTAGAACGTGCTCTAGTTTCATTCTTTTACAAGTGGTTTCCGACTCTTTGAGACCCTATGAATCGCAGCACGCCAGGCCTCCCTGTCCATCACCAGCTCCCGGAGGTCACCCAGACACATCTATCGAGTCAGTGATGCCATCCAGCAGTCTCATCCTCTGTCTTCCCCTTCTCCTTTTGCCCCCAATCCCTCCTAGCATCAGAGTCTTCTCCAATGAGTCAACTCTTTGGATGAGGTGGCCAAAGTACTGGAGTTTCAGCTTTAGCATCAATCCTTCCAAAGAAATCCCAGGGCTGATCTCCTTCAGAATGGACTAGTTGGGTCTCCTTGCAGTCCAAGGGACTCTCAAGAGTCTTCTCCAACACCACAGTTCAAAAGCATCAATTCTTCGGCGCTCAGCCTTCTTCACAGTCCAACTCTCACATCCATACATGACCACAGGAAAAACCATAGCCTTGACTAGATGAACCTTTGTTGGTAAAGTAATGTCTCTGCTTTTGAATATGCTATCTAGGTTGGTCATGACTTTCCTTCAAAGGAGTAAGTGTCTTTTAATTTCATGGCTGCAGTCACCATCTGTAGTGATTTTGGAGCCCAGAAAAATAAAGTCTGACACTGTTTCCACTGTTTCTCCATCTATTTCCCATGTAGTGATGGGACCAGATGCCATGATCTACGTTTTCTGTATGTTGAGCTTTAAGCCAACTTTTTCACTCTCCACTTTCACTTTCATCAAGAGGCTTTTTAGTTCCTCTTCACTTTCTGCCATAAGGGTGGTATCATTTGCATATCTGATTTTATTGATATTTCTCCTGGCAATTTTTGATTCCAATTTGTATTTCTTCCAGTCCAGCGTTTCTCATGAGGTACTCTGCATATAAGTTAAATAAACAGGGTGACAATATGCAGCCTTGACGTACTCCTTTTCCTATTTGGAACCAGTCTGTTGTTCCATGTCCAGTTCTAACTGTTGGTTCCTGACCTGCATACAAATTTCTGAAGAGGCAGATCAGGTGGTCTGGTATTCTTATATCTTGAAGAATTTTCCACAGTTTATTGTGATCCACACAGTCAAAGCCTTTGGCATAGTCAATACAGCAGAAATAGATGTTTTTCTGGAACTCTCTTGCTTTTTCCATGATCCAGCAGATGTTTGCAATTTGATCTCTGGTTCCTCTGCCTTTTCAAAAACCAGCTTGAACATTTGGAAGTTGACGGTTCACATATTGCTAAAGCCTGGCTTGGAGAATTTTGAGCATTACTTTACTAGCGTGTGAGATGAGTGCAATTGTGTGGTAGTTTGAGCATTCTTTGGCATTGCCTTTCTTTGGGATTGGAATGAAAACTGACCTTTTCCAGTCCTGTGGCCACTGCTGAGTTTTCCAAATTTGCTGGCATATTGAGTGCATCACTTTCACAGCATCGTCTTTCAGGATTTGAAATAGCTCAACTGGAATTCCATCACCTCCACTAGCATTGTTCATAGTGATGGTTTCTAAGGCCCACTTGATTTCACATTCCAGGATGTCTTTCTCTAGGTCAGTGATCACACCATCGTGATTATCTCGGTCATGAAGGTCTTTTTTGTACGGTTCTGCTTATTCTTGCCATCTCTTCTTAATATCTTCTGCTTCTGTTAGGTCCATACCATTTCTGTCCTTTATCGAGCCCATCTTTGCATGAAATGTTCCTTTGGTATCTCTAATTTTCTTGAAGAGATCCCTAGTCTTTCCCATTCTGTTGTTTTCCTCTATTTCTTTGCATTAATAACTGAAGGCTTTCTTATCTCTTCTTGCTATTCTTTGGAACTCTGCATTCAGATGCTTATATTTTCCTTTTCTCCTTTGCTTTTCACTTCTCTTCTTTTCACAGCTATTTGTAAGGCCTCCCCAGACAGCCATTTTTGCTTTTTTGCATTTCTTTTCCATGGGGATGGTCTTGATCCCTGTCTCTTGTACAATGTCACGAAACTCAGTCCATAGTTCATCAGGCACTCTATCTATCAGATCTAGGCCCTTAAATCTATTTCTCACTTCCACTGTATAATCATAAGGGATTTGATTTAGGTCATACCTGAATGGTCTAGTGGTTTTCCCTACTTTCTTCAATTTCAGTCTGAATTTGCCAATAAGGAGTTCATGGTCTGAGCCATAGTCAGCTCCTGGTCTTGTTTTTGTTGACTGTGTAGAGCTTCTCCATCTTTGGCTGCAAAGAATATAATTAATCTGATTTCGGTGTTGACCATCTGGTGATGTCCATGTATAGAGTCTTCTCTTGTGTTGTTGGAAGAGGGTGTTTGTTATGACCAGTGCATTTTCTTGGCAAAACTCTATTAGTCTTTGCCCTGCTTCATTCCATATTCCAAGGCCAAATTTGCCTGTTACTCCAGGTGTTTCTTGACTTCCTACTTTTTCATTCCAGTCCCCTACAATGAAAAGGACATCTTTTTGGTGTGTTAGTTCTAAAAGGTCTTGTAGGTCTTCATAGAACCGTTCAGCTTCTTCATTGTTACTGGTTGGGGCATAGACTTGCATTACTGTGATATTGAATGGTTTGCCTTGGAAATGAACAGAGATCATTCTGTTAAATGAAAAAGTAAAAATAGATTAAAGTAAAAATAGATTTCATGAATAAAACCTTTTCTTTTCATCAAAAGACACTGCTTAGAAATATAAATTGGTAAGCCACGTATTGTGAGTCAGTATTTGCAAATATATAATTAACAAAGGGTTTCTATCCAAAACATAACAAATAATTCTCAGACAAGTCTTCTCAGAGGAAGCTTGATCTCTCAGGGTCTCAGGACATTGGGATTTTTTCAGAGGCCAGTAAAGGAGTTTTAGAATCATACTTTTCCTTTTTAAAGTTTTGTTTTATTAAATTACTGAATATTACTGCACAATATCAATTCAGCTCAGTTCAGCCGTTCAATCATGTCCAACTATTTGCAACCCCATGAATTGCAGCATGCCAGGCCTCCCTGTCCATCACCAACTCCCAGAGTTCACTCAAACTCACGTCCTTCGAGTTGGTGATGGCATCCAGCCATCTCATCCTCTGTCATCCCCTTTTCCTCCTGCCCCCAATCCCTCCCATCATCAGAGTATTTTCCAATGAGTCAACCCTTCGCATGGGGTGACCAAAGTACTGAAGTTTCAGCTTCAGCATCATTCCTTCCAAAGAACACCAAGTGCTGATCTCTTTCAGAATGGACTGGTTGGATCTCCTTGCAGTCCAAGGGACTTTCAAGAGTCTTCTTCAACACCACAGTTCAAAAGCATCAATTCCTCAGCGCTCAGCTTTCTTCACAGCCCAATTCTCACATCCATACATGACCACTGGAAAAACAATAGCCTATTTTGCTACTGGAGATCAGTGTAGAAATAACTCCAGAAAGAATGAAGGGATGGAACCAAAGCAAAAGCATTACCCAGTTGTGGATGTGACTGGTGATAGAAGCAAGGTCCGATGCTGTAAAGAGCAATATTGCATAAGAACCTTGAATGTTAGGTCCATGAATCAAGGCAAATTGGAAGTGGTCAAACAGGAGATGGCAAGAGTGAATGTCGACATTCTAGGAATCAGTGAACTAAAATGGACTTGAAGGGGTGAATTTAACTCAGATGACCATTATATCTACTACTGCGGGCAGGAATCCCTCAGAAGAAATGGAGTAGCCATCATGGTCAACAAGAATCCAAAATGCAGTACTTGGATACAATCTCAAAAATGACTCAATGATCTCTGTTTGTTTCCAAGGCAAACCATTCAATATCACAGTAATCCAAGTAAATAACCCAACCAGTAACACTGAAGAAGCTGAAGTTGAACGGTTCTATGAAGACCTACAAGACCTTTTAGAACTAACATCCAAAAAAGATGTCCTTTTCATTATAGGGGACTGGAATGCAAAAGTAGGAAGTCAAAAAACACCTGGAGTAACAGGCAAATTTGGCCTTGGAATGTGGAATGAAGCAGGGCAAAGGCTAATAGAGTTTTGGCAAGAGAATACACTGGTCATAGCAAATACCCTCTTCGAACAATCCAAGAGAAGATCTATACATGGACATCACCAGATGGTCAACACCGAAATCAGATTGATTATATTCTTTGCAGCCAAAGATGGAGAAGCTCTATACAATCAGCAAAAACAAGACCGGGAGCCAACTGTGGCTCAGACCATGAACTCCTTATTGCCTAATTCAGACTTAAATTGAAGAAAGTAGGAAAAACCACTAGACCATTCAGGTATGACCTAAATCAAATCCCTTATGATGATACTGCATAATATAGATATGCTATAATTTGACTATTCTTCTATTAGATGCTTAAATTAATTTAAATATTTTACTTTTCATATACAATTTACATTAACTATTTTGCACAGGCATATTCTTAATAGTGGTATCTAAAATTGCATGTGTAAAACTATGGTACCTCTTGCTTATTGTCAACCAATTTTCATATGCACAACAGAATTGAAATTCATCCTTTCTCATAATGTCATCACATTTAGCATCATAAGTGATATCTATGTATTCAATGAAAAGAAGAATAATGATAAAGATTCTAAGCAAATATATCTGTTATGGGTTTGAAGGAATACTCATTTTAAACTCTTTCCTAAGGAATGTCTTATTATGTTGACTTTGGTGAAAAAGATCAAATAAAGATCAAATAATTTGGCCCTAGAAAATAACTGCCAGAATTTCAATGCTTAGGAGAGTCCCTTTGTAAAAGATATTCTTCAAAACACTGTGTGACTCCATTCTTCAAAAAACTGTGTGACTAATTCTCTCAGTGATATAGTCTAATTATTCTGTGCTTATACATTTCATAATTCTTCTCAACTCAGTGTGTTTCAGTAGAATTTACACAAACTGTCTCCGATATCAGTAATTATGTGGTAAAAAAGAAAGATTGAAGTCAGTTGCTACTGGTTTGACATCATTTATATTTACAATACGTTTTCCTATATTCCCACATAACCAGTTCTTTATTTATTAGGGATGTGCAAATGGTAACTTCTTCAGTTGATTTGTTCATTTTAATTATGTATAAATAATTTAGCTTGCAGGCTTTCAAACACATACAGCCAGGCCTTCTGTTCTGTGTGTGTTCAATTTTCACATGAGGCAGCCAAAGCTGTAAACTTGATACTCTTAAAATTCACTTTTTGCTTAAAATATAGCAGTTATGAGCTAATGAAAAAACATTTTAAATGGTAACATCAGGACATTTTGTACAGAGCTTTCCATAGTGTTTTCTTTCCCTGGTAACTTCATATCACTTGATATGAACCCCCACCTCCATCACCCTTATGGAACTTCCCAATATTTTTTGTTACTGTGATATGTGGATTTTTCAACCTACTTCTCTGAACCTTCCACTTATTCTTATTTCCCTTTTCCTTGGGTTTGGCCATTACTCAAGATTTAAGAAATTTGTTTGTTTGTTTGTTTTTCCTCTAAAATCTTTCCCTAAGGGGAATGTATTTACAGCTTCAAAATATCACTTCTCTGGAGATTATTTCAAATATATACTTGGCATGGATTCCCATTTAACATATAACGGGAGAAATCCAGAAGTCTACAGTTAATTTCTTTCTGTTGGGTCCCAAAATACACATCCAGATTTGAATACAACATTCTGTTAAACCAAGTTGATTTCTTACTTTCATTTTCCATCAATAGAGCTGTATTTCATCATCTTTATATCTTCTGTACCTTTCTTTCATTTCACTTTCTGCCATCATTCTTCCATAACAGAATGTGCAGTCAAATTGACCATCTCATTCTTAGGACACACTTTTACTAATTTTATTCACACTACATAAACTGTCTCTCCACTAGTCCTTTCCCTGCCCAACTTTGATATTCAGGGGGCTTGATTCACCCACACATTCCCCATGAAAGCTCTTGACCATGCTTATTCACACCAATTGCTTCCTCCTTTCAACTCTGGTTGTCCTTTCTACAGCAGAGAGGTCCTTCAAGACCCACTACAAAAGCAAAGCCTCATTTGACTCCTACAGCCATTGAAGCACATGGGTATAGTTTCTCACAATCTGAGATCAGTTCATTTTGAGGGCTGGTTTGACTCCCTGCCTCCTTAGTAGAAGCCAGGTAGACTGGGAGCACCTTTCTCATTTTCAATCTGTTGCTCTCATTAGCCTTTGAAGTTGACAATGATGTTATCACTTCCACTGCAGCAACTGAATATACAAATCGAAAAGTGTGGAACAAACTATGTGGCAATAGAACTATGACCTACAACCTTTGTGGGAACCAGCCCAGAAAGCCAAACCACAGCCTCTGCATCAGTTGGCCCCAAAAGCTCAGAGTTGCCAGGGGCTGTCAATTTCTATACATTTTTCCTTTTCTTCTGACTCAGGACCTATTACAGAAAGGCAAATATTTCCCTAGTCTATCACATAGGATGTTCTACTTCTAGTAGCTGCCTCCTGCTTCCCTGTGACCATGCCTTCCTATCTGATGCTTTTTTTCTTCCTTTTGCACTATAAAGCATTTTCACTTCCTGCCTGTGCTGGAGTCTCTGCCAAACAAGTCATGGTGGCTGACTCCCTTGCTATATCTATATCTTGCTTTGAATAAATAGCCTCTGTTTGTTTTCATTGGGGCTATCTTTATTTATATCATAATTTTTTGACCTTGGTTCAAGCATAATTGAAATCTCTTGCAAGTAATGGTAACTTAATCTGTATTTATCTCACGTAGAGAAAATTTGCATCATTAAAGTTTGTAGTGTCTGTCTGTTGTCAGTGATATGTATTGGCTGTCAGGACTCACTTTCTCTCTTGATTATACTGTATGTAGAACAGTCATTATTATGGATGCAACTGTATTTGCAGGTTGTGAGGATTATATATGGAAAAATTATTAAGTCTGAATGCAGTCCTTGAGATTAGGAAGAAGAGAATGGACACAGCTGCACAGATCACTCCCAGGAAGTTTAACATCATCTCATTACAGTCTTTGTCTTTAAAGGTTTCCGGAATTTTCCAGGTGCCAAGGCTGGAAACACACACTTTTTCCTTCTAAATGTTCAATTCTGAAATCACAGAACCACTCCAGGCCTGCAGAAAGCTGCAATCAATACCCGTTTCAATCTGCACTTTCAGTGAACACAATTTAGCAAGGGTATACAAGTAAAGCATTTTCTGATCCGAAAACAATAGGAACACAGAGCTATAATGCTGTATCTATGTCTCCACTGATATCCTGAAAGAGCAATTTAATTTTGCAGCCAGCCATGTGTAATTCGAGTGTGACACATTAACAAATGGATGGCTGGTCCATCTTCCTGGCTTCCTGTCAGGATCTGGCTCTCATGATGCCTTCAGGCATGTCACGGGGAGCTCCAGCCCATTCAGAGCTGCATCTGAAGGAATTAGGGGACATAAATGTGGACTGATGAGGACAGCGGCTGCGAGGCAGGAAAATTAATAGTTTCATAGGAAACAATATGCAGTGTAGTAGCAAATCTGGGGGAAATTGACATTTTACTTAGTTCCTCAGAGCTATTTTAAGCATAATATAGAGATTTTAAATTATTGTCAAGTTGATTGAACCTATTTAACATCTGCCAGAATTTTAAAATAAGTAAATCAAATAGAATGCTAAACTGTAATTGGACTTCTATTGTATGTATTCTGTATAGCATTGGGTTGCCCTGGGAATATTAGACGTGATGTAATTAACCTGAGCTTGTCCTAAATGCCTTCCAGAGAGAAGCTGGAGGGAGAGTGGAATGATGTATCAGTAGGAATGATTAGGATGTACTTTGGCATAAGTTTTCCTCAAAGTAAGACTCCATTTTAACCAGGATGCCAAGCAGGATATGACTCCACATCACAATCCAGTGTTAGAGCTCTCTCCCATCCTCACTCTTCCACTTGCAAAGAGTAATAAATCAGCAGGGATTTCTTGGGTTGGAAAAGAGGAAACAGAAATGAGGACTCACATTGTAGCAGAACTTGACCTGGTTACATTGGTCAAGGGTTATTGTTAGTTTCTCTGTGTTAAAATGTCATCTATTGGTAGTAGAACCATATGTTCATAATTTATTATTTGCATGCATGCGTGCTAAGCCGCTTCAGACATGTCTGACTCTTTGTGACACTATGGACTATAGCCCACCAGGCTCCTCTGTCCATAAGACTCTCCAAGCAGGAATACTGGAGTGGGTTGCTTGTCCTCCTCCAGAGAGTCTTCCCAACCTAGGGATCGAACCTATGTCTCTTAAGTCTCTTGCATTGGCAGGCAGGATTTTTACAACAGTGCCACATGGGAAACCCCAATTTATTATTTATACTTTATAATATGTACAGTAAAGTGAATGTATTGATTTTTACAGGTTGCTAGCTTGTCTTTTCTAACAAATTTGAAAGATTATTTTTGGACATATTAAGAATAGCCCTTCTTATATTGCTAAATATAAATATTGAAACCAACTACACATTAACTGCACATATTTTTTACAAGATTTCTCAAATTTGGTGAAGCCAAAATCATTAGAGTCATATTTTGGAAAAATTTCTTTCCATTGGATCATGCTACAAATAATAAATAAGAACTGAATCATGCATTAGCTGGCACCCTGTTCTAGTCATTAGTGAATGAGGCACATTGGGTATTACTGATATACATATAATACAGACTCTCAAAAAAGATATGTTAATGAGATTCATAAAAAGAAATTCAAAATAACAAAATATTTAAACATTAGTAAAACTTAAAAGATTACGTATGAAAGGGCCTGGCATACAGTAGTTACTTAAAACAGTTGATAAATGAATGCATAGGTGGGTTAAATTTCATCATATATGTATAAGATATGGACTTTTGTGAAAAAGTAGATTTAGATTCGAAATTCTTTGATGATGTGAAATGATCATGCACATATTATTACTGATTAAGGGTATCAGAATGAAAATCTTCTAAGAACCTCAAATAAATTAGTCCTCTGAGAGTAAAACTAAACTATCAATTTGGGTTGGAAAAGTTGGCCTACACTAAAAGCACCCATCTCAAACAACTTTTAAATTGGTGGGTATAATTTTTTTCTTCTAATTAAGTAATCAGAGAGTAAAGACTCATGAAAATGATTTTTTTTTAAATAGTACGATAAGTAAATATCATTTGAGGAGTTTTTAAAAATACAGATCCCCGGGAATCTCTCCAGTTGGTTCTGCTTTAGTAGTTCTGGGTAAGGCCAGGAAGCTGAATTATCAAATAATATCTTTGGGCATTTGGATACAGGTACCTACAACTTCATTTTAGAAATACTGATCTAAGCAGAGTTAAGTTCTATTTATTGGAATAAAGCTGTGGCCTCAGTTCAGTTCAGTCGCTCAGTCGTGCCTGACTCTGTGACCCCATGAATTGCAACACACCAGGCCTCCCTGTCCATCACCAGCTCCCAGAGTTCACTCAGACTCACATCCATTGAGTCGGTGATGCCATCCAGCCATCTCATCCTCTGTTGTTCCCTTCTCATCCTGCCCCCAATCCCTCCCAGCATCAGAGTCTTTTCCAGTGAGTCAACTCTTCCCATGAGGTGGCCAAAGTACTGGAGTTTCAGCTTTAGCATCATTCCTTCCAAAGAAATCCCAGGGCTGATTTCCTTTAGAATGGACTGGTTGGATCTCCTTGCAGTCCAAGGGACTCTCAAGGGTCTTCTCCAACACCACAGTTCAAAAGCATCAATTCTTCGGCACTCAGCCTTCTTCACAGTCCAACTCTCACATCCATACATGACCACAGGAAAGACCATAGTCTTGACTAGGCGAACCTTTGTTGGCAAAGTAATGTCTCTGCTTTTGAATATGCTATCTAGGTTGGTCATAACTTTCCTTCCAAGGAGTAAGCGTCTTTTAATTTCATGGCTGCAGTCACCATCTGCACTGATTTTGGAGCCCCAAAAAATAGAGTCTGACACGATTTGCACTGTTTCCCCATCTATTTGCCATGAAGTGATGGGACCAGTGGAGAAGGCAATGGCACCCCACTCCAGTACTTCTGCCTGGAAAATCCCACGGATGGAGGAGCCTGGTAGGCTGTAGTCCATGGGGTCGCTGAGGGTCGGACACGACTGAGCGACTTCACTTTCACTTTTCACTTTCATGCATTGGAGAAGGCAATGGCAACCCACTCTAGTGTTCTTGCCTGGAGAATCCCAGGGACGGGGAAGCCTGGTGGGCTGCCGTCTATGGGGTCACACAGAGTCGGACACGACTGAAGTGACTTAGCAGCAGCAGCAGATGGGACCAGATGCCATGATCTTCGTTTTCTGAATGTTGAGCTTTAAGCCAACTTTTCTCTCTCTCCTCTTTCACTTTCATCAAGAGGCTTTTTAGTTCCTCTTCACTTTCTGCCATTAGGGTGGTGTCATCTGCATATCTGAGGTTATTGATATTTCTCCCGGCAATCTTGATTCCAGGTTGTGCTTCTTCCAGCCCAGCATTCCTCATGATGTACTCTGCATATAAGTTAAATAAGCAGGGTGACAATACACAGCCTTGACGTATTCCTTTTCCTAAATGGAAGCAGTCTGTTTTTCCATGTCCATTTCTAACTGTTGCTTCCTGTGGCCTAGAAAATTATATTGACCTATATGCTGAGGAAGTAAAATAAGGCATCAGTAAAAGACAGCACAACCCATAGAAAATAGTAAAGAAAAAGATTGTTAAAAAAAGATATACGTCTGCAAAAGACTATCCTATGGAGATATAGGGTCCGAAAAGAGATGCAGAAATTAACCAAAAGTGATCTTCAGTGTCTTTGACCTCACTGTCAAAGTTATTCCAATGAACAGACTTTCTTTCATGAACTATATCCCACCAATCTCCTCTGTCCATGGAATTCCCTAGGCAAGAATACTGGAGTGGGTTGCCATTCCCTTCTCCAGGAGATCTTTCCAATCTAGGGATTGAACCCTGGTCTCCTGAATTGCAGGCAGATTCTTTACTGTCTGAGCCATCAGAGAAGCCCTTCTTTCAATTACCTAATTACAGTGGTGTCTACCTTCATTTTTTTTGGTGAGATCTGGTGTTTACAAATCTTTTCCAAGGTTATAAGTTGGCTTCGTATTCAACTGGACTGTCTTTGTCTACATGAAGATGCTGGCTTATTTATTATTGTAAAAGGACAAAAAAAAAAAAAAAAAAAAAACTGGCATTTGGGAATCCATCTTGAGCTTATGTGTGTTTTGATTACTCAAAATCTGAACACTCCTGGATGCTTAAGGTTACCCTTAATAAAACCAAGACTTAGTTTGTTTGTTTCAGTGTTAAGCAGAGTCTCCATGTGAAGAGAAACATCCAAATCTCAGGACCTCATTTTTAGGTCTCAGAGATCCATTTTCCAAACACCCTCCTTCCCTACCCCTATTATTTACTGCTGCTTAACCTCCTTGACTTTAGGCAGATGCTTTTTCAGGAACTGTTCTTTCATTGTCTATAGAAGATTTGAGATGATGCTATCAATTTTAAGTCAAGTTTTGTTGTTGTTGTTAAGCTCAATTTTTTTTTTTTTAAGAAATGGATCCAGAGTAAAGCAATGAGTCAATTTCACAATATAACTGACCTGTTTTTGTTTGGGGATGCCTCTCAGATTTTAACCTGCAAATGAATCACTTGTGGATCTTATTATATGCAGATTTGGAATCATTAGTGCTTAAGACCTGGAGTCTTGTATCTGGAAGAAGACTTTGTTATATACTGAACTGCAGTTCTGAGTAGCAAGGATCCAGGATGGCTTTTTTCTATCTCTCTCCTCTGTATCTCTCATCTCTGTCTCTGTCTTCTTCCCTTCCTCTGTTAAAATGCAGGGTGCAGAGTCAAAATTTCTCTCTCCTGCTTGGTTAAGCACTGGCTTCTAAACTTTCTGGCCTCAGTACATTCTTTTCCATTTATAATTTGTATCATATGGAGGAAGATATGGTGTTAACTGAACAACAGTCAAATGATATGAGACTGAAACATAATAAGCTTAGCACTTATACAAGAAAGATAAATATGCAATAGCAGTGGCAGTGTTTTTATTTACAGTCCCTGAAAAGCCTGGGCATTTGGGACATCTAGCTACATGCTTTGGAGAAGGAAATGGCAACCCACTCCAGTGTTCTTGCCTGGAGAATCCCAGGGATGGGGGAGCCTGGTCGGCTGCCGTCTATGGGGTCGCACAGAGTCGGACACGACTGAAGTGACTTAGCAGCAGCAGCTACATGCTATTAATACTTTGTGAGCTCATTTCTCTTTTGTACTCTTCATTTTTAGTAAATTATTATTTAAGTTTTCTAACCAAAGAATGATTTGATGAGATTTAACTCCAGCTGTCATTCACTGTACATCCAAATACGTACCATTTTTCTCTGCAGGGCATAACTATGAAGAAGAAATGTGGTCCATTCACCTAAATCAATAAACAAGGAATGTTTCCAAATTAAATAATTTTATTTTATGCTTTTATGTTTCCATGACATTTTAGGCCATTTCAGATCATTTATAGAAAATCTGGAAAGAGGTTCTTTATAGTTAAGATGTCAAAACTCCATAATTCACAGGAGCAATATAAAGAAGTCCAGTCTGGGAGTGGGTCAAAAAGCCAATAACACCCTTCCTCCTTATCACTTCCTAACATAGGGTACAAGATCAGTCCCCAGGAAATGAAGAGAGACAGAGATGGGATAATTCAAGTTAGGCTCTTTAGTAAATGGAAAAAAAAATCTTAACCTAGTCAAAGTTTCAATATATCAATTGCTTTGTTTCCTGTCAAGAAGTTTCTGTGCTTGAACAATGAAATGGTGATGTCTCCTCTTGAGCCTGGGTAGACACACCTTGATAAAAATCTGGATTAGTGGGTGTTGAAGACCATTATTATCTTCTTGAATTTTCTCCCTTAGGTAATCCAAAGCCTTTGCCTTCATGCTCAGTCTCTAAGTCGTGTCTGACTCTTTGCAACCCTTTGGGCTATAGCCTGCCAGGCTCCTCTGTCAAAAGCCTTTAAAAGGGAAAAATCAAAGAAAAGTACCAGGATATTCTTATGGAGAAATACCAGCAGAGCTGTCGCCTACTGGGGCTCTTTGAAATATGCTTCTCATGGAAGAGTCATCAGATCTGAGGGGACTCAGGTAGGGAAGTGGATCCAAAGGGCTCTTCCATATGAGTATACAGTTTATTAGGTTAGTGCAAAAGTAATTAGACTTTTGGATTCAATGCTAAATAATTATAACTAATCATTATAACTATAATCATTAAATCATTATAACATCTTTATTAATCAAAATAGAAATGGTTACAGTTAACAAAGTCTTGCCAAAGAGAAACAAGTTTATTTATTCCTGTAGCATAAAGATCCATGCTTCGGGGTTTGAGGAAACCTTGAAAAGCATTTTCTGCGTCCTGCTAGTTGTGGAAGCATTTTCCCTGCAAAAAAGTTGTCAAGATGCTTGGAAAAGTGGTAGTCGGTCAGTGAGAGGTGAATAAGGCAGATGAGGAAAAACTTCATAACCAAGTTCATGCAACTTTTGAAGCTTTGGTTGTGTGATGTGTGGTCGGGCATTGTCGTGGAGAAAAACTGGGCTCTTTCTGTTGACCAGTGGTGGCTGCAGACATTGCAGGTTTCCATACACATTTGCTCAGTACAAATCTGTTCAGTACAAACAGTTTCCGGTTGCAAATCTCATCCATTTGCTAAACATAGTTCTCAGATGTAATGGTTTCAGCAGTATTCAGAAAGCTCTAGTGGATCAGCCCAGCAGCAGACCACTAAACAGTGACTGCGATCTTTTCTGGGTACAATATTGGCTTTGGGAAGTGCTTTGGAGCTTCTTCTCAGTCTAAACCCTGAGCTGGTGATCGCTGGTTGTCATATACAATCCATTTTTCATCACAAATCACAATCCTTTTGAGAAATGGTTCATTGTTGCATAGAATAAGAAAAGATGACACTTCAGTGATTTTTTTGTTTTTTGGTCAGCTCATGAAACACTTACTTATCAAGCTTTTTCACCTTTCCAATTTGCTTCAAATGCCAAACGACCTTTGAATGGTTGATGTTGAGTTCTTGGGCAACTTCTCATGTAGTTGTAAGAGGATCAACATCAATGATCTCATAGTTGGTCGTTGTCAACTTCTGATGGCTGAAGTCTCTGCTCCTCATCCTCAAGACTCTCATCTCCGTTGCAAAACTTCTTGAACCACCATTGCACTGTATGTTCATTAGCAGTTCCTGTTCCAAATGCATTGACATTGTGAGTTGTCTCCACTGCTTTATGACCCATTTTGAATGTGAATAAAAAAAATTGCTTGAGTTTTCTTTCTAACATAATTTCCATACTCTAATATACATATAAAACAAACAGCAAGTAACTTCATTGGCAACAACAACAAAAAAAACAAGAAATGTGTATTAAAATGATGTATAACATAACCACATTTATTTAAGAATGTATTCCCATATCAAATGGCAAATTTCAACAATGCAAAACCGCAATTACTTTTGCACCAAAAGTTCTTACCTAATTGCCCTTGATAGGTAAGATGTGGAGCTTACACTGACTCATTCTGCTATTGAGAATCCTGGCTGGGACTTGGAGCCAAGACCTCAGGCAGAGGTTACCAGAGGTTACCTGAAAGATGAGAACCCCAAATCCTAAGCATGCTTGGTCAGCTCTACTATTTTGCATCATTTTATTTATTTATTTATTTATTTTTGCATCATTTTAAAGCAAAGACTTTGAACTATTGTCAAAAAGCTATGAGTTTATGCTTAAATACCTTGGTGGAGGGGACTGAAAATATAAAACCAAGTCTTTTCTTTTAATGCATGAAATGGACCAGCACATGATTTCAATAATAGCTGCTCATCTCCTGGGAGTGTTGTGAATGAACACGTGAAAGATATGGGTTCTTATATATACTATAAAATAAACAAGGTCAGATCAACTGGCCTGTAGAAAGGATCAGCTATTTCCTTTTGTATTTTTATGGAAAAATTTAAAAGGGACTCTTCCTCATCAGTTAATCTTTTTTTGCACAAACATATGAAGTGCTGGACATTTTAATAGATTCTTAAAAAAAGAACAGTGTATTCATTTTGATCAGAATCAATAAAAAGGAAGATTCAAGTAGAAAAAACAACTTTATTTTTAGTAGACTTAGTTAAAGATTACGAAGGATTTAAGGCACAATAAGGGGGAAAAAAAGGAATTTAATTTTGTTTATCTTTGAGTTTTTAAAATGAATCTACTAGTTTAGAGTATCCATGATGAATATCTCAGGAAAAGTTGATGACAGCTGGATTTAATAAATTCATCTTTCAGTGGTTCTTCGGATTTTTTTTTTTCTTGTGAGGGAGAAGATTAAGAGATTCTCAACAGTAGTAATGATGATGACAATGATAATCATAGCAATTAACTTATTATTATCAATTGTTCAATATCTGTAGGACACAAAATATTTGGGGGAATATATAATTTAATTATTAACAAGAACAACAACAAAAACTGTGATTATCCTCATTATATATATCCTTTTTTATTTGTTTTTTATTTTGGCTGTGCTGGGTCTTCGTTGGGGTGCAAGGGCTCTGTAGTTACAACCCAAGGGCTTAGTAATCGTGCAGCACATGGGATTTCAGTTCTCTGACTGGGGATCAAACCCACATCCCCTGCACTGAGAGGTGGACTGTTAACCACTGTACTACCAGAGAAGTCCCTATCATTGTAAAAAGGAGAAAACTGAGATCAGAGAGATTAAAAAGCAACATTGGGGAGATTGTTTCATCAATTCCGAAATTAATAGCTAACAAAATTATATAATTTTTTTTTACTGTTTTTCTCTCATTTTGTCCCCCTTCATGACCACTAGTCATGTTCTTTCTTTTTATACTAAATGCATCTCCATCTTTTCTTCTCTTTTTCCAATTCCACGTGAGTTCAATGGAAAGCTGTACAAATGATGCAATTGACCTGTAATTAAAAACTGGGATTCTATTTGCTAAAACTGTAATAGGCTATTATAATATGTAAATGTATACATTGATATATTGATGATGGCTAGGTAAATTTTTTTTTAAATCAATAAACAAGTAAGTGACAGATTCTTAATACCTCAATTTAATATTGCTTCTCAAGTCAAGTCAATGTTTTTAGAACGTCTGTTTTGGGTGGAATATAGAAAAACATGTAGTCTATGAACACAGATGTATGCAGGGCCCATATTGTATGTCATTACTAAATATTCAATCATATTAAACAATCAACTCTTAGTTAAGATTTTTAAGAGAGAAATTCAAACATCAGGATATTAAATAACCTTTAACATATCTTTCAACTCTGTTACTCTGATTAGAAAATTTACTATTTAAAAGTCACCTTATTTCTATTATTGCATTTTATTTTTCATTTTTATTTACTAAAATCTCAGCCTCCACAGTTATAAATTTTAAAGCATATGATATATATTATTTTGAAGTTCCAAATCTTTAATATGTCACATTAAAAAAAAAAAACAAACAAGAGTGATTGTTTTCTGTTTTTCTCTTTTTCTTCAAGGATTCAGTTCACAGCTATTTATTTATCATTTAAATGCATTCAACTGAAAAAGAACATTTTCCTGCTGAATATAGGAACCATCAAAGATAAAGATGGGCTGATGTTTTAGTGCCTGCTAATATTGGGTCTAGATTTATCTACCTTGAAAGTCATGCTATTTGTCAAAGCCTTGTTTAGTGTGGAAAATCCTCTGTGGCCAGTATTAGTCAAGTTCAGACATTCTTGTTCCATGTGTTGAACATCAGAGAAAGAAAAGGAAAGAATCTTCAATAACCCAAGCATATTCCTCTTTTAGTTGAATAACAGCTTTAATAACTTCCTACAAAAATATAATTTTATAGACATTTCTGCATTAATTTGAATTATATGTCTTTTGAGCTTAAGATATCATGATTGTGTGTGTGTGTGTGTTGGTGGAGGAAGAATCTTCAAATCTCTCTCTCTCGTTGTTTAAAGAGCTTATGAAATTCCATCCTTTCTATTAAGCTGTGCACATTAGTGATAGCCCCACTCTTACTGCCCCTGCCAAGTCTAGGTTTATATCACCCTGGCCCTTTTCCCCTGAAATCTACTGAATCTATGACCTTTGCTTCCCACAATGCAAAAATTGCAGTTACTGTTTATTCATTTTTTTCCTGACTTACTTTTCTGTTTGCTTATCCATTTAACTGTTTATTTTTTATCATTACTAAAAGGCATGTATTTGGTTTAAAAAAAAAATTTAAACTAATAACATGAATACATCATTCTCCCTGCTGCCCTAAAACCTAATTTCACTCATGCCACAGAGAAAACTATTTTTGCATACATTGATGTACAAGTACGTATGTTTGCATATGCATATTTTCAAAAAAAGGTCTAATAACTTGCCCTGTTAGATCAAAAAGCTTGCAGTTTGAGATCTTGCCAAGTTGCTCTTCAAAGATTTTGTTTTTGTTGTTGTTGTTACACTTAAGGTATCAGATCAGATCAGTCGCTCAGTCGTGTCCGACTCTTTGCGACCCCATGAACCGCAGCACGCCAGGCCTCCCTGTCCATCACCAGCTCCCGGAGGTCACTCAGACCCGCATCCATCGAGTCAGTGATGCCATCCAGCCATCTCATCCTCTGGCTTCCCCTTCTCCTCTTGCCCTCAATCCCTCCCAGCATCAGAGTCTTCTCCAATGAGTCAACTCTTCGCATGAGGTGGCCAAAATACTGGAGTTTTAGCTTTAGCATCATTCCTTCTAAAGAAATTCCAGGATTGATCTCCTTCAGAATGGACTGGTTGGATCTTCTTGCAGTCCAAGGGACTCTCAAGAGTCTTCTCCAACACCACAGTTCAAAAGCATCAATTCTTCGGCGCTCAGCCTTCTTCACAGTCCAGCTCTCACATCCATACATGACCACAGGAAAGACCATAGCCTTGACTAGGCGAACCTTTGTTGGCAAAGTAATGTCTCTGCTTTTGAATATGCTATGTAGGTTGGTCATAACTTTCCTTCCAAGGAGCAAGCGTCTTTTAATTTCATGGCTGCAGTCACCATCTGCAGTGATTTTGGAGCCCAGAAAAATAAAGTCTGACACTGTTTCCACTGTTTCCCAATCTATTTCCCATGCAGTGATGGGACCAGATGCCATGATCTTTGTTTCCTGAATGTTGAGCTTTAAGCCAACCTTTTCACTCTCTACTTTCACTTTCATCAAGAGGCTTTTTAGCCCCTCTTCACTTTCTGCCATAAGAGTGGTGTCATCTGCATATCTGAGGTTATTGATATTTCTCCCGGCAATCTTGATTCCAACTTGTGTTTCTTCCAGTCCAGCATTTCTCATGATGTACTCTGCATATAAGTTAAATAAACATGGTGACAATATGCAGCCTTGATGTACTCCTTTTCCTATTTGGAACCAGTCTGTTGTTCCATGACCAGTTCTAACTGTTGCTTCCTGACCTGCATACAGATTTCTCAAGAGGCAGATCAGGTGGTCTGGTATTCCCATCTCTTTCAGAATTTTCCATAGTTTATTGTGATCCACACAGTCAAAGGCTTTGGCATAGTCAATAAAGCAGAAATAGATGTTTTTCTGGAACTCTCTTGCTTTTTCCATGATCCAGCGGATGTTGGCAATTTGATCTCTGGTTCCTCTGCCTTTTCTAAAACCAGCTTGAACATCAGGAAGTTCACGGTTCACATATTGCTGAAGCCTGGCTTGGAGAATTTTGAGCATTACTTTACTAGCGTGTGAGATGAGTACAATTGTGCGGTAGTTTGAGCACTCCTTGGCATTGCCTTTCTTTGGGATTGGGATGAAAACTGACCTTTTCCAATCTTGTGGCCACTGCTGAGTTTTCCAAATTTGCTGGCATATTGAGTGCAGCACTTTCACAGCATCATCATTCAGGACTTGGAATAGCTTCACTGGAATTCCATCACCTCCACTGGCCTTGTTCGTAGTGATGCTTTCTAAGGCCCATTTGACTTCACATTCCAAGATGTCTGGCTCTAGGTCAGTGATCACATCATCATGATTATCTAGGTCTTGAAGTTCTTTTTTGTACAGTTCTTCTGTGTATTCTTGCCACCGCTTCTTAATATCTTCGGCTTCTGTTAGGTCTACACCATCTCTGTCCTTTATCGTGCCCATCTTTGCATGAAATGTTCCTTTGGTATCTCTGATTTTCTTGAAGAGATCCCTAGTCTTTCCCATTCTGTTGTTTTCCTCTATTTCTTTGCATTGATCACTGAAGAAGGCTTTCTTATCTCTTCTTGCTATTCTTTGGAACTCTGCATTTAGATGTTTATATCTTTCCTTTTCTCCTTTGCTTTTCGCTTCTCTTCTTTTCACAGCTATTTGTAAGGCCTCCCCAGACAGCCATTTTACTTTTTTGCATTTCTTTTCCATGGGGATGGTCTTGATCCCTGTCTCCTGTACAATGTCACGAACCTCATTCCATAGTTCATCAGGCACTCTATCTATCAGATCTAGGCCCTTAAATCTATTTCTCACTTCCACTGTATAATCATAAGGGATTTGATTTAGGTCATACCTGAATGGTCTAGTAGTTTTCCCTACTTTCGTCAATTTCAGTCTGAATTTGGCAATAAGGAGTTCATGGTCCGAGCCACAGTCAGCTCCTGGTCTTGTTTTTGCTGATTGTATAGAGCTTCTCCATCTTTGGCTGCAAAGAATATAATCGATCTGATTTCGGTGTTGACCATCTGGTGATGTCCATGTATAGAGTCTTCTCTTGTGTTGTTGGAAGAGGGTTTTTGCTATGACCAGTGCATTTTCTTGGCAAAACTCTGTTAGTCTTTGCCCTGCTTCATTCCGTATTCCAAGGCCAAATTTGCCTGTTACTCCAGGTGTTTCTTGACTTCCTACTTTTGCATTCCAGTCCCCTATAATGAAAAGGACATCTTTTTTGGGTGTTAGTTCTAAAAGGTCTTGTAGGTCTTCATAGAACCTTTCAACTTCAGCTTCTTCGGCGTTACTGGTTGGGGCATAGATTTGGATTACTGTGACATTGAATGGTTTGCCTTGGAAACGAACAGAAATCATTCTGTCATTTTTGAGACTGCATCCAAGTACTGCATTTCAGACTCTTTTGTTGACCATGATGGCCACTCCATTTCTTCTGAGGGATTCCTGCCCACAGTAGTAGATATCATGGTCATCCGAGTTAAATTCACCCATTCCAGTCCATCTTAGTTCGCTAATTCCTAGAATGTCGACATTCACTCTTGCCATCTCTTGTTTGACCACTTCCAATTTGCCTTGATTCATGGACCTGACATTCCAGGTTCCTATGCAATATTGCTCTTTACAGCATCGGACTTTGCTTCTATCACCAGACACATCCACAGCTGGGTATTCTTTTTGTTTTGGCTCCATCCTTTCATTTTTTCTGGAGTTATTTCTCCACTGATCTCCAGTAGCATATTGGACCCCTACTGACCTGGGGAGTTTCTCTTTCAGTATCCTATCATTTTGTCTTTTCATACTGTTCACTTAAATTATACCTATATTCTTTATCAACAGTGTCTCATTAGGCATTATAATCTTTGTCAATCAGACAAGGAAACAGACTATACCAGTAGTAGTGATTGTGATTTTAATTTTCATTTTAAAATTATGATTAAGATTAGATATTTTTTATATATTTATAAACCATTCCTATTTCTTTGCTCTTGAACTGTTTGTTTATATTATTTCCTCATTGTTTAATTCATGGATTAGTCTTTTCTTCCTACTTAAAAAGATTATTATTTAATAAAGCAACTAATCATTTGTTATTTTCTCTAAGATTGCCATTTGTTTCTATTTTATGTATTTGTTTTAATATCTCCCTCATAAAAACCTTTGATTTCCATATAACCAAATTATTTTTCTTCTTAAGTTTCTGGATTCTTTACATTAAAGGAGTTTCTTTAAAATAAAACACTTTTCAATTATAATATTTCTATGTATTTCTTATAATTATCAAAAATTTGATTTTGATATTCTTTTTAATCCAGTTCAATTCAGTTCACTCA
Organism: Tragelaphus eurycerus; assembly: GCA_935064755.1. NCBI lineage: Eukaryota > Metazoa > Chordata > Mammalia > Artiodactyla > Bovidae > Tragelaphus > Tragelaphus eurycerus. Next base: position 7,294,604 of record CAKXYN010000012.1, on the reverse strand, counting down.
GTCATGTCTGACTCTTTGCGACCCCATGAACGGCAGCACGCCAGGCCTCCCTGCCCATCACCAACTCCCGGGGTTCACTTAGACTCATGTCCATTGAGTCGGTGATGCCATCCAGCCATCTCATCCTCTGTTGTCCCCTTCTCCTCCTGCCCATAATCCCTCCCAGCATCAGAGTCTTTTCCAATGAGTCAACTCTTAGCATGAGGTTCCAAGCATAATTTAAATGAGGGATTATTTTCATCCCAAACTGTGTGCTTTACTTTGCTTTTTAATATTTATTATTTATTTTGCTTTACTGCATTTTTATTAGAACTGTGGTCTCCATTAGGTCTCTACATTGGACTATGACTTGGTAATTTTTCTGTGGCCTAATATATGGACACTATAATATTCTGAAGCTACTTGAAAAGAAGGATTTTTATTTCCTTTAATTTGATTAAGTTGTTTAAAATTATGAACTTTGAGTCTAAAATACTTGTTTTCCAAATTTCTGTCTTCTCCTTTTATACATGAGCAGAGATTTGGGGGTGGGTGATACTTAAGTTGTGTAGATTACCGTTGTGTATAAGTATGTGTGTGCGTGTGTCTGTGTTGAATTACCATTCATTTCTCTTCTTGCCTATGTAGTCACTAGCTGCAGATCTGATTGCTACCAACTATTTCTCCGTTCCTTGGCCACACTGATATTCCATTTCCTGGAAAGCTGTCATGTAAGCAGTTCATTATTAAATCCCAAGGTGAAATCCTAGCACTCTATCTGAGTGCTCTGTTAAGCTTATTGTCTAATCAGTCAAAGCACAGCATTACTGTACTGATATTGAAAGTGTAAGTCACTCAGTCATGTCCAACTCTTTGTGACCCCATGGACTATACAGTCCATGGAATTCTCCAGGCCAGAGTACTAGAGTGGATAGCCATTTCCTTCTCCAGGGCATCTTTCCAATTCAGATCTCCCTCATTGCAGGCAGATTCTTTACAAGCTGTGCCACCAGGGAAGCCCCAAAATACTGTAGTTGGTAGCCTATCCCTTCTCCAGGGTATCTTTCCAACCCAGGAATCAAACCAGTATTTCCTGCATTGCAGACAGATTCTTTACCAGCTGAGCTACCAGGGAAGCTTGTATTGATATTTTAGGTTAGCATAATATGTTGAAGATGCCCCCTTCATATTAGGATATGAATATGCCCATATCCTAACTCATGGAATCTGTGAATGTGACCTTATTTGTAAATAAGATATTTGCAGAAGTAATTAAATAAGATCTCAAGATGAGATCATCCTGGATTATCCAAGTAAACTTGGATTATCCAATGCTAAGTGTACTTTGAGAGACACACAGAGGAAAGACAGAGAGAGTGAGGAGTAAAAGGCTATGTGAAGGTGAATACAGAGAGCAGAGTTTGCAGCCACAAGATGAGGAACACCTGGACTCACTAGAAGCTGAAAGAGACAAGGAAGAATTCTCCCCAGAGCTTTTGGATGGAGGGAGTGCTACCTTTCTAATATCTTGATGGCAGACCTCTGGCCTCCAGAACTATGAGAGAATAAATTTCTGTTGTAATACTCCCAAATTGTTAAACATAAGCCACAAGAAATTAACACAGGTGGTTACATCTCTTTCTGGAAATGAATGTACCAGAAGTTATCAGAATAGTATCTATATTCACTGTTACATTGGAGAGTGAATACCAAAGCAGAACAAAATCAGTCTTTCATGATCATTGCTAGATACAGTAATTAACATGTTGTGGAGCATCAAGTCCAGGAGTATTCATATATTCATTTATTCATTCAGTGAGTTTCAAGAATATAATAAGGCACTATTCAAGGAGTAACAAACACATATGATCTCTGCTCTTGTGAAATTGACCTTCTAGGGGATAATACTAAGTAGAAGTTTTGCATAGTAGCACATGTGACTTTTGAAAATGGAATCTTTTTAAAAAATCTTTTGACAGGCATCATTAATATATTTAAAAGAAAATCCTCTGTAAGCTAGTATAGTAATACCATGTGACCCCTTTCTTCATTGTAGAGGATTCTTAAAGCTCTAATCAACCTAATGTGTGCCTCTGTTTCTCAATAATTCATGTGTGAGAGATTGTTTTATTTATGCCATTATTGTCTAATACATGACCATGTCTTCAGAATACCAAATGGAACAAAAATGGAATCAAAAGAAGCTGCTGAAAATTAAATGCTTAAATAGATGAAAATAAATATTTAATGGTGTGACTAAGTGTGAGGGTATGGGGTTATTAGAAAAATGTTCAATTGAGAGTGTTTCAGGGGGTATTTTAAGGTTTTATTTCCTTTTTGTTCATGCCAAGCAACCTCGGGCAGTTGAGACTCAAGAGGCTTCATGGTATGAACTGTTAGGCCATAACTTAGTGATCTAAAACACAGCATATGGCAATTAGAGGCGTGTGGTTTCCTTTAAGCTATTCATTTGGCTAGTGTAACAGGAGCACCTAAATTCCTTCAACTTATTATAATTTGGTACAATGGAGAGTCCAAGGCAAAGAAGAGCATTGCAGGACAGAAGTATTCCAAAATATAGCAGTACTCAGAAGATGAAGGAGAAGTAAGAGCTAGGTGTAGAGAACCCTTCCTGTACAATGCAAATTAGACACAGAAGAGCAAAAGCCAGGAAAGGTATATGATCCAAAGAAAGAAAAGTCCTCAAGCTTCAGAAATTCCTCAAAAGTTCTTGGGACCCATTACCCTTGGCCATTTTACATTTTTATGTTATGAAATTTAAAAAGTGTTTCTTGCTTTGTGTTCTTTTGAGAAATTGAGAAGCAGTGAATTGTTCCATATTTAAATTCTAGAGGATTCTTCCTCCTGTTTTTTTTTTTTTTTTAATTGAATCATATGAAGTTTAATACACCTAAAAAAATAGAAAGACTGTCCCACATTGGGACAGCTTGCCAATGGAAACTGCCTAAGAGAGATCATATCCTGCCATCTTTAGTTGAAAAGTTATCTTTCTCTCATAAACAGTATTGTAGTATCAGGTTCCTCCACGGTTGATGAGAAAGTTGAAATGCATGTATCCCTTGTTCAGTTATCAACCTAGTTTTGATGATTGGGTTTCTACCTCAATATTACTGATTAATCATAATAAAGCATAGCTCTGTGGTAAATCATATTTGTGCTCTGCAAACCCAACTGCTTGTATAACCAAAACTATAGTAGTTATAAAGAAATGGAAGACTTGAACCCCAAATGTTTTTCCACTTTTTTGTTATTAATTCATGACAATAATAGTAGTAATAATGAGCTGTTATATTTTGAGCCCAAATGTGCCAAATGCTGTGCTAAATAATTTACACACCTATTTCTGTTTTCACAGTGAACTTGTTAGGTAGGTATTGTTGTCCCCACTTTATAGGGGAAATCTCTCTTCCTTTGGGCTTCCCTAGTGGTTCAGATGGTAAAGAATCTGCCTGCAAAGCAGAAGACCCAGGCTCAAATCCCTGGGTCAAGGAAGATGACTTGGAGAAGGAAATGGCAACCCACTCCAATATTCTTGGCTGGGAAATCCCATGGACAGAGGAGCCTGGCAGGTTATAGTCCATGGGGTCACAAGAGTCAAACATGATTTAGTGACTAAATGACAACCATTCTGATATTAAAATATTTTAATGTAGTTCATTATTTTAAAATAATATATACCAAGAAAGACTATGTAGGTCTGCCTTAAGTTCCCAAATTTTTGACCTTCATATCCATCCTTCACAAAAAACGTATCATTAAAAATTTTATCAAATCCTCTCCATATCACAATAAGGAACTGTATGTGTATGAGAATCTTAAGATTATCCATTCTATAAGATTCATTTTATGGATGAAGAAACCGAGTTACAGAGAGGGAAGTGACAAACCAAGGTTGCAGAGTAAGGAGCAAAGATTATATTAGAAGATAATTCTCCCCTGAAACTATTTGCATTTTCTTAAAATCAGCTAGGCTGCCTCAAAACCATACCAGGTATCGATATGCAACAGGTCCCTCAAAGGTCATTGGTTTAGAGGGAGGAGCTAAGATGGCGGACGAGTAAGACGGGGAGAATACTTTCTCCTCCACAAATCCATTAAAAGAACATTTGAATGCTGAATAAACTCGATAAAACAACTTCTGAATGCCGGCAGAGGACATCAGGCACTTAGAAAGACAGCTCATTGTCTTCAAAACGAGAAAACGAGCCCTGCGGTAACTCCTTTTGTGGAGAACTGGCGCGGACACCAGCATTTGCTATTGGCAAGTGGGGGCTGGGCTAGGAGGAGCGGCGAGGCCTGCATTGCTTTGAGAAAGGATTTGGCCTGGCTATCTCGGGCGCTATCTGAGCGAAATAACCAGACTGTCGGTTATCTACTACATCAAAAGCCAGCCCTAACTTAAGACACCACCAGGACTACCTACGGAACAAAGGGCTGCACAGAGTTGGCCGGCTGCAGGCCGTCCCACTCCCGTGACAGGCAGCCAGGGCCAGAGGCGGGCAATTATAGCCCTAGAGAGACACTGTCTAACGGAACTGTGAGTAGGTTTCTGTGCTGACTCACGCTTCTTGGGGCTCTGGATGGTCAACATCTGCCTGAGAAAGTGCGCTGTTTGTATACCCAGAAAACTGAGCGGCAGAGAGGCGATAAGTCGCAGCACCTGCGCTCGCTGAACATTTCATCACCTGCGCTACTCGGATCTGGGAAGGGCATAAAACGCAGACTCAACCAAGTCTGTGCTTCTGAGGATTATCTGAGTGCCTGAACCTGGCCGGTTTAGATTTGGGTGTCCATCTCCGCCCCCTCTGTAACAAGGCAGAAATCAGATGTTGAAAAGACCTGTAAACCGCCTCAATAAAGAGAATTCAACAAACTACCAGAATATAGTAAGGACACTCTAAATTTGGCAATTTTACCAAAATGAAGAGACAAAAGAATACCCAGCAGCTAAAGGAACAGGATAGATCTCCACCAAACCAAACCAAAGAGGAAGAGATAGGGAATCTACCTGATAAAGAATTCCGAATAATGATAGCAAAATTAATTCAAAATCTCGAAATCAAAATAGAATCACAGTTAAAGAGTCTGGAGACAAGGATTGAGAAGATGCAAGAAAGGTTTAACAAGGACCTAGAAGAAATAAAAAAGAGTCAACACATAATGAATAATGCAATAAATGAGATCCAAAACACCCTGGAGGCAACAAATAGTAGAATAACAGAGGCAGAAGATAGGATTAGTGAACTAGAAGATAGAATCCTAGAAATAAATGAATCAGACGAGAAAAAAGAAAAACGTATCAAAAGAAATGAGGACAATTTCAGAAACCTCCAGGATAACATCAAACGCTACAACATTCGAATTATAGGAGTTCCAGAAGAAGAAGATAAAAAGAAAGATCATGAGGAAATACTTGAGGAGATAATAGTTGAAAACTTCCCTAAAATGGAGAAGGAAATAACCACTCAAGTTCAAGAAATCCAGAGAGTCCCTAACAGGATAAACCCAAGGCGAAACACCCCAAGACACATATTAGTCAAATTAACAAAGATTAAATATAAAGAACAAATATTAAAAGCAGCAAGGGAAAAACATCAAATAACTCACAAGGGAATTCCCATAAGGATAACAGCTGATCTTTCAATAGAAACTCTCCAAGCCAGGAGGGAATGGCAAGACGTAATTAAAGTGATGAAGGAAAATAACTTACAGCCTAGATTATTGTATCCAGCAAGGATCTCATTCAAATATGAAGGAGAAATCAAAAGCTTCACAGATAAGCAAAAGTTGAGAGAATTTTGCATCACTAAACCATTTCTCCAACAAAAACTAAAGGACATTCTCTAGAGCAATACAATAATAGTGGGAGACTTTAACACCCCACTCATATAATCTGGCTGTAATAGACAAAGTAAAGAGGAAAACATATTTACTTATGAGCCTCAAAAAATTCAGTTTACTCAGGAGAGTTTAAAAAAAAAAAAAAAAGACTTATTTGCTCACTCTGTAGAGGTTTATTGACTATTTTGTGGGTTTGGTACCACTTTGGGTAGTAGGGAGGAAGAGGTGACAAATGTGATCCTGTCCTAAATAATATACTGTGGTAAAGATAGATTTACCAATACAAAATACCAAGATGTGCCTAAAGATGAGGACACCCAAACTGGACTTTTTGTTTTCTGAACTTTTCATTTCGAGAACAAACCTCCTAATACAAGATGAACTCACCATGATTTTTTTAAGTGTTCTTTGTGATTAAAAACAGAAAGCCATTGGTTAAGAAATTACATATACTCCTCCCCACCATCACTCCCCTTCTTTCTTCCCATTTCCCTCCCACCCTCATTGATCCTTTCCTTTGTCCATTTTCCCCTGCAAAAAAAAAAAAAAAAAAAAAAAATGGCACAGATTCTACATTATAAAATTCAGTTTTACCAACATTTAAGTTTGGTAGAAACCAACACAATACAGAAAGTGAAAAAGAACTAAAGAGCCTCTTGATGAAAGTGAAAGAGGAGAGTGAAAAAGTTGTCTTAAAGCTCAACATTCAGAAAACGAAGATCATGGTGTCCGGTTCCATTACTTCATGGCAAATAGATGGGGAAAGAATGGAAACAGTGGCTGACTTTATTTTGGGGGGCTCCAAAGTCACTGTAGATGGTGACTGCAGCCATGAAATTAAAAGACGCTTACTCCTTGGAAGGAAAGTTATGACCAACCTATACAACATATTAAAAAGCAGAGACATTACTTTGCCAACAAAGGTCCATCTAGTCAAGGCTATGATTTTTCCAGTAGTCACGTATGGATGTGAGAATTGGACTGTGAAGAAGGCTGAATGCCGAAGAATTGATGCTTTTGAACTGTGATGTTGGAGAAGGCTCTTGAGGGTCCCTTGGTCTGCAAGGAGATCCAACCAGTTCATCCTAAAGGAGATCAGTCCTGGATGTTCATTGGAAGGAATGATATTGAAGTTGAAACTCCAATACTTTGGCCCCCTGATGCGAAGAGCGGACTCATTTGAAAAGACCCTGATGCTGGGAAGGATTGAAGGCAGGAAGAGAAGGGGATGACAGAGGATGAGATGATGGGATGGCATCACCGACTCAATGGACATGAATTTGGGTAAACTCTGGGAGTTGGTGATGGACAGGGAGGCCTGGCATGCTGTGGTCCATGGGGTCGTGAAGACTCGGACACGACTGAGCGGCTGAATTAAACTGAACACAATACAGTTAAGCAGTTATCTTTCAATTAAAAATAAATTAATTGAAAAAACATTTAGTTTGTTTTACACCAAACATATTAGGCATTTGGACTTGGGCAAAGTTCCAATTATGCCTGTCAGAGTAATTTAGTGCTCAACAATGAGAACAAGAGGTTTTGGGTACTAAAAAAAAAAAAAAAAAAAGTCATTGGTTTAGTATTTTTCTCAGTTATAACAACTATCATTGCACAAAACCACTTTCTGAAACAGAAATCTGTACATATATAAAGTCTGTTTATTTTACTGTTGTTTTATTTAATAATAGGGAATATGATATCAACACAATGCATAGAAAATGATGACAATAGCTTGAAAAAATTTGTGTATATATATATATACATATACATATATATGTGTACATATATCTATGTATTGTAACTTGTTGATGGCCTTATTTCATAAATTTAGTCAGAGTAATAAAATTACTTACATACTTCAAATGAAATAAACACAGAAAAATCATTTTTATTTTGTGGCACTCACAGAGATGTTGCCTATGGTTCTTATTTTATTTCATTTCTTAGTTTAGGAAGCTGACTTGCATAGTAATGACACTATGAATGCAGTCCTCTGGTGCCATTTGGTTCTGATCATTCTTTATTGATGCAATACTTTTGCTATATTTTTTCTTTCATTCTCAATGTTTATAGTCCACAAAGAGCTATGTTTTAAAGGTCCATAAATGTAATTGTGTGACTACATTTATCTACTCTGAAATGCGATGGACAGTCACTAGTCTTTCAAGGGTTTAGAGTTTTATGATATCTGTTTATATTCTTCCTCATTATTTAGTGTATATTTATAATCTATTCCTTTAAATTCAGTTATAAATCAAAATATCCTATTGTGGACATGGAAGTGATTTATAGAGAAATCCATTTTTTTGTTTGTTTGTTTGCTGTATTTCAGTGAAAACATGTATTGAATTTTGAGGTGAGATGTATTCTTTTTTTAAAAAAATGGAAAATAGTAATAAAAAGATATTTTAAAAAAGAAAAATCTTAAATGGGATTATATAGTAAAATGTTTATGTATATAATCTGTATTTTACAATGCACACATGTGTATATGTGTGTTGTAAGCCACTTCAATTGTGTCCACCTCTTTGTAACCTTATGGACTGTAACTCACCAGGCTCCTCTGATCATGGGATTCTCTAGGCAAGAATACTGGAGTGGATTGCTTTGCCCTCCATTCACTCCTCCAAGGGATCTTCCACACTCAGGGACTGAACCCACATCTCTTAGTCTCCTGCATTGGCAGGTGGGTAATTTTATTTCTTTGGAAAATTGAAAGTCACCTCCCTTTAGTTTTTAGTTTTAGATGTTAAAGAATCAAAGAATCAAATTTAAATTCAAATAATTGAATCTTTTCATAAAGGTAAGTAGTTGCAAGCAAATAAATTTCTATGATGTGCTCAGTAAGATACTGTGCTGATAAAACATAAGACCTGACCTCAGGCACCAGTCAGTGGGAATACAAGTCTGTCACAGCCAAAGTCCTCTTACCACTAATTCTAAAGAAAAATAAAATCTACCCTTAAGAAAATGTTTTCTCTATGGCAAACTCATTGCTAAGCAACTTGCCTCTATCATTTGGCAGAACTCTCATGACATGAAAATGGCACGAGAACTTACAGGAGAAAGAGCAGACTACTTGTTAAAGAGTAGTGGGTGGATCTGGATCAGACAAGTGAAAAGGGGCCAGCAGATGAGGAGATCTGGACAAGGGATTTGGACCAAGTGCACAGGATAGATTCTATTTCTCTGCTGCTGCTGCTGCTGCTGCTGCTGCTGCTAAGTCACTTCAGCCGTGTTCAACTCTGTGTGACCCCATAGATGGCAGGCCACAAGGATCCCCCATCCCTGGGATTCTCCAAGCAAGAACATTGGAGTGGGTTGCCATTGCCTTCTCTGCTACTTCTCTTTACCTGCAGGGAAATGAGCATGTGTTTTAGAGTGAGTCCATCCTTCTGAGATCCACTGGAATGCCCAGAGAGTGAAGGCTATACAATTCTTTGTACAGCCAAAGGGAACTCATAGTGAGTTCATACAAAATGGTGGTGTTGGGAAGAGAAAGAGGAATTTTTTAAAAATCAAGTTAAATAATGGCTTTGTTTAACTTGATTTCTCTGAGGAAAGAAGGGTAAGAATTTTTTTTTTCAAATTTTAAATAAGTATAATAATTTTTTAAAACATTGAAAAATATGTTTCTACTAATAACAGCATAGGTGTGGTAGGCAGTTGATTATGAGTAGGGGAGACTAAGAGAACAGAGATGGGAACTAAGCAGTGTCTATGTAGAGATTATTTTGATGGTAAAAGACTCAAATGGAGATCTCCAAAGGCTGCTTAGCTCTGAGGGAACTTGTGTGTGTGTGGGGCGGGGGGGGGGGGGGGGGGGGGTGGGGGGGGGGGGGGATGATGTATAGTGGTAATGGTATAAGCAATATAGATATGCACAAAAGATAATTTATACAGAGCAGAGGAGGAAGAATTACAGAATTTTTTTTTAATGCCTGCATGAGTTTGGGAAAGGAGAAAATCAGGGAAGTCAACAATGGAATCAAATTCACAGCCCTAGACGAGTGGAGCATATTGTGTATTCTTTAACTTGTTGTCTTTTCCTGTTGTCTTCATAGATTTAAACACATGTTGATTCATTTAACATTTGTTTAGAACATTTTCTTTGCGTAAGTCATTATAGAGTATGTATTTGTAAACATTTATAAAGTAAGCAATTTTATTAGGTGCTATTGATTTTTATAGAATGGAAACAAGATTTGTCTGATGTACAGAATCCAAGACAGGCAACTCCGTGTTTTGTGAGTACACCCTCATTTTGTCTTTTTGTGTGTAATACAGATTTATTCACAAGGCAATTCTGCCAAATTCAGCTCCAGTTACAGATTGAAAGCACTTACTTAACTCTCATGGGAACTTTCTATAAGTGTTAAATGTCAGAATTTGGCCTGAATTGCACGTCCAATAAATAAGAAGATAATGTAACTAGAATGTTGGCTCAAAAAAATCTTCTCACACAGACTTAAAGAATATTTCTCCTGCCCAGCTTTATGAGATGTCATGCCCTGTCTTTCTCCAAAATTCTTTGGATAAAGTTAAGCACATTTCTCTGTTGACATGTCCCTTGCATAAAGTCTCAACCATTCAGGTTTCTAGGGTAGTTCTTAAAAAAGTGTCTCTACAGAACATTTAAAGTCATTTTTAAGATGGTAACAATAACCCTGTATACGAGACAGCAAAAGAGACACTGATGTATAGAACAGTCTTTTGGACTCTGTGGGAGAGGGAGAGGGTGGGTGATTTGAGAGAATGGCATTGAAACATGTATAATATCATATATGAAACTAGTTGCCAGTCCAGGTTTGATGCACGATACTGGATGCTTGGGGCTGGTACACTGGGACGACCCAGAGGGATAGTATGGGGAGGGAGGTGGGAGGAGGGTTCAGGATGGGGAACACATGTATACCTGTGGCAGATTCATTTTGATATATGGCAAAACCAATACAATATTGTGAAATTAAAAAATAAAATTAAATTTTTTAAAAAGTCATTTTTACAATTTAATTTTTCTTCTTAACTAAGTATTCTGTTCATTTTCACCTTTCAGAGTGCTTGTGAGATCTTTTATTTCCTGAATCCTTAAAACTATTAATATATGGAATAGAATTTATAACTACTATCGAGGCTGATGTCCTGAGAATCAGGCCTGCTAGTATAAGTAACTGAGTCCAGCCTCGTAATCTACATATTTAGGTCCTTCTTCAGCAAACATTTCTCCTATTGTATCTCTGAATATTATTTCTATGCTATATCATTTGTCCTGTTACCCCACTATAATAAAAGTTATTAGAATATTAAATCTCAACTATCCCTCTTCCAAAATTATCATCTTTTCTCTAAACATTATCATCTATTTTCCCTCTTCCTCTATATTTTAAAAGAGCCTCTCAAGGGCAGCACTGATTTCATGTACTCTGTATTGTTTTTAATATTTTAAACTTGTGTGATTTCTTTTTATTCTCCTTTATCTCTATCAATGGATATTTTAGCTTTTAATAAGATCTTCATGTTTTCATCCTTAGACTCTGTAGTGGAAAGGTTTATGCAACAACTTGACTAGCTAAGGGATGCTCAGGTAGCTGGTAAGACACTATTTCTGAGTGCATCTGTGATGATGTTTCCAGTGGAGGTTAGCATTTGAATCAGTAGACTCAGTAAAGTGATCTGCCTGCAACAATGTGGGCAGGCATCACTCTATATACTGTTGGCCCAATTAGACAAAAAGATATAGAAAGGGCAAATTATCTGTCTCTTTTTTTTTTTTTTTTTTTTTGAGCTGAGATGTCCATCTTCTGCCTGGGGACATCAGAGCTACTGGTTCTCAGACCCCTGAAGTCAGTGACTTACACTAGCAGCCCCACAGTTCTTAAGACTTTAACTTCGATTAGAAGATAAATCTTCCACTACCTCGGTTCTAAGCCCTCAGACTCAGACTGTATTACAACATCAATTTTCCTGTTTCTATGACTACAAAAGGAAAGTTGTGGGACTTCTTGGCCTCCATAACTATGTAAGCCAATCCCTATAATAAATCCTCCCTTATAAATAGCTGTTAGGAATGGCAACCCACTCCAGTGTTCTTGCCTGGAGAATCCCAGGGACGGGGGAGCCTGGTAGGCTTCCATCTATGGGGTCTCACAGAGTCGGACACGACTGAAGCGACTTAGCAGCAGTACCAGTAGCAGCAACACATACACACACACACACACACACACATAGGTATTTTCTTTTTCTATTGGTTTTGTTTTTCTAAAGAACCTTGATATACAACAGATTCTAATTTCTAATCTCAATTAGATTCTAATTGAGTTGTACGTGATTTCATTCATTCATCTCCAGTGTATATAGATAGCTCAGTTTTGTCTGACTCTTTGTGACCCTGGCGGGCTCTAGTCCAACAGGCTCCTCTGTCCTTGGAATTTTCCAGGCAAGAATACTGGTGTAGTTCGTCATTTACTACTACAGGGGATCTTCCCTACCCAGGGATTGAACCTAGGTTTCCTGTGTTGCCAGCAGATTGTTTGTTTATGGTCTGAGTTATGAGGGAAGCCCCAGCTTCGCTACCAAACACTGCTCAAAATCTACAATTGTCTCTCCCCTACTCCCACATCATGTCTTTACTTTTGCTGGGATGCCCTTTGAACCTTCCTTAGGGAGGCATTTTCTGATACCAGTAGAGAGCACAGGCTCAGGCCAGGCTTGAGTCTTGCTCCACCATTTACTATCAACGTGGCTATAGAAGTTTACTTACTCATTCTCTGCCTCAGTTTCTCCATCTATCAAATAAGAATAAAAATACTAACACTTTGAAGCATTGTCATGAGGAAGAATACAGATAAGGCACTTCAAGCACTGTCCAGTACAGAGTACTCAATATATGTGAATTATTACTGTTCTTAGTTATTAATATGAATGGTTGGTTGATTTAGATTTGCATATTATCAGTTCTGTGATCTGTTAGCCTGAGCCATCTGGAGAGGTGGCTGATATTTGTATAATCTCAATGTGATATTTGTATAATCTCAATCTTCCAGTGTTTGTTGAGCTATCATACAAAGAACCAAATTTATTGGGCAGATATTTTGTTCCATCTTATCAGAACTCCGCTCACATCATAGGGTGTGGCTGGTCACCATGTGTGATGCCTGCACATGGAATCCTGAGGCATTGGGTGGAGAGAAGAAGAGCTGAGAAGAGAATTTTATCCCACTTTACAGAAATTCTGAAGTACTGTTCATGAAAGATGCCTTGCACATTTCAGAGCGGGCACAGCCACCAATGCTAAAAAGAAGTAGAACAAAGTCCTTACACCTTTATCCTTTCTGCTTGAGATAAAGTACCCCAAGCACTGGTGACTGATACCACTTTTTCAAAGGAAGTAAGTGCATTGTCTTCTTCTATTTCAGCATCAATTTCTGCCTCCATCTCAGAAAAAGTAGGGAGAGAATTATAAGAATAAAATGCTTCATGGATAAAAATTTGGAGTAGGCCACCCATGTTTTTTTAATATCATTCCATACTCACATATCTGAAGGTAGTACTTCAAAATTTATAATATGTGTACTTACATTTTACTGATTTTGTTGGATTAAAGTTTCTACATTTTTTAATCATTTTGCATATATTCTAGGAAGAAATAATCCTGAGTAATATTCTCAGGGGGCTAGTTTTATGTACAGTATAAATTGCAAGTCAATTTCTTGCAATCCATCTTGACCACCCCCTCCCCCAGCTCAAAATACTGTCATATCATGTCATACTAATTTAGAAGGCATGGAATAAGTCTCCCCACCTATATCCCTGTCCTCATGGTCAACAAGGATGTCAGTGCAAACTTTCAATGTGAAATTTGACTCTGCAATTCAACTGGCTTAGAAGCCTTTCCAAACTAATCTCCAGAGATGCTTCTGATGGTCCAAACATAAGCCCCTTATAAACATAGCGATGCACTTCCTTTACTGGAACTTTTTTGATTACTCTGCCTCTCCTCATCCTTCTCCCCTGCTACAGCTCCTATATCCTTAGTCAAGGCTAATTTTTGCACCCTACATTTTCCTAGCACTTGAACTTTGACTTTATAGCCCTACTATGATTTTAATTTTGCATTGATCGCTGAAGAAGGCTTTCTTATCTTTTCTTGCTATTCTTTGGAACTCTGCATTCAGATGTTTATATCTTTCCTTTTCTCCTTTGCTTTTCACTTCTCTTCTTTTCACAGCTATTTGTAAGGCCTCTGCAGACAGCCATTTTGCTTTTTTGCATTTCTTTTTCATGGGGATGGTCTTGATCCCTGTCTCCTGTACAATGTCACGAACCTCATTCCATAGTTCATCAGGCACTCTATCTATCAGATCTAGGCCCTTAAATCTATTTCTCACTTCCACTGTATAATCATAAGGGATTTGATTTAGGTCATACCTGAGTGGTCTACTGGTTTTCCCTACTTTTGTCAATTTCAGTCTGAATTTGGCAATAAGGAGTTCATGGTCTGAGCCACAGTCAGCTCCTGGTCTTGTTTTTGCTGATTGTATAGACTTTCTCCATTTTTGGCTGCAAAGAATATAATCAATCTGATTTCAGTGTTGACCATCTGGTGATGTCCATGTATAGAGTCTTCTCTTGTGTTGTTGGAAGAGGGTATTTGCTATGACCAGTGCATTTTCTTGGCAAAACTCTATTAGTCTTTGCCCTGCTTCATTCCATATTCCAAGGCCAAATTTGCCTGTTACTCCAGGTGTTTCTTGGCTTCATACTTTTACATTCCAGTCCCCTATAATGAAAAGGACATCTTTTTTGGGTGTTAGTTCTAAAAGGTCTTGTAGGTCTTCGTAGAACCGTTCAACTTCAGCTTCTTCAGCGTTACTGGTTGGGGCATAGACTTGGATTACTGTGACTCTTGATGAAAGTGAAAGTGGAGAGTGAAAAGGTTGGCTTAAAGCTCAACATTCAGAAAACGAAGATCATGGCATCTGGTCCCATCACTGCATGGGAAATAGATGGGGAAACAGTGGAAACAGTGTCAGACTTTATTTTTCTGGGCTCCAAAATCACTGCAGATGGTGACTGTAGCCATGAAATTAAAAGATGCTTATTCCTTGGAGGGAAAGTTATGACAACCTAGATAGCATATTCAAAAGCAGAGACATTACTTTGCCAACAAAGGTTCGCCTAGTCAAGACTATGGTCTTTCCTGTGGTCATGTATGGATGTGAGAGCTAGACTGTGAAGAAGGCTGAGCGCCGAAGAATTGATGCTTTTGAACTGTGGTGTTGGAGAAGACTCTTGAGAGTCCCTTGGACTGCAAGGAGATCTAACCAGTCCATTCTGAAGGAGATCAGCCCTGGGATTTCTTTGGAAGGAATGATGCTAAGGCTGAAACTCCAGTATTTTGGCCATCTCATGCGAAGAGTTGACTCATTGGAGAAGACTCTGATGCTGGGAGGGATTGGGGGCAGGAGGAGAAGGGGATGACAGAGGATGAGATGGCTGGATGGCATCACTGACTCGATGGATGTGAGTCTGAGTGACCTCCAGGAGTTGGTGATGGACAGGGAGGCCTGGCGTGCTGCAGTTCATGGGGTCGCAAAGAGTTGGACACGACTGAGCGACTGATCTGATCTGATCTGATGATTTTACTATTTCATGCTACCTATCCAGAACAATTGTAACATCCATAAGAGTAGGTTCCATATTCAGCTTTGGAAAGGCATCCTTAGCACCGTGGTGCACTACACTTATGTGGCAAAATTAGACACCAAAATACTTGTTGAGTGAATAAATTTGAACCTCTAGACCTCTTATTTAGCTTAGTCATATTAATAAATTCAGAGTATTCAACAGTTGGTAGTAGATTTTGAGTTTCAAGAATTCCCCCTCATCTAAACTTGAAAAATTTAGTGTAGTCACTCAATCATTTCTGACTCTTTGTGACCTTGTGGACTGCAGCCTGCCAGGCTCTTCTGTCCATGGGATTTTTCAGAAGAGAAGGCTGGAGTGAATTGCCATTTCCTCCTTCAGGGGATCTTCGACCCAGGGATTGAACTCCTGTCTCCTGTGTCTCCTGCATTGCAAGCAGATTCTTTATCTGCTGAGACATCAGAGAAGTCCTTTTATTTGTTTACTTATAAAAATTCATTAGAGCTTTGAAAGAGAGCGAGATAAATGGTAAGGGATATTCTGACATCATAAAATGAATAGGAAGATTTACTCTTCTTCTGTCCTTTGTTTTTCCATAGTACAAAAGCATAAAGCTACTTGATTCATGTTTCATGCTTTCTCAAGTTAAACTAAAAATTTTAAACACCCTATGTTTATGTATTATGTAGCTACTGATTCTTTTCCCCATGTTTATTGAGCCTTTGTTTACTTATTTTTTGAAACCAGTCATTGGTAAGTTATCTTCAGGTATGCTCCTAATCCAGCATTAGAGCTCTCTGTAAAGCATACCAAAAGGAAAATAAAACTAGAAATGGGTGCTCTCTCATGTTCTGTCTTCACAGTGAAATACAGGTATGATATTAAAAGGTAAATCTTCTAATGTTGAATTTGCTAGTAGTTGAAAACAAATTTTAGTTATTAAAATTAAATTCCCCAAAGAAAGTTTTACATGCTTAATAATATATGTTCAGAGGGTTATGCAGTTTTATATGACTGAGATTTTCAAATATGACTTGCATTGTTAGTCATCTTTTTGCGCTGTTTCTCTGCCTGTTATGCCCACTATTTTTTTTTTTTTTCCTGTTGTTTCTTTCAAAGCAAATGACAGACACATTCCTTTGCTCTAGTCAGCTTTATTAAACCATGATTCTTCTGCAGTTGAGTTCTAGGAAACATTTAGTTTCAGCTTATTTTTAGTTTGCTATCAGTGTCAGCTGCCCATCCTCCTGCTGGGTGATTAGATTAACTATTGTTTCCACTGGTGCATGGTTCTTCCCAAGCCAACCTAGTTCAGAATTACCACAGAGATGCACTTGGCCTTGGGCAAGTCATTTAGCTTCTCTGTGCTCTCCTTTCTTCATTTATAAAACGAGAATTAAATGACCTTTCTCTACCTACCTAACAGGAGTGCTTTAGATAAAATTAGATAATAGAATTAGAAGCAAATGGGAAGTTTAATTGTTGTACTAAAACATGATGATCTAGTCTAAGGAACCCACATAGAAATAGGTGTGTAGCAGGTTTTTTTGGTGTGTGGCTTTTGTATTCGTAGATCAGTTTGATATCAAAAGAAAAATAAATGTCAATTTGAGAATAAAAGGAAACCAAAACTAAAAATTATAATAGAAAACAACTGTGTCAGAGGCCAGGTTAGAAACTCTGGGTGACCTTCTGTGACTGTGTGAGAGACTTAAGATAGAGAATGCCATTAGGACACCCTTCTCTACAAAAAGAAAAGGAAAGGAAATGAGAAGTAAGAGATCTGAGGATGTGCTACTAAAACAGAAAGCTCAGGAAAAACTTAAAAGGTCAATCCTTGGAAAACATTGATTGGTAGAAGAGAAGCATGAGATTTTTAAACTGCAATGCCACACTACCATCTAGTTTTCCTTTCTATTTTTTAATTTATTTCTTTTTCTACATCTTGAAAGAAGAGAAGATATGGAAAAGTGGAGAAATCCAAAGAACAAATGTGATTTTTGCTAGAGATTGTATGTGGTTCATAGTCTTTTCCTAGATTAAAATCATAAATTGAATTCTTCCCACTGCAAGAAATTTGAAGACAAAGTGCATTATATGGACCAGGACATACTAGAGGCTCAGTTAATGAAAATTAGGAAGAAGTAAAACCACAATAGCCTGGGAGAAATCAGGGCTAAGTTACACAATAAATGACAGCAATGAAGGATAATGAAACCGAGGCAGCTGATATGTATGTACAGTATAACACCAACTTCTGTAGATGTTCTTTATTCTTTATACTCAATTGTTTTCTTAAAGATTTCAATTTTTATTGAATAAACATGGAGATATAAAAATCATGCTTTGAGATTTGATTAACCATACCTAAGGAAATTATCTCAGTTTTAACCCTAAAGCTGTATAGTTGGGTCAAGCCTCTCTGTTAGCTGTCTGCCTGAAATGCTGTATTCTAGCTATGGATATGGAAGGTGGATATGCTGGACAACTTTTCTAAGTCAAGGGTCATCATCCAGAGTGTTAAACAATAGACATTCTTATGTCATTCTAAGAATAAGTCTTCTCTGGAGATTTTCTTTAGTATATTTGGTTCTTATTTACCTTTTTGTTTTTTTTAAATCTCTTTGCCTATTTCATTAGCCCCATCAACAATATCAAATTTGATTTAAAATACAATCTTGATTCCAGCTTTTGCTTCTTCCAGCCCAGCATTTCTCATGATGTACTCTGCATATAAGTTAAATAAACAGGATGACAATATACAGCCTTGACGTACTCGATGTATACTAATCTATCTTGAGATTTTGAAGGTTAATTTCTAGAGAGCAGAGGTCATGATTTGCATCTTTATTCTGTAATAATAAGCAATTTGTATTGAAGTTTTTTGGTTTTTTTTTCGCCACACCCCACCCTTACATGTATTGAAGTTTTTATCTATTTAACAAATGAACCAAAACCCCAAAACTCTCAGATATTAGGATCAAATAAACATGTTGTGGAAACACGGGGCTCTCGGAGCTTGTTTTCAATCACTTTACATAGGAATAGTGCATCTTGTGATTATGCCAATTATTGTCTGACTCCTAAAAGTGCTAAATTTAAATTTTAATAGATACATATAGATATATACTATAAATTCCTAAACAGAGTCTGTAAGTGATGCCATATATATGGCTGAACACTTTTAATATCATTCATTTAAAATATTTTTAAAAATTAATAATATATTTATTAGTAACTGATTACACTTACTAATTTTTGAGATGTGTTCTATCACAGAGAGGGGTTATAACTATAAGCCATTTGTGATTCAGGGGAATTTTCAGTTTGTGCTGCCATTTCATTTAGAAAATACAAAGGAGAAAAAAAGATCAAGGTGCACAGCAAAGACAGAGCATACAAAAGGAACAGAGACCATTGATGTCAACAGGAAATATCTTTCTTTTCATCTAAAATTAAAGAAAGTAGAAATGTGACAAGATGAATACTTTTAACCAAAGGTAACTGAGAATTGCTGTATATCAAGTTGTCAAAAATGCTTCTGACCTGATTTTTCTTTAATTTTACTAAATTTTTACCTCCTAATCTATTATTTCTCCTTGATAAAATATATGTAACTTCTAAGAAGAATCAGAATATGTGGTAATTCCTTCCCCCCCACCCCCCCCACCACCAGAAATCTATCATTGAGCCTCCATCTGACAACATCATTGATACTCATTAAGGATGCAAGTTATAAATTTCAGTCTAAATTTTGGGTTCTTTATGAACATACATTTGTAATTGAGCCAGCTTATGACACATTCAAAAAATAGGTAGCAGGTTTCTGAAGCAGATTAACTGGGGGCCAAATTTAGCTTCCTAAACTTATTTCATTTGCACCTCAGTTTGGACTTAAGCCATCAGCACAGCAGGAAAAAGCAATGGTTATGCACCAGACCACCAGCACTTCCATGCATAAGATTTTACAGAATGACAGAAATAATGAATGTAATTAAAACAGCATGGAGCCAAGAAAAAATAATTAGTATACAAGTTGGATGGCTCTGGGAGGCCCATGACATGACAAAAACATTTTAAGGATTTTAATGATATCCTAAACTAGTTTAGTTTCCAAATAAGAGCTCATGTATCAAAATATTTGAGAAATGAATGTTCTTAATAATTGTCTCCAAGCTTTAGGTTTTAAGGTGTTATAGTTTTAATGATCTCTGTTTTTAATCTCAGATTTTCTCCCTTACTCTGGAAATAACACCTATGAATTATTTAATTATTATGTTCATGAGAAAGGAGTAATATAAATCCCCTATGGTCATAAAGTGATAAAAGTTAGTCGAGATTTTTGGGAATTGTCATTAATGAGATTTAAAAACTTGTGTTTTTTTTTTAATAATTATAAATCAAATGAGACACTACATTCTAACTTATTAATTCATAATCATACAGGCTATGATTTTTAAAGCTTTTAATCTTAAAAGCGAGAGAGGTCTAAACTTTCTCAAGAAAGATTTTTCTGGAAAATAAATTTGAGCACCACTAATAACAGTGCTAGTTCTTTAAAATCATGCAAAAGTAGTACATTCTGTGAAGGATAAGTCCTTCCTTAAAGACAGAAGAGAAGTATATATTATAGGCAATTCTTCCCACCTCCTAAAATCAAAAAGACTATTTGACAAAGATAGATTTTTACACTGAATTTTAGAATCACTTCGGGGCTTCTCTGGTGTTTCAGATGGTAAAGAATCTGCCAGCAATGCAGGACACCTGGGTTCAATCTTGAGGTTGGGAAGAGCCCCTGGAGAAGAGAATGGCTACCCATTCCACTATTCTTGCCTGCAGAAACCCATAGACAGAGGAGCTGTCTGTGGGCTGCAGTCCATGGGGTCACAAAGAGTCAGACATGACTGAGTGATTTTCACTTCACTTCAGGATTACTTTTATTACTTTTATTCTCTAACTTGTTAATACAAACTCAAAACAATTTTTTTTTCTAAATTATCTTCTAGAGAAAAGCCTAAAATGACTTCTAAACTTTTTTTCAAATATTATAGAGTTCTAAGAAATTATAATAGCAAATAAAGCCAAGAAAGTTGTGATGATGGAAAAAATAATGTGCCATTTTAGATCATGTTCTTTCAGGATGAGTAATTCATAGACAGAAAGCAAGGGAGAAGGAGAATTTCCAAGATATCTGGATGTGGATATTAAGAAGGAAAAAGGAAAATTCAAGATCTGGGCCTTGGATGTCTTGGAGAATAATACTGCTACTGATAGAATCATATATTGAAAATTATGTTTGTTGGAAAAAATAATGAAACAAAATTGTTGAGACTGAATGACAATGAGGCATTCAAAGGAAATGTGTAGTAGATTTTCAAAAATAAAAAAACTATACGAGATCAAGCTCTCAGAGATGGCTGTTATTTGCAGGGTCATTTGCTCAGAGATTTGACTTAATTCTTTTAAGCTGGCTGTGTTCATATCTCAAATGATCAAAAATTTCCTTTTAAAAAGGAGGAATCATGTATAAAGACAGATTATAAAAGCACTCCATACAAACATAAATTGAATTATTGTTCTTATTACATTTTAAATACTTTCAAACAAAACAGTAGCATTGCTTCACTTTACCTGTAAAAAACAGGCAATTTTATACTTACAACAAAGTTTGATTCCAATGCAAAATGTTTGTCATCATGTCATACGTAACTATGAAACTGTTTTCAATCTTAAGCGGGAGTAAAATCCAAATTTTCTCAAGGCAAATGATTTAAGGAAACAAGTCAAATGTCACAGAAAATAAGCCCCAAGCAGCCTGATTGACTCACTGATTCTTCCCAAATTCTACTAAGACTTGAAGAACAGGAAACATGGTGGATTCTGCTCTTTAGAGTGTAAGCTGCACATCGTGCTCCTTTAAAAGTATGTCATATTGTTGAGTTCCTGACCTCTAGAAATTCACAATCTAATGATACAGCTAGACATGTTAAACCCTGCTAAAGCACTATGGGAATGCACTGCAGTCACATTTCATTAAAACAAAGCAAACACGATTCTTTTCATGGTCTTGGAAACTTCCCTTGTTCATGCATGCATGGTTTTAGCTCACAAGGCTCATACTTTCATCTGGTAACATAATTTCTTGCATTTTATTTTGTGCTTGTATTCAGTTTATGTGAAAGATGTTCTCTTGAGGATGTATCTGGCAGGAAAAATTTTGTGGAATACTATTCCTCACTATTAAATGATAAAGTGACTATATGTGGCTTTTATTAGTTTCCTCCTATGAATTATTCTCTTAATATGGACTATATTGCCAAGGATTTCCTACTTTGAATAATGTGGTTGTTGTCTATTTCATGATTCTTGTTAATTAACCTTTAAATTTGTAAAATCTATGTAAGAACTTAAATAGTTGAAAGAAAAGTGTTCATCTGCCTGAGTACAGGTATCAAAGCAACTATATAGTTATTTGTCATGTTGGAACTGGTCCTTTTTGTAAGGAGAGATTTTAACTGAAACAAATTATCAATGGCTAATGGTCTATTTGGCAGAGCTCATAGCCAGCATTATTCTTGCTGCTCTTGATTAGAATGTAGACCATAGAAGGCCAAGGGATTCTTAATTGATGGTTATTAACAGCCTGTGCATTGTGTGTAATTATGAACAAAACTGGACCAGGGAGAAAAAAAGAAAGAAAAAGAGCTAAAGAGAATTAGGGTTATCACCTCCTCAAATATGATCCAGATAGTGTGATCTAAGCAACATCTGAGGATCTATATATGTTTTTTTCAACCCTATTTCTCAAATGTCTTAGGAGAAATAAAACTGATTTTAAGAATGAGAGCTGTAAGGAAGTATTTAGGAAATCAGTAGTTAATCACATATACAAAGTCTGGAACACACTGGAGTCCATCAGTTGGTCAATTATATACTTGATATGACTTGGAACATTATTATTAGTATCTATGGCCTTACTAAACTACCTGTTTAAATGATTTAACAAGTGATAAATATCTGGTTAAATGGACATTTAAGTACTTCTGAACATAAACATGATGTTAAGGTTTATATCTGCTCTATAATTTGTCATGTTGATTCTAGTGAACAAAAATGCCCATGCACTAAATGTAAAAATGCCCTATTTTTTAGAAAAGAAAAGGTAAAGAAAGATAAGACTGGCCATCGTCCTTAAAACAGTTTTGTAGCTTGGCATGAAATAAACAAGTAATGGAAACCACAGATGCTTAAACATGATATTTATCTTATTAGTAGTGTCTTCCTGTTACATAACACACCTAAAACAACAAGGAATAGTGGATTAGATACAATTTTCTCAGTTTCGCTAAACACTAGTTAAAAAATCATTCAATAATTTCCAATCAGGCTGTGAATAAGAAGGGCTTGGCATTTATGTGGTTTCCAACAGGTGAATACCTTTGCCTTAGGAATAATATATACATTATTCATTGGCCAAAACCCAACAAAGTCCTTCAGGTGAAAATAAATGCTAACCTCATTTCCAGTACAGATATCAAAAGTGCAGGTTATTATATACCATGCTGTTATACCTGCTTCTAATTACACTGATGTGGATGATTTAGCAAGATAAAACAGTATTTTATCTGTTAACAGTATTTTAGAAAAGGTGAACTTAAAGAAAATTATTACAACAAATGCAATTGTAATTGTGTAGTTGATCATGTTGATTTATGGAAGATATTGGTAGAAAAAAATAATAACACTAGCCAAGCTAGCAGACCTTTTTCAAAATATTCTAATCAACAAAAGTGTTTACTTCTTTTCTTTGTGACTCTGACTACAATTTTAAAATGCTTGTTTTAGTCACCAGTTCTTAAGTGGTTCCAAATTGGGAAAGGAGTACATCAAAACTGTATATTGTTACCCTGCTTATTTAACTTATATGCATAGTACATTATGAGAAATGCTGGACTGGATGAAGCACAAGCTGGAATCAATGTTGCTGGGAGAAATACCAATAACCCCAGATATACATATGACATGACCCTTATGGCAGAAAGCGAAAAAGGACTAAAGATCCTCTTGATGAAAGTGAAAGAAGGGAGTGAAAAAACTGGCTTAAAACTAAACACTCAAAATACTAAGATCATGACATCCAGTCCCATCTCTTTGTGGCAAATAGATGGGGAAACAGTGGAAGCAGTGACAGACTTTATTTTCTTGGGCTCCAAAATCACTGCAAATGGTGACTGCAGCCATGAAATTAAATGATCCTTGCTCATTGGAGGAGAAGGTAATGGCAACCCACTCCAGTACTCTTGCCTGGCAAATCCCATGGATGGAGGAGCCTGGTAGGCTGCAGTCTATTGCGTTGCTAGGAGTCGGAAGAAAGGAGCAACCTAGACAGCATATTAAAAAGCAGAGACATTAATTTGCTGACAAAGATCTGTCTAATCAAAACTATGGTTTTTCCAGTAGTCATATATGGATGTGAGAGTTGGACTATAAAGAAAACTGAGCACTGAAGAATTGATACTTTTGAACTGTAGTGTTGGAGAAGACTCTCGAAAGTCCCTTGGACTGCAAGGAGATTCAACCAGTCTATCCTAAAGGAAATCAGTCCTGAATGTTTGTTGGAAGGACTGATGGTGAAGCTGATACTGCAATATTTGGCCACCTGATGTAAAGAACTGACTCATTTGAAAAGACTCTGATGCTGGGAAAGATTGAAACTGGGAGGAGAAGGAAATGACAGAGAATGAGATGGATGGATGGCATCACTGACTCAATGGACATGAGTTTGAGTAAACTCTGGGAGTTGATGATGGACAGGGAGGCCTGGCGTGCTGCAGTCCATGGGATTGCAAAGAGTCGGACTCAACTGAGTGAGTGAACTGAACAGAACTGTACTCTTAAATAATTTTCTAAACTTAGAGATAATTTGAATATGGATATTACTATTTAAAATTCTAATTGATTTTATTATTTGCCATTTTTAATTTCATTGAATATAATGTTTTTTTACATTGAATGATATCTACCATAGAGGTAAAATATATCCCTAGGAACCTACATTATATTGCAAAATTATAATAATGTGAAGTCAACATAGTTTTGTTTTTAAAGTTCTCAGAGCTGAAACCAACCCAAATGAAAGATATATTGGAATACATATGACTCCCAACTCCATTCAGTGGAATAGAGTACCTATAATTCAGTAAGTTTTACAAAATATAGCATATTGCAGTGCTCAAAACTTGATAAAATAATTGCTTATCCTGTAAGGATATTTGCTTATGTGCATTAATAAAATTAATGGTCAATCAAATGTTAAAAAACAGTTTATCCTAATGAATCTGAGTCTACTTGAATAAACTTGATCTAGAACTCTATAATTTATATCTATACAATTTTCCGGGAAATTTTCCTCATTATTTCTCAAGTGGGAAAATTGTTACTGTACTTTGTCATAATTTTGTAAAAAGTTGTGACAGTGAATAGATTGGCTAAAGCTTACATTTTGAGTTGTTTTATTCTAATATTATTCTAGTGATAGAAGCCATGATAAACATTACTATCTACTATAAAATTCTTGTCAATAACAGCATCAGTTTTGGGGATGTATTACTCACATGTATATATTTGTTATATTGGGAGAGGACTTCAATGGAATGAAAAAGTTTAGAAATAGAATTGAAATAAACAAAATGGAAAGGCTATTTGGGTAAGATGACAAATTGAGCTGCTTTGTCTAATTTCCTCATGTCTGATCTTGCTTCAGCATTAGAAACTAAGAGTGCTATGCACATGTTAAAAAGTCACACACTTTTCTCTAGATATTTAACAGATGTGACCATATTGAAGAAACCCAATAAGGACTGGAAAATTGCTGCCTTTACTGAGGATGCAGCTAAATACTGTGGAAATTGGGTAGAGGAGATTTGGGCTGAATCACATAATAGGAAGTGTGAACTATGTCACATCCTCATGATTGATACTGAAGGGCAAAATTCTAACAAGATTTCAGACAACAGAGAATCCCAAAAGGGTCTCAGCACCCTGTTTTGGGGTAAATACCAAATCATTGAAAAGTCTATTTATACAAATGTGAAATGATTAGTTAAGTTGAAAAGAAAAATATATAGTGTGGGAATTATAAACATTTTACTATAAGAAAGAGAACTTATTGTAAGAGTAAATACATACTTATTTTTGAAAATGCTTTACTACTGAACATAATATATTTTTTTAAAGTACTTACTTTGTGCTTTCAATAAATGCAATAAAGTGTAGACGGGGGGGAGAATTTAATGATGTGATTAAAAAAACAAAAGCTTCAGGTGAAAAAGAATTAACTGTCTGAAGAAAAATTATCAGTAAACTAATATTAAAACTGATAAATTAAAAAATTGCATGTAGAAACAGTGTTGTATACAATCTTCATTGTAGATTAAATTGATCAGTAATTTAGAAAATAAACTTGGTATAGTATCTTAGAATATAAATGAACATCCATGAATAGTAAAACTAATAAGACAAAGTGAAATTATGAAAGATACCATTGTGTGATTAAATTCCATGGCTCTTGAAGGATAGAAACAGTAGAAAAGAAGATACAGCCAAATGTAAAAAAGTATTATATAAAGTATAATAAAAAGAGATTAACACCTAGGAGTCTAGAGTATTTTGGTGAATTAAAATATTTTAAAATAAACTATATCCAATAATCATTTATATAGAAATAGCAGGATGCCTATGAGAAAAAAAAAATCAGACTGGATAAAGGAATTCTACTGAAATAATAAATTCAAATGGTAGATTTAAAAAATATAAGAACATGAAGAAAAAAAATGATCACCTAAGAAGTTTGTAAGAAAGCAAATCATTGTTTGGGTGTGCTAGAAATAAATACATACTTTCAAAATGTAAGGGTTTGGAAAGAAGTATCATTGGCCGGCAGTCCTAAGATGGTGGAGGAATAGGACAGGGAGACCACTCTCTCCCCCACAATTCATCAAAAGATCATTTGAATGCTGGGCAACTTCCACAAAACAACTTCTGGATGCTGGCAGAGGACACCAAGCACCCAGAAAGGCAGCCCATTCTCTTCGAAAGTAGACAGGGCAAAATATAAAGGACAAGAAGAGAGATAAAATTGAGTTAGGGACTGAGAACCATCCTGGGGAGGGAATCATGAAGGAGGAGAAGTTTCCAAACAGCAGGGAACCCTCTCACTTGTGGCTCTATGGGGAGTTTTGGAATCTCAGAGGACAACATAACTGGAAAAAAAAAAAAAAAAACAACACAACAACCCACAGAATACACACCTAATTGCCATTCCCAGTGGAGAAGTAGCCCAGATGCTCCCGTCCACCACCAACAAGTGGGGGCTAGACAGGGTGGCGCAGGCTGCATGCTTAGGGTGAGGACCGGGCCTGAGTGCCCTGAGGAAAATCTGAGGGAGCTAACATGAGATAGCAACCGAAACTGTGGGATAGCCAGAGAGAATTAAAAAACTTTCCTGGGAAAGGCTCTAACCTAACGCACAACCTGGCCCACTCACGGAACAAAAGATTGAGCATATACCAAAGGAGAGCTAGCCAGTTGTGTACATATCCCTCCCCGAGAGAGGCAGAGAGGTGGAAGGCAAGGGACAATCTCAGCCCCAGAGACTGGCATCCTCCAGCAAACTGTGAGCAGCCCCCAGTTGCTAACCATGTCTTCCTGGGAACCTGAACGGTTGACATTCGCCAGGAGGGTGGCAGCCTGAGATCAGCTCCCCAGAGGAGACACATGGCACACCAGAGATGGTGCTCTCATGGCGCACTCAGGAAACTGAGCAGCCAGGACCAGGGAGGTGACTAAGATGCACGGTCCTCCTGGGAAAGTGTGCTCACCAAGCACCTGGTCGTCTGAAATGCTCGGACCTGGGAAGGGCACAAAACGCATGTTCAACTGAGTCTGTGCCCTTGCAGAGTACCAGAGAACTTGAATCTGAGCAGCTTAGACCTGGGAAGTGCATGAAACGCAGGGTCCGCTTTGGACAGTACCCATGCAGAGCAACTTGGAGCCTGAGCAGTGTAGACCCGGAAAGCACACGCTGCCATGAGCTGGGGTGAACCCAGTGTGGTCCATACACTGTGAGTACTCCCCACAAATGCCAGTGATATTTGTTTGCAGTGTTCCTCCCTCCCCACAACACAACTGAACAAGTGAGCCTAAATAGGTGACCACATCCACTCCTTTGTGTAAGGGTGGAAATTAGACACTGAAGAGACTTGCAAACAAAGGAAGTCAAAATAAACAAAAAGGAAACCTCTCTGGAAGTGACAGGTGCAACAAATTAAAACCCTATAGTTAAAATTGACTAGGCATGGGAAGGGGCCTATTGACCTTGAGAAGAAGTACAAGCTGGAACAAGGAACTATCTAAAACTGAAGTGACCCCACACTAACCACAACAGTCCAGAGAAATTCCTAGATATATATTTTACTATTATCATTTTTCACTTTTTTTATTTCTAAGTTCTTTTACTCCTTTAATTTTCATTTTTATAACCTACAATTGCTGTGCAAAAAAATCCCCTATTTTTAAAGCGAATTTCATATATATATATATATTTTATAATTTTTGTGATTGATTTTGTTTTGTGTTTTTAATATTCTAGTTTTGAGAGTCTAACCTCTACTCTAGATTTTTAATCTTTGCTTTTTGGTATTTGTTATTAATTTTGTACCTTTAACAATCTAAGTTTTCACTATCCATTTTCACTTAAGGGTGTGATTACTGGCTTGATTGCTCTCTCTCCTTTTGACCCTCCCTTTTCCCATCCAGGTCACCTCTATCTCCTCCCTCTCCCGTTTATTCTCTACTTAACTCTGTGAATCTCTCTGGGTGTTCCGGGCTATGGAGAACACTTAGGGAGCTGATTAATGGCTAGATTGGTCTCTCCCCTTTTGACTCCCCCTCTTCTCCTGGTCACCTCTATATCCCTCCTCCCTCTTCTCTTCTGCATGTAACTCTGTAAACCTCTCTGGGTGTCCCTCACTGTGGAGAATTTTTTCACCATTAACCTAGATGTTTTATGATCTGTGCTGTATGGATGGAGAAGTCTTGAGGCTACTGTAAGAGTAAGAATGAAAGCCAGAGAAAGGAGGCTTAAATCCAAAACTTGAGAACACTAGAGAACTTCTGATTCCAGGGAACACTAATAGACAAGAGCTCATCCAAAAGCCTCCACACCTACACTGAAACCAAGCTCCACCCAAGAGCCAACAAATTCTAGAGCAAGACATACCATGCTAATTCTCCAACAATGCAAGAACACAGCCCTGAGCATTAAAATACAGGCTGCCCAAAGCCATGCCAAACCCATAGAAACCCCAAAACTCACTACTGGAGACTATTGCACTCCAGAGAGAAGAGATCCAGCTCCACCCACCAGAACACAAACGCAAGCTCCCCTAACAAGGAAACCTTGACAAACCACTCTTCCAAACCCACCCACAGGGAGCAAGCTCACAATAAAGAGGAAACACAAACTTCCAGCCTACAGAAAGGCCACCCCAAACACAGCAATCTAAACAAAATGCAAAGGCAGAAAAATATTCAGCAGATAAAGGAACAAGATAAATGGCCAACAAACCAAACAAAAGAGGAATAGAGGTGTCTACCTTAAAAAAAAATTCAGAATAATGATAGTAAAGATGATCCAAAATCTTGAAAACAAAATGGAGTTACAGATAAATAGACTAGAGACAAGGATTGAGAATATGCAAAAAAAATGTTTAACAAGGACCTAGAAGAAATAAAAAAGGGTAAATCAATAATAATGCAATAACTGAGTTCAAAAGTACTCTGAAGGGAACCAATAGTAGAATAACTGAGGCAAAAGATAGGATAAGTGAGGTGGAAAATAGAATGATGGTAATAAATAAAGCAGAAAGAGAAAAAAAAAAAAGGATTAAAAGAAATGAGGACAACCTCAGAAGTCTCTGGGTCAATGTTAAACACCCCAACCTTCAAATCACAGAAGTCTGAGAAAGAGAAGACAAAAAGAAAGGGCATGAGAAAATACTTGAAGAGATAATAGTCGAAAACTTACTTAAAAGGGGGAAGGAAATAGCCACCCAAGTCCAAGAAACCCAGAGAGTCCCAAATAGGATAAACCCAAGGCAAAACACCCCAAGACACATATTAATCAAATTAATGAAGATCAAACACAGACTAAAAATATTAAAAGCAGCAAAGGAAAAGCAAGAAATAACACACAAGGGGATCCCCATAAGGATAACAGCTGATCTTTCAATAGAAACTCTTCAGGCCAGAAAGGAATGGCAGGACATATTTAAAGTGATGAAAGAGAAAAACACATAACCCAGGTTACTAAAACCAGCAAAGATTTCATTCAAATATAAAGGAGAGATCAAAAGCTTTACAGACAAGCAAAAGCTGAGAAAATTCAGCAACCAACAAACCAGCTCTTCAACAAATGCCAATGGATCTTCTCTAGACAAGAAACACAGAAAAGGTTTATAAACTTGTGCCCCAAACAACAGAGTAAATGACAATGGGATCATACTTATCAGTAGTTACCTAAATTTAAATGGGTTGAATGCCAAAACCAAAAGACAAAGACTGGCTGAATGGATACAAAAACAAGACCCCTGTATACGTTGTCTAGAAGAGACCCACCTCAAACCAAGGGACACATACAGACTGAAAGTGAAGGGTTGGAAAAAGATATTTCATGCAAATGGAGACCAAAGGAAAGCAGGAGTAGTGATTCCTATATCAGATAAAATAGACTTTGAAATAAAGTCCATGAAAATAGACAAAGAAGGACACTACATAATGATCAAAGGATCAATCCAGGAAGAAGATATAACAAATATATATATATGCACCCAACATAGGAACACTGCAATATGCAAGGCAAATGCTAAAAAGTATGAAAGAGGACATTAACAATAACACAATAATAGTGGGAGACTTTAATACCCCACTCACATTTATGGATAGATCAACCAAACAGAAAATTAGCAAGGAAAACACAAACTTTAAGTAATACAATGGACCAGTTCAGTTCAGTTAGTAACATCGATCAGTCATGTCTGACTGTCTGCAACCCTATGAATCGCAGCACATCAGACCTCCCTGTCCATCACCGACTCCCAAAGTTTACTCAAATTCATGTCCATCGAGTCGGTGATGCCATCCAGCCATTTCATTCTCTGTCTTCCCCTTCTCCTCCTACCTGCAATCCCTGCCAGCATCAGGGTCTTTTCCAATGAGTCAACTCTTTGCATGAGTTAGTCAAAGTATTGCAGTTTCAGCTTTAGCATCAGTCCTTCCAAAGAACACCCAGGACTGATCTCCTTTAGAATGGATTTTTTGGATCTCCTTGCAGCCCAAGGGACTCTCAAAAGTCTTCTCCAAAACCAGCTTTCAAAAGCATCATTTCTTCAGCGCTCAGCTTCTTCACAGTCCAACTCTCACATTCATACATGACCACTGGAAAAACCATAGCCTTGACTAGACGGAAATTTGTTGGTAAAGTAATGTTTCTGCTTTGGAATATGATATCTGGGTTGGTCATAACTTTCCTTCCAAGGAGTAAGCATCTTCTAACTTCATGGCTGAAATCACCATCTGCAGTGATTTTGGAGCCCAGAAAAATAAAGTTAGGCACTGTTTCCACTGTTTCCCCATCTATTTACCATGAAGTGATGGGAACAGATGTCATGATCTTCATTTTCGGAATGTTGAGCTTTAAGCCAGCTTTTTCACTCCCCTCTTTCACTTTCAATAAGAGGCTTTATAGTTCCTCTTCACTTTCTGCCATAAGGGTAGTGTCACCTCCATATCTGATATTATTGATATTTCTCCTGGCAATCTTGATTCCAGCTTGTGTTTCTTCCAGTCTAGCATTTCTCACGATGTGCTCTGCATGTAAGTTAAATAAACAGGGTGACAATATACAGCCTTGATGTACTCCTTTTCCTATTTGGAATCAGTCTGTTGTTCCATGTCCAGTTCTAACTGTTGCTTCCTGACCTGCATACAAATTTCTCAAGAGGCAGATCAGGTGGTCTGGTATTCTTATCTCTTGAAGAATTTTCCACAGTTTATTGTGATCCACACAGTCAAAGGCTTTGGCATAGTCAATAATGCAGTAATAGACGTTTTTCTGGAACTCTCTTGCTTTTTAGATGATCCAGCGAATGTTGGCAATTTGATCTCAGGTTCCTCTGCCTTTTCTAAAACCAGCTTGAACATCTGAAAGTTCACAGATCATGTATTGCTGAAGCCTTGCTTGGAGATTTTAGAGCATTACTTTACTAGTATGTAAGATGAATACAGTTGTGCAGTAGTTTGAGCATTCTTTGGCATTGCTTTTCTTTGGGATTGGAATGAAAACTGACCTTTACCAGTCCTTTGGCCACTGCTGAGTTTTTCAAATTTGCTGGCATACTGACTGCAGCATTTTCACAGCATCATCTTTTAGGATTTGAAATACTTTAACTGGGATTTCATCACCTCCACTAGCTTTGCTCATAGTGATGCTTTCCAAGGCTCACTTGACTTCACATTCCAGGATGTCTGGCTGAGGGGAGTGATCACACCATCGTGATTATCTTGGTCATGAAGATCTTTTGGATACAGTTTTTCTGTGTATTCTTCACCTTTTCTTAATATCTTCTGCTTCTGTTAGGTCCATACCATTTCTGTCCTTTAACGAGCCCATCTTTGCATGAAATGTTCCTTTGGTGTCTCTGATTTTTTTGAAGAGGTCTTTAGTCTTTAATATTCTGTTGTTTTCCTTATTTTTTGCATTGATTGCTGAGGAAGGCTTTCTTATCTCTCCTTGCTATTCTTTGGAACTCTGCATTCAGATGCTTATATCTTTCCTTTTCTCCTTTGTTTTTCACTTCTCTTTTTTTCACAGCAATTTGTAAGGTCTCCCGAGACAGCCATTTTGCTTTTTTGCATTTATTTTTCTTGGGGATGGTCTTGTTCCCTATCTCCTGTACAATGTCATGAACCTCTATCCATAGTTCATCAGGCACTCTATCAGATCTAGTCCCTTAAGTCTATTTCTCACTTCCACAGTATAATATAAGGGATTTGATTTAGGTCATACCTGAATGAGAGTGTTCAAACTACCGCACAATTGCACTCATCTCACACGCTAGTAAAGTAATGCTCAAAATTCTCCAAGCCAGGCTTCAGCAATATGTGAACCATGAACTTCCTGATGTTCAAGCTGGTTTTAGAAAAGGCAGAGGAACCAGAGATCAAATTGCCAACATCTGCTGGATCATGAAAAAAGCAAAAGAGTTCCAGAAAAACATTTATTTCTGCTTTATTGACTATGCCAAAGCCTTTGACTGTGTAGATCACAATAAACTGTGGAAAATTCTGAAAGAGATGGGAATACCAGACCACCTGATCTGCCTCTTGAGAAATCTGTATGCAGGTCAGGAAGCAACAGTTAGAACTGGTCGTGGAACAACAAGACTGGTTCCAAATAGGAAAAGTAGTACGTCAAGGCTGTATATTGTCACCATGTTTATTTAACCTATATGCAGAGTACATCATGAGAAATGCTGGTCTGGAAGAAACACAAGTTGGAATCAAGATTGCTGGGAGAAATGTCAATAACCTCAGATATGCAGATGACACCACCCTTTTGGCAGAAAGTGAAGAGGAACTCAAAAGCCTCTTGATGAAAGTGAAAGTGGAGAGTGAAAAGATTGGCTTAAAGCTCAACATTCAGAAAATGAAGATCATGGCATCTGGTCCCATCACTACATGGGAAATAGATGGAGAAACAGTGGAAACAGTGTCAGACTTTATTTTTCTGGGCTCCAAAATCACTGCAGATGGTGACTGTAGCCATGAAATTAAAAGATGCTTACTCCTTGGAAAGAAAGTTATGACCAACCTAGATAGCATATTCAAAAGCAGAGACATCACTTTGCCAACAAAGGTTCGCCTAGTCAAGGCTATGGTCTTTCCTGTGGTCATGTATGGATGTGAGAGCTGGACTGTGAAGAAGGCTGAGCGCTGAAGAATTGATGCTTTTGAACTGTGGTGTTGGAGAAGACTCTTGAGAGCCCTTTGGACTGCAAGGAGATCCAACCAGTCCATTCTGAAGGAGATCAGCCCTGGGATTTCTTTGGAAGGAATGATGCTAAAGCAGGAGGAGAAGGGGACGACAGAGGATGAGATGGCTGAATGGCATCACTGACTCGATGGATGTGAGTCTGGGTGACCTCCAGAAGTTGGTGATGGACAGGGAGGCCTGGTGTGCTGCGGTTCAAGGGGTCGCAAAGAGTCAGACACGACTGAGCGACTGATCTGATCTGATCTGAATGGTCTAGTTGTTTTCCTTACTTCCTTCAATTTCAGTCTGAATTTGGCAATAAGGTGTTCATGATCTGAGCCATAGTCAGCTCCTGGCCTTTTTTTTGCTAACTGTATAGAGCTTCTACGTCTTTGTCTGCAGAGAATACAATCAATCTGATTTTGATTTGACCATCTGGTGATGTCCATGTGTAGAGTCTTCTCTTGTGTTGTTGGAAGAGGATGTTTGCTATGACCAGTGCGTTCTCTTGGCAAAACTCTATTTGCCTTTGCCCTGCTTCATTCCATACTCCAAGGCCACATTTGCCTGTTACTCCAGGTGTTTCTTGACTTCCTACTTTTGCATTCCAGTCCCCTATAATGAAAAGGACATCTTTTGGAGGTTTAGTTCTAAAAGGTCTTGAAGGTCTTCATAGAACCGTTCAACTTCATCTTCTTCAGCATTACTGGTTGGGGCATAGGCTTGGATTACCATGATATTGAATGATTTGCCTTGGAAATGAACAGAGATCATTCTGTCATTTTTGAGATTGCATCCAAGTACTGCATTTTGGACTCTTTTGTTGACCATGATGGCTACTTCATTTCTTCTGAGGGACTCCTGCCCACAGTAGTAGATATAATGGTCATCTGCATTAAATTCACCCATTCTAGTCAATTTTAGTTCACTGATTCCGAGAGTGTTGACATTCACTCTTGCCATCTCCTGTTTGACCACTTCCAAAATGCCTTGATTCATGGACCTAACATTCCAGGTTCCTATGCAATATTGCTCTTTATAGCATCAGACCTTTCTTCTATCACCAGTTACATCCATAGCTGGGTATTCTTTTTGTTTTGGCTCCATCCCTTCATTCTTTCTGGAGTTGTTTCTCCACTGATCTCCAGTAACATATTGGGCACTTAATGACCTGGGGAGTTCTTCTTTTAGTATCCTATCATTTTGCCTTTTCATACTATTCGTGGGGTTCTCAAGGCAAGAATACTGAAATGGTTTGCCATTTCCTTCTCCAGTGGACCACATTCTGTCAGACCTCTCCACCATGACCCGTCCATCTTGGGTGGCTCCACATGGTATGGCTTACTTTCATTGAATTAGACCAAGCTGTGGTCCATGTCATCAGATTGGCTAGTTTTCTATGATTATGGTTTCAGTGTGTCTGCCCTCTGATGCCCTCTCATAACAGCTACTGTCTTACCTGGGTTTCTCTTACCTTGGACATGGTGTGTCTCTTCATGGCTGCTCCAGCAAAGCACAGCCACTGCTCCTTACGCTGGATGAGGGTTATGTCCTCACAACTCCCCTCCTGACCTTGAACCTGGAGTAGCTCCTCTTGGCCCTCCTGTGCAGCACAGCTTCCCCTCCTTGAACCAGTTATACCTAATTGATATCTATAGGACATTTCATACCAAAACAATGGATTTCATCATTTTCTCAAGTGCACACAGAACTTTCTCCATGATAGACCACATCCTGGGCCATAAATCTAGCCTTGGTAAATTCGAAAAAGTTAATATCA
Organism: Tragelaphus eurycerus; assembly: GCA_935064755.1. Classification (NCBI taxonomy): domain Eukaryota; kingdom Metazoa; phylum Chordata; class Mammalia; order Artiodactyla; family Bovidae; genus Tragelaphus; species Tragelaphus eurycerus. The sequence continues at coordinate 7,259,244 of CAKXYN010000012.1, read as the reverse complement.
TTTCAAGCATCTTTTTCAATCAAATGCAATAAGATTAGATGTTAACTAAAGGAAAAAATATTAAAAATACAAACATATGGAGGCTAAACAACACACTTCTGAATAACCAACAAATCATAGAAGAAACACAAAAAATATATTAAAATATGAAAAGAAACAAAACAGACAACTCAAAACCTATGGGATTCAGTACAAACAGTACTAAGGGAAAGGTTCATAGCAATACAAGCTCACCTCAATAAACAAGAGAAAAATCAAATAAATATCCTAACTTTACACCTAAAGCAACTATAAAAAAAAAAAAGAAGAAGAAATGAAGAACACTAGCATTAGTAGAAGGAAAGAAATCATAAAAATTAGGGCAGAAACAAATGAAAAAGAAACAAAGAAGCCTATATCAAAAATCAACAAAACTAAAAACTTGTTCTTTGCAAAGATAAATTAAACAGACAAACCATTAGCCACACTCATCAAGAAAAAAAGAGAGAAGAATCAAGTCAACAAAATTAGAAATGAAAATGGAGAAATCACAACAGACAGCACAGAAATACAAAGGATCATAAGAGACTACTATCAGCAACTATATGACAATAAAATGGGCAACTTGGAAGAAATCGATGAATTCTTAGAAAAGTATCACCTTCCAAAACTGAACCAGGAAGAAATAGAAAATCTTAACAGACCCATCACAAGCACAGAAATCGAAACTATAATTAAAAAATCTTCCAACAAACAAAAGTCCAGGTCCAGATAGCTTCACAGGTGAAGTCTACCAAAAATTTAGAGAAGAGCTAACACCTATCCTACCCATGCTCCTCCAGAAAATTGCAGAAGAAGGTAAACTACCAAACTCATTCTATGAGGCCACCATCACCCTAATACCAAAACCAAAGGTGCCACCAAAAAGAAAAAATAAAATAAAGAAAACTATATACCAGTATCATTGATGAACACAGATGCAACAATCCTCAACAAAATTCTAGCAGTCAGCAACCAACAGCATAAGATAATACATCATGACCAAGTAGGCTTTATCCCAGGGGTGCAAGGATTCTTCAATATTCACAAATCAATCAATGTGATACACCACATTCACAAATTGAAAGATAAAAACCTTATGATTTTCTCAATAGATGCAAAGAAACCCTTTGACAAAATTCAACATGAATTTATGATAAAAACTCTCCAGAAAGCAGACATAGAAGAAACATATCTCAATGTAATAAAATCCATATATGATAAACCCACAGCAAACATTATCCTCAATGGTGAAAAGTTGAAAGCATTTCCCCTAACGTCAGGAACAAAACAAGGGTGCCAACTCTCACTACTACTATTCAACATAGTTTTCGAAGTGTAAGCCACAGAAGTCTGAGAAGAAAAAGAAATAAAAGAAACCCAGATTGGAAAAGAAGAAGTAAAATCTCTCTGTTGGCAGATGACATGATCCTCTACATAAAAACCCTAAAGACTCCCCCCAAAATTACTAGAGATAACTGATGAATATAGTAAAATTGTAGGATATAAAATTAACACACAGAAATCCCTTGCATTTCTATACACTAACAATGAGAAAACAGAAATTAAGGAAACAATTCCATTCACCACTATGACAAAAAGAATAAAATCTTAGAAATAAATCTACTTAAACAAAAGACCTATATATAGAAAACTATAAAACACTGGTGAAAGAAATCAAAGATAACACAACTAGATGGAGAAATATACCATGTTCATGAATCGGAAGAATCAATATAGTGAAAATGAGTATGATACCCAAAGCAATCTATAGATTCAATGTAATCCCTATCAAGCTACCAACGGTATTTTTCACAGAACTAGAACAAATAATTTCAAAATTTGTATGGAAATACAAAAAACCTTGAATAGCCAAAGCAATCTTGAGAAAGAAGAATGGAACTGGAGGAATCAACCTGCCTGACCTCAGGCTATACTACAAAGCTACAGTCATGAAGACAGTATGGTACTGGTACAAAGACAGAAATATAGATCAATGGAACAAAATAGAAAGCCCAAAGATAAATTCATGTGCCTATGGACAACTTATCTTTGACAAAGGAGGAAAGACTATACCACAGAGAAAAGACAACCTCTTTAACAAATGGTGCTGGGAAAACTGGTCAACCACATGTAAATGAATGAAACTCAAACACTTTCTAATACCATACACAAAAATAAACTCAAAACAGATTAAAGATGTAAATGTAAGACCAAAAACTATAAAACTCCTAGAGGAAAACATAGGCAAAACACTCTCTGACATAAATCACAACAGAATCTTCTATGACCCACCTTCCAGAGTAATGGAAGCAAAAATAAACAAATGGGTCCTAATTAAACTTAGAAGCTTTTGCCCAATGAAGGAAACTGTAAACAAAATGAAAAGACAGCCTTCAGAATGGGATAAAATAATAGGAAATGAAGTAACTGACAAATAATTAATCTCCAAAATATACAAGCAGCTCATGAAGCTCAATACCAGAAAAATAAACGACCCAATCGAAAAATGGACCAAAGAACTAAACAGACATTTCTCCAAAGAAGACATACAGATGGGTAACAAACACATGAAAAGATGCTCAACATTACTCATTATCAAAGAAGTGCAAACCAAAACCACAATGAGGTACCATCTCACGCTGATCAGAAAGATTGCTATCAAAAAGCCTACAAGCAATAAATGCTGGAGAGGGTGTGGAGAAAAGGAAACCCTCTTACACCGTTGGTGGGAATGCAAACTAGTATAGCCACTATGGAGAACAGTGTGGCAATTCCTCAAAAAACTGAAGTAGAGCTGCCATACGAACCAGCAATCCCACTGCTGGGCATACACATAGAGGAAATCAGAATTGAAAGAAACATGTGTACTGCAAGGTTCATCGCAGTGCTGTTGACAATAGCTAGGACATGAAGCAAGCTGGATGTTCATTGGCAAATGAATGGATAAGAAAGCTGTGGTACATATACCCAATGAAATATTACTCAATTATTAAAAAGAATACACTTGAATCAGTTCTAATGAGGTGGACAAAACTGGAGCGTATTATACAGAGTAAAATAAGTGAGAAAGAAAAACACCAACACAGTATATTAATGCATATATATGGAATTTAGAAAGATGGTAATGATGACCCTATATGCAAGACAGTAAAAGAGACACAGATATAAGGAACAGACTTGGACTCTGTGGGAGAAGGTGAGAGTGGTATGATTTGAGAGAATAGCATTGAAACATGTATATTACCATATGTGAAATAAATCACCAGTCCAAGTTTGATCAATGAAACAGGGCACTCAAAGCTGGTGCACTGTGACAACCCTGAGGGATGGGATGGGGACGAAGGTGGGAGAGGGGTTCAGGATGGGAGACACATGTACACACATGGCTGATTCATGTTAATGTATAGCAAAAACCACTACAATATTGTAAAGTAATTAGCCTCCAATTTAAATAAAAAAATTTAAAAAAGAAGTATCATCAATGTACCTTTTCTATTTTTGAAAATATATCAGAGAATGCTGAGAAACAAACCAAAATAAAAAAATATTTAAATGGCATCATGAAAGTGATGATATCAAACACTATAACTAGGTTAAACATTAATTTCTGATACTATAATTTGGCTATATAATTTGATGGATTTATCATAAAATTTAAAAGAGGAAATAGAATAGCAAATAGAATATATTTCTTCCAGTACAGAAGATAATATGTAAAATGGACATAAAAGGAAAGAAAAAGTGATAGGAACTGAAAAGAAAATGTGAAAATAAAACACAGAATATAAGTTGTCATCTAGCAAAGTTGTGATGAAATGTCAGTAGTATGTATTTAAATTCACTGTATCCTACTCTGTTCTCAACCCTGTGAGCCCTTTGCTCCCATCCCCACCCCACCTCACACATGCTAGGCATTAGACCAGATCAGATCAGATCAGTCGCTTAGTCGTGTCCAACTCTTTGCGACCCCATGAATCGCAGCATGCCAGGCCTCCCTGTCCATCACCAGCTCCTGGAGTTCACTGAGACTCACATCCATCGAGTCAGTGATGCCAGCCAGCCAGCCATCTCATCCTCTGTCGTCCCCTTCTCCTCCTGCCCTCAATCCCTCCCAACATCAGAGTCTTCTCCAATGTGTCAACTCTTCGCATGAGGTGGCCAAAGTACTGGAGTTTCAGCTTCAGCATCATTCCTTCCAAAGAAATCCCAGGGCTGATCTCCTTCAGAATGGACTGGTTGGATCTCCTTGCAGTCCAAGGGACTCTCAAGAGTCTTCTCCAACACCATAGTTCAAAAGCATCAATTCTTCGGCACTCAGCCTTCTTCACAGTCCAGTTCTCACATCCATACATGACCACAGGAAAAACCATAGTCTTGACTAGGCGAACCTTTGTTGGCAAAGTAATTGCTATGTCTAAATGGATTTAGACAAATGGGATGATCCAAAACATGTGAAAGACTCATACTCTGGACACCTGAAAAAGAAGCACCTATGCTATAACCAGCTGACTATTGGAAGACTCTAGATAAAGACAGATAGAGTGGGTGCATCAGCCTTCCCAGATGTTACTAGTAGTAAAGAACCTGCTTGCCGACGTAAGAGAGGCAGGTTCCATCCCTGGGTCAGGAAGATCTCCTGGAAGAGAGCATGTACACAACTGAGGAGGCTGAGCACACACATATGCAGTGGGTGCATCAAGAAATGTCCTTTGTTTTCTATTTTACAAAGTTCATAATTCAAGAGAACTGTGTGTAATGAACAAAGTTTATCAGTTAAATCCTAACCACTTTATAGTTAATATTTTCCCCCTGAAATGTGAAAGGATATGCCATCAATCTCAGCACTTCTAAAATGAGTTTTAATCTTTTGGGGGGCATATCTTCTTCAAAAGCTACCATGACAATGGCTTCGTTCTTTGAAGAAAAGTAGATTTTCATTCCAGAGGTTATATTTTTAATGAATCAAAATATCAAGTACTAGAGAAGAAAATGTACCATAGTCACCTGAAGATGATATTAAATAGCTATTTTTGAACGAGTGAAGAACATTATAGATCATTAGTTAACTACAATCAAATAGGTCTTTAACATATCAAGTGAACAATAAGCCAAATGTAGAAAATACTGAATTTGGATACACAGCATTTTGTAACTAATATAATAGTTTGAAGTGGAGAGGAGAGTGTTTGACAAGTGTTGGCTGCAACACTTGGTATTTTATGGATGTAAAGTTTCTAATGTTGGAAAGTATCTTTGGAATTATTTATTTTAACTTATATTCTTGCAGTCCTTAGCAATGAAATATGTGGTTGTGACTATGGTTGTCATTGTCTTCTATTTTTACTACTGATTTCTTTCTGTCCCTTCAACCATTGCTGAAATTTTTATTTTCTGTGCATTTCTTCCTTGAAATTAATGCCTCATTTGATTGAGTAAGCCAAAGTCTTCTTTCTTCACAAGGTAGAGTCTCCACATTCTTGGCCTGACATTTAAAGTAACCTGTGGCCTGACCTTACCCTACCTTTCCAACTATAATCCCTGCTGCTGCTGCTGCTAAGTCACTTCAGTCGTGTCCAACTCTGTGTGACCCGAGACGAAAGCCCACCAGGTTCCCCCGTCCCTGGGATTCTCCAGGCAAGAACACTGGAGTGGGTTGCCATTTCCTTGTCCAATGCATGAAAGTGAAAATTGAAAGTGAAGTTGCTCAGTCATGTCCAACTTTTAGCAATCCTTAACTCTCTATTAACAGAATCTTTTTTCTACAGTCTAACTATAAGGTCTGTCTGTATGCTATCACACATATCTTGTAAAATATCTCCATATTTGCTTATAGCCTTGGTCATCTGCCCTCAGACCCCTTCCCACTTCACCAGTCTCCTCCTGTACATGTGTTTTTTCTCTCCTAATCTCCATGCCTCCCTCAATCTCTCTGATACACACACACACACACACACACACACACACACACACACACACACCTTCTTCACACCCCTGGGAAGTATTACTAAATATTTTATGTCCATATTGATTATTTTTCCTTCTTTGAGAATTTATTTCTTATACAAGATGCTACTGCTGCTAAGTCGCTTCAGTCGTGTCCGACTCTGTGCGACCCCATAGAAGGAAGCCCACCAGGCTCCCCCGTCCCTGGGATTCTCCAGGCAAGAACAGTGGAGTGGGTTGCCATTTCCTTCCCCAATGCATGAAAGTGAAAAATGAAAGTGAAGTCGCTCAGTCGTGTCCGACTCTCAGCGACCCCATGGACTGGAGCCTACCAGGATCCTCCGTCCATGGGATTTTCCAGGCAAAAGTACTGGGGTGGGGTGCCATCGCCTTCCCCGTTATACAAGATACATAACAAAAAATTGTATATTATTTTATTATCTTCATTAAGTACTTGCTTTCAAATATTATTTAACTCTACAAGTAAGTAAGTATTAGTTGCTTAGTCATGTTGAACTCTTTGTGACCCCATGAAACTGGAGCCCATCAGGCTCCTCTGTCCATGGAATTCTCCATGCAAAAATACTGGAGTGGGTAGCCATTTCCTTCGCCAGGGTCTCTTCCTGGCCCGGGGATTGAACCCAGGTCTCCTTCATTGCAGACAGATTCTTTACTGCCTGAGCCACCAGTGAAGCTCATTTAATTCTATGCACAATTTAACTGTTTATATTTTATTTCCCTAAAAAGAGGGTAAGCTCTTCGAGCACAGGGGAATTAAAATACTTTATTTTTTGTATCCTCTACATCCTAGTATAGAGTATATACTGGAAACCTATTTGTTGCTTTATTGACTTTATCCAGAGTTCTGAATAACATATTACTAGTTGGGGTGTAAAAAATAACATTTGACATCCTCTTAGAATTTATAAGCATCAGGTATTACATGTAGAAGAAACTTGAATTATTCAACTTAAAGTTACTAAACTATGAAATACTCTGCAGAAAAGCCAAAGGTATAAGTGCAGCCATGTATAATGTCGCTGTAGGTTAATGATGAAATAGATCTTTTCCACATTTTCAGTGAAAGCATTTGTGAAAAGATGTATTGCTATGAGTTGGAAATCTATATTCTGCGACAGCTGCTGACTAGTAATGAGATCTAATGAGCTGTCTCTTTATTGGAAAAAATAACATTTGCAATAACAGCCCCTTTGCAAATTGTAAAAGAGTTTGGGAGTGCAGATATAACCCCAAGTTGATATGGGTATATTCATGTCAATGTCATTTCAATTCAAATCTAAGTTTCTGTTCTCATTTAAAGTAAGGTACTGTACACTCAAATGTGAAATCAACTCCTTTTTCTCCTAATAGCCCATGGCTAAAAATTTAGTTTCTTTCATGTAATATTAACATAACACCAATGCTAATATTATCACAGTAAACTTAAGACAATCAAATTTAAATAATGATAAGCTTTTCAGATTTCATTTTCAAGTTTAACAGAAAGGTATTGTCTTTTCTCATGGCTGAGTTCAGCTAATATTCAGGGTTCATCATTTGAAATGATTATACTGATACATAAATGGTCTCCCCTTTCTCTCGTTCCAAAATCCCCTAACATACACATTAAAAAAGCCAACTGTGCTTAGAACTACAGTAAAATTTTTGAAAACCGATGGTGGTTTACATTATCTTGCAATGCCTCAAGGCTCAAGTTGAAATCATTTGAAAGTAGCAGTGGCAGCAAAGATAAAATTGATTTGGGGAATATAAAAAATCTAATATTTCACATAATGAAAATAGAGGTGTTATCAAAGAGTTGTCAATAAAATGCAATTTCTTTTTGAAAAAAAATCACTTTACCCTTGACTCATATTCAAATCATAGAGATTTAAATGCACAAAGCACAGACAGTTTTGAAACAATAATTTTTATGACTTTCAAAATGCCTCAGCATCTCTTACATATTGGCAATAATTTCCTACATCCAATACATACTTTTATTTTTCTCCTTTATTCCATAAAAGGACTTCAATATTTTTAAAGCAAATCACTCCAGTTGCTTTCCAATTCTCATCACCTTGATTTTTTTGTTCTTTTTCTTTTTCTGGGAACTTTCTCTGTGTTTTAATCCCTCAGTCTCCTGTTCATTCAACATGGCTGTAACTTCTGGTTTTCAAATCAGCTCTTAATTATACTTAGATATCTCCTATGTAAAACAAAACAACAACAGCAAAAATCAAACAGGCAAAATTCCTACTGTGTCTAAATAGCAAATGAAATGTTGGGGAAATAAAAAACTCTATATTTATTTTTCCATATTTGTCTCTCTCCCTCACTCTTCAGTCTACTCAAAATACTGATATCCATTTCTCCAAGAAATAAGCTTCTCATTTTTAGTACATAATGTTTGGAATTTGTCAACAAAATTAGATGTTGATGACTCTCTGACTTGGCTTTAATATTGGTATACTCTCCTAATTATCTTTCTCCTTTAATTTTTGATCTTCTCTAGTTGTATTTCCAGAGTCATTCTTGTCCCCTCATCTAAACAGTGTTGCTTCTTGTGATTCAATTCAAGGAACTGGTTTCTCTTTGTTCTGCAAATTCTTTCCAGAATGATCTGATGAATTGTCACCAATTACCCTCCAGTAATATGCTTTTGAACTATGGTGTTGAGTAAGACTCTTGAGAGTCCCTTGGACCTCAAGGAGATCCAACAAGTCCATTCTGAAGGAGATTAGCCCTGGGATTTCTTTGGAAGGCATGATCCTAAATCTCCAGTACTTTGGCCACCTCATGCGAAGAGTTGACTCATTGGAAAAGACACTGATGCTGGGAGGGATTGGGGGCAGGAGGAGAAGGGGACGACAGAGGATGAGATGGCTGGATGGCATCACTGACTCGATGGACGTGAGTCTGACTGAACTCCGGGAGTTGGTGATGGACGGGGGGCCTGGCGTGCTGCGATTCATGGGGTTACAAAGAGTCGGACACGACTGAGTGACTGAACTGAACTGAGTAGTCATAGCTATGGTTTGACCATAGTCAAAGCTATGGTTTTTCCAGTATTCATGTACAGATGTGAAAGTTGGACTATAAAGAAGGCTGTTGTTGTTGTTGTTTAGCTCTCAGTCACGTGCAACTCTTTTGCAACCCATGGACTGTAGCCCATCAGCCTTCTCTTTCCATGGGATTTCCCAGGCAAGAATACTGGGGTGGGTTGCCATTTCCTGCTTCAGGTGATCTTCCCTGACACAAGAACTGAAACTGCATCTCTGAGTCTCCTGCATTGTAGGTGTATTCTTTACCACTGAGCCACCAGGTAAGCTGCTTTAGAATTATGGTGCTTTAGAAAACTTTGGGCTTCAAGTTTGAGTAAACTCTGGAGTTGGTGATGGACAGGGAGGCCTGGTATGCTGAAGTCCATGGGGTCTCAAAGAGTCAGACACGACTGAGCAACTGAACTGAACTGAACTGGACTTCGAGGAGATCAAACCAGTCAATCCTACAGAAAATCAACTCTGAACATCCATCGGAAGGACTGATGTTGAAGAAGTTCCAATACCCTGGCCACCTAATGCGAAGAGCCGATTCATTGGAAAAAACTCTGATGCTGTAAGAGATTGAAAGCAAAAGTAGAAGAGGACAGCAGGGAATGAAATGGTTAGATAGCATCATTGACTCAATGGACTTGTAATTGAGCAAACTCTTCAGGAGATAGTGGAGGACAGGGGAGCCTGGCATGTTGCAGTTCATGAGGTCTTAAAGAGTCAGACACAACTTAGCACCTGGATAAAAATAACCTTCTGGTTACTGATGACCCCATCAATCTTCCCAGATGAGATTTGTTTCTGGGGTGTCAGAAGCATCCAAAGTCTACTGGTCATAGTGGCATCTTCATGCTCAGTATAATCAACTCTTTACTTTGGTTTGAGACCTCTCTTTTCCCCATTGTGTCCTCCAAGTTTTTCTACATTAACAAATCACTATCCAATTAGTTTTTCCTGCCAGAAGCCCTTCTGTATTTCTTTATTCCAATATTCTCCCATAACCAATAAAATCATTCTATCAATTTAAATTCTCAGATAGCTTTCTTATTTGTTAAACCTCTTGTATCATACCAATATCCTAACCCAGCTGACCAACAAATTGTACCTAATATAAGTTTGTGGATCCTCAAGGAACCAAAGTGATCTACTTAAATACAAATTTGATTATGTCATTTAGCTCCTCAAAGTTATTCTATTACTTCTTGTTGCTTTAGGCTCAACTACATATCTTTAGCTTATCTTTGTACTTCTTCAGTCTTCTAACTCCCTTGTTTAGTTGAAAGGTTACGTTATAGTCACAAACCTCCATGTGTATCCCTTTCACTTAAGCACAAGTACCCCCATCATCATCTGTCAGAAAAATTGAAGTACTTTTTAAAATGTTTATTAAGTGCCTGTTACACACTAGGTTATAGACTCTACATTTATATCTCATTTAATCATGACAACTCTAAGAGGAGCTCTTATTTCACCCGCCTTACACATAACAAAGTTGAGCCTTAGAGTGAATAAATAGCTTGTCTAAGTATACCTGACTAGTGCTTGAACAGGAATTTGAACCTAGTACTTGTCTGACTTCAAATATAGAACAATGTCACTACCTTAAAGAGTTTTTATTAGACTTCAGAATTTATGTTGTGCAATGTCTATGTTTTTCCAGAGCAGCCATTTTTGTTAATGTAGCACTTACTACTCTTTGCTGTTTAATTTAATTTGCTTTTTAATTATTTGTACCCTTGCACAAAGCCCTAAGATCTGTAATATATATTTTTTTCACCACTGTACAGTGCTAGGAAAATCACAGTCACTCAATACTCAAATTTTGAGACATCCAGGCACCACACCAGCCAGTGCTGCATGTTTACCCCCAAATTTGCCCCTTGGTTCTTAAGGTAGAGACAAATTTTATTGGATAACTAGCCACTTTCATCCCACACTGTGGTAGGTGTTTATTGTTGCCCAGCATTCCTTCTCCTTCTAGAAAGAACATTTCTTCCTTATTTGTAGAATTGCCTCTCCTTCTCTATGTATATGTGATTCTTGTGTTAATGTTAATCACAATACTCAAACTTCCTGATCATAGAGTCAAATGGAGTGACCACATTCTAGCCAGTCATAGTACTCATTACTTGACCACCCATTTTGGCTTGTTGGGGGAGAATATATTCTACACCAATCTAATAAACATCTAATAGCTAGATAATGAATAGGAAAGTTTTCTGCATCATTCCAAACTTTAATAGAAATGCTGTCACTTCCCCAGGGAAAATATATCTTCAAAAGTATCTCTCAGCAGGACAGAAAGTTGGATTTGGAGGACATGGAGCCAAGAACAATGCCTGAACCATGTCCTTGGACTACTCCAGCAGAGACTTCATAGAATACTCCCTTTTCACTTTTCTAGCAGAGATTTGGAAGAGACTTAGCACTCAGTAATTAATGACTAACTGTCCATGACACTAATGGATGCCAGAATCTACCATACTGTTCCCAGAAAGTCAGGTCCACGTCTCCCAATATAACCAAAACAAATTCTTACTAGAATCTGCCTCTTCACATCTCTCTCTCTTCTGAAGCAATGCGTGTTTATAGGCATACATGTGCTTGAGAGAACCTAGATTCAAGGGAGGCTGGGTAAGTGAGTCTTCAGCTTTTGTCTCTGAGAGGTAGAACTGACAGTTTGGTAAATTCTTGAGAATTAAGCAAACTGTTTGAATGATTCTGTACAGCAATTAAGCACAATAATTATTAAGTTCTTTGTTTCTAATACAGAATCACTATACTTCAGGATAATATAAGCATGTGTATATCTGCAGCCATGTTCTTGCAACCTAATATTCAGTGAAAACCAGGAGGAGATATTGAATCTTTCTTGTATAAAAAGAAAGATAACACAAAGAGAGCTAGACACCCTTTAGCTCTGGAATTTCTAGTCTACACTATTTATGGATCTCTCTCTCTCTCTCACACACATACACACGCACACACATACACTTTATTTATCAGTTTGAATTATATATCTATCCTTTGCAGGCGGGAATGTTCCAACTAATATAGACACTTGTAATGGTTAATTTTATGTGTCAACTTGATTAAACTACAGTGCCCCACAAATATTAAGTCAAAAATTATTCTGGATGTTTCTGTAAGGTTGTTTTTGGACAAGACTAACATTTAAGTAGGTAGATTTTGAGTAAAGCAGTTGCTCTCCATAATGTGAATGGGCCTCATCCAATCAGATGAAGGCTTTAATAGAACACAAAATGACACCCTCTGAGCAAGGACAAATTCTGAAAACAGACTACCTTTAAACTTAGACTGCAACTCTTACCTAGGTCTCCAGTCTCCTGGCTTACTCCATCACATTTTGATCTTACCAAGCCCCTGCAATGGCATGAGTCAAAAGTTTTAAACTAAACTTCTTTTTCTGTATATATTGTGATACTTAATTAAATGTATCAACTAGTCTGGGTCATTGGCTGCTTAGATATTTGTTAAAAGATTATTCTGAGTGTGTCTGTGACACACTTTTTACAAGATTAATAATTTTTTTATAAGATTAATAGTTAAATGTGTAGACTGAGTAAAGCAGATTACCTTCTATAATGCTAGGAGGGTGTGTTGTGGGGAGGAGGGTACATCCAATTAGTTAAGAATTATATACTATACACACACACACATATATGCCTTTGGAGTGGAACTAAACCATTGGCATATGTGAATATATATATATAGAGATATAGATATAGATATATGCATGCATGCCAAGTCGCTTCAGTCTTATCTGACTCTGTGCGACCCTATGGACAGCAGCCCACCAGGCTCCTCTGTCCACAGGACTTTCCAGTTAAAAATACTAGAGTGGGTTGCCATTTCCTTCTCCAATGGATGCAAGCATTCTGTCGCTTCAGTTGTGTCCGACTCTGTGCGACCCTGTGGGCAGCACACCAGGCTCCTCTGTCCACAGGATTCTCTAGGCAAGAATACTGGAGTGGGTTGCCATTTCCTTCTCTGTATGTACTCACACATACATCCTATATGTGTGTATATGTGCATATGTGTGTGTATGTGTGTGTATACAAATATCCTGTTCATCTATTTCTCTGGAGAACATTGGGTAATACAATGTTCTACCAAGAAAATTATTAATGGCAGAGATGGGACTGCTGGGAATGTTCAAAGCAAATATTGTTTCATATTTTATAAAAAAGCAATGACCTCTGCATGAAACGTTTACCCTTCTTCTGCTGTTACCCTAACATGTAGCACAAATTCTTGGCTAGATGTTTAAGTATATTCAAAGGAAAAGGCCTTGTTTTAGAGAAAGGGAATTCTATGGATAGGCTTTGGTCTTAGTCCATGTAGGCTGCTATAATAAGAATGCATAGACTGAGTTATTTATAAACAAACATTTATTTATCTTAGTTCTGGAGGCTGGGAAGACAAGATTAAAGGAAAGATCAGTCCCTGATAAGAATCTACTTTCTGGTTATAGACATTTGTTTTTGTTTTTTTCCCCCGTTTCTTCACATGGCAGAAGAGGCAAGAGTTCATGGGTGTCTGTTTTATAAGGGAATTAATTTAATTCATGAGGGCTCCACCCCTCATGACCTAATCACCTCTCAAAGTCCCATTTCCAAATATCATCACAGTTGGGATTGGTTTTAACATATGAATTTTGGGAGTATAGAAATAGACAGTCTAGAGTAGCTTTCTTGGTTTTTGTCTCCAATCAGCTCATTGATGCACACAACCAGGCAGTTCCATTGTCCACAGTTTGTGTCCCAAACCAAAGAACAAGTGACATCAAGTGTATCTACCCTAAGCTTCTAGTCAGATAGAGTGATCATGAACTATTGAACTATAGAGTCTAGCTGAATGGTGGTTATGCAGCTAATGAAAATTGTTCAGGAAATGAATGGAGACTTCAGAATTTCTAAAAATTTCTACATCAGAATTGTTCAACTTTTCCATGCATAGAAGAGTTCATTGCACCTGGGACTGTGAGTTTATTAGGTGGCATATGAAGTGAGGCTGATGAGAAGTTTAAAATGCCTATAAAGGGATTTTCGTGGCAGTCCAGTGGTTAAGACTTTGCCTTCCAGTGCAGAGGGTGTGGGCTTGTTCCCTGGTTGGGGAGCTAAGAGCCCACATACATCACAGTCAAAATACTAAAACATAAGACAGAGCAATATTGTAACATATTCATTAAAGACTTTAAAAATGGTCCAAATCAAAATATAAAAATAAAAACATGAAGTATATGTGAATAAAAATATTCCTTGGAAAATACTCTGCCATTTGCTACTTAAAATAGTACTTACTAAGACGTGTCAAAGTTTACATTAAATATTGCTCTTATTTTTTTTATTCTATTTTTTTTTAATTCAATAAATATTTGAAGGGAACCCCTTGAGTGCCTGTTTCTTTTTTGAAAATAGTCATTTTAATCCCAAAGAAATCTTATGAACCAATCATGTCTTAAATATACCATCCAAAAATATACATCAAATATAATAAAACTTATTTCTCTAAGCCCAGAGTTCAACCTTAGTCTGTAATAATGATTTGTTAAGACCTTTAAAATATACTGAAAATATTCTAAACCTAAATAGCTAATGCCCTATCTTAATTTGGTAGTTCAGTTCATAAAATAAGAGCAGTTTATCTGCAGTCAATAGGGTCAGTGGACAAGCTCCAAGGGATACACAATCATATTTCATTTATATTCAGTTTTGTTATATTTATATGGGGAGCATTGGCAGCTTATTAGTTTACCAATGTGTCCTGAGCTCAAAAATGTTAAAATCCAAATAAAACAAAATCTATTGCTACCATGAAACCTGATTAATTTTCTTCTCCCTTATCACAACTATCAATACACAATTGAAAGAAACTGAATAATCTTGACATAATACTATAATAATAGAAAATTTTTAATAACAGTAACAAAAAACTCTTGAGACCTTATTATAAACAAGGCACACATTTTGAAATAGGTGCATTATTTTTCCTGACTTAAAGGACAATCTTAGAATTGGAAAGATAATTAAAAACTCTTCAGTTGTACTGTTTGTTAGTGACAAAACCATGATTCAAAATCATAACATATGATAGAGCCTGGGCTCACTCTTAGCCATGATGTTCTGCTTCCTACTCATGTGACCTTGAAGGAGAGCTAGGCTGTTGGAAGACTGAAGAACCAAGATTCTCTTTGTGGACAAGATGTCTGGAAAAGCAAAAGTGTCCCTCCCACCCTCTCCACCTCCCAACTAAGGGAAAATAATGAAAGAAAGAAAGAAAAAAAAAGCTGAGACTAGGATGAATTTTTTGGTGGGCTTCCCAATCCTCAAAGGAGGGAGTTGAGATCAAGAGTAATGAAATGAGAACTGAATATTATTGTCCACTCAGCTTCTATGGATGACACAGCAGATGTTTGCTAATGCAATGTGGTGAAAGCTGCTAACTCTTAACTACCACATGGGAAAACTGAAGACTGGGTAAATTCTTAGATAGTTCTGGATGGGTGTCCCAATAGAAAAAAAAAAAAAAAAGAAATTAGGAAAGACTGGTCTTCTCTCCTTGGCAAAAAAAAATAAAAATAAAAAAAGAGAGAGAATCACAAGTTGGTCTTACAAACTCTTTATTAGCTTGCAGCTGTATCCAGCTGGGAGACCAGTGATGGGTGGTGAGACCAAAACAGGTGTATCTGTGTGGGAGACTAGGGATGATGTAGAGCTAGAGCAGACTTCAGCAATAGGAAAAAATCATCTCTATGTTTCCTTTGTTTGCCAGGAAAGGAAATTTTGATCCTAGTGTGAGGCAGTGAAAGCAGAATCAGCCTGTGATGGAGGAATAGGCTCCAGCAGCAGTCACCACATTATTAAAAGCAAAGACACCCAAGATCACAAGTTTTGGTATATTTCGTCTGTGGTTAGCACTGCTGCTTTGTTCTTAGTGCTATTTGGAGATGGAAGAAAACATTTCTTCCTCTCTTTTTTTAAATATATCTTTTAACTGAAGTATAATTGATAATATATTAGTTTCAAGGGAACATTTGTGTAGATTACAAAATGATCAACACAATAAGTCTTTTGTTGTTGTTCTGTCACTCAGTCATGTCCCACTGTTTGCGACCTCGTGGACTGCAGCATGCCAGGCTTCCCTGTCGTTCACCATCTCCTGGAGCTTGCTCAAAGTCATGTCCATTGATTGGGTGATGCCTTCCAATCATCTTGTCCTCTCGCGTCCCCTTCTTCTCCTGCCTTTGATCTTTCCCAGCATCAGGGTGTTTTCAGATGAGTTAGCTCATCACATTGGGTGGCAAGAGTATTGGAGCTTCAGCCTCAGCATCAGTCCCTACAATGAATATTCAGGATTGACTTCCTTTAGGATTGACTGGTTTGATCTCCTTGTAGTCCAAGGGACTCTCAAGAGTCTTCTCCAGCATCACAGTTCAAAGGCATCAGTTCTTCAGTGTTCAGCATTGTTTATGGTCCAATTCACACATCTGTACATAACTACTGGAAAAACCATAGCTTTGACTATGTGGACCTTTGTTGGTAAAGTCATATCTCTGCTTTTTAATATGATGTCTAGGTTTGTCATGAGTACTGTATTTCATCATACAAAGTTAATACATTATTATTGACTATGTTCCTCATGCTGCACTTTATATCCCTTGATTCATTTATAACTAGAATATGTACTTATTGATCCTCATCACACAATATGCCAAACCCTCTTCTAGTGACCACCAATTATTCTAACTACAAGTCTTGGTTATGTTTCATTTGTTTGTTTTGTTTTTTAGATTCCACATATAAGTGAAATCATGATATTTATCTCTCTGTGTCTGACTTGTTTCATTTAGCGTAATACCCTCGAGGCCCAGCTAGGTTGAAATCTTGCCATTTGCATGGAGATAAAAATAACACTTGAGAATTTCTTCTTCCCTTTTCCTCCTCAAGAATGTTTCTGGGAAACATTTTTTTAAAAATGTATGGGAATGAGAGATTTTTAGTACTGGAACAGTCAAAATCTTTCAACTTAGTTTAATTCCCAGTATAGAGGATAACAAGAGAAAGAACTATTCAGGGAATTCAGTAGAATTCCTTGTATGTCATTAACTATGATTTGGGGATTTGTGCTACCCCATTTAATGAAAAGCCTGGGCAATTTGCAAATGACATTAAAGGTAGTAGAATAGAGGTACACATTAATTTGTTCATTCTTCCCATATGTTGGGGCTAGGGTCTCAAGTCAAACAGTTGGGTAAATCATGAGTTATTTCCTCAATAAGTTCATGGAATGGTGAAAGCATTCAGTACCTAAATACATGATTATAGAATAATATGATTATATGCTTGAAGGTTTGAAAAAGTACCATTAAAGCCAGAAATAAAGAACTTATTTTGCTTGAGGGATCGTGCTTTAATGGAGCTGTGAGAAAAAAAGTACAAAGAAGTAACATAATAAAAACCTGTCTGATATGTCTATTATCTAAGCTCAAGGTTTAAAGAAAAGCATCATAAATATTTTTACAAGTAGAACTGTCTTTAATTTATCCCCTTAGCTACTTGCATTACTCACATGACCCTCTACAGAAGATAGAGAGAGAAAGTTGGAAAAAAAAAAAAATATATATATATATATAAGATCTCTGGATACTTGGTTTTGACTAAATTTTTATTAATTCACTTAAAGAGTATTTAGTATATCTTAATATATGCAAGCCTGTTATTTTAAGAACTGAGAATACATCAGTGACCAACATCTCTCCCCTACCCCATGCCTCCCTTCATGGACCATCAGACTAGTAGGGGAAATAAAAGTTTTAAAGTACATATTAATATAAAATGTGATAAAAATATGTTGATTACTTCTATAAATAAAAATATAGCAGAGAAAAACACAGAGAGTGTTGATGTGTATGGGAAGTTATTTTATTATATATAATTTTATTCTAGGTGATATTTGAGCAGTGAACTGAGAGGAATGAAGAGCTGGGTATGAGGGGAAGGGCATTTCATGTGCAAAGGATGTGGTGGGAAAAGTTATTTGTTCCAAGACCAGCAAGGTGGTCAGTGTGTCTGGGACAGCATGTCTAGGCAAGCTGTAGAAAGTGAGATCAAGCATGTAAGTGTTAGAGTCCCACTTGACCTGGAAGGACATGGTAGAGGGAAAAGTCATTGTAGGAACTTTGACTTTTACTCAAAGTAGGATGTTAATAGTATATAACACTTTAAAGATTAAAAATTGCTATTTCTCCTTTAACTTGCTTAGCCCACGGAACAACTCAAACTCTTTAAGCATCTTCATAAAAAGTGTTTCTTTTAGATTGATTGGTTACAAATCCTGCAGATTGGTTACAAATCTCTAGAGTAAGTAATTCTCATTGAAAACAGTAAGAAATACTTTTACCTTTACTACCTGGAGCTATTATACTGAATATTTAAAGGGCAGATTAAAGCTCAAGGAATCAGTAATTAGTAATTAACTGGGTTATAGAAACATCAACACCAAGTTCATCAGTTCAAATCAAAGTAGTGGAGACATTATTGTTAATATTTGAAAGCACTTCACTGGAAATTGTGAAATGGAAGTCTGTCTCAGTTTTTTTTTTTTTTTTTTTTTTTTGCTTGTCAAGAAGCATTCATATGCACAAGGCAAGAATGACCCTTTTTGATATTCAATGAAATGCCTGCAGGAAGCCTTTTTGTAGATACTAAGGTTAAATGAATCTGGAAACTGGCCTATTGGGTTACAGTAAAGCACTTTAGCACAACACATAATCAAACATTTTCTATAATGGCATCTGAGTGTGTGCTCCCTAGTTGATTCTAACCCTCATTATACAAAATTCACTGAAAAATGCAATGCAGAGCATGCTGGTTTGATTATGCTACAAAACCAGTTAAATGTTTTCATTAGCTGTATAATATTTTTGCACAATATGTATAATTGAATGTTGAAAATGTACTAATTCATTTTATCCCATGAGGCAAAAAATAATATTAAGGGAAATAATAATATTGTTAGAGACTTTGATTAACAGAGCACAAAGTGTAAATTCTTCTTACTAAAAAGCATATTTCAGTTTAGAGTACAATATGGAAAAAAATCAGGAATTTTACTTACTGAATTATTTAAAATTAATAAAGGGGTTAGAGTTTGTCATCTCATAAATGCAAATGGCTTTACCAATTTGATAGGACAGCAGAAAACATTTTATTCTATCTGCACACCTGGAGATGTAATACAGAAGTTGTGTGTGTGTGTGTGTGTGTGTGTGTGTGTGTGTGTGTGTGTGTATTACATGGAAATATGCTAGATTGTGAGCCTGGTGGGAAATGGAACAGAACATTGCTTGAAGTAAACAGTTGTATGTGAACAATTTAATTCAGTTAACTGCAACCTGTTTTTTTGTTCAGATAGATATTTCCTGATCTGAGTTAGTATATTGTCTTACTTTACAAAAATAAATGAATAAAGATATTAAAAATATTGCAAATAGCAACTGAAAAAATTTTCAGTAAACACCATAATGGAAATACTTGTGCAGTCAGTTCAGTTCAGTTCAGTTGCTCAGCACCATGGACTGCAGCATGCCAGGCCTCACTGTACATCACCAATTCCCAAAGTTTACTCGAACTCATGTCCATTGAGTCGGTGATGCCATTCAACTATCTCATCCTCTGTTGTCCCCCTCTCCTCCTGCCTACTATCTTTCCCAGCATCAGGGTCTTTTGAAATGAGTCAGTTCTTCACATTAGGTGGCCAAAGTATTGCTGTTTCAGCTTCAACATCAGTCCTCTCAAAGAATATTCAGGACTGATTTCCTTTATGATGGACTAGTTGGATCTCCTTGCAGTCCAAGGGACTCTCAAGAGTCTTAGACACCACAGTTCAAAAGCATCAGTCTTCAGCACTCAGCTTTCTTTATAGTCCAACTCTCACATCAGTACATGACTATCGGAAAGACCATAGCCTTGACTAGACAGACTGTTGTTGGAAAAGTAATGTCTCTGCTTTTTAATATGCTATCTAGGTTGTTCATAACTTTACTTCCAAGGAGTAAGCATCTTTTAGTTTCATGGCTACAATCACCATCTGCAGTGATTTTGGAGCCCAAAAAGAAATAAAGTCAGCCACTGTTTCTCAGTCTATTTCCCATGAAGTGATGGGACCAGATGCCATACTCTTAGTTTTCTGAATGTTGAGCTTTAAGCCAACTTTTTCACTCTCCTCTTTCATCAAGAGGCTTTTTAGTTCTTCCTAGCTTTCTGCCATAAGGGTGGTGTCATCTGCATATGAGGTTATTGATATTTCTCCTGGCAATGTTTATCCCAGCTTGTGCTCATCCAGAGCAGCGTTTCTCATGATGAACTCTGCATATAACATAAATAAGCAGGGTGACAATATACAGCCTTGATGTACTTCTTTTCCTATTTGGAACCAGTCTGTTGTTCCATGTCCAGTTCTAACTGTTGCTTCCTGACCTGCATACAGGTTTCTTAAGAGGCAGGTCTGGTATTCCCATATCTTTCAAAATTTTCCCCAATTTATTGTGATCCACACAGTCAAAGGCTTTAGCATAGTCAATAAAGCAGAAATAGATGTTTTTCTAGAACTCTCTTGCTTTTTTGATGATCCAGCGGATGTGGGCAATTTGATCTCTGGCTTCTCTGCCTTTTCTAAAGCCAGCTTGAACATCTAGAAGTTCATTGTTCATGTACTATTGAAGCCTGGCTTGAAGAATTTTGAGCATTACTTTACTAGTGTGTGACATGAGTGCAATTGTATGGCAGTTTGAGCGTTTTGGGCATTATCTTTCTTTGGGATTGGAATGAAAACTGACGTTTTCCAGTCCTATGGCCACTGTTGCATTTTCCAAATTTGCTGCCATATTGAGTGAAGCACTATCACACCGTGATCTTTTAGGATTTTTAAATAGCTCAACTGGAATTCCATCACCCACTAGCTTTGTTCATATTGATGTTTCCTAAGGCCCACTTGACTTCACATTCCAGCATGTCTGGCTCCAGATGAGTGATCATGCCATCGTGATTATCTGGGTCATGAAGATCTTTTCGTATAGTTCTTTTGTGTATTCTTGCCACTTCTTCTTATTATCTTCTGCTTCTGTTAGGTCCATATAATTTTTGTCCTTTATTGAGCCCATCTCTGCATGAAATGTTCCCTTGGTTTCTCTCATTTTCTTGATGAGATCTCTAGTATTTCCCATTCTATTGTTTCCTCTATTTCTTTGCATTGAAACTGAGGAAGGCTTTTGTGAGATATCTCCCCTTGCTATTCTTTGGAACTCTGCATTCAGAGGGATATATCTTTTGCTTTCTCCTTTGTTTTTTGCTTCTCTTCTTTTCACAGCTATTTGTAAGGCCTCCTCAGACAACCATTTTACTTTTTTGCCTTTCTTTTTGGGGGGATCATCTTGATCCCTGTCTCCTGTACAGTGTCATGAACCTCTGTCCATAGTTCATCAGGCACTCTATCAGATCTAATCTTTTGAATCTATTTCTCACTTCCAGTGTATAATCATAAAGGATTTGATTTAGGTCATACCTGAATCATCTAGTGGTTTCCCCCACTTTCTTCAATTTAAGTCTAAATTTGACAATAAGGAGTTCATGATCTGAGCCACAGTCAGCTCCTGGTCGTGTTTTTGTTGACTGTATAGAGCTTCTGCATCTTTGGCTGCAAAGAATAATCAGTCTGTTTTTGGTATTGACCATCTGGTGATGTCCATGTGGAGTCTTCTCTTGTGTTGTTGGAAGAGGGTGTTCGCTATGACAAGTGTGTTCTCTTGGCAGAACTCTATTAGCCTTTGCCATGCTTCATTCTGTACTGCAAAGCCAAATTTGCCTGTGACTCAGGTGTTTCTTGATTTCTTACTTTTGCATTCCAGTCCCCTATAATGAAAAAGACATCTCTTTGGGGTGTTCGTTCTAAAAGGTCTTGTAGGTCTTCATAGAACCGTTCAACTTCAGCTTCTTCAGTATTACTGATCAGGGCATAGACTTGGATTACCGTGATATTGAATGGTTTGCCTTGAAAATGAAGAGAGATCGTTCTGTCGTCTTTGAGATTTTATCCAAGTACTGCATTTTGGACTCTTTTGATTATGATGGCTACTCCATTTCTTCTAAGGGATTCTTGCCCACAGTAGTAAATATAGTGGTCATCCGAGTTAAATTTACCCATTCTAGTCCATTTTAGTTTGCTAATTCCTAAAATGTCAGTGTTTACATTTGATATTTCCTGTTTGACCACTTCCAATTTGCCTTGATTCATGGACCTAACAGTCCAGGTTCCTATGTGAAATTGCTCTTTATAGCATCAGACTTTGCTTCTATCAGCAGTCACATCCATAACTAGGTGTTGTTTTTGCTTTGGCTCATTCTCTTCATTCCTTCTGGAGTTATTTCTCCACTAATCTCCAGTAGCATATTGGGCCCGTACTGGCCTGGGGAGTTCATCTTTCAGTGTCCTATCTTTTTGCCTTTTCATAGTGTTCATGAATTTCTCAAGGCAAGAATACTTAAGTTGTTTGCCATTCCCCTCTCCATGGACCACATTTTGTCAGAACTCTCCACCATGACCTGTCTGTCTTGGGTGGCCCTACACGGCATTGATCATAGATTCATTGAGTTAGACATGTCTGTGGTTCATGTGATCAGATTGGTTAGTTTTCTGTGGTTGTGATTTTCAGTCAGTCTGCCCTCTAATTGATAAGGATAAGAGGCTTATGGAAGCATCCTGATGGGAGAGTGACTTAGGGGGAAACTGGGTCTCATTCCGATGGGCAGCTCCATGATCAGTAAATTTTTAGTGCAATTTTCTGTTGATGGGTGGAGCTGTGTTCTCTCCCTGCTATTTGCCTGGGGCTAAACTTGCGACCCCATAGACGGCAGCCCACCAGGCTCCCCCGTCCCTGGGATTCTCCAGGCAAGAACACTGGAGTGGGTTGCCATTTCCTTCTCCCATGCATGAAACTGAAAAGTGAAAGTGAAGTCGCTCAGTCGTGTCCGACTCTCAGCGACCCCATGGACTGGAGCCTACCAGGCTCCTACGTCCATGGGATTTTCCAGGCAAAAGTACTGGGGTGGGGTGCCATTGCCTTCCCCGCAAACTATGGTGGAGATAATGAAGATAATGGCTACCTCCTTCAAAATATCCCATACATGTACTGCTACACTCACTGCCCCCACCCTGAAGCAGGCCACCACCAACCCACGCCTCCACTGGAGACTCCTGGACACTCCTGGGCAAGTCTGGGTCAGTCTCTTGTGGGGCCACTGCTCCCTTCTCCTGGGTCCTAGGGAACATGAGGTTCTGTTTGTGCCCTCCAAGAGTCTATTTTCCAGTCCTGTGTAATTTCTGGCAGCTCTGTGGTGGGGTTAATGGTGACCACCTTCAAGAGTGCTTATGCCATACCCAAGTCTGTTGCACCCAGAGCCCCTGTCCCTGTGGGTCCACTTCTGTCTTGTACTTCCACAGGAGACACTCAAACACAGTTCTGTCTCAGTCTCTGTGGGGTTCCTGGGTCCTGGTGTGCACAAGGTTTGTTTGAACCCTCTAAGTGTCTCTGGCAGGAATGTCATTTGATTCTAAACATGAATTTGCCCCTCCTACCATCTTGCTGAGGCCTCTCCTTTGCCCTTGAGCTTGGGTATCACCTCACAGCTGCTCCAGTGCCATGCAACCACTGCTCCAGTGTCTACCATCTTGCTGGGGTTTCTCTGACCTTGAACATGGGATATCTCCTCATGGCCGCTCCAGCGAAGCACAGCCACAGCTCCTGACCTTGGACGTAGGGTATCTCCTTCACGGCAGCTCCAGTGCCACACAGATTTGTGCAGTAATTCTTATGTAAGTAATAGTCTTTCTGTTGAGTACAATATTTGCATCCTATACTATTGCAAAATCCATAGTCTTTATACTGATAGATTTGCTAATGATGCATCAAATTCTAGTGAGAAAGGATTTCTTCTTTGCAATGCTGGTTTCTCTTCCCAGACTTATCTACTTATTTTCACAAAATTTCAATTAATAAGCTAAACAGATTGACAAAGTGTTTCTGAAATTCATCTCAAGGAAGGAGTATATGAGAATAGCTCAAGAATATTTGAAAACAAACAATACAAAGATTCAATAAGTTAGCAATTTATTCTAGAGGGAACAAATTGATTCTATCAAAGAAATTAATATTGAAAAAGGTTGTATTTCAAATCGGTGGGGAGAGTAGAGATAAAGTCATGACTCATGCTGGCAGAAAAGGAAAAAGATTAGTTACTGACCAAGACAGCCTTAAGGTTCCCCTCAGCTTGACATAAGTTTAGACAGATTTCTTCTTGACTGTAGGTCCTTGACCTCTTTTTCCTTTGAGCATTTTCTTTAGAACACTTGCAATTGTAAATTCTTTCTCTGCACTTTTGAGATGTAAATCTTCTACAACTTTGGAATGTCTTCTCAAGGACTTGAAAGCAATTGCTTTGAAATGTAATCATGAAGAAAGACAGGGATGCTGGTTTCCAGAGTGTGGGAAAGGAGGTGGATAACTTTGAAAAGAACCATTTAGCAGACACTAATGACCTCAACAAATTGACCACCACCCTTCCAACCCTCTCCAGCACTTCCCTCCTAGCTCACATCAGTGCTTAAATTCTATTATTTTTTTTTATTCAACTGAGCTTGGTTTAATCTTTCTCCTCTCATAAGTTTCTCTCTTTAATTACAATAGTCTCAAGTAAAGTCTTTCTTGACTGTTTGAACCAGTCTGGAGCAATTTATCTTTTTAATCAGATCAGATCAGATCAGTCGCTCAGTCGTGTCCGACTCTTTACAACGCCATGAATGGCAGCACGCCAGGCCTCCCTGTCCATCACCAACTCCTGCAGGTCACTGAGACTCACATCCATAGTCAGTGATGCCATCCAGCCACCTCATCCTCTTTCATCCCCTTCTCCTCCTGCCCCAAATCCCTCCCAGCATCAGAGTCTTCTCCAATGAGTCAACTCTTTGCATGAGGTGGCCAAAGTACTGGAGTTTCAGCTTTAGCATCATTCCTTCCAAAGAAATCCCAGGGCTGATCTCCTTCAGAATGGACTGGTTGGATCTCCTTGCAGTCCAAGGGACTCTCAAGAGTCTTCTCCAACACCACAGTTCAAAAGCATCAATTCTTTGGCGCTCAGCCTTCTTCACAGTCCAACTCTCACATCCATCCATGACCACAGGAAAAACCACAGCCTTGACTAGACGAACCTTTGTTGGCAAAGCAATGTCTCTGCTTTTGAATATGCTATCTAGATTGGTCATAACTTTCCTTCCAAGAAGTAAGCGTCTTTTAATTTCATGGCTGCAGTCACCATCTGCAGTGATTTTGGAGCCCAGAAAAATAAAGTCTGACACTGTTTCCACTGTTTCCCCATCTATGTCTCATCAATCCTGAAAGATGATGCTGTGAAAGTGCTGCACTCAATATGCCAGCAAATTTGGAAAACTCAACAGTGGCCACAGGACTGGAAAAGGTCAGTTTTCATTCCAATCCCAAAGAAAGGCAATGCCAAAGAATGTTCAAACTACCGCACAATTGCACTCATCTCACATGCTAGTAAAGTAATGCTCAAAATTCTCCAAGCCAGGCTTTAGCAATATGTGAACCATGAACTTCCAGGTGTTCAAACTGGTTTTAGAAAAGGCAGATGAACCAGAGATCAAATTGCCAACATCCACTGGATCATGGAAAAAGCAATAGAGTTCCAGAAAAACATCTATTTCTGCTTTATTGACTATGCCAAAGCCTTTGACTGTGTGGATCACAATAAACTGTGGAAAATTCTTAAAGAAATGGGAATACCAGACCACCTGATCTGGCTCTTGAGAAATTTGTATGCAGGTCAGGAAGAAATAGTTAGAACTGGACATGGAACAACAGATTGGTTCCAAATAGGAAAAGGAGTACATCAAGGCTGTATATTGTCACCCTGTTTATTTAACTTATATGCAGAGTACATCATGAGAAACGCTGGACTGGAAGAAACACAAGTTGGAATCAAGATTGCCAGGAGAAATATCAATAACCTCAGATATGCAGATGACACCACCCTTAGGGCAGAAAGTGAAGAGGAACTAAAAAGCTTCTGATGAAGGTGAAAGTGGAGAGGAAAAAGTTGGCTTAAAGCTCAACATTCAGAAAACGAAGATCATGGCATCTGGTCCCATCTTTTTTAATGCCTAATTACAAAATATCTCTGCTGCTACTTCTAAGTTACTTCAGTCATGTTTGACTTTGTGCAACTCCATAGACAGCAGCCCACCAGGCTCCCCTGTCCCTGGGATTCTCCAGGCAAGAACACTGGAGTGGATTGCCATTTCCTTCTCCAATGCATGACAGTGAAAAGCGAAAATGAAGCCACTCAGTTGTGATCAACTCTTAGCGACCCCATGGACTGCAGCCTACCAGGCTCCTCCATCCGTGGGATTTTCCAGGCAAAAGTTTCAGATTAGGCTGCCATTGCCTTCTCCCAAAAATGTGTCTAACAAAACCCAATTAGTTTATATTTAAAATGTGAACCACAATGAAAACAAAAATAAGGATTTATTATTAAATAATAAATTATTATAATAAATAATAATAATAAATTATTATAATATGTATATCACAATATAATCTATAATATTATTAAACAAATAATAGTAAATTATTATTATGACTAATAGTTATATATTTAGGGAGTCAGGGAGGCCTTGGTAAACTTTACACCAACTGAGAAACTCTAAAGGGAAAGAGTAATAAATTTGAATAAATACTAAACATATCTAAATGCAAAACCCAGAACTAGGAAACTATCTGCAATATTTTTGAGATACCATGAATTAATATTTTTAATATTCTCAGAGTAATTTTTTTTAAGATATTTTGCTTTGTTGTGGTTGTTCAGTTGCCAAGTCCTGTCCAACTCTTTGAAACCCAATGGGCTGCAGCATGCCAAGGCCTCGGTCCTCCACTATCACCCCAGTTTTGGCCAAATTCATTGCTATCTAACTATCTCATCCTCTGCCACCCTCTTTTCCTTTGCCTTCAATCCTTCCCAGCATCAGGGTCTTTCCCAGTGATTTTTCTCTTTGCATCAAATTATGGTTGACCAAATTATTAGAGCTTCAGCCTCAGCATTAGATCTTCCGATGAATATTCAGTATTGATTTCCTTTAGGATTGACTGATTTTGATCTCCTTGCTGTGCAAAGGACTCTCAAGGGTCTTTCTTCTCCAGCCCCATCAATTTTCTAGTGTTCAGTCTCCTTTATGGTCCAACTCTCATATCCGTACATGACTACTGGAAAAAACATAGCTTTAATTATATGGACCTTTGTCAGCAAAATGATGTCTCTCCTTTTAAATATCACGATATAGTAAATATTAGTAGTATTAGTAGTCAATAACCAATGAAAAAGTGTTTAAAGTCACTCATAAATTAACGTACCCCAGTTACACCTTTTGCCCTAATCAAATGTCATATTGGCAAAAATTAAAAAAAAAAAAAAAAAATTGAGCAAGCAAGAGTAAAATACTACAAGGATGAAGAAAAAAAAAACTTTTGTTTATTTTTAATGGGAATATACCTTCATATCAATCTTCTGGAGAAGATCACTCAAATTTAACCTTTTTTTTTCTTCTTTTAGCATTTACATTGGGTTCTTGTGTATGGTCTCCATTTTTCTGCTGAAATGTTCTATGTATCTAAACACATTTCCAACTTTTCCTCTATTCTTAATACGTTTATCACTGTTTATTTAAATCCCATACGTGATAATTCAATATTTAGGCCATCACTAGGTCTACTGCTATTGACTAATTTCATTTTTTTACAATTGATCATGTGTTCTTGCTTCAATATTTCTATATTTTGAACGTATGTTAGATGTCTGAAAAACAGCAGTCATGACTAAAGTATATTTTCTCAGAAACTTAGTCCTTCAGCTGTAAATTATTAGTCATTTTGTCAAACTAATCTGTAGTTTAGGCCTTCCTTGGTGGCTCAGATAGTAAAGAATCTGCCTGTGATGCAGAAGACTTGGGTTTGATCCCAGGCTTGGGAAGATCCTCTTTAGAAGGGAATGGTGACTCACTCCAATATTCTTACCTGGAGAATCCCATGGACAGAGGAACCTCGTGGGCTATATAGTTCATAGGATTGTCACAGAATTGGACACAACTGAGAAACTAACACAACAAAAATCTGTAGTTTAGATAGTTGTGTTGTAACTTTGGTTAGATTCACTTTACATTTGATTTCAAAAACTTGGTTACATGTGAATGAGACCTTCCATTTACCTGATATCAGAAAAGCAGGGAGACCCAGCATTCTCTTTGTGCTTTATACTACAGCCATTAATTGTTTGGGATATAATTTTTTCACTTACAGCCAAGCTTCTGGATTTGTTTGTTTGGTTGGTTGACTTGTTAGGGATTTTTCTTTGTTCTCAATATTGCTCCAAGCTCTCTGCCTCAGAGGAGCTCTCTCTCCTACTTTCTTGCAACTAGATTTGCAAAACTTTGTCCATGTCTATAGTAAAGGTCCAGAGCATCTCTGGAGGGTTTAACTCAGATACCTTGTTCCTCTTTTAAAGAGTATTAGGCAATAACAGTGAATGCTCAGTTTACTCAAAAGGGTTTCTCTCATTTATTCTATTCTGTCCTCTGCCTTTCTTGTGCATCCCATGCCTGTACTTGAGGGGTCTTCTCTCATTTTAATACTCTTTGCTTCAAATCTATCATGTGAATATTTGGTAATGATCTATGAGAAAGAGCTAAGGGGTGGGTGCAGAATCCCTTGGTGGCTGTGGTTCCCAATTTTTGAAATTGCCTTACCAGTGAATGTTGGGCTTTTAGTTTATCCAGTTTTTTCTCACTCCTGCCAATGGACTCTTCCTTACCCTCCTGCTTCACCATTAGAAACAAAAGCCAGGAAAAGTCTCTTCTCCCAAAAGGGACTGTCACTTTCAGTTTTGTAATCACTTTCATTTCTTTATGTTATTACCTATTTGATGACTTAAAAAATTGCTTTTGTAAGTTATACATCTGTCCTTGTTGCTCATTTGGGGATGATATTATGCTGTTACTTTCTTCATCTTCAGAAGAAGCATTAATTTTAAAATAATTTTAACAGAAAAAGATCCAATGTTATACACTTAAATACATATGATATTTCCCTATATTGAGGCATTATTTGAACCTTAAAATGATATAGAAGGTTATGCTTTTTGAAAACATTTCATATGATAATTTTGAATGATAAATTCAAATCATAAATTTTTCATTAATACATTTTAAAATTATGGTTATTTCTGGTGTGATTATATATTTCTCAGCTAGGGATCATCTTGTTGCAAGTGACAAAATCCTTCTCTATCTAGCCTAAAATCATTTTTCCTTTTGATGTCAAATTACACTATTCCCACAGAAACAAATAGCCAATGGCAGGGAATGTAATGGGTTTATAGTCAGCTACTCTTTCTATTTCTCTTATATTACATGGCCTCTCATCTCTGCTGCTTTATGCACAGAAGTGTCTCATTGTACCTGAAATAATTATCTGAATCCCATATATACCAGTACTACTACCCAAGAGAGTGTATAGAATACACATAGAAATTAGACTTGCTGAATCACAACTAAGAATGAAGTTGAGTTTTTTAATAGCATATGACTGTACAATATGAGAATAGACAAGATAAAGAGCAATTAAATAACTGATAAGATAACATACTAAATAAATAATACCATATATTGTGAGAGAGTAAGAGTTTATGAAATTCTGGGTTACAGAGTTTTCTTTTGAAGTTACAAACATGATTTTTGGATATTTTTCATGAGACAAATGCAGTGGAGAGATTGGAGAACATTTGAAATCTCAGTATGTAGTGCTCTTAGCAAGTTTTTTCTTTTGTTTAGTCTTTCATTCCATCCTTCCTCTGTCCCTAGTTTCCCTCTACAACATTGCATCTATACAGGGTGAGAGCTGCAGAGATGACTGAGCAAAACAAACTCCATCTTCTCATGGAGCTTGCATTTTATGGGGGAAGACCAGCATGAAGAAATACATCCCTAAATATATGTATGTGTGTTTGTGTGTGTGTGTGTGCATATGCATATGCATATGTAGGCAGTAATGAGTGTAACGATAAAGAGTTAATAGCATGGAGGATGGTAATTATTTTCTGTTTTCGGTGAGCTGTCCTCAGGTCAAAGGTTCTCATTGATTTTGAATGAAGGGAGAGAAAGACGAACACAGATTTGGGAAGAGTGCACTGGGCACAATATACATCAGGCATTAATGCTTGAAGCTGAAAACTTGCTTGTCATGTTCACCTAAGCTGAAGGAAGCCAAAACAACTAAAATGGAATAGAGAGAGGACTGAGTCATGAATGAAGAACTTGGAGTGCAACTGGGAGCCACAGGCAAAGTTTCAAAGACCATGAAAACAATTCAGAATTACATTTTAGGGCAGACAGTGAAAAAGAACTAAGAATCCTCTTCATGAAAGTGAAAGAGGAGAGTGAAAAAGTTGGCTTAAAGCTCAACATTCAGAAAACAAAGATCATGGCATCCAGTCCCATCATTTCATGGGAAATAGATGGGGAAAGAGAGGAAACAGTGTCAGACTTCATTTTGGGGGGCTCCAAAATCACTGCAGAAGGTGATTGCAGCCGTGAAATTAAAGATGTTTACTCCTTGGAAGGAAAGATGACCAACCTAGACAGCATAATAAAAAGCAGAGACATTACTTTGCTAATAAAGGTCATCTAGTAAAGGCTTGGTTTCTCCAGTGGTCATGTATGGATGTGAGAGTTGGACTGTGAAGAAAGCTGAGTGCTGAATAATTTATGCTTTTGAACTGTGGTGCTGGAGAAGACTCTTGAGAGTCCCTTGGACTGCAAGGAGATCCAACCAGTCCATCCTAAAAGAGATCGGTCCTGGGCGTTCATTGGAAGGACTGATGCTGAAGCTGAAACTCCTGTACTTTGGCTACCTCATGCGAAGAACTGACTCATTGGAAAAGACCCTGATGCTGGGAGGGATAGGGCGCAGGAGGAGAAGGGGGACGACAGAGGATGAGATGGCTGGATGGCATCACCAACTCGACGGACACGAGTTTGGGTAAACTGGAGTTGGTGATAGACAGGGAGGCCTGGCATGCTGTGATTCATGGGGTTGGAAAGAGTTGAACATGAATGAGCGACTGAACTGAACTGAATTGAAGGGAAATTATTGCAGGGTTTGAGCAAAAAAAATAAATAAATAAAACATGACTTTACTTAAGTATTAAAAGGATCAATCTGGCTGTTGCATAAAAAATAAGCTAATAGGACTAACAGGGACTGTGAGGAAGTTTGGTTACAATAATTTTTAGAAACATTATTGGGGGCATATGACTATCTTCCATTGTAGTTCTATTGTCAGTAGAATATGATACATAGGGTACAATTTTATTACTTGCATCAGGCAACAAAATAATTTGTTTTCAGTTCAGTTCAGTTGCTCAGTCGTGTGCGACTATTTGCTACCCCATGAACCGCAGCATGCCAGGCCTCCTTGTTCATCACCAACTCCTGGAGATCACCAAAACCCATGTCCATTGAATCAGTGATGACATCTAGCCATCTCATCCTCTGTCGTCCCCTTCTCCTCCTGCCACCAATCACTCCCAGCCTTAGGGTCTTTTCAATGAGTCAGCTCTTTGCATCAGGTGCCCAAAGTATTGGAGTTTTAGCTTCAACATCAGTCCTTCCAATGAACACCCAGGGCCGATCTCATTTAGGATGGACTAGTTGGATGTCCTTGAAGTCCAAGGGACTCTCAAGAGTCTTCTCCAACAATACAGTTCAAAAGCATCAATTCTTTGGCACTCAGCTTTTTTTATAGTCCAATTTTCACATCCACACATGACCACTGGAAAAACCAAGCCTTAACTAGACAGATCTTGTTGGCAAAGTAATGTCTCTGCTTTTAATATGCTGTCTAGGTTGGTCATAACTTTCCTTCCAAGGAGTAAGCATCTTTTAATTTCACGGCTGCAATCACCATCTGCAGTGATTTTGGAGCCCAGAAAAATAAAATCTGACACTGTTTCCCCATCTATTTGCCATGAAGTGATGGGACCAGATGCCATGATCTTCGTTTTCTGAATATTGAGCTGTAAGCCAACTTTTTCAGTCTCCTTTTTCATTTTCATCAAGAGGCTCTTTAGTTTGTCTTCACTTTCTGCCATAAGGGTGGTGTCATCTGCATATCTGAGGTTATTGGTATTTCTTCCAGCAATCTTGAATCCAGCTTGTGCTTTCTCCAGCCCTGCAATTCTCATGATGTACTCTGCATATAAGTTAAATAAGCAGGGTGACAATATACAGCCTTGACGTACTCCTTTTCCTGTTTGGAACCAGTCTGTTGCTCCATGTCCAGGTATAACTGTTGCTTCCTGACCTGCATACAGATTTCTCAAGAGGCAGGTGAGGTGTCTGGTATTCCCATCTCTTTCAGAATTTTCCAGTTTATTGTGATCCAGTCAAAGGCTTTGGCATAGTCAATAAAGCAGAAATAGATGCTTTTTCTGGAACTCTCTTGATTCTTCGATAGTCCAATGGATGTTGGCAATTTGATCTCTGGTTCCTCTGCCTTTTCTAAAACCAGCTTGAACACCAGGAAGTTCACGGTCACATATTGCTGAAGCCTGGCTTGTAGAATTTTGACCATTACTTTACAAGCGTGTGAGATGAATGCAATTGTGCAGTAGTTTGAGTATTCTTTATCAGTGCCCTTCTTTGAGATTGGAATGAAAACTGACCTTTTCCAGTCCTGTGGCCACTGCTGAGTTTTCCAAATTCACTGCCATATTGGGTGCAGCACTTTCAGAGCATTGTCTTTTAGGATTTGAAATAGCTCAACTGGAATTCCATCACTTCCACTAGCTTTGTTCGTAGTGATGCTTTCTAAGGCCCACTTGACCTTGCATTCTGGAATGTCTGGCTCTAGGTTAACTGGAGTGATGACACCATCATGATTATCTGGCTGGTGAAGATGTTTTCTGTACAGTTCTTCTGTGTATTCTTGCCACCTCTTCTTAATATCTTCTGCTTCTGTTAGGTCCATACCATTTCTGTCCTTTATTGAGCCCATCTTTGCATGAAATGTTCCTTTGGTATCTCTAATTTTCTTGAAGAGATCTCTAGTTTTTCCCATTCTCTTTTTTCCTCTATTTCTTTGCATTGATCGCTGAGGAAGGCTTTCTTATCTCTCCTTGCTATTCTTTGGAACTTTACATTCAAATGGGTATATCTTTCCTTTTCTCCTTTGCTTTTTGCTTCTCTTCTTTTCACAGCTATTTGTAAAGCCTACTCAGACAGCCATTTTGCTTTTTTGCATTTGTTTTCCATAGGGATGGTCTTGATCCTAGTCTCCTGTACAATGTCACGAACCTCATTCCATAGTTCCTCAGGCACTCTATCTATCAGATCTAGGCCCTTAAGTCTATTTCTCACTTCTGCTGTATAATCATAAGGGATTTGATTTAGATCATACCTGAATGGTCTAGTGGTTTTCCCTACTTTCTTCAATTTCAGTCTGAATTTGGCAATAAGGAGTTCATGGTCTGAGACACAGTCAGCTCCCAGTCTTGTTTTTGCTGACTGTAGAGAGCTTCTCCATCTTTGGCTGCAAAGAATATAATCAATCTGATTTTGGTTTGACCATCTGGTGATGTCCATGTGTAGAGTCTTCTCTTGTGTTGTTGGAAGAGGGTGTTTGCTATGACCAGTGTGTTCTCTTGGCAGGACTGTATTAGCCTTTGCCCTGCTTCATTCTGTATTCCAAAGCCAAATTTGCCTGTTACTCCAGGTGTTTTTTGACTTCCTACTGTTACATTCCAGCCCCCTATACAAAAATATTCAGCAAGAAGGAAAATGAAAATAAAAATTATTAATTTTCCATATTAGATTTTAAAATAATTTGTCGGAGACTATTACCAAAAGAGAATATTCTTTAAGATCATGAGAAATATATATTTTTAAAGGATCATTAACAATAACAAAGTTAAAAGAATTTTATAAATTTTTAAAATTTTCTTTCAGTTCATTGGTATTGATAATAAAGTTGTTTCTCCATGACTGAAAATTAAGGCCATTTTTTTGCATATCTATTTTAGGTAAGTAGCCAATTCTTAATTGGTAAAGTAAAAATATGATATTGTAAGGTTAATATTGAGATCACTAAGGAAATAATAAAACTTCATGTCTTCCTATTGTCCTGGTGAAAAAAAGCTGGAAAATATTTAGCTGTAATAGTAAAGAAGGAAATAATACACCACAGCATTATATTTCACTTGTTTATTTCCTGCAGCTGCCTTGCAGGAAATGTGTGTATCATCTAATTAGGAAGGTGTCCACCAGCAATTACATCAGATGAAATCCATGGGATCCAGCAATTATAGTTGATTGGATTAAGAGCAAATGGATACTTAATAAGTATTTCTTAATGATGATGATGATGATGGCTATACTAAGAGTATTTGTATGACATTAACACCAAATAAAAGACTAAGACTTTCACTCTTCTTTTTTTTTTTTATTACATTTGTAAAATGTCTACGTGCATTCCAATTTTGCAGTGAGAAAGCATCTTTCTTAAGGGCTATCATATGACAATATGTAAGCTACTGATGAATGAACTAAACAAGCTATAGTAGCTTACTTTACCTAGATGTCACATCACATAAAGAGCAACTGATTGTACTGCATTTTCTACTGTGTAATATATTGCTACAGCAATCTAAAATTAAATTGTAAGCATTGAATAAATTCACCTATTAAAGTCAAAGAAAGGGTTATTATCTCTAGAATTGAACTTGCATCTTATCCAATAAATATTCATTTATTCAGCCTAAGTTTAATATATAGAGGGGAAATAATAAGTTTAGAGAGCAGAAAATCAAAATGAAAAGTTATCAAAGTGGAATTTTTAAATATTTCTCTTAGATATCAACAGATAATTTGCCACTTAAAATTTAAAATAGCCCATTTAATGACAAATTCAATTGCAAAATATTTTATGGTGTAATAAATTTCATTCTCTTGATACTATAATTTTTGATCATTACTATAATGTGTACACTGCTATTAAGCAGAGGTCATACATAGAATCATCCCTGGAAACTCACCTGGACTAAGTGCTGCAGAGGAGAAAAAGAGCTGATGCTGCAAAAGTGACACTGTAAACAATTTACTAAACAATAAGAAATTCAAATTAGGTTGAATAAATGATCAGATTAAAATAACAATCTAGCAGAGTTCAGGCTCTTTTTACTTTCAAAAGAAAGTAGGGAGAATCACTGAATTGCAGAGTTCATATCTGGGAAAAATTAATTTGATGTCTCTTCAGTAGTAATGCAAACTTTTAGAGATTTACATTGAACCTATGGGAATGGATGATTATAATCTTTGTGTATGTAAAGTTGTATGTGTGAATTTTATAATCTTGTTGTGTGTAAGGTTGAATTTTTGTTTTAAGTGGTAGTTGCTTTTGTGTATTTTGCAGTATATTTGGCAAATAATTTTCTCCCATTCCAGTCAATAGGAAATAAGTCTAATATTTAAACATAACTTGACTAAGAAACAAGAGCCCAAGGAACTCTCAATTTTTTGAGAAAACAGTATTTTATTCAATTACTTAAACATTTTATTTTTATGAATTCATAAAAGAAATTAATATGTGAATTCCCTATGAACCTTTTGTCTTTTTGAGCAATTAATAGTAACTTATTTTTTTCCCAGCTTTTCAAAATATATTGCTATGTGATAAAACTGCTTTATACATTATAATGTTTTGAGAGAGCAAGATTCTAGCTCTGATAGCCAGTTTTTTCATCCATTTCTGTAATCTTACATAAGACTTGCTGGTCCTACATATGCATGGAATCTTCCTCATCATTCCTAACTGTCAACATAAACTTTATGTTTTATAACATTTATTTTGCTTTAATAACTGAAGTAAATCCCAGGGATCCTTAGGCCATAGAATAGGTCTCATACATTACCACTTTGATTAATCTTAACACCTGATTATGATAACAGGAAACTTACTGCATTCTGGCTTATGAAAGCTACACACAGCTGCTGAATCTTGTGTCATCATGAGACTAGTTAGTTTTGCCATTGATCTAGACAGTGTGAGATTTTCCATAATAAATCCATACTGTGAACTAGCCATTGTTTAGTCCTACTTTCTGGGAAGCAGTGCATTCTATGTAAATTACTTTGTAGTCAATGACAGGGAAAAAAAAAAGAAAAAAAAACAGTTTAAAGTTGGATATAATGAAGCAGGGTCTACAAGGGTCTATAAACTTTGAAAAGAGACATTCAAATGAAAATATTACTATGCATATAACATCATAACACAAGAAGGTCTCTGTTTCATAAGGAAATCTGCAGAAAGTCAATCTCAACTCAATCTTCTGTCTTGATAGGGATAATAATCAAGAAAATGTCTATGTTCTGTAATTCATTATTTCTCAGAGGCGGGTG
Organism: Tragelaphus eurycerus; assembly: GCA_935064755.1. NCBI lineage: Eukaryota > Metazoa > Chordata > Mammalia > Artiodactyla > Bovidae > Tragelaphus > Tragelaphus eurycerus. Next base: position 7,222,630 of record CAKXYN010000012.1, on the reverse strand, counting down.
GGGGGCTATATATGTATCTGGATGTAGGACTCAGTTTTTTCATTATTATAAAATGGAGACCTACGGACTTCCCTGGCAGTCCAGTGGCTAAGACACCTCTCTTACAGTGCAGGGGGACCCGGTCTGTTCCCAGGTTAGGGAACTAGATCACACATGCCACAACTAAGAGTTTGTGTGCTGCAACTAAAGCTCCTGCATGCCTCAAGGAAGATGGAAGATCCAGTGTGCTGGAACTAAGATGTGGAAGAGCCAAATATATATATATATATGAAGGCAATGGCACCCCACTCCAGTGTTCTTGCCTGGAGAATCCCACGGACGGACGGGCCTGGTGGGCTGCAGTCCATGGGATCGCTGGGAGTCGGACATGACTGAGCGACTTCACTTTCTCTTTGCACTTTCATGCATTGGAGAAGGAAATGGCAACCCACTCCAGTGTTCTTGCCTGGAAAATCCCAGGGATGGGGAGGCCTGGTGGGCTGCCATCTATGGGGTCACACAGAGTCGGACACGACTGAAGTGACTTAGCATAGCATAGCATAGCTATGCTAAATATATATATATATATAGACAGAGAGAGAGAGAGAGAAGAATATGTATTTATACACACATACATACACAGATACATATACATAATTTTTAAAAAGGAGACTTGGTTTTGGAAGATTATGAGTTACCAATGAAATTAGCACTGGACTGTTACTAGTCACGGTCTATCAACCACTATCCAGACTCTTATCTATTTTAAAGTCATTAAATGTATTTATGTTCCCAATTCATAAATCATAGGCATATAATTTGGAACATCTCATATGCACATCCCATAATGTCTGAACCACCTGCCTTTACCATCTCCCAAGTCATGGTCAGCTTTCTGCTACAAAGACTCTAATTTTGAGGCTACCTACCAAAACAGCCCTTTTTGTATATGAAATTACTCCAGTACTCTATCAACAGTATGAAAAGGCAAAATGATAGGATACTGAGAGAGAACTCCCCAGTTAAGTAGGTGCCCAATATGCTACTGGAGATCAGTGGAGAAATAACTCCAGAAAGAATGAAGGGATGGAGCCAAAGCAAAAACAATACCCATTTGTGGATGTGACTGGTGATAGAAGCAAGGTCCAATGCTATAAAGAGCAATATTGCATAGGAACCTGGAATGTTATGTCCATGAATAAAGGCAAATTGGAAGTGCTGAAACAGGAGATGACAAGAGTGAACGTCGACATTCTAGGAATCAGAAAACTAAAATGGACTGGAATGGGTGAATTTAACTCAGATGACCATTATATCTACTACTGTGGGCGGGAATCCCTTAGAAGAAATGAAGTAGCCATCATGGTCAACAAAAGAGTATGAAATGCAGTACTTGGATGCAATCTCATAAATGACGGAATGATCTCTGTTCGTTTCCAAGGCAAACCATTCAATATCATTGTAATCCAAGTCTATGCCTCAACCAGTAATGCTGAAGAAGCTAAAGTTGAAAGGTTCTATGAAGACCTACAAGACCTTTGAGACTAACACCCAAAAAAGATGTCCTTTTCATTATAGGGGACTGGAATGCAAAAGTAGGAAGTCAAGAAACACCTGGAGTAACAGGCAAATTTAGCCTTGGAATACAGAATGAAGCAGGGCAAAGGCTAATAGAGTTCTGTCAAGAGAACACACTAGTCATAGCAAACACCCTCTTGCAACAACACAAGAGAAGACTCAACACATGGACATTGCCAGATGGTCAACACCGAAATCAGATTGATTATATTCTTTGCAGCCAAAGAAGGAGAAGCTCTCTTCAGTCAGCAAAAACAAGACTGGAAGCTGACTGTGGCTCAGATCATGAACTACTTATTGCCAAATTCAGACTGAAATTGAAGGAAGTAGGGAAAACCACTAGACCATTCAGGTATGACCTAAATCAAATCCCTTATGATTATACAGTGGAAGTGAGAAATAGATTTAAGGGACTAAATCTGATAGATAGAGTGCCTGATGAACTATAGAATGAGGTTCATGACATTGTACAGGAGACAGGGAACAAGACCATTCCCATGGAAAATAAATGCAAAAAAAAAAAAAAAAATGGCTGTCTGGGTTGGCCTTACAAACAGCTGTGAAAAGAAGAGAAGCGAAAAGCAAAGGAGAAAAGGAAAGATATAAGCATCTGAATGCAGAGTTCCAAAGAATAGCAAGAAGAGACAAGAAAGCCTTCTTCAGTGATCAATGCAAAGAAATAGAGGAAAACAACAGAATGGGGAAGACTAGAGATCTCTTCAAGAAAATTAGAGATACCAAAGGAACATTTCATGCAAACATGGGCTCATACAAAGATAAAGGACAGAAATGGTATGGACCTAACAGAAGTAGAAGATATTAAGAAGAGGTGGCAAGAATACACAGAAGAATGTACAAAAAATATCTTCACAACCAAGATAATCACGATGGGGTGATCACTCACCTAGAGCCAGACATCCTGGAATGTCAAGTGGGCCTTAGAAAGCATCACTATGAACAAAACTAGTGGAGGTGATGGAATTCCAGTTGAGCTCTTTCAAATCCTGAAAGACAATGCTTTGAAAGTGCTGCACTCAATATGCCAGCAAATTTGGAAAACTCAACAGTGGCCACAGGACTGGAAAAGGTCAGTTTTCATTTCAATTCCCAAAAAAGGCAATGCCAAAGCATGCTCAAACTACTGCACAATTGCTTTCATCTCACACACTAGTAAAATAATGCTCAAAATTCTCCAAGCCAGGCTTAAGAAATATGTGAACCGTGAACTTCCTGATTTTCAAGCTGGTTTTAGAAAAGGCAGAGGAACCAGAGATCAAATTGGCCACATCCGTTGGATCATCAAAAAAGCAAGAGAGTTCCAGAAAAACTTCTATTTCTGCTGTATTGATTATGCCAAAGACTTTGACTGTGTGGATCACAGTAAACTGTGGAAAATTTGAAAGACATGGGAATACCAAACCACCTGACCTGCCTCTTGAGAAATCTGTATGCAGGTCAGGAAGCAACAGTTAGAACTGGACATGGAGCAACAGACTGTTTCCAAATAGAAAAAGGAGTACATCAAGGCTGTATATTGTCACTCTGCTTATTTAACTCATATGCACAGTACATCATGAGAAATGCTGGGCTGGAAAAAACACAAGCTGGACTCAAGATTGCTGGGAGAAATATCAATAACCTCAAATATGCAGATAATACCACCCTTAGGGCAGAAAGTGAAGAGGAACTAAAAAGCTTCTGATGAAGGTGAAAGAGGAGAGTGAAAATGTTGGCTTAAAGCTCAACATTCAGAAAACCAATATCATGGCATTTGGTCCCATCACTTCATGGGAAATAGATGGGGGAACAGTGGAAACAGTGTCAGACTTTATTTTCTGGGGCTCCAAAATCACTTGCAGATGGTGACTGCAGCCATGAAATTAAAAGATGCTTACTCCTTGGAAGGAAAGTTATGATCAACCTAGATAGCATATTCAAAAGCAAAGACATTACTTTGCCAACAAAGGTCCATCTAGTCAAGGCTATGGTTTTCCCAGTGGTCATGTATGGATGTGAGAGTTGAACTATGAAGAAACTGAGCACCGAAGAATTGATGCTTTTGAACTGTGGTGCTGGAGAAGACTCTTGAAAGTCCCTTTGACTGCAAGGAGATCCAACCGGTCCATTCTGAAGGAGATCAGCCCTGAGTGTTCTTTGGAAGGACTGATGCTAAAGCTGAAAGTCCAGTACTTTGGCCACCTCATGGGAAGAGTTGACTCACTGGAAAAGAGTCTGATGCTGGGAGGATTTGGGGGCAGGAGAAGAAGGCGATGACAGAGGATGAGATGGCTGGATGGCATCACTGACTCGATGGATGTGAATTTGAGTGAAGTCCAGGAGATGGTGATAGACAGGGAGGCCTGGCGTGCTGAAATTCATGGGATCGCAAAGAGTCGGACATGACTGAGCGACTGAACTGAACTGAACTCTATGTATTGAGGTAAATGTGCTTACCTACGACTTCCCATCCTTTTTGTCTATGACAACCCTTGGCATAGGTGAAAGTAGCTATCATGTCTCCCTAATATTTTAATTTCCAGATTATTTATCCATCAGTAAAATAAGATTAACTATCCCTGACCTACCTTGTCTCAGGAGATGAGAATAAGGTGAGATAATAGATGTGAAGGTGTGTCAAGAATACTAAATAAAAACAGATAAAATGTATCATTGGTCTATCTTAAAAATAACAGGTATGAAATTCTAAACTTTCAGCTAAAGCATCTTTCATTATATTGTTAAAAAAAAATAACTCCAGTTGTTTAAATCTTTACATTCTTAAAATTGAACTAAATTAGTGTTTGGATAAGAAGAATCAGCCAAAGAATTTCAGCAACCAGAATAAGTAGCAGTTAGAGCATGTAAGGCAAATTAGGATAATCTTAAGGATGGAAAAGCTGCGTGTCTGAGACTCTTTCAACTTCACAAATCCAAAGAAATGGAGAAATTGAGCTAAGAAGGCTTCTCTGTTTAGGACAATGTCTTTTATTTTGAAAACTCTAAGCACCGGAGGCCTGATCATCCTCATATGGATCCCACAGGTCCTATCTCTTTGGAGTTTAAATGTACCTCTGGCATCTGCATAATTGATTCACATCTTGGAATCTAGAGTCAAATTATTTAACTTGAAATAGGACTGTGCCACTTGTTAACTGTGTGATTTCAGGAAAATTATCAAACTTTTTGATCTCAAAATCTTTACCTGAAAATAGGTACAGTCTCGGGTTTTTTAAAGGACTGCATGAATTACACCATAGAAAGTATATAGAATATTGGCTATTTCCTAGCTCAATAAATGCCAGCTGATAATGAATCTAGTACTGGTGCTAGAACAGAGATCTTCAACCACATACTTTTCTTATTTTATGCACAACATTATGTACTTTGGCTGCATGTTTAAGTCAGTGGGTACACAAAATGTGTCCTCCTATCCTTTCTCCCTTTATTAGGCTTTCACAAAGGGAGATCTAAAATATTATACACTGGAAATGATCTATTGATTAGAAAAAGCACATCCAATAATTACTTTAAAAGGCTATCAATTTAAAGATAATGTTGACTACTTGTTCCATCTTACTACTTGATCTGAGCAAGCCTACTCTTTCTATACCTATCCAGGGAGTACAGACATCATTATTGAATTTGCTCCAATTCAGACAGAAATAAGAATGATCAGACATAACTCAGTCAAAAGAATATTCCAGCCATTGATGTCAGTGAACTGGAGAGAAAAAATGTAGAAGCAAGTACCAGATTACTGTTCTCACTGATGCCAATGAAACTCAGAGGGAAAGACCAGACAAAACTTCATACTTGTCTTAAGTGTGTGGACTCAAGTTAGATCAGATCAGATCAGTCGCTCAGTCGTGTCCGACTCTTTGCGACCCCATGAACTGCAGCACGCCAGGCCTCCCCGTCCATCACCAGCTCTCGGAGGTCACTCAGACTCACATTCATCGAGTCAGTGATGCCATCCAGCCATCTCATCCTCTGTCATCCCCTTCTCCTCCTGCCCTCAATCCCTCCCAGCATCAGAGTCTTCTCCAATGAGTCAACTCTTCGCATGAGGTGGCCAAAATACTGGAGTTTCAGCTTTAGTATCAGTCCTTCCAATGAACACCCAGGGCTGATCTCCTTCAGAATGGACCGATTGGATCTCCTTGCAGTCCAAGGCACTCTCAAGAGTCTTCTCCAACACCACAGTTCAAAAGCATCTATTCTTCGGCACTCAGCCTTCTTCACAGTCCAGCTCTCACATCCATACATGACCACAGGAAAGACCATAGCCTTGACTAGGCGAACCTTTGTTGGCAAAGTGATGTCTCTGCTTTTGAATATGCTATCTAGGTTGGTCATAACCTTCCTTCCAAGGAGCAAGCGTCTTTTAATTTCATGGCTGCAGTCACCATCTGCAGTGATTTTGGAGCCCAGAAAAATAAAGTCTGACACTGTTTCCACTGTCTCTCCATCTATTTCCCATGTAGTGATGGGACCAGATGCCATGATCTTCGTTTTCTGAATGTTGAGCTTTAAGCCAACCTTTTCACTCTCCACTTTCACTTTCATCAAGAGGCTTTTTAGTTCCTCTTCACTTTCTGCCATAAGTGTGGTGTCATCTGCATATCTGAGGTTATTGATATTTCTCCCAGCAATCTTGATTCCAGCTTGTGTTTCCTCCAGTCCAGCATTTGACCATCTGTTGACCACCAGATGGTCAACACCAGATGGTCAACAGTCCATCTGTTGACCACCAGATGGTCAACACCGAAATCAGATCGATTATATTCTTTGCAGCCAAAGATGGAGAAGCTCTATACAATCAGCAAAAACAAGACCAGGAGCTGACTGTGGCTCAGACCATGAACTCCTTATTGCCAAATTCAGACTTAAATTGAAGAAAGTAGGGAAAACCACTAGACCATTCAGGTATGACCTAAATCAAATCCCTTATGATTATACAGTGGAAGTGAGAAATAGATTTAAGGGCCTAGATCTGATAGATAGAGTGCCTGATGAACTATGGAATGAGGTTCGTGACATTGTACAGGAGACAGAGATCAAGACCATCCCCATGGAAAAGAAATGCAAAAAAGCAAAATGGCTGTCTGGGGAGGTCTTGCAAATAGCTGCAAAAAGAAGAGAAGCGAAAAGCAAAGGAGAAAAGGAAAGATATAAACATCTGAATGCAGAGTTCCAAAGAATAGCAAGAAGGGATAAGAAAGCCTTCTTCAGCGATCAATGCAAAGAAATAGAGGAAAACAACAGAATGGGAAAGACTAAGGATCTATTCAAGAAAATCAGAGATACCAAAGGAACATTTCATGCAATGATGGGCTCGATAAAGGACAGAAATGGTGTGGACCTAACGGAAGCAGAAGATATTAAGAAGAGGTGGCAAGAATACACAGAAGAACTGTACAAAAAAGAGCTTCACGACCCAGATAATCATGATGGTGTGATCACTGACCTAGAGCCAGACATCCTGGAATGTGAAGTCAAGTGGGCCTTAGAAAGCTTCACTAGGAACAAAGCTAGTGGAGGTGATGGAATTCCAGTGGAGCTATTCCAAATCCTGAAAGATGATGCTGTGAAAGTGCTGCCCTCAATATGCCAGCAATTTTGGAAAACTCAGCAGTGGCCACAAGATTGGAAAAGGTCAGTTTTCATCCCGATCCCAAAGAAAGGCAATGCCAAAGAGTGCTCAAACTACCGCACAATTGCACTCATCTCACACGCTAGTAAAGTAATGCTCAAAATTCTCCAAGCCAGGCTTCAGCAATATGTGAACCGTGAACTTCCTGATGTTCAAGCTGGTTTTAGAAAAGGCAGAGGAACCAGAGATCAAATTGCCAACATCCGCTGGATTATCAAAAAAGCAAGAGAGTTCCAGAAAAACATCTATTTCTGCTTTATTGACTATGCCAAAGCCTTTGACTGTGTAGATCACAATAAACTGTGGAAAATTCTGAAAGAGATGGGAATACCAGACCACCTGATCTGCCTCTTGAGAAATCTGTATGCAGGTCAGGAAGCAACAGTTAGAACTGGTCATGGAACAACAGACTGGTTCCAAATAGGGAAAGGAGTACGTCAAGGCTGTATATTGTCACCATGTTTATTTAACTTATATGCAGAGTACATCATGAGAAATGCTGGACTGGAGGAAACACAAGCTGGACTCAAGTTAACTCTTATATTAATATTTCATTTTATCTTTAGCCTCACCCTTTGCTGTAAGAATGCCTTTCCAAGTAGAAGAAGCAAATCAGATCACCAGAAATTCTAATTACGGTTACTTCATTTTCATATGATTTTCTCATTCTGATAGAATCAGAAGGATGAGAGAATCCTCTTCACAGGTCACAGTGGAGTGATGCCTGTTCGCTGTAGCCTTTTCTGTAAAGAGATGGGCTACTTGGCTGCCCTCCCTGTATTGCTGGCTCACATGATCACACTAGTGTTTCAGTTTCTCCATTTTCACTATTTTATTTTTCATAAGATCTGACTGACTGATATAATTTCTTTTGCATTTTCAACTTAAAGTATTCTATTTACTCTCCAGTTTGGTGCCTTCCAGGCTTCCCTGGTGGCACAGGAGTAAAGAATCCTCCTGTCAATGCAGGAGACCTAAGTTCAATCTCTGGGTCAGGAAGCTCCCGTGGAGAAGGAAATGGCAATTTATCTCAAAAATCCCATGGAAGAGAATGGTGAGCTACAGTCCCCAGGGCTGTGAAAGAGTCAGACATGACAACAACTTAACAACAAAATTCATCAGGGAAAGGGACACAGTTCTTGAGATGCTAGCCTACTGTGTTTCCCTTTTGGTGCCTTTCTGATTTCTTCTCTGATTTACTTTTCTAGTCTATACTGCCCAATTAAAATATAGTGGAAACTGGGAAGCATACTCTTCAATTGTCATGGCTTTGTTTTCTTTTTTCTTTGTCCTTATTTTCATTTCCTTTTTCTATTTTTTCCAATATAACACTTATGTTTTTCTCATATTTCTATATTTCTGGTTTCCATAGGATACTGGGTTCCCCATTCTGATGCTTTCTTGTTATGATACAGAATCCATATGTATCCTGTAATCAGGATCACTGAAGCTGTTAACTGTTAGCTCTGAAACTCCAGCAGCTAGACGCCTTCCCCAATGCATGGCGGGGACAGCACACCTCTTTGTCTTGGAGGTTAGACAAGAGATTCTCATTGGACTTGAACAGATTGCAGTTATCTTCTGCCCTTAAAATCATTCTAATCTGTTCTTTCACGGTTGTGATTGAGATTTTAGCCAGGGGGCTCCACTTATATCTAGTCTCTTTCTTCCATATCCTTCTGTAGATCAAGTGAATCATCTATGTTCCGTGCAGTTCTACAGTCTCACTGCATAGGTGGTCTATGTGAGCAAGAAATTTCATCAGCAGCTACAATGTTAGGAAATGGTAAACAATTGGCACCTCTGTCAATCAGAAAAGCAGGAATCAAATAGGTCACATTGCAATGAGGCTGAAATTACTTTTTTATGGATATAAAATTCTTATACCTCTGTAAAAATTAGATATAAAATTTAACACATTATGATCAGGCCTTGAAAGGGTATCTGAATCTAAACAAACATAAATATATGGATTCTGAATAATATACTTACTGAAATGAGTTTGCTACAAAATTTCATCCTGAAATTAAACTGATAGAAAATTTTAAAACAAACATCACAATAACTCTAGGAGAAATCAAAATTGCATTTACACACTGTTTATAAAATGATGAAAACAGGAACTTCTTATATTACCACCCATAGAGTGTTTTATGGTATATTCAGGAAAATATTCTTTCATGACATACTAATTTTTAAGCATTAAATCATTTTAAAATCTTAGAAATTCATTTATTAAAAAACATGAAGAAATTATTAATGAAAGCAGAAGATTGATTAATTGAAAAATAGATAACAAAATGGATTAACAAATCTAAATGTACATTGTTTTAAAAATAATAACTGAAGTATATAGATAATCTAATTAGGAAAAAGAAAACTAGAAGTAAATAAAATGAATTAGATGATATAAATGCAATTAGAAAGAAATTATTTAGGTAGATTATAAACCTCTATACAAATATACATATAATAGGTGGACTAAAGGAGTCTGCTTTGTACTAGAGGACTATTACATAGTACTTACAGCAGGAATTTAATCTTATTTCTATCATTTCCTGGCTGTGTGAAATTGGGAAATATATTCATATTATCTGTGCTTCAGTTACATCATTTATAAAGTGAGAGTGATGATCACTAGATTTACCTCGGCACTTTGTTCTAATTGAGTTAAATAATATTTAAGAAGAACTTCTAAATTCCCAGCATACAGTTAATGTTTAATACAAGTTACACTTTAATAATAGCAGCAACAATTGGGTTTTACAAGCTAAATATTATTTCAACAGCCACAGACTTACATGTTTTTAATATATAACTTTATTGTTAGAATGGCTTTATTTTTAACTCTTAGCACTCAGTTTTGATAAATAACAAGCAAATTACTGTGGATTTGTTCAAGTCAATAAAATCTAAATGAGTGATTAGGTAATTAAATTCAAGAGGTATAACTCAGCCCCATTTCAAAGCCAATGGGCCGCACTTCAAATACCCACCCCCCAAGCCTTTTCCTGTCTTCCTTCTTGATAGGCTATCACTCCAAGGGGTACTTATATCAACAGAGCTGTGCACTGGCAGGCGAGAGACTGTTTCCTCCTTGTCGGACTCATATGTGCCTAGACCCTATTCTGTTGCTGTTATCAGCTGCTGGAGCTTCCGTCATCTCTTTTCTTGGCACAGAAAATATCATTTACAGTTCTGGCAGAGTCACTTGGTTTTTCTATTTATCTCTCTGGCATTGATGATTATCTAGAGAGGATGGTCTGGCTCCCCTGCTCTCCTGCAAGATTAGCTATTTCACACTTGCCGCCAGCGCCTGGAAATCTGGATGACAAAAGCAAGGTATACCTTTACTCCCTCACTCACTGAGTGTGGGATTTCAAGGGAAACCCAGCTAGTCCCTACAGCCCTCCTCAGGGTCTCCTAATGGAGCTAAAAGTTCTTATCACTTCTCTCTCTCCCATTCCCTCATTTGGTATCTTTTAAATTCAAGCTCCAAAGGCTTCTACAAGTGTGATGCGGGTGAGGAAGATGATGGTGATGATTAGGAAGAAGGTACCTTATTTTACATCTGTGAGCTGTCAACTCAAATCAGTCTTCACTGTTGTAAACTGATAGATAACAGAGTTGGTATTTGTTTACACTTAGAGGAGAAAGAAGTTGTCCCAGGGACACAAAAAGTTTGGTGTGAATGGCAAGTAGTATCCAGGTCAGAGAAAGAAGGAATATACTTAGAAAATTGAGCAGGACTCAGATGGTTTTAGATGTCATCATAAGGAATTTGAATTGCATTCTGATGGTGATGGCAAACAATAAATGAGTTTTACACTTGGCAAGGCCAAGATCTGATAGATGATAATGAAAAATATGAACTCTAGAGATCAGAGAGGAGGCAGGGAGACCCCTTAGGATATCACTGCACAAATCCAGGCGAGAAATGAGATGGTGGTTAGGGCCAATATTGTTACAGCGGAAATGATGGCAAATTTGCTGTGAAATGGAAAGAAAATGAAAAGAATCAAGGATAAGTCTTTTGTTATAGACCTGAAGAATGAAGTAGTTGATAGTGTCATTTCAAGAAATGGGACATTTATCCTGTGCCAGGCTTTGAGATATGTGGAATAAGGAAGAAAGTAATAGCTTCCATTTGAGAATGATGTACACAGGGAGGTGAAGGTAACCTTCAGAGATGAAAGGGAAGAGACAGGGATGATGCTAATCAGAATGTTCTTGCTTCTGATGGGAGCAGTGTTTGTTTGACTGGAGAAGAACATAAGAGAATTTCCTGTGGTAATGGAAATGTTCTGTAACTTAGTGTATAGAGCTATATGCATTTTTTCAACACTGGTAGAACTCTATAACTATGCTCTGCATTTCACCATATGTAAATTATACCTTGAAATGGTAACCCATGATTTAGGAAAACAAAAGTAGCTTTGCTCACAAATATAGAAAGATGGAGCTTCTATGGTGGCTCCATGGTAAAGAATCCACCTGCAGTGAAGGAGCTGTAGGAGACTCAGGTTCAGTCCCTGGGTTGGGAAAATCCCCTGGAGGAAGGCCTGGGAACCCACTCCAGTATTCTTGCCTGGAGAATTCAATAGACAGAAGAGGTTGATGGGCTACAGTCCATAGGGTCACAAAGAGTTGCACGTGACTGTAGAAACTTAACACACACATGGAAGGATAGTGAGAATAAAAAGCAATTCAACAAAGGAAGCTTTCCATTGAGATAAGAGAACAAAAAAGCTTTCACTTTCTGAATAAACTGTTTCTACTTAGACTTGTTTAAGACAGAAGTTTGAGAGGTATGACCGTGAACGATCTATCCCAGTTACTTGAGGAGGTGAGTTCTACAGAACTCTCCCTGTGATAATGATTTCCTGTCAGTTAATCTTACTCATAAGATCAGACTATAGGAGAGCTTGTGTTATCAACTGACCCTAACTTTCTCAATGGCATTTAAGGAAATAATGACTCATGTATGTCTGTGTTCCTGCACTGCTGAGGTCTTCTGAACTATTCACAATTATTGGGAGTTATAGAAACTGTCTCCAGAGACATTTCAGGACAGTCAAGTGTGAGGCTTAATTTCATGAGTCAATTTAAATTTCCTTTCTGGAGGCATTTCCTTACTTTCCAGGGTAACAAATCACTCACTCTCTCTGGAGAAGAGAATAAGCAGATGAAACAGATGTACCAATAACCACAAAAACTTAGAGTTCTCTCTAAGAGGAAGGAAGGGATAAATTAGGAGTTTGGAAATAACAGATATACATTCAGTTCAGTTCAGCTCACTCGCTCAGTCGTGTCTGACTCTTTGGAACCCCATGAATTGCAGCACGCCAGGCCTCCCTGTCCATCACCAACTCCCGGAGGTCACTGAGACTCACATCCATCGAGTCAGTGATGCCATCTAGCCATCTCATCCTCTGTCGTCCCCTTCTCCTCCTTCCCCCAATCCCTCCCAGCATCAGAATCTTCTCCAATGAGACAACTCTTCCTATGAGGTGGCCAAAGTACTGGAGTTTCAGCTTTAGCACCATTCCTTCTAAAGAACACCCAGGACTGATCTCCTTTATTTATTTATTTTTTATTATTTTATTTTATTTTATTTTGCTTAACTTTACAATATTGTATTGCTTTTACCATACATCGAGATGGATCCACCACCAGTATACACGTGCTCCCCATCCTGAACCCTCCTCCCTCCCCCCTCCCCATACCATCCCTCCTGATCCTCCCAGTGCGCCAGCCCCAGGCATCTGTTATCCGGCATCGTACCTGGACTGGCGACACGTTTCAGATATGATATTATACATATTTCAATGCTATTCCCCCAAATCATCCCGCCCTCTCTCAGTCCCAGAGTCCAAAAGTCTGTTCTATACATCAGTGTTTCTTTTGCTGTCTCGTAAACAGGGTTATTTTTACCATCTTTCTAAATTCCATATATATGCGTTAGTATACTGTGTTTGTGTTTATCTTTCTGGCTTACTTCACTCTGTTTAATAGGCTTCAGTTCCACCCACCTCCTTAGAACTGATTCTAACACCATACACAAAAATAAACTCAAAATGTATTAAAGAGCTAAATGTAAGACCAGAAACCATAAAACTCCTAGAGGAAAACATAGGCAAAACACTCTCTGACTTATATCACAGCAGGATCCTCTATGACCCACCTCCCAGAATATTGGAAATAAAATAAAAAATGAACAAATGGGACCTAATCAAACTTAAAAGCTTCTGCACAAAAAAGGAAACTATAAGCAAGGTGAAAAGACAGCCTTCAGAATGGGAGAAAATAATAGTAAATGAAGCAACAGACAAACAACTGATCTCCTTTAGAATGGACTGGTTGGATTGCTTGCAGTCCAAGGGACTCTCAAGGGTCTTCTCCAACAACACAGTTCACAACCATCATTTCTTTGGCGCTCAGCTTTCTTCACAGTCCATCCATACATGACATCCACTCACATCCATACATGACCATTTGAAAAACCATAGCCTTGACTAGATGGACCTTTGTTGGCAAAGTAATGTCTCTGTTTTGAATGTGCTATCTAGGTTGGTCATAACTTTCCTTCCAAGGAGTAAGCATCTTTTAATTTCATGGCTGCAGTCACCATCTGCAGTGATTTTGGAGCCCAGAAAAATAAAGTCTGACACTGTTTCCACTGTTTTCCCATCCATTTCCCATGAAGTGATGGGACCAGATGCCATGATCTTAGTTTTCTGAAAGTTGAGCTTCAAGCCATCTCTTAATGTGAGGCTTCTTCCACTTTGATGCAAATCTAATTCAAGTAAATGTAAACATTTTGCCCTCACTATGTTGCCCTCTGGGGCTTGGGGTGTGGGAACACAATGCTCAGTTATTGTCTGGGTACTGTTTTTATGATGAGTAGCAAACTGTGTCCCTGGCTTAGGGTCTTGGGTTCTTAGCAATTGTTGCTGTTAAGTCACTAAGTCTTGTGCGATTCTTTTGGGACCCGATGGATGGTAGCTTGCCAGGCTCCTCTGTCCATGGGATTTCTTTGGTAAGAATACTGGAGTGGGTTGCCATTTCCTTCTCCAGGGTATCTCCCCAACCCCAGGAATGAATCTCCATCTCTTGCATTGGCAAGAAGATTCTTTACCACTGAGCCACAAGGGAAGCCTATTCTTGGCAATACATGGGTGTGTCTATATATCAGATCAGATCAGATCAGATCAGTTGCTCAGTCGTGTCAGACTCTTTGCGATCCCATGAATTTCAGCACGCCAGGCCTCCCTATCCATCACCAACTCCCGGAGTTCACTGAGACTCACATCCATCGAGTCAGTGATGCCATCCAGCCATCTCACCCTCTGTCATCCCCTTCTCCTCTTGCCCCCAATCCCTCCAAGCATCAGAGTCTTCTCCAATGAGTCAACTCTTTGCATGAGATGGCCAAAGTACTGGAGTTTCAGCTTTAGTATCAGTCCTTCCAAAGAAATCCCAAGGCTGAACTTCTTCAGAATGGACTGGTTGGATCTCCTTGCAGTCCAAGGGACTCTCAAGAGTCTTCTCCAACACCACAGTTCAAAAGCATCAATTCTTCGATGCTCAGCCTTCTTCACAATCCAACTCTCACATCCATACATGACCACAGGAAAAACCATAGCCTTGACTAGACGTACCTTTGTTGGCAAAGTAATGTCTCTGCTTTTGAATATGCTATCTAGGTTGGTCATAACTTTCCTTTCAAGGAGTAAGCGTCTTTTAATTTCATGACTGCAGTCACCATCTGCAGTGATTTTGGAGCCCAGAAAAATAAAGTCTGACACTGTTTCCACTATTTCCCTATCTATTTCCCATCAAGTGATGGGACCAGATGCCATGATCTTTGTTTTCTGAATGTTGAGCTTTAAGCCAACCTTTTCACTCTCCTTTTTTACTTTCATCAAGAGGCTTTTAGTTCTTCTTCACTTTTTGCCATAAGGGTGGTGTCATCTGCATATCTGAGGTTATTGATATTTCTCCCAGCAATCTTGATTCCAGCTTGTGTTTCTTCCAGCCCAGCATTTCTCATGATGTATTCTGCATATAAGTTAAATAAGCAGAATGACAATATACAGCCTTGATGTACTCCTTTTTCTATTTGGAAACAGTCTGTTGCTCCATGTCCAGTTCTAACTGTTGCTTCCTGACCTGCATACAGATTTCTCAAGAGGCAGATCAGGTGGTCTGGTATTCCATCTCTTTCAGAATTTTCCACAGTTTATTGTGATCCACACAGTCAAAGGCTTTGGCATAATCAATAAAGCAGAAATAGATGTTTTTCTGGAACTCTCTTGCTTTTTCCATGATCCAGAGGATGTTGGCAATTTGATCTCTGCTTCCTCTGCCTTTTCTAAAACCAGCTTGAACATCAAGAAGTTCACAGTTCACATATTGCTGAAGCCTGACTCGGAGAATATTGAGCATTACTTTACTAGCGTGTGAGATGAGTGCAATTGTGCGGTAGTTTGAGCATTCTTTGGCATTGCCTTTCTTTGGGATTGGGATGAAAACTGACCTTTTCCAGTCCTGTGGCCACTGCTGAGTTTTCCAAAATTGCTGGCATATTGAGGGCAGCACTTTCACAGCATCATCTTTCAGGATTTAAAATATCTCAACTGGAATTCCATCACCTCCACTAGCTTTGTTCGTAGTGATGCTTTCTAAGGCCCACTTGACTTCACATTCCAGCATGTCTGGCTCTAGGTCAGTGATTACACCATCGTGATTATCTGGGTTGTAAAAATCTTTTTTGTACAGTTCTTCTCTGTATTCCTGCCACCTCTTCTTAATATCTTCTGCTTCTGTTAGGTCCATGCAATTTCTGTCCTTTATCAAGCCCATCTTTGCATGAAATGTTCCTTTGGTATCTCTGATTTTCTTGAAGAGATCCCTAGTCTTTCCCATTCTGTTGTTTTCCTCTATTTCTTTGCATTGATTGCTGAAGAAGGCTTTCTTATCTCTTCTTGCCATTCTTTGGAACTCTGCATTCAGATGTTTATATCTTTCCTTTTCTCATTTGCTTTTTGCTTCTCTTCTTTTCACAGCTATTTGTAAGGCCTCCCCAGACAGCCATTTTGCTTTTTCCCATTTCTTTTCCATGGGGATGGTCTTGTTCCCTGTCTCCTGTACAATGTCATGACCTCCATTCCATAGTTCATCAGGCACTCTATCTATCAGATCTAGTCCCTTACATCTATTTCTCACTTTCACTGTATACTCATCAGGGCTTTGATTTAGGCCATACCTGAATGGTCTAGTGGTTTTCCCTATATTCTTCAATTTCAGTCTGAATTTGGCAATAAGGAGTTCATGATCTGAGCCACAGTCAGCTCCTGGTCTTATTTTTGCTGACTGTATAGAGCTTCTCCATCTTTGGCTGAAAAGAATGTGTCTGTGTATATATATATATATATATATATATATATATATGTCTGTGTGTGTGTGTGTATAAGCAACAGACTAACTTGTTAACTGGCATGTGGGGTAATTTCAGACACTTCAGAGATTTTGAGCTAATATGGAGGATTCTATAGTAATTATGTAATAATTCCTTCACGATGTGTGTCAGATTCATACATGAAAGCTTTGAACCCTAAGCCAGGTGTCCCACAGAGACCAGCAAAATTTGGGAGCTATTTTTAGCAGATGTAATGCTGACAATGAAAATTTAGAGCCACTACTTTTGAGGGGGAAATATACATCCCTGCAACAGTTTTTACAATGTCCTCACACGCAACTATACCTGTTGGCAACCTGTGTCACTGTCAAAGCCTAGTCATTTCCCATCTGTTTCCTTTGTGACTCTGCTTTCTAAGGTCACAGTACAAGTGGTAAGCAAGTCCTCTTTTATTTCCCTCAGTAGAAGAAAACTTTGTATTTAGCTTGCATTCAAATGAAGAAATCTGATTTATACCTTTATCACTTAAAACCTTTTCTTGATTTCAAACGTATTCATTCTCAATTCTCCTGACAGGTGTTCAGTTCTTCCTTTGTCAGAAAGTGGTATACACAGAAAATTTAACAATGAACTTCTATGCAGATGTAACACCATTGCTTTCTTGAAGGTAGATCAAAATATGTATTGTCTACAATGTCCCTATAGCAATTTGCAGGAAGATCAGAAAATGTGAAGCCTACTACACTGTCTGCTGTAACAATTCCCCTGTAGGTTTAGGGGAGTATATAGAACTGAGAGAGTCATTTCCTAGGCAGGTTGATAAGGAGTCTATGGGTCCCCAAGGAGAGAGGGGTCGGGAATTCTCAAGGAGGAAGAAAGAACAAACTTTTTTTCTTTCTCTACATTCCTTAGGATTATATAACAATAATGTATCCTGCCTAAGGACCATCTCTGGATTAAACCTTTTGTTATCTTAAAATGTAAATTATGGGAGTAGGTTTGATGCTGCTGCTGCTAAGTCGCTTCAGTCGTGTCCGACTCTGTGCGACCCCATAGACAGAAGCTCACCAGGCTCCCCCGTCCCTGGGATTCTCCAGGCAAGAATACTGGAGTGGGTTGCCATTTCCTTCTCCAATGAATGAAAGTGAAAAGTGAAAGTGAAGTCGCTCAGTCGTGTCCGACTCTTAGCGACCCCATGGACTGGAGCCTACCAGGATCCTCTGTCCATGGGATTTTCCAGGCAAAAGTACTGGGGTGGGGTGCCATTGCCTTGGTCTTTACAATCTCCAGACATTCTTTGGGTTATATAACTTCATTGTTAACACTAGCAAGTGGGTACTCTTTCTGCCCCCTTCTGATGCCTATGTCATAAGCTTTCTCTATCTCCTTTATACTTTAATAAATCTTTATTACACAAAAGCTCTGAGCGATCAAGCCTCATCTCTGGCCACGGATTGAATTCTCCTCCAGGGGTCAAGAATACCGGTGTCTTCGCATGATTCAACAACAATCTTTCAGAACATAAAGAGATACTTGGACAATTCTATGAATTTGAGCATATCTTGAAACGTAGAAAAATTTGACTCTGGTTCTGACAATATTATAATAACATCCATGCTGATAGTAGTAACACTCAAATAGTGGCGATGGGGAAAAATATTCAACTCATTGTATAAACCATTACTTTATCCGTGTGGATTGACCACACTAAGCAAGTAATTATTTTAATGCCATATTTAGAGACAGAATCTGATAGTGTGTCTGCTACACCTTGGAGATTTATTTCTTCTTGGATACTAAACACATGCTAGGCAACACACAGGACTTTGAATTAGATTTTGATCAATGACCTCATGCTAATTTCCATTCTGTTTGTTTTGCTAGTGGGAAGCTTTGAGAAGTGAAGTTTCAGATCTATTATGTATTTTTGAAGGTATTCAGAAAGACAAAATGATATCTTTTACAGAAGAGATGGCCCCCTATCTCTTTTCTTAATGTCACTTCTCTATATATCTAGGATTATTCTCTATCTCTAGAAAACTCTGATCTTTTATGAAAGAATGAAGTGTGAACTCAATCTATTTGTAAGAACAAAACCACCAAATAGCTTTATTTTCAAAAAAGTAAAATAATCTTGAAATTACCTTACATTCTAAGTGATATTATCTGGACTGGAGCACAAAGATAATGTCATTGTGTCCTTCATATCACTCACCAACCCACAATCTGGAGTTAATTAAATGAAAGATTCATAACAAATGATGAGATAATAAAACAAAGATTTTTTTCATTTATCTTAATTCTTATATATGCACTTAAAATGTCTAGAAAAAAAATCCATCTTATCTTCAATTATAAATATCAGTGAGAGATTCAATTAACTTTAAGTCCCAAGATTAGCTACTGAAATGCAGGTACTATTTTGTTCTTTTCACCAGAGAGTCTGCAACTTGGTAAATTGATCCAAGACCAGAGCACATTTTCCCATCAAAAAAATCCACAGAGAAGTGTCAGGTCAACAGATGGTTCTCACCCAACTGTTGAGCCTTCATAGTCCTCAAGTTGAATATTCTATCAATGCTGCAGAGAACCTAATCATCAGGCTTGTTAATAATACTCCTGTGGAAAATTAATTCAGAACCCTTCAATTCCCTAAGGGAGTCAGGGCACAACTTGCCCTGTCAGTGGGCCATGGATTCTTTTCCTCCTAGTGACTGGGTATGGGAAGTCCCTCTTCCCCTTCTAGTAATTAGCCTTGGTGTAACAGCCATGGTGTGAAGCTGGGATATCCAACACAGAGAAAAGTTGGATAGGGTAAATATACTGGCTTGATAGCTCTGAAGAGATGCTTCTCACTCTGGCTGAGTACATGATACCTTTCTGAAGTTGCCTTACAAGGGGTCTAGGAGCCAACCTTTATGCTTTAATTTCCTCCCAATGTATTGCTTCTGATGAACTCCACCTCCACGCCTCCATGCACAGCTGATTAGATTAGATTCTCAGTATTTCTTCCCTATTTTGCTCTTCTTTTATGAAGCTTACAGGACTTCTGGGGCTTTTTTCTGCTCACATACTTTCTTCCTCGACACCCTCCTTTAAGGCAACCCCTGGGAAGATGTATGTGGTAAAATATTGTCTTCTCAAATCCCTCTTCCTCCATAAACCTCACTTGGTGCTGTAAGGTGTGGTGTGCAAACTGAGCATCTAGGTATGATTTGAAATGAGAGCCCTGCTGACTGTGGCTAGTGATGGTACAGGTTCAGTATAGAAAGATATCCTTCCTTATAAATATTCATTTAACATAGAAATCTCAATATAATTAACTATCGGACTTAAATTTAAAACAACTTTAAGGTGGCTCAGACAGTAAAGAATCTGCCTGCAAGGCAAGAGACCTAAATTTGATGCCTAGGTTAGGAAGATTCCCTGGAAAGGGAGAGGAGCCTGGTGGGTTACAGTCCATAGTGGTGCAAAAAGTCAGACACAACTGAACAGCAACTATATTAGCTTTCCATGCCAATATTCAACCCAATATCTATGTAGATATAGTCCTGAGTTCTATAAGCTCAGGGTGTATGCTGGATAGAAGAACAAAGAAACGAAAGGGTGTCTAGTCTTTGCCTAGAACATAATTGAATCCAGAGTCATCTATTTTGGAATGTATACATAGAGTTAGACATAAAGGGTTTTACATGTTTTGGAGTCTAATTAGTATCATTTTTTTTTTTCATTTCTTTAAATGGAATTTTACTGATTATTCCTCCATTAGTCAAATTCATAGGGAGTTGATCGTTATACTCTTAGGGTTTCTCCCTCTCCTGCAAGTTATTCAAGAAATCCACATGATTAAGGCTTTTTTAAAGAAAAGGTGTCTGCCTGATTTCATTGTGAAATGAAGTAGGAGCATTTCTCCTCTGCCCTAGCTACTGCCATCTCTACCATGGAACCACCCTGCCCTAAAATGCATAGCAGGAGTGATCCCCCTGAGCTGTCCTCTTAGGACTCTTCCTCAACTCTGACATCAGGGGTAAGCCTCACAGCCCCTTGCCATTGTGTGTCCTTGCTCAGTGCCCATTGTACTTGGGAAGGATTTTTAGCAAGATGTATATGCTCTGCCCACCTGTTTTGTAGGGAACTCAATCAACCTTGTCATATCAAATACAGAGAATAGATACTGGTCCATGTTATCCCCCTCTGCCCTCTGTCTTCTAGTCTTCATTTTCCTATTCAAAGTATAGGCTGATTAATTTGTCTGTTGTTTACATAGATATAAAACAAGATACTAAAAAGTCAAGTTGTTTTTTTTTTTTTTTCCCCAGTCCCCTACAACTGTATGAGTGCTTCTTCCAAAGGACCGCTCAACTGGCTCGGGATGGGAAAGCCTCAGTATTCCTTACTAGATTGACAATTTCAGCTTCTATAGATTCCTTCTTCCTCTCTCAGTTCTGATTGTTTGCTTAGAGATTATATAGTCTGATTTGGGGATAAACAACTTGAGTGATGTTTGCAGGGAACAAGTCTATATTTTCAATTCTTAATGAACTCTGAAAAGAGTTGTCTAGTACCACTTTCTGCTGTTCTCTACTTGATGTCTTTTTTTTTTTTTTTTAATAATGTTTGTGATCCTAGTTCTGGGACATCAGAAAACATTTTCCTCCAGATTGGACATTTGTATGAAGTTGGAAAGATCCCAAAGGAAACAGGCGGTGAGATTAGTTGAAGATTCTGGAAATAATCTGAAGGCTGAGAGCTCAGTGAAGTACTATCACACCAGTAAAACATGAAGAAAGTGAGAACAGCATGTTAATGTAGGAAGAGAGGTCATTGCTCCCATTCTGGATAAGTAAGTTGCTTTAGGAAGATTAGGAAGAAGGGAAAAAAAGAGTCTGATTTCCAGGGCAGAAAATAGGAGTCGTCAAGATGTCAAGCTGATAACCACTTAGATTCACTTAGATTCCCTTAGGTATCAGCACACATTGTTGGAGGCTGAACACTCTCTCTTACCTGCATGCCCTCTCTTGTGCATGCCCCCCACCCTTTTTTTCTTCCACCTTCCATGGGGCCTAAGTTCAAGGGAGAAAACGGCAGTGATCAGCCTTTGGGAACTAGACCAGACCTCCAAAATGACACTCCTTTTCCACCCTCCCTCTGAGCTCATCTGTGATTCTAACCTAGAAGAGAGCTGAGTGGTGATGGTCATGGTGATGAGAAGTGGATGTGGGGCAAATTTGTGATATCTGAACTGGTTAGTAAGTGCGAGCACTATCATGAATTCTATTTGGAAAACACTTGATTTGAAGGAACATTTATTTGAAACTTTTAAGAAGGGACTAAGACCCGCGGAAACTCAGATTATATCTCTTTGCTTCTACTGGTCCTAATGCAGGAGAGTGAGTTGGGTTCATGTAGCAAACTCCCTATTGTGCAAATACAATGTCTGTGACTATTGTTCACACCTGATACAAGGCAAATTCCTGTGAGAAAATGTCTCTTCCTTCTTCCCTATATATTCATAGAGGAATCCCTCCCACATTTGGCCCTGGTCCAATACCCTTGAATGGAGGAATTCTGAATATAGGGTATAGTTTTCAGTCTCCACTGGATCCAGCCCAACAAAAAGTAGGAAAACTTGCTACCTCTCTTCCTACCCCTAATTTTTTAAAAAAACTCTGACCTATTGCACTTTGATCCTAGTCAACTGTTAAGATCAGCGAAGGTTCTTAAGTTCTGCTTCTTTTCTCTAGAACTGGATTTCTAACTAGACCTCACATTGCAGAAGTGGTGGATCTGTCAAGTCCATTGTGAACAAACAGCTGCTGGTCTTTGTGTAGTAGAACATAGACAGAGGGCGGGTCTCTGATTTGAGGTGGAGAAGAAGACTTGAGGAAAATTGGAGGTGATCTTCTGACTGACGGCAAAAGCCATCAAGCTCATGGAAACAGAAGCCTGTAGAAAGGAAATCCTACCTGAATGTGCTACCCCATGCCTTGGTCTGTGAGGCTCAGCAGCAGGTAAAGATTCCACTTTTTAAAAGACATAAAATGGGTCACACATGAAGCAAATGAGTACTGATGCTCTGAGCAGAGCAGGAAATAGAATCATTCCAGGAGACTGCAGTGTGGGAACTGGAAGGGCTGCCAAAGGCTGTAAGGAAGACTTGCTGAAAAGGCTTGCTCATGTTGTAAATGACAGGGACCTTGCTGATAAAAGGTCCCAAATACAAATACATAAGGAAAAAAGAGTTTACTAATTTTATATACCCACCTCTGAATGAATGTCATCTTTTACTAAAAACAAAAACATGTTTTATTTGGATTTTTTTTTTTTCAGAGTAACCTCACAAAGGAAAGTTTTGATCATCAGTTCAGTTCAGTTCAGTCACTCAGTCTTGTGTGACTCTTTGCAACCCCATGGACTGTAGCACACAAGGCTTCCCTGTCCATCAATAACTCCTGGAGTTTACCCAAACTCATATCCATTGAGTCAATGATGCCATCCAACCATCTCATCCTCTGTTGTTCCCTTCTCCTCCTACCTTTAATCTTTCCCAGCATCAGGGTCTTTTCCAAAAGTCAGTTCTTTGCAGTAAGTGGCCAAAGTATTGTAGTTTTAGCTTCAGCATCAGTCCATACAATGAATACTCAGGACTGATTTCCTTTAGGATGGACTGGTTGGATCTCTTGCAGTCCAAGGGACTCTCAAGAGTCTTCTCCAACACCATAGTTCAAAAGTATCAGTTCTTCAGTGCTCAGCTTTTTCATAGTCCAATTCTCACATCCATACATGACCACTGGAAAAACCATAGCTTGGACTAGATGGATCTCTGTTGGCAAAGCAATGTTTCTGCTTTTTAATAAGCTGTCTAGATTGGTCATAGCTTTTCTTTCAAGGAGCAAGCACCATTTAATTTTATGGCTGCGGTCACCACTTGCAGTGATTTTGGAGCCCAAGAAAACGAAGTCTATCACTGTTTCCATTGTTTCCCCATTTATTTGCTATGAAGTGATGGGACCAGATGCCATGATCTTAGTATTTTGAATGTTTAATTTTAAGCCAGCTTTTTCACTCTCTTCTTTCACTTTCATCACAAGGCTCTTCAGTTCCTCTTCACCTTCTGACATAAGGGTGGTGTCATCTGCATATCTGAGGCTATTTTAACCATAGAACTTAGATAAAATAGTTGAAGGCCACTTCAGGTTAGCTGAAAACCAGTAGTCTTGGATATGCCAAAAAGGGCCTTGGGACTGAATATAGAAAGAGCAACCAGAAATAGCTGAGCACTGCTCAGTGCAATAGAGGTATCTGAGTTCCTGGAGGCAAAGCAAGGGTAAAGAGAGAATATGAGGGGCCAGGAGGAAATAGATTAAAAAAGTACAAGAGGAGATTTAGCAGAAGAGATACAGAATGAGGGAGCAGGTCAAGGACAGAATATGGCCCTTGACTCGGCAAGTTTGGAGAAGCTAGAGCTAGAAATAAGCACAAAAGAGCTCTGGGCATTTCACAAGTTTTCCCATGAATATGTAATGACCTAGCCTCCATCTTGGAGGTGGAATTGGAGGGGGGATTCCAAATAATTAAACAGATGGAAATAACTAAGTGATCAGACTGTCATTCCCAGTTTCTCTCATTTCCCAGAGTGCTGGGTGACAGGAAGAAATATGTGACCACTTCAAAATAATCAAGTGGACAAGTGACAAAAAAAAAAAAAAAAAAAAAACCTTAAGCAAACATGAACTGATAAGAATATTTACATCTACACAACTCTAGACCATAAATCTGCTGATGGAGGGTTTTTAAATCATATTCATTAATTCAGTGACTTTTCCAGTGTTGAGCAACTGTTTGTGAAAAGCAGAAAAGAATAACAGGAGGAGGAAAGAGAAGCAAGGATAGGGTTCATAGGCTGTTACTGGTTAGAAGAAATTGAGTAGCACAGAAAATATATTCAGCTCAGCATCTTTGATGTTAGCCATCTCTCTATTGGGAAACCTCCCCGCGATGTGCTTGCACGCACACATACACTCACATACACATACAACCGCACAGCCCAGTTTCCTCACCTGCTATAAGTTTATCTTCCTTTGTCCTTTTATTTAAAAGCACAACTCTCCCCAAACTCAAGTTGCCATTTCCTGTTCCACTTTCAGCTTTTCTTTGCTACATGGCCTGTGTGCCATCTGGGCCATGACGTATTTTCTGTGTATTTATTTTTTGTCACCACACTTTGGTATCTAAGCTTGAGGATAACAGGAAATTTCAACAGTTTTGCTCACTGACATGTCCCTTAGCAATGAAAAGGTTCTTGGCCCATAGTAGGTACTTTTGAAGAAATGTATGTATGAATGAATGAAAGTGAATATATATGTCCTGATCATCTGAAAAACAGAAATGAATTTTTTCCCTCCAGACTCAAAGAATCACATTGAAGAAGTTAAAACAGGAAAAAGAAAGTGAAAAAAAAAAAGGTGGGGGGGAACCATTATCAGATATGAATTAAAGCCTGTCTGCTTTTATGTATTCGAAACCCCAACCAACACAGAACAGTAGTCAGAAGCTGGACCTAATTTCTAGGAAGGAAATTAGAAGCTTATTTTCTGTCTTTCCATTGCTTTTGAATCTGTGTCCTGATACAAGCCAAATGTTGTCTGTCAGCCTGTTCCAGCATGTGCTTTCATGTGCTGCCACGCTTTTCACTGCTGTCCCTCCGAGTTAAACTGCTCTGTTCTGCTGCCTCACTATCTAAGCTTGAGATAAAAATGCTCAGTTGCTGCTGCCATGCTGTCTCGAGTGTAAATTCCTCTGACTACATCTTGGTAGCTTCCAAATAAGATTTAGAGAAACCAAGCAACCACTGTGATGATGACTAAACATTTTGCAGAACAGTGAGAGGGAGAGATTGGTATGGCTCTGATGGTTGCATTTTTCCTTCTGAGCAACACCAATCCCCACCACCTAGGGAGGATAGATGACTAGTGAGTGCCATCATGGGCACAGCTCTGACTGGTCAACAGATGCAATTCTATTATTATGTACATTCCCTAAGAATAAGAAATTGGATGAAATTAAAAAAGAAAACAAATAGATGGAGCCTTTCTTCACCAGAGAAGCTGGTAAAAGCCAAAAAGTCTTCCTGGCCTTTGTTTACTATCTTTCCATGGAGTAGCAGATGTTGGGAATTCTAGAAAATGAAAAAAAAAAAAATGCTAATATCCATTGAAGCCTGAGTGATCTTTAATGCAAAGCTGTAGGATCATTGAAATTCAAAATTTCCAGCAAGTTATGTTATTAATATTGTTCACATATGCTTTTTTTTTTTTTTTAACTGTTTAGGGTGTTCTTTGATGTAAATCCAAGAGGGTGTACAAAGGGTGTGGGCATATGTGTGATACTCTTACTCACTGTAAAGGAAAACCCAGCACCAGGGAAAAGTTGGTTGCCATCAGCCTTGTCTCAGCACAGCTTTAGGGCAGCATGAAGTATCATAGTATCATGTTGCTGCTGCTGCTGCTGCTAAGTAGCTTCAGTCGTGTCTGACTCTGTGCGATCCCATAGACAGAAGCCCACCAGGCTCCCCCGTCCCTGGGATTCTCCAAGCAAGAACACTGGAGTGGGTTGCCATTTCCTTCTCCTCATAGTATCATAGTGCCCTCTTTTTTTGATTATGTATATCTAACATTTATCTAAAATACTCTTGCACTCGCATGGCTACTTTCCAAATTTCTTCTGCAAAGTTCAGTAATTCAACTGCATTCAGGATATTTTTCTCAATTTTCTACCATATTTTTAAACTTTTAATTTTATGTTGGAGTACAGTTGATTAACAAGGTGTTAATTTCAGGTGTGCGGCACAGTGATTCAGTTATACATATACATGCATCTATTCTTTTTTCAAATGATTTTCCCATTTAGGTCATTACATAATACTGAGCAGAGTTCTCGCTG
The DNA here is from genome assembly GCA_935064755.1 of Tragelaphus eurycerus. NCBI lineage: Eukaryota > Metazoa > Chordata > Mammalia > Artiodactyla > Bovidae > Tragelaphus > Tragelaphus eurycerus. Next base: position 7,196,057 of record CAKXYN010000012.1, on the reverse strand, counting down.
TTAATACGGTAGATCCCCTCATTGGTTATCCATTCTAAACAGCAGTGGTGCACGTCAATCCCAAACTCCCTAATTATCCCTCCTCCCCCACTCTTCCTCCCTGGCAACCACAAATTCACTCTCTAAGTCTGAATCTGTTTGCACTTTACAGATAAGTTCATTGACATAATTTTTTTATATTCCACACATAATCAACATTATTTTTTCCAACATGTCTTCACATAGTTTGTCAAGTTAGATGACAAAAAAAAGAGAAAAGTTGTCATAAAGGATCATCCGTTAATATTTGTTTTGGGTGTATTTATTTATAATATAAAAACTATGTTATCTTATAGCATAAACAGGGTTCTTGGTAGGGATATTTGAATGATGCTCTGAACTTGATGATATTCAATATATATTATCACTCTTAGAAAGTAAAAGCCCCCGCCCCGATTAAGATTTACAGTTTAATTATTTGCATTCAGAAGAAAATATTAAAAGCCAGAAATCGTTGAGTCTCTGCTCTTCTCTCAGTGGAACCAGTGTAAACTGAGTATTGCAATCAGGTTATGGGAATTTGGTTCCTTTTACTTTCTATTGAGGGAACACATTCTGACAAGCAATCTTAATTTAAAAAGTTAAAATTTGAAAACAACATTAATACAATTTCACATTGGATTTGAAGAATAAATTTCAAAACTTGCAGATTAATTTGTGCTTAGAAAAAAAGTATTTCTCCATGTTTCTTTTTCTGAAAGATCTACCTGTCATCTTTTGAGTAGTCAGATCCCATGCTGCAGTCCTGCCTTTCCAGCGCCCTCTACTGGGCAGTACAGCTGATGATTATGTGTATGTGGGCGCATTCACATATAGGCTGATTTCATTTTCAAAGCACAGAATCAAAGGGCAAGGCTAGAAGGAATTTGAGAATTCCATCCCTACTTTCTACTGGGGTCCTATTCAAGCCACCTGAGAGACATGAAAATCTCTTCTGTTTTTCAAGAGTGTTAGAGAAGCAAAATGTGTCAAAACTACTTTGGCTGATATTTTTACCCACCTGGCTTCATACCCGTGATGCCCTAGTGGGCGTTTAGGATGACTTAAATTACTGCACCTGCCACAAGTGCCTTTAGGGTACTGTAATCGATAACACTACCTTTTATTCCTTAAACACAAAAGATGTGACTTTCACTCCAGCCAATGGAATTAATCAGTGCAATGTAAAAATTGCATATGTGTTTATCATTGCCTTTCTGGCCATAGTAATGAGTGCATATGTGTGATGCAAACAACATACTGTTTCTATTTTTTCATAGGAAATATCTAGAGGCACACGCACCCACATAAAAACCCATGTTGCCTTTTAATGATATTCATTTTGTTACATTTTAATGTGAAGAGCACAAAAATTCTTTATCCTTAGGCTGGAATTTAGTGTCTGTCAGTATTTGGCATGTGCCTTTAACACAATCTTTATTACATTTTGATGTCTGTGATTGACCTCCAAAACAGGAGGTTTAAAACAAAACAAGTCAAATATCGTAGCTAAAGGGAATCTATGCGTGCTCCCTGCTCTTGTTTCCTTCCCTTGGTTACTGGTAGAATTTGTTAATTAAAGCATGAAAGGAGATGAAATTTGGTAACTTTAAGAGCTGCTTTTGGTTGATTTTTGACTCCTTGAACATTAAGTTTATATGGATATTTATATGTCAATGCATGGCATATATATATATATATATATATATATATATTTTTTTTTTTTTTAACTTGCTGAGGCTCCTAGATAGTGTCCTGGCTGTGCTGTGCTATACTTAGCACAGCGTCGCACTCATGTGCAACTCTTTGTGACCCCATGGACTGTAGCCTGTCAGGCTCCTCTGGCCATGGGGATTCTCCAGGCAAGAAGACTGGAGTGGGTTGCCATACCTTCCTCCAGAAGATCTTCCCAACTCAAGGATCCAATCCAGGTATTCCGCATTGCAGGTGGATTCTTTATCGTCTGAGCCCACCAGGGAAGCCCAAGAATAGTAGTTAGCCTATCCCTTCTCCTGGTGATCTTCCCAACCCAGGAATCTAACCAAGTCTCCTGCATTACAGGCAGATTCTTTACCAGCTGAGCTACCAGAGAAGCCTTAGTCTTCTGGCTGCCGTCAAAGAATGAAATCACCACCATCCCTTGCAACTTTTCAGCTGGTGCATAACTATAATATCCTAATAACAAACTTGCTGATGGATGTTACATCTTTCAGTTTTCTGCAGTTACTCTATCATTTTCTATGCTATGCTATGCTAAGTCACTTCAGTTGTGTCCGACTCTGTGTGACCCCACAGACGGCAGCCCACCAGGCTCCCCCGTCCCTGGGATTCTCCAGGCAAGAACACTGGAGTGGGTTGCCATTTCCCCCTCCAATGCATGAAAGTGAAAAGTGAAAGTGAAGTCGCTTAGTCGTGTCCGACTCTAGTGACCCCATGGACTGCAGCCTACCAGGCTTCTCCATACATGGGATTTTCCAGGCAAGAGCACTGGAGTGGGGTGCCATTGCCTTCTCTGGGAAAAAAAAAGAACCTATTCAACTTTAAAAAGTATTTGAGTTTGTAGTATTTTTGGCCATCTTGCCATGTTTATACTTTTTGTGATAATGTATTGGATAGTGAAGACCTAGGAGATAGAAACATTTTTATCCAACTGATGGACCCAGAATTCTAATTATTTACGTTTTTGTTCCATTAGGCTACCAACTGTTGTTTATTAACTGCATGTGGAATTCAAAAACGCTGAAGAAAGCCAGCCATGCTGTAATGGAAACAGTGTTGGTTTGGGAGTTAAGAGTTTGGTAAATTTTGTTTTTGTCTTCTATTGCTGTCCCTATATGTTTCAGTAGCCTTGAAGGAAAGCATTTTATTTTAAAAAATAAGCCTTTAGGGACTTCCTTGGTGGTCAAGTGGTTAAGACTCCATGCTTCAAACAGGGGGTGTGGGTTTAATCCCTGGTCAGGGACTAACATCTCTCATGTTGTAGTGCAAATTATATTAATAATTAACCCCCCTAATTACTGACTTCCTCATCTTATAATAAGTATTGGTTGGAGTAAGATGATTAACTCTTCTGCAGATGATTAACTCATAAGCCAGACTTGCATATCCAAATGCTCTGTTGACATCTTTGCTTAGAAATATGATCTGACCTCAATGGTAGCATTTTAATATGTAAAAAGCAAAACAAAACACAACCTTTGATTTGCCTCCACACATCTGCCCACTCACCTAGTCTTCCCCATCTCAGAGCATAGCAATTATTCAGACCAAAGTGATACATGGACTGAGTGGTCTTCTGTTTTCAAGCCTCTCCTATGGTCTATCCCCTGACAAGGCAGCTGGAAACAAATCTGTTTAAAGAAATCTATAAGACTGCTTTTCTCTTTTATTAAAAACCCACCCACAGCTGCCCATATGCTTTTAAAATTTTGAAGTGTTTATTTTATTTATTTTTGACTCCACTGAGATTTCATTGCTGCACATGGGCTTTCTCTAGTTGCCGAGAGCATGGGGCTACTCTCCAAGTGCTGTGCACGCTTTTCATTGCTGTGGCTTCTCATTTGCAGAGCATTCGGCTTCAGCAGTTGCAGCTCACAGGCTCTGGAGTTCAGGATCGGTAGTCATGATGCACAGGGTTAGCTGCCTTGCAGCATGTGGGATTTTAGTTCCTGGACCAGAGATTGAACCCATGTTCCCTTTATTTGCCACTGGATTCTTAACTACTGGACTACCAGGGAGGTTCCAGCGCATATGTTTCATCTGCAGCATTTTTCTTTATTATTTCTTCTCTGAATTCACCTGCCACCGCTGTCTTCTAAAATCAATTTGCTCTAGTTGGATGGGTCTTTTTGCTCCATTATCTGGCTCCATGTAGAAAAATAACTCCTTAAGAGAATCCTTCACTAGGATTGTTTTGTTATCTTTATTAAAGAAACCATAATGTGGTTAAAATAAAGCTGATTTTGTAGCACTTAAGCAAATACTAAAAAGTATAATTTGCCTTCTTGTATAGGTATGGGTATATCTCATCTTAAGCAGAAGTTTGAAATTGCACATCTTTTTATAATAAAGAAATTATTTGATGAATGTAGAAGTTTCTGCGTTGGAACAGAGAATACTTGGAAATAAAGTATTTATTTATTCTCCTTTTATTTGGTTTGCAAAGAAATGGTGGTCCTAGAATTCTCTTTCTGATGCAAAAGTTTTGAAATTGAGAGGGTACATCTTTTGGCTCACAAAATCCTTCCATGGGTAGAACTTTACTTCCTGGTGGCTCAGACAGTAAAGCGTCTGTCTACGATGAGGGAGACCCAGGTTCGATCCCTGGGTTGGGAAAATCCTTTGGAGAAGGAAATGGCAATCCACTCCAGTACTATTGCCTGGAAAATCCCATGGACAGAGGAGCCTGGTAGGCTACAGTCCGTGGGGTCACAAAGATTCAGACACGACTGAGCGACTTCACGTTCACATTTTTGTTTTGCACAGTAAAAAACTCAATGCATAAAAAACTTCCTATTTGAGGGCATGTACAATTGTTTCCACTTTCAGGTATGTGTTTTCTCAATATATTCATTTAACTAAAGCTCTCACTTCCAGTTTCTGCTCAGCTGTCATCTCTGTAATATATTCTTCCCTGACCTTTTATATCAAATAACTCTCCACTCCTCCTCTAAGCTGTTTCATGTCTTTATTCTTTATAGAATCTATCATTATCAGATATACAATATGTTTATTTGATTATTTGTATATTATTCATGAATTTCCTGAAAGCACGGTTGTAGTTTGTCTGTTTGCTTTTAATTGTTGGTATACTCGGTACCTAGAAGAGTTCCTGGCATGTAATAAATGCCTAGTAATATCTGTTCTTTAACAGGATATTTAAGTTTGATTAAAAGACATGATTTTCAGATTAAAAAAGAAAAATGGAGGGAATAAGTTCAAATACACAAGAGTCAACTGTATATAAACTAGAATAAACTTGTAATATTTCACTTATATAGTCAACACATTTATGTTAATGCCTATTGTGACCAAGTGCCATTCCAAACACTGGAGTTCCAGATATGGAGAGGCTTAGATGAAGGGTAGAATACAACACACAAAGATTTAAAACTAGAAGTGAGAACAAAGTCCTATGGTATCACAAACAGAAGGTCAATTACTTCTGCCCAAAGCAGTTAGTGAGATTTCACGGAAAAGAGTGCACTTAAGCCAGGCCATTTGTGAGAAGTGGTGGTGATGGTAGTGGTGCTAGTGAGGGGGTTATTGCTGTTGTTCAGTCGCTAAGTCAAATCTGCCTCTTTGTGACCCCATGGATTACAACATGCCAGCCTTCCCTATTCTTCACTATCTCCTTAATTTTGCTCAAACTCATGTCCATTGAGTCAGTGATGCCATCCAACCATCTCTTCCTCTGTTGCCTTCAGCATTCAATCTTTCCCAATACAACAGGGAGGGTGGTGGTGACTATTAATGGGTAGGCAACATATAGGGAGGTGAATATTTCAAATTGTGGAAATAATATGAGAAAACACAAGGTAGAATCACACATTTAGAAGATGTAGCATTTGCCAGCAAGTTTCTATAAAGCCATATATCCCTGGCTCCCTGCTTCTGCTTAGCTGACCACCCACTGAAGAATGCTGTGAATCTATGAATGCTAAGAATGCTGGAATCTCTGCTACCCTAGAAACAAATCATGGGCATCCTCAACCTTTGGGGACGTCCCAAGCTCCCTTTATTTATATATCCACAGGCTAGTAAGACAGAAGGCCAATGAAGTAGCAGCTAGATTCTGCCTCTGTCTTCAATTTAGCCTCTGAATTGTGTATCCAGCTGGGTCTTGCTGTTAGATGATTCTATATGACTGAATGGCAGCACCCTTTCCCAGCAGGAGACAGCAAGGAATGGAGTCTGGACTCAACGTGGAAGAGCTGACATATATATTTTAGTATTTCTTTTTCTTACTTTTGTAATCCCAGACATTTTTCCACATTAATATTTTATCACCTTTTTTTTTTAATGTTGCAAATATATGAGGCAGAAATGCAAAGAGAGCTGGTACCTTTTGAGGGACTGACCATTACCCATTGTAAAGTTAGGGTTTTTTAAACATCTCCTCATTTATGTTTAATGTAGCATTAGCCATCACAACTGCTCTGTCTACCCTGGTAAAACTGAGTTTAACATGTTTGATAAACTAGGAAATTGTGTTGTTTCTGGGTTGTAACCTCAGCTCTAAAATGAATAATTATGTGTCATAAAACAATACACCTGAACATTCTTTTAGGGTCCACATGTATCCAACAAGGAACTTGAACCACAGTGATTACTGAGATTCAGCATTCCCTAATTACAGAAATTAAGAAAAAAAAAGGTCGAAAATGAAATTGGAAGCCTTTTACAATCAGCATCAGTCATTACTTGAAAGGCACTGAGAATATTTTGGTTTGTTCATTTATTTTAAATATTGACTTTTCAGATGTATGAATCCCTTTTATGCCTTCTCCATCTACGCGTCTACTACTCAGACCCATTCAGTCACGGTTAGAATACTGAATTTTAAAAATTTATTATTTTACATATTGTGCTAATGGCACCTTGTGTGTGTATGTATGTGTGTTGTATTTAGATTCATAAATTTGTCAGGCAGGGGTTATTTAAATCAACTAAGGACTGCTTATTACACAACCTAGACAGCATATTAAAAACAAAGACATTACTTTACCAGCAAAGGTGTGTCTAGTTAAAGCTTTGGTTTTTCCAGTAGTCATGTATAGATGTGAGAGTTGGACTATAAAGAAATCTGAGCACTGAAGAACTAATGCTTTTGAACTGTGGTGTTGGGGAAGACTCTTGAGAGTCCCTTGGACTGCAAGGAGATCCAACCAGTCCATCCTAAATGAAATCTGATGCTAAAGCTGAAACTCAAATACTTTGGCCACCTGATGCAAAGAACTGACTCATTGGAAAAGACCCTAATTCTGGGAAAGATTGAAGGTGGGAGCAGAAGAGATGACAAGGGTAGATGGTTGGATGGCATCACTGACACAATGGAAATGAGTTTGAGTAAACTCCCGGAGGTGGTGATGGACAGGAAGCCTGGTGTGCTGTAGTCCATGGGGTCGCAAAGAGTCAGACAAGACTAAGCGACTGAACTGAACTGAACTGAAGGACTACTTTGCAATAAATCACAATAACTGTTATGAGGATGAGCATGACTTAAGTGGAAAGCTGGTGGTCATTTCACGTTACTGCTCCATTTAGTTGTTCTTATAGATATTAGATCTTAGAGGGCTTCCCTTGTGGCTCAGCTGGTAAAGAATCTGTCTGCAATGGGGGAGACCTGGGTTCGATCCCTGGGTTGGGAAGATCCCCTGTAGAAGGGAAAGGCTACCCATTCCAGTATTCTTTCCTAGAGAATTCCGTGGACTGTATAGTCCATGGGGTTGCAAAGAGTCGGACATGACTGAGCAACTTTCACTTCTTCACTTCATTAATCTTAGAAAGTATTAAAAAAAAAAAAAAAAGTCCCAAAGCATGACACACCATTTTATTTTCTGTGCCTGAAATGATAGACAATACTAAATAAAACCTCTCACTTTTATTTTCTCAATAAATTCTTGTGACTCTGGATCCCATTTGATCCCAGGAAGTCTGACTAACTCGGGGCACAAGAGAAAAAAATACTCATTTCCTCACCACACACACCTCCTCTGCTCCCACTTTCATGGTGTCATATTTATCTACATTTAAGGGATAAAACAATGTAGGAAATATTTCTATATTTTCCCACTAAAATACAAGTTTGTTGAAAAAGTGAGCTGTTAAAAAGAACAGAATTGGGGTAAAAGAATATGTTTGGAAACATGGTAAACATTAATAATTTTAAATGAAAGATAAGGCATATGTTATGTATATAACTTTGAAACATACATTTACTTATCCTTTGTTGCTACCATCACCCTGCCTATGGAAGTGGTACTGAATTTACATTTTAGGATACAAGAATCAATTCCTTTAAATTAAAACCAGTAATCAATAAAGACTTTTCAAAATCTGATGCCATTGTGAAGCTCATATAATTTCAAAGAAGAATCTTTATACATTAAGAAATTGATTCATTTTCACATGATCAGATATTTTCATTGCTACTGGATTAAAACCTAGTGCATGTAATTTTAGTACACTTGTATCATTTTCTTTAAAAACAAAATGTACAACTTAATACCATGCCTGATAAATTAGTTTTCTTGGTTTCTATTGAGTATGTTTTAAAGAAAAAAATATGGTTCTGACAAGTATTTAAAGGACAAGTACAGTTCTGATGAGCCAGATATTATAGCTATATGTGAAGGGATTAAGCAGCTTAAAATATATTGTCACAGATTCTGGAATCTCCCCTTTTTCTTGACAGCCAAGGTCAAGTTTTCCTGGCTGCGACCATGGGGACTATTTTCAAACCATTTTGCAGACCCAGTCTTGTAATCTTCAATTAATATATACTCTAGAGATTTGGAGGATGTCACTTTCGTAATGACATTTACATTGAAACCATGAATAAAATGCTTATAAATCCTGCAAAACAGAGCTTATTCATTTGCAGCTGTTGATGACAAAAATACCTCTAAGAGCAGCTTCTGTCTATTTCTGCTTAGTTGACAATAAGCAGAAACCAGTCCAGGCACAATTAGAATGACAGGGAAAGATATGCTCTTCATCTTAAGTCCCTCTCCCGTTCCCACACTGTCTTGATGGCTGTGCTCTGTCATCTCTTGCTTTGAGAATTCGGTGCACCCCACCCCACCCCCACCCCCTGGTTTCTATTCCTAGTTCACAAGGTTCTAATGCCTAACAGGACACTTTTGAATCGATTGACTTATTGCCCTTCATATGAAAGGATTTCAAGTATGCTCCAAAAGCATTCAGTTTTTTCAACTTAACTGTGAAATAAATGTTATAAATTCTCTGGCTCAAAGAATTGTTAAAATATCTGAAATCAAAAAAAATACTCTGTTCTTCTATAATAATTATTTGAGAACAAAAGTGGTCCCAATGCAACTGATATGTTAGGGAACAATTTAAGCATAACACACGTTTCACATTTGCTTATATGCAAATTCCTCTTCTAGAAACACCATATGTCCTCCAAAAACATCACCCACCTGAATCCAGCTGCATAGGAATACGCACAATTCGAACACACATACTTCTAGCTACGTCAGCTTACTGTCTGTCATAACAGCTACACCCATGCACATTTGGTGTTACAAATTTCATCCCATTTCTGAGAACCCTACTGTCACACCCTACTTCTGTCATTCAAAATATTTTGCAGACTTACTATCCTTCCATCACTCAGCTCCACAAGTGAACTCTTGGTCTCTTTCAAAGTGAAGTGCCATATTTATTGTAGTATTTATGTATTTATAAAGCAGTTAATTGTGTAAAATTGTGCTGCTATTTTTATGAAGTTACTATTTTTTTCTGATGTGTCATTGATGAAGTTTTTGAGTGTTGAGCATCTGTGGTTTTTGTTGCATAATTTTGGACATTGTGATGATTTTTAGGAACATATATTTAGCATGATAGCAGAACTGACTGTATGAAAGTCCCTCCATTCCTAAGAATATCTCTCACATTTCCTGGGAGGATGTCTACCAGTGCCTTCTTTGGACCTATTTTCTTCTCGTGCTTGACTTTTGTTCCTGTCAACTCCCATTTACTATAAAGACTACACAAAGACTAGGTTTGTTTGTTTGTTTGTTTGTTTCTTTTAAACGAGAATATATGGGAATTGTCATGAATGTTATTCTAAAGAATTTGGTTTTTATTGGGTAGGTAAGAGGCTTTCTTAAGATTTTTAAGTTGGAAATGGAAGACAAGCCACTGCAGGTGAGGGTTCCATGTAAAACTTTTAGGAGGTTCTATGGATGGACAGCCTGTGACTTCCTAGAGGATAGATAATGCCTTATCATCTCTATTAGGACATCATCTGAAGTCCTAATGCTGGGCATCCTGCCTTACCTGAAATGGCTCAACATGTTTACTGAATGAACTGAATACCAACAGGACAAATGTGGACTAGTTCTATATGGTCACCCAGAGACACTGAAAAAGTCTTAATAATAATGCAGATAATCAATTTCTCTAATTAGACAAGGAGGCATTCCAGTGCATTTTAGGGAAGCATAAAACTCTGACAATGGAAATTGAAATAAAAATGATTTTTTCATTTAAATTTATTTATTTTAATTGGAGGCTAATTACTTTACAATATTGTATTGGTTTTGCCATACATCAACATGAATCCACCACAAATGTACACGTGTTCTCCATCCTGAACTCCCTCTCCCTCCTCCCTCCCCATACCATCCCTCTGATTCATCCCAGTGCACCAGCCCCAAGCATCCTGTATCCTGTATCGAATCTGGACTGGTGATTCATATCTTATATGATATAAAAATGATTTTTAATTTATCCCAACTTTGAAAGTGAAGTCACTTAGTCGTATCTGACCCTTTGCAATCCGATGGACTGTAGCCTGCAAGGCTCCTCTGTCCCTGGGATTTTCCAGGCAAGAACACTAGAGTGGGTTGCCATTTTCTTCTCCAGGGGATCTTCCTGACCCAGGGATCGAACCCAGGTCTCCTGCATTAGAGGCAGACGCTTTACCGTCTGAGCCAACAGGGAAGCCCTAAATATGATGACTTTTGAGCTCCTGTTTTAATAATGCTGGGCATAGTGATTTTCCCATTAGGACATCATTGACAATCATTCAGAAAATCAGTTAATCAGACCATTCCAATTTCTCACAAGCATTCTATCTGTCTGTTGTATAGAGTTTAATGTCTTCACATACTTTGGCTATTTTAATTTTTTAAAATATTTGGGAATGTTTATTATTCCGGGTGTTCATTGGAAGGACTGATGCTGAAGCTGAAACTCCAATACTTTGGCCATCTCATGGAAAGAGTTGACTCATTGATGCTGGGAGGGATTGGGGGCAGGAGGAGAAGGGGACGACAGAGGATGAGATGGCTGGATGGCATCACCAACTCGATGGACATGAGTTTGAGTGAACTCCAGGAGTTGGTGATGAACAGGGAAGCCTGGCATGCTGTGATTCATGGGGTCACAAAGAGTCAGACACGGCTGAGCGACTGAACTGAACTGAACTATTATTATGGAATTCTCTAGAGATAGAAATATAGGAAATCCAATCCTATCCAATATTTATATGGTAAAAGCTAAAAGGGAGAATGAAAATCAAAAGTATAATCATAGAGACTATGGAATCATTGTATGCTGACTCTAAGTGTGGTGTCTGCTGGGTGACTCTGACTTCATTTCAATTAAGTGCCTATTATAACTCCCCAGGTGGGTAGCCCATCTGCTCCTCATGGAAGGCAATGTCACCGAACATCTTGGCTCCCTTCCCTGCCAATTAGTCCCCTTATACATTTTATATGAGTGTTACAGAGCTTGGGTAGGTGTGAATATTTGGACTTACTATAGTTTTGCTGAAATCCAGTTTAAGCATACACTGACAAAGGAATGGAAATTGTAAACATTAGTATGGGAACTCAGGGATTTGTATAAATGCTGTACATTTTTATTCCCTAGTGGTTATATAAACTTAAAATCGTATTCTTTTTTGGCTTAAAATGAATGCATGAGTGCGTGCTCAGTTGTGTCTGACTCTGTGACTTCATGGACTGTAGTGCCCCAGGCTCCTCTGTCCATGGACAGAGGCGAGAATACCAGAGTGGGTTGCCATTTCCTTCGCCAGGGATTTTCCTGACCCAGGGATCGAACCTGTCTTTTCTGTGTCTTTTTCATTGCAGATGCATTCTTTACACTGAACCCATTGGGGAAGCCCTAAAATAAGTGAGTCACCTAATAATAGATTCATTTTTTAGTTATGTTATCTTTTTCTGTCTTACTGAAAATTCAAGACATTTGAACTATGTTTTGAAACCTAGTTTGGTGGTGGTTTAGTTGCTAAGTTGCATCCAACTCTTGTGACGTCATGAACTGTAGCCCTCCAGACTCCTCTGTCCATGATATTTTCCAGGAAAAAAATACTGAAGTGGGCTGCCATTTCCTTCTCCAGTGGATCTTCCTGACCCAGGAATGAACCTGCATCTCCTGCATTGCTCGCAGATTCTTTACCTACGGAGCCACCAGGGACATGTAATTAAACATGGTCTTCTTGTGCACTTTGATCCTTGTGTATATTCTTGCCAGTTGTTCAAAGTGGTTGAATTTGACTCTAAGTAGTCTCATTGTCTTAATGCATTATTCTGTGTGGCAAAAATAAAACTGGACTGGAATTATCTAGGCCAAATGATACAGTGGATTTCTAGAAAGCCTAAGGCAGATTGGCTATTTTGCATTGAGAAGAAGCCACTGGAGAGTGATAGTTTAAGAAAAATTTTTTTGTGAAATATTTGGGGAAACATTTTTGAGACGTTCAGTTTAACACATTAAGGCACTATTATGTGCCCTCCAAATAGATTTCCTGGAGATAGTCTGCCACCTTCAACACATTTACTGAATTTCAACTTGAAAGTTTATTGTTGTCATGGGATAGATGTAACCTGAATTAAAGGTGTAATGTTAGTAAATAATTTTCTAACAACTTACAAAAATTAGAACTGAGATTTTAAGTTTTGTTACTATTGGAGGTAGTATTAAAGTAAAAGGGAAAGTCTCTCAGTCGTGTCCAATTCTTTTTGACTCCATGGACTATACAGTCTATGGAATTCTCCAGGCCAGAATACTGGAGTGGGTAGCCTTTCCCTTCTCCAGGGGATCTTAACAACCCAGGGATTGAACCCAGGTCTCCCACAGGGCAGGAGGATTCTTTACAAGCTGAGCCACAAGGGGAGCCACAAGGGAAGCCCAAGAATACTGGAGTGGATAGCCTATCCCTTCTCCAGGGGATCTTCCCAACCCAGGAATCGAACCGGAGTCTCCTGCATTGCAGATGGATTCTTTGCCAACTGAGCTATTAGGGAAGCATTAGAATGAAAGCTCAACAGACTTTCCTATTAGTAATCATTTCTACTTAATTTTTTTAGAACAGTTGCTTTAGTTTCCTTTTATAAGTAGAGATTGAGCTATTGTTCCAAAGACCCCAATTATCACTGATTTGAGAAAAATAATAGAATGTTCTATCTCTTGTCAGTGACAATCAAGAGGTAGGCAAGAGTTTCAGGTGAGGTAGGCAAGAGTTCCAGGTGAGGTAGGCAATTCTAATCCTTGAGGTCATACACTTGAGTTCAGTTCAGTTCACTCACTGAGTCATGTCTGAATCTTTGTGACCCCACAAATTGCAGCACCCCAGGCCTCCCAGTCCATCACCAACTCCCGGAGTTCACTCAAACTCATGTCCATTGAGTTGGTGATGCCATCCAGCCATCTCATCCTCTGTTGTCCCCTTTTCCTCCTGCCTCCAATCCCTCCCAGAATCAGAGAATTTTCCAATGAGTCAACTCTTACCATGAGGTGGCCAAAGTACTGGAGTTTCAGCTTTAGCATCATTCCTTCCAAAGTACACCCAGGACTGATCTCCTTTAGAATGGACTGTTTGGATATCCTTCCAGTCCAAGGGACTCTCAAAAGTCTTCTCCAACACCACAGTTCAAAAGCATCAATTCTTTGGCACCTAGCTTTCTTCACAGTCCAACTCTCACATCCATACATGACCACTGGAAAAATCATAGCCTTGACTAGACTAGACAGACCTTTGTTGGCAAAGTAATGTCTCTGCTTTTGAATATGCTATCTAGGTTGGTCATAACTTTCAAGGAGTAAGCGTCTTTTAATTTCATGGCTGCAGTCGCCATCTCCAGTGATTTTGGAGCCCAGAAAAATAAAGTCTGACACTGTTTCCACTGTTTCCCCATCTATTTCCCATGAAGTCATGGATCAGGTGCCATGATCTTCGTTTTCTGAATGTTGAGTTTTAAGCCAACTTTTTCTCTCTCCTCTTTCAGTTTCATTAAGAGGCTCTTTGGTTGCTCTTCTCTTTCTGCCATAAGGGTGGTGTCATCTGCATATCTGAGGTTATTGATATTTCTCCCAGCAATCTTGATTCCAGCTTGTGCTTCCTCCAGCCCAGTGTTTCTCATGATGTACTCTGCATAAAAGTTAAATAAGCAGAGTGACAGTACACAGCCTTGACATACTCCTTTTCCTATTTGGAACCAGTATATTCCATGTTCAGTTCTAATTGTTGCTTCCTGACCTGCATATAGGTTTCTCAGGAGGTAGGTCAGGTAGTCTGGTATTCCCATCTCTTTCATAATTTTCCACAGTTTATTGTGATCCACACAGTCAAAGGCTTTGGCATAGTCAATAAAGCAGAAATCGATGTTTTACTGGAACTCTTTTGCTTTTTACATGATCCAGTGGATGTTGGCAATTTGATCTCTGGTTCCTCTGTCTTTTCTAAAACCAGCTTGAACATCTGGAAGCTCACGGTTCACGTATTGCTGAAGCCTGGCTTGGAGAATTTAGAGTATTACTTTACCAGCGTGTGAGATGAGTGCAATTGTGAGGTAGTTTAAGCATTCTTTGGCATTGCCTCTTTTTGGGATTGGAATGAAAACTGACCTTTTCCAGTCCTGTGGACAATGCTGAGTTTTCCAAATTTGCTGGCATATTGAGTGCAACACTTTCACAGTATCACCTTCCAGGATTTGAAACAGCTCAACTAGAATTCCATCACCTCCACTAGCTTTGTTCATAGTGATGCTTTCTAAGACCCACTTGAATTCACATTCCAGGATGTCTGGCTCTAGGTCAGTGATCACACCATTGTGATTATCTTTGTCATGAAACTCTTTTTTGTACAGTTCTTCTGTGTATTCTTGCCACCTCTTCTTAATATCTTCTGCTTCTGTTAGGTCCATATATTTCTGTCCTTTATTGAGCCCATCTTTGCATGAAATGTTTCCTTGGTACCTCTTATTTTCTTGAAGAGATCTCTAGTCTTCCCCATTCTGTTGTTTTCCTCTATTTCTTTGCATTGATCGCTGAGGAAGGCTTTCTTATCTCCTCTTGCTATTCTTTGGAACTCTGCATTCAGATATTTATATCTTTCCTTTTCTTCTTTGCTTTTTGCTTCTCTTCTTTTCACAGCTATTTGTAAGGTCTCTCCAGACAGCCATTTTGCTTTTTTGCATTTCTTTTCCATGGGGATGGTCTTGATCCCTGTCTCCTGTACAATGTCATAAACCTCATTCCATAGTTCATCAGGTACTCTATGTATCAGATCTAGGCCCTTAAATCTATTTCTCACTTCCACTGTATAATTATAAGGGATTTGATTGAGGTCATACCTGAATGGTCTAGTGGTTTTCTCTACTTCCTTCAATTTAAGTCTGAATTTGGCAATAAGGAGTTCATGATCTGAGCCACAGTCAGCTCCTGGTCTTGTTTTTGTTGATTGTATAGAGCTTCTCCATCTTTGGCTGCAAAGAATGTAGTCAATCTGATTTTGGTTTTGACCATCTGGTGATGTCTATGTAGAGTCTTCTCTTGTGTTGTTTGAAGAGGGTGTTTGCTATGACCAGTGCATTCTCTTGGCAAGCCTCTATTAGCCTTTGCCCTGCTTCATTCCGTATTCCAAGGCCAAATTTGCCTGTTACTTCAGGTGTTTATTGACTTCCTACTTTTGCATTACAGTCTCCTATAATGAAAAGGACTTTTTTTTTTTTTTTTTTTTTTTTGTAGTATTAGTTCTAAAAGGTCTTGTAGGTCTTCATAGAACCGTTCAACTTCAGCTTCTTCAGTGTTACTGGTTGGGGCATAGACTTGGATTACTGTGATATTGAATGGTTTGCCTTGGAAACAAACAGAGATCATTCTGTCGTTTTTGAGATTGCAACCAAGTACTTCATTTGGGACTCTTTTGTTGACCATGATGGCTATTCCATTTCTTTTAAGGGATTCCTGCCCACAGTAGTAGATATAATGCTCATGAGTTAAATTCACGCATTCCAGTCCAATTTGCCTTTATTCATGGACCTAACATTCAAGGTTCCTATGCAATATTGCTCTTGACAGCATCGGACCTTGCTTCTATCATCAGTCACATCCACAAATGGGTATTGTTTTTGCTTTGGCTCCATCCTTTCATTCTTTCTGGAGTTATTTCTCCACTGATCTCCCGTAGCATATTGGGTACCTACTGACTTGGGGAGTGCCTCTTTCAGTATCCTATCATTTTGCCTTTTCATACTTTTCATGAGGTTCTCAAGGCAAGAACATTGAAGTGGTTTGTCATTCCCTTCTCCAGCGGACCACATTTTGTCATACCTCTCCACCATGATCCGCCCATCTTGGGTGGCCCCACAGGGCATGGCTTAGTTTCATTGAGTTAGACAAGGCTGTGGTTCTAGTGTGATTAGATTGACTAGTTTTTGTGTTTATTGTTTCAGCGTGTCTGCCCTCTGATGCCCTCTTGCAACACCTACCATCTTATGCTGGGGTCCAGCCCCGGTGGATCCAGGGATTTCGAAGGGGAGACGGCATAGGTGATCAGGAAACAATTGCTTATTAAAATATTAATTAAAGATATAAAGAGTGATGAAAATGAAGATAGCTCAGTGAGGAGGAAATTCAGTGAAGAAAAGTGGATGAAATGATAGCTCAGTGAGAAGGAAATTCAGTGAGAACATTTTGTGGAGAGAGGAGGCTGAATAATTCAGCCAGAAGGTAAGAGAAAGAATGACATGGGGAGACCAAACTTCGGTGAAGGAAGCCCCACATTTTACTTTTCAAAGTAGTTTTTATCCCTTAAGTTATGCATAGAGGATAATGGGGAAAGGGGTGGAGTCATGCAGGGACAGCAGTCCCTGAGCCAGGCTTTCAAACCTATCACATGCAAAAGTTTAGGTGAGTTACATCATCTTCTGGCCCAGAGGCCTATTAACATTTTAAGGAACTTATTTTCTCTAAAGGTGATTATTCTAAAGTCAGGCGCCACCCTCCAAAAGCATTGGTGTTGAATATCTATAGGGCAAAGGTGTGGTGGGTTGTAACAAGAAAAAGAATTAACTCAAGGGTCCAAGGTTACAAACATTAAAGCTACTACTTACATTTCAATACACTGCCAAGGACACAGTAGGTAAGGGATATGGAGACTTAGCAGCAAACATTGGCCCAACAAGTGAAAAACCCTTCACCAATACAATTTCTAATCAATCTTTTAACTGCTCAAAGGAATCTGTGTTTAGAAAGTTTAGAACATCTCATGCCTCTCACAGTTGGGAGGCTCTAAACAATCACATGTGGCCGGAAAAACCTAATTCAGGCAGGCTAGAGGATTTCCAAAAGGAGTTTGTAGGCTGAAACACTGTCACACCCAGGAATTATTAACTGGAGCTGTAAGTTAGCTCTTTTTTCAGAGAAAGGTAGTGGGGGACAGCCCCCTGTAAAGTCAGAGGTGAGAACACAAAGCAGAAAGTGGGCAGACTCCGGCTTTTTTGGGGTAGATGCTCGAGAACCTCCAAGGGGCTCCTGAGGCTCAATCTTGCCCTTGCGTTATTGAGCCTCCTTCCTCACAACCTTTGTCATGGGAGGAGCGCTAATTCAAATCGGCTCCCAACAATCTAACTTGGGTTTCTCTTACCTTGGACATTGGGTATATCTTCACGGCTGCTCCAGCAAAGAGCAGCTGCTGCTCCTTACCTTGGACGAGGGGTATCTCTTCACCACCGCCCTCCTGACCTTGAACATGGAGTGGCTCCTCTAGGCCCTCCTGCTCCCATGCAGCCACCGCTCCTTGGACTTGGGGTTGCTCCTCTTGGCTGCTGGCCCTGTGAGGCATGGGGTCCTCCTGGCTTCTGCCCCTGACCTAGGATGTGGGGTACCTCCTCCGCAGCCGCCAGCCACGAGGTCATACAGGGGCCAGATTAATTGCTCTCCACCATTCCAGAGGAAATTTTCCTTCTGCATGGGAAAAGCTGGTACCAGGACCAAATCCCTGTGTGTCTGTCATTAAAGAGAAATTAGGAGATGGACCACAATTTCCTTTTCTAAAGATGTGATCCAGTGAGGATCACTTGCACATGAGGCTGAGAAATACAACACCCTTTTGGGCAAAGAAAGGGAAGTGTATGCAGGAGCAATCTTTTTTTTTTTTTTTTTTTTTAATTTATTAGAGTGTGATTAATTTACAATGCTGTGGCAGTTCCTGCTGTACTGTGAAGTGAATAAATTATACAAATATATCCACATTTTTTAAAGTTCTTTTTCCATATAGGTCATACAGAATATTGAGAAGAGTTCCATGTGCTATACCGTACATCCTTATTAGTTATCTATTTTATAGTATATAAAAGGCAGAGGAACAAGAGATCAAATTGCCAACATCCGCTGGATCATGGAAAAAGCAAGAGAGTTCCAGAAAAACATCTATTTTTGCTTTATTGACTATGCCAAGGCCTTTGACTGTGTGGATCACAATAAACTGTGGAAAATTATGAAAGAGATGGGAATACCAGACCACCTGACCTACCTCCTGAGAAACCTATTTGCAGGTCAGGAAGCAACAGTTAGAACTGGACATAGAACAACAGACTGGTTCCAAATAGGAAAAGGAGTACGTCACGGCTGTGTATTGTCACCCTTCTTGTTTAACTTATATGCAGAGTACATCATGAGAAACGTTGGGCTGGAGGAAGCACAAGCTGGAATCAAGATTGCTGGGAGAAATATCAATAACCTCAGATATGCAGATGACACCACCCTTATGGCAGAAAGTGAAAAGGAACCAAAGAGCCTCTTGATGAAAGTGAAAGAGGAGAGAGAAAAAGTTGGCTTAAAGCTTAACATTCAGAAAACGAAGATCATGGCATCTGGTCCCATCACTTCATGGCAAATAGATGGGGAAACAGTGGCGAGTGGCTGACTTTATTTTGCTGGGCTTCAAAATCACTGCAGATGGTGATTGCAGCCATGAAATTAAGACACTTACTCCTTGAAAGGAAAGTTATGACCAACCTAGACAGCATATTAAAAAGCAGAGACTTTGCCAACAAAAATCTGTCTAGTCAAGGCTATGGTTTTTCCAGTGGTCGTGTATGGATGTGAGAGTTGGACTGTGAAGAAAGCTGAGCGCCGAAGAATTGATGCTTTTGAACTGTGGTGTTGGAGAAGACTCTCAAGAGTCCCTTGGACTGCAAGGAGATCCAACCAGTCCATCCTAAAGGAGATCAGTCCTGGGTGTTCATTTGAAGGACTGATGTTGAAGCTGAAACTTTAATATATTGGCCACCTGATGCGAAGAGCTGACTCATTGGAAAAGACCCTGATTCTGTGAAAGATTGAGGGCAGGAGGAGAAGGGGAAGACAGAGGTTGAGATGGTTGGATGGCATCACCGACTCAATGGACATGGGTTTGGGTGGACTCCAGGAGTTGGTGATGGACAGGGAGGCTTGGCGTGCTGTAAATCATGGGGTCGCAAAGATCAGACACAACTAAGTGACTGAAGTGAACTGAACTGATGTCAATCCCAATCTTGTCATACCTACTGTTTATCTGTTCAACTTTCATTTTTTAAAATAATTTCATAATAAAATATGTTCTACTTATATAACAAAAAAGCTTTAAAAATAAATCATAGTAAGTTTGCTTATATTGGATGGGCCAAAAAGTTTCTTCAAGCTTTTCAGTAAGATCTGATGGAAGAATCCAACAAACTTTTTCATCAACACAATACTTAAAGAAAATCCATTAATGTCCTTTGTTTCATTACCCCAATATCACTTACAGTGCCCTGTGGGCTCTGGCCTTGCCTCTAACTTCAACAACACTCTATCCATTGTCTTCCTGGCTTCCTATTTTCTAACTTCCCAGTTCCTTTCTGTGGACAATCCAACCTCCTATTTCTGTTTATTTGCTCTTGTTATTCCTCCTTTAAAAAATGTTCTTCCCATGATTCTATGTATAATTGACAACTTCTTATCCTCAAGAGTGCAGCTTAAATCCCACTTCTTCAGAGATTGTTACCACTATGGTTCTCCAGATTGCTTCACCATTCTAAAAATTTCCTTGATATCAATTATACAATTATCATTTTATTTATTTACTTTTTATGTATTTAAAATTTTATTTTGCTTCTATTATGTAAATCTATGAAGGCCCAAATCTTATCTGTTTTGTTTTTGATATTTAAAAAACCTCCTAGATGAAAACACACAATGCAAAAGTTTTTATGAGCAGTGAACATACTTTGAATGACACTATAATGATGCATATATGTTGCACTTTTGTCCAAACCCATAGGATGTACAATACTACTCACTTTATTAAAGTGAACCCTAAGATGAACTGGGGACCTTGGTGATTGTGATGCATGAATACAGTTCATCCTTGATTTAAAAAGAATGAAAGATTCTACTCTATTGATAGTAGCTATGCATGTAAGGAAAGGGAGTATATGGAAAATTTCTGTACTTTCTTGTCAATTTTGTTATCAATGTAAAACTGCTTTAAAAGTTCTCAAAAAATTAACACTCATGGTAGATATTTTTGACAAAACTTTTATTTCACTTTTACATTGTCATTCAGTTGCTATTGTGTCTGACTCTTTGCAACCCCATGGACTGTGAAGTGCTTTTAAATACATATACATACTTATATTTATGTGTGTTTGATGGACTGTGATGTAAAATGTATTTTGTAAAGCAAAAAGTTTGCAGGCCACTGTAGTTAAATTGGGACTTCCCTGGTGGCTCAGATGGTAAGGCACCTGCCTACAATGTGGGAGACCAGGTTCAATCCCTGGGTCAGGAAGATCCCCTGGAGAAGGACATGGCAACCCACTTCAGTACTCTTGCCTGGAAAATCCCATGGACGGAGGATCCTGGTAGGCTACAGTTCATTATATTGGCAAATAAAATCACAAATTAACCTCAAAAAACCCCACAAAACTCTCCTAGAACATAGTCATTGAAACATAATAGATCCTCAAGAAATATTTTTGAAATGAGCAAACAAATATATAATTATCAAAATGCAATATGCATATATATTTATGTTTGCAATATCTTTTTAGAATGTTGTGTTGTCAAATAAATGTCTGCTTTCTCTTAATATTTTAACAATTAATAAGATAATGTACACAATTGATGTACAGTTCATCACTTGCCTCCTGTGAGATGTAGCTCCTGACCCTAGGATGGTTTATATAGTCTGGCCCTATGTAATAAAATGTTTAGTTACAGCATGGCATTGTATTTTCTAAGATTTTGTTACCAATGGATTTGCATTTGCTTTATACCATATCCATAAAGTTCTATTGACTAAGCCCTGAATAAACATTCTGAAATATTTGGTGGTCTGAAAACAAAAGACCGATCTGTAATATTGATCAGAAATAAATGGCTACTCCTGAATCATACTAAATAATCTTCAAATCAGAAAAGCAACTAACTACTTTAGAGGAGAAATGTAATACTAAAGCCATGAATTCTTAGAAATAAAAAGAAATAACATAATTTTAACATATAGTTACACATATAGTTTATAGAATTTTTAAAAGAGATATAATCCTTTTCCTCCTTCATCCTATAAATGATCATATGAAATGATACAATATAGTGAAGATGAACATTTACTTCCTTCTGTTGTTTATCTTTTATAATTATATCATGGATTTTAAATTCCTTTTAAGATTACACAAAATGATACTCATCATAAGTGATACGAATGAACCATAGGACTTCTCAGAACAAGTAGACTGGACCATAACAGAGGGGCAGAAACTTTTATAACATGGCCCCAGGTTCACCCATTTGGCCTAAAAAATGTTAAGCTCTAGAAGATTTCCTTTGGTTCATTTCTCAGTTGGCCAAATCATAGTAGAGTAGCCCAATCAACATTAGATGGAGTTTCTGTTACTATCTCCAATGCAGCATATTTTTTTATTAAATGGGTTTTCCAAAGTCCAAAAGCCTTGGGATAAATAAAAAGGATATATCTGTGAATCCTATGATAATCACAGTGATTCTTTCTGAGGTTCCATGGTGATTCTAGTAAAAACAACTGCATTGTTGCCTTGTTGCTGCTACTGCTGCTAAGTCTGTTCAGTCGTGTCCAACTCTGTGCGACCCCTGAGACGGCAGCCCACCAGGCTCCCCCGTCCCTGGGATTCTCCAGGCAAGAACACTGGAGTGGGTTGCCATTTCCTTCTCCAATGCATGAAAGTGAAAAGTGAAAGTGAAGTCGCTCGGTCGTGTCCGACTCTTAGCGACCCCATGGACTGCAGCCTACCAGGCTCTTCCATCCATGGGATTTTCCAGGCAAGAGTCCTGGAGGGGGGTGCCATTGCCTTCTCCATGTTGCCTTGCTAGTTAATATTAATAACATGATGTCAATTTTGTAGAAATAGCAATATTTTATCTCTTTTTTGCTAACATCAATGACACATTTCCTTATTTTCTAGATAGCTGAAGGTGAATGCAAATAAGAAAATTATTTTAAAATTTAAAAGAATTAGATTATATTTCTATTAGAAACTGCACCTTAATTCACATGAAGAATCCAGAAACTGTTCTTCATGACACTATTATTAGAAAGACCTCTTTACATCAGAAAGTCAGTAGATTCTGGCCACATGGAAGAGTCTGTTGACTCAGAGTGTCCACCGCACACATAGTCATCTTCTGAGAAAAACAACCTCACCTATTCCTAGAGTGTAAGTGATTGTGCTTTCTGTTCTCTCTCTTGAAAGCTTGGCTGTGATTGATTGGATCTAATGGGACCCTTTCTCACTGAGACCTTTGATTGTGAAATATAAAAAGGTTTCACAATTTTCCATTAATTTTTTAATAGAAATTAATAGAAAGAAGTTACAGCAGAGAACTAGAAGCCAGTAAGTTGAGAGAGAGTGAAATGCACTCTAAATCAGTATAATCAGACTATCTAGGCTTGGATGTGGGCATCAGTATTTTTGCAAACTTCCCAGATGTTTCCAAAGTACAGGCTATACTGAGAATCACATGGTAAAGCAAAGAGAAACTTAACTGAAAGGATGTAAAAGAGGCCAGAGCCCTATGACCACTGCTGTATCACTGAAACAGCTACTGCATTTAGCATGTATTGGGGATATAGTTGTATTCTTGCTTTGTGAAGCCAGAAAATGCAGCTTCTGTGCTGGTTTTTCTGTGCTTCCTCATAAGTTAGGTATCCTTATAATGATAAGCCTGAGGTAACTTGAGTTTGTACATGATTTTTGCAAACTGGCATACAAGGACTTAAATATTGCAATATTTTTCAATCAAATTTGAGCACTATATTATTATATTAAATAAACAAACACCAAACATGAGGAAAAGGAGTTATTTTCCTTAACCATTTGGTATATCCATTGACATTTTCCCATGTTCCAATATTGTTCTTTGAATTATCAAAGGATGCTTGAACAAACACTGAATCTAAGATTAAAGTAACAAAGCATATTTTCCATGGGCAAAATTCAGAGACACACTTTCAAAAATTTTTTTTAAAAAAGCATTTGTGGCAAGAAGGCTCATGACTCACAACATAAAGAAGGATGTGAAAAACTGAAAAAAAAATTTTAAGTGTTAATAAATACACTATACTGGGTTTACATTGAGGAATTACATAATACTTTGTGCACTTAAAAAAAACCCTACTTGCTAATATTTGAATACCAGATATAAACCTATGTGCACCAAAATCCATTCATTCTGCTATGTGCAAATGGAAGACATACTTTTGTATTTTAATTAGATATAGAATGAGTAACTAATCTTTGTGTACTCAACGTTAATGGCAAGAGTATGACTCAAGTATGTATTTATTTTTATAATAAATGTAGACCTTAAGACTGGAGCCGTTCAATGCTTTTTCAACCTGTTTTTTTATTTTCCCAAGAAATTATGCTGCCCCTTGCATTAACTAGTCAGATTTTCAAATTAGTTAAAGTCAAACATATTAACTAGTATATCACTGTTGAGAAAAAACTAGTGTTTATTACACAAAATATACCAAAGGTGACTGCTGAAATCTTAACACAAGTGCATTTCTTCAGGTTTTGCCTTTAACTCCATTATATCTTTGAACCGCTTTTAATATTTGTTTTCTTCCTTGCCCTTAATGTTGTGACAGAGGACATATTCCAGATTGGCTACAATGTTAGTGACATACATTGCTTCCTCCTGCTCACTTCTGCCTTACATTTTAGATTAGTTATAAAGTTGCATAAATAAAATCTCTTAAAAGTCAAATGTGTATAATAAAAGTATAATCATTAGCAATGATTCTATTGCTAATTACCAGTGCTTCTATGACTTTGTTTTAAGGCAAAAAATACATTCCATCCAAAACTCTTAGTTTTATGGAGCATATTTGATATATGGTTAAAATTCTATCTTCTTTTTTAAATTAAAATATTTTAAAGTAGCCAAAACAAGAAAGGAAACACACCAAATAGTTTATAATAATTATCAATGGAGTATAACCTTTAAAAGTTGTGAATCACTATGTTTGCCTGCAAGTGTGCGTGCTAAGTCACTTCAGTCGTGTCTGACTCTTTGCATCCCCATGGACGGTAGTCCACCAGGCTCCTCTGTCCATGGGATTCTCCAGGCAAGAATATTGGAGTGGATTCTCTTGCCCTCCTCCAAGGGATCTTCCCAATCCAGGGATCAATGTCTCTTATGTCTCCAATCTTTTATAGTTTCCTGTTCCTGTGTCTCTTATGTATCCTGACTTGGCAGGTGGGTTCTTTACCTCAGAAGCCTCATGTTGTACACCTGACATTTATATAATATTACCAATCAACTATACCTCAAGTTTAAAAAAAAAAGTAACAAAAACTCTCAGTCTTAGGACCGTAATAATATTCTACAAAGCCTCAAAATAAGCAATAATTATACCCACCTAAAGTATGGGGTAGGGGATCCAGAGTGGAATACAACAGCTATAAACGATTCTAACTGTACTTGAAAAATAAGAATAACATAACTACACTGAAAAAAATGAGGAAACAAAAACTGAATAACTTTGGAAAACAATATCATGACTGGATGTTTTGATGCTAAATTCAAAAAGGCTTTAAATAGTTGGTCAATGTGTTTCTGCTGCCTGGTACAGACAGAAATTTTTGTTCTTTAACTTCAGCAACTTCATATAAAACAAGCAAAACAATTTATCTTTATAAGTATGTTAACTACATAAAAAGCAATATGATGATGTTCTTCATAGAATATTAGGTATTATCCCTTTATTTGGAAGCCTGATTAAAAAAATAAAGATATACTGCTTATGGAGTTTTAGTAATTCCCAAGAAAATGACACATTTGCCTCCATGTAATGAGCAAATTAGTCATTAGAGGCTCTTTCTCTTCTTTTCCAACTTCTCAGAAAATGAGTTTTCATGAAAATGACTGGATCAAACTCCAAGATGCTATTAATCTTAGGTTAAGATAGAAGAGACATCAGATCTCCTTCAGCATGATCTAATTTTTTACTGTGATGGTTGAAGTAGCTAAAGTTAGGCACTTTAGAGAATAATAATTAATCTTCTCATCCCTCTAGAAAGAATCTCTTAGGTTACTGAAGACAGGATTGTCTTTATGGTTTAACAGAAGTGCCTTATATAAGCACATGGAAAAGTATATTAACTGAAAGACTCTTTCTTACTTAGCATCTAGCTATTTCAGAGAAAACCTTGCATTCCCCTCAAGAGAGGCATTGAACTTTGAAACGGATACTAAGTAATAGGGCATTTCATAGTATTGGACTAAGACAGATCAATGAGCAAAGAGTTTTACCTTGGAAGTTCTTACTGAAAGTTTTATTCTCTCTTTTAGCATAGACTTCTGATTTTGTAGACTGTGTTTCCAGGCATCCTGATGTTTATTCTTTCCTTTTCTGATAAGATCTATATCTGACAATGTGATTTTATTAGAATAGCATCTTCCCTCTAACACTAAGAAATCTGACTTTTTCAGTATCTGATATGACAAATGATTTTAGACTGAATCTTGTGCAATTCTTTCTCTGGAATATTTTCCAAAAACTGCATTATAAATTCAGATACATTATGAAAGGAAGAGTAAAAAAGAAAAGCATAATTGAACAATGCCCATGTATAAATACTGTGCTATACACTTTCAAATCTTACTTAATATAATGTATTATTAACTAGCATATTAATCTCCCATCAGATCAGATCAGATCAGTCGCTCAGTCATGTCCAACTCTTGCGACCCCATGAATCGCAGCACGCCAGGCCTCCCTGTCCATCACCAACTCCCGGAGGTCACTCAGATCCACATCCATCGAGTCAGTGATGCCATCCAGCCATCTCATCCTCTGTCGTCCCCTTCTCTTCCTGCCCCCAATCCCTCCCAGCATCAGAGTCATCTCCAATGAGTCAACTCTTCGCATGAGGTGGCCAAAATACTGGAGTTTCAGCTTTAGCATCATTCCTTCCAAAGAAATCCCAGGGCTGATCTCCTTCAGAATAGACTGGTTGGATCTCCTTGCAGTCCAAGGGACTCTCAAGAGTCTTCTCCAACACCATAGTTCAAAAGCATCTATTCTTCAGCGCTCAGCCTTCTTCACAGTCCAGCTCTCACATCCACACATGACCACAGGAAAGACCATAGCCTTGACTAGGCAAACCTTTGTTGGCAAAGTAATGTCTCTGCTTTTGAATATGCTATCTAGGTTGGTCATAACTTTCCTTCCAAGGAGTAAGCGTCTTTTAATTTCATGGCTGCAGTCACCATCTGCAGTGATTTTGGAGCCCAGAAAAATAAAGTCTGACACTGTTTCCACTGTTTCCCCATCTATTTCCCATGTAATGATGGAACTGGATGCCATGATCTTTGTTTTCTGAATGTTGAGCTTTAAGCCAACCTTTTCACTCTTCACTTTCACTTTCATCAAGAGGCTTTTGAGTTCCTCTTCACTTTCTGCCATAAGGGTGGTGTCATCTGCATATCTGAGGTTATTGATATTTCTCCCAGCAATCTTGATTCCAACTTGTGTTTCTTCCAGTCCAGCATTTCTCATGATGTACTCTGCACAGAAGTTAAATAAACATGGTGACAATATACAGCCTTGACGTACTCCTTTTCCTAGTTGGAACCAGTCTGTTGTTCCATGTCCAGTTCTAACTGTTGCTTCCTGACCTGCATACAGATTTCTCAAGAGGCAGATCAGGTGGTCTGGTATTCCCATCTCTTTCAGAATTTTCCACAGTTTATTGTGATCTACACAGTCAAAGGCTTTGGCATAGTCAATAAAGCAGAAATTGATGTTTTTCTGGAACTCTCTTGCTTTTCCCATGATCCAGCGGATGTTGGCAATTTGATCTCTGGTTCCTCTGCCTTTTCTAAAACCAGCTTGAACATCAAGAAGTTCACGGTTCACATATTGCTGAAGCCTGGCTTGGAGAATTTTGAGCATTACTTTACTAGCGTGTGAGATGAGTGCAATTGTGTGGTAGTTTGAGCATTCTTTGGCATTGCCTTTCTTTGGGATTGGGATGAAAACTGACCTTTTGCAATCTTGTGGCCACTGCTGAGTTTTCCAAATTTGCTGGCATATTGAGTGCAGCACTTTCACAGCATCATCTTTCAGGATTTGGAATAGCTCCACTGGAATTCCATCACCTGCACTACCTTTGTTCCTAGTGATGCTTTCTAAGGCCCACTTGACTTCACATTCCAGGATGTCTGGCTCTAGGTCAATGATCACACCATCATGATTATCTTGGTCGTGAAGCTCTTTTTTGTACAGTTCTTCTGTGTATTCTTACCACCTCTTCTTAATATCTTCTGCTTCTGTTAGGTCCATACCATTTCTGTCCTTTATCGAACAAAGATTCCGAAATGCAGTACTTGGATGCAATCTCAAAAATGACAGAATGATCTCTGTTCGTTTCCAAGGCAAACCATTCACTGTCACAGTAATCCAAGTCTATGCCCCAACCAGTAACGCTGAAGAAGCTAAAGTTGAACGGTTCTATGAAGACCTACAAGACCTTTTAGAACTAACACCCAAAAAAGATGTCCTTTTCATTATAGGGAACTGGAATGCAAAAGTAGGAAGTCAAGAAACACCTTGAGTAACAGGCAAATTTGGCCTTGGAATACGGAATGAAGCAGGGCAAAGACTAATAGAGTTTTGCCAAGAAAATGCACTGGTCATAGCAAATACCCTCTTCCAACAACACAAGAGAAGACTCTATACTTGGACATCACCAGATGGTCAACACCAAAATCAGATTGATTATATTCTTTGCAGCCAAAGATGGAGAAGTTCTATACAATCAGCAAGAACAAGACCAGGAGCTGACTGTGACTCAGACCATGAACTCCTTATTGCCAAATTCAGACTTAAATTGAAGAAAGTAGAGAAAACCACTAGACCATTCAGGTATGACCTAAATCAAATCCCTTATGATTATACAGTGGAAGTGAGAAATAGATTTAAGGGCCTAGATCTGATAGATAGAATGCCTGATGAACTATGGAATGAGGTTCGTGACATTGTATAGGAGACAAGACCATCCAAGTGGAAAAGAAATGCAAAAAAGCAAAATGGCTGTCTGGGGAGGCCTTACAAATAGCTGTGAAAAGAAGAGAAGTGAAAAGCAAAGAAGAAAAGGAAAGATATAAACATCTGAATGCAGAGTTCCAAAGAATAGCAAGAAGAGATAAGAAAGCCTTTTTCAGTGATCAATGCAAAGAAATAGAGGAAAACAACAGAAATAGAGGAAAACAACAGAATGGGAAAGACTAGGGATCTCTTCCAGAAAATCAGAGATACCAAAGGAACATTTCATGCAAAGATGGGCTCTCTTAACATAGTCACTTTTTAATGGTTCTGTCTCCAAGTTCATTCACATTCTGAGGTAGTGGGGGTTGGGGCTTCTACTTATGAATTTTTCCAGAGGTGGTGAGTCAATCCATGAAAGAAGTGATAAATAGCTCACTTGGAACATTTTTGTTGTTGTTTTGGTTAGTTTCATTTAAAGAAAATAATTCAGAAGGTTACATTTCATAGGTTTTCCATACAATCTCAACCACCGAAATTTCTTTTTAGCAAGAGACATTAGTCAGAAAAGAGTCAGGAGAGACATCCCAAATAAAGTGCAGCTTTTGGTGTCACTCTGCCTGCAGTATTATCTTGCACCATAATTTGTAGTTTTAAAGTGATTTTTAAATCCTTTTTCTTTATGCTACCCTGACACATATCTGATAGCCAATCATTTTAATTATTAATTTTTATTTTTGCTGTGAGTAAATACACATTGCATACAAATAGAAATATTGCTTTTTACCTTTGATTGTGAATTGCTTTTAGCATGAATCTTTAATCTCTTGACAATTTCCACATCAGTTCAGTTCAGTTCAGTTGCTCAGTCGTGTCTGGACTCTTTGCGACCCCATGAATCACAGCACACCAGGCCTCCCTGTCCATCACTAACTCCCGGAGTTCACTTAAACTCATGTCCATCTAGTCGGTGACGCCATCCAGCCATCTCATCCTCTGTCATCCCCTTTTCCTCCTGCCCCCAACCCCTCCCAGCATCAGGGTTTTTTTCCAGTGAGTCAACTCTTTGCATGGGGTGGCCAATTTCCACATAGTTAGGTACAAAAAGAAAATTTTAAATCAATTTTGTTGAGAACATGTATTTTTTTTAGATCATATTTAGTGAATTTTCTTTTTCACGCAACCATTGACAAAGTGAAATATTTAAATAGATTCTGGGGATAATTATTAGATGGTGAAAACCCATTGTCAACTTCAGTTAATTGAAAATAACTTAGATGCTTCTTTTTGTAAAGCATTTCCACGTGTATGTTATAAAACACTCAGAAAAAAAGCCGTGTAATGTTTGATCTTACTATTCATTGTTAATATTGTTTTTTAAAAAGTGCATTTCAAGCTGTCTCTTTGTCAAAAGTTATTTACTGCTATTTATTTTTCTTAATTTAAGCGACTGTATTGCTAAGTCATATATTTATATATATATTTAAATCTGAAATAAAAATTAAACCTGAATTAAAAAAAAAAGTTTCATGGAGTTGCAAATTCCAGAGGCTGCCACAGTTTCAATATACCTCTGCAACATAAAGAGATACTTTGCTAACTGATGACTGATAGGATTAAGTCAAGTGCATTTTAGCTTTTTCTTAATTATTGGCTCAATATACAACACAATCCAACAGGGACATTTTCTATGCTTTAAAAGGGCCCTTCTGTTTGAACTCTTCAAAGAAATGGAAAAATTAATCAAACCATTATGATTTTGACTTGATATATTACCAAGATTTTGATTTTTTAAAAAATTTAATAATTCCTTGTCATGTAAATTTAGACTTTATCTATAGTAAGTCACAGGGGAAGGCAATGGCACCCTACCCCAGTACTTTTGCCTGGAAAATCCCACGGACGGAGGAGCCTGGAAGGCTGTAGTCCATGGGGTCGCTAAGAGTCGGACATGACTGAGCGACTTCACTTTCACTTTTCACTTTGATGCATTGGAGAAGGACCTGGCAACCCACTCCAGTGTTCTTGCCTGGAGAATCCCAGGGACGGGGGAGCCTGGTGAGCTTCCGTCTATGGGGTCGCACAGAGTCGGACACTACTGAAGCGACTCAGCAGCAGCAGCAGCATAGTAAGTCACATGAAACTGATGATGCCATTTAATTAATTTTCTTACTTTATTTTTAAATAATTTAACTATTTTTAAATGAAAGTTTTTTTCCCCCACCAAAATTACTATGTTCTAAATTATGTTCTCACTAATTTCATGCAGGACAACACCTCAGAGTCTCTAGAGACATCAAGTAACTTAATAGCTTCAGATGGGTGTTGGAAGTGGAACCTGTGCTAAAATAAAGAAAACACTATCCACCCATTTGCCCTTCTTCCCACTTTCTGCTGAGCATCCTTTGGGAGTGGTGCTCCTGGAAAATTCCAGCATGTGATCCAATGAACCAGTGGATGGAGATAGATTGGAGTCTGGCTACTTGATAAGAGGAGCAGCCAGGTCAAGATAAAGCTAAACTGGAAGGGAAGGATGCAGATATGGGATGCCAGCCTGGCAGGGAAGTCCGCTAGCTATCCAGATGATAAAAGATCAGCATGGGTGTTGGTGGGTAGGAAGGAAAAAGTCTATACAGTTAGGGGGAAGGTAATAAGCATACTTGTATGCTTCTGATAAATACCTTCTGCAGGTCCATCAGGATAGCAAAACTGCATGTACTGCTGCCTACCTCTCTAAATCTGACCCTAGAAAAATCGCAGGAGAAGAAAGCATGTACTGAGATAAATTAAATAAAGCCTTTGAGAAACTTCTACCAAGATCAAAAGCTGTCTTGGACTGGAATGATGGGTTGTTGTCTGTAGTGGGATGGCCAGGAGGCAGTGCCAGAGCAGATTGAGGAGAGGATATAAACTAGATGTTCTTCCTCACATCACCCAGGCAAAATTGTTTCTTCTTCCTTCTCCACATAAATCATCAGCGAAAAGCAAGTCCACTAGTGGGCAGGAGTGGTTGTAATAATTTTAGGGCAACAGAAGCAACCTGCTGGGTAGAGAATCTAGTTTGTGATGAGAAGTGCAGTTTATCCATGTTGCCTCATCCTAACCTCCAGGGCTGGTGGGTTGTCTCTTGTCTTACAGCTTCTTTCTGAAAATGTTACTGGGGAATCTCTGACCACAATATTTCTTAGGTGCCTGTGCCAGCAAAGGAGGTTGTCTAAAATTTTGGTGCCTGACTTCTCTGCCCTGGAATTGATTCTTCCATTCCTCTTAAACCCCTGAGAAATGACCAAGAATACAGTGTGGCTTTCACTGGTCTCCAGTGCCCTTCACCTTCCAACAGACAAAATAGCCTTTAATCCAGGGAAAATGAAAGTACAGGGTAATTAAATACACACATAAGCTATACATCCAGTGCATCAGAAAAACAAACAGAATAACACTTTCTAAAGACAAAAAGAGACTCCTATCAAGTTTGGCAACCACAAAACAAAACTAAGATTCAATAATGTGCTGCCTACAGGAGACACATTTAAACAAAAAGAAAAAAAAAAGTTTGAGAACGAATGGATGAAAAAACATACCAGGGGAAAGAAAGTTGATGTATAAATTTAATATCTGAAAGATAGAATTCAAGAAAAAAGGTATCTGAGACAAAAGTGAGTTTTCTATACTGGTAAGATTAAAAAATTGAGATAACCATTACAAAATTCATTCATTAAATACTTGAGCCTCTAAATTTATAAAGTTATAACTGAAATTGTGATGGATTGGCTCACTATACAAATAAAAGTGGATTTGTCCCTAAAATCATACGGCAAGCTGGACACCAGATGGATTAAAGATCTAAATGGGAAACGTAAAGCTATCAAGTCAAGGGAAAGTGTAGGGGGCTCCTTTTAAACAAACCCACAAACAAATTATAAGGTGTTACATTTATGAATATGATTATGCCAAAATTAAGAATTTCTGTCCAATGAATTACATTATATGCTTCTTTCCAAAATAAATGAACAGATACAAACTTATGTATAATCCTATTTATAATCTAAGATTGAAAAGCTATTAACATGTACAGTATATATACCATCACAGGAACACAGCAGATAATTAGGTAAGATGAACAGAAGCAACTAAAAGTCCAAACATTAAATAGACATATGAAGAGATATACAGACATCTGTAATTGTAAAAAAGAAAGTAAAATGGGATCCCACTTTAAATTCATCAGATTAACAACCATTAAAAAACTAGATAACCTTGCTGCTGCTAAGTCGCTTCAGTCGTGTCCGACTCTGTGCGACCCCATAGACGGAAGCTCACCAGGCTCCCCTGTCCCTGGGATTCTCCAGGCAAGAACACTGGAGTGGGTTGCCATTTCCTTCTCCAATGCATGAAAGTGAAAAGTCAAAGTGAAGTCGCTCAGTCGTGTCCGACTCTTAGTGACCCCACGGACTGGAGCCTACCAGGCTCCTCTGTCCATGGGATTTTCCAGGCAAAAGTACTGGGGTGGGGTGCCATTGCCTTCCCCGAGATAACCTTAAGCATTGCTAGATTGTGAAGGTAGAGAAGCTCCCATGCATTCTAAGAAGATCTGTAAACTAGTAATGCCATTTTGGAAAGCAGTCTGGCTATACTTAATCATATAGTATATGTGTGATCCATGATTCGGGAATTTCATTCCTGGATATAAATCCCAGATAAATTATCCCACAATCCTAAAAGGAACCATATATATTGGGTTTCATATAGCAATTTTGTTATAATGGATGGACTTAGGGCAAAATAGGTGTTTATCACTGGGTGATTATAAGCACATATGACAATATGAAGAAATGTTAAAAATATATAATTCATGTGGGAAAATATCAACTCTTTTTTTTCAGGAATGAAAACTCATCAGATGTTCAATCAGAGGACAAAGGGAGGTAGGATAGTATTACCCATTCAGTCATGTCCAGCTCCTTGTGACCCCAAAGACTATAGCCTGCCAGGTTTCTCTGTTCACAGATTCTCAAGGCAAGAATACTGGAGTGGGTAGCCATTCTCTTCTACAGGGAATCGCCCCCACCCAGGGATGGAACCTGGGTCTCCTGCATTACAGGCGGATTCTTTACCATCTGAGCTACCAGGGAAGGACTGATCTAAAGATAAGGTAGTTTCAGGACTTCCTTAGCAATCTAGTGGTTAAGACTCCATGCTTCCACTGCAAGGGGTATGGGTTCAATCAGTCCCTGGTGGGGAACTAAGATCCTGGATGCTGTGGCCAAGATGCAGCCAAAAAGGAAAAAAAAATAAAAAAGATGAGGGAGTTTGGCATAAGTGTATAGAATGGGAGTGCTGAGGTTGGATAAGTAAAAATTAAATAAGAGACTCTGTCCTGAGGAAAAGAGCTTCAGAGGAAAACTTATGATTAATTCAGACATATTTTTCACCTGAAACTGAAACAAATAGAAATGGAAAGCAGATTAAGAAAAAACAAAAGGAAAATATAAAAACTAAATATGCAGAGGTTTTGACTCAATAAATGCATGTTATTTATTTGGTTAAAAAAAAAGGGTTTTATCCACATAATTGAGTTCACAATAGTAACAATATATAGTATAGCTAAGACATTATAAACATTATTTTTTTCTCCACATTGTGTTATTATGACCACTGACTAGCCTGCTTATTTCTTCCATTCTTATTATTTTAATAATATTAAAATAATCTTTCAGTTATTTTTAAAGTTCACCTTATATTGACATATTTACAGTGCAAATTTAAGAATATATTCTGGAAACAACTAAGACTAGGAAAATGACCATCATTAACTTTAATAAAAGAACACGATTTCAAGTTTTCAATGAATA
Source organism: Tragelaphus eurycerus (assembly GCA_935064755.1). Lineage (NCBI taxonomy): Eukaryota > Metazoa > Chordata > Mammalia > Artiodactyla > Bovidae > Tragelaphus > Tragelaphus eurycerus. The sequence goes on along the minus strand of CAKXYN010000012.1, from coordinate 7,161,632 downwards.
GATCAATTATATGAAAGACTGTGACTTTTTTTTGTTTTTAATAACTTTAGAAAATTCATCTATCAGCAAATATAGCATTGTAATTATTTCCAAGAACATTTTAATTTACTGACTCGAATTCTATATCTTGTATCCCAATTTAAAAATCTAATATAGCAATTTATATTAATGAAGATTCTTGAAACTTAAATATATCCTCATGCTTGTTATATATAAAGCATTGACATTTTGGTCTCTGTATTCATCTGATTCTCAAAATGGCTTCCAAAAGACAAATTATTCAGTTTTCTTCATCCTTAGAAATTATTTTCTGCATCTTATTTTGGATAATCTCTTGATCCTTTACAAGTTATCTACCAAATAGATGCACAAAGCAATGTTGGATATCCTTAGAGACCCTGAACATTTCTAAAGGTAGTATTTGTTGCTAGAAAATCAAAATTTTGAAACAGCAGCAATTCAATAATCCCTTCCTCCCACCTGACTACAGCAATTCTATTAAGGAAAATTTTTTAAAGGACATTTAAAAATGGAGATGAGTGTTTTTTAGCTACTTGGGGTGTCACACAGCTATCATAACTAGAAAAAAATATCTGAGATACTTACAGCATAAAAGAGAGGTGTGTACTTGGACAGCACAAACCTCTCTGTTTCTTAAACATTGTCACTCCTTGGGCATTTCCTCAGCACCGTCTCTAACTCTGTCATTGTTCTGTGGTCCCTTTTATTTACCTTTAGGCTTTAGGTGCCTGTCTTCCAGAAAAACATCTATTTCTGCTTTATTGACTATGCCAAAGCCTTTGACTGTGTGGATCACAAAAAACTGTGGAAAATTCTGAAAGAGATGGGAATACCAGACCACCTGACCTGCCTCTTGGGAAACCTATATGCAGGTCAGGAAGCAACAGTTAGAACTGAACATGGAACAACAGACTGGTTCCAAATAGGAAAAGGAGTATGTCAAGGCTGTGTATTGTCACCCTGCTTATTTAACTTATACACAGAGCACATCATGAGAAACACTGGGCTGGAGGAAGCACAAGCTGGAATCAAGATTGCTGGGAGAAATATCAATAACCTGAGATATGCAGATGATACCACCCGTATGGCAGAAAGTGAAGAGAAACTAAAAAGCCTCTTGAAGAAATTGAAAGTGGAGAGTGAAGAAGTTGGCTTAAAGCTCAACATTCAGAAAACGAATCATGGCACCTGCTCCCATGACTTCATAGGAAATAGATGGGGAAACAATGGAAATAGTGTGGGACTTTATTTTGGGGGCTCCAAAATCACTGCAGATGGTGATTCCAGCCATGAAATTAAAAGACACTTACTCCTTGGAAGGAAAGTTATGAGCAACCTAGATAGCATATTCAAAAGCAGAGACATTACTTTGCCAACAAATGTCCATCTCGTCAAGTTCAGTTCAGTTCAGTTCAGTCGCTCAGTCATGTCTGACTCTTTGCAACCCCATGAATTGCAGCACGCCAGGCCTCCCTATCTATCACCAACTCCTGGAGTTCATTCAAACTCACATCCATTGAGTTGTTGATGCCATCCAGCCATCTCATCCTCTGTCATCTCCTTCACCTCCTGCCCCCAGTCCCTTCCAGCATCCGAGTCTTTTCCAATGAGTCAACTTTTTGCATGAGGTGGCCAAAGTATTGGAGGTTCAGCTTCAGCATCAGTTCTTTCAAAGAACACCCAGGGCTGATATCCTTTAGAATGGACTGGTTGGATTTCCTTGCAGTCCAAGGGACTCTCAAGAATCTTCTCCAACACCACAGTTCAAAAACATCAATTCTTTGGCACTCAGCTTTCTTCACAGTCCAACTCTCACATCCATAGATGAATACTGGAAAAACCATAGCCTTGACTAGACGGACCCAAAAAAGATGTCCTTTTCATTACAGGGGACTGGAATGCAAAAGTCGGAAGGCAAGAAACACCTGGAGTGACAGGCAAATTTGAAATATTGAATGAAGCAGGACAAAAGCTAATAGAGTTCTGGCCAAGAGAACACATTGGTCATAGCAAACATCCTTTTCCAACAACACAAGAGAAGACTCTACACATGGACATCACCAGATGGTCAACACTTAAATCAGATTGATTATATTCTTTGCAGCCAAAGATGGAGAAGCTCTATATAGTCAACAAAAACAAGACCAGGAGCTGACTGTGGCTCAGATCATGAACTCCTTATTGCCAATTTCAGATTTAAATTGAAGAAAGTAGGGAAAACCACTAGACCATTCAGGTATGACCTAAATCAAATCCCTTATGATTATACAGTGGAAGTGAGAAATATATTTAGGGGCCTAGATATGATAGATAGAGTGCCTGATGGACTGAGGTTTGTGACATTGTATAGGAGACAGGGATCAAGTCCATCCCCATGGAAAAGAAATGCAAAAAAGCAAAATGGCTCTCTGGGGAAGCCTTACAAATAGCTGTGAAAAGAAGAGAAGTGAAAAGCAAAGGAGAAAAGGAAAGATAAAGTATCTGAATGCAGAATTCCAAAGAATAGAAAGAAGAGATAAGGAAGCCTTCCTCAGAGATCAATGCAAAGAAATAGAGGAAAACAACAAAATGGGAAAGACTAGAGATCTCTTCAAGAAAATTAGAGATACCAAGGGAACAGTTCATGCAAAGATGGGCTCAATAAAGGACAGAAATTGTATGGACCTAACAGAAGCAGAAGATATTAAGAAGAGATGGCAAGAATACACAGAAGAACTGTACACAAAAGATCTTCATGACCAAGATAATCACAATGGTGTGATCACTCACCTAGAGCCAGACATCCTGGAATGTGAAGTCAAGTGGGCCTTAGAAAGCATCACTATGAACAAAGCTAGTGGAGGTGATGGAATTCCAGTGGAGCTATTTCAAATCCTGAAAGATGATGCTGTGTAAGTGCTGCCCTCAATATGTCAGCAAATTTGGAAAACTCAGCAGTGGCCACAAGATTGGAAAAGGTCAGTTTTCATTCCAATCCCAAAGAAAGGCAATGCCAAAAAATTCAACTACCATACAATAGCAGTCATCTCACATGCTAGTAAAGGTTTTTCCAGTAGTCATGTATGGATGTGAGAGTTGGATTGTGAAGAAAGCTGAGTGCCAAAGAATTGATGCTTTTGAACTGTGGTGTTGGGGAAGACTCTTGAGAGTCCCTTGGACTGCAAGGAGATCCAACCAGTCCATTCTGAAGGAGATCAGTCCTGGGTGTTCTTTGGAAGGAATGATGCTAAAGCTGAAACTCCAGTACTTTGGCCACCTCATGCAAAGAGTTGACTCATTGGAAAAGACTCGGATGCTGGGAGGGATTGGGGGCAGGAGGGAAAGGGGACGACAGAGGATGAGATGGCTTAATGGCATCACGAACTCGATGGATGTGAGTCTGAGTGAACTCCGGGAGTTGGTGATGGACAAGTAGGCCTGGCATGTTGCGATTCATGGGGTCGCAAAGAGTCGAACACAACTGAGCAACTGAACTACCTGTCTCTGCTCATGCCTTTTTCTAATTTCCCTCTGTTTATCGCCATTTCCTTGATTTTTATATTTCTAATAAGTGTATACGTCATCAGATGAGTTAAACTTTGATATGCTCCTTTCTCTCTCAAGCTTTTAAGGAACTCTGAAATGAGTTATATCTTGATTAATGAACTTCAGAGGAAGACAAGAAATTTACTTCTAATACACAGACCACTGTAGCCTACACTTAATCATCCACTTAAGCAGCTAAAAAACAGCTACATAAGCAGTTTGCTTCTTTTCAGTGAAATTAATTAGATGCTTTTAAAAGCAATCTCATAGTGTTAGTCACGTAAAAGAAGTTGAGGATTATAGACTCGGAATGTAAGTTGCACCTCTGTTTCTTGAGTAGTTATTTAGTCACTAGTCATGTCCAACTCTTTGTGACCCTATGAACTATAGCCCGCCAGGATCCTCTTTCCATGGTATTTCCCAAGTGAGAATACTGGACTGTGCTGCTATTTCCTCCTTCAGGAGATTATCCTAACCCAGGAATAACATTCTAGAGGAAATATGTTGAATCGTTCTCTTCTTCAATGTTCATCCTACACATGAAATAACTTAGCATCAGTACTACCACCAGGTATGCAATGGTCCCCAGTGCAGAAAGTTAAAGGTCACAGAGGCGATAGAACTAATAAAATAAATACACTAACAAGCATAATGTAAAATATACCGGAGAAGCAAACAACAGGTTTAGGGCACATACAACAAAAAGTATGGTGGTTCTTTGTGTGATTGATGTTTGGCAAGAGATAGATGGGAGAAAACTGGAGAGTCTGCTGCATCCACTCCTACCCTCTTATCTCTCATCCTGCAGTTAGAGAAATCTACTTGAAACTCACATAAGATGCCATTTTCCTGGACTCTAATTCCTTCAACTCAAAATCCTTTGGTGTTCATTTATTGACATCACATGAAAGTCTCTCTGTAACCTATACACACTTCCACCTCAGAGAAAAGCCTTTACGTATACTGTTCCCAAATGCTTGGAAACTTCTCCCCACATTTTCCTTCTGTGCAGTTGCTGCTGGTGCTGCTGCTAAGTCGCTTCAGTGGTGTCTAACTCTGTGCGACCCCATAGATGGCAGCCCACCAGGCTTCCCCATCCCTGGGATTCTCCAGGCAAGAACACTGGAGTGGGTTGCCATTTCCCTCTCCAATGCATGAAAGTGAAAGTGAAGTCGCTCAGTCGTGTCCAACTCCCAGCGACCCCATGGACTGCAGCCTACCAGGCTCCTCCGTCCGTGGGATTTTCTAGGCAAGAGTACTGGAGTGGGGTGCCATTGCCTTCTCCTCTGTGCAGTTAACTCACTTTAAATGTCCTAGGTAGAAATGTGAGAGGCATAGTGGTTTCCTTGTCCTAACACATGTTTTAGAACTTCTTTTATGTAATAAAGGACTCCCTAGTTAGATGCATATTCCCAGGTAACAAAGAAAACTAGTATGCTCTTAACTTATTGGCATGTGTGACTCACTTTACTAATATTAATATCTACAATTTGCTTATGCTGGATGTCAAACTATGCCTTCCCAAAAAGTATTTGCTAATGCATACCCTAGAAATGATCACAAGGCTGGGTTTTCATCTAATATTTTAAATCCATACAGTATGTTATGAGATGAGAAATTGTATTTTCTAGCTGATGGTGCTTGTTCTGATCAGAGATACAATCTCAAAGTCCTCTAATAAGGGAAAGTCACTCAGTTTTGTCTGACTCTTTGTAACCCCATGAACAGTAGCCCACTGTAGCCCAACAGGCTCCTTTGTTTGTGGAATTCTCCAGAGGATAATATTGGAGTGGGTAGCCATTCCCTTCTACAGGGGATCTTCCCAACCCAGGGATTAAACCCGGGTCTCCTGCATTGCAGACAGATTCTTTACCATCTGAGCCACCAGGGAAGCCCATAAAATATGTTATGAGATGGGAAATTGTATTTTCTAGTTGATGGTGCTTTTTCTGATCAGAGATACAATCTCAAAGTCCTCTTATCTGGGCATACACACTGAGGAAATCAGAATTGAAAGAGGCACATGTACCCCAGTGTTCATCGCAGCACTGGTTATAATAGCCAGGACATGGAAGCAACCTAGATGTCCATCAGCAGATAAATGGATAAGAAAGCTGTGGTATATATACACAATGGAGTATTACTCAGCCATTAAAAAGAATGCATTTGAGTCAGTTCTAATGAGGTAGATGAAACTGGAGCCTATTATACAGAGTGAAGCCAGAAAGAAAAACACAATACAGTATACTAATGCATATATATGGAATTTAGAAAGATGGTAATGACAACCCTGTATGCGAGACAGCAAAAGAGACACAGATGTATAGAACAGTCTTTTGGACTCTGTGGGAGAGGGAGGCGGGGATGATTTGGGAGAATGGCATTAAAACATGTATAATATCATATAAGAAATGAATCGCCAGTCCAGGTTCGATGCAGGATACAGGAAGCTTGGGGCTGGTGCACTGGGATGACCCAGAGGGATGGTATGGGGAGGGAGGTGGGAGAGGGATTCAGGATGGGGAACATGTGTACACCTGCGGCAGATGCATGTTGATGTATGGCAAAACCAATACAATACTGTAAAGTAAAAAAAATAAATTAAAAAAAATAATAAAAGTTACTATTTTAAAAAAAAGTCCTCTTATCTGTTTCTATATGAAGGTTTCCTATACTTTAGTTTATTCACTCAAAATTACATACAAGGTAAAAATTTTTGCATTGATCAAAATTACATATAAGGTAAAATTTTTCATCTTTCTATTTGTGATTTTTATAAGTGACTGCTGATTTCATTCACTATCACTATTATATGTTCTTATTGGGTTTCCCTGGTGGCTCAATTGGTAAAGAATCTGCTTGCAATGTGGGAGACCTGGGTTCAATCCCTGGGTTGGGAAGATCCCTTAGAGAATGGTAAGGCTGCCCATTCCAATATTCTGGCCTGGAGAATTCCATGGACTATATGATCCATGGGGTTGCAAAGAGTCAGACACAACTGAGTGACTTTCACTTCATGAAAATCACATGGATTAAAATATGTAAGACATCTTGCAAATGCTATTGTTGCTGTTGTTGTTGTTAAATCACTAAGTCACATCAGACTCTTTTGTGACCCCATGGACTGTAGCCCACCAGGCTCCTCTGTCCATGGGATCTCCCAGGCAAGAATACTGGAGTGGGTTGCCATTTCCTGCTCCAGGGGTTCTTCCCCACTCAGGGATCAAACCTGGGTCTTCTGCTTTGGCAGGTGGATTGTTTACCATTGAACCATCTGAGAAGCCCCTAGCAAACATTAACAAGTTCCAAGTAACATACACTATTTTGGGAGTAGTATTTCCATCTTTAATAAAGAACTGGTGTTATTGAGATATAAAAGCAACAGTTGTGCTTTCTTAGTTGTGAGAAATCTACCAAAGCAAACCCAGCTTTCATGTCTGAATGTAAATTATTTTCATTTCTCTCGTTTGCTTGCTAAAAATGTGAATAAGCACTTTTGAGAAATAAGAGACTGCCTTAAATACTTTTCTTTGGGTTTCTTGTTTGCAAATTCACCCTCTTCTGTGTACCCTAGAAAATTATGTTTTTGCAGTTTTACATTCAATAAAATCTTATGGATTTAGAAAATCAAGAATTGGATCTATATGTAAATGGAACAAATGGCCTACTTCCAAACATCTTCCCACAGGACTGAGAAGCAATCTAATTTTCAAAAAATTGAAGGAGCTTTTTGAATTAAACCGTGTTTTCTAGAGATCTTCTTCATTGAATGCCTTTGAAATACCACAAAGAGATCCAGGGGTTAGCATGACTTCTCAAGTGTGTGCATTAGAGGGCAGGGTTCATACAAGATGAAAAATATGTGTGTGTGAGTGTATGTGAATACATGTATAATTTTTCATGACACTGGTTTCTATAGGAACATTTTAGATAAAATGTACTATTTTCAGGATGTTGAAAATCAAGTTATTTCATCATAATTTCTTATTAACAGTATGATCTTTTAATAGAAATAAAATCATACAAAACTTACTAAAAATTTTCAATGACTCTAAATACAAGTACTTGCAAGTCAGCACACAAATAAGTTTTCAGCCCACTGACTTCATTTTTGCCTCTTTCTCCACTTAACCCCAGATAAAGAAAACATTCTTTTTCTTTTAAATTTTATTTTATTTAACTTTACAATATTGCATTGGTTTCGCCATATATCAAAATGAATCTGCCACTAGTTTACAAGTGTTCCCCATCCTGAACCCTCTTCCCCCCTCCCTCCCCACACCATCCCTCCGGGTCATCCCAGTGCACCAGCCCCAAACATCCAGTATCCTGTATCGAACCTGGACTGGCGACTCGTTTAATATATGATATTATACATATTTAATTGCCATTCTCCCAAATCATCCCACCCTCTTCCTCTCCCGCAGAGTCCAAAAGACTGTTCTATACACCAGTATCTCTTTTGCTGTCTCATATACAGGGTTATTGTTACCATCTTTCTAAATTCCGTATATATGCGTTGCTGCTGCTGCTAAGTCACTTCAGATCAGATCAGATCAGATCAGTCGCTCAGTCGTGTCCGACTCTTTGCGACCCCATGAACCGCAGCACGCCAGGCCTCCCTATCCATCACCAGCTCTCGGAGGTCACTCAGACTCACATTCATCGAGTCAGTGATGCCATCCAGCCATCTCATCCTCTGTCGTCCCCTTCTCCTCCTGCCCTCAATCCCTCCCAGCATCAGAGTCTTCTCCAATGAGTCAACTCTTCGCATGAGGTGGCCAAAGTACTGGAGTTTCAGCTTGAGCATCATTCCCTCCAAAGAAATTCCAGGATTGATCTCCTTCAGAATGGACCGGTTGGATCTCCTTGCAGTCCAAGGGACTCTCAAGAGTCTTCTCCAACACCACAGTTCAAAAGCATCTATTCTTCGGCGCTCAGCTTTCTTCACAGTCCAGCTCTCACATCCATACATGACCACAGGAAAGACCATAGCCTTGACTAGGCGAACCTTTGTTGGCAAAGTGATGTCTCTGCTTTTGAATATGCTAAGTCGCTTCAGTCGTGTCCAACTCTGTGCGCGCGATCCCATAGATGGCAGGCCACCAGGCTCCTCCGTCCCCGGGATTCTCCAGGCAAGAATACTGGAGTGGGTTGCCATTTCCCTTTCCAATGCATGAAAGTGAAAAGTGAAAGTGAAGTTGCTCAGTCGTGTCCGACTCTTAGCGATCCCATGGACTGGAGCCTACCAGGCTCCTTCGTCCATGGGATTTTCCAGGCAAGAGTACTGGGGTGGGGTGCCATTGCCTTCCCCCTATATATGCGTTAGACGCTTACTCCTTGGAAGGAAAGTTATGACCAACCTAGATAGCATATTCAAAAGCAGAGACATCACTTTGCCAATAAAGGTTCGCCTAGTCAAGGCTATGGTCTTTCCTGTGGTCATGTATGGATATGAGAGCTGGACTGTGAAGAAGGCTGAGTGCTGAAGAATTGATGCTTTTGAACTGTGGTGTTGGAGAAGACTCTTGAGAGTCCCTTGGACTGCAAGGAGATCCAACCAGTCCATTCTGAAGGAGATCAGCCCTGGGACTTCTTTGGAAGGAATGATGCTAAAGCTGAAACTCCAGTACTTTGGCCACCTCATGCGAAGAGCTGACTCATTGGAGAAGACTCTGATGCTGGGAGGGATTGAGGGCAGGAGGAGAAGGGGATGACAGAGGATGAGATGGCTGGATGGCATCACTGACTCGATGAATGTGAGTCTGAGTGACCTCCGAGAGCTGGTGATGGATAGGGAGGCCTGGCGTGCTGCAGTTCATGGGGTCGCAAAGAGTCGGACACGACTGAGCGACTGATCTGATTGGTGAAGAAAACACTCTTGATAGAAAATCCTTTTTGTTATTTTCTGTAGACTCAGTCAAACATTCATCATTTTCACCTTAAGTAGGATGCTTTCTTTCCATTAATGCAAAATCTAAAAGAAGCTAAATGTCTCACCTTAGGGAAATGAGTAAATAAATTATTACATTTCCATATATTTGAAAATCATGTCAACAATTTTAATAAGAGATACAAAACATATGGTGAAATATAATCTCATTTTTAAATATTGAATATGGATTCATTGAATATGGAAAATTTCTAAGAGAACTTATATTGATTGTTAATAGCATTTATTACCTGGGAAGTTGGGAAGTGAGTGATATTTTTCTATATGTTTTGTTTATTTTTCAAATTTTCTGTAATATACACCCATTTTCCATACCAAATTAGTGCATTGGCGTTTTAGATGAAAATGCTTATTAACCTCAGTTGTGTAAAGGATTTAATAGCCATAATGCACATACATGTGGTATTAACTGACTGTGAGGTCATCAAAGATACATCAGAAAATGATTTCCTGCATCAGACAACAGAGATACATCATAATCAGAAAACTGAACAAATAATATTGTATATTAATGCATATATGTAGAATCTAGTAAATTGGTACAGATAACCCTATTTGCGGGCAGAAATAGAAATGCAGACATAGGGAACAGATGTGTGGATATGGGGTGGGAGTGAGGAGGAGGGACAGATGAAATGGGAGGTTTGGATTGACGTACGTGCACCGCCACGTGTAAAATAGACAGCTAGTGGGAACCTTCTGTGGAGTGTAGGGAACTCAGCTCAGTCCTCTTGGTGACCTAAATGAATGGGATGGTAGGGGTGGCAGGGAGGTCTAAGAGGGAGGGGATATATGTATATATATAGCTGATTCACTTCACTGTACAACAGAAGCTAACACAACATCATAAAGCAACTATACCCTAATTAAAAAAAAAAGAAAGAAACCTATGAACATATACTTTTGGGTCAACAGTAACCTCTGTATTTACTGATGTGGTCTCAAGAAATCTAAAAGCCGGAACCTGACTTCATTTTCATGTCTTGTAAAATTTATATGAAAAGATGCTCAGTACAAAATTGATGGCTACAAGGAAAAAAGTGACCTTTAGTGGTCTTGAGAGTTCTAAGTATTTTCAGGTAAAAAAACATAGAGTTTGTACCTACCTCTGCATCAACACTTTAAAATTGACAAGGAAAAGCTAGAGCTCTTAAGAGAAATGATCACAATGATGAGTGGATTTTCAAACTTACCACATAAGGTAGAGATGGAGTGAATTGTGAACTTTAGCAAAGACAAAAGTAGCTTTGAAAGAGAAATGAGGGCTATCGTGAGATGCACGTAAACATGTCAACAGAAAGACACATGGCACATACTGTGTTTTTGCTCAGATTTGTTAAATAGGAGAAAGTAATTGATGATGAATGAAAACAAAGAAAAACCTTTTGAAGTAATTGGAACAATTTGAAAATTACTAGATGACCACTAAGAATAGTATAATCCACATAGCTAAATGAATTCAGACTGACCCTGCATGATGAATTACTAGAAATATTTTAAAAATATTGATAGGTCAAGAACAGATTAGATGAAGTGGACTTTAAGTTTTAATTTTAAGATGAGATAATTTCTGGGTAAACCAGGGAGCAAAATAAAAGCATTGGTCCATTTGCAAGCACATGCACTCGGGAGAGGATTTTGCAGGCAGCAGAAGAGGTTGACAGTAAAAGTAAAAAAGACACAAAAGTTACATCAAAAACGTGTATCAATACAATGGTCACAAATCTGCTGACCTCTGTCAAAAATTTAAATAATATAATGGACAAACTCATCCTCTATTAACACAGATGTGAAACATATAATCTCTTATAAATTTATTTCTATTATAGTCTTTACAACCCTGGTCCTTAATCAAGTCTCTCCCTTTCCAGACTCATGACAGGATTCAGGAATGTTTGTGCATGCTAAGACATTTAGAAATGCATCTAGTACAGATATTAACCAGAGTAGTTAGACAGCCTGACTGAGTCCTTTTCAGAGGTTCTTTCCCTTGGGATCTGTATTTGGGGAATGGGAAGCTTCTCACAGGGTAATACCTGCATCACTCCATTTCTTACTGGGTTCTGGCTGTCTTCCTGGAATGCTAAAAAGAGGCTGGGCTCCATATCCACTGCTCATGGGATGTACCCACATCTCTGGAATCTTTCTTAAAAAACAAACAAACAAACAACAACAAAACTTTTATTTTATATTGGAATATAGCCAATTACCAATGATGTGATCATTTCAGGTGGATAGCAAAGGGATTCAGCAATACATATACCTGTATCAATTCTCCCCCAAACTCCCCTCCCATCCAGGCTGCCACAAAACATTGACCAGTCTTTCTACACCCACTAGAGCACTGTAGGAGAGCAGGATGCAGATGCAACCTACTGCAATACAACCTTATTGCAATCTCAAGGAAAATGTGTTTCTAGTTCAGAGAGAGAATCTCTTCTCTCCCTTCTGCTTTTGGTTAAGATATTTTATTTTCTGTACTCTGCAGTTCTCTTCCTTATGTTTTTGGACAAGATGTTTGTCTGTACTGACAAATCCTTTCCTCTCCCTGGGGTTTAAGCTTTTTGAACATAAACAAGGATGTCTTATAGGCATTTCAGTTTTCTGCCCTGCTACATTTGTTCCCAGGGGTAATAAATACAAGTAGATCAACTAGTTTAAATAAGAATAAGTGAAATAAAAAGATATAAAACTTACCAAAATTGGCTAATGTCTCAAATATTACCTTCTTTTGAAAATGAAAATCCCATAATAACATACATACATTTTTAGGTGGAAGATATCAGTGAATTGGGATGCTAGAGGACGAAGCTTAAGAAAGTACCCATAATCAGTTTCTTAAATGACAATTTCAAGAAGTCAGATTAAGAGTGAATTCTAAAAATGATAGGGTAAGTTTTATAATAAAGATTTGCTGTATCATGTTAGAATAGTGGGACTAAGAAGATAATGAGTGTGCATTTAAATAGCAGATTAAGACCTCCTCCACACATTCTCCAGAAAGGTATGGCAGAAATAGAATATTTCACCCTTAGCTCATCCACCTCTATTTGACTCTTTGCTTTCCAATTCGCATATGGACAAATCTTACTGTCCTTGGAAGTATCTTCATCAACTTCCTTTTAATATGGTCAGTTGTGAAGTATTCCAGGACATATTAGCAACAGACGGTTGTGTCAGAACTTTTTTTGCACAGCAGATACTGATGAGCCTTGAACAGCAGGAAGTCACTGATAACCATTTTGAAAAATGCCACTGGCTTTGATAAAAACTATGTTATAATAATAGCTACAAATTCCCTACAAATGTGCGGTTATTATAGTTGGGAGGGATTCTAGCAATGCAAATTGTTTTTTTTTCTTTTTTATTTCTTCCTAAGCAGAATATAGTATATAGTAATCGTATCAGAAATTTGTATTCTTCCCCCAAAATCCATATTCCTTTCCTTCTATGCTAACAGACACTATCTGATTTTAAGTGATATGTGTAGAATATTTTGCAGTCTTTTGCAGCAAGGAACAGAATGTAACTGTAGATAATAAGTACAGACTCTGATAGGTGTTTTTAAATAAATAGCATATTTATTTCTCCTGACTATTTTTTAAATTTATTTTTGATTAGAATGTAGATGTGATGGCTGGAATTGAAGCAGTCATCTTGGATCATGAAGTGTTTGAAGAAGATAGAGGAATAAGAAAAAAGGACTTTTCTCACTGATATGTTAGAGTTACCATTCCACCTTTAAACTACCTATGTGAATTTTTATGTGAGAAATAAACCTCTATTTTATTTAAACCACTCTATAAAAAAAGTCAAATCTAATTCTAAAACTTCCAATAATCTATTTGAGTTTTTATTAGTATTCAGAACCGAAGTTGTCATAGGACTTTTATACTCAAAATACCTCTAGAAATAATCTATAGAATAAAGCATTAATGAATATATACTGCTACTGCTAGGTCACTTCAGTCATGTCCGACTCTGTGCGACCCCATAGATGGCAGCCCACCAGGCTCCACTGTCCCTGGGATTCTCCAGGCAAGAACAGTGGAGGGGGTTGCCATTTCCTTCTCCAATGCATGAAAGTGAAGAGTGAAAGTGAAGTCACTCAGTCGTGTCCGACCCTCAGCGACCCCATGGACTACAGCCCTCCAGGCTCCTCCTGCCATGGGATTTTCCAGGCAAGAGTACTGGAGTAGGGTGCCATTGCCTTCTCTGAATATATACTACTTTTATATTAATTAGAAAGCATGTAGTTTCCACAAAAAGATTTATATGATATTTAACATGACATTTATATGACATTTCTGTCAGAAAATAATTATATCTCTTTTAAATAATTATTTAAAACTTAATTACTATAAACTTAAGAAAAAAATGCACAGATTTGAATTAGTGCTCCAAAGTATTCAAAGTAACTCTGGAAAAAGAATTAAACTCCTTAACATTAGCCAAAAATGTGTCATTTGCTACGGAAATTGCGTGTTTAAAGAAACAAATATTTTCCAAGTGGCTAATTGTATATCTAAGCTTAGTATTTCAGAATCTGAGAGACTTCCTTTGGAGTGTGGACCAGCTTAGACTTCACACCTGACAAAATGCTCAAGCACTTAAAACATTAACCTTATTTTCCAGTCTTACTGAAACACGTGAAAAATCAAATTAGCAAGCAGTGAATTTATGACTCTGCAAACAAAATAGACATCCAACTGGCCAATTATGGTTTAACTTTTATCCTAAGCAGACTATAAAGATTATTGTATTTCCTAGTATTTATACGAAAACATTTATTCTCTGATTGAACGGATGGGATATCAATGTCATAGCATTGTCCAGTATTCACTCAGATTCAGCCAGAAGGAAACCCTAACCTCACGGAAGAACATAATTTCCATTCACTTCAATGAGGATTTTTCTGTTGGAAGGACTTACTATTTCACCCTCAGTTTGAGCCATAATTATTCATTTTATCAGGCAATATAAAGCCTTTTTTTCACAGTTCATACTTTTGCACATAGTGCTATCAATTAATAGAGAAAAGCCCAGTTATAAACCAAATCCTGGAGAAAATAAATTAGGTAAATTTGAATGACACAGGATATTATTAAGGATTTAACAATATTGCCAACATTCCTGGGTTTAACAATTATGGTACTGTAATTTTTTCCTCTGTTTTCTTTGTTTGTTTGAAATCCTGGCATAATCTCAAAAAGGTTTGTGTGTATGTCTGTGTGTATGTGTGATGGAAAGAGAGAAAGGGAGAGAGGAGGGGAATTGAGAGAGAAGTATATTTACACACCCAGTGAGGGGAAATATAATCACCTTTCAAGTTCACTACAGAACACAGAGAAGCAATATTTATGCGTCTAATGAAATCTACCTGATCCTCATGTTTATTGTTTCAAATTGTATAAGGTCCATTTAGCTTGATCCCTGATGTACATACATTTTTGTGTTTAAAGGTATTTTAAAATGATAATTTTACTTATGTGGATGACAGCCTCCTATGTGAAATTAACTAGCTTGATCTGCTATAATTAACATGGTGTAAGGTGGGGGTGGCAGAGGAGTTTCTTAGGAATAGTGCCTAAGTAACAAAGAGACCACAACCAATAAAAAGAAGCCCTTGAAAAGGTAAGAACCAATTTCAGACGTTTGTGGAAAATAAAACGTTAACACCAGAGAGAAATGTAGTTGCATTTGGGAACCATACAGAAACAACCTTCTATTTGTTTCAAGGTATTCAATTCACACTTTGAACTTAGGTTCTAATTTATACCTTGTTTCTTTCATTCCTGCTCTTGAATCTAAAGATAAAATTGTGGGCAACACAAGTATTTGCTTTAGGGCAACCTTGAATTGAGATAATCACCATTTGTTTTATTGTGGTGTAATCCTGGGCAGCGGTTAATTTAGAATAAAGTAAGAAAAGTGGCTCATTCTACACATAATATACTTTATACATTCAGTTCACCTGAGCTGGATTTCTAAACCTTCGAGGTTTATTGTGTTGTATTTTGAAGGAAAGGGTCCATTAACTTACTAAGAACTTTTCACAGAAACTTATTACTGACCTTGATAATAGTCTCTGAAGCTGGCAATATAAAGAGGATGAAGATAAGAACAACTCTTCTGTCAGCATGTTGGGTTTATGGTGGATATTGTTTAACTAGTATTAAAATTACCAAGGATATTCTTCCTGGGCCATATATTTAGACAAATATATTTTTTTAAATTTACACTATAAATTTTGGATAATTTATTTAATTATGGAACAATCAAGAACATTTTTCTTCTTGCTCTTATTAATTCCAAAATGAGGTGATGCTAATAAACTTGAATTATACTTATATAAGGGCTTCCTTGGTGGCTCAGAGGGTAAAGAATCTGCTTGTAGTGCAGGGACCCCGGTTTGATCCCTGGGTGGGGAAGATCCCCTGGAGAAGGAAATGGCAACCCACTTCAGTATTCTTGCCTGCAGAATGAGCCTGGGGGTCTACAGTCCAGGGGATCACAAAGAGTCAGCTACAACTGAGGGACTGAACTTTAACTTTCACTGTACTTACATATATATGATATACTACACACATGACGGTAATGAATTTGAATTCTAGGAACTATAAGATAATAGGTTAATCTCTAAAAAGAACACATTAGAGGGAAAAGCTTTGCATTTTTATCTTAAGCTATTGAACCTAATGGAAGAGTCCTCTTTGCTTTGCTTTAAAAGTATATCTATAGTTTATTAGCCTCCACAAATATTAATAATTAATAAGAAAAATGATGTAATAAAAGTATTCAGTCACTAGAGTAAACATTAATTTACTTTATTATTGTTAAGAACATTTAACATAAGATCTACCTTCTTAACAAAATTTTAAGTGTACAATTCTGTCAGCTACATGCATGATATTATATCTCAGATCTCTAGACTTATCTTGCATAACCGAAACTTATATCCATTGAACAGTAACTCATCATTACTGCCCCCAGGCCCTGGCAACAACCATTCTCCTTTTTGATTCTATGAGCTTGACTATGATAAGTGCCTTATGTAAATTGAATCATGCAGCATTTGTCCTTCTGTGACTGGCTTATTTCACTCAGCATAATGTCCTCTGGCTCCTTTATGTTGTCATATATTGCAGGATTCCCTTCTTTACTAAGGCTTTTCCCCAGTGTGCATGGTCCCACTTTTATCAGATCAGATCAGATCAGATCAGTCGCTCAGTCGTGTCCGACTCTTTGCGACCCCATGAACCGCAGCACGCCAGGCCTCCCTGTCCATCACCAACTCCCGGAGGTCACTCAGACTCGCATCCATCGAGTCAGTAATGCCATCCAGCCATCTCATCCTCTGTCGTCCCCTTCTCCTCCTGCCCTCAATCCCTCCCAGCATCAGAGTCTTCTCCAATGAGTCAACTCTTCGCATGAGGTGGCCAAAATACTGGAGTTTCAGCTTTAGCATCGTAACTTCTAAAGAAATTCCAGGATTGATCTCCTTCAGAATGGACTGGTTGGATCTTCTTGCAGTCCAAGGGACTCTCAAGAGTCTTCTCCAGCACCATACATTATAATTTATTCTCAATTTTATTGAAATGTATGCTGAATCTGACTGAGGTACAGGAGATCCAGGTTTGACCCCTAGGTCAAAAAGATCCCCCAGAGAAGGGAATGGTCAAAAAGATCCCCCAGAGAAGGGAATGGTCAAAAAGATCCCCCAGAGAAAGGAATGACTATCCACTCCAATACCCACTCCAGTACTCCAGTATTCTTGCCTAGAGAATTCCATAAACAGAAGAGGCTGGCAGACTACAGCCCATGGGGTCACCAAGAGTCAGACACAACTGAGCGACTTGCACTTTTCATGCTGCAATGTACATGGAGTACAAACATGTTTTTGAGATTTCAATTTCAACTCTGAAATAAATACTCTGAAGCGGGATTGATGGGTATATGGTAATTTAATCTTTTTTTTTTTTTTTTTTTTTTTTAAGAAACCTTGACACTGTTTTACATAGTAGTTGTACAATTTTGTATTCTCACCAGGAAAGTTCAAGGGTTTCTATTTCTCCACATCTTCATCAACACTTTTTTAAAATTAATGTTAATTAACTAGAAATTATTTTATTGTAGTTTTAACCTGCATTTTCCTGTTAGCAAAGTTGAGCATATCTTCATATACCTGTTATCTATTTGCATGCCTTCTTTTAAGAAATATTTATTTAGAGCCTCTGCCCAATTAAAAGGCTGAGCACCGAGGAATTGATGCTTTTGAACTGTGGTGTTGGAGAAGACTCTTGAGAGTCCCTTGGACTGCAAGAAGATCCAACCAGTCCATTCTGAAGGAGATCAATCCTGGAATTTCTTTGGAAGGAATGATGCTAAAGCTGAAACTCCAGTATTTTGGCCACCTCATGCGAAGAGTTGACTCATTGGAGAAGACTCTGATGCTGGGAAGGATTGAGGGCAGGAGGAGAAGGGGACGACAGAGGATGAGATGGCTGGATGGCATCACTGACTTGATGGGTGTGAATCTGAGTGACCTCAGGGAGCTGGTGATGGACAGGGAGGCCTGGCGTGCTGCGATTCATGGGGTCGCAAAGAGTCGGACACGACTGAGCGACTGATCTGATCTGATCTGATCTGCCTAATTAAAAAAAAAAATGAGTTAGATTTTGTATGTGTGTGTGTGTTTAGTTGTAGAAATTTCTTATTTTTTGGATATCAATTTTTTATTAGATATATATTTTACAAATATTTTCTTCCATTTCATAGGTTGCTTCTTTTTGAATGTTTTGTTCCTTTGCAATTAGCTTATTTTTAAACTTTATCATCACTACTGTTTTATTGTCTTAGAATGCAGGGCTTCCAAAACCAAAATATGTAATTTCATAACCAGCTGTCTAACGGAGAATCTGCATATTCTCTATTCTGTGGCATATGCAATATCTGATTATTAGAATGAGGTTTAAAGTAGATTATGTGTATGAAGTATATAATTGTTATTACATCTATTTTAAGTTAATACAAAACATCAGGTATCAATGCCATTATTCTGGTTTTAAAAGTCAGGCCAAGGAAATTTATATTCAAACTACTCTTCAGCTTCTGTCCTCCTAATATTAAAGGTCTGCTGTGATATATTCTCCATCCCGTTCACTGAGGAACCTGAAAAGCTTTATGCCCAGATATAAAAATATGTATGTGGCTTCAGATCTTTCTACAACTTTTGCATTATTGATGTAAAAGAAAAAATTGAAAGACATCTGGTTCCATTTGGAACTAAATCCCTTAATTCCCTAAATTAAATCTTAAATCATGCACTATATACTTGCAAGAAGATCCTAAGTCTAGACAGATATTTATGAAAGATACTGCAGTTGTCAATAGAGCACATCAATACTTAGTAGAAAAAGCAAATGTTACAGTGCTATTTCCTTTACTTTTCTTATTAAAAATCAGTCTAGGAAAGATGATTTAATAAAGATCTCTCCTCATTTGCAAAACTAACAAAGGTGTCTAACTCATAATGGAAAAGATGACAGGGATTTAATGATTTACAGGAGAAATTCGTATAGGAAGTTTGCATTTGGGTACATAAAAAGATACAAAGATGACTTGACTATGTTTTGAAATATCCTGAATTCAAGTTGCTTTCTTTTCAAGTTTGGATTAAGGGAGATTATTTAGGTGGAAATGAAAGAATGGGACTGGGAAACAGCTTATAGAAAAGCAGAATTCTTTTTGTCACCCATGAAAGCTTTTAAAAGTTGCCCATTTTTCTGTTCTATTGATGTCACGTAATATTTGTTTCACAATAAATTATGAGCTATAGTACTATCAACCAAGTCAATTCTATTATCCTGTTTGGCAGGAACCCAAAGAAGGCAAACATAAATTTTTGGTTTCCATTAAAACTTTGGGAATCTTTAAAGCTTCTTTAAGGACAATAGGAAAGATCTGCTTCTACTCTTAGAATATATTTATTTCAGTGATATCCAAAGAAATGGTTTTGCATTTCATACTATAACTTTCAGAGATAAAAGCAAAGTTACAAGATACGTATCCTGAATCAAAATGGTCATCTGGGAATATCAATGCATTCAAACTATCCAAACACAATAGTCTAGACAGATGCACATACTCGTACCACCACAGAGCCGGAGGTGGGGGGGATTTCATTCTGTGATTTTTTTTATTTGCATCTTGATCCAGGTCTTGCTGCCAGATAGGCATTGCAAAACTGCAGTTCTCATTTCAAATCCAGATTTATGCTCTAATCTCTTCTTTAACTCTATATTCATATTTTTCTTCTGACTATTGTCTAACCATTTTTTTTTCCTCCTGGAATCTTACAAAGTTTCCAACACGATCATAAATCTTATATTTTGTTTAAGATGAGTATGCTTGCTTGAGTCATCTAGACATCCTTAGGAAGCAATAGAGAGTAATGAAAACCAATAATTGAGTGACATTCATGTTATTTTATAGAATGAATTCTGCCTTAGCTCTAATCTTGTTGCTGGTCACACTGAGAATTTGAAAGATTTACAGTTATTTCTCTAGTTGAAAGAGAAAGAGGGAGTGAAAATAATCTCATCACAGCAAAATGTTTCGCTTCAGTAAACATCTTGGGTTCCTCCTGAAGGTTTCTAGGCAATATTTTAGTATGCTGGTTTATTTGTGTTGATAGCTAAAATTCACAATATTATGTAGCAAAGGGAAGGTAGAAGGAAAAGGGAAATATATCCATAAATATAAAATGATAGCAAATGGATACTCTCGTTTAAGTCAGTTTACCTTTTTTAGTAAAGAAACGTGCTGTTGTTGTTTTAGTTGTTCAGTCATGTCCGACTCTTTTGCAACCCCATGGACTGTAGCTCTCCAGGCTCCTCTGTCTATGGAATTCTCCAGGCAAGAATACTAAAGTGGGTACCATTTCCTTCTCCAGGGGTTCTTCCTGACTCAGGGATCAAACCCACATCTTGCATTGGCAGATGGAGTTTTTATCACTGAGCCACCTGGGAAGCCCAAGAAATGTGTATTAAAAATATGTATATTTTGTTGGCCCCAAATCATCAAATTCATTCCAATGCCAAATTTACAATGGCATATTTTATTATTTTTAAATTGTTATTGAAGTATAGTTTCTTTACAATGTTTTGGTATTTTCTGCTGTACAACAAGATGAATCAGCCATATATATACATATATTCTTCCCCCTTTTAAAAAATGTCCTTCCCATTTACCTCACAAATGAGCATTAAGTAGAGTCCCCTGTGTTATATAGTACATTCTCATTAGTTATCTATTTTATACATAGTAGTATGTGTATGTCAATATTAATTTTAAAACTTACTTTGTCATTTATTGGTCATTGGTAAGGGAGTGGTAAATGTTTCATTATTGTATTTTACTTTTTATTATAGAAATACTCTTTTCATAAGCATGGAAAGATAAAGATCTTAACATAATATCAACATTCTAAGAGAAAGGTTGGTATAAAAAGTTGATTTCTAGAGTGAACTCTTATTTTGTTCATGAGATTCTTTTATTGCCATGGATGTTATAAGGTTGTGTCAGAATTCTTTATATAAATAGAAGCAAGGGTATCTTTGAAAGATATAGGACATAGGTAATCCTATAAAGTCATATTTCTGTTTGTGTGTATATAGAAATCTTGATCCTTGTGATAGTGCTTTTATTATTTATAATGAATAGCAAATGGTCTTGACTATATTGTATCTCTTTTGCTGCATATTTTGAGACTTTTAAAGCTCTCTTCTAAAATAAACATAAAACACACATCTAATAAAATGTACATTTGTTGGAAAGGTTTCACTGATGTTTATAATAGTGTAGTATGCTATAAGTTATTTAGTGAAAGTCGCTCAGTCATGTCTGACTCTATGCGACTCCATGGACTATAGCCTGCCAACTTCCTCTGTCCATGGAATTCTCTAGGCCAGAATACTGGAGTGGATAGCCATTCTCTTCTCCAGGGGATCTCCCCAATGCAGGGATCAAACTCATGTCTCCCCATTGCAGGCAGATTCTTTACCATCTGAAGCACCAGGGAAGCCTCAAGTAATTTAACTGAGATTTAAAATGTTGCTTTAGATAATCTAATATTTTACATTGCTTACATGCCTTCATTTACACTAGGGTGAAAATATGGTGTGTGAGATAAAAGACGAAGGCAAAGTTTGAAAGCATCTCAACTGAATAATAGAAAACATGATTATTTTAATAGTAAGGAAAAGGTGACTTAAATAAAATCAAAACCATTAATAAGCACTTCAGTTACTAGAGAAAATCACTGTATACATATTTATCTTTTACCTAAAGGTATGAACATGTCTATGTAAATGCAAGTCATACAGACAGGGAATTACAGATAGAGACTGTCTTGTCAGAAAATTCATCTTTTTCACTAGAAAATAGAGTGGCAGCTTTCCTCCTAAATACCTGACATAAAAATATATAATGATGACTAATAGTATAAAACTCTATGTGAAGGCAGACACCATGCATTCTAAGAATCCTAGCTATATTAGTGCATATGTGCCTCTTACAGTTCTATTTTCATGTTCTATTTCTCTAAATCTGGGAGTGCCAACAAGGTCCCCATCCCTAAGTCTAAAACTACTCTACAATAGTTATATTACAAAATATTGTATGATAAATATTACCATACAATCTGTGCTTTTCTTTTATGATCATGAACTTTTAAAAATGGAAAATATTAATCTTAAACCACAACATACTTTTTTCTCCATGTCAAAATTAAAGCTATTTTCTCCTTTTCAAAAACTGTAATACAGTTTTCCTTTATAAAATTTTTTTCTCACTCTTTTTTTCTTTCTTCACCCAGATGATAGTTTTACACTTCTCTTTTAACTTCCTTAGTATGTTTAACTTTATGTTGGGAAATATTTTTTTAGTTTTTTATTTGCTAAGATTCTTTTTCATTCTGAAGATAATGGTAAGCCAGTGATAATTATAAACCAATAATAAAATATTAGATTTAGAACCATACTTAAGATGCTCTAAACCCAAATGTTTTCCTTACAGATTGCAAAATTAAGGCACAAGCAAGTTAAATTATTAGTCTGTGGTAATCAGAAATGTTAATGAAAGGCGTCCAAGAAAATCCCTTCTTTATTATTTGAGAATATCCATGTTTAGCAGTATTTCAGATGCAATACTCTATCTCAGCCCAATGTAGATTTTGGTCAAATAAAAAATAATTGAATATATTACTGGCTCACAAGATATCTCTAGGAGATTGAGGTTTGGGAAGCATAGTGAATTAATCACAGTGAGCTGAATACTACAGGCTGTAGTAGGCACACTGGATAACACAACTTTAAACCAAGCTTTTTACAGAAATAAAAAGAGAGAAAATTCTGGAATATTATATTTCTAGTAGTCAAATTGTTAAGAAAAGGTTAAAATACATAGGATAAATATATTTTGCAGACTCTATTTAAATATGATCTCAATTTATATTAGATCTTATTTTGTCCTGTATGTTTCTTATACTCAATGCATAATTTTGTTATTTCTTTTGTCTTTCAGTGCTGTCTTAAATGTTTTTTTATGGTCTGCCTTTTGGTTTTCTAATTCTTCCTCAGCTGTGTCTAATGTTCATCAGTTACCTCTCCATTGTATTTTAACTTTTACTCATTTTTGGTTAAATTTTTATTTTTCAGAACTTCTGTTTGATTTTTTTTATATGTTTGTTTTCATGTCCCTGAAGATATTTTCAAGCTTATTTTAAAAGAGATTTAAAATTGTTTGTCTATTTATATGTGTGCCAAGTGACACAGTGGTATAAAATCTACCTGCCAATGCAGAAGATGCAAGAGTTGTGGGTTTGATCCCTGGGTCAGGAAAATGCTCTGGAGTAGGAAATGGCAATCCACTCCAGTATTCTTGCTTGGAAAGTTTCACGGACAGAGGAGCCTTGTGGGCTACAGTCCATGGTGCCACAAAGAGTTGGACATGACTACATGACTGAACATGTGTGTCTAACAGTTCCTATCAGATTTACTTTCAAGGGTATAGTTATCTTTTATGTAAGGGTATGTGAATGTGAATGTGAAGTCGCTCAGTCGTGTCCGACTCTTTGCGACCCCATGAACTGTAGCCTACCAGGCTCCTCTGTCCATGGGATTTTCCAGGCAATAGTACTGGAGTGGATTGCCATTTCCTTCTCCAAGGGATCTTCCCAACCCAGGGATCGAACCCGGGTCTCCCGCATCGTAGACAGACGCTTTACCATCTGAGCCACCAGGGAAGTGTAAGGGTATGTAAGGGTATATTTAAGGGTATATTTATATGTACATATAAATATCTCTTGCAGATATTTTTCTTTGTATTACTTTGGCACTTGGTTTTCATTTGGTGTTTGGTTATTTTTTTTTAATTTAATATATTTCTCAGTGTTCTTAACAAATTATCTGAGATGGTAAAGAAAATTACTTCCTGTTGATGTCATATAGGTCTTTGATTACTTCTTCTAAGTGTGACATACCACTACCAGTCTCAGTTCAGTTCAGTTCAGTCGCTCATTCGTGTCCAACTCTTTGTGACCCCATGAATCGTAGCACACCAGGCCTCCCTGTCCATCACCAACTCCCGGAGTTCACTCAAACTACGTCCATAGAGTCAGTGATGCTATCCAGGCATCTCATCCTCTGTCGTCCCCTTCTCCTCCTGCCCCCAATCCCTCCTAGTATCAGAGTCCTTTCCAGTGAGTCAACTCTTTGCATTAGGTGGCCAAAGTACTGGAGTTTCAGCTTTAGCATCATTCTTTTCAAAGAACACCCAAGGCTGACCTTCTTTAGAATGGACTGATTGGATCTCCTTGTAGTCCAAGGGACTCTCAAGAGTCTTCTCCAACACCACAGCTCAAAAGCATCAGTTCTTCAGTGCTCAGCTTTCTTCACAGTCCAAATCTTAACATCCATACATGACTACTGGAAAAATCATAGCCTTGACTAGATGGACCTTAGTTGGCACAGTAATGTCTCTGCTTTTCAATATGCTGTCTAGGTTGGTCATAACTTTCCTTCCAAGGAGTAAGTGTCTTTTTTAATTTCATGGCTGCAATCACCATCTGCAGTAATTTTGGAGCCCAAAAAAATAAAGTCTGACACTGTTTCCACTACCAGTCTAGGACTATTTAAATACAAATGCTGAGATTTTGGCTCCATAACCTCACAATGGTGGCCTTGTGGTTATAATTTCTCAAGAAGTATTTCTTTCCTACTTGCTATTTAGCTTAGAACCAAGAAAACTAGGGAATTTTTAAACTTTTTTGGGGTATATTTTTTTCTGTCTTTTTCCTCATAATGATGATGTAACTCTACAAGGGCTCAGCTTAATGTGGCCAGTCTTAATTATTACAACTACTTTCCAGATTAGGCTCATGATTTTCATTTTTGTCTCTTTTGCTCCAGAACATCAATATCAAAATGAAAACATGAGATTTTTTTCTTTCTAGGTTGACTATCTTATGCTATGTAATTTCCTAGATGGCTCAGTGGTAAAGAATTTGCCTGTTGATGCAGGAGCTGCAGGAGATGTGGGTTTAATCCCTGCGTCTGGAAGATCCCTTGAAGGAGGAAATGGCAACCCACACCAGTATTCTTGCCAGGATAATTCCATGGACAGAGGAGTCTGGAGGGCTATAGTCCATGGGGTTGCAAAGAACTGGACATAACTGAGCTACTGAACACATGCACACACACAAACCCATGTTCATGTTATGCC
Source organism: Tragelaphus eurycerus (assembly GCA_935064755.1). Lineage (NCBI taxonomy): Eukaryota > Metazoa > Chordata > Mammalia > Artiodactyla > Bovidae > Tragelaphus > Tragelaphus eurycerus. Next base: position 7,136,350 of record CAKXYN010000012.1, on the reverse strand, counting down.
TGCTGAATATTCATTGGAAGGACTGATGCTGAAGCTGAAACTCCAACACTTTGGCCACTTGATGTGAAGAACTGACTTATTGGAAAAGACTCTGATTGCAGGGAAAGATTGAAGGCGGGAGGAGAAGGGGGTGACAGAGGATGAGATGGTTGGATGGCATCACCAACTCGATGGGCATGAGTTTGAGTAAGCTCCAGGAGTTGGTGATGAACAGGGAAGCCTGGGGTGCTGCAGTCCATGGAGTCACAAAGAGTTGGACATGACTGAGTGACTAAACTGAACTGAATGCATAAAATGCTTCAAGGAATCCTGTCCTCTCTGATTTTCAGCTCTCTCTTAATTTTTAGTCTGATAACTCCTGACTATCTTTCCAGTTTTTTATTCTCTTAAAATTATTAAAATTTATTTTTTGTCTGGTATTTTGAGTTGGTTCTGTTAGAAGAGTGCCTCTAACCTAACATAACAATTCCATCTTGTCATTTTGCTGAAGATGAAATTTCAGTAGAAGCTCTTCTATCTTTGGGTATGAATGAAATATATTCAGATACTCTGAAACATAGTGGGCATTATCTTGTATAATTTCAAACACATTTATATCTTGTGACTAAATTATTTCACTTTGAGATATGTACAATAATGGAATTTCTTTAGAAGGAATGATGCTAAAGCTGAAACTCCAGTATTTTGGCCACCTCATGCGAAGAGTTGACTCATTGGAGAAGACTCTGATGCTGGGAGGGATTGAGGGCAGGAGGAGAAGGGGACGACAGAGGATGAGATGGCTGGATGGCATCACTGACTCGATGGATGCGAGTCTGAGTGACCTCCGGGAGCTGGTGATGGACAGGGAGGCCTGGCGTGCTGCGGTTCATGGGGTCGCAAAGAGTCGGACACGACTGAGCGACTGATCTGATCTGATCTGATACAACCATATATAATAAAGTGTGCAATTATTTTCATAGTTGCATTGTTTGTTAGAACAAAAAAGTAACACAATCCAAAGTCTAGTGACATAGTAATACAATATAACAGGGATCCTTAGTTTAGAAGTATGTGAAAACATAAATTCTGCAACAGTCACATGGTGGTACACTATATAGCACTGAAAATGAAGAGACCACTAATGCATTAAAAACAATGGATAATTTTCAGAAATATAATTACTCAGAAGCAAATCTGAAAGGCTTAGAATTTGTGATACCACTTTAGTAAAGCTCATAAACAAAGAGTACATTGTTTGTAGAACATGAATGGTAAAATGATTGAATAAAAAGAGGAATACTGACTATCACATAATTTAGAATACTGATTATTGTTAGAAAAGACATGATTGGAAAATGGGAGAAGTAAATGAGTAGCTTCAAGATATTGATGATATGTATCTTACTTTTGAATTTATGTAGTGGTTTCAAGGTGTTCACTTTATTTTTATATATTATAAGTGATTTAATTTGTAATCTATGTGTATAACTTACACATATAACTTAATGCAAAACATATTATTTTATAGATATCTATAAATCCCTGATCCTTATTAAAGCTGTTAGAAATGTTTTAGTGCCTCTCTAAGGCATCCAGTAATTAAGCATGCAGTGTAGTGAATTTATAATCATAATTTTAAATAACCCTAGTAGAATCCTATTTCTCTTACCTTATAGATCCAGCTGTGTGGCCACACTGTTTTGGACTAGAATTCCAATCCATTCTCTGATCAATTCAGATGTTACACATTTCTCTATCCAGATGTCAGAATTTACAAAATATAGTCTATATTTGTCTGGTAATTTTAGTCTGATAATTTTAAGTATAGTCACACAGGAAGTAGGGAAAAAGATTTGATAGCTCACTCTTTAAACTGTGGCTCATTATATCAATGTAATCCACGTAATTCAAGCAAATCACTTTTGGAGGCTATATTATTTATGTCAGTTAGCTAGTGGGCATGTTAAGGCCATAATCTTTTGGATTCTAGTTGTATTCTTATTACACATAAATGGTTGTGAAATTTATAAGGAGTTGAACTTTGTTATTATAAATTGGTAGTTTATCTAACATGAATAACAATTTACTTGAAAATTCCCATGCAAACAAGTGCAAAATGACTTGAAGATTTTGCCTACAGTAGGGGCAGTAGGAGCAGCCCAGACCCAAAATGTGCCACCAGTTACCCTAACCCGCTTCACACAGCGATTTAAGGAGAGAGGCAGAATCAGGGTTTGTACTCTTGACTTCTATGAAGGACTTCTTATAATACTGAAGAAATAAAAAGAATCCATACCAAGGAAGAAAAATATATATTTTGTTACATTATTTCACTTTTATTGTACTTTTTGTCACTCCTTTTAAAGAACTGAATTAAAATAATGCTGTCTAAAAAGGAGGTTAAGAGTATATTCATTTTACTTATGAATTTACTTATTATTAATGATAGACAAGGAACAAAATACTCAGATTGCATATTCGTTTTCAAAGTGTATTGGTTTGTATCATCAAAAATAATCACTAATCTTGATATACCTTGCTTTTTAAATATATAATCATATCCTGAATATAATCAATTCCACAATAAACTCCCCAAATTTCATAGAATTTTATTACATTTTTCCTATATCTATTTCTATATAAGATGTAGTGTACATTGTATTTGTCCAGTTTGGTGAAACCACATTTGTGATAACTGGAAAAAAGCCAAAAGCAGTATAAAGCACTCATGAGTCATGTTGTTCTATCAAACTAAAATCTCACTTAATACTACGGAAAGTGTTGACTGTTTTGCACATGTCCCATTACCTTTGGTGGCCAATTCTCTTTGGAGTAGGAACGAGCCTGCTAAAATGGACCCCTAAATCAAATTGGTATGTGGTACCTAAACCTCTTGGCTGCCTTTGAAAACAGATCTGCAGGGTGGTTGTAGCAATGCTGCTGTATCACCAATTGAAAAATTCCAATTTACTTTCCTCTTTAGATCTGCACAGAAAATGAGCCCACATCAAATTGTGATGGTTACAGAAGACATTGCTTGTAACAGTCTTTCTCAGTTTAAAAATAACTTCGTTGGAGTTGAAAAGTAGCATACACATCAATAATAAAGGGAATAGGAGGGACTGAAATGACTCAAAATGAATTGTATATGACCTTGATTATATCTAATGAAGTGAAGTGATAAGTGAAGTGAAAGTCCCTCAATCATATGAGATTCTTGGGACCCCTTGGACCATATAGTCCATGGAATTCTCCAGGCCAGAATACTGGAGTGAGAAGGCATTCCCTTCTCCAGGGGATCTTCCCAACCTAGGTATCGAACCCTGGTCAAGTGCATTTCAGGCAGATTCTTTACCAACTGAGCCACCAGGGAAGCCCTAACTGATGAAAGTAAATTAACAACAACAAAAAAGGTAGTAAATAAAAATAAAAAATTATTTGTGTGTGAGTTTGGGAAAAGCAATGCAAACTTTAGTGTATATGCCTAGCTTTTTAAAATTCTATCAATAATATTTTGGGTTTTTCAGGAAAATTTATTTTAAAACACATAAAGATAAAGATTTTGGTGACAAGTAAAATCACAGTGACTAATTTGAACAGGTCTATTTATTAAAATGCTGTAGATATTTTGATAAGCATTTGAATATTTGGCAACATTTTGTTATTAAAAAGATTAATTCACTTAATTAAAAATAAATTGATAGAGATATGTTCACTTAGGCACTTTGTCTTACCTGAACATTTTCCCCAGTACAATTAAACAAAAATATATGGCATATTTTTTAGGGTTGACCAAGAATGCTTTAACATCCCTTCAACCAGACTATACTTTAATCTAGCATCATCCTGACTATAGGCCCCTGACCTTCACTTTCCTAGAACATTAGCTTTAGATTTTTTTCTTGTTGTATTTGATCACAAAATACTGGAGAAGGGGAATGACTGAGAATACTAGCATTCTCCTTTGGTAATAAGTAAAGATAAAAATACGATCGCAGTCACATGTATTTACACTCATTTGGAAAAGAGAATGTTTTTCTGATAATTTCAGTGGAAAAGCATACTACTTTCCATTATTTACCATTAAAAATGGAAAAAAATGTGGAAATGTTTCAATGTGATATATAACCACATAGTCACAGAGCATCAGGAACTGAAAGTCATACAGGGAGAATGCTATATGATAAAAGAAATCAGAGAAAATATAAAGAGCAGCAGAGATGAGAAAAGGCTTGGGAGAGACATTGAACTATTGCAAGGAAACTAAAATAGCAATAGCAGAATTAAAATCCGTAATTGAGGTGATAAAGAAAAGCATTAATCGTTCAGGAAAATTGAATTAATAATCTGAAGGAGAATGTTTTAAAAAATCCATTAGAGCCTGAGAAAATGAAAAAGAGATGATCAATGGAAATGAACATGATTGATGTGAATAGAGTACAGATTGTGGACATTTCATTTGCAGAAAACTGTTGCCCTTGAAAAACAGTGCGAATAAATATAGGAAAAAGGTATAAATTAAATGTAAATCATAAAACATGATTTTAATTTGGTACTAAAGATATAAAGTATGTCTCTGTGTGTGCACATATATATTTCTTGTGAATATATATACACATTTAAGGGGCTAAAATACCACACAAAGATTTCTCTTTGGTGGGAGATTTTATTTTTAAAAATAGAAACATTTTCATTTCCCTATTTATAATAATAAGCAGGCACTTATTATCATAAAATACTAAATAAAACATTGATAATATTGAAAAACATGAATCATGTTACCCGGAGTGGGTAAAATTAATAGAATATCACTTTAGGAATTATTACCTTAACATCATTTGTCTAGATGTGTTACTTACTATTTACTATGTCTGTGTTTCTATATTCTAAACAAACTACATCTTGGCAACGCTGTAGGAGTTAGTTTGTCATGGCCATTTAGTTTCAGGTTGGATTCTTGGATGGGAAAGATCTGCTGGAGAAGGTATTGGCTACCCATTCCAGTGTTCTTGGGCTTCCTTTGTGACTTAGCTGGTAAAGAATCCGCCTGCAATGCCGGAGAACTGGGTTTGATCCCTGGGTGGGGAAGACCCCTGGAAAAGGGCAAAGCTACCCACTCTAGTATTCTGGCCTAGAGAATTCCATGGACTATAGAGTCCATGGGGTTCGCAAAGAGGCCAACTGAGTTACATTCACTTTTCATTTGCTTATTTTTTTTCATTTGAATGTATAGGGGCCTTCACATTTCCCTGTTAGCCTGCTAACTTTTCACAGAAGAAACCGTTATATCTTACAACATCAAGAAGACATGAATTGGAGAAGCAAAGTGTTAATACCGAAGTTAAGCTTCCATGATGGCTCAGTGGTGAAGAATCTGCTTGCAATGCCAGAGATGCAAGTTTACTCTCTGGGTGAGAAAGATCCCCTGGAGGAGGGTATAACAACCCACTCCAGTATTTTTGCCTGAAAAATCCCATGGACAGAGGAGCCTGGTGTGCTGTAGTTCAAAAGACCACAAAGAGTTGGACACGACTGAGCACCCATGCTCCTAAGCTTTTCACACTCATTCTGGGACAGAACAGAATTGGGCAAGAGAGAATATCCCAAGTTTATAATGACTAAGATATTAGAAGTTTTACTGTTTGTATATATTCCAAAAGAGATTCTCTTCTCTCTCTCTTCATATATATATATATATAGTACTTGACAGATAAGTAGAAAGAATAAGTAGAAAGAAGGAGAAAGAGTAAGAGAGATTTATCTATTTATACACACACACACACACACACATACACACCCACAAGTATTTAAAAACATCGGTCATTTATGCTATTAGAACAATTACTTTATGAGATAATTACCTAATTGAGAACAAACTAAATGATAATTGAGAGTGGAAAACGGGGACGAGAAAGCAATGAAAAAATGAAAGGAAAGACATGCCAGTATAGTTCAAACCTCTGTGTTTACCAAATTTTCTTCACCTTGGCATTGATTCTTCCTGTTCTGTTGTTGATAATACATACACTTGAGATGACTTCTATCTTCTCATGTCCTTGAATAACAGAGTCTCCAAGGCATCCTTATAATTCACCATCCACTGATCTGAACTGATTTTTAAAGCATCCAGCAGAAAACTTAAATGGCATTTCTGGATTATGTTATGAATCTTTTTACTTATTGCCTATATGTAAATTATTGTTTTGAAAAACATAGCATTTCATATGGTTTTTGCTATCTGAATGATAAGTGCAATTTTGTATAATAAAAAGGATTGCTTTCAGGCAGTTGAGATTTAATTAAATTCTCTGAACTTCATGATTAAAAAGAAAATGCTATTCCTAAATCTAGAATGCACACAACACATTCTAACATTTTGGAGCAAGTATTAGACTTCTTTTGTACTTCATTACAAGTCATGACAGATGATTGGGAAAAAAAAATCTAACGTGCAAAATATATTGATTCTGACAATAGTTCAGAGCTCATAATTAGTATTGTGGATTACTTAAATAAGTATGAATTTCTAAACTTACAGTTAAAATGTTTTAAGGAATTCTGACCTTAATATTGCTATATTATATACTTCATCTTATGATTACTATCAATTATCAGTTAAGTAAGCATGCAAGTATACGCTCCCTATTTGAGATATACATGACTTATCTCTTCACTTCCTTGTAAAGTCCAGAAGGCCAAGGACCATACCTTATATTTCTTTCTTTATCTCTCTTGAATATTCTCATAGTATAGTCTACTAGGCATATATTTGCTAATAAATTGACTGCTGTCAAGTTATTGTTAATTACTCACCAAATTTCAATGGTATTTTTCCTCAAATAGATCAAAGAGTTCTACAGAAAACTGCATATTTATAGCATAGAGCACTACAGAGTTGAAAATAGTAAATCCAGAGAGAACATAGGAAAAAAAGTCAGAGAGATGAAGAACAAATGATAAAATTGATTCAATATACTTATGGGTCACTTAATTTTATGCATTTAATTACATTTCCAAATAATTCTGCCATCAAAGATGATTATATGACACAGGATACAAAACCAGAAAATTTCTTCTCTATTTCTTAAGCCTCCTAGATATTTTGTCTGGACTAGTGTGGTTATGTTTCATTTCCAGCCTTTAAGCCTTATTACTTTTTCAGACTGCCATGCAAGGGATCACAAACACATACTACTGGTCAACATGATGCAGAGACGCACTAGGGTATTTCAGGTCGAAGGAGGGGGTTTACATGCTGGGAATTACTTGAGCACCCACAGCACCCTGAATTCACATTAGCCCATGATTTCTTCCAGATGTAGCTGGTCTGTAGATAGCACAGCTGAAGTTCCTGTAAAGAGGCTCTGGCCTCGGGATTCTGTACAAACGGTGCAGTGGGGGAGAAGGAAAAGCGGAAGGGAAAGGGAACTTCAATTCAACTTCTTAAAGATGGAAATTTCTGTCTTCAAATAAGTGTCCTTGTGGATACAGTCTGTCCTACTAGTCAGCTAACTCAGACATGCCAAGCCAGCTCTCTGCTAGCACACAGGGTGTGTGTAGAAACTGAGGCCTCAGAGTCATCCAGAGACGAGTATAAGAGAGTTTAGAAGTCAATAGTAAGTCACCCAGCTAAGCTTTCTAGAGTAATGGGGCAACAGTGGCTGTTGCCTTATATTTCTGGAAAACTCTTTAGTTTTAACAATGTGTGATACTGAGAACCACAGTGCCTGAGCCCAACTACCAGCCGCCCTGCCCTAGGGTAGAAAGCCATTTATACGACAGTTCAAGCAACACACAAACTGCTCCTGATCATAGTCCTTCTTGCTTTTAAAACAGCACATTTTCCTGTGAAGAAAAGGACTGAGAATATAATTTTCAATGGAAAATGATTAACTTGCTGTATCAGTTCAGTTCAGTCGCTCAGTCGTGTCCAACTCTTTGCAACCCCATGAATTGCAGCACGCCCAGGCCTCCTTGTCCATCGTCAACTCCCGGGGTTCACCCAAACTCATGTTCATCAAGTCGGTGATGCCATCCAGCCATCTCATCCTCTGTCGTCCCTATACTGGAACACAAATTAGATATTTCTCAGTTGCTTTAAGTATTTTAAAATTTGTTTGTAAAATGCATATTTGAAATAATTATATTGTCTAAAATTAAAATGTTTTTTGGATAAATCCAAAATACCCTTTACAATTATGCTACCTAAATCATTACAGAGACTGCCTAATCATATAACCTTGAAAACAATATTATAGTCCTTGTTGATTTTATAAATTATATTTACCACTTAATTTATAGTTTATTTTTCCTGTTTACATTATTTAGTTTTATTGCTTATTTGGAATAATAGGTTATTTGTTGTGATCATTTCCCCCTTCCTCATAAATTCATAAACACATGCTTTCTCTTTTACTACCTTTTTGCTCTTCTTTATGTCCTTAGTCTGATGTTTCCTTTGAGAACAAATTTCAGTTGTAATAATTATTATTATGATTCTACATGGCAACAGAAAATGAAGAGCTGGATAAGAGCATCCTCAAGTAGAAAAATAGATAAGGGAGACTCTAATACCAAGGATTTTATCCTGCCTGCAGTGAGATTTCTGGTTAACCCATTAGTGTTGGACTACTCTCATCATAATGGAAAACATCAGAGAGGTGTATTGTAAAAATTTCTCACTTGGCCTCTCATTCTACTTCATTTTGGGAAAGAATACAGTTTAATCAGGATAGGATAAAGAAATATTGGGGTAAATAGCTTAATAAACATGCTTTATTATTTCATTGATAACTCATATAACTTTCTTCTATTTGTTATTGTTTAGTCCTTAAGTTGTGCCCAACTCTCTTGTGACCCTGTGGGTTGCTGTTTCCTTCTATAGGGGATCTTCCAGACCCAGAGATTGAACCCTGCATTGGCAGATGAATTCTTTTCCACTGAACCACCCAAGAAGCTTCAATTTTCTTCTATGGTCTGCTCATAACTGTTTAAAAAAAACACAAATCAAAAGTAAAGTTGAACTCTTTCTTATAGCTATCTTAGTGAAAGTTTTGATTCACATTTCAAAGCAAACCTCTAAGAGCCAGTTGGCATACCTCCGTTACCAAGATATCCCCACTTCTAAGATGCAGGGTCAAGGAAGTCTTAAACTGTGACTCAGTTGAAGTGATTGTTTCACAATGCCCCCTTCAACCCCACCCCACCACACAGAATATCCATTAAGACTGTTTTAAAGCCATTTCAAGCATGTTTATTCACAACAAATATTAACAAAATTGTCAATTAACACATGATTTAAAAAGTAATAGCAATAATCAGTAAAGGAGTGCTGGCAATCTAAGGGGTAAAACAAGATGAGGAAGACCCCTTTACTCTTGTTTTAACAAGTCTAAAATGAAGAAATTAAGTAAACCCTTTTATTAAGTATATTGCAGTTTCCTATTCTATGAGATGATTTATACTAAATGTATTAGAATATAGTTGCTATTCTGCTCACAAGTTGAAAATGACAAAGATCAGATCAGATCAGTCGCTCAGTCGTGTCCGACTCTTTGCGATCCCATGAACCACAGCACGCCAGGCCTCCCTGTCCATCACCAGCTCCCGGAGGTCACCCAGACTCGCATCCATGGAGTCAGTGATGCCATCCAGCCATCTCATCCTCTGTCGTCCCCTTCTCCTCCTGCCCTCAATCCCTCCCAGCATCAGAGTCTTCTCCAATGAGTCAACTCTTCGCATGAGGTGGCCAAAATACTGGAGTTTCAGCTTTAGCATCATTCCTTCCAAAGAAATTCCAGTATTGATCTCCTTCAGAATGGACTGGTTGGATCTTCTTGCAGTCCAAGGGACTCTCAAGAGTCTTCTCCAACACCACAGTTCAAAAGCATCAATTCTTCGGCGCTCAGCCTTCTTCACAGTCCAGCTCTCACATCCATACATGACCACAGGAAAGACCACAGCCTTGACTAGGCGAACCTTTGTTGGTAAAGTAATGTCTCTGCTTTTGAATATGCTATCTAGGTTGGTCATAACTTTCCTTCCAAGGAGTAAGCGTCTTTTAATTTCATGGCTTCAGTCACCATCTGCAGTGATTTTGGAGCCCAGAAAAACAAAGTCTGACACTGTTTCCACTGTTTCCCCATCTATTTCCCATGCAGTGATGGGACCAGATGCCATGATCTTCGTTTTCTGAATGTTGAGCTTTAAGCCAACCTTTTCACTCTCCACTTTCACTTTCATCAAGAGGCTTTTTAGTCCCTCTTCACTTTCTGCCACAAGAGTGGTGTCATCTGCATATCTGAGGTTATTGATATTTCTCCCGGCAATCTTGATTCCAACTTGTGTTTCTTCCAGTCCAGCATTTCTCATGATGTACTCTGCATATAAGTTAAATAAACATGGTGACAATATGCAGCCTTGACATACTCCTTTTCCTATTTGGAACCAGTCTGTTGTTCCATGACCAGTTCTAACTGTTGCTTCCTGACCTGCATACAGATTTCTTAAGAGGCAGATCAGGTGGTCTGGTATTCCCATCTCTTTCAGAATTTTCCATAGTTTATTGTGATCCACACAGTGAAAGGCTTTGGCATAGTCAATAAAGCAGAAATAGATGTTTTTCTGGAATTCTCTTGCTTTTTCCATGATCCAGCGGATGTTGGCAATTTGATCTCTGGTTCCTCTGCCTTTTCTAAAACCAGCTTGAACATCAGGAAGTTCACGGTTCACATATTGCTGAAGCCTGGCTTGGAGAATTTTGAGCATTACTTTACTTTACTTTTCTTTACTAGTCAAGTAAAGAAAATGACAAAAGGAAATGACAAAACAACCTCAATGTCTAGTCTAGTAACCACTCCCATCTCAATAAAAACAAATATTAGAAATGTAATCATAGTCATCAAACAGCATTCATCATTATGCCATCTAGCAAAAAACCAACTCCTTCTTTTTGCTATAAAAAGTTACTCTTTACAATTTCTAGGCAAAAACAGTGGATACTGAAAATATATAGTGTATATTTTTGTATTTGTGGGAAACATAATTTCAAGTACATATGTATAATTCTATGAGATTTTTGATGATGCATTTAATAAATTTAAATACATTTAAGAAATATTTATATTACATTGATATTTTATTATCTTAAAATGAAATGAAGGGTATATTAAGGACATGTCAATTAAAGTAGAATAAACAGAATAACTAGACACAGAGGGACTGGGCTTCCAGCTACCATTAATCATAATGGTTACAGTTTGGATATCATCAAAAAAAACTCAAGGTACCTCTGTAAAGACACAGATTAAATTCCATGTCTAGGTCTCCTGAGATGTATTTAATGTTTAAAAATTTCAAAACTTGCTAGTCGAAGTCCATGAGACTGCTTCATTATAAATTAATATATAATTTGTGGTGCAAAAACTCAAATAAATACACAGAAAAAATTAGACTTTATCTCTAAGGGTGGTTTTGATGGTATTGGAAAGAAGAGAAAGAAAAGTATGGTCATTCTACTCATGTCAAGCTCTATGAAAAAGCTATACACATAACATTGAATTCCATAAAACAGTTGTGCATGCTGACATGCTAATCCTTATCTATCATTTGCTTTCTATCTCTTAATATTAAAATTATATTTAAATATCAATAATAAAAGAGCTGGTGAGGAATATTTTGAAAATGTGATAAAATATAATAAAATTTATGTACTTATATTAATTGCATATTTTTTATTTTCAAACAATTCATGCTTATTGTAGAGAATTTGGAAAATACAGAAAAATAAAAATATGCAATAAAATTATTTGATGCAGAAAATTATTGTAATCACCTTTATATATTTTTTCAGTTTCTAAACTTATGTATTTGAAATCTTAATTGAATATTTATACACAATGTATTGAGACTGAATAGTACACAATTGCACGCTTAGTAACTGACCTGCAAATGCTAAGTTTTAGTCCATATCATTATATACTATTTAAAAATTTGCATTTCATCATACCACATGCTCTTATAGCTATTCTAAGTATATATTTATTCATTATTCAAACACTATACATTTAGGCTGCTCATAAGTTTTTACAGTTATTAATATGTCATGATTTTCATTTTTGTACTAAAATGTTTGCCTGGATTCTAGTTTCTTAGAATCGAGTTCTAGAAGAGAAATTACTATATTAAAGGGTCTGAACTTTTAATAGATCTTGGCATGTATTGATAATTTGCTTTCCAGAAAGTTTGTAACATACTACTGATATGACTTAGCATGCCTGCAATTATTCATACTCTACTATTTGTTACATAACATGTAGCTCTTTTAAAGGTATGACTAACAATTCATTTAACTTTCTAGAGAAATTTAAAACTATTTTAATTCAGTGTTTCAGATCTGTCAGAATTCCTTTAAGCTGTCAGAGATTTTGATATGCTATAATAATATTGATACATTTTAAAAGGAAATATAACACCATATCCCAGAATCAGTCTTTCACATAAAAAAAAGTAGAAAAGAGTCATCATATGAAGATTGTATTCTATTTCATGTTTTTTTTTTTATTGCAGTACAAATTTGTTGCACTATGTGATTTTCATCACATATTTTTCTTAGGTTATTTTATCCATTTTGGATTCGTATGACTTTCTTCTCATATTTAATAAAATGATTCTAGAATGGTATGGGTATGGGTATCTTTGAAATGATCATCCAAATGATACCAAATGATATCTATTATTTTATAAAGAACTTGAACATCTATTCCCTCTATAATTTGATCCTTATAATAACAGCCCTGTGAAATTGGCATTTTACAAATACTCAGGGTTTTATTTATTTATTTTTTTAAATCCCCACTGATGAGAAAAATAAGGCTCCAAAATGCTGAATAACTTTCCAAAAGCATACAGTTCTAGATGATAGAACTGGGATTTGAAGTGGTTCTTTTGATTCCAGAACCCATGTTCTCTATTTACTAGCTTATAGCACCCAATTATCAATCTTTAAGCAAAGGGACATTTTAATGGAGCTTCAGTCATCATGGAGTGAGTCATAATCTACATCATAGAATAATAATTGCTTCGGATTGGGAAGATAGGGAAGCCAAGAGAGATTGCTAGAAATTGGTTTCCCTACAGACTAACGGAAGGGCCTGAAAAAATTATATCTACAAGGAAATTATCAACTTGCACACTTAAATATCGAGCCTGTTCACCAAAATGAAATTATCGGATAATTGATTTACTTTTCATTGATTTACTTTTTTCCCCTTACAATCCATGGGAGATACTTTTCTCATAAACTTTTATGGTAAGATTTAGCATCTATTAGGCTCAGATGCGGAGAAGGCAATGGCACCCCACTCCAGTACTCTTGCCTGGAAAATCCCATGTATGGAGGAGGCTGGTAGGCTGCAGTCCATGGGATCACTAAGAGTTGGACACGACTGCATGACTTCACTTTCACTTTCCACTTTCATGCATTGGAGGAGGAAATGGCAACCCACTCCAGTGTTCTTGCCTGGAGAATCCCAGGGAGCGGGGAGCCTGGTCAGCTCCAGTCTATGGGGTCACACAGATTCGGACACGACTGAAGTGATTTAGCAGCAGCAGCAGCAGCAGGAGGAGGCTCAGATGGGAAAGAATCTGCCTGCAATGCAGGTTCTATAACTGGGTTGGGAATTTCCTTTGGAGAAGGGAAGAGCTACCCACTGAAGTATTCTTGCCTGGAGAATTCCTTGGTCCAAGGAGCCTTCCAGGCTAAGTCCATGGGGTCACAAAGAGTCAGACATGACTGAATGACTAACTCAGATTCTTCCCAGAACCAGTTTTTTATAATGATCGTGGAAGCTGGTGATTTTGTTTTATTATAGCTATTTCTTCCACATTTATCAGTTAGCATTTTACTGGAATTAAGAGACCTCCTTCCTTCTCCACTTATGTCTGTGTGCTTGTACTCTTTATATATCTATCTATGTATCTATTTTCTATAGCCTTTATATTGTCAATGTGGACTTACAAATTCCCATTTTATCAATGGACTATTTAGTATTCTTGCCTGGAGAATCCCATAGAAAGAGGAGCATGGCAGACTGCAGTCCATAAGGTTGCAGGAGTCAGACACAACTTAGTGTCTAAACCATAGATAATAAGTACATATTTTTAAATAATTTAAATCTTAGAAATGAAAGCAGATACCTTTTAGAGTTGTGAAGATTTGGTGAGAAAACTGTGGTCATGTTAAATGCACAATAGATCTCTCTTTCTTCAGCTGTAAATGTAGTCGGTTTATACCTTTGAACGAGTTTAGTTTCTTGATCTTTATCTGTAGATGTAAGGGCTTCCTACAAGAAACATATATGAAAAAAACACATGTGTGTACAAAAGTTTGTCTTATAAACAAAAGTATTTGTTACATATTATGAAATACAATTGGAGAAAGAAATGGCAACCCACTCCAGTACTCTTGCCTGGAGAATCCCATGGACAAAGGAGCCTGGCGGGCTACAGTCCATGGGGTTGAAAAGAGTCAGACACGACTGAGCAACTAACACACAAACGTCTTCCATTTGTTTCTTATTTATTTTTATGCTCAAATTGTCCCAGATTTTCCCAGAAGTAGCCCCTTTCATTATGATAGTTGCTGTTTACATTCTGGAAGATATTCCATGCTCATCTATCTACCAGTCTTGAAATGAAAATTGCCAGTTCTCCAAAAAGTCCTGGTTCCTTCTGGTGGTGAATCATATATCCCAATCAAGATCTAGGTGTTCATTGTTACAAGCACATCTGGGATGTATTGTAGGCTTGACTCCAGACCATGGCAATAGAGTATATATCTGAATATAGCAAGTGACAGGAATTTCTTGGTTCCAGTGCATATAAAATTTATGTTGACATTATACTCTAGTCTATTAAGTGTATACTAGTATTATGTCTAAAAAACAATGTACATATGTTAATTAAAAATACTTTATAAACAAATGGGACCTAATTAAAATTAAAAGCTTCTGCACAACAAAGGAAACTATAAGCAAGGTGAAAAGACAGCCTTCAGAATGGGAGAAAATAATAGCAAATGAAGCAACAGACAAACAACTAATCTCAAAAATATACAAGCAACTCCTTCAGCTCAATTCCAGAAAAATAAATAACCCAATCAAAAAATGGGCCAAAGAACTAAATAGACATTTCTCCAAAGAAGACATACAGATGGTTAACAAACACATGAAAAGATGCTCAACATCACTCATTATCAGAGAAATGCAAATCAAAACCACTATGAGGTACCATTTCACGCCAGTCAGAATGGCTGCGATCCAAAAGGCTACAAGCAATAAATGCTGGAGAGGGTGTGGAGAAAAGGGAACCCTCTTACACTGTTGGTGGGAATGCAAGCTAGTACAGCCACTATGGAGAACAGTGTAGAGATTCCTTAAAAAACTGGAAATAGAACTGCCTTATGATCCAGCAATCCCACTGCTGGGCATACACACAGAGGAAACCAGAATTGAAAAAGACATATGTACCCAAATATTCATTGCAGCACTGTTTGTAATAGCCAGGACATGGAAGCAACCTAGATGTCCATCAGCAGATGAATGGATGAGAAAGCTGTGGTACATATACACAATGGAGTATTACTCAGCCATTAAAAAGAATACATTTGAATCAATTCTAATGAGGTGGATAAAATTGGAGCCTATTATACAGAGTGAAGTCAGAAAGAAAAACACCAATACAGTATACTAATGCATATATATGGAATTTAGAAAGATGGTAACAACAACCCTCTATGTGAGACAACAAAAGAGACACAGATGTATAGAACAGTCTTTTGGACTCTGGGAGAGGGAGAGGGTGGGATGATTTGGGAGAATGGCATTGAAACATGTATATTATCATATAAGAAACTAATTGATAGTCCAGGTTTGATGCAGGATACAGGATGCTCGGGGCTGGTGCACTGGGATTACCCAGAGGGATGGTATGGGGAGGGAAATGGGAGTGGGGTTCAGGATGTGGAACACGTATACACCTGTGGTAGATTCATGTTGATGCATGGCAAAACCAATACAATATTGTAAAGTAATTAGCCTCCAATTAAAATGAATAAATTTAAATTAAAAAAGAAAAACCCAAATAAATTTTTTGGACAACTCAATACTTGAAAAAAAAATACTTTATTGCTAAAAATATGTTAACCATTATCTGAGCCTTCGATGAATTGTAATCTTTTTGCTGGCATAAAGTTTAGTCTCAGTTTTGATAACTGCTGACTGATCAGGGTGGTGTCTGTTGAAGTCTGGGGTGGCTGTGGCAATTTCTTAAAAAGAGACAGCAATAATGTTTGCTGCATCAATTGACTCTTTTTTTCACAAACAATTTCTGTGTGACATGCAATACAGTTTGATAGCATTTTACCCACAGTAAAACCGTTTCAAAATTGAAGTGAATGCTCTCAAACCCTGCACCAGCCTTATTGACTAAGTTTATCATTCCAAATCCTTTGCCATTTCAACAATTCTTCAAAACATTTTCACTAGGAGCAGTTTCATCTCAAGAAATAATTTTCTTTGCTCATCCATAAGAAAACAACTTCTCATCTGTTAAATTTTTGTCATATGATTATAGAAATTTAGTCACATCTTCAAGCTCTACTTCAAATTCTAATTCTCTTACTATTTCTACCATATCTGTAATTACATCCTCCATGGAAGACTTGAACCCCTCAAAATCATCCTTGAGGATTGGAATCAACTTCTTCCAGACTCCCGTTAACTGATATTTTGACTTCTTCCCATGAATCACAAATGTTCTTAATGGAATGGTGAACCCTATCCAGAAGGTTTTTAATTTATTTCATCGCACTTATAGGAGGACTCATTATATTACGGCAACTATAGCTCTATTTTAAAATAGTATATTTCTTAAATAATAAAACTTGAAAATCAAAATTATTCTGATCTGGATTTCAGAAACAATGTTGTGTTAGCAGGCATGAAAACAACATTAGTCATGTACATCTTTCTTGGAACTTTTGGGCAACCAGTTACATTGTCAATGAGCAGGAATATTTTGAAAGGATTATTTTTTTCTGAGAAGTAGGTCTCAACAATGAGGTTAAAATATTCAGTATACTAAGTTAAATATAGAATTTTCAGAATGGTAGATGAGCATTGGCTTCAACATAAAGTCACCAGCTACATTAGCCACTAGCAAGGGCATCAGGTCAGCCTGTCTCTTGAAGCTTTGAAGCCAGCCATTGACTTCTCTTCTCTAGCTATGAAAGTCCTAGATAAAATTTTCTTCTAATATAAGCCTGTTTCATGCACATTTAAGATCTGTTGTTCAGTGTTGCCACCTTCATGAATTCTCTTAGTTAGATTTTCTGGATAACTTGCTGCAACTTCTACATCAGCAAACACTACTTCATCTTGTATTTTGATATTACAAAGATGGCTTCTTTCCCCTAAACTTCATGAATCAACCACTGTCAGCTACAAGCTTTTCTTCTCAGCTTCCTTTCTCAGCCTTCACAGGATTAGAGAGATTTTGGGTCTTGATCTGGATTTAGCTTTGACTTAAGGGAATGTGGTAGCTGGTTTAATCTCCTGTTCAGACCAATAAAACTTTCTCCATGTCAACAATGACTGGCTTTCTTATCATATATGTGTTCACTAGAGAGGCATTTGTAATTTCTTTCAATAACTTTTCATTTGCATTTCAACTCGGCTAACTCTAGCAAGACACCTAGCTTTTGGCCTGTCTAGAGTTACAACATGGCTATTTCACTAAACTTAATCATTTCTTCTGCTGCTGCTGCTAAGTTGCTTCAGTCGTGTCTGACTCTGTGCGACCCCACAGATGGCAGCCCACCAGGCTCCACCATCCCTGGGATTCTCCAGGCAAGAACACTGGAGTGGATTGCCATTTCCTTCTCCGTAATCATCTCTAGCTTTTGATTCAAAGTGAGAGACATGGGTGGGGCCCCTTTTTTCACTTGAACACTTAGTGCGATATCACTGGGTTATTAATTGGCCTAATCTTAACATTGTATGTCCCAGGAAACAGTGAGGCCTGAGGAGACAAGGAGAGCTAGGGAAATGATCAGTCTGTGGACCAATCAGAACACACACATTTATTAAGTTTGCCATATTACACGTGTGTAGTTGTGGCCCCTCCAAACAATGGCAAGAGTAACATCACAGATTATGGATAATCATAAAAAATAAAATAATAATAGAAAAAGTTTGAAATACTGCCAGCATCACTAAAATGTGACACACAGACCTGAAGTAAGGAAATGGTATTGGAAAAACGGTAATGAAACAGACTCACTAGATACAATGTTGCCATAAATATTAAATTTATAAAAATCCCAGTATCTACAAAACACAATTAAGTGAAACACAATGAAATGAGATATGCTTATATTGGGACACCATTAATTCCAGATCCATTTAGCTAACAGATTTAAAATACATGTGAAAGCACATATATGAATGTGTGTATATATACATACTGTATATGTACTGATACCTCCAACTTCAACCCACCCACTGGGTTCTTGCTTGCTGTTCCCCAATCAATATTGTATATTCCCTCTTCCTTAATGAGAATCTTGGCTCCAAATGCCAATACACTTACTCATTGACTCATTCTGGTAAAAATATATAAAAAGAGCTTCAGAATTGCTGGACCCACAACACTATGAAAATACAATATACCAGAAAGAGTTTAAATAATTTTTTGCAGTTTTATGTCGCCCTTACTTTGAGAATATACAATTAAAATGCTGTGTTTAAATGTTCCTTGAATTTATTTGGTTTATCTATTTGGTTTTGTGTTTGTTAGGTTCCACCTGCTATGTGGGAGACCTGGGTTTGATCTCTGGGTTGGGAAGATTCCCTGGAGAAGGGAATGACTACCCACTCCAGTATTCTGGCCTGGAGAATTCCAGAGACTGTATAGTCCACGGGGTTGCAAAGAGTCGGACACAACTGAGCGACTTTCACTTCAGTTGTTAGGTTGGTTTGACTTTTACTTCCTTGTGGTTGTATTATTCATGTATAATATAGCAGAGTTCATTTGTTTCTCTTTGTAGTCAGTTTTTTTTTTAATTCCATATTAATTTATTTTTATTTCTTGAATATATAGAATAGTTACATGCATAAGAATATTGTGCATCACATTTGATATTGCATTTACTTATGGTTAGTCCCTCAGTTGTGTTCTACTCTTTGTGATCCCATGGACTGTATTCTGCCAGGTTGCTCTGTCCATGGGATTTTCCAGGCAAGAATATATGAATAGTTACCATTTCCTCCTCCAGGGGATCTTCCTGACTCAGGGACTGAACTTGCATCTCCTGAGTCTCCTGAACTGGCAGGCAGAGTCTTTACCACTAGCACCACCTGGGAAGCTCCATGAATCCTGATGTCTGGCCATAGTTGAGACCAGAGCCTGGAAGCTGATGTTTATTTCTTGTTTATTTGCTAGAGCAAATCACTTCTTTCTTTGCAAAGTCTTATTTTCTGTTAAAAAAAAAAAGGAAGAAAATAAGAGATGGCCTTTAGTTTCCTTATCAACTCTAAAATTTGTTCCGTTAATCATATAGTGTTTGTAAACCCTTTGTAAATTGTAAGTAACCTTGACATAAAGTTTTATTTTGGAACATGCTAGAACACATGCATGCATGGGATGTTATAGAGATTTTAAGATGAAATAATTGATGCCTTATTTTTGGCACCTTTTCATGGTGAGAATTATAGTCTTACCTTACGGATTAAGGTCTGAAGTTTTAGAGTATCTAAGAATAGCAGGATAAGAATTGACCATAGGCCAGCTCAAACTGGCCCCTCAAATGAGCCTGTGGGCTACTGGTGGGTCATGCTCACAAAGTCTTCCAAAGTCAGCCATGTTTCCTTTAAAGATTACCTCTGTTGGAATCCTGAGAACATCTGATCACAGCAGAAGGAAAACTTCTGCTCTCTCTGCCTTTTACACTTCATCAGCTTGACTCATGACCTTCTCAGCCAAACACATAACCAGTGAAGGAGTCTGCATTTCTGATTATATATCCCGACTTTCCTAGCATATCACTTAAAGTAAGCACTTTTCTCTGAAGTTTTCTATTAATAGTCAAGAGCCAGAGAATACTCATATCCACCCCATCCATGATCCCTGAACTTGACTCCCTGGAATGGGAGTTGCCAGACTCTTGCTCCTATAGTCGTGAAGCAGAGGCAGCACTGAATGCTCCTCCTACGTGCTGGGCCCTAAAGTCAACAATAAATTTGATTGAACAGCAGCAGCCACAGGGGAATCATATACTGTTTTTCTTCTGCCATGAGGGCTAAGTTTTAAAATCACTCTAGAAATCACCACAGCTCATAAGTCACCCCCTTATATTATGACCAATAAAATGCCAAGGCAGAAGGATCATCTGGCTTCACAGAATATTGAATTTATGCACCTTAGATTCATCAAGAAATATAGAAACTACAAGAGTGAGTTATCTGTATAGTAAATATTTTATTTTATTTTTCTGTTTTCATCTATTTGTTGACTAGGCCAAATGCAAAATACATTATAAAATAAAGAAACAAAACACAAAGTCACCTCCTTTGAATATTTATCTGCTTCTTTCCTGGCATCAGATTGTTTATTCATTTATATTTGTATTTATTATTCATCAAAACACTTTGATATTTAAAGCTTCATGTCAAGAGATAGAATGCAAATAGTTACTTCTCAAAAAGGAACCCCAGAAATTTAAACTATTTTAAATCTAATTTAATGTAGATGGGTATATTTTAAAATAATGCTTCATTCATTTAAGTAAACTAGCATTTAACAGTCATTTTTAAACAAATGTTTCCAAAGCAGCTGACTATTGGAAATAAACTATATTTTGAAAAGCTTTATAAAAAGCCTTAAATACATAGGTGTCTCTTTTGCTGTCTCGTATACATTTTGATGTATGGCAGATCAGATCAGATCAGTCCTCAGTCGTGTCCCTCTCCGCGACCCCATGAACTGCAGCACACCGGCCTCCCTGTCCATCACCAGCTCCCGGGGTCACCCGCTCGCTCCTCGGTCGTGTCTCCCCTCTCTCCTCTGTGTCCCCTTCTCCTCCCTCCTCCCTCTCTTCCCTGTCACTCTTCGCTGGGTGGCCATGTCACTTACATCCCTTCCTCCAGTTGTCTCCTCGATCTCGTCACCTCAGTCTTCTTCCATCCCGCGCCCTTCTCCTCCCTCTCACTCCATCTCCAGGCTCCTTGACTGCGCCTTGGGTGCCCTCTTGTCTCTGGTGGTCCTTCCCCGGGCAGCGTCTTCTGCTGCAGTCACCTCTCAGTGGGCAAAAGTCTTCACTTCCTCTCCCTAGTGTGGGACCTTCTTGTTTCTGGGGCCAACCTTTCACTCTCTCTTGGGGGGGCCACTAGACATTTGGTGACATCCTTGGTGGGTGGGATTTGGGCCTGATCTGTGTGGGCCTGATGCTTGGGGGTTGGACTTGTCGGTGGGATCAAGACATCCCATGGGATGCAAAAGCAAAGCTCTGGGGGCCACAGTGGAAGAGGCGAAAGCAGGAGAAAGGAAAGAAAATCAGCAGGTTCAGAAGAGGAGCCTCTTCGGATATGCAAGGAAAAAGAAGGGAAGATGGATCTCCAGGAGGAAATTTGGCAGTGGGCACAAAGGACAGAGATGGTGGGACTAAAGAGCAGAGAATGAGGGTGGCAGAATACAGAGAACTGAAGGCTCGCCTAGATAATCATGATGAGTGATCACTGACCTAGAGAGACATTTGGAGTGAAGTCAAATGGGCCTTAGAAAGCATCACTACGAACAGCTAGTGGAGGTGATGGAATTCAGTGGAGCTATTCAGTCCTGTGATGAGCTGTGAAAATGCTACACTCAATATGCCACAATTGGAAAACTCAGCGTGGCAAAATTGGAAAAGGTCAGTTTTCATCCCAATCCCAAAGATGTATGGCAAAACCAATACAATATTGTAAAGTTAAATAAAATAATTTTTTTTTAAAATAGCCTTAAATATTATGATAATTTAAAAGTGTTATAATAATGTCAATTCCTATTTTAAAACCATGCCATCCATTCTTTTGATATATAAAAGATAGATATATAGAGATATATACACATCTATTTATATACACATATATACTTTTTCTTCAGATTAGTGGGTTAAATAAATATTTGGTGGCTGGTTTTTTTTTTTTTTATTGAATACTTATTAAAATATACTGATATGCAAGGCTAGACCTCAATGTTTTATGGCCTAAGGAGAGACACAAACAAGAAAATAAAATAATAGACTAAAGATGTACAGCTTATTTATTTCAAAGCATGTATTTTCAGTACAAAATTGAGAGAGGTGGATTTGCTACTGCATGATTGTATTTTATTATAAATCTCTATTATTGCAAAGTGACTGTCAATGTAAAATACATTGCAATTGAAATAATGAGATAGATAAAAATGAAATTGAGGGAAATAATAACGATGAGGTTGCACTAATATGTCTTACTGATAATCTAGACGAGGCGGGGGATCAGAGAATAATCATAGAATGCTTTCTTGAAATTTCAATGGCTTAGGAAAATTAAGACTATAAACCTCTATTATGGAGACCTGATTATTAGAACCTTTTGAAAACTGCAATATATTTTGATCAGTTGTGTCTATAGAAGGGTTGTCAAATGTGCCAGATTTTGATAAAAATCAAATCAAGTTAATGTTCATGTTCATTAAAAATAAATTTCACCCTATGTTTCAAAATACCTTGTGGCTCAGTCTAGATTATATATTTTAGATCCTTCATTGTGTTTGACATTTCTTTCTCCTGAGAAGATAAATTTTAAAGATGAACTGTATTGCATTTACAAACTCATATAATTTAGATTCATTTTCATTACACACTTTAGATTAATTTTCATATTTTAATCTGTAAGAACAAAATGCTAAATGTAAATACATTTAATAATTATTTATTAATCATCCTTAATTTTATTTTGTTAGGAGACTTAGCTACATTGTAACTCTTATTTACACATAAAAACCAAATTTCACTCACTCTCAGTTGCAAATCTTTGATGATGTGTTTCAGTGCACTCTACATATACTGATTCATTTTAAAAAATAAAATTGGTTTGTTATTTTTCCTTTTTCAAAATAACAAATAATCCATCCACATCGAATGGATATTAGTTACATTCTACCAAAAAATGGTTTTTGAAAAAACATATTGAGCTGCTGAATCAAATCAATAGCAGTAATAAAGCACCTTTGATTATTAATTTTTATTGAGTGCCTTCCCACTGTACTGAAATGATAGGGTGCAGTTTCTACACCAGGACTGATTGGGTCATTGCTGCTGCTAGTGGATTTTTAAACAATTGAGCTACAACCTTTGAAAGTACAGATTCATCATGGAAAATGCTGACACAACCATAAATGATGCAGGTTAATGGTATTGCTAGATAATACATGCTATTAGTAGGAGGAGCAGTACTAGCCCTTGTTGTGTTTTGCAAACTTTCACTAAAGAGAAGTCCTTGATATTTCAGCAACAAATGAAAGTGTCCTGCATGTTTTTATTTGTGTGGTGTGAAAAGAGGTATGTTGTGGTATTCATTACCAGGTCAATTTCTTGGGGTTGGCTAATCACTGGCTGAAATACAAATCCATGATCCCAGCTTTTCCAGATATTTGTATGGCAGGCAGCTACACAGCAGCAACTTCTGTAATCCCTTCTCCTGCAGTTAGAGCTACTAGAAAAGCTTAATAATATCCCAGAGGCAAAGATGAAACGGTATTTCCACAGCTACTGTTTGCTGTAGAGAGCTTTTGAAGTCAAGCTTAAGATGTCTTTATTTCCCTACCAGAAAGAATTTTTTTTTTTTTTGCCCTCTTTTACTCTGGTGTTGTCATGATGATGGCTTTCTGCTTGAAAAATATTCCAAGCAGCTGCAGCTCTCCCATAAAGCATTAGGGAATGAGAATAGCTTTTCATCAGGGGCTGTTGGAATCTGTAACTACAGTTTGTCACTGCCGAAATCTACGGCTATGCTGGTAGTGATCTCAATTTAAAACTCCCGGTTTCTTTCTTACAGGTTTAGGACAGCCATGATTTTCATCGTCATCTTACTGGGGACTGCCTTTACTTTTACCTTTTGTGGTTAAATAAATTCTAAATTGAGTGTAGTGCAGAGTTCCCAATTCAATTTTTGTTTTGTGCCATCTAGAAAACAAAAAGCAGTTGCCCCACAGTGCACCACAAGTTAAATTAATTGCAGTAGTGGGTAACAAGGTGAAATTCAGATCTGCTTTATTTAGTATAAGGGAAAGATTACTAACCCCTGATCACAGTGAAAAGTTGCAAGAAAATGTGGAGAGCAAAACAGCCATTTTATTTATTGAATTGCCGCACCTGATGTCAAGTATAATATGATCCGATGAAATATGGAAATTGTAGCAACAAATCTTAATTATAATAATAAAGAGAAGCAAATCAAAAGAAACAAAAAACAAGTAAAAGTAATCGTATTGTATTGTATTGTAAAAGCAATACGACAATAGCAACAAAGTCTAGAAAGTTTAAAACGTCTTCAGAAACTTGAAACTGCAAACATCTTCATAGGTAAGAAAAACATGATTTTTAACAAGTGGTTGTATGGTACTGACATTCTTGTACTGTGAAAATTTAATACTACCATATATAAAAACTATTTTATGAAAAGAATATTTAATTCTTGACGTTATGTTTGTGAATTTTTCAAAAGTATATTTTGTGGGCTTATTTATTGCATTTATAATTTGAAATTTAGCAAAAGAAACTTTAGGAAAAAATGTCAAATTCCAGATATATATTTTTCCTTTATTGCCTTCTTAGAATAAGAATTTATTTTTATTGAAGTATAATTGTTTTACAATGTTGCACTAGATTCTTCTGTACAACAAAGTGAATCAGCGTCAGCTATATGTATACATATATCCCCTCCCTCTTGTGCCTTCCTCCCAACCAGTACCTCCCATCCCATCCCCTAGGTCATCACAGAGCACTAGGCTGAGCTCCTAGTGCTATACATCGGCTTCCTACGAGCTCTCTGTTTTATGCATAGCAATGTATATATGTTAATGCTACTCTCAATTCGTCCCATCCTCCCTTTCCCCTGCTGTGTCCACAAGCCTGTTCTCTACATCTACATCTCTACTCCTGCCCTGCAAATAGATTAATTAGTAAAAACAACAGACATTTGAGGAACTTGTGCCTTGTTTTGTTTTTGAGTAAGTAAAGCATTAAGTACTATAAAATGTGAAAATAAGTTCATGAGGAAACAGATACTGTAAGATGACTCATATATTAAAGTCCAAAATAGTAGAGAATTATAAAAATTAATAATTACATTATTAATATGTAATTGATGATTATCTGAACTTTAAGAAGTTTTTATAACAACCTCATCAATAATTTTTAAAATTTTTAACCATTTTTGAATTTTGAAATGTGTTTTTTTAATGCTCTCTTTACTTCCAAAAAGGATTTGAAAAAGTTGAGAATCTCACCCTTTTGCCACTAAATAGTTATATAATTTGTTTCACAGTTGTAGCTCAAATAATTCAATATCAAAGTTGGGAAACATGACTAATGGGGTTAGTCCTAGGATGAGTGCTATTTAATAATTCCATCAATCATCTCAAAACATGCTCATTTACTTAGTTAATAACATCAGACTGGGAAGGGTTATTTAGCACCTTGAAGGACAGAATTAAAATGTAGTGTGACCTTGAGAATTAACAAGTTTTAGAAGTTGTCAAAATCAAATTATAAAATCTTACAGAAAATACATATTAAAGTCATTCTGTAGGCTTAAAACACCTGAATAGCAGATTTGTAACAGATTTATTAAGTTTACTGAAAAAAAAAAAAAAAAAACAACTCCATCCCAGTGAGGAGAGGGAAATAAATCACAAATGATTCTTTTCCTAATAGTGTTTGCTAATGGTTAAGAGCATGGCCACTGAAATCTCCTGACTTGTGTTCAAATTCTGTCCCTACCTCTATTCATTTGTGTGATCATTGTCAAACTACTTAATATCTCTGTCCCTCATCATTTCATCTGTTAAGTGGTGAAAGTTAAGAGTACCACCTTCACAGATTTTTGAGAGAATTAAACAAGGGGTACTACCTGGAATGTGATAAGTATTATATACTTTAAATACAACATGTTGTAATTTATCTATCACCTAACAAAGAAATAAATAGAGCAACTGTGTCTATTTTATCTACCAGGGAAGAGAGTCTAAGGATGATTTTAGATATAATTTCTAAAGATGAGGATCACAATTGGCACATAAAGGAGAATGTTTGTTTCAGACACTTTTAATCATCTGTTATAGCACTATTATGTCCAGAACCTTAAAACACTTAATCTAGAGTATTTTTCATATATTTTTGGCAATGGGAGACTATCAGCAACTTAGGAAATCTAGAAAGTTTCATTCAAAGGAGAATTATGGAAGGCCTTCAGATCAGTCACTCAGTCGTGTCCGACTCTGCGACCCCATGAACTGCAGCACGCCAGGCCTCCCTATCCATCACCAGCTCTCGGAGGTCACTCAGACTCACATCCATCGAGTCAGTGATGCCATCCAGCCATCTCATTCTCTGTCGTCCCCTTCTCCTCCTGCCCCCAATCCCTCCCAGCATCAGAGTCTTCTCCAATGAGTCAACTCTTCGCATGAGGTGGCCAAAATACTGGAGTTTCAGCTTTAGCATCATTCCTTCCAAAGAAATCCCAGGGCTGATCTCCTTCAGAATGGACTGGTTGGATCTCCTTGCAGTCCAAGGGACTCTCAAGAGTCTTCTCCAACACCATAGTTCAAAAGTATCAATTCTTCAGCGCTCAGCCTTCCTCACAGTCCAGCTCTCACATCCATACATGACCACAGGAAAGACCATAGCCTTGACTTATAAGATTACAATTGGATAAAATCTTGTGAATTACTGGTCTGGTCTACAGGGTAAAAAATTGAATTTTTGACTCCCATGTAATAGGTGTTAAGAAAAAAAGAGCACTGCTTTATTCAACTGGGAACACAAATCAATGATATTCAATTCTGAAAAAATGTCATTTTATTCACATTAAGCAAAGTGTAATAATTTTTTAGAGGATATAATTTCAGACTCTCCTGGAATTTATGAATGCCTTTCTTTCAGGTCAGTGATTCTCACTAAGGATGATGAGTAGGTTATTATAATTATCTGTGTAATACTTTTGCAAATTAACCCACTCACATCAGACAAACACACACAAATTCTAGTCTGCAAACTAGAGAAGAATGCTTCTACCTCTGTGAGGAACATCAATAAGTGAGTCACTGCCACAGATGAGAAAATCTCTCAGGTAATCCCATTCATAAGAAAATTTGTGATCCTCTATTGTCATTATGTCAGACGCCTCCATATATATGCTGTTATTTTTTAGTCTCCAAGTCATGTACAACTCTTTGCAACCCCATGGACTACAGCTTGCCAGGTTCCTCCATCTATGGGACTTCCCAGGCAAGAATACTTGAGTGCATTGCCATTTCCTTTCCCAGGGGATCTTCCTCATCCAGGGATTGAACTTCCATCTCCTGCAAAGGCAGGTGGACGCTTTACCTCTGAGCCACCAGGGAAGCCCCCATATATGTTTATTTCTCATAATCAAATGCAACTAGGCTTACATAATGTATCAGTCAGGATTAAATTAAATATCAGAGATAGCTTAATGTATGTATGCCTCAGATTTTCATCTTTAATATGGAAATATTATGAATTATTAAACTCAACAGGAAAGGTTGATTTAAATATGTTTCAATGCTTTGCAAATGTAAGAGTGCTACATGTGGGCAAAATAGGAAGTCATCACTATGGACTGAAAATAGCTAGACACAAGTGCACCATAATTTAGACGACATAAAAGACTGCCCCAGTTTGATTTCAGTTAATTAGGTCAAGATAATTTGGCAGCCTTTGTAGTATCTTTGTCTGAGCAAGAAGGGGTGTGGTGATGGACATCTCTGTGGTCCCTAGAGACAGAGCTGAGCAGAGCTGACACAAGGGCTTTACTAAAATTGGTCATGTTCTATAAGCCTGTAGATTTGTGGCCATTCCTCATTCATTCCCAAATGCCAGTTGTCATGGGAATGTCCTCTCAGCAAAGTTCTGTGCCCAAGTGCTTACTTTTAAAGGCATGTACAGATACAGCCACAGCCCTAATAAATCCATCATTAAAGTTGTCACCATAAGCCCCTGAAACTGACCATAACAAGATCCAGAGATTTTTCAAGTAATTGATC
Source organism: Tragelaphus eurycerus (assembly GCA_935064755.1). Classification (NCBI taxonomy): domain Eukaryota; kingdom Metazoa; phylum Chordata; class Mammalia; order Artiodactyla; family Bovidae; genus Tragelaphus; species Tragelaphus eurycerus. The sequence continues at coordinate 7,108,003 of CAKXYN010000012.1, read as the reverse complement.
TTATTCATGTTTATTTGGGACTTTATCTTCTACTACTAGAAAGCAGTTCTTGTTTTCTTTAATAAACGTCTGTTTTTTCAGCTGAATCCATAGGAATGTGTGTCATTTTTCATAAATGTTTCTTTTGTATGCTTTTATTTATTTTTAGAAATACTAAGAAGACAGCATACTTGAGATTTAATATATAGCCTGCTGCTAAACTATTTATGTAAAAATAATAGCTAGCACATTAAGAGAAATGGTATTAAAACTAAGCCCCCTGCAAGTACCTAAGAGAAACATCAAACTCTTCAAGTGTTTATTAAAGTTAAAATGGAAATACTTGGTCAAATTCAAGGAGGCATTTCTTTAACTTTGGCCAGGAATTTTTTTTTTTTTTTTTGAGTAGAGACAAGGGGGAAGAAATTTACTTATGAGATTAAGGGTTTAAATTCTTGATTTTAGCTGACCACTTGAATACCTAAAGAAATGAATAGCCCCTGGTGGCATTCCACCAATTTCATTAGCAACAAACCATTTTTCTAATGGCCCTCACTTCTGCTCAGTGCCTACTTCCTGATCATTGTAATGTGGGAGGTAGAGAGGAGAGGGCTGAATTTAATTTCAAAAGATCAAGTTTAATTTCAAAATATAAAATTTTTAACTGGAGTTGGCCATATTCAAAAATATTACACATGCTCTCACTTATGGTTGTTATAAATTTTGTTTGTTGTTTAGTTGCTAAATTGTGTCTGGGTCCTTACGACCCCATGGACTGTAGCCTGCCAGGCTTCTCTGTCCATGGGATTTCTCAATCAAGAGTACTAGAGTGGGCAGCCATTTCCTTCTCCAGGGGATCTTCCCAACTCAGGGATAGAACTGGCACCTCCTACGTTGGTTCTGTTCAGATCAGTTCAGTTCAGTCGCCAGTCCTCCCTGTCCATCACCAACTCCCAGAGTCCACACAAACCTATGTCCATTGAGTCGGTGATGCCATCCAGCCATCTAATCCTCTGTTGTCCCCTTCTCTTCTGCCCTCAATCTTTTGCAGCATCAGGGTCTTTTCAAATGAGTCAGCTCTTCACCCTTGATTCATGGACCGTGGACCTAACATTCCAGGTTCCTATGCAATATTGCTCTTTATAGCATCAAACCTTGCTTCTATTACCAGTCCCATCCATAACTGGGTGTTCTTTATGCTTTGGCTCCATCCCTTCATTCTTTCTGGAGTTATTCTCCACTGATCTCCAGTAGCATATTGGGCACCTACCGATCTGAGGAGTTCCTCTTTCAGTGTCCTATCTTTTTGCCCTTTGATATTGTTCAGGGGGTTCTCAGGCAAGAATACGAAAGTGGTTTGCCATTCCCTTCCCTGGTGGACCACATTCTGTCAGACCTCTCCATCATGACCCGTCCATCTTGGGTGGCCCCACATGGCATGGCTTAGTTTCACTGAGTTAGACAAGGCTGTGGTCCGTGTAATTAGACTGGCCTGTTGTCTGTGATTTTGTTTTCAGTCTGTCTGCCCTTCTATGTCCTCTCTAAGCACCTACCGTCTTATTTGAGTTTCTCTTACCTTGGACGTGGGGTATCTCTTCAGGGCTGCTCCAGCAAAGTGCAGCCGCTGCTCCTTACCTTGGACGTGGGGTAGCTCCTCTCAGCCGCACTCCTGCACCATCGCCACCTCCGTGCTCCTTTGCCATCGCAACTGCCATGCTATCTTGGCAGGCAGACTATTTACTGCTGTGCCACCAGAGAAGCTAAAACCATATATGCATCAAAGAACTTCTACTTTGATAACTCAGTTTTGTAAAAGTTACTGGGGTCATTTCTGTCCTTTGAATCTGTCCCAGTGTGTGATTATTGTCTAACTGCATTCATCACTCATTCACAAAATTGAAAGGGAGCAGAATATGCCACCCCAAAATGTACTAGTGGGGATTGTTTTGAGTTGAAGACAATCAAGACTCAGCAGACTCAGGAAAAACATTGACCTCTATCTCAACTGTTTGAAAATATAGAGACATGGTCTGGCTCAGAAAGAGATCTATTGGCAAAAGTGACTTATTTATTTATTTTTAATCTGAGCGACTTACCTGCAGGGCAGGGAAAATATCCAGGTACCAAACATATTCTCCTCTCATCTTCCTGTGAATTGTCTTCCTCCTCTTTGAAACCTCAGACCCCACCCCGTTCCTTAGCTCCAGATGACATATAAGCCTCAATAGCCTATGTCTTTGAGTCACATATCTTTTGGGGTCTTGTAATGTACCTAATTAAATTTCTTGGTCTCCTGTTCATCTGTCTTGTGTCCATTTTATTGTTAGATCAGCCAATGAACCTTGTAGAGCAGACTGAAAAATGTTTCCTCCTCACAAAATCAACACATATTTGTTGATAACCCAAGAGGCACCAGGATATGAATAAGACACTGGAAGTATAACATTGTATAGCAGTCGTTCTGAATTTCAAGTTAACAGCAGATTAAATAGAGAAGTAAGCAGAAATGACAATGCACCATTCTAGTTTCATGAAGGTACAAAAAAGGGACACCTCAACCAATTTTGTGTTTTAAGAATTGACAGTGTTCTAGTCAATTGGAACAGGCTAGACAGACTTAACCAGTAATGAGACACTAGGCATGAACATTGGAAAACAAAACAAAATAACACAAACAAGAACTTTGAATGTTAAGATAAGTGATTAGTTGGGGGTGACAGTGGGGGGGTGCACAAGAAAAGTATTGAATTTCCTTATACTTATTTGTATAGCTTGCTGCTGCTGCTAAGTCGCTTCAGTCGTGTCCGACTCTGTGCGACCCCACAGACGGAAGCTCACCAGGCTCCTCTGTCCCTGGGATTCTCCAGGCAAGAATACTGGAGTGGGTTGCCATTTCCTTCTCCAATGCATGAAAGTGAAAAGTGAAAGTGAAGTCGCTCAGTCGTGTCTGACTCTCAGCGACCCCATGGACTGGAGCCTACCAGGCTCCTACGTCCATGGGATTTTCCAGGCAAAAGTACTGGGGTGGGGTGCCATTGCCTTCGCACGCAGAATTGATGTAAAGTGACCTGGGAAACAGGAGGAGTTCCAGAATAAAAGAGACAGGAATGTGTGTGTGTATGCATGTGCATGCTCAGTCATGTCCAGCTCTTTGCAACCTCATGGACTGTAGCTCACAAGGCTCTTCTTTCCATGGATTTTCCAGACAAGAATACTGGAATGGGTTGCCATTTCCTACTCCAGGGACCTTCCCAAACCAGGGATCAAACTGGTGTCTCCTGTGTCTCCTGGATTGGCAGGTGGATTCTTTTACCACTGAGCCACCTGGGAAGCCAACAGAGGAGAAAGTCAAGGGCAAAGTTAAATACCCAAAGCATATGTTGCAGTTCTTACAAACTCAAATTGACAACCTGTTCTAAAAACTGATAATGATCTCCTTAGTAGAACATAGGTTCCTTTCATGCAGAAATCTTGTCTTGATCATGTTTGTTAATACCAACACCTGGAACTGCACTTAATACATTTTAATATCAAGAAGTCATCCCGAGTCATGTTAAAATTGACATAACTTCTCAAACAGTGAGAGATAGACCCAAGATTCTATTTCTAACAAGCTCTCAGGTGATGTCGATACTGCTGAGTAGGCAGCCACACACACTTTTGAAGAACTAGTATTTTGTCTCTTATATGGGAGAGCTCACACATTTCTAAATAAGTTGAATAAAATTAGATTGCTTTAAAAAAAGTTATATACCATATACTGTAGACACATAGATGAAAGCAGGAAACAATTTATTCCACATGCAAGATATGGAAGACTTCCTAGAAGTCATATTTGAACAGAATCTTAATTTCCTATTGGAATTTTAATAGATGAGCCAAGAATTTTTGCAAAATTAGAGAGACACAAAAGGGAACTGCTTTTTTTTTTGTTAATGATTTCTTTACAGTTACTTAGAGTGCATGTAAATAAATAATAGCAGTTAGAAAATTGAAGAGAAGACTTTGACTTCCTTGCTAAAGCATGTAACTTCCAACCTTTCCTAAGTTCATAAATTTAAATTCTACAGAGAATTGATATAGAAAAAGTTAGTACCTTTTGGAAAAACTTCAGTTAGTGCAAGTTGTCATGTGAAATTTTTATCTTTGGGTGTTTAATTGTGTTTTTAGAGCTTTTTCTATGCCATAGTGAAAGTCAAAGTGAAGTCGCTCAGTCGTGTCCGACTCTTTGCGACACCATGGACACCAGGCTCCTCTGTCCGTGGGATTTTCTAGGCAAGAGTACTGGAGTGGGTTGCCTTTTCCTTCTCCCAGGAACTTCCCAACCCAGGGATCGAACCCAGGTCTCCCTCATTGTAGACAGATGCTTTACCACCATACTGAGGTTATTCAAATAATTTTTCCAGAAATTATCATATTATTATTATATTTAATAAATAGTTTATTTTATGTGGCAACCTTTCAAGGCCATGATATCCAGATATTTGATCAAACATCAGTGCAGATGCTGCTGTCAAGGTATGTTCTAGATGAGATCAACATTTAAGTCAATAAACTTGGAAATTGCTCTCCATAATGGGTCTCATCTAATCACTTGAAGATCTTAAGAAAGATCAAAATGAGGTGTCACAAGAAAGGACTTTGCCTCTGAACTGTCTTTGGGCTTGAATTTCTCTATCTATTGTATAACTACATATATATATATATATATATATATATATATATATATAACATGGCTTATTTTCTTAAAATAACCACAGGGCACTCTATTATACAAAGAGCCAATGTGTGCCAATGTACCATCCCATGCTATTTGTAGCATGGTGTTTATTTATTCATCCCTGCAGGACATTGATCATGGCCTCATGAGTACCCCATAATCACTTATCTATACATACACACACACACACACACACACAAGCACATGGTTTCTATTTTTTGAAAATCCTGACAAATACTTTACTTCCGCTGATTCTAGGACCCTATTATACATATAGGGCTGTCAGCATTTCCAAAGATTCTTCCACTTGAGGGAAGTTTGAGCCCTCACTCATCAGGGAATGCTTTCATGTTGTTTACTCCCTCAGAAGTATCAAGGAAAAGAGGGGCACTATCCTTGACTTCAGATGTCATCATTAATGGACTAAAATGAATATCTATTGAAAATATTATATATACAGAGGATGAGATGGCTGGATGGCATCACTGACTCGATGAATGTGAGTCTAAGTGACCTCCGAGAGCTGGTGATGGACAGGGAGGCCTGGCGTGCTGCAGTTCATGGGATCGCAAAGAGTCGGACACGACTGAGTGACTGATCTGATCTGATATATATATATATATATATATATATATATATATGTATGTAAATGAGATGCATTGCCTTAGTTTAATTTGTTTCAAAACATATTTGGGGAGTGCCAACCCTAGGCTAAACTTTGTTCTAGGAGCTGGGAAAAAGAAATTCAATAACAGAATCCCTCCTCTAAATGGAAGGAATGCTGTACATTATATGGTAAATGCCTGGTAAATTCAAAGACAGGTGATTCTGAGGTAGTCATGAGGCCATGGTCAATGTCCTGCAGGGATGAATGAATAAACACCATGTTACAAATAGCATGGAATGGTACATACTGGCTCTTTGTGTAATAGAGTGCCCTGTGGTTATTTCAAGAAAATAAACCATTGACCATTAAAGGAAATCACCTAAATTAAATGTCCTAAAGACTGGGTCATGAGAAGGGAATGAAATTAAACAAATTGGAAAAAAGCTCTCTCCTCAGCCTGACTTGCTTCTGCTAATGTTATTAAGTCCTAAGTCAAGGGGTTGGAGTCGTGGACAAATCAGTGATGGGAGGCAGCAGTGCTGTTCCTACCTTGTTTGTGACTCAGTCCTCAGACTGACCTGACCAGGTCTAGATGTATCCACAGGACAAACATGCCAGCCAGTCCTGCTGTTAGTAACATGTGAAGGCCCCTGTCCTTCACCTCCTCCTTGCCCTCAAACTGAGACAGCAGAGATTTGCTGCCATTCACCTGTTAGCCCACCTCCTCACAATTACCCAAGGTATTTCTTGGGTCACTCAGTTTAGATGGGGAATTTGGCTTGGGAATAGTATGAATGGCTTGAGACAAAGGTTACACTGCGGTGCAGTGACTTTGGGTTAATATGTCCTTTTAAGTTTTAGTCTGGGGACAGAGGAGAGTAACCACACTACATGGCATTGAACAAATTCAACCACTGGACTAGCAGGGAAGGCAGGGGGATTTCCATGCCTTTTCTAAATTGGAAAACCAAAAGGCCATCATTCTTATGCAGTCAGCTTTCATGGAATGTAATCATGATGATGATGTTAATGATGAGGGTTAGGTGATGAAGACAATCTCAGCTTAAAGAGGAAATAATTTCTCTCTGCCATTGCTTTTAGAGGACTTTTGCATTTCATGTCATTTTCCCCATTTATCAGTTAAGGCACATAAAAATAAAGGGAAGCCAAATTAAGTAAGGTGTACAAATTTTCTGGTCAACTCAGTGTTAGATGGTGGTCCAAAAATAATGCAAGGAATATGTTTGCCAGTGTGTACTTGTGGGAAGATTGCATTTTTATGGTTTGTTTTCTTTACTTAGCATGACTCATATGGTGTGTATGGCATTCACAGGCAATGGCACGTGGGTGGTTTTCCAGAGATGGAGACTAGAACATAGCTGCTCCAGCAAACTGAGGGAGAAGACAGAGAGAGGAATAAAAGGAAGAGAGAGAGAGAATGAGACTTTTGCTATTCATGTCTATTATATTCCCTGATCTTAAAGAGAGGAAGGTGGGGACTATTAACCCCCTTTCTTTGAGCCAAGCTGTTTAGCTTTGTGAGACTGGAAGAAGGAGGAGAATGAAGGGAGGGTCAACATCCAGGGAGATGTCTACATTTTAAAATTTGGAATATATTTTGGGGTTTGTAGGCAACCAACTGTGAAAGCCAAAGAAATGGTATCTGTGTGTCACTGAGTGTTCATTAGACTTCTGGCAGCTGCATCACTTATTTTAGCATATGATACAACAACTTCACTAAAGTGTGGTGTGTTTTGCATCTGTATGAATGTGCCTTTGACTTTCACTGGAAAAAAAATTTATATCCTGCAGAGCAGCTTCTAATACTTTCATTCTCCTTGTTACCACTTAAAAATTCTCACTGATTGAGATGTTACATATCATTTTGAGTGGTGTTAACTTAATTATTTCTTATCTGTTGAGGATTTAAACATGCTGGTGTAGCTGGCATTAATTATTAAATAAAGAAGAAAATGATCTGTGGAGCAGAGATGTACTATAGATGAAGCCATTTTTTTTTTAATCTTGCCCTTAACTTCATCTCTCTTTTCTGCAGACTTCAAAAAGTTTCATGGTACCTGCAAATTAATTTTAGATAAAATAGGGAAATTTTAAGTACAGGAGCTGCAAACTTAATAGTCTGTTTTATTAATGAAGGATTTGCTTATCAGTGCCTTTAATTTTGCAAAATGCTTCCTTCTCAAGCATAACAGGAAATATTGAAATGTCAGACCCCCATGGGAGCCACCAAAATATTCATGAGTGCCTCAGAGAATCTTATCTATCTACAAACAGAAAAAAAAAAATATGCCTAGATATAGATCAGGGAAACTTAATTTTTTCTACATGAAATGCCTTCTAAATGAAGATGTATTATTTTCTGATAAAATTGATATTCGGTTCTTGTAAACCACCCGTAACAATCCATCCATTCATCAAAATACAGCATGATTACAAATGAATAATAGCAGTTAAAAACATTGAAATTATCTTTCTTTAAAATTTTTTAACATCCAAAATTATATGTTTAAACAGTAAAGGAAAAGGAATCCTACTCAGCTCACAAAGGATCTCAATCTGTCTTATTATCTAATTATGAGCAATCTGAAATTTCTTCTCACTTTTGGCTGTTCCCATTCCTTTACATTAAATTTGATGATGCAATTACTTTAACTATTTTCCCTAAAATTTTTCATCAGCTTTTAATAGTCTCTTAGTAGAAGATATATATATATATATATTTCACTCTAGCAGTTCTTCTGTCTTAGGCTGAATGCTTTTAAAAATATCCTCATCTTCAGATTAGATCTTTCTTTTTTTTCCCTTTATAGAATGTATGCTTCCTAAAATTCAGATTTTTTTTCTGAGTAAATACCATTTTTATGATTTATTAGAAGCAAGCTAATATTTTGGACTTGGAATATGAAGCTACCGGAAAAAGAAATTCTGAGAAATAGATAGGAGAAATGGACTGGGAAAAAGTCTTAAAGAGCAAGGTAAATCTGAGTAATACATAAAAAACATAATTTCTATCAAAGTTATTTCATGATATTTTTTGAGCTGTCCAGAAGGCAATGGCACCCCACTCCAGTACTCTTGCCTGGAAAATCCCATCGACTGAGGAGCCTGGTAGCTGCAGTCCCTGGGGTCGCTAAGAGTTGAACATGACTGAGCAACTTCACTTTCACTTTTCCCTCTCATGCATTGGAAAAGGAAATGGCAACCCACTCCAGTGATCTTGCCTGGAGAATTCCAGGGACCGTGGAGCCTGGTGGGCTGCTGTCTATGGGGTCGCACAGAGTTGAACATGACTGAAGTGACTTAGCAGCAGATCTCAAATCTATTTAAAGACAACATATTTATCTATAACTCGTAAAAAGTTGTTTAGGATTGATCTTAAGAAATAAATAACAAAATTCCACTTTGCAAATGATAATTTTTATTTAATAATTTACCTAAATCCATATTCTCCTTCTCTATGTCTTGTTTAGGCAAAAGGACACCTTCAGAAATCAATTGAAATGATTATGTTTGGAGTTACGATTTTATAACCTTAAAATACAGTTTGATTGATCATATATTAATTGTTCACATACTCTAATACTTACTATAACTTTAGCACTTCTTATGTAATAAGTACATGAAAATAATTTAAGAATTGAATGTGAAATTCAAATAAATGAATTCTTCTGCACTGGAAAGAGCTTAAAATGTACCTTGTGTCAGCTGAAGCTGGTATACACAGAATTTACAGCAGAGTATATCAAAGAGCTAATTTGGATAATTTTAGCAGAAGATGATCATTCATATAACTCCACAAGTAATTTGTTTATAATGTGCACACAGAAATGGAAAGAAAAAAGGAAAAGCCAGGCCTTTAATCAAATAGCAGCTGATTGTTAAGTCTATAGGCCTTCCTTTGGTACTAATAATCAGTTCTTCCTTTCCAATTACAATGCCTTTAGAACATTATTTAAGGAATTTAAAGAAAATCATCCATGGAGAAAATTTCTTCATTCTTTGATCTAGTTTAATTTATTATAGTCTCCTTTAATCTTCAGCACATTTTTTCCAATTGCATATTATTCAGGTAAGTAAAATAATTCAACAATTCACTAATTACAGAGAAATGTAGAAACATCTATTTGTGGGGTTTTCCAAATACCGCTAGAAGGACAGTAACTCAGTTACTTTCTGAAGGATGATTTGGTAATGAGTCACAAAAGACTAAAAATTCACAAATTGATTAACACGGGATCACATCACATAATTGGTGCTAAAAAGAAGTAATAAATAATATTCACACAGAAATACATATGGAGGATTTTCAGTATTGGCCAGTTTACAATACCGAAAGCTATTTGGAAACAGCAAATGCCTTCCAAGAAAATACCATCATGGCAAACGAACACATAAACAATGATTCAGTGTATTCCAGTGCACTGGAATACTTTGCATCAACTAAAATGTTATTAAAGGAATGTATAATACAATGGGAGAAAAATTAAATACTATTTACTTGGAAAATAGAGTTGATTTGATCTCACTTTGTATGCTCTGATCTCATTTTATTTTAGAAATTATATCACATGTATTTTTAAGAGGCATAGTCTTAAAATGTATAGTCTAATATATATAAATATTAAAAATTTCAAATTTTTTGTGCATGGAGTTTTAAAATAATATACCATGAAATATATTTTATTTTTTAAACCCAGAGTATATGTATAGTTAATCTTTACAAAAGCTTCACCTTTACTCTCTCAGTTAATGTGCTGCTGCTGCTGCTGCTAAGTCACTTCAGTTGTGTCTGACTCTGTGCAATCCCATAGACTGCAGCCCACCAGGCTCCGCCGTCCCTGGGATTCTCCAGGCAAGAACTCTGGAGTGGGTTGCCATTTCCTTCTCCCATGCATGAAAGTGAAAAATGAAAGTGAAGTCGCTCAGTCATTTCCAACTCTTAGTGATTCCATGGACTGCAGCTTACCAGACTCCTCCGTCCATAGCATTTTCCAGGCAAGAGTACTGGAATGGGTTGCCATTGCCTTCTCCTAATTAATGTCCTAGTCTATGACTATTAAGAACCTATGGTATAGCACAGGGAACTTACTCAATACTCTGTAATGACCTATATATGGGGAACACATGTACAGCCATGGCTGATTCATATCAATGTATGGAAAAACCCACTACAATATTTTAAATTAATTAGCCTTCAATTAAAATAAATAAAATTAAAATTTAAAAGAGAATGGATATATGTATATGTGCCTGGAGAATCCCAGGGACGGGGGAGCCTGGTGGACTGCTGTCTATGGGGTCACACAGAGTCAGACACGACTGAAGTGACTTAGCAGCAGCAGCATAACTGATTTACTTCACTGTGCAGCATAAATTAACAAAACATTGTAAATCCACTATACTTCAATAAAATTTTATTTAAGAATATTCAAAAAATAAAATATTGCTCTCTGTGGAGAGAATGAGCTTGGGAAGCATTGAGATCTTCCCAGGAGACTCTCTATGCATCATTCCATTGGCTTCTGCCTAACTTCCCCTCTCTCTTTTCTATTACTCCTTATTCTTGACCTTTTCTTTTCTCAGGCTCTCTAGTCATCCTCCTAGCAACTCCTCTTCTCATTTCCCTTTCTCTTCCTCTTTCTCTCTGCTTCAATCTTCTTCACTTAACTGCCTCCTATTATGCCCTTTACTCTTTTTTTATTTATTTATTTTCTCTTATTTGGTATTGGAGTATAGCCAATTAACAATGTTGTGATAGTTTCAAGTGGAGAGCAGAGAAACTCAGCCATACAATACATGTGTCCATCCTCCCTTAATTGTCATAGATTTGATTTAGGTCATACATGAATGGTCATCTGAGTTAAATTCACCCATTCCAGTCCATTTTAGTTCGCTGATTCCTAGAATGTTGACATTCACTCTTGCCATCTCCTATTTGACCACTTGCAATTTGCCTTGATTCATGGACCTAACATCCCAGGTTCCTAAGCAATATTGCTCTTTACAGCATCGGACCTTGCTTCTATCACCAGTCACATCCACAACTGGATGTTATTTTTGCTTTGGCTCCATCCCTTCATTCTTTCTGGAGTTATTTCTCCACTGACCTCTAGTAGCATATTGGGCACCTACCAACCTGGGGAGTTCCTCTCTCAGTATCCTATCATTTGGCCTTTTCATACTGTTCATGGGGTTCTCAAGGCAAGAATACTGAAGTGGTTTGCCATTCCCTTCTCCAGTGAATCATATTCTGTCAGACTTCTCCATCATGACCCATCCATCTTGGGTGGCCCCACACAGCATGGCTTAGTTTCATTGAGTTAGACAAGGCTGTGGTCCATGTGATCAGATTGACTAGTTTTCTGTGATTATGATTTCACTGTGTCTGCCCTCTGATGCCCTTTGTCAGTGCCTACCGTCTTACTTGGGTTTCTCTTACTTTGATGTGGGTTATCTCTTCACGGCTGCTCCAGAAAAATGCAGCCAATGCTCTTTACCTTGGATGAGTCACCCCTCCTGACCTTGAACGTGGGGTAGCTCTTCTAGGCCACCGCCCATGACCTCAGACATGGGGTAGCTCCTCTTGGCCATTCCTGTGCCATTATATCTACTACTGAGGGCAGGAATCCCTTAGAAAAAATGGAGTAGCCATCATGATCAACAAAAGAGTCTGAAATGCAGTACTTGGATGCAATCTCAAAAATGACTGAATGATCTCTGTTCATTTCCAAGGCAAACCATTCAATATCATGGTAATCCAAGTCTATGCCCCAACAAGGAATGCTGCAGAAACTGAAGTTGAAGAGTTTTATGAAGACCTAAAAGACTTTTTAGAACTAAAACCCAAAAAAAATGTCCTTTTCATTATAGGGGACAGGAATGCCAAAGTAGGAAGTCAAGAAACACCTGGAGTAACAGGCAAATTTGGCCTTGGAATATGGAATGAAGCAGGGCAAAGGCTAATAGAGTTTTGCCAAGAGAACACACTGGTCATAGCAAACACTCCCTTCCAAGAACACAAGAGAAGACTCTACATATGGACATGACTAGATGGTCAACATCAAAATTAGATTGATCATATTCTCTGCAGCCAAAGATGGAGGAGCTCTATACAGTCAGCAAAGACACAACTGGGAGCTGACTGTGGCTCAGATCATGAACTCCTTATTGCCAATTTCACACTTAAATTGAAGAAAGTATTGAAAACTACTAGACCATTCCTGCATGACCTAAATCAAATCCGTTGTGATTATACAGTGGAAGTAAGAAATAGATTTAAGGGACTAGATCTGATAGACACAGTGCTTGATGAACTATGGATGGAGGTTTGTGGCATTGTACAGGAGACAGGGATCAAGACCATCTCCATGGAAAAGAAATGCAAAAAGGCAAAATGGTTGTCTGAGGAGGCCTTACAAATAGCTGTGAAAAGAAGAGAAGTGAAAAGCAAAGGAGAACAGGAAAGATATACCCATTTGAATGCAGAGTTCCAAAGAATAGCAAGGAGAGATAAGAAAGCCTTCTTCAGTGATCACTGCAAAGAAATAGAGGAAAACAACAGAATGGGAAAGACTAGAGATCTCTTCAAGAAAATTAGAGATACCAAGGGAACATATCATGCAAAGATGGGCTTGATAAAGGACAGAAATGGTATGGACCGAACAGAAGCAGAAGATATTAAGAAGAGGTGGCAAGAATACACAGAAGAACTGTACAAAAAAGATTTTTACAACCCAGATAATCACGATGGTGTGATCAATCACCTACAGCCATATAACCTGAAATGTGAAGTCAAGTGGGCCATCACTATGAACAAAGCTAGTGGAGGTGATGGAATTCCAGTTAAGCTATTTCAAATCTTGGAAGATGATGCTGTGAAAGTGCTGCACTTAATATGCCAGCAAATTTGGAAAACCCAGCAGTGGCCACAGCAGTGGAAAAGGTCAGTTTTCATTCCAATCCCTAAGAAAGGCAATGCCAAAGAATGCTCAGGCTACTGCACAATTGCACTCATCTCACACGCTAGTAAAGTAATGCTCAAAATTCTCCAAACCAGGCTTCAGCAATACATGAACCATGAACTTCCAGATGTTCAAGCTGGTTTTAGAAAAGGCAGAGGAACCAGAGATCAAATTGCCAACATCCACTGGATCATCAAAAAAGCAAGAGAGTTCCAGAAAAACATCTATTTCTGCTTTATTGACTATGCCAAAGCCTTTGACTGTGTGGATCACAGTAAACTGTGGAAAATTCTGATACCAGACCACCTGATCTGCCTCTTTAGAAACCTATATGTAGGTCAGGAAGCAACAGTTAGAACTGGACATGGAAAAACAAACTGGTTACAAACAGGAAAAGGAGTATGTCAATGTTGTATATTGTCACCCTGTTTATTTAACTTATATGCAGAGTACATCATGAGAAACGCTGGGCTGGAAGAAGCACAAGCTGGAATCAAGATTGCCGGGAGAAGTATTAATAACTTCAGATATGCACATGACACCACCTTTATGGCAGAAAGTGAAGAGGAACTAAAAAGCCTCTTGATGAAAGTGAAAGAGGAGAGTGAAAAAGTTGGCTTAAAGCTCAACATTCAGAAAACTAATTTCATGGCATCTGGTCCCATCACTTCATGGGAACAGATGGGAAAACAGTAAAAACAGTGTCAGACTTTATTTTTCTGGGCTCCAAAATCACTGCAGATGGTGACTGCAGCCATGAAATTAAAAGACGCTTACTCCTTGGAAGGAAAGTTATGACCAACCTACATAGCATATTCAAAAGCAGAGACATTACTTTGCCAACAAAGGTCTATCTAGTCAAGGCTATGGTTTTTCCTGTGGTCATGTATGGATATGAGATTTGGACTCTGAAGAAAGCTGAGCACCAAAGAATTGATTCTTTTTAACTGTGGTGTTGTAGAAGACTCTTGAGAGTCCCTTGGACTGCAAGGAGATCTAAGCAGTCCATCCTAAAGAGATCATTCCAGAATATTCTTTGGAAAGACTGATGCTGAGGCTGAAACTCCAATACTTTGTCCACCTCATGCGAAGAGTTGAGTCATGGAAAAGATCCTGATGCTGGGAGGGATTGGGGGAAGGAGGAGAAGGGGACGATAGAGGATGAGAAGGTTGGATGGCATCACTGACTTGATGGACATGAGTTTGGTGAACTCCAGGAGTTGGTGATGGACAGGGTGGCCTGGCGTACTGCAATTCAGTGGGTCACAAAGAGTCAGACACGACTGAGTGACTGAATTGAACTGGTATGTAAATGGTCTAGAGGTTTTCTCCACTTTCTTCAATTTACATCTGAATTTTGCCATAATAAGTTTATGATCTGAGCCACAGTCACCTCCCGGTCTTTTTTTGTCGACCATATAGAGAGAGCTTCTCCGTCTTTGACTGCAAAGAATGCAATCAATCTGATTTTGTCATTGGCCTTCTGATGGTGTCCATGTGTAGAGTAGTCCCTTGAATTGTTGGAAGAAGGTGTTTGCTATAATCAGTGTGTTCTCAGGCAAAACTCTGTTAGTTTTGCCCTACTTCATTTTGTACTCTAAGACTAAACTTGTCTGTTACTCCAGGTATCTCTTGACTTCCTACTTTTGCACTCCAGTCCCCTATGTTGAAAAGGACATCTTTTTCTGGTGTTAGTTCTAGAAGGTCTTGTAGGTCTTCACAGAACTGTTCATCTTCAGATTCTTTGGCATAAATGGTTGGGACATAGACTTTGATTACTGTAATATTGAATGGTTTGCCTCAGAAATAAATAGAGATTATTCTGTCATTTTTAAGATTGCACCTAAGTACTGCATTTCAGACCCTTTTGTTGACTCTGAAGGCTACTCCATTTCTTCTAAGGGATTCTTGCCCACAGTAGTAGATGTAATGGTCATCTGAATTAAATTCACCCTTTCTGGTTCATTTTAGTTCACTGATTGCTAAAATGTTGATGTTCATTCTAGCCATCTCCTGTTAGACCACTTCCAATTTACCTTGAATCATGGACCTAACATTCCAGGTTCTTATGCAAGGAACCCTGTTGTTCTTTACAACATCGGACTTTTTCTTGACCACCAGACACACACAGCTTGGCATTATTATTGCAAAATTGAGACTTAAACTTAACAAAGTAGGGTAAACACTAGCCATTCAGATATGACCTACATCAAATCCCTTGTGATTATACAATGGAAGTGAAAAATTGATTAAAGGGATTAGATCTGATAGATAGATTACCTGAAGAATTATAGATGAAGGTTCATAGCATTGTAGAGGAGGCAGTGATCCAAACCATGCCCAAGAAAAAGAAATGCAAAAAATAAAAATGGTTGTTTGAGGAGGACTTACAGAGCTGAGAAAAGATGAGAAGTGAAAGGCAAAGGAGAAAGATATGTCCATTTGAATGCAGAGTTCCAAAGAATAGCAAGGAGAGATTTGAGAGCATTCCTAAGTTATCAATGCAAAGAAATAGAGGAAAACAAGAATGGGGAAGACTAGAGATCTCTTCAAGAAAGTCAGAGACACCAAGGAAACCTTTCATACAAAGATGGGCACAATAATGGACAGAAGCAGGATGGAACTAACAGATGCAGAAGATACTAAGAAGAGGTGGCAAGAATACACAGAACTATACAAAAGAGATCTTAATGACTCAGACTATTACAATGGTGTGATCATTCACCTGGACATCCTAGAATGTGAGGTCAAGTTGGCCTTAAGTAATATCCCTATGAACAAAGCTAGTGGAGCTGTTGAAATTTCAGCTGAGTTATTTCAAATCCTAAAAGATGATGCTGTGAACATGCTGCACTCAATATGCCACCAAATTTGGAAAATTCAGCAGTGGCCACAGGACTGGAAAATTTTATTCCAATCCCAAAGAAAGGCAATGCCAAAGAATGTACAGCAAAATTGCACTCATTTCACACAATAGCAAAGTAATGCTAAATATTCTCCAAGCTAGGCTTCAACAGTACATGAACCAAGAATTTCCAGGTGTTTAAGCTGGATTTAGAAAAGACAGAGAAACCAGAGATCAAATTGCCAACATCTGTTGGATCATAGAAAAAGCAAGAGAATTTCAGAAAAACATTTACTTCTGTTTCATTGACTATGTTAAAGCCTTTGATGTGTGGATCACAACAAACTATGGAAAATTATTAAAAAGATGGGAATAGCAGACCACCTTACCTGCCTCCTGAGAAAACTGTATGCAAGTCAAGAAGCATCAGTTAAAACCAATGAACTGGTTCCTAAGTGGGAAAGGAGCACATCAAGGCTGTATATTATTACTCTGCTTATTTCACTTATATGCAGAGTACATTATGTGAAATGCTGAGCTAGATGAAGCACAAACTGGAATCCAGATTGCCAGGAGAAATATCAGTAACCTCAGATATGCAGATGACACCATTCCAGTGGCAGAAAACAAAGAAGAACTAAAAGGGCTCTTGAAGGTTAAAGAGGAGAGTGAATAAAACTCTACATTCAAAAAACCAATTTCATGGCATCCCGTCCCATCACTTCATGGCAAATAGTTGGGGAAACAAAACAGTGAGAGGCTTTATATTCTTGGGCTCCAAAATCACTTCAGATGGTGACTGCAGCCATGAATTTAAAAGACCCTTGCTCCTAGGAAGAAAAACTATGACAAACCTAGACTGCATATTAAAAAGCAGAGACATTACTTTGCCAACAAAGGTCTGCCTAGTCAAAGCTATGGTTTTCTCCAGTAGTCAGGTTGGATGTGAGATTTGGGCCACATAAAAGGCTTTTTATTGTCCATAAATTGATGATTTTGAACTGTGGTGCTGGAAAAAACTCTTGAGAGTCCCTTGGACAGCGAGAAGATCAAACTAGTCAATTCTAAATACCCATTAGAAGGACTGATGCTGAAGCTGAAACTCCAGTACTTTAGCCACCTGAAGTGAAGAGCTGACTCACTAGAAAAGTCCGTGATACTGGTAAAGATTGAAGGAAGGAGGAGAAGGGGATGACTGAAGACAAGATGTTTGAATGGCATCACTGCCCAATGGGCATAAGTCTGAGCAAGCTCCAAGAGCTGTTGAAGAATATGGAATCCTGGCATGCTCTAGTCCGTGGGGTCACAAAGAGCTGGACATGACTGAGTGAATAAACAACAGTTCTATTCTGTCCCCCACTGTTCCTCTCTCATAAGTTCATTGTCTAAGACTGTGAGTTTATTTTTGTTTTGTAGATAAGTTCATTTGTATCATTTCTTTTGAGATTCTGCACATAAGAAATACAATAGTTCTCTGTCATACTTCACCCAGTCTGACAATCTCTAGATCCATCCATGTTGCTGCCAATGGCACTATTTCATTCTTTTTAATTGCTGAAAAATATTCCATTGTATGTATATATTACTGCATCATCTGTATCTATTTTTCTGTCGATGGGCGTTTAGGCTGCTTCTGTGTTTGACTATTGTAAATAGTGCTGCAATGAACACTGGAGTGCACTTATCTTTTCCAATACAGTTTTCTCTGGATATATGCCCAAGAGTGGGATGGTTTGATCAAATGGTAGCTCTATTTTCAGTTTTTAAGGAATCACCATACTGTTCTCCAGTTGGTACAGCCCCCTTTACTCTTTTCCTCATCCTCCTTTGAGTACAACCTGGAGATTATGAGGGCTAAATACTCTCATAAGTCAGAGACGTCTGACTTAAAGTATGTGCTCTATTTTGCTTTGTTGCCTTTATAATAATAACTGTAATGGGATTTTAAGTATAAAACGTTGTCTAATTTAGAATCAAATGGATAACATCTCAGAGTTGAAGCCAGGAAGGCTCTTAAGAGGATCGGGGTATCATGGAGCCTGCAGTAGCCATGGACATAACCTTAACATACACTTACAAAGACTTTTGCTATAATTCTCTTTTATGCTACCTAAGCTGAATCATTTATGAGTTAATTCTATACCACACAATATAGTAATAAAGTTGCTGCCCTTATACTTCAAAGTGTGGCCTTTTATAAGAGAATATAGATTGAGGGCAATATTTAAAATGACAAAAATATCCTGTATATTATTTTTAAAAAGCATCTAAAAACCTTGTGAACAATTAAAAGATTAGATATTCTTTCTCATGACACAAATACTTCATTCAACAACTCTTTCACACTTACAAGTTGTAATACATATCTGATATGAATGGCTCAGAAATGTATTCTCTCCCTTCTGTTTCCTCACAGTTTCCAACCCTAATCCTACCTAAGAAGGAATGAATGTTAATAGGAGGAGAAAAAGTGATCACAGGGTCAGTCCTGAATGAGGGCTTAGAGAAGTTTGAAAAATCTCTTTGATGAAAGATAAATCATCATCAGGGATAAATCACATAAAAAGCAAGATATTTGCTGCTGCTGTTGCTAAGTCGCTTCAGTCGTGTCGGACTCTATGCGACCCCAGAGACAGGCTCCCCCGTCCTTGGGATTCTCCAGGCAAGAACACTGGAGTGGGTTGCCATTTCCTTCTCCAATGCATGAAAGTGAAAAGTGAAAGTGAAGTCACTCAGTCATGTCTGACTCCTAGCGACCCCATGGACAGCAGCCTACCAGGCTCCTCCATCCATGGGATTTTCCAGGCAAGAGTACTGGAGTGGGGTGCCATTGCCTTCTCTGAGTACAATATTTAAGCAAGACTAAATGACATTTCCTGTTATCTGGATATCAGTTCAGTTCAGTTCAGTTCACTCGCTCAGTCGTGTCGGACTCTTTGCGATCCCATAAATCGCAGCACGCCAGGCCTCCCTGTCCATCACCATCTCCCGAAGTTCACTCAGACTCAGGTCCATCAAGTCGGTGATGCCACATAGCCATCTCATCCTCTGTCGTCCCCTTTTCATCCTGCCCCCAAGTAACATTCAAAATATTTAGCCTTGACCTCTGAGAACATGTGAATATTTGCTAGTGGTAATAATAGTGTCCTTGATTACCTAACCATTTTCCCAGCTAGGAGAAATAAAGGCATGTCATGATTTATGCTAAACCAGAAAGAGTGCTTATTTCATACTTACATGTCAGAGGCTTCTCAGAAAACGAACCAACTGTAGGAAACTCTCAGGAAAAAAGAAAGCAATGGGTGAAGGCCCTAATGCAGAATGAGCATTAGACCTAATGCAGAAGGTCTGCTCATGGCTCTTAGAAAGCCACGTGGCTTTAGCAGGCCATGTTACCTGAGTTTGTTTTCTAATTGCCACACATGCATGAGTATTTGGACCATATTATCTCTGAGCTCCATTAGATCTCATGGTATGTGTTATTTGCTTTGGTGAAAGCTGTCCCTTTCCTTCTAAGCATACACACACAGACACACACACATGCACACAAACATGTGCACGTGCACTCACACACATACACACATACTTAACCTCTGCAATTACTATGAATATTGGGAAAATGTTCTTTCAGTTCAGAGACAAACTGAAACTTTAAGTGATATTTTCTTTAATTCTCTGGTCACTATTAAGTATAACAGTTGTATCTAGAATGAACATTCACTTGCATCTCCAGTTGATGTCTCCTCTGCTTCCTAAACCCTCAATCCCACATGGGCATTGCCAGAGGGATGTGGACTTGTCTTCCTCCCCATTAAAAAAAAAAAAATCTATTACTTATATTGTTATTTTTATTGTTAGTTCTTGGCCATGCCATGTGGCATATGGATCTTAGTTCCCTGACTAGGGATCAAACCCACAAACCCTCCATTGGAAGTGTGAAGTCCTAACCACTGCTCTGCCAAGAAAGTCCCCCTCTTCCTTTCCATTTTACACATGTTTTCTTCCTTCTTTGATTGGAGTGAGGACTCCAGAGGCTGAAAGGGAACCATGTCTTGCTGCTGTAGTTTTTTTTGGTCACTACTGCTTCTGTGGCCAAGACTGTTGTCCCAGGATCCCCTTTGCAGCTTATGTCACAGTGCTGGTTCTCAGGCAAGTTCATTTGTGAGTCATCTAGGGGCCCTGAGGGCCCCAGTGTGCTTATACCTCTGAAGAGAGACCCTCTCTGACTTAAACTTTTCTGGTACCCTTCACTCCTGCTCTGGGAGGAGAAGATGTTTGCTGCTGGAGTCAGATCTCTTGGGTTACATAGCAACAAGCTCGTTCAAGCTAGGCAAATGCCTATAGTGTTCACTTCAGTCTCTACAAGCTCAGTTTTCTTCTTGGATCCTCCTCTCTGCCCTGTTTTATCTCTTTTCAGTTATCTGCCTTCCTCACACTTCCCTTGCTCACAAAAGTCCAGTCGGCAAGTAGGAAAGTTTACCATGTAGGCAGATGCAAAACCAGGACTTGGGGTGTCAGTCTCAGTTATAACAGACTCCCTTTAATCTCTACAAGTAAATCTCTTGGAATTTAACATTTATGGGAGGAAGCTGTAGCATTGTAAATAAAAGCAGAAAAAAAAGCCACAGTACTCACTTTCAAGCTTGCACATCTAATTCAGCTCTAACTGCATGCTACCATACTATTACACCAACTGAGGAAGAAGCAGGTGTCATTTTGTTGTTTTTTGATGTGGATAGTATATGTGTGTGTGTCTACAATGCTTTAAAATCTCAAGAGGTCTAATAACAATGCTTTTCTGTTCTTTTTAGGGTGCTTTCAGGCTAACTCTCCCTGGGTTTTGTCAAAGTGGGCAATTAAGGTAACAGTGTAAAGCTCACTTCACATCCTGCTATTCCACACTGAAGTGCAGGTTATTCTTTCTATGAGATTATTTCACCAAGTTCACCAGGAAAAACTTACTCCTCATGGTTATTCCTTTAGTGGAAGAAGGAGGAACATATTGACTAGAAGAACTCAAGGAAGTTCAGTTCAGTCACTTAGTCTTTGCAAACCCATGGACTGTAGCACACCAGACTTCCGTGTCCATCAACAACTCCCAGAGTTTACTCAAACTCATGTCCATTGAGTCGGTGATGCCATCCAACCATCTCACCCTCTGTCATCCCTTTGTCCTCCTGCCTTCAATCATCCCCAGCATCAGGGTCTTTTCCAATGAGTCAGTTCTTCACATCAGGTGGCCAAAGTATTGGAGTTTCAGCTTCAGCATCAGTCCTTCCAAAGAATATTCTGGACTGATCTCCTTTAGGATGGACTGCTTAGATCTCCTTGCTGTCCAAGGGACTCTCAAGACTCTTCTCCAACTCAAGGAGGAGATGACAACAAAACTATGGGAAAGCAGAATGCTCTAATCCCCTAAAGATGGAAATCAGGAAAAAGATACTTCAAAGGTTCTTAGTTAATCTTTTATCTCTCTTCTCTGTAAATGAGCAGCTTCTTAACATGTTGGGAAACATGACAGCCAAAACCCTATATGTCACATATAAAAAATTTCAAAAATCATGGGTGGGGTCTAGTTTTTAGAAATCTATAAAGATTATTATAGATTATTATAAGAATCTCATTTTAAACCAATTGATTATGGACAGTAAGGTAGCATCCTGAAAGTCTATTTGAATTTTTATTGTATAATATACAATAGTATATGAAATAACTCAATGTCCATCAACTGATGAATGAATACATAAAATGTCTTAAATGTATACAATGGAATATCATTTGATGATAGGAAATAAATATATTACATGTGAATATACTTTGGAAATCATGATGTCAGAAAATGTGTCAAAATATGTCAGAAAGGGCTTCATACTGTTCATTTATATTACATGTTCAGAATAGACAAATCTAAAGAGACAAAAAGACTAGTTTCTGCCTAGAATGTTTTGGGAGAGGACAAATGTAAAGTTAGACTGGTGATTATTGTTTAATCTTATGAATTTATGAATGAAAAAATTCTATTCACTTTATATGGGTGATCTGTACAGTGTCTGAATTATATGTCTATAAAGCTGTTAACAAAATAAAACAACAAATATACATAAAATTCCTCTGAACTAGGACAGTTGATCTTATAGGTAGCTGTCCTGCCACATTACATTGACTTTTTTCTAGAATGCATCCTAGATTCACAAGGGGTTCAGATTCTTTAGAAAATAGCATAAATTTTGCTAGAATGGAATTGATTTTTCTTCATGAACATCAACATATGATACCAATACCTTCTTTACATACACTTGTCATGAATGAGCTCATACGCTAATAACTCATTGGGCCAGAAGAATGTGTGAAACTTAAGTCTGCCTCTTGAATGGGGGTGAGGAAAGTGAATGTCCAGGAAATGATCAAGAGGAAGCATTTGGTTGTGGGAATGAATAATTATAACTTGTATCTGTATCTTTAACTATTTGATATTTGCATAGATATTCGTGCTCATCAGGGTGATAGGTCAGATGATTCCTTAGGGTATATGAGTTATCCTGAGAGAAGGCTGAACATTCTGTAATGTGCAGGGCATGATAAGAACACCCAAGTGTGGTCATATACCGGCAGGATGTTGTGATATGTTGCAATTTATGCACGACTATAAGTGTAGATTACATTATCTAGTTTCATCGACTTCTACGCTCATCAAATAACCAAGTGTCTGAGAAAATTTTCTTGAAAAAAAGCCACAGAAAATATTGAATAATGCCTATGTAAACAAAGCAACAAGATATCTACAGAACTGACATATCTCCCCCTAACACAAGCTCTTTGTCAACCAGGTTTTGAAGTAAAACAATCAGAATTAGGCAGCTCTGGGAAAAATCTGACCAAGATTTTTTAAACCATAAAGAAGATACTTTGAAATCTGGATTTCCATCCACTATTGTTAGAGGTAAAATTTCCCTTAAATGCACGCTATGCCTTGAATGATTAGATAGTGATGCTTGGAAGGCACAAAGCCACCAGGAAAGCTTTTTGGAAATATATGCCCAGAATGCAAAGAAAAAAAAGAGTATATTTTTTAAAAACATTATGTGGAATTCAAATGAGCATTTTACACAATTTTATTAAGCTTAATAAACATAAAACTTTCTTATTTAATAGTCAAAAGCAAGAGAGAAGAGAAGTAAATCTGACCACCAAATGACATTGAATAAAACCTTATTCTTCCTGGCTCTGTTCAAAATGTTGAAGAGAATACATGGCTAATGTCTTGTTAATGAACCAATCTCATTTCTTTGTTCTTCAGTATTTTTGGAAGATAATGATAAAGACAAATGTGATAAGGACATGAACAAATGAATATAATGATAGATCATAAGAGAGGAAAGATCATAAAAGACAGCAAGGATGAAAACATTGACCAGAAGTGAAAGTTCAGCTGCACAGTTCAACTGAATGTTATAGATATTTCTAAAATGACTCAATTTATGATGCTTTTTAAAAATTACAGTGAATAGCTAACTTTTTGTGAGCTGCTTTTCTGGTTTCAGTAGTGGAAGACTCAGAACAGGTGAAGAAGAAAATGTCTTAAAAATCTGTTCCTTTCATTAGAGCAAAAAAAAAATGTGGGTTTTTTTTTTTTTTGGTTTGTTTTTTTGCAAAATTTTGTTTTAATACTGATGGAATGATTGCTTTGACTTAAAACACAATTTCTCATAAAGTCATAAAAATAGCACCACACATGAAAATTATACACTGCATTATTCATAAGCAAGTTATTTCAGTGGAAAAGTTTTGCCAAAAATGGTCAAAGTACTGCATGAGGTCAATTTTTCATTAAAAAAAAAAAGACATTTAAAATGTATATCTTTTTAAAAAATGCCTTGTAATAGATTAAAAGTGAAAGAAAGAATATCTTTTGTATTATGCAGAAGTTATCATGTTACCTCATGAAAAAATACTTGGAAGAATTACACAGTTATGTATTTTCCATTTATTAAGAAGACAAGTGTTTCAAATTTGTGAACTTTGTGTGTATGTGTATGAGGTAAGTGAGTCAATAACCCGCTATCTACCAGAGAGCACTCTATACCACACCCTAGAAAGAAAGACAAATGAATGGATGAATAAATATTTAATCTAGTGCTTATAGGCAAAACTGATAGTTTAACAGAGAATCAGAAAGTAACTGCTTTCAGTAGGAGAGAAAAAAAGAAAAAATAATGCTCCAGAGAGAGGATTTTTTAATTGTGTTTCAAAATGTTTCATAATTAAGTAATTTTGACCAAAAACAAGCATGTCACCTATAAGATTTATTTTATGCTTATATTTTAAATTAAAGAGAGAATTTCTTACTCTATTTTCAAAATTAAGAACTATAGTAGGGTTTGGATTGATTTGTTATAAATATGAACTTGCAGTTACCTTCAACTAGTTTGCAAGGATAGTAACATGGACATTTCCAAATCAAATTTTAAGAAAAAAAAAAAAAAGGCTTTGTGCTTTTTGTATTATGTAATTGGAACTAACCAACCATTGAGTAATTGGATTTAACAGAATAGCCAATAATGTACTTCTTTGATTTGGATCCACATATCCTAGTAAGAAATCTTTTTTTTCCCCTTTTGACAGCCTTTAAAACAAGTCTTCAAACAAATGGAACTTAGAATTATATGATCACAGAGTTATACCACAAACCATTAAACCGATATTTTAAAAAATCATAAAGCATATTCATGTCATGCTCACCAAATACATTTTAAGGAGAATAAAAATATTTTTGAACAATTTATAAATACATATAAGTGAAATACTTTTTTAAAAAGTACTATTAGTTTCAATTACCTTAAATTTGTTTTTAATCTTCTATAATGCACAGTAATTAATATCCCCAAATTCTACAACCTGAGATAAATAGACTTAACAATGATTACCAAAGTAATATATACATTTTGAAAGAAGTCTAGAGTTAGGCAGTGCTACAGTTAGTTCAGTATGTGTGTGCATTCATGTGTGTGTATGTGTTTGTGTATGCTCAGTCATGTCCGATTCATTGCCACCCTATGGACTGCAGCCCACCAGGCTCCTCTCTGCATGGGAATTTCCAGGCAAGAATACTGGGGTGATTTGCTACTTCCTCCTCCATGGGGTCTTCCAGACCCAAGGACTGAACTGGCATCTCCTGCATCTCCTGCTTTGCAGGTGGATCCTTTACTGCTAAGCTGATGGGGAAGTCACTTAGTCCAATAGCTCAGATAATTTCCTCAGGAATCTTCTATTCAGCAATTCCACTGTTCTCACTATTCTGACATGTGCAGCCTTCATGATAGCTGCATCATGTCCTTAACCTACAGTCTCCAGGGATAGCAGAGATGGTCAACACAAAAAGACAGTTCTCCTTGGTAGAAACACTCCTTTTTTCACTGAAGAAAATCTCTGGAAATTTCTAACAGATATCTTCTTGAGTTGCTTGGTCCTGACTAATTTCCATGATTATGTTTGGACCAAACCGCTGGCAGCAGCAAAGAGAACAGCCATGGTCTAATGAGCCGTAGTGTGTTTCGTGCCCAAGGACTAGACAAATCACCCAAGTAAAATGGGTTTTCTGCTAACAAGAAAAAAGAGTTTTCTGTCAGGTAGACAACTAAGTTTCTGCACCTGTAATACATTAGTATAGTATGTCTTGTATATGAATTAAGAGAAAATAAATACGCCTATATCAACATTTTGTGCTTTCTTATTTATTTATGTTTTATGATAATTGTATGCTATCGAGAAAGTTTTACAGTTGTGGCTGTACTTTAATCCCAGTGATATTTGTAAAAAAAATGATCTAATTCAAAAGTTTCTAATGAATCATGTAAAAAGTGAATTAAAAATAAATCACCAGTAAGTGAATAAAAATTCTGTCTAAGAGGATTAAGAATAGGGAATGACTTGAGCACTTCAGTCTTTGTTTTCATTTTTAATACAACATTTGTGTTTGAAGGGAAACTACTGAGAATTCTAAACAGCTCAAACTAACTGGACCTAAAACTATCAAAAAATGTTAGGAAAATATCTATAGTAGCTGTCACTTCAAATGAATAAATAAGACATCTTAAAAATAGACTTGGCAATGTAAGGCATAAGTCTTAAATTGTAAATGGCCCAGAGAAAATACTGGGTTTTCTTTAACTCCAATCCTGGCATAAGGGATCTTTAGAAGAAGTGAATTTTTAGTTCATTAAATGTTTAACATTAAATGGTATATTCATTAAATGTAAATTAATTTCAAGCAAACATTAAATTAGAGTCATGTAGTTAGTAAATCAACAATATTTATGTGCTGAGATTTACAAAAGAGGCTATAGTCCTTAAGAATACAGAGAGTGAGTCCAGTGAGGGTAACAGGACAAATACAAACAGAAAAGATTTAACTAAGAATATATAATGGGAAAATATACAAAGTAAATGTCAATCCATCCATCTCTAATGAACTGAATATATAAATACTTGAAGAAAGCTGAAGAAAATTGAATAACTGAAGTCAAATGGAAGCATTCAGTAGAAGTTATAAGTGATGTCGACAGTTGACTTGTGCATGAAGAGCACAGCAGACTTGTGGCTGAAAAACAGAGTGATCATACATCCATCCCCGTTGGCTTGAAAGAGTTCCAATTGATGTGGAGTATCCTGATACCCTGATTTAGAATTCTTTCTTTTTTTAAAAGCTGAATATTATTACTAAAATTTACTTTAACATAGATGAGATAGTTTTGGTAGATCTCTGCTTTACATTTCCAGCCCTGCAATAACTTCCTCTAATAGTGAATTAAACACATGTATAGTGGACATAGTTTTCATTTTTATATGTGGATAAAGAGCAAACAGTGATATCCTGCTATTCATTTTCCAGTCGTTCCATATGCAGAGTAGTTACCTTTTCCCTTTCAAGACAAAAGCATCAAGGCACATGCTGATAAACCATGAGTGCTGAAATAAGGTGCTGCACAGGCTGCATTGTGCTGTCACTTCAGTCATGTCTGACTCTTTGTGACTCCATGGACCATAGCCCACCAGGCTGCTCTGTGCATGGAATTCTCCAGGCAAGAATACTGGAGTGACTAGTCATTCTGTTCTCCAGGGGATCTCCCTGACCCAGGACTTGAACTAGGGTCTCCTTCATTGCAGGTGGATTCTTTACCGACTGAGCTATCAGGGAAGCCCCTATTGGTTGTGGGACACATATAATTCACAAATGTGTTCAAACAAGCTGCAGTATTCCAGCATCTAAAATAGAAGTCCTTGCAAAAAAATATGTTTATACATACTCACATAAATGAACTACAACATTTTTCTGATGCTACTGATATTGAATAAAACATTGTGGTAGTATAAAATTCTCCTTTTATTGTGCAACATTAATCTTAGTTTGGATATATTTAAGCCTATAAAGAGCTACATCACAAATCAAACTATTTCCTATATTTGTCTTAAACTATTTTTAATATTTTTGGTTGTAAGTTTTTAAATATTGGAAATCTTTTAAACTGTTTTATTGGAGTATATTTTCTTTACAGTGTTCTGTCAGTCTCCATTGTATAGCAAAGTGAATCAGCTGTACCTATACATATATCCCCTGTTTTTTGGATTTCCTTCCCATTTAGGTCACCACAAAGTACTGAATAGAGTTCTCTGTTCCATGGTAACTTCTCATTTGTTATCTATTTTATACATAGTAGTATATATGTCAATCCCAGTCTCCCAATTCATCTAACCCCAACCTCTGTTTGTGTCCATGTTTGTTCTCTATATTTGTATATCTATTTTTGTTTTTCAAATAAGTTCATCTGTATCATTTTTAGATTGGCACTTATAAGTGATTTTACATGACACTTTTTTTCTCTTTATGACTTACTTCACTCTGTATAACAGTCTCTAGGTCTATTTACTTCTTTGCAAATGGCACAATTTCATTCCTTTTTATGTCTGAGTAATATTCTATTGCATATATGTACCACAACTTTTCTATCCATTCCTCTGCTGATGGACATTTAAGTTGCTTCCATGCCCTGACTACTGTAATTAGCACTGCAATGAACAATGGGCTGCATACATCTTTTTGAACTATAGATTTGTCTGAGTTTTTGTCTAACCTTATATGGAAAGGTTCAGTTCAGTTCAGTTCAGTCGCTCAGTCGTGTCCAATTCTTTGTGACCCCATGAATTGCAGCATGCCAGGCCTCCCTGTCCATCACCAACTCCTGGAGTTCACTCAGACTCACGTCCATTGAGTCAGTGATGCCATCCAGCCATCTCATCCTCTGTTGTCCCCTTCTCCTCCTGCCCCCACTCCCTCCTAGCATCAGAGTCTTTTTCAATGAGTCAACTCTTTGCATGAGGTGGCCAAAGGTTAGAGGTATATAATTCTCTGCAGAGTAAGTTCAGTTTATCTTAGGAGTGAGATTGCTGGGTCACAAGCTTCTATTTTATAGTGGGAATTTGCATGGAATTCTAGTCAGCTACATGCGTAAGACATGTAATCTTGCCTTAGGTTTATTCTCATATTAATCTTACTTCTAAGGTCTAGTAGTCAAATTACACTTGCATTTCATCACAACATTATCTTTCTAGGTAAGATGCCAACAAACACTTTTCTTCTCAGCCACCATCAATGTGAGTTATTTCAAACTTGAGAAGCTGGGGATTACCTGCTCCATAAGAGACAGTACTGCAAAGACATGTCTTTAAAAAGTATACCATGTCCTTTACTGTTAGCATTAATTTCTGATATAGACTAAATAAATATTAAAATGTCTAAAAGGATTACGAAGCACACACCTTGGAAAATACAATTGATGTTTTATTCAATTCATACACAGTGCTATAGCAGCAATTCATGACTTAAAACCTCCTATGTTCAGCCAAGAAAACCATTCTTAGAACAAACTGTGTCTGTTGGATGCTAAAAATGGTGAGATTCTAATGAGAATGTATCTGTGGATCAACAACCTATTTCTACCATTATCTGAGCACCATATGGCATAGCACTCATCATAATTTTAACATTTGTATTATCACAGTGAAGCCAGCTTATCTTCAATTCTCATTAAAGGAAAAAGAAAACTCCCAAATCTGTCCACAAAAGGTAAATATTGAAATAAGAAATCTTTGTACTATTACTACTGTTTGTGCTCCCCTACCAGTGTGTATTTTTCATGCACAGCAGGTAAAGTAGGAATTAGGGCATCAACAACAGTGACATGAATTTTTGTTTATCCTGAAGGAGCTAAATATAATAAAAAAAATATCTAAGCTAATTTCTGGGTAATGCATACAGAATTTTTCTCATCCATGGACCGCTGCTGTCTATAGAAGAAGCTTGATTGAATTACATTATTTCATACAAACTATACTGTGGAAGGAAATCTTCATACTTAACATTTCTGGAAAGTCAATAAGCAAGAGAATCAAGTGATTTTGACATCTGCTATTTAATGTCTTTACCAATATGCAAAAGAGAAAACTGAAGATTATTTAAAAGCAATAACTAAAATATACTGCATATTAGAAGACATGATAGCATTTGAATCCAGCTGCCCTTTGAAGAGATGAGTTATTTTACAGATGGCTCCCATCCGGCAAGGCTGTTCTGTTTATAGGGCTGCAGGTGGTAGAATAGGACACGGGAACAGGGGTGGAAAGGTTAGAGCTATATAATTCTCTGCACAGTAAGTTCAGTAAATTAGATTAAGTTCCCAGCCTTAATTCCTTATCAGTACTGCCATCTAGAGTGACATGGAAAGTGTCATTTTGACCAGAGTTTAGTGCATGAAGTTGGTTTTTCATAATTTAGCATACTAATCCAAAAGAAATAGCTTCCTTATTTACAGTTAAAATGGAAATACACTTTCCATGTCAGTAAGACTGATATATGCAATTTACCTCACTTATACAAATTTTATGAACAACCATATATAGCCATTTATTTTATTAGTAGAATAATTTACATAATTAGGTTGATTAGGAATGAATGAAAATTAGCATGTGGATCAGCCAAGATAGAGAGAAGATAGCAACCAGCCTTGTCTCAGTGACTTTCAGACAATAAAAAAGTTTTTTTTTTTTTCCTTGATTAATCTAGGTGTAAAGTACAGGTTCAGAAGAGACATTCTTCTTATCAAAGGACACTCAAGATTTGGGCAGACAGAGGCTTCACCATCTATAGATGTGGTCCTTTCACTAAAAGCCTCTGTGATTGTCAATGGAGGGAGAATTTGAGAGCCCTGCACTGGAAATTAAATAAGCAAGCCTAGAAATGACAGGCTCCTCTTTTGGCCATTTTTAATAGCAAAGCAAGGTACATCTATGATTTCACAGGGGTGAGTAAATACAATGTATCTGGAGAATAGAATCTGAAACACTAGTGCTCAGCAGCAGTGCTACCAGGAGGAAAGCAGCACAGAGTGATGAAGTGATATTGTCCAAGCTGTGACACTATAATAATACACCTGATATTTCAACATTTTTTCTTAAACATCTTTCCAAATGCCTTTCTAACGGTATCACTGTGCAAGGGTACTTGAGGTAAATTTAAGAGTATAGTTAAAGGAGGGGAGAAATTATGATTAAATTTCAGAGAAAAAATACTGGTTAGCAAGATTCAAGACAAGATTTTTTTTTCCCTTAGCAAATATACTACAGCCATCTATTGAAAAGCATAACACAGAAATGATATCAAATGATCACGAATTGATATGCTTTAGAACTCTAGGACATAAACTGTGGTTGGAAGTGGAGGAGAAAAGACAAACGGTGTCAGTATTCATAGCCAAACGTCTCGACAAAATTATTAAATGAACTCCCCTAAATTTAAATAGCAATTTCAAATACTTCATAATAAAACACTGGCTCATACTATGGTATTTTCTACCCATTATCTATATAGAATTTTTTTTGGAAATGATGAAAAAGTTACTAAAATAGTTTCCTACTTGCTTTGGGTCTGAAAGCCTAAAAGCATCTATTGCCAAAATCTTTGTTATGACCTGTGGACTCTATGACTTTACTCGATTAGATCAGTTAAAAAAATTAAATGTCCAGAAATATGGATAAACTTGAGAAAGCATGTACAAAACTATCAACAAAACCATTACACATACTGTCACTGACCTAGTCTAGCAAAGTTGGCTTTTATTAAATGGCAGCTGTGCCTGATTAAAAAATTATGACTCCCCTCAGGAATCATGAGGGTCATTAAAAACCAAGTCATAAAACCCTCTGCTCCTTGAAGGCACACTGACAGAACACTTCCTATTTGCTTATATAATTTAACTTTAACTACCATCATACCCAACATATACTTAAAAGATTTTTCTTAAATTGTACTTTTATCTCTTATACACGTATCACAAATTGTTAAATAATTACCTTCAACTAATAGTTGAAAAACACAAATGACCTGAATTATAAATATAATCTGATAGTTGGTTACTTTAAATACTGTTTTTTTTCTCAGATATATAAATGAGTTTTCAACTAATTTACTTCAATAAGAGTATTTCTTTATCTTTACCTTCTCAGTTCTAAAAGAGATTGGATGAGAAAGCAAGAATCTATCAATGAGTAAACACCTATGACAAGGGAAGTTAGGTTATGAAAGTTCATAGGCTTATCAAATGTTAGAGGACTTTGTGGATGTCTTCCTAATTTAAATTTATAGATAATGTTTTGCATATATATGTATGTATTCTTTTTGGAGGAAAATTCTTCACTTTTTATTTTCTTATTAATCCGACTTTTCTTCCAAAGGTTGCACTTTTCCAACTTCGTTTGCTGACAACTGGCTACAATTATCCAGATAATTTATAGAAAGCCAATAATGTATTTAGTGAACTGGACCAGAAAGTCCCTCATAGCCATTTTTCCAATATCAGTACAAAGTTTCTACAAGATAGTCATTATTACAGATAAAGATTAGATTCAGAAATTTTGGCTTTGGTCTGCATTACTGGTGTGGAAAATGTGAGAGAGCTCTCCAGGGTCACTTTTTAAGAGCACTTATATCATTTATGATGGCTTGGCCCTCAGACACTAATCACCTCCCAGAGCCCCCACCTTCTAATACCATTAATGACAATGTAGGATTTCAACATATGAATTTGGAGAGGGACATCAACCTTCAGTTGATAGCAGCTGGAAAGCATAGGAACACTAAGGATGCATCCTAGGATTGTTGATTTTCAGTCATGAAGCAGTGTCCAGCTCTTTGCGGCCCCATGGATTGCAGCATGCCAGGCTTCCCTGTCCTTCACCATCTCCTGGAGTATGGCCCAGTGATTTTTTCTGCTTAAGTTGCTATAAAAAATACCAGAATGGGTAGCTTAAATGGTTGTATACTTCTGTTAAAATATATTTTCTCACAGTTCCTGAAAAAGTCCAAGATCAGGTTTCCAGTTGATTCATTTTCTGATGCAAATTTTCTTGTGGGCTTTCTGATGTCTGCTCATTTGCTATATCCTTACATGGTCTTTGCTTCTTATGTGTGTTTAGAGAAAGAGGAAGCGCTTGGTCTCTCTTTCTCTTCTTATAAGGGCACTAATCCTATTGGATAAGGACCCCACCTTTATGATCTCATTTAATCTTAATTATGTTTCAAAAATCCCTATCTCCAAAAATACTCACAATAAGATTTACAGTTTCAACATGTGAATTTTAGGAGGATTCATACATTCAGGCCATTGATACGCAGAAACTATGTTTTTTTCTGTTTGTCCTCCAGAAAACATCAAACGTGTAAGAAAACTTCCCTATCATATTTTTATCTGTGAAGGACCTACCATTTGTGTATTGAATATTTTCTTGAATCCATATTTTCAGTCAGTCTATGATCCTAGATCCTTTTTTCACTTTTGATGAAAGTGAAAGAGGAGAGTGAAAAAACTGGCTTAAAGCTCAACATTCAAAAAACTAAGATCATGTGATCCCATCACTTCTAGGCAAATAGATGGGAAAACAAAGGAAATAGTGACAGACTTTATTTTCTTGGGCTCTAAAATCACTGCAGATGGTGACTGCAGCCATGAAATTAAAAAACACTTGCTCCTTGGAAGAAAACCTATGACCAAACTAGACTGCTTATTAAAAGGCAGAGACATTACTTTGCCAACAAAGGTCCATCTACTAAAAGCTATGGTTTTTCCAGTAGTCATGTATGGATGTGAGAGTTGGACCATAAAGAAAGCTGAGTGCTGAAGAATTGATGGTTTTGAACTGTGGTGTTAGAGAAGACTCTTGAGAGTCCCTTGGACTGCAAAAAGATCAAACGAGACATTCCCAAAGAAAATCAGTCCTGAATATTCATTTGAAGGACTGGTGTTGAAGCTGAAGCTCCAATACCTTGGCTGCCTGATGTGAAGAACTGACTTATTTGAAAAGACCCTGATACTGTGAAAGACTGAAGTCAGGATGAGAAGGGGACGGCAGAAGGATGACATGGTTGGATGGCATCACTGACTCATCGGACATGAGTTTGAGCAAGCTCCAGGAAATGGTGATGGACAGGGAAGCCTGATATGCATCAGTCCATGGGATCACAAAGAGTTGACATGACTGAGCAATTGAACTGACCTGAGGATACTTTAGTATTATAAATTTCATGAGCTTATTATTTTCTATGCCATGCAGTATATCTTTGTATTTATTCTATAGATAAGATTTAGGGGAGGACTCTAGCATTTATACTATTGACTATTTTCTGATCGAGTTTATTTTCATTATTTAGATATCTTTTTAAGAATCAGAAAATCATATTTCTCCCTATATTCATTTTCAGATTAGCAGTCTTACTGTTAATTTTTTAAATGTAAAACCTGTCCCTCTGATCATTTTATAAATTATAGGTATCTGGCTCGCACAGAGCATTTAAGATATAGCAGAACCTTGATTACTTATAAAAAGACACATAAATTTTGGGCTTATTTCAGTGTAATTATTATGGTTTAATAAAAGAACTATCTTGTAAGCTTACAGTAGTTAGTTTTATCTTATTCTTACTCTAATCAGTCATATTTGTTTAGGTAAGTTTAAAATTCTTTGAACTTACATTATTTAGAAAAACTAAATAATAATCAATATATTTTTCAATGCTACAATTTTGCTTTCGATAAACTTGGAAGAATGTTTTCTCAAATTGTATACTGTGAAAAAAAGTCACCTTATTGACTTTTTAACAAAGTAAAGTTTATAAACAAAGTTTTCATGTACTATGAAGGTGAGTAAAAAATATTTCAAATGTCATTTTGTCATCTAATTTATAAAGTAACTAGAAAATATTTTTAAACCTTTAAAACAAACAAAAAAACATTAGAGATGATCAAAAAATCATCGAAATTGACTATTAAATCTAGAAGTATATAAAAGTATTAATATATGATAGCAATTATGTTGTAAGGACATAAATACATGTAAATACAAAATTTTGGAGTATAAATTAGTACATAAATTCTGATAATTTATATAGCAAGTAATAATAATTAATATTATTATTTTAATAATAGAGTGCACTCTGCTAGTTATTGATAGAGACTTTTTTCAATCTATTATGCTTACTGACTCATTATTTAAAAATTGCAGTATTCTGATATAGTAGTTACACACTCTCATTTTACAGATGAGAAAGTGGAGGCAAAGGAAGGTTAAGAAGTAACTTTTCTCAGTTATGGAGCTATAATGTGTCAAATCTAATTTCAGTCAAGAGATCTGACACTAAAGTCCATGTTCTTAACTTTTAATTAAAACTGCTTCAAATACACAAATACAGAGTAAAAACCCCTCCTTGTTGGCTGACCTAGAAATTTAAGTAAATAAAAAGTAAATACAGACTAATGGGGTTGCAAAGAGTAGGACACAACTGAACAACTGAACTGAACTGAATGTATAAATATGGTGTGATATTATTTATTATCTATTAGCTACTGAAAAAATCCTAAACGAACCACAAAGGGAAATGGTTAAAAAGAAATGTGCATCTTTGAAATCAAATACTATGGAATTGATAAATGTATTCCATTATATAAAAGTTAAGAATATACAGATACTACTATATATGCAATAGATAACTAATAAGGACCCACTGTATAGCACAGAGAACTATGCTATATTCTGTATATCAACATTCTATATTATATCAATATTTTGTAATGGTTTATATGGAAAAAGAATCTAAAAGAGAATGGCTACATGTATATGTGTAACTGATTCTCTTTGCTGTAAAGTAGAAACTAACACAATATTGTAAATTAACTTATATTCCATTAAAAATTTTGGAAAGAATATACAGAGAAGTTTATGATTTGTTTTTAGGTGAAAATAACAGGTTATTCACAGTAGGTACAGTGTTAATTTAATTGTTCTGTGTCTATACCCAAGTATTAACTCTGATAATCCCAAAAATCTAGAAAAAAAATGTTTTTACTTCTATGTCACTTTACTTTTAAAGTTCTTAGAAATTTACTGTTTTTATATTGGAATAAAATATTAATTGTGAATTTTCAATAAAGATGGCTCAAGTCTTCCAATTTGGGGCAAGAAATCCTAAAAATAGTAATATTGATTTGTCCATAGTTATGCCCTTCTCAATGAACTTTTCAACAGATTAACACTTTACAAGTAAGAGACACATTATAGCCAGATTAAAAAAAAAAAAAAAAAAAAAAGAGCAAAACAAAATATAAAGCACTGTGTTCTATGAGAACTCAGACCATCAAGTGAGGTCATGGTCTGGTTTATCATTTTCTCAATGATGCTGACCCTTCCAGATGGTGAGTTTTCAGCATGGGTTTGGGATACCTAATGTGAAAATCTCATTTTGAATAGAAGTGATGTGGAGAAATACTCAAGGTAAGTAAAACTAAATTTTGCTGGTTTCATTTTGTATTCTGGAAAAAAATCTTTAGATATAGGGTTGATACACTATTCATTTTAATAATAATGTAGATTGAAAAGAGTCATTTGTATATCTCTGTGTTTAAAACCAGTAGTAAATTGTAAAAGTGATTCTTAAAGGATTAAGATATGTTGCTATAGCAACTTATTATAGTACAAGCTGTTAATACAACCAGAATATATCAGATAATGTGTTAAAAACGGTCTCTGTGATAAAATAAATGACTTTTTTGCACTTTAACATTAATGTATTGCAGATATTTTGTAGCATTAGAATGCTAAATATAAGAAAAGCATATAATATTTTGTTGTAGTTCTGAGGCATAACTATCTAATCTAAGTAGCTATTTAAACTTTAATTTTTGTCCAGTAAATGCAATGGGACAGAACCTTGCAAATAAATTGTACTGAATGAAGGCATACACCTAAATTTGGGAGAATTAAATACGGAAAACAATTTGAGGTCTAATGAAAGATTCCAATTTTTTCTGTCCATTGTTATATATACCAGGCTATAAGTTAGCACAATAAATACTGAATTACCTTCAAGTTCACCATTCTTAACTATTATAATGACCTGAGACTACTTAATTCTTAGTCTTTACCCTTCTCTGTGTACTTGGTCTGATTCTATAGTCTAGTACTAGTTACCTATGGCCTGAAAAACAAGGATGCTTTGGAAATCAAGAAGGTATTGAGGATTGAGGAGTGAAGAACTAACCAAATCACATAGAGCTAAGAAATGAAGTCATATGAAAACATAAAACTGTTTCTGGCATTTTGCTTTGACAACAAGCATGAGGGATGCCCCATGTGGCACTCAGATCAGATCAGATCAGTCGCTCAGTCGTGTCCGACTCTTTGCGACCCCATGAATCGCAGCACGCCAGGCCTCCCTGTCCATCACCAGCTCCCGGAGGTCACTCAGACTCGCATCCATCGAGTCAGTGATGCCATCCAGCCATCTCATCCTCTGTCGTCCCCTTCTCCTCCTGCCCTCAATCCCTCCCAGCATCAGAGTCTTCTCCAGTGAGTCAGCTCTTCGCATGAGGTGGCCAAAATACTGGAGTTTCAGCTTGAGCATCATTCCTTCCAAAGAAGTCCCAGGGCTGATCTCCTTCAGAATGGACCGGTTGGATCTCCTTGCAGTCCAAGGGACTCTCAAGAGTCCTCTCCAACACCACAGTTCAAAAGCATCAATTCTTCGGCGCTCAGCCTTCTTCACAGTCCAGCTCTCACATCAATACATGACCACAGGAAAGACCATAGCCTTGACTAGGCGAACCTTTGTTGGTAAAGTAATGTCTCTGCTTTTGAATATGCTATCTAGGTTGGTCATAACTTTCCTTCCAAGGAGCAAGCATCTTTTAATTTCATGGCTGCAGTCACCATCTGCAGTGATTTTGGAGCCCAGAAAAACAAAGTCTGACACTGTTTCCACTGTTTCCCCATCTATTTCCCATGCAGTGATGGGACCAGATGCCATGATCTTCGTTTTCTGAATGTTGAGCTTTAAGCCAACCTTTTCACTCTCCACTTTCACTTTCATCAAGAGGCTTTTTAGCCCCTCTTCACTTTCTGCCATAAGAGTGGTGTCATCTGCATGTGGCACTAGTGGTAAAAAAATCTGCCTGACAATGCAGGAGACACCAGAAATGCGAGTTTGATCTTAGGGTAGGGAAGATCCCTTGGAGTGGAAATGGCAACTCCCCTCTTCCCCACTCAGTATTGATATCTGGAAAGTTCCATGGACAAAGAAGCCTGGAGGGCTGAGTGACTAAGCACTCACATGAAATACGTCCAATTTTATTGAAATGGTATCAGAAAAATTAGCATTTAAAATTCATGTGAAATGAGAAAGTAGAGAAAAAAGTGCATATGCTCTTTTCTGAGATTTGGCTTTTATAGGGACTTAAAGATGATCAGTTGAGTTCAGTTCAGTTCAGTTCTTCACAGTCCAACACTTGCATCCATACATGACCACTGGAAAAACCATCAGATCAGATCAGATTAGATCAGTCGCTCAGTCGTGTCCGACTCTTAGCGACCCCATGAACCGCAGCACGCCAGGCCTCCCTGTCCATCACCAACTCCCAGAGTTCACTGAGACTCACGTCCATCAGTCAGTGATGCTATCCAGCCATCTCATCCTCTGTCGTCCCCTTTTGCTCCTGCCCCCAATCCCTCCCAGCATCAGAGTCTTTTCCAATGAGTCAACATTTCGCATGAGGTGGCCAAAATACTGGAGTTTCAGCTTTAGCATCATTCCTTCCAAAGAAATCCCCGGGCTGATCTCCTTCAGAATGGACTGGTTGGATCTCCTTGAAGTCCAAGGGACTCACAAGAGTCTTCTCCAACACCACAGTTCAAAAGCATCAATTCTTCAGCGCTCAGCCTTCTTCACAGTCCAGCTCTCACATCCATACATGACCACAGGAAAGACCATAGCCTTGACTAGGTGAAACTTTGTTGGCAAAGTAATGTCTCTGCTTTGGAATATGCTATCTAGGTTGGTCATAACTTTCCTTCCAAGGAGTAAGTGTCTTTTAATTTCATGGCTGCATTCACCATCTGCAAGTGATTTTGGAGCCCAGAAAAACAAAGTCTGACACTGTTTCCACTGTTTCCCCATCTATTTCCCATGAAGTCATGGGACCGGATGCCATGATCTTCATTTTCTGAATGTTGAGCTTTCAGCCAACTTTTTCACTCTCCTTTTTCACTTTCATCAACAGGCTTTTTAGTTCCTTTTCACTTTCTGCCGTAAGGGTGGTGTCATCTGCATA
This sequence comes from Tragelaphus eurycerus, assembly GCA_935064755.1. NCBI lineage: Eukaryota > Metazoa > Chordata > Mammalia > Artiodactyla > Bovidae > Tragelaphus > Tragelaphus eurycerus. The sequence goes on along the minus strand of CAKXYN010000012.1, from coordinate 7,069,167 downwards.
TCTGAGGTGATTGATATTTCTCCCGGCAATTTTGATTCCAGCTTGTGCTTAATGGAAGGAACTTGGAAGGAAAGTTATAACCAACCTAGATAGTATATTACTTTGCCAACAAAGGTCTGTCTAGTCAAGGCTATGGTTTTTCCAGTGGTCATGTATGAATGTGAAAGTTGAACTGTGAAGAAAGCTGAGTGCTGAAGAATTGATGGTTTTCAACTGTGGTGTTGGAGAGGACTCTTGAGAGTCCCTTGGACTGCAAGGAGATCCAAGCCATCCATCCTAAAGGAGACCAGTCCCGGGTGTTCATTGGAAGGAATGATGCTGAAGCTGAAACTCCAATACTTTGGCCACCTCATGCGAAGAGTTGAATCATTGGAAAAGACTCTGATGCTGGGAAGGATTGGGGGCAGGAGGAGAAGGGGATGACAGAGGATGAGATGGCTTGATGGCATCATCGACTGGATGGACATGAGTTTGAGTGAACTCAGGGAGTCAGTGGTGGACAGAGAGGCCTGGCGTACTGAGATGCATGAGATCGCAAAGAGTCGAACACGACTGAGTGCCTGAACTGAACTAAAGGATGATAAAAGTTAGGATAAGATATAGAAGAACACATTGATTAAATAGTAAGAAGAATCCAGTAAGAGGAAGTTCAGTTCAGTTCATTCACTTAGTCTTGTCCGATTCTTTGCAACCCCATGGGCTGCACCACGCCAGGGCTCCCTGTCCATCACCAACTCCCAGAGCTTACTCAAACTCATGTCCTTTGAGTCTTTGATGCCATCTAACCTCATCCTCTGGAAAATCCCATGGACGGAGGAGCCTGGTAGGCTGCAGTCATGGGGTCACTGGGAGTCGGACATGACTGAGCGACTTCACTTTCTCTTTTCACTTTCATGCATTGGAGAGGGAAATGGCAACCCACTCCAGTGTTCTTGCCTGGAGAATCCCAGGGATGGGGAAGCCTGGTGGGCTGCCGTCTATGGGGTCGCACAGAGTCAGACACGACTGAAGTGACTTAGCATAGCATAGCAACCTCATCCTCTAGGACTTCCCTGGTGTCTCAGACAGTAAAGTGTCTGCCTACAATGCTGGAGACCCGGTTTCAATTCCTGGGTGGGGAAGATGCCCTGGAGAAGGAAATGGCAACCCACTCCAGTATTCTTGTCTGGAAAATCCCATGGACAGAAGAGCCTGGTAGACTACAGTCCATGGGGTCGCAAAGAGTCGGACACGACTGAGCGACTTCATTTTCACTTTTTGACTTTTTCACTTTTTCAACCTCATCCTCTGTCATTCCCTTCTCCTACCCTCTTCTATCTTTCCCAGGATCAGGGACTTTTCAAATGAGTCAATTCTTTGCATCAGGTGGCCAAAGTATTGGATTTTCAGCTTCAACATCAGTCCTTCCAATGAATATTCAGGACTGATTTTCTTTAGGATGGACTGGCTTGATCTTTTGGCAATCCAAGGGACTCTCAAGAGTCTTCTCCAACACCACAGTTCAAAAGCATCGATTCTTTGGCATTCAGCTTTCTTTACAGTCCAACTCTTACATCCATACATGACTACTGGAAAAACCATAGCCTTGACTAGACAGAACTTTGTTGGCAAAGTACTGTCTGCTTTTTAATATGCTATCTAGGTTGGTCATAACTTTTCTTCCAAGGAATAAGCGTCTTTTAATTTCATGGCTGCAGTCACCATCTGCAGTGATTTTGGAGCCCAACAAAATAAATCCTGTCACTCTTTTCACTGTCTCCCCATATATTTGCCATGAAGTGATGGAACTGGTTGCCATGGTCTTAGTTTTCTGAACATTAAGCTTTAAGCCAACTTTTTCACTCTCCACTTTCACTTTCATCAAGAGGCTCTTTAGTTCTTCTTTGCTTTGTGCCATAAGGGTGGTGTCATCTGCATATCTGCGGTTATTGATATTTCTCCCAACACTCTTGATTCCAACATGTGCTTCATCCAGCTCAGTATTTCATATGATGTACTATTTATATAAGTTAAATAAGCAGGGTGACAGAATACAGCCTTTTCCTATTTGAAACCAGTCTGTTGTTTCATGTCCAGTTCTAACTGTTGCTTCCTGACCTGCATACAGATTTCTCAAGAGGCAGGTCAGGTGGTCTGGTATTCCCATCTCTTTCAGAAAAGAGGAAGAGACTAATGGTATAGAAAAAGGGAGGACCTATAAGGAGATAGGATGCCTTGAGGAGACTATGGGGAAAAGGATTACTACATTTATAAGGAAAGGGCTGGGAAAATAAGTGGCTTTTTATTGGTCAATATATTTTATTTTTAATCTTAAAAACTTAAGAAACTATGAAGGCTTCGTTCAGTTATCATACCCTATCAAAAATCCATTTCTGCTTTATTGACTATGCCAAAGCCTTTGACTGTGTGGATCACAGTAAACTGTGGGAAATTCTGAAAGAGATGGGCATATCAGACCACCTGATTTGCCTCCTGAGAAATTTGTATGCAGATAAGGAAGCAACAGTTAGAACTGGACATCGAACAACAGACTGGTTCCAAATAGGAAAAGGAGTACGTCAAGGCTGTATATTGTCACCCTGTTTATTTAACTTATATGCAGAGTACATCATGAGAAATGCTAGACTGGAAGAAAAACAAGTTGGAATCAAGATTGCCAGGAGAAATATCAATAACCTCAGATATGCAGATGACACCACCCTTATGGCAGAAAGTGAAGAGAAACTCAAAAGCCTCTTGATGAAAGTGAAAGTGGAGAGTGAAAAGTTGGTTTAAAGCTCAACATTCAGAAAACGAAGATCATGGCATCTGGTCCCATCACTTCATGGGAAATAGATGGGGAAACAGTGGAAACAGTGTCAGACTTTATTTTTCTGGGCTCCAAAATCACTTGCAGATGGTGAATGCAGCCATGAAATTAAAAGACGCTTACTCCTTGGAAGGAAAGTTATGACCAACCAAGATAGCATATTCCAAAGCAGAGACATTACTTTGCCAACAAAGGTTCGTCTAGTCAAGGCTATGGTCTTTCTTGTGCTCATGTATGGATGTGAGAGTTGGACTATGAAGAAGGCTGAGCACTGAAGAATTGATGCTTTTGAACTGTGGTGTTGGAGAAGACTCTTGAGAGTCCCTTGGACTTCAAGGAGATCCAACCAGTCCATTCTGAAGGAGATCAGCCCTGGAATTTCTTTGGAAGGAATGATGCTAAAGCTGAAACTCCAGTACTTTGGCCACCTCATGTGAAGAGTTGACTCATTGGAAAAGATTCTGATGCTGAGAAAGATTGGAGGCAGGAGGAGAAGGGGACGACAGAGGATGAGATGGCTGGATGGCATCACTGACTGATGGACGTGAGTCTCAGTGACCTCCGGGAGTTGGTGATGGACAGGGAGGCCTGGCGTGCTGTGATTTATGAGGTCACAAAGAGTTGGACACGACTGAGCACCTGATCTGATCTGATCATACCTACACTCTGAAGTAGCTTGCCTGCTGTTGAGCTACTTAACCTTTGTTCTGAGTTAGAGAGTTTGGAATAATTCTACCTTTTTAATATTTTCACTAGGTTTCTTCTCATAAAATGGAACATGGGTCTGTGTATAGCATGATATATTTTTTCAGTCAATCATACCATATGTGAAGTCACATTTTTCCTTACTAGAGAGGGAATTCATTCTTGTAAAGATGTTTATCTTTTTCAGAGAGATAAAGCATTAATTCACAATATTCTGTTCCGTGATGTGCTTATAATAGATTTCTACAGTGAAATCTTCACTTTGAAAATCATAACCAGAGAATCACTTGATACTGTGAGGGATGGAAAAAACGCCATCAGGATTAAAACACTATTTTCTGTGGTAATTTTGGCAAATAGCCAAATATCTATGATGATACCATCATGACCACCAGAGTCTCTATACTATTAATACATCATGTCTGGTTATATCCACTTGGCCTTCATTGACTATGTCTGTGGAAATTTTCAAAAGTCTTTGGGCCAGAAGAAAGCCAGTAAAATATGATGCTGCATAATTTGTCAGAGAATTCTTATTCTGCACTTCAGAAATTCTTTAGCTGTGGACTGTATCATATCGATCTATATAGGCATATGTTATCTAATAAACAATATCAGTTTTGGTAACATAGATTATCATTTTGCCTTTTGATATGTTTTGCAATCTTATCCCAACTACTGAAGGTTTTTAAGAATAAATATAGTTTTGTGCTCTCCTTTTCTCTTAGATTTTTTTTTTTTTGTATATCTTGAAGGAGACTTATTCTTCATAAATTTAATGAACCACATCCTGCAAAACAGACACACATATCTGGCAAAACCCTAGAGAACTAGGTTAAAACAAGAGGAATAGAGAAGTCGAGTACAGAAATGGTTAGTTTGTAGATTTACTGATGGAAAATGGAAGTGATTCCTTCTGATGACATCTTTTCTAAATTGTCCTACTTGGAATGTAAAGCAAAAAAATGGACTTGCGGTTTGGACTGCCCTTAAAAAATCCTCTGGGAACATTAGCTCAGAAATTGTTTAGGGTGAATAATTAGCCACTCAATCCCCAAATTGCAAAGTGCCAATTATTTTTGGAGGATAAATTTTAAAATTTTAACTTAAAAGGAAAAAGAAAAAAACAGCTTGTAAAAAATATTCAAATTAGTTAACAATATGCCCAGGTGGCTCACTGGTAAAGAATCCACCTGCCAACGCGGGAGACGCAATAGAGGTAGGTTCAATCCCTGGGTCGGGAAGATCTCCTCGAGTGGGACATGGCAACCTATTCCAATATTCTTTCCTGGAAAATCTCACTGACAGAGGAGCCTGGCCAGGCTACAGTCCATGGGTTGCAGAGTCAGACAACTGAATCACACATGCACACATGCATATTAAAATATTTTTAGATAGATGTATAATAATGTCTGCAAATTTGAAAAACTAAAAATTAAGAAGAACAATAGATTAGAGTTTTCAATAGATAGGTAATAAATCAGGTGTAGTACAATGTTATTTATGGGATCTAAATTGTAGGAATACGGGGAGTATGGCTGTTTACAGTCGTGCTTTTTAAACTTTTCTGTTTGTCATATTTCTTAGTAAAACGCTAGGTAAATAAAATAAATCTGCATTCTAAAATATATGTATATTATTGATTATGCATGCTAAGTTGCCTCAGCTGTGTCCAACTCTTTTTGAATCCACAGACTGTACCCCGCTAGGTTCAGGGGTTCCCAGCATCTCCTGTGTCTTATGCATTGCAGGCAGATTCTTCACCACTGAGCTTCCTGCAAAGCCCATTATTGATTATATTTACTGGTAAATATAAGCTTTCTTTTGCCTTCTGCCTTTCTTCTTTCTTGCTCCAGCAATGATCACTGATTTAAATCCAGTTCTATAACTTGAAACATCAAATAATTCTCTAAATCCTTTTCTTTCAGAGCTTAGAGAAAATAGTACATAAAAGAGAGAAATGAAGATTTACGTTTTCTCAGTCAATAGTAGAGAAGGAAATGGCAACCTACTCCAGTACTCTTGCCTGGAAAATTCCATGGACAGAGGATCTTGATAGGATATAGTCCATGGGGTTGCAAATAGTCGGACAAGACTGAGTGATTTAACATTTAACTAACTTTAATCAATGATCTTGTACATTTCTGAACTGATGAACACTTGCAGTCAATTTTATTTGACTTGTCTGTTACTTGGGGAAAAAAAAAATATCTGTCCATTTGTCTACTCCCTCTGGGAGAAATACTGAGATTTGACCACTGTTGGGAAAAAAATGTGTTTAATAAATAGTGGTGCCTATGAGATGGTGCCTCTTGAGAAACCTGTATGCAGGGCAGGAAGCAACAGTTAGAACTGGACATAGAACAACAAACTGGTTCCAAAGAGGAAAAGGAGTACATCAAGGCTGTATATTGTCACCCTGTTTATTTAACTTATATGCAGAGTACATTATGAGAAACGCTGGGCTGGAAGAAACACAAGCTGGGATCAAGATTGCTGGGAGAAATATCAATAACCTCAGATATGCAGATGACACCACCCTTATGGCAGAAAGTGAAGAATTAAAAAGCCTCTTGATGAAAGTGAAAGAGGAGAGTGAAAAAGTTGGCTTAAAGCTCAACATTCAGAAAACTAATTAAGATCATAGCATCTGGTCCCATCACTTCATGGCAAATAGATGGGGAAACAGTGAAAAGAGTGACAGGCTTTATTTTTGGGGCCTCCAAAATCACTGCAGATGGTGATTGCAGCCATGAAATTAAAAGACGCTTATTCCTTGGAAGAAAAGTTATGACCAACCTAGACAGCATATTAAAAAGCAGAGACATTTCTTTGTCAACAAAGGTCGTTTAGTCAAGGCTATGGTTTTTCCAGTGGTCATATATGGATGTGAGAGTTGGACTGTGAAGAAAGCTGAGCGCCAAAGAATTGATGGTTTTGAACTGTGGTGTTGGAGAAGACTCTTGAGAGTCCCTTGGACTGCAAGGAGATCCAACTAGTCCATCCTAAAGGAGATCAGTCCTGGGTGTTCATTGGAAGGGCTGATGCTAAAGCTGAAACTCCAATACTTTGGCAATCTGATGCGAAGAGGTGACTCATTGGAAAAGACCCTGATGCTGGGAAAAATTGAGGGCAGGAAGACAAAGGGACGACAGAGGATGAGATGGTTGGGTGGCATCACTAACTCAATGGACATGGATTTGGGTAGACTCTGGCAGTTGGTTATGGACAGGGAGGCCTGACAGGCTGTGGTTCATGGGGTCGCAAAGAGTCAGACACGACTGAGTGAACTAATGAAGTGGTGGTGTTAGAAGGCTCTAATTTAGAAACTTTGTAGGTTAATTCAGAGGGAAATTCATGAATTTAGTGAACTGTGACTCTCTGTAAGGAAAGAGTCATTCTTGTTGTTGTTGTTCAGTTGCTCAGTCGTGTCCGACTCTTTTCGACCCCATGAACTACAACATGCCAGGCCCCTCGTCCCTCACCATCTCCTGGAGTTTTCCCAGGTTCATGTTCATTGCATCGGTGATGCCATCCAGCCATCTCATCCTCTGACTGCCAGCTATCTCATCCTCTGACACCCTCTTCTCCTTCTGCTCTTGATCTTCCCAGCAAACAGAAGACTCATTGGAAAATTCCCTGGTACTAAGAAAGACCTTCATTCTTAATTCATTCTTACTTACCCTTTGTCTACCAAAAGTTCCCATGTCCTCAAAGAATCAAAATTAACATAGCGTGTTATATTACACAGACTATTTATGTTCTTTGTAGAAAAAATTAGAAAACACAGAGAAGTAAAACTTAGAAAAAATAATTTCACTAGAAAGGATAATTTCTTTTTCACATTTTTGAAAGTACATTTGTTTTTATCTTGTGTGTGTATGTATTTATAAAATAACTATCAATTAATTGCATTTTTCACCATTTGTAGTTTAATAATAACAGAGGCGATACAAAAATGGATGGATTTGGAGACGGAAATTATGCAAGTTGCACAAAAAGAATCTATTTCACCTCAATATAGCAATAATTTTCATTATGCTAATCTATTCCAAAAAACAAATGTGAAATGCTTATCTAAAATTTGAACTATAATTATCCATTTTTCCAACACCTTTTATGTGTGAGGAATTGTCTTGCTTCATATAATGTGCAAATCAATAGCTTATCATATATCTGATTTGTCTACAATCTCTTAAATATACCTGATATCAACTGCTATTCTTTCTATAGCTTTTTCAAATCATTCTCATATATCTTTTGTTACTTTTCTCATCATTTATTTACTATAAACTCCTTGAAGATAAATTGTTAGACAATGAGAATGTATGTTTACAAAATTTCTTCCAAGAATGGTTGTACAACTTTACCTTACACTAAAAATGAATATTAGTTTCTATTGCCTCACTCCCTAGTCCATGTGGTGTTATCTTTCTTTCTGTCTGAAATGACAGACAATGTTTTTCAATAATGTTGGAATAGAATATTTTGGTTTATATATATTTTTCATGTTAGGGCTTAAGTTCAAAACACTGGGTTAATTTTCTGGTATGGCATTCTATCTTCCTTGGTCCACGTGAATTCCTTGATTCTCTTTTTCCAAATTAAAATTCAAATTGGGCGTTTCCTTTCCCCATTCTTCAACCCATTTTCCTTTCTAATTAGACAATTCTAATGTGTTTATTTTGTGTTTGTGGGGGTTTTGTTGCATGCTCTTTCAATATACTTTGTTTCTTTTCTACTTAGCATTATACTTTTATGACCTATGAATATTTAGGTCTGTTTTTGTCATTCATTCTTCAACTTGCTGTGCTCCACAGTGAAATTTCCACCTTTTATCCACAAAGTTTTCTAGTGTTGAAACAAGGTTCAATGTAAAATCTGGCACTTCGAATGATGTTGCGATAAACAACTTCATACAGGCCCTGCTCTGAAATCTCTTGAGAATTCATTAGGGACAGACAAACCCAGAAGCAGATGCTCTTACTTCTAAACTGGAGACAGTGGGAGCATCCACATTCTCACCAGTGGTCCATGAGAACTCCCAAACCCACACTTCCCCTTCAGTGTGATCTCTGCCATTCTTGTGGATGTTTTAGAAGGCAGTAGAGTACACTGCTTCCTCTTAAGGCAAATTGAGGCAAAGATAGAACTCTGAAATGAATTCATCAATATAAAATCCTTAGCAGAATGCATATCCCAGAAGTGCTCCGGTGTGGGTGTGTGGGTGCTCAGTTGTTGTGTCCAACTCTTTGTGATCCTATAGACTGTGGCCCATCAGATTCCTATGTCCATGGGATTTTCCAGGCAAGAATAGTTGAGTGGGTTGCCATTTACTTCTCTAAGAGCTCAAAAATTAGCTATTATAATATAACTAATATTTTGGATATCCCTTGTGGCTCAGCTGGTAAAGAATCCACCTGCAATGCAGGAGACCTGGGTTCTTTCCCTGGCAGGGAAGATCCCTTGGAGAAGGGTACCCCTTCCAGTATTGTGCCTAGAGAATTTCATGGACTGTACAGTCCATGGGATTGCAAAGAGTCGGACATACCTGAAAGACTTTCACTTACTAATATTTTGGCTCTCAGTACCACCAACATTTAAAAGATAAACAGAAAAGGGTACAGTGCAGAGAAAAAGAAAACAAGGTCCTTGTCCCGTCTTAGTCTAAGTAGAAATGATTTTGCGTATGTCAGCATTTCCTGTTGATCAACTTTTAACATTCTGAATATTTAATATTATACGTATTCCATTTCAAATAACTCATTAAGGTCTTTTCTGACATTATTACCAAACTCAAATAAACTTTACATCAGCATTTGAAACACTGACTCTAATGCCACAGTCTCTTATTTAGACTTATCTTCCCTGCAATTCTTGACATTGAGAAAGGCCAAATTAATAGATTTGGAAAAATGCCCAATTAGAAACAGATTTAGAAGTATATAAATGGTTCTAGCACAATATTTAAAATGCTTAAAGTCATCTTTTCATGTGGAATTTAAAATGGTAGCTAACATTATTTTGCTCAAGGCTACAAATATTTCATATCAATATTTGTTAATATTGAAGTATTATATCGAATAGGAGTGTGATCCCATATATTTAAATTTTACATTATGAAAAACATTCGGGAAAAAAATCCTAACATGTTTATTTTCTTAAAAACTGCTTTCCTTGTTTCTTTCTATATTATTTCAAATCTAAATTTTTAGTTTTGAATTTTCATTTATGTATTAAAAGAGGCAGGAATGGGTTCAGTGAAGTGGCTCAATGAAGTGTGACAACTGAAGTGTGATTTGAATGATTTTGAGAAATGGGGGTTTCAGAAGCAATATGTTTAAGTCAAAATGTCCCTATCAGAAACAAGATAACTGTATTTTAAAGTTATCTCCATTCTTTTACATTAAATCCTGATTTTCCACTGATTGCTCTTTTGTGGCATGTTTTCACTATGTGTCAAGGTAGAGAGTATGGTAATTGGTCTCCCTCATCATGAAAAGAGAACAGGAGAAGATTTATTGCTCCAGAGTTTATGTAATGTACAAATGCCTGCCCTCTTTGGGGCAGAGTCTGTGATTTTTTCTGACTACAAGAAGGAAATTTCAGGTATGAATGGAGATATATTGGCCAAGGGAGTAAACAAGGTTTTTTGTTTTTTTGTTTTCTCTCTATATATAAAATTATATGAGCTAAATATTTCTTTTTTAGCTCCTTTTTTCTATCAGTTCTGCTTTTTTGAAAATTATTCTTTCTTTTTTATAGTCTAGTGATTTCCTGTGAAATATTCAGCAACATACTTAAACAGTTTCCTAATAATTGAAAACATTTAATTTAGGTTTTGTTTCTCTCTACTCTTTGGGCTTCTTCCTATCTACTATGTTTAAATTATCTTGAATTCAACTGTGTAGTCTCATTTTAAGTGTACTTTTTTGCAATTGATGTTTATTTTTCAATTCTAGTATAATTGTTTGGAGAAGGCAATGGCAACCCACTCCAGTACTCTTGCCTGGAAAATCCCATGGACGGAGGAGCCTGGTAGGCTGCAGACCATGGGGTCGCTAAGAGTCTGATAGGACTGAGCGTCTTCACTTTCACTTTTCACTTTCATGCATTGGAGAAGGAAATGGCAACCCACTCCAGTGTTCTTGCCTGGAGAATCCCAGGGACAGGGGAGCCTCATGGGCTGCCGACTATGGGGTCACACAGAGTCAGATACGACTGAAGCGACTTAGCAGCAGTAGCAGTAGCAGCACAATTGTTGCTTTACAGTGATGTACAACAATGTGAATCAGTGATATGTATACATACATCCCGTCCCTCTTGTGCCTCCCTCCCATCCCAACCCTCTAGGTCTTCACAGAGCGTGGAGGTGAGATCCCTATGGTATAAAGCAGGTTCCCAATAGCTATCTTACACATAGTGGACCATGTATGTAAATGCTGCATGTATGCAGGCTAAGTCGTTTCAGTTGTATTTGACTCTTACTTCAGTTGTGTTTGACTCTTACAGACCCCACGGACTGTAGGCTGTCAGGCTCCTCCGTCCATGGGATTCTCCAGGCAAGAATACTGGAGTGTGTTGCTACACCCTCCTCCAGGGAATCTTCCCTACCCAGGGATCAAAACCAAGTCTCTTATGTCTCCTGCATTGGCAAGCAGGTTCTTTACCACTAGTGCCATCTGGGAAGCCCATTTCAATGTTACTCTCTCAATTCGTTTCATTAATATTTATTTTAAGAAAATGTATTACTGATTTTTTTGCCTTAGTGATTTTTTTTTTTTTTTAAAGAAACTCTTAGTGCAGAAAATTTCCTAGGCTTTTTCTTTAACTGATTTTTTTGTTGTTGTTCTCACTCTTGAATGATCTTTGACCAGTTTGAAAATTCTTGGTTCAGCACTTTGAAGATGCCACTCTTTTATCTTTCTACATCCAGCATTGCTATTAAGTCTGTGGTCAGTGAGTGTTTTTCCTTTGGAGATGACCTGCTTTATTTTGCTCTGACAGTAGTAACTTCTGAGGTTTCTCCTTATATTTTGTCTTGGAAATGTATTCCATATCTATTTACTCAACTGTATGAGCATTTTGGTGTTTTTTCCTCAAATACTCATTTATATTCATTATATCTCTTCCTATCCCTTTATTCCTATTGAAAATCAAGATATTCTGGGTCTTATATTTCATGTATCTGTTTTCTCTTATGATTGCCATGTTTATTATCTTTTGTGCCAGCTATTTTGGGACATTTCTCCAGCCCCAAATTGAATTTTAGAGTTCTTATCCCACCAAAACCTTGATTTCTATTTGAAACGGGCTCTGAATAAAATTTCTGAGAATGCTTTCTATCATCCCCAAAATCTGGTGGTAGGGAAACTCCATCCTGTGCCAAACCATCTAAGTCCAGTGCTCCTGTTGTTGTTTTTTCTTTCACTTTATCAATATATAACTGGAGATGAATAAACCAAACAGAAATAAAATTAAAGAAAGTAGTCCACTGGCAAAATAAAATATGTTGTAATCTTTGATGCTGCTACATTCAACAAATGACTCTGTCAGATACAGTATGCCAGGCACTGTTCTAGGCATTTAAGATACAACAAAATTGGGAGGAAAAAGTCTTTGCCCTCCTGAAGGCATTCTAATATCTTTTTTGGCAATGGCACCCCACTCCAGTACTCCTGCCTGGAAAATCCCACGGATGGAGGAGCCTGGTGGGCTGCAGTCCATGGGGTTGCTAAGAGTCAGACATGACTGAGCGACTTCACTTTCTCTTTTCACTTTCATGCATTGGAGAAGGAAATGGCAACCCACTCCAGTGTTCTTGCTTGGAGAATCCCAGGGACAGGGAAGCCTGGTGGGCTGCCGTCTATGGGGTCACACAGAGTCGGACACGACTGAAGTGACTTAGCATAGCATAGCAATAGAGTTATTGTGACAGTAAACTATTTGAATAATATGGATGCTTTTTAACAACACATATAAAAATTACTCATTTTATATATTTATTGATTAGCAATATTTAGTGTGTGTGTGTGTGTGTGTGCATGCTCAATAGTATCCATGTCTTTGAGACCTCATGGACTGTAGCCCAACAGGGTCCTCTGTCCATGGAATTTCCCAGGCAAGAACACTGGAGCAGGTTGCCACTTCCTACTCCTGGAGATCTGCCTGACCAAGAAATCAAACCTTGCATCACTTGCATCTCTTGCCTTGGCAAGCAGATTCTTTACCACTGTGCCATATCTATATATAATCTGCTGTGCAACGCTTTAGGGAGACTACAGAAATCGTCAAAGAAAAATGAGGCCTCATCAAAAACTCAAAACCAGTATATCTTAAACCTGCAGTGAAAAAGATTAAAAATTATAGAACACACTCCTGGTTAATTATATGCATAGTGATATATGAAATTAATAAAAAATTATGTCTTAAATTTTGGTTATATCACACTTCTATATGCTTAGTAAAATATGCACAAAATAAGAAATTATAAGCATAATAAAGATATAATAAATGTGTTTTCAAAAATTATTAATGGTATAAAATGTACTCAAAACTTCAAAGTTTTTCTTCATGTTCTGGACTCTTGGATTTCAATAATCTTTGCAGACAAAGTACTTTTAAACTACCATTGGCTCTGTTAAGGAATATTTGCTGTGAAACGAACTCCTGGCTCTCAGGCTCTCTGTCCATGTACCCCTCTAATGGCTCCATCACCAAGAACCTGTCCTTCTCAGCCCACAGTCACAGGCTGGCTTCTACCATCTGGGGCTCTTTGCTTGCATGCTCCAAGCCCACTCAACTATAAACCATGTCCTCTAAACATTTAGAGTCAGCATTCTGAAACTACAAATTATGAGCCACCTAGTATGATAAACTCATCTACATGGATGGGAGGGGGTTAGAGGAACAGCTATTGAATGATACTCTCATTGAACATCTAGAAACAATGCCCTTGTCCTTGATACAATGAGTCTGAAAGTGACAATTTCGGGCAAATTTTAAATTGTGCCATTTTCCCCAGTTATTAGAACAGATATTTTTTGGAACAGAGCAAAATGATTTTATGGGCTTTTATTTTCAGTATTGTTCTTGAACATGCCCTTTTCTTCCACACACTTTCGATGCTACTCAGCACTTATTTAGTACCAAATAAAGGTTTCTCCGATGGTTCAGTGGGTAAAGGATCTGCCTGCAATGCAGGAGACACAGAAGACATTGGCTCAATCCCTGGGTGGGGAAGATCCCCAGGAGGGGAAAATGGTAACCCATTCCAGTATTCTTGCCTAGGAAATCCCATGGACAGAGGAGCCTGGTGGGCTACAGTCCAAAGGGTCACACAGAGTGAGATAAACCTGAGCATGAGCACAGACAGAAAAGAGATATTAGTTATTTTTGCCTAGTTTAAAATTGAATATTCATGAATACTTTATTAAATATATTAAAATCATTTTTATGATGAGAAATTGAAATCAAAGTTAAAGTATTTATTAGTCTGGGTTCATTTAAAAAGGCAGAACCATTCAGAGATCTATCTATCCATATGTCTATCTATCTATGGATTTATTATTTGTGAGAGGGATGAGGGATTTCACCTCATGATGTTGCGATAGTGGTGAAGCAGTTTCTACAAAGCTGCTGCCTTTGTATCTGAAGATGAATCTTGACATTCCAATGCAAGTAGTTGAGTTAGGAAGATAGATGTGAATTAGGGGAAAATAAGAAAAAGCCGGAGCCTACAGGAATACTCTGAGGCCCATTAGGACAGACTGACACCACTTTAATATTTGTTGCCTCTGACTTTGATGGTACAAGTTTCCTGCAGAAGCTGAAGCCCTTTATCGCTGAACTATGCAATATACACCTGGCCCAGGCACCAAAGAAACTGAAGGAGAGATTGAGTGTTTCCAGGCCTGGCTATAGCCAAGAAGGCGAGTTAACACTCAGTGACAAAATGTGTGAACTACAAAACCATTGCTGCATCTTCTGTTCTCTCTAAACCTCTCACTAGAATCCTTTTATGGTCCACCCTAATTGGAAATGCACAGAAAAGGAAATTCTGGGAAATGAAGTTGAGCCCAGCCAAAGTTATACATTACAAAGTCACTACATCTAGCATTCTGCATTGAACCACAGTTTGCTACTCCTAATGCAATTTTCCAAGTCTCTTCAGAAATAGTGAAAGCTGTATTCCTAAAATCAGGTTAAGGAACATTTCTGAGGCTGCAGAGTAACATTCTGATAATCTAGAAAGTAAGCCAGCAGATGAGAACAACCATCAGAATAGTTAATTTGATTTAGTAATCAAATCAGTTTCATGTTTTACTGAGCTGATCATCAGAATAGGTGATTTAATCATAAATACAGGCAAGCTTCAGAGAAATTTGGAAAATTTTGCTCTAATTTTAATAGTATTATCCTTATATAAATAATCAGCAGGTTGTTTAATAATCAGGCTTTTGAAATATAATTTTTTAAATATAATTTAAGGAAGCACTCAAAGAATAACACATTAAGAATTTTATCCTCCCAATATTCTCAGAGGTAAAGTGTCATTTCTGATTGCACTGTTTTATTTGGCCATTGTTTACTGTGGCTTTTAAAATTTTATTTGTAATCAGCACCTGAAAAATCAATAAAATTAGTACCTTCCAGAGATAATTCAAGAAAAGTGTTTACAAATAGATAATTTATTTTCTTAATAGAATTGTCTACAATTCTCTCAGCCACTTAAGAAACATTACCACCTAATTTAGAGGAATTTTCTTTATCTTCAGATCAGATCAGATCAGATCAGTCGCTCAGTCGTGTCCGACTCTTCGCGACCCCATGAACCGCAGCACGCCAGGCCTCCCTGTCCATCACCAGCTCTCGGAGGTCACCCAGACTCACATTCATCGAGTCAGTGATGCCATCCAGCCATCTCATCCTCTGTCGTCCCCTTCTCCTCCTGCCCTCAATCCCTCCCAGCATCAGAGTCTTCTCCAATGAGTCAACTCTTCCAATGAGGTGGCCAAAATACTGGAGTTTCAGCTTGAGCATCATTCCTTCCAAAGCAATCCCAGGTCTGATCTCCTTCAGAATGGACCGGTTGGATCTCCTTGCAGTCCAAGGGACTCTCAAGAGTCTTCTCCAACACCACAGTTCAAAAGCATCAATTCTTCGGCGCTCAGCCTTCTTCACAGTCCAGCTCTCACATCCATACATGACCACAGGAAAGACCATAGCCTTGACTAGGCGAACCTTTGTTGGCAAAGTAATGTCTCTGCTTTTGAATATGCTATCTAGGTTGGCCATAACCTTCCTTCCAAGGAGCAAGCGTCTTTTAATTTCATGGCTGCAGTCACCATCTGCAGTGATCTTGGAGCCCAGAAAAACAAAGTCTGACACTGTTTCCACTGTTTCTCCATCTATTTCCCATGTAGTGATGGGACCAGATGCCATGATCTTTGTTTTCTGAATGTTGAGCTTTAAGCCAACCTTTTCACTCTCCACTTTCACTTTCATCAAGAGGCTTTTTAGTTCCTCTTCACTTTCTGCCATAAGGGTGGTGTCATCTGCGTATCTGAGGTTATTGATATTTCTCCCAGCAATCTTGATTCCAGCTTGTGTTTCCTCCAGTCCAGCATTTCTCATGATGTACTCTGCATATAAGTTAAATAAACATGGTGACAATATGCAGCCTTGACGTACTCCTTTTCCTATTTGGAACCAGTCTGTTGTTCCATGTCCAGTTCTAACTGTTGCTTCCTGACCTGCATATAGATTTCTCAAGAGGCAGATCAGGTGGTCTGGTATTCCCATCTCTCTCAGAATTTTCCACAGTTTATTGTGATCTACACAGTCAAAGGCTTTGGCATAGTCAATAAAGCAGAAATAGATGTTTTTCTGGAACTCTCTTGCTTTTTCGATGATCCATCGGATGTTGGCAATTTGATCTCTGATTCCTCTGCCTTTTCTAAATCCAGCTTGAACATCAGGAAGTTCACGGTTCACATATTGCTGAAGCCTGGCTTGGAGAATTCTGAGCATTACCTTACTGGCGTGTGAGATGAGTGCAACTGTGCGGTAGTTTGAGCACTCTTTGGCATTTCCTTTCTTTGGGATTGGGATGAATACTGACCTTTTCCAATCTTGTGGCCACTGCTGAGTTTTCCAAATTTGCTGGCATATTGAGTGCAGCACTTTCACAGCATCATCTTTCAGGATTTGGAACAGCTCCACTGGAATTCCGTCACCTCCACTAGCTTTGTTCCTAGTGATGCTTTCTAAGGCCCACTTGACTTCACATTCCAGGATGTCTGGCTCTAGGTCAGTGATCACACCATCATGATTATCTGGGTCGTGATGCTCTTTTTTGTACAGTTCTTCTGTGTATTCTTGCCACCTCTTCTTAATATCTTCTGCTTCCGTTAGGTCCACACCACATTAAAATTAACCCTAGATTTTAAGAAAAAAGATACATAACTCTGGATTCTTATCTTTAATTTCAGAGGAAAATTAAAGCACTATAAATAGCATTAGAAAAATAGTGTATTTGAATTTAAATCCAGAAATTGGAATCTTTAAAAATTGCAGTACTAGTCTTTCAGATAGAAGTGAAGGAAGAGAACAAAAGAGGCAATGTCTAAACACATTCAACTTCTCAACTACTTTTCTGTTTTAAAATATTTGAAACATATTAACCAACACAAAAAAGAAGGTACAATTCATCAATAGTCTTTTAAATTCACATATTTGATTAATATCTTGGTAGGTAGAGAGAAAGAGGTACATCCGTAGATGATAGGCAATAGATTTGAAGTAGAAATTAAACCTCCACCCTGGGGAGTTACAATCCTTCAGTTCAGTTCAGTTCAGTTCAGTCACTCAGTCATGTCCAACTCTTTGTGACCCCGTGTAGCACAGCACGCCAGGCTTCCCTGTCCATCACCAACTTCCGGAGTTCACTCAGACTCACGTCCATCGAGTCGGTGATGCCATCCAGCCATCTCATCCTCTGTCATCCCCTTCTCCTCCTGCCCCCAATCCCTCCCAGCATCAGAGTCTTTTCCAATGAGTCAACTCTTCGCATGAGGTGGCCAAAGTACTGGAGTTTCAGCTTTAGCATCATTTCTTCCAAAGAACACCCAGGACTGATCTCCTTTAGAATGGACTGGTTGGATCTCCTTGCAGTCCAAGGGATTCTCAAGAGTCTTCTTCAACACCACAGTTCAAAAGCATCAATTCTTCGGGGCTCAGCTTTCTTCACAGTCCAACTCTCACATCCATATATGATTTACCACTGGGAAAACCATAGCCTTGACTACACAGACCTTTGTTGGCAAAGTAATGCTTAAAAATTATAAATATTAATAGTTTTTGTGTCTTCAAATATATATTTTTCCACCTTTATCTTTATGCTGCATGCACAAAAGGGTCCATACATACATAATTTTCCAACTAAAATTAGACTTTACAGATTTTCTGCTAAATATGTATGAATATATCAACACAGAGATATATTCTATTTATTTTTTGGATGCTTCTGTATCCAAACCATAATTAATCAGTTTAATAATTTTGGATATGTAGGTTAGTTCTTTACAGTTGTTGTTTGTCTTGCTGTGTAATAATTCTGCAGTGAAAATCATTGTACATTTGTAAGATAATTTCTTACTTACTGCAGAATAAATCCCTGTAAGTGGAATAGCTTGATCACATTTTTTGTTCATTTTTAATCAGAACAGAATTCACATCTACCATGAAAAGAAAATGTCCTGTTCTTTAATATTCACCAGCCTGAAAGAGTATCCATCTTTTAAAACTTATGCTAATTCTTTATTTTAAAAAGGTACAATTTTTCATTTTAATTAGCATTTGAGATGATTAGTAAGGCTGAACCTCATATTGTGCTTGCATGCTAAGTTTCTCCAGTCATGTCCAACTCTTTTTGTCTATGGACTGTAGCAGCACCAGGCTTCTCAGTCCATGGGAATCTCCAGGCAAGAATACTGGAGTGGGTTGCTAAGCCCTCCTCCAAGGGGACCTTTCCAACCCAAGGATTGAACCTGCATCTCATGTCTCCTGCATTCACAGGTGGGTTCTTTATCACTTGTGCCACCTGGGAAGCCCATTATAATATATGTTTAGTGATCAATTGTGTTTCTTCTCTTGTGATTAGCTATTCACATAATTTTGCTATTTAAAAAAACACAGGTTATTCATCTTTTCCTTAATTATCTGTAAATACTCTATATACTTTATGGTTTTTCCAGTAGTCATGTATGGATGTGAGAGTTGGACTGTGAAGAAAGCTGAGCCCCAAGAATTGATGCTTTTGAACTGTGGTGTTGGAGAAGACTCTTGAGAGTCCCTTGGACTGCAAGGAGATCCAACCAGTCCATTCCAAAGGAGATCAGTCCTGGGTGTTCTTTGGAAGGAATGATGCTAAAGCTGAAACTCCAGTACTTTGGCCACCTCATGTGAAAAGCTGACTCATTGGAAAAGACTCTGATGCTGGGAGGAATTGGGGGCAGGAGGAGAAGGAGATGACAGAAGCCATCCAGAGATGGCTGGATGGCATCACGGACTCAATGGACATGAGTTAGAGTGAACTCCAGGAGTTGGTGATGGACAGGGAGACCTGGCATGCTGCGATTCATGGGGTCGCAAGGAGTCGGACATGACTGAGCAAGTGAACTTAACTGAACTCTACATACACTTGGAATATTAGCCCTCTTTTTTATTTGTTGTAATTTATTTGATTTTGATAGTATCAAATAGAACATGTACATAAATAAGAAATTTGGAAAGTAATTTTAAAGTGTACACCCATCACTTTATCAAAAGTCTACTATCACTGAAAGAAACAGAGCAGTCACCCTGATGTTCCTTATGTATCACATCCTGTTTCAGTGACGAGGCACACTATTTTGACTTTCACATCAATTACTCTCACATTAATTGTCCTTTATATTTTTATAGTTGTGCTGCCTATTTATACTTCCCCAAATATGGTTTTATTTCCCCATTCCTTCCAGCCCTCCCCACCCACCGCCCCACAAACACACACAGACTCTGCTCTAATGGTCATTACTGGTTTTCTTTTTTCACCATCAATATCTCCCTGTTCTCTGGATACTCCAAACATCTGCTAATTTTTTTATTTATTTATTTTATTTTAAAACAAAACAAACCTCCTTTGACTACTCATTGTCTTCTAGATCTTTTTTTCTCCTCCATTTTTTAACCAAAATTTTCTTTCTGTAGTTTCTCATGCTCTATTCATTTGTTTTTGGTGCTAAGCTATACATAAAACAGACCATCCTAACCATCTTTAAATTTATGGTGTAATGACATTAAGTACATTCATACTGCTGGTACAACTATTATCCCTAACAATCTCCAGAATTTTTTTTCATCCTAAACCAAAAGGCTGGACCCTTTAAATGATTACTCCCTACATTTCTTTTCTTTAGCCCCTCACTGCTACTATTCTACATTCTGTATCTTTGGATTTGACAATTTACGTAACTCATGCAAGTGAAATCAAGTAACGTTTGTCCTTTTATGTCTAACTTTTTTCAGTTTGCATAATGTCTTCAAGTTTCATCCATGTTGAAGTTTGTATTAGAATCTCATTGCTGTTTGATGCTTACTGATATTCCAGTATTGATCTACCTTTTTTCCCTCATTCATCCATCGATGAATACTCAGATTCTTTTCTTTTCACATTTTAACTATTGTGAATAAGCTACTCTGAATAAAGATGTCCAAATATTCTTTTTGAGTCCAACTTTTAAATCTTTTGGAGCCATAACTAAAAGAGCAATGGCTGGGTCACGTGATAACTCTATGTTTAATTTTCTTAGGAGTCATCATAATGTTTTCCATGGTAACTCAACCATTTTAAAACAAAATTTTATGGGCTGTATTTTCTGACATATTTGTATATAGTTTTGGAATTTTAAAATTGAGTGTGGTTAAATCTGTTATTATGTCAATTAGTTCTTTCTAGGTTACCTATTTTAAATATTGTCAGTATTTTTACTTTTAGCAACCATTACTATACTTTAAATGCAATGACAGATGATACATTTGTAGAACATTTTTTGAAAAATATTTATCTTCACATATGCTGTTATTTATGTGACAAAATACATATATTTTCTAAAACTATCATAATGCATAAGACAGAATCCTAGAATATTATCTAAGATTATGTCATGCCATGAAAGGCAGTATTCTTGAATATAAGCTCCATGTGGCCAGATTTTATTTTATAATCCTGTGTTCTGGGTTCCTAAAATAGAATTTTGTGCAAAGAAGTTGCTCATTAAATATTTATTGAATTTGAATTAGTTAATCCTGCAATTTATGCTTCACCCTCTGTAGTTTAGCTGTGGGTGCCTGAAAATCAAACGAGCATTTTGGATGAGGTTAGTCACAATATTTCCATTAGCTTCTTTCCCTCTGGGATATGAAAGAAAAGATTATTGCTTCCCAAAATGTGGCATGTGTCAAATTATCTCCTGTGGTAGATATTTGAAGAAGATCCTTGTGATATTTCACCCTGTTCTCATAATGTTACTTAGAAAAAATGACAGCAGGCAGTTGTTATTCTTCAGAGAAGGTATTTCAGATGCTCATCATAATAGTTAAAGAGTAGTTATATGTAGAAAGATATTGTAAAAATATTTTCATAAAGAACACCCTGAAATCTGTATCATCTTAGGCTTTATGGACCATAAATGTGTAATTTACAGCCTCACTAGCTTGAATTTGATGTGTGATGAGACTTTGTCTTATAAATTAAACAGTCGCCACTGAAACAGTAAGCATTTAACTGTCTTTAGACTTCATTGACTATAGAATGAGGTAGTAACTGATTAATAATATTGTAAGTAATGATCTTAGAAATAAATAAATGCAAGCTTGATACAAAGATAAGCTTTCAGTTACATTGTGGAAAGTGGACTTGTGACTCATTTTACTCAATGAAGTGAAAATAGAATTTTGATTATAACCTCCTGGTAGCTTTAAAAGCCATTGTTCTATATCTTAATTTTCTTTCTAGGCTTTGTGGACATGGATGCATGTAAATACACAATTTTAATAAAAATATTGTTCTTCCTGTTCTAGCAATAGTCGCCCACTATATATGATCCATATATTTTGATAAGATGTAGCAAAAAAAATAATACAGCCAGCAGTGCAAAGAAATCTCTTCAAGAATGTTCACAGCAACTTTGTGGCTGACTGGAAGGAAAAAAATTTCTATCAACAGGAGAAAAGATAAATAACTTGTAATAATCATACCATAGCATACTATATAACAATGAAAATAAATAAACAATTATGTATAATTTATCCATTATGTACCATACCATTTATGCACATAAAATGTTATGTACCCATTTATCCAAATGGATGAATCATATAAAAAATACTGAGAAAATTCAAAAAAGAGTTTGTAGAAGAATACACATAACTCAAAACTTTGAAAACATGTAATGTGTGCTCAGTTGCTCAGTCATGTTCGACTCTTTGTGATCCCCTTGGACGATAGATAGCCAGACTCCTCTTTCCATGGAATTTTTCAGGCAAGAATGCCAGAGTGGGTTGCCATTTCGTTCTCCAGGGGATCTTCTTGACCCAGGGATTAAACCTGCGTCTCCTGAATTGGTAGGAGGATTCTTTACCAGTGCAGCACCTGGGAAGCTCGGTGGCTTATAAAACCATCCACAGATTATATATGTATCTGCTGCTGCTGCTGCTGCGTCGCTTCAGTCGTGTCCGACTCTGTGCGACCCCAGAGACGGCAGCCAACCAGGCTTCCCATTCCTGGGATTCTCCAGGCAAAAACACTGGAGTGGGTTGCCGTTTCCTTTTCCAATGCATGAAAGTGGAAAGTGAAAGTGAAGTCGCTCAGTCGTGTCCGACTCTAGTGACCCCATGAACTGCAGTCCACCAGGCTCCTCTGTCCATGGATTTTCCAGGCAAAAGTACTGGAGTAGGGTGCCATTGCCTTCTCCATATATGTATCTATGTACATATTTATATGTGCAGCTGCATATATGTGTACATTTGTGTATATGGAAGGGTCAATAAATTTTGGGAAAAAAATACCAAATTCAAGTTAGCTTAAATTTTAAATTAGTGACATTAGTTATAATCTCAGGATGAGGATTGAAGAAAGTGTTATCAAGGAGGGATAAAGCAGGCATTTGAAGGATATTATGTTTGTAATGTTGTATTTCTTATAGTTTTGATCTGTTTACTCTTTATATTCCTATGTGTCTCAAATATGTTATAATAAAAACAAACAATGCAATTTCTTATAGCTCCAAAGTAGTCTTCCCTCACTTATCTATGACCATCAATATGAGAAATAAAAGTGTTATGTTTTATTCTCATCAAATATAACTGATTATAAGGAAGACTAGCAAGCATGTAACATCTGAACTCAAGCAGACTGTGGTCCACTTCCCATTAGCTATAGTTCACAAACGAAGCTCCTAAGTGTAACTTAGAAGATCCTTCACTTTTTGTCCCTAAACTGACTCTGCTGCCACTTTCTAAACATACAAAATGTTGCATCAAATTATCATTTTCCCCAAATCATGAATTGCAACATACACTTTGTAATTTTATGCAAGATATTCCCTTGGCTTGTGATATCTCATTTACCATTGATTAAAATAAATTTACATCTTTCCAAAGGCACATGATTTTAATTCCTGACACCCTGAGGATGGTTAGTTCTTCCTCTGAGCACAACTGTTTCTTTTCTAGAGTTACATGTTGCTTGGCCTTCATCTGTGCTCATGTCTCTCTTTCTAAGTAAAATATAACACCTCACTTCACTCACTTCATACTTTATCACTGGAGAAGGAAATGGCAATCCACTACAGTATTCTTGTCTGGAGAATCCTGTGGACAGAGGAGCCTGGTGGGCCGTGGCCCATGGGATCACAGAGAGTTAGGCATGACTGATGTGACTAAGCATGCATGCAAAGAGCAGGAGAGGTGACTCAGATCTCTAATATGAGGAATTTGAGCACATAATGATCCTAGAAAGATATGGGGATGAAAGAGGATTTGAGTAAAGTAATGCTCAAAATTCTCCAAGCCAGGCTTCAGCAATATGTGAACCGTGAACTTCCTGACGTTCAAGCTGGTTTTGGAAAAGGCAGAGGAACCAGAGATCAAATTGCCAACATCCGCTGGATCATGGAAAAAGCAAGAGAGTTCCAGAAAAACATCTATTTCTGCTTTATTGACTATGCCAAAGCCTTTGACTGTGTGGATCACAATAAACTGTGGAAAATTCTGAAAGAGATGGGAATACCAGACCACCTGATCTGCCTCTTAAGAAATCTGTGTGCAGGTCAGGAAGCAACAGTTAGAACTGGTCATGGAACAACAGACTGGTTCCAAATAGGAAAAGGAGTACGTCAAGGCTGCATATTGTCACCATGTTTATTTAACTTATATGCAGAGTACATCATGAGAAATGCTGGACTGGAAGAAACACAAGTTGGAATCAAGATTGCCGGGAGAAATATCAATAACCTCAGATATGCAGATGACACCACCCTTATGGCAGAAAGTGAAGAGGGGCTAAAAAGCCTCTTGATGAAAGTGAAAGTGGAGAGTGAAAGGGTTGGCTTAAAGCTCAACATTCAGAAAACGAAGATCATGGCATCTGGTCCCATCACTGCATGGGAAATAGATGGGGAAACAGTGGAAACAGTGTCAGACTTTGTTTTTCTGGGCTCCAAGATCACTGCAGATGGTGACTGCAGCCATGAAATTAAAAGACGCTTACTCCTTGGAAGGAAAGTTATGACCAACCTAGATAGCATATTCAAAAGCAGAGACATTACTTTACCAACAAAGGTTCGCCTAGTCAAGGCTATGGTCTTTCCTGTGGTCATGTATGGATGTGAGAGCTGGACTGTGAAGAAGGCTGAGCGCCGAAGAATTGATGCTTTTGAACTGTGGTGTTGGAGAAGACTCTTGAGAGTCCCTTGGACTGCAAGAAGATCCAACCAGTCCATTCTGAAGGAGATCAATCCTGGAATTTCTTTAGAAGGAATGATGCTAAAGCTGAAACTCCAGTATTTTGGCCACCTCATGCGAAGAGTTGACTCATTGGAGAAGACCCTGATGCTGGGAGGGATTGAGGGCAGGAGGAGAAGGGGACGACAGAGGATGAGATGGCTGGATGGCATCACTGACTCGATGGATGCGAGTCTGAGTGACCTCCGGGAGCTGGTGATGGACAGGGAGGCCTGGCGTGCTGTGATTCATGGGGTCGCAAAGAGTCGGACACGACTGAGCGACTGATCTGATCTGATCTGATCTGATCTGATGATATCACTGACTTAAAGACAAGTGCTTGAGCAAGCTCTGGGAGATGGTGAAGAATAGGGAAGCCTGGCATACTACAGTCCACAGGGTCACAAAGAGTCAGACACAACTGAGCAACTAAACAGCAACAGCAATAATCCTAGGATCTCAGAGTATGTTCTCGTTAATGGTGATTGTACTATAGTGTTCTGAGAAGACTCTGGATTCAAATATTTCTAAAAATTTGGGGACCAGAATAGTGCTTACTCTGAAGACATACGTAGGTTTCTACTTCATGATATGGCAAAATACATACATCTGCAGAAAAGTCTCACTGTTCTATAAATGGAAACAGTTTTTGGGTCCAAAGTGGAAGGATCTCTTTCTGGACTGGTAGGCAAACACATTGCACAATAGCGGTGGTCTGGGGGACAGACCAAGAGAGAGCTCTATAAACTCTAATCGTAGTCATATCTGAGAGCAGTTTACAGATTGCTTTTCTGGGCTGTAATGTTTTACTTTAAGTCAATTGGTAAATTTAAAAAATAATACAGTCTGATTTTATTTGCACTGGGAACAGTAAGTATGACTGCATTTGAAACATATCAGTAAGCAGAAAGAGAGTTGCCTGCAAGAGTAGGTAATGAAACTGGAGGTAGCTTTACTATTTCTAAAACTATTACTAGAATATTTTGCAGAATTGAAAACTAATGACCAATACAGATTTCTGGAAAATGTAAGTGTTCCTTTGGGGTTTCCAAAAATTACATAGCAAAAAGAAACTAGTATGAGAATGAATTTTCCAAAAGGAAAAGGAAATCAGGAGGATATTGGCAAAGGTGACCTTCATTTATATGCATGGCTTGTGAGGCCTGAGAAAAGTATAAGCTTACTGTTGAATAAATAATTGAATGGAGAAAAGAAACACTTTAAAAAAATTTAATGGTAACAAGAAATCTTTGGATTAGACTTCAAAACAGAGCCTGGTAAAAAGGACTTGAACTCATTTACTCTGCTACTATCTATCCATGGACATTTTATTCCTTGTAGTGGTTATAGTCTAGGAAATATGTTGCTTATTTTATCAATCTTGTGTTCCCCTATAGCAGTAAATTCATATGCAAGTTATATTTAATACAAGACTTTTTTTTTTCTAATTTCATAACAGATAGAGATGATTATAACTAGAAATTATATGAATACTTTCTCACATGAGCTTGTAAAATAGATATATGGTTAACTTTAATTTTACTTCTGAGGAAAATGAGCTGTTTCTTGGTTGCTAAGTCATGTCTGAATCTTTTGCAACCCCTCGGACTGTAGCCCACCAGGCTTCTCTGTCCATGGGATTTCCCAGGCAAGAATACGGGAGTGCGTTGACATTTCCTTCTCTGGGGGATCTTCCTGACCCAGGGATTAAACTTGAGTCTCCTGCATTGGCAAGCAAATTATTTGCCACTGAGCTACCAGGTAAGCCCAAGGAAAATGAAATTTAGATCAAATTACATGCTCCAAGGCATCATAGCCACTTAGAGGGCTGCTGGGACTCAATCTCATATCTTCAAACCTAGAGCCCAACCTCTTTCTTGTGGTCTACCCTCTGTCCACTTTCTAGGTACAAAGAGCAGAACTTTATACAGAGGACATTTCCATAAAGTCACTCAATTCATGCGCATGCTGCTGCTGCTGCTAAGTCGCTTCAGTCGTGTCCGACTCTATGCTACCCCACAGACGGCAACCCACCAGGCTCCCCCGTCCCTGGGATTCTCCAGGCAAGAACACTGGAGTGGGTTGCCATTTGCTTCTCCAATGTGTGAAAGTGAAAAGTGAAAGTGAAGTCGCTCAGTTGTGTCCGACTCTTCGTGACCCCATGGACTGCAGCCTACCAGGCTCCTCTGTCCATGGGATTTTCCAGGTAAGAGTACTGGAGTGGGGTGCTATCGCTTTCTCTGATTCATGCGCATACTTGGCCCTAATTTTTCTCTCTTCTTTAAGTATAGCATTTATAGTATTGTAGTTTTCATTCTAGCAGCATGCAAATTAGGTCCAAGTTGACATTTTTGGAAATCCTTCAGCCACTGAGGAAATAATAGCTTTGATGTTTGTTTGTTTTTTTTTTTGAAAATTTAATCCTCCAAATATTTTTTCTTTTTTTAAATTATTTTATTTTTAAATTTTATTTTATTTAACTTTACAATATTGTATTGGTTTTGCCATACATCAAAATGAATCCGCCACAGGTATGCATGTGTTCCCCATCCTGAACCCTCCTCCCTCCTCCCTCCCCATACCATCCCTCTGGGTCATCCCAATGCACCAGCCCCAGGCATCCAGTATCAGGCATCGAACCTGGACTGGCGACTCATTTCAAATATGATATTATACATATTTCAATGACATTCTCCCAAATCATCCCACCCTCTCCCTTTCCCAGAGTCCAAAGGACTGTTCTATACATCAGTGTCTCTTTTGCTGTCTCGTATACAGGGTTATTGTTACCCTCTTTCTAAATTTCATATATATGCGTTCTCGTATACAGGGTTATTGTTACCCTCTTTCTAAATTTCATATATATGCGTTAGTATACTGTATTTGTGTTAAATGGATCATTTCCCACTCCAAGGCAGATTGACTGGTATCCTAGCTCCACTCTGAAGACAAAACAGCAGGACTTTGCCTCCTGTAGAATTCTCCAGCTCACAACCTCACTCTCATTGTTTTCTGCTTCTTAACCTGAACTCTAACCTTGAGTTTGATTTATTTTTTGAACATGAGCTGCTCAAATTAACTCTTAGCTCTGAAGTGAAATAGTATAAAAGATGTTTACTTGGAACACTGACTTGAGACCTATAGTCAATGAACATCTAACATCAGTTTCAAATGCGTGTACACAATTGGCAGAAATACAATCTAACAGAAATAGATCTATATCAAACTCATTTAAATGGTTGTCTATTGGTGGGAGAAGAATGTGAATGAGGGCTATGGTTTAAAGAGATTTACCGATATAAAAGGAAGAAGACCTTGGACCAATGGTTATAGCATTTCACAAAACAAGGAGTTTCATTAATTCAACATTCTGTTTGCCCTCAAAGTTCAAAAAGATAAAAAAAAAAATCAATTGATAATACACTAAATATATTAAAGCCATTGCTGTAAAAATACGATGCACATTCAGTGGCTTAAAATTGATTTCTTATCTTACAGTTTCTGTGAGTCAGGAGTGCAGACATGGCTTTGCTGAATTCTCTGCTTAGGGTCTCAAAAGGCTACAGTCAAAGTGTCTGCAAAGGTGTGTTTTTTATTGTTTGTTTCTTTGTTTTTTTCAGCTTCCTTATTTTCGTCATTTATTTAAGGATAAAATTACATATAAACAAATGCACAGACCTTAACACACAATTCAATGAGTTTTGTTTTAGCATGAAGATACAAACATTTCAATCTTTCAGAAAGTTACTTCAAGACTTTTCAGTCAATAACCATACTTACAATTCGATTTTTTTAAAGATCAATGTTAAATTTAGCACAAAATTGAGAGAAAAGTACTGAGATTTCCCACATACTCCCTGCCCTTAAACCTTCATAACCTTCCCCACTGTCTATGTTACTTATCAGGTTTGTTGGTTCGTTTTCTTGTCTTTCTTTTGCTGCTCTGAGACTTAGGACTCAAGCTTGGCTCCAGCTTTATGGTTTATCAACTTTTCCTGTGGAAGAGTTCTTTCCCAGGAGGGTCCTGAGGCCCAAGAGCTTTGTTCTTATCTGGAGCCTTGATGGGAAATAATCTGCTTCCAAGTTCATTTGCATCATGGGCAGAAGTAATTTTCTCACAGCTGCAGCAGTGAGGCCCATTGCTTTTTGCTATCTGTTGTCAGAGGCCCCTCTGGGCTCCTAGGACTGCCCTCAGGGCCTTCCATGTGCCCTCCTCCACAAGCTTTTTACAGCATCACAGCTTACTTCTTCAGAGCCAGAATAGGAGCTCTCTCACTTCAGCCTTCTGAGAGACAATCTTATACTAAGGGATTTAACTATGGGTGCACCATTTCTTCACCTTTGCCACATAATGGAACCTGACCAAGGCAGTGCCATCCTATCACATTTATATATTCTATTAGTTAGAAGCAAGTTCTTTCTATAGTCAAGCACAATAGATGGCAGGAGGGCATCATTTATCCAGGACCACCCTAAGGTATGTCCTCCTACACTGTGTGAACTTTAAAATGAATGAGGCACTCTCTCTTATTCTAACTCATGGACAAATTTCCATATTATTTTCAGTACAAAAATGTAGAATCATATTTAAAATA
The DNA here is from genome assembly GCA_935064755.1 of Tragelaphus eurycerus. NCBI lineage: Eukaryota > Metazoa > Chordata > Mammalia > Artiodactyla > Bovidae > Tragelaphus > Tragelaphus eurycerus. Next base: position 7,040,013 of record CAKXYN010000012.1, on the reverse strand, counting down.
TACTATCAACTATGTTTTGGGGCTTCCCTAGTGGCTTAGTAGAAAAGAATCCTCCTTCAATGCAGGAGACCCAGGAGAGGCGGGTTCCATCCCTGAGTTAGGAAGATTTCATGAAGAAGGAAATAATAACCCTCTCCAGTATTCTTTCCTGGAAAAGTCCATGGAAAGAGGAGCCTTACTGAGCTACAGTCCATGGGATCACAAGGAGTCAGACACTATTGAGCACACACGCACGCTGATCAGCTATGTTTAATAATTTCATGTCTATGTGCTTTATTTCCTAGACGATTTCTAAAATGATAAACAAAAAACTGTTGATAGAGATCCATTTTACAAAATCACTAAATTGTGAAGCAGGAAAAGTAATAAAACTTAGCAATTGTTCTTGTGTATATTTTCAGTTTGGTGCTAAATACACAATAGCCCTTCAATGTTCATGGAGTAGTTTTTCAAAAAGTAAATGAGATTTCCTATAGGAAATCATTATTTTAAAAGTTGAAAAAAAATGAGAGTTTGCAAAATAGATGATTTAAAATAGGACAGAAACATTGCAGGATCAAAAATTATTTTCCTGTCTAATACCTTACCTGAAAAGGGAGTGATGATATGTTTGTGATCACGGTCTCTTAAAAAATCAAACCTCTAAGTATAAGAGATATGTTGCCATCCATTCAATGAAAGCAAGTTTTAGGAGATGAAAACAAATATAAATTTATCATCACTAACTTCTATGAATAAGTAATCACAAGATTATCTAAACAGAAGTTTGGCAACTTATTTTACCACAGGTACTTTGGTATCACATATTGTACAGAGTTATTCCAAAGCACTCTTATTTACAAGTGCACAGCTCATCATGTTCCACGGGATACTTTCTAGTGTTTTAAGTAACGTGGTGCTAAGACTTATTTCGCAGGCATGATCAATACTTGATCAATACATGATCAATATGATCAATACTCTAAGGAACACAGTCACACTGCAATAATCACTGCATTATGTTATTGCTCTCTACATCTCAGAGATGGAAGAGACCAAGTGTTTCATTTGTGAACTTTCATTATCCATCAGAGTGATTGTATCTTAATTGATCCTCAATAAATATTTGTAGAGCTTTTAAAAGAAGAGTGATAGAAAGTAGTGAGAAGAGTTTTCATTTAAAAGTGTAAGTACAAGGCATTGATTAATATTTGTCTGATAAAATATCATCTTCATCTCTAAATGTCTTAATGATTCTGAAAGTGACTCATAAGAAGGCAAAATCCTGCTCATCATCTGAAATGTAGCCTATATTTTTCCAATTATCCAGAAATAATGATACCTTGGTTAGAAAATCATAGGGAGCAAAGTTCTTTGAACAATTTCAATCTGAAATAGTGATAAAATGTGGCTCTCCTTGGCACCGGAACAGCACAATAGTAACTAAGAGCGAACAAGGGGAAACGGTACTACTTACGATGTGCTGTGTGTATTCCAGACATTCTTAAGAATACAGATTTCTTTATTAGGCCACTTTCTCACATACCAGATGCATAAAATACCCTCTATAGATAAAGAAGCTTTGTCACTAGCAGCATCACACTTGCTTGCAGACATATATACATATATGCATCATATGTTTATGTATGTATGCATGCATATATATGCATATATGCATATATCATATATATATATATATGTATGCATGTGCATATATATATATATATATATAAGTGTGTATAGGTGTGCAAATACTTTCTTAAGTGTTACTCAGAGTTGAAGCCCTTCACTTATACTATGTGTTTTATTCCTTATAACAACCTTTCAAGTTAGATTCCAGTATTATCCTCTGTTGAAAAAACTGAGACACAGAAAGGCTAAGGAACTTGCCTTTTTTCTCTCAGGACTACTACGTGCCAGAGTCACATTCAAACCTGAGCAGTCTGGCATCAGAGTGTAAACTCTCTGGTCATACGGAGACACCGACCACGTGTGCTATAGCCTCTGACTGAACTTCCATGGTGGCTCAGTGGTAAAGAATCTGCCTGCCAATGCAGAAGACATGGGTTCAATCTCTGATGTGGGAAGATTCCACTTGCTGCAAAGCAATGAAGCCTATGAGTCACAAGTATTAAACCTGTGCTATAGCCCTTGGTAACCGCAACTACTGAGCCCACACACCACATCTACTGAAGGCCCATGCCCTAGAGCCCATGCTCTGCAACAAGAGAAGCCACCACAATGAGAAGCTTCTCACTGCAACAACGAGTAGCTCCCATCTCATCACAACTAGAATAACATCCAATCAGCAGTAAAGACCCAACACAGCCAAAAATAAGTAAATAAATGCATAATTATATATATATATATATATATATATATATATATATATATAAAAACCTCTGCCTAGGAGAACCACATCTCAGGGAGATAGGCCCTCTAGGTAGCTTTAGCTTAGCCCTCAAAGTGAGGTGGGCAAGAAGAAACCCAATCATGGAAGACTATTCTATACTGAATAAAGTTTTTGATAACAAAGGGTATCATTGAAACACCCTTTGTTAGCAATAGATTTACCATTTGAAAACATCCAAGATAGTGTGCTACCCCATAAACATGCCCTGGAAACACTGCCTAGCCTATCTTACAAGATTTGTTATTTTGACTATTAAAAAAATATCTCTCGAACTTATGTAATACTTGCATTTCAAAGTACTTAACTAGATTTCCTATCAGATAAATTGGGGAATGGGAAGTCTGTATTGGTATATGTGTCTGTTACATTTATATTTATGCTCTCTGTGAATCTAAGCTTAAAGTTACAAGTAGACAGGAAACTTGGTTTTTATACTAAGAAATAAATGCAGACTCATAAAAATTTGAGTGTATGTTTAAAAGAAACAATATTTAAATTACTCAATTACAAGCAGACTACTAGCTTTACTTATGTCTACTTCCTCACATCTCCCCGGCATGGAATATCTCATTTTATTATATAAATATCTTATTTTATAGCAAAAAGGTAAAGAAGAGTTTGAACAAAGGTCTCATTTCCTGGCAAATCTTAAACCACCTTTTGTTAATGGATACTTCTTGCTAGCTTACCTCTACCCTCCAATATATATACATTGATGTATACCTACTTTGTGCTTCCCTGGTGGCTCAGATGCTGTCAAATCTGCTTGCAATTCAGGAGACTCGGGTTTGATCACTGGGTCAGGAAGATCTCCTGAAGAAGGGAATGGCTACCCAGTCCAGTGTTCTTGCGTTGAGAATCCCATGGACAGAGGACTTTGGTGGGCTACAGTCCATGGGGACGCAGAGTCAAACACAACTGAGTGACTAACACTAACTAACATTCCTACTTTTGCTTTTAAAAATTCTGATTCCTGACAGCACTCTTCTCAGTCTATACATAATTCATTGCAATTACTATCAATAACTTTCTAGTGCAAAACTCAGTTTTACCAGGAGTACTTTTTAGTACCCAAACTCAGTTTTACCAGGTATGGATGGTTGCATGCTTTTAGGCACCTAAGATTATCACAAATGGGTGGCTGCATTAGTTCTAGTGGACACCCACAGACTCCAGAAGACACAGTACCTTTACAGAGCACAGACACTGTGCTCTACAGAAGCCAGGAGTACTACTTAAGATCAGAATCTCAGGGTAAAATTCAGAAGTTTCCTTTGGAGCTTGTAATAACAAGGATTGGAGCTTGATTACTTTTGCAGTGGATCCTTTTTGAAAGAATCTGGCTTTCATCCTTTTGAAATATCAAAGCTGCTTGTGACTCTTGTCATTTGGTTGGGGAGGGACCACTCTTGTTGAGAGTTAGGACTTGCTTGATGAAAGCAGGACCCTAAGGCATTTGGGAAGAGGCAGAATAATGATGTTGGTAATGCCTGCAATCTCTCCTGGGTGTGTGAGAGAATGACAGTTTAGAGCAAGGAGGAGGAAGAACGAACATTTCCATCCTCATGTGTTTGTTTGTTTGTAGGATAAGGGGAAGCAAGGGCTTAGAGCTATGCTCAGATTTAATGGCTTTGTGGATATACCCTTCACAATTCAATAATAATTGACTGATTTCCTTAACTTCTTCTTCAAGGGATCAGGACTGCCACATTTTTAAAGAATGGAAATGCACATTTGGAGTCAGCATATATTTCATGTTGCTGAGACTGTTCCATGATTCGTTTAGCTCTTGCTCTTTGCCTTTAGCATTTTGAGGTCCTGTGTGTCTGCCTCACCTGCATTCTTTTCTCCTGGGTTGAGCAAATGAGCCACAGGCTGCTATGTGTCCATCAGGGATACAAAAGTTGTCAAAAGCCCTCAAGACAGAAACCTAGTTGTATTTTTCTGAAAGCAAAAAAGCAGGTTACCTAATATAGCTTTCTTTAAAATAAGGCATAAGTAGTTAAACTCTCATAGGATGCTTAGAAAACATCAGTGGGCATGCAAGGATCAAGATAAAAAGAAGGGTGCTTTTAAAATCAACATGTCAGAGAAACACATTCTAACAAGGGTTGTCCTCTTCAAAGTAATCATCTGAGGAGGTTCTCCTCTGTTTTAGCAGAGGCTTCCACAGCTCAAAACTGTGTTGAATCTCTTCTGGAACTGCCTTCAGAGTTAAGTTTATGAGCCACATAAGAAAACCATTACTTTATGGTTATATCTCATAAAATTCCATAAAAAGAATAGGAAAAACACTGGAACAAATGGGGTGTAGCTTGTCCCATCTGAAAAACCAGCTGAAAAGTTAGGCTTTGTATCTTTCCCAGAACACTGACACCTGATGTTCCTTTGGATGTGCGGTAGAAGGAAAAAGTTGTCTCCTTAGAAATGTATTTGATGCCTATGTACCTAATTGTTCATAAAACCTGGACACAAAGAGAATGTTTCTTAAAGATTGTCATTGAGCATGTATTATATATATTCACCTGTGTTTCAGGACTGGATGGATGCCCTTGTAGAACCATTAGTGGAAGTGCAAATCATTCTAGAAGGAAGTTGATTTATTCCCATGTAAACAACTTTAATGGTTTAATTGCTGCCCCCACATGGCTCACTACCTGAGTTTGTGCTGTTATTCATTCTCATTTTCCTTCCTGACGTTCCCTCTTACTAGATCCCTGTGTCTCTAATCCATTACCTAAAATGTAGGCACAATAACTTTTCTAAATCATGGTTCTGAATGACACTTCTGGCTAAAATCTTGTAATGATCACACTTTACCTTCAAGATAAAGCTCTTTGCTTAGTAAGATACTCAAATTTTTCACAATCTGTCCACTTTTAGATTTTAAATTGATGAATCTAGTCTCATTATATCTTCTTTTCTCTTAATTGTTCTCCAGGCTGATGGACTTGCTTCCAAGAAAGCATTGTTCTGTCTAGTTTCTAGAACTCGATTCTTGCTATTCAACACATGCTAACTGAAATATCTATTCAAGCTTTTAATGTACAGAACAGCCATCATTCCTCAAAGATTTTGTTTTATTTTAGACCAAAGACATAGAAATTGTATCTTTCTAGCAATATTTTTTATCATAGATACCTAGTGTGCATTATTTAAAATGCCAGTTTCTTTAGCATGACCTGAAGGTCATGTTCACAACTGTTGAGTTCAAGAATTCATATTACTTTAAAACCATGCCAGAAGATTATTATGTAAGTTTTAATACTGTTTTAAGAAAAGTTTTTGGAATACTCCCCTCCCCGCCCCCTGCTTGTCATTAATTAGTGAAGGAGAGGGTTTTGGTACTCTTCTAAAATCCTTACTATGAACAAATGATTAAGCACAGCATTAAACAAAAAGTAGAAACTTGAGAATGAATTACTGAAGAATAAATTCTCATGAATTGTCTACAATCTCTGTTACTTTGTAGCAGCTAGGGCCCAGAGATGGTTGTAAATAATTATATCCTTCTTTGCCCAAGCATGCTGCTCTTTCCAGCAGAAAAAAGAGACTTATGTCCTTTCCTTTGCATCCTTGCTGGTCCTCTGACTGTTTTGAATACAATACAAAGGAGGTAACATTAAAAGAAAGCACTTTTCCAAGAAAGGTCTGTATAGTCAAAGCTACGGTTTTTCCCAGTAGTCATGAAGAGATACGAGATTTGGACCATAAAGAAGGCTGAGTGCTGAAGAACTGATGCTTTTGAATTGTGGTGCTGGAGAAAACGCTTGAGAGTCCCTTGGGTTGAGAGATCAAACCAGTCAATTCTAAAGAAATCAACCCTGAAAATTCACTGGAAGGACTATTGCTCTAGTAGTCCTCTAGTAGAAGGTAGAGGTAGAAAGTAGAAGCTCCAATACTTTGGCCACATGATGTGAAGAGCTGAGTCTTTGGAAAAGTCCCTGATGCTGGGAAAGATTGAAAGCAAAAGGAGAAGGGGATGGCAGAGGATGAGATGGTTGGGTAGCAGGGTTAGATAGCATCACCAAATCAATGGGCATGAATTTGAACAGACTCTGGGAGATAGTGGAGGACAGAGGAGCCTGCTGCTGCTAAGTTGCTTCAGTCATGTCCGACTGTGCAACCCTATAGACGGCAGCCTACCAGGCTCCTCCGTCCATGGGATTTTCCAGGCAAGAGTACTGGAGTGGGGTGCCAACATTGCCTTCTCTGCAGAGGAGCCTGGAATGCTGCTATCTATGGGATTTCAAAGAGTTGGACACAATTTAGCAACTAAATGAGATCAAAAGACTTCTAAGTGTAAGTAAGGATTATGACTGTCTGGAAGCATCAATCTTTTCTCTTTTAGGATACTTTTTTTGAAATCCATATCCCATGCAATGAGGAGCCCAAGGCATAAGGAATATCTATACAAGATGATTTATTTTGCTGAATTTTCATTTCACATTCAGCTTATGGTATTTTAAAAGTTTTTTTTTTTTTTTTTTCCCCCCCCCCCCCCCCCCCCCCCCCCCCCCCCCCCCCCCCCCCCCCCCCCCCCCAAACCCCACGCCCACCCTCCTCATCCCTGCTCATTTTGTTCTTTCATCAGTTTTCCACTCTCTGCTTGTTTTGTCTCCCACAAAGTTGAAAGCTGTCACCTTAGCTCTTGATTCTCCTGGAAGGTGTTTTCATATTCACTGCCATAATCATTAAGGAAGCTCTGAGATCATCTTGCATGGTGAGATTTAACTCAAACGAAATATCAGAAATCTTGATCTCAATTTCACCTCATTTCCACTATTTCATTACTCCTACAGTCAACATTCTTGAATCAACTCCTGGGTATTTCCCCAGCTCTGAATTTCATGGCAGATACTTTCCCTCCATATGTCCTTCTCTACATCAAGGGTTAAAATTTGAGTATCCTATAATCTCAGGGCCTGTAGATTAGATAGAACCCTTTTGATAAGTAATTTCATGGACACATTCAAGATAAAAAGGTAATGGATAATATATTTTTAAAATGTTGACATGCAGCTAACTTTTGCATCATAAATGGAAACTTAGAATAACAATGCAAGATACTGGAAAATATGGATAAATAATACTACATATTTATTGTCAGATGCTGTATTAGGTATTTTATTTATATTAAATATAATCTTCAAAATCATCTTTGAAAATAGGTATTTAATATTTCCATTTTATGGTGAAGAAAGCAGGGCTAAGACAGGAAGAGTAACTTTTTTCATAATCTCAGAGAAAAGTGAAAGTGAAGGTCACTCAGTTTTGTCTGACTCTTTGTGAGCCCATGGGCTATACAGTCCATGGCATTCTCCAGGCCAGAATACTGGAGTGGGTAGCTTTTCCCTTCTCCAGGGGATCTTCCCAACCCAGGGATCAAACCTAGGTCTCGTGCATTGCAGATGGATTCTTTACCAGCTGAGCCACAAGGGAAGCCCTAGAATACTGGAGTGGGTAGCCTATCCCTTCTCCAGGGGGTCTTCCTGACCCAGAAGAAGTAAATGTTAAAACTGGGATATGAGTCATTGATCATTTAGTAAGTCATGCTGCCCTCCACTTAAAATAACTATCACAAAATAGAACATAGGTTAACATTTTAGGCAAGCCAGTGGTAAAAATATTTTAGTTGAACCATCATTTGGTGACTTACATTCAAGGGAGTTATCGATCCTGCTAACAGAATAGAAGCTGCTGCCAAATGGCTGGCAGTGGGCCTGTGTCACCTACTTTTGAAGCTGATATTTTCCTCAACAGCAGGAACCAGTCTCTGAGTGTCCTCCCAGATCCCTTTATCTGAAAAATATGTTCTATCCTTCTATAATTTCACAAAAAGAACTGTATGAAAACTATCAAATATTATCCAGTCATTGTGATTTTATTTTCATTCTACAACTCTTGAAAATGAGGTTTCTAAATAGCATATGATTGCACATTACAGGCAGTTTTTAACTCTCACGTTCTGTACTTTATACATGATTTTCCTCAACCAGAGATGCTTTCTTTTTATCCACAGCTAGAGGTTGAGTCTTTCTTCCCTTCCTTTTTCTAGCACTGACTTTCATTTTTACATATTTAATGACTCATCTGTAGAGCTTTGTAGGATTTCATCTTAGTGTGTTTTCTTTTACCTCTGAGAGGTTGCAAGTAAAATAAGGAAGATACGGGGTAAGAGGAAGGGTTAGAGGGAAGGCAACCTTCCTGACTGTAGAGCATATTTGGTGGCTTTAGGGAGTAAAGATGTACCTACACTATTAACAAGAAAAAAAAAAAAATGGGTTTCTCTTTTGCAAAGAGCACTTTACTCAGAATACATCTCCAGTCTGGACACACAAAACGCCAATACAGGTATTCATCCAGCCAGCTAGAGAAACTGCATAAACTTGTCATCAAATGGAATGACAAATATCACCACATTTTGCCACATCCTGGAGAAGAACTCATGAGCACTAAATCCTGGTAATAAAAATGCTCAGAGGAGCCAGGTTTGGGCCTCAGTAAAAGTTGTTTCTTTCTTCCTTTTTTTTTTTTTTAAATGAAATTTGGGACTTAATTTATTCATATTCCAATGAATAGAATTATGAGCTTGGAAGCACTGTTTTACATTATCTGGTCAAATCTTTTCTTTAGTCTTTTTTTTTTTTTAATACATGATTAAATTAATATTTTGCCCAAAGTCATACAGCATGTTGAAGAGCAGAGCCACTTTTTGCAGAGTTAGATTTTTTGACAATTTTAAACTTTCCTTTTGCATTTAATGTTTCTCTTGCCCATTGTTGCTAGCAGCAAAATCTCTTAGAAAGCCTCATGAGGACTGTGTGCTTTCCTCAGGTATGAGAGGACAGAGAGAAGCTATGAAACAACTTTCTGTCTCGCAGTGGCCCAAGGACAAATGAAACTCTGGTCAAAACCATCAAGACAAACCTGTAGGGACTCTGGGAAACATAAATTACTGGTTTCTTGTGCTTAAATTAAGATGTAGAACATTGAGCTTTTATTCCCCCTTTTTGACTTAATTTTATTGCTAAGATTTTATTTTCATAGTGAACATACACTACTTATATAACAAAAAAAGGAAAGATGAAGGGACAATATTTGCATTTTTATGCCACAATAAAAATGATTGCTGCTGGAGGTTGATAGGAGGAAAAGTAGGAGTTCCCTAAGAGATCTCAGAGGTTACATCTAAGCCTTCACCTCCTCCCAAACCTGTCTTTGTTCCACTGGGTTCCCTTTTCTTCTCTGGGGCCTTGATGCCAAGGGAGATGAGCTAGGCAGCTTCTAACCTAATCACAGAGAGTCGTCTCCTGCTTCTAAATCCACATACTCACAATATAGTTTCTAATTAGAGACTCATGTTCCCTACTTCATGGATATCCCTTAGTAGTAAGTACTACTTGCTTTTCTGCAAAATACAGGACAACGTAGTTTTGTGAATTTCATAGCCCATACCTTACTGCATTCTCATAGTTCATTTGCATATCTCCTCCATCAGACTGTGAACTTTGGGAAATTAAACTTTTATTATCTCTGTATTCTCAGCATCTAGTGTAGTGAGAAACCCAAACTAAATACATTTACTGACATTTGTTCTATTTGAAAGAAAGGAGGAAGGGAAGAAATCAGGATAAAGACACAAAGACCAATCATTGTTATATTTTGTGGTTGTAGATTATTTTATATTTTGATTAAACCCAACCTAAAAGTATTGTAACATTAAAAAGTACATGGACATTGGGGCTTCTCTGGTGGTCCAGTGGTTAAGACTTCACGCTTCCAGTGCAGGCGGGGGGGACACAGGTTCCATCCTTGGTCAGGGAACTAAGAGCCCACATGCTGTGCAGCCAATTTTTTTTTTCTTTAAATACACTGGATGTTATTAAAAATATACTGGACATTATAACAAGTTATAATAATGTACTTGTAAGAAACTCATTTCTATTTTATAAAACACATCTGTATGTAACAGCCCCTGAAACCAGACATACCTGTATTTTGGGGTGTGCTAGCACAATGCTCATTTAAATTGCTAAGACATTTTGATTTTAACCATTCTAACACTTTGAAATGGATTAAATGTAGGTTTTAACAATCTATACTTTTTTAAATGTAGATTTTAATAATAATTAACTTAAAGTATGTATTTGTATTTATAGATTCTAAAACTTCTGGAAAATGTCATTACTCTTTAATGGAGAGTTGAAAATAATTTTCATTAAAACTCAATTTGCTCCCTTCCTGATAAAAAGTCTCATATCAAAGCAGACTAGTCTCTTTAAAGGGCATTATAGTTTACCTCATATCACTATTATTTGATTTCCATCAGTTTCATCATATAGTTGGCTTAAAGTTATATTAATATGTTAGGGGTCTGATAGGGTCTATTGATACTAACATTAAAGCAAAAAAGAGAGCCTCAAAAAGATAATTTCTTTTCAGGAAAAAAGAATAAAGTTCCAAGATTTCCTCTGATTGCTGTTCCTTCTGTTTTACTACTTTTGTGGCTGTGTTATATTATTTAGCTTTAATTCCTCCCATTGTAATTTAAACCTTTTTTTTTCTTGTTCACTCCTTGATGAAGATGGAAAACAGCTGGCTGCCAACAATCCTTTATTTTCCCTCAAATCTTCCCTTGAAACAATACACAGCTCACTTTATTTTCATTGTTCACCTGATCTGATTGATTTACCAACTCACATGAAAACATAGGTGAAAAAATGGACTAGAAATTGTAGTCTATTGATTCATTTCCCACATAAGTCAATTTCTTTTCATTAAATACTTTAATTATGTAAACTATGTTGAGCCTCTTCATGAAGGTGAAGGAGGAGAGTGAAAATGCCAGCTTAACACTCAATATTAAAAAAACTCAGATCATGGCATCTGGTTCCATCACTTCATGGCAAATAGAAGAGGAATAGGTAGAAATAGTAGCAGATTTCCTCTTTTTGGGCTTTAAAATCACTGTGGATGGTCACTACAGCCATGAAATTAGAAGACAATTGCTTCTTGCAGGAAAGCTATGACAAAACCTAGACAGTGTGTTAAAAAGCAAAGACGTCACTTTGCCGACAAAGGTCTGTATTGTCAAGGCTATGGCCTTTCCAGTAGTCATGTACAAATGTGAGAGCTGACAATAAACAATGCTGAGCACTGAATTGATGCTTTCAAACTGTGGTGTTGGAGAAGAATCTTGAGAGTCCCTTGAAAAACAAAGAGATCAAACTAGTCAATCTTAAAGGAAATCAATCCTGAATACACTTTGGAAGGACTGATGCTGAAGCTAAATTGCCAATACTTTGGCCACCTGATATGAATAGCTGACTCTTTGGAAAAGACCCTGATGCTGGGAAAGATTGAATGCAGAAGGAGAAGAGAGTGGCAGAGAATTAGATCATTGGATGGCATCACAGATTCAGTGGACATGAACTTGGGCAATTCTAGGAGATGGTGAGGGACAAGGAAGCCTGGCATGCTGCAGTCCATGGGTTCACAAAGAATTAGACACAACTTGGTGACTGAACAACAGCAAAATGTTGTGATAATAGAGATTCTTCTGAATAAAACAGTATATTTATTAGTATTAATTATTATAAAAATAATGTATTATAGTATATGCTATGTAAATATAAGAGAAGTAATAATTATATATTTCCATACTCTACTGTATTTGTGTATTATTTTAGTTATAAAGCATTAGTTATAGTTTCAATTTGAGGAAGTGTGAAAGGAAGCACTGTGGGATTTTAGTGACCATTTGTACATATTTCAGCATTTTCTCATCAGTGAGAGGAAGGAGAAAATGTGAATTAAGAAATCCCTATTAAAGTGCCAGTGATTTAAGTCCACTAGATTATTAACTCGGCTCTTGCTAAGTCTACCCAGAAGTATTTACCTTGAAAATTTGTGAAACTAACAGAATCCTTTATGTTTAGCCATTACTTTAAAAAGAGTCTTTTGATAAATGACCAATATTCATATTTCTTAAAATCAATTTTATGCAATTCTGAAATATGACTGCATTCATCTGTATACGAAAAAGTGTTGTCCTGTCTAATCAGATGTGAAGTATTCTCTAGGGTCATTTTTCAAATGCTTTCTGTCATTAACATGGGTGTCATTGTCCTACACCTGGACACTCTCACCAGCTTAGCTGCCCACATTTACTAGAGGGTTCTAACCAGATGCAGCAAGTAGCAAAGATGTCACATGCCATGTGGGGCTGTAATATAGTGCACCTGACAACTGGCAGAGCCCCTGGAAACAAGGCTTAATGGTGAAATGAGTGCAATTAAGTGTGCCGTTACATCTATCCTCTCCCAGAGTATGAGAAGGCTTAATGTGACTCATCAGCCCCATTCCAGGTTCCAGACATTTAGAAACTGAATGAGTATAAATAGCAAAAGCCACAGTAAATCAGTTGCATAAAAGAATTTATAAATATAAAAGATGATAAGCAATTTTGGTCTACAGGTTTCTTTTCAGTAATGCAGCTTAGCATTATACCATGTAGTGCTGCTAGAATCATTTCCAATTCAGCACATTTAACTTTGCTATTTCATAAAATATTACCTCCTTTTGCTAGAACAAACGAACCATTTGTAAGCCATACTTTCTGAGGGAGGGTAGAGATGTCTTTCAATTCCACTGCCAAACTCAAAACAAGATTGCTAAATTCAAGTTAAGAAATACTTCTGCACTGACTGAGGTTGCGACTCCCATCCAGTAGTCATTTTGAAACAACCAATAGTACAGTGAGTCAAAAGTCTAAGATTACAGAAATTGCCCATTTGGACAATCAGGACAAGAAGAGTTAGAACATCGTTTTGTGATTCTCTGATCAATTGTTGTCCTCAGGAAAAAAAAAATAAAAAGGTGGAAAATATAAACTTCCTGAACTCATAATCAATAAAACAATAATTTAACTTTTGCAAAAAGGAAAAAAAGTAACAACCCAACTTGGAAAACACAATGGAAAATTTCAGACAGGAGGCCACACAAACAACCTTGAAGAGGTCTAAAGACAAGATTTAAGATCATCTCTGCTAAAGATAGCAAGTGAAGACAAAATAAAAGTGATTAACCAGCATGAGTTCAAGATTTTCCATTACAGATCACAGAAAGTATTCTCTTGCTCTAAAATTCTTTTGCACACCAGAAAATTACTTCTTTACTTAAAAACAAACAAACAAAAAACATTGTAGAAAGGACTGAGTATCTATCTTGAATCTCAGTTTTAACAAAATTTAAAACCCCAAGATATGCTATGTAAATAAGAGAAGAGGAAGGAGCTAAATTCACACTAAGATTGGAACAGACATTTTAAATTTGACTGATCTTACCTGAAAATGTACTTGTGTGTAAAATTGTATAATATAAAACTGAATTTGGAGCTAAAGGAAAGAAATTAATGCTACCCATTAACTAGATCCCAAAGAAGTCTGATAAATTTAATTACAGTTTGATTGCTATATATTGTCTGATAACATTTCTATGGCATTTTACTGCATTGTCCCACAAGGAAAATTAGCAATACACATAAGCTAAGAAAATGCAGTTTCATGCATATCTGATGGATATGGAAATAGAAACAGAGCACACTCAAGGAGGTCGATCAGATGCAAACGTGTATGGTGCCTGCTGGAGCAGATGGCCCAGTTGATGAGAATTTCAGAAAGTTTACAGCCAGACTCCAGGTCCAAAGTCACACATTGAGAAATAAAGGAAACGAAAAACAAAACAAAACCATCCTGAGAAAGCTCAGCTAAGAAAATAAAACGTATCATATTCTAGCCACTGGTTTCTTTAGTTCAGAGAGGATCATTTTAGCAAAAACTTACACTTTTATTTCTGAAAATAAGTCTGAAGAATCAGATACACCATGAAGACTATGATAATTTAAAGATTTAGGTTTAGTATGATGATCAAGCCTACTTTTCATTTATTAAAAGTAAATTGGTTACTTAGCAAATATAGCACTGCACAAATTTCAGACCCATATTATTGACAGAGGTGACTTTTCTCTCTTGTTACACATTAATTAACAGTTACCAGTCAGCACATGGCATATGGTGTTCCTTTCACACCACTGTGAGCCATGCCACAGAATGCTACATCACCCTTCTAAGAATTTTTTCTTCTCCTTCCTCCCCATATGGCATTCAATTCTAAAATAGGTTTTCCTCCACACATTTGGTTGTCTATTTAATATTCCATGGTTGGGAATCAGGTGTGACTGATTGGTGTAAAGTTTGAGTTCTCAGTTGGGTCTACAGATAGGGAAGGAGCTCATCTACAGGAAAGTGTCTCTGCAGAAGTCAACTGAAAACTAAATGCATTCATTTGCTTTAATAGCTAAGTCTCCATGACAGTAAGAAATTAAGATCGTATTATTTAGGTCTAATCAAACTATTTAGCTCAAGGCACTCATCTCTTCAGAATTTTGACCTCAGAAATGCAAGGAGCTGAACAAAGGCAGATCAAAGCTTGACATGGGTAATTTTACCATGGCTTCCAATATGTAATTAGATTGCAAACTCCAAGGCTGTGTAATGCAAATTTATAAAGTGAATTAAATAGTAGAGGGTCATTAGTGCTGACTGGCAACCTCATACTCATTCTCAGACATGTTATTTGATTGACACACATTGTTTGATTCAAGATATTTAAGTTACACGGTAAAATACTTTTTGTCTATAAACATGAGGATATGAATTTTACTAGTAATCTACTGTTATTCTCAATTCTAACAGAACTGAGATTTGCCTGAAAATCCCTCAGTGCTGAGGGACTTATGTTAATGAATTTGGGCACTGGGTTTTTGAAGCTGTTTTTCTCTCCTTTTGTTGTCTATATCTACTGAGAAGTCTTAGAGACAATCTTTGTTTAAAAAAAAATCAAAACACTTCAACTGATAAACAAAGCGCCACTTTTGATAAAAATACTTTCTTAGAGAATTGAGCAGAAAGTACAGAGTTGCCATATACTCCATTCCCCCATGTATGCATAGCTTCTTCATTCAACATCCCTGTCAGAGCAATACATTTGTTAAAATTAATAAATCTACATTGATCTGTAATTATCACTCAAATTCCATAGTTTACATTGTGAGTGGCTGTTATTGTTGTAGTTTCCATTGATCTGGAAAAATATATAATGATATGTATCCACCATTACAGTTCCATACATGGTAGTATTATTGCCCTACAAAGCCTCTGAGATCTGCCTATTTGTCCCTCTCTCTCCTCCCTAACCCTTGGCAATCACTGAATTTTCCTTTTTTTTTTTTTTTTTGCTGTCTCCATAGTGTTACCTTTCCCACAATGTCATAGAGCTGGAGTCAAACAGTATGTAAGCTATTTAGATTGGCTTTTCTTATTTAATAATATCCATTTAATATTCCTTCATGTCTTTTCATAGCTTCACAGACCCTTTCTTTCTAGTGAATAATAATTATCCCTTGTCTGGGTGTACTAGTTTACTAATTCAATTACCTACTGAAGGACATCTTTGTTGCTTTCAAGTTTTAAAAATAAATAAAGCTGCTATAAACATCTGTGTGCAGGTTTTGTGCGGAAATAAGTTTTCATTCCTTTGGGCAAACACCAAGGTGCACACAACTGCTGGACCATATAATCAGAGTAAATCCAGCTTTTTTTTTTCTTTTTTAGCTGGTGAAGTAGATTTTATTTTTTTTTTCAGTGTTCCAATTCTGCTTTTATTTATTTATTTATTTTTATTTTTAAATTAAATTTTATTTTGCTTAACTTTACAATATTGTACTGCTTTTACCATACATTGAGATGGATCCGCCACCAGTATACACGTGCTCCCCATCCTGAACCCTCCTCCCTCCTCTCTCCCCATACCATCCCTCTGGGTCATCCCAGTGCACCAGCCCCAGGCATCCGTTATCAGGCATTGTACCTGGACTGGCGACTCGTTTCCGATATATTATACATATTTCAATGCTATTCTCCCAAATCATCCCGCCCTCTCCCGGACCCAGAGTCCAAAAGTCTGTTCTATACATCAGTGTCTCTTTTGCTGTCTCGTAAACAGGGTTATTGTTACCATCTTTCTAAATTTCATATATATGCGTTAGTATACTTTATTTGTGTTTTCTTTCTGGCTTACTTCACTCTGTATAATAGGCTCCAGTTCCATCCACCTCCTTAGAACTGATTCAAATGTATTCTTTTTAATGGCTGAGTAATACTCCATTGTGTATATGTACCACAGCTTGCTTATCCATTCATCTGCGGATGGACATCTAGGTTGCTTCCAAGTCCTGGCTATTGTATACAGTGCTACTATGAACATTGGGGTACACGTGTCTCTTTCAATTCTGGTTTTCTCAGTGTGTATGCCCAGTAGTGGGATTGCTGGATCATAAGGCAGTTCTATTCCCAGTCTTTTGAGGAATCGCCATACTGTTCTCCATAGTGGCTATACTAGTTTGCATTCCCACCAACAGTGCAAGAGGGTTCCCTTCTCTGCACCCTCTCCAGCGTTTATTGCTTGTGGACTTTTGGATCGCAGCCATTCTGACTGGCGTGAAATGGTACCTCATAGTGGTTTTGATTTGCATTTCTCTGATAATGAGTGATGTTGAGCATCTTTTCATGTGTTTGTTAGCAATCTGTATGTCTTCTTTGGAGAAATGTCTATTTAGTTCTTTGGCCCACTTTTTGATTGGGTCATTTATTTTTTCTGGAATTGAGCTGTAGGAGTTGCTTGTATATTTTTGAGATTAGTTGTTTGTCTGTTGCTTCATTTGCTATTATTTTCTCCCATTCTGAAGGCTGTCTTTTCACCTTGCTTATAGTTTCCTTTGTTGTGCAGAAGCTTTTAAGTTTGATTAAGTCCCATTTGTTTATTTTTGATTTTATTTCCGATATTCTGGGAGGTGGGTCATAGAGGATCCTGCTGTGATGTAAGTCAGAGAGTGTTTTGCCTATGTTTTCCTCTAGGAGTTTTATGGTTTCTGGTCTTACATTTAGCTCTTTAATCCATTTTGAGTTTAGTTTTGTGTATGGTGTTAGAAAGTGTTCTAGTTTCATTCTTTTACAAGTGTTCAACCAGTTTTCCCAGCACCACTTGTTAAAGAGATTGTCTTTAATCCATTGTAAATTCTTGCCTCCTTTGTCAAAGATAAGGTGACCATATGTGCATGGATTTATCTCTGGGCTTTCTATTTTGTTCCATTGATCTATATTTCTGTCTTTGTGCCAGTACCATACTCTCTTGATGACTGTGGCTTTGTAGTAGAGCCTGAAGTCAGGCAGGTTGATTCCTCCAGTTCCGTTCTTTCTCAAGATAGCTTTGACTATTCGAGGTTTTTTGTATTTCCACACAAATTGAGAAATTATTTGTTCTAGCTCTGTGAAGAATACCGTTAGTAGCTTGATGGGGATTGCGTTGAATCTATAAATTGCTTTGGATAGTATACTCATTTTCACTATATTGATTCTATCAATCCATGTACATGGTATATTTCTCCATCTTTTAGTGTCCTCTTTGATTTCTTTCACCAGTGTTTTATAGTTTTCTATATATAGGTCTTTAGTTTCTTTAGGAAGATATATTCCTAAGTATTTTATTCTTTTCATTGCAATGGTGAATGGAAACCACCAAATAGTATCCCAAAGTATCTGTACCATTTTGCATTTCCATGAGCAATGAATGAGAGTTCCTATTACTCCTGACCCTTGCCAGCATTTGGTTTTCTCAGGATTCTGAATTTTGAACATTCTAGTAAGCATGTAGTGGTTATCTCAATTTTTAAAATTTTCATTTCCCTGAGGACATGGTGCAGATCATCTCTGTGCTGCTGCTGCTGCTGCTAAGTTACTTCAGTCGTGTCTGACTCTGTGAGACCCCATAGACGGCAGCCCACCAGACTCCCCCATCCCTGGGATTCTCCAGGCAAGAACACTGGAGTGGGTTGCCATTTCCTTCTCCAATGCATGAAAGTGAAAAGTGAAAGTGAAGTCGCTCAGCTGTGTCCGACTCCTAGCAACCCCATGGACTGGAGCTACCAGGCTCCTCTGTCCATGGGATTTTCCAAGCAAGAGTACTGGAGTGAGGTGCCATTGCCTTCTCCATAGTGTATTGAAATAGTCTTTATTTTAGCTTGCACTATTTGTTTCTGTTTCTCAGTCATGACTCTGTTGGGTCATAAACATTTCATGATTCTCTAGGTATTATGTATTTTATATTAAGTTACTCTTGGTGGAAGACAAAAATAACTTATCTGCAATTTATTTTACTTAAATAAGAATTTTTACATAATCCTTCTCCCCTTTCATATTATATTAGGGTTGTTTATTTAAAATAATGTTACCATTTCCCCTCAGTAGATTGTGCACTCTAAGAGAACAGGAAATCATACCAGAAACAAGAAATCATATGACCTCTTTATCCCCATTGTGTAAACACTGTATAAAACACAGCTCACGATAAATATTTTTTAATGAATAAGCATTATATATTTGGGAGTACATGTTAGTGATCATATGGAAATTTCTATAAATATAAACATAATTACTATAAATGGAAAACACATTTAAACTAAGATTATCTCACCTGTTTCCCATTATTTATTTTGATTTATGACTGCAGATTAAAAAGTATAAGAAACAAAGTCTAAAATAAGGAGCAAAATAAATTGCTTAAGAAGCTTCCCTAGTGATTCATACAGTAAAGAATCTGTCTGCATTGCAGAAGATCTGGGTTTGATCCCTGGTTAGGAAGATCCTCTGGAGAGGGAAATGGCTGTCTACACCAGTATTATTGCCTGGAGAATCCCATAGACAGAGGGGAGCCTGGCAGCCTACGGTCTATGGGGTCACAAAGAGGCAGACATGACTGAGCAACTAACATGTTCTGTTCACTTTTTAAGAATGTTCAGTCATGTGTCAAGAAGGAGCAAATACAGGTTTTAAGATTCTAAACGATCTTAATTGTATACCTATAGAATTATTGCTAACTTCAAATTGAAATAGTTTTAAAAAGAATATTGTTACCAATTAGCATGGCATTTAGAAAGAAAAACTATGTAATTTATTAATTCACTGATGTATTCATTTGTTTATCGTGTAAGAATATGTGGAGAATAAAAGTTAAAATAGTCATTTTATCACGCCTAAAACATTACAGTTGAGAAAAAAAAAGATGAAGGTACTAAAAGAAAGTAGTAAGAGATTTAAAAAAAAGATAACTTTCTGTTATGTAGAGCAAGAGTGACTTCATAGAAAGTAGAGGATTTAGTATTTACTTGCCTCATTTCTTCTAGTGAAAACTGTGTTATTGTTTAAAAGCAGTTGTGGTTTGTTCTGCTATATTAAACACATTTTTTCTAAAATATCATTTTAAAAACTGAATTAAAATGCCAAAAGTTTAAAACAATTTTAATTAGCAAACAGCCTAAGCAAGAAACAATTCAGCTTATTTTAGGAAAAAATTTGAACAGGTTCAGTTCACTTCAGTAACTCAGTCATGTCCGACTATTTGCGACCCCGTAAACTACAGCACGCCAGGCTTCTCTGCCCATCACCACTACCGGAGCTTACTCAAACTCATGTCCATCAAGTTGGTGATGCCATCCAACCATCTTATCCTCTATCATCCACTTCTCATCCTGTCTTCAATCTTTCCAGGCATCAGGGTCTTTTCCAATGAGTCAGTTCTTCGCATCAGATGGTCAAAGTTTTGGAGTTTCAGTTTTAGCATCAGTCCTTCAAATGAATATTCAGGACCAATTTCCTTTAGGATGGACTGGTCGGATCTCCTTGTGGTCCAACAGACTCTCAAGAGTCTTCTCCAACACCACAGTTCAGAAGCATCAATTCTTCAGCACTCAGCTTTCTTTATGGTTCAACTCACATCCAAACATGACTACTGGAAAAACCATAGCCTTGACGAGACAGACCTTTGTCAGCAAAGTAATGTCTTTGCTTTTTAATATGCTGTCTAGGCAGGTCATAGCTTTTCTTCCAAGGAGTAAGCGTCTTTTAATTTCATGGCTGCAGTCACCATCTGCAGTGATTTTGCAGCCCAAGAGTATAAAGTCTTTCACTGTTACCAGTTTCCCCATCTATTTGCCATGAAGTGATTGGACTGGAGCCATGATCTTTGTTTTCTGAATGTTGAGTATTAAGCCAACTTTTTCATTCTCCACTTTCACTTTTATCAAGAGGCTCTTTAGTTCTTCTTCGCTTTCTGCCATATAGGTGATGCCATCTGCATATCTGAGGTTATTAATATTTCTCCCAGCAATCTTGATTCCAGCTTGTGCTTCATCCAGCCTGGCATTTCTCATGATGCATATAAGTTAAATAAGCACGGTGATAATATACAGCCTTGACGTACTCCTTTCCCAATTTGGAACCAGTCTGTTCCACATCCAGTTCTAACTGTTGCTTCTTGACCTGCATACAGATGTCTCAGGAGGCAGGTCAGGTGGTCTGGTATTCCTAAATCTTTCAGAATTTTCCAAAGTTTGTTGTGATCCACACAGTCAAAGACTTTGACCTAGTCAATGACAGTGGATGTCTTCCTGGAACTCTCTTGCTTTTTTGATGATCCAACTGATGTTGACAATTTGATCTCTGGTTCCTCTGACTTTTTTAAATCCAGCTTGAACATCACGTACTGTCGAACTCTGGCTTGGATAATTTTGAGCATTACTTCGCTAGCATTTGACATGAGTGCAATTGTGCTATAGTTTGAACATTTTTTGGCATTGCCTTTCTTTGGGATTGGAATGAATATTGACCTTTTCCAGTCCTGTGGCCACTGCTGAGTTTTCCAAATTTGCTGGCATATGAATGCAGCAGTTTGACAGCATCATGCTTTAGGATTTTAAATAGCTCAACTGGAATTCCATCACTTTTACTAGCTTTGTTCATACAGATGCTTCCTAAGGCCCACTTGACTTCACATTCCAGATGTCTGGCTCTAGATGAGTGATCACACCATCCTGGTTATCTGGGTGTTGAAGATCTTTTCTGTACAGTTTTTCTGTGTATTCTTGCCACCTCTTCTTAATATCTTCTGCTTCTGTTCAGTTCATACCATTTCTGTCCTTTATTGAGCCCATCTTTGCATGAAATTTTCCCTTGGTACTCTAATTTTCTTGAAGAGATCTGTAGTCTTTCCCATTCTATTATTTTGCTCTATTTCTTTGCATTGATCACTGAGGAAGGCTTTCTTATCTCTCCTTGCTATTCTTTGGAACTCTGCTTTCCCTTTTCTCTGTTGTCTTTTGATTCTCTTCTTTTCTCAGCTATTTGTAAGGCCTCCTCAGACAACCATTGCCTTGTTGCATTTCTTCTTCTTGGGGATAGCCTTGATCACTGCCTCTTGTACAATGTTACAAACTTCCATACATAGTTTTTCAGGCACTCTGTGTTTCAGATCTAATCCCTTGAATATATTTGACTTCCACTGTATAATTATAAGGGATTTGATTTAGGAAATACCTGAATGGTCTAGTGGTTTTCCCTATTTTCTTCAATTTAAGTCTGAATTTGGCAATAAGGAGTTCTTGATCTGAGCCACAGTCAGCTCCTGGTCTTGTTTTGGCTGAGTATATAGAGCTTCTCCATCTTTGGCTTCAAAGAATATAATTAATCGGATTTCTGTATTGGCCATCTGGTGATGTCCATATGTAGAGTCTTCTCTTATTTTGTTGTTAGAAGGTGTTTGCTATGACTGGTGTCTTCTCTTGGCAAACTCTGTTAGCCTTTGCCCTGCTTCATTTTGTACTCCAAGGCCAAATTTGCCTGTTACTCCAGGTAGCTCCTGACTTCTTAATCTTGCATTCCAGTCCCCTATAATAAAGATGACATCTTTTTTGGGTGTTAGTTCTAGAAGGTCTTGTAGGTCTTTATAGAACCATTCAACTTCACCTTCTTTAGCATTACTGTTTGGGGCATAGACTTGGATTACTGTGATTTTGAATGGTTTGCCTTGGAAATGAACAGAGATCATTCTGTTGTTTTTGAGATTGCATCCAAATACTGTATATCAGACTCTTTTGTTGACTATGATGGCTACTCCATTTCTTCCAAGAGATCCTTGCCCATAGTAGAAGATATATTGGTCATCTGAGTTAAATTCACCCATTCCAGTCCATTTTAGTTCATTGATTCCTAAAATGTTGATGTTCACTCTTGCCATCTCCTGTTTGATCATTTCCAATTTGCTTTGATTTGTGGACCAGCATTCCAGGTTCCTATGCAATATTGCTCTTACAACATCAGACTTTGCTTCCATCACCAGTCACGTCCACCAGTGGGTGTTGCTTTTGCTTTGGCTCTGTCTCTTCATTATTTCTGGAGTTATTTCTCCACTGATCTCTCATAGAATATTGGGCACCTACCGACCTAGGGAGTTCATCTTTCAGTGTTCTATCTTTTTGCATTTTCATGCTGTTCATGGGATTCTCAAGGCATGAATACTGCAGTGGTTTACCATTCCCTTCTCCAGTGGACCACATTCTGTCAGATCTCTGCACCATGACCCGCCCGTCTTGGGTGGCCCTACACTGCATGGTTTATAGTTTCATTGAAAAAGGTTAATAAGCATTTATAGGGAGTTATTAGAAGCTTATATTAAACCAGTGGACCTATATAAAGGAAAATGATTGACCTCTGTTTTAGAGAGCTAAAGAAGGAGATATGAGTCCAATTCTTCCTGAGTTAATGAAATGCACCAACAGAAATTCAGTATACCAAACAGCTTATTTCAGTATATAGAAATTGTACATTTGGTAATTGAATTCAGATTTTATCAACAAATTGTTTCAGGATTCATGCTATCTATGTGACGATAGTTATATAACATGACTGTATTCAAGATTTTTAACAAATAACCTCACAACACTGAATAGGAAATTTTAAAAAAATCTGATGACTTTGTCCATGATCTGAAATGCTCTAAATCCATCTTTGACCACATTTTTAGCCATAATCCTAAATTGCATTTGTTTCTACCAGATTTATTTGAGATAGTGGAAATAATTTTACTCAAAACTAAAATACTTACAACTGGAAATGGAGAACATCTGTGAAGGGACAATAGGAGTAGAAAAAGTGTGATGGAGTGGAGTGAGAAACATGTACACAGACATGCTATAAGTCTTGTGAAACAGCAAGATGTGGTCTGCAAATTTGCTTTTGAGATGTGTAGCAGCCAACCCATAGGGGATACGTGAATTATTTACATGATTCACTGTGTTCATAAAGCAAAAAATTAATTATTTGAAAGGATCACTGGCAATCTTAATCATGAGACCAGAGACATAATTCTTCCCTACTTTCATACTCTATTTGATGGGATACAGTCTGCTGAAACGTTTCTGTAATATACAGAGGAATGGATATGATCAAGTTCCTATGCCCATTTCAATGGATATTAATTATATAATGCTAAAGTTTCAGGCAGCAAAAAACGATATGAGCCCAGTATGAACATTCTCAATGAATTAATGTAAGAATAAAATCAGAGTATCTGCAAAAACAGATTTTTAACTGTGCAACTTTCTGACATAATCAAAAATTGCTAGTTTTTGTACTTGTACTTTTTTTAAAGTTTTTTTTTTTTATGTAGATTAATTTGTTTAAGTTTTTATTCAATGTGTGACAATATTGTTTCTGTTTTGGTTTTTGGCCATGAAGCACATGGGATCTTAGCTCCCTGATCAGGGATAGACCTTGCACCCCTTGCCTATGGAAAGCCAAGTTTTAACCTCTGGATCACCAGGGAAGTCCCTATACTTTCAATTTTGAAAATGATTATGCATTAGGATGTTTGAGATTACACTCACTGAGAAATTCTAGAACAATTCCAAATGATTTGAAACTCACTGGAGTTGGATTTTCAAATCCAGACTAATCTGTATTCCAGACCTTGATTTAAAAAAAAATAAATAAATAAGTAGATAAAATAAGTATATGCATGGTCCATATCCACCCTCCCCCAGATTTAAGGTTCACTCCAACACATAGAGAAATGAATGAACAAGTCTCCAAAACTCTATGCCAATAGGCATGAACAGGGCTTCCCTGGAGGCTCAGTGGTAAAGAAATCACCCGCCAATGCAGGAGACATGTGTTCCATCCCTGGGTTGGGATGATCCTCTGGAGAAGGAAATGACAACCCACTCCAGTATTTTTTACCTGGAAAATCCTGTAGTCAGAGGAACCTGGTGGGCTACAGTCCATGGGGCCCAAAAAGAGTCAGACACTACTTAGCAACCAAATAGCAACAACAAAGCATGAACAGAACATTTTTATTTAAAAAGAAATTAAAGTGAACTTTAGGAAGGGACTTGTAATCCTGATATGATGTTAATAAATATATAAAATTTTGAATTCTATAATTTGGTGGTGAGTTCTGGAAGATAACTGTATTTTAAGACCACCTCTCTAATTATGGTGTTAACTTGCCAGATAATTTCAACTGTATAGCATTTATCAAAGGGATGCCTTGATTTTTTCCTGTTGTTAATTAAAATATTTTATTTATATAAATAAGGCCATATTCTCCAAATTTTTGTTGTTGTTGTTTGTCACTAAGCTAAATCGTGTCTGACTCTTCTGTGAATCCATGGACTGTAGCCCACCAGGCTCCTCTGTCCATGGGATTTCCCAGACATGAATACTGGAATGGGTGGCCATTTCCTTCTCCAGGGATCTTCCCAAACCAGGGATCAAATCTGTGTCTCCAATATTGGCAGGTGGGTTCTTTACCACTGAGCCATTAGGGAAACCCCTGTTCTCTGAATAGAAAATGCTTTTTACATGTATAAATTCAACATTCATTTAATGACTATATGTCATAGATTGATAATAGAAGTATTTAGTTACCATTTGCTATAATTTTATAGTGTGCTAGAACAGGTACTATTGTAAGCAAGTATTAAATAATTTAATCTTTGAAATCACTCTATGAAGTAGATACTATTTTTACTAAATTGAAAGATGAGGAAACTAAGTTACAGACAGGCTAAGTCACTTGGGCAGAGGCAAAATTCTAAGTGGCTGAGCCAAGGTTAAATAAACAGGGTGACAATATACAGCCTTGACGTACTCCTTTTCCTGACTGGAACCAGTCTGCTGTTCCATGTCCAATTCTAACTGTTGCTTCCTGATCTGCATACACATTTCTCAAGAGGCAGATCAGGTGGTCTGGTATTCCCATCTCTTTCAGAATTTTCCACAGTTTATTGTGATCTACACAGTCAAAGGCTTTGGCATAGTCAATAAAGTAGAAATAGATGTTTTCCTGGAACTCTCTTGCTTTTTCCATGATCCAGTGGATGTATATTGTCACCCTGGTTATTTAACTTATATGCAGAGTACATCATGAGAAATGCTGGACTGGAAGAAACACAAGTTGGAATCAAGATTGCTGGGAGAAATATCAATAACCTCAGATATGCAGATGACACCACCCTTATGGCAGAAAGTGAAGAGGAACTCAAAAGCCTCTTGATGAAAGTGAAAGAGGAGAGTGAAAAAGTTGGCTTAAAGCTCAACATTCAGAAAACGAAGATCATGGCATCCGGTCCCATCACTGCATGGGAAATAGATGGGGAAGCAGTGGAAACAGTGTCAGACTTTATTTTTCTGGGCTCCAAAATCACTGCAGATGGTGACTGTAGTCATGAAATTAAAAGACGCTTACTCCTTGGAAGGAAAATTATGACCAACCTAGATAGCATATTCCAAAGCAGAGACATCACTTTGCCGACAAAGGTTCGCCTAGTCAAGGCTATGGTTTTTCCTGTGGTCATGTATGGATGTGAGAGTTGGACTGTGAAGAAGGCTGAATGCCAAAGAATTGATGCTTTTGAACTGTGGTGTTGGCGAAGACTCTTGAGAGTCCCTTGGACTGCAAGGAAATCCAACCAGTCCATTCTGAAGGAGATCAGCCCTGGGATTTCTTTGGCAGGAATGATGCTGAAGCTGAAACTCCAGTACCTTGGCCACCTCATGCGAAGAGTTGACTCATTAGAGAAGACTCTGATGCTGGGAGGGATTGAGGGCAAGAGGAGAAGGGGACGACAGAGAATGAGATGACTGGATGGTGTCACTGACTCGATGGATGTGAGTCTCAATGACCTCCGGGAGTTGGTGATGGACAGGGAGGCCTGGCGTGCTGCGATTCATGAGGTCGCAAAGAGTCAGACACGACTGAGCGACTGATCTGATCTGATCTGATCTGAGCCAAGATTTAAACCCAGGCAATCTAAATCCAAAGCAAGTGTTCAGAACCCATTCAAACCATATGGCATGTGACTTGTACCTTCACAGAGCTATCAGGGAAATAACTGTATTTAATAAGTAACTGCAATAAAAACATGTTTGATGTGGGGACTCACAGTAAGAAAACTAAATCTTTAAAAAGAAAAAGATGAAGACAAAGTCGAAGAAGAAGAAAGCCTGAAAAAAGAGATTGGAGCTTGCCAGATAAAGTGGGGAGGGGTAAATCTTTTCAGGAAGAGAAAACTGCATCAGCAAAATCTTATGATTCCATGTATTTATATTCAATAATATAGAGTTATCTTGTCATTCCTGTATACATGGGTTAGTGATCTCTACATTGACTGAATTAATAGATTTGTCGCCTTATCCTTCACTTCCTACTTCTTCCAGATATAAAATAGGTCTTCAGAGTTTTTAAATTATATAACTGTTGCTTGAAAATAGTGTAGGCTATATATAGCAGCATAAAATTATTTTGTAGCAAATTCAGTTACTTCTGATGTTAACATCATTAGCATCACTATGCTGCTAAGTTGCGTCAATCGTGTCCGACTCTGTGCGACCCCATAGACGGCAGCCCACCAGGCTCCCCCGTCCATGGGATTCTCCAGGCAAGAACACTGGAGTGGGTTGCCATTTCCTTCTCCAATGCACGAAAGTGAAAAGTGAAAATGAAGTCACTGAGTCTTATCCGACTCTTAGCGACCCCATACTTCAACGATAAAGCATCCACTGATAAATATCTGACGTATTTACTTCATTAGAAAATACATAAGATAAATTTTTACGTCAAAACATAAATTATTCTATTACCTAATATAGTTACAAGGCCCAGGCCACAAAAATATGCATTAATATCTCCAACCCAAGTTGAACACAAAGAGAAATTAGTCTCAAAAGCAAGTGACCTTGTCCACTTGGGAGAACATTTTATGTAATACAGTGCAAGTTATAAAATCAGAGGTGTCATTTCTACAATGTGAATTTTGAAAGCAAAAGGCATTTTATTTTATTTTTTATATAGGAAAATCATCTAAAAAAGAGTGGATATATGTATATGTGTAACTGATACACTTTGCTGTATAGCAGAAACTAATGCAACACTGTAAATGATCTATACTCTAATAGAAGTTATTTTTTAAAAAGTAAAGGGCATTTCAAAACCACACTCAGCCCTCTTTTCTACCATAAGCTGGATAGCTCACCAGTATAGAACCAATGGCTTGTACTAATATAATAAATCATTGGCATGGAAGAAAAATAGAATCTCAGAAACCTCAAGGGTTTGTTGTTGTAAATAACAGCACTGATAAAGGAGAAAAGGAACAGCAAAAAGCAATGATTTTAAAGGTAAATTGTTTTTTGTCTTCACAAAATGGGTCGCTATACTTTCAGATTCTTAGTTAATATGTGAGTCAAAAAGATGATTCATTCTTGTCTTATGGCAGCATTTAAGTAAGTAATGCCTAACAGCAAATGTTTTGTATTTTCTTAGAAGTTCATTATTTAAAAATAAAACAAGAAACTCATCTTATTTCTATATGTGTTTCACCTGCAAATGCAGTAGATATTATATTATTTTATTATAATGTGAATCAAGTACCTGGCATGATATTATTCCAAATACAAATTTAGCCATTCTAAATAGATGGAATACTAGATTTCATTTACTTCATTTTTAACATTTTTATTAGTTTATTTTTAAATAACTTTGGGGATTTACCTGATGGCTCAGTGGTAAAGAATCTGCCTGCAGTGCAGGGGATATAAGAAGCACATATTCGATTCCTGGGTCAGGAAGATCCCCTGAAGGAGGGCATGGCAACCCAATCCAGTACTTTTGTCAGGGAAATCCCACGGACAGAGGAGCCTGACGGACTACAGTCCATTGGGTCTCACTGAGTCAGACATGACTGAGTGCACATACATGCACACATGCATTCTTTCATCAATTTGTTTTGAATAATTTTTATACTTTCAATTCATTTTTAGCTTTAAAACACTAAAATATGATTTCTACATAATCGTGGCCAGATTTGTCTCGCAAGAGGCATTGATATTTTATGAAACATGCTTCAGTTTTCAATGTGTGAAGGATGAAATTCTTTTCTGTCTTTTCTCCCCAGTCCTCTATTGCACTCAACATTATGCATTTAAGGGTTACTCTTGAGGATTTGTTCATGGAAAACCGTATAAGTAAAACTAAAATAAAATTGAGAAAGGAATGGGAAGAAACAAACACCTAATTCTGAGCTTACATATTGCCCATTGTAGCTGTAATTATCAGCCCTGCTCTCTTAATTTTAATGACATCTATTTCTGTTACAATAAAAATAAGCAAAACAATGACAGCCATTGGCTACCTATGAAAGAAATCTTTTCCGTTGTTGTTAGATACTATTTTTATAGCAAATTTTTTTAAAGGATAAAACTGTATGATCATGTATAAAGGAAGACAAAACATAAGCTATCATCTACCAAGCTCAATTCAACCCTTTAATGTCAATGTATCCATTTCTCTAATGAAGAAAGTGGTCATCAAAAATGTCACACAGATGGAAATGTCCTGATTGACAGGTGATACAATAGATGAAAAATCATAATATTGACAATTATGAAGTACATTGGAAATGTATCAATACACTAAGAATCATAAATTATTCCAACCCTGAGTGACTTCACTTATCCTGAAAAGTCACTCATCTTATCATAGTGAAGAAAATCAAGAGAAGAAACTAAAATAATTTATGTAGATACTCTTTTAACATTGTATTTTATAATGATAGAAATGCTTTTTAAAAAATTACATATGAAAAAATGGCCACATTAAGTCACAGTTTGTGGTAGATTGAGCAACCAAGAATATGGTAAATATTGACACTATGAGAAAATGATGCAACAGCTTATAATTTCAGTAAAATAATTAAAAATAAATTAAAAACTTTATAGTCACTATAATTGCAACTATGAAAAAGGTATTTATAAAGAAAGATAGAAACATATAGACATATAGAAATATCAAACTAAGGCAGACATATGTAAATCACTGAGTTCATTGGAATAATATTTATTAAATATTAACTTAATATTTCATGTTGAACTATAAAATGCAAGTTATACTCAAAGTTTCAAGCTAATGAACATTTCCTGATCAAATTTTCTAAATATTTTTTATTATTTAGCAGGAAAGCGACACAAAGCATTTCTATTTTAGTTAAGTTCATTTTGCTCCCTCTAATTACTTATATG
The DNA here is from genome assembly GCA_935064755.1 of Tragelaphus eurycerus. Classification (NCBI taxonomy): domain Eukaryota; kingdom Metazoa; phylum Chordata; class Mammalia; order Artiodactyla; family Bovidae; genus Tragelaphus; species Tragelaphus eurycerus. The sequence goes on along the minus strand of CAKXYN010000012.1, from coordinate 7,010,091 downwards.
TAATTATATTAATATATATATATATGTATGGGAGTGGCGGAGAGGTAGAGAACTCACCTGCCAATACAGGACCTACAGGAGATGTGGGTTCGATCCCTGGGTCGGGAAGATCCCCTGGAGAAGGAAATGGCAACCCACTCCAGTATTCTTGCCTGGAAAATTCCATGGACGGAGGAGCCTGGCAGGCTACAGACCAAAGTGTCACAAAGAATCAGACACAATTGAGTAACTGATCATGCATGCATACATGTGTAAATATATATTTGGAGATTTATATAAACTGTCATCTTTTCTTCACTAGAAGATAAACCCCTAGAGTGAGAATTCGTGTCTGTTTCATTCACTGTTCTACCAAAAGCACCCAGAATGAAGTTTTTTATAAGTCAAACTTTATAAACTATATACCATATAAACAGAACACTAGCTATTTTATTTCCAAATATTTAAGTATGTACATGGGCTAGATGCTTGGTACTTTGCAGAATTCTAAGAAAGAACAAAAAGTATTTTCCAAAACAGAATAACAATGGAGCATTTAATCTTGTCTCTCTGCTAATTTTGAAATAAGATGCTTACACTAACATTAGGGAAATGTATTACCAACCCTGAACTCCACAAACAAACAAATAAAAATAAGAAATAAAGCTGGGTCTGTGAGAGATCTATTTAAACTTATATCTAAACTTCTACTAGAAACTCCATTACTTACATGTCTTGGGTCATTTGCTCATAGGTAATAAGAAATTCAGTCAAGTAGATGCCAGATACATTGCAATCAAGCTAATCATAAGACAATCGTTTTGCTATAATAGATACAAATGCTTTTCTGTGTCATTAATTTTCATACATACTTGCTTAATACTACAAATGTAATTGTAGGTGTTAATCTCAGAATATGTTATGGATGGAATTGAGACCTCAGAAAAATACATTGAATTCTCATCTCCAGAACTTTATCTCATTGCAGAATTCATTAGTTAAGATGAGATCATACTAGACTAGAATGTCCCCTAATCCAATATGCTGCTGCTATTGCTGCTAAGTTGCTTCAGTCCTGTCCAACTCTGTGCGACTCCATAGACAGCAACCCACCAGGCTCCCCTGTCCCTGGGATTCTCCAGGCAAGAACACTGGAGTGGGTTGCCATTTCCTTCTCCAATGCATGAAAGTGAAAAGTGAGAGTGAAGTCGCTCAGTCGTGCCCCACTCTTAGCGATCCCATGGACTGGAGCCTACCAGGCTCCTCCGTCCATGGGATTTTCCAGGCAAGAGTACTGGAGTGGATTGCCAGTGCCTTCTCCAATATGACTAATGTTCTTATCAGAGATAGTATAAAAATATGACAAAAAATGTTCAGGTGAAGACAGAGGCAAAGATTGAAATTATGCTACTACAAGCCAAGGAATGTCTGGGACTACCTGAAAATAGAAGAGATGAGAGAGTCTTAGAGGCTTCAGAGGGAACAAAATCCTACTGATACCTTAATTTCTCCACAAGAAATTTCTTGTGAGAGAACAAATTTCTGTGCATTTAAGTCATCCAGTTTGTGTTACTTTGTGATGGCAGCCCTAGGAATCTAGTGCAGGTCTAGGAAACTATTAAATTGAATAATGCCATGTAAACGGCCTGGAGCTTAAAGACTTGAGTTTCAATCTTGGTTCTACCATACTTTGCTGTGAATGACTTCATGGGATTACTAAACCAAAATGTCTTAATCTGACAGCAAAAATGTTATTTGCATCATAGTCATATTTGCTTCTCCCTTCCTTCCTTCATTGAGCTCATGGGTACCCACAGTACTATTAGAAGAGCTTAAGAATAAATCTAGCCTTTCCTTGAGTTTCCATTATATGTATAAAATCACAACAGGTACTACAATGATTTGCATTTGGTACTAACAGAACACAAACTGATCTCAGAGCATTAAAATGCTCTGAAAAAAGGTGAGGTTCAAATACTAACTAAAATTTCCTATTCATGCCAATTCAAGGGGCTTCCCTGGTGGCTCAGAGGTTAAAGTGTCTGCCTGCAATGCGGGAGACCTGGGTTCGATCCCTGGGTCTGGAAGATCCCCTAGAGAAGGAAATGGCAACCCACTCCAGTACTCTTGTCTGGAGAATCCCATGGGCAGAAGAGCCTGGTGGGCTACAGTCCATGGGGTCGCAAAGAGTCGGACATGACTGAAAGACTTCACATGCCAATTCAAAGAAAACCAACAGTATCTCTCGAATGCAGATACCTATAAGAACAAATACACTATGCAGAGATAAGAAGAGCAGGTGAAAGCCAAGTATGAATATAGGAAAGCATAAGGAGTGTTTTCCTTAGCAAAATAGCACATGGATTCCATGAAATGAAAAGTGTATCAACTGAATGGGCAAGACTAGAAGCCCATAGGAAACTACCTTCCCTGTCCTGAGATTGTCAGTTTCCCATAAAGTCACTTACAATAAATTAAAAGTCAATAAGTTAAATGTTTGTCCTTTTGTACTCCTGGCCCAAGAGTTTCCTAATAAATTTGATAATATGGTAGCCTTTTTGACAAGCTTTTACTGTTTTGGTCCAAGTGTATTGACAACCTGTACTAATTTCTTGAATAGCACACAAGAAAAAGTATTTTGACAGCTTCAACCTACTGTCTGATGATAGAAATTAAGATAATTATGTTGACCTTTCTCTTGGAGGTTCTGGTGGGAAATGATATCTTTAGACAATCTATATTAACCCATCTGAAACACAACAACAACAAAAAAAACTCTAAATTTTTCTCAACCTGAAGATTTCACTTGGTTTTCCCAAACTATCTAGAGTTATAACAGTGATGTATTCAGAGGAATGTGATCTCTTGAATTACAATTTCTACCTTTATTCCTTTTCTACACTTTTCAGATCAGATCAGATCAGATCAGTTGCTCAGTCGTGTCTGACTCTTTGCGACCCCATGAACCGCAGCACGCCAGGCCTCCCTGTCCATCACCAACTCCCGGAGCTCACTAAGACTCACATCCATCGAGTCAGTGATACCATCCAGCCATCTCATCCTCTGTCGTCCTCTTCTCCTCTTGCCCCCAATCCCTTCCAGCATCAGAGTCTTCTCCAATGAGTCAACTCTTTGCATGAGGTGGCAAAGTACTGGAGTTTCAGCTTTAGCATCATTCCTTCCAAAGAAATCCCAGGGCTGATCTCCTTCAGAATGGACTGGTTGGATCTCCTTGAAGTCCAAGGGACTCTCAAGAGTCTTCTCCAACACCACAGTTCAAAAGCATAGTTTCTTTCAAATTGTTTCCTTGAGTTCATTTCAATTAGCACGGTTAATAGTATGCCAACTACTGTAAATAAATTAAAGCAGCGACTGTATATGAGGTGGTGTGTGCTTTTGTGTGTGCGTGCAGTACTTTTACATGCTCTTCTAGAAACTTTTCTGATCCTAATGAAAGCTAACTGTTTTTCATAGAACTGAAAAAAAAAAAAAGGTAAATCTTACATGAAGTAGTTAATTTCTGTAATGAGAGAATATATATTTGTGGGGACATTGAGCATTATTAAACTCTCTCTCCCTTTAGATGAAGCAATTTATCCGATCTGTGTGATCACCTGTATAGGTGTTTTCTTTTTGTGGCAGTTCCAAAATAACCCCAAATTAATCAGTTTGATGAATAGTCCAAAGCTTTTTGCAAAAGTTATTAAATTAAGACATCAAAATCAAAATTTGCACTGAATAGCCTTTTTTCCTTTTTCTACCTTCCTGCCTGAAGCATTAATTTAGTCAACAACCTCTGATTTTCTAATAATGTGAAGCCTCTTCAAGAGACAAGGAAAGGATTACAAAAAATTTGGCAATAGTGGAAATAAATATTTAGTTTTTCTCCACTAAATTCTATACTCATACAAGATTTTCTAAGAATCAATATCCAAATTTACATATATGCATAAAAGCATGCCTGATTATTCCATCACTTCTGATGAAATTTTCTCTTGAAATTGAGCCACATTAGATTCAGACACTTAAATTATGATCAAAATTTATAGGTTTCAATGCTTGACCACTAAAATTCCTCAACACTGTGTTGCTAATATGAAATTCATCTAATGCCTGTATTTTGAATCCAATCAATAATTTCTCATAGAAAGTCTTTGTAGTTTAAAATGTTTGCAATTAACAGCATCTCTATCTCCCTCACACCACACACACACACACACACACACACACGATGTCTTCATGCAATCTACTTCTACCAAGAGATTTACTAGAGATCTAAAACATCTGTGAAGTGACTAAAGTTCTCAATAATAGAATTTCATTTTACAAATTAATTTTAAGAAAAGGACACTCTAGAAACCATCACAGAATTAGAAAAATTTTGATCATTAGCTACCAGTGATTATCTTCACGGGAACCAAGATGCTTCATAGAGACAAAGATGGTATGAAAGAAAGAAACTAGAGAGAGAGAAAATCATGGAAAAAAAGAGAATCGATCCTGCCCTATATCATTTTTATATTTTGGCAGAAAAGTAAATCTCATAATGCCTTAAATATTCATTCATCACTGGTTTAGTCATTGTCACAAGTACACTCCCACCCAGTTCTGTCTGCTAAGTCGGGACTACGAGGCTGATTCAGGGCTGCTTTCATGACTGAGCTTGAATCAGGGATTTAAGAAAGATACTGGATAACATCATTTTTTTTTTTGGAGTACAGAAGAGAACTACGTGCTTCCTCTAGAAACATATATAGGAATTTGCTAGTTATTTTATGCTGTTGATCACGTCTACTAATATTAGATTATTTCTTGTGAAGCCTGGTAAGAACTTCCTCAACAGACAGCACTGCTAAATGTTATGCCTTCTCATAAGAACACATTTTCCTACATGCCATTGTAAATTAGACAACTTGTGAGTCTTCTGTACAGTTTCACTTGTTTTCTGTGTATGGCCATCAAGGTTTGTTCTTTGTCTAAAGCCATGAGGACTGGTGGGGTTATTTTATTTTATTTTTTTCTTTTACTGTAGTGCTTGCACACAGGGCTGTGAGTAAAACTCTTCTGCTCTCTGCAGGATGCAGTTTCCCTCTGCAATTTCTTTTTTTTATCACTGTCCTTGAGAAATAACATTAGCTGTCACCCCTCACATGAAAGAGGTGAGGGAAAGAAAGCCTCCCTGATTCTCTGGTAGAGTCTGTTTCTTTTCAGGGTTTCCCAGATCATGTTTATGTATTTTCTCTTGTTCTCTGATCTTATGCGGAGGTCTTGCCCTCCTCACCATTTTCATTTTCATCCATTTCGTTTGCTAGTTTTTCTTTTCCATTTGAATCTTTATTTCATCAGCCTGCTTCATTCACCTCATCTCACATCTCGACATGGGGGACTCCAGTCGCAGACACCTCATTTTATCCCTGTGCTCTGCAAGCTTCCATTTGATGATAAAATTTGCACAGTTTCAAAGTGTTTTTAAACCAACAAGTCTGTTTCTGTGCTGCACACATTCTGTACTCAGGATCCTCATCTCTTGTAATTATGTGCCATAATTTAAGAGGGCATAATGGGTGAAATTTGTGCAGAGGCATCAGGATTAAACATGGCTTTTTCTTCCAAGCAAGTGAATGATAACTAACTCTTAAGGAACCAAAATTTGAAATTAAGGAGAACATTTGTTCCACATGCATAACTTAAGCCAAAAAGGAAAACAGAACAAATAATATACCTCACTCTCAAGAAACATTTGATTTTAACAATTTATAGAAACAAGAGTCTAAAATCCAAAGGAAAGCATAGTGTCTGTTGCCAAGCAACCTAACCGGCCCATGATTTTTTCATATATATATATGTCTACATACATAAACATGTATATACATGTACATGCATGTGTATACATACACATGTTTATGTGTGTAGACATATAAATATATGTAAATTTCCTTTTTAGCCTTGAAAAATAGAAGACAAAATCATTGATTGAAAAGGAGTAAATTAATACAGAGGGCAATAAGAGAATTATGAAAAACTTAAGACTTAACAAATCATTTATACCTCTTTAGTTTGGCACCGCATTCCAGTACTCTTGCCTGGAAAATCCCATGGACAGAGGAGCCTGGTAGGCTGCAGTCCATGGGGTCACTAACGGTTGCACATGACTGAGCGACTTCACTTTCACTTTTTACTTTCATGCATTAGAGAAGGAAATGGCAACCCACTCCAGTGTGCTTGCCTGGAGAATCCCAGGGACGGGGGAGTCTGGTAGGCCGCCGTCTATGGGGTCACACAGAGTCGGACACGACTGAAGCGACTTAGCAGCAGCAGCAGCAGTTTCTTTTGTAGTTTTTGTTTAACTTACCTCCAGATGAACCATACACTAATATGAACTTTCCCACTGTTTATAGCAAATATTCTTTACCAGCCAATGAAATTAAAAAGTTCTGAAGTAAAATTAATGTTATAATAATGTAAAATGGCTTCTATTTAAATATCATTTATTTATTGTGAGTACACCTTGCAGAAATGCAGTAGATCAGATTTTAGACTCAGGCACCTAGATAACAATGTAGTGGCTTAACACAAATATGCATTCTTGTTAATTACAGATTATTTGGGTTAACAAGTGTTTATATATGGCACCCCACTCCAGTACTCTTGCCTGGAAAATCCCACGGACGGAGGAGCCTGGTAGGCTGCAGTCCATGGGGTCGCTAAGAGTCGAACATGACTGAGCGACTTCACTTTCTCTTTTCACTTTCAGGCATTGGAGAAGGAAATGGCAACCCACTCCAGTGTTCTTGCCTGGAGAATCCCAGGGACGGGGAAACCTGGTGGGCTGCCGTCTATGGGGTCACACAGAGTCGAACACGACTGAAGTGACTTAGCATAGCATAGCATAGCATATATGAAATACTTTCAGTATTTAAGTAAAAAGTTATTTCAGATGTCTATTTTTTATATAGTCATTTTTTCTCTATTCTGACACTCCAGGTCTCCCAATAAATAACATATTATATATACTTTTATTGTTGTAAGATCCTTATTTTTCCACACATTAAAATCTCTGAAATTGAAATATTTTTTTTACTATTATCATCCAGGAGAACATATTTAACATTTATGCATTTTGTATAAATTCATTAAAATGTGATTTTAAAAGACATATTTTAAATACCTTAACTGTGAAAAAATTAAGTGATACAAAAACATTGTATAAATTTCAATTGGAAGCATATTTTTAAATTTCTTAGGGGTAGATAAAATAATTGTGCATCTTACCTTCAACAGTGTTTCAGATTAAACAAAAAGTGGGAGTTTCTAACTTTTAAAGAACAAAATCTTACTCCTGATATTTAATATTTTGGGGATATGTAATCTCAAATTTGTTTCAAATTAATGTGAATAATAAAAAATATTACCTTCGTAATAGATATCTGTTTGAAAAGAATGCCATTCATTACTGTGTCAGTTGTGATTTTCATTTTTAATAAAATTTTAAAAAATATTCTCCACTCAAAGCATAGCTATTTAGGTAATTCAATGAAAAATTTATCATAGCAGATAATAGATTGCAGAACTTCTCTGATCTTGAGAGACATGTAAGTCTGTATGTCAAGAGGCTCACTATGTGTTATGGGATTTTAAAATTAGCATTGCCTTATAGTACAAAGTACATACAAAGTATGGGCTAATTTGACATTTTTTTGTGTGTGTGTGTGATGGGTAGATTATGTTTTAACATCATTTAAAAGTTTTTTAATCAATATATTTGACCAAAAATCTTATTTTCTAGTTTGGATGTTAAGTATGTTTTTAAATGCTTAATGTCACAGCCATCTTTTTTAATGGGAAAAAATGGAAAATAAAATTCCTCCTAATTAAAAAGTTAACTTGTTCATTTCTTTTACTACTTAAAATTTTATTTCTCTTGAATGTTAAAAGTGATTAAAAATAAGTTTGGATAAAATGAGACATTTCTGAAGTGAAATCCACGCAGCTCATATTTCCATATCTTTTTTTGACAGTGGAATTTTTAAGAATAATATATTGAGGTACCAATATGAGCTTTATTCAAAGTAGAAAGGAGTTGGCTATAGCCCCCTTTGGACAGATGGCTAATGAATGCCTTTACTTTAGGACTCCATGGCTCATCTCATTCAAAGGGATGGCTGTTTCCTATTTTTTGTAAGTGACTATCAGCTACCATGGGACAGTGACAATTAGAAGCAAGAGGATCTCCAGGTGTTCCTCTATAATTAACTAATTGTGAAGTGCTTATTTTAGTGATACATAGAAGTGTCTTTTTGTCCAACTGAAAACACACTTAGGACATATTATTTCTAAATAAATAAGCATAATGGACAATGAAAATAAAAGGAGTATTTGAAAGAAAAAAAAAAAAAAGCAGTGCAATTTTAAGAAGGCTTCAAAAGAAGGATCAGGGAAATGTTCTGTGAATCAATAAGAAATCTGTAAAGCTGTGGAAACAGACAAGCAATCGGCCCTGGGAGTTGATGACCAAAACCTTCAGGCCAGGGAATAGCTGACAGGTGGGCTCATGTGGGAAAGGGCCACGGTTTATTTTTCACTCTTGTGCAGTTTTATGTACTTTTGACTAATAGGGAACATAAAACTGAAAAACTGTAAATATTTTCTTTTCCTATTTCTTAGAAACCAAACATATTGAGTGGGGATGTTGACGTCCACGTGACTGTTTATAAAAAATGTACTCCTTGCCTGTGTGGCTAGGAGGAGTGACCAACCTTAAAAATGAACATCAAAAAGAGATTTGACTTATGACAAATCTAATACATGTTTGAAAAACTTTCAATGTAGAGTTTAATGCAATCAAACAAGAAGTCTTAAACATCTCCTCCAATGGTCTAGATCCAAATCCTAATTGTAACTGGTTACTTTGCTTCAGGTTCAGGTTTAATTGGTGGTATTTAAAGACATCAGGCATGCCTAATAGAATCTCCACATAGATAACAATATCTCAGAACTTTCAATATCATAATTTTTTCAAAAAGCTTTTAGATAAGTAATTTCAAAAGATTAAATTGAGGTGGAGAGGAGGCCTCATTTTATGGAGCAGGCATTGAGTAGTCAAATAATGTTTTAATGTATTTAATCAACACAGTTACTTGAGATAGATAGCATATCAATGTTAAAGAAACAAACCCAGCATAGTTAAATAAGTATTTTTCAGTCACATAGCCAGAGATTTTAGTTTGCTGAGGATCAGAGATCTTGGCACCAGCTCAGACCCTGGATAAAAAGAAGTGTGTTCATTTTTGTGTTTGTGTCCCACCCCTTCAACTTGCATAAAAATTGAAAAATAACTCAAGCTAAAGCACTTAGCTTCCTTGGTGGCTCAGTCAGTAAAGAATCCTCCTGCAATGTGGGAGACCTGGGTTCAGTCCCTGGGTTGGGAAGATCCCCTGGAAGAGGGCATGGCAACCCACTCCAGTATTCTTGGGCTTCCCTTGTGGCTCAGCTGGTAAAGAATCCACCTACAATGCAGGCGATCTGACTTCAGTCAATGGGTTGGGAAGATCCCCTGGGGAAGAGAACAGCTACCCACTTGAGTATTCTGACCTGGAGAATTCCATGGACTGTATAGTCCATGAGGTCGCATAGGGTCACAAAGAGTTGGACATGACTGACTTTCACTTCACTTTACTTCAAAGCACTTACACAGAAAACATGTAGTAGATATACTCCCTATTTGATTCCCTTAATAAATCTGAGCTTTTTTTCTTCCCATTGCCACTTGTATATGTGACTGTGTTGGCAATTATTACAAATATTATTTCAATGTCATAATTTAGATATTTTCCCACTATTTCATCCACATTGTCACTTCTTAAACTCTAAGTTATTCTAGGAAGCTTATACTTTTAATAAAAATGAAAAAAAAATTCAATATTTGTTGTTGTGTTTAGCAAAATTTAATTCCCTTTTAATAGAACTGACTGAAGAGGATTAAAGACATGAGAAATGAAATGAATATTAAACACTTAGGAAAAAATAAATAGCTTTGTCACTTGAGAGCACAAATACAGAGTCGATACATTAAAAATGGCAAGAAAAAAAGAGAGAGGCATTTCGAAAATTCTTTTCAATTGAACTTCTGCTGTAAACAGTGTATAAAATATGATTTGAGGGGATAAAATGTTGCAAGTTTAGGTCAATGATATTCTGAGTATTTGTGAGGAAAAAAATTCAACTTTTTCAAGTAATTTAACTCAATTAACAGAGAAAGTTACATGTCAAATTCTATCAGTGGCTGAATTTACTAGATGACTGGCTTTATTACCCAAATTTGGCAACAGATGTAATTTCCGCATATTCATAGGCTTTTTTTTAGTGAAATAAAAATATCACAAGCTATGGTAACTACTAGTGTGACTGTGACAGGGCTTGAGAAGAACTTTATATGGATTAGCTTTTGTTTATATTTTTTTTAATTATTCGAGTATAGTTGCAATGTTATGTTAGTGTCCACTGTACAGCAAAGTGAATTAGCTATATACATATGTATGTGTAAATATATATATATCACTTCTTTATAGTAGATTTTAAAAATCTTTTTTTTAATTTAAATTTATTTATTTTAATTAGAGGCTAATTACTTTACCATATTGTATTGGTTTTTACACTAAATACATTTAATAGTTTACTACTATTATCTTCTCCTTTAAATATGAGAAACATAAGCTGAGGGTGATTTCAATCAAGATTATGTAGGCCTCTCTAATGGCAGAGCCACTACCCATCTAATACAGCATTACAATACTATTCTCTCATGTTACAAACTGAGTTATTCAGATAATATTGAGAGTAAAGTAATAGTTGTCTCTTTTAGAAATGACACAGAGTATACGCCCATGAGCTTTGCAATCAGAAAACTCATGTTTAATCCCTAGGTCTGTCATCTACTACTATCTCTGTGATTCTAGCATGAGATTAAGCTTTCTGTGCCAGACGATATCATGGTGCAAAAATCACTGATTACCAGCTTTGGTGTATGGAAGAAGTAGCAAAAGCACTTATTGAATAAATTATAAAAGTCTCTTATGTTCCCCTGTGGTGGTGGTTTTGTCGTTAAGTCGTGTCTGACTCTTGCAAGCCCTTGGGGTCTAGACCTCCAGGCTCCTCTGTCCATGGAATTTCCCAGGCAAGAGCACTGGAGTGGGTTGCCATTTCCTTCTGCAGGGAATCTTCCCAAACCAGGGATTGAAACTGCATCTCCTGCATTGCAGGCAAATTCTTCCCTTACAGAACTACCAGGAAAGACGTATTCCCACATGGAGGCAATACAAACATCTACCAACTCTGTACCTAAATATCTCTGTGACCATGCCAATTTTTAGACGTAGTAAATACGAATGACTATAATAAGGTTTAAAACTAACATTTGGTGTTTAGATGTATTATTTATCACTATTCTTTAATATAGATGCTTTTATTTACTAAGAATTGGGTAAGAAAAGTATGATTTTTTTTTAACTTTAGGGTCCAGACAAATAGTCTATCTGGGGTCACAAGCACCCACCAACCAGGATACCAAGGATGGGAGAAATAAGATCACTGACATTTTTTCACACTCTTTTCTTTTGATTCAAGATTGGTAAGAGTCTTCAATAAGTGGTTTCTTTATTCTTAACTTATTATTTGTGACTCAACACAAAACCTTTTTTCCATTTCACAACTTAACTAAAATTGTTTTTGTCAAGTGGAATCTCATTGATTCTAAAACTACTGGATTCTTTGCACTTTTTATATTTCTTGTACTCTCTTGACATTTGACTCTCCTGCTCACTCTTGCATTCTGAATACCTTCTTCTCCTCCCTGAAAACCATATTCTGCTAATCATTTTCTAGTGTTCTTATCTGTTGCTTCTGTCATAGATTGTCCCTGTCAGTTTGTCCTTACAAGGATATACTTATATTCTTGAATATTTTTTAATAACCATTTTTACTGAGATATAGTTAATTTACAATGTTGTGTCAGTTTCAGGTGTATAGCAAACTGATTCAGTTATGTATATACTTTCTTTATACATAACTGTATATTCCTTTTCTATTATAGGTTATTTAAAGCTATTGACGACCTGACCTGCCTCTTGAGAAACCTGTATGCAGGTCAGGAAGCAACAGTTAGAACTGGACATGGAACAACAGACTGGTACCAAGTAGGAAAAGGAGTGCATCAAGGCTGTATATTGTTACCCTGCTTATTTAACTTATATGCAGAGTACATCATGAGAAACACTGGGCTGGAGGAAGCACAAGCTGGAATCAAGATTGCCAGGAAAAATATCAACAACCTCAGATATGCAAATGACACCACCATTATGGCAGAGTGAAGAACTAAAGAGCCTCTTGATGGAGGCTAAAGAGGAGAGTGAAAAAGTTGGCTTAAAGCTCAACATTCAGAAAAGTAAGAACATGGCATCTGGTCCCATCACTTCATGGCAAATAGATGGGGAAGCAGTGGAAATAGTGACAGACTTTATTTTCTTGGGCTCCAAAATCACAGCAGATGGTGACTGCAGCCATGAAATAAAAAGATGCTTACTCTTTGGAAGGAAAATTATGACCAACCTAGACAGCATATTCAAAAGCAGAGACAATACTTTGCCAACAAAGGTCCATTTAATCAAGGCTATGGTTTCTCCAGTAGTCATGTATGGATGTGAGAGTTTGACTATAAAGAAAGCTGAGTGCCAAAGAACTGATGCTTTTGAACTGTGGTGTTGGAGAAGACGCTTGAGGGTCCCTTGGACTGCAAGGAGATCCAACCAGTCCATCCTAAAGGAAATCAGTCCTGAATATTCATTTGAAGGACTGATGCTGAAGCTGGAACTCCAATACTTTGGCCACTTGCAAAGCACTGCCTCATTTGAAAAGACCCTAATGCTGGGAAAGATTGAAGGCAGGAGGAGAAGCGGACGACAGAGGATGAGATGTTTGGATGGCATCACTGACTGAAATGACATGAGTTTGGGTAGGCTCCAGGAGTTGGTGATGGACAGAAAGGACTGGCATGCTGAAGCTCATGGGGTTGCAAAGAGTCAAACATGACTGTGCAACTGAACTGAAGTGAAAGCTATTGAATATATTTCCCTGTGCTATACAGTATATCCCATTCTTTTATCTGTTTTACACATAATAATGCAATATGTTAATTCCAAACTCCTGGTTTATATCTCTCCTCCAACCCACTGCTTATTATTCCTTTTTGTAATAAGTTTGTTTCTTATGTCTGTGAGTTTATTTCTGCCTTGTAAATAAGTTCATTTCTATATTTTTTTTAGATTACACATATAGTGATATCATATGATATTTGTCTTTCTCCATCTGACTTACTTTACTTAAATTTTAATCTCTAGGTCCAACCATGTTGCTCTAAATGACATTGTTTCATTCTTTTTTATGACTAAGTAAATACTCCACCACCCACCTACCCCCCACTCCCACACACACATCTATATATACCACATCTTCATTGTTCATGCCTCTGTTGATGAACATTTAGTGGACATTTACATTCTTTCCATGTCTTGACCATTGTAAATAGTGAATTCCATGAACAGAGGAGCCTGATGGGCTACAGTCCATGGGGTTTCAAAGAGTTGAACAAGACTGAGCAACTAACACTTTCATGAATATTGTTGTACATATATTTTTCCAGTTATAGTTTTCTCCAGATATATGCCCAGGAGTGGGATTGCAGGGTCTTATAGTAATTCTATTTATAATTTTTTAAAGGAACCTCTATACTGTTTTTCATAGTTTCTGCACCAATTTACACTCCAACCAACAAGGAACTTCTTATATAGTTACAAGTTCTCCCTAGATGATATTATCCATTTAAATAGCCCTACCATTTATATTTCAAATTCTTCAAAATCACTTTGTCTGTTCCAGATCAGTCTTCTCCCCTCTAGAGATGTCATATTTGACCACTACTGATTCTTTATTCCTAATTATTCTACACAATTCCATCTTAGCAAGTTTCAATAAAAGCACTGTCTTATCTCTCTTCTTTGAAGTTGATATAGATTCTTTCAGTGACCACCTGATTGTCAATCCTGATCAAACAGAAATCTCAAGAAGCATCCTTAAATCTCTCCTTTAGATTCAAAAACCAAATAAGCAAAAAAATGTATCATCTCTTCTACATCTTTACTAACTCTTAAATCCAACCATTGTTTGTTTGTTTGTTTGTTTTTCCAGATTTCTTCTATATACTTCATTCAAGCCCCATGTTTTAGGCCTACAGGTCTCTTCAGGCAACTCTCTTTCCTGGCCCCAGCTTTGACCCCTTCAATCCATTCTCTACTTTGTAATCATGCTATGCTAAGTCACTTCAGTCGTGTCCAACTCTGTGTGACCCCATAGATGGCAGCCCACCAGGCTCCCCCCGTCCCTGGGATTCTCCAGGCAAGAACACTGGAGTGGGTTGTCATTTCCTTCTCCAATGCATGAAAGTGAAAAGAGAAAGTGAAGTCACTCAGTCATGTCTGACTCTTAAGCAACCCCATGGACTGCAGCCTACCAGGCTCCTCCGTCCATGGGATTTTCCAGGCAAGAGAACTGGAGTGGGGTGCCATTGCCTTCTCCGCTTTGTAACCATAGTGATCTTCTAAAACACAAATTGGACATAATCACAATTTTGAGTAAATTAAGTGGCTTACATGCTTTTAAAAATGAATTCCTAGCCCATTGGAATGCTGTTTTTGTCATTGCTCTATTTTAACTTAAGAAATAATCTCAAGCTTATCTACCTCCTTAAATGGGATTTTTCCTGCTTCTTAACACATTTCCATGGGTCTCCCAGGTGGCACAGCAGTAAATAATTCACTTTCCAATGCAGAAGATGCTAGAGACATGGGTTGGACCCCTGAGTTGGAAAGATACCCTGGAGAAGGAATTGGCAACTCACTTCAGCATTCTTGCCTAGAAAATTCCATGGACAGAGGAGCCTGGCAGACAACAGTCCTTTGGGGTGCAAAGAGCCAGACCTGACTGAACACAGATGCTAACACATCTCCTACTCCTCTGTCATGTCGCCCAGGATGACTTTTGATTCCATAAGTTATTTGTGCTAAGGCATAGGTCCTCTCTCGGTGTCTAGGCTACTCTTTTAACCAACAATGCCTGCTTCTTACCAACTTTCTTTGTGGGCTGAGCTTATTTAAACTTCACAACTTGGTAGGGTCATTCTGTTCCTTCTTCCCTGAGTGGTTTTTCTGACTCTTCTCTCCATAACCAAGACAGATGCTGCTCTGCTGTGTCCCAAGCCTCTTCCTTCACAGCATTCATCGCTTGATATGGAACAAGAATCATCTCTTCCTGTTTCTGCCTCTGACCTGCAAGCTCAAGAGTAAGACATTCATGCTGTGGTTCTTGGTATCCCCAGCATTGAGCAGAGTATCTTCATACTGGGCTCAACAAATATCTGTGGGGTGAATGAAGGAATGAATGTGTTAGAGAAATTACCCAGTGACATCTGAACAAGCCCAACCTGTGCAAAGAAACAGAAAAGGTATGGATTAAGGGATTGCCCAGACTGAGTCACAAAATTAGAATAGTTTTTTTTTTTTTTTTTTTTTTTTAAGTATATACTATATTCCAGAGTAGAAGGGAAAAGGACAGGAAAGAATAATGGCTGGAATAAATGCAGAGAGAAAAAAAGAAGTGATAGTGGCCAAGATGCTCATAATTACAAATACATCAGAAGACACGGAAAGATATTTATTCTTAATTTCTATCAGAAATAATCCCATTCATTGTGCTTGTCAACAGGCACCCTCAGCTTTGTAAAAGAGATTTTAAATAAATATTAAGCCTTGAATCTTTTGAAGATCTCTGGCCACATATTCCCACTGTGAGTGCTGTTAGCGTGCAATATTTCTTAAACATGACAAGTTGAATAGTATACTCTAACTTGATGGAATAAATCACATAGATATTTAAAACAAACAGCACATGCTATTACATAAATTTCTTATGTTTCTTTTACTCATATTCAGCTTACAGACTTTAAAATCCAAGGAATAGAAGCACGGAACCTATTATAAGACACTTCATTAAAGGAAGATAAGTGCTGTCCCTATAAATGGGTGCATATTCTGTTGCCATAGAAAGGTTCTCCTTTTCTACCATCACTTTGTAATCCTAGAAACACTTCCCAACTTGATGTGTGAGGTATTCAACTGAAAGTTGTAAAAACATTCTCTCCTCAATGTCTTCCTTCTATTTGATTATTTTTAGGGAAAAGTAAGTCCATGTACTGC
Organism: Tragelaphus eurycerus; assembly: GCA_935064755.1. Lineage (NCBI taxonomy): Eukaryota > Metazoa > Chordata > Mammalia > Artiodactyla > Bovidae > Tragelaphus > Tragelaphus eurycerus. Next base: position 6,993,811 of record CAKXYN010000012.1, on the reverse strand, counting down.
CCCTTTTCTCTTAGTTTCTTTGGCTGACCTCCAAAGTGTAGCTGTCAGCTAGTGTTAGCTAAATAAGTATGAGCCATGGCCCATGGCCCATTTACTGTCAGTCACTTAGATGGGAATATGCCCCCTGTATTAGCATTGCTGAATGTCAGGAGTAGCAACCATCAATATAATTTTCTTTAGTCTGACACCCAAAGACTGAGTAAGGGCATCAGGAACTATTATACAAACAGACATTAAAAAAAAAAAAAAAAAAACTGGATATACTCTTTATGTTTAAGAAGTATGTTATAATTAAATCTTACCTTATCGAGGAAATCTATCATAATTAACCTCATTTGCTGTCTCTTACTTTTCAACCTCAGCTTTGAAGTATACATGTATACTTCAAACATATACAAGTAAAGTTGCCAAGAAAATACAAGTAAAGTAATTAAGCATATTACTTATGTTTAGTGTTTTAATTGCCATTGTTTAATATGTTGCTTGGTAAATGTAGTCTTCATTTGTGTGTGTTCATGAATCTGTATATCTGTGTTTCGTCTCCTTATTTTCTGTCTTATATATTTTTGTGTCCTTTCTCAGCTCTTTCTAGAGTACCTCATCTACATTAGTTATCTGAGTATATGCTAAATAAAAAATGGAAAGATAGTCTTGTTTTTTGATTCTAAGGTATGCTCAGTTCTATAAATTATCATAACATTGTTGTTTTCCAATTGTCAAAATAAAGAGTCTAAAGAAGACAAAATCAGGCAAAACCTCTCAATCTATAGATTATCCTTCTGAAATACTCTGAATATATCAATTTAATCTATAACCATATAAAATATGGTTCTAAGTATAGATAAAAGTTTAGCAAAAACAAAATAACATCTAATTTAGTTTTATACAATTATTTTTCACTTAATATTAAATATTTAATTATTAACAATTGAATGTTTTATTATAAAATTGTGACTGAATATTTATTATACAGGAATTTATGCCTTCCTGGATTCCCCCATCAAATTAATGCATGTGGGACTGTGTCACAAAGCAATCAATTCACACAAACAAATACAGCTTCAAAGTTGCAAGAAATTAAGAATATTCTTTAAAAATTTATCAATGCCTGGGAGAAGACGGACAACTTCATCTAGGACATCTTGCAAAGTGAAACAAAGTTACATCTACCTGCTGCTACTGCTAAGTCGCTTCACCTGTGTCCGACTCTGTGCGACCCCATAGACAGAAGCTCATCGCTCCCCCGTCCCTGGGATTCTCCAGGCAAGAATACTGGAGTGGGTTGCCATTTCCTTCTCCAATGAATGAAAAGTGAAAAGTGAAAGTGAAGTTGCTCAGTCGTGTCCGACTCTTAGCGACCCCATGGACTGGAGCCTACCAGGATCCTCCATCCGTGGGATTTTCCAGGCAAAAGTACTGGGGTGGGGTGCCATTGCCTTCCCCGTACATCTACCTAGACCTCTTAAAAATAAGATAATAAACAAACAAGAAAGGTTTTATTTAATCATTTAAATATATAAAGACACAAGAGAATGTTAAACATAGCAATTTTAAAGGCAAACTTAGTTGTTTAATGTGGAATGAGCTTACAAACCAGAATGCCTGTGACAATCCTGCTTAAGATTTTCTTATGTATTTTTAAATTTTTCATTTTTCACTCAAGTATGATTGTTATTGATGCTACTGCTGTTGTCATTAATTTTTGTTCTAAAAAAGGTTAGGATGAGTTGAGTAGCTCTCCACTTAATACTAGATCTCACCCCATAATGTGGGAGAAAGGTGGCAGAGCAGAAGGATATACACTCATCTTCTCCTACAAGAACTCAAAAGCTACAACTTGCTGCTGAACCACCATTGATTTGAGAATGTTGGATCCCACCAAAAATAGATATCCCACATCAAAGGGCAAAGGAGAAGCCCCAGCAAGATGGTAGAAGGGGTGAAATCACATTTAGAATCAAACCCTTTACCCACCAGATATGCTCAGGGGGCTCAGACAAATCTTGTGTACATCAGGACCCAGACCTCCCACGGAGACTGAACCAGAACTGTGTGTGAGTCCCTTCTGCAAAGGTACTGGTCAGCAGTGGCCTGCTGCAGGGGCAGGGACTTTGGGTGCAGCAGACGTGGGTATGGCATAAGACCTCTTGGAGGAGGTTGCCATTAACCCCACAACCAGAACTTACACAGGACTGGGGAAACAGAATCTTGGAGGCCACAAACAGAATCTTGTGCACACCAGAACCCAGGAGAAAGGAACAGTGACCCCACAAGACATTGACCCAGACTTGCTCATGAGTGTCCAGGAGTCTCTGGGGGAAGTATGGGTCAACAGTGGCTTGCTGCAGGGCTGGGGGCCCTGAGTGTGGCAGTGTGTGCATGGGAATTTTTAAGGGGTTGGTGCTGGGGACCAGCCCCAGCTGATCCAGGGAGTTCAAGGTGTAGACGGCGTCGGTGAGAATCAGGATACAATAGTTATAATTAGAAATATAAAAATAATAGAACGAGGATAGCTCAGTAGGAAAATTCAGTGGAGAAAAGAGGCTGAGTAGCTTGGTTTACGCGGGGGACCAATAAAACTTCAAGACAAGAAGTTTGCACCACTTACGTAGGCCGCAGGCGTCTTTCCGTTCTCCCGAAGGAGAGGAGACACTGAGGCCTCCCCCGTCCGATCTTAGAAGCCCAGGCATAATTAGTAAGCATGGTGGGTTTCGCGCCCCAGATGGAGACTCAGCCAGAATTTGAGAGAGAGAGCGACATGGGGAGACCAGTCTTTCCAGGAACTGATCCCCATTCTTTATTTTCCATGGTCTACTTTTATACACTGAGATGTTATACAAAAGTCACGTGGGGTCTTACAAATGTATACAGAGGTCTTAGGGGTGTTACATCATCTTCCGGCCAGGGGGCCTGTTGACAATTTATGACCTTCTCCTTGTGATAGCGGTCAGTCACTTATTTCTCCAGGGTGATTATTCTTAAAACAGACTCCACTAGATAAGTTTACATTCCTATAGGGTGAGGGTGTAGTGGGTTTTAGTCAGGGAAAGAATTTACTTAGCCTAAAGTCTAATGTGATTAATATCAAAGGTTAATACTTATCTCTTCTATTCATTAATGTGTATAAGGGCAGGGGAAGTGGAGACTTAGCAGCAATCATTGGCTCAACAAATGAAAAACCCTTCACCAATACAATTTCTAATCAGCCCATTATACTTATGCTAATAGTTTTCTAACTTCTCTAAAGAACCTGTTTTTAGAAGGTTAAGAGCATCTCATGCCTCCCACTGTTGGGAGGCTGTGAGTAATCACATGTGGCTGGACAAGCCTGTCAGGTGGGCCAAAGAACCTTCAGAGGAGTTTGTAGGTTAAAACACTCCTGTCACACCCAGGAATTTTTATTAACTGAAGCTTTAAGTTAACTCTTTTTTCAGAGAGAGGTAGTGGGGGACAGCCCCCCATAAAGTCAGAGGTGTAGGTGAGAGCACAAGTAGTAAAGCAGGCAGGCTCTGGTTTTGGGGGTAGATGCTCGAGAACCTCCAAGGGGCTCCTGAGGCTAGACCCCACCTTTGTGTATGTCAAGCCTCCTTCCTCATGACCTTTGCCACGGGTGGAGCGCTAATTCAAACCGGCTCCCAACAGGTTGGTATTATCTTTCAGTTTCAGATCAGTTCAGTCTCTCAGTCATGTCTGACTCTTGAAACCTCATGAATCGCAGCATGCTAGGCCTTCCGGTCCATCACCAACTCCCAGAGTTTACCCAAACTCATGTCCATTGAGTCAGTGATGCCATCCAGCCATCTCATCTTCTGTTGTCCCCTTCTCTTCCTGCCCTCAATCCCTCCCCACATCAGAGTCTTTTCCAATGAGTTGATTCTTCACGTGAGGTGGCCAAAGTATTGGAGTTTCAGCTTCAGCATCAGTCCCTCCAATGAACACCCAGGACTGATCTCCTCTAGGATGGACTGGTTGAATCTCCTTGCAGCCCAAGGACTCTCAAGAGTCTTCTCCAACACCACAGTTCAAAAGCATCAATTCTTCAGTGCTCAGCTTTCTTCACAGTCCAACTCTCACATTCACACATGACCACTGGAAAAACCATAGACTTGACTAGATGGACCTTTGTTGGCAAAGTAATGTCTCTGCTTTTTAATATGCTATTTAGGTTGGTCATAACTTTCCTTAAAGGAGTAAGCATCTTTTAATTTCATGGCTGCAATCACCATCTGCATTACCTCCACTATAGTTTGTCCTCAGGTGAAACAACAGGGAGGGAAACCAGTCCCACACATCAACAGAAAATTGAATTAAAGTTTAGCTCAGCATGACCCTGGCCATCTGAACAAGATGCAGTTTCCCCATCAGTCAGTCTCTCCCATCAGGAAGCTTCCAAAAGCCTCTTGTCCTTAATCTTCAGAGGGCAGACAAAATGAAAAACATAATCACAGACAACTAGCCAAACTGATCACGTGGACCACAGCCTTGTCTAACTCAATGAAACTATGAGCCATGCCATGTACAGCCACCCAAGATGGACACACATGGTGGAGAGTTCTGAAAAAATGGTTCACTGGAGAGAGGAATGGCAAACCACTTCGGTATTCTTGACTTGAGAACCCCATGAACAGCATGAAAAGCCAAAAAGATAAGACACTTAAAAATTAACTCTTAAGGTTGATACGTGCCCAATATGCTACAGGAGATCAGTGGAGATATAACTCCAGAAAGAATGAAGAGACAGAGCCAAAGCAAAAACAATACCCACTTGTGAATGTGACTGGTGATGGAAACAAAATCAAATGCTGTAAAGAGCAATATTGCATAGGAACCTGGAATGTTTGATCCATGATTAAGGGAATTTGGAAATGATCAAACAGGAGATGGCAAGAGTGAACATCATTAGGAATCAGTGAACTAAAATGGACTGGAATGGGTGAATTTAACTTAGATGACCATTATATCTACTACTATGGGCAAGAATCCCTTAGAAGAAATGCAGTAGCCTTCATAGTCAACAAAAGAATCTGAAATGCAGTACTTGAACCCAATCTCAAAAAAACAGAATGAACTCTGTTCTTTTCCAAAGCAAACCATTCAATATCACAGTAATCCAAGTCTACGCCCTGACAAGTAATGCTGAAGAAGCTGAAGCTGAACAGTTCTATGAAGACCTACTAGAACTAACACCTAAAAAAGATGTTATTTTCATTACAAGGGACTGGAATTCAAAAATAGGAAGTCAAGAGATACCTGGAGTAACAGGCAAATTTGTCCTTGGGATACAAAATGAAGCATGTCAAAGGCTAACATAGTTTTGCTGAGAGAACCCACTGGTCATAGCAAACACCCTCTTTCAATAACATAAGAGATGACTCAACAGATGGACATCACCAGATGGTCATTACCAAAATAATTTTGATTATGTTCTTTGCAGCCAAAGATGGAGAAGGTCTATGCACTCAGTAAAAACAAGACCAGGAGCTGACTGTAGCTCAGATCATGAACTCTTTATTGCCAAATTCAGACTTAAATTGAGTGTGGAGAAAAGGGAAGCCTCCTATACTGTTGGTGGGAATGTAAATTGATGTAGTCTCTGTGAGAACAGTATGGGGGTTCCTTGAAAATCTAAAAATAGAGCTATCATATGATCCTGCAATCCCACTCTTGGGCATATATCTGGAGAAAAACATGGTCCAAAAGGATATACACACTTCAAAATTAATTGCAGCACTGTTCACAACAGCCAAGTCATGAAAGCAACCTAAATGTCCCTTGATAGAGGAATGGATAAAGAAGATGTGGCACATATATACAATGGAATATTACTCAACCACCAAATGAAATAATGCTATTTGCAGCAACATGAATGAATCTAGAGAGTGTCATCCTAAGTGAAGTAAGTCAGACAAGAAAAGAGAAATATTGTATGATATTGCTTATGTGCGGAATCCAAAAATATATAAAAATGAACTTATTTACAAGTCAGAAAGAGACTCACAGACTTAGAGAATGAACTTATGATTTGTCAGATGGGAAGGATGGAGAGAAAGGGTAGTTAGGGAGTTTGGGGTTGACGTATACACACTGCTATATTTAAAATGCATAACCAACAAGGACTTACTGCATAGCACAGTGGACTCTGCTCAATATTATGCAGCAACTTAAATGAGAAAATAATTTGAAAAAGAATAGGTACAGGTATATGTGTAACTGAATCACTTTGATGTATACTTGAAACTACTGCAACATTGTTAATCAACTATTGTTGTTCAGTTGCTAAGCCATGTCTGACTCTTTGCTACCCCATGGACTGCAGCATGCTAGGCTCCTCTGCCCTCCACTCAAATGTAAAATAAAAAAATAAAAAAGATTTCCTAACAGTAATCCTGTAGTAAGTTTTGGGATATTTGAGAACAGTTATTTCTTGTACTTTATCACCCAAAAGGTGGCCTGCAAAGGGCTTCCATCCTTTAAGAGCAGACTTGCAATTTGCATGATTGTGGATCATGCCCTAAGGTTGGAGTAGCTAGGATGTTAGGGTGATTGGGCTGGAGTGGCAGGAGTTGGAACGGCTCTCTGTAGATGGGGCTGAAGGTAGTCCAGAGAGGTGTGATCTAAATGTGGTTCATTAAATTTCTAAAGAACACCATACACAAAAATAAACTCAAAATGGATTAAAGAGCTAAATGTAAGACCAGAAACCATAAAACTCCTAGAGGAAAACATAGACAAAACACTCTCTGACATACATCACAGCAGGATCCTCCATGACCCACCTCCCAGAATATTGGAAATAAAATCAAAAATAAACAAATGGGACCTAATTAAACTTAAAAAGCTTCTGCACAACAAAGGAAACTATAAGCAAGGTAAAAAGACAGCCTTCAGAATGGGAGAAAATAATAGCAAATGAAGCAACAGACAAACAACTAATCTCAAAAATATACAAGAAACTCCTACAGTTCAATTCCAGAAAAATAAATGACCCATTAAAAAAATGGGCCAAAGAACTAAATAGACATTTCTCCAAAGAAGACATACAGATGGCTAACAAACACATGAAAAGATGCTCAACATCACTCATTATCAGAGAAATGCAAATCAAAACCACTATGAGGTACCATTTCATGCCAGTCAGAATGGTGGCAATCCAAAAGTCCACAAGCAATAAATGCTGGAGAGGGTGTGGAGAAAAGAGAACCCTCTTACACTGTTGGTGGGAATGCAAACTAGTACAGCCACTATGGAGAACAGTATGGAGATTCCTCAAAAAACTGGGAATAGAACTGCCTTATGATCCAGCAATCCCACTGCTGGGCATACACACTGAGAAAACCAGAATTGAAAGAGACACGTGTACCCCAATGTTCATAGCAGCACTGTTTACAATAGCCAGGATTTGGAAGCAACCTAGATGTCCATACGCAGATGAATGGATAAGAAAGCCGTTGTACATATACACAATGGAGTATTATTCAGCCATTAAAAAGAATACATTTGAATCAGTTCTAATGAGGTGGATGGAACTGGAGCCTATTATACAGAGTGAAGTAAGCCAGAAAGAAAAATACAAATACAGTATACTAACGCATATATATGGAATTTAGAAAGATGGTAACAATAACCCTGTTTACAAGACAGCAAAAGAGACACTGATGTATAGAACAGTCTTTTGGACTCTGGGAGAGGGAGAGGGTGGGATGATTTGGGAGAATAGCATTGAAATATGTATAATATCATATCTGAAACAAGTCGCCAGTCCAGGTACGATGCTTGATAACAGATGCCTGGGGCTGGTGCACTGGGACTACCCAGGGGGATGGTATGGGGAGGGAAGGGGGAGGGGGGTTCAGGATGGGGGGGGGCACGTGTATACTTGTGGTGGATTCATCTTGATGTATGGCAAAAGCAATACAATATAGTAAAGTTAAGCAAAATAAAATTTTAAAAAATAAAGTTTAAAGAAAAAAAAATGAATGATCTATCAGCATAAAAAGAGGTTTGTAAGTTTCACTGATTTCAGTCATAGAAAAACTAAACTTTGCTCTGTTAAGCTAAAAATTTACAAGTCTGAGGTTTATGAAGCTAATAGCTTTTAAAGTTGTACTCACTAGGCAGCATTTTTGTGAGGTACTGTGATGGCATATAAAAAGTTCTAAAACTTAGAAATTTTGCTTCTTGTAATTTTAAAAATATAATTTTTTAGACATGTACAAGAATGTTCATTATACTATTAGAACAATAGAGGAAAAATAACTAATAATATCTATGATTGAGAAATGAGTAATATTTTAATGCAGTTACTGAAAGTTATGTTATTGGGGATTCCCTTGTAGTTCAGTTGGTAAATAATCTACCTGCAAGGCAGGAGACTTAGGGTCAGTTTCTGGGTTGGGAAGATCTCCTGGAGAAGGAAATGGCAACCCACTCCAATATTCTTGCCTGGAGAATTCCAATGGAGAGAGGAGCGTGACAGGCTACATACAGTCCATGGGGTTCCAAGAATCGGACGCAACTTGATGACTAAACCACCACAAAAGTTATGCTTGGTAAAAAAATTTAATGGAAAAAAAAAAATACTAACAATATAATATTCAGTATGTAAAGAGAATACCAGAAAGTTGGTCGGAGGAAACATATAATTTTTTTATACTTTTAGTGTGTTTGAAATATTTAAAATATTCAATTAAAGCCATTTCCTTCTCCAAGACATACTATATGATCATGTAAAACTCCTGAATGAAGACACAGGAAGTACCATCTTTGACATTTGTCTTAGCAATATTTTTTGGGGTGCATACCCTCGGGCAAGGGAAACAAAGGCAAAAATAAATAAATGAGACTACCTCAAAAGCTTTTGCACAGCAAAAGTAGCTATCAATAAAATATAAAGAAAGCCTGCTGCATGGAAGAATATATTTACAAATAATATATCTGTTAATGAGTTTTTGTCCAAAATATACAAATAACTCAGATGCAACTCAACATCAAAAGCCACGCATCAGATGAAAAAATGGACAGAGGATCTGAATAGGCATTTTTCCAAGAATGACTTACAGATGGCCAACAGACACATGGAAAGATGTCCAACTTCAATAATCATTAGGAAAATGCAAATCAATACCACAATGAGATATCATCCTTTTATGTAAATGAAATCTGATATCGTCTGTGTTTTTGTGATCATGGATTCTGCTCAATTCCCAAACATTCTGGTGACTTTGCACAAGTGAAGCCCATGTTTTTCTTCTCTTTCTCTAAGTTCTGGAGGTATGCCTTTTCTATTTCACTCAGTCTGGCATTGAACCAAGACAGGTAACTTTGCCACCTCACTTAGTCAAATGGGGGGTTATCTCACCTGCTCAGTTGTAGGCTGTTGACATACCAACTAGAGCAGAACTTAGAGCAAAAAATCTTTGATTTTGACCTGTGTGTCTTTTCTCTAGTTCCCAACTCTGTCTAGCATTATGGGTCAGGGATAAATACTTATTGCCAGGGATGTGTATTTTTAATTTGTGTGTTGGGGGGAGGGTTGTTTTTTATCCCCATTCTATTTGAACAAAATACTACACAAGATATCCTAAAACTTCTTAGACTGACATACAAATAAATGTCATAGAGAATTAATTGTATTTTTCAATGAACTGAAACAGCTCTCTCTCCTGGGAGAAGAGTTCTTTCTGACGCAGAGGGGTAAATAAATTAATCTTCTTCAATCGCTTGTTCTAGAATATTGCATGTGAGGCTCTCCAGTAGAATCATTCAATACCTCTCTTAAAAGGGAGTATTTTTAAGTTTCCTTTTGTATGAATTCAAAGGGGACCTGGACTTTATCTACAATCAATTTTTCCATAAATACTGTCCACCGAGTAAAGATTCCATCACGGAAATTAGTGGTCTCCTTCCACAACTTGGAAGTGGACACTATTTAGATAAAGAGGAGATTTAGTTAGACTTTCTAATGATATGGCCCTTTAGAAATATAAGCCTATTTTGGAAGAATAAAATCATTCTATCTATTTATCTATCTATCAAATTATAAATCTATCTATCTTTTATGCCCCCCTCCCCTGGGCCATTTGAGAGTAAGTTGAAAATGGTTCCCCTTTACCTTTAAATATGTTAGTATTTGGGCTTCCCTGGTGACCAGTGGTAAAGAATTCACCTGCAATGTAGAAAACGCAGGTTCGAACCCTGGTTTGAACCCTGGGTGGGGAAGATCCCCTGGAGCATGGCAACCCACTCCAGTATTCTTGCCCGGATAATCCCATGGACAGAGGAGTCTGGCAGGCTACAGGTCATAGGGTCACAAAGAGTTGGACATGACTGAATCCACTTAACATGCACACACTTTAGTGCATATTTTTTAAAAATGAGAGCATTCTTTTACATCTCTTAAATAACAATATAACTATAAAAATTAAAAAAATAGCATTGATACAAAATTATCACTAATCTATTACATATATATTCTATATCTAGACATACTCATAAATCAGTATCTATACCTATATCCTAATTTGGGAAAGTCATATGATGAACCTTGAATTTCCTGCCAGCTTCAATAATAGGAAAGCTTTGATTCTAAACCTCAGATATTAAATTGACGTATTCAATGACACCACTCATGTATTCTTAATGAGTCAAAAATGTGGACTCAGATATCATTTCTGACTACATTTCAACAGTCACAGTTTAAAAATGAATTTCTCTAGCTACATAAATGGAGAAGGCAATGGCAAGCCACTCCAGTACTCTTGCCTAGAAAATCCCATGGATGGAGGAGCCTGGTGGGTTGCAGTCCATGGGGTCGCTACTAGTCGGACATGACTGAATGACTTCACTTTCATTTTTCACTTTCACACAATGGAGAAGGCAATGGCAACCCACTCCAGTGTTCTTGCCTGGAGAATCCCAGGGACGGCGGAGCCTGGTGGGCTGCCGTCTATGGGGTCACACAGAGTCGGACACGACTGAAGTGACTTAGCAGCAGCAGCAGCTACATAAAAATAAAATTGTCCTAATAATGTCCTTTAGAGCATTTATTTATTTACTGATTTATTTATTGGTACAGTATCCAGTCCAGGGTTGTATTTAGGATCATGTCACTTTCATCACCTTTAATGTAGAATTGTTGCCTGTGTCTGTCTTTGTCTTTCAAGACCTTACCATTTTGTAAGGAAAAATAATGTCATTTTTAAAAAAGAATGTATACCTGAATTATAATTTTTCTTTAATAAAATATGTTACTCACATGAATTTTGTGGTGGGGCCTCCATTGTGATACTTGCAAAAGATAAGAGAGCATGGACTTGGGTTTACAGGTTTCTAGATTAATTGTAATCTGTCTCTAGAGTGTGGGACCAATTTTAATTTCCATTTGGACTCATATTTGTAGTCAGTGCTCTGATGGCTTCAAGGGTGATGGTGCTTAGAGAAAGGAGGAAGAGGAAGATATATTAGGAAGAAGTACAAGAGAAATGGAAGAAAAAAGAAAACAAAAGTAAGGCAGAGGAAGAAAAGGAGAAAAGAAATAGTGTCATTTTCTTGTTTTCTTAATAATGTCTCAGGAGTTATCAGATTTGCTTATCTGTGAGTTGTTTTAAGGAGTTTGCACTGTTAATGATATATTCAGCAAATTTAGCAAAAGTTCTTCCTTTTCTTACCAGATAAAGGTCACTAAATCATAATCTGCAAGGTCTCCCCAAAATATTGCAGGAAAAAAATATTTCGCTTGAATATTCACTTTATGTCAGGAGTGCCTTGTTATATTATTTCATGGCAAATGCAAGTGCCCTGGAGACTTACAATCCTTCTGCAAAAAAATAAAAAAAAAAAAGTGAGAGCTTCTTGATTACTTTTCATGAGTTTTGGGGAATACTAATGGAATTATATCTGTGTTTTGAAAAATGTCAAGTTCCCATGCAACAATACCAGGTAAAATTAATTTAGGAAACACTGGAACTTACAAAGACCCTAGAGGTTTATTGGAAAATATTGTTGTTGGCATATTATTAAAACATGCATATTAAAAAAACAATTGTTGGCATTATATAAGTCACTTGGAATTATGGTAAAACATCTTAGTAAACCAAATTGGTTAAATTCACTTCAGTGACACAATTCTCTGTTATCTATAAAAGATAATTAAAGCATTCTTTTGACTGGCAGGACAGCAGAGAGAACAAAATATCTTTTATAATGTAAAGATAAGTTATGAAATAATTTTAATTTTGCCCTACCTCTGTTGCTTTCTCTCATTACACTATGAGTCTTTTAGTTAGGGTCAAGACCAGGTCAGTGATTCAATTCTTTATTTCAAAGAGTAAACATGTTTCAGTAATCACTGAGAAAAACTTAATTTTGTATTGAGAGTGGCTCTGAAAGAAAGAAAAATTTTACCTTGTTCTAGTCACGTGTCAATGTTTTCAGGAGTTAGACAGTGAATAGTCATTTTGTTACTAGATGCTGTTTCTCAGCTAAATATCTCTTGTAAATTGCACTTAAGATGCAGTAATTATTTTTGTCATTTTCATATGAATCAGTAAAATACATATTTAGTGTTACCGACATGGTGCGGTGAGCAATTAAAAAGACAAACACTGTTGATAGCTAAACTTTGAAAACATTTTTTTTTTAAATTCCCCACTGTTTACAAGGGTTCCTGTGTTCACAGTATCCCTGGTGTGCAACTGTAAAAATATTGGCTCCAAGAATTGCTTTGTGGATCCCACTGGTGGATATAATGACCTCTTTCACCTTGTCAAAAGGGCACACTTGTCAAGCTCACAGGTAGTCAATACTCCGAAGAGCATCCTTGCAGCCTAGAAACATGGACCAAGCAGTGATTCTGGAGTCCAGGTGCTGAGAGGCATGGGCTTGACAAAAGACAAATAGTATCAGGACACACCAGCTGATCAAGGACGAAGGGACACTCTGCTTCTGAAGCTGAAGCCCACTTAGATTTCTCCTGCATCACTTAATGATGTGAGCAGAGACTTAATTCTTTGAAGTCCCTGATTTAAGGAGCCGAAGAGCAAAGGAATCCTTTTGCTTGATCTGATCCTTGTTATTAAAAGAAGTAGAGGAGATAAAACACTTTCTATTTTTATCGATTGATGTATTTGAGGGTCAGTATTTTAGTCTGTTCATCTGTGTTTTGCCCTCTGACCTGATTTCAAAGTTCTCATTCACTTCAGATTAGAGTGTCAGTTAATCCACTGATATATTCTTTAACTGGTTACAGTTAACTCTTTCCAACTTGAAAGAGACTTTGTTTTATTCAATTGATTTATCATCATCCTTTATTTTACTCTCTAATTAAGAATTCCACATGAAAAAAGCTCAAATAGCATACTGAAATAAATTACTCTATTTTGATATCCTTTCCAAAATAAGTAAGTTAGTAAGAAATCTGGATCATCTTTCTATCCAAGCATAGTTTATCCTCTAATATCTCTCAAAAAAACATGTTTTAAGAGATAAAATTATTTTTCTTTTTTCCTGTCCTACTCAGATTCATTTTGTGCCCCCAAAGTCCTAGATGACTGAAATGCTATTGCACTTGAAGAATTCCAGTGACCTGAAAATTTCTGCAAATTCTCAAGGCAAGAATGGGCTATGGCTTATTGTCTTCTCTTTCAGATGCTGTTCCTGCTTAATCCTTTTAGTTCTTAGATCTTATTGCATATTGCTTGTAATCTTACTGGTATTGAGAGAAATGGAGTAGTCAATTCTCCTCCAACAAAGACTTCACTCTTACATGATATTTGTGTGAAGTATCTATATTTACTGAAGGTTTGGAGAGATGGGGAGATTAATGATACAAATATACTAATAGCACCACTTTAGTATTGGGGATTCCCTGGTAGCTCAGACAGTAAAGGATCCACCTGCAATGCAGGAGACCTGGGATTGGACATCATGTTTAAACTTACTATATCCTAGTGTTTTGCTTCCCTGAAATTAATTCCCTCATTCTTCTCATTTTTGTCATGGCTCTGACCTGTCTCCAACCTACTATTAATTTTTAATTTAAATTATTTTTAAAACAGTTTTATTGAAGTATAGTTGATTTGCAATCAATATTTTTGCTAGTTTCAATTGTAGTGCGAAATGATTCAGCTATGAACCGTGAACTTCCTGATGTTCAAGCTGGATTTAGAAAAGGCAGAGGAACCAGAGATCAAATTGCCAACATCCGATGGATCATGGAAAAAGCAAGAGAGTTCCAGAAAAACATCTCTTTCTGCTTTATTGACTATGCCAAAGCCTTTGACTGTGTAGATCACAATAAACTGTGGAAAATTTTGAGAGAGATGGGAATACCGGACCACCTGATCTGCCTCTTGAGAAATCTGTATGCAGGTCAGGAAGCAACAGTTAGAACTGGTCATGGAACAACAGACTGGTTCCAAATAGGAAAAGGAGTACGTCAAGGCTGTATATTGTCACCATGTTTATTTAACTTATATGCAGAGTACATCATGAGAAATGCTGGACTGGAAGAAACACAAGCTGGAATCAAGATTGCCGGGAGAAATATCAATAACCTCAGATATGCAGATGATACCACCCTTATGGCACAAAGTGAAGAGGAACTAAAAAGCCTCTTGATGAAAGTGAAAGTGGAGAGTGAAAAGGTTGGCTTAAAGCTCAACATTCAGAAAACGAAGATCATGGCATCTGGTCCCATCACTACGTGGGAAATAGACGGAGAAACAGTGGAAACAGTGTCAGACTTTGTTTTTCTGGGCTCCAAAATCACTGCAGATGGTGACTGCAGCCATGAAATTAAAAGACGCTTACTCCTTGGAAGGAAGGTTATGACCAACCTAGATAGCATATTCAAAAGCAGAGACATCATTTTGCCAACAAAGGTTCACCTAGTTAAGGCTCCAACTTTCCTGTGGTCATGTACGGATGTGAGAGCTGGACTGTGAAGAAGGCTGAGCGCTGAAGAATTGATGCTTTTGAACTGTGGTGTTGGAGAAGACACTTGAGAGTCCCTTGGACTGCAAGGAGATCCAACCAGTCCATTCTGAAGGAGATCAGCCCTGGGATTTCTTTGGAAGGAATGATGCTAAAGCTGAAACTCCAGTATTTTGGCCACCTCATGCGAAGAGTTGACTCATTGGAGAAGACTCCGATGCTGGGAGGGATTGAGGGCAAGAGGAGAAGGGGACGACAGAGGATGAGACGGCTGGATGGCATCACTGACTCGATGGATGTGGGTCTGAGTGACCTCCGAGAGCTGGTGATGGACAGGGAGGCCTGGCGTGTTGCAGTTCATGGGGTCGCAAAGAGTCGGACACGACTGAGCGACTGATCTGATCTGATCTGATATGCATATATAACTGGATTACTGAATTCTTTTTCAGATTCTTTTCCATCATAAGTTATTGCAAGATACTGAGTAGAGTTCCCTGTGCTATATACATTAAGTCCTTGTTGTATAGTAGTGTGTATATTGGGCTTCCCTGGTGGCTCAGTCAGTAAGAGTCTGCCTGCAATGGGGGTATAAGTGTGTATATGTTAATCTCAAACTCCTAATGTATACCTGATTCCTCTTCCCCTTTATTAACATTTACTTTATATGTTTGTCTACTTCTGTCATTTTTAATATTAAAAAATTCATGGATTTTTGAAATTTAGCTCCAGTCTACATGTCTCCACAGGCCCCTCAATTTCTATTTCAAATGGCTTATTATTGTTATCATTAATAAACTTATTATCTTAAATAACTGTTAGTTCAGTTCAGTCACTCAGTTGTGTCTGGCTGTTTGTGACCCCATGTACTACAGCATGCCAGGCTTCCCTGTTCATTACCAACTCCCACAACTTGCTCAAACTCATGTCCATTGAATCAGTGATGCCATCCAAACATCTTATCCTCTGTCATCTCCTTCTCCTCCTGCCTTCAATCTTTTCCAGCATCAGGTTCTTTTCCAATGAGTCAGTTCTTCACATCATGTTCTTCCTTTCTTTAGAAAGGAAACATGTTAACTATGAAGAGACATTAAAAAACATTTTAACATTCCTTCCTGTGGCCAGAGACCCTGAATACTAATATTAAGGTGGTTGTAGATATGTTTGGAGCTTCCCAGGTGGCCCTAGTGTTAAGGACCTGCCTGCCAATGCAGGGATGTAAGAGACATGATTTCCATCCCTGGGTCAGGAAAATCCCCTGGAGGAGGGCATAGCAACCCACTCCAATGTTCTTGCCTGGAGAATTCCATGGACAGAGGAGCCTGGCAGGTTACAGTCCATATAGTCGCACAGAGTCAGACATGACTGAGGCAACTTAGCACACCCTCAGATACGTTTACCTTTTACTACAGACTTCATATTTGGGTTAGCTAAGATAAAAGTTGGGCTTCCCTGGTGGCTCAAAAGTTAAAGTGTCTGCCTCCAATGAGGGAGACCCAGGTTCGATCACTGGGTCGGGAAGATCCCCTGGAGAAGGAAATGGTAACCCACTCCAGTATTCTTGCCTGGAGAATCCCATGGACAGAGGAGCCTGGTGGGCTACACAGTCCACGGGATTGCAAAGAGTCGGACACAACTGAGCAACTTCATTTCACTTCACTTCAAGCTAGAAGTTAAAACAAAACTGAAAAAAGCAAATGAAGGAGTAGTTTGTATTTCTCCTGATTTCTTTCCTTTGACTTAATTCCTGAAGGTCAGCAACGGCCTCGATTCCCAGCATTGTCGCTAAGTTCACAAGTGTAGTGTCAGTAAGCATCAGTACAGATATCCTCCTTCAGATCACAGCAAACTGTCCTCTTAACTCTGGGAGGACTTGGAACCTGTGAGGTATTTTTAAGTTCAAATAAATGTGAGAAAAGTTGAGAATTCTGGAAGAAAACCTTCTTGGCTTTTGTCTTCTTGAGATGAGGACAATAAGCACAGATGTCTGTTTCTGTGTGTTACTCACTCCTTTGTGCCTGCCTCTTTGAGACCCCATGAACTGTAGCCCACCAGGCTCCTCTGTCCATGGAGTTCTCCAGGCAAGAATATTGGAGTGGTTTGCCATGCCTTCCTCCAGGGGATCTTCCTGACCCAGGGAATAAAGTCAGGTTTCCTGTACTGCAAGCAGATTCTTTACCATTTGAGCCACCAGGGAAGCCCAATGGTCTTCATGCAGCACAGATGATCTGCATTTAAATGGTACCTGATTCCCCTACCCCATCCCCCTGTGTTTTCATTTTTCTGCTGTTTCCCAGAATATCGTGCATTTTTCAAGAACACCTAACACTTGCTTTGCCATGGTCAACAAAAGAGTCCGAAATGCAGTACTTGGATGTAATCTCAAAAACGACAGAATGATCCCTGTTAGTTTCCAAGGCAAACCATTCAATATCACAGTAATCCAAGTCTATGCCCCAACCAGTAACACTGAAGAAGCTGAAGTTGAAAGGTTCTATGAAGACCTACAAGACCTTTTAGAACTAACACCCAAAAAAGATGTCCTTTTCATTATAGGGGACTGGAATGCAAAAGTAGGAAGTCAAGAAACACCTGGAGTAACAGGCAAATTTGGCCTTGGAACACGGAATGAAGCAGGGCAAAGACTAATAGAGTTTTGCCAAGAAAATGCACTGGTCATAACAAACACCCTCTTCCAACAACAGAAGAGAAGACTCTATACATGGACATCACCAGATGGGCAACACCGAAATCAGATCGATTATATTCTTTGCAGCCAAAGATGGAGAAGCTCTATACAATCAGCAAAAACAAGACCAGGAGCTGACTGTGGCTCGGACCATGAACTCCTTATTGCCAAATTCAGACTGAAATTGAAGAAAGTAGGGAAAACCACTAGATCATTCAGGTATGACCTAAATCAAATCCCTTATGATTATACAGTGGAAGTGAGAAATAGATTTAAGGGCCTAGATCTGATAGATAGAGTGCCTGATGAACTATGGAATGAGGTTCGTGACATTGTACAGGAGACAGGGATCAAGACCATCCCCATGGAAAAGAAATGCAAAAAAGCAAAATGGCTGTCTGGGAAGGCCTTGCAAATAGCTGCGAAAGAAGAGAAGCGAAAAGCAAAGGAGAAAAGGAAAGATATAAATATCTGAATGCAGAGTTCCAAAGAATAGCAAGAAGAGATAAGAAAGCCTTCTTCAGCGATCAATGCAAAGAAATAGAGGAAAACAACAGAATAGGAAAGACTAACGATCTATTCAAGAAAATCAGAAATACCAAAGAAAGTTTTCATGCAAAAATGGGCTCGATAAAGGACAGAAATGATATGGACCTAAAAGAAGCAGAAGATATTAAGAAGAGGTGGCAAGAATACACAGAAGAACTGTACAAAAAAGAGCTTCACGACCCAGATAATCATGATGGTGTGATCACTGACCTAGAGCCAGACATCTTGGAATGTGAAGTCAAGTGGGCCTTAGAAAGCATCACTAGGAACAAAGCTAGTGGAAGTGATGCAATTCCAGTGGAGCTATTCCAAATCCTGAAAGATGATGATGTGAAAGTGCTGCACTCAATATGCCAGCAAATTTGGAAAACTCAGCAGTGGCCACAAGATTGGAAAAGGTCAGTTTTCATCCCAATCCCAAAGAAAGGCAATACCAAAGAGGGCTCAAACTACCACACAATTTCACTCATCTCACACGCTAGTAAAGTAATGCTCAAAATTCTCCAAGCCAGGCTTCAGCAATATGTGAACCGTAAACTTCCTGATGTTCAAGCTGGATTTAGAAAAGGCAGAGGAACCAGAGATCAAATTGCCAACATCCTCTGGATCATTGAAAAAGCAAGAGAGTTCCAGAAAAACATCTATTTCTGCTTTATTGACTATGCCAAAGCCTTTGACTGTGTAGATCACAATAAACTGTGGAAAATTCTGAGAGAGATAGGAATACCAGACCACTTGATCTGCCTCTTGAGAAATCTGTATGCAGGTCAGGAAGCAACAGTTAGAACTGGTCATGGAACAACAGACTGGTTCCAAATAGGAAAAGGAGTACGTCAAGGCTGTATATTGTCACCATGTTTATTTAACTTATATGCAGAGTACATCATGAGAAATGCTGGACTGGAGGAAACACAAGCTGGAATCAAGATTGCCGGGAGAAATATCAATAACCTCAGATATGCAGATGATACCACCCTTATGGCAGAAAGTGAAGAGGAACTAAAAAGCCTCTTGATGAAAGTGAAAGTGGAGAGTGAAAAGGTTGGCTTAAAGCTCAACATTCAGAAAACGAAGATCATGGCATCTGGTCCCATCACTACATGCGAAATAGATGGAGAAACAGTGGAAACAGTGTCAGACTTTATTTTTCTGGGCTCCAAAATCACTGCAGATGGTGACTGCAGCCATGAAATTAAAAGACGCTTACTCCTTGGAAGGAAAGTTATGACCAACCTAGATAGCATATTCAAAAGCAGAGACATCACATTGCCAACAAAAATTCGCCTAGTCAAGGCTATGGTCTTTCCTGTGGTCATGTATGGATGTGAGAGCTGGACTGTGAAGAAGGCTGAGCGCCGAAGAATTGATGCTTTTGAACTGTGGTGTTGGAGAAGACTCTTGAGAGTCCCTTGGACTGCAAGGAGATCCAACTGGTCCATTCTGAAGGAGATCAACCCTGGGATTTCTTTGGAAGGAATGATGCTAAAGCTGAAACTCCAGTATTTTGGCCACCTCATGCAAAGAGTTGACTCATTGGAGAAGACTCTGATGCTGGGAGGGATTGAGGGCAGGAGGAGAAGGGGACGACAGAGGATGAGATGGCTGGATGGCATCACTGACTCGATGGATGTGGGTCTGAGTGACCTCCGAGAGCTGGTGATGGATAGGGAGGCCTGGCGTGTTGCAGTTCATGGGGTCGCAAAGAGTCGGACACAACTGAGCGACTGATCTGATCTGATCTGAAAATACATCACCCCAAATTATAACTATAGGAGTTAAAGAATGCCATCCTCATATATGGTATTTTGGTATGTTGATTGTTTGGATGTGTAGACACTTAGAAAATAGCAGGTGCAGGGAGAGTCTTTCTCTGAACTACTATCTACCTAAGGACACATACTCCAGAGGGAACAAGTCATAAATATCCTCCCTGGGGGTTTTCATCAATCAGGGAAGATTAACTTTTTTATCCCATGAAAGGGGACTTGAGTGTAATACCACTCCAGACATACATCTTATGATCCAGTTATCTTTTCTAAAAATCATTTTATCTCCCCTAAAAGGCTTACATCCCCCACCTCTTTCCCTATTAAGATAATATTTATTCTTGAATTCTAAAGTCACTTCTTTGAGTGGAGAAAACTCATGGTTTTCTCCCATGTGTACATGAGGTATACAAGTTAATCAACTTTTGTTTGCTTTCCTCTTGTTTATCAATCTTTTCTTACAAGAGTCTCAACTAAAGACTAGGAAGAGTAGAGGAAAAATTATATTTCCACCTCTACAAAAGTAAGCCAATCTCCATGTATAGTGAAATCACCAAAGAGGAATTTACTTGGGGTCATTAGGAAGGGTTTCATAGATGAACTGGCATTTGAGCAGGGTTTTGTAGTAAGATATGCTATGCTATGCTAAGTCACTTTAGTTGTGTCCGACTCTGTGTGACCCCAATAGACGGCAGCCCACCAGGCTTCCTCATCGCTGGGATTCTCCAGGCAAGAACAATGGAGTGAGTTTCCATTTCCTTCTCCAATGCATGAAAGTGAAAAGAGAAAGTGAAGTCGCTCAGTCATGTCCGACTCCTAGCGACCCCATGGACTGCAGCCCACCAGGCTCCTTCATCCGTGGGATTTTCCAAGCAAGAGTACTGGAGTGGGGTGCCATTGCCTTCTTCGAGTAAGATAACGTAGCTGATAAAAAAATAAAAGGGAAGCTAGGGCATTCAACGGAGAAGGCAATGGCAACCTACTCCAGTACTTTTGCCTGGAAAATCCCATGGATGGAGGAGCCTGGTAGGCTGCAGTCCATGGGGTCGCTAGGAGTTGGACACGTTTGAGCAACTTCACTTTCAATTTTCACTTTTATGAATTGGAGAAGGAAATGGCAACCCACTCCAGTACTCTTGCCTGGAGAATCCCAGGGATGGGGGAGCCTGGTGGGTTGCCATCTCTGGGTTCACATAGAGTCGGACAGGACTGAAGCAACTTTTTAGCACAAGCAGCAGGGCATTCAAAATCACAGGAACCATTTAAACAAAATTATAAAGAAATGAATGTATGTGGCAATGATTCACCAACTTTAGAATTTTATTCAACAATTTAGACAATCACAGAATGCATTCTGCAAGGCCACAAGCAAATGAGCTAAATGCTTATCTGGAACTTTAATTATTCAGCAATACTTTGAATGCCTAATGCCTTTACCAAAGATTTATTCCCCATACCTAAAATAATTTGAATGGATGTTTCATTATATTATGCATTAATAAATTAAATTTAAAAACTTAAACTCAGAATATTTTAATGCTATGCTATGCTAAGTCACTCTAGTCGTGTCCGACTCTGTGCGACCCCATAGACGGCAGCCCACCAGGCTCTCCTGTCCCTGGGATTCTCCAGGCAAGAACACTGGAGTGGGTTGCCATTTCCTTCTCCAATGCATGAAAGTGAAAAGAGAACCTGAAGTCGCTCAGTCATGTCCGACTCTTAGCGACCCGATGGACTGCAGCCTGCCAGGCTCCTCCGTCCGTGGGATTTTCCAGGCAAGAGTACTGGAGTGGGGTGCCATTGCCTTCTCTAGAGTATTTTAATAGATTTCAACAATAAAATAATTTGTGGAGAATCATTTGTGGATAACCTGTAATTACTATTGGCATTCCTTATCCTCTCACTCATGCCAAAAATGTTGTTTTAGTCTTTTGACTCCCTACAGGTTTACTGCTTTGTTTCAGGACCTTATTATCTCTGAGCTTGAGTGATACTTCAGACTCTCCTTTCCCTCAGTCTACTCTGAATTAATCTTTCTAGAACATAATTTTCATCCTATTGCTTCTTCATTCAAAAAGTTTAAGTGATTGTCCATTGCCAAATGAATAATGCAGATAATTAGAAAACAATTGCTGACTATTCAGCATGGTTCAAACTGCCATCATGAGTTTGTGTTGAACATGAACTGCAACAGGTGTGAAAAAGATACAAGGGAAGCAGAACAACTAGGGTTTTGATTCAGAGTCATTAGCACCTTCAGGATTTAAATCATAGTTCAACTTTTGAAACTACCTAACATCTTCCAGTCTTAGTTTCTATAACTAACGTGTCAGATTTTTTTTTTTTAAGAGTTGCCATGAAGGATTGCTGTGGTGATTAGAGATAATAAAATAAATGTTACAATATTTGTAGAAATGAATAGAACTGTATCTGTCTAAGTTGTCAATTTCTGGCAGCATGAAAATAAGAATTTCAGATGAATGTCCTGGAAAAGACAAGGAAACCCAGAGTTACACCAGGAGGAGACACTGAAGAGATAAACGCAGCATCAGGAGAGATTGACAGCAGATAATAGGAAGAAAATAAGAAAGTCAGGGGATTGGTATCACATGGCTATCCTTGTAAGAAGCAGGTCTAAGGAGTCTATTGGCAGGAAGAAATGATCCAAAGAAGAAATTAATTGAGATCAGAAGTTTCATGCTGCAGATAAATGGCACACAGTCTCAGCAAATGGAGTTAGCAGGACAGAAGTCAAGTACCATGAGGATAAGACAGAACATGAAAACCAGCCATAAAATTAAGTTGATCCCAAGCCCCTACTGTAGGAATATGTGTATCTTTTTTATTTTCCCTAATTAAAAATCAGTTCTGCTTTAGAGCCTAAAGATGGTGGGTAGTGACATTTGGATTAAATAATATAACTTTGGAAGTAATGTTTTCACTAGAGCAGAGATAGGGATGCAACCTAGGCTCTGATGTAGTTTTCTTATTAAATTTGGATTGGCCACTCTAAGATTTGCTAATGTTATGGGGTTAATAAATATTATTTTAATCTCTAAAAGAAATTTCCACTGTAACTATATATCCTGAGTAGAGTCCAAAAGTCACATGTATTCTCAAATAGGACTCTGTAATGAAATGATCTATATGGGAAAGGAGGTAAATGTATATCTAAGCTCCTAACCTTGAGGTCAGTGATGGAAATAAAAATGCAATACCCAATTAAGATTTAAATCAAATTCATTTAAAAATCTTACTATGTTCCCATCAGTTTTATTGACTCCAATTTATATATATATATATATATATATAATTTAAATATATATAAATATATAATAAACATATATATTTATATATATAAATAATAATTATATACATATATGTATAGGGAGGGTAGGTAGAGCAAGTTTAAGTGATTTGTCTCAGATCATGCTGATAGATAGTGGGATAGTCAGGATTTAAAGTTAATAAGTTTGGCTTTAACTCTCCATATCTTTGATCACTACATCATATTGGTGAATTAGAAGCTGATTAATAATTAAATAGTGTCCATGAGAAGAAAACCAAATGCCACTGATAGTTAAGTAAAAATAACCCCAAACACACAGAATTTAGTTTTGCTGTAAAATAAACCATTTCAAAACTCAGTGATCCAAAACAACAATAATTTATTTAGTTCACAGTTTTGTGAGTGAGCTGAGTGGTTCCTCTGGTTTGGATCCATTAAGTTGATCTCTGCAGG
The DNA here is from genome assembly GCA_935064755.1 of Tragelaphus eurycerus. Lineage (NCBI taxonomy): Eukaryota > Metazoa > Chordata > Mammalia > Artiodactyla > Bovidae > Tragelaphus > Tragelaphus eurycerus. Next base: position 6,970,137 of record CAKXYN010000012.1, on the reverse strand, counting down.
GTACACTCAGCTGAATGGTCTAGAAGAGCCTCTCTCACATGTCTGGCAGCTGACAGGTTCTCTGCCAGAACGCCTGCATTCTCTTCCACATTGTCTCATCCTCCAAAAGGTTCGCTGAGCTTTACTCACAAGGTAGTTTCAGGATTCCAGCCTGAATCTAGGATCACAGCATAAGAAGGCAAGCCCCCAAATGAAAGCTCTTTCAAGACTTTGTATCAGTGGTATGGAATCTGGGAGCAATTCTCCCTGCCCCAGGAGTTATTTGACAATATCTGGAGAGACATTTTTTGAGTCACATGGTCAGAAGGTTGCAGCTGGCATCCAGTGGGTAGAAGCCAGAGATATTGCTAAACATCCTATATTATGATGCACTGGGCAACCCCATTCAACAAAGAATTATCCAGTCCAAAATGTCCATAATGCTGATATTGAGAAACCCTGATCACTTTTCATTGCATTTGTTAATGTCCCATGAGCCATAGAAACTAACATAGCCTAGATTATTTCAAGGGGTGAACAATTATACTCCATATCCTGATGAAAGAAAGATTTGTGCTCAGTTTTGCGACCTGCCATTGAAATAGCAGTGGACATTATTTGAGAAAAAAAAAAAAAGAGTAAAAAAGGAGATTACGACCCGATGGACTGTAACTCACCAGGCTTCTTTGTTCATGGGATTCTCCAGGCAAGAATACTGGAGTGGTTGGCTATTTCCTTCTCCAGAGAATGTTCCTGACCCAAGAATCCAGCCCTGGTGTCCTGCATTTCAGGCAGATTCTTTACCATCTGAGCCACCAAGGATTCTTATATATATATACACACACATATATACAGTAGTTCAAAACTTGTGAAGAAAGACTGTCATACTTGACCTATAAGCCTGTCCACAGTAATTACTGAAACTTTCATGTAGTTCATTAGTGATAAATCCCTTGTTATACTTTTCTCTCTCCATAAATGTAATTATTGATAAAAGATAACTTAAAATCAACATGTCTTACTGAGATATCAATATGCCTGACCTCATAGAGACTTTCCTGAGGGAATTATTTTATTCCACCTATTGTCTTCTGAAAGAGTTCCTTAAATTTTAGTTTTGTTTTTTTTTTAGTTAGGAAGAAGAAATAGAGAAAGAATGAAATCAATTTAACTATTTCACCTATCTACTACTAGTTCAGAAACCTCAAACACACAATTTTTTTTAATTTGTATTTTTAATGATCTAGCTATAGCTATATGCTATAAGATACCTTGTAATGATGACAATTTTTATTAAACTAAATGCTTCTATTTGGATTTTTAGTGTCAACTGTGTGTCATTAGTATTATTACTGAATCAGAGTTTACCTGTAAGCAGCTAAAAATAAAATATTATAAAGGTGACCTCTGTAAAATTGCTGATAGTTTAACCATTTTATGCTTATGTAAATTGCATTAATACATGGCTCAAACTGATGTCACTAGGTACCTTAAATTAGGACAAAATGGATAATTTGTAAAATGTTTGGCAAATTTAAGTGTATTACCTAAAATTTCTCTCTGTATGATTTGGAGATCCCCCCCAAAAAAACCTGGTTAAATCTTTATTATCATGCCAAACATGTGATCAAGTCCTGTGCAAATGAAGATTTCAAAAAAGAAGTTAGATATCAGCAGGAAATTGAAAATTAGAAAACAGCTGTAGGTAGAATTCTTCTTATCTTTTAAGCCCATACATTTAATCCCACAGAAGGAAGAGTGTACATATGACTACCATGCCCCTAATACCACTGCACAAATGCCATTTTACTAAGGGATACTCTGCTTACAGAAGTGTAAATATTTTTCTAGAAGAGAAACAAGTTCTCCCTTACAGCATCTTTGCTTCAAAATCTTAACAAGGAGCATTGCAGTGCAGTAGGAAGAGAATGGTCTCTGAGTCATACATTTGACATTTCTTCTTAGTCCTGCGTTTCTTAATACTAGTCTAGACCTTTGTTATGGTTAAGTAAGTTCTCAGAGGTCTCACTTGCCAGGCCATAAAATGAAATAATAATCCTAGCTGGCATGTTTTCTAAAAAGGATAAAGGAGATAGAGTACATACTGAACCATTCACAGTATTAACTTACATGCTCTATGAATACAATCAGTTTTTTGGTTTCTATGATCTTTGCAAACATTTGTGTTCTAGAAGTCAATACAGATAAGATTCTAATTAAGTTTTCTACATTGTGATTTATCTTAGCTCCTTTCTAGCTCCTGGGATGTCTACATTCTAACTGGAAGGAGAAAATGAGAAAAATATTCTGGGCTTCTCCACTCCTTTCATTTTTCTCACTGCTAAATTTTTTCTACTTTAAAGTCTTTCTTGATTTCTTCTGTACAAAACTTTTGCTTAATGCATCTTTTAAATTAGATGATAATTTATTATCTTCAACTTATATATTTAAAACTAAAATGATCAAGTTAGACAGTAAAAAATAGATTTAGGAAAACGTATCTAGAGGGTCAAATAGTCTGAATTCCTGACTTAAATATCATTCTGTCTGAAAAATAGGGTAGCTTCTTTGACTAGCACTTGGGAGGCACTCCTTCTGTTTTTCCAATGTCAAACTAAGTTTCAATTTATCTCAGATGTGAGAGATAGCCAAAATAGTCTTAAATAAAATGCTATGTTCATTCACACCATCCCTAAGGAAAATATGATGCATTGCCAATATTCCTTTTATTGATTACCTAGAGTGTATTAAATAGTCACATTATAAAACTTGAAGGACAGAATCATAGATATTTGCAGACTACAAATAACTCCAAAATAAAATATTTCTGAACAAATCTTTCATGACTGGCTATGGTAAGAAAGCAATAGGAATTGATGGGCTCATTTATCTCCACCTCTTCAGAGACCACTTCATATTTTTCACCGACTACATTAATAGATTCTGCATGTTTGACTATGAATAGTCACCACTATGAGATACCTTTCAACAGCCCAGAATAGTTTAATAGTATCAAGGTTACAGCTGTACTTGTTCATAAATAATTCATTTAAAATGCATTTTTAATTAAAAAAATAGGTCATATGATTCATTTTTAAGTCCTGTGGGTCATTGGAAGATCATCTAGGAATGATTCATTAATGCCTTCTCTAAAATCTGCAGCCTGCTATCCACGTCTGTTCATAATGGAGCTGAGTAATACTGCCTATGATTCCCAGGCTTTCATTTCGAAATTCACACAGGCACCTTTGACTAGCATCTCCATGGATATAAAAACAATGTGGGTTTATCATACTCAGATACACAGATACCAGTCATGTGGTGCTTGGAAAACTTTGCCCATTTGTCAGGCGAAAATGTACCCCTGACTTGGCAGCAAAGAAAATACAGCATCAGAGTTTTACTAGTATATGCCCTGGGATTTCTTTGGAAGGAATGATGCTAAAGCTGAAACTCCAGTATTTTGGCCACCTCATGCGAAGAGTTGACTCATTGGAGAAGACCCTGATGCTGAGAGGGATTGGGGGCAGGAGGAGAAGGGGACGACAGAGGATGAGATGGCTTGATGGCATCACTGACTCGATGAATGTGAGTCTGAGTGACCTCCGGGAGCTGGTGATGGATAGGGAGGCCTGGCGTGCTGCAGTTCATGGGGTCGCAAAGAGTCGGACACGACTGAGCGACTGATCTGATCTGATCTGAATATCACTGATAACTGTAAACTGACACAATAAAATAGAAAATAGTTTATGATATCTGTGATTCAGATCAGTTCAGTTGCTCAATGTGTCTAACTCTTTGCGACCCCGTGGACTGCAGCACACCAGGCCTTCCTGCTGCTGCTGCTAATAAGTCACTTCAGTCGTGTCCGACTCTCTGCGACCCCATAGACAGCAGCCCACCAGGCTCTCCCACCCCTAGGATTCTCCAGGCAAGAACAATGGAGTGGGTTGCCATTTCCTTCTCCAATGCATGAAAGTGAAAAGTGAAAGTGAAGTTGCTCAGTCGTGTCCTTAGCGACCCCATGGACTGCAGCCCACCAGGCTCCTCCGTCCATGGGATTTTCCAGCCAAGAGTACTGGAGTAGGGTGCTGTCGCCTTCTCCATCACCACCTCCTGGGGTTAACTCAAACTCATGTCCATTGAGTCATTGATGCCATCCAACCATCTCATTCTGTCATCCCCTTCTACTCTCACCTTCAATCTTTCCCAGCATCAGAGTCTTTTCCAATGAGTCAACTCTTTGCATGAGGCGGCCAAAGTATTGGAGTTTCAGCTTTAGTATCAGTCCTTCCAATGAACACCCAGGACTGATCTCCTTTAGAATGGACTGGTTGGATCTCCTTGCAGTCCAAGGGACCCTCAAGAGTCTTCTCCAACATTACAGTTCAAAAGCATCAATTCTTCTGCACTCAGCTTTCTTTATAGTCCAAATCTCACATCCATACCTGACTACTAGAAAAACCATAGTTTGGACTAGATGGAGCTTTATTGGCAAAGTAATGTCTCTGCTTTTTAATATGCTGTCTAGGTTGGTCATAACTTTTCTTCTGAGAAGTAAGCATCAGTTTTATTTCATGGCTGCGATCACCATCTGCAGTGACTTTGGAGCTCCCCAGTATAAAGTCTGTCACTGTTTCCACTGTTTCCCCATTTATTTGCCATAGAGAGATGGGACCCAGATGCCATGATCTTTGTTTTCTGAATGTTGAGCTTTAAGCCAACTTTTTTTTTATTTAATTAATTTTATTTTATTTAACTTTACAATATTGTATTGGTTTTGCCATACATCAAGATGAATCCACCACAGGTATATATGTGTTCCCCATTCTGAACCTTCCTCCCTTCTCCCTCCCCATACCATCCCTCTGGGTCATCCCAGTGCACCAGCCCCAGGCATCTGGTATCAGGCATCGAACCGGGACTGGTGACTCATTTCAAATATGATACTATACATATTTCATTGCCATTCTCCAAAATCATCCCACCCTCTCCCTCTCCCAGAGTCCAAACTTTTTAACTCTCCTCTTTCACTTTCATCAAGAGGCTCTTTAGATCTTCTTCAATTTCTGCCACAAGGTGGTGTCATCTGCATATCTGAGGTTATTGATATTTCTCCTGGCAATCTTGATTCCAGTTTGTGTTTCATCCAGCCCAACGTTTCTCATGATGTACTCTGCATATAAGTTAAATAAGCAGGGTGACAATATATAGCCTTGAGGTACTCCTTTCCCGATTTGGAAGCAGTCTGTTGTTCCATGTCCAGTTCTAACTGTTGCTTCCTGATCTGCATACAGATTTCTCAAAAGGCAGGTCAGGTGGTCTGGTTTTCCCATCTCTTGAAGAATTTTCCACAGTTTGTTGTGATCCACATAGTCAAAAGGCTTTGGCATAGTCAATGAAGCAGAAATAGATGTTTTCAGGAACTCTCTTGCTTTTTCAATGATCTGGTGGATGTTGGCAATTTGACCTCTGGTTCCTCTGCCTCTTCTAAACCCAGCTTGAACATCTGGAAGTTCATGGTTCCTGTATTGCTGAAGTCTGGCTTGGAGAATTTTGAGCATTACTTTGCTAGTGTGTGAGATGAGTGCAACAGAGCAGTAGTTTGAGCATTATTTGGTATTGCTTTTCTTTGGGATTGGAATGAAAACTGACCTTTTACAGTCTTGTGGTCACTGCTGAGTTTTTCAAATTTCCGGGCATATTTAGTGCAGCACTTTCATACCATCATATTTAAGGATTTGAAATAGCTCAACTGGAATTCCATCACCTCTACTAGTTTTGTTCATAGTGATGCTTCCTAAGGCCCACTTGACTTCACATTCCAGGATGTCTGGCTCTAGGTGAGTGATCACACCATCATGATTACCAGGGTCATGCAGATCTTTTTTGTACAGTTCTCTGTATTGTTGCCGTGTCTTTGTAATATCTTCTGCTTCTATTAGGTCCATAGTGTTTCTGTCCTTTATTGAGCCCATCTTTGCATGAAATGTTCCATTGGTATCTCTAATTTTCTTGAAGAGATCTCTAGTCTTTCCCATTCTATTGTTTTCCTCTATTTCTTTGCATTGATTGCTGAGGAAGGCTTTCTTATCTCTCCTTGCTATTCTTTGGAACTCTGCATTCAAATGGATATATCTTTCCTTTTCTCTGTTGCTTTTGGCTTCTCTTCTTTTAACAGCTATTTGTAAGGCCTCCTCAGACAGCTATTTCGCTTTTTTGCATTTCTTTTTCTTGGGGATGGTCTTGATCCCTGTCTATGGTACAGTGTAATGAGCCTCCATCCATAGTTCATCAGGCACTCTGTCTATCAGATCTAGTCCCTTGAATCTATTTCTCACTTCCACTGTATAATTGTAAAGGACTTGATTTAAGTCATACCTGAGTGGCCTAGTGGTTTTCCCTACTTTCTTCAATTTAAGTCTGAAATTGGCAATAAGGAGTTCATGATATGAGCCCAAGTCAGCTCCCAGTCTTGTTTTTGCTGTGTGTATAGAGCTTCTCCATCTTTGTCTGCAAAGAATATAATCAATCTGATTTCCGTGTTGACCATCTGGTGATGTTCATGTGTAGAGTCTTCTCTTGAAGAAGAGGAAGAGGGTTGGTTGGAAGAGGGTGTTTGCTATGACCAGTGATTTCTCTTGTCAGAACTCTATTAGCATTTGCCCTGCTTCATTCTGTACTCCAAGGCCAAATTTGCCTATTACTCCAGGTGTTTCTTGACTTCCTACTTTTGCATTTTAGTCCCCTATAATGAAAAGGTTATGTTTTGGGGGTGTTAATTCTAGAAGGTCTTGTAGGTCTTCATAGAACCATTCAATTTCAGCTTCTTCAACATTACTGGTTGGGGCATAGACTTGAATTACTGTGATATTGAATGGTTTGCCTTGGAAACAAACAGAGATCATTCTGTCATTTTTGAGACTGCATCCAAGTACTGCATTTCAGACTCTTTTTTTGACTGTGTTGACTACTCCATTTCTTCTAAGGGAAATCTTGCCCACAGTAGTAGATATAATAGTCATCTGAGTTAAATTCACCCATTCCAGTCCATTTTAGTTTGCTGATTCCTAAAATATCAATGTTCATTCTCCATGAGAGGGCAGATAGACTGAAAACCACAATCACAGAAAACTAGCCAATCTAATCACATGGACCACAGCCTTGTCTAATTCAATGAAACTATGAGCTATGCCGTGTAGGGCCACCCAAGATGGATGGATCATGGTCGAGAGTTCCAACAAAATATGGTCCACCGGAGAAGGGAAGGGCAAACCACTTCAGTATTCCTGCCTTGAGAACCCCATTAACAGTATGAAAAGGCAAAAAGATAGAACACTGAAAGATGAACTCCCCAGGCCAGTAGGTACCCAATGTGTTACTGGAGATCAGTGGAGAAATAACTCCAAAATTAATAAAGAGACAGAACCAAAGGAAAAACAATGCCCAGTTGTGGATGTGACTAGTGATGGAAGCAAGGTCTGATGCTATAAAGATCAATATTTCATAGCAACCTGTAATGTTAGGTCCATGAATCAAGGCAAATTGGAAATGATCAAACAGGAGATGGCAAAAGTGAACATTGGCATTTTAGGTTATTAGCGAACTAAAATGGACTGGAATGGGTGAATTTAACTCAGATGACCATTAACTCAGATCAGTGATTACACACATCTGTTCCAACAGAGTAGTTATTACAAAGCCTGTTATGAAAGATCGCTGAATAGTTGTCAATACCCTGAGGGTGAATAAGATTATCTTAAGGTTTGACATTTGAAGGGATACAGAAATTATTTAAGCATCACTGTAGCTCCACATAGCTCACTCTAGGAGAGCTGTGCGCCATGGAAAGTACAGATCATCAGAGCAACCAGTTTATCTGCTAGAGATGCGGGAGCAACAGGTCTGATCCCTATTGAGCCTGTAGATACACTCATACATTTATTTTGCAAGGTAGCCTGGCTTAGGTAATATGTTTGTACCACCTCACATGTATTTTCAAATTCTCTCTTCTTACTAGTTTATCCAGTTGAACATATTAACACCTCCAAAACTTTCTCATCCTGAAAATTTTAACTGGGCTTCCCAAAAATAAAAATTTCTATTGATTTTATATCTCTTTTTGGATGCTAAGTATGTAACTATGTTTAGCCTTTTATATTATTATTTGTTATTATTATTATTCACTTTACAATATTGTATTAGTTTTGCCATACATCTACATGCATTCACCACGGGTATACATGTGTTCCCCATCCTGAACCCCCCTCCCACCTCCCTCCCCATACCATCCTTCTGGGTCATCCCAGTGCACCAGCCCCAAGCTTCCTGTATCCTGCATCGAACCTGGACTGGCGATTCATTTCTTATATGATATTATACATGATTTAATGCCATTCTCCCAAATCATCCCCCCTCCCTCTTCCACAGAGTCCAAAAGACTGTTCTATACATCAGTGTTTCTTTTGCTGTCTCGTGTACAGGGTTGTCATTACTATCTTTCTGAATTCCATATATATGCATTATTATACAGTATTGGTGTTTCTCTTTCTGGCTTACTTCACTCTGTATAATAGGCTCCAGTTTCATCCACCTCATTAAAACTGATTCAAATGTATTCTTTTTAATGGCTGAGTAATACTCCATTGTGTATATGTACCACAGCTTGCTTATCCATTTTTCTGCTGATGGACATCTAGGTTGCTTCCATGTCCTGGCTATTATAAATAGTGCTGCAATGAACATTGGGGTACAAGTGTCTCTTTCAGTTCTGGTTTCCTTGATTTGTATGCCCAGCAGTGGGATTGCTGGGTCATATGGCAGTTCTATTTCCAGTTTTTTAAGGAATCTCCATACTGTTCTCCACGGGGAAGGCAATGGCACCCCACCCCAGTACTCTTGCCTGGAAAATCCCATGGACAGAGGACCCTGGTGGGCTACTGTCCATGGGGTCACTAAGAGTCGGACACGACTGAGCGACTTCACTTTCACTTTTCACTTTATGCATTGGAAAAGGAAATGGCAACCCACTCCAGTGTTCTTGCCTGGAGAATCCCAGGGACGGGGGAGCCTGGTGGGCTGCCGTCTATGGGGTCGCACAGAGTCAGACACAACTGAAGCGACCTAGCAGCAGCAGCAGCATACTGTTCTCCATAGTGGCTGTACTAGTTTGCATTCCCACCAACAGTGTAAGAGGGTTCCCTTTTCTCCACACCCTCTCCAGCATTTATTGATTGTCAGATCAGATCAGATCAGATCAGTCGCTCAGTCGTGTATTGATTGTAGTCTTTTTTAAAAAATCAGAGGAATCTCCACTTCCTTTCTTATTCTTCAGCCTAGAACAGTCAAACATCCTTACCACATCACTCCAAGGACACTGCACACAAAGGTCAATGATAGGGTTCAAAATTACTGAATACTTGGTGGTCTTTCTTTCATCCCACTGCCCTAGCCTTTGACACTGTGAATCATGATCTTTCTTATGCTCATTTGATCTCACTATTTCCTTCTACCACTAATAGATTTTTAAAGTCTGTTTTATGAAATATTCTGTAATCCTTGTATGTCTGTGATCCTAGCACTCTGACTCTTTTCTCTGTTCACTGTGTATCCTGACAGATACCTAAATTCAAATTTCTTTCTTCTTTCTTTTAGAAACAACCATTTTTTTTTTATTTTAGATCCCTAATATACATCTCCAAACTATAGACACTACTAAGATTTCAATTCATGTATCCAGGTGCTCATGGCAGATCTCCACTTAGCAGTTACAGCTATATCTCAAACTCAATATTTTAAATAGCATCATCATTTCCTCAATCTATTCTTTCTTATCTCTCAGTAAATTACATCATCACTTGTGCTCATGCAAGCTATGGAGAAAGTGGAGTCCTATTTAACCATTGTCTGAATACAGGCTCCTTTCAGCCCTCTCTAAACACAGGTGTGCCATCTTCTCCTTCTGTCAGTCCTGAGGTGACCAAGGATACAGCCCTTCTTGATGCTTATGGATGTGTTGCAGTGTCAAATAGTGGAAACATTCCACAAGGGATGAACAAGTCAAGGACAAGAAACAACTTCATTTAATGAAGAGATATAGATGGGCCTCACTCCTGCTGGGTGAACATTAATCTGAGTGCTAACTCCTGACCAAGGGAAGATTTCATCAGTACCTGTGACATGAGTAGCTAATATAGGGTCTGGGCACAGAATGAGCAGCCACAAGTAATTTTTCAATTTCCAAATGACTCTGACAACTGAAACAAGGCCCTTCAAGAAATCATTTACCAAAATATCTATATGACCCATCACCTCCAGCCTCTCTCTAGGGATTACTCAACACATAGCCTTCTCTTCTTTCTCTCCTTGTTATGGTGTGGAACCAAAACTAGACAAAAATCTTAGCTTCCTTTCACTATTCTTCACATTCCTTCCCTGATAAATGAACACAGATTTGACTGTCTACTAGAATTGAAGAAATAAGAGTAGTAGGAAGGAGAAAATCAGAAAATATGTCAAAATAATTTCCTGCCACACCAGCAACAAGAATCACCTTACTGCCTCTTCTATCTAGGTATGCACTTGCTAATATAAATCTGTACCCAGACTTACATTAGCTTATCAAGTCACAATTACTCAGTCCTGTTTGACTCTTTGTGACTCCATGGACTGTAGCCCATCAGGCTCCTCTTTTCATGGGATTTCCAGGCAAGAATACTGGAGTGTGTTGTCATTTCTTCCTCCAGGGGATCTTCCTGACCTAGGGATCAAACCAGCACCTCTTGTGTCTCCTGCATTGGCAGGCAGACTCTTTACCAACCACTGAGCCACCTGGGAAGCCCTTTCCCTACTGAGTGGTGGCAATCTACCAACTTCGAGAGCCCTGTCATCACTTAACAATGCCAAGTACCCACATGACAGTGTCTACCTTACCCCCCAACTCTTATCATCATCCTCGGCAATTTCTTTCTACACATCAGTAAATAAATTCTAGGAAATTTTCCAATCCAAGACACAACTTTAGCCAAGAGAAGGAATGTCTCAAAAGGATTCTCAAGGGAGAACTCCAAGAGAGGTGGCAGTCTAAAAGGCATAGAACTCCTGAATGTTTCTGCTATTAAAATCAAGAGCTCTACATCCAGCACGAGGAGCTTTATCTGTGCTAACCAGTTGCCCTAAGTGCCACTCCCACCTATTCAGAACACAAGTGAGGCTTTTTTATAAATTATTTTATTTTATTTTTGGCTGTGCTGAGTCTTCATTGCTATGGGCCTTCTTTAGTTGTGATCAGCAGGGGCTACTCTCTAGTTGCAGTTGGCTGGCTTCTTGTTGTGGTGGCTTTTCTCATTGCAGAGCACAGACTCTAAAGCAAGGGAGCTTCAGTAGTTGTGGCACATGGGCTTAGTTGCCCAGAAGCATGTGGGATCTTCCCAGATCAGGGATCCAGTCCATGTTGCCTGCATTGGCAGGCGGATTCTTAACCAGAGGACCACCAAAGAAATCCAGACCTTTATTGATATAACATGAATATGATAGAACTTTAGCAAGACTCAAAATAGACAGTATGATCAATTTATTTTCCTATAGTGTTTCATGGGTAGTAATTGTATGTTTGAAAATGAGCTCACACAAAATATCAGACAGGTCATGTTAAATGTTCATTCAAAGATTTCTTATTAAACTTCTACAAGCAAGTCTACTTCTGATAACACAATTAGAAGATAAGGGGATAATTTGTTAATCACACTCTCAGGAGCAAATAGCTTATTTGGTTTGATTTTGTCTACATGGAACAAAGTGCCCACTACAAAAACGTTTATTGTAAAATACCTTCCTCATGATAATGAAGAAAATGGGACTTAAACTTAGATTCTGGTTGTGTTTGAAACCATCTTTTTGTTATCATCACTTCATGATACACAAATCTTGAGTTCCCAGGTGACAGACTAATAAAAACAAAGTACTAATCATGGAGGCATAGACAATTAAAGAGCAGAAGCCAGGGATGCAAAACAATTAACAGAATGTAAGATGTGTTGGTTCTATATGCCCAACAAAATCCAAAGAGTTAAAAGCAGGAATAAAATAACAAAAGTGGTGTATGGGAGATGGGAGGGAGGTTCAAGAGGGAGGGGACATACGTATACCTGTGACTTATTAATGTTGATGTTGATGCTTTAGAACTGTGGTGTTGGAGAAGACTCTTGAGAGTCCCTTGGACTGCAAGGAGATCCAACCAGTCCATTCTGAAGGAGATCAGCCCTGGGATTTCTTTGGAAGGAATGATGCTGAAGCTGAAACTCCAATATTTTGGCCACCTCATGCGAAGAGTTGACTCATTGGAAAAGTAATGAGTTGACTCATTACTCTGATGCTGGGAGGGATTGGGGGTGTATGGGAGATGGGAGGGAGGTTCAAGAGGGAGGGGACATACGTATACCTGTGACTTATTAATGTTGATGTTGATGCTTTAGAACTGTGGTGTTGGAGAAGACTCTTGAGAGTCCCTTGGACTGCAAGGAGATCCAACCAGTCCATTCTGAAGGAGATCAGCCCTGGGATTTCTTTGGAAGGAATGATGCTGAAGCTGAAACTCCAATATTTTGGCCACCTCATGCGAAGAGTTGACTCATTGGAAAAGTAATGAGTTGACTCATTACTCTGATGCTGGGAGGGATTGGGGGCAGGAGGAGAAGGGGACGACAGAGGATGAGATGGCTGGATGGCATCACTGACTTGATGGATGTGAGTCTGAGTGACCTCCGGGAGTTGGTGATAGACAGGGAGGCCTGGCGTGCTGCGATTCATGGAGTCGCAAAGAGTCGGACAGGACTGAGTGACTGATCTGATCTGATCTGATGGCAGAAACCAACACAAGATTGTAAAGCAAATACCTTGCAGTAAAAAATTAAAATAAAAAAGGCATGCAAAAATAAATGATGTATGTGATTTCCATGTTTGTTAACCAATTATATTAAAATAAGCCTTTTTTTCTTTTTAATAGGCAAATGGGACATTGAATTTTTTAGATTCTAAATGAACAAAACATTTGTTAGTTTCTGACAGTTTTATATGTACCTTGCTTTATTTAGCATCTTTTCACTATTTTGTTCATATTTATTCCATTTGGTTAATTTATATGATTGCTCATTCTATTATTTTAAAATTCAAGGAATAACATACTTATTTATTTTAAATACTGTAAGATAATTTCTTTAATACTTTTCATTTATGCTTGAAAGTATCTAGTTCTTTATTGAAGTTTTTTGGTTAGCATTCTTTTTCATATCCATGCTATCCTTAAAATTGAGGGAAAATGCATTGCTTGACTCGAGCACCCCAAAACCCAGATATTAAGTAGTTATATACTGCTGCTGTTATTCAGAAGAACACACACTTGTACATATGCTTGTACAAGCACACAGCTGAATCTTCCAAATGAGCAGTCCTGAGCAGAGTATTAGGACTACTATGACATTTATAAAATAGGATCTAGAATTGTTTCTCATACACTATTTTGAATAATCCATACACTGTTTCTTGTTCTGTTTTTTTTCTTTTCAAATTCTACTCCTGGCTTTTGGGAAAGAAGGAACTTACTTTTAGAGTATCAGTCAGTTCAGTTGCTTAGTCATGTCCAACTCTCTGACCCCATGGACTGCAGCACACCAGGCTTCCCTGTCCATCACCAATTCCCAGAGTTCACTCAAATTCACGTCCCTCGAGTCGGTGATGCCATCCAACCATCTCATCCTCTGTTGTCCCCTTCTCCTGCCCTCAATCTTTCCCAGCATCAGGGTCTTTTCCAATGAGTCAGCTCTTCTCATGAGGTGGCCAAAGTACTGGACTTTCAGCTTTAGCATCATTCCTTCCAAAGAAATCCCACGGCTGATCTCCTTCAGAATGGACTGGTTGGATCTCCTTGCAGTCCAAGGGACTCTCAAGAGTCTTCTCCAACACCACAGTTCAAAAGCATCAATTCTTTGGCACTCAGCCTTCTTCACAGTCCAACTCTCACATCCATACATGACCACAGGCCAGGCTTCACAGTCAATAGACACAATTTTGCACTTTGCCACTTCTCTCCCTGATACCAGCACTCTCCCGCTGCACACTGCCCGTCTTGGGGACCACCAAATGCATACACAGTTTTTTGATGGTGAGCAGTGGGGGTAATAAGACAGAAGTGAGCAATGTGGTCATGAATTTTACCCTTTATTCTGTAGGTTTTTAGACTCTATTAAAGGCTTTAAAGCAAATAAGTTCATGATAAAATGGTATTTGAGAAGGATACATTTTCAGTGGAGTTCAAGAGGGATTGGGCATGAAAGGAGAATGTGTAAGCAGAGATATGAGGACCCAAATAACTAGTGCTGTAAGGAGAAAATATACCAGATATAAAAGATATAGCCCTGAAGTAGCTTGTAATCTTTTATAGAAAGGAGAACAAAGGCCTATGAAATCACTCCAGAATTAACTGGCCTCTGTTGCCATAAAACAGCAGTTCATTTCATCATGAATCAAAAATGAGAACAATATACAAATAGGTTAACATTCTGAAGTGTATGGATGAGAATAGCCATGTCATTGTAGATTAGGAAATGTAAAATATCAAGGACTGTGATCTTTCTGAACATTTAGATTCTAATCACAGATACCACATGATATACTTTAAAAAAAAAAAAGAGCAAAAGAGAGGAAGGCTTGGAAAAGTATTGAAATTCCATTATGGAATATTGGCCTTTTACAAACCCAGACATTTGCCTGGTGATTTTCTTCTGCATGTATTTGTTTAAGAGAAAGAAATGGGAGAAAGAAATGGGAAGCAGTTAGAGCTGAGGGTTACAAAAACAAGGCAAGGGGTAGATACACAGAAGTGCTCCTGTTGGAGAGCGCTTCTGCTGGCAGTGTTGTTGTCAGAATGTAAAGGCATAACAGAGAAAATCAGCAGGAGAACAGCAGTCTGGTCCACAATGCCTTCAGAGAAGAATAGCCTTGGTTTGTGAATAAATGCTCTTTGTGTTTCTGGCTCAGCTCTGCCTTGTCCATACCTGATTCAGCCTGCATTTTACCCACTGTCTGCCACCCTTTATATACACATTTGTGCTATTCTTTGGCAATGTAGCATTACCTAAGGCACCATTACAGTGTTAATTTAGCTGGTTAGAACAAAGTGCTCAATAACCTAAAGGCATTGGGGGAGTGGTTTAATCAAGCCATTTGGCTCTATACAGTAAACCTCTCCCCACCAGGGCCTGAGGCTGTCCTTCCAGCGCCTGTCCCTTAGGGATAGTGGAGTGGTGCTGAGGCTCTGTCACTGTCTGGAAAACTCTTCAAAGAACCTGCTGTGACAAGAGGGTCACTTTAGGGATGTCTTCCTATGGGAAGGCCACATTGTTTTTCTACCAGTCAAGTTGTTTGGAGGTTTGTTTGTCTTTACTGAAAAGACTAAGAGGTAGCCTGTGTCAACCTACAATTTGAACAGCAACTTGATAATCTGTCAAAACACACCTGCTTCCCACATAGAGGACATTGAGAACCTCCTTAACAGGTATGTAATCACACTTGGTCCTGGACTTCGTTGGGCTTCAGTATCTGTGGACAAGGTCAAAAGGTGGTGTTCTTAAGTGGCACTTAACAGGCAGCCAAGAAGCCTTATACAAGTGCTGCTAAAATCAGTTTCCTGGAGCCAGAAAGAATAACAAGGTTTGTTGCTAACATCCTTTATAGACCTTTGCTGCTGCTAAGTCGCTTCAGTCGTGTCCGACTCTGTGCGACCCCAGAGACAGCAGCCCACCAGGTTCCCCCGTCCCTGGGATTCTCCAGGCAAGAGTACTGGAGTGGGTTGCCATTTCCTTCTCCAATGCATGAAGGTGAAAAGTGAAAGTAAAGTTGCTCAGTCGTGTCCGACTCTTAGCGACCCCATGGACTGCAGCCTACCTCTGCCCATGGGATTTTCCAGGCAAGAGTACTGGAGTGGGTTGCCATATAGACCTTTAGTTTGGTTTAAAACTTAATGTTATATTGACAAACCCACCCCACCTCCAGCTTGTACACTGTCACAAGCAGGGGATAAAAATGCTGGATTATTTCTCTATGTCTAATCTGAAATAATCTCAATTTGCACCAATGTCTTTTGCTAACATTGAGGCATGTGGAAAAAATATTTTTGTATGAGAATGCTATGAGGAAGTTTAATTATCTTTGTTGCATATTTGGCATATTTCAGGGCTTGACACTAGTGGTAAAGAATCCACTTGCCAGTGCAGGAGACACAAGGGACGTGTATTGGATCCCTGAGTTGGAAAGATCTCCTGGAGTAGGAAATGGCAACCCACTCAGTATTCTTGCCTGGAATATTCCGTGGTAAGAGGAGACTGGCAGGCTCTAGTCCATGGGGCTGCAAAGTGTTGAACATGACTAAGCACACACGCCTGCAGTGCAGGGGCCCCTGTTTGATTCTTGGGTTGGGAGGATCCGCTGGAGAAGGGATAGGCTACCCACTCCCGTATTTCTGGGCTTCTCTTGTGGCTCAGCTGTTAAATAATCTGCCTGCAATGCAGGAGACCCGGGTTTGATCCCTGGATTGGGAAGATCCCCTGGAGAAGGGAAAGTCTACCCACTCCAGCATTCTGGCCTGGAGAATTCCATGGACTGTATAGACCATGGGTAGCAAAGAGTCAGACATGACTATCACAAAAGCACACATGGATCTGAGGTGTGTGCTTATATTTATATACCATACTTTGAAAGATAATATTTTACAAACATATTAATTATGTATATAATCTAAGCATATAAAACTAGGAACTTATTGATTTATCTGTTCTATTGAAGAAGATATTCAGGTATATTTGAATACAGTATCATAGCAACTAATGGTCTGCAATTTTTTGACCTGGTTTTATTGAATAAGGACCACTAAAACTTAGAACAAAGCTAATAAGCCTCATGGATAGAAAATTTTAAATAGATAGTGATAAATTGGACTGTGAATTATTATTCACTTCTGTAATAGGAGAACATAATATATAGACTGTCTGGCACTTTGTAATATCTTAATATGTAATATCATATAGCATGCAAGTACTAGAAGAGATAACAAATATTCTTTAAATGTACAGCTGGTGTTGCAAATATCCACAGATGCCAGAAACTGAGATAAAACCCTAGAGGAGTTGGGTAAAGGATTGTTAGTGTCAGTAACCCGTGATTATAGTTGTTATCACAGGAGCAGACTAAAAGGGTGAGCCCTTGGGCAAGCAGAGTCAATTAAGTCTAAGCCCCACAAAACTGCTAAGAGCAACTGAGGGTTACTTCTTCAGAAACTGGTGGAGTAGGAAAAAAAAAAATAAGATGATGTCTAGCAGAAAGAAATTTTTCTCTTTTGGGTTTGTCCTATGGTTAGATCAAGAGTATTTTCCTTTGGAGAAGTTCTGCATTTGTTTTTGCCCCATGTCCAAATTCATTTATTCATTAATTCTAGACTGCTAGTATTACATAGTTTTCAGATTGAGTTTATGAAATTAGAAAATACATGAGTAAACACTTTACCCTGAACAAATCAATAGAAACAACTATGATGATATAATAGAATTTTAGTTTGAAAAACTTCCAGGTAGAGACTATAAAATAAGACAGTGTGAAATAAGACCAGTCAGGTTAGAAGAAAATCCAATGAATCTTTTTATAGCTAAAAATATAGTCTATGAAATTAAATACTCAATAGGTCAATTAAATGGCATATTAAACACAATAAAAGATTAAGTAAACACCAAAGAATTCATCCACAATGCAACATAGATAAAGTTGGGAAATTTCTGAAAAATAGATTATTTTTATTACAGAGAAAAGGGTAACAAGTAACCAGAAAATTTTAATGGAACTCTAATAGAAATAAGCAGAAGATAGGGAAAAAATAGTTTTCACAGAGTTATATTTTAAAATTGATGAATAATGAATTCAGAATGACCTAGTCACAATCAGAGTAGAAACACTCAGACACATTAGAGTGATATTGTGTATGTGTGTGTGTGTTAGTTGCTCAGTAGTCTCTGACTCTCTGTGACCCCACAGACTATACCTTTCCAGGAACCTCTGCCCATGAAATTCTCCAGGCAAGAATATTAGCGAGGGTTGCCATTCCTTTCTCCAGGAGATCTTCTTGATCCAGAAATTGAACCTTGATCTCCAGCATTGCAGGCAGATACTTTACCATCTGAGCCACCAAGGAAGCCCATAGTGATACTGCTGCTACGGCTAAGTCACTTCAGTCGTGTCCAACTCTGTGCTATCCCATACATGGCAGCCCACCAGGCTCTGCCATCCCTGGGATTCTCCAGGCAAGAACACTGTAGTGGGTCGCCATTTCCTTCCCCAGTGCATGAAAGTGAAAAGTGAAAGTCAAGTCTCTCAGTCGTGTCCAACCTTTCACGACCCCATGGACTACAGCCTACCAGGCTCCTCCATCCATGGGATTTTCCAGGCAAGAGTACTGGAGTGGGGTGCCATTGCCTTCTCCCATAGTGATAATCAGTTCAGTTCAGTTCAGTCGCTCAGTTG
The DNA here is from genome assembly GCA_935064755.1 of Tragelaphus eurycerus. Taxonomy (NCBI): domain Eukaryota; kingdom Metazoa; phylum Chordata; class Mammalia; order Artiodactyla; family Bovidae; genus Tragelaphus; species Tragelaphus eurycerus. The sequence continues at coordinate 6,951,597 of CAKXYN010000012.1, read as the reverse complement.
TGTCCAACTCTCAGTGACCTCATGGACTGCAACCTACCAGGCTCCTCCATCCATGGGATTTTCCAGGCAAAAGTACCAGAATGGGTTCCCATTCAGTTCAGTTCAGTTCATTTGCTAGTCATGTACAACTCTTTGCGACCCCATGAATTGCAGCACGCCAGGCCTCCCTGTCCATCACCAACTTCCGGAGTTCACTCAGACTCACGTCCATCAACTCGGTGATGCCATCCAGCCATCTCATCCTCTGTCGTCCCCTTCTCCTCCTGCCCTCAATCCCTCCCAGCATCAGAGTCTTCTCCAATAAGTCAGCTCTTCTCATAAGGTGGCCAAAGTACTGGAGTTTCAGCTTTAGCATCATTCCTTCCAAAGAATACCAAGGACTGATCTCCTTTAGAAATGACTGGTTGGATCTCCTTGCAGTCTAAGGGGCCCTCAAGCGTCTTCTCCAACACCACAGTTCAAAAGCATCAATCTTCGGTGCTCAGCTTTCTTCACATCCATACATGACCACTGGAAAAACCATAGCCTTGACTAGACGGACCTTTGTTGGCAAAGTAATGTCTCTGCTTTTCAATATGCTATCTAGGTTGGTCATAACTTTCCTTCCAAGGAGTAAGCGTCTCTTAATTTCATGACTGCAATCACCATCTGCAGTGATTTTGGATCCTAAAACATAAAGTCTGACACTGTTTGCACTGTTTCCTCATCTATTTCCCATGAAGTGATGGGACCAGATGCTAGAGGATACTAAAAGAAAAAAAAATTGTAAATGCAATCACCAAAAATAAAAGAATATATATACACATATGGAAAAAATATGGATTAGCTACAAGAACTAGATGGATAGCAAATTTTTTAGCAGAACCAACAAAAGCCAGAGACAGTAAAATAATATATTTAAATGATATTTGAACAAAGACTTAAAATGGGAATGTGAGATAGCCATGTGAATGTCAGAGGCAAGCAGCAGGGGCTGGGGGGAGAACATTCTGGACCAAGGCAATAGGGCTACCAGTTCCTTTAGATAAGGATATGACTTGTTTGTTCAAAGGAAAAGTCAGAATGATTACAGTATACTGAGAAAAGAGAATACAAGAAGCAGACAGAATCAAAGAAGAAACAGGGCAAGGCTACGTGGCGCCTTATGGGCTATAAGTGAATGAAGTGTGAACCATGGTGGGGATTTGAGCAGAGAAGTGATAGGATCTGATTCACACTTTAAAATGATTACATGGAGAGTCTTGAAAACAGCCTGTTAGGGAGCCAGGGTACAATTAGGGAGACCAGCTAAGAGGCTGTTACAGTAATCCACACTTGGACTTTGGTTTTAGAACAGCTGCTGCTGCTGCTGCTGCTAAGTCACTTCAGTCGTGTCCGACTCTGTGGGACCCCAGAGACGGCAGCCCACCAGGCTCCCCTGTCCCTGGGATTCTCCAGGCAAGAACACTGGAGTGGGTTGCCATTTCCTTCTCCAATGCATGAAAGTGAAATGTGAAAGTGAAGTCGCTCAGTCGTGCCCAACTCTTAGTGAACCCATGGACTGCAGCCTACCAGGCTCCTCCGTCCATGGGATTTTCCAGGCAAGAGTACTGGAGTGGGGTGCCATTGCCTTCTCCGTTTAGAACAGCAGAAGTGGCAAAAAAAAAAAAAAAAAAAAAATGTTCCAGTTCTGGGACTATTTTGAAGGTAGAGTCAATGGGATTTATGAATTGATTAGATATAGAATGTCAAAAGAGATGAATTGGGATGATTCCATGATTTTTGGCTTGAGAAGCTTAAAGTATGTAATTGGCTTCAACTATGATGAAAAGGCTGCAACTGAAGCCCATTTCAGGGAGGGAGTGCTCCTAGGTTTTGTACATGTGAAGTTTGATAAGAAAGTTCAAATGTAAGATGAGGTTGCTAGAACTGAGTTCCTTCAACAGCTTTTTCTGTTATCACTTAACCCTGCCCTCACCTTTGTAATTAGTCCTTTCATTACACTCTCTTCAATTATCTTGTCTGAGATTTCTGTTTTCTGATACAACTATGAATGATACGATTATTAAATGAATAATTGATTAAGGTAATATGAACTCTCTCACCTGCTTCGGTCCTTAATTCCAGAATCTTTTTAAAGTGTATATTTTGTCATAAATGGATTTTTAGAACTAAAGAAGAATCACTAGACTTAATTAGTAGTATACTACATATATTTATCTTAATCAAATCCCCAATATATATCATTTTAATGAAATTTTCATAAATAATAAAGAAAGAAACATTTAATAGATGACCTGGAGTTTCACATGTTTAATTCACATGTCATTGTCCTCTACAGTAAGAACAATTATGGACAAGCAATGTGTATCTTTGTATGAATTTGGGATTTTATGTTTTCCTTGCTTTTTTTTTTCCTTCCTCAAGCTGAAAGTCAACAATGACATGTCCCGGCAGAGTCTAGGGTTGCTGTTGATCATATTCCTATAAAGAATGAAAAGGCTAATATACACAAGACAGTGTCCAACGTTATAATTAATTGGCAAGGAGAGATTTTCATAACAAAAGCATTGGCTATTTGGGGAAAATGGATGCAAAAATGTGGAATTTGTCAGTTAACTCTGTGGAAATGTGAAACAAAACACTCTTAAAGTTAATGAATGTCTAGTCTCTTCTAAAGGATAAACTTGAGCCTTTATCTTTTCTGTTTAATTTCACCTGTGAATTAATACACATTTGCCTGTTCCCTCATCTCCCTGATCCCTGTTTGTGGGACAAAGTACAATGGCAGAAGATGCATGCTCCTACAATACACTGTTATCCAAAACACACGCAGCTCATGTTTTAACACCTCTTCAAACAATGCCCCTTGTAGGTGTCATGGTCTGCAAAACATTCGTTCTCCAAAACTCAGAATGAATTAAGGAGAGAAAGAAATATAAGCCATATTCTTTAAAACTACATTTATATTGAAATTTAAACACCCAAGTGGAAGAGATTTACATAAAAGAATATGACCTACATGATATAATGTACATGAGTGAAAATTGCTTCTCAGTTCTTCATAAAATTTTAGCTTGACTGGCAGGTACAACGTAAAAACAATATGCAGGTTCTGCTTTCATTTGGATTTTCACTCTCCCATGTCACATTGTATTTTTTTTTTTTTTTTTAGTATTTTACCACAGCAGTAATCACTTCAAAGTGTATTAGTGCTGCGCCCTTATGTGATATAAACAAATATGTGCCAGAACAATGAATTCGCACTTTAACCCTCTGTCTAACAGACTTTAGTACTAAAACATTTTCTTCATTTATATAAACAATGTAAAATAGTGGTTTTGCACACCACATCACATCACAGAAGGTCAGTTATTTGCACAAAGTCATCAAATTTTATTAAATATATTTCATACTCTAAGAATTGGGATTATTTACTTAATGATATGTATTTAACCCTAATATATGAACTCATAAATATTTACTAAGCTCTTAAAGCACACTAGACAAAGTACTAAATAGAGGGGAAACAAAAAATACAGACTTATTGTGACATAATGGGAAAGAGAAATCCATAAATCATAAATATAAAATTTCCATATAATATGTGTGCATGCTAAGTCACTTCAGTAGTATCCGACTCTTTTGACCCTATGGACTGTAGCCTGCCAGGCTCTTCTGTACATGGGATTCTCCAGGCAAGAATACTGGAGTGGGTTGCCATGCCCTTCTCCTTCCGTACAATATGTTAAGTGTTAAAATAAGTGTAGGCATGTGGGGTAAGTAAGGAGGCTTGTTTAACTAAACTTGAAACTTCAAAGTTAAGTTTAATGAAAAGGATGATTTCATATTATTTGTCAAACATCACACAAAATATATCTAAGGTATTTTGGAGCCCAGAAAAACAAAACTTTCTATGCTGGAATGAGCTTCTCAGCTTTTAAAAATTTAGCAGTTTATTAGGCATCTAACAGAGTTTAAGACAATTGACTTGTGAATGCAATAAACTTATTTTTTTTAGACTATTTTCATTGATGTATAAAATAAACTGTTTTAGCTTTGCATTATTTTAATCATGAAATACATTTTTATGGATAAATACATATGGTACTTTATAGGATATTATGATATTTAATTAGGTACTTTGTCAGGGATTCCTGTAAGGGGCTACTGGAATAACTAAGATGGGATAAATGACAAACCCTAAACTAGAGGGGTAAATATATGTGTGTAGCTTGATTTATGGAAGAAAAAACAAACATTTATTTTTTCAGTGATGGTTGTAGACGTCATCAACTCTTAAAACTGTTTACAAAATATTTTGTTCCTCTTTGTTTTCTTTTCTGTATTAGAACAATTATCTTCCCAAGGGGATATTTAAACAAGTGACTATAAGGAAAAAACAGAAAATATTTGGAAGGGCTCACTCTGAGTATAATGCAGTGGACATGGCTCTGGACAAACATAAAAATTTTTTTTTCCTTTGAATTTGAATGTATAATTTGAAAAAAAATGTTGTTTTGTTACTATAAGGAATATTTTTTCAGAGGCCTTAATTGTTTCCCCAATTTAGTTTGCTTTACAACATATAGAATTATTAGTGTAGCAGCAGTGAATTTTAACATCCTTAAAAAGTCACATTTTTAGGAACAAATAGGTTGTGATGCCATGTGAAAAAGTGAGTTAGTTGCTCAACAGTGTCTGACTCTTTGCAACCCCAAGGACTGCAGCCCACCAGGCTCCTCTGTCCATGGGATTTCCCAGGCAAGAAGCCTGAAACGGGTGGCCATTCCCTTCTCCAATGATCTTCTTGACATTAATAACTTGTACTAATGTATATAAAACTTGAATTTACATAAGAAACATATTTTGTGAATACAGAAATAAATGATTTAATATTAAAGACACACTTTGGGGGTTGTATGAAGATACATGAGGGTGGGCAGTTACTTGTACAATATCAAGTGTAAATGATAGGAAATAAAAGGCAGAGGAGAAAAAGAATGTCTATGAAATCTCACTGATTAATCAGAAGGGTTTTTTTTTTTTTTTTTCGCTACATGGAGTGGCATGTAGGATCTTAGTTCCTGTGCCCATGCAATGGAAGTGTGGAGCCTTAACCACTGGACCACTAGAGAAGTCCTGGAAGCTTTTTAACTGACAATTGATTTATAGTCTTGTGTTCATACAATGCAAGATGGTATACAGTGAAATGAATAGATAGCAACTTCTCAACATGTACAATTTATTTACTCAGTTCATCAACACCTATGGCCTTAATTACCGTCTAATTGCCACAAGTCCATTCTCAAACCCATATTTTATATTCTCTACCTCTTCTATTAACTGTAGCTTTTAAAAGAACTTTCAACTTCACCTCATGACAAACACATGATCCTTCTGCATGAACTGACTTATGTCCAGGAGATCTTATTTCCATGAATGGCACAACCATTTACTTAGTTTAAAAAACTGGAAACCTGGAGTCATCTTTGATAACCTTCTTCTCTTTTCTGTTATTATAACAATATTTTCATCCTTCACTTCAAAAACCAATAAAGATTCTTCATTTTTAATATCTGTAAATAAACATTAAGAATTCTGTTTCATTAGTTTCAGTGGTCACTGTGAAGCCTATTTCATACTTGAGCCCTCTCTCTGTCTCCATCTCTTTCTTTCTCCCTCTCTCCTTTTTCTCTGTAATTTTCCTTCTTTTCTGTCTTATTTTTTTCCCTTTTTAATCTTTGAGATGACTGTGATTTTTCATAGTGATGTGTTTTGTGGATGCTTAAGGGATCTATTCATTAATTTATACATTCATTCAATAGGTATTTGTCATGCACCTAATTTGTAGATGGTACTATGCTGGGGAATTCACGTCTCAATGCAAATTACAATAATTCCCCATTATAATTTTCAGCAACTTTTTGAGGCTCTATTTAAAAATGATGGTTGAACTGGTTTTGTGCTGTGCTTAGTTGCTCAGTTGTGTCTGACTCTTTGCAACCCCATGAACTGTAGCTTGCCAGGCTCTGGTATCTACAGGGATACTCCAGGCAAGAATACTGGAGTGGGTTGCCATGCACTCTTCCAGGGGATCTTCCCAACCCAGGGATCAAATCCAAGTCTCCCACATTGCAGGCACATACTTTACCATCTGAACAACCAAGGAAGTCCAAGAACCCTGGAGTGGGCAGGCTATCTCTTCTCCAGGTGATCTTCTGATCTTCCTGACCTAGGAATTGAACTGAAGTCTCCTGCATTGCAGGTGGATTCTCTACCAGCTGAGCTACCGGGAAGCATTTAAGGAAAGACAAATGCGTGCCTTCATCCAGTCCTATTTTTAGATGTTCCACGGAGATACCTATGAATTGTATTTGGACTGACTTCTGGACTATGTTATGTATTCATTCCCTCAACAACCACACTAATAACAGTTATGTAGCCAAACCTAGAACCCAAAGATGAGTACAACACAACTCATACCATACTGAGAGTAAACACACAATTTTAAAAATAAAGAAAGACTTAAACTATATTGTGATAGAATGGACAATGCAAATATTTAAATTACCTGGAAAAAGTGTCTGGAAATATTTTATGATGAGGATTTATTTATTTTTTTAACTCAAGACTTGTGTATTAATCTGGAGATATTTCTCTCTCTGGAATAATATCAAAATATTCTCCTTTTTACAACTAACTGTTGTAAATATTCTCTTTTACAACTAATTGCTTAACCTCATTACTTAGGGTAAGTATACTGTGTTCTTAGAAGCCTCTCTTGCATTACTTGCTTAGTCAGTGAAACAAAAGGTCCTCATCTGTTTATAGCAAGTGGTATGGCTGGTCAGGATTAGATATTAAAATTAATCTGCCGTGAAGTTTTTCTGTGACCATTACCAGTACTAGTACTAGAAGTAGTAAGAGTAATGCTATTATTACTGTCATCCAGAATTGGAATTTTCCAAGTTAGAATTGAATCATTTTTGCTAAACTGCTAATAGAAGAATACTTTGAAATCAGGGAAATAGTTGTTATATTATTAATAGTATTATAGTCAGAAATATGTAGTCATGTTGTGATAGGGAAAGGTATCAAAGCAGCAAACTAAAAACAAGAAAACAGGAATCAATGTAAATATGTCTGGATATCAAGCTGATTAACATTGGGCCCAAGTGAGAATGGATACAGGTTGTTCAAGCCAAAATTAGACAACCTAAGACCAGTGTTGAGAGGAGCAGGGAAATCACTCTAGAAGAGAATCACAGGTTCATAGAAGAGCACAAATTGTTTCTCAAAATAGAGGAAACACCTCGGTTATCGTTTTCTAAGATTAAAATGAAAGTTTGCTGCTGTGAAAAAGCCATTCTCCTGTTAGGTCTCAACACCAAACAGAAAAATTTTGCTAGTCACACTAATTCATGGAGTAGTTCCATATAACTTTACAAACTTCTAATTTTAGTTGTATAAACAAAAATTGTGTATTATAGATATAGATATATGCCTTTATGTTAATAGTCCAGTCTTTTAATTATCTACCATTAATGTTGATATTTGAGAGAAGTTAAACATGAAAAAGATCTTAAAAGATCAGTCCTATTCCTTTATTTTACTGATAATGTAATTTAGATCCAGAGAATTTAAGTGACATGTGAAGGTCACCCTTGGAGTTAGTGCTGAAAATCAGGATTAGACCCTCCTTGCTCTAATTTCCACAATGGTGTGTTTTTCTAATATGCCACTCTACACATGAGTGCAACTATTGGTGAACACAAATAATACCTACAATAACATACATGTAACTCTGTGTTAAAGTATTTATAACAATGATTAAAATGATTTTTAATTAATATGTGTAAAAACATATCACTGTCCTCTTATCCTTGCATATGCCACAAAACACTTGTGCAAAATGTATATGCAAAAATGTAGGCTTTCATTCAATGTAAATGATTATAAATTTACTTAATTCCACCTTCAATATTGCTTCAAACTATGTCTCATTTACGTAGAGAAACACCTCACTGAATAAGGCCCTAAAACACTAAAAGTACATAATTTTTCCATAATACAAAAAAAAACAATAGAAAATGATGATGAAAAAGAGAGAAGGAAGGTTTCAATCTGTCAAAGAAAAGCATTGTGTTCTTCAGTGTCTCCAAATCTGAAGGGAAGAAATGAATAAGTACAGAGGCATGACAGGGAAACCTCATCTCTTACCTTGCTGTCATCTTATACCTTCATAAGATATGACCCCCTCAGCTGCAAGCAGCTCTCATGAAAGCAGACTAAGAGGGCAAAAAGATCAGCATCACAGCCCTCCTCCTTGACAGGTGAATAGAAGTGGCACTTCTAATGCCATTACTAATTTATTAAGTATTCCAAAGTTAGAATTTAATCGGAATATTTTTGTCACATTATCCATCACCAATTCAGGAGAGATGGAATTTTCTTAAACAGCCATGCAGTGCAATGCCTTAGGCAAGCTTTTAGTCATTTCAGTTTGTCACAATGGACTAGTTCCATTTTAATGATTTAGTTAATCGTGTGACAAGCTATGAAAAATGGGAGTGACCCAATGCCTAGTCCAAGGAATGTGCCAAGGTCTTGCGGCTAAGTTACTGAAAATGGTTTTCATTAGCAAATACTATTTTTTGAAATTCCCACTTTTCCATTTTCCTCTTTATAAATTTCAGATTTCATATGTTAAGCAAAAGTCAAGTTACAGAATAGTAGTTCATTTATATAAAGACAAGACAAATGTTAAAAAGTCACATTAGCAGTTTAAATGATCAAGTTAAATAAGACACAATTTAGGTGAAAAGATAATTAAGTGTTGAAAATGTAATGATCCATTTGACAGTGGAAGAATAGAAGATGCAGAGAATTCCAAATACAACCTCCCCATCTAGAAATCACATTTCAAATTCCTTACAAGAGAGTATATGCATCTGATTAATACTACATTAGTTTAAAACTCAACCTATCATTTAATGAAGGCAAAACTAATATTATATAAAATATATACTTTATAATTACATTGAATCATGGAAAGTATCTTTCATAAAATCATGCATTATAGAAATAGCAATAGAAAATAAAAATAACAGTGTCTTGTCTCTACTCCGCCTTGATTTTGCATGAGAGTATTATTGTTACAGTCTCAGACTGGCCCACTAATTCCTTCTTTCAAAGCTTTTGAAATGTTCACTTTGTCTTGGCAGAAAAGTAACAAAGAACTCTAGGAATAACTCAAAATACAATTAACAATACATCTTCACATTCAAATCAAAATATATTCATCTCTATGACATTTTGAAACTAAGATGTTCTTTTGAGTCAGAAGATTTGGTTCAAAAATTGATATAATCATCTTGGGTAATCTTCCTGAACTGTGCTTTCTGCAGCTGTCAATATGGACTAATATCTACCTTACATGATTTTTGTGAAGACAAAAAATGTTATTTTGTGTAAGAGAAATAATATACACCTATATTAATAAAACTATTGTTACACTGGCATAGATTAGAAGTTAACGACTAAAAAGCAAATTCTCTGGCACACTGAAGGAGCTCACCAGGTAACAGAGCATTACAAGTATATTGCAACCCATTCCAGGTAGGTATAACAAACCACAGAGTGACTATTTAATGTTTAATGACTCATGGCACCATTCAGGAAAAAAAAAAAAAAAAGAAGAAGAGAAGGCATGCATCTTACAGAAACCTCAGACTGTTACATATCCTAAATAAAAACAAATTATGAGAGACAGTATTGACCTGGCAGTGAAATGGACCAAGTGAAGTATCACATCTTTTGTGTCTCTACTTTTATAATTTTAGACATTCTCTGCTCCCAGCACTTTATCACCATGCTCTCAAGACTTTTAAGTGGGATATATGTGCATTGAAACTCAATGCTGAAATATAGACAGTGACCTCGTCATGACAAACTGAAAACATAGCCATTACGTGACAGCCAACATATCATCAGTTTACAGTAAGCAGTATACTCACAGACTGTAGTGTTCCCTAAATGACTTTCTAAAACATTGAACAGGAGACATACTAACACTGTTCATCCGAATGATTTATGTGAAAAGGAGAGTAGATGAAAGCATTCATTCACAGTTTCTTTCTTTAAAGCAGTGTAGTTTTTCAATTTAAAAAGTGTTAGACACAAAATTTTTAACCTAAAATAAAGCATAACTCACAATAGAAGGGAAGATTTTCATTACTTAGTATGATTAGACTAGAAAAATGTTGTAAGTTGTATTATAAAATAACAGTCTTTTAAAAAGCAGATGTGTGTAACATAAGTTTTATTCTTAGAATATAATGATCCTCTACTAAAATGAATTTACCTGTGTATAATAAATTAATTCATCAGAATCTTTATTAGAGAATCTTTTCCTGAGTGCTGACAGTCTGCAGTTCTGTTGCAACTATGTTAAACTTAATTCATTAATTATTTTTAATATTGCGGTGTTAGTCTTATGATCTATTTACAGCTCACTTCTCCTACAAATTAATTCAAATAGCTAAATGTGATTCATTATTTACTATCAATCAATCAACTTACTATATATCCAGAAACTTCCAGATGTGCTTGTTTATGCCTCATTTATACCTACTGACCAGGAATAGTGTTTATATACCAAATGGAGCATTAGTTTATAATTATTAATGATACCTCTGCTTTCTGTCCCTTAAATCTGGCATCTTCTGAAGGTTCCAGTCACCTTTACCAGTAAGTTTGAAGAATTTAGAAATAGACTTTTCTCTGTGTAGAATTTTGCATTCCGCATTTGGGGGGTGGGGGCGGGTAAGATCATTAAGCTGTTAGAGAAATAATTTCTTTCAAAATGTGTTTCTGGGAACCATATCTGTTCCCATGTATTATGCAACTTATCTAAAGCTATCCTTTATATGAGGGATCACCATAGGTGACCTTCAAGACCCACTCAGTTCAAAACACTTGGCTTTGAGCCTGGCAACAACCCCAAATGATCTGTGCCACAAAGCTTCTCACCAAACCCTAAAGACTCAGACACCTACTTCATCTCTTTCCTCTTTTCTGACTCTTGTTATTAGAAACATTGACAAAGTGTTTGGAAACCCCACATCCCCAGAGATAGTTTCTCACTTGGTATCCTATATAATAGAGTGAATCATCAAGTAAGAGGAATAGCTCTAAAGAAGATGTCAAGCAGGTTAACTTCTAAGTGGCATGGCATCAGGAGAAGAAAGAAGTGATAAGTAAACCCTACCACCAATGTTCATGGTATTTCACGTCTCTTGTATTTTATTTTGTTTCCCTGATGTCGGCACATGATTCTCAACTTCATAAAACTATGTTTCACAAAGAAAAAGGTAGAAACAACCAAAAATGATGAGAACTTTCAGAACTTGAAAACTGATAGCATATGAAGTCAACTATGCAGACTGGAAAAAAAGTTATATGCTTGACATCACTAATCATCAAAGTACTGCAAAGCAAAACCAAAATGAAATGTCACCTCATACCTTCAGAACGGTTATCACCAAATAAGCCATAAATGTTTAGGAGGACATGAAAAAAGGGAGTCTTTTACCCTGTTTGTGGGAATGCAAATTGGTGCAGCTGCTGTGGAAAACATTATAGAGTCCTTAAAAAGCTAAATATAGAACTACCATATTCCCCAGCTATTCTACTCCAGAGTTCGTATCTGAAGAAACTTTAAACATTAATTTGAAAAAAGATATATGCACTCTGATGTTCATAGCAGCATTATTTACAATTGCCAAGATATGGAACAGATAAATGGATAAAGATGTGGATATATGGAACATATGGAATGCTATTCAGCCATGTAAAAGAATTAATTTTTTGCCACTTGCAACAATATGGATGGACTTGGAGAATATTATGTTTAGTGAAATAAGTCAGAGTGAGAGGGAAAAATGCCAGATATTCTTATTTACATGTGGAATCTAGAATAAAACAAACTAATGGATATATATATAAAAAAAAAAGAAAAAGACTCACAGATATAGAAAACAACCTAGTGGTTAGAAAGGGAGTAGGTGAAAGAGTTAGGGGATTAAGAGGTACAAACTATTCTGTATAAAATAAATAAGCTACAAGGATCTATTGAACAGCACATCGGATATAGCCAGTTTTATAATAACCACAAGAGGAGTATAATCTTTAAAAATTGTGAATCACTGTTGCACACCTGAAACCTTTATAATATTAAAAAACTCTACCTCAATTTTTTTTTAAGTTTTTCTAGCACAGAACACTAGTTCTATTTTTACTGTGATAATGGGAAAGAAGTTAAAAAAAAAATCTAAAAGACGAAAGATAGGAAACTGTGAGCATTGTCTGCACTAATTTCCCTCTTTCCATGTCACTGTGTGCCTCATAAAATAATTTTCATGCCCCCATTTCCTGTCCTTTTCTTTTTGCTCTCACCTTGAATTCCTTCTCCATACGTGTTTACCTAGAGATTTGCATACGTAAAATTCATGTCCATCTCTTTCCCCCTCCTTTCCTCTGTCCCTCCTCACAGACCTCTCTTCATAACCACTTACACGTGACTCATTGACAGTATCCAATTCTTATCTCACATCCATGAGTGAATGACTCATTCCTGCTCTCTTTCTCATGCTCTCAAAACCTGTACTTCTGTGCTACAGTGTCAAAGAAGCTGACTTTTTCCCTCTAAAATATTTAAGAAAATACTTAGGCTGAGCATTTTCTAAAAATCTGTATCAATATATCCCATCTTTTGTGTATATGACAGCTACCATCATTACCAATATACAGGTATAAATTCCTCTTCATGAAAGTCGTTTTTATCTCTTCAATGTTTTAAATATTTACTAAGAAAATTTATACTATTGCACTATTTTCAACTTTTTCTTTTAACTTGGAGGGACAGGGTGATAGATTCTGCATAACTATTTTCTGGTTCACATTGTACCAAGGGAAGGAGAAACTTCGACAGACAGTGTCAAGTATTGATGGTGAAAATAATACCTTTAGAACAAACTCTGGGAAACAGAGTTTAAAAAAAAAAAAAAAAACAGCAAAGAAACATAGATGAACTCATAAACTAGAAACATCCCATAGCTTCTGCAACTCCCTGCTACCCTTTGGCTTCCATGCCTCTTTCCTGTATTTTGCCAACAACTTTCAGACAGAGCTAATACTCCACTGGTGGATTAGGGCTGAATTAGTCCTTCAATTTCCCCCTGTATGGGAGTCAAAAAACGAGGACCTGGTAAGTATCACCAACCTGCTGCTAGGATGTCGCCAGAGGAAAATGTTTTCCCAGAATTCCCCAGCTGAACTGTTTGATTCATAATCGTGCAGAAACATCATGGTACATACTGGATATTCCAGGTAGTGTCATTTGTACAGAAGTGTACTTCAATTACACTTGCCTATAGGCTCGTGTGGGCTGCCCTGAGATCCAAACTCCATAATTTGACTCTAGATTCCAAACAACCAACATCCACATGACTTATGAGAATTCAATCTATTGACAAATTTGGGGTTGTCTATACCTGCATTCATTACAGAATCATCAAGACTAAAGTCGTATATTTGGAAGAACTTTTGAGAATCTACTTCAGAAAGTATTACATAAGTACAAAGTATTGTGAAGGAGAAGTGGAGGAAAATGTACTGGCTGAGGAGATAATTGGCAACAGAGAAAAGACAACATTTCTTGCAGCTGGACAAAAAATACTGTGAGGCAATACTGAGCCAAGTGAATGGAAAAAGGATTTAGTTTTATTGGCAGGAGATGACAAGTGCCAGTAACTTGGAAAGAAGTAGAAAGCAGACTTGACTCTTTGGAGAATATTCTTTGAGAGTACCTGATGAGATTTTCAGATTGTCAACTGGACAGTTAGCCTAAATTTCCCAAGTACCAACTCCTTTCCCTTGAATTTGAGTAGACATATTATTCAGGGATGTGCAGGTGGGTATTTATGGCTATATGTGTATGTGTTCATGTGTAATTATTTTTAGAACCTAAGAGAAGAACTATTACTGAAATATCCAAAAAAGGTGCAGCATTCACAAAGAGAATATTGCTCTGAGAGGCCAATGAATATTATTTTAAATAACGCTGAAATTTTTAAGTAATTTAATTTTCTTACTAATTAAAATTATGCTGAATTAGTTTTTTATTAGAGGTTTTAAAAAGGCTTTCACTTGTTTAAAGCTGGTTTAATAAATTGCTATTTGAAGTTTGTCTGTACTTGTGATAATTTTAATTAATAGTGATATATCAACCACCAAAATACTTACAGTATCAATGGAGAACATGGTCCATAGTCAGTGAGTATAGATGAGATGAGTTTTTTCAGGGGGTATAAAACACTAAACAAAGTTATATTTTTTTATAAAAATGGAATGACACCTAAATACCTTCTTTTGTTAGTTTAATTTGTAGTTATATTAAATACTATGTGTTATGTGTGCTCAGTTGCTCAATCGTGTCCAATTCTTTGCAACCCCATGGACTGTAGCCTGCCATGCTCCTCTGTCCATGGGATTTTCCAGGCAAGAATAATGGAGTGGGTTGCCATTTCCTCTCCCAGAGTTTCTTTCCAACCCAGGGGTTGAAACTGCATCTCCTGCATTGGCAGGTGGATTCTTTACCACTGGGCCACCTGGGAAGTAAATGCTACACTCACAGAATTTTTTGAAACTCTGCTTTGTATTGTCATATCAAAAGTAGCTTCAATTCAAATATTTAAGACAGGTGGGTAGGTGATGTAGAAATACTCCTGAGTCCACTATTGTCTGGCTCCCACACAGCTTGCTACACACAGCTTGCTACATTCAGCTGTCTTCCTAAAATGACCTTAGGATGAAAATTGTTTTGTTTCTGTCCTGAGATGGATGAAGTCCTTTGATCCCACACGTTGACCTCATATATATGAAATAAAACTTTGGTAGCCTCCTAGAAAAGGAACTATGAAATACTAAAATTTTAAAAATTGTAAGCATGAAACTTTCTATCACTCTTGTTTATGCATGATATAGAATTCAAAATTGGAATTTTTAAAAAGAAACTTGAAAGTGTAGTTTCCTTTTCTTCCAGACTTTAGAATTGATCACTTACTACTGATGCTATACTTATTACCAAATCTTTACCTGGCCACTCTTTCTCCTCTCTGGAAATTTTTGCTATTTTATCCGTATTCCTGGAATTTTGCATTTTAATAAGGTAGAGTATTTTAGTAGGTCTTTTAAAGTTTAATTCTATTGGTTATAATGCAGTATTCCCTTTCAATGTGGAAATGCACGCTCTATCAATATAGATGATATTGTATATTATTTCTTGAATAATAGATTCTGCCCCTTGGTTTTCTCTATTGTCTATTTTTTTTAAATTAAATTTTATTTTTCTTAACTTTACAATATTGTATTGCTTTTGCCATACATCGAGATGGATCCACCACAAGTATACACGTGCTCCCCATCCTGAACCCTCCTCCCTCCTCCCTCCCCATATCATCCCTCTGGGTCGTCCCAGTGCACCAGCCCCAGGCATCCGTTATCAGGCATCGTATCTAGACTGGCGACTCATTTCAGATATGACATTATACATATTTCAATGCTATTCTCCCAAATCATCCCACCCTCTCCCGTTCCCAGAGTCCAAAAGTCTGTTCTATACATCAGTGTCTCTTTTGCTGTCTCGTAAACAGGGTTATTGTTACCATCTTTCTAAATTCCATATATATGCATTAGTATACTGTATTTGTGTTTTTCTTTCTGGCTTACTTCACTCTGTATAATAGGCTCCAGTTCCATCCACCTCCTTAGAACTGATTCAAATGTATTCTTTTTAATGGCTGAGTAATACTCCATTGTGTATATGTACCACATCTTTCTTAGCCATTCATCTGCAGATGGACATCTAGGTTGCTTCCAAGCCCTGGCTATTGTAAACAGTGCTGCTATGAACATTGGGGTACACGTGTCTCTTTCAATTCTGGTTTTCTTAGTGTGTATGCCCAGCAGTGGGATTGCTGGATCATAAGGCAGTTCTATTCCCAGTTTTTTGAGGAATCTCCATACTGTTCTCCATAGTGGCTGTAATAGTTTGCATTCCCACCAACAGTGCAAGAGGGTTCCCTTCTCTCCGCACCCTCTCCAGCATTTATTGCTTGTGGACTTTTGGATCGCAGCCATTCTGACTGGCGTGAAATGGTACCTCATAGTGGTTTTGATTTGCATTTCTCTGATAATGAGTGATGTTGAGCATCTTTTCATGTGTTTGTTAGCCATCTGTATGTCTTCTTTGGAGAAATATCTACCTAGTTCTTTGGCCCATTTTTTGATTGGGTCATTTATTTTTCTGGAATTGAGCTGTAGGAGTTGCTTGTATATTTTTGAGATTAGTTGTTTGTCAGTTACTTCATTTGCTATTATTTTCTCCCATTCTGAAGGCCCAAAGCAATTTATAGATTCAATGCAATCCCCATCAAGCTACCAACGGTATTCTTCCCAGAGCTAGAACAAATAATTTCTCAATTTGTATGGAAATACAAAAAAACCTCGAATAGCCAAAGCTATCTTGAGAAAGAAGAATGGAACTGGAGGAATCAACCTGCCTGACTTCAGGCTCTACTACAAAGCCACAGTTGTCAAGACAGTATGGTACTGGCACAAAGACAGAAATATAGATCAATGGAACAAAATAGAAAGCCCAGAGATAAATCCACGCACATATGGACACCTTATCTTTGACAAAGGAGGCAAGAATATACAATAGATTAAAGACAATCTCTTTAACAAGTGGTGCTGGGAAAATTGGTCAAACACTTGTAAAAGAATGAAACTAGAACACTTTCTAACACCATACACAAAAATAAACTCAAAATGGATTAAAGAGCTAAATGTAAGACCAGAAACCATAAAACTCCTAGAGGAAAACATAGGCAGAACACTCTCTGACATACATCACAGCAGGATCCTCTATGACCCACCTCCCAGAATATTGGAAATAAAATAAAAAATAAACAAATGGGACCTAATTAAACTTAAAAGCTTCTGCACAACAAAGGAAACTATAAGCAAGGTGTCTATTTCTTGAAATCCTATTAAAATTTGTTCTATCTGAAATACTTGTTCAATACATTTTGACGGCTTTAAAAATTATAATTCTATTACATCCGTGAAATAAGAATGTGATGCCATAAAAAGAGACATTAGTATACCAACAAAAAATCTTATATATATATATATATACATACATATATATGTATACAAATACATACCTAAGAACCTACATATACATATCAGATAGATCTATACATATCTAACTTAGATATATATATATATCTAAGTATTTTTTGATATGCATATATATATATGTACACATATTGAAAAATACTGATCTGTGAATATTCAAAGAATCCTTGGAGGAAAAAGAATCTGAAGAAAATTATCTCAAAGTATATATATAAATATATATAATAAACAAGTTCCTTTATTTCTCTCACTTTCAATTTGGTTCTACCCTCCTCCCTTAGCCATTCCTAATACTGCTTCTTATTCCATCCCTCCAAAGAGTAAAATTTCTGACTTTTTCTTGAATGGTAGAAGTAACTTTAAGGTGGCATGAGATAGGCAAGAATATCAAAAGGGCTACTTGCTAATTAGGAAGACAATTTTTAAAAATGTAATAGATATCCAATGCACATAATTGAATATAATTGAATTAATTATATTCTGGTATTTACAAAACACTTAAATCTTTGCTCCATTGCATGGACCTCTATCTATCCAATATTTTTATATTTATATTTATTGATATATAGTTGATGTATAGTATTATATAACTTTCAAGAGTACAGCATAATGATTCACAATTTTTAAAAATTATGCTTCATTTATACTTATTACAAAATATTAACTATATCCCCTGTGTTATATTACATATCTTGTAGCTTATTTATTTAATACACAGTACTTTCTACCTCTTAACCGCTACCCTTATCTTTCCCCTCATCTATCTACTTTTAATAAGCACACTTAAACATAAAAACTAAACTTTTGACAATAAGTTGCATATAACCATACAGTCTCCTTCAACCCATTTCCTGGTATCTCCTCATATGAGACAGTTCAGTTCAGTGGCTCAGTCGTGTCCGACTCTTTGTGACCCCATGGACTGCAGCATGCCAGGCTTCCCTGTCCATCACCAACTCCTGGAGCTTACTCAAACTCATGTCCATCATATCAGTGATGCCATCCAACCTTCTCATTCTCTGTTGTCCCCTTCTCCTCCCACCTTCAACCTTTCCCAGCATCAGGGTCTTTTCCAATGAGTCAGTTCTTTGCATCATCTGAGATAACTGCTTCCCTAATTCCCAAGTTTATAATTATCTTATCTACAGGTATTATAAATATATGAATTTGTGATACATGCATATATAAAGATGTGACTATGTATGTTTATAACTAAAAAAATTACATTTCACATTTCAATATATACATATGTAACTATAAGTGCCCTCAATCTTTCCCAGCATTAGGGACTTTTCCAATGAGTCGGCTGTTCACATCAGATGACCAAAATACTGGTGCTTCAGCTTCAGCATCAGATCTTGCAACGAGTATTCAGGGTTGATTTCCCTTAAGATTGACTGGTTTGATCTCCTTACTGTCCAAGGGACTTTCGGGAGTCTTTTCCAGCACCACAGTTCCAAGGCATCAATTCTTTGGCATTCTGCCTTCTTTATGCCCCAGCTCTCCATACAACCATACATAACCACTGGGAAGACCATAGCCTTAACTATACAGACCTGTGACAGCAGAGTAATATCTCTGCTTTTCAACACACTGTCTATGTTTTTCTCTCCTGCCAAGAAGCAAACATCTGATTTCATGGCTGCAGGCATGATCTGCAGAGATCTTAGAGCCCAAGAAGAGGAAATTTGTCACTACTTCTACATTTTCCCCCTCTATTTGCCATGAAGTAATGAGACTGGATGTCATGATCTTAATTTTTTTAATATTTAGTTTTAAGCCAACTCTTTCACTCTCCTCCTTCACTCTCATCAAAAGGCTCTTTAGTTCCTCTTCTCTTCCTGACATTGGAATCTTCCTGCTACTGGTATCATCCACATATTGGAGGTTGTTGATGTTTCTCCTGCCTATCTTGATTCACAGAGTTGGACACAACTGGGAGACCGAACAGCAACAACTATAAGTAAGTAGGTTTATATGTTTATTCTTTTTAAATTTAATATGCTTATATTAACTTGTGTGTGTATGTGTGTGTGTGTGTATATATATATATGAGTGTGAATAGGCATGTATGTGTCTGTGAATATATATGTTTGGCAAACTTTTCCTGAGAAAGACTGGATACAGTTTTGAGGGCCATATGGTTTCTGTCTCAACTACTCACTCTGCTATTGTAGTGTAAAAGCAGCTATAGTGGACATGTAAACTAATGAGCTTGGCTGTGTTCCAATAAATCTGTATTATGGGCATTGAAATGTGTTTTTCAGATATTTACACATAGAACCAATCAAAAAATGTAGGTTTGGTCCACAGGTCATAGTTTAATAATTCACAATGTACATATAATCATCTCGGCATTGCCTATGCATTGCACGCTTAGTTGTGTCCCACCCTTTGTGATCCCTGGACTGTAGCCAACCAGGCTCCTCTGCCCATGGAATTTTCTAGGCAAGAATACCGGAATGGCTTGCCATTTCCTACTTTTCAGATGGTAAAGAATCTGCCTGCAATGCAGGAGATGCGTGTTGGATCCCTAGTTTGGGAAGATCTCCTGGAGAAGGGATCACTACCTACTCCAGTATTCTTGCCTGGAGAATTCCTGGGATAGAGGAGCCTGGTGGGCTATAGTCCATGGAGTCTCAAAGAGTGGAGCTTGGACATATAATCATATGTATACTATTTTAATTTATTTTAATATTTTAAGGAATGTCAAGCTCTGCTTTATCTTCTTGTATTTCCTTCCATTTATATTACTAAATTATATCCATATTTATCTGTTGTTGTAGTTACCTAATTTTGTTTGCTGCCTATTTTATTTATGAGGTCATGTCAGACTTCTTTAATCCACTCTTCTGTTGTTGGGTAGTTGGTTTCCAGGCATCTCAAATTCCTGAACCCCTTCTGGGTTCTGCAGTAAGAATCAGCTGCTGCTTGTTTACTCACCACCACCACTCCCCCAGCCCACCCCTTAGAATCTGACATGCACGCTTTTGTTCTGCTGAGTTCCTGTACAGGCCATCTTTCCCATCATGTATCTGCTATTATCCCCTCTTCATTCTCTTTCTACTTAATCTTTTAGATAATTTTAATGTCTTTAATGCTAGTTTTGAGGAAAGACTATACAGGGGTAAATAGATTTTTTATCCACCATGTTTATTGCAATTTACTTAGATCTAGGCTTCCCAAATGATTTCAAGAGTTGTATTTTAGGGAAGATAAAGATAACCCAGAGTATTCACTTCTAGAGTGAGGAGATCAACAAATTATCTCCTAAAGAGCAACTGTAAAACTGGCCCAAACTGTCAAAAGACAATCATTTCAGCACCCTGAAATCAATCAAAGACAAACAATAAACTGAGGAGAGTTTACAAAGGAAGGTAACTAAACTTGCCATATCAGGAGCTGCTGCTGCTGCTGCTAAGTCGCTTCAGTCGTGTCCGACTCTGTGCGACCCCATAGACGGAAGCTCACCAGGCTCCCCGGTCCCTGGGATTCTCCAGGCAAGAATACTGGAGTGGGTTGCCATTTCCTTCTCCAATGCATAAAAGTGAAAAGTCAAAGTGAAGTCGCTCAGTCGTGTCCGACTCTTAGCGACCCCATGGACTGGAGCCTACCAGGCTCCTCCGTCCATGGGATTTTCCAGGCAAAAGTACTGAGGTGGGCAGGAGTGCTTAAAAGCCTCCATCCCTAAGGCTGTTTCCAGTCCTGTCCCATCCCTAGCCCCAGTACTGTTGCTGTGGGGATTCAACCAAAGAAGAATAGGTCTTGAAAACCCTCAGGTTCAACTCCACTGAAAGAGGATTTGTATTATTGTCATTTAAAATGAAAATCAAATACAGAAAGCAGGCAGGTCAGCTAGCCAGAGGTTACAGCATTACATGGGGCAGACAACAAATCTGCAAACCAGTGAGTGATTTAACATGGAGTTCCAAAAAATATGACAACCAGCTGGGCTTGATAGATTTTTTTTTTTATCTATCTTAGGTTGATACCAGCCTAAATTACTGCAGAGGTCAGAGTAAGCTAAAGTTACACACACATCCTTGACTGAAGGTGCCTGACCTTTTCATGCACTTTCCAACCTATCGTTTTGGTTGGGTTTATTTTGCTTCATTTGCTTGTTTATTTATTTGACTTAAATTTGTGAAGTATTTTCTCCTCCGTAATGTATGGTTACTGATATTTCTGCTCTGGGAGGTTCCCCCCTTCTTGCTTTTAGTTTTTAGCCCAGTTTCCTAGGGTGCACCTCCACATCTGCATAGCTTAGTGTTCAGCTAATAATAGGTCTTAGACTGTGTCCAAACATCTTGAAGTAAGTAGAAGTAAGACTTCTACTCTCACATAAAAGAGAAGGTATAGAGAGATCGAAACACTTACATACTGCTGATGGAAATACAAAGTTATATAGCTACTCTGAACAGTAGTTGACACTTTCTTTAAGAATTAAGCATAAAGTTAGCATTCAGCTTAGCAATTCTAGTTCTGGGAATCTAAACTAGAGAAATTAAGATATATGTCCATATGAAGATGATTTTGTAAATGTTCATTACAATATTATTCATGGCAGCCCCAAACTGGAAACAATCCACTGGATTATTTTTGATTCTCTTTTTGAATTCCGTTGCATCTGTCTAAAGTAGTGCAAACCTAGTCTTCAAATAAAGGACCCTCCTTTCCATAGTGTTATGAATGGTATAAGGCTCTGTTTAAAGTTGCTGTTATTCTTGTATATATATATATTTTTTTTTTTGATGTGGAATTTTTAAAGTATTTATTGAATTTGTTATAATATTGCTTCTGTTTTATGTTTTGATTTTTTTGGCCAAGAGATATGTGGGATCTTAGGTCCCCAACTGGAGATGAACACACACCTCTCTGCACTGGAAGACAAAGCCTTAATCATTGGACCGCCAGCGAAATCCCGCCATGATTCATTTTAACATATTCCAGATACTTCCCTGAACATATGTTGGAGCTCCATTTCCAGTAGACCATATAGCCACTCAGCCTTAGACACATGACTCTAGCTTTCTCTTATTTAATCCCTTAACTAAATCTTACTAGTGTCAGTGTGAAAGTTTCCCAACTTCTTTGGGAAATTAATTTCAGAATCTCTTTGCCCCATTAACTCTCTTTTCTATTTCAAATGTCAACCAAATGCATTTTACTTTTCATTCATTTCAAAGGAAGAGAGACCTTTTCCTCTTGCTATCTCTTTTTCACTTGGTAGCTATAGTCCCTTATCTGCAAGAATTTTGGAGACTATGTTTGTATAAAATAAATTAATATTAAGAAATAAAGGGAAAAAAAAACCCTCCAAAAGGGACCATTTCAGCTATCAGATGTAGGTTAAACAAGTACACAGCAGGAGCAAAGTGGAATTCAATGAATCTTACATTCAGTGAAAGTGAAAGTGTTAGCTGCTCAGTTGTGTCCAACTCTTTGTGACCCCATGGGCTGTACCCATCAGGCTCCTCTGTCCACGGGATTCTCCAGGCAAGAATATTGGAGTGTGTAGCCATTCCTTTCTCCAGGGGATCTTCCCAATCCAGGTATCGAACCCGGGTCTCCTACATTGCAAGCAGATTCTTAGCCATCTGAGCTACCAATATATGAAGTGAAATTTCCTCAATATAAAGTAACTGAAGTGATGTATATACTTCAGAGGAAAAAAAATGACTTTTTAAATATGTCACAAAGAATGAGTTTTTTGATCCTTTACTTTGATATGAGTTCTTTTTTTTTTTTTTAATGAACTACAAGGTGCACACACTTGTATATTTGCACAATAAGTCATTTCAATAACTAGAAGACAGACACACAATTTTGGAATATAAGGTCTCTGAATGCACATGTAGCCTTACTGAACAGTTTTTAAATGTTTATACTAAAAGAAACAATGTATTATCATATATAATTTTCTTCCTGATAAATTTTTTTTTGCAGATTATATGTATAAGACCTTCATTTCAAATGTAGGAAGAGATATGTATTTACCCTAGGAAAGCTCTTATTTGAATAGACATTTGAGATGGAACCATAGTGCAAAATGGTTTGCATTCCAGGTCTGTGATAGTCTCAGCCTAGGGAGCTGTTCCTCTGGAAGAGCAAGTCCTTTGCAGAGATGTAATATGCTGTTTGGGTTTATTTTTCAAATTATGGCTGTATTTCCTAATACACATTCATGTACTTTGCTAATTATGACTCCATGAACATGCATTAACAATAGTAAAAAAAAGTGCAAAAGTTTACTCATTTCAAATAGTATAATCTCATCAAGGGATGAAGACTCAGTCCTGGCATGAAGGATAAGAAGGAGATGCTATTGGTAGAGAAGAGAGAATTGCTAAAATCTAAAGTGTCATTCTAATTAAGTGCATTAAATGCATTGTTTCTAGTACACTACAGTTCCAAGCATTTGTTGTTATTTTTATTGTTCATTCACCAAGTTGTTTCCAACTCTTTGAGACCTCATGAACTGCAGCATGCTAGGCTTCCCTGTCCCTCAACATCTCCCAGAGTTTGCCCAAGGTCCCAAGTTCATGTCCGTACCTCTGGCTTAATCCTTTTCAAAATGAAATATATTTAAATCTATTAAAGAAAGGTTTCTTTTATAGAAATTACTTTTCTCTTTAAAGTGAAAGTTCAAAGGCCAGATACATTATAGATCCTCCTTGACAGTTAATGTTACTTGCTGGACAAAAATTATCCCTTCAAAAAAGGATACCTGTTATCCCATATCATTAAAAAATGAACAAAAGAATAAATAACACCCACATTGCTGACTCTAAACATGAAAAGTTAACCAGGTTTACTTGGTTGTATGGTATTGCTGATAAGAAATATTAAAATGCCAAATATCTCTATGTTTAGAAGATATATCTTTTAACTAGGGAGGGAAAATCACCATGTTTTAACATTAGCCATGATTTTAAAAAGAACAAATGAAATATAGAAAATATGGTAATGACAATCTGTGTTTTGCTCCTTGATCTTTCTCGAAGGAATATTATCAGAAAAAGTTACTTGGGGAATAAGTGATGCATTGTACATCTACCTGTATTTAAGGGAAGAGATTCAGTGAGGATTTTTTTGGTTCATTTAAATTCCAGTCGTGCTCATTGTAGTCAAAGCATCATTTTCATGGAGTTCCACTTATCTAAATGCAGTGCACATTTGTTTTAACAAAACTATATATTGACCAGGGCATTCTTTCAAAATAATACATATTAAGACAAGCATTTCCAATGTAGAGATGGCACGAGAACTATTTTTTACATGTGTTTTCTATTACAGGTGCTATGATGGTATGATTTGATATCACTAAGAAACTTAGTGCTTTTAGAAGACTTTTAAACTACATGAAGATATTCAATATCAAATAATCTTCCATTAATGAATCAATTACTGGGACAGGCTTTCATGGGGGCAAAGAGTCAAACACAAGGCATGCAGAACAACTTTTATCCAATACACAAGGCCAGGAAATGAAAACAGAACATTCTCTGAAAATTACATTTGAATGGTTCTGAGTGGTTCTTAGTCAATCTAAGAACACAATTAACTGTAATGATAGGAAACTGTCTTGGGGCTTGGACTGCGGCTCTATCTATGTCCTACATATGCTTTTATTGGAATAGTGCTATAAGATTTTAGACTGTGGAAGTGTTTATTCCTATTATTTCCTATGGGTTAAGCAGCTATACAGGACAGGAGCCTGATGATTAATAATTTAAATTTGAAATAGTTATACAAGGTTTAAATAAAAGAAACCTCTTGGAATCACCATTACAAATTATTTGAGAGGAACATGCAAAAGCAATAAATGAGATTTGTCTAAAACATGTGTTTGTTGTGTGTTCTCCCATATATTATTTGATCAGTGTATTCACTGAGATTCCTTTTATTCTTTGAGAGTTAAATGAATTGGAATCAATCCATTTAAGGCAGACTAGAGTCCTCCCCAAGATCCTTACAAATCTCCAGACGGAAGGCAAGAACTTATATTTTCATGTTCACTTCCTGTTTCAAGTTCCAGTACTTCATCCTTAACTTTTTTCAAACCTGAGAATGTGTATATAAGTTTTGAGGCAAAGCAATGAATCTTAGTTTCCTGTTCTGTAGCTCCCTGCTATCCACCATTGGTATTCCACCCTTGTTGCTTATCGACCCATGTCCTTCAAAGTCCTCCTATCACCTTTCTTTGATACCCCCACTGGCACCCATTTGATACCCACAATGACTCTGAGGTTAATTTTGCATATCCAAAATTAACTCACTAATCTGTTCTACTGCCTACTCTGTTCTCACAGAAAGGCTGGCAGAGGCATTGAAAGTAACTACCTACCCACTGACAAAATACATCACCTTTTTGAGATAGAAGCAACTACTATATAGCTGAGAGGGGAGCTATAACTATTCATTATTAGAACATCCCTGTAAAACAGATATTACCACTAGTCTTCCTATTTCATAGATGAGAAAAGCGAGTTTCAGTTCTATGTCCTGGCTTCCTGTGTTGATACAGAGACTAATGATTTAAACTAGGGCCTGAATTCAAGACTTCTAAGCCTTTGTTAGTTCATCTTTCTGATGTTCTTTGGCATTCCTATTCTTGGTAATATGTTACCATCATCCACTGTCATCATATACGAGATTCTCTGTAAATGAAATATATGCATATTTCTCTTTTTTTCTTTTCATAAAGGGATATTTACAGAGTCTGAAACTCTGTCCATCAAATCTTGATTGTTGCCTGGATTCTGTATTCCACCCTGGTTTATATGAGAGTATGTGCAGGGCAGACATGGGAAGTAGCATTATGCATGGGGCATGCACCTGACATTGGTTTTCTTCTCCCCTAAGAAAGTGCTGTAGCCTTGCTGAAAGAGATCTGCAGCAGGCCTGGGAGGATGGGAACATGAAATCAGCTAAAGGATTCCAAAGTTGTGTGACAGCTATGCAAGCTTGGAACCCTCCCTCACCGAAAGCAAACATACTTGCCACATCCCTTTGGTGCTGGTCGGCAAAACAGAAAACATGATAGGTTTTTCCAAGTGAAGCAAATTTAATACAGGCACAATTTTGATAAACTGGATGTGCAAATGAAGAAAGAGCTGAAAATCCAATTGAGCAAATTGAAGCAATTAGTTAACCCTGTCTAGCAAGAATAGGAATCTGGAAAAACCCAATGGCTAAATGAAAGGTGGGAGGCAGTGGGGTATCCAGAATCTAAAAGCCAGGCCATGTGGCTGGGCTGCTCAGTGGGATTCTGGGCCACCAGGGATGTGCAGCTTCTTCTGCAGGCTGTGAGGCAGAGCAAGAAAGAGAAATTACCTCTGTCCTCCAATTCTCCTCCAGAGCTCTCGTTACAGAACTAGCCAAAATCCAGCTATCAAGGGAGCCTGAAAAAATATTTTCATAAAATACCAAGCAAAGCAGAAGGGTGAAGAATGGAACGCCTTGTAAACGTAAGGCATGCTAGCCCCCAAACATCCGCAGCTATTCAATGCCTTCACGTTTGCCAGTTATACATCCAATTAATAAATAGCTTTAATGAACAGGGAATTTACAACTCTGATATCTCAAAAAAAAATTTTTCTAGGATATAAGTTTCCTTCTTTAGTATTGATATTGGGGGTAGCAATAATCTTACTTTATTATTATAATGAATACATAATTATTTTAAGAAAAATCATCAGGTCAAACTATAAAGCTATTCGTGAGCAGTATCTTGATTTTTCTTTTTAACATTTCCTCTCTTTTATTTGTTAGCTATGATCTGGTTTTTAATAGTCTGGTTTTAAGGGTCTTCTCTTCAAGATATGAAATGGCTCATTTGGAGTGGTTTACCAGTGTTTCCTTTTCTTCTGAGAAACTTTCTCATCATAAAACATGTCAGCATGAGGTTTTTGAAAACAAGAGTTAAGGAAGAAAGGAGTTTCTATAGATGGAGGAGATTCAAGGAAAAGACAGGGAGGTGGCAGAGGAGCCATAAACACTTTGTCTGAAATGTTGCCCAAGGCAGGCCTTGCCTTCCAGAACAAGATTAAAAAAAGAACAACTGGAAAAGGTCAGTTTTCATTCCAATCCCAAAGAAAGGCAATGCTAAAGAATGCTCAAACTACCACACAGTTGCACTCATCTCACATGCTAGTAAAGTAATGCTCAAAATTCTCCAAGCCAGGCCAATTCTACTGAACCCAGCAAGTAGGCTTCAATTTCTGAACAGAGGGCCTCCAAACCCTCAGTCTTACTAAGATCTGCAGAAGATGACACTGCTATTCAGTCTCTAAGTCATGTCCGACTCTTTGCAACCTCATGGACTGCAGCACACCAGGCTTTCCTGTCCTTCACATGTGGTGGTCAAAGTATTGGAATTTCAACTTTATCATCAGTCCTTCCAAAGAACACCCAGGACTGATCTCCTTTACAATGAACTGGTTGGATCTCCTTGCAGTCCAAGGGACTCTCAAGAGTCTTCTCCAACATCACAGTTCAAAAGCATCAGTTCTTCAGGGCTCAGCTTTCGTCACAGTCCAACTCTCACATCGATAAATGACCACTGGAAAAACCATAGCCTTGGCTAGATGGACCTTTGTTGGTAAAATAATGTCTCTGCTTTTGAATATGTTATCTAGGTTGCTCATAACTTTCCTTCCAAGGAGTAAGCGTCTTTTAATTTCATGGCTGCAATCACCATCTGCAGTGATTTTGGAGCCCCCCAAAATAAAGTCTGACACTGTTTCCACTGTTTCCCCATCTACTTGCCATGAAGTGATGGGACTGGATGCCATGATCTTAGTTTTCTGAATGTTGAGCTTTAAGCAAACTTTTTCACTCTCCTCTTTCACTTTCATCAAGAGGCTTTTTAGTTCCTCTTCACTTTCTGCCTTAAGAGTGCCTCCAAGCCAGGCTTCAGCAATATGTGAACCGTGAACTTTCAGATGTTCAAGCTGGTTTTAGAAAAAGCAGAGAAACCAGAGATCAAATTGCCAACATCCCCTGAATCATGGAAAAAGGAAGAGAGTCTCAAAAAAACATCTATTTCTGCTTTATTGACTATGCCAAAGCCTTGGACTGTGTGAATCACATTAAGCTGTGGAAAATTCTGGGAAAAAAATGGGCATACCAGACCACCTGACCTGCTGCTTGAGAAACCTGTATGCAGGTCAGGAAGCAACATTTAGAACTGTACATGGAACAACAGACTAGTTCCAAACAAGAAAAGGAGTACGTCAAGGTTGTATATTGTCACCCTGTTTATTTAACTTATATGCAGAGTACATCATGAGAAACACTGGGTTGAAAGAAGCACAAACTGGAACCAAGATTGCCAGGAGAAATATCAATAACCTCAGACGTGCAGATGACACCATGCGAAGAGTTGACTCATTGGAAAAGACTCTGATGCTGGGAGGGATTGGGGGCAGGAGGAGAAGGGGACAACAGAGGATGAGATGGCTGGTCTCGAGAGACGTGAGTTTGGGTGAACTCTGGGTGTTGGTGATGGACAGGGAGGCCTGGCTTGCTGCAGTTCATGGGGTGGCAAAGAGTCAGACATGACTGAGCGACTGAACTGAACTGACTGAACTGATGGCAAGATTGAAGGAAGAGAAGGGGATGACAGAGAATGAGATGGTTGGATGGCATCAGCGACTCAGTGGACATGAGTATGAGCAAACTCTGCAGGTCTGAGTAAGACTGAGGGTCATGGAGGCCCTCTGTTCAGAAATTGAAGCCTACTTGCTGGGTTCAGTAGAATTGGCCTGGGAGGTCTACTGATGAAGGTATCACTGAAGTGGGAGATGAGCTTCCATCTCCTGACAGAACCAGCTGCCTGGGTTTGCAACACAGGTCTCTTACACATTGGCTTCCTTTTCTCTTTCCCTGTGCTTTTTCTGCCTTAAGAGGCATTGGGCTTGTTGTTTAACAAATAAAAACTGTTTGTGGAATATTTGGTTTGTGTATGCTGCTGCTGCTAAGTCGCTTCAGTCGTGTCCGACTCTGTGTGACCCCATAGACGGCAGCCCACCAGGCTCCGCCATCCCTGGGATTCTCCAGGCAAGAACACTGGAGTGGGTTGCCATTTCCTTCTCCAATGCATGAAAGTGAAATTGCTCAGTCGTGTCTGACCCTCAGCGACCCCATGGACTGCAGCCTTCCAGGCTCCTCCATCCATGGGGCTTCACCAGTTTAGATAATTTGCAGGACAGAGGCTACAGGAAAAGTAAGGATTTATTAATTTCCATTGAAGCATTTTAAATATGTAATATTTTCCTTATGAAATAAGTTTTATTAATCAAAATGACTTAAAAAGCAGCCATATTTTATTTTTAATTTTGTTATAAAATATCAAGTATGAGATTATTATATTAACATGTCAATAAACCCAGAAATTTGAGAGCTATGTTTAGGATCATTAGTGTCTTAAATGAAGCAAGTGTTAGGTGGAAAACATTTAGGTAAATATTAGTAATATTTGACATAACTAGTCATTCTCAGATTTCCTGCACTTCTGTGTTATTTAAAGTGGTAAATTTCCTACTCTTTTTTTTTCCTACTGTTTCCTATTGGTCTCTATTTATCTCAGTCTTCCCAATGTACAAATTCATCAGTCTAGGTCAACTGACCATGGCTTTATTTAGGCTACAGGATAAATTTCAATTGTTATTGTTATTACTTGCTGTGTATTTATTTTGCTTTCCTGTAAAAACTTTAAGGTACTTTATTAAATCTGCAGCTAATTTTTATAACAGTGCAGATAAGTTGAATGCATTAAAAATCTTAATAGCCCACCAAGCTATACATAAATTTCATTCTAATCCTTATTACCAGCAATTATCACAGTTAGCTTTCCAGATTCTAAAAATTTAACTAATTAATATGCATTTTAATTAAAGAAACAAAGGAAATAAAAGCACAAAATAATTTGACATTAAAACACATTTTAGGGCCATAGCACATTTTCTAAACACCATCCTAGATTCATAGAACAAAATATATTTTGGGGGATAGTTTACTCAGGTTTTTTACTAACTAAAGAGGTTAACTCACACTATGATTTGATACCAAATTCCAGAATACATTAAAGTAGCTTATATCCTCTTGTGTTTTTTTTTTTTTTAATTTATTATTTTTCTTAAATAAGAAATATAAGGAAATCTCCTAACAAATGTTTAGTTTTCTAAATTATCCAAAGATGAACATTTTTGTAAATACTGCTCATGTCAGGAAATATAACCTCGCCAGATAGCCCAGAAGTCCACTTTGTGGCCCTCAATCATAACCTCTTCTCAGAGTTAACTCTCCTCCCTTTTATGCTACCTATCCCCTTACTTTATGGTTCAATTGAACTTCCATTAACAACAAGATTTAGTTTTGCCTGTTTTTTTATTCTTTTTAAAAAAATATTTTTGTTTTAATCCATAAAATTCCCCTCTATCATTTTTCTTTCCTGATATCTACTTGTTTAAAGAGCCAGGCTTATCAGTCCTATAGTTTTCCACAGGCTGAACCTTGCTGACTTCATACCTCTGTAGGAATTAACACACTCCTTACTTCCCTGGTGGTTCAGATGGTAAAGCCTGCAATACGGGAGAGCTGGGCTCAATCCCTGGTTTGGAAAGATAAGGCAATGGCACCCAACTCCAGTACTCTTGCCTGGAAAATTCCATGGACTGAGAAGCCTGGTAGGCTACAGTCTATGTGGTCGCAAAGAGTCAGACACGACTGAGCGACTTTACTTCCACTTTCTGCTTTTCTTACAAATTTGCAGTTGAATCCAGAGGACAAGACAAACGGGTCGTGATGGAGAGGTCTGACAGAATGTGGTCCACTGGACAAGGGAATGACAAACCACTTCAGTATTCTTGCCTTGAGAACCCCATGAGCAGTATGAAAAGGCAAAATGATAGGATACTGAAAGATGAACTCCCCAGGTCAGTAGGTGCTCAATATACTACTGAAGATCAGTGGAGAAATAACTCTAGAAAGAATGAAGGAATGGAGCCAAAACAAAAACAACACACGGTTGTGAATGGGACTGGTGATAGAAGCAAGGTTGGATGCTATAAAGAGCAATATTGCATAGGAATCTGGAATGTTAGGTCCATGAATCAAGGCAAATTGGAAGGGGTCAAAAAGGAGATAACAAGAGTGAACATTGACATTCTAGGAATCAGTGAACTAAGATGGACTGGAATGGGTGAATTTAACTCAGAAGAACATTATATCTACTACTGTGGGCAGGAATCCTTTAGAAGTCAACAAAAGAGATCGAAATGCAATCTCAAAATGACAGAATGATCTGTGTTTGTTTCCAAGGCAAACCATTCAATATCACAGTAATCCAAGTCTATGCCCCAACCAGTAATGCTGAAGAAGCTGAAGTTGAAGGGTTCTATGAAGACATACAAGAACTTCTAGAACTAACACCAAAAAAAGATCTTTTTCATTATATAGGACTGAAATGCAAAAGTAGGAAGTCAAGAAACACCTGGAGTAACAGGCAAATTTGGCCTTGGAGTACAGAATGAAGCAGGGCAAAGGCTAACAGAATTCTGCCAAGAGAACACACTGGTCATAGCAAACACCCTCTTCCAATAGCACAAGAGAAGACTCTACACATGGACATCACCAGATGGTTGACACCAAAATCAGATTGATTTATATTCTTTCCAGGCAAAGATGGAGAAGCTGTATACAGTCAGCAAAAACAAGACCAGGAGCTGGCTGTGGCACAAATCATGAACTCCTTACTGTCAAATTCACACTGAAATTGAAGAAAGTGGAGAAAATCAATAGACCATTTAGGTATGACTTAAATCAAATCCCTTATGACTATACAGTGGAAGTGAAAAATAGATTTAAGGGACTAGATCTAATAGACAGAATGCCTGATGAACAATGGATGGAGGTTTGTGACATTGTACAGGAGACAGGAATCAAGATCATCTCCAATAAAAAGAAATGCAAAAAAGCAAAATGGCTGCCTGGGGAGTGCTTACAAATAGCTGTGAAAAGAAGAGAAGTGAAAAGGAAAGGAGAAAAGGAAAGATATACCCATTTGAATGCAGAGTTCCAAAGAAGAGCAAGGAGAGATTAGAAAGCTTTCCTCAGTGATAAATGCAAAGAAATAGAGGAAAACAACAGAATGGGAAAGACTAGAGATCTCTTCAAGAATTTTAGAGATACCAATGGAACATTTCATGCAAAGATGGGCTCAATAAAGGATAGAAATGTTGGGGATGTAACAGTAGCAGAAGATATTAAGAAGAGGTGGCAAGAACACACAGAAGAACTGTACAAAAAAGATCATCATGACCCAGGTAATCACGATGGTGTGATCACTCACCTAGAGCCGGACATCTGGAATGTGAAGTCAAGTGGGCCTTAGGAAACATCACTATGAACAAAGCTAGTGGAGGTGATGGAATTCCAGTGGAGCTATTCCAAATCCGGAAAGATGATGCTGTCAAAGTGCTACACTCAATATGCCAGCAAATTTGGAAAATTCAGCAGTGGCCACGGGACTGTCAAAATTCAGTTTTCATTCCAATCCCAAAGAAAGGCAATGCCAAAGAATGTTCAAACTACCACACAATTGCACTCATCTCACACACTAGTAAAGTAATGCTCAAAATTCTCCAAGCCAGGCTTGAGCAATCCGGGAACCATGAACTTCCAGATGTTCAAGCTGGTTTTAGAAAAGCCAGAGGAACCAGAGATCAAATTGCCATCATCTGCTGGATCATCAAAAAAGCAAGAGAGTTCCAGAGAAACATCTATTTCTGCTTTATTGACTGTGCCAAAGCCTTTGACTGTGTGGATCACAATAAACTGTGGAAAATTCTGAAAGAGATGGGAATATCAGACCACCTGACCTGCTTCTTGAGAAACCTGTATGCAGGTCAGGAAGCAACAGTTAGAACTGGTCATGGAACAACAGACTGGTTCCAAATAGGAAAAGGAGGATGTCAAAGCTGTATATTGTCACCCTGCTTATGTAACTTATATGCAGAGTACATCATGAGAAGTGCTGGACTGGAAGAAGCACAAGCTGGAACCAAGATTGCCAGGAGAAATATCAATAACCTCAGATATGCAGATGACACCATCTTTATGGCAGAAAGTGAAGAAGAACTAAAGAGCCTCTTGATGAAAGTGAAAGAGGAGAATGAAAATGTTAGCTTAAAGCTCAACATTCAGAAAACGAAGATCATGGCATCTGGTCCCATCACTTCATGGGAAATAGATGGGGAAACAGAGGAAACAGTGGCAGACTTTATTTTGGGGGGCTCCAAAATCACTGCAGATGGTGATTGCAGCCATGAAATTAAAAGACGCTTACTCCTTGGAAGGAAAGTTATGATCACCCTAGACAGCATAGTAAAAAGCAGAGACATTGCTTTGCCAACAAAGGACCATCTAGTCAAGGCTATAGTTTTTCCAGTGGTCATTTATCGATGTGAGAGTTGGACTGTGACGAAAGCTGAGCCCTGAAGAACTGATGCTTTTGAACTGTGGTGTTGGAGAAGACTCTTGAGAGTCCCGTGGACTTCAAGGAGATCCAACCAGTCCATCCTAAAGGAGATCAGTCCTGGGTGTTCATTAAAGGACTAATGTTGAAGCTGAAACTCCAGTACTTTGGGCACCTGATGTGAAGAGCTAGCTGACTCATTTGAAAAGACCCTGATGCTGGGAAGGATTGAGGGCAGGAGGAGAAGGGGATGACAGAGGATGAGATGGTTGGGTGACATCACCAACTCAATGGACATGGGTTTGGGTGAACTCCGGCAGTTGGTGATGGACAGGGATGCCTGACGTGCTGTGGTTCATAGGGTCCAAGAAGTCGGACCCGACTGAGCAACTGAACTGAACTGAACTGAACTAGAGGCTTAATCCAACTCAGGCTAGTATTTCCTTTCTTCCTTTCGTCTTTTTGAAAACTGCTTTATAGCCAATGTGGTGTTTGTCATGAGAGATCACAGGAGGTATTTAATGACCAATTGTCTCATTTGATAAAATTACAAGCCCTTAATATCCAGATCCTTTCATTCGCTAGGATTTGTGAATTGGTAAAATTGCAACTCTGTCATTCTTCTTGTGTTTGTTGAACTATTCTTATAAAGAGACTTTTTTCTTCCCTTATTCTTTGGTTATTCAGTTCTATAGTTCATATAGAAAAATGAGGATAATCGCTTGATTCCTTCCTTTTATTTATATCTGGTTTATATTTTGAAGCTCTGTTGGCTGAAATTCTCATATACTTTGGAACACAAGTTCTATAACTCATCTTTAAATACCACAGCTGTGACTTTCAAAAGAGAGAGATGCTTATTTCAGTTTTGGCCACATATTGGAGTTATTTAAAATTTACATTTGAGATACACACTCTGAACTATACAATGATGCAATGCTATGTAAAATTCACTTCTCTCAAAATTCTACCTTCACCAGATGTATGGTCAAATTGCCACCGTCCATCTTACTTATTGATGCTCTGTTATGCTTTGCACTTTCCTTTATGCTACCAGTACTAGAATTTGTTTTATACTTCCAGTCACTAGGTTGAAATTATATCAGGCACTTAATAAATAAATTATGGTATTTAAACAAAACTTATTTTTTCCTAAATTTTTCACTTTTTTATTTTACATGTCAAAATGGAGAAAGTTCAACATTGAATGATTATATCAGATCAGATCATCAGATCAGTCGCTCAGTCGTGTCCAACTCTTTGCGACCCCATGAACTGCAGCATGCCAGGCCTCCCTGTCCATCACCAACTCCCGGACTTCACTCAGACTCATGTCCATTGAGTCAGTGATGCCATCCAGCCATCTCATCCTCTGTCATCCCCTTCTCCTCCTGCCCTCAATCCCTCCCAGCATCAGAGTCTTCTCCAATGAGTCAACTCTTCGCATGAGGTGGCCAAAATACTGGAGTTTCAGCTTTAGCATCTTTCCTTCCAAAGAAATCCCAGGGCTGATCTCCTTCAGAATGGACTGGTTGGATCTCCTTGCAGTCCATGGGACTCTCAGGAGTCTTCTCCAACACCACAGTTCAAAAGCATCAATTCTTTGGCGCTCAGCCTTCTTCACAGTCCAGCTTTCACATCCATACATGACCACAGGAAAAATCAAAGCCTTGCCTAGACGAATCTTTGTTGGCAACGTAATGTCTCTGCTTTTGAATATGCTATCTATGTTGGTCATAACTTTCCTTCCAAGGAGTAAGCGTCTTTTAATGTCATGGCTGCAGTCACCATCTGCAGTGATTTTGGAGCCCAGAAAAATAAAGTCTGACACTGTTTCCACTGTTTCCCCATCTATTTCCCATGTAGT
Organism: Tragelaphus eurycerus; assembly: GCA_935064755.1. Classification (NCBI taxonomy): domain Eukaryota; kingdom Metazoa; phylum Chordata; class Mammalia; order Artiodactyla; family Bovidae; genus Tragelaphus; species Tragelaphus eurycerus. Next base: position 6,916,006 of record CAKXYN010000012.1, on the reverse strand, counting down.
GATGGGACCGGATGCCATGATCTTTGTTTTCTGAATGTTGAGCTTTAAGCCAACTTTTTCACTCTCCTCTTTCACTTTCATCAAGAGGCTTTTTAGTTCCTCTTCACTTTCTGCCATAAGGGTGGTGTCATCTGCATATCTGAGGTTATTGATATTTCTCCCGGCAATCTTGATCAGACTAAACTTGTGATCAAGAGGACTGAATCTTGCCAGTTCTGTTTTGTATGCTTAGTTCCTCTAATAATCTCAGTGTCATATAGAAATAAATAAGAAACTAGACAGGATGTGAGGGTCCTCAGAAATTGTTGATTCAATAGTAATTGCTTAAGTTATTCTAGCTAAACATGGGCTCTGAAATAAGCATGTCCATTTGGAGTGCAAAAACCTCCAGGATAGAAGACATTTGGTGCATGGCCCCCAAAGTGAAGGAACAGATCTGTAATATTTTCTTAGGTAAGTTTCCCTGGATTCAGTGCCCTGGCTAATACTACATTAAGTGGACATTGTTGTAATTTTTCTGAAAGTAATAAAATATAAGAAGAAAGAAAGATGAGCAGAGATCACATGATGCAGAGATGTGTTTTTATGACAGTGTTCTTTATTAAAGCAGTGATTTTTAAGCAGAGGAATGATGATCACATTTCTATTTGTGAATCAACTAGAGATACAGAGAAGGGCTTAAAAGGATTAGGAATGGGTGTGGAACACTTTTCAAGGAGGTAATGAACCAATTCAAGTGTTAGAGTACATAGATTGCACACATCAGATCAGATCAGATCAGTCGCTCAGTCGTGTCTGACCCTTTGCGACCCCATGAACCACAGCACGCCAGGCCTCCCTGTCCATTTTGCCAATAAAATGCACTGGTCATAGCAAATACCCTCTTCCAACAACACAAGAGAAGACTCTACACATGGACATCACCAGATGGTCAACACCGAAATCAGATCAATTATATTTTTTGCAGCCAAAGATGGAGAAGCTCTATACAATCAGCAAAAACAAGACCAGGAGCTGACTGTGGCTCAGACCATGAACTCCTTATTGCCAAATTCAGACTGAAATTGAAGAAAGTAGGGAAAACCACTAGACCATTCAGGTATGACCTAAATCAAATCCCTTATGATTATACAGTGGAAGTGAGAAATAGATTTAAGGGCCTAGATCTGGTAAATAGAGTGCCTGATGAACTATGGAATGAGGTTCGTGACATTGTACAGGAGACAGGGATCAAGACCATCCCCATGGAAAAGAAATGCAAACAAGCAAAATGGCTGTCTGGGGAGGCCTTACAAATAGCTGTGAAAAGAAGAGAAGCGAAAAGCAAAGGAGAAAAGGAAAGATATAAACATCTAAATGCAGAGTTCCAAAGAATAGCAAGAAGAGATAAGAAAGCCTTCTTGAGCCATCAATGCAAAGAAATAGAGGAAAACAACAGAATGGGAAAGACTAGGGATCTCTTCAAGAAAATCAGAGATACCAAAGGAACATTTCATGCAAAGATGGGCACGATAAAGGACAGAGATGGTGTGGACCTAACAGAAGCAGAAGATATTAAGAAGAGGTGGCAAGAATACACAGAAGAACTGTACAAAAAAGAGCTTCACGATCCAGATAATCATGATGATGTGATCACTGAACTAGAGCCAGACATCTTGGAATGTGAAGTGAAATGGGCCTTAGAAAGCATCACTACGAACAAAGCTAGTGGAGGTGATGGAATTCCAGTGGAGCTATTCCAAATCCTGAAAGATGATGCTGTGAAAGTGCTGCACTCAATATGCCAGCAAACTTGGAAAACTCAGCAGTGGCCACAAGATTGGAAAAGGTCAGTTTTCATCCCAATCCCAAAGAAAGGCAATGCCAAGGAGTGCTCAAACTACCGCACAATTGCACTCATCTCATACGCTAGTAAAGTAATGCTCAAAATTCTCCAAGCCAGGCTTCAGCAATATGTGAACCATGAACTTCCTGATGTTCAAGCTGGTTTTAGAAAAGGCAGAGGAACCAGAGATCAAGTTGCCAACATCCGCTGGATCATGGAAAAAGCGAGAGAGTTCCAGAAAAACATCTATTTCTGCTTTATTGACTATGTCAAAGCCTTTGACTGTGTGGATCACAATAAACTGTGGAAAATTCTGAAAGAGATGGGAATACCAGACCACCTGATCTGCCTTTTGAGAAATCTGTATGCAGGTCAGGAAGCAACAGTTAGAACTGGTCATGGAGCAACAGACTGGTTCCAAATAGGAAAAGGAGTACGTCAAGGTTGCATATTGTCACCATGTTTATATAACTTATATGCAGAGTACATCATGAGAAATGCTGGACTGGAAGAAACACAAGTTGGAATCAAGATTGCTGGGAGAAATATCAATAACCTCAGATATGCAGATGACACCACCCTTATGGCAGAAAGTGAAGAGGGGCTAAAAAGCCTCTTGATGAAAGTGAAAGTGAGAGTGAATAGGTTGGCTTAAAGCTCAACATTCAGAAAACAAAGATCATGGCATCTGGTCCCATCACTACATGGGAAATAGATGGAGAAATAGTGGAAACAGTGTCAGACTTTGTTTTTCTGGGCTCCAAAATCACTGCAGATGGTGACTGCAGCCATGACATTAAAAGACGCTTACTCCTTGGAAGGAAAGTTATGACCAACCTAGATAGCATATTCAAAAGCAGAGATATTACTTTGCCAACAAAGGTTTGCCTAGTCAAGGCTATGGTCTTTCCTGTAGTCATGTATGGATGTGAGAGCTGGACTGTGAAGAAGGCTGAGTGCCGAAGAATTGATCCTTTTGAACTGTGGTGTTGGAGAAGACTCTTGAGAGTCCCTTGGACTGCAAGGAGATCCAACCAGTCCATTCTGAAGAAGATCAGCCCTGGGATTTCTTTGGAAGGAATGATGCTAAAGCTGAAACTCCAGTATTTTGGCCACCTCATGCGAAGAGTTGACTCATTGGAGAAGACTCTGATGCTGGGAGGGATTGAGGGCAGGAGGAGAAGGGGACGACAGAGGATGAGATGGCTGGATGGCATCACTGACTTGATGGGTGTGATTGCACACATACTATCTTTAAAAATGAATGAAATGCCTATATTAGAGAAATATTTAATATTCAATTGAATATTGGGAAAATTAAAGTTACATTTTCAAAACAGACACACAGACATGGAAAACAAAATTATGGTTAAACCAAAGAGGAAAGGGTAGGGGAGGGACAAATTAGGAGCTTGTGATTAACATATATAAGCTATTGTATATAAAATAGATAACCAACAACAACCTATTGTATAGCACAGGAAACTCTACTCAGTGTTTTGTAATAACCTATAAGGGAAAAGAATCTGAAAAATATATACATGTATAGCTGAATACACACACACACACACACATGCTTTTTCCCTCTTATGTTAAATAATCACTTTCCTGTGGAGTCATTCATTAAATTTGTTCCTGTTCATTTTCTTTCATGTTGCTGGCTTTTATTAAACACCTGATGCTGTCATAGGCATCTGAAAAACAGATTGGGCAAGCTGGAAAAGGAAGTATGAGCAGAATTTTATTTCCTAAAGTTTTCTTTGCTGTTGTTGCTGGTTGTTCACCAAGTCCTGGATCACTCTTTTGCGACCCCATGGACTGTAGGTGGCCAGGCTCCACTGTCTATGGGATTTCCCAGGCAGGAATACTTGAATGGGTTCCATTTCTTTCTCCAGGGGGTCTTTCAGATCAAGAGATAGAACCCATGTCTTCTGCATTGGCAGACAGATTGTCTACCACTGAACTGTCTGGGAATCCTTGGTATAGAGAGAGTTGAGAGTGGAAGGCAGGCAGGCAGACCTGGACTCAGTCCTCCTTCAGCATCACAAAGCAGAAGCAACCCAGAATAGGAATTAAGCACATTGGTTCTAAAACCAAGTCTGTCTCGTTCAAATCTTGGCTCCACTACCATGTTTAAAATAGATGGCTAATGAGAAGCTGCTGTATAGCCCGGGAATTCAGGACATAGGTGGATGGGATGGGGGTTGGAGTGGGAGAGAGGTTCAAGAAGGAGAGGATACATATAGTTGATTCATTTCATTGTACAGCAGAGACAATATTGTAAAGCAATTATACTCCAACTGAAAAAAGAATTAACTCCACCACTGATGAATTCCATGACTTGGTATAATTTACTTGACCTCTTTTGTACCTTCATTCTGCTAAATAATAGAATCTAAAACATAGGATTGTTATAAGTTACATATAAAACATGTAGACCAGTATCTCAAACTCAATGCTTGCTAGTTTAAAAGTAAAAAATAATAATAATAATAATAACAAAGATCTTTGTATGAGTATGAAAATATTTCGTATATTTTTCTCTTGCAAGGATCTACTTTTTGCGTATTTGTTTTTGTTTCTGTCTGTCTGAAAGTATATCCATCCCTTTATTGTTTCTCTTAAAGTCATATCCACACTAAACTTCCCCAGGCAGATATGCTATTATCTTCAGAGCTATGGTGGTTCAGATGGTAAAGCGTCTGCCTACAATGCAGGAGACCCAGGTTTGATCCCTGGGTTAGGAAGATCCCCTGGAGAAGGAAATGGCAACCCACTCCAGTACTCTTGCCTGGAAAATCCCATGGATGGAGAAGCCTGGTACATTCCAGGGGATCACAAAGAGTCTGACACCACTGAGCAACTTCACTTTCACTTTCAGAGCTATTCTCCAGATTTAGATTTAATGGGACTGTTGCCTGCCTCTACATATTGGTTGTGAAAAGTGGCAATGAGGAAAGAAGGAACAAGAGCTGACTGGCTCAGCTGTTTTATTAATATTAATACTTATGAATAGTCAGCACTGTTTCTAGCAATCACTATGGCCCACATCCACTCTCTCTGAAGTTTGAGCTTAGAATTTGAGGTCTCCTACTCTGAACTTTGAGTATTTCCTGAGCTTAAACTAGAAGAATTTCTAATTTTTGCTGCATTCCTTTCCTGGATTATATTGTCAAGCCAAAGTGTTCTTTAATTCATCAGTGTAAATCCATCCCCTTTCTTTATTTAACATGTTAGATACAATATACATTTGAGTAATACCATTGCTTTCCCATACCATGGATGCATTTGTTTCTGAAAATCTTTATTCTCATTATAAATTCAAAGTTGTTGTCAACTTTTCCATTCTGGAATTTCCAGGTTGGCTTCAGCATCCACTAAATTCTTTAGTTTATCTTTATGTATTATAGACATGGTTACCTGCATCTAACCCTTGCTCCTGATTATCTGAATGTTTATAATTTTCATTTTTGTATTTTTAAAAATATTAGCTTTTGGATTTTTCAAAATTGTTTTATACCATTAAATAGACTAATGGCTAAATATATATTTTAACATTTATGAATGTGGCTATATATTTTTTAATATCATTTAATATATTAAAACACTCTATGTTAATAGAAATTTGAATGAACTATAATTCACTAGAGATAAGCTAACAATGGACATTTTCATTTGTTCTTATTACATTTTATTTTTATTTTTAAAAATATAAATTTATTTATTTTAATTGGAGGCTAATTACTTTTCAACATTGTATTGGTTTTGCAATACATTGACATGAATCTGCCACAGGTGTACAAGTGTTCCCCATCCAGAACTCCCCTCCCACTTCCCTCCCCATACCATCCCTCTGGGTCATCCCAGTGCACCAGCCCCAAGCATCCTGTCTCATGCATTGAACTTGGACTGGCGATTCATTTCACATATGATAATCTACGTTTCAATTCTCCCAAATCATCCCACCCTCGCCCTCTCCCACAGAGTTGGAAAGACTGTTTTATACATCTGTGTCTCTTTTGCTGTCTCACATACAGGATTATCGTTACCATCTTTCTAAATTCCATATATATGCTTTAGTATACTGTATTGGTGTTTTTCTTTCTGGCTTACTTCACTCTGTATAATAGGCTCCAGTTTCATCCACCTCATTAGAACTGATTCAAATGTATTCTTTTTAATGGCTGAGTAATATTGTGTATATGTACCACAGCTTTCTTATCCATTCATCTACTGATGGGCATCTAGGTTGCTTCCGTGTCCTGGCTATTGTAAACAGTGCTGCGATGAACATTGGGGTACCCATGTCTCTTTCAATTCTGGTTTCCTCGGTGTGTGTGCCCAGAAGTGGGATTGCTAGGTCATATGGAAGTTCTAGTTTCAGTTTTTTAAGAAATCTCCACACTGTTCTCCATAGTGGCTGTACTAGTTTGCATTCTTACCAACAGTGTAAGAGGTTTCCCTTTTCTCCACACCCTCTCCAGTATTTATTGCTTGTAGACTTTTGGACAGCAGCCATTCTGACTGGAGTGAAATGGTACCTCATAGTGGTTTTGATTTGCATTTCTCTGATAATGAGTGATGTTGAGCATCTTTTCATGTGTTTGTTAGCCATCTGTATGTCTTCTTTGGAGAAATGTCTGTTTAGTTCTTTGGCCCATTTTTTGATTGGGTCATTTATTTTTCTGGAATTGAGCTGTAGTAGTTGCTTGTATATTTTTGAGATTAATTCTTTGTCAGTTGCTTCATTGGACCTGGGATTTTGTTTGCTGGAAGATTTCTGATTACAATTTCAATTTCCATTGATGGATCTGTTAAGATTTTCTATTTCTTCCTGGTTCAGTTTTGGAAAGTTGTACTTTTCTAAGAATTTGTCCATTTCTTCCAAGTTGTCCATTTTATAGGCATATAGTTGCTGATAGTAGTCTCTTATGATCCTTCATATTTCTGTGTTGTCTGTTGTGATCTCTCCATTTTCATTTCTAATTTTACTGATTTGATTTTTCTCCCTTTGTTTCTTGATGAGTCTGGCTAATGGTTTGTCAATTTTATTTATCCTCTCAAACAGCTAGCTTTTGGCTTTGTTGATTTTTGCTATGGTCTCTTTTGCTTCTTTTGCATTTATTTCTGCCCTAATTTTAAAGATTTCTTTCCTTCTACTAACCCTGGGTTTCTTCATTTCTTCCTTTTCTAGTTGCTTTAGATGTAGAGTTAGGTTACTTATTTGACTTTTTTCTTGTTTTTTTGAGGTACGCCTGTATTGTGATGATCCTTCCCTTACAATGTCCCACAAGTTTTGGGTTGTTGTGTTTTCATTTTCATTCATTTCTATGCATATTTTGATTTCTTTTTTGATTTCTTCTGTGATTTGTTGGTTATTCAGCAGTGTGTTGTTCAGCCTCCATATGTTAGAATTTTTAATAGTTTTTCTCCTGTAATTGAGGTCAAAAATTACATAATTTTTTCCTGCATTATGGTCAGAAAAGATGATTGGAATGATTTCAGTTTTTTTGAATTTACCAAGGCTAGATTTATGGCCCAGGATGTGATCTATCCTGGAGAAAGTCCCATGTGCAACTTGAGAAAAATGTGAAATTCATTGTTTTGGGGTGAAATGTCCTATAGGTATCAATTAGGTCTAACTGGTCTGTTCTATCATTTAAAGTTTGTGTTTTCTTGTTAATTTTCTGTTTAGTTGATCTATCCATAGGTGTGAGTGGGTTATTAAAATCTCCCACTATTATTGTGTTTCCCCTTTCATACTTGTTAGCACTTGTCTCACATATTGTAGTGCTCCTATGTTGGGTGCATATCTGTTTATAATTGTTATATCTTCTTCTTGGATCGACCTTTTGATCATTATGTAGTGTCCTTTTTTGTCTCTTTTCACAGCCTTTGTTTTGAAGTGTATTTTGTCTGATATGAGTATTGCTACTCCTGCTTTCTTTTGGTCTCTATTTGCGTGGAATATCTTTTTCCAGCCATTCACTTTCAGTCTGTATGTGTCCCTTGTTTCAAGGTGGGTCTCTTGTAGACAACATATATAGGGGTCTTGTTTTTGTATCCATTCAGCCAGTCTTTGTCTTTTGGTTGGGGCATTCAATCCATTTACATTTAAGGTAATTATTGATAAGTATGATCCCATTGCCATTTTCTTTGTTGTTTTGGGTTCGAGTTTATACTCTCTTTCTGTGTTTCCTGTCTAGAGAAGATGCTTTAGCATTTGTTGGAGAGCTGGTTTGGTGGTGCTGAATTCTCTCAGCTTTTACTTGTCTTTAAAGCTTTTGATTTCTCCTTCATATTTGAATAAAATTCTTGCTGGGTACAGCAATCTGGGCTGTAGGTTATTTTCTTTCATCACTTTAAGTATGTCCTGCCATTCCCTCCTGGCCTGAAGAGTTTCTATTGAAAGATCAGCTGTTATCCTTATGGGAATCCCCTTGTGTGTTATTTGTTGTTTTTCCCTTGCTGCTTTTAATATTTGTTCTTTGTGTTTGATCTTTGTTAATTTGATTAATATGTGTCTTGGGGTGTTTATCCTTGGGTTTATCCTGTTTGGGTTTCTTGGACTTGGGTGATTATTTCCTTCTCCAATTTTAGAGAAGTTTTCAACTATTATCTCAAGTATTTTCTCATGGTCTTTCTTTTTGTCTTCTTCTTCCGGGACTCCTATGATTCGAATGTTGGAGCGTTTCACATTATCCCAGAGGTCTCTGAGATTATCCTCATTTCTTTTAATTCGTTTTTCTTTTTTCCTCTCTGTTTCTTTTATTTCTACCATTCTATCTTCTACCTCACTAATCCTATCTTCTGCCTCCTTTTTCTACTGTTGGTTCCCTCCAGAGTGTTTTTGATCTCATTCATTGCATTATTCATTATATATTGACTCTTTTTTATTTCTTCTAGGTCCTTGTTAAACCTTTCTTGCATTTTCTCAATCCTTGTCTCCAGGCTATTTATCTGTAACTCTATTTTGTTTTCAAGATTTTGTATCATTTTCACTATCATTATTTGGAATTCTTTATCAAGTAGATTCCCTATCTCTTCCTCTTTTGTTTGGTTTGGTGGGCATTTATCTTGTTCCTTTACCTTGCTGAGTATTTCTCTGCCTCTTCATCTTGTTTATATTGCTGTGTTTGGGGTGGCCTTTCCGTATTCTGGCAGCTTGTGGAGTTCTCTTTATTGTGGAATTTCCTCGCTGTGGATGGGTGGCTTGTCAAGGTTTCCTGGTTAGGGAAGCTTGTGTCTGTGTTCTGGTGGGTGGAGCTGGATTTCTTCTCTCTGGAGTGCAATGAAGTATCCAGTAATGAGTTATGAGATGTCAATGGGTTTGGATTGACTTTGAGCAGCCTGTATTTTGAAGGTCAGGGTTATGTTCCTGTGTTGCTGGGTAACTTGGATGGTATGTCTTTCTCTGGAACTTGTTGGCCCTTGGGTGGTACTTGATTTCAGTGTAGGTATGGAGGCATTTGATGAGCTCCTATTGATTAATGTTCCCTGGGGTCAGGAGTTCTCTGGTGCTCTCAGGATTTGGACTTAAGCCTCCTGCCACTGGTTTCAGTCTTATTCTTACAATAGCCTCAAGACGTCTCCATCCATACTTTACTTTCAGATAGTTCCTCAATCCAGGTTATACTTCCCAAGAGCTATAGGCCCCTTCCTATGTAGTCAGTGCTAACTACAGGGGTTTAATCTATTGCACCTGTCACTTCCAAGGCGGTTCCCTCTGTTTTCGCTTCTGTTCGCTGGTCCTTTCTGTGACTAATTTCTGCCCTGACACAACGGTGCAGTGGTGGATACTTTTATAGGCTCACTTGTTAAGTCATGCTGTGGGGAGGGAGGGACACTCCAAACAAATAACACTGGCGTGTGCTCGCAGTGTCTTGGCCACACTGGGTTTGCCCCTGCTCACGGCATGTGTGCTTTTCCCAGTCTACACTGCTTAGGCTCTAGGTTGCTCTGCTGGGAACTGTCTGAGGCTGGCCCTGGATTGCGTGCACTTCCCAGGTCTAAGCCGCTCAGGTTCAGGTACTCGGGTACTCCTCAAAGGCCCAGACTCTGTTGCCTGTGTTTTGTGCCCTTCCCAGATCCGAGCAGCTCAGGTGACCAGGAGTTTGGCGAGCACGGTAGCCGCGACTTATCACCTCCCCAGTCCCTGCAGCTTGGTTTTCTGGGTGTACAACTGGCGCACCTTCTCAGGCGGATGTCAACCATCCAGAATCCCAAGAAGCTTTGGTTAGCAACCAAGCCTGCTTGCAGTAAGGTAGATGATGCCTCTCTGGGGCCGTGATTGCCCCTTTCTGGCTCTGGCTGCCCTTGCCTGCCTCCAGCGGGGAATGGGCTGGTCTGCAGCTGGCTAGCTCTGCTCAGTCCTATGTTCTGTGAGTGGGCCTGACAGTGTCTTAGGTTAGGGCTTTTCATGGGGTAGCTATCCCACAGTCTGGTTTGCTATCTCAAGTTAGTTTCCTCAAATTGCCCTCAGGGCATTCAGGCTGGGTCCTTACTCTAAACAATGCAGCCCACGCCTCCCTGCCCAGCTTCCGCTTGTTAGTGGAGAATGAAGGTGTCTGCGTGGCTTCTCGGCTAGGAGTTACAGTTGGGCATGTAATCTGTGGGTTTTAATTTTTTTTTTTTCCTCCCGGTTATGTTGCCCTCTGAGATTCCAAGGCTCACCACAGACTCGCCAGTGAGAGTGTTTCCTGGTGTTTGGAAACCTCTCTTTTTTAAGACTCCCTTCCCAGGATGGCAGTCTGTCCCTACCTCTTTTGTCTCTCTTTTTATCTTTTATATTTTTTTCCTACCTCCTTTCGAAGACAATGGGCTGCTTTTCTGGGTGCCTGATATCTTCTGCCAGCATTCAGACGTTGTTTTGTGGAATTTACTCAGCGTTCAAATATTCTTTTGATGAATTTGTGGGGGAGAAAGTAGTCTCCCCATCCTATTCCTCTGCCATCTTAGGACCACCTTATTACATTTTAAAAGCATTTTATTTTCTGCATAACATCTCACAGACATTAAGGATTGAGATTTGTTCTCTTTTGAAAATAAAATCAGTCTATTTCAAGAACAATGCATTCATTCATGGACCACATTAACCAATCCATAATTTATGACCTTTGTTTATACATAAGATATTAAACATATGCAATTTAAATCTTTAAGGACAAAGAAATGAATACCTTGTGATTAAAACAGACCTGAGAAATTTAATTAATGGAATATTTTCACTTTTAAGGTCAAAAGGTTATGGCTTAAGTAATGGAATAGATTTACCTGCTAACAGAAGAGACCATTTACTCAGATGATCTAAAACATGTAATTTTTCAGTCTTCTGCCTCACTGTGTGGATTGCAAGCTAAAGTTTCAGTGTGGATGAGCTAAGGATGAAGAGAAACCAAAGCTCTGGAGTGTGATTGTGGTTCTCATGGCTGAAAATGGTGGGGCTCCAATTTTTAAAATTGTTTCATTTAAAAATAAGCACTGAATTTCTTCACAGTGTTATAGAATTCTCAGCTTTCTTTGATTTAATTTAAAGGAAACATTTATGGAGCTTAAATTTTTCCTGGCAATTCTATGCTTTGTAACATTTTAAACAAATGTGTTTTATACCAAGCTCTCCCACATAGAGTGTAGATAAATAGAGAAATATATAATCATCTTTTATGAACTAGTTTTAGTTTGGGGTGGATATAATTGTGTGCTGTCTTAGCCAAAGGATAGCCCAAACTGATAAAAGTAAAATTAAATTCTCAGCTGACTGTGTCTCAAATTAGATGACTACTTAGATCTCCAACAAAATAATAAAATAACAAAATAAATCATGAAAGCATGGAGCTCAGATCCTGAGGCTGGACTTTTTCCTTTTCTAATCAGATATAAAACAAGTTTAAAAAGCCATGAATTGGTCATCAGCTGCCTTCGTTTGTCCTTTTTATTTCCTTTCTGGGTATAAATGTAATAAAATAAAGCAGCCATGCCCTAATAAGGTACAGTTTAATGTTACATGGATTATTCTTGACCTGAAACTTGACTTGTTTTGTTCATTAGGAAACCTACCTCTTACTTTTTCAGTCACACTTTTTTTTTTTAGCATTTATAGAATAATTACAAAATACCTATAGGGGCCATGGCATTGGGTGATGAATGTGCTTCCACTTAATTCTACTTGTTAGGAGGTTTGGGTGAAAAAACATTCCTGGAAGTTTTTCATGGTCTCCAAATTTGACACTGAGTGGTATTTATAAAGGTTATCCTGGGGATATTTGGTTGCTCTTGTGTTGATTTCTGTTTCCTCCTGGATCTTGGAGGAAATTACCTCTTCCACTTGAGGGTCTTCAAAGGTCTTCACATCCAGCCCCAAATGCAGTGATTGGCAGGAACTCCAATTACCAAAGTTTCACTAGTCAGGTGAAGACTTACCCTTTATTATTACACTTTATGAGCTGACTGAATTAAGTTAAACCTGTACATCATTTTTTTTTTCTTTCTGGAAATTAAAAAGATTTACACTCACTGTTTTGAACAAGTACATTTTTGCTTGCAGCTGTCAAAACAAGCTGTCATTTCAATTATCTAGAGTGCCTATTAGTCAATTTTTAATAAAGTTTCAACTACTTTTTCCTGGTCTTTAATGAATGGCGTCTCTCACACACCTTTTAAATATATGTTTCATGGCCCCAGCAGAATTCTGAAATTAGGTAAAAAATATTAAATAATTTAATCATAAAATGCTTTATTTTCCATGTTGCCTAAAGCACACTCCTTTTCAGCAGTTTTAGTTCCTTTTAAATTCCCTCTTATTAGAAAGTAATAATGGCAGCAACAATAAAGATTGTATAGTATTGAATTCAAGACACAGTTACCTCTTGTTCAATGGAGCAAAAATGAACAGATCATTTCATACTTAGATCTCTTTCTATGTGCCTATGTATATATGTATATGTTAATAGATTTTCAATTTATTTTCAAAGGTATGACTCCTCCAATCTGACTATAAATGTCTCAAAATAGTAAATATTTATTATTCTTCCTTCTAGTTCTCCCAATATTTAGTAAGTTATTTTATATATATATATATATATATAAAAGATTTGCTTTCATTGAATTATTCATTAAAAGTAATTCAATAAATCCTTAAGTTCAGGTTCCAAGAGTCATTGAGTATAACCATTTCCACACAGATTAGGAAGCTGAATCCCAGTGCACTTTGCTAGTTGATGATGGGAAGGTAACCAACTTCTGATGCCAGAGCACTCATGCAAGTTCTCACCCATTTCTCCAACTGGCTCTCATTACCACTTTGCCTTTATCCCAGAATGCCCAACTCTTCCTCACTGTCTTCCTGTGGAAACCTTTGTGAGCCCAGTTCAATTGTCCATGACTGCCATGTAAATATATCTAAGTCAGTAGTGGGCATTCAACAACCCTTTAAAAAAAAAAAAAAAAAAAAAAACACTGAACTTGTCCTAATGGCAAAAAAAATTTTACTATTTTGTCTTTCCTCAGTGTTTCTTCCTGTTTTGTCACATTTTACACTCTCTTTTTCATTATACTTCTTTCTGATACATCTTGTCTTTGCCACCAGATAGTGAGCAAGACTCTGGGTATGATAGACCAAATTTTGATAATTTGCTATTCATCACAATACATAGCATAGTTAAAGAGTTGTTGTTTAGTCACTAAGTTGTGTTCAACTATTTTGTGACCCCATGGACTATAGCCCGCCAGGCTCCTCTGTTCATGGCATTTCCCAGGTAAGAATATTGAAATGGGTTGCTATTTCCTTCCCTGAGGGATCTTCTTAACTCAGGGGATTGAATCCATGGCTCCTGCATTGCAGGAATATTCTTTACTATTGAGCCAGCATGGAAGCCCAGTTAAACAATACACTGTATTTTTAAGAATAGGGGCTTGGCCTGGCTTGAAACCACTGTCAGAATACACTGTTTGTGAGATATTGCCCAAGATATTAAACTTGTCACATATAGATCTTCACTTTTCTGATCTGTGTATTAGATGATAATAGTACTCATCTTTACATTTGTCATGAAGACACATGTGAAATATTTACAAGAATGACCATCACAGATAAATGTTCCATAAGTATTACTTATTATCTTTATAGTATCAATGTGTTTCAGGAATTCCATACATCCCTTCAAGTGTAATGTAAATACATGTTTATGAGCATTTGATCCTAAGAAATGGTTCCTGAGTATTTCTCAGATTTTCAAAGTTACACATTAATTTAAAAATGGTGAAGAACTGATGTTATAAGTAGCAGTAATCGTCAAAATGAGGCAGAAAAATAACATTCTCAAACATTGGCCCTTTAGGAAAAGAGTATAGCATGCAGGTGGGGAGGATGTGGCTGCTTGATTGAAGTTGAGAAAAAGAGACAAAGGATATTCTGGGCTTCATCCATGTACTCACTGTTCTCCAGAAACTTGGCTAAGTTATTAGATCCAATTCTGAGAATTCACTAAAATTGATAATGCGGTGCTTTTCCTGCCTAATACTCACAGTACCTGCCCTACGACCATCCCACTACCATTCCAAATGACCATCCTATTTGAGGGGAGGCCTTGCTTCTTTTCCATTAAACACTCCATCAGGGCTTGTAACAAAGGCACCCTTTTTCTTTTCTCTTTTACATAAGGATAAGGGTCAGTTGTTTGATTTTCATAGCCTTTTATAAAATTCCTTTTCCAAATGGCCTTTGATAAATACTGACCAGCCTGTTGAAGTATCTGAAGATATTAGCATTTTCTATAGCATCACTGACAACCCAAAGGCAGTAGGTTAGATCATAAATGAAGATTATGAGGATAAGTAACCTGAGGTTCAGGGAAGGACTCTCTATGTACACAGAAGGCTGGAATACAAATAGCAGATTAAAACAAGCCCAATAAGTTATCAGAGGAAAGTCAGCATTGCAAATGTGAAGACAATGTTATGGCTCAGTGACCATGGATGCATAGATTTTTAACCTTGATGTTCTAAGAACACCCTTACAGCAGTAAGGATAATTCAGGACACCGATATTCCTCAATACCATTACCATCAGCTTCCAGATTATGAGCTTACTTGGTTAGAATTAGTCCAGAAATAGAGTGATGCCAAAACTGGAGATTCAATTTATCAGTAAATTCAGGTAACCTAGTAGGAAATGTAAAGAATAAGAAGTGAAAGAGAGGAAATCCATTACAACTGACTGATGAGATTTGTCCCTGTTAAGTGGGTCTTAGGAAGCATCACTCTGAACAAAACTAGTGGAGGTGATGGAATTCCAGTTGAGCTATCTCAAATTCTAACAGATGATGCTGTGAAAGTGCTGCACTCAACATGTCAGCAAATTTGGAAAACTCAGCAGTGGCCACAGGACTGGAAAAGGTCAGTTTTCATTCCAATCCCAAAGAAAGGCAATGCCAAGAAATGCTCAAGCTATCATACAATTGCACTCATCTCACATGCTAGAAAAGTAATGCTCAAAATTCAAATCAGGCTTCAGCAGTATGTTAACCATGAACTTCAGATGTTCAAGCTGGATTTAAAAAAGGCAGAGGAACCAGAGATCAAATTGCCAACATCCGCTGGATCATGGAAAAAGCAATCAAGTTCCAGAAAAACATCTATTTCTGCTTTGTTCCCTATGCCAAAGCCTTTGACTGTGTGGATCACAACAAACGGTGGAAAATCCTCAAAGAGATGGGAATACCAGACCACCTGACCTGTCTCTTGAGAAATCTGTGTGCAGGTCAAGAATCAACAGTTAGAACTGGATATGGAACAACAGACTGGTTCCAAATAGGAAAAGAAGGATGTCAAGGCTGTATATTGCCACCCTGCTTATTCAGTTTACATGCAGAGTACATCATGAGAAACACCAAACTGGATGAAGCACAAGCTGGAATCAAAATTGCTGGGAGAAATATCAATAACCTCAGATATGCAGATGACATCGCACTTATGGCAGACAGTGAAGAATAACTAAAGAGCCATTGATGAAATGAAAGAGGAGAGTGAAAAAGTTGGCTTAAATCTCAACATTCAAAAAACGAAGATCATGGCATCTGGTCCCATCACTTCATGGCAAATAGATGGGGAAACAGTGGAAAAAGTGACAGGCTTAATTTATTTTGGCTCCAATATCATTGCAAAGGTGACTGCAGCCATGAAATTAAAAGATGTTTACTCCTTGGAAGAAAAGTTATTTCCAACCTAGTCAGCATATTAAAAAGTAGAGATATTACTTTTCCAACAAAGGTCTGTCTAGCCAAAGCTATGGTTTTTCCAGTAGTCACGTATGGATGTGAGAGTTAGACTATAAAGAAAGCTGAGTGCAGAAGAATCAATGCTTTTGAACTATGGTGTTGGAGAAGACTCTTGAGAGTCCTTTGGGCTGCAAGGAGATCCAACCAGTCCATCCTAAAGGAGCTCAGTCCTGAATATCCATTGGAAGGACTGATGCTGAGGCTGAAACTCCAATACTTTGGCCACCTCATGTGAAAAACTGACTCATTGGAAAAGACCCTAATGCTGGGGAAGATTAAAAGCAGGAGGAGAAAGGGACGACAGAGGATGAGATGGTTGGATGGCATCACTGACTCAGTGGACATGAGGTTGAGTGAACTCTGGAGTTGGTGATGCACAGGGAGGCCTGGTGTGCTGCAGTCCATGAGTTCACAGAGTCGGACACGACTGAGCAACTGAACTGAACAAGCTACTTTATCAAGCTTTTAACATCTAGATCTAAACATGCTTCTAAATAGCACTGCAGTGTCTCACACCTGTCTTGTATATAGTGAGTGCTTAGTAGCTCTTGTGTGAATTGAGTGAGTGAACAAGTAAATGAATTAATCCTTTCCCTAGAATTTTCTTTGCTAACAGGAGTGAAGGACAGCTATCTTGGGAAGCCAAACGTCCATTTATTATTTCTGAGTGTAATTTTGAGTTGGAGTGTCATTTTGCCAGGTAAAGCTGAATACTTCATTTGATTAATCATCTGTGTATTCACTGTAGGATTTACTGTTGGTAAGCATACAACAACTAAAAAGGGGCAAGACCATACCCTCCTCTTCCATTTCGGCCACTGGTTACTGGTCCTGGAAATTGCTAAACGGCCACTGAAATATGAGGAATGACCCCTCCCATGTTACCTCAAAGGGAGACTCAGTATCAAAATGTCATTTTTTTCTTGAGCTAAGCTTCCAATTACTTCCACATGCTGACAGTTCTTAAAGGATTTACAAGAGTTGAACTCTTTGGATTCATTAGCAAACTTGTGGCAATCTACATCTTTCTTGAAATTTTTAAAAGACTTGTTTCAAGAATTATATGACTTTAGCCCTTTAGTTCTATTTTAACCAATTTTTTCCCTATCTTTAAATTATGAGTTGCTCTAATTGTATTCTTTGTCTACTGGTCTTGGACATGTGAGTGTATGACTGTGAGAAGGGGTTTAGTCCATTCATTTTATTCTTTTTCTAAAAATTTATTTTGGAAAAATCCACAAATCCTATGTCAGCATAAGAGCTATAAAGCAAAATATTTAAAATGAAAGTTTAAATGTCTTCATTACATCAAAGACCCACAAAAAAGATGCCACATTCTAATCTGAAGTGTGAGATATTATGCCTATGATAAAAAAAAAGAGAATCAGAATACCAATAACATATGTAGTTGTATAATTTTCTTTGCATATGATGTCTTTATCTAGTTTTGATAAACAGTAATACTGGCCACATAGAATGGGTTGGTATTTTTATTTTTTATTTCTACTTTTTTTTTTTTCTGGATGAGTTTGTGAAGGATCAAAATGAAATTTTTTTAAAATTTTTTAGATTTCACAAGTCAAGTTTTATTTATAATAAGTTTTCTAACTCACTAATTCAAACTTTTTACTTGTTAGAGATATATTCAGAATTCCTATTTCCTTATTATCTTTTTTACTTTTGTTTTGGTTTATTAGATATATCACCTATAGATAGCAGATAGATAGATTCTCTTTTAAAAAAATCTTTTCCTGATTACTATTGGATAGATAAATGTTTCTTTTTCCCATCTTTTCTTTCAAACATTATGGATGGTATGTATTTCCGTCACTCAATTCCCCACCCCAAACCTCCAGGGCTTCCCTATTGGCCCAGCTGGTAAAGACTCTGCCTGCAATGCGGGAGACCTGAGTTCTACCCCTGGTAGGGAAGATCTCCTGGAGAAGGGAACAGCTACTCACTCCAGTATTCTGGCCTGGAGAATTCCATGGACTGTATAGTCCAAGGGGTAGTATTGAGTCAGACAGGACTTTCGCTTTCACTTTCAACCTCCAACATGCAGTACTTTATTGTGCTCTCCAGAGTTTATGCTGTATTGTACTGTGATTAGTCACTCAGTTGTGTTGGACTGTTTGCAACCCCATGGACTGGAGCCTTCCAGGCTCCTCTGTCCATGAGATTCTCCAGGCAAAAATACTGGAGTGGTTTGCCATACCCTTCTCCAGAGGATCTTCCCAACCCAGGGATTAAACCCAGGTCTCCCACATTGCAAGTAGATTCTTTACCATCTAAGCCACCAGGGAAGCTCAAGAATACTGGAGTGGGTGGCTTATCCCTTCTCTAGGGGATCTTCCCAACCCAGGAATCGAACTGGGGTCTCCTGCATTGTAGGCTGATTCTTTACCAGCTGAGCTACCAGGGAAGCCAGAGTTTGTGGATATTTTTCCCCCAATTTTTTGTGCATACATAAACATATTATTTTATACAAATTGCCATGTGATCAGTTGTTTTCTTTAAAAATAAATCTAGACACCTTTCTGAATTAATACATGAAAATTTATCTTATTTGATTATTAGACTGCTGCTTACTATCCCTTTGTTTATGTTATATAATTTTTTACTAGCTATTTAATTATTAAAAAGGGTACTTTTATTTTATTTTTATTTTACTTTCAAAATATTTATTTGTGCTGAGTCGCATTTGAGTTGCAGCACATGGGATCTTTGATCTTAGTTGAGACTTGTGGGATCTTTAGTTGGGGCATGTGGGATCTAGTTTCCTGACCAGAGATCAAACCCAGGCCCCTTACATTGGGGGCACAGAGTCTTAGCCACTGGATCACCAGGGAAGTCCCAAAAGGGTACCTTAATGTACTTATAAATAAATAGTAATAAAGAATCTGCCTGCCATACAAGAGACTCCGGTTCGATTCCAGGTTGGGAAGATCCCCTGGAGAAGGGATAGGCTACCCACTAAAGTATTCTTGACCTTCCCTGGTGTCGCAGACAGTAAAGAATCTGTCTGCAATGTGGGAGACTTGGGTTCAGTTCTCGGGTTGGGAAGATACCCTGGAGGAGGGCATGGCAACCCACCCCAATATTCTTGCCTGGAGAATCCCCATGGACAGAGGAGCCTGGCAGGCTACAGTCCATGGGGTTGCAAAGAGTCAGACTTGACTTAGCAACTAAGTGCACACATAAATAAATAGTACAAATAAAGTAAAATGATAATAGACGGCTTCAGGAAAGAATGAGCACTCATTATGATTTAGAAAGCCTTTTATAATGTGACTCCCATTTAATCTGTCCTGCCTAGATGAATGCAACATTATAGCTCAACATTAAAGCTCAAAGTTCCAACCAAATCTCCTAATTCCAGCATCTAGGCTGTCACACTCTCTCTTAACTCATGACCCTTGCCCACTGCCCTCATTCGACTCCACTTCTAACTGGCCTATTTTATCTACTTCTCTTCCTTTGTTTCTCAATGTACATGCTATTTCTCAGGAAAGACTTTTCTGATATTCTAGACACTTTCCAACTCTGCATCAGATGTCCCTTCTAAGTGCATACATTGCAACTTAAACTTCATTATGACACAAAACATACTGTCAATAATGATATTTCTCTCAAGGTTACTACAAGATGCATGAAATAGGATAAGTCTATCCAAGTCACTATGATAATCAAAAAGTTTAGCACTTTTATAGGTAGTTTTATAGGTATTTAGGGCTTCCCAGTTGCCCAGTGGTAAAGAATCCACCTGCCAATGCAGGAGATGCATGTTGGATCCTTGATTAAGGAAGATCCCCTGGAGAAGCAAATGGTAACCCACTCTAGTATTCTTGCCTGGAGAATTCCATGGACAGAGGAGCCTGGCAGGCTATATAATCCACGGGGTCACAAAAGAGTCGGACACAACTTAACGACTAAACAAAAATTCATTGAATAGATAAAAGAAGAAATAAATAATTCTTTCAATATTACACTTTGGATTTCAATGTGTTCCAGTGAGCATAGTAATGTGAAGAATCATAAGTTATAAAATTAATAATCCTATTGAGGTTAATTGTAACTATTTGAATCTTTGACTTTAAGTAACCATTTTTTAACATACTATTTATTTCCCCCTTCTCAATATGCCCATCATAAGAATTGGATTTGTTTATTTAACAGGTCTGTGACTCAATTATGATGTTACAAGTCTAATAATATAATTAAATTTGGTTAGTTTGTATATCACACTGTTTTTTTTTTTTTTTTTTAATCAAAGGAAGAAAAACTTTTGCTCTAGGGAAAATTTTCTGCTTTATGAATTTTTTTCAGAAGCTGCTTTGGGGAAGAAGAAACTCATTAGATAGCTTGCTAAATCTTTTCACTCCATTTAAGAATTTAAATTGCGGTGAACTATTTGAAGCTATTGTAAGACAGTTGATTTTTAGTTGACTAATTACTAGTAACATTCTCAAGTCAGTTCCTTTGTTCCCTTTGAGGATATAAGAAATTTGTTATTTGTCTTTTCCTCTCAGTTAAAGACATTATCTTATTACCACTTCTACTCAGACACGGGAGGTAACATTCTCAATTCCTCCAATTTCCTTAATCCAAACATTCTTCTTAACCCCAAGTATTCCTAATCCTTAATCAATGAGATTAAGCCATGCCCGAGGGGCAACCTGGGATGGGCGGGTCATGGTGGAGAGATATGACAGGGTGTGGTCCGCTGGAGAAGGGAATGGCAAACCACTTCAGTATTCTTGCCTTGAGAACCCCATGAACAGTATGAAAAGACAAAATGATAGGATACTGAAAGAGAAACTCCCCAGGTCAGTAGGGGCCCAATATGCTACTGGAGATCAGTGGAGAAAGAACTCCAGAAAGAATGAAGGGATGGAGCCAAAACAAAAAGAATACCCAGCTGTGGATGTGTCTGGTGATAGAAGCAAAGTCCGATGCTGTAAAGAGCAATATTGCATAGGAACTTGGAATGTCAGGTCCATGAATCAAGGCAAATTGGAAGTTGTCAAACAACAGATGGCAAGAGTGAATGTTGACATTCTAGGAATTAGTGAACTAAAATGGACTGGAATGGGTGAATTTAACTCGGATGACCATTATATCTACTACTGTGGGCAGGAATCCCTCAGAAGAAATGGAGTGGCCATCATGGTCAACAAAAGAGTCCGAAATGCAGTACTTGGATGCAATCTCAAAAATGACAGAATGATTTCTGTTCGTGTCCAAGGCAAACCATTCAATGTCACAGTAATCCAAATCTATGCCCCAACCAGTAACGCCGAAGAAGCTGAAGTTGAAAGGTTCTATGAAGACCTACAAGACCTTTTAGAACTAACACCCAAAAAAGATGTCCTTTTCATTATAGGGGACTGGAATGCAAAAGTAGGAAGTCAAGAAACACCTGGAGTAACAGGGAAATTTGGCCTTGGAATACGGAATGAAGCAGGGCAAAGACTAATAGAGTTTTGCCAAGAAAATGCACTGGTCATAGCAAATACCCTCTTCCAACAACACAAGAGAAGACTCTATACATGGACATCACCAGATGGTCAACACCGAAATCAGATCGATTATATTCTTTGCAGCCAAAGATGGAGAAGCTCTATACAGTCAGCAAAAACAAGACCAGGAGCTGACTGTGGCTCGGACCATGAACTCCTTATTGCCAAATTCAGACTGAAATTGAAGAAAGTAGGGAAAACCACTAGACCATTCAGGTATGACCTAAATCAAATCCCTTATGATTATACAGTGGAAGTGAGAAATAGATTTAAGGGCCTAGATCTGATAGATAGAGTGCCTGATGAACTATGGAATGAGGTTAGTGACATTGTACAGGAGACAGGGATCAAGACCATCCCCATGGAAAAGAAATGCAAAAAAGCAAAATGGTTGTCTGGGGAGGCCTTACAAATAGCTGTGAAAAGAAGAGAAGCGAAAAGCAAAGGAGAAAAGGAAAGATATAAACATCTAAATGCAGAGTTCCAAAGAATAGCAAGAAGAGATAAGAAAGCCTTCTTGAGCCATCAATGCAAAGAAATAGAGGAAAACAACAGAATGGGAAAGACTAGGGATCTCTTCAAGAAAATCAGAGATACCAAAGGAACATTTCATGCAAAGATGGGCACGATAAAGGACAGAGATGGTGTGGACCTAACAGAAGCAGAAGATATTAAGAAGAGGTGGCAAGAATACACAGAAGAACTGTACAAAAAAGAGCTTCACGATCCAGATAATCATGATGATGTGATCACTGACCTAGAGCCAGACATCTTGGAATGTGAAGTCAAATGGGCCATAGAAAGCATCACTACGAACAAAGCTAGTGGAGGTGATGGAATTCCAGTGGAGCTATTCCAAGTCCTGAATGATGATGCTGTGAAAGTGCTACACTCAATATGCCAGCAAATTTGGAAAACTCAGCAGTGGCCACAAGATTGGAAAAGGTCAGTTTTCATCCCAATCCAAAAGAAAGGCAATGCCAAGGAGTGCTCAAACTACCGAACAATTGCACTCATCTCACACGCTAGTAAAGTAATGCTCAAAATTCTCCAAGCCAGGCTTCAGCAATATGTGAACCGTGAACTTCCTGATGTTCAAGCTGGTTTTAGAAAAGGCAGAGGAACCAGAGATCAAATTGCCAACATCCGCTGGATCATGGAAAAAGCGAGAGAGTTCCAGAAAAACATCTATTTCTGCTTTATTGACTATGCCAAAGCCTTTGACTGTGTGGATCACAATAAACTGTGGAAAATTCTGAAAGAGATGGGAATACCAGACCACCTGATCTGCCTCTTAAGAAATCTGTATGCAGGTCAGGAAGCAACAGTTAGAACTGGTCATGGAACAACAGACTGGTTCCAAATAGGAAAAGGAGTACGTCAAGGCTGCATATTGTCACCATGTTTATTTAACTTATATGCAGAGTATATCATGAGAAATGCTGGACTGGAAGAAACACAATTTGAAATCCAGATTGCCGGGAGAAATATCAATAACCTCAGATATGCAGATGACACCACTCTTATGGCAGAAAGTGAAGAGGGGCTAAAAAGCCTCTTGATGAAAGTGAAAGTGGAGAGTGAAAAGGTTGGCTTAAAGCTCAACATTCAGAAAACGAAGATCATGGCATCTGGTCCCATCACTACATGGGAAATAGATGGGGAAACAGTGGAAACAGTGTCAGACTTTGTTTTTCTGGGCTCCAAAATCACTGCAGATGGTGACTGCAGCCATGAAATTAAAAGACGCTTGCTCCTTGGAAGGAAAGTTATGACCAACCTAGATAGCATATTCAAAAGCAGAGACATTACTTTACCAACAAAGGTTGGCCTAGTCAAGGCTATGGTCTTTCCTGTGGTCATGTATGGATGTGAGAGCTGGACTGTGAGGAAGGCTGAGCGCCGAAGAATTGATGCTTTTGAACTATGGTGTTGGAGAAGACTCTTGAGAGTCCCTTGGACTGCAAGAAGATCCAACCAGTCCATTTTGAAGGAGATCAATCCTGGAATTTCTTTAGAAGGAATGATGCTAAAGCTGAAACTCCAGTATTTTGGCCACCTCATGCGAAGAGTTGACTCATTGGAGAAGACTCTGATGCTGGGAGGGATTGAGGGCAGGAGGAGAAGGGGACGACAGAGGATGAGATGGCTGGATGGCATCACTGACTCGATGGATGCGAGTCTGAGTGACCTCCGGGAGCTGGTGATGGACAGGGAGGCCTGGCATGCTGTGGTTCATGGGGTCGCAAAGAGTCGGACACGACTGAGCGTCTGATCTGATCTGATTCCTAATCCTAAACCTAAGATATGTCCTAAACCTGTTATTTTTCTCCCAAGCTTCAAATGTAGGTCAGTTTCTTATCATCCCTTGTTTGGGTTCATGCAAAATTCAAGTAACAGATTTCTTTATCTGCATCCTCACCCTAACCTACATTACATTTCATCACTAAATTTCGAAACAATAGGTATTATGAGTCCCCTTTCCTTTCCACAACATATATTTAAAACCTGTAAATAATACCATCTAATCCTTTGTCAGAAGCTAGTAGACTGCATATCCAATGGAAATACAACATGATACAGAAGTTCAAGGAATACATATAATTTTAACCTTTTAATAATTACATTAAAAACAGTAAAAATGAGAGGCATAATTAAATTTAAAAGAATATTTTATTTAATTTAATGCAGGCAAAACACTATTTTAACATATAAACAATACTGTTAACTTATGAATAATTTATTTTGCATTCTTTTTTCACATTAAATCTCTGAAATCTAGTGTATTTTTCATTTATAACACATCTCATTTCCAATTAGTTGCATTGCTGCCTAAGTAAATGCTAGTGATGAAAATCAGCTAGGAATTCTGTTATAACTCTTGGATTAGACATCTGAGATCCAGGCTTAGTTCAACAAGTACAAATTTTCCAAGGAACCTGATTCCCAACAAGGCTGGCAGCCTGGTAGCCTCAGACTAATAAAATAGCAATGCGTGAATAAATATATCTGTGGGACATTTGAAATGGTCTGTGTGCGCTCAGTCACTTTAGTTCTGTCTGACTCTTGTGACCCTATGAACTATAGTCTACCAGGCTCCTTTCTCCATGGGATTCTCCAGGAAAGACTACTGGAGTGGGTTGCCATGCCCTCCTTCAGGGGATCTTCCTGACCCAAAGCAAACTATACTTCAAAAAAAAAAAAAAAATTGAAAAAAGAGAGAGATAAAAAATCAGGGAGCACAGAACATTCAGTGCTTATCTGCCAGTATGATATTTCAACGGTGGCACTTTTGCTTCTTTTGAAAACAATGGCTAAGGAAATCATCTTTCACTTCAGAGCATCAGCAATTTCCGTATTTTAATATTCTTCCTAATATGTATGTAGCCATCCCTTAAAGTCTTTGTTTCTCCAGTAACTGCCACTTCCCTGCACCTAGAGTAGTAATCTTCCCATCTTCTTTTTCTCTCTCTGAAGCCAGCCACCTTCCTTCCTCCTTGCTCAAGGAAAATGATGACCAACTTCTCCATTGTTCACACTGACATCCACCTCCACAAGATAGAGACTCACTTGGATATTTTCTAGTTCTACATTCAAAATTCTGAAAAGATGTCTTTGTTCAGACCAGAGAAGTGAGGTCTGGAAAAGCATTGCAACTTTTGAAATGATATGGCAACATTTTCTAAATTGAAGATGCTTTCTCATATGAAAGGGATGGAAGTTAAACTATTTTAAAAATACTCCATTTCTACCATAAGCAGAAAATTACCATTTACTTCTGTTCCTATAGGCAGTTTAGAAGGATAGTGCATGAAGGAGCCCAGAGAAGCCTGTTCAGATTGTGACTCTGCTGTTTTATAGGAACTTTGACATACCATAAACTTTTATCCTTCATTATGCCCTCTTCTAGTAAATGGCTCAACAGATACCCCTTGTTCATCTCAGACATTTGAGACTCACTCTAAAGGCTGTCTGTCTTCCATCTGCTTTGTCCAATGGCTCACCAATCTTCTAAATTCTAACTTGAGGTGTTTCAAAGCCATCAGCTTCCTTCCCATCACCACCATGAACCAACACATATTGTATACCTCCCGTCCCACCCCCACCCCCAGTTTCATTGCCATGATCCATACAGGAGAGCTAAAAAATGTATTCTGAGTTATTCTATGCACCACCAAACAATGGGCCAGACCAGTGTTGGTGGGGAGGAGTTGTTAAGGCAAGGAAGACAGCTAGATAAACTGATGCTTATAAAAAGGATTCTAGAGTAGAGGAGAAACCCTGATGGCTTAATTTTTTGTCTACCCAACAAAGTGCTCATATTAACTTGACCATAGAAATGGAAAGGAACTTTAATAGAACATAAACCATTCAAAGTATCATTTGTAATGAAAACACATAAAGGATGAAATAAACTGTGGATCATATAAATGATATTGTAGTGCACTAGCATTGTATTGTGTGAGTGACTGGAGTAATGAAATCCTACAGAATCATACACACACACACACACACACATACACAGATTAACATAATTATATGTTCTATGTTTACTATACTCTGTTCCCGTTTGCCCAACTGGTTCCTCTTTAGTCCCTGGTTGAATTTAGCCTTCACAGCCTTGGTGGTCCTCTGTAATGCCACATCATTGTTTAACACTTCTGATGTTAGAAGGATATCCTTCAATCATTTCATCAGGTGCTTAAGACTTTCTCTAAAATATTGTGTGTGTGTGTGTGTGTGTGTGTGTGTTTATTTATTTTGGCTCAGTCAATCATATTGACATCTGTTCCAGACAATGTTATGGTCAAAATCTGCACAACTCTTTCAGTTCAGTTCAGTTGGCCAGTCATGTCCAACTCTTTGCAACCCCATGAACTGCAGCAAGCCAGGCCTCCCTGTCCATCACCAACTCTCAGAGCCTGCTCAAACTCAAGTCCAATGAGCCTTTGATGCCATCCAACAATCTCATTCTTTGTCATCCCCTTCTCCTCCTGCCTTCAATCTTTCCTAGTGTCAGGATCTTTTCAAATGAGTTGGTTTTTCATATCAGGTGGCCAAAGTATTGGAGTTTCAGCTTCAGCATCAGTCCTTCAGATGAATATTCAGAACTGATTTCCTTTAGGATTTACTGGTTGGATCTCCTTGCAGTCAAAGGGACTCTCAAGAGTCTCCTCCAACACCGCAGTTCTAAAGCATGAATTCTTTGACACTCAGCTTTCGTTATAGTTCAACTCTCACATGCATACATGACTACTGGAAAAACCATAGCTTGGACTACACAGACTTTTGTTGGTAAAGTAATGTCTCTGCTTGTTAATATGCTGTCTAGGTTGGTCATAGTTTTTCTTCTAAGGAGCAAGCATCTTTTAATTTCATGTCTGCAGTCACCATCTGAAATGATTTTGGAGCTCAACTCTTTAGCATGAAGTATTAGCATCCTAGAGCTGCTGCTGCTGCTGCTAAGTCACTTCAGTCATGTCCAACTCTGTGCAACCCCATAGACGACAGCCCACCAGGCTCTCCTGTCCCTGTACTGGAGTGGGGTGTCATTGCTTTCTCCTATCCTACGGCTATCATGACAATACTAAGAATCAGGTGGCTAAAAACAAATTAATTCTCACAGTTATGGTGGCTACAAGTTTGAATTAAAGGTGGTGCTAGGGTCATGCTCCCTTAAATGATGCTAAGGAAGAATTCTTCTTTGACTCTTTCAGCTTCTAATGGCCCCAAGCTGTCCTTTGCTTGTGGAAGCATAATTCCAGTCTCTGCTTCTGTCTTACCATGGCCATTCACTCCTCAATATGACTTAATATGACTTGAATCCAATATGATCTCATCTTAATTTCATTTATAGAAAAAATTATTTCCAAATAAGGGCACATTCTGAGGTTCTAAGTGAACATTAATTTGGAAGAGGGTACTGTTCAACCCACTAGATCATAGAAGTGTGTTAGTCACTCACTCGTGTCTGACTTTGGTTGCCATTCCCTTCTCCAGGGGATCTTCCCAACCCAGGGATTGAATCCAGGTCTCCTGCACTGTAGGCAGATTTCTTACCTTCTAAACCACCAGGGAAGACTGAATAATAAAAGGAGAAGGAAATGGCAACCCATTTCAGTAATCCTGCCTAGGAAATCCGGTGGACAGGGGAGCCTGGTGGGCTACAGTCCATGGGATTGCAAAAGAGTTGGACACAACATGGTGACTAAACAACAAAAATAATCAAAAGTGCCTATTACAATCTAATCTTAGTCTATCTACTTTTAGAGTAGCCTTTTGGTAAAAGTTGGTTGCATTCAATTAGTCTGCCAGAAAGGCCAAGATAATGACTCAAAGAAAGAAACCCAACTAGTTCCGTGTTCATTTGCTACCCTATTGCCTTTCTAGGAGAAGGCAATGGCAACCCACTCCAGTACTCTTGCCTGGAAAATCCCATGGACGAAGGAGCCTGGTGGGCTGCAGTCCATGGGGTCACTAAGAGTCGGACACGACTGAGCAACTTCACTCTCACTTTTTACTTTCCTGCATTGGAGAAGGAAAGGGCAACCCACTCCAGTGTTCTTGCCTGGAGAATCCCAGGGACGGGGGAGCCTTGTAGGCTGGCGTCTATGGGGTCATACAGAGTCGGACACGACTGAAGTGACTTAGCAGCAGCAGGAAAGATATATTCATTTGTAATAAAACTCATCTTTATCTAAAAGCAGCCAATGCAGTTTGGGGAAATTTGCTTTCCTAAAAATTTATATTCCAAATAACTGCAGTCAGTGATCCCACTAAAGCCACCTCTGGTGTCTGCTTCGAGAACAACATGCCTTACATTACATGAAGGACTGTTAGCACAGTTTTTATCTCCTAAACTATAAAAAGTACATTATGCTTCTGCTAGTGCTAATGAGTTTGACGTACATTGACAATAACACTTTATTTGAGAGTTTTCTCTTCAGTGAGTAATGGTTAACTTTTAAGTTATGGAAACTGAGTCTGTATAATTTGATTGGAAAAAAATGCTAAACAATGACACTCTATTCCCTAAAGAGCTCAGAAAGAATCTCTATGCGATCTTCCCTGGTAGCCATATTTGCAGGTCAACCTGAGCATCTTCTTGCAGTATTCCTTTCCATTATCCACATCTCTCTCGGAAGTTCCCCAGTGTAGAATGTTCATCCAAATCAACAGAATTTCTCTATGGACTGAATCCTGGTGCATAAGCTGGATGTGGACTTTGTCTCCTGGGATGGGCCACTGGCTGGTCTAATGCACTTAATTCCATCAGATCTTAAAACGATTTGAGCAAGGTGCAAATTAGGACCCATCCTATCTTACTGTTATGTTTTCTGTGCTTTCACAGTCACCTATCTTGTAGTAAGGATTTCATAAATATTGGTTGAATAAATGAATTCATGTTCAAGTTTAATAATCAAATGCTCAAAAGAGAGTGCGTGTTTTACTGTCCTCCTCCCTGTTTAGAGGGCAAAGTTGTGCAGTGGAAATCTCATTCTTGCCTCTGAGAATTGATTGCATTTTTTCTCTTTGAATAGGATAATTTGCCCATCTGGATAGAACCTTTTCTTAATTGTAGTACTGCCCACTGCATTTCCTTTCATCTTAGAACATTTTTGTGGTTTTCATTCGCAATTGGAAAATAGTTAATTAGAATTGAAATCTTTATTTCTGTATGTGATGTAAGAAGTATTTAAGCCTAGTGCTTGCTTTTCCTCTAATGTTTGACACTGCATGTGGAAAGGACTCTTACCACTTACAGGAATATAACCTGTGACAGGAGGTAGGGAAGGAGATTATCTAGATAGTGGCTGCTGCTGACTAGGCATATGGAAAAAAAGAAAATAAACAAAGAGCCCAAACCTCATAGGTAATTATGCACATCCCTTCATAATAGCCTTACTGCTTATTTTAGTATTCACAATTATGAGAGAATGTACATGGAGTAGGGATTATAAGTAATGTTCCAATGGAAGAGATGTCTGAGAAATATATTCCCTTGAAAAGGAAACATATTTCTACATTTGAGACTTGGAAAAACTTTCTCCTTGTAGCTATTATGCATCAAGGGTCATAAGACCTATTAAGCTCTTGCAAATGAGATTATTCTTTCTTATGGTAGCCTGGTGACTCCAGAGAAGCAATATGACTATGTGAGGTTGGGAGTAATTTGGATCTCATATTGGGAATGTCATACAGAATTGCTGAAGGTGGTTATGAGGCAAATTACACTTTTGAAAGTTGATCAAGTTGACTGGAACTTTATTATGCATATATTTAGTTTTCACAAAATCAACTATATATTCTCAGGAGATATACAGAGAGAGAAATAGCAATTCCTATTCATGCAATGTGGCCAGTTCCATCTGCTGTGCATCTCTTCTGAGTGAGCATGACAGGGCATGTGGTACTTAACAGCATCCCATCAGTTTCCATTCTCCAAGGCCTCCTGGACTGGGACCATCTTACTGAACTGAGCACTATTGCAAGATTTGGAAAGTTTGTAATAGTATTATTATAACTGACCAGATTGTTTCAGTGCCAAGGGGAAAAAAACTTTTACCAGACTTTTTGAGATATAACACTTTGATCTTTAATATGGTAGGTTTTCTTAGCTATATGTGAATCTACTTAATTTGGCCTTATACATTACTTCAAAATTTACAACCACATAAAAATCATACTACATGGACTCTATTTGATAATTAAATTTTTACAAGGCCTACTATTTGTACAAGTCCAGAAGTTAACTTTCACATTTTTTTTCAGTGGAACAGAGTGCCCTGGAGGGTGCAAATGGTCATACTATAAAATCATAATTCTACTTGTCTCAATTTGGACAATGATACTTGAAATACAACTTCAGCATTTATTCATTGCATGTGTGTTGAACATCCATTATATGTCAGGCAGTATTCTGGGCATTGAAGACATTAAGCATTTTTTTGAGAAGACCCTAGCAGTCATCTAATTGAGTTCCTAACTTTAATTGGGTTCCCTGCATGAATCTTCTGTTGATAGGGAACTCACTTCCACAAGCCATGCAGCTCTTCCATGGCACTAAAGCAAAACATTTCTTTGAATTCTAATTCTAGTTCTGCCCTTGAGGGCATAAATCATTTTTAATACATTTTAATTATTATAACCCTTAAGTATTTGGGGAAAAAAAAACTTTTCTCATTATTTCTCCCATCTTCTGTCTTGTCTTTTTCATGCTAAATATTTCTATGCAGGAATGTTTTATACATTAGGGCTCCAGTCTATTCCCGTCTTGATCAATGTCTCCCTTATGCTTTCTCAGCATCCCTACTGTTAAATTCTGAGCCCAAAGTTAAAACTATTACACCTGAAGTAAACAGCTAGTTGAATCAGACTCTCTCACCATATGTTTAGTACGGTTTCATCAAAATATCCCATGGATTCATAAAACTATTCACTCTTACTTGTTTACAAAGAATTTGGAAGTGGTACCAGGAAAATTCTGGGATATATTCATTACTTTTAAACTTTACTTATTATAAACTTTACTAATTCTTTCCTTGGAAATACATGCCTATTATATAATATATAGTCTCCATGTGTTAAATAATACTAAAATCTGAAAACAAATCTAATCTAATTAGACATTTTAGTTGCCATAGTGATCTGAAGTGTTGTGTGTGTGTATATATATATATACATATATATATATATACACATATATATATGTCTTCCTTGGAACAATAGTGCAAGATGTACAGGAATATAAGTGCCAGAATCATGGATGCAAATATCTATTATAGAGATTGGAGCAGATGATTGAGGAAATACATATTTCTGTATAAAAGATTTCTACAACAGATTTTTATAAAATGTGATTTAGAATAAATTTTCTTAATACATTGAATTTAATTTGGAAGATATTTGGTTATTTCCATAGATTTACCATACCTACAATTTGCCATACCTGCAATTAATAAATTATAACAAAAATTTAAAAATATCTTGAATTGCATATTTCTCTGTTAGAAATTGTTTAAATTTTGAATATTCCCTTGAATTTGATAGACTGTTTTCTACTTATCCCTTATTGTTCAGAAATGAAATTAAAAATATTAAAATGCAGCAAGGAAAATCTATTCTGCTATGATTACATTATTAAGAAAAATTTGTTGATATTTGTAGATGGGAAATGTTTCCCCCATAATTGCTTACATAGTGTTATTTATTTTTATGCAATTACACTTTATAGGCAATGCCACATGCTTGGTCCACACAATGACAAAACATCTGGATGAAAAGTGAAAAATATAGTAACAAACCCAGATGGTTTGTAAGTGCAGGGCCAAACATCCAGATGGCATCAAGAAGGCTAAGCATGTGGATGACAAATATCAAATCTTTCGTTCAGATGTCATGGCATCATCTAGACACAGTGTATCAATGAACTCTTTTTAGTGAAGACAAAGAATGTGAAACAAGCTAGAGGTCAAAAAGAATCAGGACACATTTATGAAAAAAGAACATACAGTTTGCATTAAATCAATTCTAACTTTAAACAAAAATAATTTGTAATGGGCTGATTTAAAATTCAACTTACTGAAAGAGAATCTTAGCAAAAAGAAAAAGACTCAGCTTATTAGAGTCACTTTTTAATTGCAATAATCTTTACTAAGCTTTTGATTTGAGAGAATTTTCAATACAGCTCACGTGTGCAATAAATGGGGTCAATTAAAAATTGCATTTGATGCCGATTAAAAGTTGCTTGATCTTTAGTATTACAATACACTGCAATCCAGAATTGCATCTAGCATGTCACATTCAATAAACAGACTTCTTTGCTAACTCTGAATAATTAACTTTATCTTTGTCACAGGGAACAAAAGTAATGAAAGCAGCATAGACATTATTCATTTATTCTTAGCATGAGACTCTTATTATTTTGGCCTGTCTCTCCCAAGGTAACCTCTAGTATGGTGTCTTGTAGACATTATATGAAGTTATTTCTGTCTGAAGACATCGTAGTTTAAGCATGATTTCTCCTTTCTTAAGCCCTAAAAGAAATATGTATGAGAAAGATAATCAACATATCTCTGAAAATCTTGAGTAATTATTTACTGCATGTGTATTACGATGCAGTTAACGTAGAACAAACCTCCTACCTCTCAAAAAGTTTTTTTTTATAATATGAACATCTGTTAATTATAATGAATCCTATTTCCATCAATGTTGCCCTCTTACAAGTTGCAACTGCTGCTGAAAGTACTGGATATTCTTAGAACTCTTCTATTGATCTTAGCTTTAGAGCTTTATAGATTCTATAAGAAAATAATGCTATATTCCCTTCTGCTTATTTATTTTATACGTAATAGTTTGTATCTTAGTCCCCTACATCTATCTTGCCCCTCCTCCCTTCCCTCTCTCCACTGGTAACCATTGGTTCATTATCTGTGTCTGCTTTTCTTTTTTTTTTTTTTTTTGCTTTTATTTTTAATGTTCATTTACTTTTAATGTTTAAATTTTTATTCATTTTTAATTGAAATATAGTTGATTTACAAATGTTGTGTTAGTTTTAAGTGAACAGCAAAGTGATTCAATTAGGCATACACACATATATTTACTTTCAGATTCCTTTCCTTTATAGGTTATTACAAAATATTGAGTATAAGTCTCTGTACTATATAGTATTCCCTCTTAACTACCTGTTTTATGTGCGATAGCTTATATAAATCAATCCCAAACTCCTAATTTATCCCTGACTCCCTTTGGAAAACATGTTTGTTTTCTATGTCTGTGGACCTATTTCTGCTTTTGTACATAAATATATTTGTATCTTTTTTTTTTAAGATTCTACATATATGTGGTATTGCATTATTCCTATTTTAGATGTTCAAGGTAGAAAATTTATCCCCACAATAAAAACTGCAATATAATACAATAATACACTGCCTGCCTGCCTGCTGCTAAGTCACTTCAGTCGTGTCCGACTCTGTGCCATCCCATAGATGGCAGCCCACTAGGCTCCTCTGTCCCTGGGATTCTCCAGGCAAGAATACTGGAGTGGGTTGCCATTTCCTTCTCCAATGCATGAAAGTGAAAAGTGAAAGTAAAGTCACTCAGTCGTGTCCGACTCTCAGTGACCCTATGGACTGGAGCCCACCAGGCTCCTCCATCCATGGGATTTTCCAGGTAAGAGTACTGGGGTGGGGTGCCATTGCCTTCCCCCACAATAATACACTATATACAGTGAAATCCACTAATTCAATAAAAATAACTATATCTTATTTTCATTTGGAACTTAATAAACAATAGATACATATTGTGTGTTAACTGTGTACCAAATATTTTGCTATTCACTAGGGACTTCAACAGAGACGGCAATGGCACCCCACTCCAGTACTCTTGCCTAGAAAATCCCATGGATGGCGGAACCTGGTAGGCTTTAGTCCATGGGGTCGCTAAGAGTCAGACACGACTGAGCGACTTCCCTTTCACTTTTCACTTTCATGCATTGGAGAAGGCAATGGCAACCCACTCCAGTGTTCTTGCCTGGAGAATCCCAGGGACGGGGGAGCCTGGTGGGCTTCCGTCTATGGGGTCGCACAGAGTCGGACATGACTGAAGCGACTTAGCAGCAGCAGCAGCAGGGACTTCAAGGGGGAAAACATAATCCCAGCTGTTAGGAAATGAGACCTTTGGGAGAGGCAGTTAAACAAACTTTATAAAGCTGGCCAGCAATGGCAATAAGATAGACACAAGGGTGCCTTGGATAGAAGAGTAGATGAAAGAAATATCCATAATAGCTTGAGAGGAAAAGGCAAAGATGCCTTTACTTACCGAGCACAGAGTGCAAGAAAAGTACATCTAAGATAAATAATGATCTTGTGAAAAGACATTGAAAGAAAACCACAAGTTGGCCTGTTCCTGTTTTGTATGTCAGTTTCTCAAGCATTGTCTTCATTCAATTTAATGAGCACACATCATTATATTGCAAGTCACTGCAATTATGAAAGAAGCAAACAATGTGAATGCTGGCACGAAATTTCCTTTTTTATTTTAAATAAAACCACAAAGTTAAAATATTCAAAATCACATCAAAATCACTAGAGTTTAGTAGAAGCAACTCAAAGAAGATGGTACTTGGCCTAGGCCAAGGTTCTGTGTTGGGTGCGGGAATAGGAAGAGTGTTTCTAGCAAGTGAAAAACATTCATGAAAGCTTTGGAGAGTTGGAAGAAGAGAGAGATGTTTTCCTTTTACTTACTGAGATGTTGTTTACTAGGGAATAAGGAGAGACAAAGTGACAAAGCTTTGGGTAAAATGGTGAAGAGAGTAATTGGGAGGATCTAGGGCTGAGCAGAATGAAAAATATGGAAGGAATATGGAGCCAATGAATGATAAATCTGTTTCCAAATGAAGGTCAGCCATTCAGGCACAGTCTAAAGTGAAAAGTAGACGGAAATAAGGAGAAATGTAAGGAAACTGAGATAAGGGAAGCAAGTTAATAAGTTAAGGATTAATCTATCTAGATGTGATTGAGTAATGAAGCCAATGTGAGAATAGTACCCTGGATCAAGCTGACCCTGCAAATGGTAGAGATGAGGGCCTGATCTTCTGGATACAAACAAAGAGGAAGTTAAGTTTGTGGATGGCATGGGACCCTGACGGGTTGCAGACCACGGCTGTGTGTTATGGAAAAATAATCTGGCCTGAAAAAAAGTTTAGCTGGTCCTGACTCTGTTGGGATTAGTTGGCATGTATTGGAAAGGCTAGAAGACAAAGAGCTATCTTCAAAAGAGGTTTGCTCTTGAGCACTATTGTGTTATTAGAGCTTGGGCGCAAGTAAGGGCAAGAGTTAGGGAGGAACCATTCTTTCTACTTTTGGCTCAAGATACTTTTCTGGTTTGACATATGAGGATCAGGAACTCAGAGGTTTGAGAAACAGCAGTGTATGCTCAGTGTCATTCTCAAAATAGGCATGAATAGGATGGCTTCTTCAAATATTAAACCTAAACTGCAACAGAAAAGGAAGATCGTGGTGAATAATTTTGGGGGGATAGCAAAGAACTAGGTTCAGTGCATTTAGGATGTACATTTTTGAGGACATCCAGAAATATGTCAGGAGGAGGAGCCATTTTTCAGGAAAGTTCTTATTTTTGTGCTGGTAAGGTGATTTCTCCAGAGAAGGCAATGGCTCCCCACTCCAGTACTCTTGCCTAGAAAATCCCATGGATGAAGGAGCGTGGTAGACTGCAGTCCATGGGGTCACTACCAATCGGATATTACTGAGTGACTTCATTTTCACTTTTTACTTTCATGCATTGGAGAAGGAAACGGCAACCCACTCCAGTGTTCTTGCCTGGAGAATTCCTGGGAAGGGGGAGCCTGGTGAGCTGCCTTCTATGGGGTCACACAGAGTTGGACATGACTGAAGTGATTTAGCAGCAGCAGCAAGGTGATTTCTCTGAAGTAGAATCCAGAAATGGTTGATAATATGGCTAAACAGGGAAGTACTAGAAGCAAGACACCCAGATTATACACCTAACAAACTATTCAAGGAAAACTGTGAAGATGTACATTGCAAGGAAAATACAAGGGTTAAAAGTTTGACTTTGTCTACAGCAAACATAGAAATTATCAAGCAGAATGTAATAGCCAAGCTGAACTTTTAAGGATATGAAGAATTTAATATTCAATATTTGATGTGGGGGGATATAACAGAAAACAGAACCACAAGGCATTGAAAGGTTCTGCAATTTTTTGTTTATATAATTTTATCTGAGATATATTTACTGTTGCAAAATGATGAATGAACTAGTGTTGAGGGAGGTTTTATTCCATCATTCATTTATTCATTTGATGCAGGTTTTTTGATCAGTCTGTGTGTGCAAGTATTATGATAACTTTTATAAATGACATAAAGATAGATAAATTCATGATTAGTCATAAAATCTCTCAGATGAACTGGATATTTACTCATCAGGACTATGATCCAGATTACTAATCTGATAGGAGAATATAGGATTGATATAATGAAGAAAAGCCAACATCAGGGATACTAATTTAGAAAGTCATTGT
This sequence comes from Tragelaphus eurycerus, assembly GCA_935064755.1. Classification (NCBI taxonomy): domain Eukaryota; kingdom Metazoa; phylum Chordata; class Mammalia; order Artiodactyla; family Bovidae; genus Tragelaphus; species Tragelaphus eurycerus. The sequence goes on along the minus strand of CAKXYN010000012.1, from coordinate 6,879,331 downwards.
TGCAATCAAAGGAAAGAGAAGCAACAGAAGCACCAGTGAAAATGAAGAATATTAGATGGAGGAAATGCATTTGCAAGAGGAATGAGAGACATATTTTGTAAGTTTTAGCAACGTTTTTTTGGGAGAAGGCAATGGCAACCCACTCCAGTACTCTTGCCTGGCAAATCCCATGGACAGAGGAGCCTGGTGGGCTGCAGTCCATGGGGTAGCTAGGAGTCAGACACGACTGAGCGACTTCACTTTCACTTTTCACTTTCCTGCATTGGAGAAGGAAATGGCAACCCGCTCCAGTGTTCTTGCCTGGAGAACCCCAGGGACGGGGGAGCCTGGTGGGCTGCCGTCTATAGGGTCACACAGAGTTGGACACGACTGAAGTGACTTAGCAGCAGCAGCAGCAGCAACTTTTTTGATGTTCTGAGGAAGAGAAGTGTATTGATTCAAAGATCTTAAGCCACAGAGAGTGGGAACACAAGACTGCATCAAACATACCATAAAAGCCTTAGGAGGTATTGTTTTAAATGTAAGACAGGAGGCTGAGTATACTCTTGGATGTACTAAGGTCCAATTTTCATTAAAAAAGTTAAATTAGAAATCATCAAATTACAGCTAATAGTTAATGATTTGTATGGACATATATAAAAGAGATCTAAATAATTAAATCATGATAAAGGATGAGCTCTTCAAGTCAAGAATTACATTTTTACCTTGAAACAGAACAAAGCACAAAATACACCAGACCTGTTGTTTCTATGTATTAAACCTAATAAATGCTCGATTATAGGTGAGTTAAAATAATTAAATTTAGTTTAAACTTCAGAAGTAAAATCATTTCTAATTCTTACTTTATTTGAGCCCCTGAATATTTAACAACTTCTTATTCACCTTAATAATTTCTCCTTCCTTAAAGAAAACCTGTTATGATTCCATCACCTCAGCCATTCATTAATCTTTCTGTAAATTATTATTTTTTTTCTAAAAATTGATTGAACTTGAAAATTGTATAGAATGGTGTCCTGAAGTGAAGTCACTTAGTCGTGTCCAACTCTTTGCGACCCCATAGACTATAGCCTACCAGGCTCCTCAGTCCATGGGATTTTTCCAAGCAAGAACACTGGAGTGGGTTGCCATTTTCTTTTCCAAGGGATCTTCCCGACCCAGGGATCGAACCCAGGTCTCCCACATTGTAGGCAGACGCTCTACCATCTGAGCTACTCCAGAAGCCTAAGTGATACCTGAGTAAGTGACTCTATATTCTTTTGTAAAAATCACACTGGCAAATCTAGTATTTTTCTGTGCACTTAATGAAGTACAATGAGATGAATTTTTGGAATGCACTTCTCCTGGTAATTTGTGTAATCCATTAAAGTAATACTAAATCATATATAAAGAAAACACTATAGATGATTGGAAATGAATAAGTCAAAGTTGCATAGTATCATAACTCATTTAGGACTCTATCCTCTTTAAAATACATTTGGGAAAAGAGTAATAGATGCTTTTCTTAATACAGAAAATTTCCTTGGTCTAAAATATCAAGAAAAAGTTTTAGAATTATTTATTTTTATGTATTATTCATTTATCTATTAAAACTTCTAGTTGAGAAAACTTTAATTTCTTTTTTAATTCAAAGAAGACTATGAAACATAAAAAGGGCAAAAGGTATCAGAGTAGTTTTCCTTATTTAAATATCCATAATGATAAGAAGAATATTAAAGACTTGGAAAGTATAATTAGGCCAAATGTCAAGTTCTATTTTATGTTAGAATAATGTGACTTTTGTGATGGAGTTCACCATGAGCCTTTCTGCTTTCAGAGATCTGGATTAATTCCTTCTGGGTTCAGATAAAACCTTAGGTGACTTATCTGGTGATGTTTGTATGCATGTATATGGGTGTACCTAGTCATTAAATGACTAGCAGAAACTTTGTTTTATACTTTTATAAGAAAGTCAATAATTGATTCATTCTTTAAATAAGTGTAACCAAGCTGCCTAGTACAGTGATTCCTTTGTTTGTTGGAAATAACACTGAAGCATGCAAGGTATCAGAAGCAAACATGTTAAAACAGTCATGATTTCTTAAACCAGATACAGAGGACAGAGAAAACACACTGCAAAATATTATTAAAATCTAATTTCCAGAAATCTTAACTAGCATTTACTGACTGGATAGAGAAATGTTTTTAATGTTGTCAGAAGAAAAGCCTATACAACTTTCTAGTGCTGGAATCCTCAGCAAAAGGTACTATTTGAATAGCCATCACTATCAGGACAAGGCCAAAAATTTTTGATTGTAATGAGACCTGCTAATGAAATAATGTAGAATAACTGGGCACAGGAGATAATTGTTATTTAAAAAAGGAACTCAAAAAATGAAAACAAAAACTAAATGTGTCTTGTAAGCTAATGGGTACGTTACTCAAGATTTTCCCCTCCTTGAAATGTGTGTGTATTTTGGCAAGAAGAGAGAAAAGGATTGTCAATTCCAATAATAGGAGTTATCCTTTCAATAAGTAGGCTACAGAACTGGGAAATCAACAAGATTGCATTACCACATCCCATAGTAGCTCCATATGGAGACGGATAGTCCAACTGTGGCTAACTCAGACACTAGGCTTTTTTCTAACCTTTCCCTTTTTCACAACTTGTTACCATCCTGGGGGGTAAGTCAGAGGGCAAGGAAGAAGTATCTGAATGAAGTAGTCAATTAATCATTTGTTGACCACTTTGGTAAAAAATTTGGTGAAACTCCAGCACTTCATAAGACTATAATTGCACATGCCAGATGAAGGGATTTTAACTGTTGGCAGTATCAGTGGAGACCTGAAAATATCAGTTATGACTAGACAGATGCACTCTGGGGAGGGGATGGGAGAGAACACTCTCTGTGAATGATAATCCCATTAACAATTTATTTCAGAACAATAGGTTCATTTATTTAATAAAATTACACTATGAAAAAATTAAAAAATACATTTTTCATTTTATATTCCTGAATTAGTACCTGGCACTTTATATCCATAAGTATTAATATTTATCAAATTAATGAATTAATGCAATTAAATTATTTTATTCATATCTTTTAAAAGTGATTCATAGACTAGTACAGAAAATAATAACTGATAGTTTAGCAAAGAACATCCCTCCTTATAGGGTCTTGAAGAAACTTTCCTGGAGAGAAGCTAGTACATGTGTTGGTGGTAAGCAAGATATCTCTGATTACAGCAAGTATAGGATCACAAATCAATTAGTTTTTAAAGCAAATAGATACATACGTATAGACAGTTACCCTGAACGCAGGAGGGTGATTTGAGGTGAAGGGAGTCAAATATGAAAGACCCAGTGAAGAGAATCTGTAGTGGACAGAAAGGTTTTGACAATGGTTCTTAATCCAAGGTGGGGACAGAAAAGGAAGTGGATTCCACTAGTAGCCCTCAGAGAAAATGATATGGAAAATGAGTTTAAAAGTTGGAGTGTTGTTGTTCAGTCACCCAGTCATGTTTGATTCTTCAAAACCCCATGGACTGCAGCACGCCAGACCTCCCTGTCTCTCACCATCTCCCAGAGTTTGTCCAAGTTCGTGTCCATTGCATTGGTGATGCCATCCAGCATCTCATCCTCTGTTGCCCTCTTCTCCTTCTGCCTTCAATCTTTCCCAGCATCAGGATCTTTTCCAATGAGTTGGCTGTTCCCATCATTGACCAAAGTATTGGAGCTTCAGCATCAGTCCTTCCAATGAGTATTCAGGATTGATTTCCTTAAAAATTGACTGGTTGTTTACCACAAAACACGTCCTGTTGTTGGAAAAAGTGTATGTAAAAGCACAGGGTAGACATTCAACAGTAGAGTTTCATGACTTATCCCAAACAAAAGGGCACACAGAGTTCAGGGAAGACTCAACCATAGCCAGAGGACACTAGGAAGATGAACAGAAAGAACTTATCCACCCTGGGGTCATGTGCATACCCAGCCAGAACTAGAGATCCTACAGCAATTTGGGAATTCACAAACAGAGGTGTCCATTAGAGCATCAGGAAAGTTGGGAAGTGGCAGCCTCTGAAATGGAAGAAATAAAGCCTGCCAGAGAATTGAGAACATTGAGACTCAAACTAAAGGCATCTGGATACATTTGGTATCCATATTTGTAAACAATAATGTTGGATAAAGTACTGATGCTCCATTTCCCCACTACCATCCTGCCCCAAATTCTTAAGCTGATATTCTTCTGGGAAACAAATGACTATGTAGAGTTAAGTTTTTCATCTTGGGGAGTGGTGATTTTGACATGACTCTGACATATTCAGTCAACTTTGCTCCCATCATGGTGTCACCTAAATTATACTAAATATATACAGCCAGAGCCATGGTCAAGAAAATCCTTTGACCAATGTATCCTCTGGGCTTGCAGTTACAAAGAGATTGAGTCTGTCTATTCTAATTTGGAAACAAAGGTATATTTCTTTCATTATGTATCCAATCTAGTAATCTAGGTAGTTTAGTATTTTGGGAATAATTTTGTTTGTAATCATGTAAAACTTATATATTGAAAATAGCTTGAAAGACAAAAACAGAATTGCAGGAATTATTTTACCAAGATAACCCTTCTAAAATATTTATTAATTCACAACCTCTAATGATAACTATTTTCAAAGGAGAAACATTAAAATATTTAATACTATTGACTATATAAAAGACATACAAACCTGGAAAGGAATCTGAAAGATTAAGTAGTTTTTCCTTCTAGCTTTGCCACATTAAAACCATTCCCAACATTTCATGACCTCCAGAGAAACTGATTCCAAAGCTTCTGTAGGCTCACTTGTACAATTTGTAAATGTCTTTTTACTTCCTCCCTTTGTAGAACATGAAATATTTTACTCCATAGATTGTTCTTTTATTTCATGAACTTTATAACCATACCTTTATTTTTTATAATTCTAATGCACTATCACAGTAATTTGCTAAGTGCCCTACAAATTATCTGTTATCACTTCCATTTTGTATTTGAAAAAAAAAAAAAAATGAGAATTTGAGTGTCTTGTCCATGATCCTGTGCATAGTAAGGAATGGAGCCAGGATTCTAGTTGAGTTCATCTTACTTTAAATCTGATGGTCTTTGCTACAATAAACTTGCTTTCTTCTCTGTAGGCATGGAGCACAAGTTATAGCCTGAATTCACTGATCTTGGGATTTGGGGTTATTTATTTATTTATTTTAATTCTCCATCATTTTATTTTCTATTTTCTTTTTTGGCTGCACCTTGAGTTATGTGGGATCTTAGTTCCCTGAACAGGGATCAAACTGGTGGTCCCTGCAGTGGGGGCGCAGAGTCTTAACCACTGGACTCCTAGGGAAGGCCCAGATTTGGGATTATTATTTTAAATGGGAAGGTATAGGGCAGGACCTTAACTTGCCAAGACAGAGATACCAAGACCCATTTTTGTAAGGAATAAATGAAAAAAATTGAAAACAAAACCCAAATTGCAAACCATCTCCAATCTCCTGCAACAGAGTTTTGAAACATCTTTAATAGTCTCTTTATTTATATAATGTTTCTTGCCTCTACTTTCTGCATATATAACTACAGTGACCAAGCTTCTTCCAGCCCACTGTGCTTCTTGTGGTAGCTGTCCACTAGACCTACTTCATCGTCCAATAGATGTGGTTTCTTGGCCATTAGTCATTTTCTCAACTTTTTCTCAATTCCTGGTTTTCCTTCATACTTCATGATTGAAGAATCTTAAACCAGTTAGAGGGTCAAATAAAATCTGAGCAGATCAGATTCTAAAAGTAAGGTTTCTTTTCAGGGTATCATTAGGTTCAATACTTTCAGTAGTCAGATTGGCCCCACTCACTTATACTATTTATACTAGGCAAGCTTTTTCATTAAGCAACAAACACTTATTATTTAGAAAATTTCAATTCAAAGATACTGTTACTAATATTAAAGATGATATAAAATAAATTCTGAATACAAACAGATGTACCAGCATACTCACAGATAGCACTAGGCTGAATGCCAGGGAAAAGCTAAAAATTACCCAACAGAAGGCAACAACAAAATCACAGACTGAATGGTAAGAAGCCGGTTGTGGGGGGTTAATTTGTTCGGAAGACATGAGAGATCGTATGTGTAGCAATCACTCAGCTCTCAGCCTTGTGGAACAATTTAAAAGGAAAACTTGTGTGGTGGCTTCTGCTGACTTCATTCTGCAAACTGTCTTAGTACAATTCAGAGGGAGGGCTTCAGACCCAATCAGAGAACCAACAGCTGTTGCAATAGCTAAACAGAGTCCAAGATCAGATGTTCTTACTGGGATACACGAGATGAAATACTCAACAAGAACAAGCCCTTTTCCCTTTAACATCTGTACCTCCACATGAAGAGCATAAATGGCACGTTGCACTTTTCTTCATCAGAATTAGATGTTCCTAATAAGATGTGTTTTCAATTTAATAGTAAACTTCTAATCTACTTTGCTACAATATACAAGCTTATAATTGAAAACAGCTTCTAATGTTCTTACATTACCCCAACAATACTTACAAGAACAAGTTAATTATAATAATGTGAATTGAAAATGAAAGATAATCTAATCAACTGATTTTCCTAGTGATGAGTTAATCGAAAATTCCCCGAAATCCTCTATACACACCAATTATGGTAATATCTCCTAAATACAAAAAATGTATACACAAATGCACCTCTGTTGTTTTTAAATGTTTGTCTTCTAATTATAGTAATGACCTAGGAGTGAGATATTGCCTGAGGGTTAATAGTTGGCAGGGAAAATATGTCTGGCATAAACCCCAAATAAATTCCCTAGATTTCCATAATTATTTCAAAAACATCACTAACATATATAGACTTTGAATAAAAACTTCCATAATCTCTGGATCAATACCTTTTCTCTCTTGAATGTTACCAAATCTGTTATCTATCTGATAAAGTTGTCAAAGACAAATTCTGAAAATTTCTGATTAAAGTGTTTTGCAGATGTGAGAAATACTATAGACATATATATATTCTTCCCAAACAATGAATAAAATGATCATCAAGTAGAAATGGTAAAGCAGACAAATAACCAACTGAGAAGAAAATTAGTAAACTGGAAAATAGTTCTGAGTAAATCATTTAGAATAAAGCACAAAAAATATAAGCTTGTAGAAAGTATGAAAGTAAGTGAAGACAAATGTAGGAAAGAGGAATGAGAAGAGGTGATGTAGGCCTAAGAGATTATACAGAAGGAAAGAACAGAGAAAAGATGATATTTAATAAGAAAATGGCAGAGAATTCTCTAGTGATGAACTCTGAAAAATAAGATAAAAGATTCTAGAACACTTTGAGCCCTAAGAAAGCCAATAAAAGCAAATGCACACTCAACACCTGTTATGAAGAAGGGACCACATTAAAGACAAAGAAAGAAGCTCCCAAGGGCTTTTAAATGAACAAGCCATCTTGATTACACAGGCATGACAGTTAGAACAAGGACATACTCATCAACAACAGCAATAAATATCAAAAGACAATGTAAAATACATTTAATATTTTGAAGGATGAAAGATGGATTTAAAACACTAAACTGAAGTAAACTATTATTCAAAAATAAAGGTGAAATATATTTCTTTACAACATAAAAATGGGCATTTTATTGCTCGTACACCATCTCAGAAAGAACCACTAAGGAAGGATGAAGCAATGAACAAAAGTGAAATTGAAACTAAAAAAAAAGAAGAAAAATAGAAGAGTGATACATATATACAATGAAATATTACTCAGCCATAAAAAGGAAAGAAATTGAGTCATTTATGGAGACTTGGATGGACCTAGAGAGTATCATACAAAATGAAGTAAGCCAGAAAAACAAAAATTATTAACACATATATGTGAAATCTATAAAAATAGTATAATTTTGATAGATTCTATTCATGAAGCTGAAATAGAGACATACATGTAGAGAATAAATGTATGGATACCAAGGAGGGAAGGAAAAGGGATGAGAGAAATTGAGAAACTGGAATTGACACATATATACTGTTAATACTATGTATAAAATAGATAACTAATGAGAATATAGTGTGTATCTCAGAGAACTCTGTTTAATGCACTGTGGTGACCTGAATGGGAGTTTAATCACTAAGTCATGTCCAACTCATGGATCTCACAGCTCCATTTCATGGGAGGAAAGTCCAAAAAGGAGTGGATATAAGTTTATGTATGGCTGGTTTCTACTGTACATTTTGCTGTACAGTAGAAACTAGAACAAAATTGTAAAGCAACCACAAAACAGGAAAATGTATTTTTAAATAAAATAAGTTACCAAAAAATAAAATTAAATTAAAAATAAAATTAAATAAGTTACCAAATATAAAAAGAACAATGACAATTTGTAGTTTTTATTTATTTTAAATGACTCTGGTAAGACTATAGCATGAAATTTGGTAAACAAATGTTTAAGTGCATTAAAAAAATACTGTTAATTATAGGCTCAGTGTTGTATAGCAGATCTCAAAATTTTCTGCCTCTGTACAGCTGAAACTTTATACTCATTGAGTAGCAAGCCCTTACTTTCTCACCCTCCAGCCCTTGACAATCACCATTCTATCCTGTTATATGAGTCTGAGTAATTTAGATACTTCATATAAGCAGAATCAGGCAGTATTTGCCCTACAGTGACTGGCTCATTTCACTTAGCATGAAGCCCTCCAGGTTTAGCCGTGTTGTTGCCTATGACAGGATTTTCTTCCCTTTTAGTGACATTCTGTTGAAAGTACAGATCACACTTTCTTTACCCAATCACCAGCAATAAACATTTGCGTTGCTTCCATTTCTCAGCTATTGTGAATAGCACTGTTATGAACACAGGGTGCAAATATCTCCTTGAGAACCTATTTTCAATTCTTCTGTCTACATCCAAAAGACGTATACCAGAAGCAAGACTGTTGCATCATAAACAAGTTTCAATTTTAATTGTTTAGATGTCTTCATGCTGTTTTCTATGGCCGTTGCCCCATTTTACATTCTCACCAACAGTGCATAAGTCTAACAATTCCCCCACATCACCACCAGCATTAACTGTGTGTGTGTGTGTGTGTATTAACAGTAGCCCTCCTAATAAGTATGGTTCAACACAGATGTGATGTGATTTTGGTTTGCATTTCCTGTTGGCTATTCAAATGCCTTTGGAGAAATGTTTATATAAGCACTTGATCCATTTTTTATTTAATGGGGTGGGGGTGGCTGGTGTAACAGTTCCATATATATTTAGGAATTAATCCTTTATCAGATATCTGATTTACAAATATTTTTCCTATTCCTTAGGTTGTCTTTTCACTCTACTATTTGTTCTCTTTGTTGTGTAAAAGCTTTCCAGTTTGATATAGAATATTCAAAATAAGGTAGGAGAAAATTACTAATAGAAATGGAGGGTGGGCTATGGATTTTAAGTTAATGTAATTCTAAGGCTCTTATGTAGTCCATTTATATCTCTATATTCTAGAGATATAACCACTGAAAGAATAAAAATGAAAGGTAAAATTTTCAAACCAATGAAGGGGGAAAATGAGTAGTAAAATTAAAATGATTGATTTCAATAGATGTAAAACAAGAAATGAAGGAGCTTGGGAAAGGTAATCAGTACATGCAAAATAAAGTGATGGAAAGAAGCAAAAAATATAAATAATCACAGCCAATTAAAGATAAATGATTAGCAGAGATGCTTGTGAAAGGCACCTATGAAGTCATAAGTGTTATCAAAGACATATGATGGGCTTATTCCATGCTACCTGAAATGAGCAACTAATGAGCAAAATGGTGTCTCTGGGTTTCATATGTTGATCTTTAAGGATTCTTTTTTAATGATAAGTGAAGAAAGTGAAAGTGTCAATCACTTTTTAAAACTCTTTGCAACTTCATGGACTTACCCTGCCAGGCTCCTCTGTCCATGGAATTCTCTAGACAATAATACTGGAATGGGTTGCCATTCCCTTCTGCAGGGGATCTTCCCAACCCAGGGATCGAACCCAGGTCTCCTGCATTGCAGGCAGATTCTTATCCGGCTGAGCCACTATGACAAACCTATAATGCTAAGCTCTTAGCATGCCAAGGCTTTGAGGTGTGTAAAACCCAAACTTATGAAAGTGAAAGTGAAGTCTCTCAGTCGAGTCTGACTCTTCGCAACCCCATGGACTGTAGTCTAACAGTCTCCTCCGTCCATGGGATTTTCCAGGCAAGAATACTGGAGTGGCTTGCCATTTCCTTCTCCAGGAGATCTTCCTGACCCAGGGATTTATTTAACCTGGGTCTCCCTCATTGTAGGCAGACGTTTTACCTTCTGAGCCACCGGTATACTTTTCCCAGTTTGAAGCATCACCTAGAAAGTATTTTGATACAGACTTGTTTTACCTATCATGATATCTCTGGGCCTTGTTACAGCATCTGACACTTAACACAACCTCAATAAATAGGTCTTGAATAAGAATAAAAATTCTGGCAGATGTAATATAGTCAGGAAAATAATAAAAAAGTAAAAAAAGGATAAAAAGTATATACTGTGATAGCAGATATAGGAACAAAGTTACTACACTTTATAAAATCCCATACAATGGGAGATATAAAGTACATACAGAAAGTCATAAATATTTTTCAAAACATATGAGAAAAAGAATAATTTTTTTCTGATGCATTTGTGTATAAGCAACTCTGATAGAACATAATTCTCAAACTGAAAGTATTATGTCTAGACAAGTATTAACATTTTTAAAGAAAGAATTATTAAAATTGATATTTTTTATCCCAAGAGAGTTTGTTAAGAAGTACATTTTTATAAGCAAACCATGCCTGTATTAACAAAATTATTGATTTTTTTATCCAAAGAATGGACTAGGGACTTTGGTTTCACGTTTCCTTCTGGAAGGAACCAAATAACTTTCATTAAAAGGGGATATACTGTAACTATATTCACTGGAATAAATATTCTTCCTGGCAGGATCTGAGTTTGTGATAAGGGATTTTTCTCCACATATCTTGCAAAATCATTGTCTATAAATTATTTTAAAGTTTTGCTAAAATAAAGTAGTACAATATTTACCAGAGATGACTTTATTTCACCTAGCCCACAGCAACAGAGAAGATGAATGCTGAGTTTTCATCAGGTTTGAATTAATTGCCTTTTCTTTAATTCCTAGGGGACCTGCCCTCACAGCCACACATCCCTCCCTCCTTAGTAGATATAGAAAACAGGATGGCCCCATACCTCAGTACTCGTGAAAGTACAGTGGCTGTTATTTACCTATGCCATAAGAAACTTGAAAGAGATACAGACTTCATTTCAGTTTCAAGCTGTTAAAATTCTACTGGGATCCTTAAGGCCCAATCTGATCCTTCATATCTGAGATGTAGCAGCTCTAACAGGCTTTAAACTTTTATTTATATATTGTGCTTACCCCAGAAATGATTTAAGACAATTTCTTAGGGTTTTTTTGTACTATGATGTTTCATATGCCTGATCAATAAGATCAGCTGGAGAGCCTGCAAAATTTCAGATTTGCAAATATATCCTGAGAGGTTATGATTTGGCAATTTGGGGAGTCCTAGGAATCTCTGTTTTAAAGTTTTCCCAAGTAACTTAAAATCAGACATGTTTTAGAAAACAGTGATTCACTACCTGTAACTTGCTTACTACTTCCTCTGCAAACCATATGGTGTCCTGCACCCCTAAAGGGGGTAACAGACTCTGAAGGATGAGTGCATACAGGGAACATGAACGCCAGAGCACAATGACCTTTGCCCAGAAGTTCAGAAGAGCTTAATGGCAGGATTTGTTTTGGCTTTGTTTAGCCAACATTTATCCAATAAAATGGTCTTGAAAACATCTGCTTTTTTTTTTTTTTTTTTTTTTGGAGGCCAATATGGATGTAATAAAATACGTGCTTTATTGCAGAAGAAGAACCATGTGGAAACATGAGAAAGGTAACTTGTAACTAGCAAGGAATAATTCTTACAGCCACAGTCAAACTTCTGCGATTCAAGTAGGGCAACTCAAGAGCACCGTGGTCCCAGGTTTGGACTTTCCTTGAGAATGAAGGCCACTTTTGTCTTGTTGTTATGTGACTTTTGGATGAAAATCTTCGCTTGTTTAATAATGCAAATTGGTGTCTATTATTGGGCTAGTCATATAGTATACTTTTCAGATATGCTTGTTGAACAAAAGAAAAGTGAAATAGATATCCTAGAAGAACAAAAGTAATAGTTTGCATTAACCATTTTTTAAAATTTCCCGATTGATTTTAATTAAGCTCTTGCTGATTGCAAACTCAAAGAGGTTTTATTTTAATATTTTAAATCCTTCCCACAGGTTTTTCACATTCTTAATGGATAAAATCTGAATGCTGACGATTATAAGGCACACAATCAAATGATGGCTTATGGAATCAGCCTACATTTACCCATGATGAAAAAAAGAGTATGAGATAAAAATAACAGATTGTGTTCTTGGTGTGAAGAATAGAGACAGTAGCACACTTAGCAAAAAAAAATAATAATAATACAGTTTTTTTTTTTCTTGTGAGAGAACTGCTTTTATGGTAGAGAAGTATTTATTGAGTTTGTGTCTCTTCAGAGATCAATTTATAAGGTCTTCTTTGCAGGTTAATAAACCTTATTCTCTTTTCCTTTAAAATACAGGTTCTTCCCAAGAAAGTCTCTTATTTATCTCAGAAAAAAGATCAATAAATACTACTACAGAGAAAAAGAGATTCCTATTTTCATATGGTTCTTTGAAGTTACAGATGTTACAATGAACATAAACACATTACATACAAGTTTTATAAAATAGAAATCATGATGAGCACTTTCATACATGAATCACCTTGAACTTAGAAAAGTTAGGATAGAAATGTAGTTGGTCTTTTGGTGGTATTTCACTAGAAGTAATTAGTTATAGAATGGATCATTTCCAATGGCATTTATTTTCCTGCCAAAAATCGGAATTCCTCAAAATGTTTAGTAGAAAGTCAGCAAAACACATTATCCTATCTTTATATTCAACAATGATGTTTCAACATAAAAGACTTCATGTGCAGGTTTGGTAATTTTTTTAAAGCATATTACAACGAAACTAATAAAGTACCATTGTGTCTAATCCAACTGCTGTGCTAAATGAGGGATGGGTGGAGGAGATGACTATAGAAAGACAGATAATGGACACTAGAACACAAGGTCAGTGAAAATACACTATAAACTACAGAATAAGTTAAACATGGTCCTAGCTGCCTAATTCCAACATATTGGAATTAGGTTCTATCAATATATCCTAAAGCTGGAAAGAAATCCAGAGTCATAGAATCTAACATTAAGAAGGGGCTTAGAACAGTTTAAAGGACAATGAAAACAAAAGTACTTTGCTCAAGAAAAGGTTTAATTTAGAAATATGAGGAGATTCAAAGAAAGTTGAGCAGGCTTTGACAAACAGGCCCTTCTGTACACGTTTTGTTGCCATGAACACATTGGTTGACTCCATGTAATTCTCATCAGTTCAGTTCAGTTCTGTTGCTCAGTCATGTCCAACTCTTTGCAACCCCATGGACTGCTTTACTCCAGGCTTTCCTGTCCATCACCAACTCCTGGAGCTTGCTCAAATTCATGTCCATCGAGTCAGTCCATGATGCCATCCAACCATTTCATCCTCTGTCGTCCCCTTCTCCTCCTGCTTTCAATCTTTCTCAGCATCAGGTCTTTTCAAGTAAGTCAGTTCTTCACATCAAGTGGCCAAAGTATTAGAGTTTCAGCTTTAGCATGAATCCTTCCAACGAATATTCAGGACTGATTTCCTTTAAGATTGGTTTGATCTCCTTGCAGTCCAAGGGATTCTCAAGAGTCTTCTCCAACATCACAGTTCAAAAGCATCAATTCTTTGGTGTCCAGCTTTCTTTATAGTCCAATTCTCATTATCTTGTTCTTATTCATTTGACTTATCCTCCAGCACCAAAAATGGAGGCAAGGCTTGTCAATTGTAATGAAAAAGTTAGCACCTGGTATTCATTCTAACTAAACATCACTGGGAAATAGTGAATAAGTTAGAATCTATGCAAGTTCTTGGATTTCTGTGAAAACCATGTAAACATGTAAACTTGAAGACTGGATAAGGATTGGTTTGGTTGTTTTCTTTTTAGTGGGTTAAGTTGCTGGTGGCACGTCTGCTTAGAGTGGAAAATAAACACAGAAGATGTGTTCTGAGAAAATGTGTTTCCTCAAGCTCTGAGCTAACATCTCACATTGTCAGAAAGTCACTGAATTGCCTGGCCACTTGGGTGCCTTTTTCCTGTGCTAGTCTGAGAGCATGCTTTCCTTTGATAATAGACACTCGTAAATACAAGTCATTGAAATGGTGGAAAGGGGAATACCGTGGCTCCAGAAGCTTTGAGAGGCTTTGAAATTCAATGTGATATCCTTTATGTTGGAGACTGGTTGAAGATCAAGGGCAATCAATCCTGATGCTTTCAAATTTATAGATATTTTGGCTGGAGGGACTGGAAAAGATATATCATTTTGGAATATTTCATGTCTGCTCTCTTGTCTTCTTCCTCCCTGGGTCCATATCCTAATGGAATAGTAGAGAGGATGTTTGCAGAAAGATATCAGCCTCTGTGTCTAATTAGCAGCTATTCAATAATAAATAGTCCAAACCAACAGAACAAAAACAAAACCAGAAATGTCTTCATTTCAGGCTATAAATATCTCTTTTTATGATAACCTTTGCTATTTTACCACCTGGAATAAGTATATATTTCACCTCTATCTTATTAAAAAATCACACCTCAGAGAATCTAGGTCATATTTGTTATTATTAATAAACTTAAAATGCCAACTGTTTTCTGTTTGACCTTTTGAAACTCTCTCTCCACCATCCTTCCCATCTCTATTCTGTCTCCTTCAGGTTGTCCCAAATATGGGAAATAAAAATCTTTATCCTGTTCAGATTAATTCCTCCTTCTTTCTTAACTCTGACATAACCTTGGACAGTCTTTTCTCATTGAACAGGATTAATACACACTTGTTTCAGGCTGACAGAGTCTCTGAGGCCTTTTTTATTTTTTTCTTGTTAATTGTTGCTGCTACTTCATCTTGCAAATTACTTCCCTCTCCCTAGGAAAGGCATCTTCTCTGGATGAGTTTTCATTTAAATCACCTTCCTTTTCCTTTTGTCCCCCACCATTTCTCATTCCTCCTTTGTATCCCTAATTTCTTCTACCCACCAAATTTTCTTTTAAAAATAACCATTCATAACCTAAAGTGAGATTCTATGCACTCTTATAATTTTATAAAATAGAAATTAGTAAATTTTCAGCTTATTTTAGAATGCATGCTGCTGCTGCTGCTGCTGCTGCTGCTGCTGCTAAGTCGCTTCAGTCGTGTCCGACTCTGTGCGACTCCATAGACTGCAGCCCAGCAGGCTCCGCCGTCCCTGGGATTCTCCAGGCAAGAACACTGGAGTGGGTTGCCATTTTCTTCTCCAATACATGAAAGTGAAAAGTGAAAGTGAAGTCGCTCAGTCGTGTCCAATTCTTAGCGATCCAGTGGACTGCAGCCTACCAGGCTCCTCCATCCACGGGATTTTCTAGGCAAGAGTACTGGAGTGGGGTGCCATTGCCTTCTCCGTTAGAATGCATAATCTCATGATAAAACAATAAACCTACTAATAAAGAAGTTTTAACATGAAAATAAGATCCTTAGCTTTATAGCAGCACTTTTATGATCATTTATAATAATAATTAGTGTATAAATTATATTATATCAGGTGATGCTGCATTGGGTGGTAAGTTCACTGATCTTTGGAAATATACAAGTTAGTTTATAATTATAAGAAATGATAAAAGATTAAATACAGTATAAAATATATAACCAGTCAGAAAACACATGACAAGAGATAAGTAACCATATTAGTTTGTATTATTGTTGCACTTATCAATGGTTAACATATTTTGTAGGCAAAAAATTTTTTCTATGAAAGAAGAAAAATTGGTCTGACGACTTAGTCATTACACTACCGTGTGTCCTAGGTCACTTCAGGCATGTCTGACTCTTCGTGACTCAGTGGACCTTAGCCCTCCAGGCTCCTCTGTCCACAGGATTTTCCTGGCAAGAATACTGGAGTGGGTTGCCCTGCATTCCACCAGGGTATCTTCCCAATCCAGGGATCAAACTTGCATCTCCCATGTCTCCTGCATTGCAGGCAGATTCTTCCCTGCTGAGGCACCATGTATAATAAGTAAGGGATTTTTAAATTTATTCAATGGAAATGAGTAGAACAAAAATATAAAATAAATGAATGTTCTCTCTCAGTTGCTGTGGATTATAGCCAAATGTTAAGATTACACACCAAATTACATAAAATTTACTTCAAAATATCTATTGATAAATGAATTAATATAACACCATACTTACAAATATTAGAGCTCTAGGGGAAAGAATCTATAAAATATCGAAAGAAGCCATTTAAGTCCTATAAATTCTAGCTAAGAGAACAAGTAATTTGCTTTTGATGAAAAGAATAAAGTATTGCTTTTCAAACAGTGCTAACTCTTTAATAGCAGAAAAAAAGAGACCTAATAGCTTTAAGAGAACTGAAGCTAAGGTGCATCAAAGCAAACTACCTTAGTGATTGAGCTTATTTAACACTTACCAGTTGCACATTTTATAAAACCAGAAATATTTCTTTCATTTTTTAGGAAATTGAGGGTAGGCAGCATTTCAAGTTACTGATAATACCAAAATAATTTGGGAGGAGCAAAATATGACACCCCAAAATGTACCACTTTGGCATTGCAGCTTGTTTTGAACTAAAGGCAATTAAGACCCAGCAAATGTAGGTCTTTAGTGATAAAGAATCCACCTGCAATGTGAGAAACCTGGGTTTGATTCCTGAGTTGGGAAGATTCTCTGGAGAAGGGAACAGGTACCCACTCCAGTATTCTTGCTTGGAGAATTCCATGGACAAAGGAGCCCATTGGTCACAAAGGGTCAGACGTGACTCAGCAACTTTCACTTTTCAAATGCAGGAAAAGCTTTTTACCTCCTGTTTAACAGCCTAAAAGAATTTAGATAGGGGACTTGGACCAGAAAGATAGATATTAACAAAGATGACTTTGTATATCGGAAAGACTTATATGCATGGTCTAGCAAAAATGCTGTGTTTTGTTTTTTTTTTTTCTTTTGAATTTTTTATTTTGTATTGTTGTAGAGCCAATTAACAGTGTTGTTAGTTTCAGGTGAATAGCGAGCGGACTCAGCAATACATATACAGCCAAACATTTGTTCTTCTTGTCTGCCTGTGAATTCTTCCCATTTAAAGCTCCAGATTCTCACACCTTCTCCTTACCTCAGGATGGCATATAAGCCTTAATTGCCTGACTGCCTCAGATTCTTCTGTTTTCTATGGGACTCACATATGTAGGCAATGAAGTTTATTTCAATGGACATGAGTTTGGTAAACTCTGGGAGTTGGTGATGGACAGGGAGGCCTGGCGTGCTGCAGTCCATGGAGTCACAAAGAGTCAGACACAACTGAGTGACTGAACTGAAACTGAAACTGAATCTGTTTTATGTCAATTTAATTATGAGATCAGCCAAAGAAACTGGGAGGCAAGAAAGGAGGAATTTTCCACCCCTACATGTATAAGATATGCATTACTCAAATACATTAGGTCAATAGGAACAGTGATAGTACACTGTTGATGGCCATTTTTGCAAACGTAAGACAACAATAATATTGGAATTTGTGTAAATGGCTATGTTACAGTGTTATGGGCTGATCATTGTATTCAAAGAATCCCAAAGAAATTACTGTGTAAAATGGCATCTTAAGTTCATAATGGCATCAGAAGCAATCTGCCTGGGTTGGCAGAATTTAGTAAGCTCTGCCTACTTTGAATAAATAAAATTGAGTCCATACTTAGTGTCTTCTGTCATTTAGAAATGGCTAATTTCCTGAATAGTTATGTCTAACTTTGACCAAAAGAAAAAGGGAAATAGGGTTGGAATATGATTCCAGGATACAATTTCAAATTGTATAACTTGCAAAGTCTAGATTTCTCAGTTTTTCAAATGGACAAGGTAACATTTGCAACTTATCAAAAGAGCTTAGGGAGGTTTAATGAGGTGACATATCTAAAATGTTATCTAGGGGAAAATATTTTTATTATCTCTACAGATAATGCCTCAGCTTGACTGGAGGAGGGGGAAAGATACCACAAGGTGTCATTGTATTGTGCTAAAGCAATGAACTACCACCCGCAGGAAATTGGTTTCATGAAAGGCAATGACAAAGAGCACATCAGGATTACATGAAATCAATCAGAAGCAGGCAGGAAGAACACAAGCCAGATGAAGTGGAGTCTTTCATGACAGGCAGGAGAATATATCAAAGACATCCTTGCTAATTTCAAAAAGCCCACTCCCTTCTCTAGAGGTGAGAACATTACTTCAGACAGCATGCTGGCTCTGCTGGACTTCTGTGAAGATGCTATAGCTCCATTTGTGGGTTTCTTAAAGAATGATTTAGGAATGAAAAGGGCCAACAAGCCTGAATACCGTTAATTTAGATCACCAGTGGGAGAGAATTGAATGCACAGTGTTCCACATTTACTCTTCCATCAGGAATTTTGTTATTTATACCAACCAGATTCTTATTTATGTGTTTTAATTCTGAGCTACTATACATTTAAATGTTACTTTCCAAAGAAAAGGCTAAGTAATTCTTCCTTAAATTGAAGAGATACATCTTTGAAAAATAAAATAAGTCAATTAAAAGTCGATGGTATATCTATCCTTGAATGGCAACATGAAAGATTAGAAAATGAATGATGGTCTAAATAATGGCTGTGATGGATAGTGGATGATAAAGAGAGCTCCATGAAGGCAAATATTTTTCATGGCAAGGTGAGATGCTGTAAAGAAATCTGCTAAGTGTTAGAATCCTAGAAATTCCTTTCTGAACTCAGTAAAGAACTCAAGTATTCTAAGCACCCTGAGAAGTCTCAGAAAGAGCATCCTGAGATATCCCATGGTGCTCAGTGTTCATGAGCCAAAGACAATGTCATGGAGATTAGACAATATAAGCAGTTGTATATAATGGTAAACTGAATGATCAAGCAGCAAAATATAAGAAAATACATCTATAATAATGATTGTATTTCAATATTTTGATTATTTTGGAATTTGTTTGCTTGTGGTGATGATTTAACCTCACTAACTTATAATGTGCTGTTCTCAGTCACTCAATCATGTCTGACTCTTTGTGATCCCATTGACTGTATCTGCCAGGCTCCTCTGCCCATGGAATTTTCCAGGCAAGAATACTGGACTGGTTGCCGTTTCCTACTCCAAGGGATCTTCCCAACCCAAGGATCGAACCAGCATCTCTTGTTCCTCCTGCATTGGCAGGTGGATTCTTTATTACTAAGCCACCTGGGAAGCCCAACATATAATAGAGTCATGTTTTATGTTGAAAAAATCACTATTATTTAGTGTAATTAAATTACATATATTTACAAAGCAATTTTTTTTTTTTTTAGAGTAAACATGATTTTCAGATTTATACTTACTCATCATGTGAGTAAGTATAAAAACTTTTGATGTGGTCTAATGTTGAGTTTTACTTATATCACAGATATAGTAGAAGCACAATGGACATAAAATCCTCATATTTGACTTAGAGGTCAAATTTTTCCCCATTTGCCTAGTTACTTCAGTGTCAAAAATTTCATATTCAGGAGGAAAGAAAACAGCACAGTTTCATAACAAAGCATGATGAGCTAGGCCACGGTGTGCCATGTAGTTAGGTGAACATTATTCTGAGTGCTTCTGTGAAGCGTTTAGCTTTCCTGTGTTTCTAGTCTCCTAACTCACACTCATATTTTGATTTCCCAGTCTCTATAAACAGGTGCATACTAAGTCATTTCAGTCTTGTCCAACTCTTGGTAACCCTATAGGCTGTAACCCACCAGATTCTTCTGTCCATGGTATTCTCTGAGCAAGAATACTGAAGTGGGTTGCATGCCCTCCTCCAGAGGATCTTCCAAACCCAGGGATCAAAGCCACATCTTTTATGTCTCTTGCATTGGCAGATGAGTTCTTTTCCACTAGTACCACTTGGTAAACCCAATAAAAAAATCTACAGCTAGAATGTTTATTTATATAGAGAATGTGATAGAATCTATAAAAAGCTATTAACACTATTTGTAATTTTAGTAAGGTTTCAGGTTGTACAATCCATATATAAACATCAATGATATTTCTAAACATTATAGCAGCAACAGAGATTAAAGTTTAAAATATCAAAGATTTGGACCCTTTACCAAAGAAAATACATTATGGGTGGAAAAGCATGTGAAACAATGTATAGCACTATTAGTCACTATGAAACCCAAGTAAAACCACAGTGGGATTCTACTCCCTATCACTTAGAATAGCTAAAAGTAACAAGATGGAGCACATCTAGTATTGGCGAGAATGTGAAGGAACTGGAACTTCCATATACTGCTGGCAAAAGAATAAAATGGTACAAACAATTCAGAAAACAGTTTAGCAGATTCTTAAAATGTTACATGTGTTAGATATGCAACTGCCATACAAGGCAACCATTAACTCCCAGGGATCATTTAAGAAAAATAAAATAATATGTCCACAACAAAGACTTGTATATAAATGTTCATAGCAATTTTATTTGCATGAGTGAAAACTGGAAACCACCAAATATCCATCAAGAAGTGAATGGGTAAACAATGTACTATCAGTTCAGTTCAGGCATTCAGTCATGTCCAACTAGTTGGGACTCCACAGAGTGCAGAAGGCCAGGCTTCCCTCTCCATCACCAGTTTCCAGAGCTTTCTCAAACTCATGTCCATTGAGTTGGTGATGCCGTCCAATCATCTCATCCTCTGTCATTCCCTGCTCCTCCTGCCTTCAATCTTTCCAGGCATCAGGGTCTTTTCTAGTTAGTTCTTTGCATCAGGTGGCCAAAGTATTGTAGTTTCAATTTCAGCATCAGTCCTTTCAATGACTCTTCAGGATTGATTTTCATTAGCATTGACTGGTTTGATAACCTTGCAGTCCAAGGGACTCTCAAGAGTCTTCAACACCACAGTTCAAAAGCATCAATTTTTTGGCACTCAGCTTTCTTTATGGTCCAACTCTCACATCCATACATGACTACTGGAAAAACCATAGCTTTGACTAGATGGACCATTGTCAGTAAAATAATGTCAGCTTTTTAATATACTGTCTAAATTTGTCACACCTTTTCTTCCAAGGAGCAAGCGACTTTTAATTTCATGGCTGCTGTCACCCTCTGCAGTGATCTTCCAGCCCAAGAAAATAAAGTCTGTCTCTGCTTCCATTGTTTCCCCATCTATTTACCATGAAGTGATGGCACCAGATGGCATGATCTTATTTTTCTGAATGTTGAGTTTTAGGCCAGTTTTTCACTCTCCTCTTTCACTTTCATCAAGAGGCTCTTTTGTTCCTCTTCACTTTCTGCCATAAGGGTGGTGTCATCTCTTTATCTGAGGTTACTGATATTTTTCTTGGCAACCTTGATTCCAGCTTGTGCCTCATCCAGCCTGGCATCTCACATGATGTACTCTGCATATAAGTTAAATAAGCAGGGTGACAATATACAGTCTTGACATATTCCTTTCCCAATTTGGAACCAGTCCGTTGTTCCATGTCCAAGTCCAGTGGTTGATTCTTGACCTGCATATAGGTTTCTCAGAAGGCTAGTAAGATTGTCTGGTATTCTCATCTTTTTAAGAATTTTCCACAGTTTGTTGTGATCCACACGGTCAAAGTCTTTAGTGTAGTCAATAAAGCAGAAGTAGATGTTTTTATGGAATTCTCTTGCTTTTTCAATGATCCACTGGATGTTGGCAATTTGATCTGTGGGCTATCCACACAATGAATTGCTATTCACAAAGAAATAAAACATTGATGCACACGATATCATGAAGGAATCTCTAAATAATGAGGCTAAGTGAAAGAAGTAAGTACATATGGTATGGGTCACCTACATAAAATTTCAAATAGTAAAAATCAATTTTACTGAAAGCAGATAGATTATCTGGGCACGGGGGCAGGGGAAGCATTGGTGACTAGTGGAAGGAAGGGATTATTATTAGACAGGTTGAAAATTCTGGGAAGCAATGAATATTTGCAGTATCTTAGGGTCTTCACAGATACATGCCTAGGTCAACATTTATTGAATTGTGCTCATTAAAAATGCGTGTGTGCTTTGCTTAGTCGCTCAGTTGTGTCTGACTCTTTGTGACCCCGTGGACTGTAGCCCACCAGGCTTCTCTGTCCACGGGGATTCTCCTGGCTAGAATATTGGAGTTGTTGCCATGCCCTCTTCCAGGGGATCTTCCCAACCCAGGGACTGAACCCAGGTCTCCTGCATTGCAGGTGAATTCTTTACCATCTGAGCTGCCAGGTAAGCCTTGATGCAAAAACATGTAGCTAATTGTATTCTGATTATACTTCAATAGATCTTTAAAAACAAAAGAAACAAAAAAGAAAGGGTAGGGGAGGAATTGGCAACCCACTCCAGTGTTCTTGCCTGGAGAATCCCAGGGACGGGGGAGCCTGGTGGGCTGCCATCTATGGGGTCGCACAGAGTCAGACATGACTGAAGCGACTTAGCAGCAGCAGCAGCAGCAGCAGCAGCAGCAGGGGAGGAATAAGAAAGGAAGCAAGTAATTAAAGAAAGAAAAAGGAAATACCCACACATCTAGAGTCAGTTTTCCTAGTTTACTAGCAATGTGATCCTGCTGCTGCTGCTGCTAAGTCGCTTCAGTCGTGTCCGACTCTGTGCGACCCCATAGACGGAAGCTCACCAGGCTCCCCTGTCCCTGGGATTCTCCAGGCAAGAACACTGGAGTGGGTTGACATTTCCTTCTCCAATGCATGAAAGTGAAAAGTCAAAGTGAAGTCGCTCAGTCGTGTCCGACTCTTTTAGCGACCCCACGGACTGGAGCCTACCAAGCTCCTCCGTCCATGGGATTTTCCAGGCAAAAGTACTGGGGTGGGGTGCCATTGCGATCCTAGACAAGTTATATAACCTCTTAGTGTCTGCAAAATGACAATGGTGATAAAATTATTGATCTGTTAATTCATACAGTGTTTAAAACATTTAGGCACATATTAAGGGTCATCTCAGTGTTTGCTATTATTATTCATATTGTTTTTATAACAATTAAAATAGCACATTATCATGTAAAAAGAATACAAAGAAAATTAATAAAAGATAGACTCAGAAAAAGAAAAGCCTTCTCTAGAAAAATACCTGTAGATGTGTTTTTACACACTGCCACAGCCATATATTAATATTTATACAAATATAAAATACAATTACAATTTTAAGTTCTATAACTGGGATATAATTTTGGAAATAATCTATTATTAGATTAAAAAATAAGCTAATCTATTACAAATTATCTTCAGAATAATGGTTGGAGAAATTAGCTTTTATCAATTATATTATAGACTACTATACTACACAGAAAGATCAAAATACTAAGATAATGTTGAATTTTTTTGAAGAAATACATAAAACAGGTCAAACTGTCACTGAACTTATTACTGTATTTTTAGTGATAATGTTGCAAAAATTAGCTATTTATAATTTTATCTGGAGCAAACATAAAATAATCTAAATGAATTTCTGTACTATAAGCTAATAAAATCCAATATTTCTAGTCCTTGTCAACTTTCCATAGCCAGCGTGCTTAACTCATACATACATTCTTCCCTAAAAATCTAAATTTTCATAAGTTGTGTTTCAACTTTTATATAACTGTTATGATCATGCCATCTTGCCTCTTCTATTTCCTTCTGCATTCAGCCTTCTGTTTGCCTTTTCTCTAAGTATTACTTCTAGGCATCATGTCTCTAGTCTATAATATGTTTTTTCTCTTTCTTTTGTGTGTGTGTGTGTTAAATTCACTTTATTTGGTGAATCAATAATGTTAATATCATTGTGTGGCTCACTTAGAAGGAGAATGAAGTAACTCTAAATTGGGCTTTGAACATTCTAAATGAGCAGTAATACTGCTATTTTTTTTTCCTTTTTTCTTTCTTTATGAACATGGTACCATTAGTTAATTCTATTCAGTTCTCTCTTCAGCATACCTCCTTTAAGAATTTTCAAGAGGATAGAGAATATCATCAGCTGTCTTCTTAGGATATAGAAACACAAAAGGAAAACACATCTACTTGTCAGCCTGCCTTAACACTAAGCAACACCACTGCACTATTATCACCACCAAAAATAGATGTCTTAGATTGACAATGAAATGCAGTATTTTAAGGAGATTCAGGAGCATGCAGCAGCTACCACTTGACACTCTTCTTTTTACTGGGTATGTCTCCCAGTGAGACATACCTCTCTCTCACACACATCCAGCAGTGAGAAGTTACTGAATTTAATCTCTTAGATTATCTGATAAAATTCTATTAATATAAATCAGAACAGTTATTTTTACTAAAAGTTTTTTCTTTTGGATAATAAGTCATCTAGTTGTAATTAAAAAAAAAAAAGATTTGTTTTGCATATTCCTCTAGGTAATTAATTGTTAAGCATTTTCATCTTGCAGAAATGATTTTAGTCTGGCAGGTTGTAGGCATTTAATAAGTGTTTACTAGAAGATTAAGAGTAGAATAGGGCATATTTATTTTAAGGCATGTTCTACTTAAATATGAAAGCTTTAGAAACATGAACTATGTTTATAATGACCCCTTTTCTTTGAAAAGCATGGATATAGCAAGTATTAATCAGTAATAGGTCATTTTACATTTTTAATTACACTGTCCTGAAAATTTGTGTACATGGTCAAAAGTCTTATCTCAGGAACTTAAAAAGATAGATGATAGATGATGGATAGATGACAGATAGACACATAGATCAAATTTTAAACATAAACAAATTTAATCCAAACAGCTATTACCAGGTAATATTAGTACTTGTTCAGTTTTCAGGGGTGTTAGGAAAAAGGCTATTTTTGCATTCAGTTGTTCGGATTCGAGCAGCTCATCATTCTTTTTGTAAAATGATATTGACATTTCAATAGTTTTTACAAACTTGAAAAATTATCAAACACGTTCAGTTTTCAAATAACAAGAAAGAATCACCTGTTATCTCTGATTTACAATTTACAAAGTCTTTACAAATAATGCTGCTAATCAGCACAACAATAGCATGGATGGGAAGTGTCTGGACAAGGATAATGGAAACACTAGGCCCTGATTGTTCTATTAAAATTGGAGCAATTCATCACTTAGCATCATTAGGCACTGATAACTTGGACCTTGTAAAGAAGACCTTTCAGAGTTTTCAGTGTTTCTTCAGTCAGCACAAAGCACTGGTTAATAAAAATGGTACATCCAAATTAAAATATAGATATTGCTGGCTAAGGGAATTAGCAATTTGTTAATTAGTCACATTTTAAAAAATCATTAAAATAATATATTAGGCAAAATTAAATTATAGTGAATGGGTCATATGGATTTTTTTCTGTTTATTGTATTTCATTATGGCAATGATAAATGGCATATCATTTGTAACACTGTCATTTAATAATTAAAATGACTTTTATAATTTTGTTTACTGGCTTCTCATTTCAAGAGACTGTAATTTTGCCTTGTGATTAGTAACAAATCTCACTCAACAACACCTTCTAATAGAACTCAGCATGGACAATTTTCCACACAGATGCAACCTCTGCCTAAACCACACTAATCCTTTGATTGGGCTCAAGGAAAGGCTTGGATCCCTGTAGAGTTCCTGACGCACTGACTATTCATAAAAATAACAAGGCTCCAAGCAGCCAGAAATGTAGGCCTTGCACCTGTTCTTTGCCCTGAGTGAACAGGCCATGTCATGACTCCTGTGATTCTTCATGGGACTAGACCTAATGTACTGGCCATCTGGGGGCTAAAGGGCTTTGGAGAGGTTTGGGCTCAGGTGGTGGTTAAAAGAGCATTTCAATGGCCATAAGTCATGATTTTTTCTTTAAAGTAGACATTGTATTTTATTTACTCTTTAAACAAATTAAACAAACCCAGATATGTGGCCATTAACCATAGTAAATACAAAAATGCAAAGCGCTTGCATATTTTGTATTTGGGCAAGTAACAAAACAGATTTTTCTGAATGCCAATGCTTTCTGATGGTTTAGCAAACTTCTAAAGATATATTACTACTTACTGGGCTCTAGGGAACTATTTAGACCCTATAAGTAATCACCACAGTGGCCTTAAAGAATAACACATTAGTTTATACAACATGCTTGTCTTTAATTAGGCAAAGTTACTGGCTTTTCCACATCTGAATTATTTGCTCCTTTTAAATATCAATGTATTGATAATTCAAGACTCATATTGTCGGGTAAGATTTGCTAGCCCATAGTTAGAAGATCATTAGAACACTATCTTCTTGTTGGCAAAATGATCCTGATGCAAAGAATGGAGGAAATTATTCACTTTATGAAAGCTTCATTACTCAGTCAAGCAATTCAACAAGAATAATACACAAGTAAGAAAATACTCATGAGGATGACAACTATTCTGCTCACCAATTAAAATTCCAACGTTAGGGTTTTTCCCCATACCAGCAAGCACTTCTACAACACAGCTGGGTGTCCAATAATTCAACTCAACCCAGATACTTTCTACCCATAGACAGCATTGGATTCCAACACATCAGATTCGCTGTAGTCCTGTAAGATGGTCATCTACCCCTGCCCCAATTTATTGAGGTGTCAATCACAAGTCCAGGTTGTGAGCTTCTGACCACAGGCTATAGACTGGAGGTTCCGAAGATTCTCTCCTTGGGTGTGATTAATTTGCGAGAATGGTTTACAGAACTCAAGAAAAACATTTTACTCACTAGATTATCAGTTTATTGTAAAGGGTGTAACTCAGACTCAGCCAAATGGAAGAAATAAACAGGGCAAAGTACGTGGAAGTGTGGCATTTCCATGTTCTCTGATCACACCATTCTCCCAGCACCTGTCTCAGTTAAAGACAAGGAAGCTGTTTAAACCCCATCCTTCTGGGGTTGTTTAGAAGCTTCATTACTTAGGCACAGTTGACTAAATCACTGGCTATTGGTGAAGTGAACTCAATTTCCACCCCAATCCCCCACCAGCTTCGCTGGTAGTTCAGAGGTTAAAGTGTCTGCCTGCAATGCGGGAGACCTGGGTTCCATCTCTGGATTGGGAAGATCCCCTGCAGAAGGAAATGGCAACCCACTCCAGTATTCTTGTTTGGAGAATCCCATGGACGGTGGAGCCTGGTAGGCTACAGTCCACGGGGTCGCAAAGAGTTGGACAGGACTGAGCGACTTCACTTTCACTTTCCCCCACTAGAGGTCAGGGGTGGTACTGAATGTTTGCCTGGCAGCCAATCCCCCAATCCTTAGGTTACCTGGTGTTGAAAGTGTAAATTGCTCAGTCATGTTCAACTCTTTGCTACCCCATAGACTGTAGCTCATCAGGCTGTTCTGTCCCTGGGATTCTCCAGGCAGGAATACTGAAGTAGGTTGCCATGCCCTCCTCCAGAGTATCTTCCCAAACCAGGGATCAAACTCGGGTCTCCTGCGTTACAGGCACATCCTTTTACTGTCTGAGACACCAGGGAAGCCCTAGGTTACCTAGATGCTTACTGAAAATCACCTCATTAATAACAAAGATGTTATTGTCCTCCTCACTTAGGAGGGGGACAATACAAAAGAGCCTCAAGGCTTTTAGGAAGTCTGCTCAGGGGATGAAGAATCTACCTACAATACAGAAGACACAAGAGACATGGGTTCACTCCCTGGGTTGGAAAGATTCCCTGGAAGAGGAAATGGTAACCCATTCCAGTATTCTTGCCTAGAAATTCCCAGGAACAGAGGAACCTAATGAGCTACAATCCAAAGGGTTGCAAAGAGTCAGACACAACTGAGTAGTAGCACAGACAGACAGAAGTCAAAAATGGACAAGACCAAATGAATATATGGGCTGTCTACAGCAGGCTTGCCTCTAGAGGGTTGTAGATTACTGTGAAAGCTTTGGATATTTTGGGGAGTTCCATGGGGCATGGAGAACAGAGGATAAAGCCTAAGGTTTCCCTGTGCTACACAGAAGGACAGCAGAGTGATCTGTGATAATTTGGTCAGAGTTAGGCCTAGTCAAGTGAGGCACCTCTCTCTTAAGGACGCATTTAATCTGAGTCCTTCTGATGAGTTCTTAAATTTTGCACCCAAGGTGACTAGGTTATCTCAACCTAATTCCAACCCTGATCTTGGTGATAAGTGAAGAAAAAAATATCTCTACAGAAAATATACAAGCCTACCATAACACAGGTATACGTTGGAAGTCCACAACAGCCATAAGATAAATGTCAAGCCTAGACTTTCAGTTAAAAATGTCTTAGGCAGGAAATTCCCTGGTGGCCCAGTGGTTAGGACTCCAAGCTTCCATTGCAGAGGGCACTGAGTACAATACCCACTTGGGGAATTAAGTTCCCACAAGCCAACCAGCATGGCCAAAAAAATAAATAAATAAAGGAACGACAATAACAACTAAATAAATTAAAAGATCTTGGTAGGTTATGAAACAAATCATACCTTCTCTAGATAAACTCAACATCAATCAATGCGATAAAGTCCAAGAAAAATCAGCAACTCATAACCAAAACTTATAAAACATGCAAGGCAATAATTTGCCATAAGGGAGAAACCTAGAAACAACCAACAGAAGTTTCAGACTGAAACATCACAGATATTGGCATTATCAAACACACACACAAAAAAAAACAAGTTTAGTAAACTTAAATAAATTTTTAAAACCTTAAAATATGAGTAAAGACCAAAGGAGCAACCATACAGATTTGAAATAGAGCTAAGTAAAAACCTCACAGCAATTTTTAAAATAAGAAATTGAAACATGATGAATACATTCATAAATAGGAGATTCAGTGAATGATAGCACATATGAAAATATTCTTAGGAATGCAATGGAGAGAGAGATGAAATGGAAAGTGATTTTTAATAAAATAAAGTTAAGAAACATAGATAAATCATTTCTAATGTGTGAATAACTGAAGTTTTAGAATTGGATCATAGAACCTCAAAGAGAGTATTTATGGGTAATCAGCAAAGAGATTTTCAAAAATTTTAATAGCAAATTCAAAATCAGAAAACTAAAAAAAAATCAGTATAATAAAAATTAATGCACCTTGTGCTCATGTTAATAAAAATGTATGCCATCAACCAAAAAAAAAAAAGGAAACTATCTTTAAAACACATAAATAAGTATGCAAAAAAAGGCAGAGAAATACCATTGAACTAAGTAGTGACTTGAAAATAGCAAAAAAGGAAGATTGAAATGGTAAAATACCTTCTTAATATGCTGAGGGAAATTTTTTTTTCAAAAGATCTTCAACCCAATGAAATTATCTTTCAATAGTCTTTTATTTACAATAGTAAGAGTAAAGATATTTTCTAATAAGCAAAAACAAAATGTTTTCATAAACCTAACAAACCCTGCTAAAGCAAATTCTAAACCACATGATTTAGGTAGAAGAAAATGATTCTCAATGGATGTTTTTAATACTAACTTCAACTTAATTATCAACCAGAGGAAACTCTAACACCAAGATACCATTTCATACCCACTAAATTGGCAAATGTCTATTATTAATCAAAAATGTTAGAGCAAAGAAAATCTTATCTACAGCTGGCAAGAGTGTAAGTTGGTCCATCCATTTCATGTGAATGTTATTACCTAGAAAATTTGACAACTCTAAAAGCTAGAGAAATTGTAGCTTGTATCCTGAGCATGCATGTTCAGGATATATACACATCTATCTGTATATACATATGTGTGTATATGTGTTCATAACAGCATTGTTCAAAGTAGCAAAATAATGGAAGTAACTCAAAGGTCCATTCAGAATATAACAAATCTATAGAGCTATACAATGGAATATTATAAAGTTATGAAGGTGAATGAAGCTCAACCACATATGTCAAAATGTCTATGTTGGCAAGCTAATGTTGAGTAAAAGGCTCAACTAACATTGAGTCATAGGTGGAAGAGTACAGTATAAGTCCACTGTAAGAAGTTGAAAAATAGGCAAAAGTAAATAATGTATTACTTAGTTCTAAACGACCCTAAATCAATGAGTCAGAGAGTTACTAAAACAAAGGTCAAGAAAGGGGTTTTCTCTTGGGGGGTGAAGTTTGGTAGCTGGAAAGTGAAGGATGCAATTATTTAAGCATACAATGATGATTGTAAGTACTGCTAATCTCCAATGCTTAACCTAGATGCTGGCTACATTGCTATGCTTTTAAAAAGTTTTAAATGTTCTTTCAAGTGTACATGCATGTGATACACAGTGATGTTTCATAAACTACCTTATAAAACAGCAACTAAAAATGTATGAAAGAATATGTTTTCAACTAAAAGAAAATCTCAAAATTTTGTTTTACTTTTCACTTCCCTTGAAAAGCCAAAATTCAAAATCTGAACAGGATAAGATGACTTATCCATAAACAGAATCAAGCTGTATCAGCTTCTAAAGAACCTAATTAAACTTAAAAGCTTCTGCACAACAAAGGAAACTATAAGCAAGGTGAAAAGACAGCCTTCAGAATGGGAGAAAATAATAGCAAATGAAGTAACTGACAAACAACTAATCTCAAAAATATACAAGCAACTCTTACAGCTCAATTCCAGAAAAATAAATGACCCAATCAGAAAATGGGCCAAAGAACTAAACAGACATTTCTCCAAAGAAGACATACAGATGGCTAACAAACACATGAAAAGATGCTCATCATCACTCATTATCAGAGAAATGCAAATCAAAACCACTATGAGGTACCATTTCACTCCAGTCAGAATGGCTGTGATACAAAAAGTCTACAAGCAATAAATGCTGGAGAGGGTGTGGAGAAAAGGGAACCCTCTTACACTGTTGGTGGGAATGCAAACTAGTACAGCCACTATGGAGAACAGTGTGGAGATTCCTTAAAAAACTGTGAATAGAACTGCCTTATGATCCAGCAATCCCACTGCTGGGCATACACACTGAGGAAACCAGAATTGAAAGAGACACATGTACCCCAATGTTCATCGCAGCACTGTTTACAATAGCCAGGACATGTAAGCAACCTAGATGTCCATCAGAAGATGAATGGATAAGAAAGCAGTGGTACATACA
This sequence comes from Tragelaphus eurycerus, assembly GCA_935064755.1. NCBI lineage: Eukaryota > Metazoa > Chordata > Mammalia > Artiodactyla > Bovidae > Tragelaphus > Tragelaphus eurycerus. The sequence continues at coordinate 6,848,075 of CAKXYN010000012.1, read as the reverse complement.
CACAATGGAGTATTATTCAGCCATTAAAAAGAATGCATTTGAGTCAGTTCTAATGAGGTGAATGAAACTGGAGCCTATTATACAGAGTGAAGTAAGCCAGAAAGAAAAACATCAATATAGTATACTAATGTATATATATGGAATTCAGAAAGATGGTAACAATAACCCTGTATACGAGACAGCAAAAGAGACACTGATATATAGAACAGTCTTTTGGACTCTGTGGGAGAGAGAGAGGGTGGGATGATTTGTGAGAATGGCAATGAAACATGTATAATATCATATATTAAACGAGTCACCAGTCCAGGTTTGAAAAAATAAAAATAAAAAAATAAAGAACCTGGTCTTTAAGATTATTGCCTACAAAGGAGAAGGAGCAGATAAGAAAGGCTTGTTAATTTTGCACCCTAACTCAAATGAAAGGACAGATTCTGAGGTGTATTGAAGTAAAACAGCTACATTTAAGTCTCAAAATCAAAGCTTCTCTTTCTGAAGCCCCTTCAAGTCTTTTCCAGATTTAAAGCTCCCCTCATATCACCACTTAAACTTTTGGTTATAGCAAAGCAACTTCTTACTAGGAGGTGCTAGAGTCAGGGAAAACCAGTATCAGAAAAACAGCACACAATCTAATCATAAAATTATCTCTGTTGAGTTCAAAATAGAAAACATATTAGATGAAATAACATGGCCAAAACACTATGAAAACTGAATATCTTAAATCTCTTTGAGGCAATAGCACATAATAATTACATATATTGACTTGGAAATTAGACTAATTTTATTATTTATATATCCCAGCTCAATATGTACTAGCCATATATCCTTGGAATGGCTGTTTAATTTTTTAGATCCATTAATTTTAAGGATTATAAGAGATCATGTAGGTAAAATGAACATGGTGACACATGAAATTGTTCAGTGTATCTTAACCATTTGATTACAGAGTTTCTTGTTTTCATTATGTGGTGGTGATTTAGTCACTAATTCATATTCAACTCTGTGATCCCATGGACTGTAGCCTGCCAGGCTCCTCTGTCCGTAGGATTCTCCAGACAAGAATACTGGAATGGGTTGCCATTTCTTTTGATTATAATCCTGAGGTTTTAGGCATAGTTTCTCCTCTAGGGATAAACAACTCACCTCTTGATGAGAATGTTTTTAATTCCTAAGTTGTGTGTGTGTGTGTTTTGCTAATATTCAGTGGGTGTTAATAGCACTGAGGGAATCAACATTCTGTTAGGGAACTTTGTTGTTTAATCATTAAGTTGTGTCTGATTCTTCTGCAAGCCTACAGACTGTAGCCCACCAGGCTCCTCTGTCAATGGGATATCCCAGGCAAGAATACTGGCATAGGTTGCCATTTCCTTCTCCAGAGAATCTTCTTGACCATGGAATCCAATCTGAGTCTCCTGTATTGGCAGTTGGACTCTTTACTGCTGAGCCACAGGGATTCTGTGAGCTAATAGGCACACGAAATTATTAGATACTAGCCCTGAGATTTCTTTGGAAGGAATGATGCTAAAGCTGAAACTCCAGTACTTTGGCCACCTCATGCGAAGAGTTGACTCATTGGAAAAAAACTCTGATGCTGGGAGGGATTGGGGGCAGGAGGAGAAGGGGATGACAGAGGATGAGGTGGCTGGATGGCATCACTGACTCGATAGACGTGAGTCTGAGTGAACTCTGGGAGTTGGTGATGGACAGGGAGGCCTGGCGTGCTGCGATTCATGGAGTCTCAAAGAGTTGGACACAACTGAGCAACTGAACTGAACTGAACTCCTTAGAAACTGAATTTAGTATGTTTGGTTTAGTCTTTGCTGGATTTTAAAAACTCAACTCACATTTAAATATTGAGATAGTTCATATGTTCTCTTTTAAAGTATATAGATTTCTTTTCTCCTGTAAAGTTAGAATGATTGGCTACAATATATCCCTTCATTCTCTAATGGCAACAATTGGTTAAATTTGAGTAGCAATTACACACCTTCAGTTCAGTGGCTCAGTCCTGTCTGACTCTTTGCGATCCCATGAACCACAGCATGCCAGGTCTCCCTGTCCAACACCAGCTCCTGGAGTCTACCCAAACCCATGTCCATTGAGTCGGTGATGCCATCCAACCATCTTATCCTCTGTCGTTCAATTCTCCTTCTGCCCTCAATCTTTCCCAGTATCAGGATCTTTTCAAATGAGTCAGATCTTCCCATCAGGTGGTCAAAGTACTGGAGTTTCAGCTTCAACGTTAGTACTTCCAATTAACACCCAGGACTGATCTCCTTTGGGATGGACTGGCTGGATCTCCTTGCAGTCCAAGGGACTCTCAATAGTCTTCTCCAATACTGCAGTTCAAAAGCATTAATTCTTCTGCTTTCAGCTTTCTTTATAGTCCAATTCTTACATCCATACGTGATCACTGGAAAAACCATAGCTTTGACTAGACAGACCTTTGTTGACAAAGTAATGTCTCTGCTTTTTAATATGCTGTGTTAGTTGGTCATAACTTTCCTTCCAATAAGTAAACATCTTTTAATTTCATGGCTGCAGTCACCATCTGCAGTGATTTTGGAGCCCAGAAAAATAAAGTCAGCCACTATTTCCACTGTTTCCCTACCTATTTGCAATGAAGTTATGGGACTGGATGCCATGATCTTAGTTTTCTGAATGTTGAGCTTTAAGCTAACTTTTTCACTCTCCACTTTCCCTTTCATCAAGAGGCTCTTTAGTTCTTCACTTTCTGCTGTAAGGGTGGTGTCATCTGCATATCTGAGGTTATTGATATTTCTCCTGGCAATCTTGATTCTTGTGCTTCCTCCAGCTCAGCGTTTCTCATGGTGTACTCTGCATATAAGTTAAATAAGCAGGGTGACAATATACAGCCTCGATATACTCCTTTTCCTATTTGGAACCAGTCTGTTGTTCCATGTCCAGTTCTAACTGTTGCTTCCTGACCTGCATATAGGTTTCTCAAAAGGCAGGTCAGGTGGTCTGGTATGCCAATCTCTTTCAGAATTTTCCATGGTTTATTGTGATCCACACAGCCAAAGGCTTTGGCATAGTCAATAAAGCAGAAATAGATATTTTTCTGGAACTCTCTTGCTTTTTTGATGATCCAGTGGATGTTGGCAATTTGATCTCTGGTTCCTCTGCCTTTTCTAAAACCAGCTTGAACATCAGGAAGTTCACAGTTCACGTATTGCTGAAGCCTGGCTTGAGAATTTTGAGCATTACTTTACTAGCGTGTGAGATGACTGCAATTGTGCGGTAGTTTGAGCATTCTTTGTCATTGCCTTTCTTTGAGATTGGAATGAAAACTGAGCTTTTCCAGTCCTGTGGCCACTGCTGAGTTTTCCAAATTTGCTGGCATATTGAGTATAGCACTTTCACAGCATCATCTTTCAGGATTTGAAATAGCTCAACTAGAATTCCATCACCTCCACTAGCTTTGTAGTGACGCTTTCTAAGGCCCAGATGACTTCACATTCCAGGATGTCTGGCTCTAGGTCAGTGATCACACCATTATGATTATCTGGTTCATGAAGATCCTTTTTTTCCACCGCTTCTTAAAATGTTCTGCTTCTGATAGGTCCATACCATTTCTATCCTTTATTGAGCCCTTATTTACATGAACAGTTTTGATGTGGTGTAATGTTTAAAATAAGATTGGTCCTCTATCTCACTAGGTTTCAGTGGGCTCCAGGAGTTGATGATGGACAGGGAGGCCTGGCGTGTTGTGGATCATGGGATCAGACATGACTGAGAGACTGAACTGGAGTATACTATTGAGGTTCAGGCCTCAACTCTGGTTTACGTCCCAGCTGGTGGCTCAGATGGTAAAGAGTCTGCCTACAATGTGGGAGACCCGGGTTCGATCCCTGGGTCAGGAAGATCCCCTGCAGAAGGAAATGGCAATCCACTCCAGTACTCTTGCCTGGAAAATCCCATGGGCGGAGGAGCCTGGTAGGCTACAGTCCATCGGGTCGCAAAGAGTCAGACATGACTGAGTGACTTCACTTCACTTCACTTCGCATGAAATATTCCCCTGGTATCTCTAATTTTCCTGAAGAGATCTCTAGTCATTCCCATTCTATTGTTTTCCTCTATTTCTTTGCATTGATCACTGAGGAAGGCTTTCTTATCTCTCCTTGCTATTCTGTGGAACACTGCATTCAAATGGGTATATCTTTCCTTTTCTCCTTTGCTTTTCGCTTCTCTTTTTTTCACAGTATTTGTAAGGCCTCCTCAGAGAGCCATTTTGCTTTTTTGCATTTCTTTTTCTTGGGGATGGTTTTGATTCCTGTTTGCTGTACAATGTCAGGAACCTCTGTCCATAGTTCATTAGACACTCTGTCTACCAGATCTAGTCCCTTAAATCCATTTCTCACTTCCATTGTATAGTCATAAGGGATTACTTGCCTACAGTTCACTGGATACCCCACCACTCTCTCCTGTCTCTCAAAATTTTCATCTTTTGTCAACATGCATTATTACCTGCCTGGTTTCTGGAACAACTTGAATTTAAAGCCTGGGGAATTGGGAGAAACAGCAAAGGGAGACTGGATTTGCTCTGAAAGAGAGGTCTTTCACAACAAGAAGCCAACATTAAAATATAGGTGCCTAGTAGGAAAAAAAAAATATGACATTCAGAACATAAATTAAGACAACTCTTAAAAATTAGTATTTTCTTAAGTTACAAAATGAGATAAAGCCACTACTTCCCTACTCTCTAAGACTACTTCATCTTAAACATTTGCATTTACAGATAACATTTTAAATCACTGTTAAGTTTTCCTGATTTTTCTGGTTTATATTAATACTAACTACTACTTATAGCATTAAATTTTATTTTCTACAAATTTTTATTGCTAATGTGGATAGTTCATTCTAATGTCAACTTAAAAGGTGCACGTATGCATACTTGCTTACAAATCTAAGCACCACTTATAATCCAATATGTCTCTCCATTTTCATCAAAACCTGCTTTGGATCCGTTTGTTTCATCTCAGTAAACAAAATCCCTTTTCTATTAGTAGCTCACGCTAGCATCCTTGGTCGTAACCCTGTGTTCTTTTTTTCCCTCATACCCCACATCAAAGTTATTAGATCTATTTTTGATCTGAATCTAACAGCATCTAAGAACCTTCAGTATTTCCAGCTTACTCCAAATCATCAGCATCTAAAACCAATGTAATGAAATAGTGCAGTGACGTAAGGGTCACCCATCATTCAATATTGCCCCAATAGAAGCTGTTTTCTAAGCAGTATTTAGTTTGTTATCACTTATTTTCTCAGATTGCCTAGTGGCTTCTTCACACATACATAATAAAATCCAGAGTATTTTTCATGTACTCTAAATCTCCAGGGCCTTCCCTGGTAACTCAGCTGATAAAGAATCTGCCTTCAATGCAGGATACCCCACTTCTATGCCTCGGCCAGAAAGATCCCCTGTAGAAGGAATTGGCTACCCTCTCCACTTAGGCTCCCCTGGTGATTCAGAGGATAAAGAATCTGCCTGCAATGTGGAAGACTTGGGTTCAGTCTCTGGGTTGGGAAGATCCCCTGGAGGAGGGCTTAGTAACACACTCCAGTATTCTTGCCTGGAGAATCCCATGGAGAGAGGAGTCTGGCAGGCTATATATAGTTCATGGGGCGGAAAAGAGTCAGACATGACTGAGTGACTGAGCACAGCAGGACATAAAGCTCTGGTGGTGGTTTAATCACTAAGTTGTGTCACACTGATGTGACTCCATGAACTATATTCTGCCAGACTCCTCTATCCATGAGATTTTCCAAGATTTGGAACTCACGTCTCCTGCATTGCACGTGGATTCTTTACCACTGAGCCAAGAACCCACCTGCCAATGCAGGAGACATGGGTTAGATCCCTGGGTGAGGAAGATTACCTGAAGGGGAAATGGCAACCCACTGCAATATTCTTGCCTGGGAAAATCTGTGGCAAGAGTAACAAGAGTAAGCATGCATGCAAAGAAACCCAACATAAAACTCTGACCCCATCTCTTTTCTGTTCTCACTCTCAACCCATATTTCCTAAGCTCTTCCTTCCCATCATTCAGTGACCATCACATACTGGTCTCAGCTCTTTTCAACCACATAAACTGTCCTGTTTCAGGGCCTTTGTCTACACTGTGACCAAAGATCCATTTGAATCCACTGGCTACCTTGAGCTCTTTCTGAATCTCCTCTTCAGAGGGGCTGTTCCTTACCGTCCTGTATCCATAGCCCTTCAACCATGCAGTTCCCCTAAATCCCTAACCTGTATTGGGTTTCTGCATAGTGCTTGTGTCAATTAATGTATTCCATTTATTTCCAAGTTTTAATTTTTTAGTCATTAACCTCCCCTGCAGTGTAAACTTTATGCAGATAAGATCTTTTTTTATTCATTTTTAAACTTTGAGTCCCCTAAACTGTGCCTGGCACATATTTGAGATGCAATGAATTATTTGTCAAGAGACTAAATGAACTTAAAAGGGAGTTGTCAAGGGAAAATTGTTTAAATTTCACAAATAGTAATAACTGTAAGAACTACTATTATGGACTTCTTTATACATTTTTGTCAATAATTCAATAGATACTAAAGTATAACAAAGTCTACATCTTAATTTAAGCTAAATTTAAGTGAGGCAGATATCTTGGTTTTCAAAAAATAATACATGAGATGATTAACGATAAAAGCTTCAATTCCTGGGTCCTTGTGTTTAGAAAAAGGACAAGAAGCTGGCAAGAATGATAATTTCTTTCTTTTTGTTTTATTTAGAGTTTGGAAGCCACTCTATATAGATCAAACAGAGAAAGTCAAGCTATATTAATATTAGCAGCTTCACATGCATTTGAGCACAAGTTACTCACCTTTTTCTCTTATAAAGTGAGTTGTCCTTAGTGGAAGAGTATTTCACTTTTAAGTAAAAACACCTTGGGCAGGAGGGACAACCCAGTGTCATTTAGCATTCAAGTGTATTACTAGACCAACACACTTTCCACTTAGCTACCAGGGTTAGTTCCTTGGTCCATGGGAGTCACCCAGTTTCTTACACTTTGAAATTTTAAGCTAAACTGAGGTATTCCAGATTATTCTGAAAGGGCTTCTTGAAATAAGTAGTCAATTGAAAATACTGCAGTGATTATCTTCTGTTTGTCACAGGGAATAAGGAGCAAAGGAATTTGTTTCCTAGGAAAAAAGGAAAATAAAGCAGGCAAGAGGTGGAGAGAGAGAGAGAGAGAGAGAGGTAAAAAACAAAATTTAAAAATATTACCCATTCTCTTGATGACATTCTCCCATTTCTACTAAGAGTCTGGGTTGCATTTCTATTATGTTTTAAGAGGCACACATATAGCCTTAATTTTTTTTTATTATATATTTTATATGTATTCACTTGTTAGTCTTGCTTAAGCTGTTGCCACTAGGTTTCTATTACTTGAAAATTCTTGATTATCACATGGGAATCCAAATGAACACCAATCTTCATTTAGCACATCTCCTTTTAGCCAACCATGTATGCCTAATTATTAAGTTAAAAATAATATGATTGCTCACTTACTGGTAAAATATGGAGAACTGAAAGAATAAAATATATTCTCTGTCTTCAAAAAAGATTACTAGGAGAAGTTGTATCTGCCCATCTGGAAGGCTGACTTGCAGAGCAAGGTCAGTTTTGAGTTTCAGATGAGAGATGCAAATAATGAGTGCAAAAAAAAGGGGGGTGGGGTTCTGGTTTTGTGTTAAAGTATCACTTACAAAAATAGTTGGTCTATTTTTTCACTGTGTTACAGGAGAGAAAATTTGAACATATATGATATGAGATTCATATTCTCTGGAAGTACATTTTGAGTTATAAAGTACCTATATGTTAATATAATTGTGCTGATTGGAAGGCCAAACTTTAGGCTGAAAAGACAGAAGTAAAAACTGCTAATTGAGAAGCCAATGTCTCCAAAGAACCACAATCTATGCAGTGTGCATTGGGCTTGTCATAAACATTAGAGATTGGAAAAGCTTTCATTTCTGAATTTTTCTTCTTTTAGTGCCCAGTATAAATGCAAAAATTTAAAATTTGCTTCCAGTTACTTAATCTGATTTTTAAAGAAAAATAATCCCGTTTCCTTAGATCCTATAGCCATAAATTAAACTTGTGAAACAAATTATTGCCTCTTCTTAATTACTTCACAATCTAAAAAAGTAAGGGAAAAAAGAAAAATATCACTGTCTTATTTATCACATGAAATGAATTTTATTTAAGTAGACTCCAGTGGAAAATTCCCTATTTTATAATATGCTTAATGAACAAAGCCACATGTTTGCCTAATGGATAAAGCAATTTGACATTTAAAAAACTATTATTCAGGCTACATACTTCCATCAGCTGCCCATAAATAACAAATGAAACAACTGATATTCCCAAAATATAAAAGGATTATACATAAATATGCACCCATGCTCAGAGATGTATGTTTCTTATTTTTTCTTAGAAGCCATCTATAATTCTAGAACTGGGACAGTTTACTGATCTACCACACATCTGTGACATGTGACTCTGTGGCCTCATTTGCAATCAGTGCTTCCCCAGAAGGGTTATACAATTATGTCATCCCTGTGGAGTCTAGAATAATACAGTGTTCTTGTATGTAAATGAGAGGACTTGAGAGTTTATGCAAGAGCCACATGGGGCTTCAGAGCCTTTGAATAAGTACCACTACTCCATAGGGACTCTGAGACTGTGCGGATAGCCACCCTTTGTGCATTGTTTTGCTAAAGAGGTCATGGATCATGAACAAAATCTCTGTAGAAGTTTTATTTGTTAACAAATTGTTTCAGCAAAGTGAGTATCATATTTTCTAAGTATCGTATCATATGATAAGAACGGCATCAGGTCTGACAGCTCCTACTTTGCTCCTTGGGAACCCAGATTGGATCTATGGTTACTGGGTCCAGTTCCCTGGTACTGGGAATTTTAAGTTAATTTTCTCTTCTATACTTGCTTTCTCCCCCTCATTTCTGTATATTTGGGATGTCCTAAAATTAAAGGATTATGAGCTCTCCTACTAGCTTCACGTTTCTAGTCAAGTGGGTCTTAGGGAAGCATCACTATGAACAAAGCTAATGGAGGTGATGGAATTCCAGTTGAGCTATTTCAAATCCTAAAAGATGATGCTGTGAAAGTGCTGCACTCAATATGCCAGTAAATTTGGAAAACTCAGCAGTGGCCACAGGACTGGGAAATTTCAGTTTTCATTTCAATCCCAAAGAAAGGCAATGCCAAAAAATGTTCAAACTCCCACACTCATTCACATACTAGCAAAGCAATGCTCAGAATTCTCCAAGCCAGGCTTCAACAGTACATGAGCCATGAACTTCCAGATGTTCAAGCTGGATTTAGAAAAAGGAGAGGAACCAGAGATCACATTGTCCACATCCGCTAGATCATCAAAAAAGCAAGAGAGTTCCAAAAATAAAAATCTACTTCTCTTTTATTGATTACGTCAAAGCCTTTGGCTGTGTGGATTACAACAAACTGTGGAAAATTCTTCAAGAGATGGGAATACCAGACCACCTGCACTGCCTCTTGAGACACCTGTATGCAGGTCAAGAAACAACAGTTAGAACTGGACATGGAACAACAGACTTGTTTCAAATAAGGAAAGAAATACATCAAGTCTGTGTATTGTCACCCTGCTTATTAAAGTTATATGCAGAGTACATCATGAGAAATGCTGGACTGGATGAAGCACAGCTGGAATCAAGATTGCCGGGAGAAATATCAATAACCTTAGATATGCAGATTACACCTCCCTCATGGCAGAAAGCTAAGAAGAACTAAAGAGCCTCTTGATGAAAGTGAAAGGGGGAGAGTGAAAAAGTTGGCTTAAAGTTCAACATTCAGAAAACTAAGATCATGGCATCTGGTCCCATCACTTTATGGCCAATAGATGGGGAAACAATGGAAACAGTGGAAGACTTTATTATCTTGGGCTCCAAAATCACTGCAGATGGTCACTGCAGCCATGAAATTAAAAGATGCTTACTCCTTGGAAAAAAAGCTATGACCAACCTAGACAGCATGTTAAAAAGCAGAGACATTATCTGCCTACAAAGGTCCATCTAGTTAAAGCTATGGTTTTTCCAGTAATCATGTATGGATGTGAGAATTGGACTATAAAGAGAGCTGAGTGCTGAAGAATTGATGTTTTTGAACTGTGGTGTTGGACAAGACTCTTGAGAGTCCCTTGGACTGCAAGGAGAGCAAACCAGTTAATCCTAAAGGAAATCAGTCTTGAATATTCCTTGGAAGTACTGATGTTGAAGCTGAAACTCCAATACTTTGGCCACCTGATGCAAAGAACTGCCTCATTTGAAAAGACCTTGATGCTGGGAAAGATTAACAGCAGGAAGAGAAGGGCACTTCAGAGGATGGGATGGTTGAATGGCATCACCGACTCGATGGACATGAGTTTGAGCAGGCTCCAATAGTTGATGATGGATAGAGAAGCCTGGCATGATGCAGTTCATGGGGTTACAAAGATTCAGACGTGACTGAGTGAGTGAAGTGTACTGAAGCTTCTAGGCTCTTTTTGGACATCAGAGTCTCCCCCAAAGCTCAGGCAGATTTTGGAGTCCCTCAGGTCCAGGAAGATGGAGAATGAATTTTGACACAGGTTTGGCCAACACACAATGAACTTTAGTAAGTCTGATTGATCAGTGGCTGAGCTACTTAGGAACCAGGAAATCAGTTTCTGCTGAGGTTTCCAAAAATTGAAAGAATCATAATCCCTCTAACTGAGAAATAATGTCAACCGACTAGACTTTGTCATGATCTGTATCCATCTATCAAGTGTTGGAACCAGCTGCCCAGGCTGTGTGTGCAAGGTGCCAGCCTCTTCTAGTGATGCTAGTCTTCCCAGAGCCAGAGGAAGGCCCTGCAGCCATGAAGGCAGGGAGCCACAGTGCTGGGTTGACAGCTGCTGTAACACAAAGTGTCTGACTGCATCCCGGGAAGAACAGGGCTTCCTTGTTCTTAATGACACCAGATGGCACACCGGGGACATTCAGGATGCTGGGTTTGCACATGTGATGACCTTATGAGGAAAACTGGGAGAAGAGAGAAGATGGCAACTGCTTGGGGAAATCTGGGAAGTGTGTTCCTGGAAGAGCAAGAGGAACGGTTGGTTTTCCTAACTGTGGAAATGAGATTTCTAACTCAAGGCTTCTTTCTTTTGTTTTGGAGTTCTTTTAGCTCTTCCACGTGGTTCATTTATTACTAAGACTTTGGAAGCACTTAAAAGATGTATTAGTGTGAGGGGTAGTGAGCAATAATGACAAAACACAGACAGGCAGGGCTTGTACATACATCTCTTTGAACAAAACTGAGAAATTCTCAAGGTAAAAATATTATAGAAAAAATATGAATTTTCAAAAAGAAAATTCCAAGTCCATGCTGGAAAAATCTAGTACCTACCCAGAAATATTATCCTGTGAAATATATAGTTTCTTTTTCTCTCTCTCTTTTAAATGATTTTATTTGTCTTTCTGCCCCAAAGCATATTAATATTTTTTTAAAGGGGCACCAATAAAATAAATAAAAAGAAAAAAAACATTGGTTTCCAGTATTTGGGCACATGGGAATTTTAAAACCTGCCTGAGAGTTAATCTACTATATACCAGATGGTTTCACGGTTAACTGTCTTTGAATTCCCCTTTTAAATCTATTAGTGAATAAAAGGACAATGCAAATGATCATTGCTTATGAAAGTTCAATGAGAAAAAAGTCACTCACCCCACCACTCTCCATTATGACGCACATGCAAAATGACAGAGCTCCAAAAACCCTAAGGTAGTCCTCTTACATGTTCCATTTGGCAGTGCTTTCTACTAGGTTAAAGATTTGGGATGGGATACTACAAAATGTCATGTTTTAATATCTCATGGGTACCGTGTCTAATAACACTGCTTCCTTTATAGTAATACTCACATGGTGGATAGTTGATGGATGTGTGTAGGGGAAAATTGTCCCTTACTTCACTATTATACCTCCTGTATACCTCACAATAAACATTTTTATAAGTAGAGAAAGTTTTATAGCCATATCTTCATAGCAATGAAAATGTTAGCAGCTACTTTCAGTGAATGGAGAGTTGTTTTTGTTTTTGTTTTGTTTTCGTAAGTCCTCCTTGGCTTCTTTTTTGGCTAAACTCTAATTTGGAATATTGTGGAGAGAAAAAGGAGAAAAGTCATATTTTAGATCACTATTCTGGGGAATAATCTTGACTTGGAATGTAATCTTCTGTCATAATGTGTTATGAAAGCACATACATGGATGGTTTCATAATTATAGCATTCAGAGCTATAAACGCCAGACTGAAGATCGCAGATCTACTTTCATTATAAGCACTTGTTTTCAATCACTGATAACATTTGAAAAATTGTCCTTGGAGCTAAAATTCTTACAATCTAACAAAAGAAAAGGAAGGTGTGACCAACTGGTGTGTCAAAATGGGAGTAAAAGAGCGGAAGATGTTGAGGGGTGAATGCTCCTTTATTAATAAAGTATGTTCCCTGAATAAGAACCCTAGCCCTTATGATTTCACCTGAAAGCCTCCAATGTAGGCTGAGGCCATTCAATGACAGCATCAAGCCCACCTTCTGAATAATTCATGGACCCAGTCTGCTATTAAGAAGACAGGTATAATTTTCTTCTGAATTGCTTGTTGTTTAAGCAGTATATATGTATCAGATAATTTTTAATCTTCCACTCCATTTTCTCAATAGTCATTTAAATGATAAAAGTCACATCATTACAAGCTTGAATGAAAAAAAAATACTCTAAACTTTTATAGCAATGCATGTTGTCATTTGAGATAAAACTTTTAATATTCTAGTCCTCTGTCTTGAAAAATTCAAAGAGAGATCGTTAGAATGTGACACACATTTTAATAATCACCATATGCATGAAGGAAAAATGGCTTTCAGAGTCATTGGAAAAGGTGAGAAATGTAAGGAGATAAAGATGTAAAATGTAAAGTGCTGGAAAAGGACTCATATAGAGTTATATTTGAGTTTATAAAAACTTCTTTGCAGTTGTTTTGAATGCTTTTTTTCAATCTCCCTAGTATACATATACTTTAAAAAGTGACAAAACATTCCAATTTTGATAAGAAGATACAGTATAATCATTACACAGTCAATGCAACTTGAACCAAATCCCCCTGATTTCAGGTAAAATTAGAAATGGAATTAAATTTGCTCTAAAACACTTAAAATAGATAGAAAAGTTGGTGGGGAGGGATTTGGCAAATTACTGGTCTATATATTTTTGTATACATTAATTTTATGTAAAATATTTATTCTTTCAACTAAATTTTTGAAATATTTGTTCTATCCATGCCAATTTGAAAGAGTAGACTACAGATGTTTCCTTAGTTTTTCAAATGATATTAGAATGTATGTGTGTGTGTGTGTGTGTGTGTGTGTGTGTGTGTGTGTGCATGCTCGGTTGTTCAATCATGTCTGACTCTTGGTGATCCCTTGGACTGTAGCCCACCAGGCTCTTCTGTCCGTGGGATTTTCCGGACAAGAATATCAGAGTGGATTGCCATTTCCTCCTCCAAGGGATCTTTCCAATCTGTCTCCTGTGTCTCTTGCATTGCAAGTAGATTCTATACAGCTGAGCCATCGAGGAAACCAGATATTAGAATACTTAAGACTAATACGGTTTGGTCCTTTCATGCTGTTGCAATAAAATACCATAGACTCGATGGCTTGTACATGACAGAAATTTATTTCTCAGTTCTGAAGATAGGTTGGAAGTTCAAGTTGAGGATATCAGGATGGTTAGTTAGATTCTTGTGAAGGCCCTCTTTTGGGGTGCAGACTAATGAGTTCCTGCTGTATCCTCACACAGTTGAAGGTGTCAAGGGTCTCTCTGGGACTTTTTCATAAGGCCACCAACCTACTTGTGAAGGCTCCACTTTCATGACCTAATCATCCCCCAAAGATCCCACATTGGGCATTAGGTTCTCAACAAATGAATTTTGAGAGACTGTAAATCTCCAATCTATAACAAAGTAATGTGAGTTCCTACAATATCCAATATCTGTGAATCTTTAATTATAAAAGTAATTTTTATCATATACAGAAGATTATTTGTTGCATATCTATTTTTTGTATCAAAAAGTTCACATGCATCATTTTATTAATATTTAGCATTATCAATATCTTGGTGTGTGTGTTTAATCATGTCTGATTCTCGGGGGCACCACGGACTGTAGCCCTCCAGGCTGTTCTGTCCATGGAATTTTCTGGGCAAGAATCTTTGAGTAGATTGCCATTTCATACTCCAGGGGATCTTCCCATCTCAGGAGTCAAACCTGCATCTCTTGTATCATCTGTATTGACAGGCAGATTCTTTACCACTAGTGCCACCTGGGAAGCCCCAGTAACTTGATAGAAAACACAACACAGATATCTCAAGATGTTTACTTTCAAATACTAGTTCAGTGTCCACTCAGTTTCTCTTGCACACTATCATAACCATTTCCTCAACATAATTATTATCATTCTTTCCCCCAAATACTAAATGCCATGTATTTCATTCTTTCACTAGAATTTTTTATCTTTCAATCCCTATAATCACTGCAGCTCTTCAGCCGAAAGAAGATCTTCTGTCTCCCAACTTTCTTTTTTCTCTCCATCTATCAGCATTTCTAATTTGGCTTCCATTCATCTTCAAATTAGATTCTGCAAGGTATCCCCATAACCACTTTCCTGCCAGTATCTTCATCTCACTTGCTTCCTTGTTCCCTCACTGGTCCTGCAGTCAGGATCTAGAAGCTAGAAATGATCCATCTTCACTACTCCTACAGTTGAGCTGCAGAATGTCACAGTATAAAATTTTATGATCTGTCAGGTTGTCACTAGCAGTATGGGATCCATGGTCACAGTTGCACCCTCTTTTGTTTTGAATTCTTCAAACTTCATTCTGGACAGTTTCACTTCCCATTTCCCAGAGGAAATATTCCAAACATCCATATTTCCCCATCACCAAATTATTCAACCATTGCTGTCCCAATTCTTCTTCTCTCATGCTTAGTACTAGCTCCTGTTTTCCATAGCATTAAGAAAATTTATTACAGTTAAGTTCTTTAGAATACAGAACTTCAAAGTCTTATCCATGCAATAACATCCACTCTTCTTTCCTATGAGTCTCAGAGAAAAAGAAGTCTGTCCTTTTATTCAAGTGTGGTTCCTCAAGGTGTAGGCCAATTGTCACCTTTCTGGTCTCCTGTTGGTCTTGTTTTATCACCTTTTCACTTATGCACTTTCAATTCCTTCTCCATTACTATCATCTTGTTTTCCCTCAGTCTATAAATAGGTAAAGTATCAATATTCCTATCATTTCTATGAATTTCTGACTTTTAAATCAAGCTTTTAAAGTACTTCTCATTTACTTTTTCAACACACATTTGTCTTGCGCTCATGAATGTTTGTCATTCCAGTGACACACCTCATTATGGAATCAAATTTACTGTCTATTTCTTATTCTTTCTCTTAGGTTAACTCTCTATGACTTTACTCTCTCTTTTTCAAAGTTTGTTCCTTCCTCTAAGTTTTGAAACCACACAATTCTGATTCCCTGCTTTCTTCTATGATTACTACTTCAAATATCACCCTTATCATCCTGTTCTTATGCCTATATGTTCAAAGTACATGTATCCAGGATTCTGTACTGGATTCTCCTGACTGTAACACATTTAAAGTAATCTCCTTTATTAGTATAGTTTTTAATTTCAAATACCGTTCTGTGATCATCAAGTGTATACCTTAAAGTAAAATCTGAGCATCAGTCTTTTTCACCTGAACACTCAGACACTTTACGTTCCACTAAGAAGTAACTGAGGTATTGGAGAAGACTCCTGAAAGTCCCTTGGAGTGCAAGGAGATTCAATCAGTCCATTCTGAAGGAGATCAACCCTGGGATTTCTTTGGAAGGAATGATGCTAAAGCTGAAACTCCAGTATTTTGGCCACCTCATGCGAAGAGCTGACTCATTGGAGAAGACTCTGATGCTGGGAGGGATTGGGGGCAAGAGGAGAAGGGGACGACAGAGGATGAGATGGCTGGATGGCATCACTGACTCGATGAATGTGAATCTGAGTGACCTCCGGGAGTTGGTGATGGACAGGGAGGCCTGGCGTGCTGCAGTTCATGGGGTCGCAAAGAGTCGGACACAACTGAGCGACTGATCTGATCTGATCTGATCTGAAGAAGTAACTGAACTCTTTCATTGTCTTCATCTTCCGTTTTAATTCCTTATTTATCTAGGATGATTGCACTAGAGACTTTCCAGTGAAAAGTAGCCTTGGATTTCTCACTTGTGTTCCTGACTGCAAATTAATTGTTATATAAGTAATCTCTTAATATCTATTAAATGTCTCATGTATTTGATAACAAGCTGCTATGTCTTCATGTTAGGCTTTAATATCTCTCACCTTAACTATTGAAAATTCTCTTGTTTTTGAACCCTTTCTCCTAATTCATTCTCCACATGATCAAGAGAGTTGTTAGTTCATTAAAAGAAATAGCACTTTAATTAGTGAGTAGGGTGAAAATATAACTTCAAACAACACAAAGGAACATATACTGAAAGTCTTGAATCTCCCTCCTGCTTTACTCTAGGCTCACACTTCCAGAATATTCTTCAACAATTTTTAAATAATTTCAGTTTTATTCTTCTTCTGATTTTCACGGTAAGTATAAATAAATTGTATATATCTGTCCGCTATTTAGTGTTTAAGACATATATATTAGTTCTCTACTTCATAAACAAAAAAATTAGAAAAATGACACTACTCACTGATTTTTCCCACTTTCAACTCTTGATTTTTATGCTATGCTATTTTTGATTCTTCTAAGATATCTATAAATACATAAGTATTATGCTTATACTTTAACTTATGGATTGGTTAACTTAGTCTTAGTTATATTAACTTATGAGTCTCCACTTAAAGTCCTTGCTAATAGTTATAAGAAAATTGGCCTCTGTGCTTCTCTCTGCTTTGGTTTTTCCCTTGTATTTTCTCACCTCGGTCACTTTTACTTTAAATATTCTCAGGGCTCTTCCAATTTGATTTCTTTGCTATGACTACCATCCATTATTTTATGCTTTTTCTCTTGGTTCTTTCCAAAATAGTGGAGAGTAAATAGCATGCAATGTATTATCATATACACTACTTCAAGTAGTATTTTGACACAAAGTGAAATAAATCTAATCCTATGACCTTAAAATTGTGCTACTTGAAAATAATATTTTAACATCAGGCAACAATGTATTATTTTTAAACCTGCCTCACCTATTATTCAAAATCATTTCCTATTTTGTTACATAAAGCTGGAATCACATACAGATTTTTGTTATTGTCCAAGTTTTAAACTGCCTTTCTTCTTGTTACTAAAAATCTTCCAGATTATACTGTTTGTAAAACTAAGCATATTTTCTTCTTAAAGCCATTGTTCATGGACTCCTCTCACTTCCTGTTATAATTGATATCAAAAGCAGTCTTCTGTGTGTAATACAGTTGACTTACTGGTGTTTCTAGCCTTTGTCCTTCAGAGTTATTTCCATTGTTTCTTGAATATATTTTTCTCTTTGATTTTTATTGCTTTTATTGGTATTTTGACATAGGTTCTTCTCAAGAGCATATTTTTAAAGGACATGTAAAACCGAAAACTCCGGGTGCTTTCTTATATAAACTTATTTGATGTCACACTTAATTGATCTGTGTCTTAGACTAGGTTTTCCAGAAAACAGAGCCAGAGGCATGACAAGTGCTGATGCAATCCCAGGCAGCAAGATGAGGCAAGGAGGAGTGGAAAGCAAATCCACATACATCATAACTAGCAGGAAAAACTTTGCATATGCATCAAACTGTGACTCAAACAGATCATTGGAAAGAAGACCGGGGACAATTTTATCTTCAGGCACTTCCTCCTGTCTCCTTTCTTTCATTAGCCAAAGTTTGCCCTGAAGGTAGATAGCTCATCTGTACTCCTGGGTTCCATCACTTAGATCCTTAGGGAGCTGCTGAAGAAAGCAGATCTCTTATTCAAGTCTGAAAGTGATGAGCAGATTAAAACTCTTAAGTGTTCTTGGCAAATCTATCCCAGGTTTGTATTACTCTGTGTGTGTGTGTGTGTGTGTGTGCGCGTGCGTGCATTCAATTGTAACTAACACTTTGTGACCCCATGGACTGTAGCCAGCCAGGCTTCTCTGTCCATGGATTTTCCAGGCAAGAAAACTGGAGCGGGTTGCCATTTCCTTCTCCAGGGATCTTCCTGACCTAGGGAACAAATCTACATTTCTTATGTCTCCTGCATTGGCAGGCAGGTTCTAACGCCACCTGGGAAGCCACCCATATTACCGTGGGCACTCATATTGCTTGTCACTGCTGTAAAGGCTGCTGCTGCTGCTGCTAAGTCGCTTCAGTCGTGTCCGACTCTGTGCGACCCCATAGACGGAAGCTCACCAGGCTCCCCCGTCCCTGGGATTCTCCAGGCAAGAATACCGGAGTGGGTTGCCATCTCCTTCTCCAATGCATGAAAGTGAAAAGTGAAAGTGAAGTCGCTCAGTCGTGTCCGACTCTTAGCGACCCCATGGACTGGAGCCTACCAGGCTCCTCCATCCATGGGATTTTCCAGGCAGAAGTACTGGGGAGGGGTGCCATTGCCTTCCCCGGTAAAGGCTGCACATAGTTCTAAAGAATATAAGGAGACTCGTGCAATGTGTCTGATACAACTGAGAGTAGAATTCTACATTTAGAAATTCTCCTTTAGAACTTCAGTATTTTATTTCACTGTTAACTTGCTATCACTGCTGCTGCTGCTGCTAAGTCACTTCAGTTGAGTCCGACACTATACGACCCCATAGATGGCAGCCCACCAGGCTCCCCCCATCCCTGGGATTCTCCAGGAAAGAACAGTGGAGTGGGTTGCCATTTCCTCCTCCAATGCATGAAAGCAAAAAATGAAAGTGAAGTCGCTCAGTTGTGTCCGACTCTTAGCGACCCCATGGACTGCAGCCTACCAGGCTCCTCCATCCATGGGATTCTCCAGGCAAGAGTATAGGAGTGGGTTGCCATTTCCTTCTCCATCACCAATGAAAACACTGGTGTCAACTTCACTTAGATTCTCTGGAAGTTCTGGGGGTTTCTATATTGTCCATGAGAGTTCCTTGAATAGCAAGAAGACCAAACCAGTCAATCCTAAGGGAAATCAACAGTGAATATTCATTGGAAGGGCGGATGCTGAAACTGAAGCTCTAATACTTTGGCCACCTGATGCAAAGGGCTGACTCATTGGAAAAGACCCTGATGCTGGGAAAGATTGAGGCAGGAGGCGAAGGGGGCAACAGAGGATGAGATTGTTGGATGGCATTATTGATTCAGTGGACATTAGTTTGAGCAATCTCAAGGAGATAGCGAGGAACAGGGAAGCCTTGTGTGCTGCAGTTCACGGAGTTGCAAAGAATTGGATACTATTTAGAGACTGACTAGGGCTTACTGACTGGGGCTTCCCTGGTAGCGCAGATGGGGATGCTCCTGTCTGCAATGCTGGAGACCTGGGTTTGATCCCTGGGTTGGAAAGAACCCTTGGAGGAGGAAATGGCAGCCTATTCCAGTAGTCTTGCCTGGAAAATCCCATGGACGGAGGAGCCTAGTAGACTACAGTCCATGGCGTTGCAAAGAGCCAGACATGACTGACTGACTCCACTTTCTTTCTTTTCTTTAGTGACTGAACAACAATTGTTCTTGGAGTTCTCAGGTATTCTTTCTGCTTACCAAACTCAGCATAGTAATTCTTATCAATCTGTCTATCTATATCTTTTATCTATTTGGGATTTTTTTCTTCTAAATTACTATGATCATTTCTCTTCCCATTTTTCTTCAGTTCTCAGTTAATATAGTCTATTAATATATTTTTAATTTTATGATTTTATTCTGAATGTCTCTTTATGTTTTAATATTCCATCTCTTTATCATTTTGATCTTTATTAGCAATGAATTATTCCACTCTATTTTTGAGATTATTAATTTAGTGTCAATTTGACTTATTAGCCAGCCATTGTATTCTTATTTTAAAACCATGTTGCTAATTCTCCAAATAGCTTTCAATTTCTGTGACTCATACACTGTTTGCTATTAAGTTATTTTTATTGCATGAAAATCAGATCAGATCAGATCAGTCGCTCAGTCGTGTCCAACTCTTTGCGACCCCATGAACTGCAGCACGCCAGGCCTCCCTATCCATCACCACATGGGAAATAGATGGAGAAACAGTGGAAACAGTGTCAGACTTTATTTTTCTGGGCTCCAAAATCACTGCAGATGGTAACTGCAGCCATGAAATTAAAAGACGCTTACTCCTTGGAAGAATAGTTATGACCAACCTAGATAGCATATTCAAAAGCAGAGACATCACTTTGCCAACAAAGGTTCGCCTAGTCAAGGCTATGGTCTTTCCTGTGGTCATGTATGGATGTAAGAGCTGGACTGCATGAAAATAATATTCTCTTAAACATTTCATTAGAATTGTGTCTAATGTTTCTTATATTTTGTATTTCTCCTGATGCAAGTTAGCCGTTTCCTTCAGTTGATCTTCTGTTTCTTGCTATTTTTCTTCAATTAATTTCTTCATAGTCAACAGTCCATCTGTCTGAAAGTATTTGTATTCGTGTAAGTAGCTAGTGTATAAATTTTTCAAACATTATCACTTTTCTTCCTTAAAAACAAACAAAAGCCTCAGAAGTTTTATTTATTTATTTTTGTTTGTGTGTTTTCTGTGAGAGAGCTCACTCTGCTCTCTTTGCCAGTAGATGAGTCTTATAACCAGAAAATTGTTCTTGAGTGGTCACGGTCAAAGATTAGCCATCCATATTCAGATCACCTCACAAATAGCAAATTAAACTGGACTTTCATTTGGAGATCTAGTTTTTAGGTATTAGTCTCTTGGGTGCTGGTACCTCTTATGTTTCCCTACTGGGTCCCTGGCAGTAAAGATTCAAAACAAGTTATGGGCTTCTTTAATTCAGTCCAAATATCCCATCAGGGGTTTCCCTAAGGCTGTTACTTAACTTCACTTTAAAATCAGTTTTTCAAAGCTTTAGTTCGAAGCAAGCAATGAGTAGAACCAGCTAGTCTGTGACAAGTCCCTTCATAAACTGATAAAGTCCCTGCTCTATTACCATCCTGCTTTCTCTATACACATGAACTCATGCTCTCTGCCCATCAGAAATTAAAATCCCCCTCTACCATTATCCTTTTTTTTCATGTTTTTAATGTTGTTATGATTTCATTACATTTGTTTATACTTGTAGCATCATTTAGCAAGATTTCAGAAGGAAAGGAAGTCCATTTATTTGTTATATTTTTTGTGTTATATTGAATTGGAAATGAAGCTAGCATTCACATAAATTTACAAAATAAATTAGATTATTGTCTCCCAACTTGGAGGTCATACAGAGAAGCAATCTGCCCCTTATTTACTCTCCAACCTCAATTCCTCCATTTCCCTTCCCACCTGATGTACCAGGCTCCCTATCATATTAGCCTTTGTAGAACTAGATGGATGATCTCATTCAACTAACTAGGACTTTGGTTCAGAGAATTCCAGGAACTCCAGGAAAAAAAAAAAAAAAAAAATGAATGCAAAGATTTGCATAATGCTCTTTGTCTATTGTCTATTGTCTATTACTAACTCTGGATTAAGAATAGCTAAGAGCAGGGCACAGTGGACACCAGGAAATTGTACATTGCTCAGGATTCCTCCCTTATGGTTGTGTAAGTATCTTGCATTTTAGGAAAGTCCATCTTAACATGAATTGCAAATGTTTTGCATACAAAAGGTCCATCTAATTTCAGGGTGGAAGTGTCCGCAAAGACACTCATTCAGTTCCTCACCCTGCATATTGAGAGCTTAGATTTAAATAGGATAAATTACTTTTTCAAGGTCAGGAAGTTTAAAAGAAGAACTTAATAACATACTCATAGAAAATATTAAGATATGTGGTGTATTTTTTTTGTTGCTCTTTGCTTTTGTAAAGTCTAATTATCTTGAAGAGTCAAATGATTCTAGGACATGAGAACAAATTTTTCATGGAAGCTCTTGAAAGAGGTATTAATCAATTAGAATAATTAAATATGGTTTATTAAACCTTCTACATAGAGGTTATATTACTTAAACCACAATTCTGAGATGCAAGGGGTCTTCTCTTTTGCAATAGGAATGTCTTCACCACCTTAAAATTTTCCATGGAAAACATGATTTAACTATGAGAGACATTATTAGAAACTTGCTGAAAGACATGTTCACCTAAATTTGCAATAGATTTACTCTTTTTCTATTTTATGGTGTCCCTTGTTGCATAGACTTATTTACTAATCAAAATTTTATGCACTTTTATGAAAAAAATCTTAATTGGTAAATACTGATGAAAATTCATTTGATTTTCATTAGTCTACCATGATTATGCTATGCTGTTTTATTGGTATGCATTAAATATGAATGCATTTCAAATTATGTGTTGAATTATGCCAATTTGTTTATTTTAGATGATTAATGAGCTTTTATTTGATCATTTCCAGGAGAAAAGTTGCTAGGAGTAAAAATTATAGGTAGAAGTGCTTCAGGGATAGATTAGGGACTGTCAGGTTAAATGTATATCCAGCTTACACAGTCCCAGAATACTTAATATGGCTCTACTTTTTATACTAAAGAGGTAAAATTTAATGAAGGTCTTTATTTTTCACCATAACAGGACTATTGTGCTATTTTTATGTTTGACCATATGAGTCTGTGAACAAATAGAAGAAGATACAAGCCATGTTAAAAAGGCTAGCATTTCAAAGATTAGATGAAAATCAACCATTGTTTAAAAGAAGAGAAAATGTGGAGGGTACACATCCGCTGATAGTATCATAATTTATTCAATCAGGCAAAAAATTATGTGTGTAAAAAAGAATAAAAATGAAACCCTCAGAGTCTGTAGTCTGGTAACAAGGAGATTTGTGTTTTGATGTGTTGAATGTAAAGTCTGAAGTATTGGTGGATATGGTTAGATAGCAGGATATAGAAGAGTGAATGGTTAGATAGCAGGATATAGAAGAGTGAAATCTCCTTGGTAACAAGGAGATTTGTGTTTTGATGTGTTGAATGTAAAGTCTGAAGTATTGGTGGATATGGTTAGATAGCAGGATATAGAAGAGTGAACTGAGAAACTGGACACAAGTTTGGAAGGTAGCTGAATTTTATATTTCTTCTTCTGTCTGGTTGTTCCCCACATTATATCAACATGCTCAAATCCCTCTTGTCTACAGCTACCTTCTATATCCTTCTATCTAACTATATCCAATACTCCACTGAGACTTTTAAGAGCAGCATTGACCTCTGACATCTTATATTCAGCTATGACCCTTTGTCCTTAATATTTGAACTTTGGGTGGCATGTGAGGCTGTAGAGTGCTTAGCCTGTTCTCAGCATATGCTATTTATGGTTTCTACAATACCATTCTCTTCTGGTTTCCTACTTCTCTGACCATTCCTTTTCAATTGTCCTTGTTGGCTTCTTTTTTCTTTCCCACTCAATGTCAGTGTCGCCTAGATTGAGCTTTCCACTTCCTATCTTTCTCAGTCTTAGATTTGTTTTGAGCATTTCTTCATTTGAAGGAATAACATTCAGAGAAAGGGGAAGAGCCCAGCCACTTTCAGTTGCCCAGACATTCATGCTGTTTCACATTCTGTGTCTCTGCAAGTACTACTACTGTGCTATGCTATGCTATACTAAGTCACTTCAGTCGTGTTTGACTCTGTGTGACCCCATAGATGGCAGCCCACCAGGGTCCCCCGTCCCTGGGATTCTCCAGGCAAGAACACTGGAGTGGGTTGCCATTTCCTTCTCCAATGCATGAAAGTGAAAAGAGAAAGTGAAGTCGCTCAGTCATGTCCGAGTCTTAGCGACCCCATGGACTGCAGCCTATCAGACTCCTCCGCCCATGGGATTT
This sequence comes from Tragelaphus eurycerus, assembly GCA_935064755.1. Taxonomy (NCBI): domain Eukaryota; kingdom Metazoa; phylum Chordata; class Mammalia; order Artiodactyla; family Bovidae; genus Tragelaphus; species Tragelaphus eurycerus. The sequence continues at coordinate 6,824,021 of CAKXYN010000012.1, read as the reverse complement.
TCCAGGCAAGAGTACTGGAGTGGGGTGTCATGGTTCTAGAATTGACCTGTACCTTCTTTTGTAATAATTTTTCACTCCTCTTTCCAAATACAGTTCCAGTGTTTAAACTGGGAACATTCTGGATTTTGGTGGGGTGGTTTAGATGCTCCTACTCTGTGTTCTCAGAGAAATCATGACTTCCTCTTTTTCCCCAAAGCAATAAATTACTCCTGTGTCTCTTTACAATGGTATCAGTTCCTGGAGGGCAGGAGTTAACCAACAGTAAAATATATCTCCCAGTATATTGCATGGCACATAGTAGATTCTCAGTTAAATGTCTGACTTGAAAAAATGAGCCTTGTATATTGCTTTTTTTTGTCAATTGATGTATGATTGATTTATAATGCTGTATAGCAAAGTGAGTCAGTTATATATATGTACATAAATATATATGTCTTCATTTTCATATTATTTTTCATTATGGTTTACTATAAGATATTGAATATGGTTCCTGTGCTATACAGAGATTTACAATGTTGTGTTAGTTTCTGGTATATAGCAAAGTGATTCAGTTTTATGTATATATATATATATTCTTTTTTACATTCTTTTCCATTATGATTTTATATAAGATATTGTATATAATTCTTCCATGTGCTGTACAGTAAGTACTTGTTGTCTACCTATTTCATGTACAGTAGTATATATATGTTAATACCAAATTCCCAATTCATCCCTCCTCCCCTTTCCCCTTTGGTAACTGTAAGTTTGTTTCCTATGTCTGTGAGTCTATTTCTGTTTTGTGAATAAGTTTGTTTGTCTCATATTTTAGATTCCACATATTAGTAGCAGCATAAGATTTTGTTTTCACTTGCAAGTACTCCTCAACATTGATACTGAAAACAAGGAAAAACATACTTCTCTCCTCTAGTTAGGTTTTCTGCACATCTTCGTTAAATAAACTCATTATGTCATGCACCTCACATTACAGTAGGTGTGCACATTTAACATGTCTATTTTAAAATCCAATCAACATACTTTCTCTTCCTTTGTAGGCTGGAAATTACCTTTCACAATCTTGTTTGCACAGATGTTCTTGCTTAAAACCAGTTTGATTTGTATATAAAACTACTGTGCCTCTGATGAATTTGCATTTTGTTTTATTTTTACCACTGGAGATACTCCTTTATATAAGCTCAAGGAGGTTGAAAAGCTCTGTGGAGATCTATTTCTGTGTTCCATGTGTCAATCTGCATTAAATCTCTATAAAGATGTCTTTTTTTTTTTTTCTTGAGGAATTGATCGTAGCAACCGAACTCCAGAATTGGGCTGAGAAAATCTAAACTCAGCAATTCTTTTATTGAAATACCAATATACCGTAGAGTCATGTGAAAATTAACCTAGCCTCCAGAGTTTAGTTCACCATTGCTATTATTTTCACGGGGATCCCGTTGTCTGCCTAAGCAAAAGACTTCCTAGGGTGACAGGCCTCTCTGAAATACCAAAGCACAAAAGTATATTCAGGTAATAAAATGCTCTAACAGTTGACCACACTGGCTCCAGTCTATTTTATACTGTCTTTGACCATATCTCTGTCATAGTTGTCAGACAGCTAATTGCAAATATTGTGCTGTCTCAACAAAACATAAGAGCCTAGAGTCATGTAGTTCATGCACTAGGAAGAAAAGGAATGTACAGATTCATTGAATTTAATGCCATGAATATTCCTCATATCTCTTTGCAGCAGAAACAGGAATAATCACAAGGAAAATCTTAAGAATTTTTATTTCAGTATGACCTAAATATATTGAGTGTAATAAATATAATGTACTTTCCCGATAAGTAGATGGATATAGTAATTTTTTTTACAAAATTATTTCAGTAAAATCATTTTGTATCTTATGGCTGCTTCTGTTTTTCATATTTGGTTCAAACTACCTAATCTGCAGTAAAGCCACTGACTGCTGTTCTACTCCTTCCTCTTAGTCAAAAATTTTGGAGGAAGATTTTAACATATCTTCCAAAAGTCAAGCTTCTCTTGTCACACAAGCTTCCCACATGTTGCTTATTTACCTGCTGTTTACTTCTAGAATTTCCTCAACCCTCACCCCTATCCCATCCTTGCCCACCTGCTAAGTCTTGTATTCATAAATTAAATCACCGATACAGAATCCTAAATCAAAACCTGGAGAAATTCCAGGAGTAATATTCTTGTATTTAAGTTGTTGTAATAAATAGAAAATTGCCTTTTATTTTGGCTACAAGAAGCTCTTTTTCATTTATTTTTATTCTTCATATAATTGGCATAGTCTGTATTATCCAAACCTCTTCTCTCTTATTACTCTTTTATTAGATCACCAGCTCCCTGGCTACCTCCCAAGGCTACTCTCATTAGTCCATCACCCACATTTCCCTCTAAACATCTGAAAATACAGATGTATGTTTCCAGTGTTTGCTCTCCCTAGAATCTTAAATTTTGGGTATAAAGGCTTTTGTTGGTTATTACACCACGATAGTTCTGCTTAGTTAATTTTATCAGAGGTTTTTAACAGCATAAGTACTTGAATGAGATGTTTCACCAAATACCACATGAGGTTATGGATTGAAAAAATGCACTGCTTTGCGTGTATGCTCTTTATACATGCCTCTTGCCTTTTGCATGCATTTTTACCTTGCTTTTGTGTTCTTGACCTATGTGTTCACCCCTGACTTCCTACCCTAATGAGGAGTGCTTAAAGGAGTGACTAGCCTTATTCCAACCTGTATTTATGACATATTGTCACTGATATGCCAGCATCTACGTTGGAAGTCACTTCTTCTATGAATAAATGCAAATAGCACTTTAAAAATAATAAACTGCATTGTATACTTATGGCTGTTTCATGTTGATATTTGACAGAAAGCAACAAAATTCCGTAAAGCAATTACCCTTCAATTAAAAAATAAATAAATTTTTAAAAATTCAAAAAAAAAATAAATAAACTGCATTTCTAAAGGTACCACACTGGTACTTGTAAACAAACATCTAGTAAAATACCATTTAAAATGCAACATGTTTTTAAGATTTCTCTTGATACATTTGATTAATTTATACTGAATGGTCATGATACTGAAGTTTTACATTTTAAATAGCCATCAAGAAGAGATGCTTTATGACGTGGCAGTTACAGAAATTCAAGAATATAACCATGAGATAAGGAAGATAATAGAATACTCAGCAGATTGAAGCAGTCTGGACCTGAGTGTCACTGAAATTCCTGTTATCGTGTCTAAAAGCAGGACATCATCCAGGAGGAACTGAGTTTGCACTATGGGCATCTCAGGTGAGGCCCCGGAGCAGTAAGAAAGCTTATCTGCAGCAGCACTGTCAGTGTTTCCACAGGGCTGCATTCTATGGAGACCAATAAACTGGCTCCGCTGGGGATTTAAACCGCCACCCAGAGGACGCTTTCTCAGACACTGTTTCAGAGTCATTTTCAGGCAAGGATTTAGCTCATTTGATAATGGGCACTTTACGTTTATTAATACCATAGGCTGTTACAGTAAGTTGCCCAAGTGATGGGCTATTGGAAAGGAAATTATATTCTCCAGGATAATGCGGCTGTGAGAAATATGCATCTGAAGTAGCAGATTAACAGTGACAACAATGAAGCATCAGGAAATAACACAAAGTTCATTTTCCCCCACAGGCAGAATTGCACACTGTACCTAAGCAGAGTTTAGGAAGGCCAGGAGCATTCTACACGTTCTCCATGCATCTGGATAGCAGTGCTTTTGTGGGTGCTTTCTGTAAACAACTATAGAATAACAAAAAAAGAGATGCAGAGTTTACATTTAAGTTCACCTCCAAAGGAAAGCAAACCAACCAAAAAGAGATGTTAATTACTTATAGTAAGACACACAGATTGCTAAATCACACTGAATGGTGATACAATAGAGACATTAAACTCTTTTTTAAAGCTTAAAGTTAAGCAAGAAAGTAATTTGTCAGTAAACACCTTTAGAACCAAAGTGATTCATAGCTAAGACAGCCAATAAAACTATTCTAAATGTAGTTGATTTATTTTTAACAAATTAATTGAATTGGGGGGTTTACTTTTATAATAATTAATCTGACCAGACTTATCAACTTAGCCTGGGTTTCCCTGCTCTCAAAATTTAAGTATTTTGGATAATTTTCAAAGACTTTTTAAATCTTGATTAAGATCTAAAGCTAAACAAAAGAATAGCAGATATTCAATAAATGCTGTTATGAGCTCTGATTTCATTTTCCTTGAAATTCTTGCTAATCTGATTATAACCAATTCTATGAGTGAAAACTTCTCCATCACTCAATTATTTAATTATAAAAATATCTTCTATTTATATAGAAATTTATACTTTTTGAAAACAGACATTCCTATGTATTATCCTGCTACAAATTCTTCTTCTTAATAAAAGAGTTAAATTATGATCTTTTAAAAGCAAGAAATGCATCTTGTGCCTTTTATTTCAAGATCCTAGATCAAGAGTGCACAGAACAGGTATTCAATGAGTGACTGTCGAATGAATGAACTTAAGGATTTTGCTCCGTGGTACAACTGTAAATGTTATGTGACATTCATAAAGTTTTCATTTGATTTTTAATGATTCAGGAATTCAGAGCTTCCTTTCAGTGAAATTACAATGGCTAGGTTAAATACTTGATTGACAGTGTTAGTTCTTCCTTGACCCTTCCAGGGATAGACATGTCTCAGCCCCAGTAGGCAATCAATGGCACATGCTTGAAACAGACAGTAAGCCCTTCAAATGTATGTTTCTTTTCTCTTTGTGTTTAGATTCTGATCCAAAGAAGATATAGTTCATGTATTATTTAATTAATAGGCAAGAATGTAGTATTCACATAGAGGTCATTAATGATCCAAATCAACATTACATTTTTTTAAACAACTTTAACTTTAGAAGTAGTTATTTTTCTATGGGGGAACAAATGATGAACAAAATGAAGAATTTAAGAATGGCTTGGTGTTTAGATAGATTTTTTTTCTCTGGAGACAAGTATTGGTTTGGATGAAATTTCACTGGCATTGGTCAAATGCAGATATAGTGGAAACAACATATCTATTATCCAAGTCCCAGGGCACAAAATATTGGGATGATAGCTATTCACCTAGAAGTGGAAGGGTTGTAGTGAATATCCTTATTAGAAATGTTCTGTTTCTTTTTAGGGATCTGCACTCTATAAATTACCTTCATTCACACAGTCTCATTATGAGATGAGTGAGAAAGCAGTAATGTGAGAAAGATAGGGAAGTAGAATTTTTTTTAAAATAGGATCTCTTTATTATTAGTCCAAACATGTAGCCTGTGGGATTTTAGTTCTATAATCAGGCATCAAACTCACGCCCCCTGCATTGGAAGGCAGAGTCCTAACCTCTGAGTGGGAATTCCACTCAGGGGATTCCCAGAGTGGTGGATCTTATGATTTCCACTGTATAGACCCCACTGAGAACAAGTGACTTTGGAATGTCTGGTCCTGCACTCATTGCTTTGGGTTTTGTAGGTTTGGCAGGTTGCTCTTTTGCTTTGTTATTTTGGTATGTTCTTGCAAAGGGTGAGAGGATGTATTCAGGTAAGTGTTTCTATGATATAGACAACTGCAGACTACCTGATGTACAAGAAAGGAGATAAAGGTCTTTCAGAAGAGATTTTTTTGTTGTTTTTTTTTTTAAATTAAATCCATATTTTGGTCACCTTTAAAAGGATCATCTTAATTAGATTAAGGGTTTATGCTAGAGTAGGTCCAATTCCCACATCTCCTTTAATTGCAACGTGCTCAATTTAAAATTGTGGGTAACAGAAAAAGAATCACACAATTACTCCCAACTTATTTTGAAAATGTGCAAAAGAAATTCATAGAGAAGTAAGGACAGCTGTTTAAACAAATAGTGCTGAAACAGCAGGACATCGATAGCTACAAAAATGAACTTCAACCTAAAGCTCAGCCTTATATAACAGTTAACTCTAAACAGATCATAGATCTAAATGTAAAATGTAAGACTATAAAACTTTTAGAAGATAACATAGGAGAAAATCTTCATGACCTGAAGCTAGGCAGAGTGTTCTTAGATATGACACCCAAACCATGAACCATAAAACAAAAACAATGGATATACTGGATTTTATAAAAATATAAAACTTCATTCTGAAAAATACTGAGTTAAGACGGTGAAAGATCAAAACTCCTTATTCCCAGTAGTAAGGGAGAAACACAATTCAGTTAGAAACATGAGCAAGACGTAAACTTTCCCATGGAAGATATATAGATGGCAGATAAACACAGGAAACAATGTTCAAAATCCGTAGTTATTAACAAAATGAAGTTTATAACAACAGTGAGATGTTACACATGTATTAGAATGGCTATCAAAAAAAAAAAAACACCTCATACCAAGTATTGGCAAATATGTGGAAAAAATTGGTACCTGGTAAATTGTGGGTAGGAGTATAAAATGGAGGAGTCCTTCAATTCTTGGGAAGGGAAACATATAATTACCATGTGACCCAGTGTTTTCACTCCTGGTCATTTATCACAGAGTCATGAACATTTACATTCAGACAAAAACCTGTCCATAAAGATTCGTAGCAGTTTTATCTGTAGTAGCCCCAAAAAGGAAACAAGCCAGGTGCCCTTCACTGAGTGAAGAGTTAAGCAAGCAGTGGATCTTCCACACCATGGAATACTACTTCACAAAAGAAGAGAATGAATTATTGATACAGTAACAACTTGGAAAAATCTCAAGAGCACTTATGTGGAGAGAAAAAAGAAGTCAGTCTCAAAATGGTACATATTATATGAGTCCATCCATTTCCAAAACATAAAATTATGCAGATTGAGAGCTTCTTAGTGGTTGCCAGAGGTTAGGAAAGGAAGCAGAGTGAGTGACCCTGAAAGTATAGCATGTGAAAGCATCTTTGCCCTGATAGAACAGTTTCATATCTTGATCATGGTGATGGCTATTCTATGCATGTGATAAAATATTTTAGGCTTATACACAAAGAAGAAAAAAAGTAAATTCATGAAAAAGCTGTCCTCGGAGCCACCAGGGAAGCCCTGGTATTAAGAAATGTAGGCAGGTCAATAATCTTGTGCCAGTATCAAATTCCTGGTTTTCATAATGATCCATAGCAATGTGAGATGTTACCGTTGGGGGAACTTTGATTGGAGCTACGATGATCTCTCTGCATTATTTTTGTAACCTTTTGTGAATCTGAAGTTAAATTTTAAAGATGTTAGAAAATGAGGGAAATTTCTACTAGTCTATAAATTTCAAGTCTAAGAAAAAAAGGTCAATAGCCTTCTTGGATTGAAGCTACAATTTAGCTTAGAAAGGAAAAAAAGAGAGAGATCTTGGTATGTGAAGGGAAGGAGAAGTTAAATGGTAAAATAGAATTTAGATAGTACATAAATATTGTGTGCATAAGTATGTATATAATACATACATAAATAGAATATAAATAAGCTTTTTAAAACATTCATTCATTCCTTCAAAAACAAGATGCAGGCAAGCATGGGAATAACAGTATGGATGTTGGAACTTGACTGCCAGGGTTTGAATGTGTACAGTTTTGCCATATAACAGCTGTGTGAGCTTGGCAAATTCTTCCATTTTTCTGTGCTGCTTTGTTCTTGTTGGTAAAATAAAGCTAATAATAGAACCAAACTCTTAGTTTTTTGATGATTATATGTCTTAATACATGTTAGAAAAATATAGTATTTATTAAGCACCATCTGAGTGTAAACTTTTGCTACTACTACTTATGTATTTTCTTATTGAGTGTTTGCTGTGCTCAAAGTGATTTACTACAATATGTAGAAGAAAAAAAGATGAATGAGTAAAGGTTCTGTGTCTTTGGGGATCTTACAGTTTTGTAAGATGAAATGGATGAAATGGATTCTATGAGTAAAAAGCATAAAATCCTAGGTACAGAGGAGACATTCAAATTCGGTATCAGAGGAGACAAACCACATTATGCTGGGAACATTTACAGAGGGTTTGTCTGAAGGATGATATCTGAACCGAGTTTGAGGAATAGACCTGATTCCATATGTTCTGGGAAAAGCATTTCAGGCAGCAGGAACCCCATGGCTAATGCCAAGAGAAAATAGAGTGCGGAACACTCAAAACAGTGTCCAGTTGGACTTGTGCACAGTCTAGAAAGGGGTGTGAGACTGATCAACACTAAAAAGCAGATTGAAAACAGATGATGCCAACATAGAAAACCATCATAGAGGTGTGCCAAAAGAGATAAGAAAGATTATTCTTTAACTGAGAGCAACTTCCAAAGCTGCGATAACATGCTTGTCTTCTGAATTCTCCTCCTTAGCATAATAGATCTAGCTTCAGAGAAATCAGGCCTGACTCTGCCCTGGCAGAATTTGCAGCTGATGGAAGACTAGGGCATGAACATAGGCTGCAATACTTGAATTTTTTTTTTTTTAAATTGTATCTTTACTCTTCCTGGTGATTTTTTGAGGGAGAGAGCTAATCAGATCAGATCAGTCGCTCAGTCATGTCCGACTCTTTGCGACCCCATGAATCACAGCACTCCAGGCCTCCCTGTCCATCACCAACTCCTGGAGTTCACTGAGACTCATGTCCATCGAGTCAGTGAAGCCATCCAACCATCTCATCCTCTGTCGTCCCCTTCTCCTCTTGCCCTCAATCCCTACCAACATCAGAGTATTTTCCAATGAGTCAACTCTTCTCATGAGGTGGCCAAAGTACTAGAGTTTCAGCTTTAGCATCATTCCTTCCAAAGAAATCCCAGGGCTGATCTCCTTCAGAATGGACTGGTTGGATCTCCTTGCATTCCAAGGGACTCTCAAGAGTCTTCTCCAATACAGTTCAAAAGCATCAATTCTTCGGTGCTCAGCCTTCTTCACAGTCCAACTCTCACATCCATATGTGACCACTGGAAAAACCAAAGCCTTGACTAGACGAACCTTTGTTGGCAAAGTAATGTCTCTGTTTTTCAATATGCTACCTAGGTTGGTCATAACTTTCCTTCCAAGGAGTAACCATCTTTTAATTTCATGGCTGTAGTCACCATCCGCAGTGATTTTGGAGCCCAAAAAAATAAAATCTGACACTGTTTCCACTGTTTCCCCATCTATTTCCATGAAGTGATGGGACAGGATGCCATGATCTTCGTTTTCTGAATGTTGAGCTTTAAGCCAACTTTTTCACTCTCCACTTTCACTTTCATCAAGAGGCTTTTTAGTTCCTCTTTACTTTCTGCCATAAAGGTGGTGTCACCTGCATATCTGAGGTTATGGATATTTTTCCCGGCAATCTTGATTCCAGCTTGTGTTTCTTCTAGAAACACAACACTCCAAGAAACACCTGGAGTAACAGGCAAATTTGGCCTTGGAATATGAATGAAGCAGGGCAATGATTAATAGAGTTTTGCCAAGAAAATGCACTAGTCATAACAAACACCCTCTTCAAACAACACAAGAGAAGACTCCACACATGGACATCACCAGATGGTCAACACCGAAATCAGATTGATTATATTCTTTGCAGCCAAAGATGGAGAAGCTCTATACAGTCAGCAAAAACAAGACCAGGAGCTGACTGTGGCTCAGACCATGAACTCCTTATTGCCAAATTCAGACTGAAATTGAAGAAAGTAGGGAAAACCACTAGACCATTCAGGTATGACCTAAATCAAATCCCTTATGATTATACAGTGGAAGTGAGAAATAGATTTAAGGGCCTAGATCTGATAGATAGAGTGCCTGATGAACTATGGAATGAGGTTCGTGATATTGTACAGGAGACAGGGATCAAGGCCATCCCCATGGAAAAGAAATGCAAAAAAGAAAAATGGCTGTCTGCGGAGGCCTTACAAATAGCTGTGAAAAGAAGAGAAGCGAAAAGCAAAGGAGAAAAGGAAAGATATAAACATCTGAATGCAGAGTTCCAAAGAATAGCAAGAAGAGATAAGAAAGCCTTCTTGAGCCATCAATGCAAAGAAATAGAGGAAAACAACAGAATGGGAAAGACTAGAGATCTCTTCAGAAAATCAGAGATACCAAGGGAACATTTCGTGCAAAGATGGGCTCAATAAAGGACAGAAATGGTATGGACCTAACAGAAGCAGAAGATATTAAGAAGAGGTGTCAAGAATACACAGAAGAACTGTACAAAAAAGAGCTTCACGACCCTGATAATCATGATGGTGTGATCACTGACCTAGAGCCAGACATCCTGGAATGTGAAGTCAAGTGGGCCTTAGAAAGCATCACTACCTACAAAGCTAGTGGAGGTGATGGAATTCCAGTTGAGCTATTCCAAATCCTGAAAGATGATGCTGTGAAAGTGCTGCACTCAATATGCCCGCAAATTTGGAAAACTGAGCAGTGGCCACAGGACTGGAAAAGGTCAGTTTTCATTCCAATCCCAAAGAGAGCTAATACCACTCTGTTTGCTTGGATTTGTTCCATTTACTCCTCTTGAAAAGATATGCCTAGATTAATGTGAATACAATTGTATTGTTTAGATGATTGGCAGGGAAAATAAAACAGTGTTTGCTGGCCGTGGGAAGCAACCTTTGATTGGAGCAGTTAACACCTCCTGTTGTGGCATTGATTCAATCCCATCCAGCTTTGAAGTGGTTGGGTAGCTGTGTCATTCTTCATGGATTCTGGGTTTGCATTTTGAACTGTAAACAGGGCCATATTCAGAGGATCCCCTAGAGGCAAGATATTTTTTGCTGAGAACTGTTTAGAAATGTCCCTCAGGGAAAGAAAAGTGGCTTGTTAAAAAGAGAATAAAAGGTTTAGGCCCTTGGGGAATTAAAAGGACATGAAGGAAATGCTTTACTATTTTCAGATGCAGATCCTTTTTCACCTGTGATCATCTTTGGTAAAAAATGAAAATTTCATCCTTGCACTCAATTTGTGCGTTGCACTGTAGGCAAAGGGACATTTTCATTATCTATATTCAAAGACATTGATTGAATGCCAGACACTGCACACTATATCAAATGCAGAATTAGACAAGTCTCTACCCAGAACGCCTATAATTTAGATGCTATTTTCTTAAGCCACATCCCAACAGGAAAATAAACGCTTCCATTTCCTTCTCAGATACCTTTCCTTCTTTTCTCAGTTCCTGTCTCTGCATTCTCCCTCGACACCACCCAAAACTTGTTTCTATGTAAAGCCAGAAACTTGAGAAAGTGATTTTTTTAGCACTATCACTATTTTCCACCATTTTGTATTTCTAAAAAGCAGTGTTTTCTTGACAAAGAATTTTCTAAGCATAAGACTCAACTGAATAACTTTAAGGTCACTTCAGTAATCCACAGGGACAAAAGTATGTCAGGTAATAAAATCCATCATTTTTCTCTCAATTGTGCCCCTTTTAGTGCATTTCCAGCTTTCAATATCCTTTTTCTCTACCTTAATGGCTCAGAAATATTATCATTGATTTCACTTTCACTTTCCACATTGAAGTCTATTGTAAACCCTCTAAATGGCGAACTTGGAAAATATGGTGAAAGTATCTTATGACAAGTGATCTTCAGTACTACATCAGAGGATCTGAAACACCTGCTTCTGAAAATTCTCGATTGTTCTATTCCATGCCACTCACTAGCTTATTTTTTTGAAAGTTTCCTAAGCCTGACACAGGAAGAATAGTTTAATGAAATCCATACACTATTATAGCAAAGGCCAGTCTTAGGAGCTAGCTTAATGTTTTATTGATTGACTTACAGACTGATTATTGCTTGTATCATGCACACATATATAGTGTGATTTTCAAAAAGTGCTTAATTAATAAGCAAAAAGTAATTAATAAGAGACAGTCAAGCTAGACATTTCTATTGCCTATTCTTATAAGCCAATATTACTTTCTCTTGCCGTGAGCCACTAAAAAAATCTGAGGACACAGAGCAACACTGTGCTCTTAATCAACTATTGAACTCTGTGTAAGTGATCAAAGGTTAAGAGAGCACCTGGCCACCTTTGATCACCCTCATGAGTTCTGACAAGCTGCCATTCTTTTGTCCACCTCCAAGGGTTCTTTAGCCTCCAGAAAATTTCTATGGATTCAACAGAGTAAAAAGTTGAAGAAGGCAAAATTTTTGACTTTTTTGAAAAACCAGATAGGAGCAGAATAATGGCTATAAAGCTTAATGAGAAAGGCTATACATTAGCTATCTCACTGTCTCTAAGGTATGTAAATAAATCTTAAAATTAAAATAACCAGAGAGAATAAAAGGAACTTATTTTAAGTCAAAACGAATGGGAACTTAATAAAGCCCAAAGAAAGTATTTTTCATCATGATTGCATACTTTTTTACAGCCTGTTCATAAACGAATGATGAAGAAGTCTTACTTTGTCTTTTGTTCTACATTATAGAGTCACACCCTTCCCATCCAAATTTAATTTTGGCCCATTTCACTTTTTTCCCTCTTAAGTTCATTCTGAAAGGAATGATGTTAATTTCTCTCGAGTTCATTTCCTTCCACTTTGCATCATATCTTGGTGATCAACCTTGATGCATCCAGACAGCAGCACAATTTCTATTTTGTGTCTTTTTAAATATGACTTATGGTCCCTTTTCTTGCCCTTTATATATAACTTCAGGTCCCTGATATTACTCTTCAGACATGTCAATCATTTTCCCTCAAAAACCTGAAAACATCTGCAGCCAAATTTCTACCTTTATTCTCTGCGGATTCTATTTTTCCTGTTAGTGGCAAAAATGTGTATCATCACAATCTCAGAAAAACATTATTATGCGCTTTATGCTTCCTCAGGTGTTCTCCTTAAAGGGTCTCTTTGAAAGTCCTTGCTTCCCTTCTCTTTTTCACCATTTTATTTTCAGGAAATATTCTTAATTAGAAAGAACTACATTTGATAGGATAAATGAAGGAAGCCTGAATATAGAGACCTGAACTGATTATAGTGGGGCAAAGCTGACTCACAGAACCAGGTGCTCTCTCCACATTCTCTGATCTCCTGCAGGCCTCTTCACATTATTCTTGCACGCATGCTAAGTCTCTTCAGTCATGTCCAACTCTGAGTGGCCTCATGGACTGCAGCCTGCCAGGCTCCTCTATACGTGGGATTCTCCAGTCAAGAATACTGGAGTGGATTGCCATGCCCTTCTTCAGGAGATCTTCCCAATCCAGGGATCGAATCCTCGTCTCTTATGTCTCCTGCATTGTCAGGTGGATTCTTGACCACTAGCACCAGCTTGGAAGCCTTCACATTACTCTTACCTTGATTGGAACAGCCCCAAAGTTGCAGAGAACTAGAGACATGACACCTACCAGCACCATAGACATGCATGTGGGTGTGTATACACATGTGTATTATCCATGGGCATGATATAAATTCTAAAATTCCTACAGAAAAATATATAGACTCTGTACTCCTAACTTTCAGGTTTAAAAATATCACATTTTGCATTTTTGTCTGTTTTTTGTCTAATGAAATAAATCTGCAGACATAGCCAAAAGCTTCCAAGTTCTCTTTTTCCAACTTTTCCACAAGTAACAGATAACATGAAATTCCTCTCTGCATTTTTCATACATGTATTTATTGCAATATGTATTAATAGTAAACGAGATAGATGAAAACCTTTAAACCTTCTTTATGATCATGTATCATAAGCAAGGGCTTCCCTGGGAGCTCAGCTGGTAAAGAACCCACCTGCAGTGTGGGAGACTCCAGTTCAATTCCTAGGTCAAGAAGATCCCCTGGAGAAGGGATAGGCTACGCCCTCTATTATTCTTGGGCTGCCCTGGTGACTCAGATGGTAAAGAATCCACCTGCAATGCAGGAGACCTGGGTTTGGCCTCTAGGTTGGGAAGATCCCCTGGAGAAGGGCGTGGCAACCCACTCCAGTATTCTTGCCTGGAGATATCCCATGGAAAGAGAAGCCTGGTGTGCTACATGGACTTGCAAAGAATTCAGTTGAACATGACTGAGTGGCTAAGCACAGTACAGCATCATAAGAAAATGTAAAACACAGCAAATTCAGGCAAGACATTGACAATGTAATAAACAACCAAAAATTAGTATCTCAAGTACAAAAATGAATCACACAATTTCAGAAAAATAGAGCTCAGTGAAAGATGGCCAGGCATTTTGAGATTGCTCTTAGCACCCCTAGGAGGAAATTCTCTGTCTACTTGTGGGTTGTTTTTTTCTTTTTTTTTTTTTAATTGAAGGACAGTTGCTTTATAGAATTTTGTTGTTTTATGTCAAACCTCAACATGAATCAGCCATAGGGATACGTATATCCCCTCCCTTTTGAACCTTCCTCCCATCACCCTCCCCATCCCACCCCTCTAGGTTGATACACAGCCCCTGTTTGAGTTTCCTGAGCCATACAGTAAATTCCCTTTGGCTATTTATTTTACATGTGGTAAGGTAAGTTTCCATGTTACTCTTTCCATACATCTCACCTTCTCCTCCCCTCTCCCCATGTCCATAAGTCAGTTCTCTATTCTCAGGAATGTGGGGAGGCAGCTTTCAGAAACTCTACAAATTGAGGTTCAATAAGCTATCAGTTCTGGCTCCATATCACTCCATCAATCTGTATTATAACTCCCATTTGTGCAGAAGGGAACCCAATTCTGATGCACAAAATTAAAGATTTTGAATTCAAGGATGATTATACTCCATAAACATCTTCTAGGATATATAAGATTGGTATCTCTTGAAATCTTCAAATTAGTTTATTCTTGATAATACTTAACTATTATTTTAACAATTTGGTATGTCCATTTTGTTTTTTAATAAAATGGACATAATTATATGATATCTGTTCATGAGATGCACATGAAAATAAATCTGAAACTGTTGTGCTTTAACAAAAAAGGGCTGAATGTATTTATTAACATATCCCTCATATATAATGAAACTTTAATGATAATAGCATAGAAACTTATTTATAACAATTGTGCAATTAAAACCTGTGTATAGAGGTGAGAAAACACTATCTTATTTGTATGATAATGCATTTTTAATGTACACACATATCATTAAAAAGAAAAAGAAAACTATTTGCTGTTTGCTCTCTTTCCCTCTCTCTTTCTGCTCACCCCAACTCTCTACCTCAGATCCCAGAAAAATCTCTAAGTGAAGGGTGATAAATAATTAAGAGAATATGCAAGATCTGTTTTCCCTCAAATAAAACAGATACATATATGAAAAGGAGAAATTTAAAAGAAGAGGCAACAGAATAGTCAGTAGTTTTTCCTTAGATGTAAATTATTTATAGTCTTTATCAAGACTCAGTCATAATGTCATAATTATGATCATTTTTATTTTCCTAGAACTTTTTTTTATTACGTATAACTGTGTGTTAGTTCAATTATTAGGAGAAGTGGCTATCAAGACATGTAAGATATTTGGGGGTGGGGAAAAGGTCTGTGAAGGATAAGATACTGGGAGTAAGGACAGGCAGAGAGAGCTTGCAGCCCATAATGCAGTTTTGTCTGTACAACAGGTTAAAGCAAGAAAGCCTGCAGCACAACTCCAAAGATCTACTACACAAAACAATGGGAAGTCCCCAGACCAAAGTCAGAGAAGTGACCTTTGGCTCTGCACATTTAGTCCTAACACCAGTGAAATCTGTATAGTGAGTGATGGGATATTTCTGGAAATTGAATTGAATTTGAGGACGCCAAACTCAGCAGACGACAGGAAGTGAATCCAGGTGTCAAGTCAAGGGGCAAAGCAGCTGTGGAAAGCAGGCTCTAGAATGTTCTCTAATTATAATCTCTGTCTCCTAGTATTCATGTTCTTATGTCATTATCTCCTGTTCACTATGAACAAGACCTGCAATTTTCATCTAGCCATAGATTGCTGCTGCTGCTAAGTCACTTCAGTCGTGTCCGACTCTGTGTGACTCCATAGATGGCAGCCCACCTGGCTCCCCTGTCCCTGGGATTCTCCAGGCAAGAACACTGCAGTGGGCTGCCATTTCCTTCTCCAATGCATTAAAGTGAAAACTGAAAATGAAGTCGCTCAGTTGTGTCCAACTCTTCGCGACCCCATGGACTGTAGCTTACCAGGCTCCTCCTCCATGGGATTTCCCAGGCAACAGGACTGGAGTGGGGTGCCATTGCCTTCTCCGAGCCATAGATTAGGGCAACTTTAATGGATGTTCATTCTGTGACTGGACTAGGTAACAGAGTCATATCCACTTTAGCAGATTTTCTCCCTTGCTAACTTTGATAAAGTTGACATGTGGGGGAGATCCACGAGGCAAAGAACCAAAGTGACTCTCCAACAATTAAGAATTGAGACTTTCAATCCAAAAACACTTGAAAGTGTGTTAGTCACTCAGTCATGTCTGACTCTTTGTGATCCCATGGACCTAAGCCTGCCAGGCTCCTCTGTTCATGGAATTCTCCAGGCAAGAATACTGGAGTGGGTTGCCATTTCCTCCTCCAGGGGATCTTCCCTACCCAGGGATTTTCGCATTGTGGGCAGATTCTTTACCATTTGAGCCACCAGGAAAGCCCTAGAATGGGCTACAATTCTACCTGTAACCTGTGAGTTTGGGAGTGAATACTTTCCCAGCTAAATGTTCATATGAGATCCTGGCCCTGGCTGGCATCTCAATTTTCAGCCCTGTGAAAGATCCTGATCAGAGGACCCAGTTAAGTAATGCCCAGATTTCTGACCCACAGAAAATTTGAAATAATAAATGTATCTTATTTTAAACTATTAAATTTGTGGGAATTTGTTAGTAGTAGAAAACTAATACAGCATCCAAATATGTAGGGGAATCAGGTAGATAAATGTATCAGGACTTCTTAAATGGGTTTTGTCATGTGTGTGGTATTCTTTAAACTTTGAGAATTTTGGTTTATTTTTATTTTTTCTTCATCCCAATTCTCAATCAATGATTTATTAACTCTTAACTGGTCATTAAGATCTGAGTAAAGCGTCTGGCACATAGTGAGCTGCCATTTCACATGGGGAAAATACTCAAAATTAAATTTACATACACCAAATTACTAGTAGTACACACCTCCTTTTCCTGTAGTTCACTTTGATGTAATATAATGTCATCTCCTCTCCCTTAATTGCCCTTATGTTCCACAATAAATTGAATTTAACAGCACGGAAATCTTAGATGTCATAGTTTTCGGAGTGAGTATGTAGTAAAAAGTGTACTGATGTAAATTAGCCTTGGACAATAAAAATGGCCTGCTCACAGAATGAATTTAACCTGGTGATTATGTAGAAAATATTTGGAGAGAGAAGATTTCTGAGTTCTGTGTGTGAAATGTGGTATGCCATTTTTATTTTTGAAAATCCCAATCTGACCCAGTGTAATGCAAACAGTATGTTGCCTCCACATCAGCATAACATCCCACAATATAGGGAAATGAGTTACTCTTATAGGAGGATTTGGCATTCTCTTTGCCGTGAAAATCCATTCTTTTATCTCCAAGGTGTTAATGTAAATTCACGGCACAGTTTTGGAAAAGGAGGAAGAAGCTAAAGGTTTGGGCTGTTTGCAAATCGCTTGTTATTGTACCTCTTTAAACTACTCTCTTTGACTGCACGAGGCTTTGATAGCTCATCTAGCTGCCATAGCATGAGCGCAATGCTGCAGGCATGAGGCGATTGGGGGCAGCATGTTATTGACAGAATCTCCTGAATGATGATTTATTATTAACATCAATGGGAACAACACTTGTTCTTTCTAAAAAGCCTGTTTGTTCCTCTTGCCTCACCTGGGAGGAACACTCTGCCCAGGACGGAGATGCTGTTTGTACTGTGTTATTTAGCCTTCTCTACAACCGCTGAATTTTTACATGGCCTGGTGATTTTTCTGGCCTCCATTCTGATGGCTTACCAACCATCTAGAGTTGTGACATATCCAGAAATACTCTGAAAGCAAGACCATTTAGCAAGAAATAATTAAACAAGAGAGAGTATCCATGCTAAAACAAACAAACAAAATAGTTTACCTTTGGCACATAGTTTCCCAAAAAGAATAGTTGCTTATACCATGAGGATATTTGTGCAAATTTGATGCTGGAAAACAAAGAATCTTATGTATCATGTATATTACAGGATAAAACACAAAACTGATCATTATCCACCAAATAGCTTTGAACATACCACTTCCCGTAGCTAACTCCTGGAAGTTACGCACATCAGCTTATCATGGTTCTGCCCTGTCTTGGTGAATATTTACTTCTCTCTTCTTAAATCATTTAGGTAAGTGCTTCCAAAAAACTGTTCTCCTCAGGTGTACAAACAGGCCCTCAATTTTAAGTGAAGTATTCTTCATTGGAACTTTAAATAATAAAGCAAAATGTAATATTTAAAATGAAAGATAATGGTTTCTTCAAACGAATGCGGCAATCATAATGTAGACTTTAACCAATGCATTAAAAAAACATAATTTAAGTTGTAGATTTGACTCCATACCAAGCTGGATTATGATATACAAATATTGCCCTTATATATGTATGTTTATGCACACATCTGTCTATCTATTTATATATACATGTACACTATACATATGTAGTGAAGGTGAAAGAGGAGAGAAAAAAACTGGCTTAAAACTCCACATTCAAAAAACTAAGATCATGGCATCTGGTCTCATCACTTCATGGCAAATAGTGAAAAATGGTAACAGTGGTAGACTTTATTTTCTGGGGCTCTATAATAACTGTGGACAGGTCAGCCATGAAATTAAAAATGCTTGTTCCTTGGACAAAAGCTATGACAAACCCAGACGGCATGTTCAAAAGCAGAGACATCATTTTGCAGACAAATGTCTGTATAGTCAAAGCTATGGTTTTTCCAGTAGTCACGTATGGATGTGAGAGTTGGGCCATAAAGAAGAATGAGTGCCAAAGAATTGGTGCTTTCAAACTGCAGTGCTGCAGAAGACTCTTGAGAGTCCCTTGGACTGCAAGAAGATCAAATCAATTAATCCTAAAGAAAATCAACCCTGAATATTTATTGTAAGGAAAGATACTGAAGCTGAAGCTCCAATACTTTGGCCACCTTATGTGAAGATGGCCACATAAGGTGGCCATATATATACATACATACATACATACAAATAGCATGGTTTGTTTTTACCTTATATTTTTACCAAAATAGAAAAAAATCTTGATCACATTAGAGTCAATATCTTCCTCCAGGATTGATGATTAATAGGTCTAATATTGACCCAGAAATTTCTCATTCAAACTATTTCAGAATTTTGTCAGATGTCATTTAAATAGTATGTCATCTTTTAAATAATCAAAAAGTTGTTGAATGATAGCAGTAGAAAAACCTCCAAACCACAATTTGGTAGAATTTAACTCCATAAAGTATGTTTTCCTGTTTCTAGAATGCTTGGATGTGACTTTTTAACATATTGCACGTGACAAAACGACTGGGGTCTGGATAGTGAGAGGCCAGAACATATGTCACTGCTGCAGGTACCTAGACAAGCCACATACAATCATGGAAAAGTCAATTTTCAATATTATCAGCCTTCTAATGAGGAAGTTTTCCTTCAATAGCATAATTCAACATGCAAAATCACAATCTTGTGTTGACTGTTCACTTTTCAGGGTAAACATTTATTTTGATCTTATGTATAATCTTAATTTGTTTATAAAAGTTTAATGATATTTTGGTACAAATGACAGACTACCAAATTCTTCACTATGAATCATGTGTATCGACATGACAACCTCTGCTCTTTGTAAGACAACACTCTTTCTTTCTGCATCTATAGTTTGTGCTTCATTAGGACATTGTCCATCCTGTATCATGAGTTATGAATAATCTTAAACTCACAAAGCAACCTTTATCTTCTTTCATGGATTATATGTCATGAATGGAAGAAAAAAATCATAAAGCACTCCTCCTTTATATGTGCACCATCCATTGGGCAAGAGCTTATTGATACTGTAAATCACTGGTTTTTCTAGAATGTAATATCAAATATATGCTTGGAGGTATGTGAGGATAACTTCTCTTTTGTACTGTAGGCATAAATATTATGTAACATCCATTGGAATTAAGACTCCTAGTTTTTCATCAAACACATTGCGGTCAACAAGGATTATACTTCTGTATCAGTCTGCCCCTCTTCCACTGAAAAATATGATTTTTCACTTGCTTTGGAAGTCCTAGACCCTTTTCAGGAAAAGTTGTTGAGCTTAATTTTAAAGTTGGAAGACATTCAATGGATTAATTTCCCTCTTAATATTAAGTTTCATAACACTTGGGACTAGAAGTAAATGGAATACTGATCTGATAAAGTTGAAATTTTTGAATATCCATATTGGCAATTTTTCAACATATTTTTAAGCTGCTATGAGGAGCCACCCCACGTCCGAGGTCAGGCGCAGCTGCGGAGAGTTACCAGACTGCGACGGCACAGGAAAGGCCAAGAGGAGTTACCACGTCCAAGGTCAAGGGCAGAGACGAGAGGAGTTACCCCGCGTCGGAGGTCAGGGGCAGCGGCTGAGAGCACCAGACTGCAACGGCACAGGAACGGCTGAGAGGAGTTACTGCGTCCAAGGTCAGGGGTGGTGACAAGAGGAGTTACCCGGCCTCCGAGGTAAGGGGCAGCGGCTTGGAGGAGCTACCCCACGCCCCTAAGCCTGAGGCCAGGGGCGGCGGGTGGGAGGAGCAATCCCACGCCTGAGGCCAAGGGTGGCAGCCGGGAGGAGCAATCCCACGCCTGAGGCCAGGGGCAGTAGCCAGGAGGACCAACCCCACGTCCAAGGAGCCATGGCTGCGCGGGCGCAGGAGGGCCTAGAGGAGCTATCCCACGTTGAAGGTCAGGAAGGGCAGTGGTGAGGAGAGACCCCTCGTCCAAGGTAAGGTGCAATGGCTGTGCTTTGCTGGAGCAGGCGTGAAGAGATATGCCACGCCCAAGGTAAGAGAAACCCAAGTAAGACGGTAGGTGTTGCAAGAGGGCATCAGAGGGCAAACACACTGAAACCATACTCACAGAAAACTAGTCAATCTAATCACATTTGGACCATAGCCTTCTCTAACTCAATGAAACTAAGCCATGCCCTTGGGGCAACCCAGGATGGGCGGGTCATGGTAGAGAGATCTGACAGGATGTGGTCCACTGGAGAAGGGAATGGCAAACCACTTCAGTATTCTTGCCTTGAGAACCCCATGAACAGTATGAAAAGGCAAAATGATAGGATACTGAAAGAGAAACTCCCCAGGACAGTAGGGGCCCAATATGCTACTGGAGATCAGTGGAGAAATAACTCCAGAAAGAATGAAAGGATGGAGCCAAAGCAAAAAAGAATACCCAGCTGTGGATGTGTCTGGTAATAGAAGCAAGGCGTGATGCTGTAAAGAGCAATATTGCATAGGAACCTGGAATGTCAGGTCCATGAATCAAGGCAAATTGGAAGTGGTCAAACAAGAGATGGCCAGAGTGATTGTCGACATTCTAGGAATCAGCGAACTCAAATGGTCTGGAATGGTGAATTTAAGTCAGATGACCATTATATCTACTACTGCGGGCAGGAATCCCTCAGAAGAAATGGAGTGGCCATCATCGTCAACAAAAGAGTCTGAAATGCAGTACTTGGATGCAATCTCAAAAACAACAGAATTATCTGTTCGTTTCCAAGGCAAACCATTCAGTGTCACAGTAATCCAAGTCTATGCCCCAACCAGTAACGCTGAAGAAGCTGAAGTTGAACAGTTCTATGAGACCTACAAGACCTTTTAGAACTAACACCCAAAAAAGATGTCCTTTTCATTATAGGGGACTGGAATGCAAAAGTAGGAAGTCAAGAAACACCTGGAGTAACAGGCAAATTTGGCCTTGAAATATGGAATGAAGCAGGGCAAAGACTAATAGAGTTTTGCCAAGAAAATGCACTGGTCATAACAAACACTCTTCCAACAACACAAGAGAAGACTCTACACATCGACGTTACCAGATGGTCAACACAGAATTCAGATCGATTATATTCTTTGCAGCCAAAGATGGAGAAGCTCTGTACAGTTAGCAAAAACAAAACCAGGAGCTTACTGTGGCTCAGACCGTGAACTCCTTATCGCCAAATTCAGACTAAATTGAAGAAAGTAGGGAAAAGCACTAGACCATTCAGGTATGACCTCAATCAAATCCCTTATGATTATACACTGAAAGTGAGAAATAGATTAAAGGGCCTAGATCTGATAGGTAGAGTGCCTGATGAACTATGGAATGAGGTTCGTGACATTGTACAGGAGACAGGGACCAAGACCATCCCCATGGAAAAGAAATGCAAAAAAGCAAAATGGCTGTCTGGGGAGGCCTTACAAATAGCTGTGAAAGAAGACAAGCAAAAAGCAAAGGAGAAAAGGAAAGATATAAACATCTGAATGCAGAGTTCCAAAGAATAGCAAGAAGAGATAAGAAAGCCTTCTTCAGCGATCAATGCAAAGAAATAGAGGAAAACAACAGAATGGGAAAGACTAGGGATCTCTTCCGGAGAAGGCAATGGCACCCCACTCCAGTACTCTTGCCTGGAAAATCCCATGGATGGAGGAACCTGGTGGGCTGCAGTCCAAGGGGTGACGAAGAGTCGGACACGACTGAGCGACTTCACTTTCACTTTTTCGCTTTCATGCATTGGAGAAGGAAATGGCAACCCACTCCAGTTTTCTTGCCTGGAGAATCCCAGGGACAGGAGAGCCTGGTGGGCTGACGTCTATTGGGTCACGTGGAGTCGGACACGACTGAAGTGACTTAGCAGCAGCAGCAGCAGGGATCTCTTCAAGAAAATCAGAGATACCAAAGGAACATTTCATGCAAAGATGGTCTCGATAAAGGACAGAAATGGTATGGACCCAACAGAAACAGAAGATATTAAGAAGAGGTGGCAAGAATACACAGAAGAACTGTACAAAAAAGATGTTCATGAACAAGATCATCACAATGGTGTGATCACTGACCTAGAGCCAGACATCGTGGAATGTGAAGTCATCTGGGCCTTAGAAAGCATCACTACGAACAAAGCTAGTGGAGGTGATGGAATTCCAGTTGAGCTGTTCCAAATCCTGAAAGATGATGCTGTGAAAGTGCTCCACTCAATATGCCTGCAAATTTGGAAAACTGAGCAGTGGCCACAGGACTGGAAAAGGTCAGTTTTCATTCCAATCCCAAAGAAAGGCAATGCCAAAGAGTGCTCAAACTACTGCACAATTGCACTCATCTCACACACTAGTAAAGTAATGCCCAAAATTCTCCAAGTCTGGCTTCAGCAATATGTGAACCGTGAACTTCCTGATGTTCAAGCTGGTTTTAGAAAAGGCAGAGGAACCAGAGATCAAATTGCCAACATCTGCTGGATCATGGAAAAAGCAAGAGAGTTCCAGGAAAACTTCTATTTCTGCTTTATTGACTATGCCAAAGCCTTTGACTGTGTGGATCACAATAAACTGTGGAAAATTCTGAAAGAGATGGGAATACCAGACTACCTGATCTGCCTCTTGAGAAATCTGTATGCCGGTCAGGAAGCAACAGTTAGAACTGGACATGAAACAACAGACTGGTTCCAAATAGGAAAAGGAGTACTTCAAGGCTGTATATTGTCACCCTGTTTATTTAACTTATATGCAGAGTACATCATGAGAAACGCTGGACTGGAAGAAACACAAGTTAGAATCAAGATTGCTGGGAGAAATATCAATATGATATGCAGATGAGAAATATCAATATCAGATATGCAGATGACACCACCCTTATGGCAGAAAGTGAAGAGGAACTAAAAAGCCTCTTGATGAAAGTGAAAGTGGAGAGAGAAAAAGTTGGCTTGAAGCTCAACATACAGAAAACGAAGATCATGGCATCTGGTCCCATCACTTCATGGGAAATAGATGGGGAAACAGTGCAAACAGTGTCAGAGTTTATTTTGGGGGGCTCCAAAATCACTGCAGATGGTGACTGCAGCCATGAAATTAAAAGACACTTACTCCTTGGAAGGAAAGTTATGACCAACCTAGATAGCATATTCAAAAGCAGAGACATTACTTTGCCAACAAAGGTTCGCCTAGTCAAAGCTTTGGTTTTTCCAGTGGTCATGTATGGATGTGAGAGTTGGACTATGAAGAAGGCTGAGCACCAAAGAATTGATGCTTTTGAACTGTGATGTTGGAGAAGACTCTTGAGAGTCCCTTGGACTGCAAGGAGATCCAACCAGTCCATTCTGAAGGAGATCAGCCCTGGGATTTCTTTGGAAGGAATGATGCTAAAGCTGAAACTCCAGTACTTTGGCCACTTCATGCAAAGCGTTGACTCATTGGAGAAGACTCTGAGGCTGGGAGGGATTGAGGGCAGGAGGAGAAGGGGACGACAGAGGATGAGATGGCTGGATGGCATCACTGACTCAATGGATGTGAGGCTGAGTGACCTCTGGGAGTTGGTGATGGACAGGGAGGCCTGGCGTGCTGTGATTTATGGGGTCGCAAAGAGTCGGACATGACTGAGTGACTGATCTGATCTGATCTGATGCAAAACAATGATGCCTTTCAGGATTCTGCTGCTGCTTCTGCTTAGTTGCTTCAGTCGTGTCCAACTCTGTGCGACCCCATAGACAGTAGCCCATCAGGCTCCCCTGTCCCTGGGATTCTCCAGGCAAGAACACCGGAGTGGGTTGCCCTTTCCTTCTCCAATGCATGAAAGTGAAAAGTGAAAGTGAAGTCGCTCAGTCGTGTCCAGCTCTTAGCTACCCCATGGACTGCAGCCTACCAGGCTCCTCCATTCATGGGATTTTCCAGGCAAGAGTACTGGAGTGGGGTGCCATTGCCTTCTCCATTCAGGATTCTAATATATACTTTTTAGCAAATTGTTGTTTTAATAGCATTATTAGCAAATTATTGTTTCCCTGAACTAAATATTTACTACTGTGAGTTAGAGATTATATGCTTTTCCACTGATTCATAACAAGTGACCACAAATATAGAGGCTTAAAACAATACCCAATTATCTTATAGTCTCATAGCTCTGAAGCTCTGTTGAACACAGTGTCCCACAAGATTAAATAACAATGTCAGCTTGTCAAGCCTCTTGCGTGGAGGCTCTAGGGAAGTATCTGCTTCCAAGCTCATAGATTTTGTAGGCAGAATTCAGTTGATTGTGGTTGAAGGACTGAAATTCCTGTTTCTTTGGTGGCCAGGGACCTCAGGGCTCCTTAAGACTGTCCATATTTCTTATTCTCCTTCATCCCCAGCACCAAGTACACAAATTTTTCTCACACTTTGCAACTCTTTGACTTCCTCCTTCTGGCAGCAGCAGGAAAAACTTTCTGCTTAAAGCTCTCACCGGATTAAGTCAGGCTCATCTGCATAATCCCTGTCTTAAATTCCATAGTGCCTTAATGTTATAAAGCACATAATCATGAGACAGATATAAAACACTCAGAGGTTCTGGAAATTAAGGCAGAGCATCTCTAAGGACCATTTTGAACTTATGCTTACTATAGGGATGTAGCAGGCAAGCGAAGAGGAGCTAAAGAGCTTCTTGATGAAAGTGAAAGAGGAGAGTGAAAAAGCTGACTTAAAACTCAGCATTCAAAAAACAAAGATCTTGGCATCTGGTCCCATCACTTCATGTCAAATATATGGAAAAACAATGGAAACAGTGACAAACTTTATTATATTGGGCTCCAAAATCACAACAGATGGTGATTACAGCCAAGAAACTAAAAGACACTTGGTCCTTGGAAGAAAAGCTATGACAAACTTAGACAACACATTAAAAAGAAGAGACATTACTCTGTCAACAAAGTTCCTTATAGTCACAGCTATTGTTTTTCCAATAGTCATGTATGGATGTGAGAGTTGAACCATTAAGAAAGTTAAGCACCCAAAAATTGGTGCTTTTGAACTGCGGTGTTGGAAAAGACTCTTAAGTGTCCCTTGGACTGCAAGGAGATCAAACCAGTCAGTCCTAAAGGAAATCAATCCTGAATATGCATTGGAAGGACTGAGGTTGATGCTGAACCTCCAGTACTTTGGTCACCTGATGCAAAGAACTGACTCATTGGAAAAGCACCTGATGCTGGGAAAGATTGAAGGCAGGAGGAGAAGGGGACGACATAGATGAGATGGTTGGTTGGCATCACGGACTGACTTGATGGACATGAGTTTGAGTAAACTCTGGGAGATGGTGATGGACAGGGAAGCCTGACGTGCTGCAGTCCATGGGGTTGCAAAGAGTTGGACACAACTGAGTGATTGAACTGAACTGAACCAGTACCTCTGAGAAACACTGATCAAGATATATTTATGATCCTTTTTTCTTATTTCTATGCATTTTCCCTGGGTTTTTCCAGTGTCTGTCATTCTTTAGTTTTCATCTATAAAATGATGTTTTATAAAATAATATACTATGTAAAATGATATACCAAATCTACCTCTTCACCTCCAATCACAAGTTAGAAAATATTATTTTCTTTTTCTCATTGAATTTTCAGAAGATTCTTATGCAATGTGTTAGATGAACTCATTATCTCTGCCAGCCTCAATATCTACTCCTACTTCTGATGGTGAATATAAATTTATGTTTCAAATAGTCTTCATTTTTCAAAGATGTTTGGCTGACCCTATATGATAATTTGGGTTAAAATCTTATTCTAGAAATATTTCCCTGTTTATTTGTACTCTAACCATCGGTATTATTTCCAATTTATTTTTTACAAATCTGTTTTAAACTGTTTTGCCATCTTGTAAGGATTGATTAATTATAAAATGGTTAAAGCACCATTGTCTACAGTCCATGGTATATGTTGGGGTCAGGAGTAAGTGACAAATTTGTGTAAAATCTGGACCATCACACATGAAGTTTAAATACAGATGCTGTGCCAACCTGTGTATGAAATCATAGTCTATTATTCAGATAAATGAAAATGGGAGGTCTAATATTTTCTTCCCATCTGTGTAGTATCTATCAAGGATGCCTATGCATTTTAAGACATCATTATTATGTACGGCGCCAGCTGCAAACACCTGTCATTCATTGCCTGAGGGTTTTCTCTTGCCACTAAAGTCTGTATGGACTTCATATGGGGAACACAAGAATTGCCACACAATTCATGTTCCTAGGGGCAACTCTTAACTGAAGACTTATGTGAATTGGTGGATAATTATCAACTTAGCTTCTCATTTATTTTATTCTTGTTTTTTTTGTGTTTTTTTTTTTTTTTTTTAAGCAAAAGCATATTTGAAGTATAGCCACTCCCTTCTCCTGGGGATCTGCCCAACCCAGAAATTAAACCCGGGTCTCCTGTATTGCAGGAGAAGGCAATGGCACCCCACTCCAGTACTCTTGCCTGGAAAATCCCTTGGATGGCAAAGCCTGGTAGGCTGCAGTCCATGAGGTCGCTAAGAGTCAGACATGACAGCGATTTCCCTTTCACTTTTCACTTTCACGCATTGGAGAAGCAAATGGCAACCCACTCCAGTGTTCTTGCCTGGAGAATCCCTTGGATGGCAAAGCCTGGTAGGCTGCAGTCCATGAGGTCACTAAGAGTCAGACATGACTGAGCAATTTCCCTTTCCCTTTCACTTTCACGCATTGGAGAAGGAAATGGCAACCCACTCCAGTGTTCTTGCCTGGAGAATCACAGGGACGGGGGAGCCTGGTGGGCTGCTGTCTATGGGGTCGCACAAAGCTGGACACGACTGAAGCGACTTAGCAGCAGCAGCAGCAGCTCCTGCATTGCAGGCAGATTCTTTTCCATCTGAGCCACCAGGGAAGCTCCTATATTTTATTTACAATGTGTTGATTTCTGGTGAACAGCAAAGTGATTCAATTTTATATGGATGTACAAAGGTTCGCCTAGTCAAGGCTATGGTCTTTCCTGTGGTCATGTATGGATGTGAGAGCTGGACTGTGAAGAAGGCTGAGCACCGAAGAATTGATGCTTTTGAACTGTGGTGTTGGAGAAGACTCTTGAGAGTCCCTTGGACTGCAAGAAGATCCAACCAGTCCATTCTGAAGGAGATCAATCCTGGAATTTCTTTAGAAGGAATGATGCTAAAGCTGAAACTCCAGTATTTTGGCCACCTCATGCAAAGAGTTGACTCATTGGAAAAGACTCTGATGCTGGGAGGGATTGAGGGCAGGAGGAGAAGGGGACAACAGAGGATGAGATGGCTGGATGGCATCACTGACTCAATGAGTGTGAGTCTGAGTGACCTCCGAGAGCTGGTGATGGATAGGGAGGCCTGGCGTGCTGCGGTTCATGGGGTCGCAAAGAGTCGGACACGACTGAGCGACTGATCTGATCTGATCTGATCTGATATATATATATGTATTTATATATATTCTTTTTTATACTCATGGTTTATCATTAGATATTGAATATAGTTCTCTGTGCTATATAGTAGGACCTTGTTGTTTATCCATTCTATACATAATAGCTTACATCTGCTAACCTCAACTTCCCACTCCATCCTTCCCCCAACCCCTTCCCCCCTGGCAACTACCAGTCTGTTCTCTATGTCCATGATTCTATTTCTGTTTCATAGATAGATTCCCTTATAATGTATTTTAGATTCCACATGTAAGTGATATCATGTGGTATTTGTCTTTCTCTTCCTGGCTTTCTTCAGTATGATCATCTGCATCCATTCCAGCCCCTCATTTGAGATAGTGCTAACACGGAGTCCACACTGCCTCCTAGAGGTCCTATCTAAATTAACACGTTGTGCACAGGAGTGACCTGCTTATTAGCATTCTTCATGGAATCCAGGCTCTTTCCTCTTTCCCTTCCTGACTTCCTTACTCATGCTTTCTGGGACTACTCCCCAAAAAGTATTATGTGTTTGCCTCTAGCAAATTCCAGCATGAGACAAGGCACCCGCCTATAAACTTGAGCTCTCCCTGGGGAACCTGCACCATAGCAGAATGGAGACCACTCTGCTATAAGATAAAATCTACACATCTCATCTCACAGGTAAAAGGCCTCATCATCTGGCCCTTTCCTCTTCCCTCCCTATCCCTTCTCACTCATAGTACAAACTCACCGAATGTCTAACCACTCAATAAAAACTTCATTCTTTTTCACTATCCTATTTCATTACACCGTTCAATGTTCTCTCTCCTATATCATTGGACATGTTTCCTAGAGGCCTAGATTATTGTGGGGGTCTAGAACTAATTTAAATGTGGACTAGGTGAATGAATAGATTAATAAAAGTACATCTTAAGTACAATCTAAATAGACTTAATTACTAGAAACAATTTTCTTCAATTCCCTGGTCTCATATATATTAGAATGTTTACTATATGGTAATGCAAGTTCTGGGACAAAGAATTTCAAACAACTCTAGTAGCAGCCATGAGACCAATTCTTTAAAAGGTGCACTTTTATTAGTAATGATGTCATCTCTATCATAACAAAACACAATCCTCTTCTTATCAAGAACTATAGCAAAGATATGGGATGATATAGATGATCCCTGTGAAATATGCCAATAGCATGCATCATTAATGTATTTTAAGTTATAATATTTTAAAAAAGGAATTTCTAGTCACATAGCTCCCCTCATTTATTCACCAAAGGAATACATAAATTAGCTTCTTCACATCCAGATTGAATAATATATACAGATATCACCACCACCGACAAAGATTTTAATCATCAGATATGCATGTTTTTATAGATGATCACATCAGGAAAAGAAAGCCCATCCTACACCTTCCAAATGGCATTTCATGGTTTATACCAAAGAGTCACAGAATATGCAGCAAAACTAAATATGGGGCATACCAACTAAATATAAGGCACGTCCTATCCGACCAGTTGTCACCCAGAAGAAATGCCTATCCACAATACAACCAAATCTGTATGATGCTTGAGGTGGGGGTGGGGGGTAGGGGGGGTGGGGGGAGGGGGTTGCGGAGGATGGAATTAAGCAGTGGACATCTAAGTGGAAGCATCCGTTAACAAATCAGTTTTCAAGTTATATGTAAAAGAGGATTTAGTTTAAAGAATACCACAGTTACCTTTTGAGGTGTAATTTAAAAAGGCAGAAATGGAAGTTTTAAGGTGCAATATGTATTATGTAAAAGGGCAAAATAAATTTTGCTGTTTGACCTTTCGGATATTCTTTTTACACGATTCCATCCCTCATGGTCTCTTCTATTTCATGTAACAGAAAGTAAACCATCAAAATACAAAACATGCTAACACTTCAGAAGTACAGTTTCTGCAAAGCTTGATGCAGCCATAATCTTTCACAAATTAAATTCTAAAGGTTAAAAAGAACTCAACACTAAGAGTATGAATGGAAGAGGAAAAATGTGCCCCTGGGAGCTGTGAGAATCTGCTTCTTTTTTGTTCTAATAACATGACTTTTTTATGCATGTTACTATTTTTTATTTTCAGCCTCAGAGAGTTCTAGCTTTTGGACAAAGCAAGTTTATAATGACAAATAAAAACTAAGTATGTACAGGCTGTTTTTTTTTCTTTTTTCCTGAAGTTTGCTATGAGAAAAGGCCAAGGATTGTCATCAGGGAGAGTTTGGAATCTTTAGACTCACCTGTCTTTCACAAAAAAAATACAAAATACATCTCTATCAGAAGTCATTGCTGCCAAAATAAATTCACTTCAGGCAGTAAGTATTTCAATAGATAATAAACTGGATGGATTAGATGCCAGGGTCACTATATTAGAGAGCTCAGATGGAAACACAGATCAAAACACCGAATGGCTAGAAGGCAAGGTAAAAAAAATAAAAAATACAGGCAGAGAGCATCTCCGCCTGTTTTTCTTACAATACCATCAAAGACAGAGGGGTCTTTGAACTTTGGAGGGAAAATGTAGGAAAAAAAAAAAAAAAAGAATGATTACAGCAGGTGCTATCTTCCTTTTTTCTCCTGGTAGATTGCACTGACATTTTCACAGAACCTAAGATCCGTTAGGTACAAAATACTGTATTTTAAATTAAAGTCTTGACTAAGTAACACATCATTGATTAAAATCAAAATGAAAATCTGTCATAATTATAATCTTCAGTCTCCATTTTAACTCCGTGTTTGGTTTTTTTTTTTTTGAAATGTTAAATTTCTCTTTCTTTGCCTCTGATATTTTTGGCGAAAGATGTTCCTGAATAGTTAAAATCTCTCACTGTCAGACAGCAGAAAAGAAGAATGTAGCAAATTAAAAAGTTCAAAAAATAAAATAGAAATACTATAGACTCAGAAGAATACCTCCACATAATTTTCTAATGAGCTGCTAGCGATGTACTGCGTTGAAGGATACCTTCCTTCAGCAACGCAAATAAAGCATATTGCTCTCATATATGGAAAATAAGTGTAATCCTACTTATTGACTATTCTGATGGTCAACTAATATTTGCCACTGTAATCCCCTTACAAGCTTAAAGGGAACCAAATAACAGATTAATTGCACACAGAAACAATGGCCCTATTATTTTTGTTGTCTCTTGTACTGAAGCTGATTCACAGCAGATGTTTCCATTTCTGTTGTTATGCATAGCACAGACCTTCATATAAACCATAGCATCAGGCACTCTATATTTGCATTGCTGTTTTTCTTTTGACTCTTTGATTGGAAGGATATTATTATTATCCTCACTTACTATTTATTGAGCAGCCACATGAGTGCATTGCACAGCTGCATAATACAAAAAGACAGTCCCAACCCTATACAGAGATTTGACTTAAAAAAAAAAAAAATAACAAAACTCCCTATACTCCCATTAAAAAGGTTATTGCCTAAGAAATGTTTTATTTGTTTTAGTCTTGCATGGTTACCTATTTTACAAAATTAGATCAATTTTTAATGACTGCATTAAATTGCAATGTCTCCATTCAGAAAATGGACCAAATAAAATCCATTCTTTAGGTAGTTAAGAAGCATGAAAATAAAACTTGGCAGAATGTTCAGTCATTTATATGATTGCAGACAGAACTAAGAAAGAGGCATGTAGTTAAAATCCAGATGTTAGGATTTTTAACAAAATATTTTCCTTCTCAAAGCAGCATATTTTTAAGGTTAAAAAAAAATTACAGCAAAAGCCAAATCTCACTATGTGCTGTGTAATCAGTATTTTGTGTACCTAGATTGACACCAGGCCTTGGGAACAACTTAGAAACTATAGATTCTGAGACATCTCCTTGTTTGCAGTAACTGTAAATTAAGAATATCAGAAGCTGGAGTGCTCAGAGAATTTTCATCTCAGCCATCCTTAGAGAAATCAGCATAATTACCAACACTTTTGACTTCCAGGTATATCCTCACTCTTTGTTTATTCCTATATGTTTAAAAATTTGGATGGAGTGTCTTTTGCACATGTAGGCGGAATATAGAAGATGGCCTTAGACCTTCTCCTACTAATGGTGGGAAGGTGAATTTGACCCACATTTTTTTCTAAGATTTTAATATACTTGAAATGCTTTAAAAATATTATGTTTTAGGCATTATTATTCATTTAGCCCAACATCATTTGTTCATTAGATAATGTTTTCAGCTATTACAGTAATGTTTATTGAACACTTACTATGTATTTAGCACTGAGTTGCTGGAGATTAAATGTAGAAAAATAAATATAAAATGTTTCCTCTTTCACAAAGCTTATAGTCTGGTTAAGAAATATAGAACTTATATCAAAAATACACACATATTGTGCTGGCACTGATAAGAACAATGAAGGAAAATTAGAACTCCTGGTGAGAGTAGAGTATTAAGAAGGGTACAAAATTTATTTATTTATAGATTTTTTTTTAATGTTATTGAATTTGCTACATTATTGTTTTTGCCTTATGTTTTCTTGTTTGTTTTTGGTGAGGTGGGTACAGGGATTTGCTGTGAGGCATGTGGAAACTTAGTTCCTCAACCAGGGATCAAACCTACACCCTATACACTGGAAGGCAAAGTTGTAACCACTGGCTCACCAGGGAAATCCTGGGTACCCAATTTAGATTAGAAAGTCAAAGGACCTCTCAGACAAGAGTTACGTCTGACTCTGTCTACAGCCTCTTCTTGCATTGACTTGTTTAACTCCACTCATTGTGACCCTTTAACCTCACAAAGATGAAGTTGACTTCTTCCCAACTTGACGGTCTTTTTAATTCCTTTACTCATGGTGTGCTATTTCAGAAAGACCAATATTTATGGTCTCTGGTCAATACCCCAACTCCCTGTCCCTTTGCCTTACTCTTGCTTCTCTGGAAAACTACACTCATAACCCTTTCCCACACTGCCCACTCCTGATGAAGCCAAATCCAGCCTCAGTATCCTGACACTGAATTAAATCTCAGAGACAGTTTTTGGTGAAATAGAACAGACTAGCTTTATTGCTCTGCCAGGTAAAGGGGGCTACGGTGGCCTCAAAACTGCATGTCCCAATTCCAGGAGACGAGTGCTGTGGGGAGTCTTACAGCGCAAAGTGGAGGGTGCTGATAAGGATCAAGGTGCACACAGGACCAGCGTTCTTTCAATCTGGATATCATCTGGGGTCAGGTGATGAAGGTGAACTGTGACTTTCTCTGGGATAAAGAGTGCTTCATCAAGTAATTAACATCTTTCTTTTGGTGGGGGCTTTAGTTCTGCAGAAGAGCTCAAAGATATTGTTATATGTAACCCTTGAGGAGGAACCAGGACTTGGCCCTCAAGGATGTACTATTGTTTCTTGACTGCTCCTCTTTTGTCTTCATATCCCCTCCCTGACTAGCAACTGTTTGAACCTCTGTCCTTTAGAGCTCAGGGAAAAGAACACAGAAAGGCTTTTGTGCCCAAAAGCCCCACAGAGTCTTGGTCAGTTTCACAGATCTCACAGTGCTGATGGGAAACGGGTATTTATGCCACAAAAGCCATGTGTTTTTATGGTCACAAAACTGATAGATCCTTAAAATCACCTACTTGTTCTACTGCATTTCAAATCTTCTCTCTTTCAAATTTATTCTGCCCTTCTACCAGCTTTCAACTTACCTGTTCTTCAAAAGAAAAAAAAAAGGAAACCATTGCATTCAACCTTTATCTTCCGAAAAATAAAAATTCACTCCTGCACAATGGAACCCATCTTCTGTACATACACTACTTCTTGCTGTGAAAGAGCATCTGTTCTTCCTTTTTAAAGTTAATTCCCCTCTCACTTTCTTAGGAGTGAACCTGGGTACTGATCTTTCTCCCTCTTGATTTATCACCTCTCCCTCTCAAAATGATTCTCGTCTCTTCCTCTGCCCCTCCCTTCCAAAAAGTTCCAACTTGACTACTCTTTCCCTCTAATTCCACTTTATCTCCTGAGTTCCTTTCAGAGCTCATCTCATGAAGCTTTGTTTAGAATTTATGATCTTCAAGGCCATGTATCTTCCTGTTTCAGATAATAGTTTCTCTTCTCTTGTCTGCCATGGAACTGCAGACTTCTGGTTTTCTTCTCAACTCTCTGGCTTACATTTTCTGTCTCCTTTAGAACTGTCTTTTTCTGTCTAGCCATTTAACCTTAGTGTTTCACAATATTCATCAAGGTCTTCTCACTTTGTACTCTGCCTCAAGGCAACCTATTTCTCTCCTATAAACACATATATCTCAGAAATTTATGTCATATATCTCAGAAATTTATGTCATTGATCTGATTTCTCCATGTGATTATATAAAACCTACTTTATAGTCACATCTAAAAATATAAAATCTAATCCATAATCTCCTCTGCCCACTTCTAAAACATCTTGTGTGTGTGCTAAGTTGCTTCAGTTGTGTCCAACTCTTTGTGACACTATGGACTTTAGCCCACCTGGCTCTTCTGCCTATGGGATTCTCCAGACAAGAATACTGGAGTGTGTTGCCATGCCCTCCTTCAGGGGATCTTCCTGACCTAAGTGTCTTACGTCTCCTGCATCAGCTGGTGGGATCTAACCACTAGTGACACCTGGGAAAGCCAAACACCTTGACCCATCCCAGTGTTGCTTTTCCCACTGACTACACACTATTGATCTAGTTGCCCCAAGTCTAAAATCTGGGAATCATTTGGTCCTCTCTCTTGCTCCATCACTAAGCTTTATTTTTCAGTGTCACTTATATCCGTCTACTTTTCTCCATCTCTGTCACTACTCCCCTAGCCTATAGCATCATTTCTCTTTTCAGCTACTTCAACAAGTGCCTAGCTGTTCAAACTGAAGCTCCTCACAGTGTTATTCAAAAATAAGCAGAATTATATTCTTGAAATGTAAATCTCTATATGTCATGTTCTTACTAAAAACACTTCAAAGGTTTTTCTGAGCTTTGTGGATGAACAAAACATCTTACTATGGCCTGAAAGATTCTACATCAGTGAACTCTCCTTGCCTCCCTGGATCCATCTCACATCACACTCCTATACTCTCTCTACATGCCAGTCACTCTGGCCTTGCTTTAGTTCCACATCGGAAATGCTTTTATCTAGCCATGTGCTTCTTTGAACATGCTGTTCTATTACATTGCAATTTGGGTGATCCTTTTGAGAGTGAAATGATCCTCTATTAAAAATTATACAGGGACAACAGGCATAAACAAGAATGACTGTGAGTCAGTTCCAATTGAGACATTAATGTGATACTGATTCATAGAGATTAAAATACCCTTATAAGTAGAAAACAGATTTGCCAGCATCACCTCAATGTCACTCATGATATTTCATGATTCATATGTACAACACTCCTGAATCGTTCTGTATTTGTAGCTGTCACATCCATCATGGTTCTTTACAGATCTCCAACCCTGCACTTTCTTCATCAGAGATACCACTGAAGCTGGGCCCAGGTGTTCACATATTTTATTTTGTTGCATTTAATGTGAATCACCTTTCTGTTGTTTCTCTCTTATATTAATTACAGTTGAATTTTTTTATGTGACAGGTTAACATCATCTATGAATTTAATTTCAGACTTGCTAAAGAAGTTTTGTGAAATACTCAATATGTAAAAGAAGCATTTTGACTGATGAGGTTGAAAGCTACAGAAGAAGTAAGAGTGGGAAGAGATGAGGAGGGAAAAAATAAGAGTGATTAGGTCAAAAGGGGGAAACTCCCCTGCAAGCAAAGCCACAATGGGGGAGAGGACAAGAGCGACCACGAAGCCATTCTGGCGTTGTGACTCTTACATGGTGTGATAATCAGTTTTATGTCTCAATGTGACTAGCCTCATTCTCAAAATACTCACTAGGTGTTTTCGTGAAGATATTTGTTATGGTCTGTATGAGGGTTGGAAAAGAATTTCCAGGCATAAGGCAGAATGAGAGGAGAATAGAATTTATTAGAGTGGGAGATGCTGTTAGAAGAGTGGGCTGGCTCAAGGAAGAGCCAGCTCCTTTGTGGGCTTGTGGCCAATTTTTATAGTCTCAGGACAAAGAAAATTCCTATGGAGAGGAATGGTGTTAGGTCATTGGTCAGGATTCTATGTGGTGACTTAATATGGAGATGGGAGCCAGCTGGTTAGGAACAGGATCACTCATGACCGTAGTTGCCATGAAAACTTAGTGAAAGTGTTATTCATTCAGTTGTATCCAACTTTTTGTGATCCCATGGTCTGTAGCCCGCCAGGCTCCTCTGTCTTTGGAATGCTCCAGGCAAGAATACTGGAGTGGTAGCCATTCCCTTCTTAAGGACATCTTCTTGACCCAGGGATTGAACCCTAGTCTCTGCTTTGCAGGCAGATTCTTTACCTACTCTTTAGGCTCCACAATATTTTGTAGATGTAATTAACATCTACAGTGGCTTTTGACTTTAAGTAGAAGAGATTGTATTGGATAATCTGGGTGGAAGATCTTAAGAGCAAAATTGAGGTTTCTCAGAGGAAAAATAAATTCCACCTATGGATGAGAGCATTCACTTCTTTTTGAGGTGTCCCTCCTGAAGACCTGCCCTGTACATTCTAGAATGCTTTCAATAAATCTCTTATTCTTTATAGCCAACTGATTCTGCCTCTTTGGTGGAATCCTGACAAGACATTTTAACTACTGAAATAAATTGTTTCCACAACTGAGAAGAATTAGAAGAATTTTTAATATCTTAGAGTGGTCTGAGACATTCAAGGCCAGGCCAAATACTCATCTAGGAGAGAACAGTTATTACCACTGAATAAAAGTGAAGAGGATGGGGAATAAAAGCTATATTCTGCTCACATGACCTACATCACCTGTGCTCAACAGAAAGGCTACCCTCTTCCTTTCTTTTGGCTTTCTTCTGGTTATCCTTCATTTCTTGGCCTGGAAGAAAAGTGAACTTTCAGAAATCTGCAAAGAACTTTCTGTAAGGGTGGAGGGCAGTGTGTCAGAAGGAGAGGGCCACTAGGTGAATTTGGAGCCTGAGAGGAGGTAGGCAGAGAGCCAGATCACACAGCAGTGTGCTGGCCACCACAAGGATTTTACATTTTATCCTAAGTGCTAATGGAAGCCACTGCGGCATTTTGAGAAAAGAGTGATGTAATCTAATTTAAGTTTTAAGACCACTCTGGCTGTTGTGTGGAGTGGAAAAAGGATTTGAAAAAGCCAAGAGGGGAGCTTGTGAGACCCGACAGGAGGCTATTACGGCACTCTAGGTAAGATAGCCTGTTACGAATATATCCCTAAAAACTAATCACAAACAGAGAATTTTATTTACAAGGATACTCTTCTTAGGAGTGTATATAGGTATGGATTGGACAGGAACCCAAAGCAAAGGGCCAGATGGTTAAATGTATTTCTTCCTTATATCATCAGACTGTCTCCTCAATTCCCTATTACCTGGGCTGGAAA
Organism: Tragelaphus eurycerus; assembly: GCA_935064755.1. Lineage (NCBI taxonomy): Eukaryota > Metazoa > Chordata > Mammalia > Artiodactyla > Bovidae > Tragelaphus > Tragelaphus eurycerus. Next base: position 6,786,292 of record CAKXYN010000012.1, on the reverse strand, counting down.
TCCTGTTTGCCCCTGAGATCTAGCTTTGCTCTTCTCTACCTGCTGTGTGGAGGTGTGACCCCCCTACAGAATGTATCTGTCAGGGGGCACCTTCACCCCTGGCTTTCCAGTGGCTGGGGTGGGTGAGGTTAGTAAGGAGGAGGAGCAGTGATTTCTGGGAGGAGACATGGTGGGGAACAAAGTGAGATAGGAGTTTTCTTTTGGAGATTCTCTTAATATATGCCTCAGGTAGCTTCTTATTGGAGTCTGCACTAATATCACAGTGATATGGGCAGGAGAGGCCCTGGTCCTGGGCTGAATTATCTCTGCAGGACTCACTTCTGCCCCTTGTCTGGTTTCAGCCCCATACACAGAGAAAGGGGTCTGTAGGCCCTGGGGACACATCCACACAGAGCCCAGCCCTTCATTCTGGACCGAATTCCTGGTTCACAGGTCCCACTGCTGCTGCTGCTAAGTCACTTCAGTCGTGTCCGACTCTGTGCGACCCCATAGACAGCAGCCAATCAGGCTCCCCCGTCCCTGGGATTCTCAAGGCAAGAACACATCCCTGGTAAAATAGCTCTGACACTACTGATAGGATCTGCATGGGGAGGCCCAGTCCTTCAGAGGATGAGCATCGCAGTGGAGGTAGAATTTGGTAACATGGACTACAGTGACCACATATGTGCATATAAGTATCTTTTAGTGCGAGAAAGAGCCAGGAGTATGAAAAGAAGTTGGCAACTGTGGGTCAGGGGTGGCAGCTGCCCAGCCCCCCACCCCATGTTGCAGTATGTCGGAGGAGAGTCCGTGTTGCCTGAGAATTCTAAATGCAAATCTGATCTTGTAAATTACTGTTAAGATATCTTCACTGAGGTAGGATGACAGACTTCTATGAATTCTCCATGTGTTAACTGAATTTGTAACTTAAATATTTATATGTATGGTTCATAGGCCTCAAATTCTTATTCTTGCTCAAGGCTGTACAAATGTTAGTTATAGAGCAGGTCCGCTGCTGTGTCAGGAGGCCTTCATTATTGCAGGTAGCCCTCCACTTCCTGCTTCAGGACTAGGATGATGACAGATTCTTTTGCCAGCCAGGCCTTATTGGTGTTCCTGAACCCCTCCCACACCTTTATAAATAATCCTTGCAGTAAAAGCTTCTCAATTTACACCATGAATGTAGCAACGTTTTCCTGCCAAGACCCTGACAGGTACAAAGTGTGAAGGCCAGAAGTTGATAGCCCAGTAACGCAACATGATTGTAGATCAGAAATTTGAAGTTAGATGCAAACTCTATCTAAAATAGTAATGTGTTATATATAATGTGTATGTAGCCTAACTAGTTGCTTGAGCAGAGAAACACAGTTCTGGAACATCTGGCCCTACTAACTAGGGTTGAACTGTTTAGCCCTGGGAAAGAAAGAAGTCTCACTTTTCTCTCCAAGGCACACATTCAGCCCATGCTGTTTCTTTTTTACCTTTTGGAATCTGTTATAGAAACTGATGATTGTCTCTTGAAGGGATGATACAGACAGAACTCCCAAGGAATCCTCCAGGCTACGAGAACAGTCTACCTGTCTTCTCTGGCTCTCTATATGTATACAACCCCCTGCCTACAGAGCAGAAATGCCATAACCTTGGTGACTGGGAAAGAGATTCCACTGTTGTATCCAACTAGGACTTGGGGGATGGGGAGATAATCCCAAGGTTTATTTATTTAATTTGTTTTGCTTTTACTAAAATATATGTATTAACACACAAAGAAGTCTATTAGAATATATGAGAAAAATGAGTTATCTTTGAGTACTATATATTTATTACTAATATATATTACTTTTATTATCTGTTGTATAGTTTCCTCCATGTTGTTATTTTAAAATAGTTATTTTCATAATCCACTATTTTTTTTAATAAAAGTAATTTTGGAACTTCCTAGCGAGTGTCCCTGTAACAGATACAGCGATAAGTAACCCTTAAAAGAGACCAAGAAACAATATCATCTTCTGAAAGACAGACAGCTTGGTTCTGTTTCCTGGACAATGGAAAACTAGAAAATGTTATTAGAGTCTTCAGTAACTCTGTAAGAAAGACCAGATGATGTACCTAGGATACCCATTTCAAGATTATCAATGTAAAAAGCTTAGGATTTTTTTTTCTAAGTATTATTGGGATAATGAGGGGCCTCATAGTTTCCAAAGTATTTGTTTTTAGCTAATTTATTAAATTAAATGAGTAGTTGCTGTGTGCCAAGTCACTTCAGTTGGATCTGGCTCTTTGTGATGCTATGGACTGTAGTCCACCAGGTTCCTCTCTGTCTATGGAATTCTCCAGACAAGAATACTGGAGTGGGTTGTCATGCTCTTCTCCCAGGGCATCTTCCCAACCCAGGGATAGAACCAATGTCTCTTACATCTCCTGCATTGGCAGGTGGGTTCTTTACCACTAGTACCACCTGGGAAGCCCAAATGAATAGTTATTGAATTTCTATTATGTATTGGCTGTATATTGTCACTCTGCTTATTTAACTTCTATGCAGAGTACATCATGAGAAATGCTGGACTGGAAGAAACACAAGCTGGAATCAAGATCGCCAGGAGAAATATCAATAACCTCAGATATGCAGATGACACCACCCTTATGGTAGAAAGTGAGGAGGAACTAAAAAACCTCTTGATGAAAGTGAAAATGGAGAGTGAAAAAGTTGGCTTAAAGCTCAACATTCAGAAAACGAAGATCATGGCATCCGGTCCCATCACTTCATGGGAAATAGATGGGGAAACAGTGCAAACAGTGTCAGACTTTATTTTTGGGGGCTCCAAAATCACTGCAGATGGTGATTGCAGCCATGAAATTAAAAGACGCTTACTCCTTGGAAGGAAAGTTATGAGCAACCTAGATAACATATTCAAAAGCAGAGACATTACTTTGCCAACAAAGTCCATCTAGTCAAGGCTATGGTCTTTCCTGTGGTCATGTATGGATGTGAGGGTTGGACTGTGAAGAAAGCTGAGCGCCAAAGAATTGATGCTTTTGAACTGTGGTATTGGAGAAGACTCTTGAGAGTGCCTTGGACTGCAAGGAGATCCAACCAGTCCATTCTGAAGGAGATCATCCCTGGGATTTCTTTGGAAGGAATGATGCTAAAGCTGAAACTCCAGTATTTTGGCCACCTCATGCGAAGAGTTGACTCACTGGAGAAGACTCTGATGCTGGGAGGGATTGGGCGCAAGAGGAGAAGGGGACGACAGAGGATGAGATGGCTGGATAGCATCACTAACTCGATGGACGTGAGTCTGAATGAACTCTGGTAGTTGGTGATGGACAGGGAGGCCTGGAGTGCTGCAATTCATGGGATCGCAAAGAGTTGGACACGACTGAGCAACTGAACTGAACTGAACTGATTATGTACTGGACATTGTTTAAGGTACTGTAGACATAATGACAAATAGGCAAGTCAAAGTTTCTGCTCTCTTAGAATTTATATAACTTGGAGACAAAGAATAAGTAAGTGAGCAGAGAAATGACTAAGATAAGTTCATTTAGTGATATGTGCTGTTAAGGTAGAAATGTTAAACTATCAAAGAACAAGAAAAGTAATTGCTTTAGATTGTGTGATCAGCAAAGTCACCTTAGAGATCTGAAATATAGATGAGCCCTAAATGGTAAGAAGGATGCTTAAAGTATAAGGAGCCATACATCCAAATTTCCTGAAAGAAACATGAGTTTGTGTTTTTCTAGGAAACTAAAAGACAGTGAATCGGAAAGTCAGAGAAGATGAAGTTTTGGACTAATTCACATATGATTTTGGAATCTTTAGTATTAAGTTTAGAAATCTCAAATCGTAGCAATACATCGAATATTTGACAAAGCATAATGGCAAAGGTAACTTGCAAGCTCTGTGGAAGCATCAGAGCATATTTTACATGTGATGCTCTTCAGCAAAGAGAGCATCCATGCGGACTCCAGTGAGCCACATAGTGGCAGTGGGTGAAAGAGTTGTAATGTATATATTTATGTCTATAGTATGAGAATGGGCCAGAGCTTTTGCACTTTGTCTAGGTTGCACAAGTTGTTTTATGGGGTGTAATTGTTGTCTACAAGTGTGGTTAATGGTTTGGATAAAAATATGACAGATGACAGATTCCACAAGGGTGCCAAATGGGTTACATGTAATAAAATGAGCCAGATTGACTTATGGGTGTTATTGCCCCAAGAGTGGATTTATTTCCAGCATTATGCTTCAACCTCACACACAAATATGTGAAATGTATCAATTAACTATTTTATAGAGACTCTTCTTTTCATTCAGGGGTGAGAATCAGATCACTATTCCATAGATTTTTTTTCCTGAGGAGCTACATTTAATTGAAAAGGGGTTATTTTAAGAGATGCATAACTCCTTCACACTTACAGCCTCAGATGAAATGATAAAGGAGTAGCAGAGTTTACTGTTTTCTTCCAATTTTGCCTCAGTGCTCTTTTTATTTCCACTTTGTAACTGTAGGGAAGACTTGATCGATGGGTATAATAAAGAATATGAGTAGTTTAAGAAAATAAGGCAAGCTAATAGGAATAAAACCAACCATTTTTCATTTTCATAAGTCTGGAAATCCATTTAAGATGCTACTCCAGTGGCCTCATGGATGCGGACAGTCTCTTTGCAATTGGTTCTAGATTAATGGACTGTTCAGCTTGCTGAAAAAATATTTATAAAGATACAGTGATTTTCATGCATTGATACATCATCTTTCTTGATAGGCATGTCTAACATGTATAATTTTTTATTTAAAGGCAGAAAAATTTGAAAAGGACTAATTATATCCTACATTATCACTTGATGACACAGTATCAACAGTCTATTTTCAATGACAAGCAATTTGTTAAAGAAATACTGCCACTTGGAACTGCCAGTTTAAAATTAAACCAGATCACTTTTATGAGCTTATTACTTTTCAAAGATTAAAAGGAAGAAGTACTAGGGTTTTTGTAAAAGCAATCATCATTTATGTAAAAGTATGAAACAAGCCACATGAATTTTTAAAAGGAAATAACATTACGTGGATTTGGGGAATCATTCGTTGTTCTGTGTGTCCCTAGGAAACCCATGACTAGGAATGACCATAAAAACTGCAATAAGTGAACAATCTGAAACAATTAGCCTGTCTTCTCTCATTGCTTAAGATTATGTGAAAGGCTCCAATGAACAAGAGACAGCTTGGTTTATTCGTGACTGTAATTAGGATACATGTGGACTGGTTTCAACTCTGCAGCAAATTGATTGTAAGTCCTTGGGTATATCATATAACCTTTCTCAGCCATAGTCAATTCACATGTATAACAAGATTGGTGGAGTAGATGATGCTCAAGATTCCTTTTGTTACATGCTCTAACATGATATTCTACTTTTTAAGAACTAAAAATAAAATTGATAGAATATAACTTTTGGCTTAAAGTAAATCCTGTAGTGCCTAAAAGTAATGACACCTGTCTTTGTTTGCTAGAGTTGCCATAATAAAGCACCATAGACTGGAGAGACTAAACAACAGACATTTGTTTTCATATTTCACAGTCTTGGAGGCTTAAAGTCCAAGATCTAGTTGTCAGCAACATTAGTTTCTCCTGAGGCCTCTTACTTTGGCTGGCACGTGGCTGCCTTCTCACTACATCTTCACAAGGGCTTTTCTGTGTACATATATCCCCACTCTTTCTTCCTCTTCTTCCAACAACAACATTCCTATTGGGTTAGGGCCCAACCCTTATGACCTCATTTACCTCAATCATTCACCTAGAGCCAGACATCCTGGAGTGTGAAGTCAAGTGGTCCTTAGGAAGCATTACTATGAACCAAGCTAGTGGAGGTGATAGAATTTCAGCTGCTGTTCAGTTGCTCAGTCATGTTCGACTCTTTGAGACCCCATGGATTGCAACATTCCAGGCATCCCTGTCCTGTAACATCTCCCCATCTAGCTGAGCTATTTCAAATCCTAAAATGTGATGCTATTAAAGTGCTGCACTTAATATGCCAGGGAATTTGGAAAACTCAGCAGTGGCTACAGGACGGGAAAAGGTCAGTTTTCATTCCAATCCCAAAGAAAGGTGATGTTAAAGGATGTTCAAACTACCATACAATTGTGCTCATTTCACTTGCTAGCAAGGTAATGCTCGAAATCCTTCATGTTAGACTTCAACAGAACATGAATCAAGAATTTCCAGATATACAAGCTGGATTTAGAAAAGTCAGAGGAACCAGAAGTCACATTGCCAACATTTCTTGCATCATAGAAAAAGCAATGGAATTTTTAAAAAAAATCTAATTCTGCTTCCTTCTGCTTCATTGACTATGCTAAAGCCTTTGACTGTGTGGATCACAACAAACTGTGGAAAATTCTTAGAGATGGGAATACCAGACCACCTTAACTTGCCTCCTGAGAAATCTGTACGCTGGTCAAGAAGCAACAGTTGAAAACAGACAGGAAACAATGAGCTGGTTCAAAATTGAGAAAGGAGTCCATCAAGGCTGTATATTGTCACCCCGTTTATTTAATTATATGCATCATGCAAAATGCCAGGTTGGATGAATCACAAGCTGGAATCAAGACTACTGGGAGAAATATCAACTATCTCAGATATGCAGATGATACCACTCTAATGGCAGAAAGCGAACAGGAACTAAAGAACCTCTTGATGAAGGTGAAAGAATAGAGTGAAAAAGCTGGATTAAAATTCAACATTCAAAAATCAATATCATGGCATCTGGTCCCACCACTTCATGGCAATATTGATAAGAAATCACTGTGGATGTTGACTGCAGCCATGAAATTAAAAGATGCTTGCTCCTTGGAAGAAAAGATAGGACAAAAGTAGACAGTGTATTAAAAAGCAGGATCATCACTCTGCCAACAAGGGTGCATATAGTCAAAACTATGGTTTTTGCAGTAGTCATGAAGGGATGTGAAAGCTGGACCATAAAAAAGCTGAGCATCTAACAATTGATGCTTTCAAATTGTGGTACTGGAGAAGACTGTTGAGAGTCCCTTGGACTGCAAGAAATCAAACCAGTCAATCCTGAAAGACATCAACCATTAATATTCACTGGAAGGACTGATACTGAAGTTGAAATTCCAATACTTTGACCACCTGATGCAAAGAGTCAACTCATGGAAAAGGACCTTGATGCTGGGAAAGAGTGAGGGAAGGAGGAGAAAGCGGCAACAGAAGTTGAGATGGTTGGATGGCATCACTGTCTCAATGGACGTGAATTTGAGTAAACTCTGGGAGATGGTGGAGGACAGGGAATCATGGCATGCTGGAGTCCAAAGAGTCAGACATGACTTAGTGACTGAACAACTACAACCTCTTTAAAGGTCCTATCACATTAGGGTTTAGAGCTTCAACATATGAATTTGCAGGTGGAGAAAGGCACATAATTCAATCTATAACTGTACCTTAGTAATCATGAAGAATATAAGTATGAAGTGAATAAGAGTTTGAAGGTTTTGGGACTTCCCTGGTGGTCCAGTAGTTAGGACTTTGCCTTCCAATGCAGAGGGTGTGAGTTTGATCCCTGATTTGAAGCTAAGATCCCACATGTCCTGTGGCCATAAAAACCAAAACATAAAACAGAAACAATATTGTAACAAATTCAATAGACTTTAAAAATTGTCCATAGTTAAAAAAAAAAGAAAAATTGCAATAGGTCTATGACACCAAAAATTTTTATAATTCTGCATTTATATGTATATACATCTGCATATGGGTAGTTATGGATTTGTAGCAATTATTGGAATCAAATTAGAATTTGCCTCCCTAATTGTTCATTCTGAGATTCTTAAGTATTGTTTTCTTAATGGACTCAGTAAATCATCAGATTCTAATGCATCAAACACAAAAACTAAAATAAAACCCCAAACCCATAATAGATAATTCAGTCCTAAAGTTAGCCCTTTATTTGCATACAGAGAGGAGCCTGGTAGGCTGCAGTCCATGGGGTCGCCAAGAGTCGGACACGACTGAGCGACTTCCCTTTCAGTTTTCACTTTCATGCATTGGAGAAGGAAATGGCAACCCACTCCAGTGTTCTTGCCTGGAGAATCCCAGGGACAGGGGAACCTGGTGGGCTGCCGTCTATGGGGTCACACAGAGTTGGGCACGACTGAAGTGACTTAGCAGTAGCAGTAGCAGTAGCAGTAGCAGTATGGTTATATGCGACAGTCCCTTCTGTAGTATTTGCAGTGAAAACATTCCAAGGTTAAACCTTTTCCTGTATGGCAACCGTGTCTGTGTGGGGCACTTCTGGACTTGTCTCTCCACAGAGTTTCTGGGCAGGGTATCACTCTTTGCTTTTAGTAGTATCATCTCTGAGCTTAGGCTTCTGTTTGTTTGAATTCCCCTTCTTAGTTGTGCTGCTTTGTGAGAGGCAACAGTTGTTGACTAAACAAGCGTCACCCAGAGTGTTCACTCTTCCACTGGGTCTGTGGCTTCAGGTCATGTGAGCATGGGGTGTCCGCATCTGCTTCACAACAACAAGCCACAAACAGTTGCAAACTCTCTTTTAGTTCAAAGAGGCTTAGAAGAAAGGGCTCAGCAGTGTTATCAAGCTGCTTGAGGGAAAACTCCAGTTTACACACACTTCTGAGAGATCTGCTTTCGGGATGCAGGGAAATTTTATTGTCCACTGGACAATGTTATGCTTCGAGTTGGTTCACAGTGATGTTATGTTAAAAGCCAAGTTGAATGCAGGTCTTCTGCTTTTAAGACTAGTGCAGTATCATGGTTCCCACATATATACAACAATGATCAAAGGAATGCATCTTTCTGATCAGAAGTGTCACAATGGAGCACCCAGTGGGCAGATTATGATTGGTAATACAAAAGAGGGGATAGAAAAGATAGTGACTCCCAAAGTTCAGGCAAAAATCACAGATCCTGTTCACATTAAGCTCTCTCTCTGGGAATTCCCTTAATTCTGGCAAGCGAGGTTGGCTAATGAGTAATTATGCTTCCAATTTCATACCATCATTATAATTTACACATTAACTATGACCCATATTATGTAAATTGCCCTTGAAACATGTCCAAGGTGAAATTTTAAAAATTTATAACATTATCCACAAGCTGTGATTTAATGCAGCAATTCATAGATTTGCACCTGTGAGTTATGTCTCATCAGCCAGTTCTGCACTAAACCCCTGAGGTCATAAGGCAGGAGCTATGACCATGGGGTCTCTGTTTGGATCACTTGGGTTCAATGTAGAAGAGCCTGACTCCCTCATCTGTGGACTTGTGAGCTTCATCATATGACTTGATTTCTGAGACTAAGTTTCCTCATCAGTAAGATGGAGATAATAGTAATACTGACCACATAAGACTGTTGTGAAGTTCTGATGAAATGATACACACACAGCCCATACAGTGCCGGATGAAGAATAAGGATGCAATAAATATTAACTATGATTGCTTTGTTAGTTAATGGGTTGTTACTGTATTCCACTCTAGACAGCTGGATATATATTTTTTAAAAGGACACATAAGAAGAAGATCGAATATCATTTACTGGTGTAATTTGTACGATAGAAACTACATGTGAAAATAGCATCACCAGATAAAACAGGCACTCTTTAAATAGAAGGCATTGCAGACTTTTCAGTTTGCATTTATATAAATGCAAGTTCTCAATTTGACATTCACTTTCATGTTGAAATGATAAATGACTGGTGGATTTTAGAAAAAAATTACACTTGCTATCTTTATAAAAAGTTCAGGTTTATTATCATATAATATGTTTTCCTTATATGCAGGTCAGGAAGCAAGAGTTAGAACTGGACATGGAACAACAGACTGGTTCCAAATAGGAAAAGGAGTACGTCAAGGCTGTATATTGTCACACTGCTTATTTAAGTCAAGGCTATGGTTTTTCCAGTGGTCATGTATGGATGTGAGAGTTGGACTGTGAAGAAAGCTGAGCACCAAAGAATTGATGCTTTTGAATTGTGGTGTTGGAGAAGACTCTTGAGAGTCCCTTGGACTGCAAGGAGATCCAACCAGTCCATTCTAAAGGAGATCAGTCCTGGGTGTTCTTTGGAAGGACTGATGCTAAAGCTGAAACTCCAATACTTTGGCCACCTCATGCGAAGAGTTGACTCATTGGAAAAGACTCTGATGCTGGGAGGGATTGGGGGCAGGAGGAGAAGGGGACGACAGAGGATGAGCTGGCTGGATGGCATCACCGACTCGATGAACATGAGTCTGAGTGAACTCCGGGAGTTGGTGATGGACAGGGAGGCCTGGCGTGCTGCAATTCATGGGGTCGCAAAGAGTCGAACATGACTGAGCGACTGAACTGAACAGAACTGAACTGAATATGCTTTCCCTTTTGGTTCAAACTCACTGAAACAAACTAACATTGAAGAATAATTACAGACATATCTACGTTGAGAACTACCTGGAGTAGCTTAAATAAATTAGAGACACACTCATGCCCATCGAGGTTGTGTCAAGGAATTAAAAATCAAGATAAAAATGCCAATTAGTAAAATAGTGAAGCATAAAAAGAAAGATGGCTATATTGTGGTTCTAGCTACAAATACTATATAATTCTGGAAGGCTTCTGAGTTGTGGCAGATTCTGCCAATCACCATCACCCACTCTTATGCTTTCTCCTTTGCTGAAAGAACATTTTCCATTGCAGGCACTGGAAGTGCTGGCCATTCATTTCCCCAGACTCTTACAACTGGAGCACAGGCACTGAACTTAGAGCTCACTCTTCCTCAGGTTTATGAGAAAGGTTTCTACCTTTATAAAAAAGAGTGGTGTTAAGAGAAAGCAGGCCTTCCCTCTTGCCTTCCAGTGTGATTCTCTGCTAAAGAGTAAATTGGAGACAGAGCAGTTATCTTTAGCATCATAAGGTCAAGCTAAGGGACTTTTCAAAGAAACCAAACCAAACCTAAATGTGGAAACATTTTCCTTCTGAATTCTTAAAATGTGAGACAATGAATCCAAATGATTTAAACCTCTATTGTCAGGTAGTCTGATAGTTTCAATTGTTTTAAGAATTTTGGGGGAGTAGTTATGCTGATAATTAAATCCATAACCATAAAAAGTTGTTATAAAAGCATAAATTTAAAATAAAACAATCATCATATTGGTTACTGGGAAATCAGTCCTTACTCTTTAACCAATCCTACCAACTAGTAGAAGGAAGAAATTGAACCAAAAATCTTATAATACAGTAAATTTAGGATGTTCCCATTTAATTAAAATGAGAAGAGAGAGAAAAAAAAGACAGAGAGTATCTATCTATGAAAATATTTACCAAAATTTTAACAATGATTACCCTGGGTATCAATTAAAGTAAGTTTTACAATTTTTGAAAAAAAATTGCAATCTCATAGCCACTTTTCCATAAAATTTTAATTACTATCCAATAAAAAGCATTTCTATTTTTACTTTGGAAAAATAAATAAAAGCAAGGATAACTCAGGTCTTATCTATTAAACTGTGGTGAGGTTGGAAGAAAGCATAGGAAAGGATATTCCTAAACTTATTGTGAAAGTGTAATTCTTAAAAATCATGTGGTAATTCAAGAATTACTTCAAAAACTATAAAATATGCCTTTCTTTTTATTGAGAAAGCCACTTCTTAACCCATAATGTCTTTTCTACTGCATAACTTGAAGTAAGCAAAATGTACCACCTGTCTGTTAGTAGAAGCCCATTAGTAGATCAACAGTAGTTTAATAAGACCCATAGAATAGAATCATCCCAGTGAGATATGTGATACAGAGAAATGTTCATGACACATTTAAACTTTTAAAATATATGTATGCTGCTGCTAAGTCACTTCAGTCGTGTCCGACTCTGTGCGACCCCATAGACAGCAGCCCATCAGGCTCCCCGGTCCCTGGGATTCTCCAGGCAAGAACACTGGAGTGGGTTGCCATTTCCTTCTCCAATGCATGAAAGTGAAAAGTGAAAGTGAAGTCTCTCAGCCGTGTCCGACTCTTCGCGACCCCATGGACTGTAGCCCACCATGCTCCTCTGCCCATGGGATTTTCCAGGCAAGAGTACTGGAGTGGGGTGCCATTGCCTTCTCCATTAAAATATATGTATACATGAATGTATATGTTATTTTTATAGCTTCTGTATAAATGCATGCATATAGATAGGTATGCTGCTGATACATATAGGCAAAAAAAACATTCTGAAAGAATAATCACCAAGTTCTTAATGGTGGTTTCAACTAGGTTAGGCTATTAGGGAAAGACAAAGAACTTTCACTTTTTACTTTTACATACTTTTATTATTTGATTTTTGTTTGTGTTGTGTGTGAGCTGCTCAGTGTATCCAACTCTTTGCATCCCCATGGACTGTAGCCCACCAGCTGTCTGTCCATGGAATTCTCCAGGCAAGAATACTGGAGTGATAGTCATCCCCTTCTCCCAGGGATCTTTCCTACCCAGAGGTTGAACCTGGTCTGCTTCATTGCAGGCAAATTCTTACCATCTGAGTCACAAGAAAAAAACTACATGTTTTTATTATTTAATTTTTGTTTACCTTGAACTTATATTAACTGTATAATTTTTAAAAATTAAAACATGGGAAAATAAAGTAAGATCTTATTTCTGTTCTTTTAAATTGTGTTGTTAAAACTCAAGAGACTGGATAAGCCAGCAGATTTGTGTCTGAATTGGCCTTGAGTGTTGATGTGAAAGGTTAGCCAGTGTGGTCAGTGGAGCTGCAGAGGACACTTCAAAAAACTATGTTGTCCCTGGCAAGATAGAGTGCACAAAACTTCTTGGTGAGCCATTACTTAAAAACATGACACTCAAAGTCATTTGTCCCCACCTCACACACCATATAATAACTGAATAGGTATTCTAGGTTCCAAACAGGATGAATCATTATCAAACATAATTTTAACTTGCAATTTTAATCATTAAACTCTTTCTTTTTTCCACAGACAGAGAAGTTCTGTGCCCCCTCATTCCCCACTTCATTCTCTATAGACTCTCATTGACCAATTCATCGGGGGAGTTCAAGTATGAACCCTTTCTAAATATGTAACTGACTCTTTTGTAGTAGCTACTGTTTTCTAGTTTTCTTCTCATCTTCCATTCGACTTTAACTTTTGCCCCAAGTGATATCAAATCAAAATAATTCCATGAATACTCAAAGAAAATCCATGCTTGATGGTCAATATTTTAACTACAGATTTCATTTTTCACTTTGTGAATGAATCACAACTGAATGCAGATTATCTCTATTCCTTTGAGGTATAATAGTTCAGAAAGAATTTCTTCTCTTATTTAAGAGAAAACTCGCTAGGAGAAAATTTATACTTTGTGTTTTCTGCAGCAGATCCTTAGGAAGAGCAGAAGGTCAGGGAAATGAACAAAGGAATGGATGAACATACACCAATGTAGCATAATCAAGCTGAGGACAGTATTACTGTTTAGAGGTCACATTATATGGATTAGTATTTCTTCTGCATTCCTTGCTTAATTCACTGCTTTAAAACTTGTTTTCTGATTTCAACAGGAAGGTTATATGTCAGAAAAGGAGTCCGTGTTAGAGCAGAGATATAGGTTTTATAATCCTTTCTTATAAGAATTTAGTGCCACCCCTGGATTCATGAACCCTTTCTGGTCAACCTCTCCATGTCTCTGATGTGTGAGGTTTAAAATCAGGTCCTAGTGCTGAGGGAATACATTGTCTTTTTCTGAGTCAGTTGCTAATATTGGCTTCACAAATAACAAAACCAAAGTGCTCTCACTCACATGGAATATAACCATTTATTTTGCTAGCCTTTTTACCAAAATGTTATCAAAGGATATTTTTCTCCCAATTTCCATCAACCTCATACTAGCTTTGAATTTGTATTTACAGAAAAATATTTTAAAATCTTATCATAGCATAGTCTTTTAATTGTTCCTTCTTAAAAGTCAAAGTAAAGAACTAGGAATGTATCAATTTATCTATCAAACATATATTAAGATCTGTAAAGGACAAGAAAGAATAATTGGAGAATCTAATTTAGATTGGGTAAGATGGGAGAAAATTTTCATTATAATAATATTCTTATACACAAAATAAGCAAGTAGACTTTTTTTCCTTTTTTGTAGGTAGATCCATAAAGCTAGGGAGAATATGATGCACACACACCAGTGATTTCCTTTTCTGCTAAAATTATGGAAAAATCTATACTAACTAACTTACCCTGCTTCACTGTGTTCAATAGCCTTGAAACATCTCATTTTCTTTACCGGTTAAAAGGTCTAATGGAAGCATATGAAATTGCAGTGATGCTGTGAGGGGACACCATAGAAGATTTATTTTAAATCTTGTGTGAAAGTTTGGTGCTCATTAAAGTGGAGGATTAATAACGTTCTCCACTAGAGCCAGGAGGAGTGCAGGCAGGCCTGTGGGTGTCTGAGCACAGCTCTGCAAATCCTCATCTTGACCTGCTCCCTTCCTGGTTCTCTTGTCTCAGCCCCTTTGAGGAGAAACTCCAGATCATGCCAGATTTCCCAGTGGACATTGCCACCTGGCTATACATCCAAGGAGGTGGCTTCCCGGATGGCTCAGACAGTAGAGTCTGCCTGCAGTGTGGGAGACCTGGGTTTGATCCCTGAGTCAGGAGGATTCCCTGGAGAAGGAAATGGGAGTCCACTCCAGTATTCTTGCCTGGAAAATCCCATGGACGGAGTGGCCCGATGGGCTACAGTCCATGGGGTAGCAAAGAGTAGGACACAGCTGAGCTACTTTCACATACATATATCCAAGGAAAGTAGAAGGATACCCTGAAACTCCAATTTTTTAATCTGACTTTTAAAAGAATGCAAGTAATAGCACTGTGGTCTCTAAAATGATAGATGGAAAAACCTTCTCTCTTTTAATGAAACTAAATAAAAACTCTTGGTGTCAACTTATGTGTACTCTAGAAGCTACAGTTGTTTCATTCAGTCGCTCAGTCATGTCTGACTTTTTGTGACCCCATGGACTGCAGCATGCCAGGCCTCCCTGTCCTTCACCATCACCCAGAGGCTGCTCAAGCTCATGTCCACTGAACCAGTGATGCCATCCAACCATCTCATCCTCTGTTGTCCCCTTCTCCTCCTGCCTTCAATCTTTCCCAGCATCAGGGTCTTTTCCAATGAGTCACCACTTTTTCTAAGGTACTAGATGCAAAAAATCTATGAAGTGAATATTATTAGTATACAAAGGGACAATCTTAATTATGGGAGAGATTTTAAGAGAGCATTTAGATGTAACTTGAAGTGGCAGAGTAAGAGGTATCTATATTTATTTTAAATACATCTTAGCATGAAGAGTCCACAACTCTGAATTTCTACGTTCAGGTCTTTCTGACCAAAAGTTGTTTGTTTTTAGTAATATTTATGTACTGTATCAATACTTTCCTGTTTCCTTATTTATTCTTATATATAGTATGTATGTAAATATATATATGTATATATATTTATATAAATACATATTCTTCACCACTGAGCTTCCCTGGTGGCTCAGTGGTAAAGAATTCCCTGCAATGCATGCAATGCAGGTTCGATCTCTGAGTCAGGAAGATCCCTGGAAGAAGAAATGGCAATGCACTCTAGTATGCTTGCCCAGGACATCCCATGGACAGAGGGGCCTAGTGGGCTTACAGTCCACAGGGTTGCAAAAGAGTTGGACAGAACTGAGCAACTCAATAACAACAACTTCAATATATTAAAATGGAATTTAATCAAGTATTTAACTGAAAATTCTGTATTATAAATTTTAAATGGCTTTAGAAGACATATTATTTGAAATATTAAAAAAATCTTCCTCTATTTCAATCTTAAAGGCAAAATTTTCTATAGAATGAAATCTATCTAGAAAAATTTCTCTCCTTTTATTTATTTTTTTTTTAACTTTTTTTTTTTTTTTTTTTTTGATCTCTGACAGCAAAAATATAAGGGAGTGGGACTGCAGAGGATTAAGCTAGATCAATGTAGGCAAGTTTGGGCGGTAGCAACCCTGAATGGCAGGGCTTCCCCCATGACTCAGTAGTAAAGAATCCATCTGCAATGCAGGAGATGGAGGTTCAATCCCTGGAGGAGGATGTGGCAACCCACTCTAGTATGCTTTCCAGGAAAATCCCATGGACAGAAGAGCCTGGCAGATTATAGTCCACTTAATTGCAAAGAGTCAGACCCAACTGAAGGGACCAAGCAGCAGCAGCAGCAGCCTCCCTGAGTGACAGCGACAATCATCTTCAGTGGCAGACTGCTCCTCCTCCCACATGTAATTCTCTTCTCTCTGCTACACTTACTCACTCACTCCCATTCTATTACTCTGTATCATTGCTTCTGTGCTTTCTTCTATGCTATTCACTTTCTCTTCTGTCTGTCTTTATCTTAGGCCTGATGGTGAGCCCCATAAAATGTGGTTCAGCCCTCTCTTTGGTTCAAAAAAAAAAAAAAAACAATGTTGACTACTCTTTTGCCTCACTAATTTCTTTATTTGTCTGATATGCCTGAAATCTCTAGCATTGCCTTTAAAATAGCCACCAAAGTGCTACATCAATACAATGATTTTGTAACCAATATTATCTGCTGCCTTAATTTAAATCCTGAAATAACAGGAAAGAAGATATGATTTTTCTTAGTCAAACCAGTTCCAGGAATGAAAGAACATGGTTTTATTCATCTGGAAATTTTTTGAAAGTATTTTTTTAAATATTCATTGTTTTCAGATATTGAATTTGTCAGATGAGTTCTAATGGAGGAATAGATAATAATCCCCCCAGACTTCCCTGGTGGTTCAGCATTTAAGACTCCACTTTCACTGCAGCTGATGCAGTTTCCACCCCTGCTCAGGGAACTAAGATCCCACAAACCTCATGGCCAAAGAAAAAAATAAGTATTTCCATTTTCCAGGATTTATGAAAAAGTTTATTTGTTAGGGAGAAAAATATTTACAAACATTTTATGGAAAACAGTGTATGGTAGTCCAGCTATACACATAAAACAATGGGGCTTTACCAAAGGAAAGAAAGGACGCCAAATTCAAATAGCTGGGAAAAGAAGAGAAGCGAAAAGCAAAGGAGAAAAGGAAAGATATAAGCATCTGAATGCAGAGTTCCAAAGAATAGAAAGGAGAGATAAGAAAGCCTTCCTCGGTGATCAATGCAAAGAAATAGAGGAAAACAACAGAATGGGAAAGACTAGAGATCTCTTCAAGAAAATTAGAGATACCAAGGGAGCATGGACCTAACAGAAGCAGAAGATATTAAGAAGAGGTGGCAAGAATACACAGATCAGATCAGATGAGTCGCTCAGTCGTGTCCAACTCTTTGCGACCCCATGAATCGCAGCACACCAGGCCTCCCTGTCCATCACCAACTCCCGGAGTTCACTCAGACTCACATCCATCGAGTCAGTGATGTCATCCAGCCATCTCATCCTCTGTCGTCCCCTTCTCATCTTGCCCTCAATCCCTCCCAGCATGAATCTTCTCCATTGAGTCAACTCTTCGCATGAGGTGGCCAAAGTACTGGAGTTTCAGCTTTAGCATCATTCCCTCCAAAGAAATCCCAGGGCTGATCTCCTTCAGAATGGACTGGTTGGAAAAGATCTTCACAACTCAGATAATCACGATGGTGTGATCACTCACCTAGAGCCAGACATCCTGGAATGTGAAGTCATCTGGGCCTTAGAAAGCATCACTATGAACAAAGCTAGTGGAGGTGGTGGAATTCGAGTTGAGCTATTTCAAATCCTGAAAGATGATGCTGTGAAAGTGCTGCACTCAATATGCCAGCAAATCTGGAAAACTCAGCAGTGGCCACAGGACTGGAAAAGGTCAGTTTTCATTCCAGTCCCAAAGAAAGTCAATGCCAAAGAATGCTCAAACTACTGCACAATTGCACTCATCTCACACGCTAGTAAAGTAATGCTCAAAATTTTCCAAGCCAGGCTTCAGCACTTCGTGAACTGTGAACTTCCAGATGTCAAGCTGGTTTTAGAAAAGGCAGAGGAACCAGAGATCAAATTGCCAACATCCTCTGGATCATGAAAAAGCAAGAGAGTTCCAGAAAAACTTCTATTTCTGCTTTATTGACTATGCCAAAGCCTTTGACTGTGTGGATCACAATAAACTGTGGAATATTCTTCAAGAGATGGGAATACCAGACCACCTGACTTGCCTCTTGAGAAACCTGTATGCAGGTCAGGAAGCAACAGTTAGAACTGGAACAACAGACTGGTTCCAAATAGGAAAAGGAGTACTTCAAGGTTGTATATTGTCACCCTGCTTTTTTAACTTATATGCAGAGTACATCATGAGGAACGCTGGGCTAGAAGAAGCACAAGCTGGAATCAAGATCACTGGGAGAAATATCAATAACCTCATGCAGATGATACCACCTTTATGGCAGAAAGTGAAGAGGAACTAAAAAGCCTCTTGATGAAAGTGAAAGAGGAACGTGAAAAAATTAGCTTAAAACTCAACATTCAGAAAACCAAGATCATGGCATCTGGTCCCAGCACTTCATGGAAAATAGATGGGGAAACAGTGTCAGACTTTATTTATGGACAGGTATGGATGTGAAATCTGAACTATGAAGAAAGCTGAACACTTAAAAATTGATGCTTTTGAATTGTGATATTGGAGAAGACTCTTGAGAGTCCCTTGGACTGCAAGGAGATCCAACCAGTCCATTCTAAAGGGGATCATTCCTTGGTGTTCTTTGGAAGGACTGATGCTGAAGCTGAAACTCCAATACTTTGGCTACCTCATGCTAAGAGTTGACTCATTGGAAAAGTCCCTGATGCTGGCAGGGATTGGGGGCAGGAGGAGAAGGGGATGACAGAGGATGAGATGACTGGATGACATCACTGACTCAATGGACATGAGTTTGGGTGAACTCTGGGAGTTGGTGATGGACAGGGAGGCCTGGCATGCTGCAATTCATGGTATCCAAAAGAGTCAGATGCTACTGAGGGACTGAACTGAACTGAACTGAACTATAACACCTGCATCTTCAGGTAACCCTGGAGAGGAGGAATTCTGCCAGCCAAATTTATGACCTTGGACAAATTACAAGCTCCTAAAGGGCTTTAGTTTCCTCATTTCTCAAGTGGGGAGCATGGACTATATTATTTTCCCAATCCTATAGACAGAGACCATGAATACTGAAACTCTGATACCTTTGGCAACATCATTATTTCAAGTTGCCAAGGCGGTTAATTTTCCACACAGACTGAGATCACAATATTATTTAATTTTTACTATATTCTTTAACATTAATATAGAAGTAGAGAAAAACGATTCCATGTTCAGCTCCCATTCTGTTGGGAAATATAGCCTATGTTGTTTCCTCTCTTCACCTGGTTAGTCACTGTTTTAGCATATTTTAGACTGTGCCATATTGGAATCCCCATCTGCCTTAACAGCAGTGAATCAGGAAATCCCTTAATGGTGCCCCTCTGTTTTTATTGCCAGTCCTAATCACATTTTTATTTGAACTAAAATTTCTGATGTTATTAGTGTCATCTGTATCTCCCAGTAGAAGGCAATATAACTCAATTCAATAAATAATTGAGCAATCAAAATAGGCTATAAATGCTAACTAACTCCATGAGCAAGTGGTAAGACTTTCCTTACCCAGATCCAGGCACTGTGTAAAATGTTTGCTCTTTAGCTCATATGCTATTTACAAAACTCTTCAAGGTAGACATTATCACAATTTTAACATATAATATGCTCAGATGATGCATGGAAGGAATCAGAATTAATACATAGGGTTCTCTGAGTCTGAAGCCTGCAATAATTTTTCCATTTCAAAATTTTGGGTAATATACATTACAAATAGTAATTTGGCTTTCACAAGTTTATTGTTATATCTTTAGTTGAGCCCATATATAACTCTTTGTTTCTTTGCTCAAACTTTTGACTTAGAAGTAGAACAGAGATAGAATTTACCTTTTCTACCTGACAGCCTTTTAAATAAGGACATAAAGATACATTTATCAAAGTAAATTTTCAGTGGAGAGGTAAAGAAGTTACATTCATTTTACATTTTAGATCCTGGGCCATCAGATATTCCTTGTATGGGAACATCCAAAGGATAATCAAATTAACAAAAGCCTTTATTTCAGACTCCTCATTCACTAATGTACTAAGTTCTCAACTGTGGAAATATTAGCCCTAGAAAGATAGCAGTAGTCTTTACATCCTTCCTTTATATTTAAAGTATATAAAGAGTTCCTGATTTTCCAACTGAAATTGAACAGTCCATTCATTCTGTGGTACTGAATAGCAAAAATTTGTAAATCATTTTATTTCAATTTTATGCCAAAGTCTATAATCATTGTCTCTCTGCTAGAAGCCTTTGTGTTTGCAATAGGAATTATTTAAGACTAGGTATTTTTGGACTTACACTTCTAAATATTTTGTGGAAGGCATCAGTGGTTTTTCCTCAGTGGGTTGTCTTATAGAGTGGTTTGAGTCCATCAGACACAGACTAAAAATGCACATGAACTTCTAATTTTAGGTTGCATCTTGAGGACTCATTGTGACATTTTCAATGAGATTAAAGGCCAAAAAAATTCCTATTGTTGCAGTTTTCAATTACTGGAAAAGCCGCTACACCTTTCTAGTGCATGACCTGTCTCACATATTTTCTTTCCCCCCATATGTTATTTAACATGTAGGGCAAGTTTTGTGTGTGTGTTGTTAGCTAAAATATGGATCACATTAATATTTTTAAAGGGATAAAAGGGCAGCTGGATTCAGAAAACTGAATTAAGTATTATATATCTAAGTGGAACAGGAATCTGCCTTCAACCTGTCCTTCTAAACCAGAAACCATACTCCAATGCCAAAGCATCGTGATCCTGTTAAACTCAACATCCTTGAAATCTCTCTTTGCCACATTTATGCTCTCTACTTGCTGTTGTTGTGCTCTAATTCTATCAATTTTGATCTCTAAAAATCAAGATTTTCGCTCTACCCCAATTCTTGATTGAACCCAGTATTGCAGCTTTCACTGATTTTTTGTTTCTCTTTCTTCTTTCTTTTTAAAGCAGTCAACTTTAATGATGTTCTGTTGGGTTGTCAATTTTTCTTATCCAGCACAGCATAGCTAGTGCATTAAAATGAGTGTTCTTCAGAATTACTCCTATTAGGGAATATAATAGCTCTTGTGATGGAACCCATGTACCCTTTCCCCAACTGAAGGACTCTTATTCTTCTGAAGCACCTTTCTGAGTTGGCTTCATGAGTCAAATGAGAAAATAAGCATAAACATATGATGATCACAAAATGCATAGCCAATAGAGGTTTCTTTATTTCTTTTAGTTTCTTACTTTTACCAGTGCTTACATAATTCTATCTTTTATTTTCTCCCTCATGGTGATAACAAAATAATACCTAAGGTGAGATCTCTGAACCATTTCTTGCATATTGGTAGAAGAAGACTAAAATTACAGAAATTGGATATCATTTTCTCATTACTACAAATTCTTTTTTTTTTTTATAGAAATTCTCTTTCTTTTAAGGCACTGAAAAAGTTAATTACCTAGGAAAATCATTCCACTATGGATCCTTTGTCATATAAGAAGCAAAACATGAATGTTTTCTAGAATATTCTCTATATACTAATGGTCTTTGATAGTACAAAATTATGTTTGTGAAATCCTAAGAATATCCTTCATGTCTTATGTTTACTTCAGCACCTTTTGAATGTGTAATGACATTCCTTTTCTAAGATACCTAGGGCACCGAATAAATTAGTAAAGCCTGGGTTGTCTAAGCGATGAACAATGTCCCTTTTGGATCTAATCCTTGGTTTGAACTCACTGGTTGGATGGAGACAAGAGCCAACCAACCAAGTAAGCCTGTGACAACTGATCTATTGGAGATGATTCCTTTCTCTGAGGATGAGAACACCGTGTCGGGTCTGCGACAGAAAGAGCAGTCCCTCCTGGACCCCCTTTGCTTCTGTCAGTCTGAGCACATGGCCCTTCACCTTGATTACTGTGCACTGATCCCCTCCTGATTGACCACAGTGGGGATAAGCATAACTTCCAGCCAGGAAATCTCCATGCCACTCTACCTCCAGCTCTTCTGGGGACAGGAGGTTGTAGAAGGCAACATTAAATTAATTTATGTGTATATTGTTTGGCAAGACCAAAATTTAAAACTCCACAGACAGCTAGAACTGTGATTTGAGAAGCAGTCCTTGACTATCACCTTCAAGATATTGTACAGAAAACAATAATATCAAAACATCATGCATTCCTAAAATTGACTACCCTTATTTGATAGTGTAACTGATTTTACATATGACTATGAAAAAATTGGCAAAGGTACAAAAAATTATAACTGATTTTTGTACATTTATGTGGTTTCTACAAGGATAAAATTCAAATAGAAAAGGCTGTTGGAAGGAAAATTCCTATTGCTCTAAGCAACCCAGAATGACAGTTCAGACATAGAAAGGGCCACTGTTACTAGTGATGGAGCTGAGATAAAAAAAAAAACATTGTACAGCAAGGAAGAGTTGTACCAAAATGATGCAGCTCACAAGGTAAACAACACATTACTTGAAGACCATAGACAACATGATAGCACTTGATAGATTTTTGCCATTGTTGCCTAGAAATAATGTGAAGGCAGGAGGGAGGAACTGGGTTGAGAAAAGAAGGCTGAGACTTGATTTGAGAAATAACCATGAATTATAGCTTTTCATTTAAACCTTCCTACACTCTGGGTCAGTGCTAATCCTCAGTTGTCTCACGGACTCACTTATTTACACACAAACAGCGTTACTTGGCACTCTAGCAGTGAGAACCTGCGGTATACAGCTGCTTTCCCACCATTTGTAGCTGCTGTTTTACCATTGAATAGATTTTGAATAATATTTTTACTTGAAATGACTAATTGGACAAGTCTGTTTCCTTTATCAAAACAGTGTCCCCTCTCACAATCTATGTTATTACACTACTTGATATTGGCCTTTCCTGGTGGCTCAGACGGTTAAGAATCTTCCTGCAATGCAGGAGACCCAGGTTTGATTCCTGGGTCAGGAAGATCCCCTGAAGAAGAGAATAGCTACCCACTCCAGTACTTTTGTCTGGAGAATTCCATAGATAGAGGAGCTCGGCAGGCTACAGTCCATGGAGTGACAAAGAGTCAGACAAGAGAAACTAACACTTTCACTTACTTGGTATTAAAACACCAAAATATTAAAATTCTGTGCTTTAAATTTAAATATAAAAGATTATTTTATTCATTTGATTACATCTGTTGCTTTTATCAAAGAAACATCTGATTTAAAAAATGCTTAATAGTCTAAATACAAGGGATGGGAGTAGGATAAGAATCTTGTTTAGTGGTAAATGGTATTTTTTTAAGTATTTCTTTCATCTGCTCTTCATGGATAGTGTTCTTGCTAAAGTGAGTAAAATATGACAAGTTAACAGGTGACTAATCAAATTTTAATCAGTGAAATATCCTGGCAGGTTTAATTCCTGGTAAGAAGTCAATAATAAAACTTCAGTATCTCAGTCCATGGAGCTACTATATTAACCACTGTGGTCAAATTCCTGTTTATTATCTTGTGTGAGACAGGAAAATACTGCACTGTCAGATGATTATTTTTTAAGGGATAAAATGGCCATGCAGCACAACTTTGGAATGCTTATTGTTGCTCTGTGTCAAAGAGCCATACTATTAAACCCCATAATGGAAGTACCACTTCTTCCAGCTTTCATCAGTAGTCCAGAATGTCATGCAATGAGAATTTAATTGGACTAAAGTGACTATTTGACATGCAGAACTGAGCTATGTCATCAAGACTCCACAGGTAGTGAGCACATGGTGACTGATGGGTAGAAGAGAATGAACATTCTAATAAGGGGTCAGGGGACCTCAGGAGTTCTACTCCGTAATTACTTGGAGCAGCAGGTGAGACCGAGCATGTCAAATAAGAAAAGTCAAATTCTAGCACTGAAGAGCAGTGCATCATATCCCCAAAATAAATATAAAACAGAGAGCCGAAGCCAAAGTTATTTAAAACTGTGCTATCTGCTGATAGGCTTTTAAAATATTCTCTTTCACTGAAACATACAGTGGAAACTTTTTGTGATACTGATATTATGGAAGAGGATGAATAACCACCTCATTGGTGAATCTATTCATAACATGTTTTGTTCAACAGGTATTTGTAGGGGGTAGGCATTTACTTCAATAAAGTTGATTATATGTAACAAATGATCATATGTTTTACGAAATTATACATATAAACTTTTAAATATGTTTGCATATTCTCTAATAATAAATGCCATTAGAATTTATTAACTTTTTCTGATTATGGGAACAAGGAGTAAAAACTTTAATTTGAATTTTCTAGTAAAATGAGCACTAGTTCACTTAACACAGTCAGTTATCAGTGTATTTCTACTGAAAAAGCAGAGGCCGGCAGCTTGCGCCTGGAAATCCCTTTTCTAGAATGTGTGACTGCATTTGCTCCTCTCTGACTTGTGCGCTATTATTTTTAGGAAAGATTTCATTTATTAACCTGAATACTTCATTGTTGTTTCTGTTCATAACAAAATAATCAATCGTATTAGGAGTTGCATTGTGTAAAACATAAATTAATTAAGCTCAAATTGTTCTATTTAAAGTCAGCTTTTAAAAGGCAGAATGTACTTTTAGTATAATTAACATCAGATCAGATCAGATCAGTCCGCTAAATAAGTCTATTTAAAGGAGGAAAACATCCTGGAAGGAAAAAAAAAAAAAAACATGTGCTAGAAATACAAAAAGTCTGATACATCACACCCTCCAAATTTATTTGTGTTCCTATTTAGGGATTTATGCGGTTAGTGCTAATAGCTAAGATAATTGTATTGTAAATGGAGAAGAGTAAAGGGACTAAAAACAATGTAAGGTTTCTAGACGTTCAAACTGATGAATCAATGACACCGGTAAACTTTGCTAAGTCCTGTGTATACGTTGTAAAGCCTAGGGCAAGCAATCATTAAATACCCGTACAAAGAGATACACTGAAAGACACTGCGGATGAATCAAAATAACTCACTCTACCAGGAAATGTAATGGGATGAGTTGTGATTTTATCTTTATCATAAACGCCCCTGATTCACTGTAAGAGAGAAGATTCAGGGAGGAATTCTGTGTTCCATCATGTTCCTCATCTGACACATGTCCCACGGACTGGGTACTTCCTGTGGGGCTGCTGAAATGTTGCTGGAATGGTTCAGTAAACAAGAGTGCTATCAAGCTAAACTGGTTTGCAGGGTTATTGTCACAAGTTTTACAAGTAGTTATGTCTTTAATCTTAAAAATCACTCTGCTTATGCATTATATTGATACAAACAGCACCTGGGTCAACTTTGCTCTATGGCGTGCTGAGGCAAAAGGGATTTTATGTCCAGGCGATCACTTTTGTCTCAATAGTGTAAAGCAAAGTCTTTCTGATTCGAGTAAATTTACTCTAATTTAATATCTTTTTGAGGTGTAATTAATATACAATAAACTTGCACATAATTAAAGCATAATAGTCACGTATTGCACTTTCCTTTATATAACATTCTCAAAATAACAAAATCTACACATGTAATATAAATCTATACATGTTATCTAACATTGTTGCATAATAATCTAGAACTACACAAGCATTCAGATCAGATCAAATCAGTTGCTCAGTCGTGTCTGACTCTTTGCCACCCCATGAACCGCAGCATGCCAGGCCTCCCTGTCCATCACCAACTCCCGGAGGTCACTCAGACTCACATTCATCGAGTCAGTGATGCCATCCAGCCATCTCATCCTCTGTTGTCCCCTTCTCCTCTTGCCCCCAATCCCTCCCAGCTCAGAGTCTTCTCCAATGAGTCAACTCTTCGCATGAGGTGGCCAAAATACTGGAGTTTCAGCTTTAGCATCATTCCTTCCAAAGAAATCCCAGGGTTATGTCAATGCTAATTCCTGATTTTGAAATTATACTATCACTACAGGAGATGTTACTATTGGGAAAGACAGGATACAGCATAAATTGGACTTCTGTACTACCTTTGCACTTTTTCTATGAATCTAGTTATTTCAAAATAAAAAGACAAAATCTGCATTGACAGACACAAATGACTATATGCTATATGATTCCATCTAGAAAAACCTCTGAGAAAGTCAAATCTGTAAAGAAAGAAAACAGATTGAGGATTAATGGGGGCTTAGAGTGGTAGAACGGAGAAGGCAATGGCACCCCACTCCAGTACTTTTGCCTGGAAAATCCCATGGATGGAGGAGCCTGGTAGGCTGCAGTCCATGGGGTTGCACAGAGTCAGACACGACTGAGCGACTTCCCTTTCAGTTTTCACTTTCATGCATTGGAGAAGGAAATGGCAACCCACTCCAGTGTTCTTGCCTGGAGAATCCCAGGGGCGGGGGAGCCTGGTGGGTTGCCGTCTATGGGGTCGCACAGAGTCCGACACAACTGAAGTGACTTAGCAGTAGCAGCAGCAGCAGCAGAGTGGTAGAAGGATAGAGGGATTGCTTGCAACTGGGTTTGAGGTCATTTTTGGGGTAATGGAAATGTTCTTTAACTGGATGGTGATGATGGCTACATAACCCCACAAGTTTACTGAAACTCATTGAATCATGCTGTCAGTGGATGTATTCTTTGACATGTAAAATATACTCCAATGAAACGTAGAAATACTTTGTCATAGTGATCGTGGAAAAATAAGGTCATGTTGAATTTCTCTTAACTCGTCTTTTAGAATGTAGCTCTATTGACACTTTGAATTTCAAAGCGTCCATATAAGAGCAGGGAGAGGGCATCCACAGCTTACTTGTGCCCTGGGCACTTATTGGTCTTTCCCAGGCACTCGTGACCACATGTCAAGGCACATGGGGTAGGGAGCAAGTCATGCAGGATGCACTGAAGGGTATTTCTTCTCTCTGTGGCTGCACTGGTTTAGAGTTATTATCTGTTCCTATTGAGAGAGGAGAAGATATGGACATGAGGATTGTCCATACATTCTTTCCAGTTTGCTGTCTGTGGATGCATATTTCATACACAGAGGAGGCTATAAAAGGGTTGTCATTGCAGAGTGTGTGGTCATTCATTGTCAACAAATCATTTGTCATCTTTACAAAGCCCTAAGGAAAAAGACAGACATTCACGCAAACAAAACCCCTCTAACCTCTATAATCAGGGTTGACTCTCTATTTAGCATCAAGTTTCCAGTGTCCAACATGAGAAAATAAGGCCAGTGTCACACTTTGCAGACTCTGCCCTGAGGAGATTTATTTCTGCCCAGGTGTGCTTCACTTGAAAAAGCAACATTTTATCTTTGTATCATTCATTTACTGCCTTGAACTGTAATAGTGCATTCGCATGTTCCACTAGACTGTGGAGTGGGGGAGGGAGGGGGTGGAAGTTATACTCAGCATCCTTACTACCCGTGAGTGGTCCTTGCACCTACATGCTACTTAGCATGATTGTATAATTGATTAGTAGTTAGTAGTGAGGCTGCTGTAAGTGAAAATAGATATAGTAATAAAATTTGAAAATCAGTAACTCTCTGTACATTATAAATCTACAACATATTATTCATAAAATACAGATAAACACTGTAAATTCTTACTGTGTTAAAGCATCTTATATCAAACAAAACCAAGACTCATCAAAGAGATAGGAATCTGAACTATTCAAGAGTGTGTGAGTTGGGATAAATATTTGAAACATAAAGGTGGAGGTAAAAGGTATTAAAGTCAAGATTATTCTTTAAAAAAAGAAAAATAGGCAAAAAAGCTAGCAAACCAAAAACAGTGCAGCAAGTGAGATCATTTGGGTAGAAACTAGTTTAATAGAAAGTGGCAGTGGTGATATAATTCTGAAGTAGCCAATATATAAACAAATAAAATTAAATCAGAGCAAAAATCATTTTCCCCACTTAACATCAAAACTACCTGCTATGGTCTGGATGCTTGTGCCCAACTCACATTCATATGTTGAAATCTTAACACCTCAAGGGGATGGTATTAGGAGGTGGGATCTTGAGGAGGCATGTAATCATGAGTTTGCTCACATGAATGGGATTGTTGTTGCTGTTGTTGTTTAGTCGCTAGCTCATATCTAACTGTTCTGTGACCCCACTGACTGTGGCCTGTTAGTCTTCTCTGTCCATGGGATTTCTAGTCAAGGATACTGGAGTGAGTTGCCATTCCCTTCTTTTAATTTTGTGGCTGCAGTCATGGTCCGCAGTGATTTTGGAGCCCAAGAAAATAAAATCTGTGACTGCTTCTACTTTTTCCCCATCTACTTGATGTGAAGTGATGTGACCAGGTGTCATGATATTAGTTTTTTTAATGTTGAATTTTAAACCAGTCTTTTCACTCTCTTCTTTCATTGTCATCAAGAGGCTGTTTAGTTCCTCTTCACTTTCTGCTATTGGAGTGCTATCATCTGCATATCTGAGATTGTTGATATTTCTCCTTGAAAGCTTGATTCCAGCTTGTCATTCATTCAGCCCAGAATTTAGCATGATATACTCTGTATACAAGTTAAATAAACAGGACGACAATATAAGGCCTTGACATACTCCTTTCCCAATTTTGAACCAGTTTGTTGTTCCATGCCTGGTTATAGCTGCTGCTTCTTGACCTGCATATAGTTTTCCCAGGAGGCAAATAACGTGATCTGGTATTCCCATCTCTAAGAACTTTTCACTGTTTGTGGTGATCCACACAGTCAAAAGTTTTAGCATAGTAAATGAAGCAGATGTTTTCCCTGAAGTCCCTTGTTTTTTTCTATGATCCAGTGGATGTTGGCAATTTGATGTCTGGTTCCTCTGTCTTCTCTAAAACCAGCTGGCACATCTAGTAGGACTTGATTCACCTATTGTTGAAGCTAAGTTTGAAGGATTTGAGCATTACCTTGCTAGCATGGGGAATTAGTACAATTCTATGGAAAATTCTGAAAGAGATGGGAATATCAGACCACCTGATCTGCCTCTTGAGAAACCTGTATGCAGCTCAGGAAGCAACAGTTACAACTGGACATGGAACATCAGACTGGTTTCAAATAGGAAAAGGAGTATGTAAGGCTGTATATTGTTACCCTGCTTATTTAACTTATATGCAGAGTACATCATGAGAAACGCTGGGCTGGAAGAAGCACAAGCTGGAATCAAGATTGCTGGGAGAAATTTCCATAACCTCAGATATGCAGATGACACCACCCTTATGGCAGAAAGTGAAGAGGTACTAAAAAGCCTCTTGATGAAGGTGAAAGTGGAGAGTGAAAAAGTTGGCTTAAAGCTGAACATTCAGAAAACGAAGATCATTGCATCTAGTCTTCATGGAAGATAGATGGGGAAACAGTGTCAGACTTTATTTGGGGGGGCTCCAAAATCACTGCAGATGGTGATTGCAGCCATGAAATTAAAAGATGCTTACTCCTTGGAAGGAAAGTTATGACCAACCTAGATAGCATATTGAAAAGCAGAGACATTACTTTGCCAACAAAGGTCCATCTAGTCAAGGCTATGGTTTTTCCTGTGGTCATGTATGGATATGAGAGTTGGACTGTGAAGAAAGCTGATTGCCAAACAATTGATGCTTTTGAACTGTGGTGTTGGAGAAGACTCTTGAGAGTCCCTTGGACTGCAAGGAGATCCAACCAATCCATTCTAAAGGAGATCAGTCAGGGGTGTTCTTTGAAAAGTATGATGCTAAAGCTGAAACTCCACTACTTTGGCCACCTCATGCAAAGAGTTGACTCATTGGAAAAGACTCTGATGCTGGGAGGGGTTGGGGGCAAGAGGAGAAGGGGACGACAGAGGATGAGATGGCTGGATGGCATCACAGACTTGATGGACATGAGTTTGAGTGAACTCTGGGAGTTGGTGATGGACAGGGAGGCCTGGTGTGCTGCAACTCATGGGGTCGCAAAGAGTCGGATACAACTGAGTGACTGAACTGAACTGATTGTAGTTTGAACATTCTTTGACATTGTCCTTCTTTGGTATTAGAATTAAAACTGACCTTTTCCAGTTCTGTGGGCACTGCTGGGTTTTCAAATTTGCTGACATTAAGTGCAGCACTTTAACTGCATCATCTTTTAGAATTTGACATAACTCAGCTGGAATTCCATAACCTCCACTAGCTTTGTTCGTAGTAATGCTTACCAAGGCCCACTTGACTTCACACTCCAAGATGTCTGGCTCTAGGTGAGTGACCACACCATTGTAGTTATCCTGGTCATTAAGACATTTTTTGTATAGTTTTTCTGTGTATTCTTGATATATCTTCTCAATCTCCTCTGTTTCTATTAGGTTCTTGCCATTTCTGTCCTTTATTATGCCAGTCTTTGCATGAAATGTTCCCTTGGTATCTCTAATTATCTTAAAGGAATCTCTAATCTTTCCCATTCTATTGTTTTCCTCTATTTCTTTGCATTATTCACTTAACAAGGCTTTCTTTTCTCTCCTTCTTATGAAGGAGAGAACTCTGTATTCAGTTGGGTATATCTTTCTCTTTCTCTTTTGCCTTTGCTCAGCTATTTGTAAGCTTCTCTTTATTTCTCAGCTATTTGTAAGGCCTCCTCAGACAAACACTTAGCCTTCCTGCATTTCTTTTTCTTTGAGATAGTTTTGGTTATATCTCCTGTGCAGTGTTACAAAACTCCATTCATAGTTCTTCAGGCACTCTGTCTGCCAGATCTAATCCCTTGATTCTATTTGTCACCTCCACTGTATAATCATAAAGGATTTGATTTAGGTCATACCTGAATGGCCTATAGGTTTCCCCTACTTTCTTCAATTTAAGCCTGAATTTTGAAATAAGGAGCTCATAGCTGAGCCACAGTCAGCTTCTGGTCTTGTTTTTGTTGATCACATAGATCCTCTCCATATTCTGCTGCAAAGAGCATAATCAGTCTGATTTCAATATTGACCATCTGATGATGTCCCTCTATGGAGTTATCTCTTGTGTTGTTGGAAGAGGGTGTTGCTATGATCAAGGATGTTCTCTTAACGAAACTCTGTTAGCCTTTGCCCTACCTCATTTTGTACTCCAAGGCCTAACTTGCTCCCCGTTACTCCAAGTATCTCTTGGTTTTCTACTTTTACATTCCAATGCCCTATGATGTAAAAGACATCTTTTTTGACATTAGTTCTAGAAAGTCTTATAGGTCTTCACAGAACTTTCAGTTACATCTTCTTTGGCATTAGTGGTTTAGGCATAGACTTGGATTACTGTGATGTTGAATGTTTTGCCTTGGAAATAAACAGAGAGCATTCTATTGTTTTTGAGATTGCACCCAAGTACTGCATTTTTGGACTTTTTGTTGACTATGAGGGCTACTCCATTTCTTCTAAGGGATTCTTGCCCACAGTAATAGATAAAATTGTCATCTGAATTAAATTTACCCATTCTTGTCCATTTTAGTTCACTGACTCAGTTCAGTTCAGTCGCTCAGTCATGTCCAACTCTTTGTGACTCCATGGACTGCAGCATGCCAGGCCTCCCTGTCCATCACCAACTCCTGTATTTTATTCAAACTCATGTCCATTAAGTCAATGATGTCATCCAACCATCTCATCGTGTTGTCCCCTTCCCCTCCTGCCTTCAATCTTTCCCAGCATCAGGGGCTTTTCCAGTGTCAGTTCTTTGTATCAGGTGGCCAAAGTATTGGAGTTTCAACTTCAACATCAGTACTTCCAATGAATATTCAGGACTGATTTGCTTTAGGATGGACTGGTTGGATCTCCTTTCTGTCCAAGGGACTCTCAAGAGTCTTCTCCAACACCAAAGTTCAAAAGCATCAATTCTTCAGTGTTCAGCTTTCTTTTCAGTCCAACTCTCACATCCATACATGACTACTGGAAAAACCATAGCCTTTACTAGATGGACCTTTGTTTGCAAAGTAATGTCTCTGTTTTTTAATATGCTGTCTAGGTTGGTCATAATTTTTCTTCCAAGAAGTAAATATCTTTTAGTTTCATGGCTGCAATCACCATCTGCAGTGATTTTGGAGTTCCAAAAATAAAGTCTGACACTGTTTCCACTTTTCCCCTACTTGCCATGAAGTGATGGGACCAGATGCCATGATTTTAGTTTTCTGAATGTTGAGCTTTCAGCCAACTTTTTCATTCTCCTCTTTCACTTTCATCAAAAGCCTCTTTAGTTCTTCTTCACTTTCTATCATAAGGCTTGGTATCATCTGCATATCTGAGGTTATTGACATTTCTCCCAGCAATCTTGATCCACTAGTGCATCATCCAGACCAGCGTTTCTCATGATGCACTCTGCATATAAATTAAATAAGCAGGGTGACAATATACAGCCTTGATGTACTCCTTTTCCTACTTGGAACCAGGCTGTTGTTCCATGTCCAGTTGTAACTGTTGCTTCCTTATCTGCATACAGATTTCTCTAGAGGCAGATCAGGTGGTCTGGTATTCCCATCTTTCAGAATTTTCTACAGAACTTTTCACTGATTCCTAGGATGTTGATATTCACTCATGTCATCTCCTGCTTCACCATATTTGGTTTACCTTGATTCATGGATCTAACATTCCATGTTCTGATGCAATATTTTTCTTTACAGCATTGGACTTTACTTTTTCCACCAGATACATCCACAATGAATGTCATTTCTGCTTCAGCCCAGCTCTTCATTCTTTCTGGAGCTATTTCTCCTTTCTTCCTCAATAGTATATTGGAAATCTATCAACTTGAGTGGCTCATTTCCTGGTGTCACATCTTTTTGCCTTTGTTTGTATGGCTCTTGAGGCAAAAATACTGGAGTATCTTGATGTGAGATATCAAATATGGTTAACCAGCTACAATTAGAAAAGTTTAGGATTGTACCCAGGCCTTGCTGGTTTAAAAGCTGGTTTTCCTATTATATTAATTTTATGGGGAGGATTTTAGTTAGATGAGGTAAATATTATAGAATGTGATGACTTCATTCCCCACACTTTTTCCTTTTAAAAAATACCTGGGAAATTGTAAGTCATGAGTTTTTTAAATAATATGTTCCATGCCTCCTCAGCTAACCTTCAAGTTCGGATACAGCCCAAGTGAAAATACCCCATACACACTGACAGCCTCATACCCTTAGCTCCTGCCCCTCTCTATTTTTCTTTCTGGAAGTTTTGTTTAGTGCCATTGGAATTTGCTAAGCCCATGGGCAGGGTAACCTGTAGACAGCAGAGATTTCATACACTCTGGTGTACCCAGCAATAAAATACTCTTGAGAATCTTCAAAAATATTGTTAGCAAGGGACAACTCTGAAGAAGTTTCTACTAAGATTCCTCTGAAGGTCCCCAGATGAACTGAGCCCAGTAACCCACAGTAGCTGTACACTCACTGTCCATTTTCCAACCTACAACTCATGTTTCCTGGGTTGTTGTTATTTAGTCACTAGGTCAGGTCTGACTCTTTTGAGACCCCATAGACTAGAACCCACAAGGCTCCTCTGTCCTTGGGATTTCTCAGACAAAAATACTGGAGGGGAGTGCCATTTCCTTCTCTAAGGTATCTTCCCCATCTATGGATCAAACTCGCGTCTCTTATATTGGCAAGAAGATTCTTTACCTCTAAGCTACCAGTGTTTCCTGGGATTCCCACTCAAATACAATCCATGCATGCAAGTCTTTAACTTGAAATCTGCCTTCAGCTGCCTAGACATATCCCCTGGAAGGTGGTCTTTGTACCATCCCACCTCAAATTCAGAACAACTTCTGCATTATTTTTTCAAAACTAATTTTGCTTGGAAAAACATCAATTTCTTTAGAGAAATTAGTTTAAAATAACATTACCTTGTAGTATACATTTTAAAATGTGTTAACATAAAATACCTTTGTGATAATGTCTAAAAGAAAACTATTTTCTTCTTCATCATCATCATTAAAAAACATTTATTCACAATGATTCTGCAAACTGTTTTTAAACCCCAGTCATTTCCAATGTCATCTATGACAAATGATTTGTAGTAATCAGAATCATTGTCATTCCATTTATTTTTTTTTTTTTTTGAGATTTCTGCTGTGTAATTTGCATTTTCTCCTTGGTACCTTATAGCTATGAGTTAGAAAGGACAGCTACTACCATGATTTTACATAAGAGAAACTAAAAGCTTTGGAAGAACTAAGGCAAACTCAGTTACACTGCTATATTTCTTTATACGCACAAAAATACAGTAATTTGTAATTCATAACTCTAAGGTTGTACAAGGTTACACTGTATTATTTATAATAATGTAATATATTTTAAAAATTTAAATGAACTTCTCTACTAGCTGTTTATTTCCTGTCTGTGCTGTGCTTACTCTCTCAGTCTTGTCTGACTCTTTGTGATCCCATGGACTGTAGCCCACCAGGCTCCTCTGTCCATGGGGATTCTCCAGGCAAGAATACTAGAGTGGGTTGCCATGCTCTCCTCCAAGGGATCTTCCCTACCCAGGGATCAAACCCAGGTCTCTCACATTATAGGTGGATTCTTTACCATGTGAGCTACTAGGGAAGCCCATGAATACTTGGGTGGGTAATCTTTCCCTCCTTCAGGGGATCTTCCCAATCCAGGAATTGAACATGGGTCTCTGTGTTGCTGCAGATTCTTTACCAGCTGAGCTACCAGGGAAGCCCCTGCCACAGTCCATGGGGTTGCAGAAGAGTCAGAAAGGACTGAGCAACTGAGTATGCACACACACACAGGTGAAGAGCCCGATGAAGAGATTCATAGAGGAAGGTCTGGGAGGGTCCTAAGTGCAGGAGTTGCTATTCCTATGGAGGTGGGGTGCATCAACCTCCTTGTATGTCTCCAGTTGTGTCTATGTGCAGATGCTGCCGTGTGAAGGAGCTGCCATTTTCATTGGCTAATCACTGCTTCCCAGAACCACCCTCACTTCCATCATCCCTTGTCCAAGCCTCTCTGCTCTTTAGCAACACTACTGAGAGTAGTACCACCTAGCCAGGCTAGTGCTTGATCCTCTCTTAATGTAGACAATTGTAGACTTCAACTTCTCCGAAAATAGATGAGTGCAGTCCTAGACTGTTGTATGTGGATCATATCCACTTCTTGTGTGTGAATATGATCATCAATCTAAAAATTCTCCACACCCTAAACTTTTGGGATTTTTATGGAAGCTTCATCACATAGACATGATCAGTCAGTCAGTTCAGTCCCTCAGTGGTTTCCAACTCTTTGCAACCCCATGAACTGCTTCCCTATCCAACACCAACTCCCAGAGCTTGCTCAAACATAGACATGAGCCATCATTAACTCTTTTCCCAGCCTCTCTCTCTTTCTCAAGAGAATGGGTGGCAGGGCTGAAAATTTTAAGCTTCTTATCACATTTTGATCTTTCTGGCAAACAACCCTCATTCAGAAGCCATCTAAGAGCCCCACCCTGAAGAGTTGTCTCATTAGAACAAAGGACATGCCTATTGCCTAGGAAATGATAGTTTTTGTGCCAGGAACTGGAAACAGAGATTAATATATAATTTA
This sequence comes from Tragelaphus eurycerus, assembly GCA_935064755.1. Taxonomy (NCBI): domain Eukaryota; kingdom Metazoa; phylum Chordata; class Mammalia; order Artiodactyla; family Bovidae; genus Tragelaphus; species Tragelaphus eurycerus. Next base: position 6,750,790 of record CAKXYN010000012.1, on the reverse strand, counting down.
TATTATCTCATATAGACACAACTGTGTTCTTAATAAATGGTGTTTGTGGTCATGTTAATGTTATAAAGAGAAATATATATTCAAAGAGAGGACTTATGCAACATATGAAACCAGTGGACCAACATAGGATTCTGGCATAAGACATCCTGCAACAAACCTCTTTTCCTCATTCTGAAACCATATTCTGATAAATGGGATGGGAGATGAAAATCCATTTTATAGAATACATGCTTTTATTAATTACTCTGAAGAGTATAAACAAGATATTAAAAATGAAAAGCATTGAGCAGACTCCTGATCCCTCAGGAGTCAGATCATGTCTCTAGGTCTGATCCACTTCACCTGATAAAAATCTTTTAATATCATTTTAATAGCTTGGCTTTGCTTTCATTAAAGTTAATTGACTTAGGCTATAGATTGCTGTGATTATACAATTTAGAAAGAAATTAGTTCAGAAACATAACCAAAAAATATTTTATAAGAAAAAAAAAAGCTTTTAATTAAAGAAATCATTCTTCTGTCATCAGTCTGCCTGGTAGTGTTCAGAGGTATATAAACTGTTAACTAATGAACTAGAGTAACCTCAAAATTATGGTGACATAGTAGAGTTTTAAATAAGACTTGAGTTTAAATAGTTTCAGGTCTTTAATTGGAAGAATTCTCTTTGGTAAGACTTAAAAATGTAGCACAATTTTTCAATTTTACTTTTTAAAAGTTTTAAGACTGTCCCGCTCCCTCCTCTTTACCCATCTGATTACTAAGCTTTAGTGTCAAATGCATCTAACAAAAATGAAGTGGAGTTGAAACTTTGACTTATTATTCCCCTAGTTATTTTTATACATTTCATAAGGAACAAAGACATAAGATTTAGCCAGCAGAGAGCTTCACTCTTTCCTAATGTTACTCAGTATGTGGAGTTTCACTGAAGAATTCATTGAAGTAAAAATCTGATCAAATAATAATGAGGATCAAACAAGGCATTCAGATACAATGAAACCTTAGAAAATGGTTAAATGATAACAATGAAGTACTTCCATACTTTATACAGAAAGACTGAAATAAAATGACTGCCTGACTTGTTAAATAAAGAAACACATCCTATCAATAAACATTTCTCAATATGTGTATTTCACATACAGCAAAATTCTCATTGAGGCAGATGAGATGAGAATGTTTGTCATTCAGATAACTTCAGTTTAGTAGACGCCTTTTCAACTGTAAGCCTTCATATAAATTGTCATCATGTCTGCCTTTGTTATCATATCTGACACTTCTCAGGGAATAATCATTTCCTTTGCTTCATTTTTATTGATTCAGTTAATGTCGTATATTTGTTTTCTTTTTTTCTGACTCTGGTGCAAGTGCCATTCAAATTCAGAAGGTACTGAGGAGGTAGGTTGATTAAATCACTAGGGGTGTTACTTAATTCTTATGGGAACTTCAAAAGAGAGAAATATTTACTCGTTTAATTATTAAATTCCTAAAAAGTACATAGATAGAGAAGGCATTTTTTTTAGAATGTTAAGAATAAGACATTCTTAAGCAAGTAAGAAAGGAGATCTTTCTACATACCTCTATTCATCTGTCAATGAGATTCAAAATCTGTTATCAAAATATCTATATTCCTCTAGTATTAAAACAATTTTCAGTTATATGCCTTCAACTCAAAAGATAACTAATGTTCATAACATTTTTATATCGACTGAAAATTTTCTGTTTACTCCTCACAGCATGAAAGTGCCATGGAACTGCACACAATAGAAGCCTCTATTAATGGCATAGAATTAACAATGTAACTATTTTCTGTTTTAATTTTTAAGTATTATGGATTCTTTTCTAACCACTTCGCATGCATCATTGTATGTGCTCAGTCACTTTAGCTGTTTCCCTTTGCCACTCTGAGGACTGTAGCCGACCAGGCTCCTCTGTCTGTGGGATTTTCCCAGCAAGACTACTGGAATGAGTTGCCATGCCCTCCTTCAGGGGATCTTCCTGACCTAGGGATCAAACCTACGTCTCCTGCATTGCAGGTAGGTTCTTTACCTGCTAAGCCATCAGGGAAGACCATGTATCATTGTAGAAACTGCTAAAAGTTCAATATAAAGAAGAAATAAAAAGCTTGGATAATCTCACCATCAAGGATACATTGTTCTCTGCTGACTGAATATACCGATTCCTTTAAAAAAGATATATTGTTTATATTTTATTATATTTCCTAACACACACACACACACACATATACACAAACAGATATACACAGTAGAAATTTTACATATGGTTTCATTTTTCAATATTTTGAAAACACTATGTAACTGGTTTATAATGTGCATTGCATTAAAATGCATTATTTTAATAAGGCATAATCTATTCCAATATTTCAAACTACTTCCCACTTCTGTTTCTGTATGCAATGCTGTGACAATTATTTTTTTTTCCTCAAAGTTTGGTCCACATTTCTTATATTTCATCAGAGAGAAAAAAGTTGCATTCTCAGAACAAATGATATAAAAATTCAACTGTTGCAATCCATATTGCCAAATTATTTATGTGATATTTCTATATAAGAGATCTGAAATCATTACTAAATCTGCAATCATATACCAAATTCTGCCAAATATTTCACTATAGTGTGTAAAATCCAAGCAATTTTTGGCTTTGAATTTCTCCATCATTCCTGCATGTTACAACGTAACTATTCCAAATAATAGAGTGATAACTTATTACCATTAAAAACTGGGATAGCAATCTGTATACTACCATTTATCTTTAAATAAATAATGACACATTGGATAATACTTTTGTATTTGCCAAGTACACAGTGCTCTAATATTAGGATACTGTGCAGTTGTTATAGAAGAGAACAGTTGATCTTGGAAATTTACAGAGTCGTCACATCCTTATTGTTTGACAATCCGGTTGAATAAGATTAGAGTCATATATCAATTTAAATCAAAGAATTCCAGATAAAGCCAAAACCATTGCTAGAAACAATGAACCATAACATTGTCAGCTAAATTTTGCTGCCTCAGAAGTATCCTGTCAAATGATGCACAAATAGACAAGGGATTAGAAAACATACCAAGATACCCTGACCATCTGTTGGTAGATTATCGAACAGAACTTAGTGCCAATAAAGCAGTAAATGTAACATCAAGGTCAGCATCTAAAGGATACGGTACTATATTTTCAAAGTCCAATACATAGGTTCAGACTCAAACACTGTGCTCAAACACTCCTGTGCTAAAAATAAAGTTTTACCTGTATCTTGCATGTTGTATTGAGTATCAAGTATGGACAGAGATAGCCTCTCTAATAGGTAATGTGTTACTCACTTTATTGCTATTGCCTCCCAAGGAGCAAGGCTGCACATACTTTCTGACCTTCTACTTTCTTCATTTTGTCCTGCCCTGGGGTTATGGTTACAGGACAAGATACATGTTGAAATCCTCTCTCTAATTTACTAATCTACTTCTTACAAGGTAAAGTTTGTTGTCAAATTTCACAAATAGTTTGATCTGAAACAAACTCTATCTCTACTAAACATGGTTTGACAGAACAATTTAAACACACAGCCACTTTATTGACACATAACACTGTTAGCTTCATCTGTACAACATAATGATTGATATTTGTGTATATTGTGAGGTGATTACCACAATGTCTAGTTGACATCTGTCACCATACAGTTACCTATTTTTTCTCATGATGAAAACTTTGAAGATCTATGTTCTTAGCAACTTTCAAATAAACAGTTCAGTTCAGTTCATTTCAGTTCAGTCGCTCAGTCATGTCCAACTCTTTACAACCTGATGAATAACAGCACGCCAGGCCTCCCTGTCCATCACCAACTCGAGTTCACCCAGACTCACATCCATCGAGTCAGTGATGCCATCCAGCCATCTCATCCTCTGTCGTCCCCTTCTGCTCCTGCCCCCAATCCCTCCCAGCATAGAGTCTTTTCCAATGAGTCAACTCTTCGCATGAGGTGGCCAAAGTACTAGAGTTTCGGCTTCAGCATCATTCCCTCCAAAGAAATCCCAGGGCAGATCTCCTTCAGAATGGACTGGTTGGATCTCCTTGCAGTTCAGGGAACTCTCAAGAGTCTTCTCCAACACCACAGTTCAAAATCATCAATTCTTCGGCGCTCAGCTTTCTTCACAGTCCAACTCTCGCATCCATACATGACCACTGGAAAAATCATAGCCTTGACTAGACAGAACTTTGTTGGCAAAGTAATGTCTCTGCGTTTCAATATACTTTCGAGGTTGGTCATAACTTTTCTTCCAAGGAGTTCAGTTCAGTTCAGTTCAGTCGCTCAGTCATGTCCGATCCTTTGTAACCCCATGAATCCCAGCATGCCAGGCCTCCCTGTCCATCACCAATTCCCGGAGATCACCTAGACTCACATCCATCGAGTCAGTGATGCCATTCAGCCATCTCACCCTCTGTCATCCCCTTCTCCTCTTGCCCCCAACCCCTCCCAGTATCGGAGTCTTTTCCAATGAGTCAACTCTTCGCATGAGCTGGCTAAAGTACTGGAGTTTCAGCTTTAGCATCATTCCTTCCAAAGAAATCCCAGGGCTGATCTCTCAGAATGGACTGGTTGGACATCCTTGCAGTCCAAGGGACTCTCAAGAGTCTTCTCCAACACCACAGTTCAAAAGCATCAATTCTTCAGTGCTCAGCCTTCTTCACAATCCAACTCTCACATCCATACATAACCACTGGAAACACCATAGCCTTGACTAGATGGACCTTTGTTGGCAAAGTAATGTCTCTGCTTTTGAATATGCTAACTTGGTTGGTCATAACTTTCCTTCCAAGGAGTAAGCGTCTTTTAATTTCATGGCTGCTGCAGTCACCATCTGCAGTGATTTTGGAGCCCAGAAAAAGAAAGTGTAACATTGTTTGCACTATTTCCCCATCCATTTCCCTTGAAGTGATGGGACCAGATGCCATGATCTTCGTCTTCTGAATGTTGAGCTTTAAGCCAACTTTTTCACTCTCCACTTTCAGTTTCATCAAAAGGCTTTTTAGTTCCTCTTCACTTTCTGCCATAAGGGTGGTGTCATCTGCATATCTGAGGTTACTGATATTTCTCCAGGCAATCTTGATTCCAACTTGTGTTTCTTCCAGTCCAGCATTTCTCATGATGTACTCTGCATAGAAGTTAAATAAGCAGGGTGACAATATACACCTTGACGTACTCCTTTTCCTATTTGGAACCAGTCTGTTGTTCTATGTCCAGTTCTAACTGTTGCTTCCTGACCTGCATACAAATTTCTCAAGAGGCAGATCAGGTGGTCTGCTATTCCCATCTCTTGAAGAATTTTCCACAGTTTTTTTGTGATCCACACAGTCAAAGGCTTTGGCATAGTCAATAAAGCAGAAATAGATGTTTTTCTAGAACTCTCTTGCTTTTTCCATGATCCAGCAGATGTTGGCAATTTGATCTCTGGTTCCTCTGCCTTTTCTAAAACCAGCTTGAACATCTGGAAGTTCACGGTTCACATATTGCTGAAGCCTGGCTTGGAGAATTTTGAGCATTACTTTACTAGCATGTGAGATGAGTGCAATTGTGCAATAGTTTGAGCATTCTTTGGCATTGCCTTTCTTTGGGATTGGAATGAAAACTGACCTTTTCCAGTCCTGTGACCACTGCTGAGTTTTCCAGATTTGCTGGCATATTGAGTGCAACACTTTCACACCATCATCTTTCAGGATTTGGAATAGATCAACTGGAATTCCATCACCTCCACTAGCTTTGTTCATAGTGATACTTTCTAAGGCCCACTTGACTTCACATTCCAGCATGTCTGGCTCTAGGTCAGTGATCACACCATCATGATTATCTGGGTCGTGAAGATCTTTTTTACACAGTTCTGTGTATTCTTGCCATCACTTCTTAATACTTTCTTCTGTTAGGTCCATGCCATTTCTGTCCTTTATTGAGCCCTTATTTGCATGAAATGTTCCCTTGGTATCTCTAATTTTGTTGAAGAGATCGCTACTCTTTCCCATTCTGTTGTTTTTCTCTATTTCTTTTCATTAATCGCTGAAGAAGGCTTTCTTATCTCTTCTTGCTATTCTTTGGAACTCTGCATTCAGATGCTTATATCTTTCCTTTTCTCTTTTGCTTTTCGCTTCTCTTCTTTTCACAGCTATTTGTAAGGCCTCCCCAGACAGCCATTTTGCTTTTTTGCATTTCTTTTCCATGGGAATGGTCTTGATCCCTGTCTCCTATACAATGTCACGAACCTCATTCCATAGTTCATCAGGCACTCTATCTATCAGGTCTAGGCCCTTTAATCTATGTCTCACTTCCACTGTATAATCATAAGGGATTTGATTTAGGTCATACCTGAATGGTCTAGTGGTTTTCCCTACTTTCTTCAATTTCAGTCTGAATTTGGCAATAAGGAGTTCATGGTCTGAGCCACAGTCACTTCCTGGTCTTGTTTTTGCTGACTGTATAGAGCTTCTCCATCTTTGGCTGCAAAGAATATAATCAGTCTGATTTTGGTGTTGACCATCTGGTGTTGTCCATGTGTAGAGTCTTCTCTTGTGTTATTGGAAGAGGGTGTTTTTTATGACCAGTGCATTTTCTTGGCAAAACTCTATTAGTCTTTGCCCTGCTTCATTCCGTATTCCAAGGCCAAATTTGCCTGTTACTCCACATCCAAGGTAAGAGAAACCCAAGGAAGGTGGTAGGTATTGCAAGAGAGCATCAGAGGACAGACACACTGAAACCATACTCACAGAAAACTAGTCAATCTAATCACACTAGGACCACTGCCTTGTCTAACTCAGTGAAACTAAGCCATGCCCATGGGGCAACCCAAGATGGGTGTGTCATGGTGGAGAGATCTGACAGAATGTGGTCCACTGGAGAAGGGAATGGAAAACCCCTTCAGTATTCTTGCCTTGAGGACCCTATGAATAGTATGAAAAGGCAAAATGATAAGATACTGAAAGAGAAACTCCCCAGGTCAGTAAGTGCCCAATATGCTACTGGAGATCAGTGGAAAAATAACTCCAGAAAAAATGAAGGGATGGAGCCAAAGCAAAAAGATACCCAGCTGTGGATGTGACTGGTGATAGAAGCAAGGTCCAATGCTGTAAAGAGCAATATTGCATAGGAATATGGAATGTCAGGTCCATGAATCAAGGTAAATTGGAAGTAGTTAAACAAGAGATGGCAAGAGTGAATGTCGACATTCTAGGAATCAGCGAAGTAAACTGGACTGGAATGGGTGAATTTAAGTCAGATGACCATTATATCTACTACTGCGGGCAGAAATCCCTCAGAAGAAATGGAGTGGCCATCATGGTCAACAAAAGAGTCCGAAATGCAGTACTTGGATGCAATCTCAAGAATGACAGAATGATCTCGGTTTGTTTCCGAGGCAAACCTTTCAATATCACAGTAATCCAAGTCTATGCCCCTATCAGTAATGCTGAAGAAGCTGAAGATGAATGGTTGTATGAAGACCTACAAGACCTTTTAGAACTAACACCCAAAAAAGATGTCCTTTTCATTATAGGGGACTGGAATGCAAAAGTAGAAAGTCAAGAAACACCTGGAATAACAGGCAAATTTGGCCTTGGAATAGGGAATGAAGCAGGGCAAAGACTAATAGAGTTTTGCCAAGAAAATGCACTTCCAAGGAGTAAGCATCATTTAATTTCATGGCTGCAATCACCATCTGCAGTGATTTTGGAGCCCCCAAAATTAAGTCTGATACTGTTTCCACTGTTTCCCCATCTATTTCACATGAAGTGATGGACCCATATGCCATGATCTTCATTTTCTGAATGTTGAGCTTAAGCCAACTTTTTCACTCTCCACTTTCACTTTCATCAAGAGGCTTTTGAGTTCCTCTTCAATTTCAGCCATAAGGGTTGTGTCATCTGCACATCTGAGGTTATTGATATTTCTCCCAGCAATCTTGATTCCAGCTTGTGCTTCTTCCAGCCCAGCGTTCTCATGATGTACTCTGCATAGAAGTTAAATAAACAGCGTGACAATATACAGCCTTGATGTACTCTTTTTCTTATTTGGAACCAGTCTGTTGTTCCATGTCCAGTTCTAACTGTTGCTTCCTGACCTGCATACAGATTTCTCAAGAGGCAGATCAGGTGGTCTGGTATTCCCATCTCTTTCAGAATTTTCCACAGTTTATTGTGATTCACACAGACAAAGTCTTTGGCATAGTCACAGGTATCATAATGTACATTAAATTGCATGTATTATTTATTTTATAATTGGAAATTTATATATTTTTAAACTCTTCACCCATTCCATTCACTTCTCATCCCCTGCCTCTGGTAACCACCAATCTGTTCTCTGTATCTATGAGTTCATTTGTTGTTATTATTTGTAAGATTCTATGTGTAAGCCAGATAATATGGTTTTTGTGTTTCTCTGTCTTGACTTCTTTCAGTTAGTATAATTCCTTCACAGTTCATCCATGTTGTTGCAAATGACAAAATTTCATATTATATGGCTGAATGACATTCCTTTATTATATATATAATATAAATATAATTATATAATATATATATTGTCCGTTCATCCACTGATGGACACTTAGATTGTTTTCATGTCTTGCCTATTGTAAATAATGCTGCAATGAACAGAGATGTGCATAAATCTTCTTGAGTTATTTTTAAATTTTCTCTGAATAGATATCTAGAAGTGAAATTGCTTGGAGGTGCTATTTTTAATTTTTTGAGGAACCTATGTACTGTTTTCCATAGTGAATAGCTGCACTAATTTACATTTCCACCAACAATATACAAAGGGTTCCTTTTTTTCACATCCTCACCAACACTTATTATTTCTTTTCTTCTTGATAATAGCTATCTGACAGGTGTTAACTGATATCCCATTGTGGGTTTGCTTTGTATCTCCTTGATGATTAATGATATTGCACATCTTTTCATGTGCTTTTTGCCTTATGTAAGTCTTCTTTGGAAAAATGTTTATTTATGTCCTCTGCCTCCTTTGCAAATATTGGATTATTTGAGTGTTCTTTGATGTTGAGTTACATGAGTTCTTTGTCTATTTCAGATACTAACCCTTTATCATATATCTGGTTTTCAAGTATCTTCTATCATTCAAGAGGAAGTCTTTTTCTTCTGTTTATAGCTCTTTTAGAGCTGTGCACATTCATACATTCTTAAACTAGCCTAGAACAAGCTTGCTGTGATGATTAATTTTATGCCCAATCATTTGGCCAAACATTTCTCTGGGTGTGTCTGTGAGAGTATTTCTAGATGAAATTAATATTTAAATCAGTGGAGTGAGTAAAGCAGATTGCCCTCCCTTATGTGGATGTGCATCATTCAATTGAATATTTGAAAAGAACAAAATGAGTGACCAGGAACTCACTTCATCAGAAAAGTATGACAATGGGCCCATGCTTAGGGGATTCACTAGTTTTACCATATTCCCCACCATCCTGAAGCAGCTGGCTTGACAGAATGATTTTCTCAGTTACAGTGCCAGTTGAGTGGCAATACCTGGAAAATCAGATCAGATCAGTCGCTCAGTCGTATCCGACTCTTTGTGACCCCATGAATCGCAGCACGTCAGGCCTCCCTGTCCATCACCAACTCCTGGAAGTCACTCAGACTCACATCCACTGAGTCAATGATGCCATCCAGCCATCTCATCCTCTGTCATCCCCTTCTCCTCTTGCCCTCAATTCCTCCCAGCATCAGAGGCTTCTCCAATGAGTCAACTCTTCGCATGAGGTGGCCAAAGTACTGGAGTTTCAGCTTTAGCATCATTCCTTCCAAAGAAATCCCAGGGCTGATCTCCTTCAGAATGGACTGGTTGGATCTCCTTGAAGTCCAAGGGACTCTCGAGAGTCTTCTCCAACACCACAGTTCAAAAGCATCAATTCTTCAGTGCTCAGCCTTCTTCACAGTCCAGCTCTCACATCCATACATGACCACAGGAAAGACCATAGCCTTGACTAGGCAAACCTTTGTTGGCAAAGTAATGTCTCTGCTTTTGAATATGCTATCTAGGTTGGTCATAACTTTCCTTCCAAGGAGTAAGCGTCTTTTAATTTCATGGCTGCAGTCACCATCTGCAGTGATTTTGGAGCCCAGAAAAAGAAAGTCTGACACTGTTTCCACTGTTTCCCCATCTATTTCCCATGTAGTGATGGGACCGGATGCTATGATCTTCGTTTTCTGGATGTTGAGCTTTAAGCCAACTTTTTCACTTTCCACTTTCACTTTCATCAAGAGGCTTTTGAGTTCCTCTTCACTTTCTGCCATAAGGGTGGTGTCATCTGCATATCTGAGGTTACTGATATTTCTCCCAGCAATCTTGATTCCAACTTGTGTTTCTTCCAGCCCAGCATTTTTCATGATGTACTCTGCATATAAGTTAAATAAACATGGTGACAATATGCAGCCTTGACGAACTCCTTTTCCTATTTAGAACCAGTCTGTTGTTCTATGTCCAGTTCTAGCTGTTGCTTCCTGACCTGCATACAAATTTCTCAAGAGGCAGATCAGGTGGTCTGGTATTCCCATCTCTTTCAGAATTTTCCACAGTTTTTTGTGATCAAGACAGTCAAAGGCTTTGGCATAGTCCATAAAGCAGAAATAGATGTTTTTCTGGAACTCTCTTGCTTTTTCGATGATCCAGTGGATGTTGGCAATTTGATCTCTGGTTCCTCTGCCTTTTCTAAAACCAGCTTGAACATCAGGAAGTTCACGGTTCACATATTGCTGAAGCCTGGCTTGGAGAATTTTGGGCATTACTTTACTAGCGTGTGAGATGAGTGCAATTGTGTGGTAGTTTGAGCATTCTTTGGCATTGCCTTTCTTTGGGATTGGGATGAAAACTGACCTTTTCCAATCTTGTGGCCACTGCTGAGTTTTCCAAATTTGCTGGCATATTGAGTGCAGCACTTTCACATCATCATCTTTCAGGATTTGGAATAGCTCCACTGGAATTCCATCACCTCCACTAGCTTTGTTCATAGTGATGCTTTCTAAGGCCCACTTGACTTCACATTCCAGGATGTCTGGCTCTAGGTCAGTGATCACACCATCATGATTATCTGGCTTGTGAAGATCTTTTTTGTACAGTTCTTCTGTGTATTCTTGCCACCTCTTCTTAATATCTTCTGCTTCTGTTAGGTCCATATCATTTCTGTCCTTTATCGAGCCCATCTTTGCAGGAAATGTTCCTTTGGTATCTCTGATTTTCTTGAAGAGATCCCTAGTCTTTCCCATTCTGTTGTTTTCCTCTATTCTTTGCATTGATCTCTGAAGAAGGCTTTCTTATCTCTTCTTGCTATTCTTTGGAACTCTGCATTCAGATGCTTACATCTTTCCTTTTCTCCTTTGCTTTTCACTTCTCTTCTTTTCACAGCTATTTGTAAGGCCTCCCCAGACAGCCATTTTGCTTTTTTGCATTTCTTTTCCATGGGGATGGTCTTGATTCCTGTCTCCTGTACAATGTCACGAACCTCATTCCATAGTTCATCAGACACTCTGTCTATCAGGTCCAGGCCCTTAAATCTATTTCTCACTTCCTGTATAATCATAAGAGATTTGATTTAAATCATACCTGAATGGTCTAGTGGTTTTCCCTACTTTCTTCAATTTAAGTCTGAATTTGACAATAAGGAGTTCATGGTCTGAGCCACAGTCAGCTCCTGGTCTTGTTTCTGCTGACTGTATAGATCTTCTCCATCTTTGGCTGCAAAGAATATAATCGATCTGATTATATGAACAGTATGAAAAGGCAAAATGATAGGATACTGAAAGAGAAACTCCCCAGGTCAGTAGGGGCCCAATATGCTACTGGAGATCAGTGGAGAAAGAACTCCAGAAAGAATGAAGGGATGGAGGCAAAGCAAAAAGAATACCCAGCTGTGGATGTGTCTGGTGATAGAAGCAAAGTCCAACACTGTAAAGAGCAATATTGCATAGGAACCTGGAATGTCAGGTCCATGAATCATGGCAAATTGGAAGTGGTCAAACAAGAAATGGCAAGAGTGAATGTCGACATTCTAGGAATTAGCGAACTAAAATGGACTGGAATGGGTGAATTTAACTCAGCTGATCATTATATCTACTACTGCAGGCAGGAATCCCTCAGAAGAAATGGAGTGGCCATCATGGTCAACAAAAGAGTCCGAAATGCAGTACTTGGATGCAATCTCAAAAATGACAGAATGATCTCTGTTCATTTCCAAGGCAAACCATTCAATGTCACAGTAATCCAAGTCTATGCCCCAACCAGTAACGTTGAAGAAGCTGAAGTTGAACAGTTGTATGAAGACCTACAAGACCTTTTAGAACTAACGCTCCAAAAAGATGTCCTTTTCATTATAGGGGACTGGAATGCAAAAGTAGGAATTCAAGAAACACCTGGAGTAACAGGCAAATTTGGCCTTGGAATACAGAATGAAGCAGGGCAAAGACTAATAGAGTTTTGCCAAGAAAATGCACTGGTCATAGCAAATACCCTCTTCCAACAACACAAGAGAAGACTCTATACATGGACATAACCAGATGCTCAACACCAAAATCATATCGATTATACCTGGAAGAGTTAGGTCAAAATTCTTTGTAGAAAGTTGTGTATGCTCTGAATCAGTGTCTGATATATGGTGCTGCTTCACTTACAGCCAGCCTTTGAGGTTCAGGAATCATGGCCATAAATGTGAAAGATATCACTCACTCTTACACTTAATGATCCCACTAGCAATATTTTCAATTCCTGTTCCCATGAGTTTGTGCTCTGTTGGTCTAGAGGTCTAAGCTAAAAAGGAAGCATTTCTACCAGGAGACACAAGGATGATTCCATTGAATTAGAAATTAAGACCAGAGACCAGCCATTGTCCACAATGCTTATGCCTTTGGATTAACAGGCAAAGAAGGGATTTACTACACTTGCTACAGTGATAATCCTGAATATCAAGGGGAGATTGGACTACTACTCCACCAGGTAAAGAATCACAACAGGCTGAAATGCTTGCTGAAGGCAAAGGGAATACAGAACGAATAGTGGAAGAAGGTAGTTATAATATAAACTAAAACCTTGTGACCACTAAAGAAATGAGGATTGTGATTGTTATTAGTGTTTTCTCCTTATATTGTTGTGACTATGTGCATGCATATATGAAGTGAATGTGTTTTTTTTTCCCTCTGTATTCCCTCATCATGTAACCCAGGATATATTAGCTTTATATCATAATGTTTAAGTACCCACTAATTAGTTATGGAATATCAAGGAGAAGAATAAACATCACTCAAGGACTTTACCTTCTCTTCTGAGAAAGAGGTTAGTGTGTTTTCGATTGTACACAAGAGAGCTGTATTATGTTGGGTACAATTATGACCTTGTTTTTATTTGAAGCCTAAGTATGATTTAAGGATATGGATGTGAGAGCTGGACTGTGAAGAAGGCTGAGCGCCGAAGAATTGATGCGTTTGAACTGTGGTGTTGGAGAAGACTCTTGAGAGTCCCTTGGACTGCAAGGAGATTCAACCAGTCCATTCTGAAGGAGATCAGCCCTGGGTTTCTTCGGAAGGAATGATGCTAAAGCTGAAACTCCAGTATTTTGGCCACCTCATGTGAAGAGTTAACTCATTGGAGAAGATTCTGATGCTGGGAGGGATTGGGGGCAGGAGGAGAAGGGGACGACAGAGGATCAGATAGCCATCTGACTATCTGCTGGCATCACTGACTCAATGGACATGAGTCTGAGTGATCTCCGGGAGTTGGTGATGGACAGGGAGACCTGGCGTGCTGCGGTTCATGGGGTCACAAAGAGTCGGACACGACTGAGCGACTGATCTGATCTGATCTGATATAGGTCCCAGGCTGACAAAGGGTGGACTTGTGATGGTTAATTTTATGTGTCAATTTGACTGGGCCATGGGGTGGATACTCAGACTTCTGGATGAACATTATTCTGGGTGTGTCTGTGAGGATATTTCTAGATGAGAGTAATATTTGAATTAAATGGAGCAAAAAAGATAGCCCTCTCTACTGTGAATGGAATTCATCCAGTCAAAGACCAGAATAGAACAAAAAGTCTGAATGAGAGGGAACTCCTGCCAGACCACTTATCTCCCAGCATTGGTCTTCTCTAGCCTGTAGGCTCAGACTGAAACATTGGCTCTTCCTGGGTCTTGAGTCAGCAAGACCTACACATCAGATCTCCTGCTTCTCCAGATTGTCAGCCTCAGATCTTGGAGTTCCTGGTCTTGGGGACTAAGGCATTTTCAAACCCAGGCACCATGTTCCCTTATATGAGTTGGGTGTCTGTCCTTTTAACAGTATATCCAAAACCTTTACTAGTGTATCTAGAAACTGAACACTTTTAATCTCCTGCACTGCCACAATCTTGATCTAAGCTGGGAGCTGCCCCCATTTCACGTCTAGATAATTGCAAAAGCCTCCTAATTTTCTTCTGCTTTGGCCCCTGCCTACCATCTCATAACCCTATTCTCAACACAGCAGCCAGAGTGATCCTGTTAAAATATAAGTCAGGCTGTATTATTCCTCTGCGAATAACTCTGCAAGGGCTTCCATCTCACTAAGAAAAAAAAAGCCAGCCTTACCTTAGCATGACTGAGCCTAGCTGATATGGCTACTCACCACCTCTCTTCTCTCATGGCCTACTTTTCTTGCTCTCATTTTCCCTGTTCACATACTTTCTATCCCCACTGGCCATTAAACACACTGGGTCAACTCCCATCTGTAAACCTCTCCGTGTGCTTCTCTTGCTACTCAGAGGTTCTTCCTCAGATATCTGTGTGGCTTGCTAATATCCTTTTTGGATCTGTCTTCAAATATCAGCTTTTCCATGAGACCAGATGAGGCCACTCTGTCTGACGTATACACACTGCCATATATAAAATAGGTAACTAATAAGGTCCTACAGTATAGCACAGAGAACTCTGCTCAACACTCTGTAATGGCCTATATGGGAAAAGAATCTAAAAAAGGATGGATATATGTATATATGTAACTGATTGACTGTGCTGTATACCAGAACATAATACAACATTGTAAATCAATTATATTCCAATAAAAATTTTGAAAGATAAAGTTGCAGCCACCTTCAGATACTTTTTCCCCTTTCCTGCTTCATGGTTTCTTTCTACATTTACCATTATCTAACATACTATGCATTTACTGGCTTATCTTATTTATTATCTGTTCTTTGCCTAAAATGCTGCCTCCATAAAGACAGGAGATTTTTCCTATTTCATTCACTGCCACATGCTCCATCTCTAGAGCTGTGTCTAGCACATTTTATGTGCTCAGTAAATATGTGTTCTGTGACTGATTACAACTTAGAAATGCTGTATTGTGTATGTGAGGAGAGGAAAAAGAAATTATTAAAGATAAAGTGGTAAAGAATCGGCCTGCCATTACAGGGGACACAAGAGAAGGGAGTTTGATTCCTGTGTTGGGAAGATCCCCTGGAGTAGGAAATGGCAACCCTCTCCAGTATTCTTGCCTAGAAAACTTCATCGACAGAGGAGCCTGGTGGGCTCCAGTCTACAGGTTTGCAAAGAGTCAGACATGACTAAGCAAACACTCACATACATGCACACACACACACAGTTGTCTTACAATATTGTATTAGTTTCAAGTGGACAGAGAAGTGATTCAGTTATACATGTATATATACATATATGTTTATATATACATCTATCCTTTTTCAGATTATTTCCCATTATAGGTTATTACAAAATATTGAACATAGTTCCCTGTGCTATACAATAGGTCCTTATCATTTAACTATTCTATAAATTGTTGTTTTAGTCACTAACTTTTTCAAGACCCTATGGATTATAGCCCATCAGGCTCCTCTGCCCATGGGATTTCCCAGGGAAGAATACAGGAGTGGGTTGCCATTTCCTTCTCCAGGGAATCTTCCTGACCCAGGAATCAAACACATGTCTTCTGCATTAGCAGGCTGATTTTTTACCACTGAGCCACCAGGGAAGCCCATTCTATATATATAGTGATATGTATACTCGTAATTTATCCCTCATCATCCCCCTTCCCTCTTGGTAACCATAAATTTGTTTTCCACACTATAAAAGAAAAAGATACAAATGAACTTATATACAAAGCAGAAATAGACCCACAGACATAGAAATGCTGTATTAACATTGCTGTATGCTGAATGAGTTCAACATCCTTAGAGAAGATTGTCTTTAAAGATGAACTCAGAGCACACCTTTTTTTGTTTGTTTGTTTGCTTGTTTTTTACTCACTTCCAGAACTACTAAGGTATAAGACACAGTTCTGACCCTGAAAAATCTAGCAAGGAAGAAAAGGTACTTAAAATTGTAATACACATTTTTGTAGCATGCCCACACCAGGGTTACTCCTAGGATTTACATCTCCAGCTGAGTGCTGATTGTAGGCTCAGTTTCTTCCTTCTTACTCAAAAGGCAAGAGAAGGAGAATGTGTTTTAAAATGCCATCTTTATCTTCCTCCTTTTTTTCTGTGAAGCTAAAACTTCTCCTGGTTCACCTCTCAAGAATTCCCTGGAACATACTGGCCATCATTACCACCTATTCTTTAATTTTCCACAGTGAGCTGCCTCCATTTATACACAATTTTTATCTTTTGATTTTTATTGGAATATAGCTGATTGACAATGTTGTGATAGTTTCAAGTGGACAGTGAAGGGACTCAGCCATATATACATGTTTCCATTCACCCCCAAACTCACCTCCTATCCAGGCTGCCACATAACATTGAGCAGAGTTCCCTGTGCTATACAGTTAGTCCTTGTTGGTTATCCATTTTATTTTATTATTCAATTTTTTCAAGTTTATTTTTATTGGAATATAATTGCTTTACAATGTTATATTAGTTTCTGCTGTACAATAAAGAGAATCACTTGAAATATGTATGTATATATGTTTTTTTTTTTAAATGGATAGACTTTTATTTTATTTTATCTTTTTTTTTACAATATTGTATTACTTTTACTATACATCGAGATGGATCCGCCACCAGAATACCCGTGCTCCCCATCCTGAACCCTCCTCCCTCCCCCCTCCCACACCATCCCTCCAGGTCATCCCAGTGCTCCAGTCCCAGGCATCTGTTATCGGGCATCGTACCTGGACTGACTCGTTTCAGATATGATATTATACATATTTCAATGCTATTCTCCCCAATCGTCCCACCCTCTCCCAGTCCCAGAGTCCAAAAGTCTATTCTATACATCAGTGTCTCTTTTGCTGTCTCATAAGCAGGGTGATTGTTACCATCTTTCTAAATTCCATATATATGCGTTAGTATACTGTATTTGTGTTTTTCTTTCTGGCTTACTTCACTCTGTATAATAGGCTCCAGTTCCATCCACCTCAATAGAACTGACTCAAATGTATTCTTTTTAATGGCTGAGTAATACTCCATCGTGTATATGTACCACAGCTTGCTTATCCATTCATCTGTGGATGGGCATCTAGGTTGCTTCCACGTCCTGGCTATTGTAAACAGTGCTGCTATGAACATTGGGGTACACGTGCCTCTTTCAATTCTGGTTTTCTCAGTGTGTATGCCCAGCAGTGGGATTGCTGGGTCATAAGGCAGTTCTATTCCCAGTTTTTTGAGGAATCTCCATACTGTTCTCCATAATGGCTGTACTAGTTTGCATTCCCACCAACAGTGTAAGAGGGTACCCTTCTCTCCGCACCCTCTCCAGCATTTATTGCTTGTGGATTTTTGGATCGCAGCCATTCTGACTGGCGTGTAATGGTATCTCATAGTGGTTTTGATTTGCATTTCTCTGATAATGAGCGATGTTGAGCATCTTTTCATGTGTTTGTTAGCCATCTGTATGTCTTCTTTGGAGAAATGTCTATTAAGTTCTTTGTATGTATATATGTTGATCTCAAATTCCCTAACTATGCTCTCCCTCCACAGCCCCCACCTCCCATAAATTCATAAAACCATAAATTCATTCTTTAATTCTGTGAGTCTGTTTTTGTTTTGGAAATAAGTTCATTTGTATCATTTCTTTTTAGACTCTACATAACAGGGATATCATGCCCTAGAGATTTGGAGCTTGATAATAGATTCTGGAAAAACCTTATGTCCCAGGACTAATGGGATTTTCCACCTCTACCCTCCCCAATCTGCTGCTTTTTCCCCTTCTTTCAACCCAATGGAGAGCAAGTCCCAATGTGGACTCTTAATCACACTCAACCACATCTTTTCCTTTTGAATCTCATGGCTTTTCTTCTGTCAGTTGCATCATTTCCCATACGAGTTATCGTGGCTAGTCTTCTAGGCTCCAGGCTGATTTGGCTTCTCATCTTTTTGATACTCCATTTGATGAAAGATGGATTAAAAATTCAAACCTCTGAAAAGCAAAGGAGTGTGATTTCACTGCTTAAACCCATTCCGTGGCTCACCAATGCCTTCAGGATCAAATTCAAACTCCAGATAGCCATGTTTGCTGGTGATCTGGCATCTGCAAAAGTCTGCAGACTTGATTTTTCTGACTCATGAAATTTTACCATCCATCCATGCTAAAGTATTTAAGGATCTTTGAAAATGCCATGCTAGACTTTTTGTGTAGAATATATTACCTTTCTCACTCAGCCCCTCAGCTGGCAAATTCCTTTTCACTATTCAAAATGTAACTCAGATGTCTTATCCACCAAGAAGCTTTCCTGATCTCACTTTGCCTTCTTCTTTAGTCATCTATTTTCCATTCTGGTTGGAATGCCAAGTACTCTGAGTACCCTGTACTCGCATTTTTAACAGAGAACTTGTCACACTGTGTCGTAATTACATGAACTCTTCGTACTTCATTTCCTATTTAAGTTGTAAAACCTTCAGGGCTTAACGAACTGTAACTTCTCATCATCCATCTGCATCTAAGCTTCCCATCCTCGATGTAGGCCCTCCTCTTTCACCATGATAACCCTTGTAGGTCTTAGAATGACCATTACCTTGGGTAGAAGAGCTTAGCATGTCTCTAGAATTTTAAAATCAGTGACAAAGTTAATCATTTCAGGTAAACACACAAGGGCTTTTTTCATTTTATTATTTATGAAGTGCATCTCAGTTGATTTTAAAGGGAAGAAAGAAGAAGTCTTGGCTATTGAGCATCTAAGGATGCAGCTAGAATTTTGTTTAATTTTGTAGAGAAGCAAATTGACTTCACAGATTATGTCACTATATAATTTTAATGGTAATAGACTTACAACATGTAACTAGAACCTTCATATTTATTTATCTGATTTCCCATGAGACTAGGAGTCTATTGCTTTTTTAGGGATTGCAGGTTCTGATGCTACTTGTCCCCAGTCAACCACAAAGAAAGCCTTATTATCTGTCTGTTGGGGAAACTTGTGCTTCAGATCCCTGACTGATGATATTTTCTTCTCTTTACACTGTGTGAAAAGCTGGGATATAGCTACTGTTGGCATGTTTGCTTCCCTCCCATTCATACAAGATTTACCCTCAGGAATGACTGCCTTCATTTCTGGTTTGTTCTCATCTCCCAGAATTCAGTTGCTTTAAGCTACCTTTTGGACTAACCTTCTGACCAGGGCACTTGGCAATATTCCAGTCTGTAATCTCCTCTCCATTGGTAGGTCTGCTTTTTGAGAAGCCAGAGAGAAGGAAAGTTTGACTGTCTTTGGACCTAAAGTATAATACCAAATCAGATATGTTAGGTATTAAATGCATAGAAATTATAAGCTGCTGCTGCTGCTGCTAAGTCACTTCAGTCATGTCCGACTCTGTGCGACCCCATAGACAGCAGCCCACCAGGCTTCCCCATCCGTGGGATTCTCCAGGCAAGAACACTGGAATGGGTTGCCATTTCCTTCTCCAGTGCATGAAAGTGAAAAAGTGAAAGTGAAGTCACTCAGGCGTGTCTGACTCTGTGCGACCCCATGGACTGCCACCTACCAGGCTTCTCCATCAGGATTTTCCAGGCAAGAGTACTGGAGTGGGGTGCCATTGCCTTCTCTGAATTATAAGCTACATGTGTTCAAAGGCTACCATTTTAAAAACAGAAGTTTATGGAAGGTAACCAAAATGAATCTTGACAAGAATGGTGTAAAAGTCACAGAGCTTAAATTAGATATAGATTTGACATGAAGAAGATGGAATTGTAATAGAAAAAATAGCACATTCAAAAATAAATGATAAAAGGAGATGAAGAAATATATATCAACTGGTATTTTTAGCCTTTTATTGGGCCTTTGGAATGGAATTCTTGAGGCAAGATTATTGGACTGGGTTGCCATTCTTTCGCCAGGGAATCTTTCCGACCCAGAGATCGAATACAGGTCTCTTCTATTGTGAGAGGATTCTTTACTGTCTGAGCTATCAGGGAAGCGCATAAGATATGCAAGTACTATTAACTACTATTAATTTTATTATTATTATTATCATTGTTATAATCACTGTTAACCTTTCTTCTCAGATATGCATCTAAAATGATTAGAAACTTATTGCTGTTTGAAAAATAATAGAGAATTTTGAAAACATCTCACAGATGATGATGTTCTTTTAAGAATCTGAAAAGTCATGATGGCTCAAGGGTCTATTATTTTTAGAACTCACTTGGGGCAGGCCAAATATGTCCTACACTGTATTTTCATATATAGTATCCTCCTAATTACATATAGTTATGAAAAAAAAAAAAACGGTGTTTCTTTAGTGTCATTTAATAAAATTAAACCAATCAATCAATAAATCTCATCTTAGGTTGGATATTGCTGTGCCAGTCTGCAGACTGTCATTGTGAAGTGCATCATGGGACTGGAATGAGTACATGGTCCCCTTAGCTTACATCATCCCATATCTTAAGCTGTTTAATCCATAAAGCCCAGAACATAGTGAAATACTTTTATTAACCATACTTTTGGTAGGGGAAAGAGAATTACAGCTTGTCCTTTGTGGGTATGATGAGCTTTTTTTTGAATTAGTATTTTATGAACACTGATAATGCAGTGGCTCATAAGATTATGTTATTTGGTCCCTTGTTTAGGTTGCAGTTCTGAGCTCTTTAGTTGCTATGGTGATGGTAATGATAAAGGCTGATTGGAAGAAGACATCTTATCTACGATTTTTGTTGTTGAGAGGAGAGACCACACTCCATTTTGCCCTATTAGACAAAATACTGGGTTACATCTATGTTGATTAGCAAGGCTCACTTTTTTTAGAACAGATTGTTTTGGTGTGGCACTTTTTGACTAAACGCTTTAAGAATTGACTTGGGATTTAACAAGTTTAACATAACCTAATATCCCTCTGATGGGCTTTCTCTGAGAGTAGGTGATCAGTATATGAATTATTATAAGAGAAGAAATACTACATTTAATGCCAAAAAGCCAATTTCAGAAGTTCAAACAATGGACAAAATAGTTTTTGCATTGATACAATTATTCAATAAGACTCCATTAAACAGTCAGGAAACTATAGGAACTCTAGCAATAAGTAAATTATGAGGGCTTATTTCCTTTTAATTCTCTGATCCCAGCTGGAACAAGGTGTGATTGGAGAATGGTTTAATTGTTCATGGACATCTGTCTTTGGAGTCAATTGAAAAATAATACCTTGGGCATAATATGGCCTCCAGAATTTTTGACATTTTTATATCATTCACAATCAAGCCTTTGTCAAAAAGTCAGGTAGTGAAACTCCTAAAAACTTATGGATACATTTAGGGTAAAGGGGAATAAAAACCTAGTAATATATCAATATGCACAGCTGGAAAGCAGATGTGCAATTGAATGATCTCAGTACTTAGAGAAAACCATTAAACCTGTTACTTACTTAAATGAGAAATCCTCATAATTTATTGTCCTCATATTTGACTGACTTCTTTTGGCTCCTTTAAATTAACTCTGGAATGATTATTTCTATTATTGTTGTTGTTGTGGAAGCCAATTACCATGGAAGTTTGACTCTATGCAATACTGTAACAAGAGTGCTAAGAAATGCCCAAGGCTGCTGTCAATCAAAGTAACCAGTGAGTTACGAGTTGTTTACTGCACTGGGAAATGAAGTGATAAATGTGTGCCAACCGGTAAAACGTGACGCTGAGTATTAGAAACACCACCTTTAAGTAGATTTTTATTCATCTTTCAGAGTGCCAAAATGTAGTTTTAACCGAGTCTTCATTGTCAAAAGAGACATGTAGCATTCAGCTTTGTAAAATACTGATGATTGTGTGGTTCGAATTTTTTAAGGGCTGTGCACCTGGGAGGGTGCTGACATAATTCAATCTAGGTACAGTTTCATCCTTTTCTGTGTTACTGGCCAATCACATAAGTTTCCATCAGCTCTTTTGATTCAACCAAATTTGGGGGATGAATCAGTGTGGGCTCACAATATGACTAGTTTTCCAAGGATAGCATCAGAGCAAGCCTACAGGCTTACTACCTACAAGTTTTCCAGTTGCTGTCTTCACTGACTGTCCAAAGGGAAATGATTCACCCACCTTTGGACTGAGGAGGGGCTTTTTGTTGTCTTTTATTTTTTTTTTTGAGTCACTAAGTTCACTAAGTTGTGCCCCACTCTTTTCTACCCCATGGGCTGTCCACGGGATTTTGCAGGCAAGAATACTGGAGTGGATTGCCATTTCCTTCTCAAGGGGAACTTCCTGACCCAGGAATTGAACCCATGGCTCCTGCCTTGTCTCATACATTGCAGGAGTGTTCTTTACTGCTGTGTCACCAGGGAAGCTATGACTAGTTTAGTGAACCTTAAAAAGAGACTTCATAGGAATTTGTATCATCCTTAAAAAAATTAAAGACCACATCTTGCTAGCATTATTTGATGTTCCATAGTTACTTTAAGTTCACAATGCATGGCTTCTTCTCCTGAGATGTAGTAACAGGATTCCTTTAGGGGTCCTATCAGAGGCCAAATCTGCCCTGCAACACTAGAAACACTTAATGAGATGCCCAGAGGAGCTGGCAAGGAAGATTCCAACTCTGAAAATACCACTTAAGCATGAGTACTGTGTCCCCACTCCAGAGGGAGAAAGATCCCTTTTCTCATAGTCTCTTATTAAAAACAAAAATTAAATGCTTGTGAATTGGTACTCTATGAGTCTAGCTCTGCCATCTCCCTGAACACATAATTAGATAATTACATTTTAGACAAAAGAGTACTATAGTAATTCACAGCACAAATTCCAGCTAGGGAATAGAAATTGATACATGAAATATGTATCAATACAAATATAAATACATGCATATGTGTTCTATGCAGGCTTCAGC
The DNA here is from genome assembly GCA_935064755.1 of Tragelaphus eurycerus. Taxonomy (NCBI): domain Eukaryota; kingdom Metazoa; phylum Chordata; class Mammalia; order Artiodactyla; family Bovidae; genus Tragelaphus; species Tragelaphus eurycerus. The sequence continues at coordinate 6,727,515 of CAKXYN010000012.1, read as the reverse complement.
TATTAAGGGCCATTAAAAACACTGGAGCAAATAGCTCCTGGGGATTAAGCTCTAAGAGCCCACTTTATAATCAGAAGGCAGCTAATCCCTGCTTACCTATTTGAATGCTTAGTTTCCCCAATATAACATTAAACTATTATTTTTTATTCATGATGCCACATGAGCAAGCAAATACTGCCCCAAAATATCACCCCCAAAAGATCTTGGGATGCTTCCAGATTGAATAAACCTAGAGGTAAAAAAAAATACAGCTTGGATCACAGAATTTTTAAAAAGGTTGCTGCTAAGTCGCTTCAGTCGTGTCCGACTCTGTGCGACCCCACAGACAGAAGCCCACCAGGCTCCCCTGTCCCTGGGATTCTCCAGGCAAGAATACTGGAGTGGGTTGCCATTTCCTTCTCCAACGTATGAAAGTGAAAAGCGAAAGTGAAGTCGCTCAGTCGTGTCCGACTCTTAGCGACCCCATGGACTGGAGCCTACCAGGCTCCTCCGTCCATGGGATTTTCCAGGCAAAAGTACTGGGGTGGGGTGCCATTGCCTTCCCCGTTAAAAAGGTTAAGTCCAGGTAAAATTCATTAACTCATTTATTTCAGCTATCTTGACATTTCCCATGACTATCTCCCACTTAACTCCTTCCTCAAGCTTTTTTTCCCCTGCCAAGTTGCATTTCTAGGTTCAGAGAATAGGTCTTCAATTTTTCCTGACACCTATCTATAAATTTCCCATAAGTTCTTAGGCAGATTTGCATCTGCTTTATCTGTTAAAATGTTATGACCTTGTAACCTTGAGGACATCAGCCTCTGTTTTGACTGAGACCATTGATGGTGGTCAGAGATTGTCATAGTTCTGTTCAGAAGGGAGCTAAGACATTCTTGAGGCTTCCTTCTTCAAGTATTTCCTGTATGTGTACATATACTATTGGCTTAAAAGCATATGGGATAAATACCATAGGCACTAAATACCAAAACTTCTATTTTCCTATTATTAATAGATTTCAACAGAAATGCTTCTGGGCGTCTTCCTTATGTTATCAATCATAGTTATCTTTTATGTAACAAAAACTGAGTAGCAAAATACTTACGTGTGCTCATTCACTTCAGTTGTGTCTAGCTCTTTGTGACTCTATGGACTATAGCCCTACAGGCTCCTCTGTCCATGGGATTCTCCAGGCAAGAATACTGTAGTGGGTTGCCATTCATTTCTCCATGGGATCATCTTGACCCAGGGATCTAACCCAGGTCTCCTGCATTGCAGGCAGAATCTTTGCGCACTGAGTCACCTGGGAAGCCCTGCAAAATACTTTTATACAAGTCTGCTTAAGAAGGTAAGTGATAAATAAAATGAATAAACAAGAACCTGTGTAGTACAGTGAACTGTATGTTCAATGTTCTGTGATAAAACATAATGGAAAAGAATATAGCAAGTAATGTGTATATATATATATAAATGATTGCCTTGCTCTACTGCAGAAATTAATACAACATTGTAAATCAACATATTTCAATAAAATAATTTTAAAAATTAAAAAAGAAAAAGATAATATAAATTTAGTAGAATTGCTTGTATTGCCTTTAAACTCACAGTTTAAATGCTCTACTACTGTATCTTTTATATTAATATGCAAATGCAATGAGAAATATTTTCTTCCCTTACTCCCATGTCCTTATTTTTGTCAATTCTTCCTAAGGAAGATGGTCAATGACTTCTGATTTTCCAGGTAGTATTCTCTCTTAGTCGTAAAATAATATTTATTTTAAAAGAAACCCATTATGATAATAAGTATAAATAGACTTCATATATACATATATAGACTTCATAGACTATAGAAGACTTCATATAGACTTCATATATATATATATGTTCATGTGTGTGTATGTGTGTGCATGTGTGTGCACGTCCATGCTTTGTCACTCAGTTGTGCCCAACTCTTTTTGATCTCATAGACTGTATGCTACAAAGCTCCTTTGTCCATGGGATTCTCCAGGCAAGAATATTGGTTTGGGTTACCATTTGCTTCTCCAGGGGATTTTCCTGACCCAGGGATCGAACCCTGTTCTCCTATATTGCAGGCAGATTCTTCATCATCTGAGTCACCAGGGAAGCCCATATTCATGTATTAGTTCCATTTAGTTCAGTTGCTCAGTCATGTCTGACTCTTTGCAACCCCATGGACTGCAGCACATCAGGCTTCCCTGCCCATCACTAACTCTCACAGTTTACTCACACTCATATCCATTGAGTCGGTGATGCCATCCAACCATCTCATCCTCTGGCATCTCCTTCTCCTCCTGCTCTCAATCTTTCCCAACATCAGGGTCTTTTTGAATGAGTCAGCTCTTCACATCATGTGGCCAATGCATTGGAGTTTCAGCTTCAATATCAGTCTTTCCAATGAACACTCAGGACTGATCTCCTTTAGGATGGACTGGTTGGATCTCCTTGCAGTGCAAGAGTCTTTTCCAACATCGCAGTTCAAAAGCATCAATTCTTTGGTGCTCAGCTTTCCTTATAGTCCAACTCTCACATCCATACATGAGTACTGGAAAAACCATAGCCTTGACTTGATGGACCTTTGTTGGCAAAGTAATGTCTCTGCTTTTTAATATGCTGTCTAGGTTGGTCATAACTTTCCTTCCAAGGAGTAAGCATCTTTTAATTTCATGGCTGCAGTCACCATCTGCAGTAATTTTGGGGCCCCCAAAATAAAATCTGACACTGTTTCTACTGTCTCCCCATTTATTTGCCATAAAGTGATGGGACTGGATGCCATGATCTAAGTTTTCTGAATATTGAGCTTTAAGCCATCTTTTTCATGCTCCTCTTTCACTTTCATCAAGAAGCTCTTTAGTTCCTCTTCACTTTCTGCCATAAGAGTGGTGTCATCTGCATATCTGAGGTTATTGATATTTCTCCAAGCAATCTTGATTCCAGCTTGTGCTTCATTCAGCCCAGCGTTTCTCACGATGTACTTTGTATATATTTGTATAGATATGTATTCATATAAATCCATATACACAGCTGTGACACTGGTTCTGTACACTGTTCGCAAATGGCTTTCTAAGCCATTTCAACTGTCACATAATTATGAATTGACACAAGACCCAAGCATGGGAATTCCTTACCATCCTGTGTTTTGAGGGAGTTTCAGCGATCATAAGCCCAGAGAAAATAAATGCATTGAACAGTATAGATGCCCCTCTCATTTGGGGTCAATGAGCACCAGCACACAGCACAACCTAGGACCCAAACTATATACTCTGTCTGATGACTAACCTCTTTAAGACTCGAAGGTCATACTGATTCACTATGTGTTCCTTGTTTCTTCCAAACAAAAGGTAACCGCATTTGAATATAGTGGTTTATATCCCTGCTCAATTTAAAGATGGACAGTATTTCAGAGGGCAGGAGAATTGAGCTGTGGATGTGCTTAGGTAAGAAAATTTCAAATTAATGAACTTGTCAAATCCTTCTCTCAGAGAGTAAGAATGCAAGAGATTCTTGCATGACAAAGGGTTGTTTCCCAGGAGTGCTGAGTATCCATTTTCTTGCTTCTGTTCGTATTCCAATTTATGGTTCCAGAACACTAAAAAATTAGCACATCAAGTATAAGGCAGCTATGAAGCATTTTGGCACGTAAAACAATTCTTATTATCCTTGAATTTGCATGTATGTTGCTGTGCATTTAAACATGCATGAAGTATGGGACCAGTTTCTAACAATGCCAGGTACAGAGACACTAGACAATTGTAAAGGACTCTATTTGTAAAAGCATATTACATAAAAGTTCATTAATTTTGCAAAAATTAAAGTTTTTATTTTTGTATATTTTTTGATTCAGTAATTATAAGTTATGTTTTATTTAGATAAACATTTGAATACTTAAGAGAAACTCTACTTAGGAAAACATAAAAAAATATTTTTGATTCTCACATTTAATTTACTTTCTTTGAATATTTGCTTTCATTTACATTCTGCTAAATGATTAAAAAGAGAATACAATTGTATTCAAAATGCACACCTTAAGATCAGTAGTATAAACATTTAGTAAATCCCTTATTATAGTGATATTATTTTGCTGAAATAAAGATAAGGAAAATACATTTTATGAAATACTATGTTATAATTTATGGAATTATTATTATTTTGGTTCTTATTTAGATGCCACCAACCCACTTTTAATGATAGCTAGTCACGAAAAAAATAATTCAGTTGTGTTTGTATTCGTTGGCATCCTGTTACATAAGTATTATGGCTAAACCAGTTTTTTGATATTGTCATTTTGAAGATGTATTTGTAATGATAAAAGGACAAAACACTCTTTACTTTGATTTATAATTTTAAAATATTTAGGCTTGCAATATGTTTTCTTCATTTGTTTTTTCCAAACTAATATTCGATGTACAGTACGATATTTTAAAATGTTTTTAGAGCTGGTTTGGAAACAAGTGCTCAACTTTATATGGAAATTTTGATTTATTATGGGCCATAAAACCTCTCACCATACTTCTGGAAGGCTGCCACTTGGAGAACTATGAAATAGTTCTGTGGTATCTGCTGTTTTCTGAATTAATCGACCCCAATCTACTAAACCTTCAGAATCTTCCAGAACATATAATCAGATAAACTTATAACAGATTTGAAGAAACCCTTGATTGTAGAAATCATCAAAACTTGAGAAATTTTAGAGTCTCAGAAAAACTAAATGTGGCCTACGGTGGAGGGTGGAGAATTGGGTGGATGGGAACACAGGGCAAGAAGGAAAGAAAATGCACAAGGACACCAGTTGTCCTTTCCTCCAAGCTAATCAATTTTCACAATAGTTTGCTAAGAACAAATTCATAGTTCACAGATTTAAATCTTTGATTTGTTTAATTTTACCCTTTTGACTGTTTACTGTTGGTCTGTCTGCTGTAATGTTGCTGCAGGTCTGTACAGGGTGGACAGATCAGGAGCTGGTGGTTTAACTTGTTATTACTGAGTAGAAAAAAGACTATTGTAGACTTCTGCCCAAATGTGAGACAGAGACCCTAAAAATTATTATTTTATTCCCACTTTATTCGCTACTGGAGAGATAATGCTAGGTGTTTTAAATGACCTATTTCAATTCAATTTATGATCATTTTACAATGAGACAGAGATTTTGCACTATATCACATATTCAGTACACTTCAACACCAATCATTTTAGGTTAAAACAACTAATGAAAATCAAGTAATAGGAATAGTCAAATATACCATGTTTCTTATTGATTTTCTGGAATAACCTGGAGTCCTAAATTTTTTTCAGATTTTCATTTTCTTCTTGAATGTGGACAGTCCTATTTGAATAAAATGATGTATGTGAGAAAGCAGCTACACTTCCTTACTACCTATGAGCTTTGTTTTGCTTTGTTTTCAAATGATTTATTTAATCTTCAGATTAGGGTAACATTCTACAAAATCCTAAACATTTCTAGTACATAAATAAGAGCAAATAAATTTGTATACCATTTTCCCACAGAAAAATCTTAAAACCTAAATCATGTGGGCTTTGTCAGACTGTATATAATAAATTAGACAAAAATTCAAGGGCTGTCAATAGTTACCAATACTTTGACTTTCTTCTTTCCTATTCTTGTTTCTTTCTCCAAACGACCTTATTCTGTTGCAAGAGCAAATATTATGGTGGTTTTCAAGGTTATTCTCAGAAGTACAGTTTTCATTTAATATGATGTAAATGTAGCCTTAAATGTATTTCTTCAAAAAAAATTGGAATATCATTATCTTCAAGGTTGAGGAACTTAATTAGCAGGATGGGTGTGGCAGAGTGAGCAGAGGAAAAAGGAACAGAGAAGCATGACTTTTTTTTCCTGTTAAGTAGAATTGTGAATTCTATGACTTAAGGGTACTTAGTTTATATAATGCAAAGTATTCACATAAAGTTTGATCATTAATGTGCCTACATAAAAATAGTTAGAAACGAGATTAGGTAAGATGTATAGAAACAGGTTTCTGACTTTTCCCTCACAAATGATTCTCACCAATTTGCCAAAAAGTGAATTTTTCCTCTGTACATTTATACTTTCTTTCAGACTGACATACAAGATTTTCTATTTTAAACATTTAAATTTCTTTATTTCTTGTAAAGGAAAAATGTACTAAAATGGGTTGAAATTTCTGCCCCAAGATATAAATAAAAATTATATACATAAAATTTAAATTGCAATGCTGTTTATTCTATCAAATACCATTTCTCACTAGGTTACATAGTATTTTAGGTTAGGATTATATATTTGGTCTTATTAGAGTTCATTGTGAATTACTGTTTCCAAAATGAATGTTTTGTTCTTCTACAGATACTTTACCACTCTTTGCAAAATCATAAGTTGAAAGAATAAAGAAGGGACAGAGAAAGGAGAAGGGGTGAAGGAAGGAATATAGGAAGGAAGGGAAGGAAACTTTAAAATGTTGTTAACTAAGTAAATGAATATGACCTAGGAAGTAAATGAATGCAAAGTGGCAGTTTGCAGTCAAGATTCTGATACTGAAGAGTAGCAGATTTAAGTAATGTTACTTCTTATACACAATACACTGCCTGAAACAAATCTATTTTGCTTCCACATCGTATATAAATAACACCTGTTTGGCTATTCGATACCAGTCTATCTAGGTGGTGTATTTTTTTATTATTATTTGAGTTGATTTACAGTGTTGTGTTAGTTTCAGATGTACAGCAAAGTGAATCAGATATATATATATCTCCACTCTTTTTTAGATCCTTTTCCCATATAGATCATTTCAGTGTGTTTAGTAGAGTTCCCTGTGCTATACAGTAGATCCTTATTAATTACTCTATTTTAATTATAGTGGTGTGTATGTCAATCCCAATCTCCCAATTTATCCCTCCACACCTTATCGCTGGCAATCATAAATCTATTTTCTACATCTGTAGCTGTTTCTGTGCTGTAGATGAGTTCATCTGTGGTGGCATCTTGATCAGCTTCAAGTCTGCTATAGTCCTCATATTAGAACTGTCAGCACATCAGCTGACAATCCTTACTTAGAAACTAGGAAACAAAAGTATTTCCACTTTTCATTTTTGTTTAAACGTCCTTTATTTTTGTTACCACAAAGTGTAATATAAGTCAAGTGAAAGTAGCTCAGTCATGTCCCACTCTTTGCAACCCCATGGACTTTATCCATGGACTTACATGCAGAGTACATCATGAGAAACACTGGGCTGGAAGAAGCACAGGCTGGAATCAAGATTGTTGGGAGAAATATCAGTAACCTCAGATATGCAGATGACACCACCCTTATGGCAGAAAGTGAAGAGGAACTAAAAAGCCTCTTGATGAAAGTGAAAGTAGAGAGTGAAAAAGTTGGCTTAAAGCTCAACATTCAGAAAACAGAGATCATGGCATCTGGTCCCATCACTTCATGGGAAATAGATGGGGAAACAGTGGAAACAGTGTCAGACTTTCTTTTTCTGGGCTCCAAAATCACTGCAGATGGTGACTGCAGCCATGAAATTAAAAGATGCTTACTCTTTGAAAGAAAAGTTATGACCAACCTACATAGCATATTCAAAAGCAGAGTCATTACTTTGCCAACTAAGGTCCATCTAGTCAAGGCTATGGTCTTTCCTGTGGTCATGTATGGATGTGAGAGCTGGACTGTGAAGAAGGCTGAGTGCCAAAGATTTGATGCTTTTGAACTGTGGTGTTGGAGAAGACTCTTGAGAGTCCTTGGACTGCAAGGAAATCCAACCAGTCCATTCTGAAGGAGATCAGCCCTGGGATTTCTTTGGAAGGAATGATGCTGAAGCTGAAACTCCAGTACCTTGGCCACCTCATGCGAAGAGTTGACTCATTGGAGATGACTCTGATGCTGGGAGGGATTGGGGGCAGGAAGAGAAGGGGATGACAGAGGATGAGATGGTTGGATGGCATCACTGACTAGATGGACGTGAGTTTGAGTAAACTCCAGGAGTTGGTGATGGACAGGGAGGCCTGGCATGCTGTGATTCATGGGGTCTCAAAGAGCTGGACACAACTGGGCGACTGAACTGAACTGAATTGGACTTTATCCATGGGATTCTCTAGGCCAGAACACTGGAGTGGGTAGACTTTCTCTTCTCCAGGGGTCTTCCTAACCCAGGAATTGAAACCAGGTCACCCACATTTGCAGGCGGATTCTTTACCCACTGAGCCACAAAGGTAGCCCAAAATGGTTAAATAGAACTTTAGCGTTTGAAAAACAATCCTTTCTCATGTTTGGAGCATCATGCAAGATTTTTAAATAAATATGTCATATGTTCTAAAATTTATACAAAACAGATTAAATGAGAATTCACATATCAGAGTTTCTAGTTACTAGGATTCTTTTAAACCAAATATATTTTAATGATTTTTCGTACTTCTTTTATCAATCCCAAGAACACTCAAGTGGTACAAGTTGGTACTACTGGAAGTTCCATTGCATATAGAAGTAATAAAGAAGAGTAGCCTGCTTGACATGACAACAGTCAATCTATCAAAACTGGCATTAGAAATAGAGGGAATTACGTTACTATCACTATAACAATTGAAGAATTCACACAATTATTCTAATCATAACTTTGGATCAAACATAACAATATAATTCCAGCCTTGTCAATCTTTTCTATAAGTGTAGACAGATGGAGAATACTGGATTTAATGAAAACTTAAGATCAAAAAAGAGTGGGATTGTTTCAAACAATATATATAGATGTAATTTATATTGTTAAACCACCATGTTGCTGAAACTGAAATCCATTTATGATAATAGCATTTTTCATATATATGACAATATGAATATCTGAAATTCCATAATAATGTGGACTAACATATTATTACTTTCATCTTTGCACACTACTCTAAAATATTTCTAATAGTGACTTCTGAATATGTAGAAATAATAGTTTGTAACTGTCTCTTAAAAGCACATCTATGTGCTTTAGGATATCTTCATAAAATGTTTCAACATTGTTTGCAAACCATGAACCAGTTCTATAGGCAGATCTTCATTGCATCAAATATAACAACCACTTCAATTGTCATTCAAATTACAGAGGAAGCATACTGTAATGATAGTTCTTAACATTTTACATGTGAACACTTAACAAGACAGTGTTAAGAAATATATTTATAAAATATTCAATGAATAAGTTTAAATAAGACCTTTCAAAATAAAAAGAATATATATTTTATAAAGCAAAAGATTAATAAAGTGAGCTTGTATTTGATATTTGCCATCTACAAATAATCAGAACAGATTGAGTCAATTTATCTGATATCTAAAGTATTTTATAACTCTGAAATTTTTTCCTATAATCCTATCTTACATAAATGTGTTTAGTGAAACTGTTACCATGTATTATTAAAGTAGCATGTTCCAAAAATGCAGTGCTACTGCATTATATTTGATAAAATAATGAGAATTGAAGCCCTCCAAAAGTACCATGGTATTCAGCATATTTCAAACATTTTGAACTTGAAAGCCTTTTTTTCCATAAAAGACATTTACAAAGTATTTTCACACCAAATATTTTCAAAAGAACATTTAGAAAATCAATCTCAATGACTAATTATTACTTATTTATACTCTCCATTGAGTAATTTTATTATTAACAGTAGTCATCAGATCAGATCAGTCCGCTCAGTCGTGTCCGACTCTTTGCGACCCCATGAACCGCAGCACGCCAGGCCTCCCTATCCATCACCAGCTCTCGGAGGTCACTCAGACTCACACTCATTGAGTCAGTGATGCCATCCAGCCATCTCATCCTCTGTTGTCCCCTTCTCCTCCTGCCCTCAATCCCTCCCAGCATCAGAGTCTTCTCCAATGAGTCAACTCTTCGCATGAGGTGGCCAAAATACTGGAGTTTCAGCTTTAGCATCATTCCTTCCAAAGAAATCCCAGGGCTAATCTCCTTCAGAATGGACCGGTTGGATCTCCTTGCAGTCCAAGGGACTCTCAAGAGTCTTCTCCAACACCACAGTTCAAAAGCATCAATTCTTCGGCGCTCAGCCTTCTTCACAGTCCAGCTCTCACATCCATACATGACCACAGGAAAGACCATAGCCTTGACTAGGCGAACCTTTGTTGGCAAAGTGATGTCTCTGCTTTTGAACATGCTATCTAGGTTGGTCATAACTTTCCTTCCAAGGAGTAAGCGTCTTTTAATTTCATGGCTGCAGTCACCATCTGCAGTGATTTTGGAGCCCAGAAAAATAAAGTCTGACACTGTTTCCACTGTTTCTCCATCTATTTCCCATGTAATGATGGGACCAGATGCCATGATCTTCGTTTTCTGAATGTTGAGCTTTAAGCCAACCTTTTCACTCTCCACTTTCACTTTCATCAAGAGGCTTTTTAGTTCCTCTTCACTTTCTGCCATAAGGGTGGTATCATCTGCATATATGAGGTTGTTGATATTTCTCCCCGCAATCTTGATTCCAGCTTGTGTTTCCTCCAGTCCAGGATTTCTCATGATGTACTCTGCATATAAGTTAAATAAACATGGTGACAATATACAGCCTTGACGTACTCCTTTTCCTATTTGGAACCAGTCTGTTGTTCCATGACCAGTTCTAACTGTTGCTTCCTGACCTGCATACAGATTTCTCAAGAGGCAGATCAGGTGGTCTGGGGTAGTCATAGTATGTTTTAAAGTCATAGATTTTCCATCTAGAGTTTGCAGCATCATTGGGTAGCTTTATTTCTTACAATAGAATGTTTTTAAAATATTAAACTTTCAAAGCAAAGCTATTTTAATAAAATTTGCTTTAAATAAGAAGTATTCTTATATAAGTACTACAATAAATCATGATGTAGTATAAGACTATGCACTTTGCCCAAATTAATCTGATTGATTTTCTGGGTTATTTAAATTCTATAAAATAAATTTATGTTTTCTATGACAGATTGACCCATTATAAATAAACCTGACATATTCTTAAATGTGAAAATATTTAACATAAAATAGCTAATTAATATGCATATATCATACCATTATTAATGTGTGTAGTTTAATATTAAAATAACTTCTACTCATTGAAAAGCATTAAGTAATCACCTCACTATAAGTTAAGGACCTTATAGTGAATTTGGTGGACCTATTACATGATTTCGCAGCTGTTTTGTATCTGATAGTATAGGCAAGCAATTAATACTTTCCAAATTAGAATAATGTGGAGTTAGAAAAATTGTTCTTAGATCAACTTCTATGTAAATCTTTCTCATACCTTTTTTCGAATTACCAAGCAAAACAACTAGCACTCATAATAATTATTTTACTTATAAACAGTAAGATTCAATTATCTAATGGTTTGAACTACCTATGCAGTTTTTAGTAACTTTTTTCTACTGTGCTAATAATGCTATTAACATTTCCATCTAAGGTGAGAGAAAATACTTCAGGATCAAATGTAAGGGATGTTGCTGGAGAATGTTTTCTTAAAAGGCAACTAAAATTTTGGTGAGCAGAGAGTAAAGGCAGGTGAAGTAGTGTTCAACTATTTTCAACAATAATGATCTCACTTATGAGTTTTTTAATGGAAGTTTAAGTGCACAATAAGGTGAGAATACTTTGCAAACTAACACTATGAAAGCAGCAGGTATTTTTATTTTTAGGATTTTAACATATAAACATCTTATTTGCAGAAATAAAAATGATGAAAAGAACATGATAACCCACTATATATTCAGTAATTTACAAAATATTCACATAAAGAAGTCTTTATAAAATTTAAACATTTTTTTTAATTGAAAAAAAGAGATATAAAACCTTAAAAAAGAGTCCTTTAAATTTTCCCACTTTCTCAGGTATGTGGTGGTTGGAGAATGGACCAATTATTTGCAATATGTCCTATCAAGAGGTAGAATCTATTTATCTACTCTTTCTATCTAAATTGGACTTGGATATTGTGGTAGTGGAAACAATGGGCAAAGTCTGTATCTGTCATGAAGAAGTTATGGATTTTGTTGTATTCTTAGAACACTATAACCCTCCATGTGTACAAGCCTAAGCTAGGCTGCTGGCAGCCAGGAGGGCCTCTGGACATGGCCTCCAGGCCAACTGTCAGCCAGACCTAGACACTGACCAAGAGCATCAGCACCATGCAGAGGAGGGAGAGCTGTGAGCAGTGAAAATGTGGACTGAATAAGTGGATTTCTTTGGAGGGAATGATGCTCAAGCTGAAACTCCAGTATTTTGGCCACCTCATGCGAAGAGTTGACTCATTGGAGAAGACTCTGATGCTGGGAGGGATTGAGGGCAGGAGGAGAAGGGGACGACAGAGGATGAGATGGCTGGATGGCATCACTGACTCGATGAATGTGAGTCTGAGTGACCTCCGAGAGCTGGTGATGGATAGGGAGGCCTGGCGTGCTGCGGTTCATGGGGTCGCAAAGAGTCGGACACGACTGAGCGACTGATCTGATCTGATCTGATCTGAAAGAAAATAAATTAAAAAAACCTACTCTGACACTTTTTTTTTTTTCCTGTTTGGCTATGTTTGGTAAATGAATATACAAATGGCCTACTCGTTGTCATTGTTTAATGGCTAAGTCGTGTCCAAATCTTTGCAACGCTATGGAGTATAGCCTACCAGGCTCCTCTGTCCATAGAATTCTCCAGGCAAGAATACTGGAGTGGGTTGCTATTTCCTTCTCTGGGGAATCATCCTACAGGATGTACACAGTCTCTGTACACAGAGACTGAACCCACGTCTCCTGCCTTGGCAGGCAGATTCTTTACCACTGAGCTACCAAGGAAGCCCCCAAATGGCCTTTGACATCATTAAAATACCATGTTAGACTTGATTATTCAAATTTATCACCAAATATCTACATTCTTTTCTTAAAATTCCCAGTGTTTATAAACGGGAGAAAAAAGACACAGATCACAAATGTAATGGGCAAGGTTAATTAACGTATTATTTTCACCACTCCAAAAGTGAAGCTTCAGCCCCAGGAAAGTCCCCTGGTTTATAGCTAAACATATTACCCTGTCTGTACTGAAGCATCAGAAAATCGCATGGAAATAACGATCAAGGAATGAGTATTTGTGGTCACAAAGGTTATAATAGCTACAACAACAAGGAATGTTTTGAAAAGTAGCTGCCATGACTTAGGATAAAATATATCCAGCAAGACTCCTTATTAAAACTGAAGAAATACATTCATCTCTTGCCAAAACTTCTACAAAAGTTAAAAAGAAAAAAGAAAAAAGAAAAAAAAACTTAAAAAGGTATATGTGGACAAAAGTGGGAAGGGAAATTTTCCACCCATATTTTCTTACTTTGTATTTTGTATAATGTTCTTCCTTAGAGACGACAAATATAACTGATGAAAAATTAATGCAAAGGCTGAATGATGCAGCTAGGAAGTCAAAAGAGCCATTGTCTCTGAATAAGATGCTTTCATCCTCAAATTACATCTCCCAGGAACATTAAGAATATTTGCTATCAGCAGCACAGATTTGCATTTTTGAGTAACTGACTTTGTCCATATGGATTTTGTCCATAATCACTAATGCCCATAATATATTTTCTATAAAGAAAACAAAGACCCATCAAATGATAAGATAATAAAAAAAAGCCAAAGTCCTATTATTTAAACAGAATGTTGAATAGCTACAGGTAAAAATGTGTGGGTATTTCTTTATTGTATTTCTGTAGTGGTTTTCTATAAAAGTGTCTGCATTACTCAGATGATGGAGAAATCTCACAGGAAGGATCCCACAGCTCTCTTGGTCTTAGCTTTCTCATACAAAATTTAGACTTCTATTTTTCTCTTGTTTAAAGCTAATTTTCCTCAGAATCTAAATCATATATATTTTCCCAACTAAAATACCAACTTACTTTTCCGTTTTTCCATATAATTTATATTTTAGCAGATCGAACAATTGGTGTGGTTACTGTTCAATGAAACCCTCCTGCTGAGCTTGAGGTTCCTGCTGTGATGGCTGAGCTGTGCACCAACCACTTACTTCACCTGGGACACCTTGTTAGTAAATTACAACCTCAAATCAATGGAAAACTGTGAAAACTCCTAAGGTTTTCTTCAAAATAAGAAAATTAATCTCAGGAATACAACAGAACTATTTTAAAAGATAAAGTTATTATGCTAAAATGTTAGAGGATAAACATACAGGTAACATTTTAAAGCTACTTTAAAAATAGCTTATGCATGTAAAAGTTCAAATTCTCTTTCCATACACACACATACACATAAACGCACACATACACACACATACACATATATATATAAAACTTTGTGATGATGAGTTATGAAATGGAAAGCATTATAATTATTCTTTTACAAGCAAAAGTAATAAAAAAAATAAATACTGGAAACCTTTCAGTATTTCTATGAAATATGTTTTTTAAAACTATGTTTTAACAATAGGAAAATGTGAAAATCAGAACTTCACCAAACATTCAAAATTAGCATAACTCATTGTGGAACACCTGAAATTATGCAGCTTATAAAGTAATGCAATATAATGTATACACAACAATGTTTAATATGAGTCTGATTAAACTTTAGACAGCTTCTGGTTCACAAGACATACAGGAGATGAAGAAACAAACATCACATTGAGGACATAATCAGATGAAACTCAAACATGGGAAATTTGACAAAACCATAGGCTTCAGTTCAGTTCAGTTCAGTAGCTCAGTTGTGTCCGACTCTTTGCGACCCCATGAATCGCAGCATGCCAGGCCTCCCTGTCCATCACCAACTCCCGGAGTTTACCCAAACTCATGTCTATGGAGTCAGTGATGCTATCCAGCCATTTCATCCTCTCTCGTCCCCTTCTCCTCCTACCCGCAATCCCTCCCAGCATCAGGGTCTTTTCCAATGAGTCAACTCTTTGCATGAGGTATTGGAGTTTCAGCTTTAGCATCAGACCTTCCAATGAAACCCAGGACGGGTCTCCTTCAGAATGGACTGGTTGGATCTCCTTGCAGTCCAAGGGACTCTCAAGAATATTCTCCAGCACCACAGTTCAAAATCATCAATTCTTCGGTGCTCAGCTTTCTTCACCGTTCAACTCTCACATCCCATACGTGACCACTGGAAAAACCATAGCCTTGACTAGACGGACCTTTGTTGGCAAAGTAATGTCTCTGCTTTTGAATATGCTATCTAAGTTGGATATAACTTTCCTTCCAAGGAGTAAGCATCTTTTAATTTCATGGCTGCAATCACCATCTGCAGTGATTTTGGAGCCCCCCAAAATAAAATCTGACACTGTTTCCCTATTTCCCATGAAGTGATGGGACCAGATGCCATGATCTTCGTTTTCTTAATGTTGAGCTTTAAGCCAACTTTTTCACTCTCCTCTTTCACTTTCAACAAGAGGCTTTTTAGTTAAACCTCTTCACTTCCTGCCATAAGAGTGGTGTCATCTGCATATCTGAGGTTATTGATATTTCTCCCAGCAATCTGGATTCCAGCCTGTGCTTCTTCCAGCCCAGCATTTCTCATGATGTACTCTGCACAGAAGTTAAATAAGCAGGGTGACAATATACAGCTTTGACGTACTCCTTTTCCTGTTTGGAACCAGTCTGTTGTTCCATGTCCAGTTCTAACTGTTGCTTCCTGACCTGCATATCAGCTTCTCAAGTGCTTCAAAAGACAATTGAAAAAAAAAAAAAAAAGGATATTTGGTGAGGAAAATTTTAGAGATGTAAGAGGCACAGTAATCATTTATAATATGTGAGCATATCCAAGCTTAGCAACAAAAATTATTAAAAACTATGTTGGCCAAATGTAAACTTTGTATATAATTTGGATATTACAGTATATGATACTAAGGAATCATCTTTAATTGTTCTAAATATGATAATAGCATTTTGGTTATGAGGAAAATGTCCTTCTTTATAGGAGAAGCATGCTGAAATATATGAATATTATAATTCTGCAGCAAACGAATGTACAGCATGTGTGTGTGATTATGTACACGTATTTTCCAAAATGTTAACTATTGCTGAACCTAAATGGAGGGACTACAGGTATTTTTTGTACCACTTTTTCAATTTTCCTTTGTGTTTAAAGATTTTTATAACACATGGTTAGAAACTGTTATCATACATTTACATATATCAATGCATATAAAGAGCACAAATTTTTTTAAAATATCAATAAACAAGAAATATTCTTTAACTTGGAAAAAAATTCTTTCTAATTGTGCAGCAATGTATGAAACTTTGACCTTAAAGTTACAGCACTGTGATGCACCCCATTCAACTGCCTCTTTCTCACTCTCTTACTCTAAAGTTAGTGTTGTTCTCAAGGCCAAGAAGATGAGCCAATTACTTTTGCTTCTGATGACATTAGGTTGGGATAGTTAATCAATACTCCCTATAGTGGAAGGCAATAAATCTTTTCTCAGAATCATTTGATTCCTTCAGGTCAGTTCCGTCACTCGGCCTTGTCCAATTCTGTAGCCCCATGAACTGCAGCACACCAAGCTTTCCTGTCCATCAACAACTCCTGGAGCTTGTTCAACCTCATGTCCATTGAATCAGTGATGCCATCCAACCATCTCATCTATGTTGTCCCCTTCTCTTGCCTTCAATCTTTCCCAGCATCAGGGTCTTTTCTAATGAGTCAGTTCTTTGCATCAGGTGGCCAAAATATTGGAGCTTCAGCCTCAGCATTAGTCTTTCCAATGAGTATTCAAGACTGATTTCCTTTAGCACTGACTGCTTGGATCTCCTTGCAGTCCAAGGGACTCTCAAGAGTGTTTTCCAACAGCACAGTTCAAAAGCATCAATTCTTCAGTGCTCAGTTTTCTTTATGGTATAACTCTCACATCTATACATGGTCTAACTCTCACATCTATACATGACTACTGGAAAAACCATAATATTGACTAGACAGACCTTTGTTGGCAGAGTAACATCTCTGTTTTTTAATATGCTGTCTAGCTAGGTTGGTCATAGCTTTTCTTCCAAGGATCAAGCATCTTTTAGTTTCATGGCTGCAGTCACCATCTGCAGTGATTTTGGAGCCCAAGAAAATAAAGTCTATCACTATTTCCATTGTTTCCTCATCTATTTGCCATGAAGTAATGGGAAATAGGAAATGGGAAATGCCACGAAGTACAAAAAAGAGCTTCACGATCCAGATAATCATGATGGTGTGATCACTGACCTAGAGCCAGACATCCTAGAATGTGAAGTCAAGTGGGCCTTAGAAAGCATCACTACGAACAAAGCTAGTGGAGGTAATGGAATTCCAGTGGAGCTATTCCAAATCCTGAAAGATGATGATGTGAAAGTGCTGCACTCAATATGCCAGCAAATTTGGAAAACTCAGCAGTGGCCACAAGATTGGAAAAGGTCAGTTTTCATCCCAATCCCAAAGAAAGGCAATGCCAAAGAGTGCTCAAACTACCGCACAATTGCACTCATCTCACACGCTAGTAAAGTAATGCTCAAAATTCTCCAAGCCAGGCTTCAGCAATATGTGAACTGTGAACTTCCTGATGCTCAAGCTGGTTTTAGAAAAGGCAGAGGAACCAGAGATCAAATTGCCAACATCCGCTGGATCATCGAAAAAGCAAGAGAGTTCCAGAAAAGCATCTATTTCTGCTTTATTGACTATGCCAAAGCCTTTGACTGTGTAGATCACAATAAACTGTGGAAAATTCTGAGAGAGATGGGAATACCAGACCACCTGATCTGCCTCTTGAGAAATCTGTATGCAGGTCAGGAAGCAACAGTTAGAACTGGTCATGGAACAACAGACTGGTTCCAAATAGGAAAAGGAGTATGTCAAGGCTGTATATTGTCACCATGTTTATTTAACTTATATGCAGAGTACATCATGAGAAATGCTGGACTGGAGGAAACACAAGCTGGAATCAAGATTGCGGGGAGAAATATCAATCACCTCAGATATGCAGATGACACCACTCTTATGGCAGAAAGTGAAGAGGAACTAAAAGTCTCTTGATGAAAGTGAAAGTGGAGAGTGAAAAGGTTGGCTTAAAGCTCAACATTCAGAAAACGAAGATCATGGCATCTGGTCCCATCATTACATGGGAAATAGATGGAGAAACAGTGGAAACAGTGTCAGACTTTATTTTTCTGGGCTCCAAAATCACTGCAGATGGTGACTGCAGCCATGAAATTAAAAGACGCTTACTCCTTGGAAGGAAAGTTATGACCAACCTAGATAGCATGTTCAAAAGCAGAGACATCACTTTGCCAACAAAGTTTCACCTGGTCAAGGCTATGGTCTTTCCTGTGGTCATGTATGGATGTGAGAGCTGGACTGTGAAGAAGGCTGAGCGCCGAAGAATTGATGCTTTTGAACTGTGGTGTTGGAGAAGACTCTTGAGAGTCCCTTGGACTGCAAGGAGATCCAACCGGTCCATTCTGAAGAAGATCAGCCCTGGGATTTCTTTGGAAGGAATGATGCTAAAGCTGAAACTCCAGTATTTTGGCCACCTCATGTAAAGAGTTGACTCATTGGAGAAGACTCTGATGCTGGGAGGGATTGAGGGCAGGAGGAGAAGGGGACGACAGAGGATGAGATGGCTGGATGGCATCACTGACTCGATGAATGTGAGTCTGAGTGACCTCCGGGAGCTGGTGATGGATAGGGAGGCCTGGCGTGCTGCAGTTCACGGGGTCGCAAGGAGTCGGACACGACTGAGCGACTGATCTGATCTGAATGGGATTAGATGCCATGATGTTAGATTTTGTATGTTGATTTTTAAGCCGGCTTTTTTCACTCTCCTCTTTCACTTTCATCAAGAGGCTCTTCAGGTCCTCTTGTCTTTGTGTCATAGGGTGGTGCCATAAGGGTGGTGGTGAGGTTATTGATATTTCTCCTGGCTCTCTTGATTCAAGCTGGAATCCAGCACATATCAGTCGCTCAGTCATGTCTGACTCTTTGCTACCCCATGAATCGTAGCACGCCAGGCCTCCCTGTCCATCATCAACTCCCGGAGTTCACTGAGACTCATGTCCATCGAGTCAGTGATACCATCCTTATAATTCCTAGGCTCTCTTCTTAAGGGAAATGATGGCTATTTATCAGCACAGCAGTCCAAATTGTTCAAGAGAATCACCCCTATTTAATATCAGTCAATTCTATTTATGAGTATTTATGAATTTAAGTGATTCTAGTTCTTACAAATAAGTTAAATCTGGATTACTTAATTTAATTTTAAAATAGTGAGAACCTTCTTTATAATTCTACAGGGTTCGCTTTATTTCTACTCTACCATGAGCATTTCTTGAGCTTTCACTAAGTCCCAGGCCTAGAAGTAGGAGCTGGCCTAGAAGTAGGAGCTGGAGATAGCATCGAAATATTTAGTTATTTATAGATTATTTTCTCATCCTTCTCCTTCCCTGCTTCATGCATCAGACTATCCCTAGATTCATTATAAACCTCCTTCTTCCTTCATCACTATACAGAAATGAAGTGTTTTAAGAAAGAGAACACTCCTTTTGCTATATGTAACAATACGATTATTTTAAGGAAAAAGGAAACTTGCTCACATCCAGAATAACAGCCTGCACATTCCTCCCCAGGGTCTGAGAGAGGACAGTTGGGGAGCTGGGGGAGAGGATTGGAGAATTACTGCCAGGGAAGGGTTACTACCTAACATGGTTGTCAGAGGGCAACCACGTGTACAAGCACTTGGCATGAATGGACCATGCCTATGCCATCAGGAAGTAAGGAAGATATAACAAATATGGCCAACTTACCCAACAAGCATGACTCCCCTTCCTTCTAGATAAAAGAAGTCCCCGAATATGAAACTCCAAGTTGTGAACTTTCAAAGTTGCAAACATGCATCTAGTTCTAGCAAGGAACCAGAACCTGTGCCTTCAGCGTCAGGGTTGAGTGAAATTGTAGCTTGCCCGCCATCTCTTATTGTTGATCATCCTTCAGCTCTACCATCTCCCACTTCCTCTCCGTCCTCCAGTCAGTAACCCTTTCCTGTTCACTTGATCTCAGCCCCTGTATGCCAGTTGTTTTACTGTACTGTTGTACTTTCAAGGAACTATAATGTTAGATTTTAAATGTTTTATTTAGTTTTTGTATTTTTATGTATCGCTACTGCTGCTGCTGCTGCTGCTGCTAAGTCGCTTCAGTCGTGTCCGACTCTGTGCGACCCCATAGATGGAAGCTCACCAGGCTCCTCCGTCCCTGGGATTCTCCAGGCAAGAACACTGGAGTGGGTTGCCATTTCCTTCTCCAATGCATGAAAGTGAAAAGTGAAAGTGAAGTCGCTCAGTCGTGTCTGACTCTTAGCGACCCCATGGACTGGAGCCTATCAGCATCCTCCGTCCATGGGATTTTCCAGGCAAAAGTACTGGGGTAGGGTGCCAATGCCTTCCCCGTTTTATGTATTATCTGTATGAAAATATTGTAAATCTACTATGGTACAGTACTATAGTACCGTATAGTACTATATAGCTGATTGTGTTAACTGCATACTTAGACTAACTTTATTGGACTTATGAACTAGTTGGCTTTATGAACAGGCTCTTGGAACGAAACTCATTCATATGTAAGGGACTTACTGTAATAGAAATTTTGTCATTGAGCCTCCTAGTGCTTTGCAGGAGGATAATGTTCTCCCTCGGAGAAGGCAATGGCAACCCATTCCAGTACTCTTGCCTGGAAAATTCCATGGACGGAGGAGCCTGGTAGGCTACAGTCCATGGGGTCTCAAAGAGTCGGACATGACTGAGAGAGTTCACTTTCATGCATTGGAGAAGGAAATGGCAACCTACTCCAGTGTTCTTGCCTCGAGAATCCCAGCGACGGGGGAGCCTAGTGGGCTGCCATCTATGAGGTCGCACAGAATCAGACACTACTGAAGTGACTTAGCAGCAGCAGCAACATGTTCTCCCTAGACCTACTAATTGAATTATAATTGATAACAGGCAATCACTATACCATTCCCTTTACCAACAATTGATTTAAGCATGGACATAAGAAGAAATACTAACTAATGAGTTCCTGGAAAATCTCTTTTGAGAACTGCTGGGATGGATTCCCTCCTGGATGAAAATATATGCAATGGCACTAACCTTCCTATCTTTCTCCCTGTGATGTCACTGATACCTGAAATAGAGACAGCCAACTTGTAAGCAGCCCCACGAGTACCAGTCCACATGCTACAGAAAGGTGGAAAGTATGTGGTTTCTTGACGACATCATTGAACTGCTAAATTCAACAAACTGAGAAATATCCTACCTACAGACTCATATGATGTGAATTAACACATGTTCTTTATTTAGGCTGAGCCATAGGTTATTGCTTGCTGATAAAAACATACTAACTGATGCAACTATATAAGTGGAGGGGAATGATAAAATTTTTACAGCTCCAAACATGTGTTTTAGGATGTGGACATGGTGGAATAATCTGCCAAGCACTAGAAAAAAAAATGGAAATCTGGGACTAAAATCAAGACCCACACATTTGGTAAAAAGGACTTAGTGAACGGTTTGTTAGTGAGTCTGTCCTGAGATGTAGGGCTGGGCTGTTAGTCAGTCAAGAAAGAACATCTCTGGACAGCTTGAAGCCTGCAAACTTCAGCCCATGATTAGCACCAAGGATGTAAGAGTGGGATAATGAGGTACAAAGAGGTCAGAAGATGATACAAATATGCTCTTGTGCAGGTAACAGTAGCAAAGGAAGAGTAAGCAGAAGCTCATCATCCAAGGGATGGGGGAACCTGGTGGGCTGCCAACTATGGGGAGTTGGACACAACTGAAGCGACTTAGCAGCAGCAGCAGCAGCAGCATCCAAGACCTCGGTTCCCAAGAAGCAAGACATCAGGAAGCCCTGTGGTCCATTGTAGGGGACTCTGCTATTGGACAGAGTAACCAGCTGAAATTCTGAGTTGAAACTGAGGTTTATGTACTCAGTCAATGTGGAAATAGGGAGGGATACAAGTTATGATTTGGGGGAAAGAGAAAAGCACATCAACCATCTTAAAAAAGGAATAGAAGAGATGAATAAAAATTTAGGAATATAATATATGAAAGACAAGCTATGCCAAACCAACTATTCCTCACGTTTTAAAGACAGACTAGGATAAATACATAATATGAGAGAGGAGATGCCAATGACCCATGCTGTAATGAAGAGATAAAAAAGGGTTCTATTCTGTGCTGAGGCTAAGATAGATTTTCCAGAAAGTAAGGCTAGAAGAATGGTGGGGCTTAGTTTGGGTGTGTCTGAATACATTGAAGGAAGCCAGCTGGGTGTATGGTATGAAGAGACTGGATGAAAGACACCAGTACTGAACTCTTGAGTCCAGCTCTTAGCAGCAGAGACAGTTGCTACGGGTGTTCCAAAAGGGCAAAATCTGATTACTGCAAGCCCTATAGACCCATCTAAATACTGGGGTCCAGAAGCTCAGACTGATCACAGTTACTAGGGCTTCCGAAGCAGTCTGAGCTTCCATATTATTTTCTGGTAACTATATGTATCATATCTAGTTACAATAAAGTGGATACAGGAAACAAGACAGGAGCCCCACAAACATCAGTGAGGCACTCAATGATGCAGTGTTTAAACTTAGAGGCTGTGGGAAACTTGGTCCTGATGGCTCATGGAGGTCATCGACTGTCCTTATTTATGTAAACTCAGAACTCAGGCAAGAGGAAGAGTTGGGATAGGAGAAACCTATGCAGAGGAGAGGTCAGTGGAAGTGGCAGCGAGCAGCTACGATAAATAGATAAAAGCTGGGAGAAAAGTGAGCTGGAGCTCTGCCCTTTACACTTTTCATTGTGAATTCCAGAAGATTGCCTGACACACAGCAGGTGCTCAGTAAATAATTGTTGGATGAATGATTTAATTAATTGAGGCTGTGTGGTAGCCCATTATGATCTAAGCGTTATCCTTCACAGCAAGAAGTGTGTGTGTCTTGCTTCATCCCACAAGCTGACCTCAAGTTTCTTGGCCACTGCATCTCCCACATTTTAAACTGGCCATATTTCTTATTTTATGAAATGAAATAAATGCTAATGTTCTAGCAGAGAAATGTAAACAAGTGTGCTTCGATAAATTCAATGTGACTAAAAAGAAACGGTAGCAGGTGGATGAAAGTGGGTCCAATTAAGATATATTTGCTTTTGTGCCACAGATTCTACGCTTTTCCAAATACAACTGTTAGATGATAAGGGGATGGGGACTACTTTTGACTCTTTTTTTTTTATCTTGGAGAAATAAATTTTCTCATCGATAGTTTATACAGTTCTCTTTTCCGACTTTGCTTTTGTGATGCTTCCTTTAAAGACTTTCTGTGCTGTTTTATTTTGTGCCATTGTTTATGCTGAATTTGTTGTAGTTATTTTTGCATTTACATTCCTCAGAGAAATAATATTTAACAGCATAAAAATCCCAGAACCGCATCAGGATAAAAGAGGTGATTTATAAACACATAATAGTAATTTTTGGTACTTTTCATCATTAGTCAAGCTGAGAGAACAAATTGGAATTTGTGCTTCTGGTGGGCTTTCTGAAGGGATCCTCAGATAAATGTAGCCAAAGATGAAAGATAATTCCAATTAAAAGATAATGGATATTATACACAATTACAGCTGTGGCCAAGTCAAACACTTTGGAATTAAATGTCTTTGTGTGAGAAACCACAGTGTTAAATAAAATAATCAACAGGAATTTATTTCTGTCTTTGCTCTGATCTACTCACATTTCCTATTTTGGGTAGCGAAGTGACAATTGTATTTAAATACAAAGACACCAAAACTTTCCAACCTGGAGTAAAGGCTAGCATTTAAACTAGGATAGTATTTTATTTAAAATTTTCAGAATTTAGCATCTGATTATATTTATGTTCATTTCATTTTGCTAATTTAGAGCCCCAAACTGGAAAGCTTCTGCATGACAAATAATTTTTGATCCTAACGATGACATCTTTGTAAATGTTCCATGTGCTATATTTATCCCATCTATAAGAAAATATGGCAAAATAGATAATAAAAGAAATGATAGGATTCTTACTTTAAAAGCTATGCTACCACATGTCAGTTCATAGGACTATACCTGAGACCCACAGAATAGTAGAAAAGAGAAAACATTAAATTAGTACAACCAAATGAGTAAAACAAATGTATCATTAATTCCAGCAAAACCACTAAATCTAATGATTCATTGATATGGCTGTGTCATGTGCAGATTTTAAAAGAATTTTTAAATAATAGTCTTTTTTCCTTGATAGCATGTTGATTATCTGATGTTACCAATGATAAAGTGAGATTCCTCTAAGGTCATGGAAGATGTGTTATTTTAGTGTATAGTTTCATCAAAAAGAGAAAGAAAAAAAAGCAAAGACAGACATATGTAGATGAAATACAGAGTGGGAGGATTATTATCACTTCATGCTTGATTCAATTTAAAATGCCACAGCCTTCTCAATCTCCAAGGCAGCTTAATCTTTTGCCCCATGGATTATCTCTAGGTACCAAGTAAACATTTGACCCTGAAGCTCTGTGACTGCTAGCTACAGTTTATCAAAAGTTGTTACCCTCAAAAAATAAATCCGATCCTTGGGCTCTCCTCATTGTGTTCTATTAGGGCTCTGATGAGTCTTGTAAATAATAAGAGATGTTGTATATTTCCAGAAACTGGTTATATGGAGATATGCCTATTAACTTAATGTCTGTGTGTTCGTCCAGTTTGTCAATTTCAAAACCCATAGAATGGGAAGGAGGACGTGATATTAGAACTGGCTATCAAAACACTCCCCAAAGTGGACTTGAGGGACATTTTGGGAAAGGGTACAATAAGACCCCTAATGTTTATTGCTCCCACTGCAAAGAATACAATTAAGGTCCCTTAATGTTTATTGTTCCAGCCTGAAAGAACACCATTAAGTCTGATGCATCGCTTGATGGCATTCTCATCCAGCCACACTCCTTGAGCACAGATGGGACATTATGTAACACAAAGAGAGCTGGGTTGCTCACCTGGCTGCATTTGAAGAACCCTGTCAAGAACTTTTCTTTAAACAAATCCAGTAGCAAGATAATATGGCAGCCCACCTCCCCCATCTGCCAACATCCTGTAAACTCTGTGGCAACATGAACAGAACTGAATCAATATTCATGATTCCTGTTTTTTGGAGGAAAAAAATGAAAGAATTAAAAAAAAAAAAAAAAAACACTATATGTTCTGCTGTATTAGTATGTCTAATGAGAATAAATTAAAACCCAGCTGAGACATGACCCTGAACCTTCTGCTTCCTCTTAACTGTCAATTTAGCTTTCCTTAGCACTGTGATCAACTACATTCTAAGTACAAGTTGACACTGGCTCAATGTTTTGCAAATACAAGTAAAATAGGAGGGGAACTGCCTGAAACTCCATGCTGATGGCACCTGGTTCTGCCCCATTACCCCTCATCTTGGTCTTCAGCTTCATGTAGCTCTAATTTCATTTCTTTAATAGCCTGGCTTTTGATAAGAATCTTCCCCTCTCTGCCCCTTCCATTGCCAAGTTCCCTTTGTGGTGTCATTGCTAACTTCTCACAATGTAACTTCATTTCTCTAAGAAATTCCCAGCAGTGGTCTTTAATGGCAGGTTAATGGGCTGTTAAATCTCAAATTTTCCAGCATGATTTTGTTACTAGAAGTAGTCTTCCTCCTATTTCCAGTGTGGTCAATAGAGGCCTGTATTAGAGGCACTTAATGCTTTATACACTAAGGATATTGTGCTCCAAATCAGAACAAACAAGAGACACTTTTTATTCCTTTATGATATCAACACTGTTTTAGGAGAATGTCTGCCATGGGTCCTATTTGTTATGCCTACATAAATCAATAAAGACTATGAAAAATACAGGAAGATTTGCCAGCTATGTGCTTACAAATATTAGATGAGAGGTTTCCCAGACAGCAGATCATCCATAAGCTGGTTCTCAAGCCTGTGTTATCGTATGCTTCATGACTTGTTTCATTATCTGCCACTGCTACTTTATGTTGGCTATTTCTTTCTGAACCCCTCATAAACAAAATCCTTAATGATACATAGCCCAAGTGAATTCATTTACCAAAAAAAAAAAAAAAAAAAAGAGCACAAGATTATATATAAACCAGAAACCTAGGTGCCTTGTTACAGAATTTCTATAAATTATAATAGCCCTTTGGAGTTTATCATAATTTCCAATTGTATCAGTGCTATAGACAATTAGAAACCTAGCCAATGCCAATATGAAATTCTTCCTAATGATTTTTAAGAATGGTAGGTAGCTATTAAAATCATGATAATTAGGACAGATGACAAAGAGTAAATGACAAAATAAAACACATTCCAGTAGATAGTTTTTGAATCTGATACCCTTCATAGATTTCTACCTTAATCTAAAATAATTCATGGCACATTTTTCATTGAACATTTAAGGTGAAGATTGTGCCAGTTCTTAACATGTAATCTTAAGAGATTTGCATATAATTTTATAGAATATAATATTCTTTCTTTCTAATTGAATAGTATAGACATATTATCATTTGTTAGAAATGAAATGATACAATCCAAGGAGCTTATTTTTTTTTCTTTCCTAAGAAACTTAAAATCTAGTAGGATAAAAATTTACAAGTACACAAATGACTAAAGTTCAAAATGAAAATTTAAAAAGCTTTCGAGACACCCTATTTTCTTTCAATATGTTATTAAATGAGATATTACTAAAAGTCTTGCTAATAGAGAACAGGTAGAAAAGGTATAATGATGCATACATAAATGAGGATAATTTATCATACACAAAAAAGTTCAAAGCAGATGAATATCTTGCCTGTAGAGACTAAGGAATACAGTATCTTTCTACCTAATGGGTCTACCATCTCTTAAGACCTCACTGTCGATTCTATCTGTGTTCAGAAGGGGAAAAGGGAAGTGCAGCCTGCATACCCATGTAGGGGAGGAAAAGTAACTTTTCATCTGCCTTTGTAGGTTCTTGCTTGGTCTGATGATGAAATTGATATAAGGTAGATTAAAAGGAGAAACATGTGCTTCCCTGGTGGCTCAGTGGTAAAGAATTCATCTGCCAATGCAGGAGATGCAGCTTTGATCCCTGGGTCAGGAAGATCTCTTTGAGAAGGAAATGGCAAACTACTCCAGTATTCTTGCCTGGGAAATCTCATGAACAGAGGAATCTGGTGGGCTACAGTCTATGAGGTCACAAGAGTCAGACACGGCTTGGAGACTAACGACCACCAACAACAGGAGCAATACACATTTAATTTTGTATGGCTGTCCTGCAAATACATGAGACTCAAAGGGAATCAGGCAATTGAGGTTCAAATACCATCTTGAGCTAAGAGAAAAAGGATCTAGGGCATCCAAGGAAAAGAAGATGATTCACAAGAAGATGAGAAAAGCAAATATTTAGTAAATAAATGCTTGCTTGTCATGCATCTAAGTCTTTCAGATAAAAAAGTTATCTGCACTATTACCACTTTACCTGAAACAGGCCCCTTTTCTAAATTATTTTAGGTAATTAAGGGGAGGTAGGAAGACTTTCCTGAATCTACTGGGTCTTGTTTGCCTTCAGTTCAGTATGCCAAAATGGCATGCTTTGGGATGCCTCATCTGGTTTTTAAAAAGCCTTTGGGCAGAGAAAGCACATATTGCTTCCATTCATATTCCACTGGTTAGAATTCAATAACAAGGACACACCAACTGTAAAAGAAGGTAGAAAATGGATCCTAGTTGTATCTTGAAAAAAAGACAATGAATTTTAGTGACATGCCAGCTAGTGCTTCCTTTTATGGTATTGAGAAATGGAAAAAGCCTACTGAGTAAACTTTCATCACTCTCTGAAGAGGAAACTTTAAAGTAGGAATCTAAGAGTTATTTAAAAGTGGGAAGACAAGAGAAACTCCATGAAGAACAGAACTGAAGTTGAAATCAGAATGTCACGAGCATAAACAAAGTATCGTATGTAATTATATTAGACACACTTGGGAGGTGAATACTCCGGAACAAAGGAAAGCAGAAAGGAAAGAACACCAAATGTTGGGTTATCTGGTTGTGAATGGCAGAAGAGTGAAAGAGACAGTCAGTCCTTATAGGTTATAAGTTAATAACTAATATGATTCAGAAGGTGGTTCAGACCAGAAAGGAAAGGACATGAAATCAAGATAGATGTGATCTGGTAGGGGAATAGTGAAAAAATAAAAGTTAAAGACCTTCCAGGACAAAAGTTCAGAGGTAAATAGCTAAGGAATAAAAGTCCACAGAAAAAGGTTTTCAAGGCAAGAAATTGGCAAGTAAATTATTTTTATTGATTCAGTTGTGGAATGGGGTTTTGCCAGTGGGTAAATGGACTGAGGATAGAGATCACTGGATGAGATGACAGGAAGAACTTCAGAGAGCAGGGTGTTAAAGAGGCATCAACATAAATCTGGGAGATTCTGATAATGACAGAAAGAAAGGCTCCACCAGAAGAAACTGGTAGCCACAAGCACGGCAGTAGTGAACAAGCAAAAATTTCACCCTACCCTAGATTTTTTGAGTTGAAAGAAGTATACCTTAGTGAAGATGGTTGTGTAAATTGACACTGTGTCAGGGACAATGTTTTGCCACCCACTCCAGTGTTCTTGGATTCCCTTGTGGCTCACCTGGTAAAGAATCTGCCTGCATTGTGGGAGACCTGGGTTCGATCCCTGGGTTAGGAAGATCCTCTGGAGAAGGGGAAAGCTACCCACTCCAGTATTCTGGCCTAGAGAACTTCATGGACTGTGTAGTCCATGGGATTTCAAAGAGTCAGCCACAACTGAGCAACTTTCACTTTCATTTTGCCACCGTACTGAAAATAGAGTTTTGAAATGAAACGATGGAATATTTAACAATGGATTTTAGGATTCATATTGTATTTCTCTTCACCAATACAGTAAACACTTGTTTTAGTAAACACATTTTTTAAAACTTTAGGACAAATACTTTACATTAGATGTAAGGTGTGTGCCTACAAGCGTTCTCAGTCACTTTAGTCACTTCTGACTCTTTGTGACCCTATGGATTGTAGGCTCCTCTATCCAGGGATTTTCCTGCAAGAATACTGGAGTTGGATGCCATTCCCTCCTCCAGTGGATCTTCCAGACCCAGGGATTGAACCTGCATTGCAAACATATTCTTTACCACTGAACCACTCAGGAGGCTCTGGTGTAAGGTATCATGTTTTAAGCACTACTCTGAGAGCCCTAAAATTGGAATCTTACTAGTTGGAATGATATTACATTTGGAAGCAAGGATAACAAGGAAGAACAAAATGTAAATGCATAAACAGTGCTTATGTCTTTAATTCTACTTCTAAATCATATCATAACCTTGATATTCTTTGCTAAGTAAAAAGAAGTTTATCGAATGTAATTATTACTGTAAAATTATGATGGGCAAAATTTAAGCTTATTTTTATTTATGAAAGGCATGATAAAAAAACAGCTGTTAGTTATTTTTAGCTAACTTTAAGATTAGAAATATGTGGATCAGTATAATAGATTAGTTGGCTAATTAATCTTTGTTTTCATAAACTCTAAATGTATAATTATAGTCTTTAGTAGTAGCACATGGAAGGCTCAGAGGAGCTTTCCTGGATTAAGATGCATTTTGATAAGCATAGAATCATGACTGGCAAGGCATAGAGAGTCTAGATCAACTATATTCTATAAGTAATATCTGTATTATGAGTGTATTTCAATCATAACTATCTACATATTCATAAAAGTAAAAATTATAGTTCAAATTTATATAACATAAGGAGGAAAGGGAAACAGTCTCATAAATGTTTTCTGGTATCTTCATGCAAGAAGGCTCATTAGAGATGACAAGGAAAGAATAAAGAGAGAAGGAGGAGAGAAGAAAGAAAACATTTCATTTTTAAGAAACACAAAGTTAGTCTCATTTCAGAAAACACAACACACACAATTATATGCAAAAGCTTCATTGAGCTGGGTGGAGAGTGATTTGATTTTCTAAGAAAAGTTAAATTTTAGAATGTACAATTGCTGTTTGACTGTTTTTTGTAGTCTATAATAAATGCTTACTATAAATAATTTACAAGTCCACCACACATCACTCTGTTGAATTGACACTCAATAAATATTTATTGAATGAATGAAAGATAGGTACAATGGATCCTATTTCAAAGAGGATAAGTAAAATGGGAAGAAGACTATGAAATCTATCTTACACATTATTAATAGTCACTTCCTTTCTTAGCCTCCAGAATACATTTCATGATTCCTTTTATGGCAGAGCAGAAATTAGATTTATTATTTTTTAGTATTTTTACAGTAAGAGTTACTGTCAGAAAAAAAAAAAAAAAAGAAGATATGGATTCCAAGTCATATAATGTTGGTTACTTAATAATAAAAAAGAAACCATTATATTCAACTGAAGTATGAAAACACAGGTTCAAGAAT
This sequence comes from Tragelaphus eurycerus, assembly GCA_935064755.1. NCBI lineage: Eukaryota > Metazoa > Chordata > Mammalia > Artiodactyla > Bovidae > Tragelaphus > Tragelaphus eurycerus. The sequence goes on along the minus strand of CAKXYN010000012.1, from coordinate 6,697,077 downwards.
ATGAAAGCCGCCTGTGGAATTCCATAGAGATCCATAGAAAAGTTGAATGTACTTTCTCTGTCACGATGAAGTTAGAAAAGGACTGACTTCAACAGTCAGTGATTAACAAAACCGTGGAGTTGTGTAGGAAGAAGAAAGCAATGTCACAAGCAGACAGGCAGTCCCAGGGCAATGCTTTGGTGGAAGGAGGTCAATAGAAGCTGAGCTGGACAATGGCACTTCAATGACATTTTCATGATGATTCTTGGGAGACTGTACAGGAATTCATTTTCTGTCTCATAAAAGAGTATAATCTGATATGGTTTTATCCTGATTTTTGTCTTTACTTCTTCTATACTGCTACATCTAAGTTCATTTCTTGCTCCCTCTTCTACATATTAAATGCAAATCACTGGAAATGCCATGACTGTCCCATTTTCTCATAGTTGCAATGCTGCATGCAGGACTGTCTAGCTCATCACTTATTCATTTCTGAGGTCCTCGGGAGGCAAAGTAAGCACACTTTCAGATACCAGTTTTAGGATTTTGCTGCATTCAAACATTTACTAATGTTACATTTGGAAATGTGTATTTGTTAGCTGCTGGTAGTCCTTGGCGGTCTTATTACAAGTGTCATTAAAGCATCATAATATTTGGAAGAATTGCTCTGCTTCGAGATATTCAGGTTCATTAATGAACATTATCCATCTGACACATTTGGTAAACACCAGAGCTTCAGAGAACAGCTCATCAGGGATAAACTCGGCCCTCTAGGCTCACTTGGAGAAGCTCATGAACTCACTACTGTTCACCCTCATTAGGCTTGAGATGCAGAGATGAAAAAAACAACACTGAAAACTGCCAATATTTGTACTTTCAAGTTTAGAAAGTCTAATGTCTTCTTTCATTGTTGTTATGGAGATTGGTGGGCAAGAAAAAAAAAGAAATGCCCTATGCAAGTTCTGTTTGCTTTATTTGGAAAATGTCAGTGTTACCTTTGAATTAAGTTCTGAAAAAAATAAGTTGGAATTTAAATTAAAAAAAACAAAAGATTTTCTATCTAGTACCTCAGTTTGGGGGGAAAATCTGAAATATCTTTCAGGGCACAAATATTGTTGAAAAATGGCATAGAAGAGTGTAAACATTATTTTTCTCAAAAACAACATTTCCTCTAAAAGGGTGATCTATGAAGCAGAAGGCCTGGGCCACATTTAGATATGACCCATATACTATAACCTATGAGAATATTCAATAAAAACTGAATTAAGTCCAACTTTCCAAAGCAAACATGATCCCAGGTATATACTTCTTTGGACACTTCAACTAAAATAGCTTCTGCCAAAAGCATAAAAGATGCTTTCTCATCACTACGTAAACTATAGAGTAAAAATATTTGAGTATCTGTATAATTTTTTGTACATGAAAGATATGTAACCATATCTTACAATATTAATATTTACCTGGGAATCAAAGGATCTTAAAGATCATCATCAAAAATATCTTTAACAGGTTAAGGTCTTATATTTTATTATTTAAAAAATATTATGTTGATTGAGTTTAGCACTTGATAAGACTCTCACTAATGCCTCTTTGAAATAATAAATAGTTACCTGCTAAACATGTGAACTAAGAGCTTACTTGGCTCGTTTTAAAGTTATGGGGAGATTCAACCTTCTGAATCCTCTGAAATCTTCGTATTTCAATTGTGTCCACTGAGGCCATTCAGATAATTGGTCCCACTATAAAAATAAAAATACATTTGTATTTCAAAGGACTTTCTAACTATAATGAAAATGAAAAATATATATATATTTACTGATAAAACAGTTGAAATCAATTGGCTACTCAGAATTACATCCAAGAGAAATTCAATTCTTAGTAGTATCAAAAATCTTCATCCATCAAATATTTATATCCCTTTTCTTCTCTTAATTTTAATTTGACATTCATAATAAAATCAAAATAATTATAAATGTGTGGGTAAAATCGTTCATTGTATTAACAAAAAGTATGTTCACTAGGGTAATTTGATTGTTTTCCAAAATCTTACAGGGAGGTACAATTGATCCTCATTTTCCATGGCTTCCATAGCTGCAAAAACTTGCCATCCCCAAATCAGTATTCATAGGGTATTCATGGTCATTTGTATTCATGCATAGACTGGTGAAAAACTTGCCCAATGCACACGTTCTCAGCTGAGGTTGTATGAGGCAATGCTCGGCTATGTTTTGACTCATTCTATCAAGAAGTTTCCTTTCCAAGATTTATATAGTGCCAGTTTTTCACATTTTTGTGCTTTTTTTTGGTGATTTTCCGGCATCAGTCTCCAAGCATAGCGCTAAAGTGCTAGCTAGTGTTGCTATGCCCAAGAAGGGTTCAATTTGCCTCAGAGAAAATGTGTATTTCAGATAAACTTGATTCAGGGATAAGTTATAGTGCTGTTGACTATGGATTCATTGGTAATGAATCAACAATACTATATAAGGTGTCTTTAAACACAAACATAATACATAAGACAAGTTTCTGTATTATTCAGTTGGTTAAAATGTTGTGACCAGAGGCTCACAGGAACCTAACTCTGTGTTTCCCCTAAATAGTTCTGTATTCACTAATACAGAGTTCATGGCAATGTATAGAACAAGACAACCACAAACAATAATAATTGAATGTATATATTATTCTGTAAGTCCTAGTAGATGAGACCGGAACTGTTGATATCACTCTTTGCTTAAGCAATATACAAATTCAATTTTCATCAACCCAAAGTCTTTGTATGTTATGCTCTCATTCCCATAAGAAGCAAATTCAATACTTTAAACATTCTCTCAGGTAACCAAACATTTTCTTTGGTTACCTGAGCATTGCAAAGAATGTGCATGCAAATTAATGAGGACCATCATTTGGCAGGAATAATTCTCCAGCAAATATTTTGGTTGGGTTTTGTTTTGGTAAGTCATATTAAGATATTATTATAATATCATCTTGACTGAAAGTGAAAGAAAGTGAAGTCGCTCAGCCGTATCCGACTCTCTGCAACCCCGTGGACTGTAGCCCACTAGGCTCCTCCCTCCATGGGATTCTCCAGGCAAGAATACTGAAGTGGGTTGCCATTTCCTTCTCCAGGGGTTCTTCCTGACCCAGGGATTGAACCTGGGTCTCCCGCATTGTGTGCAGACGCTTTTACCATCTGAGCCACCAGGGAAGTCCATATATACATACATATATAGCACTATTTTATATACTGTACAAATTTTTCAGATAAGCTTGAAGATAATTATACATTTATTTTAGAAGTACTCTAAAGAAAATACCTATTTCAATGCCATTAGCAAAACCAGTACACAGAATTAAGAATTAAATAGCTTAAAAAATGTATTGATGATATTTTATAATAATTAGAAGTTTACAGATATACCTGACTAAAATAACTTCATTTGTAAAACAAAGATAAATGATCATTTTACTATTCTGACCCAAATTGTAAGACTTTCAAAATTTTCAAAATCTAGCCATGAAGTTGGTTGAGAATTACCATGCACTTGGACTTGATATTGATATCAGTAATCAGGAAGATAGATATAGCATCAAATGTTAAACTAATACTTACCTATAATAAAACTACATTTAGTTGGGATATGCTGCTGCTACTAAGTCGCTTCAGTCATGTCTGACTCTGTGTGACCCCATAGATGGCAGCCCACCAGGCTTCCCAATCCCTGGGATTCTCCAGGCAAGAACACCAGAGTGGGTTGCCATTTCCTTCTCCAATGCATGAAAGTGAAAAGTGAAAGGGAAGTCGTTCAGTCGTGTCTGACCCTTAGTGACCCCATGGACTGCAGCCTACCAGGCTCCTCCATCCATGGGATTTTCCAGGCAAGAGTACTGGAGTGGGGTGCCATTGCCTTCTCTGTAGTTGGGATATATCTGGAAACAAATGCCCTGTGAAGGGCATGATAGGAACAGCCACCAGGTAGAATACCATGTGGCAGAAGAAGTAGTCATTGAAAAGACCTAAAGATCCTTTAGCTGAGGGTGGGGCTGGGGTGGCAGCTTGTATCCGGGTAAAGATGAGGCACTGAATCTTGGTAATGGTGGTGGTTTGAGCACAGAGTTTTAATCTTGGCAAGCTGGAGATTTCATGCCTATCTTATTTTCCTTTGAGAGGGACCTTTTCTTATCTCAGACACTCCTGCCTGGGATTCTTACTGTAATTTGTCATCCATAGATGGCCACTCAGCAAGCAACAGAGCTTAAGAAAAAGCATTTGTTGTTTCAGAAAGGTTTCTGGGTAGTTATACCATCGGACCTGTCAGAAAAACCAAGAGCACTGATTTAAATTCTTTGGTGTGTTACTTAATTACCTTTTTAATTAGGATAAAATGTCTTTTCACCCTCTCCTATTTGAATATCGCCATCCCTGCTTTCAGGGCCAAGTTATAAATACACCGCAATGAATAGCTCTCAGCCCCCTCCCTTCTCTTTCCCCACTGAGCCAGCTGCTCCTGTGTGTTCAACTGTCAGGATCTGTGCTGCAGAGATGCTCCGAGTGCTCCCTAATAACTTGGGGAATCGGTGCCGCTCATCGCCAAGGCTGACAGCTGAACACAGCTCAGGGGAACTAAATGTGCAAGAGGAGCAGAAAGAAAAAGAGAGATAGATTCTTTGAGATGCAAGGATAAAATGCCTACAAAAATAGCCATAATCCTGCGGGGTGGGTGATGAGGGTGAGGACCAGGAAATGTGTTAGTCGACATGGGAAAAGGAAAATAAAGCTCCAGTTGGAAAGTCGAAGAGAAGATAATTTACAAAGAACACTTGATTTATTTCCTCTTCTCATGGATAGAATTTTAAAACAATCTTCTTTGTCTATTGAGACTCAGTACTGGGAGACATAGATGTCCGAAGTTGGGGACCCTTTGTCCACAGAGCCGGAGTTTCCTTTGGAGAAGAGAATCTGCTAAGAAAGAAAGAGCCTGCTAGTAGCTCTCTGCATGGCCTTTATATGAGGGCTTCTAGAATTATAAAACATTTTACCAGGAATGATTTTAAGAGACAAATTTTAAAATTATGCTTAGTTGTAGCAAAATACACATGACATGAAAGTTGCCATCGTAAACATCTTTTTAAGCATACAACTCAGTGGTATTGAGTACATTGACGTTGTTGTGTAACTTTTGTCACCATTCATCTCCAGAAATTTTTTTGGCAAAACTAAAACTCTAAGCCCACTAAACAATAAATCTCCAGCCTCCTTTCCTCCTACTTCTGGTCATGAGCATTCTACTTTCTGCCTCTGTGAGTTTGACTGCTCTAGATATCTTATGTAAGTAGAATCACACAGTGTTTGTCTTTTGGTGACTGGCTTCTTCCACATCTCTTAATATCCTCAAGATTCATCTACCTTAAAATACATGTCAGAGTTTCATCTCTTTTCAAGGTTGAATTAATTATATGTTCATTCATGCTTGAGAAAACTTGAGTTGCTTCCACCTTTTGGCTATTGTAAATAATGCTTCTATGGGTATACAAGTAATGCTACTATGAATATGGCTATTTAATTCAGGTCAGTCACTTAATCATGTTCGACTCTTTGCCACCCCATAGACTGCAGCACTCCAGTCCTCCCTGTCCATCACCAACTCCTGGAGTTTACCCAAACTCATGTCCATTGAATCGGTGATATCATCCAACTGTCTCATCCTCTGTTGTCCCCTTCTCCTCCTGCCTTCAATCTTTCCCAGCATCAGGGTCTTTTCCAATGAGTCAGCTCTTCGAATCAGGTGGCCAAAGTTTTGGAGCTTCAGCTTCAACATCAGTCCTTCCAATGAACACTCAGGATTGATTTCCTTTAGGATGGACTGGTTGGATCTCCTTGCTGTCCAAGGGACTCTCAAGAGTCTTCTCCAACACCACAGTTCAAAAGCATCAGTTCTTTGGCACTCAGCTTTCTTTATGGTCCAACTTTCACATCCATACATGACTACTGGATAAATCATAGCTTTGACTAGACAGACCTTTGTTGGCAAAGTAACATCTCTGCTTTTTAATATGCTATCTAGGTTGGTCATAACTTTTCTTTCAAGGAGCAAGCATCTTTTTAATGCCTGCAGTCACCATCTGCAGTGATTTTGGAGCCCAAAAAAGTAAAGCCTCTCACTGTTTCCATTGTTTCCCCATCTATTTGCCATGAAGTGATGGGACTGGATGCCATGATCTTTGTTTTCTGAATGTTGAGTTTTAAGCCAACTTTTTCACTCTCCTCTTTCACTTTCATCAAGAGGCTTTTTAGTTCCTCTTCACTTTCTGCCATAGGGGGGTGTCATCTGCATATCTGAGGTTACTGATATTTCTCCTGGCAGGCAATCCTGATTCCATCTTGTGCTTCATCGCCCAGCATTTTGCATGATGTACTCTGTATGTAAGTTAAATAAGCAGGGTGACAATATATAGCCTTAATGTACTCCTTTCCTGATTTGCAATCAGTCAGTTGTTCCATGCCATTTCTAACTGTTGCTTCTTGACCTGCATACAGATTTCTCAGGAGGCAGGTCAGGTGGTCTCACTCATAATCACCTCCAGAACAGAACCTGTGAAGCCAGTAGGGGAACAGTCCAAAAATAGAAATAGAGTGAAAAGGAGTATTGGGATAATTTGGATTGTGTATCTCTTTCAATGTTGAATTTTTTCTCATAAGTTCATTTATAGATTTGTGTATTTGTTTATTTTTCTCTTGTGTTTTCTTATAATTTTTGGAAAGAAATAATTAGATAAAGAGTTAAAATATAAGCAGTAAACATCAGAAAATTTTTAAAGCATTTATCTCATAATAGCCACTATTGTATGTAGAGACTTCTGAGGAGTACCATTGGCCTTAGAACTTAGTAATGAATTATTGAAATAGTTGTTCTTTGAAGGGAAATAATAGAGTTTTAAATTAATGTGAAGTCATGAATCTGAAACATGACTCAAGCTGAGTTTGTGGGGTTGTTTGAAATAATATGATCTTATATCAGTTTAAAATGCTTATGTGAATCCCTATATATTCTTAAAATTAGCCCTAAAGCTGATATTTGAAATACAAAAAGCTTATGCCCAGATAGGTAATGAACTATGACTCTCTTTTTTAGAGATAATCAGTCATTAAAACTTAATTTTAAGTCAACCGTAGAAATAAATAAAATTCTGTAAGTATTCAACAATTCATGATTAAAATTTTTTTCCCAATGCTGTTGTCTCTCCTTGTTCAAAGAAATCACCAAATTTTGCCATGTCTGCATTTTTCAAATGTCTGGTTCCATACTCTCTGCTTTATCTGCCCTACCACTCCCGTAGCCATGCAGAAGTGTCATACAGGATATATTGTATAAATCTGACTGTGGTATTTATTTATTCAAAGTCCTTCAACTTCTAATTGTTGGGGATGAAAAGAAAGATAAAAGGAAAATAAAGAAATCGTTAGCTTCCCATAGAGAATAAGACCTACTATAACCTAGCTCCTATCTGTCTCTCTCTGGTCTTGTCTTTCATTATGTCAAAAATAAATGGCAAAGTAACAGAGAACTGTCAGTGGAGGGAGGGACGTCTTTGAAGAAAAAGTCTTGTGGAATGAGCAACATTTAAGACAAAATACTTTTTAAGAAGCACCAGTTGTTTGAAGCACAAAGGTAAGATCATTTCACTAAGGGGAAAATAGGAAGATTCAAGGACTTAAGAAGAAGAAAGAGGTAACTTGAGCAGGATGAATAAGGTGTCCCATGTTGGAGATGCTCTTAGAGACAAAGGTAATTGACCCATCACATAAAGACTTATAGACCATGATGAAAAACTAGTGTTTTATACTAAGTGGGGATGGATTTAAGGAAGGAAATTACATGACACAACTTTTCCAAATATCACTGTGAAAAAATAAAAGTATTTGTTGCTCAATCATATCCAACCCTTTGTGACCCCATGGACTGTAGCCCACCAGGTTCCTCTGTCCATGGGGATTCTCCAGGCAAGAATACTGGAGACGGATAGTCATTCCCTTCTCTAGGGGATCTTCCCAACCCAGGGATCGAACCCGGATCTCCCACATTGGAGGTAGATTCTTTACTGTGTGAGCCACTGAAAGTGAAAGTGAAGTCGCTCAGTCTGTCTGACTCTTTGCGACCCCGTGGACTATAGCCTACCAGGCTTCTCTGTCCATGGGATTGTCCAGGCAAGGATACTGGAATGGGTTACCATTTCCTTCTCCAGGGGAACTTCCCAACCCAGGGATCGAACCCGGGTCTCCCGCATTGGAGGCAGACGCTTTAACCTCTGAGCCACCAGGGAAGCCCCATAAAGCAAATAGCTTTCCCCATTTTAGAAATAAAACTTGATAGCCTGAGATGTTGCATTTTAAGTGGCAGAGGCAGCATTCAAACCTCCGTTTTGCCTGACTTTAAAGGCTTCTTTCTTTTCACTACACCGTGTCAAAGAGAAAGGTTTTGTTAGGATCTGTGTCGTTGTTGTATTAGAAGAGAAAATAATTGAGTACTTCTTTTCCCACTCATTAATTTCTATAGCACTTTAAAAGCAAAATCTCATCCACAATATTTAATCAAGAATAAATGTACAAGTAAATACAGTCATGGGGAAAGTACAGAAAAAAGATAATAAGAAATTGGAAAAGGAAAAATAATCTTCTTTAGTATTAAAAAAAGTGGGAGGAAGAGAAGATCAAATAGTGGTTTGGCTAATTTGATCCTCCCCTGGGTGGGCAGCACCACTCAGTTCAAAAATGCCTCTTAAAGTAGTTGAGTGCCCTCTTCCCTCCTGAAGTTGGTAGACCACATCAGCGCAGCTACACGGAAGGGTTAAATGGAGAACACAGAACAAATCCCTTATTGTGTGAAGCCAAAGGCCAGCTTATGCTCTCAAATGGCTCCACAGCTGGTCGTGGCCTTTAGCGTCCTGAGAGCAGTCCTGACAATGTGAGGCTGAAGGCTGTGTGCCCTGATGAGAGATGCTGACAGCTTCTACCACCCTAAGTCCATTCAACACCGAAACCATGTGCAACCTATCTGGAGAAGTGGAGTAGGCAGCCTTTAGGCAGCCCCACAAATAATCCACTGACTTTTGATATCTCTACAGATCCATGCCTAATCGCTCACCTTTTGAACATCATTATGGAAGAACCAGAGCAGGAGAGTCAAATATCACAATAGATATTATTTTTGCTAAGTGTTGTCTTGGAAGAGAAAAAAAAAAAAAAAAACAGGAGTGACATTAGTATACAGAAGCAATTGGTGACATGGTTTATTTATTTATTTGGCAAGGGATATTTTAAATCAATGTAATGGGCATGGACTCTGGAGTCAGACTCTCCACAGTCATGGACTCTGGAGTAGATTGTAATGTGAAGTTCCCAGCCATCCTAAGAACTTAGGCAGGTTAACTGAATTACACTGAATCACAACATCAACACTGACAAAATGAGAAATAATAAGCAGTTTAATATGTATTTGAAAATGCGCCTAATACATAAATGTTGCTCAATAAATATTTAGGTTTTGCTCCTTATTTGAATATTTTCTTGCAGCCCAAAGGGCTTGAATCATGAAAGACTGCTTATTTATCCAAGCAACTAAAAAAAAAAAAAAAAATCACTAAGGTCCTGTGACCTTAACCAGTTTCTTTAATATCTCTGAGTTTTAGTTTCAAAATCTTTCAGAGAAAACTATATCTCCAGAAAGCAATTATGAAACAAAAGATAAGAATAATTATGATTCTCATAATCTCTACTCAGAGATCTTTACTCAGAGTTTGAGAAAAATATGTTGAAAAAAACAGGTACTTAGGTTATTATAATTATTCATGTTTTTATTGAGACTAATTAATGCCAAAAATAAGCGCCAAAGAGATATTTGAAAAGCAGTGCTATTTCTTCAGAAGTCACCCCTTTCCAAAATGTATGATTTTAATGTTCCCCTAGATTGCTTTTTCTTAGAAATATTTTTACATAGATACATACCTATCCAATCTTTAGCCATTAGTACTAAAATGTATTTTCTTTCTGAGATATAAATGATGTTCAAAGGCCAATCACTCTGTACAAATGTCACACTCCTCAAGATTGATTTAGCATTTCTCCAACCTTCAACAGATTCTTGAATCAGTAATACTCAGAGACACAAAACACATCAAATATACTAGTGTAATGCTTACAAAATCAATAAATGGTGGTCTTGTGAGTCTTGTTATGTCTACTTTATTGATGGACTTTTTATTATATCTGTAATTACAGTTCAAAAATACAGTTTGATGTTCTTAAGAAAAAGTATTAACTCTTAAATTCTCTAAACCATAGGGCTTTTACTTTTTCCCTTTTTATTTTTTCTTTTTAACTGTTCTATGGTGTAACCTATTCTGCATCCATACAAACAAGAAAGCCAAAAATGAATCTTTGAGGTTCAGGGGCTGGAATGGAAGCTCTTATTGTATTAGTCAGATAGATCCACCTGTCTACCCAGAGAAGTACTGAGAACGGCTCCTTTAACTTGGGACTTAATGGGGATAGTCAAAGAAAGTGTTGAGACTGATTCATCCCATTATCTCTAAAGAGAATAGTACTTACATACAATAAATTCTAGAGATTAGGTGTGATTTCTGGTCATTTTCTGTTTCTTCTCACCAACAGGTGATGGTTATCAGTGCATGGCTAGGCAAATGGCTGTGGTTCAATTTTACTCTTCTGGTTTTCTACTTCCTAGATCTCCTACAAGAAATAGACTATCAGGAACATCTTTTCTGCACTCCAATGCCCTTATTATTATTTTATAGGAGTACTAGAATTTACTTAAAAATAAATCACCATAGGTTATGTATGTGTCGGCTATTTGGATATAGTCAGTTCTCTTAATCATAAATTCACTCCAAGGAGTAGTCAATATCTAAACAGGTGCCATTTTTGTTGATCAAACATACTTGAATATCATCCATTTCCTATGGTTCAAATTAATATAATGACCAGCATTTCATAACTTTGAGCAACATAGAGGCTTAGCTGTTTAGCTTAATCCATTTTCAAAGAAGAATTTTCATTGGTAAAATTAGTGACTTTGACATGCATGTTCATGGGTTTTGGAAATCATTTTTCCCTAGTAAAATCAATGCTATTCAGATATGTGGATTGGCTTTATTTCAGAGAAAAATTATTCTCTCATGAACAGAGTATAACAGTCTAACAAGCCCTTTAAAGCATAGCCACAAGGATGATGCCTGAGGCTTGATCTTTTAATGGTCCTGTGTCCAGGCACTAGTCTCCAGAATACTTCTCATATCTGCTTCAATTGACAGTCCAATGCAAACTATGATAGTAGAACCTACAAATATAGGAGACTGAGGTTTCATTCCTCTTATAGAGTAAAGTGAAGTGAAGTCGCTCAGTCGTGTCTGACTCTTTGAGACCCCATGGACTGTTGCCAACCAGGTTCCTCTGTCTATGGGATTTCCAGGCAATGGTACTGGAATGGATTGCCATTTCCTTCTCCAGCAGATCTTCCCGACCCAGGGATCGAACCCAGGTCTCCTGCTTTGTAGACAGACGCTTTACCATCTGAGCCACCAGGGAAGTCCCTTATAGAGTAAGTTGTTTAAAATGTTTTACACCTATTTGCCAAGACATGATTGTTTAATATGTGTCTCTGTGGGTGGTTGAATTTGATCTGACACTTGCTTACATTATTGCTTGGTTAGGAAGTATAGAAAGTGGCAGCTACATGATCACCTAAAATATCCTAACAGTTGCTCATAACTACGTTTTCTTTAGTCACTTGGTGACACAATATCTTAATCTTCTAAATGTGTCCCTGATCAAAGTACAGTCTTTGTGAGGTAATTACTCATCTGTCTCTGTGGCAGACTTCCCTTCCTCCAGAAGGCTGTCCTGTGCTGAGTGTCTCTGGGATGCCACGATTCATTGACTGTAGACCAAGTGCTCTGTGTTAAAGTCATGTGGTTTGTGTCAGTTCTCACTGGGATCAGCATGCTCTCTGAGAGGATTTAGAGCCTTTTCAGCTGGAAGAGTCACTTCTTGCTTAGGGCTAGGACTCCAGACATTGCCTTATCAATTTGAACAGTGATGGGGTTATGGAACTCAATGTTGATATTACTATACTCCCGGCCCTGAAGTGTGGGGTATTACTGCTTTATGGTCTTACAGGAAAGGCTTTATGTATGGCCATGCTTTATGTATGTTCATGGTCTTGCAGGAAAGCTTTTATGTATGTTCATGCTTTAAATCCTACTTTACAACTTATGTGAAAGCGAGGCACAGCTTACTATGATTTATAATGTAACATATTATCACGTATGAATTTTGGAACACAAATGCCAGAGTTTAGGGTTCCCTGAAAAACAGATTTTGAAATACTGATTCATATCGACTGATCATTGGGTGTGAGCTGCTCTCGTAAAAAGGGTGTAATATGAGTCCAAACTGCTGCTTTTTGCCAAGGAAAGTGCCCAGAAAGGGAACTGGCCATAAATTGTCAGCAGCCAACACTCTCTGGAGCTTAAAGAATAAGGACCACAGTCTTGAAGGCTGGTCAGATTGGACATCACAACATCTCTTCTAGTTAGTCTGAGATTCGGACTATTTTCAGTGAGGTCCCTTTCTTTCCTGAGAGTGTCTGCTTGCTCTGGTTTTGACTCAGTCTCAACTTTGCCCTTGATTTCTCCAGTGCTGCCATAATTATATGGGCTCTCCCACCTCTCCTCATAAATGTCATGAACCTCAAGGGCACAATATTTGTAAAGAGCATAGGAGAGGCTTCCTTTCCTGTTCAACGCCAACCCAAACTGTGTCTAGTACTAACTAATAAGGGAAAATGTCGAGGAAAACTATTGTTGAAAAGAAATATGATAATTTTAAAGTATTTATTTATTAACTTACTAGCTATATAGTAATCTCTACCTCCTCCAATGTAAAGGTGGAAACAAAAGAAAACATAGAGGCTTCCAACTTGGAGCCAAGTGCCCCTGAGAAGTAGGAGAGCCTTAAAAAAGTGATTAGAGTAATTCAATATATCATATAACCTAGTAAGTTAAAAATGACTTAATGACTGAGAAGTAGTCAAAGGCAAATTAACACCAGAAGATTAGAGTTGTGCCCCAGTGAATAAAGGAAATGATAGTAGGGAAAAGAGCTCCAGAAATCTTTAAATTATTTTGACATGATATTCCTGGGAAAATGGGAAAAACAAGAAAAAAGCAACTGGAGTGATCAAAAGGCGGGTGAAGTTATTTCTGCTACTCTTAGACTAACAAGTGTTCTCTGATAGTTTTCACCTACAAGACCATCCTCAATTTCCTCAGGTTTACAAAACTCCACATTAATGTAACTCCCTCTCAAGGAGAGCAAGAGTGGGATTAAGTATAAAATTAAGACCTTCAGGAAAAATGTAATACTTTAATAGAGCATACTTTCTACAAAGTTTCTAGCTAACATTTTCTAATTTTGGCCTTTTACTTAAACCCCATGTGGGCCTATCCTGCCAATTTTCACCTCACCAATTCTACTTCCATTCAAAGTGTTCTTGAAATGCAATATCTACCATGAAGGTTTTCTTCATAAGAATGGTTTCTGCAGGTCTAGCTAATCTGAGCATGCAAATATATTGACATTCTCACTTATCTTGTCCTTACTTCATATACTTGGGATACTTGCTTGTTTAGAAATCTGTTCCCCAGTTTTCTTTATCCAGTTTACCAACCCCAGAACCTTACAGGTAGCTATGATGTCAATAAACTCCTGCAAAATTAAACAGTCCATGGAGTCCCAAAGAGTTGGACATGACTGAGCATGAACAAAATGATGACATAGTTTGGCACTCAAAATGATTTCTAATATGTCAGTATGGTCACATCTTATCCAAGAGTACACAGTACAAAAAACCAAGAAACCCTCCTGAGGGGCCACTGGTCATCCCTCAGACTTAATTTATTTATGTCTTTATCTGTCGCTACCAATATGAATATCTATAGCAAACTCTAGCTCTGTAATGTGTGATCTACAACCACAGATATAGAAATATAGATATAAAGGAAAGAGAAGAGACCCATTATCTTTAAATAAAAGGGAGCAATGATCTTCACAGATTGTCTCCATGCAGAAGCAAGTCCCTGTAGAAAGGTCTATAAACAGAATAACTGTGCACTCACTATATTTTATTCAGAGATACCAGTGTTTATTTTTAAACAAAAAGGAAGGTTCTCAAGGCCCATTAGTTTTTTCTTAACCACAGACAAACTTCACCCACCCCTTTTGGAATCGGTGATTATTTTCATAGTACTCTGGATCATTTCAAAAAGAATAAAATGTAATGAAGGGCTGCTCTTACAAACACAAATTTTATAGAATCCTTTGGACCGGCAGCTTTGGAAATTCTTCTCTCAAGGGAAGTAAATTTAAGTGGAGCTGCACTTGAGTTCAGTTTGTATTCCCCTCTCAATTACCATCAATGCAGCTGAATCAGGAGCTACACCAAAATTCCTGAGATAGCTTTTTAAAAATCTAAAATAACAGAAGAAAGTGTTACTGCAGACTGAGGTGAAAGAAATTTTGATACAAGAGGGACAAAATCCCTGGAGGGAGGAGCTGAGGGCAAGAAATAATGAAACAAAAGCTTGCAATACCCAAAGCAGAATATGCACACTGTGATCTTTGTTCTTTCTTTTAATTGTTTAGGCCTGCAAATATTTGATATGAAGTTGCTTGACTTAAGAGGCAAGGGAATTTTTTTAACAGATATAAAATGAACAACCCAGGTGATTATCATAATGTGGGAAAGGAACAGCAAGTTAGGGTAATGTATTTGGAAGTTGATGTGATTATAAAATTCCCCAACAATGGACCCCAGGCAGCAGGCAGTGGGAGAATCCAATCATGCCTTATTGCTTAGGCATACTGAAGGCCACTATTATATCAACACTTATTAGCTCAAAACAATAAGTTATGTTTGTAAGACAAAACATTATTCAGTAATGCTTCTCCACTCCTAATAGCTAGATCTTTGCTTTGGCTTTGACTTTTCAGTAAGTAAGAGACATTTTGACTAATTAAAATGTGCAAAATATGTAAGTTTCAGAGCTGGTTGTTGGATTCCAACAATTGCAGGAAAACAACTCTTTTGAAGATAGCACAATCCGATATTTATGAAATGCTATTGAAACTTAATACTCAAAATGGAGTAATTTTGGAGTTACTTATCTCTTTCTTACCTTCCTGTCAACTCACGCCTACGATTCCAGCCATACAAAACATTTAACTCTTTTCTGAAAGCTTCAAGTGCTATCAGAGAGGGTTTTAACACAGCACTAAGAATACCCATGGGAGCATACTTAATGTTGCCCAGAATGTGCATCTTGGTGCATTACTTCTAGTCTGACAGCTCTGCTCTATCAAGCACACTCTGGTTCATGTATGCATGTCAGTCCCATTGTAGCCTTCTCTGTGCTGACCTAAGGTACCATTGAGCAGATTTAAATTGTAGATTTAAATTTAAATCTACACAGTGAGAATCTGAGCCTGTTAGATATTAGAATCAAGTTTTCTGATTCCATAAAGATTGATTAGGGTACTTCCACAGGCATTTTTGGAAAAAGTAGAAAACAACAAAGTATTTGGTCCACATATTATAAATTGACTAAACAAATCAGTATCAGATTTGGGATGGTAAACGTAATGCTTGCATTTTGATTCTCATCTATTACAATAAAGAACTTCCCTTGTGGCTCAGCTGATAAAGAATCTACCTGCAATGCAGGAGACCTGGGTTCAGTCCCTGGGTTGGGAAGATGTCCTGAAGAAGGCAAAGGCTATCCACTCCAGTATTCTGGCCTGGAGAATTCCATGGACTGTATAGTCCATGTGATCACAAAGAGTCGGAAACGACTGAGTGATTTTCACTCACTTCACTCACAATAAAGATGCACTAATTTTAAGGATTCATGGTGAGTACTGTGCCAAATACTATGGATATAGAGGTAGAAGAGATCTGGGTTCTAAATTAACATATAGAGATGCACAAAATATGTAAAGTTAGGAATTGAAGAAAGTTAAACTTTTAGTAGATTCAAGACTTTGCTGTGAACAAGATCTGAGATTAAGACCTAATGCTGCAGGGAAATGGTTCTATGATCTTACGCAGTGTCTTTCATCATCATAAACCTCAATCACTTGTTCTGTAAAATGGATTTAATACCAAAATCTGCCTCCTTGGGTGATTTTGTGATATAAGTGAAGTAATTATGTAACTCATTTACTATAGGATCTTGCTGATAATAAATGCTCAATTAATGTTAGCTAGGTGGCATTTTAACCAGTGATTTAAAAAGCAACAAACAGACTTTGGGTTTGAAGTTCTAAATATACAACAATCATAAAGGTCCTAGTGAGAGTGAGAGAGAGGGAGAGAAGTGATGGTTAATGTGCGTTCCCCTACTAACTGGCGGCTTTAAGTTCCACTTCATAGGGGCTGTTCAAGAACATAATAACGGGCCACAAACACAACCGCCCTTCAATAACATGAAGGTGAGCTGCACGCAGAAGGTGGGCACAAGGACTACAAAGGTGCAGTGAAGCACAATGGGAGGAAACATAAAATAGCTGTTGATCACTGGGATGTAGTAACAGCAAGAGCTGGCGGGGACCAGTCAGAGAAGAGGTGGCTCAGAGGAAGGGAGACAACTGAGCTTCCCATGAGACAAATTCACTGAGCTCCAAACAGCAGGCGACTGGGCAAGTCTACCAAAGGATTTCCCCTTGTATTCTGGCCTGGGGTGCTGTCCAGGTCAGCAGGTCTCTCTCTCTCCACAGTTGGAACACAGATCCAGACAACGTCTCCTAGAGACAGCCCAGGAGAGTGAAAAGAGCGGAGGCTGTGTGTTTTCTCACAACTCCACCAGCTCGGTGAACTTGGGCAAGTCACTTGACCTCTGTGGGACTCAATAACACGGTCTATAAAACATGACAACATTGTCAACCCAGAAAGCAATCAATAAAGGTTAGTGTCCTCAGATTTCCTTCTCATCCCTAAGTCATCTAATAGTTGGCTTATTTAAATGTGTATGTTTCTATGTGAACACTAGATCCAGTCCTTAAAGCACCCAGGGGTTACTAAAGTGAATTTCCATGGGGACAAGCAGATTTCTCTTCTTTGTCACAACAGGAAATCATCACCACCCATCATTCCTCTACAATCATTTCAGCTACAGCTGAAACAGATCCCTTTCTTTATCTCAGGATTACTGTTACTCGGGGAAACTCTCTAGAGCTTCAAAATTCTTGGTGCATTTAGTGAATTTTGCTTTCAATCCAGATTCCAGATACAGACTTTTAAAACTATGATTTAATTTTTTTTTTTTTTTTTAACATCGTGGCAACCAAACCTCAAATCTTTTCAAACCTCAAAGAAAGCCTGCTGTCATTGGTTTTGCCCTTATCCACATCAGCATGTACTTCCTTACCACAAATTAGGTCACAGATAAGTTTGGAGCTGCCAATCAGCCTCGGATTCATCAAGCATTTTAAACTGCTGGTGCCGCAGTACAGACGCGCCAGTGTGTGCCACCGATAACGGTATCATTTGCATAGTTACAATCAGTTAGTGATAGAATGCCTGAGAGGCAGAGGGGATGCATGGCAAATGCAAAGTCACTTTCAGATTTGCATTCATTTTGGTTTTAAATGCGGAACAGAGGACCTGACTGAAAGGGGCGTCACCTCCCATGCAGCTGGATTCTGCGGCGCCTCTGCCTATAGAGCGTTTCAACCCTTTGAAAGTGCTTTGTGATCTTCCTATGAACTATTCTTCTCAACAATGTCTGACATCCCTAGTAGGCATTATTATCCATAATTTAGTGAAAGGGAAGTGAATCAAAAACAGGTTGAATGACTTGTTCAACCCCGCAGGAAGTCACAGCTCAGGCTGAGGAAGAACCCACAGCTTTGTACCGGCTCCCCATCTGTTGCTAAGCCCCATTAGCTGTGCTTCCTACCTGGACCTAGTAATTAGCCAAACTGAGCGCTGCCAAATAAGGACGATGCATTGATTTTTTTTTAAATCATGTTCCCTTTGTTGAACTTACTTATTTGACTTGGAAAACAGTGTAAAAATCCGCACCCCCGCCCCTCAAAAAAAAAAACCAGGAATAATTAAAAAAGAGAGAGTAAGATGAAGTTCATTTATTCTGAGGATTTAGAGCACAAGGAGTTAATGGTTCTAAATACTGTGGCCCGTGCTGGGAGAGAGGCTGGTAAACCTTGAGAGAATTGTGCTCTACTTAAATGACAAGTACCAAGATCTGATTGATATCCTCTGTAAAGTTTTCCCTGGTTACATCGTTTTTCCTTGGCACCTATGATTTATGGAATATACCCGTATTAATTAGGCATATGCTAGTATTTGGGAACAAGAGGCAATAAGAAAATCCTCTTGCATTTCATTGCATAATATATACAATTTATTGAAAAGACACGAGTTTGGAAACTTGGAGAAAATGTTAAGCACTTGCTTCAGGTACCATAAAGGAAAATGCTGTCAAAAGTAGATGACCATCCTCTAAATATCAAGAAACCAAAAAATAAGTTCTATCATAGGGGAAAAAAAATTAAAAACCAAAGCAATCCCTGACTCAGCAAACAAAAGCAGTTGACAAATGTACCTGCTACCCTGTCTACAGCTGATCTTGCCTTTTCAGGATGGCCTTATCAGCTTAAGATCTTGTTGGAGAGTAATGAACAGGAGGAAAGACACTGGTCCTCGATTGCTCATCCTTAGAGCTCCTTACATAGCTTGAAGGGGAGCAGGGACTGGGATAAATCAGTGCTTTGAACCTCCTGATAATTGGTGTTCAAATCTCAGAATCTGGGTATTATTCTTGGCTAAATTATTTAATATCTACCACCTGGTTGGATTGTTCCCTATATTCATATGGGAAAGACATAGTAGGCAAGCATTCATCCTGGCAAAAGTAGCTGGCGGAACTGAACTACATACAAGCCTGACCTAGTGTGCACTCCGAGCCCTCTCTTTTCTCCCAGTTTCTCCCATATGGATTAGGAATGACAGTCACTTCTGGAGAGGGCAAGGGAGTGCACACAAGAGGAGAGTTTATTTTTAATTAGAGTGCCCCCTAAATGCAAAAGCAAACCTGTATCACAGAAATTTGGCAACATGAATGAACCATTTGTTAAATACTGACTTGGATATAACATTTTACAAAGAACATTTCTAAACATCACAAGAACCCTGCAGAACAGGTAGCTCAGAATGACCTATGCAGGCAGCTAAAAAGCGGAGAGTGACGAGGTCTCTAACTCTGGGGTGAGAGGGCACTGCTCCTGAAGTCCTCTTCGAATTCATTGGGCAATTCAGAGGAAGTCCCAAAGTGAGTTCTTTCTTATGTTATCTGTGATATTTAGACTTGCTCAGTTCTCAGTCAACTTTTATAAATATAATTACTTCCAGGGATGTCTTCATGTTCACATTTTCCTTATTATGTTATTTTCTTGGCAGTGTGCATCCTCGGGCATCCAGCCATCTGACCATGACCACAGGTTGACAGACACTGTCCTGTAAGTGGGAGCATTTTATTCCTTTCTCCACCCCACCCCAACTCCATCAGCTCCAGATTCCTTCTCTTACTCCCACATTGTCCTTGGGATGGAAAACTTCTGCTCATATCAGATAGGTCCCACAAATCACTTAAAGATTTGTGGCAATCACATAACTGCAGCATCACTGGTTTTCTTTTTAATCTTTTAAATTTGTTTGGCTGAGCCAGGTCTTAGCTGTGGCATGTAGGATGTAGTTCTCCAACCAGGGACAGAACTTGGGTCCCCAGCATTGGGACCATGGATCTTAGCCACTGAACCACTAGGAAGTCCCACAGAATCAGATTTTTCTAGAGTTTTTAAGATTATAAAAAACACCAATGGCAATGATCACTCAACCTGGCTTGGAAAGGAGTCTGCTGATGAAGGACAGTCTAGGGGTTGCTCAAATCATGGTTCAGGCTGTGAACAGCCCATGGATGGTTATACCACAAAGGTCACTTTGTCCATCATAGATTTATCTTTATCTGATTTGCTTAAGAGGAACTCTTCAAATTTATTTGTTCCTGTTTTATACATATTCAGCCAACACAGGAGAGATAATGATACTCTGCACAATGGACAAATCCTTTTTTACTAAACCTGTCCAAGACATGTACATATATAAAATACATTACATTTCCCAAAATAGCAAGTCTATTTGCATCAAAATAAGGTGATTAAGAATGTATATCCTGGAGTCAGTTACTAAGATCCTTAGCTGTGTGTTTTGGGGAAATTTATTTCATTTCTTTAAGTCCTTGGCTTCCTTCTGTGAAAACAATATAAAAAGAGAACTTACATTATAGAGTTTTTTTGAGAATTAAATGTGATGATGTATATAAAGCCCACAGCACAGCATCCAACCATACTAAACACTTGATGATTGTTTTTGCATGTACCTCTGTCCACATGCACACACAGTGCACATACAAGGCAAGGAAGGAAGGGCGTCAGTAGGATGGACACTTCCTATAATGAATTTACTCCATTAGAGGAGATATTGCTATTCTCATCTTATCCATGAGGGACAAGCAGAGACAGATTAAAATGGCTTCCACTAGCTCACACAGCTGGTTATTGATCAAGTCGGAATCAATTCAGGATTCTGATCCCAGCTTGTCTTCATACAAAAGCTCTTCAAATAGCTGCACTTTGCTTCTAACACAGTGCTCTCTGCTATAGGTATAATCAGCCTGAACAAAAAGCAAAGGCATAATAAAAAAGCTTCATGGAAACTGCTTTCAACTTTATTCCATGATCTTTTTCCACAATTCTTCCTAACAATTCACCTTCTGGTTATCTTAGAGAATAGATACACAAGGCTGGGGCTTCCCAGGTGGCACTAGTGGTAAGGTGTCTGTCTGCCAAAGAAGCAGATGCCTGAGACAAGAGTTCGATCCCTGGGTCAGGAAGATCCTGTGGAGGAGGGCATGGTAACCTACTCCAGTATTCTTGCCTGGAGAATCCCATGGACAGAGGAGGCTGGTGAGCTGCAGTCCATAGGATCACATAGAGTTGAAAGTGACTTAGCACCCATACAAAGCTCGTTCCAAGTCCACCTGGATCTAATCACCCACAACCTGGGTAAAGCATAGGAGTAAGGATGTTGCTACCAGAGGCTGGGGAAAAAACCAGTAATACATCTTTTAAAGCTGAAATGAACAAGATTGAAACATGTTCTTAACCTTGAAGGATTTTTTTTTAAGGTTCCATTTATATCTAGTTATTTTGATAAGCTATTTTCATGTTAATTTTGTTTATACATATTCTAAGTTTCAATAAAATGTGCAGTGGCTCTTGTTTTTCCATTTATAGATCCGTATCATCCTTATTGACTTTACATAATGAAAAAGTGGCTTCCCAGTGTCATTAGTATTGATCTTGATGAGGCGAAAGTGACTGTTAACTCTCAAAATCATCTGTAAATATTTAATCATCCCCATTGACACTATGAAAAATAGATCAAGTGCTCATTTTCTTTCCTACAGTCCTAGTATTTGACTCTATAAATGGAAGAAATCTGTATCCTCATGGTTAAAAAACAAAACAAAAGCAATAAACAAAACCTTAGATATCTATGAGACTTTTCAGATTTCAATGAGAAAAAGGATGCAAGAATCTAAAAATAAATATTTTTCTTAAGGTATTATTTCACCTCATTTCTAACAATAGTCATCCAAAAACATCTGAAAGAAGGTTCTGACAACATCACAGCTGACTGCCAATATTCCCAGGACTCCTTTCCTCCTGGGTACCAGTGGGACTGACCTACAGAGCTTAGTGCTCAGTCCTGTCCAACTCTTTGTGATCCCATGGACTGGAGCCCAACAGGCTCCTATGAACATGGGATTCTCTAGGCAAGACTACTGGAGTTAGTTGCTATTTCCTACTCCAGAGGATCTTCCTGACCCAGGGATCGAACTTGAGTCTCCTGTTTCTCCTGAAATGGCAGGTGGATTCTTTAACACTGCACCACCTTGGAAGCCCTGCAGGCCCCATTGTAATAAGGTGTGGTCATAGGACTGTCTTTGGTTACTTGAGTGTTGCTGCTGCTGCTAAGTCGTTTCAGTTGTGTCCAACTCTGTGCGACCCCATAGACAGCAGCTCACCAGGCTCCCCTGTCCCTGGGATTCTCCAGGCAAGAACACTGGAGTGGGTTGCCATTTCCTTCTCTAATGCATGAAAGTGGAAAGTGAAAATGAAGTCTCTCAGTCGTGTCCAACTCTTTGCGATCCCATGGACTGCAGCCCACCAGGCTCCTCTGTCCATGGGATTTTCCAGGCAAGTGTACTGGAGTGGGGTGCCATCGCCTTCTCTGACTTGAGTGTTAGCAAAGGTAAAATATTTCAGTCTGAAACAGTTAATTACCAATGCCTTATCTCTAGCTCTTTCTGCCCTTGGTTGGTTGTGGAAGATTTCTTGTTGTGGAAGTTTAAGATGTTGAAAGAGCCCAAGCCATCTATTGACAGAGCTCCTTTTACTCATAGATGGCATTGAGTGACCGAAAAGTACACTCTATTTTGTTAAGCCACTGAAACCCGTGGGATTGTTTAACCAAACCTGTTTTGATTTATTGGCCTATAGCTATAAAATATTGATGTCCATTTTCTCTTTTACTAAAAGCAAAGATTTAAAAAAAAATGCCCAAAGACCTCAGTGACAACATGTGGCAAACTTTTGTCTATATATAGCATTAGAAGCAAGGGATAACAAGAATTAATATTGTATGTTGATGCATATATGTAGAATCTGAAAAAAAAAATTGGTATAGATGACATTATATACAAAGCAGAAATACAGACACAGATGTCAAGAACAAACATATGGATACCAAGGAAGTAACTGGAGAATAGAATGAATTGGTAGATTGGGATTGACATGTATACACTACTGATACTATGTATAAAATAGATAATTAATGAAAACATACTGTATAGTACAGGGAACTCTACTCAGGTCTCTGTGGTGACCTGAATGGGAAAGGAAAGGAAAGTGAAGTTGCTTAGTCATGTCCTACTCTTTGCCACCCCATGGACTGTAGCCTACCAGGCTCCTCCAGCCATGGGATTTTCCAGGCAAGAGTACTGGAGTGGGTTGCCATTTCCTGACCTAAATGGGAAAAAAACCCAAAAAAGAGGGAATATATGTATATGTATGGACTTTCCAGGTGGCACAGTGGTAAAGAATCCTCCTGCCAATGCAGGAGATGCAAGAGACATGCATTCTATCCATGGGTCATGAAGATCCCCTGGAGAAAGGAATAGCTACCCACTCCTGTATTCTCGGGGATTCCCTGGTGGCTCAGAGGTTAAAGCATCTGTCCCCAATGTGGAAGACCTGAGTTCGATCCCTGGGTCGGGAAGATACCCTGGAGAAGAAAATGGCAACCCACTCCAGTATTCTTGCCTGGAAAATCCCATGGACGGAGGAGCTTGGTGGGCTACAGTCCACGGCATCTCAAAGAGCTGGACAGGACTGAGCGACTTCACTTTCACTTTCTTGTATTCTTGCCTAGAGAATCCCATGGACAGAGTAGCCTATCGGGCTAGAGTGGATGAGGTTGAAAGAG
The DNA here is from genome assembly GCA_935064755.1 of Tragelaphus eurycerus. NCBI lineage: Eukaryota > Metazoa > Chordata > Mammalia > Artiodactyla > Bovidae > Tragelaphus > Tragelaphus eurycerus. Next base: position 6,673,405 of record CAKXYN010000012.1, on the reverse strand, counting down.
TCAGAAATGACTGAGCAGCTAAATACACACACACACACATATATTAAAGATTAGGGGCTGAGAAGTAATGGGCTTAACAGTAATTATCCATTTTACTGGCTCTGGATCTTAAAAAAAGAAATAATTTAGAGAGGATGTAAAATTACTGGCTCAATTTTTTCATGTCACTAATTTTTTTAAAATTTTTATTAGAGTACAGTTGTTTTACAATGTTAATTTCTACTGTATAGTAAAGTGAATCAGCTATACATATACATACTTTTTGTGTGTGTGCTCAATCATGTCCTACTTTTGTAGCCCCATGTGACTGTAGCCCGACAGTCTCCCCTGACCATGGGGTTCTCTAGGCAAGAATACTGGAGTGAGTTGCCATTTCCTACTCTAGGGCATCTTCCTGAACTTGGGATCAAACTGGTGTCTCCTGAATTGGCAAGTGGATTCTTTGCTACTGTGCCACCTGGGAAGCCCATAATCTCTAATAGTTTCTAGTAAGCAAAAGAAAATGACTGGAATGAAACTCTATATTTATTCAATATTGTTTTAATAAAATGAAATCATTAGACTAATTTTAAAGGATATATAGGGTAAGGAGGATTGCAATCAAAAAGAAGTTATATTAGATGGTAAGAGTTCTGAGTTATTTTTGCCATATTCCAGGTTAAGTATAATTTGGTCACATTGCATTTTTTCTTTTTAGTTACTCTTCCTCAGTTTAAAACAACATTTTTTGGCTCAGTTTCTATGGGTCAGGAGTCTGAGCCCAGTTTAACTAGATTCTCTGCTTCAGGGTCTCACAAAAGTTCAATTACAAAGTTAGTCTGGGATACATTTCCATCCGAGGCTTTACTGCAAGAATCTGCTCTTATGGTTATTGGCAGCACTTAATTTCTCATGGACTGATGGACAAAGGGCCTCAGCTTTTTGTTGTCTGTTGGTCAAAGACCATCCTCAGCTCCTAAAACCTGCCTCAATCATTCCCTGCATTTGTTTCATTAGTCCCAAGAGATCCATTCTCCAGGAGGCTGATGTCTTTGGAGTGCATCAGCAGAGTGCCTCTGCTTTCCATCTTCCAGCTGTGTTTGACCAGTGAGAGGCACCCAGCAGAAAATGTAGACAGGAAGGAGACTGAGTTTGTATTTCTGTTTCTCTGATTTCCTCTTCTCCTTGCCAGGCATTGAGTTGGCCAATTTTTTCTAAACAAAAACCAAAGCATTTTTAATCAGGGGCCTTCAGGTCCAGCTGTTGTCTCTGGATCCTCATAGTTAATTCCCCACTTGCCACTTAGACAGAGTAGTAATGGCTTCCCAGTTGGCTGGTCCTGGGACTCTTTATTGTTCCCCTTGGTTTCCCTTAATTTGTTCATACCATTGAAGACATTCCCTTATTTAAACTCTCCCTATTTACCTTATTAGAGTGCCTGATGAACTATGGAATGAGGTTCGTGACATTGTACAGGAGACAGGGATCAAGACAATCCCCATGGAAAAGAAATGCAAAAAAGCAAAATGGCTGTCTGGGGAGGCCTTACAAATAGCTGTGAAAAGAAGAGAAGCGAAAAGCAAAGGAGAAAAGGAAAGATATTAACATCTAAATGCAGAGTTCCAAAGAATAGCAAGAAGAGATAAGAAAGCCTTCTTCAGCAATCAATGCAAAGAAATAGAGGAAAACAACAGAATGGGAAAGACTAGGGATCTCTTCAAGAAAATCAGAGATACCAAAGGAACATTTCATGCAAAGATGGGCACGATAAAGGACAGAGATGGTGTGGACCTAACAGAAGCAGAAGATATTAAGAAGAGGTGGCAGGAATACACAGAAGAACTGTACAAAAAAGAGTTTCAAGACCCAGATAATCATGATGGTGTGATCACTGACCTAGAGCCAGACATCTTGGAATGTGAAGTCAAATGGGCCTTAGAAAGCATCACTAGGAACAAAGCTAGTGGAGGTGATGGAATTCCAGTGGAGCTATTCCAAGTCCTGAAAGATGACGCTGTGAAAGTGCTGCACTCAATATGCCAGCAAATTTGGAAAACTCAGCAGTGGCCACAAGATTGGAAAAGGTCAGTTTTCATCCCAATCCCAAAGAAAGGCAATACCAAAGAATGCTCAAACTACCACACAATTGCACTCATCTCACAAGCTAGTAAAGTAATGCTCAAAAATCTCCAAGCCAGGCTTCAGCAATATGTGAACCATGAACTTCCTGATGTTCAAGCTGGTTTTAGAAAAGGCAGAGGAACCAGAGATCAAATTGCCAACATCCGCTGGATGGAAAAAGCAAGAGAGTTCCAGAAAAACATCTATCTCTGCTTTATTGACTATGCCAAAGCCTTTGACTGTGTAGATCACAATAAACTATGGAAAATTCTGAAAGAGATGGGAATACCAGACCACCTGATCTGTCTCTTAAGAAATCTGTATGCAGGTCAGGAAGCTACAGTTAGAACTGGTCATGGAACAACAGACTGGTTCCAAATAGGAAAAGGAGTACGTCAAGGCTGCATATTGTCACCATGTTTATTTAACTTATATGCAGAGTACATCATGAGAAATGCTGGACTGGAAGAAACACAAGTTGGAATCAAGATTGCTGGGAGAAATATCAATAACCTCAGATATGCAGATGACACGACTCTTGTGGCAGAAAGTGAGGAGGGGCTAAAAAGCCTCTTGATGAAAGTGAAAGTGGAGAGTGAAAAGGTTGGCTTCAAGCTCAACATTCAGAAAACGAAGATCATGGCATCTGGTCCCATCACTTCATGGGAAATAGATGGGGAAACAGTGGAAACAGTGTCAGACTTTGTTTTTCTGGGCTCCAAAATCACTGCAGATGGTGACTTGCAGCCATAAAATTAAAAGACGCTTGCTCCTTGGAAGGAAAGTTATGACCAACCTAGATAGCATATTCAAAAGCAGAGACATTACTTTACCAACAAAGGTTCGCCTAGTCAAGGCTATGGTCTTTCCTGTGGTCATGTATGGATGTGAGAGCTGGACTGTGAAGAAGGCTGAGCGCCGAAGAATTGATGCTTTTGAACTGTGGTGTTGGAGAAGACTCTTGAGAGTCCCTTGGACTGCAAGAAGATCCAACTAGTCCATTCTGAAGGAGATCAGCCCTGGGATTTCTTTGGAAGGAATGATGCTAAAGCTGAAACTCCAGTATTTTGGCCACCTCATGCGAAGAGTTGACTCATTGGAGAAGACTCTGATGCTGGGAGGGATTGAGGGCAGGAGGAGAAGGGGACGACAGAGGATGAGATGGCTGGATGGCATCACTGACTCGATGGGTATGAGTCTGGGTGACCTCCGGGAGCTGGTGATGGACAGGGAGGCCTGGCGTGCTGCGGTTCATGGGGTCGCAAAGAGTCGGACACGACTGAGCGACTGATCTGATCTGATCTGATTTACCTTATTTGACTATGCACATGTTTGTCCAGGACTCTGCTATAACCTACTTTCTAAAAATCAGCCTAATTTTAAATGACTCCTTAGTAGCATCAGTGACTTTCTTCTCTTTATGAATTATTTTATCCCAGATTTTTAAATAACATGAAATTTATTATCTTAACCATTTAAACTGCACGATTCAGTGGCATTAACTACATTCACATTTTTTAGTGCAACTATCTCCAGAATTCTTTTCATCTCACAAAACTGAAATTGTACCATTAAACTGTAACTCCTCCTCTTTCCTCCCTACTCCCAGTCCCTGGCAACCACCATTCTACTTTTGGTCCCTATGATTTTGACTACTCTAAATATCTCATATAAGTAGAATCATAAAGTTTTCTCTTTTTGCTTATTTTACTAAGCTTACTGTTTTCAAGCTCCATTTATGCCATATGTGTTTCCTTTCTAAGGCTGAATAATAGTCTACTATATACATATATCACTCTTTCTTATCCACTTATCCATTGATTGTCAACTAGGGATGGTTCCACATTTTAGTTATTGTGAATAATGCTACTATGAACATGAATATACAAATATCCCTTTGAGACACTGTGTTCAATTTTGTTGGATACATAACCAGAAGTGGAATTGCTGGATTATATGTTATCTCTATTTTTAATATTTTGAGGTACCACCAAACTGTTTTCCACAGCAGATATATCATTTTACAGCCCTATCTATAGTGTACAGGATCCCAGTTTTCCACATCCTCACTGACACTTGTTGCTTTCTCGTTTTTGGAGATTTTTTTGATTCATAACAACAGGTATGAAGTGGTAGTTCATTGCACATATTCTTTGAATTTCCATAATGATTAATGGCAGAGAAGGCAATGGCACTCCACTTCAGTACTCTTGCCTGGAAAATCCCATGGATGGAGGAGCCTGGTAGGCTGCAGTCCATGGGGTTGCTAAGAGTCAGACACGACTGAGAGACTTCACTTTCACTTTTCACTTTCATGCATTGGAGAAGGAAATGGCAACCCACTCCAATGTTCTTGCCTGGAGAATCCCAGGGACGGGGGAGCCTTGTGGGCTGCCATCTATGGGGTCACACAGAGTCAGACACAACTGAAGAGACTTAGCAGTAGCAGTAATGATTAACGGGCAGAAGCACGCGGGCTGTGATGGACTGCAGAAGCGCGGTGAGAGGAACTACCCCACACCTGAGGTGAAGGGCAGCGGCCGGAAGGAGCAACCCCACCGAGGAGTGGTGGCTGTGCAGGCGCAAGAGGGCCAAGAAGAGCTATTCCAAGTTCAAGGTCAGGAGGGGCAGCCATGAGGAGATACCCCTCATCTAAGGTAAGGAGCAGCAGCTATGCTCTGCTGGAGCAGCCGTGAAGAGATACCCCATGTCCAAGGTAAGAGAAACCCAAGTAAGATGGTAGGAGTTGCAAGAGGGCATCAGAGGGCAGACACACTGAAACCATACTCACAGAAAACTAGTCAGTCTAATCACACTAGGACCACAGCCTTGTCTAACTCAATGAAACTAAGCCATGGTCTGTGGGGCCACCCAAGATGGGCAGGACATGGTGGAGAGGTCTGACACAATGTGGTCCACTGGAGAAGGCAATGGCAAACCACTTCAGTATTCTTGCCTTGACCACCCCTTGAACAGTATGAAAAGGCAAACTGAAAGGATACTGAAAGAGGAACTCCCCAGGTCAGTAGGTGCCCAATATGCTACTGGAGATCAGTGGAGAAATAACTCCAGAAAGAATGAAGGGATGGAGCCAAAGCAAAACCAGTACCCAGTTGTGGATGTGACTGGTGATAGAAGCAAGGTCCGATGCTGTAAAGAGCAATATTGCATAGGAACCTGGAATATTAGGTCCATGAATCAAGGTGTGATTCATGGCAAGAGTGAATGTTGACATTGTAGGATCAGCAAACTTAAATGGACTGGAATGGGTGAATTTAACTCAGATGACCATTATATCTACTACTGTGGGCAGGAATCTCTTAAAAGAAATGGAGTAGCCATCATGGTCAACAAAAGAGTCCAAAATGCAGTACTTGGATGCAATCTCAAAAACGACAGAATGACCTCTGTTCATTTCTAAGGGAAACCATTCACTATCAGGGTAATCCAAGTCTATGCCCCAACCAGTAATGCTGAAGAAGCTGAAGTTGAACGGTTCTATGAAGACCTACAAGACCTTTTAGAACTAATACCCAAAAAAGATGTCCTTTTCATGATAGAGGATTGGAATGCAAAAATAGGAAGTCAAGAAACATCTGGAGTAACAGGCAAATTTGGCCTTGGAATACGGAATAAAGCAGGGCAAAGGCTAATAGGGTTTTGCCAAGAGAATGCACTGGTCATAGCAAATAACCTCTTCCAACAACAATAGAAAACTCTACACATGGACATCACCAGACGGTCAACACTGAAATCAGATTGATTATATTCTTTGCAGCCAAAGATGGAGAAGCACTATACAGTCACCAAAAACAAGACTGGGAGCTGACTGTGGCTCAGATCATGAACTCCTTATTGCCAAATTCAAACTGAAATTGAAGAAAGTAGGGAAAACCACTAGACCATTCAGGTATGACCTAAATCAAATCTCTTATGATTATACAGTGAAAGTGAGAAATGGATTTAAGGGACTAGATCTGATAGATAGAGTGCCTGATGAACTGTGGAATGAGGTTTGTGATATTCTATAGGAGACAGGGATCAAGACCATATCCATGGAAAAGTAATGCAAAATGGCTGTCTGGGGAGGCCTTACAAATAGCTGTGAAAAGAAGACAAGCAAAAAGCAAAGGAGAAAAGGAAAGATATAAGCATCTAAATGCAGACTTCCAAAGAATAGCAATGAGAGATAGGAAAGCCTTCCTCAGCGATCAATGCAAAGAAATAGAGGAAAACAACAGAATGGGAAAGACTAGAGATCTCCTCAAGAAAATTAGAGATACCAAAGGAAAATTTCATGCAAAGTTGGGCTCGATGAAGGACAGAAGTGGAATGGACCTAAAAGAAGCAGAAGATATTAAGAAGAGGTGGCAAGAATACACAGAAGAACTGTTCAAAAAGGATCTTCACGACCACGATAATCACAATGGTGTGATCACTGACCTAGAGCCAGACATCCTGGAATGTGAAGTCAAGTGGGCCTTAGAAAGCATCACTACAAACAAAGCTAGTGGAGGTGATGGAATTCCAGTGGAGCTATTTCAAATCCTGAAAGATGCTGCTGTGAAAGTGCTGGACTTAATATGTAAGCCAATTTGGAAAACTCAGCAGTGGCCACAGGACTGGAAAAGGTCAGTTTTCATTCCTATCCCAAAGAAAGGCAATGCTAAAGAATGCTCAAACTACCACACAATTGCACTCATCTCACACGCTAGTAAAGTAATGCTCAAAATTCTCCAAGCCAGGCTTCAGCAATATGTGAACCATGAACTTCCTGATGTTCAAGCTGGTTTTAGAAAAGGCAGAGGAACCAGAGATCAAATTGCCAACATCCACTGGATCATGGAAAAAGCAAGAGAGTTCCAGAAAAACACTTCTTTCTGCTTTATTGATTATGCCAAAGCCTTAGACTGTGTAGATCACAATAAATTGTGGAAAATTCTGAGAGAGATGGGAATACCAGACCACCTGACCTGCTTCTTGAGAAATTTGTATGTAGGTCAGGAAGCAACAGTTAGAACTGGACATGGAACAACAGACTGGTTCCAAATCAGGAAAGGAGTACATTAAGGCTATATATTGTCACCCTGCTTATGTAACATATGCAGAGTACATCATGAGAAACGCTGGACTGGAAGAAGCACAAGCTGGAATCAAGATTGCTGGGAGAAATATCAATAACCTCAGCTTTGCAGATGATACTACCCTTATGGCAGAAAGTGAAGACGAACTCAAAAGCCTCTTGAAGAAAGTGAAAGAGGAAAGTGAAAAAGTTGGCTTAAAGCTCAACATTCAGAAAATGAAGATCATGGCGTCTGACCCCATCACTTCATAGGAAGTAGATGGGGTAGCAGTGGAATCAGTGTCAGAATTTATTTTGGGGGGCTCCCAAATCACTGCCGATGGTGACTGCAGCCAGGAAATTAAAATACACTTACTCCTTGGAATGAAAGTTATGACCAACCTACATAGCATATTGAAAAGCAGAGACATTACTTTGCCAACAAAGGTCCGTCTAGTCCAGGCTATGGTTTTTCCAGTGGTCACTTATGGATGTGAGAGTTGGACTGTGAAGAAAGCTGAGCACCAAAGAATTGATACTTTTGAACTGTGGTGTTGGAGAAGACTCTTGAGAGTCCCTCGGACTGCAAGGAGGTCCAACTGGTCCATTCTAAAAGAGATCAGTCCTGGGTGTTCCTTGGAAGGACTGATGCTAAAGCTGAAACTCCAACACTTGGCCACCTGATGCAAAGAGTTGACTCATTGGAAAAGACTCTGATGCTGGGAGGGATTGGGGGCAGGAGGAGAAGGGGACGACACAGGATGAGATGGCTGGATGGCATCACTGACTCGATGGACGTGAGTCTGAGTGAACTCTGGGAGTTGGTGATGGACAGGGAGGCCTGGCGTGCTGCAATTCGTGGGGTCGCAAAGAGTCAGACACAATTGAGTGACTGAACTGAATGATTAATGATTCCCTAAATTAGCCCTACATTATTTTCTGTGGATATCAGCTCAGTCTGGGGCTGAAGAGGCCATATTTTCAAGTAGAAGGGATTTAAAACAGTGTTTTGCAGCCACGAATTTGCACGTTTTACTCAATGGCGCTACTTTTTGCCTCTGAGCTGTTTCTTGTCCCTTTATATCTCCAGTCCTATTTCTGCTGATCCTCATACCCCATCATGGGTAAGAATGATGGTTGTAGAGATAAAATCCTACTGGAATAAGAGGTCTGAATTGGGTAGAGTAGAATGCTATAGAGGGGTGATGGAATACAAAACAGTTAGAAATTGGGTCTCTGCCACTCTACCAAATAAACTGCTACTGACTTATTCCTGGCCCATTCTCTATAGGATTTACCGTCAGTCCTAGACAGAACTCTGCTTCTTTTTATGGTTTCCTCAGGTAGTGCTCATGGTAAAGAACCCATCTGCAAAGCAGGAGATGCAGGTTCAATTCCTGAGCCAGGAAGATCCCCTGGAGGAAGGCATGTCAACCCACTCCACTATTCTTGCCTGGAGAATCCCATGGACAGAGGACCCTGGTGGGCTATAGTTCATGGATTACAAAGAGTCGGACACGATTGTAGGAACTTAGGATGGAGGAATGATTAGTGATGTGTTTTTTTTTTTCATGTGGATGAAGGAATGATTAGTGATGTGTGTCATTTCATGGATGAAAGAATGATTAGTGATGTGTGTCTTTTCATGTATGTATTAGACATTTGAATATCTTACTTGGAAAAAAAAAGAACATCTATGTAAATTCTTTGTTCACTTTTGAATTGGGTTATTTGTTTCTTTGTTGTTTAGGTTTAGGAATTCTTTCTATATTCTGGATAATAATTCCTTACAAGATATATGATTTGCAATTTTTTTCTCCCATTCTGTGCATCTCCTTTTTATTTTGTAGACAGTGCCTTTTGATGTGCTAAAGCTTTCATTTCCATGAAGTCCAGTTTGTCCACAATTGTTTTGATGCTTGTGCCTCTAGTGCCATATCTAAGAAATCATTGCCAAGTCTAACACTGTAAAGATTTTACCCTATATTTTCTCTTAGATTATAGTTTTAGATTTTGCATTTAGGTCATGGATCAACTTTGATTTAATATTTGTGTATGGTGTTCGGTTAGGATCTATCTTCATTGTTTATCATACAGATGTCAATTTTACGAACACTGTTTGCTGAAAAGACTGTCTTCTCCAGGATAAGTGATCTTGATACACTCATCAAAATTAATTTGACCTTATATGAAGTTTTTTTGATTAACTCTATTATATTCCTGGGCTTCCCTGATAGCTCAGTTGGTAAAGAATCTGCCTACAATGCAGGAGACCAGTTTGGTTCCTGGGTTGGGAAGATCTGCTAGAGAAGTGGTAGACTACATACTCCAGTGTTCTTAGGCTTCCCTTGTAGCTCAGCTGGTAAAAAAATCTGCCTGCAATGCGGTAGACCTCGGTTTGATCCCTAGGTTTGGAAGATCCCCTGCAGAATACCCACTCCAGTATTCTGTCCTAAAGAATTCCAAGGGATCACAAAGAGTCAGACACGACTGAACAACATTCACTATTCTATTCTGTTAGTTTATATGTCTGTTTTTATCTTAGTATCACACTCTTTCCATTGCTGTAGCTTTATATTAAGTATTGGAATAGAAAGTATGAATCCTCACACTTTTTTTTTCAGGGTTATTTTGGGTATTTTAGGGGCCCTTGAGTTTTCATATAATTTTAGGATGGATTTTTTTTAATTTCAGCAAAAAAAAAAAAAAAAAAAAAAAGATTAGGCTTTTGATAGGGATCACATAAAATCAGGATGTAGATCACTTTGGTAGTACAATGTCTTAACAATATCAAATATTTTAATCCTTGAAGGTAGAATGTCTTTCAAATTATTTCTTCTTCAGTTTCTGTCAGCAATGCTTCAAATTTTTCGTTGTACAAATCTTTCAAATATTAGGTAAATTCCTAACATTCTTTTTGATGCTGTTATAAATGGAATTGTTCTTGTGATTTCCTTTTGGATTGTTCATTGTAACTATATGGAAGCACAACTGATTTTGATGTGTTGACTTTGTATTCTCTTACTCTACTGAATTCATTTATTACTTCATTCATAAGATACTGTTTATAAGGAGAGATCATTTTACTTCTTCCTTTCCAATTTGGATGTATTTCACTTATTTTCCTTGCCTAATTTGCTCTGCTAAATTTTCCAGTACTATGTTGAATAGAAATGATGAAAGCAGGCATCCTTTTCTTGTTCATGATCTTAGAGAAAAATATTTCGATCTTTCAACATTGAGTTTGACTTTCCCTGAGGGTTTCATCCTGTATGGTTTTTATTATGTTGAGGTACCTTCCTCCTGTTCCTAGTTTTATGAGTATTTTCATCCTGAAAGTGTGTTGGAATATGTCAAATCCTTTTTCCACATCAACTGAGGTAATCACATGGATTCATTGTTTTTCCCTGCGTCTGTTCATGTAGTGTGTTATACTGCATGATTTTTGTGTATGGAATCATCCTTTGATTCCAGGAATAAATCCCATTTTGTCACGTACATAACATGTTTAGTATGCTACTGAATTCATTTTTCTAATATTTTGTTGAGGATTTTACATCAGCATTTATAAGAAATATTAATCTGTAGTTTTCTTGCAGTGCCTTTGTCTGGCTTTGGCTTCAAGATAAGGCTAACTTCACAGAATGAATTTTCTTCTCTTCAACTTTTTGGAAAAACTTAAGAATAATTAATGTTAGTTCTTTTTTAAGGTTTACTAGGATTCACCAATAAATCAATTAAGTGTGTGGCTTTTCTTTGCTGTGAGGTTTTGATTACTTATTCTATTTCCTTACTCTTATAGATATACTCAGATTTTCTATTTCTTCACTATTCAGTCTGATAGGTTTCATCTATCTAGAAATTTGTTTGTTCCATCTAGGATTTGCAACCTGTTGGTGTACATTATAGTACTGTTTTTCAAATAATTTTACTTCTATATAGCATATCATATATGATATATATCATATCACACTTAATTGATTCTTTCTCCTGCTTGCTCAAATCTAAATTTGAATCCCTTTAACAAAATTTTTATTTTTATTATTTCACTTTTCAGTTCCAAAGTTTCTTTCTATTTTCCTTTTATGTTTTCTTTTAATTGATATTTACATTTTGTTCATTCATTGTTTTCTTGACCTTTTTCAGTTCAGTTCAGTCGCACAGTCGTGTCCGACTCTTTGCAACCCCATGAATTGCAGCACACCAGGCCTCCCTGTCCATCACCAATTCCCGGAGTTCACCCAAACTCACGTCCATCGAGTCAGTGATGCCATCCAGCCATCTCATCCTCTGTCATCCCCTTCTCCTCCTGCCCCCAAATCCCTCCCAACATTAGAGTCTTTTCCAATGAGTCAACTCTTCACATGAGGTGGCCAAAGTATTGGAGTTTCACCTTTAGCATCATTCCTTCCAAAGAACACCCAGGACTGATCTCCTTTAGAATGGACTGGTTGGATCTCCTTGCAGTCCAAGGGACTCTCAAGAGTCTTCTCCAACACCACAGTTCAAAAACATCAATTCTTCGGCACTCAGCTTTCTTTACAGTCAAACTCTCACATCCATGTGTGACTACTGGAAAAACCATAGCCTTGAATAGATGGACCTTTGTTGGCAAAGTAATGTCTCTGCTTTGGAATATGCTATCTTGGTTGGTAATATCTTTCCTTCCAAGGAGCAAGCGTCTTTTAATTTCATGGCTTCTATCACCATCTGCAGTGATTTTTGGAGCCCAGAAAAATAAAGTCAGCCACTGTTTCCACTGTTTCCCCATCTATTTCCCATGAAGTGCTAGGACCAGATGCCGTGATCTTCATTTTCTGAAAGTTGAGCTTTAAGCCAACTTTTTAACTCTCCTCTTTCACTTTCATCAAGAGGCTCTTTAGTTCCTCTTCACTTTCTGCCATAGGGTGGTGTCATCTGCATATCTGAGGTTATTAATATTTCTCCCAGCAATCTTGATTCCAGCTTGTGCTTCTTCCAGCCCAGCATTTCTCATGATGTACTCTACATATAAGTTAAATAAGCAGGGTGACAATATACAGCCTTGACGTACTCCTTTTCCTATTTGGAACCAGTTCAAGCCTCCCTATCCATCACCAACCCCCGGAGTCCACCCAAACCCATGTCCATTGTGTCGGTGATGCCATTCAACCATGTCATCCTGTGTTGACCCCTTCTCCTCCTTCCCTCAATCTGCCCTTGACCCTTTTAACATCCTTTAATTCCTTGAGCAACTTTAAGACAGCTTTAATGTCTTTGTCTGGTAGATCCACTATCAGGACAGTTTTTCAGAAATAGTTCTTGTTTTATTTATTTTTTCTTGTTTAAATTGTCCATACTTTCTTTGTATGCCTTGTTTTTTTAAGTGAAAACTGGACATTTGAATATAATAATGTGGTAACTCTGGAAATACAATTCTTCATCTTCTCTAACAGCCATTAGGCACTAATTTACGTGTTAGACATTTACTAAATGAATCTATTTTTTCTCTTCATAGACTGCATTTCTCAGCTTCTATCTGCCATGACCAGAAATAAGGAAATAACCCTTTCCCCAGTGTTGTACTTGGGTTCTGATTCCAACCACTTGCTAGGTTCTGACTGATTTCTTGTCTAGCTCAAGGTCATTGATTCTTCATTTTTGCTCCCCACCCAGCACTGCTTGATGGTGGAGGAAAGTGGATCCAAAACTGGACTGAGCCTGGTCCCTGGATATTACTGCATGGAGTCATGGATAGATTGTGCATGAATAAGACATAAGCCATGATTTTGCTCAGCTATTGAGATTCATGCACTTATGAGACCCAGCAGCTAGTCACCTGATTAATGTATGGAGAATAAAGCAAGCACACATGGTTTGTACATGTGTACTTTTTAAAATTTTATTTTGTTGTCATTAAGCTTACAATTTGATGATAAATGCAGTGCTTATCATCATGAGTGGTTGATTCTCTCTCCAATATAGGCAGAACCATTACCCTACAGGTTCATCTCCACCCACAATGTAGGAACATCCCAACCTGAGACACAGAAAACTTGAGCAGCTATGCATCACTACTCATGGACTTAGAATCAGACATAATATTCACATCTTAAATCTTGGATCTTATTCTTCCTCCTCTCATCATATTACTGAGTCCTTGACTACTTTCTCTCAGCTTCTTCTAGACGTAAAGTATGTGTTATCACAATATAAGCTTCTGAATTGCTCCTTGCTAGCAAAGTCGCTTCATCATGAACTTTTCCAAGACTCCAGATCTGTGACCAGATTTACTGAAGATGCTGGAGCTAGCCTACTATTCAACAAGGTCTGTGGGATCCAGACAGAGCCTTTTAACATGATTTGATTGTCCACATATTCCAGAATCCTTTTATTTCTTATTTTTTGGAGAAATACTCCTTACTCCAGGCCTTTGATTCTATTCACCTATTGAGCACTCAAATACCTGACATCCCAAAAGACACATTAAGTATCCATGTTCATAAGCATGAGCCAGTGGATTAAGTTGCTTTTTTGATGACCTGAGAAGCAGGGGAACCTACCTTCTGGTCCTGAGCTCCATGTTTACCCAGTCACCTAGCATCTCAAATTGCTATGTCTGGGAAACTGTATTGTTCTAAGCTCCAGATTTTTCAGGAACTAAAGTTATACCTGACCTTCAATCTTAGAGGCTGGATTTATGTATTTATTTATTATTTCCATGATTGTAAGTTCTCCCGTTTTTTATTGATAACAAGTACTGTATTTCTTTACCTTTTTTCTTTTTTAATATAAATTTATTAATTTTAATTGGAGGCTAATTACTTTACAATATTGTATTGGTTTTGCCATACATTGATATGTATGAACTCCGCCTCCCACCTCCCTCCCCATCCCATCCCTCTGGGTCATCCCAGTGCACCAGCCCCAAGCACCCTGTCTCATGCATCAAACCTGGACTGGTGATTTGTTTCACATATGATAATATACGTATTTCAAATGCCATTTTCCCAAATCATCCCACCCTCACCCTCTCCCACAAAGTCCAGCAGACTGTTCTAGACATCTGTGTCTCTTGTGCTGTCTTGTATACAGGGTTATCGTTACCATCTTTCTAAATTCCATATATATGCGTTAGTATACTATATTGGTGTTTTTATTTCTGGCTTACTTCAATCTGTATAATAGGCTCCAGTTTCATCCACCTCATTAGAACTGATTCAAATGTATTCTTTTTAATGGCTGAATAATACTCCATTGTGTATATGTACCACAGCTTGCTTATCCATTCATCTGCTGATGGACATCTAGGTTGCTTCCATGTCCTGGCTATTATAAACAGTGCTGTGATGAACATTGGGGTACATTTGTCTCTTTCAATTCTGGTTTCCTCAGTGTGTATGCCCAAAAGTGGGATTGCTGGGTCGTATGGCAGTTCTATTTCGTTTTTTAAGGAATCTCCACACTGTTCTCCATAGTGGCTGTACTAGTTTGCATTCCCATCAACAGTGTAAGAGGGTTTCCTTTTCTCCACACCCTCTCCAGCATTTATTGCTTGTAGACTTTTGGATCGCAGCCATTCTGACTGGCATGAAACAGTACCACATTGTGGTTTTGATTTACATTTCTCTGATAATGAGTGATGTTGAGCATCTTTTCATGTGCTTGTTAGCCATCTGTATGTCTTCTTTGGAGAAATATCTATTTAGTTCTTTGTCCCATTTTTTGATTGGGTCATTTATTTTTCTAGAATTGAGCTGCAGGAGTTGCTTGTATATTTTTTAGAGTAATTATTCGTCAGTTGCTGCACTTGCTATTATTTTCTCCCATTCTGAAGGCTTTCTTTTCACCTGGCTTATAGTTTCCTTTGTTGTGCAGAAGATTTTAAGTTTAATTAGGTCCCATTTGTTTATTTTTTATTTTATTTCCAATATTCTGGAAGGTGGGTCATAGAGGATCCTGCTGTGGTTTATGTCAGAGAGTGTTTTGCCTATGTTTTCCTCTAGAAGTTTTATAGTTTCTGGTTTACGTTTAGATCTTTAATCCATTTTGAGTTTATTTTTGTGTATGCTGTTAGAAAGTGTTCTTTACAAATGGTTGACCAGTTTTCCCACACCACTTGTTAAAGAGATTGTCTTTTCTCCACTGTATATTCTTGCTTCCTTTGTCAAAGATAAGGTGTCCATAGGTGCACAGATTTATCTCTGGGCTTTCTATTTTGTTCTATTCAGTCTTGATGACTGTGGCTTTGTAGTAGAGCTTGAAGTCAGGAAGGTTGATTCCTCCAGTTCCATTCTTCTTTCTCAAGATTGCTTTGGCTATTTGAGGTTTTTTGTATTTCCATACAAATTGTGCAATTATTTGTTCTAGCTCTGTGAAAAATATCATTGGTAGCTTGATAGGGGATTGCATTGAATCTATAGATTGCTTTGGGTAGTATACTCATTTTCACTATATTCATTCCTTCAATCCACGAACACAGTTTATTTCTCCATCTATTAGTGTCCTCTTTGATTTCCTTCACCAGTGTTTTATAGTTTTCTATATATAGGTCTTTTGTTTCTTTAGGTAGATATATCCCTAAGTATTTTATTCTTTTTGTTGCAATGGTGAATGGAATTGTTTCCTTAATTTCTCTTTCTGTTTTCTCATTGTTAGTGTATAGGAATGCAAGGGATTTCTGTGTGTTGACTTTATATCCTGCAACTTTACTATATTCATTGATTAGCTCTAGTAATTTTCTGGTGGAATCTTTAGGATTTTCTATGTAGAGGATCATGTCATCTGCAAACATAATTTGGAAGTTTTGGCCACAGCAATCAGAGCAGAAAAAGAAATAAGAGGAATCCAGATTGGAAAAGAAGTAAAACTCTCACTGTTTGCAGATGATATGATTCTCTACATAGAAAACCCTAAGTTCTCCCTTTGCCTACCTTGATTATGCTTTGAGAACTGGTAATAACTTCTTTCTATGGGGTTGCACAGAGTCCGACACGACTGAAGTGACTTAGCATAGCATAGCATAGCAATAACTTCTTGGACCCACCCCCCACCCAACCCCCCTCCACCCAACCCCCCTCCACCCCCCCCCCCCCCCCCGGAAACTATGAGAGTAGAAAAAAGGAGATTCTGATACTGTCCTCCTGAAATACATACTCTAGTTTAGGGGGAACAGGTTGTGTGTGTGTTAGTTGCTTAGTCATGTTCGACTCTTTGCTGCTTCATGGACTGTAGCCAACCAGGCTCCTCTGTCCATGGCATTCTCCAGCCAAGGATACTGGAGTGGGTTGCCATTTCTTTCTCCAGGGGGAACAGTTTAAAAATGCACAAACCAACTGGTGATGCATAGTGATGGGAAGGTAATAGAAAAATGTTTGCTGAAGAGAGTTGCCATTTGCTTCTCCAGGGTATATTCTCCACCCAGGGATCAAAACTGTGACTCTTTCATCTCCTGCTTTGGCAGGCAAATATTTTACCACTAGTGCCACCTGGGAAGCCAAGCAATCTGTAGTCATTGCACATAAGTTCCTGAGGTGCCAAGGAATATATAAGATAATTTCAGTTGAATGAAACTTAACTTGAATAATTTGCTTTACAAAATACACCTTATTTTTAGTAAATTGCATGCATTATATCATATCAATATTGAAGATGATCTAAATGATCTGATGAGGATATTTCCCTGCTGATTGGCACTACTCCTTTCCACTGCTTGTAGATGCTCACTTGAGACAGATTCAGGGAGGTGGGAAGTGGGACTTCTTTACAAACTTCAAGGCCCTAAGACATACATATTTTTACCCCATTTTTCACTTTATCTGTGTTCCCAGCGTCACCACATCTGTGTGAGCAGCACAATATTATAACAGCTTTAAAATGTAAACAAACGAAAGCCCATCTCAGGATGCAGATTGTGCCAGATCAAGTAAACCACACTTTCAGCTGCACATACCTGCATAGAATTGAATTATATCAGCCCACTGGAGGCTCTACCCTTATCATCTCCATGATCCTGTCTTCATTCAGTGGGTACTTCACTACCTCTGACCCTTAGAATAATAGAACATGCTCAATGATTCATCTCATGTCACAGCCTGGGAATCAAGAGTCAAAAGAAACCCCAGACTTCAGCTCAAATTGTTTTTAACCTCTGTTACTCAAACCATCCTTGGGACATCCTCTGTGCTCTGTTCTTAAAAATTTCAAAAGGCTTCTCTCTTCCTGATAGAAGATCTCAATTTTTATCCTTTAAAGACCCTTTAACTCACTTGAAATTTGTTCTATCTTTCTCACTCTGTCCCCCACCAAAATCACTTAACAACAGGGATCAAATCCTTGGGCCATTCTCCAGCCACATAAAATTCAAATTACCATGGGGCTTTTGTTTCTTCTGAGGTAAGTCCTAACATAGTCAACCTTTGCTCAACAATTTAATTAGAGATTAAGACTTATTCCCTGATGTAAATGATTTTAGGAAGACCTTTTTTTGGGGGGCGGGGGGGCAGTCATCAGTTCAGTTCAGTCGCGCAGTCATGTCTGATTCTTTGTGACCCCATGAATCGCAGCACACCAGGCCTCCCTGTCCATCACCAACTCCCGGAGTTCACACAAACTCATGTCCATCGAGTTGGTGATGCCATCCAGCCATCTCATCTTCTGTCATCCCCTTCTCCTTCTGCCCCCAATCCCTCCCAGCATCAGGGTCTTTTCCAATGAGTCAACTCTTCACATGAGATGGCCAAAGTATTGGCATTTCAGCTTTAGCATCAGTCCTTCCAAAGAACACCCAGGACTGATCTCCTTTAGAATGGACTTGTTGGATCTCCTTGCAGTCCAAGGGACTCTCAAGAGTCTTCTCCAGCACCACAGTTCAAAAGCATCAATTCTGTGGTGCTCAGCTTTCTTCACTGCCCAACTCTCACATCCATACATGACCACTGGAAAAACCATAGCCTGGACTAGACGGACCTTTGTTGGCAAAGTAATGTCTCTGCTTTTTAATATGCTATCTAGGTTGGTTGTAACTTTTCTTCCAAGGACTAAGCATCTTTTAATTTCATGGCTGCAGTCACCATAGTCTAGTTCTATTTACTAAGTGTTGAAATCCACAGAACCACACCCCCACACACTCAAATATTAAAGTTAAATATCACTGTATTTATGTAAGATTTGCAAGTTATAGATGTTATCTTTCTGCTTAATACTATGCAAATCTACCTCAGATAAGTTAGAAATGTCCTCAGAATACAGAAGATATAACAAGAATTGAGGAGAACTTTGTAACCTTAACTTTAGTGGTGGGAAAAAGTACTTAAATGTTCAGATGTGTAAAACCATCCCCAAAATAACCTTTATGTTCCCACTCTCTGCAGAAATATTTCCTAAAGCTTAGTAGAGCTAGGTAGAAATGGGCTCAGGATTAATTTTGACCTTCTGTGGCAATGCATTTTCAAGCCCAAGAATTTATGTGTGCCGAATATTAAATGTCAAATGCAAATATGAAAACGGAGCTACACAGTTGCAGATCGTCCCTAATTGATATTGAACAGACTATTCCCTTTAAATGTTAATGAAACTGTTGTAATTACTAAATGACCAAAACAGCTCAGAAGCCAGGGTTCACAGCTGTAAACCATTACTTGTAAATTACTGGCACAGGATCACATTAGCAGATGGCTCAGTCCATGGAAGAAAACTTCCTCAAGATGCTTTTCTTCCAGGCCTGGGCTCAGGAGCAATTTAGATGAGCATATTAGAGAGGCCCAGAGTGCCTGTTTGGACATGTCACTGGAGATAAGCACCTTCTTTGATCTTCTTTTTTTTTTTTTTTTTCATTATTATTACATTCTTTGCAGAAAGTGCTGAATATCACAGAACACAAAGAAAGGAAAAGGATAAACTGACAAGAGCTTATAAATGTTGCAGGAGGTCAGATATGCACATTTCTGCTGGCTTTTAAGGAGCAGAGGGTTTCCTAAATTCTGAGGCAGAGGAACTGAATATTGAAGTGGGGGAAGGGAGAGAGAGAGAAAAAAAAATAGGGTGAAAGAGAGAGAGGGAAAGTGAACACCTGAGACCTGCTAACAAGCCAGTGGCAGAAAAGCAATTAGAAGAAAAATAGGGCATTTGAATGGGTTTAGTACCCTCAAGACAGAGAACATCTATAAAGCTGTGTAAGCAAAAACTATGCAGTAGAAACAAGCGATGTCTTTATTAGAGAAGGCCTGTGGCTCTTCACAGCTTTGTTCTGTAAATTCCATACCAGCTTTGCAAACTCTCCGAGGTTATTAACTTTAGTGAAGCTTTTTTAAAAAAAGAGTTGGGTGAGTCCTGCAGTTGATCCTTTCATTAATAAGAAAGAAAGATTAATTAAGACATCTGCCAAGAACAGGAGGAAGGAGGAGTTTGTCTTACAGTGTACACGGCAATCTCCTAAAAATGAAAGGATGGATTTTTCCAAGCCATGAACTACTCTGTAGGGAAAACATTTAAAGAATGAGGTGTTGACAGTCAAACCGAGAGTGTGGGTAATTCCCATCTTCTGAGCTGTTTGAATTCCAAAGTGGTATAGAAAAGAGTTGTTAGGATTTCAAAAGGCATCTTCACAGATAAAGAACATTGTAACTGCTTCTTACTTTGGAAGAAGTATCACATAAATCTAAACAACCTGACCTTATGTGGAAAAAGCGACAAAACATGGGTGGATGGATATGAACCAGACCGTGGATCAGAGTTGCTGTGAAATAACCAGGCACAAAAAAATTGAGAGAAAATTTGAGGAATTTGTCAAGGGAATGCATAATACTGAATTTCCCAAGATATTTATGTTTATGTGTAAAATCTATGAGACCAGAACCTGAAGGAGACACACATTTGATTCCTGGGTTGGGAAGATCCTCTGGTATAGGACACTGCAACCCATTTCAGTATTCTTGCCTGGAGAATCCAATGCACAGAGGAGCCTGGTGGGCTACAGTTCATAGGGTCACAAAGAGTCAGACTTGACTAAAGTGATTTAGCAGTAGCAGCATAAAATCAAAGACCAGTGATCAATGTGCTGATACAGTCTTAAGTCTGGATTCTTGGATTAAAAGCTAACATATGACATATGAAGGAGACAAAAATGATAAATCACATTGGAAAAATGAGTAGGACCTTAGAAGCCTTTTCATGAAATCTTAACTCTGTTGGAGAACATTAGAGGATCTTTGAATGGTCCTAAATAGAGTTAAGTTTGCACTGTAGAAAGCTGACTCCAAGGCCATGGAGAATGGACTGGAATGAGGGAAAGCAGTAATAAGTACATTGCTGCAACACGAGGATGTGATGAGAGGGTCCTGGACTCTTGGCAAGGACACAAATAGAAGTGGGTGGATTTATAAGAGTTTTGTAAGAAGTAGAAAAATATGAAATGTTATGTATTTGGATATAAAGGGAGTGAGAGAGAAAGATGAAAATTCATCTAAGATTTTTGTTTAAAGCCACTGAGTACCGTTGATTCAAATAGACACCAGAGGATAAAAAAAAGTTTGAATAATAAAAGGTTAAGTTTTGTGATTATTGGATTTCAATCCTGTGGGCTATCCAAGTAGCCAGTGGGGCAGCTCTGGGCTGAGGAACGAGATCCTTGAATCAGTAGAATTTGGAAATAATTGAAGCCACAGCAGTTGATGGGATCATACAGAAAGAATGGCAGGACCTTAGTGAATTAGAGTAAAAGCTAACATACTATTACAGAAGAACCCTGTAATATGCTTGGAGAAAAAAGATATAGTTTTCTCTCCAATGACAGTCCCAAGGAGAAGAAACCAAGCTGGTAGAATAGTTCAACTCTACACAGGCTCTTTGGGACAATTCTATCTGGGTGATGTGCAATTCCATAGATATTATCATAAGCATGGTTGAAGCTGGAGCACTGCCTTCTCTGGGTTCCAGCCATTTGACCAATTGTCATTATCATGGAGAGAAAAGAGTAGATCTACAGATGCAAGTTAGTTTCCAGGTTTGATGAAGAAAGTTAAGGAAACTTCTCTGTGAAGGAGAAATAAAAATCATCTACTGAGAGGAAGGAGGGAAATGCCAAGGTTATAAGTCAAAGGTGGAAAGAAATTTAGATTATCTTCATGGAGAACTAGAAACAAAGATTTTTGGAGAAAGTGAATGATCCAGATTGCTGGTCATTCTGGAATGCCTGGTTAAGTTTTGAAACCATCACCTCATAACTGTTGTACCTAGCTATTCAACTACAAAATGATCAAAAAGTAACGTGAAAGAAACCTTTAGAAATATTTATGTTTTCAGTGCTCACATGTATTTATAAACATAATTAGAGGCTATTTACTGAATAAGCCATCTAAAATTTAAGGTCCAAATTTTACAAATATGACAAATCCATTTTTCTCTGAAGGAAATATCAGCAAAAATATGATAATTATTCACCTTAAAAATATGGGATTCTCATAGCTTTGACTTGAAAATATGCATGTTATCTTTGACATCTAATTTTGATATTTTTGTTTATATGTTTAGGCAACTTTTCATGCTAATAACCTGCTTTACAAAGACATGTGAGTAGACAATGTTTCCACAAAAGGCTTTGCCAGGTGAGTGTACATTGTCAAATATAACTGAATTCTCTGGAATTTCTTGACTTGAAATCCTGGCAAATCATTTGTCCCAAAGTCATATAGATCAAAACATGCCACAGTGGTGCTTTTTGTGTCAGCAAGAAAAGGATCACAAATTCAGATTTCAGTAGTTAAGTAGTTTGAGCAGACCTGACCTTGGGAAGAACTCTAGTTTTTCCAGGGATCTATAGATATCTTCCCACAGAGAATTTGGCAAGGCTCTATTACTCTCAATGCAGACTAAAATCATGACTTTAGTCATGTAGCATTTATAGCTTTTAGATACTTTCCTTATTCTTGTATTTGCTTAAAAACTGGTAACTTGGATACAATAGTTTGTCATTTGTTGTGGTGGTTTAAGGGAGGGATAGGACGCTGTGCTTGTTTTGTTTTTAGCAGCATCTGTAATTCAAGGCTTTGCTTTGAATAAATTACCTCAATTGTATTGTCAAAAGTCGTCTTCCCTTAGTTAACATGTGGATCAACTCCTCCTTGTCTAGTATTTCCAAGTGAAATTTTCTTTATATCATTTTATCTTCCACCTGTTCCCCTCAAAAAAAAAAAAATAATAATAATTAACAAAGGAAGAAAGAAGAGAGAAAGGAGGGAAACGATAAAGGTAAAACTTTCCCAAAATGCAATCAACCACTTCAAGTTTTACTCTTGGAACATGCAGTAGTGAAGTTAATATTCTTCTCTCATCCTTTGACAAACCATGCCCAAACGAATGATTTAAACCTTTGGCTCTGGTAAAGTTGATCTTTCCATGGCAGTGGAGGAAGACTTTTTCAGAATTGCTGGCAGTCTCATGCCACTGCTTGCCGGTATGGAAGGCGATGAGTCATTATGACATGTGGAGTGGCTTTCTTCAAGAAAGCAGCCAACCCAGATGTGTTGCCAGACATCGCAGGTGCTCCACCTGTGCACTGAACACCAAGATTTGTTTTCCAGTGGAAGCTTTCCCTGGCAAAGAAGTTTTTCACCATTTTGAAGACATTGACATCCTTTCCAGGTTCCAAAATGGGCTCATAAAATGCAAATTTTTCTCTGATGGCAAAAATTTGCACATAGTAAATTAAAGCTAAGAGCTGGCTTCACTGAAAGTGAAGTGAAAGTCGCTCAGCCAGGTCTGTCTCCGCGACCCCATGGTCTGTAGCCTTCCAGGCTCTTCTATCCATGGGATTTCCCAGACAAGAATACTGAAGTGGGTAGACATTGCCCTCTCCAGGGGATCTTCCTGACCCAGGGATCAAACCTGAGGCTCCTGCATTGTAGGTAGATTCTTTACCATCTGAGTCGTGAGGGAAGGCCTGGCTTCACTGTGGCACACATATTTTTGTCCAGCAGAATGAAAATTAGATAGCTGCTAATTTCTCCAAGAGTTGCTTTAAAATAGTGGAAAACATATCAGTATTTCTGTAACATTTATTGGCAAAAATTTTTTTTATTGAGAGCTCACAGATATAAAATGGCTGAACATGATGGCACAAAAGTCTCCCCAATATGGCAACTTATTTTGGCTGGGAATGAAAAAGAAACTACCTGTCAATGCAGGAGACATAAGAGATGTGGGTTCAATCCCTATGTTGGGAGAATCCCATAGACAGAGGAGCCTGGCGGGCTACAGTCCATAGGGTTTCATAGAGTTGGGCATGACTGAAGCAACTTTTGCACAGCATGCATGAAATAAGCAACTTGTGATGCTTTAATATCTGACTACTTGGTTGGGAAATCTAAGTTCTTATATAATACTGAAAATTCAGTCTTTTTCTTTTAGAATAGAGTCATATCACCTGGTGTCTTTGCTTGATGGCCAGTTATAGGATTCTCCTTCCATTTGGTTAAATTTAACGCTGACTTTTTTGTTCCGTGATTTTCAAAAATGTGATATGATAATAAGATCAAAGGACATTGGTTCCTTCCTTTTTTTTCATTTGTATTTGCTATCCTGAGCTGGACTTGATGTCCATAAACATAATAGCAGGGTAAATCTTAATATATAACAATAGAAAATATTTTAAAATTATTATATGACAAAGATTTGCTAATTGACTTAAAAAAGTATGACACATCTACTATGAGTCAAGTACTGCTATGGGAACTGAGTATAAGGCAATGAACAGAAAAGACCCAAATCACTTCCATTGTAAAGTTTATATAGTAATGATGTATCACAAGTGTGTGCTTCCTAAACGTATATAGCAGCATTCTGTGTTACTCAATAATTGCTTTGAACAAAATAAAATATTAATAACAGTTTACAAAAATCTGTGGTGTAATTATGTTTTATAATTTTCAAAATAACAACAAAGAGCTTTAAAGGAAAGAATTTTTTGGTTTCTATATTAATTTATTTGATCACTCCTTGAAACCTTTTCCTGAATCTCTAAGGTTTTGCAGACCTAGTTCACAAAGTTTGGGCACCAAAAATAAATAAGTAATTAAATAACTGTTGTAAAGTAATCTGTCTGCAATGCAGGAGACCTGGGTTTGAGTCCTGTGTTAGGAAGATCCCCTGGAGTAGGAAATGGCAATTCGCTCCAGTATCCTTGCCCAGAGAATCCCACAAACAGAGGAGCCTGGCAGGCTACAGTCCATGGAGTGGGCTAGAAATGTACAGTTATGATGCTAGCATGGTAGACTTCTGGTGAGACCCCTCCTTTGGGTCACAGATTGTTGACTTTGTTTCTTGACCTAATGGACAAGGGACAAACTGGCTCCCTGGCCTCTTCTTAAAGGATGCTGATCCCATCCATGAGAGCTCCACCCTCCCAAAGCCTCCACCTCCAAATACCCATCATACTGGGGATGAGATTTCAACTTATAAATTTTGAGGGGTGACAAAATGGCAACCCACTCCAGTACTCTTGCCTGGAAAATCCCATGGATGGAGGAGTCTGGTAGGCTGCAGTCCATGGGTCGCTAAGAGTCGGACACGACTGAACGACTTCACTTTCACTTTTCACTTTCATGCATTGGAGAAGGAAAGGGCAACCCACTCCAGTGTTCTTGCCTGGAGAATCCCAGGGACGGGGGAGCCTGGTGGGCTACTGTCTATGGGGTTGCACAGAGTCGGACACCACTGACGTGACTTAGCAGCAACAGCAGCAAACATTCAGTCCATAGTGTCATCACAAAGTTACTTGTCTTTGGAAAAGTTTTTAACCTTCTTAAGTTGCTTCAACAGAACAGTTTTCCTTTGGAACTAACCTGAGTTTTCCTCTCAGTGTAACTTTGAAATATGTATGAGTGAAACTACTCTGTTAGCTGCCTTAAAATTGTGGAAACCCTTTTACTGTGCTGGAAAAAAAAGGTGGGGGGATAAGTACAATTAAGCTTCTAGGACAATGGTCTCCAATTGGAGAGTAGGAAGCCAAAACAAATAGTTGTTAACAAACATCTGTTGTTTTGTTTGCCCAGTGTAGTAATTCACTACACGTGCACCACACTCCCACCAATCTATGCTAGCAGTTCCCTTGCCTGGTTACTGATGATTTCAAAGGAAGCTGCCATCTTTTTTATAGATTCTGATACTCTGTTCAGTTACTGCTAATGGAGTCAATACTGACTCAGGTAGGACCAACAAGAATCTTCTCTTGGGATTTATGAAACTAAGACAATATGGAAGAACTCTTACTCCTTGTTTGTTTTTTTTTTTTAATGTTAGGAGCTTAAATGTAGAGACTGTGAGTAATAGTGTGTCTAGCAGTTACAGGAGAAGTCACAGAAAGAAAGAAAAAAGCAAAGCAAAGAGGATAATACTTATCTCCCAGCCCTTATGACAACTCTATCATTATTTTGGTTATGTTAGTCAATAAATTACTCTTGTTTGCTAAAGGAAGTTCAGATTACATTTATGAAACTTGAAGCACACTGTCTTGATTATATAATGGCTCACTGATTTTCAGTTTGTAAAAATGATTAGTTATCTCATTACTTATAGATTAATTGTATCAACAAAACAAGTGTCCTGGATGGACTTAGAATCTGTCATACAGAGTGAAGTCAGAAAGAACAACAAATATCATATAGTAATGTATATATATTGAATCTAGGAAAATGGTACTGATGAACCTATCTGGAGGACAGGCATAAATATGCAAATGTAGAGAACCAACATGTGGACACAGAGGTGGAAGGGGAGGAAGGGACGAACTAGGAGATTGGGATTGACATATTTGCACTATCGTGTGTAAAATAGCCAGCTAGTGGGAGCTGCTGGGTAGTACAGGAAGCTCACTGGTGCTTTGTGATGACCTAGAGGAGTGGGATCACTGGAGAAGGAAATGGCAAGCCACTCCAGAATTATTGCCTGGAGAATCCCATAGACAGAGGAGCCTGGCAGGCTATAATCCATAGGGTCGCACAGAGTCAGACATGACTGAGCACTCACAAGCACTCACACCGAGGGATAGATGGGAGGGAGGCTTGTGAGGGAGGCAGTATATGTATGCATGTGTCTGATTCACTTCAGTGTACGGTAGAAACTAACACAACATTGTAAAGAAATTATATTTTATTTTTTAATTATTTAAAAATCAGATCAGATCAGTCGCTCAGTCGTGTCCGACTCTTTGCGACCCCATGAATTGCAGCATGCCAGGCCTCCCTGTCCATCACCAACTCCCGGAGCTCACTGAGACTCACATCCATCAAGTCAGTGATGCCATCCAGCCATCTCATCCTCTAGAATAATAATAAAAATAAAATAAACTTCAGGAAAATGTTCATCAAGTCTCCTTAGAACCTTCATTCCATTGACCCCAGCATTAGTGAATGGAGTGGATGTGCAAGAATAAGGAAGTGAAAAAGGTGAGTGTAGAGAGATTTTAAGTTGTTTTGTTATGCTGCGAATGAGAGAATTGGCATCATACGTAGAAAGGAATAGAAAAGTCACTGGAGGTTTTTTTGTTTTCATTTTTTCTTTTGCATTAAAGCCTTTTTTTTTTTAACGTACACAAACAGTGATTAATGTGTAACGCACTTACTGGTACCAATTACCTAGCTTTGTTGTTTATCAACATTCTGACAAATTTGTTAAGAGACAGATTCTTAGTGGCAGAAAAACAATATTTTATATGCTACTGAGAAAGACTGAAAAGTAAACTGGGATGATGCAGCAAAGATAGGGAAAATGACTAGGGAGATTTGTGAACATGAGAAAGGATTGGG
The DNA here is from genome assembly GCA_935064755.1 of Tragelaphus eurycerus. NCBI lineage: Eukaryota > Metazoa > Chordata > Mammalia > Artiodactyla > Bovidae > Tragelaphus > Tragelaphus eurycerus. The sequence continues at coordinate 6,646,465 of CAKXYN010000012.1, read as the reverse complement.
TTTAATGCACTTGAGGAGGAGCTAGCCTTCCCATGGAGAGTGAACAGCAAAATCATTCTTTTATAGACACGGTGCAGATGGGAGTGAGATGTGGAAGTTCTAATCTGGGTTCTTGTATTTCCTAAGTAAAGTAGAATCAAGAGATCAGCAGCTATGCATGAGAGTGAGTAAAGGTGATGTAAATTTTGGGAGAATGCATGTATAACCCTCTGGGAAAGTGAATGGTGTGTAGATTTGGGGAATGTAGTGTGATTGTTCAGCAACCTTAAGGGCCCACTTAATCATGAATTTAAAGTAGGACCTGTTTACATGACAGTGTTGATCGCTAGCCACAGGCAGCTGTAGTGGGTACAGTCTCAGAGTTTGTTTAAGTAGGAAGGCAGTTCAAAAAAGCAAGTACAATGAAGCAAGAAGACAAGGGCTGTTGAGAACTATGCAAGGGAGGGTTTATCATGGTGGAAGTCAACTCTAAGTTGAGTAAACAGAGTGAAAAGGGTCTGATCAAGGTAGAGTTAGTAAGAAAAGGGAATTTCTGCAATATCTTCATTGTCTGAAATATTAAATAAATCAAAAATAATTGGCTTTGAAAAGAAGACTAAGAAAAAACTTATGACAACAATTTTCAAAGATCTTTGTGATTTGCATTTTAAGTCATTATGCTCTTTGTATCTTTTGCTGTCGTTCCTTCAACTCAAATGTTTGGGAATTTTCTTTTTAATATTATTCAATATTGTAAACAGGACAATACATTAGATGTTGCCTCACACAGTAAACTGTATACTCACACTTATGTGCTGATTTTTGAGATGTCTCTGGAAAGCAGACATCACTCAGAAGGAAATTTGAACAAAAAAAAGTATTTTTCTTCTTTACCAATATTATAGGGGTGGGGGACTCCATACTCTATAGCTTGATTTTCTTTTCTTTCTTTCAGTGCTCCTTCACTGTCAGTTGTGGTTAAGAACAAGTTGTAGAATTAGATTACCTCAGCCTGTATCCCAGCATAGCAACCAAGGCCGTGTTTATTACCTTGGACAAGAGACTTAAAAAATTTAATTTCTTTCCTATGTATAAAATATGCCTAAGTGTATCAAAGTCATAGTGAAATTAATTATGTGCAGTTACATTCTATGAGATACCATCCAAATGAACCACAGACTACAGTACCTGGAATGTACTAAGAGATTAATACACATGGTTCTGTCTTCTTGATTGGATTTACTCATTTGCTGCCATTGCTACTGGTGGAGCTACTGTTGGTAAAGTCTAATTTATCTAAATACTCCCTGTTGGTAAACCACTAACCCAGTTCAAGTTTCCTTTCTATCCAGAAGTATTCTCTGTGCCTGGCCTATCAGATTCAGAAACCCTGTTGCTAAGCTCCAGTAGTATGACATCTGCTATTCCCCTCTGGCATCACTTTTATGTACACATTTCTTTTTTAGGAGGAAGAAAGATTTCTGTTAGAGGAAACTGGGTCTGATTTCTCCATCTCCCAACCACCTGGTGGAGAGCCTAGATTACAGGAATTAGATACATTTTAAATGACTTTACAGAGAAGGCAATGGCACCCCACTCCAGTACTCTTGCTTGGAAAATCCCATGGACGGAGGAATCTGGTAGGCTGCAGTCCATGGGGCCACTAAGGGTCAGACACGACTGAGCGACTTCACTTTCACTTTTCACTTTCACGCATTGGAGAAGGAAATGGCAACCCACTCCAGTGTTCTTGCCTGGAGAATCCCAGGGATGAGGGAGCCTGGTGGGTTGCAGTCCATGGGGTCGCTGAGAGTTGGACATGATTGAGTGACTTCACTTTCACTTTTCACTTTCATGCATTGGAGAAGGAAATGGCAACCCACTCCAGTGTTCTGGCCTGGAGAATCCCAGGGACAGGGGAGCCTGGTGGGCTGCTGTCTATGGGGTCGCACAGAGTCCGACACGACTGAAGCGACTTAGCAGCAGCAGTAACTGACTTTATGGGCTTCCCAGGTGAGTCAGTGGTAAAAAGTCTGCTTGCCAATGCAGGAGATGTAAGAGACATGGATTTGGTCTCTGGGGGAAGATCCCCTGGATTAGGAAATGGCAATCCACTACAGTATTCTTGCCTGAAAATCCCAGGGACAGAGGAGACTGGTAATCTACAGTTCATGGGATGGTCAAAAGTCAGTCACAACTCTGCATGCATGCACATATAGGCGAATACATGTTAATGGAATTTGAATTTATGGTGAGAACATTTCATGGTTCATGCTATTTATAGTTAGAGGCAGAAGTTTCATTCATTTTATTTAGTATTAATCACTGCTGCTAAAAACCATTTGTGTTTTACCTGCTTGAGTGTCTGGTTTGTTGTGTGTTTTTTTCTGGTTGTTGTTTTGTTTTCTGTCAGTTCTGTTTGGCGTTGCTTGTGTCTACTGCAAAGTTCTCCTCTCAAGCTTTTCCTAGGGCTGCCCTATAGTCTATTTCATCACCAATGTGCTATCCTAAACAAGCTATTTTGTTTTACCTTTTATTGTATTTTATTTTATATGAGGGCCTGTCACTGGCTACCTGTTTAATTTCTTCCTCTCAATCTTTTATGCTTAGAACTTTGGAGCATCTGACCCCACATTTTTCCTCCATCACTTGCCTTCTTGTGGAAGTTCCTGAAGCAGCACAGCCCACCCCTTCAATTGTTTCCAAACTTTGCTCCTATTGACATAGGAATTCCCAGAGTTGCTTCAGAGGTCACCATCAATGGAAACCAACAAAAATACAGGCTTCCTTTGTAAATATTTTATATATAGGGAATGTGAGTAAGATTTTTTTTAAGAAAAAACATTTGGTAAATATTTCTTCACATTAGTTTCAATGCTAAATAGTATGTACCTATGCTTTCAGGATATTTATTATTAATGTTTAAATATTTTAAACATGGATATTAAAACACAGATAATGTCTCCCACCTCCCATCCACCTTATTCCTTGGAGGTATGCAATTTCCAAACAGTGGCATCAAGGGTTTCATAATTTAAAAGACAAATTAAGATGTTTAGCAAGGTATTTATATAATTTGCTTTTATTTGTCACTATTTTAAATTTAATTACATGTGTTCATAAGAAAGTATGTAGATATGTGTATATATAGATACATACACATGTGAGAAGCATACACGCAAACATAGTTTACATATATTCTGAATCCACAAAAAAGCTTCCATTTAACTGCAGAATGCATTTAATAAGGAGATTATAAACATGAATGTTAAATGGAACTATAAATGGTTTTTATTGATTTTTAAAATCTTTTTAGAAAAACACCACATATAAAACTTATATGAGAAAGTAACTGTAAATGTAGATTTAACATTTTTATTAAGGCTAATTTGAAATCAGCAATTATACAGAAAACTTAACCGTCTCAAGCAAGTTGAGACATCATGAGTTAAGGCTATTTATTGCTCAAGATACAGTCATACTCCCCTTCCCATAGGGTATTTAACCATATAAATGACACAATGAAGTTATACTGAATTGAAGTAAAGTTTTAGAATGTGGCCAATGGTTTCTATCTTATTTAACCACCCTGGAGCTTATCATGCCTTTGATCACTCCCTCCCTCTTGAAATTCTTTCCCTCTCTTGACACTTTGACATTCTCCACTCTACTCTTCTCGTACTTTTCTGGCCATTTATATTCAATTCCTTGTTCATGCTTTTAAAAATGTATCCATGAAATGCTGAAGTTCCCTTGAGTTATTTACAATATACTTGATTGTACTTGGAATTTCATTTGCTTCCATCATTAAAACTACCAATGTTTCATGTTTAGGACTCATAAATATATTAATAGATTTAAAACCTATTCTCTACTTTTTATTTATCCTTGCCTTATCTCACAGACAGAAACTTGGTTATCAAATCCTTTTTCCTTCCCTTATGAAGCATCAGAGTAGGCTAAATTCCTTGGTCTCCTGAAGAACCAGGTATGACCATGTTACTGACTTCTGACCAGCAAAATGTGTGTTGATGTGATACAGGCCTCTTTTAGGTCTGCCCCATGAAACAGTCTTGCCTGAATCCTCTCATTCTTTGCTTGTCCATGTGCTCCACAGAGAAGGCTCTAAGAATTTAGAGGAAGGCATATGAAAGGTTAGAAGGCACCTTGGTGTATGACTGGCTCATTAAACATAGACCCTCCCACACATCCTTCACTGGGCTATGATATTGATGAAATAGTAACTTTTATTTGTTAAGATAATGAAATGATTTTTTATTAACAGTAGTCAGCCTACTTTAGCCATACACATTCTAAGCCAAAATGTCTGATATTGAATTTATAGTCTGTCTCTTCTTACTTTTCTCTTATTCAGATTCCGAAACAGCATAGAAACATGTTGTCCCTACCTGATGTTCATCTTCATGGTTCATTATTCTCTTCTATCTTTCCCTTCCATCATTCCACTATTTTGCCAGAGTTACTGAGAGTTCTGTTATCTCCCAGCCCTGCATTCTACTCACAAAGATGACTCTCACACCTGTAATACCTCCAAGGGTACACTCCCTCCACCCCGATGAACTTGGCTTACTCCTACTCTACATCAACATTTGGCTTATATTTCATCACCTATAAGAAGCTGACCAGTTGACTGATATATCCTTTTTTTGTGATTCCTTTTCATTCTGTACTTATTTCTATCATAGTACAGCAATTATTGTTTTATATATGTTTCTGTCTTTGCCTAGACTACTTTTTAAATCTAAAAATATTAATTAATAATTTTATCCATAGCAAAAAGGAAAGGGCCTGGTCTGTAGCATACATTCAGTAAGTATATGCTAAAAAAATGCATAATATGATGAAAGTTGCAGTATAGATGTGTCAATTTGGTTTCATAAACATACACTGGCCATATACACAGTTATCCAGTGGTTAAGATGCTGTGTTTCCACTGCAGGGGGCTTGGGTTTGATTTCTGGTCCAGAAACTAAGATTCCACATATTGTGCAATGGGGCCAAAAGACAGAAGAAGAAAAAAAAAGTACTAGGTGTTTTGAATACTAAACTTGGATAACATGTGCCTTGACCTACAGTTTACACATAATAGCCTGATATAGAAAAATACTTCTATAAAACTAAATTTTAACTACAGTTCTGTTTAAAGTTTAGAAGTTGTACTTGAATAAATTACATACTTTAAACAGTACTTGCTCTGGTGCTTAATAAAAACAATGCATTTCTCTAATGGTTAAATGTTAAATCAATTTGGCACCAGTCTTACTGAATCTTACTTCAATACGTCTCTTAATTCCATACCATGTTCACCATTCCCCATGATACTGTCTTTGTTCATAATGTCCTTACTTGTTATTGGCATTGTTTTCTTATTTTCTAATATTTCTACCCTAGACTTTCTGCTATAATATCATCAAATTGACTGATTAATAGAATACCTACACCTGAGATTTCTCTTTGATCACAAACTTAATGTGGCTTTTAACTTATCATTTCCCCTGCCTCATCCCCTTCCCTCTTCTCTTTCTCTCTTGGATTCCCAAATTTTGGTAAATATCATCAATTATTGCTATCTTCCCAGCCAGAAATGTGGACGTCTTTGTCCAGTAAACGGTTCTCCAGTGTGTTTCGTGCTCCCTAGTGTCTCTTTTATCATTTGGTTTATTTCTTGCACAGACTAATGGGATAGTTCTATCATAAGTGTCTGCAGAGTTCACTTCCCTGCACCAATATACCATTTACATTCTCTTAGAGTGATCTTTGTAATATTCAAATCTGACTGTGTTCCTTAGGCATAAATTTCCCCCACAGGATAAAGCTTCAATTCCTTAGTTCTGCATCCTCTAGATCTTTATCATCTCATCAAGCCATCTTCTCTCTACTGTGTATTCTGACTGTATTTGTAGATTACAGCTAAATGAATATGTAATGTATTCTTGTGCTTGTATACTGTCTTCTGATTATAATAACCTGCCCCTTCTTTCTTCTAACTTTAACTTGTCCTTCTAGAAGTTATAAGCAGTCCAAACTGGAATAGAGTGTGACACAAAATAATATGTTCCCTTTCACTTCAAGTATTTTAGTCTGCTGAAAGATCAAACTACTTCAAATATATTCTTGATTCATCAACTGGCAGAATTCATTAATCTCTTAATATACTATAACAGTCATAATAGGAGTAATTAATAACTTAATATTTACCCAGAAACTTTTTTCTGAACTAGAATTCACTTTTTAAACATTTAGCTGAAATTAACTGCCATTAGTAATACAGTGGTTGGTATGTGAGGGCAATATAAACTGATAACAAAAATGATGACTAAAACATGCAGGTATCTGTATTGACCTTAACCTCCACCATCCTAGACAAGTAGAGGTAAAACAAATCTTTTCACAGCATATTCAGTAAACATCAGTTGTGCTCAAAGCCCCAGAAATAGACTTGTTCTGAGTCAAAAATGAAGTAAGCTGAAAGAGAAAATACCTTAACAAGATAAATACTACTAGAACGAAGTAATCAGGCTCCTTCAGCTATTCCAAGAGTATGTGTATATTTATGCATACATAATCAGTTCAACCCAACAAATGTGTACTGGCCGCTAGACAAAATTTATAGACAATCCAGAGACAGAACTTTGCAAATTTGAGAGGTAGATGTCACTGGTCTCCTGTCTCAGTGTCTGGGGTGAGTTGAACAGAGGCCTATATACTCCCTAAATATGAATGTGTAGTCAGTCCACTTGCCTATGCAAAGAATGAAGTCTACCACATATTGAATAGACCACATTACATTTTAATTAAAGCATGTTTATACTGCTTATATTTTCATTCTTAATATTTATGTATCAAGGTTTTCAATATTTATGTCAGTGCATTTATTTATTTTTCTTAACAATTCATAACAGTATAACTTAATGTATCCAATGACAATATTCCCAAGAAAGGAGTGTATAAAATCAAACCACATTTTCACTTAGATTTCCATCCTGACCAATGCTTCATCACTAATGAAGCATTAGCAATGCTTCATCTTTTTTCTTTTTTTAGCCCCATCATGGAGCATGTGGGATCTCAGTTCCCTGACTAGGAATAAAACCCATGCCTCTGAAGTGGAAGTTCAGTGATGCTTAATCTTAATTTTTAACAGATTTTAGTTGGAAGTGGCTCCTCACATGTCACTTCTGGTCCCTGTCACCTTGCTTTTAGTCATGGCTTTTATTATTGTTTCACAACGAATTGTTTACACCCCTCGTTATTTTTATTACAAGTAACCAGTGAATCACCATCAACAGCTCAAACCATACCATAGAATTATAAAGGAGAATCTACATTTTCATAATATTTTACAAATTTCAATAGACATCTTTAGATTATTGTTTTATCTATGAAATCCAACAAAGTAGTATTATTGTTCAAACACAACTTCAAGCTGCCCTCTCTGTTCAAATTGTTGTTTCCCAAGATCTTCATGACCCAGATAACCATGATGGTGTGATCACTTACCTACAGCCAGACACCCTGGAATGCAAAGTCAGGTGGGCCTTAGGAAGCATCACTAGGAACAAAGCTAGTGGAGGTGATAGGATTCCAGTTGAGCTGTTTCAAATCCTAAAAGATGATGCTATGAAAGTGCTGCGTTCAATATGCCAGAGAATTTCGAAAACTCAGCAGTGGCCACAGGACTGGAAAAGCTCAGTTTTCATTCCAATCCCAAAGAAAGGCAATACCAAAGAATGCTCAAACTACCACACAATTGCCCTCAACTCACCTAGTAAGTAATGCTCAAATTTCTCCAAGCCTGGCTTCAGCAGTATGTGAACTGTGGACTGGCAGATGTTCAAGACGGATTTAGAAGAGGCAGAGGAACCAGAGATCAAATTGCCAATATTTCTTGGATTATAGAAAAAGCAAGAGAATTCCAGAAAAACATATACTTCTGCCTTATTGATTACACCAAAGGCTTTGACTGTGTAGATCACAACAAACCGTGGAAAATTCTTCAAGAGATGGGAATAGCAGATCACCTTACCTGCCTCCTGAGAAATCTGTATGCAGATTAAGGAGGAACAGTTAGAACTGGACATGGAACAAAAGACTGGTTCCAAATTGGGAAATGAGTACATCAAGGCTGTATGTTGTCATCCTGCTTATTTAACTTATATGCAGAGTACATCATGAAAAACACTGGGCTGGATGAAGCACAATCTAGAATCAATATTGCCGGGAGAAATATCAATAACCTCAGATAAGCAGATGACACAACCCTTATGGCAGAAAGTGAAGAGGAATTGAAGACCCTATTGATGAAAGTGAAAGAGGAGAGGGAAAAAGCTGGCTTAAAACTCAACATTCAGAAAATTAAGATCATGGCATCTGATCCCATCACTTCATGGTAAATAGATGGGGAAATTGTGGAAATAGTGACAGACTTTATTTTGTGGGCTCCAAAAATCACTGCAGATGGTGACTGCAGCCATGAAATTAAAAGATGCTTGCTCCTTGGAAGAAAATCTATGACCAACCTAGACAGCGTATTAAAAAGTAGAGACATTACTTTGCCAACAAAGGTCCATCTAGTCAAGGCTGTGGTTTTTCCAGTGATCATGTATGGGTGTGAGAGTTGGACTATAAATGAAGCTGAGCACTGAAGAATTGATGCTTTTGAATTGTGGTGTTGGGGAAGACTCTTGAGAGTTCCAGAGACTGCAAGGAGATCCAACCAGTCCATCCTAAAGGAAATCAATTCTGAATATTCCTTGGAAGAACTAATGTTGAAGCTGAAACTCCAATACTTTGGCCACCTGATGTGAAGAGCTGACTCATTTGAAAAGACCCTGATGCTTGGAAAGACTGAAGGCAGGACGAGAAGGGGATGACAGAGGATGAGATGGTTGGATGGCATCAGTGACTCAATGAACATGAGTTTGAGCAAGCTCCAGGAGTTGGTGATAGACAGGGAAGCCTGGCATACTGCAGTCCATGGGTTCACAAAGAGCTGGACACAACTGAGCGACTGAATGGAAGACTGTTTAATCAGAAATTTTAGCAATATCAGCGACATTCCAACTATCAGGATATCACAGATTTGCTTGGCATCCCATCTTTTGTTCATGCTCAGTTTTCCTAAGTAATGTTGGCCATTTCCTTATGAATTTTCCTCTACTCTAAAGCTGTGTAGTTGCCTCCTACCTGGCAGCAGGCTGAAAGTTTTCTTATTCTCATTCAATGTCTCTCTTCTCTGCTGCTGAATCCCTTGGAAAAAACAGTGTCCACTTGTCAGATAAACAAAGAATTTTGTCTCATCTCTCTGCTTTTTCACCGGGGGCAACTCTTGGGAAAACTCTGTCAAGGAAGCCACGATGTCCTAAGAACTGAATGCTTCTTTTTCTTTCTCAGCAGAGTCCAAGTTTTGAGCCATCCAAAGGCTCCTAGCCAGATAAGACATTATCTTCACTCAGGACTCTCTCCCCAGACTGCCCTTTCTGACTGTCAGGGCTCACTCTCCCCTCATACCTACCATACCTGAGGCACCCTGTACCACATAAGTTGCTACAGGTATCCAAGACCTCTCTACTCAGGATGCTCTGCCGCCTTTCCTTCCTTACTTTTAATTTGTAGGAAGATTTAGAAAGCTACAGAAAAACTATTCCTTTTCTGCCTTCAAGAGAGTGTGGTAAGCAGGCCTGTAATGGCTCACTTATCTCTGAGATTTTTCTCAAGGATTTTCCCATCTGAGAAGACAGTTGGCTTAGAGAGGAGGAATTTTCAACAATTTTGCTTATTTCCCTTTTTTTTTCCTTCTCACAGCAGAAGGAATGGCATTGGCTTCATTTTCTTCTTGTCAATGACTCAATAATATTTTTTGTATAATGACTGTATGTGTGGAAAAAATACAGTCTGGGAATTTACATGTTCTGGGAATATACTGGTGAATAAAAGAGACCAAGGCTCTGCACTCATAAATCTTGTAGTCTCAAAACTAATAGAAGAACAAATCAGGTTAATCGTCTCTTCTGACCACTGAATACTGACCTTGCCTTCTTACGTGCTAAGTTACCTCTGTCCAGGCTCCTCTGTTCATAGGGATTCTCCAGCCAAGAATACCAGAGTGAGTTGCCCTGCTGTCCTCCAGGGGATCTTCCCAACAGCAGGAATCAAACCCACGTCTCGTACATCTGCTGCATTGGCAGCCTAGTTCTTTACCACTAGCACCACCTAGGAAGCCCAAATAGTGACCTTATCCCTCCTAGATTTCCACTTCTGTCAAAGAGGCCAGGGGGACACAGATATTCCTTTATGTAATGATGGTGTCTTGGTCTGTAGGTACTTCTTATATAATGGAATTTGTCCAGACACCTCTAAAATAATTCTCAGCCACTTCTATTTTCTGTAATTATATGCAAATCTTACTGAAAATATCAGGGCACGATCTGACTTCCCTATTCCAATCCACTCCTGTAGGTGAGGAATTTTATAAAATGCATGAAAATATATAGAGTGACACAAAAATACAAAGCTAAATATCTGCAGTAAAGAAATGGAAATTAACTTAACCACCTTATTATTTTCCTAGCAGGAGATTCTAGCTAATATGAAATTTTATGAGGCATCACAGCACCCATAAAGTATGGAGCATAAATAAATGAATTCCTGAACAATGTGGTATAAATTTAATGCTACCTTTAAATATGAAAAAGAAGTCTGTGATATATATCTCCATTAGGATCTTGAATTTGTCTAACTGGTTATCACTAATGCCCTATTGAAATGCAATTGAAAATTAATATATCTGGCAGTAAAAAATATGACTATTAAGGAAAGTTCATGCATGATATTTTTATAGACTTGCCAAGTCTCTTGAATTCAGAATGTGGGACAGATGGTCACATGGTGAATTGTTCTCACTCACTAATGCTTTCTGCTGCTTCACTGATTTTTGATCTTCAGATGACTTGTCTCATTCAGAATGTGTGGCAAATGAAAGTTTCCAATTGTCTTCACCAAATGTGAAAAATCATAATATGTTCATGACAGAAAATCATATAAATTTTATAGACGTAAGTCAGATCAAAGCCTTCCTAAATTTCTAGGTCTTTTATGGGGAAATTTTAAGTTTATATCTAAGGTGAAAATTATTTTTCTGAGAGTGTAAGATACTCAAATCCTAATTTTTCCTATATTTTATTTAGTTATTCATTAAGATTCCCATAGACAGAGGAGCCTGGTGGGCTACAGTCCATGGGGTCACAAGAGTCGGACGTGACTTAGCAACTAAACCACCACCACCAACCTTTATTTGCTTCTATAGCCCTTGTTTCCTAATACAGCCACATTGGAGATTTAGGGCCTTCTGGGGAATTTTAGAGTGACATAATTTGATCCATAGCACTAGTATACCCATTTTAATCATTATAAAATAAAACAAATGTTACTTTTGAGATTTCATAGTAGGACATACACTTTTCTATTCTTCTCATTGCAAGTGATTATTAAAAGGTATATATTACATCTGCTGAGTGGCACAATAACCATTGACCCTGAATGGGCATAATTTTGAATCACTGGGAAACAGGTTGTAAATATGACATATACAAGGTTCAAAGCCAAACAGTTGATAGTGTGGTGATCAACTATCTTTTAATCTCTTTTTTATTTTGTTTGGTTATCTTTTTATCAAAAGAAAAATTATGTTTTCTTGTGGAAGAAATCAAACTACTCTTAATTATCCATCTTAAAAAGAGATGTTATTTATACTGGATCCTTCATTCGTGACACCAATAAATCAGGTATTTCATAACAGGCATATGTTTTATTATACAGATGGTGACATTGAAAACAATTGTTAAGGCTACATTGGTTAAACACCAGTGATCCGTTGCTCTTGGCTACAGGTCATAGGATGAAGGTTGTGATTTGATCTAAAGACAGTCAAATGAGGGTTAGTTGGATTAGTCAGAAGCCCACAAAGAGGCTGTTAATAAATCTTTACATCCATACAGATTATGAGAATAAACTGGACCAATTCTTTCTCTTAGAAATTTGAGCTGAAGTTCTGATCAAGTGTACCAGTTGGTAGGGGCACCAAAGGAGAAAGACACAGGGAGAAGTGGTGAGTAGGTGGGTGGGTGATGGGTAGGAGGAGGAATAGCTAGCTCAGTCAGTGCAGAGACCTGAAGCAGATTCTTAGGAATGTCTTCTGCAGAGGTGTGCAATAAAAAAATGAACCTTTCCAAAGAGAGGTCAGGAGTTAGCTTCTATCCCTTGCAAAGTCGTCTCTAAACCCCGGGACACCTGGCTTCAAAAAAGTGATCCTGTTTACCTGCAGGCCTTAGACCATCATCCTACATAATCTAACACTATAAATTATGCTGATTTACTTTGTGTCACAAGGTATCAGCTGGACTTTCAGAGCAGCTGGAGACTGAGATGAGCCACATGCTCAGTTAGCCTTGTCTCTAAGATAGGACCCCAACGAAAGCTCAGGACTCAAGTTTCAGCTGAGCTTCTTGGTTAAGTCAATACACAGGAGTCCTCCATGTGTATTGTCCCACTTTGCTTCTGAAAGAATAAATATTGTTTATGACTTCAAGAGACAGGACCTTGGTAAGTGCCATGTCTAGAACTTTCCTAGTTCCAGACTTTCTTGACATATCTGCCAGGCAACTTGAACAAAACCTGCTAATAGGCGGTATTAGTTCTTATGAATCCAGGTCGCACAGCCTTTTCCAGGTGGTACACAAGTACATGAATACCTCCCTTTTGTGTTTCCACAGATGTCCCTGTAGTGAACTCTGCCACTTTAACATCACTAAGGGAATATATGAGAGCACAGCAAACCCAGCATTGTAGTCCAATAAGTAGTATCTATTTTAGATCTCTTTAATTTCCACTTGCAAGATGTCACAATTTGTCATGGTCTATGACTATTCCTAAGGAAATGTAAGATGAAAGCAAGAAAACTAATAGAAATAGTTATAGAACAGTAATAAAAATTTGCTGTAGAAACTGGGTTCTTTGCATTTAGAGGAAGAATATTCAAAGGTAGCTGGTAAGCTTTGTAAGAGGAGAAATGACTTTAGGTTGGAATATCTTTGTGTTTGCCCTGCAGCTACTGTGATGCCTGCCAAAGCTTTAGGCAATTCTTTCACACAGATGTGTGCGCATGGGCACGTGTGCTCAGCCACTCAGTCGTGTCCCACTCTTTGGGAGCCCATGGACTGTAGCCCGCCAGGCTCCTCTCCATGGAATTTACCAGGCAAGAATGCTAGCGTGTGTTGCCTTTCCTCCTCTAGGGGAATCTTTATGACCCAGGGATTGAACCCAGGTCTCCTTCAAATCCCGCATTTGCAGGCAGATTCTTTACCACTGAGCCACCTAGGAATCCCATTTACATGGATTCTCTCATGGAAAAATGTCTGTCCTGTGACTCATTTCCTTGAAATCTGGTTCCTTTCTTTCCAAGGAAATATGTTGATAGTATGACAAATTTTTCCTTGTTGGGTTATGTGGTATTGTTGGCTTAATAACCACTTGGTAATAATTTTATAATTTGGGGAAGATCTTTTGTACTATGTATCTACAGATTAAAGAAACATCTTTAAAAAGGCAACTCTTTAGATAGACCAAGGGTGGGAATCTTTGGCTACTGTGGTTTTAGAAAGGAATTTTTAGGAAATCTGTGTTCTGTTCTGCTACTAATGAACTGTGAGACTTCAAACAAAGGGTTTGATCATCATCTGTATCCTCAACTGTAAAATGAGAAAAGTAGTCCACAGTCTTATACACAGGGACATTCTGCCAAAGACTAACAACGTTTTCTCTATGGAGGGTGACCATAGGTCGAGGCTTGCAGGGCCAGCAACAATTTATGTGTATTGTCCCAGCGGGTTAATTAATTAATTATTAAGTATATTCCCTTCACACTCAAAAGCAGCCCAACTAGCTTAGTATGGTATCTAAGCCAATTTTGTGCCAAATGCCTAGTTTACAGGAAATTTTCTCATTATTGTTCTGATAATCTTATAGAGATGAGTTTAGGTAAGACTGCTCAGGGATCTGCAGCTAAACCTCACCCCAAATATAAGTCAAACTCTCCACTGCCTAACATAGGAGTCAGTTACAGTTATACTGTAAGAATTTCTAAAAATTGTTACAGTATAACTGAGCCATTTTACCCAAAAGGTCTTCATATAAAAGTTCTATGTCAAAAATAATTAGATTGGTTTTAGGAAGCCAATATATTTTTCTTTCATTCTTTACTCTCTCTACCCCCTATCCTTCAACCCTGCCAATACTATAAACCAAAAGGGAGCAAAAGTTATCTAACTCTAATTATCTCGGTTTACATTTTCCTCAATTCATTGAAATCCTTCCTTTCTGAAAAATCCTCTCCATCCAGGAGACTCCAGTGAGCATATTCATGTTTCAAACAAGTCTGCCTTTGTTAATCATCAAAAGGTATTTTCTTTAGTAAGTGAGGCTCAGCAGGCCCTGCAGCTGTGTTGTTTATTTTATAGCCAGCACAAAGACAGTTTATTTTTTTAAATACTATAATTAGATTAGTGTTCTCTTTACTGAAGCATCTGTAGGAAAATGAGAGTGTGTTTCTTTGAATGAATGAGCAGTCGCATTTATTTTTATTAAATCTGAACTTGTCCTCCGAGATAGTAGAATTTAATTTTATGTTCTAATACTACATGTAATATTCCAACTTTTTTTCAGAAAAAGCTCGTCGCCCCAAAAAGGAGGTTGGATTAAATTGAATCTTCTGATTCCAATTTTATGAACTGCATTAAAATCTCTCTAGGGTGCAGGATTACGTCTGTGTTGAAGAATGACTATATTAAGGTATGTATTTGCATACATAAACAAATATATCTGATGGTTATCTATGACCTGTCACTGACACAGGGAGCATCATGGAATATAATAGTATTATACCTTTGTTATGACTTTGCATGTCTTTACTAAAAAGTTTTAGAAGTGCTGCTTATGAATCAGATTAAGATCCAAAATAGAAAGATTTTGAAAAAGTTTTGGAGACTGGTTTATCAACATTGCATCTATAAAATTGCTACTTAGAACTGTCTAGACAGCAGTTAAATTGCCCAGGGAATAAGGCATCACCTCTTGACCAGACACTTTTCCTTTCCACTTTGGCATTGCCAATAAGGAAAGTATATTCCTTTCTCTGTGCTCTTTTTGTCTTCATTGATAAAAGCAATTGTTGTGATATTATACCTTTAACGAGAAAAAAACTCTTCTAGTTTTCTATTGTTGGGTAACAAATCATAAGCTAAGTAGCTTAAAACAATTTATGATTACCTTTCCTGGTCCGTGGGCTTGCCGGGTTTCACTGGGTGGCCTTTCTTGGTGCTTCTCAAGCAGTACAGTGATGGGGTGGCTCAGGATCGAGTTAATTGAAAGCTCAACAGGGCTAGACATCCATGTGGGCTTTGTATCCCACCTAAACGACTTTTCAGCTGAAATGATTTGAACTAGAGCAGGAAACTGGCTAATCTTTCTCCACCCTTCTTTTCTCCCTCTGGAGTGCCTTATTTGTGTGACCCATTCAAATGGCTATTTTGAGCTTCCTCAGACCATGTCCGGGAGAAGGCAATGGCACCCCACTGCAGTACTCTTGCCTGGAAAATCCCATGAATGGAGGAGCCTGGTGCACTGCAGTCCATGGGATCGCTAGGAGTCAGACACAACCCAGCGACTTCCCTTTCACTTTTCACTGTCATGCATTGCAGAAGGAAATGGCAACCCACTCCAGTGTTCTTGCCTGGAGAGTCCCGGAGACGGGGGAGCCTGGTGGGCTGCCGTCTATGAAGTTGCACAGGGTCGGACACGACTGACCGGACTTAGCAGCAGCAGCAGTAGCACACCATGTCCATCTCAGAGTGAATGGGCTTCTTACATAGGAAGTAGTTTCACCCAGAGCAAGTGTTCTAAAGGCCCAAGGCAAACACTGTGTGCCTTCTATAAGCTAACTTTGGACATCATGGAGTATCGATTCCACTGCCTTCTATTTTCTGAACAAGGACCATTATAGGCACAATGTGGGAGGGAACTTCTTAAGTAAGTTAAGGTTCATTGAAATGTGGGGCGGCATGGGCAGAATTTTTATAGACAAACTAGCACAAAGCAAAATATTTATTTTTATTAAAATTAAAAAAATAAATTTAGTTATAATAAATAATAAATGCCATCCATGCCTAAAGTGGATAATTTTTCTAAACAGTTTTTTATAGAATGTTAATGTTTTTTAATGCTTTTACCTCATTAAATAACAATAGATACTTTTTCTATTTAATTTTATTTATTTTCCCTTTTAAGTATACTATTGTACTTTTTTTCTGCTATATTATTTTTTAAAAAAACAATTTTATTTAAATACCATGTGTTATTCAAAAGCCTGGATGGGATGTGCTAAGGATAGCCTTAGCACATAGAGGCTATCATAGCCTCTGACAGAATTATTAGTCAATTTGGGGACATAATTTATTTGTGTCTTAATGAATTCACATAGGCAAACATCCAAGCAATTATACAACTTGCTGCAATAATAATAATAATAAAATAAAATGTTTTGAGAAAATATCTTTATTATTGTGTTAAGATCTAACAAAGAAATATATCACTTTCTCAGTGTCAGCTTAGGTTCCAGAATTTTATTCTAATTTTGAGCAACAATTGTTAATATCTGTAAATGGAAAGTAGAGGTTGGATATGAGGGCAATCTTTCATTAATTGCCAGGGTTGATTGGGCTAATTTCACTGGCTAAGCAGTTGTCTCCTTCCTCAATCAACACTCCAGGTGTGTTCCTCCCAAAGCTATGTGTCCAGTGCAAGAGGATGATCGTCAATGGAATATGAGTAGCTGCGCTAACCCTGCTAGAAACTCCAACAAGTTCTCAAGGTTCACTGGTAGGAGAACATAGGATCATCAAACTTCCAAGATTCCAGACACATCCAAATGAGGTGCTAAATGTGGCAGTCTGCTTTTCTTAAAAAAAGAGAGAAGGAAAAAAAGAAAAGAAGATAAATGTTAATTCATTTCAAGCCATGTTTTGGGCATTAGAATAATTTCTATTCAGTAATTTCTTATTCAATTTCTACATCTCTTCATATTTAAAAGCATTAGAGACATAAGAAAATATATTATTATAATTTCCAAGAAATACAGAAAAATTTTCTTACCTAGGTGAAAAAATATAAATTCTATGGAGTGGAAAGTTATTAACTTAAAACAAATAATATGGAAGCCTTAAAAACTACACAAATTATTCAATAATGTCTTTCAAAAGTAGCTTTGTTTTTCTGAAACATGGTCTTACTATTTAAATCACTAAATGTAAGGTGAATGCAGTCATCATTTCATTGTGACTTCCTCCCAAAACCATGTAAGCTGTAAACACAGAACATTACCTTTTAAAACGAAAGGTTAGAGAAAGTTCTAAAAGCAATAGTAAAAGCAATATAAAACATTGTAATCTATATTTTTCCACAAATAAATTGATCACAAAATTGTTCTGGTTGAGATTCACTTTTTTAAAATTGATGTTATACCCAAGAGAAAGTTCACATAAGATATTCACTGGAATTTAGGAATAGAAAATTTATTATAAACATTTTAGATATACAAAGTAGGAAGTCAAGAAACACCAGGAGTAACAGGCAAATTTGGCCTTGGAATATGGAATGAAGCAGGGCAAAGACTAACAGAGTTTTGCCAAGAAAATGCACTGGTCATAACAAACACCCTCTTCCAACAACACAAGAGAAGACTCTACACATGGACATTACCAGATGGTCAACACTGAAATCAGATTGATTATATTCTTTGCAGCCAAAGATGGAAAAGCTTTATACAGTCAGCAAAAATAAGACCAGAAGCTGACTGTGGCTCAGACCATAAACTCCTTATTGCCAAATTCAGATTTAAATTGAAGAAAGTAGGGAAAACCACTAGACCATTCAGGTATGACCTAAATCAAATCCCTTATGATTATAGAGTGGAAGTGAGAAATAGATTTAAGGGCCTAGATCTGATAGATAGGGTGCCTGATGAACTATGGAATGAGGTTCATAACATTGTACAGGAGACAGGGATCAAGACCATCCCCATAGAAAACTAATGCAAAAAAGCCAAATGGCTGTCTGGGGAGGCCTTATAAATAGCTGTGAAAAGAAGAGAAGTGAAAAGCAAAGGAGAAAAGAAAAGATATAAACATCTGAATGCAGAGTTCCAAAGAATAGCAAGAAGAGATAAGAAAGCCTTCTTTAGAGATCAATGCAAAGAAATAGAGGAAAACAACAGAATGGGAAAGATTAGGGATCTCTTCAAGAAAATCAGAGATACCAAAGGAACACTTCATGCAAAGATGGGCTCAATAAAGGACAGAAATGATATGGACCTAACAGAAGCAGAAGATATTAAGAAGAGGTGGCAAGAATACACAGAACTATACAAAAAAGATCATCACGGCCCAGATAGTCACGATGGTGTGATCACTGACCTAGAGCCAGACATCCTGGAATGTGAAGTCAAGTGGGCCTTAGAAAGAATCACTAGGAACAAAGCTAGTGGAGGTGATGGAATTCCAGTGGAGCTATTCCAAATCCTGAAAGATGCTGCTGTGAAAGTGCTGCACTCAATATGCCAGCAAATTTGGAAAACTCAGCAGTGGCCACAGGACTGGAAAAGGTCAATTTCATTCCAATCCCAAAGAAAGGCAATGCAAAGAATGTTCAAACTACTGCACAATTGCACTCATCTCACACGCTAGTAAAGTAATGCTCAAAATTCTCCAAGCCAGGCTTCAGCAGTATGTGAACCGTGAACTTCCTGATGTTCAAGCTGGATTTAGAAAAGGCAGAGGAACCAGAGATCAAATTGCCAACATCTGCTGGATCATGGAAAAAGCAAGAGAGTTCCAGAAAAACATGTATTTCTGCCTTATTGACTATGCCAAAGCCTTTGACTGTGTGGATCACAATAAACTATGGAAAATTCTTTAAGAGATGGGAATACCAGACCACCTGATCTGCCTCTTGAGAAATCTGTATGCAGGTCAGGAAGCAACAGTTAGAAGTGGACATGGAACATTAGACTGGTTCCAAATAGGAAAAGGAGTATGTCAAGGTTGTATATTGTCACCCTGTTCATTTAACTTATATGCAGAGTACATCATGAGAAACGCTGGACTGGAAGAAACAAAAGTTGGAATCAAGATTGCCGGGAGAAATATCAATAACCTCAGACATGCAGATGACATCACCCTTATGGCAGAAAGTGAAGAGGAACTAAAAAGCCTCTTGATGAAAGTGAAAGTGGAGAGTGAAAAAGTTGGCTTAAAGCTCAACATTCAGAAAAAGAAGATCATGGCATCCGGTCCCATCACTTCATGGGAAATAGATGGGGAAACAGTGGAAACAGTGTCAGACTTTCTTTTTCTGGGCTCCAAAATCACTGCAGATGGTGACTGCAGCCATGAAATTAAAAGACGCTTGCTCCTTGAAAGGAAAGTTATGACCAACCTAGATAGCATATTCAAAAGCAGAGACATTACTTTGCCAACAAAGTTTCGTCTAGTTAAGGCTATGGTTTTTCCTGTGGTCATGTATGGATGTGAGATTTGGACTGTGAAGAAGGCTGAGCACCGAAGATTGATGCTTTTGAAGTGTGGTGTTGGAGAAGACTCTTGAGAGTCCTTGGACTGCAAGGAGATCCAACCAGTCCATTCTGAAGGAGATCAGCCCTGGGATTTCTTTGGAAGGAATGATGCTAAAGCTGAAACTCCAGTATTTTGGCCACCTCATGCGAAGAGTTGACTCATTGGAAAAGACTCTGATGCTCTGATGGATTGGAGGCAAGAGGAGAAGGGGACGACAGAGGATGAGATTGCTGGATGGCATCACTGACTCGATGACATGAGTCTGAGTGAACTCCAGGAGTTGGTGATGGACTGGGAGGCCTGGTGTGCTGTGATTCATGGGGTCGCAAGAGTTGGACATGAATGAGGGACTGATCTGATCTGATGCATCATAAAAAAAAAAAAAAAAAGAAAAAAGCTATGTAGTGAAATACCAGACAGAAGGAGAGATAAAAAGTAGTAAGTTAAGTGTAAAAAAATCCTTGAAATATATTTTTAAAAAAAGCCAGACAAAAATCAACAGAAATAAGTAGAGGTGGCCATAGGGAAATGTTTTTAATGAATTGAGTAAGTGAAAAAATATTGATAGAGAAATTCTTTTTAGAAGTTCTGAAAAGAGGGAATTTTTACAGGCAAATTTAACATATAGAAGGAAAATGTTGCACCCAAAAAAGAAATCATAATTTGTAAGCCAATTTTAACCTTTAAGTAAATCACAGGGTTCTAAATTAGATCTATCGAGTGAGGTTGAATATTATATATTATTTTATATTCTGTTCTTCTGAAACTATAGTCTAATATCTCCTTTGCCTGTTTTGAGAGCTGATTTTCACTGATTGATGGCCTCAATGATTTTTTCTCTAAAATAATAACAAAAAATAGTCTATTTGCAAATAGATGTATGAGATGACAATTTCATTCAGTTTAATATTTTCTCTCTGTGTTTTCTATTCCTAGATAAAATTGTACCAGACTTGTTCTGAACACTCTACACAATGAATATCATTATCTTCTACCTTTTGGCATAGTCTTAATCTGATCTGATCTAAATTCTTAGAGAGTGATTAATTTTAACACGCTTTTTTGTTTTGCAGCTCAGATTTACATGTCAAGATGCTATAGTAGGAATGGGCAGAAAGGAGATGATAATGGTGGTGATGGTAGAGGTTTTATAGAGTGATTTAGTAAACAACAAAATAAAACATTAAAGTGACACTTCATACAGGAAAAAGTTTAGGAAAATTTTATATATTACTATTAAAGGGAATGAAGTGTTAAAAGTAAGACAATAAGCCCCAAATAAAGTTGCTTCTGCTAAGCCCCACATCCAGGTCACCAAACTGACATAATTAACGTTTTGGCTTTCACAGATGCAAAATCTTAAAGCAGCCAATCAGAAATCACCTGATTCAAAATTACACCCAACAGTTTCCTGCTATCCCCTAAAGGAAAGCAACTTTGTAATAACCAACCCACATTTTTACCTAGTACAGGACTCTGTGTTCTGTTTCCTTCTGCCTGCTGCTGCTGCTGCTGCTGCTGCGTCGCTTCTGTTGTGTCTGACTCTGTGCGACCCCATAGATGGCAGCCCACCAGGCTCCCCCGTCCCTGGGACTCTCCAGGCAAGAACACTAGAGTGGGTTGCCATTTCCTTCTCCAGTGCATGAAAGTGAGAAGTGAAAGTGAAGTCACTCAGTCGTGTCCAACTCTTAGGGACCCCGTGGACCGCAGCCTACCAGGCTCCTCCATCCATGGGATTTTCCAGGCAAGAGTACTGGAGTGGGGTGCCATTGCCTTCTCCTACAGTACTCTTATTTCATTCAGCTCCTCGGAGATCCTATCTGCTAGATCGGATCCTACTCAATTTGAATCAATTTTTGTTCCAATAAATCCTTAAAATTTTTAATGTGCCTCAGTTATCTTTTAGTAAGGTATTTTCATGATTAAGACACATATTTGAGAAATGCTCATGAATGTTCTGTATTCTGGGTCCAGTGGAAAAGCTTCTGTGGAAAGATGTATTTTAATGTGTGTGCATTCGTGCTAAGTCACTTCAGTCCTGTCCCATTCTTTGTGACCCTATGGACTCTAGGCTGCCAGGCTCCTCTGTCCATGGGATTCTCCAGGCAAGAATACTGGAGTGGGTTGCCATGCCTACCTCCAGATACTTAAAAGTATGTCTTATTTCAGCCCACAATTGCTTGTACTGTGCCTGACATAATTTGGGACTCAGTCCATTCTCAGATTGGGGACTTAACAGCTGAAGCTCTACCTTGCGGCTCCTTGAAATGTGACTTTTTCCAATTGTTCCACAATAACTCAGAATGTAAAAGCTGCCTAGAATTCCTGATCTTTTCCTTTCCCATCATAGTCCCTCCCTACGGGATGTTTTATTATCATGAGCATTGATTTGAGTTGGTAACTTGTCATTCTCAATTGTGTTGGCTGTGATCTTGTATTGCTCATTGGTAATTCTAAATAAACTACTCAGGAAATTCATTTTGTCCATTCTGATGTCTTCCTATTCTTCCCAACATGGTTGAGACTCCCTGAGGGAAGCATGCAATAATTATTTCTTGGCAAAAAATATCCATTTTTCCTTTTAGATATCCTCTGAATTGGGGATCAACCAAGTATTGTCTCTATCCAATTAATTCTGCTTCAGTAAAATATAAATAATAATCTACTTCATTAGCCTATAGAATAATTTTCTAATGAATTTAGCTTCTGGATGATATAATGCCTTGCAAATAATAAGTATTAAATAAATGTCAAATAATTATTTTTTCATTTTAAATAGTTGCCTTAAACAAACTTATTTTTACTGCATTTTTTAAAGTCCTTAAAGATATGTGCTTAACTGACCATTACAGAGCTATTTTTATCACCATTAATTTCTCATTTATATTTCTATCAAATTCTCATTGTTATTGGTTACTACTGCTTTTATTCAAATTATTTTATTATAAAAATAATTGCATGTACATTGGACAAAATGTTTAGTATAGAAGTTCCTTGGAATCTGCAGAAGGATTGATTCCAGGACCCCTGTGGATAGAAAAATCTGCAGATGCTTGAGTGCCTTGTATAAAATGGCACAGTTATTTGCATATAACCTACTCACATCCTCCAATATATTTTAAATCATCTTTAGATTAGTTTTACTACATAATACAATGTAAATGCTATGTAAATAGTTGTAAATACAATGTAAATGCTATGTAAATAGTTGCCAGCATGAGGCAAATTAGAGTTTTGCTTTTTGGAACTTTGTGAAAATTTTTTTCTTTAATACTTTTGATCTGTGGTTGGTTGAATACAGAGATACCAAACCTGCAGATATGGAGAGCCAACTGTATTAAATTATATAGCAGGAAACATTTTTAAATCACTCATCGTCCCAAATGTAACGCCCAGATATGACTGTCTTGAATACATTAATTTTGTTTCAGACCTATGTTTGTGTGTATGTGTGTACTAGTGGTTATGTGTTGATACTAAAGTACTAAAGTCCAATTGCAAGCCCCTCTTTTTTTTTTTTCTATTAGAATTTTAGAGATTGTAAAAAATCCATTGGTAATAGTTTTTATATTTTACCTTTTCCCTGCTGTTTCACAAAGCACATTTTCCACACTACTAAATATTTTTCAAAATTATGTTTTTTTTCCTTGAGTGACTAATATTCTATCCTACAAATTACTTCAATTCACTTAACCATTCACTGGTTATTGACCATTGCTACTTTCAAAGTCTTGCTCTCATAAATAATGTTGTGATGCAAGTCCATGAAAACAAATCTTTTAGTGCCATTCTGATTATTTCTTTTGGAAAGAGTCCTAAAAATGGAAATAGAGGATGAGCCCCTCTTCAGACTTTCATCACATGTTATCAAAGTGTTGTCCAAAGAAGTTGTATTCAGATTCACTTCCACCAATGGCAACATACAAGAATGCCTGTCTCACTGCATCTCAGCATCCTTGCATGCTTAGTCACTCAGTTGTGTCTGATTCTTTGCAACCCCATGGAGGGCAGCCCCCCAGGTTCCTCTCTCCTGTGGATTCTCCAAGTAAGAATACTGGAATGGGTTGCCATTTCTTCCTCCAGGGACCCAGAGATCAAACCCAGGTCTCCTGCTTTTCCTGAGTTGGAAGGCGAATTCTTTACCCTCTGAGCCACTGTGAAAGCTAAGCATCCTGAGGTCCATAGATACTGATCTTCACCAACGACAGAACTATGTCTATGTTGTTCTCACCTGTGTCTAAGAACCAGTTCAGTTTGAACCCATAGAGACTCAATAATTATTTGAGGAGAAAATTAATAAGTATTTAAATCTTTGTAAATTAAAAAGGCAGACTGTTCATGTTTTTGAAAAATACCTATTGATGTCTGGTATATAATAAACACAGACCTGAAAATATGATTTCTGTTCTTGTGAGGCTTGCAATATGATGTTGAGATCATTAGATTTTTCATTTGAATTATTGTGTTACTAGTAAGGTTTTTCCTCTGTATTGACTTTTTCTAGACTATTTCTTTTGTGTATTATCTATTCATGGATTTTACTCATTTTTCCACTGGTATTTTTGAATGCTTTTCTAAATATTCAGTGAGAGCTCTTTATATGTTATGAGGTGTCTGTCATATTTATTGCATCAGAAGTTGTACTATATTTTTTAATACTGTGGTTGATATACCATATAGCCATACCATCTTAAGAAAATTAATTACTCTAAATTTCAATTGATATTGAAATAAAATCTACTTCAAAAGATCTTTTGATGAATAAATTGGATAATTCATATAAAACTTTCAGTATAAGATCTTAAATAGTAAGCACTCAATACATGAATATTAGTTTTACTATTAATGTCATTATTGTTATTTCTGTTGCTCAAAGAAGACTTGCTCATATAAAAATCAACAACAACAAAAAAATAACGCACACTTTTTTTTTCTGTCCGTAACCCAGACAAACTATCACAGGTTTCAGCTTTCTTAGTATCTAAGTGATTTTTTCAGGGTATTTCTACATCAAAAAATACCACTTAGTAAATAGGTCAAACAATTTTAGAAGTATTTATATCCTACTGGCAACTTAGCTGTTTGAAAAACTTCACTCAAATTAAAACCATCTCAAAATTTTATTCTTATATAACCACAATTACTAATGGGATTTGAGTACCTATTGAGTGCTGTTCAGTTCAATTCAGTTGCTCAGTCATGTCCAACCCTTTGTGACCCCATAGACTGTAGCACACCAGGCTTCCCTGTCCATCACCAACTCCCAGAGCTTGCTCAACTCATGTCCATCGAGTTGGTGATGCCTTCCAACCATTTCATTCTCTGTCATCCCCTTCACCTCCTGCCTTTAATCGTTCCCAGCATCAGGGTTTTTTCCAATGAGTCATTTCTTCATATCAGGTGGCCAAGGTATTGGAGCTTCAGCTTCAGCATCAGTCTTTCCAATGAATATTCAGGACTGATTTCCTTTAGGATTTACTGGTTTGAAATCCTTGCAGTCCAAGGGACTCTCAAGAGTCTTCTCTAACACCACAGGCCAAAAGACTCAATTTTTTGGTGCTCAGCTTTCTTTATAGTCCAACTCTCACATCCATACATGACTGTTGGAAAAAATATAGTTTTGACTAGACAGACCTTTGTTGGCAAAGTAATGTCTCTGCTTTTTAATATGCTTTCTAGGTAGGTCATAGTTTTTCTTCTAAAGAGCAAGTATCTTTTAACTTCATGACTGCAGTCACCATCTGCAGTGATTTTGGAGCCCAAGAAAACAAAATCTGTCATTGTTTCCACCTTTTCCCCATCTATTTGCCAGGAAGTGATGGGACTGGATGCCATGGTCTTAGGTTTCTTAATGTTGAGATTTAAGCCAGCTTTTTCACTCTCCTTTTTCACTGAGTGCTGTACAACTTCTCAAACCACACACTGAAAATCACCACCCTCACTTACTAATGCACACTACATTTGCTTCTATCACAGTATTTATTGTGACAGAAAGATAAAATGCCAATGAAACAAATGTAGCTCAAACTAATGAGAAAACTCTATCTGGAATTAGTAACTTGTGCCATGTCCAACAGATGTCAAATATTTCTGTTTTCCTTGAAAATTTAAAATATCCTGTGGTGCTCTGAATTGACCCTCTACACCTAGAGCGATTTCATGCAAAATTTTGGACCATGAGGTTATATGTTTTACATTAGCTTTTGTTTACTTCTTTATGTTTAACTCTTTATTTGTATTTTGCTTTCAATAATTTAATAATATAATTTTTCGTAGCCACCCTGACCAGCATCATTGAAAAATGTTTCCTTTCTTTAGGCCTCTTATTTACTTTATAACATACCAAAGTAATACGTAGACCAGATGCATGAGAGTCATGTTAGGTGCTTCCAAGTAATGCCAGGCATAGGCAGAATACTTTTGGATCGGGTCCCAGAATCTAGATATTTTAACCAACATTGACAGATGACCTTTGGGGACCCCACAATTGAGAATAATGTTCCTGGGAACTGCTTCTGGGTTAGCTATTCTATTCTGCTAATCTTCAGTTGAGTTTAGGTTGATTTTAATTGCTCTAGATACATACCATGTTTCCTCATCAGAAAGAAGAAGACTATTACTCTTATTTTCATGGTTATTTGCATAAATCATTTGTTTCATCAGTATTTTCTATTTTATTAGCTTAGAATAGTATTTGTATCTGCTAACTTTCATATTTGCTCTCTTACAACTTAGATAAATTCAAGCTGACATGCTGTCTAGTGTCTAGTTCAAAAAGGCTGTGACGTGTTTAATGGAGAAAATATATGTGTTAGATAAGTTTTAACCAAGCATGAGTTATAGTGCTGCTGATCATAAGTTTAATGTTAATAAATCAATAATATGTTTTAACTAGGTTTCACTAAACAAAATCATGCATAAAACAAAATCATGCATAAGGTTCTATATCAATCAGTTGATGAAAATGTCACAACCAGAGGCTCATAGGACACTAATCCTCTATTTTCCCTGAAGCAGTAGTTCAGTATTCACTAATCTGGGGATTGTGATGACTTTAAAAACATAAATACTATGAATAATGAGATTTGACTGTATAATATTTTCACCTATAGATGAGATGAGATCAGATCAGATCAGTCGCTCAGTCGTGTCCGACTCTTTGTGACCCCATGAATCTCAGCACGCCAGGCCTCCCTGTCCATCACCAGCTCCCGGAGGTCACCCAGACTCACACCCATCAAGTCAGTGATGCCATCCAGCCATCTCATCCTCTGTCGTCCCCTTCTCCTCCTGCCCTCAATCCCTCCCAGCATCAGAGTCTTCTCCAATGAGTCAACTCTTCGCATGAGGTGGCCAAAATACTGGAGTTTCAGCTTTAGCATCACTCCCTCCAAAGAAATTCCAGGATTGATCTCCTTCAGAATGGACTGGTTGGATCTTCTTGCAGTCCAAGGGACTCTCAAGAGTTTTCTCCAACACCACAGTTCAAAAGCATCAATTCTTCGGTGCTCAGCCTTCTTCACAGTCCAGCTCTCACATCCATACATGACCACAGGAAAGACCATAGCCTTGACTAGGCGAACCTTTGTTGGTAAAGTAATGTCTCTGCTTTTGAATATGCTATCTAGGTTGGTCATAACTTTCCTTCCAAGGAGTAAGCGTCTTTTAATTTCATGGCTGCAGTCACCATCTGCAGTGATTTTGGAGCCCAGAAAAACAAAGTCTGACACTGTTTCCACTGTTTCCCCATCTATCTCCCATGTAGTGATGGGACCAGATGCCATGATCTTCATTTTCTGAATGTTGAGCTTGAAGCCAACCTTTTCACTCTCCACTTTCACTTTCATCAAGAGGCTTTTTAGCCCCTCTTCACTTTCTGCCATAAGAGTCGTGTCATCTGCATATCTGAGGTTATTGATATTTCTCCCGGCAATCTTGATTCCAACTTCTGTTTCTTCCACTCCAGCATTTCTCATGATGTACTCTGCATATAAGTTAAATAAACATGGTGACAATATACAGCCTTGACGTACTCCTTTTCCTATTTGGAACCAGTCTGTTGTTCCATGACCAGTTCTGACTGTTGCTTCCTGACTTGCATACAGATTTCTCAAGAGGCAGATCAGGTGGTCTGGTATTCCCATCTCTTTCAGAATTTTCCATAGTTTATTGTGATCCACACAGTCAAAGGCTTTGGCATAGTCAATAAAGCAGAAATAGATGTTTTTCTGGAACTCTCTTGCTTTTTCCATGATCCAGCAGATGTTGGTAATTTGATCTCTGGTTCCTCTGCCTTTTCTAAAACCAGCTTGAACATCAGGAAGTTAAGGGTTCACATATTGCTGAAGCCTGGCTTGGAGAATTTTGAGCATTACTTTACTAGCGTGTGAGATGAGACCTAAGTAACTACAACATCATCAGATCAGAGATCAATCGCTCAGTCACTCAGTCTGTCCGACCCTTTGCAACCCCATGAACCGCAGCACGCCAGGCCTCCCTGTCCATCACCAGCTCCCGGAGGTCACTCAGACTCACACCCATCGAGTCAGTGATGCCATCCAGCCATCTCATCCTCTGTCGTCCCCTTCTCCTCCTGCCCTCAATCCCTCCCAGCATCAGAGTCTTCTCCAATGAGTCAACTCTTCGCATGAGGTGGCCAAAATACTGGAGTTTCAGCTTTAGCATCATTCCTTCCAAAGAAATCCCAGGGCTGATCTCCTTCAGAATGGACTGGTTGGATCTCCTTGCAGTCCAAGGGACTCTCAAGAGTCTTCTCCAACACCACAGTTCAAAAGCATCAATTCTTCGGCGCTCAGCCTTCTTCACAGTCCAGCTCTCACATCCATACATGACCACAGGAAAGACCATAGCCTTGACTAGGCGAACCTTTGTTGGTAAAGTAATGCCTCTGCTTTTGAATATGCTATCTAGGTTGGTCATAACTTTCCTTTCAAGGAGTAAGCGTTTTTTAATTTCATGGCTGCAGTCACCATCTGCAGTGATTTTGGAGCCCAGAAAAATAAAGTCTGACACTGTTTCCACTGTTTCTCCAAGAGATAAGAAAGCTTTCTTCAGTGATCAATGCAAAGAAATAGAGGAAAACAACAGAATGGGAAAGACTAGGGATCTCTTCAAGAAAATCAGAGATACCAAAGGAACATTTCATGCAAAGATGGGCACGATAAAGGACGGAAATGGTATGGACCTAACAGAAACAGAAGATATTAAGAAGAGGTGGCAAGAATACACAGAAGAACTGTACAAAAAAGAGCTTCACGACCCAGATAATCATGATGATGTGATCACTGACCTAGAGCCAGACATCTTGGAATGTGAAGTCAAATGGGCCTTAGAAAGCATCACTGGGAATAAAGCTAGCGGAGGTGATGGAATTCCAGTGGAGCTATTCCAAATCCTGAAAGATGATGCTGTGAAAGTGCTGCAGTCAATATGCCAGCAAATTTGGAAAACTCAGCAGTGGCCACAAGATTGGAAAAGGTCAGTTTTCATCCCAATCCCAAAGAAAGGCAATGCCAAAGTATGCTCAAACTACCGAACAATTGCACTCATCTCACACACTAGTAAAGTAATGCTCAAAATTCTCCAAGCCAGGCTTCAGCAATATGTGAACCCTGAACTTCCTGATGTTCAAGCTGGATTTAGAAAAGGCAGAGGAACCAGAGATCAAATTGCCAACATCCGCTGGATCATGGAAAAAGCAAGAGAGTTCCAGAAAAACATCTATTTCTGCTTTATTGACTATGCCAAAGCCTTTGACTGTGTAGATCACAATAAACTATGGAAAATTCTTCAAGAGATGGGAATACCAGACCACCTGATCTGCCTCTTGAGAAATCTGTATGCAAGTCAGGAAGCAACAGTTAGAACTGGTCATGGAACAACAGACTGGTTCCAAATAGGAAAAGGAGTACGTCAAGGCTGTATATTGTCACCATGTTTATTTAACTTATATGCAGAGTACATCATGAGAAATGCTGGACTGGAAGAAACACAAGTTGGAATCAAGATTGCTGGGAAAAATATCAATAACCTCAGATATGCAGATGACAACATCATAGAAATTACTAAAATACAGTAAAATTCTTAGGAGGTGATTCTCTTTGAGTACTTAATGCCTCCATTCGTAACATAATTAATTATAAGTCTGTAGTATTTATTTTTTGGTTCTGGGTGTGCTGGCTCATAAAATTTCTGAAAATCTAGCAATGGGCACTTGTGAACTTGCATGAGCCAGCTCCTGGATTTTTAGATGTTTATCTTTCTTCTTTTTCTTTCAAGTTCTTCCATCACCTTAACCAATATATGATTTTTTTTTTTACTTCTCTGGTAAAGCTTTCCAAATTTATTCTCCATATTGCTAGCATAATTTTTATTTTTAATTTATGCTCTTTAGTGATTCTAATAGAAAGTTATATTGACTATTAAACAATATGATGCCTTGCAAACCCTACTTCTCCATCTCATCACATTGGAATCTTATCTATGGCTGTTCTTTCAGCTTCTGTTCCTGTTTCTTTAAGGCCCTATCTTCTTTGAGCAGGCTAAGTTTGCCTCGCAAGTATCCCAGAATATATTCTGGCTTTTGGAGTAAATAATTTTTAGTTTTAATCTCCCTGTAACTCTTCAGAGTACTTTTCTTTCTTTTTAAATTTATTTTGGTGATCAACTTGTATTTTTTATTCTTTCATTTTTCTGTTTACCACTCTCTGAGAAAAAAATAAAAAAACTAATTTTCTCAGGACATTTTACATTCTACAATATGTAGAATTACCTTACCTCTACTCCATAAATTCAATACTGCCTTTATCAGATGTGAAGTTGGGTGGTATGCTTATATCCATAATTTATAACCCAATTCCTGAAATCTAGCAGACTTCAATAAATCATCGTTCTATTGGCTTGATATGAGCATAACTATCTCTCTGACACTTAAAAGAAGATAGATGATTTAAAAAAAAATCCTCCAAAACTTTCACTTGCCAGGCAATGTTACTTTCTCCTTCTCTTTCCCACTATGTGAAAAGCAATGATACCCAACATTCTCTGCTTTTCGTTATTCTCTCTTGGTATCAGATCAGATCAGATCAGTCGCTCAGTCGTGTCCAACTCTTCTGCGACCCCATGAATTGCAGCACTCCAGGCCTCCCTATCCATCACCAACTCCCGGAGTTCACTCAGACTCATGTCCATCGAGTCAGTGAGGCCATCCAGCCATCTCATCCTCTGTTGTCCCCTTCTTCTCTTGCCCCCAATCCCTCCCAGCATCAGAGTCTTTTCCAATGAGTGAACTTTTTGCATGAGGTGGCCAAAGTACTGGAGTTTCAGCTTTAGCATCATTCTTTTCAAAGAAACCCCAGGGCTGATTTCCTTCAGAATGGACTGGTTGGATCTCCTTGCAGTCCAAGGGACTCTCAAGAGTCTTCTCCAACACCACAGTTCAAAAGCATCAATCTTCGGCGCTTAGCCTTCTTCACAGTCCAACTCTCACATCCACACATGACCACAGGAAAAACCATAGCCTTAACTAGACAAAGCTTTGTTGGCAAAGTACTGTCTCTGCTTTTCAATATGCTATCTAGGTTGGTCATAACTTTCCTTCCAAGGAGTAAGCGTCTTTTAATTTCATGGCTGCAGTCACCATCTGCAGTGATTTTGGAGCCCAGAAAAATAAAGTCTGACACTGTTTCCATAAAATTTATAAATATATAAAGAAATATATAGTATTTCTTTATAAAATTTATACCATTTTATAAAGAAATACTATTAATTCCCATTTATTTCTTATCAGTTATTTTGGTTCAGCTAATGTCAGACAGGCCTGGCATGCGGCAGTTCATGGGGTCGCAAAGAGTTGGACATGACTGAGCAACTGAACTGAACTGAACTGCATGTCAGACGCTGTTCTGATAGTATTTTTTTTTTTTTTTTTGTACGAGACATGGATACCTATTGAACTGGAAGTGAATGACACTCTAGCTTCAGCAAAAAAAAAAAAAAGTAACCATGGAGCAGCTAAATAGATGAAGTTCTGCCCATTGTCTAGACTGCATGGAACTTGTGTTTTTGAAGCATGCAGCAATGTACAGGATATGTTTTGAGTAGGGCAAAGAGTACCAGAAGATGATTTTTCTACCAGTTTTAAGGAAGACAGCTATATATAACCCCCCTTAATATAGGGGCTTTCCCAGTGGCTTAGCAGTAAAGAATCTGCCAGCGATGCAGGAGATGCAGGAAGCAGGTTCAATCCCTGGGTCAGGAAGTTCCTTTGGAGTAGGGCATGGCAACCCACTCCAGTATTCTTTCCAGAAAATCCCATGAACAGAGGAGTCTGACAGGCTATAGTCCATGGGGTTGCAAAGAGTCAGACAGGACTGAGGACACAAGCACCCTTAATTGGACATGTAATGAACATAGATTGCAACCTTCTTGAGCCTATTGATTTACAAAAGCAAGAGGTATTTTGGAGAAATCTGTACCAGCAAAGTTTGAGAGGGACACAGAATAGGGAACATAACAAGTTTAAGATGTGTACACCTCCTTTTCAGTTCTTTATGCTGCTGCTGCTGCGTCACTTTAGTCGTGTCTGACTCTGTGCGACCCCATAGATGGCAGCCCACCAGGCTTCTTGTCCCTGGGATTCTCCAGGCAAGAACACTGGAGTGGGTTGCCATTTCCTTCTCCATTGCATGTAAGTGAAAAGTGAAAGTGAAGTCGCTCAGTCGTGTCTAACTCTAGCAACCCCATGGACTGCAGCCTACTAGGCTCCTCTGTCCATGGGATTTTCTAGGCAGAAGTACTGGAGTGGGGTGCCATTGCCTTCTCCGTCAGTTCTTTATAGTCATTAGACAACACAGGAGAGGACCAGTCCGGTGTCCCTTCCTCCAAATGAAGAATCATGGAATTTAGTTTAAGAACAAAGGGTTACTATACCAAGCAAAGCAATCACAACTAAACAGAGGATTTTTTTTTTTTCCCATGACTTCTGAAAGGGTCAAAGAGTGCTTAAACTTTTAATAGAGAATCTTTTCTGATGACAAGGAAGCTGAGGGGAAGTGAGTACTTCTTCAAGGAAATTGTGTAGTCTCTTCAATGAAAATCACTAGCATTGGACTAAATGCTGTTAAACCAGAGCGTTGATTAGGGATATTTACTCCATCACATGCGAGGGAGTGCTAAGTCACTTCAATCATGTCCAGCTCTTTGTGACCCCATCGAATGTAACCCACCAGGCTCCTCTGTCCATGGGATTCTCCAGGCAAGAATACTGGAGTGGGTTGCCATTTCTTACTCCAGGGGATCTTCCTAACCCAGGGATCCAACCTGCATCTTTTCTATTTTCTGCATTGGCAGGTGGGTTCTTTACCAAATTGCTAAATGAGGTCTCTGCCTTTAATCTCCTCTCTCTCTGCCCCCAGCTGTGGAAGACTAAAGTCAGAAAGTGGAAGACTAAAGTCAGAAAGGGAAAATGAACAAAGCCTGTATGAGAACTCGCTGGCATTCAAGGTACTAATATGGAAAGAGAAGAGAAAGAATAGATCCCATAACTTGCCCAAATCCAAACACACATAATCTGTGCTGGGAGGAAAATTCCTATCACCTATGAGATAGAATTTAATATGCACTCAGCTTAGTTAAATTATAGAAAAAGATTTGAAAGCTTTGAAATCTTACAAATATAAAGTATTATAAAGGGGAAAATCTATATATTAATAGAATAGTTAAATGAAATATTGGGGGAAAATTGAAACTAATTTATGTAAATAATCAATTTGAGACTCCTGGTAACCAGTTATATATACTTTTGGAAAGCTCATATGTTCCATGTTGACTAATAAAACATGTTTTCCGAGTATATTCTTTATATCCAATATGTAATTACATTTTAGTCTTGCATATACACATATATATCTTTCAGCCTCGTTGTTCCAAATAGGTATTTTAGAAAGTTCTCTATATGTTCTTACTTATATGAACAAGTTTAACTTTTTCCAAAGGTGAGGATTATTTCTTTTTTTTCAAAATAGACAAAGCACCGGCCATGTGAACTTATATAAGCACATGAAAAGGAGGATACACCTTTATGAATACATGAGAAAAGGTCACTGACTGGATGAAATATTTTTGAGAATTAGACATGGCACTGTAACATTTTCAAAGCAAGTATAATAGCTGGACCAAGAAAGCATTCAAACACAAAAGTCAAAAAATAACTTATAATCAGAACCACAATAAATCCTGGAGGTCATGCAAGAGGCTACTCAGGAAAAGGAACCAACGTGCTCAGTCATTCAGCTGTGTCCAATTCTCTGCAACCCCCTAACTGTAGCCCCCTGGGCTCCTGTCCATATCATTCTCCAGGCAAGAATACTGGAGTGGGTTGCCGTTTCCTCCCCCAAGTGATCTTCCCGCCCTACGGATTGAACCCACATCTCTTGTGTCTCCTGTGGATTCTTTACCAATGAGCCACCTGGGAAGCCCAACAAAAATGAAACCGTGTTTTATCCACTATGTGTTGAGGATCAAAAGTGATATCACAGCACCTCCTTCTGGCCCCAGAATCCCCTTCCCAGGTTCTCCTTCCCTGTGGGGAGTGATTCAGCAGAGAAGGGCCAGAGCAAGGCTGCTCTGAGGGCTAAGAGAAATAGTGCCCTTGGAGCAGGTCCAAACAAGAGTCATGTTTCTTGCAAAAGAAGTGCCTGATGCTGGATTTTCAGAGCAAGAGCTATGGAACGGGCAAAAAAGGAAATATTAGCTATACAAGTACCATGATGAAAATATCAAGTCCGTAGTTCTTAACAATTTAATCCTTTTGGGTGTTGAGAACAGAAATGGAGCTGCAGTCCAGAAAAAGTTTTCCTTCATCAACCAGCTCCATGATGTTAGACTGCTCCATTGAACACTGTGGTATTCAATCTCTGAGTGACTGAGGGAAAGTGACACTGTCCTAAAATGATAACCTTCTGCAGTTTTTGGAAGAGAGTAGAACACAATAAATAGAGAAAGTATAATATTTTCTTTTTCTAGGGCTTCCTAGGGGAAGGCAATGGCACCCCACCCCAGTACATTTGCCTGGAAAATCCCATGGATGGAAGATCCTGGTAGGCTCCAGTCCATGGGATCGCTAAGAGTTGGACACGACTGAGCGACTTCACTTTCACTTTTCATTTTCATGCATTGGGGAAGGAAATGGCAACCCACTCCAGTATTCTTGCCTGGAGAATCCCAGGGACGAGGGAGCCTGGTGGGCTTCCGTCTATGGGGTCGCACAGAGTCGGACACGACTGAAGCGACGCAGCAGCAGCAGCAGCAGGGCTTCCTAGGTGTTAACAGTGGTAAAGAATCTACCTGATAATACAGGAGATGCAAGAGATGTGGATTTGATCCCTGGGTCTGGAAAATCCCCTTGAGTAGGCAATGGCAACCCACTCCAGTATTCTTGCCTGGAAAATTCTGTGGACCGGATCCTGGTGGGCTAAAATCCATGGGGTCACAAAGAGTCAGACATGACTGAGTGACTAAGCGTGCTTTGTAATGAAGGATTTTGAAGTCCATTGTCTAGCAAAAGTATAAGCACAGTTTTGCACTTTAATAAGTTCAAAAGTTAAATACTACAACTTCATTTTGAAAACTATATTTGGAAGTTTAATTGGGTATAATTGTATTTTTTGGAACTTTGAATAAAATAGTTTTCCATTTAAAGTTTTTGTTTTAGTTAATGTTTGTCCTCTTCAGTTGGAGAGATTAAAACCAAAAGGTGATATTAAAAATTTCATCAAAATATTTAAAAATAAATAAATGCTTATTAAATATAAATCAGGGTTCTTTCAAATGAATTTTTATATAAGGTTTAGCATTTATACATCAGAACTTGACTAAAGCTATATCTGCACCAAAGCTTCTGGTACCCTTTGTTCATGATCTAGGTAGCTTTTTATGTTCTTTTAATGAAGTCAAAGCTTTACACCCTTTCTTAAAATACTTCTTGGTTTAATATATGTGTAACATATTTTGCACCATTTGTGGCAAACATTTCATAATTTTCATAAATTTTGAAGATGTAGTTTATATTAGTGGTTAAAAGTAAGTCAGGATGAAAGTATAACAGTGAAATTGGCATGAGGCAGAATGTTAGGAGAACAATGCTGGGCATGGGGGTGGGATGGGGCCCAGATGAGTTTCTTGGGGGAGGTGAAGAGGGCGGGGCCAGGCTGGTCAGCACCGGACAGATGGCAGAGATCAATAGGCCAAATCATTAATAAACAAAGGACAAGAAGGAAAGACAGAAGAAACTGACAGTCCTCTGGATTCTGGGCCATGTCAAAAGAAGGTGGTTTTGATTGATATACATTTTCCCTGTGACATGATTTGTGTTTTAAAACAAATTTCACATTTATTTTCTCAGAAGAAAGCACAAATTCTTATCTTTTCCCTATAGTGACACTTTAAGTATTAATTGAATTTTTGAAAACCAAGTAAGAGAGGAACATCTGGTCCACTATGCAGATTAAACCTCCCCCAAATTATGCATATATATATATATATATATATATACATATTTCTAGAAGTAAAATGTCTTAGAATTTAATGTGTACATATGTAAAACTTAAGCCATATTATAAATAATTATCTAAGGCAACTATACAATTGAGACACAAAGCTAATAGGTCCTACACAATTGTATATAGTGTTATCAAGAATCTTATGTTAAAATTAACAGCTGGATGCCAAGAAAATTATTTTCTCCCTCTGAAATATTTTACCAAAGCCTCCCTGATGTATTTCCTAAATATTTATGATATTTTTCATTTGACACATATTCAGGTATTCTTTCTTTACAAAGAAATCTACATTCTTTAAGGTATTAACATGTTTAAAAGGAATTTTAGAGAATGTGTTGGATTCAGAAGATGGGATTACTTTGAATTTTCCCATTGAATAAAAAGACCTGATGGACAGACAGTTCAAACTTTGATAAATGACCACGCTGAGTCCAGTTTGACTGTCATCTCCATGTCCTATTCTCTAGCTCGTACACATCTGATACTGACATTTCCAGGGCAAATTCTCTCACTCAATATTCTGAGTTTTATTCATTTTTAAGGGGGAAAATGACTTATCTCTTATATGGTTTTGATTGGTGCCTTTTAAAGTCAGGGAGCTCAACATTCCTACCACAATGGGCACCTATACCAATTAGTAAAGTGATGAAGCAAAGTAAATTATTAACAAGTAGTTTGTCAATCTCACTTTTGAAATAAATCAGTCAAAATGTATTTATGAAGAGTTGTTTCATGTCTAGAAATCTGCTAGATGCAATAGGGTAAAATGTTTCAGAACACAAGGCTTCTACTGACAAGGAACTTGGGTTCTGTCCAAGGAGAAGATTGTCCTACTTATTTTCAACTAGATAGCTCTGCTATAGTTACTATGATTTGAAACTATTTAAATTGAGATTTTGTCGGATTTCATTTGAAGCAAGAAATGACAGCCTTAGCAAAAACTTACAAAATTAGCTTCTGAGTAAAATTGAATGTGAATAATATGATGCTTCTAGTGTTTTATCCTTATATCTTAATATAATTGCTGAAGGAAATGACCCCCACACATCTAGTGTTTCACAAATAAGATAATCTAGCATTGTTCCTTCTCTTTTATTATATACATATATAATAACAGGATATATATATATATATATATATATATATATATACATATATATATATATATATCCTCCCCTTGTGGCTCAAAGAGCAAAGAAACTGTCTGCAATGTAGAAGACCTGGGTTCAATCCCTGAGTTGCAAAGATCTCCTGGAGAAGGGAATGGCAACCCACTCCAGTATTCTTGCCTGGAGGAATTCTTGGACAGAGGAGCCTGGCCAACTATAGTCCATGAGGGTTGCAAAGAGCTGGACAAGACTGAGTGACTAATACTTTCATACACTTTCACAGTTGATTTACTATTTTGTATTAGTCTCAGATGTACAGCAAAGTGACTCAGTTATACATATACATATATCCACTCTTTTTTAGATTATTTTCCCATATAGGCCATTACAAGGTATTGAGAAGATTTCCCTGTGCTATACAATTATTCACTCCAGCACTCTTGCCTGGAAAATCGCATGGATGGAGGAGCCTGGTGGGCCGCAGTCCATGGGGTCACAAAGAGTCGGACAAGACTCAGTGACTTCACTTTCACTTTTCACTTTCATGCATTGGAGAAGGATATGGCAACCCACTCCAGTGTGCGTGCCTAGAGAATCCCAGGGACGGGGGAGCCTGGTGGGCTGCCATCTATGGGGTCGCACAGAGTTGGACACGACTGAAGTGACTTAGCAACAGCAATCAGATCAGATCAGATCAGATCAGTCGCTCAGTCGTGTCCCGCTCTTTGCAACCCCATGAATCGCAGCACGCCAGGCCTACCTGTCCATCACCAGCTCCCGGAGGTCACCCAGACTCACATCCATTGAGTCAGTGATGCCATCCAGCCATCTCATCCTCTGTCGTCCCCTTCTCCTCCTGCCCCCAATCCCTCCCAGCATCAGAGTCTTTTCCAATGAGTCAACTCTTCGCATGAGGTGGCCAAAATACTGGAGTTTCAGCTTTAGCATCATTCCTTCCAAAGAAATCCCAGGGCTGATCTCCTTCAGAATGGACCGATTGGATCTCCTTGCAGTCCAAGGGACTCTCAAGAGTCTTCTCCAACACCACAGTTCAAAAGCATCAATTCTTCGGCTCTTAGCCTTCTTCACAGTCCAGCTCTCACATCCATACATGACCACTGGAAAAAAATAGCCTTGACTAGATGGACCTTTGTTGGCAAAGTGATGTCTCTGCTTTTGAATATGCTATCTAGGTTGGTCATAACTTTCCTTCCAAGGAGTAAGCGTCTTTTAATTTCATGGCTGCAGTCACCATCCACAGTGATTTTGGAGCCCAGAAAAATAAAGTCTGACACTGTTTCCACTGTTTCCCCATCTATTTCCCATGAAGTGATGGGACCAGTTGCCATGATCTTCATTTTCTGAATGTTGAGCTTTAAGCCAACTTTTTCACTCTCCGCTTTCACTTTCATCAAGAGGCTTTTTAGTTCCTCTTCACTTTCTGCCATAAGGGTGGTGTCATCTGCATATCTGAGGTTATTGATATTTCTCCCAGCAATCTTGATTCCAACTTGTGTTTCTTCCAGTCGCAGTACAATTATTAGTGATTTATTTTATATATAGTAGTGTGCATATGGCCCTTCCAATCTTCCAATTTATCCCTCTCCCTTTTAGATTATACAAATAATATACATGCATGCTAAAATAAAAATAGAGGTTACTAAGAAAAAAATATCTGAAGATTACTACTTTTGAAAGTTG
This sequence comes from Tragelaphus eurycerus, assembly GCA_935064755.1. Taxonomy (NCBI): domain Eukaryota; kingdom Metazoa; phylum Chordata; class Mammalia; order Artiodactyla; family Bovidae; genus Tragelaphus; species Tragelaphus eurycerus. Next base: position 6,607,396 of record CAKXYN010000012.1, on the reverse strand, counting down.
ACTGGTACATATCTGTATTAATTTCTTCTGGCTGCCATAGCAAAATACCACAGCTTAAAGAACGGAAATTTATTTTCTGACAATTCTGTAAGCTAAAAAAATACAAAATGAAGGTGTTGATGGGGTTAGCTTCTTCTGAGGTCTACCTCCTTGGCATTGCAGAAAGCCTTCTTCCCTCTGTCTTTACAAGATCTTCCCTCAGCACTTGTATATGTCCTCATCTCTTATAATTAAAAGCCCTATCTCCAAATACAGTTGCATTCTGAGGAACTGAGGGCTAGGATTTCAACATAAAAAATTGGGGGGATTCAATTCATCTCATAAAATCATCTAGATAAATAAATAATTGATAAATAAAGCTAAACACACACATATGTCTACCTCTCATGTAATATATAATTTTATATAAATATAACTTTTATAAAGTCTATTAAGTACTTTCTTATGGACTGTAGTCTACCAGTCTCCTCTGTCCATGGGATTCTCCAGGCAAGAATACTGGAATAGGTTGCCATTCCCTTCTCCATGGGATCTTCCCTGCCCAGGGATAGAATCCTGGTCTCCTACATTGCAGGTGAATTCTTTATTGTCTAAGCCACCAGATCAGATCAGATCAGATCAGTCGCTCAGTCGTGTCCGACTCTTCGCGACCCCATGAACCGCAGCACGCCAGGCCTCCCTGTCCATCACCAGCTCCCGGAGGTCACCCAGACTCACACCCATCAAGTCAAAGCCCAAATATTATATAGATATATGATACAGCACAATGTTTTGAAGCAGTTACCTGATATTAGTCATTTGAATTGTTTCTGGCATTTTTTTCTATTTAAATACTATTCTATGGACCTTCTTATATATACACTTTAACATGATTTCCTGTGAATTTTCTCTTGATAAATGTCTACTGGTGCATTATCTTTGTCAAAGAGTGTGCTTTCTTCTCCCCTCAGGGATTTTGATACTTCCTGCAAACTTTGCATCAATTTTCACTCCAGCAAGCATGAAATACAAGTACCTCTCTACTAAGGCCATGCCAGCATATTGCTTCTATTATCCCTATTTTGTCTAATAAAAACATGATAACTTGCTCTATTTACATTTGTACTTATTAGCATTAATTGAACCCAGGAAGGATGTGAACTTTTTTTTTTTCCTTGCTTTATTCCCATCTGTATTCTTCCTCTTGTGAATGTAGGCCTCATCTGAAACCTCCCACCTTCTATCATCACTAAATAGAATTAAAGCATATTATTCTCTCCAGTGAATCACTGAAGAGCATATGGCATTTGAGTCACTACCAGAAAAGTTCTGTAAAGTTAAATAACTCATTACTTTCCTTGCATCGCATGCCCTCTTAGTGATACCTGCAAATTCTCTCACCTGGATTGTTGTTAAGTTGCTAAGTCATGCCCAACTCTTTGTGACCCCATGGACTGTAGCCCACCAGATTCCTCTGTCCATGGGATTCTACATGCAAGAATCCTGGAGTGGGTTCCCATTTCCTTCTCCAGGGGATCATCCTGACCCAGAGATTAGACTCGTGTCTCTTGCATTACAGGCTGATACTTTACTCCTGAGCTAATGGGGAAACCCAGGCCAACACAGTGCAGCAACAGAAATCCCACCAGAGCTGTGGTTCAGTGAGTATGTGCTCTCCCATATTTTCCAAATGTTGTAGCCTTTCCCTTCATCTATACATTTGAAATATTTCAACTATAATACTTTAATGCCCCACAGGTTGCACACTGTGAGGCAATGTTTGACATTACATAGTTTCAGGTTAATGTGGCCAATAAAACACAGTTTTAAATATTTTACTGTCTGTTCCTTTTTCCTGCCCTACTCATTTCCCTGCAAGCCCTCATTTATATTTTAAATTGAGATTTTTTTTTCCTCTGAGACTTCGAAAAATGGCCTAAAAATGATAACATTACATACTTGGTATGTCTCTCAGTGGTGGTTTCTCAGAAACGAGAGAAAAATAATCGATTTCCTCAGAGATACTGACACTTCAGTTCACAGGCTGTTCTTGGTTTGTTTCTATTCCATATTGAATTCATCTAGGTGTTCTGTATGATCAATCTAAGTGTTCCAGACTGCTGACACCATATGCCTTATGAGAGTCTTTTTTTTCCCAAACTATTTTTCATAGATACAGAATGAGATGAATTATACAGCACATTAAACAAAATGCAAGATTGAAAAAAGAAAGAAAGAAAAGAGAGTGTGAATGCAAGATTATTCCTTTGCTTTGGAAAATGTAACTTTACTTACCAAACTGTATGATCGCTTTTACAAAAACACCAATGCCCTCATCACCATCTTTGTTACATTCTATGTCTATCACAGCTCATTGCTGCAGGGTGATTCAAATCCTCTGTATGTTTCTGGCCAAGGTCTTGATAGCAGCCAAGTCTCCCTTACAAAAAAAAAAAAAAAACACAAACAGAGTTTTGAGAAAAATACATAAATGTTTTCTAAGAAAGTCAGTTAATCTGTCTTTCTCTTATTATTATTATTATTTGTTCTATCTCATTCTACTCCTAGATACATATCAATTTGAATTCACATTTTTACTTTTGAATCTACACAAAATAGATAATCAACTTGCAGGATGTAGTGTCTTCCTCAGACTGTAATGGCAACACAGGTACTTATTTCTGCTCAAGATAAAGAATATATTCTTCAAACACTTGCTGAATATGTCTTGCATTCAGCAGCGCTAATTAGTTTCAGTTGCTTAAGCTGAGCAACTATTTGCTTCAAGGAAGATATTATATTTGCTTAATTGCTTTTAAGTGCTAAACACTGTAAAGGATAATGTTGTCTGAGAATGGAATGTTGTCCTAACTAGTTAGAGGATAGTTTATGAAACAAGGGTCAGGAGAAATTTACAACCAGTTTGAGTGATAGTACTTTTCCTGGTTGTTGATATGGACTGCTGCTGATGCTGCTAAGTTGCTTCAGTCGTGTATGACTCTGTACGACCCCAAAGACGGCAGCCCAACAGGCTCCCCCGTCCCTGGGATTCTCCAGGCAAGCACATTGGAGTGGGTTGCCATTTCCTTCTCCAATGCATGAAAGTGAAAAGTGAAAGTGAAGTCGCTCAGTTGTGTCCGACTCTTGGTGACCCCATGGACTGCAGCCTACCAGGCTCCTCTGTCCATGAAATTTTCCAGGCAAGAGTACTGGAGTGGGTGGACGACTTATCCTCAAACATCAAATATTCCATCTTTAATCATATGGACTTCATAATCAAAATAAAAGCAGGGCAATCGTTCAAAGTGTGTCTTAATAAGCAAAATGACAACACTATCAGAGAAAAAACAACCACACGAAACTACTCTTTCTGTATGTTTGGATAGAGTTATTCTATCCTCACTCTCTAGTGTTTGGGTTGTAATTAAGACATAGATCCAGCAAATCACTCTTAGCAAGATTGGTACTGTTTCTTTAGACCAAAATGAATTGGCAAGTAATAAATAAATAAAACAAAAAGGAAATAAAACAAAGCAAATCACTTTTGTTTTGATTTTCAGCTGAACAAAACAATAAGCCAACAATGGACGCAACCGATGCCTAGAACTTGATAATATCAATCCATCACCCTCTAAAAACTGTTTCCCTTTGGTATAGGAAGCTTTATCTCTGACTCCAAATGAAGTGACGGCAAGATACCAAGTTTAAAATTCTCTAACTGTCAACGGCTGTTTTACTAATTATCCAGATTCCAAGGCAATCATACAACCGTAATCATTCACCTCACGCCTGGAAACATAAGTCTTGTTCTTTTGATGAATATTTATAAGACAGTGTAAAGCAGTCTACTTTCTTTTCCCTTCAGGCAAGACAATTTGGAGTTCATCAATATGTATTACCAAGGACTTTTATAAAAGGCACTTCAAAGAAAATTCATCAGGCATTCCTTTTGTCTTGATTTCTGTTAGACTGATACTTCCTTTTGACAAGTATCAATAAATTATCCTCTGATGGCTGGAAACTTGATGTCTTATTCAGAAACTTCCTCACACAGCAAAATCTGGGCTTTAAGTTTCAAGTGAAATTATTAAGATCCCACATCTAATTTAAGGACAGACAGAAGATATGCAAATTAAAAACAATAAAACAAACATGTATATAGTCACCCTACAGCACACAGGATGGAGTTTTACCATAGTTGGGAATTTTCTTGCTGTACACAACTTGAAACTATTCTGTTTGCCATGCAAACATATTTAGAATTCCCTCACAAGTTTAAAAAAAATGCAAGCCTCAGTTCCTGGATAAATGGAAGAATCACAAAAATTAAAACTAAATTAATGTAGATATGGAAGTGGAGAATGACAAGCTGTCTCTTTCCATAAGGCTGATGAGTTTTCTTTTTTGAATATTATTTTTAGCTTCACATTTTTGTAAGAGGAGGATAAATAAATACAATTGTCTAAAATAAGAATGAAAAAAAAATCACCGTTTTATTTAATGAGCTTTGAAAGGGATATAAAAATCCTTTTATTTGTATCCTATTTTAAAAAAGCTTTGTTGTTTTGTTTTGTTATTCTCATGAAAAATATTTGGAATATGGGACCACAATTGATATGTATTTCTATAAATAAACACAAAATTGCATGTTGACTAAAAAGTTCATCTTATTTTATGGCTTAACTCACTCTTTACAAAGTTATTGTGGTTGTTACAAAAAATATTTCCACATTCTACAAAATTGTTTTGTCATGACCTGAATAAAATAAAGTATAAATCTAATTTAAGCTTAATTCAAAAAGGGAGCAAAGGGTAGCATTTGAGTTTGAATACATACTTTGCAAATCAACTCTAATACTAATCAAACAGTCATTCTATATGACTTCATATATGTCATGTTTGTGAAAATATAGTCCACAATAAATAAGTCATTTAGAATGTAGAGTTTATAAAAATAAAGGGAAGAAAGAAAATATTTCAAGCGGAATATTTGTGGCAAACAAACTGCTATAGTATCTGAGTCCCTAAGAGCTGGGATATGTTCAGTGGCTTAATAAAAATCATTGGCTACAAGGATATTATTTTCAAATAGTTTATTTTTAATATTATTTTGTAAGAATGATGATGATATCAGTATAATATACATTTTCCAGCTCTGTACTCCAAATACAGCCTAGAGATGTTGCTATGTTCTTGACATAATGGCTAATAATTCCTGTGTGTAAAAATAAAGGAAACAGATCAATTATTTCTGACAATACTCCTTGTGTCCTCCACACACTCATTTTAAAATAAAATCTGCCTAAAGTGCTATATGAATTGTCTATTTTTATGTACAAATTACTACAAAATGTAATGGCCTAAACAAATAAACATTTATTTTCTTATTATGTCTATGATTTAAAAAACAGGAGCAGTTTAGCTGGATGGTTCTGTTTTAGGATCTCTCATAACACTGCAATGAAGGTGTTGGCTGAGATTGCAATCATTTACATGTTTGACCAACACTGGAAAATCTGCTTCCAAGCTTCCTCACAAGGACTTGTCAGGTGATCTCCATTCCTTACAGAAGGAGATCTCAGTTTACCACCACATGGTCCTCTCTGTAGATCTCTTGGAGTGTCTTCATGGCACCTGGCTTTTCCTAAAGTGAGTGATCCAAGAGAGAGAAGGAAAAAACCACAATGCCTTTTACATTCTATTCTTACAAGTCACCCATTGTTACTTTCACCAGAGTCTATTCATGAGAATTGAACAACCCAAAGTCCAATGTACCTGTGAAAGGAGGTGAATTAGGCTCCAATTTGGAAGTGATTGTCACCGAAGATTTATGAACTCATTAGAAAAGCCCCTGATGCTGGGAAAGACTGCAGGAAGAGAAGGGGATGACATAGGACAAAATGGTTGGATGGTATCACAGATTCAATGGACATGAGTTTGAGCAAACCCCAGAAAATGATGAAGGACAAGGAAGCCTGGTGTGCTGCAGTCCATGGGGGTCACAAAGAGTTGGACATGACTGAGTGATTGAACAACAGTGAACATTACCAAAGATTTATGAACACAATTTAAAACTTCCAAAAATGAACTCATGGTATGTAAATCTCACAATTGTGGGTTATGATAGTGCTCACATATCATGAAAATATGTAAAAAATTCAAATTTCACCCACTAGAGAGATCTGGACTAATTCCCTCAAATTAGTCAGAACAGTATTTAAAGAATGTAAAAGGGCAATGAAATACAATGTGCGGTTTATATGTGATGTCTATACCGTATGAGACACTTTATTTGCTCATTCATTTATTCATATCTTAATTTTTAAAAATATATGTAGAAGGAAAATTATGGAAGTGCTCCTGTGCTTCTTTTTTTTTGTCTGGAGAGAAAAATAAACATTAAATGCCCTTTACCTGTCTCAGAGGAGATAATAAGGACTCATGAAAATATGGGGAAAGGGAGTGGCATGATATACTGTTTCAGAAAACCTTGGCTGGTGTCATACATACAAAATACTGAAGGAAAACTAAAGATGGAAGACCAATTAAGAGTCAGTGAAATAATATGGACAATAGACAAGTATTAAAATTTATGGTAGTGGTCATGAGAAAGATAAAAAGGAAATGGATTTAAGAAATATGTTGAAGAAAGAGCAATTATCCTTAAGGAAGATTTGTATTATTTTTTTTTCCCCATTGGACTTTGAGAAGAATTTATATATTCATTTCACAATTAAAGCACATTCTTTTGCAGTAATGAAGGGAAACCAGCCTTAATTCCAGATCTACACTTGAGTATTCAGTTAATTCATGGCTTCTGGTGGAAAATGCACAACCATACCAATGCTCACACAAGCAGAGGGAGCATGAAAGAATAAGAGAAAGTGAGAAACAATTATAACTAGAGCATTCTAATTCTTTCTCATGTTCAGTTTGGTTCAGTCCCTCAGTTATGTCTGACTCTTTGCGAGCCCATGAATCGCAGCATGACAGGTCTCCCTATCCATTACCAACGCCCGGAGTTCACCCAAACTCATGTGCATCGAATCGGTGATGCCATCCAGCCATCTCATCCTCTGTTGTCTCCTTCTCCTCCTGCCCCCAATCCCTCCCAGCATCAAGGTCTTTTCCAATGAGTCAACTCTTCACATGAGGTGGTCAAAGTTTGGAGTTTCAGCCTCAGCATCAGTCTTTCCAATGAACACCCAGGACTGATCTCCTTTAGGATGGGCTGGTTGGATTTCCTTGCAGTCCAAGGGACTTTCAAGAGTCTTCTCCAACACCACAGTTCAAAAGCATTAATTCTTCGACACTCAGCTTTCTTCACATCCAGCTCTCACATCCATACACGACTACTGGACAAACCATAGCCCTTTTGAATATGCTATCTAGGTTGGTCATAACTTTCCTTCCAAAGAGTAAGCATCCTTTAATTTCATGGTTGCAATCACCATCTGCAGTGATTTTGGAGCCCCCAAAATATAAAGTCTGACACTGTTTCCACTGTTTCTCCATCTATCTCTCATGAAGTGATGGGACCAGATGCTATGATCTTCGTTTTCTAAATGTTGAGCTTTAAGCCAACTTTTTCACTCTCCACTTTCACTTTCATCAAGAGGCTTTTAGTTCGTCTTAACTTTCTGCCATAAGGGTTGTGTCATCTGCATATCTGAGGTGATTGATATTTCTCCCGGCAATCTTGATTCCAACTTGTGCTTCTTCCAGTGCAGTGTTTCTCATGATGTACTCTGCATAGAAGTTAAATAAGCAGGGTGACAATATACAGCCTTGACGTACTCCTTTTCCTATTTGGAACCAGTCTGTTGTTCCATGTCCAGTTCTAACTGTTGCTTTCTGACCTGCATACAGGTTTCTCAAGAGGCAGGTCAAGTGGTCTGGTATTCCCATCTCTTTCAGAATTTTCTACAGTTTATTGTGATCCACACAGTCAAAGGCTTTGGCATAGTCAACAAAGCAGAAATAGATGTTTTTCTGGAACTCTCTTGTTTTTTCGATGATCCAGTGGATGTTGGCAATTTGATCTCTGGTTCCTCTGCCTTTTCTAAAACCAGTTTGAACATCTGGAATTTCACAGTTCACGTATTGCTGAAGCCTGGCTTGAAGAATTTTGAGCAGTTAGACATTAGTCAAAGTTTGTTTGGCTGTGTTTTTATGTAAGTAACTACATGTTTATTTTCCAACAAATTCCCTGATGCATTTTGGAATAAATTGAATGATAAGATGGAAATATGTATATAAAATAATATAGAGGAGAAGGAATAATCTTGACACACAGATTTCTGTTTTGATTTCATCAGTACCTAGCTTTGTGATCTTGGGCATGTTCCTTAAAGTTTCTAAAACTTATTTCTTTAATTATCATAATTGAAATTTATTCAAAGGTTAAGTAAGAGGATTCAATAAAATAATTTATGTAAATACAAAGGCCAGCACCTGACACTTAGTAAACTCTAATAGATATTTTTGACTAACTTTATTTTATAGATAATATTATTAGGACTGCTTTGATAATATGGAGCTAGCTGAGTTGAACTGGAAAAGAGAGTTGACAGTCTTGGTCAGGTCAAAGCAAAAATCCTCTTTGAATTGTCTTTGGGATTCACATCATTCATTCACTGGGATTGGAATGGAGCCATGTTAGCAAAAGTACATTGGTGTCCTGGAGTCTTCACAAAGTCCTAAGAGAAAAAACACTAACGACTTCAATACAGCCCTCCTGAGGGCAGAAGAGGCAGGGGACAGAGACAGATAATTTTACCAGTGGGAGATTATTTTGCTCTTAGTCAGGAATCTGAACCCCTTGAGGGTCTTGATGATTTCCACAGAGAAGATTTCAGAAGGCCTTAAACCCAGTGAGGATTTTGGATACTATCCCATGGATACTGAAATCTACACTGAAATGGTTTAAGCAGGGAGTCATAAGGGCAACAGTGGCCGATGCTATGTGACTAATGCATTGGCTGCATATGGGTGACCTCAAAGTGAGAAAAACTCCAAGTTCAGTGAATTGCCATTAACAGGAGACAAAGAATGAACAAAAAGGAGCAGGCATCTGTATTTTGAGACTGCATTTCTGAAAGAAAGTTAATATAATTAACAGAAATAGATAAGTTCAGATGAGGAGTTGCTTTATTGAAACATTAATTTTTTTTTTTAGGAAAAGTGGTAGATAATCAACCTTCAAAGTAGCCTTGAGTTTATCAGAAATTATCTTAGTAATTCATTTCAAAGCAAAACTTTTACTAAGAAATTGTTCTTCATGGAGATCTATTTTTTTCATAAAATGTATCACATATATTCCCTATTAAATAGCAGATCACATTCTAAAATCTTCAAGTATTATCATTCTTCTTCCTTTTATAGCCAAAGATGCTTTTAGTTTTGAGTCATCTATATTACTTTTAATTTTTTAAACATCAGGTTGACAGCTGATTCTCAAGCACATAATGCATTAGGTCAGATTGTTAAACATGATTTTGAAAATAGTTATGCAATATTCCTTTTTGACATGTCAGTAAATTAAAATGATAAATGATTTTTTATAGTGTCTGAAAAATAAAACTGCAAAAATATTCACAGGATATATAAAACTCATTATATGTTTTTAATGAAAAGCATTTCCAATTTTTATGAGTTTTTGCTTGTTAACAAATAATTCTGTTGGCACTTTCTGATATATTTCTAGAAATCAGTATGCTATAATCATTTAGTTATTTTGGATTTTTAAGTTTCAAATTATGCTATTTTTTATATTCCTGATAATACTAAATTATTGTAATAGAACCCCATACTCCATTAAAATATTATTTTCAACATGATTATCACTGAATAGCTATTAAAGAACTCTTCTCACTGAGCAAATTGGACTTAAAACCCAATCATTTAATGTGTTTTTCAGAAATTTTACTCCATTCCAAAGATATTCAAGTTGCTCTCCTCAAATGCAAGTGTGTAATTCATAATTTTATAACTAACTTGCTTCAAATGTCAAAAAATTCACTATTAGTGTAAAATACCATTAAAATTTGCTTTTTAATTTGCTGTCTAGGTGGGTCATAACTTTTTTCTAAGGAGCAAGTGTCTTTTAATTTCATGGCTGCAGTCACCATCTGCAGTGATTTTGTAGCTCCCCAAAATAAAGTCTTTCACTGTTTTGAATATTTCCACATCTATTTGCCATGAATTGATGGGACTGGGTGCCATGATCTTAGTTTTATGAATGTTGAGATTTAAGCCAACTTTTTCACTCTTCTCTTTCACTTTCATCAAGAAACTCCATAGTTCCTCTTCACTTTCTGCCATAAGGGTAGTGTCATCTGCATATCTGAAGTTATTGATATTTCTCCTGGCAATCTTGATTCTATCTTGTGCTTCATCTAGCCTGCCATTTCGCATGATATACTCTCTGAATATAAGTTAAATAAGCAGGGTGACAATATACAGCCTTGATGTAATCCTTTCCCAATTTGGAACCAGCCTGTTGTTCCATGTCCAGTTCTAACTTGCTTCTTGACCTGCATACAGATTTCCCAGGAGACAGGTAAGGTGGTCTGCTATTCCCAATTCTTGAAGAATTTTCTGCAGTTTATTGTGATCCACACAGTCAAAGGCTTTGGTGTAGTCAATAAAGCATAAGTAGATGTTCTTCTGGAACTCTTTTGGTTTTTTTGATGATCTAGTAAATGTTTGGGAGAAGGCAATGGCACCCCACTCCAGTACTGTTGCCCAGAAAATCCCATGGATGGAGGGGCCTGGTAGGCTGCAGGCCATGGGGTCACTAAGAGTCAGACACGACTGAGTGACTTCACTTTCACTTTCCACTTTCATGCATTAGAGAAGGAAATGGCAACCCACTCCAGTGTTCTTGCTTGGAGAATCCCATGGATGGAGAAGCCTGGTAGGCTGCAGTCCATGGGGTCGCACAGAGTCGGACATGACTGAAGTGACCTAGCAGCAGCAGCAGCAGCAGCAGTAAATGTTTGCAATTTGACCTCTGGTTCCTCTGCCTTTTCTAAATCTAGCTTGAACATATGGATGTTCATGGTTCATGTACTATTGAAGCCTGGCTTGGAGAATTTTGAGCATTACTTAAAAGATGCTTGCTCCTTGGAAGAAAAGCTATGACCAACCTAGATAACAAACAAACAAACAAAAAAGCAGAGACATTATTACTTTGCCAACAATAGTCCATCTAGTCAAAGCTATGGTTTTTTCAATAGTCATATATGGAGTCAGACACAACTGAGTGATTTCACTTTCATGCATTGGAGAAGGAAATGGCAACCCACTCCAGTGTTCTTGCTTGGAGAATCCCAGGGATGGCAGAGCCTGGTGGGCTGCCATCTATGTGGTGCCACAGAGTTGGACACAACTGAAGCTACTTAGCATCAGCAGCAGCAGCATATATGGATGTGAGAGTTGGACTATAAAGAAAGCTTAGCACTGAAGAATTGATGCTTTTGAAGTGTGGTGTTGAAGAAGACGCTTGAGAGTCCCTTGGTCTGTGAAGAGATCCAACCCGTCCATCCTAATGGAAATCAGTCCTGAGTGTTCATTGTAAGGACTGATGTTGAAGCTGAAACTCCAATACTTTGACCACCTGATGTGAAGAACTGACTCATTTGAAAAGACCCTGATGCTTGAAAAGATTGAAGGCAGGGGCAGAAGGGGATGACAGAGGATAAGATGGCTGGATGGCATCAGCAACTCAATGGACATGAGTTTAAGTAAGCTCCAGGAGTTGGTGATGGATAGGGAAGACTGGCGTGCTGCAGTTCATGGGGTTGCAAAAAGTCAAACACAACTAAGCGAATGAACTGAACTAAACCATTAAAATATAAAATTTACAAAAATTTTCTGTTAGTGAAAATAGATATAAATTTAACATTTGGTAATATGTCATCTGCCATTTAGAAAAATTTAACTAGTCTCACCTCAGTATCTGGAGGGAGACTGGTTTCAGGACTTCTATGGATACCAAATTCATGAATGCTCAGGTCCTTTGTATAAAATGGTGTAGTATTTCCATGTAACTTCCTGTATACTTTAAATCATGTCTAGATTACCTAAATACCTAAAACAATGTAAATGCTATGTAAATAGTTGCAAATGCTATGGAAATTATTGATGGTGCACAAATAAAATTCAAATTTTGCTTTTTGGAACTCCCTGGAATTTATTTCCAAATAGTTTTCATCCACAATTAGTTTAATCTGTGGATTTGGAATCCTTGGATATGGAATGCCAGCTGTATAGTAGATTTGTTACTACAGTTTGGAAAATAGGGTCTCTATGACCCTCCTGGAGAAGGCAATGACAACCCACTCCAGTACTCTTGCCTGGAAAATCCCATGGATGGAGGAGTGTGGTAGGTTACAGTCCATGGAGTCGCAAAGAGTCGGACATGACTGAGCGACTTCACTTTCACTTTCATGACCCTCCACGAAGCTTCCCTCATGGCTCAGTGGTGAAGAATTCATCTGTCGGGCAGGAGTTGCAGATTTGATCCCTGTGTTGGGAAGATCCCGTGGTGAAGGAAGGCCACCCACTCCAATATTCTTACCTGGGAAATTCCATGGACAGACTAAGCAGGTGGGCTACAGTCTTTGGGGCCACAAAGAATCAGACTCAGTTTAGCAAATGAACAGCAACAAAAACAAGGACTCTCCACAGAATGCTGTAGCTCTGAAAATATTAGCACTGCACATAAAAAGAATAATCAGTATACACACTTTAGGCCTTCATCACAAGCCCAGAAATGAGCATTCACATTACATAGAAATTTCCTCAAGCCCCTTTGTAATCTCTCGCCCTTCCCTGTTAATGTGTTTTATCTTATCCCCATGTATACCCTGATATAACTTTTGGTACTACTAAAAGATTACTAAAAGATTAGTTTTCATTTTCTAGAATTATATATAATTGGAATCACACAGTATTATTATTTGTCTATCTAATATAATTCAGTATGATGATGTGATTGTGTATATTGATTTCACCTTCAATCTTACTCTTGAGTATTCTTCCAGATGTATATAACAATTTTTTTATATATATACTTACCTGTTTATGAGTATTTTTTCCAGTTTTGGATTATTACAAATATAGCTGCTGCATACATTTTTGTAGGAGTTTTTGTACAAATAAATGCTTTTTATTTTTCTTGGGTATTAATGCCTAGGAGTGAAATATCTGAATTATGTAGTAAACACATGTTTAACATTTAAAAAGGCAGTCTATAGCAAGTGATATCTCATTTTGATTATAAATTGGTCACTCCAATGATGTTGTTTTTTTTCAATAAGAATTTGTATAGATTTTTTACTATTCCTTCCTTCCCTGAATGGTGGTTGTTTTTTTTCAGTTGCTCAGTTGTGTCTGACTCATTGCAACCCCATAAACTGCCACACAACAGGCTCTCATCTCCTTCACTATATCCCAGAGTTTGCTCAAACTCATGTCCATTGAGTGGATGATGCCATCCAACCATTTCATCCTCTGACACCCCTTTCTCCTCTTGCCCTCAATCCTTCTCAGCATCAGGGTCTTTTGCATTTAGTCAACTCTTTGCATCAAATGGCCAAAGTATTGGAGTTTCAACTTCAGCACCAGTCTTTCCAATGAATATTCAGGGTTGACTTCCTTTAGGATTGACAGGTTTGATCTCATTGCAGTTGAAGGAACTCTCAAGAGTCTTCTTCAGCTGCACAATTTGAAAGCATCAATTCTTTGGCCCTTAACCTTCCTTATGGTCCAAATCTCACATCCATACATGACTTCTGGAAAAACCATAGCTTTGACTAGGTGGCCCTTTGTCAGCAAAGTGATGTCTCTGTCTAGGTTTGTCATAACTTTCCTTCCAAAAGCAAGCGTCTTAATTTTATAGCGGCAGTCACTATCCACAGTAATTTTGGAGCCCAAGAAAACAAAATCTGTCACTCTTTCTACCTTTCTATTTGCCATGAAGTGATGGGACTAGATGTCATGATCTTAGTTTTTGAATGTTGAGCTTTTGGTAGAATATACCAATACAGCCATAAAAGCCTCAAGTTGTCCCTGTGGAAGGCTTTTAACCTTAAGTTCAATGTCTTTAATGGATGAAAGGACTATTCAGATCATGTTTTTGTTGAGAAAGTTTTGTTACTCTTATCTTTCAAGATGGATTACCGTGATATTGAATGGTTTGCCTTGGAAACGAACAGAGATGATTCTGTCGTTTTTGAGATTGCATCCAAGTACTGCATTTCGGATTATTTTGTTGACCATGATGGTCACTCCATTTCTTCTGAGGGATTCCTGCCCACAGTAGTAGATATAATGGTCATCTGAGTCAAATTCACCCATTCCAGTCCATTTCAGTTCACTGATTCCTAGAATAGCGACATTCACTCTGGCCATCTCTTTTCTTGTTTGACCACTTTCAATTTGCCTTGATTCATGGACCTGATATTCCAGGTTTCTATGCAATATTGCTCTTTACAGCATCGGACCTTGCTTCTATCATCAGTCACATCCACAGCTGGGTATTCTTTTTGCTTTGGCTCCATCCGTTCATTCTTTGTGGAGATATTTCTCCACTGATCTCCAGTAGCATATTGGGCACCTACTGACCTGGGGAGTTTCTCTTTCAGTATCCTATCAATTTGACTTTTCATACTGTTCATAGGGTTCTCAAGGCAAAAATATTGAAGTGGTTTGTCATCCCCTTCTCCAATGGACCATATCCTGTCAGATCTCTCCACCACGACCAACCCACCTTGGGTTGCCCCAAGGGCATGATTTAGTTTCAATGAGTTAGAGAAGGCTGTGGTCCTAGTGTGATTAGATTGACTAGTTTTCTGTGAGTATGGTTTCAGTGTGTTTACCCTCTGATCCCCTCTTGCAACACCTATCGTCTTAGTTGGGTGTCTCTTACTTTGGGCGTGGTGTATCTCTTCACGGCTGCTCCAGCAAAGTGCATGAACTCCTTATTGCCAAATTCAGACTGAAATTGAAGAAAGTAGGGAAAACCACTAGACCATTCAGGTGTGACCTAAATCAAATGCCTTATGATTATACATTGGAAGTGAGAAATAGATTTAAGGGCCTAGATCTGATAGATAGGGTGCCTGATGAACTATGGAATGAGGTTCGTGACATTGTACAGGAGACAGGGATCAAGATCATCCCCATGGAAAAGAAATGCAAAAAAGCAAAATGGCTGTCTGGGGAGGCCTTACAAATAGCTGTGAAAAGAAGAGAAGTGAAAAGCAAAGGAGAAAAGGAAAGATATAAACATCTGAATGCAGAGTTCCAAAGAATAGCAAGAAGAGATAAGAAAGCCTTCAGCGATCAATGCAAAGAAATAGAGGAAAACAACAGAATGGGAAAGACTAGAGATCTCTTAAAGAAAATCAGAGATACCAAAGGAACATTTCATGCAAAGATGGGCTCGATAAAAGACAGAAATGCTATGGACATAACAGAAGCAGAAGATATTAAGAGGTGGCAAGAATACACAGAAGAACTATATAAAAAAGATCTTCACAACCCAGATAATCACGATGGTGTGATCACTGACCTAGAGCCAGACATCCTGGAATGTGAAGTCAAGTGGGCCTTAGAAAGCATCACTAAAAACAAAGCTAGTGGAGGTGATGGAATTCCAGTGGAGCTATTCAAACCCTGAAAGAGGATGCTGTGAAAGTGCTGCACTCAATATGCCAGCAAATTTGGAAAATTCAGCAGTGGCCACAGGACTGGAAAAGGTCAATTTTCATTTCAATCCCAAAGAAAGGCAATGCCAAAGTATGCTCAAACTACCGCACAATTGCACTCATCTCACACGCTAGTAATGCTCAAAATTCTCCAAGCCAGGCTTCAGCAATATGTGAACTGTGAACTTCCAGATGTTCAAGCTGGTTTTAGAAAAGGCAGAGGAACCAGAGATCAAATTGCCCACATCTGCTGGATCATGGAAAAAGCAAGAGAGTTCCAGAAAAACATCTACTTCTGCTTTATTGACTTTGCCAAAGACTTTGATTGTGTGGATCACAATAAACTGTGGAAAATTCTGAAAGACATGGGAATAGCAGACCACCTGATCTGCCTCTTGAGAAATCTGTATGCAGGTCAGGAAGCAACAGTTAGAACTGGTCATGGAACAACAGACTGGTTCCAAATAGGAAAAGGAGTTCGTCAAGGCTGTATATTGTCACCCTGCTTATTTAACTTATATGCAGAGTACATCATGAGAAACACTGGACTGGAAGAAACACAAGTTGGAATCAAGATTGCTGGGAGAAATATCAATCACCTCAGATATGCAGATGACACCACCCTTATGGCAGAAAGTGAAGAGGAACTCAAAAGCCTCTTGATGAAAGTGAAAGTGGAGAGTGAAAAGGTTGGCTTAAAGCTCAACATTGAGAAAATGAAGATCATGGCATCTGGTCCCATCACTTCATGGGAAATAGATGGGGAAACAGTGGAAACAGTGTCAGACTTTATTTTTCTGGGCTCCAAAATCACTACAGATGGTGACTGCAACCATGAAATTAAAAGATGCTTACTCCTTGGAAGGAAAGTTATGACCAACCTAGATAGCATATTGAAAAGCAGAGACATCACTTTGCCAACAAAGGTTTGCCTAGTCAAGGCTATGGTTTTTCCTGTGGTCATGTATGGATGTGAGAGTTGGACTGTGAAGAAAGCTGAGCACTGAAGAATTGATTCTTTTAAACTGTGGTGTTGGAGAAGACTCTTGAGAGTCCCTTGGACTGCAAGGAGATCCAACCAGTCCATTCTGAAGGAGATCAGCCCTGGGATTTCTTTGGAAGGAATGATGATAAAGCTGAAACTCCAGTATTTTGGCCACCTCATGCGAAGAGTTGACTCATTGGAGAAGACTCCAATGCTGGGAGGGATTGGGGGCAAGAGGAGAAGGGGACGACAGAGGATGAGATGGCTGGATGGCCTCACTGACTCGATGGACATGAGTCTGAGGAACTCTGGGAGTTGGTGATGGACAGGGAGGCCTGGCGTGCTGCGATCCATGGGGTCGCAAAGAGTCAGACATGACTCAGCGACTGATGTGATCTGATCTGATCTTTCAAGAAATTTGTCCATTTTACTTAAATTGCTTCAATTATTAGCAAAGTGTTTCTTGTAATGTTTCTTTATTATCCCTTTAAAACCTGTTGATTCTATCATGATATCATCTCTCTTGTTTCTTTGACAATCTGGTTCTTCCTTTTTTTTCCCTGATCAGTCTGGATAGATGTTATCAATTTTATAAAATTCCTCAAAGGTGTACATTTTGGGTTAATTGATTTTTACTTTGTTTCTGTTTTCTACTTTCTGATTTTCACTATGATCTTTATTCTTTCATTTCATTTATGTTGGATTTAATTTGCTCTTTTTAAAATCACCTAACCTCTTAAAGTGGAAGTGCTTGTTTCATATATGAAACTTTCATATTGTTTAATATAGTCATTTACTACTACAAAATTCTCCCTTGGTAATGCTTTTGTGGCATCCAGCAAATTTTGTTATGCTGTGACTTTACTTTCATTCAGTTCAAAGTATTTTGGACTTTAGTTTTGATTTATTTTTTGATTCCCAGGTTATTTAGAAGTATTTTCTTTATCTTCCAAATATTTGGAATTTCCAGATTTTGAGTTTCCGGATCTGTATTAACATCTAATTTATGTTAGAGTTCCATTATGTTATGTTATGTTAAATAATACTCTGTATTATTTAAATCCTATGGATTTACTGTGAAGGAAATGCAACCCACTCTAGTGTTCTTACCTGGAAAATCCTATGGACAGAGAAGCCAGTCTGGTTACAGTCCATAGGGGTGCAAAGAGTAAGACAAAACTGAGAGACTGAGTGCACATGCATAGATTTATTGAGACTAGTTTTATAGTTGATCTTGGTAAATGTTTCCTGCACAATTGAACACAGTATCCAGTCTGTTGTTTTTGGACAGATTGTTCTAAACTTGTCAATCAGGTCGATTTCATTGATAGCATTGTTCAGGTCTTTTATATTCTCCCTGATTTCTTTTTCTTTTTTTTTAAATTTTATTTTGCTTAACTTTACAATATTGTATTGCTTTTGCCATTCATCAAAATGAATCCGCCACAAGTATACATGTGTTCCCCATCCTGAACCCTCCTCCCTCCTCCCTCCCCATACCATCCCTCTGGGTCGTCCCAGTGCACCAGCCCCAAGCATCCAGTATCTTGCATCAAAGCTGGACTGGCGACTGGTTTCATATATGATATTATACATGTTTCAATGCTATTCTCCCAGATCATCCCACCCTCTCCCTCTCCCAGAGTCCATAAGACTGTTCTATACATCATTGTCTCTTTTGCTGTCTCATAAACAGGGTTATTGTTACCATCTTTCTAAATTCCATATATATGCGTTAGTATACTGTATTGGTATTTTTCTTTCTGGCTTACTTCACTCTGTATAATAGGCTCCAGTTCCATCCACCTCCTTAGAACTGATTCAAATGTATTCTTTTTAATGGCTGAGTAATACTCCATTGTGTATATGTACCACTGCTTTCTTATCCATTCATCTGCGGATGGACATCTAGGTTGCTTCCAAGTCCTGGCTATTGTAAACAGTGCTGCTATGAACACTGGGATACACGTGTTTCTTTCAATTCTGGTTTTCTCAGTGTGTATGCCCAGCAGTGGGATTGCTGGATCATAAGGCAGTTCTATTCCCAGTTTTTTGAGGAATCTCCATACTGTTCTCCATAGTGGCTGTACTAGTTTGCATTCCCACCAACAGTGTAAGAAGGTTCCCTTTTCTCCACACCCTCTCCAGCATTTATTGCTTGTGGACTTTTGGATCGCAGCCATTCTGACTGGCATGTAATGGTACCTCATAGTGGTTTTGATTTGCATTTCTCTGATAATGAGTGATGTTGAGCATCTTTTCATGTGTTTGTTAGCCATCTGTAAGTCTTCTTTGGAGAAATGTCTATTTAGTTCTTTGGCCCACTTTTTGATTGGTTCATTTATTTTTCTGGAATTGAGCTGTAGGAGTTGCTTGTATATTTTTGAGATTAGTTGTTTGTCTGTTGCTTCATTTGCTATTATTTTCTCCCATTCTGAAGGCTGTCTTTTCACCTTGCTTATAGTTTCCTTTGTTGTGCAGAAGCTTTTAAGTTTAATTAGGTCCCATTTGTTTATTTTTTATTTTATTTCCAATATTCTGGGAGGTGGGTCATAGAGGATCCTGCTGTGATGTAAGTCAGAGAGTGTTTTGCCTATGTTTTCCTCTAGGAGTTTTATGGTTTCTGGTCTTACATTTAGTTCTTTAATCCATTTTGAGTTTATTTTTGTGTATGGTGTTAGAAAGTGCTCTAGTTTCATTCTTTTACAAGTGTTTGACCAGTTTTACCAGCACCACTTGTTAAAGAGATTGTCTTTAATCCATTGTATATTCTTGCCTCCTTTGTCAAAGATAAGGTGACCATATGTGTGTGGATTTATCTCTGGGCTTTCTATTTTGTTCCATTGATCTATATTTCTGTCTTTGTGCCAGTACCATACTGTCTTGATGACTGTGGCTTTGTAGTAGAGCCTGAAGTCAGGCAGGTTGATTCCTCCAGTTCCATTCTTCTTTCTCAAGATAGCTTTGGCTATTCGAGGTTTTTTGTATTTCCATACAAATTGAGAAATTATTTGTTCTAGCTCTGTGAAGAACACTGTTGGTAGCTTGATGGGGATTGCATTGAATCTATAAATTGCTTTGGGTAGTATACTCATTTTCACTATATTGATGCTACCGATCCATGAACATGGTATATTTCTCCATCTATTAGTGTCCTCTTTGATTTCTTTCACCAGTGTTTTATAGTTTTCTATATATAGATCTTTAGTTTCTTTAGGAAGATATATTCCTAAGTATTTTATTCTTTTCATTGCAATGGTGAATGGAATTGTTTCCTTAATTTCTCTTTCTATTTTCTCATTATTAGTGTACAGGAATGCAAGGGATTTCTGTGTGTTGATTTTATATCCTGCAACTTTACTATATTAATTGATTAGTTCTAGTAATTTTCTGGTGGAGTCTTTGGGGTTTTCTACGTAGAGGATCATGTCATCTGCAAACAGTGAGAGTTTTGCTTCTTCTTTTCCAATTTGGATTCCTTTTATTTCTTTTTCTGTTCTGATTGCTGTAGCCAAAACTTCCAAAACTATGTTGAATAGTAATGGTGAAAGTGGGCATCCTTGTCTTATTCCTGACTTTAGAGGAAATGCTTTCAATTTTTCACCATTGAGGATAATGTTTGCTGTGGGCTTGTCATATACAGCTTTTATTATGTTGAGGTATGTTCCTTCTATTCCTGCTTTCTGGAGAGCTTTTAACATAAATGGATGTTGAACTTTGTCAAAGGCTTTCTCTGCATCTACTGAGATAATCATATGTTTTTTTATTTTTCAATTTATTAATGTGGTGTATTACGTTGATTGATTTGCAGATATTGGAGAATCCTTGCATTCCTGGGATAAAGCCCACTTGGTCATGGTGTATGATCTTTTTAATGTGTTGTTGGATTCTGATTGCTAGAATTTTGTTAAGGATTTTTGCATCTATGTTCATCAGTGATATTGGCCTGTAGTTTTCTTTTTTTGTGGCATCTTTGTCCGGTTTTGGTATTAGGGTGATGGTGGCCTCATAGAATGAGTTTGGAAGTTTGTCTCCTCTGCAATTTTCTGGAAGAGTTTGAGTAGGATAGGTGTTAGCTCTTCTCTAAATTTTTGGTAGAATTCAGCTGTGAAGCCGTCTGGACCTGGGCTTTTGTTTGCTGGAAGATTTCTGATTACAGTTTCAATTTCCATGCTTGTGATAGGTCTGTTAAGATTTTCTATATCTTCCTGATCCAGTTTTGGAAAGTTGTACTTTTCTAAGAATCTGTCCATTTCTTCCACGTTGTCCATTTTATTGCCATATAATTGCTGATAGTAGTCTCTTATGATCCTTTGTATTTCTGTGTTGTCTGTTGTGATCTCTCCATTTTCATTTCTAATTTTATTGATTTGATTTTTCTCCCTTTGTTTCTTGATGAGTCTGGCTAATGGTTTGTCAATTTTATTTACCCTTTCAAAGAACCAGCTTTTGGCTTTGCTGATTTTTGCTATGGTCTCCTTTGTTTCTTTTGCATTTATTTCTGCACTAATTTTAAAGATTTCTTTCCTTCTACTAACCTTGGGGTGCTTCATTTCTTCCTTTTCCAATTGCTTTAGGTGTAGAGTTAGGTTATTTATTTGGCTTTTTTCTTGTTTCTTGAGGTATGCCTGTATTGCTATGAACTTTCCCCTTAGGACTGTTTTTACAGTGTCCCATAGGTTTTGGGTTGTTGTGTTTTCATTTTCATTCGTTTCTATGCAGATTTTGATTTCTTTTTTGATTTCTTCTGTGATTTGTTGGTTATTCAGCAGCGTGTTGTTCAGCCTCCATATGTTGGAATTTTTATGGAATTTTTAATAGTTTTTCTCCTGTTATTGAGATCTAATATTACTGCACTGTGGTCAGAAAAGATGCTTGGAATGATTTCAATTTTTTTGAACTTACCAAGGCTAGATTTATGGCCCAGGATGTGATCTATCCTGGAGAAGGTTCCGTGTGCGCTTGAGAAAAAGGTGAAATTCATTGTTTTGGGATGAAATGTCCTATAGATATCAATTAGGTCTAACTGGTCTATTGTATCCTTTAAAGTTTGTGTTTCCTTGTTAATTTTCTGTTTAGTTGATCTATCCATTGGTGTGAGTGGGGTATTAAAGTCTCCCACTATTATTGTGTTATTGTTGAGTTCTCCTTTCATACTTGTTAGTATTTGTCTTACATATTGCGGTGCTCCTAAGTTGGGTGCATATATATTTATAATTGTTATATCTTCTTCTTGGATTGATCCTTTGATCATTATGTAGTGACCTTCTTTGTCTCTTTTCACAGCCTTTGTTTTAAAGTCTATTTTATCTGATATGAGTATTGCTACTCGTCCCTATTTGCATGGAAAATCCTTTTCCAGCTCTTCACTTTCAGTCCATATGTGTCCCCTGTTTTGAGGTGGGTCTCTTGTAGACAACATATGTAGGGGTCTTGTTTTTGTATCCATTCGGCCAGTCTCTGTCTTTTGGTTGGGGCATTCAACCCATTTACATTTAAGGTAATTATTGATAAGTATGATCCCGTTGCCATTTACTTTATTGTTTTGAGTTTGAATTTATATACCCTTTTTGTGTTTCCTGTCTAGAGAATGTCAGTTAGTATTTGTTGGAGAGCTGGTTTGGTGGTGCTGAATTCTCTCAGCTTTTGCTTGTCTGTGAAGGTTTTGATTTCTCCTTCATATTTGAATGAGATCCTTGCTGGGTACAATAATCTGGGCTGTAGGTTCTTTTCTTTCATCACTTTAAGTATGTCTTGCCATTCCCTCCTGGCTTGGAGAGTTTCTATTGAAAGATCAGCTGTTATCCTTATGGGAATTCCCTTGTGTGTTATTTGTTGTTTTTCCCTTGCTGCTTTTAATATTTGTTCTTTGTTAATTTGATTAATATGTGTCTTGGGGTGTTTCGCCTTGGGTTTATCCTGTTTGGGACTCTCTGGGTTTCTTGGACTTGAGTGATTATTTCCTTCCCCATTTTAGGGAAGTTTTCAACCATTATCTCCTCTAGTATTTTCTCATGGTCTTTATTTTTGTCTTCTTCTTCTGGGACTCCTATGATTCAAATGTTTTAATGTTTAATATTGTCCTGGAGGTCTCTGAGATTGTCCTCATTTCTTTTAATTCGTTTTTCTTTTTTCTCTTCTGATTCATTTATTTCTACCATTCTATCTTCTAATTTACTAATTCTATCTTCTGCCTCTGTTGTTCTACTATTTGTTGCCTCCAGAGTGTTTTGGATCTCATTTATTGCATTATTCATTATATGTTGACTCTTTTTTATTTCTTCTAGGTCATTGTTAAACCTCTTTTTTACCTTCTCAATGCTTTTCTCCAGGCTATTTATCTGTGATTCCATTTTGGTTTCCAGATTTTGGATTAATTTGACTATCATTATTCGGAATTCTTTATCAGGTAGATTCCTATTTCTTCCTCTTTTGTTTGGTTTGGTGGGCATTTATCCTGTTCCTTTACCTGCTGGGTATTCTTCTGTCTCTTCATCTTGTTTAAATTGCTGAGTTTGGGGTGTCCTTATTGTATTCTGGCAGTTTGCAGAGTTCTCTTTATTGTGGCATTTCCTCACTGTGTGTGGGTTTGTACAGGTGGCTTGTCAAGGTTTCTTGGTTATGGAGGCTTGTGTCGGTGTTCTGGTGGATGGAGCTGGATTTCTTCTTTCTGGAGTGCAATGGAGTGTCTAGTAATGAATTATGAGATGTCTATGATTTGGGGGTGACTTTGGGTAGCCTGTATATTGGAGCTCAGGGCTGTGTTCCTGTGTTTCTGGAGAATTTGCTTGGTATGTCTTGCTGTGGAACTTGTTGGCCCTTGTGTGATGCTTGGTTTCAGTGTAGGTATGGAGGCATTTGATGAGCTCCTGTCAATTAATGTTCCTTGGAATCAGGGTATGGACTTAAGCTTCTTGCTTCCAGTTATAGGTCTTATTTTTACAGTAGTCTCAAAACTTCTCCTTCTATACTGCACTCCACAACTGGACCGCTCAGAGATGTTCACGGAGTTACACAGAGAAGAGAAGAGGGAGGAAGGAGATAGAGGTGGTCAGGAGGATAAAAGGAGGGAATGAAAAGGAGAGAGACAGATCCAGTTAGTAATCAGTTCCCTAAGTGTTTTCCTTTATTTGGAACACTCAGAAATTCACAGAGTTAGATAGAGTAGAGAGGGGTTAGGGAGGAGACACAGGTGCACTGGTGGAGAAAAAGGAGAATCCGGAGATGGAGAGAACAGCCAAGCCTGTAATCTCTCTCCCTAGTAAAAAGTGGGTACTGAAGATTAGGTTCTTAAAGGTACAGAATTGGTAACAATTACCTAAAAGCAAAAATTAAAAAATCTAGAGTAGAGTTTGGAGTTTCAAAAAAAACAAAAACAGTGTTAAAGAAAAGAAGAAGGAAAAGAAAGAGAGAAAAAGAAAAAAAGAAAAAAAAAAGAGTCACAAAAGTTATGAAGAAAATATAGGTACAAAATGATAACCAATATTATAAAGCAAAAGTTAAAAATCTAGAGTAGAGTTTGGAGTTTCATAAATACAATGTTAAAGAAAAGAAGAAGAAAAGGAAAGATAGAAAAAAGAAAGAAAGAAAGAAAATAAAAACAAAACCAAAAACAAAGTCACAAAAATTATAAGAAGATATAGGCAAAAATTGATTACATATACCAGACAGCATAAATTAAAGCTCTAGATTGGAGTTTGGAATTTCAGGAATACAATGTCAAAGAAAAGATGAAGAGATAGAAAGAGGGAGGAAAAAAAAAGTCACAAAAGTTATAAAAAAAAAAAACAGATACAAAATTCATAACAATTACCAATAAGCTAAACTTATGAATCTAGAGCAGAGTTTGGAGTTTCAAAAATACAATGTTAAAGAAAATAAAAAAAGAAAGAGAAAAAAAAGAGAAAGAAGAAAAAAGAAAAAAAGAAAGAGGGGGTCGCAAAAGTTATAAAAAATATATATATGAAGTTTAGTTTTTTTTTTTTTAAAAAAAAAGAAGGGTCTTTTATTTGTTTATTTATTTTTAATTATTTATTTTTTTACAAAGTAATAGTAGGTTCTAAAAGTGAAAATTAAAGCAGTACTAGAGGATAGAAAAAAAAAAAAAATTTTTTTTTCTTCCTTTAAAAAAAAAAAAGAAAGAATGAAAAAATGATGGTAAAAATAGTAAAAATATGTGTAAGACTTTCTCTGTTATTGTGGATATTGTGGGT
Source organism: Tragelaphus eurycerus (assembly GCA_935064755.1). Taxonomy (NCBI): domain Eukaryota; kingdom Metazoa; phylum Chordata; class Mammalia; order Artiodactyla; family Bovidae; genus Tragelaphus; species Tragelaphus eurycerus. The sequence continues at coordinate 6,582,503 of CAKXYN010000012.1, read as the reverse complement.
TCAGTTCATTTTCGGCTGGTTCCTTGTTCCGGCTTAAATTTCTCAAGGTCTATAGGCCCCTTTCTATGTAGTTGGCACTAACCACGGGGTTGTAGTTTATTGCCTGTCGCTTCCACAGCGCTTCCCTCTGTTATAACTTCTTCTGTTTGCTGGTCTCTTCAGTGTCCGATTTCTGCCCTGATACAAAGAGGGCAGTGGTGGACACCCTTTTTTTTTTTTATTTTTAGGCTCACTTGTTCAGTCGCACTGTGGGGAGGGAGAGACGCTGCAAATAAATAACACTGGCGTGTGCACGCAGTGGCTCAGCCACACTGGGCCTGCCCCAGCTCACGACGTGTGTAGCCTCCCTGCCCACTCTGCTCAGGTTCTCTGTTTCCCCACCGGAACCCTTCGCGACCGGCCCTGGGCTGCTTGCCCCTCCCAGGTATAAGCTGCTCAAGTTCAAGCACTCGGGTAGTCCTCAGAGGCCCAGGCTTGGTTGGGCCTGCATTTTGTGCCCTTCGCAGATTCCAGCTGCGCAGGTAATGAGGTGTTTAGCAATCATGGCTTCTGCGACTTATCGCCTCCCCGCCACCCAGTTTTCTAGGTGTACAACCGGCGCACTTTCTTAGGCGGATGTTGTCCGACTAGAGCCCCAAGAAGTCTTAGATAGAGCAAGCGTGGCTTCTGCGACTTATTGCCTCCCCGCCACTCGGTTTTCTTGGTGTACAACCGGCGCACTTTCTTAGGCTGATGTTGGCTGACCAGAGCCCCAAGAACTCTTAGTTAGCATAGAAGCCTGCTTACAGTTTTGTGGATAATGTCTCTCTGGGGCTGCAATTGCCTCCCTCCGGCTCTGGCTGCCTGTCACTGGAGGGGAACGGTCTGCAGCCTGCTATCTCTGTACAGTCCTTTGTTCTGTGTGCGGGCCTGGCGGTGTCTTAGGTTAGGGCTGGCTTTTCGTGTGGTAGGTATCCCACAGTCTGGTTTGGTAGCCCAAATTATTTCGCTCAGGTAGCGCTCAGGCTATTCAGGCAGTCCTTCCTCTAGCGATGCAGCCCACGATACAGACTGTGCCGCGCCTCCCTGCCCATCCCCTGCTTGCAAATGGCGGATGCAGGTGTTTGCGCTGCTTCTCCGCTGGGGAAGTTATCGTAGGGCTAGTAGTCTGTGGGTTTTATTTATTTATTTATTTTCCTCCCTGTTATGTTGTCTTCCGTGCTTCCCAGGCTCGGCACAGACTCGGCAGTGAGAATACTTCCTGGTGTTTGGAAACTTCTCTCTTTTTAAGACTCCCTTCCCAGGACAGAGGTCCGTCCCTCCCTCTTTGTCTCTTTTTTGTCTTTTATATTTTTTCCTACCTCCTTTAGAAGGCAATGAGTTGCTTTTCTGGGTGTCTGATGTCCTCTGCCGGCTTTCAGAAGTTGTTTTGTGGAATTTACTCAGTGTTTAAATGTTCTTTTGATGAATTTGTGGAGGAGAAAGTGTTCTCCCCGTCCTATTCCTCTGCCATCTTAGCTCCTCCCCCCTGATTTCTTTTTACTTAAGTTACAGTTTATTGAGAGGAGACTATTGAAATCTCTCACTTTAATAATGGAATTACTTTGTTCTCCTTGCAGTTCTGTCAACTTTCCTTTCACATTTTTTGAAACTCTACTAGATGCATAAACATTTAGGATTATTCCACCTTCTTGATAAACTGACCCTTTAATAAATATGGGATGACATTCTATAGCTCAAGTAATATTTTCTCTGTAATCCACATTGGCTGACATTTATATAACCTCTTCAAGCTTTCTTTGGATTAAAATTAGCATAGTATAAATTTTTCCTTCCTTTTAAGTTATTTATGTCTTTATATTTAAAGTGAATTTCTCATAAGCAACATACAGTTGGATGTTTCTTCCAAATCCAACTAAGAAAATCTTCCTTGAACTGGAATATTTTGACCATTTCATGTGATTGTTGATACTCTTAGGAGATTTATTGTGAGAAACTGGTTCACATGATTATGGAGTTTGAGAAGTGGCACAATCTGCTATCTGTGAACTGAATTATAGTGGTATAATTCAATCCAAGTCCAAAAGCCTGAGAACCATATGAGTCAATGGTGCAAATATCAGCATGAGGTCAAGAGAAGATGACAAGAGCTATCTCAGCTCAAACAGTGAGGCAAGAAAAAAAAGCAAAAATGTTTTCTCCAACTTTTGTTCAATTAAAGCATTAATTGGTTTGATGTCCACTCACAGTAGGGAGGACAATCTCTTTTTACTGAACTCACTGATTGAAATGCTAATCTCATCCATAAACACCTTCTCAGACACACCAAGAAATAATGTTTAATTTGGGCACTCCATGACCAGTGATTTTGTTTTTTAGTCAGTAACTCTTTTGTGACCCCATGGACTATAGCCCACCAGACTCCTCTGTCCATGGGATTTCCCAGACAAGAATACTAGAGAGGGTTGCCATTTCTCCAGGGGATCCAGGGGATCTCCCCAATCCAGGGATCAACCCCATGTCTCCTGTATTGACAGGTGGCTTCTTTACCAGTGAGCCAGGACTACTTTTATGGTGAGTGAAGTAACACATTAAACATCTCATACAGGGTCTTCTTTTTCTAAAAAATATCAACTATTCATACAGTGTAATCAGCCAGAAGCATATAATGAATACACATACACACAACACACAGCACACAGGCACACAAGCGTGCGCACACACACACACAATTAGTTCTTTTTTCATGGAAAACTGTAACAAATTGTTAAAGATGGCCTCAAATTATTTGACTCTTCTCGTGCTAAGACATTAAATGAGGTCAGACTCCCTGAACACTGAATAGAGCCTGGCCTTCGAAAATTACTTGTATACTGTAGAAAGGATGATGCATGATTTTCCAAGGCTATGTCAGAAGAAGCCATGAAAATTCTGCCTCACTTGTTGGAATGCTCTCTCTTGGAGCCCTGAGACCCCATGTAAGACACATGACTTCCCTGAGACTGCCATGCTTTGAGAAACATAGAGACACATAGTGACATTTCATGTAGACACTCCAGCCAGTATTCTAGCTGAGCTCATTCTTTGAGTCATATGAAGCCACACATTGCAAATGAGAATAAGTCTCCAGATCTTTCTAGCTGCTAGCTTTTTCAGTTTCCATAATTCTTTAGGTCTTCCCAGGCAGAATCTTAGATATGGAGCAGGAACAAGCAAGCTCCACTGTGCTTACACCCAAATTTATGACCCAAGAAATCATAAACATAAGGCAATCCTTGTTTTATGCCACTGAATTTGAGACTCTTTTAAATAAAATGTAACCAACAGAACAACTCAAATATATTCAAATAATGCACTGAGACACACCCATTCTTAATAAAAATTTATATTATAATGTCTACTGGTTTAGGCTGATATCATAATGCCTAAATAATATATATCAAGGGTTAAATTGTCATAGTCTATTTACTCACTTTTTTTGATAGTCTGACTCACCTGATATTTCCAAAATTCTTCCAATCATAAGAGTCAGCATGGGTATAGTAAAATATATAGTTTTTACAGGCTCTTCTTTTGAAGTTTCCAGTATACTAGGTCTGAGGTAAAAATCCAGAGAGCTGCATTTTTAGCAAGTTTTTGAGGCATATTTGGGAACACTAGCTGAATACAAGGTTAAATTTAACCATCAGAAGCAGAAGTTATAAATCAATAGACCATTAAAAATTCCTGACACCTACATTTGCAATCAAAATTTTGTATAAACATTACATATTTTCTTAAGAAATTGTGTAATATTTATTAGATTCCAAAGGCATTTCTGACCCCTAGATGAACAACAACAAAAGAAGTCAGTCTAAAGGAATCTTCAGAAGACCACAAATTAACATTTTTTCTTATATAAACTTTAAAAAAAACATTGATCAATGATCACCTCAAAGCTAATATTCCTGACAAGTAACTTGAGTTCTATTATTTTTCCTCGCTGGTAGACTGGTAAAGTACAAAGTCATTCTCTTTAATATTTAAATAATCAAGATGTGAAACTAGACTAACATTTTAAAAATAAATCTCAGTTGTCCCAAGAAAGATAAATAAACAGAAATATATTCCACCTCCTAATAATGATGAACACAAGGTGCCTTATCCAGTGAACTACGATTTTCCTCTGAAGAGATGAATTTTTTCAACTGTAACACATAGAGAAAGGAATGATCACAGGTCCCTAATACTGCATCATAGATCATAACCACATGCTCATTTCAGGCTGTAAAAAATTTCAAGCTGTGGTAACAAAATGTCTTCCTTGGCCATTGTTTCAGATTTATAGAATCACAAAACACTCACTCTTCCTGACATGAGAACCCTCTCCATCTAGTTACCTGAGACAGAATTTTTCACAGATCCTAGTAAGTGATTGGAGAAGGCAATGGTACCCCACTCCAGTATTCCTGCCTGGAAAATCCCATGGATGGCAGAGCCTGGTAGGCTGCAGTCCATGGGGTCACTAAGAGTCGGACACGACTGAATGACTTCACTTTCATGCTTTGGAGAAGGAAATGGCAACCCACTCCAGTGTTCTTGCCTGGAGAATCCCAGGGACGGGGGAACCTGGTGGGCTGCCGTCTACGGGGTCGCACAGAGTCGGACACGACTGAAGTGACTTAGCAGCAGCAGCAGCAGTAAGTGATAGTTATCTATGGAATTTAAAATTTGACTTCTCATGCACTGTTCAATCACATTTGCATAGTTATCTATCACTAAATACAAAATACTTCAAAACACCGTGCCTGAAAATAACAATAAACACATATTATGTTACATGTTACTGGGTCAGGAATCCTACAGTAGCTTAGCTTTATGGTTATGGCTCAGTGTCTCTGATAAGGCTACAGTCAAGATGTTGGTCAGAATGGTAACCATCTGAAGCTCTGGCTATGGCTGGGAAAAACAACCTTATGCATGAAGTCTTTTTGACCTCTACTCAGCTATGTAAAGAATAGGCCTTGGTCATGGAGTGCTTCTTTACCAAGATATAAAGGGCTCACACAGCTGGTAACAAGCTTACCACTTTATGTGGGAATCTCCTTCCTTGTTGGACATTCCATAAGTTCTCTTTTGTTTCTGCTTAAAGCTTGTGCCTCACGTGGCATCTGGCCAACTCCACAGTTAATGTTTCTCTTCCTCGAGGAAGGGACAGGGTTCTTCCACTGTGGCACAAAGCTAATCTTGTTCTGTCTTTTCTATATATAAATGAAACTCTGTTCTATTCACTACTTGATTGAGTCGTGTTTCCCCTGGTGATTCCAATACCAAAATACAATGGGCAGAAGTGTTTATGGCCCTCTCATAGAATTGATAACTGGTATACGGTGCTCTACTTAACAGCTAGTGTTGAAGAATCCAATCCTATGGATTCTTGGTTGGAAATCCAGTCCTTATTTTGGTGAAAGTGTTAGTCACTCAGTCATGTCCAACTCTGCAACCCCCATGAAACGTAGCCTGCCAGGCTCCTCTGTCCATGGGATTTTCCAGGCAAGAATACTGAAGTGGGTAGCCATTCCCTTCTCCAGGGGATCTTCCCAACCCAGGGATTGAACCCGGGTCTCCTGCATTGCAGGCAGATTCTTTACCATCTGAGTCACCAGTGTAGAAAGACTCAGTTCATTTTCAGAGGGCCACCTGAATAATTTCATAGCATGGCAGCTTCTTTCAGAGCAAGTGATCAAAGAGAAATAAAAGATGAGGGCCAAATGTTTATTGTCTCACATCAGGCATCAATTTCCTAGAATCCTTTGAACAGTAAGCTCTCTTCACTTTGGTCCTCTTTACTGTCAATCTCCTTCAATGATTTGTAATAATTTGCATTATTTCCACAATACTGTACTGGTTACAAGGTCTACTCTATTAAATGTGGGAGGGGATCATGCAAAGGAACACCAAATGAACCCTATAAATGGGAATCATTGGGGCCATCTTTGAGGCTGCTTACATGCAGTCAAAGCGTATATGTGGTTGGACACACTGAAGAAGTTATCTAAAAGGTAATTGCAAAGTCAGTGTGAATAATCTTTTCAACAAAGTCCATCAGTCAGCTCCTTTATCTGCTCTTCCTAATGACTTTCCCTCCATTTCAGTTACCTCTTGCTACGGCCACATTCTGGATCTTATCATTATTAGAAATGTTTTAACTGTGAATGTTGAAGTTTCAAGAGTCCCATTTGCCGAAACTCCTATTCTGGTTGCTAATTACCTTATTATTTTCTACAAATGTTTGTCATTCAAAAATTTCCTGATAATCTTTACATTTTCATCATCAGCTCATTTTCACATTCTCCAAAACAACTATTTCAAATCTTCTGGGATAGTTTCAAATTTCGGAGACCACCTGATTCCTTCCACTTTCAGCAGTTAATCTTGCTTACTACTCAGCAAAGAAAGCAGACATACTAGATGGGGTGTTCTTAACATCCTTAAAGAACTAACAAACTTAAAGAACTGGGTCCTTTATGTTTTCTTTCTTTCATTTTCCTTTTTTTATAATAGAGAGAAATCTTTCCCCCTTCCTGGCCCCTGTTTCTATCTGGACCCTTCTGCCTTTGAATGTATTTTACTCTATTGAATTTTCTCTTTCTATCATATATTATCAGATTTTTCTTCTTATCTGTTCTTTTTCCCTATATAAATGTGATCCAGTACTTCCATAATTAAAAATAAAAAACAGGAAGGGATGATTTGAACTCTGTTAAAGTATTAGAAAAAAAATTAGCCATAGAGTAAAAATGATGGAGTTATAAATAGAAGAACTCTGGTGGTTTAATTACATGAAACTCAAACCTGCCTAATTTACCCCCAAGCTTCATAGTTCTCTTTACTGATAGGCCTCTTGAAAGACTTGTATATACTCTCAGCCTCCACTTTTTCTCATTATATCCACTTTAACATATTTAATCTGGCATATAGATCCTCATCACTACTTTAAAATGAACCCTGGAAGAACCTTACAAATATAGAATCAACAAAAGAGCTGGTGGGAAAGAAGTGGGTGGAATTATTATCATGGCCCTTTAGAAAATCTAAACCTGTTTTAATATACTGTTCTGATTTCTTTTAGGAAAAGTTGTACCTACTTCTCTGTGCTCCAGAAGCTTTTCAAGAGGATAAAGCTTTCCAACAATGAAGAAATACATCTTTCAATAGGAAACCTGGATAGGAAATGGTACAGCCCTTTTCCCTTGGATTCCAAAATTTAGGGGCAGGAAACTCTGGCTTTCCCCATACAGCTTTGAGCATGGACAAATTAAATGATTCAGGCAAACACTCATTTCTCAGTAGAAGATAACCTTAAAAATATAAGCAAATAGTTGGAGGACCATAGAAGGAAAAAATGTAAAAAATCTTGTTGGCTGACAAGGGGGTTAGGTATTCATTCTTCATATGTGAACTTTTTAGTGAGCATATACTACACTGTAAGCACTGTGTTCATTCTAGTATGAGATGAAAATTGGAGACATCTTCTTGTGAGCAGTTATTTTTGGTTGTGCCCTGTCATTAAAAACTCTTCATCAGAGAGATAAGAACTCTTTTTCTTGCCCTTCAAGGAGGGTCTGAATTCTCCTATAGCTTAATATAGCTATTGGTATAAAACTATATGATATTGGTAAATTCCTTTCCATCAAGTTTGTATCCATATAAAAAGCTTATAAATACCTTACCACATACTCAAACCCTAGAAAGTGAGAATTACATACCTAAAAACTTTATCCTCTGCCTTTCCAAGACACTTTTTAAGGTATGCAAATGTGTCTTGGAAAACTCGGCAGCAATCAGCTTGTGTTGTATCAAGACAGATACTGCCATTTTCCTTCTATTCTCCCTATGTCTAAATTTTAACTTTTTCTCCCATTGAACTAAATGCCACATCTTCAAAAGAAAAGTATTTGAAGAGTCAAATTGTTGTGGCAGAAGTCTACGGAATCTGCATGAACAATTGCTAAAGCTATAATTTCCTAGGAGAGTTAATCAAGAAGGCATTGTGTAGTGAACAAAGGTGTACTTACGATAAAGCACATCCAGACTTTTCACAATTAGAAGGCTGAATCACAGTGGACTCTTTACTATTGTTTCCTTTTCCTTATTGAAAACCTGTAACTAAACAGGGATACAAACAACTTTTGATTACCCATTTTCAAGAGACAAAGTTAGCCTAGATAAATTATACCCACAAATAAATCTAGAGTACACTATTCTCTGGGAGTCCTCTCTCCCAACAAATATTTGTCTAGAAATTTCTCTTGAAAATAAAATTACTTGATATTTACAGTTTCTTACTTTTTTATGCTAATGCTGTACTGGAGAGGATAGCTCAAAAAAAAAAGAGGGGGGAGAAGGAAAAGCATAGAAATATGGAGAAACATAAAGAAAGAGCAAAGAGCATATTAATTGTCAAAAGTACTGACTAGGATCTTGATGCTAACTATATGATACTCATTTATTTATTTATTTATTTATTTATTTATTTATTTATTTATTTACTGAATTCATGCTTCTTTTGATTATACAGTGGAAGTGAGAAATAGATTTAAGGGCCTGGATCTGATAGAGTGCCTGATGAACTATGGAATGAGGTTCATGACATTGTACAGGAGACAGGGATCAAGACCATCCCCATGGAAAAGATGTGCAAAAAAGCAAAATGGCTGTCTGGGGAGGCCTTACAAATAGCTGTGAAAAGAAGAGAAGCGAAAAGCAAAGGAGAAAAAGAAAGATATAAATATCTGAATGCAGAGTTCCAAAGAATAGCAGGAAGAGATAAGAAAGCCTTCTTCAGCGATCAATGCAAAGAAATAGAGGAAAACAACAGAATGGGAAAGACTAGGGATCTCTTCAAGAAAATCAGAGATACCAAAGGAACATTTCATGCAAAGATGGTCTCGATAAAGGACAGAAATGGTATGGACCTAACAGAAGCAGAAGATATTAAGAAGAGGTGGCAAGAATACACAGAAGAACTGTACAAAAAAGATCTTCACGACCCAGATAATCATGATGGTGTGATCACTGACCTAGAGCCAGACAACCTGGAATGTGAAGTCAAGTGGGCCTTAGAAAGTATCACTACGAACAAAGCTAGTGGAGGTGATGGAATTCCAGTGGAGCTATTCCAAATCCTGAAAGATGATGCTGTGAAAGTGCTGCACTCAATATGCCAGCAAATTTGGAAAACTCAGCAGTGGCCACAAGATTGGAAAAGGTCAGTTTTCATCCCAATCCCAAAGAAAGGCAATACCAAAGAGTGCTCAAACTACCACACAATTGCACTCATCTCATACACTAGTAAAGTAATGCTCAAAATTCTCCAAGCCAGGCTTCAGCAATATGTGAACCATGAACTTCCTGATGTTCAAGCTGGTTTTAGAAAAGGAAGAGGAACCAGAGATCAAATTGCCAACATCCGCTGGATCATGGAAAATGCAAGAGAGTTCCAGAAAAACATCTATTTCTGCTTTGTTGACTATGCCAAAGCCTTTGACTGTGTAGATCACAATAAACTGTGGAAAATTCTGAAAGAGGTGGGAATAGCAGACCACCTGATCTGCCTCTTGAGAAATCTGTATGCAGGTCAGGAAGCAACAGTTATAACTGGGCATGGAACAACAGACTGGTTCCAAATAGGAAAAGGAGTACGTCAAGGCTGTATATTGTCACCATGTTTATTTAACTTATATGCAGAGTACATCATGAGAAATGCTGGACTGGAAGAAACACAAGTTGGAATCAAGATTGCCAGGAGAAATATCAATCACCTCAGATATGCAGATGACACCACCCTTATGGCAGAAAGTGAAGAGGAACTCAAAAGCCTCTTGATGAAAGTGAAAGTGGAGAGTGAAAAGTTGGCTTAAAGCTCAACATTCAGAAAACGAAGATTATGGCATCTGGTCCCATCACTGCATGGGAAATAGACGGAGAAACAGTGGAAACAGTGTCAGACTTTATTTTTCTGGGCTCCAAAATCACTGCAGGTGGTGACTGCAGCCATGAAATTAAAAGACGCTTACTCCTTGGAAGGAAAGTTATGACCAACCTAGATAGCATATTCAAAAGCAGAGACATTACCTTGCCAACAAAGGTTCACCTAGTCAAGGCTATGGTCTTTCCTGTGGTCATGTATGGATGTGAGAGCTGGACTGTGAAGAAGGCTGAGCGCCGAAGAATTGATGCTTTTAAACTGTGGTGTTGGAGAAGACTCTTGAGAGTCCCTTGGACTGCAAGGAGATCTAACCAGTCCATTCTGAAGGAGATCAGCCCTGGGATTTCTTTGGAAGGAAGGAATGATGCTAGAGCTGAAACTCCAGTATTTTGGCCACCTCATGCGAAGAGTTGACTCATTGGAGAAGACTCTGATGCTGGGAGGGATTGGGGGCAGGAGGAGAAGGGGAAGACAGAGGATGAGATGGCTGGATGGCATCACTGACTCGATGGATGTGAGTCTGATTGACCTCCGGGAGTTGGTGATGGACAGGGAGGCCTGGCGTGCTGCGGTTCATGGGGTCGCAAAGAGTCAGACACGACTGAGCGACTGATCTGATCTGATCTGATGCTTCTTTTATTTTTTAATTATTATTAGTATTTATTTGGCCATGCAGTGTAGTATGCAGGATCTTCAGATCAGATCAGATCAGATCAGTCGTGTCCGACTCTTTGCGACCCCATGAACCGCAGCACACCAGGCCTCCCTGTCCATCACCAGCTCCCGGAGGTCACCCAGACTCGCATCCATCGAGTCAGTGATGCCATCCAGCCATCTCATCCTCTGCCGTCCCCTTCTCCCTCCTGCCCTCAATTCCTCCCAGCATCAGAGTCTTCTCCAATGAGTCAACTCTTCGCATGAGGTGGCCAAAATACTGGAGTTTCAGCTTTAGCATCATTCCTTCTAAAGAAATTCCAGGATTGATCTTCTTCAGAATGGACTGGTTGGATCTCCTTGCAGTCCAAGGGACTCTCAAGAGTCTTCTCCAACACCACAGTTCAAAAGCATCAATTCTTCGGTGCTCAGCCTTCTTCACAGTCCAGCTCTCACATCCATACATGACCACAGGAAAGACCATAGCCTTGACTAGGCGAACCTTTGTTGGTAAAGTAATGTCTCTGCTTTTGAATATGCTATCTAGGTTGGTCATAACTTTCCTTCCAAGGAGCAAGCGTCTTTTAATTTCATGGCTGCAGTCACCATCTGCAGTGATTTTGGAGCCCAGAAAAATAAAGTCTGACACCGTTTCCACTGTTTCCCCATCTATTTCCCATGCAGTGATGGGACCAGATGCCATGATCTTCGTTTTCTGAATGTTGAGCTTTAAGCCAACCTTTTCACTCTCCACTTTCACTTGCATCAAGAGGCTTTTTAGCCCCTCTTCACTTTCTGCCATAAGAGTGGTGTCATCTGCATATCTGAGGTTATTGATATTTCTCCCAGCAATCTTGATTCCAACTTGTGTTTCTTCCAGTCCAGCATTTCTCATGATGTACTCTGCATATAAGTTAAATAAACATGGAAATGAAGGTGTATCCATTCAGTCATGCCCAACTCTGTGAGAAACCACAGACTGTAGCCTGCCAGGCCACTCTGCCCATGCAATTCTCCAGGCAAGAATACTGAAGTGGGTTGCCATATCCTTCTCTAGGGGATCTTCCCAACCTGGGGATCGAACCCAGGTTTCCCTCATTGCAGGCAGATTCTTTACTGGCTGAGACAGCTTAATTCCCTGACCAGGGATCAAACGTGTGCCCCCTGCATTGAGAGTGTGAATTTGTAACTACCACACCTCCAGGGAAGTTTCTATGATAGTCTTTTAATTTGTTCTAATTTAGTCATATTGCTAACTCTGGTTTTGGCTTCTTATCCAAGCACAGCTTCGACAATAATTTTGACCACTTAGAAACTTCAACTACATTATTCCCTGATATTTATAATTAACAATTGATAACCAAATTCATTTCCATCCAAGCAAATTCCTTACTCTCAACTAGTAACTTGATTCTTTCTAACCTGATAAAAACAGAAACAACGGGAAAATAATTTAATTGTCTTTTCATTAACAAATCCAACCAATTAGATCAGATCAGATCAATCGCTCAGTCGTGTCCGACTCTTTGCGACCCCATGAACTGCAGCACGCCAGGCCTCCCTATCCATCACCAGCTCTCGGAGGTCACTCAGACTCACATTCATCGAGTCAGTGATGCCATCCAACCATCTCATCCTCTGTCGTCCCCTTCTCCTCCTGCCCTCAATCCCTCCCAGCATCAGAGTCTTCTCCAATGAGTCAACTCTTCGCATGAGGTGGCCAAAATACTGGAGTTTCAGCTTTAACATCATTCCTTCCAAAGAAATCCCAGGGCTGATCTCCTTCAGAATGGACTGCTTGGATCTCCTTGCAGTCCAAGGGACTCTCAAGAGTCTTCTCCAACACCACAGTTTAAAAGCATCAATTCTTCGGCGCTCAGCCTTCTTCACAGTCCAGCTCTCACATCCATACATGACCATAGGAAAGACCATAGCCTTGACTAGGCGAACCTTTGTTGGCAAAGTGATGTCTCTGCTTTTGAATATGCTATCTAGGTTGGTCATAACTTTCCTTCCAAGGAGTAAGCGTCTTTTAATTTCATGGCTGTAGTCACCATCTGCAGTGATTTTGTCTATCTCAATTTATGTATTGTTTCTGTCCTCCACAAATGGGTGAATGATCCCAACAACTAAATCAAACCTTCCACTGTGGCTAAGGTCACCTTTCTATTCCACTCAAACACTTAGAACTATGTCATCAAGTTCTCCTCCACAAGAAAATACCCATTATCTTGTAAGCATGCACTCTGAGAAGGCAATGGCACCCCACTCCAGTACTCTTGCCTGGAAAATCCCATGGATGGAGGAGCCTGAAGGGCTGCAGTCCATGGGGTCGCTAAGAGTCGGACACGACTGAGCGACTTCACTTTCACTTTCTCACTTTCATGCATTGGAGAAGGAAATGGCAACCCACTCCAGTTTTCTTGCCTGAAGAATCCCAGGGGCAGGAGAGCCTGGTGGGCTGACGTCTATGGGGTCGCGCAGAGTCGGATACGACTGAAGTGACGCAGCAGCAGCAGCAGCAGCATGCGCTACTATCACTTGTACTTAAAAAAGATACTCCTTTGACCTCACAACCTTTTCAAACTACATATCCTGCTTTTATGCTCTCATTTATAGAAACAAAAATTATCAAAAAGATTTCTGTATTTTTTACCTTTAATTTCTTAATTCCTATTCTTTTATAATCTTCTTCATCCAACATTTTATCCCCAGTAACCTACCAAAGTTCTCTGAATACTTCTGCTTGAATTATTTTTTTCATACCTTCTCTTTTTTTTGAACTGTAGGCAGCATTTAAAAAAGAAGATGCTCCCTACAACATGAGTTACTGTCTTTACTTGGCCACTGAGTAAATACACTCTCCAGGTTTTCCTCCTACTACAAAGATGATTTTTTCCCAGTCTCTTTTTGAGGTCTTTCTTATCTTTCAAAACTCTAAATATGGCTTCAGCAGACCTCAATCTGTACATCTCTTTTCTAACCACATTAATACATTCAGGTCCCCCTTTCTCTCTAGCCCCAACTCTTCCCTTACCTCTACACATAAAATTAGCACTATCTTCTCAATAGTAGATGAATATTTGAATGCTTATAAAACATAGACAAATAATCTGGGCCTAAGCAGATATGTCCATTCTCCCTCTTAAAACTAACTCTTAACTCAGTGTTTCACATCTAGATTAGCATCTGCAAGTCATCTTGACTTGTCTCTCTATATCAGAAAGTGCTTTAAATGTGGCTACCTTCAGAATAGATTTTCAATGCAAATGCTGCTCACTTCTTTATCACAAACATCCTAAGCAATCCCACCATCCACCCAACCTGAGCTCCCATATGTGTGTGTGCTAAGTTGCTTCAGTCAGGGCCAACTATTTGCAACCCTATGGAGTGCAGCCTGCCAGGCTCCTCTGTCCATGAGATTCTCCAGGCAGGAATACTGGAGTGGGTTTCCATGCCCAGGGTCTCCAAGGGATCTTCCTGATGCAAGGAATAAATCTGTGTCTCCTAGGCTTCTGTAACTGACCTACATCTTTCCTATTTCTCTCCCTGTAGACACTTTCCCAGATAAGAATAAGGAAATCCTTTTGAAAGTGTAAATTAGGTCTTGGTAGATTTCTGCTTAAAACCTTTCCACAACCTCCCATAAACACTAGAATAAACTCTACTTATCTAAATTTCATAGGCTGTAAACCCTCCCTTGCTCTAATGTGTGGCTATATTCCTAGAAGTTTCTCCAGCCATGCTCCAAACATATTGGCCTTCTAGAAATTTTCCACTCACTTCAAGCTTATCTCTGTTGTTTCATGTCAGGTTCTAAATGTTGCTTCTAAACCTGCATAGAGATTTCTCAGGAGGAGGTAAACTGCTATTTCCATCTCTTTAAGAATTGTCCACAGTTTGTTGTGATCTACACAGTCAAAGGCTTTGGCTAGTCAATCAAGAAGAAGTAGACATTTTTCTGGAACTTTCTTGCTTTGTCGATGATCCAAAAAATGTTGGCAATTTGATCTCTGATTCCTCTGCCTTTCCTAAATCCAGCTTGAACATCTGGAAGTTCTCAGTTCATATACTCCTGAAGACTTGCTTGGAGAATTTTGAGCATTACTTTGCTAGCATTTGAGATGAGTGCAATTGTGCGGTAGTTTGAACATTCTTTGGAATTGCCTTTCTTTGGGGTTGGAATGAAAACTGACCTTTTCCAGTCCTGTGGCCACTGCTGAGTTTTCCAAATTTGCTGGCATGTTGAGTGCAGCACTTTCACAGCAGCATCTTTTAGGATCTGAAATAGCTCAACTGGTATTCCATCACCTCCACTAGCTTTCTTCATAGTGATGATACCTAAGACCCACTTGACTTTGGACTCCAGGATGTCTGTCTTTAGGTGAGTGATCACACCATCGTGGTTATCTGGGTCGTGAAGATATTTTTGTATAGTTCTTCTGTGTATTCTTGCCACCTTTTCTTAATATCTTCTGCTTGTGCCAGGTCCATACAATTTCTGTCCTTTATTGTGCCCATCTTTGCATGAAATGTTTAACATTTTCAGTTTTGTGTAATTGTATTTTCTCTTTTACTCAACGAATATATTTATTATTCTCTTTCATTACCTTCATTTAAATTACCATTAATCTCTACTCTTATCTATGTCTTTGTCCTCAGTCAAGATCTGTGTATAGACATTTACATCCATCTATTAGATTACTTATGAATCAGGTCAATTTGGACTTACACAAGAACCTTAAATTCCATATATTCCAAAAAACTCATCAGTTCAGTTAGTTCAGTCACTCAGTCCACTCAATCATGTCTGACTCTTTGCAGCCCCATGAATTGCAGCACACCAGGCCTCCCTGTCCATTACCAACTGCTGGAATTCACTCAAACTCACGTCCATTGAGTCAGTGATGCCATCCAGCCATCTCATCCTTGGTCGTCCCCTTCTCCTCCTGCCCCCAATCCCTCCCAGCATCAGAGTCTTTTCCAATGAGTCAATTCTTTGCATGAGGTGGCCAAAGTAATGGAGTTTCAGGTTTAGTATCAGTCCTTACAGTGAACACCCAGGAATTATCTGCTTTAGGATGGACTGGTTGGATCTCCTTGCAATCCAAGGGACTCTCAAGAGTCTTCTCCAACACCACAGTTCAAAAGCATCAATTCTTTAGCACTCAGCTTTCTTCACAGTCCAACTCTCACATCCATACATGACCACAGGAAAAACCATAGCTTTGGCTAGACGGACCTTTGTTGGCAAAGTAATGTCTCTGCTTTTGAATATGCTATCTAGGTTGGTTATAACTTTCCTTCCAAGGAGTAAGCGTCTTTTAATTTCATGGCTGCAGTCACCATCTGTAGTGATTTTGGAGCCGAAAAGAATAAAGTCTGACACTGTTTCCACATCTATCTCCCATGAAGTGATGGGACCAGATGCCATGATCTTCGTTTTCTGAATGTTGAGCTTTAAGCCAACTTTTCACTCTCCACTTTCACTTTCATCAAGAGGCTTTTGAGTTCCTCTTCACTTTCTGCCATAAGGGTGGTGTCATCTGCATATCTGAGGTAATTGATATTTCTCCCGGCAATCTTGATTCCAGCTTGTGCTTCTTTCAGTCCAGCGTTTCTCATGATGTACTCTGCATATAAGTTAAATAAGCAGGGTGACAATATACAGCCTTGATGTACTCCTTTTCCTATTTGGAACCAGTCTGTTGTTCCATGCCCAATTATAACTGTTGCTTCCTGACCTGCATATAGGTTTCTCAAGAGGCAGGTCACGTGGTCTGTTATTCCCATCTCTCAGAATTCTCCACAGTTTATTGTGATCCACACAGTCAAAGGCTTTGGCATAGTCAATAAAGCAGAAATAGATGTTTTTCTGGAACTTTCTTGCTTTTTCCATGATCCAGTGGATGTTGGCAATTTTATCTCTGGTTCCTCTGCCTTTTTTAAATCCAACTTGAACATCTGGAAGTTCACAGTTCATGTATTGCTGAAGCCTGGCTTGGAGAATTTTGAGCATTACTTCACTAGTGTGTGAGATGAGTGCAATTGTGCAGTAGTTTGAGCATTTTTTGGCATTGCCTTCCTTTGGGATTGGAAAGAAAACTGACCTTTTCCAATCCTGTGGCCACTGCTGAGTTTTCCATATTGGCTGTCATGTTGAGTGCAGCACTTTCACAGCATCATCTTTCAGGATTTGGAATAGCTCCACTGGAATTCCACAACCCCCACTAGCTTTGTTCGTAGTGATGCTTTCTAAGGCCTACTTGACTTCACATTCCAGGATTCTGACTCTAGGTGAGAGATCACACCATTGTGATTATCTTGATCATGAAGATCCTTTTTGTGCAGTTCTTCTGTGTATTCTTGCCACCTCTTCTTAATATCGTCTGCTTCTGTTAGGTCCATTCCATTTCTGTCCTTCATCGAGCCCATCTTTGCATGAAATGTTCGCTTGGTATCTCTAATTTTCTTGAGGAGATCTCTAGTCTTTCCCATTCTGTTGTTTTCCTCTATTTCTTTGCATTGATCACTGAGGAAGGCTTTCCTATCTCTCTCATTGCTATTCTTTGGAAGTCTGCATTCAGATGTTTATATCTTTCCTTTTCTCCTTTGTTTTTTGCTTCTCTTCCTTTCACAGCTATTTGTAAGGGCCCCCCAGACAACCATTTTGCTTTTTTGAATTTCGTTTCCATGGGGATGGTCTTGATCCCTGTCTCCTGTAAAATGTCATGAACCTCCATCCATAGTTCATCAGGCATTCTATCAGATCGAGTCCTTAAATCTATTTCTCACCTCCACTGTATTATCATAAGGGATTTGATTTAGGTCATGCCTGAATTCTCTAGTGTTTTTCCCTACTTTCTTCAATTTAAATCTGAATTTGAGAATAAGGAGTTCATGATCCGAGCCACAGTCAGCTCCCGGTCTTGATTTTGCTGACTGTGTAGAGCTTCTCCATCTTTGCCTTCAAAGAATATATTCAATCTGATATAGGTGTTGACCATCTAGTGATGTCCATGTGTAGAGTCTTCTCTTGTTGTTGGAAGAGGGTGTTTTCTATGACCAGTGCGTTCTCTTGGAAAAACTCTATTAGCCTTTGTCCTGCTTCATTCCAATTTCCAAGGCCAAATTTGCCTGTTACCCCAGGTGTTTCTTGACTTCCTACTTTTGCATTCCAGTCCCCTATAATGAAAAGGACATCTTTTTTGAGTGTTAATTCTAAAAGGTCTTGTACGTCTTCATAGAACTGTTCAACTTCAGCTTCTTCAGCATTAGTGGTTGGGGCATAGGCTTGGATTACTGTGATATTGAATGGTTTGCCTTGGAAACGAACAGAGATCATTCTGTCATTTTTGAGATTGCATCCAAGTACTGCATTTTGGACTCTTTCGTTGACTATGATGGCTACTCCATTTCTTCTGAGGGATTCCTGCCCACAATAGTAGACATAATGGTCATCTGAGTTAAGTTCACCCATTCCAGTCCATTTTAGTTCCCTGATTCCTAAAATGTTGACATTCACTCTTGCCATCTCCTGTTTGACTACTTCCAATGTGCCTTGATTCATGGACCTAACGTTCCAGGTTCCTAGGCAATATTGCTCTTTATAGCACTGGACCTTGCTTCTATCACCATCACATCCACAACTGGGTATTGTTTTTGCTTTGGCTCCATCCCTTCATTCTTTCTGGAGTTTATTCTCCACTGATCTCCAGTAGCATATTGGACACCTAACCACCTGGGGATTTCCTCTTTCAGTATCCTATCATTTTGCCTTTTCTTACTGTTCATGGGATTCTCAAGGCAAGAATAGTGAAGTGGTTTGCCATTCCCTTCTCCAGTAGACCACATTCTATCAAACCTCTCCACCATGACCCGCCCATCTTGGGTGGCCCCACATGGCATGGCTTAGTTTCATTGAGTTAAACAAGGCTGTGGTCTGTGTGATCAGTTTGACTCATTTTCTATGATTATGGTTTCAGTGTGTCTGCTCTCCGATGCCCTCTGGCAACACTTATCATCTTACTTGGGTTTCTCTTACCTTGGACATGGGGTATCTCTTCATGGCTGTTCCAGCAAAGCTAAGCTGCTCTTCCTTACTCTGACGAGGCGTATCTCCTCACCGCTGCCCCTCCTGACATTGAATGTGGAGTAGCTTCTCGGTAAAGTGTCTCCCTACAATGCAGGAGACCTAGGTTCAATCCCTGTGTTGGGAAGATCTCCTGGAGAAGGAAGTGGTAACCCACTCCAGTATTCTTGCCCCCCTAAACCGAAAAAGTGGCTCAAACAACTCATAATCTTATCCTTTTACCCTTTTTTGATAAATTTAATCACCATTCATTTTTCCCTACTTTTTAAAATGTCACTAGCATGTTTTCATATCGAACCACAAATCTTTGAGGCCTTCTTCATTTTCTCCCATTTCCATACCTGTCAATGTCAATCAGTTGACCCTTTTAAAGCTTTCCATTGTTTCCTATTTCTACTTCCAGAACATTAATTCAAGATTTTGTTATTTCTTATCTGGACAGTGATAAGATTATTTTCCTTTGTGCTCCTTTGCTGGTTGCCTATCCAGCAGTAATTCATCTCTCCCTTTTCATTTTTTTTATTATATTATATTTATTTACTATATTCATAATTTCTTGTGAATTATGTGTAGCTAACAGTGGCCACAGGACTGGAAAAGGTCAGTTTTCATTCCAATCCCAAAGAAAGGCAATGCCAAAGAATGCTCAAACTACCACACAATTGTACTCATCTCACATGCTAGTAAAGTAATGCTCAAAATTCTCTAAGCCTGGCTTCAGCAGTACATGAACTGTGATGTAGAACCAGATGTTCTAGTTGGTTTTAGAAAAGGCAGAGGAACCAGAGAACAAATGGTCAACCTCCGCTGGATCATCAAAAAAGCAAGAGAGTTTCAGAAAAAACATCTATTTCTGATTCATTGACTATGCCAAAGCCTTTGACTGTGAGGATCATGATAAACTGAAAAATTCTGAAGGAGATGGGAATACCAGACCACCTGACCTGCCTCTTGAGAAATCTATATGCAGGTCAGGAAGCAACACTTAGAACTTCACATAGAACAACAGACTGGTTCCAAATAGGAAAAGGAGTACATCAAGGCTGTATATTGTCATCCTGCTTATTTAACTTATATGCAGAGTATATCATGAGAAACGCTGGACTGGAAGAAGCACAAGCTGGAATCAAGATTGCTGGGAGAAATATCAATAACCTCAGATATGCAGATGATACCACCTTTATGGCAGAAAGTGAAGAGTAACTAAAAAGCCTCTTGATGAAAGTGAGAGAGGAGAGTAAAAAGTTGGCTTAAAGCTCAACATTCAGGAAACTAAGATCATGGCATTCAGTCCCATCACTTCATGGCAGATAGATGGAGAAACAGTGGCTGACTTTATTTTGGGGGGCTCCAAAATCACTGCAGATAGTGACTGCAACCTTGAAATTAAAAGACCCTTACTCCTTGGAAGGAAAGTTATGACCAACATACACAGCATATTAAAAAGCAGAGACATTACTTTGCCAACAAAGGTCCATCTAGTCAAGGCTATGCTTTTTTCAGTAGTCATGTATGGATGTGAGAGTTGGACTATAAAGAAAGCTGAGAGCAGAAGAATTGATGCTTTTGAACTGTGGTGTTGGAGAAGATTCTTGAGAGTCCCTGGGAGTGCAACCAGTCCATCCTAAAGCAGATCAGTCCTGGGTGTTCATTGGAAGGACTGATGTTGAAGCTGAAACTCCAATACTTCGGCCACCTGATGAAAAGAGCTGACTCATTTGAAAAGACCCTGATGCTGGGAGAGATTGATGGCAGGAGGAGAAGGGGATGACAGAGGATGAGATGGTTGGATGGCATCACCGACTCAATGGATATGGCTTTGGGTAGACTCTGGCTGTTGGTGATGGACAGGGAGGCTTGGCGTTCATGGGGTCGTGAAAAGTCTGACACAACTGAGTGAGTGAACTGAAGTGAACTGTACTGACCCCCAATATAGTTAGGATCAACAGGACTACCAGCTCTAGGTATTGCCTCTGATTGACACAAACAAGTAGGCACAATCTCATTTTTCAGGCTGCAATATTTCACCTGGGCTAATAAAACCAAATCTCAGAATCAAAGATTAATCACTGTAGGAAAAAAACATCTTTCTCCTCAGTTGTGAAAAATTATATAATGCCAATTAGTGATGTCAGCCATTTTGTACCTTGAGAGGAGGCAGTTTGAGGACAAGTCAAGTCATGGAGAAAGCCTGTGGGAACTAAGAGATAGATGGAGCCTAAGCCCAGACTGAACCCATACTTAACACTGGCCAGGAACAAATTAATCATCTTTAAGTTATAATGATCTTAGGTTGAATTTTTTGTTACTTGCAACCAGGTAACAAAAATTACCTGAATTAGACTTCCTAATTCAGTCTGATTGAACTCATGCATTTCATAGTTACCATAGGACCACAGGAATGATTATGTCTTCTTACTCGAAAAAAACAAAACTGGTTTTATTGATTTTTTCACAGCTAAAAATTATTCAGTGAATTCAGGTTAAAGTGCAAACTTTCTAGAGTTGCACATCCTACACTGTGGACATACTGAATTCTGCCAGTTCTCTAAACGTGCCATAAATAGCATGATGTAATCCTTTCATCAATGCTGTTTATTTATTTATTTAAATAGCTTTTCTGCCTTGGATAGTTATCTTTAAGCCTCATCCTATTGTAACTGCCTCTGTGAAATCTTGTTTACCTCTGAGCAGAGTTGCCAACTCTCTTCTCTGTATTTCCTATTCATATTTCTGATATGACTAAATTATGTCTTATATTGTCAATATCTCTCCTGGTGTGGTCATTATTGACTTTCTTATCTTTCTCCTTAACTAGACCACAAGTGATCTGTCTTATTTATCTTTATGTTCCAAAAACATTTCACAGTTCCAAAAACATTTCACATGTTCCATTATTGTTTCTTGAATGAATCAAACAGACAAGGAGCTTACCCCCAGTAAAATTCACATTCTAGATGTAATATGCATACAAGTCTACAAAATCAAGGGTCACATCCTGAAGCCTAAGGGAATGGTACAGATGACCTGACTCACAAGAGAGGGTTCTAACTTTTTTCATTTGAGATGATTTAACAAAAGACCTTTAAGATAAAATAGAGTGAAACCCAAAATGGGCTCTTCTACCCTTATCCTCTATATAACACTTTCTTTATCTGTGATAATTTTGAAGTTAAGGACCACTTCACTTAAGTGAAGTTAAGTGCTTAAATAGGTCAAATGCACTCCTAATGATGTGACTTCCTTGGACATAGTGGCAACAAGTTCCCTGGTAAGAAAGTTATCAGTTCAACCAATTTAATTATATGCCAAGAAAATGATCTCTATTGTCTACCTTAGTTTACCAGAATGTAAACTAGTGAAGGAAAACCTTGAATGACTAATATTCTAGTTTTAATAACCAATATCTTAGTCTTTTACTTTTTTAACATGCTCTTGTTACAAATACCTTCTGTTTTTCCAGGTACTCTTTATTTGGCTTCCTAACTATAATTCTATATGCTTAAATTTGTTTAGCATAGATGTAATACACTGGCTTTAATATCAGTTCTACACCATTATATTTTCTACCCCAAATGGAATCTGCAAGTAAAGAAAATAAATTATGTAGGAAAATGAATAACCCTTATTCATACGTTTGTATTACCCTCCATTCATCTATAACATACAATCTTTAAAGTTGTTTCAATATTTATATTATTTATGCATGCTTTGTGTGGTGATAGGGCTTCCCTGGTGGCTTAGACAGTAAAGAACCCTCCTGCAGTGCTGGAGACCCAGCTTTAATCTCTGGTTTGGGAAGATCCCCTGGAGAATGAAATGGCTACCGACTCCAACATTCTTACCTAGAGAATCCCATGGACAGAGGAGCCTGACGGGCTACAGTCCATGGAGTCACAAAGAGTTGTATATACAACTGAGCAACTAAGTATTTTATGGCAATACACATACACACACACACACGTGTGTACACATATAAACACACATATACACAAACACAAACCCTGTGAGCTTGAGAATTAAGAATTCATTCAGACAGTGTTTTTTATGAGCTTTTGGTAATTGTGAAGCACTCAGTAAGTCCCCTTTTCAGAGGTGCTCAGAGTCACACTTCCAACTTGGTGTGCAGAGCAGCCTGGGCACTTACACACTGACATACAATGTGAAACATGAGGTGCAGCCTCCTTCAAGGTATTTTTCCATCATCACCACCACTACCTGCCCCCTGACAACCCTCCTCATCACTCAATTCTCCACAATCTATCTTAGAAGGTAAGCATTTTCACATTTTTAGTTTTCTTTTTTGAAGTACCCATCAAAAAGTATACATTTCATTGCAAAAGTGTTTGTTTTATAACTATGGACACATTTTAAAAAGTGTGTTTTAAAGTATAGGAAATGTCTATATTTAATTAAACATATATTTGCCTCTTGATTTCACACTCTTTCCAACAATTCAGGGGAATAGATATTTGATTCCAAGGGCTCTACATAAAGACCTCTTTCACAAAACACTTAAAATTTTCCATTTCTCCACCATTCCCATTACTTAATGTATAAACATAACCATTTTCTTAAGAGAAGGAAATGACAACCCACTCCAATATTCTTGCTTGGAAAATCCCATGGACAAAGAAGCCTGGCAGGCTACCGTTTATGGGGTCATAAAAGAGTCAGACACAACTTGGCAACTAAACAATAAGAAACTAATATTTGTATAACCGAAGTAGAATTTTTCTAAGTGTTTTCACTTATTTCACCTCATTCCCTAGACATATTTGATGAGGTTAAGACAGAGAGCTAGAACCATCTGTGTCTGGTACAATTACACACTGTGTGATCAGAGACATGTCTATTTGGTTCCGAACTCAATCACATACAGTCCCGGTGAGCAATAGGGCCAATCACATCATTTCTCTGATCAACAGTTTCTCAAAAGAAAATGTGAAAGCAATTGTGCATTTTGCTAAGTCCAGTAGGCAGAAAACACTTTATAATGTATGTAAAATGTCTACTCCTTACATGCAGTAGGTAATCTATACATATTGGCTTGCTTTTCTCATATTTCTTCTCATTTATACATATTTTGAGCCACTTAAACTCTGAACAAGCTCCTTGCAAAATGCTTATCACAATACAGAAAGTTATTTCTGAAAACTTAGCAAGTTCTTTGTCACAAATTTTCTCTATCTTCAACCCCCACAGTAACACTATATATATTTCATTTAAGAGCATGACGAGGTAAGAATTATGAATAGATAAAGTCAAATTTATTTGTGATCTTTCTCAATTTCCTATTGGATTCCTCTTCACTAAACGAGCTGGGGAAAAAAAAAAACTAGCTATGATTTCCTTTTGCTTTATGTTCTTTCTTCAATCAGAAGTCTAAATATCTCCCCTGAGAAGTACTACAAAGTGCCTGGATATTGGCTTCTTTTCTTTTGTTTAGATCTTTTAGAAGCAATCTCTAACTAAAACATTCTTCTGCTTAAGAATGAGGTATTAGAAGAAAAAATCATTTTACTGAAGGACTTAGAGACTAGGACATTATTTAAAAATTATAATGAGATTTCTCTTGTGGATCATTAAGAAAAGAATCTATATAAGAGTCAAATGAGCAAAGATAATTTGGATTTTATATAGATTTAGGTGAAGGCACTGCATGGAAATTTCAAACAGCCTTTTCCATTTCTATGGCAGACACTCTTGGTTGTCAACTTAATAGCCATCTGCCCAACAGGATTATGTGTTTGTTACATAAAAAAATCTTGCTTTTCAATGAAGGTTGCATTCCTGCACAGCTGATAGCAGGTTCAGTTCAGTTCAGTTCAGTAGCAGGTTAGTAAATCTTAATTAGTATGAGCAAATCTACATGTATTGTTGGTGATCTGTGTACAAATGGGTGTGACCCAATCATGAGAAATCAGAGAGATTCCACTGGGGTTGGAGTTGTATGTCCATACTACTCAAAATCATCTATAGATTCAATGTAATCTTTATTAAGATTCCAGTGGCATTTTTAAAGAAATAGAAAAATTCCAAAAATTTTTGGAACCAGAAAAGACTCCAAGTAGCCAAAGTATCCTAAAAGAGAAGAACAAAGCTGGAGTCACCACAAATGATCCAACCAAATATGGGCAAAGGACCTGAATAGACATTTTTTTTTTTTCAAAGAAGATAGTCAAATGGCAAACAGATACATGCAAAAATATTCACATTACAAATGATCAGGGAAATGCAAATCAAAATTACAGTGAGTTGTAACTTCACATTATGATGGTTAACATAACAAATGTAAGAGATAACAAGTGCTGTGGAGGATGTAGATTAACGGGAAATTTTATACATGCCTGGTGGGGTTGTAAATTGGTAAAACCTCTATGGAAAACAGTATGAAGTTTTCTCAAAAAACTTGAAAGTACATTTACTATATGATTCAGCAATTCTACTTTGGGGTATTTATTTGAAAGAAATAAAGTTACTATGTGGAAGAGATATCTGCACTCCATATTTATTGTAACATTCTCTACAATAGCCAAGACATGGACACACACACATACACATATATAGACAATGGAATATTATTTAGCCATAAAAATAAGAAAATCCTGCTGTTTGTGAGAATGTGGATGGAACTTGAGAACATTGTGCTAAGTGAAATAAAACAGTCAGAGAAAGACAAATAGTAAACAATCTTACTCGTACATGAAATCATAAAAGGTGGTGAGCTCATAGAAACAGAGAGCAAATTGGTGTTTTCCAGAGGAAGCGGGAGGCAAATGTATGAAGAAAGTCAAAGGATACAAACTTCTAGCCGTAAGATGAATAAGTCCTGGATGTAATGAACAACATGATGACTATAGTTAACAATAACATATTGTATACTTGGAAGTTTCTGAGACAGTAAATCTTAAGAGTTCTTGCCATATCAAAAAAAAAAAAGAAAAGAAAATATCATACTATGTGGGTTGATGAGTGTGTTAACTAAGCTTCTCATGGTAATCATTTCATAGTATATACATATATCAGGATATTACATTGTACACCTTAAATTTAAACAATGTTATAAATCATTTATATCTTGAATCTGAGAAAGAATTTTAAAATAAGTGTCAGGTAATTATTATACCATGATATGTGGGTTCCTCATGTCTAGGAGGGGACAAGTATCAGAACAAAGGTTAAGAGGCTGAGGATGATGGGTCAAAATGGAAAAATCTGGCTCCTTGACATTGTTCAAATGTAGAATTAACTAACCTTGGAAACTCACTTGAGGACTTACTATATGAGAGAAATAGCACACTTAATAAGCAGCTTCTCATCACTCCTGGTAAGAAAGAGATTATCAACAATACCCCGCTCCTCTGTTCCCTGACATTGAAATTATACACACTGATACAAACACTAAGAATTATTCAGATATGTAAGGACAGCTTTAAAATAAGGGAATTGAGAAAGAGTACATACTCTATTGCCTGCATCTATAGAGGACTGACAAACAACTTTAGGGACTTCTGAATTACCTTTCAGTAAATGGTGAAGTCTTATGTAATAGCCAATTACTGAGTGAAATCCCAGGCTATTAATTATATGCCAGAAAGGACATCCATTTACTGACTGATGATACTCTAGGCTGGAAAATGCTCTCACCTTTTTCCTTTTGGGACTCTGTCACCATATTATTATTACTGCACCTGCATCTTTGTTGTCGCTTGCACAAATATTCCATGATACCATCATCATTTTTAATTATTCTGTGATTATGGGAACATGCTGGATAATTTCCAAGGCCAGAGAAGATTGTGTTGCTTCCATTAGCCACTTCTTGCTTCGCGTTAAAGGAAAATAGTTAACTCTGGACTATCCTACATGATTGCTCTCAGGCACTATTTCCAAGATCTGCAAAATTCATTTATTAGGCACAGACTAAACCATTAACAAGCAACTGGTCAATATGAGATTACTGGGTGAGAAAATTAAAATGCAGAGGATAGTAAGTCAAGATCTCCCTCAATTTATATTTACTGACAGAATATGGGGGTTTGGGGAAGTAAAACACAGTGCTAGTAATGGCTCTCCTTGTAACAAACTCTCTGCAACTGACAGGTATCCAGAAAATAAAGGTAGCAGTGCATTTTTCATTAGAAGTCGATAGACTGCGAAGCTGTCAAATGTTAACTAGCTTACCTTCTGCTCTTTGCAAAAAGGTTAATGGATACAGCACATTTTCCAATGTGACTCTGAAAAACAAAGAATTACAAATAGTATGTGGTGGTATTTGTTTTTCTTCTGTTTTAGCCTACTCTATGTAAAATCTAGAGGTTGACTGCCACATTAGAGCTTTCAGCTATCAAAAAAATTTTTAGTGATCGTATGTGTAGGTTGGAGGTGGGGGTGGGTCAGAGCTTTAGTGGAGGGTTTGTAAGTGAATTTATAGTAGTTAGTCTGTCATATTAAGCATGGACCTGTATTCATATAAGAATAAAACCTTTAACCTTCACCTTCCATAGGAACATGCTCTTTATTTATCATTTGTCTAATTTGTTCAAAAATATTTTAGAACTCTGTGTTACGAAGTGTTGTCATTTATGCCAAAGAGGATGGCTAACCTGTGTGTAGAGATGAAAATAGCACACTTAATGAGCATCTTTTCATCACTCTTGGTGAGTAAGAAAACATTATCAACAATAACCTCCTCCTCTGCACAGGAAGTGAAGAATGAACTAAATTTAGAACTGACCATTCCTTTGATTTTTCTCAGTTTTACAACATGCATATGTATTCTTAAACGTGACTAGGTTTAAGTCTTGTGTGTTTGAATATTTTAGTCAAGGAAACATATTGTATATACTCTCGTGTGCTTATTCACTCAGCATTTGGCTTCGAGATTTATTCTAATAGATGGTTCATTTAGTTATCCTGACTCTAGGAATCTGTTGCTAAATGCACTGCTGTTTTTAAATATTCTTGTGCACATTTCCTAGTGCACTCGGGAGTTTCACTAAGATGTCTGTTTAGGAATGAAACCACCAGATTGCAATGATTGTGTGAATTCTTATTCAAAACAATGAAGAATAAAAGCTTCTGAGCTGTTATTTTCACCTTTAAAAGTTTTGCCAATCTGGAGGATGTAAAGTGACCCTTATGGTAATTTTTATTTGTATTAAATGATAACTAATAGATTTAGCACATTATTTACACATTTATTTGCCATGTTTGCTCCTTTTGTTGGGATTATTTTCCTATTGGAATTTCTTTTGCCTTTTCATTAGTTTTGGGTGGTTTTTCACATATTTTGGACAATAACACACTGTTAATAATGGCAGGAAATAACCCTTCTAGGGTCATGGTTTGTGCTTTCTCAATTTTTATGAAGTGCATTGCTAAACAGATATTCTTAACTTTAGTGCACTCAGACATAGCAACTTTTTCCCTTTATACTTTATGTACTTTGTATTTTTTAATGAAATAATTTCCTACTTTAGCTTCATATTTTCCAATTTTTTTACTTAGTTGATTTTAGATATTGATTGTATAACTGATCACTTGTGCATGTTTCTGAGTAAACATTTTTTTTGCATTTAAATGTATAAACCAAACTTTATTTATACATGGCCTTTGGAACTCCTAGACCAATGGTTCTTATGAGTATTAGATAGGCTAAGCTACTCTTAACAAAGAGTCCTGAACACAGTGGTTTAAATAAGATGAGAGTTTTCACTCCCTCCTATCTGATTCCAAAGGTAGGTGAGCAGTTAGGACAAGTGGGGGGCTCCACTCTACAAGGTCATCTGGGAACCCAGGGCAGTGAGCAGTTCTGCCAACCTCTGAGAATGAAGTCCTTCTCGGGGTCAAAAGCAGCTTCTGCATTTCCCAGCCATCAGGAAAGGAGAGTGTGTTCATAGCAAGCATTCTTTTTATTCTTTAATATACTTTATTTTTTATTCTTAATTGAAGGGAAATTGCTTTACAATGTTGTGTAGCTTTCTGCTGTATAAAAATGCAAATCAGCCATGAGAATAATAATTAATAATAATAATGCATTCCCTCCTCAGCCTCCCTCCCTACCCTACCTCTTTTCCCCCACCCTACCCATCTAGGTCGTCACAGAATGCCAGGCTGGGCCCCTTGTGTTACACAACATCTTCTTACCAGCTAGTTAGCATGGCCACGTGATAGCATATTTATGTCCATGCTACTTTCTTCATCACACTCTCTCCTTCCCCCACTGTAGCCACAAGTGTGTTCTCTACATCTGACTCTCCACTCCTTCACTGAAAGTAGATTCAACAAAACCATTTTTTCTAGATTCCCCATGTATGTATTCAGTCCAGTTCAGTTCAGTCCTTCAGTCATGTCCAACTCTTTGAGACCCCATGAATCGCAGCACTCCAGGCCTCCCTGTCCATCACCAAGTCCCGGAATTCACCCAAATTCATGTCCATCAAGTTGGTGATGCCATCCAGCCATCTCATCCTCTGTTGTCCCCTTCTCTTCCTGCCCTCAATCCCTCCCAGCATCAGAGTCTTTTTCAATGAGTCAGCTCTTCGCATGAGGTGGTCAGAGTATTGGAGTTTCAGCTTCAAGAACAGTCCTTCCAAAGAACACCCAGGACTGGTCTCCTTTAGGATGGACTGATTGGATCTCCTTGCAGTCCAAGGGACTCTCAAGAGTCTTCTCCAGCACCACAGTTCAAAAGCATCAATTCTTCAGGGCTCAGCTTTCTTCACAGTCCAACTCTCACATCCATACATGACCACTGGAAAAACCATAGCCTTGACTAGATGGACCTTTGTTGGCAAAGTAATGCCTCTGCTTTTGAATATGCTATCTAGGTTGGTCATCGGAGAAGGCGATGGCACCCCACTCCAGTGCTCTTGCCTGGGGAATCCCATGGACGGAGGAGCCTGGTAGGCTGCAGTCCATGGGGTCCCTAAGAGTCAGACACGACTGAGCGACTTCACTTTCACTTTTCACTTTTATGCATTGGAGAGGGAAATGGCAACCCACTCCAGTGTTCTTGCCTGGAGAATCCCAGGGATGGCGGGGCCTGGTGGGCTGCCGTCTATGGGGTCGCACAGAGTCGGACATGACTGAAGCGACTTAGCAGCAGCAGCAGATTAGTCATAACTTTCCTTCCAAAGACAATATTTGTTTTTCTCTTTTTCAGTTACTTCTCTTTGTATAACGGGCTTTAGGTTCATCCACATAACTAGAATTGACTCAAATTCACTCTTTTTAATGGATGAGTAGTATTCCATTGTATATATGTACTGCTTGATAAACTCTTAATGTCACATTTATTGTAGTTCACGTTAGCATATTGATATGTGTCTGAGTTACTTTTTCTGTTCTGTTCATTTGTTCTCCTATCACTGCCTCAACAGTATTCTGATTAAAATATTGCTACTTTAGGATGTGTCATCTGACAGAAAAACACCTCCCAATCTTTTTCTTCTTCTTCAGAAGAGTGTTAAATTTTTTAATCCTTTCCTGTTTTTTTTTTTTTACAGAATATATGTAATTATGTATATATTATAATCCATACAAAACATGTATAGAATATAATCTGTATATTGATTTTAATTTACAAAGATATATACATTTATATGTTAAATATAATATTTATATATATATATTAAATATAGTGTATATTTATATTTCCCAAGGAACCTCCCCAGGAAAGATTCCTTACCCAGTCCTTTCCCCAGCATCCCCTATGCTTGATTATAGAAAAGCTTGTCCTGCTAGGCCTTCCCTGAATTCCAAATATTAAATGTAGTCAGAGAAGTGAAAATATAGAAACAAAGGAATACAATCAAGAAAGACAAAATAATATCTGTTTAGCCATAAAACAAAGTAGAAACTGTAGTTCCTCTTCAAGTGCTATAGATAATATACTCAGCCATATCCTTCAGGTGTTTTGCAGACACTAAAACCCCCAGAAGTTGGAGGAAGTTAACTGCATGCTGACCATCAGCATATCGACCTGAGACAGGTTGAAACCAGAAGGTTGATGATTGAGATGCCCCGAGTACCCCTGGCACCTAGGCATAAACGAATCAGAGAATTGAGCATGAGTTGGTCAGGCACCTGCTACCCTCTCCCTCACCTTACCTTTAAAAACTCTTACCCATCTGGGAGTCTGGGTCTTCTGAGCATGAGCTGCCTCTTCTTGCTTGGCCCCACAATGGGCACCTTGTAATAAACACTGTACTTTTCTTCATCACAATCTTGTGTCAGTAGTGCATCAGGTGAGCAAACCCAAGTTTGATTTGGTAACAGTCTTTCCAACGTCAGGTATTTCTACCTATGAGTGTGGTGTCTCTCTCTCTCTCAATCTATTTAATCCTCCTTAAATTCTTTCATTATTTTTCAATAATATTCTTCAAAATGAGATTCCTGCAATTCTATTACTTTATATTTATAAAATATGTTATGTGTATAAATATATGTATATAAATATGTTTAAATTCTTATTGTAAATATAAATTAATGTACTTTTATTGATATTTTTTATAAAGTTGATAAACTGCTTTATTAAATTTAATCATTTTAGACTATAAACCAGGAGTTGGCAATTTTTTTTTTTTTTTTTCTGCAAAGGACAAGATAGAACATTTTTTAAGACTCTAAGGGTCATACGATCTCTAGCAATTATTCAACTTTGTCACTGAGGCATGAAAGCAGCCATAGACAATTCATAAATATTTCTAACAGTTCACTGAAGTATATTTGTTGTAGGTCTGTATAGATTATTTGGACAATGGAAGTTTTCCTCTATTCCTACTCTGCAAGAAGTTCTATCATTATTTTCCCTCCATATCTATTGAGGCGTTTAACTTTCTTCAACCTGTTAATATTATGAATAAACAATAGATTTTGTAAAGTTTTGTACTATATCCCTTGTACATTTGTACACAATGGTATTTTCTTTTAAAAGTATTATTTAGTTTGTTTCAGAACGTTGGCTTCTACTTTTGATAAGTGAAACTGACCTTTTTGTAAATTCCACACACCCCTCCCCTTACTGGCATTTCCTGGTTTGGAAGTAGGCTGAAAGAGTTACATTAATAGAGTGATCCAGGATTCCCTCCTTTTTTGTTCACTGCATGAGTTTGCCTTCTATCAGATTAAGTCTGCCTTGGATTTTCAGTTGACTTCTGTAAAACTGTCTCTGCCTGTTATAATGTCTGTGGAAAGATTCTTTATCATTGATTCAATTCCTTAACAATTAGAGAAGAATTCAATTTTTTGTATTATTTCTTGATTCCATTTTGGCAATTTGTATTTTTCTAGAAATGTGTTTTGACTAAGTTTTCAAATCTTTTGGATGAATTTATTCAAAAAATTGTTAAATTCTCTTTTTAAATTTCTCAAACAATTGTAGTCATATACATGCTTTGATTCTAATATCAATTGAACTTTTTCTATATATTACTTGGGTAAATCTTGCCAAAGTATTGTCAATTATATTAATCTTCTCAAAGAGCAATGGTGTATCTTCATTAATCCTCTGTAATGTTTTTTATTTTATTAATTACTCTTATTTTTATTCCCCTTTTCTTCATTAGTGTTCATATTCTGTTTTTCTTTTTCTGATGTCATAAGTTGAACACTTAGCTTAAAAATTTTTATCTTCTCTTCTTTTCAAATAGAAGTATTTAGAGTTACAAGTTTCTCTGCTTTTTAAACCATATCCTATAATTTATACTTTATTTAATTATTATTTATAACTATTTTCTAGTTTATGTTATGACATATTCTTTGGCAAATGACTCAGTTGGAAATGTGTTTTTTAATAAATTTCTAAATATATAGTGTTTTAATGTAAACTTTCAATATTAATTTCCAACTTTAGAGCATTATAATCAGATTGTTTTATATTATTCCAGTTCTTTGATTTTTTCATTACATAGTACCCAGTAAATTTTTGAAAGATTTATCAGTCTATCTACAATGTTAGACATACACAATGCACGATGATTATGTCTCCCTGTTGAGTTGAAACTTGTATATATTTTTCCAGAGATGCTTTTCAAAAGAAGTATACATATTTTTTTTAATAATTTCAAACTTTCTACAAACTAATATTGCATCCTTATGTTTTACTAAGTGTGTTTTAAAAAAATAGTGTATTTTTCCTTTCTTGTGTGAGGGATTCTATGAGTGTACATGAAATCAAACTTTTTAATTGTGCTGTGCAAAAATTTTATACCTTTACTGTTTTCATTTTCTTAATATATATCAACTAATAGACGTGCATTACAATCTTTCTTTAATTTCTTCTCAAAGTACTGGTGAAGGCATATCTATATATTTGTCAATATCTCTATCCACAATGTTAAATGCACACATTGCATGATGGTTATTCTCCCTGTTAAGTTGAAACTTATATCCATTTTTCCAGAAATGCTTTTTAAAAGGAGTATACTTTTTTTTTAATAATTCCAAACCTTCTACAAGCTAATGCTCCATCCTTACATTTTTAAAAACACTATGAGATTAAAATTTTAAAGTCAGTTCTGAATGTATTTTAAAGTCTAGTACATATATACACACCAAAGTACTGACATTTGAGGGAGGAGCTAAGATGGCAGAGGAATAGGACGGGGAAAACACTTTCTCCTCCACAAATTCATCAAAAGAACATCTAAACGCCGAGTAAATTCCACAAAACAACTTCGGAATGCCCGCAGAGGACAGCAGACACCCAGAAAAGCAATTCATTGCCTTCTACAGGAGGTAGGAAAAAAAATATAAAAGACAAAACAAGAGACAAGGAGGGAGGGACGGACCTCTGTCCAGGGAAGGGAGTCTTAAAAACAAAAGAGAAGTTTCCAACACCAGGAAACTCTCTCACTGCTGAGTCTGTGCCGAACCTGGGAAGCATGGAGGCCATCATAACAGGGAGGAAAATAAATAATCAATTAAAACCCACAGACTACGAGCCCCACAATAACTTCCCCAGTGGAGAAACAGCGCAAATGCCCGCATCCGCCATTAGCAAGCGGGGGCTGGGCAGGGAGGCACCGCGGGCCACTCAGCAAACTGCTTGGCGGGCCGTTTCTTCGCGGGCCGCCTCTTCGTGGGCTGCATTGGCCTGAATATCCTGAGTGCTACCTGAGCGGAATAATTTGGGCCAGCAAACCAGACTGTGGGATACCTACCACACGAAAAGCCAGCCCTAACCCAAGACACTGCCAGGCCTGCACACAGAACAAAGGACTTTACAGAGATAGCCGGCTGCAGTCCGTCCCCCTCCGGTGACAGGCAGCCAGAGCCGGAGGGAGGCAATCGCAGACCCAGAGAGACATTATCCACAAAACTGTGAGCAGCCTTCTTTGCTAAGACTTCTTAGGGCTCTGGTCGGCTAACATCCGCCTGGGAAAGTGCACCAGTGGTGCACTTGGAGGACCGAGTGGCGGGGAGGCGATAAGTCGCAGAAGCTGTGCTTGCTGAATGCCTCATTACCTGCGCTGCTGGATTCTGCGAAGGGCACAAAATGCAGGCCCAACCGAGCCTGGGCCTCTGAGGACTACCCGAGTGCCTGAACTTAAGCGGCTTAGACCTGGGAGGAGCAAGCAGCCCAAGGCCGGTCGCGGATGGTTCTGGTGGGGAAACAGAGAGCCTGAGCAGAGTGGGCAGGGAGGCTACACGTGCCATGAGCAGGGGCAGACCCAGTGTGGCTGAGCCACTGCGAGCACACGCCAGTGGTATTTATTTGCAGCGTCCCTCCCTTCCCACAGCACGACTGAACTAGTGAGCCTAAAAAAAAAAAAAAAAAAAAAAAGGTGTCCACCACCGCCCCCTTTGTATCAGGGCAGAAATCAGACACTGAAGAGACCAGCAAACAGAAGAAGCTATAACAGAGGGAACTGCCATGGAAGCAACAGGCAATAAACTAAAACCCCGTGGTTAGTACCGATTACAGAGAAAGGGGCCTATAGATCTTGAGAAATTTAAGCCAGTACAAGGAACTAACCGAAAATGAACTGAACCCACAATACCCACAACAATAACAGAGAAAGTCTTATATATATTGTTACTATTTTTACCATCATTATTTCTTTCTTTATAATTATATATTTATGTATATTTTTTATTTAAAAATTTTTTTAATTTTTTTTATCCTCTAGTACTCCTGTAATTTCCACTCTTAGAATATTTTTTATAACTCTTGTGACCCCCTTTTTTTTCTTTTCTTTTTTCTTTTTGTCTTTTCTTTTTTCTTTCCTTTAACATTGTATTTTTGAAACTCCAAACTCTGCTCTAGATTCATAAGTTTAGCTTATTGGTAATTGCTATCAATTTTTTACCTATTCATTTTTTTTTATAACTTTTGTGACTTTTTCTTTTTTTTTTTTCTCCTCTCTTTCTATCTCTTCATCTTTTCTTTGACATTGTATTCCTGAAACTCCAAACTCTAATCTAGATCTTTAATTTATGCTTTCTGGTATATGTAATCAATTTGTGCCTATTACTGACTGGATCTGTCTCTCACCTTTTCATTCCCTCCTTTTATCCTCCTGGCCACCTCTGTCACCTTCCTCCCTCTTTTCTTCTCTGTATAACTCCGTGAACATCTGTGAGCAGTCCAGTTGTGGAGTGCAGTATAGAAGGAGAAGTTTTTGAGACTACTGTAAAAATAAGACCGATAACTGGAAGCAGGAGGCTTAAGTCCAAACCCTGATCCCATGCAACATTAATTGACAGGAGCTCATAAAATGCCTCCAAACCTACACTGAAACCAAGCCAATATACAGGCTACCCAAAGCGACCCCAAAATCATAGACATCACATAACTCATTACTAGACACTCCACTGCACTCCAGAGAGAAGAAATCCAGCTCCATCCACCAGAACACCGACACAAGCGTCTCTAACTAAGAAACCTTGACAAGCCACCTGTACAAACCCACATACAGTGAGGGAACGCCACAATAAAGAGAACTCCACAAACTGCCAGAATACAGTAAGGACACTCCAAACTCAGCAATTTAAACAAGATGAAGAGACAGAAGAATTCCCAGCAGGTAAAGGAACAGGATAAATGCCCACCAAACCAAACAAAAGAGGAAGAAATAGCGAATATACCAGATAAAGAATTCTAAATAATGATAGTGAAATTAATCCAAAATCTGGAGATCAAAATGGAATCACAGATAAATAGCCTGGAGAAAAGCATTGAGAAGATGCAAGTAAGGTTTAACAAGGACCTAGAAGAAATAAAAAAGAGTCAATATATAATGAATAATGCAATAAATGAGATCCAAAACACTCTGGAGGCAACAAATAGTAGAATAACAGAGGCAGAAGATAGAATTAGTAAATTAGAAGATAGAATGGTAGAAATAACTGAAGCAGAGAAGAAAAAAGAAAAACGAATTAAAAGAAATGAGGACAATCTTAGAGACCTCCAGGACAATATTAAACGTTACAACATTCAAATCATAGGAGTCCCAGAAGAAGAAGACAAAAAGAAAGACCATGAGAAAATACTAGAGGAGATAACAGTTGAAAACTTCCCTAAAATGCGGAAAGAAATAATCACTTAAGTCCAAGAAACCCAGAGAGTCCCAAATAGGATAAACCCAAGGCGAAACACCCCAAGACACATATTAATCAAATTAACAAAGAACAAATATTAAAAGCAGCAAGGGAAAAACAACAAATAACACACAAGGGAATTCCCATAAGGATAACAGCTGATCTTTCAATAGAGACTCTCCAAGCCAGGAGGGAACGGCAAGACATACTTAAAGTGATGAAAGAAAATAACCTACAGCCCAGATTATTGTACCCAGTAAGGATCTCATTCAAATATGAAGGAGAAATCAAAACCTTTACAGACAAGCAAAAGCTGAGAGAATTCAGCACCACCAAACCAGCTCTCCAGCAAATACTAACTGACATTCTCTAGACAGGAAACACAAAAAGGGTATATAAATTCGAACCCAAAACAATGAAGTAAATGGCAACAGGATCATACTTATCAATAATTACCTTAAATGTAAATGGGTTGAACGCCTCAACCAAAAGACAGAGACTGGCCGAATGGATACAAAAACAAGACCCCTACATATGTTGTCTACAAGAGACCCACCTCAAAACAGGGGACACATACAGACTGAAAGTGAAGGGCTGGGAAAAGATTTTCCATGCAAATAGGGACCAAAAGAAAGCAGGAGTAGCAATACTCATATCAGATAAAATAGACTTTAAAACAAAGGCTGTGAAAAGAGACAAAGAAGGTCACTACATAATGATCAAAGGATCAATCCAAGAAGAAGATATAACAATTATAAATATATATGCACCCAACATAGGAGCACCGCAATATGTAAGACAAATACTAACAAGTATGAAAGGAGAAATCAACAATAACACAATAATAGTGGGAGACTTTAATACCCCACTCACACCAATGGATAGATCAACTAAACAGAAAATTTACAAGGAAACACAAACTTTAAACGATACAATAGACCAGTTAGACCTACTTGATATCTATAGGACATTTCATCCCAAAACAATGAATTTCACCTTTTTCTCAAGCGCACACGGAACCTTCTCCAGGATAGACCACATCCTGGGCCATAAATCTAGCCTTGGTAAGTTCAGAAAAATTGAAATCATTCCAAGCATCTTTTCTGACCACAGTGCAGTAAGATTAGATCTCAATAACAGGAGAAAAACTATTAAAAATTCCAACATATGGAGGCTGAACAACACGCTGCTGAATAACCAACAAATCACAGAAGAAATCAAAATCTGCATAGAAACGAATGAAAATAAAAACACAACAACCCAAAACCTATGGGACACCATAAAAGCAGTCCTAAGGGGAAAGTTCATAGCAATATAGGCATACCTCAAGAAACAAGAAAAAAGCCAAATAAATAACCTAACTCTACACCTAAAGCAACTAGAAAAGGAAGAAATGAAGCACCCCAAGGTTAGTAGAAGGAAAGAAATCTTAAAAATTAGGGCAGAAATAAATGCAAAAGAAACAAAAGAGACCATAGCAAAAATCAACAAAGCCAAAAGCTGGTTCTTTGAAAGGGTAAATAAAATTGACAAACCATTAGCCAGACTCATCAAGAAACAAAGGGAGAAAAATCAAATCAATAAAATTAGAAATGAAAATGGAGAGATCACAACAGACAACACGGAAATACATAGGTTCATAAGAGACTACTATCAGCAATTATATGGCAATAAAATGGACAATGTGGAAGAAATGGACAAATTCTTAGAAAAGTACAACTTTCCAAAACTGGATCAGGAAGAAATAGAAAATCTTAACAGACCTATCACAAGCACGGAAGTTGAAACTGTAATCAGAAATCTTCCAGCAAACAAAAGCCCAGGTCCAGATGGCTTCACAGCTGAATTCTACCAAAAATTTATAGAAGAGTTAACACCTATCCTACTCAAACTCTTCCAGAAAATTTCAGAAGAAGGCAAACTTCCAAACTCATTCTATGAGGCCACCATCACCCTAATACCAAAACCTGACAAAGATGCCACAAAAAAAGAAAACCACAGGCCAATATCACTGAGGAACATAGATGCAAAAATCCTTAACAAAGTTCTAGCATCAGAATCCAACAACACATTAAAAAGATCATACACCATGACCAAGTGGGCTTTATCCCAGGAATGCAAGGATTCTTCAATATCTGCAAATCAATCAACGAAACACCACATTAACAAATGAAAAAAAAACCATATGATTATCTCAATAGATGCAGAAAGCCTTTGACAAAGTTCAACACCCATTTATGATAAAAACTCTCAAAGCAGGAATAGAAGGAACATACCTCAACATAAAAAAGCTAATATGACAAATACACAGCAAACATATCCTCAATGGTGGAAAATTGAAAGCATTTCCTCTAAAGTCAGGAACAAACAAGGATGCCCACTTTCACCATTACTATTCAACATAGTTTTGGAAGTTTTGGCTACAGCAATCAGAGCAGAAAAAGAAATAAAGGAATCCAAATTGGAAAAGAAGAAGTAAAACTCTCACTGTTTGCAGATGACATGATCCTCTACGTAGAAAACCCTAAAGACTCCACCAGAAAATTACTAGAACTAATCAATGAATATAGTAAAGTTGCAGGATATAAAATCAACACACAGAAATCCCTTGCATTCCTGTACACTAATAATGAGAAAATAGAAAGAGAAATTAAGGAAACAATTCCATTCACCATTGCAATGAAAAGAATAAAATACTTAGGAATATATCTCCCTAAAGAAACTAAAGACCTATATATAGAAAACTATAAAACACTGGTGAAAGAAATCAAAGAGGACACTAATAGATGGAGAAATATACCATGTTCATGGATCAGTAGAATCAATATAGTGAAAATGAGTATACTACCCAAAGCAATTTATAGATTCAATGCAATCCCCATCAAGCTACCAACGGTATTCTTCACAGAGCTAGAACAAATAATTTCTCAATTTGTATGGAAATACAAAAAAAACTCAAATAGCCAAAGCTATCTTGAGAAAGAAGAATGGAACTGGAGGAATCAACCTGCCTGACTTCAGGCTCTACTACAAAGCCACAGTCATCAAGACAGTATGGTACTGGCACAAAGACAGAAATATAGATCAATGGAACAAAATAGACAGCCCAGAGATAAATCCACGCACATATGGACACCTTATCTTTGACAAAGGAGGCAAGAATATACAATGGAGTAAAGACAATCTCTTTAACAAGTGGTGCTGGGAAAACTGGTCAAACACTTGTAAAAGAATGAAACTAGAACACTTCCTAATACCACACACAAAAATAAACTCAAAATGGATTAAAGATCTAAATGTAAGACCAGAAACCATAAAACTCCTAGAGGAAAACATAGGCACAACACTCTCTGACATTCATCACAGCAGGATCCTCTATGACCCACCTCCCAGAATATTGGAAATAAAATCAAAAATAAATAAATGGGATCTAATTAAGCTTAAAAGCTTCTGCACAACAAAGGAAACTATAAGCAAGGTGAAAAGACAGCCTTCAGAATGGGAGAAAATAATAACAAATGAAGCAACAGACAAATAACTAATCTCAAAAATATACAAGCAACTCCTATAGCTCAGTTCCAGAAAAATAAATGACCCAATCAAAAAATGGGCCAAAGAACTAGGTAGACATTTCTCCAAAGAAGACATACAGATGGCTAACAAACACATGAAAAGATGCTCAATATCACTCATTATCAGAGAAATGCAAATCAAAACCACTATGAGGTACCATTTCACGCCAGTCAGAATGGCTGCAATCCAAAAGTCCACAAGCAATAAATGCTGGAGAGGGTGTGGAGAAAAGGGAACCCTCTTACACTGTTGGTGGGAATGCAAATTAGTACAGCCACTTTGGAGAACAGTGTGGAGATTCCTCAAAAAACTGGGAATAGAACTGCCATATGATCCAGCAATCCCACTGCTGGGCATACACACTGAGAAAACCAGAATTGAAAGAGACACGTGTACCCCAATGTTCATAGCAGCACTCTTTACAATAGCCAGGACGTGGAAGCAAGCTAGATGTCCATCCACAGATGAATGGATAAGAAAGCCGTTGTACATATACACAATGGAGTATTACTCGGCCATTAAAAAGAATGCATTTGAATCAGTTCTAATCAGGTGGATGGAACTGGAGCCTATTATACAGAGTGAAGTAAGCCAGAAAGAAAAACACAAATACAGTATACTAGCGCATATATATGGAATTTAGAAAGATGGTAACAATAACCCTGTTTACGAGACAGCAAAAGAGACACTGATGTATAGAACAGTCTTTTGGACTCGGAGAGGGAGAGGGTGGGATGATTTGGGAGAATAGCATTGAAATATGTATAATATCATATCTGAAACTAGTCGCCAGTCCAGGTATGATGCCTGATAACGGATGCCTGGGACTGGTGCACTGGGTCGACCCAGGGGGATGGTATGGGGAGGGAGGAGGGAGGAGGGTTCAGGATGGGGAACACATGTATACTTGTGGT
Organism: Tragelaphus eurycerus; assembly: GCA_935064755.1. NCBI lineage: Eukaryota > Metazoa > Chordata > Mammalia > Artiodactyla > Bovidae > Tragelaphus > Tragelaphus eurycerus. The sequence continues at coordinate 6,541,771 of CAKXYN010000012.1, read as the reverse complement.
GGATCCATCTCGATGTATGGCAAAAGCAATACAATATTGTAAAGTTAAGCAAAATAAAATTTAATTAAAAAATAAAATAAAATACTGACATTTTTTGGTGTGTGTGTATATATGTGTGTCTGTGTGTTAGTTGCTCAGTCGTGTTTGACTTTTTGCGACCCCATGGATTGTAGCCCACTAGGCTCCTTTGTCCATGGGATTCTCCAGGCAAGAACACTGGAGTGTGTACATATATATTTCTATGGTTTTCTCTAATATTGTGATTGATCCCCTCCAATTTTCCCTTTCTGCTTACCTTAAGCAAACACCTATTTCTAATCATTTAATGATCATCATGAGAGTCCCTTGGATTTCAAGATTCTTGAGAGTCGCTTGGACAGCAAGGAGATCAAACCAGTCAATTCTAAAGGAAATCAGTCCTGAATATTCATCGGAAGGACTGATGCTGAAGCTTCAATACTTTGGCCACCTGATGTGAAGAATTGACTCTCTGGAAAAGACCCGGATACTGGGAAAGATTGAAGGCAGAAGGAGAAGGAGACATCAGAGGATAAGATTACTGGAAGGCATCACGGACTCGACAGGCATGAATTTGGATTAACTCTGGGAGTTGGTGAGGGACAGGAATGCCTGGCATGCTGCAGTCCATGGGGTTGCAAAGAATCTGACATGACTGGGCAACTGAACTGAACTGAACTGAATGATCAGCTTTGAAATTTAGTGTACCATATACCTAGATAGCATATTCAAAAGCAGAGACATTACTTTGCCAACAAAGGTCTGTCTAGTCGAGGGTATGGTTTTTCCAGTGGTCATGTATGGATGTGAGAGTTGGACTGTGAAGAAGGTTGAGCGCCAAAGAACTGATGCTTTTGAACTGTGGTGTTGGAGAAGACTCTTGAGAGTCCCTTGGACTGCAAGGAGATCCAACCAGTCCATTCTGAAGGAGATCAGCCCTGGGATTTCTTTGGAAGGAATGATGCTAAAGCTGAAACTCCAGTACTTTGGCCACCTCATGCGAAGAGTTGACTCATTGGAAAAGACTCTGATGCTGGGAGGGATTGAGGGCAGGAGGAGAAGGGGACGACAGAGGATGAGATGGCTGGATGGCATCACTGACTCAATGGACGTGAGTCTGGGTGAACTCCGGAAGTTGGTGATGGATAGGGAGGCCTGGCGTGCTGCGATTCATGGGGTCGCAAAGAGTCAGACATGACTGTGCGACTGATCTGAACTGAACTGAACTGATAGTGCCACAAGGGCTTCCCTGCAATTCCTTGCAATGCAGCAGGTCTGGGTTCAATCCAGGGTTAGGAAGATTCCCTGGGGAAGGACATGGCAATCCACTTCAGTATTCTTGTCTGGAGAATCCCATGGAGAGAGTAGCCTAATTGTTTTTGGTCCATAGGCTCACAAAGAGTTGAACACGCCTGAAGTGACTGAATACACATATAATGTAACACAGTCTTTATGTGTCTTTATGTGACTTTACTCTGCTTTACCAATCTGCTAAAAAATAATTTTATTGTGCTCATTCCCAGATTATACCTTTTCCAGTGTTCTATCTTGCTTTAACACTAGGTTATGATGCTATGATTTTTAAAATCAATATTTTTTAGATTTATACGTTTCTTCCTTTGTCTTACACTGTCCTGGAAAATCTTTTCTTTTGTGAGAGTTTTTGGAAGGTCCTTAAAAAATAACATCTTGATTGTAAATTCTCTCAATACTTATGAGACAAAAGAAAAACTTGTATTTCAACCTTTTTCTTGGTGGCTTTACCAGGTATATGATTCAAGTTATTGCTTCCTCAGGATTGGAGATACTATTCCATTCCTTTCTGACTCATATTATTGCTGACAAGAAATCAGCTCTCAGTCTAATTTTCATTCCCTCATCAGGAATTTGTCTCTTCTTCTTGATGTTCACATTGTTTCTTTTTCTTACATGCCTTCACTTTTACCATAGGATTCATAAGTATAGATTTCAAGCTATTTATTTTGTTTAGAATCTGTTGGGCTTTTGAAGACTGAGAATTCGTACCTCTCTTCAGTTCTGGAAAATTCTGTCTGTTGTTACACTTTCAAATAGTGCTTACTACTCTATCTCATAGCTCTCTCTGCTAAGTCTCTCTTTCAGAGGTCTTATCAGATGAATACTTGCCTTACTTTAATCACCTTGATTCTGAATCTCTCCTTATTATTTTACCTCTCATTGTTTTTTCTCTGTGAGACATAAGCTTTGTCAATTCTTTAGTTCTATTTCCCAGGTCACAGACATGTTCAACATCTTAATATTTGACTTGGTTTTATTCAAGCCACATAGAGTATGAATATGGGCCTCAAACCCAAAGGAGGGTCAGCTTAGGAATAATTTTTTAGAGGAGACCTTATTTCCTTAAGAAGGATTATCTGAATGTATCAAATATGATGATATATGTGAATAAATAAACAATGCATTTTCAAGGTGTCTTCCTTAAATACCACTTTACCCATTTCCTTCTAATACGTATTCACTTTATCTTCACCTTTTCAATTCTACAGTTAGCCTTTTTACTTTTTCAGATTTATGTACTAATCTGACAGAACAGCAAACACAAATTTTTACTGTATCATTTCTAAATTCATAAAATGTTTTTTAATTATCTTTATTTCTCTTAGCAACTTTACTGATGCTGAAATTATCTGATATCTTCTTTAGCTATTGTATTTCCTCTTGGTTATCTGGCTTCTCTAATATTCTAAAGAGTGTTCCATGTACATTTCTTCTCGGATTCCTGGATAATATTATTTTCTTGTTATCTTTTATATAATTTTAGTGCATTGATACAGTTAATTACACTGGAAACACTAAAACCTGTAACCAGCCTTATGTTCTATTACTAATGTCTTATATGGAATTGAGAAAAATCTCCCCCTTATTCTATCAAGATCCCCAGTTATAAATATCCATTACAGATAATATTTGGGGTTGAAAGTCCTTGATAAGGCCCAAGTATGAAAATATATTAAGTGATCCAATTCATTAATGTTGTTTGATGTGTGTGACTCTTTCTGCAGCAGCTTCAGTGAATTAGTACTCTGCTACCTGCAAAATATCAACTTATCCCTTATGGAATGTGTAGGACTAGAGAGAATTCCAAATTTTATATTATATTCAACTGTGCACAATGCCTAAAAGTTCAATGCAGAAACACATTTAAAACCCTGCCCTGATCTTTTTCAGTAAAAATGCATTTGTATGCAAATTATACTGTACAGTGTACACCTGAAAGTGTATTGCTTTGCATTTTTCCTAAGCCCTAGCAAAATAGTTAAAGGACGTCTGAAGGATGTTTGATTTGAAAATGCTTTTGAATAAGAATGTAAAATAAATTTAAAAACAATTTCTGCATGCCTGCCACAAGATTGGTGTCTGGTATAAAACTGGCTCAATATTCAAAGGCATTGTTTTCACTGACCTTATTATTGTATATGACGGCCCGTGGCAGAATTTGTTCTACACACAAGGCAATGGGGAGTGTATATATTGTTAACAACCTTTGGCACAAAGTGGCTTTTTCTTATTTGGTCAGAAATGGAGAGATCAGAGGCAAAAGTGAGTGTGGAAGCTGGGAACAATCACTTGTCTTAGAAACTAAGTACATGATATAAATCTTTTTTTCAGCCATTGCCTAAATGTATAATTTGAAGTAAGTTTTAATCATCTCTAGAATTTGATTTCCTTATTCATAGATGTATAAAGTATTTAAAATTAATATTGATATGTTAAATAACAATCTAAAATTTTAATGTGATTTTTCCAACCAAATATTTATTTAAATCAAATTCAGGAGTAAGTTCCCCATCTCTAGACTAAATCTGATAAAGATGTGGCTAAAATTACTTGTATATTCAGTATAATCTCTAGGAAATAACCAGAAGAGAGAAATGCTGATATACTGTAAATTCTCCTGTTTCTTTAAATGAAAAGGAACACACCTGTAAAAATGTGAAGGCCAAATCATAAGCTGAGCACCTACTAATCTGTATCTGGATTATGTACTGATACTATGTTTAAAAAAAAATCAATATTTAACATATGCCCTGGTTAAGTTTTCTTATGTGGATTTTTAAATAATTTTTATATAATTGAGCAAAGAAATTGTTAGTTATGGGTATTTGTGTTGATCTTGGTATCTGTTGCCTGTCAAATTTTATTTTTGATAAAAAAACAAAAAAGAAAATGAGAATTTTATTAATATTATTATATCAAATTCAAACTGGGGAAAATAGGCTTTTTTAGAGATACTTCTTAAAAACATAAAACAAGTATACCTGTATTTCCTTCAATATCCATGTATTCTCATATTCATAAAGATCTCACACTAGGTTAATGATTTCTGTATTTAAAAAATTATTTAAACAATAACTTTAAAGTTCCATTGATAGCATGAAAAATATCACTTTAGAGAGTGGCCATAAATTTTCATCTGTGACCTCTTATGCATTCATATACATTTCTTTGATAAGCCAACCAAAGTGTATTATGATATGCAAAACATCAGGCAAATATATCAAAAGAATGACAATAATATACAATAGTTCTCTTTTTAAATTGAAAGTATATATTTTATTTCCAATTAATTCTTGTTCTTATTTCAAGCTTTTAAACATCTTCCTCAAAATTATGGTGTAAAGGTGGTTCATAAAACAACTACTTATAATTGTGATATATCACATTATCTGGATATAAAAAGTAGTGTCATTTATAGTCAAGATGAAAATTGATCTGGAGTATTTACTAGTAACTTCCAAGGTGCCACAGTATAAAGAATTTACCAGCAATGCAGGAGACGTGGGTGATGGATTTTAATCCCTAGGTTGGAAAGATCCCCCGGAGGAGGAAATGACAAGCCCCTCCAGTATGCTTGCCTGCACAATCACGTGGACAGAAGAGATTGTCAGGTTACAATCCATGGGATAACAAACAGCTGGACAAAATTGAGTAAACGAGCATGTACTAGTAAAGAATACAGTCTTTCTAAATTCAATTCAGTTCAGTTCAGTCACTCAGTCATGTCTGACTCTTTGCAACCCAATTGACTGCAGTGTGCCAGGCTTCCCTATCCATTACCAACTTCTGGCGTTTACTCAAACTCAAGTCCATTGATTTGGTGATGTCATCCAATTATCTCATTCTGTCATCCCCTTCTCCTCCTGCCTTCAATTATTCCCAGCACCAGGGTCTTTCCCAGTGAGTCAGTTCTTCACATCAGGTGGCCAGTATTGGAGTTTCAGCTTCAGCATCAGTCCTTCCAATGAATATTCAGGACTGATTTCCTTTAGGATGGACTGGTTGGATCTCCTTGCAGTCCAAGGGACTCTCAAGAGTCTTCTCCAACACCACAGTACAAAAGCATCGATTCTTCAGTGCTCAGCTTTCTCTATAGTCCAAATCTCACATCCTTACATGACTACTGGATAAACAATAAAGCTTTGACTAGATAGACTTTTCTTGGCAAATAATGTCTGCTTTTTAACATGTTGTCTAGGTTGGTCATAACTTTTCTTCCAAGGAGTAAGCGTCTTTTAATTTCATGGCTGCAGTCAACATCTGCAGTGATTTTAGGACACCCCAAAATAAAGTCTGCCACTGTTTCCATTGTTTCCCCATCTATTTGCCATGAAGTGATGGAACTGGATGCCATGATCTGAGTTTTCTGAATGTTGAGTTTTAAGCCAGCTTTTTCACTCTCCTCTTTCACTTTCATCAAGAGGCTCTTTAGTTCTTCTTTGCTGTCTGCCATAAGTGTGGTGTCATCTGTGTATCTGAGGTTATTGATATTTTTCCTGGAAATCATTATTCCAGCTTGTACTTTATCCAGTCCAGCATTTCTCATGATGTATTCAGCATATAAGTTAAGTAACCAGGGTGACAATATACAGCCTTGACATACTTCTTTCCCAACTTGGAACCAGTCTGTTGTTCCATGTCCAGTTCTAACTATTGCTTTTTCACCTGCATACATATTTCTCAGGAGCAGGTCAGGTGATCTGATATTCTCATCTCTTTAAGAATTTTCCACAGTTTGTTGTGATTCACACAGTCAAAGGCTTTGGCATATTCAATAAAGCAGAAATAGATGTTTTTCTGGAACTCTCTTGCTTTTTCAATGATCCAATGAATGCTGGCAATTTGATCTCTGGTTCCTCTGCCTTTTCTAAATCCAGCTTGAATGTCTGGAAGTTCGGGGTTCATGTACTGTTGAAACCTGAGTTGGAGAATTTTGAGCATTACTTTCTAGCGTGTGAGATGAGGGCAATTGTGTGGTAGTGTGAGCATTCTTTGGCATTGCCTTTCTTTGGGATTGAAATGAAAACTGAGCTTTTCCAGTCCTGTGGCCACTGCTGAATTTTCCAAATTTGCTGGCATATTGAGTGCAGCACTTTCACAGCATCATTTTTTAGGATTCAAAAGAGCTCAACTGAAATTCCATCACCCCCACTAGCTTTGTTGGTAGTGATGCTTCCTAAGACCCACTTGACTTCACATTCCGGGATGTCTGGCTCTAGGTGAGTGATCACATCACCGTGATTATCTGGGTAGTGAAGATCTTTTTCTGTATAGTTGTTCTGTGTTCTTGCCACCACTTCTTAGTATCTTCTGCTTCTGTTAGGTCCATACAATTTCTGTCCTTTTTTGTGCCCATCTTTGCGTGAAATGTTCCCTTGGTATCTCTAATTTTCTTCATGAGATCTTTAGTCTTCTATTGTTTTCCTCTATTTCTTTGCATTGATCACTGAGGAGGCTTTCTTATCTCTCCTCACTATTCTTTGGAACTCTGCATTCAAATGGGTATAGCTTTGCTTTTCTCCTTTGCCTTTTACTTCTCTTCTCTTTATAGCTATTTGTAAGGCCTCCTCAGACAACCATTTTGCCTTTTTACATTTCTTTTTCTTGGGGATGACCTTGATTACTTCATGACTCCCATACAATGTCATGAACCTCCATCCATAGTTCTTCAGGCACTCTATCAGATCTAATCTCTTGAATCTACTTGTCACTTCCACTGTATAATCCTAAGGGATTTGATTTAGGTCATACCTGAATGGTCTAGTGGTTTTCCCTACTTTCTTCTATTTAATCCTCAATTTGGCAATAAGGATTTCATGGTTTGTGTCACAGTCAGCTCCTGGTCTTATTTTTGGTGACTGCATAGAGTTTCTCTATCTTTGGCTGAAAAGAATATAATCAATCTGATTTTGGTATTGACCATCTGGTGATGTCCATGTGTAGAGTCTTCTCTTGTGTTGTTGAAAGAGGGTGTTTGCTATGACCAGTGCGTTCTCTTGGCAAAACTCTGTTAGCCTTTGCCCTGCTTCATTCTGTACTCCAAGGCCGAATTTGCCTGTTACTCCAGCTATTTCTTGACTTCCTACTTCTGCCTTCCAGTCCCCTATAATGAAAAGGACATCTTTTTTGGGTGTTAGCTGTAGAAGGTCTTGTAGGTCTTCATAAAACCATTCCACTTCAGCTTCTTCAGCATTGCTTCAGGGCATATACTTGGATTATTGTGTTATTGAATGGTTTGCCTTGGAAACAAGCAGAGATCATTCTGTTTTTGAGACTGCATCCAAGTACTGCATTTCAGACTCTTCTGTGAACTATGATGGCTACTCCATTTTTTCTATTGGATTCTTGCTGACAGTAGTAGATATAATGGTCATCTGAGTTAAATTCACCTATTCCAGTCCATTTTAGTTCTCCGATTCCTAAAATGTTGATGTTCACTCCTACCATCTCTTGTTTGACCACTTCCAATTTGCCTTGATTCATGGACCTAATCATATGTAAAATTAGATAGCCAGTGGATTTTTGCCATATGACACTGGGGGCTCAAAATTGGTTCTCTGTGACAACCTAGAGGGGTGTGATTGGGTGGGAATTTGGAGGGGGTTCTGGAAGGAGAGGACATATGTATACCTATGGCTGATTCATGTTGATATATGGCAGAAACCAACACAACATTGTAAAGCAATTATCCTCCAATTAAAAAAATTAAACAAATAAAAGAAACAAAAAACAACACCACAAATAGAATATAGTCTTTAATTTACAAGGTCTCAAAAAATGTTAGTTAATGTGAATGTCTTTCCTATAAAGATACCTTCCTGATGTTATTATACTTGTGGCAAAAAAGAAAAAAATGTAACTTATTTTCTTTTCAAGCTTAATTTAAATTTAAAAAATTGGGGGGAGGTGGAGGTTTTCTTTTTTCTTACTTAAGCAATCTGAATTTAATCTTCACCTAGGTATCTTCTATTTCTGACTGAAATGCAAAAGTACAATGAGATAATGTAAAACTGATAGACACTACATGTACTTCAGTTTATAAACACTCATCAAAAATACAAAATGATAGATATATTACATTACCCACAATATTCACAGTCGTACACACCACATTTAATTTCAATACATGCCCAACTGTCCACATTTTTTTCCTATGCACATTCAATAACATAGTTAATTTATTTGGCTATCCTCTTAGAATGTATGTTTCTTGCCATCAAGAGTCTTTTTCCATTCCTTCATGTTTGTAGCTTCTAGGTCTCTGCTTCAAATAAATTAGGTGTTTTATAAGATGGTTTTGATAATGAATAAATGAGGGAGGGAGAAGAAGGAAAAGGAACACAGAGAAGAAAATATAAGCTACCTTAACCATGATAGAAGCACCTCTCCAAGGAGGTGTGCATAAGACACTCCAATCTAAATGTTCTTTGTAAATTAACATTTCCACACATGCATCTGTCAAATAGAGCAAAACAAGTGGGCTGTAATGACTAAAGAATTTTAAATCCAGTGGGTCTGAAAAAAATAAACAAATAGTTTATTCAAAACAGATATTTATTGAGTTTTAAAAAATAAATACTTAATTGCTATTAAACACCTTCTTCCCAGTTGTTCTACTTTCTAACTATAGAAACCCCAGGCAAATAACATAACTTCTGTGACTTAAGGTCCCTAAAGGCAAAATGAACATGAAAATATCAGTCTTCCCTGTTTTATAAAGTCATGAAAACCAAAGAATTAATGTGAAATAAAGTGACAATCATGTTCCAGTAAAAATATTTGACATGGTAGTGCTTAGCCATCTGACTGTTTATATTTTTAAGATTTCTTTTGTATATCTAAACTCAAATAATGTATTTTTGATTGTGAGATAATATTTGATAAACCATGTTAAGCAATTTCCCTTCACTGTTACTTTGCATTTTAATTTAGTAATTTATTATGCTGTTAAATCCATGACAAGTGTTTCATCAGACATAGTTATAAAACAAAGAGTAAACATTCAGCTTGCTCACAAAAATCACACCTGAGAGGGGTTCCTTTGACATCAGATGAAATAATTTCAAATCACAGAAGATTTTATACAATTCAACAGAGAAATCAAAGCCTCAAAGAGAGACATGGGATGATAAAATAAGGTGAAAATATAATTATGTAAGGCAAGTTAGCAGATAATTCACATAGCATACCTGTGTAGCTGCTGTAGTTTACATATGCAGAGCTGTCATATGATATTCAAGAAGGAGGATTTGTACTGAGGAATTTTAAACATAAACACAGGTAAATCTTACAGAGTATATGTATATTGACAGGGTTTTTAATGAGCTGAGCTACACAGAAACATTTAAAAAGGAAATATCACTTACACATAGAATCTAAAAAAAAATAATACAAGTAAATCTATTTATAAAACAGACACAGTCACAGACATAGAAAACCACCTATGTTTACCAGAGGGGAAAGGGAGGGCAAAGAGGGGTAAATTAGGAATATGGGATTAACCAATACACACTACCATATAAACAATTAAAAAGCAACAGGATTTACTGAAGCTGAGGGAACAATGTTCAGTATCTATAGTAACCTGTAATGGAAAATAATCAGAAAAAATTAAATGTATATAGATAGATAGATGAACCACTTTGTACACCTGAAGCTAACACAGTATTATATATCATCTTTTAAAAAATAAAAATCATTTATTAGTCAAGAAAAGAAAAAAATGAAACAAAGACTAAAGTGAGCTTTCCAAAAGAATCACAACCTTACACACATACACATAAACTTATACATACATATACATACACATTTTAGCATTAATGTTTAGCAAACAGACTTGTCAAGAAAACCTGTTTGTATTCTAAATCTCTCATTGCATGTGTGCGTACACATATTGACAAAGTAAACAAAGTATATGTTTTTAATATGCTGTCAGCATCTGGCTGCATTTACTTAATCATTTACTTACTAGTATATGAAGACACAATAAAACGTTGCAAAGTCATACTTTATAAACCACGTGTGAAGAGAAGAGAGAAGCCTGGCCCAGTGTTTAGGGTCTGAGGCCTCTTAAAATAAGTTGTGAATTGCCCTTTTTAATCAGGACACCGGGGAAGAGAATGATTTCTTTTGAGTGCAGGCACTTCAGAATTCCTGGTGTCAAGTGGAAGCCCACAGGCCTCAGAAGCCAGGCTCTTCTCCCTTGAAGAAGTTTCAGTGCATGCACATTAGATGCTTACATGCTCTTGAATGCAGCCTATTATAAGGACAACAAAGAAGAGATCAGTGAAAAGAATTTCTTACAGAAATAGGCACCACCCCAGGAGCCAGTTTTAGGCTGGGAGTAATAGAAAGATAAAATAGAAAGGTGATGACCTTCATTCTTCATCTCCCTACAACTTGATGGCGTATTTTTGATATAAATCCTTCTGGCTAAAATATAGACTTTAAAAAAAGCATAAAAAACATCAGACTTTAGTGAGGTGTGGGGAAGTGGAGGGGGTTCCTGTGGAGCAGAACTCTGATTACACAGAGGGGGTCAGCTCTTTTTACAGAACAAAATTTATTTTGTATGATTTACTCTCAGAGCTCATTCTTTATATCAATTCACCCTATGAGCTCATCAATTAATTCCAGATATTTTAGAATAGAGGAGGATAGTACTCTTTAAATAAAATCTAAAATGTTTGCTGATTATGTCTTCCTGTATGCTGTTCCCTTCAGCCACTTTCATCTGGCTCTAACGAAAATGTTGAAGTAACTTACTAAAGGCACCAAACAAAACTAACATTCTAATCTCAGAAGCATCCCAGTTATTACATAAAAACATAATTTATGTAACTTTTACTTTGCTCATTATCTTTCTTTACTTTGCATATAAGTATTACTTTTGCTACTAATTACCCTGGTGTATGCACACTACTTAACTCATTTTCATTCCAGCCTGTCCCTAACTCAATTCTGAGTGACTTCAACTCATTCAAAGTGAAAAGAGAAAGTGTTAGTCACTCAGTCATGCCTGTCTCTTTGCAACACTTTGTACTATAGTCCACTAGGCTCTTATGTCCATGGGATTCTCCAGGCAAGAATACTGGAGTAGGTTGCCATTTCCTTCTCCAGGGGACCTTCCTGACCCAGGGATTGAACCCTGTTCTCCCACATTGCAGGCAGATTCTTCACTGTCTGAACCACCAGGGAACCCCCACTGATGGCAATCCACGCAAACCAAAAAAGAAAAGACAGAATGAGAATCATGCTCTCCAATTTTAGCCCAATTAATGGAATGACAGCATTTACTTCATAATAGATCATACACATAACAGAGTTAACTGTAACAGAGTTTCACAAGCCAAGAATCTACAGGATTCCCATGAACACAAAAAGTAAGTTTTCCCTAAATGAAGCGAGAGCTCTCATGGGTTCTGAATCATTCATTTTAACTACACATGTACAGTAGGTATTTTTCAAGATCTAATAATAATCTGTACATATTTCCCAATTATCTGTATATCTAACTTAAGTTTTCTAAACCTATATCTTCTTGGACTTTCTCCAAGTACTTAAAATGTGCTTTTTAAAAATAATAATCTAGTAATCATTTTGCTAATTTCCACTTGTCCCTATGTGAGAAGGAAGCAATGCTAGGATGTTGTGAGAGATGATATTGTCCCAGCCAACTTCCCCTCCCCCCAACCCCCGCCCCGCCAACAACTGATGAAATTAGAGACAAAGGAGCAGAAACCTCAGCACTGAAGTTTCCAAGCTTGTAAATGGCAGAGCCAGGTGACTCAAGAATCCCAACTCCTCTCCTATTAGGGTGGGTATTCTACTGCTTGGAAAGGAAGTCCTCTGTGGAGGCTACTATGAAGGTTATGAAGGCTGATGCTTACGGGACTGCTGCTGCTGCTGCTAAGTCGCTTCAATCGTGTCCGACTCTGTGCGACCTCATAGACGGAAGCTCACCAGGCTCCCCCGTCCCTGGGATTCTCCAGGCAAGAACACTGGAGTGGGTCGCCATCTCCTTCTCCAACGCATAAAAGTGAAAAGTGAAAGTGAAGTCGCTCAGTCGTGTCCGACTCTTAGCGACCCCATGGACTGCGGCCCACCAGGGTCCTCCATCCACAGGATTTTCCAGGCAAGAGTACTGGGGTGGGGTGCCATTGCCTTCCCCGGCTTACGGGACTAGCAGAGAAGAATTCTGGAGTTCGGAGAGAATGTATTAGATGGGGAACCTGAAAGAACCATGGAAACTAGAAAAAATGAAGCAGCTGGGTGTAGTATTAAGGCAACAAACATTAAAATGGTTACCTTGAGCTGATCACTTAATATCTCCGGATACTATGCATTTACTTGAGTTTGAATAAGCCAGCAAGTATGGGTCACTTGTTTTGTCAAATGCTTTTTTTTTGTTTTTACAGATGAATAAACAAACACAAACCTAAAGTCTCAAAAGTGATAGAGTTAATTGTGGAACTAGAAAGCAAAGAATTTTGCAAAATTATGGTGATAATCTCTACTTTGTCTAACCCTAGGGTTGTTTGAAAAATCAAATAAAGTATATGAAAAACACCATTGAAAACTGGTTCTTATCCCATTTTGCCTGAGACAGAGGCCATTTTCTCAAATATAGAGCTAAAAGAGGGAGGTTCTGGCGAACTGGGACAAAATGTCAGTGATGCTAGGTACAATGTACATTTAATGTGTTACATCAGTGCAAATATTATATATATATATATATATATAGAGAGAGAGAGAGACACAATTCTATGGACAGAGGTCAAGGATGTTTTGAGTTGAAAAAAATGCAGCTTGTACCTCAAACTGAACAGTATCTGTGATTCAGACCAAAGAACTTTGTGTCCTCAGGGCCAAAACCTGAGAATAGCAGCTTTGGAACATCTGAGAAAGTGCCAACAGACAGGAAAGAGTGATAGATTCAGGGGTAGATAGTGTAAAAAAAAAAAAAAAAATACAGTGGATGGACAACTGTAAAAGGAAGGTTCTGGCAAAAAATGGCATCAAGCCAAGCCAGAATGAATTTATCTCAAACTGGGCATACGTGATGTAACTCTCTTTTGCATTTCAACTTAATTCTGTTATTGTTTTGGTTTACTTCTAGACACTTCTACAGTAGTAAAAAGAATGAAGAGAAGACATAGCAAAAGAAACTCCAAAGCAAAATGTTCAAATTTTTATAGACCATCATTTTCTGAAAAGCAAAACTAAAAATTAAAACGTAGCAAAACAGGATGTGTTTGCTTTGAATGTGCATTTAATCTCATGAAAATTAGGTATTCTTTTACTGTGATTTCTGAGGGCTTCTCTGGTACCTCAAACAATAAAGAATCTGCCTACGGTGCAGGAGACTCAATCTTTCATCCCTTGGTTGGGAAGATCCCCTGGGGAAGGGAATGGCAGCCCACTCCAGTATTCTTTCCTGGAGAATTCCATGGACAGAGGAGCCTAGCGGGCTATAGTCCAGGAGTTACAAAGAATCAGACAAGACTGAGTGACTAACATTTTACTGTGATTTATGTAGGAGTAAATACATTTCCAGTATGGCTCCACAGAAATGAAGTCTAGCCCTGAACCTACTACTAGAAATGATAATGGCATTGATTCCATCAGGTTTCCACTGTGAGTTTCATTTGCTTCCTCTATATAAGAGGCCCCTTGAACCAGAACACCTCTAAATTCCTTTGAAATTCAAAAACTTTGTAATTGGGGAATCACAAAATTCAGATTCTGATAATTTGATTCTTCCTTTACATTTTTATCTCCTGCTGGAAAGGTGACATTCTTGGCTACCAGTGAAATTGGGAGGCAAGTGACAGGGGTAATTGATATTCCTATAGACTGTGAGATATCTAACCAGACAGATCCTTTGAGTCCTACCTCCAAGACTTACTGGCCAGAGAACTGCAGCTGGTTGCAAAGTCTAAGATCACTTATTTGAAAATGATGTTGGCTATAACTCAGAGTGTGACTGTGGCGATTGAATAAGACAGTGTCACAGTGTCTGGGACATGGTCTGCAGCCCATAATTTTACTTGCTTGCTTTCCTTTTGGATTAAACTGACATAATACATAGTTTGTAGCTAAAAGAGTAAAACATAATAAATGACTTGAAAAACAGTAAATTTCTACTCTCCGTCATAATAAGTATTTACCATCAGCCCCAATACACAGACCATCCATTTCTGATCATCTTGACCTGCCTTCACAACCTCCAGGCTAATCTCTTTTAATAACATTTTAAAATAAAGTTATATAAATAATATAGATATGAAATCTACAGCACCACTAAATTTCAGTTTTGAATTTCTATAAATACTTATTCCTAATGATTCCATTAAAATTTCAGTAATTAGTACAAGTGATTTAAACCAAGCATTTTTGGCTTCATGACAATAGATACAGCTACTATGGTTATTTATTGTACGAATTGCTGTACGTCGTTTCTTTTTCTTCTCCCCACAGTGATGTTAATTTGTTCTGGTAGCAGCAGAAGAAAGCAGTTGTCCTAGCCTAGCACTTAATGCGTTGGCAAAGAATCACTTTAATTCCTCTTTGAATTGACATGGAATGAATCAGAAGATACTGTTCTTGAGTGATTCAGTTTACTCAATATCTGTATTTATCAACTTTAATATACATATGCATCTTCAAAATAATTATTCAACACACATATCCATGCATATAATTACACAAAGGTAATGTTTAAAAAAACAAATTACTTCATCTATAGGTGCTGATTTTATTCAAAGCACACTGGCACTGTTAACACCTAGCACACGGTCCTAATTTGAGGAATCATTCTCAAAAGGGGCTGAACAAATTCCAATTTGCAATACCAAGCAGGCTCATAAGGAAAGGGTTATCATTTCTTTAATGAGTGGGGCTCTGACCCCTTCATTCAAGGTCAGACTGTGAAAATGCTAAATGAAACATGAGGCATGAATATTCATTTGACACCTAGATATACACACACCAATGTTTGTTTTCATATAAGTTACTGGTGTGGTAGAGACTTCTCATTAAAAGACAAACTTTTGGTTGAAAGCTGTTACTAGCTTACCAAAGCACTGTCTGCTTTTACAATATATATGGCATTTGATCCAGAATGCCACATGGACAGCCACTCTCTCAATAGGCTTTGGCACCCTGAAATACACACCTGGGATCTGTCCCTCCCAAAATTAGATTACTAACTTGCAATCAGTCTTATCTGCGTCCAAGAGGGCTTCAGGCAGATACGATGATTCACGGGCTGAAAATGATCATTCCCCTCCATTCCCTCTTCCTGCACCATCAAATGGCTTCATGTTCTGCCTTTTCTTGCCTGAACTGCTGCAAGAGTGTTCTGATTGGTCTGCCAAATTCTAGTCTTACTTCTTTCAAATATATTTTTCACATTGAAGTCAAATCTGATCTGGCCCCTCTTTTAAATAGTCAAAACTATTAACACAACTGAGGGGTCTCTGGTGCTTGTCTTGTTGCTTCTCTGCCTTGTGAGCTCTGTCCCAGTCATCTTGAGACACTTGCAGTGCTCCGAACTGGATGTGTGCCTCCAGGCTTTCCCAGTGGATCAGAGGTAAAGAATCTGCCTGCATTGCCAGAGACATGGGTTCAATCCCTGGGTTGGGAAGATCCCCTGGAGGAGGGCATGGCAACCCCTCCAGTATTCTTGCCTGGAGAATCCCATGGACAGAGAAGCTTGGTGAACTGAAGTCCATAGGGTCACAAAGAGTCGGACACGACTGAAATGACTGAGCACATATGCATTCTTGCCTCCAGGTCTGCGCATTCTATACCCTCTGCCCAAACTGTTAGCTCTCCTCCTCCCAACATTCCCATCAGCCCCTAGAGCTTCACTAGATGAACTCTTGGCTTCTCTCCTTTAGATATTAATGTAGCTGTGACTCCCTCTAAGAATCCTTTCCTGACACTCCTCCAACCTCTTCTTAAGAGCTCATGATTTGTCCCTACATGATATTGATTACTTGAATGTGGGACTCGGCATACTGTACCATATTTTCTGGGATTCCCTTGTAGCTCAGTCTGTAAAGAATCTGCCTGTAATGCAGGAGACCTGGGTTCAATTCCTGGGTTGGGAATAGCCCCTGGAGAAGGAAATGGCAACCTACTTTAGTATTCTTGCTTGAGAAATCCCATGGACAGAAGAGCCTGGTGGGCTACAGTCCCTAGGGTTGAAAAGAGACAGACATGACCCAGGAACTAAACCACAACTTCCATAATTTCTGGTTTGCTTTTTTGTCTCTCCCATAAAATATTCTTATAAACTCCTTGAGTGCAAAGATTATATATTATCAACTGTGGTATTATACCACAAGCAGAATAACCAGCACTTAATAGATGCTTAATAAATACTAATAATGAATAAATAAAAATAATTAAAGTTAGTTATAAAGCTTCATGTGTTTAAGAGATGTCTTTATTCATTTACTCACCAAATGAATTCCAAACAAAAATTTCATTCCAATCTAAGAAATATGCTCTACTTAATAAATGAGTAATGAAAAATTCTTAAATTATTCTATATTTAATTATAAAAATATGTATCTTTTAAATAAATACTGTTAAATTTACTTCCATTTGAAAGCCTATTACTCAATTTCACCCAATAGAAAAACACAAGAAAAATAAACTGCAATTTTAAAACATTCCTTTCTTCCTTCTATTTCAAGGAAAGCAAATATGGAAAAAGTAGCCTTAATCCTAGCCTTTGCTGATCGTTTCCCATATAACTCGTTTAACTACCCTACTTTGATGGCTTCACTTAACTGTTCTGGTTAACAACTGCTGCACAACAAATCACCCCAAGTTTAATGGCATAAAAATGAGGATCGTTTATTATCATCTTTCATGGTACTGGGTGCTGACCTGGTTCAGCTAATTGGTTGTTGCTCAGTGCCTCGTACGGTTTTGGTCAGATGGTGAACTTGAGTTATTTTGATCATTTCCTCAGTCATATGTCTCATGATGGATGCCGGCTGTCAGCTGCATCTTTAGTGGGAGCTGTTGGCCAAAATACTTACAAGTAGACTCTCTCCATGAATTGGGTTTCTGCAAAGCATGGAAGCCAGGTGCCAAGAACAGTTACTAGTCTTTCTAGCCTAGTCTCAAAATTCGTGCAGGCTTGTTTCCCTCCAGTTTGTTCTTTGGAAGGAGGTTCATAAGGCCAGCCTATAGTTTAAAAAGAGACTTGGACTCTAGCTCTTGATGAGAGGGCATGTTTTAAAGCCATTAAATTTACCTAACCACTAGTCTCCATTCGTGGGCTTTTTTTTTTTTTTTTTTGGCTGCACAAGGCATGTGGGATCCTAGCCCACTGACAAGGAATTGAATCAGTGGGCCCTCCATTTGAAGTGGTGATAATGGTTTAGTCATTAAGTCATGTCCAACTTTTGTAATCCCATGACTGTAGCCCACCAGGCTCTTCTGTCTATGGGATTTCCAAGACAAGGATACTGGAGTGGGTTACCATTTTCTTCTCCAGGGGATCTTCCTAACCCAGGGATTGAATACAGGTCTCCTACGTTGCAGGCAGATTCTTTACCGACTGAGCCACCAGGGAAGCTCCCTTTAGAGGGCAGAGTCCTAATGACTAGACTGCTAGTTAAATCCCTAAACATTCTTCTTTCTAATGGACATACTACTTCATCTACCCCTCTCACTGCAAGCTTGTTTCCCCAACATTTGATTGTCTATTCCTTCATGTTTGTGTTTTCTTTCTATAAGGTAAGCTCAGCCTGTTGAGAGACTACATGGGCGCTGGAATTTATAATCCTGCATCCATATGGACATGAGAATGTTTGTGCTGGATCTGAGAGAATGGGTTACCTGTGTGTTCACATGTGTGGAAGGATGCAGCTACTCCAAGATGTACTCCATTGTTGCTGTAACTCCCCTCTGTTTTTCTCTATTAAATCAACTGATATACATAAGACTACTGGGAACTGTAGTTTTCTTAGGTTATGGTTGACATTCTCTGAATCAAAAGTGGCTGATTCTCTTTTAAAATATTCTGTTTAGGATGATAAAAAAAAAATTTGAAAACAGATCATAGTGAGAGTTGTACCTTGTCGATGTAATTAATGCCACTGAATTGTATGCTTCAGTTCAGTTTAGTCACTCAGTCATGTCCGACTCTTTGCGACCCCATGAATCGCAGCACGCCAGGCCTCCCTGTCCATCACCAACTCCCGGAGGTTACTCAGACTCACGTCCATCGAGTCAATGATGCCATTCAGCCATCTCATCCTCTGTTGTCCCCTTCTCCTCCTGCTCCCAATCCCTCCCAGCATCAGGGTCTTTTCCAATGAGTCAACTTCGCATGAGGTGGCCAAAGTACTAGAGTTTCAGCTTTAGCATCATTCCTTCCAAAGAAATCCCAGGGCTGATCTCCTTCAGAATGGACTGCTTGGATCTCCTTGCAGTCCAAGGGACTCTCAAGAGTCTTCTCCAACACCACAGTTCAAAAGCATCAATCTTCGGCACTCAGCTTTCTTCACAGTCCAACTCTCACATCCATACATCACCACTGGAAAAACCATAGCCTTGACTGGACGGACCTTTGTTGGCAAAGTAATATCTCTGCTTTTCAATATGCTGTCTAGGTTTGTCATAATTTCCTTCCAAGGAGTAAGTGTCTTTTAATTTCATGGCTGCAGTCACCATCTGCAGTGATTTTGGAGCCCAAAAAATAAAGTCTGTTTCCACTGTTTCCCCATCTATTTCCCATGAAGTGATGAGACCAGATGCCATGATCTTCATTTTCTGAATGTTGAGCTTTAAGCCAACTTTTTCACTCTCCTCTTTCACTTTCATCAAGAGGCTACTTAGTTCCTCTTCACTTTCTGCCATAAGGGTGGTGTCATCTGCATATCTGAGGTTATTGATATTTCTTCCGGCAATCTTGATTTCAGCTTGTGCTTCTTCCAGCCCAGCGTTTCTCATGATGTACTCTGCATCTAAGTTAAATAAGCAGGGTGACAATATACAGCGTTGACGTATTCCTTTTCCTATTTGGAACCAGTCTGTTGTTCCATGTCCAGTTCTAACTGTTGCTTCCTGACCTGCATATAGGTTTCTGAATTGTATGCTTAAGTGGTATTAATTGGCAAGTGATATATATATATATATATAGTATATTTACATACATATATTTATATGATGTATACATATACACATATGCATATAGAAAGAGAAAAAATTGTAGTTTAAAAAATCAGTAATGGTGTATACTAAAAACCCTTGAATTGTGCAGTTTACATGGGTGAACTTGTCTGAGATATGAATTATATCTCAATCAAATTGCTAAAAATGTTAAAGGGAGAGATATGGATATTGCTGTTCACTACCCACAATTCTAAAGAATGGTGCTCTTTCATCCATGGGATTCTCTTGGCAAGAATACTGAAGTGGGTTGTCATTTTTTTCTCCAGCGGATCTTCCCCACCCAGGGATTGAACCTAAGTTCCCTGCAATGCAGGTGGACTCTTTACTGACCGAGCCACTGTTTATTCTATTCAATAATAGAAGAAAGAAAATTATGTATTATGCATTCATTATGTTTATAAACAGTGATATAGGGCTTACTAGTTACTGTTACAGTACAGCCTATTACTTGTGTACATTTTGCCAGCTTTAAGTTTTCAGAGATTTATTTTAGATCTTTTGTGCTTTTGTCTGTTTGACAGACAATTATCAGAGGCTCTTTATGCTCCCAAACTGGAGGCACTGTATCTATGCTGACACTAGATGAGCATCACCTATACATCCAAAGACACCAGCCCTGGCCTAGGTGAGAAATCTAAGTCAGACTGTGAAGAGTTGCAGATGACCCTATGCATAAACGCTTTTCATTTTTGTATAAAACCTTTTCCTGTGTTGTACTTCTAATGATTTCCATTGTTGAAATTTTTGGCTCTCAAGTGAAAATGTGGGCGTGGAATCAGCATATGGAAATATATATGTGGAACAAAGAGTAAAAGTAAGACAACATGTGGATGTTGAATTTTTTGTTTTGATTTGTTTTCATTTCAGGCTGAAACCAAAGAATAAAAAAAAAAAAAAAAAAACAGTTATCCAATCCAACCTCTTACTTTTAGTGAGGCTCAGTAAAAACTTTTCAGCAGCCTGAATTTCCAAATGAGCCCTGGCTATGGATCACTCATATTTCTGAATGTCTGCTTCCAATTCTACTCTACTCCGTCCCATCCCATCCAGTCCTAACAGGGACTACCACTGTCAGTCCACCCTTCTGTTAGAGCTCAGCTTGTTAGTAAGTAGAAAAAATTACACTGGTCTGAGTAATCTAAATAGGCTCTTTCTGCTCCTTTACATGGATGTTGAGAACATACAGAAAATGTGTCAGATACCCAAGATCTAGAGAATCAGAGACTAGCAAGGAGAGATAAAAAGACCTTCTTCAATGAACAAGGCAAAAAATAGAGGAAAATCATAGAAAGGGAAAGATTAGAGATCTCTTCAAGAAAGCTGGAGATATCAAAGGGACATTTCATGTTAGGATGGGCATGATAAAGGACAGCAATAGTAAACACTTACAGAGGCAGAAGAGATTAAGTAGATGTGGCAAAAATACACAGGAGAACTGTACAAAAGATCTTCATGAGCTAGATAATGACTATGGTGTGGTCATTCACCCGGAGTCAGATATCCTGCAGTGTGACGTCAAGTGAACCTTAAGAAGCAT
The DNA here is from genome assembly GCA_935064755.1 of Tragelaphus eurycerus. Taxonomy (NCBI): domain Eukaryota; kingdom Metazoa; phylum Chordata; class Mammalia; order Artiodactyla; family Bovidae; genus Tragelaphus; species Tragelaphus eurycerus. The sequence continues at coordinate 6,520,698 of CAKXYN010000012.1, read as the reverse complement.
TACTATGAACAAAGCTAGTGGAGGTGATGGAATTCCAGCTGAATTATTTTAAATACTAAAAGATGATGCTGTTAAAGTGCTACACTCAATTGTCAGCAAATTTAGAAAACCCAGCAGTGACCACAGAACTGAAAAAGGTAAGTTTTCATTCAAATTCCAAATTAGGGTAGTCCTAAAGAATGTTCAAACTGCCAGAAATTTGTGCTTACACATAGGAAGTAAGAAAGAAAGCAAGGGAATTCCAGAACACTTACTTCTGTTTCGTTGACTACTAGAAAGCCTTTGACTGTGTGAATCACAACAAACTGTGGAAAATTCTTAAAGAGATGGGAATACCAAACCATCTTAGCTGTCTTCTGAGAAATACCTTTGCGAGTCAAGAAACAATTGGAAGGACTGATGCTGAAGCTGAAGCTCCGCTACTTTGGGTACTTGATGAGAAGAATTGACTCATTGGGAAAGATCCTGAAGCTGAGAAAAATTGAAGCAAAAGGAGAAGAGGGTGGCAGAGGATGAGATGGTTGGATAACATCACTGATTCAATGGACATGAACTTGGGCAAACTCCATGAGATAATGCGGGACATGGAGTCCTGGCATGCTGCAGACCATGGGGTCTCAAAGTCTTGGGGACACGACTTAGAGACTGAATAACAACTCAAGAGCTAGACCCTAGACTACTCTATTATAAAGATCACATACCTCACATTCGAGTGTCTTGAAAATAAACAACTAAACCAATGAAACCTCTGAAAAAACATCTTCTTTGGAGGATTTAAGCTAGCATAAACTACTTAAAAAACAAAACTTTAAAGAAATGACTATTAAGTAGATTATCTAACCAATTGTCTTACCACTATGCCCCATTTTACTATTTCCAGGACACCCTGATTACACTATTTAGTCATATCTCTTTTGATGATAAATTTAATGACTTCAATTAAGTCATATTCTCTACATCTGTGGAATCTGTTCCTTTGGGCTGTTATAACAGAAAACCATGAAATGGGTGGTTTATCAACAACAGAAATTTATGTTTCAAAGTTCTAGAGACTCTAATCCATGATAAAAGTGCCAACAGATTCAGTGCCCAGGAATCTATTTTTTTGGCTCAACCTGTTTTTTGGCTCATAGAAGGTCATCTGGTAGAAGGGGTAAGGGAGCTCTCTGGAGTCTCTTCTGCAAGGGCATTAATCCTAGCTCCCAAAGAATGTTTTCTAATATTCCAGAACCTGAGAGCAGATTCTCAACCTTATCACACCTACTTCCCCTTTTATTACAAATATTTGACATTCTCTCCACTATACTGAAATGAAGTCTGTAGATAATATAATCTACAGTACATACAACTTCAAAGAATCAATATAATGACATGACATGTAAAAATAAAATAAGAGGAAAGTAATTTATCGTAAGGTACTGTGTAGTTTACATGTAAATGTTTGAAAACTGCACTAGAAAACAAAATAAAGTGATTACACATTTGCATCCATTAGCAATAACTTAAATGAAAGAGCTACAAAGCTTACTGATTTAGGTGTGTTTTATTTGCTATATAAATTCCACTACAATAAGAGTGTTGGTAATTTGATTTTCTTTTATGTAAGAAAAAAATAATTTTATAGTTCTGAACAAAATAAAGTGCAGCCTTCCCTAGATTTATACAATATTTGCATTCCAGGTAATTCAGCATAAACTATGATCATGTAAAAAAAATTATTTATTTTGTGTTTATGTGTATAAAAGAATTATGTTCCAGTCTCAGAAAATTAAAATCTGTTTCTGAACTCACAAAAATATCTGATAGAATACTTCAAAATCCTATAAATATTAAGACAAATTTTCAACATGCTGGCTAGCTAGCAATCCAGGTCACTCCTCCTAAATGGCTCTCATTCCTCTAAACTTGAGACAGCTAAACATGCCTTCATAAATGCCTCAAAAGTCCTTTAGAAAGAAGTACCACCCACCATGAGAACTATATTCTAGGTTTGCCAGAATGAGTTACTCTTCCTATGCTGTGTTCTGGACCGCCCCAGTCCCTTGGTAGACAGGGTGTCCTCACACTGCTGACCGCCAGTGGTCTTACTTTCAGGTTTAGCTTCTCTAGAGCATTAGATTGTACATCTGGTGTCTTTTTGCATAGCCCCCATATTTCAAGAAGGCATCCGCTCCCCTTTATGGTTCTGCCTAAATGTCAACAAGGAAATCCATGGGAATTTCCCCCTGATTTGGAATTCTTCCTGTAGCTCTAAAGCTCCACCCGTGGTCTCTCATACCTTATCTTGAGGCTCTGCCTCTCACACACTGGATACAGGGCACTGGATGCACCAGATAAGTTGTCCCTTCTATTTCTGAGAGAGCCTTCACTCCAACTCTGCTGTCCTTCCTGTCCCTTAATAAGGTTGTGTTTATTTTGCAAAGGGACAAATCCATGCCTAGTTGGGATTATCAAGGTGAGATAGCGGACCCTCAGTGACCTTTCAGTTCTCTCAGTAAATAAATACTAGACTGAATATTGAATCTGGGATTCTGGTGAACTTTAGACATAGACATATTTGTTGTTGTTATTCATACTAGACAGAACTTTCCACCCCAGGAATGTGTTCTCAGCCTTCCTTCATTTTTCTGAAGTCAGCAAGAGTGTGGGTTTCGTAAGTGTCAAACAAAATGTCACAACTTATCATACTTGATCTGTTCCAAGCTTTTTATTCTCTTCCCTCCTGAAGCATGGACTTCCCTGGTGGCTCAGGCCATAAAGCGTCTGCCTATAATGCAGGAGACCTGAGTTTAATACCTGGGTCAGGAAGATCCCCTTAAGAAGGAAATGGCAACCCACTCCAGTACTCTTGCCTGCAAAATCCCATGGACGGAGAAGCCTGGTAGGCTACAGTCCATGGGGTCGCAAAGAGTTGGACACGACTGAGTGACTTCACTTTCTTTCCTTCTCCTGAAGCAATATCTAAAAATACTCAGTCTATGTAAACTGGGAAAATGCCACACTGTTCTACTCTGGGCTAGTCCAGCCCTCCTCTGCCTAAGCCTAGGACACCATTTCCTTGGAAGAAAAATCTGATCGTGATGATATAAGGAGAGGAGAGGAACAATTAACCATCTACAACTGCATTTAAGGTTGTCATGAGGCATATTCACAGCAATTAATATGATTTAACAGATTAACTCTGGAATAGTAGTTTAGTTATAAAACTTCTGCAATGTAGTTTAAGTGGAAATATTTTTTTAAACTGTGACAGACCAAAAAAAAAAAAAAAAAGTACCACACACACGCACACACAACTATTCTCCAAATTGTCATTTTTCCGTATATTCCTTTCAGTCATTTTCCTGCTTTCTCTGGGGAGAAATTCCCACCCCACATCTATACACACATACACAGCTCTGTGAGTAAAGATAAATAAAGAGCAGTCACTTTGTCCGCTCCCTTTGTTCTGTGATTCGCATCTGTGAGGAGTTGCCAGTTTGTAGTTGCTGCCTGCTGGCGAGAGCAAGTGTACTTCTTAATCTGTTTCACACGATTAAGGCCCAAAGAGAGATCACTCCGTTTTTCCTTAATTTTGCTAAAGAGGCCTGTGCTTTTCAGGGTGGAGCTTAGAAAGAAAACCAGCAGGAAAGTCAAGTGCATTTGATGAAAAAACAGCCCACAGTTCCGAGTTTCACACGTCGGTGGAGCCCCCGCAGCTCTGCCGGACCACCAAGCCTCTCCACCAACGTTGTAGGCACACAAGTTCACAACACATTAAGAAATGAGACTTTCTCATTACGAGGCAGTCTACTCAACTGAGTTATCAGAGGATCGAAATAAAAGGATTTCAGCCATCCTTTCTTGAAAATACAGGGCATCCATTAGGAAATGAATCAGAATTCCAAAACTGTTTTTTTTTCCCCCCCCCAGTAGTATGGGAATAGTGATAAAAGCAATAATTCTAATTATTATTTATAAAAGACCTAATATGTGCCACACACAATACTTAATATTTTATATGCATTAATTTTATTTCTGACCTCCACTCTGTAAGAATGAAGGTAATACTCATTCTTAATTCAGGTAGAAGTAAGAATATTTGGGGGAGACAGGGTACTCATTGTCATTAAATTATATCTTTTAAAAAATTAGAATATTAGTGTGTCTGAATGTTAATCTTAGCCTGATAACATCTATTGTACAATGCTCTATTTTAAATTTTGTGTATGAGTTTTTGAGGCAGTTTCATTTATGCTCAATGTTTTAAATAAACTGAATGTAAATATTGATGCAACATTTTCAACTTTCTGTTTTAGGTGATTAAATATTCTGTTAGGGGAAAATTGTTAGACTATATCTATTAACATGCTCTAAACAGAAGCCCAAGCAATATAGTAATTGTTTCATTTCTTTTAAAAAAAAAAATCCATGTGTAAAGAATAATGCAGCAGTTCAGACTAAGAATTTTACTTGCAAATATTTTCTTTTGAAATGAGTTCCCTTCAATATGATATTTGAAGTGTTCTTACTCTATGCACTTTGGGTGTTTTCATCCATTTAAAATTATAATGATTATAAATATAAAATGCAGCTTACTTAGGAAAAAGTACTTAAAACTAAAATCTTAGATTTAAAACCAAGGACAGTAATAATATGGAAACCATGATGGGGAATTATAAATAAAAATAAACTGAATTTAAAACATATTTTCTAGTCTCTTAACACCCATTCACCCTTCAGATAGACAATTGTAAAGTATTGTATACTTTCGATGTGTCATATTAAATCCTTTAGAGTTTTCATTTATGCTTTCTGCAGGTGACATGTGCATGTTGTTTATTATTCATATTCCTGAAATGTTTGGAAAACTTTAAATAAGTCTTAAATTATGACAGAAATAATACTTTTTGAATAGTTCTTTGAATCACACTTTCCAGAGTTCAGAATAGGATATACTCTGCCCTCTGGGGAATTTTCAGATAGCCATGGCAAAGGGCTTTTGCACATTAGTCCTTGCCCCCAGTTCATATAGACAGAGTTGGAGAAATGAAAAGAAGAAATCACCCATTAAAGACTTCATCTCAGCGCTATCATTTGATATAGTAACTCCTAGAATTTATTAGTGCCCAAGAAATTTAGATTCTACACATAGCCTTCAAGGCTGAAAATACTTTACCAATTTGGAAGCAAATCTGTCTTATTCAGGGATCTCCCAAGAACAGAGAGTTAAATGTCTCCTGTGCATGTGACACCAGACAGCAGGACAGAGAAAGTAAAGAGAAACTGAAGCAGAAGGAGGAAAGGCAAGGGGCTTCCCTGGTAGCTAGGCTGGTAAAGAATCCACCTGTAATGCAGGAGACCCCGGTTTGATTCATGGTTCCAAAAGATCCCCTGGAGAAGGGATAGGCTACCAACTCCAGGATTCATGGATTTCTCTGGTGGTTCAGAAGGTAAAAATTCTGCTTGCAATGCAGGAGATCTGGGTTCAGTCCCTAGGTTGGGAGGATCTCCTGGAAGAGGGCATAGCAACCTATTCCAGTGTTCTTGCCTGGAGAATCCTGTGGACAGAGGAGCCTGGCAGGCTACAGTCCATGGAGTCGCAAAGAGCTGGACATGATTTAGTGACTAGATCACCAAACCACCACCAACACTATATATTGAAATGCATTTTTAAGGTTAACTTAATACACGTTCTTCAATACAAAGAGATTATACCTTTTTTCCTCCTGTGCTATACTGTAGGTTCTCATTAGTTAACTATTTTATACATAGTAGTGTATATATGTCAATCCCAATCTTTCCATTTATCACCCCTTCCCCCACTTGGCATCCATGCATTTGTCCTCTATATCTGTGTATCTATTTCTGCTTTGTAAAAAGATTCATCTGCACTATTTTTTCTAGATTCCACTTATGCTGTGCTGTGCGATGCTTAGTCACTCAGTCGTGTCCGACTCTTTGAGACCCCCTGGACTGCAGCCTGGCAGGCTCCTCTGCCCATGGGGAGTCTCCAGGCAAGAATGCTGGATTGAGTTGCCATGCCCTCCTCCAGGAGATCTTCCAAAACCAAGGATTGAACCCAGGTGTCCCACATTGCAGGTAGATTCTTTACCTTCTGAGCTACCAGGCAAGCTCATGAATCCTGGAATGGGTAGCCTATCCCTTCTCCAGGGCATCTTGCCAACTCAGGGATTGAAATGGGGTTTCTTGCATTGCAGGTAGATTCTTTACTACCTCAGCTACCAGGGAAGCCCCAAATTTCACATAAATGTGTTAATATATAGTATTTGTTTTTCACTTTCTGACTTACTTCACTCTGTATAAGAGCCTCTAAGTCCAACCACATGTCTGCAAATGGCACAATTTCATTCTTTTTTATGATTATATGGCTTAAATAATTTACATTATGTGACTTTTATTGTAATTTTTAAAAAAAAGCATTAAAGAAAAGAATTCATAACTTCACTGGCCACTGGCACAAGCCACTGGTGCTTACTCTCACCTGGACCTTCTGGGGAACCTTAAGAAAGCATCTCTAAACTATCCACACAGGAGACCAAAAGAGGTAGTATTACCAAGAGGCTCCTGTCTCCCACTGGCCAAGATGCCCTCATGGACATCAATACCCCCATGCTTTCAAGTGGTATGTGTGTGTGGGGGTGCGTGTGTGTGTGTGTGTACTCAGTCATGTCTGATTCTTTGTGATCCCATGGTCTGGAACCTGCCAGGTTCTTCTGTCCATGGAATTTCCCAGGCAATAAAACTGGTGTGGGTTGCCATTTCCTACTCCAGGGGATCTTCCCAACCCAGGGATCAAACCCGCATCTCTTGCATCTCCTGCATTGGCAAGTGAATTCTCTACCACTGAACCATCTGGGAAGCCCTGAGTGGTATATGGGTGAATGCCAATTGTTTTCTTCAGTAGGTCTTATGAGGCAGCAGTGAAAGCCCTAGGTCAGGAAGCAAGAGCTATAACTGCCCAAGTCACTGTCAAATCCTTACATGTTACATCTGTTAGAACGTGGCTGAAGCCTGGACATATCTGTTATAATCAGCCCTGCAATGGCTGAAGTTGGGCTAAGAGATTCGAAGTGGTGCAGAAGAATCCAAAACAACTGCTAAATGACTCAGTTCCTTTCTTACATTTAATCAGAAGCCTACTTAAATCTAAGATATCAATTACAAAAAAGATGACAATTTGCTAACATTGATGTCATGATAGTTACATCATTTATGTGTAAAGATGTGGCAAATAATCAATACTAATTGAGTCTAAAGGTAGATTATTAGTATATAAGACTCACACAATAATATAATTTGATATGTTATGAAGGAGGAACTTGTGCACTAAAGCTTGAGGGCTAAGATTACAAAAGTAAAAGTGTTAGTCTCTCAGCCTTGTGTGACTCTTTGACCTATGGACTATAGCCCTCCAGCCTCCTCTGCTCATGGAATTCTCCAGGCAAGAATACTGGAAAGTGAAAGTGAAAGTCCTTCAGTCGTGTCCCACTCTTTGCGACCCTGTGGGTTATATAGTCCATTGAATGAATTCTCCAGGCCAGAATACTGGAGTGGGTAGCCTTTCCCTTCTCCAGGGGAATCTTCCCAACTCAGGGATTGAACCCAGGTCTCCTGCATTGCAGGCAGATTCTTTACCAGCTGAGCCACAGTGGAAGTTCAAGAATACAAAAGTGGGTTGCCTTTCCCTCCTCCAGCGGATCTTCCCAACCCAGAAATTGAACCAGGGTCTCCTGTACTGAAGGCAGATTCTTTACCAGCTGAGCCACCAAGGGAGCCTTAAGAATACTGGAGTGGTTTGTTATTCCTTTCTGCAGGGGATCTTCCCAACCCAGGAATGGAATCCGGGTCTCCCATCTGAGCCACCAGGGAACCATTTTGAGATACAGTGTGAAGCCCTCATCAAAGTAATAGCCCTTCTACATATTTCATGTTTTACAGACATTATTTAGTTTATAATTGGCTTAAAATAAAAGATCAATTTAAACTCACTTTTATTCCCATACAATTTGTTTTTCTTCTACACTTTATATGGGTACTTTTGTAAGAATGAGAGAATAGAGGTAAAGGAAAAAATAATGGAGAGAGAGAAAGAGAAATTGCAAATTCTTGCTTGGGATTTTTTTTTCTTGGAAAAAGTGTTAAATGTGAAATAGCACCATGAAACTCTTCACAGTCCATTCACTTTCTTTTGGAAAATAATAGCTGGATTGAAATGAATACTTTAGAAGATATTTCATTTCTTGGCATTTAAAATCAATAGTTTTCTCACTGTCATGAATATTTGGGAGAGAAGCTGAGGCCGCTATTTTTGTTCATTGTAATTGTGGCTCCACTGTGGGTGAAGATGGAACACCTTTCTCTCATTATTAAGAGCTTAGTAGCCCTGAGCTAAAGGCTGTGATTCTTCATGTCAACACTGTGGTGGCAAATAAGAATTCTCATTTAGTTTCTAGTAATCTCATTTATCAAAAAGACTGTATTTCAAGTGTATATAGATTTAAGGCAAACAAAAATGAGACCGCTAAATGCCTCTTTGTTCATAAATTGCATTCATCAATTAGAGAAAAGTTAAACTAAGGAAAGATTAACTGTACAGACTACTAACCTATTTCAAATTTCATTTTTAAAATATGTGTGAAGTAAATTTAATTTTCAAATTGATTTTCCATTAGTGATAGTGATAGTGATAGTGTCAACGTGCTACTGATGTAGAAGAGCACTTATATGAACCACATTCCAAGTGAGGGAAATTTTAAATTCCCAAAACTTTACTGTGAATGTGAGAGTGAAAATAACAGCAGAATATTCTGCATGACAGTTTAGAAAGATATTTTTAAGTAAAAGCTTTGAATTTGTTCTTGTCTTCCTTTATTCTTTCAATTTTAGCTTGATTTGATCAAGAATAAAAAAAGGGGGAGGTGCCATGTTTTGAGAAACTTTAACACTGTCTCAATCTTGAGATGATGAGCCTTTCAAGCCAAATGACTAAACCACTCTGAGAAGGAGAAGCACCTCTGTCGCTCAGTGCCTCAAATAAACTCCAGGCTCCTCACTAATACAACCACGTGACACAGACTTGTGCGGCTTTATAAACCATTTCTGAGTTCAGATCATGCTCCATCATTTCCCATTAGCTTGCCTATCACCCAAAAAGGCTGAACTATCGCTTCACATTTAGAATCTGATGCAATTAAAAATTCAACAAAATCAAGAACTTGTTAATAACAAAACAAACCCAGTGACACATTATGGTGACAACTCTCACCAAACCCCTACTGTGCTGCTTTCTCTTCTATTTGAATCACTAAAACAGTAAAGACTACTCTTTTGAAGATCATAGAAATTCATAGGGAGAAGGAAATGGCACCCCACTCCAGTACTCTTGCCTGGAAACTCCCATGGACGAAAGAGCCTGGTAGGCTGCGGTCCATGGGGTCAGGAAGAGTCAGACATGACTGAGCGACTTCACTTTCACTTTCCTGCATTGGAGGAGGAAATGGCAACCCACTCCAGTGTGCTTGCCTGGAGAATCCCAGGGACAGGGGAGCCTGGTGGGCTGCCGTCTATGGGGTCGCACAGAGTTGGACACGACTGAAGAGACTTAGCAGCAGCAGAAATTCATAGACAAGTTGTCATCAGCATCATTTCTTTATGTCATTTCAGCACACAGAGGTTGCTTATTTTCTCAGAATCTACCAGACTGAGCTAATATTACCTAAATTTCCATCAATATCCAATTGATTTTTCCAAGTTCCTGATCAATATTTTTTTCATTTTTTCACCAACCAATTGATCTAAGTTATGCTTCAAACATGTGTACATTTGCATAACAGTATGCAACAGGCAAAGCAGTGAAAAAAATAACAATCTTACAATTTCTCTAGTATGCATTTCACCAGCTGTTTTAGACATTGTGTTTTATTGTCCAGATATCTGAGAAAATCTGCAAATATTTTTCTCTAACACCATTCAGATCAGATCAGATCAGATCAGTTGCTCAGTCGTGTCAGACTCTTTCGACCCCGTGAATCGCAGCACACCAGGCCTCCCTGTCCATCACCACCAACTCCCGGAGGTCACCCAGACTCACATCCATTGAGTCAGTGATGCCATCCAGCCATCTCATCCTCTGTCGTCCCCTTCTCCTCCTGCCTCCAATCCCTCCCAGCATCAGAGTCTTCTCCAATGAGTCAACTCTTCGCATGAGGTGGCCAAAGTACTGGAGTTTCAGCTTTAGCATCATTCCTTCCAAAGAAATCCCAGGGCTGATCTCCTTCAGAATGGACTGGTTGGATCTCCTTGCAGTCCAAGGGACTCTCAAGAGTCTTCTCCAACACCACAGTTCAAAAGCATCAATTCTTCAGCACTCAGCCTTCTTCACAGTCCAACTCTCACATCCATACATGACCACAGGAAAGACCATAGCCTTGACGAGGCGAACCTTTGCTGGCAAAGTAATGTCTCTGCTTTTGAATATGCTATCTAGGTTGGTCATAACTTTCCTTCCAAGGAGTAAGCATCTTTTAATTTCATGGCTGCAGTCACCATCTGCAGTGATTTTGGGGCCCAGAAAAATAAAGTCTGACACTGTTTCCACTGTTTCCCCATCTATTTCCCATGTAGTGATGGGACCGGATGCCATCTTGAGCTTTTAAGCCAACCTTTTCACTCTCCACTTTCACTTTCATCAAGAGGCTTTTTAGTTCCTCTTCACTTTCTGCCATAAGGGTGGTGTCATCTGCATATCTGAGGTGATTGATATTTCTCCCAGCAATCTTGATTCCAACTTGTTTTTCTTCCAGTCCAGCATTTCTCATGATGTACTCTGCATATAAGTTAAATAAACATGGTGACAATATACAGCCTTGACATACTCTTTTTCCTGTTTGGAACCAATCTGTTGTTTCATGTCCAGTTCTAACTGTTGCTTCCTGACCTGCATACAAATTTCTCAAGAGGCAGATCAGGTGTTCTGGTATTCCTATTATTAAACACATAAAAATTTATACAGCAAGTAAAATATTATTTCTCCAACTTTTCATATTATTGTACAGAGAATGAAAAGTTTAATCCAATCAGATTAGAATTTATAGCTTAAAATCTATTATAGCTTGCAAAAAATGCTGAATCTAGCTATGAATGAGCATTAGCACATCATTTGCTATCACGGAAAGAATTTCTATGATCCAATCTCAAACCTCAGCATATATATAAAACTTTAGGTTATGTGTAAAAGTACCCATATCTTGCTTCTGGAGTGAGGCCCCAAAACCACCATTTTTATTAGCCACCTGTGGGTTATGGGGGTTAGACAACCCTTGGAAGAAGTATCAGTTTGATTAGATTTATACTGCATTCTATCTTCTTTGAATTTTTTTTCCAGCTTCATTGATTAGTAATTGACAAATATAATTGTATATATTTATAAAGTGTATATATTTATAAAGTGTACAGTTTGGTCATTTGATAAACATATATATCATGAAATGATTACAAAGATCAAGTTAATTAGCACACTCTCAGCCAATTTCAAGTGTGCAATAGCACATTAACTATTATGATCATGCAGTATAGTAGATCTTCAGAACTTACTCACCTTATGACTGAAAGTTTGTACCCACTGACCTACATCCTCTCATTTCCCATTCTCTCTAGTCCCAGGTAATCATTATTCTACTGTATTTCTATAAAATCAGTTTTTTTTTTTTAGGTTGCTTATTATGAATAATGCTGCAATGAACACAGAAGTGTATATATCTCTTTGATACACTAATTCTATTACCTATTTGATTCATAAGTAATAAAAATGAACCACAGGAAAGCACTTTAATTAGCTTGAGTTTGGTATTTGATGTGGTTCTGTAAACTAGAACCTCATTCTCAGAGTACTTTTTTTTTTTCCTGAGATAAGGGGTAGAGTATTCCTATAATTTTAATATTTTAACTTAAACCATCATTTATTGTATTTCAACACAAGTCTACTGTAAAATCTAATGTGAATCTAAAATACTTTGATAAAAGTTCAGTGTCTGCAGTAAGGGAGATGATGATTCCTTTCTGCAAAATATCAGACGTTGCCTGGTATATTGCCTTTTGTTCTAGACACTGAGCTTTAAGAACAGTGGCAATTTTCTAAACAATCAGAGGAAAGAACCAGTGAAGTTTAAGAGACATCAGTAGGGACGTGATTAGTTATTTGGGCTTCTAGATAAGCAGCCCTAATTGTGTTCTCAAAGTGACACTGCCATTAACAATGTGGCTCAAAAATGGACATTACAAACAATTCTTGACAGAGTGGGAGTTTGGTGTTTTAATGAATTTTAACTATACCTTATACACTTTCTAAACTCTTACAATTATTTTGAATTTGGTTCTCCAAATTTTGGTGATCTGGGGTAAAATCTATTTGATCTTTAAAAATGAAGATTGTTTGATGGAATTTGGATTTTTTTTTTCCCTTGAAAAGAATAGGGATTCATTTATTCAACTTTGTGTTAGAATTCTGAGTTACATACAACAAAAGGTCAGATTAAAAAGAGTGGAGTCAATAAAAGGACATTAGGAATCTCAGAGAATCAGAGAGCTGGGATGGGCATTTAGACACAAGTCCCTAAATTGTGTCTGACTCTTTGCGACACCATGGACTGCAGCACTCCAGGCTTCCCTGTCTTTCACTATATCCTGGATTTTTTTCAAACTCATGTCCATTGTGTCAGTGAGGTCATCCCCTTCTCCTCCTGCCCTCAATCTTTCCCAGCATCAGGATCTTTTCCAGTAAGTTAGCTCTTCACATCAGGTGGTCAAAGTATTGGAGTTTCAACTTCAGGACCAGTTCTGCCAAAGAAAATCCAAGGTTGATTTCCTTAGGATTGACTGATTTTAATCTCTTTGCTGTCCAAGGGACTCTTAAGAGTCTTCTCTAGCACCACAATTTGAAAGCATCTATCCTTCAGTGCTCAGCCTTCTTTATGGTCCAAGTCTCACAAACTTAGACAGCCATATTAAACAGCAGAGACATCACTTCACTGACAAAGGTCTGTATAATCAAAGCTATGATTTTTCCATAGAATTGGACATGACTTAGTGACAGAACAACAATTACTGGCATATCCTTACATGACCACTGGAAAAACCATAGCTTGAACTGATGCTTTCAAACTGTGGTGCTGAAGAACGCTCTCAAGAGTCCCTTGGACAGCAAGGAGATCAAACCAGTCAGTCCTAAAGGAAATCAACCCTGTATATTCATTGGAAGTACTGATGCTGAAGCTGAAGCTCCAATACTTTAGCAACCTGATACGAGGAGCCAACTCATCAGAAACAACTCTGATGCTGGGAAACATTGAAGGCAGGGGCAGAAGGGTGTGGGAGAGGATGAGATAGTTAGATAACATCATTGACTCAATGGACGTGAATTTGAGCAAACTCCAGGAGATGGTGAAGGACAGGGAAGTCTGGTATGCTACAGTCCATGAGGTCACAAAGAGTGGGACATGACTGAGTGGCTGAACAACAAACAGTAGCAGTTAACTGTAAAATTATATTTATTGAATAGTATTGGTAGACTTTTTCCTGAATATGAAGAGAAGCACTTTTATATACCACAATTATTAGAAATAAGACTAAAGTTAAAAAGTTACAAGAAATCAATCTCACCACAATACCAGTGAATTAATTTTTAAAGTTGCTTGTATTAAAAGAAAGTTCACATTATTGAAATCTCATCAAAATTTGTTTAAACTGAAAACCGAATCAGTATAGGAACTAGAAAACTTTAGACTAAAATTTATTTTTAGTTTCAGTAGACTCAAAAACTTCAATAATCAAGATGCTTAGCAATGAGTGAATTTTATTATTTCAAACTAAATATAATAGTTTATCAAAATAGTAAAAAAAAAAAGGAAAAAGTTCCTAAATGTCAGTAAGCAAATACAGAACTGCCCATGAACTCAAATGGAGACTCAGTGAGTTTCTGATCATCAAGATATACTGCAATACAGTTTATAAGCCTTTCTGTTAAAAAGGAATACAAGGCAGATTAAGCAGACAGCCACTCAGAAAAAGCAGATGTTGATTCCTATTCTACTCACACAAAACACATTTTTCCTGGACATAAAAACTCCATCACAATTGCAGTTATATACATTCAACAGTTGCAAAGAGTCAGACACCACTGAAGTGACTTAGCCCACTTGCACATATATCCAACAGTATCACGTGCAAATCATAGTCCCTCAGCAGCTCATCAAACAATATAAGGAGCAATTATGCCTCAAGATTAAGAAATAATAATAGCTAATAATTGTTTAGCACTTACTACGTGATAGTGAGTTTGAGCAAACTCATTTAGTTCTTTAAAAAAAAATCTCCACATATATTATCCTAAATTTTTGGATGAGGACAAAAAGATAGAGATGAGTGAAATCATTGCCTGTAACAACTAGCAATTGGCAGAGCTACAATTGGAGCAAAACAAGGTGAACTCCCATATCTGGTTTTATTTTCATCACAGTGCTCTAGTGTCTCGAACTAAGTAAGTAACTAGCTTATTAACTATTAACTGATTTGACCTTTCCCAAAGGTGTGCCATAACACTTTAACATGTAATGAATATGTCAGGTCAGCCTGAGACTAATCTCCCCCAGGCCTTGGCGGCCATGCACAGTCAGAGGACAGGAGAGGAAGAGCTCTACTAATGAACAAAGTTGGATTGAAAAAGAGAGCCACTGAATCCTACGGTTTCCCAGGTAAAATTGTTGTTATCTCTGAATTATCTTTAGATTGAAAAACAAGTTCTTGTGGATGCTGTTGACTTAAAAAAATAGTCACAATATAGAAGTTAAGCATGCACGCATGCTTAGTCGCTTCAGTCCTATCTAATTCTGCAGTCCTATGGATTGTAGACCACCAAGGTGCTCTATCCATTGGATGCTCCAGGCAAGAATACTGGAGTGGGTTACTGTGTCCTCCTCCAGGAGATCTTCCTGACCCAGGGATCAAACCTATGTCTCTTAAGTCTCCAGCATTGCAGGCAGATTTTTGCCACTTGCCCTATCTGGGAAGCCCAATGGTGGTGGTGGTGTTAGTGGTGGTGATGGTGGTGTTGGTGGTTTAGTTGCTAAGTCATGTCAAACTTAAGAGTCATGTTTTATTTGGTGGGAATTTTTAGGACATCAAGCCTGGAAGATAGCATCTCAAGTGACCCTGAGAGAATTGTTCAGAGGGGCAAGGAGGATCCAGGTTTTATAGAAGTTTGCAACATGGGGGAGGTAGTCTGAGCATCAGAAGATTATTGTTAATTAAGGAAAACCAGATATCTCAAGTTAAGGAATTTAATCCTTTTCTATGTACTGGGGAGATGGAAGAGTCCGGGCTTACTAAAATCATTACTTTCATAGGCATCTCAGCTATCTGGGGCCTGCATCCTGCAATTTGATTTTTCACATCCTGAGCATCACCATCTCAATGGACATGAGATGAGTTTGAACAATCTCTGGGAGATGATGAAGAAGAGACAAGCCTGGTGTGCTGCAGTCCATGGGGTGTCAGAGTTGGACACAACTGAGCAACTGAAAACAACAAATTTCCATGTAGGGAGTGGAATCAGACTGATTGCTACCAGATTGATACCAGATCTGGGGCATTTTTCCTATTATTCCTCCTGGGCACTGTTCATGCTCAGATTTTCACATTTGGAGGGCCAGAATAGTTGATGACTATGGCATCCTTGTTTACTGATATGACAAGAAATACCCTATTTCACAACTCCAAGTCCCTCCATTTCTCCAAAGATTTAGTAAACCCTGATAGTAAACACACAGAGAAGCATGTGTGAATTCTGCATGGACATCAAGGAAAGGATTGAGCTGTAATGAATGGAGTGGAACTAACCCCTGAAGAGCAAACTTTAGAAATTAACACAATATAAGAAAGACAGCTTCCAGATAGAGAGAAAGTTGGAAAACTACCAACTTATTCCTGCACCCTGCACCCTGCACCTCCCACCCACAACCTGCTCCAAATCCCGAGAGAGTTTGGAAGGGATGCAACATCTGCTCTTGTTCAAAAAGAGTTCTCAAAGGACATAGTAACTTAATTGACTTCTAAGTTACACTTTTAATTAAATGTATTCTAAAATGAAATGAATGGTCTCAAGAGATACAATGCTTCCTTTTTTGAAAGACAGTTCAACAGATTCTTGAGCGAAAAACTTCATCCAATCAATCTCTAAGATTCTCAAATTCTATAAATAGTTGGGGAGAAATTTGTGTGCCTTTGTGTCTTTCAAAACAAACATAAAAATTGGTTTTGGTTTTTGTTTTTTACCAATGAGGAAGGATGTCGGGAGCCGCGTTAGGCACTACTGACTAAATGGAGGCACGGCCCCCAGCCCCCTCCCCTCATTCCGCAGGCACGGACAGGGAGTAAGGAGTTAGGCCTTGTAATTCTGACTTGTCCTTTCCTCTCCTCCACTGAGTTGACTGAAAAGGAATATTACGGTGCTTATTGTTCTTGAGAGGAGCATGAGAAGGCACAAAGCCTTCTGCAGCTGTGCTCAGAAAATAATTCATAAAGTTAATCACTGACATTTGTTCAAGGACTTTTACAAAAGAGTGTTCCAGGATGAGCATATAGGCTGTAGCTTGAGGCCATGGGAGGGATTGCTATCTGAAGCCTATTTGTGAGGAGAATGTTTATGGCAAAGGAGTTTACTGAATTTAGGGCTTAGAAATAATTAAAATAGTTAGAAGTTAAAGATTTAAGGAATGTTGTAAAGTTAGCATATTTTACTATAGCTTATAGAAGTTAAGAATTTTTAGAGACAATATAGCTAGAAGCCTTTTTTAAGAGATAGTGAGCTCAGGATGTTAGGGGCAAACAGGACTTAGGAAGATAAGTAGTAAACTGAGGAATGTAGCATGAGTTACAATGAAATCACAAGTTAACTATAGGACACATTAGAAGAGGTAGATAATAGATGATAAGGCTGATTCCCAGAGAATCACTGAAGCAGGAACTCTGCTTGAAGAGCAACAACGATTTACGGAGATAATAAATCTGGGAGAGGGGGAACTGAAAATGTCAAACCTCTGGCCTAATGAGCGCGGCCGAGAGGAGCTACCCCACAACCGAGGAAGGACGGCCATCAGGGCCAGCGCACTAAGCACTGCCGAGAAGAGCTACCCCACAACCGAGGTCAGGAAGGGCGGCAGTGAGGAGAGACCCCTCGTCCAAGGTAAGGTGCGATGGCTGTGCTTCGCTGGCCGGGAGCAGCCAGAAGCAGCCGGGATGAGATACCCCACGCCCAAGGTAAGAGAAACCCAAGTAAGACAGTTGGTCTTGAAAGAGGGCATCAGAGGGCAAATAGACTAAAACCATTCTCACAGATAACTAGTCAATCTAATCACACAAGGACCACACCCCTGTCTAACTCAATGAGATTAAGCCATGCCTGAGGGGCAACCTGGGATGGGCGGGTCATGGTGGAGAGATATGACAGGGTGTGGTCCGCTGGAGAAGGGAATGGCAAACCACTTCAGTATTCTTGCCTTGAGAACCCCATGAACAGTATGAAAAGACAAAATGATAGGATACTGAAAGAGAAACTTCCCAGGTCAGTAAGGGCCCAATATGCTACTGGAGATCAGTGGAGAAATAACTCCAGAAATAATGAAAGGATGGAGCCAAAAACAAAAAGAATACCCAGCTGTGGATGTGTCTGGTGATAGAAGCAAAATCCGATGCTGTAAAGAGCAATATTGCATAGGAACCTGGAATGTCAGGTCCATGAATCAAGGCAAATTAGAAGTGGTCAAACAAGAGATAGCAAGAGTGAATGTTGACATTCTAGGAATTAGCGAACTAAAATGGACTGGAATGGGTGAATTTAACTCAGATGACCATTATATCTACTACTGTGGGCAGGAATCCCTCAGAAGAAATGGAGTGGCCATCATGGTCAACAAAAGAGTCCGAAATGCAGTACTTGGATGCAATCTCAAAAGTACAAAAGAGAATCTTAAACTTGGAATAAACAGGCACTCCATAGAAAACTGAGAGGCTGTCTAATTACTCGCCAACACTGTCCATCTGTTCAGGTTGAATCCCTGGCTGCTGGAGTTGGACTCTGGCAAGGAAGATGCAAATTCCAGGAAGAACTAGTAATAATTATTTTATTCATGATAATGTCATATATTCTAAAACTATATGTCTGATAGCTATCAGAGGCTTCAAAATCAGTTCAGTTCAGTTCAGTCCTTCAATCGTGTCTGACTCTTTGAGATGCCATGGACTGCAGCACGCCAGTCCTCCCTGTCTATCACCAACTCCTGGAATTTACCCAAACTCATGTCCATTGAGTCAGTGATGCCATTCAAACCATCTATTTGCCATGAAGTGATGGAACTAGATGCCATGTTCTTAGTTTCCTGAATGTTGAGCTTTAAGCCAACTTTTTCATTCTCCTCTTTCACTTTCATCAAGAAGCTCTTTAGTTCTTCTTCACTTTCTGCCATAAGGGTGATGTCATCACTATATTGTACACTTGAAACACCTGAAACTAATATAATATTGTAAATCAACTACTCTTTAATTTAAAAAAATTTAGAAGTTCACTAGAAGCTGACAAAGCAACTCTCTTAACTTTCAGAGCATTTAAGGGAATAAAATATTAATTATAAATACCAATCCAAAATACCAAAAAACTAAGAGTAGAAAAGTCAAGACAAATGAAAAAGACAAAGCATTGTACTTAAAGCAATTAAAATATACCAGTAATAAGATGAAATATGACTGGATGTCACTTGTCATCCACTTGCCAGTTAAATATTGGAAAATTTCTGCTGTACAGTCAAAAGAGACATACCTGAAGTATAAAACCTAAAGTTCGAAACAAAGTAAAACCTCACAAGATTTGTACAAGTAAAATAAAAACATTATAGGCCAGTGTTTCATGGGCAGACATGCAAAATCAATTCCAAATGAATTGTAGATATAGATATAATTGTGTGAGAGAAAAATATCTCTTTATATCTAAGATTTTAACAGAAAAGGTAGTCATGATCTTAAGTTAGGAAAGTATTTCTTAAAGAAGACTCAAGGAAGCACTAAGAATAAAAGAAATGACATAAATTGGATTTTACTAAAATCAAGAACTTCTGTTTATCAAGCGATGTTTTCAAAAGAGTGAAAAGGCAAGCTAAAATTAGAAGATATTGGTAATTCATATATCCATAAAAAGATTTTCCTAAACATTAAAGAAAAACAAAAAGACAATCTAGTTACAAATGGCTAGACACTTGGAAAAGCATATCCTAAAGAGAATGCCCATGCTTCAAAAAATATCATTGTTCATTAAGAAAATGGCTGCTTAAATCACAATACTATACCTATCAATACCCACTACAATGGATTCAATTTTTTTAATTGAAAGGAGTTATGACAATGTGGAGCAAATGGGCTATCATTTACTACTGATGGGAAAATAAATTGGTAATACCATTTAGGAAAATGCTCAGTATCTACTGAACATAACTATACACTATTATTAATACCTAACAATTCAGTTACTGAGCATAAACTCAAAAACAATACATTTATTATGTATACCAAAATCATGAATTGAAAAAAAATAGTATTCTCAATACCATAAAACTACAAACAACCTTAATTCTATCAAAAATAGAATTGACAAATAAAATATGGTATTTTCCATAAAATGGAACACTACACAATACTAAAAAAAAATAGTTACTACTACACATAGAAGCATCAATCAGTCTCACAAATATTATATTTAATTAAGTGAAATATTAAAAATATTCTGTATTGTTCCAATGATATAATGTTAAAAGCAACTGAAGCTAATCTACAGTTTGCCTTCAGTGGAGTTATGGTTAGGAAGAAAGGTGGAGCACTCTTCTATATTTTGATCTGGATTGAGGTTATCAAGGTATGTTTACTTTGCAAAGATCTATCAAATTGCAAGTGTATGATTTTTATATTTAAAATATGATTTTAAAGATACTGTCTTGCCTTCCACCCTTTGATTTCCTACTGGTGCCTCCCACTGGCTGAACCCATGGATGGAGAAGCCAGAAGGGAGAGAGCAAATCATTGCAGTGAGTAGAATATCAGGGTGCTAGAGCCCTGAGTAAGGCCAGAAATACATCTAAAGTGCCCAAAGGAGAATAACTAGCTCAGGGGCAGTTCCAAATGCACACTGGAGCTTAGATTATAACAGTGGAAAACTGGAAATAGATTTAATGTCCATGATCAAGTGAAGAAATAAATTACATCTAAAATAACTATACAATGCTATATCATATATCATTGCAAATTAGAAGTGGATGAGTCAGGAATAATGAACAAACTAAAGCACAAAATGGGACTTCAGAAAGAAAATACAGGGTGACATCAATTTTCTGTATTTTTAAAACATATATGACTGTGTGTGTTTGTTAGTCGCTCAGCTGTGTCCAACTCTTTAGCATTAGAAGTAAAATGCTTAAGAAAATTAATATCAAATTCAGAGTAGCTATTTTTTCCTGGAGAAGAGTGAAATGTGGGCATAGTTTTTACTTACATTTGTAATATTTTGTGTCCTAAGCTATGGGACAGTTATCTACCTGTTGATTGCATCACTCCTTACACCATGGTGAATATCCAAAGTATTTCACAATAAAACACGATAAAAAATTCTGAGCTCATAGAATATCTGTTTTATAGGGCATTACTTGAATTGGGAATAAAAAAAATAATCATTCCCAAAGGGTTAATTGTGACCCATCAATGAAGGGTGAGTGGACCCCATCAACACAGCATATCCTTGACATGTTTACTCCTAGACTAAGGGCAGGGTCTGGATGCCCTGTTTGTGAGCAACTGTGTGCATTTGTGGGCTTCCCAGGTTGCACTAATGGTAAAGAACCTGCCTGCCAGGTTGCAAATGTAAGAGATCAGGGTTTGAGCCCTGGGTCAGGAAGATCCTCTGAAGGAGGGCAAAGCAACCCACTCCAGTATTCTTGCCTGGAGAATCCCATGGACAGAGGAACCTGGCGAGGCTATAGTGCATAACGACACAAAAAGTCGGACCCCACTGAAGTGACTTAGCATGCAACATACACACACACACACAACTGAAGCAACTTAGCAACAGCAGCATGTACAGTTGTGGAAGTTATTTGGGGATAATAGAGTCATCCATGGCTTTTGAACACAGCAGAGATAACTGGTCCACAAAGAGATTTAATCCTCAGCTTTAACTCATCAGCCTAATGCTCTCTAAAACTGAATTCACTTTACCAAATGTATACATGCTTTGTGATGTTTTCTACTGTGATGTTTATATCTATGGCACCCCACTCCAGTACTTTTGCCTGGAAAATCCCATGGACGGAGGAGCCTGGTGGGCTGCAGTCCATGGAGTCGCTAAGAGTCGGACATGACTGAGCGACTTCACTTTCTCTTTTCACTTTCATGCATTGGAGAAGGAAATGGCAACCCACTCCAGTGTTCTTGCCTGGAGAATCCCAGGGACGGGGAAGCCTGGTGGGCTGCCGTCTATGGGGTCACACAGAGTCGGACATGACTGAAGTGACTTAGCATTAGCATAGCATAAAGATATCTATGATCAAATGACTATTCTGATTTGTATTCCTTGAAAGTTTTTTAATATTTTTCTTTTCTTTTTGAGGAAGACCTTTAGGTATTCTTGATTTCTACTCACTTAACGGTTTAAAATTTACTTCCTTAGATCATATCTTTATCCTTATAATAATGCCGTATAGAGCTGTCCTTATTTTGCAAGCATAACAAAGACTATATATATGTTGTGTAATCCTGGAGGCTTTCTGATGAGTACTGCATAAGTTGAGGTCCATTTAACAAATATGATCTCATGCACTGTCAGCATATGTGTACTCACTATAATTAAAATGCAATAACAAGAAATGCATGGCAAATGAGTTTTAAACCTCTACCGACATATGAAATAACTTCTCCCTCCCAGGGTCAATTGAACCACATTTCTCACTTCTTTTACCCTATGTCTCCACATAGATCTATAATAGTAAGGGGAAAAAAATTCCCTTTCTCATTACAGAGAAACAGTGTAATAATTTAATTTCATTGCTCAAGCTAAGGACTTTTAAATATCACAATTTCTATGGCAATCCCCTTTCCATTGATTGTACTGGTGAATATCTTTTTATTCACACTGCATCCATAATATCAAATGCGAGCAAATTGCAGCTAAACCAATCACAGCATGGTAACTCCAGAATTAATATTCTTAAACAATGAACATATTTTCAGAAATGCTGCCATGTTTCTCTCAACATGGAAGGAATCAATTCAGTGTGTCTTGTGATCTCTAAACCTAAAGATTTAAAGTGGAAAATTTCAGGATCCCAACACTTGGCCTCAAAATTTATTAACAAAACACCTGGACTTTGGATATTTTTCTTTGATTAAGGTTGGCATTTGTTCAGCTAAGCATTTAGCTATAAGGAGAGCTTCTTCCCTCAGACAGCTGTTTGCATGGCATGTGCAAATAGTTTCTCCTCCACAAACACCTACAGCAGCTAATACATTCCAGTGTCTAGAATAATCTGAAGATTGGATTTATTTAGATAATGGTGTACTTTGTTACTGTGGAAAGCACTTTCATTTACATAGATAGAATTTTCTATAAAGTTTTCATTCAAATATTTGATATCATATAGATACATCTTTAATTTGAATGGACAGAAGAAATCATTTGTTTCCTTTGAGAAATAACAAGACATTTAAACATTTTTTTTTTTTGGTGTTATTGGACATTACATGTTATTTACTTACCCTAACAAGGAACTTCTTGTGTTTTTTTTTTTTTTTTCCTCCTTTCTTTTTTTAAAAATGTGGCCTTGGGAAAAAACCCTCAGTGACCACAGCAACTTTTCCATCTTCTGGAAGCCAGAGCCAGAATGGGAGCCCAACCAAGATGGGAACCAAAAGTGAAGTCCTCACCTTCAGCACCATCACTGAGATATTTGTTCCTTTATGGTCTTTTAACATTCAGTTTTGTGAATGTTAAATGTCTACTACACACAGCATTTTTTTTAAGTACGAAGGGAAAACATCAATGAACACCTTGAAACTTATTAAGTTAAATGCCACTAATAAACAATTCTGAAAGATGATGCTGTGAGAGTGCTGCACTCAATATGCCAGCAAATTTGGAAAACTCAGCAGTGGCCACAGGACTGGAAAAGGGCAGCTTTCATCCCAATCCCAAAGAAAGGCAATGCCAAAGAATGCTCAAACTACAGCACAATTGCACTCATCTCACACGCTAGTAAAGTAATGCTCACAATTCTCCAAGCCAGGCTTCAGCAATACGTGAACCATGAACTTCTAGATGTTCAAGCTGGATTTAGAAAAGGCAGAGGAACCAGAGATCAAATTGCCAACATCCGCTGGATCATCAAAAAAGCAAGAGAGTTCCAGAAAAAACATCTATTTCTGCTTTGTTGACTATGCCAAAGCCTTAGGCTGTGTGAATCACAATAAACTGTGGAGAATTCTGAAAGAGATGGGAATACCAGACCACCTGACCTGCCTCTTGAGAAACCCATATGCAGGTGAGGAAGCAACAGTTAGAACTGGACATGGAACAACAGACTGGTTCCAAATAGGAAAAGGAGTACGGCAAAGTGGTATGTTGTCACCCTGTTTACTTAACTTCTCTGCAGAGTACATCATGAAAAACGCTGGGCTGGAAGAAGCATAAGCTGGAATCAAGATTGCTGGGAGAAATATCAATAACCTCAGATGTGCAGATGACACCACCCTTATGGCAGAAAGTGAAGAGGAACTGAAGAACCTCTTGATAAAAGTGAAAGAAGAGAGTGAAAAAGTTGGCTTAAAGCTCAACATTCAGAAAACTAAGATCATGGCATCTGGTCCCATCACTTCATGGGAAATAGATGGGCAAACAGTGGAAACAGGTGCAGACTTTATTCTTTTTGGCTCCAAAATCACTGCAGATGGTGATTGCAGCCATGAAATTAAAAGATGCTTGTTCATTGGAAGGAAAGTTATGACCAAGCTAGACAGCATATTCCAAAGCAGAGACATTACTTTGCCAACAAAGGTCCATCTAGTCAAGGCTATGGTTTTTCCAGTGGTCATGAATGGATGTGAGAGTTGGACTGTGATATAAAGCTGAGCACTGAAGAATTGATGCTTTTGAACTGTGGTGTTGGAGAAGACTCTTGAGAGTCCCTTGGACTGGAAGGAGATCCAACCAGTCCATCCTAAAGGAGATCAGTCTTGAGTGTTCATTGGAAGGATTGATGCTGTGGCTGAAATTCCAACGCTTTGTCCACCTCATATGAAGAGTTGACTCGTTGGAAAAGACCCTGATGCTGGAAGGGATTGGGGGCAGGAGGAGAAGGGAACAACACAGAATGAGATGGCTGGATGACATCACCGACTGGGTCTGGGTGAACTCTGGGAGTTGGTGATGGACAGGGAGGCCTGGTGTGCTGCGATTCATGGGGTCACAAAGAGTCAGACACAACTGAGTGACTGAATTGAACTGAACTGAATAGAGTAAACAATTTTATAAGAATTATTTTTAGGAACAGAATGGACAATGACTATGATATTTCTTTATTCTTTACCATGTCAATTAGCTATTTGTCAGTAGCTACTAGTATTTATATTATACATTAATAATTTTAAAAAACTTAAGTTTTTACATCTAGTAAAAATACAATATAAGTAGTTGATTAATTAAAAAGTAATGAAGCACTAAGTTTTAAAATTTGTTACAGAAGAAAGGATTAGTGACAAGGAAACAGATTCAACTACCTGGTAAACTTATTTTGTATGTAATTCTTTTTGCTTTGTAATGGAAGGTTTTGGAAAATAAAGTTTTTCCAATTGGAAAAATTTGAAGACAATTTAGTTAAATTTAACATTATCCACAATGTCTAATATTACGTTGCAATCAGTAGTGCACCCCAATTCAGTTGTGTCTCATTTCTCTTCATTATGTGTTTTCTGATAAGACTCACTTAGGTAATTTTAAGATGACAAAGAGTGCATAAGGTGTTTTATTTATCTATTTATCAGTGAGCACTAAACTGACAGGTACTACTTCCTGAATATAGTAGTATCTTATTTTAAATGAGTCACACTTTTTTTCTCCCTGTGTTCAAAGCACCATGCTAGACTGAAAATATTCAGAAAAATTAGACATGGTATAACTTGTCTACCATGGGCTTATAATACACCAAGAGAAACAAGTTTCTAATGAACTAATGTAAATTCTCATATTTTGAGCTATGTTCAGTGGAATCACCAAGGCTGTTAATTAATTAAGTTAGCTTAAGGAAGACTTTCAGAAAAGGGCATAGGTGAGCTGAATCTTGAGAAAAACCAGTGGGAAGGAGGAATGGACTGCAAATGATGAAGTTTCTCAAAGTTCAGTTATTATGGATCACACCTAAGACCTACGTTAACACCTCTGTAATTAGCTATGTCATATTTTCCTCCATGTGATTCATTTTATCAAATTTTAAATAAAAATAAAATGTTGTAGGGCTTCCCATAATGAAGGGAAAAAAAAACTGTCATCTTTCACAAAGAGAAGGTGGAGTTAAAAAAATATATATATATATATGTTGAAACAAAGAAAACTATATTTGATGTAGCTTTTGTTGTACCAAGGACATTAAATAGTCGGATATAGTCTAGGTCTGCATTCCTTCTTAAAAAACGAAATCAACACAAGTTACTGAAAGTAAATAAAGATTCATTTGAAAAGATAACAAAAGGATTCTGCAATGATCTCACTTGTGTGCTCCCAAATTCATATGATAAAACCTTAACACCCAATGTACTGGTATTTGGAGACAGGCCCTTCTAAAAACAGACACAAGAAAGCATGCTTTCCCTCTCTGCCTGTGGGGACACAGCAAGAAGGCAGTCATCTCAAGACCTTCAGATTCTTTCTTTTTTAATAAAACAGACTTCCTAGTCAGACCACAGACAAAGACAAATTGACTATCAGAAATTAAGCAATGGCAGTATTTCACAAATGTGAACAGAAATTTATTAAATCATGACATTTATCTGTTCACTACTTTGATAACATAGATCTATTCTATTTTTAATCCTGAATAATTTAAATAATTACTCTACATTAAATATTTAACCTATTCAAAATGATCCTGTCCCAAATATATCAATTAAATGCATACATTATATGCAAGATCACTTTTATTAAACCAAATTAAATATTGAACTAAATTTAATAATTAAACTGGATTTCATATTAGATCAATTTAACACACAGTATAAAAAGTTCAGTTTGTGCAAGAATGAAAGGGTAACAGAAATAAATACTGGATAGGTTAAAAAAAAAGAGACAACTATAAATTTAGTTAATAAAATTTCAAACATGTAAACTTTAAGGTACTAATTTATGTGGCACACACATGTGTGAGTGTGTATCACTGTACTGATGCATGTAAGATAAAAAAATATTGGTATAAAATTTGTTATTGTTATAGCTCTCTTTTATTCTGGAGAGCTATAACAAGTTATTCATGACTTCCTAGAATTATCAGTTACCACCGTGGTATATATATTTCCCTATTAAAATGCAGGCAAGTTGAATTAAAAACCCTAAATTACCTCAACTCCTAATGAGAGCTACCATGTTCCTAATAAAAGATGAGTTTAGATCGTGTCTGAGCAGTTAACCAGCCTCACTCTTCAAGTTTATTTATTAATTGAAAATAGAAGTGTTTATTCAGCACTCAATTGTGGATACTGTTTTAGATCCTGAGGATATAGAAATGAATAAATTGGAGAAAAAACTCTGTTTCTATGAAGTTTCATTCAAGTGTGGAGAGTGAGGGGGTAACAGAGAACCAAACACATAATGTGCAAACAACATGAAGAAAAGTAGAGAAGAGGAAGGAGGACAGAGAATGGCAGGAATGGAAATGATATTTTATTTGGGGTACTAAGACAAGGCCTTTCCAGAAAGGTGATATTTGGGCATTAAGAGATGAGGGGGTGTTTCTGACCTGAAAGAAGAGTGGATAAACCTCAAGACTGAAGGAAAGTAAGTGACTCCTTCTCATACTTCTCATATATCCAGAAAATTTCAGAATTGTTTACAAACTGTCCCAAATAGAAATATTAAATGTGAATATTCAGGAAGTTTTAAAGATCATAGACATCAAAGAAAGCTTTCAAAATCCTAAACTTTTGTGCAACTATCAATTTAGATGTTAGTTCTGACACATATACAAACCCCAGTGAAGTTCAAAATATCATTATTGGGACTTTGCTGGCAGTCCAGTGGTTAAGTCTCCATGTTTCCAATGCAGAGGGCATGAGTTTAATCACTGCTTGCAGAACTAATATCCCACATGCCACTGGTGGCCAGAAAAATAAATAAAGTTCTTGCCTCACTGAACCTGTTTTTAAGAAAGCAAAAAATACAATTGTTTATATCCAAAATTTAAATCAACTCTGGACTCTAATCACTGATATACAAGATGAATGCTATTCTTCTGTTTAATTTAAGGCAAACCAAAATGTGCTGTCCATTTCTCAAAGGCCATAGTTCCTTTTCTGCCTTTATGAGGAGGACACATGGAACATGACTGAAATTTCTTTGTTATTTGAAAAGCTTGTGGGGCCTTGGAGTCCTCATTCTGACCATTCATCCCCACTTGTCTTTACCTGCCTGCAGAAGTAAAAGGTATAGAAACGTTACACCGAGTTTACACTAAAAGCAAGATGTAAGCTGAAAGTTTGGGGCTAAAACTCTAAGATAAAACTTTTAAAAAATAAGAAAGCTGTGGTACATATACACAATGGAGTATTACTCAGCCATTAAAAAGAATACATTTGAATCAGTTCTAATGAGGTGGATGGAACTGGAGCCTATCATACAGAGTGAAGTAAGCCAGAAAGAAAAACACAAATATAGTATAATGACACATATATATGGAATTTAGGAAGATGGTAACAATGACCCTGTTTACGGGACAGCAAAACAGACACTGATGTATAGAACAGACTTTGGGTCTCCGGGAAAGGGAGAGGGTGGGATGATTTGGGAGAACAGCACTGAAATATGTATAGTCTCATATCTGAAACGAGTCACCAGTCCAGGTACTATGCCTGATAGCGGATGCCTGGGGCTGGTGCACTGGAACGACCCGGGAGGATGGTATGGGGAGGGAGGAGGGAGGAGGGTTCAGGATGGGGAACACATGTATACTTGTGGAAGATCCATCTCGATGTATGGCAAAAGCAACACAATATTGTAAAGTTAAGCAAAATAAAATTTAATTGAAAAAAAATGAATTTCGGTAAATTTACTGAATTGTATTATTGGGGTCTATGATTACTTGCCTGGAAAATCCCATGGATAGAGGAGCCTGGTGGGCTGCAGTCCATGGGGTGGCTAAGAGTCGGACAAGACTGAGCGACGTCACTTTAACTTTTCACTCTCATGCATTGGAGAAGAAAACGGCAACCCACTCCAGTGTTCTTGCCTGGAGAATCCCAGGGACGGGGGAGCCTGGTGGACTGCCGTCTACGGGGTCACACAGAGTTGGACACGACTGACGCGACTTAGCAGCAGCAGCATAATTACTTGATTTCTAATGAGTCAATTTAATTATATAACAATCGTTTGATGTTTTAAGTTCCATTTCTTTTCATTTCAAACTTTAGCAATTATGAAAAGAATCAAGCCAATGTAATTTATCTGGAATAGTAGAAAACTGGGACACCTCAATATTTTACACATATTCGATTTTCCACTTCATTGTTGCAGCTCTGCCAACACAGACTGACGTTTTGTCTCATGGCATAAGTAGAGCAGTGAAAGTTAAAATTCTCTCAGTCCAGAGCTATCATCTGTGAAACTTGCTTCCTCAGGAGATGCTTCTTTTCCATTGCCTTGAGATTTTATCTGGCAAAGAATCTCTAAATTGTCTATTTGGTAGCTTTGTGTATTCCTAACTAAACTAGTGAGAAATCAAATTTATTCTAGACAAAATCACTTACTTACCTTGTAAACATACTTCGATCACTATAAGTTTCTTAAGGTCTCAGAACAAATTATTCTTTTCTGGATCCTCATACTCTGAATAAATGTCTGACATGCTACAGGTAGCCCCCAGATTGAATTCAAATAAACCACAGTGAAATACCCAGAAGCACTTCCTCTACCTCTTAAATCTCCATTGTTTGCCCCTGACATGATTTGGGCCAAACTTTATTCAACAGCATTTGTCTTACTGCATGTACATCAGTCTTCACTATTTTATCTCAGTTAAAAAAATAATGAAAATAGTAAAACATGTCCTGAATCTAAATATACCTTGGCTATTGCTCCACAGACTGTCCTCACTTTTGTTGACTTTCCCTTGATTTCACTTGCAAGAAATTAAATATACCTGTTTATAACTTACATTTGTGCTCTTCACTAAGCTCTCTTGATAAAATTCATGAAAATAATATAGTTTGAATTGCATTTAGGTGATTTTCCAGAATAACAATTCTTGATATCAACTTATTCTTAAATTAAAATATATATGTATATATATACTTTATTTAGAATTTATTTTCAATGTTCCTGATCATTACAGTTATGCATTTTTATTTTTTTTATTTTTTTTTATCAAGAATCTCTTTTATTGATTATCAGAAACATTACAAACATCTAATATGAACAAACTGTAACATGACAGTATTTAGTTTGAACAATTAATACATTTCAGATATAATATTATACATATTTCAATGTTATTCTCCCCAATCATCCCACCCTCTCCCGGTCCCAGAGTCCAAAAGTCTGGTCTATACATCAGTGTCTCTTTTGCTGTCTCGTAAATAGGGTTATTTTTACCATCTTTCTAAATTCCATATATATGCGTTAGTATACTGTATTTGTGTTTTTGTTTCTGGCTTACTTCACTCTACAGTTATGCATTTTTAAAATATATGCATTTTTATTCTATTGTACTCTTATTATGTGCAAGATAATATTATACATATCAGTACTAAAACACACCAGAAAGATTTATTCATGCAACTTTGAAACTGAAACTATTAGTTCTCCATTGTGATTTTTAGAAGAACTATTAATTCCTCTATTTGATAATATATTCACAATACTTTAGTACTATTTTGTAGGGACCACCATTATTTCTGATGTAAAATCCTTGTTTTAAAGAGATTTAAACTAGCTATGCTCTGGTCCTAATATGTTATTAATTGGAAGGGAGGGGAAGCAAGTTAAGAGACATGCAGACTAAGGCTGGCTGTTTGGGTTTTTTTTGGTTGTTGTTCCAATTTTTATTCCTTGATATAAAAGGGTAGTTGGATCAGAGTCATGGTTTCCTGTGAGCATGAGAAAATGAATTTGAGGACATAAAGTGGATATGATTCGACATTCTTAAAACCAGTTACTAAACTGACTTTTTAAAAAGCAATCGTATAATTTAATTTTCTAATACCTGTGTCCACACACTGCTATTTATCTGAAGTTTCAACATCTTTTTGCATAATCCCAACTATCCGGCCTGTCCCAAAACTATGTCCGATGAAGACTTCATTGTGGTACAAAATCCCAGGGAGTATTTTTTCAGGAACAAAACCTCAGTTATGCTACCGTCACAAAAGTATTAGGGAGAGGAAGGATATCAGATGTTTCAAACCTCGGCAAGCAGAATTCTTCTTCCGTTGTGTTACACAGATTCATCTCTGTCAATTTTCCAGGACTTCCCTTAAACAGATCTATACATTCACAACCTTTTTCAGGACTTCATAGTTCTCCAACTAGAGGAAGACTGTGTTGCTCTGCCCTGCTGATGTTGGAATTGATGGCACGTACTTGGTCCATAGAATGTGGAAGAAGTGAGGATGTGTTAGTTCCAGTCAAAGGTCACAGAAGACATGAAGTATTTCTGCTTATCATTATTTGCTCCAGTAATTCATGGTGCTAAGAATTAAATCCTGGGTAGCTGCAGGTCCATGATGTATAAGAAGGTACAAGAAGCTGACCTATCCCTACTTCAGCCTGGAGACACTGTGAACAGCAACCCTTCCCTTCCCACCAGGGCTATATATGCCCACTCTCAGGACTAG
Source organism: Tragelaphus eurycerus (assembly GCA_935064755.1). Taxonomy (NCBI): domain Eukaryota; kingdom Metazoa; phylum Chordata; class Mammalia; order Artiodactyla; family Bovidae; genus Tragelaphus; species Tragelaphus eurycerus. Next base: position 6,489,525 of record CAKXYN010000012.1, on the reverse strand, counting down.
CAGTAAGCAAAAGGAATGGTTATTGTTATAAAACTCAGACTTTGGGTACTTTCATTATGTAGCAGTACTGCAGAAATAACTGACTAATACAGATAGTGTGACTAATACATTCACAGAATAAAAGGAACACAATGCTTATCAGAAACAGTAGCTAAGTTCAGTTCAGTCACTCAGTCATGTCCAACTCTTTGTGACCCCATGAACCACAGCACACCAGGCCTCCAGTCCATCACCAACTCCAGGAGTCCACCCAAACCCATGTCCATCGAGTCGATGATGCCATCTAACCATCTCATCCTCTGTTGTCCACTTCTCCTCTTGTCCTCAATCTTTCCTAGCATCAGGGTCTTTTCCAATGAGTCAGCTCTTCACATCAGGTGGCCAAAGTATTGGAGTTTCAGCTTCAACATCAGTCCTTCCAATGAACACCCAGGAATGATCTCCTTTAGGATGGACTGGTTGGATCTCCTTCCAGTCCAAGGGACTCTCAAGAGACTACTACAACACCACAGTTCAAAAGCATCAATTCTTCAGTGCTCAGCTTTCTTCACAGTCCAACTCTCACATCCATACAACACCACTGGGAAAACCATAGTCTTGACTAGACGGACCTTTGTTGGCAAAGTAATGTCTCTGCTTTTCAATATGCTATCCAGGTTGGTCATAACTTTCCTTCCAAGGAGTGTCTTTTAATTTGATGGCTGCAGTCACCATCTTGTAGTGATTTTGGAGCCCCAAAAAATAAAGTCTGACACTGTTACCACTGTTTCCCCATCTATTTGCCATGAAGTGATGGGACCAGATGCCATTATCTTCGTTTTCTGAATGTTGAGCTTTATTTATTTTTTTTTTTTTTTCTGGAACTCTATTGCTTTTTTGTTTTTTTGTTTTTTTTAAATCAAGAATCTCTTTTATTGATTATCAGAAACATTACAAACATCTAGTATGAATAAATTGTAACATGATAGTGTTTAGTTTGAACAATTAATACATTTCAGATATAATATTATACATATTTCAATGCTATTCTCCCCAATCATCCCACCCTCTCCCAGTCCCAGAGTCCAAAAGTCTGGTCTATACATCAGTGTCTCTTTTGCTGTCTCGTAAATAGGGTTATTTTTACCATCTTTCTAAATTCCATATATATGCGTTAGTATATTGTATTTGTGTTTTTGTTTCTGGCTTACTTCACTCTGTATAATAGGCTCCAGTTCCATCCACCTCCTTAGAACTGATTCAAATGTATTCTTTTTTTTTTTTTTTTTTTTTTACATCATTTGAATGGATTATTAGGCAGCTGCCAGCCCACACCCTTTTGGCACCAACAGAGAAAATGCTAATTTTGCCAACAAGGTTCAATAACCAGGTTCACACTCAATATGTGTCTCTGTGGTATTCAAGAATTTTCCAAACAGACCTAGGATCACTGGACCTCTCCTACAGAGATAACGTGATGGAAATTTACTCTGAAGGGTGAGTCTTGTGGTGAGTACTTCTCCAAGGCCACAGCTGGGAGGCCTCACACCAAGGCCACAGAAGTGGATCCCAGAACCAAAGTCAAATATGAATCTGACTGAGTCCCTTTGCGACTGTTCCCAAAAGCCCCTGATCATCATGAACAAGCCTCCTGACTCCCTACCAGGCAATGATGCCCACTCCAGTAAACACCCTATGGTGCTCCAACCAATCACCTAACATCAACCTTCCAGCAGGAATTTTCTTTGTCTTGAAGCCACAAAAGCTGTCGACTTTCCTGAGTCTGTAAGCAGGTTCGCCTGCTGCACTCACAGTGCCCACTTTATCTCTGCTCTTTGTTCTTAATAAAAACTCACTCCCTTCTGAGACACTCTATGTCTGGAAATTCTTTCCAACTCGTACTCAGATTCTTTGAACAAGTCTCCCATCACCAGGGCTGCCTTTATGGATCACACTCACCATTTGTTTTCCACTCCCAACTCAGAGCACAAAGGCCCTCTCAGCCTGGTTCTTCCCTCTCACATTCCACTGTTCCTGGGCAGGCTGTCTTATGTGTACTGGAGAGGCCTCTGTAGTGTCATGAGGAAGAAACAAGAGGTACCCATGACGTCTCCCACACCAGCACAGCAACCAGTACACCGAAACTGACCTCTTCACTGTAGATGGGCCTGGGGGTGTTTCAGGGGAAGTCCCCCAACATGTCCTTGTTCTCATCTAACCCCAGCACTGTCCACGTGAGAGTCACTAAGCTACTCTGTGATGACTGCTAGAGACGATACTTGTTCACTCGCACCTCCCAGGAACATGGGATTCTTATGGGCAGACACCTCCCAGGAAAGTGGGTTCAGCTGGACAGTTATCCCACAGGGCTCAGCATCCCGGAACTGTCCACAAACTTCTCATTGCAGAGCACCGCCAGCCACTCTGTTGGACAGATCTGATTTTGAGCCCCTCGGAACAGGATCTGAGGTGACAAACAGCAACTTCTTGACAGGTCTGTTTCCCTGGGCTTCACTGTGTGCAGCCTCCTTCCAGCAGGTTTTCCAGAGGCTTCCATTGCACCTGGGCACTGAGACTGTCTCCACCCACCAACCCTCCTGTCCCTGACCCCTGGGTCTCTCTCATTAGAAAAGGTTCTTCCTGAAATTCTCTCCCCATTTTGAGCCAGATCAAATGATTAGAAAACAAGGAAGAGCTGCAGCTCCATATCCATCCTTACCCTCAGGACCCACAGGTGTTCCTAGAACCTTGACAAGCACAATGAGGCCCATTTTCTTTTCTTTTTTTTTTTTTTTTTTTGCAGGGGAAAATGGACAAAGGAAAGGATCAATGAGGGTGGGAGGGAAATGGGAAGAAAGAAGGGGAGTGATGGTGGGGAGGAGTATATGTAATTTCTTAACCAATGGCTTTCTGTTTTTAATCACAAAGAACACTTAAAAAAATCATGGTGAGTTCATCTTATATTAGGAGGTTTGTTCTCGAAATGAAAAGTCCAGAAAACAAAAAGTCCAGTTTGGGTGTCCTCATCTTTAGGCACATCTTGGTATTTTGTATTGGTAAATCTATCTTTACCACAATATATTATTTAGGACAGGATCACATTTGTCACCTCTTCCTCCCTACTACCCAAAGTGGTACCAAACCCACAAAATAGTCAATAAACCTCTACAGAGTGAGCAAATAAGTCTTTTTTTTTTTTTTTTAAACTCTCCTGAGTGAACTGAATTTTTTGAGGCTCATAAGTAAATATGTTTTCCTCTTTACTTTGTCTATTACAGCCAGATTATATGAGTGGGGTGTTAAAGTCTCCCACTATTATTGTATTGCTCTAGAGAATGTCCTTTAGTTTTTGTTGGAGAAATGGTTTAGTGATGCAAAATTCTCTCAACTTTTGCTTATCTGTGAAGCTTTTGATTTCTCCTTCATATTTGAATGAGATCCTTGCTGGATACAATAATCTAGGCTGTAAGTTATTTTCCTTCATCACTTTAATTACGTCTTGCCATTCCCTCCTGGCTTGGAGAGTTTCTATTGAAAGATCAGCTGTTATCCTTATGGGAATTCCCTTGTGAGTTATTTGATGTTTTTCCCTTGCTGCTTTTAATATTTGTTCTTTATATTTAATCTTTGTTAATTTGACTAATATGTGTCTTGGGGTGTTTCGCCTTGGGTTTATCCTGTTAGGGACTCTCTGGATTTCTTGAACTTGAGTGGTTATTTCCTTCTGCATTTTAGGGAAGTTTTCAACTATTATCTCCTCAAGTATTTCCTCATGATCTTTCTTTTTATCTTCTTCTTCTGGAACTCCTATGATTCGAATGTTGTAGCGTTTGATGTTATCCTGGAGATTTCTGAAATTGTCCTCATTTCTTTTGATACGTTTTTCTTTTTTCTCGTCTGATTCATTTATTTCTAGGATTCTATCTTCTAGTTCACTAATCCTATCTTCTGCCTCTGTTATTCTACTATTTGTTGCCTCCAGGGTGTTTTGGATCTCATTTATTGCATTATTCATTATGTGTTGACTCTTTTTTATTTATTCTAGGTCCTTGTTAAACCTTTCTTGCATCTTCTCAATCCTTGTCTCCAGACTCTTTAACTGTGATTCTATTTTGATTTCGAGATTTTGAATTAATTTCGCTATCATTATTCGGAATTCTTTATCAGGTAGATTCCCTATCTCTTCCTCTTTGGTTTGGTTTGGTGGAGATCTATCCTGTTCCTTTAGCTGCTGGGTATTCTTTTGTCTCTTCATTTTGTTAAAATTGCCAAATTTAGAGTGTCCTTACTATATTCTGGTAGTTTGTTGAATTCTCTTTATTGAGGCGGTTTACAGGTCTTTTCAATATCTGATCTCTGCCTTGTTACAGAGGGGGCGGAGATGAACACCCAAATCTAAACCGGCCAGGTTCAGGCACTCAGATAATCCTCAGAAGCACAGACTTGATTGAGTCTGCGTTTTATGCCCTTCCCAGATCCGAGTAGCGCAGGTGATGAAATGTTCAGCGAGCGCAGGTGCTGCGACTTATCGCCTCTCTGCCGCTCAGTTTTCTGGGTATACAAACAGCGCACTTTCTCAGGCAGATGTTGACCATCCAGAGCCCCAAGAAGCGTGAGTCAGCACAGAGACCTACTCACAGTTCCGTTAGACAGTGTCCCTCTAGGGCTATAATTGCCTGCCTCTGGCCCTGGCTGCCTGTCACGGGAGTGGGACGGCCTGCAGCCGGCCAACTCTGTGCAGCCCTTTGTTCCGTAGGTAGTCCTGGTGGTGTCTTAAGTTAGGGCTGGCTTTTGATGTAGTAGATAACCGACAGTCTGGTTATTTCGCTCAGATAGCGCCCGAGATAGCCAGGCCAAATCCTTTCTCAAAGCAATGCAGGCCTCGCCGCTCCTCCTAGCCCAGCCCCCACTTACCAATAGCAAATGCTGGTGTCCGCGCCAGTTCTCCGCAAAAGGAGTTACCGCAGGGCTCGTTTTCTCGTTTTGAAGACAATGAGCTGTCTTTCTAAGTGCCTGATGTCCTCTGCCGGCATTCAGAAGTTGTTTTATCGAGTTTATTCAGCATTCAAATGTTCTTTTAATGGATTTGTGGAGGAGAAAGTATTCTCCCCGTCTTACTCCCTCCCCCCCCCCCCTTTTTCTTTCCCCTCTTCCCCTCCCTTCTCTTTCCCTGTCTCTTTCCTCTTCCCCCCCCCCCCCAAATTTTTTTTTTTTGCTGGCTGATTACTCCTTTTTTTTTTTTTCCCCCGGCTTTTTTTTCCATTTATTTTTGGGGGGGCATTTAGGTTTTTTCCCCGTTTTGGGTTTTTCAAAAAGGGTGCTTTTAAAAATTGGGGTACACGTGTCTCTTTTAATCCTGGTTTTCTCAGTGTATATGCCCAGTAGTGGGATTGCTGGATCATAAGGCAGTTCTATTCGCAGTTTTTTGAGGAATCTCCATACTATTCTCCATAGTGGCTGTACTAGTTTGCATTCCCACCAACAGTGCAAGAGGGTTCCCTTCTCTCCGCACCCTCTCCAGCATTTATTGCTTGTGGACTTTTGGATAGCAGCCATTCTGATTGGCGTGAAATGGTATCTCATAGTGGTTTTGATTTGCATTTCTCTGATAATGAGTGATGCTGAGCATCTTGTCATGTGTTTGTTAGCCATCTGTATGTCTTCTTTGGAGAAATGTCTATTTAGTTCTTTGGCCCATTTTTTGATTGGGTCATTTATTTTTCTGGAATTGAGCTGTAGAAGTTGCTTGTATATTTTTGAGATTAGTTGTTTGTCAGTTGCTTCATTTGCTATTATTTTCTCCCATTCTGAAGGCTGTCTTTTCACCTTGCTTATAGTTTCCTTTGTTGTGCAGAAGCTTTTAAGTTTGATTAGGTCCCATTTGTTCATTTTTGATTTTATTTCCAATATTCTGGGAGGTGGGTCATAGAGGATCCTGCTGTGATGTAAGTCAGAGAGTGTTTTGCCTATGTTTTCCTCTAGGAGTTTTATGGTTTCTGGTCTTACATTTAGCTCTTTAATCCATTTTGAGTTTATTTTTGTGTATGGTGTTAGAAAGTGCTCTAGTTTCATTCTTTTACAAGTGTTTGACCAGTTTTCCCAGAACCACTTGTTAAAGAGATTGTCTTTAATCCATTGTATATTCTTGCCTCCTTTGTCAAAGATAAGGTGACTATATGTGCGTGGATTTATCTCTGGGCTTTCTATTTTGTTCCATTGATCAATATTTCTGTCCTTGTGCCAGTACCATACTGTCTTGATGACTGTGGCTTTGTAGTAGAGCCTGAAGTCAGGCAGGTTGATTCCTCCAGTTCCGTTCTTCTTTCTCAAGATAGCTTTGGCTATTCGAGGTTTTTTGTATTTCCATACAAATTGAGAAATTATTTGTTCTAGCTCTGTGAAGAATACCGTTGGTAGCTTGATGGGGATTGCATTGAATCTATAAATTGCTTTGGGTAGTATACTCATTTTCACTATATTGATTCTACCAATCCATGAACATGGTATATTTCTCCATCTATTAGTGTCCTCTTTGATTTCTTTCACCAGTGTTTTATAGTTTTCTATATATAGGTCTTTAGATTCTTTAGGAAGATATATTCCTAAGTATTTTATTGTTTTCATTGCAATGGTGAATGGAATTGTTTCCTTAATTTCTCTTTCTATTTTCTCGTTATTAGTGTACAGGAATGCAAGGGATTTCTGCGTGTTAATTTTATATCCTGCAACTTTACCATATTCATTGATCAGTTCTAGTAATTTTCTGGTGCAGTCTTTAGGGTTTTCTACGTAGAGGATCATGTCATCTGCAAACAGTGAGAGTTTTACTTCTTCTTTTCCAATTTGGATTCCTTTTATTTCTTTTTCTGCTCTGATTGCTGTGCCCAAAACTTCCAAAACTATGTTGAATAGTAATGGTGAAAGTGGGCATCCTTGTTTTGTTCCTGACTTTAGAGGAAATGCTTTCAATTTTTCACCATTGAGGATAATGTTTGCTGTGGGCTTGTCATATATAGCTTTTATTATGTTGAAGTATGTTCCTTCTATTCCTGCTTTCTGGAGAGTTTTTATCATAAATGGATGTTGAACTTTGTCAAAGGCTTTCTCTGCATCTATTGAGATAATCATATGGTTTTTATTCTTCAGTTTGTTAATGTGGTGTATTACGTTGATTGATTTGCGGATATTGAAGAATCCTTGCATTCCTGGGATAAAGCCCACTTGGTCATGGTGTATGATCTTTTTAATGTGTTGTTGGATTCTGATTGCTAGAATTTTGTTAAGGATTTTTGCATCTATGTTCATCAGTGATATTGGCCTGTAGTTTTCTTTTTTTGTGGCATCTTTGTCAGGTTTTGGTATTAGGGTGATGGTGTCCTCATAGAATGAGTTTGGAAGTTTGCCTTCTTCTGCAATTTTCTGGAACAGTTTGAGTAGGATAGGTGTTAACTCTTCTCTAAATTTTTGGTAGAATTCAGCTGTGAAGCCATCTGGACCTGGGCTTTTGTTTGCTGGAAGATTTCTGATTACAGTTTCAATTTCCGTGCTTGTGGTGGGTCTGTTAAGAGTTTCTATTTCTTCCTGATCCAGTTTTGGGAAGTTGTACTTTTCTAAGAATTTGTCCATTTCTTCCACATTGTCCATTTTATTGCCATATAATTGCTGATAGTAGTCTCTTATGATCCTTTGTATTTCTGTGCTGTCTGTTGTGATCTCTCCATTTTCATTTCTAATTTTATTGATTTGATTTTTCTCCCTTTGTTTCTTGATGAGTCTGGCTAGTGGTTTGTCAATTTTATTTACCCTTTCAAAGAACCAGCTTTTGGCTTTGTTGATTTTTGCTATGGTCTCTTTTGTTTCTTTTGCATTTATTTCTGCCCTAATTTTTAGGATTTCTTTCCTTCTACTAACCTTGGGGTGCTTCATTTCTTCCTTTTCCAGTTGCTTTAGGTGTAGAGTTCGGTTATTTATTTGGCTTTTTTCTTGTTTCTTGAGGTATGCCTATATTGCTATGAACTTTCCCCTTAGGACTGCTTTTACAGTGTCCCACAGGTTTTGGGTTGTAGTGTTTTTATTTTCATTCATTTCTATGCAGAATTTGATTTCTTTTTTGATTTCTTCTGTGATTTGTTGGTTATTCAGGAGTGTGTTGTTCAGCCTCCATATGTTGGACTTTTTAATAGTTTTTCTCCTGTTATTGAGATTTACTCTTACTGCATTGTGGTCAGAAAAAATGCTTGGAATGATTTCAATTTTTCTGAACTTACCAAGGCTAGATTTATGGCCCAGGATGTGGTCTATCCTGGAGAAGGTTCCGTGTGCACTTGAGAAAAAGGTGAAATTCATTGTTTTGGGATGAAATGTCCTATAGATATCAATTAGTTCTAACTGGTCTATTGTATCGTTTAAAGTTTGTGTTTCCTTGTTAATTTTCTGTTTAGTTGATCTATCCATTGGTGTGAGTGGGGTATTAAAGTCTCCCACTATTATTGTGTTATTGTTGATTTCTCCTTTCATACTTGTTAGTATTTGTCTTATATATTGCGGTGCTCCTCAGTTGGGTGCATATATTTATAATTGTTATATCTTCTTCTTGGATTGATCCTTTGATCATTATGTAGTGACCTTCTTTGTCTCTTTTCACATCCTTTGTTTTAAAGTCTATTTTATCTGATATGAGTATTGCTACTCCTGCTTTCTTTTGGTCTCTATTTGCGTGGAAAATCTTTTTCCAGCCCTTGACTTTCAGTCTGTATGTGTCCCCTGTTTTGAGGTGGGTTTCTTGTAGACAGCATATGGAGGGGTCTTGTTTTTGTATCCATTCAGCCAGTCTCTGTCTTTTGGTTGGGGCATTCAACCCATTTACATTTAAGGTAATTAATGATAAATATGATCCCATTGCCATTTACTTTGTTGTTTTGGGTTTGAATTTATATATCCTTTTTGTGTTTCCTGTCTAGAGAATGTCCTTTAGTATTTGTTGGAGAGCTGGTTTGGTGGTGCTGAATTCTCTCAGCTTTTGCTTGTCTGTAAAGGTTTTGATTTCTCCTTCATATTTGAATGAGATCCTTGCTGGGTACAATAATCTGGGCTGTAGGTTCTTTTCTTTCATCACTTTAATTACGTCTTGCCATTCCCTCCTGGCTTGGAGAGTTTCTATTGAAAGATCAGCTGTTATCCTTATGGGAATTCCCTTGTGTGTTATTTGTTGTTTTTCCCTTGCTGCTTTTAATATTTGTTCTTTGTGTTTGATCTTTGTTAATTTGATTAATATGTGTCTTGGGGTGTTTCGCCTTGGGTTTATCCTATTTGGGACTCTCTGGGTTTCTTGGACTTGAGTGATTATTTCCTTCCCCATTTTAGGGAAGTTTTCAACTATTATCTCCTCTAGTATTTTCTCATGGTCTTTCTTTTTGTCTTCTTCTTCTGGGACTCCTATGATTCGAATATTGTAACGTTTAAAATTGTCCTGGAGATCTCTGAGATTGTCCTCATTTCTTTTAATTCGTTTTTCTTTTTTCTCTTCTGATTCCTTTAATTCTGCCATTCTATCTTCTAATTCGCTAATTCTATCTTCTGCCTCTGTTATTCTACTATTTGTTGCCTCCAGAGTGTTTTGGATCTCATTTATTGCATTATTCATTATATATTGACTCTTTTTTATTTCTTCTAGGTCCTTGTTAAATCTTTCTTGCATCTTCTCAATGCTTTTCTCCAGGCTATTTATCCATGATTCCATTTTGCTTTCCAGATTTTGGATTAATTTCACTATCATTATTCGGAATTCTTTATCAGGTAGGTTCGCTATTTCTTCCTCTTTTGTTTGGTTTGGTGGGCAATTATCCTGTTCCTTTACCTGCTGGGAATTCTTCTGTCTCTTCATCTTGTTTAAATTGCTAAGTTTGGGGCGTCTTTACTGTATTCTGGTAGTCTGTGGAGTTCTCTTTATTGTAGCGTTTCGGCACTATATGTGGGTTTTTACCCGTGGCTTGTCGAGGTTTCTTGTTTATGGAAGCTTGTATCGGTGTTCTGGTCGGTGGAGCTGGATTTCTTTTCTCTGGGGTGCAGTGGAGTGTCTAGTAGTGAGTTATGAGATGTCTATGATTTTGGGGTCGCTTTGTGTAGACTGTGTATTGGAGCTCAGGCTGTGTTCTTGTTTTTCTGGAGAATTTGCTTGATATGTCTTGTTGTGGAACTTGCTGGTCTTTGTGTGATGCTTGGTTTCAGAGTAGGTATGGAGGCTTTTAATGAGCTCCTGTCAATTAATGTTTCGTGGGATCAGGGTATGGACTTAAGCCTCCTGGTTCCAGTTATTGGTCTTATTTTTACAGTAGTCTCAAAAACTTCTTCTATAATGCCTTCCACAACTGGACCGCTCAGAGATGTTCACGGAATTATACAGAGAAGGAAAAAGGGAGGAAGGAGACAGAGGTGGTCAGGAGGATAAAAGGAGGGAGTGTGAAGGAGAGAGACAGATCTAGTCAGTAATCAGTAAAGAAAAGAAAAAAAGGAAAGGAAAAAAGCAAAGGACAAAAAGGAAAAAAAAAAAAAAAAACAGGGTCGCAAAAGTTATATCTAAATGTGGAGATTAAAGAAGTACTAGAGGATAAAAAAAAAATAAAAATAAAAGAAACAAAACAAAACAAACAACTACAACAAAAAAAAAATTAAAAGGAAAAAAAAATTTTTGTTTTCTTTTTTCCAATTAAAAAATAATAAAAAATTAAAAAATATATATATATTAAAAAAAGAAAAGAAAAAAAAAGGAAATAATGATGGTAAAAATAGTAACAATATATATAAGAGTTTCTCTATTATTGTTGTGGGTTCAGTTCATTTTCGGCTAGTTCCTTGTTCCGGCTTAAATTTCTCAAGATCTATAGGCCCGTTTCTCTGTAGTTGGTCTGTATAGTCCTTTGTTCTGTGCACGGTTAGGCGGTGTTCTGGGCCAAGGCCGGCCACTCGTGTGGTCGGCGCTGCACAATCTGGATTGCCGGCCCAAACTACTCCAATTAGGAGCGCACTCCAGACAATCAGGCGAATGCAGTCTGCGCTGAGGCCCGCAGAGGGGGAGGGGCCGGCGACGGGAATGGCGGGGGCGGGTGGGGGAGGGGGTGGGGTGGCCCTCGTGGGAGCCGCTGGCACAGCGGGCGGGGGGCACGCCTGCGCGGGAGTGGCCGACGGGGGAGCGTCCAGTGGGGGAGAGTCCCGCGGGGAGCGTCCCTCGGGGGACGGCCGGCAGGGGAGCGTCCCGCATGGGAACGTCCCGCATGGGAACGGCCAAGGCGTCTCCCTGCCCAGCCCCGGCTCCCCAATGGCAGATGCGGGCGTTTGCAGCGATGCTTCTCCGCTGCAGAAGTTACCGCAGGGCCCGCAGTCTGTGGGTTCTAATTGCTCAACTGTTCTCCTCCCTGTTATGATAGTCTCCGTGTTTCCCAGGTTCGGCGCAGATTCCGCAGGGAGAGTGTTTCCTGGTGTTTGGAAACTTCTCTTTTAAGACTCCCTTCCCGGACAGAGGTCCGCCCCTCCCTCTTTGTCTCTCTCTGGCTTCTATATTCTTTCCTACCTCCTTTAGAAGGCAGTGAGTTGCTTTTCTGGGTGTCCGACGTCGTCCGCCAGCACTCCGAAGCTGTTTGTGGAATTTACTCGGCGCCCAGATGTCCCTTTGATGAATTTGTGAAGGAGAAAGCGTATTTCCCGTCCTAATCCTCCGCCATCTTAACGGCGGGGAAAAGAGAAGATTGATATAAAAACATTTTTTTTCCTCTCCTTTTCCTTTTTCAAGAGGTTTTTTTTTTCTTCTTCTCTTTCTTTCTTAAAGGGGGGGGTGTTTTTCATAATTTGGGGTTTTTAAATTTTCCCCTGGAAAATTTGATTCCAGTTTATGCTTCATCCAGCCCAGCATTTCTCATGAAGTACTCTGAATAGAAGTTAAATAAGCAGGGTGACAATATACAGCCTTGACATACTCCTTTTCCTATTTGGAACCAGTCTGTTGTTCCGTGTCCAGTTCTAACTCTTGCTTCCTGACCTGCATACAGGTTTCTCAAGAGGCAGGTCAGGTGGTCTGGTATTAGTGACATATAAATATAAGAGTAGTCACTCATTCTAATCATGAAACTGAGGGGATTTTTCTTCAGGTTCCAATGAATGGTCTCTGTGAAAAACCCAAATGAAAGGAACTAGGCATTTTTGGCTGAAATAAATATCTTTCTGAATATAAAATGAAGGCTTGAGCTATAGGTTTATTTATGAACAAGCATGTGAAGTTGAGTCTTTTTTTTTCCCATTTCTGTAATTATAATTTATAAAGTCCTCAAAAATATAGCGTAAATAGATGTGTTTGATTGGAAGAATCTTTGAAAACTCGGCCTCATAACACAGTCAATATCTCGGAATCAACCAATGGTCTATCCCAACCTGGCTAAAAATATTTGCTTTCTCAAAACTTGTATAATCTCCTAAATCATGCATTTTTCACATCTCTTTCTACTCTTTGATTCTCTCTTCTATGCAAAATATTGACATGACTTAGGGGACTAAATAGAGGGAAGATCATTTAGGAGAATTTGAAACTTTAGAGCTTCTTCTAGGGAATTCCTGACTGGTCCCTTCTAACTTTTTCTGTGACCTCCTGAGAAAGAGACAGAGACAGTGGGAGAGGTTTGTTTTTGTTTGTTTGTTTTGTTTTGTTTTTAGAGAATTTGTTCTATTTCTCTTGAAAACAAACACAATCATATATACATACATATTTTGGGCTTCTATGAAAAAACATTAAATTCTTAAAACAAATTTCCCCTTTTACTTACAAAATATTCTCAATATTTTGAATTGTATTCCTGCTGGTTGAAAATAAATCAACCAGTCTACTTCAGTTCAGTTGCTGTCATGCGGACTGCAGCACACCAGGCTTCCCTGTCCATCACCAACTCCCAGAGCTTGCTCATACTCATGTCCATCGAGTCAGTGATGCCATCCAACCATATCATCCTCTGGCAACTCCTTCTTCTCCTGCCTTCAATATTTACCAACATCAGGGCCTTTTCCAATGAGTCAGTTCTTTGCATCAGGTGGCCAAAGTTTTGGAGCTTCAGTTTTAGCATCAGTCCTTCCAATGAACGTTCAGGACTGATTTTAAGTAGGATTTAAAGGTTTGATCTCCTTGCATTCCAATGGATTCTGAAGTCTTCTCCAACACCACAGTTCAAAAGCATCAATTCTTTCATGCTCAGCTGTCTTTATAGTCCAACTGTCACATGCATACATGACTACCAGAAAAACTTCAGTATTCTTGCCTTGAGAACCCCATTAACAGTATGAAAAGGCAAAAAGATATGACACTGAAAGATGAACTCCCCAGGTCAGTAGGTACCCAATATGCTACTGGAGAGGAGTGGAGAAATAACTCCAGAAAGAATAAGGAGACAGAGCCAAAGTGAAAACAGTGCCCAGTTGTGGATGTGACTGGTGATGGAAGTAAAGTCTGATGCTGTAAAGAGCAATACTGCATAGGAACCTGGAATGTTAGGTCCATGAATCAAGGCAAATTGGAAGTGGTCAAACAGGAGATGGCAAGAGTGAACAGTGACATTTTAGGAATCAGTGAACTAAAATGGACTGCTGCTACTGCTACTGCTGCTAAGTTGCTTCAGTCGTGTCTGACTCTGTGTGACCCCATAGACACCAGCCCACCAAGCTCCCCCGTCCCTGGGATTCTCCAGGCAAGAACACTGGAGTGGGTTGCCATTTCCTTCTCCAATGCGTGAAAGTGAAAAGTGAAAGAGAAGTAGCTCAGTCGTGTCCGCCGCTCAGCAACCCCATGGACTGCAGCCTTCCAGGCTCCTCCACTCATGGGATTTTCCAGGCAAGAGTACTGGAGTGGGGTGCCATTGCCTTCTCCGAAAATTGACTGTAATGAGCAAATTTAATTCAGATGATCATTATATCTACTACTGTGGGCAAGAATCCCTTAGAAGAAATGGAGTAGCCCTCATAGTCAACAAAAGAGTCCAAAATGCAGTACTTGGGTGCAGTCTCAAAAATAACAGAATGGTCTCTGTTCCTTTCCAAGGCAAACCATTCAATACCACAGTAATCCAAGTCTATGCCCCAACCAGTAACGCTGAAGAAGCTGAGGTTGAATGGTTCTATGAAGATTTACAAGACCTTCTAGAACTACACCAAAAAAAGATGTCCTTTTCATTATAGGGGACTGGAATGGCAAAGTAGGAAGTCAAGAGATACCTGGAGTTACAGACAAATTTGGCTTTGGAGTACAGAATGAAGCAGGGCAAAGGCTAAGAGATTTGACAAGAGAATGCACTGGTCATAGCTAGCACCCTCTTCCAACAACACAAGAGACAACTCTACACATGGACATCATCATATAGTCAATACCAAAATCAAATTGATTATATTCTTTGTAGCCAAAGATGGAGAAGTTCTATACAGTCAGTAAAACAAGACTGGGAGCTGACTGTGGCTCAGATCATGAACTCCTTATTGCAAAATTCCAGCTTAAATTGAAGAAAGTAGGGGAAACCACTATACCATTCAGGTATAAAAATAAATAATAGAGAAATTAATTCTAGCAGTGAGCACTACAATTCACAAGTCCTAAAATATGAACCTGGAGGAGGTAAAATTAGGTATAAAACAACTAGAATTGAGCTCAATCATCTTTAGGAGAAAGAATTTATTGTTCAAACTCTCCTCTTCAGTTTCTCAGGAATTAATCCACATACTCTAGAAGATGTAGTAGAAAAATTGGCATGGTTGTTGAGTAAATTTTCATTTTTATATAAGCAATATTGATGACAGTTCTCATAAAAACTGAAAGGGAATATTAGAATTGTATAGGTTTCACAAGAAAAAGTTTTTCTGCCCTAAATTGTGAAATGTGCCCAATCTTGTCTGACTCTTTGCAACCCCATGGACTTAGACCTCCGGGAGCCTCTGTCCATGGAATTTTCTGGGCAAGAATACTGGAGTAGATTGCCATTTCCTTATCCAAGGGATCTTCCTGACTCAGGGATCAAACCCATATCTTCAGCATCTCCTGCATTGGCACATGGTTATTTACCCTCTGATCCACTTGGGAAGCATTTCTGCCCTAGTCGTATCCTGGTCAAACACTGAAGAACTGACAAAGTTTAAATGATATTTAAATAACAAAAAGCCTCACTGAAGCCAGAAATCTCTGACTCAGTTGCATTCTAAAGCCAGAGAAGAACTGGGAGGTTGCGCAGAGACAGATTACTTAAAATATGCCCCCAAAGTGACAAAGTTACAATAGGAAGGACATGGCTCAAAGGTAGATTAGAAAAAAAGTGCCTCACTCTGTCTACACCAGCCTATGTTTTCCCATCGATGCTCTGAGGCAAGAACCAATACTGAGAGAACAAATTTGATGGGAGAATTCATAGACCTGGTTCTAAGAATTGGAAATCATACAGATAATGCTCAGTTTTTACTGTGGGCTAGAAAACAGTTGAAGGTCAGTCAATTATAGCTTGGAGATAAGCCTCACGCTCACTGAATAAAGTGGTGATTAATTAAAAACATGGCTATGTTCACAATCATTGGCCCATGCATAATCATTCCCACCAACATTAAATGGACTACATGGATAGCATGAAAAATCCTAACACAAAACCCTCTCAGGACTGACCTTCAAAAAAAAAAGCAAATCCTTCCAGCAGACAGGATTGAAGCAGCTAGCTTGACTGACCCAGCTGCCACCAAACTTAGTACTTGATAGCAGACAGAACAGGCTTCCCACATGGCACAGTGGTAAAAGAATCTTCTTGCCAATGCTGGAGATGCAGGAGACGCAGGTTCAATCCTTGGGTCATGAAGATCCCCTGGAGTAGGAAATGGCAACCCACTCCAGTATTCTTGCCTGGAAAATTCCATGGACAGAGAAGCCTGGTGATCTACAGTGCATAGGGTCGCAAAGAGTTGAACATGAATGAGCACACACTCACAGCAGACAAAAATCTCTTGACAGGCTCTGCAACACATTCACATAATCAGGAGACCAGTTGATGGAATGATAGCATGATCGCTCCAAGGGTTAACAGATGTAGAATAATAATTTCCTTATTCATGAAAATCACAGTTTTCAGGAAGAGTGTCCTATTCTAAAAACTATACTGTTTTCCCAAAACTGCAAACGCTAAACTTTCAGCAAATTCAAATGCTTCAAGCGATATATTCATATAAAGTTGTGGGGTCATACTATATGTGATACAAACCAGATCTAACTTTTTTCTGAATAACATAAAGCATCAATGTTTTCACATTATTAGTCATCATTTAGCACAGCTTTCTTCATTGATCCACCCCACTTCTCTGTGTCTCATTTATAATACTTGAATTACATCAATGAATATCCCTTGGGTTTTTGTATTTTATACATGTTTGACACATCTGCTAGTTATTTTCAAATTTTATTTAGTCTTTTGGTTCCATAAGAGAAAAGGAATCATCAGCAATCTTTAACCTATAAGTCTGAAGTATTTCGAGTCAAGCAAAATTTGTCTGTGGGAGATATTGCCTAGCCTAGTCTCTTTTCAATATACATTTTTTTTTTTTTCATCAGAAACCTCTTCCATCACTAGTTTATATTTTGGCCAAACTGGGAAACTGAGATGTCATTAGATTTCATTTTCAGTATCTTGGCAGATTCTTTACCAGCTGAGCCACCAGAAAAGCCCTTAGCATCTCTGCCACAATCCTGTCATGGGAAAGGACTTGACTGAGAAATTACCCTAAGATCCAGATCAGCTGTCATTCTATGTAGGTCTTAAATCTTTTTTTTTTTTTTTTTTATGCATCATAACTTTATCTTTTTTATATTCACTATTAATTCATTATATTTAGTCAATATTCACTGTCAGTTACACATACTACCAATTTAAAATATATCTCATCCTAGTTCATATACAATTGACATAAATACTTTGTACATTTCCAATTGAGTGGCGCTTTTTTTTTTCATTCCACCCTCTCCCTCTCCCAAAGTCCAAAAGACTGTTCTATACATCAGTGTTTCTTTTGCTGTCACGTATACAGGGTTACTGTTACCATCTTTCTAAATTCCATATATATGCGTTAGTATACTGCATTGGTGTTTTTCTTTCTGGCTTACTTCACTCTGTATAATAGGCTCCAGTTTCATCCACCTCATTAGAACTGACTCAAATGTATTCTTTTTAATGGCTGAGTGACTCTATACATGAATATCACCAGATGGTCAACACTGAAATCAGATCTATTATATTCTTTGCAGCCAAAGATGGAGAAGCTCTGTACAGTCAGAAAAAACAAGACCAGGAGCTGACTGTGGCTCAGACCATGAACTCCTTATTGCCAAATTCAGACTCAAATTGAAGAAAGTAGGGAAAACCACTAGATCATTCAGGTATGACCTAAATCAAATCCCTTATGATTATACAGTGGAAGTGAGAAATAGATTTAAGGGCCTAGATTTGATAGATAGAGTGCCTGATGAACTATGGAATGAGGTTCGTGACATTGTACAGGAGACAGGGATCAAGGCCATCCCCATGGAAAAGAAATGCAAAAAAGCAAAATGGCTGTCTGGGGAGGCCTTACAAATAGCTGTAAAAAGAAGAGAAGTGAAAAGCAAAGGAGGAAAAGAAAGATATAAGCATATGAATGCAGAGTTCCAAAGAACAGCAAAGAGAGATAAGAAAGCCTTCCTCAGTGATCAATGCAAAGAAATAGAGGAAAACAACAGAATGGGAAAGACTAGGGATCTCTTCAAGAAAATCAGACATACCAAAGGAACATTTCATGCAAAGATGGGCATGATAAAGGACAGAAATGGTATGGACCTAACAGAAGCAGAAGATATTAAGAAGAGGTGGCAAGAATACACAGAAGAACTGTACAAAAAAGAGCTTCACCACCCAGATAATCACGATGGTGTGATCACTGACCTGGAGCCAGACATCCTGGAATGTGAAGTGAAGTGGGCCTTAGAAAGCATCACTACGAACAAAGCTACTGGAGGTGATGGAATTCCAATTGAGCTATTTCAAATCCTGAAAGATGATGCTATGAAAGTGCTGCACTCAATATGCCAGCAAATTTGGAAAACTCAGCAGTGGCCACAGGATTGGAAAAGGTCAGTTTTCATCCCAATCCCAAAGAAAGGCAATGCCAAAGAATGCTCAAACTACCACACAATTGCACTCATCTCACACGCTAGTAAAGTAATGCTCAAAATTCTCCAAGCCAGGCTTCAGCAATATGTGAACCGTGAACTTCCTGATGTTCAAGCTGGTTTTAGAAAAGGCAGAGGAACCGGAGATCAAATTGCCCACATCTGCTGGATCATCGAAAAAGCAAGAGAGTTCCAGAAAAACATCTATTTCTGCTTTGTTGACTATGCCAAAGCCTTTGACTGTGTGGATCACAATAAACTGTGGAAAATTCTGAAAGAGACCGGAATACCAGACCACCTGATCTGCCACTTTAGAAATTTGTATGCAGGTCAGGAAGCAACAGTTAGAACTGGACATGGAACAACAGACTGGTTCCAAATAGGAAAAGGAGTATGTCAAGGCTGTATATTGTCACCCTGCTTATTTAATTTATATGCAGAGTACATCATGAGAAACGCTGGGCTGGAAGAAACACAAATTGGAATCAAGATTGCTGGGAGAAAGATCAATCACCTCAGATATGCAGATGACACCACCCTTATGGCAGAAAGTGAAGAGGAACTCAAAAGCCTCTTGATGAAAGTGAAAGTGGAGAGTGAAAAGGTTGGCTTAAAGCTCAACATTCAGAAAACAAAGGTCATGGCATCTGGTCCCATCACTACATGGGGAATAGATGGGGAAACAGTGGAAACAGTGTCAGACTTTATTTTTCTGGGCTCCAAAATCACTACACATGGTGACTGCAGCCATGAAATTAAAAGATGCTTACTCCCTGGAAGAAAAGTTATGACCGACCTAGATCACATATTCAAAAGCAGAGACATTACTTTGCCAACAAAGTTTCACCTAGTCAAGGCTATGGTTTTTCCAGTGGTCATGTATGGATGTGAGAGCTGGACTGTGAAGAAGGCTGAGAGCCAAAGAATTGATGCTTTTAAAGTGTGGTGTTGGAGAAGACTCTTGAGAGTCCCCTGGACTGCAAGGAGATCCAACCAGTCCATTCTGAAGGAGATCAGCCCTGGGATTTCTTTGGAAGGAATGATGCTAAAGCTGAAACTCCAGTACTTTGGCCACCTCATGCAAAGAGTTGACTCATTGGAGAAGACTCTGATGCTGGGAGGGATTGAGGGCAAGACGAGAAGGGGACGACAGAGGATGAGATGGCTGAATGGCATCACTGACTCGATGGATGTCTCAGTGAGCTCCGGGAGTTGGTGATGGACAGGGAGGCCTGGCGTGCTGTGATTCATGTCGCAAAGAGTCGGACACAACTGAGTGACTGATCTGATCTGAATACTCCATTGTGTATATGTAACATAGCTTTCTTATCCATTCATCTGCTGATGGACATCTAGGTTGCTTCCATGTCCTGGCTATTATAAAAAGTGCTGCGATGAACATTGGGGTACATGCGTGTCTCTCAATTCTGGTTTCCTCAGTGTGTATGCCCAGCAGTGAGATTGCTGGATCACAAGGTAGTTCTATTCCCAGTTTTTTAAGGAATCTCCACACTGAGAGAGATTTGGTTATGTGTTCAATGGGGGGAAAAAAAGGTGGAGTTTGAGGAATTATTCCCATCTGAGTGTGATCATGCTGAGTTCCTAGGTTGCCACCCAGACTAACAAATATGAAACAAAAGGAGTAACTGAAGGTGATACTGATGAACTTGGATGAGACATCTTATCTTCTATTCCTTTCTGAGGATGAATGTCTAATACAGAAATACTTGTTTTCTTTAGCCTCAGAAGACAGATGACTGTCCTATCAAGCACTGAATGCTCCTTTTTTCAGTGTTCATGTTACATCTTAAAATATTTTTGTTTTCACAGTGACTAACGAGAGTAGATGTTCATGTATAAAATGGTGAAAAATTGGTCCCGGATTAGGCTTACACCCAGAAAATGGATAAAGTCTACAGTTTAAAACTTGCAAAGGAAGAGTATTTGCAGTCTGTACCTTAAAGAGGTGAATCACCACACACTGGAGGCTGTCCATGTCTGGATATAGTGACAGTGAACTTTAGGTCCTTGATGCTGATAAAGATGTAGCTGTGGTTATCCTGGAAAGGAAGTGAGTTTATTGATGGCAGATTCTCATTAAATTATGGAAGGACATTCCAGGAAAAAAGTCAACAAGAAAGTAAGAAATGTAGAGCTTTATAAAGATCAACAACAGGTGACAAAGAATTGAAATGTTCTACTAAAGGTAAATTTATAAAAGAAATATAACCAAAAGATAAAGTATCTTAAAGGGACTGTGTAATACTGGGAAGAGCAGAGAGTTTATAATATAACATATGGATTTTCATTAGAAAAGTTCATCAGAGGGCAGCCAAAAGGAGAAATGGCACTAGAAGAGCAGGATGAGATTAATTACACAGCAGAACAAAGACATGATCCTCTCACGGGGAGGCAAGCAAGGCTGCTCTCTTTTTATAGATAATTATGCCTAATACAGCCTAAGATCCAGGTTTTTCCAAACAGGCACTTATTCTAGAAGTGAAATACTAAAAATTTTACTGAGCCAAATCTTTCACGGCGTCTTCCTCTATTTCCTTTTTCAGGTGTACACAGTTTGAAAGGAATAAATGCACCCTCAGCCAGGGGAAATGGAGAAACAAAAAGGCTGTACCTGGTATAAGCCTTGCTGATGGCAGAACAAGTGGGCCAATTCTGTGTGTCACAGAATTGCAGCGATTCTGGTAGGAGATTTTCACGACTTCATAAGAACTTAATAGTAATCAAAGAGCTTTTCCTCCTTCTGTTAAAAAAGAAAAAGTAGGGGGCTGAGGGGACAGGGGAAATCTTTCACCCGAGAGTTAGAAGGGACCAGTTTCCCATTCACAGGCTAGTCCTGCAGGACCACGTCATTAGCCATGAATGCTTTGTTCTTTTGCAGAATGTTTTGCAGCCCTGATGAGTTTGGCTTTGAGTGTCTCCCTGGAGGAGGGAAGACTTAGTGCTGGGAACACAGCAGGCTAAGCCTGTGTTCTAAGGAGAGTGTACAGTTGCTAATAAAGTGTTTGGATTTTGCTTTTCTTCTTTTCAGGTGCAGAAAGCTCTGGTGACCCTGATGTGCTGCCTGAATATTTTGATCTCTTCTAAATCTATGCAGTTTTTGTGCATCTAAAAATAAGTCTTTAAAAGAATGTATTACTTAATATGTATTCAGAGTAAGTAGGAGGAAAAGGAGGACATTTTATCAAAAAAGTTAAAAGTGAGTGAATCTGCAATGACCTTATGCCCAAAAGATATAGAATCATAAGATCTAAAAGCATTGAAAAAGACCTCAAGAGTCCACCCTCATATCTCATTCAAATCATCATCTCAGAAGCTAACCTCTTATTGAACATATTGAATGATAAAGGAGGGCCCACCTCCCAAGACAGCCCCTTTATTTTTTGCCATTCCTAATTATTCCATCATCTAAACACTGGTCTCAATTCTGCCATCAAATAGCTTGTTGACATGAATCTAAATTCTCAGCCATATTTGTTTATTGAATTTTGTAAAACATCATGTTCTTTGTCAACTTTTGTTTGGACTAAATAATGTTAATTTTTTTTTTTTTTTTTCTTCTCATATGGTTTCAAGACTTAAAATCTTTGTGCTTAGGGTCTTCCCTGGTGGTCCAGTGGTTAAGATTCTGCACTTCCACTGCAGGGGACGTGGGTTTGATCTCTGGTCAGGGAATAATATCCTGAGTGCTGTGGCTGTGCAGTGGGGCAAAAAAAAAAAAAAAAAAAAAAACCTTCATGCTAGCACTTTATCTAGGATTAGTTAGCATGTTAGCACCTTAGTTTCAAATGACTAAAATTCCTTGGAAACTAGTTAAGTAAGGAAGGAAATGTATTATACAATCACTGGGATTTTTCACAAAATCCAACAATTTCTTGCCAGGGTCTAGCCCTGGTGGATCCAGGGAATTCGAAGAGGGGACGGCGTTGGCGACGATCAGAAAACGATTGCTTAATTAAGTATTAATTAAAGATATAAAGAATAATAGAAATGAGGATAGCTCAGTGAGGAGGAAATTCAGTGAAGAAAGGCGGATGAAATAAGGATAGCTCAGTGAGAACATTTTGTGGAGAGAGGAGGCTGAATAATTCAGCCAGAAGGTAAGAGAAAGAACGACATGGGGAGACCAAGTTTTGGTGAACAAGGCCCCGCACTTTATTTTTCAAAGTAGTTTTTATACCTTAAGTTATGCATAGAGGATAATGGGGGAAGGGGTGCAGTCATACAGGGACAGCAGTCGCTGAGCCAGGCTTTCAAACCTATCGTACGCAAAAGTTTAGGTGAGTTACATCATCTTCTGGCCAGGAGGCCTATTAACATTTTAAGGAACTTATTATCTCTAAAGGTGATTATTCTAAAGTCAGGCGCCACCCTCCAAAGGCATTGGAGTTGCATTTCTATAGGGCAAAGGTGTGGTGAGTTATAACAAGAGAAAGAATTAACTCAAGGGTCCAAGATTACAAACATTGAGGTTACTAATTACATTTCTATACACCAATTATATCAATCAATACACTGCCAAGGACACAGTAGGTAAGGGATATGGAGACTTAGCAGCAAACATTGGCCGAACAAGTGAAAAACCCTTCACCAATACAATTTCTAATCAATCTTTTAACTGCTCAAAGGAATCTGTGTTTAGACAGTTAGAACATCTCCTGCCTCTCACAGTTGGGAGGCTCTAAACAATCACATGTGGCCGGAAAAACCTATTCAGGCAGGCTAGAGGATTTCAAAAGGAGTTTGTAGGCTGAAACACTGTCACATCCAGGAATTATTAACTGGAGCTGTAAGTTAGCTCTTTTTTCAGAGAAAGGTAGTGGGGGACAGCCCCCTGTAAAGTCAGAGGTGAGAACACAAAGCAGAAAGTAGGCAGACTCCGGCTTTTGGGGGTAGATGCTCGAGAACCTCCAAGGGGCTCCTGAGGCTCAATCTCTCCCTTGCATTATTGCCGAGCCTCCTTCCTCATGACCTTTGTCATGGGCAGAGCGCTAATCCAAACCGGCTCCCGATACAGTTATCTTCTGGACATTCTTTTGAGAGTAAAGTTTCTTTCAAAATGTGATGAAAATAACCTCAATAATTTCTGACCAGTTCAAATTAAAGTCTATTCATTATGTCTTTTTTTCTAAACCATATCTGCTTGCTAACACAGCCATGTTCAGCCCAGCCCGGTCATTGTAGAAGGTGTTCTTGCACAGAGTCAGGCATTTTCTGGTTCCCTGCTTGTAATACTGGTATTACTGAGTAGGAACTATGAATGCTACCCTTCTTGCCAAACTTAGACTGTTCTGTAAGATGACAAATAATCCTGCCCAAAATTCTAACAGTAGGACCACAGAGAAACACTGTTAATGGAGTCAAAGTTTTTGGATGCTACATCATTATTTCACATGAGATTTCACTAAAGTCACATCTCTTTATCTCATAAATTTTGCATTTAGATTTTTAAATCAAAGTGTAGGCTTCATATTTGTTTTAATTTCATTCACTCGTATTATTGTTCATCATGTGTTCCAAGCAATTATTTATTACCTTTTTAAATTTTAAATTTTGAGTAAGTCCTAGGAGAGGCACTGAAAATTACTGGCTACATCATGGGTTAGATCCAATAGACACAGGTTTAAGCACTGACTCTACTACTTTACAGAGAAGGCAATGGCACCCCACGCCAGTACCTTGCGGGGCAAATCCCATGGACGGAGGAGCCTGGTAGGCTGCAGTCCATGGGGTTGCGAAGAGTCGGACATGACTGAGCGACTTCACTTTCACTTTTCACTTTCATGCATTGGAGAAGGAAATGGAAACCCACTCCAGTGTTCTTGCCTTGAGAATCCCAAGGATGGGGGAGCCTGGTGGGCTGACGTCTATGGGGTCGCACAGGGTCAAACACGACTGAAGTGACTTAGCAGCAGCAGCAGCGGCTACCACTTTAAGCTGAATGATTGAAGACAGATTAATCTCTCAAATCTTGCCTCTGCGAGGTGAGGAACTCATGGTTAACTCATCATTTGGTTGTGAAAATAAAATGAGAGAGCCTACTATGGGGTCACACAGAGTCGGACACGACTGAAGTGACTTAGCAGCAGTAGCAGCAGCAGGATAAAATTGTTCAGTGCATGGTTGTAGTTACACTGGTAGTCATTATTATGAATATTCACAAATTGCTTGAAAATGCCTTACACTCATCACAGTATTGATACAAATGCTAATATATCTGTACTCTGTCCTCCTTTTAGGAGGCCTCCACTTAGAAAGATAATTTTCCATTGATCACTATCCCCAGAAGACTTGCTTAACATAAAAGACAGCTGTTATGCTGTTGATTATTTTTATCAGCTTAGGCCATAGGCTGTCCATGTGTGCATTTCTTGAGCTTCAGTTCCACCTAAATCATGCCTTGGCATTCAAGTTGCAAAATAATTCTCTAAGTAGAGATGGAGCAAAATCTGTTTCAAGTAATCCAGAATTCACTATTTTTTCCAATGGAAACTAATTAGGAGAGTAAAGTTACAAGTTAAAAAAAAAAAAAAAATCATTCTGTTCCAGCAGATATTTTAAAGTATTCGCAGAAATCCTAAAATTTAGGCGTAATTATCAACTCTTCAAATACAGTCTTCAAATGCAATCATTTACATTCCCACATCAAAGTTTATTGACTAGGCAATTATCTGTGGATCCAAATAAATGATTAAATTCACCAAGCCCTGAGGCAACACAGAGCATTGCTAGAGCACATGGTTCTCCTTTAACTTAGGATCTAAATGAAAGAGACATATGTTAAATATGTGGGGTATTTTTTTGGGGGGGGTGGAGAGAAGAGATCTGTAAATGATGCTCAAATTTATGAAAAAATTAAATAAAGAAAGTGTTTAGGATCCAAGTGTATCCCTCCATTCTCCTAGAACCAAATTGAGACCTTAATTTGGAAAAGCCATATAAACCTAGGCTAGTAACAAGTTACTTAATCCTCTATTGGATAGAAATGCTGGGTGTGCAGCAATTAACATATCTTTTAGGAATGACCCATTAGCGCCATATAGGAAAAACCACTCCTTCCTATGTCCTGAGAATATGGTATTACAGCTGTGTTCCATGTAAATATCACTCATTAGCCTAGTTCAGGGTGTGGCCTGGAACAGAGCTAAAGGCTGTGGGAGGAGGCTGTCTGCTCATATTACATATGGGTAGACACAAGCATACTTCCTCATAGAGGGGCACTGACAACAGCCCGAACCCTGCATGTGTCTAGGAAAATGCATGCCCAAGAGCTAAGAGCATCGTCCAGTAATTCCATCATCTGCTCTTTTACCCTCATCATTTAAATTTTGCAAAGCACCATCAAGTAATATATATTGAAACTTTTTGATGGGCTGGGATCCTGAGTTGCAAAAACAAGAGAGTCATGGTAGCCCATGCATTCCTGGAAAATTAAAAATTTTAGGGTTTTATGTAATAAAAAGTTTATGATTTACCATTAAGCCACATCAATTTATTCTTTCTAATATGCATATTATTTTTTGCATGTCGAAAATGTGTGGAGAGTGACATGGGATTAGAGTTGAAAGGGGTGCTTTAAAGTCAACTTAGCCAAGGTTCACTTTTGTCAGTTCCATATTTGACTAATAATTGTTGAGTCTATTGAGAGTCTGAGTACTCTTGCTGCATTTGATTCTCTCCACAAATCTATGTTACAGATTGTTTTAATCTTCACTTAGTGGAAAAAATAGAAAAAAGAAAAAAATAGAGAACTGTTCAGGTCAACAAAGGAATGAGCTTTGCCCAAGATCACAGAGTAAGATTTCTAAAGAAGTTATTTTAATAGTCACAAGTTAAATAATATTAAATATGTGTATATACACATATATCTTTGTATTTATATATACAAATAAAATTAATTTCATGTGATGTTTTAAAACATAGCTTTAAAATGTTATATAAGGAAGAAACACGAGCTGGAATCAAGATTGCCGGGAGAAATATCAATAACCTCAGATATGCAGATGATACCACCCTTATGGCACAAAGTGAAGAGGAACTAAAAAGCCTCTTGATGAAAGTGAAAGTGGAGAGTGAAAAGGTGGGCTTAAAGCCACGAAGATCATGGCATCTGGTCCCATCACTACATGGGAAATAGATGGAGAAACAGTGGAAACAGTGTCAGACTTTATTTTTCTGGGCTCCAAAATCACTGCAGATGGTGACTGCAGCCATGAAATTAAAAGACGCTTACTCCTTGGAAGGAAAGTTATGACCAACCTAGATAGCATATTCAAAAGCAGAGACATCACTTTGTCAACAAAGGTTCGCCTAGTCAAGGCTATGGTCTTTCCTGTGGTCACGTATGGATGTGAGAGCTGGACTGTGAAGAAGGCTGAGCGCCGAAGAATTGATGCTTTTGAAGTGTGGTGTTGGAGAAGACTCTTGAGAGTCCCTTGGACTGCAAGGAGATCCAACCAGTCCATTCTGAAGGAGATCAGCCCTGGGATTTCTTTGGAAGGAATGATGCTCAAGCTGAAACTCCAGTATTTTGGCCACCTCATGCGAAGAGTTGACTCATTGGAGAAGACTCTGATGCTGGGAGGGATTGGGGGCAGGAGGAGAAGGGGACGACAGAGGATGAGATGGCTGGATGGCATCACTGACTCGATGAATGTGAGTCTGAGTGACCTCCGAGAGCTGGTGATGGATAGGGAGGCCTGGCGTGCTGCAGTTCATGGGGTCGCAAAGAGTCGGACACGACTGAGCCACTGATCTGATCTGATCTAATCTGATCCATGCATGCATGCCAAGTCACTTGAGTCATGTCCGACTCTTTGTGACTCTATGAACTGTAGCCCACCAGGCTCTTCTGTTCATGGGATTCTCCAGGCAAGAACAGTATAGTAGGTTGCCAATGCCCTCCTCCAGAGGATCTTCCCCACCTAGGGATCGAAGTCCCATCTAAGTCTCCTGAATTGGCAGGCGGTTTCTTTACCACTAATACCACCTGGGAAGACTACATATATACATGCTATGCTATGCTAAGTCACTTCAGTCGTGTCCGACTCTGTGTGACCCCATAGACAGCAGCCCACCAGGCTTCCCTGTCCCTGGGATTCTCTAGGCAAGAACACTGGAGTGGGTTGCCATTTCCTTCTCCAATGCATGAAAGTGAAAAAAGAAAGTGAAGTCGCTCAGTCATGTCTGACTCTTAGCGACCCCATGGACTGCAGCCTACCAGGCTCCTCCGTCCCTGGGATTTTCCAAGCAAGAGTGCTGGAGTGGGGTGCCATTGCCTTCTCCCACATATATACATATATATAGTAAAATTCTATGTGTGTATATGTGTGTACATATTAACAGTATTTGAAATAGTAATTATAGTAATAGCTGCACATAGTGTTTTAAAGTTTTAAGATTATTTAAACACATATTGAGTGAAGTTGCTCAGTCATGTCCGACTCTTTGTGACCCCATGGACTGTAGTCTACCAGGCTCCTCCACCCATGGGATCTTCTAGGCAAGAATACTAGAGTGAGTTGCCATATACTAAATGCCAATAAAAGTAATACTATTATTAGTAATGACTTTTTATTGTCAAAAATTTTGCTAATATTTGGGTATATGTAATTTAATCAAAGCAATTTTCATATTTTAGAGATGAAGAAATAAGGAAAATACATAAAATAATTTACCCAATGATAAGGGGGAAAGGAACAGAACTGCCATGATTTAAACCCAAATTTTCTGGTTTCAAAGCATGTGTTAACTGGAATATATGTGTGGGCTGAAATTTGGCATGTTATGGACTTTATATACTTGATCGCCTTTCTCCATGACCAGGAAATGTGTCAGAAATTATTATAAACCTGAAAAATAGCTTGTATCACTGAAAAATCATAGAAAATGTGTAATGCTCAATAATGGCACAGGCCCTAGAAATTTCAGTTTCTGCAGCACAGACTTTAGTCCCAAACTTTCTGTTCAGGATTGGAAATCATAACATTCTAAGTCAGGTTAACTCTACATGTGAAGCCAACACAGAGCCATGTATCTCCTCCATGCCATCTCCATAAAAGTTTAGGAATAAAATATTTTTGTACATTGCTTCTTTCATGACTTTAAATCACAAATTACTGTGCAAACAAGCAACCAAAAGCATAATGTGTTACTAGTTCAGATTTAGAATACTTTTCTATGTCTGTGAGTCTGTTTTTGTACAGCAGAAATTAACAACACTGTAAATCAACTATATTTTGATTAAATTTTTTAAAAAAATTAAAAATGGAAGACTTCAATATGTGAATATCAGAATATAAGTACTATCTAAGAAAGTTTGATTGTACTGATCTTTTATTGGCTAACAAAAACATGAGGTGCTCACTCCAATACTGAAAACCACTATTTGGGCTCCATACTTAGTTTAGTAGAATTGGGTAAGTCCCTGACAAGTCAAGTAATTGGTTGGATTATGGCATAATCATGGCAAATGTAAAATGTTAATTAATAAAACATCTATCATATGAGAAGTCACATACATCTCATTCACAATCTTCAGTGAGATGTCCTCACAGACAGTTTATTTGATCAAAGATTTTAGTGGAGCATTCTAACATCAGTGAAAGTCACTCAGTCGTGTCCAATTCTTTGAGACCCCATGGACCATACAGTCCATGGAATTCTCAGGCCAGAATACTGGAGTAAGAAGCCTTTCCCTTCTCCAGGGGATCTTCCCAACCCCGGGATCAAACCCAGGTCTCCCACATTGCAGGTGGATTCTTTACCAGCTGAGCCACAAGTGAAAAGAAACTGAAGTCGTTCAGTCGTGTCCAACTCTTTGCGACCCCATGAACTGTAGCCAACCAGGCTCCTCCATCCATGGAAATTTCTAGGCAAGAGTACTGGAGTGGGTTGCCATTTCCTTCTCCAGGGGATCTTCCTGACCTGCGATCGAACCCAGGTCTCCTGCATTGCGGGCAGACACTTTTCCCTCTGAGCCACCAGGGAAGTCCAAATAAGTGCCATGGTATTCTCCAGGCCAGAATACTGAAGTGGCTAGCCTTTCCCTTCTCCAAAGGATCTTCCCAACCCAGGGACTGAACCCAAGTCTCCCGCATTGCAGGCAGATTCTTTACCAGCTGAGCCACAAGGGAAGCCCAAGAATACGGAAGTGGAACATCAGGAAGGAAAAAAAAAAAAAGAAAGAAAGAAATAACATTTAAATAAATACCTGATCTATTCTGGCGTGCAAATTAAATAGAAATGGAATAGTTGCACAGACTGTAACCTGGCTGTGTAACGTAGGCTGTTCTTAGTTGGAACTGCATCTGTATTTTGATGGTAAATTCAGAGGGAGAAAAGATAGAGTAACTGCAAGTTTGGCTTTTCTTTCCTAATAACATTTGCTCTGTGATAGGATGCCTGACTTCGATGGTGGTGGTAGGGTTTTATATTTTACAGAGTGAGATCATTTAAAAAATACTGTTATGCAGGCAATTAAGATTAAAGGCAAATTCCCCTTCACACTCCCTGGTAATATGCTTCTGTATCCAAAAGATAAGAACTTGAGAAATGGCTCACTGGGACAGGCCAATGGGCCTGGAGTCCAGGACTCCGTTTCTGACGGAGATGGCAGAGGGTTTTATAGAGGAATGCATGGCTACCCTCCATGACATTTGCCTGAGGAAGCAGGAGATGGATATTAAGAACACGTGATGACCTTTCCTCATCTGTTATGAGTCTGACATCTAAGGATTTATCGCAATCGTTTGTGAATGTCTACATTTTTTTGTCCTCTGATGCCTTTGTTGTGTTAGGCAGCCTTGGACTGGGAGTCAAAACATCCTTTGTTTCTGTCCAAATTCTTTCACCTACTAACTCAACGAACTTGGCAAATCTTTTTACTTCTCACAGCCTCATTTTTTTTTTAACTTTTAACTTTAATTTTTTAACAGCAACATTTCTAAATATCTTATAGAATCCAGAGGCTTGTCCCCAGAGTCTAGCTGTTGACTCCTTGGAGATTATCGGTATCAAAACTTGGAGTTCTCACTAGGCCACCCCTCTCTTAGATCATTGAGAATGCAAAATAAAATCAGCACAGTGTTTATTCTTAAAATAGACAATTGTTAATTTATCTCATCCAGGGAAGTATCCTTTCAACCTTGCCTTTAGTTTTCAAAATCAAAAATAATTTGTCCAAATACAATTATTAAATACTTACTATGTCCACAGGCTGCTCTTCTAATGACTAGTAATTTTTCCATGGTTTTATATACCTGTACACACTGCTGTTTTTAAAAATAGAACTCATTTTTTAATATTTATAAACTGTGTCTTCCTTCATATGTTTATATACCTCTCAAAAAATTCAAGTTACTGAATAAACAATAACAGATCCTTCTAGAAACCTTGTTGTTTTTCTACAAAGAGAAGATATGAACATTACTGTAAAAAGAAATCTGAGGAACAAATAAATCCGTTTGTGAGAAGGAAGGAAGAAGCAGAAGTTTCCCCTCAAAGAGGGGATTTGCCATTAAACAAATTTTCAGAAATTCAAATATATTGAACCAGTCAGCATGCATTTTTGCCTTCCCCAAAGAAGTTCCCAATTTGTAATTTTCTATCAGTTACCTACACTTTACCATTTCTGACATGTACTGACGTTTCCATATTAATGTGTTCTTTACTAGATCTACAGTTTTGCTAATACAGCTGTCGGAAGAGTGTTGTTGTCAGATGTGAGAATGGGAGCGGTCAGCAGTTTCAGTAACATCCTTTTTAGTAAGATCATGAATTTAAAAAGATGGTCCAGAACCGTAGCTAACTCTCCCAGATAATATAAACTGGGAGACGAGTGGAATATTGCAAATAATGTATTTCAAAGAGCTCAAAGAGAAAAATTTTTAAAAAGAAGGAAATTAATGAATTCCTAGGAAGATGAAGTCTTTTCTTTCTCACAAACATCACTCATTTTGAAAGAATAACTCTAGAAATTCCCTTTGTTCATATTTACCTTTACCAAGACTGCTACTCTTGTTCAAATCAAGTGCAGTTTTTGCTTCCAATGATTTATTCTGTAATTCTGTCTTGCTAATGATCGTTCCTCTCCATTTTCATTGAAACATTTATGAAGTAAACTCAGGAAGAGAACAGGGGAATTCCTTTGAAAACTACACAGCTCCTGCCACGTTTGAACTTCCATTTCATCAAGCCATTCTGTGTGATGGTGGACACAGTATCTGAAACAATTAGATTTCAAACCTGCTAACCACTTTTTTGCATATGTAATCATTCTCCAAGTAGCATTTGGCATCATTATCTTGGTTTCTTCATTCACTTTAAGACCGAGTCCCCAGAACAACCTTATTTGTTTGTAATTGTTCTGCCCAGTCTCTAAAATATCTGTAATTGTTTTGCATTTGAATCAAATTTATTAACAGACATATGGTTATAACAGAGAAAGCACTCCAGCTGGTGAAGCCCTAAGCAAAGCTCACAATAATTTGATCATTTGCAAATCATTGTCACTTGAATGTTTTCTTAGTGCAGCTTAATTATGACTCAACCAGTCCAGAATACAATGCACTTCCTGGGAAGAGAAGAAATTGAGAGTTCTCAGTACAAAGTGGGCAAGCTTTGTTATGCATGTACACCTCTTCTGTACAACTGAACATCTGCTAATAAATGTGTTTCCAGTCTCAATGATAGCTTTTGCCTTCATCATTCAAACCTGGCATGAAATTTACATCAACTGAGAATTCATGTTATTTACTCATTGCTAACTATTACAACCCCATTAAAATTTTAGCCTATAATACCCTCTGGAAAATTAGAAATGTTTATAAAAATAAATGCACAAATAAGACAGAGCCTTTTTTTCCCAGAAGTTCCTTGACAGGTGGTCACCTTGAAATTATGCTACAATAATACAGCCGATTTTTTTAAAAAATGATCTCGATACAGAAGGTAATCAAGAGCTCTTGGGAGCCACCTCTGCGTTTTTTCAAGCAATCTTTTCTGCAGTTTAAATGTGTTCATACAAATCCTAAATGACATAGAAAGCAATTTTTCCCTTCAAACGATGGAGATCAGTCATAGCATTATAATTAAATGTCACAGAATGGCAAATAATTATCTTACTTAAATGGTTAATATAGGAAAAACCCATTAACTATCAGTCCTGAATATGCAAAAATGATGCTTGTGACTCTATTGATATAATTAAACTTAAAAGCAGGTTTTGCTTGTGTGGCCTCACCTGCTACTGACATATCAAGTTTGAGAATGGGTATTAACTAGAGGACACCAAGTCCAATAATTTTAACCATACTCTAGCACACCCCTATTTAGATTAAGTATGCAAATCTAAAAATCCTCATAGTCTTTATTTGCCAAAAAGAGTATCAGGATCAACTTTTTCCATGTGAGGGGCTCAGTAAATGTGTAATCAGTAGCAGCTTCCTTGCCATGGCCTGTCTTTCTTTTCCAACTGTTTCCTACGGCTTTGGCAGATTCTTGAAATTTAATGCAAGACTTTTCACCTCTTCCAAGGGATAAGGACTAAACTAAGCTCATAGCTTACTTCTGGCAGCCAAAACACTACACAGAGATCCTATCATTCAGAATGTTACTTAATTCTGCAAACCTGCTGAAAAATCCAGTAATTGTGATGCAACGTGGTACCACACTGTCAAATCTTTCTCTCAGCATCCTTTTCCCCTTTCTTATATTGGAGACCATTATCATCCAACTTTCTTGCTCAGGATGGTTGCTTTACTCCCCAAGAGCCTACAGCTCTAGAAAGAAATAAGGAGTTTGTTGTGAGCAAATCCCTAAAGTCTGGCTCATAATCATTTCTCCTCTGAGAGGGCCCAGGGCAGTTCAGCAAATCCAATGCTCACATCATGCCAGGAGCATCCCATATAACACAGGGCAGATACATCAACTAGGCAACAGGGCCTCATGAAGGAATATGATAAAATGCCCATACAAGTCCATCCCTCTGACCTTGATGCTTCTGTATTTGTCAAGACAAAAGATCAGCAAATAAAAACCAGAAGAACAGAAATAGAAATATTACTAGAACAACAAAAAAAGACCATATTTTTTCCTTTAGTCAATATTGTTGAAGTTTGTATCAATCCACAGGGGAGGAAAGATTGGAAGTTAAAACCTGAACCACACTCTTACAAACAAGTACAATGTATGTGTTACAGATACATTAAACAAGCAAGACTCCTGGGTATAGGAGTAAAACAATGTGTTTTTTTTTTTCCTCTCTCTCTCTCTCAACAACTCTCTAAAACATATTTAGTTGGAAAATTTTCTTACCTGCTCCTGGATGAAAACTCCCAGGGTACCTAACTTTCTTGATCCATCTTAGGCAAGGAAAAGTCCTCTGGTTGAATCACAAATCAATTTCAAATCAATTTCAGTGCAGTTATTGAAATATCTGGTTTTAAAATCAGTAGAAATTCTGGACTTCGCTTGAAGTTAAATCTTCTCTGAAGTACTCTACCTGGACCTATATAGAGCAAAAGTCAAGTAAAAGAGTTATTATGATCCCTCTATCTTTTCCTGCCTTATGCTTCAACCCTCCTCTCATCTCACCCAACACGGGTCTGATTATATTTCTTGAGGACAACTGGGGAAGGAGAAAAGGTAAAAGAAAAAAGATTCCACTCCCCAGACCTGGCTTGTATATATAGTCAACTGAGCATTTGTTAGGTTTTTTGGAGATCTCTTAATTAATGTCCCTTTGTACAGTAAAGGCAAGCTCCTCATTTTGACTTATAAGAAACTTTACATAATTTTTTTCCTAAGGTTTCTTCCTTCCCATGAGTAATATTCCTGGACAGGACTCAGAAGATCCTATGGTGCCTTTCTCTTTCTTTGTCTTTCCCTTTCTCATTCTGTGTATATGTTTGTATGGGTTGGCATGGCCCATATTGTACACAGAAGGCACACACATACTATTACTACAAACAGACTTGGGGCAAGCAAGTCAACCTCTACACAACAGCAAACTTTATCATCATTGCCACCTTCTGGGCAACTAACCAGGTCATGTCTCCCAAGTAGGAGACCAACGCTCATCCACTGGGTTGACCACATTTTAGGAGATGCATATTAAGTTCTACAAGAAATTGGTTAAGTCTTCTCTCTACATGTGAGGTGAGTAAAACTCACAACACAACTCTTGCCAAACAATCCCCCTCCCATATTTGTCCTTACTTTTCAAACTAATTCCTTTTATAACTTTATTATAGATAGCTGGTCCTTTGTCAGAGTCTATAAAACCATCTTCAGACTCTCTGGGACCTTTCAAGGATCACTGGAAAAATGGACATCAGAATTGTTCCACTGAAGGACAGGGACACTGGGATATCCCATGCCTTGTCAGTTAAGGGTTTCTCCTTTAGGAATTATCTCCTCTGTTCATCTTATACAGAAGGAAAGTGGGATACAAATTTAAAGTTGAAGAAGCAAAGCATATGAAGGATAACTCAAAAATAGTATGATGGGATGAAATTGTTATAAGGAGTTGGAAACGGGATATAGTTAGGAGAGAGTGGGATGTTTGAAATTAAGATCATGGAAATGTTGCCACTGCTAGTAAGGAAACAGTGTAGCTATCTGTTGGAATTGGATCTCTGAAGTGGGGTGGGAGACAAAATCACTGAAAGAAAATGAAGTCTCTCAGTCATGTCCAACCCTTTGCAACCCCATGGACTGTAGCCTACCAGGCTCCTCCATCCATGGGATTTTCCAGGCAAGAATACCTGAGTGAGTTGCCATTTCCTTCTCCAGGAGATCTTCCCAACCCAGGGATTGAACCTGGGTCTCCTGCATTGTAGGCAAACGCTGTATCATCTGAGCCACCAGGGAAGTCTCTAAGATCACGGAAGTAGAGATCAAATTGAGAATGTATTGAAAGATTCCCCACTTGAATAATGAAATCTCAAAAAAAAAAAAAAAAAAATGAACACAAGAGTTAAGCCAGAGAGACTGACATTGAGCTAGAAGCTGAAATATTCAAGTTAATGAAAAAAGTAGCCTAGGAGTTGGTAGATGACTACAGAAAGAAAGAATAGTGTGCAATGATATACCCAAGGCTTTAACTATTATTTAGAATTACAGGAGCGTGGTGGTAATAAAAGACATACTGGATTTTTGTTTGTTTGTTTAATTATAGTTTTTGTTTTTAATTCTCTACAGACCATAAATACCTTAATTACCTGGAGCTGGAGAAGACTACACCAACACTCATTTTGATACATCTTAGAAAGTGTGCAGTATATATTGAGGATATGAGATTTCTTAAATTTTAGTGACACTAAGGGTAAACAGAATGCTCTAAAAGCATCAGTAGAGACTGAAAAATGTTTCTATACCACTTCTAGGCACAACAGTATGAGGAATAAAGGAAAGATTGTTTAAGAGGGCTATACAAGAGGCAGTATTTCAGGGCCCAGTCAGGAAAAATAAGTCGAAATAAAAATTATAATGGTGACTTCCAGAGACAGCAGTGGGTTATTTTAGGGTTTGAGGTTCTGGAGAAGGTATTAGAAAACCTTGAGAGTGTTGAAGAGAGACCAGCCAGGTATTAGGTAGAGCAAGAAAGGGAAGGAATGTTTGCATTAATTGAAGATTTAGGACATTTTGCTAAATGTTGACTGATTTCCAGAAGGTACATGTTAGTTGCTCAGTCATGTCTGACTCTTTGTGACTCCTGGACTGTAGGCCATCAGGCTCCTCTGTCCATGGGATACTCCAGCCAAGAATACTGGAATAGGCTGACATTTCCTCCTCCAGGAAGAGAGTACAGTGAGGTTGGATACAACCCTCCTCCAGAGGATACAGTGAGGTTGTTTCAGGAGCTGGAGAAGATGAAAATGGTATTAGTAAAGTAACTGTCAAGAGTCATGTTGGAATTAAAGGCTTGGAGATGTGGAATCACCTAAATCTATTAATCATTAAAGAGATCTAAGATTCTTAAAGAAATAGAATCAGTAGCTTAAAATCAGTAAATTTCCAAGTATAGAAAAACTTGATGTTCCCTTTCAACTTACTGATTATTGCTATTGTAAATGGAATATTCATTAAAATTCCATTTTTAATTTACAGTTTCTGAGTATAGAAAAACTATTGATTTTTGTATACTAATTTATTTCCAGTGAAATGTTTGAAATTCATTAATTCAAAGGATTATCTATAGATTTTCCTAGATTTTCTGTTTAAACAATCATAATATCTATATATAAGGAGGGTTTTGCTTCTTCCTATCCAGTCCATTTAGTTGTCATTTATTCTTATTTTTAATTTTTTATTTTATATTGAAAGTGAAAGTCACTCAGTCGTATCCAACTCTTTGCGACCCCATGGACTAAACAGTCAATGGAATTCTCCAGGCCAGAATACTGGAGTGGGTAGACTTTCCCTTCTCCAGGGGATCTTCCCAACTCAGGGATCGAACCCAGGTCTCCTGCATTGCAGAAGGATCCTTTACCGGCTGAGCCACCAGGGAAGCCAAAGAATATTAAAGTAGGTGGCCTCCCTTCTCCAGCAGATTTTCACAACCCAGGAATCGAACCGGGGTGTCCTGCATTGCAGGCAGATTCATTACCAACTGAGCTATCGGGGAAGCCCCATAAATCAGATCCAGAAGGTTATAGGTGAATCCTGTCAGTCTTTGAGGGAATAAAGCATTCACCTCTGCTTCATAGGCACCATTCCAGAGAGCTGAAAAACAAGAAAGTCCTCCCCAAAGTGTACATGAATTCTATACTAGAAGGAAAAGTATAGG
This sequence comes from Tragelaphus eurycerus, assembly GCA_935064755.1. Lineage (NCBI taxonomy): Eukaryota > Metazoa > Chordata > Mammalia > Artiodactyla > Bovidae > Tragelaphus > Tragelaphus eurycerus. The sequence goes on along the minus strand of CAKXYN010000012.1, from coordinate 6,452,545 downwards.
CAAATCTCACTTCACAAACTAGCTGAAAAAATGCTATAGTAAAACTAGTAAATTGCATCTATCAGTTATTTTAAAAATTATAAGAAGGCAAAATTTATCAAGAAAGGTTAATGACACATAATTTATTCACCATGCTAAGGAGAAAAATAAAAAGCTTATAATCACCTCTATAGAAGTCCAACATTACGACAAAATTGAACATCCTTTTATGATTAAAAAATAGCAAACTAGGAATAGAATGGGATTTTTTAATCTGAAAAAAAGTTATCCAAAGTCTACAGTGACTTTTATTCTTAATGGTACATTATCACTTGTGAAAGTACAAGGATAAACACAAATCTTTGAATGCTTTACCAAATGATTTAACTTTTTTACAATCATCTCTTGGCCCTTTATACTTTCATGACAGCATTAGAGTCTGTTTTTTGTGTTCAGATGGCATCTGGTCCCATCACTACATGGGAAATAGATGGGGAAACAGTGGAAACAGTGTCAGACTTTATTTTTCTGGGCTTCAAAATCACTGCAGATGGTGACTGCAGCCATGAAATTAAAAGACACTTACTCCTTGGAAGGAAAGTTATGACCAACCTAGATAGCATATTCAAAAGCAGAGACATCACTTTGCCAACAAAGGTTCGCCTAGTCAAGGCTATGGTCTTTCCTGTGGTCATGTATGGATGTGAGAGCTGGACTGTGAAGAAGGCTGAGCGCCGAAGAATTGATGCTTTTGAACTGTGGTGTTGGAGAAGATTCTTGAGAGTCCCTTGGACTGCAAGAAGATCCAACCAGTCCATTCTGAAGGAGATCAGCCCTAGGATTTCTTTGGAAGGAATGATGCTCAAGCTGAAACTCCAGTATTTTGGCCACCTCATGCGAAGAGTTGACTCATTGGAGAAGACTCTGATGCTGGGAGGGATTGAGGGCAGGAGGAGAAGGGGACGACAGAGGATGAGATGGCTGGATGGCATCACTGACTCGATGGATGCGCGTCTGAGTGACCTCCGGGAGCTGGTGATGGACAGGGAGGCCTGGCGTGCTGCAGTTCATGGGGTCGCAAAGAGTTGGACATGACTGAGTGACTGATCTGATCTGAGCATTTTAAATGAAATTGCATTGAATATATGGATTAATTTGAGAATTGTTATCTTTGAAATATTTACTCTGCCTACATATGAACCGACAAGAACACATTCCTCTTTTTCTAGATCTTTTGTTTAGTTCTATAATGTTATATTTTAAAGTTTTAAACAGCATATATTAGATTTATTCTTTTGTACTTAATTGCTTTTATTGCTATTTTAAATGGCATCTTTATTAAAATTATATTGTAAAGTAATTAGCCTCCAATTAAAATAAATAAATTTATATTTTTAAAAATTTCATTTTTAATTTACTGTTTCTAAGTATATAAAAACTATCAATTTTTGTATACCAATTTGTTTCCTGTAAAGCTTCTGAACATCATTAATTCAAAGAATTATATATAGATTTTCTTAGATTTTCTATCTAAACAACCATAACATCTATATATAAGGAGGGTTTTGTTTCTTCCTATCCAGCCCATTTAGTTGTCCTTTATTCTTACCTATCTTATGAATTCAAGAAAAATATATACTACTGCTTTATTGATTATGCCAAAGCCTTTGACTGTGTAGAACACAACAGACTGTGGAAAATTATTCAAGAGATGAGAATACCAGACCACCTGACCTACCTTTTGATAAATCTGTATGCAGGTCGAAAAGCAGCAGTTAGAACCAGACGTGGAACAACAGACTGGTTCCAAAGTAGGAAAAGAGTACATCAAAGCTGTATATTGTCACCAAGCTTATTTAACTTATATGCAGAGTAAATCATGAGAAATGCCGGGCAGGATGAAGCACAAGCTGTAATCAAAATTGTTAGAAGAAATATCAATAACCTCAGATACACAGATGACACCCTCCTTAGACAGAAAGTGAAGAAGAACTAAAGAGCCTCTTGATGAAAGTGAAAGAGGAGAGTGGAAAAGTTGGTTGGCTTAAAACTCAACATTCAAAAACTGAGATCATGGCAGCTGGTCCCATCACTGCATGGCAAATAGATGGAGAAACAACGGAAATGATGAGAGACTATATTTTCTTTGGGCTCCAAATTCATTGCAGATCATGACTGCAGCCATGAAATTAAAAGACCCTTGTTCCTTGAAAGAAAAGCTATAACCAAACTAGACAGCATATTAAAAAGCAGAGACATTACTTTGCCAGAAAATGTCTGTCTAGTCAAAGCTTTGGTTTTCCAGTAGTCATGTATGGATATGAGAGTTGGACTATAAAGAAACCTGAGCACTGAAGAATTGATGCTTTTGAACTGTGGTGTTGGAGAAGACTCTTGAGAGTCCCTTGGACTGCAAGGCGATCCAACCAGTCCATCCTAAAGGAAATCAGTCCTGAATATTCATTGAAAGGACTGATGTTGAAGTTGAAACTCCAATACTTTGGTCACCTGATGCAAAGAACTGACTCACTGGGAAAGATCCTGATGCTGGGAAAGACTGAAGGCAGGAGGAGAAGGGGACGACAGAGGATGAGATGGCTGGATGGCATCACTGACTCAATGGCTTGAGTTTGAGCAAGCTCTGGGCGATGCTGATGGATAGGGAAGCCTGGCAAGCTGCTGTCCATGGAGTTGCAAAGAGTCAGACAAAAATGAGCCAGTGAACTGGAACTGATTATTATTTTTAATTTTTTATCTTATATTGAAGTATTTTTGAATTACATTATTCTGATAGTTTCAGGTGTACAGTAAAGTGATTTGGTTATACATATTCATATGTCTATTATTTTTCAGATTCTTTTCCCATATAGGTTATTACTGAGTACTGCGTATAGGTCCCTGTGCTACATAATACAGGGTATTGTGTTAGGTCTACATTGATTATCTGTTTTATGTATAATAAGCATATATGTTAATCTGAATCTTGTCATTTATCCCTTCCTGTAGCCTTTCCTCTCTGGTAATCATAACTTTGTTTTCAAAGTTTTAAGTCTTCTGTTTTGTAAATAAGTTCATTTGTATTATTTTTTCTATTCCACATATAAATGCTATCATAAGATATTTGTCTTTGTCTCTCTGATTTACTTCACTTAACATGATAATTTATAGGTCCATCTATGTTGCTACAAATGGCATTATTCCTTTCTGCTTTATAGCTGAGTAATATGACATCTTCTTTACCCATTCATCTGTCTATTGTCTTTTAGGTTGCTTCCATATCTTGGTTATTTTAAGTAGTGCTTCAGTAAGGTGCATGTATCTTTTCAAATTATGTCTTTACTCCTGATCTTATTGTGTTAATCTGGTAACTTTGAGTAGAAGCAAGTGGTCACTGCCTCCCCTAAGATTTGTAATAAAAAAAAACACTAGCTAAATGACAAATATCCATGACAAACAGAAGCAAGAAAGAGGATATACATAGCTGTAGTTTTGATGTGTTTGTGGCTGGAGGTGATCTCAGGGTCTTCATACTTTGCCATCTTGATCTCACCCTTCAAATTATGTTTCTTTTCTACGATGCTACAAAATGCGAAGATAACTCCTTTTTTTTTTCTTTGTCAACCAAAATGTAGCTGCTAAGAAACTAAAAATGCAAGGAAGTTTTTTTTTTTTTTTGATAGCTTTATGAAACTGAAGAAACCAATATTTGAATAAAGACCCATCAAAAAGTAACGGCCATAATAAATATTTCAAGCTTGCAGTTGAAACTTCTGAAATGAGCAGGTTAAGTTGATAGGATCGTATTTTGTTAACTTTCTAGAAGCTTGAACTACCTCTGAAGGAGATGGACTCATCCATAACCTCTACAATGTTTCATGCTCATTGTCCAGCATTCACTACAAAGTGTCCATGTATGCAAGGAAATAGGAAAAAATTACTAAAACCCGGGAGAAAAGACAGATTTTAAAACATATCCATAAATTATCTAAATGTTTTATTCATCATAGAGGAAGTTTAGAATAATTATGAACAAGGTAATAGAGAAATATACAGAGAATTTTGCCCAGAATTAGAATACATGGAAGAGAAAAAAAAAAAAAAGAAGTAGTCAATTGAAACTAATACTTAAGTGGATGGATTTGACAGCATATTGCACAAATAGGAATGGAAGATTTGGAAACAAAAAGGAAGATGATGAGTAAATATTGAAGTAACATCAGCTTTAACATTTTTTAACATTAGTTCATAATATAAGTTTTTAATATGTGCTTACTTCACATTTGAAAGATAGATGTTTTTAGCTTTCCAAAAATTTTATTTGTACAGTATTTGGAAGTTCTACTGAGATGCCCAAATGTATTACCTCATGAGGGAAGGCACCCAGACCGTCTGGTGTTAGCTGACAGTAAAGGGAATGTAAATGGATATGAAGGCTGTATATCATCACCCTGCTTATTTAACTTACATGCAGAGCACATCATGAGAAACACTGGGCTGGAAGAAGCACCAGCTGGAATCAAGATTGCCGGGAGAAATACCAATAACCTCAGATAGACAGATGGCACCACCCTTATGGGTGAAAGTGAAGAAGAACTAAAAAGCCTCTTGATGAAAGTGAAAGAAGAGAGTCAAAAAGGTGGCTTAAAACTCAACATTCAGGAAACTAAGATCATGGCATCTGGTTCAATCACTTCATGGGAAATAGATAGGGAAACAGTGGAAACAGTGTCAGACTTTACTTTTTTGGGCTCCAAAATCACTGCAGATGGTGATTGCAGCCATTTAATTAAGACGCTTACTGCTTGAAAGGAAAGTTATGACCAAGCTAGATAGCATATTCAAAAGCAGAGACATCACTTTGCCAACAAAGGTCCATCTAGTCAAAGCTATGGTTTTTCCAGTAGTCATGTATGGATGTGAGAGTTGGACTGTGAAGAAAGCTGAGCGCCTAAGAATTGATGCTTTTGAACTGTGGTATTGGAGTAGACTCTTGAGAGTCCCTTGGACTGCAAGGAGATCCAGCCAGTCCATCCTAAAAGAGATCAGTCCTGGGTGTTCTTTGGAAGGACTGATGTTGAAGCTGAAACTCTAATACTTACGCTACACCATAAGAAGAGTTGACTCATTGGAAAAGACCCTGATGCTGGGAGGGATTGGGGGCAGGAGGAGAAGGGGATGACAGAGGATGAGATGGCTGGATGGCATCCCTGACTCGATGGACATGAGTCTGAGTGAACTCCAGGAGTTGGTGATGGACAGGGAGGCCTGGCGTGCGGCAATTCATTGGGTCGCAAAAAGTCAGACGCGACTGAGCGACTGAACTGAACCGAACTGAAGTGAATGTGAATAAAAGGACACGATGTCTATCAGTTATGGCCTTGGGCCCAAATGCAGCAAAGGATGTCATTGTTTATCCTATTAACACCACTCGTTTAAGGACTCCTAGAAATTATAACCAATAAGAAACTAGGAGAACCTGCAACAGATAGAGTAAATTTAATGTAAGAAGTGAGTGCATATGAGTAACTCAAGGTTTAGACTATAGAAATTACTATTGATGATTTACCCATACACACTTGAATTCCTTTTACCAGGTTGATGTGACTATTATCCAATTGCTAAGAGTGCTGCTGCTCACATCTGCAAACTTCTCTGAGGATTATCACCTCTCCAGAAGTGCCTGGAATTTATTTCTATCTTCTCTCAAGGGAAGTCATAGCCAACACCTGATTGCTGTAAGAAGGTACAAAAGTCTTGCAAAAGTTCCAGTCTCTTGCTTCAGGATATGTGCGAGGGGATTGATATATTCAGCTTTTTCATTCATGCTCCAGAGACTTCCAAATAATTATACTCAGGCTGGATTTCACCTGAAGACTGTCCTCACTGTCCTCTTTCTTCTTTCTCTAAAGTGTTCACCCAATAAATCACTTGCACAAGGAGGCAACATAAGTCGTTTTATTATACTTCACTTTATCACACTTCACAAATACTGCATTTTTTTACAAATTGAAGATTTGTGGCATTGAGCAATTCTATCAGCACTGTTTTTCCACCAGTATTTGTTCACCTGACCTCTCTGTGTCACATTTTGGTACTTCTCACAATATTGCAAACTTTTTACTATTATTTTGTTTGTTACAGTGATCCATGATCAGGGATCTTCGATGTATCTATTGCAAAAAAATCACGATTAGCTCATGATTCAGATGGTAGAATATCACTTTGTACATGTTTGGCCTAATGTTTACCCGTAGGCTCAAGATGTTCCTCCTCTGGCTTCACATAGCACACTTGCCCCGTGAATTTCACCCTCCTGAGCACCATCACTGTTGTGTGTTTGAGCTTGTCTTCTCTGTACCACAGTTTGAAAGTATTCCTCAGAGATGTTTCTCACTTACAAGGATGAGAGTTCTAAGCTATCTATTGTCTAATATTTGGAAACTAACACTTCCCCAACTCGATGGACATGAGTTTGGGTAAACTCTGGGAGTTGGTGATGAACAGGGAGGCCAGGCGTGATGTGATTCATGGGGTCGCAGAGTCGAACAAAACTGAGAGATGGAACTGAACTGAACTGAACACTTCTTGTATGGCTGGAGTGGTGGCTGCATGGCAATGGAGTGACTTGGAGGAGATACCCTATGTCCAAGGGCAGATAAGTCACAGCAAGATGGTAGGTGGGGCAAAATCATGTTTAGAATCAAACCTCATACCAGCCAGAGATGGTCAGATGGCTCAATGAAACCTTGTGCTCACCAGGACCCAGAGACCCCACAGAGACTAAGACAGAACTGTGTTTGAGTGTATCCTGTGGAGGTACGGGTCAGTAGTGGACTGTTGTAGGGGCAGGGGCTCTGGGTGCAGGAGATCTGGGTATAGCATAAATCCTCTTGGGGAGGTCACCATTAACCCACCATGGAGCCACCAGAACTTACACAGGACTGGGAAACAGACTCTTGCAGGACACAAACAAAACCTTGCACAGTCCAGGACCCAGGAAAAAGAAACAGTGACTCCAAAAGAGACTAACCCAGACTTGCCTGTGAGTGTCCAGGCATCTCCAGCAGAGGCATGGGTTGGTGGTGGCCTGCTGCAGAGTTGGGGCAGTGCATGCAACAATGCATGCATAGGACCTATTGAAGGTCTTCCTTCATTACTTCCACCATAGTTTGGCCTCAGGTCAAATAACAGAAAATTGGATTAAAGATCTACTGAGCATGGCCCTGCCCATCAGAAAAAGACCCAGTTTCCCCCTCAGTCAGTCTCTCCCATCAGGAAGCTTCCATAAGCCTCTTATTCTTCTCCATCAGAGGGCAGAAAGAATGAAAACCACAATCACAGAAAACTAACCAACCTAATCACATGGACCACAGCCTTGTCTAACTTAATGGAACAACAAGCCATGCCATGTAGGGCCACCCAAGATGGACAGGTCATGCTGGAGAGTTCTGACAAAATGTGGTCCACTGGAGAAGGGAATGGCAAACCACTTCAGTATTTTGGCCTTGAGAACCCCATGAACAGCATGAAACGGCAAAAAGGTAGGACACTGAAAGATGAACTCCTCAGGTTGGTGGTGCCCAATAGGCTACTGGAGATAAGTGGAAAATAACTCCAGAAAGAATGAAGAGATGGAACCAAAGCAAAAACGACACACAGCTGTGGATGTTACTGGTGATGGAAGTAAAGTTTGATGCTGTAAAGAGCAATATTGCATAGGAGCGTAGAAAGTTAGATCCATGAATCAAGGCAAATTGGACGTGGTCAAACAGGCGATGACAAGAGTGAACATAAATATTTTAGGAATCAGCCAACTAAAATGGACTGGAATGGGTGAGTTTAACTCAATGACCACTATATCTACTATTCTGGGCAAGAATCACTTATAAGAAACGGAGTAGCCATCATAGTCAAAAAAAGAGTCTGAAATACAGTACTTGGATGCAACCTCAAAATTGACAGAATGATCTCTGTTCATTTTCAAGGCAAACCATTCAATATCATAGCAATCCAAGTCTATGCCCCAACCAGCAATGCTGAAGAAGTTGAACAGGTCTATGAAGATCTACAAGACCTTCTAGAAATAACACCCCCCAAAAGATGTCCTTTTCATTATAGGAGACTGGAATACAAAAGTAGGAAGTCAAGAAACACCTGTAGTAACAGAATAAAGCAGGGCAAAAGCTAATAGAATTTTGCCAAGAGGACACACTGGTCATAGCAAACACCCTCTTCCAACAACACAAGAAAAGACTCTACACATGGACATCACCAGACGGTCAATACCAAAATCAGATTGATTATATTTTTTACAGCCAAAGATGGAGAAACTCCATTTAGTCAGCATAAACAAGACTGGGAGCTGACTGTGGCTCAGATCATGAGCTCCTTATTACCAAATTCAGACTAAAATTGAAGAAAGGAAAAACCACTAGACCATTCAGTTATGACCTAAATCAAATCCTTTACGAGTATACAGTGGAAGTGAGAAATAGCTTCAAGGGATTAGATCTGATATACAGAGTGCCTGAAGACTATGGACAGAGGTTTGTGACACTGTAACAGCAGGCAGTGATCAAGATCATCCCCAAGAAAAAGAAATGCAAAAAGGCAAAATGATTGTCTGAGGAGGCCTTACAAATAGCTGAGAAAAAAAGAGAAGCTAAAGGCAAAGAAGAAAAGGAAAGATATACTCATGTGAATGCAAAGTTCCAAAGAATAACAAAGAGAGATAAGAAAGACTTCCTCAATGATCAGTGTAAAGAAATAGAGGAAAACAATGGAATGGGAAAGACTAGAGATCTTTCCAAGAAAATTAGAGATACCACGGGAACATTTCATGCAAAGATGGGCTCATTAAAGGACAGAAATGGTATGGACCTAACAAAGCAGAAGATATTAAGAAGAGGTGGCAAGAATACACAGAAGAACTATACAGGAAAAGATCTTCATGACCCAGATAATCATGATAGTGTGATCACTGACCTAGAACCAGACATCCTGGAATGTGAAGTCAAGTGGGCCTTAGGAAACATCACTATGAAAAAGCTAGTGGAGGTGATATAATTCCAACTGAGTTCTTTCAAACCCTAAAAGATAATGCTATGAAAGTGCTGCACTCAATACGCCAGAGAATTTGGAAAACTCAGCAGTGGCCACAGGACAGGAAAACGTCAGTTTTCATTCCAATCCCAAAGAAAGGCACCACCAAAGAATGCTCAAACTACCACACAATTGTCCTCATCTCACACACTAGTAAAGTAATGCTCAAAATTCTCCAAGCCAGGCTTCAACAGTACATGAACCATGAACTTCCAAATGTTCAAGCTGGATTTAGAAAGGCAGAGGAACCAGGTCAAATTGCCAACATCTGTTGGATCATTGAAAAAGCTAGAGAGTTCCAGAAAAAATTTATTGGCTATGCCAAAGCCTTTGACTGTGTGGATCACAATAAACTGTGGGAAATTCTTAAAGAGATAGGAATACCAAACTACCTGACCTATCTCTTGAGAAATCTGTATGCAGTTCAAGAAGCAACAGTAGTTAGAACTGAATATGGAACCACAAACTGGTTACAAATAGGGAAAGGAGTATGTCAAAGCTGTATATTGTCACCATGCGTATTTAACTTGAGTACATCATGAAAAATGCCAGGCTGGGTGAAGATTGCTGGAAAGACTGGAATCAAGATTGCTGGGAGAAATATTCATAACTTCAGATATGCAGATGACATCACTTTTATGGCAGAAAGCAAAGAAGAACTAAGGAGCCTTTTGGTGAAAGAAGAGAGTGAAAAAGTTGGCTTAAAACTCAACATTCAGAAAACTAAGATCAAGGAATCTGGTTCCATCACTTCATGGCAAATAGAATGGGAAGCAATGGAAACAGTGACAGACTTTATTTTGGGAAGCTCAATATCACTGCAGAAAGTGACTTCAGCCATAAAATTAAAAGACCCTTTCTCTTTGGAAGAAAAGCTATAACCAAACTAGACAGCATATTAAAAAGCAGAGATATGACTTTGCCAACAGAGGTCTGTCTAATCAAAGCTTTGGTTTTTCCAGCAGTCATGTATGGATGTCAGAGAAGGCAATGGCAACCCACTCCAGTACTCCTGCCTGGAAAATCCCATGGACGGAGAAGCCTGGTAGGCTGAAGTCCATGGAGTCACTAAGAGTCTGACATGTCTGAGGGACTTCACTTTCACTTTTCACTTTCAGGCATTGGAGAAGGAACTGGCCACCCACTCCAGTGTTCTTGTTTGGAGAATCCCAGGGCTGGCGGAGCCTGGTGGCCTGCCATCTATGGGGTCGCACAGAGCTGGACAGAACTGAAGTGACTTAGCAGCACAGCAGCATGTGTCGATGTGAGAGTTGGACTATAAAGAAAGCTGAGCAGTAAAGAATTGATGCTTTTGAACTGTGGTGTTGGAGAAGACTCTTGAGAGTCCCTTGGACTACAAGGAGATCCAACCAGTCCATCCTAAAGGAAATCAGTCCTGATTATTCATTGGAAGGACTGATACTGAAGCTGAAACTCCAATACTTTGGCCACCTGATGTGAAGAACAGACTTATTGGGAAAGACCCTGGTGCTGGGAATAATTGAAGGCAGGAGGGAAGGGGATGACAGAGGATGATATGGTTGGATGGCATCTCCGACTCAATGGACATGAGTTTGAGCAAGCTCTGGGAGTTGGTGATGGACAGGGAAGCCTGACGTGCTGCAATCCATAGGGTCTCAAAGAGAGTCAGACACGACTGAGCAATTGAACTGAACTGAACTTTTTGTATGTTGTTCAGTTTTATGGTTTATTAGAGTCAATCTAAGTCCAATACTTAATATTTCATCATGACTAAAACCAGAAATCTCCAATTATCTATATAGAAAAAAATTTAATCCTGATACCTACCTCATGGCGGTCATAAAAATGAATTACTAATGGATTCCTGATTTAAATATGAAAACAAAGATAATAAAACTTCTAAAAGAAACCTTGGAGTGAACAAAGGTCAACATGAGTTAGAACTTCAGCATTATTAGTAATGCCTTATAAAAACTTCAGCAGTATTGGTAGTGTTTCCAAACTGTGAGCATCTCAAATTTTGATGAATAGTAAATTAACTGTGTCTTATTCACCCAAAAGTGATGAAAAATCACCACACATATTTAAAAATATACTTATATTTTTCAAGAAAATGGATATATTCCATTTACCTAAAGTTGAGAAACAGGCAAAAGTATGTATGCAATATAAGAAACAAGTATGGTGGTTGAGGTATTTGGGATTTGAAAAGAAATAAAAACCAGAAGACAGCATGAGGCACACTCTGGAGTGCTGGTAATATAACTTGATCCGGCCAATGAGAACACAAACACAGTAGCGTTCAAAAAGTCACCAATATCTCAGAAACAACGTATGCACTTTGTACCATGGACCTCATGCTTCCATACTAACAAACATAATAAATAAACTAGACAAAGAGTCATTCTTTGTTACATATCTTCTTATAGCTCCTGGCCATCTTATTCACTAGGATCTGAGCTCCCACTTGGATTTTGACCCTTAGATATATCTCTTCATTTCTTATTAGATAATCTGCAAATGATACATGCTATATGTTATCCAGGATTAATGGTTGGGAGTTAAATTTTATTTATTAATAATTGATAATTAATAAAATATTATTAATATCTATTTACTTTATTGTCTGTTAGTCCATTATTTTGGGAACACAAACTACTTGTGGGTATATAAATTGGCTTAATATGTTTCAAATATAGATTGCTAGTTGCATCAAAATCCCAACAATGGTTCAACTCATGGATTTTTAAATGTCCTTTCACAATCCCACTTATAGAAATTTTGCCTTGAATAATTATTTGATTATGTTTCTAGGTATGCACATTACCAAAACAAAGTACAGCTAGTGACAGCCACATTATCAAGACAAAAACAAATCCTGAGAATGGCCAAAGTGTCCAATAGAATATTACTTACATAAATTATGATATATACTCAAAGTCAATGACTAGACTGACAGTAAAGTGATGATGTTGAGCTCTATTCAGTGACATGGCTTTCATGTTATATTGTTGTTAGGAAACGGAGCATGAGGCATTATGTATTGTATTGCTGCTGCTGCTGCTACATCCTTCAGTAGTGTCCGACTCTGTGCAACCCCATGGACTGCAGCCTACCAGGCTCCTCCGTCCATGGGATTTTCCAGGCAAGAGCAGTGGAGTGGGGTGCCATTGCCTTCTATGATGTATTGTATTAATTCTACATAAAAAATATAGATATAAATATTAATGAAAGACATGCACAAAAATGCCTACAGTGGTACTTCCGGGTGGTATGCATTTTAGAAAATATTCCTTTTTTTTTTATTTTGCATGTTTATGCTTTGTAAGGCTTTGTGTTTTTTTTACATTGAATTAGACAAAGATAATTTTATAACCAAGAACTACGTACTAATGCGTTGATTTATTTTTTAAGGGAAAACATTTTTTAAATGCGTATATAAAGAATAAGAAAATATGATTTTTGTAGCCTCAAATTCTAAAGATCCATAAATAATATCTTAATGTCATGCCCATATAATTCAGTAGATTTGGCTTCTGCTCTCTCAAGACAAAATAAATAACATTAAAAACTACAAGCTGTTTCATAGTCCACTGTATTATGCTAATATGAGTAAAAGTTTGTCTCATGATTCTTCTTATTGTTTCTAATGTATACACTGCAATTTACTATGCTTTCATGCTATGTGTGTTCATTGCTTTAGATTTTCTTACTGTTTTGGAAACATGTGTGGAGGAGCCTGGTGGGCTGCAGTCCATGGGGTCGCTAAGAGTCGGACACGACTGAACGATTTCACTTTCACTTTTTCGCTTTCATGCACTGGAGAAGGAAATGGCAACCCACTCCAGTTTTCTTTTTTTTTTTTTTTTTTTAATAGGTTTTTTGTTGTTGTTGTTGTTCATCAAGAATCTCTTTTATTGATTATCAGAAACATTACAAACATCTAATATGAACAAATTGTAACATGACAGTATTTAGTTTGAACAATTAATACAATCCCAGGGGCAGGAGAGCCTGGTGGGCTGACGTCTATGGGGTCACACAGAGTCGGACACGACTGAAGTGACTTAGCAGCAGCAGCAGCAGCAACAGCTTAGAAGTTTTGTGCAGTCAGTCTCTGTGTACTAATATATACTGTTTTCTGACAAGTTTTATGCAGATGCTGCTGCTGCTGATGCTGCTGCTAAGTCGCTTCAGTCGTGTCCGACTCTGTGCTACCCCATGAACAGCAGCCCACCAGGCTCTCCAGTCCCTGGGATTCTCCAGGCAAGAACGCTAGAGTGGGTTGCTGTTTCCTTCTCCTTATGCAGATGAGGAAGTAGCAAAACAAATCAAAATAAATTCATTTCATCAAAGCCATGTGGTGATCAAAAGTAATTAATTAAGAGAAGTAAAAGCTAACAAACAAAACAGAGATTTTTTTCATCAAACTTTTAGTTAGGAGAAATTTACAAGCTTGAAGATCCGGGAATTTTATTAAATTATCTCTTAAGTGGAAGTTTTATAAGGTCATGGAGGGAGGATGGGTAATCCTCTATACTATATGTATATACACAAATTCTATTTATTTAGGCACAATTAGAGCTGCAAGGAGATCTAACCAGTCCACCCTAAAGGAAATCAGTCCTGAATATTCATTGGAAGGACTGATGTTGAAGCTTAAACTCCAATAGTTTGGCCACTTGATGCAAAGAACTGACTCATTTGAAAAGACCCTGATGCTGGGAAAGATTGAAGGCGGGAGGAGAAGGGGACGAGAGAGGATGAAATGGCTGGGTGGCATCACCGACATAATGGACATGGGTTTGAGTAAACTCCAGGTGTTGGTGATGGACAGGGAGGCCTGGCGTGCTACAATCCATGGGGTCGCAAAGAGTTGGACACAATTGAGCGACTGAACTGATCTGAAAGCTTCATGTGGCATTTTTTAGTGAATACAAATGCAAATAAAGAACTCTTACAATTTCTAAATTATCTCCATTTTCTTGAACTATAAGGAATAGTGGGTGCTTTAAGTCCAGTGTAAGTAGCCACCTATTCATTGCAGCTGGCTTTGCTGAAATATGTCTTTGCACCCTTTCAGGACTATATATAAAGTCTAGTCTAGAGACCACTTTCTATATAACAGAATATTTAAAGTATCTTCCAACCCTGAGAGTCTACACTCTTTGGAAAAGCAAAAGACATATTTCCTTAATGTATAGACATCACTTTTGACCCAGAGTGCCAATGTGGCATCATATCCTTCTTCCTTTCTTCATTGGCCCTTGTGTTGCTCTACATCTGAGCTTTCCAGTGCATCACTGGCTGAGGACCACCCAAGGCAGAGAGTTCACTAACCTGGATTCCATGAACGGGGTGATGGAAATCTTAGGCTAGGAATAGTTTTCCTGAACCATAAGATTCAACAGGCTGTACCATAAGTTCACAGATGACTCCAGAACCATAAAGGCATCCATTTTTAAATTTATGACTTTTTTTATGTATACCCTAAAGTTGCCATCCATAGACAGCAGCTTCCATTTGCTTAAATTTCAATAATGCTTAAAATCTTTGGAAGTCAATAAACATTGTCAATTTATCCAAAAATACATTGTTTCCAATATTCAAGTCCTTTGATGTCTTCTTAACTATACCTATGAAGAAATAAATGAAATAAGATTGGACTGACAACATATCTGATAACGTCTCACTATTATCTGCAGCACTGTGAAGGCTATTCAAATAAAATTAGAAGATCTGGCATCCCCTGGAAATATTAACAGAAGGATAATGTCAGACTAAATTTTCTGTGAACCTAAAATAGTGCTCTCCTTCATCAATAATTGGAATACAGACATCCTTTGAAAAATTACCATATTTTTGACAAAAATTTAAAATAGAATTTTGGTCAAGAAATCAAGAAAATAGTATTTTCCTTGTACCAAACCTAGCTTAAAAATATTCTTTATCCTGAGAAGACCATTATGATTATCTTTGTGATCAGACTTTTATCCTCCATCCAAAATTCTGACTTAGTACACAAATAAATAGAGAAGGAACTGGCAACTCACTCCAGTATTCCTGCCTAGAGAATCCCATGAACAGAGGAGCCTGGAGGGCTAGAGTCCATGGGATCGTGAAGAGTCAGACACGACTGAGTGACTGGCACACACACATACACAAATAAATGGCAACCCATTTCAGTATTATTGCCTGGGAAGTCCCAAGGACAGAGGAGCCTGGCGGATTGTAGTTCATGGGGTCACAGAAGAGCCAGACCGACTTAGCCGCTAAACAACAACACAGATAAAGCTAAGAAAATAATAAATACATTTCACGTTATTATTCTTTAGAAAGCAAGGAAATGGAAAAATTTGCCATTTAAGTGTTTTCCTAAATGCTTAACCTTCATTTGAGTTTAGTTTTTCAAAACATGTTTTAAAATCTTAATAGCTTTTCTTTGGGTAGACATTCTTTCATTTAATAACAGTTACTATCATAAACTTGTATGGAGAATAAAGTCAGATCTATATCAGGGGTCTATATTCATGTTACATTTAATCAAATATCACTAATATTCTAAAAACTCGGGTCTAATTTGAATTCACACCAATCATGTCTTCTCTATCTTGTGGAATCATGGAAAGCAGTTAGAATACGTGGACTTTTTAGCCCAGAGTACACAGCTGAGTGATGCAACATGCTCACCCCAAATACAAAACAGCTAGAGTTAGTGAACAGGGATTCACTTCATTGTGATTCATACAACACACACACTGCCATGAAAAAATTAGGAAGTATTCACAGATGACTTCCTAGGAACAGATGGAGCACTTATATAATTCTTTAAGGCACCATGCAGCATTGCAGACATTGACTCATAAATCTGATCAACTCCTCTGTATTCCATGGCCTCTGTGCTCCTAACAAACCATACCTGACCTGGAGAAACTAGAGGAATCCTTTTTACAGTTCACATTGTTTTAATGGTGTAACAGTACAAAATCTTCACAAGCAGGAGCTCAGAGATTTTTGTGATTTATAAGCTCTTCTTCATATGACAAGATTACTTAAAGAAAAATTGCTTAATAAAAAGATAAGGGTTTATTCCCACATAGCTCAAGAAAGAAAATAAGTCCGGTGTTTGAAATTAAAACATTTTATGTTCTCCTTTATCTATAACTAACACTATTTTTTGTAAAAGACACTCTATTCCCAAGTGTGGGAAAATAAAAAAGCAAATAATACAATTTTTAGTTTTTCTCTCTCTCTCCCTACTTTTTTTCCTCTCTATTTTCTTCTCAATTTGAAAACATTTTTATGCAGGGGCCATGGTTTTAGCCATAGGACAATGGCTGGGAATTTAGAGGCTTAAAAAGTCTAGACTCACTCTTATTACTGACAGATTTCTCTTCAGTTACTTAGCATCTCTGTTATTCAGTGTCTATCTTTAAACCTGGAATCACGATGCACAGTCTTACTTATTTTATCAAAATATGGTGAGGGCTAAATAGGGTTAAAGAGTTTGGGAATAACACTTGCTGCATAAATCAAGATATGGTATTTTGGAATAATTATTATAGCCCATCAACTTCTCATTGACAGCTAATAAATCATTTAGCATGTTAGTAACAAAAACTACTAATTATGCTAAGCGAATGGTACCCTGATATAATTCTGTGCTTTATTCTGGGTAACTTATTTAACATGGATAGTCTCTCTCCTTCCTACCACTTAGTGCTTTGCCAGCATTTTCTTTAATCTTATCAGATCTCTTTGATTTAATTGAGAAGTCACTCTAGAAGAGTGTCATTTTTCTTGCATCTCTTCAACAAAGTAATATAATTAAGATTATGCAAAACAGAGAAGATTCCCTGAGTACCAAGCAAGAGTAAAGGCCTGTGAAATCCCAAAATTAGGAATTGCTGCAGTCAACATAAATAATTGACATTTAGATGACCTAATTAAAATAAATTACATCTCTGTAGGGGAAATTCAAACACAGGATATTCTTGAAAAAGCATAGACAAAATAGCCAGGATAGCTCTGTTTCATGTTTCCTATAAAAATCATGCAAAACTGGGCTTTATTCTTGACAAAATAATATTCAGTGTGTGGCAGAATTGTGGAAATTTGAAAATATATTAGAAAGAGTATATTCATGACTCCCATTAAGGAAAAGTAGTATAGCAGTTGAGTGGGACAATTGTACAGCCAGACAATAGGCTGTTAGATCATATCTATGCAAATTTCCTAGTCTCTGTGCCTCAGTTTTGTTGTCTATAAAATAGGTCCTTCCTGGGGCTTTTGATGGAGAAGGCAATGGCACCCCACTCCAGTACTCTTGCCTGGAAAATCCCATGGACGGAGGAGCCTGGTAGGCTGCAGTCCATGGGGTCGCTGGGAGTCGGACAAGACTGAGCGACTTCGCTTTCACTTTTCACTTTCATGCATTGGAGAAGGAAATGGCAACCCACTCCAGTGTTCTTGCCTGGACAATCCCAGGGACAGAGGAGCCTGGTGGGCTGCCGTCTATGGGATCGCACAGAGTCGGACACGACTGAAGCGACTTAGCAGCAGGGGCTTTTGGATGATTAAATCATATACTGCAGGTAAAATAAAGTAGATTTGGAAAAATCTAAGTTGCTTCAGCCCTATCCAACTCTTTGTGACTGGCATGATGGACTGTAGCCCTCCAGGCTCCACCGTTCATGTGATTCTCCAGGCAAGAATACTGGAGTAGGTTGCTGTGCCCAATTTTCAATTTTTTACATGCCCACTCAAGTACTCTGATGATAAAAGAAAAATTGGAAGCCTTGTAAAAATAAATTGGGCAATTGACCTTAATATTTTTTCAATTAATTTACTTTCAGAATTGCTTAAGAAAAAGATACAATTTTTCCCATGAAAATTACTCTCTTATTGCAAGAGGACTTTATTACCTTTTCTCATGAAGCCATACGTTTTTATACAAATTCTCTCAGTCATTCAGAAAGTGCTCTCATTTTGGAAATGTATCAGTTATGCTCTAATGCTCTAACAGCTTTGAATTTTGCTCATTGTGTCAAATCACCTTTAATAAAGAAATAGAATTATAGATGTTGACACCATAGGGAAAAAAGCACCTTCAAATTCTTTTTATAAGGAATTTGGTTCACTCACTCACATTAATGGAATAATATCTACCACATCTCCTGATGAGTGGATTTTTTTTTTTTTAAAGCAAGGAACCTGCTGATAAGACTTTGTTAATCTTTTATCCAAATCCTATTTCAAATGTCCATACCAAAAGTACTTGTGTGTGCTATAGTATCTACAGAGTGGTGAATTAAAATGATTATCTGTTGAAACCTTATCAGTGGGGTATTTTAAAATATTGCTTTCTCTTGTCAAAAGTAGAAGGTGGTCTTTGGTGAATATATACCAAATTCCATTTACTTTTGGAATATAGTAATTGCTCAATATGGTACTGCTCAACCTCAAAACCCAGTGCCAATTATTAAGTGTGTGGTCTTATAAGGTTACGTGATCTCTCTGTGCTTTAGGTTTCCATCTGTAAAATGAGGAACACAACTGTATTTAGTCAACGGAATTGTGGGAATTAAGGAGATGATACATGTGAAACATTTGAATCGCTCATGGCACTTGAGAAGTACTCAAAAAGCTTTGCCTCTATCATCATGGGTATGTGTATTTTCTGATCAATAACTGGTATATGTATTTAAAATGTTATTACAGAAATCAATCCAGAAATGCAGCTCACTGATTTTAGGAATACTGTCATTGAATAGCATGACGCTTGGCTGTACATTTGGAAACATTGGTATAAAAAAATGTTTTCTTAAAAGCCCACATCCATGGGATTTCCCTGGTGGTCTGGTGGTTAAGACTGTGGTGCTTCCAATGCAGGGGACACAGGCTCCATCCTTGCTCAGGAAACTAAGATCCCCCATGCCCCAAGGTGCAGCAAAAAAAAAAAAAAGAAAGAGAGATCTATATTAAATAGTGATTAATATAAGATTATAGAAAGTGAGGACCCAGAGATCAAATTGCCAACATCCGCTGGATCATGGAAAAAGCAAGAGAGTTCCAGAAAAACATCTATTTCTGCTTTATTGACTATGCCAAAGCCTTTGACTGTGTAGATCACAATAAATTGTGGAAAATTCTGAAAGAGATGGGAATACCAGACCACCTGATCTGCCTCTTGAGAAATCTGTATGCAGGTCAGGAAGCAACAGTTAGAACTGGTCATGGAACAACAGACTGGTTCCAAATAGGAAAAGGAGTGCGTCAAGGCTGTATATTGTCACCATGTTTATTTAACTTATATGCAGAGTACATCATGAGAAATGCTGGACTGGAAGAAACTCAAGCTGGAATCAAGATTGCTGGGAGAAATATCAATAACCTCAGATATGCAGATGACACCACCCTTATGGCAGAAAGTGAAGAGGAACTCAAAAGCCTCTTGATGAAAGTGAAAGTGGAGAGTGAAAAGGTTGGCTTAAAGCTCAACATTCAGAAAACGAAGATCATGGCATCTGGTCCCATCACTACATGGGAAATAGATGGAGAAACAGTGGAAACAGTGTCAGACTTTATTTTTCTGGGCTCCAAAATCACTGCAGATGGTGACTGCAGCCATGAAATTAAAAGACGCTTACTCCTTGGAAGGAAAGTTATGACCAACCTAGATAGCATATTCAGAAGCAGAGACATCACTTTGCCAACAAAGGTTCGCCTAGTCAAGGCTATGGTCTTTCCTGTGGTCATGTATGGATGTGAGAGCTGGACTGTGAAGAAGGCTGAGCGCCGAAGAATTGATGCTTTTGAACTGTGGTGTTGGAGAAGACTCTTGAGAGTCCCTTGGAATGCAAGGAGATCCAACCGGTCCATTCTGAAGGAGATCAGCCCTGGGATTTCTCTGGAAGGAATGATGCTAAAGCTGAAACTCCAGTATTTTGGCCACCTCATGGGGCGGGCGATGGACAGGGAGGCCTGGCGTGCTGTAGTTCATGGGGTCTGATAGAAAGCAGTCGGACACGACTGAGCGACTGATCTGATCTGATCTGATACATATATAATTGAACCACTTTTCTGTAAACCTGAAACTAACACAACATTGTAAAAAATTACACTCAAAATATAAACGAAATGATTTTTTTTAAATGTCAGAAGGAAAGAGAAAATATAATTCATTTTTCATAATTAATTGGAGGCCTTCCATCCCCTGGTTAGCATGAAAAGCTAAATGCCCAATTTAAATGTAATCCAATCTGATTATATAAACAGCTGCTGAAGGGCCTGATCTCCAGCAGGGGTAAAGTGTTCTCTCCTCCTGGCCTTTCTCTAAGATGAGGTAACAGAGGAGTGTGTGGATGATGTGACCTTGCGATTTTGGAGGGTGGCAGAATGCACTGACCTTGAGTTAGTCCCTGGATCTGCATTAGTTGTTATTTACTGGATTCCATGGCAATACTTCCTATCACCTGTTGACTGTTGAGGCTTCTGTCTGTGTCTGATGTATTCATGGTCCTTCATTTGGAGCCTGGCAACACTCTGGAGGTAGTTTGAACTCCCTTCAGCTCTCACAATTGTGGGCCCAGAGGCCCCCACCTACCCCAATGTCCTGAGGTCCACCCAGCTTCTAATGCATGAATGAAAACATCTGGCAAGCTCCCTGGCTTCCAATCAGCATGCACCTCACACATGAGCTAAGAGGCTGTGAAGGCCAACCAGATCCTCTCCCTGCCTGATGACAGATCACACTCTTAACTAGACTGGGTTGCCTGAGATGTTACAGTCTCCTTCTAGAATTCCAAAAAGAGAAAGGGGGGATTTTTCCATGCTAGATACATCCCAGAACTTATCTAACCCATGGTCCTCTTCAAAGAAAGGAGATTAAAACCACACTGACTTGTTTAATCCTCTCACATTCTCTCCCCATCCTTTCCATAATCCTTCAGGACTGAGAGCTTCTATCTTACCTTTCCTGTATCATACACTCTGTACCATAGAACAGCAAACATCATGGCTTTTTATTAAAAGCAGAAAAGCTTTTATTCTATATTTTGGCAGAATATCTGCACCTGGGTCTCCTCCAGGTTTGATTATTGAAATAAAAATATAACTACCATATGACCTAGCAGTCCCACTCTGGGACGTATAACCTGAGAAAACCATAACCTAAAAAGACACACACCCCTCAGTGTTCACTGAAGCACTGATTACAATAGCCAGGGCATGAAAGCAATCTTAAATATCCATCAACAGAGGAATGGATAAAAAAAATATGGTACATATATACAATGGAATATTACTCACCCATACAGAGAAACAGAATTGTGTCATTTGCAGAAATATGGATGGACCTAGAGACTGTCATACTGAGTGAGGTAGGTCATAAAGAGAAACACAAATATTGAATATTAATGCATATGTGCAGAATCTAGAAAAATGGTACAAAGGAACCTATTTGCAAAGCAGAAATAGAGACACAGACATAGAGAACAAATATATGGACATCAATGCAGGAAAGGGGGAAGTGGGACAGATTGAAACAGTGAGATTGACATGTATACACTGCTACACATGGAATAGATAACTAGTGCGAGTCTACCCTATAGAGCTGGGAGCTCTACTTGATATTCTGTGGTGACCTAGATGTGAAGGAAATCCAGAAGGGAGGGGTTATGTGTATACAAATGGCTGATTCACTCTGCTGTGCAGCAGAAACTAGCGCAACTTGTGAGGCAACTAGACCTTAATAAATAAATTTTAAAAAGAGAATGAGGGAGAGGAATGGATTAGTAAAGAAATACAACAACGTCTTCTGTCACCACAAAGCCTGGGTCTCAAGCGTATTCATTTGTTCACGGCTCAACTACCACTCTCTCCCAGAGAATGTTGAGAAGCTGAGATAAAATATGATCTAAAAAGTAAAATAAATTTCTGACAAAATTCTATCCACTTTTACACTTGTAACCTATATTATTAATACTAGAAAATTGAGACTCCAAGAACTAAATAACTTACACAGGTCGAATTCTTACTTTTCTCAACTGCATGGACACCTTTTTGCCTTCATTAATAAGATGCTGATACCTTAGCTGAGCACGTAGGTCTCTCTCCTTTGAAGAAACACCCAGTAGTCTTTGCACAACACATTTCCCTAAAGAATTTGACCAACATTCCTCCTAATGATCTGATGAACTTTCTTTCAGAACTTTCTATAAATATGATGTAAAATGTAAACGTAAAACATCATTAAATATATTATATCTCTATTGTCTCCCAGTTAGTTTGAAGGTAGAATTAGATGCTGAGTCAAATTTAAATTGTATCTAATGCTATAATGTTTAAGGATGAACACTTATCCTAAGGAAGATAGAAAATAACTCTTTAAAATCACTCTTGTAGTCTAAATCATTCAGTCAACAAATATTTACTGAATTCCCATTTTGTCCCAGGCATATTTTAGGCACTGGAATTACTGTTTTGAATATAACAAATTTCTGATGGAGAAAGTTCTACATAAGTTTTGAAAGGATTCCAACCCATGGGAGGAAGGAGATGAATAACAAACAAATTAATACAAAAATATATAATATTTCACATGGTGATAAGTGCTATGAAGGAAAATAAACAGGTAAGATAGAAGTGATGGGATGTCTGTTTTACAGATGGTGTTGGTGAAACTCTTTCTATACTTACATATGAGCAAAAGTCATGAAGGAAGCCAGAGATGAAGAATGCAGAATTCTAGGGAAAGTCTGTTTTAGGTACAGAGAACCACAAAGGCATCTAACTTACTGGAGAATAAACCAAATTTGATGAAAAACACAGGCACCAGGGGAAGGATTATGCCAATGAAGGGCACAGGCATGGAAAGCCGATTATGTAAGATCTTTAAAGAAATTTCATCCTCTGTTATGCCCTTCTCCTCCCACCTTCAATCTTTCCCAGCATCAGAGTCTTTTCAAGGAGTCAGTTCTTCTCATCAGACAGCCAAAGTATTGGAGTTTCAGCTTCAACACCAGTCCTTCCAATGAATATTCAGGACTGATCTCCTTTAGGATGGACTGGTTGGATCTCCTTGCAGTCCAAAGGACTCCCAAAAGTCTTCTACAATACCACAGTTCAAAAGCATCAATTCTTTGGCACTCAGCTTTCTCTAGAGTCCAACTCTCATATCCACACATGACTACTGGAAAAACCATAGCCTTGACTAGACGGACCTTTGTTGACAAAGTAATGTCTCTGCTTTTTAATATGCTGTCTAGGTTGGTCATAACTTTCATGCCAAGGAGTAAGCATCTTTTAATTTCATGGCTGCAGTCACCCCATTGCAGTGATTTTGGAGCCCTGCAAAATAAAGTCTGCACCTATTTCCACTGTTTCCCCATTTGTTTGCCTTGAAGTGATGGGATCAGATGCCATGATCTTAGTTTTCTGAATGTTGAGCTTTAAGCCAACTTTTTCACTCTCCTCTTTCACTTTCATCAAGAGGCTTTTTAGTTCCTCTTCACTTTCTGCCATAAGGGTGGTTTCATCTGCATATCTGAGGTTATTGATATTTCTCCTGGCTATCTTGATTCCAGCCTGTGCTTCATCCAGTCCAGCATTTCTCATGATGTTCTCTGCATATAAGTTAAATAAGCATGGTGACAATATACAGCCTTGACATACTCCTTTTCCTATTTGGAGCCAATTTTTTCTTCTATGTGCAGTTCTAACTGTTGCTTCCTGACCTGCATACAGGTTTATCAAGAGGCAGGTCAGGTGGCCTGGTATTCCCATCTCTTTAAGAGTTTTACAGTTTGTTGTGATCCACACTGTCAAAGGCTTTGGCATAGTCAATAAAGCAGAAATGGATGTTTTTCTGGAACTCTTTTGTTTTTTGATGATCCAACGGATGTTGGCCATTTGATCTCTGGTTCCTCTGCCTTTAGTAATCCAGCTTGAAAGTCCGTCTGAAAGTTCATGATTCACATACTGTTGAAGCCTGGCTTGGAGAATTTTTAGCATTACTTTACTAGCATTGATACGAGTGCAATTGTGTGGTAGTTTGAGCATTCTTAGGCATTGCCTTTCTTTGGGATTGGAATGAAAACTGACCTTTTCCAGTCCTGTGGCCACTGCTGAGTTTTCCAAATTTGCTGGCATATTGAATGATGAGATGAGATAGTTGGATGGCATCACTGACTCATTGGACATGAGGTTGAGTAAACTCTGGGAGTTGGTGATGGACAGGGAAACCTGGCATGCTGCAGTCCATGGGGTCACAAAGAGTCACGCACGACTGAGCAACTGAAATGAACTTAGAGACATCTCCTTCCATGTTATGAAAGATGCAATGCCACTGGAAGGTTTTGAGAAAAGTGTCATCAATAGACTGTTCTTAGTTGCTCAGCTGTGTGCGACTCTGAGACACCGTTGACTATAGCCCACAAGGCTTTTCCATCCATAGGGATTCTCCAGGCAAGAATACTAAAGTGCATAGCCTTGCCCTCCTTCAGGGGATCTTCTCAACCCAGGGACTGAACCCAAGTCTCCTGCATTGCAGGCAGATTCTTTACTTTCTGAGCCACCAAGGAAGCCTCATCAACACTTTAATGTTGTATAAGGAAGAGTCATAAAGAAACAGAAGAATCTATTAAAAAGCATTTTCTATGAGTAATTTTTTTCACCAAACACTTTATGGATATGCATTTTAAAAGATCACGTTTAATTTTTTTCTCCCTAGGAAAATAACATTTATTCAATACAGCATGGGGATTAAGACCTCAAGCTCTCAACACTGTCAAAGGTTTAAATCATTCCTAGATCACTTCCTAGCTACCTAGTCTTGGACAAGGTATTCTGTTTTCTCTGAACCTTCAGTTTCCTTATCTGCTAATTGGGGATAGTAATGAATAGAGTTTGCAAAGTGTTAAATGTGCATGTAAAGTTATATAAAAATGCTTGATGAATTTTAGCTCTTACTACACCCCTACCCCTTATTTTTGGAACTTTGGAAAATATGATAGTGCCCACTGAAAAAAATGCATAACCTAAAAGTTGAGAATTATGTTTTATTCTGAAGACATGCTGAGGGCTTAAGCCTAGGCAATACTCTCTCAGATCACTCTGAGGGACTGCTCTGAAGAGACAAGGGAGGAGCCAGGATATATGAGAGTTTTTGCAAAAAAAAAAAAGAAAACAAAACAGGTTGTTGAAACATCAAAAGATTACTGTTAATTACAGAAAAACAAGAGATGAATTAAACTAATGAATTTAGCACTTTTCTATGTACAGTGAAATGCAAGAGTCTGGGCTTAATGAAATCCTTCCTTTGATATGCATCATAACTAACTAGGGCCAGTATCCTGTTTTTATCCATCCTGTTCCCCTCAGGGGGCTCAGTCAGGGCACCTGTAGTGGCTGGTGGTCACAACATTCTTTGTTTACTGATGCTTCAGGAGACTTTGTTTTGTCCACAGCAATATAATGAAAGCAAAAAGACCAAGGAGGATACTATCCTTGTCTTGCATGTGTGGGTTCTAAGTCACTTCAGTCATGTCCAACTCTTTGCGACTCTATGGGCTGACTCTAGGGGCTGTAGCCTGCCAGACTTCCCTGTCCATAGGATGCTCCAGGCAAGAATACTGGAGTGGGTTGCTGTGCCCTCCTCCAGGAATCTTCTAGCATCACCTGGGAAGCCCATCCATGCCCTGCTGCTGCTGCTAAGTCGCTTCAGTTGTGTCTGACTCTGTGAGACCCCATAGACGGCAGCCCACCAGGCTCCCCCATCCCTGGGATTCTCCAGGCAAGAACACTGGAGTGGGTTGCCATTTCCTTCTCCAATGCATGAAAGTGAAAAGTAAAAATGAAGTCGCTCAGTCGTGTCCGACTCTTCGCAACCCCAGTCATGTCTGACTCTTCGCGACCCCATGGACTGCAGCCTACCAGGCTCCTCCGACTATGGGATTTTCCTGGCAAGAGTACTGGAGTGGGGTGCCATTGCCTTCTTCATGCCCTATGACTCTATTATTATAGTAGCATGAACTGAATGTGAACAAAGTTACTATATTTTATTTTCTTTACGGGTTTCAGTGTCTTTGGGTAACAGAGCACTTCTTTGCTGTCAGTTTCTTCATTTGTGTTAATTATCACACACACACATGTGCGCACACACAAACATATAAAGTAAGTAGCAAACTAAGGTATAGATTTTGCCACAGCCAGAGAAGCTTTGCCTTGTTCCAAAAGAGTAGAAAAAAATGAATTTAAAGTAAATGAAGATTAAATGTAAACACAGCCTAGGCTAAATAAAATACAAAAATGAATTCTTCTCAAGGTGCTATTCATTCAAATAGAGGATTTGAAATTCGATCAAATGCCAATGCAAAGGCATATAATGCTTGAATGACATTAATTAGTTGAATAGTGAGCCCCAGAGCAAGTGAGGCTCATCCACTGAATATGTACATAAGATTTTCCTATCAAGGAGAACCACAGAAAAATATCTGGAGCGGCTTCCACCTCTTATTTACATTCTATTTCCTATTAACATTTTCCTGAGAAAGAATTTCATGCAAATACAAGCCTTCCAACTTAATAGCAAACTGATAATAAAGCCAGCACTTTCTTTTGTGAGAAAATGCCTTTAAGAAGCGTCTGAACCATGAAAGTATTTAAAAGACTATGATTTTAACCAGACTGTGTTTTAAGACATCAGCTTTTGAAAAGGAGGATTTAAAATATCCCCTTATATTCTGTTCTTAATTCCAGAGAACTTTATAGTTTCTAGCTCAACACCACTATTTGACAAATACTAAATCCACATTGCTTAAGCTTCCATCAGTTCTTTTATTAGCTTTGTCTGTTTTTGACATTTTTTTTTGTTTATGTAAGGTGAGATCATGAAATTTTACTCAGATTTGCATCTTTTCCCCCAAAATGTATTTTATGAATCTAACCAGGTAACCAATCTAACAGCTTTCATATCACAAGCCTCCTTGAGTTTTTTAAACAAGTTCATCTTCACCATTCAAATTTAAGAATGCATAAGCAGTTTCAATATATTTGGATATAAAAATGTTTTCTGTACTAAACATGTATTAATATTTACTTTGAAAGTTCACAGTAAAACATATTATTATGCTACTTTCTTATATATGTTATATTTTATCACTTAAGAAAATTTATCCTTTTTGAGCTTCAGAAATCCTTCACAGACAAAATAGCGAAAGGCCAGAAAAGAATCAGTATAGCAGGAAATAAACTGGAAATTTAAAGATCATGACCTCTGATACCTTTTCAACTATTAACTATCATCTGACTTTTTGATAGTCACTCATCCTTGCAATAGCCTCCTCTCTGCAGTTTGTAAAAATGAGAAGGACGACATTATGGTTCCCGCCCAAAAAGATTGGGTAGGAAAACCTGGTCCAGGGCTGGAAAATACATTACAGGCCATAAAATGCTACGTAAATGTTTGATAATAAAACAGTTACAAAGCCCCTTGGTTTAATATAAAGCTGATTTTTCAGCTAAATTCTGGTAGAAACAACTGAGATCAAGTAGGAAAATTTGCAGAGCTCCTAGTCATAGTAAAAGTGTTTACTTGTTCAAATTGATTTTACGGACTGATTGGTAAGTGTCTGCACAGACTGTTACCAAACGTCTAGAATAATCCAGTCATCACATGGTACTCTTAAAATGTCACTTCCATCAAGCAGGCTGAAATCAGAAGCTAGAAGGCATATCATTTCACAGTCCCATGGGTGTGTTCCACTTTCAAAGAGTTTGTCTGTGTATGTTTTGTCTAATAACACTGTTTTATGGTAAACAACCAGAAGTAGAGTAAATAGTATTGACATATTTTTTACCCGCCCTAGTTGAATAGGTTCATTATGCCATTTTTCTTTTGAAATTCTAATTTTATTTACTTAAAACTAACGTTATTTATTTCAAAGAATCTTCCCCCAAATTATGATTTTACTCTAAAATTTGATCACCACTAGCAGTTGCCTGAGTGTTATAATTTATATAACATCCAGAAATATCTTAATCATTTTCCGGTTTTGTCTTTTTGCTCCTTGGAAGAGAAAGGAGAACAGAGGATAGAACTTGTCACCTGTCACAGAAAGCTTTGGTCTTGGTCCCAGAATCACTTGTTAACTTGATATTTAATACTTTTTTAAAAACGTATAAACCACCTGAAGAATAAGTCCATAAGCAGGAAAAAGAAGACACATTAATACATATAAAGAAACTTTAATATGTATAATTTGTATGTAGTAAGTAATATATTTTTACTAGAATTTATACTCCTCAGCCATCACTAGTTGCGGACACAAAGAAACATACTACAACTCTTTTTATTTATTAACTAGATGTCCCTGGTGGCATAATAGTTAAAAAAAAAAATCCACCTGCCAATGTAGGAGACTCCGGAGATGCAGGAGACAGGGTTCCATCCCTGAGTCTGGGTTGAGATCTCCTGGAGGAGGAAATGGCAACCCACTCCAGGATTCTTGCTTGGAGAATCTCATGAACAGAGGAGGCTGGCAGGCTACAGTCCATGGGGTCGCAGTCAGACATGGCTGAGAATGCACACAGTATGTATGGTGTATGGTATATATGGTATATGCATGGTATATCCCTGAACAATCACTAAACTTTAAAAAAAAATATTGAAGTATAATTTACAATGCTGCATTAGCTTTTGCTGTACAGCAAGCGAGTCAGCTATACATATACATATAGCTCCTCTCTTTTTTAATATTTCCTTCCAGTTTAGATCACTACAGAGCATTGAATAGAGTTCCCTGTGCTATAAAGCAAGTTCTCATTAGTTATCTGTTTAACATATAGTTGTGTGTATATGTCAATCCCAATCTCCCCATTCATCTCGCTCCTCCTTTGCCCCCTTGGTATCCATATACTTGCTGTCTATGTCTGTGTCTCTATTGAAGTGAAGTGAAAATAGCTCAGTTGTGTGTGACTATTTGTCAACCATGGACATGTCCATTGAATTCTCCAGGCCAGAATACTGGAGTGGATAGCCTTTCCCTTCTCCCAGGGATCTTCCCAACCCAGGAATCGAACCAGGGTCTCCTGCATTGCAGGCAGATTATTTACAAACTGTGCTATCAGGGGGTCTCTATTTCTGGTTTGTAAATAAGTTCATTTATACCCTTTTCCAGATCCATATATATATATATATATATATATATATATATATATATATATATCCCAATATCTTCATTCATTCAACAAAGATTTATTGAGTCCTACTATATGCTATACAGTCTTCTAGGCACTAGATATTCACTGAACAACAGAAATAAAAGTCCCCAGCCCTCATGAGGCTTGTATTCAAGTACACATTGGAAATGATACAGCCAACAATAATTTATGGGAAAATGTTTTGTAAATTATTATGTTACACAAGAATATATTATTCCCATGATTATGGTAATTATGTTATTGCTAGTATTATTGTTATATACAAAGTCAGGTTTTTAAAGATATATAATAGATTTATGGCATGAGTGGATGTAAAGGAAGAAAACAAAGCATCTAGAAATGGAACAAGAGCAGATCTTGCAACTTTGTCAGATTTTCCAAGAGCAGCTAGTAGTCTTCTGTTTTTCTGGTATGTACAATGTAAGAAATGTGAGTTTGTAAGAAGTTAATTTGAGAGCCTGATATTGGCAAGATGGCAGATTAGGAAGGACTAGCCCATGTGCCCCTACAGAAACACCAATTTAAAAACCACCCATGGAAGAAAGAATGGGTTTAGAATATCTGAATGGCTGCTGGCAGAGGTAATAAGGGAAAGCCTCAACTCCCTTCTAAATTGTATAGGTGATCACGCTTTTCTTTTCTCTCTCCTTCTTCTTCCCCAGTCTGAAGTTGCAGAAAACAGTCATGAATTTATATTTACCAATTACCTTGTGTTGAGCAGCCTTTGAATCTGAATGGGAGCAGAGGAAGTAGAAAAATGAAGGAGAAAAATAAAAATGAAAATGTACAAATACAATCTGTACATACTATTTTGAAGGAAAAGCAGTATTAATAATGTATTTATTATTCATCCCCTCATTCATTAAACAAATGTGCACTGAGAACCTATCTCATGCTAAGTGCTCAAAACAATGGAGAATATGAAAAGAAATAAAACTTGATCTTGGCCTTTGAGGAATTTACAGTCTAGAAGAGAGGAGTTCATATTAGATTTTCTTCTACACTTCAAATCT
Source organism: Tragelaphus eurycerus (assembly GCA_935064755.1). Classification (NCBI taxonomy): domain Eukaryota; kingdom Metazoa; phylum Chordata; class Mammalia; order Artiodactyla; family Bovidae; genus Tragelaphus; species Tragelaphus eurycerus. Next base: position 6,422,249 of record CAKXYN010000012.1, on the reverse strand, counting down.
GAAAGAGAATCTGAGAACTTTAATAATAAAAAGCCCAGAAGAGTAAGTTATGCTTTCAAATAATTTTGTCTATATTTATTCTAATAACAAAATATAAAATACATCAAGATAATTTATTCAATGTGCATGAAAGAATTTCTGTTTAAATAGCACCAGTGTCAAGCTTTGGGAAGGCAATGGCACCCCACCCCAGTACTCTTGCCTGGAAAATCCCATGGACAGAGGAGCCTGGTAGGCTCGTCCATGGGGTCGCTAGGAGTCGGACACGACTGAGCGACTTCACTTTCACTTTTCACTTTCATGTATTGGAGAAGGAAATGGCAACCCACTCCAGTATTCTTGCCTGGAGAATCCCAGGGACAGAGGAGCCTAGTGGGCTGCCATCTAGACTCTGTGGGGTCGCACAGAGTCGGACACGACTGAAGCGACTTAGCAGCAGCAGCAGCAGCAGTGTCAAGCTTTGGTTGGTTGGTTGGTTGGATGAGGTGACCTTCAAAACTCTTCTTGCTGCTAAGTCCTTGAAATCCACTCTGTGCAACCATAGCGGCGCCCACCAGGCTCCACCGTCCTGGTTCTCCAAGCAAGAACACTGGAGTGGGTTGCCATTTCCTCAGAGAATAAAAGTGAAAGTGAAGTCGCTCAGTAGTGTCGCTCTTGACAACCCCATGGATTGTGCCCACCAGGCTCCTCCATCCATGTATTTTCCAGCATATACTGCATATTTATATCATCAAATAAACTCTTCATAGAATCCCCTATGACAAGATAGTCCATTTCAAAAGGTAAATCTTTTCCTTCATGTTGAAAGAAATGATACATTTTTTTCTCATGTCATTATTTTAAATCAAATAATCCATAACAAATGACTGTTGCTGATTTATATATTTATATATAAATATGCATATATACATGTATATATTCCAATCCCAAGCTATAATTCTTTTATTCATAAGTGCTCCTTCCAGCATCCTGGATTAGATATTTCAAAGGCTACCTTTCAAGAAAGGCATCTGTTTCCTTTTCTGTCCTCTAGCATCTTTTAAAAAGAAATCAATTTAAAGGCTCATGATATTTCATTTCTTATTAATTTTCAATATATTACTATAAGTATAGGCATGATATTCAAATCCACAGCATTCAACTGAGCTTTTAATAAACTGAGATTTTTTTTCATTAGTCATATTTAAAACATAATCATGAGCTTTAGAAATGTCTGCATAGTCATTTATATAACATTTAATCATTAACTTTTTCATCCTTTTGTCCTTCTCTTTTCAACTATTCATGAAGTTTTATTACCTGGAGATAGTCATTTAAGTTTGTTTTTTTCCAGTTTGCTCTTTTCTGTAGTCACACGTTTGCCAGATTCTAAAAATCCATAATAATGCAACAAGCATTCAAACCGAGCCTACTTTTGTGGTTCAGCAAAACTAAACATTTGCCAATTTCAAGATAGTTCAACTAATCCATTTTTTTCCATATGATTAGGGAAGAGTAGGTTCAAGTGAAATATTTTATTGAAAGAAAACAGGAAGACATGCCAAGGTGCAATAATTCCATGCATAATTCTACATTAGACATGTGCAGTTCAGAGAGTAAACGTACCCTTTCTTTGGCCAGAGCATCATTAAAGAAAATATAAAACGTACAGAACACTGTATCCTGTACTTGCAATGATATGGACACAAACAAGAAAACAAAATTTAAAGATAAGCATAATTTTCAAGTGCCATTGTTAAGACTGTTCATTTGAGCTCTGGAGCCTGAAAGATCAACATCAATATTAAAAGAATACTGTAAACAAAGGCTAAATGTCAACTCTTAAACTATTTCCTTTTTATGTCTTTTTGTTGTAACTGTAAATTCTGTCACTTTGAAAGCAGATGATTCATTGCAATTGTGAGGCCATTTTCCACTGAACAATCAACAATAATGATGTGTTGTGAATAATATAGTTGAAAATTTGGTGTGAGTTCTTAGCAAGATATTTTTGCCATGTCCCAAGCTTCAAACGGATTGAGCTGTAATGCAGATTATACTGCTTTTCTGTAAACTCTCTTCAAGGGTGGAGATTATTTGAGTACCACCAAACTTACACATTATAAATTAGCCTCAAACATAATTCCCTCCCCTTTTCATGGAAAATAGAGTATTAATTCATTGCATTATATCTGATGAAATTGGTTCCTTAGAGTAGAGCATATAAACTGTATATAGATCCACACAAGAAGTACGTGTCAGATTTAGGTCTGAAGTTTTTGTGTAAGAGCATCTCTCAAAGAACAATTTTAAAACAGTATAAAGACACTGTACTAAGTGTCAGGAAATCTGATTTTAGTCTCAGCTTTACTGATGTCTAGTTGTGTGACCTTTGACATCCAAAATCCTTTGTGGATTTCTTTTTTTATCTGATTAAAAGGGACTAGCCCAGTGGTTCTCAAATTGGCTGCACATTAAAATTAGTTGAAAAGCTTTTTAAAAAAAAATATAGATGCCACCAACCTTCCCCAGACAAGTTGAATCAGAATTTCTGAAGTTGGGGCTGAAGCATTAGTATTTTCTTAAGCTCCCTGTGTGATTGTAATATGCATCCAACAATCACTTTCAACTCTAAAATGCTCTGACATTTTATAAACCTTGCCGTTTGAGAACCTCAGCATGTGTTTCAAGTGAGTTCTGTGGAGACAATTTCCAGTGTTAGGTGTTGGTGTTTGTTCTATCAGTTGCATTCATAATGTAGGCTGACAAGAAAAAAAAAAAAAAAACTAAGGAAAAAAATTAACAGGGAAGGTAGACAGGCCATGCAAACGAGGGCTCAATTACAGAAGAGCTGTCTCCAGGAGACCAGAGTCATGCTCTTTAACATTCTAAGTGATTGGTTTGTGCAGTGAACCAAATCTGAGCAGTTCCAATGTTTGAAAATGTAATGACTTAAATAGAAATACTAATATGCCCTTCAAGGTCATGAAACAGTTCCTTGGCCTTAGGAAACGTGTAACTTCTGGGAGCTCATGTAGGTCAATTTGATGGACCTCTTATAACCTTAAGATTCATCTTCCTCTTTTCTCTGCATTAAAATATGTTAATACAAGCTTTGGAATCAAATTGATTCATTTTTTAAAAAATCTGCCTTTCTTTAACTTCCTTTTCATTTGCAGAATTACCAAGGAGTTGTTCAAAATTACCATATTTTCTAACTCTGAATGAAATTAAGCAAAGAATCAAAGTAGGAAAAGGCCATATAAACAAGAGACTATACAAGAAATCTGAGAATAGCTTTATATTGCTAATGATAGCTTAAAACTTAATTTAAGGTGAATCCTAAAAATATGTAATGCTTAAGGATTGAGTTTTAATCCTCAGACATGTTTATAGGATTTTCTATATTGGCTATCTCTAACCAAATTAGTGGGAATGAAAGAGCATGGGTAACAACTCTCTAAGAATTTACTCACCTCTAGTTCTTTGATCTTTTCATTTAGGAGAGCAAATTGTTAAATATATATATATATATATATATATATATATATATATATATATATATAAAATGTGGTACATAAAATGTGATTAATACTGAACTTAATACACAAAGTCTGGATTGTATTATAGATCTACTATGAATTATAGATCTATGTATCAGAATTAGCAAAGTTAACATATATCCAACTCCTAGTAACTGTTGCACTATTACAGCCATACCCACAATTTCAAACCCACCGCCCTCTCTTTAAAAACAAATATTTTTGTAGTCCACCTTACCTTCCAAGTAATACACTCTATTTTCAACTCTAATTTTAAAATAAATGTAAATAAATTTAGAAGAATAAACTATATATGAGTATGCTTTTATAACTATTTGATATTCCTATGTATACACTCTGCTTAATTATGATGAGTAAGTTATGATCAACTTAATGAGTAAAGTTATGACCAACCTAAATAGCTTATTAAAAAGCAGAGACATTACTTTGCCAACAAAGGTCTGTCTAGTCAAGGCCATGGTTTTTCCAGTAGTCATGTATGGATGTGAGAGTTGGACTACAAAGAAAGCTGAGCCCGAAGAATTGATGCTTTTGAACTGTGGTGTTGGAGAAGACTCTTGAGAGTTCCTTGGACTGCAAGGAGATACAACCAGTCCATCCTAAAGGAAATCAGTCCTGAAAATTTGTTGGAAAGACTGATGCTGAGGCTAAAACTCCAATACTTTGGCCACCTGATGGGAAGAACTGACTCATTTGAAAAGACTGTGATGCTGGGCAAGATTGAAGGCAGGAGGAGAAGGGGATGACAGAAGATGAGATGGTTGGATGGCATCATCGACTCAATGGACATGAGTTTGAGTAAACTCCGGGAGTTGATGATGGACAGGGAGGCCTGGTGTGCTGCAGTCCACGGGGTCGCAGAGAGTTAGACACAATTGAGTGACTGAACTGAAGTTAGGATCAAGGAGAGCAATATAAGAAGTCATCCCATACAAGAAGTTCAGCAAAAATGGAAAAGCAAAGGTAAAGATAGACTCTAAGCTAGTTAAAGATCAGTCTTATCTGTATAAGATCACAGGGAAATGTGGGAAATAGGTAATGGGTGGGGTGGGGGGGACAACTTAATTTTAGTATAGAGAATGTGCCAACGTAAATTACAGTCTGTCAGTGTTGACCAAAAGTGAGAATGTGATATTCTTGTGGATAAACTATTTGCAAATGTACTTTCAAAACAATTTACCATGTTATGGAATGAGATAGAGGGGGCAATGAAGTGCCACTGGAAACATACTTCTCATCTTAGAGCCAACCACATTAGCAAAAATGCATTTAGTGTGTGTCACTCAAGAATTCTCTGAGATAGTATCCTTCCCAAGGCAAAGGGATAATTGAAGATGGACAAGTAATGAAAGAGGCTGTACAAAAATTATGCAGATTTTCTCTAGGGACAATTTCAGAATAAGACTGAAAAAAATCTTATAAGTAATCTAAATAAATTCAATATATGCTTTTAGTGTCATAGATTTCTTTAAAGTGTGCTAAAAACATTTTAAAATATAAATGGTCTTAAAATAACTTTCAGTAGTGTGATCCAATTAATTTCATCATAGTTGGTTGTATGTTTTAAAAAGAATTTTACTACACCTCTTACATTTTTCCAAATAGTTCTGCTTTTGCTGAAACTGTACTACTAAGCTGGAATGTCTTCAAATTTGTATGTAGTTAAGTAGAAGAAAAAAACTAACAGTAATTTAATTTATTTTTAAAGATGTGGATATGAAAGTTTTAAATGGATCCAAATCCTTTCATTTAGACTAATTAAATTGTGTTTTGGTCTAAAAATTGTTTTAACCCAATTAACTGTTTTTCTGTATCTTGGCTAACATGTTCTACAATCATTTCAAATGGATTAAACACCCAATTTGGCATTATATAATTCATTCAGATTTTTAAATCTAAACATCATATCTTATTTATTAGTAAAAATGAGAGCAATCTATTCCCAATTAATAATCTCTAAATTGTTGCAAACACAGACACTTTGAAAATCCTCAGTAGCAGAGTGAGTTTTTTAAATTCTGTTTTATTTTTAACTGGAAGATAATTTTTAAAAAATATTGTATTGGTTTCTGCTACACATCAACATGAATTGGCCATAGGTACACACAGGTTTCTTCACTCCTGAACCTCCCTCTCACCTCCCACCCCATCCCATCCCTCAAAGGTAGTCCCAGAGCACAGGATTTGGGTTCCCCCAAATTCCCACTGTCTCTCTGTTTTACACATGGTAATATACATGTTTCAATGCTACTTGATGAATCCCCTGATTATTTACTTCATTTTAAATAAATTGATCTAGTTCTGATACAGCTTATGGTGACCAAGTATACGTTAAAAATACATCCCATCCATTCACATATCCATTCAACATATCAATCACAAACTTTGTTTCTGTGGTGGTTGAATTTTAAAACCAAAACAGAATTTAACAGAAAACAAGATCTGTTTTCAAGTCTACTCTTTGAGTACTATCTTACTTTTGTGTCTTGGATAGGATGTTCAAACATCTTAGAGTACATTCTGTGCGGAGTAATCAATAACTCAATGATTTATTATTAATTGTGTTATTAGTTCTGTTAAAAACATTTATTGATTTGTAGAGTCTTTCATATTCTCAGGGACTACATGTTGTTCATGAATAATGCAGTGAATTGCTAAAACACCTGTTGTGATTTTTAAAGTTAGCCATAAACCGATATCGCCAACAACCCATGGCTGGCAGCGCCATCTGTAGCACAGGCAATGACCCCAAAACCAGAATTATCCTTTTTCGTAAAATGAACCTTTTAAATGCAAGCAGTAAAGCCTCATTATTCAAAGGACTTGTTTCACCCACTTGTAATAAAAATTCATTTTGACTACAGTTCTACTCACAACTAATTTTTGACATATTTTGCCATCTCCTCAATTATTCGTCAAATTATTCCACCTTACTCAGTGGAAGAGAAAAAATATTTCACTTGGATTTCTTTGGTCAGCATACCAAAACCATTTTGCATAGCTAGTAAAATTAATTTTTCCTCACTACTGTGAGCGTACCATTTGTAATCATGTATTCACATGTATGAAGCAAGCAGAAAATTATACTTTTATTAAAAGTATTTTAAAATCATTCCAGAGACAATGTTAATTTTTTCAAGCTTTTGTTTTAATCTTGAAAATATGATATATGCCTGCTAACTCTGTCAACATTTAAAAAAATTCTGGTTCTATTTTAACAGTCTGATTGCTTCATTGGAAAATGATGTGTGAACAAAGTGTACCTTGGTTCATTTGCAGACCAATCTATAATATCTAATTTCAAACTGGTAGTTAATACCTTTAAATGAGTTAAATGTATATATTAAAAGAGTTGGAATTACTGTGAATGCAACAGCCACTAGCCAACGAATGTATATGTAACGTATTGTTCTTAGCACTGAAGCATCTGGATTTCTGGTGAAAGTATTAGTCTCTCAGTTGTGTCTGACTCTTTTTGACCTTTGACCCCATGGGCTATAGCCCACCAGGCTTCTCTGTTCATGAAATTCTCTAAGTACCTTTTTGGTGCTGCCTCTGAATTCTTGCCACACCTCAAATCATTGTGACAATAAAAATTTCCCACAATTTTTCCAAAAAATCTTTAGGGTATAGTATATTCCTATTGAAAACCAATGCCCTAGACCTTGTTTATCAAAAATATCACTTTGCAGAGACATCTTGGTTTCAAGCACAAGACTCTCCAAATAATACCTCGTGTGTATCCAGGTTACTCCTCTGATATTCTAATTTTGGAAAAAAAGAATCATGAAATTGGGGTCTCAAATCCTGTAACTCCATCATCTTTACTCCTTTTATCATATCTCTCATGCCCTTTTTGCTTCTGGGTCTAGTCATGTTACATTCTATGACCCACCAAATGCTCTCAATTCTGTTGCAACCCTCCTTTGTTAAGTCACAATCCTGGGTAAAGCCAGCTCTCCATACAACCCTGCAGAATGGTTTCAGCTTCAGTGTTTGCTTGTGAATCTTAAGGAAGAACCTCAAGCTCTTTGGTAGTTCTACTAAATTTTCCTAATCTGTTCACTTTTATTATTCTAGACCATTTACCTTCTTTTTTTCCAATATCTAATCCTGCCCCTAGTCTTCAAACTTCTAGTTTCACTAGAGCAAGAGAAGAAATCAGAAGAGAAATTCCATATTCCTCCAGCAGTGTCTCCCACCTTCTTAGAGGTGAGCTCCCTGCTCTGCCTCCTGCCTCCCACATCCCTGAGAACTGGCAGCACTCTGGCCTCCACTTAATCTCACTAGTCAAGAACTGTGTTCCCTCTATTTTCTTCCCATTTGTTTACCATCCATTTTTACCTCTAGATCATTTTTATCAGCATTTTAACAAACTGTAAAAATTCATATCATTTTTTAAATAAACAAAATAAAAGTCTCAATCCCACTTCCCTTCTAATTTGGGTCTCATTTCTCTGTTCCAATTACAGCAAATTTTCTTTCCTTCTTTCTTTCTTTTTCTTACCAAGCTTCTTTTTTTCTGTATTTACTTATTTTGCTTTTTAAATACGTCACATAAGCTGTATTTTCCCTTTCTAGAATATATTTAAGGGCTTCCCTGGTGACTCAGGTGGTAAAGAATCCACCTGCCAATGCAGGAGATGTGGGTTCGACCCCTGACTGGGAAGATCCCACGTGCCACAGGACGACTAAGCCTGTGCACCGCAACTATTGAGCCTGTGCTCTAGAACCTGAGAGCCGCAACTACTGATGGCTGCACACTCTCGAGTCTGTGCTCTGCAACCAAAGAAGCCGCCTCAGTAAGAAGCCCATGCACTGCAGCTAAAGAGTAGCCCCCATCTACTAAAGCTAGATACGGCCCCTACAGCAATGAAGACCGAGCATGGCCAAAAATAAGAGAAAATAAATATTTTTTAAAGGAATATATTTAAAACAACTTCATTAACCCAGTTAAATATAGTGCAAAATATATTGCCTTTGGTGTGCCTTATTAGCCATAAGGCATAACTTAAATCGATAACTTTTGAAATTAGTTAATTCCATGATAGCCATTCTGGGTCTACTTTTACACACTCTGTCCTGTCATCCTCCGTGCTTCCTTCTCTTTCCTCCTGAGGCCACTTCATCTAGGCTTTTTTTCCATCATGCCAAGGGAGGTAGGCTTATCAAACTCAACAAATATCTCTCAGATTGCTCAATGCAATGCTCACTTCTCATTTGTCAGCTTGACCCCTAAGCAGCTATTGATATCATATTCCCAAACTGCAAGCAGTATGTAACCAAGGCTCAATATTTGGTTTGCTTCCCTTCAGTCCCTGTAAGTAATCTCATCGACTCCTATGACTTTAAATACCACTTATAATGGTACAGCTATTCTGACATTTAAGAATCCTGCCCAGCTTTCCCTCCTAAACTCTTTAACCAATTGCCTATTTAACATCTCAGCTTGGGCAACTAACAAACCTCTCTAATTTAATATGTGTAAAACTAGGCTCATAACTTTCCCTCCCTAAAGAGCTATTCCTCCTAGTTTTCCCGTCTGAGCAATGACAACACCATTCTTTCAGTTGCTATGGCCAAGACATTAGAGTCATTCTTGTCTTCTCTATTTCTTTTGCACCTCACATTCATTCCATTAGAAAATGCTTTTCGCTCTAATCTCAAATGTATATTCAAACTGAATCACTTTTTATCACCTCTAAACATATAGTTCATTTCATAGAACTAAAAACTCTGCATCTCCATTAGTACTCTTTACTTGCATTAGAGAGCACTTTAAAACTTAGTGGCTTAAAATAACAGCCATTTATTGCAACTTTAAAAATCTACAGTCAACTGAAGTGAGTTCTCCTGACCTGTGCACAGTTCAGCTCATCCCAACCAGACTACCAATATCTCTGGAGCTTTGACTGGGAAGAATGAGCAGACAGACTTCTGTTCCACATGATTTTTAATCCTTTAGGCAAGTTAATCTGGGCTTGTGATGGCAGCTGGCAATGTTCCAAGACAGCAGAACCATGTTAGGCCTACTCAGTTCAGTTTAGTCGCACAATGTGTCTGACCCTTTGCAACCTCATGGACTGCAGTGCACTAGGCTTCCCTGTCCATCACCAACTCATGGAGTTTACTCAAACTCATGTCCATTGAATCAGTGGTGCCATCCAACCATCTCATCCTCTGAGGTCTCCTTCTCCTCCCACCTTCAATCTTGCCAAGCATCAGGGTCTTTTCAAATGAGTCAGTTCTTCCCATCAGGTAGCCAAAGTATTGGTGTTTCAGCTTCAACATCAGTCCTTCCAATGAACACCCAGGACTGATCTCCTTTAGGATGGACTGGTTGTAACTCCTTGCGGTCCAAGGGACTCTCAAGAATCTTCTCCAACACCACAGTCCAAAAACATCAGTTCTTTAGTGCTCAGCTTTCTTTGTAGTCCAACTCTCACATCCATACATGACTACTGGAAAAATCATAGCTTTGACTAGACGGACCTTTGTTGGGAAAGTAATGTCTCTGCTTTTTAATATGCTGTCTAGGTTGGTCATAACTTTTCTTACAAGGAGCAAGCATCTTTTAATTTCATGGCTGCAGTCACCATCTGCAGTGATTTGGGAGCCCAAAAAGTAAAGTCTAACACTGTTTCCATTGTTTCCCCATCTATTTCCCATGAAGTAATGGGACTGGATGCTATGATCTTCGTTTTCTGAATGTTGAGCTTTAAGCCAACTTTTTCACTCTCCTCTTTCACTTTCATCAAGAGGCTCTTTATTTCTTCACTTTCTGCTTTAAGTGTCATGTCATCTGCATATCTGAGGTTATTGATATTTCTCCTGGTAATCTTGATTCCAGCTTGTGCTTCATCCAGTCCAGCATTTCTAACACCTAAGTAATGAAATCAGAAATCATACAATGTAACTTTGCTGTATTCTATTCTTCATTCTATTGCTCCATTCTATTCATTTAAGTAAAAATTCTATTTAGATTCATTATGACAAAGAGTTACAAAGTGGCATTAACATATGGAAGGGAATGATTACTACAACTTTGCATTCAATCTACTATACAATTTCAGGCTTCCCAGGTGGTTCAGTGGTAAAGAATCTGCCTGCCAATACAGGAGACATAAAAGATGCGAGTTCAATCCTTAGGTCAGGCAGAACCCCTGCAGCAGAAAATGGCAATTCACTTCATGGACAGAGGAGCCTGATGGGCTCTGTTCCAGGGGATCACAAAAGGTCAGACATGACTGAGCATCTGACCACATTCTACATCATTTCATTCAGTATAAGGCCCTCAAATCCTATCTCTGGACTACAAAGGATTTTGTGGTTGTTGTTGTTCTTCTTCTTCTTTTTTAATTTTTACTTTTTGGCCAAGTCATACAGCCTGCAGGATCTTAGTTCCCTGACCAGGGATCAAACCTGTGCCCCCTGCATTGGGAGCATAGTCCTAACCACAGGACTAACAAGAAAGTCCTGCAAAGGTTTTTGTAATCTGGCTACTGTTACTTTTCCAAACTTAACTCTTAACCTCCTTTCTTCCTTGCTGCATTCAAGCTACACTGAACATCCTTCCATTTTAGTGTTTCTTCATTTTTTGGTCTTCCTCCCAACTTGAAGCATTCTTTTCTCAAATCTGGTGGACTCTTTGCCTCTCAGTGTTTTTGTCTCTGCTCAAATCAGAGAGATGTACACTGAGTCAACTATTCAAAATGTCACCCAAACCCCTCCACACTCTGAAGGTGCTTTATCATTTTTTGATAGCACCTAGAGAAGGAAATGGCACCCCACTCCAGTACTCTTGCCTGGAAAATCCCACAGATGGAGCAGCCTGGTACGCTGCTGTCCATGGGGTCACTAACATTCGGACATGACCGAGAAATTTCACTTTCACTTTTCACTTTCATGCATTGGAGAAGGAAATGACAACCTACTCCGGTATTCTTGCCTGGAGAATCCCAGGTACGGGGGATCCTGGTGGGCTGCCGTCTCTGGGGTCGCACAGAGTTGGACACTACTGAAGCGACTTAGCAGCAGCAGCAGCAACATTATATTTCTTTGGTTTTAGGCTACTGTTTGTCTTCACTAGAGGAAAGTGTCCATCTGAAGAGCAGGGGCTTTGTATTATGGACACCTCATCAACCATAAAGTAGATAAGCACTGTCCAGTAAAAACGGTATGAAAGACACAAAAGTCATTTAACCTTTTCTTGTAAGCACATGAAAAAGGGTATAAAGAAGTAGGGGAAATTGATTTTAATAATATTTATTACTTCACCCAATATATCCAAAATATTATTTCAATACAAATAAATTTTAACAAGGATTAAGATATTTTTACATTCCTTTTTTTTTTTAACTGCCTTTGAAATCTGGTGTAAATCTTACCTTTTTATACACATCTAAACTCAAATAAGTGCTCAATAGTTTCATGTGGTTAGTGGCTCCAATTTTGGACAGTTCACATCCAACTTATTTTTAGTACTCCATAAGTATTTAGACATGATTGCTTTATTTTATTTTTTTAAACTTTTTATTTTGTATTGAAGAATAGCTGAATAACAGACAATGTTGTGACAGTTTCAGGTGAACAGTGAAGGGACCCAGCCACACATACACATGTATCCATCTCCTCCCAACTCCCTTCCATCCAGGCCACAGTATAACATTGGTCACAGTTTCATGTGTTATATAGTAGGTTCTTGTTCAGTTCAGTTCAGTCACTCAGTCGTGTCTGACTCTTTGAGACCCCATGAATTGCAGCAAGCCAGGCCTCCCTGTCCATCACCAACTCCCGAAATTCACTCAAACTCACATCCATTGAGTCAGTGATGCCATCCAGCCATCTCATCCTCTGTCATCCCCTTCTTCTGCCCCCAATCCCTCCCAGCATCAGAGTCTTCTCCAATGAGTCAACTCTTCACATGAGGTGGCCAAAGTACTGGAGTTTCAGCTTTAGCATCATTCCTTCCAAAGAACATCCAGGGCTGATCTCCTTTAGAATGGACTGGTTGGAACTCCTTGCAGTCCAAGGGACTTTCAAGAGTCTTCTCCAACACCACAGTTCAAAAGCACCAATTCTTCAGTGCTCAGCTTTCTTCACAGTCCAACTCTCACATCCATACATGACCACTGGAAAAACCATAGCCTTGACTAGACGGACCTTTGTTGGCAAAGTAATGTCTCTGCTTTTGAATATGCCATCTAGTTTGGTCGTAACTTTCCTTCCAAGGAGTAAGCATCTTTTAATTTCATGGCTGCAGTCACCATGTGTAGTGATTTTGGAGCCCAGAAAAATAAAGTCTGACACTGTTTCCATTGTTTCCCTATCTATTTCCCATGTAGTGATGGGACCAGATGCCATGATCTTCGTTTTCTGAATGTTGAGTTTTAAGCCAACTTTTTCACTCTCCACTTTCACTTTCATCAAGAAGCTTTTGAGTTCCTTTTCACTTTCTGCCATAGGGTGGTGCTTGGTTATCCATTTTAAATATAGCAGTCTGTACATGCCCCTCCCAAACTCCCTAATCTGTGAGTCTCTATTTTGTACATAAATCCATTTGTATCATTTATTTTTAAATTCCACATATAAGGGATATCATGATATTTTGCCTTCTCTGTTTTACTTACTTCGCTCAATATGACAATTTCTAGGTCCATCCATGTTGTTGCAAGTGGCATTACTTTATTTTTTTAATGGCTGAGTAATATTCCATTTATATATGTACCACATCTTTATCCAGTCTTCTGTTGGTAGATATTTAGGTTGCTTCCATGTCTTGACTGTTGTAAACTGTGTTGCAATGAACATTGGAGTGCATCTGTCTTTTCAGGTCATGGTTTTCTCCAGGTATATGCTCAGGAGTAAGATTGCAGGGCATATGGTAGCTCTGTCCTTAGTTTTCTAAGGAAACACCATACTGTTCTCCATCGTGGCTGTACCAATTTACATTCCCACCAACAGGAATATTGCATTCCCTCCAATATAGAAGGGCCTCTTCTATCCACATTTTATTAGCCAGGATTGTTTTACCTCAAGCAATCTAAGCTCAGGTAGGCCAAATGCAATTGAAGGAAAGCTCCGTGGCAAAACTGAAATTACTAGTTTCCATAGCTTTATTAGTTTAAGGCAGATTTTGCTACTTTCTCTACTTCTTTATCAATTGTCCTTGAAGATTTTAAAGCTAGTTTCCCCAGCTTGATCTCAGTGTTCTTGGGTGTTTTACTATTTCTCTCTTTTTCTTGATCTCATTGCTCTTAACTCTTTCAAGTGAAGAGTTACACATTCAAAACCACTGAGCTAAAGGTAGGAGACTCACAAGAAGAAAAGAGCACAACACAAAATACCTCAAGTCAATTCACATCCCTGTTTTTTTGTTCACAGAAGTAATATTTTTTTCTCAGCATCCCAGTTAGTTGTTTTGGCCAGATGTTTTTAAAATCAATACCTTGTCTTCTTTCTCATCTCTTTTCATTGTAGGAGTCTTGTGGTCAAAAACCCTGTCGTGGGCAGAGATTCCTCTGAGCCATATTCACACCAGCAACTAACAACACAAGTTTCCCCATCTCCAGGCAATTACACTTGCAATTCATTTTGCCTGGAAAGCATGCCTCCCCTCTCTCCATCCAGCTTCGCCCTTTAGATGTCAGATTAAATAACTCCTCCCCAGAGAGGTCTAAATTAGACCACCCTCCCTATTATACATGCTCATAGAACTCACTTTCCTTCATAGCGCTCACCATGATGGTAAATACATAATCATTCAACTAATTATACTTGAAGCACAGGATTATGCTGTGTCCCTGGTATATGGCATAGTTATTGACACAGGGCAGATGCTGTGAAATCCTGAGTAACAAATGTAATAAGTCAATGAATGTGGTGGTGGAATACAACAGAATGGGAAAATTGAGAACTAGAAAATTGTTAACATCAATGAATGATAAGCTCCTTCAAGACAACAATTCTAATGGTGACATTGGAAAATTCTTTAAACAAAGGAATGAGTGAATGGATGAATGACTGAGTAATGTATGTGTCTATATGTGTATACATACATACCTACGGGTGACCGTATTTATTAATAACTTATTGAGCTACTTATTTGTACTTGAAAAGTTTACTAACTTTTGAGTAAGTATAGTGTAAGTGAGGAAAATGCCACAGGGCAAGGTGCAGGGCACCATAAGAAAAGCTGAGCAGATGGCAGGGAATATGGCTATGCTTCATTATGAAACAATTGTGCAACCTTCAGGCACTCTGGACCTTAAGTTCATTCTTTATAAAATGACTTAACTGACTTTAATCTCCAGGAGCTCTATTTTATCAATTCTAAAATGTACTCACCCACACACAAACACATTTTAACTTCTCTGAAATCAAGATGCATCTTACAATCAATGGCATTTTACATCCTTGTCAAGTGTAGTTGTGAGTGACATGAACAAAATAAAAATTTTCCCTTGATACCTTCTGGGAAGATCAAGAAAGCATGAATAGAAAAGAATTTTCTATTTCTATTTCTAAAAAAGCAAAGAATTTTAGCTTCACTGAAATATAGGGGCTTAGAAGCATATAATTCTATAATTTTGAGCTATTTCTTTCATTACCTGTTTCCTAAAATTTTAAATTAAAAAAAAAAAAAACTTGTATAAAATAGCATTTCTTGCTTGAATCATTGACTAGATTCCTGTTAATTATTTTGTAGGTCAAAATGCCTAAGATGTTTAGGCTTCTAACAGACATAGAAATTTTTACAGTGTGTTTTCATATGTGGCTAACCAAAATACTATTCAAATATATATATTCATCTGAAGACATACTTTTCCAGTTGAAGAAATAGTCCTTAACAGGAATCCTCCAAATAAGAAGCTTTATTTCCCTACTCAATGTGATCAACATACACACTGTGAAAACTTAGAATTAAATGGTTTGCCACTTTTTATATCCTTTTGCACTACGGTGGATTTTTATTTTTTATGGATCTAGCAGCATATATATATTCTAACCATCATTGTATATCTTGATAAATAAACACCATATTTACTGGTCCCTCCCCCCACCTCAGAAGCATTTGGGAGTCCTTTTACTGCTCATCATCTCTTTATTTATTTTTTAATTATTTTGTGTTTCAACGTTCTGGTCACAGTCGATTTCAGTTAATTACCCTAGGAAACGATCTAGGGGAAAAAAGAAAAGAGAGAAATAAATGTACACATTCTCTCAGACACAGAATTTTATACCCAGAGTCAACATCTGAATGCATCTGTACATGCCACCCCACCTCCACAAGGACTTTCTTCATTGGGCTTTTTTATTGCTTTGTCTTAATAGTTAATGCTTTTCTATAAACCATATTGAATTCCCCCTCTTTGGTTAAAAATAGCACAATTTTTAATCTCCTCTTTATTCCTAGCATCAGTTTGTTTTAAAACATATTGATTTCATGTCAAATCTTCACTTATAACTGGCTTTTTGCTAATTTTTGTTAGGCAGTGACTATTATTTAAACAGAGGTGTTTGCACTTACAGCCAACTTGAAGGCAGCATGAGCAGTGGAGATTGTGCATTAGGGAGAACAGCTGATGGATTACAAATCTCTGCTTTTCACCAACAGAAATGAATTTGAATCCATCAATTTTATTCCCTTCTGCCAAATTGAGGAAGTTCAGTTTATGCAGATCTGTCAAAATATTACATTAAACACCTAGATGAATGAGTTAAATTAATTTAATTTTGCAGCTTGCCTTGATTGGGTTAGGCTAGTTCTCTGCACAAAGCAAAAATTCCCAGGGAAATTGAGCCCCATTAGAGAAGCATTCATGGCAGCGGCAGCTTTGCTCAGCTGAATGGTCAGACAAAGTGTTAGAAATCAGTGACCAGGGAAGGGAGGTGCCTGGACTTTCCCTGTGACATCGACGCCTGTCTTTTACTTAACACCTATCTGATGTCCCGAAAGAAAGTAACCACAGCAGTGAATAAAATTAAGATGAAAAAAGGCCACTGAGCTTGCAATGCAGAGCAGATCAGTCAGGGCGACCAAAATGAAAGAGAAAAGGGAACAATAATCCTGCTGTGTGGTTATATAGCACCTTTCAAGGAAACAATGTAAGAATTCTCTATTTTTGCAGGCCAGCTCCCCAGAGGGCTTTGAAAGCAATTCAGGAGGGAAATAAAAGGATTGCAGAACAGATTTCAGGCTTGAATGATAAAATGGACATTCTGCAAGACAGATTTTACTGAATTGATAACTGGATGATTGAGGCTGTCACACATAAATAAATTGAAAAGGAGTAAAATCCAAAAGAAAGCAGAAAATTTTGAAAGGATATAAAAGTACAAAGAAAACCCAATGACCTTGAAAGAAGGTCAGAGAACCAGCCTCTATATTCAGAGACAGTCAAGAGGATTCAAACCTGGAAACCTAGAAGGCCACTGGTAGATATGATCAGGACTAAAATATGAAATCCATACTTTCTCAACACACTGCAGCGCTAATACTGCACTGCTGGCGAGGGTGAAGCAGTTGTCAAATCGTGGAAAATTACACTGATTTAAGCAGTAGTCACTCTGTAGTCTTCCTTTTTTATCTCTTCTTTTCTGGAAGGAGGGACCTATGAACAGACCACTATAGAGGGACCATCATGCAGGATCTGGAGATTTTCTCTGCTGGAGATTTTCCCAGGTGTCTCTTCTGGAAAACCCTGGACCCTACAGGATATGCATCCCATCGGCTGGATCTCATTTCCAAAGGAGTAGTAGAAAGATACCACCTTGGCCAGCTCTGTAATGAATGATTGATTACAACAAGAGTCTAGGAAGGGAAAGGGTTCCACTGGAAGTCCTCTCTCCCCCTGCTGTTAGAAAATGTCCATCCAACTTACTCTCCAATCACTGGAGATACTGATAAGTCATGGTTGCGTCATTCTTGTCTCATTAACAGTGAGGAAGAGAAGTTGGAGGATGCTGTCTGAGATGCCCAAACCAGCAGTTTATCATGAGCAAGGAGACATGCTCTGTCTCATGTGTCTCCTCTCCATATGACTCAAAGTCTTGGGGTCACTTTCTTCCTGGAAGAAGTGGCCTTATTCCTTCCTGTGGAGAGGCTGTCATGCCATGTGGCTAGCTTTCCCAGGAGGCAATCCATATACCCTTTCTCAGCAGTTGAAGACACCCATGAGAAGGAAACTCAACAGTGTCCCAGAATAAATACAAAATAGACTTTCAGTCCCCTCACATCATCAGCTTCTCTCTCCAGCAAATTTGAAGATCGATGGATCAAAGTGCCTCATTTTGTTTGCAGACATTAATGGCAAAGATTATTCTCTTTCACCTTGAGGCTGAGCCTGGTTGTCACATTGAGGGAAGAATGACGAGCAAATTTTTAAAACAGCTTTATGGATAGAACTATCTGGTAAAAAGTAATGATTTGTTAGTGCTGGTGATACCTTATGCTTTCCTTATAAATGTGGTCTATGGGCATCCTCTGAAACTGAATTTTGTCCTGTGATAGGAATGTACATACCTGTGTATGGGTGTACATGGAGGTGTTCACGGACACACAGGTTGTCATTCTGGAGTTGAAATATAATGTTACTTAAGAATAATGAAACGATGACATTGCAGTGAACTGTCTCTGGCAAAACTTTAGCACTGATTACAGTGATGTCTATGTAGCCCAAATGAACAAAATATGATATTTAGAAAAAAAAAAAAAACCAAAACGCTCAAAAGTAGATGTAGTCCAAATCTTAATCCTACCAGTGAGCTTGGCTAAATTGAATTTTCTGTCTTCATCTCTGAAAGGAAGGTATTAATACCCACCTATCTAGGTTAATGGAAAGATTAAAAATTATGTAAATAGAGTGGCTTTCACACAGCAGGCATTCAATAAATTGTAGTTACTATTATTACTAAGAAACAGCACGGTGTAGAGCAAAGAGGGTAGGGGATTTCAAAAGAAAGAAACTGATTTGAAGTCCAATTTGATATGTATTAGCTGAGTAACTTTGGGATAAATTCTTAACAACTATGACACCTCATGCGAGAGTACTCGGGGCGGCGGGGGGGGGGGGGGGAGAGAGAGGCTGGATGGCATCACTGACTCGATGGATGCGAGCTGGACCTCCGGGAGCTGGTGATGGACAGGGAGGGTGCTGCGGTTCATGGGGTCGCAAGAGTCGACACGATGAGCGACTGATCTGATCTGATCTGATCTGATGACACTCTGTTGCCTCACATGTCAAATGGGCATAATAATAATTTCATAGGATTGCTGTAGGTAATAAAACAAGATGAGATAAGGAAAATGCCGACCTGGAATATAGTAACTGCTCAGAGAATGTGAATCCCTTGGTCCCCTGCCATGTGACCAAATAGACCTACTTTTGCATAGGTTTGTTCGTCAACGATAAAAAATGAAAAGCATTTCTAACCAGATACCCAGAGAGTCTTCCGATAATTACTCCTAAAATAGCCATGGTATGCCATCAGAATATTTAATTACACAGAGAGTCATTTTGCGAATTAGAGCTTCCAGACTCCTCAGGAAATTTCTTTCACTTATCAATCTTTTTTTTTTTTCCTCTTTCTGCCTGCTTGTT
The DNA here is from genome assembly GCA_935064755.1 of Tragelaphus eurycerus. NCBI lineage: Eukaryota > Metazoa > Chordata > Mammalia > Artiodactyla > Bovidae > Tragelaphus > Tragelaphus eurycerus. Next base: position 6,403,105 of record CAKXYN010000012.1, on the reverse strand, counting down.
TGTTCACCTCCTTCCAACTTTGATAAAGCATTTGCTCTGTTTAAGGTGTGACCTGAAAGCTGGAGTCCAAGGGAAGGGAAAACCTTTATCCAATTAATGTACACTTCCCTTAAGGTAAGTAAGACCCTTCCCTTCCCTGCCTTATAAAGCCTATATAGTGCTATTCTCTGCCAATAACACCCTATTACTCTTCTTTCATCCATTTATTGCATTTCCATTGTCCTGTCCTGATACTGTGTTAAACCAAGCACTGATGCCAAAAGGGAGAGTGATTTTAGTGAAGGATTCATGCCCAGAGATCCTTACAGGCCCTCTCTTGACAGTCTGGCCAGGGTAAAACACAATTTCACCAGCAGCTGCAGCAGTAGTTCACGGCCCTGTGAGAATGTGACAACTCACTCTTTCATTCAGAATGCCTCTCTGCTCTCAGCTTCTCTTAGATTTCAGTTTGCCTGCCTCTGGGACTCAGATGCTTTCATAAAATTGATGCAAACCCCTGGGAAATTTATTTGTCCTCTGATATCTTCCACGCTAATGCTCCCCTCCATTAGCTCAGATAATCAAGAGTTGACTATACATAGAACTGTGGGGGATTACAAAAGCACTTAAAATCTAATGAGAGTGGAAAAATATTGAAGGAATTTAAAAAAAAAAAAAGGAGGGGGGCGCAGAAAGCAAGCTACAAATATCTCCATAAATCAACTTATAATGTCCCAGCAAAACACAAGAATTAAAGAGGATATGTGATAGAATTACTGGTATAAATGCCACTAAGACTGGGTCAGGGTCTCAGTACCACCAGAGAATAGCAAGTCAGAATTTTATGAAAGTGGGTCAGGGTTTAAGAAAGAGCTTCTGTGGCATTCTGGGGGAAGAAAGCCAGATGATTGTCATTCTAGTTGATTCTGATCCCTCTGAAGTTAGTTTCTTTCTCAAAAACATGGTAAGTGAAACTCATATTGAGTCCATATGAAAATCAAGATACAAGGCAGCGCCAGTTGTCAATATTAATAGTAACCTAGCCATTGTGTGTGTATTATGGGAAATTCCATCTAGTAAATGAAGTTGTAGTGCCAGTTCACAATGTAAATACACAGACTCATTAGTGTGGGTCCCTGGAAGTATAAGAATCACCCCACTGCTCCTGGTGGTTCAATCTCATCAAAATATCTTACTAGCAGAGTGAAAGAAACCACAGGTCCACCAATATCATGAAAGAGAAGGGATTTGGTAAATTCCAATTTCCCTTTAATATCTGTTATATTTTATATAACAGGATAGGGCATTGGAGTGGTTCACTGCAAATTAAAATAATGGTGTCCATGACAGCAGTGGTTATATGACCACAGTATTAACATGTTGTTCAGATTCCAGGTGAATTTTTGTGATAAGCGACTTCATAAATAATATTTTCTCCTTCCCCAGTCATGGATACCAGCGAGTTCACATTCACTGGGAGGGTTGTAAAGCACACCTTCATAAACCCTTTGGATTGTGCCAAAAAAGGATATATATGCTTAATTTTGTAAAGTCATTCACCCAAGATTTAGTGGAAGCACACTTAATGCCTGATAAGCAGGTCCATCATTTCAGCAATGACCTATTTACTGGAATTACCAGGAGGTGATGAAGGCCCGCATATGGAAGAGAACCATTTGCAACAAAATTCTCAGGCATTGGTGTTTCAGTGGTAGAATTTTTGCCTGTCATTTTCAACAAAATCAAAGTGTCACTAACAACTGTCAACATCTGGTGATTCACTCCACAGAATGAAAATATTCAGGAAAGATGAAAAAAAGAAAAGAAGCCAATCTTAGATGAGGCACTTCACTTGTAAAGAGGAGGCACTAAAATTTTTAGATTCTCTGGATATAATAAAATATAAATCTGAAAGATCTATCAGAGTCCTCATATGAAATTTAAAAAAATGAATTTCTGTAGAAAGCTAATTCTATTGTCATACCTCCTCCAATATGGTTTAGGTAAATTCTTTCATTATCCAACCTCATGAGGCAAGATATGGCATCAAGTAAGAAAAGTAGGGTGATCTGAGTTATCAGAGGGTGTTCATTGTATTTTTATGGACACAAGAAGATGTTTTTCTTAAATAAAGGAGAATAGAGTATTCCTTCTGTTCTCTCATCCCTAAAAATATTATCAAGTTGTGGGAAGACCCAGAGGTTCCACCCCAGAGGAAAATATGTTTAAGTAGCATAGTCTACTTAGCCTGAGACTAAGATAATGGGGCAGGTATAGAGATAATTACAGAGGATTTGGCCAGTACGCAATGAGTGCAGAGAAAAGCAAAAAGATATGCATTGTGTACTTGTAAACTTGCTGCAGAGTGGGTATAATCCCTTAGCAAACATCACCCTGGAAGTCCAATGTTGTGCAAAGCAGCAAGTTTGTATTAATCAAACTGATCCTCTCGGCAATAATTCCTCCCGCCCTGCCACCCAGAGTAGTCTTGTTGCATAGTATCACCAGGACACAGAATGACCTCCATAGCTAGCTAGCCACGTATGAATATGTCCACTGGAGAAAGACTGAGAACACTTAAGCAACTGCTTTGGTGGGAAGAGGGTAAATAACTCCAATATCATGATCTAGTGAAGTGAAGTCGCTTAGTCATGTCCGACTCTTTGAGACCCCATGGACTGTAGCCCACCGCCCGTGGGATTCTCCAGGCAAGAATACTGGAGTGGGTTGCCATTTCCTTCTCCAATATCGTGATCTAAGGAGTGTAAAATGCATTAGAACATACACTTCATCAGCTTCAAGAGCCAAAGATAAACCATGCTGGGTCTGGAAGCAAAACACTGTATCTTCTCAGAGCACAAGATGTTGTTCTCCTGGGATTTTTTTTTCCCACTAAATATGAGTTCCTTTTAATGTTTTAGAAGATACTGGTATAGAGTTGCATGGTAATGAATAGCACTTTTTGTGTTCTTATTATTTTAAATGCTTCTGAATTCTTAAAATTAAATTTTGATTTTGAGATAATTGTTGAGTCATGTGCAGCTGTAAGAAATGATGTAGAGATCCCTGCACCATTGCTTGGTTTTCTTCAATGATAACATCTTGCAAAAGGGTAGTAAAGTATCAAACATAAGATACTGATATTGATACAGTCAAGATACAGAATATTTTCATTAGCAAAAGGGTCTTTTTATTTTCTTTGTTTTTTTGGTCACATTGTACAGCATGTGGGATCTTAGCTTCCTGACCAGGGATTGAACCCATGCCCCTGCATTGGAAACAGTCTTAATCCTTGGACCACTTTATCCCTTTATAACTTCATCCTTCACACCCTCCTTCTCCTATCCTTGGCCCAGGCAACCATTACTCTGGTCTACATTTCTGCAATGACAACCTTTTAAGAATATTATAAAAACAGAATTATACAGCATGTAATCTTTGAGAACTGGCTATTTATTTTCATTCATTCAACATAATTCTCTGAAAATTCACCTGTGTTGTTGCATGGATTAATATTCGTTCCATTTTATTTTTGAGTAGTGTCCCATGGTTCAGTTTAATCACTTAACCACTGGACCTTTGAAAGACATCTGAATCATTTCTTTTTCTGGCTATCACTAATAATGCTTCTATGGAACACCTGTTTATAGGTCTTTGTATGAACATGCATTTTTATTTCTTTTAGAGTAAATATCCAGGAATGAAATTTCTGAGCAATATAACAATTGCATATTAAGTTTTGTAAGAAGTGCCAAACTGTTTTACAAACTGGCCATTCCATTTTACACTGCCGGCAACAATGTATTAGGGATACAACTTTTCTGTATCCTCATCAGTATTTTTTATTTTAGCCATTCATATAGGTGTATAGTAATATATTTATGGCTTTAATTTTCTTTCTCTAATGATTAATGATCTTCAATCTCTTCTCATGTGTTATTTGTCATCTGTATGCTCTCTTTGGTGATATGTCTATTCATGCTTTTTACCCATTTTCTAATGGCATTGTTCTTTTCAACTGAGTTTTGAAAATTCTTTATGTATTCTGGTATCTATAGATGGGCTTCCCTAGTGATTCAGATAGTAAAGAATCCGCCTGCAATGTGGGAGACCTGGGTTCAATCCCTGGGTTGGGCCTAATTTTTTGTCTAACAAACACTTCGCAAATATTTTCTTCTGGCCTTTAGCTTCCTTCTCCATCCTTTTAATAGAGTATTTCATGGATCAAATGTTTTTAAATTTGATGACATCCAGTTTATCAATTTTTCATATAATGAATCATGCTTATTATACCAAGTCTAAGAATTCCTTATCTTCCCCTAGACTTACAGATTTTTTTCATCCTTTTTCTTTTAATTTACCTATATTATGGTATTTGAAGAGAGTGTTCTGTTGATAACATATGGCTAAATTTTCCCCCATTCTGCCAACCTCAGCTTTTAATTATATATTCAGATCATTTACATTTAAGGTAATTGTTGACATGTTATAGCTTAAGTCTGGCAATTTGTTATCTGTTTTATGAATACTACCTCTGCTTCTCATTCCTCTGTTCTTTTTACTTACTTTCTCATTAGTTATTTTAATATTTCTTTAGCATTCCATTTTGACTTAATACTACTATCCTTGAATATTTCTAATTTTCTTAGTAGTTGGTTTAGGTATTATAATATACATACATAAAATCATAGTCTACTACAACTGATATTTTACCAAATTTATTGTACTTAATCATCTTGAGAGAAATTCATCTGTGTAAGTCAATATCTAGTATCATATCAAGCATTACGTATCTAAAAATAGATATATACCCTTCAAATATTCAATATTCAAAATATATTCATCTAAAACCAGCAGAACTGGAATGAGAAATAGACAAATCTACAATTGTAGTTGGAGATTTCAACACCTCTCTCTGTCTCAGGAATTGATAGAATTAAGAGTAAATCAAAAAATATATAAAAGACCTAACACTTTTTTTTTTCTTTTTATTTATTTATTTATTTTTTTGCAGGGGAAAATGGACAAAGGAAAGGATCAATGAGGGTGGGAGGGAAATGGGAAGAAAGAAGGGGAGTAATGGTGGGGAGGAGTATATGTAATTTCTTAACCAATGGCTTTCTGTTTTTAATCACAAAGAACACTTAAAAAAAATCATGTTGAATTCCTCCTATATTAGGAGGTTTGTTCTCGAAATGAAAAGTTCAGGAAACAAAAAGTCCAGTTTGGGTGTCCTCATCTTTAGGCACATCTTGGTATTTTGTATTGGTAGGTCTATCTTTATCACAATATATTATTTAGGACAGGATCACATTTGTCACCTCTTCCTCCCTACTACCCAAAATGGTACCAAACCCATAAAATAGTCAATAAACCTTTACAGAGTGAACAAATAAGTCTTTTTTTTTTTTTAAAAAAAAACTCTCCTGAGTGAACTGAATTTTTTGAGGCTCATAAGTAAATGTGTTTTGCTCTTTACTTTGTCTATTACAACCAGATTATATGAATGGGGTATTAAAGTCTCCCACTATTATTGTATTGCTGCATATTTCATCTATCATATTAATTAATGTTTGTCTTAGATATATCAATGCTCCAATGTTGGGTGCATATATATTTATAATTGTTATAACTTCTTTTTGGATTGTTCCTTTAAGTCGTTATGTGTAACCTTCATTGTCTCCTTTTCAAGATCTTTAAAGTCAATTTTATCTGATATAAGTATTGCTACTCTTGTTTTCTTATGGTCCATATTTGCATAGAAAATCTTTTTCCAGGCCTTCATTTTCAGTCAGTATATATCCTGTATTTTAAGGTGGTTCTCTTGTAGACAACATATATAGGGGTCTAGTTTTTGTATCCATTTGACCCATTTTAGTCTTGTATTCAATAATTTCTAAATGAGAGTATTCATCGTAGTCATAGGAAGCAAAAAAGATGGAGTTAAGCCAAATGGTCCTGGGATGTCCCAAGTCTCTCAGAGTCTCCAAAAGCTCAGCTCGAAGCTGGGCAAGTCTCTCTTCTGAAAGAACTGCCTGAGAGCTGTAACTCTCCAGAGGGGCTGGGTAAAACTCATGACTTAACCTGGGCAGCCCTGAGGTGTGATGCAGCAGCTTCTTCATGGCAGCCATGGAGAAGAGGTTCGCACACAGGCTGAAGGACCTGAGCTGGGACCAGTGGCTTAGGGCAGGCAGGATGGCCTCGATTTGGGAGTCCATGATATCACACTGATTTAAATCCAGTTCCTGGAGGGTATCTGCAACTTGCTCCAGCAGAACTTGAAGGAGCTCAGGACTAAAGTCAGCCAGGGTGATACCACTCAGATCCAGGCCTTTTAGCTGACTGATGCCCGGGCACTGGAACAGGTGGGTCAAGTCTGATTCTGTAAGAAGGCAGTGAGTTATTGCAAGGTTATCCAAGGGGCTCATCAGACACCTGAGCATCTGGTCCAGGCGGCCTGACAGGAAGAAGGGAGATTCCAGATAGAGATCCTGGAGGTGGTGCAGCTTGAGGAACTGAGAGGTAAACTGGACAACAACATGCTGTTCCTGCTCCTCAGAGGCAGAAAGTACGAGTCTCTGGATGTTACTCATTTGGCCCAGGAGAGGAGCGAATGTGGCCAGGCTGGACAGATGCCAGTTCTGGTTGACTTCTACATCCTGGATACAGTCCAGCTGCACCATACTCAGGACCTTCATAATATTTTCCACAGGCATTCCAAAGATCTTCGCTTCTTACAGCACAGGTGTATGGAATCTTTTCTCTGTTCTGCCCACCTCATGAGGTAGGTGAGGAACTCATCCATGGCCCATTCCTTGAGGCTCATCTCTATGAACACCTCCAAGGGAGCCAAGGGCTGCTCTGTCCTTGACCTGTCCTCAGGAACTGGTGCTGTCAGTGAGCTTGAGGACCTGTGGTCCATGTATCCAGACCACATGCTCCAGAAGTTCTGTCCAGTATTCTTTAAATCCAACACCCACAATTTGCACCTCCTGGGGCACTCCTTCTGGGCAAGCAGGACATCAAGTCCATCCAGTACTGCTTGTGAGGTTATCAGATGAGGCAGCTCCATCAGACCCCCAGAGGCAGGTAGACGAAAGGCCAGGAATGCACCATGGTCTTCAGGGTCTTACTGTGACTCCCATAGAAGGCTTCCATGAAGAGTAGGGGGAAGAGCTCAATGGGCAGAAACTCCAAAGCACTCATGGCCAAGTCCTCATTCCTTAGCAGGCTCCTAGCTGCCAGGTCCAGGAGTCTGGATGGGGCCCAAAGACTCATTCTGATCTGACTCTGCAGCTCTGTTGTGGTAGGCAGGCTGCTCGCACCTCAGACTTGAGAACCCTGGTGGTGACTCTGGAACCCTGAATATTCATCTAAAACCAGCAGAACTGGAATGAGAAATAGACAAATCTACAATTGTAGTTGGAGATTTCAACACCTCTCTCTGTCTCAGGAATTGATAGAATTAAGAGTAAATCAAAAAATATATAAAAGACCTAACACTTTTTTTTTTTTATTAAGACCTAATACTTTCAATAAACTTGACCTTATTGGCAGAATACAGCATAAACCACATTTTTCTCAAGTACATGTAAAACATCAACATAGACTGTAGTCTGGCCATAAGCAAAATCTTAACAAATTATAAGAACTATAAATAATGTACCGGGGAAGGCAGTGGCCCCCACCCCGTACTTTTGCCTGGATCCCATGGACAGGGATCCTGGGCTCGTCCGGGTGCGAGTCTGACACGACTGAGCGACTTCACTTCCTTTCACTTTCATGCATTGGAGAGGAAATGGCCCCACTCCAGTATTCTTGCCTGGAGATCCCAGGGAGGGGGAGCCGGGAGCTCCGTCTATGGGGTCGCACAAAGTCGGACACGACTGAAGCGACTAGCATAGCATAAATAATGTACAGTAAAAGTTCATAAAGGCATTAGATTAGGAATCAAAACAAAAATATCCCAGAAAATCTTTGAGTAATTTAGAAACTAAATAATATATACTAAAATAATTCTAGGTCAAAAGAAATATTCAAGGAAAATTAAAAAGTATTTTCAACTGAATTAAAACAAAAATACAAGCTATCAGAATTTCTGGGATACAGTTAAAACCATGCTTAGAGGAAAATGTGTACCATTAAATGCTTATTTTGGAAAATAAGTAAGGTTGACTGTAATCAACCTTAGCTTCAGAAACTAGAAAGAGAATAAAAAATGAAACCCAAAGATAAAAGAAGTAATCAAATGATAATCTTAAGAGCAAGCATGAATACATTTTTTAAAATGAAAATAGAGAAAAGCAATGAAAACCAAACAGGTTTTATAATAATGTAAATAGAATTGATATCTATGTCCATAGATTCAGCAACTTAAGTAAATCAACCTACACCTTGAAAGATACAAACTACCACAATTCACCCAAGAAAGAAGAAACAGAATATCTTGACATCTATAAAAGAATTTAAGTTAATAATTAAAAATATTTCACCTAAGAAAACCTCTGATCTGAATGCCATCACATGTGACTTCTATCAAGCACTTGGGAAATAAATACAACCACATCTACACAAACATTTCTAGAAAACAAAGAAAAGGAACTACTTTCTAAAAGTTCAGCATTACTCTAATAACAAAACCAGAGAAAGACACTACAAGAAAACTACACACCGATATCCCTTATGAACATGGATGCAAAAATCCTCAATAAAATATTAGCAAATCAAATCCAGCAATATATAAAAAGATTAATAGATTACAAACAAGTAGAGTTCATTTGAAGGATGCAAGTCTGGTCCAGAATTAGAAAGTCAATCAAAATAATTGACTAGATTAACAGACTAATGAAAAGTCACATAATCATGCCAATGACTGTAGAAAAAGGCTTTTGACATTGATTCATGATTTAAAAAAGAATCTCAGGAAACTAAAAAAAATCTCTGAATGTCTCCTTGACATGATAGATGGATTTTATGTAAAATTGAAAGTTGTCATTATAGTACTTAAAGATGAAAGACAATACATTCCCCATTAGACTGGAAATAATACAAAGATATCCTGTCTCACAATTTCTATTCAACATTATATTGAAAGTCCTAGATAGTGGAATAAGAGATAGAAATAAGAAAAGACACACAGACTAGAAAGAGATAAATATATCTGTACACACAAGTGATGTGTCTATGCATAAAATCCTAAAATGTCTTTTAAAATCTATGGCAAAACCAATACAATATTGTAAAGTAATTAGCTTCTAATTAAAATAAATAAATTTAATTTAAAAAATCTTCTAAATCTCATGAGTCAGTTTAGAAGGTTTCAGTTCAGTTCGTTCAGTTCAGTTGAGTCGCTCAGTTATGTCTGACTCTTTGCGACCCCATGAATCACAGCACGCCAGGCCTCCCTGTCCAACACCAACTCCCGGAGTTCACTCAAACTCATGCCCATCGAATTGGTGATGCCATCCAGCCATCTCATCCTCTGCGTCCCCTTCTCCTCCTGCCCTCAATCCCTCCCAGCATCAGAGTCTTTTCCAGTGAGTCAACTCTTCGCATGAGGTGGCCGAAGTACTGAAGTTTCAGCTTTAGCATCATTCCTTCCAAAGAGCACCCAGGTTTACAAGATACCAAATCAGCATAAAAAAATCAATTATATTTTTATATATTATTGATGAATAATTTTAAATTTAAATATTAATATATAGTAAAACTTAACAACAGCACAGACAAATGATATGCTTAGGTATAAATCTAACAAAATATGTTTAGGATAAGTATGCTGAAAACAATAAAACACTGATGAAAGAAATGAAAGAGTATTCAATAAATAGATATACAGTGTTCACGAATTTACAGAGAATATACAGTGTTTCTGAGTACTATTCAGGTATAAAATTATCTCCAAATTAAACTACACATTCAATTCAACCCAAATTAAACACCCAGGAGACTTGTTTTGCAGATTGATAATCTGAATCTAAAATGCATCTAAAATACAGAACAATGAAAAAACCCTAAAAATCCAATTAATTCTGAAAATGAAGAACAGAAAAAAGAGGACTAACACCACCTAATTCAAGATTTAATAGAAAGTTCCAGTAATCAAGATAGTGGTGATAAGTGACATAAGTCAATGGAACAGTGTCCAGACATATACCCCAACATCATAATTAACTGATTTTTGAGAAAAGTGTAAATCAATCCAGTGAAGGAAACATAGTTTTTCAACAATGGATCTAGGAAAACTGTACATCTGTATGTCCAAGGTAAATAATGAACCCACATGTTATTAACTCAAAATGTGTCATAGGTCAGAATGTAAAACTACAAAATCATAAAACTTCTGGCAGAAAATACAGGAGAAAAATCTTTGCAATAGCAGGCTAGGCAAAGTTTTTATATACTTTGTTGAGTGTTTAGATAAAAGATATTCTAGCAAAATGAGAAGGGAAGGCAAATGGAATAAAAATGGCAACAGATGAACTCAACTGTATTACAAATGAGTAAAATATCCACACTGAGGTGAGTAGGGAAGACAAGAACTAACCTAACCTAAGTTACTTTGGGAATCAATACTTTGACTGCAGACTGTAAATCAATAAAAAAGGAATTATAAGAATATATTTTACTATATTTATCAGATTTGTTTCTCCTAAGTGTATTTTGGGTGAGCAATTTTGAAACTAATTTTTGTGCATACTAGGTTTGAAAAAATAAGTGAGCATATTGTAGATAATAAGTTTTATATATATATATATATATATATATATATATCAGACAAAAAAGTTACAATTGAGGAATATAGGAAGGACAGAGTAAACTTGTGGTATTGGATTAGAATCAGAGGTCTATTATGAACTCAGTTTTATACCATACATGCTGACATATACAGAAATAATTAAAGATGTGTGTGTGTCTCAGGTGGCTCGGTAGTAAAAAACCTGCCTGCCAAGGCAGGAGAGGGCAGAGACACAGCTCTGGTCCCTGGGTTGGGAAGATCCCCTAGAGGAGGAAATGGCAACCCACTCCAGTATTCTTGCCTGGGAAATCTCATGGACAGAGGAGACTGGCGGGCTACAGTCCATGGGGTCATGAAGAGTCGGACACAATTGAGCAACTGAGCACGCGCACACACGCGCCTGTGTGTACAGCTGGCTTACTGTACGTACAAGCATTTCCAAGTTTTATGCACTGACGGGGTCCAGATGCAATGACGTTTTACTAGCAATGAGTGCTCCTTCTATCCAGATCTTGATTTCTAAATACCGCCGTCTAATTAAAGGGATTCGCGATCTTTGGCAAAATGGTTGATTCCAGGACTGGAGCAAGAAAATGCACGATGAGACTGGAGCATTTTGTGCTGGCATGAAGTAAAGAAGTAGTCAATTTTAAAGTTCTTTCAACCACCTGAAAGAGGTTGTTGACCAAAGCTGGACATTTTTGAGAAATATAATTAACAAAGGTAGCATTAGAGTATAATCCGTCTGCTATACTACTTTAGTCATGTCCAGCACCTTGTGACCCTATGGGACTGTAGCCTCCTGGGGTCCTCTGTCTATGGGATTCTCCTGGCAAGAATACTGGAGTGGGTTGCCATGACCTCCAGGGGATATTCCTGACCCAGGGATGGAACCTGAATCTCTTATATCTTCTGCATCGACAGGTGTGTTTTTTACCACTAGCACCACTTGGAATGCAGGGTAAAATAAATACTAAGTATTTCATACCTATATAAATGAATATTGGAACACATGAATACATAACAGGGGAAGTAGCAGCTCTTCCTTACAGAATATTTTGGGTTAATAAATATGGAAAGAATAAAGGAAATGGAAAATCACCATTATAAAATCACAGTAAAAATTGTTGCAAGTAGGATTTAAAGATGAATGCTAAAAGTAGTGGGCAAAAATTAGACAAAAGGGTATTTTTCAGTCTTAAATTATCTTCCCCAGGATATTTATTAATTCAAAAGGAGAAAATGGTATTATGGTGAAGAAGCATAGTAGACACCACCTTAACCAGGTGATAAAGGTGAAATGAGAAATATTAACTTTGTGTACCCTTCATGTGTGCTCTGTAAGTGTATGAATGATACACTTATGAGAACACACCATTTCTGAGGCATTCTTGCCAAAACTGCATACCCTTAATCTAATTATGAGAAAAGATTGCACAAATAAAAAGTATAAGGCATTCTGCAAAATAATTAACCAGTATTATTCAAAAGCATCACAATCATGAAAGGCAGGAGAGACCATGGAGCTTTCACAGATTGGAAAAGACAAAGAAGATCTGAAAGTAAATGCAATGTGATATCTTGACTTGGATCCTGAAATAGAAGTACATTAGTAGTAAACTGATGAAATGCAAATAAAATCCATAACTTAGTTGGGTATTGTATCAAAGTTAATTTCTTACTTTTGAAAATTATACTAATAGTACACAAGATGTTGGGAAGCTGGGTGAAATATATATCACAATTTTCTGAATTAATTTTGCAATTCTGCTCTAAGCCTAAAATTATTTCAAAATAAAAATGTTAAAGTTATATATTAAATTCTTCCTATGATGTCAGCATCATACTGCTATTTCACATAACACTTGTTCTCAGACTCCTTTCTTGATCCCTAGGACAGGACAGTATTTTTCTTTCCCTTGGGATACTACAAGAAAAATCCTATGAAAGTGATTGTCATGGGTAGAGTGATGATGATATTTCTATGTGAAATAATTAGTCCATTTCTTCAAGCTCAAAATGGCATTGTGTGAGTACTTTTACAGTAAAAATAAGAAAATAATTTGTCTGTTTCTCTCTGACTTCCTCATCTTTCTCATAAAATGGATTCTTTTTTTCACGTAAAAGACCATGCCACCTGTGGGAGGAAAATCTGATTTATCCTGTATTCTATAAGATCACATGTGGCACAAGTTAGAATGAAAGTTAGAGTTCAGGTCCAAGGTCACAGAACTAGTGAGTTGCAGTGCTGTGGTTTACTGAGCACCCCTGGTCCAAGGCTTTTTCATGAATCCTTCATTGCATTCCAATTTGTATATTTTATACAGCGTGTTAAGGGTTTCAGTTGGATTGTTTTAATGAAAGCAATAATATTTGTAATTAATTTTAAATCTAGTAATTGAAGAACAAGGGAAATGGTCCTTCAGTGAAATTTCTTTGCATGATATCTCAGATGGTTTTGTCATCACCAGTTTCACTAAGAACATCACCCTGTTGGAGACTGCGATCTGCATAGATGAAGCACCTTTCAACCTGAGTAATTACCTCCCAGGGCTATAAACCCTCTGTGTCCAACACATAACCAAGCCTTGTCATTAAAATATAAATTACCTTTCCCTTTTAGATCTATTTTAAAAGAGAATTGCAGACCTGACAGCTGACTGGGAGGCAGGGGGTAGAAGAAATCAGAGCAGAGAAGAATGTTGGCCTGGAAAGAAGCTTCACCTCCCCTGAAAACGAGCTCTGCTTTGAGGCTTGGCTTAGGAAAATTTGGGGGATTAAATCAATAGATGGGGCTGGAACGAGGAAATCAAGGAACAATTAAAATAACAGCTGCTTCCCATCCCTTCCACTCTTTGGCTTTTTCTTATCCGCTCTTGATGATGAGTTTTGTAGCCCTAGTTGGCTACAGAGCAGAACAAACTAAAACAGTCACTATGGATTTTTTTTCTTCCAAAACATTTTTCAGTACAAATAACTTCAGGATCCACACATCTCAAACATTAAATTAACAGTCTTTTCTCCTCTGCTGCCACCAAGATCCCCCAGTTGTATAGAAATGAGGATTGGAAAATATTGCCTGGTGGACCTCTCAGGCAACTTGAACTTCTGAAAAACAATAGCTACAACAGATGTTTCTTTCATATGATCTGTGTTTGATTTCCTAAATAATATTCACTACCATTGGCAAAGGGTCAGGAAATGCGTATAATTCAAGGGGAAAACATAGAAAACAAAAGAAATATCCCATGATACCCTGCAACAATTGCTAGAAATTTCACTGATCAAAATATGGTTTATGTTACAGCAAATGATCTTTATTTTAAATGTCTAATATCCAAAGATACTTGAAATTTTCAGACAAAGTCAGGCATCAGCCATTTTCAATAAAACCACACCATTTCATTTTGCAGACAATAGTAAAGTTCTAAGACACGTATGGATGTCAAAAGTCAGGTTCTTCCTAATACTGTGCACTGATTTTTTTTTTTCCTGAATCAGTTTTTGGAAATCTAGTCTATGACTTCTCCTATCTGACCTTCAGAAGTTTATTTAGATGTCTAATTTAACTTCCTTCTTCTTTATTCCAGGTATTCCTTTTGAGATAAGAATCTATCAATCAATTATTCATAATGATGCTACATAGACTTGAAGAGTACCACTTGGGTATATGTCTTAAAAAATCTCCCCTTCACACACACAGACACACATACAATTATATTGCCAGGTGATGCCATTGGTAAAGAACCCACCTGCCAGTGCAGGAGATACAGGAGATGTGAATTTGATTCCTGGGTCAGGAAGATCCCCTGTAGAAGGAAATGGCAACCCACTCCAGTATTCTTGCCTGGTAAATCCCATGGACAGAGGAGACTGGTGGGCTATAGTCCATGGGATTATAAGAGTTGGACACGACTGAAACAATTTAGCATTTATGTGGTTAACTTTTAAAAAATTATTTAAGAATCTTTTTCTCTTTCCTGTGATCACTATGAATATTAAAAACCCACATTCTCACTCATCAGAATATTCTGAGGTAATATTTTCTTTTTCTTGAATAGTTGTCTATAACCAACTCCTAATAAGCCTGCATTGTGTTCTTTCATGTAACATACCATTAGCTAAACAGTTCTCTTCCTCGTATGCCAATTCAATTTCACCTTCTTTTGGTGTCACTCATAAAAGTTATAATCATTAAAACATCAGCTCTCAGGGATCAGATTTCTGGAAAAAAAATATGTGTGCCAGTGGTTTGAATTGACATATAGTGATACCACACTTACCTTAGGAAAGGAATACACATGGAATCAATGTGGTCTGTCATGCAAAGTATTTATACATATACAATATGAAATTCAAGGTCACCACTGGTAAGAATGCCCAGTTTGTGAAATAGTATCTTACCCATCTTTGTATGACCCATTCACAATCATAGAACAAATACATGCAGTATAAATCAAAAAGTGAAACAATTTATTTAAGATAACCAGAGAGATAGAAAGTTATTTCAGTTTAGAGTGAAGCTAATATGCCCCATACTCAAAAGTCCCACGTTAAATGTAAAATTGTGCTGATATTCTAGAATCAGAAATGGTTTTCCCTGTTTCTTTCATAGGACTAATCTCTCAATTTCGTTATTATATATTTGCTCTTTTAATTCAAACTCCTCAAAAGAACCTATGCTTCCCTGAGGTGTAACTCCAGAGCACAATCTATGCACGTCTAAACCCTGGAACATAGTAATTTTTTATCCATATGGCTTTTAGTATCTGAAATGAGATCCCAGGAGTGAAATTCCTTGTAATCAAGATCAGTTTCCTTCTCAAACTTAGGTATAATAAGATTTGAACTTCAACTGTTGGAAGTAAATGCGATTGTGAGAAAATGAATTTTTTTCAAATAGTGAGAAATTCCCTATCAAATAAAATCCCATAGGAATCCCTAAACTCAAAATAAGAATTATTGGTTTTCAAAGAATTCACCCATCTATCTACACTCAAGTGAAAAATGGCGCTGTGTTAAAAGATGCAAATGCTTGTTAGTTAAATTTGTCATCATATGTCACTGTTTTGTATGCACCATCTGGTTTTTTTTTTTTTTGTTTTTGAATTGAGGGGAATATATTTTGAATGTGGCTCAATTTGAGCAGCATGCCTCCACTTAAGCTATCTTTGTCTTTTAGTGTGATTTTCTATTTAATAGTGAAATAAACAGATAGCCTTACTTTTATTTAAATGACTAATTTTAAAGAAAGGAGAAGAGAATTTATTCACCTTCAATGTTTGATCTAAAAGAAAAACTTTTACATGGTAGATAAAGATTACTACATTTAATAAGTTTTCCCTTAGGTGTCAATTATTTTAAATCCAGATTTCACTTATTTCTATAAGAATGTGGTGGTTATTTAGACTATGAATACCTTTAAAGAGATCAAAGGCCTTTAGGAAACTAATGTATGAAGTAGAAATAAACTTTTCTTTTTCAGTGGTTATGAGAGGGTCCCTTTCAATTCAAAGGCAGCAGAGCCCACTACTGGTCTAGTTGTCGAAACTTTTCTCTAGTCAAATAATTGGATATTGCTAAGGACTAAACATTTACGGGATAAAAGCAAAGTTTAAGAATATAAATAACAGAGATTTCAATTAGCTTTCAAAACCTAGTGATTTACTGCACTACAGTGTGGTGGTCTGTTTAAAGATCAACCTAAGGATGCTACCATCAAATATAGAATTGTGAAGATATACTTTTGGGAATTTCTATTTCTTCTGGACAATGAAGGACTAACTGTGATATGGAGTTAGTGAAAGTCACTCAGTTGTGTCTGACTCTTTGTGACCCCATGGACTACACAGTCCATGGGATTCTCCAGGCCAGAATGCTGGAGTGGGTAGCCTTTCCCTTCTCCAGGGACTCTACCCAACCCAGGTCTCCCATACTGCAGGTGGATTCTTTACCAACTGAGCCACAAGGGAAGCCGAAGTTGCTGGAATAGAGCATGTGGGGAAATTTTAAATGAAAGTTTAGGAGCTTTGTGGCCTCTTCTAACTTCATGGACTATGTTTTACAAATGTAGTAATCAACATGAATTTAATCAACCAATATTTAGTTTTTGCTATCATTCCACAAAGAAAAATGGCAGAGGAATTTGCCTTAGCTTTGGCTTTTTATGCAGCACATCTTGGTTTCTTGGACTGGCTGTAAAAATGACCACAGACTAAGTAGTTTGAAGCCATATACATTTATTCTCTTGCAGTTCTGGAAGCCAGAAGTATGAAATCAATAATACTGGGTTAAAATCAAGGTGTCAGCAGGACGGTACTAGGGAAGAATCCATTCTTTTCCCCCTTTCAGCTTCTGGTGGTGCTGGCATTCCTCAGCTCATGGCTGCATCACTCCCATCTACTCCTCTGTAGTCACATGGGCTTCTCTTTCATTTAAAATCCCCCTCTAACTCTGAGTTATGAGGATGCGTGAAACCACATTCAGAATCTGTCTCCTTAGCTCAAGGTCCTTAACTTAATCACATGTGCAAAGACCCTTTTCTCCAATAAGGTAACATTCACAGGTTCCAGAGATTGAAGTATATATTTGTAGGACCATTTTCAGCCTATCATAGAAAAATTAATTTAATCTCCTAAAATTTCATAGTTTCAATCTGCTCTTTATCTTATTTGTGGATCTAAAAAATACCCAAGCCAATACTTATTTTATGATTGTCTGCTTTTACTTCTTACTTCCTCATGCTACCTTTCCCCATCCCATGTTAACAAGCTTCTCTGATTCTTAAAAACTGTAGTTTAATAAACAATAGAATTCAGGTTTAAAAAAATTGTCACAAGGTAGCACATTTAGGGCCTTATGTAAGTAAATTCAAATCCTCTTTAAGAGAATAAGGTGTACCCTTACATAGCAGAGAAAAATACCTAAATGAAAATAAGGTCTCAGGAAAGAAAAAAAAAATGTACAAGGAAGCAACATAATAAACAAAAATATTTAGAAAAAACAAACATCAAAATTAGATCCACAGAAACTTCAATATAGTAAAATCCATCAAAAATGTTTCCACAGTTCACAGTTTAAAATACTGATTACTAAATCCTAGGATCCCAAAACACAGCAGGCTCGTTACAATGGCTCAACATAATCATTTTATTAATTTGTAATAACACAAAGCCAATTTTTCATGATAGGTTTTTGAGCACAACTCATAATTTTATGGGCTTCAACCAGCTAGAATTCCTAGACTCAGAACAAAGTAAATGTGTTTAGTATGGCTAGAGAAATAAAAATGGGAATCAAGGTCATGAGAAGGGAAAAAAAAAACTATCAAGAATAATAGAGGAGTTTTTACATTTCAGAGAAATTTTGAAATAAAAATACAAAAATACTTGAAATTTAAAAGTAAATGGCTAGATTAGATAGCAGATTAATAGAGAATAACAATAGCTAATTCTTAATGAGGTTTACTATATGCCAAGTACACTTTTGAGCACTTACATTAATTTAAAAATTTAATATTATAACAATCCATGAAGTATTATTATTTACTTCATTTTACAGATAAAAAGGGCTTCCCAGGTGGCACTAATGGTAAAAAACCTACCTCTCAATGCAGGAGACAGAAGAAACATGGGTTCAATCCCTGGGTCAGAAAGATGCCTGAGAGGAGGAAATGGTAACCCACTCCAGTGTTCTTACTTGGAGCATCCCATGGACAGAGATGATTGAGGAGCTACAGTCCATGGGGTCACAAAGAGTCAGACACAACTGAGCAACTAGGCACAGATTAAAAAATACTTATAATAAGACAACGAATTAAGACATCGGTTTAAATTGAATAACTAGTGGATACCAGAACTAAGGTTAAAACCTCAGCAGTCTGTCTGCAAAGGCCACTCTCCTCTATAATATTCTGCCAACTTGATTAGCCATACTTGAAAACAGAATTCCAGAACTAGGACACAATCCAGAAAAAATTTTAAAAATTGTAGAAATGAAGAGAAGGAAAATATGAAGGAGAGATGAGAAACAGAAGATAGAGTAAGATGGCATAACATACATCTAATTGAATTTCTAAAGGAGAGACTAGAGAAAATGTAGGGAAGATAATATTAAAATAGATAATTTTCAGAAGTTCTTCAAATGAATAAAAGAGATGAAGCCATCTATTTAGGAGTCACAAGCAATTCCAAAGAGGACTGAAAAAAAAGAAAGAAAGAAAAACTCACGCATAGACACTTGCTAGTAAAAATGCAGAACACCAAAGAAAAGTGCTATTCAAGAATAAAGGTGAAATTAAGGCATGGCAGAAAGTGAAGAGGAACTGAAAAGCCTCTTGATGAAAGTGAAAGAGGAGAGTGAAAAAGTTGGCTTAAAGCTCAACATTCATAAAACGAAGATCAAGGCATCCGGTCCCATCACTTCACGGGAAATAGATGGGGAAACAGTGGAAACAGTGTCAGACTTTATTTTTTGGGGCTCCAAAATCACTGCAGATGGTGACTGTAGCCACGAAATTAAAAGACGTTTACTCCTAGGAAGAAAAGTTATGACCAACCTAGACAGCATTTTGAAAAGCTGAGACATTACTTTGCCAACTAAGGTCCGTCTAGTCAAGGCTATGGTTTTTCCTGTGGTCATGTATGGATGTGAGAGCTGGACTGTGAAGAAGGCTGAGCGCCGAAGAATTGATGCTTTTGAACTGTGGTGTTGGAGAAGACTCTCGTGAGTCCCTTGGACTGCAAGGAGATCCAACCAGTCCATTCTGATAGAGATCAGCCCTGGGATTTCTTTGGAAGGGCTGATGTTGAAGCTGAAACTCCAGTACTTTGGCCACCTCATGTGAAGAGTTGACTCATTGAAGAAGACTCTGATGCTGGGAGGGATTGGGGGCAGGAGGAGAAGGGGACAACAGAGGATGAGATGGCTGGATGGGATCACTGAGTCGATGGACGTGAGTCTGAGTGAACTCTGGGAGGTGGTGATGGACAAGGAGGCCTGGTGTGCTGCAATTCATGGGGTTGCAAAGAGTCGGACACGACTGAGCGACTGAAATGAACCGACAAGCAAAAAGAAACTTGAAGTGTGTAACAACAAAGAAATTCAGCAGAGGAAATTACAGAGGAGTTGAAAAATGATCCTAGAAATATTGTAGTTCTAAAGAATAAGTGGGAAAGTCAAGTTTAAAAAATGGAATATATTTTAGGTAATCTAGAAACAACAGACTGGTTCCAAATAGGAAAAGGAGTGCGTTAAGGCTGTATATTGTCACCATGTTTATTTAACTTATATGCAGAGTACATCATGAGAAATGCTGGACTGGAAGAAATACAAGTTGGAATCAAGATTGCTGGGAGAAATATCAATAACCTCAGATATGCAGATGACACCACCCTTATGGCAGACAGTGAAGAGGAACTAAAAAGCCTCTTGATGAAAGGGAAAGTGGAGAGTGAAAAGGTTGGCTTAAAGTTCAACATTCAGAAAACGAAGATCATGGCATCTGGTCCCATCACTCCATGGGAAATAGATGGAGAAATAGTGGAAACAGTGTCAGACTTTGTTTTTCTGGGCTCCCAAATCACTGCAGATGGTGACTGCAGCCATGAAATTAAAAGATGCTTACTCCTTGGAAGGAAAGTTATGACCAACCTAGATAGCATATTCAAAAGCAGAGACATCACTTTGCCAACAAAGGTTCGCCTAGTCAAGGCTATGGTCTTTCCTGTGGTCATGTATGGATGTGAGAGCTAGACTGTGAAGAAGGCTGAGCACCAAAGAATTGATGCTTTTGAACTGTGGTGTTGGAGAAGACTCTTGAGAGTCCCTTGGACTGCAAGGAGATCCAAGCAGTCCATTCTGAAGGAGATCAGCCCTGGGATTTCTTTGGAAGGAATGATGCTAAAGCTGAAACTCCAGTATTTTGGCCACCTCATGCGAAGAGTTGACTCATTGGAGAAGACTCTGATGCTGGGAGGGATTGGGGGCAGGAGGAGAAGGGGACGACAGAGGATGAGATGGCTGGATGGCATCACTGACTCGATGGATGTGAGTCTGAGTGACCTCCAGGAGTTGGTGATGGACAGGGAGGCCTGGCGTGCTGCAGTTCATGGGGTCGCAAAGAGTCAGACACGACTGAGCGACTGATCTGATCTGATCTGATACAAGCATTGATTATATAAGTCAGTAATGAAAGTGAAAGTCACTCAGTTGTGCCCCACTCTTTTTCAACCCCATGGACTATACAGTCCATGGAATTCTCCAGGCCAGAATACTGAAGTGGGTAACCTTTCCCTTCTCTCAGGAATCTTTCCACCCCAGGGATCAAACCTAGGTCTCTTACATTGCAGGTGGATTCTTTACCAGCTGAGTCAATGATATCTAATTTGTGGTTTTAAACACATCAAAATAGAGCTGAGATACTGATCAACAACCTATAACAACAACAACAAAAAGAAACACAAGATTTTCTGATATGTGTGAACTGTGATTTTCAGACCAGTCCTCCTATTCAGAATGTATAGTAATTCAAATGTTGAAAGAACACACAACAACATAAATCTGTCTAAATTAATTTATTGGAAAGTGCCTAAGGAAGAAAGAGAATGGCAACATACTCCAGTATTCTTGCCTGGAGAATCCCATGGACAGAGGAACCTGGCGGGCTATAGTCCATAGGGTCACAAAGAATCAGACACACAACTGTGGCAATTTAGCATGCAAAGAACAAAAAAGTTTACAGGTCCATAATCCAGGACAAATAGCAGTCTAGAAAGATATATTTGAATAGCTATCACTTTCAATGAAGGGTATCTCCTCACATGGCTCAAGTGCCTGCCCTCTTTCTGGGGTTTCTCTCAACTTGGACGTGGGGTATCTCCACAAGGCCAGTCCAGTGAAGGGCAGTCACCACTCCTGACCTTGGACATGGGGTATCTCCTCTCGAATGCTCACGGCTCCAGTGCCACACTGGCCACTCCAGTGCTGCCCAAAGGAAAAAATGAAAAATATACCCATTTGTATGCAGAGTTCCACAGAATAGCAAGGAGAGATAAGAAAGCGTTCCTCAGTGATCACTGCAAAGAAATAGAGGAAAACAATAGAATGGGAAAGACTAGAAATCTCAAGAAAATTAGAGCTATCAAGGGAACATTTCATACAAAGATGGACTCAATAAAGGACAGAAATGGTAGGGACCTAACAGAAGCAGAAGATATTAAGAAGAGGTGGCAAGAATACACAGAAGAACTGTACAAAAAAGATCCTCACAACCCAGATAATCAGTATGGGGTGATCACTCACTTATAGCCAGACATCCTGGAATGTCAAGTCAAGCGGGCCTTAGAAAGCATCACTACAAACAAAGCTAGTGGAGGTGATGGAATTCCAGTTGAGCTATTTCAAATCCTGAAAGATGATGCTGTGAAAGTGCTGCACTCAATATGCCAGCAAATTTGGAAAACTCAGCAGTGGCCACAGGACTGGAAAAGGTAAATTTTTATTCCAATCCCAAAGAAAGGCAATGCCAAAGAATGCTCAAACTACCGCACAATTGCACTCATCTCACACTCTAGTAAAGTAATGCTCAAAATTCTCCAAGCCAGGCTTCAGCAATATGTGAACTGTAAACTTCCAGATGTTCAAGCTGGTATTAGAAAAGACAGAGGAACCAGAGATCAAATTGCCAACATCTGCTGGATCATCAAAAAAGCAAGAGAGTTCTAGGAAAACATCTATTTTTGCTTCAGTGACTATGCCAAAGCCTTTGACTGCGTGGATCACAATAAGTTATTGAAAATTCTGAAAGAGATGGGAATACCAGACCACCTGACCTGCCTCTTGAGAAATCTGTATGCAGGTCAGGAAGCAACAGTTAGAACTGGACATGGAACAACAGACTGGTTCCAAATAGGAAAAGGGGTACATCAAGGCTGTATATTGTCACCCTGCTTATTTAATTTATATGCAGAGTACATCATGAGAAGTGCTAGGCTGGAGGAAGCATAAGCAGGAATCAAGATTGCCTGGAGAAATGTCAATAACCTCAGATATGCAGATGACACCACTCTTATGGCAGAAAGTGAAGAAGAACTAAAGAGCCTCTTGATGAAAGTGAAAGAGGAGAATGAAAATGTTGGCTTAAAGCTCAACATTCAGAAAATGAAGATCATGGTATCCTGTCCCATCACTTCATGGCAAATAGATGGAGAAACAGTGGAAAGAATGACAGACTTTATTTTGGGGGGCTCCAAAATCACTGCAGATGGTGACTGTAGCCATGAAATTAAAAGACGCTTGCTGTTTGGAAGAAAAGTTTTGACCAACCTAGACAGCATATTAAAAAGCAGAGACATTACTTTGCCAACAAAAGTCCATCTAGTCAAGGCTACGGTTTTTCCAGTAGTCATGTATGGATGTGAGAGTTGGACTATAAAGAAGCTGAGTGCCGAAGAAGTGATGCTTTTGAACTGTGGTGTTGGAGAAGACTCTTGAGAGTCCCTTGGACTGCAAGGAGATCCAACCAGTCCATCCTAAAGGAAATCAGTCCTGAATATTCATTGGAAGGACTGATGCTGAAGCTGAAACTCCAGTACTTTGGCCACCTGATGCGAAGAGCTGACTCATTTGAAAAGACCGTAATGCTGGGAAAGATTGAAGGCTGGAGCAGAAGGGACGACAGAGGATGAAGTGATTGAATGGCATCACTGACCAGTGGCCATGAGTTTGAGTAAGCTCTGGGAGTTGGTGATAGTCAGGGAGGACTGGCACACTCCAGTCCACGGTGTCGCAAAGAGTCGGACATGAGTGAGCAACTGAACTGAACTGAACTGAGTCTCTAGAATATATAAAGAACACTCAAAATTTAATATTAATAGAACAAACAGTCCAAATGGAATTTGAATATATTCGTTGAGGTTCTCCAAAGAAATATAACTTATAGGATTGTTTGATTGATTGATTGATCATAGGAACTGCCTCACTCAGTCGTGGAAGCTAAGAATTATCTGCCTTCTTCAAGTTTGAGAGCCAAGAAAACCAGTGGTGTAATTCAGTTTGAGTTTGAAGGCCTGAAAATCAGGAGCTCTGATATCAAAGAGTGGGAGAATACAAATGTTCCAGCTCTAGCAGAGAAAGCAAATCTCCCCTTTCTCCATGTTTTTGTTCAGTTTAGGCCCCCAACAGATTCGGTTATGCTCGTTCACAAGAGAATAATTTTCTTTTTCTTAGCAATTCACGTGTTGATATCTTTTTAAAACAACTTCACAAACACAACAGAAATAATGTTTTTCCAGAGGGCATTGCTTAGCCCAATCAAGCTGACACATAAAATGACCCACCATAATGAACGAAAGACATGAATGGGCATTTTATGAAAGTGATATGGAGACGGCAAACAATCCATGAAAAGATATTCAACATCAGTAGACACTAGAAATGCAAATTAAAACCATAATATATCATGATATACCTTTGAGAATATATAAAATTAAGGAAAAAAAGCAAAGTGACAACATCAAGCTGGCAAGGATGTAGAGAAATTGGTCACTCATATACAGTTAATGGGAATGTGAAATGGTGCAGTCTAACAAACGGTTCAGCAGTTTATTAGAAATCTAAATATTCAGATACCATGCACTCTAGCAACTGACATCTTCAGCATTTATCCTGGTTAAATGAAAACATACTTATACGAAACCTTGTTCTTATTATTTATCATAGCCAAACATTGGCAATAAATTATATGTTATTCAATAGTTGAATAGTTAAACAAACCAAAGTATATGTATACTCTGAAATATTATTCAACAACTAAAAGAAGCAAAGTACTGATGCATGCAACAATTTGGGTAATTAGATTGAGTTAAGAAAGATAGCCCCCCAAAATTGCAGGCTGTGGCACTCGCCTATATAATTTTTTAAAAATTATAAAATTATACAGAGGATAATGTTACAGTGGTTGTAAAGGGTTAAGAAATGAGTAAGAGATGGAGGAAATCATAGCTACAAAAAGGCACACAAGGATTCCTTGCAGTGAAGGGACTCTTATATTCCTGTATCAATGTCCATATCCTGCTTGTGATATTGCCCTATGATTTTGAAAGGCATTGCTGCTGCTGCTGCTAAGTCACTTCAATCATGTCCGAGTCTGTGCAGCCCCATAGACTGCAGCCCACCAGGCTCCCCCGTGCCTGGAATTCTCCAGGCAAGAACACTGGAGTGGGCTGCCATTTTCTTCTCCAATGCATGAAAGTGAAAAGTGAAAGTGAAGTCACTCAGTCGTGTCTGACTCTTCACGACCCCATGGATTGCAGCCCACCAGGCTCCTCCGTCTATGGGATTCTCCATGTAAGAGTACTGGAGTGGGGTGCCACTGCCTTATCCGTTGAAAGGCATTACCATTGAAGGAAATGAGTAAATGATACATGGTAGTTCTCCTCATTATTTCACAAAGTTGTATATGAATCTACAGTTTCTCCCCAAAAAGTTTAACTAAAAAAAGAAAGGAAAGAAAAGAAGAGAAAAGATAGATGGGGAAAAAAATCTTACAAAGAAGATCAGTAAGGGGAAAAATAGCCCTGTCAAATATTAAACCATACTAACAAAGCCTTTGTAATTAAAATAGTGTAACTCCAATACACAGGTAAATTCCTGACCAATGAAACTTATGGGAAATGCCAGAAATAAAAAAGTACATATGAAAATGCATCGTGTGACAAAGATTCAATTTGAAATCACTCAAGAAAGGAAAGATTCAGGGAAAAACCACATTTGAATGGCAACTGAATAGCCAGCTATGAAGTAATGCACACTGTGCATCAAATAATTTCCAACAGGAGTAAAAATCTAAATGTAAAAGCTAAAAGCCAAAAACAAACATGAAATCCAACAAACAGTCATGAAAGTGCTACAGAACTGTGGGGAACCATTATAACTTGGGTGTTGGGAAGCCTTTCCAAAGAAGCTTCTATGTACATCAGACTACAACTAATATTTTTTGTTTGTTTGTTTCAAAAGAAGATCTATAAACAAGGGAAAAGCTAAGTCATGAATTATGGCATCTAGTTAACAGTACATATAGCCAAAAAAATATAAGTAGACTAGGTACATAACAACAATAAGACAAAATGGAAAAATGACCAAAAACCAAGAATATGCTTTACATAATAAATAGGTATGAGAATACACAAACCTTACCAGTTTTCAGGAAAACACAAATTCAAATTACAATTAAGTAACATCCTGTGAGACAGGCAAAACAGAGAAATCCAGTAATATCAAGTCTGGGTGGGGATATTCAGTTCAGCTCAGTCCAGTTGCTCAGTTGTGTCCAGCTTTTTGCAACCCCTTGTACTCCAATATGTCAGACCTCCCTGTCCATCACCAACTCCCAGAGCTTGCTCAAATTCATGTCTGTTGAATTGATGATGCCATCCAACCATCTCATCCTCTATCATCCCCTTCTCCTCCTGCCTTCAACCTTTCCCAGCATCAGGGTCTTTCCCAGTGAGTCAGTTCTTTGGTTCAGTTGACCAAAATAGCGGAGATTCAGCTACAGCATCAGTCCTTCCAATGAATATTCAGGAAGGCTTCCTTTAGGATTGACTTGTTTGACCTCCTTGCTGTCCAAGGGACTCTCAGGAGTCTTCTCCAACACCACAGTTCAAAAGGGTCAATTCTTTGGCACTCAGCTTTCCTTGTAGTCCAACTCTCACATCCATACATGGCCACTGGAAAAACCATAGCTTGGAGTTGACAGACCTTTGTCGGCAAAATAATGTCTCTGCTTTTTAATATGCTGTCTAGGTTGGTCATTGCTTTTCTTCCAAGGAGTAAGTGTCTTTTAATTTCATGGCTTCAGTCTCCATCTCCAGTGATTTTGGAGCCCCCCAAAAAGTCTGCCACTCCTTCCACTGTTTCTCCATCTATTTGCCATGAAGTGATGGGACAGAATACCATGATCTTAGTTTTCTGAATGTTGAGCTTTAAGCCAATTTTTTCACTCTCCTCTTTCACTTTCACCAAGAGGCTTTTTAGTTCTTCTTCACTTCATGCCATAAGGGTGGTGTCATCTGCATATCTGAGGTTATCGATATTTCTCCCAGCAATCTTGATTCCAGCTTGTGCTTTATCCAGTCTGGCATTTCACATGATGTACTCTGCATATAAGTTAAATAAGCAGGGTGACAATATACAGCCTTGACATATTCCTTTCCCGATTTGGAACCAGTCTGTTGTTCCATGTCCGGTTCTAACTGCTACTTCTTCACCTGCGTACAGATCAAGTGGACTGGTACTCCCATCTCTTTCAGAATTTTTCACGGTTTGTTGTGATCTACACAGTGAAAGGCTTTGGCATAGTCTATAATGCAGAAGTAGATATTTTCTCTTTTGCTTTTTCCATGATCCAACGGATATTATCAATTTGATCTCTGGTTCCTCTGCCTTTTCTAAATCCAGCTTGAACATCTGGAAGTTCACTGTTCACATATTGCTGAAGCCTGGCTTAGAGAATTTTCAGCATTACTTTACTAGCGTGTGAGTACAACTGTGCAGTAGTTTGAACATTCTTTGGTGGGGATATAGAGCAATACAAGAACATATTAATTGCCTGTGAAAGTATCAACTGATACAAACACTGTGAGATTAAGTAGGTACATATTTTGGTCCCCAGTATATTCTCATTTATGTATCTGGGAGAATCTTTTGCTTGGGTGTATCAGGAGATTTCTGTGAAGCTGACTGGAGGACAATTCACTTAGAAATAATGAGTGTGACCTTTAAGGCTAGATCATCTGGTTTCCAATCCAATTTCCAACATTTCTAGATCTGAACTGTGGGCACATTACTAAAATGCTCCATACTTCAGTTTACTTATGTTAGCTGTTGGGCTAATATTGGTACACGGTGTTTTCCTCATAGGTTTGCTCTGAGTATTACATGAGTCAATACTTGCTAAGTAACTTTGAAGTAAATAATGATTATGATGGTTATGGTGGTGATAATGATGGTGTTAAAGAAAAAGATCACAGCTATGAATGAGCTATGACGACATGCATCATCCTGAATGAATTGCACAAAGAACTGAGTGGAAAAGAGTAAAGTTATCAAAAATAAATAAAGGAATACTATCATGTGTATATAACTTTAAATATGCAAAATTAAAGTGTATTGCTTAGGAATTATGTATTATCAGTACAGTTCTTAAGAAAACTGTTACAAAGAAAATTTCATGGCAATTTAATGGCAATTTCAATTAAATGATGGGGGAATAAGTAGGGGAGAATAGGAATGGAAAATGACATATTTGGGGAAAATAGGAAAATTCAGCAGTATTGAGAATATTCTTTTTCTTATCTTGTGTAGTGGGTATGCTAGCATGCTTTCTTATTCTTTATAATTAAATAATTTATACTGTTTATATTATTCACTTTATTTTCTAAGTGTGGAATATTTCATAATAAAATTATTATTCAAAAAAAGGATTGAATCCTTTTGTATTACCCTCTTCCAGCATGTGCTTTTCTTTAGTCCTTGGAAAATATATGACAGACTCCTTAACTTAAACTTGAAATTTCAAGTTTAATTCTGATAATTGCTGTGACATGGAGACATGAAGCTGCTGCTGCTACTGCTAAGTCGCTTCAGTCGTGTCCGACTCTGTGCGACCCCACAGACGGCAGCCCACCAGGCTCTGCCGTCCCTGGGATTCTCCAGGCAAGAACACTGGAGTGGGTCACCATTGCCTTCTCCATTGTGTGAAAATGAAAAGTGAAAGTGAAGTCGCTCAGTCGTGTCCGACTCGTAGCTACCCAATGGACTGCAGCTCACCAGGCTCCTCCATCCATGGGATTTTCCAGGCAAGAGTACTGGAGTGGCTTGCCATTGCCTTCTCCGGACATGAAGCTACCAGTATGTCATTCAGGAATAAAAAGTAAAAATTCTGGATTCTCCGACGTTACCTACCTCCAAACCTTAAAATTTACTCAAATTGCAGTAAAATTACTCTTAAAATAGATACCTGTGAACGTTGCTCTTCCTCATGACCTTAGTTTCAATGGAACTTCTGGAATTGATGGGTTTTATTTCACTGCTCAGATTCAGCTAATGTTTGTGAAGTGTCTACTACTTGTCAAATTCTGTTCTAGCTGCCTAGAAGGGACTCCCTTGTACAAGACAATCATGAATACCGGCTTCATGGGATCCAGAGTTCACCCAGGAAAAGCAGAGATAAACAGATATTTTCAAATTTGATGATTGTTCCTAAGCAATATAGAGCATGAGATCATAGTATTTCCTCTTGTCACAGTAAGTAGGATAACACGGACCTAATGTAGGTGATCTAGCCTTGTGATTAGGCACATAGGATCTTGAGTCAGAAGACTTGGTTTTATGTCTCTGTGACACCATTTACAGACTTTCGTCTCTAAGCAATTTATTTAACATTTCTGATCTCTAGGTTCCTTATAACAAAGTGCCTAATGTGGTGGGCTGCCATCTATGGGATCGCACAGAGTGGGACATGACTGAAGCGACTTAGCAGCAGCAGCAGCAGCAATGTGGTATAAACACTCAAATATTTCTTGAATTCATGAATGAATTAGTGATTGAGTGAATAAATAAATGGATGGTATTTTATACCATTTGTGTTAGAATGAATATTAATTGGTCACCAGTTATTAATGAGATAACCAAAAAGTCCTACTGTATAGCACGGGAAACTATATTCAATATTTTGTAATAACCTATAATGGAAGAGAATGTAAAAAATGATATATACTTATATATACTTGTACAATTGAATCATTTTTCTGTATACCTGAAACTAATACAGCATTGTTAATCAACTATATTTTAATACAAATTTTAAAAATAAAAAATAATTTAAAAATATTAATGAAATAATTATAATAAAGACACAACTTTGTTAAGGAACTTGGAATTATGTAATAATTGTTTCCCTGAAAAAGTTATGTACACAGAAAAATTTTGGTGATATTTGAATATAATAGTAGCAAAAAAATTTTAATTTCTGAGACTATTCATATTTATCTTAGAATTTTATTTCTTTTTCTCATTTATGCAACAGAATGAACTCGCAATCATACAAATGGGAAATAATTTTATTTTTCTCCACATTCTAATTCAAATATGAATCACCCTTCCCCCTCCCTTGTCCATAGAAATGACAGACTTCAAAGTTTCTTCTCTTTCCAGCTAAGGTTTAACCACTGATTCAGGAAAGGATAGTCATCTGCTTCTCTTTCTTACATCTTCCCTTTCATCCTGTTAGGACCTTCAAGGTCAGGAGAAGGATAGTAAATTAAAGAAAAATAAGGACAAAGTCATTTATTAGTTGCTACTGTTCTTTCTTCTGTCTTGCTTGTTGATATCATCTGTCATGGAGCTTCCCTTATAGCTCAGTCAATAAAGAATCTGCCTGCAGTACAGGAGACCTGGGTTCGATCCTTGGGTTGGGAAGATCCCCTGGAGAAGGAAGTGACAACCCACTCCAGTATTATAGCATGGGAAATCTCATGGACAGAGGAGCCTGGTGGGGTAGAGTTCATGGGGTCACAAAGAGTCGGGCACAACTAAGCGACTAACACCTACCATCTGTCATGAAGTGAAGTGAAGTCACTCAGTCGTGTCCAACTCTTTGCGACCCCATGGACTGTAGCCTACCAGGCTCCTCCCTCCATGGGATTCTCCAGGCAAGAGTACTGGAGTGGGTTGCCATTTCCTTCTCCAGGGGATCTTCCCAACCCAGGGATCGAACCCGGGTCTCCCGCATTCCAGGCAGAAGCTTTAACCTCTGAGCCAAAGTGGACTTCTAAATGACAGCTTCTTATATTTCAGGATACATCTTCTTGCCTGGACTCCATATGCAGAGAAACTCCTGCATTGGACAGCTTCTGGATTGGAGGGTGCTTTCTTCAGTTGACCACTGGGGATGCACCATTAGCCCCTGCTCTGAATTCTGCTTCTACCTTCCTATAGGCAGCCAAGCAATTTCTGAAAAGCCAAGGCTGAAACGGGGAGATCTTTTGAGAATCACAAGACATAAGAGAGTAGAGGGAAGAATGGAAGGGGAAAGAAGAAAAGAAAATATGAGACATCTAAAAGACTAAATGGGGCAGTCTGAACCAGGATGTTTCTAAATTATAGGGAACAGAGACAGTCACTTTTTCTACAGATCAAGGAAGTTGCAATGGGAGAGTATACCAAGGGTCTGGAACAACTGCCTAGAGACAACTTCTGTCGACAATGGGGGTGTTTAATAATAAGCTATAAAAGGTCTCATTTAGGATGAATGTAAGCCACCAGTTTATCTGGGTGAATAAAGGAAGAAAAGAGTACAAGGGGAAAATAAAGATATAAATCACCTATGAGTTATAATTCCCCAAATGCACAAGGTCACAGACCATTCCACTAATATTTTACTTCATTTTGGTCCGATTTTTAGTGTTAAAAAGACAAATGCTCTTTGGATAATATATGGACTCTATTGAAATGGCATAGTTACCATAGAAACTCAAAGGTTTTGTTAATATACATCATATTAAGAGAAGTGCAATTTAGGGAAAGCTAGCCTACTAACTTTCAGAGGTTAACAAAACATTCATGGAATGTCAAGTGCATGTCAGTGCCAACACAGTAATAGCTGTGCCTTGGTATTCAATATCTTGATGCATGACTTGGAAGCAATGGCCATGTATTGCTATCCTATTAGGACACATGGTCACTTTCCTGTGTGGAGCAAGCATAGTATAAACACGTGAAATAACAAGATAAGATCCAAGCATGGCAACAACCCAAAACACATCAGCGTCACTGAAATAGAGACCATTGTGATTTGAGCACTGTTCCCTGAGGAAGCTGTATCTCTTGAATAGAGGTTTTTAAAATCAATGGCAACCCACTCTAGTGTTCTTGCCTGGAGAATCCCAGGGACGGGGGAGCCTGGTGGGCTGTCGTCTATGGGGTCGCACAGAGTCGGACATGACTGAAGTGACTTAGCAGCAGCAGCAGCAAGGAAATTGTACTAAGGGCAGCAATATGGCTTCATCATTACTGTACTAATGTAGTCATTGGCCTTTTCACATAGGAATGCAGATAAAAGCTCACTCTGTGGAATGTAGAATTCCCAGACACTCCTTAATATGTGTCTTCTAACTGCAGCATATGAGCCTAATGAAACTGTTGGTGCTGTGTTATTATTGTACATTTTGGATATGTGAAGAAATTGAGTAACTCATTTATAAAATAACATATTCCATATGCAACTAACCAAAAGCTGATTTCACAAAGATCCCTATATTTCAACATAGAATCACAAGCTCATGAGGTTAGGTAGAGCAAATATTACTCTGTTTTACAGGGGTGGTAATCATGGCTGGGAGGTTACCTGCCCAAAGTTAAACAGTCTGTAATCATTAGAGTTAAAATTTGTTCTAAGTCCTGTGACTCCAATCTAGTACTCTTTTGGTTTATAAAATGTCACAGAGGTAGGAAAAGTATTTATGTTTTTGGTAGAAAAATTAAGTCAATAAAATATTCTGTATATTTTGAGTATTTTTTCTATGACATTAAAATAGGATTTATGGACAATTTATTTGCAAAATAGGCACGAATTGACATTAATTTTCTATTAAAATGACACTGTGTGGGACAATTATATTAATAAAATGAAGAAATTAGGTCTAATAGACTTTAATAACAGATAGAAAGTAATGACTTCATTCTTTGAAAATCACCTTAGAACTGTCTTGTATTATTTTTAAGGAGAATAGTGCAGCTAAAGAACTCTCTCCTGAGGGCTCATTTTATCTGCAGTCTTCTAATGTAGTTTGAATTTTCCTTGAGTGTCCAGGTACCTCTGGACCAAAATATAGGCTAAATGTCTTCTTTACAGTAAACTTCCAGAAAAAAAGAAAATTACAAGATATCCAGGATTAATGTGGGGCTTCCCTGGTTTCTCAGATGGTAAAGAATCTGCCTGCAATGCAGGAGACCCGGATTGAATCTCTGGTTTGGGAAAATTACCTGGAAAAGGGAATGGCTAAGCACAGTGGTATTCTTGCCTGGAGAATTAATTCTATAGGCAGAGGAGAATAGTTACAGTCTATGGGATCACAAAGAGTTGGACATAACTGAGTCCAGGTACCTCTGGGACAAAGTGAGAGTGAAAGTCACTCAGTCGTGTCTTACTCTTTGCAATCTCATGGACTATACACTCCTTGGAATTCTCCAGGCCAAAATTCTGGAGTGGGTAGGCCTTTGATTTTTCTGGGGGATCTTTGCAACCCAGGCATTGAACCCAGGTCTCCCGCACACCAAGTGGATTCTTTACCAACTGAGGTGCCAAGTAAGACAAAATAGAGGCTCTGACAAAATAGAGGCTAAGAGTCCTCTTTCTTTGGGATTGGAATAAAAACTGGCCTTTTCCAGTCCTGTGGCCACTGCTGCATTTTCCAGATTTGCTGGCATATTGAGTGTAGCACTTTCACATCATCATCTTTTAAGATTTGAAATAGCTCAAATGGAATTTCATCACCTCCACTAGCTTTGTTTGGAGTGATGCTTTAATCTCAAAGAAAGGCAAAGACAAAGAATATTCAAACTGCCGCACAATTGCACTCAGCAGTGACATTGTACAGGAGACAGGAATCAAGACCATACCCATGGAAAAGAAATGCACAAAAGCAAAATGGCTGTCTGAGGAGGCCTTACAAATAGCTGTTAAAAGAAGAGAAGTGAAAAGCAAAGGAGGAAAAGAAAGATATAAGCATCTGAATGTAGAGTTCCAAAGAATAGCAAGGAGAGATAAGAAAGCCTTCCTCAGTGATCAATGCAAAGAAATAGAGGAAAACAACAGAATGAGAAAGACTAGAGATCTCTTCAAGAAAATTAGAGATACCAAGGGAACATTTCATGCAAAGATGGGCTCGATAAAGGACAGGAATGGTATGGACCTAACAGAAGAAGATATTAAAAAGAGGTGGCAAGAATACACAGAAGAACTGTACAAAAAAAGATCTTCATGACCCAGATAATCAGGATGGTGTGATCACTGACCTAAAGCCAGACTTCCTGGAATGTGAAGTCATGTGGGCCTTAGAAAGCTTCACTGCAAACAAAACTAGTGGAGGTGGTGAAATTCCAGTGGAGCTATTCCAAATCCTGAAAGATGATGCTGTGAAAGTGCTGCACTCAATATGCCAGTAAATATTGAAAACTCAGCAGTGGCCACAGGACTGGAAAGGTCAGTTTTCATTCCAATCCCAAAGAAAGACAATGTCGAAGAATGCTCAAACTACTGCACAATTGCACTCATCTCACACGCTCGTAAAGTAATGCTTAAAATTCTCCAAGCCAGGCTTCAGCAATAAGTGAACCGTGAACTTCCAGATGTTCAAGCTGGTTTTAGAAAAAGCAGAGGAACCAGAGATCAACTTGCCAGCATCCGATGGATCATTGAAAAAGCAAGAGAGTTACAGAAAAACATCTATTTCTGCTCTATTGATTATGCCAAAGCCTTTGATTGTGTGCCAAGTCACTTCAGTCGTGTCCGACTCTGTGTGACCCCACAGACAGAAGCCCACCAGGCTCCCCTGTCCCTGGGATTCTCCAGGCAAGAATACTGGAGTGGGTTGCCATTTCCTTCTCCAACGTATGAAAGTGAAAAGCGAAAGTGAAGTCGCTCAGTCGTGTCCGACTCTTAGCGACCCCATGGACTGGAGCCTACCAGGCTCCTCCATCCATGGGATTTTCCAGGCAAAAGTACTGGGGTGGGGTGCCATTGCCTTTGATTGTGTGGATCACAATAAACTGTGGAAAATTCTGAAAAATATGGGAATACCAGACCACCTGACCTGCCTCTTGAGAAACCTATATGCAGGTCAGGAAGCAACAGTTAGAACTGGACATGGAACAACAGACTGGTTCCAAATAGGAAAAGGAGTACATCAAGGCTGTATATTGTCACCCTGTTTATTTAACTTCTATGCAGAGTACATCATGACAAGCGCTGGGCTGGAGGGTCCACAAGCTGGAATCAAGATTACAGGGAGAAATATCAATAACCTCAGATATGCAGATGATACCACCCTTATGGCAGAAAGTGAAGAGGAACTAAAGAGCCTCTTGATGAAAGTGAAAGAGGAGAATGAAAATGTTGGCTTAAAACTCAACATTCAGAAAACTAAGATCATGGTGTCTGGTCCCATCATTTCATGGCAAATAGATGAGGAAACAATGGAAACAGTGAGAGACTTTATTTTGGGGGCTCCAAAATCACTGCAAATGGTGATTACAGCCATGAAATTAAAAGATGCTTGCTCATTGGATGAAAAGCTCTACTCACCTAGACAGCATATTAAAAAGCAGAAGCATTACTTTGCCAACAAAGGTTCATCTAGTCAAAGCTATGGTTTTTCCAGTAGTCATGTATGGATGTGAGAGTTGGACTATAAAGAAAGGTGAGTGCCGAAGAATTGATGTTTTTGAATTGTGGTGTTGGAGAAGACTCTTGAGAGTCCCTTGGACAGCAAGGAGATCCAACCAGTTCATCCTAAAGGAAATCAGTTCTGAATATTCATTGGAAGGACTGATGCTGAAGCTGAAACTCTAATACTTTGGCCACCTGATGTGAAGAAATGACTTATTTGAAAAGACCTTGATGCTAGCCAAGATTGATGGTGAGAGGAGAAGCAGATGACAGAGGATGAGATGGTTGGATGGCATCACTGACTCAATGGACATGAGTCTGAGTAAGCCCCAGGAGTTGGTGATGGACAGGGAAGCCTCATGTGCTGCATGCAGTCCATGGTGCCACAGAGAGTCAGACACGTCTAAGCAACTGAACTGGCTGAAGAATCCTCTTTACAGTAAACTTCCAGAATAAAGAAAATTACAAGATACCCAATAGACAATGTGTAATTAGAAATACAAACCTGAAGCTAGGCAGACAAAGATTTCAAGCTCAATAATAATAATGAGAGAAAGTAATAAAAAAAATTGAGATAATTAGGATTTGTATGAACAAATTCCACACAATCATCAATCTTCACATAATCCAACACAAAGCAGAAAGCTGTCACACACAGTTCTGTCATTTTTAGACGATATTTCTCTGAAGAAATCACCTCTATCTAAAGCTGCAAGGAAACTCCTTCCATGAAACAGAAAATCATCCAGTCAGTTTATATTCTTTTGAAGTTAGCAATAATGGATCTACCATATAATAGGGTTTAAACTGGGAATCGAGATTGCTAGGAGAAATGTCAATAACCTCAGATATGCAGATGACACCACCCTTATGGCAGAAAGTGAAGAGGAACTAAAAAGCCTCTTGATGAAAGTGGAAGAGGAGAGTGAAAAAGTTGGCTTAAAGCTCAACATTCAGAAAACGAAGATCATGGCATCTGGTCCCATCACTACATGGGAAATAGATGGGGAAACAGTGGAAACAGTGTCAGACTTTATTTTGGGGGGCTCCAAAATCACTGCAAATGGTGACTGCAGCCATGAAATTAAAAGACACTCCTTGGAAGGAAAGTTATGACCAACCTAGATAGCATATTAAAAAGCAGAGACATTACATTGCTAACAACAGTTCGTCTAGTCAAGGCTATGGTTTTTCCAGTGGTCATGTATGGATGTGATAGTTGGACTGTGAAGAAAGCTGAGCACAGAAGAATTGATGCTTTTGAACTGTGGTGCTGGAGAAGACTCTTGAGAGTCCCTCGGACTGCAAGGAGATCCAACCAGTCCATCCTAAAGGAGACCAATCCTGGGTGTTCATTGGAAGGATAGATGCTGAGGCTGAAACTCCAATATTTTGGCCACCTCATGCAAAGAGTTGACTCATTGGAAAAGACCCTGATGCTGGGAGGGATTGGGGGCAGAATGAGAAGGGGACGACAGAGAATGAGGTGGCTGGATGGCATCACCGACTCGATGGACATGAGTTTGAGTGAACTCCGGGAGTTGGTGATGGACAGGGAGGCCTGGTGTGCTGCAATTCCTGGGGTCACAAAGAGTCGGACACGACTGAGCGACTGAACTGAACTGAACTGAAACTGGGAAACTCTTGACCTACTCTAATTCTGCTAAACTCCAAAGTGAATTTCATGAGTACTTAGATTCCAAATTCAAATGCTAATTTATTCTCTGTTCTGTGTCTTAAATATATGGATTATCCACATATAATATATCATTACTTCCCTGTGTTTTAAATACAGAAAATAGAATATTTACTATTGAGACATAAAGAAGAAAATAATAGTTTCCTTTACTGTGGAGAAAAATGTGTCATTATACAATTAAATATAATTAAATATACAATAAATGATCATAAAAAATCAGAAAAAAATAGAATACATCTGTCAGTGTCAACAAAAACAAAAAAAATCACTGCATAATATAATAGAAAAATCACTGGACTTAGGTTTAGAATATTTTACCCAAGTACCCACACTACTATTTATAAACTGTGACAATTTACACAAAGAATTTAACCTCTCTAAACTTTTTAATTTTTATCTACAATGGGGGGTGGGGGTGGGCGGGCAATGGATCATACCTGAATTGTAGGTTTGTCACTGTAATTAAATGAAAATCCACATAGAAAGTAATGTGTAAGCCATGTGCCATTATGCCATGTAAATTTTGTTTAAAGATGGACTGTTTAACCAAGTGTTAATTAAATAGATAAATAGGAGAAAACCTTGACTGAAACAAAGTCCTGGATATGACTTGGGAACAACAGACGACTGAGAGTGTAGCTAAATCCAGTTACAGTTCTACTCAACACTTGAGACTCAACAGCCTTAGATGTGCCAGGCAGCTAGACAGTTATTTCTTATAGTCTTCCAAGTTAGATCGAGTTCTGCAAAAAAGAGGAGTGGAAACAAAAAGAGGACTGCAGAGCCGACAATCTCATTATCTGAATTATAATTGAGTAAGGACAATTTCATTCAAATAGCTTAAGTACCAACTAGTTCAATCACAAATTTAAGCTGAGATTCCTTTAAGTTTAAGGTGAAGCTCTAAAAGCAGTAGCCTGAAATCCAGAACACAGTGACTGTCTGAAATGCCTTATGTGCTGAAGCTCATAAACTACTGTTAATTGCTAAGAAAAGTCAAATGTTTGAATCCAGAAGAAAATGCTTTTCATGGAATATAAATGTTAGTTTATATTGTATATTGTTTTGCAAATAACCTGTACTAAAATCATATTGTTCTAAAAGGTGTTGACTACAAACTAAATGCAAAATTAGCTATTTTAAAGAATTAAAATTCTCTGTTTTTGGTAAATGAGGTGTGGTATCTAATAAAAAATTGAAAAACTAAAAAGAGAATGTTAAACTCTTTAATCTAAGTCAGAAGTTCTCAAATCTAGCTGACCATGAGAATCACCTGAGGAGCTTTGTAAAAGTACCACTTTATGGGTTTCAACTCTAGAGCTTCTGATTTAATATATGTGGGCAAGACCTGGGCAACAGCAGTTTTAAAAGCTCCACAGGACACTGAACATCTCTGATCTCCACATAAGATGTATGGCCTTTACATAGATCCTAGAGCTTTAATGCATTTAGACCTTTCAGACATTACCACCAGAAGTCACTTAAGAGATAGAGTGGAATTGTGACAAATAATATTTTAATTTAAAGGGACATAACACCATACCCACACACACCAAAGCCCTAATCACTTTACAAGTATTCTTATTTAATTTCTCCAGACACTGATTTAACAAGCAGTAAGATTAATAGTCTTCTCCATTCTGTGGATCTTCTGACCAAATATTACTGTAAACAATAGCTCTACACCACAGTTGTCAAAACCATCAAAAACATCATTTATTTCTCCTTACAAAATCTCAACAGATGAGGTTAGCACATTCATTGATCTGGCAGTACATTTTGAAGAATATTTAGCCTACGAGAATAATCAGAATGGAACCATCCTCAAATGTGTTAGATTCTTCAAGAGTCAGGTTAAAGTCTTCCTGGCAGTGATAAGCAATTGATTGTTGTCTTCCTCAAACGTTTTCATAACTTTAGGTCTTCTTAAGAAGACCAAATACTGGGTTGGCCAAAAAGTTCATTCAAGTTTTCTGTATCATCTAATGGGAAAACCCAAATGAAAAACTTTTGAGCTAACTCAATACTTTGCAAATTAGAGCAGAAAATTAGCAGTGTGTTATATAAATACTGTCAAATTTATCTTTAGGCTGTTTTACATCCTCCATTCATGCAAACATTCTATAGCCCTCCATGGAGAATACATGTCCAATTCTTTATCCTTGGTAACATTTGTTCATGCCTGCTATAGGCAAAGCCCACTCCATATCACTTGCTAAACTGCTCTACAATCCCTGTCAAGAACAGTGCTAATATACGTATTTGTATAACACCACCTGAATTTTGGGACTTTGCTGGTGGCTCAGACAGTAAAGAATCTGCCTGCAATTCAGTAAACCTGGGTTTGACCCCTGGGTTGGGAATATCTCCTGGAGAAAGAAACAGCAACCCATTCCAGTATTCTTGCTGGGAAAATCCCATGGACAGAGTAGCCTAGCGAGCTACAGTCCCTGGGGTTGCAAAGAGTCAGACATGACTGAGCTACTAACACACGTGAATTTTAACTCACAAACTGCTTATTTATTTAGATTATAAGGTCTACCTTTAAACCGAAATAGTTGATAAGAAAGTTAAATAACTGGTCTACTTCTTAGAAAGTTTTAGGTTATGTCATTTAGGTTATGTTATGTTAGCTTCAGTTCAGTTCAGTTGCTCAGTTGTGTCCGACTTTTGTGACCCCATGAATTCCAACATGCTAGGCCTCCCTGTCTATCACCAACTCCCAGAGTTCACCCAAACTCATGTCCATCGAGTCAGTGATGCCATCCAATCATTTCATCCTCTGTCATCCCCTTCTCCTCCTGCCCCCAATCCCTCGCAGCATCAGGGTCTTTTCCAATGAGTCAACTCTTCACATGAGGTGGCCAAAGTATTGGAGTTTCAGCTTTAGCATCAGTCCTTCCAATGAACACCCAGGACTGATCTCCTTCAGAAAGGACAGGTTGGATCTCCTTGTAGTCCAAGGGACTCTCAAGAGTCTTCTCCAACACCACAGTTCAAAAGCATCAATTCTTCAGTGCTCAGCTGTCTTCACAGTCCAATTCTCACATCCATACATGACCACTGGAAAAACCATAGCCTTGACTAGACGGACCTTTGTTGGCAAAGTAATGTCTCTGCTTTTCAATATGCTATCTAGGTTGGTCATAACTTTCCTTCCAAGGAGTAAGCGTCTTTTAATTTCATGGCTGTAATCACCATCTGCAGTGATTTTGGAGCCCCAGAAAATAAAGTCTGACACCGTTTCCACTGTATCCCCATCTATTTCCCATGCTTACAAGACAATAAAAGAATTTAGGCATATGTATGATTTTAAATAATATAAATAGCATATGCAACATAATATTACATAGCACATATAACATCTAAGACCAATTTATTATTAAATTTTAAAATATAAAAACCAGCAAGATCCAATGGAACTTTCCAAAATAATGAGAGTAATGCAAATGTTCTCTTCTGTATGAATCAATAAAACAGTCACTAGATATGGAACTCCATGGCTACCATAATGAACCCCAGGAGATTCATAAAAACTACCACTTTATGGGCTTCTCACATGTCCCACTTTTGACTCGTGGCAAGGACACTGAAAAATTTAGAGTTCTTTAATTTCATTCCCTTACCTTTGATTTTAATTAGACACTTATGACAGCTGAAATTTAGACAAACTTTGAATTTTTCAAATACAAAATTATGAATGCTTTATTGCTTAAATTACGTTTTGAACTGTGGTGTTGGAGAAAACTCTTGAGAGTCCCTTGGACTGCAAGGAGATCCAACCAGTCCATCCTAAAGGAGATCAATCCTGGGTGTTCATTGGAAGGACTGATGCTAAAGCTGAAACTCCAGTACTTTGGCCACCTCATGCGAAGAGTTGACTCATTGGAAAAGACCCTGATGTTGGCAGGGATTGGGGGCAGGAGGAGAAGGGGACGACAGAGGATGAGATGGCTGGATGGCATCACTGACTCGTGGACATGAGTTTGGGTAAACTCTGGGAGTTGGTGATGGACAGGGAGGCCTAGTGTGCTGCGATTCATAGTCGGACACAACTGAGCGACTCAACCGAACTGAGACTGATGTGTTTAATACATAGCTTGATTTGTCAAGGGCTTCCCTGGTGCCTCAGATGATAAAGAATCTGCCTGCAAAATAGGAAACCCTGGGTCAGGATGATCCCCTTGAGAAGAGAAAAGCAAGCCACTCCAGTATTATTGCCTAGAGAATTTTATAGACAGAGAGGCCTGTTGGGTAGTCCATGGGGTTGCAAAGAGTCTGATGTGACTTAGCGACTAACATTAACACTTAGTTTTTCAAGAAAAAACTATAAGATGACAATATGTACTCTTAGGATTTTTAACCAAATATGTCTAAAATGTATAATATGCGATAATATAAAAAGTTGATGAGAATATATATACATATGTATTATTTAAAATATGGTATCTGAAGTTCCTGCATTTCATGGTTTATAAGTCACTTGCATTCTTTTTATAATTTTGAGGTATTGTTTCTAACCTATAACTTAAGAAAGATTTGACATGATAAATCAAAGTACTTCTCAAATAATGGATTGAGGGATTTGTGCATAATCTTATTCTCAAATTGGGTAAGCATGACTATATCTTTTTACTTTAACATTTTCTTGTTCTTTTGAATACCAGAGACATCCTAACATGCTATAAAGGAATTCTTATGAAATGTACAATATGTTGAAGTAGTAAAGAGAATCATAAAAGGAATTATCAGAATT
Organism: Tragelaphus eurycerus; assembly: GCA_935064755.1. Taxonomy (NCBI): domain Eukaryota; kingdom Metazoa; phylum Chordata; class Mammalia; order Artiodactyla; family Bovidae; genus Tragelaphus; species Tragelaphus eurycerus. The sequence continues at coordinate 6,361,485 of CAKXYN010000012.1, read as the reverse complement.
AGTATCATTCATATACTCCTGATTAATTTATGCTTCAATAGTTGTCCCTGACAATGTTTCACTATTAGTGTTAATTGTTTAATTTAGGACTAACAATAAAACTGATTTAAAACTAATATACAATAGCCAAAATCATTATACTGGTTTAAAGAGCTTGGGTGAGTAATAAACTGATTGACTAAATTATGAATTATGCTTCTAACTATTTGTGATTCACTCACAGATAACTCATATGGTTCCAATTCAAAGGAGAAATTGGGGGGGAACATCCTTTGGTGTTTCTTTTTTAAAACAGTAGTTGCAAAAGTAGAATTTTTAATAAGGCAATGCCCCAGTGGTCACCTTTCAGGCTTCTCTGTCCATGGGATTTTCCAGGCAAGACTGGAGTGGGTTGCCATTTCCTTCTCCAGGGGATCTTCTCGACCCAGGGATTGAACCCAGATCCCCCATATTGCAGGCAGACACTTTACCCTCTGAGCCACCAGGAACGCCCTTAAGAACCTCTAGATAGTCTCTATTCACTGGTTAGGAAATGCTGCTGCCTCTGGGTTACGATTCACTTCGTTTGCTTCCCAAGTCCCTTTCGGCACACAGCACAAGAGCATCACCAGGCGCTACACAGCAATGTGCCAGGTCATAGTGGTCTTCCTTCTCCTTATTGAGACATGCAAAACTTAGAAAGGCACATTCATGGCCACAGAAGCTTCCCAGAATATTTCTCACAAATTATGTGACATGGTTTTTAAACATAGCATAACACAATTTGCTTTTTTTTTTGGTTTGTTTCTCTACACTTGTTTCAAGATTCTGATAAATCCTGGAATTGTTCCATGAGTGGTTCACCTATAAAAATAATTGTATCCTCAGGTCTCTTTTATCTATAAAGTCAATAAAAATAAAACAAAATCCTAGGAAATGTGACCTCACCCAAGAGATACTTTTTATACTTAACAAGGAAGCTTTGAAGTAAAGGCTTCTGGGAAGATGACATACTGAAAGTTTATATATATTTCTCTCTCTTCCCAATTTCAATCAAAACACTTTCCACTTCTCCCTATTTGGTACTTAAAGTACAAAACTATTTCTGTTTATCTAATCAGAGAAGCCTAGAAATGGGTATAGACATTTTAAAGCCTTGTGGTGAGAGTCAGGAGTGGGCAGAGAAATTTTACATGTTAAATATCTAAATAATTCATTTAATTTTGAAGAGAGTTTGGCAATTAGAGTGCATTAGTTGGGTGTGGGGATATAGTTGATTATTTATGTCCTTAAAATAAGAGATAATATGTGTTAGATTAAGAATATTACTATACCTAGGTAAGCACTAATGGAATAAAAGAGCTTTCAAAAATTAATATATATATGAAAAGCATAAATGATAGCTTGGATCAAATCAGCATGATTAAAAAGAATTAAGAAAAAACAAAATAACATAGCTAGTAAAGTAATGCTCAAAATTCTCCAAGCCAGGCTTCAGCAATATGTGAACCGTGAAATTCCTGATGTTCAAGCTGGTTTTAGAAAAGGCAGAGGAACCAGAGATCAAATTGCCAACATCCGCTGGATCATGGAAAAAGCAAGAGAGTTCCAGAAAAACATCTATTTCTGCTTTATTGACTATGCCAAAGCCTTTGACTGTGTGGATCACAATAAACTATGGAAAATTCTGAAAGAGATGGGAATACCAGACCACCTGATCTGCCTCTTAAGAAATCTGTATGCAGGTCAGGAAGCAACAGTTAGAACTGGTCATGAAACAACAGACTGGTTCCAAATAGGAAAAGGAGTACGTCAAGGCTGCATATTGTCACCATGTTTATTTAACTTATATGCAGAGTACATAATGAGAAATGCTGGACTGGAAGAAACACAAGTTGGAATCAAGATTGCTGGGAGAAATATCAATAACCTCAGATATGCAGATGACACGACTCTTATGGCAGAAAGTGAAGAGGGGCTAAAAAGCCTCTTGATGAAAGTGAAAGTGGAGAGTGAAAAGGTTGGCTTAAAGCTCAACATTCAGAAAATGAAGATCATGGCATCTGGTCCCATCACTGCATGGGAAATAAATGGGGAAACAGTGGAAACAGTGTCAGACTTTGTTTTTCTGGGCTCCAAAATCACTACAAGATGGTGACTGCAGTCATGAAATTAAAAGACGCTTACTCCTTGGAAGCAAAGTTATGACCAACCTAGATAGCATATTCAAAAGCAGAGACATCACTTTGCCAGCAAAGGTTCGCCTAGTCAAGGCTATGGTCTTTCCTGTGGTCATGTATGGATGTGAGAGCTGGACTGTGAAGAAGGCTGAGCGCCGAAGAATTGATGCTTTTGAACTGTGGTGTTGGAGAAGACTCTTGAGAGTCCCTTGGACTGCAAGAAGATCCAACCAGTCCATTCTGAAGGAGATCAATCCTGGAATTTCTTTAGAAGGAATGATGCTAAAGCTGAAACTCCAGTATTTTGGCCACCTCATGCGAAGAGTTGACTCATTGGAGAAGACTCTGATGCTGGGAGGGATTGAGGGCAGGAGGAGAAGGGGACGACAGAGGATGAGATGGCTGGATGGCATCACTGACTCGATGGGTGTGAGTCTGGGTGACCTCCGGGAGCTGGTGATGGACAGGGAGGCCTGGCGTGCTGCAGTTCATGGGGTCGCAAAGAGTCGGACACGACTGAGCAACTGATCTGATCTGATCTGAACATGTGTATAATTTAGAGACATATATTAAATTAACCACATCACTTGTTATAATAAATGTGAGTTAATAAAATTCCTAATTTAAAAAATTGCACTAGAGTTTCAGAGTTGAGTGTTAACTTTAAATAAAAAATACATAATTTAAATATAAAACTTTTTAAATATAAATCTTTAAATGAGAGAATATTAGTATTTGTTGTTCTCAGTCAGATAACAATACACAAAATCCAATCATTATTATACTGTTTCCATTGTATTTTCTATTGAACTATTATTGAGAAAATATTAGATTAAATATTTATTGACTTAAAATATTATCTTAGTGTACAGCATTGTGATTTGATACTTTTATGTATTACAAAATAATCAGCACACAAAGTCTAGTTGCCATGTGTCACCATGCAAAGTTCTTATAATATTATTGACAATACTTTCCATGCTGTACCTTACTTCTCTTTGTCTTATTTGTTTACTTTATACCTGGAAATTTGTACGTTTAACCTCCTGTGCCCATTTCGATCATCATCTCACCCTCCCCTCTAGCAGCCACCACTTTGTTCTCTGTGTCTATGAGTCTTCTTTGCTACATTTGTTCATGTGTTTTGTTTTTTATCTTCTACATATATATGAAATCATATTTTGTTTTGTTGATAGTGTCCTTCAGTGTGCAAAAGCTTTCTAGTTTGATGCAGTCCTGTTTGTTTATTTTTACTTTTGTTGACCTTGCCTGAGGAGATACATTTAAAAAAAAAGTATAGCCAAAACCAATGTCAAAGAGCATACTGCTAATGTTTTATTTGAGGAGTTTTATGGTTTGAAGTCTTACATTTGAATCATTAATCCATTTTGAGTTTATTTTTGTGCATAGTGTAAGAGAATAGTCCAGTTGACATTTTTACATGTAACTATCCAGTTTTCCTGGGGTCTTCCCAGGTAGCACTAGTGGTAAAGAACCCACCTGCCAATGCAGCAGATGTAAGAGAGACGGGTTCCATCCCTGGGTCAGGAAGATCCCCTGGAGGAGAGCATGGCAACCTATTCCAGTATTCTAACCTGGAGAATCCTATGAACAGAGGAGCCTGACCGTCTAAAGTCCACAGAGTCGCAAAGAGTCAGACACCAATGAAGCGATTTACCATGCTGCACGTCCAGTTTTCCCAGCACCATTTATTAAAGAGGTTGCCTTTTCCTCATTGCATATTCCTGCATCTGTTGTCAAAGATTAACTGACCATTTAAGTGTGAGTTTATTTCTGAGCTTTGTATTCTGTTCCATTGGTCTGTTTTTGTGCCAGTACAGTTCTGTCTTGATTACTATAGGGCTGTAGAATAGTTTGAAATCAAGGAGCATGAAGCCTCCAGCTTTGTTCTTTCTCAAGATTGTCTTTGCTATTCAAGATCTTTTGTATTCCCGTGAAAATTTTAGAATTATTTGTTGTGGTTCTGTAAAAAATAAACATGCCCTTGGTATTTTGCTAGGGTTTGCACTGAATCTGTACCATGCATGGGTAGTATGGTCATTTAAACAATACTAATGCTTCCGCCCATGAACACAGTATACCTTTCCATTTGTTTGCGTTGTCTTCAATTCCTTTCATCAATATCTCATTGTTTTCCCAGTTTACATATTTTACCTTCTTGATTAGATTTATTCCTAGATATCTCATTCAGTGAAATTTTGAAGTCATTTTAACATTACCATAGTACTAAATGTTTTAATCAAAAACTCTCACATGATATTTAAAAGTTTGTTTATTTCTTTTATATTATATTTAGAGTATTGCATCTATTTTTGAAAATACATGTAGGTGGGTAGGCTATGTTATCTGTATTTAAGGATAGTAAAGAAGTCATTAAATATTTTCATAGAAAGTAGACATTACATCTAACAGGTTTGAAAATTCTAATTTATATAATTAGGGAAAAAAGAAAAGAAAAGCTTTTTTATTGAGAAAAATTACCATTTAAGTGTCTAAATAATTGATTGCAAATTGAAGGGGTATTTTTTGTAACCATTTGGCCTTTCCCTTATGGTGATGAGGGGTGACTGGAAAATAATAAGGCTGATTTAAAGGCCCTGATAAATTCTGGATTAGGACTGTAGGTGGGTAACCACTTTTGATTCACTTTTCCTGTCTTCCAACAGTCCTGCATTAAAAATATTTTGCAAGTCAGATACTTTCTCTCTGATTGAAATTCTCCACCAAAATCACTATATATTCCCAAATAATTACAATTAGTAGGAGTACTAGAAATCATCTAGTTATCTAGTCTGCCAGCATATGAAGAAAGAGACTTAACATTTAATGTCTTCCCAAGAATATACAACTTCAAGGAGCAAAGCCATGATTCAAACTCAGAAATTCTGTTTTCAGATCTACTGCTTTTTTCACACCACTGGACTTTCTCTTCTCATGATGGCAAGCAAAGAAAAAAGTCAAAGTACAGTGCAGATGACAAATATAAAATAAGTTTAATATCGCTCATTATTTGTGTGTGTATGTGGGTGTGCTTAAGAAAAATTTGTCCCATAAAAATAAGAAAGCACAATAGAGCAAAGAAATGAATCTTTCTATCACAGTCATTTAATTAACTTTTTCCTCCCATACTATTTAGGATTTTTGTTTCTTTACTGTTTCTTGTTAATATGCTGGTTTATATCAGCAGCAACTTCTTATTCCATTTGTCTTTCAGATCAACTAATAAGTTTAGTTGTAGATACTTAGTGAACAGGCTATTCAGATCTCACTACATCCAATCTCAACTTTTCTGGATATGAAAATCCAATGCATTTTGCTCTAATATCTGAGATCCAATTATACCTCATTTTAAATTTTAGAATGGCTACTATTTACTGAAAACTATATAAGATACAGGAAGAATCCTTGAATGTAACTTAATTATCAGCAGTAATTGCACAGAAAAAAAAAATGCATCAAGTTTATTTTGAGAGGTAGCTCAGCACAGCACATGTTGCTGATTACATGCATTGTCTCTGCTCAACTGAACATGAGCTATCTCATCTTTATATTTTATATCATAAAGCATCCTCAATTTAGAGTCACTGAATTTATTTTCTGTTTTCATATTGTCTTCATTCAATTGCTTCTCTTGGAACATATATTTTCAACAAATAAAAAATGTATAACCCTGGGTAAATGATTAGAATGAAAATATGGGATCTTAAAAATGCTTTTCAAGTGGGTCTAAGGACTGAAAAAAGTACCAATGTACTTTTCTTTTCTCACTCCCTCACCCTTATGTGGAATGATGTAAGATAACTTAATGTTTACTATTATAATTTGGATGCAAAAAAATGCACACACATTATTATCCTTACCTTTGAGTTATTTATATAGATACTTTTTATGAGTTTATGCAAAGTGTAATAAAAACAATACTCCAAACAAGCTTTAGAACTCTAGGGTATATGTTTGTATAAATTCTTCTCAAAAGTAAAATGCTCAAAAATCACACAATCACTCTTCACCTATCAGATCAGATCAGATCAGTCACTCAGTCATGTCCGACTCTTTGCCACCCCATGAATCGCAGCACGCCAGGCCTCCCTGTCCATTAACTCCTGGGGGTCACTGAGACTCTCATCCATCGAGTCAGTGATGCCATCCAGCCATCTCATCCTCTGTCGTCCCCTCTTCCTCCTGCCCTCAATCCGTCCCAGCATCAGAGTCTTTTCCAATGAGTCAACTCTTTGCATGAGATGGCCAAAGTACTGGAGTTTCAGCTTTAGCATCATTCCTTCCAAAGAAATCCCAGGGCTGATCTCCTTCAGAATGGACTGCTTGGATCTCCTTGCAGTCCAAGGGAGTCTCAAGAGTCTTCTCCAACACCACACTTCAAAAGCATCAATTCTTCAGTGCTCAGCCTTCTTCACAGTCCAGCTCTCACATCCATACATGACCACAGGAAAAACCATAGCCTTGACTAGGCGAACCTTTGTTGGCAAAGTAATGTCTCTGCTTTTGAATATGCTATCTAGGTTGGTCATAACTTTCCTTCCAAGGAGTAAGCGTCTTTTAATTTCATGGCTGCAGTCACCATCTGCAGTGATTTTGGAGCCCAGGAAAAGAAAGTCTGACACTGTTTCCACTGTTTCCCCATCTATTTCCCATGAAGTGATGGGACCAGATGCCATGATCTTCATTTTCTGAATGTTGAGCTTTAAGCCAACTTTTTACTCTCCACTTTCCCTTTCATCAAGAGGCTTTTATTTCCTCTTCACTTTCTGCCATAAGGGTGGTGTCATGTGCATATCTGAGGTTATTGATATTTCTCCCAGCCATCTTGATTCCAACTTGTGTTTCTTCCAGTCCAGCGTTTCTCATGATGTACTGTGCATATAAGTTAAATAAACAGGGTGATAATATACAGCCTTGGCATACTCCTTTTCCTATTTGGAACCAGTCTGTTGTTCCATGTCCAGTTCTAACTGTTGCTTCCTGACCTGCATACAAATTTCTCAAGAGGCAGATCAGGTGGTCTGGTATTCCCATCTCTTTCCTAATTAACTTTTTCTTTACTTGGTGAAGATGAAGAAATTCGTGTTTTTGTGTGTGTGCATGTGTATTTTGGCTTTGAGTTACAGTCATAGAAACAGTCACAGGTGTTTCACAACAAGAAGAAAGGGCCTTGTATATTTGTTTTGAGTTAACATTCCATATGTGACTTTTGAAAACTCCTGTTCTGACTTTGTGTCCTAATCCTGATGTAGTTTTCAAACCAGTCTAAGTTCTAGGGTCAAAGTTTTATAAGCACTTTAGTAAGTACAATAATTCTTTGACACCCAAAAAACTGGATATAACATACTAGGTTGACAAAATTTTAACAAACACACAAAACATGAGCCAGGTCAAGATTGAGGCAGAGATTCATTTTGTACTTTTTTTTTTTAATTTGAGGAGATTTTTTTCTACTCTTCAAATATGTTATTTTAAAGATACACACATGCAAAAAACAGGAGTCTCTGAGTACTGGCTCTACTCAGATAAAACTAATAAAAGCATAAATTTTGTGCTATTCTTCCCCAGATTCACTTAATTGCCTAAGAGATCTGTGATGAAATTGTGGTTAAACCAAGTGACATGTTGAATTTTGGGGATGGAATATTCTAGTAATGATTCCCATTGAGTTTACTATAAGTCCAGGTACATGTAATTTGTAAATGACTCACCCAGTCACATAGTAACCTCAGACACATAGTCAAAACATCTGTTTTCAAAATATCGTTATCTTTGCATTTCTCACTCTTTATTCCTGGGATAGTTTCCTGGTTGTAGTTTCTTTCAATGACATTTGGAAGGACAGAAAATATAATAAGAAGATGAAATATTTTTCTTTAAAATAAAACTATTTTTAGTTTCTTAAGGAACATCCATATTTTGTCCATAGTGACTGTACCAATTTACATTCCCACCAATAGTGTAGAAGGGTTTCCTTCTCTCCACACCCTCTCCAGGATTTTTTTTTTTTTAATTCATTGTTTGTGGATTTTTTGATGATAGCCATTCTGGTTGGTGTGAGGTGATACCTCATTGTAGGTTTGATTTGCATTTCTCTAATACTTAGCAATGTTGAACATCTTTTCATGTGCCTCTTGGCCATCTGTATATCTTCTTTGGAGAAATATCTACTTAGTTCTTCTGCCCATTTGTTGATTGAGTTGTTTGTTTTGATGCTGTTAAGCATCATGATTTGTCTGTAAATTTTGGAGACTAATCCCTTGTCAGTTACATCATTTGCAAATATTTTCTCCCAATCTGTGGGTTGTCTTTTCATTTTGTTTATTGTTTATTGTTTATTTATTGCACTTTGATGTGCAAACTTTTTGAGTTTAAGTAGGTCTAATTTGTTGTTTTTTTTTAAATTTCCATTATTCTGGGAGACAGATTAAGAAAGATATTGCTGTAATTTATGTCAAAGAATGTTCTGCCTATGTTTCTACTAGGAGTTTTATAGTGTCTGGTCTTACATTTAGTTTTTTAATTCAGTTTGAGCTTATTTTTGTGTATGGTATTAAAGAATAATCTAATTCCATTTTTTTTCCATGTAGCTGTCAGGTTTTCCCAGAACCATTTGTTGAAGATACAGTCTTTCCAAAATTCTGTAGTCTTTCTTCCTTTGTCATGGATTAATTGTCCATAGGTGCATGAGTTTATTTCTGGTTTTCCTATCTATTTTTCTAAAAATGGAGCTACCGTATGACCTTGAAATCCCACTCGTTGGCGTATATCTGGAGAAAAACACGATACAAAAGGATCCATGCACCCCAACGTTCATTGCAGCACTGTTTACAACAGCCAAGACACACAAACCACCTAAGTGTCCATCAACAGAGGAATGGATAAAGAAGATGTGGTACATATATACAGTGGAGTATTACTCAACCCTTAAAAAGAATGAAATAATGTCATTTGCAGCAACATAGATGGACCTAGAGAGTGTCAGACTGAGTGAAGTAAGACAGACTAGAGACAGAGACATATCATATGGCATCCCTTATATGTGGCATCTAAAAAAAATATGATACAAATGAACTTAAAAAACAGAGACAGACTTAGAGATGAACTTAGGGTTGTTGGGGGGAAGAATGAAGGGAGGAATAAAGGAATAGTTAGGGAGTTTGGGATGGACATGTACACACTGCTATATTTAATATTGATTACCATCAAGGACCTACCGTATAGCACATGGAACTCTTCTCAATATTATGTGGTAGCCTGGATGGGAGGGAGATTGGGGGAGAATGGATCCATGTTTACATATAGCCGAGTCTCTTTGCTGATCACCTGAAACTATCACAGAATTGTGTGTTAATCAGCTATATCCTAATACAAATAAAAAGTTAAAAAAAGGCAATTAAAAAAATAAACAACAAGGACCTACTGTATAGCACGAAGAACGATATTCAATATCTTGTAATAACCTATATTGGAAAAGACTCTGAAAAAGGATATATGTGTGTATATATATATATATATACACAGATATATATAACTAGATCACTTTGCTGTACACATGAAACTAACATAACATTGTAAAGCAATTTATATTTCAACTTAAAAAATAATAAATTTTTTTTTAAAAATTTAAAAAAAAGCTATTGTCACGGACAAAATCTGAAGTGAGGATTTGCATGGGAGATCTTTATCTGGGAGTGTTCTTGATCACAAACCTTTTAACAGAGTGAGGATTGAGTAGAAGAAAAGGGTGGATGGAGACACAATTTAGAAAGAGGACTCAGCAGATTGCATGGCTTGCTGTGGAGTTGGGATTATTCTACAGAGATATTCCAAGACAGCCGTGAATTGCAGCCCTCACAGCACCCTGTCACTGAATGTAGGCTGCCCCCCCCCCCCCCCCAGTGCGAAGATGCAGCCTTGGAGGAAGTGGCTCTTCTTGGGCAGAGGATAAGTACTCAGCTGTGGTGCACCTCAGCATCCACTACAGTTAGTTAAAAAATTGCAGGAGCAAGCTGGACACCAACAGTACCTGAAGGGAGGAGGAGTTGAGCATCTTGTTATAAAGCTTTCATTGTCTTTTGGCATTGGAGTCCTTACCATTTCTATCTTTGATGATGGTGGTGGAGCAAGTAATAGGAGATGTCTGGATTGGTTCTGGAGCCACTGTTAGCTAGCTTCACATTCTCTCTAGCTTATGCACAGAGGTACACTTCAATTATTATTTACTGGTTAATGCCCCTTGTTTTTTTTTTAATCTATGGACTTTTAATATATACAGAACCAAGAGAGTTAAATTAGAACCGAAAGAGTTAATTTAGAAGGTGCAGGGCAATATATTATATATATTAGAGAGAGCATTTATATACACTTACGTGTGTGTGCATGCTCCCTCGCTCAGTCATGTCTGACTCCTTGTGACTCCAAGAATTGTATCCCACCAGGCTCCTCTGTTCATGGGACTTTCCAAGCAAGAATACTGGAGTGGATTGCTATGCTATTCTCCAGTATATATAAAAGAGACAATATATGGATAATAGCATAATATATCATAGTATAACAATAACAATAAAAGTGAAAACTGTGCTATCAAAATAAGAAGCAGACAAAAAGGAGTTTTTACTTAGCATAAGCATAACACAGTTAGGATATGTTGATCTATTCCAATCCCAGTAAACTATTTTCAGAAAGAAAAAACTTCTTGTCTTATATCAAAGAACATACTAAAATGAGTCAATAAATATCAACTATTATACATAATTTAGATTAAAGTTAAAACATACAAATCAAGGAATTTAGAGCTGCATTATACTTCTCTTAGGAACATCTGTCTTTAAGCTAAGCTTTCATTTGTTTGTGGGCTACCTAGAGAGATAATGTGGAAAATTTTAAACTTATGAAAATTACATAACCTTGACTTTCATAAATGTCAAACTGGAGCATGCCTGTATCTCTTCTTTGATTCCCTTCTGTTATCTGACCAAAAACACCTGACTTCAGTCTCCTTTCCACCCTCTTTGTTTCCCACTCTTGGATTTTGATAGTTTCCAAATTATTGAATGCTGGGTTTTGATTTGCTAACTATCAGGCACCTGGTGTTAGAAAAGAAACGGAAAGAAAATGCAATTTCCTTAAGAAGAAAGTGATACATAAATTGAACCTGCCTTTCTGACAAGAAAAGAATAATTGTCTTACTTTTTGAAAACATAAACCCTATTATTGTTAGTATGGGTTGTCATATAACCTTTGGAATCAGGTGTAATATAAATGCATTTCAATAATAAATATTGTTACCATGGTTACAATATGATTGTCTGATGAGAGACAACGTCCTAAATCAATTGTAATGAAGTAGCTCAGGGCTTTATGACAACACCAGCTGCAGAATTCATTAAGATGCCTTCCTCTCCTTCATACTCCATATTCATCTGTCACTAAAATCCAATGGACTCTTAATCTGCACTATAACTTACAACTATACCTTTATTTCCATCCTCATTGCTCTTAATTTAGTTAAATATTTGTCATTTCTTACCTGGCCTTTTCAGTGGTCTCCTAATGAACTTTGCTTCTCATCTCTTTTTATTCCAAGGTAGCTCTCAGATAACTTAGTAAATGAGAGATCAGGTGTCTTTTATTCCTTTTCTCCCCCTAAATCTCTCAATCAGCAATTATAAAATGAATTTCAAAAGTTTTAAGCATAGAATTCAGTTCTGTGAACCCAGCTGATAGTATTTCCCCATCGTGTCCACTCTTGTCACTCTTTATCTTGATCCTACCAGGAAAATCTCTGCACCCATAGCATTTTGTACATGATCTCAAAACTGAGTATGGCTTTCCTCAACTTTGATCCTGTTTAAGGTTCAATTTAAAACTTCTTTTCCATTCATTCTCTCTAATATCCAATAGCAAGATTCTGATGCACTTAACTGTCAACTTACCACAACTCATTTGCTTTTTGAGTATGAATTTCTTCATTCTGTCTGTGGTATAGATCATAAATGCTTTAGAATAATTATTCTTTTGTCTTAATATTTGTGTTATTCTTTCTCTCAGAATCTAATACATTACCTTATATGTGAGATGTAATCTCTAATCATAGTAAAGTACATGGACTGTGGAAATCAGATCATCTTGGTTCAAGTTCTGAATCTCCTATTTAGCAGCATCAGATCTTGAATAAATTATATAACTCCTTCAAACCTAGTGAAATGGTTATGTTTATAATATCTATATTAGACGAATCTTATAAGCCTCACATATTTATTGAGACTCTTCTTTGGTCCAAATATAGACTGGGATATACAGTAGAGAAAAAATAGTTGTGCTTTCTTCCAATGGTTATTGTAAAGATTAAATGAGATGGTGCATTTGATAAATACTTTATACTTAGGTTTTATGTGCTAAATAAGGATTGCGTGTGTGCTAAGTTGCTTCAGTCATGTCCGACTCTTTGCGACTCCATGGACTGTAGCCCACTAGGCTCCTCTGTCCATGGGATTCTCCAGGCAAGAATTCTGGACTGGGTTGCCATGCCTCTATCCAAAATAAGGATTAGCAATGAGTAATATTGTTGCTCAAATGTTTTATTTATAAATCTTCACCCAATGTTTACTGAAAAATTACACATGCTTGATTCTGTCATTACTCTAGAAAGAGAGAAACAAGGATGTAACTTTTTTTAATTGGTGTATAATTGCTCCACAGTGTTGCATTAGTTTCTGCTCTACAGCAGCGTGAATCAGCTGTATGTATATATATATTCTGTCCCTTTTGGACCACCACCAACCCCACCCTCATCCCACCCATCTAAATTATCAAAGAGCACTGAGCTGATTTTCATGTCTCTTAAACTCTACAGCCTAAAACATAATAGGAGAGCTAGCTAGTGTACAAGTTAGCCAACGATGGGTGTTGATGCAATGAGTACTATGAAAACATGGGGGTTGATAGAATTCAGTGCCTGTGGAGGACCTGAGGTTCAAGACACTTTTGTCAACTCTTTATAGTCTGAGAGAAAGTTCCAGATAGAAAAAGAGAGAAGTGACTTCTAGGCAGAGAGAAGAGTCTGTACAGAGGAAGGAGGCATGAGGGACCATTACACAAATAAAGATATATATGTAACTGGATAAAACTTGGAAATATGGCAAGGGCAGGGAGACCTATAGGAGCCAGATCATGATGAATTCTGAATGTCATGCCAAGAAATTTGCACTTGATCTTAAAATAAATAAGGAAACTATTGAAAGATTTTAATCAGGTTAATAATGTGAATGGATTTGCATCATTGAAAGATCACACACCCTCTAGTTGGGATGTGGAGAATGAACCCAGAAAGAAAAGGCTAAAGGCACACAGAGAAGCTGAGGGATATTACAGTAATTCAGGCGAGATGACTGTACCTGGAGGCTTTCAATAAACGTTAGTTGTAGAAACCAGCAATTTTAACAATTTGCACCCTTCAAATCCAAAAGCTAAATCTCTACTATTATTTTATTATTTAGAATTGGCTCTTGCACCATAGCTGTCTGCTTTTAAACATTTAGGATGTATTCACTAAGGGCTGGCCGTTGTTCAATATTTTATATGCTGATGTGAAAAGATAAAATTACAATATACAGTCCCAGCCTTCCAGAAAGACGTTACCACAGAATACATAATGGTAAATATAAAAGTAATAAATAAATAAATATACACACAAATAATAATAACTTGGAGAAGCCCCAGGCTTCCCAGATGGCACCAGTGGTAAAGAATTCACATGCCAATGTAAGAGACACAAGTTCGATCCCTGGGTTGGAAAGATTCCCCTGGAGTAGGAAATGGCAATTTGCTCCAGGATTCTTGCTTGGAAATTTTGATGGACAGAGGAGGCTGGCAGACTACAGTCCATGGGGCCACAAAAAGTCAGACAAGACTGAGCACAGAGTAATAATAATAGATTTCTAAATGCTTTAGTATTTAGATTTCTAAATACTTATTTCTAATAAGTATTCCAGACCTATTTGGAATACTTATTAAGTGATAAAGTGATTGTTAAGATTGGGCTAGTCAGGGAGGCTTCTTGTGGACTGACCAAGAAGAAATTTGACTAAGTAGATTTAACTTAAAACATAAAAAGTAATTATTTTCCTCTCATTCCCAGATTATTAAAACTGAGAGAATTTGGTCAAGAGGACCACATAATAGTTGGAACGAAAATAGTATTAAGTCATTGCTACTATCTTTGGCATTTTTAAGGCAGGCATTAATGTAAACATAGTTAGGTATTTCTTGATCAATCACTTTAGTCACTTCAAAATACCAATTAGTCCTTGTAAACGTTAATAATATAAGCCATAAAGAACAGATGGCCACATGATCAGAAAACAGCTGCTGTTTTCCAGTCAAACCAAAAGATGTGAGCAATGTTTCTAAACAAGGGCCCAGCAGAGAAATCACGATGATGAAATTTTCTGCTCCCAGTCCAGGCCATAGATCTTCTATCTAAAGCTGCTTAAAGGCATTTACGGCGCTAAGTGCCCTAATGGCGTTGATGATCTCTGTGGTGTGGAGTGCTCTGAGATAACAGGCAGGTCACCTTCGGCAGGCCTGCCAGCCAACTTGAGGGATAATCTCCTCAAAGCTCAGGATAAGCTCCTGGGCATCATTCAGTTCTCTGCTTTTAGGATCTTCAAGAGCTTAGGAACCAGGCTGGAGAGATACTTAATCTAAATGCGCTCCAGTGTTCCATACAAATGGGATCATCGCCATCAACAAAGACAAAAGGAGGCTTTTCCTGAGTTTACCTGGAATGGTCATTTATGCTCTGTAGGCTGCTTGCTCTGGAGGTTTGATTTTCATCTGCCTGATCCTCTTTTAGTCTTCCCTTCCCTTTCCATTCCCCGACCTTTCTCCTGTGCTGGTAGGAGCAAAACCAAGAGAAAGAATGTGTGTCCAATTCTTTAGCAATAAACTTGCTTGATAATGTTATAAGAATCCATTGTGCACAGTTGCCTTCTGAAATATATTTTTTTTTTTACATTCATCTGCTATAAATATGCATACAATTTATTCTGAGCAAAAATGCATACTCATTTATATACACATGCGTGCTCAGGCACTCAGTGGTGTCTGACTCTTTGCAACTCCATGGACTTTAGTCCGCCAGGCTCCTCTGTCCATAGTATTATCCCAGCAAGAATTCTGGAGTGGGTTGCCATTTCCTCCTCCAGGGGATCTTCCCGACCCAGACCCAAGAATGGAACCCCCATCTCCTGCGTGGCCCTCATTGGAAGCCAGATTCTTTACCACTGAGCCACCTGGGAAGCCCCTCATTTATGTATACTCACAGACTAAACTTACAAATGATCATAAACATCACATTGTTAGGTGTCTAAATTACCTGTGTGCAATTTACAGTGTATTTGGATGGGCAAGGAATTTAGACACCTAGGTGGAGTCAGGAAAGGTCAAGATTCAGATGCCTGGACTCTTCTAAGTGGTAGTAGATGTCCTACAGAAGGCATTTGTACACTAGATGTATGCACTGGTACATTTAAAATGGACAACCAACAAAGACCTATTATATAGCAGGGGGAACTTTGCTCAATGTTATGTGGCAGCTTGGATGGGAGGAGAGTCTGGAAGAGAATGGATACATGTATATGGATGGCTGAGTTTCTCTTCTGTCCACAAGAAACTATCACACATTGTTAATTGGCTATCAGATCAGATCAGATCAGTCGCTCTGTCGTGTCCGACTCTTTGTGACCCCATGAATCGCAGCACACCAGGCCTCCCTGTCCATCACCAACTCCCAGAGTTCACTCAGACTCACATCCATCGAGTCAGTGATGCCATCCAGCCATCTCATCCTCTGTCGGCCCCTTCTCCTTCTGCCCCTAATCCCTCCCAGCATCAGAGTCTTCTCCAATGAGTCAGCTCTTTGCATGAGGTGGCCAAAGTACTGGAGTTTCAGCTTTAGCATCATTCCTTCCAAAGAAATCCCAGGGCTGATCTCCTTTAGAATGGACTGTTTGGATCTCCTTGCAGTCCAAGGGACTCTCAAGGGTCTTCTCCAAATAAAAAGTTTAAAATAAATTTAAAAATAAAAAGGTAATTCTTAAAAACCAAAAAATATTTATTGAATATATTTAACTTAAAAAATAGAAGTCCTGTAGGAGGAGTCACCTCAGTCATGTCTAAATCTTTTCAGCCCTATGGACTGTAGCCCACCTAGGGATTCTCCAGGCAAGAATACAAGAATGCATTGCCATTTCCTCTTCCAAGGAATCTTCCTGACCCAGTGATCGAATCTGCCTCTCCTGTGTCTCCTGCCTTGCAAGTGGATTCTTCACCCACTGAGCCACCTGAGAAGCCCCCATCTCTCTGGACCTATGGCAAATTTAAGTGAAAGCAGCTGATATGCTGGTTCAGGAAAAATGAACTTTCTGGAGCCAACACAGTGGTGTCCAGAATGACATCACTTAACATAAGTTCATACAGTGTTGGAAATTTTTCTCTTTGAGGATGGAGGTAAAAGGGTTGGGCAGCTACTCTTGAGCAGAATATCCCTGCTCCTGGTTCCAAGATCAAATAAACGATCCAGAGTAGATCGTATTTTCTCAGGCAAGGAAGCCTTCCAGCATCTCATCCTTCCTAGATAATATAAGCCCTCCACTCCTCATATACATAGAGATCAGCTAATTGCACACCAGAGTTAATTCCATTTCTTACTGGCTTACAGTCAGATCGCATTTCCAAGTTTTGTGTGGAGCTTGACATGGACATGAGCTTGTTTTAAATAGTGGGAAAGAACACCAATAAAGTACACTTCAATGCCTTATTGTTCAGTCGATGAGTCATGACCAACTTTTTGTGACCTCATGGACTGAAGCACACCAGGCTTCCCTGTCTTTCACTGTCTCCCAGAGTTTGCTCAAACTTATGTCCATTGAGTCAGTGATGCCACCCAACTATCTCATCCTCCGTTGCCTCTTTTTTTTTTTCGTACCCTCAATTTTTGCCAGCATCAGGGTCTTTTCCAATGAGTCAGCTTTTCACACCGAGTAGCCAAATATTGTTCAAGCTGGTTTTAGAAAAGGCAGAGGAACCAGAGATCAAATTGCCAACATCCACTGGATCATGGAAAAAGCAAGAGAGTTCCAGAAAAACATATATTTCTGCTTTATTAACTATGCCAAAGCTTTTGACTGTGTGGATCACAATAAACTGTGGAAAAATCTGAAAGAGATGGGAATACAAGACCACCTGACCTGCTCTTGGGAAACCTATATGCAGGTCAGGAAGCAACAGTTAGAACTGGACATGGAACAACAGACTGGTTCCAAATAGGAAAAGGAGTACGTCAAGGCTGTATACTGTCACCCTGCTTATTTAACTTATATACAGAGTATATCATGAGAAACACTGGGCTGAAAGAAGCACAAGCTGGAATCAAGATTGCTGGGAGAAACATCAATAACCTCAGATATGCAGATGACACCACCTTTGTGGCAGAAAGTGAAGAGGAACTAAAAAGCCTCTTGATGAAAGGGAAAGTGGAGAGTGAAAAGTTGGCTTAAAGCTCAACATTCAGAAAACAAAGATCATGGCCTCTGGTCCCATCACTTCATGGGAAATAGATGGGGAAACAGTAGAAACAGTGGCTGATTTTATTTGTCTGGGCTTCAAAATCACTGCAGATGGTGACTGCAGCCATGAAATTAAAAGACGCTTACTCCTTGGAAGGAAAGTTATGACCAGCCTAGATAGCATTTTGAAAAGCAGAGACATTACTTTGCCAACAAAGGTTCATCTAGTCAAGGCTATGGTTTTTCCAGTGGTTATGTATGGATGTGAGAGTTGGACTGTGAAAAAGGCTGAGCGCCGAAGAATTGATGCTTTTGAACTGTGGTGTTGGAGAAGACTCTTGAAAGTCCCTTGGACTGCAAGGAGATCCAACCAGTCCATTCTGAAGGAGATCAGCCCTGGGATTTCTTTGGAAGGAATGATGCTAAAGCTGAAACTCCAGTACTTTGGCCACCTCATGTGAAGAGTTGACTCATTGGAAAAGACCCTGATGCTGGGAGGGATTGGGGGCAGGAGGAGAAGGGGATGACAGAGGATGAGATGGCTGGACGGCATCACTGACTTGATGGACGTGAGTCTGAGTGAACTCCGGGAGTTAGTGATGGACAGGGAGGCCTGGCGTGCTGCGATGTATAGAGTCTCAAAGAGTCAGACACAACTGAGCGACTGAACTGAACTGAGCCAAATATTAGAGCTTCAGCTTCAGCATCAGTCCTTCCAGTGAATATTCAAGATTGATTTCCTTTAGGATTTACTGGTTTGATCTCCTTGCAGTCCAAGGTACTCTCAAGAATCTCCTGCATATCAAAATTTGAAACTATCAATTCTTTGGCACTCAGCCTTCTTCATGGTCCAACTCACAGGCATACAGGACCAATAAAAGCCATAGTTCTGAGTATATGGACCTGGTCCTTTGCAATTACCATGTGCCATCTTCATCTTTTTCTCTTTCCAACTGCTTGATACAAACAAGAATGATGTCCTTGATAGCCCAATGCTGAAGATGAAAGAGACAGAAGATGGAAGAAACCTGGGTCCCTGAATGCCTTAGCTGTATTCTTTGTTAAGGTAGTTCTAGCTCACTTTGGTTCTCAGAGTTTTAGCTCCTAGAGTATGACCCTTACCCTAGGAATGGTTCTTACCTGGCAGGTTTGGCTTTCTGGCCAGAATACTCAGTGAAGTCTCTCCTCTCCAGTTATGCCAGAACTCCACCATCTCCCAGTACTTCACAACTGCTGCAGCTCTGTTCAGTCCCCTGCTCTTTGAGAATCTCTCTGCAAAGTCTAGGAAATTTCTCCCATTCATGTGGAGACCAGTGCTGGGGTAAAAACTTGTAGTGAACTAGTGAACACTCACAGAACATCCTCCTCCACCCCCACACCTCACACAAACCTATCACTTCTCTTGTGCCCTGTCTGGTAAGTTCCTCCCTGCACGCATGCTATCTCTTTAGTCAGTGTCCGACTCTTTGCGACACTATGGACTGTAGCCCTCCAGGCTCCTCTGTTCATGGAATTCTCCAGGCAAGAATACTGGAGGGGGTTGCCATGCCCACCTCCAGGGGATCTTCCCCAACCCAGGGATAGAAGTGGCGTCTCCTGCATCTCAGGCAAATTCTTACCACTGAGCCATTGGAGAAGCCCATAAGTTCCTCCAGGAACCCTGAATTATAGTATTTGCCACTTACATCTCAGAAAAATTGTCACTTTGCTTCCAGTTCACCTCACTGCACCAAAATTACTCAACAAATACTCTGAATGCTACTGAACCATGTCAATTTACATTATTCTTTACCTCCACATCACTAAATGTAATTCATTTCTGCCATTCTAATGATTTATATTTTTATAAAACCTACGTTTCACAATTGTGTGTATGTCTATTTTGCTAGCAAGTTACAAAAATCACTTGAGAGTATAAATTCAGGAAAACATAGTAGTTCCTTTAAACTATCTATTGTTTGAATATGATACCGTATGTTTATACGGTATAAACAATATGCTCAGTTGGAAATCACAAGAAGGTGGCTTGTTAAAGACATTTCTTGTAAAAGCAAGGAGTTTAGTGTCATTTCCAGACACAACTTAACTTGAGTGTAATGGGAAAAGAAAGAGGCATTTTTGATATTCAGAAAAGAATAAAGAAAAGTCCATAAATTGGACTTTCAAATTTTAAAAGTCAATTTAAAACTTGATTAAAAAACAAAATAAAACAAAATAGGAAAATAGACATCCTGTAAAAGAGATCAGATATAATTATTTATATAAATGTTCCTGTTAAAGATATATATTACTATTGTCTGTCAGATACATTTTTACAAGGAATATGTATCATATAATGAATTTTTTTTAAAAAAAGGGCACGCAGCCATATATTAATACTAGAAAACCTTTATAGTGAAAACAAAAGAAAAAATAGTTAAGATGTAAAAATATAGTGTGTTAGATTCTTTGAACAAAATTTTATAAAATCTTCACTGTCAATGAAATGCACATCTAACAATGGTTAGATGTGTAAATAGCTATTTATATGCTTTCATACATCATCAGATTATCTGGTATATGTTAGGTTAAAAATTTGTTAAACATATTGATCATGTTATAATTCAAAGAAAAGTATACTGAATTTATTTAAATTGACAAATGACAAAATTATGTGAAAATGTTAAAATCATGATAAATTTTGTTATTTCTCTCTCCTCTCATTCTTACAATAACCATGTTTCGATTAACTGACAATTTCCCACAAAACCTTTATTTTTATGTTTCAGAAATTGAACAAGATATTGGAACTCAAAAGAGGCAGATGAGCAAAGCTTGCATTTTAGGTATCTTAGAGATTATTTTGAAAAAACTCAGCTAAATTGTATACTTTTTATGTCTCAACTTTCAAGTCAGTCCAGACTCTGAGCTCCGGTCTAAATACAAGGACGCTGGATACCTCCATTTCAAAGCTTTTCATTTCTCAGGATGAGGTGTTCAATTTTGAAATGTAACATTCCAATTCCCTCATGATCAAATGGTTTTTGAAAAAGAACAGAAGCTTCTGAAACATTGTTATAACCTCCGAAAAAGGAAAAATAACTACAAAAGAAGAGCTTCTTGCTTAACCAAAACTAAAAGGCGAAAGGACATATTCCAAATAGTTCTATCCAAGGACAAAAACCAACAGAAAAACAGAAAAACCTTTCAGCAGGGGCAAAACACTGCAAATAAAAGAAGTATCCCAAGCGTGTACATCTCAAAGAGCTAAAGGTAATGTAAACTTTTTCATATAACTCACTGATACAGAACCACTTAGCAATAGCAATTGGGCAGAGGAAGTATGCGGAGAAGGCAATGGCACCCCACTCCAGTACTCTTGCCTGGAAAATCCCATGGACGGAGGAGCCTGGTAGGCTGCAGTCCATGGGGTCGCTAGAGTCGGACACGACTGAGCGACTTCACTTTCACTTTTCACTTTCACTCATTCGAGAAGGAAATGGCAACCCACTCAAGTGTTCTTGCCTGGAGAATCCCAGGGACGGGGAGCCTGGTGAGCTGCCGTCTATGGGGTCACACAGTGTTGGACACAATTGAAGCGACTTAGCAGCAGCAGCAGAGGAAGTATGAACAGTTAAAGACTATCATTATTCTTGTATATATGTGAATAAAGAAAGGAAATAGCTAATTTCAGTTAAAATGCTTCAAAATTTATAGTAAGAAAGTGCTATGCAAGGTGGTATGTATGTGTACATACATGTAAGTCACACACACATGACTATGTCCTTGATTAACTAAAATTAAAACAATCCATAGCTCCTGTGTTCAGTTAGTCCTACCTCATTCAGCAAATATTTGATCTTCTAGGAGTCAGATGCTGCATAAGGCAGTGAGAATACCTTAATAAATACCTTGAATAACTTCAACATATATGATGCCTCACTTATGGTTCCTAGCAATTTCTTGGGGAGGTGGACAATATTCACATAATCATAAAGACACAACAAGTGTTTAGCTAATTAAAATAAAGAGTAACAAGTGCCACCCAAAATGAGAGCTTTCATAGTTGTAAAAGAAAGTATTTACAGAAGAATCTCTGAGTCAGCTAATACAAGTTCAGACATTTCGAATCCAAGTGTATATTCTACACAAGTTATATTAAGGAAAACAGCATTTAGCTGTGGACATCAAATCTTCCCTGTCTTAGTATTATAACTTTAAAATCTCTAGAGCTTCCTTGGTGGCTCAGTGGTAAAGGATCCACCTGCCAATGCAAGAGACAAGGGTTCCATTCCTGGTCTGTGAAGATCCCACATGCCACTGAGCAGCTAAGCCCAATCACCAAAACTACTGAGCCTGTGGCCTAGAGCCAGGAAGCCACAACTACTGAGCTGAAGTGGTGGGAGTACTGAAGCCCACATGATCTCTGCAGCAAGAGAAATTACTGAAATGAGAAATGTGCATACCACAACTAGACAGTAGTTCATGTTGCCCACAACTAGAGAAAAGACCACCAGCAATGAAAACCTAGCACAGCCTAAATAAATAAACAAATAATAAAAAAAACTCATATTGAATCATAGTACAAATAAATTTAAATTCATAGTTAAAGCTTTAAAAACAATAACTACATCTAATGTTCCACATGTACATGTTTGGGGATCATTAAACATTATTATTCAGAGAAGGCAATGGCACCCCACTCCAGTACTCTTGCCTGGAAAATCCCATGGACGGAGGAGCCTGGTAGGCTGCAGTCCATGGGGTTGCTAGAGTCGGACAGGACTAAGCGACTTCACTTTCACTTTTCACTTTCACTCATTGGAGAAGGAAATGGCAACCCACTCCAGTGTTCTTGCCTGGAGAATCCCAGGGACAGGGGAGCCTGGTGGGCTACCGTCTATGGGGTCGCACAGAGTCGGACACGACTAAAGCGACTTAGCAGCAGCAACAGCAGCAAACATTACTATTAATACTACAGTGCTTTTAAGATTGCTATTATTACAGTGGCAATGAAAGCATTGTTACCTTCTAGGGACCAACATTCGCAGTGTGATTGTCAGACCAAGAATGCATAGTAAAAACTCATCTTCTGAATGCTGCTGCTGCTGCTAAGTCGCTTTCAGTCCTGTCCGACTCTCCGCGACCCCATAGACGGCAGCCCACCGGGCTCCCCCGTCCCTGGGATTCTCCAGGCAAGAACACTGGAGTGGGTTGCCATTTCCTTCTCCAATGCATGAAAGTGAAAGGTGAAAGTGAAGTCGCTCAGTCGTGTCCGACTCTTAGCGACCCCATGGATTGCAGCCCACCAGGCTCCCCGGTCCATGGGATTTTCCAGGCAAGAGTACTGGAGCATCTTCTGAATATTGCAGTATAAATTTCAGACTTGGCAGAAACGGCCAGTGAAACAAGTTGGCAGCTCAGAATCTGCATAAGCAATAATTTCTAGTTTTTACTTGTGGGCATATCCTAAATAATTTATATTTAATAGACAGAAAAACAATAAAGTTCATGAAAGTCATCACTATAAAAAAGGCTCCTGCTTCAATATCCCCATATCCTTTGTCCTGGAGTTGATTTTACAGAGTGGTTTCTCCTCCAAAGACCATTATCCATAGCTATCTCCCATTTTCTTTACCAAATTTCCTCAAAGACAGAAAGCTCACTCAGTAATTTAGTAATTATGTGAAAATAAGGTTATTTTATTTTAAATGCAAAGGATGCTTAAGGTCAAATTCTAAACGAATGGATAGGTAACAGATGTGAATCTCACGTATTTCATTTCACTGTGGCATGGGTTTGGAAGCCTTCGGTTTGACTCAGGAATCTGCTTTCATCCCCATTTGCAGAATCCAGTCCATGACTAGAGTGGTCTTTTCAGTTTGGGTGTCAACTCCGTTGATGAGTGGTAGGTCAAGTTTCTTCTCTGAAAAAAGAAAAAAAAAAAAAACAAAACAAAACAAAAAAGAAAAAACAAGCTACAAGTTCAAAAACATCCCAAGTCTCCCTAGACACTCTGGTCAGGGTTCTCAAAATGTCACCCCATCCACCCAGCCAACAACATCAGTATCATCAGAGATTTTATAACTGATGCAAATTTTCAGGTTCTATCATTGACCTACAGAATCATAAGTTCTGGGGTGGGATAACAGATCTTCCCAGTGATTCTGATACACACTCATGTATGAGAAGCATGACTCTAGGGACACAAACTATTTTCTCCCATTTTTGGTCACAAAGTTGCTTACCAACTCCCCCAACTTCCTCCACAAGCTCTTTCAACTCCCAGCCTTCCTCTAAAAACGTTCACTTCTTCTATAGGCTTATTTGTATCTATTTTTTTTCTCTCTCCTGTATCCATGATCTTTCTGAAAATCCAAAGTTTGTTAGTAAATCTACCACAAGGAGATCAAACCAGTCAATCCTAAAGGAAATCAACCCTGAATATTCATTAGAAGGACTGATGATGAAACTGAAGTTTTAATGCTTTGGCTACCTGATGCGAAGAGCTGGCTCATTAGAAAAGACCCTGATGCTGGGAAAGATTGAAGGCAGGAGGAGAAGGGGATGACAGAGGATGCAATGATTGGATGGCATCACCGACTCAATGGACATGAGTTTGAGCAAGCTCTGGAAGATGATGAAGGACAGGGCAGCCTGGTGTGCTGCAGTCCATGGGGCCACAAAGAGTCAGACAAGATGAGAAACTGAACAACTATCACAGGAAATCACATTTCCATGGACTGTAGCACACCAGGCTCCTCTGTCCATGAGATTCTCCAGGCAAGAATACTGGCATGGGTCGCCATTCCCTTCTCCAAGGAATCTCCCCAACCCGGAATCAAACTCAGGTCTCCCCCATTACAGGCAGATTCTTCACCATCTGAGCCACCAGGGAAGCTCTAACTTTCAGTACCGCAGTGAATCACATTCCCCAGAGACTTTCTTCTCCGCCACAGACTCATCCTGAGTATCTTTAGAAATGTAAGGTAGTGGCACCAAAAAGATCCAAAAATATAGTGAAAGTTTAGTTGCTCAGTCGTGTCCGACTCTTTGCGACCCCACAGACTGTAGCTTACCAGGCTTCTCTGTCCATGGGATTTTCCAGGCAATAGTACTGGGGTGGATTGCCATTTCCTTCTCCAGGGGTTCTTCTGAACCCAGGGCTCAAACCTGGGTCTCCCGCATTGTAGACAGATGCTTTACCGTCTGAGCCACCAGGGAAGTCCAAAAATATAGTAGCCTTACTTTAAATCATCATAATCACAGTCATAATCATGTTAGTAACTGTTTTCTTCCTTAAATGTCTACAGGAATCTCAGGCCACAGAGTCACTCAGGAACTCAAGATTCTTCTGTCTTGTATCCCCACCATCCTCACAGCCCTGTCCTCATCTGCATAGTTGAAGCCAGATGTGGGCACCTCTTTATTCCAACTCAAGAGAAAGGGAAATAGAAGTCAAAGGAAAGGGATTTCCTTTTAAGCAAGTGACTCAAAATTTGCTGCTCACTTTTCCTCACAATCAATTGTTCATACTTTGCCTCAGGGGAATCCGGTCAACCATGTGCCCGTGACCAGAAAATCAGCCATCAATACCACCTCTTCCTACCACTGTCTTTTTCAGAAGGCTACTTTCCCAGACGTCCACATTGTATACTTTCCTCTTTTCACAGACAAGTTGCAGCTTGACCATATCTTAAACAATGATTTACTAAGAATTAGTTATTTAGAGATCTTTTTTCTGTGATTTCAAGTCATCAGGTGATTAGGTATAGCGGTAGAGCTCTCAATACACAGATTCCAAAAGATCTATCTGCAGTGCACAGGAAAAAATAGGTGTCAAATTAGAAGCCAGAGTACCAGTGCTTAAAGATTCCAAATGTCCCTGTTTCTGTTCACAAATCATCTTCAGTTTAAATTTATATGTATGTGTATACGTGTGTACATATATGTGTGTGTGCATATGTATAAATATCAGATCAGATCAGATCAGTCACTCAGTCGTGTCCGACTCGTTGCCACCCCATGAATCGCAGCACGCCAGGCCTCCCTGTCCATCACCAACTCCCGGAGGTCACTGAGACTCACATCCATCGAGTCAGTGATGCCATCCAGCCATCTCATCCTCTGTTATCCCCTTCTCCTCTTGCCCTCAATCCCTCCCAGCATCAGAGTCTTTTCCAATGAGTCAACTCTTCGCATGAGGTGGCCAAAGCACAGGAGTTTCAGCTTTAGCATCATTCCTTCCAAAGAAATCCCAGGGCTGATCTCCTTCAGAATGGACTGGTTGGATCTCCTTGCAGTCCAAGGGACTCTCAAGAGTCTTCTCCAACACCACAGTTCAAAAGCATCAATTCTTCGGCACTCAGCCTTCTTCACTTCCAAATCTCACATCCATACATGACCACTGGAAAAACCATATCCTTGACTACACAGACCTTTGTTGGCAAAGTAATGTCTCTGCTTTTGAATATGCTATCTAGGTTGGTCATAACTTTCCTTCCAAGGAGTAAGCGTCTTTTAATTTCATGGCTGCAGTCACAATCTGCAGTGATTTTAGAGCCCCCAAAATAAAGTCTGACACTGTTTCCACTGTTTCCCCATCTATTTCCCATGTAGTGATGGGACCAGAGGCCATGATCTTTGTTTTCTGAATGTTGAGCTTTAAGCCAACTTTTTCACTCTCCACTTTCACTTTCATCACGAAGCTTTTTAGTTCCTCTTTACTTTCTGCCATAAGGGTGGTGTCATTTGCATATCTGAGGTGACTGATATTTCTCCCAGCAATCTTGATTCCAACTTGTGTTTCTTCCAGTCCAGCGTTTCTCATGATGTACTCTGCATAGAAGTTGAATAAACAGGGTGACAATACACAGCCTTGACGAACTCCTTTTCCTATTTGGAAACAGTCTGTTGTTCCATGTCCTGTTCTAACTATTGCTTCCTGACCTGCATACAAATTTATCAAGAGGCAGGTCAGGTGGTCTGGCATTCCCATCTCTTTCAGAATTTTCCACAGTTTATTGTTATCCACACAGTCAAAGGCTTTGGCATAGTTAATAAAGCAGAAATGGATGCTTTTCTGGAACTCTCTTGCTTTTTCCATGATCCAGCGGATGTTGGCAAGTTGATCTCTGGTTCCTCTGCCTTTCTAAAACCAACTTGAACATCTGGAAGTTCACGGTTCACATATTGTTGAAGCCTGGCTTGGAGAATTTTGAGCATTACTTTACTAGTGTGTGAGATGAGTGCAATTGTGTGGTAGTTTGAGCATTCTTTGGCATTGCCTTTCTTTGGGATTGGAATGAAAACTGACCTTTTCCAGTCCTGTGACCACTGCTGAGTTTTCCAGATTTGCTGGCATATTGAGTGCAGCACTTTCACAGCATCATCTTTCAGGATTTGGAATAGCTCCACTGGAATTCCATCATCTCCACTAGATTTGTTCATAGTGATGCTTTCTAAGGCCCACTTGACTTCACATTCCAGGATGTCTGGCTCTAGGTGAGTGATCACACCATCGTGATTATCTGGGTCGTGAAGCTCTTTTTTGTACAGTTCTTCTGTGTATTCTTGCCACCTCTTCTTAATATCTTTTGCTTCCGTTAGGTCCATACCATTTCTGTCCTTTATTGAGCCCATCTTTGCATGAAATGTTCCTTTGGTATCTCTGATTTTCTTAAAAAGATCCCTAGTCTTTCCCATTCTGTTGTTTTCCTCTATTTCTTTGCATTGATCACTGAAGAAGGCTTTCTTATCTCTCCTTGCTATTCTTTGGAACTCTACATTCAGATGTTTATATCTTTCCTTTTCTCCTTTGCTTTTCACTTCTCTTCTTTACACAGCTATTTGTAAGGCCTCCCCAGACAGCCATTTTGCTTTTTTGCATTTCTTTTCCATGGGGATGGTCTTGATCCCTCTCTCCTGTACAATGTCATGAATCTCATTCCATAGTTCATCAGGCACTCTATCTATCAGATCTAGGCCCTTAAATCTATTTCTCACTTCCACTGTATAATCATAAGGGATTTGATTTAGGTCATACCTGAATGGTCTAGTGGTTTTCCCTACTTTCTTCAATTTCAGTCTGAATTTGGCAATAAGGAGTTCATGGTCCGAGCCACAGTCAGCTCTTGGTCTTGTTTTTGCTGACTGTATTGAGCTTCTCCATCTTTGGCTGCAAAGAATATAATCAATCTGATTTCAGTGTTGACCATCTGGTGATGTCCATGTATAGAGTCTTCTCTTGTGTTGTTGGAAGAGGGTGTTTGTTATGACCAGTGCATTTTCTTGGCAAAACTCTATTAGTCTTTGCCCTGCTGCATTCTGTATTCCAAGGCCAAATTTGCCTGTTACTCCAGGTGTTTCTTGACTTCCTACTTTTGCATTCCAGTCCTCTATAATGAAAGGACATCTTTTTTGTGTGTTAGTTCTAAAAGGTCTTGTAGGTCTTCATAGAACCGTTCAACTTCAGCTTCTTCAGCATTACTGGTTGGGACATAGACTTGGATTACTGTGATATTGAATGGTTTGCCTTGGAAATGAACAGAGATCATTATGTCATTTTTGAGATTGCATCCAAGTACTGCATGTCAGACTCTTCTCTTGACCATGATGGCCACTCCATTTCTTCTGAGGGATTCCTGCCTGCAGTAGTAGATACAATGGTCATCTGAGTTAAATTCACACATTTCAGTCCATTTCAATTTGCTGATTCCTAGAATGTCAACATTCACTCTTGCCATCTCTTGTTTGACCACTTCTAATTTGCCTTGATTCATGGACCTGACATTCCAGGTTCCTATGCAATATTGCTCTTTACAGCATCGGAACTTGCTTCTATCACCAGTCACATCCACAGCTGGGTATTCTTTTTGCTTTGGCTCCATCCCTTCATTCTTTCTGGAGTTATTTCTCCCATTGATCTCCAGTAGCAAATTGGCCCTCACCTGGGGATATTCTCTTTCAGTATCCTATCATTCTGCCTTTTCACACTGTTCATGGGGTTCTCAAGGCAAGAATACTGAAGTGGTTTGCTATTCCCTTCTCCAGTGGACCACATTCTGTCAGATCTCTCCAACATGACCCGCTCATCTTGGGTTGCTCCACGGGCATGGCTTAGTTTCATTGAGTTAGACAAGGCTGTGGTCCTAGTGTGATTAGATTGACTAGTTTTCTATGATTATGGTTTCAGTGTGTTTGCCCTCTGATGCCCTCTTGCAACACCTACCATCTTACTTGGGTTTCTCTCACCTTGGGCGTGGGGTATCTCTTCACAGCTGCTCCAGCAAAGCGCAGCCATTGCTCCTTACCTTGAACGAGGGGTATCTACTTACCACTGCCCTTCCTGACCTTCAACGTGGGATAGCTCCTCTAGGCCCTCCTGCGCCTGCGCAGCCACGGCTCCTTGGATGTGGGGTTGGTCCTCCCCGCCACCGCCCCTGGCCTCGGGCGTGGGGTATCTCCTTCCAGCCGCTGCCCCTGACCTCAGACATGGTCTATGTATAAATATACACTTGCACAAATACAATATTTATATATAAGCCATGACAAAAACATAAACTGATTTGTCTCACTACAATTAATCTTAAAATCCACTCCTTAAGACTTATAAAATATTTCTCCTGAGTAGAAAAGTGATTATAAATGAGGGGGAAAGTCCTTGACTATCATTCAAAGGCATCCTAATTTCTAATAAATTAATGCTGACTCTGACTCTCAGTTGTGTCTGACTCTTTGTGACCCTATGGACTATAGCCTGCCAGGCTCCTTTGTCCATGGGGTTGTCCAGGCCAGAATGCTGGAGTGGGTTGCCATTTTGTCCTCTAAGAGTAAATTAATATAGGCGTATAGCCATAATATTTATGAAGGTGATCCTATGAAATACCATAACTAAATATATTTTCATGAACTTCCATGGGGGTGTTAAAAACCTTTCCCTTTCTCCCCTCCCATCACCCCACCCACCATAATGTGATTGGGGAGTGCTCATTACTTTTACTAAGCTTGTACCTGGGAACCGGTGAAAACAGGGACCAAATCTAAGCTGCTGGGGTGCCCTTTGCTTTGGCCAGGGGTCCACCTGGACTGTCAATGCTAAAAGGGTTGAGAGTCAAGATTGCTTTGTAGGGAGCCCTGGTTAGGTCCTGTGGGTCAGAATTTCCTGGTAGGATAATATTGTAGAGAAAATTTCCAGTCTTCAGGGCCTTCTCATTCATACTTCATTTCTCCTTCTGAGATCCCCAGGGATTGGTCCATTTGTATTGCTTTTCAGTTCAACCCATATGCTGTTCACAGCAAGAGTTTTTATCTGCTCTGTACTACAGGTGAACATGTATTTCAGGATATTTATAAGACATGATGGCCTTTGAGAGGATGACACTGGTGAATCAATGAGAGCTGAGATTTTCTTATTTCATATGCCCTTCACTTTCTTATTTATACTCTAAGGGTAAAAGCCCAAGTGCAGGATTGCTTCAGTGGGGTCTGGTTGGGCATGAAGGATTCAGAGAGCTCTACATGCAGAGAAAAGTAAATGGACTAGGATTATTCTAGACATTTCACCACAAAAGTCAGCATGAGAAAGGCTGAAATGAGTTAAGTGGGACAAGGTAGAGGAAGGGAATGCAGAAGCCACAAAAAAATGTAAGAAGTCATTCAACTAAAGGTGAACTTTTTAAAATTAGTTATAGGAATATGTGAAAGTTTTATAAAGTACATGAATAACATCACATAAGCATATTTTGCTTAATTTTTACATTCATATGCTTAAAATTCATCCAGCATTGCATTGACATATTCACATATGTGTGATAGCTATGTGGAAACAACAAGCATACATATAAAATCATGTTAAAGAGGATGGGAAAGTGTGCCAAAAATAGAAGAAAGTCTTTTCAGTTTATGGAAATGGTTCTGATGAAAAAGTTCTTTAACAAGCAATACATATATTCATGTATAACTTGAACCACAGTTTAGGCATCTTATTTATTAAACACCACTAATTCAGAGGGTTTTACTATTCAATTAGATTTAAGTGTATCTTAGCATAATCTTTTCAAAGGAAATTCCCAAATAAGAAATAATCATCAGTTATCAAAAAATATCCTTACTTAGAAGAATAAAATGTTATTGTGTAATGTAGGATTACCTATTTGCATGGAATCTATGAAAGCACTGATATTGAAAAATCCTTTCTGATTCATAAACTCCATTGTTCAAAATATCTACTGAGAAATGTGAGCCTAATTATTTATTTAGCATTATTTAAAAGTAGGCCTCCTTGGTAGCTCAGATGGTTAATAATCTGCCTGCAATGCGGGAGACCTGGGTTCAGTCCCTGAATTGGAAAGATCCCATTGGAGAAGGGAATAGCTACCAACCCCAATAGTCTTGCCTGCAGAATTCCATGGACAGAGGAGCCTGGCTGGCTACAGTTCAAGGGTTGGAAAAGAGTCAGACACGACTGAGCAACTTTCTCTTTCATTTAAAAGTCAATACATTCATCAGTTAGAACTTCTATGATTTATCTTATTGAACAAAATTAGTATCTTCTAGATCAGAGCTCTGACTTAAACTCAGATCCACATACAGTTACAAAGATTTTCTATTGAGTGAGTGAAAACTGATTTAAGAAAATCAGCTTCTAGAGCCTCAAATTTCATATGTTCTCTTTGCAAAAGTGATCTGCTAAGATAGGGTCTGACCTCAAGTTCTTTCTTACTTCCCGTTTCAGAATTATATTTCTCTCAGTCGGAAATAAAAGATGTACCCCTCACTCAGCTGCCATTTTATGATCATGTGAAAACCTCTAGAGGGCCAAACAAAAGAATGATTTTCCAGCTTATTTAACAGAAACATATGCTCTAATAGTTTTTATTAAGAAATGCAGTCTCAATAAATTTAATTTTTATTTTTTAATCAAAATTTCTTATTTAGTATGCTTTGATCAAAAGTATATTACTAACAATGGCTGTAATAATATAAACAAAAGGTTTTTAAAAGGGCCTCAGGATATTAAAAGAAATAATTAAATTTGGGTCCACACTGGTTTTTTGAATGTATAGGGAGATGATAGATAATCCACAAAAATTTCCAAACATAAGAATATATTACTTTAGAATAAAAGTCTGTGAAGGAATCTGGAACTGAAATATAAGTTCAGGGAGAGAAAGGAAAGATACAAAATTTTCAACTATTTAAAAAGCACTTGTTCATGAATTCTTTACATTGGCAATGGAAGACAGCAAATCACTGTGTTATTTGTACTTCATTTGAGGCACTTAAAATAATGCAAGTTTTATCTCAAATAAATATTTGGTGCATTCTGACCAATATGGGCTCCCCAGGTAGTATTAGTGGTAAAGAACTTGTCTGCCAATGCAGGAGAAGCCTGAGATGCAAATTCAGTCCCTGGGTGGGGAATATTCCCTGAAGGAGAGCATGGCAACCCCCTATAATATTCTTGCCTGGAGAATCCCATGGACAGAGTAACCTGGCAGACTACAGTCTATAGGGTCTCAAAGAGTCAGACATGACTGAAATAACTTAGCACACACTCACAACCAATATAAACTTTAAAATAAAGTAAACTTATAATGAAAATTTTAAAATATCAGCCTTAAACATATGCAAGAAGATAAATATTGTTCAGCATTCTTTTACAGTATACACAAACAAAAAAAATTATTTGAGAACTACTTCCCTATATTATTCTGAATAATTTAGGCTCTAGTTTACCCATCACTTGTTCATTCATCCAATTCAACATACCCAAAGAACTAGTAAATGCCAGTAACTGGGATAAATGTAAGGGATTGGGAGTATGGAGAGATAAAATAAAAGTTCTTAAAATCAAAGAGTTAACAGACTATAAGAAAAATAACAAAGAAATAATGTTAATTTATGATAGTGTCATAATGAAGATAAACATAGCTTTATAGAAACAACCAAAGGACACCAAATTCAGGCTGGTATTGGGTGGGCAGACTGAGAAGACAACCAGATTTCACAAGTCATATGGCAATCCCTTTGCTGAATATTAAAAGATTATTAAAAGTTACCCAGATGAAGAACATTACACATATGTGTGTTTCAAGATGAATAATGGAAACAGACCAGCTAGAAATTGTAAGACAACGTCTGTGATGCAACAATAATAATCTGGACTATTCATCTGTGGATTATCAACAATTCTTCTTCTAGCCCCACCCCAGCAGTATCTCCCACTCAATACTTGTAGACTGGGTCACCCAGACAGCAATTATTAGGCTGAACAAATGCACCAGATTTCTACCTCCAATCTTAAATAATTGTGAGAAAAGTGTAAAGCAGAATAGGTTTGAAGGAAGACCCCATCAAGTTGAAAGAGTAATTTTCTGGCTCACACACCAAAAGCAGCAATGTCCTTCAACCTGGGAGGAGAGCCATGTTTGAAGAGGACAGATTAAGATGTACTGTAGTATCCACTTTGCCTCACTCTCAGATAACCTAGATTCATGCAGGGACATGGCAGTTATTTTCCAGTTCTTCATATTTGTTGATTTAGCAGAATCCAAATTCAGGGAATAGTATCTCTTTGCTTCTGGAACTCAACATCACTAATGCTCCCCTTGATACAAGAGCATGACAAAGGGGTAGAGACAGGGTGGTGGGATGTGCCTAGGAAGAAGGAATTCCAGACAGAGCCCTGCCTGAGTCCCTAATTCCTCCTTGATGAAAGAAGCAGGGATATTGAAATTCCCAGAGGCCCAAAAAATGATGAAGTTAATGGAGAAAAAGACTCTCTGGGACTTACTAAGGGCACTGCCTAGCTTATTGAGGTTTAACAATTTCAACAGTAATCTGGTAAGAGGTTTGACCACAAGCTCCAAGGACCCAAGATGGAGCGACATCAGTAACAGTAGGGAAGCCAGCTTGGAACCCATTCAGATCAGAACTCACATATGACACACTCTGTATTCTACTCACCCCGGTACCCTTTGAATAACCCCCTAAAAGTTGTGGTCAGGGGAGAAGACACAGAGGAGTCATCCTGATTACAATTGTATTTCAAACAGAAATTGACTGGAAAAATTCATGATTTGGACAGAGCAACATGGAAAGTGTCTAGATTAAGTTGTCTGTCATTGTACAGAGTTCCAAGAGTAGGAAAATCAAATTGAGTTACTGAAATAAAGGTTACATTTTTGCACATCAGAGTTTGTAACTTGGATATTTATAGCTACTGCACATGAAAGGCCTTGGATGTCAGACTGAGGATTTTGGGTTTTGTCCTGAAGGCAGTAGGAAGCAATTGAAGAATTTTAAACAAGAAACTGTGAGATGCAGGACTGAATTGTATAGAACTCATTCCTGCAGCAGTGTGGAGAATGGATTGGTGAATGAGGAGTTGGAGAGATGGAAAACCAGAGGAAGGAACCCAGCAATGGGCCTTTTGACCTAAACATGGACAGAAATAAAAGAAATAAACCATAACTGCAGAGATGGAAAGCAGAGGCCTCATTTGGGAGTGTTTAAAAGACAGTGTCTCCTCCCAGCTCTGTCCATTCAACCTCAGCAGCTGAGTTACTGGAACAAGAGTCTGCCCACAACGCCATCAGTCAACTACCTCCATTTAAACCAATTCATTGCTCCTGTGCTGGTCTCAGCAGCTCCTGAATTCATGTCTATTTGCTACCACATTTTTATCCAATTTACTTTACTTCTATTCCTTAAAAAGTGATGTTATCATCTATGCACATTTATACCATTTTACATATATTTATGTCTATTGACCATATACTATAGCAAAAATACAAATGCAAAGTCTTTCAAATTAAACCTATAGAATTTAAAGCACTATTGGTTGACTGAGTATATCCTTGTATTCCTCACTTGCTATTTCTATGAAAGCTTCCAGCAGAATAGTGTTTGAGTTTCAGTCACTGAGAGTAGAATTTCTAGTTTCAAATTCCAGCTCTAAAATGTATTTTAGGGCCATAATCTTTAGCGAGTTGGTTTATCCTGCTGCAGTACCTCTTAGGATTTGTAAAATGGGAGTGATACTAATCCATTTCATTAGCCTATTTAAGGTGCTTAGTATAGGGCCAGAAACAAAGGAAGCATACATTGGTGATAATTGACTCTGGCAAACCTGACATTCCTTAAATGTGCTTAAATTTTTAAGTTGCACATAGCACAAAGAAGCTTCCTCACCAAAATCTGTTTGATGCTCATATGTAAACAAGATGAATTTCATGTTAAAATCTATGGGCATGAAATAAATAATAAATAAAAGTACGTGTTAAGAAAGGGACTTCTCTGGTAGTCCAGTGGCTAAGATTCCAAGCTCCCAATGTTGGGGGCCCAAGTTCAACCCCTGGTCAGGGAACTAGATCTCATATGCCACAACTAAAGATCCCTCATGCTGCAACAGAGATAGAAGATCCTGTGCACCACATGTAAAATCCAGTGCAGCCAAATAATAAAAGAAATCTTAGAAAAAACAAAATCTGTGGGTATGAAAGGACAAACAACCACATAATTTACACATTCCTCACTGGTCTTCACTTTGTTTTGGCCATCTACATACAGATATCTGAGCTTCATTGGTGGCTTAGCTGGTAAGGAACTCACTTGCCAATGCAGGAGACACAAAAGACACAGGTTCAATCCCTGGCTCTGGAAGACCCCTTGGAGAAAGAAATGGCAACCCACTCCAGTATTCTTGCCTGGAGAATCTCATGGACAGAGGAGCCTGGCGGGCTGCAGTCCATGGGGTCACAGAGTTGGATACCACTGAATGGTGGAACACACAAACATACAGATATCTATCTATCTTTACACTGGGTCTAAAACATTTCACAGAAGGGCAGGATAGAAGCTGTCCTTTGTGTTTTATGAGGTGCTGAGTTCAGATATAAGCATTCAATTTACAACAATAATAAAGGCTAGATAAGAAATAATCCAAATGGAAAGAAGATCTTGCCAGTTGGGTTATTTCTTGTGAACAGAATGTTTATTTTTTCATAGAACAAATTAGAAGTTTTCCAGATGGTTTATCTAAAGTATTTTTCTCTCCTCCAGGCAGAGGATAAATTAGAAGTGTTCAGAAAAGGTCATTCCCTCCTTTCCAAGAAGTACATTTTCATAATTAAAAGAACTAAAGTTCAACCACATATGAAGTGATCTCTACTCAACATAGGAGTTACATTTGTCTGTTACAGGTAATTGTGTAATTTGAAGTTTGTCAAAAAATATTTTAAAGCAAATAATCACCTTCTGTGGCTGTTGCTTTGTTGAAAGCACTAATCTTCATCATAACACTAGCAAAAGAAAGGCATTACACTAATTTACCAATAGCAACAAAGGGAGAATTTTTAAATTCTACTCATTAGCTAGAAACATCTAGGTGGGCACAATGATTTGTCACATAACAACACATTGTCAGGGTATTATCAGAGAGAAGAGGGGTTTTGTCTCTGGTACAGCATCTTCAGGTTAGGTAAACAATTTATTTCTAACTCAATCCTCCTGAGATGGTGAAGAGGAAAGAATTTAATATAGAGTTTTGCAGGAGAGATTTTATCACTTGTCAAATTAAGATAGCTACCTTTGTGAAGTAGAAAATGAATCAGAAAACAAAGCTGAGGCTTCAGCAGAAATTCATCTCAATGCTGTGATGGTTTGCAGAGGGATCTTCCATCAGCAGTTCCACAGGACTGTTGGCTCCAGAAGTCAGAGGAGACCAGGCTTTCCACTGCCAACCAAGCAGAAGTCAAGCCTCCTTGGGGCCCTAAGCTGACCAGCTTTCTATGAGCTTTTGTCCTGGTCATGAATACATTGCAGACTTGGTTTTGTGCATGCATTTCAGAGAAAGGAGAAGTCACAATTATGAGGCAGTCATAATTTTAAATAAAAAGATACCATGGAGGCATTATTGAGTCATGCCTTTGCTCTTCTTTGTTTGAGGAGGACAGTTGCACTGGAAGTAAACTTATTTTTGAATAGTGGATCATTTATTTATGGTTTAAAAGGGAATCCGGTCAGTCGTGATGTTAGGGTCCTCTCAATATCTTTGAATCTTAGATTCAGAAGAGTGAATACATAGCAGCAGCATCTATGGTCTTTAGTAACTATGAAAACTGCTCAATGAAATTAAGTTTCTAATGTAAGTTACTATCAATGTACCAATTCATTAAAGTGATAGATGAGTAGAATTATTCAGTCTATGATTAGGGAGGACTAATCTGTTTCTCATTATGAAAGTTTTCCTTCTCTCCCTACAATGACTACATGTGGCAATTTATTGGCATACTTTTTATGATTCTTGCTTTATTAAAAATAAACAACATTATAGTTGTAACATTTAAGTCCAAATGATCCAGGGGAATTTTAAAGACTATTATCACATCTCATGAATAAGTTTGAACATAAACTCCAACTCAATAAAAAAGACTCTGTAAGCTCCCACTTGCAATATTCCAGCTTGGAGGTGATACATTCTTTAAGAGTTATTTAGCTCTTTGAGGAAAAAATGATGTACATTTTTTTTTTTTTTTTTGTATGTGAATAAGAGTCACTTCAAGGTTTTACCCCCTTTCCTTGTTTTTCCTTTATATTCAAAATGAGCGAAATCAGAGTTTTTTAGCTCCCCAAATAATTCGGCATAAGCAAAACCATCTGTGTTTGTTCAGTGTGTTGGGACACCATCTCAGGATGCCTTACTGGAATCTAAGCATTGAGCCTTCTGAGGAAGGCAACGTGGCAGTGTACTCTTATTCAGTAGCTTCCAGAATGTCAGCCCTCACCCCAAGTGAAAGTGGCCATGTTAGTTGTTCATTTGTGTCCCACTCTTTAAGACCCCATCAACTGAAGCCCACCAGGTTCCTCTGTCCATGGAATTCTCCAGGCAAGAATACTGGAGTGGGTAGCCATTCCCTTCTCCAGGGGATCTTCCTGACTGAGGAATTGAACCTGAGTCTCCCACATTGCAAGCAGATTCTTGACCATCTTGACCATCTGAACCACCAGGGAATAGTCTCTGTCCTAAAACCATTTGGGAAGTTTTTTTTTTTTTTTTTTCAGTTCTTGTATTGCTTCTGTTTGATTTTTCACTTTATGGTGGGATCCAGGGAAAATGCATCAGAAGGGGAAGTGGGTGGAATGCCTTTGTCCACGCTCATCCATAGGACTCCACCCCCACCCTAGGCAGCTCCAACCTGCACTTGTTTGCATGTTTTTATAAACTATTTCATTTGAAGAAAGTACTCCCCAGCTGATAAAACAAACATATTAGTTCTTTTACATTGAATTTCAGAATCGGATAGTTGCCAAATTTACCAGTGTA
The DNA here is from genome assembly GCA_935064755.1 of Tragelaphus eurycerus. Classification (NCBI taxonomy): domain Eukaryota; kingdom Metazoa; phylum Chordata; class Mammalia; order Artiodactyla; family Bovidae; genus Tragelaphus; species Tragelaphus eurycerus. Next base: position 6,323,425 of record CAKXYN010000012.1, on the reverse strand, counting down.
ATATATTATTGTCCCTGCTGAGAGGAGAAAAAGAGATCCCAGTGTTGAAATCTTAATATTATTATGAGAGTTTAAGGAGGTCATACTATTTTTACAGGGTCACCAGAAAAATGTTATTTGTCTCCACTGCTTTATTAATTGTACTTAGTTCATTGTTTAGGGCATGCTAGGTAAGATTTATACTTTGTATACAGTATAAAATCTATGCTATGTATGTACTTTAAAAGTTACATACTATGTTCTAAAGAGTTTACTCTTTTAAAAAACGGTTTCCAACAATTAAATTTTTACCTAGGAGTATAGATGAGGCTCTCTATTAAGAATTTAATTTTAGAATATGTCACTAAAGATCCTGCATGCTGCAATGAAAATAGAAGATCCTATCTCACTTTTTAGAATTTTAGCCTGCTACAATTTTGCAAATAATCCAAGCCAAGTGAAAACAGGATCAGGGCCTTTTAATTTTGGCCCACTCAGCAAAAGGTGTAAGAGAGACCATGACAGACTGTTTACCAGAATGAGATACACTGAAATTATCTGCTAAGTATGAAGCTAATTGAAGATTTTTCTTAAGGATTTTCCAGGTGGTCCAGAGGTTAAGAATCTGTCTGATGATGCAGGGGACAAGAGTTTCATCCCTGGTCCAGGAAGATCCTACACGTCATGGAGCAACTAGGCCCTGCTCCAGAACTACTGAGCCTGTGCTCTAGAACCAGGGAGCCGCAACTACTGAGCCCCTGTGCTGCAAACACTGAAGCTTGTGTGCTCTAGACTCTGCTCTGCAACAAGAGAAGCCACCCACAATAAGAAGCCTGCACGTGGCAACCAGAGAATGGCCCCCACTCTCCACAACCCGAGAAGGCCCGTATAGCAACAAAGACTCAGCACAGGCAATAAATAAATAATGTTTGAAGAAAAAATACTTTTGTTGAATAGAACCTGTAATTTCAGGATGTTTTCTCTTACTTCTTTCCAACAGATTTACTGTAAAGAGATATCAAATATTTTACATGGTTTTGCTGTATTTATGAGATAACCACGTGATTTTCTTTTCTAGGCTGTTAATATGATAAATTATAGGTATGTGAATATTATCAGGTTTGTAGATTACTGTTTCATGACAATGAATTTTTATATATACGTCTGGATTCATTCAGCTAATATTTAACTTAAATTCCATCTGTGTTTAAAGTGAAGTTGGCCTATAATTTTCTTTCAAGGGCTATCATTTTCTCTAAAAACTAAGGTGATACTAGCTTTAAAAATGAGTTGGACTGTATTCTCTCTTTTTACTATTTTGAGCTGCAACCTACCTGTCTCTGTATAATTAGGTAGAACACGCCTGTACAACTATACAAGTATGAATGTGAAGAGTGGGTATTTTGGGGGATCTTGGTTTGCTGGGATTTTGTTAGCATGTTTTGTCTGGATTTTTTTACTGAGGAGCTCCGATTATTATTTGAATATTTCTTAATGGTTATTAACAGACTCAATTTTTATGTTTCTCCCTGTAAAACTGTTCCACTTTGTCTAAGTTTAGAATTTATGAAATTGAGCATAATATTTTTTAATGTCTCTTGTCATAGTCTTTTTTTTTCTTTTTCAACCTGTATAATTTAGGTATTTTTATGCTCTATTCCACTGAGTTCTGCTTTTATTTTTTATTTTCTTACTTCTTGTTTCTTTGGGGTTATTCTACTGTCCTTTCTCCTTATGTTTTATATTGAATACATAGCTCATTTTTAAAATTTATTCTCCATTGTGTGTTTAAAGCTATAAATTTATCTCTCAGTTCTGTATTAGTCAAGCCTCACAAATTCTGAAAAGTAATGCCATCATTGGTGTTTCTAAGCATGAATATTTTGTTGCTGCCTTTATAATTTTTTCTTTTACAAAAATGCTGACTGTTTTTAGTTTCTTGACAAGAAAGACTTTTTAAAAAAATTTTGTCACTTTTATGTTGTTATTTATTTTTTAATGTCATTAAATTATGGCCCAAAACCATAGATGGTGATTCTTTCTTATTGAAACTTCCTTTATGATCTAAGAAATGGTTGATTCAACATTACATTAAAAATAAATATATTCTCTGTTAGGTTTAAAGTTATTGCTATAAATATGGATACTGGCACAGACATATTTCTAAGTATAACCTTAAGTATATTAATCAAATCTTCTCTTTTTTTGTCTTCTAGATCTTTCAAATATTGATACAGTAGGTGTAAATTTCCAAATACAATTTTTTATTTACCTACCTCTTCCTACATTCTTGGCCTTGTTTCTTTATTTGCTTTTATCTGTTATTTATATATTTGACATATCTTATATCAAATGATATATTGTTAATACATTTAGCTTTGCAACCACTTTATTTCTTTAAACCATTATTTCTTTTCAAAATAGAAAGTCTAGGAAATATCCATTTTAAGATGGAAATATATTGAACAAAGACTATTTTCTCAAAGAAGACAAGCGGCATAACATGTAACTTCTAGACGTTTTTTAAAATTGTTCTTTTGCTTTTCTTTTGAATATAATCAATGTCATTGATGATATAAATTATTATAATGTTGGAGTGGTATCACCTCCCACTTCCTGGGGTTTCTCTGATAGCTCAGTTGGTAAAGAATCTGCCTGCAATGCAGAAGACCTGGATTTGATCCTGGGTTGGGAAGATCCCCTGGAGAAGGAAACTGGCTACCCACTCCGGTATTCTGGCCTGGAGAATTTCATGATCTGTATAGTCCATGGGGTCGCAAAGAGTCGGACACGACCGAGTGACTTTCACATCACATCACCTCCCAAGCTAATCAAAACATATGTGGAACATGACAGAGAGAGATGGAGTATGAAAGTAATTCCAGAGTTAAATCCAGTGCTGTAACTATTACATCAGATTTTGAACAGTCCACAACACTTTTTTGTAACACCTTATATTCATTTCTAAGGACTGTATCTTCCATCACAGTAGTTATCCTTATAAAAGAATCTTGCAAGTGCACTTATCAAGGTTTCTATAGCCTTGGTCTGATGGCTTTGAACAATAGTGGCAATTTGCCATATAGTAGCTTCTTTCTCCAATACTTAGAAAAATCAAAGCATACAAAAGCTATTTCTCCTGATGTAGTTTAGGATCAAATGAAAGGGAAAAAAAAAAGAGTGTGGTCCAATCTAGGAAGACTACTATTTACCTCACACATTTTTAGTAAGAATAAATAAATAAATGTTTCTGAGGTTTATTTCTATGTGTGTTCTGTTATAGAAAGACAAATGAGAGAACATAAAAATTTTTCCACTTTAAAATTTTATGGCATATTTATTTGGCGACTTTAAAAAATAAACTTTCTTTTCTTAATCAGACTATGAATTAACCAAGTACAACAGATTTAATCTAACATTTACTATAATCAAACATTTGGTTTCTATGGTTTCAGAGTATATGTCTTCACTTCTTCCATACAGAATACTTCAAATAACTATATAAACTTGGAACATGTGTAAGTCATAAATATCAAATACTATTTTCAAAAATAAGATGAACCTTACGAAATGGGCTTTCAATAGTAAGCATATTAAATACCTGAGAGTTCAATCACCTTATAGAATTGAATTATTATTGGATTCCATAAGTCCATTCTTGATAGAATTTTGAAGGCCTATAAATCTGAAGCTGAAGCTCCAATACTTTGGCCACCTGATGGGAAGAGCTGACTCATTGGAAAAGTTCCTGATGCTGGGAAAGATTGAGGGTAGGAGGACAAGGGGGCAGCAGACAATGAAACAGGGAGGCCTGGTATGCTGCAGTCCATGGGGTTCAAAAAGTCAGTCAGGATTTAGCGACTGACAACAATAAACCATAAACATGTAAACTCAGTTTAATAGATAAGAGCAGTCAGTGAGAAAATATTTACCAATAATTACTATTCACTTATCAAACAATTGAATACCTATCTTATTGCAGTTAGCAAAAAGCTATTTGTTGCTTCCCTGTTCAGAGGAAGTTCACACTCTAGTGTTCAAGACATAACCTTGAATGGTATGCATATATTCACCTGTGAAGCAAGGTGACTCTTTGATAACAACCAATGCTCTCTTTTCAAACTTTGTTTTTCTCTTCAGTCTGGTAACCCTCTCCCCACCCCTCTATCATCACATGGCAAGAAGGTAGGACTCTCCTTTCCCACAGCTCCAGAGAATAGAGGTGACAAGGAAAGAGTATAGTGTCCAAAAAATCTTGATGAAAGACCACCAAAAGTCAAACTCATGTCATAAATAAAGAACTTTGGAAACACTAGTGAATCAGGTTTATTTTAGCTCACTAGTTTGTTTTTTATCCTACACTTGGTAAAACTCTGATGGCCTAAAACATGAAGTGAGTATTCTAAAGAAAGCAAAAGAATTGTAACCAACTGGGATGTCTGTTGTTGTTTAGTCACTAAATCATGTCTGACTGTTTGCGATCCCATGGACTCTAGCACACCAGATTCCTCTTTCCATGGTATTTTCTGGACAAGATACTGAAGTGGGTTCCCATTTCCTTCTCCATGGGATCTTCTTGACCTGGAGTTGAACCCTTGTCTCCTGCAGTGGCAGGCATTGTCAGGCAGATTCCTGTCTGCATATAAGCTTTGATTATGATTACCCTCTAACATGTCAAAAAAGGGCTATTCTTTGTTAACTGGAGTTTATGGAAGGTGATAGTACCAGACCTCTAAGTTTTGAGAATTTTAAGGCAAAAAGAGTTGATTTGGACCTGCTTCCCACCAGCAACACTGGAAGGTAAAGCTAACACTTTCTCAGAAGTTCTCTTTATCACTGTAGTCAGAAAATTAGAGTCGCATCAGAACACTGCATGACGTGTCAGGTGTAGAGAGAGCCCAAGGCAGCACTTGCATTGTTTCTTGATGTACAAAATGACTTTGGAAAACAGCTGAAGTTTTGTGTGCCCTTCAGAAGGGAGCATAAATTGGAGAGTGAGAGATTGTGTGTCAACAGACCTGAAGGTGTCTTAAGGAATTGACAAGGGTATGCCAAGAGGAACATGGTATGAACTAGAGATGAATTACATGGAAATGTGGACACTCAAGGGATGTCAATAAAGATAAATGCAAATAATTAAAAACCAGATTCTGTAGCCTCCCTTCCCAAAACTTCCTGTTCCATAATAGGACCCTGAACATCCAGAAACATAGGCAGTATAGTGGAGCAAAAAAAAAAAAAAAAGAGGGAAAAACAAAATGAATGCATTTAAACCTGAAATGCATTAATATATTACTGAGAAACTCTAATACCTGAAAAAAATGGAATATACTAATCTTCCATTCTTAGGGATGAGGTCTTAAAAGAAAAGCAAAGTTGAATTCTAGAAATATAATTTTTCTGCTCCTCTAAAATTCATGGACATTTATAGAGTTAAGTAAGAAGGAGTTTTCAAAGTGTTTAACATAGTGGTGGGTCTGAAATTTGAATCTGTTTCCAAATTAGTTATGTGGATGGTAGACTAGATTCTTAGCTCAGGGAGGAAAAATGGTTTATTACTCACAATAGCAACAGTGACTGTGTGTGCTTGTGTGTGTGTGTGTGAGACCACAGTGTAGAAAGCAATAAAATTTCAAGAGAATTAGAAATGTATTTAGATATCAGCTTCCAAACTGCATCATAGATTTTTTGATACAGTCATACTAAACTAAACTAAAAACTAAACTAAAGAAAACTAGAGTCACTAAAAATGATGAAAAGTGAAAATTAGTTTCACAGTTGTATTCAACTCTGCAATCCCAAAGACTGCAGCCTGCCTTACTCCTCTGCCTATGGAATTCTCCAGGCTAGAGTACTGGAGTGGGTTGCCATTTCCTTCTCCAGGGCATCTTCCTGACCTGGTGATCAAACCTGGGTCTCCAGCATTGCAGGCAGATTCTTTACCAACTGAGCCACAAGAGAAGCCCCAAAATGGTCTTTACCTCCTTGTGTAATAAAACGAAGACCGCAACCATAATTGGATTATTCCTACCATAATGAGGCACCTTAGCACCATAGCAAACTTCTCAGATCAACAAAATGTGTTTAGTTATAAGTAGATACAAACTCTATCAACACTGTCAAACATTTTTGTAATAAGGGCTTTCCTGCATTTCTGCCAGGAAAATTAAAATTCAGTCTGATTCACTACATGGTAATTTCAAAAAGTGTTAGAACTTTAGCATTTTTAACAAGCTACTAATCAATCCAGTTGAATTCTATAGCTTACCTTTGATGTGAAATTCTCTCAGTCATGTACAACTCCTTGTGACCCCCTGAACCGTAGCCCACCAGGCTCTTCAGTCCATGGGATTCTCTAAGCAAGAATACTGGAATGGGTAGCAATTCCCTTTTCCAAGGGATTTTCCCAACCCAGGGATCAATCCTGGGTCTCCTGCATTGCAAGCAGATTCTTTACTGTCTGAGCCGCTAAACATTTCCCAAGTCTCTTTTTGAATAAATAACAATACGAGTTCTGAGTATATGCCTGACACATATATTATTGAATCTTGACAACTTATAAAATAAAATAATTATATGAGATGTAGGTTCCATTATTATCCCTAAATGAGAAATACTGGAGAGGATACAAGAGGAGTAAATGATTCAAAATACAGGCAGTGGCATATCAATGGGGACATGGGAGATGTGGTGGGGGGAAGGGGTGCTGTCTGACTCAGCTCCGTGTCTAATTTGGGCTCCAAAATCACTGCAGATGGTGACTGTAGCCAAGAAATTAAAAGATGCTTACTCCTTGGAAGAAGAGTTATGACCAACCTAGATAGCATATTGAAAAGCAGAGACATTATTTTGCAAACAAAGGTCCGTCTAGTCAAGGCTATGGTTTTTCCAGTGGTCATGTATAGATGTGAGAGTTGGGCTGTGAAGAAAGCTGAGCACCGAAGAATTGATGCTTTTGAGCTGGTGTTGGAGAAGACTCTTGAGAGTCCCTTGGACTGCAAGGAGATCCAAACAGTCCATTCTGAAGGAGATCAGTCCTGGGATTTCTTTGGAAGGAATGATGCTAAAGCTGAAACTCCAGTACTTTGGCCACCTCATGCAAAGAGTTGGCTCATTGGAAAAGACTCTGATGCTGGGAGGGATTGGGGGCAGGAGGAGAAGGGGACGACAGAGGATGAGATGGCTGGATGACATCACTGACTCGATGGACGTGAGTTTGAATGAACTCCGGGAGCTGGTGATGGACAGGAGGCCTGGTGTGCTGCGATTCATGGGGTCGCAAAGAGTCAGACACAACTGAGAAACTGAACTGAACTGAACTGATTGAATGCACTTTATACATGGATAGAGATATCTATATTACATATACTCATATATGTGTGAAAATAAGGGACAGTAACATATATAGAGACAGAAGATCGATAGAAAACTGGATAGATAGATAATGAGTGGTGCATTACATATAGAGAATTTGAGAACAACAATAACTAAAAGCCAATCTGCTTTAAATTTATAGGTGTTTTAACATCTTTCTCAAGCAGAAAAAAAAAAAAAACTTTTGTTAAAGAAAAATATAAATAGTTGCTACTATTGCAGTTGAGATTTAGTTTATTTTGAAAATCATTTTCAGCATAGATTTGCTTTGATTTTATTTTTTTCAATTTTATTTTTGGCTATGTCAAGTCTTCATTGTAGCACCCAGGATCTTTCATTGCAGCACATGGGCTTAGTTGCCCCACAGCATGTGGATTCTTATTTCCCCATTCAGGGATCAAACTCATGTCCCCTGCAGTAGAAGGCAGATTCGTAACCACTGGACTACAAGGGAAGTCTCCAGTTGGGATTTAAATTAGGTTGCTTTTATCATTAGCTTTTTAATAAACATTGCAGCTTACGAGGTGATTTTAAAGATGGAAGCACTAATCATGTCTGGATGTGCAATAAACCCAAGAGTACCTTTATACCATGAATAAAGATGATATCTTACAAATTACTGATAGCCATTCATAGCAGTTGACCTGTTGGCCTTTTTCTGAAAGCATTTTTACTCTTTCTGAGAAACTAAGATCACAGTTATCTTCTCTTTCTGAGTCTGTATCAAGTAAGCATACATACATACACAAGGCAGGGTTAGGAATTGGATGGAAGTTTGAGAGCATTTGGTATTATTTTACTATAGGATTTTGTATTACCCAAGCCATGATCTACAAAGCACCCTTTTACTCTGTAGGTACCTGAAGAAGATACATGTATAAGAAAAGCTGGGGAAAATGAGGCACTTCGTTACTAGTTAGACCACAGCACAATTCTTCCCAATTGTCAGCACTCTTGTATCATGAGGGAAGTAGGAGGCTCAGGGTCCTATCAAATACAAAACTACAAGGTCAATGTGCCTTTTTCAACTATATGTAGGCTTTTCAAAGGTTCCAATAACTCTCTGCTTTAAATTTTGGTATTGTATAAGGATTACAGAGATGAGAGGTCTGGAAAGAGTCAACTGATCCCAAGATTAACTGTAGAGGCCATACATGGCAGAGGACCCCAGGGCTGCACTAGCTGTGCCCAGTGGTGATGAAAGGCAAGATTACTGAAGGGCTGGAGTGGAGCCTGCATGGCTATAAAGGAGCCGCCTCCTGCCTCTCCCTCTCTCATTATCCTCTAACACGTGGGCCTCCCGAACAACCTCTGATATCTATAACTTGACACTCCCGGGCCATAGAGCTGATTGGTCTGTGTGAACCTTGTAATAAAGGCTTCTGTGCTTTTCTCAGGGTCTTTGACTTCCTTCTCAGAGCTGTGACTATTTATACTTACTCCGGAGTTATCCCCAAATGATGTCCCTGGACTCTCCAAAGGACTAAAGAGAAAGGAACTAAGCTACTTTTGTGACTTGTACCATATCTAGTCCCATTGATTCCACTTTTGTCTGCTCTCTTTAACTCTCTGTGTCTCTGAAGATGAGGACTTGTGCCACAGACCACACACTGGTTGATCTATGGCCTGGAGTCCATTTCCTCTTATTTTCTTCCGTTACTATGCTGCACATTTGCATCTTAGCTCTAAGCAGTTCATTCCATGTTGGGGTGCAGGATATTGTAAAGGTGACCTACACAACTTCCCTTCCCTGATAACCTTGCCCCCCCATTCACATAGGAGAAAGCTCCTGGCAGATGTGTACCCCCCCGGGACACCATCCACTGGGCACACCTGATAGATCCAAAGTGGACAGCTGACCCAACCTGGCCAATCAGAGCCTCTTCGTCTGAGACCTGTGGTTGGCAGGAAGAGATTACATTCTCAGTGGAGAGTGTTTCTAACATTTTAGGCTATGCCGTAAGCTTATCTTCTGCATACACACTGGGAAGCTCAGAAAGCTTCTCTTCAGGGATAAAAAAAGCGATTGAAGCAGGAATGCAGGGACTTGAGTGAAAGAGAGAGAGAGAGAAGAGGGATAGAGAGAGAGAAAGTCCAAGCTCTGTGACTGACCACGTGTCCCTTGATAATTAATATGTACTCAGAAGCTGGCATAGCTTTGGCCCAGAAGTAGTGCTCAATAAACATCTATTAAATGAATGCATGAACAATTATGGAAAGATTCCAAGCAGCTTTCCAGTCCCCGATTCCAATTATCTTCCTAAGGTCTGGGAGGTACCCATTTTATTCATACACAGGTTTTCTATTTCAACTAGGTCAAGTTTGTTTTTTCCAAAAGACTGAAAAAAAATAATATATATATAGTTTATTCCTATATACCTACTAAAGTCACATTCTGCTTTAAAAAAAAATCAATGTGATAACATTTTCAAATCTCTTTCAATTTCAAGTCCATGGAATTGACAATTTGCTTCTGTATGACTTTACAGATTAGCGCCAAACATCCCCATATCTGACTTTGGTACATTTACCTCCAGAGGAACCACAGTGAAAAAAAATCACACACACACACACACGCCTTTATGATTTATGTATCCACTACTTACTCCTTTAGAAGCTAGAATGATATTGTGCAGATAAAGCGTGACACTGTAATCCTTGCCAAACTGAAGGTCTGTAAAATTGTAAAAATGATTAAAGAAGACAATGTAGGTGATACAAACAAACTATAACACTTTGTGAAGCAAACAGTCTTTTTTTGGAGAACTTCAAAATAGGGCAGGGGGCAGAAAGCTTTATAGGATAAAGAATAAAGAACAAGAGGGAGAAAAATAGAAAATATCTGATTGGCTGAGGCCACAGAGTCCACCTTGTCTGGGGTGAGAAAGCCCAGATTTTGTTTGGTGACTGGGGATTGGTTGACTGAATATATCCTGTTTCTGATTAAATGAAGCATTTATGAGATAAGACCATTATCTAAGTTTGAGTTTGCTAATGTGACACCTTTGGCAGGATCAGCTCCATCTTGAGCCTACAAAGTTATTTCAAACAATGATCACAATACTGTCCCCTTTTATCTCTGATTAAATGTTTTAGGCCTATAATACATATTATATCCATCTTCTTACATCATCATTCTTATGTATAGGCCATATTGTGCATCACTTGACAGACTAGGGCAATGTCTCTCAACTAGAGATGATTTTAGCTCCAAGATCACAATGGCCAAGTTTTGAGACATTTTGGTTGTCCCAACCCATGGAGGGGAGTGATACTGACATTCGATGGGTGGAGATCACATATCTGATGTGGCACAGACAGTCCTCCACAATAAAATAGTTTCTATTCCAACCTTGGTCCAGTACCACTTATCCGGAAGTCCTGGAATACAGTTAAGCGAACACAGATGTACATTTGTGACTTGAACAGAGATGAAATGGCTGGTAAAACCTGCATAGACAGGCTGAAGTGAGATAACCATTAGCAAAGTGCTCTGTCAATATTTAAGGTCCAAATGAACAGTATAGCGAACAATGTGGTATCCATATAAATGATGGGAAAGTCAGATGGCAGACAAGATTCAAAACATGACTATTTCCAGTGCTATTTGAGAGAGATTCCTGGACCAAATCCAACTGAAGTGTTAAAGCTTCCTGAAACTTTGACTTTACACATGCAAAGAAAGAAACACCACCAGAGGGGGGAAAAAAAAGGCTGTGAGCCATATCAATAACTTTGCTCTTACTCGATGGACTACATTCTTCATCAGTAGCAGCATCTTCAAACATGAAAAATAAACCCAAATGTGCTTGGGTCCACCCCAGCTAAAAATCAAGCAGAAAGCAATGTACAGAGCAAGCTAAAATTGATTAGAATAGAATTGTAGACAAGAGCACACTGCATGCATTCTGAAAGTGTAAGCTTTTAAAAATCCTCTACCTAATTACTAAAGTAATTGCAGGGAAATGTGGCCAGGACCTTCAGGCTTTGATCTCAATGAATTCTATAATGTTGTCTGAAGTTTGAGCACATGATTTAAAAATGTAGCATATCAACTTTTGTTAATGACTACAGATAGCTTCAACTCAGAACTGACAAACAGCTGGATATAAAACATAATTTAACAGCATTCTAGTCAATAAACAATTATTTTTCCTTAGTTCTAGGTTAATTTTTAAGTAATTAAACACATCTATGGTTTTTCCCCACAAAATATCATTAACCCATTTTCTTTGTCTGATAAAAGTTTATCACCACAATTTGACTACAAACTGAAACTAAACTAGGTCTTTTTTTTGCAGGCTGTACATCAGAGATTTTCAGACCATAGTCCCCAGGATATTGGAATGGATCAGTCAATCTATATACTTATAAAAAACACAGTCTTTAGAATAATTTATGTTCTTTACACTGTTTTTTTTTCCCTATATGTGACTGCTGATATAGTTAGTATCTTCTCTGAATTACTTAAGACATGCATTCTCAATCAATAAATAGTAGAATTATAATTGTTATCAACTAGACATCTTTATATTATTTTTTAAATGAGATTTTTATCTTCAAAATACTAAGAAGCACTCTCCCATGCTAGAAGAGCTGGGTTTCAGTTTTTATGTTCCTTGCGTTTATGTAAAAAAAAAGTCAGTTAACCATGGGATATTTCTCCTGATTCCACATTTGCTCACTGTGGCATTCATAGCACAGCTGTCCAAATCTACCTTGGAATTCATATTTTCCTTCAAGATCAAAGTTTAGTGTACTTAGCTGTGGGCTTTGTTGATCCATTCCTCTTGAACTTCATTTGGGCCCATAATTACATGCCCAATATAGGGAAAAAAATGTCAAGAAAGAAACAGATTTCAATTTCAAGCTTCAGAGGAGTTCTGATAGTAAAAATGTGGTGAAAATGATGAAAACTACCTTAACTGATGTACTCTTGTTTTTAGGGACAATATCCTGTGTGGTGGTGGAGAGAAAAGATATGCGTAAATTCTGAGATAAGGACTTCGTGGGGGGAAAGTTGTCATTTTACAAAAGGAAATACTCTTTTGACATAGGAAAAATGTCTGGCCGTGCTACTTGTTATGCAAAAACAGTGGGATTGCTTTCTGCCTGCCAGAAGCAGGGCAAAGGTATAACACACCCACTGCCGGGTTCCATTAGCATCTTTTGTCATAATACATGGCAAATGGACCAGTAACTACCCACTGCCAATTAGAGTGATGATGAGCCAACCTAAAATAGGCAGGTGAGCAGACTAAGTGCCCCTGTGGTTTGCCAATTACCTAAATTATCTGCGGTACTTTTAGTGCACAGCTACCATGAATACAAATATAAAACACTCTAGTATTCAGGGGAGTTACGGGCTGCTTGGTGTCAAACAGCAGAGAGAAAATAAGCAGGATTTTTAGAAACTGAGTTCTAGCAATTGTGATAACCAGCGTCATCCAGATGAAATACTATCCTGCATTTTGTTTGACAATTCTGTCTCCTCTCAGAAGAGTTCTCGAAACGAGGAAGCATCAATTCTGTTCTCAGTGTCACCAATCAATTGCACAAATTGTTGTCAGTGATTCTCACTAAACGGACATTGGAACGGATCTACAGTGCTGAATGAAGAGTTGGTATAGGAAGATTTCAAGGAAATAGAACTACTTTTGCCGGGGGCGGAGCGGGGAGGGGTGGGGGGAATCATTCATGGTGGATATCGGGAAATAAAAAGAAAGAAAAGGCAAACAAGAGACTTGTGATTCCTGTCATTCTCTCAAATTATAAAGATCATGAAAAAAAAAAAAAAAGCAACAGCATCCTTTGTCACAAACACTTAAGTGCAATCATGAAACCTGACTCAACGGCTTTGGGAAAAGATTTCATCTTATAGGACCTTAACTTGGCAATAGTCCCACTTGCATTATCAGTAGAAACTACTTTCAGTTTCCCTTTGTTTTTACATTTGCTAGGAAAAAGGAGAGAGCACAATACTATTTTAAAGGCAATGAAAGATTTCGTAATAAAAAAAATGATGCTAACTTATGTGCTTAACATTTCACCATCTTTAGAAAAATTACACATGTACTTGCATTTGAATACAGCGTTGGATGTGAATACACAATCTGATGCCATTATATTAATTTTCACTTAAACTCTGTAATAGATTAGTATGTAGTAAATGACTTCAGAACAATGGCACCATGCTCAGTGGATAATATGTACAGTGGCTGGGCTTAATGTTAATAGCAGCAGTCAGAAATCTGAGTTATATTGCTCCAGGACTGAACTAATATGTGATCTTTGACAAGTCACTTAATCTTTCATCTTTCTTAACTATGACGATAGTTTATCTAAATTATAATAGCAGATAATAATACCTTGCTTGGAGTAGTGTGGTAAGATGTGATTAATTGTCATGCATGGAGCACTTTCAGGTCTTTGGATAAAATGTATTACTAAAGTGCACGACATTAATATTATTCACCCATTAGCAATGTTTTTCTGTGTAATGGTCCAATATACTATCAGTTTAAGACACATTTGGGGATACTGTGAAGGTGGAGTTGCAGAATGATAAGAATTTTACTGTTCTCTGCATACATCTGTGTTGTACAAACTGGTCTACTTTATAGAATATTCAATATAGTTACTAAATTCCACACTGACTGTTTTATTATGCTAATTGATAATCTAGTGTGCTCCAAAGATTAAAGAAAAATGAAATTAAACTGAAAAATCAAAGGGTAACAACTTTATAATGCCTCTTTAATTTAGCAAAATACAATTAAAGTCACACAGTGATAGAATTGACTGTGAATACTAAGATGACTGTAATTGACAAAGTAAATGTTACAGAACCAAGCTGAATAAAGGCAAAGGAAAATGCCAATAGAGTTCAGCGCCATGGGATATCTATGTAGGCTCAAAAAATGAACTGGAAGACATCCCACGATGTCACTGAAAAGAATGTTCTGAAGAATGCTAAGTCACTGGAAAAGGTTTTTCAAATTAGATGAAAATGCACGTTTAAAAGTAACACAAAAATTCATTATTGTCTGTACTAAGAGAAAAAACAGACTGCTGAGAAAGAATCAGATTTGATGAAAGTTATTTGAGTTGATATTTATAAACACACAGGACTCCATAGAGCCTGATTTAAATGGAAACACATGCACAAAAGGCACATAAGCATCTGCCTGCTAACACATGTGCACACAGAAGAAGTCTATGAATGTGTGGTTTAAAAATCCAATTGAGTTAGTAACTCTAGTGAGCTTCCCTTATACAACCAACAGGATCAGGGCTCTTCTTTTACACAATTCTACAACCAAAGGTCTTTACAGCTTGACTGAAAAAATGAGTATACTTAGATATTGCTGAGGGAATGGTAAATTATTTCAGTCTTAGGTCAGCAATGCACAGTATCTTTAAAATACTTATAAAATTCCCCTTATAGAAATTTACATTCCTAAGGCTGTATTCTTGCATTCACAGATTTTTTTCACCAAAAAACCTGGGAGGGCAGAGCAACCTTCATGAAGGAGAAATTATTTCTGAACAGTAAGGTTCTAACTTTTAAATTAATGGAAACATTATATTTTATTCTATGTTAATGCTTTGTTTTAGACATAAATAAAGTTTTTCCCAAAACTTTGAGATGAATTGGTCAACTAAGATGGTATAACATATGGATCTTTACATCTGTCCATAGCCCTCAGCAGCATACCACAAGCAACAATTCAAATATATACGTAGAAATTTTGAAAAAAAAAATAGCATGAAGTAAATGAACAGGTGACAGCAACAGAGAGCAATCATGAGGCATTTAGTAGAATGCCATCTTTGAGGAGCAAACTTGTGTGAGAGTGGGGAGAGGCAGGGATAAGTTGATTGAGACCTTTTCCTATAAATGCATATATATTTCTCTCTTAATTAGCTTATTTATTATATCGTAAGTTTTAAGAGCACGTCATGTTTTAACAAGACATACTGTGCCAATTTTCCCTATGTGATAGGATTATGGATGATTTTTTTAAATAAACTTCTTCTTGAGTTTTTACAGTGTTTGTACTACTTTTACAATTAGAAAGAGAAAAAGGCTATTAGCATTGGGGGCAGAATATAGGATACTGTTGTTCCTTGAAACATTGAAGATTATTCCAAAAATTCCAAACTTTCTCTCATCACTGATACAGTCTTAATATGTAGAACTTACATGATTAAAATACAAGAATAATATTTATGTCTGTGAACAATAGAATACCAGAAACACCTACTATGCTTCATACATTTAAACAGCACATCTATAGCTCTCATGAGAATCATGGAAAAAAACTAAAGCAACACTCAGTGTCTCTTGAATGTATCAGTTGGAAATTATTCTGCTTCAAAGTGAAATTTCAGGGAGGTTGTTCCCAATGAAAGACAATAAAACATTCTAGATTCAGAACGACACTTTTTATAAAGTAGCTATATATCTTCTAAACCCGGGTGCCAGAAATAGCAGGAAAAGCATTGATAATGCAAAATTCCTCCTCCACACTTACACAAATGAATGTTCATCACACCTGCCAAGGACATCAAAGGGAAAATGAATTCCTGCTCCCCTCATAATATTTCTAGAAGGGAATCATCATTAGTAACAGAAATAATGCATAAGAGTAGGACCATGACAGACAAGATTTATGTGCCAGTCTGTTTATATAGGTCTCTGCTCAGTTGGATTTCTTCAGAGTCTCACCTCCTCTCTAAAAGGTAATCATATTGGATGAAAAACACCCATTTGGTATAGGGCACCCAACTAGAACAACCCCAGGACCTCTATAATAGGTAAACCTAGTGGACTGTGTACCACACTGTTTTCCAAAAGCTTAATCTCTCATAATACATTTTACAATTTATATTATGAATTTTGGCTAAAGGAAAAATAAGAATCCATTCCTCTGTATGCGGCCTTGTACACGTGGCCAATTCAATATTGGGCCCATGGCATTTCTTAAAAATTGCTTTCTTTGTTACATTAACCAGGATATAGTCTGGTTAGTTATTATTCAGATTAAATGAAAGTATGAATAACTTTCTGGAAATGTATTATAGCTCTGTAAAATATGTTATTATGTAAAGAGATGAGGCAGCATCCTAGCAAAGTAAGATATTCTTATCTTCAATCATGGTAATGTCTTCATTTAACAAAACTGATCAACCTCCCAAGAATTCATTCAATTTTTTATTATTGTGTTATTAGTTGTAACATTATTAGCACCCGCTGTAGATTGATGAAGGATCAGCGTGTCACTTTAATGGGCAATGAAGTGCATTTTTAAAAGCAGTACAATTGTTCACCTGGCCTCTTATTTCTGGCTTTACTATCTATGATCATGAGTAAGTTAACTGGACTTCAAATGTCAATGTACCCAGTAAGATTCTCTTAGGAGTGTCACTACAATTAAGTAAGATAATCCAGAGGCACTAGTGGTAAAGAACCCACTTTACCCACTTCTCGATGCAGGAGACATGAGACATGGGTTCGATCCCTGGGTCAGAAATAACACCTGGAGTATGAAATGGCAACCCACTCCAGTCTTGTTGCCTGTAGAATACCATGGACAGAGGAGCCTGGTGGACTCAAAGAGTCAAACACAACTGAAGTGACTTAGCATGCAGAAAATCCATGTAAAGCAGTTACTATGATAACTAACATATACTAAGATCTCATATTGTAGTTATTATTAAAATTCATCCTCAAAATAATAATTTTCCAAAAAAGAACACTGCCATCTTGTAGACTTCAGGGAAACTGCCATTAAAATAACAGAAATAACAGTTGGAGTTTTGTAACTATAGAAATAAAATTTATTATGTTTTCATTGCTATATTACTCTTAATTTAATGTATCTTTTATTTTTGAGAAAAGTAATTTAAATTATTAGGTTTCTGGATAAATTTAAGGTTTTGCCTTCATACAGCTGACAAAGCTGGCTTCATCTGGCTGTTCATCAGTATCCAAACTGATAAATGGAAGCCGTGTTTCCCTGAGTTATTTTGAGCCACCTTAGCAAATTACCAAACCTGAAAGCTGGGGAGAGGATAACACAAGAACCCCTGTCTCTGAATCCATAGCCAAATTGGACTAAAGTGAAGGGGTAACCTGGGACTTCATACTTGCATCTGGTGTCTGAAGTGAGGGTTGTTTTGTGAGCAGAGTCCTTAAGCTTGTGGAGTCTAATGCTAACTGTGAGTAGTTAGACTTAGAACTGAATTGTAGAACACCCAGAATTGACTGGTGTCAGGAACACAAAATAACCTCTCAAGAGATCTTGATTTAATGTCTCATACATTTACCAATATTTAATTTTTTTCTTTAGTTCTGAACATATTGATTTTCTCTTTTCTTAAAAATGTTGCTGCTTCAGTAAAAAAAAATAAATAACAGAAATTTTAACATTAAGATTATTTGTATTTTTACAGTTTAGAACTGTTTTCTAAAGTCTTAAATAATCAAAAAAGCTTAAAATTCTTCAAGTCTGTTGTCTTGAATCATGAAAGCTTCATTTGTAAAAATTCAACCTTTCAACCTGACATACTGTGTCTCAATGAAGTATCTGTTTTTTACTCCACTTGTTAATTCATGTCTATTTTATACCTTAGTCACTGAAAAATTTTATTTATTCCTAAAACTTTAATAATCTTAGCATCAGCTCAATAATGTAACTCTATGATTTGAATTATTTATGTGTATATATAAACATAAACTTTATGTCTATAAAGGTAAGCAGAATTACCTTGAAACTTTTATATACATAATATTCAAAGGGAAGCACCTTTTTATTACTTACTGTAATTGAGACAGTTACATGATAGCATTCAATGCTTATGGCAACAAAATAATAAGGACAATAAAAGGCTTATTTGACTCTATATTGATTGATTAATTTGTAGCAGTTGTGGAATCAAATTTCTGTTCACTAGGAATAGTAATAATTTTATAAAACTCTATTTTCTGGTAGAGTTAAGTTAAAAATGCATGAGGAGAAAAATATCCATATTAATTTCAAAAACTAAAACCAAAAGGTAAGTGAAGAAAAGCAATCAAATAAATAATTATGAAAAAAAAGTCTATGTTAATTTGGGGACTTCCTTTACCCAAATGAAAATGTTAAGGATGTAATTTGTAGATTTTAAAAAACTTCTTTTGAAACAAAATTTTTGTACCTTATCTAAATCATTCAAACAGTAATTCTGTATTTCAGATCTCAGGCTAAATATTTATGTTAAAGTTACTGAAAAATTAATATGTGGGCTTTCCTCTCTAATAACACTGCAGTTTTTAAAATAAATATAGAGCTATATTGTTTAAAATATCCATAAGTATTTATTTTAAACTTATTCTATACCAGAAAATTGTTTCTTTCCTTTCTAGTTGCTCCACAAACTCCAAACCAATAATGACCCTTTTTGAAATATGGTTACCACAACTGAACATGATTATTTTGGAATTTCACTAGATCTGTAAGAGTTTAGCCAGCACACTCCCTCATGTGACCTTGATCCTGTTCTTCACCATAACATCATATTAAACTTCTAGCAGCTGCATCATTTTGTTGGAGGTTAATGAAAAGCACAAGTCCTTTTCACCTTAGTTGATGTCAAATTTCTCTCATTAGAGACTTATGGGATTGATTTTTTAACCTAAATGCACAACTTTACAGTTATCTATAAAGTCTTACTTTAGTCTATTAGGATGAATTTGCATCTCAATTTTATCATTCATTGCATTGGACATAGTTCCCACTTTTGTGTCTTCTAAAAACATGAAAAGCACTATATTCTCATTCAATATTTTCAAAGTCCTGAGTTTTACTTATTACCACTTAAAACTCTTCAAATAATTCTTGAATATTTCAAGACTCTTTAAAAAAAAATGTTCCTTCCACATATTTTTTCTAATATTGAACAGAAGGGCATCTGACTTATTAGTAAGTTCTCTCCAAATCAACACCATTCTATTAAACAATGGCTTCTGAATATGAATGCGTATAATATACAACAACAACAAAAAAAGAATGTGGGTAGGAGGACATTACTTGTTCTTAATGTATTCATGACTATTTCTCCCTACTATATATGTGATTCTAGGGTCTCACAGACTTACAGCTTCTTCCTCTGCTATAGAATGATAACAAAGATCAATAGTGATCTTTATTGAGTGTAACTCTATCCATTTTTTAAATGATACAATTCTTGATCAATTTTCACCTTGTGGGATTTCTCTTTTTCCTGTGATTTTCCATGATTTCTCCAAAATCATAGGCAAATTATACTTGAAAATATAGTTGTTTTTGAAAACTGAAGAATTTAAGAGTCAAGGAATTGTTCAGAATTTCAGTGTAAAGCAACAAGTAATTCACAGAATGTGAGTTACCCATAACAAAATTCAGGATAATTAAAAAGTGCTTGGATAATAATAGTCATGGGTGATAAGAGGATGTCAAAGAGGGAGGGACAGAGAAAAGCTGGGCTTTGATGACTTCTTGAGACAGGAGGAGAATAGCTTCCACTGGGATAGTTAGACCAATAGATAATAATTTCAGGAGAGATGAGAAAGAACAGTGAATGTTCATAGCACTGAAAATTAACTTAAGGTCTACAAGTTGTCACATTGTTCTCTATATTTTAGGACTCAGAAACCGATACAGTTGTTATGGATCCGAAAGATAGTGTGTGTGTGTCTGTGTGTCTGTGTCTGTGTGTGTTTTTGTGTGTGTAGCACAACAGACTGAAATCAAGAACAGTGATTCACCACACTTAAGCTGCCACATAGGTTTAAAAGGTAAAATCTATCTGTTTAATTGAATAGTTACTTATTAAAGACCGGTGTGGGACAACTGGAATAAGAAACCCTGACATCGAGGAGATAACAGTCCTGGAGAGGAGGCAGACAGGCAGAAGAATTAGAGTATTACAAGTCTAACAATTCATGAAGGCGTATCTGTTAGTCATCTTTTCCATTCACTTATGAATGGCTGAATACTACAGGTCAGATCAGATCAGTCGCTCAGTCCTGTCCGACTCTTTGCGACCCCATGAACTGCAGCACGCCAGGCCTCCCTGTCCATCACCAACTCCCGGAGGTCACTCAGACTCACACCCATCAAGTCAGTGATGCCATCCAGCCATCTCATCCTCTGTCGTCCCCTTCTCCTCCTGCCCTCAATCCCTCCCAGCATCAGAGTCTTCTCCAATGAGTCAACTCTTCTCATGAGGTGGCCAAAATACTGGAGTTTCAGCTTTAGCATCATTCCTTCTAAAGAAATTCCAGGATTGATCTCCTTCAGAATGGACTGGTTGGATCTCCTTGCAGTCCAAGGGACTCTCAAGAGTCTTCTCCAACACCACAGTTCAAAAGCATCAATTCTTCGGCGCTCAGCCTTCTTCACAGTCCAGCTCTCACATCCATACATGACCACAGGAAAGACCATAGCCTTGACTAGGCGAACCTTTGTTGGCAAAGTGATGTCTCTGCTTTTGAATATGCTATCTAGGTTGGTCATAACTTTCCTTCCAAGGAGCAAGCGTCTTTTAATTTCATGGCTGCAGTCACCATCTGCAGTGATTTTGGAGCCCAGAAAAACAAAGTCTGACACTGTTTCCACTGTTTCCCCATCTATTTCCCATGCAGTGATGGGACCAGATGCCATGATCTTCGTTTTCTGAATGTTGAGCTTTAAGCCAACCTTTTCACTCTCCACTTTCACTTTCATCAAGAGGCTTTTTAGCCCCTCTTCACTTTCTGCCATAAGAGTGGTGTCATCTGCATATCTGAAGTTATTGATATTTCTCCCAGCAATCTTGATTCCAACTTGTGTTTCTTCCAGTCCAGCATTTCTCATTATGTACTCTGCATATAAGTTAAATAAACATGGTGACAATATGCAGCCTTGAAGTACTCCTTTTCCTATTTGGAACAAGTCTGTTGTTCCATGACCAGTTCTAACTGTTGCTTCCTGACCTGCATACAGATTTCTCAAGAGGCAGATCAGGTGGTCTGGTATTCCCATCTCTTTCAGAATTTTCCATAGTTTATTGTGATCCACACAGTCAAAGGCTTTGGCATAGTCAATAAAGCAGAAATAGATGCTTTTCTGGAACTCTCTTGCTTTTTCCATGATCCAGCAGATGTTGCCAATTTGATCTCTGGTTCCTCTGCCTTTTCTAAAACCAGCTTGAACATCAGGAAGTTCACGGTTCACATATTGCTGAAGCCTGGCTTGGAGAATTTTGAGCATTACTTTACTAGCGTGTGAGATGAGTGCAATTGTGCGATAGTTTGAGCACTCCTTGGCATTGCCTTTCTTTGGGATTGGGATGAAAACTGACCTTTTCCAATCTTGTGGCCACTGCTGAGTTTTCCAAATTTGCTGGCATATTGAGTGTAGCACTTTCACAGCATCATCATTCAGGACTTGGAATAGCTCCACTGGAATTCCATCACCTCCACTAGCTTTGTTCGTAGTGATGCTTTCTAAGGCCCATTTGACTTCACATTCCAAGATGTCTGGCTCTAGAATACTACAAGGTCAGGGATTTGTCCTGTTCACCATCACCATCCTGGTGCCTGGAAGAATTCCTGGCTCACAGTATGCCCTCAGTAAATGTTTATCTTAATCGATTAATACACCATGAAATAAGTATTATGAAAATGATTTCAAAGATTAGGAAACTGATACTAAAAATGGTTAAGTAACTTGCTAAGAGTAAATAGCTAACAGTAGGTGCCAGAGTCAGGATTCCAAGGCTCAAGACACTTGTATAAAATTTCCTATCTCAGTCTCACATTTGCCGTGTAAATATCATTCACATATAAACACTTTGAAACTGATATGTGGAAAAACAGGTGTGGTCTTTACTTAATATGGGCCAATTTGTACAGCTGAAATAGAGAAAAACACTAATTGCCATTCAGTCCACCTAAAATGCCAATACCCTTAAAAATAGGGCCATTAGTAATGCAAATATGTGGTCCCCAGGATTGTGAAAAGCTTGCTTAACTAAACAACTGGTCTCATGAGACAAGACTGCTTCCAAAATTCTTTCTGGCTTGGCTGTTCTCCATTTTCGTATAAACGGCCAGCCTGCCAGCCCCTAAAGAGCTAAACATCTACAGTTTGTGACAGTGAAAAGACACTACATACTATATATATTCAAACTCTCCCATTTAATATTGCAGCAGCTGAATGATCATTTAAGTCTCATCCGTACTGTCTACAAAATACAGGCCTATTATTTCTTTTTATTGGAAATACATAAAGCCAGACATACTCATATAGTAAAAGCAACCCTTCAAGTTGAACAAGATGAAATGTATATTTTCTTGAAATGGAAGTTTTCCAGGGCTCAAAGACATGTGGTCAGCACTTCTGGAAATCTAAAGGAAACCAGTTAAATTTATGCTCTCTGAAAGTCTCATATTATAAAATGAGTTATAAATTAAACCCAAAATACCGATCACATGTTGTCATCTCCCTTTCTCTTGTTCTCTCATTTATTTGTTTTATTAATACCCTCTTGTTTTTAATGGCATTCAGAATATTTGTATAATACATCTTTCTATGATAAACATTGATTTTTAAAGAAAGAAAAATAAGTTAAATAAATGATACATGGAGTAGCATTTTTCTTGTTTACAATGTTAAGTCAGAGAGATACATTGTTTCTAATATTGATTTAAATGAGGATGAAAAATGTCATAGTTTTTATATTGGTCCCTGACTCTCATTCTTATTGCCAGAATTAAGAAATGAATACTTATTCAAACTTAACTAGTAAAACTTAATGAAAAATGCATGTAAAACATAATTAAGGTTGTAATTAATTTCATAGTAAACAATTTAACTAATTAAAATATTAAAATATGTTATTACTGATTCTCATTTACTTGGTTGTTCTTGTTTAGTAAGTTGATGGGTATTATAAATGTTGCTATCCCTTAGCTCAGGGGCCACAAACCTTTTATATAAAGGAAGAGAAGTAAATAAGTTTGGTGGGCCACATATGATCTCTTTGTTATAGTCTTATTTCCTTTTCTTTAAAGAGTATCTTTTAAAACATTCTTAGTTCATGGACAGGATCTAGGCAGTGGTCTATAATTTGCCAGCTCCTGTTTTCCTCTTCTAGCTTTGTCCCCACAGGCAAAACTCTAAACCTTCTGTTGATATTCTCAACTTGCTTGCATGGAGGAAATATTTGCTAAGAAGTGAGAAGAACAGAACTTTCCCAATTCAATTGCCTTTGCCCCCCCTTTATAGCTGCATTCCCTAAGACTCACACATTCACAAGTATAGACAATTGTAGAGCCTGCTGTGTGCCAGCATAGGGGCTGAGGGGTCCCCAAACCCAATGACACGGAGAGCAAGTCCTCAGTGATACAAATACTCCGTTCTAATAATACATGCAAGTGAAAGGGCTGGTTTTATAGTGAACTCTGAGTGTGTGAACACACAAAGTCCGGCTGGTCTGAATCTGTTCTTTCACTTGGTAAATTGTCAATAAGAGCTCACACATCTGAGGCACCATGTAAGCCCTAGAGGATACAGTGGAGATCAAACTTGGAAAGCCTGTGCCCATGTGGCCCTTGAAGCAGAGAAAGGGAGACAGAAATAAGTATGTGTGCAAAGGAGTAAATAAAGCCAGATGATGATGAGAATCAAAAAGGGTCAATCACCTTTTAAAGTACAAAATGTGTCTATTGATTATTAAGTTCAAATATAGTAATCCTCTCCAGGAATACTCAATTCAGGTCAATAATACTTACACAAATTGAGGACTCATATGTAGAAAAATGGAGAAGGAAATGGGAATCCACTCCAGTATTCTTGCTTGAAAAAGTCCATCTGGAAAAAAAGGGATTTTTTTCATTTTGAATTAGTATATCAATTGCTTTCATTCTGGAGTGCTAAATAGAAAAGTCTGGGAAAAGTGCTGATTTGCTTATAATAGTAAATGTCACATTAAAAAAATACCAGTCTCTTAATGTGAAATTTATCAAGAAGAAATAGCAACTGCCATGGAACATCAATAACTCTTTCTAATAATCTGGTAATCTTCATAATTTTCACAGAAAGGTCTTGGCAGATTATCCCAATTGTTAGCAATAGATGTAATACTCAATAGATAATTCTATTGAGAAATTTTTCTATTTTACCAAGTGCACAGTGCATTCACCAGTGCACTATGAAGCATTAGAAATAGGTAAAATAGTTCTTCAAGATACAAGATAAATGCAGAATATTTGATATTTCTAATTTCACATCCTGTGATTTCACATTCTTGCTAATAAAATATAATAACCTATAATAAATTTCACATTATTATTGCAAATAAGCAAGCTTCTATAACATTATATTTCATTTCCTTACCATTAAGGACATTCAGATCATGCAACTTATTAAACCTAGCTTTCATTCTAAACTGATTTATTTTGCTTTTCATGACATGATTCTAAATTTATTTTAAATATAATTTTAATTAATCAAAACAACTAATGGAGCACACAGTTTTTCTGCCATAAATCCTGCCTTGGGGACTTTATGGAGTACTTGAGGTATCAGGTTATATTTCGAGAAAGTTTTGATAAACCTTATAAGAGAAATAGTTGGAGAAAAGCCACTAAAATCAGGTTTTAAAACGTGACCTTCACTGAAAAAGAAAAAAAAAAATTAAGACAGTTTGACAATGAGAAACAAAAGACTGCAACAAGCCAGGTCTTTTCAAATGCAATGAAGTTTAGAGAAAAAAGTGCATGGCTTTATCATTCAGATGACTTTGTTATAAAATGGAATGGAAGAAGAAATTGTAAGAGAACTAGGAAAATCACCTTCTCTTAAATATACTGTGAAATAGATTCTTATTGATCATTACTATGTATGAAAATCGAATAAGATTCAATTCCAAGATTTTTTTAGTATATCATGGCGGCTTTTCCTTTTTCTTTCCTTCTGTTTCCTTGAGGAGGAATTTTCAGGAGCCTGTATTTATTGCCACTTCTCACTCATTTATGTTAATGGTAAATCTAAGGGAAGAAATTGAGCCTGTTCAACTTAGCACCCCAGCCCCAATCTGGATCCTTTTCTTGTTCCCTTCTTTTCCTTTTCCTTTTGGCAGCCCATTGCTATGAAGTTGACACTTTCTTCTCTATACTGTAGCATCACAAGAAGCCAATGCCCCCATGGGGGGCTGCTCCTGTTTCAGCACTGCCTGTAACTGGGTGAGAAATCAGGCTGATTCAGTGATGAAATATTAGCCAAATTCTCTAATAAGTTCTTTCTCCAAATGAATGTGTTTCAGTTGGTTCTAAACTAACAGAACTCAGTGAAATAATGAGCCATGCCATGTAGGGCCACCCAAGAGGAACATGCCATGGGGGACAGTTCTGACAAAACGTGGTCCACTGGAGACAGGAATGGCAAACCACTTCAGTATTCTTGCCTTGAGAACCCCATGAACAGTATGAAAAGGTGAACAGATAGGACACTGAAAGATAAATTCTCCAGGTTGCTCAGTGCCCTATATGCTACTGGAGAAGAGTAGAGAAATAAGTCCAGGAAGAATGAAGAGGCTGAGCCAAAGTGAAAACAATGCCCAGTTGTAGATGTGACTGGTAATAGAAGTAAAGTCCAATGCTGATAACAACAATTATGTATAGGAACCTGGGATGTTAGGTCCACGAATCAAGATAAACTGAAAGTGGTTAAATAGGAGATGGTAAGAGTGAACATAGACATTTTAGGAATCAATGAACTAAAATGGACTGGAATGGGTGAATTTATTTCAGATGATCATTGTATCTACTACTGTGGGCAAGAATCCCTTTAGAAGAAATGGAGTAGCCCTCATAGTCAGCAATAGGGTCTGAAATGCAATAGATTCAGTGCAATCTCAAAAACAACAGAATGATCTCTATTTTTTTCCAAGGAAAACCATTCAATATCACAGTATTTCAGGTCTATGCCTCAACCACTAATGGCAAAGAAGCTGAAGTTGAACAGTTCTATGAAGACCTACAAGACCTTTCAGAACTAACACACACACACAAAAAAAATGTCCTTTTCATTATCAGATCAGATCAGATCAGTCGCTCAGTCGTGTCCGACTCTTTGCGACCCCATGAACCGCAGCACGCCAGGCCTCCCTGTCCATCACCAGCTCCCAGAGGTCACTCAGACTCACACCCATCAAGTCAGTGATGCCATCCAGCCATCTCATCCTCTGTTGTCCCCTTCTCCTCCTGCCCTCAATCCCTCCCAGCATCAGAGTCTTCTCCAATGAGTCAACTCTTTGCATGAGGTGGCCAAAATACTGGAGTTTCAGCTTTAGCATCATTCCTTCTAAAGAAATTCCAGGATTGATCTCCTTCAGAATGGACTGGTTGGATCTTCTTGCAGTCCAAGGGACTCTCAAGAGTCTTCTCCAACACCACAGTTTAAAAGCATCAATTCTTCGGCGCTCAGCCTTCTTCACAGTCCAGCTCTCACATCCATACATGACCACAGGAAAGACCATAGCCTTGACTAGGCGAACCTTTGTTGGCAAAGTGATGTCTCTGCTTTTGAATATGCTATCTAGGTTGGTCATAACTTTCCTTCCAAGGAGTAAGCGTCTTTTAATTTCATGGCTACAGTCACCATCTGCAGTGATTTTGGAGCCCAGAAAAATAAATTCTGACACTGTTTCCACTGTTTCTCCATCTATTTCCCATGTAGTGATGGGATCAGATGCCATGATCTTCATTTTCTGAATGTTGAGCTTTAAGCCAGCCTTTTCACTCTCCACTTTCACCTTCATCAAGAGGCTCTTTAGCCCCTCTTCACTCTCTGCCATAAGAGTGGTGTCATCTGCATATCTGAGGTTATTGATATTTCTCCCAGCAATCTTGATTCCAACTTCTGGGACTGGAATTCAAAAGTAAGAAGTCAAGAGATACCTGGAGCAACTGGCAAATTTGGCCTTGGAGTACAAAATGAAGCAAGACAAAGGCTAACAGAGTTTTGCCAAGAGAATGCACTGGTCATAGCAAACAACCTCTTCCAATAACCACAAGAGAAGACTCTACACATGGACAGATAGTCAGTAGCAAAACCAGATTCATTATATTCTTTGCAGGAGAAGACAGAGACACTATACAGTGAGCAAAAACAAGACTGAGAGCTGACTGTAGCTCAGATCATGGACTCCTTATTGCAAAATTCAGAATTAAATTGAAGAAAGTAGGGAAAAACATTAGACCATTCAAGCATGACCTAAATCAAATCCCTTATGATTATACAGTGGAAGCGACAAATACAATCAAGGGGTTAGAGCTGATATATAGAGTGCCTGAAGACCTATGGAAAGAGGTTCATGATATTGTATAGGAGCTGGTGAGCAAAACCAGTTCCCAAAAAAGAAATGCAAAAAGGCAAAATTCGTGTCTGAAGAGGGCTTACAAATTGCTGAAAAAAGAAGAGAAGTGAAACATAAAAGAAAAAAAGAAAGATATATCCACCTGAATGCAGAGTTCCAATGGACAGATAAAAAATCCTTCCTCAATGATCAATGCAAAGAAATAGAGGAAAAGAATAGAATGGGGAAGACTAGAGATCTCTTCAAGAAAGTTAGAGATAACAAGGGAACTTATCATGCAAAGATGGGCACAATAAAGTACAGAAATGGTATGGACCTAAAGGAAGCAGAAGATATTAAGAAGAGGTGGCAAGAATATACAGAATTATACAAAAAAGATCTTCATGACCCAGATAGCCACAATGGTGTGATCACTAACTTAGAGCCAGACATTCTGGATGTGAAATCAGGTGGGCCATAGGAAGCACCACTAAGAACAAAGCTAGCAGAGGTGATGGAATTCCAGCTGAGCTATTTCAAATCCTAAAAGATGATGCTGTGAAAGTTCTTCACTCAATACACCAGGAAGTTTGGAAAAATCAGCAGTGGCCACAGGACTGGAAAAGATCAGTTTTCATTCCAATCCCAAAGAAAGGCAGTGCCAAAGAATGTTCAAACTACTGTACAATTGCACTCATCTCACACATTAGCAAAGTAATACTCAAAATTCTTCAAGCTAGGTTTCAACAGTATGTGAACCATGAACTTCTGGATGTTCGAGCTGGATTTAGAAAAGGCAGAGGAACCAGAGATCAAATTGCCAACATCCACTGTATCATAGAAAAAACAACAAAATTGCAGAAAAACATCTATTTCTGCTTAATTGACTATGCTAAAGCCTTTAATTGTGTGGATCACAACAAAAAAACCTTTGGAAAATTCTTAAAGAAATGGGAATATCAGACCACACTACTTGTCTCCTGAGAAATCTGTATGCAGGTCAAGAAGCAACTGCTGCTGCTGCTGCTGCTAAGTCACTTCAGTCGTGTCCGACTCTGTGCGACCCCAGAGATGGCAGCCGACCAGGCTCCCCATCCCTGGGATTCTCCAGGCAAGAACACTGGAGTGGGTTACCATTTCCTTCTCCAACACACATATGCTACTTCTACCCATTTCCCTTGTTCCTTACAGAACCGGTCTAATTGTAGAACAGTATTATATTTAAGAGACCCTCCAACTGGCCACCGTTCGCCATCCTCCAATGGATACTGTGGCCATGCAGTATCACATAGGAAGACCAGGTGTGTCTTATTTAAGCCCTGGGGATCAAATCTATCCCAGTTTTTCAGGATACAGTTCAAAGGAGTGAGGCTGGAATTGTTAGCTCCCATCTTGTCCTAAAGGATCCCGGATGAGCCCCCAAGATGAAAAGTTGTTGTTGAGTCACGCGAAGACACCGGGATTCTTGGCCCCCAGAGAAGAATTCAATCCGGGGCCAGAGACGAGGCTTGATCGCTCAGAGCTTTTGTGTAATAAAGTTTTATTAAAATATAAAGGAGATAGAGAAAGCTTCTGACATAGGCATCAGAAGGGGGTAGAAAGAGTACCCCAAGAAGCAACAATTAGAATCAAACATGGAACAGACTGGTTGTAAATTTGGAAAGGGGTATGTCAAGGCTGTATGTTGTCACCTTGCTTATTTAGCTTATATGCAGACTGCTGCTGCTGCTGCTAAGTCACTGCAGCTGTGTCCGACTCTGTGTGACCCCATAGACGGCAGCCCACCAGTCTCCCCCGTCCCTGGGATTCTCCAGGCAAGAACATTGGAGTGGGTTGTGATTTCTTTCTCCAAAGCAGGAAGTGAAAAAGTGAAAGTGAAGTTGCTCAGTCATGTCCGACCCTCAGGGACCCCATGGACTGCAGCCTTCCAGGCTCCTCCGTCCAAGGAATTTTCCAGGCAAGAGTTGTGGAGTGGGGTGCCATTGCTTTCTCCATATATGCAGATTATATCATGTGAAATGCTGGACTGGATGAAGCACAAGCTTGAGTCAAGATTGCTGGGAGAAATATCAATAACCTCAGATATGCAGATGATACCTCCTTTATGGCAGAAAGTGAAGAACTAAAGAGTCTCTTAATGAAAGTGAAAGAAGAGAGTGAAAAAGTTGGCTTAAAACTCAACATTCAGAAAACTAAGATCATGGCAACTGGTCCCATCACTTCATGGCAAATAGATGGAGAAACAGTGGAAACAGTGAGAGACTATTTTCTTGAGCTCCAAAATCACAGCAGATGCTGACTACAGCCATGAAATTAAAAGATACTTACTCCTTGGAAGAAAAGCTATGACCAACCTAGACAACATATTAAAAAGCAGAGATATTACTTTACCAACAAAGATTTGTCTAGTCAAAGCTATGGTTTATCCAGTAGTCACGTATGGATGTGAGATTTGGACTATAAAGAAAGTTGAGAGTTGAAGAATTGATGCTTTTGAACTGTGGTATTGGAGAAAGCTCTTGAGAGTCCCTTGGACTGCAAGGAGATCCAACTAGTACATCCTAAAGGAAATCAGTCCTGAATATTCATTGGAAGGACTGATGTTGAAGCTGAAACTCCAATACTTGACCACCTGATGCAGAGAACTGACTCATTAGAAAAGACCCTGATGCCTAGAAAGACTGAAGGTGGAAGGAGAAGGGCAACAGAGGATGAGATGGTTGGATGGCATCACGGACTAAATGGACATGGGTTTGGGTGGACTCCAGGAGTTGGTGATGGACAGGGAGGCCTGGCATGCTGCAGTCCATGGGGTAGCAAAGAGTTGGACACAACTGAGCAACTGAACTGAACTGATGTATTGCTAAATGACAGTTTACTAAGTGTATGCACCAACCAGTAACGCTGAAGAAGCTGAAGTTGAATGGTTTTATGAAGATGTATAAGACCTTTTAGAACTAACATCCAAAAAAGATGTCCTTTTCATTATAGAGGACTGAAATGCAAAAGTAGGAAGTCAAGAAACACCTGGAGTAACAGGCAAATTTGGTCTTGGAATACAGAAATAAGCAGGGCAAAGACTAATAGAGTTTTGCCAAGAAAATGCACTGGTCATAACAAACACCCTCTTCCAACAACATAAGAGAAGACTCTACACATGGACATCACCAGATGGTCAATACCGAAATCAGATTGATTATATTCTTTGCAGCCAAAGATGGAGAAGCGCTATACAGTCAGCAAAAACAAGACCAGGAGCTGACTGTGGCTCAGACCATTAACTCCTTATTGCCAAATTCAGACTTAAATTGAAGCAAGTAGGGAAAACCACTAGACCATTCAGATATGACCTAAATGAAATCCCTTATGCTTATACAGTGGGAGTGAGAAATAGATTTAAGGGCCTAGATCTGATAGATAGAGTGCCTGATGAACTATGGAATGAGGTTCGTGACATTGTACAGGAGAGAGGGATCAAGACCATCCCCATGGAAAAGAAATGCAAAAAAGCAAAATGGCTGTCTGGGGAGGCCTTACAAATAGCTGTGAAAAGAAGAAAAGCAAAAAGCAAAGGAGAAAAGGAAAGATATACGCATCTGAATGCAGAATTCCAAAGAATAGCAAGAAGAGATAAGAAAGCCTTCTTCAGTGATCAATGCAAAGAAATAGAGGAAAACAACAGAATGGGAAAGACTAGAGATCTCTTCAAGAAAATCAGAGATACCAAGGGAATATTTCATGCAAAGATGGGCTCAATAAAGGACAGAAATCATATGGACCTAACAGAAGCAGAAGATATTAAGAAGAGATGGCAAGAATACACAGAACAACTGTACAAAAAAGATCTTCATGACCCAGATAATCATGATGGTGTGATCACTCACCTAGAGCCAGACATCCTGGAATGTGAAGCCAAGTGGGCCTTAGAAATCATCACTATGAACAAAGCTAGTGAAAGTGATGGAATTCCAGTTGAGCTATTCCAAATCCTGAAAGATGATGCTGTGAAAGTGCTGCACTCAATATGCCAGCAAATTTGGAAAACTCAGCAGTGGCCACAAGATTGGAAAAGGTCAGTTTTCAAACCAATCCCAAAGAAAGGCAATGCCAAAGAATGCTCAAACTACAGCACAATTGCACTCATCTCACACTCTAGTAAAGTAATGCTCAAAATTCTCCAAGCCAGGCTTCAGCAATATGTGAACCATGAACTTCCTGATGTTCAAGCTGGTTTTAGAAAAGGCAGAGGAACCAGAGATCAAATTGCCAACATCCGCTGGATCATGGAAAAAGCAAGAGAGTTCCAGAAAAACATCTATTTCTGCTTTATTGACTATGCCAAAGCCTTTGACTGTGTGGATAACAATAAACTGTGGAAAATTCTGAAAGAGATGGGAATACAAGACCACCTGACCTACCTCTTGAAAAATTTGTATGCAGATCAGGAAGCAACAGTTAGAACTGGACATGGAACAACAGACTGGTTCCAAATAGGAAAAGGAGTACGTCAAGGCTGTATACTGTCACCCTGCTTATTTAATTTATATACAGAGTACATCATGAGAAATGCAGGACTGGAAGAAACACAAGCTGGAATCAAGATTGCTGAGAGAAATATCAGTCACCTCAGATATGCAGATGACACCACCCTTATGGCAGAAAGTGAAGAGGAAATAAAAAGCCTCTTGATGAAAGTGAAAAAGGAAAGTAAAAAAGTTGGCTTAAAGCTCAAAATTCAGAAAATGAAGATCATGGCATCTGGTCCCATCACTTCATGGGAAATAGATGGGGAAACAGTGGAAATAGAGTCAGACTTTATTTTTCTGGGCTCCAAAATCACTGCAGATGGTGACTGCAGCCCTGAAATTAAAAGACACTTACTCCTTGGAAGGAAAGTTATGACCAACCTAGATAGCATATTCAAAAGCAGAGACATTATTTTGCCAACAAAGGTTCGTCTAGTCAAGGCTATGGTTTTTCCTGTGATCATGTATGGATGTGAGAGTTGGACTGTGAAGAAGGCTGAGCGCCGAAGAATTGATGCTTTTGAACTGTGGTGTTGGAGAAGACTCTTGAGAGTCCCTTGGACTGCAAGGAGATCCAACCAGCCCATTCTGAAGGAGATCAGCCCTGGGATTTCTTTGGAAGAAATGATGCTAAGGCTGAAACTCCAGTACTTTGGCCGCCTCATGCAAAGAGTTGACTCATTGGAAAAGACTCTGATGCTGGGAGGGATTGGGGGCAGGAGGAGAAGGGGACGACAGAGGATGAGATGGCTGGATGGCATCACTGACTCAATGGACGTGAATCTGAGTGAACTCCGGGAGTTGATGATGCACAGGGAGGCCTGGCATGCTGCGATTCATGGGGTTGCAAAGAGTCGGACACAACTGAGAGACTGAACTGAACTGAACTGAACTGACTAGCGTGTGAGCTGAGTGCAATTGTGCTGTAGTTTGAGCATTCTTTGGCATTGCCTTTCTTTAGGATTGGAATGAAAACTGACCTTTTCCAGTCCTGTGGCCACTGCTGAGTTTTCCAAATTTGCTGGCATATTGAGTGCAGCACTTTCACAGCATCATCTTTCAGGATTTGGAATAGCTCAATTGGAATTCCATAACCTCCACTAGCTTTGTTCGTAGTGATGCTTCCTAAAGTCCACTTGACTTCACATTCCAAGATGTCTGGCTCTAGGTGAGTGATCACATCATCATGATTATCTGGGTCATGAAGATATTTTTTGTACAGTTCTTCTGTTTTTTCTTGCCACCTCCTCTTAATATCTTCTGCTTCTGTTAGGTCCATACCATTTCTGTCCTTCATCGAGGTCATCTTTGCATGAAACATTCCTTTGGTATCTCTAATTTTCTTTAAGAGATCTCTAGTCTTTCCAATTCTGTTGTTTTCCTCTATTTCTTTGCATTGATCGCTGAAGAAGGCTTTCTTATCTCTTCTTGCTATTCTTTGGAACTCTGCATTCAGATGCATATATCTTTCCTTTTCTCCTTTGCTTTTCACTTCTCTTCTTTTCACAGCTATTTATAAGGCCTCCCCAGACAGCCATTTTGCTTTTGGATTTCTTTTCCATGGGTATGGTCTTGATCCCTGTTTCCTGTATAATGTCACAGACCTCAGTCCATACTTCATCAAGCACTCTATAAGGTATTTGAGTTTAGGAATCAAGTATATATCCCAAAGTGATATATCAATTAAAATGTAGATTTGGGATTCATCTAAGTTAGTGTGGCTTTAAAATTCACATAGTCAACTAACAAATAGGCTTATATCAAAATTTCTTAGTATTACCATGTCTTTTATATATAAGGTAAATGAATTAAAATATTATAACACTAATTGTATGATTTGTCCCCCAAACTCCATTATCATTTTTTCCTCTATATATTTATCTTGCACACATAATAATATAGTTTTAAAAATTCACAGAAGTATATACTATATATTATATATAATGCTATTTTACATACTGTGTATTATAGATTAATATATTTAAACTGTATGACATATACTATAATGTATATTATATATTATGAATATATATGTATACAAATAAACTTTTTTTTAGGTTCTGTATTTTCAACTTCTTACTTAATCAACATATAAAACTTCAAAATATGTATCATGGCCAAACTAATAGATTAAAAATAAAGGAAAATAACTGCTCTTCATACTTTACTGTGGGTGTGTTAAAGAAATCACAATTTAGATGACAGAAAAAAAACTGGTCAAATGAAAAACTACTAATACTTTCTCATATCAATTTATCTTCCTGGAGTATTAAGCATCTTTATGTCTATATTTTTGTTTAAAAAAAGAAAATGCCTGGAATTCCCCAAATGACTAAATCTAGTAAAATTGAAGAAGCTATCAACCTCCACTTTTCATAAATAATAATTAAATTTCGCTCATAATTTTTAGGCTTTGCATGAGACACTAATTTTCTCATGCACTCCAAAGTCAATGAAAATATCCCCTTCAGAATTTTAATGTTTCCTAAAGCAATTAAAATATAGTACTTGAATAATGGTAAGCTTAATGTCCTCGAGAAAAGATAGAGTGTCTTAGTTTATATTTCCTTTTATGTAAATCCACTTTGGATTTAAAGGTAATGTGATCTATAATTAAAATGCCTGAAACAAGAAAAGACATCATAAAAAGTTGTGTGAAGCTTCAGTCTCCCAAGAATCACAGTAGACTTAAAGCCAACAG
The DNA here is from genome assembly GCA_935064755.1 of Tragelaphus eurycerus. Classification (NCBI taxonomy): domain Eukaryota; kingdom Metazoa; phylum Chordata; class Mammalia; order Artiodactyla; family Bovidae; genus Tragelaphus; species Tragelaphus eurycerus. The sequence goes on along the minus strand of CAKXYN010000012.1, from coordinate 6,288,478 downwards.
ATTTGCTTTATCCTGAAGAAAGAAACAATGTTAACAACAACAACAACAACAACAAGAACAGGAAAAACAAAACAAAAAGCCATTTCAGTACTGTGTAAAGCCAGTTAGAAGAGTGGAGCATTACACATCAGTCTCCCATTTTAATTCTGACACATATTAAATGTGTGACCTCCAACATTGGCCCTCTCCTTGTGAAATATTCCTTCCATCTGCACACTCCAAAGGGTCATATGAGGCAACTGACACAAACTTCCTGCAACATATTAACACAAAGAGCCCAACAAATCACAGTTTTTATGTTAGCGAGGATGTAATATTATATTCATATATTTTCAAACAAATGCTAATAAAATCTACTTTTCCCAGATTATAAGAAGCAATCAGTGGGCTTCCCTGGTGGCTCAGATGGGAAAGAATCCTCCTGCAACACGGGAAACATGAATTTGATCTCTGGGTTGGGAAGATCCCCCTGGAGGAGGGCATGGCAACCCACTCCAGTATTCTTGCCTGTAGAATCGCCATGGAGAGAGAAGCCTGGCGGGTTACAGTCCATGGGGTCACAAAGAGTCGGACACGACTGAGCAACCAAACAAGGAGCAATCAATAGCCTGATTATTCACACGACAAACATTTTTCTGTAAAAAAGCATTGATCCTTTACCCTAAGCTTTAAAATAGCTCTCTCTGTGTGTTGTTATAATGAAGTCACTCTTTAAAAATACCGAAAGTGAAAAATCCATGTTGTTGTTGAGATACTCCGACGTGTCCAACTCTGCAACCCCACGGACTGTAGCCCTCCCGGCTCCTCTGTCCCTGACTTTTCCTAGGCAAGAATACTGAAGCGTGTTGACATTTCCTTCTCCAGGGGAATTTTCCCAACCCAGGGATCAAACCCATGTCTCCTGGATGGGCAGGCGGATTTTTTAAAACTGAGCCACGAAGGAAGCCAAAAACATCACTAGTATTTCTTAAATCTGAAGAATCAAACTTGGAAAATATAGATATGAAACGCTATAAATGTAAGTGTACCACATACACTGTGGCATCTCTAAATATTCATGTGCTTAATAAATATTTTCAGATTAATGCTTGTTATGGTATGTTGTAAAGTGTGGTAAAGCTGGGCATTGTATAAACAATGGCTATGTTTCTCATAGACCTACATAAATTCATTCATAATTAAGGTCTCTTTTATGAGCTAGTATGAAAGATTTTGGACTTCTAAGGCAATAATAAGGTTTTCTATACATATATATAGCACATACCCCAGGGGAACACATGTTTGATGTATACTCATCACTGACCTGACTATAAAAAAAAAGAAAAATCAAAGTTTCAGTAAAGACATTTAAAGACTGATATTAAAAAACAGTATTGAATTGTTATGGCCCATTTCTCAGCATGCAGGCTGTCTGATTTTACCCAGAGAGTGTTACATACCTGGGTTTCTATTTAGAATATACTGAAGTTTACACCTACCAGACACACTTATGTCTTTATAGCTAAATTAGTAAACAGTAATGCTCCCTGTAATTTTTCAGATCTGAGAAAACTATAGAGGTACCTTCCACGATGGAGCACAGAGACATTTCAGAAATAGGCATTGCTTTGTAAGAAAACTTCATGTAAAAAAATGACTGAAATGTCTTTTGAAAGAGTCAGTGTAGTATTATTTTCTACAGTGAGTAACATCGTACTCTGATGGTCTATCTGAGTTTTGTTTTTTGTTTTATTTTCCCCACTTCCTTCCAGCCCTGACTTTCAATTGCCTGTCCACAAAATACATACCTAGGATATTTTGAGGTATGACACTTTATGGCAGAGCAGAGATATTTATAACTCTAAACACCCAAGCCATGTTCTTTGGTGTTTTATTTTTCCTCTTGGCATTTATAAAATAATATCTATTTTTCTGATATTTTCACATATTCAAGCAAATTCAATTGTGTCCCCTTGGTTGTTGAAAAGTGTTTTGTTTGGTTGTTTTAATTGATTAAGTAGCCTTTTTTGGATGCGTATTCTCTTCAAGAGTCTCTGACTTTCTCAAATACTAGTTTGGTATATGTTGTAATATTTGGTATGCTTTCCACTGTGCATCAGTTCTTAGAAGGATAGTGAAATCTTTTATAGAATTGGTTGAAAATCAAGTGCACATGGAAGTAATTTGTAATCTAGAAATCTCTCTGCCCTAGTGCCACCCTCCCGCTCGTGGTAACTTAATGATTAGAGAGACAGTGATGATGTTAAATCCAAGTTACTCTTAATCTTGAGCATTTAGTTTGTGTATGTGTGGTGGGAGTGAGAGTGGGATGGAGGGGCTGCAGGGAACAGACATTGGAAAATGACCAGATAGATCATTTTTGCAGAAGTCTTCATGCTACGGGAGAAAAGTCATAATCTGTGCAGTCAGATAAACAGGGCTTCCATTGCCAGTTCTGCTGATCACTACCTACTTATTAGACATGTTACTGCATGTAGCCAGGTTTCACTTTTAAAGTAGGGATAGTCATTCTTACTTCACAGTGCTGTTGGAAAGATTAAATTTCAAGTATGTGTAAGGTTCCTGACACATAAAACTTCTAGTACATTGTTATCTTTCCATAATGTTCATGCCATTCAGTCTTTCATCTACTTCTACATAATTTAAATTACTTTAAACAATTTGTTACCAAGACTTTGTATGATAATACAGTAGGAGCTAAGAGATACTGCCCTTTAGCAACTCAAAACCTAGTGAGGGGTATACCTAGCCCATGTACTACATACATAACCAAGGACACACAACCAATAGCTCTTTTTGTTAATGGTGTTTTCATTCTTCCATTCCCTCTCTTTCCACAAACTGGACTCCAACTCATCATCAATCATCAGATCCATCAGATTCTGAATATTTTTGTTGTTTTAGTCACTAGGTCATATCCTTTGCATCTGGTTTATTCTTTGAATTCTCCTGCTGGCCACTATTCCATTCTTTGTGTTCCTCTAATGGCCACTGCTCTCATTTAGGCTCATAGAAACTATGAGAGTTTCTCAACAAAATTTACTTCCTCAGCACTTTCTAATGAACATTTTGCAACACTAATTTGGTTATTATCATTTAACAAAGTTATTTCCTTCTTCTACTTTCTAAAACCTTTGACCACCCCACGCAAAACAAAGCTGATTTGTTTAAATCAGTAAAGATCTTGACCTCTTCCTGTAATTCTATCTTCTAACTGGCCAACCCAATCCAGGTCATAATGATAATAAATGTCCTTTAAGCATGACCTGCGTTCTTTTGCCTTTTCTTTATTTCTCAAGTTGGAACTACCTTCAATGATTCATCCTTCAGCCTCCACAAAATATTGTCGTGTCAAATCTCATCCAAACTTCAAGATACTGATCTGCTTTGTTGGCATGAATCTTTCTCATACCTATATTATGACCTTCATAAATATGAGCTCTCTTAGAAATATGCATGCCTGTGCCTATATATCTCATCCACTGGAATGTGACATCCTGAAGGGCAGGAAATATCAGACCCAGTTATGGATTTCCCAAGGCCTTAGAATAACACTTTGCTTTATTTTCAAGTGGTTTAAAAAAAAAAGTCTCTCAAATGGAACTGGATTCAGTTTCACTTAGGCAAATTGTTCTCACCAGTTTTTCTTGTATTTCTCTCTCATTTATCCAGATATTACCTTTTTCAACTCTTTAACATAGTTCCCTAACCCTCACTAGTGAGAATCAGTCTCATACTTTCTTTTCACAGTTTAACAATGGCATACATAATTAGTCACCTTCCCATATTGATTACAGAGAAGCTGTGTAATGTTCTTTGCCTAATCCAGCCTTCATGGGATCCTGAACTTAGAGGAGAAATTTCATATACTGATTGAATGAATTGAACACAGCTTAGAATATACCATATGTCCACAGGAGGAAGAGAACACCATAAAACAATCATCTTCAAGTTGCGAATTCCCTTCAACAAGTGCTGCACAGCAAACTACCTCAGATCTTGCTGTGCTGTGCTTTCGCTCAATTATGTTCAACTCTTTGTGACCCTATGGACTGGAGCCCTCCAGGCTCCTCTGTCCATGGGGATTCTCCAAGCAAGAATATAAAAGTAGGTTGCCATGCCCTCCTCCAGAGGATCTTCCCAACCCAGGGATCAAAACTTATATTTAAGCAGTGGCTTAAAACAATAACACTTATTTTACTGGATTCTGAAATTTATTTATGTATTATTTATTTTTGGCTGTGCTGGGTCTTCCTTGCTTTGCCTGGGCTTTCTCTAGTTGCAGCAAATGGAAGCTGATCTTTGGTGTAGTGGGTGGTCTTCTCATTACCATGGCTTCTGTTGTTGTGGAGCACAGACTCTAGGTGTGTGAGCTTCAGTAGCTTCAACGTGCAGACTAGGTAGTTATGGCTCATGGGCTTAGTTGCTCTGCAGCATGTGGAATCTTCCTGGACCAGAAATCAAATCCCTTGTCCCTGCATTGGCAGGAGGATTCTTACCCACTGCACCACTGGACAATTCCCAGAATTTAATTTTTTAAGCACTCTACTTTACTTAGCATCTGGTGTGTAGCTTAAAGCCTGGGGGCTGGAAATAAAGGAAGGCTAATTCATTTAAATGGTTTGTCAACGTAAGCCTGTGCTCAAAGCATCTGGAGATGGCTTTTCCAAGTGTCTTTCTTGCTGCATGGAGGCTGAGTTCTAAGGGCAAGCATCCCAAGAGGAAGAGGTAGAAACAACAATGCATTTTATGCTAGCTTCCAAAGTCACATGCTGTTGCTGCTGCTAAGTCTCTTCAGTCGTGTCCGACTCTGTGCGACCCCATAGACGGAAGCTCACCAGGCTCCCCTGTCCCTGGGATTCTCCAGGCAAGAACACTGGAGTGGGTTGCCATTTCCTTCTCCAATGCAGGAAAGTGAAAAGTGAAAGTGAAGTCGCTCAGTCGTGTCTGACTCTTAGCGACCCCATGGACTGGAGCCTACTAGGCTCCTCCGTCCATGGGATTTTCCAGGCAAAAGTACTGGGGTGGGGTGCCATTGCCTTCCCCGCCAAAGTCACATAGCACCTACCATTTCAGCTCTAGTAACAGGCCTCTGGACTTCCCTGGTGGCTCAGATGGTAAAGCATCTGTCTACAATGCGGGAGACCCGGGTGCTATCCCTGGGTTAGGAAGATTCCCCTGGAGAAGGAAATGGCAATCCACTCCAGGACTATTGCCTGGAAAATCCCATGGACAGAGGAGCCTGGTAGGCTACAGTCCATGGGGTCGCAAAGAGTCGGACACGACTGAACGACTTCACTTCAACAGGCCTCTCAGGTTCAAAGAGAAAGGCACAAAGAACCGGTCTTTTGGTGGAGGAAGATCAGCATCACACTGTAATGGAAGTATATGGATGGAAGATACTGGCGTATGCTGGGGACCAGCCCCAGCTGATCCAGGGACTTCGAAGCGAGGACGGCATCAGTGGGGGTCAGGACACGATAGTTATAATTAGAGATATAAAGAATAATAGAACGAGGATAGCTCAGTAGGAAAATTCAGTGGAGAAAAGAGGCTGAGTACCTTGGTTTACGCGGGGGACCAATAAAACTTCAAGACAAGAAGTTTGCACCACTTACGTAGGCCGCAGGCGTCTTTCCGTTCTCCCAAAGGAGAGGAGACACTGAGGCCTCCCCAGTCCGATCTTAGAATCCCAGGCATAATTAGTAAGCATGGTGGGTCCCGCGCTCCAGATGGAGACTCAGCCAGAATTTGAGAGAGAGAGTGACATGGGGAGACCAGTCTTTCCAGGAACTGATCCCCCTTCTTTATTTTCCATGGTCTACTTTTATACACTGAGATGGTATACAAAAGTCACGTGGGGTCAGCAGCCCTGACTTTTATCAAAGTCAGGTGCTTTATACAAATGTATACAGAGGTTTTAGGTGTGTTACATCATCTTCTGGCCAGGGGACCTGTTGACAATTTATGACCTTCTTGTGATAGCAGTCAGTCAACCAGGACACTTATTTTTCCAGGGTGATTATTCTTAAAACAGACTCCACTAGATAAATTTACATTCCTATAGGGTGAAGGTGTAGTGGGTTTTAGTCAGGGAAAGAATTTACTTAGCCTAAGGTCTAACGTGATTAGTATCAAAGGTTAATACTTATCTCTTTTATTCATTAATGTGTATAAGGGCAGGGGAAGTGGAGACTTAGCAGCAAACATTGGCTCAACAAATGAAAAACCCTTCACCAATACAATTTCTAATCAGCCCACTATACTTATCCTAATAGTTTTCTGACTTCTATAAAGAACCTGTTTTTAGAAGCACATGTGGCCGGACAAGCCTGTCAGGTGGGCTAGAGAACCTTCAGAGGAGTTTGTAGGTTAAAACACCCCTGTCACACCCAGGAATTTTTATTAACTGAAGCTTTAAGTTAACTCTTCTTTCAGAGAGAGGTAGTGGGGGACAGCCCCCCGTAAAGTCAGAGGTGTAGGTGAGAGCACAAGTAGTAAAGCAGGCAGGCTCTGGTTTTGGAGGTAGATGCTCGAGAACCTTCAAGGGGCTCCCGAGGCTTGATCTTGCGCCCTTGCATTATTGCCAAGCCTCCTTCCTCATGACCTTTGTCACAGGCGGAGCGCTAATCCAAAAACCGGCTCCCAACAGGCGTATAATCTTTGAAAAACACAGTCTACCATATGAAGCTTAAAGATGACATCTACAGGCATTATTATTATCCTCCTGCCTCTTGATAACATTCCCCAGTGCACATTATGAGATGTGGATTGCTATGATATTGGTGAGGATGAGACTAAGATTATCAAATACATTGCCCTATAGAGTTTATTCTCTGGAGTTGGAATTAAGATATCTCATCAGATCAGATCAGTCGCTCAGTCGTGTCCGACTCTTTGTGACCCCATGAACCGCAGCACGCCAGGCCTCCCTGTCCATCACCAGCTCCCAGAGGTCACTCAGACTCACACCCATCAAGTCAGTGATGCCATCCAGCCATCTCATCCTCTGTCGTCCCCTTCTCCTCCTGCCCTCAATCCCTCCCAGCATCAGAGTCTTCTCCAATGAGTCAACTCTTCGCATGAGGTGGCCAAAATACTGGAGTTTCAGCTTTAGCATCATTCCTTCCAAAGAAATCCCAGGGTTGATCTCCTTCAGAATGGACTGGTTGGATCTTCTTGCAGTCCAAGGGACTCTCAAGAGTCTTCTCCAACACCACAGTTCAAAAGCATCAATTCTTCGGCGCTCAGCCTTCTTCACAATCCAGCTCTCACATCCATACATGACCACAGGAAAGACCATAGCCTTGACTAGGCGAACCTTTGTTGGCAAAGTAATGTCTCTGCTTTTGAATATGCTATCTAGGTTGGTCATAACTTTCCTTCCAAGGAGCAAGCGTCTTTTAATTTCATGGCTGCAGTCACCATCTGCAGTGATTTTGGAGCCCAGAAAAACAAAGTCTGACACTGTTTCCACTGTTTCTCCATCTATTTCCCATGAAGTGATGGGACCAGATGCCATGATCTTCGTTTTCTGAATGTTGAGCTTTAAGCCAACCTTTTCACTCTCCACTTTCACTTTCATCAAGAGGCTTTTTAGCCCCTCTTCACTTTCTGCCATAAGAGTGGTGTCATCTGCATATCTGAGGTTATTGATATTTCTCCCGGCAATCTTGATTCCAACTTGTGTTTCTTCCAGTCCAGCATTTCTCATGATGTACTCTGCATATAAGTTAAATAAACATGGTGACAATATGCAGCCTTGACGTACTCCTTTTCCTATTTGGAACCAGTCTGTTGTTCCATGACCAGTTCTAACTGTTGCTTCCTGACCTGCATACAGATTTCTTAAGAGGCAGATCAGGTGGTCTGGTATTCCCATCTCTCTCAGAATTTTCCATAGTTTATTGTGATCCACACAGTCAAAGGCTTTGGCATAGTCAATAAAGCAGAAATAGATGCTTTTCTGGAACTCTCTTGCTTTTTCCATGATCCAGCGGATGTTGGCAATTTGATCTCTGGTTCCTCTGCCTTTTCTAAAACCAGCTTGAACATCAGGAAGTTCACGGTTCACATATTGCTGAAGCCTGGCTTGGAGAATTTTGAGCATTACTTTACTAGCGTGTGAGATGAGTGCAATTGTGCGGTAGTTTGAGCACTCCTTGGCACTGCCTTTCTTTGGGATTGGGATGAAAACTGACCTTTTCCAATCTTGTGGCCACTGCTCAGTTTTCCAAATTTGCTGGCATATTGAGTGTAGCACTTTCACAGCATCATCATTCAGGACTTGGAATAGCTCCACTGGAATTCCATCACCTCCACTAGCTTTGTTCGTAGTGATGCTTTCTAAGGCCCATTTGACTTCACATTCCAAGATGTCTGGCTCTAGGTCAGTGATCACATCATCATGATTATCTAGGTCTTGAAGCTCTTTTTTGTACAGTTCTTCTGTGTATTCTTGCCACCTCTTCTTAATATCTTCTGCTTCTGTTATCTTTAAACAAGTACCCTAGAATTTGGTAATATCTATAGTTATTAACAGCTATGATCATAGCTGTTAATAACTATAGATATTACCAAATTCTAGGGTACTTGTTTAAAGATATAGATTTCTAGTAACCAGAGATATAAAATTAGTAGGTCTGACTTAGGGACACGTTATGTGATAAGGACCTTCAGTGATTCTGAGGTGATTGATTTAGGGTCACACTTTGAGAACCACTTGCATCTTCTATGATTTCAGCACTGCTGCTGCTGTTGCTGCTGCTACTGCTGCTAAGTCGCTTCAGTCGTGTCTGACTCTGTGCAACCCCATAGACAGAAGCTCACCAGGCTCCCCTGTCCCTGGGATTCTCCAGACAAGAACGCTGGAGTGGGTTGCCATTTCCTTCTCCAATGCATGAAAGTGAAAAGTGAAAGTGAAGTCGCTCAGTCGTGTCCAACTCCTTAGCGACCCCATGGACTGGAGCCTACCAGGCTCCTCCGTCCATGGGATTTTCCAGGCAAAAGTCCTGGGGTGGGGTGCCATTGCCTTCCCCGATGATTTCAGCACATATCATATAATAATCTATTCATACGAGTCTTTTCAATACACATCCAGGATTATGAAGGGGTAGAAGTGGGAGATAAAATGCTCAGCTGAGCTGATGTTTTATTTTCTCAGTCTTACTGTCTTGGTCTTTAGAAGAAAGTTAACTGGGATGTGTGCTCATGATTCCCTCTTTGCAGCTGCATGGATTGTAGCCCACCAGGCTCCTCTGTCCACGGAATTTTCCAGGCAAGAAAACTGGAGTGTGTTGTCATTTCCTACTCCAGGGGATCTTCCCAACCCAGAGATTGAACCCATGTCTCTTGTTCCTCATGCCTTGCAGGTGGATTCTTTACCACTGCGCCACCTGTGAAGTCCTGTTGACTGGGATTTGGATGCCAAATGGGATGTGGGAAATCAGTTCAGTCCAGTTCAGTTGCTCAGTCATATCCGACTCTTTGCAACCCCATGAACTGCAGCATGACAGGCTTCCCTTCCATCAACTACCAGTGCTTACTCAAACTCACGCCCATTGAATCGGTGATGCCATCCAGTCATCTCATCCTCTGTTGTCCCCTTCTCTTCCCGCCTTCAATCTTTTCCAGCATCATGGTCGTTTCAGATGAGTCAGTTCTTCAAATCAGGTGGCCAAAGTATTGGAGTTTCAGCTTCAGCATCAGTCCTTCCAATGGGTATGTGTGAAATAGAAATTGTTAAATATAGTCAATCTCTATACCTATTTCTTTACCTCAAACTTCAAAATAATTCTGTATTTTACATAAAAATAAACAAATAACTGAAGTTTGGGAGATGAAATTGCATTCAGTCTGAAAGCTTGGGAGAGATAAGGGATAGGATCCAAAGTTTCTCTAACTCCAAAGTCATGACCTCTTTGTCCACCATCTGTCCATGTTCAGCATCAATGGAACAAAATCTAAAGTTGACTGCACGTCCTCCATCTCTTCTGTGAATAACTTACTCAAAACCATACATCCTATGGATCATGAAAAGATTTTTCACTCCCAACAGACTAGAGATTTTCATAACACTTGACATAAATATGTTTCATCCTAAAGTCATCTTGTCTCTGCAATGCAGCACTGAACATAGAGAGTCACCCAAATGCTCTTAGAAATGTTATATGAGATACAACACCCCTCTTCCTTAAAAAGAAGGGCACCCCTTTTATGTAACCCTGTTCCCACAACCGAAAATGAATCAAGTTGACCTTCTGTCTGGGAAAGAATATAAGTTTCTCTCTTAAACTTTCTCAAATTGGGGAACCACTTTCCCTTCTTAACTCTAAGTTTTTCACTTTAGCACACAATGTAGACAACCCGTACCGCAGGAACCTGTGAGAATTCATTCACAAGGAAACTGCCACCCAACACAGAACAAAGGCTCTCCTAAGACTTATGATGTTGGCAGGATAATGGGTGTATTAACTTTCCTTTCTCCCAGCCTCTAGGCATCTCCCTCACTATCAAGCTTAATCATCAGAAAGTGGAAAACCTTGGCCATTTCCTCTTATCCGCTGCAGAAAGGCCTTCTCTGAGCACAATTGAATGTTATGTTCTCAGCCTGTAAAGTGAATCAATACTACAGTGGTTCATTCCAACAGCATTTTTGTTTCTTGCAGATGCTGTCCATTATTTTATTCAGCAATTTGTACCCGAGGAATCTCTTGATAAATTTCTCCTCAAACTTGGTTCCAGGAAAAAGTTTGTTTCTACAGATGAATGTGTTTATTTTTCCTGTCAGACAAAGAAAAATAAACCATGTAAACTGAGGTGTTTATCTTCCTGTCTTTCCTGTTAAAAATCTTAGTAATGCCCAATTATAGTAATTCACTTATACTAAGAGCCTGCTGACATCTGCTTGACTTTCTTGCTCCTTTTTGAAAATATCTTATCATGTTATATTTTTGCATTTGGGGGTTAACATAATTTTGGGATTAAAGGGTAAACTGTAAACAATGCAGAGTAAAATAAATACAAATAAAGTAACTTAAAACAATATCTCCCAAGACTTCGTGATTCTTCACTCCAGAATTTTATAAATTTTCTCTCAATAAAAGCTACAGTAACAGAATTTTCTGATTATTTCTAGCATACAGGTATTAGAAACCCAGAAAGTCTTTTTTATTCAAAATTACTCCTTTCAGCTCTTATCAACACATTAGGGAAATCATGTCATTGTCAAGCGTTTCTGCCAGTCATTTGTCAGTTACCAAGATGATGGTAAGTAGTGTAGTCATGTCACATCTGGACCACTTTTAACCTCTTTATTTCTGTAGCCCAAATCACTCTGACTTTAAAATAAGTATTATAATTCTCTCTAAATTTCTATAAGAGACACAGAAGTAATAATGCATGTGTGCAAACCTAGATTTTCATAAGTTCATATGCATTGATATGAGACTAGGACTGCTTTCCAGATTGTTGACGTAAACAAGTATCTCTTTTAGTGGATAAAGCAGAAAACAAAAACTGTTTTACACTGAAATTTATCTGTAAAGCTGAAACTAGAAGTGAATCTGCTCAAATTCTCTCTAAATTTGTGACAGTATTATTGTAATGAATAATTTAGTTGCTTAGTCAGGAATTTACTTTGTAACCAAGCCTTCATTTTAATTGGTCAGGTCCCTAAAATATTACAAATGTTTAGAAAGGTTATAATCCTCTCAACTGGGTCACTTGAAAGTACTTTACTATTCACTTATGTCCCAGAAATATTTTGCATAATTTGCTTGAATAAAAGGTTGTTTTTTCTCTTGTTTTCAGACTGTAAAGTCAAAGGAAACTAAAATCACCTTTATGGAAAGGTTTTTACCTTCATCAGCTCATTATATTTATAGGACTAAGAGCTCTAATTTTCAGGGTATGTGACTGCCCTCCACCTCTCCTACACATGCATGCACGCGTGCAAACACACACACACATATTTTCAGAGTGTGATTCTTTCCTTTGATCATGGTGCTGAAATAAAAATTTGGTTGAGTATCTTTCCCATAAACATAGATGTGAGCACTGATGGGAATTAGACTACGATTTATAGACAAAGAACTTTATGGGGCTTCTGAGATTCTTTGTGAGGAAAAGGTAAACTCTGCCTGATGTGTCCAATTTCTTAACGAAGTTTTATAAAGAAACACTTCTTATAAACAGCCCTGGAATGAATATGCACCACACATGTGCACACATTACATAGTAGGGAATTGGGGTTTTACATTTTAAATAAAATATCTCCATAAGCAGTGTGTGGCCTTGGAACCTTTTCAATGTTTTCTTCTCATCTCCAAAATATCAGGCCTTTATGTACAGATGGATAAGGGGATGTCCCTTCATAACACTTAGTTACTACCACTCACGGAATGAAGAACACTATTTAGACTCAAATTCTCATTCAGTGGAAATTAATTCACATTGGTAAAGGTGGTATTTAACATACATTGTAATTTCCTTCCTAGTTGTATGACACTTCCATTTAAACATATGGAATAAGCAACATGGAGGGAGTTTATATAAAAATAACCAGTCACTCTCTCCAGAAATCTGCTGAAGATGACCAGAGTTCTGAGGTAGTCATTAGACACCACCCAAATGTTAATTAACACAGGTAAATGAACAGCATTATTTATGTCTTGGAGGTTAACAGGCAAAACCACACCCCAAATGGTTTGGGCTTTCCTGGTGGCTCAGATGGTAAAGAATCTGTCTGTAATGTAGGAGACTCAGATTCCACCCCTGGGTGGGAAAGATCCCCTGGAGAAGGGAATGGCTACCCAATCCAGTATTCTTCCCTGGAGAATCCCACGGACAGAGGAACCTGGTGGGCTACAAGTCTATGGAGTCAAAGAGTCGGACCTTTAAAAGATTAGGCTGCACTGCTCCCAACCTAGCATCCCTTTGCATACAAAAAGGAAAACCTATATGAAGGACATTTGAAATACCTGCCATAGGGGTTTCATGTTGGTATACTTTTTATGCATTTATAGTAAGAAACAAGTTACAAATAAACTATTAAAATAAACTTGTCTTGTTTTATAATGAAAGTAGAAAGAAATAAACTTTTGTTGTTGTTGTTTTTAAACTTAGAAGATGAGCTACTGGAATCTTTGGAGAGCTTACATCTTTCAAATATATATATATAGATAGATAGATATAGATAGATAGATAGATATACACTCTTTTCAGTTTTACAGTATATCTTGCACTACACACAGTAACACATCTCTGTCTCCTGTCATTCTGGGAAGCAAAACATAAATCATGTATAGTTTCCTTCTGGATATGTGAGATCAAGTTTCCAGTGTCTATCTTCTCATTTCCCCCCAAATACACAGTGATTCTGATGATAAGTATAAAAATACCTTACATTCATTTCTTTTTAGTTGTTAACTGACCGAGTAGTAGTTAAGGTAATTCTTTTTTAGCAGATAAATAGGAATTTATTAAGAAAAAAAATTGTCTTTAACAATATAAAAATTAAATGTTAAGGCACATTTTACTTCCATCTTGGTATATGCAGCAAAGAGAAATGGTAAGGTAATTCTTAAATTTAATGAGATTGATTTATTTTCCAGCTCCTAGTTCATGGAGATCCACACACAGAACTGCTCTGATGAACAATTCTTAATTTTTGGAAACCGATGTCCTCACTCATGAGCAAGACATGACTACAACTCAGGCAGCTTCTGAGATGCAAGGAGAGGTATAAACAAATCCAGAGACCTCTTCATGTCTGCAAATTTGACAAAATGTGTGATGGGCAAAGGGGAGACTTTCTGAATCAGTGTTTAATGGTTTAGAATTAAAGCTATAAATCCATTTTCTTTCTGGAAATATAAAGCCAGAAAATGTTATCAAGTAGACTTATCAAAAGAGAAATTTCCTTTAGTTGGTAAAATATGCCTTTAAATTAGAAATGACAAAATATTATAAAAATCATAGATGCTAGGAGTCAGAAAAGACCTAATAAGTCTGATTACAAAGGTTAACTGTTAATGAGCATCTACCATGGGCTGGGTGTGGTGAAGGCTTTTACATAGAGTTCTCCTTTAATACTCACAAGAAACATGTGAGGGAAATATTATTATGGTTCCTATTTTATGGTTGATCAAATAAGGCTCAAAGAGGTTAAGATACTTGCTCGGGAACACACAGTCACCATGAGAAGTGCTTGGATGGCTTTTAGAGAGCCTGACTCCAGAGTTCAGATCTGGTCACTCTGGCTGACTAAAACTAACCTCTTGTTTCTCTTGAAGCAGTCTGGGGAAATTACATACCCTAAACCATTCAGCCCCTTAGGGGCACAACTGAAATTAAAACCAAGGTCAATCTCTCACTTAAAAAATATACTTCCTAAAGAAGGAAAACAGAAACAGAAAACATACTTATGGTCACCAACGAGGCAAGGAAGGGGGATAAAACAGGAGTTTGGGATTAACAGATGATTGGAAAAGGTCAGTTTTCATCCCAATCCCAAAGAAAGGCAATGCCAGAGTGCTCAAACTACCGCACAATTGCACTCATCTCACACCCTAGTAAAGTAATGCTCAAAATTCTCCAAGCCAGGCTTCAGCAATATGTGAACCATGAACTACCTGATGTTCAAGCTGGTTTTAGAAAAGGCAGAGGAACCAGAGATCAAATTGCCAACATCCACTGGATCATGGAAAAAGCAAGAGAGTTCCAGAAAAACATCTATTTCTGCTTTATTGACTATGCCAAAGCCTTTGACTGTGTGGATCACAATAAACTATGGAAAATTCTGAAAGAGATGGGAATACCAGACCACCTGATCTGCCTCTTGAGAAATCTGTATGCAGGTCACGAAGCAACAGTTAGAACTGGTCATGGAACAACAGACTGGTTCCAAATAGGAAAAGGAGTATGTCAAGGCTGCATATTGTCACCATGTTTATTTAACTTATATGCAGAGTACATCATGAGAAATGCTGGACTGGAAGAAACACAAGTTGGAATCAAGATTGCCGGGAGAAATATCAATAACCTCAGATATGCAGATGACACCACTCTTATGGCAGAAAGTGAAGAGGGGCTAAAAAGCCTCTTGATGAAAGTGAAAGTGGAGAGTGAAAAGGTTGGCTTAAAGCTCAACATTCAGAAAACGAAGATCATGGCATCTGGTCCCATCACTTCATGGGAAATAGATGGAGAAACAGTGGAAACGGTGTCAGAATTTATTTTTCTGGGCTCCAAAATCACTGCAGATGGTGACTGCAGCCATGAAATTAAAAGACGCTTACTCCCTGGAAGGAAAGTTATGACCAACCTAGATAGCATATTCAAAAGCAGAGACATCACTTTGCCAACAAAGGTTCGCCTAGTCAAGGCTATGGTCTTTCCTGTGGTCATGTATGGATGTGAGAGCTGGACTGTGAAGAAGGCTGAGCGCCGAAGAATTGATGCTTTTGAACTGTGGTGTTGGAGAAGACTCTTGAGAGTCCCTTGGACTGCAAGGAGATCCAACCAGTCCATTCTGAAGGAGATCAACCCTGGGATTTCTTTGGAAGGAATGATGCTAAAGCTGAAACTCCAGTACTTTGGCCACCTCATGCGAAGAGTTGACTCATTGGAGAAGACTCTGATGCTGGGAGGGATTGGGGGCAGGAGGAGAAGGGGACGGCGGAGGATGAGATGGCTGGATGGCATCACTGACTCGATAGATGTGAGTCTGAGTGACCTCCGGGAGTTGGTGATGGACAGGGAGGCCTGGCGTGCTGCAGTTCATGGGGTCGCAAAGAGTCGGACACGACTGAGTGACTGATCTGATCTGATCTGAAAGAAAATAAAAATCTGAAAAAGACTATATATGTGTAACCGAATCACTGCGCTCACACCTGAAACTAGCAGGGCGTTGTAAATCAACTATACTTCAATACAATAAAAAGAGAGCCAGGACAGGTGACATCACTTATGTGACCCCAAAAGCAGAAGTCACCCCTCTACAGGAGTTGTGGTTTGAGTCACCCATTTGGACTGGTTACGCCCCCATCCCAACCCTGCATCTTCTCCCCCCACACCCATTTTCAAGCCTCATAAAATACTCCTGGATGGATTACACTGGCTAAGCACAGCACTGCAAGGCTGGCCTGGTGCGTGTAAATTGCCTCTCAGTGGGTGGCTATTATATTTATATTGGTTTAAACTGTTTCCATTGCCAATCCATTATGCTGGAATTCCCCCTTGCTGAGGGCAGCTGTGTTATTCTTTTCTTTGACTGAAGCCCAAGAACTATCTCTCCAACTCCTTGGGAACCAACTCTTTAGGAGTAAACAACTTGAGTCCAAAGGGGCCCCTTCTTTCCCCTTCTACCACTTGCTAAATCAGGATCTTTCCCCTCCAGCCCCAACCAGTTCATATCGCTCATTTTTCAAGGATATAGAAATTGGAGTGGAGTGAGAAAGGGATGTGATGCTTATTTATGCAGAGAGTGAAAGCAACACACTGGAAATAATACTTGTGTATGCAATTCTATTTCCTTAGAAGGCAAAAGATTCAATCATCACTACAAAGAGGGTCCAGAAGGTCCTGGGTATGTCCACAGGAGTACCTTCAAGTAAAACACAATGTTGCAAGTGCCCCTTTCTGAACAGAGTCTTCTAGCAAACACTTATGGTTACTTCATCCTTAAAACAAAAGATCTTTCCTCAGCTGAGAATTCAAAACTAGCCTCTGGTTCACCCATATGGGGTACTGCCCATGCTGATCTAGAAGAGTCTTTTTTGTTTCTCTTAATATCAGTCTTCGTTTTCATGTCATCTGTTTCATCTTAGAAAAAGAAGGGAAAAGCAGAGAAAAGCCATGAAGCAGTGAAAAGTTTGGCACAGTAGACTCTTAAAAATGAAAAATGTCACATGGGAGAGATCTTTGATTAGAACATTGATTTTCGCTTCCACCAAATGGAAATTTGTTTCCATTTTTTTAACTCGGCCCTTTTCTTCAACTTAGGCCCAACATAACTCTTCAAAATTGTCTTGGAAACTTGAATAAAATATTTCTTTTGATGAATGAAGAAAACAAAAAACTAGTGACA
The DNA here is from genome assembly GCA_935064755.1 of Tragelaphus eurycerus. Lineage (NCBI taxonomy): Eukaryota > Metazoa > Chordata > Mammalia > Artiodactyla > Bovidae > Tragelaphus > Tragelaphus eurycerus. Next base: position 6,271,389 of record CAKXYN010000012.1, on the reverse strand, counting down.
AAGTCAAAAACTAATTGAACATTAGTAATCAGCATTTCTATGTATATTTAGCCCAATAATATGTTATGTTCAATAATATGCATTTCTGTCTATATTTCCTAGTGATATGAAAGAATTAGGAAGCAAGCTTATAAATTTATTGTTTCTTTGAGTGCCAGGTTTATCACTACAAACTGATAACCTCGATAACCTCACCTATGTACGTGTCCTATAAGCTCTCTGCTCTCTTTTTCTTAGACCATTTACTTTGGAAAACTTAAAATTATGATTACTTTTGTCTTTCTTTGAAATTTATAGAATTTTGTCATCTCTAAGATCCACAAATGCCTTTCTTTAGGATTCAGGGCTATCCCAGGAAATATTTCCCCATCTGCCTCTTTTAATATCTGCGTGGTGCCGGGAGAGGAAGGAGCCTAACTTCAGTGGGCATGTAGTTCAAGTTGCAAAACTATCTCTTCATATACAGATAAGAAAAATTTGTTTTCCATGAATAAAGCCTATTGGCTAATACAGATCAAAGATTCTTGCCTTTGCAAGTCTCTTAGTGATTGTCTGTGATTGACATCTCATTCTGATTTAATGCTTATTCAATAATACAAGTAAAGTATTTTATTTTGTAAAGTAAATAATACTCGAATCAATAATTCAAATCATAAAAGTGAATAAAATTCTCTCTGCTACTTTTGTAAAGAGGATTTTCTTTGAGGTAGGAAGAAGATTTTGTTTTTCATTATAGTAGTATCCCAACACTGTTAAATTTTGAGGGGAAGGAGAATTTACATGGACTTTGGAGGCCATGTGTAATGGAGCAAGATTTTTTGGACTCGAGACCCAAGATTCAAGGTGTGTGTGCAAACCAACCTCTGTTTCAGTCAAAACCACAGTCAGACATGAAGTGTTTGTTCTGCTTTTACTTGCCTGTGTAATGTACTTTGGGTCCATTAAATTAACATTATCTTGTTATAACAAAGTCTCTAAAGCAAAAAAGAAAAATAAACTTTTCAAATGCTCATGAGAAAAGCAGATGAATGTCAAGTTGAAAATCATGTCAAGGAAACTTTAAGGAGATAAAAAATAGTTTGTTAAATATATGAAATTCACATGCATAACAAATTAAAGTACTATCTGAGAAGGGTGATTTATTAAGACTCAATTTTAATGTTTATGTTTAAAGTATATGCCAATTGTTCTCAAAATTTAATAAGTATTAGAGTCATGTGAATGGTTGTTTTAATACAGTTTCAAGGAATCTACCCCTGAGATTTTGCTTCAGGACATAGGTGTGGGTCCCTGAATTCTTCAATTTTCAGTATACTCCAAGTCATCCTGATACAGGTGATCCGGAGGCTCTAAATTACAGAAACATGGTATGTGCATCAAGTGCATGACATTCCGAATTCCAGCCACTGGAACTCAAGCCGACCTGGTCTCCTTTTTTTAATAAATAAAATATATACAGTCATTGTTTGGAGAAGGCAATGGCAACCCACTCCAATGCTCTTGCCTGGCAAATCCCATGGACGGAGAAGCCTGGTAGGCTGCAGTCCATGGGGTCGCTAGGAATCGGACACAACTGAGCGACTTCACTTTCACTTTTCACTTTCATGCATTGAAGAAGGAAGTGGCAACCCACTTCAGTGTTCTTGCCTGGAGAATCCCAGGGACCGGGGAGCCTGGTGGGCTGCCGTCTATGGGGTCGCACAGAGTCGGACACGACTGAAGTGACTTAGCAGCAGCAGCACCATACGGTCAGTGTTATTATTTTATTCAAGGACTATTGAGTTGTCATACTATTTTCATATGCAGAGTCAGAAAAGGAAAATACTAATAATTATGGGAAAGCATTTTTTCTAAATTGTTACACTGATGTCTTTCAATATTGCTAAAATAAAGAAGACCCAGAATTATATTTTAAATATTGTATTAATTTGCAAAACCAGAAGCCAGATTATAAGGAAGGCAAGAACACATCAAAATAAAAATGAGTAATAACAATAATTTGGGCTTCAAACTCTATGCCAGAAGTTTAATAAAACAATAGAAACTTCATTTATATTTGCTATAAAAGGGAACTCCGTACCTGAAATGTCAAGGAGGTAAGTCTTTAAAGTAGAGAGAGATTCACCTGCCCCTGGAGAGGCACTTTACTCTACTTGGATAGCCCAGGAAGGAAGGATTTCTGGGAGGTAAGTTCAATGGGAATTACTTTGGAAATTTTTCCTTAGGGGCACAAAATTTAAACTTACATCACTGTGGAAAGATTAGCACTGTTGAAATTGAACTCCCTTGGTGAGAGTTGTAGCAGAACAGTATCTCCTGTTAAACTTGCTGTCGATTCCAGCTAACTCAATCTCAATTTCTTTGCTTTTTAAAGCCCCCTGAAGCTTTATAAAATGCCACTGATATACTTTCTCTTATGACACGGATCAGTACTGTCATAAAGGAAAGCATTCCTGACTCTTATCTCCATGAGATTTCCAATATCACCGCTGCCTTCTTTTAATATTTCAAATCAGTAAGGTCTTTAGTCATAGAAATCATAGGCTGCCCTGCTCAGCCTTACAAAGAGATAGGTCATTTTTCAACACAAAACAAAAACAAAATACAGTGAAAATCCAGTGTGTTGTAGAACTGGATTCCTCCTTTTTTTCCTTCTCTTTATTTTTATGTCATTGTTGCACTTCTGCTTCTTTTTTTCTGTGTTAATCATTTATGCATTCTATTTTATATCTGTGTACAACAATTCAACTTTTATTTTACATATTCCGTATATTGATTTATTTTATTTTTTTGGCTTTTTTTTTCATATCCATTTCCTATATAAGATTTTCTAACTAAACAAGAGTTGTGTTTTTTTTTTTTTTAATACCTTATACTTTACCCTCTTTTTTTTCTCTCCTGATTCCATTTATCTTTGTTCTGTTTGGTTGCTGTCATGTCTGACTCTTTGCAACCTTATGGATTGTAGCCCACCAGCCTTCTCTGTTCACAGGATTTCCCAAGCAAGAATACTGCAGTGCATTGTTATTCCCTTCGCCAGGGGATCTTCCTCACATAGGGATCAAACCCAAGTCTCCCAGCTTGCAGGTGGATTCATTACCCTGAGCCACCAGCGAAGCTCATCTAAACCTTAAACATTCCCGCTTATTTCTCCTGTTATGGGCCACCCAAAATTCATTTGCTGTGTACCTAGCAAATTACTATGTTGAAGTGTTTGTTAACTCCTAGTAACTCAGAATGTGCCTATATTTAGGGATAGGATCTTTTAAAGTAAGATGAAGTCACAGGGGTGGGCTCTAGTACAATATGACTGGTGTCCCGTAAGAAAAGGAGATTAGGACACAGGCCATACAGACTAAAGGAAGACCAAGTGAGGACCAGGCCAGAAGGCCACGGGACGACCAGAGAGGCCTCAGAGGATACAAACTTATCAAAGCCCTGATCTTGAGCTTCTAGCCTCTAGCACTGTGAGAAAATAAGTGTCTGTTGTTTAAGCCCCCCTTAACCCACTCTAGTCAGTGTGACTTTGGGATGGCAGCCCTAAGAAAACTCATTTGTCCTGTTTCCACCTTTCCTCCTCTTTACATTCTTATCAGAGCTCATCCTTGTTTTTTGAATATTCAGAGCAGCAGACATGCCCTGGGGCTCCCTCACTTTCCTTCCTCCTGTTTATTCACTTATATTCTTCTCTATTAATTAACACATGAAATATTAAAAAGTATTCAAAAGTTCTTTTACTGTTCAATGCATTGTTCTGTGAGGGTTTCAACCTCTCTGTACTATAGTTTCATTATCTGGAAAGCAGAGAGGATCAAAGTATTCATCTCATACAGAACTGTTGTAAATATTTTACTTATTAACACATAGAATGCTGAGAATACTGTCTGGCACATAACAAGCCCAGGTAAATGTGTGTAGTGGTGTTGTTACCACTGTTCTTTCATTCTGTAAATATCCACTGAGTGCTGATGCTGGGCCAGGAACCAGATTCAAGATTCTCACAAAGGAGGAAAACAAGAGAATATATAAACTAACCAATAAATAAGTTAGATTTTGATAAATGCTATATTCAGTCAATTTTAAAAGTTGATGTGATACCAAGTGACAAGGTGGCTATTCTAAATTGGGGACTGTTTGTAGAAGTGACTTTAGTTATAAAAAAAATAAAAAAGCCAGACCTGCAAGACCAAATGGAGTAGAGAAAGAAGCAATGGGAATGGTTGTGCAGGATCCTATGGTGGGCATGAGCTTGGTGATTTTAGGGAGCTGGAGAAGACTCTTACTATATGTCAGTGGGTAAAAAGGTGAGATAAAGGTAAAATAAAGTCATCAGATCAGATCAGATCAGATCAGTCGCTCAGTCGTGTCTGACTCTTTGCAACCCCACGAACTGCAGCACGCCAGGCCTCCCTGTCCATCACCAACTCCCGGAGGTCACTCAGACTCACATCTATCGAGTCAGTGATGCCATCCAGCCATCTCATCCTCTGTCGTCCCCTTCTCCTCCTGCCCCCAATCCCTCCCAGCATCAGAGTCTTCTCCAATGAGTCAACTCTTCGCATGAGGTGGCCAAAATACTGGAGTTTCAGCTTTAGCATCATTCCTTCCAAAGAAATCCCAGGGCTGATCTCCTTCAGAATGGACTGGTTGGATCTCCTTGCAGTCCAAGGGACTCTCAAGAGTCTTCTCCAACACCACACTTCAAAAGCATCAATTCTTCGGCAATCAGCCTTCTTCACAGTCCAGCTCTCACATCCATACATGACCACAGGAAAGACCATAGCCTTGACTAGGCGAACCTTTGTTGGCAAAGTATGTCATCAGATCAGATCAGATCAGATCAGTCGCTCAGTCGTGTCTGACTCTTTGCAACCCCATGAACTGCAGCATGCCAGGCCTCCCTATCCATCACCAGCTCTCGGAGGTCACTAGAGAAGCCCAATACACATTGGGCTTTGTAAGCCACTGAAGCTTTGAGACTTTCCCAAACATAAACACTGTCCATTTTGGGGCTGATCTTATGGAGTGTTTGGGAGGTGGTCAGGGCTGGTGAGATTCTGAGCTGCCAGGAGATCGTGGGTTTCTCTGGAGGAGGGGTGTTAGGGTCTGTGTAATCTACAGAGGCAGCTCTACCTGGGACACACACCTCTGACTGCAAACAAGTACCAAAATACACACTGTGCCCTCCCTTTTATTCCAATTCTAGGAATTAACCATGAGGAGATAAGTCCATTGAAGAATATGAAAAGATGTTGGTTATAGTAGGAAGAAATTTGGGGGGAAAAAAAGAAAGGGGTGTTTGGAGTAGGGAATTTGTTTAATGTGTTGTCTGCCATAGAAGGAAGGTAACCCGCTCGTGCCTTCACTAAGTATTTATTCCCTCCTTCCAGTAGATAGCTACTGGAGTATCTTCCCTTAGCAAAAAATTCCTCTGTGTTTAGGTCCATCTCTCCCTCCCAGTCCACAAAGATAAGCGTCCAACAGCTATCCAATCAATCATTCATTCACTCAACAAAGATACACTGTGTGCTTTGTTGTAGATGATAGTGACACTAGCAAACCACAGCCCTCTTCTTTCACTATTAAGTCCATGTGGCTGCGAATAGTTTAAAACATATCTTTAGTTGAGGATGCACACATGCATGTGCACTCAGCCATGTCTGACTCCCTTCTACCCCATGGACTGTAGCCCTCCAGGCTCCTCTGTCCATGGGATTTCTCAGGCAAGAATACTGGGATGGGTTGCCATTTCCTACTCCAGACAATCTTCTCAACCCAGGAATTGAACCCATGACACTTGTGTCTCCTGCATTGGCAGGGGGATTCTTTGCCATCTATTGAGTATACACCTAGAAGTGGAATTCCTGGGCATCCAGTATGCCTATGCTCAACTTTAATACATCCCAGGACAGTGCTGTTAGACAGAAATATGACACAAACCACAAATATAATTTTATATTTTTAGTAGTTACATTAAAAAAGTAAAGAGTCACAGATAAAATTAGAGTAACATATTTTAGATAACCCAATATATATCCAAAATACTCTCCTTTTGACATACAGAGTTAATATTTAAACATATTAATGAAATATTTTACATTACTTTTGCATACTAGGTTTTGAAAAACCCAATATATCCAATATAGGAACAGCACATCTCAATTTAGATCAGCTACATTTCAAGTGCACATGTAATTAGTGATTAGTGGATTGGACTGTGCAGTTTTAGAGGGAAAGGATTTTTAGACTCTTTCATTTCCTACTGTAGAAAAGGAAAACTTTACATTGACTCCAATACTTGCCTAGAACATAATAAAATTGAGTTATGTGTTTCTTCACAACCAGTTCTAACAAGTCGAAGCTGATAGACTGCTAAGAACTTTGAGTGACCCAGAAATGCCAGGCTCTCACTCAACCTAAATGAAGATTTTTCCTGATCAATGACCATATTGCCAGAACTAAATCTGGTTCAAGACAGTAGGGAGGATCACAGATGACTCCACATGGTACAAGATAATGAGGCAGACGTGAGCAGGGGCTTCATGATTTTATAAACATCGGAGCTTTTATCATTTAGGTCAGTAATTTTTCAACATTTGTTATAAGTGCACATTCCAAATTCTGGAAGATACATTTTTGTCTGTGTGTGTGTGCTCAGTCATGTCTGATTCTTGTGTCCTAATGGATTGTAGGCCAGCAGGCACTTCTCTACATGGAATTTTCCAGGCAAGAATACTGGAGTGGGAGACTTCCGGTTAAGATGGCGAAGGATTAGGACGGGGAATACGCTTTCTCCTCCACAAATTCATCAATGGGACATCTGGGCGCCGAGTAAATACCACAAACAGCTTCGGAGTGCTGGCGGAGGACGTCGGACACCCAGAAAAGCAACTCACTGCCTTCTAAAGGAGGTAGGAAAGAATATAGAAGCCAGAGAGAGACAAAGAGGGAGGGGCGGACCTCTGTCCGGGGAAGGGAGTCTTAAAAAGAGAAGTTTCCAAACACCAGGAAACACTCTCCCTGCGGAATCTGTGCCGAACCTGGGAAACACGGAGACTATCATAACAGAGAGGAGAACAGTTGAGCAATTAGAACCCACAGACTGCGGGCCCTGCGGTAACTTCCGCAGCGGAAAAGCACCGCTGCAAACGCCCGCATCTGCCATTGGGGAGCCGGGGCTGGGCAGGGAGACGCCTTGGCCGTTCCCACGCGGGACGCTCCGCTGCCGGCGCTCCCCAGAGGGACGCTCCCCCGCGGGACTCTCCCCCCACTGGACGCTCCCCCCGCCGGCCACTCCCGCGCAGGCGTGCCCCCGCCCGCTGTGCCGGCGGCTCCCACGAGGGCCACCCCCATCCCCTTCCCCACCCGCCCGCCCGCCATTCCCGTCGCCGACCCCTCCCCCTCTGCGGGCCTCAGCGCAGACTTCGTTCGCCTGATTGTCTGGAGTGCTGCCTAACTGGAGTAGTTTGGGCCGGCAATCCAGATTGTGCAGCGCCGACCACACAAGTGGCGGGCCTTGGCCCAGAACACCGCCGAACCGTGCACAGAACAAAGAACTATACAGACCAACCACAGAGAAAGGGGCCTATAGATCTTGAGAAATTTAAGCCGGAACAAGGAACTAGCTGAAAATGAACTGAACCCACAACAATAATAGAGAAACTCTTATATATATTGTTACTATTTTTACCATCATTATTTCCTTTTTTTTTTCTTTTCTTTTTTTAATATATATATATTTTTTAAATTTTTATTATTTTTTAATTGGAAAAAGGAAAACAAAATTTTTTTTTCCCTTTTAATTTTTTTTTTGTTGTTGTTTGTTTTGTTTCTTTTATTTTTTTATTATTATTATTTTTTTTATCCTCTAGTACTTCTTTAATCTCCACGTTTAGATATAACTTTTGCGACCCTGTTTTGTTTTTTTTTTCCTTTTTTCCTTTTTGTCCTTTGCTTTTTTCCTTTCCTTTTTTCTTTTCTTTACTGATTACTGACTAGATCTGTCTCTCTCCTTCACACTCCCTCCTTTTATCCTCCTGACCACCTCTGTCTCCTTCCTCCCTTTTTCCTTCTATGTATAATTCCGTGAACATCTCTGAGCAGTCCAGTTGTGGAATGCATTATAGAAGAAGAAGTTTTTGAGACTACTGTAAAAATAAGACCAATAACTGGAACCAGGAGGCTTAAGTCCATACCCTGATCCCACGAAACACTAATTGACAGGAGCTCATTAAAAGCCTCCATACCTACTCTGAAACCAAGCATCACACAAAGACCAGTAAGTTCCACAACAAGACATACCAAGCAAATTCTCCAGAAAAACAAGAACACAGCCTGAGCTCCAATACACAGGCTACACAAAGCGACCCCAAAAGCATAGACATCTCATAACTCACTACTAGACACTCCACTGCACCCCAGAGAAAAGAAATCCAGCTCCACCCACCAGAACACCGATACAAGCTTCCATAAACAAGAAACCTCGACAAGCCACCGGTACAAACCCACATATAGTGCAGAAACGCCACAATAAAGAGAACTCCACAGACTACCAGAATACAGTAAAGACGCCCCAAACTTAGCAATTTAAACAAGATGAAAAGACAGAAGAATTCCCAGCAGGTAAAGGAACAGGATAAAAGCCCACCAAACCAAACAAAAGAGGAAGAAATAGCGAACCTACCTGATAAAGAATTCCGAATAATGATAGTGAAATTAATCCAAAATCTGGAAAGCAAAATGGAATCATGGATAAATAGTCTGGAGAAAAGCATTGAGAAGATGCAAGAAAGATTTAACAAGGACCTAGAAGAAATAAAAAAGAGTCAACATATAATGAATAATGCAATAAATGAGATCCAAAACACTCTGGAGGCAACAAATAGTAGAATAACAGAGGCAGAAGATAGAATTAGCGAATTAGAAGATAGAATGGCAGAATTAAAGGAATCAGAGGAGAAAAAAGAAAAACGAATTAAAAGAAATGAGGACAATCTCAGAGACCTCCAGGACAATATTAAACGTTACAATATTCGAATCATATGAGTCCCAGAAGAAGAAGACAAAAAGAAAGACCATGAGAAGATACTAGAGGAGATAATAGTTGAAAACTTCCCTAAAATGGGGAAGGAAATAATCACTCAAGTCCAAGAAACCCAGAGAGTCCCAAATAGGATAAACCCAAGACGAAACACCCCAAGACACATATTAATCAAATTAACAAAGATCAAACACAAAGAACAAATATTAAAAGCAGCAAGGGAAAAACAACAAATAACACACAAGGGAATTCCCATAAGGATAACAGCTGATCTTTCAATAGAAACTCTCCAAGCCAGGAGGGAATGGCAAGACATACTTAAAGTGATGAAAGAAAAGAACCTACAGCCCAGATTATTGTACCCAGCAAGGATCTCATTCAAATATGAAGGAGAAATCAAAACCTTTACAGACAAGCAAAAGCTGAGAGAATTCAGCACCACCAAACCAGCTCTCCAACAAATACTAAAGGACATTCTCTAGACAGGAAACACAAAAAGGATATATAAATTCAAACCCAAAACAACAAAGTAAATGGCAACGGGATCATATTTATCATTAATTACCTTAAATGTAAATGGGTTGAATGCCCCAACCAAAAGACAGAGACTGGCTGAATGGATACAAAAACAAGACCCCTCCATATGAATGAAACTAGAACACTTTCTAACACCATACACAAAAATAAACTCAAAATGGATTAAAGAGCTAAATGTAAGACCAGAAACCATAAAACTCCTAGAGGAAAACATAGGCAAAACACTCTCTGACTTACATCACAGCAGGATCCTCTATGACCCACCTCCCAGAATATTGGAAATAAAATCAAAAATGAACAAATGGGACCTAATCAAACTTAAAAAGCTTCTGCACAACAAAGGAAACTATAAGCAAGGTGAAAAGACAGCCTTCAGAATGGGAGAAAATAATAGCAAATGAAGCAACTGACAAACAACTAATCTCAAAAATATACAAGCAACTTCTACAGCTCAATTCCAGAAAAATAAATGACCCAATCAAAAAATGGGCCAAAGAACTCAATAGACATTTCTCCAAAGAAGACATACAGATGGCTAACAAACACATGAAAAGATGCTCAACATCACTCATTATCAGAGAAATGCAAATCAAAACCACTATGAGATACCATTTCACACCAATCAGAATGGCTGCTATCCAAAAGTCCACAAGCAATAAATGCTGGAGAGGGTGCGGAGAGAAGGGAACCCTCTTGCACTGTTGGTGGGAATGCAAACTAGTACAGCCACTTTGGAGAACAGTATGGAGATTCCTCAAAAAACTGCGAATAGAACTGCCTTATGATCCAGCAATCCCACTGCTGGGCATATACACTGAGAAAACCAGAATTGAAAGAGACACCTGTACCCCAATGTTCATAGCAGCACTGTTTGCAATAGCCAGAACGTGGAAGCAACCTAGATGTCCATCCACAGATGAATGGATAAGCAAGCTGTGGTACATATACACAATGGAATATTACTCAGCCATTAAAAAGAATACATTTGAATCAGTTCTAAGGAGGTGGATGGAACTGGAGCCTATTATACAGAGTGAAGTAAGCCAGAAACAAAAACACAAATACAGTATACTAACGCATATATATGGAATTTAGAAAGATGGTAAAAAATAACCCTATTTACGAGACAACAAAAGAGACACTGATGTATAGACCAGACTTTTGGACTCTGGGACCAGGAGAGGGTGAGATGATTGGGGAGAATAGCATTGAAATATGTATAATATTATATCTGAAATGTATTAATTGTTCAAACTAAACACTATCATGTTACAATTTGTTCATACTAGATGTTTGTAATGTTTCTGATAATCAATAAAAGAGATTCTTGATCAAAAAAAAAAAATAAGTCTTAAACATGTGTGTTCAGGTGAAGAAGGAAATACTTTGTTTTGTGTAATGTACACAGATGAGTAGAGAAATGCATCATTACTAGTTACTCCACTTTTCCTGGCTGCCTAAAAATCATTTTCTGAATATCTCCATTTTGTATTTGTTGTGCATCGTTCGTAGTCTCTGCTTGTAACGTTCATTTTAGAAGATCTCACAAATTGTTCTGAGATGCTACTTCAGCATAACTTAGTTTGGCTGAAGATCTTTCTTCCGATTAATTTTGTAAGTTTTAAATAAAATCTCAGTGATTTGTAAAAAAAAAAAAAAAAAAAAAGAATACTGGAGTGGGTTGCTGTTTCCTCCTCCAGGGGATCTTCCAGATCCAGGGATCAAACTCACATCTCTTGCGTCTTCTGCATTAGAAAGCAGATTCTTTACCACTCTGCCACCTGGGAAGCCCTGGAAGATATTTTTTAACAGTGATTCTAATGTAGGAGATCAAAAGTTCACACTGAGACATGTAAGTTGTGTTTTGAGGAATCCTAAGAGAGTTTTAAAACAGGTAAAGGATATTCAATTTTTTTTTTTTTTTTAACATCTCTCTTATAGAAACATTTAGCATAGATTTCACAGGGTGAGATCTGGAAGTAAGGAGAACAAAAGAGAAGCTGTTGGAATTGTTCAGGTAAGAAATAATAAAAGCCTGATGTGGGTACATTTGGCCAGAGATAGGAGAGGATGCATTCAGGAGATATGAGGACAATCTGAACATAATAGGCTCTGCAAAATAAAGTTAGGAGAGAAACATGGAAGTGGGCGGCAGTTACTAGATGGACCATTGTGCTGTTGTTCATCAAGACAAGAAATTCCAAAAGGAAAGTGGAAGATGAATGTTTGTCCATTCCAATGCAGAATGAAAGCGTGCTATTTGAACAGGCTGTCTTGTCAGTTTCTCTCAACATATTTGCCCTTCCTGGCTAGCAGTGGGCACAATGTGAGCAACCACAATACTAGAAATGAAGTGACTACAGTCTTAAAGAGCAAACTTATGGTTATCAAGGTGGGATTGGAGGCAGAAAGGGATAGATTGGGAATCTGAGATTCACATGTTGTTTAGTCGCTAAGTCAAGTCCGACTGCTTTGTCATCCTATGGACTATTGCTGGCCTGGCTCCTACGTCCATGGGATTTTCCAAGCAAGAATACTGGAGTGGGTTGCCATTTCCTTCTCCAAGGGATCATCCCAACTCAGGGATCAAACCCAAGTCTCTTGCATTGCAGATGGATTCTTTAACACTTAGCCACCAAGTAAGCCTAATATTAACATGTACACACTGCTCTATTTAAAATAGATAACCAACGAGGACCTGTTGATTGCTGTATAGCACAGGGAACTTTGCTCAATATTCTGTAATAACCTAAATGGGAAAAGAATCTGAAAAAGAAGATACATGTATATGTATAATGGAATCACTTTGCTGTACATCTGAAACTAACACAATGTTGTCAATCAACTATACTCTAATATAAAGTAAATAATTAATTAAAATAAAATAAATCAACTTGACCCCCTCTGGACAAGAGACTTTTCAGACACCTGAGTACACATTCTGCAATTCCATTTTTAATGATGTTGCTCTCCTATCTCATTGTGAAAATTGGGAAGTACAAAAGAAGTCTTCAGTCCAAGTGCTTGTCTTTCTGTCTTATTCAATGATTGCTAAACATAATATACAATGATTTAATAAGTAATAGGCCAGGCCTACCAAAAGAAAAGAAATGGAGTAATTAAACAGAAATAGCAAGAGCTAGTATTGCCTCGGCATGGCACCCCACCCCAGTACTTTTGCCTGGAAAATCCCATGGACGGAGGATCCTGGTAGGCTCCAGTCCATGGGGTCGCTGGGAGTCTGACACGACTGAGCGACTTCACTTTCACTTTTCACTTTCATGCATTGGAGAAGGAAATGGCAACCCACTCCAGTATTCTTGCCTGGAGAATCCCAGGGACGGGGGAGCCTGGTGGGCTGCCGTCTATGGGGTTGCACAGAGTCGGCCACGACTGAAGCGACTTAGCAGCAGGCAGTAGCAGTATTGCCTCAGAGATATCTGATACTCTGACCCAGGAAGAGCCTAAAACACCATGCTTAATACTTGTAAATTAAAACAGATTTTTCCAATCAGAATAACTGTATATCTCCTTGCCTCAAAATTTCTCCAGAACTCAAAAGAAATCTGATTCCTCTGAGAGAACATGACCACCAGAGAGACTTCAAACAAAGAGTGTTCACGTTAAATATATAGAGAATGGCAACGTTATATCCCTCTTGGGCTTAACAAGAAACACTTCAGATTTATTAGGGATTAATGATAAGGATACTGAAGCCAGAAAAAAACCTTTCAAGGTCAATCAGAGTCCTTGATATGCTGGAATGATATGCCTTAGTCCTCTTTAGAAAGTTCTCAATGAAAGAGCCTTTCCAGGTACAGTTAATTAGAGATTCCTCTCCTGGATGGATGCTGTTGGACTTTTAAAATCAAATTCTGACATTCAGAATGAGAAAAATTAGAGAAGCCATCCCTCTTTAAAAAGTTATATGTGAGTGCACAGCCCATTATGAGAGCCTGTATTTCAATAATAAGTTATACCAATGCAATAGACTTTTGTTGAATTAAATTGCTTTCTTCTCTCCAGCACAAAAGGCACATAACAGAAACTTCCCTTATAATTGCAGAGAGTAACTGGGAATGGTATGAACACTGAGCTATCACCCTTTGGGAGCTTTTTATTGTTTGCTAGGATGGGATCTGAAACCAAACTTCTCTAGTGCTACAGCTTAGATTTTTCCATTTCAAGAGCTACTTTCCAGCATATTTGCTTTAGAATGCCCTGTTTTCCTAATGTGGTTGGTATTCCTGGTTGAATCTAGGTTGTGGTCACCAAAGGATTCAGGACTGAAATATACTTGAAATACACACCACGAGTTCAAAGACAATTGGACTAGGATGGATCGATCATGTATTCTGTCTGGCTTCCAGATACCTACCCAAATCCTTTCTTAAGGATTCTCCAATAAGGGAAATAAAAACCAAAAGGAGAGTTGCTTGAAAAACATCAAAAAGCAGAAGCTTTGACATCTTGGTGCCAGCACAGAACAGAGGCAGCAACAACAATCTTTCCTGTAGCAACACTGTCACCTTTGAGACTTTGGCAATGAGTTACAGTTTGCGGGCCCAGCAATACTAGGACACATTGTTCAGTGAGACAGACCTGGAGAGAAGGAAAATGGTGGTCTGTGTCTCCACTGTTCTTTCTCTTCTCTCTGATCTCTACATAGCAAAATATAGAGGGCTTTAGTCCTTAGAGCTTCTCTGATCATCCCATAGGTGACAATATTTGGTCTGTGGTCTCAAACGTACCATACACTTGTTGTTGTTCAGTCACTAAGTCGTGTCTGACCCTAATGATTTTCAAATTTATGTATCTAGCCTACATTTTCCCCTTGAACTCCTAGTTTGTATATCCAAACAGTTGTTTTATTATTTTCATCTGAATATTTAATAGGTATTTCAAAAGTACCATATCCAAAATCAGAATTTGATTTTTCCCTCTAAATCTCCTCCTTTCACACTCTTTTCTTTCTCCCAACTGACTGCTCTATCTTTTGAGTTGTCCACACCAAATAGCTCCGAGTCACCATTGATTTTTCTCCTTGGCCCATCCCATATTCAGTCCATCTGCAAACCCCCATAGTTTTTATCCTCAAAATATATCCAGCATCCACTCCAAGTCGACTGCTACCACTTGGTCCGAACTCCATCACATCTGCCCTGGACTGCACTAGCTTCCTTACAAGTCTTCCAGCTTCCAAAGCTGCCATCCTAATTGGAATTCTTGATAGAACTGGCAAAGTGATACATCTATACCACGCATGGATGTTTTACAGCCTCCTTCTCCATGATTGAAACACTTCAATGGCTCCCCATACAGTCATGAGGAAAGCCAGAGTGTGCACACTCACTGTGTCTCATGTGCAGCCCCAATGCCCCCATCTCCTGCTCACACTGTCAGCACCAGACACACCGACCCCTTGCTGATCCGGGAATACAGTTGCTCACTCCCAATTCCAGGGGTTGGGACCTAGCTGCTCCCTCTGTTTAGAATTCCCTTCTGAAAAATATTTATGTAGCTTTGTTCCCTCAACTTCCTCAATCTCTATTCAAATATCACATGATGAAAGTACCTTGAATCAAAAAGCAGCTCTGCTCCCAAACTGACTTTACCTCCTTCTCTGCATCATTCTGTCCCTGACTTACTACATACACTTTGCTTATTTAATTGTGTAGTGTCTGTTTCCCCTAGGGAATGAAAAATTTAACAGGTCAGAATTTTGCTTTTTTTCACTGCTTATATCCAACGCCTAGAACAATGCTTAGAACACAGTAGGTTGAAAATACACATGGAAAGAATGATCAGTGGAAATAAAGTGGGGATTCACAGATTTGCTTGACCATCAATTGATGTACAGAGCTAAAGATATATGTATTCCTGGGCCCAGTCACAAATGTAGTATTTCAAATTATTGGAGAGTGGTGCCTTAAAATCTGAGTATTAGATAGCTCGCAGGAGATTATGAGACCTAATAACCACAAAACCTAAAAACTAGCTCTCAGAGCTCCTGGAAAATAACCTTTGAGAACCACTGAAAGTACTTGGGAGCTAGAATTCCCAAATATAGATCAGGCCAGAGTCAGACAGGGTTAGGGTTTTATAACCAGTGTTTGACCCTGACCTACCTCCAGGCTGCCCCAGTTTGGGAAATGTAGGTAACAGTGGAAAGTGAGTGATTCTGACTAAACATCACATTTTGCTAAGAAACTCCAGGCTAGCCCCTTTCTATCCTTCTCTAGAGACACCTGGACCACCTACAGCCAAAGGGGAAAGGTAGAAATGTTCCTGATTTTTACTCACATGGAGGCAGAGAGTAAAAGAAGTCTTGGTCCACACAACCCTAAGCACAAAATCTATGGGTCATATTCCATATAGACCAAAGTGAGGTAATTACTCCTGGGTGTAAGATGGATAGACGCCTGGAACAGGAGTCAGGACACCCTGCTTCTGGGGACAGATCCCTTTAAATGGACCTGCCTCTGCTCTCTTTTCTGTAAACTGAGTCTTTCTGACTCCAACAGCCTACAGAGTCCAGGGCATGGTCTCAGCCCTTCAGAGACTTAAAAGCCTTGCCCTAGAAGTACTCTTCTCTCCTGAAAATGATGACAAGGGGATCTGAGTAGCTAGAGTAGGTGATGGCAAGAGCAAAGGGACAGGAGCTTCTTGTGGATAATCTAAGCCAACTGACATGGACTGGAACTGGGGATCTAGGAAAAGAAATAACTGCTCACTTATCCTGGTCCAGCCTCTCTCACCTGGAATACAGGTAGAGAAGAAAAGGCTCACTTCCAAGAAATGCCTTGCTGTCACTTTGCCTTGAATTCATGAGATCAGTTGCATTAGGAGAAGACCTGTCAAGTCTGATGATGTTCTTATCTACAGCAGGTTGAGTAAAAATGATGTTCAGTTTGAGAGTGTCTTAAGTTCTGTAATTATAATACCAGTTTACTTGAATTCTGAAAATATCCTTCTTCTAAACCCACGCTGCACTGAAAATGACTTGCCTTTCTCATCCCTCCTCCCGACCCCGGCAGACCAGATGAGCAGAAATGCACTTCCACAGTGTTCCTCTGCGGAGGTAATGTGGACAAATATATGCAGCAAGGTTCTTTTCAAGAAGATTAAGTGAAGGGGAAAGTTTAACACAGAGGCTCAGCAATTCTGCCAGGATCTCACTTGCAAACAGTCATATAAAAAAAAAAAAAAAAAAACTACGTAGGAGGGAATGGGTTGATGCTTGCTGTTTGCTACAGGGCATCTCAGAAATAGCAAAGGAGACCACAGACCAGGCCAAGGATTGCTGTGTCTTAACTAGCTTCCCTGGGGAAAGCAGCCCCTGATATTATCTGGGAACTGGATGGAAAATGGCAAGCACATGACACTCCTTCCTAGGTATAGAGTGTTTTTCATATTCAAAGCTCTTTAATGCTTCCCTCAGGAGCCTTGTGAGATAAGAGGGGAAGTGATTATATCCTCAGTTTGTGAAAGGGAGAATCAAAGCTGAAGGGTCAAGCAATTTGCACAGAAAATAATTGGAGTCAGTGTCCAACCAACATCAGGCCTCAGGGGCTCCTGGTGTTGAAGCCAGAGCTCAGAAAAATGAGGCCCAGAGCCTGAGTTTGAAAAGAATATATCAAAAGAAGCAAATACCCAAGTACAGCCTCGTAATTAAAAGTGATTGGACAAAATTCAGTCACGGTGCACAAGAATGCAGGCAGATTTAGAGCCGAAATGACAAATAAGTGGCACTTCACTGAAAATTAATTTCCTTGAGCTTATTTCTGTAGGCATATTGGCATTTGATGGACATCAGTATGCATTGATAAGAAAGCAGAGATGAAAATCAAGAAACCTCTGGATGCCTGAATTTGTCTCTAAAGAGTCGTTGCAACATTTCAAAAGGAGCTCAAGTTAACTTGAATTAATAAAAGCTTAACTCAAAATCTCCTTTCCTCCATATCTAGCCTTTTCATTTCTTTCTTTCCTTTAACTCTTTTTTCCTGCAGTGCTGTTGGCAAAAAGAAGGAGATTTGGGGAAAAAAACAAGTTACATCATCTTTACTCAAAGAATATAAGAAATTTTACAGAATATATACCAAGCACTCCTATTTCTTTTCTGATAGAAGCTCACACATGAATCAGAATGTCTTCTCCATTCATGCTTCCTTTGATATTTGGTTTTCAAGAACATGCTCAGGTGAGTCCTCCAAAATCAAACCTGTAAGAATATATATACACACGCACCTGGCAACCAATAGGGGTGTGAAGAATGAGAGGTCAGAGGTCAGACTGCACGTGTTTAATCCTGGCTCCATTACTATGGAATATATGTCTTTAGGCAGGTAAGTCTCAGTATTCATAACTATTGCCTGAAGACACTACTTTAAAAGATTTGTTTTTTCATTGCTTTCTTGAAAATTATAAGGAATAATAGGCTATGGTCTTTCCTGTGATCATGTATGGATGTGAGAGCTGGACTGTGAAGAAGGCTGAGTGCCGAAGAATTGATGCTTTTGAACTGTGGTGCTGGAGAAGACTCTTGAGAGTCCCTTGGACTGCAAGGAGATCCAACCAGTCCATTCTGAAGGAGATCAATCCTGGAATTTCTTTGGAAGGAATGATGCTAAAGCTGAAACTCCAGTATTTTGGCCACCTCATGCGAAGAGTTGACTCATTGGAGAAGACTCTGATGCTGGGAGGGATTGAGGGCAGGAGGAGAAGGGGACGACAGAGGATGAAATGGCTGGATGGCATCACTGACTTGATGGGTGTGAGTCTGAGTGACCTCTGGGAGCTGGTGATGGACAGGGAGGCCTGGTGTGCTGCGGTTCATGGGGTCGCAAAGAGTCAGACACAACTGAGCATCTGATCTGATCTGATGCATCAATAAATTGGCGAAGTAATGGATGGAAAGCAAATATTGGACAAAAGTTAACTTAATTTGTTAAATATTTATTTGGCTGCATTGGGGCTTAGTTGAGGCACATGAGATCTCCACTGTCTGAGGGATGGTTTGTTGCAGTGCACAGACTTCTCAGTGGTGGTGCACAGGCTTAGATGCTCTGCAGCATGTGATGTGATCTTAGCTCTAGAGGTAGAATCCACGTCCTCTGCATTCCAAAGTGGACTGAACTATTGGACCACCAGGGAAGTCCCAAAGGATAACTTCACAATAGAGCATTTTGGCCTTTTTCTTCTAACAAATCACATAAACTTAGTGACTTAACATGGGCTTCCCTGGTAGCTCAGACGGCAAAGAATCTGCCTGCAATGTGGGAAACCTGGGTTTGATCCCTGCGTTGGGAAGATCCCCTGGAGGAAAGCATGGCAGCTCACTCCAGTATTCTTACCTGGAGGTTTCTCATGGACAGAGGAGCCTGGCAGGCTACAGTTCATGGAGTCACAAAAAGTCAGACATGACTGAGCAACTAAGCACAGCACAGCACAGTGACTTAACATAAACGTTCAGTTCAGTTCAGTCTCTCAGTCATGTTGGACTCTTTGTGACCCCATGAATCGCAGCACGCCAGGCCTCCCTGTCCATCACCAACTCCCGGAGGTCACTCAGACTCACATCCATCGAGTCAGTGATGCCATCCAGCCATCTCATCCTCTGTCATCCCCTTCTCCTCCTGCCCGCAATCCCTCCCAGCATCAGAGTCTTTTCCAATGAATCAACTCTTCGCATGAGGTGGCCAAAGTACTGGAGTTTCAGCTTTAGCATCATTCCTTCCAAAGAAATCCCAGGGCTGATCTCCTTCAGAATGGACTGGCTGGATCTCCTTGCAGTCCAAGGGACTCTCAAGAGTCTTCTCCAACACCACACTTCAAAAGCATCAATTCTTCAGCGCTCAGCCTTCTTCACAGTCCAACTCTCACATCCATACATGACCACAGGAAAAAAACCATAGCCTTGACTAGACAGACCTTTGTTGGCAAAGTAATGTCTCTGCTTTTGAATATGCTATCTAGGTTGGTCATAACTCTCCTTCCAAGGAGTAAGTGTCTTTTAATTTCATGGCTGCAGTCACCATCTGCAGTGATTTTGGAGCCCCAAAAAATAAAGTCTGCTGTTTCCCCATCTATTTCCCATGAAGTGATGGGACCAGATGCCAGATCTTCGTTTTCTGAATGTTGAGCTTACATACTATGTTACAATTTGACAGGTTAGAAGTCTAAATAAGTTCGTCTCAATGGACTAAAATTAAAGTGTCAGTGGGGCTGCATTCTTTCAGGAGCTTCTAGGGGAATTGGTTTCCTTACCTCCATTTTTGAAGCCAGTGACACTACATCTCTGTGCCTTTCTTCCACAGTGGCATCTCCTTCTGACCCTCTTTCACATTCCTCTTTAAAGACCTATGTGATTACATTGGACCACCTGGAAAATACAGAATACTCTCCCCATCTCAACTCATCCCCATCTCTCAGTTAGAAATCATGTCAGGTAGAAGAATGGCTTTCCAAAGGAAACCCAAGTCCTAATCCTTAGAATATGTGAATGCTTCCTTCTATGGCAAAAAAGACTGTGCTGATGTGATTAAATTCGGATCTTGAAGCTGGGAGCTTATCCTGGATTGTCAGGGTAACCTCTAATTGTCTCCTGCGTCTCTTGCATTGTAGGCAAATTCTTAACCCGCTGAGCCATCAGGGAAGCCCAAATATATGTATGGTTGATATATCTTGCTATGTAGTAGAAACTACATAATGTTGTAAAGCAACTATACTTCAAAAAAATTAATAAGCAAGAAATAGTGGTTTTAAACAATAATCATTTGTTATTTTATAATCGTGTGCTGTGCTAAGTCACTTCAGTCATGTCCGACTCTTTGCAGCCTTATGAACTGTAGCCCACCAAGCTCCTCTGTCCATGGAATTTTCCTGGCAAGAATACTGGAGTGGGTTGCCATGCTACCCTCCAGAGGATCTTCCCAACCCAGGGATCAAACTCACCTTTTTTGTCTCCTACATTGGCAGGAGAGTTCTTTACCACTAGTGCCACCTGGGAAACTCATTTTATAATCTTCAGTTCAGTTCAGTTCAGTAGCTCAGTCGTGTCTGACTTTTTGTTATAGGTTATCAATTTTGACTCAGCTTATTTGGGCAATTCTGCTGCTTTCACTTGAGCTCACTTAAGAGGCAGCTCTCAGCTCAGCAGGCTTCATGGTCCCAGATAAGCTTCCTGCCATGGCTGACAGCTGATGAGATGCCCATAAGTTGTTGAAGCCTTATGGAGAGTAGCCCAAGTTCCTGGGCATGGAAGTCTAGTCTCAGAATTAGATCTGCATCTTCAGGCCAAGGCTCAAAACTCTCTGTTGTCATGTCTACTACATTCCACTGGTCAAAGTCAATCCTAAGAACAGCCTGAATTCAAGAGTGGCCAGAGAGATTCTACTGATGGATGGGAGGAATAGAACAGTCACCTTTCAAAGAGATGTGTAGAGAACAAAGGGAGGAATTTGTGGCTGTTTCTTGCAATCTACCACTGTGAGTTCTGGGAAAACAGTCCTGTATCTGAAATTTTGCCATTGCATGAGCTTGGGCAAATCACATAATCTCTGGTACAATAACAGCATTTGAGGGCCTATATATGCCAAATAGTGTGCTAAAATCTGCTATTTGTGCTGAATTGTGCTATGGGCTTTCCTGGTAGCTCAAACAATAAAGAATCTGCCTGCAATCCAGAAGACTTGGGTTAAATCTCTGGATGAGGGAGATCTCCCGGAGAAAAGAATGACATCCAGGATTCTTGCCTGGAGAAGTCCATGAAGAGAGGAGCCTGGCAGGCTACAGTCCATGGGGTTGCAAAGAGTCAGACACAACTGAGCAACTAACACTTACTTAAGAAAGACTGAGACATGTTCCCTCTTCTAAAGAAGGTAGTTTATAAAATCCAGGTAATATTTATCTTAAAGAATTAGTGTGAGGAGGAAACAGGTAATGTATCTGAAGTGTCTAATTCAGTGCCTAGTAGTATCTAGGGATATAGTATAGGTACTCAATAAATGAGAGTGATCATTATTATTTAATTTTCACAAGAATGGCCAGATTTCACTTATAAGTGAGTATGGAAAGACATGTTATTTGTGTTGATATTACTCTTCTCAGGTTGCAAATATATCTCAGGATAGCAAATATCATAAACTGAATGGCTTAAAAAACAAAAACTGATTTCTCACAGTTCCAAAGCCTGGGAAGTCCATGATCAAGTTACCAGCAAGGCAGGTTTTACTCTGAGGCCTCTTTTCTTGGCTTGTAGGCAGCCACCATCTTGCTGCATGATCATATAACTTCTTCCTTGCACATACTTGTGGAGACAAAGAGAAAGCTCTCCACTCTCTCTTTTTCTGAGGACACTAATCCTATCAGGTGGGTACCACCATCTGGATCTGGTCTATAGCTAGTGTGTGTGTATATGCATGTGTGCTTGCTCAGTCGTGTCCAGCTCTTTGTGACCCCATGGACTGTAGCCTGACAAGCTCCTCTGTTCATGGGATTTTCCAGGCAAGAATGCTGTAAATTGTAAATTACATTTCCTTCTCCAGGGGATCTCCCTGACCCATGGTTAGAAGCTGCATCTTTTGCATTCCCTGCATTGGCTGATGTGCTCTTTATCACTAACACCACCTAGGAAGCCGATCTAACCCTGATTATCTACCAAATGCCCCATCTCCAACTGCCATCACACTGGAGACTAGGCCTTCCACATATGAATGTGAGCGAGGAACACAAGCATTCAGTCCTTAACACTATTCAAAGTCTTTCATCTTTTAGTCCCATGAGATAAAAAATTGGGTGGTGTGCTCTCTAGTGGACTGGAATTGATTTCACAGCTTTGAATCAGAGCCATCTTTTAAGTAAACATTTGCAATCAAAACTAAAAGTGTGCATTCAACCTCAGATTTGTTCTAGAAATACAATCCTATACATAGGGTGCAATTACCAGAGCTACAAACATAATGCACTAATTCACTCTTCAACAGGGACAGGTGTTCAAATGCCTTTCACTGTCCAGAGAGTGGCAAAGCCTGGATAATAACTTCAGTCTCAGACACAGCTTATTTTTTTTTTTTTGTTCAAAGGCTTATTGCAAATCCTGGGTGTCAGAATCAGGCAGTATAAAAAGAGAACAGGACTGAGAGTCCCCCACCTGGCTTACATGTCCCGCATTAGCCCTAACGAGCCCTGTGACCTAAAGTAAGCTATCTAACCTTTCACAGCCTCGGTCTCTTCGTGTGCAATAAATGGAAGGATTGGCTCAGTGTTTCTGCACCGTGTGCTGCGGTGCCCTGGGTAATACAGACCCACAGCACAGGGAGGAGCCAGGGACAGCTTGAGAGCCCGCCACATCCATATCACCTCAGCACCTGTCTAAGTCTCACTAAGTCACTTGAAGAAAGGGTCCAGTGCAGAAAAAATGGTAACAGGCTGGAGATGAGTGGGCTAGATCAGAGAGTTTCAAACCTCAATGTACTTACAAAGCAACTGAGGATCTGGTTGACATTCAGATTTTGATTCACTAAGTGTGGGGTGGTGCATTTCTAAGAAGCCTGGAGCTGCTGCTGCTGCTGCTGCTACTGTCTGTCTCCAGGCCAAGCTTTCTTTCTAGTAAGAGACTAGATAATAGTATGAATTTCTAAGTCCAAAATTTTCATTTACTGAAATAAAAATATTTCTAGGGCAGGTGCATGAGTATCATGTGAGAAATAAATTAAGCTTTGTAATCTTAGGGATGTTTCAACAGATCTCATACCCAAGAAAGCTTATCCTCCAGGAAGAACAGATCTGAAATGACATTTGAAGGGATGGGTCCAGCAGGAAGGATTTGGGTGAGGTTGGTGGGTGCCTCCACCTCTTGGGAAATGCAAAGCAGATCTCTTTAAGGGTTGAGTGCAATTCTATTCAGAGAAGGCAATGGCAACCCACTCCAGTGTTCTTGCCTGGAGAATCCCAGGGACGGGGGAGCCTGGTGGGCTGCCGTCTATGGGGTCACACAGAGTCGGACACGACTGAAGTGACTTAGCAGCAGCAGCAATTCTATTACCCTTTCCACTTTTCTGTTCATTTCCTCCTCTTTTGTACTGCCTATATTCAGGTGAGATGAGAGATAGAAAGACCAAGATACCAATAATAAGAAAGGATTTTCTTACAGTATTTGTAGTCCATTTGGAATTGGAAAGTAACAAGTTTTCACAAGCAAAGCAACTCTTGAGGCCATCCAATTTGGTGGAACCCTGAACGATTAAGAATATAATGGGGAGAATACCTAAAGTTTAAAGCCTCCAAAGGTTCCGCATCATTCATTTCAATATCAGAGATTTCCAGTCTTGACACCTCTGGTTCCCCAACAAGTTGGGTAATTAGCTTGCTATCTGCCTGTCAGGGAACTAGTCTTAACACAATTATGTTCATAGGCACACACCTCCCTGATGAACTGTATCATTAAAGGTTGCAAAGATAATCCAGAGATGAATAGTCAGCAAAGCCACATGAAAACTGCCAAGATGAATTCAATTACGTCCCAGAAACTAAAAAATAAATTGGAAATGAGGCGATTTCTTATTCAAGAAGACTTCCTCCGGATTCTCTCTGAATGTAAACACAGGGCTCTCTGCTGAGGATGGGGTCACCCACTGCCTGGGGAAAGCAGCTTGAATTTTATTACCTTGGTGATCCCTGGCAGCATACACACTTCAGGAGGTGCACACCCTGCTCCCCTTTACTTTGTCTCATGTGCTGGTTTCCAGCTCTCATAACATTTTAATTAAATTTGGGCTTGTCTTTCTTGCTCACCTTACTCTCTGCATCAAAGGAGAAGCTTTGCACATGCCGCCTGGCTGGGGTCCCTGCAATTCTTCCTTTCCAGAAGCAGGCTGCTTTGCCAGACAAGGAGAGCGGCAATTAAATCAAAGCAGAGGTAACTGCAGCGTCTCGGGGAGATAGCTGCACAGAACTTCAATGTGACTTATAGAGGAAGGTAATGAATTCTATAATGCAAATTTACATACAGGTCAAATAAGAAATGGTTTTGCATTTGATCGTACATTGGGTATCAGGCAGTTGTCACACAATAAATAATTCATCTTGCGTCGTCACTTGTTATGTAAATGATAGTCTATGTATATTAAAGCATTTAGCACTTAGAATAAAACGGACAGCTGGGGCCAAATGAATCTCTCTCAGGACATATTACCATTACTGCTCCCCAGTGAGTTTAACTGTTCACTTTTGAGGATGGTAATGGGGATATTAATTGAATAGGGCACAGGATTCATTGGGATTCATTTTGATGAAGTCAGGGTTACTCAAAAACAAGGGAATAATTTTAGTACGCCTTGATGGCATTAAATTTGGCACAGTCTAGGTTAACAGTCATGACATACAAATCAATCTGCTTGGGAATCAACAGAATTCAGGAGAATGACAAAGGTTAGCTATTTTCAAGTGGCAAACTCCACTTACATTCATTTTCTTGAAAATGCCACTTGGCCACCTGAAAAACACATTTAACCTTCTAACCATTCAACCAGATGTCTTGGTTTCTTCCAAAGAAGCTATTTTACTATCTAACTGGACTAACATTGACTATCCATTTGAATAGCAAACCTATGGAAAGGGGAAGTCTTTTCTCACTTTGCTTCATAATCAAATCGTAACAAAATTTCCCTGATGTCTGAATTTTCAAATCATTATGAAATCCCAACCAAAAAAAAAGAAAAAACATTTCTTACTGGTAGTGTTAGGTAATATCTCTCACCATATGTCCATTTATGTTGGACTCATAAATAGACATATGGTGTGTTTTTGACTTAGGTGTGTTTTTGAAAGTTATTTGTAAACTGTTCAGCTCCAGGGTTTAGATGATTAATGAAACAGGATGGCCCAAATGGAGACAAAGTCCAGGGAGAGCACAGAGCAGGAGAGGTTGCCCTGTGGAAGTACCTGTCATAGGGCAAACATTGGCCACTGAAAACCATACTCAGTTCCAGAACCAAAAAATAGAAAAAAGTAAGGGAGGTGACTTCCAGGAACCTGTGTCAGTCTTAGTTCAACCAGAGAAGCAGAACATCAGTAGGACACATGGATCCAGTTCTGCTGCCATTAACTGGACTCCAGTTGAGACAGAAGTGATGTCAATAGCAACAGCAGCAACAGGAAATGCTTTGCTTTGACAGGGCTGCTCTGCACAACCAATGAGATTGGAGGACCCAGCTTCAGGGGTGAGCAACAATGATGAATTCATGAACATATGTTGTTAGCATATCTGGGATACCAAGCAAGCACTTGACAGAGTAGGAACCATAAAAGACTAGACATTCTAGAGTCAATTATGTGAAGGAACTGGAGCCATTACAAGTTGAATAATTGTATAACTGGGACTACTGTTATATCCTCTCCAATGACTGACATCTTAGGTACTGATGTAGCAGCTGCATATTCATACTTAAATACCAGAGTCCCTTGAATGTTCTAGGGTACTGAGTTATTATGACAGCATGATACTAAGCCTGGGCCTGTGTAAGGCCCAGGCAATCAGAGCCAACGGAAGAGCAATCAGAATCAGGTTGTCAGGGCAGGGTTGAAAATAGCATTAGAATCTCAGGAAAGGCAAACAAAGGAAACCAGATATATGACTGGAAAACAGTAATATAACAAAACCAAACTCAAAAGCAAAATAGTAAAAATGTAGAAGCTACTCCATGGCCAGGCCAATAAGCTAGTCCCCGAAGGTCAAAGAAACCTTGCTCCATCTGGAAACATCTCCATTTCCCCAAGTGAGTTGGCTACAAAATAAGCTGTCTTTCAAGGACCACCTTATTCCCTTATAGAATTCTAACCACAACTCATCCTTAACCCCACATGTTCCTCATATAAAGGAAAATTGAGAATTCTTAATGGAAATTTCAGAGACACACAAAGAATAATATAATAATCCAATAGGGAAGTGATTAACTTTTCATCACTTGAAAAAAGCTACCATTTGGCTAATTTAAGTTGATTTAGAAACTTAAATATCAGCATAATACTGACCTCCAACCTCCTTCTGTGGAAATTTACATCATCATTAATCATAAATATAAAATACAATATAAACAAACAATTGAAAGACAAACAATGGATCATTTTGTTATTAAGATGGAAATGAGAAACCCAGAATCCTTTGAATTTCTTGGGAGGAGAGTAGACAGGAGAGACAGAAAACCCCAAAATGGAAATATGAAAGAAATTTTTATTATAATGGAGGTTAGGAAAATTCCACCTAGGACTCAAGAAATCTGTGTGTACAACATAGGAAGCACATATAGACATCTCATAGATTCAAATATGAATATATAGTTTGTATCTGTAATGTGTATTTGTTTTTCTTCTGACACCTCACAGCTAAACTTGTCAGTAGAAAGGGAGAAGAGGGTGCAACAGGCATACTCACAAGACAAAGATTGAGAAGAGAGGGGAGAAAGAGAAACTGAGAGTAAGCAGATAAACAGGGAGGGGATTGGGACAAAGAAAGAGCAGGAAAAGGCAGAATATACGGAGGAGTCCTGCAGAAGTAAGGAAAACAGGGAAATAAAAAAAAACGGGAGAGAGGAAACCAGGAAAGACAGGAGAGGCATGACATAACTTTTTTTGAGAATATTTCCAGAGAGCTCTGCTGTGTGAGTGGACTGTTCTGTAAGGCTGAGGAATAAACTGGAGTCTAACAAAGAGGAAAGGAAGAGTAATAGGGGGCAAGAAATAAAATGTACTGTGATTAAGGTTGAGACACTCTACAATAAGTCTTAATGAAAAATTAAATGAGCTGCTTACTGACCTCCTTAGACCTTTGATCTAATTAGAAAGAAACCAAAGGAAAATTTTTAAACAGCTTGAACAGAGAAAAAAGGATGCATTTTTGACCAAAAAAGTTGTTCTCCTGCAATCCTTCTCCCCTCTAGTAACAAAGAGGAACCACCCACATCCAATCCCTAAGAAGCCCTTTCTGCTCCTTCTCAGAGTTTCTGAATCTTCCACCTCACTCTGCATACCAGCTCCTTCCCTTCAACAGTCAAAATTCACTCTCTCACAGCCCCTCCAGCCATCGCCATATGTGTCTACTCTTCAGGAGAAGGAGATCAGAGAGTTCTTTCAAAAGTGCATCCAATCATGTTACTCTTTCAAAACCCTTCCAAGCCTTCTCCTTGTAGTCTCAACATCTCCAACATTTGATCTACAAAGTGCTGCCTGATCTGGCCCTTACGTGCTCTGTCATCCACTGTGCTTTAGCCACGTGGACCTTCTTTAAAGTTCCTTGAACAGCCAGTGCCCAGTTCAGTCCTGCCTCAGCTGTTCTTCCCTCTGCCTGAAAGTCTTGCCTCGACTTTCATATGCCATTCTTTAACTTAAATGGTCTATCTTCAAAGAGGTATTCCCTTTGACTAGAAAAGAAAGTATGCTAAATCACAGCACCGTCTCCTTCTATCATGACTTTTTTAAAGAAGATTTTTTGCATGTAGACAGTAGGGGGATGTCTGTCTCTCCCACCAGAAAAGCCATAGAACATTTTACTTACGTCCATATCTACATAAATAAATGTACAATGCAGCCTAGCAGCAGGTCTTATAAGTACAGAAATAGGTGCTTCTACCCTCAGTCTAGGGATTTTTATGTTGAGAAGTTTAGCAATGCCTGGAAAATTCATCATCTGTATCAAATGTATTCTGTAAAGGGCCAGATAGCAAATATCCAGGCCTTTGAGGTAGTAGGGTTTCTGTTGCAGCCACTCAGCTTAGCTTGGAGGATGAAAACAGCCATGGATAATGCATAAGCAAATGAGTATGGCCATGTTCCAACAAAATGTTATTTTGGACACTGAAATTTGAATTTCACATGTCATTATTCTTCTTTGTAAAAACTATTTTTAGCTTTTTCATACTGTTATAGTTAGAGGACAGAGGACGAGACTGTTGGATGGCCTCACTGACTCAACGGACTTAAATATGAGAAAGCTCAAGGAGATGAAGGACAGGGAAGCCTGGCATGCTGCAGGCCATGCAGTCAAAAAGAGCCACACACGACTGAACAACTGAACACAACACAATTCTTAGCTTGGGAGCCATACAAAGGTAGGCAGAGGGATAGATTTGGTTTGTGGGCTGTAGTTTGTCAACCTGATTTATGTTAGAACCACTTGCCATCTGGTCTTCCTCTTTCCCTTCACAACCTCTCTTCACTGTAAAACCAACCTAATGACAATGACAACAGCAACAAATACTGTTTCCAGAGAGAGAAAATAATCATGTCATGAATACACACATGTGAGCGCACAGGCACACACACGCGCGCACACTCACACACTGCTTAATTTCCTTCGATGCCTTCCCATTTCTCTTTCTGTTGCTGTTGTTCATTTGCTTAGTCTTGTCCAACTCTTTGCAACTCCATAGATTGCAGCACGCCAGGCTTCCCTGTCCTTTTCTTTATTCCCTGTTCATTTCTCTCTGATTAAAGTCAAAACTTCTCAATAGGGTATGAGGCTCCTGGAGTTATTGGTTGAGCCCCCACCTCGAGCCTGTGCACTGGCTTGGCTGGGTACCTCTCACATCATTTCCCTGGACCAGCTCACTCAGCTCCAGGTGTGTCCACGAGGCTGCCTCACATTTTTATCCCTGCCCTTCCCTAACTAGTGATTTACCTTTGTAGGGAACACTTCCTTGCAGGGGTGATGTCAGTTGCCTATTCTGTGTTCCCTGGAGCCAACAGTCCCCCATGAGGCAGATTCTCTAGGTGGCCAACCCAATGTCCCCGCCTTCTACCTCCTGTGACCTTCCTGGAAGGGCTCATCTTCCCCAAAAGTCTAGAGATCCACTTCCTAATGAGTGTTTTTTTTAATTCCTAAATTTGTGTATGTGTGTGTGTGTTGCCATTGTGAAAGATCTTGATTTTATTGTCCCATTTTTGATAGTTCACTCCTGTTATATAGAAATGGGACTGATTTTTTATTGTACATTGAGCTGAGTGCAGGCCTTTTTGGCTCCACGTCCAACTCCCCCCATCTCACCATGCCCCAACCTCCCTGTCCTCTTGGAACCAGGAGCAGAGTCTGGGAACCCTATTACTGGGTGATCATCTGAAGCCTGACTCTAAGTTACCAGCCCCTTGCTGTCTTCTTCCTCTCCCTGAAGATGTGCTCTCCCATCTTTCTCAGGAATGTTAAAGATGAGTAAGGCGGTGGCGCTATTGGTAAAGAACCCACCTGCCAATGCAAGAGATGCAAGAGATGTGGGTTCCATCCCTGGGTTAGGAAGATCCCCTGGAGGAGCGCATGGCAACCCACTCCAGTATTCATGCCTGTAGAATCCCATGGACAGAGGGGCCTGGTGCACTACAGTCCATAGAGAGTTGGACATGACTGAAGTCAGGCAATGCAAGGCAGCAGGAGCCTCAGGGCATCAGCATGAGTTGTTTGACTTGGCTGAGACCAGTCACTTGTTTTTTCTAATCCAAGTGTTGTCACATAATTGCTAGGCGATGGCCATGTGATCTTGTCGTGACCAATGAGATTTGTTAAGAAAAACTTCTTGCAGTTTTGCTGATATTTGTTCATAATCCTTAGCTTGAAAAAATAGATAATAATAGGCACAGATATAGGGATTTTCCATTTTTAGAGAAGCAAGTATCATTTGAGCTTCAGAATATCCATGAGAGAGTTCAAATTTTTAAACTGCCTTAAAATGTAAGATGCCTTCGACCAAATATTTGAAACACTAAGAAATGTAATTAGAGCCATCTCTGGCTTCCAGCCCAGGGCCTTAGCTGGTCCCCCGCCCCACTAATGTTGACAGTCTAATGGTGGCAGAAACTAGAAATTTACCTTCACTTATTAACTGTGACAATATATATGTATTGTGATCCATATGGAGAAACTAGCTGATACTCACTTAAAGGGCTGTTGAAAAGTAAAAAAGATAATAGAGATGCTATTAGAAATGTAGACTATTTTGCATCGTTGTTTTAGTTCAGGAATTACTATTGACTGAGTGGCTTATCAACCATGGGAATTTATTTCTCACAGTTCTGGATGCTGGGAGTCTAGATTATTGTGCCAGCATGGCCAAGTTCCAATGAGAACCGCCTTCCAGGGCTGCAGATGGCTGACTTCTCATTGCACCCTCCTCTGATGGAGAGGGAGGCAGAGAGGAGGCAAGTTCTCTTGTGACTCTAATTCCATTCAGGAGGGCTTCATCCTTAGAGCCTCATCTAATCCTAATTACCTCCTAATTACCATCACACTGGGGCTTCCCAGGTGGCACAGCAGTGAAGAATCAGCCTGCCAATGCAGGAGACACAAGAGACTCAGCTTCAGTCCCTGTGTGGGGAAGATCCCCTGGAGTAGGAAATGGCAACCCACTCTAGTATTCTTGCCTGGAAAATTCCATGGACAGAGAAGCCTGGTGGGCTACAGTCCATGGAGTCACAAAAGAGTCAGAACACATACACACACATACTCCACACACCTTGGAGTATGGTTTCAACAGACAGACTTTAGGGAGACACAAACACTCATTCCTTAACAATAGTTGAAAGACACTATGAATTTTAAAAATAAGAAAAAGCATTTTTTAAATATTCCAATGTGTGAAATAACTTTTATGTTAGAAAGTCTAAAGAAAAGTTTTGCATTTAGGAGGGACTTGAATAATGAAATAATGAATATAAAATGAATTGGAAAATCAAAATTTAGTCTGTCTTAAGGCCGATGTTAAAGCTGAAACCATTCGTGTGTGTGTGTGTGTGTGTGTGTGTGTGTGTGAATCTTTGAGGACTTTCACTTGAAGACTGAAGTGTATGCATTGGTGCTCCACACAGGGTCCCTCTTCAAGGCCCTCTTCCATTCACAGGAAAAGCCACTGCTAACCGGCTCACAGCCTCACTGGGAGATGCCTCTGCAGTCAGGCAAGTTCCATGTCTTGGGTCATGAGCCCTGCCTTGGGATGCTTGTTGACCTGTGACTGTTTTAGGCTGAAAGACAAAGGTGCAACACTTTTGCTTGAATTTTTAAGATCACTCAAGTTCCAGAGTTTCTTCAAGAATATTATTGGAGTCTAATTTGAAATCAGATCCCTGATTCAGGCAGTTCTATCTTCCTTACTTGCTTAAAAGGGTATCTCCAGGGAGTGTTTTCCAATAAGCACGTTGGGTATGCAACTCTCACTCTCAGATATATATATATATATATATATATATGATATATATATATATTATATATATCATATATATATCATATATATATATATATGATATATATATCACTCTGATGCCACTATTTGGTTGA
Organism: Tragelaphus eurycerus; assembly: GCA_935064755.1. Taxonomy (NCBI): domain Eukaryota; kingdom Metazoa; phylum Chordata; class Mammalia; order Artiodactyla; family Bovidae; genus Tragelaphus; species Tragelaphus eurycerus. The sequence goes on along the minus strand of CAKXYN010000012.1, from coordinate 6,239,500 downwards.
AATTGAAATTTTTATTTCTCAAGAGATGAATAAAACAATATGAGGGAACTGCTAAACTTGGCTTATGAAAGTGAAAAGTGAAAGGCGCTCAGTCGTGTCTGACCCTTTGTGACCCCGTGGACTATTCAGCCCATGGAATTCTCCAGGTCAGAATACTGGATCAGGTAGTCTATCCCTTCTCTAGGGGATATTCCTGACCCAGGAATCAAACCAGGGTCTTTTGCATAGCAGGCAGATTCTTTACCAACTGAGCTTATTTCTGAATAAATTTGAAAAACGTGACTGGTTGTTGAAGTAGAAGGCATGAAAATGAAGAAAATGAAATATTCCATCAGATATTTTAAATAGTCCATTTTAAATACAGAGAAAAAAGCAAATGTACTCTTTCTTCTCAAGATCGGATCAGATCAGTTGCTCAGTCATGTCTGACTCTTTGTGCCCTCGTGAATCGCAGCACGCCAGGCCTCCCTGTCCATCACCAACTCCCAGAGTTCACTCAGACTCAAGTCCATTGAGTCAGTGATGCCATTCAGCCATCTCATCCTCTGTCATCCCCTTCTCCTCTTGACCCCAATCCCTCCCAGCATCAGAGTCTTCTCCAATGAGTCAACTCTTCACATGAGGTGGCCAAAGTACTGGAGTTTCAGCTTTAGCATCATTCCTTCCAAAGAAATCCCAGGGCTGATCTCCTTCAGAATGCACTGGCTGGATCTCCTTGCAGCCCAAGGGACTCTCAACAGTCTTCTTCAACATCACAGTTCAAAAGCGTCAATTCTTCGGCGCTCAGCCTTCTTCACAGTCCTGCTCTCACATCCATACATGACCACAGGAAAGACCATAGCCTTGACTAGATGAAACTTTGTTGGCAAAGTAATGTCTCTGCTTTTGAATATGCTATCTAGGTTGGTCATAACTTTCCTTCCAAGGAGTAAGCGTCTTTTAATTTCATGGCTGCAGTCACCATCTGTAGTGATTTGGAGTCCAGAAAAATAAAGTCTGACACTGTTTCCCCATCTGTTTCCCATGAAGTGATGGGACCGGATGCCATGATCTTCGTTTTCTGAATGTTGAGCTTTAAGCCAACTTTTTCCTTCTCCACTTTCACTTTCATCAAGAGGCTTTTGGTGTCATTGCGTATCTGAGGTTATTGATATTTCTCCCAGCAATCTTGATTCCAGCTTGTGTTTCTTCCAGTCCAGCATTTCTCATGATGTACTCTGCATATAAGTTAAATAAACAGGGTGACAATATACAGCCTTGACGTACTCCTTTTCCTATTTGGAACCAGTCTGTTGTTCCATGTTCAGTTCTAACTGTTGCTTCCTGACCTGCATACAAATTTCTCAAGAGGCAGATCAGGTGGTCTGGTATTCCCATCTCTTTCAGAATTTTCCACAAAGTTCATGATAATAATGGGTTTCCCAGGTGGCTCAGAGGTAAAGAATGTGCTTGCTGATGGAGGAACTGCATGTTTGATCCCTGGGTCAAGAAGATCCCCCGGAGGAGGAAATGGCAAACCACTCGTCTTCTTTCCTGGAGAATCCCTTGGACAGAGGAACCTGGTGGGTTACAGACCAGGGGTTGCAAAAATGTCAAATATGCCTTAGTGACTAAACAGCAGTAGCAGCATATCACCTACATTCAGACCTCTCGTCATATTTATACAAGAAACTCATTAGATTGTGATACTCATCAGAGCTGGTTCTATGGACCAGCTTTTGCTTATTAAAAAAAAAAATTGTAGAGATATTCTTAAAATAACAATGCATAAAATTTTCCTGAAGGCCAATGGGTGAGAAGAAAATCTATTCTCTCTTTGAGAAAGATCAGATAGTTTTGTACCTGAATGTCAAATGCAGACTAAAGTTATTAAATATCTATCACCCAGGAAGAATGACTAATTTTTCTTATTTCTGTTCATACTCATATATAAAGGTTTATTTTTTTAATTTTATTAAGACTATAAACCATAATTAGTACTTAAAAGTATACAGGGAGGTATTTGGTTCTATTTAACAAAATGTACGACATAAATTCAAACTATTATTAATTATAAAATGCAAACAGTTATTGACTGACCTGTGGGCTTTTTATTTACTGATCAATTTTGCAATGGAAAGAAATAATACATTAATTTAATAATTGTCCATTGCTGAGACATCATTAGCCAGTTAGGACTCAGCAGAGATTTAGAGTTAAAGGTCTAGAGCACAGACTTTAGTGCACTAGAAAAAACAATGTTCTAAATGATATCTTGATGACCTATAAGAGTTAATGCATTTCCTAAGTAAGCACTTTAGACCATTGTTAGTGGTAGAAATGGCCCTACTAATGTATAGCCGGCAGAGCATAACAGTTTAAAGATATGTGTCTTACTTGAAGCACTAGAGGTTAATTAAGGGAGGATGTATTTGAACTAGGAGAAGAATGCTTTCCTTTAAAAATAATATTAAGCACTAAATTGTCAACATAGGATTCCTAAGCAATGCCAGCACACAATTGAGACCCCCAAACAATTTCCTGCTAAAATATCCAGCCCAGAAGAGCAGTTTCTTAGGCACTGATGAGTCTTCACAATGGGATTTATGAGCTAGGGTCAGCACTTTGAATTATATTAACCAGCAATGGGAGCAGACTCTGGGATAATCTAAAGGCAAAGACCTCAGTGTAATAATTACCCTGAACCTTTCATATATATGGAATCCAAACAAAAGCCATAAAACACACATGTAAAGATGACTGATGTTAATGAAAAAATAGTCATGGAAACCAGTACAAGAAACCTGAAACAGTGAAAGTCACACCACCCTAGGACCCAAGGACCTAGCCCACTGGGGCTTCCCTGGTGGCTCAGAAGGTAAAGAATCTGCCTGCGATGCTGAAGACACAGGTTTGATCCCTGGATGAGAAAGATCCCCTGGAGAAGGGAATGGCTACCCGCTCCAGTTTTCTTCCCTGGAGAATCCCATGGACAGAGGAACCTGGCAGTCTATAGTCTGTGGGGTCACAAAGAGTCGGACAAGACTGAATGACAAACACTTTCATTTTAATATATTCTTCTCCTTCACTTTTTGCTTTGCTTGCAATGTGCAACTTTATGTACTCACTTTATCAAGTTCTGGGTTTTAGAGAGATAGTTGTATGTTTTTTTCCTTGCTTTTCTTTTTTTCATGTACTGTGTTTTTTTATTATTGTAGGTAAAAATTTTATCTCTACTTCATGATTCCTGTTTTTATTTCATCATTTCTCTTCCGATTTCTTGTAAAGGCAGTTCTTATCTGTATACTCTCACTGAAATCTAGTGATAATGTTTTATTAAATGTTACATTGAGGCTGAAATTCCCCACAGCAGGTAGCCCAGAATCATTACCATTCTGAATATTTTCTGTACTGAGATGATAATGATAAACACAAAGTCTCAGCTGGACGTTTACCACTTATTACTTAATCTACCAACCCCCTGTGGGTATATTTTGGTGTCTTCAAATGCCCACCCAAGGGTTGTACAAAAGCCTGGAGCTAAAATACATAAATAATTTTTAGAAGGTCCTATTATACAACATAAGCTTTTGGCTTTAGGGAGATTGTTATTTTACTAACAAGAAGCCCAAAGTAACCCAAGTATTTGAAAAACTATGCACACCACTAAACATCCCTTCTAAGTATTTTGAAAACTCTTCCAAAAATATTTTTCTTCTTTTGACTGAAGACCACCTGAAATGCTTCAAATCGCCATTTAATGAAATGTCTAGATAGGGGTAGTTTAAGATTTTTTTTAAAGAACTGTCTCCAGACATTTTGAACTCTGCAAGTCAGGCTGGCCTAGCATTCAGATCAGATCAGATCAGTCGCTCAGTCGTGTCCGACTCTTTGCAACCCCATGAACCGCAGCATGCCAGACCTCCCTGTCCATCACCAGCTCCCGGAGGTCACTCAGACTCACACCCATCAAGTCAGTGATGCCATCCAGCCATCTCATCCTCTGTCGTCCCCTTCTCCTCCTAGCATTAGTCAAGTTCTAAGGAGGACTGCACACCAGGCACAAAAGGCCAAAGGGCTGAACACAACCCCAAGCAAAACAATGGCGAAGACGGCAATGTGTAGGAGAGCGAACCATTGATATTCTTAATGGCACTTGGTGTCTCCAAGCAGTAAAGGTGAGTCCACTTCTCATAATATGAAGATTCATCAGATTTGCTTATATTAAATAAAAATATATATGTGATGGGCAGTTAGGTTTTGAGATCAAAACAAAGAAGTGAGAGACTATAGATGTGTTGAAAGGCCCCAATTCTCCTTCCTCACGGATGCCAAGGAGGGTTGAAATGTAGCAATCACTAGGTGAGAAATTTAATCAGCTGAGAATTAAAATGCTTTCCACATTTAAATACCATTTTCAGATGATTACAGGAAGGGGGATTTTAAAAATCATCTCTTTAGGCAGCCTGAATTGGAGGGGTTTTGGGGAAAGAATGGATACATGTGTAAATATGGCTGAGTCCCTTTGCTGTTCACCTATAACTATCACAAAATTGTTAATCAGCTATACTCCAACACAAAATTAAAAGTTCAAAAGAAAATAAAAAGAAATTTTAATAATGTAACTAATTTAATTGATAATTTCAAAAATAAAGTAAGTGCTATATTGGATTAATTAGGAGTTAACTAAAGAAAATAAAGTTCAAAATCTTAAAAAATCATCTCTTTAGAACACCATGCTTTAATTTTCAAGTTAAAAAAAAAAATCCACATGCTCTTTGAGATATGGTTTACTTTATAAGGAGAACTTATCCACAGAGAGTCATGGGGAGTCCTGGGTGATGATGACCAAGCACTTGATGAAGGTTGGAAGTGACCTGGTGAGCAATGATTTGTGCAAATTAACTCTTGTAGAACATGTGTTCAATAGTCCCGGGTTGTGGCTGATACTATGCCAAGGTACTATGTTTGTATGACGTAAAGAAGAAGAAAATATAGCCCCATCCTCAAGGAACCAATGAGGAAAAAAATAATTTCTTGCTGAGAAAAGGAAAAATTAGATATAACATGATACAAAATAAAAGAAACAAGTATCCCATGTCTCCTTTTATAGGAATGACCAAGGAAAGCCTAATGAAGGAAAGAAATAGCATTTGATCTGAATGTGAAAGCAAGAATAAGAGGCGTTTTTCTTTTTAACATTTCTTATAGCAAAAGAAATACACATTCATGGTAGGAATTTAGTGACTATAAAAAGACAAATAAAAGAAAACTACAGCTCCTGTCAACATTTTGGTGTATATACTCCAAAAAGCTCAGTTAACATGTGTAATTTAAAACATCATGTGAAATGTTGGGCTGGATGAATCACAAGCTGGAATCAAGATTGCTGGGAGAAATATCAGTAACCTCAGATTGCAGATTACACCACCCTTATGGCACAAAGTGAAGAGGAACTAAAGAGCCTCTTGATGAAAGTGAAAGAGGAGAGTGAAAAAGTTGACTTGAAACTCAACATTCAAAAAACTGAGATCATGGCATACGGTCCCATCACTTCATGGCAAATAGATGGGGAAACAATGGAAACAGTGAGAGACTTTATTTACTGGGCTCCAAAATCATTGTAAATGGTGACTGTAGCCATGAAATTAAAAGATGCTTGCTACTTGGAAGAAAAGTTATGACTAACCTAGACAGCATATTAAAAAGCAGAGACATTACTTTGTTGACAAAGGTTCATCTTGTCAAAGCTATGGTTTTTTCCAGTAGTCATGTATGAATGTGGTAGTTTTACCATAAAGAAGGCTGAACACTGAAGAACTGATGCTTTTGAACTGTGGTGCTGGAGAAGACTCTTGAGAGTCTCTTGGACAGCAAGGAGATCAAACCAGTCAATCCTAAAGGAAATCAATCCTGAATATTTATTAGAAGGACTGATGCTGAAGCTGAAGTTCCAATACATTGGCTACCTGATGTGAAAAGCCAACTCTTTAGAAAAGACCCTGATGCTGAGAAAGATTGAAGGCAGGATGAGAAGGGGATGACAAAGGATGAGATGCTTGGAAGCCATCACTGACTCGATGGACATAAATTTGAGCAAGCTCCGGAAGGTGATGAACATCAGGGAAGCCAGGCGTGCTGCAGTCTATGGGGTTGCAAAGAGTTTGACATGACTGAGAGACTGAACAACAATCGTTATAATTGATAAGATGGATGTTATTGACATGGAAATATGTTCACTATTCTTAAGTGAAGATATATGATTGAATTGACTATTTATAGATTCATGTATAAAATACACACAGTGAATCATATATGCTGTGATAGAATACTTTTGAATTTTTCTCTTTAAAGAGAATGGCTTTTAAACACATTTTTAACTTAATAAAATACTTGACAAACTTTTAATGTCCTGGTTGGTTAAATATAACAAAAATCAATACATAATATCTGCTTAATTATCACTAAGTTGGTCAGCAAATTCAAACACCTAGGAAAAATGTGGTTTACAACTTCTAGCAAATAAGAATTCTTTACAGCATTCTTACAGTTGTGATTTCAGAGAACAAAACATATTGTAGTCTCAAGGTTATAAGCCAACAATTCTTGAGGAAAAAAGCTGTTAAAGCAGAACAGTGAATTTTATTGCAGACCCCTTTGTCCTTTATGATAAACAGAAAGAAACTCAACTTTGTGATGACAAGATACAGGAAAAGTATAGATTAACTTAATATTTATGGTAATGGAATGCAAATGTTCTTTAACCTTCTTTCTTATCTTTCTAAACAAAGGGTAATGGCCAAGTCACTGCTTTGCATTCTCAGAGACTGACAATGTAAACAGATTATTAAAGCCAAAGTTTTCCACCAAGCACCATTTGAATTAATGTTTCTATGTTGTAATCAACATATGGTTTCAACTATAATTTCAATCAAGACTATCAAAGTATTTAAGGCTTTATAATTTTCTGTTTGCATAATGCATACTGTTGAACAAAATGGTGTTTTACCTAACAATGTGGAAAAAACATCTATTCCTATCAGGGTTTGATATAATATTATTTTAATGGCCACATTATAGTCCATACAAGGACTAAATCATACTTTAATTAACAATTATTGTTAGACATTATCAAAATTTTCCAACTTTTTATTAATATAAATAATGCTTCTGTGACTATCCCATTATGAAATACTTTCTATATGCACACATATGGCAGTGGTTTAGTTGCTAAGTTGTTTCTGACTCTTCCCATCCCATGGACTGTAGCCCGCCAGACTCCCTCTGTCCTTGGGATTTTCCAGGCAAGAATACTGGAGTGGGTTGCTATTTCCTTCTCCAGGGGATCTTCCCGACCCAGGGACAAAACTTGAGTCTCCTGTATTGCAGGCTCATGCTTTACTGCTGAGACACCAGGGAAGCTCACATATATATTTGTGCATTTTCTCATTATTTATCTCAGATAATCTCTAAAAGGGGAAATTTTGGACAAAGGATATGCCCACTTTAAAGGCTATCCTTGAGTATTGCCCAAATACCTTCCTGGAAATTGTGTACATTTATGCATTTTTAAATACCCTAAAATGATGTTATAATTTCTGTTTTTCTGGAATGGATAGCCATTCCCTTCTCCAGGGGATCTTCTTGACCTAGGGATTGAACTCAGGTTTCCTGCATTGCAGACAGACTCTTTTTTTTTTTTTTTTTTTTCAGGATCTTTTCCTTTTTTATTTATTTTTTATTTTATTTTATTTAACTTTACAATATTGTATTGATTTTGCCATATATCAAAATGATTCTGCCACAGGCATACACGTGTTCCCCATCCTGAACCCCCCTCCTTCCCCCCTCCCCACACCATCCCTCTGGGCCATCCCAGTGCACCAGCCCCAAGCATCCAATATTGTGCATCGAACCTGGACTGGTGCAGGCAGACTCTTTACAGACTGAGCCACTAGGGAACCCTGTATGTTTTTCTTTTGTACAAACTTTTAAATACTGGGTATTATCATTTTTCAACATTATTTCTCAACATTTGGGCGAGAAGTGGCATCCTATTTTGTTTTAAGTTGCATTTTATTTCCAGTGAGGCTTTGTTACATTGAAGTTATATATGGGTCATATTTAGGGTCATTTGCATTTACATATGACCCCATGTGCAACAGGTTGGATTACAGTTTCCTGTATTCAGAGCTTCTCCCTAAGGTGCTTCTATCCATGAGAGGAGTGTGCACCCCAGAGGTGAACTCACGTGTGATTACATGGACCCTCTGAAAGAAACTGGAGTGGATGCAACATGCCTCTTCTCAGATGTTTTAAGAATGAGCTCTTTGTTTACATGTTCTTCCTTCTGCCACTAGACTGAAAACCTGGAGAGAGACAATGGCTCTTGTGGAGAAGCTATTTCTGAGAAGAACCAAGATTGTCCCATAATGAGCAAACAATATCAGTGAGAGGTAACTTTTTACTGCTGTGAGATACTGATGACAGCCTGATGTCATCTGTTTCCTTAGCATAACCTAGCCTTAGGGAGTAATTTCATAACTTGAACCAAAGGTGAGAAATACTAACAAGAAGAACCCCAAATACATGGCGTTCACTTCAGGGCTGATAAGTGATCAGTGAATAAACTCTTATCAGAAACTGAGGGGTGGAATCCAGGTCTTGTAATGGTAAAAACACTCAGCCCTAACTTGGACGTCAAATTGGACCAAAGGAGTGCATTACTCAGTGGAGAACTTGGAAAACAGAATGTTAGCAGCATGCCTTGGTTACTATTTGGTTCCTTCAGCCTGGTACTTCTAAAAAGAGATGAATTATTAAAAGAATTTGCTTGGTTTCCACAGAGAAAAGAGAGTCTAGAAAAACTGAGATTACAGTGCTAGACGATGCAATGAGCTCTGTCACCAACCAGGGAAAGATATAACCCAGAAAGCCTTTGAGTGACAAAGGATAATTAAAACTCAGCCTCTTGGCAAGGCCCAAATCAAGCCTGTTGAAACTGAATTGATTTTAGCACCCAGTAAATTCAGGTAAAAGAGACTAGAGCTAAGGCTTTCCCAAATCCCAGACTGATAAACTCAAGATACCCATAATTAAGTGTGGAAAGTCAAGTCCTGAAAACTTTGTAGATGCTAAGTCCTGGCACATTTATACTAATTAAAAGCAAGTAAACAACAGCTATGTTTTTTAATTTAACTGCCAAAATTACCCTCAACCTGGCCTCAAAGAGATTATGACTATTTGAGAATTAAAATAACCTTAGGACACTTATTAGATTGATAAAACTTATGGAAAAGATGTTCTGTACAGCAAACAAAACAATCAACAGAATAAAAAGAACCTACGAAATGGGAGTAAATATTTGCACATTGTATATCTGATGAGGTGTTAGTCTCTAAAATATGTCAAGAACTCACAAAGTTCAATAACAACAATAGAAACCTAGTAATCAGATTTTTCAATGGGCTAAGGACTTAACTAGACATTTTTTCAAAGATGACATACAAATTGTCAACAGGTATGTGGAAAAATGTTCTTAGTCACTGAACATCAGGGAAATTCAAATAAAAACCAGAGTAAGATATCGTCTCACATTTGTCAGGATGGCTATTGCTTAAAAAAAAAAAAATTTAACAGCACCAAGTGTTCGTGAGAATGTGGAGAAACTGGGATCTGTACATACTATTAGTGGGAGTACAAGTGGTATAGCCAATGTGGAACATAGTATGGAGAGTCCTTAAAATATGAAGCCTAGAACCACCATGTGATCGAGTAATCTCACTTCTGAGTATGAATAATTGAATTAGGATCACCAAGAGATATTTACATCCCCATGCTCACTGAGAAACTATTCAAATTAGCTGAGATGTGGAAACAACTTAAATGCCAGGCAACAGATGAACGGATAAAGAAAATGTGGTCTATACACGCAATGGATACTATTCTACTTTTTTAAAAAAGGAAATTTCGCAACACGTGACAACATGAATTGACATTATTGACATTATGTTAAGTGTAATAAACCAGAGACAGAAATACAAGTACTGCATAATTTACTCACATGAGATATCTAAAATATTTAAATTCACAAAACTGAAGACTAGAACAGTGGTTTCCAGGGCCTGGATTACTTGAGAAGGGGGAATTGGGAATTATTAATCAACCAAAACAGGCAAAAAGTGATGAATAAGCTCCAAAGATCTGCTGTACAACTTCGTGTCTATAGTCAACTATCATTTACACTTAAATTTTGCCAAGAAGATAGCGCTCACATCAAGGGCTCACACCACAATAAATTTTTTAAAAATGGTAATACAAAAACAATCTTCTTTGTAATCTCTGTTGTCCTTTACAGAAATAATTAAGGAGAAAAAGAGAAAAGGAAGAAACTCCTAGAGAAAAGAATCAAGGGCCACAGAGAACAATGAGTTGCTACTCCCAGAGAGGAAAATGAAGTTTTATGCAAGAAACAGTATATCTGTGCTGTGGCATTTCAGCTGTGTCCCTCTTCGTTGTCTCATTTCTCGATGGGAATTGTACTGTGGGATCATGCTATTCCTGCTCTATCAGTGTGCAGATGTGAGAAGGATAAGGATGGAGCATATAACTCTTATTTAGTGTACAAGTTATCAGTTTAAGAAGAGTTTTCTCCAAGCCTGATACAGGGATAATCTGGCATCTCTTGGATATCTGAAGTTTAATCTTATTGTTGTACTTGGGTGAATGTTGGATTTTCCCCCTTGAGGGGGAGAATTAAGGTTCACTCATAGTTTGGTACCCCTTCTCATAGACAGATTATAAACTTCCACTTTCTGAAATTCTTGGATGACTATGACTTTTTCCATCCTGCTGCTTCTGTGTGTGTCTGTGCTGCTGCTGCTGCTAAGTTGCTTCAGTTGTGACCGACTCTGTGTGACTCGAATCATCTTTTATTTTCATCCTTTGTAGAACTGTCTATTCTTCTGCCCAAGAAAAGTTAAAAAATATTATCTCAGTTGGGATAAATTTATCTAGTTTTTCATTTTAAAAAAAGATGTTTTTATAGTCATCTAAGATTTTCTTTGTTTTTAATTTTTTTTCAACGAAATCTTTTGGATTTTTTCCAGTTAAGCAATTGCATAACTTAAAAATAATGATAGTTTATATTAATTTCTAAAATTGACATACGATTTTACTTTAATTGCATGAGAACTTCCTACATAATGTTGAATAACAATAGACATCCTTGTTTTGTTTGTGATTTTAATAATAACACTTCATGTTCTGCAGTTCTTAAAATAATAGGGACTGTTGGTTTCTTAGTGAAACTCTTTTTATGTTAAATAACCATCTCTTGAATCTTACTATATTCTGTTTTTATCAGCCGTGGATATTAAAAGTCTCATCATTTGAGAGGATTATAATGTGTTCATATTATCAACTTACAGGTTGATTATTTTAACTTCATTAAGATATATCCTAATATATTTGGATGTTAGGAGTAAATTCAGTTGTCTATACTACATTATTAGTTTAATACCCAACTGGCTTCAATTTGCTACATTTTATTTGGAATTTTTTTCATTTTGCTAACATGTCAACCCCATGAAGACTACGATCTTCTATTGTATCTTTACTATGGTTTATAATTAATGAATGATCACTATATTTAGCTACATGAGATTGTTCTTTTTATGTGCTTACTCTTATTGTCAAACTATAACCTTCTAATACTTAGGGACTTAAAGAATATAGCTGAACATGGCAGATTAAATTGATGTAACTGATTCCATCACCCTATCTCTGTTGCAAAAAATGAAAAAAATGATGGATAAAACATAACTTTAAAAAATCCATTCCATTAATAAAAAAGAAGTTATATCTCTGGTTCCAGAAATGAGATGAAGAAGCAAAACATGAGAACAGATTACCTGGCCACTCACAGAGCTTTTTGTCACAAATTGATTTCTAAGAGATTAGAAGCTGGGTCCTAATGCCTGATGGAACTAAAAGATGTGGCCTCTGTCCAATGGGAGGACAGACAAGGAGCCAAAATTGATCCATCTCTATAAGCCAGGAGCATGAAAGAGGTTCCTCTTCTGATTACAAATAAAGAAGGGATGAGAGGATTTGACTATATCTAGAGTGTGAGTGAAAAGAAAAAAGTCAAAATCTCAACGTCATCAAGTTCATCTGCTGCTGTCGTTTCAGTCGTGTCCAACTCTGTGCAACCCCATAGAGGGCAGCCCACCAGGCTCCACCTTCTCTGGGATTCTCCAGGCAAGAACATTGGAGTGGGTTGCCATTTCCTTCTCCAATGCATCAAAGCGAAAAGTGACAGTGAAGTCGCTCAGTCATGTCCGACTCTTCGTGACCCCATGAACTGTAGCCCACCAGGCCCCTCCTTCCATGGGATTTTCCAGGCAAGAGTACTGGAGTGGGTCGCCATTGCCTTCTCTGCAAGTTCATCTGCAAGGTCCAAACCATGAGATCCAAATCTATTGCACCATTGTAATTTAGCTATAGGCAGAGTAAGTAATATTTTTAACTAGTCCAGGACCACTGTAACTTTACAGGGCAGACTCAAGCTCAACAGTGGCCTGAAGGCACCCATTCACCACACATGATTCACAAAAAGAAGCAAATCAACAACATCGAGATAAAGAGCTAAAGACCCAGGAACTCACTAGAGAAAAGCTACAAATTAAGTAAGAAACAAGTTACTAAGTGGAATCAACAGATGCAACGTCATACTTAGCACACGACAAACTTGAGATTACAGAAAGATTTAAAAGAGGTTAGAAAATAATTATGATTAGAATTCAAAAAAATAAGAGAATTGAAACTATAAAGAATGCTATGCTATGCTATGCTAAGTCACTTCAGTCGTGTTCGACTCTGTGTGACTCCATAGATGGCAGCCCACCAGGCTTCCCCCGTTCCTGGGATTCTCCAGGCAAGAACACTGGAGTGGGTTGCCATTTCCTTCTCCAATGCATGAAAATGAAAAGAGAAAGTGAAGTCGCCCAGTCATGTCCGACTCTTAGTGACCCCATGGACTGCAGCCTACCAGGCTCCTCCGTCTGTGGGATTTTCCAGGCAAGAGTACTAGAGTGGGGTGCCATTGCCTTATACCACACTATTAAGAAAATAAAGGTAGATTTTTTTAAATTGCCATATATAATTTCTAGAAATGTAAAACAGAATTGTTGACCCTAAAACTTTGGTGCATTGGTTAAATATCAAAATAGGCATATCTGAAGAGTAAAATTAGTTTATATATAATTAATGTATATTCAGATCAGATCAGATCAGATCAGATCAGTTGCTCAGTCGTGTCCGACTCTTTGCAACCCCATGAACTGCAGCACGCCAGGCCTCCCTATCCATCACCAGCTCTCGGAGGTCACTCAGACTCACATTCATCGAGTCAGTGATGCCATCCAGCCGTCTCATCCTCTGTCGTCCCCTTCTCCTCCTGCCCTCAATCCCTCCCAGCATCAAAGTCTTCTCCAATGAGTCAACTCTTCGCATGAGGTGGCCAAAATAATATGTGTGCAAATATAATTTCCTCATTATATCTGATTTCTATATATTTGTTATTTTTATATTCATTGTATCTTTGCTATGAGTTCCTTCAATTAATAAAAATAGTTTGCATGATGTGTGAAATATTTAAATAATATTTGAAAAGTGCCTGACATTAGAAAGGGCTTTTTAGATGTTTCCTATCATTATTGCTTCCCCTATAGCCCAGTTGGTAAAGAATCAGCCTGTAATTCAGGAGACCCTCTGCTGTAGAAAGGATAGGCTACCCACCCCAGTATTCTCGGGCTTCCCTCATGGCTCAGCTGGTAAAGAATCCGCCTGCAATGCAAGAGACCTGGGTTCAACCCCTGGGTTGGGAAGATCCCCTGGAGAAAGGAAAGACTACCCCCTCTAGTATTCTGGCCTGGAGAGTCCCATGGACTGTATAGTCCATGGGTTGCAAAGAGTTGGACACGACTGAGCAGCTTTCACTCTCATAATTATTTACATGAATTACCTAATATAGCAACCTTATGAGGTAAGAATATTATTTCCATTTTTGCTATTGAAAGAAAGTTAAGTACTGGGAGGCTAAATGACATTCTAAAAGTCATACAGTTAGTAAGAAGTGGAGCCTGGTTCTCGTCCTGGGCTCTGGCAGAATAATTACCCTTTTCCTCCAAAGATGTCACACTCTGCACCACCACAAGGTACTTCATAGTTATCTAATAGATCATATTTTGTTAGGTCTGTTTGTATGCTATTCTTCAGATACATTCTAGCTTTGTTAGAGTCTAAGAACATAGCTTATTCATTTTTTTTTTTTAATTTAGTTGCTAAGTTGTGTCTGACTCTTGCAAGCCCATGAACTGTAGCTCCTCACCAGGCTCCTCTGTCCATGGGATTTCCTAGGCAAGAAAACCACAGTGAGTTGCCATTTCCTTTTCCAGGGGATCTTCCCCACCCAGGGATCAAACTCATGTCTCCTGCTTGGCAGGCAGATTCTTTACCACTGAACCACCTGGGTAGTCCCCAGCTTATTCAATTACTACTCAGAAAATTTTTGAGCACTTAAGAAATTTCATCTACATGATCTTGATTACATGCTATTATATATGTTGATATCTTATCTATTGATTTCCTTAGGTAGATTTTCAGGAAGTGTTTATGAGGGCTATAAATAATAATACCTTACATTATTCTGTGTGTGTGTGTCTTCAAGTGAGTATTAACTGGGCAATAAAAGAATTATGGAAATTCAGTCTTTGATCCTAAGAAAGCTATTTGTAGCACCGCTGCTTGGAGAGCTATGGTTTTTGTTGTTGTTGTTACTAAAAGTCCCATCTGTCCCTCCCAGGCAAAGCTTTACTAGTTTTCTGGGCAGTTAACTATGGCTATGTGAGTAATGGGCTTCCCGACTGTCTCAGTGGTAAAGATCTGACTGCAATGTAGGAGATATGGGTTCATTTCCTGAGTAAGGAAAATCTCCTGGAGAAGGAAATGGCAACCCACTCCAGTATTGCCTGGGAAATCCCATGGACAGAGGAGCCTGGTGGGCTACTGTCCATGGGGTTTCAAAGAGTAGGACATGACATAGTAACTAAAAAAACAACAACAAAAATATAAGTAATAGAATATCAGGGAACTGATAGAGGTCTTTCCATGCTTACCCTAGAAACACCCCACAAATTTCCCTGTCTCTCTTTCCTTATCTATTGACTTTCAAAGAAGTCTGAGAACCTAGAAGAAGGTGGAGCCCAAAAGAAAATCCTGAATCTCTGAATGAGCACAAGGAAGATAACTTGCGCAGAAATACCTGCTGGGCTTTGCAGGAAGAAAACTCTTCTACTATATTAAGCCACTGAGCTTTGGAGCATCATAACAGCATTTTCTGCTATTCACCATAACCAATCTAAGATAGTTCTTGGAGTGTAATTTCACAGGTTTTATGTTAATGTTGTTCTTTCCTTTTTAAAATCCAGTATTCTTTAAATGTCCCACTTTATCCTTGTATCAGGATCTATGTGGGTATTCTTTTCATTAATTCTGTCCTGCACTCCATGAACCCTTTCCATAAGGACACACAGGTTGTGGTTGGCAGATGAGGAAGCCTCTGAAGATATTCACATCCAAATTCCTTAAACTTGTGAATATATTACCTTTTTGGCAAAAGGGATTTTCAGACATGATTAAACTAAGGACCTTGAGATGGGGATATCATCTTGGATTATCAAGTGGGTCTAATATGATCCCAGTTCAGTTCAGTCACTCAGTCTTGTCTGTCTCTTTGTGACCCCATGGACTGCAGAACCCCAAGCCTCCCTGTCCATCACCAACTCCTCGAGTCCATTCAAACTCACATTAAGCTGATGATGCCATCCAAGCTTCTCATCCTCTGTTATCCCCTTTTCTTATTGCCTTCCCAGTGTCAGGGTCTTTTCAAATGAGTCAGTTCTTTGAATCAGGTGGCCAAACTATTGGAGTTTCAGCTTCAATATCAGTCCTTCCAATGAATATTCAGGACTGATTTCCCTTAGGATTGACTCGTTTGGTCTCCTTGCAGTCCAAGGGACTCTCAAGAGTCTTCTCCAACACCACAGTGCAAAGCATCAATTCTTTGGTGCCCAGCTTTCTTTATGGTCCAACTCTCACATCCATACATGACCACTGGAAAAACCATAGCCTTGACTAGAAGGACTGTTGTTGGCAAACTAATGTCTCTGCGTTTTAATATGTTGTCTAAGTTTACCATAGTTATTCTTCCAAGGAGCAAGCATCTTTTAAACTCATGGCTGTAGTCACTATCTGAAGTGATTTTGGAGCCCAACAAAATAAAAGAGGTCTCCATTAATGACCACCATAGCAACTTGGAAGAGGTCACCATTAGCCCCACCTTAGAGCCACCAAGGAGATAACCCACAGCTGAAGAACAATTATACTAAAGAAATTCTTGCACTGTTAAGAAAGTTCTAGGACCCACAACAGATTTCCCAACTTGGGCATCCAGCAAAGGGACTGAGAATACCCAGAGAATTTCACTTTGGAGGCCAGTAGGATTTGATTACAGAACTTCCACAGGACTGGGGAAACAGACCCTTGGAGGCACAAACAAAATCCTATGAACACCAGGAGCCAGGAAAAAGGAGCAGTGTCCCCACACGAGACTGAGCCAGACTTGCCTGTGAGTGTGTAAGAGTTTCTGGTGAGGTGTGGGTTGTCAGTGGCCTGCTGCAGGGTCAAAGGCGCTGAATACAGCAATGCATACATGAGCCATTTTGAAGGAGATCATCATTACCTTCATTACTCCTACCATAGTTTGGCCTCAGGCCAAAAACAGGGAGGGAACACAACCCCACCCTTTAACAGAAAATTGGATTAATGATTTATTGAGCATTCTGATGCCTTCTACACTTGATCTTAGCCAAAAGGCCGAGACAGTGATCAAGATCATCCCCAAGAAAAAGAATTGCAAAAAGGCAAAATGGTTGTCTGAGAAGGCCCTATAAACAGCTGATCAAAGAAGAGAAGAAAAAAGCAAAGGATAAAAGGAAAGATATACTCATTTGGATGCAGAGTTCCAAAGAATAGCAAGAAGAGATAAGAAAACCTTCCTCAGTGATCAATGCAAAGAAACAGAGGAAAACAATAGCATGGGAACAACTTGAGACCTCTTCAAGAAAATTAGAGATCCCAAAGAAATATTTTATGCAAAGATAGGCACCATAAAGAACAGAAATGATATGGACCTAACAATAGCAGAAGATATTAAGAAGAGTTGGCAAGAATACAAGAAAGAACTATACAAAAATGATCTTAATGACCCAGAGAATCATGATGGTTTGATCATTCACCTAGAGCCCAGACATCCTGGAATATGAAGTCAAGCAGGCCTAAGGAAGCATCACTATGAACAAAGCTAGTGGAGGTGATGATATTCCAGTTGAGTTATTTCAAATCCTCAAAGATTATGCTGTTAAAGTGCTGCACTCAATCTGATCCCAAGAGGCCCTTAAATTGGAGAACCTTTTGCAGCTGTGGCAGGAAGAGACATGACAAGAAAAGCTGTGCCAGACAGATGTAAAAATTGTTGGCTTTAAAAATGGAGGAAGAGGCCATGAGCCAAGGAATATCAGTGGCCTGGAAAAGACAAGGAAACAAGATGTACTTCCCTCTAGCACCTCTAAAAAGGAATGCAGCCCTGCTGGAAACCTTGATTTATCCCAGCCAGACTCATGGCAGATTTCTAGCATATTGAACTGTAAAGTATTATGGTTGTGTTGTTCTAAACCATTGAGTATGTGGTAATTTGTTTTAGCAGCAATAGTAAGCAAATAGCAAAATTCTTCCCTGGCAGTCCAGTGGTTAAGATTCTATGCTTCCACTGCAGGGAATATGGGTTCAACCCCTGGTTGGGGAGTGAAAATCTCGCCTGACACACAGCCCAAAAAAGGGGGGGGGGGGGGGAAGAAAACAAAACAAATACACAGGTCTTCTGGTCATTTCAGGGTATTTTATTGTGCTATATTGCTTTTCTTCTATAAATTCTATTGTCTCCTCCTCAAATTAGAATGACATATACTGAATTAAATATCCTTGAAGTAAATATATCCTTCATTGCTTTCTTTATTACAGTCCATATTTTTTTTTCATCTGCATTCTGGTCTTCTAATGTGTTAGTTATGTTTTAACTGATAATGAAAGTGCTTTCCTTGGGAACAATTAATTTTTTTTTTTAGTTCAGTAATTACTGTTTTAAAGCTCCAAAACTGTATAACTACATCATGATCTTTTGTCAGTGAAAAATTTTCTTCAATCTCATTGAGAATTTCTATAAGCTCTAAAAAATGTCTCCAATTTCCCATAATAATTGGAGATCATATATTCTGAATGCTCACAATGATTCTCCTCTTTTAGACTGCTAATTTTTTTCATGTGCCAACTTCTTTTTTTCTGCTTGTTCATCCTTCTGAAAGTGAATATAATGATTATTTTTGGTGTTCAAAATAAACAAAATCATGAGAAGAAAATACTTAATATATTGCGATTTTTTCCTTGTCTTAGGTAGCAGTCTGATATTTCCTACGTGGTAGGATGATGTTGTAAACAGTGGGAGTTATCTGAAAGGCATGGCGTTCACTCTTGTTTAAAACCAATTTTTTCCTTTTGTCTCTCTTATCCAGCTGGATATGGAAACCCTCTCCAGTGGCAACATGGCAGGATCTACTGGAGGACTGTTCAGAAATCCACACTTCAATACCCACAGGCAGCCCACTCTTCTCACTGAAAATAATAAGAGTTATTGAATGGAATTGCCCTCTTTTTGATCTGAGGATATTTAGGAGATAGCATTTTAGGTGTAAAGAGAAGAATTCATTGTAGTAAAGGGACCAACAACATACTGAAGAAGTAGTACAGGTTCTAGATTTGATTGGCATCATATCACATCATCTTATGCCTCAAAGAACGAAAGAGCCCTGAATTTTCCTTCAGAATTCTGATGTACTACTTGTAATGATCATTGTTGCTTAAAGAGGAAATAATACAGTTAGTGGGAATGGCATTTTAAGAAATACTTATTTTTCATAATCAAATTATATTATCAGAGACCTGGACACTTCTGAGTAGAAGAAGAATAACATGTAATGAACAGCACTATGAAAAATGATTTTACAAATGTTATCTTATTCATTCTTGTTTAATTAAAAATCTATTGAATAAATTTTATAAGATGTATTACAGAGAAGATAACTGAAATTCAGAAGATTAAGTGTCGTTCAAGAAAACATAGCTATAAATTAGCACAGCCAGGATCAGAATTCAAACACAGACTGATCAACTCCAAATTCAAGTTCTGAGATTGAATGCAACTATATTTAGTGGTAAACAGTTTCAGGATAACATGTGATGTCTGTGTATAAAGGTAACCTCAAATGTCCTGAGACATACACGGTGTAAATAGCGTCAGTCTGTCCTACGTATCCCCAGATGCTATCAGAGTGTCATGTGAAGCTACCTATACCACAGAAGTAATGTGATTGATCAAGAATCCTTTGCACTTCTTAATATAAATTACATTTCTGTGATTTTTCACAATGTAATTGCTTCTGTGTGTAGTGCCTTTTCATGCTAAATTTCCCATTTCCTTGATGTGGTCAGTTCCGATGAATTCGAATCAGTGGAATTCAAACGGGATTACATTTCTTTCATCTAAATAATTTATCTTAAAAAAATGGATGTGAGGAGAGTGGCTTAGAAATGGAAAGCATTGGATACAGAAAATCTGTTCTTGGCTTCCAGGAGTAGGAAGGAAATTGTGCAATAAATCAATTTTTATGGATGCTATTGACTTGCAACATTTGCTGCTTTTAAAAATTAATAGCTGAAATAATGAACATTCAAAAAACTCTCCCCACTGTCAGTTTGATTAATTCCTTGATATGAAGTACAGATGACAGATACAATATTTGAAACTAGATTTTGCTGCAGTTCAGTCAGAGGAAATCCAGATAGAGACCACAGTGGCCAATATGGCCTTTTAACTTTCGTTTTAAATTTGTGCAAAATAGCCCCTTGCATAGACATGCTCTATCCAATAAAATGAAAGTTTAATTATTTGTATAAATATTATTGTAAATGCACAATAGTGCCTCCACAGTCCAAGTGTCATCATTTTCTATTAATATTGCATTACAGTAAAACTGGTAATAAAGTGCTGCTCTGAAGAAATTGTGCATGGATTTTTAACATGGTGCTCAGCCAGGAGACGAGTTTATTAAAGTTACTGAATTATGTAGTGGAAAAAATGGAGTTACTAAAATCCTACATGTGGAAACTGCAACAAAACTGAGACAATGAAATGGTTACAAGAAATTAGAGGCCAAACTTTCTGAGTTTTTTTTTTCTTTTTACAGTAGTAGGAAATTCATTCAGCTGTCTATAAGCCAGGCACATATATCCAAATTAATTTCCAGTGAATTCACACAAGCTCATGAAAACAAGTGATACCATAAGGCAAAAAGATGCATACTAATACTGGAGCAGCAAACCCAGTTAGGACTCTAGAAATTAAAAACTTCACAGAGCCCCACTTGAGTATCTTAAAGAATCTCAAAGGCAAGAGGAGAAGATGAAGAATGCAGTTGTCATTTGTATGCTAAGTCATCTCAGTCATGTCCAACTCTTTGCAACCCTATGGACTGCAGCCTATCAGGCTCCTCTGTCCCTGGGATTCTCCAAGCAAGAATACTAGACTGAATTGTCCAGTCTTCATCCCCACCAAGGGATGGAAACTGCATCTCTTACGTCTCTTGCATTGGTAGGAAGGTTCTTTACCACTAGCGCCATCTGGGAAGCCCTGTCTGATTTGGATCTTATCAAAAAAGGCACTGGGCATCTTTGGTAGCTCAGCTGGTAAAGAATCTGCCTGCAATGCAGAAGACCCTGGTTCAGTTCCTGTGTGGGGAAGATCCTATGGAGAAGGGATGGAATACCCACTCCAGTATTCTTGGGCTTCTCTGGTGGCTCAGTTGGTGAAAAAATCACCCATGATGCGGGAGAGCTGGGTTCGATCCCTGGGGTGGGAAGATCCCCTAGAGGAGGGTATGGCAACCCACTCCAATATTCTTGCTTGGTGAATCCTCATGGATGGATGAGCCTGGTGGCCTACAGTCCATGGGGTTGCAAAGAGTTGGACACAACAGAGTGACTAAGCACAGCACAAAAGGGCACTTGTCATTCATCTCAGTTCAGTCCCTCACTTGTGTCCAACTCATTGTGACCCCGTGAATCACAGCACACCAGGCCTCCCTGTCCATCACCAACTCCTGGGGTTCACTCAAACTCATGTCCATCGAGTCGGTGATGCCATCCAGCCATCTCATCCTCTGTCATCCCCTTCTCCTCCTGCTCCCAATCTCTCCCAGCATCAGGGTCTTTTCCAATGAGTCAACTCTTCCATGAGTTGGCCAATGTATTGGAATTTCAGCTTTAGCATCAGTACTTCCAATGAACACCCAGGACTGATCTCCTCTAGAATGGACTGGTTGGATCTCCTTGCAGTCCAAGGGGCTCTCAACAGTCTTCTCCAACACCACAGTTCAAAAGCATCAATTCTTCAGTGCTCAGCTTTCTTCATGGTCCAACTCTCACATTCATACCTGACCACTGGAAAAACCATAGCCTTGACTAGACAGACCTTTGTTGGCAAAGTAATGTCTCTGCTTTTGAATATGCTATCTAGGTTTGTCATAACTTTCGTTCCAAGGAGTAAGCGTCTTTAAATTTCATGGCTGTAGTCACCATCTGCAGTGATTTTGGAGCCCCCCAAAATAAAGTCTGACACTGTTTCCCCATCTGTTTCCCATGTAGTGATGGGGACCAGATGCCATGATCTTCATTTTCTGAATGCTGAGCTTTAAGCCAACCTTTTCACTCTCCACTTTCACTTTCATCAAGAGGCTCTTTAGTTCCTCTTCACTTTCTGCCATAAGGGTAATGTCATCGACATATCTGAGGTTATTGATATTTCTCCCGGCAATCTTGATTCCAGCTGGTGCTTCTTCCAGCCCAGCATTTCTCATGATGTACTCTGCATATAAGTTAAATAAACATGGTGACAATATACAGCCTTGATGTACTCCTTTTCCTATTTGGAACCAGGCTGTTGTCCCACGTCCAGTTCTAACTGTTGCTTCCTGACCTGCATACAGATTTCTCAAGAGGCAGGTCAGGTGGTCTTGTATTCCCATCTCTTTCAGAATTTTCCACAGTTTATTGTGATCCACACAGTCAAAGGCTTTGGCATAGTTAATAAAGCAGAAATAGATGTTTTTCTGGAACTCTCTTGCTTTTTCCATGATCCAGCAGATGTGGGCAATTTGATCTCTGGTTCCTCTGCCTTTTCTAAAACCAGCTTGAACATCTGGAATTTTGCTGTTCATGTATTTCTGAAGCCTGGCTTGGAGAATTTTGAGCATTACTTTACTAGACCATTAATCTATGACCAAAATCAGATCCCTTATGATTATACAATGGAAGTGAGAAATAGATTTAAGGGACTAGATCTGATAGAGTGCCTGATGAACTATGGACTGAGGTTTGTAACATTGTACAGTAGACAGGGATCAAGACCATCCCCATGGAAAAGAAATGCAAAAAAGCAAAATGGCTGTCTGAGGAAGCCTTACAAGTAGCTGTGAAAAGCAAAGGAGAAAAGGAATGATATAAGCATCTGAATGCAGAATTCCAAAGAATAGCAAGGAGAGATAAGAAAGCTTTCCTCAGCGACCAATGCAAAGAAATAGAGGAAAACAACTAAATGGGAAAGACTAGAAATCTCTTCAAGAAAATTAAAGGTACCAAGGGAACATTTCACGCAAAGATGGGCTCAATAAAGGACAGAAGTTGTATGGACCTAACAGAAGCAGAAGATATTAAGAAGAGGTGGCAAGAATACACAGAACTGTACAAAAATGATCTACATGACCAAGATAATCACAGTGGTGTGACTACTCACCTAGAGCCAGACATTCTGGAATGTGAAGTCAAGTGGGCCTTAGAAAGCATCACTACGAACAAAGCTAGTGGAGGTGATGGAATTCCAGTTGAGTTATTTCAAATCCTGAAAGATGATGCTGTGAAAGTGCTGCACTCAATATGCCAGCAAATTTGGAAAACTCAGCATGGCCACAGGACTGGAAAAAGTCATTCATCTACTGTTGTATAAACTTGAATGGCTGACATACTACTTTTTAAACATCTGGACTTATACTGAGGTTGTTATATTAAAGGACAGTATTATTAGAGCATCTAGGTGAATGTGTATTTTATTAAAGTTACCTTAGTTTATAATTTGGTCCATGTGAGTGTAAAGCACGATAAATGAGAACTTGGCTTTGGAGTCATCTACCCTCAGTTGGTTTTGTGCATCTGCCATTTGCTGTGTGTGTGCACGAGTTAAACATATCTGAGCATCTTGCACTCTTGGAGGGCTAGTGCAGAAAAAAAAATTTAGAATTATCCATGTAAAGTAGTTAGCAGATATTCTGGCTTAAAATGCACACTATAAATATTAATCATTTTCACAATGTTTTATTATAATTTTAGTTGTTTCTATATAACATTACTGTAAGTCCAGAAACATAGGTAGATAGTTAAATATATAACAAAGGAGAACTTTCTAGAGGATGAGACTGGGTTTATGTGGTAAAGCATTTAAGCAAAACTGATTATATAGAGGATGAATAGCTCTTGGAATTTGAGAAGAGGAAAGAGTATCCTTTAATAAGTAAATGAGATTCAAAATCTTTCATTATTGTTCTCTGGTATTAGAGTGACTTTTTATAAAACACAATTTTTTCTGCGTTTCTTACATAAGCAATGTTTCAAATGTTTCAAATTGGGAATTCATGAAGAACTTTCCCAGTACACTCCAGTTAGAGAGTTCTTATTTATAGATCTGTTAAATCCTTTGTCACAGCTATAGTTTTTAATCTTTTAAAACATGATGGAAATGTTAAATCACAGTATAAATTTAAGGACAATTTTGTTAGTAAATTATTTTGGTTCCAAATTATCACTTCTAGCAAACTATACCTACCAAAGGATGTACAGCAGAAGCACAATCTACATTCCATTCTCTGACTCAACTGTAAATATAGAACAGAAAGCTCCAGTCTCAAGAGAAAAAAATGAAACAAAACTGCCACTAAAATTGCAGGCAAAGCTTGTCTGTCATATATACATGGTGGCTCTACAACCTGAATGCCAGATATTGTAAAATGATTCTAAGAAGTATAAATCAGGCTGTCTTTCCTTGAACTTTCAAATCAATATTGTTTGGCATTAGATGTTGATAAGCTAATGGTCTACAAATAGTATTTCATATTTGATGCCTTAGTTAGGTAGCCTAGATTAACTGGATAGAAAAACCAGGAAATGTAAAGAAAAATTACACTTAAAAAATAAAATTTTTTAATCTGTTAATATAAAATTCAAGCATTATTAGAGGATTATAAATACAAATTATTTACCCTTTAGGGAAGTTCAAAGAATTTAATGAAGATTTGCAGAAATCACTTCACTGATATTAAAATCATAAACTGTCAAAATAGATTTTAATATGCAATCCAAAATACTTGCCTTAAAACAGAGTAAACATTGTATAGCAGTATCAATACTTTAACTTGTCAATTTGCAAATTCAGTCAAATATTTTTAACACTTACTGACTAGAAGTAAGAATATCAGAACAAATGTGCATTGATGATAATAAACCTAGAATATGTTGGTTTAAGTTTTGATTTAAATTTTTGAAATTACCATAAACAGTTTGTACTAATGTGTCAAGGGTCTCCAAGACCACCCTCAGATTTGATGATTTCTTAGTAGTACTCACAGAACTCAGAAAAGTTGTTGTGTCCTGGTTATGTTTTATTATAGAGAAAGAATACAGATTAAAATCAGCAGAGAAAAAAAGGCTCCCTGGTGGCTCAGATGGTAAAGAGTTTACCTGCAATGCAGGAATGCAGGAGACCTGGGTTTGATCCTGGGGTCAGGAAGATCCCTTGGAGAAGGAAACAGCAACCCACTCCGGTATTCTTGCCTAGGAAATCCCATGGGCAGAGGAGCCTGGTGGGCTACAGTCCTTGGGGTCACAAAGAGTCGGACACCACTGAGCGACTAACACTTTCACTATCAGACTACAGTCAGAAGAAACCAGCCAGGAACTTCCAGTTGTCCTATCCCAGTGGAGTTGCATAGACAGCTCTTAAATCTTCCATCGATGAGGTATAACATGTACAAATCATTACCAACGAGGAATACTTGCCTGAACCATAGGGTCCATGGTTTCTATTGGACGTTAGTCATGTAGGTACAGAGCACCCACACGACTGCCCTTGGATACTCAGTCTTCATTCTGCAGATGTCAAACTGATACAGCGCGGCCCAGGATCCCACGTGTACAAAAGCAGATGTTGATCATAAATCACAATGTCAGCAGAAACTATCTGACATGGCTCAAGGCTCAAGGTTTAGAAATACACACTTCTCACACAAAATAATTCAAGGACTTAGCAATGTTCTTGCAGAAGTTGGCTTGTAAAATAGGGGTGCCAGCCACAAAGCAGGAGTCACTCTAGGAAATGTGCTTCAGCAGAGAAAACTTAAGGAAATGCTTTCCTTCCCTGGTTTGCTCTAATGAAAAAGTCGTGGATGGATGTAAAGGAACTAGATTGTTGTCAAATTTCATAGAACCCAGTCCATAGCTGAGCACCCACAATTATTCACTGAGTTAAACCCAGGAATAGCATCAAGTTTGAATGGAATTCTCTTGAAAAATGACTCTGTCACAGTGACCATGGCTCCAGGTATAGTATACAGCAGTTAATATTGTGCTTCATAAAGGAAATCAGTAGATAGCAGTTTCAAATAGTTTGGTAAATTAGGGGTGTGGGTGAGAGCTGATAAAGAATTTGTTGAATCTTAGAGTTTGTGCCTCCCTCTTCTGTCCTCCTCTTCCTTTTTAAAATTTTACTCAAGAAATTTCCATGTTTATTCAGAGTAGGCTGCATAATGGGCACACAGAGACTACAGGTCCTAATCTCCTGTGAATGCTGCCTTATTCTAAAAGAATAGGTTCTCTGCAGATATGCTTTAAGGTCACAAGATGCGGAGTATTATGGATTGGATTGTGTCCCATCAAAGTTCATAGGTTAAAGTGGTAACCCTTCAATATCTCAGAATGTGACCTTATTGAGAAATAGGATTGCTGCATATGCAATTAGTTAAGATGAAGGCATATGGGAGTAGCCTGCTTGAGAGCATGCTCAGTCGTGTCCAACTCTTTGAGACCCCCATCTCTCCATGGAATTCTCCAGGCAAGAATACTGGAATTGGTTGCCATTTCCTCCTCTAGGGGATCTTCCTAACCCAGGGATTGAACTCACGTTTCTAGCATCTCCTGCATTCAACAGGCATATTCTTTACCTCTGAGCCACTTGGGAAGACCTCGTACTGGAATAGGGTGGTCTCTAATCTAATATGACTAGTGTTATCCAAAGGGGAAAAGAAAGGCATGTGAAGACATTTCACCCAGAAATCAGGATGATGTGTCTACAAGCCAAGAAACACCAAAGATTGCCAGCAAAACACCAAATCTAGGAACAGAACCTCCCTCACAGCCTTCAGAGGGAACCAACCCTGCTGACACCTCTATCTCATCCTTCTGGCCTTCAGAATTGTGAGATAGTATGTTTCTGTTGTTTTAACCACCCAGTCTGTCATCCTGGTTACTGCAGCCCTGGGAAACTAATCCAAGGAGATCTCCCTGGATTATCCAGTTGGACTCCAAATGCAGTCATATGTATTCTTATAAGAGAGAGGCATGGGACGATAGATATAGAAAAGAAAATACAGCCAGAAGAAGAGGTGATGCAACCACAGAGGCAGAGACAAAGAAGGAACAGTGGCATCTACCCAGAGCTAGACAAGACAGGAAGACATTCTC
Source organism: Tragelaphus eurycerus (assembly GCA_935064755.1). Classification (NCBI taxonomy): domain Eukaryota; kingdom Metazoa; phylum Chordata; class Mammalia; order Artiodactyla; family Bovidae; genus Tragelaphus; species Tragelaphus eurycerus. Next base: position 6,212,506 of record CAKXYN010000012.1, on the reverse strand, counting down.
CCAAGAGCCTTTGGAGGGAGCACAGCTCTACTGACACCTTGACTTCAACCCAGTCATACTGGTTTTGCACATCTAAGCCGCTAGGATTGTGGAGAGTACCTTTCTGTTATTTTAAGCCACAAAGTTTGTGGCAATTTGTTGCAGTAGTCATGGGAAAATAATGCATCATATATTAGCTATAATACATTGACATAAGACCTGTGTATCCTTATGTTTTCTGGAATAGAATCTCTGAATTTAGCTATGGCAAAGGGCATCCCAGGGCACTCCAGTGGATGGCTAGCATTTCATCTACAGTAAATTTTATATTTAAGATACTTTATCAAATACAGGAATCAAATTTTAGCAATTATGAAGTCAAAGATTTTAAGGATGTTTTATCCTATGATCCTAGTATAAAATATTTTGAAGGACCTTAATACATTTGATTACTATAAAGATGTAAGCATTTAGACCAAAAATAAGTCATGATCATTGGGAAACAGCATGGATTTGCTAATCACAAGTTACATAAGAAAAAACATATTTATTTTCTTTGCCAGCATAGTAGACAATACATGCTGAGAAATAGGATAGGTCTGGAATGTCTGGATTAAGACCTTCGAAAGAAGGGAGAAAAAAGATGGTCTGAGTGTTAGATAGTAATACAGTAAACACATGTAAATAGAAGTGGATCTATAATTTGTTAACACTACCCTAAAGGGTGCTGTGGGGCTTCCCTGGTGGCTCAGCTGGTAAAGAATCTGCCTGCACTGTAGGAAACTTCGGTTCAATTTCCTGGGTTGAGAAGTTCTCCTGGAGAAGGAGATAGGCTACCCACTCCAGTATTCTTGGTCTTCCCTGGTGGCTCAGACTGTAAAAATCTGCCCACAATGAGGTAGGCCTGAATTCGATCCGTGGATTGGGAAGATTCCATGGAGAAGGGCCTGGCAATCCACTCCAGTATTCCTGCCTGGAGAATCCCCATGGACAGAGGAACCTGGTGGCCTACAGTCCATGGGGTCTCAAAGAGTTGGACACGACTGAGCAACTAAGCACAGCACAGCATAGCAAAGGGTGCTAGAGGTCAACGTCAAGGTGAAAGGAGGTTTCAGGTAATAAGAACAAGCATTTCCAGGGCTCTTTCTATGGGCCAAGCACTATTTTAAACCTTCCATCCTGTTTTTAAACATTATCTTTTCTTTCCATCTCTTTAGGATTTCTTCTTGGTCAGCATTTTCCTGCTGCCTTATGCCCTTCCTCCTCTTCCCTTCTCTCCTCTATTTTCTCTGCAGTCCAGCGTTTCTGCTTACATCTTAGGCAGATTTAGAGATGATTAACTTCAGTTCACTTCAATGCAATAGGTATTGAGCATTTTAAATAATGGCTGGCTCAAATCGGAACACTGTAAATATAAAATGCATACTAGATTTTAAAGACAATATTCAAAATATAACAGCTCATCAATATTTTTTATATTGATTGCATGTTGAAATGATAGTATTTTTGATATATTATGTAAACTGTATTATAAAGATATTGTGTGTGCTTCGTCTCTCAGGTGTGTCCAACTTTCTGCGGCTCCCACCGGGCTCCTCTGTTCATGGTATTTTCCAGGCAAGAATACTGGAGCAGTTTGCCATTTTCTACTCCGAGGGATCTTCCCAGCCCAGGGATGGGACCTGAGTGCCTTGAATTTCCTGCATTGGCAGGCAGATTCTTTACCACTAGTGCCACCTGGGAAGCCCATATTATGAAGATAATTTTACCCAATTGATATGGCTACAGAAAATTGTAAATGACAGATGTGGCTCCCATTTGTGGCTTGAGTTACAATTCTGTAAAGCAGCACTGCTCGAGATGAAAGCTTAGGGGCTTTGCCTTTGCAGCATAAGAGAGAAATTTCATTAAACAAAAGGTCATCTACTCTAGAAAGATTTTTGTGCCACTACTTTAGGGCTAAAAGTTGGGCACAGACGATTGTGATTAAAAAAAAAATTACTTTTTATCCTATCCAATGACAAAAACTACCTCATCAGTTTACATAACTTGTTGGACAGAGTTGTGTGATTATCCAGAGTACCTCCCTCCTCCCTCGCACTCTTTCCAATCATGTCCTGCAAAGTTGATCTTTCCTACCCCTGGCCGAAATTGCCAGCAGTTCCCAAAGCTTTTCTGATTCCTTTCAGAAAGAATAACAATCTCATTGCAAAAATTTAAAAATCTCATCAAGTCTAACAGTACAGTTTAATCTATTATACAATTTAAATTATCTTTCCCCAGCTGGGGCCTGCCTCAGCTGTGCATCCTGCAAAGAGCAAGGAGAGCGTGCTTGGAGTTTAAATTCTCAACACCAGCCTCTCCACTGCTGTCCTTTCCAAAGCAATGGGTTACAGGGGGATGGGTGACAGGGGGAAAAACTCCCAAAGGCCACCTGACTGGCATAGTTAGCACATGGCTTCATGGTCCTCTGGGCAGTAGCTGGACACTTGTTTTTTCTTTCCTGGCTTGGTTAATGCTTCTGAGATCTTCCTGGTACAGACCTCCAACCAGGGCTCTCATCTCTCTTTGATGGAGAGCACATCTATTTCTGGAAAACTTGATCTTTCTTTCTCCTCCACCCTCAACTGCCCCCCCAACCCCAACCATGTGCCCTGCCCTGGGTTTTACTGTTTTTGACTTTTTATATTATATTGGGGTATAGCTGATTAACAGTGTTATGATAGTTTCAGGTGGACGGCAAAGGGAACTCAACCATACATATACATATATCCATTCTCCCTTAAATTCTACACCCATCCTGGCTACCACATAACGCTGAGCAGAGTTCCCTGTGCTATACAGGAGGTCCTTGTTGGTTATCCACTTTAAATGCAGCAGTGTATATCCGTCCATCCCAAACTCCTTATCTCTTTCCCCCATCCTTCATCCCCCTACCTCTGACCAGGCAACTGTTAAGTTCATTCTCTAAGTCTGTGAGTCTCTTTCTGCTTTGTAAATAAATTCATTTGTGTAATTTATTTTTAGATTCCACATATAAGGGACATCATACAACATTTTTCCTTCTCTATTGGACTTACTTCACTATGTGACAATCTCTAGGTCCATCCATGTTGCTGCAAAGGGCATTATTTCATTTAAAGTTCTCTGTGTCCCCAGATTCAAGGAAACATAAAAGCTTTCCAAGTGATTTACTCCACACACCCCTTTTTTTGACTTGAAATGGTATATACTTCCCCAACCATCCCATGAGAAACTAGAAAGAGGAACTTCTAAAGCACTCCAACAACTCGTTCCCAGAGAATTTAGGTCTGCATTAGTTAGGGTAGGCTAGACAATGATACCAAAGAGAATACCAAGTTTCAGTAACTTAAAAAAACGTTTATCTAGCACTCACGTACCAGTGCTGGGTGGGATTTAAATAAATGGCTGGCTTCCAGGCAGCTCATCATTTGGGGACTCTTTCTGTCTTCAGCTACACTAGCCGCAGGGCCTCATCACCTTCTGCATGCAGACTGAAGGCAGGAGGAGAATGCGGTGGGACACATCCACTCCCGCAGAAGCCCTAGTCTGGAAGTGACACAAATCTCTTCTATTCACCTTCCATCAGCCACCTGTAACTGCACGAGAGCCTGAGTGTGTTTCTCAGTCATGAAGGCTGGGAGAAATAGTTTCACAGTGCTTTACAGTATATCCCCCATCAGGGATCATGCAGGGGTGCTTGTACCTGTGTTATTTATTTTTTCTCCTTAACATTTTGAACTGAGACAAAATGTACGCTTGTAACATTACTTACTCAATGATCCATGGAGTATCCATTCCACACCATGCATTTTCTGTTTGCCAGCTCATTTATTCTTACCATTCTTTGATGTAGGTAGTAGGCTCAGAGAGGTTATTTGCCTTATTTTAATTTAATTAAAACAGCCAGCATAAAGAGGAGCTGAAAATCAACCTCCAGTTTCCTTGCTCTTATGATAAACTACCTCTTGGCTGCCCACTTTCAATCTTAACATTTTATCATATTTGTCCATTTTGGGCACTTTTAATTTCCCTTTTAAATTCTGACGTGAAGGATATAAATAAGAGAAATGTAGATATGCATGAATACATACAATGTTCATACACAATACATATGCAGTGTCCTGATTGTAATTGAAGGGAAATGGAAAAAAATGCTCTGACATTAAAATTTTTTGATACAGAAAGTTATTTCTTCAAAAATATTTACTATCCATGGATTATATCTTAAAACTTATTATTGAATGAGAGACTTGTACAAGGGAAGTCATTATTCAGAAAATAATAATTTGTCAATTCAAATAAAGGCAATTACAACTGTGTATAAAAAAATAACATGACCCAAAATTTCTAATATATTCAAACACTTAAGGCAGATTTAAGGGAAAAAACATACTAGCATTTTAGAATGATTTTTTTACCTGCCAAGGAATATTAGTCAGGGTTCAATAACTGGAAGGGCTGGGGAAACAGATTTGATACTGAGCTTCAAGGACACCCACCGAGGGTCTACAGAACTGTCATGATCTGCCATGATCTGGAACACAGAGGAGTTCTTGAGCGAACACCACAACTGCTGCTGCCAAGATGCCACGCCCTCCATGTGCTCTGAGCCAGCACATGGGGTCAGGGCCCCCAGCCCTCAGTACCCATGGTTTCAGAAGGTGGGCATTCAGACCTCTGGTACAGCTGGTGCCAAAACCTTCCACAAAGACACTTGTGAGCAGAAAGAGCAGAAGCAGCAGAAGTGTGGCCTCTGCTTCAGGACATAGGTATCTCCTTTTCAGGTTTCCCTACAGGTCCCCTGCTTAGTGAAAGCTCCATTCTGTTCAGAAGCTGAGCCATAAAGTAGGCTGACTTTAGCTTCAGCCTCCATAGAATCATATTGCAAGGAGTGGGAATGAAGGTGGGAAAAGAAATGTGTTCTATTTCCCAAGGGTGGGAAGAATGCTGTTAGTGGAAACCATCAGACTGTAAAAAAATAAAAATTTTTGATTTAAATATCGTTTTGACGTGGAAGAAGGATAATTACTGTTGGATATTTTACAAGCAGACACAGGCATTCTGATTGTGTGTTTTAAATGTACTGCAATCTTTCTTCAGATGAAAATATTATCCCTATTTGGAAAAGTCTTGACATGATAAATAAGGAGTTATCTGATGACTTCAATTACAGCTGTTTTTATAAGGACCCTTGAATGGGTCATGCTAGGATGCATTATTTTTTCCATTTCAAACAAAGTAATTAATTGTATTCATTTGGGAATAGCTTTGTCTGGATGAAAAATATAATTCTATTCAGAAAGTTTACTTCCCTTCATTTAAGTATGTGTTAGACACTGAGATATCTCTTTTAAACTTTACAACAACATTCAAAGATAGAAAATAGGAGCTCTATTTTGTAGTTATGAAATTGAAGCTCAGGAAAGTTAAGTGATCTGTCCAGAGTCATATCACTAGGAAAAATGTCCATACTAGAGTGTGAGCCTGGTTTTCTTGACTTCTCTTTAACATTGGGAGATTGCAACACACTTGGTGCTAACCTGTGTGTTAATAACTGCTCACCAATTTTCTTTGCACCTGTGTTCTTCACCAGTCTTCCACATAGTCAATGGCATTTGCATGGTGTGACACCTTATCTGGTCTTCTAGCTACTGAGGAAGAAAAGCACAGCTCTGCCATGTCATTAAGAAGACAGTTAGATGCATAGATATAGAATCTAGAAAAATGGTACTGATGAGTCTATTTGCAAGGCAGGAATAGAGAGCAGATGTAGAGAATGGATTTGTGGATATGAGTGGGGTTAAGGAGAGGGTGACATAATTTGAGAGAGTAGCATTGACATATACACACTACCACACACAGAATAGACAGCTAGTGAGGAGCTGCTGTATTGTGAGGGAGCTCAGCTAGGTATTCGGTGATGACCTAGAAGGGTAGGGTGGGGCTGAGTAGGAGGAGGCTCAAGAGGGTGGGGATATATGTATACTTACAGCCTTGTGTATAGATATGGATATATGGATACTTATTTCTGTTGTTGTACACCAGAAACTAACACAACAAAGTGTAAAGCAATTATATTCCAATTAAAAATAAATTTTAAAAAAGAAGACACTTAGGGTGGTAGCAAGGATCCTTCCTTGCCAAGACAGGATTTCTCTAATGGTAGCATAATTGGGGAAGGCAATGGCACCCCACCCCAGTACTTTTGCCTGGAAAATCCCATGGACAGAGGAGCCTGGTAGGCTCCAGTCCATGGGCCTAAAAGTCGGACATGACTCAGCGACTTCACTTTGACTTTTCACTTTCATGCATTGGAGAAGGAAATGGCAACCCACTCCAGTATTCTTGCCTGGAGAATCCCAGGGACCGGGCAGCCTGGTGGGCTGCAGTCCATGGGGTCACACAGAGTCGGACACGACTGAAGTGACTTTAGCAGCAGCAGCAGCAGCATAATCAGATAGAAAGAGCTGGGATATAGGAAAATCAAAAACTACCTATACAAGAGTGGGGAAAGAGTGAAAGAGGAATGAGAGAAAGGAAAAAACCTCCGTGTAACTCCTATAGCTGACTTCAACAGAAATTCTACCACAATGGTTAGGAAAGGAGGAAATGAAATTGAGCAAAGCAGAAAGGGCTTCTGTGTAGAAAAGGGCTGCCATTCATATTTAAGTAGATGCATAAGCCAGTGAGGTGAGTAATTTTTGTTATGATGAGCTTGTCAAACAATAGAGAAAGTCAATAGCGGGAAAGATTATTGAATCATGAGTTTGAATTCTTAGAGATTAATAAAAATAAATAGAAAAAATATATATAATGTCTCAAACTACACAGGTAATTACAGTTTTAATAAAAATGTATTTATGTAAATTCATGGAGAAACCACTTTGTATTAAGATAAGATGGAGAACTGTATCCTAAATGAAGTATAATTCAGCTGATTTTTAGTATGCCTAGATAGAACTCAGAGGAGAAGTAATAAGTGTCATCAAACATAAAGATATTTTAAAATAGTTTATAATTATGATGTAGATATATCAATATATAATTTTGGTGAAATGAAGGGTTTAATCTTTCCGTGTCCATATCTTGTCATTGTGACAAGTATGAGCAATGTAAATAAAGGGAACTCTTTACCTGGTATCATCAATATATTTGAATTAATTCATTTTCAGTAATTTTTTCTAGTATTCTTGTTCACTTATTCAACAAATATTTATTGAGCACCTCCTTCACATACTGCTACTGCTAAGTCACTTTAGTCGTATCCGACCCTGTGCGACCCATAGATGAGAGCCCACCAGCTTCCCCCGTCCCTGGGATTCTCAAGAAAAGAACACTGGAGTGGGTTGCCATTTCCTTCTCCAATGCATGAAAGTGAAAAGTGACAGTGAAGTCACTCAGTTGTGTCCGACTCTTAGCGACCCCATGGACTGCAGCCTACCAGGCTCCTCTGTCCATGGGATTTTCCAGGCAAGAGTACTAGAGTGGGGTGCCATTGCCTTCTAAGCCACTTCTAAATCAACCAAAATAATCCAATCACAATGCATGGAATTTCTAATCAGAAACTTTATTTTAGAAAAGAATATTTCCAGTAATTCTCAGAATTTATAACACAGTTAGTATCTGTGTGTAATAAGAAATCAGAAGTATATATTATACCAGTGTGACAGTATAAACTTTTCTGCTCACAGAGAAAAAAGTCTCTTCACATTCAACACTCCCCACATAGAGATATTTGATCATTCATGCCTTCACATTTTTGTTCAGCATTATTAGTGCAAATAAAATTATATTACTACACTAAGCCAATCTATCTGCATATAAAGCCCAAGACAGCTAACTGTAGGCCATATTCACTTACAAGTAATATGAAATACTCTAACAGAGTTTAACTCTTGACTTGGTACATTGGGAATTTGTTTTTAAAAAATTGAAGGGCCATCCATTTTTATCATGAAACAATGAATCACTGAAAAGTTATTTTATGATATTGCCAGTTCAGATATTTTTCAACCAAGCTTAAAAATGCCACCTTTCCACATAAAACAATTGTTCACTTGAAATAATTTGTAATCAATCATTATAGGAATAATCAAGTAATAATGGACCACAAGTAATATTAATCATCTCAAATTTATTTCAAATTTAATTTAGCATTATCTCTGATATCAGAATAATCAAATATATTTTATAATTACCTTTTTTTTACTGGGTGCCTGGTTTTATTAGTTTATAAATGACAATTTTAGTTAGCTAATGTTATTAGAGGAAAATAGAGAGTCTGAAGAGCTATATTTCTACATGGTTTCTGGTTATGAACTGAAAAGTAACCCAGAAATAAACTGAAAAATTATGGATAGTGAATCCATCTGTAGGGGGTTATTACTGCATCCCTAAAGGTCTCATCTGTATGAGAGCAAACATCTTCCTGAACGGTAATGAGACTCAGTGTAAATCTCTTCAGGGTCATGTTGAAAAGTCTCTCCTATGGAAATCATAAGACTATCTGCAACACTGCTCAGTTTCTTTCTGTTTCTGGCTGAATTAATTCTGCTCTGTTGCACAGTTGAGCACCTGAATGATTTCTAAAACAATAAATATGATGATCCTCAGGCTCTGAGAGGCTGACTTTACCTTTCCTGAAACTTAGAGAAATAGTTTATGTTAATCATAAGGGTAAAAATTCATTAAACAGTTATTGAAATGAAAAAAAAAAAAAAAATAGTTTAACGTCTTTACAAATCTTACTCTATACCCTGCTGACTCAGAGCTTGGGTCAGCAATGTTTAATAAATACGAAGACGAAAGAAGGTAGCCAGTATCACTCAGCCACAACAATAGAGTAAAATCATGCCATTGCTGCAGCGACACGGACGGACCTAGAGATGATCATACTAAGTGAAGCGAGTCAGACAGAGAAAGACAAATACTGCATCATAGTACTTTTTTTAGACGTGGCATCTAAAAAATGATACAAATGAATTTATTTACAAAGCAGAAAGAGACATATGATGATAGAAGACAAACTTATATTTACCAAAGGGGGAAAGGGGAAAGGATAAATTGGAAATTTGAAATTAACAGATACATGTGCTGTGCTGTGCTTAGTCACTCAGTCGTGACCGACTTTGCGACCGACCCCATGGACTGTAATCCGCCAGGCTGCTCTGTCCATGGGGATTCTCCAGGCAAGAACACTGGAGTGGGTTGCCATGCCCTCCTCAACACATACATACTATTCTGTAAAATAGATAAACCAGGACCTAATATATAGCGCACAGAACTATTTTCAATATCTTGTAATACCTTTAAAAAAAGAATCTGAAAAAGAATACACACACACACACATATATAACTGACTCGCTTTGCTGTACACCTGAAACATTGTAAGTCAACTATACTTTAAATAAATAAAGGCAGATTTTTTTTTAAGCTAACCATCTACAAAGCTTTACTCAACCTTTACTCTTGGATATTATAATGCTAATAATAAGAATGTGGAAATCACATTTATACCAGAAATGAGGTAATGAAAGGAAGTATATAAAAGAGGAAAGAGTTATATTTTTCTCTTTGAAACAATATACAAACAGCTGTGGAATAGAGAAATATTGAGACAAGAAAACTCTAGGTCTACATCTTTTACTTACTATCAGAAACATATTATATTCAGACAGCCATAAAAGGTAGCATGTAGAAAATGAAACATGCTTTATGAAATGTATTTGACTGAGCAATAGAATATATATCAAGAAATGTATAAGCACACATACACTCAAAATATATTCAGCTAAGTAATAAAACACAGAGGGACTATATTATTTTTAATTGATAACTACATAACTATAATTTCACACTACTAGTACTTGAATGCATAAAAACTATAAATGTGATCACCAGAGAATAAGAAATATTGCTTAGAATTTGCTTTCTACTCACTGATAAGTTACATAAGTGAAAAATTATAAATAACAACAATAAGTTGCATGACAAGTGAGAAGTACTTTATTTGTATCCCATGTCATCTAATTGGATCTATCATTCATGAAAGACTCCAGATGGACAGAAGTGAGGACTGAAGTAATTTACAGAGAGACAAGGTACAGGTCATCAGGCAGCACGTGCTCACAGCTGTGACTTCAGTTACAGCTCTGCTCCTTCACGCAATATGTGCTCTGCTAATATCTGTTTCCACACCATGAGATTCAAAATAATACCCCCACCCTTTTCCCAGCAGATGGTCTAAGGATAAACAGATGAAACATTCACTAAGCAATGTGAAGAGGTCAAATCTATAGTAATCTCATTATCCCTGTAAACTCACAGCTATGGTCAAGTTAGTGAAAACTCATAATTTTCTTTATGGATTTATTATTCATGTTTAACCTAAGGTCTCAGTTCTCACAGAAAACTGTTTCAAAGTATTTTAACTTTCTTTTGCTTATTTACTTGATTTTTCCCCAATCTACTAATATTACTGGTCATGTTGAGTTTACAGAGAAAGTAGTAGACACTGATGACCTTGATCTGAAAGGTCAGAGCAATACAGAAGAAAAGAGCTCAATTTGGAGCCCACACTAGTATTCACACTCTAACATCATTTGTATTGTCCTAGCAAGATCTAAATTGGTCGGAGTCAGTCTTCTTGTCCACAAAGTAGGAGTGACAATAGCTACTTCATAGAGTTGCTGTGATGAACTAGACCAGGTACCCACAGGCCCTTGGCTGCATCATTTAGGGAGCTGAATTTGAAGATAATCCAACATTTCTGTTGTTCAGTTGCCCAGTCATGTCCGACTCTTTGTGACCCCATGGTCTGCAGCGTGCCAGGCCTCCCTGTCCCTCACCGTTTCCCAAAGTTTGCCCAAGTTCATGTCCATTGCATTGGTGATGTCATCAAGCCATCTCATCCTCTACTGTCCTCTTCTCCTTCTGCCCTCAGGCTTTCCCAGCATCAGGGACTTTTCCAATGAGTCAGCCATTCATATCAGGTGACCAAAATATTGGAGTTTTAGCTTCAGCAACAGTCCTTCCAGTGAGTTTTCAGAATTGATTTCCCTTAAGATTGACTGGTTTGATCTCCTTGCTGTCCAAAGGAGTCTCAGGACTCTTCCCCAACACCACAGTTCAAGGTACTAATTCTTTAGCACACTGCGTTCTTTATGGTCTAACATTATAACATTATCAAGTCATAAACCATTTTCAGTGAATGTACCCAAGGGTTTGAGTGTTCTGTCCTAAAGGGTCATATGTTATCATTCATGTGTGGGAAACCTGAAAATATCTCCTTAATCTATTTTTCCTTCTCTGTAGAATCGATGATAATTTTTTAATTTTTAAAAGTCTATGATAGGGACTTCCCTGGCAGTCCATTGTTTAAGATTTGCCTTCCGATGCAGGGGGTGAGGGTTTGATCCCTAGTTTGGGAGCTAAGATTCTACATGTCTCATGGCCAAAACACCAAAACCTAAAACAAAAGCAATATTGTATCAAATTCAATAAAGACTTTAATAAAAATCAACCACATAAAAAATCTTTTTAAAAAATGTCTATGATAAACATAGCAAATCCAAGTCAAAATGGAACTACATGTTTACTAACTCATTGTTTCACAGAGCACTTCACATTTACATTAACTTCTCATCTGGCACTATATCCTATTTTAGACAGCTATGGGCAAGCATAACTCTCCAGTAACCAGAGGAAAATGAAGCATGAAAAGTCTGGTTCAGTAGCTTTTATATTCGCTTACGCAAGAGTTGATTCAGAATTGAATCACTTTTCATCCACATGAAATCTCTGGTCAGCGCTGGTCTCAGATTAATTTGCAAATGTTCAAATTCATATGTAAATGTTGCTGTCAGTGTGACAGTTGATATAAAATTATTAATTTTGTGTACAAACGTATGAAAATCTTGAAGGCACAGATTGTGTCTTGTGAGTGTTTATGTGTGCGTGTATGTTTGTGAGTGTGTACATGCATATTTTAACCACATTCCCATTCTATGAAAGAATAAGCAAGAAGATATATCAATTTATTTTTTATTGTGAAAAAAAAAATGGTCAATAATGGAAACTGACAGTGTCTTAAAAAAAGAATCCTTTGCTCCATACTCTTGAATTTTCTTACCTGAACCATAAAAGTCTCAGAACTTCTGTCTTTATCTGCAATCTCCACGTGCATGTCCAGGCACCCTTCACTCTCTTCCCCTTACATACACAACTGATTTCAGGAAAACATACAGACTTACTTAGGAGCACCCTTTGCACCCACCACCAGAGCTGTGAGCCCAGACAAGACACAGGCAAGGTTTTCCTTATTCTTTGTCTTTCCATCCTAACATTGCCTGAATATACACCTATGTTGAAGTCATCCTTGGATGGGCCATGTGTCTATATGCTCCTTGCTGTTTCCTCAGCCTGACATATCTCTTGATAGCCTGAGATATTACTTCTCCAACTGGCAAAGTCTTGGATAACATTCTAAGTCAACTTCTTGACTTCTTTCAGAAATCCTATCCAAACACCCGCTTAATGCACACTTGATCCCTACTCACTTAGTACACACTTGATCGCTACTCACTTCTTTGTACACTCACTATGTTTTCCACTTATCCCCATTACTATTTCTATTCATGTATGTCACAATATTTTTTAATTAATTCAGCACTTCTCACATGTCAGTCACCTTGTTTTGTACAATTGGTGAGACATGAAAGAGAAATAGAATATAAGTGAGCTATAAAAGGCATTTTTTATAATAGAGTTTTGAAACCAGAGTGGAGACAAAATCCACCTTAGTATCTCTCTCCATATATATATATATAAAACATAAATATCCACACACACATATATTTCTAACTCAAAGAAACTATGAGTCATGCTGTGTAGGGTCATCAAAGGACAGGTCATGGTGTAGAGTTCTGACAAAACGTGGTCAACTGGAGAAGGGAATTACAAATGACTTCAATATTCTTGCCTTGAGAACCCCATGAACAGAACGGAAAGGGGAAAAGTAGGACTCTGAAACATGAACTCCCCAAGTTGGTAGGTGCCCAACATGCTGGTGGAGATCAGTGGAGAACTAACTCAAGAAAGAATGAAGAGACGGAGCCAAAGCAAAAACAACACCCAGTTGTGGATGTGATTGGTGATGGAAGTAAAGTCCTATGCTGTAGAGAGAAATACTGCATAGGAAACTGAAATGTTAGGTCCATGCTGCTGCTCCTAAGTCGCTTCAGTCGTGACCGACCCAACTCTGTGCGATCCCATAGACGGCAGCCCACCAGGCTCCCTGTCCCTGGGATTCTCCAGGTGAGAACATTGGAGTGGGTTGCCATTTCCTTCTCCAATGCATGAAAGTGAAAAGTGAAAGTGAAGTCGCTCAGTCGTGTCCGACTCCTAGCAACCCCATGGACTGCAGCCTACCAGGCTCCTCCATCCATGGGATTTTCTAGGCAAGACTACTGGAGTGGGGTGCCATTGCCTTCTCTGGTTAGGTCCATGAATCAAGGCAAATGGGAAATGGTCAAACAGGAGATGGCAAGAGTGAATATTAACATTTTAGGAATCAGTGAACTAAAATGGACTGGAATGGATTAATTTAACTTGAGATCAGATCAGTTGCTCAGTCGTGTCCGACTCTTTGCGACCCCATGAACTGCAGCATGCCAGGCCTCCCTGTCCATCACCAACTCCTGGAGGTCACTCAGACTCACATCCATCGAGTCAGTGATGCCATCCAGCCATCTCATCCTCTGTCGTCCCCTTCTTCTCCTGCCCCCAATCCCTCCCAGCATCAGAGTCTTCTCCAATGAGTCAACTCTTCGCATGAGGTGGCCAAAATACTGGAGTTTCAGCTTTAGCATCATTCCTTCCAAAGAAATCCCAGGGCTGATCTCCTTCAGAATGGACTGGTTGGATCTCCTTGCAGTCCAAGGGACTCTCAAGAGTCTTCTCCAACACCAGAGTTCAAAAACATCAATTCTTCGGCGCTCAGCCTTCTTCACAGTCCAGCTCTCACGTCCATACATGACCACAGGAAAGACCATAGCCTTGACTAGGCGAACCTTTGTTGGTAAAGTAACGTCTCTGCTTTTGAATATGCTATCTAGGTTGGTCATAACTTTCCTTCCAAGGAGTAAGCGTCTTTTAATTTCATGGCTGCAGTCACCATCTGCAGTGATTTTGGAGCCCAGAAAAATAAAGTCTGACACTGTTTCCACTGTTTCTCCATCTATTTCCCATGTAGTGATGGGACCAGATGCCATGATCTTCATTTTCTGAATGTTGAGCTTTAAGCCAACCTTTTCACTCTCCACTTTCACTTTCATCAAGAGGCTTTTGAGTTCCTCTTCACTTTCTGCCATAAGGGTGGTGTCATCTGCATATCTGAGGTTATTGATATTTCTCCCAGCAATCTTGATTCCAACTTGTGTTTCTTCCAGTCCAGCATTTCTCATGATGTACTCTGCATATAAGTTAAATAAACATGGTGACAATATATAGCCTTGATGTACTCCTTTTCCTATTTGGAACTAATTTAACTTAGATGACCATTATATCTGGGGTTCCCTCTGAGCTCAGTTGATAAAAAATGTGCCTGCAATGCAGGAAACATGAGTTTGATTCTTGGGTCAGGAAGATCCCCTGGAGAAGGAAATGGCAACTCATTCCAAAATTCTTGCCTGGAGAATCCCACAGAGAGAGGAACCTGGCAAGCTACAGTCCCTAGGGCCACAAGAGTTGGACACGACTTAGCGACTAAACCACAACCACCACCATAATATCTACTACTATGGGCAAAAATCCCTTAGGAGAAATGGAGTAGCCATCATAGTCAACAAAAGAGTCCAAAATGCAGTACTTGGATGTAATCTCAAAAATGAATGAGACAGAATGATCTCTGTTCGTTCCAAGGCAAACCATTCAAAATCACAGTAACCCAAGTCTATGCCCTGACCAGTAATGCTGAAAAGCTGAAGTTGAACAGTTCTATGGAAAACTACAAGACCATCTAGAACTAACACCCAAAAAACAATGTCCTTTTAATTACAGGGGACTGGAATGCAAAAATATAAAGTCAAGAGATACCTGGAGTAACAGGCAAGTTTGGCCTTGGAGTACAGAATGAAGCAGGGCAAAGGCTAACAGAGTTTTGCCAAGAGAACACACTAGTCATGGCAAACACCCTCTTCCAACAACACAAGAGAAGACTCTACACATAGACATCACCAGATGGTCAATACTGAAATCAGATTGATTATATTCTTTGCAGCCAAAGATGGAGAAGCTCTATACAATCAGCAAAAACAAGACCAGGAGCTGACTGTGGCTCAGATCATGAACTCCTTGTTGCCAAATTCAGACTTAAATTGAACAAAGTATGGAAAACCACTAGACCATTCAGGTATGACTTAAATCAAATCCCCTACAATTATACAGTGGAAGTGACAAATAGATTCAAGGGATTAGATCTGATAGAGTGCCTGAAGACTATGGACAGAAGTTCATAACACTGTAACAGGAGGCAGTGATCAAGATCATCCCCAAGAAAAAGAAATGCAAAAAGGCAAAATGATCGTTTGAAGAGGCCTTACAAATAGCTGAGAAAAGAAGAGAAGCTAAAGGCAAAGAAGAAAAGGAAAGATATACCCATATGAATGCAAAGTTCCAAAGAATAGCATGGAGAGATAAGAAAGCCTTCCTCAGGAATCAATGAAAAGAAATAAGGGGAAACAATAGAATGTGAAAGACTAGAGATCTCTTCAAGAAAATTAAGGAAACCAAGGGAACATTTCATGCAAAGATGGGCTAAATAAAGAACAGAATTGGTATGGTCCTAACAGAAGCAGGAGATGTTAAGAAAAAGTGGCAAGAATACACAGAACTATACAAAAAAAGATCTTGATGACACAGATAACCATGATGGTGTTATCACTCATCTGTAGCCAGACATCTGGAATGTGAACAAAGTATCACTACAAACAAAGCTAGTGGAAATGATGGAATTCTAGTTGAGCTTTTTCAAATCTTAAAAGATGATGCTGTGGAAGTGTTGCACTTAATACACCATAAAATTTGGAAAACTCAGCAATGGCCACAAGACTGGAAAAGGTCAGCTTTCCTTCCAATCCCAAGGAAAGGCAATGTCAAAGAATGTTCAAACTATCACACAGTTGCACTCATTTCACACTCTAGCAAAGTAATGCTCAAAATTTTCTAAGTCAGGCTTCAAAGGTACATGAACCATGAACTTCCAGATGTTCAAGCTGGATTTAGAAAAGGCAGAGGAACCAGAGACCAAATTGCCAACATCTGCTGGATCATCGAAAAAGCAAGAGTTCCAGAAAAACATATATTTCTGCTTTATTGACTACACCAAAGCTTTTGACTGTGTGGATTTCAACAAACTGGAAAATTCTTAGAGATGGGAATACCAGACCACCTGACCTACCTCCTGAGAAATCTGTATGCAGGTCAAGAAGCAACAGTTAGAACTGGACATGGAACAGCAGACTGGTTACAAATCAGGAAAGGAGTACATCAGGCTGTATATTGTCATCCTGCTTATTTATATTCAGAGTACATCGTGACAAATGCCAGGCCAGATGAAGCTCAAGCTGGAATCAAGATTTCCGGGAGAAATATCAGTAACCTCAGATATGCAGATGATACCACCTTTATGGTAGAAAATGAAGAAGAACTAAAGAGCCTCTTGATGAAAGTGAAAGAGGAGAGTGAAAAAGTTGGCTTAAAACTCAACATTGAGAAAACTAATATCACGACATCTAGTCCCATCACTTCATTGCAAATAAATGGAGAAACAATGGAAAGAGTGACAGACTTTTTTGAGGGGCTCCAAAATCACTGCAGATGATGACTGAAGCCATGAAATTAAAAGACGCTTACTCCTTGGAAGAAAAGCTGTGACCAACCTATAGAGCATATTCAAAAGCAGAGACATTACTTTGCCAACAAAGGTCTATCTAGTCAAGACTATGGTTTTTCCAGTCTCCATACATGGAGGTTTCTCACATCCATGTATGGATGTGAGAGTTGGACTGTGAAGAAGGCTGAGCACCAAAGAATTGATGCTTTTGAACTGTGGTGTTGGAGAAGACTCTTGAGAGTCCCTTGGACTGCAAGGAGATCCAACCAATACATCCTAAAGGAAATCAGTCCTGAATATTCATTGAAAAAGCTGCTGCTGAAGCTGAAACTCCAATACTTTGGCCACCTGATGCGAACTGACTCATTTAAAGAGACCCTGAAGCTGGGAAAGATTGAAGGCACGAAGATAAGGTGGTGACAGAAGATGAGATGGTGGGATGGCATCATTGACTTGATAGACAGGAGTTCGAGTAAGCTCTGGGAGCTGGTGATGGCTAGGGAAGCCTGGCATGCTGCAGTCCATGGGGTTCCAAAGAGCTGAACATGACAGAGTGACTGAATTGAACCTATGTTTGTTTTTAATCTCTGAACGATGTAGAACCCAAACTAGAGCCTTCTAATGAAATATAAGCCCCTTGTGTTGGGATTTGAGTTCTGTTAAATAATTGTAGCAAGTATAGCTCACCTTTGCAAATAGGAGTCTGATTTTTTAATGTTAAATGTTAGGGAGGATATTGGCCTCTTCCAAATGTTGTTGATGCTAAGATGCCAGGAGTTCCAATGTAAAACTCTCCTAGTGGGAATGGATAAGTATTCAGTAGTATACCAAAATATATCACGTGTCCTTAAACATGCAAGATGATTAGATTAGAACTTCAAATTCAGTACAAATTTTCCTTTTATGGGTCACTTCTATTTCCCATTTTAATATTCTGGCTTTTACAATGGGGTGTAATAGAAGGTTGATACGGAAATAGACCTTGGAAAATGGAGCAATGAAGGAAAATGTTTTAACTCATAATGTTCCTTGTCATAATTACTTATTTGAACTTTGAGGCATTATATTGCTTAGTTCTACATTGCTGGCAAACATCTCACAGCCTCTAATACCTCCCAAGATTATCTAAACCAAAGACAACTCCAGTGGACAGAGAGTTCTGAAAGGCTCTCAGTCATTCCATGAAGTGTATAATATATTCTCTCCATTTTATAGATGGAAAAAACCTGAGATGATAAAGAGATTACTGTGGATTACCTAATTCCTGGTGTTAATAATAGTAACAAAATTTCAACATGCATCTGTTTAGTTCAAAACCTGTCTTCTTTTCTACTTTTTAGTTTTTCATTCAGTGAATGTACCTGACATGTCTTCAATCACAAGTAGACCCTAAAAATGCAATGGTGGGGAATCTGTAATTGTTGTTTATTATTTATTATGGACTGTTTAAGTTGTGATACTTGCTCTCAAGGGGTTTGCAGTCTCTATTGAGGCTTATTGAAATCCTAATTTAAATATTATTGGTTCAAAGTATGATTTGCATAGTTCAGAGAGGTTGACCAGTTGCCCAAGATCACACAGCTTGTGATGTGGCAGTAAGGTTAAGAATTCTCAGTTACTCCAGGTTTTGTATTATTTCATTATATCATGCTGTATACCAGATTATATTTTAAAAACAATAAATAAGCACATGAGTTTTTCTAGATTTAAGTTCCAAATGTTAAATACAAAATTTATTCTGTATGTTCATGAGAGTTGTTAGTTTTGGAAAGTGCCTCCTTGATGTGAAATAGAGCATAGAATACAAACCTCATTTGGATATGCGAACGGTTTCATTTTTTAATGGGCAATAATGGCCTGTAATCAAACTATAGCTTGTTAGGTAAATAAACGATTACCTTGTTTGTTGGAAATTTAAACATGGGCTAATTCATTCATTTGTAAATTGTTCAGTCAGTTTCCATCAGCCTACATTGTCTTAGGCTGTGTTTATGCCTATGTGTGGGTAAGGGTGTATTGGGGATCTGGATAAATTCAGGTTTAAGACTGGAGATCCACTCCACCCTCAAACAGCTCTAGGAGCCAGTGATAAGGTAGCTACCTAGCTCAGGATTGAGAGAAAGATCATTCAGTTAACCATCACCCAATAACAGGTGTGTGTGTTTTTTTTTTTTTTTACATGAGAGGCAAGCTTCTGGGAATTTGGTCCTTTTGTTTCTTAGTTCTCTTATTTTAATAATGATTCTTACTCCTTGAAACACCACGACTGTTCTATACACATTCGCATATATCTGTTGGCTCCTAAATATGCCACTCTTTAACTTCCATCATTAAAAATTCACACATCAGAGCATTAAATTTGCATTATTTGTTGTTACTATTCAATTGCTATGTCATGTCTGACTCTGTGACCCCATGGGCTGCAGCACGCCAGGCTACTCTGTCCTTCACTATTTCCCAAAGTCTGCTCAAATTCATGTGCACTGAATCAGTGATGCAGTCTAACCATCTCCTCCTCTGCTGCCCTCTTTTCCTTTTGCTTTCCATCTTCCCCAGCATCAGGGTCTTTTCCAATGAGTTGGTTCTTTGCATCAAGTGGCCAAAGTATTGGAGTGTCAGCTGCAACATGTTTACACTATATGTAAAAAATTAACATTAGTATCAAAAACAGCACCTGGAGACTAACAGAAGCAATAAAAATAGGAATAGCATTCTGCTGAGAACTTGAAAATGCCGATTATTTTCTAGTGAAAAATTTACAATAAGTGAAAGAAATTTGCCTTGATTGTGACTGTTTTTAAACTTTTTCTCCATGTAAGTTTCTGACTTAAAACTATGAAAACAGTTTTTTTAATCTATTTTACCAGGACCCAGTGATATCAGTGGACAAGCACTTGTGTATGGATATCAGGTCTTCCTACTGGTCAGGCACCATCCGTGTCCTCTCATCAAGTGAGCAGTGATTTTATTTTTGGCATTTTGAACACTTTGTGGCAGGAATGAGAAAAGAAGAAGCTGTTTCTCTCCTCAAAAAAAAAAAAAAAAAAAGAGAGAGAGAGAGAAAGTGGAGTGAGAGCAAGCTCAGTAAAATTAATGACTGGGAAAACAAGCAGACTGAATCCAATTTTTTCATTAAATTGCCTAGCTTCAATTACTCTAATTGGGTTCCAAGTGTCCTAAATATATTTGAATAGGGACTGCCAGTTTCTCACAATTCTCTGCTTTCAATGTGGCTGAGGTTTTTTCCAAGCCTGTTCTCTGGGTGAGAGCTCTGCCCAGCCTGAGTATCTGAGGCACAAATAGGAGAACCTAGAAGAGACTCTGCTTTAGGTTTCCCACAACTGGTCACAGCTCTATTCACAGGAAGGGAGATGGTTTAGAACAGAGCAGACAGGTGTCTATACAGAATTCATAATATGGAATTTAAGCTGGCTGATGATATTCACAAATGCTAGGAAGGAGCTGCACACAACTGTTAGAACCTGATATTTTTTAGCATAGGAAAGATTTTTTTACTTGGAACAGTGATTGCTTTACATCCACCCAGAAGTTGTAGTAAGTGATCTGTTGATGGAGTAAAATACTCTTCTCTTCCCTTTGAAAAAGGTTGTTTTTAATCTATTAAAAAAGATGGCCCTTGTATTTTTATGTAAAATAAGGCCACTGCTCTGTCACTATAAACTTGATTCACATGAGCATTTTTATGGGTCTCCATGTTCATAGTCAAGGAGCAAAACCTATTTGGTGGGAGGCACTGACATTTTGATTGTAGAAGAAGGAAATGGCAATAATTTCTCGGAAGCTGGGCAGATTATAAAAGAGATATAGAAAATGCGACCCAGGCTGATACTGTAACACCTTTAAAACACAGATGGTTGGCAGCACTCTGATAAGATGTCCCCCCACTGCATAAAAGTACAAAGACTGAATAAATCAAATGCCCACCCCTGAGAACCATTAAGCACGTGGAATGATTTTCCCTGTGTTTCATTCCTTGTTCTGTTGGGATGACCTCAGGCAAGATGAAGAAGCTGTACATGATAAAGCCCCCAAACCTCTAACCTTTTCAAATTCAGTAAGGTATTTTATGATAACTGTTCTCCAGTTACATATATACAAATTTCCTGCAGCACCAAATAATTGTTCTGACTAGCTGCACACTTGTTCTATTCTTGCAACTCCAACCTCTGAAAAATGTAGCAAATGTGGAACTAGAGAATAAACATAATCACTGTTAAGTGTCCCAAAAGTCATCCTCAAAGGTGTTACCAAGGAAAGTCTATAGCATAGATAGCAAAGGGAGGGACTTATTTTGGTTTTTCCTTAAAATAAGAGACCAAATAACTACAATAATTATATGTTAAGGTTGCTTCACAGAGGGTGAGATGGTTGGATGGCATCTCCAACTCGATGGACATGAGTCTGAGCAAGCTCCGGGAGTTGGTGATGGATAGGGAAGCCTGGCATGCTGCAGTCCCTGGGGTCGCAAGGAGTTGGACATGACTGAGTGACTAAATTGAAAATTGTTTCAATACAATGATAAATTGCTGCCATTCATTGAAAAAAAATCTCATTTTACATCCTTCCAGTGTCTTCAGGATGCATTAGTCTCTATTATTCTCTGTTGTCCTCACTTTTGTCTTTAGTCCAAATACAAAGAACAATCAATATATCATAGCACTTAGGAGCACGATTTGAAGTCAAACAGAAAGGTTTCCAAGTTCTAGTGCTACCATTAATTGTATGTACATGAGCAACTTACTTTACATCTCTAGGCCTTGGTTTCCATGAAAATGTAAATAATATTAGTACCTTTCTCATGGGTCTGTTGTAAAGAGTAATTGAAACATTACATGTGAAGAATAGCACATAATGAGACTTTCATAGTAAGCCCTCAGGAAACACTAGTTACTACAATTATAACAATAATTATTATTATTAGATGGTTGATATGATGAAAAGTACTGCTGTCAGTACAGATTATTTGTTAAAATACCACATATTTTCCCACTAAAATCAGAACTGTTTCATTTTAAAACTTAGTCTGGGTGAGGAAGAGAGGGAGTTTCTCACTGAACTCGGGTTGTGCTCTCCGTCTAGTTATAGAAAGGACTCAAGAAGTGTTAAAAGAATAGCAAGAGGATAAAGAAAGGAAGAAGAAAATGAAGTCACTCAGTCATCCAACTCTTTGCGACCTCATGGACTGTAGCCTACCAGGTTCCTCTGTCCATGGGATTTTCCAGGCAAGAATACTGGAGTGGGTTGCCATTGCCTTCTCCAAGAGGATAAAGATATTAAATAATAAACCATTTCCTCTATATTCCCTGCTGCTGATAAATTCCAGTACAGTGGAATACACAGTTCCGTGGGGACAGTGCCACCATAAGGTTGATTAGCTTGTTGTTTTAGTTTTAGTTTTGGCCCTGCCAGGTGGCATGTTGGGTCTTAGTTCTCTGACCAGGGATTGAGCCTATGTTCTGTGCATTCAAAGCATGGGGTCCTAACCACTGAACAGAGAGGAAAGTCCCCCACTGTAAGTTCTTATTGCACAAAACCCGGCAGCGCTCTTATTTCTCTGTTCTCACTCCCCTCGCTATACCGACAGGTCTTTGTCCTGGGTTCCTGGCATGGATCTTCCAAAAGCCTTGCCATGTCCTGAGTGGTAGGGGTGGCTTTGTTATATTAATGAGATATCCCTGCAGAGCCTCTAGAGAACTCCAGGTTAGGGGTTGGGCACCAGAAACACCCGCCACCTGATTTTCAGAAGTTTGGAGTATTCAAACACCTGACCTTTGAGGAGAAGTTAGGGGTCTGGAGATTGAATTCAATCACATGACCAATGATTTAATGAATCATGACTACATAAAAACCACATAAGATTTATGTCACATGAGTTTAGCAAAATAGAAATATAATCACACACACATTTTGTATTCTAGCTAATAATATTCATATAATCATAATACTGCAAATGCTACTTGTAAGTGCTACTTACTGGTTTTCAATGTTTAGACTAACTAAGATACATTCAGTATTTAATTTTGGCAGCACATTGGAATTGCTTGGAAAGAATCAATAATATCTAATATAGATAAATAAAGAAAGAGAGGTTGAAGAACATTATTTAAAGTTATGAAGATAATCACCAATAGTATTTAAAAAAACAAAACTAGGCTAATTAGGAAAATCTTTAAGTATGAGGGTAGCAAAGGAGGTAGAAAGTAGACTAAGTATCTAAAATCAATTAATCAAGAAATTGAAGTAAGATAGCACCCTCATGTTTATAGCAACATTACTTACAATAGCCAAGATATGGAACCAAACTAAGTATCTACTGATGGATGAATAGATAAAAAAGTAGTATATGTATATATACATATATACTAATATATATAAGTACTATATACACATATTATATAACTATATAAAATATAAATATATTAAATCATATAAAGAAGGAAATTCTGTCATTTGAGATGACGTGGATGGACCTTGACATCATTGTGCTAAGTGAAATAAGTCAGACAGAGAAAGACAAATACTGTATGATTTCACTTTTATGTGGAATCTAGAAAAACAAACAGCAACTGGGAAAAAATGAGCTCATAAATACAGACAATAGATTGAGTGTTTCCAGAAGTGAGGATGGGGAATGCATGAAGATTGTCAAAAAGTACAAACTTTCGGTTATAAGATAAAAGTTCTGGGACTGCATGGTGACTATATATAAGAACACTGGCTATATATTTGAAAGTTGCTAAGTGAGTAACTCTTAAAAGTTCTGATCTCATACACATACACACACATTTGTAACTGTGTGGTGACGGATGTTAACTAAACCTATTGTGGTAATCATTTTGCAATGCACACATGTTTCAAATTATTGCATTGTACACAGAAAATTGTCTGTTATACGTCAATTAGATCTCAATTAACAAAAAAAAGAAATAGAGGCACAAACACCTTAGAATAATATCTGTATTCAAGAGAACAGCTAAATACATTAAAATATATATAGGCTATGCTATGCTAAGTCACTTCAGTCGTGTCCGACTCTGTGTGACCCCACAGACGGCAGCCCACCAGGCTTCCCCGTCCCTGGGATTCTCCAGACAAGAACACTGGAGTGGGTTGCCATTTCCTTCTCCAATACATGAAAGTCAAAAGTGAAAGTGAAGTCGCTCAGTCATGTCCTACTCTTAGCGACCCCATGTACTGTAGCCTACCAGGCTCCTCCATCCATGGGATTTTCCAGGCAAGAGTACTGGAGTGGGGTGCAACTCACCCCTAGAAAATGATCCTGGGAAGAGGTGGTATGGAGAGAAATTTTTGCTTTTAATTTTGTACCTTCAGTGATGTGGAATGATTTTAAAACTAGGTGCATGATCTTCATTTAAAATTATTTTATTAAAACAGTATTTTTCAAAGCCGTTTTCAAACTTTACAATTAAAGGTCACATGGAAATTCTCTAATACAAAGTAGGGAAAACATCAGGCACAATATTATATCACTCTTTTCTTTTGAAAGCCAAGGTCAGAGTTAACTCACCAAATTAATATGACATTCAGTTATTTAGTTAACTTGAACCAAGAAATATATACTATAATTATATTATAGCACTTGTCCCAACCCATTCTAGATAAGCTATTAAATACTTTATATACTCAGTAAGTGAAATAGAAACTCATTTTACTTAAGCTGTCAGATTTTAATAAGAGATTTTTAGAAGAAATCAGTATTATTTAAATTACCTATTCATTGATATATAATTTCTATAGATCACATCCACACAAATGAACATGTTTTTCTACACTATAGTATTGTCTGTTGTTCATTCTTCCTCTTTCAGTCACTATGGTCTAAAACTACTGTCTGTCTTTAAAAGAAAAAAAAATTTATGAAGTGCATTTGAGTTGACAAGTACTGCAGACTACAGTAGATCTGCAACTGATATGGATTAAAGTTCTTTCAAATCAAACAGTTTGCAAGGTTATAGTAGGGAGCTCACATCTGAAATGACATAAATCTAACCTTTTTTTTTTAAAGTATTACCTTATTAACACTGGTCAACTGGTCATTATTTTTATTGTTCATAATAGCAACCTATGGTAACAAGGTGTATTATAAAATGCTCACAAAGAACTTTGAAATGTATTACCTTAGATAAGCTCACAAATAGTACATAAAATTGATATTAAATCCCCATTTTAGAACTGATGAAACTGAGACAGCATAATAATTTTCTAAAATTCTACAGCTTTTTTAATGAGAAAACAGGACTCTCAGCCAGTTCTTCCGCTCCTTCTCCTCCACCTCATGCTTCTTGCTGGAACTCAATGACTTGAAAGAAACCACCTGTTTCACAATTTTGGTATATAGATCATTGAATAGTTTAGTCAAAAGAATATAAGACTATATTACCTGTCTTCATTAAGCATTTTACAAACTAGAAGAGCACTATATCCTTACAAATGTTCCATCTCAGAATGATTTGGAAAATAAAAATGACAATTTAACTTCTTATTTATGCCAGAACATCTAATTTTCTTAGATTAACTGTAAGGTGACTTGCCTCACAGCATTTGGAACTACGTTTCAGTGCAAAAATTATAATTGTTAGGCACCAACAGTAAACAAAGAATTCAGCTAAATATGTGTTTTATGGAAAATTGGTTATGTTTTGTCCGGCTGCTTTACAGGACTCCACTCACTGGCTGAAGCATCCAGTGATTGAGTGATTATAATTTCAAGGTTGAATTGCAAGATGAGCATTAAAAATTATTTCGGCTGTAATGGTTGTGGCAGCCAAAGCTTTTCTTTGCAAGAGCCAAAGTTTATGAGAGATATTCCAGAAATGTGTCTTTAAATATCAAGAACAAGTGGCTAGCAACTCAGGAGAACAATGTTTTTCTATTAATATGGATTAATGAAGATACTAGATGCAAAATACTTGCAGCTTATCTATCCTAGGAGGAGATTTAAAAATCCTTTCCAGAATGGGTTGAAGGCAAAACCGGTGGGAAGAAAGTGGTGGGAGACAAAAGGAATCAAGAGAGCCATAATTTGTGATGTGGTGAGGCCTTTCTTTGTTCCTCTTCTTGGATTTGAATCTCCAGCCTAGTGGTGGGATAGAGAATAAGACTCAACTCCCAGGAGAGACATGTTCCTTTATGGGGGGGGGACGGACCGCTGTCAACAAAAACCAACAAGGAGGTGTGATGGGCATAAGGAAATGAACGGGCTGGTAAGAAGAGGAAACAGGACACAAGAAAAACCAGAAGCAGGACAGCGGCAAGGATATGGGGAGGACAGGGACAGCGTATCAGACTCATCTGCCTTGCGGGGAAGAGAAAAGAGGGAAACAGCCTGAATTCAAATACTTACATAAAAGATACAATATGCAGGATTACAGTATTTTAAAACTATTTATATTTTTGCAGTCATTGGAAATAATAATAGTAAAGAGTAACCAATCAGTAATTTGAATTGAGTTCTAGAAAATAAAGTTGTGTTTTTGTACATCTCAAGGTGGGAATTTTTTACCAGTGGAAATACAGGAAAAGTAGGTAGATATTAAATTAATGCCTGTCTAGAAAGAATGACCAATATTTAATTGTTTTAAATAAACTGGGATATGAAACATCAAATCCAGAACTTACACATGAGGAAGGCAAAAATGTCAACACGTGGAGACCAAGGGTAAACAACAGAGAAAATTTGGGGCTGTGTCTCCTGATTCAATTTCTTGTTAGAATCTAAAAATAGGTTAGGGCTTTCCTGGTGGCTCAAACAGTAAAGAATCTGCTTGCAAGGCAGGAGATCTATGTTCAATCCCTGGGTCAGAAAGACCCCCTGGAGAAGGGACTGGCAACCCACTCCAGTATTCTTGCCTGGAGAATTTAATGGACAGAAGAGCCTGATGAGCTACTGTCCACGGGATTGTAGAGACTCCGACATGACTGGGCAACTAACACTTTCACTTTTTCACTTCACAGTATTATTAACTAAAATACAGATTTTTGTTTTCAAATTTCACATTTCATACCTTTAAGTATAAGCTGTATCATAACATAATTCTGATTTTTTTAATGGTTTTCTGGTTTAACAGTGTCTTGTGTTTGTTTGCTTTAAAACGTAATTCTTTCAATAATTCTCTTCCTGAGAGTTCAATAGTTGAAAGACCTATTGAGACAAAACTTTTGAGAAGGTATGTATGTTTACATTTGTCCCACTCTTTTCCCTGTAGCTCATTTGTCAATAGCCATACTTGCCTTGTGGTTCTTTAAAGAGACTCTTGCCTTAAAGGCTTTGCGCTCACTCTTCCTTCTGCTGCCTGAATGCTCTTGCCATAAACATCCACAGAAGTTATCTCCCTTACCTCTTGCAAGTCCTTATTCAGATTCTGCTTTGAATGTGGCAACCTGACCCTCCATGGAGCACTGCTGTTGCCCCTCACCCTGCTCTACTTCTCTTGTTTTAATATCACTCATTACCTTCTAAATATTATGTAATTTACCCATTCATTACTAGCTTACTGGGCACTCAATGCTACCCACACTGAAATGTAAGTTCTAGGTGGGCAGGGAGCTTTGTCTTCCTTTTTTTACTGATAAACTCCAAGCACCTAGAATAGCACTTTGCATTCAGAGAAGGCAATCAATAAATGCACGTGGAACAAAAGTGTTCACATTTCACATCCAATCTCAAATATTTCTTACGTTGTTTCATCTTTTAAAATAAGATATGAGTTAATCTCTCAAGTTCTGAAGATCGAAGGGGACTGACAGTCTCAGTGTCTCCACTAATTTCTAGACTGATTCTTTCAAACCCAGTGAACCCTCACTTTGGAACATTTGTTCTAAGAGTCTACTGTCCATCTCAAACCACCTGTTTTTTTCTCGTTCAGGAAGTGCTTTTTTGCACGAGACCTCATCCTCTTATTTCATCACTTGCACAAACTCTGAGTTCTGACCAGAAATTAATATAGTATCCCAACATTCCTAGGCTCTTAGGTGCTCTTGTCCATTTCATTTCACACCCTTTAAAACTCTCACATCCCTCCCCCAGTTTGGTCTCTCGATGGTCCATCATCCTGCTATAAGCAACACTGTTTGATCTACACCTTTGGATGACAGTTTTATTCCCTTCACCCAACAATTTGTACTCCCCTAACAGGCCCCTTCATCCTCTATTTTCTAGGGAGGAGTTTACAGCAGATATGTCCATGTTCTTTATAGCATCATACTGTACTTCTATCACCAGTCACATCCACAACTGGGTGTTGTTTTTGCTTTGGTTCCATCACTTCATTCTGTCTAGGGTTACTTCTCCACTCTTCTCCAGTAGCATATTGGGCACCTACTGACCTGGGGAGTTCATCTTTCAGGGTCATATCTTTTTTGCCTTTTCATACTGTTCATGGGGTTCTCAAAGTAAGAATATTGAAGTGGTTTGCCATTCCCTTCTCCAGTGGACCAAGTTTTGTCAGAACTCTCCACCATGACCCATCCATCTTAGGTGGTCCTACTCAACACAGCTCATAGTTTCATTGAGTTAGACAAGGCTATGGTACATGTGATCAATTTGACTAGTTTTCTGTGATTGTAGTTTTCATTCTGTTTGCCCTCTGAGGGATAAAGATAAGAGGCTTTGGGAGCTTCCTGATGGGATAGACTGACTATGGGGGAAGCTAGGTCTTGTTCTGATGGGAGGTGGAGGAGGGCATACTCAGTATATCTTTAATCCAAATTTCTGTTGATGGGCAAGGCTGTGTTCCCTCCCTGTTGTTTATCTGAGACCAAACTATGGTGGGAGTAATGAAGATAATGGTGACCTCCTTCAGAAAGTCCCATGCATGCACTGCCCCACTCAGTGCCCTTGATCCTGCAGCAGGCCCCTGCCAACCCACACCTCTACCAGAGACTCTTAGACATTCATAGACAAGTCTGGGTCAGTCTCTAGTGGGGCCATTGCTCCTTTCTCCTGGGTCCTGATATGCAAAAGATTTTGTTTGTGCCTCTGAGAGTCTGTTTCCCCACTAATGTGTAAGTTCTGGCAGCTCTATGGTAGGGTTAATGGCAACCTCCTCCAAGAGGGTTTATGCCATACTCAGGTCTGCTGTATCTAGAGCCCCTGCCAGCCACTGTTCACTGGTACCTCTGCAGGAGACCCTCAAAAGGCAAGTCTGTCTGAGTCTCTCTGGGGCCTCCTGGAGCGTATAAGATTTTGTCTGAGCCCTCCAAGCATCTCTGGCAGGCATGGGGTTTGATTCTAAATGCAATTTTGCCCCTCCTACCAACTTTCTGGGGCTCTTCTTTGCCCTTGGACATAGGGTAGCTTTTTATGATGGGATCCAACATTCTTCTGTCGATGGTTGTTCGGCAGCAAGTTGTAATTTGGAGATCTTGCAAGAGAACATGAGTGCATGTCCTTCTACTCCTCCATATCTTCTTTACTTTATATCAGAAGTAAAGTCAAATGCTGTAAAGAACAATATTGCATAGAATGTTAGGTCTATGAATCAAGGTAAATTGGAAGTGGTCAAACAGGACATGGCAAGAGTGAATATGGACATTTTAGGAATCAGTGAACTAAAATGGACTGGAATGGGAAATTTTAATTCAGATGAACATTATATCAGTTATTGTGGACAAGAATCCCTTAGAAGAAATGGAGTAGCCATCATAGTCAACAAAAGAGTCCTTGGGTGCAGACTCAAAAACGACAGAATGATTTCTGTTTTTTTCCAAGGCAAACCATTAAATATCACAGTAACTCAAGTCTAGGTCCAAACCACTTATGGCAAAGAAGCTGAAGTTGAACAGTTCTATGAAGACCCACAAGACCTTCCAGAACTAACACCCAAAAAAGATGTCCTTTTCATTACAAGGAACTGGAATGCAAAAATAGGAAGTCAAGAGATACCTGGAGTAACAGGGAAGTTTAGCCTCGGAGTAAAAAATGAAGAAGGGCAAAGGCTAACAGAGTTATGCCAAGAGAATACACTCGTCATAACAAACACCCTCTTCCAACAACACAAAAAACTCTACACGTGGACATCACCAGATGATCAATATTGAAATCAGATTGATTATATTCTTTGCAGCCAAAGAGAGAGAAGCACTATACAGTCAGCAAAAACAAATGCGGGAGATGTCTTGGCTCAGATCATGAACTCCTTATTGACAAATTCAGACTTAACTTGAAGAAAGTAGGGAAAACCACTAGACCATTCAGGTATGACCTAAATCAAATCTCTTATGATTATACAGTGGAAGTGACAAAGATTCAAGGGATTAGATCTGATAGACAGAGTGCCTGAAGAACAATGGATGGAGATTCATGACATTGCACAGGAGGTAGTGATCAAGACCATCCCCAAGAAAAAGATATGCAGAAAGGCAAAATGGTTGTCTGATCAGATCAGATCAGATCAGTCGCTCAGTCATGTCTGACTCTTTGCGACCCCATGAACTGCAGCACGCCAGGCCTCCCTATCCATCACCAGCTCTCAGAGGTCAGTCAGACTCACATTCATCAAGTCAGTGATGCCATCCAGCCATCTCATCCTCTGTCGTCCCCTTCTCCTCCTGCCCCCAATCCCTCCCAGCATCAGAGTCTTCTCCAATGAGTCAACTCTTAGCATGAGGTGGCCAAAATACTGGAGTTTCAGCTTTAGCATAGGAGCCCTTCAAATAGCTGAAAAAAGAAGAGAAGCTAAAGGCAAAGAATAAAAGGAAATATATACACATTTGAATGCAAAGTTACAAAGAATAGAAAGGAGAGATAACAAAGCCTTCCTCAGTGATCAATGCAAAGAAATAGAGGAAAACAATTAATGGGAAAAACTAGAGATCTCTACAAGAAAATTAGAGATACCAAGGGAACTTATCATGCAAAGATGGGCACAATAAAGAACAGAATTTGTATGATCCCAACAGAAGCAGAAGATATTAAGAAGAGGTGGCAAGAATACACAGAAGAACCGTACAAAAAAGATTTTCATGACCCAGATAACCATGATAGTGTGATCACTGGACTAGAGCTAAACATTATGGAATGCCAAGTCAAGTGGGCCTTAGGAGGCATCACTACAAAGCTAATGGAGGTAATGGAATTCCAGTTGAGCTTTTTCAAATCCTAAATGATGATGCTGTGAAACTGCTGCACTCAATATATCAGCAAATTTGGAAAACTCAGCAGTGGCCACGGGACTGGAAAAGTTTACTTTTCTTTCCAATCCCCAAGAAGACAATGCCAAAGAATGCTCAAACTACCACACAATTGCACTCATGTCACATGCTAGCAAAGAAATGCTCAACATTATCCAAGGCAGGCTTCAACATTATGTGAACCGTGAACTTCCAGATGTTCAAGCTGGATTTAGAAAAGGCAGAGGAACCAGAAATCAAATTGGCAACATCCACTGGATCATCAAAAAAGCAAGAGAGTTCCAGAAAAACATCTACTTTTACTTTATTGACTACATCAAATGCCTTTGATTGTGTGGATCAAAACAAACTGTGGAACATTCTTAAAGAGATGGAAATACCAGACCATCTGACCTGCTTCTGAGAAATCTGTATGCAGTTCAAGAAGCAACAGTTAGAACTGGACATGGAACAGCAGACTGATTCCAAATCGGGAAAGGAGTACATCAAGGATGTATATTGTCACCCTGCTTATTTCGCTTATATGCAGAGTACATCATGCAAAATACCGGGCTGGATGAAGCTCAAGAAGGAATCAAGATAACCGGGAGAAATATTACTAACCTCATATACACCACCTTTATGGTAGAAAGCGAAGAACTAAAGAGCCTCTTGATGAAAGTAAAATAGGAGAGAGAAAGAGTTGGCCTAAAACTCAAAAATCAGAAAACTAAGATCATGGTATCTGGTCCCATCACTTCGTGGCAAATAGATGGGGAAACAATGGAAACAGTGACAGGCTTTATTTTGGGGAGGCTCCAAAATCACTGCAGATGGTGACTACAGCCATGAAATTAAAAGATGCTTGGTCCTTGGAAGAAAACCTATGACCAACCTAGCAGCATATTAAAAAACAGAGACATTACTTTGCCAACAAAGGTCCATCTATTCAGAGCTACGATTTTTCCAGTAGTCATGTATGAATGTGAGAGTTGAACTACAAAGAAAGCTGTGCGCTGAAGAATTGATGCTTTTGAACTGTGGTGTTGAAGACTTGAGAATCTCTTGGACTGCAAGAAGACCAAATCAGTAAATCCTCAAGGAGACCAGTCCTGACTATTCAGTGGAAGGACTGATGCTAAAGTTGAAACTTCAGTACTTTGGCCACCTGATTTGAAGAACTGACTCACTGGAAAAGATCCTGATGCTGGGAAAAATTGAGGGCAGGAGAAGGGGACGACAGAGGATGAGATGGTTGGATGGCATCACTGACTGGATGGACATGAGTTTGAGCATACTCCGTGTATTGGTGATGGACAAGGAAGCCTGAGGTGCTGCAGTCCATGGGGTTGTAAAGAGTCAGACACGACTGAGCAGCTGAACTGAGTGACTGACTGATATCCATGTTTGCATGCCAACGAGGGTCACCCACAAGCCCTTGTCTCTGTGTCTCCTGAAACTTTAAAATCAGGCTTCTTTTATTGAACTGTTACCCTGACAGCTCATACAAGACATGTTTTATGACTAAGGAATTTATTTTTTTTATCTTACAGCCCCATGAGGCAAGTTTTTAAAATAATTTCAACAAAACAATTTACTTCAAATGTCTTCAATTACATTTAAAATTTCAATGGTTCAAATCTTGACCCGTAGGAAAGTGTTATGTCAGTATAAGAGCTCTATGCCCAATTTTTTCTTGTCTATAGCCAGTGAGGACTGAATTTAAAAAAAAAAAAACAACTCTAAATTCTACCTTTTCAGACACTTATTAAATATAGTCTCCATTCTAACGTCTGTGCCCTCAGTAATCTCACTTTTGGGACCTTTCCCCTTCAGCTTAGTGTTTCAGCTGTTTAATAATCCTTCTAACTTCCCTTGACCCTGAACTACAGTGTTTCATCATGATCATTTCAATTTTTCAGCTACTCTTCAACCACTTATGGGGGCAGAAAAATAATTTTTTTTATGAGAATGCTACGTATCAAATATCTACATTAAGGTACAGCACATACAAAAAGTCTTTTTTTTTAAGGAAAATTATAAATGGTCTTGATGATAACAGAATGATATTGTGGTATCTTACTCTATAGAATCTGAAATATTAAGAAAGATAAATGAAATTAATTAAGTATATATATATTAGATGCATATGTGTGCTACACAAACACACACACACACACACACACACACACACACACACACACACACATGCATGAAGAAGACGTAAGCAAGTAAAAAGTCTTCCCTGGTGGCTCAGCAGTGAAGAAGTTGCCTGTAATGCAGGAGATATGGGTTCATTTCCTGGGTCAAGAAGATCCCCTGGAGGAGGAAATTGAAACTGCTCCAATATTCTTGCTTAGAAAATTCTATGGATAGAGGAACCTGGAGGGTTACAGCCCACAGAGTTGCAAAGAGTTAGACACGACTTCGTGACTAAACAACAACAAAGGAAGGAAAAAACAGGAAGGGAAGCTGTGTTGTATTTTTCATTATGATATGATGTCCTCATGCTACATGGTGAAGAATTTTTTTTAAATGAATGAGTGGGATGAAGAGAGCAGGGCTTTGCAGCTGTAATTTATTTCTGAGACAGAAGGATAATTGTGCTCTCCAGCTCCGTAAATCTCAGCCCTAGTTGAGTTATAGGCAGGTCCTGACAGGACAAGCTGAATAGTTGAATGCAGGCAGTATAAATGATAAGAAAGACATTTGAATAAGAAACTATTAAGTTCAAAGATTTGAGAAAACTAACATGGCAATGTGCTGGCTCAAACATACAATCAGACCTGTGAGCTTTCACAAAACACAATTTCTTGGTTGTTACTTGACTATTTTTCATACTGATAGATGTTTTGCCCTTGGGGTGCACTGCTTTGCACATAAAGAATGATTCTTCTTTGTTCCCATTAGTTTGAAAGACAAGACAGTGACACTGTGTAGAACAGAGTCCAGTATGAACACTATATTCAGAACAAAACCACTTTCAAAAGCCCTATTCCGATGATAAAGAAACAGAGATGATATTTTTTTGTGTCTGAATTTGTGATCCCTGCAGTATGAGGGGAAAGACATCGCATGTGTCCCCTGAATAACAATGAAGTATTGGAAAGCAATGACATTCTAATCACTGCCTCAAATGTCAGTGCAAGGATGCTGTGGGTAGCAGCCCTGGTACATAAGTTAACAGCTTTACTGTAAAACCACAAGGGAGCAATTAATGGAAAGCTGCTACTAACCTTCATGAATTCCATTGCTCAAGTGTCTAGAGAAAAAGGTCTAATTATAGTTCTAACCTTTCCCAATGGGCCATGAATGACTCTCTAAATATAGGATGTTGTGTAAGAAAAACTAGGATGAAGACATGAAATTGACATATAATTGAATTTCCTAATTCAGTGCACCCATGATAAAACAACAAATAATATTGGCAACTTGACTTTTAGTAGTTTCTCATTAAAACAAAAATGAGAAACTTTGTGAAAAGATATATGCAATTCATGTGAAAGATATAGTAGATATACTACCAGAATATTATACTATATCTTAACTAAAAACATAATAATTTAGAAGGCAAAAATTATGTCTGAAGAAAGAACTAGTACAAGCAGGGAATGTGAGACTTAAAAATCCATTCAACAATGTGATTAAAGGGAATCTGGTTAGCCAAATATTTTCATTTCATAAAAAATTTAATAATTAGAAACAACGTGAAATGCTTGCTTACAGCAGAGAAAAATTAAAATCTGATATCACTTTTTGATAGTCATATATCTCAAGATGATGGCACATTTATTTGACATTTGTTCTAAGTAAGATGTTTCTTGCAGTGTAGAAATTGGTATTTTTATAAAGTCAAGAAACCTTACTCATTTAAAAAACATTCATTGGATTCTTTGTGCAAGGCAGCTCATATCAAGGATGACAAAATTGCTGCCTTCAAGAGATATACAATGCATGGAGAGATATTACTAAATAAATGTATAAAACAAGTATGGAGTATCTGGAAAATCTAGTGATACATGTATCTAGTGATACATAAAGAGAGAATACATTAAGTTCAGAGGATGGGGTGATCAAAAAACTTCCTGGAGAAGCTAGGGCTGATGGCCTTGCTGGACATTTAGTGAGGATGGGGCCATTCCCTAGATGGTCCTTACTTACTATTCTTCTTGAATACTGGAGGGAAGAAGTATTACATCAAAGAAAAAGCTATAGACATTACAGCAACCTAAAATGCCTGACATGATCCCCTCTTGCTCTTTTCCTTCTATGCCTATCTCCTCCTCCCCATTCCCACCTCAGCTTTGACTGCTTTCCTCTTCGCTCACTCTGTTCCAGTCACATTCTGTTCTGTTCTGTGAAGTTTCTCAGTCGTGGCCGACTCTTTGCGATCCCGTGGACTGTAGCCCACCAGGCTTCTCCGTCCATGGGATTCTCCAGGCAAGAATATTGGAGTGGGTTACCATTTCCTTCTCCAGGGGATCTTCCCGACCCAGGGATCAAACCCGGGTCTCACACATTGGAGGCAGACGCTTTAACCTCTGAGCCACCAGGGAAGCCCCATTGGCTTCATCCATAAACACTGCAGAAACTCAGGCACCACCACTGCTCCAGGACATTTGCACAGCTCTTTACTTTGCATAGACCATTTCACTCTGCCCAGACCACTTTCCACTAGACACAGGCAAGGCCACTTAATGCTCTTTCTCAATACATTCTCCCAAGATTATACTATTAAAGTTGAAACCAGAACTCCCAGCACTGCCTCACACCCAGCCCCATCACCTTGCTCTTTCATTTTTTCCTTAGCACTGATTATCTTCTATTATATGTGCATATGGACAGAGGAGCCTAGCAGGTTACAGTCCATGGGCCGCAAAGAATTGGACACAACTGAGTGATTAACACACACATGTGTATGCTATGCTATGCTAAGTCACTTCAGTCGTGTCCGACTCTGTGCGACCCCATAGACGGCAGCCCACCAGGCTCCACCGTCCTTGGGATTCTCCAGGCAAGAACACTGGAGTGGGTTGCCATTTCCTTCTCCAATGCATGAAAGTGAAAAGTGAAAGGGAAGTCGCTCAGTCGTGTCAGACTCTTAGCAACCCCATGGACTGCAGCCTACCAGGCTCCTCCGTCCGTGGGATTTTCCAGGCAAGAGTACTGGAGTGGAGTGCCATTGCCTTCTCCGACACATGTGTATACATACCATGAATGTTATGTACATATATGCATGCATAATCAGTTGTTCAGTAGTGTTTCACTCTTTCTGACT
Organism: Tragelaphus eurycerus; assembly: GCA_935064755.1. Classification (NCBI taxonomy): domain Eukaryota; kingdom Metazoa; phylum Chordata; class Mammalia; order Artiodactyla; family Bovidae; genus Tragelaphus; species Tragelaphus eurycerus. The sequence continues at coordinate 6,176,183 of CAKXYN010000012.1, read as the reverse complement.
GCATGAGCAGTAGACTGCCAGGCTCCTCTGACCATAGGATTATCCTGGCAAGAATACTAAAGTGGATTACCAGTTCCTTCTCCAAGATAAATGTATATATGTATATATAATTCTAGCACATATATTAGAATATGTACACACATATACACTTATTTATACATATATGCACATTTTACACATATATACACTTACATTATTGTTAATTTTCTCCCTTTCCTGCTGGAATATAGGCTTCACATAAACTTTTTTCACTGACATATATCAAACCTCTCAAAAAAATTTCTGGCATGAGATGGATGCTCAGTAAATATTTGCCTAGTTGAACGTTTTAAAGTAGTGCCCAATAAGTAAATTATAAATTGTAGATCCTTGTTGTGATAGAAATGGGTGAATAATGTGTTTTCCCAAATTGGAAAACAGTATCTTTTCTCTTTTTCATATGTATAATCTGGAATCACAGTCATCTATTTTTACTTTGGCTTGCAAACAAATTTAATCTTAATCTCAGGGTTTTTTCTGCTAAAAATATTAATCAATTGTAGCTATTTTAAAAGTATTGGGATAAGAGCAACTGGAAATGGCAGATGGGTAAATACTTGCCAATGCTTTCTTTGCTTTACTTTAAATTCCTCAATTCACATCTACAAATATGAAGTATGCCTGATAATTTGAGAATAAGACTGTTTTGAGGAAAATGTTAAAACTATGATAATATAAATCTTTTCTGAATTTTTAATTAACTTTTAACAATACAAGTACACTTAAAAAGCGGTATTATTGTAGATTCTTTGGAAATTTCTATACACTTTGTACAGAATTAGTATTATTTCTTCCTTATGGTAGCTAGGGCCAAACATAACAAAGTACCAGAGACTGGATGGCTTAAACAATAGACATATTTTCTCACAGTTCTGAAGTTAGAAATAGTGGGTCAAGGTTTTAATTAGCAGGATTGATTCCCTTCTAGAGGCTTGAGAGATGGATCTGTTCTCATCCTCTCTCCTTTGTTTGTAGAAGGCTATATTCCCACTGTGTCTACATTTACTTCCTTCTGTTCATGTGTGTCCAAATTTTGTCTTCATATAAAGATATGAGTCATATTTGATTAGTGTCCCCCACCACCAAATTACCTCATTTTAACTTATTTAATGAATTCAGTCTGAAAAATTCTTAAAGAGATGGGAATACCAGACCACCTGACCTGCCTCTTGAGAAATCTGTATGCAGGTCAGGAAGAAACAGTTAGAAGTGGACATGAAACAGCACACTGGTTCCAAATAGGGAAAGGAGTACGTCAAGGCTGTATATTGTCACATTGCTTATGGAACTCATGTGCAGAGTATATCATGAGAAGTGCTGGGCTGGATGAAGCACAAGCTGGAATCAAGATTGCCGGGAGAAATATCAATAACTTCAGATGTGCAACTGATACCACCTTTATAGCAGAAAGCAAAGAACTAAAGAGTCTCTTGATGAAAGTGAAAGAGGAGAGTGAAAAAGTTGGCTTAAAACTCAACATTCAGAAAACTAAGATCATGGCATATGGTCCCATTACTTCATGGCAAATAGATGGGGAAACAATGGAAACAGTGACAGACTTTATCTTGGGGGCTCCAACATCACTGCAGATGGGGACTGAAGCCATGAAGTTAAAAGCTGCTTGCTCCTTGGAAGAAAAGTTATGACCAACCTAGATAGCATATTAAAAAACAGACATTACTTTGCCAACAAAGGTCCATCTAGTCAAAGCTATGGTTTTTCCAGTAGCCATGTATGAATGTGACTGTTGGACTATAAAGAATGCTAAGCACGGAAGAACGGATGCTTTTGATCTGTGATATTGGAGAAGACTTGTGAGAGTCCCTTGGACTGCAAGGAGATCAAATCAGCCCATCTTAACGGAAATCAGTCTGAATATTCTTTGGAAGGGCTGCTGCTGAAGCTGAAACTCCAATACTTTGGCCACCTGATACAAAGAACTGACTCATTTGAAAAGACCCTGAAGCTGCGAAAGATTGAAGGCAGGAAGAGAAGGGGACAACAGAGGATGAGATGGCTTGATGGCGTCAGCAACCTGATAGACATGATTTTGAGTAAATTCCGGGAGTTGGTGACGGACAGGGAGGCCTGGTGTGCTGCAGTTCATGGGGTTGCAAAGAGTCAGACACAACTGATCAACTAAACTGAACTGAACTGAACTGAATGAGTTCACTTTATATAAGTGAACTTATATAAAGACTCTACCTCCAAATAGGGTCACATTTTGAGATACTGGGAGTTGGGATTTCAGCATATGAAGGAGGGGTGTAATTAGCTCATAACAAGTGTTCTGGCTAGAAAGTACCTGTGTGTGTGTTAGTCTTTCAGTCGTATCCAACTCTTTCCAACCCCATAGACTGTAGCCCACCAGCCTCCTCTGTCCATGGAATTCTCCAGGCAAGAATACTGGAGTGGGTAGCTATTCCCTTCTCCAGGGTATATTCCCAACTTAGGGATAGAATCTGGGCCTACATGAATTGCAGGCAGATTCTTTACTCTCTGAGCCACCAGGGAAGCACCAGAAAGTGCCTGAGTATGTTCTTTTCTAAGATCTTTGGATCTATAATTGATTCTTTCATTAATTTTGGTGAATTATTAGCCAGAATCTCTTCTAATATTTCTCCTGCCCTGATTTCTCTCTTTCCTCCTTCTGTGACTCCAATTTACTTTTTACTCTATCATTTTGTATTTTCCAACAATTTTTAGATGCTCTTTTCTTACTTTTTCCCCCTTTTGTTTCAGTCTGCATGATTTCTATCAATGTATCTTAAAGTTTACTGATTTTTCCCTCTTCTGTATTCAGTCAGCTGATAAGCTCATTGAAGGAATTCATCTCTGACACTGCATTTTTCACTTCTAGACTTCCTACTTGACACTTAATTATAGTTTGCATCTGTAGGCAAAAAATACCCATCTCTTTGTGCATAGTTTTTCCATCAGGTACTTTAAAATATTAACCATAGTTATTTTAAAGTCTCTGTCTGAATGTTTTAATATTTGAGACATCTCTGGGTCTCATTCTGTTGATTGATTTATTTCTTGACATGGTTTATTTCATTTCTTTACTTTTTTCATACCTCACAATTTTTGATTAAATGCCATATAATAGAGCACTATAGACTGAGGTAGATAATTTACAGCAGAAATGAGCATGCCAGTCAGACTGTTAGTGTGGGGAGGGGAAGAGGGAGGCTGAAGAGCTGAATCAAACCAGTAAACTGTTGTTGCCATAGTTACTGCACCTGTGATATCGGATCCCTCTACAAATGGACCCTCGCTACCTTAGAGTTAGCAAGGCTGAGCATCTCTCAGTGTTCCTGCTCTGTTCTAAACTTGCTGCAGCTCCTGCACATTTGCACAGCAGAGAGGATGTCTCTTCACATTCTTTCTTTTCCTTTAGGCCTAGACTGCCTTTCCTCATTTCTCAGTTTAAGCACCCTCGAGGAAACAAAGGACGATTTTCAATTCTACCATTTCAGCTTCAGTCTTGAGCATGTCCTAGGCATTTGAGCTTTATAGAGAGAACTTTCTCAGCATTCCTTATGTACCTCCTTAATGCCAAAATGCTTTTAATCACTGAGGAGCCTCAGCATGTTTAACTTTGCTTCTCCACTCCCAAAGGCAGTACAACTGTAATTTCTTTGTGCGTAAAACCCTGGGTGTGAGTGGGTCCCCATTTCTCGCCTTCAATGGCAGATAGCTTTTATTTTTATCTTTCCCTCAGCATAACCCTATCTTTGGTCACTGGGGGAAGCAGAAGGGTTTCTTCCCCTTGCCCAGCCATAGGCAACTCTTGCCTCATGTCAGAGAAGGGTCCAGAATATAAGTGGACTCCATGCCTAGGCACAGGGGCAGACCGCCACTGGGTAGTATTACCACCCACACCAGCAAAGAGGTTTCTCTGAGGTCTTCTGCCTTACCCCTCTTCCTTTTCCCGAGTATCCCTTGAAAGTCCATGGAAAAGGGGAGTGAAGTTTACAGGCTTTTCTTGTGCTGAGTGAGGCTCCCACAGATTCAAACTGTCACGCTACCACCCTCAACCTTCTAAAATTCATTAAAATTCTAATTGTTTCCTCTTGGCTTCATCCTTGTGTGGCTGCCATCTCTTCTTCCTGTGGTGCCAAAGGTTAAATTTTGTGTCCTACTCTCTTCCAAGAATGTTGTGGAATTCAAGTCACCTAGTTGCCTTGCAACCTCAGCGGGATGACAGGCTCAAAAACAGTGAAGATTGCACACACCCTAGCTTCTTCTCATTGTTGGAGGAGAAATAACTTTCTCTGTGTCCCCCTACATCTTAAAGAAAAGTCAAACTTGTTCTTCTCATATTTTAAAGGAACACTGACAAATAACTCATCGAGAAATGATGAAGGCAGAAAAACAGTCATTCTTCTATCTTTTCTCCTTCTAGTTCCACTGCACCTTCCAGGTCAAGCCATCAAAACAGTCTCCACACAGATCTCTAATTCCCAGTTCTTCTCCCTAAACCAGTCCACAAACAGCAGTCAGAATAATATGTCATTTGAAATGTACATCAGATCATGTCTTTGGACCACTTAAAATTCTTCAATGGTTTCCTATTAAACATCAGATAAAATGTAAAATTCTTACCACGATCTATACGACCTTGCTCATTGGCTCAGCTGGTAAAGAATGTGCATGCAATGTGAAAGACATGGGTTCAATCTCTGGGTTGGGAAGATCCCCTGGAGAAGGGAACGGCTATCCATTCCAGTGTCCTGGCCTGGAGAATTCCACGGACTGTATAGTCCACGAGGTCACAAAGGGTCGAACACAACTGAGCAACTTTCACTCTTAATTTTTCCTCTTGTTACTTTCCTTCTGTGTTTCAGTTACCTTAGACTCTTTATTGATGTTTTACTTTTCCTCTGAAACATTACAATCTACTACCATGTAGCCCCAACACACACACACACACACACACACACACACACACACACACACACACACTGGCTTTACATGTTTAAATAACTGGCATCTCATCCTTAACATCTCAGTTAAAGCCTGGGAGGTACTTTATAACCATCTTTTCTCTCTCTGTCAAAATTATTCTACATTTTTGCCCATTGTTTCTCTTTGACACTCACAAAAATGTATTTGTATGGCACTTTGCTTGTTTGCTTTTTCACTCATTTATGGATTTTCCTCTCCATGGTAGTCTTCAGGAGGACAGAAAACATTTATGTCTTGCTGACTAGAACCTGTGCTGCACTTATGATAAGCTTTGCATACCACTCATTCAATAAATGCATTTTAAGTGTATACAAAAATGTGATATCTGATTATTATATATTACTAAAGATTATATTATATATTATTGTATGTTAAGTGCACTCAAATAAATTATTGTATTGTGCACACCCTCAGTCATTCAGTTGTACCTGACTCTTTTGTGACCCCATGGACTTTAGCCCACAGGCTCCTCTGTCCATGGGATTTTCGAGGCAAGAATACTGGAGCGGTTTGCTGTTTCCTCCTCCACAGGCTCTTCCAGACCCAGGGATAGAACCTTAAACTCCTGAGTCTTCCTGTATTGGTGGGTGGATTCTTTACTACCGAGCCACTTTGTGTGCATAAATTATTGTATTACTATATATAATTGACCATAAAATATCTATATTAGTTTAATTTAGCAATGTAAATACTAGTGACGTTAGACAAGGCTTCAGCCAAATGATTGGACAGAATCTAAAGAAGCTAATCCCTTTGAATCTAGGTAGACTGGCACTTAAATTACCCTAAGGGAGTTTTTAGCCATTCCTTAAAAATAGAAAATATTTATGCAAAGAAATATGCAGGTGAATGCAATTTTCTGAGAAAAAAATATCCAGGGATATAAATGGAAGTCAGTTTGCAACCTCTATTTCATAAGAGTCTGTTCTTCAGGGATTTTTCAACTTCATTTTGCAACATCAAGTAGCTCAGTTATTTTGAGTAAGCATATGTACTTTTAAGTGGTTTTTCAAACTGAATTGGCTGAACCTTTTAAGGTTTAGTGCTCACTAAATGTTATATGGAACCAGGAAAAAATGGATAGTAAAATTGCAAGGACTCACCAAATTATTAACATTTCATTCTTCTGTGAGCAAGAAAATAGCATCAAGTATATTTATATAAGGTAGAATGATGTCTTAGAATACATAAGTCATCCACATGCTTGAAGTATGCTCAGCGATATTGAACATTTGGTTTAGTCCTGTAGACATGCCATAAAATAGGTTTTTTGCTGACTAATACATTGAAACAAGGCCTCCTTATTAAATTGGCCCAGTGGCCCAAAGGATCGTATACATCTATAATTTTATAGATATAACTTTATTCTGTGACATCATTTTGAAGTCTTCCAATAAATAGAATTTTTTTTTTAAATCCACCTTCAAAACACCTTAGAACTTCATTTTTCATTAATGCTATGAGTAAGCATGTAGAATTTTATCTTCAAAGGATTTTTTCCATAAAAAGCTGAAAAGAGTAAGAAAGAAAAAGTTCAGAGACTTGTCCTTTAGGAAGACTAACTTCTGTGAACATATAATGGAATAGGAGGCAAATCCCACCCTTGATCTAGTTTAGACTATTTAAATCATATTATTAAAAATAAAATAAAGAGTCTAAGTACAATTTATCTGGAATGTAATATTTCTGAAATCATTAAAAGTTTAAGTAAACATCAGATAAAAAATACTCTCATAGTGAATTAACAATCGCATGTGGTCCTTTTTGCTTAAAAATATAACACAACTCAATCAGAAAAGCTCTATTAAAAAATGGGCAAAGAACTTGAATACATATTTCTCCAAAGAAGATATACAGATGATCAATAAGTGCATGAAAAGATGCTCAGCACCATTAATCATTAGGCAAATGCAGATCAAAGCCACAATGAGATACACCCATTAAGGAGGCTGCTGTAAAATAATAAGAAGAAAAAAACAGAAAATGACAAATGTTGGTATGAATGTGGAGAAATTGAAACCCTTGTACATAGTTGGTGGGAATGTAAAACAGGGCTGCAGCTATGGAAAACAGTATATATGTCAGTTCCTTAAAAAAAAAACAAGTAGAATAATAACATAATCCAATATTCCCACATCTGGGTAGATAACCAAACGTATTGAAAGCAGGGTAAGGAAGATATATTTGCACCCACATTCATAGCAGCACTATTCACAATAGCTAAAAAGTGAAAGCAACATAAACATCCATCAATGGATGAATGAATGAATAATCGGTGTACATATCCATACAGTGGAATATTGTTCAGCTTTTAAAAAGAAAGAAAGTCTGACACATGCTACAACATGCATGAACCTTGAGGACACTACACTAAGTGAAATAAGTCACAAAAGGACAAGTACTGTACGATTCCATTTATGGGAGGTTCCTACAAGAGTCAAATTCATAGAAACAGAAAGTAGAATGGTGGTTGCTAGGGGGTGGGTGGGGAGAGAAATGGGCATTTATTGTTTAATGGGGACAGAGTTTCAATTTTGCAAGATGGAAGAGTCCTGTGGATGGATGGTGGTGATGGTAGCACAACAATATGAATGTACTTATTGCCACTGAACTGCACATTTAAAAATGTTTAAGGTCATAAACTTTATGCTATGTGTATTTTACTGTAATTAATGAACAAAGAACAAAATATATAACGATATCATTTTCGGTATAAATTCTTCAGACTTAAATAAGTTTTAAGACTGTCTTCATTTTACTGACCATCCTATCTCCAGTTTCAAGCACAACTAGGCATTCAATATGGGGAAGGCAATGGCACCCCACCCCAGTACTTTTGCCTGGAAAATCCCATGGATGGAGGAGCCTGGTAGGCTCCAGTCCATGGGGTCGCTAAGAGTCGGACACGACTGAGCGACTTCACTTTCACTTTTCACTTTCATGCATTGGAGAAGGAAATGGCAACCCACTCCAGTATTCTTGCCTGGAGAATCCCAGGGACGGGGGAGCCTGGTGAGCTTCTGTCTATGGGGTCGCACAGAGTCGGACACGACTGAAGCGACTTAGCAGCAGCAGCAGCAGGCATTCAATAGTCTTCATTTAATTTGAAGACTGAAAGGATCCCATATGACTCCCATGAGTTGTATCATTTGCTATCACTAGTACTTAAATAGAAAAGTTTGATGTTACAATCATACCTAGCAGTTTATTAACATCAAGTACTTTCAGAGACACAGCAACAACTTTCCATATCATTGCTTCTCTATTTCAAGCGATTATGCACAAATAAAGATGGCAAGTAAAAACCAGAATGATTTCTATGGTGACCCATATTTAGAATTAAGATGATGGCCAACATGTGACCTTCTCAAGTGAGTGACCCATAAATAATACAGCTGTTTAGAGTGCCACATAGTAAACCCTCAATTTAAACTTTCCAGGAACTTCAGAAATCAAGGTACAAGTTGAAAATGGGGGGATGCAGAACTAAGAGATTCAAAGGGAAGGATAAGTGCTTAGCAGTAAAGAATGCACCTGCCAATGCAGGAGATATGAGACCCATGGGTTCAATCCTTGGGTCAGGAAGATCCCCTGTAATAGGAAATGGTAAACCAGTCCAGTATTCTTGGCTGGAAAATTCCATGGGCAGAGGAGCTTGGTGAGCTACAGTCCATGAGGCCACAAAGAAACTGAGTGACTAAAACACACACACACACAATAATTATAATAAAGAAGTATCAGCAAAGCACAAAGGTAAAAGAGTTTATAGAGTTAATATTTAGAAAGTGTCTCAGTCCATTCTGAAGGAGATCAGCCCTGGGATTTCTTTGGAAGGAATGATGCTAAAGCTGAAACTCCAGTACTTTGGTCACCTCATATGAAGAGTTGACTCATTGGAAAAGACTCTGATGCTGGGAGGGATTAGGGGCAGGAGGAGAAGGAGACAACAGAGGATGAGATGGCTGGATGGCATCACTGACTCAATGGACGTGAGTCTGGGTGAACTCTGGGAGTTGGTGATGGACAGGGAGGCCTGGCGTGCTGCGATTCATGGGGTCGCAAAGAGTCAGACACGACTGAGTGACTGAACTGAACTGAAGTTCTGAGATCATCTAGTCATGTTTCTATTATGTCATCTCATTTCATCCTTACATGAAGTCTACTGATTACAACCATCAATTTTACAGACTAGAAAATGGACATTCAGAGAAGTTAAAGAAAAGGATATCTTTTAGGTGACAGATTCAGGAAATGAACACAAGTCTTGATGTAAACCAGTATTGTTCCACGATTATGTGAACAGTTCCACTTGACAAGTGGTGGTAAGAGAACTGAAAGGACTTTGAAGATTTAAAGACATATGGAAGAAGGGTTTAAATTATTTGATTGGTTTTTCAAAGCAGTAAGTGCCTTCCATCTGTACCTGCACTCAATGACCATAATGATAAAAAATAAATATGCTGCACATAAACCTTTATACATGTATATACAGGAGGGAGAGAACTTTTAGCCCATAGGATGCCAAATTCTCTGCTATGTAGCAGCAGAGATTATAGGATTATAGGACAAGCGTTTGTGTAGAAGCCTGATTGTTACAGAGCAACTCAATCTTTAGACTTTTAAAAATGTTGTCCCTAAATATATAAGGTTACACATAATCCTTTCTATGTTAAGATTTTGGTTCTTCTCTTATCTTCCATTCATTCTGAGTTGACTTTTTATTTCCTCTTCCTTCTTTTCTTCCCACTTTACTTTTACAGAAGCAACAGCTTCACCTTTACAGAACTCCAGCGACTTTTCTCCACACAGAAGTGGCAGCAGGCAGCTTTACCACCAAGTGAGGTGGAAATTTTCAATGTCAAACAGGCTGGTGGGAGAGGCCCCTGGAGCATCATAAGATGAACGAGGCCTCTCTGTGTGCACTGCCTTGCTTCACAGCAGCTCACGGAGGAAGCATTCGTTTCCTCCAGGGGCACTGCTACAGAGCACACTTCCGGAACATTCTTAAGTGTTCAAGTCAAACCTCAGTCTTCCGGCAAGTCTGTCTCAGGAGTGGAAAGATGAGTTTAAGTCATGACAAGCAGAAAACTGACTTTGAAGTATTTCTCACTTACATCTCCTCCTTGTCCTTATTTGTCTTTTTTGAAGTGGAAAGTAAAAAGGAAGCCACAACAGTGTGACTATTACAGGAGAGCTTGGAAATAGAAGGTCTTTCAGGGGAGAGACACTGCAGTCAGACAACGCAGAAAATGATGAGACTTCCAGCCTGCGGACACAGGCTCACTTCCACAGACTCGCTTTCCATTCTACCCGGACCCCTGCAAGGATCTGCAACAACATGATGTCTTGATCTTGCCTCTGTTGCCCTTTGCAGTGGGGGAAGTGGTATGTGGACTTTTCCAAAATGCCAACCGTCTACCTGGTAGAGCTGTCAGAATGCAAAGCAGAAATAGAGACACAGATGCAGAGAACAAGTGTATGGGTACAAAGTAGGAAAGTAGGAGTGGATAAACTGGCATACTGGCATTGACATATATACACTACTATGTATAAAATAGATACTAATAATTAATGAGAGCTGTCTATGGGGTTGCACAGAGTCGGACACAACTGAAGCGACTTAGCAGCAGCAGCAACTGTATAGCGCAGAGGCAATAAAAGGTACAATCTGTTTGGAGGACATGTTAACCTCAAAAATGCATTCCAACATACAGAGTTGCAGACAAATACTGTTTGATTCCCCTTATATGAGGTACCTATGCTATGCTATGCTAAGTCACTTCAGTCGTGTCCAACTCTGTGCGACTCCATAGACGGCAGCCCACCAGGCCTCCCTGTCCCTGGGATTCTCCAGGCAAGAACACTAGAGTGGGTTGCCATTTCCTTCTCCAATGCATGAAAGTGAAAAGAGAAAGTGAAGTCGCTCAGTCATGTCCGACTCTTAGCGACCCCATGGACTGCATCCTGCAGGCTCCTCCGTCCGTGGGATTTTCTAGGCAGGAGTACTGGAGTGGGGTGCCATTGCCTTCTCCATATGAGGTACCTAGAATAATCAAATTCATAGAGTCAGAAATTATATTGGTAGATGCTAGAGCTTGGGGGGTATGAGGGGATGGAAAGTTAGTGTTTAATGGGGACAATTTCAGCTTAGGATAGTGAAAAATTGGGGAGATGGATGATGGTAGAGTTGTGCAGTGATGTGAATGTGCTAGGTGTCACTGAACTGTTTCCTTGAATATGGTTAAAATAGTTTGTTTTACATGACTTTTACCACAATTAAAAAAAAATATTTCAAACCATAATGATAAAAAACTGACAAGTGAGATCACACCATACACTGTCTTCCTACCTGGCAATGACATAATGAGTGTATTTGAGACAGTATTCTGGATTTTCATGAAATCTTGTAGAGTTTTAGGACTTTAATAATTTAGACTATCAGCATGATAGACACAGACAGTGAATGGCTTTTAAAGGTAAATTGATAACTTTTTCTGCAACTGAAAAACATGAAGATAATTTGTCCTGGTCCAATGTGGTTGTGATTTTTGACTTGTCATAGGATCTGAGATAAAATTCTTTATGTAAAAATTATGTATTGATAACATCCTGCACTTTAACACATTCACTTTGAAATCTCCATTAAAGTTTCTGTTAGGAACTTTTCTAGTATCCAGTGGCTAAGACTTCACTTTCCAATGCAGGAGGTAGGGGCTCAATCCTTAGTTGGGAAGTTAAGATCCCACATGCTTGTGGCCAAAAAAAAAAAAAAAAAAACACAAAACAGAACTAATGTTATAACAAATTCAATAAAGACTTTTAAAATGGTTTACATCAAAAAAAATCTTAAAATTTTTCTACCATAACATAACCTATTGTATATGATTTTATGAAAACTTTTTTTATAAAGTACGTAATTTTGGAAGAAATTTATTAAAAAATAATAGTGAGATGGTATTTACTGGGATACTATCATGGAACAAATTTTAAAGCTATTATTTTTTTTTAGGTTATTTAACCTATAAATTACTCTAGGTTACTATGACATATAGCATATAAATTAATTTTCTATAGCTGTTGTAACAAATAATACAAATTTAGTAGCTTAAAACAACAGAAATGCATTATTTCATAGTTCTGTAGGTTAGAAATCCAATACAGACTTCACTGAGCTAAGATCAAAGTGCTGGGTGAGCTGGGTTCCTTTGTAGAGGCTCTAGGAGAGAAGGTATTTTATTGCTTCTCCCAACTTCTGTAGGCTACCTGTATTCCCGTGCTCACAGAATTTCATTTTCAGAGTCATTTTTAAAGTCAGCAATAGCAGGTTCAATCTCTATCAAACACGATCATCTCTGCGGTTCTCTATTCTGTTTCTTCGCCACTTTTAAGGAGTCATGTGATTAGATACAGGTGACCCACTAATACAAGGTAATCTCCTCAGCTGATTTAGCAGCCTTAATTGCGTCTGCAGCCTAATTCACTTTTGGGTTATGAAGCAATATTCACAACTAGGGACTAGGGTGTGGACATTTGCAGGTAGAAAGCATTATTCAACTATAGTATCTAATTATTTATAGCAGAATATGATAGTTTATTATGACTATTATTGGTCTAATATACTGTTCCTGTATCTAAGATATGGGCTAAATAACTCATGAAACATAGGATTGTTTTCCATACATTATGAAATAATCATTATCAATTTGAAATATGCAACACTATTTGTGCATTTCTCTTTCTGTCCCAGTCAAGATCATTTCTACTAAATGATGTATTTATCAGTAGGTATATAAAACAGAATAAGACAGAGAAATAAGTAGAAGCCTTAAATTATCAGTTTCAAAGGGCTGAATGCTGCCTGACTGAAATCACTGCCAGGGAGTAAACCAGCTGTCATGCAATTTGGGACAAATCACAATGTCACTGTGCTTGCCAATCTGAGCTCCAGGACAACCTCACCAAGACCAACTGAGAGCAAAGGCTGGAACTGGTCCCAAGCTTTTGCAGGAAACCAGACGCAAAATTTGTGTTGCATCAGTTCTCAAATTGCCCAGATCATATCTGGCCTGCAGGACGTGGTAGTGCTTTAATATCACTCTTTATACACCGAGCACTAAGAAGAGCGACATTCGCCAAACAGCTACCATGAGCCAGGTACTTCTCCTAGGAGTTACATAGTCTATTGCTATTAATACATATATTGCAACATTTTATTTGCATAACAAAAGAATTGTGTCTCTTCCACAGCCCTCACTGTAAAAATAAAGAAACTTAGGCTCAGTGAGTAACAAAGTTGGGATTTGAATACTGGTCATTTTGATCCCAAAGGTTGTAGTCGTTTCCTTACATCACATTAAGTCTTCAACCCAAAATCACAACACATAGCCAAAAACAGGAAACAGGAAAGGAGTTACTTATAACTTACTTATAAATTTAAGTTGTACTGAATATAATTTTTAAATTAGAGTTCAGTTCAGTTCAGTTGCTCATTCATGTCCGACTCTTTGCGACCCCACGAATCACAGCACGCCAGGCCTCCCTGTCCATCACCAACTCCCGGAGGTCACTCAGACTCACATCCATCTAGTCAGTGATGCCATCCAGCCATCTCATCCTCTGTCGTCCCCTTCTCCTCCTGCCCCCAATCCCTCCCAGCATCAGAGTCTTCTCCAATGAGTCAACTCTTCATATGAGATGGCCAAAGTACTGGAGTTTCAGCTTTAGCACCATTCCTTCCAAAGAAACCCCCAGGGCTGATAAAATAATGCAATTCTCAGGCTCGTGTAAATGGAAATTTTCATAGTAATCCCAAGAGTTAACCTCATCTCTATTTTACTTCCAGTCTCTAATAGGGGGTAAGTCAAATAATAGCCTCCCCAAAATGTCCATGACATAATCCCTGGAACCTGTAAATACATTATTTACAGTCAAGGGAAAGGGAAAACTGAAATCAGCAGACCAGATAGAGATTACACTAGATTATCTGTGTGAAATCACAAGTGGCCTTCAGTGGGGAAGAGGGAGGCAGAATTCTAAGAATCAGAGAAAGACCTGCCTGACCATTGCTAGCTATAAAGATGAAAGGGGCTCATAGACTAGGGAATGTGGGAGGTCTTTAGAAACTGAAAAAGGCAAGAAGACAAATTCTTCCCTAGAGCCTCCAGAAAGGAATGTAGACTTGCCGACCTTTAATTTTAGTCCACTGAAGCCAATGCTGGCCTTCCAACCTCTAAACTATTAGATAATATATTTGAGTTGTTTTAAATCATAAAAGGTTTGTGGTAATTTGTTACAGCAATAATAACATACTAATACAATGGGTATTAATTAAACCCACTCAGGGACAGAAGAACCAGGCACCATAAAGGGACTCTAGAGGTTTGTTAGTATTTCCGTGACCTAGAAGTTCATTTCTGAAAGAGAAAATAGCATCTATGTGATGGTTCTAGATCTGGTAGAGGGAAGGAGAAAGGAGACTTAGAATGACATCAGGTGGACATTTGGGGAGATTTTTTAAATGATCTTCCTTCAGATGTTATCATTTACTAATTTGTTTAGTCTTTTTAAATTTGTCATAATCCTAATTAAAAGAAAATATAATTTGCTTTGCATCTGTCATAACCAAATAAGAAGAGATGATTACTTGAAAAATAAAGCAATTTTTAAAGCCGACTCTTCTACCTTTAGCATTTCACTTTTCAAATCTTCAGAAATGCTGGATTTCCAGTTTTTATGCATTCCTCTATCAAAAATAACTCGACCAAATGTTAACGGTACAGCACTGAACTGTATTGCCCAATAAACTGAAAGACAAAAGTCCAGTTCAGGTTCTTTCTTCCTATATTTCTCCATAAAGGTGTATTTTCTGTCTTCAGAGAAATATTGAATTATTTTTAAATTATCTTAAAGAGAAATTATTTCAGGAAAAATATTTCTTCCTTTAAATAGAAAAATAATATTTGAGCAATGTTTGTCTCTAAATCATTGAAACAGACAAACACTATGGGCCATGTTTATCTTAAAAGTACTGTTAGGGGAATTAAGTGACTGTAAGGCATTGTTGCCCAAATTTTAGGGTTCAACAATTAGGATGAGGGTTCACATTGTGGTAAATCATTGGTGAAAATAACCGAATATGGAAAAGGATGAGTGGTTTTAAGACAAAAGAAGAGTTCATAAAAATAAGGGGGTTAGAAACATTCCTCCCGGTGGAAATGTATCTAGCAGTGCTAACAAATATCTCCACAACCCTGATTTCCCTAGTGGTGCTTTCTGAGCGCTAGGGCTGGGCAGCCGAACCAAAATGGATGGCAATAATTAGATTCTGATGAGTGAAGGACCCACATGAGGGCCAATGTTTCTGGAAGAGTTAATGAAAGGAGAGGAAATCGCCCGGCTTCACTAGGATGTAAAATGGATGCAGAGCCTCCAAAAGTATTTTAAACGACTGGCTTCTTTTTCCCACTCATCTAACAGCACATTTCATGGGGGAGGGGGGACGTACACAGAAAATGGATCACCAGTGGAGAATTTTAATATGTGCACACTTCCAGTATAAGATTCAGGGTCACCCAGAGCTATTATTCAAAGTCAGTATCAGACCATTTAATTTTCTGCTTCAGTTCCTTCCTGCTTCTCCTCCTCCAACCCCAGCCTAATGGTCACACACCATCTTCTCATTTTGCTGTCCTTCTGCCTCTTCAGAGCGCTGTTTGTATCCTGAATGGAGTTATGACTGATGTCTCCAGGTACTGTATCTATTCTTAATGAAATCCTAGTTGCTGTGAGGGCTAATAGCTCAACAAACATTTTTATAACTCACAAAGAAAGTGTGTAGAGCAGACATGGACATAGTTAGCGCTCAGCTTGGTAAATAGAAAGCAGGACATGGGTGGTACAGTGAAGACTGTAAATGATTTGTGCTGCCTTTCACTTCAGTTGGCTTTTCTCTTCCGCCCCTTACCGGAAGCCCCAGAATCCATCTTAAGTTAATTCTAAAAGCTAAGTCTGAAATGGTATCTCATAGTGGTTTTGATTTGCATTTCTCTGATAATGAGTGATGTTGAGCATCTTTTCATGTGTTTGTTAGCCATCTGTATGTCTTCTTTGGAGAAATGTCTATTGAGTTCTTTGGCCCATTTTTTGATTGGGTCATTTATTTTTCTGGAATTGAGCTGTAGAAGTTGCTTGTATATTTTTGAGATTAGTTGTTTGTCAGTTGCTTCATTTGCTATTATTTTCTCCCATTCTGAAGGCTGTCTTTTCACCTTGCTTATAGTTTCCTTTGTTGTGCAGAAGCTTTTAAGTTTGATTAGGTCCCATTTGTTCATTTTTGATTTTATTTCCGATATTCTGGGAGGTGGGTCATAGAGGATCCTGCTGTGATGTAAGTCAGAGAGTGTTTTGCCTATGTTTTCCTCTAGGAGTTTTATGGTTTCTGGTCTTACATTTAGCTCTTTAATCCATTTTGAGTTTATTTTTGTGTATGGTGTTAGAAAGTGTTCTAGTTTCATTCTTTTACAAGTGTTTGACCAGTTTTCCCAGCACCACTTGTTAAAGAGATTGTCTTTAATCCATTGTATATTCTTGCCTCCTTTGTCAAAGATAAGGTGACCATATGTGCGTGGATTTATCTCTGGGCTTTCTATTTTGTTCCATTGATCTATATTTCTGAATGGCTGCTATCCAAAAGTCTACAAGCAATAAATGCTGGAGAGGGTGCGGAGAGAAGGGAACCCTCTTGCACTATTGGTGGGAATGCAAACTAGTACAGCCACTATGGAGAACAGTATGGAGATTCCTCAAAAAACTGCGAATAGAACTGCCTTATGATCCAGCAATCCCACTGCTGGGCATATACACTGAGAAAACCAGAATTGAAAGAGACACCTGTACCCCAATGTTCATAGCAGCACTGTTTGCAATAGCCAGAACGTGGAAGCAACCTAGATGTCCATCCACAGATGAATGGATAAACAAGCTGTGGTACATATACACAATGGAGTATTACTCAGCCATTAAAAAGAATACATTTGAATCAGTTCTAAGGAGGTGGATGGAACTGGAGCCTATTATACAGAGTGAAGTAAGCCAGAAACAAAAACACAAATACAGTATACTAACGCATATATATGGAATTTAGAAAGATGGTAAAAAATAACCCTATTTACGAGACAACAAAAGAGACACTGATGTATAGACCAGACTTTTGGACTCTGAGACCGGGAGAGGGTGAGATGATTGGGGAGAATAGCATTGAAATATGTATAATATTATATCTGAAATGTATTAATTGTTCAAACTAAACACTATCATGTTACAATTTGTTCATACTAGATGTTTGTAATGTTTCTGATAATCAATAAAAGAGATTCTTGATCAAAAATAAATAAATAAATAAATTAAAAAAAATAAAAGCTAAGTCTGAAACAAATTGTATAGTGACAGGTGAAAAATGTAAGTGAGAAAAGACTGCCAGGGCCTTTTTGCCAATGCTTTAATCCTTTCAGACAAAAGTCTCTGTAAAACATCTGAATACACAACCATGTGCCTTTAACTGCTTGGATGGTTTTCTTTTTGCTTCTTTTGATAATCATATCCTGGTGCATTTGATATTGCAATTGTTGCCCAAATTACAATCACTCCCTTCACCATTTCTTCTCACACCCCTCAAATCCAATTGAGAGACTTCTTTTTCTTTCTCATTTCTTTGGTCTTTCCACCGGTTCCATTTCTGATTTAGCATTTGTGCCTAAGGATCAAACTTGGGTTGTAGATGAACAGACACAGGTATATGCACTAACTGAACTAATAATATTACAACTGTTTCTGCTATTAGCCCAGCAGCTGTTTTGCTCAGTTCATCCTGGTGGGAAAACTAAAAACCTTACAAGTGAAAAGAGTGAGAGAGAGAATGAAACGGAAAAATAAGGGGTGGGGGGAGGTAGGGGGAGAATGAGCATGCTTTTAGAGCTACTGTTCTGGGAAGAGATTGAATAGAGGATGGTTGAGATCAAAGAATCATTTGTTTGGACTATGAAATCTGGTAGCGGTCCATTTCAAGGACAATGTGACCTCTGAAAGGGAATTGGTTGTGTGCTTCTCAGGTGCAGAGGCACTTTCAGAATTCTAAACTTTGGTGGAGCTTTTCAGTCCTATTGAGTAGTTCATTAGCTTTTCAACTGCAAACAATTGATCCATTCCAACACATGAATCATGAAAAAACATGACTTTGAAGTAAGTACCTAATCCCATGATATATCTATCATTTTGTATCAAATAAAACTCAGCTAAGGACAAGCATTCAAATACAGGTGTCAATTAATAAAGGATGAATTGAGATTGTGAGTCCCACAGTCAAGATTACATGGAAATGATGACATTAATAGTAATTAAATTAAGACAGCTTAGGTTACTCAAATTCTTTTATGAAACATTAAGGTCATCGTTAACATCATATTATTTTCCTAGCAATAGTAAAATATTGCAACATGCACTTGGATCATAGCAGTTATTTACCATGATGCATATGATAATTACTTGAATGATAATTATCTAAGTAATAGCTACCACTTGAGTGCCTAATGTTTTGTTTAACATTTACAAAAACCTAATGAAGTTGGTCGGAGAAGGCAATGGCACCCCACTCCAGTACTCTTGCCTGGAAAATCCCATGGACAGAGGAGCCTGGTAGGCTGCAGTCCATGGAGTCGCTAAGAGTCGGACTCGACTGAGCGACTTCACTTTCACTTTTCACTTCCACACATTGGAGAAGGAAATGGCAACCCACTCCAGTATTCTCGCCTGGAAAATCCCAGGGACAGGGGAGCCTGGTGGGCTGTGGTCTATGGGGTCGCAAAGAGTCCGACATGACTGAAGCGACTTAGCAGCAGCAGCAGCAGCAGTGAAGTTGGTATTCCTGCCCCATTTTACAAAAGAAGAAATGATACCTCAAAGAGTTGAAATAATTGGAATTCAGTCACAAAGAAGTGAATGACAGGGCTGGGATTCCAGCCTAATTCCATGAGTCTCAAAAGCCCAGGTTCCCTCCTCTGTGCTCTTGGACCTCCTAGGTTCATTTTGTTATGAACCTCCTAGGTTCATAACAATTCATATTGTTATGAATTGAACTGTGGCTTCCCTAAGAAATAAATTCTGGAGTACTACTTCTCAGTCCCTCAGTATGTAACTGTATCTGAAGACAGGGTCTTTACAGAGGCAATCCAGTTCAGATGAAGTCATTAGTATGGGCCTTAATCCTGTATGGCCAGTGTCCTTACAAAACAGGGACATTTGGACCCAGAGACACGCACGTAGGGACACCACATGAAGATGAAAGCAGAGACCAGTATGAAGTGTCTACAAGGGGTCTCCCCGCATCGTAGACAGACGCTTTACCGTCTGAGCCACCAGGGAAGTCCTCTACAAGTCAAGGAACTCCAAAGATTGCCAGCAAACCCTCCCAAAACAAAGAGTCATTGAACAGATTCTTTCTCACAGTCCTCAGAAGGACCAACTCTGCAAGTACCTTGATTTCAGATTTCTAGCCTCCAAAATTGTAGGAGTACTTTCAAATGCAGGCAGAGCACTTCTTAGGACTGCTATTTCTACCCCTCTGATCTAAGCCACTCTGGTCTTTCACCCACCTCTATTATTCAAATAGCTTCTTAACCCCTTTTCCAATTTCCAGTCTATTCTGAAAGGTACAGGTGGAGCAACCCATTAAGAATGCAAGTCAGATTATGGCCTCTCTCTGCTCACCGTCCCACACAGCCTTCAGATCTTGCTAATGGAAAAACTCAGCAGTTACCTGGGCCAGCCAGACCTTACATGCACTGCATTCATGGTTCTCTGATCCTTCTCTCTAACTTTATCTGTCACTTAGCAATCCCAGTCACTCCATTCTGGCTGTAGAGCTTGATTCTGAATCTGTGAACAGGAATACTCCAAGTATGTTCCTGCAACAAGGGTTTGCTCCTGCTAATTCCTCAGTCTGTAATTCTTTTTCCCAGATGCATACATGTCTTGCATCTGAATGTCCAAATTCCTTTAAGGTTTCTGCTCAAATGTTACCTTATCAGTGAAGCTTTTTTTTTACTCCCTATACAAATATCAGTTCCCACCCACAACAGTGCTCTCCTTTCTCCTGCCTTCTATTTCACCACAACACTTACTTTTACTGCCTGATATACCATATATTTTTATAGATTTTCTCAACAAGGACTGTCTTTTTCCATAATTTCTACTTTCCATGAGAACTGTGTGACACAGTGACAACAGTTATATTCTTCAACAAACTTTGATGGAAGTTCTATGATGAAATTCACAACTTACACCTTTCTTTTCAATTCAGAACACACTTTTGAAAAGACTGGGAACCAATAAATTTTGATAGTAAGTAGAAGCAAGCAGAGAATTTACTAGAAGATGAAATTAACAGATCGATAATTGAGCACAGTATTAAAAATTCAGCTTTTAAAAATTGATTATATAAGGAAATATTTTCTCTTTTTCATATTAAATTAGATCAGTAAAATAAAATAATTTTAAATAAAATATAATTTTACAATACCTGGATTTTTCCTCTGGAACAAATCACAATCAATGAAAACCTAAATTTGATAAACAAAAGTGTCCATTATTAATATTGCAATATACTACATAAGTTTTTCTTCTCAGACTTACTTTAAGGAGTAAAGCCACTTGCATGAAAGTGGTTTTATTTGTAAAATATTTTTAATACAGAGACACACCTATTGTATAACATTAAATTGCAGCAATGACTAAAGCTAAAAGAATATGATTGACATTAATAAAATATTGTGCAGAAACTCAAAGTGAAGTCTTTCTTAAGCAAAATAAAAACCTAAATTTAAATATAAAATCTGACCAAAAACTAAGTAAAAATTTAATTAAACAGAAATTCATGTTTGTTAATTAACAATTACTGAAATTCACTTCATAGATTCTTCTGTGTACTCTATCATCTCCTAATATTCAGTCAACTACTAAATCTTCTTGATTCTACCTTCTAATTGTCTTTTAAAACAAAAACCTTACAGGAATTTTCCTCCTACCAACAAATGGAACCTCTTAATTGTAGAAAATTGAAAATATATAGACTAACACTTTTTGTGTTTCTATAGGCAAATTTTTTATTAATAAATTGAAATAAGGATCCAACCACCCAAAGGGAATATATGCTGAATTTTCATCACCCCAAAGGGACAGCTGTGTCCAACTCTTTGCGACCCCATGGGCCAAACAGTCAGTGGAATTCTCTAGGCCAGAATACCTTTTTTTTTAAATCTCTAAATATCCACATAATTTTTTTCTTATTTTTATTTTTTAATTGGAGGCTAATTACTTTACAATATTGTGGTGGTTTTTGCCATACATTCACATGAATCACCCATGGGTGTACATGTGTTCCCCATCCTGAACCCCCCTCCCACCTCCCTCCCCATCCCATCTCTCAGGGTCATCACAGTGCACCAGCACTGAGCACCCTGCCTCATGCATTTAACCTGGTCTGGCAATCTATTTCACATAAAATAACATACATGTTTCAATGCTATTCTCTCAAATCATCCACCCTCACCTTCTCCCACAGAGTCCAACAGTCTGTTCTTTACATCTGTGTCTCTTTTGCTGCCCCACATATAAGGTCATCGGAGAAGGCAATGGCACCCCACTCCATTACTCTTGGCTGGAAAATCCCATGGACGGAGGAGCCTGGTAGGCTGCAGTCCATGGGGTCACTGAGAGTCGGACACGACTGAGCGACTTCACTTTCCCTTTTCACTTTCATACATTGGAGAAGGAAATGGCAACCCACTCCAGTGTTCTTGCCTGGAGAATCCCAGGGACAGGGGAGCCTGGTGGGCTGCCATCTATGGGGTTGCACAGAGTCAGACACGACTGACGTGACTTAGCAGCGTATGAGGTCATTGTTAACCATCTCTCTAAATTCCATATATATGCCTTAACATACTGTATTGGTATTTTTCTTTCTGACTTACTTTTGCTCTGTATAATAGGCTCCAGTTTCATCCACTTCATTAGAACCGGTTCAAATGCATTTTTTTTAATAGCTGAGTAATATTCCATTGAGTGTATTTACTACAGCTTTCTTATCCATTCATCTGCTTATGGACATCTAGGTTGCTTCCATGTCCTGTATTGCAAACAGTGCTGCGATGAACACTGGGGTACACATGTCTCTTTGAATTCTGGTTTCCTCGGTGTGTATGCCCAGCAACAGGATTGCTGGGTCATATGGCAGTTCTATTTCCAGCCTTTTAAGGAATCTCCACACTGTTCTCCATAGTGTCTGTACAAGAATACTGGACTGGGTAGCTGTGCCCTTCTCCAGGGGATCTTCCCAACCCAGGGATAGAACCCAGAGGTTTGGATCTCCCACATTGCAGGAGGATTCTTTACCAGCTGAGCCACCAGGGAAGCCCAAAGGTTCTCTCTCCTTTGAAACCACCTTCCACTTTGACTTTATTTCTCCTATAAAACTTACAGATTACAAACACCTATAATGGACTTTAGAGGTAAGTATTAGACAAGTACCGGAGTCTACTAAAGATATAAAAGGGAATATTCTATTTTGCTTCTTATCTCAGAAATTAGGGCTAATTCTGTCAGAATAACAACCTGCAAGATTGTTCCTGAATCCTTCCCCATCCCTTCAAGCCTGGATATATGCATCCTTAATTGTCTGCAGAAATCTCTGTCACAAAGCTTACCAGATGGCATTGCAACTCCTGCTGGTTTCCTAGGGCTGCCACTAGTCCACGGGCTTCTGGATATCTTCTGCTGTACTCACAGAGCCTCCCAAAGATGTTGACAAATAGAAGACACTCAATAAGTGACCGAGGAATGAATAAATGCATCATCTGATTCTTGAATCACTCTCAAAATCAGTTTCTCACAAATATGCCTCATTGAAATAAAATTAAAATGTAGAATATCTCACCTTAGATCAGAGTGTACTTCCTAAAACTGTAGAAAAAAAAAAAAAAAAACTTTTGTGGACGTCTATTTTGTTTCTTTTAAAAATGCAGACAATTTAGCTGATTACCCTGTAAGTCCTCTTTCTTCCTGTAGTAATTTTTGCCCTTACATCTAACGAATCTAACGATAGGTGCCAAAGGAAAGTGTGTGTGGGTGAAGGGGTGGAGTGGGGTTTACCTTTGGAAGCATCATCAGAAGCAGTGCAATCAGTCAAAAATGGCTGCTACACTTACCTAGACCTTTTTAGGGTCAGGCACTTTGGGAGGCTCTGTGAGTACAGCAGAAGACATCCAGAAGCCCCTGGACTAGTGGCAGCCCTGGGAAACCAGGAGGAGATGCAATGCCATCTGGTAAACATTATGACAGAGGTTTCTGTAGACAACTGAGGATGCATATATCCAGGCTTAAAGGGATGGGGAAGGATTCAGGAACAACCTTGCAGGTTGCTATTCTGACAGAATTAACCTTAATTTCTGAGATAAGAGGCAAAATAGAATATTTATATGTTTAGTGGACTCTGATACTTATATAATACTTACCTCTAAAGTTCATTAGAGGTGTTTGTGATCTGTATGTTCTATAGGAGAAAAAAAAAGTCAAAGTGGAAGGTGGTTTCAGAGAAGAGAGAATAATAGAGAAGGAAATATCCAAATTTGGGATGTGCTTGGAGAATGAGGTCAGATTTCACAGGTAGCCATAGAATAGGATGCTTCTTGAAAGAGCACAGTCTGAGTAAAGATTCATGGCATTTAGTAGCAGCAGAACATGTTATATGAGCAGCATAGTATTTTCTTAAACAAATCAGATAAGTTTAGGGGAACTGTGAGACAGAATGTGTGCAAGGGCATTATGGAGTCAGTCATATTCCAGATGGCCTTCAATCAGTCTTGTACTCCAGTTCATGAGCAATGAAGATTTATTAAAAAGAAGTAAATGTGCAAAGATTTTCTTTAGAAATAACACCTTAAACACATATGACCAAGTCACATATTTTTGTTTTTATTTTCCCAGTATAAATGATTAGTGAATTTGCTTGTAAACAGGGCACTCCTATTCTTACAGGAGACTACTGGGAGAAAGCTCTGACTTCAAAAACCTTATAATCTAGCTAGAGAACAAACTATAGATACCAAGTAGATTAAAGAACAAGAGTTCAACAGACATAGCATTTCTTACAGAGTGAAATAAGTCAGAGAAAACAAATATGATATGTAAATGCATATTTGTGGAATCTAGAAAAAAATGACACAGACATAGAAATAAACAATTGGATATCAAAGGAGGAAAGGGGTGGGTGGGGTGAATCGGAACATTGAGATTGACATATATTCACTATAGATTAAATAATGAGAACTGACTGTATAACATTGAAAACTCTGCTTGGTGCTCTCTGGTGATCTAAATGGGAAGGAAATCCAAAAATGAAGGGCTTTATATACGTGTACAGGTAAGGTTGATTCACTTTGCTGTACAGTAGAAACTGGCACAGCATTGTAAAGCAACTATACTCCAGTTAAAAAAAAAATACACAGCATTTTTCTACAGCTACACATCACTACATTAACTGGAAAAGACACTCTGTGTGTGAGTTGTGTTGTGTGTTAGTCGCTCAGTCATGTCCAACTATCTGAGACCCCATAGGCTGTAACCCACCAGGCACCTCTGTCCGTAGGATTCTCTAGGCAAGAATACTGGAGTGGATTGCTACTTCCTTCACCAGGGAATCTTCCAGACCCAAGGATCGAACCCGGGTCTCCTGCATTGAAAGTAGATTTTTAACCATTTGAGCCCCCAGGGAAGCCCCAGAAAAGACATTAAATGTTCCTAAGTATTACTTTTAGGAGAAATGTTCTAGAAAGCCTTCAAAATACTGACTAATCCCATTCGTGCTATATATCCAAAATTGTTCTAGAAATTTATTCATAACCAGAAATACAAGATAACTTGAGATGATTTAACTTCCATTTTATTTTACTGTTCTAAGTAAATTGACCAAAGAAGAGGGAGAAAGCAATATTTTTGTCTTCACATTTCTACTGTTTGACTGAAGTTTCATTTAAGTTATTTAGCTTAATCTTCATTACAATAAGTTAGATGTATCATACAATTGAGGTCTAGAATCGTTAAGTGATTTGTCAGTGGTGATATAGCTGCAAAGTGGATGGGGAAGGTTCAAGACCAGGCCCATTGCCCACCCACCCTCACCCCCCACAGTCCTGTCTCTCTGCTACACTGTTCTTCCCAGTGTCAGATAAATGGAGATTTCGTTTTTGCTGATGTAATATAAGCCCTCTAGAAACCTCAGCCACTTGGATCTATAAGTCTCTTTTATAGTAAATAATATTTATATGAGTACAATGCTAGCTACATTTCCCAACCCATAGAAAAAGCAAATTTTATAGTATTAACTCACATTAGAAAACATTAATTTATGGCACATAAAAACATAGTAAAGACCACATTTGTTCTAATATGTTGTGATTATCACTTTTGGAATTTAGATGTTGGCCAAAGGGCTTACATTTTCCCAAATGCAATTTTACCAACACTATTTCAACAGTTGTGAGTTTCACATATTTTAAAGTTGTTTAGTGTGATGCTATTTGTGGAATAGACTTCCAGTTTAAAACATAACAATCTGTCTTCAATTTTATCATGTGGCCATTTATCAATGCTATTTTAAGAATGTTATTATTTAACTTTTCATCAAGGTTTTCTTCCACTTTCAAGTTTCCTATTTAGAAAAAAATTCTAAATTTGGAGAAAGTCAGTATCATTTAGTAGAGTATATTATTGCACATAAAATCTAAGATGGGTGGAAATGGGAGACTGAGATTTAATTTTTACACTTGTTATACATTTAAGATGTATGAAGTATGAAAGTGAAAGTGAAGTCACTCAGTCGTGTCCGACTCTTTGCGACCCTGTGGACTGTACCCCACTAGGCTCCTCTGTCCATGGGATTCTCCAGGCAAGAATACTGGAGTGGGTTGCCATTTCCTTCTCCAGGGGATCTTCCTCACCCAGGGATCGAACCCAGGTCTCCCACATTGCAGGCAGACACTTTAACCTCTGAACCACCAGGGAAGACGTATGAAGTATAGATATCATAATTTATTATGGAGGGGAAAATAAAATAGATTTTTGTTTGAAGCTTTTTCGTTTCATATCCCCAAAGCAACTTCAGTAGCTTGTACTCTGACTTTCACACATTATAACAATGGCACTATGCTTTCAGAGGCAAAGGTAAAAACATTAAACATTCTTTAAGATTGCTACTTTTACAAAGTTTCCCGTTCTGGTAAAAACAAATGCACTATAAAAACAAAAATAGTTCCACAAGTCTAAGTAAGCTGGAAACTCCATTCTGAGGCTCTCTGGGGTCTTCAGACTACTTTCTTCACCTACAGATAATAGTACTCAGGTTTCAAGGTTACAGTGAAGATTAGAGGTAATATCTGTAAAGCATCTGGCACAAAAGCTTGCTCATGGCAGGTATTCTTGTAGCATCTGCTATTCCTCTTCCTGTTTGCATTCTGCATATTAGGGCAGAACCATAAGTCTTGCTGCATCAACTTAGGTCCACAATAAACAGCATTTCTTTTTCTTGTTCAGTTTTGTAATGACTCCTTGACTGGCCTGTCCAGATCAGCAGGAAGGCCACTTTTCTGATGTCTTCACGCCATGCAAGTAAAAGCGCAGGTGCACACACCACCATCATGACCCAGAGGACCCCGGCATAGATCACTGCTCCAAGTACTTGGCCCCAGATTACTCATCATCCAGAGGATGCTAGTTAGTTGTGCTCGTTTACCAATAGGCGTACTTTCCCCCACAGCTGCTGCTGTTGCCAGCATATAACAGCAGCGTTTGCAGGATGGCTGAACACCTGCAACAGCTGCCCTGGGGTGAAGAATGAGGTCGAGGCCAGAAGGAGCCTTTCATCAGAACTTAATTGAGCTAAAGGGACTGCAAAGGCAAGGACGTTGTTGGAGTCTCAAAGGGCACATGTATGTGATAAACAGTGAAAGAGGGGCTACATGATTCCACCCCCAACAGTGCCAGACCAAGGATAACCACATATTTGATCAAATAAAATCCAGTCACTTTACCTGCTTGTATTGTGGCTTCTTAAATAATAACGTTCAGGAAACAATATGGATTTGCTCATCAATGTGCCTGGTTGAAAAAGCAAGGATCCTGTACAAGTGATTCTCCAGGCAAGAATACTGGAGTACCATGCCCTCTTCCAGGGGATCTTCCCAACCCAGAGATCAAACCTGAGTCTCCTGCATTCCCAGCAGATTCTTTACTGTCTGAGCCATCAGGGAAGCCCCATAGACTGAAAATAATCCCTCCATAATCCTCAAGAACATTGTGTCAGGTACTAGATTTCTCAAGTCACATGAGATATGGATTTGAATATCCATATCTCATGTGACTTGAGAAACCTAGTATTTGGTGGCTCAGTGGTAAAAGAATCTATCTGCCAATGCAGGAGATGGCTTTCCTCATAGCTCAGTTGGTAAAGAATTTGCCTGCAATGCAGGAGACCCCAGTTCAATTCCTGAGTTGGGAAGATCCCCTGGAGAAGGGAAAGGCTACCCAATCCACTATTCTTGGGCTTCCCTAGTAGCTCAGCTGGTAAAGAATCTGCCTGCAATGTGGGAGACCCGGGTTTGATCCCTGGGTTGGGAGGATCCCCTGGAGAAGGGAAAGGCTACCCACTCCAGTATTCTGGCCTGGAGAATTCCATGGCCTGCAAAGAGTTGGACACAACTGAGCAACTTTCACTTTACTTCACACAGGTGATGTAGGTTTGATCCCTGAGTCAGGAAGATCCTTTGGAGAAAGAAGTGAAGTGAAGTCGCTCAGTCATGTCCGACTCTGCAACCTCATGGACTGTAGCCCAACAGGCTCCTCCATCCATGGGATTTTCCAGGCAAGAGTACTGGAGTGGGTTGCCATTTCCTTCTCCAGAAGATCTTCCCGACCCAGGGATCGAACTTGGGTCTCCTGCATTGTAGGCAAATACTTTACCCTCTGAGCCACCAGGGAAGTTCAATTCAAAAATCTTCCATTACTGAGGTTCCATATCTCTTCCCAGAGACCAGAGGACTCCAGGCAACACTGGAGTGTCCTTGGTGTAATCCCCAATGCTTCAAAGACAGGTTGGGAGAATCAGTTGCCTCAAGCTATTCTCAGAGAAGACTAAATTATCTTCACTCATTTATTTGGCAAAACCAACTTAGGAATCCAGGAATTTTCTACAGCTGGCCCCTAGAATAGAAGTCAGTTGACATTCAAAGTCAGTCCCCTAAACATTGGGTAAAGATATATGGTTACAATATAAAACACTTCCATTGTCCATTTTTACAGATTAATAGTAGACTATCCTATGTTTGAATATGTCTACACATAAAAGAGCAAAAGCAGTAGGAGTGTCATACCTTTTTATGTTTTACTTTTTATTCCTTCTCAAGAACAGTAAAAGTCAAATGTAATAGGAAAGGAAAAAATTCTCAACTGTTTCTACAACTTTGTGGAATAAGAGATGGAAAAAAGCATTTTTATTTATGCCTATTTATCCCTCTGAGTTTAAACTAATCCTAAAGGGTCTGAGCAAAGAGCCAGCAACACTAATGCACTGGACCAACAGGTGATTTTAATTTACTTGCTATAAATTGTTGAGGGAAACCGATCCTAAGTCTGTTCTCATTAATTCATCCACCATCTCCTTTCCTGGAATGAAAGTTGCTGATTGCACAAACAGGATCCAGAATGAAAGGCTGAACTAGGCAAAGTATGGAATGTCAGCTTTTTGTGGACACAACTGGGATGATCTCCCATTGCATCCAACACATCAAAAGTCCTCGGGTCTACAGAACCATAAAATAATGCTGGGGGAAATTAACGTGGTTTCCAACATTTTGTCCAACTGAAAAAATATATATTAAATGATATTAAGTGTATTCATTCTTTTTCAAATGTTTCTTAATAGTTAAACTTTATTCTGAAGTCTCCAAAACTAAGAATATGAGGAAACCATCTCCCATTATGTAGTGGGTGTGAACAGCAATATGTTCCTATCAAGCAGTCCAGTTCCGCCCATCTCGGCTAGCAGGAATTCATTCCGTAAACAATTATTTCCCATTGTATTCAAGACACTGTATTATTTAGTAATGGGGATAAGAATGAATATAATAATGGTCCCTGTCAGCTTGAAGGACCCCCAAAAGAAGTAATGGCCTGAAGAAATCAAATAGAAAAATTCCAAAACTTAAAAGTATTCTGTCTCCACTGGATCACCCATATGGGGCTTAATCTCTCTCCTCATTTATCTTCGGTGGTGTCATACGGAGAGCAGCTTTAGGTGTATTTGTTGCCTTAACTAAGGGTATAATCCCCATCTTAATGGACAGGGGAACTCTTAGGTATAGAGGGATGTAAAGCTTCAGAGTTTATTAGGAAAAACCAGAGTGCTAAATATAAAATCGGAGTTAGCCACAGTACAAAAATGTGCTGAATGCTGCCCCAAGTCCTCAGCTCCAGCACTTATCTTACCAGTGTGTAATTTCCCACATCCATCTCTGTTCATCCCAATGGAAGACACAAAGTCAGGAACAAGCCCCAGGGTATTAGAAGGACTGAGTACAAATCTTGGCTTTGCTTCTAACAAACTATGTGATACTGGTCAAGGGCTTATCCTCTCTAAGCTTTAGTTCCTCACCTGTAAAATGGAGATATTAACAACTACTTAAAAAATTGAGGATTAAATGAAGTAATGACTCTAAAGTTATCTGCAGAAGCCCTGGTACTTAATCAGTGGTTGCTGCTGCTGCTGCTAAGTCACTTCAGTCATGTCCGACTTTGTGCGACCCCATAGACGGCAGCCCACCAGGCTCCCCTGTCCCTGGGATTCTCCAGGCAAGAACACTGGAGTCGGGTGCCATTGCCTTAGTGCATGGTGAAAGTGAAATGAAGTCGCTCAGTCGTGTCTGACTCTTTGCGACCCCATGGACTGTAGCCTACCAGGCTCCTCTGTCCATCGGATTTTCCAGGCAATAGTACTGGAGTGGGGTGCCATTTGGCTAATCTTATTATAGGTGCCTTTACTATGTTTTTATCATGTGTATGACAACTTATTCCTGCAAACCCCATGGTAAGTCCTCAATTTCAACACATTTTCTTTCTAACTTTGAACCAGGAGTTTTGGCCTCTATTATCCTTGCCCAGGTGGCCATGACTGAATCTTTGCTCCAGAGGTTTTCTGATCCCAGCACAAATCATGAATCTGCATCCTTTGAACAAAACTTGCTGCAATGAGAACCATCCCCAGAGTTTCCTGCTCATCAGAGTAGTCTGTGCTTTCTTGAAAATTATAATCTAGGAGATAAAAAAGGATTAGAATTAGGAAAGAAAGAAGTGGGAAAGCCCAGCTGGAAGGATCTTGGAGGCAGTGAGTGGCATTTAAACTTGGTTCTCACATGGCTGAGTTGAGAGAACTGTACATCAAGACTCAGAGAGTAATATCAGCAAATACAGTAAAGCCATAAATACTCGAAACATGTCTGAATAGTAGGAGGGACCATGTGTTTTGTTGAGAAGCAGTCTTTGGAACAGTCTCTAATCCTTAATTGAAAACCCTTGGGGTCAGATATATTTTTGCAATTCAGAATTTTTCAGATTTTAAAAAAAGGATGCAGTTCACGTACTCTATATAAAACGCACCTGTAACATCTGGGAAGCAACTAGTAATCAAATACAGTAGTATTTCTACATCTAACATGCAAATATTTGCACAAAGTAATATACATAAAGGACATAAATAGCCTCATGTCAGTTCAGATCAACTTTGGTCACCAAATCTGTTATCAAAAATAGTGCTTATAAATTTTAGATTTCTGTACTGCTGAGGCTGCAGAGGGAGATACACCCTGAAAGGTGGGTTAGGAGCATATTATAAGAGATATGAATGCCTGGCAGGGGAGTCAGCTCTCATAATAGGCTGATGGGACAGCCTTACAAATCACTTCACACATCCAATTTTTGGTAATTGTTAATGTCTTTTTTGAAAATATAATTGTTGTTTGTACTATATTTTATTACATCAGTCTTTCTTTTAGCTTTTACTTTAATGTGTTAATCTGTCAATCAAATCCCTCTTCTTATTCTTCTCTGACATGCAACAGAACTATTTTGAACTGGAATTTAACTATAATTCTTTCTATTACTATTTTTAATTTCCATAGAGTAAAACTGATTCCTTTTGATGTACAATTCTATGTGTGTTAGAATGTGTAGAGATTCACATAATCATGACCACAATGAAGATACAAACCTGTTCTATCACCTTTCAACTTCCTTGTGTAGTAGTTTTTAATTACACATCATCAGGAACATGTGAAAAGTCCACTGTCTTACCTCCTTGAATCCTTCTGCAAGGTAGGAAAACCGTGGCTGTGGGTTGCATCTAGAATCAATGTGTTGTTGGCCAAGATGCATATGACCTCTGCCCCTTTATTGTAACGGGTCCCATTTTCTGAAGGATGCGGCTCAAAAGGGCATTCATTTTCCATATGTTTATTGTTGCTTAGTCACTGAGTCGTGTCTTTTGCGACCCCACGGATTGGAGCCTGCCAGGCTTCTCTGTCTTCCATTCCAGACAAGAATGCTGGAGTAGTTTGGCACTTTCTTTTCCAGGGGCTCTTCCTGACCCAGGGATCAAACCTATGTCTCCTGTATTGGTAGGCAGATTTTTTACCACTGAGCCACCAATGAACTGAATTTTTCAAAAAGTTGCTTGAAGTAATCCCCACTGCCTTTTTTGAAATGCAAATGCAGTTCTATTCAGGTGGAACCTCTTGTGTGAGTCCTCTAGCTCTCAGATTTTTAACACACACCTTCCCCCATCAGATCTCTATATTCATGTATCGTTTAGCTTCAGATACAGCCTACAGAATCCCATGGACAGAGGAGCCTCATGGGCTACAGTCCATAGCATCGCAAAGAGTGGGACATGAGTAAAGTGACCTAGCGCACACGCATCAACAGCCTCTACAAGTTGCTTAGATTTGACCCACACTATCTAAAAAACTGCCATATGCCTTTAGGGTAAATGGATGCTTAATCTACACCTTCAGCTGTCAGATAAGTGGTATCTGTATTGTAGCTCCAAAATTGATGTGTGATTGTCCTGTGGGTCTGTAGGTAGGAGAGAAAAACTCAGACATGAAAATACTGAGCTATTTTGAAATACTTGATGCTATGCTTTAGTAGCTCAAGGCTCCCAATTGCATAGAAATCAAATGAAGATTCTTATTTGTATACCGCTCAACTCACTGTGTTCTAGTGCCTGGCATGTCAGTTCCAAAACTATTCTTTGCCAGACTGCTCTTTCTTCATGGTTCTTTTCCTTCATCCTAGATACTGCACATCTTAGGAAATGGCTTAAGTATAAACTTTAGAAATAAAGGTGCCCAGCTCAACCTTGTGGAGTTTGAGGAAATAACACAAACAAACCAAGTCAAAATACAACATAGAACTTCCAGTCAAAAAAAAGAAAAAGTGTGAGAATTTGGGAAGATTAAACACATTTCTCCTTTTTAGAAATACGTTCAAGCTTCAGAGTATTCTTTTTTTCTTTCTGATGTAGTTAAAAATAACTCAAGAAAGAAAACATTCAGTGAATTTTTGAATTTCTGTAGGAGGGTATGTGAAGGAGCCCTTTCAAGGAAGGGCAGCTGAAAGGGAGACACAGAGCTTGAATGAACTTATCTCCTGGTAAGTCGACAAGGCTTCATTTCCCTTGAGCAGGACAAAATGACACTAGAACTGTATGTTCTCTACCAGTAGAGTTCTTGTTATAGATTTTATATAAACAAAAAACCCCACATATTTTATAGGCTATGAAATTATCCTGTTTTACCTCTACAAGGCAACTGGGAGAGGAGTTTACAGGTGGAGAGGATATCATAAATGCATACTGGACTGGAAACATGACAATTAATTCAATAATTGTTTTTTATGAAGTGCTTGCAGAAATGACTGCTAGATGAAATGAGCCCCAATAGTGCAGTAGAGTTAGCAATGTCATCTCTAAGAGGGGGAAGAATGTAAATCTTATAACAGTTTACAGATGTTTTTATTGAAGATCTGTAATCCAAAAGTTCTGACAAAACGTGGCCACCCTGGAAGTGTACAATGGCAGTCTCTGCTAGGCAACAGCTTCCTACAAGTAGCAAATCCTCATTAATCCCTTTGGAATTCATTGTAATGACACTAATCATGTCAAACTCATTGGGTGTTAATATAAATGTTTTATGTAATGCCATAGGAATCCAGAACAAAACTCCTCAAGTAGCCTACATCTATCCTCCTGAACAATTGAACAACAAAAATTGGGTTACAGCCTAAGTACTCAGTTATTATGCATAAATGTTACTCATTATAACTTCTCTGATTGAATATAACTCATTTACACCCGTGGAGGGGCACAGGTATGCAAGAAATGATTAGCAATTTACTGCTTTTCGGGAAGAGCTAATGGACTCAAGAAAACAAATTCCATACTAGTTTTAAGTCAAGTCTTTTGATATTCTGCCCTCCTTTCTAAGGCACCAAGAATAATATTTCTGGCAATGATGAATAAGCAGCAAATGTTCTTTCAGTGAAAATCCTTGGAGTGTGAAACAAGAGAGATGCCTTGCTTCTCCAGTGATCAAACTTACTCCTAGTCCTGTGTTAGTGACGAAGTGTGACCTCCTTTCAGGGCTGCAGCCCATTCCTAGTGGTTCCCTTATAGTTTGAAACAACAACAACAACAAACTGTGTTTCTCTCCATTGGGGTACCCTGAACTTCCCAAGCATAGTGAAAGTGTTCAGGGCTACTTGGGAGAAAAGTGTTCAAGAAATGCGGCAGTAGCCACAGAGAGAAATACGGGGGAAAAAGGCAACTTTCACATATATGTGTCTAGAAGGAGCATTATCTCAGAAAAGCCATCATCGGCCGCTTCTCTTTTCAGATGGCTTGATTTTAAACACTGCAACTGTGTTACAATCTCTGGTCATATTTGCATAGCTATTACAATTAATAGTGACATTATCCCAGCAACCTTCTGTGGGAAAAACTACTATGCTGCATTATGGAATGTTAAGTTGATGATGTCATCCTGTTAAAGAGAATTCTATGAATTCTGTTATGTAACAAATAAATGTTGACTAAAGTGAGTGATCTAGTCCCCACCTATCTTGACCAATGCAGAGCTCAAGTTTATGGATTCATCCTCTATCTCAGCAAGAAGTAAAGACATGTTACATAAAGCTCCAACAGAAATTTTAGAGTCACAGTATGAGTCACAGTCAAATTATGAGTCCCAGAAGACAGGCCAGAAACCCTCTATTAGATTGATAAAATGAATGGAAATCTCTGGGTGGACACATTTGCACTGTACCCACAATATTATTCTTGGTTTGCTAAGAAGAAAGCAATTTATTCTGTCACTTTCTGGGGACTTAGAGCTAATTGGCCTTTCATAGTTATGTGATTCTGCAAATGAGCATAAAAGTGAAAGCTGACAAAAATTCAAACAGGAAATCTGAATCTGCCTATTTTCATAAGTATCTTATAATGGTTTGTAAAAAGGGACGAGATTTTGATTAGAATAGCAAATCTCTTCATGCAAAGGGAAGTGCTCCAAATTACCCATCACTGTAACAAACAGAAAGATTGCTCTTCATTCAGCCTCCTGGGTGAAAAAAAGAAGAATGTTCTTTCCTGAATCCCACCTCCACCCGCCCCTCCAGACCATCCACTGTGGTCCATCGGCATTGTTATCAGTGGGCGTTCCTCAGAGCATATGACCTCTCAGAGCTCACCAGCTCTTTGTGGCTCTTCCCACCCCAATCCACTAGAAAGGACATGCATAATACATCACATCTTCGAGACAACGAGACAGTGTGTCTACAAATGCAGCACCAGGAGAAAAGAAAGAGAAACAAAAATAACAGAAACTGCCACGCAAACTTAATAGAAAAGAAGCTGGAAAAGATTAAGTTCAACATTAAAGAGTCCTCAAAGCCTGAAAAGAATGCTACGGAATTTTCAGTGTCTGGTAAAATGGACATTTTTGAAGGGAAAACGAAGAGAAACAAACTAAGGCAAACCCAAAGCACCATTTTTCAGGCATAAAATCTACAAAATGAATTTGCTGAGGCCAACAGATCGGGGTTATGAATGAAACTGAGTCCAGCCTAGGCCAGAAGCTAGTTTGTCTTTCAGATTTTGGGGGTTGGAGTAAATTTTTCCTTTCTTTCCTTTTTCTCTTTTTTAATGAACAGGCTCCCCTCTCCATGGCTACCATGTGACAAAATCTACAGGAAAGGCTACAAGTCAAGCAGACCCATTTGGATGTACACGATGTGGTTATGCATTTTGTAGAACGGGGTATGCACTAGGTAAAAACTGACATTTCCCAAACAGCATCTCTTCTGCTTTTCTGACTGCCGGTCGGTTTTGCCATATTGAGGCACTAAAGCTCCTTTTTTTCTTCCCTCCCTGAGCTTGAGCTTTCAAAGTTATTTTCCACTCTGATGATTACAGACAGCTCGACAGACAAAGAAAAGGGGAATTTAAAACAGGCAGTCACTACTAATATGTACTTTGCTCTTTCTGACCAGGAAAAAGAAGCCCGGGTGTCATATTGCCATTTCTTAATCATCAATGTCAAAAAAAAAAAAAAAAATCTTCTTCTGGAAATTCAGACATAAAAATGCACTTATATGGAAGAGATCAGGGGAGAAAAAGTGACAAATCTTGCTCACAAACAGTGCTCTGGGTTCCTATAGGAAAATGGGATTAGAACAAAAGAGAATGATGGTGAGTGTGAGATTGAATTTGTAATAAGAATAATATAAAAATAAGGTGAGAAATGTGTTTAGAGTAGGTTTGCTGCTGCAGACTGTACTCTGGGAATTGATTATACAGTCAATACTTTCCTTTGCAGACCTTCAGTCTGTCGGCGCCTCTGTGTTCTAAGAAATCTACTGTGTTGGTTTCCATCCTCATATTTTAAATTTCTGGTCTAGTAGTTCTCTTTCATTCATTCTACATCAAGCTTGTCATATTCAAACATCTAAAACATCCAAAAAACGAAGCTAAAATGTATTCTATCTTATTTCAGAATATTGTGAGGGGTAGTTGACTGACGACAAGGTAAAGTGCCATCAGTATCAAATTTCAGTAGTGAAAAGGAAAATAATAAGGTAATTCTAGATTCATCCATAGTGAACTAATTTCAATAGTCATCTTGCCTCAAACGATGTCATATAGGTTCTAGATGTGTTATTTTAAGTGTGACTTTACATACATTAATGGCTACAATTTATTGAGTGCCTACTTTGTGATAAACAAAATGCTGAGTGTTTTATAGAAATAGTTTCTGCTATTTAATGTGTTCTACAGAGTCTTTATATCTCTTGTTCACTTTCACAAAGGGAAACAAGGTTCATGGAAATTGCATCTGAACTGAGGCCACCCCCATAGCAATTGACGACTGCCACTGAAACCCAAGATTCTCTGGATGCTGAATTGATATTTTTCTCTTTTCTCAAATCACATCATCTTACCCTAGTTCGCTTCCAAGGAACAAATTATTCTGCAGGGTAAGGGACACTTAATGGATTTATTCCTTGCAGACTAAACCACAGAAGGTTTCAATAACTGGCCTGTGACATCCCATAAATGAGTCAGCAAAGAACCAGAAGGCAGGACAGAAGTGCTGGACCATGGTCTAAAAACAACGATAAAAGTTTTCTCAAAAACTCACAGCACTGGCTTGAGACATGTAGGGGAATATGAAGTGAGCTATCTGCCAATGAGGAACTTAAACTCTCACAGGTAAAACTACCCTAACACAGATATTGAAAAAAAAAAAAAAAGCCTAGATACAGTAATACCTAAAATAGCTGGATAGCTGGCCTGATCAGAGAATAAGAGGGTTCATACATTTATAAACTAACACGTCTTAAAGCACCAAAAATGACTGTTTCTTATTTGATGTTTGATGACATTCTAGACTCTATGGCTGCATCAACAAACACAGCTTCCTGCACACCATTTTTCCTTTCCTTGATGACTGGGGATCCTAACTCTGTGTGTCAGTATCTGTTCTGAGCTGTGGGAGCACAGTGCTTCCAGAAGTTATTGAGTCCTGGCAAGACATCTGCCCGGGCACTAATTGACCTTGGTTTTAGGACTTGTAAGGTTCTTTTACCCACACATCTTTCCTCCCCATCAGATACCACCCCGTCTTGTTACTCTCATGGTGACTTTGCTAATTCCAACCTGCTGTTTCCAGGTGTCACATGCAAAACCTGTCATGATCACATCTCTAGCTTGTTTGTTCAGCTTTATCTCCTAGATTATTTTTCTCCTCCCATGAGTCTTATTCTCTATAATTATATTACAGCAATTCAGAAGTCTGTTTAGGTTCTAAGCACAAATACATGCTCTTTCACACTTCCGCCAGTCTGCATTGAATGCCTTTTCCTTTACTTGTCCACTTAAAAAACAGCAACAATCCTTGTCATTCTTTGAACCTAACCTAGAAATAAGACTCTCCAGAAAGATTTACTGATACCATTTCTTGAGTCCAGAATAGAAATCATCAGACTTGTTTCTGGGCCACCCCAGCACTGGGTGGATTTCTCTGTATACTACCTGAAACAGAAGGTAATTTTTTTGCTTATAAATTTGTTCTCTCTACTAAACTAGAAACTGTTTATCCACTTTTGCCTTAGCTTATGGTATCCTATAGAATAGGTACTCAATAAATGCCTGCATTCTTAAGAAAAGTGTCTTGGTTTTTACATACACATGTCCAGATTCTCCTCTGCTATCAAGCGAGTGTTAGATTTGCTTTAGCACTGCTAGTCAAACTTTGCCATGAAGAATGCATGGCTATTTCTAATTAATTGTGTGCTACAGAAAACAAATGCATTACAATGGACTTTCAGTATGAGGAGAAATTTCACAAGCATCTTCCTGAAACAGGGAAGGTTTCAGGGAAGACGTGAAACTTGAACCGGCCCCTCTTACCTGATAGGCACAGATATTTGCTGCAGCCCTCGTAGGAATGACTTGTTTATGGGGCTTACGTAAAGTGAATCACTCCGTATCTCTGTAAAGATGTTATATTGCCTTGTTGGCCTATTAAAAATAAAGTGTCTACCATAATGTTAAAGCTTCTTTGACTTTAGCTGAGTCCCTTGGATTTACTGAGAGGCAGGAACAAGGGCCACCAACGTTGCTCAGAGATAAGCTGAAGCAGAGGAATAAATAAAATCAGCTACAGTGGGGACTTCTTGGTGGTCCAATGGTTAAGAATCACCTTCCAGTGCAGGGGATATGGGTTTGATCCCTGGCTGGGGAACTAGGAGCCCACATCCCATGGGACAACTAAGCCTCTGAGCCACAACTACTGAGCTGGAGCCCTCGTAGAGAGGAGCCTGCATACCTTGATGAAGGATCATGCAGGCCAAAACTATAAGACCCAATGCACCCATAAATAAGTAGCTAATTAAATAAATGTTTTAAAAAATCAGCTGTGGAGAAAAAAATGTTGGGGTCATTTGCAAAATCTGGGATCTTCTGCCCTTGATGCCCAGTGGGGAGGAAAGAAAAGCTCTGATTCTTTTTTTCCAAGCAGCACTCACAGCTCTGGTGGTAAGTCTGAGATGCTTGGATGTGAGTCATTTTGTCCCTTAAAAATGGCCAATCAATAAAGTCAGACTAGATTCTCTGACCTTGGCCTCAACATCTTGCCACACTTTCAACTTTTAGACAACATGTATCTCTTATGCTGTGCTGTGCTGTGCTAAGTCGTTTGAGTCATGTCTGACTCTTTGCAATCCTAAGGACTGTAGCCTGCCAGACTCCTCTGTCCATGGGATTTCCCAGGCAAGAACACTGGAGTGGGTTACCATGCCCTCCTCCAGGGGATCTTCCCCACCCAGGGATCAAACTCTCATCTCTTACGTCTCCTGCACTAGGAGACAGGTTCTTTTTGACTAGCACCACCTGGGAAGCCCTGTATATCTCTTAGTAAACTGTATTATCTTTTTAGAAGCTGAAAACTTCCAATTACTTTTCTCAGTAAATTTTTCCTTGACCCCAGATTTCACAGTATTACAAAATTAACCCATGCCCATTATCAACTAGGTTAAGAAATATAGGAGGAAGAAATAGAAAGGTTTTGTTTCCTTTATCTAACCTTGACTCCAGCTTCCATCTTGATGCAATTTTCTGTTATGCTATGCAGCATTTGAAGAAACATTTCATGATACAAAAACCTCAAAAAAATTTTACAAAGTGAAAAACAGTTCATCAAAAAGGACAGTCAGAGAGTCCACAGCAGCAGGTTATAAATGAATTCCCATCAGTAAGGGCACAAACATAGAAACCACTTATGTAAAACACAAACCAAAAGCAGGAGACCTTGGAATTGCATGTTATAATACTCAGAGCAATTTGTTTTATGTATGTGTGCCAACATGTCATACAAAATGAAGCCACAAACCACACTTCTAAGCGATCCATTTCATAAAGCCATTCTATTTAGGACCATAATGCCTCTTTCCTTTAATCTTTTCATAAGATGATTTCCTTAGTATTAAAAGGCAGGACCTGATCTAACATTTTGTTTACTTTATCCCATTTTAGTGATGCATTAGCACTGTGTTACCAACTTGCAGTGGCTTTCATTTGGAACCAACTGCAAAGTGTTTTTATTTTAAGCCTCTCACCTTCACATTTCTTTCCTACATTTCCTTCTTTGCTTTTCCAAGGGAACGGCTCTCCACGCCTTCCTGATCAAGACAGACAACCTAATGGCTGAGTGGGCTTTAATTTCTAGCTTCTGGCATTCAAACGTGATTTGCATTGTCATAGGGAATTATTTGGTATT
The DNA here is from genome assembly GCA_935064755.1 of Tragelaphus eurycerus. NCBI lineage: Eukaryota > Metazoa > Chordata > Mammalia > Artiodactyla > Bovidae > Tragelaphus > Tragelaphus eurycerus. The sequence goes on along the minus strand of CAKXYN010000012.1, from coordinate 6,136,188 downwards.
CAGTATAAAACACTATTTCTTTCTCTCCTTTTTTCCTTCCCTTTTCTAGACAACCAACCACTGGGAAATTATTGTCAAAGTCTTAAAGTGATTTCTCAATGATTGCTTGTTAGTACAATACAATTTCTCTCTCAGTTCTGGTTGCTCTCCAGCTCCCTTCTGGGGACCAGGAACTCCCCTAGCGCCTCCAGCACACACAGCAGATACACTCCAAACACACATATGTCTCCACTCCTCTCTGTGGCACTTGGCAGGTATCTCAGGGACAAAACATGAGGGGTGAGAGGGGGCAGGTGTAAAAAGACAAGAGTAAATGAGGAAGGCTGTGAATTTGAAAAGAAAAAGTAAGATGATTCTTCACAGAGTTTAAGGAAGAGTTTTTATGACATGAAAAAGCCTGTAATGTTGGAAGATAGAACGAAGCAAATGGAACGCTTGCCTTTAAGACACCCCCAGTGCAGTCAGAGAGATGGACCTAAGTAAACATCTGTTATTCAAGGTCAACAGTTAAGGGCTGTACATATGAAATGGGCTAAAATGAGTCCTATGGGGATGCAGGCTAGTAGCCATTTGTTCTGGGGTGTTGGAGGGGCGGCGCAAAATGGCAGCGCTGGTCCCATTTCAATAGGTGGAAGATTTGATGAAGCAAAAGAGAAAAGTGTGCAGATCATAAAAAGAAGAAAAGGATCTGGGGGTGAAAAGAGAAATGGGACCTCAAAAAAGGGAACAAAATGGCAAGAAACCGGGCCAGATTTAATTTCCAGAGAATTAACCTGGGAAATACTTCTAACTGAGGAGGCTGTGAATCTAAGGACTTTCTTTTAAGTGCCAAAGGCATAAACTAATCTATTTAATTAGAAAAATATGCGTGTATTGCACTCTGAATAATTTCCCAGAGGACAACTTGTTTCTTTTACAGTTAAAAGTTTTTGTTTAAAGCCTCCCATCCCCCATTCTCCTTTCTCTGCCTCGGAGCCCACACCTCTTGGGCAGGTACTTGCTCCTACGCAATTATCGTCAACGGTGATGTGGGTATGACCCTTCTTAGATCTCACATTTGTTTTTTGGGTACTGAAATAGAAACACATTAACCTAGATATACCTGAGCCCTCCAGCAGGTACTTTATAATCAGAAAGAAAAAAAAAAAAGAACTCAAAAGGCAGTTTCTTCAATGACTCACCAAATTTTCACAATGGCAAATAATTCAACAGGATAATTCAATAGATCTTAGTATCTTAAATGGTAGTGAAAATACTTACGACAGAACATCCCTGGTCAATTCACAGTCCCCTTCCAATAAGTGAGTAGAGTCTAAGAATATTTTCTCTGATAGCAGTAAGGCAAAGTACTTAGTCTTTCTTGAACCTGTAATAAGAGGAAAACAGATTCTGAAGGTGGCCTGCAAATTGAGTCAAGATAAGCTCCTTTTTTAAAAGATGCTACAGGCAAGCCTGCAAATAGAAAGTTGAATATTTTATCATAGTTTTGCTCTTGAATAAGGAATCTGATCACATTAATCGAACCAATACAATCATTTATTCAAAGAAGATGAAAATACTCTAAATATGCTTCTTGTGTTTTTCAATGCAGAAGGCAATGGCACCCCACTCCAGTACTCTTGCCTGGAAAATCCCATGGATGGAGGGGCCTGGTAGGCTGCAGTCCATGGGGTCGCTAGAGTCGGACACGACTGAGCGACTTCACTTTCACTTTTCACTTTCATGCATTGGAGAAGGAAATGGCAACCCACTCCAGTGTTCTTGCCTGGAGAATCCCAGGGACGGGGGAGCCTGCTGGGCTGCCGTCTATGGGGTCACACAGAGTCGGACACGACTGAAGTTACTTAGCAGCAGCAGCAGTGTTTTTCAATGAAAAAATATCAAAGGGGCAAATATTCATTTCTAATCCATTTCTGCCTAGTTTTGTACTTCTAGCTTTTTCTACATTTACACATATAGTATAGCCTCAGACAATAAATAGCAAATGGAATGTGATCAATTCAAAATAAACACACTTACCTAAGAATGAAACCAAAGCAGGACAAAGATGTAATGGATGGGAAAGAAAAGGAAGTATGGGTATACTGCTGAAACCCTGCAAATACCAACACTTAGTAGTTGAGAAACATGTTTTAGAATCTTTGTGGTTCCTATACAAAGTTAATAAAAAGTTTCAAAACCAGCTCAAGTTGTATTTTCCTTTCCTTTAATTATAAAAACAGAAATGGATAATCTTGGGACAAAGGGTAAAGTGACCTATAACCTGCTCTTGAGCCCAGTGAACTTTATTGTCTGGAGACACTGAGTCCACAGTCAAACCCATAACATTATTAAAAACTGTGACCAAAGACTCATTCCAGGTAGGTTTCCTCACATGCGAGTGACCGGAGCTTGAACCTGTGTTTTGGTGGCTAAAGGCAAAGTATCTCATTATAAATAAAGGATGGAGTTTAAATGTCAAGGAAAGCTTTCTTAATATCTATTTTTGCACTGAATATTAAATACAGTTCAGCTTGCTTTTATGAACCTCTATGACTTATGGTTTCAGAAACATATGTATGTAATTGTTCTGTTTTTATAGGTTCTTTGAATGCATGAACCATAATTCTTTACACATTCTGTATGCCTATGTGTAAGTAATCCAAAAACTCAATGAATGTATTTCTAAAGATTAACAAAGGTGTGATGAAAGCTTTATTTTGATCTGTCTTTACTATTATTTACTGCTTCATGCAAAACATAAAACTGTTCTTTTAACTAACAACTAGATCTGCTAAAATGATCTTACCCTAGGAATTAGACAAACACAACTTGCAAGTTATTTTTATATCAAATCAACTCCGGTTTGAAATGGTTTCCCCAATTACTAACAGGCATGTTATGCTCACATAAAAGGATTGAGATCCCACAAACGTGCTGCTGTGTGTTTTTTCCTGGAAAACTCAAAATAGGATCTGTCAGGTATATCCGCTAGCGTAACAAACATGTCACCCAGATTTGCATTGGGAATTAAAACATTCTGTAGCCTGACAAAAGGCTGTGTGTTTTTAGCAACCGTGACGAGAAGAAGGCATTGCAGTACCTACATGCTGTGAGTTAAAAGTCCCTCACCAGTCAGCTTGAGAAAGAACTATAATCCCATGATGGAGCGTCCCTTAGTGGCATGCCATGCTGCCAAGAGCCATGGCTGCATCCCCACTTCAGCCATCATCATCAGGCAAGTCTAATTCTATCTCCTACAAACCCAGCATTGTCTTTTATTCTTGTATTTATATACCACTTATATTGGAACCAGGAATGTAGGAAAATGCATGTGTAGCTGATGAGAAATGTCATCGATACTAAAAGTCCAACCCACATTTTCTCTAATGTAAAATGTGAAACAATGATATTTATAAAATAATAAAATGGTATTTATAAAATAACAATGGTATTTATACATCATCATGTGATAAGCAAACAATATTAATTAGCTTACAGGACAATACCATACATCTTATCTCTATTATTTTAATAACAAGAAGAGTGTTACTAGTTTAAACGAGAAGCAGGGCTGAGTTTCTCCATTTGTATAGTATATTCTTTATGCACGGACTTAAATAATTTTACTGTATCAGCCCATTTTTTAGTGTCCAAAGAATGCCCAGCAAATAGCTCTAACAATATTTTGTACACTTCAAAAAGGATCTGCACCTATTTGAATCATAGATAAGTGATAACCAAAAGGAAATCTCTTCTGCATAAAAGAGCAGAAATACTGTAATTTACACAGTTTTGTTTAAAATGCCACAGGCTTCCCTTGTTTTTCAAGTCATTAATGGAAAACAGGTGTCAACTTATTAGCAGTTTCGTAAAAGCAGTCTTTTAGAAATATTTCTTATCACTTTCTGTGTAATTCGGTCATGTCATTAGTTCCACAAGTAAGACTTTTCTGTAGAAAATATGTGAGAGCAACCAAATAAAGTGCTCATCACCAATGGATAGAATTTAACTTGACAAATTAAAAACAGATTGCCTAGCAAATGTTCTAATAACTTTACATTCTAAAACACAGTGTCCATTAAAGTTATTTATTAAAAGGGTTCCTTTATTGAGTAAGTGTTAACTGACATGCTAGATTCAACTCTGTAACATGAAATACAGTTTTTGCCTAAATATTTCTACACAGGCATGATAAAGGTCAATGAACCACATTCATCATATTGAAATATTAGTACTTACATTCTTCCATGTTTATAAGACAAAAAAAAATATAAATCATGAATTAACATAGGCTACCATCCCCAAACTATAATTTAACACCTTTTTGGCTATCTTATTATATGAGACTACTGTTTTCATTTATTCCTTAATAACGCCTATTGCTACATTTAACAGTGCTTCCCTGGTGGCTCAGACAGTAAAGCGTCTGCCCGCAATGCGGGAGACCCAGGTTTGATTCCTGGGTCAGGAAGATTCCCTGGAGAAGGAAATGGCAATCCACTCCAGCACTTTTGCCTGGAAAATCCCATGAACATGGACGGAGGAGCATGATAGGCTACAGTCCATGGGGTCGCAAAGAGTCGGACACGACTGAGCAACTTCACTTCCACTTTCACTGACTGATGTGTTTAGTAGTGTATATTGCTATGCTAAAAATATAAGTACATCCTTAAAAATCAGAAGCCAGACATATATTCACATTCTATACCAAAAAGCAAAACTGAATGAGTGTACTCTTCATGCTAGACGCTTAACTGCATGTATTTAATCTTCACCTTCAAGTGTGAGGGCTGAAGTTCATTACCCCACTTCCAGGTAAGTAAAATGAGACCAGAGAAATCAAGTAGTATATCCAAGTCATACAGCTAAGACTGTTAGAGAATTTGAAAATAGTTCTGAGTGACACCAAATTATCAATGCTTGTTCTCAATGCTATAACTAATTCTTCACTGCTACTGCTGCTAAGTCACTTCAGTCGTGTCCGACTCTGTGCGACCCCATAGACGGCAGCCCACCAGGCTCCACCGTCCCTGGGATTCTCCAGGCAAGAACACTGGAGTGGGTTGCCATTTCCTTCTCCAATGCATGAAAGTGAAAAGTGAAAGTAAAGTCGCTCAGTCATGTCCGACTCTTAGCGACCCCATGGACTGCAGCCCTCCAGGCTCCTCCATCCATGGGATTTTCCAGGCAAGAGTACTGGAGTGGGGTGCCATTGCCTTCTCCGAATTCTTCACTAGCTTTCTCCAAAATGTTGATATAAGTGATGAGAAAGGTGGCTGTACAAATGATCATTCTTTGGTGTTCCTTGAAAATTTTTTTTTCTTCTATATTCTTCTTATTTAATATTCAAAAACTAAACATTTATTCATAGGCCTGTGAGCCCTCCCCAAGATCCAGGTGACTCAGTGCTGCCCCTTTGTGGGGGATGGAGGAAGGGATACAAATACACCTGGGCGCCATCTTGCCTGAGTGAGCTCCATTTTGTCATTAGCCTTCCCAGAGGGGACGCTGTTTTGCAATCCACATTCAGTTACCATTTGTCAGTGCCATCACCCCAAAGGCCATCAACATATGTTTTATTATTTTCTGTAACAGGAATTAGGAATTTAGAAATTCATTAAACAATTTATTTTCTTTCTCATTTTCATTTTTCTTCCAGACAGAGGAGATGGTGGAGTGAGTTGCTAGACTAGGGTCTGGAGAGAAGTGGTTCAGTTCACTGAACTTAATTCAACACTCATTTACTGATGGGAGTTACCAAGCTGATAGATCTTTGAAAGAGGAGGCATTCTCAGGATCTTTATAGAAAAAGACAGATGATTAGAAAGATGCATAAGGAATTGTCATTCCAGAAGAGAGAATAACCTGAAAGGTGTTGAGAGAGGCTGTACCTAGTCTTGGGGTAGCATCCTTTCTTTTATCATTCTTTGTTACACAGGAGACATCCCATGTGTGTCAAGGAAGGTGGGGAAGAAGTTTGTGCAACTGAGGAAAGAGCTAAAAGTGGAATTTTTGGTGGTGTACTAACTTCTCTTACCTTTCACTTCCTTAATGACTTTTTACATTTTTAAAATGTTGGTATTTAGCATACACATTTAGTTTTCAATAATACAAATAGAAAACTGCTCACAAAAAGCATCTTTGACCTTTAAAAATTTTCCACCTAAATCCTCTCATAGATAAATAGTAAATAGTTGTACTGGTTTAATACAACTTCAGTCTAAACTTTTCTTTCTACCTCTGTGAAATGGCAACTCACTCCAGTATTCTTGCCTGGAGAATTCCATGGACAGAGGAGCCTGGCAGGCTATAGTCTGTAGGGTCATAAAAGAGTCGGACACGACTTGGCTACTGTGAACTTATTATAGTCATTTGCCTTCTGGAAGTGTTTTTTTGTTTGTTTAATCTTTTATATAGAAATCATTCTGAGAATAGGATTCTGTAAGGATTAAATGAGTTAAGGTATGTAAAATCCTTATTTGGCACAGGGAATGGCATTTTACAAGTTATTAATAATTGATAGATGTGACTTGCTGTTCTGGTTTATTGGCTGGTTTGTTTGCTTGCTCTCTGACAAACATAATATGTCCAAAATGCCTGAAAGGAATCTGACTATTCAATATTTTAAATTAAATGGACAAATTAGCTTAATTCCTAGTTGTTTTTTTTTTTCCCCCTCAAGTGAACTTTTTTATCATTTACATGGCAGTCTTACTTTTAATAAATGCAACAGAAAGCTGCCATCTAAAAGCACTGAGAGCTGATGAATGGAACCAAAAAGTATGTTTTCCTAATGTCAGTACACAATTGCTCCTGCTTAAAATTGATCTCTTCAGTTTCAAACTTTAAGAAGCCTCAAAGGCTATCATGTTAGACCATTACTATGTACTAATCATAGATTTCATTCTTGAGAAAGCCCTACTAAGAAAGAGAAATCACTGGGATTTTTATAAAACAATCACAACAAATTTCTTTCTGCCCTCTTCCTTCCCCACTGAAAATGAGAAAACAATATTATGATGAAAAGCAAAGAGGCTGGATTCATAGATAGACATGCTCTGAAGAACAAAAGATAGCTAACAGTGAAAGATAATTCAAATAGTGGGATTTGATGTTCTTTTTCAGCTGTCCTATTAAATACTTTTTTTCTTTCTTCACATTTCAATTGCACCAAATATGAAAAGCCTGAATACAAAAGAAACAATAAAATGCTTGTTAATCTAATAACAGAATGCCAAGAACAGAAAACCTATCTTACCACAAAGTGTAATTGAGATTGCCTGCAACACAGACAGTTTGTGATCAAAACCATGGGGAAAAAAAAAAAAAGCCATCAATAGAAATGATGTTTCCACTGTGAGCTCATGGTCATAGCAAGGCTACAAGACCAGAGACATAAAGCCCTATTAATTGTACCTCCCAGGGGTCACCAAACATCTCTGTTTGCCTGTAAGAGTCCCGATTTATGCCTTTTATCCGGTATAATTATTAATAGAGTTCCTTTAGCTTTAGTTCCCAAAGTGTCCCAGTTTGGACAGTAAATTATATAGTTGCCCTCAGCTTACCCCTATTCCTTTTTGCTTCCTTTTCCTTTCTAAAAAAAAAAAAAATACCCAAAGCAAAACACCTAAGGGGCAAGCTATTTTAACTCTTCAGGTTATACGAGAGCCAAGAAAAAAGATATCTGTTGCTTAAGCTCAGCTATTCATTTGACTACCTTTCATTTTCTTAATGAAAATGGGGCTTCCCTTGTGGCTTAAATGGTAAAGAATCTGCCTGCAATGCAGGAGACCTGGGTTCAATCCCTGGGTGAGGAAAATCCCCTGGAGAAGGAAGTGGCAACCCACTCCAGTATTTTTGCCTGGAGAATTCCATGGTCAGAAAAGCCTGGCAGGCTACAGTTCATGGGATCGCAAAGTGTTGGACACACCTGAGTGGCCAACTGTTTTTTCACTTTCCTTTTCTTAAAGCAGGGAAGATTTCTAGTCTGAATTAACTTTAATGTGGTCCCATCCATGAAATATTTGGGGGCAGAACTAACCCTATCTTTTTCCACCACCCTCTCACTGTTATGAATTTCTGCCCAGCTCTAAGCTACAGTGTTGAGTTCACATATTAAATCCTGTTTGAAATTTTAAGGAATTATATGTCATGTGAGCACTCCTTAATATAATTGCTGGGTTGTTTTTGTTGTTGTTGTTAAAAAAAAAAAAAAATCAGATGTTCAAGGTAGGTCATATAGCAGCCAAGAATAGTAGTTCATATCAGCCTCAAGAAAGGCGGAGCACCTTAGAGCAAGAGCCCTTTAATCAAAAAGCAATCTTCGGGGATGAGTTAGTAGTACTTTGCCTCTGGCACTAACCAGATCCCCTAGTTTCACTGTATATTTCCACAGGAGTCTAACGATGAAACACATTAGATCTTCTCACAGGTGCAGTAGAAAAAGCATTGCCTTCTAAGGGTCACATGGCTCTTCTAAAAACAAGAGGGTGAAGGTCAACAGCAATAAGAGCATCTAAACCAACAATGAATTCTGCAGCTAACGTCTGGATGAAGGGGAGAGAGTCCCCCTTTCCTAGGAATGTTCATGGGAAACTCAGGATGTGAAATTGTGAAGAAAAGCAACAGGAAACAGTTTGGTTTTTTCATGGGAGGGGTTAGGGGTGCAAATTTTTGTTTAAAAATTTAAAACTTACCCTTTTAGTCAGGAGGATATCCCTGATCTTCATCCAGAAAAGCTTTAAAACTGTAAGGAAAAAAAATAAATTCATTTGAGGGCAAAATATTCTGGTATTGTAAAGATTTACATTGATTCAGTGGGTTTTATCTGTGGGTCTAGATCTATAAAGGCACAAGCCTCATTTCATGGGAATGTGGTTCTTCATCATTTGCACAAAGACGGCATGGATTGCATCTAATTGAGTTATTTTATTTATTTGTATTTTATTTATTTTCACATAGGCATAAAAAGAATGCACACACATATGCAGAAACAAATAGCATAAATTTTCACTTTTCATATATATATCCGTATGTAAACACAGAAGCACCCTCACACACATCAAGTTTTGTAGCACACGTGAAAGACACAGTAACTCTCCTCCCCACATTACGGTGTCATGACCACTCCCCCAATATGGGAGGTGTCCCAAAAACAGAACAGGAGGTAATATCTTAGATATACTGTGCCTTTGAAACAGCTGCCTCTTCCTTGGGTTCTGCAAGTAGCCTCTAGTCAAACAGGTAAAAACATATCATGACTCAGGGTGAAAGGCTATAAATATGCCATATGTGTGTTTTTCTGTTGGTTTTGTGTTTTGTTTTGTTTTGAACCTTCACTGATTTGGGGGAAGTAATTAAGTGCTTTGGCATAAAAGATCTCATGCTGGGTGATAGGCTACATGGGAAAGAGAAATTAGACAAAAGGTATTGAGTAATAACCACAAATGACTTTATAGACCATTCTGCTTGAATGTCAATAGAACATGGAAGCAGAATTTGCAGATCATCAGCAATGGCTCCCCCAAGAATAATCAGGAATTGACTATATAATTTGCCACTTGTAAACTCTTACCTGCCACTATGATTTCTTAGCTGAGTGGGGGAAAATGGTATATTTTCCTAATATTATCTAAAAATTCCATATTATCAATGGCAGAAATTCCCAACTATAAAAGGCATTTACTATACTACCAAAATTTATCAGCATTGAATTAATTTGGCAGATTCTTGAGGATTTTGCCCAGTGATGAAGTACCCATCATATAGCATTGTATGTATTATTGTAAGCTGCTTCAGAGCTTTTGAGGAATGAGAGGAGGGCAATAAATAAATAAATATAACTACACATTGTTTAAATAATGGTTGTATAAAGAAAAATCATACTGGAAATAACTGAAGAGTAAAAAATAACTTGAAGTACAGCAAAAATATATAGTCTGTCATGCTAGGCTTTGCACAAGAAAATGAAAAGTGTGTTTGGATGTATTTCTTTATTAGTGAAATATTCACTTAGGAGAAAGTGAAGCCGATAAGAAACAATAATTGTTTTATACAATATTAATTTGGTTACAATGACTTTCCCCCATATACTCAGGCTAATGAGCGTAATCAAAGAAGGAGCTGCTGAAAACAGACTAATGGGTTTGAAATTACAAAACCCTGCCTTTCAATTTAGACATGGAGTTCTTTAAAGGGTATGTTTTGTTTGGTTTTTTTTCAAATTATAATCCATAAGAAAGATTTTTTGGTCTATCAGAAGTCATGTTTCCTAAGGCAGGCTGCATCAATATGTTATCAAAGTGCCTAAAAGTAAGTTTAAAAAATTGGTCATAATGGATTTTTTTAAAAATACAGTCACTTTACCCACATTATATTTACCACACTACAATTCCTGGGTGTGCTGGGCATTAGGAGACCCCAAGTAAACCACCTCAATGGTTATTATGATACTATGCTAAAGAAAAATATTTCCCAACAGGAGGTACTAGTAAGATAGCCAGTAGCATAAGAAAAGAATCAACATGAAAAATACTAAAAAGACAGCAACTATGTCCAGTCTGGATGTTCCTATTTAGCAGCTAAAGCATTACTGAACTACAATGATCTGTACATTGAAAGTCCAAGGGTTTAAGCTGGTGATGGAATTCAAAATTTTATTCAGTGCAATTTGACGAATACATATTGTACATCTAAAACATGCCTAGTTATAGTCAGAGGAATCTTAAAAGAAATCAATTCTAAAATAAGAGGACTCACCCAAACCAGGGGTTCTACATATTTGGAAACAGAAATCATGAGGCTCAAAAGTGTGTAAATAAATGTTTTAGAGAAAAAAAAAGCATTAATGAATATTTAATGAAAAGCCATTTGGGGCACTGATTTAAAAACCTTATTGATAAATACTAGAATTTTCTAAATACCAGACTATTTTGAAATTTCACCTAAGACCAAGCCCACTTTAGCAAAAAAAATCAACCCTGTCAAGGGGTAGTAGCACAACTGCTATTATCAGACAAAGGTTCATTGACTGAATCAGTGACTTAAACAAAACCTTTTAACTTGCCTCAGAAAATATCTCCACTTTCTTGGGTTTCTCAGTGGAGAAATTGGGATCCAGGATAGCACACAGAGGAGAAGTTTGGGAAAAACCCAACACTGCATCTTCCCTGAACCTGGCTTTTTTTTAAATCAAAATTATTTTTAAATCAAAAAAATGTTTTAAATCAAAATTATTATCCCTTTGTCCAAATTTGTAAGCAGGGAGAAGAGAGCCTGCAGGATGTTATTAAGAGTAAGAGTGGTATCAATAGAGATACAAGAAGGTCCATGAAAGGGTCAGCCCTGATCAGCCGGGTCTCCCTGACAACCCACAAAGCCCACAGTCTGTGGTGTGATGAGTTTCTCTGGCGTATGATAGATACAGTTGCTTTAATGTTTGGAGAATTTTCTTTAGGTAAATATTTATTCTAGATTTGGAAAGCAATTAAGCATCACCACATTCTCACAAACATGTCTTCTCCTTTTAAATAAATGTTCTCCCATGAGGCTGCAGGAGGGCCCCATCAGATGGACTTGGGTTCCCTCAGACCGCTAGTCAGATATATGACCCATGTTATATGTTTCATCGTATCATGTTAAATTACTGGGCAGAATCACATCAGACATTAAGTCTGTGTCTTTGTCTCACTAGGAATGATAATAATTACCCATCTGTGCACAATGATAGATCACTGTATCCAAGGAGGATGGTAGGCCTACCTGACTGCAGGAGGCATTCAGCTTTGCTGAATGTTTTGCTGTTCAAAAACTAAATAACGTGCTATCTCACTTAAGTTCTTGGGTGAGAGGAACATAAGTAGAATGAGAAACGCTTGACCCAGAATTTCACATCTGGGAGACAAGGACAGCAGAGAGCTTGGGGGTGTGGAGGTGGGGCTCCCAACAAAGACTGTGCAAATAACAGCAATTCATCAAAGCCAGTGGCTTCTCTTCTACAGCTTAGTTTCTTTAAACACACTTACATAGGGAGCTAATGGCAGCCTTAGTGCAATTTCGTCAAATACAAAGATAACAGAGTACCACTGAAAAAACTTCTGACTTAGACAGACTGAAACCTCAGCCCCTGCCTGAACTTCCTCCCAACTAGAACCACTTCCTGCACACCTCACCTTCAGTAAAGTGGCAATGATGTTAAAATTGCACTGGGCAGTTATAAAATTTTACTCAAATGCACTCTGCAAGGGAAAAAAAAAAAAAAAAAACTTGGAAATATGAAGACCTCTACCAATGTTTGAGTTAATACATTTATGCCACTACCTCATTCTAGATAGATTTTCCTGTAGGTTTTAAGGCAGTGAAATCAGTATATATAACATGCTTGTCACTTGGCAGACAAAAGACCTGGACAGTGGGCTGCATTTTTCATGTTTTATGTTTCATGTTTCATCCAGATGTTTTGGCACTTTGGAGCCAGAATAATTTTTTTATTCCCGATGCATCTCATTTCTGTTAGGACTGCCAGAATTCTGGCTGATGACAATAAGTCACATTAGCTCTTATCTTTTTCGGTTCAATTAATGTATCTATTGAAAAATCAAAGAGCAATTATGAATTTCTCTTCCAGTGAATTCTGCCCATGTATGAGGTGATGGTAATGATGGTGTGGGGGTGGTGACAGAGTGTAACTTCAGAGTAGCTATTGTGCAAATAATGAAGGCAGGGATCAAGCATGGTAGAAAAAAAGCAATGAATCAGCTACAGATGAAACGAGGGACTTGGTAAAAAATATAAAAACCTCAGAAGGAAAAGAGAACAAGATTTGACTCTGTTCAACGACAATATGCATATAAAGTAACTGTCCTTCATCCTAGAAGGCTAAGCTGCTAAAATGCCGGTTTCTGTGGCTAAAAGCCCCAGGCGCACAAATGAAAACTATGCTTTGGTGGGTGGCTTCAGTTGCTATTTACATTCTGCTGTCACCTGGGGCCCTGCCTCCCCTGCTCCTAGGGTGCATGCCACAGTTGCTTGCAGGGCAAAGCCAGAAGCCAGGTCATCCATTGCTGGCTGTTTCCCAGCCCACGGTGGCTATTTCCCTCTGCCTCTGGAATGCTTTGTTCTGGGAATTCTTAGAATTCATATCTGCCTCCTTCCATGCTTTGCACTTTCCCCCATTTTAAGCACAAAGTAGGAACTCAATGTGTATTTGCTGAACTGTTTAGTGAATGAATGAGTGAAAAAATTATACGACTCAGCAGTTGTATTAGAGCTAGCATGATATGTGAATGAGCAGATTTCAAAACAAGGTTATCCTCTCCTGCACTTCAGTGGTACTATTTAACATGCCTTACTACTTAAAAACAATTCAATGCATATAAAATTTAACAAAAATTAGATTTTAGCAACATTACAGAGCTTCCCAGGTGGCTCAGTGGAAAAGAATTCTCCTGCCACTGCAGGAGATGTGAGTTTGATCCCTGGGTGGGGAATATTCCCTGGAGGAGGAAATGGCAACCCATTCCAGTGTTCTTGCCTGGGAAATCCCATGGACAGAGGAGTCTGGTGGGCTACAGTCCCCTGGGTCGCAAAGAGACAGACACGACTGAGCAACTGAGCATACACGCAATGTTTTCTGTCATTCTCTCCTTTGATAATCTAACAGTGTCTTAAAGTATGTCAGTGGGGTTATAAAGCTCATTCAGTTCTCAGCAAAAGAAGAAACCAGGGAACAAAACAGCCAATGGTCTTGGCCAAAGCTTATGCGAGACACAGTTGAGTTTCACAGAATTTTCCTGATAACAACTGCATCATTTTGAACTAAGGACACTTTGATCTCTTTATATCTAAATCAACACATTTCTATATTTTCCTGGTCCTCAAAATAGGTTTAAAAACCTATTTTTAAAGATATTGAGCAATGTCTTCAGCCAACAGCAGTGATAACTGTATTTCTGACCTAATCTTGACTTTAAGGGAAGATAATTTAAAAGTTTCCATTAAAAATGGTAATAGCGTGTGATTTGTTTTGCAAGTGTGTGTGCGCGCGCGCGCGTGTGTGTGTGTGTGTGTGTGTGTGTGTGTGTGTGCGCGCGCTGCGTACAACTTTGTGAGCCCATGAACTGTAGCCTGCCAGGCTCCTCTGGCCATGGGATTTTCCAGGCAAAATACTGGAGTGTGTTGCCATTTCCTCCCCCAGATTGTTTGTCATATACTTTCTTAAAATGATTTTGAGGGAGAAATGATAGAGACAGCATGATTATGAAAGGGACTTTTGATTCTAGGATCAAATAGCTTTGTAGATGTAATTCAGACTAAAAATATGTCACCCTCCCTCATCTTGCCAAGGTCCAACAAATGCTGAATGTCCAGATATATGGAGCCCATCCTTACAGACAAGTTAGATCACCCACCCTGTGTTTTTTGAGACCTGGAATCCTTTAAAAAGCAACCCTCAGGGGAATGTCATGAATATATGATTTGATCTTTCAGCTCAGCCAAATGGCTTACGAGGCAAGTAACTGCTATGCAGACCTTTGTAGCAGAACATGGTGAGAATTGTCATTTTAGTCTATTATAGAGGAGCAGGACTTGCCCTGCCACTTGCAAGTGAAAATAAGAAAGTTGGCATGTCAAAAGAGTATCATAATATAGAGCCTTTCAAATCACAGTGGAGATTGCAAATCTGGCCACTTGCTTTCTACTCAATCAATAATAAAACAGTTCTCATTTTCCAAACTGGGATTGGTTTTCTCTGTTAATCCTTAAAAAAAAAAAAAAAAAAAAAAAAAACCACGGTGCTTGGTGAGATATCTGAGATGGCACCTCCCAGCGTGGCCCCTGATGTCATGCTCCCACCAGGTTGAGTCAAGTTGGTATAAACTCGTTTATTTCCAGAACCAAACAGCTTATTGCCATTAATGAAAAGAACGCCTGACCAGGCAAAATAAAAGCAATTTAGGTCTCTCCCATGACTTCTGGTTGCTGGGCTGCTGTTCGTATCTCCTCTCTCCCCCCTTAGAGCCAAATAAATCTCTGTTGGTTACAACTGGCAAAGCCTGGAAAAAAAAAGTAGTTATAATACACAAGTGGTCAATGAGGCAGCCTTTAAGGAAAAACACTGCTGATAAGATAAACAGCTTGTGATGTCCTTAATTATAATATTTCATACTCATTTAGCCATCTCCACATCACAGAGCTAACAAAGTGGATTTCAAACAGGAAATAAGGCTCCTTCCCACCAGCCCAGAGGCCTAATTATAAAATAGCAACCTACTTTTTCTGTAGTGGATACAGGGCTCTTTTTCTTTTTTTCTCCTCCAACAGAATTTATTGAGCTCATTACCAGGCTGCTTATGAAGTGATTTGAAATGAGGCAACATTAAAGCATTCCACAAATCCCTTGTACTTAGTCATCCTGACACTTTATTTGAACTCGGAGCACTGATATGGAATAACTGCCGAAGCCCCACACTTCTGACTCTATTATCTGACAGGAGGTCCAGAATCCAAAAAAAAAAAAAAAAGATATATCATCAAACTTTCTTAATCATCACAATAATTTGTCGGAAAGAACCAGGTACAATGCGGGCAACACCAGAGGGGCTTGGCTGCTAGAAACCAGGCAAGTGTAGCGTATGTGCCTTACAGGAACAGAATCACATTAATCAGGCAGCGATAGAACCCAAGGCCGTGTATGTACGTGTGTATTTTAAGAAAAATTGACAGATAGGCTTCAAAGCAGCAAAGCACTGAACTCCCTGTGTGCTATTAGTCCGACTCTAACTTCTGTTCTCATGTAATCTGAGAGGCAGCTGTAGACTGGCCCTCCCCGGGTTATCACTGAGGCCAGTACAGCACAGTTAAAAACTGCATCTGCCAAAGTTTCAAAGAGGGGGAAAAAAATCTGTGAGGAAGGACACAAAAGTCTATGGAAGTTGACTATCTGTTATGTGAAAATGGTGCTCATTTTTGCCTTTTATTGCCTCTTTCCCTACCTTACTGAACCAGTAATGAATATCACTGAAGAAATATCACCTGTTAAAGAGAAATTATGTTTTATATCTCACTGGATCCTACATGTATCCTGAAGTGCAGCCTGTCTTCGAAAAATGTCTATTTTAGGAGAAGATTCATGGAGGAGAGGGGATGAGTGTGCATGGGTGCACACGTGTGTGTCTGCATGGGTGAAGGGGGAACAACCTAGCCTGCAGGAATAATGGGTCCCAAATGCAGTTCCAGCCTTAGAGAGAGGCTGTGTCTTTTCAGCTATAGCTACTCCTAATCCTTACTATAGTCCACAATCCAGTGGCCAGACTTAAATGCAGTTGTATCATCAAGGAAGAATTGAAAGAAGCTTTTGAGCAACAGGAAGAACTTCTGGTTTTTCTAGTTTAGGTTTTGAAATAGTACCATAGCATGATAATATGTTCAGGGGAGCCCCGTTTGAATAGAGTATCAGAACATATGGTATCTTCTGTTACCTTCGACATCTTCAACTTTGACAGTTAAAATTCCACAGCAACTTCATTATATCTGAAATGAATACATGTCCTTCAAATGACTTCCTGTAGGAAAATTATTCATCAGCATCCCTTAAGGAAGTATAAACGAATGAGGGTATAAAATCTTCCTCAGAAGAGAGAGAAATCTGCCACTTGGTACAGTCTCCATCATATGTACATATACTGAATGTTGATTACTTGCAAGGCTTGGGATTAAGTTCTGTAGAAAATTTTTTAAAAGTAAACCCCATAAATTCACATCCAGAAGAACTTATTTCAACTCAAAGCTCTATAATTGGAAGAAGCAAACATGGAATTTAACATCTTCCATAAATATAAACTCCAAGAGGATCATATCTCATGTGTGTACCATTAATATGTAACATGTGTATCACTAATAACATTGATATGCTGTACCTGGATTAAAGAAGTCTCCTTTACCTAGGTTTGTGTCATGGCACTCTCCTCATTCATCCTCTTAACACCTTAGTCTCATAAGTTTTAAAATACTCAACATTACTGACCTCCATTTCTGCTGATTTTCAGTTATCCAATAACGCATCTCAGATCTCAGCATCATTCCATACTGTTCCACTATGAACTTGAACTACCCTCCATTTCTAAGTCACTCTTACCAGATCTACTATTATTAATCATCAAATGCTTTTATTATTTTATCTCTTTTCTCCTAGTTTACCAGATCTCTTTTGTTTTTTGTTCATTCCCTATCTAGGCTCAATTCCACAGGAGTCAAGGCAAACAAAGTAATTTAAGCTAATGTTGTGCAGTGATTATGAACAAGGGCTCTGAGAGTATCAGAGTGTCTGGTTTACTCTTGAAAAGTGAAGTCACTCAGTCGTGTCTGACTCTTTGTGACCCCATGGACTGTAGCCCACCAGGCTCCTCTGTCCACGGGATTTTCCTGGCAAGAGTGCTGGAGTGGGTTGCCATTTCCTTCTTCAGAGAATCTTCCTGACCCAGGGATTGAACTCGGGTCTCTCGCATTGTAGGCAGACGCTTTACTGTCTGAGCTACCATACTCTTATCTAGGTCTAAACTCTATCTCCACCACAAATAAGCTGTGTATGATCTTGGGCAAAGTACTTGACTTCTGCGTTTTGTTCTCTCCATCAGTCAGAAGGTAATAAATACTTCACTAGGATTAAGACACTAAGGATTAAATATTAAAGTTTTTGAAAAATTTTAGGTAGAGAAATGATATTATGTATCCTAGCTTCTTTCATGATCAGCTATGTGAATTTCAGCTTATATTAATCTCTTGATGCCTCAGTTTTCTCAACTTTAAAACGGAGATAGTAGTAGTGACTCCCTAATAGGATTGCTGAGAGGATGGAATGAGATCATAATAAGCTACAAATAAATCTTGGCTATTGTGGTAACATATGCCCACTATATAATCTTTTTGCACTACTGCAAATGTAGTAGAAAAACAATCTATATTCCCTGATTTTAACTGTCCCCAATTCACTTGTTGAACCTTCAAAATTCAATTGTAATTATTCATTCATTTATAGAAGTATTTGCTCAATGGCTCATAAATGTGAGTCCTCTAGCAAATGATTGTGCTAAACAGTAAAGAAGACAAACATGATTTTTACCCTCCTACTTCTCACCAATCAGCTCAAAATAGGCATTTCCAATGATTATTCATAGTCTCTTCCTGATTAGCCTTTAATAAAATATATAAAATTATTGAACAGCCCACTTTCATGAAAAGAATATGAAGTTCTCCCATTCCTTGGCACCCATGACACTATATTCTTTGGGGTCTTTTATTCCCTAACCCTGCTTGCTTAACCCCTTTCTGCAACCTCACTTTCCCACAGCCTCTTACTATGAGAATATATTTGGTTGGCCAAAACATTCATAAGATCTTACAGAAAAACCCAAAAGAAATTTTTGTCCAACTCAATATATCCCTCTGTCCCTATATCATCTTTATCATCAAAGTTCTCTTTTCTCATAGCTCCTATTATTACTTATTTGCAAACAACTCTTTATCTTCTAACCACTTTATTCTCTGACCACTTTCCTGATTTTCTTCAATCCATCTTGGTGTCTGCTTGCCATCCACATTGGTGTGCCCTGACAAGTCTTCCAACCTAATATAAGTTACATTAGTTTTCCATCTTTTACAAACACCCAATACCATCTCCTAAATTTCCTAATTTTTGTCTCATACATTTCATGCAAAGATGGGCTAAATAAAGGATAGAAATAGTATGGACCTAACAGAAGTAGAAGATATTAAGAAGAAGTGGCAAGAATACACAGAAGAACTGTACAGAAAAGATCTTCACGAACCAGATGAACACGATCGTGTGATCACTCACCTAGCACCAGACATCTTGGAATGTTAAGTCAAGTGGTCCTTAGGAAGCATCACTACGAACAAATCTAGTGGAGGTGATGGAATTCCAGTTGAGCTATTTCAAATCCTGAAAGATGATGCTGTGAAAGTGCTACACTCAATATGCCAGGAAATTTGGAAAACTCAGCAGTGACCACAAGACTGGAAAAGGTCAGTTTTCATTCCAATCCCAAAGAAAGGCAATACCAAAGAATGCTCAAACTACTGCACAATTGCACTCATCTCACATGATAGCAAAATAATGTTCAAAATTCTCCAAGCCAGGCTTCAACAATAAGTGAGCCATGAACTTCCACATGTTCAAGCTGGTTTTAGAAAAGGCAGAGGAACCAGAGATCAAATTGCCAACATCCCCTGGATCATAGAAAAAGCAAGAGAGTTCCAGAAAAACATCTATTTCTGCTTTATTGACTATGCCAAAGCCTTTGACTGTGTGGATCACAATAAACTGTGGAAAATTCTGAGAGAGATGGGAATACCAGACCACCTGACCTGCCTCTTGAGAAATCTATATGCAGGTGAGGAAGAAATAGTTAGAACTGGTCATAGAACAACAGACTGGCTCCAAATAAGGAAAGAAGTACATCAAGACTGTATAATGTCACCCTGCTTATTTAACTTATATGCAGAGTACATCATGAGAAACTCTAGGCTGGAAGAAGCACAAGCTAGAATCAAGATTGCTGGGAGAAATATCAATAACCTCAGATATGCAGATGACACCACCCTTATAGCAGAAAGTGAAGAAGAACTAAAGAGCCTCTTGATGAAAGTGAAAGAGGAGAATGAAAAAGTTGGCTTAAAGCTCAACATTCAGAAAACTAAGATCATGGCATCTGGTCCCATCACTTCATGGGAAATAGATGGGGAAACTGGAAACAGTGGCTGACTTTATTTTGGGTGGGCTCCAAAAACACTGCAGATGCTGACTGCAGCCATGAAATCAAAAGACGCTACTCCTTGGAAGGAAAGTTATGACCAACCTAGACAGCATATTAAAAATCAGAGACATTACTTTGCCAACAAATTTCTGTCTAGTCAAGGGTATATTTTTTCCCATAGTCATGTATGGATGTGAGAGCTGGACTATAAAGAAAGCTGAGCACCGAAGAATTGACGCTTTTGAACTGTGGTGTTGGAGAAGACTTGTGAGAGTCCCTTGGACTGCAAGGAAATACAACCAGTCCATCCTAAATGAAATCAGTCCTGAGTGTTCATTAGAAGGACTGATGTTGAAACTGAAACCCCAAGAGTTTGGCCACCTGATGCGAAGAACTGACTCTTTGGAAAAGACCCTGATGCTGGGAAAGATTGAAGGTGGGAGGAGAAGGGAACAACAGAGGATGAGATGGTTGGATGGCATCACTGACTCAATGGACATGAGTTTGGGTAAACTCCAGGAGTTGGTGATGGACAGGGAGGCCTGCCGTGCGGCAGTCCATGGGGTCGCAAAGAGTTGGACACAACTGAGTGACTGAACTGAGCTGAATACCTGAGATAGAACCCTTAAATCGCATTTCATGCTTTACTTAACCCACTATCCTCATTTTTAACTTACTTCATAGATTCTGTTCTATAGAAATTTTTTATACCCTCTGGTCTTTTTTAAAAATATAATGGTCACTATCCTGGTTCAGACTCCTCTTTACCTCTCACTTTAACCACAGTACTAGTCTTCTAACTATCCCATACCACACTACTCAGTCCCTTTATCTCTTGGTCCATCACACAAGCTACTGTGAGATCCAACTTCCTCAAGATCTACCTGGGTTTTGCATTCCCTTTTATGAAAAATTTAAGGGTTCTCCGTTGCCTAATGAAGTATTGGGCTGGCCAAAAATGTTATTTGGGTTTTTCTTTAAGATGTTAGGGGAACACAAACTTTTTGGGCAACCCATTATCCAACACTCAAACCTAATGTTTCATGTCTTCTATTCTGGCCACACACTGCCTTCAAAAATAAGGTCAACATTTATATAATTCCATAGTGTTTGAGAAGCATTTTGTACATATTATTGTATTTAATCTACTACTCATAAGATGTCTTATGATGTAGATATTATAACAACATAAAAGCTCCATGTTATTAATAAATCATAAAAGCCCTACAGATGGGGAAGCTAAAGAGATTTGAGTTTTTCTTAAGTTACCTAAGAATATCTGAGCCAGAACATAGGCAGATTTGATGAGAGGATTTTGACTTAACAGTGCAATCGACACACTTTACTCTTGCAAATAATGATAATAATAATGATATCTCTCATTATTCTCCTTTGCAAAGCACAAATGTAGACTATTAGAAACCGTGGAAAGAAGTTGATTAAAAGGAATTAAGAGTCAGTAAAGCTGGGTTTAAGTTTGGGCTCTGTATTAATTTCCTAAGTCCATTAACCACTGCATGCTTTATTATATTTGTCTGCAAGACAGTCTTATAATTCCTGAAACACATTTGCTTCACAAAGAAATAATGAAGAGTAATGGAATTACAGCCATTTTAAGTATTTAATTCTAAAGCATGTAGTTATCTTCTTTCATATGAGGCATCAAAGCTTTTTATAATCATTAGGCATCTGCGTTATCCCTGTTTCTACAGATAGGCAAGTGTAAAGTCAAGTACTTTCTTTAAGGTCAGATACAAAGCCATTCACTTTTGGATAAAGACTCAGACCTCAGCCCACACACCCAGGTAACATTTTTATTTCAAAGTAATCTATAGAACAGCTTTATTTGAGAGAAAAAGGACAGCTTCATATCAGCTCACAATTTATGTTCTTAAATAAAGCAACCATATATTTCACACGGGTAAAGAAGACACAGAGTCAATGGCTCCGAACATCAAAATATAATTTTGAAGAGCAATTATAATAAATCTTTGTATTTCTAATGTAATTAAATCTTTTAGCACTCAAATCTATGTTCTGCACAATTCACTGTTTTCAAAAAGAGAGAGAGAAAAGGGGAAAGTAAAGGAAAAATAAAAGAAAGGAGAAATTAAAAGAAAGAAAACAGCTTTAAGAACTGGATGGTGAACAATCGCCATGGTAACACACAATGCACCATCATCACTGCTCATCACTAGAATGGGGAAGGCGGTTGCATTCTCAGCTTTGTGGTCGACAGAGCCAAGCAAAGGAATTTTGAAGAAGCAATGAGCGGCACTACAGCTACTCCTTTCAGGATCAGCTGATCGCATTCTAGTTAAACACTATAAAACCTTTCTCAGCTCAGGAAAAAAGGCTCCGGAAAGTAACTCCCCAGCTGTTTTCTGCTGATAACTTGAGAGAAGTAGAAGAAAACTGTACCCGTGTCCTCTAGGAATTTCTGACGACCAGCCCACACAACACTGAATACAGAACTTAAAAAATCACTTTCGGTTCACAAGTATTCGAAATGGTTTTATTTCTTTGTGTAAAAAGGTATATCCTTTACAAAGACTCAACGTGGCCTGTTGTTAGTCACAATCTGAAAAAAAAAAAAAAAAAAAAAACACAAAACACAGAACAAGAAGGGAAATCAAACTTAAAAGAATTCAATGATAAATTTCACACAAAGCTGCTGCTGCTGCTGCTAAGTCACTTCAGTCGTGTCCGACTCTGCGTGACCCCATAGACGTCAGCCCACCAGGCTCTCCTGCCCCTGGGATTCTCCAGGCAAGAAAACTGGAGTGGGTTGCCATTTCCTTCTCCAATGCATGAAAGCGAAAAAGTGAAAGTGAAGTCGCTCAGTCGTGTCCGACTCTTAGCGACCCCATGGACTGCAGCCCACCAGGCTCCTCCATCCATGGGATTTTCCAGGCAAGAGTACTGGAGTGGGGTGCCATTGCCTTCTCCGATCACACAAAGCTAGTATAACCCGAAAAGGAGGAATATAGATGATTCATTGATTTACGTGTTTGCATGCGGCTTATCAGGGCTTCCCCCGGTGACTCAATAGTAAAGAATCTGCCTGCCATTGTCGGAGGTTCAGGTTCAATCCCAGAATCTAGAAGAGCCCCTGGAGAAGGAAATGGCAACCCATTCCAGTATTCTTGCCTGGGAAATCCCATGGACAGAGGAGACTGGTGGGCTACAGTCCATGGGGTCGCAAAAGTGTTGGACCCGACTTACTAATGAACAGCAACAACACGCAGCTTATCACAGAGCCTTACTTATTGTACTCAGTGTGGATGTATGTTTGATAATACTGTGTAGCTCAATCATATATTTAATTTCATTAAGAGTGAAAACACGGTGCTTAGTAAGTATTTAACATGTATGCTGCTGCTGCCAAGTCACTTCAGTCATGTCCGACTCTGTGCACCCCATAGACAAAGGGGCTCCCCGGTCCCTGGGAATCTCCAGGCAAGAACACTGGAGTGGGTTGCCATTTCCTTCTCCAATGCATGAAAGTGAAAAGTGAAAGTGAAGTCGCTCAGTCGTGTCCGACCCTCAGTGACCCCATGGACTGCAGCCTACCAGGCTCCTCCATCCATGGGATTTTCCAGGCAAGAGTACTGGAGTGGGGTGCCATTGCCTTCTCTGATTTAACATATATAGGTTTTCTTTATTTACCTCCTTCGAAAATGTAAAGTAAAAGTCAGTTCATGACTCCAGTTATTTTTTTACTCTTTGAATCTGAGTTTGAGCTAATGAATTTCTAATCAACACATATGGAGTTGTGGAAGAATAATTCTTTTTCCCACCTGGTCCCACATATTTTACTTCTCATCTATTAGGTCACCCACCACCATTTTGAGCCAGATATATGTCAAAGTATTTTTTCTGGTTTATTGAAAAACAAGAATATTAATTCAACAAACTATTTGAGCCATTGAAAGAGCTCATGGGAAGTTTTAAAACTTGATCTAAAAATTAGAGGAAATAAATTCTTCTTCTAAAGAATTGCATTATTCTTCAGTTGTGAAAACTAGCTCATTGCCCAATTCCAGATATGGGTCTGCCAACATTTATAGTGAAAATGCATATCCTTTAAAATGAGACATGTTGTGATAGAAACATTATTCGAGTTTGACACAATTGCTAACAAAACTTCAGTCCAACTGTGACATTCTTTACAACAGCTGAAAGAAAATATGTTTGCATTCAAAATAGTCTCTTTGTTGTTCATAGTGACAACATAGGTTCAGAATGCATTTTCTATTACTACATTTTATTTCATGCTTTTTTTTTTTTTACTAAGAGAAGTCAGAGCCCTGAATATAAATTTTAGCTTTTAGTACACAGGTTTCTTCTGTCTGGTAATATAGAACCATTCTTTGGACATAAGCAATATCCATCAAAAAGACAGATGGGAGTAGATGTTTAGGAATAGATGTTTCACAATGTTTGACAGTTACAGTGTACTGCTTAATCTTGATAAAATGTAAACTTGTTACAGCAATTAATTTGAGCTTTTCATGTGTTTAATCACTTATCATAACTGGTTTATTAAATGGGAATTTTTTGTTTAATTAATGTGTTAGATCTTGAATGTTATTAATACACATTTTTCTTAATTTATAAAATTATTATGGAATATTGTTAATAGCTATATTGGGAAAAATACTGGAAAAGTAGTAGAATTTTTTCTAATTTTAGGACATCCTTCTAAATGTGAACTACACTGCTAGAGCTAAGAAATGTGAAATTATATAATGGGTGTCAATAGAGCTATTAGGTAGTGTTTTTTTAAAAAAAATCAATAGATTAAAAATCCATCTACACAGACAGGCCATCAGCAGGATTAATGTGGTGAAATGTCCTTCTGGCAAGAAATCAACAGCTGGGTGAACAAAGATAGGTCCTTGGGTAACTCAATGTCATTGCAAAGATGCTGAGATGCGCAGATGTCTCTAACATTATGGAATTGTGTGTGTTTTTTTATTCCAATTGCCATGTATTCTCAACTTACTGGGAGTCAGCACAGAGGAAAATGCTTAGCCACTATAGTTTCTAATAAAAGATTGAAGCAGGAAGAGTGAAAAAGAGATGGTGAGTTTAGCTGGTAGAATAAGTAGGTAGAATGATAAATGCAAAGGCAATTTTTATTTCTGACAGTGATAAATCACACATGCGGTGGGTTCTGTCCAGAATTACTGCTGTGCCTGAACCAGCGACCCATTTGCTGTCTACCTATAGGAATAAAGATCACTTACTCTTCCCTCATCTCCTTTCCCCAGGTTATCTTTCTGAAAGTTTAAACTCTCACAACCACTCATGGTCTATTGAATTCCCTTATGCTTTCCCAAGTCTAAATCGTTTCACAACTGGTCTGGGAAGTGGTCAGGAGCGTTGTTCAAACTAACTCCAATAGCCTTCATTGCAGCAGGTCCAGCTCTTTAAAGGGAGGAGGTGAGAAACAGGCAAGAGAAAGGAAAGCTTGCTCTTCTAATGTGTCACAATGTGTTCTACCTCTGATATCAAGCTCTTGAGCCCTTAGGCATGAAAACCTCTGGTCTTTAATGGAATCCACAGTGGCTACATCCTTGACCACAGTAATGACATTGTTTAGAGCACTGATGCATCCACCTTTCCTTTGTCATCACTCTGCCCAACTCTGTCAAGATCTTAATTGCTATTCAGCCAAACTCATTTTCCAATTTACAGCAGTAGAAAAACAAAATTCCCTTATTGTGGGAGGGAGGGCCATTAGAGAAAAGAGCTCATTTTTTTAAATTAAATTTTATTTTGCTTAACTTTACAATATTGTATTGCTTTTGCCATACATCAAGATGGATCCACCACAAGTATACATGCGTTCCCCATCCTGAACCCGCCTTTCTCCTCCCTCCCCACACCATCCCCCCGGGCTGTCCCAGTGCACCAGCCCCAGGCATCTGTCATCAGGCATCGTACCTGGACTGGCGACTCGTCTCAGATATGATATTATACATATTTCAATGCTATTCTCCCAAGAGACACATGTACCCCAATGTTCATAGCAGCACTGTTTACAATAGCCAGGACTTGGAAGCAACCTAGATGTCCATCCGCAGATGAATGGATAAGAAAGCTGTGGTACATATACACAATGGAGTATTACTCAGCCATTAAAAATAATACATTTGAATCAGTCCTAATGAGGTGGATGGAACTGGAGCCTATTATACAGAGTGAAGTAAGCCAGAAAGAAGAACACAAATACAGTATACTAACGCATATATATGGAATTTAGAAAGATGGTAACAATAACCCTGTTTACGAGACAGCAAAAGAGACACTGATGTATAGAAGAGCTCATTTTTATATTCAGCTAAAAGGGCACCCTGTGGGGTACTTCTCAAGGTAGATGCATAGAACTGGTCTTTTGTTCACTGACAGTATGGAAACTTTAAAGATGGTGGAGAAAGAGTGGCTTTGTGGAGGGAGGAGAGGCACTAGTGCAGAGGGCTTAGAAGGAGGGGCTTTGAAGTTTGGCAGATCTGGACTCCGGTTTCACATATCTGTACTCTTGGGTATGTTACCCAACTCAGTCTATAAGATGAAGAAAATGGACTCCAACTCACTGAAAGATTTTATTAAATGAATATAAAGTGTTTAGCCTTGTTTCTGACAGCTATTGCCAATCAAAGGAGATCACAAAGAGGTATAGTGCTCTAGCAAGGGTTCAGTGAAAGCATTTCCAATGGACTGGATGTTGAGTGAGTTATCATTAATTAGCTAGGCATTTTCTTCCTTGAAATATGTATATCTTTGCTGAGTATATGGAATATGGGCTTTGTCAAATCAGAGCAGACGATGTAATTTAGGTCAGCTGAATTTCATTGCCTGTCATTTCCAATCACACTTCATAGTAGGTGCCCTGAGAAGAGCCTTGTCTCTGGGCAGCATACAACTCTGAGATCACTGAGCTGCCAAGCCCTGCGACCTTGTTCACGCAGCCTGACTCTGCCTTAAAGACAGATTACTTGATACTTGTAGAACTGATGCCTGGATTTAATGTTAATACAAGCTACAAGAGCCTTTGCACTGCCATCAACTAAATTTATGTGTCCTGCCCTTTTCCCCTAGACATTTAAAAAAGGGAACGTATAGCTAAGAAAAAGAGACTGGACTAAGTTTAAACTCTAATCATGGTCTCCATACAGTCTGCTTCTGTATCTACTGTTATCTTTTACATTTGTTTTCTGATACAAGAATACAATTATTCTCCTTTGCACCTTTGAAAAATTATGGAAACAAATGCTTATTCACTTGTGTGCACCATCAAATCCCTTTCCATGTGGTCTGCACAGGACCCAGACTGCTGACAGCCTCTGTGTACATACCTTGGTGTGTTTATTTTGACATTCTCTTAAGTGCCAAGAGAAACAGCAGGGTGATTACTACATTTCTCCTTCCCTTCCCACTCTCCCACGCCCAAAAGTCAGCTCTAAATTTTTCATGATAACATCTCCATCAGCTTAGAACATTTTGTGTGTGTGTGCTTTTTTTTAAACAAGATTTCTTCTTCTTTTTTCTCATGTAATGTTTCTATTTTGAAATCTAAGTTTCCTACCTCATCACTCCTCAAGAGCAGGAAGTTTCCCCCAAACCCCCTTGGAACAAAAATCCAATAACTCAGCTTGGAACAAAAATCTAATGACTATGCTATATTTATTATTAGTCCTTAATGTGTTTTAAATGTTAATAAAATGGGAAATGCCCTCAGCCATCTCTAAATCTAGTATTTCTGACTAGTTTCTTGGAATCACCAGCTTTGGAAGGCCAAATTTGGAAAAACTTAAGATCTCAAATTATTGATTCTTTCAACAGCAGATGTATGTGGTTCCATTATTTATAAATAAGCTTAAAATGAAACAGATTGAGGGGTTAAAAAGTAGGAAGCAGGAAAGGCATGTGACTGAGTTAAAGACCAAAACACAAAGCTAAGTAACTTGTCCAGAGTGTAGCTCATTAACCAGGGTGCTCTGATACTTCCATAGTCCTGAATTCACTGAGGATTTTGTTTAATGTATTTCTCACTTTATTTGTTTTGGCCAAAACAACCATTTACTGAGAATCTCAGAAATTAAAAGCAAAAGCTTATTTTTTCCCATTGTGAAGGAGAGATTATCATTTCTCTTCATATTTTATTTCTTTATCTTTTAATCAACTTATTTTACATATCTCATGCAATACAACTACCATTGCTTTGGGAACAGTATTTTGCATTTTAATAAGCCTTATTTTAATATATTAGTTGAGCAGTGTTATAAATAGATTTCTTATTCCAGGGGTAAGGGTATAAACTATGATTACCTGGAAAAAAAAGAAAAAAACAACCAGAAAGAGGTGGTACAGATAACATTTCAAAAGGAGCCTGTGGCAAAGTGTGCACTGGTACAACAATTCACTTCTATAAGTGAGGGTTGTAAAACAGGACCAAAGGAGAGCCTGCAATCACAGACTCCTGAGACAACATTTGTCATGATTGTGTGGCTCAAGATTGACATTATCTGGAAAAATCCCCTCACCCTAATTGTCTTCTAAGCTGTGAAGTTTCTGTTGTAATGTGTGTATTGACAGCCCCTCCTCCTGGATATGATGATTGTAATGAAAGAAATGGCTTTTCCATAAGTAGCTTTGCATTCAAAGAACCTCCTATATATGATTCAAAGAAACTTGGTCCCTCATGGAAGATACTTTAATAACCATGGAATCTACACAATTTTTCCTTCTACCAAAGAGGACCCATGTCAGGCAAAAGCAATGGAGGGAATATAAGTGGTCAGTTATGTCTCTTAGCTCTTCAAGGAGGGTCCAAAATATGAAGGAATGAATATTTAGAGGCTCCAGGGCTTCAGAAGAGGCAAGCAAAGCTTAATTACTGAATGGTAGAGAAATACAAGATAATATTCTGCTAAAACAATTCTCAAGACCAGTGACAGATCCAAAGAAAGAAGTGACCAAACTTCATTGCATTTGGCTGTATTATCATGTGCCTAAATCTGTACTACTGTAGAAAAACTGACTTTCACAGGACAGTGGAGTTTGTGTATTAAAAGAACTGTGTGCCTAGAGGGCAGAGATATTTGGCAAAGTTCAGCCCATCTTTTTGATCATGAGTGCAAGTAATGGGTGGCACAAAAAGGTAGATACCTGCTAAATGCTGGAGAGTAGAAATACAAGAATGTGTGTGTGCACGCTCAGTCACCCAGTTGTGTCTGACTTTTTGTGACTCCATGGACTGTAGCCCCCCAGGCTGCTCTGTTCATGGAATTCTGCAGCAAGGATAATTGAGCAAGTTGCCATTTCCTACTCCAGGGGATCTTCCCAACCCAGTGAATGAACTCATGTCTCCTGCATTGGCAGGAGGATTCTTTACCACTGTGCCTCCTGGGGAGCGACAGAAACAATACTCAAAGCAATAAATTAGGGACCGTATACCATATAGACTAAACTGGGTAAACTAATTATAGCCCAAAGGCCAAATACAGGCTGTGCCTCTTTTGTAAGTAAAGTTATACTGAAGATCAACCAGGTTCATTTGTTTCTGTGTTGTTCATGGTTGCATAACAGCAGAGCTGGACCACAAGGCCTATGAAGGCTAAAATGTTTGCTGACCTTTTACAGAAAAAGTTGCTGATCCCTAAACTAAATAAAAAGGGGGATAAATTGGAAAGGCTGACAAAGAAAGTGATGAGTTATTCCACCCAGAGCCATAAAACAAAAGGAAAAAAAATAATACCATGTCTAATCAGGAGAATACAGAATGCATGAAGGGGAATCATCGGATGGTAAAGATGATTCCCCCAACAGCCATGCCAAGATTACCGGGCTGCGCTCTCAGAAGTTTGAACAAACACACTGCAGGATGAAAAGAAAAGGCTGTTCCCCAGGAAGCCATAGAGCACAAACACACAGTCATTTCACAAACATCTGTGGAGTCCTTATTGTTCTAGGCCCTGGACTAAGAGGGCATTGGGGATCTGAATGGCTGTGACAGATTTCTGCTTCTGCAGAGCTGGGTGGACGGTTGCAGAGTGGATTCAAATGGAATATGGACCTGGCCAGGCCAATGCGCCAACATCTTAAGAATTAGTGCAAAGAGCGTGCTTCCTCTTTCAGACAAATGTCTTCATTCTCGCCACTGTCAGCAACCTCATACTGACTCAGCAAGCTTTTCACTGCAAGGGGCATCACTCAAACAAGAAATCTACATTTTCTTTTCTATATATATATATATATATATATATTTTTCTTTTTTCTTATTGGAGTATAGTTGCTTTACAATGTCTTGTTAGTTTCTGCTGTACACTGAAATGAATCATCAATACGTATACATGTATTCCCCCCAACTTGGACTTTCCTCCCCACCACCCACATCTCACTCCACCCCTCTAGGTCACCACAGAGCACCAAGCTTATCTCCCTGCTCTATACAGCAGGTTCCCACTAGCTATCCACTTTACTCAAGGCAGTGCACATATGTCAAATCCAATCTCCCAGTTCATCCCACCCACCTCCCTCTACCCTATCCACCTGTCCATTCACTGCATCTGCGTCTGTCCTGCCCTGCAAATAGGTTCATCTGTGTCATTTTTCTAGAGTCCACATTTAATGAGTGCTTATTAAATAAGTGACTTTTCAATTGAAGTCACTAATTTTATTTTCGTCCTTATAATAGAGCTTTCTGAAAGATCTTTGGCTCTATGAGAAAGAAGTATCTGTTGCCTTGTGTTTTCTTCACCCTCTAATACAGAGAGAAATAATGAGTGGTTGGAAGACATAAGATGGGGAGGGAATGACAAAGCTTTGAGATATTTGTAAACTCATTACTGGGCTGAAAAGTCACTTTTTAAATCATGGACTTTCTTTGATATTTCACATACTAGAGCTACTTTATTTTTAGTCTTTAACTGCAATTCAGCTGGAAGAATCACTAGGTTCTGGAATAGACCTGTGCTGTTTTTCCACTTATGGTGGAAGTATCAAGTCATACTATTGCAAGAATAACTTTCCCCTCAAATTCCATTTTCATGGACTACTTCCCTGAAAACAATGGCTCTGTGATACTTATTACATTAAATGTCATAACCTCAGTGTCACATAATACAATCTGCACTAATCTGTCTTGTCCTGTCCTCCAATTTTGTCTCCTACTATATACCCCTGTGCTTTGTTCAAGCCGATGGCCAGGCATAGCCTGAGGAGAGAACTTTGCCCCTTGACCTTTGCACTCTCCTACGTGCTTCCCAGCTTCTCTTCTGAGGGCCCTTCACTCCTTTAGAATCAGGCTTAACAATTAGCTTCTTTCAAGAGCTTTGTGATACTCTGCAAATTTCATCTCTCAAAATGCCCCTGATTTTCTTCTCTTTTCTACTTGAGGACTTACTAATATGTGTATGTGAGTGTATGTATATGTGTATGTGTGTGTGTGTGCACGCACATTCAGTCCTGTCCACCTCTTTGCAACCCCATGGACCATAGCCTTGACAGGGTCCTCTGTCCTTGGGATTTTTTAGGCAAGAATACCAGACTGGGTTGCCATTTCCTCCTCCAGGGGATCTTCCCAACCCAGGGATAGAACCCACATCTCTTGCATCTCCTGCATTGGCAGGCAGATTTTTTACCACTGCACCAGCTGGAAAGAAAATATATTTTCTATATTATATATTATAATACATTAGTAATTATATATAATACTATATTAATAGTTTTATGGACTTATGGACTACAGGAATAGGGCAGGAGAGGGTGAGTGTATGGAAAGAGTACATGGAAACTTACATTACCATATGTAAAATAGATCAGATCAGATCAGTCGCTCAGTCGTGTCTGACTCTTTGCGACCCCATGAACCGCAGCACGCCAGGCCTCCCTGTCCATCACCAGCTCCCGGAGGTCACCCAGACTTGCATCCATCGAGTCAGTGATGCCATCCAGCCATCTCATCCTCTGTCGTCCCCTTCTCCTCCTGCCCTCAATCCCTCCCAGCATCAGAGTCTTCTCCAATGAGTCAACTCTTCGCATGAGGTGGCCAAAATACTGGAGTTTCAGCCTTAGCATCATTCCTTCTAAAGAAATTCCAGGATTGATCTCCTTCAGAATGGACTGGTTGGATCTTCTTGCAGTCCAAGGGACTCTCAAGAGTCTTCTCCAACACCACAGTTCAAAAGCATCAATTCTTCGGCGCTCAGCCTTCTTCACAGTCCAGCTCTCACATCCATACATGACCACAGGAAAGACCATAGCCTTGACTAGGGAATTTGCTGTATGGCTCAGGGAACTCAAACAGGGACTCTATATCAACCTAGATGGGATGGAGAGGGAGACAGGATGGAGGTTCAAGAAGAGGGGACATATGTACACTTATGGTTGATGTTTAACAAAAAAGCAACAAAAGTCTGTAAAAAAAATTAACTTTCAATTAAAAAATAAATAAATTTTTAAAATAAAAAATAATATATTGCTAATTTTATAAAATTAGCAATATATTATTATATATAATTCAGTTCAGTTTAGTTCAGTGGCTCAGTCGTGTCCGACTCTTTGAGACCCCATGAATTGCAGCACTATTATATATACATATGTATGTATATACATATGTATGCATAATGTATGCATATACATATACATAAGCTGTCCTGTTGCTAAGTAACTTTAGTCCTGTCTGACTGTTTGAGACCCTATGAACTGTAGCCCACCAGGCTCCTCTGTTCATGGGATTCTCCAGGCAGGACTACTGGAGTGAGTTACATGCCCTCTTCCAAGTGATCTTCCTGACCCAGAGATTAAACCTGTGTTTCTTACATCTCTTGTATTGGCAGGCGGGTTCATTATCACTAGCTAATGCATATTAGCATATGTATGGGATGCCCCATTGTTGTTGTTCAGTCACTCAGTGGTGCCCAACTCTTTGTGACCTTATGAACTGGTGAAGCACACCAGGATTCCCTGTCCTTCACCATCCCCCAGAACTTGCTCAAACTCATATCCATTGAGTTGGTGATGCCATCCAACCATCTCATCCTCTGTCATCCCCTTCTCCTCCTGCCTTCAGTCTTTCCCAGCATCAGGGAAATGAGCCAATGAGCCAGTTCTTTGCATCAGGTGGCCAAAGTATTGGAGTTTCAGCTTCAGCATCAGTCCTTCCAATGAATATTCAGGATTAATTTCCTTTAGGATTGACTGGTTTGGTCTCCTTGCAGTCCAAGGAGTCTCAAGAGTCTTCTCCAACTTGACAGTTCAAAAGCATTAATTCTTCTGTTCTAAGCATTCTTCATGGTCCAACTCTCACATCCATACATGACTACTGGAAAAACCATACCTTTGACTAGATGGAATTTTATCAACAAAGTAATGTGTCTGCTTTTTAATATGCTGTCTATGTTGGTCATAGCTTTTCTTCCAAGGAGTAAGAGTCTTTTAATTTCATGGCTGTAATCACCATCTGCAGTGATTTTAGAGCTCAAGAAAATCAAGTCTTCACTGTTTCCATTGTTTCTCTATCTATATGCCATAAAGTGATGGGACCAGATGCCATGATCTTTGTTTTTTGAATGTTGAGTTTTAAGCCAACTTTTTCACTCTTCTCTTTCACTTTCATCAAGAGGCTTTTAGTTCCTCTTCACTTTCTGCCACAACGGTGGAATCATATGCATATAATAGGCTAATGATATTTCTCCCAGCAATCTTGATTCCAGATTATACTTCATCCACCCCAGCATTTCACATGATGTACTCTACATAAAGTTAAATTAGCAGGGAACAATATACAGCCTTGGTGTACTCCTTTCCCGATTTGGAACCAGTCTGTTGTTCCATGTCCAGTTCTAACTGCTGCTTCTTGAGCTGCATACAGTTTTCTCAGGAGGCAGGTAAGGTGGTCTAGGAAGTTCCATAATAAAAAATATACTATGTATTCATGCCTACTGTATATATTTATATTATACATATTAATGTATATATTATACATATAATATAATTATCTTACTCTCCCCAAACAGTTTACAATATCTAAAGAGCAAGAGCCTTAACACTCATAATACCCACCCATTACCTGGTACCCAGGACAAACGTCTGCAAATCCCAGCTTGACTGACCGGCAGACAGGACAACCCATATTGTATCATTTCTCCATCCCCACTTCTCCTGAGTGTATTTGCTGTCTGTGCCTCATTGTCTTGTCTATTTAATGTTCTGTTGTGCTCTCTCGAGGTCCTAACACACTGCTGAAAATAAGACATGGCTATAAAATCATCATCATAGGAGCACTTAGGCATTTTGCTGCAGGAATTATGATTTAAACAGTTTTTTGAGCTCATATGTGCTGTTTTGTCTGATCATCTATCATGTTTGATAGTAAGCCATTGCCTCTGCCTTTTCCTGATTTGCACAAGAGCTCAGGAAGATATTCTGAGCCCAATAGAGATATTCAGGGTCTTGAAATAAATAGGTTCCATCAATATTGGTGATTGCAGACTAATTCAGATGTGTTTTCCAGCAAAATATAGCAGGCTTTGTTTGAGCCTCATGTCAGATTATCCACATTAGTGTTGATCTGCGACAGAAATGGGAACTGGCTTCTCAAAATATCTTTTAGCTATTACCTATAAATGCTTCAAAGAATTCACAAATGCAGATACCTTGTTATGCATGCTGCTTTCCGAAACTGCCTCTGAGACACCAGATGGCACAGTGAGAGCTGTACAAGTGACAGATGATAAAGTGTATCAAGCCACATAAATTAACCTCATCATGGCCGTAGTATCAGATGCCACAGGGAAAATCAGGAGGACCGGGGAGCAATGGCACTATATTACCCATAGGGGTGAATTTACAATCCATCTGGGGTCTCTCATGTGAAGATACAGGAACCCCAGATGGCCTGTGAATTCTGAACATTTGTATATGCAGGGGTTGTTTAATCTTTCTGGAAATGAACTGACACTTTGGTCAGGAAGAAGGCTTTAGCCAGCACCAAAGCCATGCTTCCCTCAGCTCAGACAGCCTCTGAATATCATTAGAGGGAATACCCCCAGGCTTCCCCCCGCCAGCATGCCATGACGGTTCCAGGCCAAAAGGGTTTGGGAGGGAACTGTTTCCTGGATGTGCTTCAACCCCAAGCTAATGAGGCCATTCTGTGTGATAATACTGAGCTTTGTGAAGACACCAAGGGACATTCTAGGAGATAGAACAACTGCCCACAAATGAGTTGTGAGAGTATGAAAGCATTCAGAACCAACTGGAGCAAGTACAGACAGAATCCCTGAAAGGGTCATCTTACTCAGGCTTGTAAACCGAGATTTAGATCTCTACTGACATCACTGCTTCTAGAAGGTGAACTGCTTTCCTCTGAGCAGTTCTGTAAAGAAGCAACTACTCAAAATCAGGCTTGAAGTGGGAATATAGAACAGTTCTTTAAAATCAACTGGCTGGATAGGAAGAGAGAAATAGATATAAATTAAGAAAGCATGGGCTTTCCCTGGTAACTCAGCTTGAAGAATCTGCCTGCAATACAGGAGACCTGGGTTCGATCCCTGGATTTGGAAGATGCCCTGGAGGAGGACATAGCAACCCACTCAAGTATTCTTGCCTGGAGAATCCCATGGACAGAGGAGCCTGGCAGGCTATAGTCCATGGGGTCACAAAGAGCTGGACATGACTAAACAACTAAGCACAGCACAAGAAAGGAAGACAGGTAAAATGTTCATAGGAGTCAGTGCAAAGATGGCCTGGAAGAAGATCAGAGCATGTGATGTTAAATCAGGGGATCCAGAGAGCCTGCATCTGGAAGGAGGTCTGTGTAGAGGAAAGGGCAGCAGCAATTGAGACCTTAGCAGCACACATCAGTCTTTAGATATTAAGTACCAGAATAATCCCCAATGGCTCAGCAGGTAGAGAATCCACCTACAATACAGGAGACACAGGAGATGCTGGTTCAATCCATGGAGAAGGAAATGGCAGCCCACTGCAAAATTCTTGCTTGGGAAATCCCATGGACAGAGGAGCCTGGCAGGCTACAGTCCAAAGGGGAGCAAAGAGTTGGACACAACTGAGCGAGTAACACATAAGCACAAGTAGAGAGCCAGACCCAGGAGATCACACAAGGAGAGCAGCAGAGTGGTAAGGATACTGGGATTGCACAAAACCACTGATGCCAGAAGCAGAGAGGAAGACTGAGAGAACAATTGCATGATCCAGGCACACAGTAGGGTGACAGCTTGAGATTGAGGCAGGATCCTTGTAGCCAGAGGCCAGGAGTTCTGAGGAAGCCATGCTTCAGGCCAGAATTGGCCCTGGAGTCTTGAGCTAGGGCTGAGCCTACGAGCGAGAATTTAACTGAACTTCTCAGGAAAGACTTCTTTAACCATCCATATTCACTTTCAGTTCAGTCCAGTTCAGTCACTCAGTTGTGTCCGACTCTTTGTGACCCCATGAATTGCAGCACACCAGGCCTCCCTGTCCATGTCCATCGAGTTGGTAATGCCATCCAGCCATCTCATCCGCTGTCATCCCCTTCTCCTCCTGCCCCCAATCCCTCCCAGCATCAGAGTCTTTTCCAATGAGTCAACTCTTCGCATGGGGTAGCCAAAGTATTAGAGTTTCAGCTTTAGCATCAGTCCTTCCAAAGAAATCCCAGGACTGATCTCCTTTAGGATGGACTGGTTGGATCTCTTTGCAGTCCAAGGGACTCTCAAGAGTCTTCTCCAACACCACAGTTCAAAAGCATCAATTCTTTGGCACTCAGCTTCCTTCACAGTCCAACTCTCACATCCATACATGACTACTGGAAAAACCATAGCCTTGACTAGACAGACCTTTGTTGGCAAAGTAATGTCTCTGCTTTTGAATATGCTATCTAGGTTGGTCATAACTTTCCTTCTAAGGAGTAAGAGTCTTTTAATTTCATGGCTGCAATCACCACCTGCAGTGATTTTTGAGCCCAGAAAAATAAAGTCTGACACTGTTTTCATTGTTTCCCCATCTATTTCCCATGAAGTAATGGGACCAGATGCCATAATCTTCGTTTTCTGAATGTTGAGCTGAAAGCCAACTTTTTCACTCTCCTCTTTCACTTTCATCAAGAGGCTTTTTATTTCCTCTTCACTTTCTGCCATAAGGGTGGTGTCATCTGCATATCTGAGGTCATTGATATTTCTCTTGACAATCTTGATTCTAGCTTGTGCTTCTTCCAGCCCAGCATCTCATGATGTACTCTTCTTATAAGTTAAACAAGCACTTTGATTCTCCCCTATAGAAATCGGTGTTCACCCTTATTCTGCCATTGTCCATTGTCTCTACATCTCCCTGAATGCAGGAACTAGTATTTGTATTCTATGTGTCAACAGATGACCAGGGACTGATGCACATTCCCCAAACCAGAATCAAAGCAGCAGGGCTACCAGAAAGGCTGGAGGATCATGTGGAGCCAGGACCTACAAGAGGCTCAGCACACCATAACCACCTCAGGTCCACAAAGCTAAATATATTTACCATGTGGCCCATTAGAGGAAAGTTCAGTGACTCCTGACTTGTGGAACCTGTGAAAATACCATGACCTGGGCCAACCCCTGAAACTCAGAAGTAGGGTGCAGGCATGAGTATGAGTGTGTGTGTGTGTGTTCAGGTATGTGTGTGTATTTGTGAGTATGAGTGTTTATGTGTTTTCAAGTGAATATGTTTTTAAAAGCTCCATAAAAGAAATTCTGGTATATAGAAGTCACAAAAGAGAAACACCCAATGTCAGCCTAAATAGAACTACTTCTAGTTTAAGTTGGAAGTTTAAATAAACTAATATCATTCCAGGGACACTCAAAGGTCCTCCAACACTCAAAACTTCCTACTGAACTGGCCACCATGACTGACCTTCCAACTGGAATTATTTTGTATTAAAAGGCAGATGTTTTACTTCTTGGGGGCATTTTATATGAAATCATTTATATTTCATGGAAAAAACCTTTAAAAAACTAACTTTGGTTACTCCACAGGGTCAGGGGAGACTTGAAGGTATAAGAAGTGATTACAAGAAGTGGATTCAGAAAGAAATTGAGCGTGAGGTGCTGCTGGATGGTTGCTCAGCCGGGGTCCTCCTTTGGTGGCAGAGGAGGTAGAAAAAGGAGAATGAAGGAAAGGCCAGAATCTCTAACAGCATGGACTGCCCGGGGCAATTCCATGGTTCTAAGAAGCTGTGGTGCTGGTGGTTTAGTTGCTAAGTCGTGTCCGACTCTGAGACCACATGGACTGTAGTCCACCAGGCTCCTCTGCCCATCGGGTTTTCTAGGCAAGAATACTAGAGAGGGTTGCCATTTCCTCCTCCAGGGTATCTTCCTGACCCAGGGATCAAACCCAGGTCTCCTGCACTGCAGGGAGATTCT
Organism: Tragelaphus eurycerus; assembly: GCA_935064755.1. Lineage (NCBI taxonomy): Eukaryota > Metazoa > Chordata > Mammalia > Artiodactyla > Bovidae > Tragelaphus > Tragelaphus eurycerus. The sequence goes on along the minus strand of CAKXYN010000012.1, from coordinate 6,098,036 downwards.
TTACCAACTGAGCTGTGGAATCTAACAAAAAATGACACAAATGAATTTTTTTACAAAATAGTAACAGACTCATGATCTCAAAATCAAATTTATGGTTATCAAACAGGAAAAATAAAGGAAGTGATAAATTAGGAGATTGGAGTTAACATATACACACTACTATATATTGAAGGAGGAAATGGCAATCCACCCCAGCATTCTTGCCAGGAAAATTCCATGGACAGGGAAGTCTGGTGGGCTGCAGTCCATTGGGTCACAAAGAGTCAGACATGACTGAGCGATTGAGTGTGCACTACTATATATAAAGCAGATAACTAACAAGGACTACTGTATAGCACAGAAAAATATATTCAGTATTCTATAATAATCTATATGGGAAAAGAATCTGAAAAAGAATCTATACATACATAGTATAACTGATTCACTTTGCTGTACACCTGAAACTAAAACACCATTGTAAATTATCTATTGTTGTGTCGTCCAGTCCCTAAGTTGTGTCTGACTTCAGTCCCTATGGACCGAAGCATGCCAGGCTCCTCTATCCTCCACTATCTTCCAGAATTTGCTCAGATCCATGTCAATTGAGTGGGTGATGCTATCTAACCATCTCATTCTCTGCTGTTTCCTTCTCCTTTTGCCTTCAGTCTTTCCCAGCATCAGCTTTTTTTTTCCCCCCAATACTTGCGGTATACTGTAATTTTACCTATATTTGCCTATGCTTCAATACATTTTTTTTAAAGTTCTTAGATCCCTTGTTGCTGTTTTATGGCTGTTGTTATTTTAATCCATGAAAAAAGTCTCTCTAACTCTACCCTCAAAGTGTATTTTAAATATCCGCTTCTCTCCATGTACACAGAGATGCCCTCACCTGCCCCCTACCCAGCCCCCAGCCAACCCCAACCTGGACTCTGAGCCATCCTCATCTCTCAGATGGGTCTGCAGTGTTGCTCTCCCCTGACAGACTGCCTCTCAGATGCAGCAGCCTGCTAACTGTTCTCCTCGCTTCTGTCCTTTCTACTTTCACCCACTGCCCACCCTGTGGCCTGGCTGATTTTTCTAAATACAATTCACGTCGTGTTTCTCCTCTGCTTAAAATTTCCCCTTGACTTCCCAGTATGCTTGGAATAAGATCCAAACTCCTCATCCTAGCTCAATGAGGGTAGGCACTGCCGAAAGTCACATAGCTAATTTGAGATGGAGCCCTATTTAGATATTAAACAGCTGTTTTCTGGCAGGAGACCAGCAGATACTTTGCTCTGCTGGCTGGGAATCTGCTTGTTCTGGCACCTGTGCCCACATCTCTCTCCTCTCTCCATGCCTGTCCCCGACCCGGTACCCCAACACCAGCTCCTGCCTCAGGTTTTCTCTAATTTGCTTGTCCAGCTGGAGTGAAACAGATCCTCCCTGGCCATTATACCAGGATGAGAGGGAAGTAGATAAAATGGAAAACATAAAGAGAAATAAACATTTCTTCATGATAGTAAGAGCAAAAGTCAGTAGTACAAAGTCCCCCCAAATGGAAGATGACATTGGCATGATTTTTATTGAGATGTGAAAGACAGATCTTGGTGTGTATATGCTTCCACACTGTTCTTATCTACCCATATATGGCCATTTAACAACAAATCTTGAATATCTACCCGTCGATTAGAAAGCCATGATTTGTGTCACATAGCTACAAGTCTGGCTGCAATGAATCAAAGCCCACCCCAGCCTGACATATGGGAGGCCAGTGGTCTATTTTGGGGCCTGGCTTAAGGACTCTCCAGCAGGAGAAGTGTATACTGAATAAACTCTCCTAATCAGACCCTTTCTTGGGAGTTAGGATACAAGAACAATAAAATATTATATGGAAAAGCAAAGCAAGAGAAGCAGGAAAAACTCAGAAGAGAAGGTGGTACATGTGAGTCATGAGACAGTGAGAACAGATATGCAAAGGAATTTATCAGGCACAAGAATAACAGACTTTCAGAACTTTTGAGGGATTCTGAATAAGGACCCAATTCTTCAGGAGGCTTGCATGTTACAAGGCTTTGCACACTTTCTTACTTCTAGTCCAACACATAAACATTGCCTGGGTCATGGAGGTCAAATGATGATGACTCTGTTTCCTGAACAACCCCAAGATTGAATTCCCCAATTTCCCTCATTTCTTAGACACGTTGTTGGGGATTTTTTCCCTGGGACTCTGAAGCGACAAACCTGAAAGGACACTTGGACAGTCTCTTGCAAGGACTGACAAGTTTATTTTTGCAGTCAAGCCTTTTTATAGAAGTAGGAACAAAGAGCTTAGAGTATACAGCCAGCAGAGTGTGTACAGGGTTAACACCTAATCAGTAAAAATATTTCAAGGACAGCGCGCTCTAAGTGACCCATGAGCTTATCCCATAACCCGTTTTTTCAAGCAACATCCTTAATATTTATTATTAAATTTTGGCGCCGGGCATAACCAAAGGCAGGAGATGTTTTTTTGCCCGGGTACATCAAGCTGGGGTATATCTGGCCCTTCACCATTTTCCCAAGGACTTGCTCCAACCTGCTATTTTGTACTGGGCTTCCCAACACACGTCACATGAATTTCCCACAGGACTGGTGTGTTTCATAGGTACTGCTTCTTCATGAGAGGTACTGCTTCCTTGATGAGAAAAAATGGCTCAGAAAATAAGTATGTAAATTTTCAAGTATAAACAAATTGTGTGGGTGCTTAGTCGCTCAGTCATGCCCAACTTTTTGCAACCCCATGGACTTTAGCCCACCAGGCTCCTCTGCCCATGGAATTCTCCAGGCAAAAATACTGGAGTGGGTTGCCATGCCCTCCTCCAGGGGATCTTCCCAACCCAGGGATCAAACCCAGGTCTCCCACATTACAGGTGGATTCTTTACCACTGAGCCACCAGGGAAACCCATAAACAAATTATCAGCCAATAAAAACACTGATGCTCACGTTGATAGTATTTTACAATGTCTCTTACCTTTACCATATTATTATCTATTTTAAGTCAATAAGTTTGTGTGTGTGTGCACTCAGTCGTGTCCGACTCTTTGCAACCCCATGGACTGTAGCCCACCAGGCTCCTCTGTCCATTGAATTCTCCAGGCAAGAATACTGGAGTGGATTGTCTTTTCCTTCCCCAGGGGATCTTCCAGACCCGGGGATTGGACCTATGTTTCCTGCATTGGCAGGCAGGTTCTTTACCACTGAGCCACCTGGGAAGCCCCACTTACCTGATAACTTGCATGTCTAAACCTTTAAGGAGCAAGTTGGGTCCCTCCCTGTCTTAGCCTGTCAGTCAGTTGCTATAACAAAATACCACAGGCTGAATGACTTAAATAACAGACATGTGTTTCTCACAGTTCTGGAAGCTAGAAGTCCAAGCCAAGGAGGTAGAAAGGTGAAAGCTCTCCCCTTCAGTTGCAGATGACTGCCTTCTCCATGAGTGCACAGAGAGAAAGAGAGAGAGAGGGTTATGGTGTCTCTTCTTACAAGGACACTAGTCTTATGGGATCAGGGCCCTACATTGATGACTTTGCTGCTGCTGCTGCTAAGTCACTTCAGTCGTGCCCGGCTCTGTGCGACCCCATAGACAGCAGCCCACCAGGCTCCCCCCGTCCCTGGGATTCTCCAGGCAAGAACACTGGAGTGGGTTGCCATTTCCTTCTCCAGTGCATGAAAGTGAAAGTGAAAGTGAAGTCACTCAGTCATGTCCGACTCTTCACGACCCCGTGGACTGCAGCCTACCAGGCTCCTCTGTCCATGGGATTTTCCAGGCAAGAGTACTGGAGTGGAGCACCATTGCCTTCTCCTTCATGACTTTATTTGACCTTAATTGATCTCCTTAGAGGGCCCACCTCCAAACACAGCCAAACACAGTGAGGGTGAGGACTCCAATGTAAGATTTTGGTGAGGACATATGCATTCAGTCCACAACATTCACTGCAAAAAAAAAAAAAAAAAATGGAGGAATTATACCTTTGTCTAAGATAGTTCATATCTTATGCCTTTTTGTGAAAACAATAACTTTAAAAAAAAACAGTATATTAGAGTAACTTTTCAGTGAGTCCTCCATTATTAGCATTGCAAAAGATAAGCAACTTATGGAAACTAAAGTTCCAACAACTCTTAAAATAGACTTGCATCCTGAGATCTTTTTAGCATCAATACAGTGAAGATTCTCTCAGAGGTAACCTTGTGCTAGTGTGACTGCTCTAAAAATAAGGGAATCAGAGGTTTTGCTTTCATCAGACCTTTTCTAAGAGCTCCTAAACCTGCTGCCTTCACTCAGCTGGACATTTTGCTCAATGCCAAGATTATGTCAGGAGTTTTTATGTAAATTCAGGAATTTTCTTCACAGATTTAATGTGCTAAACCCCATTCCAACTGATGCCTCTGTTCTGTGTCTTTATCCTCACAGAGAAAATCTCAGATGTCTATTTTCTCAAACAGAGAAATGCAAAACGCTCTTTATTTCTTTTAGAATGGAAAAAGATTGTCCCCATTCATTTCCAAGTGTTGTTCTCCTTCTCAGTTTGGATAAGGCACTCAACTGCTTCTCTTCTCTTCCTACCCCACTCCGTGTGGATCTTTCATTACGGTCATCCTTACGAAAGAGCCCTTGCCCACTGCCTGGCTATTTTCAGCTAGAGTTGCTCTACACATAGATGTTATTTTTCATGTGTTCATGAGGGGAGGTGAGCTCATCCTTCTACTCCACCATCTTGACCTCCCTCCTCCCCCAGCATCTACTTTTAAGGGAAAGCGTGACAAATATGCCTGTTCTCTAGTCAGGCCTCTTTGCTTACCAGCATCAAAGACAACTTCAAGTGACCTTCAGTTGCAGCCATTTATTTTCAGGATATGTACAAATAGATACAGCTTTCCTTCGCTCTCAGAAAGAGCTAAACCTGGAGGGTGTTTCTCTGGCTGTAGGGACAGTAGCTACAGGAGGCCATGGACTTTCACTCTAAGCTGGCCCCAGCTTCCCCTCTACATGGCTGCTCTCCTTCCCCTGTACCCCGTGTGTGTCTTGTAGCTATATGTTCACTTATTCCCAGTCTTGGCTCCCCTGTGATCTAGTTGCACACATTACCCAGAGTAACAGGAGGAGCAATGCTACCACAAGATGCGCATGTCCTAATCCCTGGGACCCACAAATGTTACTTTATATGGCAAAAGAGACTTTGCAGGTATGATTAGATTAAAAATGTTGAGGTTGGAGATTATCCTGGATTATCCAGGTGAGTCAAATATACTCATGGGGATCTTTATAAAAGACAGGTAGGAGATCAGAGAGACAAAAGATTATCCTGATAATGGAGCAGAGAGGGATTTAAAGATACTAAGGAGTCACAGGTGTAGAAAACAAACTTGATACCAAGGGGGAAGAGGGGAAAGAAATAAAATGGGATATTGGTACTGGCATATATACACTACTTTATATAAAATGGGTAACTAATAAGGACTTAACGTATAGCACAAGGAACTTGTCTCAATACTCTGTAATGACCTATATGGGAAAAGAAACGGATAAAGAGTGGATATACGTAGAGAAGGAAATGGCAACCCACTCCAGTGTTCTTGCCTGGCAAATCCCATAGCCAGAGGAGCCCAGTGGGCTAGAGTCCATGGGGTTGCAAAAGAGTTGGACACAACTTAACAACTAAGCAAACACACAACAGTATGAATATGTGCAACTGATACACTTCACTGTATAGCAGAAAATAACACAATATCATAAATCAATTATACTCTGATTTTTTTAAATAAAAATAATAAGGTACTGGCTTCAAAGATGAGGAAGAGGCAATGAGGCCAGAAATCCCAGGGATGCAGGTCTAGAATCTGGAAAAGGCAAGGAAAAAAATTATCCCCTGGAGCTTCCAGAGGAAACAGGTTTGGAAAGCACCTTGGTTTCAGCTCAGTGAAACCCATTTGGGACTTCTGACCTCCAAACTGTGAGAATGCATTTGTGTTGTTTTAAACCACTAAGTTTGTTGTAATTTGTTTTCAACAAGAAAAAACGAATACCTTCAGCATAACTTCACCTGCTGATTGCTAGACAAGAGATTTTTGCCTCAGTTTCCATTGCTAATGAGCTCCTTGCCTTGGTGTTTCTTGGCTTAAATTCACAAGAGAGTTTCTTCCAACAAATTTAGATTGTTGTGCATGTGTGTCTGTGTACACAGGTATGCCAGGTATCAAAGGAGGGGGCTGGTCAGCCTAAGAATTGACTGGGCTTGGGTGTAGAATGACCATGCATCAGCTGTGGCTGGAAGAGCAAAATCTCGTGATTACAAAAGATGACTGCTTAACTACTTCCCTTTCATCAAGGAAGGGCTGATGATGGAACATGGCCATATAGAAGGGCTGAGGCAGGACAGAGCACGTCCTTTGTAACTCAATTCTTGTTTAAAAAAATAACTTGTTAGCCTTGTGTCTCCTACGTAGTTGTGTCTAATTGATTATCCTTCACTTAATTTGAGAAGAGACATGTTCACTGAGATAAGATCCCAGGAAAAGACAAGTTCCTGACTGATTTTTAGTCAACAACCCCTTCTCCTTGAATAAAGTCTGAAAGCCATGATCTTCTGTGAGCCCACCTATCCAAAAGCTTTCAGCTCACAGTTGTGATTGTGAAGCAGCCTCAGCTCCCAGAGCAAGTTAGAGGATTCAGCGCACAAATTGTTGCCTGTATTTCTCCAATAAATTTGGGAGAGAAGCCCCTATCCCATCCTGAGAGTCCTCAGAGAACAGAGAATGCTGGAGGCTCCGAAAATGCTGGAGTCACCTACCGGTTCAGTGATTCACTTCTCAAGGGAGAATGCTGATCTATTTCCTGACTAAGTAAAGACTGTTTTTATTTTTGTTTATCATAGTATCTAGAGCAAAAAGAAAATATCCTTGAAAGGTCACAGAGGAGATATATTTTTCCTAAACCTAAAAGCCAGACTGCTAGCTTCTCTTCCTACTTCTTTTCCTTGAAGATTACACTAGAAATACTGCCTTTCCTGGGTAATATTTAATATTATATAATTGGTCAGTATCTATGGTGGGAAAGCAGAATGTGAGATTATAGATGCCTATAGATCTAATCCTTTAAGACAGTTATTCCTTTTATTATTTCCAAATGAATAACTAAAAAAGCTAGTACAACCAAATGATCACCATTTGCTCATTTATTAGTCATTATATAATTTAAGAAGACAGCTCCCTACAGGATAGAATAGCAAATAATTTAACTTAATGCAAAAGATACATTCCCTCTACGCTTCTTTTTACTATGATTTTAAAGAACTGTATTTTAAAATTACATCTGGGTAAATTTCCAATAGGACAATCAAGTGAATGTGAAAGTGAAAGTCACTTAGTTGTGTCCAGCTCTTTGCGACTTCATGGACTATACAGTCCATGGAGTTCTCCAGGACAGAATGCTGGAGTGGGTAGCCTTTCCCTTCTCCAGGGGATCTTCCCAACCCAAGGACTGAACCCAGGTCTCCCGCACTGCAGGCAGATTCTTTACCAGCTGAGCCACAAGGGAAGGCTCTCGATTGAAAATAGAAAAGGATAATTTAGAAATACACATATTTCTGGAAAAATTCCATATCAACCCAAAGCATCAAGAATATATTTACATGTATATAAAACTGCCTAAACATGCACATTTAGTATATTTATGTGTTGTGTTGTATATATTTCTGTATAAATGCTTATTTCTGTAAAATATTTCATTCAGATTTATATATACCCAGAAATAAATATTAAGTATAATAGATATGGTTATTTGTCTGAAATTTTGTCTTAAATTATGAATTTAAAAAAACATATTTTTTCACTTTAGGTCACTTAGTGGTGAATTTCTTATTTGTATTATGATAACATAGTAGGATGGTTACCTAAAACCAGATAATTTCCAAATCACAACTTTTTAATCCTTTTTTGGATTAAATCCTCAAAAAATTTTTTTTAAACTATGCCTTCTTAATAATAACCATTTAAGTTTCAACCCCCATCATTTCTCCCTATGACCTCAGATGAGTGCTGGCTAATGATGCTTAGAAGTGTAAAAATTCCTAAATGAGGGCTTGTGGTAAGAAAAGATGCAATGGGCTCTAACAGTAAATTTATGGATAGAAGTGAGGTTAAAAGAGAGCCAGTAAAATTTTGTTGAAGATTCAATATTTCAGAAAAGTGATGAAGGACATAAATTTAAATAATGATTTCTTTTTAACTTCTGAGTGATAAAAATCATATTTTTCTGACTTCTTAAGGAAGATTTACTCTTACTATGTTCTTCTTAGTAACTTTGCTTTATATTTCCTGAATACATAGTAGCTAATTGAGATAACCTAAGAATATGATGTCAGTCAAGAGAAACCAAAACTCTGCATACTGGGAGTTAATTGTTCCCATAGTCACAGAATAGACATGGACAGTGTAACTCATTTTTGCCATATTTCAGTTTCCCAATGACATGTGTATAAATACAAATTTACAAATACATTGTATTTCTGGCATTTGGAAAGATAACAATTTAAGGCCATAAGATAACATTATGAAGTTCACATAAACCATTACGTACATTTCAGTTAGTAATCGACTTCTGCCACAAAGCAAGTTGCTTACTCATTTATAGCTATGTCCTTTCCAGTGTTTTCTACCCTATTTTTAAATTATCCCCATCTGCTAATATTTCACTTAACATTATCTTTCCCTGGGTGTCTCAGAAGTTAAAGAATCCACCGGCAGTACAGGAGACCCAGGATCGATCCTTGGGTCAGGAAGATCCCTGGAAGAGGGCACGGCAACCCACTCCAGCATTCCTGTCTGGAGAATTCCATGGACAGACGAGCCCATGTGGTCACAAAGAGTCAGACCTGACTGAGCGAATAACACACAGCAACTGTCTATGAGAATGGCCTGAAGATTTTCCACAGCTAAAAGAATTTCCACAACTAAAAACATAAAGAAGGAACCCCAACAAGGTGAGTAGGAGGGACAGAGATGTGATTCAGTCAGGAGCTACAACCCCCAGTCAGCAAACCACAAACAGGAGTCCAACTCCTCAAGGGGCAAAGGGTCCAAGTCCCACCTCAGGCTCCTCAGCCTGGTGGAAATGCACCCAGAAGATGATTCCCCAGAACAACTAACTTTGAAAATCGGTGGGGCTTATGTTTGGGAGAGCCTCAGGACTCCAGGAAACAGACTCCATTCTTAAAGATACACACAAAATGTCATGTACTCCGAGCCCCAGTGCAGAGGAAGCAGTTTGAAAGGACCCTGGGTCGGATCCACTTGCTGATTCTGGAGTGCCTCCTAAAGAGGTAGAAGGCAAAGGGGACTTGCCCTGGGGACAGAATCTGGCAGCAGTCATTGGGGAAACCCGTTCTGAAATGAAACACTGGGTCTGGCAAACACCTTTTGGGAATCCTTGTTTCAGTCTGTCAGCTCTGAGGAGCTGGATTCACTCACCAGCTGGCCTGTACCAACCCCCTTGGCTCCCTTAAACCACAAAATGCCTTCCAATGGACCCACACTCATGCAGAGTACAGACAGTCACGTGGGGAGACCCAGCCTCACCCTCTAGCAGGCTAGGAGCCCCATATCCTCCCAGGTCATGCAACCTACCACACAGGAAACCCTTGCCACCCTCCAGTGGATGGAATGTTTTCCATCCATTTCTATTCCATGCCATGAAGATGGAATGTTTTATGTAAATCCAGTGGGCATAAGGCACAGCCTCACAACCATGCAGGCCAGGGCCCAGCCCCACCCACCCACCAACATGCCCACAGTATGTTGACCTGGACATGAAAGAAAAGTGCATGTATCCCACATCAGAAGCACCCCTGGAGTATATAGAATATATTGCTTAATCAGAGGGAAGCAAGATATTGGACCCTATAGGTCATCTCCTACATAAGACCACCCCTCCAATATTAAGAAATGTAACTGAAATTCCTAATATAGAGATGAACCCAGAGAACTGGGCACAATGAGGAGAGACAGGAATATGTTTCAAACAAAGGAAAAGACAACTTCAGAAAAAGAACTAAACAACTAAGCAAAGTGGAGATAAGCAATCTACCCAATAAAGAGTCTGAAGTAAGGATCGTAAAGATGCTCACTGAACTCAGAAGAGATTGGATGAACACAGTGAGCATTTAAACATGAAGAAATAGAATCAAACAGAGCTGAAAAATGTAATAACTGAAATTTAAAAATACACTAAGAGGAATCAGAAGTAGATCAGCTGATACAGAGGAATGGATGGATCGGTGGTCTGGAAGTCAGAGTAGTAGAAATCACAAGAGCCAAACAGGAATAAAAACACTTTTAAAAATTAGAATAGTTTAAGAAACCTCTGGGACAATGTCAAGTATACTAACATTTACCTTATAGGGGTCCCAGAAAAAGAAGGGAAACAGAAAGGGGTAGAGAACTCATTCCAAGAAATACTAGCTGAAAATTTCCCTAACCTGGGGAAGGAAAAGGGAAATGCAGACCAAAATCACAGTGAAACATAGCATCACACCTGTCAGAACTGCTATTATTTAAAGCACAACAAATAAAAGTGTTTCTGGGGATTCGGAGAAAAGGGAACCCCCATGCACTGTTGGTAGGAATGTAAATTGGATGCAACCTCTATGGAAAACAGCAGGGAAATTTCTCAAAATTTAAAAATAGAACTATTATATAATCAATAACCTCAGATATGCAGATGATACCACCCTTATGGCAGAAAGTGAAGAGGAACTAAAAAGCCTCTTGATGAAAGTGAGAGTGGAGAGTGAAAAAGTTGGCTTAAAGCTCAACATTCAGAAAACAAAGATCATGGTATCTGGTCCCATCACTTCATGGGAAATAGATTATTTTTCTGGGCTCCAAAATCACTGCAGGTGATGACTGCAGCCATGAAATTAAAAGACGCTCACTCCTTGAAAGGAAAGTTATGACCAACCTAGATCACATATTCAAAAGCAGAGACATTACTTTGCCAACAAAGGTTCGCCTAGTCAAAGCTATGGTTTGTCCTGTGGTCATGTATGGATGTGAGAGCTGGACTGTGAAGAAGGCTGAGCGCCAAAGAATTGATGCTTTTGAACTGTGGTGTTGGAGAAGACTCTTGAGAGTCCCTTGGACTGCAAGGAGATCCAACCAGTCCATTCTGAAGATCAGCCCTGGGATTTCTTTAGAAGGAATGATGCTAAAGCTGAAACTCCAGTACTTTGGCCACTTCATGCAAAGAGTTGACTCATTGGAGAAGACTCTGATGCTGGGAGGGTTTGAGGGCAAGAGGAGAAGGGGACGACAGAGGATGAGATGGCTGGGTGGCATCACTGACTCGATGGATGTGAGTCTCAGTGACCTCTGGGAGTTGGTGATGGACAGGGAGGCCTGGTGTGCTGCGATTCATGGGGTCACAAAGAGTTGGACACGACTGAGCGACTGATCTGATTTGATATAATCTAGCAGTTCCACTTCTGGATATTTATCTGAAGAAAAAAAATATATGTACCTCTATGTCCATTATAGCATTATTTACAATAACCAAGATATGAAAACAATCTAAATGTCCATTAAAGAATGACTGGATAAAGAATATGTGGTATGTATATATATATGTGTGTGTATATATATATATTTAATATATAGGTATATAGTATATATAATGGAATATTACTCAACCATTAAAAATAATGAAATTTTGCCATTTGCAACAACTTGGATGGACCTAGAGGGTATTACACTAAATGAAATAAGGCAAACAAAGAAAGACAAATATTGTTTGATTTCACTTTATGTGGAATTCAAAAAGCAAAATGAATGAACAAATATAAAGCTGAAGCTGAGTTATAGATACAGGGAAGAAATGAGTGTTTGATGGAGTGGGGGAGAGTGAAGGGTTAAAATACATGCAGGGATTTGAACTGGGATACAAACCTCTCATTATAAAATAAGTAAGCCACAGGGATGTCATATACAGCACAAGGAATATGGTAAATAACATTGTAATCATGCTGTGTGGGAACAGATGGCTACTAGACTTATCATGGGCATTATTTTTTAATGGATGCAAATGTTCAATCACTAGGTAGTATACCTGAAACTAACATAACATTATATATCAACTGTTTAAATATAAAAATTTTAATAAATTTTAAAAAGAAAATAGAAAACTTGGTATTTGAATATGTCTGTTTAAAAATGCTGCTGCTGCTGCTAAGTTGCTTCAGTCCTGTCCAACTCTGTGTGACCCCATAGACAGCAGCCCACCAGGCTCCTCTGTCCCTGGGATTCTGCAGGCAAGAATACTGAAGTAGGTTGCCACTTCCTTCTGCAATGCATGCATGCATGCTAAGTCACTTCAGCTGTATCTGACTCTGTGTGACCCTATGGACAGGAGCCCACCAGGCTCTTCTGTCCACGGGATTCTCTAGGCAAGAATAGTGGAGTGGGTTACCATTTCCTTCTCCCTATTTAAAAAACAATACAACAATTAAAATGCTGAGGAAGTGCAACAGAGGAGACAAAAAAGGATGTTACCACATGTCTCATAAAACAGAATAAACCAAATGAATACATGTCAGGCCTGTTATTGTGGTTACGGGAAAAAGGAAACATATATATAAATGATATATCTGAAACTAAAGGAAAGTAAATAATTTTATTTTTCATAAAGTGTTTGAAAGTTTGCAAATTATAACAATTACAAAGGAAAAAAATATTTTTACACATTTCTTGATGTCTTATCCCCCTGGTTTCTTAAAATTCAAAGACCAATTTCCCAAGTTCACTGAAAAAGTCTTATTAGTATGAGATTCTATTGTTCTAAGTCTCTGCCATTACTGTTAAAATAAATTTTTATTAAAATAAACACTTTAGCATAAAAAGTCTATTAGAGGAAGAAATTTCCATATGTGACAAAAGATTCTTAGTAATTTTTCTTTGAGAATAAGTTTTCAACCATTCCTCTAGAAATGCAACAAATATCTTTTCAGTTTCCATCTTTTAAAATGTCAATCCTTAAAGAAGAGTGTGTAATTGTGAAATATTTATGTTATAGTCCAAGAAGAATAATTTAAGTTGACTCTGGAATTTTAAAAATTTCATTTCTAACAGCTTGATATCATTTCACTTAACTATCTTCTGTTCTTCCTCATTTCTAGAATGTCTTCTCAAATTACTAAAACTATAACTCTCACAAAAAATTTTCCCAAGACAAAAATGTATGGAAAGGTCCATACAGGACACTCCATTTTATCTCCTACAAAGTGGAAATTGTTTTCATGCTGTAAATGACCAAAGGCATATTTATCCAACTTTTGCATACTTAAAATATGACATTATTAGAAAATGTCACTACAACAGGACACTTGGTGGTCCTAGAAATACAACCAAGTAGACTCTCATCTGCATACCATTTAGAGAAATATTTAAATCTCACTCATTTTTACCACTAAATAAAGAAACCAGAGCTTCTATTTCAGCCTCACAATTTACGATAGTTTGTCTTCAACTTAGAGAGCAGTAAATCCTTTTCTTGAAACAAGAATTAGTCTAATGTAAAGAATATTCATTTGGAGAAAATCACTGAAAGTCCCTGGGAGTCTCACCCCCAAGGAACTCAGTGGAGAATGGAAAAATCATTTCTCCACCAGCCCCTGGAGAATCATGCAATCGGGTGGCTACTTTCTCTCACTGGTCTACTAAATGCCAATCAAGATCTGACTTGTTGAAAGCAGATATTTGAAATAGTGGAATTTTTTTTTTTTCTAGGGGAAGCTATGAGGGGCAGAGAACTCTCCACCTCAGCAATGCTCTGAGGGAAAAGCACAGCCCTTGGAAAGAATACTCATTATCCTGAGTGAAGCACTAGCAGATCAGAAGATGTGCCATCTGTTCAAATGTGACCAAATGACATTCTGTAGAAATGGTGCTGGAACAAGGACAGATAAGTTGAAAAATGGTAAAGGCGGCAAGCTCAACCTGAAGAAGATGGAATGTTTTATGCAAATCTATTTTAACAGGCTTAGCTGTTGCCTTCCCATCTGATACAATGTTTCACAGATGGACTCTGGAGAGATTATCATCAAGCTTGTGGATGAATGGATGATGGCTATCACCATGACATCTTGGAGATACTGAGGATGTAAACCAGTTCAAGGGCAGAGTGTCTCCAGATTTCAATTGCTCAAGCACATATTCTCAGGAAAAGAGCAAAATAACTGAAAGTTACTAATATTTCAAACTATTGTGACCTCAGAGTTCATTCTTCCATTGTGTAATAATGAGACATTTAAAGTTTTATTAGTGTTACAATTAAGAGTTGGTTCTCTCTGAATGGTTACCAGACTGTTGCATTTTCTTTTCATAAATCTCTTTCTTATTTCCCAATTATTTTCAACCTTTGAAAAATCATTCACTAATAATTTAGCTATATTTTTTCTACTGTCAACAATTAGCCTTGGGAATCTGCACAATAAAAAAATATATATCAAAAAAGCCTAGAGGTCAATCATGTGTAATATGCACACGAGGAAAGAGCTAAGTAAATGCCAGATAGCAATTTTTCAGCAGTTGGAATGAGTTTTAATTGTGAGGTAGTTGGATAATTAAACACTAACAGGCAGTGGGAGTAAATTGGCCAGCTCATAAAAGGAACCAAAAGAGCTCTTGGCTTTACAATGAAGGAAGACCCTTTGACAGTTCAGGGAATAAAAGAGGAAAATCTCATGGGAATGATTTTACCCAAAGAAGACAAAAAGATGTATTAAGGACTTTGAATTATCTTTTGCCTGTCTCCCATTTCCTTGACTATGAAATATTTTCTCTATATAAAGGGTACAAGTAAGACCCTGAGAGGGATGCTGTTGACAAATTTCACCATGTAACAAAAAAGGGAGAACATTTCACCAGAACTTTCTCTCTATCTCTATTTATATTGATATATTCCTATTCCTCATAGAATAGAAACCTTATTAGTGGAGATAACGTTTTCTTTAGGTTAGTTTGATTTAGTTTAAGTTGTTCTACTATAGGAATATTCTTTTAGTTTAGATTGAGCTCAGTTGTGTGAGCATATATGAAACAGAAGCAGGAAAAAATATAGTTTTTCCTCAATAATGGAATATCTGAAATGTATAAGTTTTTCCAGTAGTTATGTATGGATGTGTGAGTTGGACCATTAAGAAGGCTGAATGCCAAAGAATTGATGCTTTTGAACTGTGGTGTTGGAGAAGACTCTTGAGAGTCCCTTGGACTGCAAGGAGATTCAACCAGTCCATCCTAAAGGAGATCAGTCCTGAGTATTCATTGGAAGGACTGATGTTGAAGTTGAAACTCCAGTACTTTGGCCACCTGAATCAAGAACTGACCCGTTGGAAAAGACCCTGATGCTGGGAAAGATGGAAGGCAAGAGGAGAAGGGGACATCAGAGGATGAGATGATTGGATGGCAATACTGACTCAATGGACATGAGTTTGAGCAAGTTCTGGGAGATGGTGATGGACAGGGAGGCCTGGTGTGCTGCAGCTCATGGGGTCACAGACAGTCAGACACGACTGAGTAACTGAACAATAACAAAGGCTTTAAGTGGACTTATTAAGGTCAGACAAAGTATGTGAAACTATTTAAGTGCAACATTTCAAAAGGTCTCACCAGTAGAGTTATTAATACTGATGAAGTTGCCTCTTTGGGATGTTAAAGCAAGCAATCTGATAAAGTATAGGGCAAAAATTGCTGCTGTTAGTCATAGAGTCCTCCTCACAGCCCTCTCTAAACTCCCAAACACATACATGTGCACACACACTCACATGCACATATATGCTCATGCTCACATTCTCTCAGTCTCTCTCTCTCTCTCTGTCTCTGTCTCTCTCTCTCTCTCTCTCTGTGTCACGCTCATGTATCTTCACCTCTTGAACTCTAGCTAAAATGCTAATATGTTGACTAATAAGTAAGGGCAGAACCAACTCACATCTCTCAGTCTCATAAATATAACTACACCTAGAAATAGAAGCAAAACCCTCAAAGTCTATTTTCCCATAGTTCTGCAGCATAAAGGAATATTTCTAGGGCATCTGAGGAGACCAATAATCATAAACTCATCCTTTATCTTCCCTACAGATTGGTTTAAGAATAAGTAGAGCATTGCCCATTTACATAGCAAAAGATCTGGAGGACAATCCATTGGGATCACTGAGTGGGAAATTAAAATCTACAGTAATCATTTAACTAGAGAAACATATGAACTAATGAGAATAAAGTGTCTAAGTATAAGCAGAGGAATGTATTGGGATTTTTTAATAGAAAATATGCCAAATAGAAGTGTTTAAAAGAGACAGAATACAAACTGCAAAGAACTCAGAAAGACAGGAACATATTGAAACCAATGAAGCTGTTAGGAATGAATTCAGTTAAAAAAAAAAAAAAAAGGAGCCTCAAAGAGAATCAATCAGTTCTTCATATATGTTCAGCATTCCATTCATTTCTCTGTTTGAGAAATTAGTGTGGGGGACTCACAGGCAAAACACTTTTCCTAGAGATTTTTAATTCTTTTAATTTTAAAAATTTACAATAGTAAATAAATAATGGCATGACAGTTGCTATGGTGAAAACTAAGTAACCCCCATAAAGCCGATCTGGGGACCAAGATTCCCCTGCTTCCTATAGAACTTGAAACAACTCCAAAAGGATGCATAAATACAGAGTTATCCCAAACAAAAACATGTGACCTATGATTAACCTTTCCTTTATTGTTCCTGAGAAAGAATAGAAATAAAAGGAAATAGTCACAACAGATACAGAGTTCTTCTTAAGCCATGAAAATAGTAATTAGTAGTACCAATGGTTAACATTTGCTGAGTCCTTTCAAGGCACCAGGCACTGTTATGCCTTTTCCATGGATAATTATTTTAACGTTCACAACAAGCCTATGAAAAAGACACATCAGTCAAGGTATAGTCAGTAGACAGAAACTACATTGTGTATTTTAACAGGGAGAATTTCATAAGAAAAACTGCTAGCTACTGAAGAACTAAGACAGAAGGGTCCAGAGTGTTAGTCATTACTGAAAGCTGCTATTACCATTAAGGCTTGAGGAACAGATGATGAATTTACAATCATTAAAATTTAAAAGCTTGAAGGAGTATTCTTATGGAGCTAAAACTGAGATTTATGAGAAAGGGCACACTGATTGGCTCAGTTCAGTTCAGTTCAGTCACTTAGTCCTGCCTGACTCTTTGCAACCCCATGGACTGCAGCACGCCAGGCCTCCCTGTCCATCACCAACTCCCGGACTTTACCCAAACTCATGTCCATTGAGTCAGTGATGCCATCCAACCATCTCATCTTCTGTTGTCCCTTTCTCCTCCTACCTTCAATCTTTCCCAGCATCAGGGTCTTTTCCAGTGAGTCAGTTCTTCGATTCAGGTGGCCAAAGTATTGGAGTTTCAGCTTCAACATCAGTCCTTCCAATGAATACTCAGGACTGATCTCCTTTAGGATGGACTGGTTGGATCTCCTTGCAATCCAAGGGTCTCTCAAGAGTCTTCTCCAACACCACAGTTCAAAAGCATCAATTCTTCAGTGCTCAGCTTTCTTTATAGTCCAACTCTCACATCCATACATGACTACTGGAAAAACCATAGCCTAACTAGATGGACCTTTGTTGACAAAATAATGTCTCTGCTTTTTAATATGCTGTCTGTGTTAGTCATAACTTTCCTTCCAAGGAGTAAGTGTCTTTACTGCTTGGCTAGTGCTAGTATTTTTGATGAGGCTCAATGATGCTGATTCTATCTGAGCTGGAAAAACTTAAATATAAATATAAATCCCTGCCTGCATGCTTAGTCATGTTAACTCTTTGAGACCCTTTGCAACCCTTTGGAATTAGCCCACCAGGTTCCTCTGTCCATGGGGTTTTACAGGCAAGAATATTGGAGTGGGTTGCCATTTCCTTCTCCATGGGATCTTCCCAACCCAGGGATCGAACCTGCGTATCCTGTGTCACCAGCATTGCAGGCAGATTTTTTACGCACTGAGCCATTGGGGAAGCCCATAAATCCCTGAAGTGCCTACAAGCAATCTGTGATCCTAGTTGTGGTAACTCTAGCCTACCAACATTACACAAAACAACTGCATTTGGAAATGATTCCCTGCAGTTACCCTTTCTTTCTTGTTGATGATGCTCAGATTCTTCCTCCATTTAGCTCATGAGCAGTTAGAATGTTTAGCCACAAGACAGAGAAACAATGGATAGAATTTTTTTGTTCTCAGACTTTTTAGATTTCTATCATGTGCCACAATGTACTAGACATTAAAGGCAGAAAGACATGTTTCTTTCCTTCAGTGACCTTGTCATCTGACAAGTTCAGGGAAACAAACCAGTGAGCAAGTATTTGTAACATGATGTGACACAAAGAGGAAGCTGTGAACTACTGGGGCACTGGGCCAGGATTGGGGTGGGTTGGCTATAAGATGGCACACCCTCCTAGAGCAGATGGCTTCTGAGTTGAGTTTTGAAAAAAGTAGAAATGAGTCAAGTACAGAAATATGGTGCCGGATATGGTCAGATTTGAATGAGAGCATCATAGGGGTGTTCAAAGCTATAGAGCTTTATTACTTATATTGTATTAATATTTTTACTAGAAAAGGCACATTGGAAAGGAGAACATTATACACTTGGAAACTGCAAGGAGTTCAGTATTGCTAGAGTAAAATGCCAGGCCAGGGAAGGGAGAAGGAAGTCAATAGAAGGAGACAGACAAATGGGTAGCACTCAGGATATTAAAGGTTTATATGTTGAGTTAGAGTTTGGACTTTCTTCCCTGCAGTGCACTGACACACAGGATTACTAGTCAGCAATGAAAAGGGACAAATCACTAACACATGCTACAATATGAATGAACCTCAATAATTACACGAAGTGACAAAACCAAAGTATTCTATGATTTCGTTTACATGAAATTTAGGAACTACAAAACAGAATATCAGTGGTTGCCTGGAGTTAGGGTTCAGGTGAAACTGCAAACAGCACTAGAGATGGAAGATTGACCACAGGCTCTTGGTTCAAGGTCAGATAAGTGAGGAGGCATAGCATAAAACAAAAGGATGGATGAAGCGGAGTAAGTTCAGTAGCTAGAATGTCTTTCTGCAAACCCAGCCTAGCTCTCTAAATACCTCTGGACTTCAGGCAGGATCCTGTGAGATGGTGTAATAAAAACGGTATTTTAAAGTCAGTTTTACACTCTTGGAGGTCTTTCAATAAGTCAGCTTTGAGAAACATCTGTGTGCCTGTATGCTCAATTGTGTCCAGCTCTTTGCAACCCCAAGGACAGTAGCCCGCCAAGCTCCTCTGTCTATGGGATTTTCCAGGCAAGACTACTGGAGTGGGTTGACATTTTTTTCTCCAGAGGATCTTCCCAACCCAGGGATTGAACACACATCTTCTGCATTGGCAGGCAGATTTTTTTTTACCACTGAACCACCTGGGAAGCCCTTGAGAAACATCTACATATAAGGAAACGAATACTGTTTAGATTTTAAAATTCTGAGGTTTGAGTTCTTGCATGGCCATATTCAAGCTGCTTTTTAAAAAATTACTTAATCTCTCTGCTTCCAAGTCATTAATTTATAGATGGCAATACTCATCCTACCCCATTCAGGAAGCTGTTTGAGTAAATGATCACATAGGTGACTATCCAGCAGAGAGTATATCCTGTTTTTAAGTTGTACTTTAAGTTTCCATGTCAGTATTTTTATCTTAACCTCTCAGGCCTTTGGTTTCTTATCTAGAAATGGTCCCAGCAACTTAGGATTTGCTTTCCAGTTCTAACATTCTATTCTGTCAGATCATCAGCAAAATGTTAGGTTTCCCAGAATCTTTTATTTGTGTGAGATTTTCACAGAAGTGATTGCACAAAAAGGATGACCAGAATGGCTCTTTCATTCAACACAGGCTTATCTAGTGCCTACACTCAGGTTATATGATGTCTGTGGGGTGGGTGTAAATCCAGCCTAGAAAAGGGAGATCACACATGGATACTCCAGAATGGAAACTCCAGATGCTCAGGGAAGATAGAGGGCAGAGGACAGCCTTGTGGTGCTCTAGACAAAACACCCCTTGTATCTAGGTCAAGTACATACATGTATCACCAAAATCTATTCAGGCAAGGGCTGAAATTCTAAAAATAACTCAGATATAGCCCTAGTCAGGGCTTCCCAGGTGGCACTACTGGTAAAGAACCGGCCTGCCAATGAAGGAGACATAAGAGATGTGGGTTTGATCCCTGGGTTGGGAAGATCCCCTGGAGGAGGGTATGGCAACCCTCTCCAGTATTTTTGCCTGCAGAATCCCACTGACAGAGCAGCCTGGTGGGCTATAGTCCATGGGGTTGCAAAAGTGGGACACAACTGAAGCCACTTGGCACACACCATAGCCCCAGTCACTGATTCTCCAACTTTCCCCATGATCTTGCCTTTGTTAACCAGCTCCCTTAACACAAGTCACTTCACAGTCTACACTAGAAAGGTGGAAGGGGAGAGTTTGAATGGAACTGATTAATTCTTTACTTAATCACACACTATCTTTCCAACTGACCTTTTACTATTCTCATTATTCCAGTTCTTTTTAAGAATGAACTTGTTCTGTGGAACAATTAGCCTTCTCCTCTGTCTTGTTATATTCAAGTAACTCTGTTTTATAACAACTCCGTAAGAAAAATGGTCTTCCGCCATCCTTTGGTAAACTAAAGACAAGAAAGTGAATTAAGTTTCTGAATACAGAACAGTCCCAGCACAAATTACAGCTGCCCAAACTCTTTTCTTTTCTCTGACATACATGAAGAGAACATTCTGCCGCATTTTCTTGGGTCTTCAAGGCGATACCAAGACAGTTCTGAGGCAGTCATTTTTCTCTGATGAAAAACTCCTATGACCTCTACCTCAGATATTAGAAAACTTATCTATTTCTCACCTCATTCTTCGAAAGAGTGAGCCAGCATTGGAATCTAGCAGGTAAGAGAGTAAAATACATTCCATTAAAAAATAGTTTTAGGGGCAGAAATTATCTGTTTTCCTTCTGAACTGGCCCATCTCATAGAATGAAAACACGTCAGAGGCCTAGACTTGAAATCCATTGAAATCCAGGAGAAAATTAAAGAATGTACAAGTGTGGCCTTGGAGGTGTAAGTTTAAAGCAAATCTGCATAAATGCTGCATAATTGATAATGAACCACTTACTGGTCTTGCAAAAAGCACTAATGAAATAGTTGCTTTCTGCTGCATTGACTATTCCACTATTGTTAAGCGTGAACAATTTAACTTTTTCAACTTTACTCACCAATAACACCTAATTATGCTTTGGAGTTGGTAAAAGCACCCTTGCAGTGCCAGGGGCTAGCCTATGCAGAATAATGAGGTTGGCAGTTAGTCGATCTCTAGGACCTCCAGTAACCACTTTTAGGGGCTGTTTGTTTGTTTATTGATTTATTGTTGTACCAAGATCTTCATGTTCCTTTACTCTATCTTTATCAAAGTTTGCTTTAAGAAACAGACCCAACAAATTCAATTATAATAAAATGGTAAGAATTAATAACAGCTTTGAAGTCCTACCCTTCTAAGGGTATTTTTGTTTTAATAAAACTATCATCTTAGACCACAGTGGTAGTTGTTAAACAGGAGGGAACATCACAATCACATACGGAGACATGTCAGTGTGTGATCTCTCGGCCTTCAACTCAGAGATTATGATTTCAGAGATTTTGACTGTGGCTTGGGGAACTCTGTGTGTGTGTGTGTGTGTGTGTGTGTGTGTGCGCACACATGCACAGCTATTAACAAACTTCCAAAAATGGTCTGATGCATTCTCTCAGTGGTAAATTACAGATTAAAGGAATGAAGCTCTAATGGTAAACTTCCTATCATTAATCAGTTTTGGGGGTAACTTTGGTTGGGTAGCTGATGGTGCTTTGATAACCCACAAATTATAGAACCACCTCTTCTACCTGTATGCTAGACTAACTTTCTAAATAAAGAAAAATAGAGAAATAGATTAAGGATAGAAATTCACAGTCCAGCTGGTGTTTCTCCAAGCAATTCACATCACATAAATTGAGATCTTCCAGGGTGATGTATAAATCACTGTTTCAAGAGCTTCATTCAGAACTTGATTCAGAATATTTGAAGGCAGAACTGGGAAATATAACTTAGAGAAAATGGTCTTTAGGTAAATAAAGTTGAAGAACTTATATAGAAGTTAATGTTTTTCTCAATAATTATTCTTATAGTTATTATAAAGAAAGTGTAAAATGTATAATAGCCATCCAAATATAATCTATTATTAACATTTTCATATATTTTCCTACTTGTCTTCTTTTCCTATGCCATATATATGATTTTATATCTATTATGATGTTAACTCTATTTTTAAAAAATTTTCCAATATCATTGGATAGCTTGCAAAAAAGTAATTTTGATGGATATACTCTTTCTATTATATATCAATAAATAGAATGAGTTTCACTAAATTAATCCCAATTGTGGGGACATTTAAGTTGATTCACAATTTTTCCTATTAAAAATAAATAATAATGTAGTAGATATCTTTATATGTACATCTTTGTTCTCCCTCTAAATCCTAGGAGTGGAATTGCTCTGAGAAGTTGTGATACATTGAATTTTTTATCCTTGAACTGAAAGGGTACTGTGACCTGCTCTTTGCAGTCATAGTATCAGCAAGAGTTAAGCATAGATGATCAGAATGGAATAAGGATCTTGGAAGAACAAACTATAGTATTTCTAATTCCAAACAACTCACCATAGCTTTAATGATGGTCCGGCAGGACTGAAGCCCAGGAGAGTGCCTTAGGGTGGCCAACTGTCCTGGTTTTCCTGCGACTGAGAGGTTTTCTGGGGTGCAGTCTTAGGAAAATTGGGATAATTGTCCACCCTAGTCATTTTCTAAACTTTGAGTTTATAAAGAATAAGTAGGAATTTTAGCTGAGTTTAGCATGAGTATATTAGGATATGGTATAAGTACTCTTCATTCTGTTTTTCTCCAACTAGTAAACTGAAGAGGATCAGGTATAACTGTTCATCTTTTATAAATTGTAGAACTATACAAGTAAGTTGAAAAAATTGAACTAGGACCGTGATGTTACCAACTGAGACAGCACCATGACCTGGTCTGTTGCCAAGCCCATTTAGAATTTACACCACAGTAACAATAGCTGTTAAAACGCCAGCCATCTTTCACTTGGCTGCTTCTGATTATGTATCAGGTTTGGGAAGAACTCACAAACTCACCCCTACTCCTTACTGAGCTGCTGCCTTTTCAACTCTTTTGAGTTCTTCACTTCTCATCTGCTCTTTGTACAACTGGAAATTCACTAATGCCAGGCAATGAGGTATAGAGCTAACTTAAAAAAAAAAATAAAATAATTAACTAGCAGGATGATGGAATCACTTCACTGACTCCATCTACTTCCCTTAATGCACATTGCAAATGCCTTCATTTCAATTAAACATGAGGTCAGGATAGGGGGAAAATGCTCCCTTACATTCTGCCTAACACTCCAAAACGTTAAAGACAGCATTATCTCTTTCAGAGTCAATAATGCCCAGAATGTTAAACAACCAGGTAGCATATTCATATATAATACCAATCTTTACCTTCATGTTTCATAACTATAAGATCACACAGTAGGCACAATATATTGATGATTAAAATGACATGAATTTTCAATTGTGGAAAGAATAGAAAATGCATATTCAATTCCAATTATCTTGACTTTTTTTCAGAATTGGATCTGTCTATAAATTAGGAGTACATTTATTGTATGTAATTTTTCTAGCAAACCTACATGTTTAGAACTTTAAGTAATGTAAAAGGAAATCTGGTTTAGATTATTGTCCTACTATATATCACTCTTTACTTGGAGAAAACTAAATGTTTTCCTTTGAAATTTAATTAATTAACTTATTAAATATTAATTGATCACCAAACCTATCCATTTCTGTTTGCTTGCCCTTGTGGACTGGTTTCTTTTTTTAGTCTCTTATTGTCACTTCAGGGATGGAACAGATAAATGCACATTTTCAATTAACCATGTTTATGTATAAATCACTCAGACAATAATCAAAATAAGCCAGTGATTCATGAAGGTAGTGAGAGCCCCATTACTTGATAGGTATTATCAGAGAGGGAGAATGTTTTTCAAGAAAGTGTGAAAGAGAATTATAACCTCACTAGGAAAATCATAGAAGATAATTGTATAATCAATTCAAACTCTCACTATGATACCCTGTTCAACAACCGTGTGCTCCTGAGTGTGCTCTGGAATAGCGACATTTGTGTTTACTTTCTTGCAAATATCAGCAGATAAAATTTTTACTAAAAAGTTATCCATGATGTCTCATTTGTCACTTAGATCTGAATGATACTCGGATTATGATAACTCTTCATAGTTCTGAGTAGTGGACAAATTTTCATTAAGCACGCTTAAATTCTGGACATATTTGAGCCATATATGGTAGGATTACTCCATTGTCCTTTCCTCCTTCAAGACTTCTTATTTAAAACACCATGGTTTATCTATGCTTGCCAAACAGGTTAAGTATTAGCCTATCCATGTCATAGGACCTTAAACTTTATTCTTATATATTATGGTAGCATGGTAGACAGTTGCAAGGAAATAATATTTTGAATTTCATATTTACAGCATAATGTTTGTAAAAATAGAACTTGTATTACACTTGCTGTCATAGATTGAATAATGGCTCCCAAAGATGTCCACATTCTAATTCCCAGGATGTAGGAGTATATTTTATGTGGCAAAAGGGAATTAAGGCTACAGGTTCAATAAAGGTTGCTAATCATCTGACTTTAAAGGGACTTATTTGGATGGGCCCAGTGTAATCATAAGGATCTTTAATCAGAAAGGCAGAACTAGAGAGATAGTTTCATGAGGAAGACCGGAATAGATAGCCATTGTTGGCTTTGAAGATGGAAGGAAACAATGAGTCAAGAAATGCAGACAGAGCCTAGAAGGTGGAAAAAGTAAAGAAATAAAGACAAGAAACATAGAGGATTATCCCCAAAGTCTTCAGAGAGGAACCCAGTCCTGCCGATACCTTGAGTTTAGCCTATGATTCATTTCAGACTTCTGACCTCTAGGACTGTAAAACAATTTTTTTTTATTGTTTGAAGTCACTAAGCCTATGGTTCAATACAGCATCAATACAAAACTAATGCAGTTGACTAAGAATTAGGGTTTTTAAATATAAATAACATGGAGATTCTATAATAGTTACACAACATCATCACAATTTTCCTTTTTGTATCTGAGTCCCTCAATATCAATGAATATGAGCTTGAGCCAACTCCAGGAGATAACTAAGGACAGGGAAGCCTGGCAAGCTGCAGTTCTTGGGTTCACAAAGAGTCGGACACGACTTAGCAACTGAACAACAATCCTCAGCATCTGTTACTCTAGCGGTTGCTGATTACTTCTCTTTACGCTCAACAAGAAAAGAGCTTCCATTCAGGCTGACCACATACCACCTCAGCTTAGGGTACCCCACCAAGACAGGACTCTTTAGGTAGAACCCCTCATGGATCACTAACTTGTAGGTGGCTTCCATGTAGTCATTATACAGGTAGCAAGCACCATAATGGAGAAGCATATGGTTCAAGCATGATAAAAAGCCAATGTAAAAGGAAAATGAGGTGATGTATTGAAATGTAACTCACATGGTCTCCGACATAAGCATCCAAAGCTCATCTACTTTATCCTTTGAACTTCCAATTCAACTATATATAAACCATCTAAATCACAAGAATGTTACTCTTTATCTTAGTCTTAAAAATGTATTTGTTAAAAGGAATTTTTCTATATCCTTTCTATCCCAATTCAGCCTTCAGTAATCCGTGGTATAAAGATGTGTTTGATGACTTTTTATAAAATAAGTCACAAGAATTATAAGGTCACTTGCTATTGAAGAATATGAATCAGCATTCCCCTTACAATAATATATTCGATACTTAGCAGAGAATTAATGATATGCCCCCTTCTTTTCTCTCCAGATTAAAGAGTCCAGTCTTTTTGACCTCCCTGTCATGCCTGTCTGAGGCCATTCACCATATTGCTTGAGATCAGACCTTTGAAGTAGATTATTTGGGTTCATATTTCAGCTTCTTATTTTACTAATAGTATAATCCAGGGAAAGTCATCTAATCTGTGCTTTAACACTCTTGTCTATAAAATGAAAATGATAATAATAATACCTTCCTGTAGGATGCTTATAAATTCTAACTAATAATTTATTTATGAACACTTAGAACATTGCATAATCATAAACAGAGCTATACTGTTTAATCCATTTATCTATTTTGGCTTTTCATCTCCAGCACTTTCTCCTCTTTTATTTTTCAAAGGTAACTAGTTTATTTCAATGAAATATAGGTGTTCCAATTTCTCGAATGTAAAATTCAATGATGCTAAAATTCCAGGATTAGGATTAATTGTCATTGTGTCCTAAAAATATATGTTGTATGACCAAAGACTAAACAATAAATATGCATTGATCAGCCATCTTAAAAAAAGCATTCTGATGATCACAAGAGTAAAAATGTCAATGTTTTAGTAATAATCACCATGAATATTAGAAAAAATGGGGCTAGCTTAGTGGTAAAAGCATTATGTTTGAGTCACACAGATTGGGTCTAAAAATTGTCCCCACCATTGATCAGCTGTGTGACATATCAGTTAGGGTAATGCCATTTGCCATAGCAAATAGACCTCAAAATACACAAGAGGTTTATTTTCCATTCACACAACAGTCCTAGGTAAATGCTCCTACTTGTTAGGTGAGGGGCTTTCCTCCTTGTGGTGATTCATTTCCTTCCATCTTGAGGTCTCAGAAAGCTCAGGGCTTTGTTGTCACCTGAACCTGATTGTTGGAGCTTCCAAGTTGGCTCAGTGGTTAAAAAAAAAAATCTGCCTGATAGTGCAGGAGATACAGGAGATGCGAGTTCAATCCCTGGGTCAGGAAGATTCCTAGAGGAGGAAATGGCAGCCCATTCCAGTATTCTTGCCTGGACAATTCCAAGAACAGAGGAGCCTGGCTAGCGACAGTCCATGGGGTCACAAAGAGTCAGACACAACTGAGCACATACACACATACCTGGTGGTTGAAAAGGGAAAGAGTAAGTACACAGGACGGGCCTACTTTTAAAAACCTTGCTACACAGATGGCATAATTCAATTTCACTCTCATTCCATAGACTAGAATTCAGTCACATGAACACACCCCACTGCAAGGTTGGGAAATGTAAAATATCTTTTTTTGCTCCCTAAAGTGGCATTTCTAGAACAACTAGAAGTTTCTGACATGGTGACTGGACAAGTTACTTTATTTGTTATAGCCTCATCTTTGCTGTTTGTAGTAACAATAGTTATACTAATAATGGTTCTTGCTCCACTGGGTTATCATGAAGCATAAAATGTACCTGGATCAGGTAAACTGTCTTAAATATAGATAGCTATTATTTTCAGTATTATTTCAAGGTAAATGTACTAATGACATTAGAACAGTATTTGTATGTAAAATTTGAAATTTGTATGTAAATCTTAAATTTGTATGTAAAAATAGATTTTTTTAATGTCTTAAAATTCTACTGTTTTGACTTATAATCTGGGTTTTGTCATGGCTCCCTTTATTGTTACCAATAAAACAGTTATCAGATTAGAGGTTATATATTAATTCATTTCTACTTTTCAAGAGTCAACCATTCACTGTGAGATTTACTCTCCAAGTTTTTAAAAATACATATGTACAGAAAGTCCTAAAAAATCAATCTGCTGACATAATACTGTGTTTTTACTGTTTGAAATAACAAGCTTATGAATTGAGGCATCAAAAATTGTTTTACAT
This sequence comes from Tragelaphus eurycerus, assembly GCA_935064755.1. Classification (NCBI taxonomy): domain Eukaryota; kingdom Metazoa; phylum Chordata; class Mammalia; order Artiodactyla; family Bovidae; genus Tragelaphus; species Tragelaphus eurycerus. The sequence goes on along the minus strand of CAKXYN010000012.1, from coordinate 6,070,105 downwards.
CAATTCTCATTTTAATATGAAATTTCATAATAAAAGTCACAAAACCTGTAGGTTTTAAGGATCTGATCATCTCATCCTGCCCTTATTTAACTAAGGCTGTACAGAAGAACTGTACAAAAAAGAGCTTCACGACCCAGATAATCATGATGGTGTGATCACTGACCTAGAGCCAGATATCCTGGAATGTCAAGTCAAGTGGGCCTTAGAAAGCATCACTACAAACAAAGCTAGTGGAGGTGATGGAATTCCAGCTGAGCTATTCCAAATCCTGAAAGATGATGTTGTGAAAGTGCTGCACTCAATATGCCAGCAAATCTGGAAAACTCAGCAGTGGCCACAGGACTGGAAAAGGTCAGTTTTCATCCCAATCCCAAAGAAAGGAAATGCCAAAGAATGCTCAAACTACCGCACAATTGCACTCATCTCACACGCTAGTAAAGTAATGCTCAAAATTCTCCAAGCCAGGCTTCAGCAATATGTGAACCGTGAACTTCCTGATGTTCAAGCTGGTTTTAGAAAAGGCAGAGGAACCAGAGATCAAATTGCCAACATCCGCTGGATCATGGAAAAAACAAGAGAGTTCCAGAAAAACATCTATTTCTGTTTTATTGACTATGCCAAAGCCTTTGACTGTGTAGATCACAATAAACTGTGGAAAATTCTGAAAGAGATGGGAATACCAGACCACCTGATCTGCCTCTTGAGAAATCTGTATGCAGGTCAGGAAGCAACAGTTAGAACTGGTCATGGAACAACAGACTGGTTCCAAATAGGAAAAGGAGTACGTCAAGGCTGTATATTGTCACCATGTTTATTTAACTTCTATGCAGAGTACATCATGAAAAATGCTGGACTGGAAGAAACACAAGTTGGAATCAAGATTGCTGGGAGAAATATCAATAACCTCAGATACGCAGATGACACCACCCTTATGGCAGAAAGTGAAGAGGAACTCAAAAGCCTCTTGATGAAAGTGAAAGTGGAGAGTGAAAAGGTTGGCTTAAAGCTCAACATTCAGAAAATGAAGATCATGGCATCTGGTCCCATCACTACATGGGAAATAGACGGAGAAACAGTGGAAACAGTGTCAGACTTTATTTTTCTGGGCTCCAAAATCACTGCAGATGGTGACTGCAGCCATGAAATTAAAAGACGCTCACTCCTTGAAAGGAAAGTTATGACCAACCTAGATCACATATTCAAAAGCAGAGACATCACTTTGCCAACAAAGGTTCGCCTAGTCAAGGCTATGGTCTTTCCTGTGGTCATGTATGGATGTGAGAGCTGGACTGTGAAGAAGGCTAAGCACCGAAGAATTGATGCTTTTGAACTGTGGTGTTGGAGAAGACTCTTGAGAGTCCCTTGGACTGCAAGGAGATCCAACCAGTCCATTCTGAAGATCAGCCCTGGGATTTCTTTAGAAGGAATGATGCTAAAGCTGAAACTCCAGCATTTTGGCCACCTCATGAGAAGAGTTGACTCATTGGAAAAGACTCTGATGCTGGGAGGGATTGGGGGCAGGAAGAGAAGGGGACGACAGAGGATGAGATGGCTGAATGGCATCACTGACTCAATGGATGTGAGTCTGAGTGACCTCCGGGAGTTGGTGATGGACAGGGAGGCCTGGTGTGCTGCAGTTGATGGGGTTGCAAAGAGTCGGACACGACTGAGCGACTGATCTGATCTGATCTGCACCCATGTCCCTTTACAAAGTCTCTGACAAGCTCCCAGTCAGTTTAGACTGGACCACCACTGCTTCCCAAAGGCACACAGCCATTCCTGGACAATACTGACTACAAGAAAGTGTCTCCTTACACTGGGTCAAAATAAGTACTCTTCCAAATATCATCATTTTAAATGTTCAAAGACTGTAGAAATTTTTAAGCAATCTTGTATTCATCTTAAATGCATCCCATTCTTTCATATTTCTCATACTAGAAGGCTTAAGGCCTCTTCTTCATCATAGTGTTTTCCATGGACTTATTCCCATTTGATGTAAACCTCTTCTAATCCATTCCTCAGGACAGATAGAACTCTCTGTAGTGTTTAACTAGCATATAGTAGTGTGTTCTCATAGCTTCCATGAGTCCACATTAACATTTGACTTCACCAATCATAGGAAGTAATCTTAGCAGACACTCTGTGATGCCATTCTATAATTTCATCAAGGACAAAATTTAGAAGGTCAACATTTAGGGAAAAGGAAGAAGTAATAAATCAATAATTTGAGAATTGTATCTGTAATATTATGTCTCAAAGTGGCATATTCTCAGAAGAAAAGGTCCAGAAAACTTACATATACACTTCTCCTAATAAATTTAGGAAATAGAATACATTATACTCATTTCTTGGAAACTCACAAGTTTTATTGAGTATTGAATGCATTCTGCAAACCTGTTTCACTTAGTTAAAACTCATTTGATACTGAGACCCCTTAGAGGTATTTAAAGCCAATTAGTATCTCAGGAACATTATTTCAGGAAAACTGAGCACAACACTGGTGCATTCAACACCAGCATTAATATGTAGAGAGGGAATAGGTGTGCTAAACTTTCCACCCACTCACTTGCTGCTTCTACTTATTTAAGATCACACCAGCCAAGCAGATACAAATCTATGAGATCAATGAAATGGTCAAATTTAGATTTTTCTTACTTGTAAGGAAGATGTCTTGAATAGCACAGTTCATAAAGAGAATTGAAGATTTCATATGCCATATCTAAGATTTCCTTCCTTACTCATTCACAGAAGAAAATAAAAATTTTTGACCTAAATTGCCTTGACATATTTAATGTGAATTATCACTGTGTTATTGCATGGGGCTGTTGAATGAATGTATGGAAATTGTGATTGTATAAACTCACTTTCAAAGCTGGTTCTTTTAACTTTATCTGACAGAGAATGAAAAACAGATAATGACAGCAACTTTTGTTTCAGACGTAAACTGGCATTCCCTTTAAAGCAAACGTCAGAATAGAAAGAAAAGACTAATTCACAGAATCCTGGAAGATTACACATAAATATTAAAAGTAAACCCAGTTCCTCCACTACTGAAATTTGAAAGTTTATTGCATTCCCCTCACAGTCCCTTCACATATAGAAATTGTGCTTCCTTTACCTCTCAAGTCCTAAGAGCCACAACCAACCCATGCACACAATATCCCTGTTTATTTATGAGGCCAGGCAGGCTAAGATGAAAAACACTGCCCCTTTTATGCTACGGATGGCTGATCTTTGATCTCTACCCCCTAAGAGAGTCCTTCTGCAAATTCCTCTGAAAGAATTTCCATGACCTGCTGAGCTCCCATATCATTCTATTTTTAAATGCTTTGCTAAACTCCTTCATTTTTAATAAAATGTAACTGTTTCCACTTTGGACCAGTGAAGGGCCAAAAGTTCTTCCTAGGCTCTTCCTATTCTCACATCTGATTTCACATAAAAGTTAGACAAGTTAGATGGAAGAGAGCAGTAAAATTCCACTGTACTCAGAGGAATAATGCCTCAGGCAAACTGAACTTAGAGGACAGTGTCGGACATATGGTGTTTGCTAATCAAAATTGTTTGGGTCAAAAAATAGGGTTGTCAATCTATGGAGAAGGATCTACATTTGTTAAGGGAGGATCCTCACTTTTCTCATCCTTCTATCTCCATCACCCAGTCTCTAGTCTGGAGAAAAACATGAGCTTGGTAAATGTTTGTGGAACTGAATTGCTCTGTCATAAAAGCAATTACAGCACTGAATGACAGAAATGTGCCAACTATATGACTGAGGAAAGTCAGGGATGCCTTCAGTTGGAAATCACAAAAGACACTGGATCTTTTTTTGAAAAATAATAGCCATACCATCATACCAAAAATAGATTCACTACTTATTCAATAGTGTTTTTTAAAAAGTGTTTTATAGAGAGTTCTAAGAATGTTTAATACATAGTTTGAATTAGATCGACACCAGAACTCTGAAAGATAAGTAGTATCATTGCCATTATCACTGGAGAATGCTGAAACTCAGGTGAACTATGTTGCTCACAGGAACAGTCCTAGATCCAGGATTAAGCTAAGCCCTGACTGACTCTCAAGGTGAGAACCTTACCACAGCCCTGTGCAAATTTATTGTTTTCTGGTGGCATCACATGGCATTTCTCTTATCTAGCATTCAAGCTATTTCCAGAAAGGCAGCATTTTCCACACCATGCTCCAAGCCTCTCCACCTAACTGTACAAATGAATGACCTCAAAACACTGGGCTGGGTTGATCTGAATTACTGTTATGGATATTGTCAGCCATTTAATAGAAATTAATACTCAGAAATGGTTCAGCAGCTACCAAGTGAGAAACCAGATGGAGAAACTGACTCAGAAATGAGGAAGAGTGCAATTTCTAGCCCCAAAAATGCCTTTATTTTTATTCTAACTAAACACGCCTTCCTCACTGTATAAATGTTAGTTCAGGATAAGAATTCCTTCCTTCAGTCTAGCCATTTATATTAAGATACTGAGATGCTTTTTTGCCCCTAAGTAAACTATTTTATTTCATATACCAACTCCATAATCAGTTCCATTTAATGCTTCTCCGATTCTGTAAGAACAACAAAAAAGCGAGCTGTTTATTTGTAATGTATTTATTTTGTCCTAAGAGTAATCACCATATTTACATATTCATTAGAATTGGCACTCTACATGAAATGGGAAAAGAAGTTAACGGCAAAATTTTAACTTTGTGGATGGCCAGTTTTGCATAAATAAAATGAGATTAACACTGAATTTGTATAGCAAATCTAAGTAAGAGAAAGAAAACACAGGTATATTTCCTTAAAAAGTTCCTTTAAGAAAAGAAACTAAGGAGTACTGTCAAAAAGCAAATATTCAAAAATATAAATAAATCAAAGCAAATATTCTAACTTTAATATTTAAAAAATAAGAGCTGGTTTTTAGGGATAAAAAAGAGGCAAATGTCTAAAATATCTAATTAATATAAAAACACAAATGAAAATTAAATTACTATAGGGTTACAGTATAGAGAGAGAATTATAAGTCATAAGAGAAAGAGAATACTATATACAAAAGTTTAAAAATTGGATTAAATTTAAATTTCTAAGAAAACAAATGTAACCAGCAGTTTAGGAAGTAGAAGAATGTCTTGAGACAAAAATAAATTTTAAAGACTATTTCTAGAGTAGTTTTAGGTTTACAAACTTATAGTTGAGTTTTAAGGATTCTCTGTATATTTTGCATGATAGTCCTTTATCAGATGTGTATTTTGCAAATATTTTTCCTAATCTATGCCTTGTCTTCTAATATTCTCTACATTGTCATTTATGGAGTTTCCCTTACACATCCTGTCCCCACATGTGTATAACCTCCCACATCATCAATATCACTCACCACTTTTCACCAAGGATGAATCTACATTGACATATCACAATTACCCAAGGTCCATAGTTTACCTTAGGGTACAGTCTTGGTATTTTACATTCTATGGATTTGGACAAAATTATAACCATCATTGCTGTATCATTCAGAGGACTTTCACTGCCTGAAAAATCCTCTCTGCTCTATTCATCTCCCTACTTTATCATGCTTGGAAACCACTAATCTCTTTATTGTATTCATAGTTTTGTCTTTTCTAGAATGTCACATAGTTGGAATAATACAGTATGTAGACTTTTCAGATTGGCTTCTTTCACTTAATAATATGAATTAATTAATAATACGAACTTGGTAATATGAATTAAAAGTTCCTCCATACTTTTCATGGTCTGACAAGTCATTTCTCTTTAGTGTTGAATAATATTTTATAATCTTCATGTACCACAGCTTATTTAGGAATTAACCTACTGAAAGACATTTTGGTTGCCTCCAAATTTTGGCGTATTATGAACTTTTGCATCTATGTTTATAAAAGATACAAAAGTACATAGTCTGTAATTTTATTTTTCTTGTAATGTTCTTTTCTGGTTTTGGTATTAGAGTAATGCAGTCTGATAGAATCAGTTAAGATGTATTTCCTCTGCTTCTCTCCTCTGAAAGGTAATGTAGAGAATTGGTATAATTTACTTCTTAAATGGCTGGTAGAATCTATCAATTAACCCATTGTGGCCTGTTGCTTTCTGTTTTGGAAGGTTATTGATTATCGATTCAGTATCTTTAATAAGATACAGACCTATTCAGGCTGACCATTTATTCTTGTATGAGTTGTGGCAGGTTGTGTCTTTCAAATAATTGGTTCATTTCATCTAGATTATCAAATTGCAGATGATAAAGAATCTGCATGCAGTGCAGGGGCATTGGTTTCAATATCTGGGTCGAGAAGATTCCCTACAGTAGGAAATGGCACCCCACTCCAGTGTTCTTGGCTGGAGAACTCCATGGACATGTGAATTCTCAGGGTTACAGTCCATGGGGTTACAAAGAGTTGAACACAACTGACAAACACTTTTTTTTAGCCTATCAGTCATACTTTCTTGATTATTTTGTGTGTGTGTGTGTCTGTCATTGTTCTAGAGTTGCAATATACATTTACAACTAATCCAAATCTACCTCACATAACACTATACCACTTCACATGTGAAAGTGAAAGTGTTTAGTCCCTCAGTTTTCATGTGGAGTGTGACTATCTTATACTAACAAAACAATTCTAATTCCTGCCTCCCATCCCTTGTATCTTTTCTGTCATTTAATTAACTTAGATAAAAATATCAGAAATATACATAAACATGCATAGTCAAATATGTTGTTGCTATTACTATTTTGAACAAATTGTCTCTTAGAGACCTTTAGCACATTCATCACAGATCAGTCGCTCACTCGTGTCCGACTCTTTGCAACCCCATGAATCGCACCATGCCAGGCCTCCCTGTCCATCACCAACTCCCGGAGTTCACCCAGACTCACGTCCATTGAGTCAGTGATGCCATCCCGCCATCTCATCCTCTGCTGTCCCTTTCTCCTCTTGCCCCCAATCCCTCCCAGCATCAGAGTCTTTTCCAATGAGGAAAAGTCAACTCTTCGCATGAGGTGGCCAAAGTACTGGAGTTTCAGCTTTAGCATCATTCCTTCCAAAGAAATCCCAGGGCTGATCTCCTTCAGAATGGATTGCTTGGATCTCCTTGCAGTCCAAGGGACTCCAAAGAGTCTTCTCCAACACCACAGTTCAAAAAAATCAATTATTCTGCACTCAGCTTTCTTGTATGCAGGTCAGGAAGCAACAGTTAGAACTGGACATGGAACAACAGACTGGTTCCAAATAGGAAAAGGAGTACGTCAAGGCTGTATATTGTCACCCTGTTTATTTAACTTATATGCAGAGGACATCATGAGAAACGCTGGAGTGGAAGAAACACAAGTTAGAACCAAGATTGCTGGGAGAAATATCAATAACCTCAGATATGCAGATGATACCACCCTTATGGCAGAAAGTGAAGAGGAACTAAAAAGCCTTTTGATGAAAGTGAAAGTGGAGAGTGAAAAAGTTGGCTTAAAGCTTCCTGACCTTCAATGTGGGATAGCTCCTCTAGGCCCTCCTGAGTTGTTTTAAATTCCCAGTCTGATAGTTCCAACATCCCTGCCATGTCTGGTTCCGATGCTCTGTCTCTCCTAATGCATGTGTTTTTGGTTTTTGGTTTGTTTTTTGCATTTTGACTAGACAGTACTTTGTTGGCAAAGTAATGTCTCTGCTTTTTAATATGCTGTCTAGCTTGGTCATAACTTTCTTTCCAAGAAGCAAGCGTCTTTTAATTTCATGGCTGCAGTCACCATCCACAGTGATTTTGGAGCCCAGAAAAATAAAGTCAGCCACTGTTTCCACTGTTTCCCCATCTATTTGCCATGAAGTGATGGAGTAATGTGGTAATGAGGTCTGGGAGAAGCATTCTTTATTTCTATGATTAGTCATCAGTCTTTCAGTGAGACTGTGTCTGTGGACTGTGAACTTCACAAATGTTTCTAGGTCTTTCCTCTTCCCTTCTGTGGCTCAGAATGGCTAGAGTGGGCTAAAATTGGGTATTTCCCCTTCTCTAGATCACTTAGGATCTAGAAATACACCAGTGGGTTAGGCTCTGGTTAACTAGTTTACAATAAGGGCAGGTCTTTTTAAGAAGAGAATGGCCTGGGAGAAGTCTCTCACAGTCCAGTGTGTAGGACTCAGCACTTCCACTGCTGATCCTTAGTCAGGGAACTAAGATCCATGGCTAGGCAAAAAAACAAACAAACAAACAAAACAAAACAGGAGGATCCTCTGGCATATTTCAAAAAGATTCCTTTTCCCTCACCCTGCCAGAAACCTGAGTGTACTTTTCTCTGGAGCTAAATCTCACAATGTTGTGAAGAAGGGGCTCCCCTACAACTAGGACTCCTGGGGTTTTTTATCTTTTGGAGTTTTATGCACTAAGCCCTCAGCAATTTATCAATTCCACTTCAGGTTTTCCTACCTCAGCATTGGTTCCCACAACTTTCTCCTCATTCTTCTCTGCTCTGATAAGCCACAACCCCCTATACTTACCTGTGGATGCCTGTGCAAGCTCAGTAATGTGTGACTCTTTGAAACCCCAAGGATTGTAACCTGCCATGTTCCTCTGTCCATGGAATTTTCCAGGCAAGAACACTGGAGTGGGTTGCCATTTCCTACTCCACAGGATCTTCTCCACCCAGGGATCGAACCTGCATCTTTTGGGAACTGAAGCAGGGGTCCGATCCCCACATCCGGGAAATTTTCTGAGTCAGAGGAAAAACATTTAAGGCTGAGAGTGAAATAGCTGATCTGTGGTAGCCTAAATGGAATGAGAATCAGACAGTCCTTACCATAGCCATACATACCCAGGACAGGGACATAAATCCCAGGGAAGGTGCAGTGGCTGGGAGCTGGAGTTTAGGGACTGTAGAGGAATCCCAGGGTGAGGGCTGCTGTGACTGTGGAGAGACAGATGAAGGGGATGTGAGGAAGGAGACTGTGGTGGGAAATGCTTGTGGAGGAAAGTGGGGCAGCCATGGAAGCCAAGCGACACTGCTGAGTCACGTGTAGTGGGTGGAGCCATCACCACAGCCTCACCCCCCGCGACATGCCAGCATTGGCAGCTGAACAATAGACAGGCTGGCCCATCAAACGCCTGACACACTGAACTACACAGCAGGATCCCACCCGGGGTGCCCCTTTAAGTGCCTGACCCGCTGATCTACACAGTAGAACCCCAGCCAGGGGGGCGGGGTGGGGAGGGTGCTCTATGTGCCTGACACGCCAAACAACAGAGAAGGACCCCAGGCAAGGGCGACCACTCAGTGCCTGAACAGGCAGAGCTATGGAGAAAGACTGGCCAAAGAGGCCTTCTGATCGCCAGCTACAAGAGGCTTGAAAAAGACTCTGATTGGGCCATAACTCCTGTGGAGGAAGGCAGTCCATGTCCCTATACACTTGGCACCACCAGGGTCCCCATAAGCCTAGAGCTGCACCACCTTCATGCTCAATTCTCACTGGGGCAGAGCTGCCACAGACAAAAAATGCCTTCCATCTGTGTCCGCAGGGTTGCTTCAGTAGTATCCAACTCTTTGTAACCTTGTAGACTGTGTCCTGCCAGGCTTATCTGTCATGGAGGGAGAGTCTCCAGGCAAGAATACTGGAACGTATTGGCCAATGCTGATTTCCATACCCTTCTAGAGCACTATATTTCATGTTGCCCTAGCTGCCAACTCCTCTGAGTACCTGGTGCTGCCAGAACCCTGGCAACCCGAGCAGCTGTACCACCTCCACACCTGGTCTTCACAGGAGCAAACACAAGTCCTCCAGGGCAGCCTCAGGAGCAAACCCCAGTGGACGACCCACATTAGAGGTAGAAATAAAACCACAATTGAAATCCAGGGGCAGTGTGGCTAAGGAAGAACACCCAAAACCTTCCCACCAGCTGTATAAGCTGCAGATTAAATCCACACAACCAACTAGGCAGATTCAGTGTCTATGGAATATATAAAAGGTCATTGAGAGATATCACAAAGGAAAACACACTAGTTCTGACAGTTGTGGACATTGGAAGCAAGAACATAGAGGAGCAGGACCAGATTAGAATCTAAGCTGCCCCCACAACAGGTCCAGAGATCAGCATGGTGTTGGAGGGCATCCT